>OX336390.1:144601879-149601879 GCA_946902985.2 Meconema thalassinum | reverse complement strand
AGGCAAGAGAAAAAAAACACCTTAGTCCTCGGACACCCGAAAACCATCAGGGTAGGAATAGAACAGGAGTTAACCTGGAGGGGGGATCGATAGAAAATATGACAGAGAGTAGTCCGTCACAAGTAAGTGGAATAATACCGTGCTCTTCTGGGCCAATCCTCGCCCTACTTGTTGTGAGCTCTTGCGGGGGGACAATAAGTAAGTATCTCACTGTGTCCTATTCATCTAAGATTTGGAAATGCGCCCTGATCGTGGCAAGATTCCAATGTTTTAAGCGGATCAAGGTGCCTGTCCAAACTGCACGATTAGGGTTCGAATCCCAACCGTAGTCTCACTTTAAAGTTTTACTCAACGGCTATGGTTATATACTGATATCGGCGAACAAGGAAAGGAAGAGAGTAAATATTAATGAACTCATCCAATATATGGGCGAGAACCGCTCGAGCAAAGACTTACATTCAGGAAGAGTTTGCTAAGAACATCAACGGCACTTCAAACCACCGATGGAAGAGCAAGGTTGGAATTATTGGCAGCTAAATCCCCCTTTCTCTCTGGCTGAGAAATAATATTTTAAATTTTAACACCTATTTATGGCAAGATATGGCTAACACGGAAGTCTCTGAATAGGTCGAGATCAGGAGTAGGCAGATCCAGGGTTAATCTGGCTAGATGGGGCTACATTAAAGAAGATAGCACTAACAAAGTGTGTAGTGGAGAAGATCAGAACACATGCTCCACAGTCGACTGTGTCTACATCCTGTACAGAAGATGATCTACGTCAGACCTCGAAAAAAGCACTGTCAGTGGCCAAAGTTTGGTCCAATGTAATATAATGTTTGTATCTGTGTATACTTGTATGTTTCTGACACGAGAATAATAATGTCTAAAAATTTGGAAAATAATACGCAACTTATTCCTTGAGGAATAAGTGAAATTAAGCGGGTTTGCCGAAACTTATTGAGGGGGCTCTAGCCCTCCGAACCGGAGTAGAAATAAACGTGAACAAGTAGTTCCGTGAATAACTATACAGCCTATTTTCATATATCCTACTTATGTTAATTGCCTCTATCTACATACAAAATTTCAGTTTGATTGCTGTAATGGATTCGTAGATATTGAGAACCGACTAAATATTTCGGATGGTCGCCATGTTAGATTTTATATATGTAGGTCCTAGAGTTATGTACTGTTACATGAAGATTATTGTGTACGTGTAGCATTCAAACTTCAATCGCATGATTAGGACACAAGAAGTAACAAGGAGATTTTAAAATTTCCCACATCTGCCATCTTGTGGTTATGGAAACAATTGAAATAAATTAGATGCCAGTGGATTAACATTCGTATAAGGATTTACTGTACCAAGTTTCACTGCACTCGGATGGTTAAATTGCGAGAAACGTCCATGTGAATATTTATATTTCGCGTCGCCGCCATGCTGGATTTGTGATCACCAGATTATTTAAAGTCCTATAGGTGAACTTAAGTTCATAGCCCCTATGAACATAAAAAATTCAGTTTGATTGCTATAATAGATTCGTAAATATACAGAGCCATCTAAATATTTCGGATGGTCGCCATGTTGGATTGTTAAATGTATAGGCCATAGAGCCATGCACCATTAAAGGAAAATTATTGCGTAGGTTCATTATTCCAACTTTCACATCGATCACATGATTACGACACAAGAAATAAAAATTTAATTTTAAAATTCGCAAAGCCGCCATCTTGAGGTTATGTAAATAATTGAACTAAATTAGATAACAGTGTATTACAATGTGTATAAACATTTCCTGTACAAGATTTCATTGCGGTTGGAACATTAAATCGCGAGAAAGGTCTCTTAACAATTTTCAAATTCGCTTGGCCGCCATGTTCGTTTTGTAGTTAACCGGTTTTTGAAAGTCTTATAGATGAACTTCCAGTAGTGGCCTTTATCTCCGTACAAAATTTCAGGGTGATACTGCTAATAGTTTCAGAGATATAGAATGCCGGTGAAATAATTCGCACATCTGCCATCTTGAGGTTATGTAAACAATTGAACGAAGTTAGATGTCGGTGCATTACAATGTGTATAAACATATACTGTACCAAGTTTTATTGCGTTTGGTTGGTTAAATCGCGAGAAACGTCTATTTAAATGTCGCAAATTCGCGTGGCCGCCATGTTGGTTTTGTAGTTACCAGTTTTTCAAAAGTCACATAGGTGAACTTCTAGTAGTTCCCTTTATCACCGTAAAACATTCCAGGGTGATATCGGGAACAGCGTCGGGGATATTGAATGCTGGTGAAATATTTCGCACAGCCGCCATGTTGGATTGGTGAGATGTAAAAAAATTTGAAGGGCACGGTCTGGGTCGTCTGGAATAGTGCTATGAACTTACCGAGTTTAATTGAAATCGCTCCGGCCGTTTAGAAGTTATTAGGGGGGACCACACACACTCCTCACACACACACACGGACAAAAGGTGATCTCATAAGCCTATTTTTTCAAAATTGAAAATAGACTAAAAATACTTGGTCTATTTTACAGTGGAATACTAAAATTTACTTAAACTAAAGGTACATACGAATATTTTAAGTCCAGTCTGCGCGATGGATAAACAAGTAGTTCCGTGAAGAACTATAAAGGCTATTTTCATATATCCTACTTATGTTAATTGCCACTATCAACATACAAAATTTCAGTTTGATTGCTGTAACAGATTGGTAGATATGGAGAACCGACTAAATATTTCGGATGGTCGCCAGGTTGGATTTTTATTTTTGTACTATTACATTAAGATTATTGTGTACGTGTGGTATTCAAACTTCAATCGCATGATTAGAACACAAGAAGTAAAAACAAGATTTTAAAATTACGCACAGCACCATCTTGGGATTATGCAAACAATTGAATTAAATTAGATGCCAGTGGATCAACATTTGTATAAGCATTTAACGTGCAATGTTTCAAGGCACTCGGATAGTTAATTCGCGAGAAACGTCCATTTAAATATTTATACATTGCGTCGCCGCCATGTTGGATTTGTGCTCACCAGGTTACTGAAAGTCCTATAGGTGAACATATGTTCATAGTCTCTATGACAAAAAAAAAAAAAAAAAAAAAAAATCAGTTGGCTTGCTGTAAAAGATTCATAGATATTGAGAACCGTCTAAATATTTCGGAAGCTCGCCATTTAGGATTGTTATATGTATAGGCCATAGAGTTATGAACCATTCAAGGACAATTATTGCCTAGGTTCATTATTCAAACTTTCACTTCGATCGCATGATTACGACACAAGAAATAAAAACGTAATTTTAAAATTTCGCACAGCCGCCATCTTGAGGTTATGTAAACAATTGAATTAAATTAGATGGCAGTGCATTACAATCTGCAAAATCATTTACTGCACCACATTTCACTGCGCTCAGAGAGTTAAATCACGAGAAAAGTCTATTAAAATATTTCAAATTCACTTGGTCGCCATGTTCGTTTTCTCTTTACAGGTTTATGAAATATACATCGGTTAACTTGTATCAGTACCCTTTATCACCGTACAAAATTGCAGGGTGATATCTGTAATAGTTTCGGAGATATAGAATGTCAGTGAAATATTTCGCACAGCCGCCATTTTGAGGTTATGTTAACAACTGAACTAAATTAGACTCCAGTGCATTACAATGTGTATAAACATTTGCTGTACCAAGTTTCATTACATTTGGATAGTTAAATCGCGAGAAAAGTCTATTTAAAAGTCTCAACTTCGCTTGACCGCCATGTTGGTTTTGTAGTCACCAGGTTTTTAAAAGTCTCATAGGTGAACTTCTAGTAGTGCCCTTTATCACCGTGCACAATTTCAGGGCGATATCGGTATTAGTTTCGGAGATATTGCATGCTAGTGAAATATTTCGCCCCGCCGCCATGTTGGATTGGTGAGACGTAACAAAATGTGAAGGGCACGGTCGAGGTCGCCGGGAATAGTGCTATGAACTTACCGAGTTTCATTGAAATCGCTCCAGCCGTTTAGATTGTATTAGGGGGACACACACACACCCCTCACACACACACACACACCTCACACACACACACACACACGCACACACACACGGACAAAAGGTGATCTCATAAGCCTATTTTTTCAAAATTGAAAATAGGCTAATAAAAAGCATAGTGAGACGAGGGCGGTAGATAGGATCTGGGTGTACGATTTATAGTAGCATGCACAGTTTATAATTCCAATTGCAAATCCATAGTCACGGCACCACGATGCTCTTGTGTTGTACGCGATGGATATATTCACTTTCACCCAACTGAGATCTTTTCTCCTAGTTTCATAACTGAAGTACTGCTTGGCCAATCTGTACTCAACCACCTCTCCACAATGAGGCCACGAAACGTAATGGCTTAGCAAACTGAAATGCTGCCATCTGGACTCTTTGACTCTATAGACCGACCGTTGCAGGATGTTTATCTTCTCTATGATTATTAATTTTATTAGATAACTAAAATAAAAAAAAGCGCATGCTTGCTAAATACTCGTTTGCCAGCTTTTAACCAAGGAGCTCGTGAGATGATCGTGAGCAGATTTCAGTCAGTGCATTTGAGATCTTCAAAAGCAAAACCCTTCTCCTTGTGGGCAACAGTCCACACAAGGTTATTAGCTCCATGGACTCAGACAGTAAGAAATGAAGTAATTTAAAACCAAATGATTAAAGGATAAAATAATAATATTAATAATAGTATTAATAATAACTTTCCTCTTGTTTGATATATCGCATTCTTTTCTTTTGTACTCATAATGAGATCATACCATTCCGATGGGATATTTTATCCACCTGTAATACCACTCTGAAGTCTCTTAATAAATAAATAAATGAATGAATAAATAAATAAATACATAAATAAATAAATAAATAAATAAATAAATATCAATCAATCAATTAATCAATCAATAAAAAGTAAATAATAAATGCAGAAATTACAACTTAGTCCTCAAATCTACAGCTTTCAAACGTCTTCATAGAAACACTATGACGTGGAGATGTCCTAACCCCATGCTTGGGGAATTCCAACTAGATCATGTAGCCATTAGTAAGAGGAACAGCCAAGAAATATGAAATGTCAAAGTATTGAGAAGTGCGAACATTGACTCAGACCATTTAGGCCTATCTTTCTTTGATCAAAACCAACTTCACCCCTCTTAAAACAAGCAGAGGAATCCATTGCATCAAGTCGAGAATTCCATGGTCAATCCATCTAAGCTGAGAGACAGCGATGACTTCACCAATACCCTAGCTAAAAACAAGGAAAAGAGGGACTGGTCCCGACTACAGAAGACACTAGTAGATGCAGCAACAATAACCATCCCGGTAGGAGGAAAGAGTTAACATCCGTGGTGGACAGCTACATGTGACAAGGCAATAGAAGAGAGAAAACAAGCATGGCTGAAATGGAACCGTAATAAAAGTGTGGACAATCATACGAATTTCTTAGAAACTCGGAAAACTACTGCCAAAACTATCAGAACAAGCAAGAAGCAGCATAATTAAGATATCATTGACCAAGCAGAAATGGATTTCCAGCGAAACAACACTAAAGACTTTTACCAGGCTTTTTGATTACAAAACAAACAAAAAACAAAAACAAAAAAACCTATTCGGCTTCTACACTTCACCTTCGGGGAGCTGACAGAGATCTGAAACTGATCACTGAGGAATTCACCACAGCCCTAGCACGAGTACAGTAGATTCAACAAATGAGCGACAGCACGTGAATCGTTTCAACAAAGTCCCGTATGCGTTCATATACCATTCATTCGATTGTGATGAAACTTTGGTGAGTTGTGTACACTCCTGCGAAGGTTTATGAATTAGTAAATCCATTTTTCAATAGGTGGCGCACGATTCAACAAAAGAGTGACGGCACGTGAATCGTTTCAACAAAGTCCCGTATGCGTTCATATAGCCTACCATTCATCCAATTGCGATGAAACTTTGGCGAGGTGTTGTGTAGACTCCTGCAAAGGTTACAATAGGTAGTGTACGAGTAGAATCAACAAATGGGTGGCGGCGCGCGAATCGTTTCAAAAAAGTCCCGCATACGTACATATACCATTCATTTGATTGCGATGAAACTTTGGTGAGTTGTTGAGCACACTCCCACGAATGTTTCTGATTAGTAAATCCATTTTACAAAAGTTTAGAGGCGGTTAACGGAAAAGGAAAAAAATACTGTGTATCCAAAAGCACTTCAACAAAGAAAGTTACAACGCCAACACTTGATTTGTTTCGGTACTTGGGTGTGTGAAGAAGTTGTCTAATAACCTGTTTCACTGTGATGTATGTAGGCTTACTAGTGTGTGTACTTTTAAACGAGGAAGGATTTGGGTAGAAAGCTGTTGTTGTTGTTATCGTTGTTTCATTTGAGATGCATGGGCATCATGGTCATTTAGCCCCATGTTCTTGGGTGAGTGTTGAATGTTGTCTAATAACCTGTGTTATTGTGATGGTTGTATTAGTGTGTGTGTATATATAATTCAGGTGGAGATTCAATCAATCAACGTATAATATCCGTATAGCACGCTGTATTTCAACAAGCTACCATAGCTAACATTCAATTATACGCCTTGAAAAGGACAAAGAGTTATAACTACACCCATGCATTTAGGAGAAAGTAGTCTATAATATGTTCTTTTCTGAACATCTTGTTTACGCTTGGGCTTATACACCTACGTTCCGAATGTAAAAGTAGATTTGCTTACTAAAAACTACGTTTTCACTTTAATGTTTAAAGTAATTATTTTGGACTGCTGCTTTCTGGAGACAAGTACTTCACTTGGAGATAAGTTGTTATGGAAATAAACTCCTCACTTGGGAGTCTCTGTCCTAGAACAAATATTCAGTCCCACGCACGCAAACACAAACCGTTCAACACAGAGAGAGTTAGCACTTCCACGTGTCTTGTATACTCTTCTGCAGGTTACCAACCTCCAGTCTGAACAGCGCTTTTGGAAAATGTCCAGGTACTATGCATCTAACATTTCCAGAGTTTGGCAGAATCGTGTACCGTATTTTAATTAGTTGCGTAGCTCCAATTCAACATGGTGTGTTCTTTGGTGTGAATTCATACTAATAGCGTGCGGTAAGTTCAAAGCCAGGACTAGCTCACCCTAGTGCGTAGTAAAAGTAATTAAAAATAATATTAATTCAAAATATAATCCTAATTTAAAAATAACGCTTATCCTCCCAGCACGTCTTCACCCACGGAATCTGTAAGGGAGTCTGGGAGCTGAGAACAGCAGATACAACTGGGGATGCTGTCAGGTTGATTGCCCAGGTGACCGCTAACTTGGGTCTATTATTTTCAGGAAGGGTCAGGGAAGGGTTTTGGAAGGAAGTCGGCCTTGGACCTGTTGGAAGGTACCGTCTCGGCAATTGCCTGGTGGTGAAAATGGGAAAGTACGAAAACCATTTTCAGGACGGCTGAACCTACGCTCTTTCAATGCCAGCGAGACACGAGCTACCGCTCTAGAGATCTCCGCCAACGTGGTTGGTCCTAAAATAATACATTTAATATATTATTTGTTGTTCTAGTTCTATCTGAAGAGTGATAGTTGGCGATGAAACATTCCCCTTGTTCCCCTCAACACAAAGGTTGTAAGGATTTCTCCGAAAGCCTGCTTCCTCTTGTCAATTGCTTAATTAAGCAGTAGGCACTTTAAAAAAATACTCATAAAGTGTTTTCTTGGTCTTCCTTTTTTTTTACTTCGTCCTTCCAGTTCTCCATCGAACAATGTTACCCGCCAGTCAGAATGTCGAAGCAAATGACTAACAAATCTGTGTGTCTGTTCAATCTCTGATCCACTGTAAGCATGGCCTCTCATCATCATTGACTCTGTTCCCCGGAAAGTTGGGAATGATTGCAGGTCTATCATAGTGGGAAGATCATCATAGCCAATTGATTAAAAAATTAAATTGGTCTTCATGATAA
This sequence comes from Meconema thalassinum, assembly GCA_946902985.2. NCBI lineage: Eukaryota > Metazoa > Arthropoda > Insecta > Orthoptera > Tettigoniidae > Meconema > Meconema thalassinum. The sequence goes on along the minus strand of OX336390.1, from coordinate 149,593,905 downwards.
GCAATTTATTTAAACTAGTGGACCCGTGTGAGAACTCTCGCATAATGGGTTGTGTGCGCCCCAAGTGTACAGACTACCCGCCCGGCTCTAGTGCTTTACGCGACACAGTTCTGGCAGGAGCAATCGTCTTGTTTATTTGTTTAAAAGAACTTTATAAACAAATAAATATAAGAGTTTAGTGCTTTTCAGTCGGTCAACACGAATGTACACAAAAAAGCTGGGTTATGCCCTAATCCTAAAATAAATTATATGAGATTAATAAATACACTAGGATGACCAGTTTCGATCGTCAAGCGATCATCTTCAGATCCATTACACTTAGGCTATACAATCTATGTTTGAAAATACAGGTGAAAATATTTACAATTATGTACAGTTATAAATATATTTCCGTTGACTTTTCAAAAAATGCAAGATTTTTTCCTGTACTATTGAGACGATTTGGAAGATTTTGGTACAAACCACACCTTCTAACTTCCTCTGGTTTAGGATCTTGAGTTTTGTGAAACATACACCTCAGCATATTATACAGTATAATAAGATTAACCACAATGCGCTGATGAAGATTCACAGCAAGACTCGAAAATAGGTTACACTTTAATTTAGCGGCTTCGGTGGCATAGTCGGTAGCATGCTGAGCTTCTATGCCCAAGATAGCGGGTTCAAACCCGGCCGAAGCCGTCAGATTTTTTAAGAGCGTTAAAATCCCTCAGTATGCCATCCTTCGGAGGGGAAGTAAAGCCGGCGGTCCCATGTCATAGATTTATGGCATGTTAAAGAACCTTCCACTAATTGCACCTGTGTGAAGCTAAATTGGATAGGTTAGGAATGTAAACAACGCTCTTAGGTTGCTACGTTCGTTGCTAAGAGCCGACTGCGGTGGCGTCTGGTAGCTAAGTACTGGACTTGGCCTAGTAGTCGTTGACGGTGGTGCTTGCGGCAAAAGTAGGAACTATTTGAAAAATTCTAAGTCGCAGTACTTAAATTAAAAAACAGATGCACGCACTAATACAGTCATCACAATTAACACCGGTTATCAGACAGATTCTACACACACCCAAAGTACACGGGGCTACATGACCGCGTTGTCGCAGCTCCTAAACTTAAGAACCAACCAACCAACACTTGAATTGGGTTTATTATAATTAAACACGTCATTGAGGCCATCTCAATGCACTATTGAATAGTGCTTACACGTGATTGTTAACGGCAGCAGTTCTAAAGGGTAATGATGGTGTGCAAATCGCTGTATACGGTACCATACGTGTCGTAACTCGCCTTCTGTTGTTAGTTTCTCCTCCTTGAGCAAATTGTGGCAACTGATTAGAAGAGGAACTCTTATGTCAGCTGAACTTTCTCCGTTTGCTCAGGAATACGGTTGCTTCATGCTCCTACCTTTCATATGACAGTTCACACAATAACACCATCCTAATGCTCCTGTCCTCGACAACGCTTGGATCCAGGTCAAGGAGGACAACATTTCTGCGGTGCAGGCAGTAGCTTCCTCTTTTACTCTCACTAACGTTTCTTCTTCTGACAAGAGAAATGTCTCAACCGGGAGAACTGGATTTGGCTCAACATGCGAAAATATTATGATTTAATATCACCATGATTCGAACAATGTGCAAATCTATGGATCCCAATTCCAAGCTCTGCCTCACTGAGCGCGGCTAACTTGGCACAGGTAAACCACGAGGGAATTGTCAGGACATGTGGTGTCGAGGTAAAGGCAGCCGGCACGGAACCTTCATAATCACTTGCGGGGGTTTAAAGCTGGAGGATTTTATTTGGCACTGGTAAATCACGAGGGAACTGTCCGGACATGTGGTGTCGAGGTAAAGGCAGCCGGCATGGAACCTTCATAATCACTTGGGGGAGGGTTGCAGGGGCAAGATTTTACTTGGCACTGGTAAACCACGCGGGAACAGCCAGGACATGTGGTGTCGAGGGAAAGGCATCTGATACGGAACCTTCATAATCACTTGGGGGGTTGTAGTGGCAGGATTCTACTTGGCACAGGTAAACCACGAGGGAACTGCCAAGACATGTAGTGTCGAGGGAAATGCACCCGGTACGAAACCTTCATAATCACTTGGGGGAGGGGGTTGCAGCGGCAGGATGAAAGAGCACTGAATGGGGATGCGTTGGCCGTCGCGATTATACAGTAATTGGTCGCGTGGCTGAACGTAATCTACAGCATAAGAGACTAACAGTCTAGCTCTGTGTGCAATAAGGACATATAAACCATATGTAATATATTTTATTTTTAACAACGCAGGAGTGATTCGGGCGACAATTACCATCGTTTTCAGTGATATTTTTGCTCCCAGCTGAAACATCGGCTTTGTGAGATCTTTTTTGCTGCTATCGATGTTTGGCAGTGTACATACAACTCTTGATTTTCAGCCGAAATATGAGCGTGGGCGTTCAGTTTTCTCTTAATTCTTATAACGCACTGTTATCGATACTTCGCCGCATGACTGGTGACACTACTGCAGACTTCCCAGGGGCAGATGACTTCGTAGTTCCGCCCCTTAAAACAACAATAACTAACCAACAGACTTCCCAGCGTTACCTAAAGTAAAGGGCAATAGGAATACCAAGGGAGTATTATTGATTTGTATTTCTAAGGGTCATTTTCATCAACGTAAATTAACTCATGATCCATAGTTAAATCAGAGTTAATTCTGCATGTGTATTTCCCCAGAACAAATTTCTCATGAACTTTTGAAAAACGCATCATTAAGCTAACTGGCCATTCTTGGCCACACAACTCCTTAAAGATCAGTTAAATCCCAGCAGGTGAGCATGCATGTAGTACGGCACAGTAGCGGATGTTTTGAGCGATATTTCAAGACGGTAACGAACTAACGTAGTTTTCCGGCATATATTATTTGTTTTGCTATGAATCGAAGGTAATGTATATGCTTTAGAATTAGAATAAGGAAATGTAGATGACCACACAAATACGAGCCAGATTTCTTTCAGTCATAAAGTGCGAAGAAAAAAAAAAAGAGGTGGCTTGATGTATCCATAGCCTACTTTTAAGGCAAAAAATCAGAATTACTAAAGCCTACCCGTAAAATTAAATACCGGATTTATCCCCTCACCTGTGTGATTTGACAATTTTACTCGTCAGATTCGTATACCGTATTTGTCTAAGACAACTTCTGAAAATGAAGTAGCAATCTACGTGCCGCAGTGTACAGTAGAAGAATGACCGAAAATCAAAAGGCATCGAAAAAAAATGCCGCACTGTAAGGCAATTAAAACTACAGTGTGGCATTCGAGGTGCACTATAAGATATGTAGCAATTTCACGTGTACTTGAATCCGTATGAGTATACAACGTGTATTTAACACATATAAACGGTTTCGGTGGCTTATTTGGTAGCATGCTGAGCTTCTATGCCCAAGATCGCGGGTTCAAACCCGGCCGAAGTCATCGTATTTTTAAGAGCGTTAAAAATCTCTCAGTATGCCTTCCTTCGGAGGAGAAGTAAAGCCGGCGGTCCCATGTCATAGATTTATGGCATGTTAAAGAACCCTCCACTAATTACACCTGTGTGAAGCTAAATTGTATATAGGTTAAACATTCGACAAACGCTTTGAGGTTCCGACGTTCGTCGCCAGGAGCTAACTGTGGTGGCATCTGGTAAACACGTTCTGAACTAGTAGTCGTTGAGGGTGGCGTTTGGCGGCAAAAGTAGGAACTACTTGAAAAATTCAATGTCAGCAGTCCTTACTTGAATTGAAAACAGATAACACACACTAATACAGTCATCACAATTAACACCGCTTATCAGACAGATTCTACACACACCCAAAGCACACGGGGCTACATGATCGCGTTGTTGCAGCCCCTAAACTGAGGAACCAACCAACCATAACACTTATAGTGCCAGGGGACCGATATATCGGCCGAGGGAGCTTCTGCTAAAAGTGCCACGGGTAGATGTATCGGTTCTGATTTTTTTTCTAAATTAAATTTTCCAGACATGCAGTGCTATCAAGCTCCTAGCTCTAATAGGTCCCAAGAAAGGGAATTGCATTTTGAAAATTCACTTGACTGCCATTTTGTTTTTGTACTTGTCAAAGTTTTCGAAGTCATATCAATAAAATTGTTTTATAGTCCTCTGTCATAGTACAAAAGTTCAGGCTTACAACTGCAATACGTTCCGAGGGGTAAATTAGATTTTGAAAATTCGCGTAGCTGCGATATTATTTTTGTGTTTGTCACTGTTTTGAAAGTCATATCAACAAAATTGTTTATGATGGTTCAACATTTTAGACATAGAGCTATAACGGTTCCCCAAGAAACGTAACTGATTTTCGAAAATTCACACGACTACCATCTTGAATTCGTGCTTGTCACGGTTATGAACTATAAGAAAATAGTTACTGCTTAAGATACCTATTTAAAAGGCACTACAAGTTACAGAATCACTATATTGGCAATATTACGCCGGTGCATAATTTAAGGTCGAACAGTCTGAAAATTCGTGATCTGAATTTCCCACGGTTGTAGATTAACAAACGCTGTTTTTGTTAATTCATTATAAGGGATTGGGACATCTTGATTATCGTATGAGTGTAGGCTACTTGGTTGTATGTTGAATTTGTCTGATAACCTGTATTTCTGTGGCGACTGTAATGATATGCGTAATTGTAATCAATTTGTTCTAGGATTGAGGTAGGGGCTTCGGTACTTGAAATAAGGAATCATGAATGGATTTGCCTGGCGGGGTTATAAAAAGAACGGGGAGAACCATACACAGGATGGCCATTGTCAGCGCTTGAATTAGAACCTTTGATATACCGGTACGGACTTCGAGTAGCCTACCCTCTCTTGTAGTCGTAGTGCATCACTTAACGCTCATGGCTATAGTGCAGGGCTGGAGAAACGCCAAAAGATCAATAACACACTATAATTTAAAATGTTCATCTAACGAATTTCATCATTTTCATTATTAGATACATTATCATTTTCACTATATCATTGAAATGAAAATTCACAGCCTGCTTCCAGTCTTCGACCGGGTCAGGAATGTAATGAATGAAGCCCCTATCTAGCGGCGATGATATGAACTGTGCCGGCTGCCGACGCACTCCTCTGGGGCAATGATTAAATGAATGACAGATGAAATGATATGATAGTGGAGAGTGTTGCTGGAATGAAATGTTGACACGGAAAACCGGAGTACCCGGAGAAAAACCTGTCTGCCTCCGTTTTGTCCAGCACAGATCTCACATGGAGTGACCGGGATTTGAACCACGGACCCAGCGGTGAGAGGCCGACTAAGCCACGGAGGCTCACTATAATATCATTCAAACCTCAAGTAATTTGTGAACTTCACCACAAGCAAAGCGTCATGAGTAAAGCGTATCATGTAAGTTCTAAATGTTATATAAGATGTTTTTTCTCATCTCTTAAGCATTGTTATACAGCTGTATAACTCCGTTGAATTCCATTTTCAGTTGTTCATACTGTATAAAGGTTTCTGGAGAAAGAGAAACGATTAAGAGAAATTGATGGCTGGTTACCAATAAAGAAACCATTGGAACGTCTCCTACACTGTATTTTTACACCTACTTAGTGAACAACGGCGTTGCAATGCATTGAGCGAAGCTACTTAGTATCTCAGTCACGTGACACTCCATTTGTTAATCAGGGGGGCACGCCCAGGAAGGATAGAAGAATACACAATGGTGGCAAACATCATAGGGTGTGACAGAGTGCTTACACTTCCTAGCATGCACCGCAAAACTGCATCATTTGCAGGAGAGCTGATAGTCTATAGATAACGTCCTGCGTGGATGCGGGTGTCCACGGATAAACCCACGGATATCTGCAACATTTTTCTCCATACGGATATAGTTTGCATGGCTGTGCGGAAAGCGAATAAGTTGCGGTTAATGTTTGGAGTAAATTTGCGGATAGTTTTTAGAATACAATCCGAACTTTATGAACCCGGGTGTTTACCGTTATGTTTTCTTTTTCATGACAAATGTAAGATGATTTATGCTTATCTCATTCAAATTATGCCATTAAGCATAATTATTAACACTCCGTACTGAAAAGGGTTGCAAAGGGGAACGACTTTCTCCTCGAATGTCTAAATGTGCTGCTTTGATGTATGTCTACCACTTATTATTCCCGTTCTCGAACGAGGTCGGGGATAAGATGCGATGTACGTATTTTTGGCCGGATGAAAGGTGTTGCTTTAATGCTTTATCTACTTAATATAATAAAATAATAATATCGTATGGCCTCGGTTGTCGGGTACAATCTTTGTTATTTGACACCCATAAGGTAGCTTCCATGTCGAATTTCGTTGTTCCTTGAAGCACTATGCAAGTCAAGGAGATTTGATATCTACAGTCCGGCCGCTGAGGGTCCGGCTCTGACGTTTGGCGATGGTGGGAGAAGAAGGGTAGAGAGAACAATATAGCCAACTTACGGCATTGAGAAGCTGTTAATAGAACCTTGAAACTTGCCATCATTGTTATTCTTCTCTAGCGTCTTCACTATGTAACGTGGAATTTGCTATTTTATGCATCATTTTGTTATTCCGACATTATGCGGTAAAAAAAACCTAAATTCTTTGATCGCAGTGGAATTCCGCCTCTGGTGGCGAAGTCGCTTACTACCATGAGGAATGTTGTCACCTGTACCAATCAGCGGGTTTCCCGGTAAGCCGATCTTTAAATTTAGCTCAGTGTTGCCAAGACTCTCCTCTGTAGTCCAGTTGCTCTTTGTGTTAGTGCAGGTTTGTTGTTTTATTGTCTTGTGTGTGCACAAATACCGGTTAACTGTGTGTAAGCATATTACTTTAGTAATACGGTCAGTGGTTCGTCAGAATTCATTTAAAAACATGTGAAATATTTTATGTAGTCCACGTTGTTTTATAATTCGTGGCACAAAACCGGCAACGCTGCCTCCCTCCCTCCCTCATGAGAAATGTCAGAGCCGGACACTCGGCGGCTGGACTTTAAGCTCCTTGAACACTATAGCGCTTTCTAGTAGAGAAATGTGGAACTTTGTGTTGGCGGAAACTCCCGAGATTAATTTTGCCATTATGAACACGGCCTACTGAATTCAAATGGGTTCTTTGACATGCCAACATCGTATGACATGCGTGTCGTAAATTTTTGCCGCCTTTCAAAAAAAAATCACTTACCACGGACAGGAGCGAACCTGCAAGCTTGGGGTTAGTTGACCGACACGTTAACCACTCACCCACCGTAATGGGTAATGCCAGTAGATTCGAATAACAAACGTGCGGATGCGGGGCGGATGCGGATAATGCTTTGTTTATCCGCGCAGGTCTCTATCTATGGATCGTGTACATTGCACAGGAAATTAGATTTTTGAAGGACGTAAGGAATCCAAGGCACTTGGAGTCATATGATGTTGGATCTAAAAATAAATCTCGTATCATATTTGGTGATAACAAGACAAAATCAATTATAGAGCTGTGCAAATTATTAGAATCGAATAAAGAATTTAAATCCGTCACAATTTTTATTAAAAATCATTTAATTGATCAACTGCTGGCATCTTTTATTAGTCTACCCTACTTAGTAATGTTTTCTTCCCCGTGCACTTACACCTTTTCCCATACGGAATTGCGTCTGAAAACTTTCAAAATTGGGGATTCCGAGGGATACCTGAGGTGGGTCCGTTTTCTATTCTTTCATTGACTTTGGAATGTACCCTCAAAGTCAGGTGATTTCAATACATGGTTCATGAATCTTTGAATAGTTCAAGAGTGGATCATCAGTAAAAAGGCTCCAAATCCATCTCCTCTAAATCCATTCGAAAAGCAGAGTGAAAAATCAAAACAAAAGGTGTGGCATTTTGCATTAGCAAGGCTCCTCTGTCAGTGGGAATTCTAAAAAATCATTGTACTTTGAGTTTCTTAAAAGAAAATATAACAGTCTACCTCCACTCTCTTCCCAAACCCAATAGTGTAGGATGGCTGGGCACTCTGGGTTTAACCCAATTAGCGCAGTTCGACCATCCCGCTAATATTAATTATCATGGTGTAGAAGATCTTTTGAATTGGAGCCATGTATTGTACCCGATACCTAGTTGAGGCTATCGGCTACGCCAGCAGACATTGAGCCGTAGTTGAGGTTTTGAGAAGAGTTAAGGAAAGATAGCGCTCAGATCGAGTCAAGAGGAATGTCAGGATGACGTAGTAGGTCTAGGATCAAGAAGGCACTGACATCTGTAAGCAGATGGAATTATGGATGGAATTATGAAGCTTTATTAATGATCTATATGGAATATGGTATTTAAACATCTTAGAAGAGGAGATATAACATGCATTCTATGTGGTAATAATTTGAAGGAAGTCAGATAACCCTTAAGTTATTTTATAACTTAATAGCCGAGATGATGGGGGTTCGAGATTGTATTTGTGACGCAAGACCACGGTAGTGGGGAGGACGCCACGTGACCGCACCAAGCAGGTAAGGGTCGAGCCAGTGCAGAAACTGTCAGTTGCGCTCTGTGAGCCAAGCAGGCGAGTCAAGCTGAGTAAAACACGCCAAGCGCATGGTACAGATCGCGTCGCGAACAGAAACTGTCACGAAAAGTGAAGGCGACAGTTTCAGCTTCTCCGAGCAGCGAACAGAAACTGTCACGGAAAGTGCAGGGGACAGTTTCAGCTTCTCCGAGCGGCGAGCGACAAGTAGGTCAGTGGGCCGGTCGAACACCCGCAGCTGACAAGCATAGGATGCCGGGGTTCTTAAAACAGCATTGTGAGTAGTTGGAGAATTTTATTCCAAGCTGCATTTCAACGCAGAACGGCATGATTATTATAGCATTGCAGTAAAACCGTGCGGGTTAATTCCCATTATTATAAGCAAACATTATAACCGAAGCTGAACTTCATCACTACGTTGAGTTGGAACGTTTATTCAGCATTTGAGTTATAAATACAAGATAGTTACGAGATACTGCAACTTAGAACTTCGAATGGACATAGTTTTTCTCAATGACATTACGACTATGCATTTCATAACGCAGTCCAAGTAACATTAACAATTTTAATCAAACGGAATGTTGTAAGCATATGCACTTAGGAACATTAGCTCGTGCATTAATGCAAGTCAGTCTTAAGAAGTGTTATGAATTACCGAGTATGAACACAGATACAGGGTGTTTCATAAACTTAGACACTCTGATGAAACAATTTGATTTTCTACAAGTAAAACTAAACCGCTGTGGAAATTGAACTTTCAACACTTAAAGCGAACATTGTATAGAACAGTGGCGTAACGTAGAAGAGGAATAGGGGGTCCGCTGTTTCTATGAACTTTTTCGTGAGGATTTGGACAATATCCGCTATGGATAACCAGAAGTTTATCATGTCGGAGTAAACGCAGACAGAGACGCGATGGCACCACGGAGCGATGGATTCGATTCCTGACGAGAAGGAGGTCCACCAGCTGATTCACTTGGAATTCGAAGGCAATCGTCATTGCATGGTTGGAATGATATTCACGCCGATCATTCGAGAAATTCGTTACATAGGGAAAATCGACGATCTTTGAAATTTAATAACAGCTGATTATGAGAAGGTACTGTAAGAGTTATAACTTTCTGATACGATTATTTTCATGAATACTGGGCACACATGTATATTTTTCTAATAGGAGTGATACGATTTTTTAGACATGGCTTTGACTTTATATGCTTCGAAATTTTGCTAGAATATGGCGTGACCATATGATATGGCAGGCATCATTATACGAAATTCTCACCATTGGTTGGCTTTATTAAGCAGATGTTTGGTCTTTTAGACATTTTTCCAGCAAGGATATTTTTCATGAATAGTTTTTTTTGTGTGACGAGTATTTCGAACTCGTGATCTGCAATTGATTATCTAAAATTACTTCATCAGTTCATTGCATACTAGCGAGTGTGTATTATTCATCAGTAGGGATTTTCTCCATTGGATTGTTTGAAGATATTAAGATGTTATTCACTTTAGTGAATGAATATCGCTTTTATATGACAACTAGAGACTTGTTGATTCCTATCTGGTACATTCACTCATTTTAGTCGTCGAGATGGGGTCTTTCGTATTTATACGATTGTATGGTGGTACTCATCTTACCCATCGTTTAGGGCACTATCATGATTAGTCGACGGGGCGAGGTCTTTCGTATTTATACGAATGTACGGTGGTTACTCATCTTACTTGCCATTGAGGGACTCATTTTTATCATCCGAGTGTACATGAGATTGTAAGTGAATCAAACAAGGAACTACTAGTCACATATCAGTCGAAATTTTGTTAAATAAAGTAACGATAAATGTCATCAGGGTTACATTTGTAATTCTTGTTTGCCAATCCAATATTTTGTTGCTATACTCTTTTGAGAGTAATTTCAGTTTAACAGCTGTTACAGCTGATGCTTTTGATGATTTTTTATAATTGTGTTTGATACCTTTGAGAAGGATTTAAAGTAATTGAATCTTGTAAGATGAATCATTAATGGTCAGATTTATTTTAAGGCAGATCAGTATTGCAGATTTTGATATGAGAAATTATAGCACATTGGTGTTTTTCTGTGAAGTGAATTATGAGAATTGTAAGAGAATTTATGCTATTTGAAAGCAAATCTTGAATTACTAAGGTAATATTTTTCCTATTGTTTGAGAAGTTGTCTAGATGTGATCAGATTAATTACAGTTATTGGAGATTGTGTGCGTTGATAATTTGAAGCCAGTTATATATATTTTTTGTAGATCATGCAACATGGTTAAGTGAAGTTTGTGATAGGCATTTTGTGGAAGTTGCCAAGTGATAGTTGCAATGTTGCTAATGCATTTTGAAGCAGACATGAGGTTGTCGAACCCAGTCTAGCGTAATTGTTGAGATTCATGCTGTGTATGCTGAATATTTATGGAGTTTTGTGGAATAATTGTTGTATTCAAATGTGATATTTGAAGAATTGAGGAGATATGATGTAGTTGTGGATAGTCAGATCCAACGTGATGTCGTGAAGGCAATAATATTTTTGGCATGAAAATTAAATACGAGATATAACTTGGAAGTAATAAAACTGTAAGACAACGTTCTATAAACCACATTAAACGATTTGTTAGGAAATTAAACAAATAAATAAAGTTGATAATACAAGATTTTCTGAGAATAATAATTAATGAAATAATAATCTGAAAATTAAGCATATTAATGATCTGACCTAATGAAATAAAAATCAGAATGACTAGATGAAATAATAAAAATCTAAATAACCAGAAGAATGAAATTTAAATAAATTGATAAATTAAATTTTGGAATAAATCAATGAATTAAATAAATGGATGAATTAAGATTGGATGAATAAACTGATTTAAATAAATTAATAGATGATTGGATAGATGATGAATAACTGAATTAGAAGGTGATAATTAATTAAAGAAGCTGATGATTAATGAATTTATGTGGAATTAAAATAAATTTAATTGAGATATAATTTGAGGAATTGCAACTTGAGTTGAGGAATTAAACAATTTGTATTGATGATTTAAGACGATTTAATCTGAGGAAGATGATAAAATAAGAGTGTGTGAATAATTAGAAAGCATAATGAAGTAATGATAATAATTTTCATTTAAATGATTTAATGGTGATGAATTAATGATTCTGACGGGAATATGTTGAATTTTGAGATGAGAATTAATGTGAGAAATATTTAATTTTGATGATGATGATGATAATGATGACCAATGAGACGTGAATTTTCTGTAATTCACAAACAAGTAATTATGAATGACAATGTAAATAGTGTAAATTAATTATTCGATGTTTAGGAGCATTTGACTAACATGTTCAACATTTAAATTATGCCATGCAAGCCATAAAATTGAGTGATATTTAAAGTATGTGATTATAATATGTGTATGTTTAGACAGATTAATAACTTTTTCAAATCCACATTCATGATGTTAAATTAAAGAGAAATTAGGTCTCAGGTTTCACAAATGTCAGTGACGAAAGACATAGTGCTACAGTGATCCTGAGAACCCAAGAGAACTTTAGAGATTTTTCTGTTTTATGTGGATGAAATCTTTTTGATTAGAAAAGAGATGGTTCGATTTTTGGACAATGACAATTTAACGTTGGCATTCGACCATACTCTCAGGTAGGAGGTATATTTAAAATGTCTGTCTGACTATCAAAGTGAAATAAATTTGTTTTTATCTTAGTTGTGATCTGATGATGATGATGTGATTTTCCTTTTTCTTTCCTTGTATTGAGTAAGGCTTAACCAGGAAAGGAGGTGGTTTGCTAGGAATTCAGTTGATGGCGCCCATTTATATTTGCATTTATTTTTATTAAACTTAAGCCCGTAACGACCCTAGAGATACTTTGTCTCGTGTTACCCAACTGCTTTTTCGATAACTCAGCTGAATTTCCAACACATTCCTTATTTGACTAGAGGTTCATTTAACTCCGCTCTGTCCTGGAACTCCAGGAATGCGATGTAATAGCAGATGGGTCATCGCATCCCCAGGACGAACGGGTACAGTATGCAATCCGCCCCTAATATTGACTTTTTGCTTTGCACTGCTTTGAGGGTACATTCAAAAGTCAATGATAGAATAGAAAACGGACCCAGCTCAGGTATCCCTCGGAATACCCAATTCTGAAAGTTTCCAGATGCAATTCCTTATGGGAAAAGGTGTAAGTCCACGAGGGATAAAACATTACTAAGTAGGGTAGACTCTAGGTTAGACATTATTTGAAGTAATTTCAGTGCATTGCCAACATATTTACTGCATTAAGCCGTGAAAGTATAAAGGCAATTTTGGAAAAACTACCGTCGTTTTTAATAATTTGCACACCTCTGTAAATATCAGTCATAAATCGCTCATAGAGACAAGGTTTCTCAGCCAGAAAGCAGTGCAAAGCAAATAGTCAATATTAGGGGGTGGATTGCATACATGGTTCCAATTCAAAAGATCTTCTACACCACGATAATTAATATTAGCGGGATGGTCGAACTGCGCTAATTGGGTTAAACCCGGAGTGTCCAGCCATCCTACACTATTGGGTTTGGGAACAGAGTGGAGGTAGACAATCTCTCCTCAAATGTTGGTTAAGCCATATGCTGACTGACACCTGGTTCCCTATAGTTTCCGTAGATATAGGCTAATCAGTGCAGGTAACTTGTTATCCATGTTCAGTCAGAGGTGGAGAATTGCGAGTTATAGGAATCTAGATTTTTTAAGCGTGAGTAGTCACAATCGGGACAAAAGTGGAGGTGTTCGAACAAGGAATGTTCAGCCCATTTATTCACGAATGAATCTTGTTTTGGCGCAGAATGCATAATGCATTTTGGTTCCCAGGATATCCTTTTAAAGCTCATAGTGCAGGCTACAACTTGCATACGAAGACATTTTTACGAAGCTACAACATAAGAATTGAAATGCGCATATCAGAATAGTAACTGTGAAACGCAAATAAAATGACCGAACTTGACATTTATGTGCAATGGTAAAGGAATCGAGAAATCTGGGATAATGCCAAAACTTGCTAATGAATCCTTGAGATAAGAAGAGTATATAGTGAAGAACACCCTGAAGATTAGCGCAGGTGCACACATCCCGAGGATATTTACAGTATTTACCTTCACGTTCAGTTTGGAGTGGGCGGCAGAGAAACACGCCTCAGGCAACTTCTCCTGTTAGAATTTTCTTAATGGACCCCCGTGGAGAGAACTCATTAGCAAAGCTCGGTATCACCCAATATTAGACGTTCATTCATTTCATATCAGCCATCTATGGACTGCGTCATTCCAACTCTCTCTTTCTTCGGGGTTTGATGTTTGCCAAGTACTGTACAGTCCGTCCGAATCCGTTCTCGGTGGTTTTACTTTCTTTCCTGTTTCAAAATCTTTCCCATTTTCAGCTTAGAGCGGTCAGGGCATGGTGGCGCAGCAGTCAAGCTCTTTGCCTCTCACCAAGGTGGACCGGGTTCGATACACGGTAAATGCATGTGAGACTTTCGAAGTGAAATGCCATGTCCTGTGGTTCGGATTCCACGTAAAAAGGAGGTCCGTGGCACATGATCGCGAGATTAACGGCGACGTTGAACTACAAGCTTCTTCTTCTTATTATTCCAGCGTAGATTCTGCTTGGAAACCTCGAAAAGCTTGAAGTTTTCTCTTGAGTGGGATGCGCTCCTGAATGTTAGTTGATGTAGGCCAAATCCCCACTTCTTTGAGAACTCTATCCAGCTCAAAGAACCTCTCCTGAAGGTAAATATCCCTCAGTATGCCTTCCTTCGGAGGGGAATTAAAGCCGGCGGTCCCATGCCATAGATTTATGGCATGATAAAGAACCTTCCACTAATTACACTTGTGTGAAGCTAAATTATAGGTTATATTTGACTAACGCTCTTAGGTTCCAACGTTCGTCGCCAGGAGCCGACTGCGGTGGCATCTAGTAACAAAGTTTAGAACTAGTTGGTCGTTGACGACGGCGTTTGGTAGCAAAGGTTGGAACTAATTGAAAATCGAATATCTGCAGTCCCTACTTGATTTGAAAACAGATAACATCACAGAAGTGACAAAGAGGAAATCTGACATTCTACGGATCGGAGCGTGGAATGTTAGAAGTCTGCTAGGAAGTGGAAGGTTAGAAAACTTAGAAAGGGAAATGGATAGGTTGAGGTTGGATTTGGTTGGGATTAGTGAAATGCGCTGGCAGGAAGAACAGGACTTTTGGTCAGGAGACTATAGGGTCATTAGCACTAAATCAAACAATGGCCAAGCAGGGGTTGGCCTCATATTGAGTAGGAAACTTGGACAGCGGGTGGAATATTATGAGCAATATAGTGAACGGATTATTGTAGCAAAAATCAATACTAAACCTACCTGCACCACAGTGGTACAAGTCTATATGCCTACCAGTCAAGCTGATGATGAGGATGTTGAAAAGGTCTACGAAGAAATAGACGAAATTCTGAGGTATATCAAGGGTGATGAAAATGTTATAGTAATGGGAGATTGGAATGCTGTGGTAGGAAAAGGGAGAGAAGGGAAGATAGTAGGAGATTTCGGATTAGGTGAAAGGAATGATCGAGGAAGCAGACTGGTAGAATTCTGCACCGAGCATGAATTGGTCATAGCTAACACCTTATTCAATAACCACAATAGAAGAATATACACATGGATGAGACCAGGAGATACAGGGCGTTACCAAATCGACTTCATTATGGTGAAGGAGAGGTTTCGAAACCAGATTTTGGATTGTAAAACATATCCTGGTGCTGACATAAACTCTGACCACAATCTGGTTGTAATGAAATGCAGATTAAAGTTGAAGAAACTGAAGGAAGTCAAAAGCCAAAAAGGTGGGCAATAGACAGACTGAAAGTAAAGGATGTAAACGAAAGATTCAAGAAGAGTATAAAGGAAGGACTAATGAAAAACCCTAAACAAACTTCAATTGCAGACGAATGGGCACTTTTGAAGAATGAATTAACAAAATCCGCAGAAGAAAACATTGGTAGGAAAGAAAGAATAGGTAGAAAACCGTGGATCACTCAGGATATACTAGAATTGATGGATGAAAGGCGGAAATACAAGAATGTAAGAGATGAAAAGGGGAAAGCAGAATACAGACGTCTGAGAAATGAGGTCAACAAGAAGTGCAAGGAAGCGAAAGAAGAATGGTTAAAAGAGAAATGTGCAGGTATAGAAAATTGTCTGAAATTAGGAAAAGTAGACACAGCTTATCGAAGGATGAAGAATACTTTTGGGGAAAAGAAGACTAAGTGCTGTAATATTAAGGACACAAATGTAAAGCCTATAACAGATAGGGAAGACAAGGTTGAGAGATGGAAAGCTTACATAGAGAGTTTGTATAAGGGAAAGGAGATTGAGAATCATGTAATGGAAAGGGAGGAGGAAATTGATGAGGATGCGAAATGAGATTTAATATTGAGATCAGAATTTGATAGAGCTTTGGAAGACTTAAGCAGGAACAAAGCACCAGGCATAGATGATATACCGATTGAGTTGCTACGCTGCATAGGAGATGAAGGTCTGATCAGGTTATTTCACTTGGTGTGTAGGATTTATGAGACAGGTGAGGTACCCCCCGATTTCAAGAAGAATGTAATCATCCCTATACCTAAGAAAGTGGGAGCTGACAGATGTGAAGATTACCGTACAATCAGCTTGATTACTCATGCATCAAAGATCCTGTCTAGAATAATTTACAAGAGGATCGAAAGCCAGATAGAAACGGAGTTGGGTGAAGACCAGTTTGGTTTCAGGAAAAATGTAGGAACAAGGGAAGCTGTACTAAGTCTTAGGCTGATGTTGGAAGGTAGAATAAGGAAAGATAAGAGAACGTTCATGGCTTTTGTAGACTTAGAAAAGGCTTTTGATAACGTTGATTGGACTAAATTGTTTGACATTTTGAAATCGATTGGAATAAAGTACAGGGATAGGAGGGTGATATACAATCTGTGCAGAAACCAGACAGCAGTCATTCGAGTTGAAGGACATGAGAGAGAAGCTGGTATTCAGAAAGGTTAGGCAAGGCTGCAACTTATCACCCATACTTTTTAATCTTTACATTGAACAAGCAATGAAGGAAATTAGAGAAAAATTTAAAGTGGTAGTGAAGATTCAAGGAGAAATAATTTCAACTCTGAGATTTGCTGATGACATCGTCATCTTGGCCGACAAGCCTGAGGATTTGAATGAGTTTTTGAATGGTATGGACTCCGTCTTACGGAAAGAATTCACGATGAAAATAAATAAATGTAAAACAAAAATACTGAAATGCAGCCAAAATAAATCAGATACCTCTATGGAGATCAAATTGGCAGGTGAAAAGCTGAAGGAAGTAGGAGACGTCTGTTACTTAGGAAGCAGAATAATGAGTGATGGACGAAGCAAAGAGGATATAAAAAGTAGGTTGGCTCAGGCAAAGAAAGCATTTCTACAAAAAAGGAATCTTCTGACATCGAATATAGATTTAGGTATTAGGAAGTCATTTTTGAAAGCCTTTGTCTGGAGCGTGGCGCTCTATGGAAGTGAAACTTGGACTATTGGTGCAGCAGAAAAGAGGAGAATTGAAGCATTTGAAATGTGGTGTTACAGAGAATGATGAAGATCAGATGGGTAGATAGGGTTACAAACAAAGAGGTATTAAGACGAGTGGGAGAGGAGAGATGTTTCTGGCGACTGCTAATGCAGAGAAGAGATAGGTTGGTAGGACACATACTAAGACACCCAGGAATAGCAAGCTTAGTTATGGAAGGAATGGCCGAGGACAAAAACTGTAGGGGTAGACCAAGGTTAGAATATGTTAAACAGATTGCGTCGGATGTAGGGTGTCGGAGCTATGTAGGGATGAAACGATTAGCTCAGGACAGGGAGGCATGGAGAGCTGCATCAAGCCAGTCAAAAGACTGAAGACTCAAACAACAACAATAACAACAACAACATACACTAATACAAGCCATCACAATTAACACCGGTTATCAGACAGATTCTACACACACCCAAAGTACACGGGGCTACATGACTGCATTGTCGCAGCCCCTAAACCGAGGAACCAACCAACCAACCGAAGGTAAATAATAAAGCGGTTGATCTGTGTTACTGGGTTCATAAAAGTTATCCTTATTTTCCAAATGACGTCGGTTAGCATCTCCATAAGGAAGTTCATGATATTCGTATTTTACGATTAATAGTTATAATAATAACCCCTGGCACTGCAGCCCGTGAGGGCCTAGGCCTACCAAGCGACCGCTGCCCACCCATTTGGCCTGCAGATATTGGGGTGAAGCGTGATCAGCGCATCGGGTCCCCTCGGCCGTTAATCTTGGTTTTCGTGATCGGGGCGCTGCTTCACTGTCAGACAGCTACTCAATTGTCCTCACAAGGCTGAGTGCACCCCGTTCCAGCCCTCACGTCAGTTTCTAAAATCCCTGACAGAGCCGGGAATCGAACCCGGGGCCTCCGGGTGAGAGGCAGGCACGCTACCACAACACCACGCGGATTATACGATTATTATTACTAAATTAATATTAATTGCTAGATTATGGATATAAGATACCCTGTTGTCCCACTTGTGTGTGTCTTAGAGTGCCGTTTGAAACTATTGTTGCCTAGCTTTCATTGCGGACATTGTAATGAGAGTGACCAAGCTTTCTGTAAACTCGGTGAGATCACCAGTAGCTCCGGCCCCGCAGCGAGAGGCGTGCAAGGAGAAATCGTGTCTCTGTGTAACATCAAGAAACTTACTGCGGCACTTCAAAGTAAGTTATATCCTGTGCGCATATTGCGTCATCATCAAAGATCGACGGGCCTTCCAGCTTGTGGATTTGAATACAAGATGAGAGCTTTATATCGTGATGTTTTATCACAAGACACTCGTTTCACCGACTATTTTATCTGTGAAACTACGTTTGGAGAAACTTCACCATATCCGTACAGAAGTTGGAAAGCATATTTCGTAGTGACTAATTGATTTAGCTTTCTACTGGCAGGCATATACCACTCGAGTGGTGGAAGCCAATCAATTGAGAGCCAAATTGGTGTTGACATATTTTTCATTAGCTGAATTAAAAAAAAAAGACCGGCTGCGGTGGCCGACAGCGCTAACACGCTACCTCGTGTCGTTTCTTTCTTACAGCCTTTAATGTTTCATCAGTTGATGCTTAATGTTTCATTTTTATTTCAATCTTTTATAATATCAACACTGGGAGCCTCCGTGGCTTAGGCGGCAGCACGCCGGCCTCTCACCGCTGGGTCCGTGGTTCAAATCCCGGTCACTCCATGTGAGATCTGTGCTGGACAAAACGGAGGCAGACAGGTTTTTCTCCGGGTACTCCGGTTTTCCCTGTCAAAATGTCATTCCAGCAACACTCTCCACTATCATTTCATTTCATCTGTCATTCATTTAATCATTGCCCCAGAGGAGTGCGTCAGGCCTCGGCAGCCGGCACAGTTCATATCCTCGCCGCTAGATGGGGGCTTCATTCATTTCATTCCTGACCCGGTCGGAGACTGGAAGCAGGCTGTGGATTTTCATTTCATAATATCAACACTATTCAACTTCGAGCTGTTGATGGTTATAAAGTTAACTGAAACTAGCACTAGCCCATTTAATTTAATAGACGGTAGTTTGAATAAGCCGTTGTATTGACTTAGGTGGATTGATTCAACATGACCTTATTTAGTACTAGCAGAAGTACCCGTTCTTCGAACGGTGTTATATATTAACACCAGACATTATCAATTGAGCTACTGTTGCAATGGTTAGCGGTTTGTCATTCCTTCATAAGTTTATCAGAACGAAGTTAGTTTTCTGGGAATATCAGCCACACTGTAAATTTAAGGGCCTTAAAATGTGATTTTCGGAGACCCCTTATAGACTCGCGAATTTTGTGTCTCACAATGAGAAGCTTTGATCGTCCTTCTAGGATAATTTTTATATTTCGCCTATCTTAGCATGTATTTTGAGAAGTTTTTCCCTATATCCACCCTTCTACTGCATGAAAAGTACGGTGAGGAGTTCAATAAATGATTGGTGTATTGACTCATGTTTACCATACCTAATTTTACGATGCACCAAGCATCCGAACACGATTTATAGGCGTACATAAAGATACACAGAAAGACAGACAGACAATTCTATTGTCTACAACTTATCACCCAGATATCCAAATATGGGTATATCTACCATACAGTATCAAACAAAATCATCCTTACAATGAACCCGTATGTCAAAAAAAAAAAAGATTAGTTAAAATGTGCTCTCAAACTAAATTCACCTAACGTGCACATCCTGACGTGAAATAGATTTGAAAGCCTTGTTGACAAAACGCAATACACCTCACATAAAAATGATCCTCTACGTTGTGTTAGGTCCCCATACACAGGAAGACCTCTTTCATAAATTATAAAGGCCTGTGGTGCATGAAAATTCAGGTTCTTTAGCCTCAAATGGCCCAAATTCCTAAAAGCCGCAAAAAATGCTGATTCAATTCAGGAATTTTTGAAAATAATGTTGCTGTTTGGAGATATAATAGACTTTCTGTACTATATGTCGCACGTGAAATTGCATGAAAAAAAAAGTCCTTTCGGCACGCCGGAAGGCGGAGGTAGATTTCACCGGACAAACTTGGGGATAGGCGAAAATAGGCAGAATATGCAGGTTTTCGTAGAAGGATCAGACCTAATTTATTGCGAGAAGGTATTTTATAATTGGAGCTTAATTAACTTTGTTTTTCGTCGTTTTATGCTTATTTTAAACATTTTATTGTCTTATGGGAACGGTAACCTTCTTGTCATTTGGGGTCCATTTTTATACGTGTGGTCACACTGTCCTTATGCAAGGTTTCGACACTGATGTGTAACTATGTAACGGTCTGTTACTTCTTCACGCAAAATTATATCTCCAGCAGAGATTATGGTTGGTTCCTCAGTTTAGGGGCTGCGACAACGCAGTCATGTAACCCCGTGTACTTAGGGATGACTGTATTAGTCTGTAATTCAGGTAAGGACTGCAGACGGTCAATTTCAAGCAGTAGTTCCTAATGTTGCTACCAGGTACTACCGTCAACGACACCTAGCTGTGAACTTGGCTACTAGATGCCACCGCAACCAGCAACTCGCAACGAACGTTGGAACTTCCCCTCCAAAGGAAAGCATACTGAGGGATTTTTAGCGCTCTTAGAAAATCCGACGACTTCGGCCGGCTTTGAACTCGCGACCTTGGGCATAGACATTCAGCATGCTACCAGTTACGTCACCGAAGCCGCTTCACACT
Organism: Meconema thalassinum; assembly: GCA_946902985.2. Lineage (NCBI taxonomy): Eukaryota > Metazoa > Arthropoda > Insecta > Orthoptera > Tettigoniidae > Meconema > Meconema thalassinum. The sequence continues at coordinate 149,573,085 of OX336390.1, read as the reverse complement.
TAGTCAGATGGAAATCTGAATCTGATCTCGAGCAAGTGCGTTATCTTGGCAACGTCTGATGGCTCATCCCTCATCAATTTAGTAGTGTTGCCATGGCAACCCCTGATAGCTCTTGGTATTTTCTTATAATTCCGAAATCATTTTTCTCATCCCTTGGCATAATGGTGGGTCATATCAAAAATTCTTTCAGACAAAATTTTAGGTAATTATTAGGGGAATATTGTCCATTTTGTACGGTTTTGATATTGTGCCTATTAAGAGAGATATGATTAATGTTTCCCGAAAAACCCACTTTTTCCCACCCCTTTGGTCAATGGTTGGTGCTATAAAAAAACTCTTCAAACATAAATTTTTGGGATTTATCCGACACATAGTATGAACTTTGAACGGATTCGATATTTCACATATTAAGAGAGTTATAGCAATATTTCACTTTTTTCGAAAAAAGCCCCCCATTTTCACCCCCTTCGACCGATTTAGCCCAGTAATGAACTCGACCGAGATTTTAGAGGTAAGTTATACATATTCGGAAAAAATTCAAAGTGATTGGTGCAAAATTACGGCAGTTATCGTGTCCACAAGAAACTGATATACATATATATATACATAAATTATATATAAACTTTTGAACTGACGGTGGTTTTGGGGTCTGGGGGATGTGAAACGCGAAGATATGTCGAAATTTTCCGGAAGTCGAAACATGGTACCCATTGCAATAGTTAGCTTTCTAATGAAATCTACCTAATTCTAGGTTACCCCTTGACCCCCTTAATTGCACTGACGAATTATACAGTCTACGTTGGTTCCGTGATAACCTTATAGCCATTTGCAAACGTTCACAGAAATGTAATAAATGGAGTAGCCTAATAATAATATCGTATGGCCTCGGGTGCCGGGTGCAAGCTTCGTAATTTGACACCCAGAGGGTAGCTTGCATGTCGAAATTTCATTGTTCCTTGAATCACTATGAAAGTCAAGGAGGGTAGATACCTAAGCTCCTTGAACACTATAGCTCTTTCTAGTAGAGAAATGAGGAACTTTGTGTTGGCAGAAACTGCTGAGATTAATTTTGCCCTTATGAACGCGGCCTACTGAATTCAAATGGGTTCCTTGACATGCCAACATAGTATGACATGCGAGTCGTATTTTTTCCGCCTTTCAAAAATCACTTACCACGGCCAGGAGTGAACCTGCAATCTTGGGGTTAGTAGACCGACACGCTATCCACTCACCCACCGTGGCAAGGTATAAATGGAGTGGCATTGCTTCTTACAGAAATAGATGGAAAGTTGGATGCCACCCCTTGAGATAATGTTATCATGGTTACCGATTTCCATTCCTTCATTAGTTTGTTAAATTAAATTAAATTGGTTTTCTGGGAATATTTCAGATACTGTTGGTTTTAGAGCCTTATAATGTAGTTTTCGAGGCCCCCAAGTTTTGTTTCTGGCACCGAGGGGCTTTGTCTCCTCGTTGTACGCCATAATATAATACTACTAATAATAATATAATATAGGGATAGGAATATAATAGACCTGCCGTACCACACCCGCAGGTGTCAATCGCGTGAAAAAATTCTAGTGTACCCCTTGACCCCCTTAAGCGCATTATACGTATTGATGAATTTTACAGCTTAGTTTCTTTCCGTGATAACCTTATAGCCGTTTGCAAACTTTCACACCAATGAAATTAATGGAATTGCATTGCGTCTTACAGCAATAGATGGACCTCTAAGAATCTGTTGCCATGGTTACCGGCTTGAATTCGTTCATTAGTTTATTAAATGAAAGGGCCTAAAATGTGGATTTCGGGGACCCTTTAGGGCCCCCGAGTTTTGTCTCTAACATTGAGGGGCTGAAAATGATCTTTGTCTCGTCCTTCTACTCCTATTTCAGCATGTATTTTAAGGGGGTAGGCCCTATTTAATGAGAGGTACGGAGGAGGATTACATCAATGATTAGTGTCGTGCCTCTGATGGATATCTGTACCAAATTTTACGTTGATACACCCAGCCGTTCTCGAGTTATAAGGGAACAAAGTTGTCCACAGACAAACAAACAGACAGACAGACAGACAGACCAAAAAATTATTTTCGCGCGCATCCATAATAAAACAGTCTGAAACGCGTAAATAACTCAAATTTCCGTAGAAATTGCGAAAAAAAACATACAAACTTTAATTTTTATGTATGTAGAGATGTACTGCACCACTCGATGTTGACCGTGTTTTATTGCACAAATTTAGGTTTTACTCGCTAACCGTTGGAGATACACGAAAAGTGATAAGAACCTTTTGGATAGCAAATTAAATGTTAAATCTTGTGTATGCATCAACAGTTTGATATTTCTTAGAGTTCCCTTTTTATTTGAAATGGAATTATGAAATTTTGAAACCAAAGGATGTAGTGACGTCACATATGTGGGTTTTACTCGCTAACCGTTAGAGATACACGAAAAGTGATAAGGATCTTTCGAATAGGAAATTACATTTTGAAGCTCGCATGTGCCATCAAAAGTTTGCTATTTCTTAGCGTTCTCTTTTTATTTGATATGGAAATATGAAATTTTGAAACCAAGGGGTGTAGTGACGTCACTAAAATGGTCGCCATTTTTAATAGTGCAAAATATCTTAATTAAAAGTATCCTATATGTAAACATGGTAAATCAGCTACATCCATGCAACATTTCATTTAAATCGGACCAGTGGTTCTTGCATTATTGAGTAACACACAGACAGACAGACAGACAGACAGACAGACAGATAGAAAGACAGACACACACCATCTCATTTTTATATATTAGTATGATAAACAGGTTAAAGGTTCCGTCTGATCAATACTTTTATTAATTATGATCACTGTGTGGTCATTAGTGAGACATTGTTTCGAGGCCTAATTAATAGTTTTGGCCCCTTCATCAGCCGATATGACAGAAAACGGTACAAGATTGTTTTTTTTGCGTAACACTTAAAATTCCCTTAAAATCGAATCTTGTATGGTGCACCATAAAGAGAGATTGAAGCATTTTACGCCTAATATGAATGATGTCAAAAGTCTTATGAACTAGGCCTATAAACACTTGCAATACTCGCCTCACTGTGGTGCTATTGAAAACACAAATGTACCGGTTCAGTACGACAGCAACAGTTCAGAACACCATGAAAACATGCTGGAATCAGCAGTAATGATGGAACACTTAATACCTCAATACTTCACCAGCAATGTAGAAATATAACAAGATAATATAACCAATGAAGTCACTGCGCTGAAATTATATCTTGCCAATATAAAGCTTATGAAGTGCATAACTTCAACACTTGCAATGGCAGAGATTGGCCTCTAATCCGTCTGGTTTGAGCAACGATTAATAACATAACTTTTAAATTGGCAAATCTCAAGAGGTTAAATTGTATGCTATGTCGGCTCTGATTTGTGTTTCCAATAGCATCTAAAGGTCATACATTCATCTTTCAGTGTGCATAATATCAAAGACATCCGCAGGTTTCTGCCATTGTTTTGTGAAGAATGTAGTTTCTGTGAATCATATTTATGCTGCGAGAGAGCAACCGCAAAACTCCAAATATCTCACGTCAGTTCCATCCATCTCTGGCATAGCCCCTCTCTCACTCACTGCCTCACAGAAACTCATGATCTGCACAGTGAGTGCAGTTCGATGAAGAAGAGACATGTATTCAGCCATTGTAGGAAGAGGCAATGTAGAAATACCTTGTGTTCTGTTCGAGTACTCATCTGAGATATAAAGAAGCACATCGCTGACGAAATATACTGAATGGCTCCGCAGTGTCCTGTCTTCCAACCTGAGTGCTAAACATCTCATTTAGGCAGTTAACACCTTCGCACAATGCCCTTACTCACATACTCCTTAGGTATCATCAGATCTACAAAGAAAGACATCCGCGCTTTTATTACAGCGCCTCTTACACTGCCACGGACAGAGGGAGGTAAAGAGAGACATTTTAAGGACATCATGAACATCCAAACAAAATGGGTGACCGCTGTACGTATTCTTCCACACCAAGCGAGGATTAGGCTATCCCCTCTCCATCGCGCTGGGTCTTAAACTGATGATAATTACATACCAATCCATCTGTCATCCCTAGGCTCACCAGTAAACGACCTGAAAATTACTGAATACAAGATCGAGGATTAGAAACCGTAGGCTCTTAATGGCAAGTTTCTTCCCGAATCTGATCAGCCCCACATCAACAAGTTGGGATAGGTCGAACTGTAGTGATGGGTTTATAACCAGAGAGTCCAGTTAGTTCTCGTTAATGGGTTTGGGAGGAGGCTTGGGGTAAGCCAACTCGACTGAAATGTTGATTGAACGATGAGTTGGCAGAAACCTACATTTACTCTGTGAGCTTTCTGAATAGGATTGACATTAGGGCGGAAATTCCACGTCAGTTATCATCCCTCTGCCTCTTGACCAATCCATGTTCGCGTAGTTGATGTTATAATACTCTGCGTTGCAATATTACAGCCCACGTGTTTCAGTGCCTGGTCAGCTGTATCTCTGGCTTGTACAGTTTGGCAGCCTCGTTCTCAGACCACATGGCGAGGCGAGAACTGTCAATCCCATTCTGGCAACTCACAGAGTATACCTGGACTCCCTGGAGTAACGTAGATATAACTAGTGCAGTTAACATGTTATCCAAGATTGGTCGAGCTATGTTGTATTATTATTATTTTTATTATTGTTATTATTATGTACGCCTCGTGATGTAGTTGTTAGCATAGACCCGAGTACGATTCCAGACCTAACTCCGTAAGATCTCATAGTATCCGGTCTAATCACGGTTGAGCCATGAGCTAATGTGGATGTAAACTTAATTAAACCGTGAGACTGGAAGGCTCAATTCATTCTATCTGCATGTTATGTAAGTGTTGCATCGTAATAGCATTAAATTATGAGTCTTTGTAATTACAAGGAATAAACCATGGCACAAATGTTGTCCGTGAGAGCAGGAACGACCCATAAGTGCCTTGGGACAGGGACTGAGGCCACATGGTCAAAGTGAGGAATTCTACCACCGTTAGTGCCAGCGTACTTTCTTTTTCAGTCCTGAGGCTCATAGTCTTCAAATGTTACGCGCCAGACATATGTAATTCAATACATGTAAACGCATGATGCATAATGACGGGAAATTCACTAGACCACATTTCTTCCTCCAATAAGGACAGTTTTCTGGTGAACAAAATTTTCGCTAAAAACACATTTTACTAGAGAAACAAGAGTTTGGAGATGTGACTGATATCAGGCACACGGTCCAAAAAATCTGTTGGGCTGCAGCAACCTAGAAGGCTCTGAAATGTTACAATGGTCGATTTGTTCTAGGTAAATGAGAAAACCAACAGGCCACAGAATATTAGTAAATTTAGAGCAATATCGTGTATTTCCTCCCCTTATTATTCTCGTTTCTAGGGATCAAAAATGAGGTGTAATTAGTTTCCTATGTGACGCTTCCTGACCTCAACCTCATGAAAAGAGATTAAATTAATCAAGATGAATGAATCTGGCTAAGGAGTTGGAAGTAAGTGGCAGTGAGATAGTCCGGGCATTTTCTTGGAGTTGAAAATAGAAAATGTTGGCAAATCATTTTAAGGATGACCGACGGTGGGGTTTTGAACTCATCCGTCATCCTAGTTTGGAGATAGCCAGGCCACTTCACCTTGCGCCTACTTATGTATCAACTATGTTATTATCTTGACACGGTGGGTGAGTGGTTATCAAGTCTGTCTACCAACCCCAAGCTTGCAGGGTCGCTCTTGGCCGTGGCAAGTGATTTTTGAAAGGCGACAAAAATCACGACACGCATGTCATACGATGTTGGCATTTTAAAGAACCTATTTGAAGTCAGTAGGCCGTGTTAATAATGCCAAAATTAATCTCGGGATGTTTTTCCCACACAAAGTTCCTCCATTCTCTACTAGAAAGTGCTGTAGTGTCAAGGAGCTTAGATTATCTAACCTTGACTTTCATAGCGCTCCAAGGAACGACAAAACGTCGACATGCAAACTGCCCTCTGGGCGTCAAATAACAAAGCTTGCACCCAGCACCCGAGGCCGTACGATATTATTATTATTATTATTATTATATTACATTATTATATATTTTAATTTATTTCCTGTTGCTTTGAACACAGATCTTCTTCTTTCTCTTTACATCATTCCCACTCCTATGTGGGGTCGATGTTTCTGACAGCTCTCCTCCATTTAACCCGGTCATGCACATCCTCTTCTTACAACTATTTTTCCCTGAGATCCTCCCGTACACAATCCATCCATCTTCGTTTAGGTCTACCTCGCATTCTCACTCTTTGTATTTGCATGTCTAGCATCTTCTTCCCCACGTAGGATTCCTCCCTTCTTCTCACATGCCCGTACCATTGAAGTCGCTTTTCTTGTATCTTCTTAGATATTTCCACAACCTTCAATGTTCCTCTTATTTTGACATTTTCCACTCTATCACGCTTAGTCACTCCACTCATCCACCTGAGCATTTTCATTTCAGTGACGTCAAGCCTGTTTGTGTGCGTTTTGCGTTCAGGCCATGTTTCAGAGCCATACAACAATGCAGGTCTTACCACAGTCTTATATATTTTCCCCTTAACCTTAGGCTTGATCCTGCGATCACAGAGCACTCCAGACATTTTCCTCCAGTTCATCCATCCTACCTGAATCCTGTGTGACACTTCCACATCCAGATTTCCATCTCCAGTCACCACCGAACCCAGGTATTTGAACTCATCCACTCTATTTAACGTTTCTCCTTGCATTCTGATCTCACAGTCTTGATTTGAACACAGATAAATAAATAAATAAATAAATAAACGTTATTGTTTGTTTATTTAGGGACTTGGGACATCTTGATCATCAGCCCTGCGTACTTGGGTGTGTACTGGCTTTATTTGATAACATGTGTTTCTGTAGTAACTGCAGTAGTGTGCGTGTTTGTGACTATCTTTATTAGGATCAAGGATTGGGATAGAGCGAACTTGAATTAAGGTACAATATTAGCATCTTCCTGGAGGGAATCCATCCAAACTCCCAATCAATGCCACAGAGGAAGCCCGCTCATTATCACCCCACAACGATGTAACAAGTGTCACAGTACTGTTTGTAGTCCTATACCTTGCATATCGAGGTACCAGAAGAAGTTCATCATGCTACTCCGCTTTCGTCCGACTCGGTCAGGCTCGACGAAACTTCCGCAGTGGGTCTGCTGAAAAGTGAGACTTTTTATTGCATGGAGTAGTCCTATATGATACTCAGTTTAGTTATGGTCGATGCTTGTTGTAATCTGCAAGGGAAGCTCACTATTATTTTTAACACACCGAAGATTTATATACCCTTGACAGTCCGAAGTCTGGTGTGAGGACTGGAACGGGGTATACTCAGCCTCTTGAGACAAAACTGAGAAGAGGTGGGTTCGATTCCCACCTCACCCATCCTGGGAGTGGTTTTAGGTGGGTTCACTTCAGGCATGTGCTGGAAAGGTTCCCAACTTAAGGCCACAGCCGCCTCCTTTCCAACCCTATCCCCAATTTACAAATACACACACTATTACAGCCATCACAATAACACAGGCTATAACATACACACCCAAAATACACAGGGTTATAAGACCGCGATGTCGCAGCCTCTAAAATAAGCAACAACAAGTCCGAAGTCTGGGTAAAGAGCGACGAATAGTTGTGTGCCTGGTTAAGGAATATTTGCCTTGGAGGGAATCAGACAACATTAAAATAATATGCACAACGAATAATAATTTGGAGGGGAAAAGGAAGTGTCTCTTCTGGGGAGGCAACCCAGAACCTGATTTTCGGGAGGCAATCATTGTTGTTCGCCGAGACGTAGCCTAGAGCAGCACTGCATACTAACACAGACTGTACTAAACATTCCAGTAAAGTGGTCCTGGCTGCGTTGACAACACACACCTTAAAAACAGCGTACCGCACCAGCACCAAGTCTTGCTTCATGTTTAGGTCCACTCTCACTCGCTTTCTTCCTACATGTGGCTCGAATTCCACCATTAAAGCGATAGACATACGTGATAGACTGATCTTCACCGCTGATCACTGCTTTCCAAGTCCTGGTAAAACTTGGCCCAGCACATGTACAGTGCTCATAATATAGTATCCACTCTAATACTACTACTACTACTACTACTACTACTACTACTACTACTACTACTACTACTACTACTACTACTACTACTACTACTACTTCTACTACTACTACTACTACTACTACTACTAATAATAATAAAATGAATAACAATACAAAGTGTGATTTTCCAATTAAGCACCATGGTATAGTGAAATACATTTGATGTACATGGATGACATTAAACTATATACATCCTCTGAGAAAACACATCGACAATCTAACTGCAATAACTGCTTCATTTTCTTCTGATATTGAAATGTCCTTCGGATTAGATAAGTGTCGCACCCTCACCATTCGGCGTGGAAAATTAGAGGCCCGAGCATTTCAACTTGATGACGGTTGTTTCATAAAGCCTGTGGAAGGTAATGAGATCTAGAAATATCTTGGTCTCCTGCAATCTAATCGAATTGATCATAAAGGTATTAAAGATAGACCGTAGCTATCTACAATCAACGCCTTAACAAGATTTTAAAATCAAAGTTCAATGGAAAGAACACCTTTAAGGCTATTAATACCTATGCTATTTCTGCTCTGACATACACTTTCGGTATTATCAAATGGACGCAGACTGACTTGGAGAACATCCTAATTAGGACACGTACCATCTTAACAAAACACAGATGTCTCCACCCTAAGTCAGCTGTTGAGCGATTGACAATCCCGCGCCAAAGAGGTGGACGAGGGCTAACGGACATTATCCAATTGCATGCAAGCAAGTGAGCAACCTTCAGAGTTATTTTCTGGGCAGACATGACTCTCCCATACATCAAGCCGCTGTGAAGGCAGATGACAAGTGCACACCGCTGGATCTTCTTCACGTAAGGAATATACAGTTAGTTAGCCACTGATGAGGAATATTCAGCCATCAAGCTTCAGCAGTGGACGCAGAAAGCTCTGCACGGTCGTTATCCGTATGACCTCAACCAGAAACATGTCGACATTGATGCGTCGAACAGCTGGTTGACTCATGCGGACCTATTCACTGAGACTGAAGGATTCATGGTTGCAATCCAGGATCAAGTTGTGGCTGCCAAAAACTATCTGAAATATATGGTTAGGGCAAATATTTAGTATGATAAATGCCGAAGATGCCAACTAGAACCGGAAACAATTCAATATATCACAGGAGGCTGCCAAGCAATCTCATGTACTGATTACATGAAAAGGCACAACCAAGTGGCCAAAATAATGCACCTACACCTTGCTCAAAAGCACTTATTATCTGAAAATACTTTGCCTTACTATCAGTATGTTCCTGACGCCGTTTTGGAAAACCTTAGTCACAAGTTGTTATGGGAGAGATCAGTTATTACTGATCAAACCATACCAGCAAACCGGCCAGATATCGTTCTTGTGGGCAAGGTGCAGAAGAGAGCCTTCCTCATTGATATTGCAGTGCCCAATTCCCATAATCTGCAACAAACCTGCTGTGATAAGATCACCAAATATCTGCCCTTGGCTGAGGAAATACGGCAAATGTGGAGACAGGAAAGTAGTGGTTCTGCCCATAGTCATTTCATCTACCAGCATCATCCCTAAATCATTGGCTCGCAATCTAGAAATATTGGGAATACATCCTGGTCTACATATCACCATGCAGAAGGCCGTCATCTTGGAGACCTGTTCCACTGTTCGCTCGTTTCTCAATGTGCCACCTTAAGAGAATAATTAGCCATACCGTCTTGCAAACAAGCCGACGATATGTTGATATGCCCCACTTATGTGGTGAAATGAATGTGAAATAATATTAATAATAATAATAATAATAATAATAATAATAATAATAATAATAATAATAATAATAATAATAATGTTCGTCACAACAATGTAGCCAAGATTATACACATGGAACTGGCCAAGGCAGCAAGAATTGAACTATCCGCCGCGCCCGCCGTCCCGTATTAATAGCCTATCAATTGGAATAATATAGTACGACCATCTCGTGGAGTAGCGGTTAGCACTCTTGGCTGTCGCCTTGGAGGTCCGGGTTTGATTCCCGGCGAGTGTGCAGTCCAAAATAAAGGACATTACTTATCTAACACATAGCAGTTATTTTGAATGTATGAAATAGAAAAATAGAAGGAAGGAAGGAAGCTTGTAGTTTAACGTGACCGTTAATCTCGCGATCATAAGCCACGGGACCTCCGTTTTACGTGGAATCCGAACCACAGGACATGGCATTTCACATCGAAAATCTCACATGCAGTGACCGGGAATCGAACCCGGCCCGCCTTGGTGAGAGGCATACAGCTTGACCGCTGCGCCACCACGCCCCTAAAGAAAAATAGAATTCTCAGCATCTACTGAAGCTATAAGTACGTTCGTAAAAGAGACTTTGTACCGTACCTTTATTTATTTATCGTATGGCGTTTAGTGCCGGGAGTGTCCGAGGACATGTTCGGCTCGCCAGAGGCTGTAGCTGCTTAAAGCGGACACCCACAGGGTGAGCTACAAGTTCCATTAAATATCAAGTAGTTCCAACCAGATATCAATGATACCTAGTGGTGAACGTTGGAAATTTGATAGAGCGTTCCAACGAAATCTAACCTAGAAATTTAGCTCCACACAAGTTTAGTCTGTGGAAGGATCTTTTACATGCCATAAATCTATGACATGGGACCGCCAGCTTTACTTCCCCTCCGAAGGAAGGCATACTGAAGGATTTTAACGCTCTTAAAAATCCGACGACTTCTGCCGGGTTTGAACCCGCTATCTTGGGCACAGCAGTTCAGCATGCTACCAACTACGCCACCGAAGCCGTACCAATATGATAAACATTTCCCAGCGGGATGTGGGCATTTGACCACACTAGTTGAGCGTAATCTTACTGCACAATTTAAACGGAAGATACATAAATGAAATCATGAATTTCAAAAAAAAAAAAAAGGCTTTGTGTTCCTTAGGGACCATTTCGTTTCCCCCCATCAAGAGACCTTCTCATGTTCCTCATTATCAGTACGGTCAGGGATGTTCCGGGTCTACAGCCTATCACACAGCATTCACGGAAGTGATAAGTGGAGGGTCTAATGACCACGATGTCTCTGATAACGTGTATTGGTGGAGTGGCCACTCGAGATATTAAGTTGTTGTTTCATATTGGGGCTTGTTGAAGTATGGCCTTCAGCTCCGTGAGCTCAGGTGTGTATGGAATGTACAGTATCTAATAACCTGCGGTGTTGTGATGACTGTAGCAATATGTAAATTATTTGTCAAAGTGCCCCAGAACTTGAAATAAGTTACCATTGCATTTGGCTGCTGTCGGTATGAAAGAACTTGTATTGAGGAAGACAGGCACACAGGATGGCTCATGTGGTGTCATAAATTGAGTTTTGTAATCTCTGAACGTGCCGCTATCCTTGTTAACGTAGGAGTAGGGTGACATTCACTGCCGTTTTAATATAATAATAATAAATAATAATAAATAACAATAAATAAATAATAATAATAAATAAATGATGATGAGATGGAGGTACAAGAAGAGTTAGACGTAATAAATGAAAAGATTGAGCAATGGGGATTGAAAATAAATGTGGAGAAGAGTAAAACAGTGGTGATGAATAGAGGTAAGAAAGAAGGAAAAGGAGTAATCAAAGTAGGAGATAAGGAATTTGAACCGTTTTTATCAGGTTCATTATTTTTTGTCATATTATTATTATTATTATTATTATCATCATTTCCTTCATGTCGCATTATTGTGACATATGTTTCTCTGTCTTACCTACTGCGTTCAAACTTTGTAATTCTGCGTAAATGTTTCGTCAGATGGTGAAACTTTTCACCCCTACTGACACTGTGTTACCATTGGTTGAAGCATAACTTGTTACTAAGCTTTGCTTCTCCCATTGGCCCCCTTTATGTTCTGGAGAGGGGGAGTTCTACGACTTATTTTTCCCGAGCGGCGTTACTGCGTTCCTTTTAGAGAAGGTGGCTTCCTTCCATTTCTGACCATCATGTGAAACGGTCACAGCCTAGGTGTGTCGGGCTTTTCGCCCGTGCCCAACGCAACTAAACGTAAGTACGATTCGATCACTTGGTTTTATCTGGCATGCTATCATTTTTGAATTTCAGTTTATCAATTTCCCTTTCTTATGATGATGTGAATTCGATCCATGAACCCAAGTCCCTTCGCCTTTGTTTACGTTAGTTTAGCGAAGCCTCTGTGTTTATTTGTCATCCCTACCTTTCATGTAATCGGTTTTATTTTTACTCAAATCTCTCAGGTCTGAAATATATGCTACTTTTCTGCGAGGCTTACCAACGCTCTGTATTACGTCACAAATTGATGTGCACTCTTTCGAGGTATCTTTCATTTGATTGTCGTATCAGAGTTTGTTTTTTGGGTCAAGGTATCATTGGAGTAACGGAGCCATGTCTCATTTCGTCTCCTATTTGATCCTTCCCTCTGTTTTAGGAAAAGTGTGTGAGCGATGGTCTTTGTGTTAGTCACTGTCCATTCGTCATGCCTTAATTCCTTTGTTTCTTCGTATGTCGTTATATTTAGACATAACTACCTCTACGTAAGCCTATATTTTCCTACAAAGCATATTTCTTAGCTGATCGATTTTTCCTTTCATTTACTGTCCCGGTAATGTCAATTAATTTAATGTAATACTCATTTTCCTTTATTTTTATGTGTTAATTTTGTGTTGTTTCCTCTGGCTTCGTTATATTACGTAACTCCGTGTCATCCCCCCCCCCTCTCCCACCCCCCACCCCCGTTTCCTACATACGCACCCTTCTCATCCCCACCACTCCCCCCCCCCCTTACCCCATGATTTCACAACATCATGAGCTTTTTGGAAGTCTATTCTTGGCAAGGGCATTCTAGTCCAGGTCATCCTCGTAAGTAGAGGTGTTCTCTTATTCGACTCATCCATACTCTCTATCTTTTTCGTTTTGTTTTTGTTTTTGTATTTTAAATTTTGGTTATCGAGTCGCGCTTACGGTTTAGTTGCACATTGATTGTAAGTACATTTTAATTAATCTTGTTTCATCTTTGTTAGTGCTTAAGTTCATTTATACACTTTTCTCTTGAGATTGTTTTTGTGTACCCCTTTCTTAGGTACCATCTTTAATCATTAATTTTATTTTATTTGCTATTAAGCGATTTTATACCTCTTCACGTTTACCTTTCATTTTGTGTTTATATATATCCTTACTCTTATGCGCACCTGTTTTAGTTTACTTTAAATACAATAGTAAATAGTTCACTTGGTTTCGTCCTCTTTCATTTGTAATTTTAAGTTCCCTCATCTCTCGTTCGATTTCGTCGGTCTTGGCTTCGTACTGTAACGCAGTCACGACCTTCACGCTTCTGGGTTCTTCGATCAATTAGATAAATTCAATTCCGCTTTTGATTTGTTTTAAACAATTCATTCGATTCCTTTTTTGGAAAGTATCTTTCTTTCGATCCGGAATCTTGGGCCCAGCACGCATCGAAAGAGACATCCTTTCCCCGCTCCTTAGCGATCCTGTTTAAGGTGTTGTTTTCACTTCTACTGTATTTCCTCACGCCTCTGCTATTTTGTTTAACGTAAAAGCACAAGCGGTGCAAATGGTATATCAGAGCGTGTTTTTTCGTGAATTCGTTCCCTTTTAATTACCAAACTTATATTATTTTTGCAATTATTACAATGTTGTCTTTCTGAGTTTAAGATACCTGTACTGAATTGTTCCCCCATCCCCGAAGAAAGTGTGGACTGTGAAAGCATTTCTCGAGTGAACAAGACATCCAAAGAATCTAGTTCCGAGGTGAAGAGTGCAGCAAGTTAGTGAGTACTTCGCAACGCTGGAATAGGACGCATTACGGTATTGTGACCTTTATTTTACTAAGTTAAAGTGTTTTACTTTTCTCCTTGTCTATTGTCATGTCTAAGTCAGAATTCCCACCCGTCAAAAAGGAGTTAAATTTTATGGGCTTTGAATCTTTAACAATGCCCACGCCATTATTGCAAGATACGACACAGGACCTGCTAATGATAGACCCTCCCCTTTTAGATTGCTCCATCGCCCCTGTAGGCACTGTTAATAGTGCTCGCCACAACGAAAATGTTGCATCAGTAGTGAGTAGGTGGGGTTTGACTTTTTCCGGAGAAAACAATACCTCATCAGTTTTTTGTTTTATCCAACGTGTGGAGGAATTGTGTTATTGTCACGATATTAATCCCGACAATATTGTACGTTGCTTACCTATTCTTTTGTCTGGAAAAGCGCTGATGTGGCATCGCACTACTCCGATTTTTTATAAGTCATGGGACGAATTTGTTGGGTGCATTAAGGACCGTTTCACGCCACAAGATTTCGATTTCGCTCTCAAACAAGAAATATACTCCCGTACTCAGGCTCCTGGGGAGATGATCGACGATTATGTAACCTCAGTTCGGCTGTTAGCAGCGAACCTCCCCCAACCCTTTCATCCCAGGGATCTGTTGGAAATTATATACAGGAATTTAAATCCCACTTATAAATACTTCATTCGGCGTACATCCATTTTTTCCATCGAGGACATCATATCGCAAGGCCGTGAGTATGAATTAAATGCACGAGCCTGTTCGAACTATACTCCACCTCCAAGAGCCGATAATGCGATTTTCCCCGAGTTAGCCTACTCCCCCCAGACAACACTGTCTAGCCCAGCTGTCGACCGAACAAAAGACGACACCTTACGGTTTAAGCCGTCTGCTCACCGTGCTGAGTCCCTTTCTAGGAATTCTAACCCAAGCCCTTCTGTGGCTCGTAATTCTTCTGCTGTTTCCCGTGAAAGGACTACAAACACCCCAACAACAATCACACGCAATGTTTCTTCTGGTCGCATAACTTGTTGGAACTGTAATGAACTTGGACATCATTTTAAAATGTGTTCTTTAAAACGCCGAAAATTCTGTTTTGGCTGTGGGATGAATGAGGTCACGACTCGTTCCTGTCCAAATTGTAATTCCAACCAGGAAAACTCATAGGGAGGTGTTCTGAGTTCGACTCCCGGAGCAGTCCTCCATCCAAACTTGACAATGCATCTAATTTCGATGTTGTGTTACAACCAGGAGTCTCAGTAAATTTCGATAATGTCTCGGCACCTGCTATTTTGGATACAGGCGCCACCAGAAGTTTCATCCACCGTTCAGTGGCAGATAGCATTCGATCTTCGCAAAAACACCCCGTACAGAATAAATGTCAGTTCCTTTCTGCGGGATCGTCAGTTATCGACGTTGCCGAAACTATTTTATGTCGCATTAAAATTCACGGATTTTCTTGGAAACATGTTTTTCATGTGGTTAACAATCTCTCCACTCAATGTATTCTAGGAATTGACTTTATGCATAAAACGGGTATGCAGTTGGATTTTATTAATGATTCATTTTGTTTCAAATTTCGCTCAGATAAAATGTTCCCCTTTGAAGAATGTACTTCTAACTACGTTGATGTGTCTCCTGTATTTTCCGTACATCTTCCATTAACTTTGATGTCCGAGCAACGTGATACTCTGAACGATTTAGTTGAGGAATTTTCTGATGTCCTCACAGAAGATTTAGGTTCTGCTGTAAATCACGAATGCCACATTGACTTGAGTGACAATGTACCTGTTCGAAGTCCTCCGTTTCCTTGTAATCCACCCAAGCTCTTGGCCATGAAAAAGTATATCAATGATTTGCAAGATCGGGGAGTAGTGGTTCCTTCCAAATCAGCTTATGGGTCTCCTGCTTTCTTAATTCCCAAGAAAGAAGAGGGCGAGTACCGGCTAGTCGTAGACTACCGAAAATTGAACAAGAAGGTAGTCTTTGACAATTTCCCACTGCCTACTATTGAGAGTGCTTTTCAACATTTCCACGGGGCCAATGTGTATTCGATGATTGATCTAAATAGTGCCTATTATCAGATTCCTTTGGATGCTGAGAGTCGCGACTTCACTGCTTTTAACACCCCTTTCGGATTATATAATTTCAAACGTCTGCCGATGGGTATAGCTGTTGGTGCGCAAGTCCTCAGTCGCGTGCTAGACGACATCTTGGGAGACCTGAAGTTCAATTTTGTATTTAATTATCTTGACGATTTAGTCGTTTACAGCAGATCTTTTGAGGAACATGTCGTTCATCTTAGAGAAGTTTTCTCCCGCCTCAGGAAGGCCGGTATCACTATCAATCCAAAAAAGACCTCTTTGGGCTGCACTCAAATCAAATTTCTGGGTCACATTCTGTCAGCCGATGGCATCCGTGTCATACCCGAGCGCGCAGATTGCATTCAGCAGTTACCTGTACCCACCACAGTTAGGGCCTTGAGAAGAGTAATGGGTATGTTCACGTTCTATTCTCGTTTTATCAAAAACTTCTCTGACATTTCGGCACCTCTAAATGCTCTCAAAAAGAAGAATGTGAAATTTGTGTGGGGGCCAGAACAGGACAAAGCTTTCAATGTTTTGAAAGAAGCCCTTATGTCTGCACCAGTACTGCACACGCCTGATTTCGAATCAGCTTTCTTTTTACATTGTGTCGCCAGTGATTTGGCCATTTCTAGTGTTTTGAGCCAGCGTGTGGATGGAAAATTTGCACCAGTGGCCTTCGCGAGTCGTATGTTAAATCAACATGAACGACGTTACTCAATTTTCGAGAAGGAAAGTCTTGCTGTGGTATTTGGATGCGAAAAATTCAGGACCTTTCTGGAACACCGACACTTTACAGTTTTTACCGACAATGAGGCTTTGAAATGGAGTCTTTCTCACGTGAAAAAGCTTGGACGCATCAACAGGTGGATTTTGAGGTTGTCATCTTTTAAGTTTGATATCATCCACGTAAAAGGGAGCGAGAACCCGGTAGCAGACTGCCTGTCACGCATGTTTGAAGAGACCCCTAGGACTCCAATCGAGAGCGTTTCTATCAGTACACCACTTCAAGAAAATCTTTTCCTATTGCAACATTGTCCTTGGTCTTTTGTGGATATCCGGAAATTCCAGTCTGAGGATCCATTTTGCACTGACCTCCGTGCAAAAATTGCGAACAAAGATCCGGCAGTAAGCAACTTTTGTGTTCGAAATGATGTTATTGGCTATGTTCTTCCTAACTCTTCTAAATTTAGAATTTTTGCTCCATTAGCAGTACGTGATATGCTTTTGACATATTATCATGATTCTGCACTGGGAACTCATGCAGGGATGCAGCGCACTTTCCGTAAGATATCCGGTGAATTTTATTGGCCGTCAATTAAAGTAGATGCTTTTGCTCATGTCAGAAGATGTTTAACCTGCCAGCGTTCTAAACCTGCCCAGAACACTCGTGTAGGCTTCCACCAAGCTGGTATCGTCACTCGTCCCGGCGAACGCCTTTTCATTGATTACTTTGGTCCAGTCGTGAGATCAAAATCTGGCAATCAAGCCATTTTAACTGTCATTGATGGTTTTTCGAAGTTTGTTTGGTTATTCCCAGTAAAGAATATCACTTCTCAGACTACTATCCATTTCTTGTCTAGATATATATTTGGAGTTTTTGGTCCTCCCAAGTACCTTGTGTCAGATAACGCCTCTGTATTCCGTTCCAAAGCCTTTGAAACTATGGTATTTAACTGGGGCATCCAACATATTTTCTTGTCACCGTATCGACCGCAGGGAAATCACGTAGAGCGTTTTCACAAAAACTTGAAGGCTTGTATGTCCGCTTTTCACAATGCCGATCAAACCTCCTGGGATACGAACCTACAGTATTTCAGTCTCGGGTTCAATACCTCTTTCCATTCGTCCGTTCAAACTACTCCAGCGGAATTATTCCTAGGCCGATCGCTTGTCGACCCCTTGCTGCTCAAATGGAATATTGAATATCTTTCCGAACCCTCTCGCACTACCTCTGTTGCTCAAAAATGGGCCATCGCTACCGGTCACCTCAAGAAAGCAAAAGCCAGAGTAGCGAAGCGCTACAACTTAGGCCGTCATGATGTTAAATTCCAAATTGGGGACAAAGTTTTGTGTCGTTTACATCCTTTGAGTGACGCTACCAAACAAATTTCCAGTAAGCTGTGCTTACGTTGGTCAACTCCCAAGACTATTTCACGCTTTTTAAATCCTGTCTCAGTCGAGTTAGTGGATGATCACGATAATTCAGTGACTTCGGCCCACGTCACGCAGTTGAAAAAATTTGTCAAATGATCTTGTGAATTTCGCCTCGCTATAATGTTGTGTTTTTGTTTTCCTTTTATTCTAATTGGATGCCCGAGCTCCTTAATAGCCAACCTAGCATGTGAGCCTATTCTGATCTTAATTCGTGTGCTTCCTTTTCATTTATTCCTGTGACAAGACAGGAGACACCCGTGGCCTTTTTCTCGTACGTGAGTGTGTCGTGAATACTTGACATCTCTGTCAAACTATATCTTTGCCTGAGGCCGTCAGTATATACCTGGTCGGTCACTATTTGCAAACCACCCCTACTCCTCTTCTGTACTGCCCCTCGGCTTAACTCCTATTGTTCGGCGACAGACAAGGACCCTTCAACACTTCCTGTTTTACCTTGTAGGAACTTTGTATTTATTTTACATTTATTCATGTAATTGACTTTTAGTGTCATGGTTTTGAGATATCATGCACCTTAGTGTCATCTTGATTTTGATATTTATTGTGAAGTCATATATATTTTGTTTAGTTTTAAATTGTCAAGTGTTCTCAGCATATCGTGTATTGTCTAGCAACCATCCAGAGGTTTGGCGAGTGACAACAAACAACTTTGTGTACCTGGGCTAACACAGCTGAGGGTCTTCTCGGAACTCGTTAAGGGACCAGTCACCCTTCACTGGGTCTATACATGGCTTTATTTTTCAGCAGCTGAAAAGGAGAGTACTTTCCCTTTCGAAGACATTATGACACTATTGCATATTCCTCGTTGACGCAACGAACGGTCCTATATACAGGGTGTCCCAATTGTATTTTTTTAAAATGTGATCACGATTTAACTATGTCTATCTTTTCTCATCAGAGGCTGGAGAGATTTGCAGTCTCGAGGTAACGTCCATCTTGAAGATTTCGACATCCGCATCATCATGAACTAACAAGAACAATGATCACCATTTAATATATGAACTCACTGTATTTCTTTTTGAACGCAGTACTTTTGACGTTAGTGGCTAGTGTTGACGAGCAATGAAGGGGGTACCACCTTCATTTCACGGTCAGATTAGTCAACTGTTCATTTTTTTTGTATTCTCCTAGAGGTCCTTAGTACCCATTTTTTTTAGTATTCAATTTTTTCCCCCTTTACAATTTTTTTTGACCTCTCCGTTTGTACAAAAAAAGAAATTTCCATGGCCAGGAAAATTCCTTTTTTTTTTTTGGGAGAGCAGGGGAATTTTGAACCGTTTTTATCAGGTTCATTATTTTTTGTCATATTATTATTATTATTATTATCATCATTTCCTTCATGTCGCATTATTGTGACATATGTTTCTCTGTCTTACCTACTGCGTTCAAACTTTGTAATTCTGCGTAAATGTTTCGTCAGATGGTGAAACTTTTCACCCCTACTGACACTGTGTTACCATTGGTTGAAGCATAACTTGTTACTAAGCTTTGCTTCTCCCATTGGCCCCCTTTATGTTCTGGAGAGGGGGAGTTCTACGACTTATTTTTCCCGAGCGGCGTTACTGCGTTCCTTTTAGAGAAGGTGGCTTCCTTCCATTTCTGACCATCATGTGAAACGGTCACAGCCTAGGTGTGTCGGGCTTTTCGCCCGTGCCCAACGCAACTAAACGTAAGTACGATTCGATCACTTGGTTTTATCTGGCATGCTATCATTTTTGAATTTCAGTTTATCAATTTCCCTTTCTTATGATGATGTGAATTCGATCCATGAACCCAAGTCCCTTCGCCTTTGTTTACGTTAGTTTAGCGAAGCCTCTGTGTTTATTTGTCATCCCTACCTTTCATGTAATCGGTTTTATTTTTACTCAAATCTCTCAGGTCTGAAATATATGCTACTTTTCTGCGAGGCTTACCAACGCTCTGTATTACGTCACAAATTGATGTGCACTCTTTCGAGGTATCTTTCATTTGATTGTCGTATCAGAGTTTGTTTTTTGGGTCAAGGTATCATTGGAGTAACGGAGCCATGTCTCATTTCGTCTCCTATTTGATCCTTCCCTCTGTTTTAGGAAAAGTGTGTGAGCGATGGTCTTTGTGTTAGTCACTGTCCATTCGTCATGCCTTAATTCCTTTGTTTCTTCGTATGTCGTTATATTTAGACATAACTACCTCTACGTAAGCCTATATTTTCCTACAAAGCATATTTCTTAGCTGATCGATTTTTCCTTTCATTTACTGTCCCGGTAATGTCAATTAATTTAATGTAATACTCATTTTCCTTTATTTTTATGTGTTAATTTTGTGTTGTTTCCTCTGGCTTCGTTATATTACGTAACTCCGTGTCATCCCCCCCCCCTCTCCCACCCCCCACCCCCGTTTCCTACATACGCACCCTTCTCATCCCCACCACTCCCCCCCCCCCCCTTACCCCATGATTTCACAACATCATGAGCTTTTTGGAAGTCTGTTCTTGGCAAGGGCATTCTAGTCCAGGTCATCCTCGTAAGTAGAGGTGTTCTCTTATTCGACTCATCCAT
The DNA here is from genome assembly GCA_946902985.2 of Meconema thalassinum. Taxonomy (NCBI): domain Eukaryota; kingdom Metazoa; phylum Arthropoda; class Insecta; order Orthoptera; family Tettigoniidae; genus Meconema; species Meconema thalassinum. The sequence continues at coordinate 149,552,312 of OX336390.1, read as the reverse complement.
ACTCTCTATCTTTTTCGTTTTTTTTTTTGTTTTTGTATTTTAAATTTTGGTTATCGAGTCGCGCTTACGGTTTAGTTGCACATTGATTGTAAGTACATTTTAATTAATCTTGTTTCATCTTTGTTAGTGCTTAAGTTCATTTATACACTTTTCTCTTGAGATTGTTTTTGTGTACCCCTTTCTTAGGTACCATCTTTAATCATTAATTTTATTTTATTTGCTATTAAGCGATTTTATACCTCTTCACGTTTACCTTTCATTTTGTGTTTATATATATCCTTACTCTTATGCGCACCTGTTTTAGTTTACTTTAAATACAATAGTAAATAGTTCACTTGGTTTCGTCCTCTTTCATTTGTAATTTTAAGTTCCCTCATCTCTCGTTCGATTTCGTCGGTCTTGGCTTCGTACTGTAACGCAGTCACGACCTTCACGCTTCTGGGTTCTTCGATCAATTAGATAAATTCAATCCCGCTTTTGATTTGTTTTAAACAATTCATTCGATTCCTTTTTTGGAAAGTATCTTTCTTTCGATCCGGAATCTTGGGCCCAGCACGCATCGAAAGAGACATCCTTTCCCCGCTCCTTAGCGATCCTGTTTAAGGTGTTGTTTTCACTTCTACTGTATTTCCTCACGCCTCTGCTATTTTGTTTAACGTAAAAGCACAAGCGGTGCAAATTGGAAGTGGTGAAACACTTCAAATACTTGGGGAGTGAACTGACTGAAGATGGAAGACTAGATTTGGAAATTAGCAGAAGAATACAACTCGGGAGTGCTTTCTACCAACAGGTACGGGGACTAGTATGGAACAAGGATATACCAAATAAGGCTAAAGATGTTATTTACAAAGCATATTATATTCCTATAATGATATATGCAGCAGAAACTTGGACAAGGACTAAGAGGGACGAGAGCAGAGTACAGGCAGCTGAGATGAGATTCTTGAAAAGTATGGTCCAGAAAACGAGGAGAGACAGTGTGAGAAATAAAGATATACGGAAAGAACTGGGAGTACAGAAACTAAATTACAAACTGGAGCAAAACAGGTTGAGATGGTTTGGACATGTCAAACGGATGAATGAAGTAAGTCTACCAAGACGAGCACTGGAACGACGGATGACAGGGAAGAGAGGACGGGGAAGACCAAGAATGCGTTGGATGGACTCGGTGGAGAATAGCATTAGTATACGGAACCTGGATTGGAACACCGTGTAGGAAGAGGAATGGTGGAACGACCAAAGTGGAGAGGAACCATATTTGCCCCCACCCAGTGTCAGCTGGAAAAGAGGAAATAATAATAATAATACTTACTTACTTACTCTAGTGGCCTGTTTGCCATCCCTTGATGAATGCAGTACATTTGCATTTGTCTGTTGGCACAGGCTAGAGTAAAATGTGGCTTTTCACTGCTGTCTCAGTCTCACTCATGGCTGTGATTATATGGAAGCTACTGAGGTATGGGCGGTGCTTAGTAATGACATTCAGGGCACAGTCAGTGCCTGCGGATGCTGTGAAAGGTTCTACTCATAGGGTTAGTACTGCTGTTCTGATTCAGTGAGGAAAGCAATGGCAAACTACCCCACTCCTCATCTTGCCTAGTACGCCTCAATATACTGTAGGTCTGCCTAGGGTTTTTGTGGGTATCTGCCCACGTAACCTAACGGTGGTACTTTTTGAGGATCCAACCCGCCTTCGGGCTGACTACATAACAGACAGACTTACTCTATGGCTCTACAGCTCTTGGAGAGCCTTGGCCTCCTTGATGACCTTCGCCCATTCTGCTCTGTCCACTGCTTTCCACCGCCATCCTCGGACTCCCATACTATGCAGATCCTCTTCCGCATCGTCCCACCACCGCTTCCTTGGTCTGCCTCTACTCCTTCGTCCTTGTGGTTTTCCTATGAATATTTTTTTAAACTGGATTACTGTCCTCCATACGTTGGGCATGTCTCAACCACCTCAACCTACTCCTTTTTATTTCTGTCACGAGATCTGGCTCTCCATAAAGTATCTTCAGTTCCGCGTTTGTTCTAATTCTCCATCCTTCCTTCTCCTTCACTGCGACTAAGATCTTCCGCAAAATTTTCCTCTTCCATACTCCCATTATGCTTTCATCTGCCTTAGTTAAAGTCCATGTTTCAGCACCGTACATGATTACTGGCCGAATTATTACTCGGTACACTCTCAACTTCAGTCTTCTAGATAACAAACGCGATCGCAGGAGAGGCAATAATGCATAATAGTATCTATTGCGGCGGCTTCGGTAGCGTAGTTGGTAGCATGCTGAGCTTCTATGCCCAAGGTTGCGGGTTCAAACCCGGCCGATTTTTTAAGGGCGTTAAAGATTCCTCAGGATGCCTTCCTTCGGAGAGGAAGTAAAGCCAGCGGGCCCATCTCATATATTTATGGTATGTAAAAGAACCTTCCACTAATTACACTTGTGTGAAACTAAATTATAGGTTAGATTTGACTAACGCTCTTAAAGTTCCAACGTTTGTCGCCAGGAGCCGACTGCGATGGCATCTAGTAACCAAGTTCACAACTAGTTGTCGTTGACGATATCATTTGGTAGCAAAATTAGGAACTACTTGAAAATTGAATGTCTGCAGTCTTCACCTGAATTACAGATAACACACACTAATACAGCCATCACAATTAACACAGGTTATCAGACAGATTCTACACACACCCAAAGTACACGGGGCTACATGACCGCGTTGTCGCAGCTCCTAAACTAAGGAACCAACCAACCAGCATCTATTGGCAGACAGCATTCTTTCTTTTATCTCTGTCTGTACTTAATTATTTTCAGTGATCACAGATTCAAGACATTTGAACTCTGAAACCCTCTCCAAGTTGTAATTATCGACAACTAGGCCAATTTCGTGTTTGTGCTCTCGACTTGCTACCATAATAATATTAATATTAATATTTATTTATTTATTTATTTATTTAAGTGAAAATTCCCCAACAGGAGAGCGATTAAACTTGATAACATGATGTCATTTGGAGGTGTGTCTCCTCCACTCCACCCAAAATCTCTTCATTCGCGCGGAATGCTCCCTTTCCCTCTCATCCGTCCACTTTTTTCCAGGTTGTCGTAATGATCTTTGTTCGAACTTAACATTCGCGATTTTCGTCTGGCACTCAGTTTGGTCTTCGAAATTTTGTATAGTGATTACTTGTAAGTCTCTCTGCACCTCTTTAAGCCATTCTGTGCCGCATTTGTTCTGTGTAATGATACCGAGTAGTTTCTTGGGCAATCTGGAGGTGGCCATCCTGTGGATGTGAGGGTAAAATTTGGCTCTGCGTTTTCTAATTTCGTCTGTTATCATAATGGTGTTTGATAGAGTTCAGAACTAGGTCTCTTCATCCAAATGCCATTTCTGTTTATTGCTCCGTATATCTTCCGGAGAATTTTTCGTTCCTGATTAATATTAACATTATTAATAATAATAATAATAATTATTATTATTATTATTAATGAGTGACCTTTGTAAATGCCTGGTGTAGGTCTATCAAGTTGACGCCTTCAGGCAAACTGCACGTCGTGATGGGAATAAACTGAACAATGAAGACGCTATAAATATCTTTAATGAAATACGTTTTCAGATGTAATCAGTCGTTAGAACAAGTGAAGTAAACGGGAAAACTTGTACATGTACAGTACCATCTCTACTACCACTTTCATTATCCAGAGAGATTTCACTTACGAGACATGGTCTGCCAACCAAGCGGTGCAGGCAGTAAACCACCAGCAATCTTATTACATGTTCTAACCTTACTGGAGGCCGTGGAATAAAAGTGAATCTTATCCACTTAAAATGTTCCGTGCGCTTAGTTCTCCCTTCTCAAGAAGTATTGCTTTGCCAAAGAATTAAACATCACGTTCCCATATTATACAATCATTTCCTCCGCCTTTCTCAACAAAATACACTCGGATTTGTAAACACATAATGACCAGGGCCAGGATTCTGATGACATGTCATCTTTTAAATTGTTCAGCACAGACATTGCTAACTTATATACAAATCCTGTCCATGACCCCCACATTACAGAAATGCATATTTATTAAGTAATTTTTTCGTCATTTTTCCAAGTATTTTGCTTTTAGGTCATTTTCTCACTTTTCGCGTCATTATTATGTCATTTTATGTATTTTATGAAAATACTTTCTACGTTTTGAGTAATTTTCTCTCATTTTTAATGGTTTATGATGCTTTTTTGGCGTATGGTACTGGATATTAACGGAACTGAAAGTGAGGATGAAGACAAGAGAATCTTCACAACTTTGTTCAACCCATATTTCTTGGTACATCCACATTCCAGGAGACACACTAGACCGAAATAATAACCAGTATTTGTGTGCAAATAATTCGTATTTGTCAAATAATAATTAAATTAGGTCTATATTAGGTAGCTATTAAAATCATTTCAACATACAATGACGTAGTCTGTTTGCATTTTCGTGCGATGAATTATGTCAGTTCCATTCAAATCTTTAGGTCATTTTCTGGGATTTTTGCAGTCATTTTATAGGTCATTTTTAGCAAAAAAATGAAAGTAGACTTATGAGATCTACACAGGGCCAAAAATTGTGTGTCTGTTTGTGTGTCTGTGTCTCTGTGTGTGGGTGAGAGTGTGTGTACTCTGAATGTCTGTCCCCCTCCTATCAATTCGAACACGGTGAAACCGAATTGAACGAAATTTGGTACAGAGGTAGAACTAGCAAAGGGCACCTCAGTGTCATGTTTTATATCGCCGCCATCTTGACCGAAACGTAATGGCGGCCACCCAAATGTTCAAAGCTTAAAGCAAATTACTACTAACCTAATCATCCGATCTCTACCAAATTTTGCAACAACATACCGTTTTATGGAAAGTATACGTTGGCCAAATTACAAGGTCATCAGCCCAATAGTTTGCATATGGCAGCCATATATGTGTGCAAATTGATTCCCCCTATCAATTCAAACACGGTGAAACCGAATTGAACGAAATTTGATACAGAGGTAGCACTAGCAAAGGACACCTCAATGTCATATTCTATATCGCCGCCATCTTGACGAAAAAGTAATGGCGGCCACCCAATTGTTAAAAGCATAAATCAAATTACGACCAACCTAATCATTTGATCTCGACCAAATTTTGCAACAACATACCTTTTTGTGGGAAGCATCTTTTGACTGATCTACAAGGTCATCAGCCCAATAGTTTGCAGATAGTGGCCATGTATGTGTGTAAATCGATTTCCCATATCAATTCAAACGCGGTGAAACCGAATTGAATGACATTTTTACAGAGGTAGCACTAGCAAAGGGCACCTTATATTCATGTTTAATATCCGTATAGCACGTTGCGTTTCAACAAGCTACTTACTTACAACCAACATTCAATTATACTCCTTGAAATGGACAAATAGTTATTACAATACCCATGCATTTAGGAGAAAGTAGGCTATATGCTCTTTACTGATCATCTTGTTTAAACATGGTCAACAAAATCCGGGCCCTGTTTATTACCAACAGAGTTCAAGAGAAATCAACTGACTGTCAGGTCCTGATTGCCAGTTGCTGGGCATAATTATATTGTTATTAATGCTAACACCGGTTACAGTGGCCGTGCTCGTGTCTCGCTGGCATCGGGAGAGCGTGGGTTCGAATCTCACCTCTGCTGTCCTGAAAATGGCTTTCGTGGTTTCTCATTTTCACCACCAGGCAAATGTCTGGACGGGTCCTTTCCACCTATCCACGGTCGACTTCCTTCCAAAATCTCTTCCCTAACCCTTCTTTAATTAGACCCAAGTTAGCGGTTACCTGGGTGATCGGCCTGTCACCAACCCCAGTTGTATCTGCTGTTAAAATGTGTTCAGCTCCCAGCCACCGTCCTTGCGACGGTAGCGGAATGATCTCTCGCAGAGTCCGTGGGAGAAGCCGAGCTGGGAGGATAAGCGATTTAAAAAATACATAGGCTATTGTTAATTCGTATCAGGGACCTGGGACGTATTTGTCCGTCAACCCTGTTGAACTTGTCTGTTAACCGGTGTTTCTGTGGTGACTGTAGTAGTGTGTGTAACTGTAATTATTAGGGTAGGGATGGGGTAGGTGCTCCGGGACTTACTACCTCGGCATTTACCTGGAGCAAGTGTGAATAAAAGAGGGAGAAACCACACTCAGCGTCAGCGCCCGGATTCGAACTTCGGAACTCCGGACTTGCTGCTGCTTCCCCCCATCGCGATCTTAGCGAACGATTTAACGCACATGACTGTGCAGTGGTGTGGTGATAATTATACTTATGATTCAAACCACTCCAACTGGAAGGTAAGGTTTGAAAATATTGTTGTGATGAGTATGAAATGGTTATAAAGACGTCACATAACACCCAGATCCCGAGTCAGGGGAAGCAACCATCAGAAGTTGAATTTCCACGACCTGGCCGGAAATCGGGTTATCTCCAGTTGATTGCTATGGTGTTACCATAGTGGGGGTTGGATTTACCTCCGTAATGAAAGGTGTATTCGTAGTACATTTTGCCATTCGTTAGTTCGTGGTTATTTATCAAATTAAGAAAATTTTCGTTAAAATTTTAAATCTTTCCGCCTAATTAACCCTTAAATCCATTAATAACTTACGTGATATTGGGACATGTTCCAGATATTAATTGTACCTTCATCAGACGTTCCAGTTTTTGTACGTCAAACAATAAATAAAGCTCATATCTAACAGTGAACGTATGCAACAGTAGGCAACAGCGGAGTGGAAAACGTTTCAGCCCTCACGTCACTTACATTTCTGGTAAATCTAGGTGTGCTACCCTTAACTACGAAGTATTTTCAGCATGCTGAAAATTTATGTGGCTGAGGGAGTCGTCTCACTGGCCACGTTTCACCCAGACTCTGTATATGGCGGCATTCGTTCTTGGATACTTGCAGTCCTCTGAGGTCTATTACAATTTGAGCTCTGTATTGTGTAGATACGAGAAGATCGTTTCAGCTACTATGCCCACAGACCTCTTGGGTACAAGATACCGTGTTGCTTTGCTTGTACAATAGAGTGCTTTACGTAAGAGGGACACCTCGTAGTGCCCCAACTAATTCGCCTTAGTCACAAATCGCCATTGAAATAGAGAGCTGTTTATAGCGGTTTATTACGAGTAATATGTTATTTTGTATTCCTTCGGTACTGTATCACTGCCCCCACCCACCTCGTCCTTGTGACGGCTTTGTGCTGGTCCACTTTGTCAATTATTGCTGCAGCAACAGGTGAACGTTCGGTCTCCTTGTCAAAGCACCTTAGGACTTACTTTCATAATTCCGTCAAAGAGAGAAAGGCGTCTGAATGGAATGGAATGGAATTACTCAACACCAAGAGAGATATCAAAGGACCTGTAAATGCCCACTGGCCTTTCGCAGTGGTAATGAGGCGTGTCAGTGGCGTCTTAGGTTTAATCCATTGAATTCGTATATGGTCCACAATGTCCTGTGTTATTTTATAGGTGTTCGAGTTTATTAAAATAATATTAAGAATACGTTTTCTTGAATTTTTAACATACAAATCTTTACACCTAATCAACACTTAAATTAATGAATGGACCAATATCAGGACATGTTTCTGATAATTAATTATATCTTTCACCTACTCTGCAGCGGAATACTGTGCCCCTGTATGGCTGGAAAGTGCACATGTGCATAAAGTGGATACTAAGTTGAATGAAACCATGCGCTGCATAACTGGTACTGTAAAGTCTACACGTCGCCACTGGTTACCCGTTCTTAGTGATATCCCACCACCCCATCTGAGGAGAAAGGAAGCTCTGGTGAGAGAAGCAAAGAAGATCCGGTCATCTCCCTTATTACCAGTTCACCAGGTATTTTGTTACCCATCGCCACAACAACTTCGATCTAGGACACCAGCAAGTGTATTGGCCGGCCGACTCTTGAGGGACAATTTTAACCTAAACCGGAGCTGGCAGGAAGAGTGGTCAAATTCAACATCTGGTACTAATGCTCATGATATAAATCCAACTCGGAAAATGAATGGATTTGACCTCTCAAGAAAACTATGGTGTCGCCTCAACAGATTGAGAACTGGGCATGGACGCTGTAATTTCTTGCGCCATAATTGGGGCTGGATGGATTCTCCAATGTGCGAATGCAGTGAAGAGGAGCAGACCATGGACCATGTCATCCTACGCTGCCCTCTTCATGCCTACTCCGAAAGCCCCAGCGACCTGTTTCATCTTTCTGATAGTGCTGTTGTGTGGTTGAAGAACTTGGACCTGGACTTATGAATTCCTTGTTGTACTCACCATACGATTAAATAAATCTGCCAATAGAGCCCTTGTACATCGAACACTAAACAGAACACGCCGTTCACATTCATTGAAAGAAGCAAAAGAAACTAAAGTGTCACACCAACACCTCGATCATATTATCACATTAAGAACACAGCCCACGATCCACACTCAGCGAACGAATGTTGCATACGTTCACTGATAGATATGAGCTTTATTTATTGTTTGACGTACAAAAGTTTAACGTCTGATGAAGGTACAATTAATATCTGGGACATGTCCCTATATTACGTGAGTTATTCATGGATTTAAGTGTTAATTAGGAGGAAGGATTTAACATTTCAAGAAAAAATATTCTTAATTTGATACATAACCACGAACTAACGAATGGCAAATATGTACTACGAATATACCTTTCATTACGGAGGTAAATCCAACCCCCATTATGGTAACTCCATAGCAATCAACTGGAGATAACCCGATACCCAGCCAGGTCGTGGAAATTTAACTTCTGATGTTTGCTTCCCCTGACTCGGGATCTGGGTGTTTGTGACGTCTTCATAACCATTTCATACTCATCACGACGCACAGCCGTGAAATTGAAAGACCTGCACCAGGCTTCTACAGCCTTTCCGTGATATATTATTATTATTATTATTATTATTATTATTATTATTAATAATAATAATAATAATAATAATAATAATAATAATATTACTGCTGTTGCTTTATTTGTGGGCTAGGGCCTTCTTTGATCATCAGCCTCGAGTTCTTGGATGCAAGTGGAATTTATCTGATAACTTGTGTTATTCCGTTGTCTGTTGTAGTGTGTGTCTTACAGTAACCAATTTGGGTGTAGGATTGAGTGTAGAATAACTGGGCACAAACCACATAGAGGATGGACATACAGGCTGGTCGAATCCTCAAAAAATACTACCATAGGTTATATGGGGAGAAACCTACAAAACCCCATGGCAGTTATATAACGAGGCGTACTAGTGCCATACAACCAGTGCTGCAGCACTGAACCTACGTACGAGTGATAGCTTTCACAGCATCTACAGGTACTAACTGTGCTCTGAATGCCATTACTTAGCACCACTCATACGTGCATCAGTAGCTTCGATATTGGCCTAATCACAGCCATGAATGAGACTGACACATCGGTGAGAAGACATATTTTATTTTAGCCCGTAGCAAATTATAAACACGAATTAACCCAGCACTGCTTAATTAGTAATACATGCTCTTGAAATCTGTATTTGCACATATTTTTAACTCTCTCTGCTTCATTGATTAAGTAGTCACCTACTGCTGGACAGTTAGCAAGTGCTACCTCCTGTGGTCTTGGGGTAAGTGTTGAGACTCCAGATCCAAAGGTCCTCGATTCGATTCCCGGCTCTGCCAACGAATTTATTTCTGATCTGAGGGTTGAAGCGGGGTAAACTCAACCTTGTGAGACAAAACTCAGAGGAGATGGGTTCGATTCGTATCTCAGCTGCCCTATAAGTGGCTTTTGATCTTTTCCACTTTAATCAGGGAAAATGCTGGGATGGTTCCAAAGACGGCTACCTCCTTCCAAATCCTAACTTTAATTTCAATTACAGACGCTACAGTCACATAATGGCACAGTTTATCAGACAGATCTCACATGGGGCTACAAGATCACGATGTCGCAAAGCACCTAAATGAATCAACAACAGCAACAGCTAGCAAACAATAGGCTAAACTCAGGCGAAGAGATCCGCTAAAGGACAGGTTATTCCTCAACATGATTGTATTATTGATAGTTGCTTGCTACGGTGGATGAGTGGTTATCGTGTCGGACTAGCAACTCCAAGCTTGCTGGTTCGCTCCTGGCCGTGATAAGAGATTTTTGAAAGGCGACAGAAATCACGACATGCATGTCATAAGTTGTTGACATGTTAAAGAACCCATTTGAATTCAGCAGGCCGTGTTCATAATGGCAAAATTAATCTCGGGATTTTCCACCAACACAAAAGTTCCTCCTTTCTCTACTAGAAAGCGCTGTAGTGTCTAGGAGCTTAGATATCTAAAATCCTTGACTTTCATAGCGCTCTAAGGAAAAACTAAATTCGACATGCAAGCTGCCCTCTGGGTATCAAATAACAAAGCTTGCACCCGGCACCCGAGGCCATACGATATTATTATTATTATTATTATTATTATTATTATGATTATGATTATTATATTACTGATAGTTGTTTAAGGGGTGGAACAACCAGGTCATATACCATCATACACCCCTTATTATCTTGTTTCTATGGAGTTAGGGATGAGATTGGATAAATTTCATTGTGCTGGATGTTTGTTTTACGGCCGGATTCCCTTCCTGATGCCAGCCTCATGAAAAGAGTTGATGAGAGATTAATGAATGAAGATGAGTAAAATCGGAGAGGGAATTGTAAGGAAATGGTATTTCCATAGTTTTCGTTTACTGCTTCAAACAAATGCTGAGACGGTGCCTTCTAACAGGCCAGGGTCATGTTATTCTCGTATTTATGAGACTAGTAGTATGGTCTACTAGAGATCAATTGCCAAATACAGGGTCATAGCAAAAGGTGACCTTAATTTTGATTCGTAATAGCTCAGGCTGTAATAAAGATAATTTCATTATCATTTCACCAAAAGATAGAGAAAATTATAAAGTTTTCTTTGCCTAATTAATAGGTTTCGATGTGAGCTCCGCCTGTGGCACGACACACATCCAAGCGATAGTCCAGGTCCGCCGAATCATGTCAGGAGTCACGGTTGCTATCGCATCGGTGATTCGTGCCACAGGTGGAGCTCACATCGAAACCTATTAAATAGGTAAACAAAACTTTATGATCCTCTCTATCTTTTGGTGTAAAAATAATTAAATTATCTTTATTACAGCCTGAGCTATTGCACATCAAAATTAAGGCCGCCTTTTTCGATGACCCTGTACATCTAAATAACACTACCTACTGCTCATACGAAGAATAAGCAAATAGCTTAGGACCATCTCTCTTTCCAAAGACGTGTTTGCAAAGGCCATTCGTTTGTAATGCTAAATAAGTCTACCAGCCGTCCTCTTCATTTGCATAACTTGTGAGTTAATGCTAAACTCTACTGCATGACCATGAAGGTCCGTCCTCCCACCACTCTAACAGGGATTTCATGGTGGGAGGACCAAATGTGGCTTGCACGTAGGGTCACGAAAACGCCCTATAAGTAGAGCCCTGCGCATCTACACGACTTTTATCCGCATTATCTTATTAAAACCGCCTAGTCAAAAACTAAAGAAACGTTTAATTGTATTATTAATCGTACATGTTTTGGTATTTCATTGATACCTTCCTCAGCGTGATTGATATTAAATCTTAAAATTAGTTAGCGAAGCCAAATAGAAATGGATATCCTTACAAAAATTGTTTAAAATCAAAAATTCGAAAAGCTTGCAAATAATTAAAACTGATAGTAAAATGATGCTATTAAAATAAGAGATCTACCTTATAAAGTGCCTACGTCAATACTCCAATAATTTTGATCGAAAACTGTAGTGACAGAATATGTCGCTGTCAGAAGAAGAAGCGCAAAGGATGTAGGTCAAATTGTCGCCTCAAACGGAACAAAAATTTTCTAATACAGTCCTCCAACCTAAAACTTCAGTCGATTCCCAACTTAATGGCCCACTCTGTTGTTTTAGTTGCTTAATGGGTAACGCAATGTGCAGGCTATTTACCAAACACAGCAATCAAGCATATTACACAGTATCGTCTTCGGGTGGAATACTGTTACGAGAAACGTAATAGTTTACGGTATTACCTTCTCCTAAACTTCGATGACTCAGTTGGTTCTTATTTGTTGGCTCTCTCTGCTATATTATAATATGTGTATTGGGCAAAACAATGTGCAAATCATCTATTTAAAACTATAAAATAGCCTGCAAATTGCGTTACCCATTAAACAACTAAAACAACAGAGTGGGCCATTAAGTTGGGAATCGACTGAAGTTTTAGGTTGGAGGACTGTATTACAAAATTTTTGTTCCGTTTGAGGCGACAATTCGACCTACATCCTTTGCGCTTCTTCTTCTGACAGCGACATCTTCTGTCACTACAGTTTTCGATCAAAATTATTGGAGTATTGACGTAGGCAGTTTATAAGGTAGATAGATCTCTTATTTTAATAGCACCATTTTACTATCATTTTTAATTATTTGCAAGCTTTTCCAATATTGATTTAAAACAATTTTTGTAAGGATATCCATTTCTTTTTGGCTTCGGTAACTAGTTTTAAGATTTAATATCAATCACGCTGAGGAAGGTATCAATGAAATACCGAAACATGTACGATTAATAATATAATTAAACGTTTCTTTAGTGTTTCACTTGGCGGTTTAATAAGATAATACTATCAGTCAACACGGTTATTAATTATTACCATTGCCATAATGGTCAATGCTTACGCATTTTATTTGATCCACATTCGCACGTTTGTTATCAGAATCTACTGGCATTACAATAATATTTTCAATTAGGTATTATATTAAAGCATCACATTTAGTTTTGAGGAGAAAGTCATTTCCTTAGGCTATGTAAGTCAAGTTCTATGTTTAAAATGAATGTTATACAGCAAGAATAGCAACCCTTCCCTGCTTGGAGTGTTAATTATGGTTAATGACATAATTTGAATGAGATTAGCGTAAATCATCTTATATTTGTCATGAAAAAGAAACATAACGGGAAAATATGATAGGTCATAAACATCTGGGTCTTAGTATTTATTTAATCGTATGGTAATTTATACAATATACAATTATACATAACAAGGAATAATCAAACTGTAAAGACCATTCGGTTAAATCGGGTGTGAGAGCAAACAAATCGTTAGGAATGCCAGCGTACGAATAAAGAGGACAGCGTTGGACCAGATGTTCGATCATCTGTTCTTCCAGGTTACACTCACACATTGGTGAGCTGATCCAGCCCCACTTGTACCTGGAATAATTGCAGCAACCATGTCCAGTCCTCAGACTGCTGATGCGGCACCAGAAGTTCCTCGGAAAGTCAAAGCCGATTGGTTTCTTTGTGGGATCAAGATGGTGGGCACTTGTTCCCAATGTTTTAGTTGACCACTCATGCTTCCAGCATTCATTTAGGTCAAATCCAGCAGCAATGATTAGCCCCGCAGTGACACTTACTGGAGTAGTGGAGTACTAGGAGTTCTGCCCCACTTCAAAACCCCCCTTGCTCTACTACTAAGCCTCAGCCATGTTAAATATCTCTTGAACGCATGGTCCGATTTTGACAAATGAGGTATTGTTGGACTCGGGCTGACGTCCTCTTTGCTATGGACCACTCATTATATTTTTCAAAATTTTTTTGAAAATTTTTGTTTTCGAAAATAGGCGATAGTTTGAAAACCAAACAGGATAGAACGTTGTGCCATGGCTCAAACGAACAGTCTTTATGACCTTTATTTTTTGTAATAAAAAATTTTTATTTTTTATATTTTTTTGAAAACACTCGAATTTTGAAAATCCTATATTTTGGAAACTAGGAACTCTACAAAAAAAATTGTTTAACGTAAATCAATGGTCCCTACCCCCTCTACCCCCAAAATAAATTTAAAGTCTCTAGAATGAAAACCTGCAGTAGTGTGGTAAGGACAGAGCTGCTTATAAAAGCAAGTGGTGAGCCCCTGCGACCTTGGAATGGAAGGAGCCATGCTAGGAGGGCGTGCTTGGATTCGTTTTTTTCGTCTCGTTGTGCTCTTTACAGGAATGTCGGTGTCGAAAAGGTGAAAATCTGGAAACACAGTCTTTTTGGGGTAAAAACGTGATTTTAGACTTTTTGCTATATCTCGCGAACCAATCATGCTAGAGGCATGTTCGACAGGTCCAAGGACTCGGGGTGACGTCCTCTCTGCTATGGACCACTCGTTATAATTTTTAATAAAATTGGAAACTCGATTTTGGGGTAAACACATGCTTTTTGTGATTTTGCCGATATCTAACGAACCAATAACGTTAGAGGCATGTACGACGGGTCCAAGGATTCGGGAAGACGTCCTCTTTGCTATGGACCACTCGTTGTAATTTAAAAAAAATTGGGAAACGCGATTTTGGGGTAAACACGTGTTTTTTATAATTTTTGCCGATATGTCACGAACCAATAACGCTAGAGACGTGTACGAGGTGTCCTAGCACTCGGGCTAACGCCCCCTTTCAAATGTGGTAGATATTTTTTTCGAAAAAATAATTCACAAAGGGCCTAACGCCATACATGTTGAAAAAAAAATCATTACCGTTACCTGTTTATAATGTTTATAAAGCGTGGTGGTTGAGAGAGACGATACGGCTGGGTGTGTGTGTGTTTCAACGAACCTGTCGCTGACCACAGTGGCTGTGTTCAATAGATCAATCGCTATTTCGACGGGTCGGTGTATGACAGAGCGAGGGTACGTTTTTTCACACTTTTTACCTTTAACGTGTAAACGGTGATGAGAACTTGGTTCTATGTTGGTCGAAGTGAGTACAGAAAACACACTTGCCGAGGAGCAGGAGGTGAATGTCATTTGAGCTTATGGGAAGGCGTTGATCTGACTTGACAACAGGTGACGCTTGAAGGTGAAATAATCTGACCATTGTGCTGGCAGGGAAGTGCGAAAGGCGTGCACACATGTGTGAAACCACAGGCACGCTAAACCAGTGACATCCTGTCTCGCTTCGTACGTGACAAAATGCAAGTCCATGTGAAATTTGATCTACCGCAGGTGTTCACCTGGGACGTTATCTGTCCACGTGCGCGATAACTGTTAACAAGTTACATCCTGTTTTGCTTTGTACGTGACAAAATGCAAGTTCATGTGAAATTTGATCCGGCACAGGTGTTCGCCTGAGACGTTAGCTGCCCACGTGCACGATAAGAGAATGTTCAAAGCGTGGGAAAAAAAAAGATTATACATGCAATGTGATATATAAAGACACGTCGCTGACATTTCCACTCGCACTTATGTGACTACTTTTGAACACGCTACAGCGTTGTGTGAAACACTTGGCCTTGTTTAACAGTTTTGGTGTTGGTGGAAAATACTTATTCTTGTTGTGAGGTAGGTATATATTTATTCATTTATACATTTATTGATTTATATATAAATACATGCAATTATTTATTGATTAGGTAATTAATGATTTTATTTATTTATTTGTTTGCAGATAACCGGCATACCTTACATGTCAGAGGGAGAAGAAACTATTGCACTTTTGAGCCCACTAGAAGGGAAGAGTAACAAGTCACTGCAAGTAAAGGTGAGATGATTTTTTTTAAACTAACTTGTTTCATTTTTTTTGTTTTATGTTTTATTTTATGAAATGTATGTATTAACCTGAATTTAGGTATTTATAGCGGTTTATTTTATTTATTTTTAGAAACTTGGAAAGAATAGCCTTACCGCCGTAGCAGTCGCTGAAAAAAACCAGAAACGCACTAAAGCGAAACCACTGCCAAAGAGTGAACTGTTTAAAACTCAGGTAAGTCCAACTTAAAAATGCTATTCCATTTTACCACTACTGAAAACTCGTAGACAAAAAAAAATTCATTACCTGTACATGACTGGGACAATGATTGCTTTCTTGATTAATGGCTATGTTGTTGTTGTTGACTGGGAAAAGTACAAGGCCATGTTGGATTTTCTAAAAATAAAATAATAAATTTAATTTATGGGTGGTTCCCTATGGACTCAACGAATATCCACAGGTTTGAACATGATAATGTGAACAAAATGACATGACATTCATTTTTGTTTATATATTGGTTAAAGGGAGGGTGGGGGAATGTAAATGACTGTAGCTTTATAAAAAAGAAAATAAGTACATGGGTTACTGTTTGTGCCAACATACAGTTTATTTTTAATGGTGTTTTGATATATTAATGCCAATTAACGTTAACGTTTTATTTACAAGTATTGATTGATTGATTGATTGATTGATTGAGTGATGGGTTATTTTGTTTGCTTTTAGGTGTCGTCATGTGCCATTAACGTAATGAACAGACAGTGAACAAGCATGCATTATGCTTTAAAGTACTCTGTGCAATGTTAATAACTTACAATAAGAAAACGTTTTATTATAACACATGGCGTTAGTACCAAATACAACAAGTGAGCAAGTTGGTTTACCACGTGGGTTAAATTTAAAATCAGAACATGATCGATGGTTAACATTTGAATCCTGGCCTGTAGGCTTTTTGTCGACGCATGAACTTGCAAAAGCCGGTTTTTTTTACTTGAACCGAGGAGATGTGGTGCGCTGTGTGTTTTGTCGTATTGAACTTTCACACTGGGAAGAAGGGGATGATCCCTTTAGAGACCATTTGCGATGGTCTCCTCACTGTCCTTACATGCTTGGAAAGCAAGTGGGTAACCTACCCGTGCATTCATTTTACCGAACCACAAGGCCTATGGCCGCTACTTACGTTGCTGAATCACAAATAAATAATAATAATGATGTATTACCAGCCAACGGTAGTGTCGATATATGTGGTCCATATGCCATAGACAGTGTTGAATTGGCGTGTGCTTTTGAAAAATTGGGAGTTTGCAAGACTAAAGCACTAGCACACCCAGAGTACAGCTCTGTTGAAAAACGTTTCGAATCTTATAAAAATGTTTGGCCATTAATATTAAAACACCTTACCAAACAGCTAAGTGAAGCTGGATTTTTTTATACTGGTGAAGGGGATAAAACAATATGTTTTTATTGTGGATTTGCTTTAAAGGATTGGCAAATGACTGATGACCCTTTTGTGCAACACGCTCGTTGGTTACCAAACTGTAAATACATGGTGTTGCTTAAAGGTCAGGAATTTGTGAACACTATTCGTAAAGAAAAAGTGATTGCAGCACAAGACATAAAAGTGCCTTTAGAGTTAGAGCACGTGGAGCAAATACATAAGGCTGAAAGAAAAGACTTGTCTCACGAACAGATACAAAAGTGTGACCAACAATTATGTAAAATTTGTTATCAAGATGAACTAGGTGTTGTATTTTTACCCTGTGGACACATGATAGCCTGTGTCAAGTGTGCATTAGAACTTAACACTTGTGCTATATGCAGAAAAGTAGTATCTGCAACAGTTAGGGCATTTCTTGCATAACTAGTATAATTTATTCGCCATGGATAGTGCAAAATCCCTAATTGCACAATATTATTAAAGCTGTTTTAGAGTGTAATAGATATGCTTTTGTTTTGTTTATAGACTACTACAATGAATGTTTTGAATGCTGTGGGACAATCATGTGGCTTAGAGACAAAGAAGCTCAGCGAATTGCCAATGCATATTCCATTCCGCATTATCAAGATTCGGAAATTGAAAACAGCATATGGTGATCGTGTACTTTGTGTATGTGAAAACTTTGAGACATTTCTGCCTATACGGTTTAATGATATGTCGGAGAGTGTTTTTGATGAAGTCAATAATGCTGTGCAACCTGTACACTTAATTTATGAAGGTTTTAAAAACAATAGGTGCATGGTTCGTTTTAATTAAATAAATAAATAATGTGAAATAATAATGGAAATTATAAGTAATGACAATATACTGAAAAAGAAAGAAAATATGTGCATAGAATAGTAATGTTTTAGTGTTTAGTGTTGTCTTTAAAAATATTATGATGAAACCAAAAAAAATGTATATAAAGTTTGTAAATAAATGCAAAATGATGTTACAATGCTGTTTTATTTTATACAAAGTTAGTATATTTAACATTGCAGAGTATACATGATTATGACAATAAATGCATACTGAATACAAGCCTTTCTCACATTACAATAGTCTGTTATAGTTTTAAACACAAGGCTTGTTGTAGATCATTTTATAGCAATGTCCCTTTAATGTTGTTTTCGAAAAGTGGGGAAGCCACAATGGTTGTATTGACATAAAAACCTTATGGTTATTACTATTTAGTCACTTTGATCCCCTTGCAGATCAACAGCAGATGACCTAGTTGTTCCACTCTTTAAAACGACAACAACAACACTACCTCTTGCATAGTTTGTGATGTTGATGGCTCTTGCGACGTGGAAGATGGATTAAAAATAACTTTGAGAACAGGGGTTAAACGTTGATCATTAAACAATGCACTATTTTGAGTAGCAATATGGTTTTCTTGATTTTTTGTCGACGGCAACTGTGTTTCATGCGGTACACTACATTGATGATCACTGACACTTAAAACCTCACTATTTTTACTTTTTAGGTCACCACGACAATGTTTGGAACGTTGCTTTGAACAACGCCAAATAACAGTTCCATTTTTATTGGTTCGTTTCACAATATATGAATATCCTTTATAGTATGCGTAAGGCTTACCATACCTAGTCACTGATACTTCCATATCAACTGTCGAGCATAGACTAAGCTCTAGTAAAGTCAACTTGGTAATAAGAATACTAGTTTAATGTGAGAGCAAATATGGATCCAAAGAGTTCAGGTAAAAGTGAAAGCAAATAAGCAAATATTAGAAACAAGAGTTGGGGTGAAAGTGGTCGCAAAGTGGTAGACCCATTACACAATAATTTCAGCACGACGAAGCTCTTGTTCAATTTCTTTGATTTCCCAATCGTGACCAGTATGGCCAGATTGACGTGAGGCATGCAACAACTGTAGCCGCTGGACGAGCTTATTGGGATTGTGCCAGTATACAAATTTAACAAATGGATTTTTAGGTGTAAACAAAGCATTACCATTATCATGATCATTATCATCATCGTCATTATCATCATCATGATCACCATTATCATCATGACCATCATCACTGTTACTATATAGTCCTTTTTGATCCTCTTGCAATACCACTTTATTTATAGTCTGAGTTGATTTTGACAGTGTTGAAGGTTTCTTGGACGTTGACAACTGTCCTAACATGACGTTTTGAGGACATGATAAGTCCTTTTGAACAAACACTGTACTATCTTTAGCCGCAATATCGTTTTCTTGAACTTGCTTTTTAGCATTTTGATAATTGTTTGTAAACAGTAAGCGTGGTTCGTTTCGAGCACTACATTGATGAACACTCACACTTAAAACCTTTCCATTTTTACTTTTCAGATTGCCTCGACATTTTGTTGACCTCTCTTTTGAGCATCGCCAGAATATTATTCCATTCACATTCTGGCGATTATAGTTATAGGAGTAGCCTTGATAGAGTGCACGTAGCCTACCTTTGTTGGTTGTAATAAGTTCCATAGTAGTAACTGACCTGTCAGTACGATGTTCACACTACAAAGGTTACAACTGTTTTGCTGATGGAGTGACCTACTATAAGCTTATATATTGGCTTATGTGTTGGCTTTTTGTGTTGGCTTTTCGTGTTGGCTTTTGTGTTGGCTTATGTGTTGGCTTTTTGTGTTGGCTTTTTGTGTTGGCTTTTCATGTTGGCTTTTCGTGTTGGCTTATGTGTTGGCTTTTTGTGTTGGCTTTTTGTGTTGGCTTTTCGTGTTGGCTTTTGTGTTGGCTTATGTGTTGGCTTTTTGTGTTGGCTTTTTGTGTTGGCTTTTCATGTTGGCTTTTCGTGTTGGCTTATGTGTTGGCTTTTTGTGTTGGCTTTTTGTGTTGGCTTTTCGTGTTGGCTTTTGTGTTGGCTTATGTGTTGGCTTTTTGTGTTGGCTTTTTGTGTTGGCTTTTCGTGTTGGCTTTTCGTATTGGCTTTTCGTGTTGGCTTTTTGTGTTGGCTTTTCGTGTTGGCATTTCGTGTTGGCTTTTGTGTTGGCTTTTCGTGTTGGCTTTTTGTGTTGGCTTTTCGTGTTGGCATTTCGTGTTGGCTTTTCGTGTTGGCTTTTTTTGTATTGGCCTTTCGTGTTGGCTTTTTGTATTGGCTTTTCGTGTTGGCTTTTTGTGTTGGCTTTTTGTGTTGGCTTTAGTATTGGCTTTTGTATTGGCTTATTTGACAAGTTATTTGTGTCAATGTATTTAGTGGATTTTTTCTTGGTGTTGGAAAGTAGTTGAAAGAGAGGGAATATTTAAAGACTTAACCTCAGCTCACTAACCTAACCTAACCTTTCAACTCTCAGATGTTAATTAAATTCTGTGCATTGTCGAGTTGGAGCCCAAGACCTCAGGGGTAAAAAAAACAATTATTTTTGACGACTTATTTTGGTAACTTATTTTAATGGCTAACCTAACTTTACCTAACCTAACCTAACCTAACCTAACCTCAGCTCACTTTGGATATTACTAGTAAGTGTTCATATCCTCTGCTAGGTAGCATGCTAGTAGTACAGGTAGTGCTCATATTTACCGCTAGATATCGGAAACATACTTTGCATGTTGCATGTGACACTTGTGAAGTTTAACCACATGCAAGACGTGCTTGTATAAGTTCTCTATTTAAACTCAATATACAATTAACCACTAAATGTTCAGAACTAACATGTATAGCCATGTTTAGGGTATATAGGAGACCCTTAGCAAGAAAGGCTGTCTAACCCACGAGTGTACAGCCTTGTCATACGCAGTAAGCCCCTGTTGGCTTTCTCAAATTGTTGTTGTTGTTGTTTTCTGCCAACAGGGGCTTACTGCGTATGACAAGGCTGTACACTCGTGGGTTAGACAGCCTTTCTTGCTAAGGGTCTCCTATATACCCTAAACATGGCTATACATGTTAGTTCTGAACATTTAGTGGTTAATTGTATATTGAGTTTAAATAGAGAACTTATACAAGCACGTCTTGCATGTGGTTAAACTTCACAAGTGTCACATGCAACATGCAAAGTATGTTTCCGCTATCTAGCGGTAAATATGAGCACTACCTGTACTACTAGCATGCTACCTAGCAGAGGATATGAACACTTACTAGTAATATCCAAAGTGAGCTGAGGTTAGGTTAGGTTAGGTTAGGTTAGGTAAAGTTAGGTTAGCCATTAAAATAAGTTACCAAAATAAGTCGTCAAAAATAATTGTTTTTTTTACCCCTGAGGTCTTGGGCTCCAACTCGACAATGCACAGAATTTAATTAACATCTGAGAGTTGAAAGGTTAGGTTAGGTTAGTGAGCTGAGGTTAAGTCTTTAAATATTCCCTCTCTTTCAACTACTTTCCAACACCAAGAAAAAATCCACTAAATACATTGACACAAATAACTTGTCAAATAAGCCAATACAAAAGCCAATACTAAAGCCAACACAAAAAGCCAACACAAAAAGCCAACACGAAAAGCCAATACAAAAAGCCAACACGAAAGGCCAATACAAAAAAAGCCAACACGAAAAGCCAACACGAAATGCCAACACGAAAAGCCAACACAAAAAGCCAACACGAAAAGCCAACACAAAAGCCAACACGAAATGCCAACACGAAAAGCCAACACAAAAAGCCAACACGAAAAGCCAATACGAAAAGCCAACACGAAAAGCCAACACAAAAAGCCAACACAAAAGCCAACACATAAGCCAACACAAAAGCCAACACGAAAAGCCAACACAAAAAGCCAACACAAAAAGCCAACACAAAAAGCCAACACATAAGCCAACACGAAAAGCCAACATGAAAAGCCAACACAAAAAGCCAACACAAAAAGCCAACACATAAGCCAACACAAAAGCCAACACGAAAAGCCAACACAAAAAGCCAACACAAAAAGCCAACACATAAGCCAACACGAAAAGCCAACATGAAAAGCCAACACAAAAAGCCAACACAAAAAGCCAACACATAAGCCAACACAAAAGCCAACACGAAAAGCCAACACAAAAAGCCAACACATAAGCCAATATATAAGCTTATAGTAGGTCACTCCATCAGCAAAACAGTTGTAACCTTTGTAGTGTGAACATCGTACTGACAGGTCAGTTACTACTATGGAACTTATTACAACCAACAAAGGTAGGCTACGTGCACTCTATCAAGGCTACTCCTATAACTATAATCGCCAGAATGTGAATGGAATAATATTCTGGCGATGCTCAAAAGAGAGGTCAACAAAATGTCGAGGCAATCTGAAAAGTAAAAATGGAAAGGTTTTAAGTGTGAGTGTTCATCAATGTAGTGCTCGAAACGAACCACGCTTACTGTTTACAAACAATTATCAAAATGCTAAAAAGCAAGTTCAAGAAAACGATATTGCGGCTAAAGATAGTACAGTGTTTGTTCAAAAGGACTTATCATGTCCTCAAAACGTCATGTTAGGACAGTTGTCAACGTCCAAGAAACCTTCAACACTGTCAAAATCAACTCAGACTATAAATAAAGTGGTATTGCAAGAGGATCAAAAAGGACTATATAGTAACAGTGATGATGGTCATGATGATAATGGTGATCATGATGATGATAATGACGATGATGATAATGATCATGATAATGGTAATGCTTTGTTTACACCTAAAAATCCATTTGTTAAATTTGTATACTGGCACAATCCCAATAAGCTCGTCCAGCGGCTACAGTTGTTGCATGCCTCACGTCAATCTGGCCATACTGGTCACGATTGGGAAATCAAAGAAATTGAACAAGAGCTTCGTCGTGCTGAAATTATTGTGTAATGGGTCTACCACTTTGCGACCACTTTCACCCCAACTCTTGTTTCTAATATTTGCTTATTTGCTTTCACTTTTACCTGAACTCTTTGGATCCATATTTGCTCTCACATTAAACTAGTATTCTTATTACCAAGTTGACTTTACTAGAGCTTAGTCTATGCTCGACAGTTGATATGGAAGTATCAGTGACTAGGTATGGTAAGCCTTACGCATACTATAAAGGATATTCATATATTGTGAAACGAACCAATAAAAATGGAACTGTTATTTGGCGTTGTTCAAAGCAACGTTCCAAACATTGTCGTGGTGACCTAAAAAGTAAAAATAGTGAGGTTTTAAGTGTCAGTGATCATCAATGTAGTGTACCGCATGAAACACAGTTGCCGTCGACAAAAAATCAAGAAAACCATATTGCTACTCAAAATAGTGCATTGTTTAATGATCAACGTTTAACCCCTGTTCTCAAAGTTATTTTTAATCCATCTTCCACGTCGCAAGAGCCATCAACATCACAAACTATGCAAGAGGTAGTGTTGTTGTTGTCGTTTTAAAGAGTGGAACAACTAGGTCATCTGCTGTTGATCTGCAAGGGGATCAAAGTGACTAAATAGTAATAACCATAAGGTTTTTATGTCAATACAACCATTGTGGCTTCCCCACTTTTCGAAAACAACATTAAAGGGACATTGCTATAAAATGATCTACAACAAGCCTTGTGTTTAAAACTATAACAGACTATTGTAATGTGAGAAAGGCTTGTATTCAGTATGCATTTATTGTCATAATCATGTATACTCTGCAATGTTAAATATACTAACTTTGTATAAAATAAAACAGCATTGTAACATCATTTTGCATTTATTTACAAACTTTATATACATTTTTTTTGGTTTCATCATAATATTTTTAAAGACAACACTAAACACTAAAACATTACTATTCTATGCACATATTTTCTTTCTTTTTCAGTATATTGTCATTACTTATAATTTCCATTATTATTTCACATTATTTATTTATTTAATTAAAACGAACCATGCACCTATTGTTTTTAAAACCTTCATAAATTAAGTGTACAGGTTGCACAGCATTATTGACTTCATCAAAAACACTCTCCGACATATCATTAAACCGTATAGGCAGAAATGTCTCAAAGTTTTCACATACACAAAGTACACGATCACCATATGCTGTTTTCAATTTCCGAATCTTGATAATGCGGAATGGAATATGCATTGGCAATTCGCTGAGCTTCTTTGTCTCTAAGCCACATGATTGTCCCACAGCATTCAAAACATTCATTGTAGTAGTCTATAAACAAAACAAAAGCATATCTATTACACTCTAAAACAGCTTTAATAATATTGTGCAATTAGGGATTTTGCACTATCCATGGCGAATAAATTATACTAGTTATGCAAGAAATGCCCTAACTGTTGCAGATACTACTTTTCTGCATATAGCACAAGTGTTAAGTTCTAATGCACACTTGACACAGGCTATCATGTGTCCACAGGGTAAAAATACAACACCTAGTTCATCTTGATAACAAATTTTACATAATTGTTGGTCACACTTTTGTATCTGTTCGTGAGACAAGTCTTTTCTTTCAGCCTTATGTATTTGCTCCACGTGCTCTAACTCTAAAGGCACTTTTATGTCTTGTGCTGCAATCACTTTTTCTTTACGAATAGTGTTCACAAATTCCTGACCTTTAAGCAACACCATGTATTTACAGTTTGGTAACCAACGAGCGTGTTGCACAAAAGGGTCATCAGTCATTTGCCAATCCTTTAAAGCAAATCCACAATAAAAACATATTGTTTTATCCCCTTCACCAGTATAAAAAAATCCAGCTTCACTTAGCTGTTTGGTAAGGTGTTTTAATATTAATGGCCAAACATTTTTATAAGATTCGAAACGTTTTTCAACAGAGCTGTACTCTGGGTGTGCTAGTGCTTTAGTCTTGCAAACTCCCAATTTTTCAAAAGCACACGCCAATTCAACACTGTCTATGGCATATGGACCACATATATCGACACTACCGTTGGCTGGTAATACATCATTATTATTATTTATTTGTGATTCAGCAACGTAAGTAGCGGCCATAGGCCTTGTGGTTCGGTAAAATGAATGCACGGGTAGGTTACCCACTTGCTTTCCAAGCATGTAAGGACAGTGAGGAGACCATCGCAAATGGTCTCTAAAGGGATCATCCCCTTCTTCCCAGTGTGAAAGTTCAATACGACAAAACACACAGCGCACCACATCTCCTCGGTTCAAGTAAAAAAAACCGGCTTTTGCAAGTTCATGCGTCGACAAAAAGCCTACAGGCCAGGATTCAAATGTTAACCATCGATCATGTTCTGATTTTAAATTTAACCCACGTGGTAAACCAACTTGCTCACTTGTTGTATTTGGTACTAACGCCATGTGTTATAATAAAACGTTTTCTTATTGTAAGTTATTAACATTGCACAGAGTACTTTAAAGCATAATGCATGCTTGTTCACTGTCTGTTCATTACGTTAATGGCACATGACGACACCTAAAAGCAAACAAAATAACCCATCACTCAATCAATCAATCAATCAATCAATCAATACTTGTAAATAAAACGTTAACGTTAATTGGCATTAATATATCAAAACACCATTAAAAATAAACTGTATGTTGGCACAAACAGTAACCCATGTACTTATTTTCTTTTTTATAAAGCTACAGTCATTTACATTCCCCCACCCTCCCTTTAACCAATATATAAACAAAAATGAATGTCATGTCATTTTGTTCACATTATCATGTTCAAACCTGTGGATATTCGTTGAGTCCATAGGGAACCACCCATAAATTAAATTTATTATTTTATTTTTAGAAAATCCAACATGGCCTTGTACTTTTCCCAGTCAACAACAACAACATAGCCATTAATCAAGAAAGCAATCATTGTCCCAGTCATGTACAGGTAATGAATTTTTTTTTGTCTACGAGTTTTCAGTAGTGGTAAAATGGAATAGCATTTTTAAGTTGGACTTACCTGAGTTTTAAACAGTTCACTCTTTGGCAGTGGTTTCGCTTTAGTGCGTTTCTGGTTTTTTTCAGCGACTGCTACGGCGGTAAGGCTATTCTTTCCAAGTTTCTAAAAATAAATAAAATAAACCGCTATAAATACCTAAATTCAGGTTAATACATACATTTCATAAAATAAAACATAAAACAAAAAAAATGAAACAAGTTAGTTTAAAAAAAATCATCTCACCTTTACTTGCAGTGACTTGTTACTCTTCCCTTCTAGTGGGCTCAAAAGTGCAATAGTTTCTTCTCCCTCTGACATGTAAGGTATGCCGGTTATCTGCAAACAAATAAATAAATAAAATCATTAATTACCTAATCAATAAATAATTGCATGTATTTATATATAAATCAATAAATGTATAAATGAATAAATATATACCTACCTCACAACAAGAATAAGTATTTTCCACCAACACCAAAACTGTTAAACAAGGCCAAGTGTTTCACACAACGCTGTAGCGTGTTCAAAAGTAGTCACATAAGTGCGAGTGGAAATGTCAGCGACGTGTCTTTATATATCACATTGCATGTATAATCTTTTTTTTTCCCACGCTTTGAACATTCTCTTATCGTGCACGTGGGCAGCTAACGTCTCAGGCGAACACCTGTGCCGGATCAAATTTCACATGAACTTGCATTTTGTCACGTACAAAGCAAAACAGGATGTAACTTGTTAACAGTTATCGCGCACGTGGACAGATAACGTCCCAGGTGAACACCTGCGGTAGATCAAATTTCACATGGACTTGCATTTTGTCACGTACGAAGCGAGACAGGATGTCACTGGTTTAGCGTGCCTGTGGTTTCACACATGTGTGCACGCCTTTCGCACTTCCCTGCCAGCACAATGGTCAGATTATTTCACCTTCAAGCGTCACCTGTTGTCAAGTCAGATCAACGCCTTCCCATAAGCTCAAATGACATTCACCTCCTGCTCCTCGGCAAGTGTGTTTTCTGTACTCACTTCGACCAACATAGAACCAAGTTCTCATCACCGTTTACACGTTAAAGGTAAAAAGTGTGAAAAAACGTACCCTCGCTCTGTCATACACCGACCCGTCGAAATAGCGATTGATCTATTGAACACAGCCACTGTGGTCAGCGACAGGTTCGTTGAAACACACACACACCCAGCCGTATCGTCTCTCTCAACCACCACGCTTTATAAACATTATAAACAGGTAACGGTAATGATTTTTTTTTCAACATGTATGGCGTTAGGCCCTTTGTGAATTATTTTTTCGAAAAAAATATCTACCACATTTGAAAGGGGGCGTTAGCCCGAGTGCTAGGACACCTCGTACACGTCTCTAGCGTTATTGGTTCGTGACATATCGGCAAAAATTATAAAAAACACGTGTTTACCCCAAAATCGCGTTTCCCAATTTTTTTTAAATTACAACGAGTGGTCCATAGCAAAGAGGACGTCTTCCCGAATCCTTGGACCCGTCGTACATGCCTCTAACGTTATTGGTTCGTTAGATATCGGCAAAATCACAAAAAGCATGTGTTTACCCCAAAATCGAGTTTCCAATTTTATTAAAAATTATAACGAGTGGTCCATAGCAGAGAGGACGTCACCCCGAGTCCTTGGACCTGTCGAACATGCCTCTAGCATGATTGGTTCGCGAGATATAGCAAAAAGTCTAAAATCACGTTTTTACCCCAAAAAGACTGTGTTTCCAGATTTTCACCTTTTCGACACCGACATTCCTGTAAAGAGCACAACGAGACGAAAAAAACGAATCCAAGCACGCCCTCCTAGCATGGCTCCTTCCATTCCAAGGTCGCAGGGGCTCACCACTTGCTTTTATAAGCAGCTCTGTCCTTACCACACTACTGCAGGTTTTCATTCTAGAGACTTTAAATTTATTTTGGGGGTAGAGGGGGTAGGGACCATTGATTTACGTTAAACAATTTTTTTTGTAGAGTTCCTAGTTTCCAAAATATAGGATTTTCAAAATTCGAGTGTTTTCAAAAAAATATAAAAAATAAAAATTTTTTATTACAAAAAATAAAGGTCATAAAGACTGTTCGTTTGAGCCATGGCACAACGTTCTATCCTGTTTGGTTTTCAAACTATCGCCTATTTTCGAAAACAAAAATTTTCAAAAAAATTTTGAAAAATATAATGAGTGGTCCATAGCAAAGAGGACGTCAGCCCGAGTCCAACAATACCTCATTTGTCAAAATCGGACCATGCGTTCAAGAGATATTTAACATGGCTGAGGCTTAGTAGTAGAGCAAGGGGGGTTTTGAAGTGGGGCAGAACTCCTAGTACTCCACTACTTACTGGTCTTCTAGAATGCAGTCGTTGCTTAGTAATGATATTCAACAAGTTCGGATTGTATTCTAAAAACTATCCGCAAATTTACTCCAAACATTATCCACAGCTTATCCGCTATCCGTACAGCCATGCAAACTATATCCGCATGGCGAAAGGTTTTGCAGATATCCGCGGGTTTATGCACGGATATCCGCATCCGCGCAGGGCTTTACCTATAAGAAAGTAAAGTTGTTCCGTGCACTCACTCTGATGCCTCAAGTAAGAAGAAGTGCAAGCTTGCTCACTCTTTTCCTCGTGCGGTCATTTATAAAGGACCACCTTGTGGTGTAGCGACCGACCTGCAAGTCCGGGATCAATTCCTGGCTCTGCTAAGAAATTTAATTTTGGTCTGAAGGCTGGAACGGGGGTACACTCAGTCTCGTGTGGCAAACCACATTCCGTGGTTTTCCACTTCTACTCCAGGAAAATGTCAGGATGGTATCTAACTTATGACCACAGCCTCCCTCCCAATCTCACCTGAATTAAAAATGCACACTACTTCAGACAGCACAATAACACAGGTTCAACTTCTACACCCTTGCACACACCCAAAGTAAACGAGGCTAAATGACCACAATATCCAATCCCCTCAAGTGAAACAACAAGAACAACAATATCATTTAGAAGGATAGTTCACTATCTCGCCACTATCCAGAAAGTTAGATGGCTGTTATTATAAATGAGAGCTAGACCACCTCGTCGCCCTGGTAATCCGGGTTTGATTCCCGGCTCAGCTAAGAAATTTAATTCTGGCCTGAGGGCTGTAACGGGGTACATTCAACCTCGTGAAGCAAAACTAAAGAGAGGTGGGTTTGATTCCCTCCTCAACCATCCTGGAAGTGGTTTTCTGTGGTTTTCTCCATTTCAACTCCATGCAATTGCGGGGATGGTTCCTAGCTTTAGGCCATGGCTGCCTCCTTCCCATTCCTCACCCAAAATTAAAAATACACACACTACTAAAGACACTACAATAACACGGGTTGTAGCTCACCCATTGGGTGTCCGTCTCGAAGCAGCTACAAAACTGGCGAGCCGAACATGTCCTCGGACACTCCCGGCACTAAAAGCCATACGCTAAAAAAACACGGGTTATCAGACAAATTGTCCAAACACCCAAGTACACGGGGTTAAATGACAATGATGTCGAAGGCCCTCAAATGAACCAACAACAAAACGGGAGCTGTATTCTTTGTAACCGATATTATTTACTAGTGACAACATGATCCGTATTTTTAATGTTTTATATGCGGTGTCTCAGTCGTGTTAATTCCAAACTTGGCGGTTTCGGTGGCGTAGTTGGTAGCATGCAGAGTTTCTAAGCCCAAGATCGTGGGTTCAAACCCCCGGCCGAAGCCGTCGGATTTTTTTAAGAGCGTTAAAAATCCCTCAGTATGCCTTCCTTCGGAGGGGAAGTAAAGCCGGCGGTCCTTTGTCATAGATTTATGGCATGAAAAAACCTTCCACTAACTACACTTGTGTGAAGCCAAAATTTGTAGGTTAGAATTGATAACGCTCTATTAGTTCCAATATTCACCGCCAGGTGCTGACTGCGATGCCATCTGGTAGGCAAGTCCGCAAGCTAGGTGTCGTGGACGGTGGCATTTGGTAGCAAAAGTAGGAACTACTTGAAATTACTGTATACAGTCCTTACTTGAATTAAAACAGATAACACACACTAATACAGTCATCACAATTAACACCGGTTATCAGACAGATTCTACACACACCCAAAGTACATGTGGCTACATGACCGCGTTGTCACAGCCCCTAAACTAAGGAACCAACCAATCAACCAACCTAATTCCAAACCGTAGAAGGAATAGACATTAATCAAGTAATGCTTTTCAAATACAGTATCTGTAATATCATCTCGACACAGATGTTGCACGTGCAGTAGTGAGTGATTCACTCTCACTTGGTCACATGGTCATGATCCGTTCAAATATCTGTCACTTTCTACTGTTGGTGTAAGCCAAACGGGCACACTAGTAATAAAATATTTTGCAGAGAAGAGATAAAAATTTACTTGAACATACAGAGGAAAGTAACTGTGGCTACATATTTAGCCACTAACCTTTAAAAGGTTTAAGTGTTCCACCCCTAGATCTTATTTCAATCAAATACACTACGCCAGTAATATGAGGTATTAGGTATAGTCAACAAACGTCATGTTGTTAATGGTTAGTGAAGACTGAGAAATACACTGAATAATAAAAACTTAAACCAGCTACGGGGGCCGAGAGCACTAGCGCACTAGCTCATGCCACACTGGATAGGAAGAGCGTGGGTTCGAATCCCATCTTGGTCGTCCTAAAAATGGTTTTCTTGGTTTCCCATTTTCACCACCAGACCAATGCCGGGACGGTTCCTATACAGGTCCACGACCGACTTCCTTCCAAAATCCCTTCCCTGACCCTTCCTTAATTAGACCCAAGTTAGCGGTCGCCTGGGCGATCAGCCTGTCACCATCCCCAGTTGTATCCGTTGACAAAGTGTGTTCAGCTCCCAGACACCACTC
The DNA here is from genome assembly GCA_946902985.2 of Meconema thalassinum. NCBI lineage: Eukaryota > Metazoa > Arthropoda > Insecta > Orthoptera > Tettigoniidae > Meconema > Meconema thalassinum. Next base: position 149,521,580 of record OX336390.1, on the reverse strand, counting down.
TTGAGACGGTAGAGAAATGAACACTCGCAGAGTCCGTGGCTGAAGCCGAACTGGGAGGATAAGTGATATAAAAATAATATATGCACGAAAATATACAGAATATGCAAAGTGTGTTCTTAAATAGGCTATTAGTTCAGATTACTCCCCTGGTAAAGTAATATTTTATAGTCACTCGAATAATAATGTAATAATATAGTAGTATTTATCCTGACAGCCACTGTGGTTTGCCCCTACGGGCGTGGTAGCGCAGCGGTCTAGCTGTTGGCCTCTCACCAAGGTGGACCGAGTTCGATTCTCGGTCAATGCATGTGAGATTTTCAAAGTGAAATGTCATGTCCTCTGGTTCGGATTCCACGTAAAAAGGAGGTCCCGTGGCTCATGATCGCATGATTAACGGTCACGTAAAACTAGAAGCTTCCTTTTTGGTTTGCCACATGACACATAAAATAACACGCAAAGGGCTTATATCAGAGTTTCTCAAATTCCTGGACACCACGCACCCCCACGGACCCCTTCAACTCGAAAAAGAAAAACCAGAAACAAAATAAACCATCTATTCCTATCTCAAATGATTTCTTGCATACCACTCATATTTTTGTGCACATGCGCAGTACTTACCGTGTAATAATTTCAAATACGGTAATTTTTCTCTATTATAACTAGGGCTCGGATTTTTAGGTAAATAAATATTTTTTTATGTAAATACATATTTTAAGCTTTTTTTTTCTATAAATACATAAATTCCTGCTTTTCACTTACTATCACATAAAAAGGCATAATATTTACATTTTTTAAAAATCAGTATGCTAGATCTTTCAGTTTATTCAATTTTTGTTGTGTGTTACTTCAACGGGGAAGAACCTGTGAGCTATCTAATCTTCATGCAGAGAGTATGTCAGCTTGCAACTGTGTTATTCTTAACTTGTCGCCCCGTGCCACTCACTGTGGAAGCCGGGTATTTCCTTGTCCATAGCCATATTGCACCACGTGCTAGACCTCCTCTTCCCCCAGCTACCTGGAACCATTGTCACTCACATGCAGCCATTTCTGGCACTGTGAAGTGTAAGGCAGTTCTACGATGCCTAAAGTAAACAAACTACAAGTTATCGTTCTGTTGCAGAATTTAAAGATAATTTTACTTCTGATAGGGGTGTTCTGTTTTACCAATCATGTCAGAAAGCAATCAAGGCTGAACAGCGATCTCAAGTTACACAACACCTCAAGGGCAAGAAACTTATTGCCACAGTTTCGCGCGTTCAGAATAAGTGTTTCGCGACCATCGTCTGTCATTTGTGATGGTCAACCTGAAGATGTATCTCGTTGTGTATTATAATGCTTCAGCAGTCAGTGAGACATAGAATAAATTGCATTCGTGAGTACTGCATATTGTTTATATTCACATTAATAAACTGAATTATTTTTTCTTCTTCTTTTCTTAGTCGTTTACCCTCCAGGTTGGTGGAACCCACGGACTCAGCGAGGGAACTCACCACTACCGCCTCTACGCGCAGTGTCCTAGAGCTTGGATCATCTAATCGGAGGGGATACAACTGGTGAGGTGTGATTGGCACCTCGCCCAGGCGGCCTCACCTGCAAAGCGAACAGGGGCCTCATGAGGGAAGGTAATGGAAGGTCAGGATGGATAGGCAAGGAAGAGGGAAGGAGGCGGTCGTGGCCTTGAAGAAGGTACCATCCCGCCATTTGCCCGAAGACGAAGTGGGAAACCACGAAAACCACTTCGAGGATGGCTGAGGTGGGAATCGAACACCCTCTACTCATTTGGAACACCCGAGGTTGAGTAGACCCCGTTCCAGTCCTCATACCACTTTTTCAAATTTCGTGGCAGAGCCGGGAATCGAACCCAGGACCTCCGGGGCGGCAGCTAACCAAGCTGACCGCTACGCTACGGAGGCGACTTAAACTGAATTATAATTACATATTTTTACTTTGTTGTCACATATTTCAGGTATTTTTAATACATAAAAAATAAATATTTTCCCGATTTTAGCACCTAAAATTCCGAGCCCTAATTATAACCCTCAATAACTGTGTATAGGCCTATGATTTTGAACAAGGCGAACTAATCACACACTTACGCAAACCTCGATTCAGCTGATATATGAACTGATTGTAATTATGATAGTCCAACATTATTTGACTCAACATAATCCTTTTGTGTTTTGGTATGAAAAAGAAATGAAGATACATTGCAGATTGCAAGAATCAAATATATGTTATCAAATCAAAAATTACATATGTTTACGTGAAATAATCGTCTTAATTGGTAGGATGTAAAAAAGAAAGAAAAAACGTTTGCCCTATTCAAGCGAGATTGTTTCTCGTGGACCTGGTATGTCCTCGTGGATCCCTGGGGGCACGCATTACACACTTTGAAAAACTACGGTTTAGAGAATATAGAGAAAGCGTTTGGTATCGTATTCCCGAAAGGTAGTTGAAAATACTTCACATTTATTGGCTGTGTTGTCAAAATGATTTTTTGACAATTAATGCCAAGAATTGTATGGCCGATATCACTACTGAAGTAATTTTCTCATCTATATCAATCGCCACTCGACGAGTGTTTCGTTAATTGTTCCTCTTGTAACTAGTGAGAGTCCTTTCACGATGATATGTCTGACGTTGCATGGTATTTGATTGTGTGTGTGTTTGAGTCTCCGGTCTTTTGACTGGTTTGATGCAGAACTCTATGCCTCCCTGTCCTGAGCTAATCGTGTCATCTCTACATAGGTAACACACCCTACATCCGAGGCAATTTGTTTAACACATTCTAATCTTGGTCTACCCCTACAGTTCTTGCCCTCGACACTTCCTTCCATAATTAAGTTTACTATTCCTGTGTGTCTTAGTATGTGTTCCACCAACCTACCTCTTCTTGTCATTAGCAGTCCCCAGAAACATCTCTCCTCTCCCACTCGTCTTCATACCTTTTCATTTGTAACCTTATATACCCATCTGATCTTCATCATTTTCCTGTAACACAACATTTCAAACACTTCAATTCTCCACTTTCCTGCTGCAACAAACGTCCAAGTCTCACTTCCATACACCGCCACGCTCCAGACAAAGGCTTTCAAAAATGACTTCCTTATACCTAAATCCATATTCAATGTCAACAGATTTCTTTTCTGTAGAAAACATTTTCGTTCTCTTTGTCGACCTCTAGAGGTTACAGAACTCAGTTCTGAAATCGTATTGTGAGATCTATTGTATCGACTTCCTTCTTGCTGTGGTTTAGAGCAATTACACCAATCTGCTGATTGCTACCATTATTGTCTGCAACACAATGTACGAATACCTAGTACTTCCTCATGTATTGCAAGGTTCTTCCATCGGAGACCAATACCAAGGCTCTGACGCTGTTGTGGCTTTATTAGGGAATAACTTTCCTTGAGAGCATTTCTCAAGCACTTGCGGAAGGATTCCACATAAAAGATGAGTGTACTTTTTCCAGCAATAGGCTAATACTCTTTAAGAATTAGCTCAATGGCCTGCAGCACTCCAAAATAAGGAGTTTCAAGCATAGCATGTTTTGAACGACCTACCATAAACGTTTAAATGTAAAAATACAGCATTTTGTGTTTCCATTTTGTCATAGGTTGTTGTTCTCACAAGACGATATTTCGATAACTCAAAATAATAATAATATTTTTTGTACCTTGTGAGTGCTGTGGTCTCAATAACACCCATATATATATATAAATGTTATCCTAGAGGAAATATTAAACACGCATGTGAATATTATACTGAAACGGGCAATTCGCAATAGAGAACCCATAAATACCAACCATTTTTGTCAGAATTCCCAACTTTGGGGCACAAGAAGTGAGTGAGCCACATTATGATTCCAGTATGGCATAATAATAATAATAATAATAATAATAATAATAATAATAATAATAATGTGGCTACGGCTACTGTGGTGATCTACCATCCAATTTCGACGTTATGTTTTGCACTGTCATCTGGTAGTGAATCCGAAACTCTCTTGGGAGACCGGTGACTGAGATTTAGTCTTGTAATCATCAAATGTGATATGGGAGATCTTTTCCGAGCTGGCATCATACGATTCGGAGTGCCATACATATTTTCCCACTTTTTTTTTAGCCGGGATTCGGACCCACGAGCTTGGAATCATGAGATGGTTATTATACCACTAATCCGCCGAGCAATTCCAGTAGTCTGAGTATCTTAAAATATACTACGTGTCAGCCTTCACCGTGAAATGTATGCGACCGATAGCTCGCGGAAACCATACAGAATATTAAACAAGTAAGGAATACTCCTGGAATGAGACATAGGAAAGGAGTGTCGTGAGAATATGTCTGCTTACAACTTATATCCTCTGTACAAATACTGTAATGCCGCCAGCAAGCTGCAGTAGACAACTTTCATATACAAAAAATTGTATTACAAGCCCCCAGGCACTTGGACAATGTGGTGTATACTTTCAAATGACTAGGACCTGGAATTTCAGGCCTATATTTCCGTTAAAATAAATAGCCCGAAAGGCACTTAAAAATAATGAAGTAGTTATATTGTATTTAAAATACGCATTTATTATAAGTGGAAACAGAAAGTGATTTCACACTTTGTTAATGAGAATAGGTGATTAATCATTTATTTTTATCGCGTAGTTAAAGTATTTACTCTTACATTTCTTGGTGAGAAGCAACAACAATATATTTTTAAGGTATAAACTGCCATAGTCAGCCGTCTGTCAGAGAGAACATTTCGCATAACGAAGATCCAATGTTCTCTTTCTAGTGAAGTGATCGAACACCTCGTGGTGTAGTGGCTAGCATTCTTGGCCGTCGCCCCGAAGGTCCGGGTTCGATTCCCGGCTCTGCCAAGAAATTTAATTCAAGTCTGAGGGTTGGAACGAGGTACACCCAGCTTCGTGAGGAAAAACTGAAATGAAGTGAGTTCGATTTCCACCTCAGCCATCCTGGAAGTTGTTTTCCATGGTTTCCTATTCCTACTCCGCGAAAATGCTGGGATGGTTCCTAACCTAAGACCACGCCTGCCTCCTCCCCATCCTCGCCTCAATTACAAAAGACACACAATAACACTAGTTATCAGACGAATTATACACACAACCAGAGTTCACGAGGCTGAAATGACCATGATGCCTGAGCTTCTAACTCAAAGCAACAACAACAATAACAACTTTCTTCAATGTTCTTCTGCAGCAACTTCCTGAGCGATTGGTTTTCCTGTTTCATGAGCGGATTTCCTGAGCCCAACGAAGTATTGCAAAGTGTTAAGGAAAACTCAGATTGTCCGCCGGGTGTTGCAATTGCTGTTGATAGTCTATTAAAGTAGTTTAGGCACAATCATTTTAGAAACCCTAGAATTGTGTTTAGCTGTTGCAAAATGTTGAGAAACAAAGTCCTTTTTTTTCGTGATTATTGGATTTTCTAAAAGAATACCCTATAGCTCCATCAGTAGAAACAGCGTCCGAACCGAATTTACGAACATAACCGTTTAATTTTAAGATGTTGTAGGGATATATGTAGGTGTCTAGAGATGAATGAGGGTGAAGGGGTGAAGACTGATTACAGGAGAGATAACTACCTGACTTACCTTGGGGGCTTAGCACGCTAGTCGTCTTCACAGTACCGCTTGACAGCATGCAACAGCGGTGAACACTGGATCTTAACTTAAGCTACAAACTAAGAGGAAGGGATCTATAACTAAGTGAAATAAAAAGAGAGATCCCTTGACTGTGAAAGAGGGGATTTATTGTAATAATTAAAAGGGGTGACGGAAGTTTAGATTGGGGAAAGTAAATAATAGAAGAAGGAAAGCAGACACACTTACCCTAGTGTTTCTAACGATTAACTTGATAAATAAGTCAGCAAGGACACTCGAATTATCTTTGTCATTCAATAAATTATTGAACAAGCGGAATTTAATATTTTTCAATAGGTCAACACAATTATAACCAATTGTAATGGGTGGTTCCCTATCGGGTTCATCGTTGAGTAGTAAATTTACAAGAGATGAACCACCCATTAGAATTGGGTACAATCTTGTTGACCGACTGAAAAACATTTAATTTCGATTACTAAGGTAACACTGAACAAGTAGTTCTGAGAAGAACTAACAATAACCTATTTCCATATGTCCAACTCGTCTTACTTAGGACACGAGACTTGTATGAAGATATACCGTGCCAAGTTTCACAGCACTCGGATGAAAAGTTGCGAGAAAATTACATTTAAATATTTAAATTTCGTGTCACCGCCATGTTGGTTTGGTGCTCATCAGGTTATTGAACGATCCATAGGAGAACTTATGTTAATAGCCTCTATCAACTTACAAAATTTCAGTTTGATTGCTGTAATAGATTCTTAGATATTGAGAACCGTCTAAATATTTAGCATGGTCGCCATGTTGGATTGTTAAATGTGGAGTTATGTACCATTATATGAAGATTGTTGCGTAGGTTCATTATTCAAACGCTCACTTCGATCGCATGATTAGGACGCAATAAATAAAAACTTAATTTTAAAATTTCACACAGCCGCCATCTTGGGTTAATCAAAACTATTGAGTTTAATTGGATATCAGTAGATTTAATTGTGCATGAACATTTACCGTACCAAGTTTCACAGTGCTCGGATGATTAAATTGCGAGTAAATTCCATTTAAAAGTTTAAACTTCGCTTGGCCTCCATGTTGGTTTTGTGATCACCAAGTTTTCGACTGCTCGAAAAATGAGGCTGTGCTTCTCATGTCACTCGTTCCAACACTCTCACCAGATTTGAACCCGTGAGATGCATGGGCGTTATTTATATACCACGGGGCTGACATTATAATCAGCGTCATAATCTTCAGGATGGACAGACATCCAATGTGCTCATCAACGCTCTCGTCTGGCAGTAAAAAGGGAGGCATTTTCTTGATTGGCCACGAAGATTCGAGGAAGGGGAAAGAATAATAATAATAATAATAATAATAATAATAATAATAATAATAATAATATATCCAGGAGAGTGGCCCACTTAGGGAAAAACTTCAAGAACATTGGAATTTTCAACCTAAGCCGAAACTAAAAACCGGGAAGGCGTGGACGACGGAGAGAAAGGTGCAACATCGATTGCGAGTGAAAGAGTACTGGGCCAACATTAAAATGCAGAAGAAATAGTTGACTTGACGTGGTCCTTAGTTGGTCGCAACGAAGCAATAATAATAATAATAATAATACTAATAATAATAATAATTACATTTAAGGCAATTTCGAGGTTCGATTTCAGACAATCCAGAGGTAATTCTCTCTGAGCTTTAAAGAACTTCTGCTAATCACATTTGAAGACGTCCAGATGTCCTTCACTGCTTTACTGTTAACTTATGAGCGTAAGAGAATCACTCCTAATCAATAGGAAAACATCATTGTTATAATTATGTTGAAAACAGTATTACAACTATCGGAATGAACTACTGTATATAATTATGGTCATGTGGATATGCTTCTTGAAAGCTTTCTTCGGTTTATTCAACAAATAATTTGAAGTCGTCGAAGCCAAATTTGATCCAGCCGCGTGTTTAAAGCCAAATAAATTCTTGACGTCACGTAATTTTTCAGGTGAGAATTCCACCCTAGACAGAGCGCGAGGTGGTAGTTTGAGCTATTTGTCTGCTAATGGTTTGAATCCAGCCTCGTTGTGGCTAGCATTCTTGGCTGTCATCATGGAGGCCCGGGTTCGATTCCCGGCTCTGACAAGAAATTTTACTCTGGTCTGAAGGCTGGAACGGGGTACACTTAGCCTCGTGAGGCAAAACTGAGAAGAGGTGGGATCGAATCCCACCTCAGCCATCCTGAAAGGGTTTTCGGTTGTTTCCCCACCTGTATCCTTGGCAAATGCCGGGATGGTACCTAACGTAAGGCAACGGCCGCTTCCTACCTACATCCAACCTCCATTACAAATACGCACACTAGTACAGACATCTTAGTGACACAGGTTAACATACAAATTCTATACACTCCCAAGTACACGGGGCAACATTACCACGAAGTCACAGAGACCCTAAATGAATGAACAACTACAACAAAGAATCCAGTCACGGGCATGCCTTTGGCGCTGTCTAGTTTATCATGTACTTAGTTCATCATGCATTCTTTCAAAACAAGGCTTCGAAACTAATTAACATAAATTAAAATGCTCTCAGGCTGGCTGCAGGGTAAGAAACGATTAATAGACTAATAATGTTAATACCACCCTACAGTCGCCGGTCGCCTCAAGCATACTGAGGGAAAATCGAACCCACTTCTTCTGCGGTTTGCCTCTCGAGGATGAATGTACTCCTAACTCCAAAATTAAATTTCTTGGCAGAGCCGAAGAGGTGTGTTCGATTCCCACGCCAGTCATTCTTCAGGAGCTTTTCCCTGGTTTCCCACTTCTACTGCAGGCAAATGCCGAGATGGTTCATAACTTGAGGCCACGGCCACCTCCTTCCCAATCACAGCCTCAATGAAAAATATGCACACTATTGCAGACATAACAAAGTACAGGTTATCAGACAAATTCCACACAGTATTGCCAACTATGGTTTTCAAAATTCGCCTAGAATTGTGGTAGACAAAATTTGCTAGCATCCTATAGTGTCAATAGAGAAAGAAATATTTCAGTCACTAACGAGAGTTAAATAGTCGGCAATTCTTATCTAAACAACTAAATTTAAAATATTTTGTCGGCAAATTTTCGGACAGTCGCTAGATCTAGCGACAAAATTGATAATTGGCAACATTGATTTACATACAAACACATACCCAGATACAAGATAATGATGACTCCGATGCCCAAGTCCCTAAATAAAACAACAACAACAAATAATAAAATCATCCAAAATTTAGTAATTATAATCCGTAAAAATATGTGGAACCGGCCGCGGTGGCCGAGAGCGCTAACTCGCTGGTATCAGGAGAGCGTGGGTTCGAACCACACTTCAGCCGTCCTGAAAATGGTTTTCCGTAGTTTCCCATTTTCATCCCCAGGCTAACGCTGGGACGGTTCCTTTCAACAGGTCCACGGCTTCCTTCGATAATCCCTTCTTTAATTCGACAAGGCGGTCACCTGGGGGATCGGACTGTCACCATCCCCAGTTGTAACTGCTAACAAAGTGTGGCCTTGTGGTGGTAGAGGAATGGTCCCTCGCAGAGTCTGTGGGTGAAGCTGAATTTGGAAAATACGTGATTAAAAATTAATTAAGAATTCGGAAATGATATTTTTTTTGATGTGATGGATTAAATCCTACCTGTACACCGCAGCTGTTCTTGAATCGATTCGGCCACCATGATCACTAAAATAGGTACTACAGTATTTTGAATCACTCGCGATGTTTCATGACACTCGCGCCCGACATAGCGGCCTAGCGTTAGGCACACAGATGACTGTCTGTAGCAGACTGCCCGCGCCGTGTTGAGCGACTGGAGAAAGGCTCTCTGACGTCACTGACCTACATCCCTTTCATTCTTTCTTTCTTCCCCCTCCCTCTCCTCAACCCAAGGAACCTGTTTTCACTGCCGGTGTAAACAATATTATGTTTTTAAGCAGGTAATAAAAATACCAGCCAGACTAATACGGAAGTCGGATGCTACAACGGTATTCAACTCAAACCAACTTACTTTCTGGCACGGTGCATCCCCAGCAAGTTGGACCGTATTCTCAAATTTTAAATGTGGGCAAGCCCATAGTCAGGCTGTAGGCCTAATATACCACCCACAAGGCTTTGCCTTCACGTGTATTCTCCCCTTACTCTGCTGAATTTGATATTCATCACATAGATTTGTTGTTGTTTGAGTCTTCAGTCTTTTGACTGGTTTGATGCAGCCCTCAATGCTTCCCTGTCCTGAGCTAATCGTTTCATCTCCGCATAGATACCACACCCTACATCCCAGGCAATCTGTTTAACATATTCTAACCTTAGTTTACCCCTACAGTTCTTATCCTCAACCCTTCTTTCCATAACCAAGTTTGCTATTCCTTGGTGTCTTAGAGCGTGTCCTACCAACCTATCTCTTCTCTTCATTAGCTGCCACCTCGTCTTCATACCTCTTCATTTGTAACCTTATATACTAATCTAATTTTCAACATTCTCCTGTAACACCACATTTCAAACGCTTCAATTCTCCTCTTTTCTGCTGATCAAACAGTCCATGTTTCACTTCCATGCATAGAGTACCACGCTCCAGATAAAGGCTTCCAAAAAAGATTTCCTAATACCTAAATCTCTAAACGATGTCAACAGATTCCATTCCTGTAGAAATGGTTTCCTAGCCTGTGTAAATCTACTTTTATATCCTCTTTACGGGCCGTGGTGGCCGAGAGCGCTAACGAGCTGCCTCGTGCCTCGCTGGCATCGGGGGAACGTAGGTTTGAATCCCACCTCAGCCGCCCTGAAAACGGTTTGCGTGGTTTACCAGTTTTACCACCAGGAAAATGCCGGGATGGTTCTTTCAATAAGTCCACGGCCGAATTCCTTCCAATAACCCTTCCCTGAGCCTTCCTGAAGAGAACAGTACATGGCCATTGGCTGCATTAATAAAAACATATAGGTATATCCTCATTGCTTCGTCCATCACTGGTTATTTTGCTTCCTAAGTAACAGAAGTCTCGTACTTCCTTTAACTTTTTACCTGCCAATTCGACGTCCATAGGGGTTTCTGATTTAAGATTTAAGAATGTACATTTTTACACTAATACGTTTACTTAGATAATAAGAAGAAATGTACTTAAGCTACCATAATTATGATGAAGAACGTACATATTTAATATAACGGGACTTCCGGTGAACAAGAAAACAAGTAAAATTATAGTCCATTGACAAGGACAATGTCTATAAACCATACGCTATGTGCTTGAACAGTGTACGGGTATGTCCTAATACTTAACAAGTAATTCCGTGACGAACTAAAATTTAAAATTTAAGATCCATGCCATATATAGACCTATCTAGAATAATGACGAAATCAAGTTGGTAATACTAACATTTCTAACTACTGCAGTTTGAAACACACCTGAAATAGTGTAGCCTAATAGAGTAACTAACTACAGTTGGCAGTTCTGGTGACTCTTAATATATTCTTAGTTTCATATTGGTATTGAATGCACATACAAAATTTGGTTGAAGTCTAATGGATGGTGTGGACGTTACATGCTGTTTGATATTGGATTTATCAGTGCACGTAAAATCATGTTGGGAACAATGTCATGTATGTGATGCTCAGAATTAATCTGAAATATTACGATCTATTATAGAGCTAATTTTGGATAAAATCCATTTGTTAGTATAGAAGTTACATGTAATTAAAAATTGAAACTATCAGAAAGCTTAGAATCATATTGGCAGCACTGAGGTATATTAGTTACTCCAAATTAATCTAGAATGGCAGGTACTATACGTGTGCAAAGTTTAGAGCTGTTGGCTTGCACACTTTCTGATATATTGATATTAGGGTTAAAACACAGAGAGAGCATTTATTAACAGTTGGCAGCAGTGGTGGCTCTTTAGAATACGCACAGTCATATCTTCTGTAGTGCACATAGAACATACGAAATTTGGTTGAAATTCAATAGATAGTATAGAAGTTAAATGCATTTAGAAATTGGACCTGTCGGCTGGCTTAGAATCATGTTGGCAACACTGCCATGTATGGACTTCTGAACATTAATCTGGAATGTTATTATCTATATGTATGCCAATTTTGGAATAGTTCGCATGCATACCTTCTGAGATATCCTACATAGAGCTCAAATTTCAATTGCGATTCTTCAGCAGTTGGTAGCACTGACGTCAATTTCAAATATGGCCGTAAGATATTTACAGTAGATATAGATCTTTCCTCATACCAAATTTGGTTTCAATAGCTGCAGCCATATAGGAGTTGATATTACATATGATGTCACAAAAAGGGGAAGGGGTTAGCAAGACCACAGCCAGCCAGAAGGACAGACAGACACACATTTTCCCGGATCAATCTCATAAGTCTACTTTTCCTGTTTTTTTTTTTTTTTTTTTTTTTTTTTTTTTACAAAATGTGAAAAGTAGGCTAAAAATCTATGTAGCCTATTTATTTTCTTGAATTGCTGGATGTAATATTGCTTATTCTAGTAATAATTATAGTAATAATAATAATAATAATAATAATAATAATAATAATAATAATAATAATAATGTATTAACATAGACTGCATTTGATTGAAGTAATGCGGTTATGCCCACATTTCGAGTTTAAGGGGCTCCGGAATATCCTGTATCGCCCAAGTTAATTTTCCCCTTTTTATTTACCTTTTTCTAACGTTTATTAAAGAAAGCTCTTCGTGCCTCCGTGGCTTAGGCGGCAGCACGCCGGCCTCTCACCGCTGGGTCCGTGGTTCAAATCCTGGTCACTCCATGAGAGATTTGTGCTGGACAAAGCGGAGGCAGACAGCTTTTTCTCCGGGTACTTCGGTTTTCCCTGTCACAAATTTCATTTTAGCAACACCCTCCACTATCATTTAATTTAATCATTGCCCCAGGGGAGTGATACAAGCTTCGGCAGCCGGCACAGTTCATATCCTCGCCGCTAGATGGTGGCTTCATTAATTCCATTCCCTGACCCAGTCGGTCAACACAAATTGTGCCCAATTCAGGAAAAAGTATTTAAACACCCTAACCTGAAAGAAATTTTACATGAGATGCCACAAAAAGGGGAAGGGGTTAGCAAGACCACAGGTTAACATACTACATTAATAATAACGCAACAACTTTAGAAGTGCTTCAAACCGACTGAGCAATAATATCTGTAAATAAGATTGAACGCTATACAAGTCTTTGCAAACTTTTGCAATCTAAATATTGTATAGGCTATATATTTGTGTATAGCTGTAAGACATAAACATCGCACCTCATCTAAGCCTAAGTGAGCAGAGTCTGATAATGATCACTTGACTATCGAAACATGTCAACCAATTAAATACCCCCCCCCCTTTTTTTGTACATAAAAGCGTATTATTTTGTGATAAACAGGCCTATATCATGTAATATTTCTTTCGGGTCTTAAGAGCGTTAAAAATCCCTCAGTATGCCTTCCTTCGGAGGGGAAGTAAAGCCGGCGGTCCCATGTCATAGATTTATGCCATGATAAAGAACCTTCCACTAATTACACTTATGTGAAGCTAAATTTTAGGTTATATTTGACTAACGCTCTTAGGTTCCAACGTTCGTCGCCAGGAGCCGACTGCGGTGGCATCTAGTAACAAAGTTCAGAACTAGTTGGTCGTTGACGGTAGCTTTTGGTAGCAAAAGTTGGAACTACTTGAAAATCGAATGTATACAGTCCTTACTTTAATTAAAAAGTGACAGTCAGTCTGAAAGACTAGACTTTGTATCATTTTAAATGCTACAAATGCTGAAAAACGCTAGAAAGGCTTCGCTCGAAGCCAAAGACTCTTGACATGTTAGAAAATTATCTGCATAATACTTATCTTGCTTATCTTGTTTCAAATTACTCGCGAACGGTAAGTGCAAACCAAGGGCAAAGCAAGGTCAAGAGCGCGGGGACGTGCCCCTTCCATCCAATCTAAAAACACTTATAGTGGGCGATGTATTGGAGATAGAGATATGCTCTCCCGGACTTTTTGTAGTACTTTTCATGCTGACCAATTCTTACGCTCATAGTATATTGATATTTTTAACAGTTTGCCCAGCGTAAGCTTTAGAAGCGCACGGACGCCAAGTTTGTTTTCGACTTTTTCACTGAAATCGTTACTGCTTGGCTTCCTTTGATCATACATAAATTATTTTCTACAGAATATTTCCTCGAGATATCCTTTACAGAATGGTGAAAACCGCATCAAAATCCATCCAGTGGTTCTCGAGATTACCCGTGACATCCAAATATCGGGGATTTTTGTCTTATACTAAGTAGAGTGCATCTGGGTACATTTCGTCCCGTCACCGTAACGTAACGCCAGATCCCAGCGTAACGATGAAGTCGACAAGATCATTTAAAATGATAAAAACAGATAACACACACTAATACAGCCATCAGAATTAACACCGGTTATCAGACATATTCTACACAAACCCAAAGTACACAGGGCTACATGAACGCGTTGTCGCACACCCTAAACTGAGGAACCAACCATTTCTTTCAGGTCAGGGTGTATACATACTTGTTTTCCCGCCTAATGTGATTGGCACAATTTGTGTTGACCGACTCGAAAGCCTTCCTTACTAGAAATAGGCAACACAGAAAAATGGCTTCTAATATTATACTTCTCTTTCTATTAACAGGAACTTATATAATTTTTTAAGGGGTATTCTTTACGTATCTCTCCTTATTTTAACACAGGCTTTCAAACTAGTTTTCCCCTAGAGGCTCGCAACTAGTGTGAGGTGGGTTGGCGACTACGGTGCCCCAGCTGAGTCAAGAATGCTTCCAATTAATTGTGCCTCATACCACTCGATTGGCCGTTTACCCACGCAATCCGAGGCAATCCGTTTAATATATTCTAACCATAGTCTACCCCTACAGTTCTCGTCCTCGACCCTTCCTTCCATAACTAAGCTTGCTACTACTGGGAGTCTTAGTATGTGTCCTACCAACCTACCTCTTCTCAACATTAGCAGTCGCCAGAAACATCTCTCCTCTCCCACTCGTCTTAATACCTCTTCGATTGTAATCCTATCTATCATTCTGATCTTCATCATTCTCCTGTGACACCACATTTCAAAGGCTTCAATTCTCCTCTTTTCTGCTGCACCAATAGTCCAAGTTTCACTTCCATATATTGTCACGCTTTAGACAAAGACTTCAAAAATGAATTCTTAATACCTAAATCTATATTCGATGTCAACAGATTCTTTTTTTTATTTTTAGAAATGAATTCCTTGCCTGAGCCAACCTACTTTTTATATCCTCTTTGCTTCGTCCATCACTGGTTATTTTGCTTCCTAAAAAAACAGAAGTCTCCTACTTCCTTTAGCTTTTCACCTGCCAATTTAATGTCCATAGAAGTTTCTGATTTTTTTCGGCTGGCTTCCAATATTTTTGTTTTGCATTTATTAATTTTCATCATGAATTCTTTCCTCAAGACGGAGTTCATACCATTCAAAAACTCATTCAAATCCTCTGGCGTGTTGGCCACGATGACAATGTCATCAGCAAATCTCAGAGTTGAAATTATTTCTCCTTGAATCTTCACTCCCACTTTCGTTTTTTCTCCAATTTCCGTCATTGCTTGTGCAATGTAAAGATTGGAAAGTAAGTGCGATAAGTTGCAGCCTTACCTGCACCTTTCTGAATACCAGCTTCTCTCATGTCCTTCAGCTCGAATGACTGCTGTTTGGTTTCTGTATAGATTGTAGATCACCCTCCTATCCCTGTACTTTATTCCAATCTTTTTCAAAATGTCAAACAATTTAGCCCAATCAACGTTATCAATGGCCTTTTCTATGTCTACAAATGTCATGAACGTTCTCTTATCTTTCCATATTCTACCTTCCAAAATCAGCCTAAGACTTAGTACAGCTTCCCTTGTTCCTACATTTCTCCTGAAACCAAACTGGTCTTCACCCAATCCCGTTTCTATCTGGTTTTCCATTCTATTGTAAATTAATCTAGACAGGATCTTTGTGCATGAGTAATCAAGCTGATTGTACCTACATGAATAACTGTAGATAAATGTGTTATTCATTCATGATGGTGCAAACATCTTTCTTTTTATGTTCTTTGAAGTATGAGATTTTTGTTGATAGGACGTGCAGAAGCACCTAGATGACACTAGGAGTTTAATTTCATATGGTCGTATCGTTCAACAGCTGTGGGGTTTACGCTGTTGTGTTTTTGTCCATCTTTACTGAGCTCAGAAGCCTCAGTTATGATTTACAAGAGTTTTGGAATGCTTAGGAAGCGAACAGAGGCTTCAGAAGCTACATATTGAATCAGTTGGCAATACGTAAGACCTTGGTGTTGTTGGTTATTATTATTTAAAGTGCCAAGATTTCACAACGAATTTTTCTGAAGTGCTTAGGAAGTAGTATGAGACTCAATAGCCTGTGAATGTAAATACAAGTGTCATCGTATCAGTTGTTTAAGCTCAGAGAGATTGGAGCGAGTGGAATATCTTTCCTTTTAGCTTGTTTGCATCAGACTTTGAATTTTATATGAGCACTAGCAGTGGTGCCCGGCTTCGCCCGGTGGATTTATTTGTTTTATGGATGATAATGAATACTACTACAGAAATGGCACATGATACAGTACTTAACTAACAGAAAACAATATTTTAAAAATATGTATTTTTGTGGTGGTGGTGGTTTAGTGGAGGTGATAAGTAGTACAGTATAATGGACGTAACATTCAGGTCATTTTCCAGTAATGATAATTATGAATAGGGAAACACTATTCACTAACTACAGCACTGACACAAGAAATTTACAAACAAATTTACAAAAAAAAAAAAAATAGAAAGAGGAGTAAGTGAAATAAAATACACTGCCTAGGGCCTATATCTCATTGGCTATTAGAAATGTACAGACCAATAGTGTCGTTTTTTGTCGCATAGCGCCGTAGAAAAATCATCAGAACTGTTTGGAAAACTTCGGCTGTCCCGAGCTTCTGAGGTAGCAATACTATCATTTATCGCCACAAAGCGCTTAACGATAAGCACCAACGCTTATTGCAGCTGATAACCTCAATGTACTGCACCAACACCATTGCACTTATACAGAGGCAAAATATTTTCATGATGATAACTGTTTAAAGGGGCCTAAGAAATCTTTTTGCACTAATTATCCCCCGTGACTGCAATTTATAAACAGCGCAAGATGCAACTATTTTCGCAATTCTGCACCAGAAACTGGTAGGGGTGACGTGATGCAGCCCGAACTGCCCATCAACAATAGACTTATTAAAATACTCATACAGTTACACTACTACGGGCATGAATGGTTCTAGGGCCTTAATACGTGGTTTTCAAGGTCATTTTGTCTGTTATTCTAAATGTAGGGAATGGGGAGCGTTGTCCAAAATATCAAGTGGACAGTGTTACCAGCAGGGTTTCAAAGTGTATGTAAAATTTGGCGCAATTAGGAGAAACGGTGTAGATTTGTGATGAAGGGCCTAAATGCAGGGAATGGAGTGGCCTGTCCAAAATTTGAAGTGGACAGTGTCACCCGCAGGGTTCCAAAGGGTAAGTATACAAAATGTGGTTCAGATAGGTGAAACGGTGTAGATTTGTGCCACAGGACCTAAATGCATGGAATGGAGTGGTCTGTCCGAAATTTCAAGCAGACAGTGTTACTCGTCGGGATCCAAAGGGTAAGTATGTAAAATTTGGTTCAGATTTGTGAAACGGTGTATATTTGTGCCAAAGGGCCTAAATACAGAGAATGGAGGGGTCTGCCCAAAATTTCACGCAGACAGTGTTACTCGCAGGGTTCCAAAGGGTAAGTATACAAATTGCCGTCAGATCGGTGACACGGTGTAGATGTGTGCCAAAGGGCCTAAATGCAGGGAATGGACTGGTCTGTCATAAATTTCATGTAGGCAGTGTTACTCGCAGGGTTCCAAAGGGTAAGTATAGGCTACAAATTTTGGTTCACATCGGGGAAAAGGTGTAGATTTGAACCAAAGGGCCTAAATGCAGGGAATGGACTGGTCTGTCATAAATTTCACGTAGACAGTGTTACCATCAGGGTTACAAAGGGTAAGTATACAAATTTTGGTTCAGATAGGTGAAACTGTGTACGTATCACTAACCATAACGCCAGCGCATGCGGATAGAGCTGTTCGGGAGCGCTTGTTCTACCGACTTACTGAACAAAAATCAATCTTTAAAGTTACCTGAGAGGTGTAGCCTAATGCTACATAGCCTAAACTATTCCTCTTGAATCTGGCAATCATATAAAAACAAGAATTTTTACCGAATCGGACTGGTAGTTCCACAGATTAGCGCGTTTAAACACATAAACACACAAACACACTAACACACAAACACACAAACCCTTCAGCTTTATTATATTAGTATAGATGGCGGAGACCAGCTCTGGTGTTAATCATGTGTTAGATTTAGTTATATTTTGGGTACAATGCGAGCATACAGATAAGACTGTATTGTTGGTAAAACAGCTCAATTTATATGTGTGAACTTTGTAGCCGTGTAGACTGGCAGAATGTAACGTCGAAATTGTTAGCGAGGAAAGCTTGAGCCACGTCACCTGTGCCGACCTGTGCTAACCCAGAATGCAAAGCAACTTAGTGAGACGACTTTTGATGACAGAAACTTGAATGTTTCATTTACCCAAACCAGAAGGCTAATTTATGTTACGAATTGATGGTCATAGCCAAATGTGCTATATTATTGTTTTATTATTAAACTTAAGCGTCTCATTTAAAACTTCATTTTCCTTGTGTTGATTGACAATAGAGTGTTTTCATGTATTTAACACACATAGGATATAAGGTATCCCTTTGCCATCATACTTGAGCTAGTAATTGTATAAATTTAAGGCATTGTTATTGTTGTATATGTAGAAGACAAGTGAATGTTGGGATAGACTTTGATCACCCATAATAGTTTCCCGGTGATGGAGAAGTTTTATCTCTTCAACCAGGGGTTTAGCGAGCCATTGAGCCGCGAATTTCTGCCATTGTTGGCGAGTGTTATTGTGCTAACTGCCATAAGGTTTTCCTCCCATTTTTGGAACAGACATAATTGAAGCAGTGCTTTTTACTGTTATCATCGAGTGTCATAATGGTCATTAGGGAAATAAATTAAACGTGAATTAAACCTGAAAATAAATCATGGAACATAATTCTTCTAAAATTGAACTTATAAATTGAGCAACTAAATAAGATGTGAATTGTTTAAACTTGGATTATATTTATTAGATGACCGATACATTTGGAACAGCTGTTTGTTTAAAAACAGACTTTTAGGACGAGCTGACACGAATTTGAGACGACGGAGTTGCTTTGCCATAGTATTTCGTAAATATGGCCAAGAAGTAACCAAGTGACGTTAGACGCAGTTTTTACTGTGAAGTCGCAAGCCTAATTACATACACTCAGGTGACGAGTAGGCGCAAATAGCACCGAATTAGCGTAGGCAGGATTGTACAATGTGTATAGACGATAGGAGTGTTTAAGTTAGGTGTGTTCTTTATTCTCTTTACTCTTGTGTGTAATAGTTAGTTATTTTTAGCCTACTTTCGATTTTTTGCAAAAAATGAAAGTAGACTTATGAGATCAAAACAGGGCGAAAAAAGTGTGTCTGTCTGTGTGTGTGTGTGTATATGTGTGTGTGAGTCTGTGTGTGTGTATGTGTGTGTGTGAGTCTGTGTGTGTGTCTGTGTGTGTGTGAGTGTGTGTACTCTGAATGTCTGTCCCCCCCCTATCAATTCGAACACGGTGAATGCGAATTGAACGAAATTTGGTACAAAGGTAGCACTAGCAAAGGACACCTCAGTGCATGTATAATATCGCCGCCATCTTGACGGAAACGTAATGGCGGCCACACAAATGTTCAAAGCTTAAATCAAATTACGACTAACCAAATCATACGATCTCTCCCAGATTTTGCAACAACATACCTTTATGGGGGGAGCATCCTGTGACCAAACCAATAGGTCATCAGCGTAATAGTTTGCGGATGGCGGCCATCTTTGTGTGAAAATCGATTCCCTCTATTAATTCGAACACGGTGCAACCGAATGGAACGAAATTTGGTACAGAGGTAGCACTAGCAATGGGCACCTCATATTCATGTTTAATATCCCTATAGCACGTTGTATTTCAACAAGCTACTACAACCAACATTCAATCATACTCCTTGAAAAGGACAAAGGGTTATAACAATACCCATGCATTTAGGAGAAAGTAGGCTATATGTTCTTTACTGAACATCTTGTTGTTTGTTATGAATTGGTTGTTACATAGCTTTGGATTATCTTTTACTGCAGACGCCGCTCGTATGCAATGTGAAACGTCAATTAGGGTTTAGCTAACACTTTAACGTAGAAATAAATGTTGGAAGTGACACCATCGTATCGTTGAATATTTAATTATTGGTGCTCGTAAAAGTAAATTATACTCGAGTTGCTGCGGACGATTAATATTCTTGCTTTGCTCTAAATTCTTTGTGTGATTATTCGTATTCTTCATACATGATTGTACTTTATTTGCTTAGGGAATTAATTTACGTGTCACATTCTTAGCTTGCTTGCCAGTAATTATTCTGTGAACAGGACTTCGCGAGGGCCTAACTTGAATTCAGTTTAGGAGATCATTATTTATTTGTATTACTTTTTAGATTTTGCGGATTAGCCGAGATTTTTGCCCTTCAAAGCAGGCTAGGGATTTGTGATTTTTGAATACATTTGTAATGCATTTTACTTCAGCCTGTACTATTTTTTCGTTAGATGTTGCTCTTTTGCGAGTGTGTTCCTTGGGCTGGTTTATAACCATTTACCTCTCACTGCACCTGTTACTACCTGAGCTAACAGTCTCGTTCCGGAGCTGGTCTGAGAACACATCCGATCCTCTCAGCGTGTGGGTTCGAAGGATGGGGGTGTCGGGAAGTTAATCAGCCGTCGATGGTCCCCCGACGGCTTTGTCTGACGGGCACAGTATGGAGTAAAGGGCACAACGTGCTCACTTAAGATTCCAAAAAAATATACCTGTCTACAGCAAGGAAATAGTTTCGGAGTTATTGTGTACCTACTGATGAAATAATTCACGCACTTGCTATATTGGATTGGTTAAATGTAAGCCATAGCGTTGAATGAAGATTATTACGTTGGTTCATTATACGAAGTCTTAATTCGATCTTTGAATACGATTTTAAGATACACACCGCCACCATCTTGAACTTTGAAAACGTGAACAAATTAGATGTCAATATATTTTAAGCTATAGGTAAAGATTCTCTGCACCAAGATTTAACACGCTCGGGTGATTACTGGGTAGTTCGCCAGAAAAGTCACTTTAAATAATAGAAGTTTGCTTGGCCGCCATGTTGTTTTCGAGATGAATTACTTTTTGAAAGTCACATATTTAAGTATACTTACTTAATAGTCATATAATACCGTAGAAAATTTTAGTTTGATGTGTATGCCTATAATAGTTTCGGAGATATTGAGAACCAGCATTTTTAGCCTACTTTTCACATTTTGCAAAAATGAGGAAAAAGTAGACTTATGAGATCGATCCGGGCAAATGTGTGTCTGTCTGTCTGTGCTGTCTGTCTGTCTGTCTGTCTGTGTGTGTGTGTGTGTGTGTGTGTGTGTGTGTGTCCTATCAACTCCTAAATGGCTGCAGCAATCGAAACCAAATTTGGTATGAGTAAAGATCTATACCTGAATATCACAAGCCCATATATGAAAATGATGTCGGTGCAACCAACTGCTGAAAAAACGCACTTGAAATTTGAGCTCCATATTGGATATCTTGGAACCTATGGCTGGGAGCTATTCCAAAATTGGCACACATATAGATAATAATATTTTAGTTTAATTCCCAGGAGGCTATACACGGCAGTGTTACCAAAATGATTCTAAGCCTGCTGATAGGTACAATAGTTAAATACATATAACTTCTATACTATCAATTGGATTTCAACCAAATTTCGCATGCAATATGTATACATAAACAGATATGACTGAGCGTATTCTTATGAGCCACCAGGGCTGTCAACTGTTAATAAAAGCTCTCTCTATCCTTTTACCCAAATACCAATATATCAGAAAGTTTGCAAGCCGACAGCTTTTAACTATGCACACGTACAGTACCTGACATTCTAGTTCAATTTGGAGCAACTAATATACGTCAGTGCTACCAACATGATTCAAAGTCTGCTGATAGGACCAATTTTTAAATACATGTAACTTATTTACTATCGATTGGCTTTCAACCAAATTTCGTATGTGCTATGTGTACCATAACATATATGACTATGCGTATTCTTAAGAGCAACCAGGGCTGCCAACTGTTAATAAATGCTGTCTCTTTTCTTTACCCCAATATCAATATATCAGAAAGTATGCTAGCCAACAGCTCTGAACTTTGCACACGTATAGTATCTGACATTCTAGATTAATTTGGAGTAACTAATAGGCTATACGTCAGTGCTGCCAACATGATTCTAAGCCTGCTGATAGAACCAATTTCTAAATACATGAAACTTCCATACTAACAAATGGATTTTAACCAAAATTGGCACAACAAGAGATTATAATATTTCAGATTATTTCTGACCAACACAAGCATGATAGTGTTGCCAACATGATTTTACGCTCGCTGATAGATCCAATGTCTAACTGCATGTAACGTCCATGCTATCCATTGGATTTTAACCAAATTATGTATTCTCTACCTTAAGAGATGGAACTAAGAATACATTCAGTCACCAGGGCTGCCAACTGTAGTGCTCTATTAGGCTACATTATACCAGGTATATTTCGTACTAATTTGAAATTTCGATATTACCAAGTTAATTTCGCCATTATTCTAGATAGGTCCATTTAGATTAATCATTGGCATGAGTCTTAATTTTAAGATAAGTAGGCTCTTTAGTTTGTCACGGACCTTCTTGTCTCTTTTCGCGTGGCAACTATGTTGGTGTGTTTTAAATGTAGACCATAGGGTTATCTACCGTAAATAAATTTAATAGTGGTTCATTATACAAAGTTTCAGTTCGAATTTTTGTTTAGGATACAAAAAATAACAACATACTTTTCAAAATCCCCCCCCCCCCATCTTGAATATTTAAAAAATGTAAATTACATTAGACATCAAATATTAAGCTCTAAGGAAAGATTTACAATGCCATGTTTTAGTGCACTCGGATGATCGAATCGCCAGAAGAGCCAATTCAAGTAGTTGTATATCGCGTGGCCACCATTTTGAATTTTTGCTCATATTAGCCTACTTTCGATTTTTGCAAAAAATGAAAGTAGACTTATGAGATCAACACAGGGCGAAAAAAGTGTGTCTGTCTGTGTGTGTGTATGTGTGTGTGTGAGTCTGTGTGTGTGTGTATGTGTGTGTGTGAGTCTGTGTGTGTGTGTGTGTCTGTGTGTGTGTGAGTGTGTGTACTCTGAATGTCTGTCCCCCCCTATCAATTCGAACACGGTGAATGCAAATTGAACGAAATTTGGTACAAAGGTAGCACTAGCAAAGGACACCTCAGTGTCATGTTTTATATTGCCTCCATCTTTACTAAAACTGAATGGCGGCCACTCAAACGTTCAAAACGTAAAATCAAATAACGACTAACCAAATCATCCGATCTCTACCAAATTTGGTAACGTCATACCTTCGTATATGATGCGTCTTGTGACCAAATTACACGGTCGTCCGCCATACCATTTCAGGATGGCGGCCGTGCGAATTATGCAAACTTTATAATCCATATCATGGGACCCACCAGTTCCGATTATCGAGCCGAGAATCGTTTTAACTGTTCTAAAGGAAGAGGCACGTTCGAAATTAAAAGTTTATTTTGTAATACTATAGTGCAGACGTGATTTTAAAAAGCTGAACTGATTCAGTAATAAGACAAGATGGCAGCGGATATCTTGTGCCGGACTTATATTTCACTAATTTGAGTATTGCATGCAATATAGCGTACTGATAAAAAATAAATAAACTTTGTATGAAATGCTTTATATATAAATAATATACTCCAGTGATGAAATCGTTTAGTATAAATCATTATTTGCTAACAAGTTCTATGTAAGTCATTTTAAATAGAACGATATTCGTTGACACAATTAGCTCAGTGGTAGAGCGTTAGCCTATCGCTCAAATGCCTATGGTTCACACCCGATCAGAGCTAGGTTTTTTGCTTGAAATGTTATATGTTTATTGTTTTGTAATGACTCGGATGTTTTAAAATTAAGCGTTATATTGTGCACATTATGGTGTAAAATATATATTTAATTAAAACATAATTCGCCAGCAGATTTACTCGGGACATCTAGCTGCCAAAAAGGTAACTTCCAGATTTTATTGAAAAGTTTCTTCTTCTGGCCGCTAGAATGCACTCGCTCTGTTAGGATTATATTGTTCGATATTTCACCAATAGATGTCACGACTAGTCTACGTGGGGATCCATTGATTACTATACCATTATCATTCTATGCGCATCGAATTTGAAGAATGACAAGATGATACTACGATACATTTTAACTTTTTATTTTAAAGGGTTTGTAACAGCCTATTTTGCGTTACTTGAAAATGTTATTA
The DNA here is from genome assembly GCA_946902985.2 of Meconema thalassinum. Lineage (NCBI taxonomy): Eukaryota > Metazoa > Arthropoda > Insecta > Orthoptera > Tettigoniidae > Meconema > Meconema thalassinum. The sequence continues at coordinate 149,497,327 of OX336390.1, read as the reverse complement.
AGCGTTATATTGTGCACATTATGGTGTAAAATATATATTTAATTAAAACATAATTCGCCAGCAGATTTACTCGAGACATCTAGCTGCCAAAAAGGTAACTTCCAGATTTTATTGAAAAGTTTCTTCTTCTGGCCGCTAGAATGCACTCGCTCTGTTAGGATTATATTATCGAAACTATCCACATAGTTTGTATACACACGTCTCTGTAGGGTCATGGAAAGATTTGTTAATTCAATTAGGGTTGTGAAAGCCATGCACAACCAGACGTGTAAAGACATGCCTCAACTCAAAGTTGGATGTTGCCCACGGCAGGTCGTAATAATAATAATAATAATAATAATGTTATTGGTTTTACATCCCTTTTAACTACTGCTGATTTTAGAGACACCGGGGTGCCGGAATTTTGGCCCGAAGGGGATCTTTAACGTGCCAGTAAATGTACTGACACGGCTCCCTCGCATTTGTGCACCCTCAAATGCCAGCTGACTGCGCCAGGATACGAACCTGCAACCTAGGGCCCAGCAAGCGAGAACGTTACCGCTGAGCCACGCCGCCAGTCCGGTCGATTATGTCTCCAGATCCATAACATTCTTGATATACTTCTTATCTTTCTTTCTTCAATGATGGTAGCAGTTTTTATCTAGGTTGTGGCGTTTGGTAGAGGTAAATCGTTTCTAAGGTCTTCAACAAAGAATAGTTCTATTATACTCTTTGATAATAACAACGAGTTATAACTATACTCATACATTTAGGAGAAAGTAGGCTATATGTTCTTTACTGAACATCTTGTTTTTGAAGGTTACGTACTGTATGTGAACTTATTTTATAGTCTTCTATCGATACGAAATTTCTGGTTAATTGTTGTGATAGTTTCGGAGATATTGATAATATTTTGCGTGGCCGCCAAGTTGAAATGGTGGCATTCATTGAAATCTGAGACACACGGTCGACGTTGGGTGGAGTCGTAGTAAGTCCTTACTAAGTTTTACTGAAATCGCTCCAGCCAGTCAAAATTTATTCGACACACTCACACACATACTCATGCGGAAAAAAGTGATCTCGTAAGACTACATTTCATATTATGATGAAAGTGTGCCAGTAGTAAGAACTCAGGTACTTGACAGTAAGTTAACATACGGCAATGCATAAATAATGCTATTAAGACCCTTCACATCGTATTTGTAAACATGACCTCAATATCTCATTCAAATATACATGACATACTGACTCGTTCGATTGCGAGATTGGCAGGCATCTTAGTTGATCACTCTATTCCACAAAGATACATTGTACAACCAGGAACACCTTTGCGGCCACAATTATTATTATAAACTGTTGTGCCTCTAGCGTTCAGTCTCCACGGCTTTGTCAGCTAGCATGTGTCTACGTTCTCTTATGATTGAAAATTAAGGAGAACATCAGGTGAAAAGAATGTCGGCAACGGCACATGAATATAACTTTCCCGTATGCATCCCAGGTAAATTGATTTCTGCTTCCATCCTACTGTATATTCAACTGATACAGGTCAAAATACTGTTTTTAATGAGCTGTTGGTATCTCGCCGTTGTGTGAATCTCATAGAGCAAGATCAATCTTCTTTCCGGTTGGGAGGATGCGAGAAACTGCTTGTGGATCGTAACGCTTTGAAAGGGACCAACCTCAAATGTTCCTTATTTAACCGTTGTCAAATACAACTGGTGAAATATCACATGCTACCCGTATTTAGAGTTAACTGCAATACATGAGATCAACGTTATTACCAAGTTCCTTCTTAGTTTTTCAATGTTGAGAGTATTTCCTAGTCACTAGACCGCCATTTATTGTTCCCAACTTTGTAGGATCGAATCCTGGCGCGGTCGTTTGGTGCTTAAACGAGAGATTTTTCTTCCGCAGATTGATTTAATGCCATGTGAACGATCCCTTTCACGGGGATGTTTGGCATCATAGCTTCTTTAAAGCCGCAGCATTTAAAATGGACGTTATAACTATAGAAGTATTATTAACTCGACATTATTTGTTGGAATAATAATTATAATTTACACATACATCTTATTACTGATTATAGTCAATCATTAACCAGTACTTAACACAACAGAAGGCGATACCTCATTTGTTTCCAGTTTAGCTTAGATCATAAATCCAATAGATGGCTGATGACGTCACGTTGTTGAAACCAACATCTCGATCAGCTGACTAAAGGGAACTGCGGCCACTGCGGGTAGTTCAGAGCACTGAAATACTTCACGTGATTATAGAATTGGGTTATTTAAAGTGAGTTCTATTCATTACTAAGTCAGAATGGTGTATTACTGTGTCGCGTATGGATGTAAGGAGACGTTTAAAAAAGGATCGGGCATTTCTTTCCATACGTATGTTAATTCATTGCTAAATAACCCTAAAATTCGTGACTTAATTACTTGCATTTCTTAAGCCTACGTTTCCTCTTAACTCCGAAACATGAAAGAAAAATAATTAAACATGGAAATGCTGGAATTTATTATAAATTATTATAATTTACCCTATCCCTTACTCCACTGAACAGGCCTGTATTTATGCTCGAAGGTATCAAGTATTTACATGTCCGTAGGCTAGACGTTTTTCTTGGTGTTTTGTTGAGACTGCTAGTAAATGCATCTCTGAACATAAAAATGCTTTATGTCCCTATGCTAGATTAAATGTAGTGTGGACTATACAATGCAGTCGTCGATCATGTTCAGTGTCAAATTGCAGGTTATGCTACAGATGTGACGGTGTCTTCGATAATAAATATTAAACGTAAGTTATGGACAGTGCGTTTGGTTGATGGAATTTTGAGATTCTTCTAGGATAGGCTACATTGCATCCCTAAATTAGTCAATTCTTCGTAGAATTTCAAATTTCTGGGTTATTTTTGCGAAGGTTTCTATGATTCATGGAAAGTGGGATTTAAAAGGAAACAGTTCATTGATTAAAATATTTTCATATGTAGCAAATTTAATGCATAGTTGTTAAAAACCAACGCTTACTAAATCGATAGACTTCCTTATTTCCATTTGCCCATGTTGTTTTGTTCACTTTCATAAAATACTGAAGTGGAAGGGTAACGCTGAATGAGATAAAATGTTCTTACGTACCGGTACTGAAATTAGCCAAAATACATTTTCTAATGATGAAAAATAATTTGGGAAATGATGTAGTAAGTTAATAGATTGAACTTGTTTGGAGCTTTCGGGCGTACAATCAAAAATGACCAGCTAGACAAACACAATTCTGTTCAAAAATCAGTAGGCCTAATTCAGAGTTGGATTTGTTATTAAGTATTTACAGGAGGGGATCCTGGATGTATGAGTATTACGGAACACGACAGCCACTTTTTATACAAACACAATTTTGTTCAAAAATCAGTAGGCCTAATTCAGAGTTAGATTTGTTATTAATTATTTACAAGATGGGATCCTGGATGTATGAGTATTACGGAACACGACAGCCACTTTTAACACCAAATATGTTACTTTCCTAAGCTTTGCTACCTTCCGGTACGTAAAGAAACATGCGATGCTTTTCCCAATGCCGTATAAATTACGAAAATGTGTGTTTAAACCCTCATTAAAAATCATTTCCCCACATACTCCTATCACCTTCCATTACGAGGTCGTCTGTTTACCCTTTAATCAGCTGATCGAGATGTTGGTTTCACGTCACAGTACAGGCGCAGTGCGGCAATGCGCACTCTAATGTATTTATGCTCGCAGCAGTTTAGTATGCCTCTTTAAGTACTGCGTTCGATTATTGAGGTTTTGCTATGACTATATAGATGATGGTACCCATCCCCGTGGCTAAAGGTTAGCATGCTAGGCTGTAGTATGAAGGTTCCTGGGTTCAGGGGCGCCGAATCCATGGTCGAGGTCTAGCGACCGCTAGACCTGATGAGGGGGTGGGTCTCCCGGTCCCCTTGGGGGGTGGGTTCCGTTGGGGGGTTACGGATAGAGGAGGAAAGGTAAGGAGAAGGAAAAGAGGAAAGGAAAGAAGGGAGAGAGAAGAGAAGAGAAGAGAAGGGGAGAACTGTGCGAAATAAGCTGTAAAAACGTAATTATTGGGGTAGGGGTCCGGTTTTTGATAAGGGGGTTAAGGTGTAGGGGTAGGGCAGAGAGGTGCAAAAAGGGGGGGGGGTCCCCACAGAACGAGAGGGGTCTGCTAGACCTGGAAAAAAAAAGATTCGGCGCCACTGCCCGGGTTCAATTCCAGACCTGACCGTGGGAATATTTGTCTCCTATGGTCAATTCCCTCGGTTCTAGAACTGGTTGTTTGTGACGTTTTCAAGATCAATCCATTCTCATCAAGTCGCGCAGGTCGCCAGCGACTTTAACCCGAAAGATCTACATCAGGCCTCGTTGGAGGCCACAGACCATTATATTATAGTAAATGGTGGTGTTATTCGACTACCGACTAGCCCGAGCACGGTGTAGAGCAGGTCAGGATATAGAACACTATATGTGTGTGAAGGATAAGAATGGTCGACGACTTCACGATAGCAAGATGATTCTGCACCGTTGGCGAGAGTATTTTAGTGAAGTATTCAACACTGAATTCCCTCACCCACAAATACCAGACAACAATGTTACAGCTGGACCAGTACCTTGTATCACTGAAGATGAAGTCAAAGTTGCCATTCGTAGCATGAAAAATGGAAAGGCCCCAGGGCTAGATGACCTTCCTGTAGACATCTGGAAAATTGAGGAACTTAGTGACAACGCGACCACCTGGCTGACAGAGTTCTTCAATTCAATTATTCTCTGTGGTCAAATACCTACAGATTGGTCAACTAGTATCACAGTACCTATCTTTAAGGGTAAGGGTGACCCAGCTGAATGTACCAATTACCGTCCAATTAGACTTCTCTCCCACACTATGAAAATATTCGAACGTATCCTAGACAATAGGCTGAGGAACATCGTACAGCTCTCAGCAAATCAATGTGGGTTTGTCAAGGGATGTGGCACGATAGACGCAATCTTTGCTGTGCGCCAGCTGATGGAGAAATTCCGAGAGAAGAGGAGGCCACTACATCTTGCTTTCCTTGACCTCGAGAAGGCATTTGATCGAGTACCACACCAGATGATTTGGTACGCTCTCCGAGATCATCAAGTTCCAGAAATGTATATAAACTGGATAAAAATGCTGTACAACAACACCAAAAGCCACGTGCGATGCCCTGCAGGACTGACTGACAGCTTCCCTGTGACAGTTGGGGTTCATCAAGGCTCAGCTCTGTCTCCCCTGCTCTTTGTTATCGTCATGAATTCCATAACGCGAGACCTGCAGAAGTGTGTCCCATGGACATTGCTATACGCTGATGATGTGATGATTGCGGCAGACTCCAGGATGGATCTTGAAACCCAAGTGCAGACATGGCATGATCGTCTGCAAGGATTTGGTCTTCGTTTGAACATCCACAAGACTGAATACCTCGAAACGATTCCATCCCCTGGAACTATAGGTATTAATGGAGCTCCTCTTACCAAGGTAAATACATTCCGATACCTAGGCTCACGATTGAATGGCGACAGCTCTGTGAATGAAGATGTGCGAGCACGAATCAATGCGACTTGGATGCGATTCAGAGATGTCACCGGTGTTCTTTGTGATAAGAAGATGCCTATCCGCTTAAAATCAAAGATATACCGCACAATGGTGAGACCAGTTGCATTATATGGTACAGAGTGTTGGCCAGCACCTAGAAGTGCTGAGCACTCACTTCATGTCATGGAAATGCGGATGCTGCGAAGATCATTAGACATATCTCTGCTCGACCATATCCCCAACACAACGATTCGACATACAGCTGGCGTGGCTCCAATCAATGAGAAAATGCAGGAATGGAGACTCCGTTGGTATGGGCACGTTGTCCGTGCACCAGAAAGTTCAGTCATCGGCTCGGCCTACCATCTAACGGTCGACGGCCAGAGACAGCGTGGGAGACCGAAATTGCGGTGGCTCGACACCATTAACGCCGATTTACGATCAAGAAACTTGAAATCACGCGAAGCATTAGATCGCAAGAAATGGCGTGCATTGATCCGAAAAGCGGACCCCGTTCCTACGGGATAACGCTAAGAAGAAGAAGAAGAAGAAGAAGGTGGTGTTATTCGACGATTCAAACAACACCCAGGCTTCTGACCGAACAGGCAGCTAGATGATCTCGATTATGATGGAGCCCTAGACTTTTGTTATAATTAAAACCAGAGGAAGTCTGGTAAACGTTCTGCCAGCGTAAGTTGGTAAAATAGCGTGTTTTCTTTCTTCCAATCACATTTATTAAAAAGTAATAATCCAATCAGTGGAATATTTAATATTTAAAGCAAATGGCTGCCTGTGTTTCAAGACACAGGGACCCCGATAAATTCCAGTGAGACAGATCCCGTGCACCATAAACCTCATTCGAAGGCAATTCTATCCGACGTAGAGCATAGTGACATTTGTTCACCTGAGAACAGTGAATGATTTTCGCCACTAATTATCCCCCTTCCACCTGACGATCTTAAGTAGAATTTCGATCCATCAGTGAACAAAGCATCGTGCCCAGCAGCTTTTGCCTCACTGTTTGCTTACATAGGCTGGCAACTATTTCGCAACTCAACTGCTGTCTAATTTCCATTAACAGCGTCCACCTCTTGGTGTTATCGGCTAGCATTCTTGGCTGTCATCCCAAAGGTCCGGGTTCGATTCCCGGCTCTGCCAAGAAATTTGACGGGCTGGAGCGAGGTACACTAATCCTTTTGAGGGGTGGATTCGATTTCTACCTCAGCAATCCTGGAAGTTGACCCTGATCACTACTACTCCGGAAATATGTGCTAAATCACGTAAATATATGTATTTATTTATTGCACTTTTAACAACGGCAGCCATGCTCGACAGCGCATGAGAAGGTCTCGTTCAACTGTCAACAAGGCGCACATACCGAGGTGCACACATTGTTGCCAACACGTGGGATACAAAATACACCACATTAGGTGCGTAACTACCCCCACTGTGCGTGACAAAACCAGGGGGGTATATATTACGGCTAACAGGGCCGCGCTACCTAACGATGGTCTAGATAAAAAATACTGGTCTAGGCGCAGGTGATTTGACGATAATTCTCGCGCATAATGGCGGAAACAGCTGGAATTTTACTAGATAAGTCGTGATCTAAAATAGGGAAGTTGGGTGGGTTATTGTCAATGGAGGAGTAAACATCTATTACATTTTCTGATTTATCATAATTTGAAAAGTGTTTTGTTTTTTTGGCTTATTTTTGTGCCGGTACTTCAGAAAATTTTATCGTACGTTAATCGTACGATGATGTTTTCATTCAGTGTTACTAAGTTTTCAGCCCGATGGCTGGTCTTGCACCTGCGAAGAGGCGACGTTTACTTGCAGTAGGGTGTCTAGATCCTTTCCGCTCCTCCTCCTCCTTACCATCCCCCACCAACAGCACGTAATCCCCCAGAACTGGTCATTCATCCAAGATCTGACGACACCCAATGTTACTTACCTGCAAAGATCTCACGGGATTCGGTGTTTCAACGTGGCCAAGCCGTTACTGCCCCCATTTTCGGTAACAGAGGTTAAAGAAAGTAGGCCTACAATATGTAGTCTTACTCTCCGTATCAATTTGACAATAAATCATAAAGTGGTTATTTGCCATGAGCTGGCTAAGACAGAGGAACATGAAAGCCCAGATTCCACATTCCAAGGTTATGGGTTCGAATTTTACACGGGTCAGTCATTTTAACTATCCTCTTCGTGTAATGGCTTGCACTAATTGTGTATTATTATGATCTAATAACGTAAATCCTTAATTTGTATAACGAAGTATATTACTGAACAGAATGCATTCATACAGGATTGTGCTGCATTCCCTGAGATCCGGGTTCAATTCCCAACTCTGCCAGCGTGTTGACCGACTGGAAAACAAACTATTGTACTAGATTACAGAGGCAACACCGAAAAATAGCTTCTAAAATTTCTGTATCGGCTAAGAATTGTAATTCTGGTCTGAGGGGTACACTCAGCCTCGTGAGACAGAACTTCTTCACACCTCGGCCATCTTGGAAATGGTTTTCCATGGTTTTCCACTCCTCCCCCAGGCAAATGCCGGGATGATAGTTAACTTAAGACCACGGTCGCCTGCTACCCAATGCCTACCCTAAAGACAAATACATACACTAGTTACACTACTGTAGTACATCCATCACAATGACAAAGGTTATCAGACATTCTATTCACACCCAAATACACCAGGCTAAAATGATCACGATGTCGAAAATCCCTAAATGAATTATAAAACCTCACACAGGAGAGTGCAGGAAACATCTCAATGACGTACAAGGAAAATAAGATAAACAAGGAAAACAAGGAAACCACGTAGGCTACACCAAACGGTATAGCGCACATTTTGATTCAGCGCTTTCCCTACACTCACTTCCTGGCCTGAAGTAACTGTTGTTAAAGATAGTTTCTAATTGTGACAATGGGACTACTACAATATGCAAGGACTTGATGATGGCGTATGACCTTCGGAAAGGCCTATTGCATTTTTCGAGTCGACCCACATAGGTAGTCCGCGTTGTGGTGAGGATGGTTTGTATGAGGAAGACGCTACCAGTCTTCGAGCTAGAGGAATTAGGCATACGAAGTTAACAGGAAAACCACAACCCAGCTGGGAATTGAATTCGTAACCTTTCAGGGTGATAACGATGATCGCCAACATTGTGAAGAAACGCATTGCAAGTATTAGCCTGATTATATATTGACTAGCAGTAGTGCCCGGCTTCGCCCGGTGGATTTATTTGTTTTACAGAACTGGAGCGCTCAAGGATAAGGAGTTAGTTACTTATTGTTGTTTTAAGGGGCGGAACTACGAGGTCATCTGCCCCTCAAGGATAAGGATCGGAATAAATGAAAGTAAGGACTGGCTGCGTGGCTCAGCGGTAACGTTCTCGCTTGCTGGGCCCTAGGTTGCAGGTTCGTATCCTGGCGCAGTCAGCTGGCATTTGAGGGTGCACAAATGCGAGGGAGCCATGTCAGTAGATTTACTGGTACGTTAAAGATCCCCTTCGGGGCAAAATTCCGACACTCTGGCGTCTCTAAAAGCCGCAGTAGTTAAAAGTGACGTAAAACCAATAACATTATTATTATTATGAAATGAAAGTAAATTTGAAAGCACCAACGCTTATTGCAGCTGATAACCTCAGTATACTGCACCAACACCATTGCCCTCATACAGAGGCATACTATTGTCATGATGATAACTGTTTTAAGGGGCCTAAGAAATCTTTTTGCACTAATTACTCCCCGTGACTGCAATTTATAAACAGCTCGCAATTCTGCACCAGAACATTAGTAGGGGCGACGTGATGCAGCCCACATTACATGGCAACAATATACTCGGTATTATTGAAGCCGTTCTGGTGCGCGTATTCTTCCGACTTACTGAACAAAAAGCAATCTTTAAGGTTACTTGAGAGGTGTAGCCTAATGCTACATAGCCTAAACTATTCTTCTTGAATCAGGCTATCATATACAAAAATAATTTTTCGAATCCGACTGGTAGTTCCAGAGATTAGCGCGTTTAAACACATAAACACACAAACACACAAACTCTTCAGCTTTATTACAGGCCGGACGTTTGTTTTAGACGAGTGAAAAATCTTAATGGAAGCCTGGAGGCGAGTTACTGCAGTACCTGTGTTGTTATCAGCTCCCCCAAGCGGTCCGATGATTGACAAAGCTGTCTAACACTATGCTGAAGTACAGTCATTGGCAAATATAATGGCGTTCTGTTCGTAACTACGTAACGTGTACTTCCGTGTCAGACAATACTTCGACATGGACTGTACTGTCAGCGGGACGGTGTCACCACGTGCTCAAGTCTGAAATTCCATTACATCAGATCGGTGGTGACAAGTTTGAAGCGATAGTGTGAGAGAGTGACTGAGTGCAGGCTCACCCGCTGGCTTTAAGGGGTTATTCACCTAAGATGTTACACGGCAATAACGTCTAAACCAGTGGTTCTTAACCGGTGGTCCGCGGACCACAGGTAGTCCGCGAGTGTCTTGGGAGTGGTCCGTGGGAGAAAAGGGTCCACCAGCACGCATAAAAAAGTGGCCAATAAATGGGGATTTCGAAAACGATGTCTGTTGAACGAGAAACGTCCGAATGTAATCGCGGCGATGACTATCAGATTTTGAATTGAAATAACTTTAAAATAAGTGTTATTGAGGAAGGGTTACAACTGATAAGATGTATTGGGAGGAGGGGGTGGTCCGTACTGAACCCGAGGTGGTCATGCTGACTGGTCTCGAACGTGGATCTCGGAGATAAGTTGAGCTCTGAATGAAGGTTCCACCAGGGAACGAACCCGAGATCTGTGGAGGGTATTTCATTGTAAGAACCCCTAGAAGAAATTATATATTTAATTACTGGTGTGATATCGGTTATTACTGACATTATTTAGTGAAATAATGCAGGAAAATAGTGGAAGATAGCATTATTTGGACTACGTGAAGTAGGCTATGCTGTACTTGAAACACAGGAGTTTCAAAGTTTGACGTTTAGCAAATAGCCCCAGAATTGTGGGAGGAGGCCCGTGGCGCCACGTCAATCTTGCTGACCCAGATAAGTCGTATGCAAGGGGTCGGGAGGTTAAATAATGACCAGGTTATTCCCCGTTTGAGAATAGACTTGAGAATGGAACGGGAAGATCCCAAGGAAAATCATTGATTACTCATGATTGGAGCAATGCAATGACATGAGAGTTGCGCACAGGTGAATCTTTAGCCAGGAAGCTAATTTTAGAGCCATAAAACGGCGAAATTAAGGCATGTTTAATGCAATGCGTAATGTTACAGGACTATGAGTGTTCGCGGATGGACTTGAGGATGTTGCCAGGGATTCCCAGTGAAGTAGCGTCCCCAAGCCATGGATAAGATAATTAATATAAATTAAGTGGCTGATCGATCCTCGAACACACATACATTTTTGTGACCAGCGAAGAAAAAGGAACAATATGGATATTATTCCAAGTTCAGAATCACCCTAGGAGAGGAGCTGATTTATCGCGGGAATTCTTGCCCTACTTTCTGTGTGAAACAGATATAACAGGGTGGACCCAGTCGAAGGGGACAGTTTTTACAAGTTTACTGTGACAGTACAGTTTTAGACCGAGTCGGAGGGAGAGTTGTTTTGAAGCAGTCGCAGTTGAAAAGGACATGCAGTGCCCAGGCGCACACAAAGACTTAAACATGTCACTGGTAATCAGTGTTAGCTGTGCAATGTAACACACATGTGAGAATATATTCATGCATGGTCATGAACTAAGAATGAAGTCGGTAATTAACAAACTTGATTATGCGAAATGCATATTACCGAGGTTAGGAGAGGATGCTCGGACTTCAATGTGGGAAGCCGTGCAGTAAGGCTGTTATATAATGTTTATTAAGTGCCGTGTGATATACTAGGCAGGACTTGAGAAAAGTAATAATTCATGTAAATACAATGTACAATGTTGAGCGCAGTAAAGTATAGTGATTGGTTATACATATTTGGAGTATACCAGTAAGTAGCGTTCATGACGAGATGTAAGCATATCGCTGCAATAGTAGGAAGATTATCAATGGAAGATCGAGAAACTGTTGGTGAATCCGTGAGCAGATGATCGGGAGATTCAATCAGGAAGGGGTAGGACCGAAGGAAGGGCCATCAGCACCTGTACTTTCGATACATGCTAGGGAATGTCAACCAATCAGGAAGTAAAGTGTAACGTGTGTTTGTGCACCGATGTTATGTAAAATATCTCTTAAAGTAATAATATAACCAGTGTTATATAGTGTTATGTGTTTCGGAAGCATTAGCTTCATTATAAAAATGGAAAAGTGTCGTGTGTTTATGAATCAGATGTCATATAATATGTGTATTAGCAAGATGGCAATGTGTCACTAAGTAAGCCGATGGCAGGTGACACTGGAATATGGTGGTTGGGGCCACCTGGATAAAGCCGACGTAAGTACCCCACAAATCATGTTACCATAGAGGGATAGTCACTGCATGTAATGTGATTTCGGAAGTATAAAATATGCCAGTAAGAATCAATATTAGGAGGCATATCCTCATATGTTTATTGTTTGATTTCAGTAAAGTTGAGATGTTGTATACATCAGAGAGTGGATTAATCGTTACCACTATTAATGCTACTAATAAATAATGGCAATTCAGTTATGTGAAACTTAACGTGACAAACGCGAATGTTCGATCATTGAAGTAGTTACGTTGTGTCGGAAGGATAATGTATGTCTGTAATAATAATAATAATAATAATTATAATAATGATAAACGGTATAATTGAATACATCAGGAAGAAAGGTTTTAAGCAAGATATAGTTACGCTAAATGGATTATTTATCTAGCCAAGCAGTAGATTACATTAAGGGAAGAGGAAAGAGTTAATATTAAATATATTGTATTAATGGGGATATAATTATGCACGGGAATGTTGGAGCTTGACAGCGAATTGAATTTGTGGCTTGATTAAGCATTGTAGAGTACAGTTAAAGTTCTCTTTATTATAAGGCGAGATCATGGACAGGTAAGAGGCCAGGTGATCTAATCGACGTGTGAAATCTCGTACAGCATGAGCGTACAGAGATATTAATTTATGCCGGAGCGTATTTAGTGTGTAACCCTATCTCCGATGTTGGATATGAAATGTTCCGGGTCCGAATCCCGTGGTAAGCGCGGGGAGAACATTGGACACCTCGACGCTATACCTGATTCCCCGAGAACTTAATGTTGAGTGATTCAGCTCGTTGAAGCGAATCATTGACGGCAGCTGTTGACTGACCGTAATATTTTATTTGAGATACCGGCTAACCACTAGACCAGTGTTCTATGAATCTCGTGCCTTCATATTGTGATACGGACCTGTTGAGGCCGTTATTAATGTCCTAAGGATAGGATTAAATATTCAAGCTCACCCAGAACCATTGCATAATATTCAGTTCAGATCATATGGGATCACGTGGATCATTGTGACCACAATGTTATATTCAAAGTTGTAATACTGCTTGGGAGATAAAAGTCCAGGAAACGGGGAGACAAAGGGGCGGTTTACAGCCGTGAACGACCCTACCCTGTCCATTGTATGCAGGCAGTCCAAGGGGCTGGGGTTGCTGAACCAACTGTGAAGGTTTGCGTTCTTGAGCGGCAAAAATTAAGACCTTGCTTGTCAATGAAAGGAAGAATTGTTATAATGTGTAATAAATGTGTGTGGTTTAAAAACACATTGCTAATCATAGATTTCCCTGATGATATAAAAATTTAGCAATCTAACGAATGGTTGGATGTTGTATTTGTTACTGTCACTGACACCTAGTTAATGAAGTTGGTTACTCGTTGCCACAGGCTACGCTCGTAAGGGTAGCGTAATAGTATACTATCCGACACAACGATAACAGAAGTTATTTAATGAAATCACAATGACATGCAGTGTAACTATAAAAATAAGGGAGTGGAGGGGTAGACTTACGTAATTGTGGTGTTGCAAGTAGATCGTAGTGCAAACCATGAGTTGGCTAATGCATGAAAGCATTTGGTGGGAGAGAGAGATGTAACACAGATAGTACACATGATGTAAATTCAGATGTATTGCAGGATACAAGTAACTTTGTGAATATAAAGAAGTCACATTAGATGACATGAATGTAATAGTTCAGTTTTGTGAAACATTACATGTGCATCAGTGCACTTGAGTAAAGTTTAAAGTCCACATAATGGTAAAAGATTGAATAGTGATATGGATTTAATTTGTTCAACTATGTGAATAATTAATGGATTGTGGGAGTAACTTTGTTTGTTTGTGTATTGTATATGGGATTTGTGTTCTCGTTATTTTGTTTGAAGCCATGAGTTTTACTGAATTAAAGTCTTTAGAGTAGAGTTGTGCCTTATCATTGTAGAGTTGATACCTTTTAGCCTCAAATCCAAAATATGCAACTGCTCAATGGGGGAACGGTACACGCCTGAGTCCTGATGCTAGCCGGAGGCAGAAGCATATTTTCCATCGAGATTACTCACATGGGTACATGGGAATTGATGTCCTGTACAGTGATTTGAGCTATAGGTACAACTAAAGTCGGTCTAGATCTTGTGCACGCAACTCTATAAAAAATAACGACTAACATGAATTAGGGGAGGACCGCACCTAATCTTAGGTAAGCTCCGATACGAACAAAATAAATTTTGATAAACACCTTCTAGTAGCATGACTCATTTAAATTATCATGGCGCTGGTATGTGGGCCGGTTTGAAATACAGGTCACCATATGCGCTAGAGGTGTAATTTTATTTATCATGGCGCCCAACGTTGGGCATTCGACAGTACAACCGCGACCTTGGAGGGTTGCTGCGATGTCTTAACGTGGACCACCTCCCCTGATATGATAATTAAATTATCATGGCGCCCAGGTTCGTGGAGCTTATGGGATTTAGGGAAAACCCATAGATTTTTTACTGTATTTCATGGGGAAAACCATAGTAATTATATTTTTGCCTCAAACTGTGTTTGAGTGAATTTTGAGTTCAGTAGGCTTTTGACGTAACGCAGAATCTCTCTATTGAGAAGAGGATTACCCAAGGGTATGAGCGCTACGCACCCAATCCATAATTATTCCATAGATTCAAAGTTTATGCAATTTTGCAGCATGTGTGCAGTGTTTTGTGTCTCTCTCCAAATCGTATCCACGCATATTTCCAGGAAGCCTGCCTGCATCTCAAAGTATATTATTGTAAGAATGTCTGGCACAGAGGAGATTTTGCAGGTGATTGCAGGGTTGAAAGAGCATTTTGACGCTGTTAATGAGCAAAATAAGTTGGAAGCAAAGGCTTTCCAGAATGAAATAAACACTCGTTTAGATGCCAATCAGGAGCCAATTAATCATAATCAGAGTGAATTGAATAATCGGTTGGATGCCAATCAGCTGGCCATTAATGCAAATCAGCTGGCAATGCAGGCAAATAAGGTTGAGTTAAACGATAAGTTAGGTCAGATGCAAGAGGTAATTAAGACTGAAGTTACAGAAACTGTTGTAAGCATTGTATCGGAAATGCAGGTTAAGACGGATAAACGTTTCGAGGCTATAGAAGCCAAACTTGAGAGTAACTTACAAGCGTGTAAGCATGCGCAGGATGAAACCAACAGTAGGTTAGACGCGTTATGTAACGACATTAAGGATATTCAAATCCAAAATGAGGCGAATCTCGAACGCCAAGCGAAACAGTTCGCAGAATTTACTCGTACGGTAGATCAAAGGTTCGAAGAAAACGACAGTAAATGGGACACGAAATTGAAAAGCTATGCTAGAGCAATTAATGGTGATCTAAAGAAACAGGATCAGAATATATTAGGTCAATGCCAGGAAATAGGTGAAATCAAGGCTGTCGTTAACGAGAGTAAAGAGCTGGTAGGAAATATGAAGGGTCAGATGAGCAAAGTTCAGCAAGAACTGGACCAAGTTCAAAGTGACATTGTCGTAGTTAACAAAAGGCAAGAGGAGAATAGGGGTGAAATCATTAAGGTCCGGAATGAAATGTCAAAGGTCAATGGACACATTCGAGAGGAAATCAAAGGATTGAGGGAAGAACTCGAAGTGAGGGAAGGCCAAAAGACAGAGGCAAACGACAAGACCCTTGCTCAGATAAAGGAAGATGTAGAGGATGAAATATCCCATATTAAGCAAAGTCTGTAGGAAGACAAGCAGAAAATATTTCAAGTAGCCGAGGAAAATCGAGATAGGCTTACCAGAATAGAGAAAGAGGTAATTACTCGTCTGGAAAGGGCAGAGATGCGCCACAATCAAATGGAGACTAGGATAATTGCGCAAGAGGAAACCCTCATGAAAGATCCTAATTCTAGCGAATGCAGCATGGACGATATGAGGAGAACTAGGTGGGCAGATTTGGAAACCCAGCCTATAATAAGGAGTACTACAGGTCCAGGCGAAAGTCCTTATATGACGCCAGGTGCACCAGTTGCAGCATCGACGCCACATGAAAATGCTATGCACACACAAGTGATAAATGTTATCAGAGCAAGTGAAGAGAAACCAAGGAAATTCTCAGGTAGCCACTGTAGTATGACACCGAAATATTGGCTAAAAGAAGTGTCTGAATATTTGAATGATGCGCGAATACCGCAAGAGCGCAGGCTACGAGCTATAGAGAAATTAACAGAGGGGGAGTGCGCATTATGGTTTCGCAGTTTCCGCTACACTTTCGATACTGTTGAGGAGTTTCGAGAGGCATTTTTGAAGAGATACTGGGATCCAGCGACCCAACAGAATTTACGGTTGGATTTATATTCAAAAAGATACAGCACTACTAGCCCAACGAAGTATGCAGAATTCTTCATATCACAGATGTGTCGGTTCAAAGAACTTGATCAAAAGCCTAGCGAGCTGGAATTATGTATTGCTATCGCCAAACAGCTTCCATACGAGATACAGAGACTGCTAATCTCGGCTAATGCAAAAACTGCTATGGAAATGGAGACAGTTCTGAGACAACTGGACCTCACAACAGCAAATACGATGCGTCAGAATCGAACCGTGGAACAGGTACATGTGACCAACACGCAGACTGACCAGTATCAAGCTCCAAAGAACAACAAAGCTACTAGCACAGATACGTTAGATTCCAACGGACGTCAATGGGAACAGGAACCCAGAAGATGGCAGCCGAAATATAAAGGTAATGCTGGCAGGGGAAGAGGCCGAAATTCTTGGAACAAGCAGAATACCAGGGATAGGCCGTACCAAAACAATGGAGGTAACAATGGCCAAGAAGGCAACAATAGAAATTGGAGACCCCAGGAAAGAAGACGTAACTTCGATGATGAGGTAGAGGAGCGATACCACGCTTCATTGCAATACCTCAATGAAAGGGGAGATGAACCCCCGAAACAACAAGTCCACTGGCAAGAAGTTATGCAGAATAGGACGTCGCCAGATAGATATGGAGACGGAGCTAAGAGTTTGGAGCTACAGCGCAGCGAACAGGAGAGAAGAAACTCCAAAGGGACGGGCGCTATTGAAAAAAAAACGCCAAAATTAGAAGAATTTGGAAATGATGGATGGAAGTCAGTCAACGTCATCAATTGGATAGCCAAACCAGAAGAGTTAATTGAGGATACGGGAGGATCACAGGTCATGGTCAAACGAGAATTGCCCATTATTTTGATAAGAGTGGCAGGATTGAAAATAAGAAGTTTATTGGATACGGGTTCAACAGTGTGCCTTATGACACAAGCTTTGTATAATGAGATAGCGCAGAGAGAAAATGTTTTGAAAATACCTATCTCAAGTGTCAAAATAAAAGGTGTAATTCAAGACAGAACGATGGTATGCAAATATCAAGTATTCCTAGAGTTACAGATAGGTGGCTCTACGTTTTCACAGAGTTTTCTATTAGTAAACAAACTGCCTTTTAACCTGATTATAGGGGCACAATTTATAAGGGAATACCGAGTGATAATCGACCTAGCACAGGACAGGGTTATGTTCCATGTGAATGAGGAAGCTGAAGGCTTAGAGGTCGCACTCAATCAGAATGAACCTGGGTCAGATGAACAAGTATGGCATACATACAGAGATGTGGCTGAGGAAGAAGTGTTAGCTATTGAACAGTTAGAAGAAGAACTGAAAACACTAGCCGCAGACTTAGAAAAAGATCTGGAACCCGAACTGGAAGAACATATTTCGGAAAAACTTGAAGAAGCAAAAATTGGACCAAAAGAGAAGGAAAATTTAAGGCAATTATTACTGGAACAGAGGGAAGTCTTTGATTCGAGACCTGGTCGTATAAAGAACTTCACTTATGCTTTCCAAGTCAGTGATTGGACACCATTTAGGCAGAAACCCTACCCTATAGCCGAAAAGCACTATGCTAAAGTGAAAGAGGCAATTCAGGAGATGTTGGAGGCCGGTGTTATTGAGAAGACACCTACGCCTTACGTAAGTCCATTGGTGATTGTACCTAAGACAGACGGGACTGTCAGGATATGTCTGGACCTGAGACACTTAAATTTGAAGGTCATTCCGGAGTTTGACCAAGTGCCACCTATTAAGGAAATCCTCAGGAAATTCAAAGGGAAAACCGTATTCACAAATTTGGATATTACTTCCAGTTTCCACCATCTTGAATTAGAGAAGAAAACTAGTCTGTTGACAGGATTTATGTTTGATCAACACACATATACGTTTTTAAGGCTACCTTTTGGGTTGAAAACAGCTGGTTCAGCCCTGATAAGAGCGTTAGATCGCAATCTATCCGATGATGTGAAGGAGAGAACCATCAGATACGTAGACGACATTCTACTCACATCAGAATCTCTGGAGGAGCACATGAGAGACCTGAAGAAGTTGCTAGATGACCTTCGAGAAGCTAACTTTAAGGTTAATATCAAGAAATCGCACTTCTGTCAGAGGGAAGTTAAATTCCTAGGGCATGTTATTGATGCAAATGGAGTTAAGCCAAACCCAGTTAAATTGGAGGTAATTCGGAATTTCCCTCGACCCACGAAAGTAAAGCATGTCCGACAGTATTTGGGAGTAATTGGATTCTTTTCGAACCATTGCCCGAATTATACTACGACAGTATCACCCTTGCAGGATTTATTGAAGAAAGACGGCAGATGGAATTGGACGGAGCAATGTCAAGAAGCATTAGTGAGGTCAAAGCAAATGCTTTTGGAATATGTGAAGCTGGGATACCCGGATTATACCCAGAAATTCATCATACAGACGGATGCATCACTTGTTGGTGTAGGAGCGATGCTATTCCAGGAAAATGTTGATAAGCCTGAAAGCAAAATTTTTATTGCCTTTATAAGTAGGAGGCTGAAAGCCCATGAGAAAAACTACACGATTACAGAGATAGAGTTGCTCGCAATTTTATACGCGTTGCAAACATGGCATAAACTCGTGTACGGCTTTCAAATAGTCCTCAGAACAGACCATAAAGCTTTAACATTTCTGTTAAAGACGGACTTGTCTAGCCAGCGGTTGACAAGATGGTCCCTGTATATTCAACAATTCAATGTGGAAATAGAATACTGTCCAGGGAAAGAAAATGTAATACCGGACATATTAAGCCGTTACCCCAGAGAAGAGGAAACTCTCGCTGTCCAGATTGAGAATCGAGATCAGAAGACGTTGGATGATTTGAGGAATCTTACCAACCTACAACGCGAAGACCCGTGGTTGAAGATGATGATCGATTACTTCGAGGGACGATTAGCAAGGGGAACTGCAATATACAGAGAGGCAGAGGCATTATCAACAGATTATGTATGGTATAATCAGTACTACACAAGTGGGATGAGTTAGAACAGGCCCGTTCGAGGTTATCAGAGACCTACAGAACAATGCATACAGAATAAGGCATTTAGAAACAGGAAACGAGGTCGTTATGAATGCTGCCAACTTAAAAGTTTACTATTCGCCAGAAGAATTTGACGAACAAGAAGAAATATTAGCAGCGCACACCCAATTGAACGGGGACGGCGAAGTCAGCCAGGAAGTCAGACCTGAAGTTTCACGCAGCGGGACGGAACGAGAAGCAGACAGCTTGCACAGTGAAGGAAGCGAACAACAAGAGTGCCAGTGCATGCTAGAATTTTACAAAGAAATGGTTGAAGTAGCGAGAGAGGATGAGGCCATAAATACGACCCTCCGCTTAGAGAATGAACAGCTTAGGGCTGAGCGCAGAGTGGAAAGGGGGACCAGACTAACCTACTCACAGCCCGACGAGGTGAAAGACCTCTAATGTAAACACAGACAGTCGGACAGTCAGCTGGTTACTTACATAAAGTCACTTGCAATTGACTTTTATAAGTTTTTCAAGGGGAATATGAACCCGAGGTGGTCATGCTGACTGGTCTCGAACGTGGATCTCGGAGATAAGTTGAGCTCTGAATGAAGGTTCCACCAGGGAACGAACCCGAGATCTGTGGAGGGTATTTCATTGTAAGAACCCCTAGAAGAAATTATATATTTAATTACTGGTGTGATATCGGTTATTACTGACATTATTTAGTGAAATAATGCAGGAAAATAGTGGAAGATAGCATTATTTGGACTACATGAAGTAGGCTATGCTGTACTTGAAACACAGGAGTTTCAAAGTTTGACGTTTAGCAAATAGCCCCAGAATTGTGGGAGGAGGCCCGTGGCGCCACGTCAATCTTGCTGACCCAGATAAGTCGTATGCAAGGGGTCGGGAGGTTAAATAATGACCAGGTTATTCCCCGTTTGAGAATAGACTTGAGAATGGAACGGGAAGATCCCAAGGAAAATCATTGATTACTCATGATTGGAGCAATGCAATGACATGAGAGTTGCGCACAGGTGAATCTTTAGCCAGGAAGCTAATTTTAGAGCCATAAAACGGCGAAATTAAGGCATGTTTAATGCAGTGCGTAATGTTACAGGACTATGGGTGTTCGCGGATGGACTTGAGGATGTTGCCAGGGATTCCCAGTGAAGTAGCGTCCCCAAGCCATGGATAAGATAATTAATATAAATTAAGTGGCCGATCGATCCTCGAACACACATACATTTTTGTGACCAGCGAAGAAAAGGGAACAATATGGATATTATTCCAAGTTCAGAATCACCCTAGGAGAGGAGCTGATTTATCGCGGGAATTCTTGCCCTACTTTCTGTGTGAAACAGATATAAGAGGGTGGACCCAGTCGAAGGGGACAGTTTTTACAAGTTTACTGTGACAGTACAGTTTTAGACCGAGTCGGAGGGAGAGTTGTTTTGAAGCAGTCGCAGTTGAATAGGACATGCAGCGCCCAGGCGCACACAAAGACTTAAACATGTCACTGGTAATCAGTGTTAGCTGTGCAATGTAACACACATGTGAGAATATATTCATGCATGGTCATGAACTAAGAATGAAGTCGGTAATTAACAAACTTGATTATGCGAAATGCATATTACCGAGGTTAGGAGAGGATGCTCTGACTTCAATGTGGGAAGCCGTGCAGTAAGGCTGTTATATAATGTTTATTAAGTGCCGTGTTATATACTAGGCAGGACTGTGAAAAGTAATAATTCATGTAAATACAATGTACAATGTTGAGCGCAGTAAAGTATAGTGATTGGTTATACATATTTGGAGTATACCAGTAAGTAGCGTTCATGACGAGATGTAAGCATATCGCTGCAATAGTAGGAAGATTATCAAGGGATGATCGAGAAACTGTTGGTGAATCCGTGAGCAGATGATCGGGAGATTCAATCAGGAAGGGGTAGGACCGAAGGAAGGGCCATCAGCACCTGTACTTTCGATACATGCTAGGGAATGTCAACCAATCAGGAAGTAAAGTGTAACGTGTGTTTGTGCACCAATGTTATGTAAAATATCTCTTAAAGTAATAATATAACCAGTGTTATATAGTGTTATGTGTTTCGGAAGCATTAGCTTCATTATAAAAATGGAAAAGTGTCGTGTGTTTATGAATCAGATGTCATATAATATGTGTATTAGCAAGATGGCAATGTGTCACTAAGTAAGCCGATGGCAGGTGACACTGGAATATGGTGGTTGGGGCCACCTGGATAAAGCCGACGTAAGTACCCCACAAATCATGTTACTATAGAGGGATAGTCACTGCATGTAATGTGATTTCGGAAGTATAAAATATGCCAGTAAGAATCAATATTAGGAGGCATATCCTCATATGTTTATTGTTTGATTTCAGTAAAGTTAAGATGTTGTATACATCAGAGAGTGGATTAATCGTTACCCCTATTAATGCTACTAATAAATAATGGCAATTCAGTTATGTGAAACTTAACGTGACAAACGCGAATGTTCGATCATTGAAGTAGTTACGTTGTGTCGGAAGGATAATGTATGTCAGTAATAATAATAATAATAATTATAATAATGATAAACGGTATAATTGAATACATCAGGATGAAAGGTTTTAAGCAAGATATAGTTACGCTAATTGGATTATTTATCTAGCCAAGCAGTAGATTACATTAAGGGAAGAGAAAAGAGTTAATATTAAATATATTGTATTAATGGGGATATAATTATGCACGGGAATGTTGGAGCTTGACAGCGAATTGAATTTGTGGCTTGATTAAGCATTGTAGAGTACAGTTAAAGTTCTCTTTATTATAAGGCGAGATCATGGACAGGTAAGAGGCCAGGTGATCTAATCGACGTGTGAAATCTCGTACAGCATGAGCGTACAGAGATATTAATTTATGCCGGAGCGTATTTAGTGTGTAACCCTATCTCCGATGTTGGATATGAAATGTTCCGGGTCCGAATCCCGTGGTAAGCGCGGGGAGAACATTGGACACCTCGATGCTATACCTGATTCCCCGAGAACTTAATGTTGAGTGATTCAGCTCGTTGAAGCGAATCATTGGCGGCAACTGTTGACTGACCGTAATATTTTATTTGAGATACCGGCTAACCACTGGACCTGTGTTCTATGAATCTCGTGCCTTCATATTGTGATACGGACCTGTTGAGGCCGTTATTAATGTCCTAAGGATAGGATTAAATATTCAAGCTCACCCAGAACCATTGCATAATATTCAGTTCAGATCATATGGGATCACGTGGATCATTGTGACCACAATGTTATATTCAAAGTTGTAATACTGCTTGGGAGATAAAAGTCCAGGAAACGGGGAGACAAAGGGGCGGTTTACAGCCGTGAACGACCCTACCCTGTCCATTGTATGCAGGCAGTCCAAGGGGCTGGGGTTGCTGAACCAACTGTGAAGGTTTGCGTTCTTGAGCGGACAGATTTAAGACCTTGCTTGTCAATGAAAGAAAGAATTGTTATAATGTGTAATAAATGTGTGTGGTTTAAAAACACATTGCTAATCATAGATTTCCCTGATGATATAAAAATTTAGCAATCTAACGAATGGTTGGATGTTGTATTTGTTACTGTCATTGACACCTAGTTAATGAAGTTGGTTACTCGTTGCCACAGGCTACGCTCGTAAGGGTAGCGTAATAGTATACTATCCGACACAACGATAACAGAAGTTATTTAATGAATTCACAATGCCATGCAGTGTAACTATAAAAAGAAGGGAGTGGAGGGGTAGACTTACGTAATTGTGGTGTTGCAAGTAGATCGTAGTGCAAACCATGAGTTGGCTAATGCATGAAAGCATTTGGTGGGAGAGAGAGATGTAACACAGATAGTACACATGATGTAAATTCAGATGTATTGCAGGGTACAAGTAACTTTGTGAATATAAAGAAGTCACATTAGATGACATGAATGTAATAGTTCAGTTTTGTGAAACATTACATGTGCATCAGTGCACTTGAGTAAAGTTTAAAGTCCACATAATGGTAAAAGATTGAATAGTGATATGGATTTAATTTGTTCAACTATGTGAATAATTAATGGATTGTGGGAGTAACTTTGTTTGTTTGTGTATTGTTTATGGGATTTGTGTTCTCATTATTTTGTTTGAAGCCATGAGTTTTACTGAATTAAAGTCTTTAGAGTAGAGTTGTGCCTTATCATTGTAGAGTTGATACCTTTTAGCCTCAAATCCAAAATATGCAACTGCTCAATGGGAGAACGGTACACGCCTGAGTCCTGATGCTAGCCGGAGGCAGAAGCATATTTTCCATCGAGATTACTCACATGGGTACAGTACATGATTCAATTTCAGGCTGAGTGGTCCGCAGACTTATACGGGTTCAGAACCACTGGTCTAAACCATTAAATATATCGGTATTCTGTTTTAACTTTTGTGAATGGTGCTAAGGGGCTCATAAACCAACTTATACTATGTTTTCCTTTTATTGTGAATAGCTGAGATATTGGTACCAACTTTGGTTTTTTAAATGGAACTATACTAATTTTTGCATACAGGGTAACTGATTTCACTGAGAGAAATTCAACGGTATTATAATTTCCCAAATCGGACAAGTACTTTTTGAGAAATCAAGGATATGAAAATTGTGCTATGCCGTGTAACATCTTAGGTGAATAACCCTGTAGATTAGCACACAGTCATGTTTTGGATCAACGTTGAATTCATCAATATACTGTATCGATAGGCTCTTACACAGAACTTTCTAATTGACCATCATGATTAATATATTAGCCTTTCAAGATAGGAGAGCTGCTGAACTTGACTGCGCCAGCGTTTGTCGATAATAGCAGCCGGAGCCTTGTGGGACGAGAAGGGGTACACACTGATGACGGATTGGAGACCCCACATAAGTCAAGAGCAGCATAGCGCGCGCTACTTGTGTTAGACCTCCTTCCACCGCAACCAGGTTGTGTTTACCCTGGCTCTTACTTCATCATTGGAATTGCTATCACTCTGCAGCAGGGGTTCTCAAACTTTTTTCTGTCGCGCCCCCCTTCTGAAACATGAAATATCTAGCGCCCTCCCCCCGCCCTATTCTCATTTCCTTTCTCAGCACTTTTCATAGGCTACTTCCCACACAAAAAACCTACTGTGTATGCTACTGCCTAATTAGGATTTCACTACCAGTTATATTATTATTAATAATAATAATAATAATCCAGCAGTTAGGTGAGTTCCAAATCGACCATATGGCAATCTCATATCCAGTACAGAAGGAGATTCATGATGTACTGGTACGCAGGGGAGCCAACATTGACTCTGACCATTAACTTACCCACGTCAAGGTCAAGTTCACCCCCAAAGAGAACTTTCTGTAAGAAAACCCCCCTACCAAAATTTGACACAAAAAAAAAATCGCAGACTCTGGAGTGAAGGAAGCCTGGGAAAAAAAACATGCCAATGACTGGCAAAATTTCCACTGAAAAATCATTGAAACAGCACAAGCTCTCATTCCTTTGAAGAAGATTTCCAAACATCCTTGGTGGGATGTGAGAATGCACTAATTACCAGGAAATTGGCATATCAGAAATACAACAGTAAAAAATCCCCAGAAAATTTACAGACTTTCCATGAAACACTAAAAACAACCGCAAAAATTATCAGACAATCCAAGAGGAGAACCTGAAGGAACAGCTGGACTCCATTGAGGACAACTTCCGTAACTACAACGTAAGGGACTTCTAAAGAACGTATGCAGGACACATTAGAGGGTACACACCACCAAACCTTTGCTTCAGAAAAAATGATGGAAAATTAGCACTAACGAATAAGGAGAATTGCAAGGTGATGGCACAATACTTCTCAGAACTTCTCAACTGTCCAGAACCAATAGAGAGATTCCCAGAGGAAAAACCTACAATCAAGAACGCAGGCTCATAACCTCCGACACAAGAGGAAGTTCACAGGCACATACTCAAACTCAAGAACAACAGGACATGTGGTGAAGACGGCATAGTGGCCCAACTACTGAAAAAACCTAGGGCCACACTCACTTAGGGAACTCACACAGATTATCACTGACATCTGGACATCAGAAAAGCTACCGGTACCAGATGAGTGGAAATGTGCATTGATCCACCCATTACACAAAAAGGGCGACCGCACTGACGTAAAAAATTACAGGGACATTTCACTATTACAAGTTACGTACAAGACCTTTCAGCGTGCCTACTCCAAAGGACTCAGGAGACCAACTGGAACACAAGATTGGCGAGTACCAGGCAGGATTTCGCAGAACTAATCTTCAACCTAAAAACTATATTGAAAATCAAAGCCCACAGGAATACTCCAGTTATATGTACCTTCGTTGACTTCAAGAAGGCATATGACTCCATTGACCGTCAGTCATTGTTCAACATCTTACACTAGCAAGGTTTGGCTAGCGAGACCTTGCGATTGATCAATCAGACACGACATCAAAAGTGAAATTCATGGGGGGAAATCTCAGAACCATTTCAGATCAATACAGGTGTTCGCCAAGGTGACGGGCTCTCTCCGCTCCTCTTCAACCTAGTGCTGAACAAAGTTGTCAAGGAATGGGAGAAAGAGCTGAGATTTCAAGGTTACTGGAGGCCAGTGTGACTAGGACGACCAAAGGACGAACTGGGGGTTGGATGTCTAGCCTTCGCGGATGATCTGGCACTACTCTCAGATAACGAAACCACATCAATCAGACAGAGTGCGCCGAAAAAGTAAGACTACAGATCTCGTTCCAAAAGACAGAGTTTTTCTGTACGAAATTCGAGATACAGAATTTAAACACGAAATATGGCAAGATCTATAGAGTCGCCCACTTTAAATACCTAGGTGAAGTGCTTGAACCGACGGGAAAATAGAAAATCGCGCAGAACACTAGGTTAATGAAAATGAAGAGAGTCTTATACAAGACACAGGGTGTCTACAACAAAAAATGTCTGTCCACATTCACTAAACTTCGTCATTGCAACACGGTTATTAAACCTGAGGTGCTTTATGATAGTGAGACATTGACGTTACACACTAAGGGCGACTTGGAAAAAATCCTCACAGAGGAAAGAAAAACAATAAGGAAAATAATTTGACCAAAGCACACAGATGAAGGATACAGGCTTCACTCCAGAGACACCACAGAGAAATTGTCCAACCTCGCAGCAGACATCAGAAAGAGGCGACTAAAATTTTACGGCCACATCAGCAGACTCCCACAAACCAGACTCACTAACAAAATTTTTAGATACATGCAGCGGCTCAAGATTACTACACCCTGAATGATGCAAGTCAAAATTGATCTAGTAAAAGCACAGGTCGACCCAGAAGACGTCATAGACAAAAGCGTCTTTCGACACAAAGTATACAAGTGGGAAGTGTTGTCAGAGAGAGAGCAGCACCTACAGCCCAAAGACCAAAGTGGACCGAAGAAAGGAAGAGGGCATTTAGTGCACGAATGAAAGAGTTCTGGAAAGACAGGAAGAAAAAAAGTCATGATTGCTTCGCGTGGTCTAATAGGCCTGTAACGTGTGAAATAATAATAATAATAATAATAATAATAATAATAATAATAATAATAGTAATAATAATAATAACACACAATTCATTATTCTTAGAGCACATCAAAGTACAACAACGTTTTGTAAAAAAAAAAACATGCATATGTATTACTTTTTCATATAAAAATAAAAACAACTGCTGCACGTGCAGTTATTGGAATTAAGCAGATTTTGTTTGTTTCACTAATTAGCTCTTTAGCTGTGACATCTGTGTTCAGTAATGCTTTTCATATTTGAAAGCTCGTGACTTATAAATGGCAATAGAAATAATATACCGGTAAACCGGGGCCACTTAGTGACACATTTTGAGTTATTTTTGTAAATAGCGGGAAATATTTAATATGCTCGCTAAATATTACTACCGATTTCAACAGTCAAAGGCTTAAGCTAAATGTTGCTACCAGAATAAGCTCGATATCTTAATTACCCGGGACGTAATTGAGGGTTAACTTTGTCACTAACTCGCCCCAATCTCGGGGCGACTTAGTGACGAAGAACCTTCTCATAGAAAACAATTATACAATTATACAATTATATTTTCACTTAGCCACCCCGCTTAGTTTAGTTTTGCGACTTAATAGCAAGATTTTTATGTCATACTGAATGCATACCGATACAACTTTTTTTTAAATAATATAGGCAATTAACAGAAATTTTAAAAACAAAAATTGTGTGATGAAAAACATTTGTTTATTGACATTTGCAATGCTTAACAAAACTTCTTTCTGTTCAATAATAATTAAAATACAATGAAATCAAGGTTTAAAATAACGGCTAGAACATTTTCTTTAAAGTAAATAAAACTAGACACAGTAAAAGAAAATCTATTGAAATCTGTAGGTGCTCTTCCTACCTGTGACAGACAGTTGGCAACAGTTATTTTTGTTTTTTGTGAGAAAAGAAGGACAAGGAACAGTGCATCCAAGATGGAGTCTTTTGAGTGTTATTTGTAATGTGTGTGCATTTTTTCTTGTGAATAAATATCTTTTCATTTTCCCGAATAAGTACGAAGTGACGTTTCTGTTCGTAACATCTGGCGACCGTGACAGGATATAGAAAGGAAAATGAGCGATACTCGAAGTTTGATCAGAAAACGTGGTGTATACCGTGCATCGTTCACGAAAATTGTAGCTTCACTTCAAGTTTTGTTGGAGAAAGAAATAAAGGACATAGTCGCTATCCGAGGAGATTACGCCTTAGTGGAAGAGAAGGCTAACCTCATAAGTAATCTGGACCAGGAGATCTTCCAACACCTCATGGAAGATGCGGTGTCAGAAGAAGACCTGATCACAGAAGTAGACGGAGTAGATGACTATAAACGCAAGTTTCATATGTTAGCAGCGGCTGTTTCCGATGCTCTTGCAATGGAGAGAAAACGTGAAGACGAAGTCCAGTCAACAGTAAGCACCAGTAACACTCATAACCTAAAAAGTAAATATCGCCTTCCAAAGATCGAATTCCGAAAATTTGGTGGAAATCTACGAGATTGGTTAGGTTTCTGGAATCAATTTCAAAAGATTGATGAAGATGAAGGGTTAGATAATGCCGATAAATACGAATATCTTATCCAAGCAACATTGCCAAACTCCAAAGCTCGCGACATCGTTGATAGTTTTCCAGCCACAAGTGGAAATTACCCTAAAGCAATACAGAAACTTAAATCACGTTTTGGCAAAGATTCTTTGTTGGTGGAAGTCTACACTAGAGAACTATTGACAATGATGAATTCTTGTAGTAGTCTTGACATCTCATCATTATATGACAGACTCGAAACTCAACTTGGTGCTTTGGAGAGCCTAGGTGTAACTTCCGAGAAATATGCAGCAATGTTATTTCCTATGATTGAATCATGCTTGTCTATAGATGTGTTACGTGCCTGGCAGAGGAGTGGCGGTGGGAAGGAATGTGAACCTAGTGAACGTCTTAAAGGTTTGATGAAATTCCTGGAGAATGAAGTAGAGAGTGAGGAAAGGATCAAACTGGCCATCCCAAGTAAAGGTAACATCAATGTGAATCCTGACAAGTCAAAAGGTACGAAGAAAATTGACATTTACAGTGAATCGCCACCTACCGCAGCTGCACTTGTGGATTGTAATCTTAAACTAAACTGTATATTTTGTGATGGGTCCCATGCTAGTTCAAACTGCTCCGTGGCAAAGCAGATGGCTTTAAAGGAGAGAGTCTCAATTGTGAAGAATAAGAGAGCATGCTTTCTCTGTCTGAAGAAAGGACATGTTTCAAAGATGTGCAGAAGTCGGTTAAAATGTGATTCCTGTAGCAAAAAACATAATAGCCTAATATGTCTAGGCCCAACACATTCCTCTGAAGCTACCAATGAGAAACTTCAGTCTCATTCTTTGATTTCAAATGAAGAACGTAGTGGTGTGCAAGGTGTTATTTTGCAAACATTAAAGGTGAAGGTCATTGGAGAATCCTCTGCAATGGAGGTAAGGGCTCTACTGGATACTGGCAGTCAGAGATCTTATATGCTTGAATCAGTGGCACAGAAGTTAGGTTACAGTAGTCATCGCACAGAAATGCTACGCCATTCACTATTTGGTGGGGTAGTCACCGAAGAGAGACAGCATATGTGCTATAGGATCTACATAGAGAGTTTAGGAAAGCCTTATGCCTGCAATTTTGAAGTCTTAGGGCAACAAGTAATTACAGGGTACAATACTATGTTAAAGGGCCCATGGTTGCAAGAACTAAGAGCAAAAGGGATACAGAATT
Organism: Meconema thalassinum; assembly: GCA_946902985.2. NCBI lineage: Eukaryota > Metazoa > Arthropoda > Insecta > Orthoptera > Tettigoniidae > Meconema > Meconema thalassinum. Next base: position 149,467,617 of record OX336390.1, on the reverse strand, counting down.
ATGATACTGAAGGTCCCATTGAACTATTAATAGGCGCTGATGTCGCTGGAAAGTTAATGACTGGACAAACGTGTACACTAAGCAATGGTCTTGTATGTATTGAGACTCTGCTGGGGTGGACTGTGATGGGTAAAGTAGTTTCCGGAGATCAATCAAGCATGACCAACCTCGTCACTTCTCTCTTTATCAGAGATGCTTCAGTTGAAAATCTGTGGGAACTGGACGTGCTAGGTATCAGCGATCCTGCCGTAAAGAAAACTAAAACTGAAGAAAACTTTGCAACAATGGAGCACTTTCAGAAAACCGTGTCTATTAATGGAGAATTTAGGTATGAAGTCCATTTACCCTGGAAAGAAAACAAATCATTTCTTGTATCTAACAGGGTCATGGCTGAGAAGAGGTTAGTCAACACAAGGAAGAAAGTGGAAAATTTTGGACTAGGCGAGACGTATGAAAATATTTTCAACGAGTGGGAAAGGAGTGGTGTTATTGAACCGGTTCAGGAGGATGAAAACTTCAGACACTATCTACCGCATCGAGCTGTTGTGAAGGAAAGTCGTTCAACGACACCTGTTCGTCCTGTATTTGACGCCTCAGCGAAGGAAGCGGGAACCCCTGCTTTGAACGATTGTTTGTATGATGGCCCCAACCTGATTGAGCTAATCCCTGCTATTCTTCTTAGATTCCGAGAGAGGAAAGTAGGAATTATTGCAGACATTGAGAAGGCCTTCCTTCAGATAAGCATACGGAAAGAAGATCGAAACTATATCTGCTTCCTGATGTGGCAGGACGTTGGGAATAATTACAAGATCTTCAAGCATGCCAGGCTGGTTTTCGGCTTAACTTGTAGTCCGTTTCTCCTGGTGGCTGTCTTGGAGTATCACCTGAAGAAGTACTTGGAAAACCCGCAATTCAATCCCCTATTCATCGAGAGACTTCTACAGAGCTTCTACGTGGACAACGTTGTCACTAGCCTTGACAGGGAATCGGAGGTGGGCGAGTTTATCAATCAAGCTAGTAGGGTATTATCAGAAGGCAGTTTTAATTTGAGGGGATGGCAGTTCTCTCAGGATGATGACCAGTCTGCTACCCTTTCATCTGTTTTGGGACTGTTATGGGATCGACAGGAGGATACACTTACTTTAAATTTGCATTGGTTGAATAGCCTTCAGGTGGGAGAAGTGACAAAAAGGACAATTCTGTCACTCGCACATCGAATTTTTGATCCAGTTGGTGTGACATGTCCTGTCACCCTTTGTGTTAAACTGTTGATTCAAAGAACCTGGAAGACTCATATAAGATGGGATAGTGCAGTTGATGAGAAGTCCAGAGACGAGTTTCTGGCCTGGGTAAAGGATCTACCTCACCTGGTAGAAATCAAGATTCCTCGATGGTTTGGAAGAAGTGACCATGTGCAAATTCATGTCTTCTGTGATGCCAGCCAACTTGCATACGCAGCAGTAGTCTTCATAAGATGCGATTCCAACAATCAAGTGAGTGTACAGTTATGTGATGCAAGATCTCGTGTGGCCCCCCTCAAGGAAGTGACAATCCCCAGATTGGAATTGCTGGCAGCTACAATTGGTGCACGGTTGCTTAAATGTGTGTTGGAATCTATTTCACTGGAAGTTCATGAGTTTTTTCTCTGGTCTGACTCGTCCACAGTTCTAGCATGGATCTGCAGGACTGAGAACTGGTCGGTGTTTGTCCGCAATCGTGTGAATGAGATCAGGAATTTGACCAATTTAAACTGCTGGCGACATGTTCCAGGTTCATTGAATCCAGCTGATTTACCGTCACGTGGCTGTTCTGCTTCGCAATTAGTAGCCTCTCGATGGTGGGAGGGACCTGCCTGGTTGTACGAATCTCCAGATTGTTGGCCTCAAACAAAAGTGGTGTATGACGAAGAGAGTATCGCAAAGGAAATGAAGAAAAACCCTGTGAATTCTATGACTGCAACCAATGAAGGTCCCCTCTGGTATGCCAGGTATTTTTCCAGCTATCACAGAATAGTTCATCTAATCGCATGGATTCTTCGTTTCTGTAAGAATTGTCTTAGACGTGAGAGGATCTCGCAAGAAAATCTGCAAGTTGAAGAGTTAGAAAGGGCTGAAATTAGACTCATTTCTATAATTCAACGAGAAAGCTTCCACGGATTAGTTGATAAACGTCTATCTTCACTACATCCATTCCTGGAAGATGGTGTTCTCAGGGTTAAAACGAGACTACTACTGCGAGAAGATTTGAAGCAATTCAGGTTCCCAATTATTCTCCCGGCGAACCATGTCATCACCTCTCGCTTGATTATGGATGAGCACGTGAAAGAAAATCACATTGGAGTACAACTTGTTCTTAATCATCTGAGACAACGCTTCTGGATCATCGGTGGAAGGAGGACAGTTAGAAAAATTATAAGAAAATGTGTCAAGTGCCGGAGGCATGATGGACAACATACCGAAATCGCTCAGGCCTCTCTGCCCCTGGACCGCATACGGGAAGCCTGTGTATTTGAAGTGATAGGAGTGGACTTGGCAGGTCCGGTGTTCCTGAGGGATGAAAGTAAAGCTTGGATTGTAGTTTTCACATGTGCGGTGTATCGCGCTGTTCATCTCGAAATGGTTACTTCTCTCTCCACAGAGGCGTTTGTGCAAGCGTTCCGGCGGTTTGTTGCAAGAAGAGGACGCCCCTCTGTGATTTACTCAGACAATGGTACAAATTTCACGGGTACAGATAACGCGTTTCAAAGTGTTGACTGGGAGAATATTTCCAAACACCATTCGGTTGAACGTATTACTTGGAGATTTAATCCCCCTAGTGCTCCTTGGTGGGGAGGCTTCTGGGAAAGGTTAATACGTCTAATTAAACAGCTTCTGAAACGAGTTTTGGGTAAAGCCTGTCAATGTTCCTGCAAGATATGTGGAGTAGTTGAGGATGTCTTGTTGAGGATGTCTTTCCTCAACGGTGGGAGGATGTGACAGACAGTTGGCAACAGTTATTTTTGTTTTTTGTGAGAAAAGAAGGACAAGGAACAGTGCATCCAAGATGGAGTCTTTTGAGTGTTATTTGTAATGTGTGTGCATTTTTTCTTGTGAATAAATATCTTTTCATTTTCCCGAATAAGTACGAAGTGACGTTTCTGTTCGTAACACTACCGGTACTCATTAAATAGCTGCATCTCCTTAACTTGGAAGAGCCCTCTAGTGCTCACTTGCTTCGGCGGGTCGATCTGCATCACAATCTCGGCCTTTGGGTAGAAGCTTTCCTTTGGCTTATCCGGCCATTTCCAACTTTTCCTGGTTTTCTTCATGACATGGATGACGTAGCCATGAGCGTTTTCTGCAGTGTTTTTTCCTGGCCTAAGTTCCTCTTCGTAGCCAACTAGTACGTGGTCTCCGACGGTAAGTTTTTCCGAGTTTGGAGTTGTGGACTGCTGGACACTGTCGGTGTTCACCTCTTCAAGGTCAGAAAACGTTTCCAAGCTATCGCCGTCATCGTGCATCGAATATGTGTCGCTCTCTGTTTCGGACTCTTCACTTTCATCAATCTTCTTTTCCTCAGACCGGCCTTTCTTGCCCACTGATTCCTTCTTTTTGGAGTTTCCATCCTCTGGCTTAGGGCCTCTTTTTTTCTTGGAAGAACCCGATTGCTCGTTGTCTTCCGTGGCGTTCTTCTCGGCGTCTTGGAAATCAGCTGTTCCGATGCTTTTGCCGGCTTGGACATTGAGCTTCTTTCGTATTCTGACTGTTCTAGCTGCGGTCACATCGCCCCTTTTCTTCCGCAGTTCCTCCATGAACAGTTCTCCAACGCACGCAGTCATGGTTCCCAAATTTTCATCAACTACATAGTTTGGCAGTCGCTTTAAAACTGTGTCTTAGTTGAGGGGAAACATTCCTGTCTTTCGGAAACCAGCTTGAAGATTCGATGCTCTATTTGGCTCCATCGCAGCTTCCAGTTTCTTCAGAAGTCCTGGAAACTCATCTTTAGTTAGAGTGCTGCATCGACTGCCACTGCTGGTCTTCTTCCAGTCTGAAAGTAATTTTCTCGAGTTGTTTCTTAAGGGTTTAAAAAACGCCACATCAAGTGGTTGGAGCAGGTGAGTGGAATTAGGCGGGAGGGCAATGAACCTAATGCTATTTTCTTCGCACAATCTCGTAACATCGATACTATGATGAGAACACAGATTGTCCCCAACTAGTACTTTATGTCCATCTTGCCTTTTAATGTGTGAAGCATCAGGCTTATTAACCAGTTTTCGAATAGGCTACTTGGGTATCAAACCATCCGGTTTTTGTTCGATTGTATCTAGCGCCTTCAGGACCATTTTCCGTCCATGTCGACCATATCTTCTCTGATTTATAGTTGACTTACACTGGCACCTTATCAACCGCTGCGTTGCCACAATACATGATTGAGGTAGAGGATTTGGACGAGTTTTGAATTATCTCCGGATATTTTGCTCCTCGACGTGTTATGTGTTTCTGACTACCCGGATCATCCTGGAGATTTGTCTCGTCATAGTTCCAGATATTTTGTGGTGGAACGCCGTCAGTTTCTTTTTTGAATTTTTCATGAAACATATTCACGACTTTTTCATCGGTGCTGGCTCGTGAATAAGTTATATTTTTGGAGATTCGCTTTGAGATGACATTGTGGCGCTTGAGAAAATTCTCTCCCCAATCCCATGCTGCAAAATTATTATTGAAGCACGCTACTTTACGACCTGATTTATCCAGATACGACTTAACAACGCATCGCAGGTCGAACAACGTCATAGGAAAGCCAAAGGACGACATAGCAATGTAATGTGCCACCAACCTAACCTCTTCTTCGTCGGTAAAGACGGTCTGTCCACCTGGTTTTCGCTTGGGCGGAGTTTGTTCTTTCGGCATCCGTGCCTGTTTGGCTTTGGACCAGATAACATTTTTGTGAATCCAATACCTGAAAGCAGAAAAAACTACTGTATGAGTACCTAGTAACAGACGACCTCAAGTTATTGCCAAACAGTTGTTGTTTTAAGGGGCCTAACATCAAAGTTATCGGCCTATTGCCAAACACTAAGTAGGTACTTACTTTTGAGATGCTGCTCGCAACGTTAAAGTCTTATTTAAAACTTGTTGCACGGCTTCGTTCAGGCACTGCTCCGTGTAATTCTTATAAAAGGGGGCGCCCAAAGCCCTTCTATAAGTTCGAACCATTTTCAGCTGACTATAGCACTGCAAAATCACAAATGAAGACACTAAAACACCGAAAACACAGGCCAAAAACGAAAATGTAAACCTTGAGGTGACTTAGTGACACAAAGTGTCACAAAGTCGCCCCAATTATCACTGAAATTTTAAATAAGTGCAAATAACTTCCACAAAACGCATCGTACGAAATCGGTATTGCATTAACTTGTACACTAAATATAAGTGTTTAATATTAATAACCTGTCAAACTCCAACTATGCATACAACGGCGTCCACAATCGAAATTTTTCGGAAAACTTATTCATAAACTTATTAATAATGAAATTGCCGCATGCAACAAAACAAGTCACTACCGGTCAGCGCAGCGAAAGCTTTTCTCTGTAGCCGCTAGTGGAGGCCCAACACTCCACTTAACCATGCCGACCGCTGCACGTGTCTATCTCTCTTGGTTACGGCGCCAATTTCAAAAACAAAATTTCAAGTCGTTTGTTACAATGACACCTCGATCGTCACAAAGTTTCAATTTTGAACATTTCACTGTGAATTTGAAAAATGTTATGTTAAAACTTTTCACCCATGAAAAAGTAAAACAGGAGAATAAAAGTGTACATGGATCAGAATTCGGTAATTCTCAGACACTTACGGAGTTATAGTGTGATGTGCGAGCTTGAATTTGAGATGAAAGTAAATCCAGTCTTGGTTGGATGTTTGAAACAGCAACCCGCAGATCCCCTTCCAGCTGCAGCCGAGACCGATGCTTCGTTTTGACGGATGCCATTGCGGAAAATTTTGACTCACACAAGTTGAAACGAAGGATAATAACAGGTCCACTGCTTTTCTTGATAAAATGGGATATTCATTCCGAATCTGCACCCAACAATTTTCAAGAGACTTCGACTGAAATTCATTTCGAAGTATTCTGTCACTTGAGAGTTCTATTAGTTCCTCCTGTTCTGCTGTTGACAGGTAGGCTGTTACGTTCGTTTCAAATGGACTGCGAATCCAGTCATTCTCAGTTGAAGGTTGTGGAAATCTATCCTCGAATATTTGACGAAGGTTTTGGAGGTGTTCTACGACAATTCCACTAATTTGACAAATATCTAACTCATTTTCTTCCTGGAATTCATTCATACAATGAAACATCTCACAGTTACCTTTGCCCATCTGGGCTTTCCAAAGTTCAAGTTTTCTCTTAAAAGCAAGCACTTTGTCGCTTAGAATGAAAATATTACTATTTCGTCCTTGAAGTGACACGTTAAGTTCATTCAGTTTTTTAAATACGTCAGCCAAGTAGCACAGTATTGGAAGCCATTTCTCATCCAAAAACAGGGTTGCGAGTGTAGGACTGCTGTCCAATAGGAAAATACGAAGATCATTCTTCAACTCCACAACGTGACGAAGGACTCGACCACGAGACAACCAACGTACCTCCGTGTGCAATAGAAGCGAATCATGTGTAGATCCCATATCCTCGCAAAGAATGGAAAATTAGCCGACTGTTTAAAGCTCTTGCTTTCACAAAATTCACAACGCTAATTACATCGTTCAGCACTTTATTGACTTCCGGTTGTTATACTTTTGAAGCCAATGCCTCCCTGTGTATCATGCAATGAGTGAATTTTACAGAATTAGTAACAGCACTCACTCTTGCTCTGAAACCCTTTTAATTCCAGTAAATGCCGACGCCCCATCAGTACATATACCAACACAATTTGTCCATGAGAGATTGTTGTAAAAAAAAAAAGGAATTCACAAGAGAAAAAATATCTTCGCCTGTAGTCCGCCCTTCCAGAGTTTTACAAAATAGAAAATCCTCGTGAATTTCATTTTCATGACAGTAGCGTATAAAAACAAGGTGCTGTCATCAAGTTGCAGGGCAAATTTTGGGCTATCATGATGACGTGGTAGCAATTTATTTTTTATGTCAGAGTCTATTACATCAATACGACGAGTTACTGTATCATTTGAGAGCGGTATCGACTTCAAACACTCGCCGAACTATTCTCCATGCATGATCGCGAACATTTTCACGGCTGCAGGAAGAAGTAATTTCTCACCAATAATATGTGGTGATTTGGATTTTGCAATTAAATAGGATACCTCCAAGGATGCTCTTAGCGCTTTCTTAGGAATTGTTGCGTGCTTTGCTAGGAATCTAACATTTCCTTTTAGTTGTTGCTCGTGGCGCTTAAAAAATGCTTAAGGTTTACTTACACAGTCTGGATGTTTAGTCTGCAAGTGTCTCTTAAGTTTCACAGGCTTCAAACTGTCGTTTGCTAAAGTCTCCAAACAAAGAACGCATTGAGGTTGTTCCTGATTATTATTCGAAAGAATGCTGGTAAAGCCTAATGTCAGATAATCGTCTTGATATTTACGCACTTTCACTTTGTGTTTAGAATTAATAATCCTGATGGGAGCAGAAGTAGACGCGGAAGAACAATGGACTTTGTTTAAATTCGAACCTTGTTCTTTTTCCGAAGGAGGGCAAGCACTATCACTTTCATGGGGGTCTCTTTTTACCACTTCTAATAAGCCACTTATCCATGGGTAATGGCGTCACTCGTATCAGTTTATTGTAAAGTTGGCTAGCCACGCACTAGACTTCCCCTGTTCACTCACTGTCTTTGAACTGACTGGAAAGGCCTAGCTGAATTCGAATCGGCAACGGTAGAAATAGAAGAATCCATTCTTGAAAGGAAGTGGCGGTCACATTGTCAAGCGGCTTATTGTCATTAAGTGTTTGGTGAGGAGATGTCACTGTGGATGGCGAGTGAAAGGGAGCTGTGTGGGATATGTTACTCGCCACCTTTTCTCAGAATTCCTGCTGGCAGGACTACTGGTCAGTTCTTGTGAAATAAGACAGCAAAGATACGAGTTTATTATGGTCTTGGGAGCTACCTGCCTATGATAGGTTCATGAATATGTGGATGGTAATATTTGTTAAATATTTCAATCAAAGCCAGCGTCCCCCGTTATCACTCTCTGCGCCCCCCTGAGGGGCGCGCCCCCCAATTTGAGAACCCCTGCTCTGCAAACGAGATCCAAGGTACCTGCAGCACCCTGTCTGGACTAGATTTTGTCCAGCGACTTGAATGGTGCCTTCGCTTGGGTTTAAGTCCAGACACTCTATCTTTTTCACATTCAGACATAGGCCATACTGGGAGAGGCGGTTATTCCAGTCTTCAACTTGACATTGGAGTTTTTCTCGGGTGACATCTGCAACCATTATATCATCTGCATACAGAAGGTCCAAGGAACATTCCGTTGCAGGTCACGAGTGATGGTGTCCATCACAAGAAGAAAAAAGGGACGGTGATAGTGCTGAGCCTTGGTGGACGCCGACATTTACAGGAAAGATTTCCGAGGTGCCAACAGCACAAAGTACTCTACTACTGGTGTTCGTGTATAACATCTTGACCACATTTACAAATGACTCTTCACACCATGTTTGCGGAGCGCATACCAAATCAACTCATGAGGAACACGATCGAAGACCTTTTCAAGGTCAAGAAAGGCAATATGCAGAGGCTTTCTTTTCTCACGGTGCTTCTCCACGAGTAACCGTGCTGCGAAGATGGTGATCACTTTTCGTGATACTTTCAATGTTTAGCTTGGCCCATTTGTCGGTCAAATTTGTTTCTTGTTACCGAGATCCTCGAATGATAATTATTTCTTTGGAAGTGTATTAAATTGTTTAATCGATATGCATAACCTTGTTATTAACCACCCATTTAAGATATTAAAGTTACTCACCTAGTGTTAAAGGTACCGCACCACATCACTGCATCAACTACACTGAGCTATGACTGCTCCGTGCTTGCCGTCACTTCGAGCTCATGACGTCACTTTTCTTGGACAGCCAATAACAGAGGTGTTGTTGGTCACCTGTCGGCTCGGCGGGATTCCGGCCCTATATAACCTCACGTCATCTTCTTGGTGATGTCCATTCCAGTCCATTCTTCATACAGTCTGCTGCCACGACCGTACGGGCCACGCTGGGCCTATAATACTTGGAGTATCCTTCGATGGGCATATTTCTCTTCTCATGGCCGCTCTGCATCTACACTTCGGCTAAGATGTCTAGGCTATCGCTCTGCAGATATTCTGAGGCCACTACTATTCAACGTTTTCCACAAATCTCCGCAAGAAATATCGTACATGCCATCAAGTGCAATTAGCAAAATTAACCGCAGGAATACTTCGCCGCAGATAAACTCCAAGAAAAAGTATGTCAACAAAGGCTACTACACACCGCTGTCAGTTACCGCATACCTTGTTTGTCAACAAGCTCCAGCTGTTTAAAGTTCACGATTAAGTGATTTCACCTTCAAGTGTGTTGAGTGGGTTGCCTATGGAGGCTGCGCTTTGTATAAGTGTTTTATTATCCATTTTTAAGACATTTTAATTATAATTTTAAATCCAAAGTGGATAAGTTTAAAGAACTCTTTTAAAAAAATCTAAAGTGTTTTTGGTGGTGATTAATATCATTTATTGTTGTTATTCATTCAGATTGTTTATTGCACCATATTTTGATTGATATTGAAATAAATTATATATTGTTACAGCATATGTTCAAATGTGAAATCCATTCAGCCCTAATATTAATATTATCCACTCTAATGCTTACCCACAATGCTATCAAATCCAAGCTAATGCTTGATGCTGTTCTCCCTCTATGAGTCGGAGTTTTTAGGGCAAACTCCACCAGATGGCGTCAGCGGTTCCAGCCCCCTTGACAAACCCGCACTGGTTGGAGCTGATTTTTGTGATGGCACGTAGAAGTCGATCAAGATTTGATTTGTTGCCACGTAAATTTAAGGGTGTTGTTTTGTTGTGCTGATTAACGTCTGATGTACTCGCCGTAATTAAGTGAGGGTTCTGCTTTTGAGAGTGATGTTTAATGCATGTTTTTTTCATATTTTAATTGATTGTGATTTGCGAATAAAGTTAAAGAAGGGGCCGCGGCCGACCGTACCCAATGCTGTGTCAATGCTATGATGACTTATGTTCACAAGATTGGATTTTGCAGTAGGAACCTGCGAAGAGATTAATCGCACTGGCAATACACACGTAAAGTTTGATTGAGTTTCCGAGGAAACGTTAAGTTTGCATATTTTGATATGTTAAAAGGTTAGGGCACGTTTACAGTTTGTGTATATAGTTATTCATGTCTTGCTTTGTTCATACACCGCTTGTGTGCCGACCAACGCCTGACACAAATCAGGACCTAACGCTTGGTCGGAAGGAAATGCTTTGATAATATGGTACTTTGCCCTACGCCATATATTGATGCTGTAAAATGAGTACGCTACTAAATAGATACATTTTTGGGTACCGGGTTTGAGTAGCCTACCGAGTGAATCCAATAATTGACACTTGTCGATATTTTGATACATAATTTTGTGTGTTGTGTTTGGAAGGGAGTGTCGCCTCTGTAGCGTAGCGGTCAGCATGATTAGCTGCCGCCCCGGAGGTCCTGGGTTCGATTCCCGGCTCTGCCACGAAATTTGAAAAGTGGTATGAGGACTGGAACGGGGTCTACTCAGCCTCGGGTGGCCCAAATGAGTAGAGGGGGTTCGATTCCCACCTCAGCCATCCTCGAAGTGGTTTTCCGTGGTTTCCCACTTTGTCTTCGGGCAAATGCCACGATGGTACTGTCCCCAATAATCCTGGTAGTAGGCTGTCAGAAATCCGCCCCCTCAATCGGATTGCCAATAATCAATCGCACCGGCACAGCTACATCAATGAAAATGACACTGACAGACACTGCCGAGATTAGAGCACAGTAGTTAACATGAAATTATTGTGGAACACACCAAAATATACGGGGGTTCATACTTACCTTTTACTTACCTATTCAATTTAATCTCGGGTCTGGGTTTTCAACTGGATCACTTAATAGTATGCCCTCACAATAACCTCCACCACGATATTTAAAATGAACCAAGTCGAAAACAAGAAAATTTAAACTGCACAATAATTTATTTCACATAAAGAGAAAATAATTTAACAAAATTTAACAACAAAATATACGTGGCAATCAGAAGCCATTGTCAATACAACCATGTCCTACTGTAGGACTTGTAGACTTCACATACAAAAATTCAGCCTTCTCTAGCTCAAAAGAACGTAATAATAACAATGCACTTTGGAATGGATAAGGGAGCTGGGACGAGACATATAGCATTTGTTTCCTTGTTCATGAACTTCACATTTTATTTATAATCGCAAGGCTGCTATGTAGATGACCTTGGCCTCTAACATACAGTTATCTGGCCACCTGCGATACACCCTGCACCGTGTCGCATGCTTGCTTCGTCAAATGGACGCACCTGTCCAGCCAATGTTAGCATATGCTCGTTACCTCAGAGCCTAGCTCCTTTTCAAAACACTTTAAATGTTCACATCTCAACTCAAATATTATCACGCAAATCTTTTAAATGCTCCATTCAAATATCAATGGATTACTCTAATAATCCCAAATCTTGTTTAATTGTATAATCCAATTGTTGAACTAGCGTTGTTTAGAGTATAATAACGAAAACGCTTAATGTTTATAACAAAATGTTCATTAATTATTTATAACATTTTAAATTGTTTATAACATTGTCAAACGACAATTGAAAAATTTATACACGCCTCTATTAATCCCGTTCGTTTCAAATTATTATTAAAGATATTTACATAGTTATTTACATTATTTATATTATTTATATTAGAAATACATTAAACCACACGTTTATGCGGTTGATAATTACACAAATCGTGGTGATATAATCGACCAATGAAGGTTAGTTATATTTAAATTTTAGATTCAGGTTTAATAAGATTTAATAATAATAATTATTTGTGACGGTAACCTCCATTCAAAATCGTTATCTCAAATTATTTAAACACTCTTGTTAATTTTAACAGTAACTTCACATGAATAATTTTCAATGGACCTGAACAATACACTCAGCGGAAAAATACCTCGCTCAAAACGCACAAAATTGCACCAAAATTGGCCCATAATTCATCATATATCTCATTATATATGGCATCAAAATCTTCCACAATACACACAAAAACCTCCACTTATAAATTCATCATCATCATCAATATTACTGTGGGAACCTCCTTCACTTATTAAAGGGCATTATTCATCAGCGACTTTTACACGTCCACTGAACTAACGATTATACATCCATAGTTCCTCTTTAAAAATTCTTATATTCATCAATTGTATCAAAAACTGTTATTATATTTAACCTTCGTGGGTTTCATTCATGAATCGATATGAAGTAAAAATTTGCCAATCACAAATAAATTTAATAGCAAATACGATTAGACACGCCTCCCTGGTCTATCAAAATTGAGATTAATATCATCAAAGTATCGCAGTATAAAAATACTATCTTCAATCAAAGTTCATCTAAACTGCATAAATAGTCGAATAGAATACAATTAGACTGTGGACTGCCAACATTATTGTTCCAATCTAGAATTGAGAAAAACTCCTATCAAATGTTCATTACTATAGTGTACTCAATAAATCGTACTCAAAGTTCATATTTCATAAAACTGTCTATAATGCAATGGTATTTCAGAATTGACGATAAATGTCTATGTTGCAATCATGTTCATAAAACGACTAGTATTTCTAAGATCGTCGATAAAGTAGTAGATTTTAACGCTCTAAAATCTTTTAATGATTCTTCTTTCTTGAGGATGACAGAAAATTAGTCAAAGTAATTTACTGAATAGAATTACTTTAATAAAATGACACGCTGTCTGAATTCAAATTTGCCATAGAAAATCGTTAACTTTACAGTCAAATCGTGACTACAAAAATATGCAAATTACTGAAAGAATATATAATATTATCAGTCTCAACTGATCCAAAATTATTTAAATATGCCAATGACATAACAATGTCTCAATAAATCGTAGAAAAAGGCATAAATCAACAAAGTGTACCGAGTACAGAAATGTCAAGCAAGAATATGGGGCAAAATATATGGGACAGAAAATATGGGAAAAATGGTTGCTCAGATATCGCTAAATGGCTCAAATAAATCAAGAAACGTTCACGACTACCTTATCTGTTGATTGAAGTTCTAGAGGAAAATTTCCAAAGAAGACTGCTGTTGGTTCCATTTCACCACCGTAAAGATGTGCTCCGACCTCGAACCTGGAACCTGCGCCCTCGGAGAATAGAACTGCTTCCTCCTCCGGAAATTGCACTGCTCCGTGTAGACGATAGACATCCTTCTGGCAAAACTCTTCTTTGTGAGCCGGGTCCACCCTGGCCTCTCTTGAAAGTTCCCTGAAGTTCTGGTAGAAATTCGCCATGAAGTTTATTGCAATTATTTCCGCAGAAATGTTCATAATTGTGGAGTATGAAGATATTTCCACTACCATTTGATGTAATTCAGCGATGGATTACGATGCATGAGTGTAGTTGGATGTTCACTACATGCTCGCTTTTGTAGAATGACGGTTAACGAAGCTCCATGTTGCTATTTCACTCCATTGATATATGTCCCAATTGCATTAAAGTTTTAGTCTTCCATCTCCACTTCCGTTATAATAATAGTCGAAAGTACTGCCAGATTATATTGTTCCATTGTAGAATGTAGCGTTGTATCACCAAATGTAACCTTCAGTATCACGGTTGCAATACATGTGTCAGCCGTAGCGTAGAATGTGGTATTATAAAAGTGCTTCTCAGGTGTCGAGAAAATCACTTTTGTCTGCAGTCTTAAAATGCGAATATCTTCCAAAGTATACTCGTGAAAATGTTCAACTTTCGTACACGCCTCAATATTGTAATGCACAATTGAATTAGCATAAATGCAGTAGCTAACTCTTGATAGATAATCTTGTAGACTCGTTTATGTGTGCGCTCCAACTTCGCCTAGTTTTAGTAACCGTAAAATTGTACTGCTGCACGCTCAGTGCTTGTTCGATGCTGTGGGCTCTACCACACTTGCTAATGACGACTTGCTTCACTGAATAATATAAACTTGTTCTCTCAGAATTAACAACTCGAAGTCTGACCATAAGAGAATCAGAAAAATGAGCCATGAGAGATGAGAGCTTCCTCTCTGCTGTGCAAGGCCTTTTATCAACTTCTTAAGGGGCGTATCCATCCCTACCATAGCTTGTTCCTCCGTCATTGCTAGAAGTTCTAACTTTGGCTATACTTGACGGATTTTCAAATTTCAAAAACTCATAATTAATTTCTTCAAAGTTCCAAATCAATGCCATAACTGAAAATAGTTTTCCACAATTCTGCATGCCAAAAGTAATTAAATATGGTAGTTTCAGTAATCTCCGTCTCCCTCCAAACTATCATTCATTGGTTCGAGCCTCTCCTCCAATAGCGTAACTTCTTCCTCAGCACAATTCCTTGTTTCCCTGCGACTGCGTCGTAAATCTCAGATCCTTCTCGAACAAAATCATGACGTCACCAAGAATCTCAGCTCATCCAGCCTACTTGCATGAAGTCTGCGTCATCCGTGCCTACGTCATGAATATACACGTCACAACTATGACGGCCATAACTTTATTCACATATGCCAATACAGCCACCGTGGTCTCAGTATAATTCAATTTACGGGGGCAGTCTCCCTTCACCACGTTTTAAAAACAGTTGCAAATTGTTTTTAAACTCTGTTATATAATCTGAATTCACTTGGACACGAAATTGAATTATAATTCTACTCTTGTATGATATTTCCTCTATGTTCCTTAATCATAAGTCTCTTCTTTGGGTTGTGTGTGGCTAATGCATTCTCTCCTCTCTACTTTCTCTTCTGTCCTGTATTCCTGTTTTCCAAATTCTGCTGGCTTGTAGAAGGACCAGGATCGATCACTACATCCTGTCTTTTCTTCTGGTTTTCAGCTTCCTTCTCTCTTAATTCCTTCAAATACTGCTGACTTTCTTTCTCTCTCTCTTGATACTTGTCCGGTGTCATAACCTGACCTTGAGAATTCTGATTCCGATTCTGGTACTGGTTATTTCTGTTGTAGTTCCTATTGTATCCATTGTTATTATAATATCTACCTCTTTCGTTATTATAGTTCCCTCTATTGTTATTCCATCCTCGTCTTTGCTGATATGGACGGTAACCTTGTGATCTGTTGTTGCGAAAATAATTGTTCCTGTGAGGACCTACATCTTCATTTTTCTCTTCAGCAGGCTTATCAGTTTGCTGAACTTGATCCATGTAGACTGTATTAATGTCTTTGAATTCGTGCCTCTGACCTTTTTGAACCAAATTTGGCATTGGACTCGTGTAGTCAAGCCTTCTCAATAGTTCGTCCATACTGGTCAAATCCCTGATATTTGACGATATAATAAGTCTTCTTACCTCCACAGGCAGCATACGAGAAATAGCATCTATCAACTGCTCTGTCGACAATGGGGGTTGTAAGAATCTCAAGCGCGATAACTGGCTCGTGAAGAAATCAGCGTACCGTGTTGGAAGAGTACCCGAATACTTCCTCGAGTATACCTCAGCTCTTAATGAATTTTGTGCTTCTATTGACCAGAATCGTTTTATCAGTGCCTCTGCAAATTCATCGAAATTACTAAAAGTGTACCGAAATGCCCTGAACCATTCAAGGGGTCCTCCAGCTAGAAATCTTTCTACGGTTCTCATCTCTCTTTCTCTAGGAATATGGGCTTCAATAAAATAGTCTTTCAGGTTTCTGATATACTCTATCGGTGTTAGACTATCTGTATTACTAAATTTCTGAGGCTTGTCCTCAAAGTTTCGGATGATTGTCACATTTCTTGGATATGAATCCATGTAATTCTTCCCACTATCACGATATTTCCAGTCAGGTTCAATATTCCTATCCTCTTCTTCTTCCCGGAATCTGAATATACGTTCCTCAGGACTAATATCTCTCTCTTCAGTAGCGAGGTTACATCTTCTCACGTAATTCCTATTATCTTCACAAGTCAATCCTTCTGGATCCTTATCTGAGATTTCCGTGATGACTTTCCTAATCAACTCTTCTTTATACGTTTCCATCATGCTAGCTTCTCCTAGTTTCAAATTCTGAAGTTTGCTCGTAGTTTCATTGACATCAGAGACAACCTTATGAATTTGTTCCTCCAACGCGGTTTTTAATGCTTGCACGTCCTGGCCTATTTTAGTTCAATCCTCTACCTGCTTTTCGGATAGCGAATCCATCCTTATATTCAAGTCCTTTCTAATTTGAACTACCTCATTATTTATATCTACCTGTGTACTGGCTAGTTTTCGTTCAATTCGCTCCTGAATCTGATTGACATGTTCCCCACTTGACCTGTTCCATTCATCTTTCCAAACCGTTACATTTGCAGTTAACATTTCAGCAATATCTACTTCAATGTCTTCCTTGAGTAAACGATTATGATCTAAGACTTGGGTCCTCATGACCTCTACATCATGTTTTAATCCAGCTAGAGAAGCTGTTGTCCTAACAGACTCGTCAACCAATCTAGTTGTTAAAGCACTAATGTTACGAGTACAAAGCGTTTTTGAAGTTTCAATTTCTTCTCTAACCTTATTAACATTAGTTTGAACTTTGGCAATGTCTACAAAAACTGTATTAACTTCTATTTGCATCTTATTGATATCGCTTTGCATATCATTAACATCAGAATGAATATTATTTATGTCTACTTGAACGTTTGACACATCGGTTCGAACATTTCTAATCTCTCTTTGAACTTCTTCTACCTTGTCTTGTACAGTAGCAACATCATTCCTAACAACGATTACTTCTGCTCTAGCACATGAAATATCACCCCGGACATTAGCAACATCAAGATTCAACATAGTAAGGTCTTTCTGGACTGAATTAACTTTTCCCTGTTTATTGGAAACATCAACTTTAACATCTGAGACATCCTTGTGAATGTCAGTCACGGCATTCTGGATTCCCTGGGTACTGGTCTGTAAACGCGACACATTATTTTCCAAGTTTGCAGAACTGGTCTGAAGAACTTTCAAACCTTCATCCAGCCTAGTAGACAAATTACTAGCATTCTCCTCCATCATCTGCTTCATTCGACTAGCATTCCTAGCTTCCATCTCCTCCAACATCTTTCTAATACTCTCATCTGCCATCTCAATAATATTTCAATAATAGACTGCTTTAGGGACATACATCAAACAGAGCAAGATAACAACATCTGAGCAACATCTTTCACCATATATATAAGTTTGAGCAATTTTCTGTCTTAAATCTAGCTTATAATTAGCTTATCACTAACTTCCGTAGACCACTTCATGTTGAAATAAACTCAAGCACATGTTCAAATTTCCCCGGTTCATTTTAAATATCCTAACACAAATAATTTACATTTACAATCCAAATAGTTTAATTTTATCTTTAATATGACTAAACATGTCATAAGCCGGTCAAATAAAATAAGACTCCAGATCATAGGCGATTTTTCTAAGTTTCCAGCCTACTTAACCTCTCTCAGGTTGTATAAGATCTGATCTTTTCTGAGTGTAATTTTCCTAATACAACACAACATTTAATCCCTATATAATCACACTTTCAAATTCTACAATTGGCCAAGACATCTAACAAAGAATCAACCTCTTTATTTGAGCCTTCACAATCCCATTGACATCGATAACTTGGTAATCCGATGTTATTCGAGCACTCCACACGTTGATTACACCAATCCAACTGGCGTTCAACCTGGTAATCCAGTTTTGTCGAGCACCACGAAATTGCGGTGCCAATCTTACTGCCCCCGATAATCCGGATAGTAGGCTGTCAGAAATCCGCCCCCTCAATCGGATTGCCAATAATCAATCGCACCGGCACAGCTACATCAATGAAAATGACACTGACAGACACTACCGAGATTAGAGCACAGTAGTTAACATGAAATTATTGTGGAACACACCAAAATATACGGGGGTTCATACTTACCTTTTACTTACCTATTCAATTTAATCTCGGGTCTGGGTTTTCAACTGGATCACTTAATAGTATGCCCTCACAATAACCTCCACCACGATATTTAAAATGAACCAAGTCGAAAACAAGAAAATTAAACTGCACAATAATTTATTTCACATAAAGAGAAAATAATTTAACAAAATTTAACAACAAAATATACGTGGCAATCAGAAGCCATTGTCAATACAACCATGTCCTCCTGTAGGACTTGTAGACTTCACATACAAAAATTCAGCTTTCTCTAGCTCAAAAGAACGTAATAATAACTATGCACTTTGGAATGGATAAGGGAGCTGGGACGAGACATATAGCATTTGTTTCCTTGTTCATGAACTTCACATTTTATTTATAACCACAAGGCTGCTATGTAGATGACCTTGGCCTCTAACATACAGTTATCTGGCCACCTGCGATACACCCTGCACCGTGTCGCATGCTTGCTTCGTCAAATGGACGCACCTGTCCAGCCAATGTTAGCATATGCTCGTTACCTCAGAGCCTAGCTCCTTTTCAAAACACTTTAAATGTTCACATCTCAACTCAAATATTATCACGCAAATCTTTTAAATGCTCCATTCAAATATCAATGGATTACTCTAATAATCCCAAATCTTGTTTAATTGTATAATCCAATTGTTGAACTAGCGTTGTTTAGAGTATAATAACGAAAACGCTTAATGTTTATAACAAAATGTTCATTAATTATTTATAACATTTTAAATTGTTTATAACATTGTCAAACGACAATTGAAAAATTTATACACGCCTCTATTAATCCCGTTCGTTTCAAATTATTATTAAAGATATTTACATAGTTATTTACATTATTTATATTATTTATATTAGAAATACATTAAACCACACGTTTATGCGGTTGATAATTACACAAATCGTGGTGATATAATCGACCAATGAAGGTTAGTTATATTTAAATTTTAGATTCAGGTTTAATAAGATTTAATAATAATAATTATTTGTGACGGTAACCTCCATTCAAAATCGTTATCTCAAATTATTTAAACACTCTTGTTAATTTTAACAGTAACTTCACATGAATAATTTTCAATGGACCTGAACAATACACTCAGCGGAAAAATACCTCGCTCAAAACGCACAAAATTGCACCAAAATTGGCCCATAATTCATCATATATCTCATTATATATGGCATCAAAATCTTCCACAATACACACAAAAACCTCCACTTATAAATTCATCATCATCATCAATATTACTGTGGGAACCTCCTTCACTTATTAAAGGGCATTATTCATCAGCGACTTTTACACGTCCACTGAACTAACGATTATACATCCATAGTTCCTCTTTAAAAATTCTTATATTCATCAATTGTATCAAAAACTGTTATTATATTTAACCTTCGTGGGTTTCATTCATGAATCGATATGAAGTAAAAATTTGCCAATCACAAATAAATTTAATAGCAAATACGATTAGACACGCCTCCCTGGTCTATCAAAATTGAGATTAATATCATCAAAGTATCGCAGTATAAAAATACTATCTTCAATCAAAGTTCATCTAAACTGCATAAATAGTCGAATAGAATACAATTAGACTGTGGACTGCCAACATTATTGTTCCAATCTAGAATTGAGAAAAACTCCTATCAAATGTTCATTACTATAGTGTACTCAATAAATCGTACTCAAAGTTCATATTTCATAAAACTGTCTATAATGCAATGGTATTTCAGAATTGACGATAAATGTCTATGTTGCAATCATGTTCATAAAACGACTAGTATTTCTAAGATCGTCGATAAAGTAGTAGATTTTAACGCTCTAAAATCTTTTAATGATTCTTCTTTCTTGAGGATGACAGAAAATTAGTCAAAGTAATTTACTGAATAGAATTACTTTAATAAAATGACACGCTGTCTGAATTCAAATTTGCCATAGAAAATCGTTAACTTTACAGTCAAATCGTGACTACAAAAATATGCAAATTACTGAAAGAATATATAATATTATCAGTCTCAACTGATCCAAAATTATTTAAATATGCCAATGACATAACAATGTCTCAATAAATCGTAGAAAAAGGCATAAATCAACAAAGTGTACCGAGTACAGAAATGTCAAGCAAGAATATGGGGCAAAATATATGGGACAGAAAATATGGGAAAAATGGTTGCTCAGATATCGCTAAATGGCTCAAATAAATCAAGAAACGTTCACGACTACCTTATCTGTTGATTGAAGTTCTAGAGGAAAATTTCCAAAGAAGACTGCTGTTGGTTCCATTTCACCACCGTAAAGATGTGCTCCGACCTCGAACCTGGAACCTGCACCCTCGGAGAATAGAACTGCTTCCTCCTCCGGAAATTGCACTGCTCCGTGTAGACGATAGACATCCTTCTGGCAAAACTCTTCTTTGTGAGCCGGGTCCACCCTGGCCTCTCTTGAAAGTTCCCTGAAGTTCTGGTAGAAATTCGCCATGAAGTTTATTGCAATTATTTCCGCAGAAATGTTCATAATTGTGGAGTATGAAGATATTTCCACTACCATTTGATGTAATTCAGCGATGGATTACGATGCATGAGTGTAGTTGGATGTTCACTACATGCTCGCTTTTGTAGAATGACGGTTAACGAAGCTCCATGTTGCTATTTCACTCCATTGATATATGTCCCAATTGCATTAAAGTTTTAGTCTTCCATCTCCACTTCCGTTATAATAATAGTCGAAAGTACTGCCAGATTATATTGTTCCATTGTAGAATGTAGCGTTGTATCACCAAATGTAACCTTCAGTATCACGGTTGCAATACATGTGTCAGCCGTAGCGTAGAATGTGGTATTATAAAAGTGCTTCTCAGGTGTCGAGAAAATCACTTTTGTCTGCAGTCTTAAAATGCGAATATCTTCCAAAGTATACTCGTGAAAATGTTCAACTTTCGTACACGCCTCAATATTGTAATGCACAATTGAATTAGCATAAATGCAGTAGCTAACTCTTGATAGATAATCTTGTAGACTCGTTTATGTGTGCGCTCCAACTTCGCCTAGTTTTAGTAACCGTAAAATTGTACTGCTGCACGCTCAGTGCTTGTTCGATGCTGTGGGCTCTACCACACTTGCTAATGACGACTTGCTTCACTGAATAATATAAACTTGTTCTCTCAGAATTAACAACTCGAAGTCTGACCATAAGAGAATCAGAAAAATGAGCCATGAGAGATGAGAGCTTCCTCTCTGCTGTGCAAGGCCTTTTATCAACTTCTTAAGGGGCGTATCCATCCCTACCATAGCTTGTTCCTCCGTCATTGCTAGAAGTTCTAACTTTGGCTATACTTGACGGATTTTCAAATTTCAAAAACTCATAATTAATTTCTTCAAAGTTCCAAATCAATGCCATAACTGAAAATAGTTTTCCACAATTCTGCATGCCAAAAGTAATTAAATATGGTAGTTTCAGTAATCTCCGTCTCCCTCCAAACTATCATTCATTGGTTCGAGCCTCTCCTCCAATAGCGTAACTTCTTCCTCAGCACAATTCCTTGTTTCCCTGCGACTGCGTCGTAAATCTCAGATCCTTCTCGAACAAAATCATGACGTCACCAAGAATCTCAGCTCATCCAGCCTACTTGCATGAAGTCTGCGTCATCCGTGCCTACGTCATGAATATACACGTCACAACTATGACGGCCATAACTTTATTCACATATGCCAATACAGCCACCGTGGTCTCAGTATAATTCAATTTACGGGGGCAGTACCTACTGTAAGGCCACGGCCGCCTCCTTCCCTCTTCCTAGCCTATCCATCCCACTCTTCCATCCCTTCCCCATCCTTATGAGGCCCCTGTTCGCTTTGCAGCCGAGGCCGCCTGGGCGAAGTGCTGATCACACCTCCCCAGTTGTATCCCTCCCGACCAGATGTTCCAAGCTCCAGGACACTGCCCATAGTGGCGGTAGTGGTGAGTTCCCTCGCTGAGCCCGTGGGAACCACCAACCTAGAGGGTAAATTGACTAAATTTTAAAAAAAGTGTTTGGAAGGCCTACTTTGCTTTCAGGTCAGTGTTTGTTATTTTTTGTTTTTATTAATTTCAGAGGATTTTTAATTTCATTTTTTTATTTTTTGCTTTTAATGGTGGTGATTTAAATTCAGTAAATTTTTGTATAGTTGATTTGGTGAATACATATAATTTATAGATTAAGTTCCCGTGATCCTTCATTGAAAATCCTAGATATTTTTGTATTTAAGCGCCACAACGGACTGAACTCGACCTCAAAAAAGAGAGTCCATCCTAAAAGACCTGGTTAGAAGGATACAGTATATTGTGAACGGAAAAATGAATAATAATGGCGAGTTAAGAATGGTACGTTCCTAATTGTTTCGCAACAGTACAGCGAAGTGTAACAGGAACTCATGCCACCACGGAGAGTAAAGCAATGACTGAGGCTGCTGGACTGACTCATATCCTACCTGTGCGACTTTACCTGTCAACCATGTTGATAATGTGTCACGTGTACACGAAGTATAGTTCCCACCTTGGCCTCCGGCACTCGTATCTTGAAAGGCTAATAGCATCCGTTGTAACAACCCCGCGGCATACCGGTCCGCGTTAAATCGCGCACGATGACCGCGATGGAGAGCTGCAGCAAGTAGGCTACGGAGATTGGAGGTTCGAATCCCAGCGCTGACAAGGGCTGTCATGAGTGTGTTTATCACCAGGTATTCCAGCACTCCCTCCAGGCAAATGCCGGGATAGTAGCCTACTTATTTCACGTCCCGGGGAATCTACCCCATATCATCTGTTGCCTTGTCCGGTGCAGATTTAAGATTATGTTTGTCGACGTTCTGATGTGTATATAAATTGTGTGTTTATATATTAAATGCTGTTTATTCCACCCATGAGAGTGTGTCGCCATTCTTCTGTGCCCCTAGGAACCCTTTGATAGACTTTATATTTTAGCTAACCCACGTGATACTAAATAACCCGGTCGTCCTGAGAAACCGACTAAAACGGTAATAATAGCCTACGGTATCTAAAGAACAGCTCCCATTGCCAACTATTTGATAATCAACTCCGCCAGACAATGCGGATTATCTCTGGCACTCTACATCGCAATCCCTCACAGTGACTACCTGTACTCTGTAATATTGTTCCTCCTCACATCAGGAGACAGCAACTTCTTTCCCTCCAGTGGCGCAGAATTATGGATAATGAAGCTCTCCCAATCCACCAAGACGTCAATCAACCTTCTACATCCAGGTTGAAATCACGGAAACCAGCCTACAAGACGGCTATGGAACTTACTTCAGCTCCGTTCGACCCCCGACATACAAGGAAAGTTGAATGGTCTACCTCTCCACCTCGTGGCCGAATTGAAGTACTAGATCCTACCACCAAACTACCTGGATTCCATCTCCCTCGAGCTGTATGGTCCCGTCTCAACAGAATTCGATGTGGCACTGCTCGAACTAGAGTTGGATAGGCTCGCCTCGTTGTGAATGTGGATATGAAGTGCAAACCATCAACCGCATCATGCAGGAATTATTATGTACTCTGGGACCTTAGAAGAGCTCCATGCAGCCTCTCCACAAGCACTTGTTTGGATTCAAGACCTGGCAGCCCATATATGAAGGGTCCTAATGCTGAATTGTTTACTTGTAAATTTATATGTAGACTATTAATCAGGGGCATAGATACAGGGGAGGGGGTCCGAACCCCCCTCCCCCGAATCCCCAGTACTACTAGCAAGTAACAGTTTTGATTTGAGAGCTATACCAAAATATTCTGAAATTTTTCAGTACTGTCAGAACACAACAAGAACATCGTGTATGTAGCGGATATTACTTGAATTGACGAGTCCCTTCTATCATTAATCAGAGTCTTCTCTTATCTGGCAGGCAGTGATAAATTTGAGGTGAGCTGTTCACGCACACTCGCCTCATTCTAGATCCAAGTGGACCGTTTGCTCACACCAGAAATAGCGAGCGTTTCAAGACCTTGTGAAACATAAGTTAGTAGGCATTGACTAAGTTCGCTTTATTATAGATCACTATTTTTTTTATATTGGTAACACCGAAATGTTATGTAGTCTAAAGCGATAATATTGATATCGATGAATGCATATCGATTGTACAAGTTAAGGTTTTGTTTATATGTTCGTTGTGTTCGGGCAAGTAAAATTTGTATTGTGTTGCGATTTTTTTCAGTTTTTATAACCTCTACATTCATTATTTCATTCTCCAATGAAGTCCGTGACAAATAAAAGACCATCGCAAACTTCAATTGCATCATTTTTCAGCAGTAAAGCATCGAAACATGCCAACGAAAATCAACACCAGGAAATTGAAAATTCAGTTGTGTGAATGTGCTAGTGCTACCATCCAGTCCTAACTTGGCCTAAGGTCGATCAAACTAACTCACAGGACATTCGTAGCTCCATAAGTATCTCTTCAACCTCGCCTGCAAATTATGTCTCGTGTTTTGTGAACAGAAGTGACATAAGTGATGACGAAAGATTGCAAATTATAAATGATCTTTGGGTGCCACATGAAAGTTACACGTTTCCAGTTTTAAGATTTTTTCAAGAAAAGTGGCGAAATCTCAGATTTCAGCGTAAGTGGCTGTCGAGATGGATGTGGTTAGCTTATTCTGCTGTCGAAGATGGGGCTTACTGTAAGTACTGTGTGGCTTTTTCTAAGTCGGGAGCTGGAATAAACTCACAGCCTCTTGCAGCTTTATTTAAAAAGAAATTTAGCAACTGGAAGAAAGCAGTGGAATTATTTGATAAACATTCCTCTCATCAGTACCATCAAAACTGTGTTCAAGATGCAGATTGGCTTTCGTCTGTGAGAGGAAATCCTGAAAAAGTCTGTTGAAATCCAGCTGGATTCTGAGAAACTCAAACAAGTGGCTGAGAACAGAAATAAGTTAATGCCTATAATTGAAACTATTCTGTTGTGTGGAAGGCAAGAGCTTGCTTTAAGAGGCAGTAAAGATTATGGGAAGCTCAACTGTGCACAAGAGCCAGATTACAATGATGGAAACTTTCGTGCTATATTAAGATACCGTGCTAATGTGGACACTGAATTAAGAGAAGCTTTAGAAGGTCCTGGAAAATAAGAGATAAGTTTATTGGTCCAACAATACAAAATGAGATAGTTGAATCATGTGGTACAGTACTTCAAAACAAAATGGTTACAAAAGTGAACAAAGCCAATTTTTTCTCTGTATTGCTAGATGAAACAGCAGATATCAGTGGCAAAGAGCAAGCTTCTCTTTGTGTTCGGTATGTTGACTTGGATGAATCGCTTTCCACTCTCAGAGAGAACTTTCTGTAATTCATATCAGTTACTGATTTAAGTGGGAGAGGTTTAGCCTCCTTAATGTTAGATAATTTGTCGAAATTCGGTGTAGAAACTCAACATTTAAGGGGACAAGGCTATGATGGCGCCGCTGCCACGTCAGGAAGACTTAAAGGGTCACAGGCTGTAGTCAGACAGAAACACCCTACTGCGCTGTATGTTCACTGCTCAGCTCACTCTGTCAATTTGGCTGTATCTACATCTTGTGAAATACAGGGTGTTAGGAACTGCTTAGGAATTATAAGGGCAGCTCATAAATTTTTCGTCTATCCGTATAGAAAAACAGTGTTTCTGGAGTGTGTTGAAAGATGCGATGCTTCTCCTAGTTCAAAAACTTTAAAAAGACTTTGTGTCACTCGATGGATTGAGAGATCTGATGCAGTCACTGATATCTTACAACTTATCGAGCCATTGATAGAAGCATTGAAAACAGTATCAGGATGACCAAAAGACTCATCAGATACACCAAGCGAGGCAAGCTCTCTAATGTGTCGAATTCTACAGTGTGAATTTATTATTTCCCTCTTGGTGACAGCTAAAGGATTTGGTCTCGGCAGAATATTGAGTAAAACTCTCCAGAACCCGACTCAGTGCTTGAGGGAGGCAATGACCCTAGCAGATTACACAAGAGAAGAATTTGAAAGTCTGCGAGCTGATGCTACTAACACCTTCAGAACCCT
Organism: Meconema thalassinum; assembly: GCA_946902985.2. Lineage (NCBI taxonomy): Eukaryota > Metazoa > Arthropoda > Insecta > Orthoptera > Tettigoniidae > Meconema > Meconema thalassinum. The sequence continues at coordinate 149,441,444 of OX336390.1, read as the reverse complement.
TTTTGAAGAAGCCAAAGATATTTGTCAAATAGTAGATATCACAGTCTGAGTTCCACGAATAGCAGGGATCTAAAAAAACAGACAGAATTATATGACCCACAGCCCTGAAGAATATTTCAGAATGGCAGTCTATATTCCATTTTTGGACTGTTTTATTAGTGAATTAAAGTCGAAGTTTTCAGAACATATATTATGTTTTGAATAAAGCATATTATAGCTATTATGTTTTGAATAAAGGATATTATAGCACTTTAATATGCACACACATCTGAATCTACATCTTAACACAATGAACAAATTACAACTAACATTGTCACAGAGTAAAAGCATATTTACACTCCGACCAAGTTCCATAGAGGACATAACTAGATACATAATAGTCTCCCCCACTTATATAAAAACAAATAAAAGGAACTATTCATATTCATTTGGGCACATAGTCTTGCAGATACTGAGGAGGTCGCCTGTCTCTGGCTGATCTTCTTAAATAATTATCAGCAGGTGGTGGAAGGCTGTTTCGATCAGGGCGTTCATCTGGTTGCAGGATGGTCTGCCTTGTATCATCTGAAGTGTGGGTTGCAGGAGGAATATCCTCATTTTCTAGTCTTGACTGGGTTGGTGTTGGTATGTTTGGAACACCACGCACTGGAGGATTTGTTGGAGCAAAAGTGACATGCTTATCTTTCTTTGGCACGAGAGTCGATAATAACTGGTCAACATGCCGCTTTAAAATTCGTCCCGAATCCAATTACACATCATAGTGACGCTGGCCGAGTTTAGTTTGTATAACACCAAACTGCCAAATATCACGGTTTTTCTGGTGAATCCGGACTTGCACTCTCTCTCCCACTTTGAAAGAGCGAACAGGGGGTGAGAAACTGGATGTAGTCAAGCTCTTTTGGTTTGGAAGTAGAGCATCCAACCGGATACGTAGCCGACGTTTCAAATATAGTTCAGCTGGAGACTGTCCACATGCCAATGGCGTTGCTCTGTATTGAAACAAGATGTTCTGTAACTTGGTCGATAATGGTACCGGGTCATTTACAGCAGCACGAAGTCGCCTCTTCAAAGTTTGGATGTTTCTCTCGGCTAGCCCATTGGTTGCTGGGTGCCCTGGTGCAAAATATTTCTGAAAAATCCCTCTCTCCTTGCAATAGGATCTGAATACATCACTCGTGAAGATAGTGGCATTATCTGACACAAGGACATTCGGGTACCCATGTACGGTAAAGATATTGTCAAGCAGACTGATAGTAGTTGCAGTGGATGGAGCGTCTTTCACCATTCGTACTTCGACCCACTTGGATTTCGTGTCAACACACATCAAGAAATGGTGGTTATCAAATGGCCCCGCATAGTCAATGTGTATGCGTTCCCAATTTTCTTCTGGTTCATCCCAGGGGTGTATTGGAGCTTTTGGTGGATTTGAACGAGTCTGCGCGCACTCTTCACAAGATTTGATAAGCTTCTCAATGTCTTTGTCTAATTGTGGCCAGTAGACATATCGTCTTGCTAACTGTTTTGTTTTCACAATGCCGAGGTGTGTTAAATGTAACTCTTCCAAATTTTTTCTTTGTAGTTTCTTTGGGATAACAATTCGGTCTTGACGGAATAGAATACCATTTTCAACTGTATATGGTTCATCCAAGGATTGAGGTTGAAGACGTTGCAGGGTGGCACTAAGTTCTGGGTCTAACATAGTCTCATCACGGATAGTTTCGTACGTAATGGCTTCACTTGACACTTGAAGAATCGTTTCAGCACAGAGTTGTGAAACTTCTGCATTTATTGATGTTTCAATGTTTGGCGAGGTAAATGCAACAGGGGCTCGGGATAGGCAATCAACATTTTCGTTATCTTTCCCTTTTTTCACTCTTACCGTGTAGTCAAACCCGGAGAGAAACGATGCATATCTTAGGAGCCTTGCGGATGTCATTTGTGTCAGGCCCTTGTTCTGATGAAAAATACGAGACAGAGGTTCATTGTCTGTCACAAGAATGAAATTTCTTGCAAAAATATAGTTGTAGAAGTGTGTTGTGGCGAAAATTATTGCCAGCGCTTCCCGGTCAAGCTGACTGTAATTACATTCTGCTGGTGTTAGGGCACGAGATGCATAGGCGATGGGTCTTTCTTGGCCATCCATCTCATGACTTAATACTGCTCCAACACCAGTAGGACTGGCATCGGTTGACAATATGATAGGCAGTGATGGGTTGAATGGGGTAAGGACACGTTCACTACATAACTCGGACTTGAGATTCAAGAAAGCTGCTTCACAGGCTGCAGACCAGAAAAACCGTACACCTTTCTGCAATAACTGCCGTAATGGGTGGGACTTCGTTGAAAAATTAGGAATGAACTTTGCATAATAAGTCACCATACCAAGGAAGCGTCTCACTTCTTCATTGTTTTTAGGGCGTGGCATTTGTGACACAGCTTGAACTTTCTCTGGTGACTTGCGGATCTCATTATATGATACAATATGCCCTAGGTAGTCTATGTTTTCCTTGAAAAATGAGCATTTGCTTTTGTTCAAATGCAGATTATTTTTTGAAAGCCGTTCTATACAGGCTATTAAGTTCTTGGTGCACTCCTCCTTCGTTGTACCATGCATTATGATGTCGTCAAAATAAGCTTCAGCTTTTGGAAGACCATGAAGGATCTGTGATAATATCCTATTAAATTCTGAGGGGGCAGTTTTGATGCCAAAACTCAGTCGGTGCATCCTGAAGGTTCCTTTGTGAGTGGATATAGTTTGGATCATACTACCTTCTTCATCAACCTTCAGATGTAGATATGCCTTGTATAAGTCTAACTTGCAGAAAAATTTTGAGTTTCTAAGACTATGTAGAGCATCATTAACTGGTCTTATGGGATGGTTTGCAGAAATCAACCTTGAATTTACTCCACATTTGTAGTCAACACATAACCTAACTCCCCCATCCGGTTTTGGGATAACAACAAGAGGCGATCCCCAATCACTTAAAGCTGTGGGAGAAATAACTCCTTCTGATTCCAATGAAGCGAGTTCCTTTTCAACGCGTTCCCGAAGAGCAAAAGGGACATCACGTTCACGATTGAAGACAGGTTTCACCCCCTCTCTGAGTTGCAGTTTTACTTCAATATTGGGAACGCATCCAATTTTTTCTTCAAAGATTGTACTATACTGATGTAAAATATCCTGAATTGACTGCACTGAGTTGACAGATTCAGTGTGAAGTGATTGATTTGTGTCCTTGTCAATTTCCTTCAGATCAAGGCCGAGGCCCCTGATCCAAACACGACCAAGCAATGCGGCATGACCTTGCGGAACTACAAAAAGATCTGCAACAATTTCTGTTCCTTTGTATGATACTGTGACAACAATTTTTCCTCTGGGTTTGATAACATGATCAGAATATGATCGAAAACAGACATTTGTTGGCTGCAATGGCAAACCAAGACCCAAGGTTGAACATTCGTTCTCTGGGATGAGTGAATATTTTGCTCCCGTGTCGACTTCAAATCTTTGTGATTTATTGTTGAGTTTAACAGTGATAAAATATTTATATGATTCTTGTCCTACTTCAAAGAGATCTTCGATGCATTCCAGTTGTCCTATCCCGAAATTGGTTTCAGGGTGGTTATGCAAGTTGTCATCTATGTTCTCAGTTGCAATGTTGTGTGTATTTGACTGTTGAAGAAATGTAGTGATACAAACTTTTGCAACATGTCCCACTTTCCTACATGACCTACATTTAAGAGAGTTTCAGTTTGTGCGACAATCTCTTGACCTGTGGTTTGAATTTCCACAATTCAGGCATAATCCATCAATACCTAGTGCTCTATAATTGACAGAACTACGGCGGCCCCTGGACTGTGAACGTGAGTGAGAGCCTGGGTTAGGCTGTTGAACAAAACGTGACTGAGTATCACTGCTATATTGATTCATACTTCGGTCATTGTATGAACTTGTGGCTTTTGTTACTTTGTTTGTGTCCTCTATAGAGTCTGACGGTGCAGTGAGCTGTTTTGACAGCTGATTACTCTCATACCGCGATGCTTCCAAGGCTTATAGCCTTCTTCAGGAGATCATCAAATTTCGTGTCATTAGACTGGAGAAGTTTCTCTCTGATCCAATTATCTCGCAAGCCACGTATAAATTGTGCACGAAGAAAAACATCCGCAATTGAAATTCTGGCGTCACATGTACACTGAATATAAAAGTCACAGTCTAGTAAGTGGCTTCTAAGAGTGGCAACAAATCCTGCAATATTTTGACTTTCTTTTTGATTGACGTTCAAGAAATAGTGTTGGGAAACTACGGTTGAGACTTGAGGTGACAGTATTTGCTTGAAATGCTTTACTAGGTCATTATAACCGAGAGACTTGATTGGTTTATCAGCGTCTAAAAATGCAGAGAGATTGTTATAATGAATTGCCCCTATTGATGTACACAAGAGTTGAGCTTTCTTTGTTGGATCGGTGGCATTGTTGAAGTTTGCGTAATTTTCAAATCGTTCTAAATACGACACAAATTTTTCCTTTTCAGAATCAAAATTTTCAAAAGGTGTGATGTTAGTGGCTTGTGGGGTTGTGACGGGCTGGTGAGCTTGATACCTTTCAAGTAACTTCTCTTGAGAATTAGTAAAAATGTTCAGTAATTGTTGAAGCTGATTTGCGTCCATCTTGACGGAACTTCGAAATAATTTTAAAAATCACAGTTCAAATATAATAAAATGTTTCAAGATAACAGATTTAAAACACACTGGGTAGTGATCGATGACCGAATATTGTCCTGGGCTTGAGAAAAAGAAACAACAACATTGCATAACCTCAAAGTTCGAACTGCGACACATATTATTTTGATGTGGCATGCAGGCACACGTAGCTGAATATACGATGAGTTGCTTAGGATCGTTTACAAGTACTCTGCGTACATTTCATGTCGATTTGCCTGATTCTTGATTTTACTCACGTGGCCGTTGAAACAGACGACGTAAATACCGTACTTCATTGATGTAGGCTATATCTGAACCGGAGAATCAAGTCCCAATTCCTCGTCGCCAACTATTATGTTTTGAATAAAGCATATTATAGCTATTATGTTTTGAATAAAGGATATTATAGCACTTTAATATGCACACACATCTGAATCTACATCTTAACACAATGAACAAATTACAACTAACATTGTCACAGAGTAAAAGCATATTTACACTCCGACCAAGTTCCATAGAGGACATAAACTAGATACATAATAACATAGGAAAGTGCTTTCTGGATTTTCCTCACTCTTTCCAGCTACTGTCAGCGATGCACTTGTTTAGGGTGAAGAACTGGAGGAGTTTAAAACGTTGGTTAATTTTTATGTGAGAGATATGGAAGGCAGTGTTGAGGATGTTACTGTTGAACTTCAGTTATGGAGAAGGGAATGCATCAAACAAGGTGTAAGGCCCTCAAGTGCCATGAAAGGTCTTACTGTGTGCAACAAATATTTTTACCCAAATATTCACACTCTTCTGCAGATACTAGCAACGCTTCCAATGTCAACCGCAACAGCAGAGAGGTCATTCTCCACTCTCAAAAGGATCAAGACGCATTTGCGGAATTCAACAGGGCAGGTAAATAAATTAAACAGTTTTCATATTTCATATATCGGTAATATTCATTATTATTTAACGTTACGAAAATAAATTTAAATCTTTGATAGTACTCTAGGCCTATCTATTTCTCTTGTAAGCAGGCCCGACGAGAGGGGGGGACAGGCAGGGCTGGTGCCCCGGGGCCCGACCCTCCCAGGGGGGCCCGGCGCCCTAGGAGGATTTGCAAAGCAATTATTTTTCAGGACGCGAAGAGATATTTTCCCTTGCGAATCAAGCCCTTTCGTGATACGCTCTAACGTCTCAGTACCGTTCAACATAAAATTAATTGCTCTCTTTATCTACGACTTAGAAATGGCTCCGGGCCCTGACGAAGCCGCGGCAGGAATGCAGGATTTGGCTTTCCGACTGCGGTGTTATTCGTAGTCTTACTCAACAATTAATAAAAAGGACTGTCGTTACAGACGTTATTTCATTTAGGGGCTTGCAACATTTAAAGCGTGTACTTGGTAGCTAGTAGGTCTAGTATCACTGGCGGGCAATGAACCTTTGGCGCTCGGTTGGGGATGGTTTGCATCAAATAGCACTGTAGATATAATTCAGTATTTACTGACGCGTTAGTTTTACAGTTTGTTTCTGAATGCCTCTACGTTATTGAATGAAGTTGACTGTAAAACAATTGTTTTCACAAATATTAATGAAGCGAACAAAATAGAAAACTAAACAAGATGTTCAGTAAAGAACATATAGCCTACTTTCTCCTAAATGCATGGGTATTGTTATAACTCTTTGTCCTTTTCAAGGAGTATGATTGAATGTTGGTTGTAGTAGCTTGTTGAAATACAACGTGCTATAGGGATATTAAACATGAATATGAGGTGCCCTTTGCTAGTGCTACCTCTGTACCAAATTTCGTTCAATTCGGTTTCACCGTGTTTGAATTGATAGGGGGAAACGATTTGCACACATACTTGGCCACCATCTACAAACTATTGGGCTGATGTTCTTGCAGTTTGGTCAGAATATGTTTCCCACATAAAGATATGGTGTTGCAAAATTTGGTAGAGACTAGATTATTAGGTTGGTCGTAATTACATTTTAGCTTTTAACATTTGGGTGGCCGCGATTACGTTTCCGTCAAGATAGCGGTGATATAAAACATGACACTGAGGTGCCCTTTGCTAGTGCTACCTCTGTACCAAATTTCGTTCATTCGGTTCCACCGTGTTCGAATTAATAGGGGGAAATAATTTTGACATAAAGATGGCCGCCATCCGGAAACTATTAGGCTAATGACCTATTAGATTGGTCAAAGGATGCTCCCTCCATAAAGGTATGTCGTTGCAAAGTTTGGTAGAGATCGGATGGTTATGTTAGTCGTAATTTGATTTAAGCTTTAAACATTTGTGTGGCCGCCATTACGTTTCTGTCAATATGGCGGCGATATTAATCATGACACTGAGATGCCCTTTGCTAGTGCTATCTCTGTACCAAATTTCGTTCCATTCGGTTTCACCGTGTTTGAATTAATAGGGGGAATCGATTCTGACACAAAGATGGCCGCCATCCGCAAACTATTAGGCTAATGACCTATTAGATTGGTCACAGGATGCTCCCTCCATAAAGGTATGTTGTTGCAAAATTTGGTAGAGATCGGATGATTAGGTTAATCGTAATTTGATTTAAGCTTTGAACATTCGTGTGGCCGCCATTACGTTTCAGTCAGGATGGCGGCGATATAAAACATGACACTGAGGTGCCCTATGCTAGTGCTACCTCTGTACCAAATTTCGTACCATTCGGTTCCACCGTGTTCGAATTAATAGGGGGAATCAATCTTGACATAAAGATGGCCGCCATCCGCAAACTATTAGGCGAATGACCTATTAGATTGGTCAAAAAATGCTCCCTCCATAAAGGTATGTAGTTGCAAAATTTGGTAGAGATCGGATGATTAGGTTAATCGTAATTTGATTTTAGCTTTGAACATTCGTGTGGCCGCCATTACGTTTCAGTCAAGATGGTGGCGATATAAAACATGACACTGAGGTGCCCTTTGCTCGTGCTACCTCTGTACCAAATTTCGTTCCATTCGGTTCCACCGTGTTCGAATTAATAGGGGGAATCAATTTTTACATAAAGATGGCCGCCATCCGCAAACTATTAGGCTAATAACCTATTAGATTGGTCAAAGGATGCTCCCTCCATAAAGGTATGTTGTTGCAAAGTTTGGTAGAGATCGGATGGTTATGTTAGTCGTAATTTAACTTAAGCTTTGAACATTTGTGTGGCCGCCATTACGTTTCTGTCAATATGGCGGCGATATAAAACATGACACTGAGGTGCCCTATGCTAGTGCTACCTCTGTACCAAATTTCGTACCATTCGGTTCCACCGTGTTCGAATTAATAGGGGGAATCAATCTTGACATAAAGATGGCCGCCATCCGCAAACTATTAGGCGAATGACCTATTAGATTGGTCAAAGGATGCTTCCTCTATAAGGGTATGTTGTTGCAAAACTTGGTAGAGATCGGATGATTAGGTTAATCGTAATTTGATTTAAGCTTTGAACATTTGTGTGGCCGCCATTACGTTTACGTCAAGATGGCGGCGATATAAAACATGTCACTGAGGTGCCTTTTGATAGTACTACCTCTGTACCAAATTTCGTTCCATTCGGTTGCACCGTGTTCGAATTAATAGGGGGAATCGATTTTCACACAAAGATGGCCGCTATCCGCAAACTATTACGCTGATGACCTATTAGTTTGGTCAAAGGATGCTCCCCCCATAAAGGTATGTTTTTGCAACATTTGGTAGAGATCGGATGATTAGGCTAGTCGTAATTTGATTTAAGCTTTGAACATTTGTGTGGCCGCCATTACGTTTCCGTCAAGATGGCGGCGATATAAAACATGACACTGAGATGCCCTTTGCTAGTGCTACCTCTGTACCAAATTTCGTTCCATTCGGTTTCACCGCGATTGAATTAATAGAGGGAATTTATTTTCACACAAAGATGGCCGCCATCCGCAAACAATCAGGCTAATGACCTATTCATTTGGTCAAAGGATGCTTCCTCTATAAGGGTATGTTGTTGCAAAACTTGGTAGAGATCGGATGATTAGGTTAATCGTAATTTGATTTAAGCTTTGAACATTTGTGTGGCCGCCATTACGTTTCCGTCAAGATGGCGGCGATATAAAACATGACACTGAGGTGCCTTTTGATAGTACTACCTCTGTACCAAATTTCGTTCCATTCGGTTGCACCGTGTTCGAATTAATAGGGGGAATCGATTTTCACACAAAGATGGCCGCTATCCGCAAACTATTACGCTGATGACCTATTAGTTTGGTCAAAGGATGCTCCCCCCCATAAAGGTATGTTTTTGCAAAATTTGGTAGAGATCGGATGATTAGGCTAGTCGTAATTTGATTTAAGCTTTGAACATTTGTGTGGCCGCCATTACGTTTCCGTCCAGATGGCGGCGATATAAAACATGACACTGAAGTGCCTTTTGTTAGTACTACCTCTGTACCAAATTTCGTTCCATTCGGTTGCACCGTGTTCGAATTAATAGGGGGAATCGATTTTCACACAAAGATGGCCGCCATCCGCAAACTATTACGCTGATGACCTATTCGTTTGGTCAAAGGATGCTCCCCCCATAAAGGTATGTTTTTGCAAAATTTGGTAGAGATCGGATGATTAGGTTAGTCGTAATTTGATTTAAGCTTTGAACATTTGTGTGGCCGCCATTACGTTTCCGTCAAGATGGCGGTGATATAAAACATGACACTGAGGTGTCCTTTGATAGTGCTACCTTTGTACCAAATTTCATTCAATTCTCATTCACCGTGTTCGAATTGATAGGGGGGGACAGACATTCAGAGTACACACACTCACACACACACAGACACACACACACACAGACTCACACACACACATACACACACACAGACAGACACACTTTTTTCGCCCTGTGTTGATCTCATAAGTCTACTTTCATTTTTTGCAAAAATCGAAAGTAGGCTAAAAATGTGCGGATTGTGTAGACTGAAGGAGAGGCTAGTGGTTGTTGTATAATAAGTGAGGTGTATTGGCAACATTGTTGTAACTATTTGTCTGGGAGAGTAAAAACTTAGACCCTCTTAAAACCATCTATTGCTGGACGAAAAGCGGGGTATACACTGTGCTGTGCTATGGCCTCTCTAACATGATAAATCGCATGTCGTATTCTTAGTTGCCGACTGGGAATGCGTTGGCCGTCGCGACTATTACTGTAATTATTAGGGTTAAGAGTAGGGTAGGTGTCCCTGGACTTGAAATAAGGTACTGCCACGGCATTGGTCTGGAGGGAGTGTGAAAACCCACACTCAGGATAGCCGCTATCAGCACCCGGATTCGAACCTCCGATCAGTAGACTTGCTGTAGGGCCCCATCACGGTCATTGGTGAGCTACACCGCGGGGTCTTACTTGAAGATGTGAGAGCTTTTACTTCAATATCGGAGAGTCTTTTCTATAGCCACTAAATATTAATGGTCACCAAATTTTTACTCCAAAATATCCCAAACATAATCACCCAAATGGCCTATCCTATAACTCAATAATTTGGACCTAATTTTGGCAAACTTTTCCGGAGGAGGGCCCCGGACCCCACTCGGAGCTTGGTGATATTCCATCCTCCAGATCCCCTGTGTTTCCACTCCCCCATAATTTTGGCTTAAATTCTCCCATGATGGTCACCAGTCATAGATAGGATTGAGGATGTTTAGGAAAACCTGGCTCTAGTTTTGCTTACTGCAAAGCAATATTAAATTATAAGATGTCCACTGACTGCCAATTACAAAATATAGTTCTAATTCACATTTTCTTCTTTTCTGAAAACAAATCACTGATCAGCTGCAATCTACCGATAGCACATAATAACTTGAGTTAAGTTTGAGCACTGTATAACTGTGGTTAATTATGAAAATATATTTTGCTTTGTTTAATGTACAAAGATGTGTGATCGCCGTTCAACCAAAACACTTATCAGTGTTTAGGCTTAGACCCAAGGGCGTGACTCTTCAAAGGCAGCAAATTTTAAGAATGTCAACATAAAAACACTATATGTAAAATGTATTTAAAATACGTCTTGACTTTCTGTAAAAATCATGTTTTCATTATGAAAAGAGATAACGTCATATGTCACAGAGGCCGTAGTACTGCACAGTGTACAGTATACCCTTTCCACCTCTTTTAACATGCAGTTCAGTAAGATGAACTCCCTGTTGATTAATTGTTGGGTATTATGACGTAGGGATAGAATTGAGGAGGAAATGAATGTACGGGTTAAAACGATGATTCATGGAAAATAAGCATAGAATCACCGACGGTGGAATTCTAACCCACCTGCTTCCGAGTTTATGGACAACAGCTTTTTACAATGTGAGTATTTTCCCAAAGTTAAATACTGTAAAAGCGATGCAATTACTGGTCCGGTGAATGCAACTTTTTTCAAATTTGTGTACGACAAACGACATAATGATTTTATGAGTGTCACTGGAGTTCTAAAATTGTTGATATCAAGGAGGATCTGCAGAACTTTAAATCTGAACACTGTGCATTCTTACAGTGTTACCTCATCGAGACAAATTTACATTCGTTAAACGCCAAAACAGTATAGTGAATTTAATGAAAATTATTACGGTATCTAGTTTTCGATGGCTTTAATCTGATATTAATTTTTGTTAATTTAAAATAATGCATTAGTACGTGCTTGCCAGGGATAAATATTGAATTTGCAAATAATTTTGGATGCATTCATCCACTTTCAATGTTGTAAATTTAACATACCAGCATTAACTTATTTATATTGATAGTAATTCACGCTCTGCTTATGATAATAAATATAGCCTGGATTTAGTGGAATATATCATTGAAATATTATTATATATGAATTGCAGCCAATGGCCATAGCAGGACATTTCATTTGAACGCCCGTAGGCTCCCCAACAAATTCAATTTTAAGTAGTTCCAACTTTGGCTACCAGACGCCACTGCCACTGTCACCCAGCGGGGAACGTTGGAACTTGATAGAGCGTTTCTAACCAAATATCCAACAAATTTTCGCTACACACTACCAACTGTAGTGGTAGGTTCTTCTACATGCCATAAATCTGTAACATGGGCCCGCCGGCTTTACTTCCCCTCCGAATAAAGGCATATTGAAGGATGTTAACGCTCTGAAAAATCCGACGACTTCGGCCGGGTTTAAACCCGCGATCTTGGGTATTGCAGTTCCGCATGCTACATATATTATTATTATTATTATTATTATTATTATTATTATTAGCATTAGTATTATTATTACTACTACTACTATTGCTTGCTTGCTGGCTCTTTGTGTTCTTGTAATTCATTCGTGATGAGCATTTACAGGTAGTGGAAATAAAATATGTGCAAAATCACTTTGTGCAAATTTGCGAGGATTTTACAGAATTTGGTTTTAGAGGGGGGCCCGGGAGACTCCAGCCCCAGGGCCCGTCGCCGCTCTCCACGGCCCTGCTTGTAAGTCATTCCTGGTATATTTACAGACAAGACTGAACGGATTAGCCCTTCTATCAATTCATCGTTCGGAACCTGTGACGCCAATGGAGGTTTTTATAGCCTTACCAGAAAAAAGAAGAAGTTTTAAAATTCCAGCCGCACAAGAATTCGATGGCGAAAGGACCGATCCCCCCCAGTCACAAATATTATCTACGGCCTTGCTATTAATTACTGTCTTGTATGCATCATACGCTAAATAAATAACCTTAAGATTCAAAATTCCTAAAATAAAGCACCAAAAATACTTTGGGCACCTTGTAGTCCGAATCCATCGGAATTTAAATGTATTTTTTTCCTGCAGACCACCTGTTGTTCGACTATAGACTGGCTACGTGGCTTAGCGATAACGTTCTCGCCTGCTATTTCAAAGGTTGCAGGATGGAATCCTGGCGCAGCCAGTTAGCATTTGGGGGTGCGCAAATGTTAGGGGGCTGTGTTAGTAGTTCTGCTGGCACGTTAAAAATCCCCTTCGGGGCAAAATTCCGACGTCTCTAAAAGCCCCGGTAGTTAAAAGGAACGTAAAACCAATAACAGTATTATTTATGTTTAACAATATCAAATTTTTGGTTTATAGCTGTTGGAAATTGGGGGCAATTAATGAAGAATAAATGCTTTTGCTCCCTTATTTCCGGATTCGTCGATAACAGTATCCCTCCACCGCCAGATTATTAATAGAACTACTATTATGGGAAACTATAAGACTACAGGAATTAGAGACTCTTTTCGTACAAAATCGGGGCAAAATCATTCCTGCAGGATGCCACAAAGCGAGCAATAGCGACCATAGCTTATTTAGTTCTTCACGAAACTACTTTTTTAAATTTGGTTCTTGGCTCCATGATCTCAAGTTTCTCTTGGTATCTTATTATGGATACAAGGCCCCTTAAAACAACAACAATTATCATCATGTCACAAATACATGTATAATGCTAATACGTACGTTTTCGTCAAATGTTATACAGTAACTGCTTGTACAGTAACTCCCATACCACCGGATTAGGGCTCTGATCGGATCATCTACAGTACGTCCTTTTACCCACTTAAGAACAAATACAGCGGCTTCGGTGGCGTAGTTGGTAGCATGCTGAGCTTCTATGCCCAAGATCGCGTGTTCAAACACGTCCGAGGTCGTCGGATTATTTAAGAGCGTTAAAATATCACTCAGTATGCCTTCCTTCGGAGGGGAAGTAAAGCCGGCGGTCCCATGTGATAAATTTATGGCATGAAAAAGAACCTTCCACTAACTACACCTGTGGAAGCTAAACTTCGTAGGTTAGTTTGATAACGCTATAATAGTTCCAACGTTCGCCTTCAGGTGCTGACTGCGATGGCATTTATTAGCCACGTCCGCAGCTAGGTATCGTGGATGGTAGCATTTGGTGGCAAAAGAAGGAACTTGAAAAAATTAATCGTCTGCAGTCCTTCTACCTGAATCACAGATAACACCCACTAATACAGCCATCACAATTAACACTGGTTAATTGTACACACACTAGAATTCTAGACAAATTCTACACACACCCAAAGTACACGGGGCTACATAAACTAAGGAACCAACCAAGAACAAATACAGTATATGGTATCGATTCGCTATTCTCTATCGTTTTACCCTCCAGGATTGGCTTTTCCCACGGACTAAGCGAGGGATCCCACCTCTACCGCCACTGAGGGCAGTGTCCTGGAGCTTGAGACTCTGAGTCAGGGATACAACTGGGGAGTGTGACCAACACTACGCGGCCTCACCTGCAAAGTGAACAGGGGGCCTGATGAAGGGATGGGAAGAGTGGGACGTTAGGCAAGGAAATGGGAAGGAGGCGGCCGTGACCTTACTGTAGAAACCATCCCGGCATTTGCCCGATGACGAAGTGGGAAACCATGGAAAACCACTTCGAGGATGGCCTAGGAGTAGGGGGATGATAGGGGTTCTGCCCCCCCCCACCACTACTCCCAATGCGAGCCGATAATTCCCGAACCCGTTGTCGGAGATTCACGAATGAGGTGTCGTTGGACTCGGGCTGACGGGGGCTTTGCTATGGACCACTCATTTCAACCCCTAAATAAAACCTACCCCTACTAGGGGGTGAAATTGTAATTTTTAGTGAAAGTCTCTTTTCAAATACGACATGTATAAGGTGCGCTGCTAAAATGAACTTAAATGTTGTTGCTCATATCGCGCATGCGTTTTTCTGGCTGTCGCTATGGATGAACATTTTTGTTTTTGTTTTTTACGCATGCGCACTTGGGATTTTTGTAAGAGGGCGAGCTCTTTGAAAAATATGATTGATAAGAAGGGGTTTTGGTGGTGAGGATAGAGCCAGATAGTCCCCTACTTTCCTACGACGTTTGCCGATATCTCTCAAACGCAAGGTCGGATTTGGACGTGTGACGTGTCAAATCGATTGTCTCGAAGCCCTATACATGTTATTAATAGGTTAAAGTTTTGAGAATGAGGGAAACAGGCTTTTTGGGGGTAAAACCGTGATTTTAGACTTTTCCGATATCTCACGAATGCATGGTCGGATTTGGTCCTATGACGTGTCAAATGGCTTGTCTCGAAACCCTTTTTATTTTGGTAATAGGTTAAAGTTTTTGAGAATGAGGGAAACAGAATTTTTTGTTGTAAAACCGTGATTTTAGACTTTTTGTTATATCTCACAAACCAATAACGCCAGAGACGTATACGAGGGGTCGTAGGACTCGGGGTGACGCCCCTCCCCTATCTCCCTTTCGAATATAGTATTTATGTTTAAAAAAATGCGAAAGAGCCTAACGACACTTATGTTGAAAACATTTCAGTTTTTAAAACTTTTCTTAAATTTGTCTAAAATGTTCATGACGAGTGGTTGTAGATAGAAAGAGACGATACCACTGGACACGTGTTTCAACTAAGCTATTACTGGCCACGGTGGTGATATACCAATACAGTATTCGCTATTTCGATGAGACGGCGGGTCGAGGGTTCGTTTTCTGATTTTTCCTATGATGGAATTCCTAATTCCTAAACCCCCTGAAGGGGGTCTTTAACGTGTAAACGATTATGAGTGACATGACAAATGATAATTCCTTGATTCGATGAAGTTGGCTTTAGATAGAACAAACAGAACTTGGTTATATGTTGCTTGAAGTGAGTATAGAAAACAAACTTGCTGGGGCAGACTGACAGGATGTGAATGTTATTTGATCTTATTGGAATGCATTGACTTGACAGGGCAATGAAAAAAAGCACAGAGATGCTGAGGACACTTGAAGGTCAAACGATATGGCCACCATGGTGGGAGGGGGAAGCTAGGATGATGTCGCCGATCATGTTCAATGGATGAATTTATATTTTGCGAAGCATTGTTCGGAGAGGGTCATGGGACGACTTGTTTTAAGGGTATTTATTTTTTCGATGTTTCCTATGGTGGACTCATTGATTGAAATAATCCAAAACTGCTAGGGCATGGCCTTGAGATTTTATAAACCGATAATGGGATTTTGACATACAAGATCCACTCAGAACTTGACATGATGTCATTCTTTTTATGGCTTATGAATTTCCCCAAAAAAGACCCAAAACAACAAGATCATGGACTTTTGCTTTTCTTAATATATTGCAAACCCATAATGTAAGATGTTTACTGTGAGTGACGAAATCTAGCTAGGTAACGAAAGAATTATTGTAGGATATATGTATGGTGACTGACACGTCTTTGACCATTGGAACTTGTTTTCAGATCTGACTGTAGTACATAGGGAGTATAGGTTGTAGGCATGGATTGACAAACGGTGCACACAAAATTCAATTTATCGATTCAAGAATTAAGAGTAGACTATCATTAATTAATTGGTTAAAGAGTGTAGCTAAAAATAAAAAAATGGTGACTACATTAAACTAAACTGAACCAAGTCGAATCAAACCCAACCGAACCAAACCAAGCCTAAAGCAAACCAAACCTAATCAAGAACAAGCCAAGGGCTTAAGTGTAAAACTTGTGGGGGAATGCAGTCATTGGCAATGTCCAAAGGAAGGGATAACGCTCTACCTCTAGAGGGTAAGGTAAAGCTAGCGCATGGTGCTAATGCATATTCCCAAGTACATGAACCACACACACACAACTATCCTATGCTGTTTTTATGAGTTAACTGTTAAAACTTACTCAGTGGTTACTGAGCAAGATGGTCGCTACACACAACAAGCTTTAAATACTTGAGGCTAATAATCTATACACACACACACACGCTTGTTCTAAACTAAACTGTCTTGCTGGCAGTGCTCACACAGTAGGCAAATGACAGAAATGCTTGGCTAACAGAAATACAATCATTTTCGTTTGTCTAATGTTACCAGCTAACCATTACATGCTATAGTGGTGAGCACATGTGCCTCTTGCACTGGAGATCGTAACTCGATTTCTAGCTCTAAGGCCTAGAATGAATCAAACTAAGAAAGAAGGGTATGGTGACGCAGTGGTTAAACTGTTAGCCTTTCACTAAGGTAGACTAGGGTTTGATTTTAGGTTAATATACATGTCATAAACAAACAAACAAACAAACAAACAAACAAACAAAAAAGCAGAGATAATGTTTAAAACTGATTACACTTGTCTCTTTTCAAATTATTACTTAGATTGCAAATACAAAGGTGGACTGGGTTTGATATTCAGTTAATGCTGCCTATCGCATACTAGCCTGTAAGAAAGCCAAACAAGCAAAAGGCGTAGGTAGAGCAGTGGTAAAATCGCTATGTGTAGAGAACTACCTAACGGTTTTATGAACTGGCAATGGTATGTCGCATAAACAGTGCAGGATACAATCCAGCAACCATAATTTGTATCTTGTGGAGCAGAGAAAACATATATATAGAGAAAGATATAGAAAGCTAGTGTATGTATGGGTAGCATTGATAATTTGACCAGAGAAAATACGATGAGGTAGGGTGGGGAGAGGGAGAATTAACACTTATATATGAATGAATGGTAAATAGTATTTTAGTTTTTTTTCCCCAATAGTTTTGTTTTTTAAATGCAGTGGTAGATAGTCGTTATTTTGTAAAACATTCTTACTTGCAGTAGTAATAAGACTCTATGGTTTCGCTAACACATAGATAGACTGTATTATTGCCATGGTCAAGCACTCACATTAAGATCATTTACAAAATCATAAAATGAAAAATAAAAAATCTTGTTTTGGAAATATCGTTTTTCAACATACACAAAATAAATATATAAAAAATTTGTAAACAGCAAAATGGAAAATCCATGGTCAAGCACTCACATTAAGATCATTTACAAAATCATAAAATGAAAAATAAAAATCTTGTTTTGGAAATATCGATTTTTTTTCAACATACACAAAATAAATATATAAAAAATTTGTAAACAGCAAAATGGAAAATCCATGTTTCCATATAGACAAAATTTAAAAACCTTAAACGGACATTTAAGAAAATATATGCAAATGGGAAATTGACAAATGTGTAAATATGAAAATGGAAAAATCCATGTTTCCATATCATGAAATTGAAAAACATCAAACTGTCATTTAAAAAAATGCAAATGGAAAATTGACAAATTGCAATGTGTGAAATGTGAAATTGAACAAATGGCTATCATTATTAAAAAAAAAAAAGAACATGGTGCTCTATGGTTGAGGTGTGAATCAAACCCTTTCTACTTATTTGGACCACCCGAGACTGAGTAGACTAGTTTAAGTTGTCATACCACTTTTAAAAGTTTGTGTTAAATCTAGGAATTGAACCCAAGAGCTTGTAGGGGAGATCAAAGGTTATAATATGTTAAACAGATAGCCTTGAATGAAGGGTGTGGTAGCTATATAGAGATGAGACGTTTCGCTCGGGGCAGGGAGGCATGGAGATCTGCATCAAACCAGTCAAAGGACTAAAGACTCAAACAACAACATGTACGTTCACCAAAATAATGTTGTGTAACGGTAAATGTTAGTCAACGAACAGTAATGCATTACTAAAACCCATGACACGATACCTAAGAGCTTTTCTAAAATGATTTTAAAATGCCTTTAACCCTATATTGAACACCCAGTTCACAAGACTCATAACTGCAATGTTATGGTAAAACAAAACAAAATCTATATTTCAAAACAAACAAGTGGTTTAGTCAATGTATACTGGAAAAAGTTTTGTAAACACTCAAGTCCTCAAGACCAATTAAATTAGTAACTGTCAGGTTGGCCGAGTGGTTAAGGTGTTTGACTTAAGATCAAATTTCTGTATAAGGAAGCAAGGGTTCGAATCCCTTACCTGACATAACTATTGCCTTAACATGGCTTGGCCACACTGTATTATTATGATACTCAATACACAAACCATAGATATAGTGTATTGTTTAAGGCCACTCTCTTTCTGAACATAGTCAGAGACTGTTGATGGTTAACAATTGTATTAATAGTGGGACATGGGGATAGCAATTAAGAAAAAACAGCCAATACCCATACAATATTTTTATTCATTTTAGTTTTTTTTTACAATAGTTACACACTGAATACAACTTTTTATCTCTTTACCATTGTTTGATATAGATTTTAAACACAACGCTTGTTGTAGATCCTTTTACAACTTTCTCCAGGTACTCTTGTTCTTAAAAACTGGGGAAGCCGCAATGGTTTTATAGACATTAAACCCTCATTCTCTTCTTTTTCATCATCATCATCATCATCATTATTATAAATATTATCTTTATAATTATTATAGTCATTGTCACCATCATTATCATCATCATCATCATCCTCAACATCACTAGAACTATCCAATTCCATTTTTTCCTTTTCAAAAGGGATCTCTTGAAGAGTCTGTGTTGCTTTTGATAGTGTTACGGGTTTATTGAACGTTGACAACTGTCCTAACATGACTTTTTGAGGAGATAAATGTTTTTTCATAAGGAAGTCACTATGTTGAGTAACACTATGTTTTTGTCGGACTTGCTTTTTCTTGTTCTTTTGATCATGTTTTGTTAACACTAACGGTGTTTCATTTGGTATACCACATTGATGAGTACCCACACTTAAGACCTCACCATGTTTACTTTTTAGATGACCTAGACATTTTGTTGTTCTTTGTTTTGAGCACTGCCAAAATATGATGCCATTCGCATTTTCTCGCTTATAGTTATAAGAGTACCCATGATACAGGGCACGTGGTTTACCTTTATTGGTTATAGTATATTCCATAGTAGTCACTGACTTGTATAGTCGATCCGCCTACTACAAAGGTCTGAACACTTGTGGTGAAAGAATGATGTTGTGTTGACGTTTTATGCAGGATAATGTTGGTGGCATATGTGGGTGGCTTATGTTGATGACATGTGTTGTTGGCTGATTTTGGTGGCTTATGTTGATGGTTTATGGTGGTGGCTTATGTTGATGGCTTATGTTGGTGGCTTATGTTGATGACATATGTTGGTGACTTATGTTGATAGCTTATGTTGGTGGCTAATGTTGATGACATATGTTGTTGGCTTATGGTGGTGGCTTATGTTGATGGTATATGTTGCTGGCCTATGTTGATGGTTTATGTTAATGGCTTAGGTTAATATCTTAGGTTGATGGCATAAGTTGATGGCTTATGTTGGTGGCTTATGGTGGTGGCTTATGCTGGTGGCTTATGCTAGTGGCTTATGGTGGTGGTTTATGGTGGTGGCTTATGTTGATGACATATGTTGGTGGCTTATGTTGGTGGCTTATGTTGGTGGCTTATGGTGGTGGGTTATGGTGGTGGATTATGGTGGCTTATAGTGGTGGCTTATGGTGGTGGTTTATGGTGGTGGCTTATGTTGATGACATATGTTGGTGGCTTATGGTGGCTTATGGTGGTGATTTATAGTGGTGGCCTATGTTGGTGGCTTATTTTTGGTGGTTTACGTTAATACCTTATTTGTAATGGCTTATTTGACAAGTTATTGTTGTCAATGTATTTAGAGGATTTTTCTCTTGGTTTTGGAAAGTATTTCAACTCTTTTTTATGGTAGCATAATGCTTACCGCCATGTTTGTAAGCAACAACAACACACTAAAATTCCAAGAATCCAAAGTACTCTAAGGTTAATGATTGTCTCTCAACTCCATTCAACGTCTAGTCAAAAAACATTATATATTTTTCACATTTTACAAAAAAGGTAAATTGGGAAAGTAAGCTATATGTTTAAACTAAAAATCATATCAAATCATATGCTAACTCCAACACCTACGTCTACCCCAATCTCAGTCAAAAAAATATAATATTCTTCAAATTTTTCCAAAACAGTATTTGGAAAGTAGGCCATATTTTGAAAACTAATCATCCTATAAAGTCATATATATATATACTGAAACCAATGGCTTTTATATCCTTAATCTTAAGAACAAAATATGGAATTTTTGACATTTTTTCCAAAAATGTTCATTTTAAAACGGGGCTATATTTTGGAAACTAGGAATTTTACAAGAAAGTTTGTTTAACGTAAATGGCAGGTATTTACCCCCACTACCCGCAAACCAAGTCCCAGGTCTCTGGGGAAAAATCCAAAAAAAGTTCAATTTGGAAAGTAGGCAATATTTTGAAAACTAATCATTCTAAAAAGTCATATATAGACTCAAACCAATGGCTTTTATGTCCTTAATTGGTAGAACAAAACTTAACATTTTTTCAGTTTTTCCAAAAAAGTCCAATTTTCAAAAATTGTCTATATTTTGGGAACTAAGAATTTTACAAAAAAGTTTGTTTAACGAAAATGAAAGGTCTTTACCCCCCTCTACCCAAAACATAAATTTCAGGTCCCTAGGACAAAAACTGTGCAGTATATATATATATTTTTTTTTTTGGGGAGGGGGTCTATATTCACTTTACCTCCCCACTTCACAAGATGGCGGCCATAGCTTAACTTAACCTAGCCTAACCTAACCTGACCTACGAGGTGTGATCAAAAAGTTCCAAAAATGTGGCTGCAACTTAACCAAACCTAGCCTAGCCTAACCTAACCTCCCTGTTGACTAGCCCCCTTTGGACGGGTCCTTTTTGAAGGGAGTCATTTTTTTTACGTGTCCCGGAGGACGGGTCCTTGTTGACGGGTCCCAGTGGCGGGTCCCCTTTGACATAATTTGGATAAAATGCAAGGCCAGTCCATAGGGATCAGTCCAAAGGACCCGCCACAGGGACCCGTCAACAAGGACCCGTCCTCCGGGACACGTAAAAAAATGACTCCCTTCAAAAAGGACCCGTCCAAAGGGGGCTAGTCAACAGGGAGGTTAGGTTAGGCTAGGCTAGGTTTGGTTAAGTTGCAGCCACATTTTTGGAACTTTTTGATCACACCTCGTAGGTCAGGTTAGGTTAGGCTAGGTTAAGTTAAGCTATGGCCGCCATCTTGTGAAGTGGGGAGGTAAAGTGAATATAGACCCCCTCCCCAAAAAAAAATATATATATATATACTGCACAGTTTTTGTCCTAGGGACCTGAAATTTATGTTTTGGGTAGAGGGGGGTAAAGACCTTTCATTTTCGTTAAACAAACTTTTTTGTAAAATTCTTAGTTCCCAAAATATAGACAATTTTTGAAAATTGGACTTTTTTGGAAAAACTGAAAAAATGTTAAGTTTTGTTCTACCAATTAAGGACATAAAAGCCATTGGTTTGAGTCTATATATGACTTTTTAGAATGATTAGTTTTCAAAATATTGCCTACTTTCCAAATTGAACTTTTTTTGGATTTTTCCCCAGAGACCTGGGACTTGGTTTGCGGGTAGTGGGGGTAAATACCTGCCATTTACGTTAAACAAACTTTCTTGTAAAATTCCTAGTTTCCAAAATATAGCCCCGTTTTAAAATGAACATTTTTGGAAAAAATGTCAAAAATTCCATATTTTGTTCTTAAGATTAAGGATATAAAAGCCATTGGTTTCAGTATATATATATATGACTTTATAGGATGATTAGTTTTCAAAATATGGCCTACTTTCCAAATACTGTTTTGGAAAAATTTGAAGAATATTATATTTTTTTGACTGAGATTGGGGTAGACGTAGGTGTTGGAGTTAGCATATGATTTGATATGATTTTTAGTTTAAACATATAGCTTACTTTCCCAATTTACCTTTTTTGTAAAATGTGAAAAATATATAATGTTTTTTGACTAGACGTTGAATGGAGTTGAGAGACAATCATTAACCTTAGAGTACTTTGGATTCTTGGAATTTTAGTGTGTTGTTGTTGCTTACAAACATGGCGGTAAGCATTATGCTACCATAAAAAAGAGTTGAAATACTTTCCAAAACCAAGAGAAAAATCCTCTAAATACATTGACAACAATAACTTGTCAAATAAGCCATTACAAATAAGGTATTAACGTAAACCACCAAAAATAAGCCACCAACATAGGCCACCACTATAAATCACCACCATAAGCCACCATAAGCCACCAACATATGTCATCAACATAAGCCACCACCATAAACCACCACCATAAGCCACCACTATAAGCCACCATAATCCACCACCATAACCCACCACCATAAGCCACCAACATAAGCCACCAACATAAGCCACCAACATATGTCATCAACATAAGCCACCACCATAAACCACCACCATAAGCCACTAGCATAAGCCACCAGCATAAGCCACCACCATAAGCCACCAACATAAGCCATCAACTTATGCCATCAACCTAAGATATTAACCTAAGCCATTAACATAAACCATCAACATAGGCCAGCAACATATACCATCAACATAAGCCACCACCATAAGCCAACAACATATGTCATCAACATTAGCCACCAACATAAGCTATCAACATAAGTCACCAACATATGTCATCAACATAAGCCACCAACATAAGCCATCAACATAAGCCACCACCATAAACCATCAACATAAGCCACCAAAATCAGCCAACAACACATGTCATCAACATAAGCCACCCACATATGCCACCAACATTATCCTGCATAAAACGTCAACACAACATCATTCTTTCACCACAAGTGTTCAGACCTTTGTAGTAGGCGGATCGACTATACAAGTCAGTGACTACTATGGAATATACTATAACCAATAAAGGTAAACCACGTGCCCTGTATCATGGGTACTCTTATAACTATAAGCGAGAAAATGCGAATGGCATCATATTTTGGCAGTGCTCAAAACAAAGAACAACAAAATGTCTAGGTCATCTAAAAAGTAAACATGGTGAGGTCTTAAGTGTGGGTACTCATCAATGTGGTATACCAAATGAAACACCGTTAGTGTTAACAAAACATGATCAAAAGAACAAGAAAAAGCAAGTCCGACAAAAACATAGTGTTACTCAACATAGTGACTTCCTTATGAAAAAACATTTATCTCCTCAAAAAGTCATGTTAGGACAGTTGTCAACGTTCAATAAACCCGTAACACTATCAAAAGCAACACAGACTCTTCAAGAGATCCCTTTTGAAAAGGAAAAAATGGAATTGGATAGTTCTAGTGATGTTGAGGATGATGATGATGATGATAATGATGGTGACAATGACTATAATAATTATAAAGATAATATTTATAATAATGATGATGATGATGATGATGAAAAAGAAGAGAATGAGGGTTTAATGTCTATAAAACCATTGCGGCTTCCCCAGTTTTTAAGAACAAGAGTACCTGGAGAAAGTTGTAAAAGGATCTACAACAAGCGTTGTGTTTAAAATCTATATCAAACAATGGTAAAGAGATAAAAAGTTGTATTCAGTGTGTAACTATTGTAAAAAAAAACTAAAATGAATAAAAATATTGTATGGGTATTGGCTGTTTTTTCTTAATTGCTATCCCCATGTCCCACTATTAATACAATTGTTAACCATCAACAGTCTCTGACTATGTTCAGAAAGAGAGTGGCCTTAAACAATACACTATATCTATGGTTTGTGTATTGAGTATCATAATAATACAGTGTGGCCAAGCCATGTTAAGGCAATAGTTATGTCAGGTAAGGGATTCGAACCCTTGCTTCCTTATACAGAAATTTGATCTTAAGTCAAACACCTTAACCACTCGGCCAACCTGACAGTTACTAATTTAATTGGTCTTGAGGACTTGAGTGTTTACAAAACTTTTTCCAGTATACATTGACTAAACCACTTGTTTGTTTTGAAATATAGATTTTGTTTTGTTTTACCATAACATTGCAGTTATGAGTCTTGTGAACTGGGTGTTCAATATAGGGTTAAAGGCATTTTAAAATCATTTTAGAAAAGCTCTTAGGTATCGTGTCATGGGTTTTAGTAATGCATTACTGTTCGTTGACTAACATTTACCGTTACACAACATTATTTTGGTGAACGTACATGTTGTTGTTTGAGTCTTTAGTCCTTTGACTGGTTTGATGCAGATCTCCATGCCTCCCTGCCCCGAGCGAAACGTCTCATCTCTATATAGCTACCACACCCTTCATTCAAGGCTATCTGTTTAACATATTATAACCTTTGATCTCCCCTACAAGCTCTTGGGTTCAATTCCTAGATTTAACACAAACTTTTAAAAGTGGTATGACAACTTAAACTAGTCTACTCAGTCTCGGGTGGTCCAAATAAGTAGAAAGGGTTTGATTCACACCTCAACCATAGAGCACCATGTTCTTTTTTTTTTTTAATAATGATAGCCATTTGTTCAATTTCACATTTCACACATTGCAATTTGTCAATTTTCCATTTGCATTTTTTTAAATGACAGTTTGATGTTTTTCAATTTCATGATATGGAAACATGGATTTTTCCATTTTCATATTTACACATTTGTCAATTTCCCATTTGCATATATTTTCTTAAATGTCCGTTTAAGGTTTTTAAATTTTGTCTATATGGAAACATGGATTTTCCATTTTGCTGTTTACAAATTTTTTATATATTTATTTTGTGTATGTTGAAAAAAAATCGATATTTCCAAAACAAGATTTTTATTTTTCATTTTATGATTTTGTAAATGATCTTAATGTGAGTGCTTGACCATGGATTTTCCATTTTGCTGTTTACAAATTTTTTATATATTTATTTTGTGTATGTTGAAAAACGATATTTCCAAAACAAGATTTTTTATTTTTCATTTTATGATTTTGTAAATGATCTTAATGTGAGTGCTTGACCATGGCAATAATACAGTCTATCTATGTGTTAGCGAAACCATAGAGTCTTATTACTACTGCAAGTAAGAATGTTTTACAAAATAACGACTATCTACCACTGCATTTAAAAAACAAAACTATTGGGGAAAAAAAACTAAAATACTATTTACCATTCATTCATATATAAGTGTTAATTCTCCCTCTCCCCACCCTACCTCATCGTATTTTCTCTGGTCAAATTATCAATGCTACCCATACATACACTAGCTTTCTATATCTTTCTCTATATATATGTTTTCTCTGCTCCACAAGATACAAATTATGGTTGCTGGATTGTATCCTGCACTGTTTATGCGACATACCATTGCCAGTTCATAAAACCGTTAGGTAGTTCTCTACACATAGCGATTTTACCACTGCTCTACCTACGCCTTTTGCTTGTTTGGCTTTCTTACAGGCTAGTATGCGATAGGCAGCATTAACTGAATATCAAACCCAGTCCACCTTTGTATTTGCAATCTAAGTAATAATTTGAAAAGAGACAAGTGTAATCAGTTTTAAACATTATCTCTGCTTTTTTGTTTGTTTGTTTGTTTGTTTGTTTGTTTATGACATGTATATTAACCTAAAATCAAACCCTAGTCTACCTTAGTGAAAGGCTAACAGTTTAACCACTGCGTCACCATACCCTTCTTTCTTAGTTTGATTCATTCTAGGCCTTAGAGCTAGAAATCGAGTTACGATCTCCAGTGCAAGAGGCACATGTGCTCACCACTATAGCATGTAATGGTTAGCTGGTAACATTAGACAAACGAAAATGATTGTATTTCTGTTAGCCAAGCATTTCTGTCATTTGCCTACTGTGTGAGCACTGCCAGCAAGACAGTTTAGTTTAGAACAAGCGTGTGTGTGTGTGTATAGATTATTAGCCTCAAGTATTTAAAGCTTGTTGTGTGTAGCGACCATCTTGCTCAGTAACCACTGAGTAAGTTTTAACAGTTAACTCATAAAAACAGCATAGGATAGTTGTGTGTGTGTGGTTCATGTACTTGGGAATATGCATTAGCACCATGCGCTAGCTTTACCTTACCCTCTAGAGGTAGAGCGTTATCCCTTCCTTTGGACATTGCCAATGACTGCATTCCCCCACAAGTTTTACACTTAAGCCCTTGGCTTGTTCTTGATTAGGTTTGGTTTGCTTTAGGCTTGGTTTGGTTCGGTTGGGTTTGATTCGACTTGGTTCAGTTTAGTTTAATGTAGTCACCATTTTTTTATTTTTAGCTACACTCTTTAACCAATTAATTAATGATAGTCTACTCTTAATTCTTGAATCGATAAATTGAATTTTGTGTGCACCGTTTGTCAATCCATGCCTACAACCTATACTCCCTATGTACTACAGTCAGATCTGAAAACAAGTTCCAATGGTCAAAGACGTGTCAGTCACCATACATATATCCTACAATAATTCTTTCGTTACCTAGCTAGATTTCGTCACTCACAGTAAACATCTTACATTATGGGTTTGCAATATATTAAGAAAAGCAAAAGTCCATGATCTTGTTGTTTTGGGTCTTTTTTGGGGAAATTCATAAGCCATAAAAAGAATGACATCATGTCAAGTTCTGAGTGGATCTTGTATGTCAAAATCCCATTATCGGTTTATAAAATCTCAAGGCCATGCCCTAGCAGTTTTGGATTATTTCAATCAATGAGTCCACCATAGGAAACATCGAAAAAATAAATACCCTTAAAACAAGTCGTCCCATGACCCTCTCCGAACAATGCTTCGCAAAATATAAATTCATCCATTGAACATGATCGGCGACATCATCCTAGCTTCCCCCTCCCACCATGGTGGCCATATCGTTTGACCTTCAAGTGTCCTCAGCATCTCTGTGCTTTTTTTCATTGCCCTGTCAAGTCAATGCATTCCAATAAGATCAAATAACATTCACATCCTGTCAGTCTGCCCCAGCAAGTTTGTTTTCTATACTCACTTCAAGCAACATATAACCAAGTTCTGTTTGTTCTATCTAAAGCCAACTTCATCGAATCAAGGAATTATCATTTGTCATGTCACTCATAATCGTTTACACGTTAAAGACCCCCTTCAGGGGGTTTAGGAATTAGGAATTCCATCATAGGAAAAATCAGAAAACGAACCCTCGACCCGCCGTCTCATCGAAATAGCGAATACTGTATTGGTATATCACCACCGTGGCCAGTAATAGCTTAGTTGAAACACGTGTCCAGTGGTATCGTCTCTTTCTATCTACAACCACTCGTCATGAACATTTTAGACAAATTTAAGAAAAGTTTTAAAAACTGAAATGTTTTCAACATAAGTGTCGTTAGGCTCTTTCGCATTTTTTTAAACATAAATACTATATTCGAAAGGGAGATAGGGGAGGGGCGTCACCCCGAGTCCTACGACCCCTCGTATACGTCTCTGGCGTTATTGGTTTGTGAGATATAACAAAAAGTCTAAAATCACGGTTTTACAACAAAAAATTCTGTTTCCCTCATTCTCAAAAACTTTAACCTATTACCAAAATAAAAAGGGTTTCGAGACAAGCCATTTGACACGTCATAGGACCAAATCCGACCATGCATTCGTGAGATATCGGAAAAGTCTAAAATCACGGTTTTACCCCCAAAAAGCCTGTTTCCCTCATTCTCAAAACTTTAACCTATTAATAACATGTATAGGGCTTCGAGACAATCGATTTGACACGTCACACGTCCAAATCCGACCTTGCGTTTGAGAGATATCGGCAAACGTCGTAGGAAAGTAGGGGACTATCTGGCTCTATCCTCACCACCAAAACCCCTTCTTATCAATCATATTTTTCAAAGAGCTCGCCCTCTTACAAAAATCCCAAGTGCGCATGCGTAAAAAACAAAAACAAAAATGTTCATCCATAGCGACAGCCAGAAAAACGCATGCGCGATATGAGCAACAACATTTAAGTTCATTTTAGCAGCGCACCTTATACATGTCGTATTTGAAAAGAGACTTTCACTAAAAATTACAATTTCACCCCCTAGTAGGGGTAGGTTTTATTTAGGGGTTGAAATGAGTGGTCCATAGCAAAGCCCCCGTCAGCCCGAGTCCAACGACACCTCATTCGTGAATCTCCGACAACGGGTTCGGGAATTATCGGCTCGCATTGGGAGTAGTGGTGGGGGGGGGCAGAACCCCTATCATCCCCCTACTCCTAGGTGGGAATCGAACCCCCTCTACTCATTTTGGCCACCCGAAGCTGAGTAGACCCCGTTCCAGTCCTCACACCACTTTTCAAATTTCGTGGCAGAGCCGGGAATCGAACCCAGGACCTCCGGGGCGGCAGCTAACCATGCTGCATGAAATACGGAGGCGACATGGTATCGATTTACAGAACCAATACTACTAAATTTGACAAGTACTGCGAGCTTCAATGAATGTAACTATCACAGGATACCTAATACTTTCTAGTTTGTTCACTCAACAATTTGATCAGTACTGATACACATTATTTTAGCTGCGAAGCGATACAGTAACATGCTCTCATACCAAAGGAAAAACGTGCCGACATTTGCCTTATAATTTAGAATATGTTGTTAATATTAATTGATTTAAGTAGTTGTTAATAAATTTGCTGCAAGGCGCGGCCGATCTAAGAGATGGCCCCACTGGGGTTAATGATTTGTTTGGCAAGCCTGCCCGCACAACATATTTGTACCCAAATTTTCATTGCGGTCTCAATTTCAAGTCTTTCCCCTTTTTAAGGGGGAAAAATTCTTTTAATTTATTTCCATGATTCTAAAATACGGTACTTCATTGAAATAAAGGTGGAATTGCATCTTATTCTATTACCTTCCTAAAGAACTCGTTGACCAAACAACTTCAATAATGCAAATGATTTCGAGAAATAAGTGTTCAGAGCATAATATCCTAACAATTTTGCTTCGAATTAGAAAGTTAAGCGAAAGTAAAAATCTTAGCAGAGCGTGGTTTCGATCCACGGACCTCTGGGTTATGGGCCCAGCACGCTTCCACTGCGCCACTCTGCTACTAATGACGGAATGGTTTGCACAGGTATATACACTCCAGTTGTAAGAACTACATCGCGCACTTGTGATGAGATATAGCACGCCTATTAGGTCTAAATAATTAAAACTACTTATTATCGTCAAAACATAATTTAAGTAACTGTATTCGTAATGTGGAAGACAATGTCATATTATAAAATAATTTCACTGACTTCGTCGCATGCCTTACCGTAATCAAAATTATTGACTCCAAGAAATCTGTCACGATTATTGAGAGTTAAAAAAAATAGCAGTACCGTACTGTAATGCGTAGACTGTGTGTAGTCAAAATAGCCGAATAATACAAACGACAATTGCCAGAAATACATGAACCATTCCAGTCGAAGCTGGAATGAAGACCAATATTGGGGTTTAAACTTATTACGGTAACAAAGTTATAATGGAAAACATCGCCTCCGAGGTTCGATTCGCGGCTCTGCCACGAAATATAAAAAGTGGTATGAGGACTGTAAGGTCGCCTCCGTAGCGTAGCGGTCAGCTCCCGCCCCGGAGGTCCTGGGTTCGATTCCCGGCTCTGCCACGAACTTTGAAAAGTGGTATGAGGACTGGAACGGGGTCTACTCAGCCTCGGGTGTTCCAAATGAGTAGAGGGGGGTCGATTCCCACCTCAGCCATCTTCGAAGTGGTTTTCCGTGGTTTCCCACTTCGTCTTCGGGCAAATGCCAGGATGGTACCTTCTTCAAGGCCACGGCCACCTCCTTCCCTCTTCCTTGCCTATCCATCCTGACCATCCAATACCTTCCCTCATGAGGCCCCTGTTCGCTTTGCAGGTGAGGCCGCCTGGGCGAGGTGCCAATCACACCTCACCAGTTGTATCCACTCCGATTAGATGTTCCCAGCTCCCGTAGAGGCGGTAGTGGCGAGTTCCCTCGCTGAGTCCTTGGGTTCCACCAACCTGGAGGGTGAACGACTAAGAAAAGAGAAAGAAGTATGAGGACTGGAACCGGGTGTTCCAAATGACTAGAGGGGGTTCGATTACCACCTCGGCCATCCTCGAAGTGGTTTTCCATTGTTTCCCACTTCGTCCGCGGGCAAATGCTGGGATTCATCTGGAGGATAAGCGATAAAAAAAGTTTTGGGATTTGGGTTGTCAATTTATGCATTTGTTGAGCGTCGTCATTTCATGGCCTTTTATTATTTTCTTTAGAAAAAATAAATAATCGAACATCACTCTATGAGTTGAGTTTCTATGAAGCACGATCCTATCAAGGATATAATATAACATCTGTCCACATTTCGAAAAGCTGCATCGTTCGGAATTGTTTTTCTTATAGCGCAGGCTATTATAGTCTCATGGCTTAGCGTAAAACAAAAGTTTTGTTGTGGATGACTGTTAACTGATCCAATGTCATATTCAAGGATCGGTTACCTGTTTCCTTTGTAGATTAATTTCGAATTCATCACAGGCAGAACTTGTTTCATATCCCTTAAATGATTTTAAGAATTTTGACTGAAACTACATTCTGTGGTATATCAGTATCGAAAACATTCTGATTTTATAAGACGTGAAGAATACAAAAATAATGTTTCCGCCCGGGATCGAACCGGGGACCTTGCGCGTGTGAGGCGCACGTGATAACCACTACACTACGGAAACAGATGACGGTAGGCTCTCTAGAATGGTATTACTTACACTTTAAAAGTTATTGATATATAAATGAAAGTTATTATTTGGATATAGCCTGGAAGGAATATCGTCTGCATGATAAATACTGTCATCATACCCTTTCTTCAGAAAACTTAGGATTAATGCATGCACTGAAAATTTACCTTAAAATAAGGATGTTTGGATTCTGAGGTTGGTGGCCTCTTTATGAAACAGGCAGCTGTTTTCAAGTAATGTCATGAACATGATTGCGTTGTTTAGGTTATGATGTTATGTTAGGGCATCTGAATACATTCGCATATTGTAAATATTCACGTACGAATATGTAAAAGAGCCTACTAATGTACAACTAAAATCTGTATAGCACTGTATACCTCTGTTCTTCAGCATAATGATGGTGTCAAACATATGCTCATCGTGAGGTTATTTGTTGCAGAAACTATCTTAAATTATATTAGAATGTGAGTATTGAAGGTGTATTATTGTAGAAACTAAACGTAGAAATTTTACATTCGTATGCGAGTGTTTACATTGTATATTTTATGTATAAAAATTCATATACCGCAGTTGTTGATTTATTTCAGATGAAGACTAACTTGTTGATTTTTATGTATTACCGAAAGCTTTTAAGAGACTGCGTAAGTAGCATGCTGAGCTTCTATGCCCAAGATCGCAGATTCAAACCCGGCCGAAGTCGTCGGATTTGTTAAGAGCGTTAAAAATCCCTCAAAAGCCGGCGGTCCCATCTCATAGATTTATGGCATGAAAAATAACCTTCCACTAACTACACTTGTGTGAAGCCAAAATTTGTAGGTTAGAATGATAACACTTTATTACTTGCAACGTTCGCCGCCAGGTACTGACTGCGGTGCCATCTGGTAGGCAAGTCCACAAGGTAGGTAGTAAAAGTAGGAACTAGTTGAAATTACTGTCTGTAGTCCTTACCTACTTGAATAAAAAAAAAAAAAACAGATACACACTAATACAGTCATCACAATTAACACCGGTTATCAGACAGATTCTACACACACCCAAAGTACACGGAGCTACATGACCGCGTTGTTGCAGTCCCTAAACTTAGGAACCAACCAGACTGCATAAGTTTAACTGGTTTATTTTTCATTTAGGCCTATTGCGAAAAATGAAATTACCTTAACCCATGCATTAAATCGTCAAAAGAAGCAGCCTATCTATAGCCTATTGGGTAAAACTTGACGAGAGCTATTTTATGGGAGAAAATTCTTAAAGTACTGAAATTAACCAAAATACCTGAATTAATAGTCAGGAAAATATCTGGAGATGATGTAGTAATAGATCATTACTTCTCCGCTGTCTATAAGTCACCCAGCCATCCCAAAAATGATCACGACTTATATAGATGAAATTCCAGCTGACTCAGGCATTTTTAGCATCATGTACAGTATTGCCTACTCCACACATTCGGTACTATATCGCATCCGGTAGACCAATGGTTTTCACCTAGGCCACATTAGTTAATATAAACACCCCTGGTTTTTGTCACCCATAGTGGAGGTAGTCCCGCATCAATAATCTTTATCCAGGCCTATGGTTTTGCACAGAAATTCATTTCCAGAAGCAGCATGTGACGGTCGATTGCAGGTGTGCAGTGTCCCCTCATCTTCCTTCTCCCCCAGGCTTCTCATAAAATTCCGAAATCTAACACTGTATGCCTCCATTCGATGGCAATTATGTCTATTTTTAGACATATTGCTGCAGACAGATGGATTATGTTATTCGCTAATAGGCTAGCCTACTGTACATAGTGTGGGGCTAGTGTGAATCTAGGGGAAGATGACCTCATAGTTCTACCCTTTAAAACAACAATAACTAACTAACTTGTGTGAATCTACATTCCTCCATGGAACTGCCTGTCCAACTTCCATTTGAGACAGATTTTCTTTTGTATCCACTGAACTCCTGTTAATGGTGGAGGGGCGTGGTGGTGCAGCGGTCAAGCTGTTGGCCTTTGATTCCCGGTCAATGCATGTGAGATTTTCAAAGTGAAATGCCATGTCCTGTGGTTCGGATTCCACGTAAAAAGGAGGTCACGTGGCTCATAATCAGAAGATTCACGGTCAAGTAAAACTACAATCTTCCTTTTTTTAGTTAATGGTGGATATGTTGCAGAAAGTTGGACTGCTTAAACAGGCCTATATTCATAACAGCCCAATTTCTCATTCTCTTCTGCTGACATTGATTATTAAGGCTGTGTGCCAAAGCTACATTTTCAGCTATAGTGAACTAGATAGTCGACTAATATTCCGGATGTGACGTCACAAGTCATGATTCAAAGCTGCTTAGCCCATAGCAACTGTAGTAGCTAGTGAACGAAAGTTCTTGCTTGATTGTCGACTTGTAGAAAGAATTTATAGATGTTAGCACCGGAATGTAAACCTTCTGCATTTCAGAACACTAGTCTATGAGGGAGGCCATGCTTTGAACACACATGTCCCAAAGCTCCATAGTGCATAACACATACGGTACTGAGTAGTTGCTAGCAGCTAGTTAATAATTATCGACTTGAGCTTTGGGACACAGCCTAATTAATAGCAAATGTATCATTGTATTGTAATTCACACGTACTCAAGTCTATATTGCCGACCCCATTGTTAAGTGGTAACATACTTGTTTTATTACCTGAGAAGTCCCTGGTTCGATTCCTGGTTTTGCCAGATATTTGAAATCGGACATGAGGTAACATGTACCTCTTTCCTAAGGGGCTCTAGGTTTGATGTTTGCTCTGCTAGATATTTGAAATATTTGACGTTAGGGCTTGAACTAGGTGCTTTCAATCTCATGCTTAATATGGGAAGTAGCATCTCGCTACCTAATACCAAGTTAATGTGGCTGAGAGTGTCATTGCGCTGGTTACAAGTCCCCCATAATCCACAGGCTATTTGCCGTGTGGCAGTCATCCTTGGATAGGCTATATACAGTTCTTTGGGCCTAATTGATGGTCTAATTTTGTTTATCAACATTGTGCACAGTAAAATAGTCATGTTACAGGAAAAGAAAAGATGCTTGTAGTTTTATGTGAACGTTAAATCTCACGATCATTTTACATGGATTCCATACCATGGGACGTGACATTTCACTTCGAAAATCTCACATGCATTAATCAGGAATTGAACCTGGCTGAATTGTTACTAAAGACGGACAATTTTGGTCCACAAAGCCCAAAAATAGAAAAGTTCCCACTGCAGCTAGAAATGTATGTATTCATCCTGGTGTTGTAAGGAATGCAACTACAGCCAAGGATTGTTTCACTCTATTTATCGATGATCAGATAATTGAAATTATTGTCCAGTTCACTTATAAGAAAATCGATTTATTAGCTCTGAATTACATGATTGTTTCTAGCACTATATCACATGTTACAAAGAAAGAAATTTAAACTCTCCTGGGTTTGTTAGCATTGACTGCAGTGATGAAAAACAATCATTTAGCAGTAAGAGAGTTATTTGATACTTCTCTTTGTGAGAACAAGTATAAATCAGTTATGAGTGCTTCGGATGATTTGGATACTTGAGATGAGCGGAAGAAAACCGTCAATTTGGTGGCGATAAGAGAGATTTGAGATATCTTCATTGAAAACTGCCAGCAGCATTACAAACCAGCATCTTTTGTATCTGCGAATGGACAGTTAGTTGCATTTTGTGGCAAATTCCCCTTTTGAATGTATTGCTAAGAAGCCAGCAAAATTGGCTTGAAAGTCATTACGGCCTGTGATATAGCTACAAATTATATGTTCAATGCTATCCCGTACATTGGGAGAATGATGAATATATTTGGTTTGTCTCTTGGTGAATATTTTGTAAATGAGTTGGCAAAACCTATCCATAGCTCTAATAGAAACATTACTGTGGATAACTGGTTCACAAGTGTTCACTTAGCCGAGGAACTTCCTAAACCACCGTTCGGTCTCACACTTCTAGGAACAATTTGTATCAACAAGCGAGAGGTTCCTCCTGAATTGTTTAATTCTAAAGCTAGGAAACTGTGAACGTCAATTTTTTGCTTTGATCATGAGAAAACTATTTTTTCAGACAAACCTAAGAAGCAAAAAGTGGTATTACTATTAACAACAACCCACGAGAATATGGACCAGGATGAGACCTCCAAGAAACCTCGGTTCACACCTTAGATCAGATGTCTGCGAATGTATCTTCTAGTAGGGAAACCTAAAGATGGCCTCTATGTCTCTCCTATGGTACAGTATACCGAATATTGCATTTGTCAACGCATACATCATTTATAGCATTAAGTTATCAGTAATAAATTCGCCAAACATGAAAACCGTGTGTCAAGGAAAGACTTAATGAAATTATAATTTCTATAAATTATAAATGATACTAAGCCATGTCTTGACAGTACCACAAATAGAAAGGTGTCTCAACACTCCAGGTCATCAACGACCCCTCCGTCTCATGATACACGAGCCACTGGGAATCTCTCCCGAGCAACAGCAGCCACAGCATCCACAAGGAAGGAAAATAAGCTCACTCTGCCCTTCAATCAAATTTTGTAATCACTGCTCAAGAGCCAAGTCCTGCCTGGATTGTGACAATACGAACTGGAGACATAGTGGGTTGTGGCATATATTTTGTCAAAATACATTGTAGGAATAATCATGTATTGTGTCTAGTTATTATAAGTTGCAGTAAAAATATGTAAAAAAATATTGTCCTCTTAATATAAACATTGAGTAGTAAAATTAATGAAGGAACAATACCATTACTCCGCCTTTAATGTTTGACTGTACGATATTCCAGGGGCCGTCAGGTAGTGCCGGTGTGCCACGGCACCACCAATGTGCCCTCCCAATAACAGTTTACCGTATATTCAATTTAAACTGCAAGGAAATGACGAGCATATCTTATTGTGCATTCATTTGAACGAGCGCGCGAACTGACATATGCTCTGGCGGTGCTTTCCTGAATGAGCGAGCCAGCCCACATGTGCTCCACCTCCGAAAATAAGACTCAGCACCAATAAAGGCTGTTTGGCTAGGCATTGCATGTGTTGTATTGTGTTGTGTTGGGCCACAGATTACCCTAGGTAGAGCCAACAGCCGCGTGGCGCATTCACCAGAGTGCAGCATCCAAGTGCAGCCTAGAATTGCTTGAAGTGATTTATATTTCAACCACCATATGGCAGCACAATGCAGAGGACACAGCTCCAGGGTTCCCAATTTAATTCTTTGTCACTATATCGGGCGACTATTAAATACACTGACCGGCCAAAAAAGTGGAACACTTAAATTTTTATGTAATTTCTTAATTTATTCCACTAAAATGTATCGGTTTTCCAACATTTGCATTATTCATGCAAATGTTAGATGGTTGGCTACATAAAATACCGAAACATGTTTTACAGCACGCTTTAACTCACAAATTTCGTTACATTTTACATTTTCTATTTTCTATTTTCTATTTTTTAGTTATGTTCTTTTGGGCTGGTTTTTATCAAACATATTGCCAAACAAAACGGTGTTAATGTTGCACTGCATTGCACGGGAACTCTGGTCGCTAAAAACGAGTGTTTCCACCCTTAGCGTCTATGGCAGCTTGTAAACGCTCAGGCATACTCTTCTCAACTCGTCGAATGGCATCTGCCAGGATGCGATCCCATTCCTCCAGCAGCGATGTTCTCAGATGTGCCAAGGTGGTGTGGTCACGCTCTCTGACGTTCCTCTCAAGCATATCCCATACATGTTCGATGGGGTTCAAGTCAGGACTACGAGCTGGCCAGTCCAGGGTTTGAATCCCACTTCCTGCATATATTGTACAACACAGTGAGCAGTATGAGGGCGGACATTAACCTGCATCAGCATGCAATTCTAACCAACGAAAGGCGGAAAGGGCATCACCTGGTTCATCAGGATCTCTTCGATGTACCTTTGGGAATTGAGCGTCCCGTAATTCGTGCACACCAACTCAGTGCGGGCCATAACGTTGATGCCACCCCACACCATAACCGAGCCACTTCCAAATGGAGTCCTGGAGGAGAAAGCAACAGGGCTGTACCTCTCCCCGCACCGTCTCTACACTCTTTCTCTTCCATCAGGAGACCTAAGGTTAAAGTGACTCCCGTCAGTGAAGAGAACAGAGGCCCACTGCTTGTGAGTCCACCCCAGATGCTGCCTTGCGAAGCGAAGATGCGCCTCTCTGTGATGTCGTTCGAGTGCGGGTCCACGTGCAGGTCTCCTGGCTGAAAGATGAGCTTCTTCTTACTGTTCGCTCACTCACTCTCACATTTCTGACATTTTCCAGTTGATTTCGTGCCTGGACTGCTGTGGTATGCAGAACTTGCAGGGTGAGAAATCTGTCATCCCTGGCACTTGTGCTTCTTCTACGGCCTGACCCTCGTCTCCTGTCGTATGTTTGGAGTTCTCTGTAACGTTGCACTGCACAGTGAATGCTACCGAAAGATAATCCAATGATCCCAGCAACATAATGGAAGATGCGGCCATCCTCCACCAATGCAGCTCCTTCACGGCTATGAGGCATGTTTTAGTGTGAACTGCACATGGATAACTTACTAAAATGTATGACAATGGTTCACAGGTGTTCAACCAATGCCAGTTGTTATCCCTAGAACAACAATAAGCAAGCGGCAACACTCATAAACCTTATTTGCTTACAGTGCTCTTCCGGCCATAAAACCATTAAGATAGGCTCATCAAAGATTGGGGGTAATCGGTAGTAATAAACCTCTCTAAGAAATGTCATATTATCAATTTATATTCACGGATGTTTCAGATGTGTGTTCTAATGCGTGAAAAGCTTTTAAAATGTGATTACATCTTTTTCATGGCTAATTTTATACTATTTATATTACTTTTTTAACTGTTCCACTTTTTTTGTCGGTCAGTGTATATGCAAGATGCTTTTAATTCTTTCTTGTTGGACATTTAACGACTTTTTCACACTCATATTGTTGGCAGTAATACTTATTTCTCTATTTATAATGTAACAATCCAGACTTTTTGCAGTAAGTTTTTCTTTGTTTCGTTGGTTTAAGTTGGTGACACAGTTACGCCTACCAGAACGCAGATACAAATTCTCGAGCTTGTTAACATCTCTGGTGGCATTGCAAGTGTTTCACAGTAGCGACGTAAAATTATTTTTGTGTTTAATTATATCGAGTGCAGCGGATATCCTTACAAAATTTAGGCTATATCTGTAAGTAAGGTAGTCTTGACGGTACGGCATCCTGTTCATTTTATTTTACAGTGTTTATTTCGTGGTGGCCGCTGAAATTGTGTCAAAGTTGTATTTCGGGTCTTGTACACTTTATATGTGAAATGCAGTGAAACTCTGTGTTAGGTAAAGTCAGAGCTAGAAAAGAAAGAGAACATCATTAAGACATGCTTATTTAGAATAATAAAAAAAAAAAGCATTATGATTAAAATACTAAGGAATTTCGGAGTTCATCCCAAATTACTAAAAATTATAAAACTAACTCTAACAAACACCAAATCTAAAGTAAAATTCAGAGGAGAAATATCTGAACCGTTTACGATTAAAACAGGATTAAGACAAGGAGATGGTTTATCGACTCTACTTTTCAATTGTGCTTTGGAATATGTAATGAGGGAATGGTACAGGGAAAATCCTAGGAGCATAAGAATTGGAACCAAGAAAGATCAAATAGACTTAAATTGCTTGGGATTCACAGATGACTTAGGGTTACTGGCTAATAATATTCAAGAAGCCAGAAATCAAATAATAAGCCTACAAAGTATAGCACAAAAAATTGGACTTCAGATATAATTTGAAAAGACATAGATAATGGTAGCAAATCCACTTGTAATCAATCACATAACAGTAAATAACAAGAAAGTTAAAATAGTGAAGCAATTTAAATACTTAGGAGAAATTATAATTTACAACTTGGATGAGAAACCTTGCATGGCAAGAAAGAACTAATAAAATGATAAAAGCCCAAAAATTAACATGGTCTACATATAAAAGAAAATGTCTATCAATCGCAACAAAATTAAAACATTACAAGACGGTGGTTCAACCAGAGGTGACATATGGAAGTGAAACTCTTTTTAAAGTTACTCAGAAAAACAGAATCAACAAAATTTTAAAAGTAGAAAGAAGAATAGCTAGAATATGCATAAATAAAAAATATCAGAAAGATGGACAGTGGCGGATAGTACCAAATGAAGTGGTACACAGAGAACTGGAGCCCATCACTGATACTATTCGGAAGAAACGGATTTCTTTTTTTGGTCACATCATGAGGACACCAGAAACCAGGTTATCTAGAAAAATTGTAGTGAAACTTTGGAATATGAAACAACATTAAGGAAATTAGAGAAGATATGAAAGAATTAGAAATAACCTTGGATGACTTGCAAAACAAAACAAAAAAATTAAAAAAACTGAGAGATATAAAATAAGATTTCAGGCTAAAATAGACAAACGTAATACAGTAACAAGAAGTTCCGTGAAGAACTATACAGCCTACTTTTCATGCCAATGATTATTCTACAGTATATGAACCTATCTAGAATAATGACGAAATTAAGTTGGTAATATCGAAATATCTAATTGGTTCAAAATATACCTGGTATAATGTAGCCTAATAGAGCACTACAGTTGGCAGCCCTGGTGACTGAATATATTCTTAGTTCCACCTCTTAAGGTACAGAATACAAAATTTGGTTGAAGTCCAATGGACGTTACATGCAGTTAGACACTGGATCTATCAGCACGCGTAAAAGCATGTTGCCAACAATACCATGCGTGTGCTGGTCAGAAATAATCTGAATTATTATGATATCTTGTTGTGCCAATTTTGGATGAAATCCATTTGTTAGTATAGAAGTTACATGTATTTTAATATTGGACATATCAGCAGGCATAGAATCATGTTGGCAGCACTGCCTTGTATTAATTACTCCAAATTAATCTAGAATGTCAGGTGCTATACGTGTGCAAAGTATAGAGCTGTTGGCTTTCATACTTCCTGATATATTGATATTAGGGTAAAAAGAATATAGACAGCATTTATTAACAGTTGGCAGCCCTGATTGCTCTTAACAATACGTATAGTCATATCTGTTATGGTACACATTGCACATACGAAATTTGGTTGAAATCCAACTGATATTATAGAAGTTACATGTATTTAAAAATTGGTACTATCAGCAGGCTTATAATCATGTTGGTAGAACTGACGTATATAAGTTACTCCAAATTAATCTAAAATGTCAGAATATACGTGTGCATAGTTTAAAGCTGTTGGCTTGCATACTTTCTGATATATTGGTATTTGGATAAAAAAAAATAGAGAGAGCAATTATTAACAGTTGGCAGCCCTGGTGGCTCCTAAGAATACGCTCAGTCGTATCTGTTTATGTACAGATATTACATACAAAATTTGGTTGAAATCCAGTTGATAGTGTAGAAGTTATATGCATTTAAACATTGGACTTATCAGAAGGCTTAAAATTATTTTGGCAACACTGTCATGGTTGGCCTCCTGGAAATTAAACTGAAATAGTATTATCTACATGTGTGCCAATTTTGGAATAGCTCCCATGCATACCTTGCAAGATATCCAACATGGAGCTCAAATTTCTAGTGCGTTTTTTCAGCAGTTGGTAGCACTGACATCATTTTCAAATATGGACGTGAGCTATTCCGGTGCACATTTTTACTCATACTAAATTTGGTTTTGATTGCTGCAGCCGTTTAGGAGTTGATAGGGGGGGACAGGCACACAGACAGACAGACAGACAGAAGGACAGACAGACAGACACACATTTCCCCGGATCGATCTCATAAGACTACTTTTTCCTCATTTTTGCAAAATGTGAAAAGTAGGCTAAAAAGGGTATTTACAGATGAGGAACGCCTGAGAATATCAGTGCGAATGAAAAGCTACTGGGCGACTCGGAAAGGAAACTTACTGAAGAAGAGGACCAAGAAATGATTGACTGAAGTGGTCCAATGAGGCCGTAAAAGAAGAAGAAGAATAAAATGATAAAATGTTCGTTTATTTAGACAATCCATTGTACTTCGTCAATTATGATTTTTGGCAAGTCTAAAGTAAAGATTGTTGTGGCTTCCTTCGTATGTGGTACTATGGTAATGATGATTTAAATTTACAGTTAGAGAGATGAGTCTTGCCAATACAGTACTTCAAACTCCTGTTGAATTTGGGAGCTTAATGTTTTGAAAAATGTTTGTAGTGTACAATTGAGGTCAAACTGCATGTCGTTTCTTGTCCACTCATGTCATATTCTGACTTTAACTCCAGCAGCAAAGTTTCGATCCACTTGTACAATTCGCTGTCTTGCAAAAACATTTTTCAAATTGACACACTGACAATAATGTGGGAAGCACTAATGAGTGTACCGAGTGTATTAGGCTAAGTCGGCCGCCAGAACTCCCGACCCCCACAATGCGGGGTAATATCTTATGAATAGGAATAAGGGAGTTGATGGCTCGAATTCTCAGAAATGCAATGTCCTCACCGGCAGAGATATAATGCGAGTAAGTTACTGTACTATTATGAGATAACTCTACTCAGTTCTATCGGCTTTCAGGATTCAAGAACTAAACAAGAAAGAAGAAAATCTGTGCAGTTGACCAAGAGTGTGCTTATTCCTTGTTTGAGTATTTGTGTCCAAAGTAGGCCAATGAATAATGGTAATATTTTGAGCTCCACTCCAGATAACGGGCTCTAGTCTGGTTCCAATATTGTCATATAGGAGGATTTATGCTGCATGAATTTTTGTCCAAGTTTTATTTTGAATTATTTTTAAATTTAAGCATTAACTGGCAAGTTTATCATGTGTTCTA
Source organism: Meconema thalassinum (assembly GCA_946902985.2). Lineage (NCBI taxonomy): Eukaryota > Metazoa > Arthropoda > Insecta > Orthoptera > Tettigoniidae > Meconema > Meconema thalassinum. The sequence continues at coordinate 149,399,643 of OX336390.1, read as the reverse complement.
GATTGTTTTACTGATACAATGCTGTGAATGAAGCACAATGGGATCAGAACAGAGTACTCAACAAAGTCCCGGTCCTTCAACTGGACGAGCTAGATCAGCAAGTCAATTCCGCCGGGGGAAGTCTATCCCAGAGCGAGAGGTGGGCTTGGATGAATCAGGACGTCCTGGCAGCATTTCTCCTGGTCCCAGTATTTGTTCAGATTCTGACTTGCCGTACATTTCTTACACTGTAAACAGGCCCATTGGAGGTAAGTGGCACTCTGTATTATGGTAACTTTTTTTAATAGATGCTCTCTAGTACAGTTTGGGTTTAGTGATGGTTTTGATTGGTGTGATTTGTTATTGTAAAATGTATCAGTTTTAAAATTAACTGATAGGATATTGATGGTATATTGGTTTTCATGGCCAGTGAATTAAAACTCAGCAATTTTTCTAGATTTATGCCGTGTGTTGTGCGGGGTTTCGCCTAGGAACACCAAGCTGGCTCATTAGTAGGCTCTTGGTGTCCGTGTCCAGACCCCCCACAGGAGTAGCAAACTGCACGCTACCTCCCTTTTTATGAAGTGCACCTGCGCCTCTTTACTGCAAGAGCTAAAAGCTCAAGCAGCCTTAATCTACCTATGAAGGCTTCCAAAAAGATGGTACACTATATTGGCTTTCATGGCCAGTGAATTAAAACTCAGCAATTTTTCTAGGTTTAGGTTAGGGTACAGACACCAAGAGCCCGCTGATGAGCCAGCTTGGTGTTCCTAGGTATAAACCTAGAAAAATTGCTGAGTATAGGAAATTGTTGCAGTAAAACTCTATTAGGAAGTTTCTGTATAAACATTTTTTGCTTAAAAGTTTGAAATTCGGGTTCCATCACTTGAGTAAGATACATGTACCCTTTTAAAACATTCTTTTAATAGGTATCCTTGAAAAACTTCTTAGTAAGGTCTTCTGTATCTCCTATGGTACTGTATCCAACAAACTTGCATATTTTCAGAGTAAAAAAGTTAGTGCCTAAGTTGTTTCACCACTATAACCAGTTGCTGCTATAGATTCACTCAATTAGGTGCTGTTTTCTATGGTAGATGTGCTTGTGTGTATTCTATTGACAGATAAATTGTGATTGTTTATAGACTCTCCCAAACTGCCCCAAAAGCATGGTGGTCATCTGCAGAGAGGAAAGTCACTTGGAGCTCCTAATAGCCGGAAAAACTCTGGGATCATGCCCAAGAGACAGCTTTCCACCCTGACTAAGTCATCAGCACACAACATTGTTGTAGTTAAACCAGCAGTTAATGCAGAACCGACTGACAAAGATCCAGATTTACTGAGACTCCAGGTTAGAATACTAGTCTATTTTATATTGTAGTATGATTTATTAATAAATTAGAGGTTGGTTTGAAATTGGATAATTTGAACACATGCTTATAGCCCTTGGAATTCCTACTTAAAACATGTCATGTCTGATTCAGAATTTTAAAGGAATTTTGAGGATAATCAAAGCTAAAACATGATTATTACTCATTTCAGACCTCACTTAGCAATATTTATTAAAACATGTTATGCTCAGATAAAGTTAGACAAATGCCTCTTTTTATCGTCCATTTTATACTCTTAAATATACAGCAAGGATTCATGAGATTTCATGTGCTACTCATTGTAAAGGGAAGTCGTAAGGGTCCAAATCGGTTAATTTTGAAATTTTCACTTTTTTACACATTAATAATATATGATTCATTCTGATTAATTTGGTATGTGTTTTAGTCCAATATTTACCATTTTTAATTTATTTTTATTATATTACTGTAATCCTAATTTTTCTTTAAAAAATCTTGCAAGATTTTATAAACAGCATATCTCGCAAACTATTTGGTCTATAAGGCTGTGGTTTGGCTTATATTTCAAAGGAAATCATCAGTTGGCTATTCTGTCGAGAAGAGTATCAGTGGTCGATGGGCTGCCGACATCCCTGCCTAACGGGCACAATACACGTATATAGTTGCTACTTCTTCTTCTACTTCATTTCCCGTTTCCAGTTCCCTGGGTTGGGTTGCGAATCAAGGACCTCCACAGTTGTCTATCCCTCCACCATTCTTTCAATACTTCTTTTTCTTTTACTCCTCTTTTCTCTATGCTTTCCTTCACCGTATCTATCCTCCTCTTTCTGGGCCTTCCTCGTGGTCTTCTTCCTGGTATTTTCTCCATAAATATTGTTTTTGGTAAGTTACTCTATATTCTTCCATTCTCATCATATGTCCTTACCACTTCAGCTTACTGGTTTCTATCTTGTTTTGCAGTTTTGGGAACCCAGTTCTCTCCCTAATGCCCACATTTCTGATTTTATCCCTCCGTGTCTTCCCAATTATTCCTCTAAGGAACTTCATCTCGGCTGCTTGGATTCGGCTTTCATTGCCTTTTGTTATGGTCCAAGTACCTGCTGCATATGTCAAAATTGGTGTGTTATACTTTGACAATAGAACTTTCTTGCATTTCTCTGGTACTTCCTGGTTCCATACTAAACCTCTCACACACTGGTAAAACCCATTAGCTTGGTGGATTCTCTTTCCAATTTCTTCATTTATTGTACCATCTTCTGTGAGTATGCTCCCTAAATACTTAAAGCTTTTTACCATTTCCAATGGATTTCCATTGACTTCAATATTCTTTCTTCCTTCTCTCTTGTTTCTTGTCATCACTACAGTCTTACTCTTCTCCACACTTATTTTCATTCCACATTTCTCTATCTCTTGATTCCAGACAGTAATTTGTTCTTGCACTTCTATTTCATTTTCTTCCCATATTACAATGTCGTCTGCAATGAGTAAGGCCTTAGTCTCCTTGGTTCGGCCACTGTCTTGGCAAACCAGTTTTGTGGTTCCCTATTTGTTTCCACTCTGTGTGGTTGTACATATCTTTATTATTTGTCTTCATTGTATTTATTCATTGTCAAGTTTGTTTTGTTTATGTTGGTTAGTTGTCATGATTCATTTGTTTTGATTACATGTTGTATTCCCACTGCCGGTGTTTCCAGTGGGATATTTTTGCTTAGAAGATATTTTGGTATTCTAAGTTGGCCACTTTGATTCTTCTTCTTTCTCTTTGTATTCTCTTTGACTTGTCTTTGAGCTTTCTGCTGTGATTGGCTGCTTTCAGCCTATCAGAGGCCTCCTTGCTGTTTGTAGCGACCAATCACGTGTTTCTTCCTCGCCTTTAAGCTTGTAGCCATGACAGAATGTTGTGCTTTGATACTGGTTGTGATCTATCGACGAATATCCAGTTAATCACTTCTGTAATTGGTGCTATCTTCATAGTAACCGTGCTTAGTGATCATATCCTGCACATGATTCATATTTTTGTTAGGGCAGTGACATTTTGGTGATTTTCGGTCTCATCAGACCATGCTTGTTGTTATCGCTACGCGCCATGTTAACGAATCCTTCAATCCGCGGCGTCGGATAGTTTGTTGTAACTTGTTTAATTCTGATCTTCACCTATTGCCTAACAATTTGTCATCACGCGTATGAATATGATTTTGTTTCGTGTGATAAGTAATTCATCGTTTGTCTTGAGGCATGTGCTACAAGGCCATGCACTATCTTCCTGCACCATCACTGAAATGGAGGTTGACACTGGGCTCAACTACTTTACTATTGTGACAATACCGTGCGATTGCCATATCCCGGTATTTGTATGACAGCAACTACTTTGACTTCCTGCGTGTCACACATAATTTGTTTTATTAACAATTCATTTTTGGGCTTACGGTATCGGCGCATCACTGTAAGTCAGTCCTGGTTCGACGACACATTCTCGTTCCATGCGACCTGTTTTCATTATTTGTTGCAACTCCACTTGCGTTGCATGTTTAAACTATACCATTCTTTGGAACCGCCTTGTATAGCATGCCGTTCCTTGATGTATTGATCTGCAGCTACGTTCAAGACAATTTATGTGTTTTAGGCTCAAGCCTTACGTGTGTTAATTCCATGCGAGTGTTTCTTCAATTGTGTAAATTTGTGCCAGTGTTTCTCATATATTTGTGTGCCACCTTTGAATATTTATTTTATGTGCCACCTATTTGATACTATATCTTATTATTAGTAATTGTTTGTGTTGTGTCCTTTATGCCTTCCTGGACCTCCTTACTTGGTGACAATGATATTGTCTGGTCCTCCACATGTTTGCTAAATTGTTATGCGACCTTTTATAAAGTCAACCCCTTTTATCATTACATCTTTATCTAATGCTTTGGCCAACAAACCCTTATACATGTCCGCTATTACCAGGATACTCTTGGTGGGTTTTTGACTTCCCGCGTTGGCCAATACACTATTTGGTCCTCTCCGGGCCGGATATTGAGCTGTTTACTACTTTGAATTATTAAGCATTGTTTTGGCCATGTTGGGCCCTTGTTTCTTGCTATTTCACCAGGAAGGGCATAAATTTAACATTGTATACGTTCCCATTAACTTCCCAAGGACACAATACAGTATTCTATGTTCAGATGTTTGTTTACAACTTAATCGAGACCATTGTCTCAGTGTTTATTTTTTGTGTTAGTTAGTTGGTTGTGTTAGTTAGGTGTGCAACTCTGGTAATTACATCTAAGCGGGCAATCCTAAAGTTATTATGGAGGATGCCCAAAAGCGAGCTTTAGTTAGGAAGCGTGCAGTCGCTAAGGGCATGCTTACCTCACAAGAAAAAGTAATTAGCAACTTTCAGGACATTACAGAAGAGCAATATCAAATGTTAGTGTTACGCAAACACAAATGCGAGGAAATTTATAAACAATATAACGAAGCGCAAGTCGCTTTAGAGGATATTACAGACAATATCGATGAAGAAACAGCAGAAATCCAACACTATAGACAGTGATAACCCTTTGAATAATTTGCAGAGTGCACAATTTCCTAATGCTAACGTAGCTGCAGCGCATATAAAGTTGCCTGAAATTCAAATTCCTCAGTTCAGTGGCGACTTCACAGACTGGCTGAATTTCAGAGATAGCTTCAAGGCCATAGTAATTGGTAACCATGCTCTTTCTGATGTTGTTAAGTTTTACTACCTTAATTCTAGTCTTAGTGGCGAGGCTAAGCTCCTCCTAAAGAACATTACTGTGTCAGATGATAACTTTATGGTCGCATGGAACTTGCTGACAACTCGATACAATAACATTAGGCTCATAGCGCACAACCATGTCACCAAGCTTTTCAAGCCCCCCGCATACGGTAATGATTCAGTGTCCTTGCGTGCCATCATCGACCACTTTGTTTCTCATGTCAATGCGTTAGAAGCTTTTGACTTTAACGGGGTCACCCTTCAAGACCTGTTATTGTCACATTTTATATTGGAGCTACTAGATAATGATAGCATCCGTGAATGGGAGAATCATGTTGATTCTGGGAGAATTCCCACTCTCCAGGACTTGGTTAGCTTCTTAGAGAAAAAATGCAAGGTACTGGAAATAACTGAAAGGAATGGATCCAGGCCTGCATTACATACTGCTGTAACCAAACTTAAAGCTGAAGGTCATTCGCCTCAGAAACCCATGTTAACTACTACCAAATTTCGTTGTACATATTGTAGGAGCATTGATCACCAATTGTCGAAATGTGGTACCTTTATTAAACTTTCGTCCACAGCCAAATGGGATTTTGTCAGGTCTCGAAAATTATGTTACAATTGTTTGCGTAATTTCGATCCTAATCATCAATGTTCGAAGTACTCTTGTAACACTTGTTCCCGAAAACACCACACTCTTCTTCACTATGAACCCTCCAGTGGCACTGGTAATGATGCTTCTCAAGCTCATGCTAACGTAGTAAACACGAGTTGTAGTAGCGTCGCTCGTGACAATCAATCTTCAAGGACGCTATTACCCACTGCCAAGTTGATTATATTAGCTGGCAATGGCTTACGTGTACCTGTCACTGCACTACTTGACTCTGCATCAGATTGTAACTTAATTTCGTTACACTTAATTAAGAAATTAAGACTCCACACCAAACCTATGAAGGTACACATTCGCGGTGTCGGTCAAAATCAAAGCACTGCTACTGTTGTTGCTGACGTGAACGTTTTTGCCTGTGCTACTAATTGGTCTGCTAAGCTTGAATGTCTCGTGGTTCCCGATATTGCACTTGAGCTACCCGCTGCTGGTTTCGACACCTCTGAATGGAACATTCCATCACATATTGATTTAGCTGATCCTGATTTCAATTGCACTAAATCTATTGACCTTGTTCTTGGTGCAGAATATTTCTTTGACCTGTTATGTCCTGGTAAAATCATACCAGTTGGTGATTTGCCCATCATTCAAAATACCTCTGTGGGTTGGGTGTTTTCTGGGAGGCTGCCCAGTGCAAGCACCTCGCAACCATCGCACGTGGTATCAGCACTTACACTCTCACGCCCTCATGTAGAACAACAGCTGGAAGCGTTTTGGATCGTTGAAGAAGTTGAAACCCCAGTGTTGTCTGTTGATGAATCCATATGTGAAGAACACTTTGTTGCTACTACCACTCGCCAAGACGATGGTAGATTTGTGGTTAGACTCCCTCGCAAGGTAGACTCAGACCCTCTAGGTGCCTCTCGCTACGCTACACTAAATCGTTTTCACTCTCTCGAAAGACGCTTGGCTCGTAACCCTGAGTTAAGGTTAGAATACACTGAATTCATGCATGAATATCTAGCCTTAAGCCATATGCAAGTCGCTTCCCACCCGATTGATGGTGAAGTTTACTACATTCCCCATCATCCTGTTTTCAAGCCGCACAGTACTTCTACAAAGCTCAGAGTGGTATTTGATGCTTCGATGGTTACTACGTCTGGGTGCTCCCTTAATGATACCTTGTTGGTGGGCCCTGTAATTCAGCAGGATTTGTTCTCTATTTTGCTTCGGTTCCGTACTCACTTGATAGCGTTTGCAGCTGATCTGAGTAAAATGTACAGACAGATTCTTGTAGATCACAAAGATCGTGACTTACAGAGAATATTTGGAGAGACTCTCCTTCAGACCCAATAGTAGAATATCAATTAAACACCGTTACATATGGTACTGCCCCAGCTTCCTTCTTAGCCACTCGTGTGCTAAAGGAGCTCGCCCTCACTAATGGCACAGCTTTTCCAGCTGCCACTCAGATTGTTTTCAACGACTTCTATGTTGATGATTGTATCTCGGGATGTGATTCCGAGCATGACGCACTCATTCTGTATGATGAATTGACCCTTCTTTTGAGGTTAGGTGGTTTCGAACTGTGTAAGTGGAGTTCAAACTCCTTGACTCTATTAGATAACATTCCTCTTGATCATCAAGAGAAACAACAACTCCGTAGTTTCGGTGATGGTGAAGAAACAGTCGCCAGAACGCTAGGACTTTATTGGCAACCTATCGATGACTTATTGCGGATTCAGTCACCTATCGTGAACTGTGACACTTCAATTACCTTTACTAAGCGTTCATTTTTGACCATTGTTGCCTCTATCTTTGACCCCTTGGGTTTAGTGTCACCTATTGTGGTTGCTTGTAAGATTCTCTTCCCAGATTTGTGGATTCACAAACTCGGTTGGGATGACCCCCTTCCAATGGAAATCGCGCAAGCTTGGCTGAATGTTTATAGCAATTTACCTGCGATTTCTGAGATTTTTACTCCACGTTTGATTAAGCCTGCTTCAGAAATCAAATCTATGCAACTTCATGGCTTCTGCGACAGCAGTCGGCAGGCCTATGGAGCTTGTCTCTATTTATTGTCAATTGATACCAACGGCATCGTCACTGTTGCACTTGTGTGCGCTAAGTCGAAGGTTGCTCCTCTTAAACAGTTGTCTTTGCCCAGACTTAAGTTATGTGGTGCACTTTTGCTTTCCAAATTGCTTGCAAAGGTGCAACCCGCTTTGAACTTGCCTATTGAATCCGTCTATTGTTGGACAGATTCCACTATTGTTTTGTCTTGGTTGGCTTCGCCCCCCTCAAAATGGAAAACCTTTGTAGCCAATAGAGTTGATGAAATACAAAGGCTTACTGTCCACTGCGCCTGGAAACATGTCTCTTCCCGTGACAATCCAGCCGACATAATTTCCCGAGGCTGTATGCCCTCGGAATTGAAAAATAATCAGCTGTGGTGGTATGGTCCAGCATGGTTGAAGGCCTTTACAAGCTCCAGTACTTAAGATATCTTTGACACTCCTGTGTCCGAATTGCCTGAGTGTAGAATTTCGTGTGCAAATGTATCTAAACCTGTTGACATTGATTTTTTAAACAATTTTTCTTCCTACACGAGATTGTTGAGGGTCTTAGCCTACTGTATTAGGTTTGTCTCTAATTGTAGAAATACCACTAGGATCAGTGGTCCACTCACTGCCATTGAAATTGATGTTGCACTACTTACATGTGTGAAAATGATTCAAGCTCAGTGCTACTCTACTGAACTTGCTGCTCTGATGAAGAATGAGCAAGTGCCATCCACTTCCACCATCAGCAATTTGCACCCTTTGCTTCACTCTGATGGCACTATTCGTGTGGGAGGCCGTTTGGAATTGGCCGACCTTCCATTTGATATGATACAAAACACCAGATACTTTTGCCCAATGACCATCATTTCACTAAAGTCGTGGTCAGACATACCCATTTAAAGTTGCTTCATGGCGGGGTCCAGGTTGTGATTGCGACTATCCGACAACGCTTCTGGATACCTTCACTACGAAAACTTGTTCGTAGCCTATCTCGCTCTTGTTTTACTTGCGTGCGCTACGCTGCACGTCTTTCTGAACAGTTAATGGGTCAACTCCCAGCTGTTCGCCTCCATCAAACCTTTCCCTTTAATCACGTTGGTGTTGATTACTGTGGTCCATTTACTATCAGGTACGGTGGCCCCAGGTCAAAGGTCTCTACTAAGGCCTACATCGCAATGTTCGTTTGTATGGTTACGAAGGCTGTGCACACTGAAGTCGTCACTTCCCTCTCCAGTCATGCTTTCGTTGTAGCTTTTACTCGCTTCTGCAGTAGAAGGGGTGTTCCCGCTCAAGTGTACTCCGACAATGGTACCAACTTTCAAGGCGCACAGTCTGACCTTGCTGATCTTGGTTCGTTGCTCTCCTCGGCAGATTTTCAATCTGTTGTTCAAGATTCTACCTCATCGCTACTAATTCAGTGGCACTTCGTTCCTCCTAGTTCTCCGCATTTTGGAGGAATTTGGGAGGCAAACATCAAATCTTTGAAATCTCATTTAATAAGAATTATGAAGGCTCAAGTAATTACGTATGAAGAATTGACCACTCTCGTGGTGCAAATTGAAGCTATTCTAAATTCTAGACCCATTTTGCCTATGACTGAGGATCCTACTGACTTGTGCTATCTCTCGCCAGGTCACTTTCTGGTTGGACGACCTTTGAATGCCTTGCCCATTCCTGACGTTTCTGAAGTGCCCATCAATAGGTTGTCTAGATGGCAATTACTTCAACAGATTATGACTTCATTGTGGCGTAAATGGTCCACAGATCATTTACTCTCCCTTCAACAACGTCACAAGTGGAACCGTGTGTCTCCTAACCTCAAGGTTGGCACGCTTGTGCTTATTGTGTCTGTTAGGTAGTCAGCCCGAAGGCTGGTTGGATCCTCAAAAAGTACCGCCGTTACATTATGTGAGTAGATACCCACAAAAACCCAAGGCAGCGCTATATTGAGGCGTTCTAAGCAAGAAGAGGAGTGAGGTAGTTTGCCATTGCTTTCCTCACTGAGTCAGAACAGTAGTCCTAACCCTATGATTAGAACCTTTCACAGCATTCACAGGCACTCACTGTGACCTGAATGTCATTACTAAGCACCACCCATACCTCAGTAGCTTCCATATAATCACAGCCATGAGTGAGACTGAGACATCGGTGAAAAGCCACCTTTTACTCTAGCCTGTGCCAACTGACAAATGCAAATGTACTGTATTCATCAAGAGATGGTTGTGCTTATTATGGATGACAATGTTTCTCCTACTTACTGGCGACTTGGACGCATTCTTGAGGTTCACTGTGGTAAGGACGGCCTAGCTCGTGTGGTCTCTCTACATACCACCTCTGGACTCTTGAAACGTCCCATCGTCAAGGTGTCTCCCTTGTTGCCGCAGAACTAAACCCTCTTGTATTTCATAAACAACCTGCCTGTTGTTTCTGTGCGGGCAATATGGTTCGGCCACTGTCTTGGCAAACCAGTTTTGTGTTTCCCTATTTGTTTCCACTCTGTGTGGTTGTACATATCTTTATTATTTGTCTTCATTGTATTTATTCATTGTCAAGTTTGTTTGGTTTATGTTGGTTAGTTGTCATGATTCATTTGTTTTGATTACATGTTGTATTCCCACTGCCGGTGTTTCCAGTGGGATATTTTTGCTTAGAAGATATTTTGGTATTCTAAGTTGGCCACTTTGATTCTTCTTTCTCTTTGTATTCTCTTTGACTTGTCTTTGAGCTTTCTGCTGTGATTGGCTGCTTTCAGCCTATCAGAGGCCTCCTTGCTGTTTGTAGCGACCAATCACGTGTTTCTTCCTCGCCTTTAAGCTTGTAGCCATGACAGAATGTTGTGCTTTGATACTGGTTGTGATCTATCGACGAATATCCAGTTAATCACTTCTGTAATTGGTGCTATCTTCATAGTAACCGTGCTTAGTGATCATATCCTGCACATGATTCATATTTTTGTTAGGGCAGTGACATTTTGGTAATTTTCGGTCTCATCAGACCATGCTTGTTGTTATCGCTACGCGCCATGTTAACGAATCCTTCAATCCGCGGCGTCGGATAGTTTGTTGTAACATGTTTAATTCTGATCTTCACCTATTGCCTAACAATTTGTCATCACGCGTATGAATATGATTTTGTTTCGTGTGATAAGTAATTCATCGTTTGTCTTGAGGCATGTGCTACAAGGCCATGCACTATCTTCCTGCACCATCACTGAAATGGAGGTTGACACTGGGCTCAACTACTTTACTATTGTGACAATACCGTGCGATTGCCATATCCCGGTATTTGTATGACAGCAACTACTTTGACTTCCTGCGTGTCACACATAATTTGTTTTATTAACAATTCATTTTTGGGCTTACGGTATCGGCGCATCACTGTAAGTCAGTCCTGGTTCGACGACACATTCTCGTTCCATGCGACCTGTTTTCATTATTTGTTGCAACTCCACTTGCGTTGCATGTTTAAACTATACCATTCTTTGGAACCTCCTTGTATAGCATGCCGTTCCTTGATGTATTGATCTGCAGCTACGTTCAAGACAATTTATGTGTTTTAGGCTCAAGCCTTACGTGTGTTAATTCCATGCGAGTGTTTCTTCAATTGTGTAAATTTGTGCCAGTGTTTCTCATATATTTGTGTGCCACCTTTGAATATTTATTTTATGTGCCACCTATTTGATACTATATCTTATTATTAGTAATTGTTTTTGTTGTGTCCTTTATGCCTTCCTGGACCTCCTTACTTGGTGACAATGATATTGTCTGGTCCTCCACATGTTTGCTAAATTGTTATGCGACCTTTTATAAAGTCAACCCCTTTTATCATTACATCTTTATCTAATGCTTTGGCCAACAAACCCTTATACATGTCCGCTATTACCAGGATACTCTTGGTGGGTTGTTGACTTCCCGCGTTGGCCAATACACCCCTAGTTTCCCATTCTTCGTTTCACACTCTTGTGGATTTCATCCATTACATTTATAAACAGTATAGGGGTTAACACACTTCCTTGTCGAAGTCCTGTTTCAACACTGAATCAGTTTGTTTGTCCTAGCTTGGTCTTCACACTACTTACACACTTTTCATACATGGCTTTGATCATTTGTATTTCTGCTCTGCCTACCCTGGTTTTTTCAATGCGTCCCATGGTACACTGTCGTATGCCTTCTCAATATCTAGAAATGTCATCATCAAATCCTTTTTGAACTCCCATCTTTTCTCCCTCATGTTTCTTAGAGAGTTGCTACTACTATTGCAACTAAATACTTTCACCCAAACCTTTAACCATAGTTTTAATAGCCTAAGTGTAATGGATCTGATGGTGATCGCTTGACGAAACTGGCCATACAAGTGTATTTATTAATTTATTTATTAATATCATGTATTTTTCTTTTCATGATTAGGGAATAACCCATCACAGTTGTACAAAATATTAACATATTAATTAGTTATATTGAATTCAGTTTTGAGTGACACTGCTAGTTCCTGTAGGGGAAAAGTGAAAAGGTGTGAAAATGCTTCAAAACGAAATGGCCTTACTTTAACATGAATTTTCTCAAAATTACTTTTTTGAAAATAATACCGATACTGTGGATCCTCGAAGAGTCAATTTGTTCAAGTAAAAGAAGAATTAAAAAAAAACTCCAAATATTTAATGAAAAAAATAGAGGTTCAATGAAAAAAATATTTACAAAATTCTATTACTGTTTTCCAAATGAATGAGGATCAGTACACTGAGGAACAACCAATAAACAGTCTGTAAAAAAATTTAATTCATATATCTAATAGATGAGGCCTGTTTACCATCCCTTGATGAATGCAGTACATTTGCATTTGTCTGTTGGCACAGGCTAGAGTAAAAGGTGGCTTTTCACCGATGTCTCAGTCTCACTCATGGCTGTGATTATATGGAAGCTACTGAGGTATGGGTGGTGCTTAGTAATGACATTCAGGGCACAGTCAGTGCCTGTGGATGTTGTGAAAGGTTCTACTCATAGGGTTAGTACTTCTGTTCTGACTCAGTGAGGAAAGCAATGGCAAACTACCTCACTCCTCCTTTTGCCTAGTATGCCTCAATATAGCGCTGCCTTGGGTTTTTGTGAGTATCTACTCACATAACCTAACGGCGGTACTATTTGAGGATCCAACCAGCCTTCGGGCTGACTACCTAACAGACATCTAATAGATGCAAAATGGTAGGTTAGACATGGAGATTAACAGGAGGGTACAGCAGAGCAATGCATTCTACAAAAGCGTAAAAAAACTTGTTTGGGATAAGGAAGTACCAAGGAAAAGCAAAGAAATAATGTATTAAGTGAACTATGTACCCATATTGACTTATGCAGCTGAGAGTTGGACCTTGACAAGCAGGCAAGAGAGTAGAATTCAAGCCAGTGAAATGAAATTCCTAAGAAGTATGATAGGACATACATGGAAAGGCAGAGTGAGAAATGAAGATGTTAGGACGGAAGTTGGGATGAGAAAACTAAATGAGAGAATTGAGAAGAATAAACTAAGGTGGTTTGGACATGTAAAGAGGATGGAGGAAAATAGAATACCAAGACAGCTGCTGGAGGTAAAGTGCAAGGGTAAGAGAGCAAGAGGAAGACCTAGAACAAGGTGGATTGATTCAGTGAAGAACAGCATAAGAAAAAGAAATTTGGACTGGGACAAGATCGTGGAAGAGGAATGGTGGAAAGAAAGAGGGAGGTGGAGAAGTGCCATCAATACCCCGACCCGGCAGAATCTGGATAAGGGGAAATGATGATGATGATGATCTAATAGATGCTGAGAAAATGGGGCATTTACCGTGTATACTCGAATACCACCCGCACATTTTTAAACAAATTCGGACGTGAAAAATTGGGGTGCGGGTCTTATTTGAGTCATCCAAATTTGAAAGATCTAAATTGCCCGCCGCGCGCGATATCGGGTGTTGCGAGTATCCGCTAGATGGTGCTAGCCTTCTTCCGGCTATAACTTTGTTTTACCGTAGGCACGCGGCGTCATACAGTCACGCGCACGTTCTCAGAGTGTAAACATGAATGCTACGAAACGTTTGCGGTCATTTACTGTGAGTGAGAAATTGAAAGTTGTGAGGGAAGCTGAAGTTATTGGAAATCGTGCCCGGTAGGAAATATGATATTGACGAGTCATGTGTTCGTGATTGAGCGGGATGACGTCTATGCTACAACCACTGGATGTCTGCGTGAACCGCCCGTTCAAAGCAGCCTTGAAACAGCTGTATACAGAGCGGATGGCGGCCGATAAGCACACACCGACTCCAACTGGTCGTATTCAGGGCCCGAAAGTTCAGCTGCTGTGTTCGTGGATTTTGACGGCATGGAATCGTATCTCTGGAGATCTCATACGGAAGAGCTTCAAGAAATGTAGTGTTTCGAATGCTATGGATGGCAGTGATGACGACATTTAGTGGGAAAGTGATGGTGATAAAAGTTCCGAAGTTGGTACTTCTGATGACGATGAATGAAGTGTTTGTGTACTTTTATTTGTATTTTTAATCGTTTGATGTGTGTTATTTTAGGACGACTTCAAAACTGTTGGAAACTATTTTGGATAAATGCTATTCTGTTTATCTAGTTAAGATAGTAAATAATTTTGAGTAAAAACATTTTTTTTTTTAAATTTTGTTATTCCAAATAAGGGTGCGGGTCATATTCGGGGGCGGGTCGTATTCGAGTAAATACGGTATATTGTCATTATAACATTGGCAATATAAGGCTTTACGACTCCCCTAAACAAGAATAAGCCATCTCTAGGCAGAAATATTGTTCGTTTCATCCACCGCAATCATGCAAAGTGATTCTTGTCAAAAAGATGGGCTGGATACCAATTGGAATACAGGGGGATTCTTTGTGATATGAATGGAAGATGAGCTACCAGAGGGCCAATTGAAACATGCAGTATACCTTGATTCCTTACTTCATTATGAACACAATATTGCTATTAATTCTAATAAATGTGTAACTAGATCATAGTTATTTGCTCTGTAATTTTGGAAAGTTTGTATGATCAGCACTTATGGTTAAGGATAATATGCTTTGGGACACCTGGTGACTCAAAATGTAAGGAGTATGTTAAACATGCTTCTGGTCCACTCATTGATACTTGACGAAGTTATGCAGGCTTTGCTGGTTCCTTGGATTACTTCTATTAGTACCGGTATTTGTACTATTTAGCAATGATCTTACTTCACTTGTAGATAGCATTGTTTGTTAATTATGCTTATTTTGATGTTCACTCTCACCTTCCAATGAGTTTTGCTTGGTTTAGATTACTCTGTTTATTAACTCATTGGGGGTGATGCTACATCTTAAAGTTTGTGTACTTTTACATGTTACTTTTCCAGGCTGTACCCATGTTTCTTCCTATCATGCGAGGGACTCTCAATTTACCAGCTGTGCGTGATCCAGAAGTCCTGGAGCGCCTCGATCCTACTGGATTGCTGAATTTGTGCCTTAGGTATCAGCAACACATTTCAATGTGTAGTGAACTGGTAGCAAATGAACAAGCACAACTTGGACACAGGATACGAGATGTAAGTATAGTTCAGCTTTGAAAAGATTGTGCCTACGAGGTGAGGAAATGGGGTAAGGGAAGAAGATGGTAGCAGACACGGAGTGGTATGTCCCCATCTCTCAGACCTTTAAATACAAGTCTCTTAAAAAGTAGTGCATAACTGACTGCTATCTTTGTGTAAAGAGCAGCCTGTTCACCTGTTCAGTAGCTCAAAGTAATGTCACAGACAATGCGTTGGATGGACTCGGTGGAGAATAGTATTAGAAGACGGAACCTGGATTGGAACACTGTGTCGGAGGAGGAATGGTGGAACGACAGAGCAAAGTGGAGAGGAACCATATTTGCCCCCACCCAGTGTCAACTGGAAAAGGGGAAATGAAGATGATGATGATGATGATGATTCAATTTGCAATTGTATTTCAAATCTCACTACGAATATGTTTGTCATGTTTCCATATTGACTGTGAATTGTATTTGATTCAATCATGACAAAGGGTGCCTGATTTTCTGGTACATAGTGTAGGGATTTAAACTCTCACTTTTCAAGAGAGACTCAAGAACGAAGGATAAGCACAGGATGATTCACATTCCTTTCAGAAGCAAACAGTGAGAAGTTGCACTGTGTATCCAGTACAGCTAACTAGTCAGCCAATGGTCTCCTATTTGGAAAGGATGTCATTGTGCAGACTTTCTCTGTTGTATCCTTTGCTGCTAACACCTTACAGTGCTGCAACATGAGCTGGAGTGTTTACTCATGCATGCTTCTCATCCTTATCAGATGTTGTTGATCCTGCTGTTACACTTGGATCCCTTTGCCTCTCTATTTCAATCCTTTTACTTCTCACTCGTTAGCTGTACACAAGAACCTCGTTTATCCAGATTAAGTGGGACCGGAAAATCCGGATAATCCAGAAAAAACTAAAAAACAAATACATCTTACCGTATTTGCTCGCGTATATCTCGCACTTTTTTTCCTGAAATTTCAGCTAAAAAAATGGGGTGCGAGATATACGCGAGCCGAAAATACGAGTGAAATTTGTCGGTGCGAGATATACGCGGGGAATTTCCGTATTCCTCTTGTATTGTTTGGGCTTTGAAGATAAGGAAATCTGTGCTATACCACTCGCGCCAACATGCTCGTATGTTTCGAAGATTGCGCATGTAGGCCTACTGTTACATCGCAGAGAAACGCAGTTCAGTCTTCTCGAATCTCAAGGATTTCGTCTTTATGTATTGCGTTGCTTCAGAGCTCGGCCGTGTGCAAGCATGTAAAGCGGCGCTGTGTGGGTGTTAGCACGCTTCAGCCGCGCTCGGCTAAGTTCGAGCTCGCTCGGGCATGTAGCGAGGAATCGATATGGAAGATATCGTTCGTATCGATCGTTACGCGTCTGCGCTCTAAATTCTGCCTTGAATCATCCTTAACGAGCTCATGACGTCTTTTTCATAGGTTCTTAATGTCGCATAACCATAACACACGAACTGATGCAAACTTGCGTAAACTGACGCTATACTGTAGTGCCGCTACGAACGTACAAACTCGGACAGACCTCTCGCAAGCATGCGATGTGGCCCTGGCGTGACTGTTAGCACGCTTTAGGCCTACATTGTGTCTTCAGCCGCGGTCGGGTAAGATCGAGCTCGCTCGTACATGTTGTGAGGAATCGATATGGAAGATGATCGATCGTATCCAATATAAATGCTGGAGTTCCTTTTCTGCCTTGAATCATCCGTAACGAGCTTATAACGTCTTTTTCAATGACGACTTGTGGCGCGCTAAATCGAACGTGTTTATACCTCAAGGTTATTACGGTCATTTATATGACGGCGTCAAAAAATAATGCGAGATATATGCGAGTACTTTTTTCCCCCTGAAATTTCAACTAAAAAAATGGGCTGCGAGATATACGCGGGGGCGAGATATACGCGAGCAAATACGGTATATAATCTATTGACATAAGTTGTAATACCTTTTCTCAATTGTACAAAAAATATAAGAACACTTTTCTTACATTTACAACTCTGTTTTATCATCATCATCATCAGGTCTTCGCTCCAGCAAGCCGGGTGCGGTAGTACAAAGCCTCTTTCAATTTGTTTTATCCATCCATAGCTGTTCTTCGGAGATAGTATGCCAGTTTACACCTCTCTTCTCTAAATCCTATGAAACTTGTTTCACCCATAAGTCTCGAGGTCGTCCTCGGGGTCTTTTGCCAGGAACTTCTTCTTCTTTATATGCCGTCTCCGCGTCGAAGATTGGCGATCATCAGTGCAATCCCTTGCCTCGAGGTTGCCGTTCGAAACAGAGATGCTGAGTCAAGTTCAAACCATTCTCGCAAATTCTTGAGCCAGGAGATCCTCCTCCTCCCTGGTCTGTGCCGTCCTTCAATCTTGCCTTCCATGATTAGCTGCTGGAGTCGGTACTTGTTATTTCGAATCACGTGGCTAAAATATTGTAGCTTCTGTCGCTTGATGTTGTAGAGCTCCTCAATCTCCTTGCCCATCCGATCCAGCACCGTGGTGTTTGTCACCTTGTTGGTCCACGATATACGAAGCATGCGACGATACAGCCATATTTCAAATGCTTCCAACTTCTTCTCCAAGGTTTTGGTTAACGTCCACCCCTCGTGTCCATACATTAGTATGGGAATTATGTAACACTTGAGGGCAAGTAGTCTCGTTCTCAGACTAAGATCTCGGTGACACAGCAGATTCTTCATTTTGATAAAGACACTCCTGGCTTGCTCAATGCAAGCTTTGATTTCATGGCTGCGGTCCCATTTGTCATTCAGGTAGCTCCCTAGATATTTATACGAATGAACTCGTTCGATGGCTATATCAGTAACTGATAATGTGTTATCAATTACTACTTTGCTGACAACCATGAATTTTGTTTTGCGAATGTTCATCCTTAAGCCATAACCATTGCTAACTGCGTTCACGAGATTCAGCAATGCTTGGAGATCTTCAATGCTTCCGGCGTTCAGGACTGTGTCATCTGCATATTAGAAATTATTGATGACTGTGCCGTTGATGACAATGCCTTGATGAAACCCATCCAAGGCTTCCCACATGATTGCCTCCGAATATAAGTTGAAGAGCATTGGAGACAGCACACAGCCTTGTCGAACACCACGTCGAATTTTTACTTCCCCAGAACGTTCGCTCGTTGATTCCA
This sequence comes from Meconema thalassinum, assembly GCA_946902985.2. Taxonomy (NCBI): domain Eukaryota; kingdom Metazoa; phylum Arthropoda; class Insecta; order Orthoptera; family Tettigoniidae; genus Meconema; species Meconema thalassinum. The sequence goes on along the minus strand of OX336390.1, from coordinate 149,381,207 downwards.
GTAGTGATTGGCAATGATTCATATGTCACTATTGTAGGAACTACCCTTTCAAAATAAACTCTAGGAGTTCTTTCTGAAACCATTCTTTTCATATGGCCATACCACCGTAGTCTATAGAGTCTAGGGTGTCCAGCGACCTTAAAAACCTGGAAAACCTGGAAAAAACCTTGAATGAAAACAAACTTTGAAAAAACCCTGAATCGTCCCGAAAAACCTGGAAAAGGCCATTTCAATCTTTAGCTGACACGCGTGACTTGGTCAGCTAGCAATGTGTAGACTGTTTATTAGTTGGTTTGGCTGTAAGCGATGTTTATTGTCTGAAAAAGGTTTCCCAACTCTCTATGGACAAACCTCATGTTAATCATAAAGTGTTTCGAGAATACCGTAAGTTGCCGAAGTGAAAGAATCGTGCGGAGTTGAATTGCTCGATATTGGAAGCTGCGGACTTCATGTTGTCCACTTGGCTTTTAAAGTAGCCATGATGTCTACTGGCTGGGATTTAGCATCCATTTTGTGTTGTATATATGACTTATATAAAGATGCGCCAGCACGGCGGAGTCTTTACGTTCAGTATACTGGCTGTACCTTGTTTCCGTTGCGATTTTGTGGAACATGTTGGGTTGAAAACAAAGGGTTGCAGATCGGGCCATAGACATTCTTGCCAATCAAAGAATGTTTGTCATTACAGCTGAAAAGGAAAATACCGCTCTCATTTCACGCAATTTTGAGAAAGTCTCGTCGGCTGTTAAAGACGAATTATTGGGAACTAAACTTGCATTTTTGGCTCAATCGCCGGCTTAATAGAACCATTTCTGAAAGAGTTCCAGACAGATGGTCCTATGGCGTCATTCTTGTATGAGGAATTTCGCTCCCTCCTTGATACATTTATGAAACGGATTGTTAAGCCTGATGTTATGCTGACAAGTTCTAATTTGCAAACCCTTGAGTTAAGAGGGCGCTAAAGTCAGCCGGCCGCTCGTGGCAGGCTCTGCTTATAGCATTGAGAGAGAGTTAAAATCTACGTTTTAAATAGGTCAATGGCTGAAATTAAACAAAACATCACTTTCAAATCTCGTAAATACCTTCAATAGCACTTATTAAACTTTTCAAATGAGATTTCATTGATAATAACATTTTGTATCATTGAAACTGAGAAGCAATTTTCCCATAAGACAACGCCTTTTTTTCACCGATTTTACTTCAGAAATTAAAAATCAATGTGAATATCAAAAGTGATGAAAAGTTACATGGTTGTAAAGGGTATTTGTTTAAGAATGCTTCTATAGACATGAATCTTGCTTTTCTCCTGCATGTTTCTATAAAAGAAGCAGTTTTTAATGCCCTACATTTTCAGTCGTAATGCCGCTGCCGTAGAAGTTAGCCGCAAGAGCGCAGGCGTAATGGGTCAGTAAGGCAGAGTAACGAGTGATTTATAGCGCTGAGAACAAGACTTACAGCAGATGTATTGTGTTCGTTGAATAGGATTCTACTGTGTTTACTTCCGTTTTTTAAACGAACTGTTGGTAGGTTCATATTATGTATACAGTGTTATTAATTCAACGAGTTTAAGTATAATTTATTGTGAAACTTTTTTTATCATACCTTATTAATAGGGATAGGAAAACTTCGCGATCGCGAATTTCGCGAATTTTTAAAAGAAGTAATACACAGGTGATAATGTGTTATAATAACCCTAAAAATGGCGAAAATAAATGTTTTTGAGCTCGCGAATTTTCGCGAATTTCGCATGAAACGCGAATTTTGCATGAAAACGCGAATTTCGCATGAAAACGCGAATTTTAGCTTTTTTCTTTATAGTGCACTTCCGATAATTCTCGGCAATTAATGCACGAATTTCCGTGGATTTTTGAAAGCCACGAATTATCTACAGTAATGTTTTTAAGCCTAGCAAAATGCTATTGGTGAAAATATTGAAATGTATTTTAAGAACACGCAGAAAAAAATAATTATAATACTTTATAACATAGTATTGTAAGAGACACTACTTGGATTAGGCCTATACCAATATTAAAAACTAAGAGAAATGACTGTCATCACTTTTTGTTTCTTAGTTTATTTTTTCTAATTTTAGATTGTATAATTCTGAAGAAAACAATATAGGCCTATGAGAACGAAAATTCATCTCGATTTTCTATATAAGAGATAAGTGTGACTATAGACACACTAGCTTGACTGTGGGAACTTCCGGGATTTCCGTTGCATCACTCCTTTACTTGACATGCACTGGATCTCAGTTTACCTCACCGACAGTCAAATTCCGTACAATATCCTCATCGCTTTCATGTCTGAAACCATGATCGACTTTATCGAAGTCTAACTACTGAATGTCACTTTCTTCTGCATCTTGGCATTCATCCAGGTTTTGCCCTAATGTCATCGTAGCGAGACCACCTTACCCATTTGAAATTTCGTCGTCACAGAAGCCGACAAAGGCTTGTTTTTGTGCGAGTGTAGTAGCGGTAATTTTCTCTCATGACTTGACTGCATGGAGAGCATCCAACAAACGCGGAATGATCGTAAACTTAACGTTAAATAGCGGACCTCGCTTTCGGCATCAATCTGGATGGTCATCCTGGTAAGTTACTAAGTTATTGAGGTTTTAAGGGCCAAAACAGCAAGGTCACCTGCCCCTTCATCCTAGTGACTACTCGACGCGTGGCGTCATATAGTGCGCCTTTCAGACATGAATATCTAGATGGCAAGTATCCATATCAAAATGTGCCACTCTATCCTGAACCAGTCTTAACCAGGTGGTCTTCTTGGTTTCATTCTGTAGTGTACCTGTCAGAGTACTTGAAAGATATTGTGCATTTTATGAATGAAGTAGTAGGGACTGATAACTCTAGTGTTGATTTCCTGAACAATGTTTCACATGACGAAATACTTGAGATTCAAAGAATTTGGCACAGACATCACTGAACTCATCCCTTTATTAGAAGGCCAGTCTTATCAGACTGTTCACCTTCTAGATGGACATCTACGGAGAATTCAGCAAGCCCTTAAACTTACGGTACCAACATTAAGGGGCTGTTGGAGTGTTGTGGAAATGTGTTAAAAAGAGAGAAAATACATTCAGTTTTAGTAAAGGCTGGGTCCCATGCTCTTAGAATATTAATCAGCCTGAGATCCGTTGACCCTGGGAACAAGATTTACAAATGTGTGCATTTGATCCAGCAGAAATAGTGCTAATGAACATCAATGAGGATATTGCAAAGTAAATTAAGAAGTTGCCATTCTGTGGAACACTGGAAGAAAGTGAAGTCATAAGAGGATACAACGAACTGCAAACTTTAATCAAGAAGCAGATGCACGACAGGACCAAAACAGACATTGTTCGAGTTTTGCAAGGAATGACATTTGTATTTCCAAAGTTCTCAGAATCTGTGCTGAAAACAATTTTGATACCCTGTTCAAACGCTAACTGTGAACTTTTGTTTTTCAGCTTACACTAGCACGTTAAATGATATGTGTCACCGTTTGTCACAAGAGAATTTGGATCTCTTCACTGAAGTATACTTTAAAGGATGACTGAAATGTGTTATGTTATCCATGATATTTAAAAAATCCCGCCTAAAATTTAACATTTTGAAAGTACCGAAAAGTGCACTTGAAACCACCGAATTTGCCACTTTAAAATACCGCTTTCTTCACTTTGAAATCACCGAAAAATTCCTATCCCTACTGTATTTTTAATGGTACCGGTTCCGGAATGTACGAGATCGGTGAATCAGGGACATACTGCATTTATTACCTTAATGAAGTGTAATATAAGTCAAAACTATACAAGGTCAATGTGCTGGAAAATGAGCGACGTTCCCGGAGTACTGAAAGTTTCATTGGTTAGGACAGTTGGCTCGAAAATGCAACGTCAGTAGTCGCGTGGATTACAATCGTAGGCCAATTTTTAGTGGGTATTTAATTGGTTCTTTTTTCTTTTTGTTTTAAAATTTTAATTTTGGATTTTATAAGAAGGATGGAGTGCAATAAATATACTAATCATAGACAAATTCCATAGAGGAAAGTACCGGAAGGAGATGCCTTCGCTGCGCTGGCAGCAACAGAATTGCATAGATGCAACTTGCAACAGTTCAGCATCAATTGATATTGTAACTTTCAAGTAGGCTATTGTAAATAATAGGCCTACTATATTGTTATGCTTCCTGGTGTGTTCTGTTTTGTCGATTCGTACCACCATAGGCACTACACGCCATTATTAGGAAAAACTCCGAAATAACCATGCACAATGCTCTGCCGCATACAAGTCACAGAACACTAGGTTACGCCCACTTTGGACTTGGCGCTTGGCTTCACTGACACGAGGTCTGGGCAACTCCTCTCTTTCTTTCCTCCATGACAAATACATGAAATACCAAATATTTTGACACAACATGAAAACTTATCTAATTTTAACTTCTGAAAGAAATTTGACAGTTTCCCGTATTGAGTAAAAACATGAAATATTTGCGAACAGTTGAGAATTTTTCTACAATTAAGTGTTCCTTAATATATTCAGTTTCCCAATTCTATACAATGCTATACCTATACAAGTAAACCCATGCTGTTCAAGCATAGGCACCCGTAAGATTTCTTTCCGGGGGGAGGGGCAAGTTGTATTTTTAATTTCTTTACCTACCTGTCACTAGCTGATGATGATACGTACCTCCTCACCGCAATTTCCCTTCATTTCTTACTCGCTTCGTGCTATTCATTATTTGGCTGCTCTAAAACCGTTGGGAACATATCTTTATCTTTATGTTCGACGTTGTCGAAATGTAAATATATGTCAGAAAACTGTATCATAATGAGGGTCATTACAACTCTAGTTTTCTCATTATGAAACAGCTTCTCCCACCAATCAGAGCTCAAGAAACAGTTGTGTGACCAATTAGGTAAGGATAGCATCGCATCTGCGCTGACTTCCACGGCCTCCTATTTTAAATTTCACTGCGTGGTGTATTTGAGGAGGCCATGGTCAGCTACAAGGTATTCTCTGCGTCCCATGCGCTCTGTTCAGTACATAAAACTGGCGATATCTCGACATATATTTATGAATATTATTTTATGTTCGAACATAAAATAGTTATAATTATCGTCGAACATAAACAGTCGTATGCAACTCGCCTATAATGGTAATTAAGACACTCGTATGGAAATTAATTATTGCCATTATGGGCTCGTTGCATAATGTACTAGTATGGCATGAATGGGAGGAGTTTTTTTAATTTTGTGAATCTTCGTCATAATGTTCATTTCTTTAGAACAAGTAAATAAAAATCAAGCAGTTCATTAAAATTGTAATGTTAATTTCTAAATAACTGGCGATGTTTTCAAATAATCCCAAATTACTAAGTTAAATAAAACTGTGGAATTATCCCTAAATCTAAATCAGTTAACTATCAGCAACTTCAATTTATGAAATTAACTGTTGTGACAAGGAACAATCGAAATATTCTCGGGATTTCAAGAGGGGCTCACGGCCCCTTCTTGCCCCCCTGCGGGCGCCCATGAGTTCAAGCGTAGTTCTGCAAATAGTCGCGTGGAATAAGTTACAGTTGACTATTTGGTACACCACTGATGTGCTATATAGTGGCCATTGATGTGATTTAATTAAGAGCATCTTAATTACCATTATAGGCGAGTTGCATACGACTGTTTATGTTCGACGATAATTATTATAACCATTTTATGTTCGAACATAAATATTCATAAATATCTGTCGAGATTTCGCCAGTTTTATGTACCGAACAGAGCGCATGGGACGCAGAGAATGTTTGTATTTGACCATGACCTCCTCGATTACCCCACTATGACACTAGGCAACGCAGTGAAATTTAAATTAGAAGGCCTTGGAACTCAGCGCAGGTGCGATGTTATCCTTATCTAATTGGTCAAACAACTGTTTCTTGAGCTGTGATTGGTGGGAGAAACTGTTTCATAATGAAAAATAGTGTCATAATGACCATCATTAGGATACAGTTTTCTGACATATAATAGTCGGGGTCGAACATAAAATATATGTAATAATATGTAATATAAAATCTAGTGCATTATGTTGTCAGATATAAAACAAATGAACCTGGGTTACAATAGTAATCTACGCTACCAAAGGAGGGTTAGTATCGAACTCTTGAGAAATCTGACGATTGCCGTTCAGAAAAGACACGCTCGTTTTAAACAATGGTTTACCGAACAATTTCTGCCAGACCTCTGTCCATATTCAGTTATTATGGACAATGCGAGCATTCTCTCAGTGAAAATTAACAAAGCTCCGACCTCGAATAACAGAAAGGCTTACATTATCGAGTGGTTGTCTTCTAATGATATTCCCCACAACCCATCACAAACCAGTGTGGAGTTGTTACTTCACAAAGCCGCGCATTGTACGTACGAAATTGATGAAATAGCAAGACAACGCGGACACAGGTCTGACGAAAAGGAGGGGCAAATGGGACTACAGCCCTGGGGCCCGAGCGTACTGAAGGGCCCGAAAGAGGAAATCACGGCTTCTTAATTGCTTTTCAATAAGTCCAAAGAAAAATCTTGCATAATATTGAAATACGAATTCGTCTGACTTTTGAAAATAAGCAAAACGTTACGTTTGAATTCTCACCAAGCAAACTCTTGAAAGGTAAATTGAGTAAACTTTAAAACAATGGTGATTCTTGAGCCGTTGTAGAGCGAAAACATTGGGTCCAATTTCAGTTATTTCTAAAGAACTGTTATTTATCTAGGTACATAGTCTATTGGCAGCAGGTGAAATTTCAAGCGTTACAATGCTAAAGGCAACTTGGAAAATGTAGGCACGCTACGAAATTTAGAAGTACAAAATTCACGAATGAAATAAAATGAGATTATGTCCTGGCAAAATGCCTGGGTGGTGAAAAATCAATAAATTGAATAGCTTCTCTTTCCACATAATTTCACATAACCAAATATTGCCTTTTTAATTTATTTCAAGAAAAAACATGAATATTAGGATTTCACGGAAAGAACTCAAATGTGGGGCCGCAGTCATTACCGTGGGGCCCATGATCGCTCTCTACCGTCGTGGCTCTGCGTGGACATCGTGTAGTTTTGTTACAACCCAATTGTGGGCACACGTGAAATCTTATGTTGCAAGAAATAAGAACCGTTCCGAATAGCAGACCTCGAGAGAATTACGGACGAGGCGAAGATTGACTGCATCACAACATGCACTTGGGCAGGTTGCGTAAGTCCTGCAGAGAGACTGAGGGAAGAAAACTGAGAAGTCGGCTGAGTGCAGGTTGAATGCCGACTGACTTGCATCATAGCAATTAGCAACACTGCGGGAAGAGCAGTCTGGCGACATCGCAGTGAGTGTCTCTGTCTCTCTATGTGCAAAACGCTCTCTCTCTCACCTGCCACCATACGCGCTCTCCTCTGTAGCACGGTCGGTAATGCAGATTGCGAGTGAATAGTGCTCACTTCTCAGGTGGCCATTTCTGGAATTAAAAAAAAAAAAGACGATTCACGACCCAAGTTTCGCTCCCTCTTAAGCTCAAAGAATTTGATTCACGCCAAAAAGTTTGACATTGGGTTCGCTGCTTAAGACGAGTTCCAAGGTTAAAAACGTGAAGGAATTAGACATTCTTTGCTTGAATGAAAGTGTGCTCGGTAGTCTAGTTAAGCTTGTGGAAAAATTGCGGGAACGGTCACCCCCGAAGTATCAATTTGCAAGATTTATTTCTTGCTTAGATCCTGCAGTTGCTTTGAATGAAACGCTTGGCTTGAAACGCGTTGACAAGTATTTAGAAACCCTTGTGGCGAAAAAGTGCCTCTCCGGGTTGAAAGTAGACTAAATCAAAATGGAATATGTGGAAGTATGTAGAAATGCTCAGGTTCAAGTGCGTTTTATAGCTTATAAGAGGAGTGAAACTAGATTAGATGAGTTATGGATGGAAGTCATGACTTTCACAAAAGCCCACTTCTAATCTGCTGGATTTGGTTAAGAGTATCCCACGGAAACGCCACGCTCCGTGGTTCTTCGATTAATGAACAGTACATTGTTGAGAACCAGATGGAGCATAGTTTAGTAGCCCAGCGCCGTGTTCATGACGCTATCCTCGACGCAGGTGGTGTAGAAAAGGTTAATATACCAAAATCTCTAATTTTGTCAATGCGTAACGCACACTCTCAGTACCAAGATCATTTAGGTGAGCAAAAAGCAAACAATGAGACCTTAGCCAAAGTTGAAGCTGATAAAAAACGGAAGGCAGAAATGATCAAAGAACTAAACGCAAAGAAGGCAGCTTTGCTAAGCAAGCAACACAAATCGATGACCAAGTAAAGGAACTGAAAGATTCGAACGTGCGCCAAAATCTAGTTTTTTTTAATGGTGAATCACCAGTATTCGTAATGTTAATTTAAGTATGTCTTTTTTGTCCTCTTGTTCTGTTTGTAGAATGTAAGGAATTTTGTTCTCAAATGAGTTTACTTTAAGTTAGCGTACGTACCAAAATGTACAAGAGATTTATTTTTTCATTTCTTTTAATTGTTGTGTAACTATCAAAGACTGATTATATTTTTTTTTGGAAATATAACTGATTTTTTACCTTTCTGGAAATATAACTGATTTTTTATCTAACAGCTTCCTTCTATCACTCACCAAGCTAACTCACAGCACCAAGCAAGAAATCACTTGAAAACCGCTTTTAACGAACTTTGCATAGAAGGGATTCTTCACTATATGGAATTAGCAACAGCTATTAAGTAATGCGCATGATGCAGTTTTTAAAAATCTTGCAGAGAATCCCTTTTTTTCCCTAGGAAAAAATGCCTTTAGTTGTGTTGTAAGAGTCCCTTGATTATTCTGTGTGTTACTTAGCAAAATATTTTTTATTCTCTTCAATTTACATTTAATTGGTCTACTATTACAATAATAGTTTTTTTTTTAGCCCCCACACCTGGAAATTCACTTACAGTAGTCTATTCTTCTTCTGCTTTTTGTTTTTTAAAGAAGGGAAAAAGCCTTGAAAATCATCCTTTTGAGCCTTGAAAACCTTGAAAGAAACCTTGAATTGAAAATCCGATTTTGGCTGGACACCCTGGTAGAGTCCCATTAATTCCAAAAGGCTTCTTTCCAATCCAAGCACTTCTCGGATGTTAACATTCCTTATTTTATCCTTCCTTATCTTTTGTAAGCAGGAATGGAGGAATTTAGTTTCAGCAGCCTGTAGACGGCTGTTTGCTGGTCCTGTCAGTGTTGCTGCTTTATGTATTAAATAATGTGTGAGTTTTTTCTGTTTTACATTTGAAGGGTCCACGGAAAGAAGGGGGAATGTCACTCAAAATGTAAAATCGAGATATCAGCGCGATCTGGCAGGCCTCTTTGCGACGTATTGAAGGCACAGTTGTGTCTGGCTAAGAATAATGAGGGTCGTGAGAAAATGATGTTTTAAGTTGACGCGTGCATATAAGTACATATAAGTAATGAAACTTTAAAACTCGTTTCCTGAACATTTTACTTATTTGACATTCCTCCTTCTTCCCCTGGACACTTCATTTGTATAGCGTTTGCGCACAGCACAATCATGAAGACGTTTTACTAACATCAGCCGGTGTGGTTTCAGTCGGGGATTCTAAATAGGCCATCAGTTTGTTCAGCTGTATTGTTGCCTCTCCATGAGTCATTGTTTCTTCTGATGGAGCGCCGGTTTCATTTTAAAATTTCCCATCACTCTCGTCATTACCTGCCGAGGAACAAGTGGCAATAATTTCTTCATCTGTCATTATGCTGTAGCCTGAATTTCAGTAATTTTACAACCAGTCATTTACGTCGTTTTCATCCACGTCCGAGCATCCGGGAATGCATGCAAATGTGTCAAGGAATTCAGAAGAGTCCACAACTTCACAAACCTCGGTGGTAGATGCACAGATAGAAGGCCATGGATGAGGCCGTCCTGAGAATGGTTTTCCACGGTTTCCCATTCTCAATTCCAGGCGAATGCCAGAACGGTACCTTTGATAGACCATGGCCGAATTACTTCCAATTCTTGTCCTTGACTATCCTTCGCGGAAAAGGCATTCAAGAAGAGTCGACCCCGTAAAAGAAAGGTAAAGGTAGAGAGCCAAATAGAGGAGGAGCAGTTTGGATTTAGAGGGGGCAGGTCAACAGTGGAACCCATTTTCATTCTGAGACAGAGCATTGAAAAGAGTTGGGAATATGGGAAGTATATGGTAATGACTTTTATTGATCTAGAAAAGGCCTATGATAGCATCCCTAGAACAAAAGTTTGGGAAAGCTTAACAAATAGGGGGATAGGCAAGGAACTGAGAGACATGATAAAAGGAATGTGCATGGAGTGCTACAGTAGTGTGAAGACTAGAGTCGGGACATCGGAATGGTTTAAAATTGATACTGGACTAAAGCAAGGAAGTGTGTTGTCACCATTATTGTTCGTAAGTGTGATGGATGACATCCTGAAGGCAGCAATGAAAGAATATAGTAGGGCAAAGATGAAGGTAATGTTGTTTGCAGACGACGTTGTGATCTGGGGCGAGGATGAGATGGAGGTACAAGAACAGTTAGACGTAATAAATGAAAAGATTGAGCAATGGGGATTGAAGATAAATGTAGAGAAGAGTAAAACAGTGGTGATGAGTAGAGATAAGAAAGAAGGAAAAGGAGTAATCAAAGTAGGAGATAAGGAATTGGAAGTGGTGAAACACTTCAAATACTTGGGAAGTGAACTGACTGAAGATGGAAGACTAGATTTGGAAATTAGCAGAAGAATACAACTCGGGAGTGCTTTCTACCAACAGGTACGGGGACTAGTATGGAACAAGGATATGAATATCTATGACTTTAGTCATTTTTCCAAGTTTTCCCGTATTGATTTTGATAAGTTATGCAAATGTCCACTTTACAATACAAAATTATCTTTTTATATATCACTTGATGTCAATATACATTTTGAGACATGTTTCGGCTCTGTGAGCCTTCTTCAGTCAAAATCACTAAAAAATTCTCCTAACACAGTCTAATGTTTGGTCTCTCATAAAAATTTTGTAAAACTTTTTTTTTTTTTTACATCGTCAAGATGATTAAAACACATGAATATAAAATGCTTAAAGAATTTAATTTTTTTTTTAAATGTTCAAAATTTCGAAACGTGGGCCACATTCTAGTTGATCCATTTTCAAACAGGGGACCCCATTATACGAGCATCTTGAAAAAGATGTAGAAACAGGTAATCTGAAATTCAGATTACCTGTTTCTACATGACAGTTTTAGACACGATCCTTTTTCAAGAATTTCAGATTACCTGTTTCTACATGACAGTTTTAGACACGATCCTTTTTCAAGATGCTCATATAATGGGGTCCCCTGTTTGAAAATGGATCAACTAGAATGTGGCCCACGTTTCAAAATTTTGAACATTTTTAAAAAAATTTAAATTCTTTAAGCATTTTATATTCATGTGTTTTAATCATCTTGACGATGTAAAAAAAAATGTTTTACAAAATTTTTATGAGAGACCAAACATTAGACTGTGTTAGGAGATTTTTTTTTTGTGATTTTGACTGAAGAAGGCTCACAGAGCCGAAACATGTCTCAAAATGTATATTGACATCAAGTGATATATAAAAAGATAATTTTGTATTGTAAAGTGGACATTTGCATAACTTATGGAACAAGGATATACCAATTAAGGCTAAAGAAGTTATGTACAAAGCATATTATGATCCTATAATGACATATGCAGCGGAAACTTGGACAAAGACTAAGAGGGATGAGAGCAGAGTACAAGCAGCTGAGATGAGATTCCTGAGAAGTATGGTCCAGAAAACGAGGCGGGACAGAGTGAGAAATGAAGATATACGGAAAGAACTGGGAGTACAGAAACTAAATGACAAACTGGAGCAAAACAGATTGAGATGGTTTGGACATGTCAAATGGATGAATGAAGTAAGGCTACCAAGACGAGCACTGGAATGACGGATGACTGGGAAGAGAGGACGAGGAAGACTAAGAATGCGTTGGATGGATTCGGTGGAGAATAGTATTAGAAAACGGAACCTGGATTGGAACACTGTGGCGGAGGAGGAATGGTGGGACCACAGAGCAAAGTGGAGAGGAACCATATTTGCCCCCACCCAGTGTCAACTGGAAAAGGGGAAATGATGATTAATGAAGGCCGGATAAACGAGGTTCTTTTGTACTTACAAACATTACAACAGCCTTCCCGTTCTCGTATGTGCCCAAACCTGTAATGCTGCCTTTGATGAGTGTTTCGTAGTCAAAACCATGTACTGTATCTACTTCCTCTCAGCATCTACTGCCCTCAGAGACTGCTAGATTGCACATCAGTTTATTCTGTAATTTAGAGCTAACTTGGAACTCAACATTAGTTAGCCTTTACCACTACACCTCACGTGTTACCCTTTCTTATATTTCTTTTTCTTCAAGCCCAATCCACCTGATCTCCCTCCTCCCACCCCTCAGTTGTTGCAGAATGTCCACACAACTATCTTTCTCATATATCTAATGAAAACTAGGTCAAAATCAAACTGACCTTTTATCATTACCTTAAAAATGTATTTGTATACACACAATAGACAGGTGCAGCATATGGCATAGAGAGTGGGGGTGGTGGGGGTGCCCTAAAAACAACAATAACTAAACAACTATTGTATCATATATTACGGTATATCGCATATATCATATTATTAAGAGGTATTGATTGGATTGATGTCATGAATGCCCACATTTTAAGATGTCAAATTATCTGGCTGTGGAGGTTGTCCTTGTTGTTTTTATATGTTTTTTTTGTTGTTTTCCCATTTTTCTCCCCTCACTTGCATCTGCCTGTTATTGTTGTCCACTATGGATGTTTCTATTCGGTGATTGTTGGTATGTTCACCTTGTTGTATTTTGCTGTGTATGAGTCATGTTCACTTGAAACCTGTTCTAAACATGCTACCTGTTGTTGCTTGAGGTTGGAAATATCCATGCGCAAGTGAAGTTGAGTGTATGGTTCATGCCCTGTGGTCGGATACCTGTACTTTGCTTTGGTTTTAGACAAGTGGCGTTACATCTAGGTGGTTGGTGCACTTTAGAACTTGTTCAAACTTGCAGTAATCTAGACTTTAATGGCAGAGGGTTGCAAGTCAGCAGATATTCATTAGAGAATGGTTGCTGTATGTGGCCAAGGTGCTTGTCAAAGACAACTGTTGTGTATTGGTCGCGATAGATTTAAGGAATCGATGAATGTGCTGTGTGCTGATCAGGCACACAAAGTTGTGACCGAGACTCCCATGGTGGATATTGGTGATGCAATCTAGGTGAACCTTCAACGAAGCATTTGTACCTTAGCAAGTGAATTCGATGTTTCTATTGATACTGTACCCAATTGTCTCCTGTAGTCTGAAGTAGGCCTACCGGAAGATATGTAGTTAGTGGATATCTAGTGTAACATTTGGCGCAGCCAATGAGGGTGATCAATTCTGTGGCACATAGTGTCAGGAGACAAAATGGGGTATCGCTACCATGAACCAAGGTCTAAACAAATTTCTCAAGGGACAAATATTTCACTCCAATTCCAAGAAATGAGAGAGGAGTTAGACATATTCAATTCACCCAAGAAAATAAGATGTACATACTAAACACGTTTTTTAAGAAGAATCCGTCAGCAAAATGGACATGGGAGTTCCCCAGATGGAAAAACAAAAAACGAAATAGATTATTGAGTGATAACAAGGATCTAATTTCGGATATACAAATCATAAACGGACTGAAGTTTGATTCAGACTACAGGATGGCATGTGCCAAACTCAAGCTCAACGAAAGAAACAAAAGACCTTTCAGAAAACCTAACAAGCCAAATGCAGTTAAAGTAAATAAAGACACTTAAAAGTCTACACTGCAGAACACAATTCTCAATGACAACATCGAGCCGATGATGGAAGTACAGAAGATATATGACTAAATACAAACAAGCATCCTTCAATCTGCAAAAGATGCCTCCGCTAATGAAACAGGGATCAGAAACGGGCACAAACTATGCGAAGAAACCATTAGGTTGATAGAACAACGGGAGAAAGTAAAACAATCAGCTCTGGAATCAGAGAGAATAAAAACAAAATATATTGAAATCAACAAACTACCCAAGAGAGAAATAAGAAAAGATTTCAGAAAGTACGATCTGACGAGAAGCATAATAGAAGATTCAAAATCAATTAGAAAGGTAAAAAGAGAACTAAATGTCGGCAAATTCTGGATGACTGGTGTAAAGAAAGGAACTAGAGAAAGAACATCTGGAAGATCAGGAATAATCGCAGTAGCCACAAATTTCTACAAATCTCTATATAAAAGCGACAAGGCATTATATTACGAATACATCATCATCATCATCTTGCACAGTTTCCAGCCACTGGCCGGGTCTGTTTGGAACACAAGCCTCTCCAACGTCTTCTGTCTTCCCACCATCTCTCAGCCTCCACCCTTGTCCAGTCTTCTCCTCTCTTCTTCACGCTTTCTTCCACCCCCTTCAGCCTCCTGTCTCTCGGTCTCTTTCCTTCCCACTTCGTCTCGTGTACTCTCCTGGGTATCCTCTTCTCCTCCATTCGTTTTACATGTCCATACCATCTAAGTCTAGATTTCTCTATACCATCCTGTAATGGTTCCTCCTTCATTAATTCTCTGGTCCTCTCATTTCTTATTCTGTCCATCTTTGTAGCTCCAATACTGCTTCTCAAGAACCTCATCTCACTGGCCTGTATTTTGCTCTTCTCCCTTCCTTTCATAACCCAGGTCTCCGAGGCATACGTCAGGATAGGGACATAGTACGCCCGATATATGATCTTTTTGCTGTTCTGAGGGACATCCTTGCTCCATAACATGCTTCTCACACTCCTCCGAAATGCTTCTGCCTGCCTCCCCCGCTCATTTATTTCTCTATCGTTTCTTCCATTATCTTGTATCAGGCTTCCCAGATACTTGAAACTCTCCACTTTCTTCAGCTGTTCCCCACCAATTGTTATTCCCGTTGTGGTTCTTTCCTTCTTCCTTGTTGTGATCACCATCTCACTCTTATTTATGCTAAATTTCATCCCATATCCTTGTATTATTCCTTCCCACACGTCCAACTGTTCCTGTACCTCCTCCTCCTTGTTTCCCCAAATCATCAAATCATCTGCAAACACCATTGCTTTCATCTTTCCTTCCCCAATTACTTGTGCCACTCGGGTCATTATGTCATCCATCACCACAATGAAAAGTAACGGTGACAGTGCACTTCCCTGTTTCAGGCCGTTTCTCTGTTCCAACCAGTCTGATCTCTCTCCTCCCACTTTCACACAGCTCACGCTTCCCTTGTACATCTCCTTTATCCTCTTTATAGTCCATTTCTCTACTCCTCTATCCTCCAGGGACTTCCATACTTTGTTTCTGCATACACTGTCATATGCTTTCTCAATGTCCAGGAAGGCCATCAGTAGATCTGTTCCATACTCATAGTGCTGTTCTTGTAACTGCCTTACAGAAAAAATCAAATCCACTGTGGACCTTCCTGCTCTGAAGCCATGTTGCTCTTCCCTCATCCCTCCTCCTATCCTTGTCCTAATTCTCTTTTCCAAAACTTTCTCGAAGATCTTTGCACAATGACTCATCAGTGTTATTCCCCGATAGTTTCTGCAATCTGTTCTACTCCCTTTCTTGAAGATAGGGACAATTATTCCTTTTTTCCAGTCCTCTGGGGTCTTCCTTTCCTTCCATGCTGTCCTCATCACTCGGTACAACCACTGTATCCTCACCTCTCCTGCTGCTCTCACCATCTCCACACTCAACTCATCCACACCCGGTGCCTTCCCTCCTTTCATCTTGTTCATTGCATCTTCCACTTCTTTCCATGTTAAGTCCTTTTCTGTTTGCAGTTCATCTTCCTCTTCCCCGATTTCTTCCTCCTCACCATCTTTTCCATTTGGGTTCAGAAGTTCTTCAAAATATTCTTTCCACATTTTCTTCAGTTCTTCCCGAATACATAAAGAACATAAACACCGAAGAAGAAATAGTACGTATCATGCAGGACGAAGTTGAGAAGGCCATAGATGACCTCAAAAATTAAAAAAACACTAGGAGATGATGGGATGATCAACGAATGTTTAAAGTGGGGAAAACCACATCTAATAGCATCTCTAACCAACCTATTCAACAAGATTATAGATACAAAGGACATACCTCGTCAGTGGCTGATAAATATGATAATATTATTGTACAAGAAGGGAGCACGTGATAATCTAGACAACTGCATACCAATAACACTGATCTCAAACATATATAAAGTGTTTATGATAATCCTAACGAATAGACTTACTAAAATAATGGATGAAAATCAACCCCCAGAAACGCAGGCTTCCGGAAAAGCTACAAAACAATGGACCACCTCCAAGCAGTAAACCAGGGGATAGAGAAAACACTTGAATTCAACAAGAGTGTATATGTTGCATTCGTGGACTATAAAAAGGCATTCGACTTGGTAGAGCACATCAGCATCTTGGATGCATTGAAGATAATAGGTGTCAACTCGAAATACATTCGAATCATTGGTCTAACGTACTTGGAAAGCTACGCTAAAGTTAGAACCGAAGTTGAAGGAGAAATCTTCAGAATAGAGAAAGGGGTCAAAGAAGGGGATCCAATATCGCCCAAACTTTTCAACTGCGTCCTTGAAATTTAGTTCAGAAAACTAAACTGAGGAAACAGGAACTTCGGAGTTAACATTAATGGAGGACGTCTATCTAACCTCCACTTTGCAGATGACATAGTGCTATTTGCAAAGTCAGCAAAGGAACTAAACACAATGCTAGATGAACTCCATTCAAGAAGTGGGGCTGCAAATGAACCCCACAAAAACCAAAATAATTACAAATTCCGAAGAGTTACCAATCATAGTACATGCCCAACACCTATAAAATATTGCAGCGAGTATATATATTTAGGCCAAGCATTAAGTACGACACAAACGAGCGTCCGAGAAATCAAAAGGAGGATTGGATTGTCGTGGGGAAAATTCTGGAGCTTAAGCTTCATTCTTATGGATAAATCATTGAGCCCTAAATTAAGATTCGATGTACTACAAAGCTGTGTCATCCCAGTGTTAATCTATGGTTGCCAAACTTGGTCATTTAGTAAATGTCAGACAAGACTGCTCCAGATCTGTCAACGGAAAATGGAAAGGAGAATCCTAGGCGTTAAGCTAAGTGGCAGAATCAGTAACACTGATCTGAGAAAAAAGAAGTGGGATGGAGGACACAGCAACAAGAGCTCGGCAACTGAAATGGCGCTGGGGTGGACACATATCCAGAATGCACCAGGATAGATGGGCCTTCTCCATGACTATGTAGGATCCAAGAGCTGGCAAGAGAAGCAGAGGACGCCCCCATCGTAGATGGTCGGATGAATTTAGATTCGAGGCAGGTGTTACTTGGACCAGAAATGCCAGGGATAGAGAGTTATGGAAGGAAATTCAGAACAGTGTAATAGTGTAACAATGTAAATACCGTAGTGAGGATGTGTGTTAATTTAATTTGTAATAATATGTGTCAATATGTATTTAGGAAGGACATCTTTCAAGAACTGGCTCCTCTTGGGAGACTACTTGAGCCACCGCCTACCACTCCGGTAGGAGGCCCTTGCCTATCAGGGATCTACAGGCTTATCTTATCTCATCTTATCTTATCTTAATACCAAGGTACAGGCTACAGTTATGGATTGGTTCCAGTAGCCATCAAAATCGTTCTTAGAGGCAGATGTCCTAGTAGTTCCGCCCCTTAAAACAACAATAACTAACTAAAATCGTTCTTTGCAGACAGCTTTTACCTCCTACTCAAACAATACGATGCCTGTCTCAATGCCATAGGTGACATCTTTTGAACAAATGTAAGCAGTAATGTTTATAAAGAATACTAACCTTTCATTTGGCTTGCTTATCAATTTTCCTTTTTTCCTATTCCGGTGCCCATGAACCTTGAAGGGGTTTCATTTGGTTAACATCCCTCAGATCTATTTGGAGAATCATTAGAAGTTCCATGTATAGTGTTTGTGTTTTATCTCGTTGACAGGTAGATCATGACATCTCTCGTATCATGTCAGGTATGACAGATCGTCAGAAGAAATATGCCAAGTATGCTGAGAAGCTGAGTAAAGTACACGAATTGTCCCACCAGTTAAACCGTTGTCATATGACACTCAACCAAACTCTGGAGAGCATGGAGACTCTTAATAACACATTACCAGTTGAAGAGCGCCTTGAACCTTTTGTATGGACCACAGGATAGCTATGTGAAGATTGTGAAGGTAAAAACTGAGTCATTTTTCTTTCATTGCTACTTTTATATACAGGGTGAATCAATAAGCGCTTCTGAATCCATCGAGGATTCTGTGTTTACTTATGGATGCAGGATTACAGTTTAAGAGAGACACAGCTTACAGCATCAGCTCCGGCTGTGAAAGTCTATGAAACAAAAGTAATAAGGTTGCCAAGCATCGCAACATCAGCACGTATGCACCTCAAGCTTGGTACCAAAACAGCACGTTACCGTCTCCTGCTGTTTGTAAGTTTCCAATGAGCATGGTGTTGCAATATAGTGTACTGTATTTGCCACTAAATCTAGAGAATTTTCACCTGAAAATGTTGATACATCATTAATGTGAAAAATGTAAACATTTACGAATATGATGTCCCTAGTGCCTATATATTGCCCAGCTAGATCAAGAATCCAGATTGCCTTTACTGTTTCAGTGCAGTGAATATTTTGAAAGTTTTCGAAATTCTCCTAAACATCTACCTGACAGGTATCTTTATTTATTGCAGGAATTAGTTTATAATGGTTCTTATTTTATGATTTTTCATGCCTCTTTTTTCCTACTTGTGTTTCAATACAAAAGAAGCCTCAGTTCAACATTATTTTGGAGATCTTATTATTCATGGTTTTGTAGTAATATTTACCTCCCTTGGTAATCAGGTTTCCATTAATAAGTTTACTGACTGAAAAACAACCCTTGCTGTTGATCGCATAGACTGCATCTTTCCAGTCCTATCATCTGCAGTAACCTATGTTAACAAATTGGTAGCCAATTTTTATTTTTTGACTTGGCAGAAGTTCTTGATAAACTGTGCATTTGACTCTTTTGTGGTTAAGTTGCTTCTATGTAGCCTAATATTTCCACATATTGTGCTATATTTATATACTGTGTTGCAGTTTATTGAAATGGATTTTAAAGTTTGTCTTTAACTCCCCATTATAATTCCTTCTTTTATCCTACTTTCTATCATGGGGGTTGGTGGTGTGTGAAGAAAAATATACCACTTAGTAACCTCCTTAGACTTGTAACTTCTAAGGAATTTACTCATTCAGTTGTCCTAGTTAATTTTTTAAATGAAAAATTCAGTTGTTTAATTTATTTAATTAGAGAAATATCATATATTGATAGCATATTAATCGGTCTGCCCTTCTTTCTCTTGTTACATGGTATCCCTTTGGAAAATTTTGCATACTCCTTAGCCCTCTTAGTGCCAAGCCATTTCCTGAAATACTTGCCAAGAATGCCAAGCCATTTTCAATGATCATGCAGGCTATTCGAAAAAAAAAAGTCATAAATACCACATTTTCAAGGATAGAATAATTATTTTTGCTTTGTTTTATAACCAATACCTCATTCTTTCATTCATTATGTTTGTAAAGGTAAATACTGCATCTAAACCTTTTTAATGGAGATTATTCTGATAATTGTTCAATTTTTTTTTATAAAATCAATTTTGAGCCTAAATTAAGGACACCTAAGAGTCATATTCGAAGAAACACTACGTTTTCAGCTGTATAAAGTTCTTAGATACATCTGTAGCCAGAAAACTTCAACAAGAAGAAAACAACTGCAACGCAATTTTGGCAGGAACGTGTGTGATTGGGGGAGCGCAAAGGGTGGGCGTGAATACAAACTCAAACCTATCGCGTAACAGACTTCGAAGGAAAAAAGTAGACACCACACAGGCAAGCTTAGAACCTCACCTTTCCAACAGTATGAAATAATCACAGACTTATGCCTACAGAAATCTACAAATATAAGATAAACAGCGCGCTGATTGAATCGGCTTTGGCACTTTTGGCGTGAGCAGCGAGAGCCGATCTGATCGGCGCGTGGCACTGAGTGGGTTAGAATATCCTGCCAATACCTATCCATCCCTTCAGTTTCATATATAATTTCACTGTAAATAGTTGTATTTATGGCATGCATCGCCTTTTTCAGGTAGCCATGCTGCATAATGCTTCTGTTGGCTCTTTGCAAGATTGTCGGGAAGAATTTCACTCTTGTACCTATGTTATAATTTGTTCTATGATTATTGAGACTGCTATTGTTTTATTGTTAAAGTTTTCCATATTTTTTATATATTTTTTTAAAGTCTAGTTTGATTTTGTACAAGTGGGCAATGTGTAATGGATTTGGGAGGAAAACTTGGAACACAGTGGCAATTCAGTAGAAATCAAAAATAGAACTTTCTTTTACCTTTTAAGTGTTTCACAGCCTTGTCAGGGGTTCGGGAGGAAAGTTAATTTACTATACACAGGCCAAGTCCAGATAAGATCCATACTGTCAAGCACTTGTGAAAGTAAGAGTATGTCTTGAACAAACTGATCGATACTAATGTAAGTTGCCTCCTCTAAGAATGTTTACTGCAGTCGATAGTTCATGTTCGATTTGTGCATAAAACTCTTTGGTTTCGAGCTGAATAAGAGAATGGATTTCTTTCTCTTTACATTCACCCTGAGTGGTGCTTTATAACGGTTGGTAACCCTGTTTCCAGCATGAAAGAGATTTGTATTTATATTACTAAATTATGTGTAAATATTTGTGTAAATGTAAGATTTTTTTTCTTTTACATAGTTAATGCTGTGTATTGGGTCTGCTCTCCCTGTTATTATTTCTGTCAAAATGTACTCTGAAACTCATCTTTGATATTTGGTATCAACTATTTTGTTGTAACAGTTATTTATGGTACAATCCTCTTGAAGAAAAAAAAAAAATTGTCGTTATCCTGTTAAAGGTAAACAAAATTCCCCCCAAATGTTAATAATTGATTTTTAAAGACAATATTGAGTGGACTTTTATAACCAAATAGTATGGAAATATTGTTATGTTGACAACACTGAATAATTAATTCTGCAAGGAGTAAATTAGCCAGTTTGATATGCTCACCACAAAATAATGTGCTGATTTCTTGAGAAATTTTGCTGAATGTTTTTGGGTTTACATTAATCTTTCACTTTCAAGTTCTCGGCTATAAATATGTACTGTATATATAAAAGTACCCAACTTTGAAGTGGAATGAAATATAATAAAGATATAGAAGCTGGATTCTGAGCATCGTTATCCTCATATTCCAGTTAGGATAAATCTGATCATCACTAGAATAACAACTGAATTATTCTGTAATATGATCTTTGCCATGTTGTACAACATAAATGTACTGCTAACCTAAATATATCTTTAACACTTCACTGACACTATGCCTTTATTATATGAAAAGTATTAGTACAAACAACAAATAAATTTAATACTATGTGTTTTATACTGCCTAAATTCATTATAAAAATTGCCCACAAAAACTGAGAATTACAGGCACTTGAAGTTACAGACTGAGAACATCGTGGGTTTTGAGTCACTGTATGATAGCGGAGAAAGCCGAAGTGTTACAACCGGTTATTAAGTGAGAAGTTGATCGCTCAAGCGAACTTTGGTTAGAAATGGCCTCAGCTTTCGGAGGAAAATCAGTATTGCACGACTTCCTGCTGATTATAACAAAAAGTTGGTAAATTTTCAAAGATTTGTAATTGGGTGCATCAGAAAAATTCTCATTTACTCTCACAAATAGGAAACGGGGACCTAACACCCGTTTATTTTGAAATGCCGATCGACTATAGAGTCAACAAAAATGGTGAATCCAGCGTTATAGTTAGAACTGGTGGAAGTGAAAAAGAGAGGTGCACTGTTATGCTTTCAATTTGTGGAACTAGTAAAAAGTATCTCTCATAAACACATCCCAAGAGGCTTTAGAACAGTGTACCTATCTGGACTTGATAAGGACTCAAAAGCGGTATGAAAAGAGGTATAGCAGCTTTCGAAAATGATCCATTCTCAGAAGAGACAATGCAAATAGGAGAGCAACTTCTCCAAGTCATATCGACATCACAAACAAAAGAATGGCATAATCTCCTCGAATGTTTGGACATGAAACGTAATAGTCGACAAGCCTGGAAATTATTAAGAAAACTTACCGGTGACCCTACAGTTTCATCCTCAGGATTAATCAAGGTTACTCCTGACCAAATAGCAAACCAAGTGCTGCTGAATGGCAAAACCACAAAAAGAGCCAAAGTAACTGACTTTGAACTGTATGAAGAGGAGAATGATCATCTTCATTTACAGATGAAGAACTGAGAACTGCTATTCATCACATGAAAAGTAACAAAGCTACAGGCTTGGATGACATGAGATCGGAGCAAATAAAGAACTTTGGCCCTGTAACTTTCAACTGGATCCTGAAAATGATGAACACGTGTGTAACTAGAATGATAATTCTAAAGATCTGGCGTAAGGCAAAAGTTGTGGCATTGCCAAAACCAGGCAAAGAACAGAATAACCCCAAGAACTTCAGACCTGTATCACCCAGGAGAGTACACGAGACGAAGTGGGAAGGAAAGAGAGAGGAGAAGACTGGACAAGAGTGGAGGCTGAGAGATGGTGGGAAGACGGAAGACGTTGGAGAGGCTTGTGTTCCAAACAGACCCGGCCAGTGGCTGGAAACTGTGCAAGATGATGATGATGATCACTTCTGTGCCACCTGTTTAAAATTCTCAAAAGAACGATTTTGAATCAAATTTCTGACTCTGTCGACAGGAAGATTATTAAAGAACAAGCGGGTTTCAGACCAGGAAAGTCATGTACCAGTCAGATACTTAATCTAACCCAGCACATCAAGGAAGGGTATGAATGGAAGCAGATTACAGGAATTGCTTTTATTGATCTCATGGCTGCTTACGATAACGTGAATCATAAGAAACTAATAAAGAAGCTGTACACAACAACTAAGGACTACTGACTAATGCAGTTTATTCAATGCCTGCTGCAGAACAGAAGATTTTTTGTCATTCTAAATGATAAAAAGAGTCGATGAAGAACACAGAAAAATGGCATTCCCCAAGGAAGTGTGGTGGCTCCAATGTTATATAACATATCCATAGCCACTCAACACTGGTACCCAGTCCTTCATCTATGCATATGACATAGCTGTCGGTACGCAAGGAGCGACATTTGATGAAGTAGAATTCAAGCTAACATCTGCTCTAGAAGAACTTGCTACCTACTATGACCACAACCACCTGAAACCCAATCCGGATAAAACTCAAGTGTGTGCATTCCATCTGCGCAATAAGGAAGCACGAAGAAAGTTAAATGTTACCTGGGAAGGACACAAATTAAATCACTGTGCTTACCCCAAATATCTAGGGTTAAAATTGGATCGTACCTTAACTTATAAACAGCACTGTAGACACCAAACATTATGTATTAGGAACAATCTCGTCTGCAAACTGACGAACACAATGTGGGGAGTGCAGCCCGGCATCCTCCGCATATCCGCTGTCGCATTGTGTTTCTCTGCTGCAGAGTACGTCGCTCCAGTCTGGAGGAACTCTGCACTTGCTAATCAAGTTGATGTGGCTCTTCATGAGACAGGCTGCCTACCTACTCACTCAAGGGAGCAGCACCTCCAGATGTAAAAAGACAAGTAGCAGTGGAGATTGAAAAGAAGAAGCAAGAAACACATCCAAGGCATCTAGTGTTTGGAACTCATGCTCCTCTATTACGTTTGAAATCCAGGAAAAGCTTCCTCCTCACAACAGCACCAATTGCAACTTCAGTGGAAGCCTGCCGAACTGAGCTGTGAAAAACAAAGTACCCTGGAGGATTGTGGACAGCAAAAGAAACGTTACCATCAGGCGGTCATCTCCTCCAATACGGGACTTGGAAGTCCCTCAACAGATTGAGAACAAGAGTGACAAGGTGCAAGATAAATCTGAAGAAGTGGGGAATCAGTGATGATGAAATTTGGGAATATGGGGCATGGCAGGATTCAGAACACTTGTTGGTTTGCATAGAAGACTTGTTTGCAGCAAATGACTGCTGAACATTGGTTTCACAAAGTGTGAAGTTCTTTTAATTATTGGTAGATTGTAATTTTAGGATTGTATTTTAGTGTTTTTTTTGGATGTGTAACATCTTTCCGCTCGGTTGCTGGATAGTTTTGTGGGAGTGATTTTGAAAATTGGGGACGGAAGTGGATCGGAACGATCGAGCTGGCAGTGGTGGATCGAACGGAAGTATGCACTGCCCGCTCGATCGATCGAACAGAAGTGTACTAGCTGGCAGTGGTGGAAAACAGAAGTATGCACTGCCCGCTCGATCGATCGAACGGAATTGTACTAGCTGGCAGTGGTGGAAAACTGAAGTATGCACTGCCTGATCGATGGATCCAGCGAGCAGTGGTAAGACCCAGCTGGCAGTGGTACGAGAAACAATGAGCGCGCGGTGTCGAAAATTGATACCATGACGTCCTCTCGGCCGTGTGGAATATATATGACATACTGAGCGGAAAACGCTCATGCGAACTCTGGTGTCAAGTGATTGAAACAAATGACATGGTACATGTTCGAAGTCTTCGTATCAGTATTTAAATGGTAAAATGCCTTAATATCAAACATTGTAAGTAGTCGGCATTTCCGGTATTATGTTTCTGCACAATGGCTATTCAAATATTAACCCACATAATGGTAATGCAGTCATCAATATAATATAATCGTTGTGGTTATACGAGAATTGAGCAAGCCTTCATGAACTATTACTGAATACATTCTCCTTACTCAGAAGAGGGCCTATTCATAAGGCATTTTAAACTCAATTTCATGCAGGAACATTATCGAAACAAGCAAAATATAAATGAAACTTAATTCCGTAATTCAGTATTATTGGAACGTGGAAATAAGTCACCATCTTGTGCACAAAATTTGCATAGTCGAAATAGCCGTGGGTTTAGTGCGTATGACTGTGAATCTAGAGATCTTGGGTTCGAATCCCAGACGGGGTAGATATTTTTGCTACCAGATTATCATTTTAAACTATATTTGTCATATCAATATGACTCGTTTTAACAGAATCCATATGAAATTACGTGTTGGTCTGTGAATGAAGAGGACCTGTTTATAGGGAATTTAAGGTTATGAGCGGTGTCACGTCTATTAATCTAGTTGATCCATATCGTATTCTTTACTTAGGCTAGTGCTGGTGGAAGCAACAAATCATCTAATAAAATGAGATCCGTATTATCAACTACAATATCTGTAAAACACTCCCTTTTACAATAGATTAATATTTGTGCCAATAATAGTAAAAAATACCGGTGTATCAACAATTTTACGTGAGGTTTCTTTGTCAGATGTTACACATCATATGCAATTACTGTAAGGCTCGTAATTTTTTTTGGTGACTCGGATAGATAAATAAATAAATGAATAACTGCCGACTGTAGAAAGCTGCCTCCCTATCTTATCTTTTAAGCGCAAGACAATTCCTAAAATAGGGGTAGTTGACCTACCTGTTCCGCCCCTTAAAACTCCAATAACTAAATAACTAACTAATTCCTAAAATTGCTGTAAATGGGGTAATTGTGATGGCGAATCTCAAAGGGTGGATAGTGGCCTTGTCATGGACTGGATTAAGCGAGTGTGGCAACGTTGCCCTGGAGCACTACTGAACTTGAAAGTATGTTTGTTTTAGACAGATCACGAGGACACTCAACTGAAAGGTGAAAAATATTCTGAGTTGGGGGAAAACGGACTTTCATTCATTTTTTCATTCATATTTCTTTATTTCTCCATGGTAATATGTTAATATACATATGGGAGTCATAAACTGGGTGATAATTCCTGGAGATCTCACATCTGTTGTCCCGCGATTGAATTGAATGTGTGTGTAAATCGACCTTTGAAAATGGCTATGAAACACAAGTATGGATAGCCGAAGAAGAGCATGAACTCACACCAAGTGGTAAAATAAAGCGCTAAAACTGATTTGTTAGTGGGTAAAAAGGGCCTGGGACTTCATTCTACTACCACTGGTGGATAAAAGTTTTAAGATGTGTGGCATTTCAAATTCCCACGACGGAAATGAAGATGATATGCTATGGGAAGATGGCGACGATGATAACTCCTCCTCTTCCGCCAGCTGTACTGAAAGTGACGAGGGTGATGCGTAGAGATAAGGGTGTATAAAATTAACTCATCAGTGTATATTCTTTTTACTGCCCATTTTTCTGCTCAATATCATAAGATTCATGTACTGTACTGATGTACTGTTTCCAACAAAGATTTATATTATACATTAGGTCTAGTTTATTAAAATATCATTGTGTAGCTTATGTTTTATGGTATTTAATTATAGATATGTAGTATTAATAGTAGACATTTGTATAAAGTGACAGAGCTGGAAAAAAAAAATGTTTTAATTTCCTAAAAATTAGGGTGTGGGGATTATTTGGTGGCGGGTAATATTCGGGTATATACAGTATTATGCATGTCATCGTTCAGGTCATTTTATCTTTAAAAGTAAAGGTACCAGGCATTAAAAATTGCAAGGAAGCAATGAGATCTGTGAGACATGTCTCGCAAAGATAATAGCTAGTCAAGCCGAAAATGGAACATGCCGAGTTAAATTTGTCTTGAAGCATGTTGGTCATCAACATGACTTAAGGGGGCAGATGACCTCGTAGTTCCGCCCCTTAAAAACAACAATAACTAACTAACTAACTAACTAACTAACATGACTTCAATCACTTGGGACTGACAAAGAAAGAAAGGGGATGTATAGCCAGATATATTGCTAATAAAATTCCCTTTCAAGCTGTACTGGACAAAATTTGAAATTCAGTATCTAAATCTAAATTAGAAAGAATGCATCTGTTCACTAAGCAGGATTTGCATAATATTGAACGATGCTATAATTTGTTCTCTTCATCAATCAGGCATCAAAATGATGGGACCAGTGTTGAGGCATAGGTACAAGAAGTCAACTTGAGTAACAGTTTTTGTGTACTACAGTATTTTATAAACTTCAAGGCACGACCAATGAACTGCACCCAGAATAAAAAAGCTCAGGTTTTGTGTTAATTATAATAAACAATGCACAAGGTGAACTATTAAAGAAGTATGGGAATGACTGTGTTTGTATTGGTGGAACGCATGCGCTTAATTAACTACGGGTTCGAACATACAACATTACTAGTGTTGGATGACATGAGGCAAGAGTTCTCATGTGCCTTCATCATATCTGATAGGAATCACTCTCAAGTGTTATCCATATTTTTCCACTACATAAAATTAGAAGTTGGAAAAATTTTCCCCAAGTCCCCAGTCCTACAATGAGACTTGATTGTACATAACACATCGATTGGGCCTGGAGGAAAAATATAAACAGTAAAGTTCAAGGCAAAGAAAAACAAGCAGATGTTCATAAGCTTGTTAGAACGTTATTAGAGGTTAGAGATATTGTGGCATTTGAGCTGATGCTTCCTATTGTAGTAGAAAGTTTGAAATGTTACCCTGAGATGTCTGATTTTGCTTCGTACTTCCAGAACAGCTACCTGAGTAACACATAATGCTGGGCTTACTGTCACAGGCTGTATGCTGGACTGAATACTTACATGCATATACGGAGAATTCATCACACACTTGGGGAGAGTGGGAGGGGGGGGGGGGGGCATCGGTCAAGCTATTCGCCTCTCACCAAGGTGGACCAGGTTCGTTTCCTGGTCAATGCATGTGAGATTTTTGAAGTGAAGTGCCATGTCCTGTGGTTTGGATTCCACGTAAAAAGGAGATCCTGTGGCTCATGATCTCAAGATTAACAATCACATAAAACTACAAGCTTCCTTTTGCATCACACACTTAAATATATCTACCTGCATGGAAAGGATGTGAAATGCCTGGATAAATCAATATTTGCATTAATTTCCTTTGTGAAAGACAAGTTGTTTGACAGGCTTATTGTGTTTACGAAAAGCAAACTCGCCAGCAAAATGAGGAACATACGTCGTAAGCACAAATCAGGCTTGGAAATAAACATTGTGGTTGGAAAATACCATGTTCATTGAAAGTGACCGAGATGTATTTTGTGCAAGATAATTAGGTTCCATGCAAATGCAAATGAATCTGTAGTGACTGCAACACATGCATACACTGATATTCCTGCACATGTGTTGATTCGAATATTAAGTGGAATACAGTAATGTCATCACGCCAGGAGATGGCCATTCAACACGCTGCGACGGGGTAAGGGGGCTCGTGCAATACGCATGCATCCTAAAAATATATTGGCTGGCAGTCAGTTGCTGCTACTTCCTGCATGATAATTTGTTATCGGGCTTCACGTGTGTGTGTGTGTATTGTTACTTTCCTTCCTCCTGTCGATATTCTTGCAAGCCTTTGTGTTTACTTTTAACAGTGTGACAGTATCAAGTACAGTAATGGAAACAGTGACCAACTTAATGTTTTTGGAATGTGCGATATGCAGTGAGCGGGAAGACAACTGCAGTTCAAACCTGACTTCCATCTCCTGGCGAGATATCAATATGTGTAAGTACTTACACAGTATGAGTAGGCTACTGTATATGTCAAATACAAGTTGGCCCTGAATTCCCTACAATTAATCCTGAAGATACAAACGAATTTTTCATAGACTGTAAGGATGCTTGTGTTGTGAATAAAAGCAAGGAAATACTAGCCCAAGTCAGCAAGAAGGAGAGTTTTAAAAAGTCTGCCATTAGCAGAACAATGGACATACTAGCTTCTGAGTTCTTGGATTTAATTAAGGGAATTGCCAAATCAGGAGAACTTGAAGTTCTTAAGAAACATTCAGCATCCTAGGCGACATTAGTTGCAGTTCGCAACCAAAATGGGCAAGAAGTCATGCTTAAAACTCAAGAAATGCTGCAAAAGAGAAGAATTGTTCCACAGAAAAGACTCTTTTCTGCTAAAAAGAAGAAAACATCTCATCACATTCCTCTTCCAAAACCTGTTGCAACAGAAGCCCAGAGCACGATTTCTTTGCTACAAGATAGAGAAAACCAGCAATTAGTGCCACTGAGGATGATGAAATGTCCAATTTTATATAAAAATTATGTGATAAGTGCTCTGTTTTAGATAGCTTCAAACTCAATTCAAACTAATATCAATCAAACACTGAAGCAAGTTACAAACATGATTTTCAGAACTTTTCCATTTTATTTATTTTTATGCTTGTTATATTTAATTTATGAGCTCAATGGTACTGAGCTTTTACAATGCAAACAATGTGTGTGAAGAGAACACGGCGAGTGAACAAGCTTTATACTTTCGGAGGCTAAACATTCACGGAGTCAAATGAGCTGTTCATCACAAAAACCAGTCGTCTATTTCCCCTGTTGTTCACTGACCTGAAGCCCATGATGTTCTCTGTCTCTAACGTCAAGTATACAGACAAGTTTGCTGCCCACCAGGATGTAAACGCTGTGATCCCTCATTTCAAACTCTATTATATCATCATCATCATCATCATCATCATCATCATCATCATCATCATTTCCCCTTATCCAGCTCCTGCCGGGTTGGGGTATTTATGGCACTTCTCCACTTTCCTCTTTCCTTCCACCATTCTTCTTCCACGATCTTGTCCCAGTCCAGATTTCTTTTTCTTACGCTGTTCTTCACTGAATCAATCCACCTTGTTCTAAGTCTTCCTCTTGCTCTCTTACCCTTGCACTTCGCCTCCAGCATCTGTCTTGGTATTCTATTTTCCTCCATCCTCTTTACATGTCCAAACCACCTTAGTTTATTCTTCTCAATTCTCTCATTTAGTTTTCCCATTCTAACTTCCTTCCTAACAACTTCATTCCTCACTCTGTCTTTCCTTGTCTTTCCTATCATACTTCTTAGGAATTTCATTTCACTCTGGCTTGGATTCTACTCTCTTGCCTGCTTGTCAGGGTCCAAGTCTCAGCTGCATAAGTTAATATGGGAACATAGTACACTTTATACATTACCTCCTTGCTTTTCCTTGGTACTTCCTTATCCCAAACAAGTTTTCTTACACTTTGATAGAATGCATTGCTCTGCTGTACCCTCCTGCCAATCTCCATGTCCAACCTACCAGTTTGCATCAATTCACTTCCTAGGTATTTGAACATGTCCACAATTTCCAAACTCTGACTTCCAATTTTCACAGTGCCCTTTCCTTGTCTTTCCCCTCTTGTCATCACCATGGTCTTGCTTTTCTCTATACTGATTTTCAGGCCGTAGTTCTGAATATTTTCGTTCAGTGCTTCTAGTTGTTTTTGCACTTCTTCGGTGTTCCTTCCCCAGACCACAATATCATCTGCAAATAACAGTAACTTCATTTCTTTATGTCCAAACTCTATTATATACACTGGTGGAAAAAAATGTCTCAACACCAAGAAGGGGTGGTGCTAGATTAACGAATGTTGGTAGGCATGTTTGTACATCTGGAAGGTGACGTTGATTTAAATTTCCCACAAATTGCATTAGCGTGGCGCTAGTAGTGGCCCCAAGACGTTGCACATCCGGTTTGCTTTAAACACCGGTACTGACTGTATTGTGCGAGAGCGTTATTTACCTGTGAGATTTGATGGAATGACTGTGAGTGGGTCAAGAATACCTTTACGACGACGACGACAGCTCACTGCGTTTCAACGAGGCCGTGTAATAGGGCTACGTGAAGGTGGATTTTCCTTCTGCACTATTGCAGAACGACTTGGCAGGAATGTCACCACTGTGCATCCGTGCTGGCAGCAGTGGTCACGAGATGGTACGGTTGCAAGAAGACCGGGCTTTGGATGTCCCCGTGGCACCACCGAGAGAGAGGACCGCCATATTCGGCGTATGACTTTGGTGCATCGGACGGCGTCTGCAGCAGCAATTCGAGTGGCAGTTGGCACCACAGTGACGCATCGAACTGTTCGAAATCGGTTTCTTGAAGGACAGCTCCGAGCCAGACGCCCTGCGGCATGTATTCCACTTACCCCAAACCACCGCCGTCTTCGACTTCAGTGGTGTCAAACGAGAGCTCATTGGAGGATGGAGTGAAGGTCCGTTGTGTTTTCCGATGAAAGTCGATTCTGCCTGGGTGCCAGTGATGGCCGTGTGTTGGTTAGAAGGAGACCAGATCAGCGCCTGCATCCCAGTTGTCTTTGACGTCGACACACTGGACCTACACCGGGCGTTCTGGTATGGGGAGCAATTTCCTATGACAGAAGGAACAACACTCGTGGTTATCCTACGCATCCTGACTGTAGATGTGTACGTCCGTCTGGTGATTCGACCTGTTGTGCTGCCATTCATGAACAGCATTCCCGGGGGTGTTTTCCAATGGGATAACACACGCCCCCATGCCGCTGTTGTAAGCCAACGTGCTCTACAGAGTGTCGACATGATGCCTTGGCCTGCTCAACCTCCCGATCTGTCCCCAATCGAGCACATATGGGACATCATTGGACGACAACTCCAGCGTCATCCACAACCGTCCCTGTCTTGACCAACCAAGAGCAACAGGAATGGAACTCCATCACACAAGCTGACATCCGGCATCTGTACGGCACATTACATGTACGTTGGATGCCTGCGTTCAACAGTCTGGTGATTACACCGGTTATTAATGGACCAGCTTGGCACATTTGCGATTGCTTTTCTCGCGCAGACATTAACCTGTTGTCTTGTACTTTTAATCAATAACAGTAAATATCATATGTTACCTCGCCAAATATATCGCGAAAATTTCCGTACTCTACACTCCTTATTTCATGGTGTTGGGGATATTTTTTTCCGCCAGTGCATATAAAGGTTATCAGTGATTCTTCCAAAGTCTAATGTGAGTTATATTGTCTTCTCCCTGTTCCTTGCAAACTGATGCTACCTGGTGTTTAAATAACAAAAATTATCAATAATAAAGGCTGGTAATGATTGAAATTAATGATCTTCAGTCGGTCAACATGATTGTACCCATTTGTAATTGGTGTTTCCCTAAACCTGAAAACACTATACTGTACATGAAATTGATCGGCAAGATTGGAATACCGTACACACAGTAGCTGCTAATTGGAGAACAAAATCAGATCCAAATATATACAAGACAAACTAGCCAAAGACTTACCAAACCTACAATGACACCCAATAACCATCCCTGCCCTCCAAAAATAAAAACCCATCAAAAGTTTAGAAAGTGTGGCAACTATTACTGGTAAAATACTAAAGCATTAAACATCCGAAAAAAGAACTACAGTATTTATTTATTGTTATTATGTTGCAAGACTAAGAAATGACAATCTCATCAACATTCAGTCTCACTCCACCAATTATTCTATGAAGGTGTAGCTACTATTGCTCTGATATACATAAGCAATTAGTTCTAAACTACTGTAGAATTGTAAATTAATGCACAAATGACTATGAGTAATTTGCTGAGATTATGGTAAAAAGCTAGAACTGCAACGTACGAAAACAATGTTTGTCTACTAATAATGTGTTGAAAGATCTGATATGGAGACTTATATGAAATTGTGGTATGTCTAGAAGCTGCTCTGACAACCACTTTTCCGATGTAAAGGAAAAACTGTATGCATAGTCACTCACAAATCACTAATACTTGTAATTTTAGGAGCTTTTATAAAAGTCGGGGCAAAATCATGCATTGCAATTGATCAGTCCCTGTGTATCAAGGGCTGATGGTGTACCACGCTAGGAGATCCGATAAACAGCTACAGTAAGTCTTACTCAACAATTATGGCCACTCAAAGGGGAATTGTTCCTTACAGTCATTTATGTGATTCATAATATTCTTCCTTTTTCAATAGTCATCATTATCATCATCATCATCTGGGTATGCCTCCATCGGTTCCTGTCATTATAGAGTTCCACTCCTTCCACATCCTGTAGTGTTGGTCCAGCCACCTCCTTCTTGGATGTCCAACAGGTCTCCTTCCAGGTATTGCCATTTCCAAGTACTGTATTTTGCAAATTTGTTATACTCTAAACCTAATTATCCCTACTAAAGGTGCTAGCTATGAGTAGAGGAGATATGCAAGTTGTTTGATATTCCAAGAGGATATTTAACCATAGTTGAATTATCTTTTCAAACCTTTGTGACAACTTCTGGCCAGACTAGGTTGATGGGGGTTATTGTGGTTTACTTCAGAGCTTGACTTGGTTGTTACTACAGTGATTTCCATGTATTTTCTCCCATACACTTTGAGTTTTGCTGTTGATTAATAATGAGTTGTGTGGTTTGTTGTGCATAGCCTACTGTGTGTCATACTCAAATGTAAATATGTAATAATAAGTTAACTACCTTGCACTAATCTGTGCCTATAAAGAAGTTTGTATTCCATGTAGAAAGGATTTAACTGTTATGATATTAAGAATGTTGACTTGAAATTGTGTATTTATTTACCTTCCTACCGAATGAAATTTTGCACAGTATGTCCTCTTCTCACCCTTGGCTAGATGATTTCACACAAATGTGGTGGATAGGCCAAGGACTTTGCACAGTTCTGATTTAAAGGATTGATAATAATTGGTAAAAAAAACTCAGATTTTTTTAGTGGGGGTGATTACACAACTTCAGTATAATGCAAGACTGAGCTGGTGAGCAGCTCACAAGTGTTTCTTCCCCTCACAGTTACAGTGTGAGCAAGTGTTCCTGCTCTCTTGCTGCAGCCTTCTGTCACTCTGCCTTTACCTGCTTTTCGTCTCTACGGCAGGGGGAAAGAGAGATGTGTAGGAGAATATAGAGACAGCTTGCGTACAGTCAACTCGTAAGTAAGAAAGAGTGCTCTTGGTCACTTTTAAGGACTTTGCACAGTTCTGATTTAAAGGATTGATAATAATTGGTAAAAAAAACTCAGATTTTTGTAGTGGGGGTGATTACACAACTTCAGTATAATGCAAGGCTGAGCAGGTGAGCAGCTCACGAGTATTGTTTCTACTCACAGCAGCATTGCCAGATTCCTGAAAAATGTGTTGAGGAAATCGGTGCGTGACATAATCTACAACTAGTGAACTTCCTTTAAGAAATATTTTGCAGAAGTTCTATTGACATCTCAGAGAAGTTTATTAATAAATAATCCATATACTGAAACTAACATTTTCTTTCCTTGCCAATACTACGTCATTTAGCATATTTTTTGTTACTCTAAACAGATTTTAATAGTTTATTGTCTTTCTTAACAATTATATTGAAGTCTTTGTAATAAAACTGAAGATAAGTTCACAGATATAACAAACTAACAAAATAAATAAATAAATAAAAGAGTTTCTTCAGTCTTTACGAACAAATATACCAGAGTAAGTACACCTTGCAACAAAAGCTTCAGACTGAAAACTCGAGAACTTTTTGAAAGAAATAGTATACCACAGGTGTAAACACAGATGCATTTCTCTCGAGTTTCAAAGCGCTCGGAAATACAGGACAATAACTGTCCTGGATAAGAATTCTCTGGGACATGGGACATTTAACATGGATATGGGACTGTCCTGTAAAATCTGGGACATGTGGCAACCCTGACTCAGTCACAGTATGAGCAAGTGTTCCTGCTCTCTTGCTGGTCCATGTGGTGCTAGGTCACATAGATAATCCTTGTGATTGAAGTAACTGTACACACGTTTTGTTGCATAAATTATATTTGTTATATATTACATTTGCATAAGTATACATTTTACACTTCAAGCTAACTTAAAGTTAATATCAAAATTCTTTCCCTATCCTAGATTGTACTCTAGTACAGCTATGTGCAGTTTGTTTGGCTTATTTATAGCAGTGCTCTTTAAACACATGTTAACACCACAGTTTGTACTTCAAATTGCGATGATACATAATATTTCGTTGATAGTTATGTTAAAAAAGACTTTTTAGGTGAGATATGTTTGATTTGACTTATAAAGCTTTTTATTATGAGGGCAATGTTTTGGATCCACAAATGACCGTTTTTTCTTCCTTTTTTTTTTCAAATTGAATTATCGTTTGCTATGTCAGTCAGTGGCCGCTGGTAATAAGGTTGCAGTGTTGCACAACGACCAGATTTTTAAAATAAATAATAATCTTTTAGAAATATAAAAAAATTCCTCTTGGCATGCCGGAAGGTGGAGGTAGATTTCACCAGGCAAACTAGGGGATAGGCGAAAATAGGCGGAATTTGCAGGTTTTCGTAGAAGGATCAGACCTCATTTATTGACAGAAAGTATTTTTCAATTGGAGCCTAATTAACTTTGTTTTTCTTCTTTTTATGCATATTTTTAACATTTAATTGTCTTATGGGGACAGTAACCTTCTCATCATTTGGGGTCCATTTTTAGCCTACTTTTCACATTTTGCAAAAATGAGGAAAAAGTAGACTTATGAGATCGGGCAAATGTGTGTCTGTCTGTCCTTCTGTCTGTCTGTCTGTCTGTCCTTCTGTCTGGCTGTGTGTGTGTGTCCCCCTATCAACTCCTAAACGGCTGCAGCAATCGAAACAAAGTTTGGTAGGAGTAAAGATCTATACCTGAATATCTCACGGCCATATTTGAAAATGATGTCAGTGCTACCAACTGCTGAAAAATCGCAATTGAAATTTGAGCTCCATGTTGGATATCTTGGAAGGTATGAATGGGAGCTATTTCAAAATTGGCACACGTATAGATAGTAATATTGCAGTGTAATTTTCAGGAGGCCATACATGGCAGTGTTGCCAAAATGATTATAAGCCTGCTGATAGGTCAAAATTTTAAATGCATATAACTTCTACACTATCAATTGGATTTCAACCAAATTTCGTATGTGCTATGCGTACATAAACAGATATGACTGAGTGTATTCTTAAGTGCCATCAGGGCTGCCAACTGTTAATAAATGCTCTCAATTTTTTAAATCCAAATACCCATATATCAGAAAGTATGCAAGTTGACAGCTTTGAACTATGCACACGTATAGTACCTAACATTCTATATTAATTTGGAGTAACGTATAATACATCAGTGCTACCAACATGATTCTAAGCCTGCTGAGAGGTCCGACTTTAAATACATGTAACTTCTATACTATCAATTGGATTTCAATCAAATTTCTTATGTGCAATGTGTACCGTAACAGACATTACTATGCGCATTCTTAGGATCAACCAGGGCTGCCAACTATTAATAAATGCTGTCTCTATTCGTTTTTCTTAATATCAATATATCAGAAAGTATCCAAGCCAACAGCTCTAAACTTTGCACACGTATAGTACCTGACATTCTAGATTAATTTGGAGTAACTTATAAACGTCAGTGCTGCCAACATGATTCTAAGCCTGTTGATAGGTCCAATTTTAAAATGCATGTAACTTCTATACTAACTAATGGACTTCATTAAAATTTGACACAACAATAGATCATATTATTTTAGATTATTTCTGACGAATACATGTATGTCATTGGTGCCAACATGATTTTACGCGCGCTGTTAGATCCAATGTTTAACTGCATGTAACGTCCATGCTATCCATTGGACTTCAACCAAATTTTGTATTCTGTACCTTAAGAGTTGGAACTAAGAATATATTCAGTCACCAGGGCTGCCAACTGTAGTTCTCTATTAGGCTACATTATGCCAGGTACACAGTATTTCGAAATAATTCGAAATTTCGGTATTACAAACTTAATTTCGTCATTATTCTAGATAGATCCATATAGATTAATCATTGCCATGGATCTTAAATTTTAAGAAAAGTAGGCTCTTTAGTTCGTCACGGAACTTCTTGTTATACTTGTGGTCACACTGTCCTTATGCATGATTTAGACATTGATGTGTAACTATCTAATGGTCTGTTACTTTTTCATGCAAAATTTTATCTCCCGCAGAGATGTTGGTTGCTTCCTCAGTTTAGGGGCTGTGACAACGTGATCATGTAGCCCCGTGTACTTTGGGTGTGTGTAGAATCTGTCTGATAAACGGTGTTAATTGTGATGGCTGTATTAGTCTGTAATTCATGTAAGGACGGCAGACGGTCAATTTCAAGTAGTAGTTCCTAATTTTGCTACCAAATACTACCGTCAACGACACCTAGCTCTGAACTTGGCTACTAGATGACACCGCAACCAGCAACTCGCAACGAACGTTGGAACTTCCCCTCCAAAGGAAAGCATCCTGAGGGATTTTTAGCGCTCTTAAAAAATCCGACGACTTCGGCCGGCTTTGAACCCGCGACCTTGGGCATAGAACTTCAGAATGTTACCAGTTACGTCACCGAAGCCGCTTTCCACAGAGTCAGATGGGAAACTGAATGTGATCTCGTGCAATGGCGTTGTCATGGCAACCTCTGATGGCTCATCCCTTATCAATTTAGTAGCGTTGTCGTGGCAAACTCTGATGGCTCTTTGGCATTTTCTTCTAATTCCAAAATCATTTTGCTCATCTCTTGGCGTAATGGTGGGTCATATCAAAAATTCTTTCAGACAAAAGTTTTAGGTAATTATTAGGGAAATATTGTCCATTTTGTACTGTTTTGATATTGTGCCTATTAAGAGAAATATGTTTAATGTTTCCCAAAAAAATGGTTGGTGCTATCAAAAAACTTTTCAAACATACATTTTTGGCCCTTATCCGACACATAGTATGAACTTTGAATGAATTCGATATTTCACATCTTCAGGGAGTTATAGCAATATTTCACTTTTTCAAAAAAAGTCCCCCATTTTCACCCCCTTTGACCGATTGTGCCCATTGACGAACTCGACCGAGATTTTATACGAATACATATTGTGTAAAAAATTCAAAGTGATTGGTGCGAAATTGCAGTAGTTATCGTGTCCACAAGAAAGTGATATGCATAATATATATTACATAAATTATGTATAAACTTTTGAACTGAAAGCGGTTTTGGGGCCTAGCGGATGTGAAACGCGAAGATATGTAGAAATTTTCCGGAAGTCGAAACATGGTACCCATTGCAATAGTTAGCTTTCTATAGAAATCTACCTAAAAGCTACAAGTTTTCTCTCCCGTGCATAAGGATTCATAGCTTTAATAATTCAGGAAGTCGTGAAGTAATGTAAACTGTTTGAGAAAGTGAAGTGCGCTAACAGTACATGAATGCTCGCTTTGTGGTTGTTGTCAGGCTCGAACACTGACCAGATCTCAATAGTGGTGGGTATGGCAGAGATGCTAGGCCAAATATGTCCTATCCCAACAGTTAACTTGGCTGGTCGTTGCCCACTAATTGCTACAACGAAGGAGAGAGGCAGACGAAGACAACAAAGTTGCTCCGATTACTGCTGATTGTTTCGCGATGTAATTTGTGCACGAGTGAAACTTTTGTGGCTCTTTCTCGTCCTCGTGTATAGCTTACACTGTTTTTTTTTCTCATGATGATATTCAAATTTAATCCATTTAATCCCACGGTGAATGTGATGTTGTCTGGACTGCTGCATTCGTGACTAAGAAGATACCGTGCAGGTGTATACCTTCTTCTCTGATAACAAGCGGTCATTTACCCTAACCCCACCACCACCACCTCCTTAATGCAACACCCAGAACAATTATCCACCAGCCGCCACTGATTTCTGCCCATTTTGTTGGTGATAATGATGAGAAAGTGATGACAACTCCAAAATACAACATGAAACTTTCAAGAAGAATGAGTAGAAACAATAATGGACAATACCACAAAATGAAGTTATTAAGTAAGCGGCAAAGTTAACGTATAAACACACAGGACAAACAATTCGATGCTTTCATGACAAGAAGTATGAATTTAAACTTTACATAAAATAAATTGGGACCTTTGTTTGAGGTTACATTTGAACTAGCAAGGCTGTATTTGGATTCTGGATGCTGAGCACATTATGGATACTCCAATATTCCTGGACAAAGTGCTCATCTGTAATTAGTACCATGAGCAATCAGTGACTCTCTTGAATTTGGACTGGCTAGCAAAGTTCCCAGATTTGAACCTTATAAAAAAAATGTGAGGAACTACTGTACTTGGAACATGGAGTAGAATGTCAACATAGACGTCGTCCCATTTTGGGAACAGCTAATGGCTGAGTGGCTTATTGATGTCCTCTGCATTTGTATGCTTATGCCTCAGTGAAGGTTAACATAAACATTAGATTCCACAATCATAACGTAATTGCTTAGACCAATATTAGAGATGGCTTTGGAGAATAGTTTCTCATAAGCCTAAAACTTATGTTTTATCATAAAATTGACTCTTGTTCATCTATTCAATTACTATGACTGTGGCAGTTGCGAGCAATAATGGACACATTCCCAGGACAAGTTGACTTTCTTGGGGTGTGACTAGAATGGGAAAAGCTACTGCATATAACCGGATCCAGTTTATTTTCTCATCCACCATCAACTTCCTGCAACCGGCAGTTAGCACAGTTGAGAGACCTAGCTATGATGCCTCCACTTTAAGCCACTACAAATTATTCTACCGTGAAGGGATTAAATTTACTCCTGAATGGTGACATCCTGACTTTTAACACTAGCAGGAAATTTGTTTGTTGATAGACATTGGTATATGGTGTTAAAAATGTTTTGAGGGTTTGTCCTAGTTGGTTCAGTTCAGCACTTGTTTCAAATAGCCTCATCCTGTTTAAACCTTTAACTTCTCGCATAAATATCTGAGGCAGAATAAAATGAAAGTAGTTTGAAAGGTTTTATTAAGATGGACCAAAAAGTACCTTACATCATCAGGTGCCTATTAATTAAACAAATCAATGAGGAGGCACAAATACACCAGAGTATGTCGGTTGGTTCCTTAGTTTAGGGGCTGCGACAACGTGTTCATGTAGCCCCGTGTATTTTGGGTGTGTGTAGAATTTGTACGATAACCGGTGTTAATTGTGATGGCTGTATTAGTGTGTGTTATCTGTGATTCAGGTAGAAGGATTGCAGACAATAAATTTTTCAAGTAGTTCCTACTTTTGCTACCAAATGCTACCGTCCACGACACCTAGCTGTGGAATTAGCTACTAGATGCCATCACAGCCAGCACCTGGCAGCGAACGTTGGAACTAATACAGCATTATCAAACTAACCTACAAATTTTAGTTTCCAGAAGGTTGTTTTTCATGCCATAAATCTATGACATGGGACCACCGGCTTTACTTCCCCTCCAAAGGAAGGCATACAGAGAGATTTTTAACGCTCTTAAAAAATACAATGACTTCGGCCAGGTTTGAACTCGCGATCTTGGGCATAGAAGCTCAGCATGCTACCAACTACGCCACCGAAGTCGCCCAGAGTATGTTTATAGAGGTATCCCATTGCTTGAGGAAATGATGGATACCATGCGTGAAGAAGGACTTGTTTACTCTTCAAATCATTTGGTCTTGGCAATCATGACATCACTATTGGAGTGGAATCATTGTTTCCTTTAAAACCAGGTCTGGCAAATGCTTTTACATGCAAGTGTAGAAGGTTCTGGCCATGAGCATGGTGACCAAATAATTTAAGAGGCAGCTGAAGTCCTTAGAGAACTGTATCCACTGTCTCCTTAAGCAGTGGAATTCATATCTGAATGGCAGTGGTGACTTGTTCTAAATCCTGTGGAATCTTGCTTCTTTATATAAGGCCCTTGGAATAGGAGGAGTTTACATGCCACCAAGACATTTGTTATTTCTCCACTGTAGCATTCACTATGAATATCCATCTTCCTTTCTAGCTCTTATGCATGATCAATATGCGTGGGAAATGAATGGATTTTGTATTGAAAAAGGCAGAGTGTGCAAATTTACATAGAATGCAGTGTAACACAAAAACTGAATACCATAATAATTAATAACTTAATCCAACTCTCCTTTAAGCATTAAAAGGCATGTGTACCAAAACAAGCATATCAGTTGGGTCATACTCCTCTAAGCATGGTGAGCAGAAAACAATAGCACAACTCTGAAATCATCTGTCTCCCAGCTGATTGCCATTCCATTCTAGAGGCCTCGTACATTCCTTCATTTAATTCTAATATCGTACCTTTTTTTTCCATCTTAGTAAAGCCTTTCATATGTTTCATATAATCCGACCTCATAGAAATCCCATCAAGAGCATTTCTAAGTTTAAATTACTTTTTCAATTAACATTATATTCACTTGAACTTTGATAGATCCAGAGGAGCTGTTTTTAAACTGCTTATATCAACATCACTACCTAAAGTTTTCACCACTGAAATCATAGTCGTTTGATCACTTCCCACTTTAATTATCCTACCTTCCCTTTGCTTTAACACTATAG
This sequence comes from Meconema thalassinum, assembly GCA_946902985.2. NCBI lineage: Eukaryota > Metazoa > Arthropoda > Insecta > Orthoptera > Tettigoniidae > Meconema > Meconema thalassinum. Next base: position 149,339,818 of record OX336390.1, on the reverse strand, counting down.
GATCCTCTATATATTTCTGAAATGAGCACCTGCTGTTTGGCATTGAGTCTTCATTATTATGTCCCTCAACACAAAATTTACCCACTTGATGTCCATTTGGTGATAGTCTTCGTGCATGAACATCTGCTAAGAATTTTGCAGTCTCTTCTTCTGAACGCATTCTCCGAGATTGTTCATCTTCACAGAGTCTTCGAGAAGGGTCAGTCAATACAGCTGTTCCTGAGGCTGGAGGAACCACAAATTTGACAGGCATAGTGAGAGGTTGGCAGCTGTATAGGCTGTGTCCTGAGTGAAACAGTGCTGATGTTGCAGCAATATTCGATGCGCAGTAGTGGTCCAATGATGATCTCCCTTGAAAGAAGGCTGATGATGGGGGAAGAGCAAAATCTGGGTGGAGGCTGAACAGATCTCCTGTACAGTATTTAGATGGTCCAGTCAAAGGTGTTGAAGGGAATGGAGATGTCTGTTGATGTCGTGAATCTTCTAAACTGTCCCTGGAAAGAAAATTCAATCAATCAATTTATTTACAATAAAGTATCTGATTCAGTGGCAAGTGTTGGTACTTAAATATCTTGCATTATCATCTGTCTGTATGTATATTTTGAATTAATGACTCATACAGTGCTGTGCATTTATCCTGGGCAAAGTGTATGATGATAATAGATACCCTCAGCTTTAATTCTTGCCAGTTTTGTTGCAAGTTCACAAAAATGTATTGAGTGAATCGCATTGGAGTTTAGTAGACACTGCACTGTTTGTGGTGGGCATATAGTCCAGTCAAATTAGACATCCGACCTTGCAAAAGGTCATGTAGTTCTAATTTTTTAATATGTTGTTTGGACCTCTGCCAATAGTATAAAACCAAATTTGCAACTTCGAAAGACCTGTGCTAGTTGTGTAATACCCAAAAAACAGCTAACTTTTTGCATATTTTTCTGTTTTTGCTCAATGTCTTCTACAATATGCATCTGCCAGAAAACATCATCTCATCTTTTTTAAACCAGATTAAATTTACTACAATTTGGTACCTAAGCGAATACTGTTTGTTTAGCAGATCCCGAGATACAGTTCTTCAAAGATTGAATATTTTTTCATAAAAGTAAAAATTGTTGGTATTGGTCTTCTAATTTGACAAATATCATCAAAATTCCATGAGAAAAGCCACAGTAAATTAACTAAAATTTTATTTGTTTAGCTTTAATTTGAGCTCTGATCTGTAGGTCAAGTGCTTCTCTCAAAAGTGAATTTGGAAAAATTGAAAGAAATCAGTTCACATAGGTACTATTTTGTTTTTTACAAAGGAAAACGTAACGTCTAAAATAAGTTTTTACATGTATGAAGCAACAGGTCTCATCGTAATTCCATTTGTTTTGAAGGCCTGGGTCTCAAAAGATCTTTCTCTGATGATTGTTGGAGGAGTTCTCGAATTAAACAGGCTCGTTTTTCCGTTCTGACAATTTAGCTGTGGGAACGTCTTCCTCGTTGTCAGAATCCTCTAGCTGAAGAGATTGCATGTTTTTACATAATTTTGCCACCACAAATTCGACAATGGGCTGAGCATTTCAGTCCAGCTTATGGCAACTGCAACCGCCGCTGCAACTTTTTCTGAAATTGCAGGAAATCACGTGCAGTAGGAGCTGAGGTTCAAGATAAATAGTTGTAGTGATAGGGATAAGACCTTGATCATCAGGCTTCTACACCCAATCTGCAAGATTTTTATTGACCCCCAACTACTTTTGAACTTGCTAGTAAGTTCTATAAACATGTGGCGTGCTGTTGGGGGCAAGCGAGCAAGATTGATTTTGATGTTGGCTGCAGTTGTAACAAACAGTGGTAAGGAAGGCTATTCAGGGTGTTTGTTAGGAAATCACTCCTTACTAAGTCACAAAGCACTTCTCCCCAGCTTTTGCTATGGTTTCATTACTGGAGTCTAGCAGCAGAAAAAGTTCTGCCAGTTCTAGAACAAAAGTTTGATGCTTTTCAGTCGGCCAACACGATTGTACCCAAATGAGATGGGTTATTCCATAATCCTGAAAAAAAAACAACAACAATACCATGAGATTAATAAGAAGTTGGGGATTTTTCTTTGTCAAATACAAACTGGATGAGAGCTCCTTTATCAATAGCTGGTGAGGATTCTGACCTGATCTCAGAACTTTCAAGCTGCGCTGCATCGCTAAAGTGCATGAAAATCCTAGAGCTGAGGACATATTAACTAAATGCTTGGAACCAAGTTTTCTGTATAAGTAGGTCCTAAGGCCTAACATGAGTGAGGAGATGAAAGATCGAGAGAGTATGATATATGAAAAAGCTACACATCAATTCTCCGTGTCAAGAACAGCACGCTTGTGTTTCTTAACAACGGTTTCATAAAATAGTAGTACGGATTAAGGGATGAAACAGTAGTACGCCTACGGATTCGGGGATGACTGAATTAACATTGCTTAAGAAATCACCAGATAGAGGATATTCATTGGTTCCATACACTTATGATATTTCACAGTTGTTATATCTCCTTTGATCTGTTTCATTATATCATCTATTGAGAACTGATGTTCCTCAGAGTTCTCCAAGAGGTAAGTGTATAGCCTATATCTTCCAATGCCTCATCTAGCCTACATCATTTGCCGGTCGATGTCCTCTCTTCTGTCCAGTTGTTAATGGCTTAGTGAATAACATTGTATAATTTTATTTCCCCATTGGTCACCTCGGCATTCAGCTGCATCTAGGACTGTTATCCTGAAACCCAACTTATCAAATTTGTGGACATCATTTCTTCGTGATTTGGGCTGGATTTCTTTTTGTAACCTGATGAATTCTTCAGATATTTCCGGCCGAGTTTTCTTGATGATGTTGAGGGTCTGGATGGTTGGAGATCAGAATCTCCTTTACGTCAAACAGATGCTTTAACATTGCTTGCAGCAGTGTAACTCTTCCTACACGCATCATTAATGGTGACCTCTTGAAGTTTTCGAGGGAAAATTTTCTTTTCTTTAAGGTCCCGTTTCACACTCTCGTTAATGTGAGCAAATGCCTACTTGTTTTACGACATGCCTTCACTCAGGGGCTTACGACATTTAAAACAAACGCATTGCACAAGGCTTTTGAGTACACTTGCACTTCACTGTCCGCACTCTTCGATTCACGCAGCAAATCTGAAAAAATAATTTGTAGGAGGGAGGAGGGAATGGTCAATTCTCTGTTCAGGGGCCTCGCATTCATTGTTGAGGTCTCGACGCCTGCTCTTACACACTCAATGAACCTCACTCGTCTACAAGTCATTCGGACAAGAAAGATATTATAAGTAAATTATACATCAAATCAGAACCGGCCCTGTTCTTGATGTTTAATGTGCTCAAAACTTGTTTTCATTCATTTTTCCCGATTTCTATTTTTCAAGGTTTTCAGTTACATGCCTCTTTTGAGAGAAGCACTTGGCCTACAGGTACCAATCAGGGCACAAATTAAAGCTAAACAAATAAACTTAGAGTTCATTGCCTATGCCTTTTTCATGGAATGAGTGTTTTTGATAATATTTGTCAAATTAGGAAACCAAAACAAAGAATTTTTACTTTTATGAAAAAAATATTCAAACTTTGAAAACTGTATCTCGGGATCTACGAAACATACAGTATTCGATTAGGTCTTAAATTGTAGTAAATTTAATCTAGTGTATAAAACATAAGTATGGTATTTTCTGGCAGATGCATGGTTTAGAAGACATTGAGCAAAAACCGAAGAATGTGCAAAAAGTTAGCTGTCTTTTGGGTGTTACACAACTAGCACAGGTCTTTGGAAGCTGCAAATTTGTTTTTTTTAAACTATTGGCAGAGGTCCAAACAACATATTAAAAAATTAGAACTACATGATCTTTTGCAAGGTCAGGCCCCTTTTTATGTCTAATTTGACTGGACTAATATGAGACATTCCATTTCCAAAGTTGTGTGGATATACAAAATTCATAGATTCAATCAGTGTTAGATGTGTACCAAAATATAACCCACAGTAGACAGTCAGTGCAATGTCATTACTGATCGTAGTGACCCTGTTTGTCTCCAGTCTCCAGGCTTGTAGCTAGGATCTACTTCTGTGGGTGGCAAATTTGGTTTTAGGTGGAGGGCAAGGCCATTTCTCATTAAAAAGAAAGTAAAGATCTGAAAATATACGGTAACTCATGAGATATCCTTTGTCCATGTGTGTCCATGTCTTACAATAACTTGTGATCTGCTGGTAATATTTCATTGACATTTGATAGTTTATGTTCTGGGGTTTCTGAGCTTTTATTACAATTTTCATAATTGACTCATCTAACATGGCGACACAAAAGATTTTCTATTAATGGCCGACAATACTCGAGGAATCGCATATTGCTGATATTATAAAGCTGGCTTTGCATTTTGACATCATCATGGAGAATCAGTGTTAGCCTATGTATGTCTGTGTGTTTGAGTCTTCAGACTTTTGACTGGTTTGATGCAGCTCTCCATGCTTCTCTATCCTGAGCTAATCGTTTCATCTCTACATAGCTACCACACCCTTCTTCCGAGGCAATCTGTTTAACATATTCTAACCTTGGTCTACCCCTACAGTTCTTATCCTTGACACTTCCATCTATAACTATGTTTGCTGTTCCTTGGTGCCTTAGTACTGTATGTGTCCTTCTACCCGATCTCTTCTCTTCATTATCAGTCGCCAGAAACATCTCTCCTCTCCCACTTGTCTTAATACCTCTTCATTTGTAACCCTATCTACCCATCTGACTTTCAGCATTCTCCTGTAAGACCACATTTCAAATGCTTCAATTCACTTCTCTTTTCTTCTGCTCCAACAGTCCAAGTTCAACTCCATAGAGTGCCATGCTCCAGACAAAAATGACTTCCTAATACCTAAATGTATATTCGATGTCAACAGATTCCTTTTCTGTAGAAATGTCTATATCCTATTATTCCCCTATCTTCAGGGTCAAGGATGAGCTGAATTCCAAATGTGATGTATGTTTTATGTCCGGATGCCCTCCGTGACACTTACCAGTTGAAAGGAGTTAATGAGAAATTAAATAATGAAAATAACTTAAATTGGGCAAGGAGTTGGAAGGAAGTGACCATGATCTGTCTCAGCATTTGTCTTAGATTGAAAATGGGAAATCATGGAAAACCATTTTAAGAGCGACTGATTCTGGATTTCAAACTCACTCGTGAAGTGAGTTCAGGAATAGCCAGGCCCCATAGATTTGTGCCTTAGAGTGCAAAGCTACTGTGTTGTACAATTAAAAAGAAAGAAAAAAAAAGATTTTTTTTTAGTGTTTCATATTTCAGAAACTATAAAATCGATCAGCATGAAAATTAGTAACATGTAGTACTGTATTTTGTTAACTCACACAAGTGTGTACTGCAAATTAATGTGGCAAGCATAAAACCAACATGGTATGCGAACGAATGTCTAAACTTGATTGCTCGTTCTGGTGATACAATAATCCAGACTAGGGTACCTGTGCGAGAAATCTCACATGTTCATTATCCACCCGCCCGGCTTTACTGTTATGCGGGCTTCTATAAATACAGCGAAACCTCTCTAAAAGACCACCCCTATTAAAAGACCACCCCTCTTAAAGACCGATTTTTCTTGGAACCAGTTTAAAACCTCATAAGGTCAATGTATTTGTTACCTCTATTTAAGGACCACCCCTCTCCCCGACCAAAAACCAGGCATTTTCTCAGTCTGATCTCTTTCAAAAGACCACTTTTCGTCTGCCTTCCCATTGGAGATGGTGATGAGGGTGATGATGTATACAATGGTTCTGTTGGCACAGAACTACATCAGCATACAATGTCATTAGAAAAAGTGTTATGTAACGTATATAAAAAAAACGGCTCTCCTAGAAGATTGTTCGAACCCTGAACAAATTAATGGACTTTCGAACTCACTCAGAGATATTCTAGAAAGTGAAATTGTAAAAAAAAAAAAAAAAAAAAAAAAAAAAAGGTGTGCTAATCTGAAACAGAGATCAATTCATGACTTAAACAAGATGTTCAGTAAAGAACATATAGCCTACTTTCTCCTAAATGCATGGGTATTGTTATAACTCTTTGTTCTTTTCAAGGAGTATGATTGAATGGTTGGTTGTAGTAGCTTGTTGAAATACAACGTGCTATAGGGATATTAAACATGAATATGAGGTGCCCTTTGCTAGTGCTACCTCTGTACCAAATTTCGTTCAATTCGGTTTCACCGTGTTTGAATTGATAGGGGGAATCGATTTGCACACATACTTAGCCACCATCTGCAAACTATTGGGCTGATGTTCTTGCAGTTTGGTCAGAATATGTTTCCCACATAAAGATATGGTGTTGCAAAATTTGGTAGAGACTAGATTATTAGGTTGGTCGTAATTACATTTTAGCTTTTAACATTTGGGTGGCCGCGATTACGTTTCCGTCAAGATAGCGGTGATATAAAACATGACACTGAGGTGTCCTTTGCTAGTGCTACCTCTGTACCAAATTTCGTTCATTCGGTTCCACCGTGTTCGAATTAATAGGGGGAATCAATTTTGACATAAAGATGGCCGCCATCCGCAAACTATTAGGCAAATGACCTATTAGATTGGTCAAAGGATGCTCCCTCCATAAAGGTATGTTGTTGCAAAGTTTGGTAGAGATCGGATGGTTATGTTAGTCGTAATTTGATTTAAGCTTTAAACATTTGTGTGGCCGCCATTACGTTTCTGTCAATATGGCGGCGATATTAATCATGACACTGAGATGCCCTTTGCTAGTGCTATCTCTGTACCAAATTTCGTTCCATTCGGTTTCACCGTGTTTGAATTAATAGGGGGAATCGATTCTGACACAAAGATGGCCGCCATCCGCAAACTATTAGGCGAATGACCTATTAGATTGGTCAAAGGATGCTCCCTCCATAAAGGTATGTAGTTGCAAAATTTGGTAGAGATCGGATGATTAGGTTAATCGTAATTTGATTTAAGCTTTGAACATTCGTGTGGCCGCCATTACGTTTCAGTCAAGATGGCGGCGATATAAAACATGACACTGAGGTGCCCTTTGCTCTGTACCAAATTTCGTTCCATTCGGTTCCACCGTGTTCGAATTAATAGGGGGAATCAATTTTGACATAAAGATGGCCGCCATCCGCAAACTATTAGGCGAATGACCTATTAGATTGGTCAAAGGATGCTCCCTCCATAAAGGTATGTAGTTGAAAATTTTGGTAGAGATCGGATGATTAGGTTAATCGTAATTTGATTTAAGCTTTGAACATTCGTGTGGCCGCCATTACGTTTCAGTCAAGATGGCGGCGATATAAAACATGACACTGAGGTGCCCTTTGCTAGTGCTACCTCTGTACCAAATTTCGTTCCATTCGGTTCCACCGTGTTCGAATTAATAGGGGGAATCAATTTTGACATAAAGATGGCCGCCATCCGCAATCTATTAGGCTAATAACCTATTAGATTGGTCAAAGGATGCTCCCTCCATAAAGGTATGTTGTGGCAAAGTTTGGTAGAGATCGGATGGTCATGTTAGTCGTAATTTAACTTAAGCTTTGAACATTTGTGTGGCCGCCATTACGTTTCTGTCAATATGGCGGCGATATAAAACATGACAGTGAGGTGCCCTTTGCTAGTGCTACCTCTGTACCAAATTTCGTTCCATTCGGTTTCACCGTGTTTGAATTAATAGGGGGAATTGATTTTCACACAAAGATGGCCGCCATCCGCAAACTATTAGGCTAATGACCTATTCATTTGGTCAAAGGATGCTTCCTCTATAAGGGTATGTTGTTGCAAAATTTGGTAGAGATCGGATGATTAGGTTAATCGTAATTTGATTTATGCTTTGAACATTTGTGTGGCCGCCATTACGTTTCCGTCAAGATGGCGGCGATATAAAACATGACACTGAGGTGCCTTTTGTTAGTACTACCTCTGTACCAAATTTCGTTCCATTCGGTTGCACCGTGTTCGAATTAATAGGGGGAATCGATTTTCACACAAAGATGGCCGCCATCCGCAAACTATTACGCTGATGACCTATTAGTTTGGTCAAAGGATGCTCCCCCCATAAAGGTATGTTGTTGCAAAATTTGGTAGAGATCGGATGATTAGGTTAGTCGTAATTTGATTTAAGCTTTGAACATTTGTGTGGCCGCCACTACGTTTCCGTCAAGATGGCGGAGATATAAAACATGACACTGAGGTGCCTTTTGTTAGTACTACCTCTGTACCAAATTTCGTTCCATTCGGTTGCACCGTGTTCGAATTAATAGGGGAAATCGATTTTCACACAAAGATGGCCGCCATCCGCAAACTATTACGCTGATGACCTATTAGATTGGTCAAAGTATGCTCCCTCCATAAAGGTATGTAGTTGCAAAATTTGGTAGAGATCGGATGATTAGGTTAATCGTAATTTGATTTAAGCTTTGAACATTCGTGTGGCCGCCATTACGTTTCAGTCAAGATGGCGGCGATATAAAACATGACAATGAGGTGCCCTATGCTAGTGCTACCTCTGTACCAAATTTCGTTCCATTCGGTTCCACCGTGTTCGAATTAATAGGGGGAATCAATTTTGACATAAAGATGGCCGACATCCTCAAACTATTAGGCTAATAACCTATTAGATTGGTCAAAGGATGCTCCCTCCATATAGGTATGTATTTGCAAAATTTGGTAGAGATCGGATGATTAGGTTAATCGTAATTTGATTTAAGCTTTGAACATTCGTGTGGCCGCCATTACGTTTCAGTCAAGATTGCGGCGATATAAAACATGACACTGAGGTGCCTTTTGTTAGTACTACCTCTGTACCAAATTTCGTTCCATTCGGTTGCACCATGTTCGAATTAATAGGGGGAATCGAATTTCACACATTGATGGCCGCCATCCGCAAACTATTACGCTGATGACCTATTGGTTTGGTCAAAGGATGCTCCCCCCGTAAAGGTATGTTGTTGCAAAATTTGGTAGAGATCGGATGATTAGGTTAGTCGTAATTTGATTTAAGCTTTGAACATTTGTGTGGCCGCCATTACGTTTCCGTCAAGATGGCGGCGATATAAAACATGACACTGGGGTGTCCTTTTCTAGTGCTACCTTTGAACCAAATTTCGTTCAATTCGCATTCACCGTGTTCGAATTGATAGGTGGGGGGGGGGGACAAACATTCAGAGTACACACACTCACACACACACACACAGACACACACACAGACTCACACACACACACACACACACACAGACTCACACACACACACACACACACACAGACAGACACACTTTTTTCGCCCTGTGTTGATCTCATAAGTCTACTTTCATTTTTTGCAAAAATCGAAAGTAGGCTAAAAATGACAGAGCTCAGAAAATAACTAATTGTAATTAATTTGTACTAAATGTGAACCAATGCAGATAAATTGTAATCAAGCATGTGTTCCAACTGTACTTAATTAATAATGCAGTATAAAATTATTTTTAATGCCTACCCCTATTAAGAGACCACCCCTCTAAAAGACCAGTTTTCCATGGAACCGTCACTGGTCTCTTAATAGAGGTTTCACTGTATGTTTATTTCTTTAAACGCACTTTTTAAACAAATTGTCGATATTTATGAAATGTGCAATTTGTCACTGTTGCCAGTAATTCTGTTTAAAAATTCTTTTCAATGCACAATGGGTTGTGTGCGCCCCATGTATACAGACTATCCGCCCGGCTCTAGTGTTATGCGGGCAGGACGCGACACAGTTCTGCCAGGGGCTACCGTCTTGTCTATTTGTTTAAACACACTTTATAAACAAATAAATATATTTCTGTTGACTTTTCAAGAAATGCAAGATTGTTCCTGTACTATTGAAACGATTTGAAAGATTTTGGCACAAATCACAGCTTCTAACTCCTTCTGGTTCAGGAGCTTGAGTTTTTTGTCGGATGAACTTAGCGTATTATATAATAGATTCCTCCCAGTTAATATTCTTAGGATATGGCTGATTGTAGCCTACTCCATCAAATACAATCCAATAGCTGATACTGCATGTGAGGGGAGTCATATCTTGGATTTTATTTGCTGCGGGTGCTACCATTAACCAGCCATCAAAGGGCTGATCTTTTATTACATTTGAATTGCAGCCAATGGCCATAGCGGGGTACTTTAATTGAACGCCCGTAGGCGTTTCAAGTAGTTTTCAAGTAGTTCCAACTTTGGCTACTAGAGATGTCACTGACACCTAGTGGCGAACGTTGGAACTTGATAAAGCGTTTCTAACCAAATAACCTACACATTTAGCTACACACTACCAATTGTAGTGGTAGGTTCTTTTACATGCCATAAATCTATGACATGGGCCCGCCGGCTATAATTTTCCTCCGAAGGAAGGCATACTGAATGATTTTAACGCTCTTAAAAAATCCGACGCCTTCGGCCAGGTTTGAACCCGCGATCTTGGGCACTACAGTTCAGCATGCTACGGACTACGCCACCGAAGCCGAAGGGCTGATTTTTGAACCCTCCAAATTCTTTTGAGCCAGGCATGCCGATACTAAATGTATTGAGAAGTACTCAGTTCACTAAATATTGTGTTCTTACCTTGTTCTGGAAGCCTCTCTAAAACCTTTGGCAAATGGATTACTCGCGATCTTAAGCCTCGTTATCTGAAATGCAGAGAACAATTATATTTGAAAATCACAAAAAGAGTACATACAGTATATGTTTAAATGTATTTTTGAATTTTGAGTATTCTTGCTATTTAGTTATTATGTTGACTGAATAGCCGACGTTTTGCCCTCGACTGCGAAGGGCATGAATAGGCTATAAGCGATATGCTACCATCAAACTTGAGAATTCCTTCCGCAGTCGAGGGCGACACGTCTATTAATCGGTAAATTTACAGCAAAACAGACCCCAGATAATGATAATGGTCGTGAAAGACTCAAAATTATCATTATTGAAATTAGTAATCATATAAAGTCAAAGCAAGCAAGTTGATCGTGCCTTCAAATCCGTCAATCACAAACCAATGGATCATGTCATGCAGATCCTAATCACAGCATGTGTTTCAATATGAAAATGTCATTTTCTTTACCAGGAAAACAAAACTACCGATGAGAAGAAAACAACTAGACAACTACACCAGCACGTCCGTCAAATATATTCGAAATCATTAACGGCAATTTAAAGATTCCAAATAGGACTGTCTAAGGAACCTCGCGAACGTGAACTCCTCTATCTTGATGAACCATTGCACACACATGCGGCAACATTTTTGGTTGTAAATTTACCGATTAATCTACTGCGGAAGTAATTCTCAAGTTTAATGGTAGAATAGCTAAATTTACTTCGACCATCTCTAGAGCGGATGAAATCGTACAAGTTTAAATAGGTTACGCGCGGTCGACGTATTTTCCAAAAAAGATGCGTGCACTAAGCTTCCTTGTCATTTCTCATCCATCGCTCTGCTATTTCCAATTCTCTCAGCAGCCTGAGTACGGTGAGAGCGCGAACGGAATGGACTGACTGGGATAGCTACGCGCATTGATATGCAAGGCCATGTGGTCGTATCATCTCCGAACTTGGAGGACGAGCGAGTTCGAATCCCAGCGATGGCTGTCCTTGAAATGATTGTCTGAGGTTTCCCATTTTCAACTTCAGGCAAATGCCATAGCGATACCATCTAATTGGCCACGACGGCTTTCCACCAACTTTTCTTCATTAATTTAATTTCTCAATTACTCTCATTAGTCGGCGTCAAGAAGAATATCCAGCCGTAAAATCATTGTCCTATAAAAACTCATTTCTCCCTATTCTCGGCCGCACAACTCAAATCCTGCTCATCACATTACAGCTGGTACGCATATTTAAATTCGCGTAATTTCACTCTCTCTAGAGATAATGGATTTGGGGGATTTACGAGATGAAATATCTTCAAATAAACTGTCCTATTGTTCTGTTCAACCCGTGTACCAAATTTCGTCAAGATCGGGAATTTCAGGTTCACGAAGATCTTTTGTGAGCTCAAACAGCTCGACGCCTTGGGATTCGAACCCAAATCCTTCCTTTCTGTTTCTTAAAGGTTGCAATTGACTAGACTAGACAGAACTGAATCAGATAGTGCTGTATCGCCTTGCTATCACCTCTTGTTCGTGGGTTGTCTCCTAGCATTATTATATGATATTCGCATCCATCTAGCAACCAGGACGATTCGAGTTCGAATTCGGAGAAGGTTGAACAGACTCTCCTCAGTTCTACTGTAACATTCTGTTTATTCTTTTAAATACAGTAACATTTAAAACCGGTGACGGTGACCGTGAGCGCTAACGCTCTAAGCTCGTGCCTCGCTGGCATCGGGAGAGCGTGGGTTCAAATCCCACCTCGGCCGTCCTGAAAATGGTTGTATTGGTTTCCCCATTTTCACCAGATACACACACTAATACAGTCATCACAATTAACACCGGTTATCAGACAGATTCTACACACACCCAAAGTACACGGGGCTACATGACCGCGTTGTCGCAGCTCCTAAACTGAGGAACCAACCAACCAACCATTTTCACCGCCAGGCAAATGCTGGGACGGTTCCTTTCAACAGGTCCACGGCCAACTTCCTTCCCTGACCGTTCCTTAATTAGACCCAAGTTAGTGGTCGCTTGGGCGATCGGCCTGTCACCATCCCCAGTTGTATCTGCTGACAAAGTGTATTGAGCTCCCAGACACCGTCCTTGTGACGGTAGAGGAATGATCCCTCGTAAAGTCCGTGTGTGTAGCCGAGCTGGGAGGATACGCGATAAAAATAAATTGAACTATTTTATCGAACTGAAGATGGTGGTGTTGAAGCGCCTCATTATTTTCAAACTGACTTCGAAACATAATGAATGGGGTTGATTGTCCAACACGAGAGCCTGAATGGTCAGAGCCATCCATCACGCACAGGACAGAGAATCCTGGAGGCAAGCCATTAACATGCTTGCATTATGTCACCTCACTCGAAAGTAAGGCAGGGTATGTCCAGGAATACATGTATACAATATACGGGACGTTCCGTAAGAGAAGGGCGAGCCCGCCGTGATCGGTTTTTTTAGCCTATTTTCATTTATGAAATGAAAAAAAAATGGACTCTTGACCATGTGTGTGTTAATATGCGTCCGTGTGTGTGTCCCCGCTAATAAACGGCTGGAGCGATTTTCATGAAACTTGGTAAGGTTAGAGTAATATTTTGTCCGACCACGACCGTGCCCTTCAAATAACGTCTCACCAATCCAACATGGTGGCTGTGCGAAATATTTCACCGGTATTCTATATCTCCGAAACTATTACTGTTATCACCCTGAAATTTTGTACGGTGATAAAGGGCACTACTGAAAGTTCACCTATGCGACTTTCAAAAACATTCTAAGTACAAAACGAACATGGCGGCCAAGCGAAATTGAAATATTTAATTAGACTTTTCCCGCGATTTAACCATCCGAGCGCAGTGGTACATGGTACAGCAAATGTTTATACATATTGTAATGCACTGACATTTAATTTATTACAATTGTTTACATAACCTCAATATGGCGGCTGTGCTAAATTTTAAAATTAAGTTTCTATTTCTTATGTCCTCATCATGCGAGCGATGTCAACCTTTGAATGATAAACCTACGCACTAATTGTCATCTAATAATACATAACTCTATGGCCTATAAAAATACAACATGGTGACAATCCGAAATGTTTAGACGGTTCTCAATATCTACTAATCTATGGCAGCAATCAAAACTGAAATGTTGTATGTTGATAAAGGCTATTAACATTAGTTCACCTATGGGACCTTCAATAAGCTGGTGGGCACAAATCCAACATGGTGGCGACGCGAAACTTAAATATTTAATTTGATGTTTCTCACGGTTTAACCATCCGAGCGCAGTGAAACTTGGCACGGTAAATGCTTATAAGAATTTTAATCCACTGACATCTAATTTAGTTCAATTGTTTTCATAACCACAAGATGGTGCCTGTGCGAAATTAATTTAATATCGTTTTTTTTCTTGTGTCCTAATCATGCGATTGAAGTTAGAATAATAAACCTACGGAATAATGTCCATCTAACAGTACATAACTCTATGTCCTACATATATAAAAATCCAACATGGCGACCATCCGGAATATATAGACGGTTCTCAATATATACTAATCTGTGAAGCTATCAGACTGAAATTTTGAATGTTGATAAAGGCTTTGAACATAAGTTTACATATGGGACTTTCAATAACCCGGCGAGCACAAATCCAACGTGGTAGCGACGCGAAATTTAAATATTTAAAAAGGGCGGTTCTCGCGATTTAACCATTCGAGCGCAGTTAAGTTTGGTATGATAAATGCTTATACGAATTTTAATCCACTGATATCTAGTTTATTTCAATTGTTTTCATAACCACAAGATGATGGCTGTGCGAAATTTTAAAATCTAGCTTTTTAAATTTCTTGTGTCCTAATCATGCGATTGAAGTTTGAATAATACACCTACGCAATAATCTTCATGTAATAGTACATAACTCTATGGCCTACATATATAAACAAGTAGTTCCGTGAAGAACTATACAGCCTATTTTCATATATCCTACTTATGTTAATTGCCTCTATCTACATACAAAATTTCAGTTTGATTGCTGTAATAGATTCGTAGATATTGAGAACCGACTAAATATTTCGGATGGTCGCCATGTTGGATTTTATACATGTAGTTCCTAGAGTTATGTACTGTTACTTGAAGATTATTGTGTACGTGTAGCATTCAAACTTCAATCGCATGATTAGGACACAAGAAGTAACAAGGAGATATTAAAATTTCGCACAGCTGCCATCTTGTGGTTATGGAAACAATTGAAATAAATTAGATGCCAGTGGATTAACATTCGTATAAGGATTTACTGTACCAAGTTTCACTGCACTCGGATGGTTAAATTGCGAGAAACGTCCATGTGAATATTTATACTTTGCGTCGCCGCCATGTTGGATTTGTGATCACCAGGTTATTTAAAGTCCTATAGGTGAACTTAAGTTCATAGCCCCTATGAACACAAAAAAAAAATCAGTTTGATTGCTATAATAGATTCGTAGATATTCAGAGCCGTCTAAATATTTCGGATGGTCGCCATGTTGGATTGTTAAATGTATAGGCCATAGAGTCATGTACCATTAACAGAAAATTATTGCGTAGGTTCATTATTCAAACTTTCACATCGATCGCATGATTACGACACAAGAAATAAAAAGTTAATTTTAAAATTCGCAAAACCGCCATCTTGAGGTTATGTAAACAATTGAACTAAATTAGATACCAGTGTATTACAATATGTATAAACATTTCCTGTACTAGATTTCATTGCGGTTGGAACATTAAATCGCGAGAAAGGTCTATTTAAAATTTTCAAATTCGCTTGGCCGCCATTTTCGTTTTGTAGTTTATCTCCGTACAACATTTCAGGGTGATACCGCTAATAGTTTCAGAGATATAGAATGCCGGCGAAATATTACGCACATCCGCCATCTTGTGGTTATATAAACAATTGAACCAAGTTGGATGTCGGTGCACTACAATGTGTATAAACATATACTGTACCAAGTTTTATTGCGTTTGGTTGGTTAAATCGCGAAAAACGTCTATTTAAAAGTCGCAAATTCGCGTGGCCGCCATGTTGGTTTTGTAGTTACCAGTTTTTCAAAAGTCACATAGGTGAACTTCTAGTAGTTCCCTTTATCACCGTAAAAAAATTCCAGGGTGATATCGGGAATAGTTTTGGAGATAATGAATAGTGGTGAAATATTTCGCACAGCCGCCATGTTGGATTGGTGAGATGTAACAAAATTTGAAGGGCACGGTCGGGGTCGTCCGGAATAGTGCTATGAACTTACTGAGTTTCATTAAAATCGCTCCAGCCGTTTAGATTTTATTAGGGACACACACACACACACACACGGACAAAAGGTGATCTCATAAGCCTATTTTTTCAAAATTGAAAATAGGCTAAAATACAACATGCTGACCATCTGAAATATTTAGACGGTTCTCAATATCTACGAATCTATTACAGCAATCAAACTGAAATTTTGTATTGTTAGGCTATAGAGGCAATTAACATATGTAGGTTATATGAAAATAGGCTATTTAGTTCTTCACCGAACTACTTGTTTTATTTACGCATCAGGGCCTTTATGCTCTATAATGCAAGGGTGCCCCATGCTGGCGAGCTTTCCCTTATCGTCCGGAAAGTGAACATTATATTGAAGCCTCGCCCTTATCCAATTCACGAGCACGAACCTTGCACACTGATTATCTCCAAATGCACATGTGGCGGGCTCGCCCTTCTTTTACGGAACGCCTCATATACAGTACCTATTTTAAACGGGACGAAAGTACAAACAGTATGTGACGCCGGAATTTTCCAGACTCGGGACATATTGTAACCAAATTGTTTTAAGATAATGTAAATTGTGTCGCATAAGAAGTGGTGGATGGGTTTGTTGTTAGAAGTGGTGTAATACGGAGGTCATCTGCCCCTTTTAACATACAATTAGCTAATATTTGAAGAACGAAAAGGGTAAAAATTGAGAGTATCGAGGAAAGGGAAGGGCCATGAATGACTGGAAAAATAAAAGATATTCTTGGCGTCGGATACGCAAGTACCGTCTATGACCAAGGAAGGTCAGCGGGAACGTGAAAGAGAAAAGTCCGGCACATGTGGAAGTAATGTCTTATTTGACTGAGATTTCGGACGATGACCTACGTCTCACATTAAAATCCATCGGGTGACATACAGGGAAAGGGAGGGGCGATCAGGCCAATTTACCTGCTGATTCTGGTAGGCGGTGACCGTGGTGAATGCAGTCTCAGGAAAGGTGTATGTTAGAGCACGTTCCACGGATGCTTGTTGCTCTGCAGGAGTATCCAGGTCGTTCGTCGGTAAAATATGCACCCTCGGCAGATACTTATGCATCGAGTGTAAAGACACCTGAAAAAAAAACAAGATGTTCAGTAAAGAACATATAGCCTACTTTCTCCTAAATGCATGGGTATTGTTATAATTCTTTGTCCTTTTCAAGGAGTATAATTGAATGTTGGTTGTAGTAGCTTGTTGAAATACAACGTGCTATAGGGATATTAAACATGAATATGAGGTGCCCTTTGCTAGTGCTACCTCTGTACCAAATTTCGTTCCATTCGGTTTCACCATGTTCGAATTGAAAGGGGGAATCGATTTTCACACAAAGATGGCCGCCATCCGCAAAATATTGGGCTAATGACCTATTAGTTTGGTCAAAGGATGCTCCCTCCATAAAGGTATGTTGTTGCAAAATTTGGTAGAGATCGAATGATTAGGGTAATCGTAATTTGATTTAAGCTTTGAACATTTGTGTGGCCGCCATTACGTTTCCGTCAAGATGGCGGCGATATAAAACATGACACTGAGGTGCCCTTTGCTAGCGCTACCTCTGTACCAAATTTCGTTCCATTAGGTTTCACCGTGTTCGAATTAATAGGGGGGAATCGATTTTGACACAAAGATGGCCGCCATCCGCAAACTATTAGGCTAATGACGTATTAGATTGGTCAAAGGATGCTCCCTCCATAAAGGTACGTTGTTGCAAAATTTGGTAGAGATCGGATGTTTGTTAGTCGTAATTTGATTTAAGCTTTGAACATTTGTGTGGCCCTCCATTACGTTTCTGTCAAGATGGTGGCGATATAAAACATGACACTGATGTGCCCTTTGCTAGTGCTACCTCTGTACCAAATTTCGTTCCATTCGGTTTCACCGTGTTTGAATTAATAGGGGGAATCGATTTTGACACAATGATGGCCGCCATCCGCAAACTATTAGGCTAATAACCTATTAATTTGGTCAAAGGATGCTTCCTCCATGAAGGTTTGTTGTTGCAAAATTTGGTAGAGATCGGATGATTAGGTTAGTCGTAATTTGATTTGTGCTTTGAACATTTGTGTGGCCGCCATTACGTTTCCGTCAAGATGGCGGCGATATAAAACATGACACTGAGGTGTCCTTTGCTAGTGCTACCTTTGTACCAAATTTCGTTCAATTCGCTTTCACCGTGTTCGAATTGATAGGGGGGGACAGACATTCAGAGTACACACACTCACGCACACACACGGACTCACACACACACATACACACACACACACACACACACACACACACACACACACAGAGAGAGACAGACACACTTTTTTCGCCCTGTGTTGATCTCATAAGTCTACTTTCATTTTTTGCAAAAAGAGTCATCGAGTTTAATATTCTACATATTCAAGATGGCGGATGCGCGTAATTGTTTATCTTTTGTGTCTACAATTCAGCTCCATTTTTAATGAGGCCATGAAAGTGGTATTTACTTTCTTTGAAATATGAAACCTACGAAACCACTAGAGTTAGAGGTCCTGATACAAATCTACTGTCTTTTTCAAGTTTCATCACTATAGCTCAATCGCAACCTTATTTTATCGATTTCATTTTTTTAAAGTATTTTAATATGGTAATTATGCGCAATGTTCAATCTAAAAGTCTTGTTGCTTAGATAATTTAGGCTCACTTTATAAGACTCCCTTCGTACAACCGGGGCAAATGTTCAATAGCAATCGGAGTGATTAGTTTTTTCCTTTTTAGTACACATAGGCCTACCTGCCATCTTGAAATACTTAAATTGTTGATTTTTTTATTTGTGCACAATACATATCTTATAAGAGTCAAACTACTCGCCCCGTTTCATCACGATAGCTTTAGTAGATGGTGAGTTATTGCGTTTAATATTCTACATATTCAGGATAGCCGATGCGCGTAAGTTTCTATCTTATGACTCTTCAATTGAGCTCCATTACGTAACTGTTTCAAATTTGAAGTTTATTAGTCAAAAGCTTTACAACTTGAAATTTGAAACATTTAAGTAATAGAGCTGCAGTAATGCTACATTATTGCAATGTCGCACACGTTCGGTTTGCCTTGTTTTATTTTTTAAGGAATAGATATGGCAGATGAGCCACAAAATGTAGGCTATTAATAGGTGGAAAATGTGCTGACATTTAGAAAAGGTGGCAATCTAACCCTCCCCCTCTGAAAAAAAAAATCCTGCGGGCGCTCATGATCGTATACCCTAGTTCAGTAACTACTTGAGGTTCATGTGTAGCTTGTCTGTGGGTCGGGTCGACACATGGCCTGGCGCCATATGGTCAGCAGCGAAGAAGCACACAACAGCAAACAAAATAATTGGGAATTAAATTGGCAATTACACGCACCTTCCCTGTTATAAGGTAATGCATTTTAAGAGCGCACGGCTGCACATGGGGACAGAAGTGTAACACAACCCAGGAAACTAGCATTATTACTAACCTTCGTTCAATTTACAAGGTGCGTACAAATATTTCTTTAATACATAAATTGTAATACAGAGCGTTTTTTTTGTCGTGTGGCCTCCTCAGAGGCCGAGTGCAGGTCTTTCTATTCGACGCCCGTGGGCGACCTGCGCGTCGGGATGAGAGATGGAATGGATGAAGAGGAATGAAACTGGGCAAGGATGTGGAAGGAATCGGCCGTGGCCTATTAGAAGGTACCGTCCCAGCATTTGCCTGGTGTTGAAAATGGGAAACCACGGAAAACCATTTCAAAGACGGCCGACGGTGGGGCTCGAACCCACGCGTCTACCGAGTCAGCAGAGAGCTTGGTCCCATGACCTAACGCTGCGCTTTAGCCAGCTGAGCCACTGCTGTCGGTTACAGAGCGTTGAAAAAGGCGAAGTCAACTATAGCTTACACCATGTGAAGCCCGACCAAAATTCGACATGAGAATGTTAGTAAGTTTTTACTAAGACAATATGGCAACACAGGATATCGCCTGTCACATTTTCTCCCGTGTTTATGAATATATTTTTCCATTTCGTTTTTTTTAAATGTACGTAGAGTCATGAAAGTCATGCGACGTACAGTATAAGCGGAAATAGAAATAGTTTTTGTGTTTGCCATTCAAGTCAATATCATGTTTTTAAGTATAGTAACCCCAATGATTGCTCATGTATTGGCTGAGAACGGTTCAGCATTTTGACTGCAGTAGCTTGTATAAAACTATTGAGCTACCGCGTGTGCTGTTCTGGAACAAAGCCATCAAAAGGCAGTTTCGGCGGCTTCGGTAGCATGCTGAGCTAATATGCCCAAGATCGCGGGGTCAAACTTGGCCGAAGTCGTCGGATTCTTTAAGAGCGTTAAAAAATCCCTCAGTATGCCTTCCTTCGGAAGGAAGTAAAGCCGGCGGGCCCATGACATATATATATATATATATATATTTGTGGCATGTAAAAGAACCGTCCACTAACTTCAATTGTGTGAAGCAAAATTTGTAGGTTAGATTTGAATAATGCTCTTAAGTTACAACGTTCGTCGCCTGGTGCTGGTTGCGATGACATCTAGTAGCCATGTTTGCGGCTAGGTGTCGTGGACGGTAGCATTTGGTAGGAAAAGTAGGAACTACTTGAAATTATCGTCAGCAGTCCTTACGTGAATTAAAACAGATAACACACACTAATACAGCCATCACAATTAACACGGGTTTTTAGACAGATTCTACTCACACTCAAAGTTGGTGTTGTCGCAGCCCCTAAGCTAAGGAACAAACCAAAAGCAATTTCCTTCCTATAATGCCCAGTTTTATGGAAGAGTAAATAAATATCAGAGAAAGTTACGGCCTACTGCGAGAAATATAAAAGCCTGAACGCGTAATTTCTGTTGTCATGACAACGTAATGTCTAATTGTCTAAAAAACAAGTAGTTCCGTGGAGAACTAAACAGCCTATTTTCATATATCCTACTTATGTTAATTGCCTCTATCAACAAACAAAATTTCAGTTTGATTGCTGTAATAGATTCGTAGATATTGAGAACTGTCTAAATATTTCGGATGGTCGCCATGTTGGATTGATATATACACTAGTGTCCAAAAGTTAAGCATAAGTTACGAATAGGCAGGGCAACAGGATATAGACCACAAATCTCACAATATATGCAGCTACCAACCTTACATGTTCGCTCTGTATAGAAAAGGAGTACTCCCTGCCCTGAGTAGCGGCGTAACCGCAAGGTAAACACAGCCACTGCCTGCGCCCCATATTCCCTCAGTCGTGTCTGCCCTGTTATAGTGTGCGGAGTGTAGCCTCGTGGCGAACGTGACAACATAATGGCACAACGACGCCATTTGGACCCCGTTTTGCAGGGTAGAATACTCAGCCGCCTGGAAGCAGGCGAGACACAGACCGAAGTCGCCGTAACCTTGAATGTGCCACAAGTGTCATTTCCAGGCTTTGGAGACGATTTCGAGACACAGGAGATGTTAGTCGTAGGCCAATACCAGGTCGACCAAGCGTAACCACCCCACAGCAGGACCGATATCTGGCCTTAACCACCCGACGAAATTGGAGTGCACCTGGAAGACAATTGTCGGTGGAGCTTGCACCGTCTCAGGGGTTGCCGTTTCCCGGCAAACTGTGTACCGGAGGCTCAGAACAGCAGGGATGTTTGCCAGACGTCCAGCGGTGTGCGTCCCGCTCACTCCAGCACAGAGACGGGCCCGTTTACTGTGAGGCCGTCAACGTCGAAACTGAACCATGAATGAATGGAGGCATGTGCTCTTCACAGATGAATCCCGCTTCAGTTTGCAGAACGTTTCCGTCACACATTAATCTGGAGAGAACCGGGTAGCCGATACAACCACAGGAACATCGTGGAACGGGACCAGTATGGTGGTGGTGGCGTCATGGTGTGGGGCGGCATCATGTTGAATGGCCGTACGGACCTGCACATCTTCCATCTTCCGAGTAGGGTTGCCAGAATGGAAAAATGGAACACACGTCCAAAAACATTGTTTCTTTTTAATCAAGGTTGTTAAATGTTGTAATAAATAATACACATATGTATTAAATAAGCAGGCAGCCTCCGTGGCTTAGGCGGCAGCACGCCGGCCTCTCACCACTGGGTCCGTGGTTCAAATCCCGGTCACTCCATGTGAGATCTGTGCTGGACAAAACGGAGGCAGACAGGTTTTTCTCCGGGTACTCCGGTTTTCCCTGTCAACATTTCATTCCAGCAACACTCTCCACTATCATTTCATTTCATCTGTCATTCATTTAATCATTGCCCCAGAGGAGTGCGTCAGGCCTAGGCAGCCGGCACAGTTCATATCCTCGCCGCTAGATAGGGGCTTCATTCATTCCATTCCTGACCCGGTCGGAGACTGGAAGCAGGCTGTGGATTTTCATTTTTTCATTAAATAAGCATTACATAATCACATACACAAAATTGAAACTAGATAGTCTATTGCTGACATATCTTATAGGCCTATGACACCAGCAACTTAGAAATTCTTTTCATTTGAACGACCCTTTGCAAGGATATTTTTAAAAATCTATAAGTACCTTCTGATAAAATTCACTACAATTTTCGTCAGAATTATAATATGTGAACAAATCTTGTTTTATCACTAATGGAGCTTCTGTTTCGGCGGCTTCGGTAGCATGCTGAGCTTATATGCCCAAGATCGCGGGGTCAAACCTGGCCGAAGTCGTCGGATTCTTTAAGAGCGTTAAAAATCCCTCAGTATGCCTTCTTTCGGAGGGGAAGTAAAGCCGGCGTTCCCATGTCATAGATTTATGGCATGTTATAGAACCTTCCACTAATTACACCTGTGTGAAGCTAAATTAGGTTAGGTTAAACATTTGACAAACGCTCTTAGGTTCCGACGTTCGTCGCCGGGAGTCGACTGCAGTGGCGTCTGGTAACCAGGTTCTGAACTAGTAGTCGATGACGGTGACGTTTGGTGGCAAAAGTAGGAACTACTTGAAATTCTATGTTTGCAGTCCTTACTTGAATTGAAAACAGATACACACACTAATACAGTCATCACAATTAACACCAGTTATCAGACAGATTCTACACACACCCAAGTACACGGGGCTACATGACCGCGTTGTCGCAGTCCCTAAACTGAGGAACCAACCAACCATTTCTCCATTTGATATTCATGACAGAAAAGACTCTTTTCGTAAAAGTATGTGAGGGGGGAAAATGCTGAGTATTAACTTCACAAGGACTAATAATTTCGTTGCCCCTAATAAATCTATAACATGTACCCATCTATCTGACACAGACATAGAAATCATTTTCTCTTTCGAACTTGCAGCTGTATCACCAGAAAACAAGCTAGATATTACAATCAATTCTGAAGCGGGACATTTGAAAATTGGTGCGAAATTGAATATATTATCAAATTAACCACAAAACGAAATAGCCTATTTGGCGTTCCGTTAAAGATTAAAACGGAATGCGGAACAATACTAAACAAAAACAAAACGGACTTGTTCCGGGGTCGCCTCCGTAGCGTAGCGGTCAGCATGGTTAGCTGCCGCCCCGGAGGTCCTGGGTTCGATTCCCGGCTCTGCCACGAAATTTGAAAATTGGTATGAGGACTGGAACGGGGTCTACTCAGCCTCGGGTGTTCCAAATGAGTAGAGGGGGTTCGATTCCCACCTCAGCCATCCTCGAAGTGGTTTTCCGTGGTTTCCCACTTCGTCTTCGGGCAAATGCCGGGATGGTACCTTCTTCAAGGCCACGGCCGCCTCCTTCCCCCTTCCTTGCCTATCCATCCTGACCTTCCATTACCTTCCCTCACGAGGCCCCTGTTCGCTTTGCAGGTGAGGCAGGTGCCAATCACACCTCACCAGTTGTATCCACTCCGATTAGATGTTCCCAGCTCTAGGACACTGCCCGTAGAGGCGGTAGTGGTGAGTTCCCTCGCTGAGTCCGTGGGTTCCACCAACCTGGAGGGTAAACGACTAAGAAGAAAAGAAAGAAAAAAACTTGTTCCGGGTAAAACGGAACGTCTAGCAAACCTAGTCGACGACCTCGAGGGCGACCTCAAACACGCTGGCTGAATAGGGTGAAATATGACATGCGGCTCACTAAACTCCTCCCTCGGGACGCTATGGATTAATTGAAGTGGAGGAATCATTGCAGGAAGGCAGACCCCACATAAATGGGAAATTGCAAAGAAGATGATGATGTTTTTTTTTTTTGTTGCGTGTGGCTTTTCGTGCCGGGAGTGTCTAAGGACAAGTTCGGCTCGCCAGAGTTTTGTAGCTGCTTCTATACGGACACCCATTGGGTGATCTACAAGTACCGTCGCGTGTGGAGTGTTGTCTGGAGAGGGAAGTGTTAATGTAAGGACAAGGAATTGGAAGGTAGCGGCTGTGGCCTATAGTTTAGGGACCAACCCCGGCATTTGCCTGGAAGGAAGATGGGAAACCACAGAGAACCATCTTCAAGGTTGCCGGGGGGGGGATTCGAACCCCCTCGCCTCCCGGATGTGAGCGACTTCCTGCAGCCACGCCGTAAAGACCACCGCCAACTCACCCGGTATGATGTTGATGATTATGCTTTATTTGAATAATTTGGCTAGCAGGGTGGGTGCGGCGGGGGGTTCGCCGTCGGTGTCGCGGTGTTCCTCTGCACCTCTGCCTATAGAGCATCCAGCGTTTAGAAAAGACTGTGGCGCCTTATGGCGACAGTGTTGCTAACTCTAGGCAGCGGTAGCGCTGACGTCATACGTTACGTTCACCCGCTTTGAGTACTGCGCTTTCATAAGTTAGCGAGACAACCACAACCCCAGCAGCTACCTGAAATAGAACACGCCCAGGAAGGAGCAGTTTTGCAGGTGTACACAGATTGGACCAGTATTAAGGATACTGTATGCGAAGAGAACCAATAACGACATTCATTTCGTTGTGATATGACGCGTTACTGATTGGCAGATGTCGAGAGCATCACCCTTCCTTCCTTCTCGGATGTATGCAGACGATGTTAACAATTTTTATGTTAGCAATACTGTTGATCATCACCTCTTTAGTTATTAGTCAGGCTATAATTTAGTTTCTTTCAATTTTATTCTTGTTGTTTTGTTTAGATTAATATTTGTAGTATTGTAGTGAGTTAGCCGTGCGGTTAGGGGCGCGCAGCTGTGAGCTTGCATTCGGGAGATAGTGGGTTCGAACCCAACTGTCGGCAGCCATGATTCGATCGAACAGAAAATAAAACAGACACACAACAGTAACACCAATGACGGACAGTGCTTCAGAACTTATGTTGTCGGCGGAACTGAGCACGTGCCCCACTCCGGGCGAGCATGCAGCATAGGACGAGGCTCTTCTTTCCAGCGTGCTAACCTCGAAAATTTTTAAATTACTAAGACGTAATATAAGCGATACTTGTACGCAATAACAAAGGTAATCAGTTGGCAGATAATTGTAGGAAGCTATTATGACGAAAAATATATATGTTCAGAGTTCCTTCATGATAAAAGGTGAGACAACAAAACCAGTGTAGGGGGGATTTCCGTTAAAAGTAAAAGCCCATAAGACCCACAGTCTTTTCTAAACGCTGGATGCTCTATAGCATATAGGCCTACTCACATCCTTTTCCTTCCTTTGGCACAAGAGCTCCTCGTTGAGGTTTGCGATACGATGCTGAGTATTCTACTATCTCTTGAAATAGAGAACAGTCGTAGGCCGAGTTGCTAGAATCGTACTCGTATCTTCGAATTGTTCTAAACATAATCAATATAGAAACTATTATTTTATTCTCGGGGAATTAAATCTATTTTTAAAATGTAGATTTTGTTCTGTTGAAAGTAATACATTCCTTATCACTAAGGCCCGGATAGTTATGTGTTTAAATATTTTATATTTAATTAAATATTTTCTATTTATTTACATATTTTTACTGTTTTAATAAATAAATACATATTCTGGGGTATTTATTGATAAGCACATATTTCCTATATTTGGTGGTATGTTGTATACTTCTTGGATGGCTGCTGCCCACATTTGCAACACTTTGAAATTCCAGTAAGTGGCTTCTCTGTTTCGAGAAAGGAATTTCCCGGTCATTAAGTACATCAGGAGGGCTGGAGTTAGCAGGCTTATTAGGCCTTACCTAGACTAGTTCCGCAACATTTTGCGACAGCGAAATACGTGAAATGTGCATCTTTAAAGAAGTCCACACAACGTTGGCTTCTCAAAATCCAGGGTGTGAGATCTGGTCCAGCAAACGGCTAGTTCTCACAAGACATTTGTCACGCATTTCGTGTGGCTGATATACCACTGAACAAATTGCAGAATCCAGTGCTACGTGGAACGTTAGAAAAGTACGTCAGACTTCCTCTCCCTGACGAGTCAACACTGCGTAAGAACTATTTACCTAAACTTTACTCCGAGTGCACAGAATCCGTAGTGAAATAGGCGACAACGCTGTGTGGATTACAATGGACGAGACGACCGACGATACTGGCCGTTACATAGCCAACATCATACTGTAGTTGGCGCGTTAAGATGCGATCCATCACAGTTATTTTTGTTCATTTTGAGAAAACCAACTGTTACACAATAGCTAAACCATTCAATGATGCTATGGTACTTCTGTGGCCTGATTGCCGGGGGCGACATTTAATTTACTTTACACGTCAATTGAGCAAATTTACGCACTGAAGTATCAGTATAAGACAATACAATCAGTGCTATGACAGATTCATAAGTGACCTTTTCTTCCTTTGTTTAGAATGAAATTCGAAAACAGCACATATATGATTTCGTACCGCGTATCTGCAGGAAGTATTGTAGGATTCGGAAATTGAGGCAAGACCCGGTCTGTTAAGCGGGAATATGTGTACTGTGGACTGGGTTATTGGAGCAGCTGTACGCTTCAACTATTTTTAGAGTAACTGAGGGACATAAATACGATACAATTTTAAGAACATATTTTGGATACTTAATCACATATTTTCCCACTTTTAAGTACATAAATAAATACATATTTCTGAAAAGTTAAGCACGTAATTATCCGGGCCCTGCTTATCACTAAGGCCCGGATAGTAATGTGTTTAAATATTTTTAGCCTACTTTCCTCATTTTGCAAAAATGAGGAAAAAGTTGACTTATGGGATCGATCCTGGAAAATGTGTGTCTGTCTGTCTGTCTGTGTGTGTATCCCCCCCTTAACAACTCCTAAACGGCTGCAGCTATCGAAACGAAATTTGGTAAGAGTAAAGATCTATTCCAAAATTGGCACACATATAGATAATAACATTCTAGATTAATTTTCAGAAGACCATACATGCCAGTGTTGTCAACATGACTCTAAGCCTGCCAATAGGTCCAATTTCTAAATGCATGTAACTTCTATACTATCAATTGGATTTCAACCAAATTTCGTAAGTACTATGTGTACTAAAACAGATATGACTGTGCGTATTCTAAATAGCCACCAGGGCTGCCAACTATAAATGGATGCTCTCTCTATGTTTTAACCCTAATATCAATATATCAGAAAGTATGCAAGCCATCAGCTGTAAACTTTGCACACTTCTAGTACCTGACATTCAATCTTAGTTTGGTGTGACTTATATACATCAGTGCTGCCAACACGATTCTAAGCCTGCTGATAGGTCCAGTTTTTAAATGGATATAACTTCTATACTAACAAATGGATTTCAACCAAATTTCGTATGTGCTTCGTGTACCACAACCGTTATGACTATGCGTATTCGTAAGAACCAGCAGGGCTGCCAACTGTTAATAAATGCTCTCTCCATTTGTTTAATCCTAATATCAACATATCAAAAAGTATGGAAGCCATCAGCTCTAAACTTTGCACACGTCTAGTACCTGACGTTCTAGATTAGTTTGGATTGACTAATTTACCTCAGTGCTGCTAACATGATTCTAAGCTTTCTGATAATTTCAATTTATAATTACATGTAACTTCTATACTAACAAATGGATTTTATCCAAAATTGTCACTATAATAGATCAAAATATTTCAGATTAATTCTGAGCATCACTTACGTGACATTGTTCCCAACATGACTTTACGCGCACTGATGAATCCAATATCAAACAGCATGCAGCGTCCGTACTATCCATTAGACTCCAAACAAATTTTGTATGTGCATTCTATACCTTAAGAGATGGAACTAGGAATATATTCAGAGTACCAGGGCTGTCAACTGTAGTAAGTTACTCCATTGGGCTACACTATTTCAGGTGTATTTCAAACTGCAGTACTTAGAAATGTTAGTATTACCAACTTGATTTCGTCATTATTCTAGATAAGTCTATATAGATTGCCATGATTCTTAAATTTTAAGAAAAGTAGGCTCTTTAGTTCGTCACGGAACTACTTGTTATTTAACTAAATAGTTTCTATTTTTTTTACATATTTTTGCTGTTTTTATAAATAAATACATATTCTGGCGTATTTATTCATAAGTACATTTATTTCCTATATTTGGTGGTATGTTTAGCCTCCGTGGCTTAGGCGGCAGCACGCCGGCCTCTCACCGCTGGGTCCGTGGTTCAAATCCCGGTCACTCCATGTGAGATCTGTGCTGGACAAAACGGAGGCAGCCAGGTTTTTCTCCGGGTACTCCGGTTTTCCCTGTCAAAATTTCATTCCAGCAACACTCTCCACTATCATTTCATTTCCTTTCATTTCATCTGTCATTCATTTAATCATTGCCCCGGAGGATTGCGTCAGGCCTCGGCAGCCGGCACAGTTCATATCCTCGCCGCTAGATGGGGGCTTCATTGGTTCCATTCCTGACCCGGTCGGAGATTGGAAGCAGGCTGTGTATTTTCATTTGGTGGTATGTTGTTCTCCTTAGATGACTGCTGCCCACAATTTAGACCCTTGGCAATTCCAGTAATTAGCTTCTCTATTTCGTGAATGCACCCTTGTCTCTGTATTGTAGTAGTATTTCTAGACAGGAATCCATCGCTAATTAAATATAGCAGGGAGGCTGGTGTTAACAGTCTCATTAAGCCTCTTTAAACTAAGACTCTTTACCTTGACAGGAAATTTTACTTGAAACTACAGTGGTCGGAATAATTCGTAAGTATTGACAAAGTGCCATGGAAGTTTTTAAAGTGACGTTTTCTTCTGCTCTTAAGAATGAAATTCGAAAACAGCCTACATGCTTTCGGTTGGTTGGTTCCTTAGTTTAGGGGCTGCGACAACGCGGTCATATAGCCCCGTGTACTTTGGGTGTGTGTAGAATCTGTCTGATAACCGGTGTTAATTGCGATGACTGTATTAGTGTATGTCATCTGTTTTGAATTCAAGTAAGGACTGCAGACATTGAATTTCAGGCAGTTCCTACTTTTGCCGCCAAACGCCACCGTCAACAACTACTAGTTTGGAACTTGGCTACTAGACGCCACATCAGTCAGCTCCTGGTGACGAACGTAGGAACCCTAAGAGCGTAGTTTAACCTATAATTAATTTAGCTTCACACAGGTGTATTTAGTGGAAGGTTCTTTAACATGCCATAAATCTATGACATGGGACCGCCGGCTTTACTTCCCCTCCGAAGGAAGTCATACTGAGGGATTTTTAACGCTCTTAAAAATCCGATGACTTCATACATGATTTCGTATTGCGCATTTGCAGTGAGTATTTTACGATTCGGAAACTGAGGCTATTAAGCGGGAGCATCTGTTCTGTAGACAGGATTAGGCCTATGGATTATTCATGCAGCTGGACGTTTCAACTATATTTCCAGTATCTGGGGGACATAACTATGATACAAATTTAAGAACATATTTTGGAAACTTAATCACATATTTTCCACTTTTAAGCACATAAATAAATAAATACACATTTCTGAAAAGTTAAGCACATAATTATCCAGGCCCTGCTTATCACCATCTGCTCTTGCTGCGCTTTCACATTGCCTCTACGTAAAACACCAATAAATGTCTAAAAGACACAAACTTAGTGGCTATAGGGTAGAGGAAATGTTGTGGTTATGGAATAGGTGTGGAGTTATGGAATACCATGATATCTTCTCTGACAAGTGCTACTCCCTAAACGTCAAGGTTTAAACTAATCCCCTATGGTACTGTTAGACGCCACAAGGGCAGATTGCCCCTCGTGTTCCTTAAGCAGCGGTAAGCGTCAATGCTCTCCATCAGACGTTGCGGAAACTTCCACAGGTGCGTACTCATTGCGCAATTTTGAGGTATGTGTTGTGTTTTGATCCTTTAACTCCAGTTTCGCTTTAAATGCCTTAATATGGCTCTCAAATGATATAACTGAATTTAATATGGAAGATAAGATGTGACGTAAAATAACTTTTAAATGTAAATGGGAGGAGGTTATGGACCACTTGAGTTTCAAGTATTCCATAACCCCTCCTATGTAAAAAGGTAACTACAGTGCCACCTACGATTGCGGGTAACAACGATGTTTACCTTCTAACTCATATCTATACCATATCATGTTTTGCTTTAAATATGAAACGCTAACTATGAATAAATAATTCATGACTAAGGACATATATCACTATAAATTTTAATTCATAGTTTGTATATTTATCCACAGCCAAAGAAATGACAGGTTGTAGTAAACCCGCGCCGGTAGATCACCAGCAGTGGAAGAAATAGGATCCATGGGCAATGACAAAAGCTATCAAGCCAGTGCGTGAGAATAAAATGGGAAAGCTGAAGCTGCGAAAGAGTTTGGTGTCCCTAGAACTACGTTTTTCCTCCTTGGATCAGCTCAAAAAGGACGAAAAAACTTCAGCTGACTCGAAATTAGGGAGAAACTGACCTATCAGCAAATGTAGAGGATGAATTGGTGTTTCTGACTCAATAGAACTACAGGATTAGTGGCAGTGAAACCATCAGCATCCGACCCCAACCAAAATATGACAATGTAGAGTGAATATTCTGTAATGCCAGATTTTCGGAGGACTTCAGAGGCGAAACATGGGTTTATTGCATGCAGTGGAGATGTGGGCCCATGAGGATTGTTCTGAATGTGATATCGATCATTATATGTGTGATTTTTGTAAGTAAGGTTATCTTGTTTATATTCGGGATATACTAACTTATTCCATATCCCCAGCACTATTCCATAACCCCTGCCATTTATCTTACTTTGACATTTAAAAAACTGTAATCATACTGTGTATCCAAAAACCTTGTAAAGTGAGCGTAATAGAGATAAATAGCAAGCCAATAACCTATCCTTGGACTTACTTCCGTAAAACAAAATGGTATTCCATAACCACCTCCTTTCCTCTAAGAAAGAAAACTCGAAAAGCCGTTCCCCATGAAGATCGCGTCACTATAATCATAGCGTATAGAAGAGAAAGTGTGGCGACTCCCGGATTTGCCGTATCTTTAGTTGCGGCCCCCGCCGACAGACGGCGCAGCGGTTGCTTATTGCTGGCTGGAATCACTTTCTAAGCGCTCGCGAGTTTGAAAACAGAAATACTGCCGTGCTTAGTCCTTATTTCTTGGTGTTGAAAAGTGTATACGATCAAGAAGCGATAGTGAAATAATACATACGTTATGTCACTGGTGTGTTTAGTATTCGTAAGCCTTTACACTTACTTCTTTACATTTGTGCTGTTGAGTGAATTATAACCTGGTAAGATTCGTCAAACAAAACTGTGTAAGTAAATATGCCGTGTTGTTTTGTTCCCGGGTGCCGATCCGGATACGACAAGTCATCTGCAACAGGTAGGCACTTTTTTAGACCTCCAAAAGGCGAAGATGATTTATTTAAATGGGCAAAGGCCATTCCGAGGGAAGACAATAAATTGTCAAATAAGTCATATGTATGTGACAAACATTTCTCCGATAATTTCCTTATTAAAACGGACACTTTCACAATAGATGGAAAGACAGTCGAAATGGCAAGAATGAGATGGAGTTTGAAGCCTGGTGCAGTCCCGCACATTTTTCCAAACTTGCCGAAATATTTCACTACGCAACAGAAAGCACGCAAATCTCCTCTGAAGAGGACTATGAAAAAGACTGACATATCGAAATCTTGTACCAAAATTTCGGCTGTTAGTTCTCCAGTGGTAGTTCCTGGTACTTCTTATGGTGTAGATAGTGAGGTCGATGCCAGCAAAGTTATTGTCAGTCTCAAACGCAAAGTAAAAATCTTAATTGAAATTTAGTGAGAACACAGAATAAGCTACTGAAAGAGAAGGAAAAGGTAACATTGTTAGAAAAGAAAGTTGCGACTGTTATTCCATCCCAATCTCGTTGTACATGTAAGCCGAAATTCCTGAGTAAGAAGCAAAAGTTAGTTATAGACACTATGTTTAAGAAGTGCCAAACAAGCCCAACAGGCATGCGATACAGTGATGAATATATTCTGGAGAGTTTGCTTCTCAAAATTAAATCTCCCAAGGGTTACAGGCATTGCCTAAGATTTAATTTCTACGGACAGGTTTATGCCATGGACACTTCTCCTGAGTTCGCAGGTCTTAAAGCTTGTCCAAAATTGACTTCCGCACACATAAACCCTACGTCTTTCCAAAGAATGAACGCGAAACTCGCTTTCCAATTATTCAGCAATGCGACCGCGAATGCCATTAAGTTCTTCCGGCAAACTAACCCCGACATTTTTAGCGGCAGTGAGAATACATAATTATTCACGAGAGACATGAACAATCTATCAGATGCGTTTAACTCCAGAATACCAACAAATGCACTGTACAAAGATTCTCCTTCGCACAAGACATTAATGGACTTTTATGAAACCATTAGCTCAGAAAATAACACATTTGCCTCAAATAGGGCAATGAAATCTCTGAGAGTCACGCTAAAGAGTACCTTAGAAGCCGCTCATTATTTATGGTACAAAGGCTTCAAGTACGTGTTGACAGTGAAATTCAATCAAGACCCCTTAGAACGTCATTTCGGAATTTTAAGGTCCATAAGTTGCGACGATCACCCATAAACTGTAGATTTTCTGCATTTGCATATGTTACAGTGCGTGTAGGCCTATGTTCCAATTAAGATGGCTATATCAGCGTCCGGGAACTGTGAACCTAAGTTAGAACCACCTCTCACGTCATTTGTTAATCAAATGCGATTATATGCGAAGCAAACCGAGGAACAAAACAAATCTGTTAAGTTGTGTGTGGAGGACAAAATTAGAGACAAAGTGGTGATAACAGACTGGGAGAATGATCCTCCCCTTCCTTATGAAGAAAACATTCCGAAACAATGCTTGGTTTACTATCTAGCAGGGTACATTGTCAAGCAACTAAGGAAAGGAATCAGCTGTGTGAAGTGTGCAACAACTCTTCAAAGTGAAAGACCGTCGGACACAACAGCTGCAACTTTCACCAACATAAAGGACTTTGGCACAATAAATGCCCTTACTTACCTAACTCACCCGTCCGACAGTGTCTTCAACATTCTTTTACAGGTCGAAGTAGTCGTTGAAAAGAAACTAGCTTCCCTTTCAAATTTGTGGGGTGATATATTTTATGATTGTTTGGACAGCATTGATGAGATTGTTTTAGGGCCGTGTGATTTAGGACGTTGTATGGAACATAAACTGGACCTTATTGGAAAACTCGTTTTTCATTTCACGAAGTGCCGCTTTTTCTTTCGTACGAAAGAAATTAGGAAAGAGCAATCATCTTCTAAGTCTGGAAAATCGTCGCGTAAGCTGTCCAAAGTTTCGGACAACTGACAGCTATAATTTGCATGGGTGAGTTTGTATTATATTATACTGTATTATATTATATTTACTTTATTTGTGCAGTAGTGAATGGTCTGTAGCGTTACGATTTTTACGATTTTGACTCCCGTCCGAATGTTTCATTTCCTTATTATATGAACCTTTGACGTAATCTGATGTTTCATAATTAACACAACAGACGTCAGCGATTTATATACTCAGTGCGGACAATTTTATATTTTGATCATCTTGTCTAATACAACGTAGTGTATGCTGATAACATTCAGTTGCTGAAAAGTAACATTCAACTGCTTCTATTGATACCGTCCTCGCTCGCGGCTGGACCATACAAACTCCACAAGTTGCGTCACTTTCTCTTCTATACGCTATGCTATAATTAAGAGAGTCTGCTAGTTTTGTGCTCTGTTGGTAGATCTATCCATTTACCCGCAGCAACAGCGCTCCAATTCGTATTTGTTGAAATGATTCGAGCACTGCCAACAATACTGTGGGTGTCACTGTAGGTATGGTCGTGTTTTTAGAGCTATTTGGTTCTGATGGTGCTCGCTTGTCGAGCGATACATGTCATCCCTTAATCCGCAACAATAGGTTATATATAAATCTTAATCACATGTAATTTATTTCAGGTTATTTTTCGTATATTCCAGTCATAGGAATGATTTCTGTGTTGACCGACTGAAAGCCATAATTTGCCTACATTGTCTCTCAAATAGTGGGAGATGAATAAATTAACCCACATTATCATCATCATCAATGTCCTAAAAACTCACAACTAGTGGGGCTTGAGTATTATTATTATCATCATCACCCTAGGGATGCACTGCCACAGCATTTTAATGGTCACAAGGTTATACACCTAAGCATGATCTTACTTATTGACTGTTCAGAGAATCACAAATGGACAGCAAAATGAGGGGTTTCTCCCTTACATATGACGGAAGAGATGCCCTCGATGTTCCTCATATTAAAACAACAAACACCACCGTATTAAATTAGTACCTTTTAGTTGTACTAGGCTTCCTCGATAATTATTCCCATTAGGCCTATACCGTTACACTGCAGTCTTTCCTGTAGTTGATGCGCGTCTTTTTGCTTGGTATCGCTCATAAGCTTTCAGCCATCCTTTCAATATTCTTCCTTGATGTAGCCTATCATTTTAAACGTAAATTTTCCGTCGGGTTGGTTTCTCCCCCTTCACAAACATGATTAGTGTGCTATATTAAAATATAAAATAAATAAAAAACAAGAAGTTCCGTGACGAACTAAAGAGCCAACTTTTCTTAAAATTTAAGATTCATGCCAATGATTAATCTATATGGATCTATCTAGAGTAATGACGAAATTAAGTTGGTAATATCAAAATTTCTAATTAGTTCGAAATACTGTATACCTGGCATAATGTAGCCTAATAGAGCACTACAGTTGGCAGCCCTGGTGACTGAATATATTCCTAGTTCCATCTCTTAAGGTACAGAATACAAAATTTGGTTGAAGTCCAATGGATAGCATGGACGTTACATGCAGTTAAACATTGGATCAAACAGCGCGCGTAAAATCATGTTGGCAACAATGTCATGCATGTATTTGTCAGAAATAATCTGAAATAATATGATCTGTTGTTGTGCCAATTTTGAATTAAATAGTATAGAAGTTACATGCATTATAAAATTGGACCTATCAGCCGGCTTAGAATCATTTTGGCAGCACAGACGTATATTAGTTACTCCAAATTATTCTAGAATGCCAGGTACTATACGTGTGCAAAGTTTAGAGCTATTGGCTTGCATACTTTCGGATATATTGAGATGAGGGTAACAAAAATAGAGACAGCGTTTATTAACAGTTGGCAGCCCTGGTTGCTCTTAAGAATACGCATAGTCATATCTGTTATGGTACACATAGCACATACCAAATTTGGTTGAAACCCAAATGATAGTATAGAAGTTACATGTATTTAAATTTGGACTTCTCAGCAGGCTTAGAATCATGTTGGTTGCACTGACGTATTTAAGTTACTCCAAATTAATATAGAATGTCAGATACTATGCGTGTGCATAGTTGAAAGCTGTCGGCTTGCATACTTTCTGATATATTGGTATTTGGATAAAATAAATTGAGACATTTATTAACAGTTGGCAGCCTCGGTGGCTCTTAAGAATGCGCTCAGTCATATCTGTTTATGTAGGCCTACACATAGCACATACGAAATTTGATTGAATTCCAATTGATAGTGTAGAAGGTATATGCATTTAAAAATTGGACCTATCAGCAGGCTTATAATCATTTTGGCAACACTGCCATGTATGACCGCCTGGAAATTAAAGTGAAATATTATTATCTATAGGTATGCCAATTTTTAATTAGCTCCCATTCATACCTTCCAAGATATCCACACTAAAAAACTGTGTGCATTTTATTTAATTTACTTATTTTGGAACTTTCTTATTTTGTTGATTGTAAATTTGCAATGTCGTTTCTGTTGTATCTGACCGAAAATTTACTCTCTCTCATCACAAGAACTATCTTATGTACTAAAATTCGAACTTTGCGAAGGTACATTAATGTAGCAATTAGGTCGAGTTGAAATGTTATTTAGAAACTTTCCTCCCTACAAACATTGGAAACTTTGCTATATCTCTGGCCACAAAAATATGAAGATAATGGTTATTTACATGTTCTCTTGATAGTATTTTGTAGCATAGTCAATTGATTCAGTTACACTGAATATCATAAAGTGTCCAAGTTGTTGGCGAATACGTAAACGTGTCTACTCTGGGTTTTTCTACTTTCGCGGGCCCCTCAGCAAGACCGGGCCCCAGGGCTACGGCCCCGTTTGCCCCTCCCTCTCGTCGGGCCTGTATCCAACATGGAGCTCAAATTTCAATTGTGATTTTTCAGCAGTTAGTAGCACTGACATCATTTTCAAATACGGCATTGAGGCCGATAACCTCGATGTTAGGCCTCTTAAAACAACAATTATCATCATCATCATCAAATACGGCATTGAGATATTCAGGTATAGATCTTTACTTCTACCAAATTTTGTTTCGATTGCTGCAGCCGTTAGGGGGGGGGGGGGGGGGGGGTGCAGGGACACAGACGGACAGACTGACAGATACACATTTGCCCGGATCGGTCTCGTAAGTCTACTTTTTCCTCATTTTTGCAAAATATGAAAAGTAGGGTAATAAACTTTCCAAGTATTTGCCATTGCATTATCGATTGAACAGTAATCTTCAGGCTTGTTTAATTCTATTTACATTAGTAATATCACAAAGTCTTCTTCTCACTAAATATTAGTTACTAACTCAAGAAACAAAAGGAAGTCCCGTATCACCCTTCTCCGTGCAGTATAATACGCGCTTCTTAGCCTAACTTTACAAAACTAACACTAGATGGCAGTACCCTCATATTAATTGCACTGGCATCTAGTGATTTATTTCTAAAGCTTAGCAAAATCAATGTTGACAAAAGTTCCCACTGCGTCGCGCTGCGTTATGTAATGGGTTCGACAGACTTCGGCTGTGTCCGTAACCAGTCGCTGTCACTGTGTAGTCGAAGCTACAATACACGGTCAGGGTTTAAAATCAGCGAACTCACAATGAAGACAGAGCATTCGTTTTTTTTTTTTACCAAAGTAGCCCTGAAACTGTCGTAATTAATTAATATTAACTTGCTTTGACGAACAAAATTATTTCGATTAGCGCATTGCTAAATAGGGCAACAAGTATTGAGCACATTATATGCATAATTGCATTGAATTAAAAACACTCATACATTGCTGATGCTTCCGGTAATATAAGTAAGTAAATAAAGAACAATGTTCTTATAATACCAAACTCTAAACACTGTATAACACACTAATAGTTCTAAACTAACTAATGTGTATAAATTTTTGACGACCGAGATGTGCTTAGCTTAGCCGAGTACAACCTTGGTTAAACATGACTAAAATGTAGAGGCATGGGCACCAATAGTTGCTGGCAGAAACCGTAATATACTACAATAACCTGTCACGGACTCCAAGAAAAATATTTCTTTGATCCAGTGAAATTGCAACATGTGACGTGTATTATGCAGGCTAACTTCACAAAACACGGGGAGGTCCTCGAGTGAACTTTCCCAATTGCATGGCGGCTGACTATTGGCATTCTAACCAGCGGACTTGTAACTAATGGGACATCCGTAATATACACATTATCATCATCGTAAGAGCTCATTACTAGCGGGACATGAGTAAATATACCCACTTTATTATTATCATTATCCTAAGAAGTGGCGACTGCTGATTTTTATAATGTGTAGGACGTAATATGCTAGGCTAATTATTATAGCTGGGCTAAATTGAGATATTAGACTCAGTCTAGTTGTTCAGTCGCACAGCACTATTACGAACACATTACACAATACAATTCAATCGAATACCACTCCGAAGATGTGCACACGCTGAAAACAGACTACCCATTCTGACGCGTGAAATCGTAACCAATAAGCCCGTAGATTTGGTTTAAATTCAACCAATAGCGAGACTTGAGGATCTCAGTCGATGTCCTCAGAGCGCCATTAAACAGACCAAACCTGCCCCTTCCCCCTCAAGGGCTCCCGTACATTTCTAAAGCTATAAACACGTGCTTTGAGGATGCAAGGCCTCCTTCCTAAGCTTTCTACTCCGGGCGGTGAAGGTCACACTTCACCCATCTAGGAGTGAAATGTAGAACTAGTGACAGTGAGACAGAGCTTATCGAGAGGGCGCGCAAGGTAGCCCCAAATACTATTTTACAAAACAATCACTTTATTTTTTTAAAAACAGTTACAGATGGGAGCTGACTGTTGGATGATCCTCACATCCTACATCGAGGAATCGCCACTGATCCTAAGGGCTCACTACTAGTGGGACATGAGTAAATGTACCCACATTATCCTCATCTTAAGAGCTCACTGCTAGTGGGACATGAGTAAATGTACCCACATTATTATTATCCTAAGGGCTCACTACTAGTGGGACATGAGTAAATATACACACATTATCATTATCCTAAGGGCTCACTACTAGTGGGACATGAGTAAATATACACACATTATCATTATCCTAAGGGCTCACTACTAGTGGGACATGAGTAAATATACACACATTATCATTATCCTAAGGGCTCACTACTAGTGGGACATGAGTAAATATACACACATTATCATCATCCTAGGGGCTCACTACTAGTGGGACATGAGTAAATATACACACATTATCATTATCCTAAGGGCTCACCACTAGTGGGACATTAGTAAATGTACCCACATTATCATTATCCTTAAGCCTCCGTGGCTTAGGCGGCAGCACGCCAGCCTCTCACCGCTGGGTCCGTGGTTCAAATCCCGGTCACTCCATGTGAGATCTGTGCTGGACAAAACGGAGGCAGACAGGTTTTTCTCCGGGTACTCCGGTTTTCCCTGTCAAAATTTCATTCCAGCAACACTCTCCACTATCATTTCATTTCATCTGTCATTCATTTACGCATTGCCCCAGAGGAGTGCGTCAGGCCTCGGCAGCCGGTACAGTCCATATCCTCGCCGCTAGATGGGGGCTTCATTCATTCCATTCCTGACCCGGTCGGAGACTGGAAGCAGGCTGTGGCTTTTCATTTTCATCATTATCCTAAGGGCTCACTACTATTGGGACATGAGTAAATGTACCCACATTATCATCATCTTAAGAGCTCACTGCTAGTGGGACATGAGTAAATGTACCCACATTATTATTATCCTAAGGGCTCACTACTAGAGGGACATGAGTAAATGTACCCACAATATCATTATCCTAAGGGCTCACTACTAGTGGGACATGAGTAAATGTACCCACATTATCATTATCCTGAGAGCTCACTACTAGTGGGACATGAGTAAATGTACCCAAATTATCATGATCCTAAAGGCTCATTACTAGTGGGACATGAGTAAATGTACCCACTTTATCATTATCCTGAGAGCTCACTACTAGTGGGACATGAGTAAATGTACCCAAATTATCATGAACCTAAAGGCTCACTACTAGTGGGACATGAGTAAATGTACACAAATCATTATCATGATCCTAAGGGTCCGCTACTAGTGGGACATGAGTAAATGTGTACACATTATCATTGTTACGTGCAAGTGCCCGTCCCAACATTTCAAACATGTATTTACCCATGGATGCTGTTCTTGAAATTTTGAAACGACCGCTTCGTCGCTCAGTTCCGCCTGTGACCACGAGATGGTAGCTGCTGTCGGTCTTTGGAAGTCTGAACGTGGTTCCTGTTTCTCTTCAATAGAGTGCGGTGGTTGTACCTTATTCAACTCAAACAATTCCAGTCTTGTGTGAAAGACAATTATATTCTTCGTCATGAAACAAATGCCAGTGTATTCTTGATACCGCCAAATTATGTACTTAATTATGACATTGTTGTTTGAGGTGTCAAACCGTGATTGGACAATAAATTTTACATGAAGGCAGTTCGGCATTTGAGACGCCAAAAATTTTCCGCCATTTTGTGGAGTCCATTAGCCATTGTGAAGTAAACAAGACATCAAGCCGACTTGTCGTGAAAGGTGTCTCCGCTGATGGGGGTTCTAGCCCCCATTCTCTACGAAATATTAATGTATTCAAGAGAAAAAGGAATTGCCTGTTCTCTTCAGGCTGTGAATTTCATCGTTTCGCCGTGAAGTGGACGTGTGAAATGTGGTCGCATGTCGATACAGACCTGTGATTGTGACCCACACGAGGCATGTGCCGTGTGGGCATTTTCTAGGCAATATAGTGCCGCATTATAATTTTATTTAAGATGTGTTTTTTTTAATTGTGTCTCCACTGAGAAGGATGTAAGGTACGTTACATTATATCTTGATATTTATTATTGTTATGGAGCTCCGATATCATCTTATAGTAATATTTTAATTCTGTTCCTCATTTGTTTTATAGGCCTAATTTTATTACTGTTTTAATTTCGTTTCCTGATTTATTTTAACTTTGTTATCTTTTCTTCGTACCTTATGGAGACACATTTCTAGTTTATTTTACGTTTAAATTATTATTTATTTTCTTTTGCCAATCTTGGGATTGACATAGTAATTTATTCTTGATCCGTTGCCCTTCACTATTGTAATAGTATTTAGACATATCGTTTTCCGCCGTTCATTTCCTTCTGCTAATGTTTAAATTTAATTTTATTAATTGTTTGCCGTAATTTCGATCAGGCATGCGGTTTCCTTGTGTTTTGTGGCCATGTTATGAAGAGATGCATTATGGTCTCGAGGTCAGTCTCTTGGCGTCCACCGCGAAACTCAAACGTGTTGTGTTAACTTAAGATGTTTTTTTATTTAACCTTGTCGCGTTAACATTGTGTTTATAGTAATTGTTGCTGTGTTTATCTCCATCATGCATATTAATGAATTGTTTTCTGGTACAATTTAATTTGGTTAATTTAATTTTTAATTCTCGTTTCATCGTGGCCGGGATCTACTCATGCCGGATCGCTATTGCATTCCCTTGCAAATTATCAAGCCCTTTTTCATTGTGTTATGCATGTAATTTTTATTTTAACCGTTGGGCTGTTTTATATTTTAATTTTAATTTAAGTCTTTTCTTGTCCTTTGTTTGCAAGCAAGCATGTTCTGTTTCTGGTGAAGGTGCTCCTTTAAGTTTTTAATATTAAACCTTTTAGTTATAAAATTTTAATCTTGTGTTGTGGCATTATTTCACCGGCGGCAGTTCTATTGGTTTTTGGGGGGTGTCTGTACGATAGCCTGTGTGTGTTGTCCCCTTCTCCATCTTCCTTCCACCCCTTTTGGAGCTCTTCTGTTGGGACACGTCATCTGGAGGTGATGTTGCTGCGGAGGTGACCCGGACCTCTCAAACAAAGGTAAGTTGGGCCCCCCTTACCAGGTGTCGCAGTGGTGAAGCAGAGCGTTGGTTATCGAGTTACCGACGTGCTGCTGGCCAAGCGGCGGTGTCTTTGCAGGTGTAGCAGTGGTAGCAGACCGCGTTCGAGTTCACTTCCGTAACTATCCCCTCCCCAGTACCCACAGGCTGTTTTATGGACCCCTCTAGGGCTGATGGCGCAGTTGTTGGTGGGATTTTGTCGGGCCAGGGCACTTGATGTTATGTTTTGCTAATCCTTGTCATTTGTTTTCTTTCATGTTTGCCTCTGGATATCCATGTGGTACGCTGTAAGTGTCCTGTTCTAAGCGAGGTGTTTGCTGCTGTATTTTACCCTGTTGGTGTGCAACATCCCCACTGAAAATGAAGCCGGTGAGTGACTGACATGTGTTCTTGGCATGGGAAATGGGATTTCTTAATGTTCTGATAGCCTACTTGCTTCGTGTGAAGGAGTCCTGGAGCTCTGTCGGAGGCTGTTAGCCAGATGTTTTGTGCCAATTTTTGTAATTTAGCTTTCTGTTCTCGAGCCAAGCAGGCGGTGACGTATGCAGTTCTGGACAGCATTGTGCATGATTTTATGTAGTATGGTGGTGGTGTTCGAGTGTCAGCTTAATCTTTGGTGTTGGTAATTGCTGGTTGTGGTACTGTTGTGAAAGTGTAAACTGTCCTTGTAATTCCTGAAATTTTGTTTCCTTCTATATTGGCTGTCTGCATTCTGTGTTTTCCAAAATGGCCGACAACAATAGTGTTTTCAATTTAATTGACTTAAGCGATAACCTTGTGAATTTGGAGAGTTCTTCTGGGGTTGAACGTGAATCACCTCTGTTTACTAGGTCTGAAGTTTTGGGATCGATTACCAGTAGTAGTTTGCCTGCCCCTCTGTTGCCTGGCGCTGGCTCGTCCATACCACTTAATCCTGCATACGGTCATTCTTCTCATGTTAGGTCACCTAATGATTTCCTGGGTCCTGCCGACCCATTGCATCCCAGTTCTTTCTCTAGTAATATAAATGTTTTGTCGCCTATAGAGGGTGTGCGAGCGGGCTACCCTGGTAACAATGTCTCTATTCCTAATGCTACATTCTCGCCTACCGTTAATTATGGGTCGATTCCTCATCCTATTTCTGGTTTCTTAACTAAATTAAAGCATTTCAACCTTGATGACGTTACCCAAGTGGTACAATTTTTAAAGCAAGTGGTCGAGTTGGGCAACCATGCCTCGATTTTTGGGATGTCGGAAATTCAGATTTTCCAACTTTTGTATCCAGTTGCATCCGGTATGCTGCGCGATAAGCTTGTTGAAGCTATCCAACTCCGCATGTCCTTAGCCATGTTTATTAGGGAAGTGTTGTGGTTTTTTGTCCCTGCAAGCGCCCTAAGTGCTCTCGAGCAAAAGTTCCTTTATCGTGTCCAAAGGCTGGACGAGTCCCTTAGCGACTATGTCAGCGACATTAAGGTGTATGCCCAGGTATTTGCATCCCCTTTAACAGAGCGACAGTTGGTGTCATCAATTGTGAATGGGTTTTCGCCCCAATATAGGTCATACATGACTATGTGTACCAGGCCTTCGTCATTCGTCGAGCTGAAACAGGTCGTTATTGAGGCTATGGCTGTGAAGCATGCAGATTCCCTGCGTGTAGCTAATGTTCCTCCTCCTTCCTTGATGTCTTGTCCCCCTCCTTCCTTGATGTCTCGTCCCCCGCCTAAGGTTATGTTTCATCCTCGACCCAATATTAAATGCCACACGTGCGGTGGAGTGGGACATGTCAAGAAGGTGTGTCCGAGTAACCAGGTTGTGTATCGCCAATGACGGGACGTTGTGGAGACCAACTCGGGTGTTACTTCCAAGGATATTTCTGTGCATGTGAATTTGGGAAAACCCTGTGAAGTTTCTGGTCGCCCTACCAATGATAGTCTTGATAACTCGTTGAAAACTAAATCTTCACGTGCTAATTCTGCTTATGTCGCTGACCTACCTAACCTGTCGGTGAACAATGGCGTGGCAAGTCAGCCTAATTCTAAACGTTGTGTGAAACCTGTGGTGCGGGTGTCCTCGTCACCTACTTGTAATCGTGTTAGAGTGAGTAATGATTTTGGAATTTGTACTGTGGCTAAAGGAATATCCCCGTTTATTGAAATTTGTGTCAATGACGAGCCCGTTTCTGCGTTGCTTGATTCTGGTAGTGTCGCATCCTTTATAAGTGAGGACTGGTTTTTA
Source organism: Meconema thalassinum (assembly GCA_946902985.2). NCBI lineage: Eukaryota > Metazoa > Arthropoda > Insecta > Orthoptera > Tettigoniidae > Meconema > Meconema thalassinum. Next base: position 149,296,093 of record OX336390.1, on the reverse strand, counting down.
TCTATGAAGAGTGTTTGCAAATTTCCTGAGTTAGAGCCTAACAATGAATCTTTTATTTCGGCAAATTGTTCAAACTTAAGTATTTTGGGTAGTATGACAGTCAAAATTCATATTCTAAATTTTTCTTGGAAATTTAAATTTTTGGTTGCCAGAAATCTTTCTTGTGCTGTGGTCATTGGAGCTAACTTCATGTCACACGTTGGTATGCTTCTTGATTTTGATGCTCGCAACTTATGGTTTAAGTTTAATCCACAGAGTAAATTATCTTTTAACCCGGTTTTATCTTCTCCTGCTGTCAATTCTGTTAGTGAACCTATGACTATTGAGGATCTCGATCTGGAAAATTTAACGAGTCTTCAAAAGGAGGCCATTAAGAGGTTATGTCAGGAGTATGGCGATGTATTTACTGACAAGCTGGGTGTAACCCATTTGATGGAGTACAAGATTGAGCTAACCGATTCTGTGCCGGTGCGTGCCAGCCCGTATCGCCTTGCCCCGCCCAAGATGGCTGAACTTCGTAAGATTATCGATAAGATGTTAGAAGAAGGTGTACTCCAACCCTCTATCTCTGCCTACTCATCCCCTGTATTTCTTGTGCCAAAACCTAACGGTGGTTTTCGGCCGGTGGTCGACTATAGGGCTCTTAATCAAAAAGTTGTTTTGCAATCCATTCCTTTGCCGGACCTTCACACATGTTTTAGTTGGTTTTGCAACGCGAAGGTGTTCACGATCCTCGATTTAAATTCTTTCTACTTCCAAATTCCCCTCTGTCCTGAATCCAGGCATGTTACTGCTTTTTCTACTGACTGGAACCTGTTTGAGTATGCCCGTGTCCCGTTTGGCCTATCCACCGGAGCCGCTGTGTTGAGCAGACTTCTGGACAAGGTATTTTCTGAAATTAAATTCAAGTTTGTGTACCACTACCTTGACGATGTGGTGATCTATTCCGAGTCCTTCGAGGAACACGTTGATCATCTGAAAATTGTACTTGATCGGTTGCGTGACGCTGGCCTTACCGTCAAATTGTCCAAGGTTTCCTTTGCCAAGCCCAAAATTTCCTTCTTGGGACATATTGTTTCTGAATCTGGTATCTCCGTGGACCAGTCCCGTACGCAGGCCATCAGAGATTTTAAACCACCCAAGAACGCCAAGGGTGTTGCTCGTTACATTGGTATGGTGAACTTCTTCCGTAAGTTTATCAGTAACTTTGCCGACCGTGCTGCTCCTCTAAATCAATTACGCAAAAAGGCTGTGAAGTTCGAGTGGGGTCCCTCTCAGCAGGCAGCCTTCGAAGATCTTAAGCTTGCGCTCTCTAACGCCCCTGTGTTAGCCATTCCGGATTTTGGGAAGCAGTTCATTGTGCAGACTGATGCGTCTGGTCGTGGTGTTGGTTGTGTTCTACTGCAGGAATCTGATCTGGGTAGGCAACCCATTGCATACGCTTCTCGTACCTTAACGGACGCAGAGAGGAAGTATTCCATTTACGAACTTGAGGGTTTAGCTGTGTTGTTCGCTCTAGAAAAATTCCGTATGTATCTTGAGCACACTAAGTTTCTCCTTGAGACCGATAACCAAGCCTTGAGCTGGGTCTTAGGGAAACCCCGCAAAACTGGTAGAATTGCTAGGTGGGCAACTAGGATTCTGTCGTTCCAGTTCACTGTCCAACATATTCGTGGGTCCGAAAATGCGGTAGCTGATTCTTTAAGCCGCATGTACGAGGAAACAGCTGAAGAGGATGTTCAGGAATGTGAACCCGTAAGCCTTGTATCTGCTGTAAATTGTGTCAATGCCGTTCTTAGCAATCCCCCTGTGCTTTTTGAGGATGTGAGACGATTCCAGAAAGAAGACCCCTCCTTATCTAGCCTTATTGACCGAATCAATTCTGGTGAAGTGATCAAGCCCTACTCTCTGAAGGACGGTGTATTGTGTTGTTCGTCTCGTCATGACCGCCTACCTAAAATTGTGCTCCCGTCAGTCCTAATTCTGGAAATCTTTCGTTACTATCACGAATCTCCTATTGGTGGCCACCTAGGAGTATTCAAGACCCGAGCTAAAATCAGACAGTTTTTCATTTGGCAAAGTATGGATGGCGACATCAGGAGGCTCATTAGGAATTGTGCTGCATGCAGTATTAGCAAACCTCCGGTTTCTACTAAGGTTGGCCTGTTGTCATCTGAACCAGCATCTAGACCCATGGAGAGGCTTTTTATCGACCATGTTGGACCGTTCCCTCGCTCTGGTCGGGGAAACCAATTTGCGCTTGTTTGCACTGACGGTTTCACCCGGTTTAGTTGGATTTTCCCCACCAGACAGGCTACGACCAGTTCCGTCATAAAGTGTCTTAATTCCATCTTTTCGTCTTTTGGGCCGTGTCAGTATCTGGTGTCAGATAATGCCAAGTGCTTTGTATCTCATCAGTTCCGTCAATTCTTATTTGATTATGCTATTTCGCACGTAACCACCACTCCCTATTTTCCTAACCCGTCTCTCGCTGAGCGAGTCAATCGTAATCTCCGTTCTGCTCTGATTGCTTTCCACCACGACGACCATTCCAAGTGGGATTCTAATTTGCATTGGCTCAATTTTGCTTTCAACACCACCGTGCATGAGAGCTCGCAAGCTACCCCGTTTTCGTTAATGTTTTCCTTTATGGCTAATTCTCCGTTGTCCAACCTGTGGAACCTGCACGATCTCCTTCCTGACAGTTTCACGCCCGAGGATATGAGGGCGAAATTCGACAAGGCTAGAGAGAATATTAAGGTATCACATGACCAACTTGCCAGGCGACACAATGCCTGTCGCAAGCCAGCTGATTTGGAAATTGGTGATGTTGTGTACGTCCGCAATTTCGAGCCCAAGGGCGTCAGTAATCTAGTCTCAAGCAAGTTAACCCCTCGTTTTAGAGGCCCATGTTATGTAGAGGCATTCTTGACTCCTGTTACTCTTCTTGTTCGAAACCCTAAGGCCAACAAAATTTCTAGAGTGCATCTATCACACATTAAGCGAGGTGGAGAGGTGTCTAATGAGGAAATGCTACCGTAAATTTTGTAAAACGAATTTTGTATAATGTAGAGTATCCCTAACCTTAATTGAAGCCTTCTGGTATCTGTTCCTTGTGGAATTTTGAATTTAATTGGATTTAAAAACTCTGACGGGATACAAACTATATTGTTGGGAAGTTCCCATTGTAATGGTAAATTGTAAAAGTGTACCTAAGTTTGATGTTTCATAGGAGATGCTAACATGTAAGTTGGGCTCGGTGGGAGACCTAACTCATGGTAACCTTGTATTCCTGTTCCCTTTGGGAATTGTAGTGGTCATTCCTCTACCGTAGTTCCTTCTAAATGTGTAGTCGTCTAACTCATGTAATCTTGAAATGTACTTCGAATCTGTAAAAAGGTAAACTTGTTAATGAAATTTTGTAAGCACGGATCTAGGGCATGGTCAGAAATATTTTCTTCATTTAAATTCAACCTTGTTTCTCTTTGTAAAATGTAGTAGGAATTAGTAATTCTGTAAACCTTTTTTGAAATTAGATTAACTTATATTTTTGTAAATGGCTGCCCACGCGTCGAATGATATATGGCACATTGCTTCCTCCTATTTCGTCTAAAGCGAACTAAATTGGACTTGTTGGAAATTTTCCTAACGTGTCTCGGACTCTGAAAGCACTGCTGGTGTTGGTGTTCTGCGTTTCTGAAGATTTTTGGACACAGTGATGCTGTTGACTAAGTGGTTTGCGAGGTGATCAATTATCCCATCACTTATAATCTGACCCTGCATTCTTCCTAACCAAAACGATGCGGTTTCATCCATCAATTGGAGTTAACTGGTGAACTTTATCTTCGGGAAACATCTCTGGTGAATCGACAAGTTAAGGAGTACTGTCTGTGCCTAGGCATATTCGTGAACCGTGTTCACACTTAAGGGAGGGAGACTGTTACGTGCAAGTGCCCGTCCCATCATTTCAAACATGTATTTACCCATGGATGCTGTTCTTGAAATTTTGAAACGACCGCTTCGTCGCTCAGTTCCGCCTGTGACCACGAGATGGTAGCTGCTGTCGGACTTTGGAAGTCTGAACGTGGTTCCTGTTTCTCTCCAATAGAGTGCGGTGGTTGTACCTTATTCAACTCAAACAATTCCAGTCTTGTGTGAAATACAATTATATTCTTCGTCATGAAACAAATGCCAGTGTATTCTTGATACCGCCAAATTATGTACTTAATTATGACATTGTTGTTTGAGGTGTCAAACCGTGATTGGACAATAAATTTTACATGAAGGCAGTTCGGCATTTGAGACGCCAAAAATTTTCCGCCATTTTGTGGAGTCCATTAGCCATCGTGAAGTAAACAAGACATCAAGCCGACTGGTCGTGAAAGGTGTCTCCGCTGATGGGGGTTCTAGCCCCCATTCTCTACGAAATATTAATGTATTCAAGAGAAAAAGGAATTGCCTGTTCTCTTCAGGCTGTGAATTTCATCGTTTCGCCGTGAAGTGGACGTGTGAAATGTGGTCGCATGTCGATACAGACCTGTGATTGTGACCCACACGAGGCATGTGCCGTGTGGGCATTTTCTAGGCAATATAGTGCCGCATTATAATTTTATTTAAGATGTGTTTTTTTTAATTGTGTCTCCACTGAGAAGGATGTAAGGTACGTTACATTATATCTTGATATTTATTATTGTTATGGAGCTCCGATATCATCTTATAGTAATATTTTAATTCTGTTCCTCATTTGTTTTATAGGCCTAATTTTATTACTGTTTTAATTTCGTTTCCTGATTTATTTTAACTTTGTTATCTTTTCTTCGTACCTTATGGAGACACATTTCTAGTTTATTTTACGTTTAAATTATTATTTATTTTCTTTTGCCAATCTTGGGATTGACATAGTAATTTATTCTTGATCCGTTGCCCTTCACTATTGTAATAGTATTTAGACATATCGTTTTCCGCCGTTCATTTCCTTCTGCTAATGTTTAAATTTAATTTTATTAATTGTTTGCCGTAATTTCGATCAGGCATGCGGTTTCCTTGTGTTTTGTGGCCATGTTATGAAGAGATGCATTATGGTCTCGAGGTCAGTCTCTTGGCGTCCACCGCGAAACTCAAACGTGTTGTGTTAACTTAAGATGTTTTTTTATTTAACCTTGTCGCGTTAACATTGTGTTTATAGTAATTGTTGCTGTGTTTATCTCCATCATGCATATTAATGAATTGTTTTCTGGTACGATTTGATTTGGTTAATTTAATTTCATCGTGGCCGGGATCTACGCATGCCGGATCGCTATTGCATTCCCTTGCAAATTATCAAGCCCTTTTTCATTGTGTTATGCATGTAATTTTTATTTTAACCTTTGGGTTGTTTTACATTTTAATTTTAATTTAAGTCTTTTCTTGTCCTTTGTTTGCAAGCAAGCATGTTCTGTTTCTGGTGAAGGTGCTCCTTTAAGTTTTTAATATTAAACCTTTTAGTTATAAAATTTTAATCTTGTGTTGTGGCATTATTTCACCGGCGGCAGTTCTATTGGTTTTTGGGGGGTGTCTGTACGATAGCCTGTGTGTGTTGTCCCCTTCTCCATCTTACTTCCACCCCTTTTGGAGCTCTTCTGTTAGGACACGTCATCTGGAGGTGATGTTGCTGCGGAGGTGACCCGGACCTCTCAAACAAGGTAAGTTGGGCCCCCCTTACCAGGTGTCGCAGTGGTGAAGCAGAGCGTTGGTTATCGAGTTACCGACGTGCTGCTGGCCAAGCGGCGGTGTCTTTGCAGGTGTAGCAATCATCATTATCCTAAGGGCTCACTACTAGTGGGAAATGAGTAAAAGTACACACATTATTATCATTATCCTAAGGGCTCACTACTAGTGGGACATGAGTGATTTTTCACACATTATTATCATACTAAGGGCTCACTACTAGTGGGACATGAGTAAATGTATCCACATTATTATTGTCTTAAGAGCTCGATTTAAAAAAGAAGAGCCTGCAACATATTTTCTTTAACGACTCCGGAATAATAATAATAATAATAATAATAATAATAATATTGTGTGGCCTCGGATGCCGGGTGCTTTGTTAATTGACACCCAGTGGGCAGCTTGCGTGTTGAATGTAATGCTCCTTGGGGCGCTAGGAATGTCAAGGAAGTTAGATAGCCTATCTAAGTTACTTGGCGCTATACCGCTTTCTAGTAGAGAAATGAGGAACTTTGTGTTGGCGGAAAATCCCGAGATTAATTTTGCCATTATGAATTCGGCCTACTGAATTCAAATGGGTTCTTTAATATGCCAACAACGTATGACATGAATATCGTGATTTTTGTCGCCTTTCAAAAAAAATCACTTACCATGGCCAGGAGCGAACCTGCAATCTTGGGGTTGGTAGTCCGACACTATAACCACACATCCATCGTGGCTAGCCTGACCTTTACCTCAGGAAATAGTAACTGCACGTAGTCAATTTTTTTCAGGAGTCTCTCTCTTTCTTTTTTTTTTTTTGACACTGGCCTTTTGAAAATCAAATGTGTTTTGAATGTTTACGATTTTTTTAAATTGTATTATTTTAACAGCACTTGCATGAATATTTCCATGTGGCGAAATTAAACTAAAGTAAATTCTGTATGTTGAAAAAGGTAAATTTAGTACAATAGAGTCCCGCCAATCCGAAACCAGCTAATCCGCCTAATCCGAACATGGCTAGGAAAAAATATCTACCAAATTTGTTTTTTAATTTTAAAACAGGAATAAATAATGATTGAGATTAATCTTGTTTTTTTTTAGCACAGAAAGACATGAAATAAATGCTACAGGAGTAAAATCTTAACAGTGAATCTTTCGGCTTTCTTATACACAAAAGATAAACGTCGGAAGGAACGGAACCTACTAACACTGTGCATAACAACATTTGAATGCATTTTTTTCGTTAACGGCTAAAATAAAAAGGAAAAGCAAATCAGTGATCTTCTTTTGACGCAACGCACTGAAATACCGTCGTATTAGACGATAATCCACCTAATCCGAACAGGCTTCGGCACCTATTAGTTCGGATTTGTGCCTTAGTGGGACTCTGGTTGTTTCGTTCGTTAGTTTAGGGGCTGCGACAATGCAGTCATGTAGCCCCGTGTTCTTTGGATGTGTGTAGAATCTGTCTCATAACCTGTGTTAATTGCGATGGCTGTATTAGTGTGTGTTATCCAGAGGCGTAGCGCTATAATACGCCGATACGCCGGGCGTTCCCTGATTTAAAATGTGTATTCATCAGAGAGTAAATTATAACATTGTTTTTATTTGATATAAATGCGGCGTTAGCATATTACATGGCACTTAGTTATTTTATATCCGTACCCCCCCATATAACTAGTCTTAGCCCGGCCGCGGTCTACTGCTGTGCGTTGCTCTTCTTGTCTGTACGCCAAACCTTCTTGGCGTCAAGTGCAATGTACCACCCCGGCCAGGCCACGTTGCAGCGCATGCGCCAGTTCATACTTGTTTCTCGGAAGGGAAGCGCTACCGTACGCTGGCGTTTGCTGGCGTTTGAATTGTATGATCACTGTTCTGTTAACTAAATAGCCCAATCGCTGCGCTAGTGCTATAGTTCGAACTGTAGAAGTGTAGTTTCTTTTAATTGTGCGTGTGTGTGTTTAATGCTGCCAATATGACTGAAGTAAGTTCACCTGACTCTAATGTTATTAATTTTTTAAATGCAACTACTTTGAGCTCTTTATCATATGAACAGCGATGTGAATTAAAAACAAAAAGACCAAAGCCAAATTTATCAATTAAAGAAGTCGGTAAAAATCGCACACGGAGTTTTCAGCTTTCTTGGTATGACAGGTTTTCCTGGCTAACTGGGTGTGTTGAAATAACCAAAATGATTTGTTACGTTTGCCTTATGTTTTGCACGGAAGGAATTTCGGACCTGAGTAATTTAATTAAAAAGGCTGTAAAACACCAATCTTCAAAACACCACTTGTTACATTGTGAAGCATTTCATCTGCTAGGTAAAACTCGCAATGAGCATGCATTATCTGAAACTGCTCGACTACAAGCAGTAAAACATAATGAGATCGTGTCTTCGAACAGGCAGTATGTGCGACGACTCATTCAATCAGTAGTATTTCTCTGTACACAAGAACTAGCCTTCCGTGGCCATAGAGAAGATGAAATTTCTATTAACAAGGGGAATTATTTGCAATTGTTGAACCTGCTCGCTCAAAATGAATCTATAGTTAGAGATCATTTACAGTCGTCATCATTATTAAAAGGAACATCTCCAGACATTCAAAATGGCTTGATAGAAGTTACAACAATTGCATTAAATGAAAAAATCAAATCAGAAATAAATGAAGCCCCCTTTCTCTCCATACAAGCGGATGAGACATTAGACGTATCGTGTAAGAGCCAGATGAGCATAATTTTTAGATATTGTGTGGATGATAGAATAGAGGAGAGATTCGTCGGCTTTTATGACGTTTCCAAGAATAAAACAGCTGCGGGATTATCAGAAATCGTGCACAAAGTTTTACTTGACTGGGAAGTAAATGGAGAAAAAGTTGTAAGCCAGACATACGATGGCGCAGCTGTAATGGCAGGCAGACAATGAGGAGTTCAAAAGCTAGTGAAACAGTTTTGCCCATATGCTCTTTTCGTCCATTGTTACGCCCACCAATTAAATTTGGTACTTCTGTATGGCTCAAAAACAATAAAACAGGTTCGTTTGTTTGTCTGTGCCTTGACTGCTTTTCATAGTTTTTTCAGCAAGTCTTCTAAAAGGATGATTTTGTTGACCGAAAGAGGATTTAAGCTTCCACAAGCTAGCAATACGAGATGGAATTTTCATTTGAGGGCAGTTTTCACCATTATGAAACATTTCCAAGGATTGTATAGTACTTTGGATGAAATTATTGATGATGAAAATAGTGAATGGGACGACGACTCTGTGAACTGTGCCATTGGTCTCAAAAGACATATGGATGACCCTACCTTTGTATATTTGCTATGTGTATTCGAAGCTTGTTTCATTTACACTGATCATCTTGTCAAATTGTTACAATCATCGACAGTGAGTATTGTAACTTGCCATAATGAGATAGAGGCTGTCGTCAAAAGAATAAAAAACTTAAGAAATGAAGATTTCACTGACAGATGCGTTCAAAAAAGCATCCAGTTGAATGAAAACGTAATGTATGATGGCAATAAAAAGAACACTTTGAGAGTGCTAACTTTTGAAAAAGTAGATTCACTAACAGCTCAAATGAAAAGTAGATTTGAAGATCTTAATCATCTAAATTTCATTGATTTAGTACAAGAAAAGAAGTTTAAAGAATACACTGAAACATTCCCCCAGGGCAAATTAGATATTTTGGTAAAACAGTATCCATTCTTTAATGTTAACCAATTACTAAATGAACTTCACATTGTTTATGGAGATCAGACAAAGCATTTAGCTCCAAAAGAGCCTTTAAAATATTTTTTGCCAACGGTCTCGACTCCATCTATAGGGAAGTAACTAAACTACTACGCTTAGTACTGACTATTCCAACTACTACAGCTAGTAGTGAACGCAGCATGAGCACGCTGAAAAGAATTAAAACATACCTTAGAAATTATATGAGCAATAGTCGCTTGTCGTGTTTAAATTCACTGGCCATTGAAAAACAGTTATTAGGTGAGCTTCCATCAGAGCCGGCATTTCTTGAACACATCATTGACATTTTCGCAGAAAAGAAGAAAAGACGAATGGAGCTGAAGTACAAGACTGTGTGAGGTATGTGACAGTATCTTTCATATTAGCTTTTTGATTTTTTCCTTAGTTTGTCGATATAAACTTTAGCGTCTCCAGCTCAAAAGTTCACGCTACGCCACTGGTGTTATCTGTTTTCAATTCAAGTAAGGACTGCAGACGATAATTTCAAGTAGTTCCAACTTTCGCTACCAAATGCTACCGTCCTCGACACCTAGCTGTTAACGTGGCTAATACTAAATGCTATCGCAACCGGCACCTGATGACGAACGTTTGAACTTAAGAGCATTAATCAAACCTAACCTACAAATTTTGCTTCACACAAGTTTAGTTAGTGGAAGGTTCTTTTCCATGCTATAAATCTATGACATGGGTCCGCCGGCTTTACGTCCCATCCGAAGGAAGACATACTGAGGGATTTTTAACGCTCTTAAAAATCCGACGACTTCGGGCGGGTTTGAATCCAAGACCTTGGGCATAGAAGGTCAGCATGCTTCCAACTACGCCATCGAATCCGCCTTTGTGGGACTCGACTGTATCTAGAAAGACATCTTTGCGAGAAATTGGAATCAAAGATCTTGCTACTTCTTCTTCTACTTCTTCCATTTGAAGCACTGACATCCATTTTGCTGTTTTTCCATGTCAATTTGTCCTTACTTCTAACGCAGCATCTTTCATAAACAATAATAATAATATTATTATTATTAATAATAATAATGGAACTATAGTGTGTGTAAATAGTTTTGACGCGTTACACAAGTTTTTACAAACTTTTGTAATGTAAACATTGTACATATACAGGGTGAGGCGTTTAAAACTGTTTTTCGGAATATTTTGAAAAATACAAATCGGATTAAAAATAATAATAATAATATCTTATGGCCTCGGGTGCTGAGTACAAGCTTTGTTATTTGACACCCAGAGGGCAGCTTGCATGTCAAATTTTGTTGTTCCTTGAAAGACTATGAAAGTCAAGGAGGTTAGATATCTAAGCTCCTTGACACTATAGCGCTTTCTAGTATAGAAATGAGGAACTTTGTGTTGGCGGAAAATCCCGAGATTAATTTTTGCCATTGTGAACACGATGGACTCCATGAAGATCTGCAACAGGCAGCGATACGCGTAGACAGTTGGCGGATGGCAGCTATAGATAGGAGACGATGGAGAAGGAAACTTGTAGCAGCGCGGGGTCCACTGGGCCTGATCGCGTAGAAGAGGAAGAAGAAGAGATTATGAACACGGCCTACTGAATCAAATGGGTTCTTTAACATGCCAACATCGTATGACATGCGTGACGTGCTTTTTGCCGCCTTTCAAAAATCACTTACCACGGCCAGGAGCGAACCTGCAAGCTTGGGTTTGACAGTCCGACACGATAACCACTCACCCTCCGTGGCAAGCGGATTAAAAATGAGTTGCAATAAATGATAAGCAGCAAAGTGAGTAAACACTAAACACTACATTTAGCGACGATTCATTCTTCAATGCCACGATTTATTAGTAGTTCAATGTTGAAATAGCCCGCTCTACAACACTGTTAGGGGTGGTGTATTCTTTGGAATACACGGTAAGGCAGAGTGAGCTTTTGCTGCTCTTTGCTTTATTTCATTCCTTCCTTTTTTCTCAAACACCAATAGTGATCTCCTGGTTTCTCTTGGTTGGTGTACTTTGCTTATATTACCTGTGAGTCTGTTCTAGATATATATCTTCCAAGACCCACTTAGCGTCATCTAGCAGAGAATCTCTGAAGTTCCTCAATTTTTCCATGTACAAGAGGATTTCCTTACCAATCTAGTCACCAGATCTCGTCGCTATCGCCAGCTATCAGCTCTGTGATCAAGAGGACTTCGTCTACTTTCCCATCCACCAGGCTTCGCTAGTGACGCCTGCTATCAACTCTTTGAAGACCATTTCATCAAGATACTTAATTTTTGTAATGTTGGTTATTCTTATGTATATTCCTTTGTCTCCTACCCCCACTCTTTTTCCTTCCCTGGTCCCTCCGCGCTTCGTTGAGCTGGCCTCGCTTGTGCTTCTGTCGTCAAGACCTCCAGTTAGAGCCTAATTAGGGCTCGTCTCCTCTCCTCGAGAGACAAAATTTTGAATCGGACGCCATGTCCAGATCTTAACTAACGGTCGCCTGGATCGACTACGCCAGAAATGAGCTAAGTACAATGTTCTTCATATTTTAATCGATTTTAATTAGCTATATGCTTTTAATACCGTTCTATAGACAGTGAGAAGTTGATAAATGCTCTGCAATTGCAATCTTCGCGGCATTTTCGATGTCAGGCTTTGTCTATCTAAGACAGCTAATCTTGCAAAACGAAGCAGCATTTCTTTTGCATGTTAAATGAGAATGAGCTCTCACACCGTGGGATTCTTATTAAACTAAATTCTGTCTATAGCAAACTTAGCTCGTTCCACCGCTGGACTTTATTTACCCAATTCAACAGTTATGATTGTTCTGGAATGTTCCACGCCAAACAAATCATCTACAAGTCAAACCTTCTAGCATTTTCCACTCACATATGGGAATACTTTTTCTAACCAAGGAATTTTCCTTATGAACAGCTAATCAACACCTAATTTTTCTTCCTTCGTGGGAATTTGTCGGCTGCATTCAACTATATCCTACAAATTTTTCAACGCAATAGACTCTCACAAATCAAATGCAACTAGTTATTTTTCACCACCGCAATAACTTTCCTTTCTATAAACTTTCTGTGCTACAATAGTGAACTTTTCAACCACGTCAATAGACTATAGACTTTTCATCCGCGCCGCGCTCGTCCGAGAATAAATAAATAAGGCCAAGAACTTTCTCCACAAATTTCCTATTTCCTCTTCCTCAACCACTCTTTACTAACAAATTAGGTTAATCTTTAAATTTATGTATTTTTCAATGAGGCCTCGCCAAAACCATAGGCGCCCTCCCAACATTTCTCCATTTATAACTTTTCACTCTGTTTAAATATCAGCAGTTAGAAACTGCTTATTAATCTATTTTCTTTTCTTGCTAGTACAAGAATTGGCTATGTTCTAAGTACTAAACCTTTCATTAATCTCTTTAATCCAGGTTTCACGAAAGGGTAACTGGCCCCATTTTCCCCTAGTGATCCTGTTTAAATATAGAAGTTCTTGAAACTTCTTAATTTTCCTCTTCAGGTTTCACAATAAGTGACCTGCCCTATTTGTATAAACTATAAAAGTAATTCTGCATCAATATAAGAAGGTATAGAAACTTTTATTTCATTTCTCCCTGTTTTTGTTGTTGATACTTTCGAAGTTGTTATTTGTTCATATTTTTAAGATGCCCATCTAGAAATTCTTAAAGTACACACCTTGTACTTGATTTATTATTTAACTTTAATTACGTTAAATATCTTTAAATTTTCAATTTGTTAATCTTAGCACCATTTCAAAATCTTATGAGGATTTTAGTGCTTATAAAAGGTTCTAAACCAAAATATTGTCAATTGCCTAGTGCAAGCTTTAAATGATTTTTGGAGGTCTGCGACCCCAATGGTTTAAACAATCAAATTATATATGTGTTAAATTGATCACATTTTATGCATTGTTAAATAAATCCAACTATATCCTTTTGCTTTATCATTTTCTATAAAATAACGATTAGGCAAGATCCTGTCTACCCCTACTCTTCCTATGGGCTTACATTTAAAAACCTCACAAATAAAATTAATAACGGTTCCACTATTTGTTGAATTTGAGCAAGAACTCTTAGTCACAAACTTATTAAAGCCTCTCTTAGCTTTGATAGCTAATTCTAACAAGCTAGTAAGGCAAGCATAGCTCGCTCCGCCAGATTCCTGCTTGTCGAGATTTTCTCTACACCTTATGTTTTTTTCAAATTTAAGTTTTTCTCATTGTCTAAACTTTTAGTCGGCGCTTTGCTGGGTAAAGGCTTAGCCATTCCTAAATGCAACTATTGGTGCTCTTACCAAAATTATTCCCAAGGGTATAATTGCTTCAACCCTACCCTTCTTGGAAACATTCGGTCGCTTTTTAGAAATTCTACAATTTCAAGAATTAAAACACCACGGCCAATTCAAACTATTTGTATTCTTCAAAATATTTGTTTAAAACAAACTCCTTTGAAAAGATACATAGTAAACTCATCATTTCTTTCTTTGCCAGACCACCACCCTTCCCCATAGTAGCCGAATCTTGGCTTGGAAGGGAAGGTACCACCTCCTCCCGCCCGCAAATAGCCCAAGTTCTAGCTGCGTTTCCAGTTAGCTGTGTTCAGGTCCCCACTCACTTTAGTGATTTCACGGGCTTTGCGGTGACACTCTTCTCTAAAAATTGTTTTTGATTGGTATTGGACTTTCGTCCTATTATTCACACTTGTTCCTCAGTCCGAAACCCACTTCCCTTTACTTCTCTCATCTTCCCTTGTGGGTAAGGTTAATTCCTAGCAAAAACCTACCCAAGGGGTTAGCCCTAGTAGCACGTTCGTAAATTGGATCACAGTAGGTAGAAAGCACAACTCAATTGGCCCTTTAAAGAAATAAGTTTTATTGTAGGTTTAGCAAGTTACAGTACACCATAAACACCTGGAAACCAATGGGCAGTCTCAGTCAGGTTCCTCCCTTATGGAGTTCACTCACCTCCTTTTCAATTGCTCGCGCAGTTAATCCCTCAATAATTAGGTAGACCCGTTGGAGACGATATGCCCAAGGTACTGGACCTGCTTCTGGAAGAGCTGACACTTCTTGGGACTCAACTTCAGCTGGGCAGCCCGTAGCTTCATCAAGATCTCCTTCAGGTTGCTGTAGTGCTCCTCGAAGCTTCTCCCCAGAACGATGACGTCGTCTAGGTAGACCAGGCAGGTCTTCCAGTGTAGTCCCCTCAGAATGGACTCCATTAACCTTTCGAAGGTCGCAGGGGCGTTGCACAGACCGAATGGCATGACGGTGAACTGCCAGAGCCCGCTGCCCACAGAGAACGCCGTTTTCTCGCGGTCCTTAGGCTGGACCTCCACCTGCCAGTAGCCACACTTCAAATCCAAGGTGGAGAACCATCTTGACCCTGATATGGTGTCCAGGGGGTCGTCGATCCGGGGTAGAGGGTAGCTGTCCTTCTTCGTGACGTCATTCACCCGCCTTTAGTCCACGCAGAACCTGGTGGAGCCGTCCTTCTTCTTCACTAGCACGACCGGAGAACTCCAAGAGCTATGTGATGGCTTGATCACCCTCTGCTCCTTCATTTCTTCCACCATCCGGTCGACTTCAGCTTGCTTGGCGAGCGGGACATGTCGGAACGGGGCCCTAATCGGTGCACTGTCCCCAACGTCGATTCTGTGCTGGACCAGGCTTGCCTTGCCGAAGTCATTGCTCCTCACGGAGAAAACGTCCTGGAATTCGCGTAGCAGGTCCCGAAGTTGGCTTGATTGCTCCTCGTCTAGATGGTCCTGGGATCCTTGGAACAGCTTCTGTAGTTCTTCTGACGCGTCTTCTTCGGATGTCGGTCTGCAGGAGTCCGTCCGTCGTGTCTGTGATGCGGGCAATCCAGGTAACGGGCTCACAGGCTCCTAGGGTGATGTCCCGGTGAACCGTAGTGTCGTAGTCGTTCAGGTTGTACAGGCGGACGTACGGCCGAGACGTCGTGTTGATGAGGGTCTTGGCAACTAGTAATCATTGAGTCTGGATGTCCACATATTTTGGCTCGATGACAGCCGCTACTCCATCAGCAGTTCCGTTGACAATTACAGCAGCGCTGACCTCCGTCCTGGCGGGAACTATGACGTCCTTTCTCAGCCTTACTCGTCGTGCGGTGATAGCCTCGTGTGCTGGTTGCAGAGCAAGCTCTTCTCCTCCGTAGTGGAGAGTGTTGGTACTCAGGTCCAAGATGAAGTTGTTCTGGTCCAGGAAGTCCAGTCCGATGATCACTTCGTTTGATACATCAGCCACGAGCACTGGATGCTTCACCACCCGTCGACCAATGACGAACTCCAGTGATGCTTCGCCATGTACCGGTGCAGTCTCTCCAGTCGCGGTTATTAGTTGGAGGTTCCTTTGTGTGGGTTGCACTCTCCACTTCGGTATCACGGTGGGATTGACAATGGTCCTTGATGCTCCCGCGTCGATTAACATGGGCCAGCTCTCTCCAATGACGACTCCGTCGACCATCAGGCTGCTATTATCCCTCCGTAACTTTCACACGAACTTGGACTGCTGGGGCTTGACGACTGTCACAAGCCAACCTTTACCCCAAGGCTGGCTAATACTCGTTTCCCTGGTCCCGTTGGATACCCTCGGTGGCGGCGATCACCGCAATCCTTGCTCAGGTGGCCTTTCTTTCCGCAGGACCAGCAGGTCGGTAATCCTCTTCCGGGCCGCCTCTCCGGTTGTCTTCCGGCTGTGTCGTTGCTGGTGATGCCGCGACTATAGAAGAAACGGCTTAGCGCCTCCATCAATTCATCGGCCAGGGCTTGGTCTCGTTGGTTTTTGCTGGTTTGTCGACGTCCACTTGACTCACCCGCGCGTGCATTCTAGATGCCTGTTTTGCCGTCTCTAACTCAAGTGCGTGGCTCAGCGCATCTGCTAAGGTTTTATTGCGCGCGAGTCGCAGCGCCTGTTGAGTGTCCTAGTCCCGTAGCCCGTCGGTGAAGGTCTGCTTCGCAATCTGTTCCAGAAAGTCGGCCGGCGCTGTTGGATAGGAGAGCCTTGCGAGGCGTGCGATGTCCGTCTCGAACTCATGCAGGGTTTCCGCGTTCTTTTGTACCCGGGTCCGGAGCTGCAGCTGGTAGACCTGCTGATGATGGCTATCTCCAAATCGGGACTCCATATGGGCGATTAGTGAAGCGTAGTCCTGGGATCCAGTCGGGATGGCCTGAAGGACGTTAAGGGCGTCCCTTCTCAGCGCTACAATGAGAGCTGTAGCCTTTTCTGTGTTGTTCCAGTTGCTTATGGAACAGGCCATCTCGAACTGACGTAAGTAAGTGCTCCGCGGGACCTTTCCGTCGAAGGTTGGGGGCGTCACTCTGCCTTGTCCAAATCCTGATATTCCCGGTGTACTGAGCCCGAATAGCTCATGCTGGTGATAGCTTGTACACGAACCATGGAATTTATAATGCTCAAGAATTGTGAAAGCACCCACATCAGCATGCCACTACATTAGATGTTCTTTTGACTTCGTTAAGAAGCAGTATAAAATTACCCTACATTATCAAAGAAGTTCTCTTTGATGTGCAACCTGAATTTAAAATAATCAGTCATTCAGCTTAACTAGCACCATTTTTTTCATGGGCTAATAATATTTGATTTATGGTTTACGACCGAAGGTATAACACCGCCGATACGCGGAAGGAATGAACTTAGACGCTAAATGACTCAGAAGTGATTGAACTGAGCACACCTACTTCCGTGAAGGAATGACATTAATCCGCGCTTGCATGGCGAGCGGATGTGAAATTGCGAAGGTCCCAGGTGACCAAGTCTAAAGTATCATCGACGTTCAAATTGTGTAAAGTGAATACGACTGAAAGTATTAATTATAGCACGAAGTATGCTGGTGACGCGAAAAGTTCGTCCAAGATTGTGAATCTTATTATATTTCTATTCAGTGAAGGGTTGACCACATGGTTACAGCGTGCTTCAATGGCTGACAGTGACTAATAAGTTGTGTCCCAGTAAGACCCAAGTCATATTCAACAGATACAGTGAAATATTTACGAGCCGTGCAAAGGCCGACTGTAAAACAAATAAGATTAAGCTGATATTCTTCGATATGATATCTAAAGCGTGTGAAGTTGTTTAGCTTTAGTGTAAAGACACGTGTCTATTGTCAAAGCCAGTTTATGTGTTTTAGCAGACAAGGCCATTTTTAAATATAGTCTGCTGGTGGAAAAAGGTGGAAAATCTGTGAATTTCAACACGCTTGAAGCTGTGTCCATTATTATACGAATTTCAACGACTCTACAAGATGTCTTCATTTCACCACGTGCTGAGGGATAATAATCCTATATCTAAGAAGAAGAGGGCTATGGCTTAAACCTCAGAATGGGAGGAACGCTGAACACCTAAGCCACACTACAACAATGGATGACCACCCGAGGATAACCATGCTTGTGGCCGAGCAGAGTAGATATTTGTGGTTTGTCTGGATGAAAGGCAAAATCCTCAATCCTCGTGTCTGGATAATTATCTGCAATAGCTGTGAGTCATGATTTCCTAATCTATTTTTGTACGGTGGATGGTCCTGGGTGGATTAGTCTGTAGCATCCGTAACTCATTGTCAGTCATCATGGTAGGCTTCTTTCATTCTTTTTGACCACCTCCTTAAGGTGATTTTTCACGCTTCTGAATGCTTCTCTTTGCATTTCGTTACTCGACTCTGAGTTAGTCACCAGATTTTGTGTGTCCACACGGTGCAATATTGTTCTTAGAAGGTAATTCCGCATGACGGAACATCAATTTAGTCATTTGTGACAGGGGCATGTTTTTAATTCAGCTCCAGCTGATATTTGGTCAAAGTTTTGAAGTCCCGATTTCTATTATTTTTGTACGCCACTGACGTCTTTATTTAACATTATAGTGTATTGTTTAGGTATGGAAGGGATCCAGCCTGTTGTTATTGTAATGTACATTTTTAAAGAGTGAGCAGTTCGCCACTAGAATTCAGATAATTCACATCGCTGTACATGAGTCAAGTAATGTTATGAACTTACTCATAAAGCTTATGTTACACGATTCGTATCATTTCGATTAGTTCCACCTAAGGTTAAGGTGTGAACCAGTATTTTATTATCATTTAAACATGATTTGTACGCAGCACTCATTCGCTGTGAGCTTCAGTGGCGCTACACAATGTCAAAGCCTTTCAAAGAGAGAGGAATATCTTTCTGTTACGTCTATTTGGTTTTCAGAAGCCAAACATATCATTCTACTTGTAATTGATTCGTCTTTAACGTTATAGTAACTTCCTTCACATGTGTATAATCCTTTAGAGTGATTGCTAAGAACACTCAGTCTACATTTACTGTGCTTTAATGTGTTGAAAGGTCAGTGATAGACATTTTCTTTGAGATTCACTGACGCACTATGATGCTTAGTGCCAAGCGCTGGGAGCTCAATGACAGGTGCTTGTCCAGTCCACGCCAATGACATTGCCCATGGTTACTTACGATCTCTCTTGTGAGACAATTGACTATCGACTTCATTTTTATTTTCCCTATTTCTAGCCCTTGCTAGGAAGGTTCTTACGGGCTATGCTTTGTTTATGCTCATGCTATTGACCTTGATTCAGTATCGATTTTTGTAAAGTTGTTCTGGTACAGTTGTACTGATAAGTAATGCTAAATTGTTAATATATTCGCAGGTATTTGTGAGCGAGTCCCAATATGTTTTGTCATGATTTATAATGGATTTGAGCAACCATTTGATAAGTTGGAACCTTAAGGTTATTATGTATTCTCACTTGTAAGTGAATGATTATTTACCGTGTTTTTAATACACGCAGGGTTGGTTACCACGTTTATTAGAGAAAGCCGACCAGATCTATGTTACAGAACAAGTTTGGACCGAGGAGGAAAAGGTATGGTCTCTTTCGAGTACCGATTGTGTTATTGTTAACGTGCGAGCCACGTCTTCTTTGTTGAGGTGTACCACGTGTTGGTAGCACGCTCTTGCGACGCTTTGCATATGGTCAACTATCTTAATAATCAATGGACTCATAAATCTACGACATTAAACTTAGGACTAAATCATGAATCATCAATTTATTTCCTAAACCGGCGATGCTAATAATACAGTTAAACCTTAATCGTTGTTAAATTTTGATCTTGTACCTGTAGTCCAGCAGACCAATGCATTGCGCCTTCGTTCATTCTTACTAGTAAGTTTAGTAGCTAACACTGATAAACTTTGACAGAGAGCGCACGTTCCCAAAGTTCAGAACTCGTGGGTCGTGACCCGATCAGGGGAATGCTGTTCTTGCACAGTTTGATTCTCAAGTTTAGATACCCTGATAGATGACGGTGGACAACAAACAGTTGTTCATATGTGTCAGGCAGGATTAATAAGATGATTATTTGTGAGTACCACTTATTTACTGATGTGTTTCCCACTATTACCCTACTGTCTCTTGTAATATAAAACATCTTTGTTGTTTGTATATAATTGTACCAGTGTACTGTAAAATGATGACTGACTATAATTAGTTTTTGTATAGTTTGTGTATCACGGACGTCTGACGCCGTTGATCAGATTAAAGCAGGAGTAGTTCAGTTAATTATATTATAAATGTAAATATGGGATGGTACCAGTCCTTTAACTTTGCTGTCCTGTTTGACATGTTTTAATGCCATGATGCCTTCTTCATAGAAGCATCAGTTTTTTCGTACAACGATTTTTCTTGCGGTACCATTTCGCCAGTTTTGCTTTGTTTTGCTGTATTTAGGACCTGTCGAGGGGATTCTACGTTAATTTTAGGAGTTGTTAATTTTTATTTGCTTTTTAGCTATGGAATAGCCGCTTTATCAAACCCTCCGACCGTAGGACAGGGGTTTGACCTTCCAAATAAACCAACCATGAGTATGTCTTAAGTCTGGATTTTAATTATTTAGTAGTTTTGACCTTTTGGGGGTGCATTTTCTTTGGGCGTCTATGACAATCACTGTGATGGGAATCTGATCCTTAGGGAAGCAGAGTCTTGTGCCGGCTAGTCCCAAGAAGTGCATTCCGATCCTCTCCGGCAATGTGTCTCGAGGTAGAGGTCATCTGGGAGGCCACGTTACGGTTGGTGGTAACCAGATAACCTCGTTCAACGGGCACATAACCACTTCTCTATTCTTTTGGCGCCCAAGCTGGAAAGCCGACGTGGACATGTAGTCCATCAGCAACATGCCATTTTTGAGAGGATCATGTATTTTGATTATTGACAAATTTGTCTGGACTGTGACGAACTTTAGATGCCGAACAGCCGTACGAAAGGTCGCGTGGCATTCTGTTTAGATATCAGACCATGGGGTGAAGTCTAATAGAGTTAAAATGCAGTCGAGGTATTTTATGTTGCCAGTACTTCATCCGTAGTAAATGTAACTTGGTTTGTGTTGCTTTGCTTGTTGTTAAATGTAAATGTAGAATCATTCTTTGTCGTCGAATCCAGCAGAATTCATGGGGGTTTATTGGGGATGTCCAAGCTTTCCACCATGGCCATTCATCCATAAAGTAGTGTTCGCTGGGTGTAAGGTGTATCTTCCTCATCTCATCAATTGTATTTGTGTAATGGAGGGAGAGCGGTTCCATGAGATGATGAACCTAATGGTGGTCCAGATTACTGCCAATATGGAGGCAAGCATTACAATATTACGAGCTGATTTTAATTAAAATACAGCGACATTGAGAAACGATGTATGTTTAGTCCGAGCAGATGTGACTGAGGTAAATGGAACATTAGGTAGATTTAGGCGCAACATAACTGATAATGTTGCTAACATAAATGAGGCTATGGCGACTAATACTGCCAACCTCAATGAAATCATAAACACTAGAGTCACCACACTTAACAACACACTGACTGAGGTCAGAGGTGACATGACTACTAATATCGCCGCAATTAATGAAACTATGGCTACTAATGTTGCCATAATTAACAACACACTGACTGAGGTCAGAGGTGACATGACTACTAATGTTGCCATAATTAATGAAACACTAGCCACTGTTAGGGCTGATATAACTAATGTAAACACAAATGTACATAATGTTAGGACAGAATTAAGTGATTCTATTAATACTAATGTTGCAGCAATTAATCAAACTATTGATAATCATGTTGAAGCATTAAATTAATCTATTAATGCCAATGTTGAAAACACTGTCGCCTTAAATTGTACACTAACTCAGGTCAGGAACGATTTGGAAACGAATCGGGCAAAAGCAAATGCTAATCTTGTCGCAGCGTTAGGGAAGGTTGATACACGCTTTGAAACCCTGACCGATACTATCGATGCAGGTAGACTAGAAATGCAGACACGGGTAGATGCAATAGACGTTAGAATTGAAGAGGTAAGCGATCGTACGGATGAAGGGAGGAGTGAACTCCAACTTGCGATTGCGACCGTGAAGGAGCAGTTAGGAACTAGAGTTTCTTCTATTGAGGAGCGGATGGATGAAATTCAAACGGCTACCGAAGAGATGAGACGTCAAGTCGAACTTGTCAGCCCTAGTATGAGAGTTATGAGGGGGCGTAGTGACTGCTGTTCACAATAATATGAGAACAGTGGTGAAAGACAAGGGCAGTTTTCCAGAAAACTTAGCCGACAGTAAGAATACTATGGCGGAACTTACTGCTAACACGGAAGGGTTAAGGCTGGAAACTCATGAAAATTTGAAGGAATTGATGAGGGAGATGAGTTTAGCTAAGGAGGAAAATAAGGAGGATCAGGGCGAAATTAAGAAGGCCGTCCACGATGTTGACGAGTGTCTCCGTGGGAAGATAGAGAGGATCGAGCTACAAATAAATGCAATAGGTTCGCCAGGCAATATTTCTAATTCGCCTGACATGCAAGATCTTGATCAGCGATTAGAACGGATCGAAGCTCAAATGAAATCCACGACATTTGTAACACCTCCGTTCATTCCTACAACATCATCAATAGTTAGACCACACATGATGATGACTGCTGAGGCATACCCTACCACAACCTCAGGGCAACCCAGTACGTCACATTATTGGCAGTCACCACTAAATGTTACTTCCACCGCGGGAAATCCACTGCAATACGATTACCAAATGCCAATCAATACAACCGGATTATCTACTATGACTACTACTCCGAATGTCACTACTATGACCGGTTATTGCTATCCAACTACCATGGAGCAACCGAGCTTATTAAATAGTCAAGCACCGATCTTTACACCGACACGTAGTTCGGGGAACCAGAACGTGATGATCATACGTTCAAGGGAGGAACAACCTGCCAGATTTTCAGGAAGTGGAGGAGGCGTCACACCCGTTGAATTCCTAAATAATGTTGAAGCGTACTTGCGTGATACGATGGTTACACCGGAACGTGAACTCCGGGTAATAGAGCGTTTGATGGAAGGTCAAGCCAGCACCTGGTTCCGCGCTTTTAGGTACTCATTCACTGGTTTCCGTGATTTCAGAGAGGCTTTATTGCGCACATATTGGTCTTCGGATATTCAGCAGGGGATAAGAGCCGAAATGTACACGAAGAGGTACAGCTCTACTCAGCCAACGCGCTATGCTGATTACTTCTCGTCTCAATTAGCTAAGTTGAGATGCCTTCAACCCCCACTGGTGGAAACGGATCTGATCCAAACGATAATCAGGCAATATCTCGCAGACGTTCAACGAGTCTTGATCTCCGCTGACGCAACATCTTTTGTCCAATGCGATCAGATTTTGAGAAGACTCGACTCAACCAACGAACAATTTCCTAGTCAACGACCTCGTGGTGAACCACGCAATGATAACAGACCGACAAATCGACAAGTCAATATAACCACTGTCGACAAGAACAGCCAAACACCTGAACCAATGTCCAATATGGGAACACGGTATCAGCAGGACAATCCAGGACCTGACCGGAGAAATTGGAACCGGCAACCGTATAACCGTAAATATGATCGAAACGATAGGTTCAGAAACCAACCGTATTGGGAATGTCGTTTCGAACGATCGAATGAAGACCGAGGAAATTATAATGGCAATCAACGACGGGATCATCAGAATCAACAGAGATGTAATGTCCGTCGAGATTACAGATACTCGGGAGGATATCGTCGAGACCGAGATCCACGATTACAAGAAACAGAAATTGACCAAGATTGGAGAGGAAGGGCTCAAGAAAGTCGAGAGTATCTTCGCCAGACGAGAGAAGAGAGAGAGAAAACTCGAACACCGAGGGAACCTCCAGAAGATCTTGATGAGATACGATTAGACCCTAACCAACCTGGTACTTTTAATAATGGTAAGGGTAAACAAACAAAAAAACGCCAAAATCTCAATGATGTCTGAGGAGACGAATTCCAAAGTAAGGGCTGTCATACTTCTTTGGGAACCCCTCCAGGAAGACCTACTCTATGAGAGGCAGACGACGAACGACGTACAACTGACGAGCCTACCAGTTATACCCGGCAAAATTAACGGTTACCCTGTAACATTACTGATAGACACAGGAGCCATGATCAGTGTTCTGTCAGCAGATTTTCATGCCATGCTCAAGATCAACACCAAGTTGACTGAACTGCCAGTATCAACGGTGAAAGTGCGAGGAATTATCCCAGACAAGAGTGTCAAATGCACTGTGCAAGTTTATTGTATCGTGGAGATTGCTAACCACGTGTACCTACATCTATTCCTTGTGTTGAGAGATTTACGATATCAAGCCATCTTAGGGGCTGATTTTATGAGGACACATGATGGAATCATCGATATGGGCCAGAATACGATTTGTTTCAAGCAATTTGATCCTATTCCGATGGATGTGCATGAAGAAGAGGAAGCTAGGAATGCGAATGTCTATGCCCAAGAGATGCAGAATGCAGAGGGCATAGAAATCACTGAGATTAACGAAGAGAGCTCGGAAGAAGCCAGCGAAGGAAACACTGATGAAGAGAGTGAAGAATCAAGGAAGAATGCAGGAATACCACTCAGGAAAACTCAGTGCAACCCAGTGATGGAGCAATAGGACCAGAGAATGACTGGCATGCAAAAGCCTTAGAAAGTCGAGCTTATATCACGGAGTTAAACAGAAGAAAGGAATCTGATGATTCATCTCAAACTTCGAGGGATGAACCTTACCAGAGTCATCGCATGACAGTTGTCGCCGATGTACATCATGCGGAGACGAGACCGTCAATGTCCGACGAGCAGTTCGAAGAGATTACGAAGAGGATGGATGATGCCAGAGATCAAAGCCTGAGAGAACGAGAGGAAGAAATTGATTCTGGAAGCTCCAACTTGGATGATGCTGATATTCACTACTTTGAAGCTACGTCAAGCGAAGAAGAGCTAGAATCTGATGATGATGATGGTTATATTCCAAAGATGAGACTGTCTGAAGCACTATACCACCTGGAGAAGATGAGCCGAAGATATGGTATGAAGCAAGTTGTCAATGTTAATAATTTTGGAGTTACAACCGATGATGAAGACTCCGACTCTGACGTTTCAGCTGAGAAACGGGAGAAATGGCAAGAGTATATGAGTGATATGCACCAGATCCATGGAAAGAAGAAGGAAGAAGGAGCACATGTCCATCATATTGAATTTATGGGAGATACAGAACAATCCGATTCGGAGGATGATTGTTACATTCCATCGATGAAGGAATGGGAAGCATGGGATAATGATATGAACTCCATTAGCAAATCAGCTACGAAGAAAGACTAACTTATTTACTTGTCTGACCACCGAGAGTGGAAATTCAGGAAATGTATCACCAGAATTAAGACGTGTTGCTGAGTCAAAGAAAAATGCTGTCATCATTTTTCTTTGAAACGACGAGGGGATATATGAGCCCGAATAGCTCATGCTGGTGATAGCTTGTACACGAACCATGGAATTTATAATGCTCAAGAATTGTGAAAGCACCCACAGCAGCATGCCACTACATTAGATGTTCTTTTGACTTCGTTAAGAAGCAGTATAAAATTACCCTACATGATCAAAGAAGTTCTCTTTGATGTGCAACCTAAATTTAAAATAATCAGTCATTCAGCTTAACTAGCCACATTTTTTCATGGGCTAATAATATTTTATTTATGGTTTACGACCGAAGGTATAACACCGCCGATACGCGGAAGGAATGAACTTAGACGCTAAATGACTTGGAAGTGATCGAACTGAGCACACCTACTTCCGTGAAGGAATGACTTTAATCCGCGCTTGCATGGCGAGCGGACGTGAAATTGTGAAGGTCCCAGGTGACCAAGTCTAATGTATCATCGACGTTCAAATTGTGTCAAGTGAATACGACTGCAAGTATTAATTATAGCACGAAGTGTGCTGGTGACGCGAAAAGTTCGTCCAAGATTGTGAATTTTATTATATTTCTATTCAGTGAAGTGTTGACCACATGGTTACAGCGTACTTCAATGGCTGACCAGTGACAAATAAGTTGTGTCCCTGTAAGACCCGAGTGGAGAATCTGGTCGTCATATTCAACAGATACAGTGAAATATTTACGAGCCGTGCAAAGGCCGACTGTAAAACAAGATTAAGCTGATATTCTTCGATATGATATCTAAAGCGTGTGAAGTTGTTTAGCTTCAGTGGAAAGACACGTGTCTAGTGTTAAAGCCAGTTTATGTGTTTTAGCAGACAAGGCCATTTTTAAATATAGTCTGCTGGTGGAAAAAGGTGGAAAATCTGTGAATTTCAACACGCTTGAAGCTGTGTCCATTATTATACGAATTTCAACGACTCTACAAGATGCCTTCATTTCACCACGTGCTGAGGCATAATAATCCTATATCTAAGAAGAAGAGGGCTATGGCTTAAACATCCGAATGGGAGGAACGCTGAACACCTAAGCCACACTACAACAATGGATGACCAACCGAGGATAACCATGCTTGTGGCCGAGCAGAGAAGATATTTGTGGTTTGTCTGGATGAATGGCAAAATCCTCAATCCTCGTGTCTGGATAATTATCTGCAATAGCTGTTAGTCATGATTTCCTAATCTATTTTTGTACGGTGGATGGTCATGGGTGGATTAGTCTGTAGCATCCGTAACTCATTGTCAGTCATCAAGGTAGGCTTCTTTCATTCTTTTTGACCACCTCCTTAAGGTGATTTTTCACGCTTCTGAATGCTTCTCTTTGCATTTCGTTACTCGACACTGAGTTAGTCACCAGATTGTGTGTGTCCACACGGTGCAATATTGTTCTTAGAAGGTAATTCCGCATGAAGGAACATCAATTTAGTCATTTGTGACAGGGGCATGTTTTTAATTCAGCTCCAGCTGATATTTGGTCAAAGTTTTGAAGTCCCGATTTCTATTATTTTTGTACGCCACTGAAGTCTTTATTTAACATTATAGTGTATTGTTTCGCTTTGGAAGGGATCCAGCCTGTTGTTATTGTTATGTACATTTTTAAAGAGTGAGCAGTTCGCCACTAGAATTCAGATAATTCACATCGCTGTACATGAGGCAAGTAATGTTATGAACTTACTCATAAAGTTTATGTTACACGATTCGTAACATTTCGATTGGTTCCACATAAGGTTAAGGTGTGAACCAGTATTTTATTATCATTTAAACATGTTTTGTACGCAGCACTCATTCGCTGTGAGCTTCAGTGGCGCTACACAATGCCAAAGCCGTTCAAAGAGAGAGGAATATCTTTCTGTTACGTCTATTTGGTTTTCAGAAGCCAAACATATCATTCTACTTGTAATTGATTCGTCTTTAACGCTATAGTAACTTCCTTTACATGTGTATAATCCTTTAAAGTGATTGCTAAGAACACTCAGTCTACATTTACTGTGCTTTAATGTGTTGAAACCTAGTCGGTAGCATGCTGAGCTTCTATGCCCAAGATAGCGAGTTCAAACCCGGCCGAAGCCGTCGGATTTTTTAAGAGCGTTAAAAATCTCTCAGTATGCCTTCGTTCGGAGGGGAAGTAAAGCCGGCGGTCCCATGTCATAGGTTTATGGCATGTTAAAGAACCTTCCACTAATTGCACCTGTGTGAAGCTAAATTGGATAGGTTAATGTAAACAATGCTCTTAGGTTTCGAAGTTCGTTGCCAGGAGCCGACTGCGGTGGCGTCTAGTAGCTTAGTTGTGAACTTGGCCTAGTAGTCGTTGACGGTGGCGCTTGGCGGCAAAAGTAGGAACTATTTGAAAAATTCTAAGTTGCAGTACTTAAATAAAAAAAAACAGATAACACACACTAATACAGTCATCACAATTAACACCGGTTATCAGACAGATCCTACACACACCCAAAGTACACGGGGCTACATGACCGCGTTGTTGCAGCTCCTAAACTTAAGAACCAAGCAACCAATGTGTTGAAAGATCAGTGATAGACATTTTCTTTGAGATTCACTGACGCGCTATGATGCTTAGTGCCAAGCGCTGGGAGCACAATGACAGGTGCTTGTTCAGTCCACGCCAATGACATTGCCCAAGGTTACTTACGATCTCTTGTGAGACAATTGACTATCGACTTCATTTTTATTTTCTTTATTTCTAGACTTTGCTAGGAATGTTCTTACGGGCTATGCTTTGTTTAAGCTCATGCTATTGACCTTGATTCAGTATCGATTTTTGTAAAGTTGTTCTGGTACAGGTGTACTGATAAGTAATGCGAAATTTTTAATATACTCGCAAGTATTTGTGAGCGAGCCCCAATATGTTTTGTCATGATTTATAATGGATTTGAGCAACCATTTGATAAGTTGGACCCTTAAGGCTATTATGTATTCTCACTTGTAAGTGAACGATTATTTACCGTGTTTTAATACACGCAGGGTTGGTTACCACGTTTATTAGAGAAAGCCGGCCAGATCTATGTTACAGAACAAGTTTGGACCGAGGAGGAAAAGGTATGGTCTCTTTCGAGTACCGATTGTGTTATTGTTAACGTGCGAGCCACGTCTTCTTTGTTGAGGTGTACCACGTGTTGGTAGCACGCTCTTGCGACGCATTGCATATGGTCAACTATCTTAATAATCAATGGACTCATAAATCTACGATATTAAACTTAGGACTAAATCATGAATCATCAATTTATTTCCTAAACCGGCGATGCTAATAATACAGTTAAACCTTAATCGTTGTTAAATTTTGATCTTGTACCTGTAGTCTAGCAGACCAATGCATTGCGCCTTCGTTCATTCTTACTAGTAAGTTTAGTAGCTAACACTGATAAACTTTGACAGAGATCGCACGAACCCAAAGTTCAGAACTCGTGGGTCGTGACCCGAT
The DNA here is from genome assembly GCA_946902985.2 of Meconema thalassinum. Classification (NCBI taxonomy): domain Eukaryota; kingdom Metazoa; phylum Arthropoda; class Insecta; order Orthoptera; family Tettigoniidae; genus Meconema; species Meconema thalassinum. The sequence goes on along the minus strand of OX336390.1, from coordinate 149,267,408 downwards.
CAGGGGAATGTTGTTCTTGCACAGTTTGATTCTCAAGTTTAGATACCCTGATAGATGACGGTGGACAACAAACAGTTGTTCATCTGTGGCAGGCAGGATTAATAAGATGATTATTTGTGTGTACCACTTATTTATTTACTGATGTGTTTCCCACTATTACCCTACTGTCTCTTGTAATATAAAACATCTTTGTTGTTTGTATATAGTTGTACCAGTGTACTGTAAAATGACTGACAATAATTGGTTTTTGTATAGTTTGTGTATCATGGACGTCTGACGCCGTTGATCAGATTAAAGCAGGAGTAGTTCAAATAATTATAGTATAAATGTAAATATGGGATGGTACCACTCCTTTAACTTTGCTGTCCTGTTTGACATGTTTTAATGCCATGATGCCTTCTTCCTAGAAGCATCAGTTTTTTTGTATAACGATTTTTCTTGCGGTACCATTTCCCCTGTTTTGCTTTCTTTTGCTGTATTTAGGACCTGTCGAGGAGATTCTACGTTAATTTTAGGAGTTGTTTATTTTTTCTTTTTAGCTACGGAATAGCCGTTTTATCAAACCTTCCAAATAAACCAACCATGAGTATGTCTTAAGTCTGGATTTTAATTATTTAGTATTTTTGACCTTTTGGGGGTGCATTTTCTTTGGACGTCTATGACAATCACTGTGATGGGAACCTGATCTCTAGGGAAGCAGAGTCTTGTGCCGGCTAGTCCCAAGAAGTGCATTCCGATCCTCTCCGGCAACGTGTCTCGAGGTAGAAGTCATCTGGGAGGCCACGTTACGGTTGGTGATAACCAGATAACCTCGTCCATCGGGCACAGTACCTGCGTCGGCGCAGCTCGGCAACTTCCTATTGTAGAGCGTTGAATCTCGCTTCCATCCCCGTCGGCGGGCGTTGGCTCAGCTCAGCAATTTACTTTTGTAAATCGTTGAATTTTTCTCCCACCCCCGTGAGCGGGCGTTGGCGCAACTCGGCAACTTCCTCTTGTAAGGCGTCGAACTTCTTTTCTACTGCTGTGACTTCCTCACGTAGGCCCTGGAAGACGGTGCTGACTTCCTGACGCAGACCCTGTTCCAATTTCTTCAGGTCCTCTGCTAACTTATTCTGACTGTGCTCTAATATGGAGATTAGGTCCTCGGCTAACTTCTTCTGGCCATCCTCCATCTTCTTCTGGCCGTCTTCCATCTTTTTCGGTCCGTCCTCTAATTTGGAAGTTAGGTCCTAGGTTAAATTCTCTGGCCGTCTTCCATCTTCTTCAGGTCCTCCGCTAACTTATTTTGACCGTCTTCCATCTTCTTCTGGCCGACCTCCATCTTGGTTTCCATGCCACTTAACTTATCTAGCAGTGCTTGTAATTGCGCTGCCATTTTAGTTGTTTGTATAGAAATGGGCACGCACTCACAGGAGAATTAGTGAACTGTGGTAAAATGACATGCACGGGTTTTGAAACCAGGACCGTCAGGTGTTGTGCTTGGCTTCGTAATCCGGCTTCTGACACCAGTTGTTACGTGTTAGCCTTCGTAGCACGTTCGTAAATTGGATCACAGTAGGTAGAAAGCACAACGCAATTGGTCCTTTAAAGAAATAAGTTTTATTGTAGGTCTAGCAAGTTACAGTACACCATAAACACTAGGAAACCAATAGGCAGTCTCAGTCAGGTTCCTCCCTTATGGAGTTCACTCACCTCCTTTTCACTTGCTCGCGTAGTTAATCCCTCAATAATTAGGTAGACCCGTTCCTGGCTAGAAGTAACGGTACTCTTCCTCATGTAAACAAGCCACACTCACTTGTTCTGAATGTACACTGTCCCGCCGTCCGCAGACTAGGAAAGCAGTCCACTGCGTTTCGCAATCCACACAGCACTTCACCGCACTGAAATAGCCTCTGTCGCACTGGGAAAAACACTCACTCGCTCATAAACACAGTCCTTAAAAACTCACTCCCCTCGCTGGCCAGGTCGCTTATATAGCGGGGCTGGTGACTCAATGGATGCTTCCAGAGCAGTCCAGGATTCACAGCTTCTCGAGAATTCCATCACTGGTTAGGTCACGAACATTATGGACGGTCCCTTTGTTACTGCAGTCTTCTTGTTGCGCAAATCGCTGGTAAACACAGGGGCAGGGGATAGCCCGAGGCGGACTGTGACTCACGCAGCGAGGTGACGAAACAACCTCGCAGCCGTAACAATACCATCCTCTACACGGGTCATTTTCCCCATCAGTAATATTCTCATTTTCCTTAAACCCTCCAAACTCCCTTCCTATCACCCTTCTCCCCGTCCTCTCTAAGCCACTCGAACTTCTCCTCACCAAACGTCTCTATCCCTATCTCCATTCTCTCAATCTCCTATCCTCACATCAAGCTGGCTTCTGTCCAAACTTCTCCACCCACGATCACCTTTTCCATATCACCGCCTCCATAGACCCCTTCTTCGCCTCCCACTAGGTTGCGTGACTCAGCGGTAACGTTCTCGCCTGCTGTTTCCAAGGTTTCAGGATCGAATCCTGGCACAGTCAGCTGGCATTTTAGGGTGCGGAAATGCGAGGGAGCCGTGCCAGTAAATGTAGGGGCGTAAAACACGGGGAGGGGACATTGCCCCCCTCAAGTTTTAGGTGCAAGACAAATTTTTTAACTACCGTACCCTTAAAAAATAAAGTGATGATGATGATAATAGTTGTTTTAAGGGCCCTAACATCTAGGTTATCGGCCCCTAATGGTTTGGGTGATCGTGAAGATGAAATTGAAATTTAAGCTGTAACTATAACTTACATACCAGAAGAAGAAATGGAAAACAAAAGGAGAACAAGGCAAAAAAAAAGGTAGGAGGAAAAGAAATGCCCTCAACCCTCGAAGAATGCGGATTGAGGGACCTGGAAGGAAGGAGAGCCATGAAAGGCAGATAGGAAAGTGAAAGAGGAGAGGGTCCGTCCCAGAGGCAACGGAGAAAAGGGGGAAAATCGGACCCAGCTCAGGAATCCCTCGGGGTCGCCAACTCTCGAGCTCACCAGCCGTGAGCCCTTGAGGGTGCAGCAATATCCAGGGTGCACCAGAAGATGTGGGGCTACATACACCCTGCCTCCTTGAGGGCCTTGAGCAGAAGGGAGGATGTAGGTCAAAAACATGGCCGTAGATAAATGTCCATAACTTCTACATTTTTAGAGTTATTTAGTTCATATTTTGTATGGTTATTGTCAACATGCTGCTTGATATTGCATTGCGTTTGTAACTCAATATGATCATAGAATCTTAATACACAAAAATGCATATTTTACTCTTCCTGAATTTGTTAAGGTGCATTTTCTGCAGAACTATTGGGTATTTTTTCTGATATTTTTATCACAGATTTAAAAAGACTCAACTTAGTATCCTGTGCAACATAATTTTGATATCTTTTAAATTACTCAAATAAAAAAATAAAAGAATATTATTACAAAGAAATCTGCATGAAAATGTTCTTTTCCATATCATAACTTCTATAATAGGCCAAAAATAAAAATTCTGGTGCACAGGATTGTGCACAGTCTTGTTTATAAGGAGACTACCAAGTTTCGTTGCGTCATATGCAGTAATGTCTGAGAAAATGCACCCTTTAAGTGAAAAAGAAAGTCATTTACGGGAAACTTAATTTGAAGTTTTATCTTCATATTATAATGCAATACCTAGAGCTGAAGTTTTCAGTGCAGGCAATATCCATACTTCTCATCATCTTCTGCTTCTACTAGTTCCTTTACTGCTAGTAAGTTTGTTTTGGCAACCTTTTCCAAGGTAATTAACAATCTTGTGTTGGGATCTGTAAACCTATTGACAGGTGGTGGCATATTCATAAAGCCACAAAATGAATTAGCTCACCTTCCAACACCTAGGCACCTCATCCCGTAGCAAAATCTAATGTAAGCATCATAAACCCATTTGTTTATAAGGGATGCTTTAAACTTACTGTCTGCTTTGCACTTTTCAAAAACATGTAGTGTACTAATGATGCCATTTCTTTCTGTACCATCATCATACAATTTCATAGACTTTGAACCACAATTGGCACCAGTGGCGGCCGACAGACTCTTAGGCCGGGAGGGCGATCACAGTATTTTTCCCCGCACCTCTTCATAAATTGATAGAGGACAAAAAGAGTAAAATCGAGTTACTTTTATATGCAATGAAAATATCGCGTTTTTATCATTTAGTATTACAACTATGATTTCATATGGTAACAACACTGAGAACCTGATGTGAAAATTACATATAAACGAAAACGCAAAACGTGAATCCCAGGGAGCTTGTGTTTTGGGTCTTTTTCTTTATCATAGCATTATCCTTGTGAGCTCAAAACTTGACAAATCCCAGTTTGCATGAATACACGAATTAAACAGCGATTTATCCAGTACATAATAACATAGAATACCGTATACAATATTATTCTTTTAATAACTCCAAACTCAAGCCTAAAGCGTTGGCTGTTAAAATGTGGACATTGGATTATCATTTGAATTCGGCATAGAACAAGAGTTTTTTTCTTTTAATATTCAAATTTGGAAATATACTTTAATATGCAAATTTGGAAATATACATGTGCCAGTAACAATCAATGCCAGTGTTCGAGCTGACAGATGAATTTTAGGAAAATGTACCTCCCGAGTCACATTATGTTTCATTTTCATTCATTACTAAACTGTTGAACTGCTTTTTACTCTGATAGATCACTTAACTTTCTAGCAGAGAGTGAATTTAACTGCAAATTAAAAACGGGAATAATAATAATAATAACGTGGCAGGAGTTTAAGCGTAACATTTATTACACATTGACAGAGTTTGAGAATTCTTGCCCAACTCTTTACTTTTACAGTTTTTAGTTTGAATACGGTTATGAATGCAATGACGTAAAACATACTGGTTATGTCAGGAAATAAAAGAAAATCTTGCAACAATGTTTTTCCATAGGATATATCATTGTTGGCAATACACAAACTATGAAAGATAAGAAAATTACCAGGACAGGAGAATGTTCAAGTAAATAGACCTACCTTAATTGACTCTCTTGAAGATGAAGTCCATTCGCCGCTCTTTTTGCTCAGCAAAGTGGTTTATTACAAGCTCATTGAAGTCATTTGTGACCAATAGGTTCTTCTCAATAGAGCACATAGCTAAAGCGCACAGACGGTCTTCTTTCATTGTATTCCTACTAAAAGTTTTTATTCTTTTCAAAGTTGAAAAGCACCTTTCACTCTCTGATGTTGTCATGGGAATTGTGCATATAATTCGCAAGAGTTTTACTGTCTCAGGTAACACTGTCGCAAGATTGTTTTCACAAATGCAGGAAAGAAGTGTTAAGGCACCAGATGCATTTTCAAACTCATTTCTGCTGTATAAAACTATTAATTCCTGCCTGAGTTCAAGTGGATTTAAAGTGAATAACTTAGCGACCATTTTACATTCAGAGTCAGGAAACGACACTCTAAATTTTGAAAATAAGCTGGGCTGGAATAGCTTCGCTGCTGATAAATGCTCATTAAAACCGAAACGATCGGCAATCCCAGTTAAAATTACGTCGCACACCTCTTTTGCCACGACCCATTTGCTGCTGTCAAATCGAGCACGCTTTTCACTAGTGCCCGGGTTTGAACAACACACGCTATGCTCTGCACCCCACTGATCGAGAGAATTTCTAATATTCTGAATCGAGGACTTGAAGGTAGACACGTTCTTCAGAGCCTTTACACTGTCAATTTCCCTGTGCTGAAGTTCATTGAATAAAATATCAGCATGTGGCATAATTTTACTAAAAAGTTCGAGCCAAAAGTCCTGATCTTTTAAAATGTTTCTCAAACCTGTTGCTTTTCTGGTTGTCGAATAGTCATTACTGTCATCGTCCACAATCTTCTCTAGACACTCAATAAGTTCATTTTTGTAAATGAAGACAGTTCGTACGCATCGTGCCCTAAAATTCCATCTAGTGGCGGCATTTTTCGGGATCCGTTTCTTGACGATTTCATCTAGTACGGCTGTCCGTTTGGAAGATTTGGAAAAAAATGAGGAAAATCCCTCTAAATTACTAAAAAATATTTTTACCTGCTTATTTTGGATTGCACAACGCTCGATGATCAAGTTCAATTGGTGAGCATAACAATGAACAAAGTGCGCATTTTTGTACACGACCTTCATTCTTGCCTGTACACCCGTGTGTTGCCCGCTCATAACACTCGAACCATCATAACTCTGAGCTATTACTTTTTCAGGGAACGTATTCACCTTCAATTTCTCTAGTTCGGCAAATAAAGCTTGACTAATTCCATCTGCAGTATGATCTCTGGGCATCACGAAGCTAACGAACCTTTCGTTAATTTTGCCATCCAGTTCATATCGCACAATAAAAACAAGCTGAGACAATGTAGCACAGTCAGTGGTTTCGTCAGCCTCGATCGCTAAATATTCTGTCCGAGATATTTCGTCACTGATCAACTGAAGGCACACAGAATAGATTGAATCGAGAAGCTCGTTCTGTATGGTTTTAGAAAGTCCCAGAAAAACACGACTATTTGTTTTTTCTATGTGCTCTTTCAAGGTAGAGTCTAACTCGGCCATTAAACTAACCAACCCACGAAATATTCCAGGATTGTCGGATGAATCGGTTTCATCGTGTCCTCGCAGTGCGAGCTCAAATTTTCCACAAAACTTAATGCAGTCGATCAGTTTACTGAGTATGTAACGGTTTTTAGAGACGTCCTCATTGAACTGCTTAATTTTCAGTCTATACGCACTGTCTAACTGACATCTGATGTCTACCTTACCCAGCATCGCAAACTCAATGCTATTGTTTATATGCTTTTCACTAGATTTATGTTTCTTAACTTTATAATTCAAGTGTTTCAAGTCCGTAACACCAGCTGATGTCCACACAGGATCGCCAGAATTCATAGCCAAGCATGTGAAGCAAAAGAACGCGTTTCTTATCTCACATCCGCACAGCCAGTCTGCATGATTGTACAATGTGCGATTGAATTTTCTGGTATAACCAGCTTTGCTTTTGCAAGGGTTCTGAACCTGTGAAATGACTAAATCAGGTTTCGGAGGTCCTAACCTTTTTAGTTCTAATTTACTCTCAAAAGAAAGTTTTCCGCGATTTAAAATAGCGTCCACAGAATTCATTTTGAAATGAATAAATACTTAATCACGCTGAGTTTCAACTCTAGAGCACAGCCGTAACAAGAATTAAAAAGAATTACGGTGCCGTATTATTATTATTATTATTATTATTATTATTATTATTATTATTATTACGGTATTATTTTTTTTATTTTATTTTTATTATTAAGCACCGATAGAGAAATCACAGAGTATCACTTTCGCCACAAGCACTTCCAAACCACAGTCGCACCGGTAATTTTAAATAAAGACACTACGTACAAAGTATAATGACTTACCAACACCGAGATTGCAACTGCTGAATATTACCACCGCTTTAAGACTTTCCAGCACGAAAGCGAAATAGCTCACTGGTGCCAACCTTCACTAACCGCAGGATGCTAACGAGAGGTCCGTGTTTCTTCATCCTTGCAATTTGAATCGAGATCCCTGGTCTCAGATGCTGCAATTTAATATAATTATATTTTTTTGTGTTCAAAGATAAAGATAATGATACTACATCATAGATTATTGTTATTTAATTTTAATTTTTATTATATTCAACCATGGAGATTTCTTTTATTCATCCATCTACTTTATTTGCTAATGGGGTAATTCCCCGGCTGGGCGCATGCAGTAGAGGGGTGTGAGAGGAAATGCTGCTGCTGTTCACTGTTGTCAAACCTGTGTCACAGCGGGTTGGGATCAGGCGACAGTGCTTGTCTAATGGAAGTTCAGCGTGCGGAAGCTGACAGCTGAATGATAATAATGACACATCTGACAACCCTGAACGACCTACTTCTTATTGGCTTCTGATGCTAGCAGTAGCGGCTGGCCCATAAGGACTCCAGGACGGTGTCCTTCCTAGAGAACGAAAAGGAATTTACATTTTCTCTTGATATTTTAAGTCAAAAATTGAATTCTAATAATGCTAAGAAAATTACATGTAGCTCTATCAATCAGGAAGACTGTGTTGGTGGTATCACGCTTTGTCAGCGCGCAGCACACCACAGCACACTGGTCAGTATGGAGTTACGGACTCTTGGCCTTCCGCCCTAAGATTGTGCTCGGGCGAGGGGCGTTGAGACGTGCGGGAGTATGGAGACTGGTGCGATTTCTGGCTGCCAGAGGGGTAATCTGTGGGCGCGGTGTGCAGGCAGTTGTCTTGAAGCCAGGCGGAGTCCTTAACAGCTCTGTAGCACCGGTAAATACGTCATCTCCCCTCGCTACTCTAGACGTCATGCAACAGTATCTACTACTATTGGTTAGTAAGAAAACTTGTGACTAGCATCAGAAGCCAATAAGAAGTAGGTCGTTCAGGGTTGTCAGATGTGTCATTATTATCATTCAGCTGTCAGCTTCCGCACGCTGAACTTCCATTGGACAAGCACTGTCGCCTGATCCCAACCCGCTGTGACACAGGTTTGACAACAGTGAACAGCAGCAGCATTTCCTCTCACACCCCTCTACTGCATGCGCCCAGCCGGGGAATTACCCCATTAGCAAATAAAGTAGATGGATGAATAAAAGAAATCTCCATGGTTGAATATAACACAAATTAAAATTAAATAACAATAATCTATGATGTAGTATCATTATCTTTATCTTTGAACACAAAAAAATATAATTATATTAAATTGCAGCATCTGAGACCAGGGATCTCGATTCAAATTGCAAGGATGAAGCAACACGGACCTCTCGTTAGCATCCTGCGGTTAGTGAAGGTTGGCACCAGTGAGCTATTTCGCTTTCGTGCTGGAAAGTCTTAAAGCGGTGGTAATATTCAGCAGTTGCAATCTCGGTGTTGGTAAGTCATTATACTTTGTACGTAGTGTCTTTGTTTAAAATTACCGGTGCGACTGTGGTTTGGAAGTGCTTGTGGCGAAAGTGATACTCTGTGATTTCTCTATCGGTGCTTAATAATAAAAATAAAATAAAAAAAATAATACCGTAATAATAATAATAATAATAATAATAATACGGCACCGTAATTCTTTTTAATTCTTGTTACGGCTGTGCTCTAGAGTTGAAACTCAGCGTGATTAAGTATTTATTCATTTCAAAATGAATTCTGTGGACGCTATTTTAAATCGCGGAAAACTTTCTTTTGAGAGTAAATTAGAACTAAAAAGGTTAGGACCTCCGAAACCTGATTTAGTCATTTCACAGGTTCAGAACCCTTGCAAAAGCAAAGCTGGTTATACCAGAAAATTCAATCGCACATTGTACAATCATGCAGACTGGCTGTGCGGATGTGAGATAAGAAACGCGTTCTTTTGCTTCACATGCTTGGCTATGAATTCTGGCGATCCTGTGTGGACATCAGCTGGTGTTACGGACTTGAAACACTTGAATTATAAAGTTAAGAAACATAAATCTAGTGAAAAGCATATAAACAATAGCATTGAGTTTGCGATGCTGGGTAAGGTAGACATCAGATGTCAGTTAGACAGTGCGTATAGACTGAAAATTAAGCAGTTCAATAAGGACGTCTCTAAAAACCGTTACATACTCAGTAAACTGATCGACTGCATTAAGTTTTGTGGAAAATTTGAGCTCGCACTGCGAGGACACGATGAAACCGATTCATCCGACAATCCTGGAATATTTCGTGGGTTGGTTAGTTTAATGGCCGAGTTAGACTCTACCTTGAAAGAGCACATAGAAAAAACAAATAGTCGTGTTTTTCTGGGACTTTCTAAAACCATACAGAACGAGCTTCTCGATTCAATCTATTCTGTGTGCCTTCAGTTGATCAGTGACGAAATATCTCGGACAGAATATTTAGCGATCGAGGCTGACGAAACCACTGACTGTGCTACATTGTCTCAGCTTGTTTTTATTGTGCGATATGAACTGGATGGCAAAATTAACGAAAGGTTCGTTAGCTTCGTGCTGCCCAGAGATCATACTGCAGATGGAATTAGTCAAGCTTTATTTGCCGAACTAGAGAAATTGAAGGTGAATACGTTCCCTGAAAAAGTAATAGCTCAGAGTTATGATGGTTCGAGTGTTATGAGCGGGCAACACACGGGTGTACAGGCAAGAATGAAGGTCGTGTACAAAAATGCGCACTTTGTTCATTGTTATGCTCACCAATTGAACTTGATCATCGAGCGTTGTGCAATCCAAAATAAGCAGGTAAAAATATTTTTTAGTAATTTAGAGGGATTTTCCTCATTTTTTTCCAAATCTTCCAAACGGACAGCCGTACTAGATGAAATCGTCAAGAAACGGATCCCGAAAAATGCCGCCACTAGATGGAATTTTAGGGCACGATGCGTACGAACTGTCTTCATTTACAAAAATGAACTTATTGAGTGTCTAGAGAAGATTGTGGACGATGACAGTAATGACTATTCGACAACCAGAAAAGCAACAGGTTTGAGAAACATTTTAAAAGATCAGGACTTTTGGCTCGAACCTTTTAGTAAAATTATGCCACATGCTGATATTTTATTCAATGAACTTCAGCACAGGGAAATTGACAGTGTAAAGGCTCTGAAGAACGTGTCTACCTTCAAGTCCTCGATTCAGAATATTAGAAATTCTCTCGATCAGTGGGGTGCAGAGCATAGCGTGTGTTGTTCAAACCCGGGCACTAGTGAAAAGCGTGCTCGATTTGACAGCAGCAAATGGGTCGTGGCAAAAGAGGTGTGCGACGTAATTTTAACTGGGATTGCCGATCGTTTCGGTTTTAATGAGCATTTATCAGCAGCGAAGCTATTCCAGCCCAGCTTATTTTCAAAATTTAGAGTGTCGTTTCCTGACTCTGAATGTAAAATGGTCGCTAAGTTATTCACTTTAAATCCACTTGAACTCAGGCAGGAATTAATAGTTTTATACAGCAGAAATGAGTTTGAAAATGCATCTGGTGCCTTAACACTTCTTTCCTGCATTTGTGAAAACAATCTTGCGACAGTGTTACCTGAGACAGTAAAACTCTTGCGAATTATATGCACAATTCCCATGACAACATCAGAGAGTGAAAGGTGCTTTTCAACTTTGAAAAGAATAAAAACTTTTAGTAGGAATACAATGAAAGAAGACCGTCTGTGCGCTTTAGCTATGTGCTCTATTGAGAAGAACCTATTGGTCACAAATGACTTCAATGAGCTTGTAATAAACCACTTTGCTGAGCAAAAAGAGCGGCGAATGGACTTCATCTTCAAGAGAGTCAATTAAGGTAGGTCTATTTACTTGAACATTCTCCTGTCCTGGTAATTTTCTTATCTTTCATAGTTTGTGTATTGCCAACAATGATATATCCTATGGAAAAACATTGTTGCAAGATTTTCTTTTATTTCCTGACATAACCAGTATGTTTTACGTCATTGCATTCATAACCGTATTCAAACTAAAAACTGTAAAAGTAAAGAGTTGGGCAAGAATTCTCAAACTCTGTCAATGTGTAATAAATGTTACGCTTAAACTCCTGCCACGTTATTATTATTATTATTATTATTATTATTATTATTATTATTCCCGTTTTTAATTTGCAGTTAAATTCACTCTCTGCTAGAAAGTTAAGTGATCTATCAGAGTAAAAAGCAGTTCAACAGTTTAGTAATGAATGAAAATGAAACATAATGTGACTCGGGAGGTACATTTTCCTAAAATTCATCTGTCAGCTCGAACACTGGCATTGATTGTTACTGGCACATGTATATTTCCAAATTTGCATATTAAAGTATATTTCCAAATTTGAATATTAAAAGAAAAAAACTCTTGTTCTATGCCGAATTCAAGTGATAATCCAATGTCCACATTTTAACAGTCAACGCTTTAGGCTTGAGTTTGGAGTTATTAAAAGAATAATATTGTATACGGTATTCTATGTTATTATGTACTGGATAAATCGCTGTTTAATTCGTGTATTCATGCAAACTGGGATTTGTCAAGTTTTGAGCTCACAAGGATAATGCTATGATAAAGAAAAAGACCCAAAACACAAGCTCCCTGGGATTCACGTTTTGCGTTTTCGTTTATATGTAATTTTCACATCAGGTTCTCAGTGTTGTTACCATATGAAATCATAGTTGTAATACTAAATGATAAAAACGCGATATTTTCATTGCATATAAAAGTAACTCGATTTTACTCTTTTTGTCCTCTATCAATTTATGAAGAGGTGCGGGGAAAAATACTGTGATCGCCCTCCCGGCCTAAGAGTCTGTCGGCCGCCACTGGATGCTAGTCACAAGTTTTCTTACTAACCAATAGTAGTAGATACTGTTGCATGACGTCTAGAGTAGCGAGGGGAGATGACGTATTTACCGGTGCTACAGAGCTGTTAAGGACTCCGCCTGGCTTCAAGACAACTGCCTGCACACCGCGCCCACAGATGACCCCTCTGGCAGCCTGAAATCGCACCAGTCTCCATACTCCCGCACGTCTCAACCCCCCTCGCCCGAGCACAATCTTAGGGCGGAAGGCCAAGAGTCCGTAACTCCATACTGACCAGTGTGCTGTGGTGTGCTGCGCGCTGACAAAGCGTGATACCACCAACACAGTCTTCCTGATTGATAGAGCTACATGTAATTTTCTTAGCATTATTAGAATTCAATTTTTGACTTAAAATATCAAGAGAAAATGTAAATTCCTTTTCGTTCTCTAGGAAGGACACCGTCCTGGAGTCCTTATGGGCCAGCCACTACTGATTGGCACATGTACAGTTGTTATGAATTGCTTCACAGATGACCTCGTAGGTCCGCCCCTTAAAACCTCAATAACTAAGTAGTTCGATGTCTATTAATCTGAAACAACTATTAGGAGTTTCTTCTGAGCTAATGTCAGGTAAAATACCCTTCACTGATTTAGTTTGTAGATGCACTCCTATTCAAAATTTGCGGGACAATTCCCTTCACTGTATCGGTACCTGCACGTTGAATCCTATTCCTTTCCACTCTTTTAAACACTCTACCACTTATTCTCCCCATATTTACGTTAAACACCTAATCAACAACTGGAAAAAAAATATTCGACAGAAACGCTTATCACAGGTAACACTCATTTATTAACCCCGTGGTATCCATGGTTACTCAATAACAAAGAGCCGGAATAGCCGACATCTTATCCACAGCCTTCCGAACAATAGCATCAATCATTTCCTCGCAATGACGGTCAGAGTGGCAAGATATATACGGATTCCTGGCCAGCTGTACTGGTGACAGCAAAATAGGGGACGTGGCGCCATAACGTTTCGATTTTTTGACGCCCTTAGAATTGAAGTACAGCAATCAAACTTTGGGATTATAATCTTGAAACTACATACAACTTTTACAGAAAATAAAAAATAAACATTTTCATGAAAATTTCACCTACATCCTCCCAGTCCGTGCCAGAGGCAACGGAGAAAAGGGGGGAAAACCGGACCCAGCTCAGGAATCTCTCGGGGTCGCCAACTCCCGAGCTCACCAGCCGTGAGCCCTTGAGGGTGCAGAAATATCCAGGGTGCACCAGAAGATGTGGGGCTACACACACCCTGTCTCCTTGAGGGCCTTGAACAGAAGTCAGGAGATAACATGAAAAGAAAAATAAGGCTGACCCCTCGCAGAAGGAGGGTATCAGGAAATATGAGACAAGGGCCAACTAAGGCGGGAAAGGAAGAGACTCCCTAGGCCTCGGATACCCTAATACCGTCGGGGTCGGAAGAGAACAAGAGTTGACCAAGTGAAGTCGACAGGAAAGAAGACGGAGAGGAGCCCGGCATAAGTAAGTGGAAGCAATGCCGGACTCAGCTGGGGCCCCGTGGTCGCCAACACACGGCCCACTAGATGTGAGCCCCTGGGGGGGGAATTAAAATAACCTGAAACTCTTCTATAAATGATTGAATACTACGTTAGGCGTGAAATCGGAAAAGCCATCTTGCCGTGCATAGTCGTAATTTGTTGATTCGAGCGAAAATACAGTCTGTTTGTCCCCCGTCTCTCGCCGAGTCGCTGAGCTGAGAGCCGTGGCGCTTTGAACTTTGTCCCCTTACCAGGACCATCCGAAGAGGTGCATTTTCAAATAAATATTTCTGAGGCCCGGTTTAAAACTGAGGTAAGATACTGTGACACACGACAAATGGGAAAAACCGCGCGCGCCTTTTCTTTTTTTTCCAGCTTGGCATTTAGTGCAGAATTGTGTCGTGTTTACCCAAATCGGTGGAGCTCCAACATTTCATCATTTTATGTTTTGTATTGTCGCCTCCGTAACGTAGCGGTCAGCATGGTTAGCTGCCACCCCGGAGGCCCTGGGTTCGATTCCCGGCTCTGTCACGAAATTTGACTAGTGGTTTGAGGACTGGAACGGGGTCTACTCAGCCTTGGGTGGTCCAAATGAGTAGAGGGGGTTCGATTCCCACCCCAGCCATCCTCGAAGTAGTTTTCCGTGGTTTCCCACTTCGTCTTCGGTCAAATGGCACGGCCGCCTCCTTCCCCCTTCCTTGCCTATCCCTCCTAATCTTCCCCTCCCTTCCCTCATGAGGCCCCTGTTCGCTTTGCAGGTGAGGCTGCCTGGGCGCGGTGCTGGTCACACCTCCCTAGTTGTATCCACTCCGATCAGATGTTCCCCGCACTAGGACACTGCCCGTAGAGGCGGTCAAGTCCGTGGGAGCCACCAACCTGGAGGGTAAATTAGATCTTAAGAAATGTTTTGTATGCATATTCTGATTGTATTTTGTATTTTAATTAGAAATAAAGAATGAAAACCATCTTCTTTTTAAAGGAAATATAGCGTTAGGCCTACATTACTGTGTTATTTCGAGCTTAAAAGCCTTAAACTAAAACACCATTCCCTGGTAGGTAGGCAACCCCAGTTTAAAAATATGACCCCCCCCCCCACGTTTTTGAGGAGTTTTACGCCCCTGCATTAAAGATCCCCTTTGGGGCAAAATTCCGGCACCCTGGCGTCTCTTAAGGCCGCATTACCCCTACGGCTCCACGCATCGTGCCAACATAGTGACCAACGGCTACAGTCAGCCGGCGTGTGCTTTTGCTTGTGTTTGTTTTCCTTTTGCAGCAAATTGAACAATAGACATTTTATTTACCCACGGTCATATTTAAGTTCTGTATTATGTTTTAGGATTTCAAGGTTGCCCCAATCACAGAGAAAGTGCGTGAATCACGTCTGCTTTGGTATGGACATGTGTTCCGTAGCAGTGAAACCCCAGTTGAAAAGACTGCCCTTCAACTGAACGTGGAGGGTCGTCGATAGGGTTGCCAGATTTCAAGAATGGAAAAATGGAACACACGACCCAAAACATAGTTTCTTTTTAATCAAGGTTGTTAAATGTTGTAATAAATTATACACATAGCCTATGTATTAAAATAAGCATTACATAATCAAATACAAAAAATTAAAACTAGATATTGCTGACATATCATATAGGCTTATGACACCAGCAACTTAGAAAAATCTTTTCATTTGAACGACCGTTTGCAAGAATTTTTAAAATCTATAAGTAGGCCTACATTCTGATAACATTCACTACAATTTTCGTCATAATTGTAATATGTGAACAAATCTTGTTTTATCAAACTAATGGAGCTTCTGTTTATAACTAAGTCACAATGTCATAAGCTGGATGTGACTGAGATGAGGATGCTGCGCTGGATGAGTGGCATCACTAGGATTGATCACATCGCAAATGAGAAAATCAGGGGCACAGTAAAAGTAACAGAAGTCTCCAAGAAGATCCAAGAGAGAAGACTGCTGTGGTATGAGCATGTTATGCGTCGGGATAATAACTATGTAGGAAGGAGAGCGATGTCTCTGGTTGTGGATGGCACGAGGAATAGAGGCAGACCTCGAAGAAGATGGACTGACAATATTCATGAAGACCTAATGGAGAAGCAGTTAAGGGACGACGATGTGTGGGACAGAATAAAATGGAAAAGACTTGCCAGGAACATCGACCCCACTTGAAGTGGGATGAGATGATGATGAAGAAGAAGAATGGAGATTCTGTTTCTATCATCTCTCCGTTTGATATTCATGACAGAAAAGACTCTCTTCGTAAAAGCATTTGAGAGGGAAAATGCTGAGTATTAACTTCACAAGGACTAAGATATTCCTTAATGTTGTTGCCCCTAATAAATCTATAACATGTACCCATCTATCTGACACAGACATAGAAACCATTTTCTCTTTCAAACTTGCACCTGTATCACCAGAAAACAAGCTAGATATTACAATCAATTCTGAAGCGGGACATTTGAAAATATGTGCAAAATTGAATATATTATCAAATTAATAAAAAAAAAAAAACGAAATATTTGGCGTTCCGTTAAAGATTAAAACGGAATGCGGAACAAAACAAAAACAAAACCGACTTGTTCCGGGTAAAACGGAACGTCTAGCCACCCTACTTCCGAGGAACACTGTGAACGCTCGGAGATAGGGTACAGGGATGAGGTACTGAGACCACATGTTCGACTCTTCAGAGGTGCGGTTGTTTCAGACTTCCTCTTAATGGGCAATAATTCCCGACCACACCGCGCTGCCCTGGTGGATGAATTTCTGGCTGGGGAAGACATTCATCGCATGGACTGGCCACCGAGGTCTGCGGATCCGAATCCTATAGAATATGCCTGGGATGCATTGGGGAGGCGAATTGCATCCCGTCAGCCTCCATGAAGGACCCTACATGACCTTCGCATTGCCCTTTCGGAGGAATGGGATCGACTGCCACAAGAGCTCTTGGACCATGCCACGTCGCTGCGAAGCATGTGTGGACGTTATGGTTAACCATAACCCTATTAACAGCATATATTGTTGTGGAAGACATTGCCAAGTTTTGTTAGCTATTGTCAAAGTTGTATCTTAGCTATCAAAACCTCTCTGACACTGTTTCTGACACTGTTGTTGTGTGACATATGGTGTGTGATTCAGCTTCCGTTTGTTCAGCAATCCGTCTGACATTCCTATCAGGCGGTATGGCCTCGTTTAGTGATTATGCTTAACTTTTGGACACTAGTGTATGTAGGCCATAGAGTTATGTACTATTAGATGACGATTATTGCGTAGGCGCATTATTCAAACGTTGACTTCGATCGCATGTATATAACAAAGGAGAAACTGTTCCGCCTAGTCAATACATTTATTTACAACAAGTTATAAACTTGCTATTATATGGTACATGTTTCGGGGCCTCTAGTACTGGTCCCTTCTTCAGCCATAAATTAAGTTGCAAAATCCAGCATAATTAAAGATATCATAATAAAAAATACATAAAATGATGAGTGAATGGATGAAATGAGGCGAAAAAGAACATATTACTCAACGTGTACCATATAATAGCAAGTTTATAACTTGTTGTAAATAAATGTATTGACTAGGCGGAACAGTTTCTCCTTTGTTATATAGTGAATCTGTCAATACGGAAAATGAAATTCTTTCAGAGCACAATTCGATCGCATGATTAAAACACAAAAAATAAAAACTTAATTTCAACATTTCGCACAGCCGCTATCTTGAGGTTATGTAAACAATTGAATTAAATTTCATTTTAGTGCATTTCAATGTGTATAAACATTTGCTCTACCATGGTTCACTGCGCTCGGATGGTTGAATCGCGAGAAAAGTCTATTTAAATGTTTCAAATTCGCTTAGCCGCCATGTTCGTTTTGCACTTAACAGGTTTTTGAAAGCCACATAGATGAACTTCTAGTAGTGCTCTTTATCACCGCATAAATTGCAGGGTGATATCTGTAATAGTTTCGGATATAGGCTAGTAGGCTATATAGAATGCCGGTGAAATATTTCGCACAACCACCATGTTGGATTGGTGAGACGTAATAAAATTTGAAGGGCACGGTCGGGATCGGACAAAACAGTACTATGACCTTTCCGAGTTTCATTGAAATCGCTCCAGCCATTTATATTTTATTAGGGACACACACACACGCGGACAAAATATGATCTCATAAGCCTATTTTTCATAAATGAAAATAGGATGAAAGCTGATTTTTATTATTGTTATTATTATTCTTACTATTTACCAGCAAATTCACCACTTAAGATGACTGAGAGTTAAGGTTAAACACCACAAACTATAATGATGGCACACTGCTAGATTTCTGAGTGGAATCAGGCGAACAGATGAATCAGGCGAATACATTGGATCCAGAAAACTCGATTTAATGTGGATTAAGAGAGTGTCAAGTTACGAAAATATTGAGTTTAACAGACTCTTTCAAGGGTTATTCAACTTACAATTAATAGATTACTATGTTTCGGGCTGTATTTATAAGTGCAAAATATCGAAGTATGTTGTTGTTTGAGTCTTCAGTCTTTTGACAGGTTTGATGCAGCTTTCCATGCCTCCCTGTCCTGAGCTAATCGTTTCATCTCTACATAGCTACCACACCCAACATCCGAGGCAACCTGTTTAACATATTCTAACCTTGCTCTACCCCTACAGTTCTTGTCATCGACCCTTTCTTCCATAACTAAGCATGCTATTCCTGGGTGTCTTAGTATGTGTACTACTAACCTATCTCTTTTCTCCATTAGCAGACGCCAGAAACATCTCTCCTCTCCCACTCGTCTTAATACTTCTTCGTTTGTAACCCTATCTACCCATCTGATCTTCATCATTCTCCTGTAACACCATATTTCAAATGCTTCAATTCTCCTCTTATCTGTTGCACCAACAGTCCAAGTTTCACTTCCATAGAGCGCCACGCTCCAGACAAAGGCTTTCAAAAATTACTTCCTAATACCTAAATCTATATTCGATGTCAACAGATTCCTTTTCTGTAGAAATGCTTTCCTTGCCTGAGCTAATCTACTTTTTATATCCTCTTTGCTTCGTCCATCACTGGTTATTTTGCTTCCTAAGTAACATAAGTCTCCTACTTCATTTAGTTTTTCACCTTCCAATTTGATGTCCATAGAGGTTTCTGATTTATTTCGGCTGCATTCCAATATTTTTGTTTTACTACCGTACTGTAATTTTATAAAATGATTCCATCGTCACATCGTGTTGTTTCATCTTCTCTTTCAGCTTGCCACGGTGGGTGAGTGGATAGCGTGTCGGTCTACTAACCCCAAGATTGCAGGTTCGCCCCTGACCGTGGTATGTGATTTTTGAAAGGCGGCAAAAATACGATACGCATGTCATACGATGTTGGCATGTCAATGAACCCATTTGAATTCAGTAGGCCGAGTTCATAATGGCAAAATTAATCTCGGGAGTTTCCGCCAACTCAGAGTTCCTCATTTCTCTACTAGAAAGCGCTATAATGTTCAAGGAGCTTAGATATCTATTATCTAACCTCCTTGACTTTCTTAGTGATTCAGGAACAACGAAATTCGACATGCAAGCTACCCTCTGGGTGTCAAATTACAAAGCTTGCACCAGGCACCCGAGGCCATACGATATTATTATTATTATTATCTTCTCTTTCGACATCTTCAATAGCACATCATTTTAATTTAAAACTTTCTATCACAACGTTCCACTATGGAATGGAAAGTGTAACTAAAATACGTAAGCTCGGCACTTTGAAGATTTATTTTAAGACTGCAGGGTTCTTGGATAAGGTTGCTTGCTGTCTAAGTTTTACAACATTCTCATTTCAGTGGAAAGTCCAATAATGAGTGGCAAAAATAGGAAGAAGTAGAGTGAGGGATCAGTATACCTGTAATTAACACCAGCTGTTGTACCTTCTTTTTTTTTTCAGAGGAAAACTATCCAATTTGATTTCCTGAATATGATTGTTACTTAGGTCCAAAGTCTTCAAGTGGGTTACATTTTCCAAAGCTTTAGCATGAACTACATGAATTTTATTATGTGACAAACTCAAGTATGAAAGGTTTGCTAATCCACTCAAAATAGGCACTTCAGAAAAAATGTTTTTATTTAAATTTAACTTAGTGAGAAAGGTAAAATTCCTTAACATTAGTGTGGCATTATCTTTCATATCATTGGCACTTAGTTCCAACATTTCTGTCCAGTTGGGAAGGTCCTTTGGTACAATTAGAAGGTCCCACCTGCTACAATCCACGAACATCCCGAGACATGGACACGACGAAGGGCACTCATTGTTTTCGACGAAGCTTTCCGATGTAGCCATTATCCATATGATATAACAAAAAAGAAATTGGAGCAAAGTGGGGTTTGCCATATTGGACAACCCCCACTCCACTCACAAACATTCGCGATCTTTATAATGCAAGTTTTTACACCATTTCCTTGTTAACACCTACATCGTAATTGCACAAACGTCACCACAACTATATCACTTAGGTTAAACACACAACAAGGAACAAAATAGTCTTGCACTTCATTATGATATTAACAAATACAACTTCTGCAAAACTCTACACAGATGATCAAAATTACGCAATATCTTCCTTCCACAGCCCAACTTAAGACATCCAAGAAAGCTTCCCTTCAACCTCCGTGTTTTCTGCAGGCAAACGTCCATTACCATACCATCTATTACTAGTGCAGCCACAATGCAGACCTTCGGAAGCTGCTACCTCAGGATACGCAATAAAATCCTCCAACTACAAGTAGGTAGATTGTAGACTGTAAAGAAAGAGAAAAACTCAAGCAGAAGATGTCGTGTTTCACAGAATGTCGTGTTACAAAGTCGAGTTTTTGGGATTCTACTGTACATCTAAGACAGCGAGTGTCGACGGCAGGAAGTGAAACGACGCGGTACTTCTTGCATTGTCTAAGACTGTCATTACTACAGGTTGGAACAGTGATAAGGTCATGTTTGTGAAATTTATTAGCATACTGAACGTGTTTATCTTTAATGTTCAGTACAAAGTGCCTATCGCCGAGCGGTGAGTTATTTATCCAGATAGGCTAGAATGTTGCAAAGACTAGGACGCCAGTATTCCATCGTATAACGTCACTTGCAAGGCCAACATTCGAAACCTCAGGCATGTTGATTCACGTTAAGTAGGCCGGGACACGTAATACAGTGATTTAACCTATTAGAAATAACGCCTCATTTTTGTTATATAAAAATGTCCAAAGCCAAAACGTGTCTTATACGCCTTATGTGATATCGGGAATAGTCTACGTAATGAGACTCCGGACCCAAAGGTCCCGGGTTTGATTCCCGGCTGTGTCAAGACGTTCCTTTCTGGTCTGAGGGTTGGAACGGGGCAGTACCTGATCCAAGCCTTGCGGGGCCCTGGGCGAAATGATAAGGTGGGGCCCACAACAAGAGGAAATACAAAAATATCAAATCAAATGGAAAATAGTTTGGTAATAATAATAAAATAAAGAATAGTTACAATATTTTGAATATACTGCAGTACATTTTTGTAATAATATGAAAGAAATCTTTGAGTCCCCTTGAAGAAGATTATGTAAACTATGAAATATTAAAACATTACTTTGCGACTTTTTTCCCGGCTGAAGTCTTCTATTATTTCACTGAAATCTAAACTTGCTAAACGGTCACGGGAGGTCATAGCTGCCCTGAAAAAAGGGATCATCATCATCTTCATTTCCTTTTTTCCTGCTGACAGGGTGGGGGCAAATATGGTTCCTCTCCACTTTGTTCTGTCGTTCCACCATTCCTCTTCCGACACGGTGTTCCAATCCAGGTTCCGTTTATTAATGCTATTCTTCACCGAGTCCATCCAACGCATTCTTGTTCTTCCTCGTCCTCTCTTCCCTGTCATCCGTCGTTCCTGTGCTCGTCTTGGTAGCCTTACTTCATTCATCCGGTTGACATGTCCAAACCATCTCAATCTGTTTTGCTCCAGTTTGTCATTTAGTTTCTGTACTACTAAGATTGCAGGTTCGAAACCTGGCGCAGTCAGCTGGCATTTGAGGGTGCGCAAATGCGAGGGAGCCGTGTCAGTAGATTTACTGGCACGTTAAAGATCCCCTTCGGGGCAAAATTCCGGCACCCCGGCGTCTCTAAAAGCCAGTGTAGTTAAAAGGGACGTAAAACCAATAACATTACATTATTAGTTTCTGTACTCCCAGTTCTTTCCGTATATCTTCATTTCTCACTCTGTCCCGCCTCGTTTTCTGGACCATACTTCTCAGGAATCTCATCTCAGCTGCTTGTACTCTGCTCTCATCCCTCTTAGTCATTGTCCACGTTTCTGCTGCATATATCATTATAGGAACAAAATATGCTTTGTACATAACTTCTTTAGCCTTAATTGGTATATCCTTGTTCCATACTAGTCCCCGTACATGTTGGTAGAAAGCACTCCCGAGTTGTATTCTTCTGCTAATTTCCAAATCTAGTCTTACATCTTCAGTCAGTTCACTTCCCAAGAATTTGAAGTGTTTCACCACTTCCAATTCCTTATCTCCTACTTTGATTACTCCTTTTCCTTCTTTCTTACCTCTACTCACCACCACTGTTTTACTCTTCTCCACATTTATCTTCAATCCGCATTGCTCAATCTTTTCATTTATTACGTCTAACTGTTCTTGTACCTCCATCTCATCCTCGCCCCAGATCACAACGTCGTCTGCAAACAACATTACCTTCATCTTTGCCCTACTATATTCTTTCATTGCTGCCTTCATGATGTCATCCATCACACTTACGAACAATAATGGTGACAACACACTTCCTTGCTTTAGTCCAGTATCAATTTTAAACCATTCCGATGTCCCGACTCTAGTCTTCACACTACTGTAGCACTCCATGCACATTCCTTTTATCATGTCTCTCAGTTCCTTGCCTATCCCCCTATTTGTTAAGCTTTCCCAAACATTTGTTCTAGGAATGCTAGACTATCATAGGCCTTTTCTAGATCAATAAAAGTCATTACCATATCCTTCCCATATTTCCAACCCTTTTCAATGTTCTATCTCAGAATGAAAAGGGATATGAATTATAAATTACTTTGAAAAGTATAATTAATTAATTAATTAATTAAATCTAAAAAAATCCATGGCGCGGGGCCCCCGGACCGCGGGCCCCTGGGCGGTCGCCCTCCTCGCCCTCCCCTAGATCCGCCCCTGAACTCTTGAGAATGGATGAGTTTGATTCCCACCTCAGCTGTCCTAGATGTAGTTTTCTGTGGCTCCCAACTTCTACTCCAGGCACATACCGTGATTGCTCCTTCAAAATCATAGCCTCAATTACAAATAGACACACTACTACAGCCTTCCCCCAGGGACTCACAACTGGTAATAATAATAATGATATTGGTTTTACGTCCCTTTTTAACAACTGTAGGTTTTAGAGACGCTGCAGTGCCAGAATTTTGCCCAGAAGGGGATTTTTAACATGCCAGTAAATCTACTGACACGTCTCCCTCACATTTGCGCACCCTCAAATGCCAACTGACTGTGCCGGGATTCGATCCTGCAACCTTCGGCACAGCAGGCGAGAACGTTACCGCTGCGCTGAGCCACGCAACCAGTCTCACAACTAATTGGACGTGGGTTGCGACCACGGGACCCCAGCTGAGTCCGGCATTGCTTCCACTTACTTGTGTCATCTTTTTCTCTTGGTCAACTTTTGTTCACTTTCGACCCCAACGGGAAATTCGAGGCATAGGGAGTATTTTACTTTCTCGCCTTCGTTGGACCTTGTCTCATCTTTCCTGATACCCTCATTCTTCGAAGAGTCAGAACACTTCTTTTTTCATGATATCTCCTGCCTTCTGCACAAGGTTCTAAAGGAGACAGGGTATATGTAGCCCTACCACATATGGTGCACCCCGGATAGTGCTACACCCTCAAGGGCTTCCGGCTTGTGAGTTCAGGAGTTGGCGACCCCGAAGAATTCCTGAACTGGGTCCGTTTCTTGTCTGCCTTTCATGGCTCTACTTGCTTCCAAGCCCCTCAATCCTCATTCTCCGAGGGTTTAGGACATTTCTTTTCCCTGTCTTTTATTTCCCTTATTCCTGTGTTGTCCATTTACTCCTTTAGTATATAAGTTAGATGTAAGTCAGTAGATAGTTATAGTAGGTAGTTTTCATGTCATTTCTTTTGACTGTCACCATATCATTAAGGGCCGATAACCTAGATGTTAGGCCCTGTAAGACAACAATCATCATCATCATCGTCATCATCATCATCATCATCACTACTACAATCATCACAATGACACAGTCTATCAGACAGATTTCAAGCAGCGGCTTCGGTGGCGTAGTTGGTAGCATGCTGAGATTCTATGCCCAAGATCGCGGGTTCAAACTCGTCCGAAGTCGTCGGATTTTTTAAGAGCGTTCAAAAACCCTCAGTATGCCTTCCTTCGGAGGGGAAGTAAAGCCGGCGGTCCCATGTCATCGATTTATGGCATGTTAAAGGACCTTCCACTAATTACACCTGTGTGAAGCTAAATTAACTTATAGGTTAAACAACGCTCTTAAGGTTCCTACGTTCGTCGCCAGGAGCCGACTGCGGTGGCGTCTGGTAGCCAAGTTCTGAACTAGTAGTTGTTGACGGTGGCGTTTGGCGACAAAAGTAGGAACTATATAGTTTTAACAACAAATTGTATATCCGCCTTAGTCAATACATAAACGAAAATAAATTATAATTACACTTGCTCCTGGTACATGTTTCGGGGATTAATTGCTTTTATCCCCTTCATCAGCCAAGACAAATATCCGAAGAACGATATAAGATAGCGTAGCACTCAAAAAATAAATAGCTATTTAACTTAATATGGTGCACCATATAAGTAGGTCACAGGAAATTGTTGAGCAAAACTAAAAACATAATATGTAACAGCGATGATAATCAGCCATCAAAACACAGAGAATCAGTGGACAGTTAACTCGTAAATCCGCTCCAAAACACTGGTCGAAGCTTGAATTGGCAAAAATCACAATACTTCACCATATGGACACAACCAATGAAGATGCCTTATGCTCAACAGGTCCAAAATCAAATGCCTGCATACGAATTAGACGAGCGTGGAAGGAACAACTTCAAATAGCAATGAGGTTAGCTCAATGCATAACCTGAAAGAAGCAAAGGAAAAACAAACACCATAATAAAAGGGACCAAGGGGAAATTAAACTGAAGTAAGTTCTTCGAATATTATTAAGTTTGCATTCGTTCTATATGATTATAAATTAATTTTTATAGTTTTTCATAATTATTTCAGTCTATAAATTTCCCCTTCTATTCGTCATGCTTTAAGCTTTCGGGTTTGAGAATGTAGCCCAGGTGGCCGCAAAGAAGTCCTTAGAATTCATCAGCGTATTGGAGCTGTCAAAGGCACACACCACGGTTGGACTCAATAGCTGGTAGCCTTGTGTGTTTGCTTATCGAATATCACAAGGTCTAGCCTGTTAGCTTCTACAATACGATCAGTTATTAAGTGGAATCCCATAAGATCTTGGCTTTGTCATTGCTGAGAACCCTCAGTATGCCTTCCTTCGGAGGGGAAGTAAAGCCGGCGGTCCCATGTCATAGATTTATGGCATGTTAAAGAACTTTCCACTAATTACACCTGTGTGAAACTAAAATGTATAAGTTAAGAATGTAAACAATGCTCTTAGGTTGCTACGTTCGTTGCCAAGAACCGACTGCGGTGGCGTCTAGTAGCTAAGTTCTGGTCTAGGCCTAGTAGTCGTTGACGGTGGCGTTTGGCGGCAAAAGTAGGAACTACTTGAAATTTAAAGTCTGCAGTCCTCACTTGAATTGAAAACAGATAACACACACTAATACAGTCATCACAATTAACACCGGTTGTCAGACAGATTCTACACACACCCAAAGTACACGGGGCTAAATGACCGCGTTGTCGCAGCCCCTAAACTTAGGAACCAACCAACCAACCTGTTCTGGTCTGCACTTCCTTCTCAACAAATCCATATCGCCACGCAAAGGCTTGATGGAGCTGAGCTGAGCTGACCCACGCAAGCGATTCGTTTTACTTTCGCTGCGTTGATATGCAGCTCCAAGAAATCTTTTGAAGCGAGCATTTGCCATCGTTCTGTTTCTCCGAATATGCCAGTCGACCAAAGCCACTCTGTTGAATTCGTAGTATCTATAGATTCGGAATGCAGTTGAGCACCATACCTTCCATTCCATGTAGGAGTTTTTACGTTTTTGCTTCCAGCCATCTATCCGCTGTCTTGCTGACTTCAAAATGAATTTAACATCTGCTCTATTTAGTGACAAGGGAGTGATGTTCTGATCTTTTGAGCACACTGCTTGATGAAGGGTGTTCTCACAAGACTTGAAATAGTGTCTCAATTTCATCTCCTGTGACCGACATAGAACCTGCAGATTTAACCTCCATTAATCTCCATTATTACCATTATTATTATTATTATTATTATTATTATTATTATTAGTGGTGTTTTCGAAGAGCAAATCAGGGGCAAGATGCCAAACCGGCCAAGTTGCGTATCTCCCTCCGAGATAGTCGGATTCGACGCCCGGTGAAAATTTCGAGGTGAAATATCACGTCTGGTGTTTCGCAACCCCACATGAAAAGAATCTCCTATGGCTGATGTTCACGTAAAACTATAAGCTTCACTCTTTTAAATGGGAAGCTGTTCTTCCTCGAGGGCACCGGTAATTGTTTGCTAATGAAATAGTACATTATGCAACGTGCCTATAATGGCAATAATTAAGACACGAGTATGTTTATAAAACGAGCGTATGCGAGTTTTATAATTTCCATTACCTTTATAGGCGAGTTGCATACGACTGTTTATATTCGACGATAATTATTATAACTATTTTATGTTTGAACATAAATATTCTTAAATATCTGTCGAGATTTCGCCAGTTTTATGTACTGAACAGAGCGCATGAGACGCAGAGAAATGCCTTGTATTTGACCAAGGCCTCCTCGATTACCCTACTATGACACTAGGCCAAGTAGTGAAATTTAAATTAGAAGGTCGTGGAACTTAGCGCGTCTAATTATCTAATTGGTCAAACAACTGTTTCTTGAGCTCTGATTGGTGGGAGAAACTGTTTCATAATGAAAAATAGTGTTATGATCAGCCTTATTATAGTACAGTTTTCTAACATATAATAGTCAGGGTCGAACATAAATTACATTAAAATATGTTTGCATTTAAGTTCCATTTAGCCTACATGTAGTCCTCCCTTTAAAATATATCTCAATGAAATTTCATGGTCAGAACTGAGAAGTCTTAAGAAAACAAGATGATGTAAATAAAACACTATATAGATATGTCCCTAATTGACATGGTATCAGTTTTTGTGTTTTCTCAAAAAATGTTTATTTATTTATTTATTTATTTATTTATTTATTTAGGTATCCTTTTCCCAAACTCTACAGTATTACTTATACAGGTCTGATTTTTTAGGTAGATTTCATATTGCAATGGGTACTGCCCCCGTAATTGAATTATGTAGAGACCACGGTGGCTATATTTGAAATTATGATTAGAGTTATGGCTGTCATAGTTATGACGTGGGTAGTCATGACGTAAGCACGGATGACGTAAATGTTATGCCAGCAAGCTACTTGAGCTGAGATTCTCAGTGACGTCAGCATTTTTGTCCAGAATGTTCCAAGATGTACGACGCAGTCGCAGGAAACGAGGAATTCTGCTGAGGAAGAAACTATGCTATTGGAGGAGAGGCATGAACCAATGAACGATAGTTTAAAGGAAGACGGAGATTGCTGAAACTATGGTATTTTTATGACTTTTTGAATGCAGAATTGTGGAAAACCATTTGCAGTAAAAGCATTGATTTGGAATTTTGGTGAAATTTATTTTCAGTTTTTGAATTTTGAAAATCCGTCATGTATTAACGAAGTTGGAAGTTCTAGCGATGACGTAGTATCACGCTTTGGAAGGGATGGTAACGCCCCTCGAGAAGGTAATAAAAGGGCTTGCGCAGAAGAAAGGAGCCTCTTCTCTTCTCTTCTCTTCTCTTTCGTTCGCCGATCATTCTGAGATCTAATGCTCAGATCATCGAAGTATTTGTGAAAGTCAGTTTATTATACATTCAATATAGTGAGACATCAAAGTGAACAGCAAGTGAAAAGAATCGTTTTTATAACGCGTGGCGAGGCCACTATGTTAACGAGATACAGGTCAAACTAGGTGAAGTTGAAACAGACCTTAGAAAGCTTCTATAAGTTGAACTTCAAACAGTTAGCGGTCTACGATAACATAATTGTATTGTGCAGTACTACATGCAATTATAGAGAAAAGCTGAACAATTTCGACCGAGTACTTCAAAAGATATTAGCTATTTTATACGACTGGCAAAAGTGATTATCTCGCCACTAGAGAAACACTTTTGTATAAGCCGGAATCAACGCAAGGCTAACGCTGCGAGTGGAGTAGATAGACTTCAGATTGCTTGCTTACAGAACGATACAGTATAATGGAGCATTTGAATACGGCAGTTTGTTCTTCTGACACTACAACTGAAGTGCAAATGGAAGGCTAAGAAGGCTTATTGCAATTGGGACATACTTCATTGGAGTAAGATAGCGACATGGAACTTCGCTAATTGCTATTCCACACAAGCGAACATGCGGTGAATACCATCTACACCCATGTTTCGTAATTAAAGGCTGAATACCATCGAACAGCCATAGAAACAATTTCATACTCAGTATATGAATAATTTCTTCGGAAATTTCTACAAAACGTCATGATGATTGTCTACTGGAACTTCAGGGAATTTTTCAAGAGAGGTCAGGGTAGTCCCGACTCACAATGAAGATTATTGCCGGAAGGATGTCTATTCGTTTTCGAGGAGCAGAGTGATTCACGGAGAAGGAAGCAGTTCGATTCTCCGATGGTGCTATTTCCTATTTCGAGGATGGAGCTCAGCTTTAACGTGGTGAAATGGATCCATCAGCAGTCTTCTTTGGGGAATTTTCCTCTGGAACGTCAATCGGCAGATAAGGTAGTCGTGAACGTTTATTGTATTTGAGTAACCTAGTAATGTTTGAGCAACCATTTTTCCCATATTTTTTATCCTCATGTATTTTGCCTTATTTTCTTGTTGAGATTCTTATTCTCAGTACACCTTGATGAATTTTGCATTTTTCGACGATTTATTAAGACATTGTGATGTCATGGGCATAGTTAACGATTTTGAATCAGTTGAGACTGATATGTAGATTTTTCTGTAATTAATTTTTTTGTAGTCACGATTTGACTGTAAGTTAATGATTTTTATGGCAGATTTAAATTCAGACAGCGTGTCATTTTATTAAAGTAATTCAACCCCAGTTTAATTACTTTGAACAATTTTCTGTCATCATCAAGAAGGAAGAACATTTAAATGATTTTAGAGCGTTAAAATCTCTTACGTTATCGACGATCTTGGAAATACTAGTCGTTATTTGTATTGATTGCAACACAGACATTTATCGTCAGTTATGAATGAACATTGCATCATAGACACTTTTGTGAAAGAGTAATGTTAATAATGAATTATTGAATGCATTAAAGTCAAGTACTTTTGTTAGGAGTTTTTCTCAATTAGAGAATTATATAACGATGTTTGCATTCCCCAGTCTAAATGGATTCTATTCGACTACTTTGCAGTTTAGTTGCACTTTATTTGAAGATAGTATTTTCATACTACAATTTCTTTTAAGATGTTAATCTTAAATTTTGATAGATCAGATAGGCGTATATAAGCGTATTCACTATTAAATTTGTTTGTGATTGGCAAGTTTTGACTTCATTTCAGTTCATGAATGAAATCTACGAAGGTTAAATAGAAAAACAGTTTTGAAACAAATTATGATTATAAAATTTTTAAGTGGAACTATGAATGTATAATCGCTAGTGCAGCGCGTGTTGAAAGTCGCTGAAATATAATGCCCTTGAATATGAAGGAAGTTCCCACAGGAATAAATGTTAAAGTATTATTTGTGGAAGTTTTGTAAGTGATGTGAAAGTTGTAAATGCCATATAGATTAATATATGATGATTTTGGGCATATTTTTAATGCAGATTGTGCATTAACTTGTTAGCGAAGGATTTTCCGCTGGAGTAAGATTGTTATAGTTCGTTGAAAATTAATCAAGTGATTTACTGTTATAATTAACACGAGTTTTGAAAGAATTTGAGACAAGATTATGAATGAAGGTTGCCGTCACAGATCATTATTAAAAACTTTATTAAACCGGATTGTGACATTAACATGTATAACTAACCTTCATTGGTCGATTATATTAAACAGGATTATAAAATTACCAACCGAATGAACATGTGGCTAATGTATTTATTAAATTAATAATTTAAACAATTTAAACATTAATATTGTAAATAATTGTTGTAAATATTTTTGAAAGTAATATGAAACGAGAGTGATGTTAAAGGCGTGCTTATAGTATTTTTATTGTCTTTGACAAATATTATAAACAATTTCTAATTGTTATAAATAATTTATGTGATTTTGTTATAAACATTTAAGAGCTAATGAAACATTTGGATTGAAGTTAACAAATTTAAGAAATTTATGTAATGATCCATTAGGATGTGATCAAAGTACTTGAAAGATTTGCGTAAATATAATGTGAGTTGTCTTGTAAGACATTTAAAAGTTTGAGAGAGCAGGCTGGATTCTTACGTAACATAGCGTGTGAGAAGGGAGTGCATTTGACCGGTATGCAGCAGGCTGGAAGGTAGCCCGCAGCTGTGTCAACATATGGTTTTCAGAGAGTGAGGTCGTTCACTCTGGCCTTGCGACTATAAATACCATTCTCTTGTTTATTAAAAAGGAAACAAATGCTCTATATATGTCACACCCTGACGTCCTTTTCCAATCCAATAGTGTTATGAATATTACGGTATTTGGAGCTCTTGGGAGCTAAAATGTTTAATATCATGTTGTATAATAATTTTGCAAGTCCTACTGGAGGACGTAGTCAGATTGACTTGGGCTACTGATAGCCACGTATATTTTGTTGTGTTAGGAAAATCATACCCTTTATTAGAAATAAAGCTTTTGTACAGTTCAAAGTTCTCGTCTTCGTTTCTGGTTCATTTTTAAATGTCAGGGCGGAGATTATTGTGTGAACAGACTTTTAGTGATCCTGTTGTCAACTCAAACCCCGAGATAATTAAGAGGTAAGCAACGGTAAGTATAAACCCCCGTCTATTTTGGTGTGTTCCACAATGATTTCCTGTGAATTTCTGTGCTCTTATCTCGATAGTATCTGTCAGTGCCATTTTCATTGATGTAACTGTGCCGGTGCGATTGATAATTGGCAATCCGATTGAGGGGGCGGATATCTGACAGCCTACTATCCAGGTAAACGGGGACAGTACCATGTTTCTACTTCCGGAAATTTTCGACATATCTTCGCATTTCACATCCCCCTGACGCCAGACCCCAAAACCACCGTCAGTTCAAATGTTTATAGATAATATTTAGTATATACTGTATCCATTTAACAATAAGTATGTGTCTATCCACATCACTTTCTTGTGGACGCGATAACTACCGTCAATTTGTTCCAATCACTTTCAAATTTATACATAAAATATAACCAGTGAAAATCTGAGTCGAGTTCGTTAATGGGAAAAAAACGGACCAAGGGAGTGGAAATGGAGGGCCATTTTCGAAAAAATGAAATATCGCTATAACTTTCTTAATATGTGAAAAATCGAATCCATTCTAAGTTCATACTATTTTTCGGATAAAATAATAATAATGTTATTGGTTTTACGTCCCTTTTAACTACTCTGGCTTTAAGAGACGCCGGGGTGCCGGAATTTTCTCCGAAGGGGATCTTTAACGTGCCAGTAAATCTACTGACACGGCTCCCTCGCATTTGCGCACCCTCAAATGCCAGCTGACTGCGTCAGGATACGAACCTGCAACCTTCGGATAAGAGCCAAAACTTATCTCCATAAAGTTTTTTGATAGCACCAACCATTGACCAAAGGGGTTGGAAAAATAGATTTTTGAGAGAAAAGAAATCATACCTCCCTTAATAGGCACAAAATGAAAACCGTTTTAAATGGTTAATAGTCCTCTAAAAATTACCCGAAACGTTTGTCTGAAAGAATTTTTGATATGACCCATATTTATGCAAAGAGCAAAATGTTTTCGGAATTATATAAGAAGATGGCGCTTCTCGTCGTACTTTTGTAGGAATAAAACAATAAAATTTAGTGAAATCGAAATATATTTCTTTGTCCGGTGAAATCTACCTCCGCCTTCCAGCGTGCCGTGAAAGATTTTTTATTGTTATTAAGAGGCTTGTGCACAATACAACCGGTGAGAGATATGATGATTATATTCATAACAGTGTTCAGAATATATCGAAAGTTTCTAAAAATGTATAGAATTTCATTTGTGATAATTTTATTTTTCAAACGGTGGTGCGATTTCTGTTAAGATTATCTGTCCCATGTTCCCTGTGGACAATTTACTGTCATATACATCGTGGTATCGATTTTATTAACTTATTTTAAATTATTTCGAGCCGTCTCTAAATGATGTTTTTTTTTAATTTTTTATTTTCAGATTATTAAATAATTGTGAGCTAATTCTTTTGTAATTTACTGCTATAATGTATTCTAATATAGCGTTTTATGGCTGCGATGCCACTAATACGTTGACAGTTTGGGAGAGTTTGCTGGTCGTGCGTATTTTGTCAGAAATGAACTCATTTGCTCATCATATTATTACCTAATTATGTTAAGCACTGCCACTGAAAATTAGTTTTTGCTTTATTTCAGATGCAATAAAACTTTTTCTTAAGCTCATTAAAAATCCCATGTTATTTACCCTCGTGTTATTTATGTTAACTATTTAATTGGTTCACAGACAACTTTTACAGTCATCCCGGCATGGCCTTCTTTAACTGGAATATACGCATTAGGGTCGACGAATAACGAACGAGATACTATCGACTATTGTTAGATCAGTTTCGAAAAGTTAAGTTTCAAAGGCCAGCTCATTCACTACCGGACTCATCTTAAGAATTATTTTCTTATTAGGGTCATTAGATTCTTCTACACAATGCGGCATAAATACCTAACAAATTTTGATTTACAGTAATTGTCCCTCAGTGTTTGATACAAATCTGTGGTTATTTTACAAAAGTTGATATGCTGATGTTGATTATTTTTCTTGTTTGTAGAGTTATAATTATCTCACAGCTAGCCTTCATGACATATCATCACTGTGGAATGATGATAATGCAAATGGACTGTAAATCTTATTAGGACTAAATCATTTCACGAATGCACAGAGATGTATTAATTATTTTATTAATCTAATCTGACCAAGAGCCAGAACGACGATGACATAAAACTCAGAATAATAACTACATAACAACAAAGGAAAAAAACCAAGGACTACAAAATTAGAATGGCTACCAGATAGGGCAGAGCTGTTGATTAGTTGTCCATATAGCCGCTGGCGTGCTTAGCTGACCATCTAGTCTCTAATCCAGCGCCACTGACGTGTGGTTTGGCAACACACTGCCCCCACAAGAAGCAATCCTGAACAATCACCTATGTGGAAGTTTGAAGTCAAGAATTATTCTTGGTCAAACTACATTGTCAGCTTTTGAGAGATCAATGGAATTGCATCTATGAACACATGATTACAGGACTTTAAATCCCACTTTGTTTTTATTTTTAGATGAGACCACCTACCAGGTCCTGGTAGCTAACGACATGAATACTTAATTATAAATATTTATTTGAAAAGTGCATTGCCCAACAACAACATTTAGACCGCCTCGTGGAGTAATGGTTGGTGTTACTTGCTGCCATCAATGAGGTTCCGAGTTTGATGCCCGACTTTGCAAAGAAATTGAATATAATCGGAGGGTTGGAACGGGGTCAGATCAGCCTCATATGAGTAATTAGGTAGAGGGAGGGTTTGATTCACATCTCAGACATTCTAGATGTGGTTTTCCGTGGTTCTCCACTTCTACTTCAGACAAATGGAGTAATAGCTCTGAACTTGCTTCTTCCCGAATCCTAGCCTTAATGAAATGTACACAATCCGCTACAGATACCACAATTACACATGTTGAGAAACAAATTTCACACACATTTAAATACATGGAACTGATGTCCACGAAGCCCAATCTCTCCAACAAAACAGCATCAACGGTAACAATAACTTTTCGTCAGATTATAAAATACCTGGCTGAACTGACCTCAAAGAAAATTTAAAAGTCAAAATTTAGTATCGGGGACTGCATTCACACAAACCTTGATCAACATTGGTTGAGCCATTCAGAATTTGATATGGGGTGACCGAAATACAAACATACACGCAGACGCACGCACATTTGTCCCTGATCGACCTAATGAGACTCAATTTTTAATGAGAATAGTAGGCTAAAATCTCCATTTTTTAACGGTGTAACTGATTTCAAAGTGACGTGGATAAAGGGACAATAATACATTTGTATTCCAAAGCAAATAGTGAACATTGTGCATGTACACCAATTTATAACCTCTAAGCGAAATATTGATTACATGACAGTTCCCCACACTGACACTTCCACACACTGCCCAAAATACTGAAAATTTCCCACAGCCCTTGGACGCGGCTACCTGTTTAATGACTCAGAAATAATCTCGACTGAAAGTTCCACACACATCCCCCCCCCCCCTAAGGCTATAGGCTTCAGCGATCATCGTTACAGCCGCACCAGTGACAAAGCACCTTAACATAATACTCCTTCGGAGTGAAGAAAAGCACTCGGTCAATGTACTTCATTACTAACACGGTCTCGAAAATATCATTGTGATGTAGTGTAATTTCCATCAAAATAAAATAAATGCAGAGTCTGATTTCCATCACAATTTATCCAGGCTGTGGACTGGCAAAATAATAACAAGACCGATCATTTTGGTGTGTTTAAAATATTAACCTACTCCATTTTCTGTGAATAGGCAACTGCCTTCAGAAAACTTTTCATTTTTTTTTTGTCATTTTCGAACTTTTTCTGAATGTTCTCAATCCGTCCGTCCAGTTTGACATATTTTCGTCTTCTTTTTTTTCCTTCCATGTTGAGCTCGGACTTTACAAATGCGCAGTTGGTATTCTCATCTTCCGTCTTCAACACTTTAACAACCTCTTTTAATTTGGGGTGAGGTCTCCCGACAATATTGTTGAGACGGTTGTTCCAGCCCTCAACAGCATCCGTTGTCCTGTGTCGTGCTTGGTGACAGTTCCAAATCTCGATTGGAATGTCTTGGTTATCTAGCCAGTTGTCAACGAAGTAGTCAAAAAACTGGCTAAGTTTGGGACTCTCTGGAGCTTGAGAGTGTATTTCCACCCATCGATCGAGCACATCTTCAGGCTTTAAAAATGCAGGTGCTGCGCACATACGGACATGAAGGCTGATTTCGTTATTCTATCGGTACTCCACCGACAATACGAGATCCTGTACTTTTCTCCATAAGCATTTTGTCATGTGAAAATGACAGCCATGTATTTTTAGCCTATTTTCAATTTTGAAAAAATAGGCTTATGAGATCACCTTTTGTCCGTGTGTGTGCGTGTGTGTGTGTGTGATTCGTGTGTGTCCCCCCCTAATAAAATCTAAACGGCTGGAGCGATTTCAATGAAACTCGGTATGTTCATAGCACTATTCCCGGCGACCTTGACCGTGCCCTTCAAATTTTGTTACGTCTCACCAATGCAAAATGGCGGCTGTGCGAAATATTTCACTAGCATTCAATATCTCCGAAACTATTACCGATATCGCCCTGAAATTGTGTACGGTATTAAAGGGTACTACTAGAAGTTCACCTATGAGACTTTCAAAAACCTGGTGACTAATAAACCAACGTGGCGGTCAAGAGAAGTTGAGACTTTTAAATAGACTTTTCTCGCGATTTAACTATCCACACGTAATGAAACATGGTACAGCAAATGTTTATACACATTGTAATGCACTGGAGTCTAATTTAGTTCAATTGTTTACATAACTTCAAAATGGCGGCTGTGCGAAATATTTCACTGACATTCTATATCTCCGAAACTATTACAGATATCACCCTGCAATTTAGTACGGTGATAAAGGGTACTGATACAAGTTTACCTATGTATATTTCATAAACTTGTAAAGTAGAAAACGAACATGGCGACCAAACGAAGTTGAGACTTTTAAATAGACTTTTCTCACGATTTAACCATCCAAACGTAATGAAACTAGGTACAGCAAGTGTTTATACACATAGTAATGCACTGGAGTCTAATTTTGTTCAATTGTTTACATAACCTCAAAATGGCGGCTGTGCGAAATATTTCACTGGCATTCTATATCTCCGAAACTATTACATATATCATGCAATTTTGCACGGTGATAAAGGGTACTGGTACAAGTTTATCTAAGTATATTTCATAAACTTGTAAAGTAAAAAACGAACATGGCGACCAAGCGAATTTGAAATATTTTAATAGACTTTTCTCGTGATTTAACTCTCTGAGCGCAGTGAAATGTGATACAGTACATGATTTTGCAGATTGTAATGCACTGCCATCTAATTTAAATCAATTGTTTACATAACCTCAATATGGCGGCTGTGCGAAATTTTAAAATTAAGTTTTTATTTCTTGTGTCGTAATCATGCGATCGAAGTGAAAGTTTGAATAATGAACCTAGGCAATAATTTTCCTTGAATGGTACATAATTCTATGGCCTATACTGAGACCGTTTAGTTGATGTCAACAACCACGATGACTCAACTAACGACACATAAATCGAATAAAAAGAAAGTACCGTGAGGATCAGGTGACCTTCCATAAAGGCTAAAGCGGCACGAGAGTCCGTAGTCCACAGGGATCGTGGTACATGGTGACGATGGTCATAGACCGCCTAAGGAAAGGTTCACCTTAAAACTAGACTGAGAAAATAAACATCCAGACTCATGTAAAACACCGTGAAAATTTATTAAAATTCACAAGCCCCTAGCCTAGTTCGGAGGGTTATAATCGGCTAGTCCGCAAATTAATAAATAAACTAAGATAAAGAACAGGTCCCCTACCTGAGAAGTTACTGAAAACCCTCGCGAAAGATCTAACTCACAATGATAAAGCAACAACAGCAACGCTAGGAATATGGCACGACGCAAGTCCCTAGTTCAAGTTACAAGATCAAGCTAATATCTGAATTTACATTTAACAGGGTAGCAAAACAAATCTAGGTTAGGATGGTACCATTTCGACATTTAAATTTAACATTAATTCAACTAGCTAAGTCCTATCAATTAACAAAATTTACGGCGATGACGTCCGTAAAAGAAAACAATTACATCCAAAAGCTAAGTGTACAGCCATGAAAAACAAACAATTTAATTATGCTTAATAACTATGTGCTAACAGCACACAATAAAGTAACATGTAGGGTTTAATACACTTGACATCATAAATTAATAACGAAATAGACACAGTAGTTTTATTAAAAATTCCTGCCTACACCTTGGTTTACTCTTTGTAAACCATAGTCATCTAATGTGTATAGTTACGGTGACGAATGCGCAGTTGAGACCACGTCTGACATCGCATGGCCTGAGCTCCACAAGCTACGAACTCTAGGTTCGCACATGCTTCAGGTCGCTACAAAAATGTCAACTGTCCTAGTCATTTCCTCACAAGGAAATTATCTTCAACTGCACGGCTATGTCAACAGTTCCAGAATGCAAAGAACAAAGTTAGATAGAAAGAATCGTTAGTTAGGCTTGTTTTACAACAATTATGCATTTTATTATTAGAATGTCGGTTTATAGGTTTATCGTAGGTTTATGGCGAATAACATTGACAATAGCCTGGGCACGGAGTGTCTCCAACTGAGATCATTCTCCACCAAAAAGCCTCGACTCAACAGTCGGAATATAATCAACGAGTATAACAACTCGGACACACAATAACACGGGTTACCAGCGGCGCTAAGCTCGCGTTCAATAACTCTGGGATAGGCCTGTACAACAGTTACCTTCCAAAAACATCTGGTCAACGGGATCATCCCCGGACAAAGCATACAATAACATCCTGCTATAACAGGGTAGACTTCACCATCCTATAGAAAACCTTACATAACTGTACCTGTCATACGACAATACACGCAACAGAGCGCTAAACTAACAAAAACCGATCCATAAAACAAGTGATCAAATACAAGAGTGGAAACTGGTTTCCATAAGCAAAATAGCAATGAAAGGAAAAGCGAATACAAATTGTACTCTGTCCTCGTCTATAGTAGTTTTGTCTCACAATGAAGCAGGCGTGCTCTAGGTCACTGGGTTACATAACCAGTTTATTCAAGGCCGGCGATTTAATCAATACAAAACCTGCACTTGGCCGGTTCATAAAAAAACTTACCATATGTTACGGATCTCTACAGAGTCCGTGTACCAAACGCACACTATAAATCTGAGTATAGTAATACACTTCCGTCTTTCTACCAAAGACGTCTAAATGAAAGTAAACTTACAATAACTGAAGCTCTTTGCTTTAAAAATGCAACTCAGTAGTTGCTAGAACATCAAATAAAAACGTGTCTCACACGACACAAGAAAAATATGATAAATGTGGCACAGATTCACACACTAGATCTGCTTAATGATACGTTGGGAACCGCGTTCGATGCTAGGCAACGAAACATTCCTTCTAGTTGTTAGGTTCAAACATGACCAAGAATAGCTTCTGAGCTTATTCAAAATGAAATATAATGCATTTACAAACTGGTAGTTACTGTCGACTACCTAAATGATACGACCGTTCTAACGACAGTCAGGGGTGTAACAAAGGATGGCTGCGAAGAATGCAGTCAATTAATAACCAAGGCATCTGATTGCCATAACTACAGTCAGCAAAGACTTGAAAATTACCCCAAGTAGGGTTGAACAAAATAGCCTCAAAATGACTACGATCAGGTTCAGCAAAAAGGTAGGCATTGACGTTCCACGACGTTCACCAAGCTGCACCAGGGCTGACCAAAATGTCTGACCCCAAGGTGTCTCACTCTAAACTGAAATAAATGA
Organism: Meconema thalassinum; assembly: GCA_946902985.2. Taxonomy (NCBI): domain Eukaryota; kingdom Metazoa; phylum Arthropoda; class Insecta; order Orthoptera; family Tettigoniidae; genus Meconema; species Meconema thalassinum. The sequence goes on along the minus strand of OX336390.1, from coordinate 149,228,412 downwards.
CATCTAACTAATCTAGTTACATCCCTACCTAGAAAAATGGCTGACACTGAGTGTGGTTGATTCACAAACTACATTAAAACTACTACACCACCAGAAACTAGAACAAAGAAGGGGTGTGACAAAAACTCACGAAATGGAGGAGCTCTCACTCAGCTCTCTATTCCACAACAAGGGTTGTACATAAACCTCTCTGGCTCTCTGGATCGGTATCCTCCTCATCAGGATTCCCATCTGGACTCCCCCAAAGACCAGGGTTCGATTTGTCCCTGTCGACATCTTCGTGGATATGCCTGGAAATGGCATTTTGGTTCCTTCCCTCTCGTTCATCGTTCTGGAAGTTCCACCATCACGCTGGTTCCTGTAGAAACGTCACCCCCCCATACTGGGATGGTATTAGCCCATGGTGACTGCTTCAACCATGGTGAATAAAAGTCCAATCACGTGGGTAGCGAAATAAGTTGCGTGATTATTCATTCTCTCACTTCCAAAATTATAATGTCCGTCGTGACTATTATAGGCTTCAATTATAAGATACGACACAGCCTTAATCTTGCAGATGTGGATTAGCATGTGAGCTAATACTATTTTATAATGCTGCACGTGCTAGTGACGCTACTTTTGTATCACGCAGCATCCGTGAATTATACGACGTTTCAAAGATGAAATTTCCACTTTGGCAATTTAAATATCTCATACTATTATAATCACACTTATTCAGGATAATTGTAACACTATTACCTGTATATTTCCACTAGGCATCTGCCCTCCACATACGCGTGGGTAATATGTGATGTCACAGCAATGTTGTGCAATACACTATACTTGCCAATAATTATTTCCCAAGCTTCTTATTTAATTCACTGGACTTCATCGACAGTGAATTTTAGTATTTGCTTACTCGATGGCACCTTATAATCACTTTTAACGCTAAACAGCGGATATTCTTCTACGTTTCGTAGGTCAAATGTAATTCCACGCCTACACAAGGCGGATTCTCAAGACGCAGTGCTCCGGTACTGGGTGTCTCTAGAAAGTAGGTCGTCAAAACGAAAACGTTGAGCGACTACTTACGTTCCTTTTTGCGTATCTGCAAGGGTATTACCTTACCTAAAGTAAAAGTAAACATTCTCCAAAATGTTTTAATAATGCAGCATGACGAAATGGAATATTCTGAGTCTCGTAGGAAAGATAAAAATAATTAATAAGACCTCAGATAATAATGAGCAGTTTACACCAAAGTCAAAAGTGCGATTCACCGCTACTTCAAAGTATCGCGTGATCTCTCAGCTTCACGTGGCTTCCTGGGTGTGTTCAAAAGTACAACATCCCATCATAAATGCTCTGTCATAAAAAATATCACATGAACCATAGCTCAGCGGGTTCATCTGCCTCTCTGTCGTTTCAAATAAAATGTTGGGATAACATTTTTATTTGCTTTGAAATTCATTCAAGAGTGATATTTTTTTAGATTGGCTGCATTAAAGGTTCCAATGCGTTCTCCTGTCCTAATGTCTTCTATCACATAACTTCCATTGTTTAAAGGCTGTCGGATACGACTAGGGCCATAATACAAGGATAGAAATTTCCCATATATGCGGTCTATAGGACTAGAAATTCCGGGTCTCCTTATAAGGATAAGGTCTCCTTCTACTAGTGGTTCTCTAAACCTCTGGCGTCTAGTTCTTCTCAAGCGCTTGGCAGCTTGTCTGTCCATAGTCTCTCTTGCAGCTAAAAGTCTGCTGGCATGTGATGGTTGTAAACAAGGTGGATTTACAATCACACGATCCCATATTCTCAGCGGCATCTGGTTCAAATGCAAGACCATAGGTATTTGACCAGTGCTTTCATGTACTGTTGAATTAATACATTTTGCCATAATAACAAGGACTTCAGTCCATCGCCAGTGTTCTTCTTGACAATATAATCGACAGAATTTTGCGATAATAGACATCACGCATTCTGCTGGGTTGCTCTCTGGATGTCGAATAGATGATAAAACATGACCTATTTCAAACTCATTCATGGCATTGGCAAATTCTGCTGAGGTGTACTGTGATCCGTGATCAGTCAACAAGAATTGTGGCTTTCCTGCCTCCGGTATCACTTGACGTCTAATCCTCTGAATAATCTGATGTGCAGTAGCTTTTTGAATCGGATGAAGCATCGTATATTTCGTGAACACATCCACCGTTACAACGATGTATCGATTCCCACGACGAGCCTTAGGTATTGGGCCATACAGGTCCTGTGCATACAACTCTCTAGGTTGAGTTGGTAGTATTGGTCTAGGTTGTTCCTTCAGCAAGTGTGACGTGTATTTGTTCCGCTGGCATGCGTCGCAAGCACGTAAACACTGTCTAACGGTGGCTCCTAACCCTTTCCATGTGAAAGACTCCTTGATAGTTGCAATGGTTTTGTCTGTTCCACCATGTCCAATGGATAAATGTACCATAAGAATAACAGATTCTTGGTATCTCCTAGGAATAACTGCAGGCAGTTGAGTGTGGTCCTCGTCTACAAACTTGTATAAGACACGATGATAAATCAAATAATCATCTGCAACAGCAGCAATCCTTGCATAATGATCATCCTGTGGATCCATTCTTCGTTCTAGGAAACGGATAATATGTCTGAGTTCCTCCTCACGTCGCTGTCCTTCAGGTAAATGACGAAATCGGCGAAGGTGTTCCTCGCATTCTCCCTCGATGTCTATGGCATTAACAGTAGCTTCAGGATTCCGGCTGAGGATGTCGGCCAACACATTCTCTCTGCCTGGTCGATAAACTATTTCCAAATCGAACTGTTGGAGAAACAGCGTCCAACGTGTGATCCTGTCGCTTGCCAGTCTTGTTCTCAAGATGAAGGTCAACGCATGATGATCGGTTCTCACAATAATCCTCTGACCTAACAGAAGTTTCTGCCAGTATTCAAGTGCGTAAACAATTGCAAGTGCTTCTATCTCGGTCGTGAAGTAGTGAGATTCATGTGCTCTTAAACGTCGGCTTAAGAAAGCGATGTAATGACGTTTCTTCTCATCATCTTCTTGCAGTAAAATGGCTCCTATACCAATGGCAGATGCATCAGTTTCTAGAATAAAGTTCCGAGAGTAATCTGGATATTCTAACTGAATTGAGTCCACAAGCATCTGTTTAGCTCTCCTGAAAGCTATCTCGCATTCATCATTCCAGTTCCACCTGCAGTTCTTTTTCAATAATCCTTGCAGTGGTGCAACAGTTTCGGAATACTTCTCACAATGAGCAGCAAAGAATTGGAGAATTCCTAAGAATTGTCTCACGTGTTTCACACGGGTTGGTGTTGGAAATGCAGCAACAGTTCTAATCTTTGCCGGATTCGGTCTATATCCTTCTCCATTGATTATGTGTCCTACGAATTTCACTTCTTCCTGAAGAAATCGACACTTGTCAAACTTGACCTTAAAATTTGCCTGTCGGAGATTCTCAAAAACAAGGCGCAATGTCTTTAAATGCTCTTCTTCTGTTCCCGAAGCTATGTTTATGTCATCCACATAACATATTACTTTCTGCTTCACTTCATGAGTCAGCTTGGCATCAAGTGCTCTGATTAATGCGGCTCCGGCATTTTTCAATCCAAATGGTAGTTTTTGGAATACATAAGTAGTCTGAGCAAACAAGAATCCAGTATATTTCTGAGTATGCTCAGATAATCTGATATGGTAATAAGACTGAACCAAGTCTAATGATGAAAATATCCTTTTTCCTTTGAACTTCCTGAGAATGTCCCTAATCTTGGGCGGTCTGTCGTGCTCAGGAGCTAGGCGTTCATTCAAGGCTCTGGCATCAAGACAAAGTCTCAAGCTTCCATCTACCTTAACCACAGGTATTATGGGATTCAAGAAAGGAGTCGGTGATTTCTTGATTGTACCTGCTGCTTCCATCTCATGGATCTTCTTAGCAGCTTCTTCGAGATGTTTCTCGGCAATCGGATAGATCCTTTTCTGGAATGGGGAATCGTCCAGTAATACAAGATCATACTCATAGTCTAATATCTCACCAGGTGTGGTGTCGAATATAGCTCGGTATTCGTTCAGTATTGCCTCAAGATCCTCATGTGTGGGTGCTGATAACGATTCTGCCTCTTCGTCGGCATCTAGTGTCGCCCTTTAATGCTTCGACTACGTCTACTTCGGATAGGAATTCCGGTTCTTCTTCAATTAGGCTCATCTGAATGGGTTCGTTCGGCTTGAACTCTACCGTATTCCGTCCCATGTCAATGATTCCATCATATTTTCTAATGAAGTCTGCGCCTAAAATGGCATCATGATGCAGGCCCTTCATTACGAGAAATTCGTGCAAGTACACGTGGCTCGAAATCTTCACAGTACACAAAATCTGGATTTTGCACGTTACAACGCGGTCAGGTATGACACCTCTGACTCTTATAGCTGAAATGGGCAACTCCGTCACCTCAGAGTTTGCTCTAAGTCTGGCATGGCAATCGGCGGAAATTACACTAATCATCGCTCCAGTATCGATGAGTATGACTACACTGACTTCATTCAAGGTGGCTACAATCTTGGGTAGACGTGTTAATTCAAAATTGTGGTTCGTCGTTCGTCGTTCGTCCAACAAGTCTTCTTGGATTGGCTCCCAGAGTAATATAGAGGCAGTTACTCGGTGCTCAACCAAACAAGAATCTATTGATTTTTCGGAGTTTTTTTTTGTCATGGCGAGAAGTACTGGGCTGGTTCTGCTCCGTTTCCTGCGCCGAATGTCTATTTTCCCTCGAAGTAGGGTTCCGTTCTCCCTCTTCTTGGATCTGCAATTCTCTCAATTGTTGGAGGTACTCACGGCTCTCCCGCGCTCTTCCTTTCCAATCCCTGTCTGGCTGGTATCTAGGGTCTCGATTTCTGTCGTAACCCCCACTATATCGATAGTCTCTACGGATACGTCCGTGTTGCTGATTTCTTCCTTCATTCCCTCGGCGGTTGTTTTCATGACGTCGGTTGTCGTCCGTCCTTCGGTCGAATCGCCGGTCCCAATGACTTCGCCGGTCATCATGTTGATTTCGAGTATACGGAGTGTTGTTCCATTCTCTCCTGTTATAACTGTAATTGTTATCACGTCGCCCAGAATCCTCTGTGGTTTGTGTTTGTTGTGGCGTCTGGCTCACTTTATCAACAGTCGTCAGATTCATATGTCTATCCTCGCGTCTATCAGCCTTCTGCTGACGGTGTGTAGGAAACTGTTCTGTGTTAGCGTCCAACCTTCGCAGTATCTGGTCACACTGCTGGAAAGTGGATGCCCCTGCAGCGATTAACACACGTTGTACATCCGCAGGGTACTGCCAAACAATTGTGTTCACCAAATCTTGTTCGGACAACGGAGGCTGAAGACAACGGAGCTTCGCGAGCTGTATTGCGAAGTAATTCGCATAACGAGTAGGTGTATTGGAACTGTACCTTCGAGTGTACATCTCAGCTCGGATGCTCTGCTGGATGTCGCTCGACCAATATGTTCTTAATAACGCTTCCTTAAAGTCTTGGTAGCCTGTGAATGAGTATCGGAATGCTCTGAACCAGGTACCGGCTTGTCCCTCAAGCAGTCGCTCTATAACTCTTAGTTCCCTCTCTGGAGTTACCATAGTATCACGTAAGTAGCTTTCGACATTTGCTAGGAATTCCACTGGAGTAACACCGCTCCCAGTTCCCGAGAAGCGAGCTGGTTGCTCCTCTCTTGAACGAATTATGGTGACATTTCCCTGCGTATTCGCGGGTCTGAAAGTATTTTGCATGTAACTCTGGGTAGGAGTGTTAGTCTCATGACTAATTCGATTAGATGCTGGTTGAAACGGGTGAGCGTTAAAGTTCAAGGTATGACCTTGCGCTAAATTAGTGAATTGTGACGGTTGCGATTCCATAGGCGCGCTGGGTTGGAAATGGGTAGGCATCATTCCTCCTGATTGAGATATAGGCGTTTCCTGAGATTCTCCCATCTGTGGGTGTACGTGTCTCTCTCTTGGAGTCGTCTCGAGTCTGTCCAGGCGTCTTTCTATTACTTCAAGACCTGGGATGGTTCTGGCTGCGACTTTGTTGCCTAAGTCGTTCAATTGCAGCTCGATCCTGTCAACCTTTCCCTTGAGGTTTGTGTCTACCTCGCGTATGGCCGTCCTAAGGTTATAACTGAGGTCTAACCTCTCGGTCACCGCGACTTCCTCAAATCTCTTTTGTAAGGAATCGATATCTCCTTCAACTCTGGACATATTTTCTTGGATTTTACCCACATCGTCTCTAACCTCGGCTACCTTAGCCTTGACTGTAGCTTCGTGTTCGTTGAGGTCACCTCTCAATAACATGAGGTCAATTTTGTGTTCCTCATGATGAACATCAACTGTCTCACGTAGACTGGCTACGGTTTCCGTCAATTCAGAAATGTTTCTCCTGTTGGTGTTAAGTTCCTCTTTAATCTCCATCATGCCATCAACGATAGTCTTCACGTTGTTATTAACGGCATTGGCAGCTCCTCTCATCAAGATTAAACCAACGTTCATGGTTGCCATGTCCTTCTTCACATTTCCGATAAATCCCTCGACGTGATCTAGTCGAGTCCCGAATTCTTCCCTGGTATGTTCCAGATCTGCTCTCATGTCTATCTGGACTTTATTCAAGGTTGTCTGAATTTGAGCTGTGTGCTCCTCCAATCGGTTTTGCACCTCCTCCCTAGCTCTATTCATCTGGTCGGTTAAGCAATCTACGCGCTGGTTAGCCTCCTGATGGTGTCGTATGACATCAACCCTAACAGCTGCTAAACCTGTCGTCAGATCATTTCTCGCTTCGATCCTATATGTGTCCATGTCTGCCCTGACTTGAGTTAAAGCAGCCCTAACATTATTTACAGAGTGAGTGTTAATCTCTAAGTCCTGTCTTACATTGTTTATAGACTGAGTGTTAATCTCTAAGTCCTGTCTTACATTGTTCATAGACTGAGTGTTAATCTCTAAGTCCTGTCTAACATTGTTGACTTCCTGTCTAACCTGGTCCACATGACCACTGACATTGTTGACTTCCTGTCTAACCTGGTCCACATGACCACTGACAGTATTGACAGCCTGAGTATTCTGACCTAAGTCAGCAGTAATCTGTTGAAGATTGGCATTCACACCTGCCATCATCTCTCCAAACACACGACGAATAGTTTCCTCATCCATAGATAAGAAATATATGAGAAAGTGAGGGATCAATTTCTACTGGAACTTACAGCTATGATTAGTTACTTGGTGGTATAAAGCTTGCTTCATTTATATAAATATCACGAGTACAGCTGGAGTATGCAAACTAAGTGCTTCTACATTTACAAAGAAAACGGGGAGCAAAGCAAAGTATTACATTTACTTAGGATGAGGCATCATCAAAGAAAATCCTATCCTTCATTTATTCAACACTAAAGCCTCACCCCATGGACTTCTATCAAACATGAATGCCATGCGGTCAATTGATCTGCAGTACGACTTTCTAAGTTCGTCCCAGTCCTGTCAATTTACCATTAATCAACATTAGGATCCTCAAAAAAAATAACATGGTACTGAGGGTCACCACGTTAACGTCGGCACATGAGTTGGGCGCCATTTTATGACGTCCAAGTCAAGCCCACAACGTTGTGCGCCATTTTATGAGACCGTTTAGTTGATGTCAACAACCACGATGACTCAACTAACGACACATAAATCGAATAAAAAGAAAGTACCGTGAGGATCAGGTGACCTTCCATAAAGGCTAAAGCGGCACGAGAGTCCGTAGTCCACAGGGATCGTGGTACATGGTGACGATGGTCATAGACCGCCTAAGGAAAGGTTCACCTTAAAACTAGACTGAGAAAATAAACATCCAGACTCATGTAAAACACCGTGAAAATTTATTAAAATTCACAAGCCCCTAGCCTAGTTCGGAGGGTTATAATCGGCTAGTCCGCAAATTAATAAATAAACTAAGATAAAGAACAGGTCCCCTACCTGAGAAGTTACTGAAAACCCTCGCGAAAGATCTAACTCACAATGATAAAGCAACAACAGCAACGCTAGGAATATGGCACGACGCAAGTCCCTAGTTCAAGTTACAAGATCAAGCTAATATCTGAATTTACATTTAACAGGGTAGCAAAACAAATCTAGGTTAGGATGGTACCATTTCGACATTTAAATTTAACATTAATTCAACTAGCTAAGTCCTATCAATTAACAAAATTTACGGCGATGACGTCCGTAAAAGAAAACAATTACATCCAAAAGCTAAGTGTACAGCCATGAAAAACAAACAATTTAATTATGCTTAATAACTATGTGCTAACAGCACACAATAAAGTAACATGTAGGGTTTAATACACTTGACATCATAAATTAATAACGAAATAGACACAGTAGTTTTATTAAAAATTCCTGCCTACACCTTGGTTTACTCTTTGTAAACCATAGTCATCTAATGTGTATAGTTACGGTGACGAATGCGCAGTTGAGACCACGTCTGACATCGCATGGCCTGAGCTCCACAAGCTACGAACTCTAGGTTCGCACATGCTTCAGGTCGCTACAAAAATGTCAACTGTCCTAGTCATTTCCTCACAAGGAAATTATCTTCAACTGCACGGCTATGTCAACAGTTCCAGAATGCAAAGAACAAAGTTAGATAGAAAGAATCGTTAGTTAGGCTTGTTTTACAACAATTATGCATTTTATTATTAGAATGTCGGTTTATAGGTTTATCGTAGGTTTATGGCGAATAACATTGACAATAGCCTGGGCACGGAGTGTCTCCAACTGAGATCATTCTCCACCAAAAAGCCTCGACTCAACAGTCGGAATATAATCAACGAGTATAACAACTCGGACACACAATAACACGGGTTACCAGCGGCGCTAAGCTCGCGTTCAATAACTCTGGGATAGGCCTGTACAACAGTTACCTTCCAAAAACATCTGGTCAACGGGATCATCCCCGGACAAAGCATACAATAACATCCTGCTATAACAGGGTAGACTTCACCATCCTATAGAAAACCTTACATAACTGTACCTGTCATACGACAATACACGCAACAGAGCGCTAAACTAACAAAAACCGATCCATAAAACAAGTGATCAAATACAAGAGTGGAAACTGGTTTCCATAAGCAAAATAGCAATGAAAGGAAAAGCGAATACAAATTGTACTCTGTCCTCGTCTATAGTAGTTTTGTCTCACAATGAAGCAGGCGTGCTCTAGGTCACTGGGTTACATAACCAGTTTATTCAAGGCCGGCGATTTAATCAATACAAAACCTGCACTTGGCCGGTTCATAAAAAAACTTACCATATGTTACGGATCTCTACAGAGTCCGTGTACCAAACGCACACTATAAATCTGAGTATAGTAATACACTTCCGTCTTTCTACCAAAGACGTCTAAATGAAAGTAAACTTACAATAACTGAAGCTCTTTGCTTTAAAAATGCAACTCAGTAGTTGCTAGAACATCAAATAAAAACGTGTCTCACACGACACAAGAAAAATATGATAAATGTGGCACAGATTCACACACTAGATCTGCTTAATGATACGTTGGGAACCGCGTTCGATGCTAGGCAACGAAACATTCCTTCTAGTTGTTAGGTTCAAACATGACCAAGAATAGCTTCTGAGCTTATTCAAAATGAAATATAATGCATTTACAAACTGGTAGTTACTGTCGACTACCTAAATGATACGACCGTTCTAACGACAGTCAGGGGTGTAACAAAGGATGGCTGCGAAGAATGCAGTCAATTAATAACCAAGGCATCTGATTGCCATAACTACAGTCAGCAAAGACTTGAAAATTACCCCAAGTAGGGTTGAACAAAATAGCCTCAAAATGACTACGATCAGGTTCAGCAAAAAGGTAGGCATTGACGTTCCACGACGTTCACCAAGCTGCACCAGGGCTGACCAAAATGTCTGACCCCAAGGTGTCTCACTCTAAACTGAAATAAATGACATCTAACTAATCTAGTTACATCCCTACCTAGAAAAATGGCTGACACTGAGTGTGGTTGATTCACAAACTACATTAAAACTACTACACCACCAGAAACTAGAACAAAGAAGGGGTGTGACAAAAACTCACGAAATGGAGGAGCTCTCACTCAGCTCTCTATTCCACAACAAGGGTTGTACATAAACCTCTCTGGCTCTCTGGATCGGTATCCTCCTCATCAGGATTCCCATCTGGACTCCCCCAAAGACCAGGGTTCGATTTGTCCCTGTCGACATCTTCGTGGATATGCCTGGAAATGGCATTTTGGTTCCTTCCCTCTCGTTCATCGTTCTGGAAGTTCCACCATCACGCTGGTTCCTGTAGAAACGTCACCCCCCCCATACTGGGATGGTATTAGCCCATGGTGACTGCTTCAACCATGGTGAATAAAAGTCCAATCACGTGGGTAGCGAAATAAGTTGCGTGATTATTCATTCTCTCACTTCCAAAATTATAATGTCCGTCGTGACTATTATAGGCTTCAATTATAAGATACGACACAGCCTTAATCTTGCAGATGTGGATTAGCATGTGAGCTAATACTATTTTATAATGCTGCACGTGCTAGTGACGCTACTTTTGTATCACGCAGCATCCGTGAATTATACGACGTTTCAAAGATGAAATTTCCACTTTGGCAATTTAAATATCTCATACTATTATAATCACACTTATTCAGGATAATTGTAACACTATTACCTGTATATTTCCACTAGGCATCTGCCCTCCACATACGCGTGGGTAATATGTGATGTCACAGCAATGTTGTGCAATACACTATACTTGCCAATAATTATTTCCCAAGCTTCTTATTTAATTCACTGGACTTCATCGACAGTGAATTTTAGTATTTGCTTACTCGATGGCACCTTATAATCACTTTTAACGCTAAACAGCGGATATTCTTCTACGTTTCGTAGGTCAAATGTAATTCCACGCCTACACAAGGCGGATTCTCAAGACGCAGTGCTCCGGTACTGGGTGTCTCTAGAAAGTAGGTCGTCAAAACGAAAACGTTGAGCGACTACTTACGTTCCTTTTTGCGTATCTGCAAGGGTATTACCTTACCTAAAGTAAAAGTAAACATTCTCCAAAATGTTTTAATAATGCAGCATGACGAAATGGAATATTCTGAGTCTCGTAGGAAAGATAAAAATAATTAATAAGACCTCAGATAATAATGAGCAGTTTACACCAAAGTCAAAAGTGCGATTCACCGCTACTTCAAAGTATCGCGTGATCTCTCAGCTTCACGTGGCTTCCTGGGTGTGTTCAAAAGTACAACATCCCATCATAAATGCTCTGTCATAAAAAATATCACATGAACCATAGCTCAGCGGGTTCATCTGCCTCTCTGTCGTTTCAAATAAAATGTTGGGATAACATTTTTATTTGCTTTGAAATTCATTCAAGAGTGATATTTTTTTAGATTGGCTGCATTAAAGGTTCCAATGCGTTCTCCTGTCCTAATGTCTTCTATCACATAACTTCCATTGTTTAAAGGCTGTCGGATACGACTAGGGCCATAATACAAGGATAGAAATTTCCCATATATGCGGTCTATAGGACTAGAAATTCCGGGTCTCCTTATAAGGATAAGGTCTCCTTCTACTAGTGGTTCTCTAAACCTCTGGCGTCTAGTTCTTCTCAAGCGCTTGGCAGCTTGTCTGTCCATAGTCTCTCTTGCAGCTAAAAGTCTGCTGGCATGTGATGGTTGTAAACAAGGTGGATTTACAATCACACGATCCCATATTCTCAGCGGCATCTGGTTCAAATGCAAGACCATAGGTATTTGACCAGTGCTTTCATGTACTGTTGAATTAATACATTTTGCCATAATAACAAGGACTTCAGTCCATCGCCAGTGTTCTTCTTGACAATATAATCGACAGAATTTTGCGATAATAGACATCACGCATTCTGCTGGGTTGCTCTCTGGATGTCGAATAGATGATAAAACATGACCTATTTCAAACTCATTCATGGCATTGGCAAATTCTGCTGAGGTGTACTGTGATCCGTGATCAGTCAACAAGAATTGTGGCTTTCCTGCCTCCGGTATCACTTGACGTCTAATCCTCTGAATAATCTGATGTGCAGTAGCTTTTTGAATCGGATGAAGCATCGTATATTTCGTGAACACATCCACCGTTACAACGATGTATCGATTCCCACGACGAGCCTTAGGTATTGGGCCATACAGGTCCTGTGCATACAACTCTCTAGGTTGAGTTGGTAGTATTGGTCTAGGTTGTTCCTTCAGCAAGTGTGACGTGTATTTGTTCCGCTGGCATGCGTCGCAAGCACGTAAACACTGTCTAACGGTGGCTCCTAACCCTTTCCATGTGAAAGACTCCTTGATAGTTGCAATGGTTTTGTCTGTTCCACCATGTCCAATGGATAAATGTACCATAAGAATAACAGATTCTTGGTATCTCCTAGGAATAACTGCAGGCAGTTGAGTGTGGTCCTCGTCTACAAACTTGTATAAGACACGATGATAAATCAAATAATCATCTGCAACAGCAGCAATCCTTGCATAATGATCATCCTGTGGATCCATTCTTCGTTCTAGGAAACGGATAATATGTCTGAGTTCCTCCTCACGTCGCTGTCCTTCAGGTAAATGACGAAATCGGCGAAGGTGTTCCTCGCATTCTCCCTCGATGTCTATGGCATTAACAGTAGCTTCAGGATTCCGGCTGAGGATGTCGGCCAACACATTCTCTCTGCCTGGTCGATAAACTATTTCCAAATCGAACTGTTGGAGAAACAGCGTCCAACGTGTGATCCTGTCGCTTGCCAGTCTTGTTCTCAAGATGAAGGTCAACGCATGATGATCGGTTCTCACAATAATCCTCTGACCTAACAGAAGTTTCTGCCAGTATTCAAGTGCGTAAACAATTGCAAGTGCTTCTATCTCGGTCGTGAAGTAGTGAGATTCATGTGCTCTTAAACGTCGGCTTAAGAAAGCGATGTAATGACGTTTCTTCTCATCATCTTCTTGCAGTAAAATGGCTCCTATACCAATGGCAGATGCATCAGTTTCTAGAATAAAGTTCCGAGAGTAATCTGGATATTCTAACTGAATTGAGTCCACAAGCATCTGTTTAGCTCTCCTGAAAGCTATCTCGCATTCATCATTCCAGTTCCACCTGCAGTTCTTTTTCAATAATCCTTGCAGTGGTGCAACAGTTTCGGAATACTTCTCACAATGAGCAGCAAAGAATTGGAGAATTCCTAAGAATTGTCTCACGTGTTTCACACGGGTTGGTGTTGGAAATGCAGCAACAGTTCTAATCTTTGCCGGATTCGGTCTATATCCTTCTCCATTGATTATGTGTCCTACGAATTTCACTTCTTCCTGAAGAAATCGACACTTGTCAAACTTGACCTTAAAATTTGCCTGTCGGAGATTCTCAAAAACAAGGCGCAATGTCTTTAAATGCTCTTCTTCTGTTCCCGAAGCTATGTTTATGTCATCCACATAACATATTACTTTCTGCTTCACTTCATGAGTCAGCTTGGCATCAAGTGCTCTGATTAATGCGGCTCCGGCATTTTTCAATCCAAATGGTAGTTTTTGGAATACATAAGTAGTCTGAGCAAACAAGAATCCAGTATATTTCTGAGTATGCTCAGATAATCTGATATGGTAATAAGACTGAACCAAGTCTAATGATGAAAATATCCTTTTTCCTTTGAACTTCCTGAGAATGTCCCTAATCTTGGGCGGTCTGTCGTGCTCAGGAGCTAGGCGTTCATTCAAGGCTCTGGCATCAAGACAAAGTCTCAAGCTTCCATCTACCTTAACCACAGGTATTATGGGATTCAAGAAAGGAGTCGGTGATTTCTTGATTGTACCTGCTGCTTCCATCTCATGGATCTTCTTAGCAGCTTCTTCGAGATGTTTCTCGGCAATCGGATAGATCCTTTTCTGGAATGGGGAATCGTCCAGTAATACAAGATCATACTCATAGTCTAATATCTCACCAGGTGTGGTGTCGAATATAGCTCGGTATTCGTTCAGTATTGCCTCAAGATCCTCATGTGTGGGTGCTGATAACGATTCTGCCTCTTCGTCGGCATCTAGTGTCGCCCTTTAATGCTTCGACTACGTCTACTTCGGATAGGAATTCCGGTTCTTCTTCAATTAGGCTCATCTGAATGGGTTCGTTCGGCTTGAACTCTACCGTATTCCGTCCCATGTCAATGATTCCATCATATTTTCTAATGAAGTCTGCGCCTAAAATGGCATCATGATGCAGGCCCTTCATTACGAGAAATTCGTGCAAGTACACGTGGCTCGAAATCTTCACAGTACACAAAATCTGGATTTTGCACGTTACAACGCGGTCAGGTATGACACCTCTGACTCTTATAGCTGAAATGGGCAACTCCGTCACCTCAGAGTTTGCTCTAAGTCTGGCATGGCAATCGGCGGAAATTACACTAATCATCGCTCCAGTATCGATGAGTATGACTACACTGACTTCATTCAAGGTGGCTACAATCTTGGGTAGACGTGTTAATTCAAAATTGTGGTTCGTCGTTCGTCGTTCGTCCAACAAGTCTTCTTGGATTGGCTCCCAGAGTAATATAGAGGCAGTTACTCGGTGCTCAACCAAACAAGAATCTATTGATTTTTCGGAGTTTTTTTTTGTCATGGCGAGAAGTACTGGGCTGGTTCTGCTCCGTTTCCTGCGCCGAATGTCTATTTTCCCTCGAAGTAGGGTTCCGTTCTCCCTCTTCTTGGATCTGCAATTCTCTCAATTGTTGGAGGTACTCACGGCTCTCCCGCGCTCTTCCTTTCCAATCCCTGTCTGGCTGGTATCTAGGGTCTCGATTTCTGTCGTAACCCCCACTATATCGATAGTCTCTACGGATACGTCCGTGTTGCTGATTTCTTCCTTCATTCCCTCGGCGGTTGTTTTCATGACGTCGGTTGTCGTCCGTCCTTCGGTCGAATCGCCGGTCCCAATGACTTCGCCGGTCATCATGTTGATTTCGAGTATACGGAGTGTTGTTCCATTCTCTCCTGTTATAACTGTAATTGTTATCACGTCGCCCAGAATCCTCTGTGGTTTGTGTTTGTTGTGGCGTCTGGCTCACTTTATCAACAGTCGTCAGATTCATATGTCTATCCTCGCGTCTATCAGCCTTCTGCTGACGGTGTGTAGGAAACTGTTCTGTGTTAGCGTCCAACCTTCGCAGTATCTGGTCACACTGCTGGAAAGTGGATGCCCCTGCAGCGATTAACACACGTTGTACATCCGCAGGGTACTGCCAAACAATTGTGTTCACCAAATCTTGTTCGGACAACGGAGGCTGAAGACAACGGAGCTTCGCGAGCTGTATTGCGAAGTAATTCGCATAACGAGTAGGTGTATTGGAACTGTACCTTCGAGTGTACATCTCAGCTCGGATGCTCTGCTGGATGTCGCTCGACCAATATGTTCTTAATAACGCTTCCTTAAAGTCTTGGTAGCCTGTGAATGAGTATCGGAATGCTCTGAACCAGGTACCGGCTTGTCCCTCAAGCAGTCGCTCTATAACTCTTAGTTCCCTCTCTGGAGTTACCATAGTATCACGTAAGTAGCTTTCGACATTTGCTAGGAATTCCACTGGAGTAACACCGCTCCCAGTTCCCGAGAAGCGAGCTGGTTGCTCCTCTCTTGAACGAATTATGGTGACATTTCCCTGCGTATTCGCGGGTCTGAAAGTATTTTGCATGTAACTCTGGGTAGGAGTGTTAGTCTCATGACTAATTCGATTAGATGCTGGTTGAAACGGGTGAGCGTTAAAGTTCAAGGTATGACCTTGCGCTAAATTAGTGAATTGTGACGGTTGCGATTCCATAGGCGCGCTGGGTTGGAAATGGGTAGGCATCATTCCTCCTGATTGAGATATAGGCGTTTCCTGAGATTCTCCCATCTGTGGGTGTACGTGTCTCTCTCTTGGAGTCGTCTCGAGTCTGTCCAGGCGTCTTTCTATTACTTCAAGACCTGGGATGGTTCTGGCTGCGACTTTGTTGCCTAAGTCGTTCAATTGCAGCTCGATCCTGTCAACCTTTCCCTTGAGGTTTGTGTCTACCTCGCGTATGGCCGTCCTAAGGTTATAACTGAGGTCTAACCTCTCGGTCACCGCGACTTCCTCAAATCTCTTTTGTAAGGAATCGATATCTCCTTCAACTCTGGACATATTTTCTTGGATTTTACCCACATCGTCTCTAACCTCGGCTACCTTAGCCTTGACTGTAGCTTCGTGTTCGTTGAGGTCACCTCTCAATAACATGAGGTCAATTTTGTGTTCCTCATGATGAACATCAACTGTCTCACGTAGACTGGCTACGGTTTCCGTCAATTCAGAAATGTTTCTCCTGTTGGTGTTAAGTTCCTCTTTAATCTCCATCATGCCATCAACGATAGTCTTCACGTTGTTATTAACGGCATTGGCAGCTCCTCTCATCAAGATTAAACCAACGTTCATGGTTGCCATGTCCTTCTTCACATTTCCGATAAATCCCTCGACGTGATCTAGTCGAGTCCCGAATTCTTCCCTGGTATGTTCCAGATCTGCTCTCATGTCTATCTGGACTTTATTCAAGGTTGTCTGAATTTGAGCTGTGTGCTCCTCCAATCGGTTTTGCACCTCCTCCCTAGCTCTATTCATCTGGTCGGTTAAGCAATCTACGCGCTGGTTAGCCTCCTGATGGTGTCGTATGACATCAACCCTAACAGCTGCTAAACCTGTCGTCAGATCATTTCTCGCTTCGATCCTATATGTGTCCATGTCTGCCCTGACTTGAGTTAAAGCAGCCCTAACATTATTTACAGAGTGAGTGTTAATCTCTAAGTCCTGTCTTACATTGTTTATAGACTGAGTGTTAATCTCTAAGTCCTGTCTTACATTGTTCATAGACTGAGTGTTAATCTCTAAGTCCTGTCTAACATTGTTGACTTCCTGTCTAACCTGGTCCACATGACCACTGACATTGTTGACTTCCTGTCTAACCTGGTCCACATGACCACTGACAGTATTGACAGCCTGAGTATTCTGACCTAAGTCAGCAGTAATCTGTTGAAGATTGGCATTCACACCTGCCATCATCTCTCCAAACACACGACGAATAGTTTCCTCATCCATAGATAAGAAATATATGAGAAAGTGAGGGATCAATTTCTACTGGAACTTACAGCTATGATTAGTTACTTGGTGGTATAAAGCTTGCTTCATTTATATAAATATCACGAGTACAGCTGGAGTATGCAAACTAAGTGCTTCTACATTTACAAAGAAAACGGGGAGCAAAGCAAAGTATTACATTTACTTAGGATGAGGCATCATCAAAGAAAATCCTATCCTTCATTTATTCAACACTAAAGCCTCACCCCATGGACTTCTATCAAACATGAATGCCATGCGGTCAATTGATCTGCAGTACGACTTTCTAAGTTCGTCCCAGTCCTGTCAATTTACCATTAATCAACATTAGGATCCTCAAAAAAAATAACATGGTACTGAGGGTCACCACGTTAACGTCGGCACATGAGTTGGGCGCCATTTTATGACGTCCAAGTCAAGCCCACAACGTTGTGCGCCATTTTATGAGACCGTTTAGTTGATGTCAACAACCACGATGACTCAACTAACGACACATAAATCGAATAAAAAGAAAGTACCGTGAGGATCAGGTGACCTTCCATAAAGGCTAAAGCGGCACGCGAGTCCGTAGTCCACAGGGATCGTGGTACATGGTGACGATGGTCATAGACCGCCTAAGGAAAGGTTCACCTTAAAACTAGACTGAGAAAATAAACATCCAGACTCATGTAAAACACCGTGAAAATTTATTAAAATTCACAAGCCCCTAGCCTAGTTCGGAGGGTTATAATCGGCTAGTCCGCAAATTAATAAATAAACTAAGATAAAGAACAGGTCCCCTACCTGAGAAGTTACTGAAAACCCTCGCGAAAGATCTAACTCACAATGATAAAGCAACAACAGCAACGCTAGGAATATGGCACGACGCAAGTCCCTAGTTCAAGTTACAAGATCAAGCTAATATCTGAATTTACATTTAACAGGGTAGCAAAACAAATCTAGGTTAGGATGGTACCATTTCGACATTTAAATTTAACATTAATTCAACTAGCTAAGTCCTATCAATTAACAAAATTTACGGCGATGACGTCCGTAAAAGAAAACAATTACATCCAAAAGCTAAGTGTACAGCCATGAAAAACAAACAATTTAATTATGCTTAATAACTATGTGCTAACAGCACACAATAAAGTAACATGTAGGGTTTAATACACTTGACATCATAAATTAATAACGAAATAGACACAGTAGTTTTATTAAAAATTCCTGCCTACACCTTGGTTTACTCTTTGTAAACCATAGTCATCTAATGTGTATAGTTACGGTGACGAATGCGCAGTTGAGACCACGTCTGACATCGCATGGCCTGAGCTCCACAAGCTACGAACTCTAGGTTCGCACATGCTTCAGGTCGCTACAAAAATGTCAACTGTCCTAGTCATTTCCTCACAAGGAAATTATCTTCAACTGCACGGCTATGTCAACAGTTCCAGAATGCAAAGAACAAAGTTAGATAGAAAGAATCGTTAGTTAGGCTTGTTTTACAACAATTATGCATTTTATTATTAGAATGTCGGTTTATAGGTTTATCGTAGGTTTATGGCGAATAACATTGACAATAGCCTGGGCACGGAGTGTCTCCAACTGAGATCATTCTCCACCAAAAAGCCTCGACTCAACAGTCGGAATATAATCAACGAGTATAACAACTCGGACACACAATAACACGGGTTACCAGCGGCGCTAAGCTCGCGTTCAATAACTCTGGGATAGGCCTGTACAACAGTTACCTTCCAAAAACATCTGGTCAACGGGATCATCCCCGGACAAAGCATACAATAACATCCTGCTATAACAGGGTAGACTTCACCATCCTATAGAAAACCTTACATAACTGTACCTGTCATACGACAATACACGCAACAGAGCGCTAAACTAACAAAAACCGATCCATAAAACAAGTGATCAAATACAAGAGTGGAAACTGGTTTCCATAAGCAAAATAGCAATGAAAGGAAAAGCGAATACAAATTGTACTCTGTCCTCGTCTATAGTAGTTTTGTCTCACAATGAAGCAGGCGTGCTCTAGGTCACTGGGTTACATAACCAGTTTATTCAAGGCCGGCGATTTAATCAATACAAAACCTGCACTTGGCCGGTTCATAAAAAAACTTACCATATGTTACGGATCTCTACAGAGTCCGTGTACCAAACGCACACTATAAATCTGAGTATAGTAATACACTTCCGTCTTTCTACCAAAGACGTCTAAATGAAAGTAAACTTACAATAACTGAAGCTCTTTGCTTTAAAAATGCAACTCAGTAGTTGCTAGAACATCAAATAAAAACGTGTCTCACACGACACAAGAAAAATATGATAAATGTGGCACAGATTCACACACTAGATCTGCTTAATGATTCGTTGGGAACCGCGTTCGATGCTAGGCAACGAAACATTCCTTCTAGTTGTTAGGTTCAAACATGACCAAGAATAGCTTCTGAGCTTATTCAAAATGAAATATAATGCATTTACAAACTGGTAGTTACTGTCGACTACCTAAATGATACGACCGTTCTAACGACAGTCAGGGGTGTAACAAAGGATGGCTGCGAAGAATGCAGTCAATTAATAACCAAGGCATCTGATTGCCATAACTACAGTCAGCAAAGACTTGAAAATTACCCCAAGTAGGGTTGAACAAAATAGCCCCAAAATGACTACGATCAGGTTCAGCAAAAAGGTAGGCATTGACGTTCCACGACGTTCACCAAGCTGCACCAGGGCTGACCAAAATGTCTGACCCCAAGGTGTCTCACTCTAAACTGAAATAAATGACATCTAACTAATCTAGTTACATCCCTACCTAGAAAAATGGCTGACACTGAGTGTGGTTGATTCACAAACTACATTAAAACTACTACACCACCAGAAACTAGAACAAAGAAGGGGTGTGACAAAAACTCACGAAATGGAGGAGCTCTCACTCAGCTCTCTATTCCACAACAAGGGTTGCACATAAACCTCTCTGGCTCTCTGGATCGGTATCCTCCTCATCAGGATTCCCATCTGGACTCCCCCAAAGACCAGGGTTCGATTTGTCCCTGTCGACATCTTCGTGGATATGCCTGGAAATGGCATTTTGGTTCCTTCCCTCTCGTTCATCGTTCTGGAAGTTCCACCATCACGCTGGTTCCTGTAGAAACGTCACCCCCCCATACTGGGATGGTATTAGCCCATGGTGACTGCTTCAACCATGGTGAATAAAAGTCCAATCACGTGGGTAGCGAAATAAGTTGCGTGATTATTCATCCTCTCACTTCCAAAATTATAATGTCCGTCGTGACTATTATAGGCTTCAATTATAAGATACGACACAGCCTTAATCTTGCAGATGTGGATTAGCATGTGAGCTAATACTATTTTATAATGCTGCACGTGCTAGTGACGCTACTTTTGTATCACGCAGCATCCGTGAATTATACGACGTTTCAAAGATGAAATTTCCACTTTGGCAATTTAAATATCTCATACTATTATAATCACACTTATTCAGGTTAATTGTAACACTATTACCTGTATATTTCCACTAGGCATCTGCCCTCCACATACGCGTGGGTAATATGTGATGTCACAGCAATGTTGTGCAATACACTATACTTGCCAATAATTATTTCCCAAGCTTCTTATTTAATTCACTGGACTTCATCGACAGTGAATTTTAGTATTTGCTTACTCGATGGCACCTTATAATCACTTTTAACGCTAAACAGCGGATATTCTTCTACGTTTCGTAGGTCAAATGTAATTCCACGCCTACACAAGGCGGATTCTCAAGACGCAGTGCTCCGGTACTGGGTGTCTCTAGAAAGTAGGTCGTCAAAACGAAAACGTTGAGCGACTACTTACGTTCCTTTTTGCGTATCTGCAAGGGTATTACCTTACCTAAAGTAAAAGTAAACATTCTCCAAAATGTTTTAATAATGCAGCATGACGAAATGGAATATTCTGAGTCTCGTAGGAAAGATAAAAATAATTAATAAGACCTCAGATAATAATGAGCAGTTTACACCAAAGTCAAAAGTGCGATTCACCGCTACTTCAAAGTATCGCGTGATCTCTCAGCTTCACGTGGCTTCCTGGGTGTGTTCAAAAGTACAACATCCCATCATAAATGCTCTGTCATAAAAAATATCACATGAACCATAGCTCAGCGGGTTCAATACATATAACAATCCTAAAAGGCGAGCTTCCGAAATATTTAGACGGTTCTCAATATCTATGAATCTTTTACAGCAACCAAACTGATTTTTTATGTTCATAGAGACTATGAACATATGTTCACCTATAGGACTTTTATTAACCTGGTGAGCACAAATCCAACATGGCGGCGACGCGAAGTATAAATATTTAAATGGACGATTCTCGCGAATTAACTATCCGAGTGCTGTGAAACGTTGCACGTTAAATGCTTATACAAATGTTGATCCACTGGCATCTAATTTATTTCAATTGTTTGCATAATCACAAGATGGCTGCTGTGCGTAATTTTAAAATCTCGTTTTTACTTATTGTGTTCTAATCATGCGATTGAAGTTTGAATACCACACGTACACAATAATCTTAATGTAATAGTACAAAAATAAAAATCCAATCTGGCGACAATCTGAAATATTTAGACGGTTCTCAATATCTACGAATCTGTTACAGCAATTAAACTGAAATTTTGTATGTTAGAAGAAATTAACATGAGCAGGATATATGAAAATAGGCTGTATAGTTCTTTACGGAACTACTTGTTGTTGTTGGAAATACGTCTTTCAGAGAAGAGGTTACAGCAGCTTCAAAATCCACATTTATGTCTTCAACTTGATCGTTTTCATAGTAGCCTTGATGGTGGGGTGGAGATGTGTGTGGAAATGTCAGTCGAGATTATTTCTGAGTCATTAAACCGTAGCCACGTCCAAGGGCTGTGGGGAAGTGTCAGTATTTTTTTTGCAGTGTGTGGGAGTGTCAGTTTGGGGAACAGTCCGGACACCGAAATATTGGTGTCATGTCAGACACTATTCAAGCTTTCTTCCGTCTCTTATAATATTACTTCACTTGAATTACATTTAATGCGCGCTCTTGTGTGGCACAGTTCATAAATGATTCGTATTAAACATTCAAATATCAACATATTCCACTTCAATGCGTAGTGACTAGTACTCTTGGCTACCACTGAGGAGGTCCGGGTTCGATACCCGGCTCTAAGTTACGTCAGCAATTTTTTGTTGTAACAGTTGACTAACAGTACCGGTAACTGCCATTTATGAAATAGCTTGCCACGGTGGGTGAGTGGTCAACGTGTCGGTCTACTAACCCCAAGCTTGCAGGTTCACTCCTGGCCGTGGTAAGTGATTTTTGAAAGGCGGCAAAAATTACGACACCATGTCATACGATGTTGGCATGTCAAAGAACCCATTTGAATTCAGTAGGCCGTGTTCATAATGACAAAATTAATCTCGGGAGTTTCCGCCAAGACAAAGTTCCTCATTTCTCTACTAGAAAGCGCTAAAGTGTTCAAGGAGCTTAGATATCTAACCTCCTTGACTTTAGTTAGTTAGTTAGTTAGTTAGTTAGTTATTGTTGTTTTAAGGGGCGGAACTACTAGGTCATCTGCCCCCTCCTTGACTTTCATAGTGCTTCAAGGAACAACGAAATTCGACATGCAAACTACTCTTTGGTTGTCAAATGACAAAGCTTGCACCCGGCACCCGAGGTCATACGATAATAATAATAATAATAATAATAATAATATTAATAAACGAAACAAACTGGTGTGACAATGAACAATCAAATTTCAACATTCTCAGAAATCCAGAAGGGGGAGGGGGGGGGGGTATGGCCCCACCTGCCCACCGTCTCTGCGGGTGCCCATGACTCTAATTAAACGAAGAATAAAATGAGGGGAATTTTGGTGTTGTAGCTTGTTTTTATGAAAGACTACGGGTAAACTCGAGTATCTATACTTTTTCCCCGATAGTAGTTACACTCCACCTATCCTGTATAAGAATAAACACTGTATATTTAGAAAATCTAATTTCGTCGATCATTATTATGCAGTCTAGTAACCATTAGGGTGCGGGATGTTAAAGTGGTGAAATATTCCAATTACTTTAGATTATATGCTCCAACAAATTCAAATTACATGCTATATCCCCAATACAATTAGTTATAGCCACGCAAGCTGGTGCTTATAATATTAACCGATATGTAACATTTCATATTAGACATTGATATTTCCACAAGAACGTGTAAATGGCATGTGGAAGTGAACATCTGTTCTTCAGACGAGGGGGTATAATGTAACGAGGTGTTCAGTCTAGCAGTTAGCTTGAATCATTGATCAACCTTTCTTTAAGCACATCTTTAATGTTCTGCTGTAAATTTGATCCTTTGCAAGTCGGAGTTTTAAACCACTTACCGTTAGACCAGGGACAGGTACTGTACTCGTATTTTGACGTCCTTAAATCATTATATATTAAGTAATTAAATAATTAATTTAAAGAATTTAAAGGAACTCATGCAAACCTGAAGATTCATATTAATTATTTTCTCAAGGAAAACAAAATGAAAATGGAAAACATAATTAGTTGAGTCTACAAGGTACACCGAGTCCTCCCATGAGTTCCGATTTCCATGAGTTCCGATTCCTGCCAGTTCCAAATCCTTTCACGGATTAGCTATCTGGCAAATACACTACCTGAGCGAGTTTCAGCTTAGTTTTCTACAGCAAAATTATATTAATTTGTTTATTACTGAAACCATTAAGGTCCATTGTTAGCGCCAGCCGGGTTGCGTGCCCTTGCCTCCTCAAACAGAGGGGGTGGGGATGGACCCCATGGACTGGTAGCTCCCATAAGCAGCTTTCGCCTTGTCAGTATCAGTATCAGCATATGCCTTCGTCAAAATAATCAGTTTTGAGTTACCGGTACTGTATATTTACAAAGTTCTAAAAATAGTATCAGCATGTCGCTTCGTCTTTGAACTGTTTTTTTAATCTAATTTAAAAGTCACTTAGCAATCAGCACGTAGCTTCGTCAAATTGATCTTTTAACTGAATTATTCTTCTCTTTATACTCTAATCAATATGTACAGCAAAATAAAAATTTCTTAAAAATACTGTTAAATCACCGGTCTCTTCAAAATGTTGAGTTGCTCTTTGGATTATGTCATTCATTGCAACATATTTTCTTTTCCTTTTTGTGGCTTGCAAATTCAATTCTGCTCGCATATTCTTTTTGTCTGAATTTTGGGACTCCTTCTTCAAACACGACACCAATTCTCTTACACGGGGATGTGGTTTACCGCATTTCAAACCTCAAAACTGACAGCTGAGATTTCCAGAGACATTCCGAACTAGTGGGAACTAGTAGATTATTTATTCAGGCGTGAATATGCGGTCGGAACTCATTGGACGTTTTCCTAAGAAAATTGTTTTCGGAACTCACGGGATTGGATCACATGAAAAATTATACTTTCCTTTCTTATTCATTATTTGAATAGAATGAATAGAATGTGTTATTCGACTAAGCCATTAAGAAATAGTAATCAATGATATGCATGCCACACACAAGGTTGCACCTTTTAGTGTCATATGTGATTGCTCTTCCTGCTCTGCATGAATTCGATATCTTATTTCCACCTGTCTTTATCGTATTGTAATAATACAATTTAATAATATTGTCAATTTGCAGGTTAAACAAATGAGAAGGAATTGAAAGGAAATTCATAAAATGTGAACAGTCTTTCTGAATTTTGTAAACTGTGTATATTGTAACGATATTTTTAATAATAATAATAATAATAATAAAAAATTAAGAAAATATATAAGAGAGAATGCTACATCGCATTTAAATACTATACTTGCTGTGAGCTGTATTTTAAGGCTATAATGTGAAGGCTATTACACTCTGATATGAAATGAATCATTGATATACTGTTGGTGGATCCGCTCTGATTTTATCCTTATTCACGGTAGAACTTCGAAGGTTGTTACAGGTAACATATTTTTTTAAAATTACTGCTTCATTTCTATAAACGTGACCAAATCATTAGATTAAAATATTTTCTCAAACGATTGGTTTAATCAAAGAATATACCATAGAACATAGCCTTTCTAGATCCTCTAAACCAGCACCGTCCAAGGCCTAGCCGCACGGTGCAGTTAGTGTGTGTCTCAGAATAACAGGTGTGCATCCCCTCCCTTACCGTACGTCCTCACTACCTCTCCACTTCGCGCGGTGGGGGAGTGTCATCGTTCAAGAAACGTGTAGAGGTCAATTAGCAGGTGACGAATGTATTTTGCAGGCAGCCTAGCAAGAACACCGAACGTATTGTTCATGAAATATTACTTTGCATTAATCAAATTGCTTGTCATATGAAGGGAGGGGCTAGGAAAGAGTGTCAAAAAGTTTCCTTTCAAAAGTATGTTCACGTTAACTCTGGACTTTTATACGCACAAAATGTCTCTCTTCTTATGCAAAAGGGAAAAAGACAACATATTTCCGCTGTGCCAAATATCACACAATAACAGCTTTACTGAAAGACAAAATACCTAATGTTTCTACAATGGCAAACGACAACTATTTTCACACATCAATAAAAGACTAGTACCGTACATGTTGGCTGATACACAATGTTAATTGCTTTTCTCATTTATAATACGTCTTGCTTGTGTGCGTTAACAATATTGTTACAATCAGGCGCAAATGACCGTGTTACAGACAAGAGTAAACAACTTCTCAATTTTTCATCTGAAATGCCTGCTAGGTACCTCGGTTTGTTACGTTTTAATATCGAAAAGAAACTTTCACATACATAGGTATATCCGAACATACTCATAAATTTGGCGGCCTCGTGCTGAAGACGAGGAAATTCGTCAGACGTAAAAACATTCTGTATCTCCCATTCTTTATTAAATTGTTGTTGCACATCGCCGCTCCATCGCTTTTTAGCACTTGCCATGTTTTAATGATATGGGCACTGACCTCTAACAGATCGCAAGGGAGTGGTCTGATCACGAATTGATAATGAAAGACACGTGTCGCATTGCAGGATACGTCTCTCCCATAATGCACGCGCACCGTTGTCTACCGTGCCCGACCAGGCACCACGCCTACTACGACTCTGCACTGTACATTCACAGGTGTGGCAGTTGTGCGACTTTGCACAGTGTGAAGTACTTTGGACGCTGCTGCTCTAAACCATCTGAAGAGCATTTACCTGAAGATTTCATCCATGTTCCACTTATTGCCTATTGTTCGCGCATGTCGTACATCTAATGAAATTGCATGTGCTTTAATCATTTAAAGCATTCACCCTTCACGTCAAAATGAAACACACATTCAGTCATTCATATTCTTATTACCAGAACTATTATACTCATCTGAGTGTTTGCATCACAAGCACACAGGCCTGCTGCTTCACGATACAAAAAAGCACCAAACGTATCTAATGTGCCGTTACTCTTTGCCTCACGACACAAATTCTACACACACCCAAAGTACATGTTGCAGCCCCTAAACTGAGGAACCAACCAACCATCACGGCGCAAAGGCACCAAACGTATCTATGATGCCGTGACTGGGAACGGAACACCTATGATGACATCATCATAATGCCACGTTGTTTTTAACCTACTTTTGATTTTTGCAAAAAATGAAAGTAGACTTATGAGATCAAAACAGGGCCAAACATTGTGTGTCTGTGTGTGTCTGTGAGTGTGTACTCTGCCCCCCTTTATTCATTCAAACATGGTGAAACCGAATTGAACGAAATTTGGTACAGAGGTAGCACTAGCAAAGTGCACCTCAATGTCATGTTTCATATCGCCGCCATCTTGACGGAAACGTAATGGCGGCCTCCCAAATGTTCAAAGCTTAAATCAAATTACGATTAACCTAATCATCTGATCTCTACCAAATTTGGTAACAACATACCTTCATAAGGAATGCGTCTTATTCCCAAACTACAAGGTCATCAGCCAAATAGTTTCAAGATGGTGGATGTATTGATGTCGACAAAGGTAGTTGGATCATTTTATTTCAAATACAATTCTATAGTACCCATCGTGCTTATGTCACATTTGCTTACACCTGTATAAGTAAATGAACTTTTGAAACAAAAAAGAGATCTTTCCATAGTCTTACTTCGGTCAACATGACGGCCTAACTACTTATGGAAAATCGTTTAGCAAGGAAACTTTCTTTTACCTGTCCACGAACTAGTGGCTTGCGGTTGTTGGTGAGTTTCAACTTGTCGAAGGCCACCACTCCTTGAGCCATCCAGAGTTGTCCCGTGGCTGGTGAGTCGGGGTGTACATAGACGTTATGAGGTAACGGTGGGTCTCCCGAGCCGGCCACCATCCACTGAGAGCTGCAAGAAATAGCAAGTACAGCATTAGATAAGAGCTGATATGGCTCTAATATTGTCACATTAAATTGTGCTTTGAAAGAAGTTCATTTTCCGTATTGACAGATTCACTATATAACAAAGGAGAAACTGCTCCGCCTAGTCAATACATTTATTTACAACAAGTTATAAACTTGTTATTATATGGTACATGAAAGGAAATTGTTTTAGTTGGTCTAAGTAAAGTATGTTTTTTCCATGCTTGGACGTCTCATCATCATGATGATGTATTTCATTACATGACAATCGGTGTTTTTCCCTCTAATACAAGACTATAACCTCAGAAGCCCCAGCTTGAACAGCAAGTTTCAGTCAACAGCATTGTAAACAACAGGCCATACATCCCAAGTGAAGTGATTTCCACATGCACAAACATTAGAACAGTGCTATATCAGTGTATTCTCACGAACCCAGCACTACCATTGGTATTACTTTTTACTGATGCGCACTAATGCTACTTCTCATGATTAATATGTTCTTTTTCACCTCATTTCATCCCTTCACTCATCATTTTATGTATTTTTTATTTTTATTTTTATGATATCTTTAATTATGCTGGATTTTGCAACTTAATTTATGGCTGAAGAAGGGACCAGTACTAGAGGACCCGAAACATGTACCATATAATAACAGGTTTATAACTTGTTGTAAATAAATGTATTGACTAGGCGGAACAGTTTCTCCTTTGTTATATTGTCACATTAGCCTATTTCTGTGTTCCCGCTCCCCTATCCCCTCCCCTTTTCACTCCCTAAGGTTCATATCAGTTTTAGATTCGATCTATTGAGAGGGTAGTTAATTTTTTGTGAGAATATCAGTTGCGGAAATATTTAATAATGCTCGGAAAACTGTATTCCATATTCCAACGTGTACACAGTTACAGAGGGAACAATTTAATATTTGAAAATAATAACATACAATACAGAACAGGCATAAGGGTTCATAATTTAATAACAAGTAGTTCTGTGAAGAACTATACAGCCTATTTTCATATAATCTACTTATATTAATTGCCTCTATCAACAAACAAAAACTTTCAGTTTAATACTGTAATAGATTCGTAGATATTGAGAACCGCCTGATATTTCGGATGCTCGCCATGTTGGATTTTTATGTATGTAGGCCTTAGAGTTATGTACTATTACGTGAAGATTATTGTGTAGGCATATTATTCAAACTTCAATCGCATCATTGGGACACAAGAAATAAAAAAGAAATTTTAAAATTTCACACAGCCGCCATATTGTGGTTATGAAGACAATTGAAATAAATTAGATGCCAGTGGATTATAATTTGTATAAGCATTTATTGCACCAAGTTTCACTGCGCTCGGATGGTTAAATCTTGAGAAACGTCCATTTAAATATTTAAATTTCGCGCCGCCACCATGTTAGATTTGTGTTCACCAGGTTATTAAAAGTTCCATAGGTGAATTTATATTTATAGCCTCTACCAACATACAAAATTTCAGTTCGATTACTGCCATAGATTAATAGATATTGAACCGTCTAAATATTTTGGATGATCGCCATGTTGGATTTTCATATATGTAGGCCATAGACTTATGTACTATCAGATGAGGATTATTGCGTAGGTTCATTATTCAAATATTGACTTCGATCCCATGATTTGGACACAAGAGATAATAACTTAATTTTAAAATTTCTCACGGCCGCCATCTTGAGGTTATATAATAAATTGAACTAAATTAGATGTCAGTGCATTACAATGTGTATATAAATTTGCTGTACCAAGTTTCTCTGCGTTCGGATGGTTAAATCGCGAGAAAAGTCTATTTAAATGTTTCAAATTTGCTTGCCCGCCATGTTTGTTTTGTAGTTAACAGGTTTCTGAAAGTCGCATATACAGTATGAACTTTCAGTAGTGGCCTTTATCACCGTACGAAGTATCAGGGTGATATCGGTAATAATTTCGGAGATATAGAATGCCGGTGAAATATTTAGCACAGCCGCCATGTTATATTGGTGAGACATAATAAAATTTGAAGGGCACGGTCGGAGTCGGCTAGAACAGTACTATGACCTTACCAAGTTCATTGAAATCGCTGTAGAAGTTTAGATTTTATTAGGGCGGACACACACACGGACAAAAGGTGATCTCATAAGCCTATTTTTTTCATAAATGAAAATAGGCTAAAAGTGGTACATATAATTAAGTGACTATACTTTTTTTTGTAAAAAGGTTTCATGAAAACTACTAAATTATTTTAAATTTGAAGTAAATTGTCACAAATACCAATATTCTATGAAAATGAGGTCAAATTGTACGCAAATCTGTATTAATAAAATTAAAGCTTTGCCTGTACTGTAGCCTGCATTGTTTCGAATATTGAAATTTTATGTTTTCTGTGTGTCATGGCAAAATAATGTACAGGGTTGCATTGGTTGAATTCCTGTCTATCTGTATGAATGAATGTGAATCACATGTGTAGAATTTCATGGAGGATTTGTATTTGCGTCCACGACCATTAGGGCACAATCTAGGCTAGGAATAATTTCTATAGCACCATGGTAAAGACGGGTATATGAAGCACTCACTTTGGTTTTCTCAACCAGAATTATATCCTTATTCGCTTATGCAATTCTTCGATCATAACATATTCTTTGTACTAGATATTAAAGGAATAAAAGGTAATTAATAAGATTTATTATACACACCGTGTACTTATACAAAGCTTTACACAAAGTTTTTGTTCTGTGCGTAGAATCTTAGTCATTTTGTTCTTAGTGTGCACTCGAGTAAGTGGTACTGTTAACACCGTAGTCCACATAGCGTACAGATACATTGAATTGATGTCTGGTGAAATCCTCGATGGTTGCAAATTCTGTAGTGAAAGCCGTGTGCAACCATTCTAGTGTCTCCAGTACATGTCGCAGCGGGACATTTGGTTCCTTCCATTCATTTCATCCATATTCATGGCTGGCGATTGACGAAATCCATCTATTCCATTTGCCTGTTCTTTCCTTTCTCTTATGTGGGCTTCACTTGCTGGTGTTTGCAGCAGGTTGTTCTTTTTGCCATCTCTCTGATGAACAAGTCTGTGGCGGCTAAGAGGTAGACAAGTCTACGCCTTGTTGCTCGTGATATTCGAAGGGCTCTGCGTGGGTAGGTAACTTTAACTGTCTCCAGTCTCCTGAAATTTTCGGTAGTGATGTGATTATCGCGACGATTCGTTTCATAAATAAATTGCATAGCAGGATAAAATGATTGGAAATAAAATTGTAAGCACTTTGTGTTTTATTCACTTTTCTAAACGAACGACGCGTTAAATTTCGTTAGACCGACTGAAAGTTATCAAATGATTGTTAATTAGGCAACACTGTAAAATGGCTTCAAAGCTTTCTACACCCAAATATAAGAGGCTGATGATCAAGGTGTCCCAAGTTCCTAACATGAGCTAACAACAGCAAGTGTTCCTCTCGTTTCAGTTTCAAAGTTTATAGGTTAGTAACCTGACGTGGGACTGACAGGGGCAGATGACCTCGAAGTTCCGTCCCTTAAAACAACAACAATAACTAAATAACTAACTAACTAACTAACAAACTAAGTAACTAACTACGTGGGACTGGTTTATATGGCTAAGAAATTGCTCGTCTCAAATTATACGAGTGTGGTTGCAAAACGCTGCGCTGTGTCGGGCAACTTCACCTGCTCATAGGAAAGGAGTAGCAGTGGTATTGAGTTGTTCGCGATAAACTCGTATAATAGCTTCAACGCACTCCACAAGGAGAGCGATTAACTGAACGGCTGTAATTACCCTGTCTAAGTTATTGGAGCACTTTTATAAAGTTATTTAGATCCACGCGGGATACTACGGTAGACAAGAACCGGTTCCTCTTGCCTTCCCTCAGCACCCACACGATACCCGAGCTTCCATACATTCATCATTCCATAAAAAGGGAAGGAATATAAAAGAACAGGTTCGGAATATTTACGCAGACATTCCTGTAGCATTCGCATCATGATGTCCACTGACATGGAGCGAAATAAGAGTATAGCCTAGGTGTGGGGGGATAGATATCGGAAGATCACAGTTTTCTGCTATATATTTTACTAGCAACCCGTCCTGGCTTCGCCCGGGAACAGTTATGAATGCATTACGTGCTAGCTCGTCAACTGTCGCCTCAGTAATTGAATAGAGGTTGTTGGAATAGATGAACATAAAACTCGCTTCACTCATTGTATAAACATACTCGTGTCTTAATTATTGCCATTATAGGCTCATTGCATAATGTAGTTAAACTGCGATCTATTGAATTATTATTGTGACGAACTTTCTGAGTTATGTTATCTACACTGTTTTGTTATTTCTGAATCTAATTTAACCGTTGCTATTTAAACTGGTGGTCTCTACTGTAATTCGTAGGGCCCGGATGTTGATGACATATCATCTTTTTACTAAGCTGTCTGAAACAATTCTGAAGTACTTAGAAACTCCGGACGGGCCACCCCGTCTTCAAATACGTCATTTTTATTTTGCATCTTTTTGCATTTTTTGCTATTTTTCTATCTTAAGGGCATTTTTTTAAGTTTGGTTGATATTTTTGGTTTTATTTTAGAGAAATTGGCCTTTTGAGGTCATTTTTTTCCAATTTAGTCATTTTACAGCTCTATATGACGGAGTTACGACTCTCAGAATTAAGAAGAATTCAGTAGCTGATACAAGATAATTTAAAATTGAAATATTGATTCCATTTCCTTAATCAAGCGGGTGGAAACTAGTCTTAGCAACAATCATGGCGAAATTGCTGCGGGTATTGCATCAAAACTGAAAAAAATGCGGACAAAAACACCGGGTATAAAACATTATGCGAAATCTCCGACATTTTTACTGGTTAAAACTACTGCACGGATGGGATTGAGGAGGATTTAGCAGCAAACGACCTTCCTCACTTCATATACGCTCCGATCACATCAGTTGATGATGAACGCAACTTTTCGAGACATAAAATCTTGTTGGCTGATAACCGCAGATCATTTACATTTGACAACTCAGACTAAAGTGAACATAAGCCTTTTGTTAGGTGCTAGAAATCTATTTTGATTTACTTTTCAGTTTGAGCTTAAGATGTCATTTTTGAAATATCGGTGAGTATTTTCTCCATTTTATACTGCATTTTTTTTCCAATTTTTGAAATATTGGTGAGTTTATTATTTTAAGATCATTTTCTCCATTTTATAGTGCATTTTTCGAATTTTTAGGACATTTATTACAGTCATTTTTGAAAATGTTAAGTGTATTTTTTAAACATTTTACGGCTTGCCAATGAGGCGAATACGCAAATGGTACAATGCACTAAGATACACTAAGGTTAAGTAAACTTAGCCGGTTTTTGATCCTGAGTCCTGTAGGGCCTACGTAGTCCGTTCTCGCTCACTGTTCACTGTTTAATTATAATTGAAGAGCGCTACATAAACACACACTAACTCTATGTACCCGTTGTTGTTGTTGTTGTTTGAGACTTCAGTATTTTGACTGGTTTGATGCAGCTTACCATGCCTCCCTGTCCTGAGCTAATCGTTTCATCTCTACATAGCTACCACACCC
Source organism: Meconema thalassinum (assembly GCA_946902985.2). Lineage (NCBI taxonomy): Eukaryota > Metazoa > Arthropoda > Insecta > Orthoptera > Tettigoniidae > Meconema > Meconema thalassinum. The sequence continues at coordinate 149,195,263 of OX336390.1, read as the reverse complement.
TACATCCGAGGCAATCAGTTTAACATATTCTAACCTTGGTTTGCCCCTACAGTTCTTGTCCTCGACCCTTCCTTCCATAACTAAGCTTGCTATTCCTGGGTGTCTTAATATGTGTCCTACCAACCCATCTCTTCTTCTTTCTGTTGTTGACGGGTTTATTTTATAGGTACTGCAGTATTTGACAGAGTCTCTTAATTAGGACTCACGATCAGAAACGATTTTGCAATGTCAGGTTAAACGTTTAAAACCGACAAACAGAAAACGTTTTTTAAAATTAAACTTTTGACTAAAAACGTTTAAACGTTTCTTTAAAAAAATTAACACTTGAGTGTATCAGCTGGGTCTCCGAGACCTGGGGTGTGATTTATGGTTTTTACATTTATGGTAAAAGTGTTTGGATCTCTAGTGTGAAATTCCCAATAATTCTCTCACAGTTAAGGAGAAAAGCAGTAATAAAACTAATCGACCATTATTGCTTATACACGGGCGCCAGGAAATGTTCTCGGCAGTGACTGCCGGCTTCTGCCAGAGCTAGCATCAGCAGTTTAGTTGGCAGCACGATGTCCTTGACAGGATGAATCCCTCACGTGCTGGCTGTTAAACTCGTCAGTGTGTATTGCAATAAGCGAGCGTATGTGTCATCAGCACTTCCAGCATCAGTTATGAATGGCTGTGGTGAGGACAAATACTATTTGTTTGTTTTGATACAAGCGACAGTAGTGCTGCCAACGTAACTACTGATGCTAGCTCTCGCAGACTCATGTTAGGCACTGCGGAGAACATTTCGTGGCGCCCTGTAGTTGTGTAAAAATGTAGCTTTATTGTAATTTACCATACATTTACATGGGCCGTCTCATGATTTAAAATCATTCAGTTACTAATGCATTTTATGATACATGATGTGTGGATGTTGACAGAATACTTGGCAAAAACCATATTTTATTAATTTAGTGATGACTTCATGTGAGGAAGTCAAGGTTTCATGCTGTGTGATGGTGTTTTAAAATCACATTTTAGCATATATTTTCACATTTAATTCAATTATTTCCTCATTTCGATGTTAAATTTCCATTTTAGAACCTAAATATTCACATTTAATTCGCATTATTAACCTAATATTGACGGTAAAAATCCCTCAGTATGCCTTCCTTCGGAGGGGAAGTAAAGTCGGTGGGCCCACGTCATAGATTTATGGCATGTAAAAGAACCTTCCACTAACTAAATTTGTAGGTTAGGTTTGATTAATTACGGTAGTAATTTTCTAGAAAATTTTCGATTTTTTAAATTGTTTTATTCGATAGTATGTCCCCTCTAGTTTCCAGAAATATATAGTTTATACTAGTTTTATTGTTGTTTAGCTCATTTATATTCACTCTAATGATCGGTGTGCACGCTTTTTAGCAGCTGTCACTTTGACTCATAGGTGCAGCAGATAAAGCACACATTAATCTGGCTTTGAAACAGTCTACTCCAGAACTAAAACAATGTAGGAGATACTCTCAGGTCGGAGAATGCAGAAGATTGACCTAAAATCCAAAGAAAAGGCATTTTTTACGAGTTGAAAAGTAAGACTCTTTACTCTAAATGTGTACCTCAAATTTAAGTTACGATTTCTCTCACTTCATTTTTTTCAATATTTGTCTTGACTTGTCCACTTAGAATGCAGATATTAGTTTCATTTAAAAACTAAAATATAAACAAATAATGCAGATATGTTATAAAGCAGAATGAAGCTGTTATATTGAAATTAGAGGTCGCGCCCCCCACATTTTTTTTCAAAATAACGTGAATTGTAAAACAAAGCTAATATATTTGCCACAATCAATGATACAAAAACGATTCTGCTATAAAACATTCTGAACACACAGCAGGTCAATGTTTCAGACGGCTGACGTTTTGACTGATTCTGAGGGAAATGTTTTTCAGTGCACAAGTCTATTGCGAGATTGAATGCACAGTCGAGTGGTATACTGTTTATAGGGGTATTTAATACCGCCATCCGGTATGAGAAATACCGGTAAACCACTCAGGGTTTAAACGTGATGAAAGGAAAGTAGTTCATTTTATCGACAATATCATCCATCAAACAAGAAATATCGTTACGGTGAGTTCAATTCTCGTAAATTAAGGAAACTTATGGAACATATTTAAGGTTAACGAGACAAATTTAAGCAAAAACTGGTATAAAAATCGATTTATCTTAAAAATCATTAAAACGGTAGGCTATTCAGAAAACGTTTAATTAGGAAGCGATTTGTTAAAAAACGTTTTGTCGTTTATTTATTAAAAACATTTCCCAAGGAAACTTTTTTTTAAACTAAACGTTTTACGAAACGCGGTAAGTAAGAAAACTTTTAGACCTTTAAACAATTAAACTTTTATCACAGTGTGTTGAAACCGTTTTGTCAGTGCAGAACTGTCCTCTTACAGGTAGCCATGTGTTTCGTCAGAGGGTTGTTGCATTACTCTGTGTTTTGTGTTGTGCGTTTTGATTTCTTTCTTTATCGTTTAGGCTCGTATCTACTCTTCGATAAAGTTGTTGCTTTCTTCTTCTTCTTCTTCTTCTTCTTCCAATAGTCCCTCATTTTCTGACTATGGGTCAGTCTTCTTTCTTCTGTCCACTTAGATCCTGTAGTCTTCTTACTTGTAAGGGACGTTGGGAAAACGCCTTGTCGGATGACCTGACGGAACATCAGACGGTCACGAGTTTGTTCCAGTGGGATAACTAATTGTTCCATATCTGACTTAACTGACGCAATACATTTGTTCTTAGAAGCATTACCTCTTCCTGTTACTGTGAATATCCTGTTGGCGATTCTATCAAAGTCCAGACGTGCCAAATGTCCATAAAAGGTCAGGCGACTTTTCCTTATAGACGTGATGATGTCCTCCTGGTGTTCATACAATTCATCATTAGGCCTATGACGGATTCTGTAAATCCCTCCTTCCTCTCTAATTGTGCCTAATATTTTCCTCAGGATCTTCCTCTCTTTTAACTCCAGTTTTCTGAGTGGACCCTTTCCGGTCATTACAAGGCACTCAGAAGCATACAGAACAGATGGCTTGACGATCGAGTTATAGTGTCTGAGTTTGAGGTTCTTGGAGAGGCACTTAGATGAATAGATACTACGACAGGAATGATAAGCCCTTTCAAACTTGGTACGTTTTGATTATTGTATATTACAGGATTCTTCGCTATTGTGAAGATATTTTCACAAACAAGAATGATTGGGCCGAATAAATCATAATTACGTTCTCTGTAACGAACCACTGGAGGCAACGCGTCGTCCAGCAGCCACATGACCTATCGTATTATCAAAGGCACATTCTCAAGCAGCAGATGCAGCGCGTTCTGCGGAAGTTACGAGAGAATGACGTCTACCATGACAACGACGCATTAATTTATTTGTTTTAATGTTGGACACAATTCCTAGGAGACAAAGTAGGGGTCCCCATCTTAGCTAAAACCTAACATTAACCAATTTTCTCAATTGAATCCATCCGAGCTGAAAAGCATTAAGTCAGTTTTCACTACTTTTCAGGAGAAAGTAAAAACCTCATGACAGAACAGAACTTAACAAATACACAATATTAGTCATCTATAGTGTGAAGCATCTATTGAGGATGTATTTGTGTTAGCAGAATATGAATTTTAATTTAATAAACACATCCTTCAAATCAGTTTTGGAAACGTGACTCCAGCTCCTTGGTCAGTCTAGTGCGGCATAAAGCCATCCAGAATGAATATGTCATGTGATATTCTATTTTAAAATAGATTTGTAACATAAAAATCACATAAACCTTGTACGAATGCAATTTACAATAGCACTGTAATACGCGGGAATCTTGCAGTGCGGCCAATATTAAGTACGGAATATGGCGCTGAAAGGCAGCAAGTCGTTGACTTAATGCTTTTCTCCTCTGATCGCACTACATGTAGCAGTGTTTTCTGACTTAAACAGAAGGCTGAGTTAATTCTTTCCTATGCAGTTCCAAGGCCCTTTGGTCAATACTTCAGAAAACTAATTGTTTTAAAAATGACCATTTTTGATTTAATGCTTTTCAGCTCCGACCGATTCAATCGTGCCAAACGTTGAAGGGCTAAAAGGCCCGTAAAAGTTTCTGATTGTGAATCTTACAGAACGTTATCAAACTAAAAAAAACACATTTCGAAAATTACTTCCGGCTTAAATGCAGTTTCAAAAAAAAAAAAGCCTAAAAACGCTTGTTTCTTTACTCGTTTTCTTTTTGTTTCTAATCCTGGCCAAATTGACTTATTTACATAATCGAATTGCATATCTTCTTGGAAATAAAACATTCTTTCTGGAAGATATCAAATCGCTCTTCAAGCTACCCAACACGGCTGCCTTGGACGCGGTCTTGGAAGAAAGGAAAACTAATGCACGTCAAATTCCTAGGGAATTTTTCGATACTGAAGCAATGAAAAATCACGAATGAAAAGGACCAAATTTCAAGTTACGCCACGTCTTCACGCGTTAAGCTGCACATGGTTTTCATAGTAAAATATATACAAATCCAATATTTCACAAACCGACAGAAAAGTGCATATGTCACCTATGCTCTCTGTATCATCTTGGAGACTGTGCTGAAAGATCACAACCGATCAGCACATTTGCTAAAGACTGATACAAATCAGTATTATCTTATTCATATATTCATATATTCTTTCTTTGTACACATTGTGTTTAAATAATAATAATAATAATTCTTTCATTTATGTGTTCCATGGTTAAATACCCTCAGGCGTTTTGGATTTTTTTGAAAAATCTTCACACTGGCAGTAGTTATAATAAGGGCTTAAGTGTAACTCTGTATTGACTCACACTAGCGCTCGTAGTGCAGGGGCGTGTATACATGTTTTTCGGGAGGGGGCTGACTATCCTGGAAAATTGTGAGTATTCTCAGGGGATTGTCACCACAAAATACCCAGAAATATGAACCAATAACTTAGAGCATATTACTTTGTGTATTTATTTTAGATAAGAGTTAATTTGTAAAATTCTAAGTTTGTATAGCCTACAATTAGTGGCAATACAAACAAAGTTGTAAAATACACACAAATAACATTTTATACTTAGTCTAATGAATTTTCTATTATGGCCTATGGAGTATGAATGGCAAATATCTAAATATTTGTCAATTAATTAAGCAGAAAGGTAAACATCTCTCTTTTTAAAAAAAAAGTATTTGTCAAAAGTACCATACTGTGGATTTCTCAGTTTTGCCTCACAAGGCTGAGTGTACCCCGTTCCAGCCCTCAGACCAGAATTAAAATTTCTTGGCAGAAAGCTGGGAATCACATTTGGACCTCCGCGGCGGCAGAAAGAATGCTAGCCACTACACCACGAGGTAGTCTAATTTAAATCTTAATATTGTTTATAACTTAGTCAATAAGTTAAGATTAGGATACAACCAAATTTACAATTAATTATGTTATGCTTTTACCAAAACAATACTTTCTTAATTTTTATTGACTCTTTTCTGTTTTTTTTTGGAACGCCCACAGTTCCCCCCTCATATACGCCTCTGTCATAGTGGTAGAAAAGGCAAACTGCTAATCTAATTGACCGGATATGGTTGAGTTTCCGGTGAACATTCATCAGTCTACCGCGTGTCATCAATCCGGCACCTCGTAAGAAACGTTTAGTGTGTCCTTAACGTTTAGAAAAGTGGAGAAAACAACGGAAATGAATTACAAATGCACCAAAGAAAGAAATAGTGTTCATGGAAGGTCTATCATGACATTACTGTAAAGGTTTTCAACATTGGGTTGCTTGCCTTAAGAGCTAGAACTGTGGATTTTATTTATTTCCGACGTTTCTGGTTCAAATGCACACGAAATAGCCTATACAAAAATATTTCAAGGAATACATTTACTTCAAAATTATCTAGTATAAAAATGGGTGGCGCTTAAGAGTACCTAGCCTAATCCTTTCTATAAGAATTCTTAAGTACTGAAATGAAGCAAATTACCTGGATTAGGCCAAATAGTCGGGAGAATATCTGGAGAAGACGTAGTATTAGATGTTTACTCCTCCGCTGTCATAGACCCACCCAGTCGTCCAAAATAGGATCACGACTTATATAGTTGAAATTGCAACTCTGACAGCCATCTTTCTCACTGAGTGAATAATGCCAACCCCACGCATTTGGTACTATTTCGCACCCGATATACAAAAGCAAAAGAGCGCCATCAAATTAATGCCAAAGTGCGCCAAATTTAACTCGGAGTCCATGATTAGTTAAAATAATTTCTGATCTATATCCCCCCATCCATTAAAACCATTCCCAAACCTTTTAACCTTAACCTTTACGTAACCTAACCTTCTTCTTCTTTCCGATGAGGCCTGCTAGGGACCACGTGCCAATTTCAATTCTTCACACTTTTCTCTTCCGTTCCCTCCAGTACTCCTTCATCCGTTCACTATGCTGCTTCTTTCTGTCCTCGGACCACTTCGCACCAGGTTTCTTTGACAATCTTCCTTGGAATCCTTTCATACTTAATACCCTTTTTCTAAAGATCTCTCTGTTCACCGTTTCTTCTTCACTTATATTATTTATTTCTAAATCTTTCTTTACTTCTTGAATCCAGCTAGTTGTTGCCCTTTTCTCCCAAAGGTACTTGAATATCTCTTTTGTTAATCTGGAATCATCCATTCTGTAAATATGTCCTAAAAATTGCAATCTCCTTTTTCTTATCGTTTCTGTTATATTTTCTATGTTCCTGTCTATTTCATCATTAGATCTTAGTTTCCATACTTCTGCTGTTTTCACTGGGCCTAAAATTTTCCTCATGATTCTCCTTTCTAGTACTTCAAGTTTATCTAATCTATAGTTTAGTACCAGACATTCACTTCCGTATAGGCATTCCGGTTTCACCACTGTAGTGTAGTGCCTTATTTTAAGATTTTTAGATAAGCACTTTTTGTTATAAAAAATCTTAGTGATACCATATGCTCTTTCCATCTTGTGTACCCTTTCTTTGTAACGTAATCTTGATTACGGTACAAATTGGTGTTACGGCTGTGAGTTTGTGTCATCGCTCGCCGTTTGAGTCACAACTGCCCCAGGGGCTGGGCTGTGGCTTGCCTCCTGTATTGTGCGCGCCTTATGCAACAGGGCTACTACAGACAAAGGGATAGTCCAGAAGATTCGTGACTGGACCAGCGGTGGAAACCTCGAGAAGCCGTGGACTCTGGATGGATCTAGAACCATTTATTGAGTCACCGGCCTGCTATATAAGAGTGACCCGTGAAGCAGTTGTCGTTGTGTTTTACGAGCTAGTGCGAGCGATTATCTTGTGCGACAGAAGTGTGGTGACGAAGTGCTGTGCGAGTTACGAAATCCTGTGACATTGTTTCTCCCAGCTTGTGAACAGCGAACATCAAGTGCTCGTAAGTAACTGTATTTGTTGTACCTGAGGAAGAGGGGCAGGTAGCTTCTGCCAAGGCCACCGGACTCATTAGGACGGATTAACTTCTGTGGTCTGTTGCAAGTGAAAGGGGCCAAGGGCGCATAAGGAAGAGACTTGAGGAAACTGGAGAAGGCTCCTAATTGCTTGTATTTGCTGATTAGTGTAATTTTCTGGCCACAATAAAGTTAATTATTTCTTTAAGCAGTAATTAGTGTTGTGCTTTGTACCCCCACCGTAATCCAGTTAACAAAAGTGCCACTAGGGGGTGGCACGTAACAACTGGTGTCAGAAGCCGGATTACGAACTCAAGCACAACACCTGACGGTCCTGGTTTCAAAACCCGAGCAGGTCATTTTCTCTAATTTTCCTGTGAGTGCATGCCCTTTACAAGACAAACAACTAAAATGGAGGAGAAATTGGCAGCATTGCTAGAAAAGTTAAATGGCATGGAAACCAAATTAGAAGACGGCCAGAAGAATTTAACCAAGGACCTAACTGCCAAATTAGAAGACGGCCAGAAGAAGATGGAAGACGGTCAAAATAAGTTAGCGGAGGACCTGAAGAAGATGGAGGACGGCCAGAAGAAGATGGAGGATGGCCAGAAGAAGTTAGCAGAGGACCTGAAGGACAGCCAGAATAAGTTAGCAGAGGACCTAACCGCCAAATTTCTGGATGGCCAGAAAAATCTGGAAGAGTGCCTGCTGACGAAATTAGAGGAGAGCCAAAGGAAATTAGAACAGGGCCTACGTGAGGAAGTCGCAGCAGTGGAAAAGAAGTTCGACGCCTTACAAGTGGAAGTTGCCGAGCTGCGCCAACGCCCGCTGATGGGGGTGGAGGAGAAATTCAACGCCTTACAAAAAGAAGTTGCCGAGCTGCGCCAACGCCCACTGACGGGGGTGGAAGAGGAATTCAACGCTCTACGAGAGGAAGTTGCCGAGCTGCGCCAACGCCCGCCCACCGTTACACCGGGAATATCAGGAACGGGACATAGCAGAGTGACGCCCCCAACCTTCGACGGAAAGGTCCCGTGGAGCACCTACTTACGTCAGTTCGAGGCAGCCTGTTCCATAAATAACTGGAACAACACAGAAAAGGCTACAGCTCTCATTGTAGCGCTGAGAGGCGACGCCCTTAACGTCCTTCAGGCCATCCCGACTGGATCCCAGGACTACGCTTCACTGATCGCCCATATGGAGTCCCGATATGGAGATAGCCATCTTCAGCAGGCCTACCAGATGCAGCTCCGGACCCGGGTACAGAAGAACGCGGAAACCCTGCAGGAGTTCGAGATGGACATCGCACGCCTCGTAAGGCTCGCCTATCCAACAGCGCCGGCCGACTTTCTGGAACAGATTGCGACGCAGACCTTCACCGACGGGCTACGGGACTCGGACACTCAACAGGCGCTGCGACTCGCGCGCAATAAGACCCTGGCAGATGCGCTGAGCCACGCACTTGAATTCGAGACGGCAAAACAGGCATCTAGAATGCACGCGCTAGTGCGTCAAGTGGACGTCGACGAACCAGTAAAAACCAACGAGACCAAGCCCCTGGCCGACGAATTGATGGAGGCGCTAAGCCGTTTCTTCGACAGTCGCGCCACTACCAGCAACGACACAGCCGGAAGACAACCGGAGAGGCGGCCTGGTAAAGGACTACCGACCTGCTGGGCCTGCGGTAAGAAAGGCCACCTGAGCAAGGACTGCGGTGATCGCCGCCGCCGAGGGTATCCGACGGGAAATCAGTCGTCTGAAGACCGCGCCGCCCAGGGAAACGAGTATTAGCCAGCCTTGGGGGGCAAAGGTTGGCTTGTGACAGTCGTCAAGCCCCGGCAGTCCAAGTGCGTGTGACGAAGTTACGGAGGGACAATAGCAGCCTGATGGTCGACGGAGTCATCAACGGAGTGAGCTGGCCCATGCTGATCGACACGGGAGCATCGAGGACCATCGTCAATCCCACTGTGATCCCGAAGTGGAGAGTGCAACCCACACAAAGGAACCTCCAGCTAATAACCGCGACCGGAGAGACCGCACCGGTACATGGCGAAGCATCACTGGAGTTCGTCATTGGTCGACGGGTGATAAAGCATCCAGTGCTTGTGGCTGACGTATCAAACGAAGTGATCATCGGACTGGACTTCCTGGACCAGAACAACATCATCTTGGACCTGAGTACCAACACTCTGCACTTCGGAGGTGAGGAACTTGCTTTGCAACCAGCACACGAGGCAGTCACCGCACGACGAGTAAGGCTGAGAGAAGACGTCATCGTTCCTGCCAGGACGGAGGTCAGCGCCGCCGTAATTGTCGACGGAACTGCTGAGGGAGTGGCGGCTGTCATCGAGCCAAAATATGAGGACATCCAGACAAAAGGATTGCTAGTTGCCAAGACCCTCATCAACACGACGCCTCGGCCGTACGTCCGCCTGTCCAACCTGAACGACTACGACATTACGGTTCACCGGGACACCAACCTAGGAGTCTGCGAGCCCGTTACCTGGATTGCCCGCATCACCGACACGACGGACGGACACCTGCAGACGGACAACCGAAGAAGACGCACACTGCCAGAAGAACTACAGAAGCTGTACCAAGGATCCCAGGACCATTTAGACGAGGAACAATCACGCCAACTCCAGGACCTGCTACGCGAATTCCAGGACGTCTTCTCCGTGGGAAGCAAAGACTTCGGCAGGACAAGCTTGGTCCAGCACAGAATCGACGTTGGGGACAGCGCACCGATTAGGGCCCCATTCCGACGTGTCCCGCTCGCCAAGCAAGCCGAAGTCGACCGGATGGTTGAAGAGATGAAGGATCAAGGGGTGATCGAGCCATCACATAGTCCTTGGAGTTCTCCGGTCGTGCTTGTGAAGAAGAAGGACGGTTCCACCAGGTTCTGCGTGGACTACAGGCGGGTGAACGATGTCACGAAGAAGGACAGCTACCCTCTACCCCGGATCGACGACACGCTGGACACCATATCAGGGTCGAGATGGTTCTCCACCTTGGATTTGAAGAGTGGCTATTGGCAGGTGGAGGTCCACCCTAAGGACCGCGAGAAAACGGCGTTCTCTGTGGGCAGCGGGCTCTGGCAGTTCACCGTCATGCCATTCGGTCTGTGCAACGCCCCTGCAACCTTCGAAAGGCTAATGGAGACCATTCTGAGGGGACTACACTGGAAGACCTGCCTGGTATACCTAGACGACGTCATCGTTCTGGGGAGGAGCTTCGAGGAGCACTACAGCAACCTTAAGGAGATCTTGTTGAAGCTACGAGCTGCCCAGCTGAAGTTGAGCCCCAAGAAGTGTCAGCTCTTCCAGAAGCGGGTCCAGTACCTTGGGCATATCGTCTCCGAGGAAGGGGTGCGCACCGACCCAGAGAAGACCGCAGCTGTGAGGGAGTGGCCAGTTCCGAAGGACAAGTCGCAACTACGAAGCTTCCTGGGATTCTGCACTTATTATCGTCGCTTCGTGAGAGGATTCGCCGACATCGCCAAACCTTTACATCGACTGACTGAGAAGGACCAACTCTTCACGTGGACAGCAGAATGCCACAATGCCTTCGAGCAACTCAAGCAGGCTCTGTGCACCGCGCCTATTCTGGCCTACCCCAGACCTGGAACAAGGTTCATCGTCGATACCGATGCCAGCGACTTTGGCATAGGGGGAATCCTGTCGCAGGTAGTGGACGGCGAGGAGAGAGTAGTGGCCTACTTCAGCAAGGCCTTGTCAAAGCCAGAAAGGAACTACTGCGTCACAAGGAAGGAGCTGCTCGCCATCGTGAAGACCATTGAACACTTCCACAAGTACCTGTACGGGCAAGAATTTCTCATCAGGACCGACCATGCATCCCTGCGGTGGCTCCTGAACTTCAAGCAGCCCGAGGGTCAACTCGCGCGGTGGTTAGAGAGGCTTCAACAGTATAACTTTGAGATTCAGCACAGGAAAGGCCAACTGCATTCTAACGCCGACGCCCTGTCACGAAGACCGTGCCCAGAAAACTGCACCTTCTGTGCCCGAAGGGAGGGGAACACCGGGATACAGTGCCGAAGGACTACCGTGGAACTTCAAGGGAGCTGGAGCCGCGAATCTTTCACGCGGGCGCAAGCGGAAGATGATGACCTGGGACTGATAGCCGAATGGAAGAGGGCCTGTGTCCCCAGACCCGGGTGGAACATTGTGAGTGACTGCAGCCCAAAGTTTAAGTCCTACTGGGCACAGTGGGACTCGCTGATTGTAAGGGATGGCCTCATCTGCCGTACCTGGGAGAGCACCGACGGAAAGACATCTCGGGAACAAGTCGTCGTTCCAAAGGCTATGACGGAGGAAGTCCTGAAGGAAGTTCATGGAGGATCATCTGGTGGACACCTAGGGATAAAGAAGACCCTGGAGAAGCTGAGAGAGCGGTTCTACTGGATCGGATGCCGAACAGACGTGGAGAACCACTGCGCGAGGTGCCACGATTGCGCAGCCAGCAAGGGCCCAGGACGAAGACGACGGGGTCCACTGAAGACCTACAACGTGGGCGGCCCCATGGAGAGAGTGGCCATCGATGTTGCTGGGCCATTCCCGTTAAGCGAGGCAGGGAACCGCTACATATTAGTCGTCAGCGACTACTTTACCAAATGGCCGGAGGCGTATGCGCTCCCTAACCAAGAAGCCGCGACGATTGCAGAGACCCTGGTGAAGGAATTCGTCAGCCGGTACGGAGTACCCCTGGAGCTGCACTCCGACCAAGGGAGGAACTTCGAGTCGCAGGTGTTCCAGAACCTATGCCAGCTGCTGGGAATCCGGAAGACAAGGACAACGCCACTACACCCTCAGTCCGACGGGATGGTAGAGCGATTCAATCGCACCATCGATAACCATCTTCGAATAGTCGTCAGCGAGCACCAGAGGGATTGGGACAAACATCTTCCACTATTTCTCCTGGCCTACCGCGCCGCCGTGCATGAAGCCACCGGGTGCACACCAGCCCGGGCCATGTTTGGGAGGGAGCTCCGTCTACCTGTCGATCTTGCCTTTGGCCGACCTGGGAATGATCCGATCCCGGTAAGCCAGTATTGTCAAGAACTGGTCGACCAACTGGAGGACGTGCACGCGTTCGCGAGGAGGAAATTGCGGATCGAGACCGACAGAATGAAGACCCGATACGACCAGCAGACGGATGCCGGCGGATTCCACGAGGACGACCTGGTCTGGCTCTTCAACCCATTACGGAAGAAAGGCCTGTCACCCAAACTGCAGAAGTCCTGGGAGGGCCCGTACCGAGTCGTGAAACGGATCAACGATGTCGTCTACAGGATCCAGCGGAGCCCGAGGGCGAAGATGAAGATCGTGCATAGAGATCGCCTGGCAGCCTACGGAGGGACACAGACGGACCAATGATTGATCGGGACGATCAGCCTTTTTAGGAAGGGGGTGGTGTTACGGCTGTGAGTTTGTGTCATCGCTCGCCGTTTGAGTCACAACTGCCCCAGGGGCTGGGCTGTGGCTTGCCTCCTGTATTGTGCGCGCCTTATGCAACAGGGCTACTACAGACAAAGGGATAGTCCAGAAGATTCGTGACTGGACCAGCGGTGGAAACCTCGAGAAGCCGTGGACTCTGGATGGATCTAGAACCATTTATTGAGTCACCGGCCTGCTATATAAGAGTGACCCGTGAAGCAGTTGTCGTTGTGTTTTACGAGCTAGTGCGAGCGATTATCTTGTGCGACAGAAGTGTGGTGACGAAGTGCTGTGCGAGTTACGAAATCCTGTGACATTGTTTCTCCCAGCTTGTGAACAGCGAACATCAAGTGCTCGTAAGTAACTGTATTTGTTGTACCTGAGGAAGAGGGGCAGGTAGCTTCTGCCAAGGCCACCGGACTCATTAGGACGGATTAACTTCTGTGGTCTGTTGCAAGTGAAAGGGGCCAAGGGCGCATAAGGAAGAGACTTGAGGAAACTGGAGAAGGCTCCTAATTGCTTGTATTTGCTGATTAGTGTAATTTTCTGGCCACAATAAAGTTAATTATTTCTTTAAGCAGTAATTAGTGTTGTGCTTTGTACCCCCACCGTAATCCAGTTAACAAAAGTGCCACTAGGGGGTGGCACGTAACATTATTATTATTATTATTATTGAAATATCAAAGTTATATCGTTTTATTCACCCATTAATATCAAGGGAGGGGCCATACCATATTCACGTCATTACCATAGTCATATATAATATTGTCAAGTGCTTAGATTAAGAAACAGGGTTTTTATAGAGGTCTAGGGCTGTTTTATTAGTTAAATTGTAAAGACAGGACGGGCATGGTTGGAAGAAGTTACGGACGGTGAAGCAACATATTGCAAGAAAATGTATTTCTGGAGCGAAGCCACGCTGACTGGAGACAAGGGCTTGGAGAAAGATTTCGGCGGAATATATAGATGCGCAACGAGAGGAATAGCGGGTTCTGAGTGGAATATTTGAAGTACGCGGGCCTGTATTCCCGCTCGGAGAAGTTTTAGCGTCGCTTGAGGACTGAGAAATGCTTTGCTATAATTGGTCTGATGGGTCGCGGGCAAATTTATGCCGCGAAACATCGGGACCATTCAGAGTGTATAAAAGCCCAGCGCGACTTCAGCACTGGCTATTCTATAGATTCTATTCTGTCATTCACATATTCGATCACGCACTCACTCACTGACTTTGTGAGTCGTAGACTCTGCCAGTCCCTCAGTAAGATGGGACTTAGTGAATTCAATTAGCCTGGTTTGTTCAAATTTGCTTACCATGGTGATCAAACTCAGAAACAAGCAGCAGCAGCAGCAGCAACAACAACAACGAGAAGAAGAAAACATATGTTTTCAAAGGTCAATAAACGTGTGTTGGCGTAAGATCTCAAATTAGACTGCAAGCAGACCAACGAGATGGACTTTGAACCACAAGGCACCAGGTATGTGGACCGAGTTATTATCAACACAGAAGATCAGCGCTAGCGAGAAGACAGTCAATATTGCCCCGCAATTAGGGAATATTAATGCACATATTGTACACAGCTCGAAACCTCAGATCAAATGTTAATAATTTTGTTGTAAATAAACCAGTATTAGTTAAAATGTCTTGTTCATTGGGAGTTGAATATATAGGATAGTTGGAATGCAAAGAGTATCTCATAGAGCAAGTTTATTGCCCTACGCTCCGATGATAGATCTTGGCTCAAGGAAGGGAGCGGCCGTGGCTAAATAAAATTTTAATGTGTTATCTTTACGATAACTGGCGCCCAGTAAATCTAAATTAATAAAGTGTATGTCGTCTGTCTAGACAGGCCAATGCTAAATAAGAACGATGAGGTGGTTTTAAGGAGTCTTGAGTGTAATATCTGTAGAAACGTTATAAATGATCGCCCAACTTGTAGAGCGATATCCAACGACAAAGGTAGCCGTTACAAATGGCACAACCAATGTGGGGCTACGAAATATCGTACTGAAGTGAATGGATATTATGTATAAATCCAGTTTATTTCAAGTATGTTAAAGTTTAAAGTTGTTTTCATGTACGATATAAACGAGTACTCTTTGCATTCATTCCGAGTTTTTCAATAAAGAGGCATATATCAAGTTAGGGAACTACGGTTATAAATTAGGAGTGTTCTTTTGATGAGTTGTTTTTTGGGTAATGAGTAACAGGGATAATTTGGGGAATATACATTTGAGAAACCGTAGTATTATAAGATCAGTTAAAATGTCAAAATTAGATGTGCAGGGTACCAATGATGAGATGTCAAAAGTAAGCGAAAATCAGGAAACTGAGGAAAATAAACAAGACGGGGCTACAACCATCCAGAGTAATGAGGGGGAGAATCCTTCCTGGCTTCGAAACCTGACGATGCTCATAACTGAACAGAGTAAGAAGTTAGAGGAACAGAGTAAGAAATTTGCCGTGCGTAGCGATCAACTAGAAAAAGCAATAGATCTTAAGTTAGCTGAACAGAGTAAAAAGCAAGAGGAACAAAGTAAGAAATTTGACGTGCGTAGTGATCAGTTAGAAAAAGCAATAGATCTTAAGTTCTCTGAGCAGAGTAAGAAGCTAGATGAACAAGGTAAGAGGTTTGATGAAGCCACAGAGAACTTCAATAGACAAATTAAAGAAGTAGGCCGAGAATTTCACAATAAGTTAGAAAACAGGATTAGTGAGGTGGAGGAATCATGGTCACTTAAGGTTGATGCCAGAATGCAACAAGTGTCGGAGCGAGTTGACAAAATTGACGAGGAAGTGAAAATTAAATGTAGTAAAGTTAGGGTTGACTTAGAAGGCGAAGTCAACAGTATGAAGGTCAAGTGTGATAATAATATTGCTAAAATAGGTAATTTAGAAAATAAACTAGAGAGCGATAATCAAGAAATTAGGGAAGAGGTTAACAGTAAATTTAACAGTATCAGTGAAGAAGTAGCGAGTAAAACAGATAAAATGGAGGAGAAATTGCAGAGATGTCAGAAGCAAATAGCAACAAATAGCGGTAATGTACAAATAGGAAATTTAAGTAGATTTCTAACTAAAGAGGCAGATTTGCCAGTATTCACAGGCAAGGCATATAACCCAATGGAATTCTTAAAAACAGTAGAAAAGAAGTTCGCTAAAGATTTAGAAGAGGGGATCGTTCAATGGGAACAAGTACTTGAGATGCTAGATAAATCTTTTGTTAGGGATTCAAGGTCATGGTTCAGTGTGTATAAATACCAGATGACTAGTTTTAGAAAATTTAAAGAGAAGTTCATAGCCAAGTACTGGAATGAAAATGTGCAAGAAAGAGAAAGATGTAACATTATTTTTGGGAAGTACCAAAGGAGAGATGGTGTTTCGTACACAGAGTATTTCTTAGCGCATGTACTTATATGCCAGAATTTAGAAGGTTTAGAGACTGAATCACAGGTAATTAAAACATTATTAAGGCATTTTCCTGATATAATTAAAGAAGCATTCTTCATGCAGAATATTACTACTATTGACGGGTTCGAGAAGCTATTGGAAAACTTTGACTCTCTTGAAAATAGTAGGACCGAACGCAAGCCAATAAGTCGAGGAGATAATTTCGGGCAGGGTGAGAGAGAGAGGGGAAGAGAACAAGGCAGGAATGCGAATTACGAAAGACGACTTGACAATGGGGGACGCACAGCAAATACGAGGAACGAGAATTTGAACAGAGTAGGGAAGGTACTAGGCCAGACAGACGTACAGGTCAACAACAACAACAACAATCTACACCAGGGGCAGGTAGGCCTAATTTAAACGAATAACGGGTTGCAGTGAGGTCAACAGACAGCCCGAAGTGATTGCAGTTCAATGTCCTAGGAATATTGAGTATTTAGGAGATTTTAATATAGATGTTAGAGAAGAACTGCTTTATGACCTAAATGGTGGAAATTTAGACAATATTGAGAATGAGATTATGTCACCAGTAATTAAACTTGAATGTGTGGGGTAAAGAAGTTGATGTTTTATTGGACAGTGGAAGCGAAAACTCTTGTATAAATTTAAGATTTTTGGAAGATGTAATGAGAGAAGGTATTCATGTTGATATAATTCCAGTTAAGTCCACTTTCATTGTCACAGCTGTAGGTAGTAGGTCTCAGAAAATATGTAAGCAAGTCGCAGTTCCAATTAACATTAGTGAGTTAGTTAAATTTCAGCCCTGTTTGGCAGTTCCAAATTTAGTATATCCGGTGATTCTCGGTGCGGAATGGTTATCATTATATCAAGTTAAATTAGATTTTCATTTTGGCAGGATATGTTTATTTTGGCAGGATAAAGAAGTTCAGGTTACGTATAAGGTGTCTAAGACTGACAAACAAATGAAAGTGTGTGTGTTTGAGGAAGAAAGCAACGTGGTTGTGAGTGATGAGATTCCTGAAGTAAATGAGGTAGACCGCGGAGATGCTAGTGAGAGCAAAGTTTTTAAGGTGTGTCAGGTTGCAATGGAGTCTGAACTTAAGAGTAAGATCCATGATGCATTGTCACAATGTAAGCTGGATGAGGTGCAAGGTCATCAGTTACATGAGGTATTAATAAAATATAAGGAAATTTTCAGCACAAAACCCGGAGCAACACACTTATATGAGCATAGTTTTGTCGTTAAAGACACAAGTAGTTTCGTAGGGCCTAGGTATCCTGTCGCAACTAAATATATGAAAGCCGTCGAAGAACAGATAGAATTAATGTTGGAAAACGACATAATTGAGCCTTCAGCTAGCCATTGTTTAAATCCATTAGTTGTAGTAGCCAAGAAAGACAATTCAGTGAGACTGTGCATAGACGCCAGAATGTTAAATACCAGAATCGAAAGCGACCAGCTGAGAACTGAAACAGTGGAGGAATTAGTTCAACGTTTTCAGGGGCGGAAGTGGTTCTCAACAGTAGATTTTAGTAGTAGTTGCTCAACGTTAGTGAGGAAATTAGGTAGGACACTAGGTAGTTATTTCAGGTATGTATTGTTGACTCATGTGATGTTATCGAGACTAGTCAGTGTTTTGTTGAGAGGTAGGAAGTACATGGAAGTTTGTAGCAACGATTGTTACGTAAGCCGTTGCCATCTTGTGCATTGGAAGGGAAAATGTCAAAGCTGTTTTTATTGTTTACTGGACCTTATGTCGTTTCGAAGAGGATAGGAAAGAATGCCTACTTATTGAAAGATCAGGAAAATTGTGTCATTGGTACATATAACATTTTCAATCTGAGGAAATATCATAGAAAAGAGCAAGTGCTGCAAGAAGGGCAGACTGCCGTGTGTTTATAATTAGAGTCGTGTCGTGGCTCTAAGGAATTGGTGGAAGTGAGATAAATCACTTGTGTTGCGTGAAACAAGAAGCAATATATATTGTGTTCTGTTATTGTAAGGGACTACAAGAACAAATGTAGCATGTAAATCCTGTATGACTGCACAGGACAATCAGAATGTTTATGTAACATTGCAAGAAGAGTGCAGATCAATCAAGGAAAATGAAAAGGGTATAATCATTATGTATGTAATTTGAAGGGTCATATATGTATATTCAGTGTATTTCCTGTAAAGTTTTAAAGGGAAGATTTGTGATTTCATCATTCATTACATTCTTTATGAAACCATGGGGACGTTTTGTAACGTAATCTTGATTACGGTACAAATTATTATTATTATTATTATTGAAATATCAAAGTTATATCGTTTTATTCACCCATTAATATCAAGGGAGGGGCCATACCATATTCACGTCATTACCATAGTCATATATAATATTGTCAAGTGCTTAGATTAAGAAACAGGGTTTTTATAGAGGTCTAGGGCTGTTTTATTAGTTAAATTGTAAAGACAGGACGGGCATGGTTGGAAGAAGTTACGGACGGTGAAGCAACATATTGCAAGAAAATGTATTTCTGGAGCGAAGCCACGCTGACTGGAGACAAGGGCTTGGAGAAAGATTTCGGCGGAATATATAGATGCGCAACGAGAGGAATAGCGGGTTCTGAGTGGAATATTTGAAGTACGCGGGCCTGTATTCCCGCTCGGAGAAGTTTTAGCGTCGCTTGAGGACTGAGAAATGCTTTGCTATAATTGGTCTGATGGGTCGCGGGCAAATTTATGCCGCGAAACATCGGGACCATTCAGAGTGTATAAAAGCCCAGCGCGACTTCAGCACTGGCTATTCTATAGATTCTATTCTGTCATTCACATATTCGATCACGCACTCACTCACTGACTTTGTGAGTCGTAGACTCTGCCAGTCCCTCAGTAAGATGGGACTTAGTGAATTCAATTAGCCTGGTTTGTTCAAATTTGCTTACCATGGTGATCAAACTCAGAAACAAGCAGCAGCAGCAGCAACAACAACAACAACAACGAGAAGAAGAAAACATATGTTTTCAAAGGTCAATAAACGTGTGTTGGCGTAAGATCTCAAATTAGACTGCAAGCAGACCAACGAGATGGACTTTGAACCACAAGGCACCAGGTATGTGGACCGAGTTATTATCAACACAGAAGATCAGCGCTAGCGAGAAGACAGTCAATATTGCCCCGCAATTAGGGAATATTAATGCACATATTGTACACAGCTCGAAACCTCAGATCAAATGTTAATAATTTTGTTGTAAATAAACCAGTATTAGTTAAAATGTCTTGTTCATTGGGAGTTGAATATATAGGATAGTTGGAATGCAAAGAGTATCTCATAGAGCAAGTTTATTGCCCTACGCTCCGATGATAGATCTTGGCTCAAGGAAGGGAGCGGCCGTGGCTAAATAAAATTTTAATGTGTTATCTTTACGATAACTGGCGCCCAGTAAATCTAAATTAATAAAGTGTATGTCGTCTGTCTAGACAGGCCAATGCTAAATAAGAACGATGAGGTGGTTTTAAGGAGTCTTGAGTGTAATATCTGTAGAAACGTTATAAATGATCGCCCAACTTGTAGAGCGATATCCAACGACAAAGGTAGCCGTTACATCTTCTACCGAAGATTTTTCTAAACCATTTTCTTGAATTATTTCTCCCAGATATTTGAATTTCTTTACTCTTTCCACTGTTGCCAAATATTTTGAAGCGTTCTTGATGTTTGTAATAAATTTAGTTTTTTCTACGGAGATTCTCAAACTTGTTTTGTTGGCTATTTCTTCCGAGAGATTGATTTGTGTTGTTGCACTTGTTAGGTTTTCTGACAATATAGCAAAATCGTCTGCAAATGCTAGGCAACTTATTTCAATGCCTTTGTTTCTTCTCCCCAAAGTTACTGGGGAAATGTTATGTTCTTTTAGCTTTAAATTCCAAATTCTTACAATTTTCTCTAAAACACAGTTGAACAGAAGGGGTGGTAAACCTATTATTCACATAATTACAAAGATACTTTATAGGACATGTTAGCAACGTTTCACATTGGGTATGACGTACTGTCAGACGTGAATGAAACATGGCGCCGATAGTGAAATGAACGCGATCAAAAATGCTTTATTTACGTAATAATAATAATAATAATAATAATAATAATAATAATAATAATAATAATACACATCGCTATCACTCCCCACAGCACGTAGGAGCAAGAGGGGGGGGGGGGGGAAGGCTGGAAAAAACAGTCGTTAAGATAACCACCGCAGTCGACCGGACACTGAGTTCCAGTGAGCACGAAAACTGCGAGTAGCTGTAGTACGGAAGACAATCAGATAAGTAGTTAGCCTAAAATTTTATAGTTTAACCATAGTTTACAACCATATAATCTCTCTAAAGTACAATCTCCGGATAGCTATCACCATTTAGCATTTCACCTAACATATATACTGCATTTAGCATACACTGACAGTTGCAGTACCAATACTACAACTAAATAATTGTACATATTGTAAATATTTTCACCTGTATTTCAAACATGGATTTTGTAGCCTAAGTGTAATGGATCTGATGATGATTGCTTGACGATCGAAACTGGTCATCCTAGTGTTTGATTAATCTCATGTAATTTATTTCAGGATTAGGGTATAACCCATCTCTTTTGGGTACATTCGTGTTGACCGACTGAAAAGCACTAAAAACTCTTGTAATAATAATAATAATAATAATAATAATAAACAAATATTTCCGGTGCAGCAGTGGCAATTGAAATTGAAATCAACTTGTAACGACTCCCAGAAAGGTTTGTGAATCATAAATAATATCTTCAATAATCGACTGTACCTTGTGAAATGTTATGAGAAGGGAGGATTAGTTACTCTTAAGTTTTAATTGAAAATGAATCGTTAACAGACTGCTTCAGAATTAATTTCTCTATCTGGTAATCTACTGTAATATAGAACATTACTCAAGCAATATGGCCACTACTTGTTCTGTATTACAGCTACTGTTTGTTGGTCCGTACCTGTGGTAGACATATCGGTAGCGCTTGTCGTCCACGGGCACGATGTCCAGGAAGACGATGTAGGAAGCTGACGGCTCCAATCCACTGAGTCTCACTTTGACGGTGGGGAACATCCGCCTACTGGAACAGAGTGACACCACAGACAATACATACAACCACACTCATTTATAACATTCATGTTAAAATATCAATAAATTGGAATATTTGTGACAGGCTTAAACGTCCAGGTCTTATGCTGAAATTATGAGGTGAAACATCTGATCGCACTTACACTAGAATCAGTGTCTTAGCTTTTATGTTATTATAAATGAAAATCCACAGCCTGCTTCCAGTCTCCGACCGGGTCAGGAATGGAATGAATGAAGCCCCCATCTAGCGGCGAGGATATGAACTGTGCCGGCTGCCGAAGCCTGTCGCATTCCTATGGGGCAATGATTAAATGAATGACAGATGAAATGAAATGATAGTGGAGAGTGTTGCTAGAATGAAATTGTGACAGGGAAAACCGGAGTACCCGGAGAAAAATCTGTCTGCTTCCGTTTTGCCCAGCACAGATCTCACATGGAGTGACCGGAAATTGAACCACGGACCCAGCGGTGAGAGGCCGGCGTGCTGCCGCCTAAGCCACGGAGGCTCTTTTATGTTATTATAATGTGTCATAATAATATTTGCCTAACTTATGCTTGCAAATTTGCGATAAATCTGACAAAGTATTCAATACAATATACTGTGACCCAATGAACTGACTGGCCCAGTAATTATACTAATAACATAGCGTATAGAAGAGAAAGTGACGTGACTTGTGGAGTTTGTATGGTCCTGCCGCTAGGCGGCTCTAGCGTCGGCTAGCGCTGAGTGCGGTCGGTATCAATAGCCTACCAGCAGTTGAATATGGTTGAATGTTACGTTTCAGTTATCAGCGTCCACTACTATGTAGGCCTATTAGACAAGATGACCCAAATATAACATTCTCCACACTGAGTACATAAAACGCTGACATCCGTTGATTTAATTACGAAACATTATTTTACGTTATTCAGTAGGTTCATATAATAAGGAAATAAAACATTCTGGCGGGGATCAAAATGTAACTGATTGTGTAAAAATCATTCACAGCTGAAAAAATATAGTACATATAATATAATATAAACTCACCCATGTAACTTATAACTGTCAGTTGTTCGAAACTTTTCAAAGCTTACGGGACGATTTTGCAGACTTAGCAAATGACTGTTCATTCCTAATTTCGTACGAAAGATAGCGGCACTTCATGAAATGAAAAACGAGTTTTCCAATAAGGTCCAGTTTATGTTCCATAATATATTCTAAATCACAGGGCCCTAAAACAATCTCATCAATGCTGTCCAAACACTCATAAAATATATCACCCCACAAATTTGAGAGGGTAGAGTAATAGATTGTAAGTACTACGGACAGGTTTATGCCATGGGCACGTCCCCCGAGTTCGCAGTTCTTTTCAACGACTACTTCGACCTGTAAAAGAATGTTGAAGACACTGTCGGATGGTTGGGTTAGGTAATAAAGGGTAGTTATTGAGCCAAAGTCCTTTATGTCAGTGAAAGTTGCAGCTGTTGTGTCTGACAGCCTTTCACTTTGAAGGGTTGTTGCACACTTCACACAGCTGATTCCTTTTTTTTAGTTGCTTGAAAATGCACCCTGCTAGATAGTAAACCAAGCGTTGTTTCGGAATCTTGTCTTCATAAGGAAGGGGAAGATCATTCTCCCAGTCCGTTATCACCACTTTGTCTCTAATTTTGTCGTCCGCAGACAACTTAACAGATTTTTGTTGTTCCTCGGTTTGCTTCACACATAATCGCATTTGATTAACGAATGACGTGAGAGATGGTTCTAACTTAGGTTCGCAGTTCCCGGACAGAGATACAGCCACATTAATTGGAACATACACACACTGTAACATATGCAAATGCAGAAAATCTACAATTGATGGGTGATAGTCAAACTTTATGGACCTTAAAATTCCGAATAGACGTTCCTAGGAGTCTTTATTGAATTTCCCTGTCAACACGTACATAAAGCATTTGGACCATAAATATTGTGCGACTTCTAAGGTACTCTTTATCGTGACTCTAAGAGATTCAATTGTCTTATTTGAGGCAAAATTTCTGAGCTAATGGTTTCATAAAAGTCTATTAAATTAATGCCTTGTGCGAAGGGGCATCTTTGTAGAGGGAGTTTGTTGGTATTCTGGATTTAAGCGCATCTGCTAGATTGTTCATGTTTCTCGTGAATAATTCGGCATTCTAACTGCCGCTATGAATGTCGAGGTAAGTTTGCAGGAAGAACTCAATGGCATTCGTGGTCGCATTGCTGAATAATTGGAAAGAGTGTCAGGTTCTTTCTTTGGAATGACGTAAGGTTTGTCTGTGTGGAAGTCAATTTTGGACAAGCTTTATCGGCTAATCTCTGAATAAAGGGTGCCAGGTACGCGGTGCGACTATGCGCTCCTTTCCCTGGGATATTAAATAATATGGGGAATATTTAAAATAGTTATTATCTTTTATTTGTGTATTAATTTGTAATTGGTTGTTAATTAAATTATTGGTCTGGCGCTGGCTGCTGTCTGTCGCGGAGCGAAGGCGTGTGAATTCGGGTAACGTGTCCATGGCATAAAATCTATTACTGGTTTTTGTACAGCAACTTACTTTTATCGTGGAAATCGCTTCTTGATAGAATACACTTGTCAGCACCAAGAAATACGGACTAAATACGGCAGCTTTCTGTGTTTCAAACTCGCGAGCGCTTATTAGAAAGTGGCTCCAGCCAGCAACAGTCAACCGCTGCGCAGTCTGTCGGCGGGTGCAGCACCTACCCATACTAAAGATAGGGCAGATTCGGGAGTCGGCACACTTTCTCTTCTATACGCTATGCTAATAATAACAATATAATATAATATAATATAATAATAAATAATAATAATAATAATAATAATAATAATAATAATAATAATAATAAAGGTGTTTGGCCTCAGGAGAGACCAAGTGCAGGACTTTCAAATTGATAGACTCATGTCGTGATGATGATGAAATGAATGACGACGTTACAAACACCCAATTCCCGAGCCAGGCGAATTAACCACTCGAAGTTAAAATCCTACGACCCGGCCGGTAATCAAACCCGGGGCCCTTCGCACCAAAGATTAGCCAGCAACCTCTCCACTTAGCCTACGCATATGTTTTCTAATGAGTCTGGAACGACCTGTAAGTCCTATAAAATCTGGTCTGTCATGATAGGTAAGACAGGTACAAAATCTATTCTAATTATAGTAGGCTACGTCTAGGAAAATAAAGATAAATAAAGGCTGTATTATTGCACATTAAAGTAGACATTAAAAGCTTCTTGAAATAAGCATACAGTTGTAAATAATATTGTAATAATGTATAGAGTACGGTATACCCCAAGGATTTGTTTTGGCATAGCGACTTAACAAACTCAGTTCAGGTAAACAACTGCATTCTTCACTTTCACGCGTGCCGCAGTTCAGCAATATATTTCCTGGGATCGTATCTTGTCATTCGTTCACAGTTAAACATTGAACTTATAGCCTATGCCTGCATAATGTTACGTTGGCAAAACTGACATAGGCTACATTGGACTTTTCACCAGAAAAAATCACGTGGCGTCAGGAAGGGCATACAGTCTTAAATCCTTGGCCAATAACCAAACGAGCCTGGTTGGCTTCGGTGACTGCAAAGATAGTGGGATAAACCGTAGACAGTTATCCTTTTAAAAAATCATAATTGAGTATGTGCTAGCCACGCGTATTGGTGAGGTGTGTCTGTACCAACTGACGAGCCCAACGGCACACTGGGGCGAAACATTTTATGTTTGAGTTAACCGGAACAATTTTATCATATTAATTGATAATACATCTGCTCAAACGGAAATAATATCATATTCCCATTCGGGAATATTCATAACCTATTGAGTTATAGACCTATTTAAAAAATTTAAAAAACCTTTGGTACGTAACTTAAACGTTGTTGTGTTTCTTTATTCAAGGTCTTGAAGTACCTTGATTTTCAAACCTATATACTTGAAAGTGTACTGAATTTGAACAATAACCTGTGCTAATCTGGAGACTGAAGTTGGGTGTGCAAAATAAAGTTTAGAGACTAGGACTGGGATAGGAGCTAAGACACAAAGCACCACCTCGGAATTTGCCGATAATGAGAGTGGAGAACTCTGGGGAAACACACACTCAAGATGGTAGCTTCAGAGCCGGGATTAATCCTCGGAACACCTGCTACTACTACCCAGTCCAGTGAAGGACCGTGTCGCTTACAACAGGATTAGTTAGGCGTACCAGCACATGAACCAACAGTGCGGTGCCACGAGCAAACTCCTAATGACACTCACCTAAACCATTCCTCTCCACTCAATATTGCCACGCCTTCTTCCCTCGCAGAACAAATAGGAGTTAGAGATTGCGTCAACATGTTCGGAAGAGCTCGAAGTTGCTCGAAGGTCCCGGAACTACTGGCTGACTCAGCGAAGTGCTGTTTGACGATGCATGCTTCCCTGGTGGGTAGAATGTATAGCTAGACTGGCCAGTATAAACTGTGTGTGTGGTTTCCATTTGCCACCCAAGCTGCCCTAGGAAGGAGGAAGTTGAGCAAGACATTACTGAGGTTGTTGTTGTTGTTTGAGTCTTCAGTGTTTTGACTGGTTTGATGCCTCCCTGTCCTGAGCTAATCGTTTCATCTCTACATAGCTACCACACGCTACATCCAAGGCAATCTGTTTAACATAGTCTAACCTCGGTCTACCCCTACAGTTCTTGTCCTCGACCTTTCCTTCCATAACTAAGCTTGCTATTCCTGAGTGTCTTAGTATGCGTCCTACCAACCTATCTATTCTCTTCATTAGCAGTCGCCAGAAACATCTCTCCTCTCCCACTCGTCTTAATACCTCTTCGTTTGTAACCCTATCTACCCATCTGATCTTCATCATTCTCCTGGAACACCACATTCCAAACGCTTCAATTCTCCTCTTTTCTCCTGCAACAATAGTCCAATAGTCACTTCCATAGAGTGCCACACTCCAGACAAAGGATTTCAAAAATGACTTCCTAATACCTAAATCAATATTCGATGTCAGCAGATTCCTTTTCTGTAGAAATGCTTTCCTTTCCTGAACCAACCTACTTTTTACATCCTCTTTGCTTCGTCCATCACTGGTTATTTTGCTTCCTAAGAAACAGAAGTCTCCTACTTCCTTCAGCTTTTCACCTGCCTGTTTGAGGAAGGCTGCATGCAACAATATATAAGTAATAAATCAATCATGCACAGAGCCAGTTAACTCCAAGCTTACGCTCATAAACACTTCTCTCTGCCCTAATGGTCGTCTCGCTCGCTTCCCGTATTATACTGAAGCCCCGTTCCCACAATGTGTGGCTTGACGCGTCTGGCATATCACACGCCGTCGGGGCAGCTAGATCTTTGCAGGCTCGAGTAAGGACGGCTCGGCGAGGGGCGACTCGACCTTACCCGTTGAATGTTGGTAGTCTTGAGGGTGGACGGACGACAGCCCTCAATAGCGGTTTGATCATTGTCTCACCGCAGCCTGTCGGTTAACTTATGAGATCTTTGTAAGAAGTTTGGTTTATGGTCATTTATTTTATATGTTCTATTCACAAAATCATAAATTAGATTTACAGATTAACATTTTTAGTGTTGCTTACCTTCTACCACTTTGATTCTTTTTAATTTTTTTTATTTTTTAATTTTTTTTAGCGCATGGCTTTTAGTGTCGGGAGTGTCAGAGGACATGCTCGGCTCACCGGAGTTTGTAGCTGCTTCTGTGCGGACACCCATGAGGGTGAGCTACAAATACCGTCGCGTGTGGAGTGTTGTCTTGGGAGGAAAGTGTGATTATTGTAAGGACGAGGAATTGGAAGGTAGCGGCTGTGGCCTATAGTTAGGGACCAACCCCGGCATTTGCCTGGAAGGAAGATGGGAAACCACAGAAGATCATCTTAGAGGTGGCCGGCAGGGGGATTCGAACCTTTTCACCTCCCGGTTGTGAGCGACTGCCTGCACCCACTTCGTAACGACCACGGCTAACTCCCCCGGTAGCCTACTTTTTTTTCAATGATACCATCCACCAACGCCTTTTGCGTGTTACTATTTTGCTTTTCAAAAGCTCACCGTTTAACACTACGTAAAATACGCTGCGGTAGAGGATATTTTCTTGTCTCTTTCTGATTCATAGGCCTACACTTTATTCATACAAAAAAATAATCCAAACGAAACCAAACCAAACCAAATGAATGATTCGATCCGTTTTTCTACTGACCATATATTCACCAAAGCACGAGTTCTGAGCTCCTCGAGATTTGCCTACCCACGCGTCGTGGGAATGGGGTTTTATAATGTTCATTCCTGTGTGCTATAATTTCTCAGACACAGGGAATACCGTAGGCTGTCATCGGAGTAATTTCCAAACGTGTCAGTGAAATATTTAGGACAAAATTTACCTCAGAGTGGTATCTTTCGGTGTTGGAATTCAAACTTGAGCACTCTAAACAACCTGCAACTCCTCCCATGTGGTGTGCTTACCGCAAGAGTGAAGTGTATGGTTTGTAGTATTTAGAAATATAAAAATACAACTTTTTAAATTTATTTATTTATTTATTTACTCGTGTCAGGAACAAAAATATTACATACGAAATTATGTACAAAATGGGCAACAAAAATGGCAAAACTTGAACATTTAAGGTTCTAAATATTGCATGACCAATATTTTGCCATGTCACGTCCATTTGGTGTAGCCTTCACCAGATCCTCCATGGTGCACAGTATAGGACACAGACTGCACTGAAGCAGATGATCCATAGTCTGTTCTTCACCGCGTTCACAAAGGACCGAGTCGCAGCAAAAACCCCATTTATGAATGTTAGACTTGGATCTGCCAACACCAGATCGCAATCTGTTGAGAGACTTCCAAATTGTCCAAGCCTCTGTAAATCCTGCTGGGAGCCTTTCAGATGGAGCCATCCACTGAGTAATGTGGGGCTTCTGGTCAACCAAGATGTAATCCCCAAAACCTGAGGTTTGTCAGTTAGGCACTCAGTTGTCTGAAGAAAGCTTTTTCTGGATTTCAGTCGAGAGTGGGCTGGTTGAAGGCTATACAATGGATGTGCTTGAGACACATCAACTCTAGATCTCTCATATTTAGCTGCAACTTCTCTTCTGATATCTGGGGGTGCAATGCCTGCTAAACAATACAGTTTATCACATGGCGTGGGTCTCAGGCAGCCAGTGAAGAGTCTACACGTTTCATTTAATGCAGTATCAACCTGCTTGGTATGACACGACCTATACCACACAGGACATGCATATTCTGCTGCAGAGTAACAGACTGCTAAAGCAGTGGTTTGAGCTTGAGTTCCCCAGCTGGTACTTAGTATCATCTAAGTTTTTTATGCACCCTTGCACAGCGTGGCCATCCGTGATGTAAAGGATCCAAGGGGAAGGAGGTGAATGCCAATTCCCAGAAAACGCTATTGTTTTTACTTTCAACCTAATGCTACAACAATATTCAATTTTACATTCAGTACTAATTTTATTATTATTAATTAAACACAATGCGTACAAAGAAATAATATATGAATAAGATAATACTGATTTAGCAAATGTGCTGATCGGTTGTGATCTTTCAGCACAGTCTCCAAGATGATACAGAGAGCATAGCTCCCCACATAGGCGACATATGCACTTTCCTGTCGGTTTGTGAAATTTTGGATTTGTACATATTTTACTGTGAAAACCATGTGCAGCGTAACGCGTGAAGACGTGGCGTAACTTGAAATTTGGTCCTCTCCATTCGTGATTTTTCATTGCTTCAGTATCGAAAAATTCCCTAGGAATTCGATGAGCTTTAGTTTTCCTTTCTTCCAAGACCGCGTCCAAGGCAGCCGTGTTGGGTAGCTTGTAGAGCGATTTGATATCTTCCAGAAAGAATGTTTCATTTCCAAGAAGATATGCGATTCGATTTTCCGAAAACTTGGATATCTGTAGAATGCGTTTTAACTACCTGGCTTTTATATTTTCAATTCGTTTTAAGTTTCTTACCGAAAGATTATTCCATATGAGATGAATGCCATATGTTGCTACTGGGGCCACTTTAATTTTAAATAGTGCCATTGCTGTAGCTAGTGATAGATTAGGCTATAAGCTTTAGGGATTTCATACATTGATTTGGTGGCTGCTGCTGTTTATTAGCCTATTTTCATTTTTGAAAAAAAAAAAAAAGGCTAATGAGATCACCTTTTGTCCGTGTGTCTGTGTGTGCGTGTGTGTGTGATTCGTGTGTGTGCCTCCCCCCCTAATAAAATCTAAACGGCTAGAACGATTTCAATGAAACTCGGTAAGAACATAGCACCATTCTGGCCAACCCCGACCGTGCCCTTCAAATTATATTCTGTCACACCAATCCAACATGGCGGCAGTGCGAAATATTTCACCAGCATTCAGTATCTCCGAAGCTATTACCGACATCACCCTGAAATTTTGTACGGTGATAAAGGGCACTACTAGAAGTTTACCTATGAGACGTTCAAAAACTTGGTAAATACAAAACCAACATGGTGGCCAAGCGTAGTTGACACTTTTAAATAGACTTTTCTCGCGATTTAACCATCCAAACGTTATGAAACTTGGTACAGCAAATGTATATGCACATTGTAATGCACTGGCGTCTAATTTAGTTCAATTGTTTACATAACCTCAAAATGGCGGCTTTGCGAAATATTTCATTGGCATTTTATATCTCCGAAACTATTACAGATATCGCCCTGAAATTATGTACACCGATAAAGGGCACTGCTACAAGTTTATCTATGTAACTTTCAAAAACCTGTAAAGTACAAAACGAACATGGCGGCCAAGCGAAATTGAAACATTTTAATAGACTTTTCTGTTGATTTAACCATCTGAGCGCAGTGAAATGTGGTACAGTGAATGATTATACATATTGTAATGCAATGGCATCTTATTTAGTTCAATTGTTTACATAACCTCAAGATGGCGGCTGTGAGAAATTTTAAAATTAAGTTTTTATTTCGTGTGTCGTAATCCAAAATGGTGAGCATCCGAAATATTTTGACGGTTCTCAATATCTACGAACCTTTTACAGAAATTAAACTGGTTTTTTTAAATGTTCATAGAGGCTATGAACATAAGTTCACCTATAGGTCTTTCAGTAACCTGGTGAGCACAAATCCAACATGGCGGCGAAACGAAGTATAAATATTTAAATGGACGTTTCTCGTGATTTATTCATCCGAGTGCAGTGAAACTTTGCACGTTAAATGCTCATACAAATGTTAATCCACTGGCATCTAATGTATTTCAATTGTTTTCATAACCACAAGATGGCGGCTGTGCGTAATTTTAAAATCTCATTTTTACTTCTAGTGTCCTAATCATGCGATTGAAGTTTGAATACCACAGGTACACAATAATCTTCATGTAATAGTACATAAATAAAAATCCAACCTGGCGACCATCTGAAATATTTAGTCGGTTCTCAATATCTACGAATCTATCACATCAATCAAACTGAAATTTTGTATGTTGATTGAGGCAATTAACATGAGTTGGATATATGAAAATAGGCTGTGTAGCTCTTCACTGAACTACTTGTCCTTTAATGTGTTTAGTAAAGGCTGTTCCTGTTTTTGCAGAGTGATTTCCAGATATTTGTACTAATAATAATAATAATAATATCGTATGGCCTCGGGTGCCTGGTGCAAGCTTTGCTATTTGACACCCAGAGGGTAGCTTGCATGTCGAATTTCGTAGTTCCTTGACTATGAAAGTCAAGGAGGTTAGATGTTAGATATCTAATCTCCTTGAACACAATAGCGCTTTCTAGTAGAGAAATGAGGAACTTTGTGCTGGCGGAAACTCCCGAGATTAATTTTGACTTTATGAACTCGGCCTACTGAATTCAAATGGGTTCTTTGACATGCCAACATCGTATGACATGCGTATCGTATTTTTGCCGCCTTTCAAAAATCACTTACCACGGTCAGGGGCGAACCTGCAATCTTGGGGTTAGTAGACCGACACGCTATCCACTCACCCACCGTGGCAAGCTGATATTTGTACTAATGAATTCGTAATGAGTGTGCACAGTAGTTAGCATAGACCTAATATTAGTTATTCTGGTAGTTTTAAAAGTAGCTTGGGGCATTATGGTCATCAGTCACGTGTACGTGGGTGTGTGTGAGAATCATTCTGTCTGATATGGTGTGTTAAAATCCTTCAGTATGCCTTCCATCGTAGGGGAAGTAAAGCCGGTGGGCCCATGTCTTAGATGTATGACATGTAAAAGAACCTATCACTACAATTGGTAGTGTGTAGCAAAATTTGGAGATTATTTGGTTAGAATCGTTCTATCAAGATCCAACGTTCGCCGCTAGGTGTCAGTGACAGTGGCATATCTGGTAGCCAAAGTTGGAACTACTTGAAAATGAACTTGATTGGGAGCCTACGGGCGTTCAATTAAAATACCCCGCCATGGCCACTGGCTGCAATTCAAACATAATAAGGTGTTACATTGGCTTTCACGGCCAGGGAATTAAAACACAGCAATTTTTCTCAGCCAGCAAGGTGTCCTAGGCGAAACCCCGCACAAGACACGACACAAACCTAGAAAAATTGCTGTGTTAGAATAAGGTGTGTTATTTCCATGACTGCAGTAGTATATGTAACTTACGTGTCATTGCCCCCACCCCCCTCAGGGGCTCACAGCCAGTGGGACGTATGTTAGCAGAATCCCAGCTGAGTCCGGCATTGCTTCCACTCAGTTGAGCAGGGCTCCTCCCTTTCGTATCTCCTATCAACCTCCG
This sequence comes from Meconema thalassinum, assembly GCA_946902985.2. Lineage (NCBI taxonomy): Eukaryota > Metazoa > Arthropoda > Insecta > Orthoptera > Tettigoniidae > Meconema > Meconema thalassinum. Next base: position 149,163,085 of record OX336390.1, on the reverse strand, counting down.
TTGGTCAACTCTTGTTCTCTTCCGACCACGACGGTATGAAAGTATCCAAGATCTCAGGAGCCTTTCGTTTTCTCGACTTAATTTGCCGTTGCCTTTATCTTTCCTAATACCCTAATTTTTTGATCTGCCTTTCATGGCAGTCCCTCAATCCATTGACTGATAAATTCAGATTCAATCCTCATTATTCGGGGAGATCGCGGGTTCAAACCCGGCCGAAGTTGTCGGATTGTTTTAGAGCGATAAAAATCCCTCAGTATGTCTTCCTTCAGAGGGGAAGTAAATCCAGCGGGCCCATGTCATAGATTTATGTCATGTAAAAGAACCTTCCACTAATTACAATTGTATGAAGCTCAAATTTGTTGGTTAGATTTGATTAACGCTCTATATATGTTCAAACGTTCGCCGCCAGGTGCCAGTTGCGGTGGTATTTAGTAACTAAGTTCATAGCTAAATGTCGTTGACGGTAGCATTTGGTAGCAAAAGTAGGAAACACTTGAAATTGATCGTCTGCAGTTCTTACCTGAACGGGTTACATGACCACGTTGTCGCAGCCCCTAAACTGAGGAACCAACCATCTGCTGATGCTCTCTTAGCGAGCGAAACATGTCATCCTATCATTTTCTCCCTCTTCTGTGCTCCATTACAAATATATACAACCCGACCCGCGAATTGTTATCGGTGGCGGAAATCGGAACTAATGCGCTCCGCCCAGCCACACCCCTGCGATGGACGTTATTTGTGTGCCTGATTCATGCAGGGCCGTGCGCTGTGCGGTGTGTTCTCATTGTAGCCTATGATTGTACATGAATACCCCCCCCCCCCCTCCCTTGCCCCGCAAGACGCTCGCTGCAGCCTTAACGAGGCGTGATGACTTAAGGTATACACAACAGCTGCGCTCTCCTTCTAGCGGTAACAATTCCTGGTAGGGTAGAACATATTATTTCAATCAAATGTAATATTTTTCAGGTTATTTTTTTCGCATGTCCCAGTAATTAGGTTTTTATTGTGTTGACCGACTGAAAAGTTGCAATATCGATTGTCAATAGTAGTCTAGTTTGAGTCTTCAGTCTTTTGACTGGTTTGATGCAGCTCTCCATGCTTCCCTGTCCTGAGCTAATCGTTTCATCTCTACTTAGCTACCATACACTACATCTGAGCCAATCTGTTTAACATATTCTAACCTTGGTCTACCCCTACAGTTCTTGTCCTCGACCCTTCCTTCAATAAGGCCATCTTTATTCTGGCATTTGTCAGATAAAGTACAGAAAATCATTTCTAGGACCGAGAGTGGGATTCCTAACCCAACTTACACTCTTAAGACAATGTTTTCCTGTGGTTTCTCACCTTGATTCTCGGTGAATGACGTAATGGTACATAATAAACCACGGCATCCTCCTTCTGAAACATCTCTGACGCACCCCTTGGATACCTTGCTGGAGTTTTTATTTAGTTTATTTATTTATCCTATGGCTTTTAGTGCCGGGAGTGTCCGAGGACATGTTCGGTTCGCCAGAGGCTGTAGCTGCTTCCAGCGGACACCCATAGGTTGAGCTACAAGTTCCGTTCAATTTTAAGTAGTTCCAACTTTTGTTACCAGATGTCACTGATACCTAGGGGTGAACATTGAACATTGATAGAGTTTTCCAACGAAATCTAACTTAGAACAAGAGTTTCGTGCTTTTCAGTCGGTCAACACGAATGTACCCAAAAGAGCTGGGATGATCAGTTTCGATCGTCAAGCGATCATCATCAGATCCATTACACTTAGGCTATAAAATCTATGTTTGAAAATACAGGTGAAAATATTTACAATATGTACAATTATTTAGTTGCAGTATAGGTATTGCAACTGTCAGTGTATGCTAAATGCAATATATATGATGTTAGGTGAAATGGTAAATGGTGATAGATATCCGGAGTTTGTAATTTGGAGTGATTATGTGGTTGTAAAAATCAACTATGGTTAAACTGAAATATTACAGGCTACTACTTATCTGGTTGTCTTCCTTGCTGGAGTTACGCGTAGTTTTCATGTTCACTGTTACTCCAGGTGTGGTCGACTGAGATGGGCTGTTATATCAACGACACTGGTTTTTCCCTTTTCTCCCCCCTGTTCATATGTGCTGTGCGGAGTCAGTGCGATGTGTTTATGTGGGATGTTGCCAACCTAGATAAGATGTATGTTATTGAATGAGGTGGGTCTACAACTATCAAAGACCGTGGAACATTCCTCGCCACGCGTGGACCATAAGCCATTCAAACTAAGCGCTGCCCGGTCTTATGAGGACGTCCCGGCACCTTTAATACTGCCGCGAATACGGGCCTTGGTTTATTGCAGAAGAACAGTACTCCTACATCGTACACATGATCCAGATAACATTTACCTATTAAAACGCCCTAAATCCCCCCCCGCTTTAAAAAATCTAGCTTGGCTGTATCGCTAAGTTGTGTCTTGTTTCCGACAGGGTGTGTTTTTTAGTAGCGTGAAGAGGGGTGAGCTCTCCATGAACGTGTGTTCATTTAGATTGTTGGGATTGTTTCGTTTGGCTAAGTGTATCTCGATTGCTTCCTTTATGTCTAGAGCTCTGCCTTGACTTCAAACCCCACAATCTAACCTAGAAATTTAGCTTCACACAAGTTTAATCTGTGGAAGGATCTTTTACATGCCATAAATCTATGACATGGGACCGCCAGCTTTACTTCCTCTCCGAAGGGTCTGAACCCGCTATCTTGGACACAGCAGTTCAGCATGCTACCAACTACGCCACCGAAGCCACTTACCATGCTGGAGTAAAATCACGTGATAGCAGGAAGACACCAGGCCTTATATTCCCCGCCAAATCCAGAGCCAAGATTTAAGCTTGCCCTGGGGAGGTACCTATTGAGTCCAGAAGACTCGAGAATTGGCTGATGGAGAGAAGATAAGATTCATGGATTTGATTCTCACGTTAGCTACCGTTGGCGATTTACAAAATCGTAACTTTTAGCCGCAGTAGCATTTGGTTTACACCTATCCATTATCCTCTTCTTCATTTGACAGGTACAATTGCTCGGATATGAAGAACGCATCATGATTATTGCTGACAAGACTTCAATGTGGATGAAAGTAGCTGCTTCTTGACCGCTTTTCAAGATTTATTGAAACACCTGTGACAGAAAGTACAGACTTCCAGCAGTGAAATGTGTTTTATAACATCTTGATCAACCACCGGGCATGTACGAGAAATATAAGTACAGTTCGCATCAAAAGTTGGATACAAACAACCAGTTACTTAAACAAGTAGCCTGAGTCTCAAGTTATACATCATTCGTTTACAACCACCTGTTTGTTGAAATGTATGATTATACTGAACATTTACGCTTTTTAAAGGAAAAGTTGATTGAATTCGGTAAATTATTGAGGTTGTTATGAGCGTTTTCAAATTTGTGAAACTCGACCAAAAACTGTATAGGCCTATTTACAAACAAGAAATGATTGTGTGCTGCAAAGGGAAGTTAATATTAGATTCAAAAGCTTTTTTTACAAATAAAAAATTAACATTTAAAAATCTAATACAGAACGGAACAATAATTGACTTTTATTTTACGCCAGTTTATGATTTTCTGTGTTCTTAAAAAGGGAGTTTTGGTATTAATAATATTGAATTTTATAATAACTGTTGTAACTAAATAAATGCACATAATATTGTAAATACCATCACCCACAAACTTGTAGACATTGATTTAACGGCCTAAGTGTAAAGGATCTGATGAATATCGCTTGACGATCGAAACTGGTCATCCAAGCAAAACCTCATGTACATTTCTTTCAGGTTTAGAGACATACCCATTACAATATTGGGTACAGTCGTGTTGACCGAATGAAAAGCATTAATTTCCAATATTAAGGCAACACTGAAAGATGGCTTCCAACACGATTAACTTACGAGGGATTAATGTTCTACAAAATTAAATATAAGAAGAAAAAACAAATCATTACTTCCCAATAATTGACCGACTTAACACTACAGTAATTATCTGACAGAACGTATTTGAATAAAATAGTGAACCTTGTTAAATGATAAACAATAATGTTTTTGAAATCCAGGCCACTAATTTTGAAGCATTTTGCTGGCGGGGTTCAACTTTTGACCATAACTGTAGACTAATATAAAACCCATTTATTTCACAAGATCTTTTTTTTTTGACGACTTATTCTTTATCCATTTATAATGCCTTATAATTTGACATTGTGTAAGGCTATAATTTATTTAACAACGGGTTTTTGCGGTGTTTAGAGCGGAGTATTAATACATAATATTGAAATTCTCACTCTGGAAGACATGACACTAATTTGCAAACCCACGCGGTTATCAGATCACTGAGAGCGGGTAAGAATAAAGATGCGAGTTTATATTATAAATGCGTGATAATTACAGAGTAACTGACAGGTATTAGGTTCGCGCCACCCGCTCGCGAGCTGTACAGGGGCCGGGACCCGCAAGGTACTTATCATCTGCCTCCACATCAAGAGGATCCTCTAAGGATTACTGAAACGTCTACTATTTCAGATGGAAATAAAATAATTGAGTTCCAGTGAATTTTGCCGTGTCTATTGCGGGATTTCGTCTAGATTTTCTGGAATTTAATTAGATTATAAATGTTTTATCGCTTATCCTCCAAGCTCGGCTTCACCCACAGACTCTGCGAGGTATCATTCCTCTACCGTCACCAGGACGGTGTCTGGGAGCTGTACACACTTAAGCTGCGGTTTCCTCCAGTAGCGGTACCGCTTTCTAGCGGCCGTGATATGAAGGCGAATGACGTATTGAAACTGGGGACCGTTTGACGGTGAACAATGATGTACAGTTAGAGCTAATTATCAGTGTGTGTCGTGGCGGCATGTTGTCATAAATAGGGCTCGGATTTTTAGGTGCCAAAAATCGGTTTTTTTTTTTTTTTATGTATTAAAATACCTGAATATGTGACAAAAAAGTAAAAATATTTAATTATAATTTAGTTTATTAATGTGAATATAAACAATATGCAGTACTCACGAATGCAATTTATGCTATGTCTCACTGACTGCTGAAGCATTACAATACACAACGAGATACATCTTCAGGTTGTCCATCATAAAAGACCGACGATTATCACGCAACACTTATTCTGAAGGCGCGAAACTGCGGCAATATGTTTCTTGCCCTCGAGGTGTTGTGTAACTTGAGATCGCTGTTCATCTTAGATTGCTTTACCACATGGTTGGCAGAACAGAACGCCCCCATCAGAAGTAAAATTATCCTTAAATTCTGCAACAGACGCGAGACGATAACTTGTAGTTGCTTTTACTTTAGGCATAGTAGAACTGCGTTTCACTTCACAGTGCCAGAAATGAACTGCATGTGAGTGACACAGATTCCAAGTAGCTGAGGGAGGGGTGCAATATGGCTCTGGACAAGGAAATCCCCGGCTTCCACAGTGAGTGGCACGGGGCGACAAGTTAAGAATAACACAGTTACAAGCTGACATACGCTTTGCATGAAGATTAGATAGCTCACAGGTTCCTCTCCGTTGAAGAAACACGTAACAAAAATCAATAAACTGAATGATCTAGCGTACTGATTTTAAAAATGTAAATATTAGTCTATGTCTTTTTATGTGCTAATAAGTGAAAAGCAGGAATTTATGTATTTATAGAAAAAATGCTTAAAATATGTATTTACATAAAGAAATATTTATTTACCTAAAAGTCCGAGCCCTAGTCATAAAGTTAAATAAGAAATGGATGATCTTGACATGGCAATCGTAATATTTTTGGAGGAAGAGTCATCCGAAGACGATAGGGAACGTTGGATGAAAGTGACATTTTTAAAATGCGTCCTACAGAAGGTGCGTATGAAATTTTAGTTCGTCGTCAACTGCACTGCAATGATGATAAGTGCAGAGAATATTTTCGGTTGATACCAGTGTTATTTGATTATGTTCTGAATTACATAAAGGTGGCATAACTTCAGTGCCGTACAACAGAAACCAAAGACCAATATCGCCTGAAAAGAAACTCAGTGTATTTTTAAGGTTAGACCTACTCTTCACATTATCTACAATGCCTCAGATTCTTTACGAAATCTATTAGGGCCTAATGTTTCCTCTTCTTCCACACTCCAATAGAGCATCTTATAATAAACATTTATGTTCGACGATGTCGAAATGTGAACATTATGTGTCAGAAAACTGTATCATAATGAGGCTCATTATAACACATTTTTCGTTATGAAATAATTTCTCCCACCAATCAGAGCTCAAGAAACAATTGTGGGACCAATTAGGTAAGGATACCTTCGCACATGCGCTAAAAATCCAACATATTTCTGTGTTGGCAAGCAAAGTGAATGGTCTCTGCTTTTGGAGTGCCTTGACCCATGCATGCGCTCTGTTCAGTCAGCAAAGCCAGCGCGCCCTGTTCACTAACTGAATCCCACAGATATTTATGAATATTTATGTTAAAACATATAATAAAGTTATAATTATCGTCGAAAACAGTCGTATGCAACTCACCTATAATGGTAATTAAGACACTCGTATGGAAATTATAAAACTCGCTTACGCTAGTTTTATAAACATACTCGTGTCTTAATTATTGCCATTTTAGGCTCGTTCCATAATGTACTATTATAGCAGCCAATGGCCAAAGAACGTAAATACTAACATAATACCTAAATACATTAATAATAAAGTTAAAATTGCGTGTAATGTGCATTGGTATAACTATTATTCATCCAAGCAGAACTGTGTTAGAGTCTCTCTCCTGTCTGGACACTTCAGCACATGATATCGTTCACAGATATTGTTGCATCGCTTACACACGCATTCTGAGCACGGTGTGTGATACGATTTAGTCAAGCATAGGCGTTGATGGAAAACCGTGTAGGCCTACTGCTAATTGGGTCACCAGGTGACGCAGCTCGTAGTTTGCTTGTGTTCAATCCTGTGTCATCTTATCAGTCATTGTATATAATTCTACTTTCAGCACACACCGTACAAAAACGTTGACGAACTGTTTGCTACCGTACTCACCACCGTCATATGAATGTCGCCACCACAATTTTATGTGACGGTGGTAATCAACGTTCCTAGAAAGCCACTCTCCTTTGTTTCTATGAGGAACGTTTTTGTGCCGTCATCCGCCGTCACATTGTGGCCGCTAGAAAGCGGTACCGCTAGACTACTAGAGGAAACCATAGCTTTAGTCAACAGATACAACTGGGGATGGTAACAGGCCAATCGCCCAAGTGACCGCTAATTCGGTCAGGGAAGGGAGTGGGAAGGAAGTCGGCCGTGGACCTGTTGAAAGGAACCGTCTCGGCATTTGCCTGGCGGTAAAAACGGGATACCATGGAAAACCATGGGGTTTGAACCCACGCTCTCCCGATAGGCTATTAGTGATGCAGGAGGTAATCAACCCTGCCGGTATTTAATTACTTGTTATTTCATTTTAGGGGCTTGGGACATCTTGGTCGTCGGCCCCGTGTAGTTGGGTGTGTGTTGAATGTGTCTGATAAACTGTATTTATGTGATGACTTTAGTAGTAAGTTATGTGTAACTGTTTACGGATAGGGATGAGGTAGGTAGGCTACACCGGGACTTGAAATAAGGTAAGCCTACTGTACGGTGCTGCTCCCTATATTAACGGTAGTTCACCCAGTGCCCACGCACGGCAGCGCCCGTAGCACGGTCGGGCATCTTGCGCATCCCGTGTAATGCCATATCTTTGACTTCATGAGCTCCTTGTCTTATATTATTGTATATTGTCCTCTTATGTTCCAGTTTTTTTTAAAGATAATGAACGTCGTAATTAAGTAAATGTGGAATTCCCTTATGAGCTACCGGTACCAGAGAGAATGTTTGCACACAACATTTTTGGTCCTTTCGATTGCCGGATATAGGTGAACTACGTAACCATCTATGAAAATAGCTAACTTGGTTGAGTTAGAGAGCACAGAACTACATCAGTAAGTACATTCTGGTTCAACATTTCCTTTGTCCTTTTCTTACCGGGTCATCATGGATACCAATCAAAAACGTGTATTGACAAAGAAAAGAGCAATCATCAAATCTCGCGTGACTCGCTTAAGTACATTCGTGAATGAATTTGCAGGTGGGAATTTTAACGATATAAAGGTTAGGAAGCAATCATTGGCGAGTTTAATGGATGAGTATAATGACATTCAGATACAATTGGAAATCGATGATGCTGAAAACGAATCACATGATCTAGATAGAGCAGCCTTTGATGATTTATGCTTGGACATTAAGTCAAAAATGGAAACGCTATTGTGTCCCGAACATACTCACCCACCTCCGCCTGTAAATAGTGATAACATGAGCAATAGTTGTGCACTAAAACTTCCAACTATTTCACTACCCAAGTTCAATGGCGCTCTACAAGATTTCATGCATTTCTATGACACCTTTGCAGCGCTGATCATCAATAATGAAACAATCACAGACATTCAAAGATACTATTATCTTCTATCAAGCTTGTCTGGGGAACCACACCACCTCATTGAAAATTTACCAATTTCACATGATAACTTCAAGGTAGCCTGGGAATTGATTCGCAGTCGGTATCACAATCCCAGACTTATATCAGATCTCCACATCAAGGAATTGTTGTCACTCCCTAATGCGAAGCACGATGCTCCTAAGGAGCTGCGTTTGCTAATAAATCAACTTAGCAGCAACTTAAATGCCATAGAAGCTTTAAAAATCGAAACGCCCTTACATGACCTCAAGCTGTCGCACTTAGTTTTGGAGAGAATCAGTCTCAATCTCAGGAAGCAATGGGAGAACGGTACGTCAAATGAAACGCACGCCAACTTGAAGGACTTAATTCAATTCTTGGAAAACAATTGCCAAACTTTAGAAATAGTCACGTCCAACAAGTCAGCTGCTGTAACCCAAGATGAGGTCAAGCATGGTACAAGTTCAAGGGGACCACACCGAACTTTCGTCACCACGTCACCTTATTGTGTGCTATGTAAGACATCTCACAGTCTGCATAAATGCCCCAAATTCAAGTACATGGATGTAAAGAGCCAGGTAGGTGTTGTGAGGGAACATAATCTTTGTTTCAATTGCTTGAGAAGTGACCATGTAGCCAATAATTGCAACTCAGGCAACTGCAGAACATGTAATAAACGTCACCACACATTGTTACATATACACCAGAATATGAACAGTACTGCTACCCTGGTACTAAATGCATCCCAGCAGCAAGCATATTGTTTTGTCAGAAGCGCATGTCCTCACAATGAAGTATTGTTATCAACTGCCAATGTTAACATTAGGGATAGCAAAGGTCAAATGCATCAATGTCGAGCACTATTAGACTGTGCATCACAGATGAACTTCGTGTCTCGAGACTTAGTAGACCGTTTGGGTATCAAACTGAATCGTCATTCGATACCTATAAATGGTATCAGCAACACGCAAGCGACTCAATCCTCTTACTTCTGTCAACTTCAGATAGAGTCGAGAGTTAGTACTTATAGTCGGCATATAGTATGTTCTGTCCTGCGTCAGATTACTGGTCCACTGCCTTCATTTAGAATAGATTACGAGGACTGGCAACTGCCCGTCAACATTCCATTAGCTGACCCGAATTTCTACCAGCCCAAAGAGATAGATCTACTGTTAGTTGCTACTATATTCTTTGATCTCTTAAGACCAGAACAACAATCTAGGGATGGTTACTCTACTCTTCAAAATACACAACTTGGTTGGGTGCTATCTGGATGTATCCCCTCTCACTCAGTTCAACAACGTAAGAATGGAACAACATCATTGTTGTCCACGGCTGAAACCTTGCACACACAGGTGGAACGCTTTTGGGAACAGGAAGAGCTTACGACTCGTAGCCATTCCAAGGAAGAAATTCAATGCGAGGAACATTTTCAGAAATCCGTCACGCGCGATGAGTCGGTCAGGTTCATAGTGAGACTACCACTTCGGCAAGGAGTATGAGAACTTGGTGACTCCTTTGACAATGCCAAGAGGAGCTTTGGCTTTATAGAGGGGAAATTGCATCGACAACCTGACCTGAAGAACGAGTATATCAAATTCATGAACGATTATTTACAACTAGGACACATGGAACTTGTCGATCCTAGTGACCAGCAGAAACCTGCTTATTACATGCCTCATCACGCAGTAATCAAGGCTACGAGCAGCACTACCAAGGTCAGAGTTGTCTACAATGCGTCGGCTAAAACTACTTCGTCGATCTCCCTGAATGACGTGATGTTGGTTGGGCCAACTGTTCAGCAGGATCTGTTCTCGATCGTTCTTCGCTTCCGTACACACAAGTATGCGCTAAAAGCAGATATCGAGAAGATGTACCGACATATCCAGATTCATGAAGCAGATCGAGACTTCCAGAGAATCTTATGGCGCAGTTCTCAGAATCAACAACTGGATATGTACCAATTGACTACAGTAACCTATGGTACTTACGCGGCTCCTTATCTAGCTACCCGTTGTTTACAGCAGGTGGCACTCGATGGTCAAGACATATACCCTACAGCAGCCAAAGTTACCAAATGAGACTTCTACGTTGATGATCTTTTGACAGGGTCAGATACCATTGAAGAAGCCATCCAATTATACAAAGACCTCACATCGCTCCTGAAAACCGGAGGATTTCCCATCCGTAAATGGTGATCCAACAATCCTGATACTTTGGAAGCCTTCCCATCAACACTTCGCGAGAGCCAGGTGTCATGCAGTCTTCCCTTTGAGGATGGCGCCGAAAAACTCTTGGTTTGTTGTTGCATTCGAGTCGTGACTCATTTCAATCTCAGTGGGGGCCCTCAACTGCAATAATGTGACTTGGACAAAGAGATCAGTGTTGGCCAATGTAGCGTCCATTTATGATCCAATGGAACTCATAGGGCCTGTAATTGTTCAATGCAAGTTGTTTATACAAGTTCTTTGGCCACAACACCTGGATTGGGATGGCAAATTGCCCTCAGAACTTGAGACACAATGGAAACAGATACATCAGCAGCTCCCTAAACTAAATGAAATTCATGTACCATGGAGGGTAACAGCAGACGGCATGAATGCCAATGTTGAACTTCACGGGTTTGCGGATGCGTCAGAAAGAGCCTACGGTGCATGCGTTTACCTACGTTGCATCAACCCCAATGGAACAATCTCCGTTCATTTACTTTGTTCAAAATCTAGAGTAGCCCCATTGTAGAAAGTGTCGCTTCCAAGACTGGAGTTGAATGGCGCACTACTTCTGAGCAGACTAATGGAAATGGTGATTGAGGCCCTTAAGTTACATTCATGTCGACGATATTATTGGACAGACTCCACTGGTGTTCTAGCCTGGATTGCAGGCAATTCTTCAGCTTGGAAACATATGTGGCCAACAGGGTGTCGGAAATTCACAAACTGACGTCTTAGCAAGATTGGAACCATGTCTCATCACAGGACAATCCAGCAGATATTATCTCCAGGGGAACTGAGCCACATCGACTTCGAAGAAATCGAGCATGGTGGGCGGGGCCCGTTTGGCTGATTACGGATCCTTCAACATGGCCTGAACTTACCACTGTTCGACCAACTGAAATTCCTGAACAACGAGGAGTAAGAATGTGTTTCGTGGCGAGTAATCACAATGCAGATAACATTTTCATCCGTTTTTCCAGCTGGACTAAACTACACAGAGTAGTTGCTTATATTCTCAGGTTTTTTCACAATCTAAAGCAGGATGCAGCAGCAAGACGGCATGGACCTTTGACTATTGCCGAACTTCGCGATAGTCTGACAGCAATCATTCGCATCGTTCAGCATTGTTCGTACAGTCAGGAGATTCATAATTTACATAAAAAGAACGCAGTGTCACTTCAGAGCAAACTTCTCACTCTGCACCCTTTCCTAGATAATGGCAATCTATTGAGGGTGGGCGGCAGGCTAGAGAATGCTGAAGCATCATTTGAACAAAAACATCCTTTGATACTGCCACCTAAGCATCATGTCACGAAATTGCTTATTTGGAATGAACACATACGACTTCTGCACGCAGGAAGCCAACTTAGCTTCGTTGCGGCAACGGTGGTGAATAACAAATGGCCGATCTGCTATCAGGCACGTGATCCGCAGTTGTGTAACATGCTTCCGAGCGAAGACTAATGACACCAGTCAACTAATGGGACAATTGCATAAGCCTAGAGTGACCCCTAGCAAGCCATTCTCTCATTGTGGTGTGTACTAGGGAGGTCCGCTGCATGTGAAATATGGAAATCCACGAAGTAAAACTCAGAAGAAATGCTACATAGCATTGTTTGTGTGCATGACAACCAAGGCAGTACACATTGAGGCCGTCAGTGATCTATCCACGGAGGCGTTTATTGCCCCCTTAAGAAGATTCATTTCAAGACGTGGCCGTTGCAGTCACATGTACAGTGACAATGGCACGTGCTTTACCGGAGTAAGAAGGAAATTAGATGAATTGTCACGCTTCATCCGGACAGAAGATCATCAAACGAACGTATTGAACTTCACAGCTGAAGAAGGAATTCGTTGGCATCACATACCTCCTCACTCCCCTCACTTTGGCGGACTGTGGGAAGCAGGTATCAGATCAGTGAAGACCCACCTGAAGAAGGTTGCCGGTAACACTGTGCTAACCTTTGAAGAAATAACCACACTGCTTACACAAATTGAAGCATGTTTAAATTCGAGACCAATCGTCGCAATACCCAACAGTCCTGATGAATACGCTTTCCTCACCCCTGGTCATTTCTTGACTGGCGAGCCTTTAGTCTCCTTCCCTGAACCTGATTGTCACTTAGCGCCATCAGCACGGTTGTCAAGATGGCAATTGGTCCAGCGGTTACGACGACTCAACTGGAAATGCTGATCAACTGATTACTTGGGCCAGCTCCAGCAGCGTTCCAAGTGGCTTCAGAATCAACCCAACCTCAAAGCAGGAAGGCTGATACTTCTGAAAGAAGACAATACCCCCCCCCCCCCCCCCCTCACATGGCCAACCGGAATAATTGAAGAGCTTCATCCTGGGATTGATGGTTTGGTGCGTGTAGTAACTGTGCGGACAAGCAAAGGGTCATATAAAAGGCCAGTGACAAGGATCAGTCTTTTCCCTGACGAGCTCATTTAAAGGACTACCTCTGTACTGTGTTCCTTTTTGTTTCTTATATTTGTATGTGTACAGTTTCTGTTGTTAGTTGCTAGAGACTTGCGTTGTAGAAGTGTGTCTATGAATTGCTACCAATTTTGTAATTTGTTTGACAAATTAGGTGGGCGGCATGTACGGTGCTGCTCCCTATATTAACGGTAGTTCACCCAGTGCCCACGCACGGCAGCGTCCGCAGCACGGTCGGGTATCTTGCGCATTCCGTGTAATGCCATATCTTTGACTTCATGAGCTCCTTGTCTTATGTTATTGTATATTGTCCTCTTATGTTCCAGTTTTTTTAAAAGATAATAAACGTCGTAATTAAGTAAATGTGGAATTCCCTTATGAGCTACCGGTACCAGAGAGAATGTTTGCACACAACACCGACTATCCCGGCATTTGCCTGGGGGTAAAAATGGGATACCATGGAAAACCATGGGGTTTGAACCCACGCTCTCTCGATACTAGTGAGGCAGGAGGTAACCAACCCTGCCGGTATTTAATTAGTTGTTATTTCATTTTAGGGGCTTGGGACATCTTGATCGTCGGCCCCGTGTAGTTGGGTGTGTGTTGAATGTGTCTGATAACCTGTATTTATGTGATGACTTTAGTAGTTTGGTACGTGTAACTGTTTGCGGATAGGGATGAGGTAGGTAGGCTACACCGGGACTTGAAATAAGGTAAGCTTACTATCCCGGCATTTGCCAGGAGGGGAGTATGAAAAAAAAACGAGGAGAAACCACACTCAGGATAGTCGCTGTCAGCGCCAGGATTCCAACTTACGATCTCCGGATTTGTTGCCCACGCGTTCGTGCTGCACGATTTCACCAGCACGACAACGCCGCGGTTAGAATTTAACCACTTGGCCATAAGAGCCAATATTCCAGTAAATAAAATATATAATAACCCCCGGCACTACAGCCCGTGAAGGGCCTAGGCCTACCAAACGACCGCTGCCCTGCCATTTGGCCTGCAGATATTGGGGTGACCCGTGATCGCCGAATCGGGTCCCCTCGGCCGTTAATCTTGGTTTTCGTGTTCGGGACGCAGCCTCACTGTCAGACAGCTACTCAATTGTCCTCACGAGACTGAGTGCACCCCGTTCCAGCCCTCACGTCAGTTTCTAAAATCCCTGACGGAGCCGGGAATCGAACCAGTAGTTTTATAAATAATCTTCAGAATGATTTTTCGGGTTGTTTGGCTGTGTTAAACTTCTCTTGATAAATGCCAGCCGTATTATCTGGGGAAACGTCAGATATACAGGGTCTTTCATATAAAGTAAAAACGGTGAGCGGCGGTTTTGTCATCCGCTGCTGAAGCCGGCTTGGCCGAGCTTGTGACGCACCACGGCCCCCTGCTGTAGTATTGAAAGCGCGCGGATAGTACAAACTTGACCTTGCAATAAGCGTGCAGGTGTTGTCAGTCGCCAGTCTGAACCACAGCTGCTAACATGGTGAGACAGTTATCATTGCAACATCGTATTTTTGTATGTAAAAATTATTTTAATTACGATTCGGCTCGGCGGGTACGTGATGCATTTGTTCAGCAATTTCCTGATGAAGTGCCACCTTCACTAGCACAGATTCACGTAATTGTAAATAACTTTGACACTACTGGTTCAGTGCTCAATAAAAAAACACAAAATAAAAAAAATCAGAAAAAATAGAGTGGCATGACTCATTCGCGTCAGCCAAAATGTGGTTACCAGATACAATGCCTGTATAACCCAGGAAGGACGACACTTCCAGCAACTTTTATAAGGTAATATTTCATAGAGGATTGTACACACGCTTAGAGCAGGGGGCACGGCTCGCCACAAGCTCGGTCAAGGCCACCACACTAGCGGATAACAAACCCGCCGCTTGGCGTTCTTACTTTATATGACAGACCCTGTAGACAAACGTTTTATACGACCTTACAACCCGCAAAGTGTTCTGAAGGATCTTCACTCAACCATGAAAGTCTTCACCAGTTTGTCAGTTTTATAAATAGACTACCTAAAATTGTTAATTTTCTTTTCTTCGATCTGAAGGTTGGTTGTAATCGGATCAGCAATTCATTGGTGTTGATTCATTTAGGGACTTTGTGTCATCGTAGTCATGAAGCCCCGGGAACTTGAGTGTGTGTACTGCTCGGTTCCAAGCTCTGTGAACTTGCGGGATAAAGGGGAGAGGCAGGGTAGGAGCAGGCGAGAATTGAGAAGCCTGTCGACAGCCCGCCGTGTTACCTGACATTCTCGTCTATTCCAATACTGCTAACATGGGTCTTTTCTGAAACCAGTGTGGCGTTGGGAATGAGTGACTGAGTCGCCGACTAATGTATTTGCTTCGGTTACTACGCAAGGACCGAGAAACCGCATCACTCGTCATCTCCTCTACTCATAGTCTGCGATGCACATTCCTCTCAGGTCCACGCAGCTTAGACTCGAGCAGTATGATAGCCTGTGTCACTGTGTGTGTATTTGTAGGCTAATTAGGGATATGATTTGGTAGGACTTACTTTAGGTACCAACCTGGCATTTACATGAAGTAGAGTTGAGGAACTACAGAAAACCACATCTGGGATGGTTGCACTATTACAGTACTGCCATCACAATGTCACAGGCATAAATAAATAAATACACACATTCAAGTACCCGGGACTTCATGACCACGATGTCCCAAAGCCCCTAAATGAATCTCTTCAATTCTACCTCACTTCCTCGATTTACAACACTTTTAATGACACAGCTTAAAAAAATCATTGCAAAGTAATTAAAAGTTAACTTTCAGTCGGCGAACACGTATTCATTCCCAATTATATTAGTCAGTGCAAGTTTGTTATGCTACATAAATAATTAAATATAAACAAATAAATAAACAAGTAGTTCCGTGAAGAACTATACAGCCTATTTTCATATATCCTACTTATGTTAACTGCCTCTATCTACATACAAAATTTCAGTTTGATTGCTGTAATAGTTTCGTAGATATTGAGAGCCGACTAAATATTTCGGATGGTCGCCATGTTGGATTTTATATATGTAGGTCCTAGGGTTATGTACTGTTACATGAATATTATTGTGTACGTGTAGCATTCAAACTTCAATCGCATGATTAGGACACAAGAAGTAACAAGGATATTTTAAAATTTCGCACTGCTGCCATCTTGTGGTTATAGAAACAATTGACATAGCCTGAATTAGATGCCAGTGGATTAACATTCGTATAAGGATTTACTGTACCAAGTTTCACTGCACTCGGATGGTTAAATTGCGAGATACGTCCATGTGAATATTTATACTTCGCGTCGCCGCCATTTTGTATTTGCGATCACCAGTTTATTTAAAGTCCTATAGGTGAATTTAAGTTCATAGCCCCTATGAACATAAAAAAATTCAGTTTGATTGCTATAATAGATTCGTAGATATTCAGAGCCATCTAAATATTTCGGATGGTCGCCATGTTGGATTGTTAAATGTATAGGCCATAGAGTCACGTACCATTAAAGGAAAATTTTTGCGTAGGTTCATTATTCAAACTTTCACATCGATCGCATGATTACGATACAAGAAATAAAAACTTAATTTTAAAATTCGCAAAGCCGCCATCTTGAGGTTATGTAAACAATTGAACTAAATTAGATACCCGTGTATTACAATGTGTATAAACATTTCCTGTACCAGATTTCATTGCGATTGGAACATTAAATCGCGAGAAAGGTCTATTTAAAATTTTTAAATTCGCTTGGCCGCCATGTTCGTTTTGTAGTCAACCGGTTTTTGAAAGTCTTATAGATGAACTTCCTGTAGTGCCATTTATCTCCGTACAAAATTTCAGGGTGATACCGCTAATAGTTTCAGAGATATAGAATGCCGGTGAAATATTTCGCACGCCCGCCATCTTGTGGTTATATAAACAATTGAACGAAGTTAGATGTCAATGCGTTACAATGTATATAAACATATACTGTACCAAGTTTTATTGCGTTTGGTTGGTTAAATCGCGAGAAACGTCTATTTAAAAGTCGCAAATTCGCGTGGCCGCCATGTTGGTTATGTAGTTACCAGTTTTTCAAAAGTCATATAGGTGAACTTCTAGTAGTTCCCTTTATCACCGTAAAAAATTCCAGGGTGATATCGGTAATAGTTTCGGAGATATAGAATGCTGGTGAAATATTTCGCACAGCCGCCATGTTGGATTGGTGAGACGTAACAAAATTTGAAGAGCACGGTCGGGGTCGTCCGGAATAGTGCTATGAACTTACCGAGTTTCATTGAAATCGTTCCAACCGTTTAGAATTTATTAGGACACACACACACACACACACGCACACGCACACGCACACACACACGGACAAAAGGTGATCTCATAAGCCTATTTTTTCAAAATTGAAAATAGGCTAATAAATAAAACTGCATTGCTGACTTATTATTTCTTTTGAGGTAACGTGGCTCAGTGTTGACCCAGGAAAAGCTTTTTTTTTTAAACATTCATGAATTTAATAATCTCTTGCAAATTTTAAAAATGATTTAGGGAACAACAGCCATTGCAATTTGGTACAATTGTGTTGACCGATTGAAAAACATTTTAAAATTTCATTAAGTGGCCTATGAGACAAAAAATTACATTTGTAACTTAAGGAACATTCTTTTTGTCGAGGTAGTTAAAAAAAAGGCATTGAATTAGATGTAACATCCAAACAATTAAAGCTACAACGGTAAAATTAATATGTGGTATAATATTTTTTTAAAACCATGGCCCCCTTGGTTTTCAATATCGAGATTTCACTCAATGGTATTACGAGTTTGATTTATGAGGGCCGCTGGCCTTGTCCTTGGCTATGCTAGCGTTTGTTGGTTAGCGGGGTAAAGAGGAAACAGCTGCGCCAATGCAAGCTCAGCTCCACTGTAAGCAACGCTTAGTTCCTAACTTGACCGTCGGCAATCCAAACTCGAGCGGGAAATAATCTTACGGGAGTATCAGCACATCAAGCTTTACTTTAATATTAGTTTTTCTTCTAAGCGCTCATTGCCATAAGAGAAAAAAAAAAGATCCGAGCCTTACAGTAGTCGCATATTATGTGTAACATCTGACATGTTATCCTACTCGTATACTACACAGCTTGGACATTCTTAAGTTGTTAATTTACACTCCATTTTCATACTGGTGCTATGATGAATGTATAGATTGAATTGGAGATATGCTACTGTCACATTTGTGGCGCAGCGGTCAAGCCGCTAGTCTCTCACCAAGGTAGACCGGGTTTGATTCCCGGTCAATACATGTGAGATTTTCGAATTGAAATGCCATGTCCTGTGGTTCGCATTCCACGTAAAAGGGAGGTACCGTGGATAATGATCGTGAGATTACGGACACGCAAAACTACAAGCTTCCTTCCTTCCTTTTACATTAATAATTATTCATAATAACAAAGTGACACACAACGTCGACAGTACTCTCAAATACTGTGAGCACATTCCTCAGTAACTATAACATTCATTATTCTCAAGGCTCTCATACAGTTCGTCGTAAACAATCAAAATATGGCTTCCTACAATCATGAAATGACCTAGTCTCACATATGATGAAAATACAGCTTTTATTCCACTCATATAACAACATTCTGTTATGCATTTAATATTGGCTACTCACCCACAGCTTGACAATAATGCCGCTTGCTTAAATGTCATTTGTCGTCTTTGCCCTACCCCATATGATATTCAAACTTGAACGTGAAGCTTCATAAACTGCTCAATGACAAATGAAAGTCGGTGAAACATTTGCCACTGTGCTCGTCAAACCAGTGCCTGCTAAATGCACTGCCTACTGTATTGCCATAACATTCTCGCGCTACAGAGCACACACTGCCTTGTTTCCAGTACACACATTTTCAATTGTACATCCAGCTGGTAGTGCGTCTTCACTTCCGTCCGATCCACTTCCGTTCGATCCACTTCCGTCCCATTTTTCTGGCAGTGCGTCTTCACTTCCGTCCGATCCACTTCCTTTCAATCCACTTCCGCCCGACTCACTTCCGTCCCCAATTTTCAAAATCCCTCCCACAAAACTATCCAGCAACCGAGCGGAAAGATGTTACACATCAAAAAGATGATGCTTTGGTCCGGATCTGTGTTGGAATCACGGAACTTGGCACTAGATGACGAATGTCTATCAAATAGATGAGGGCACTGGCCCCTGCTGATGTAGCAGACTGTGTTGGAATCACGGAACTTGGCACTAGATGACAAATGTCTATCAAATAGATGAGGGCACTGGCCCCTGCTGATGTAGCAGACTGTGTTGGAATCACGGAACTTGGCACTAGATGACGAATGTCTATCAAATAGATGAGGGCACTGGCCCCTGCTGATGTAGCAGACTGTGTTAGAATCACGGAACTTGGCACTAGATGACAAATGTCTATCAAATAGATGAGGGCACTGGCCCCTGCTGATGTAGCAGACTGTGTTGGAATCACGGAACTTGGCACTAGATGACGAATGTCTATCAAATAGATGAGGGCACTGGCCCCTGCTGATGTAGCAGACTGTGTTGGAATCACGGAACTTGGCACTAGATGACGAATGTCTATCAAATAGATGAGGGCACTGGCCCCTGCTGATGTAGCAGACTGTGTTGGAATCACGGAACTTGGCACTAGATGACGAATGTCTATCAAATAGATGAGGGCACTGGCCCCTGCTGATGTAGCAGACTGTGTTGGAATCACGGAACTTGGCACTAGATGACGAATGTCTATCAAATAGATAAGGAAACTGGCCCCTGGTGATGTAGCACGCTGCCACACAGCCACTCGGATGTCAGCAAGCACCTAATGAAGATGCGGCCTCTCATTTGGCCGGCCAATGGTACCACTTAAACCGACACTCCGTACAAAAGGGGGCGGGGATTCCCGGCCGTTGTAAATCAACACTGCCTCGCCTCCGCTGCCAGCACGCACTGACTATTTATGTTCCTCAATCTATAAGAAACAAAAGAGCCAAGTTGTGTTGTGTGATGTGCAACTCGTTGTACTGGATCGTTTCGAGTGTTTATCCAGTCTTATTAGCCTAATCTAAATTTTCTTTTTGAGGTAAAAAGAATGTTGAGGGTGAATTTATTTGATATGAAAGACACATCTCTGAGACCTAAACGATATACAGGTTGAACAAAAATTGCCGCACTTGGAGGTCGGCATGCGATTCCTTATCCAATTGCAAGACAAAAGTTTCAATAGCAAAATCGGATCGGGTGCTGTTTGAAAACACAAGTATGAAAACGAGAAGCTGGCAACACTGTCACATCCTGCAGTGCATCGGAATGTACAGAGAAAGCTCCGACAGAGCACCGAGTTCCTGCGACCTGCTTTTGGCCACGCTACATGCAGTTACAGCGTTGCCAGAGCCTCGTTTATTAACACGCATTTCTGTTAAACCTATTGGCGGGTCTAGGTTTTGCAACATAAACTTTTGCCGTGAATTTCGACGAAGAACCGCATGCCGACCTCCAAGTGTGGCATTTTTTGTTCACCCTGTATAATTTGAAATACCGGTACCAGTGGTGGCTGATGGTTTTTAAAATGGAAATGTTTTGGTTGGTTCCTCAGTTTAGGGGCTGCGACAACGCGGTCATGTAGCCCCGTGTACTTTGGATGTGTGTAGAATCTGTCTGACAACCGGTGTTAATTGTGATGACTGTATGAGTGTGTGTTATCCGTTTTCAATTCAAGTAAGGACTGCAGACATTGAATTTTTTCAAGTAGTTCCTACTTTTGTCGCCAAACGCCACCGTCAACGACTACTAGTTCAGAACTTGCCATCGCAGTCGGCTCCTGGCGACGAACGTCGGAACCTAAGAGCGTTTGTCAAATGTTTAATCTATAATTTAGCTTCACACAGTTGTAATTAGTGGAAGGTTCTTTAACATGCCATAAATCTATGACATGGGATCGCCGGCTTTACTTCCCAAGAAATGTTTTGGGCGTGGGTTCTATCTGGGATTAGCGTGGGCAGTGTTTAGTGAACAAACTTCTGACACCTGGTTACCATGACAATTAGTGTAAGAGGCCTTAGTTTCCACTAGTTGAAGTGTGCGCGTTACTTATAATACTAAAACATATCCACGATGATATGTTTTTGTTCTGCAACACCGTAACTTTATATTTCTCTTGTCCTGGGTGTTACACTACGGTACCTTCCAGGATTTATTAGTATTTTATTCCACTTCTTTAATCGTATCGGCCTACTAAGGACTAGGCCTACATCATATCAACTGTCTTCTCTGGACTTTGATCTTTGCCCAGTGCTCCTCCATACGTTGCTGGTGTTGCTCTTTTCTTTCTTCCGCCCACATCTTTCCTGTCTTCAACTTTGGTTTCTGTTTCTAGCATCTGTGCCATACCAACTGCTGTAGAAATATGGTCGGTGATCGAGCTGTGTTAACGCACTTTTGCATTGCAGTTCACAATAGTATTAGATTTTTTGAGCTTTTAAATAACAAAACTATCAATTCTTAGGCCTATGCACCTAGTAGAATAGGCTAGATAAATTGAGCCATTTTCATTTTTCAAAAGACTAGGCTACATTTTCTGCTGTGAAAAATCTGGTCGTTGTGCTACGCTGCAACCTAATTACCGATCACCATTGACCGGTACCTGTTATCGAATGTTTCTTATAAATACAGGTGTAGGCTTTCACTGCCGGGATGAGAATTAAGGGGTATTAGACCTAACGGGTATGAAAAGGCATTAGCTCCGCCGCAGAAGAACTAGGACATTTGACCCTGGTGAGGCCAATCTTGGATTACGGTTCAGCTCTTTGGGACCCATATCCGGCAGGGCTCATCAATGAGCTGGATATGGTACAAAGGAAGGCTGCTAGATTTGTGCTCAACGATTTTAATCCTAGGTATTGATAATTGGAATTCATTACCTGCCACAGTCTTGGAGCTTTTCCCCAAACAAATTGATGTGTTTGAGTGATGACTGAAATGTTGTGTAAATACAAAAAAGAGAGAATCAGAACGGCGTTCGGGTTGTGAAGCCTTGTTGTATGCTTTCTAATATGACGGTTCTGCAGCAAATTTGGCTGGCATTTCCAAACATTTGTGCTGAATGGTTGTATGTGGTTTATACATTATTTCTGTGTTCTATAATTTACAAGGAACGTGAATATGTAATTTCTGGCTGACGTTTCCCTGTCTCCTTTATCACGTGGTGAGGTTGGCAGCATGAACACGGAATTGTATGCACCAGTAGGCCTATTGATGTTACGTAGATGTTTGTACATTTCTTGATGTTGTTGTTGATTCTTTTCAGGGCTTTGTGACATCGTGGTCATGTAACCCCGTGTACTTGGGTGTGTTTTGAATTCGTCTGATCCTTAGCTGACTGTGGTAGTGTGGGGAAACCCTGTAAAAACACACTCAGGATGTCGAACTTGAAACAGCTCTTCACTGTAGAAGGTAGCGTAATTTTACGCGCTTGGCAACACTGCTGGATGTTCCCTAGGTGGTGGTGATTATTGCTATACACAGGTGACCAAATTGTTATTGTAAAGCTAAATAGAACCAAATTCTTCATTGTTAATTGGTTCGCAGAATCTTCTACAATGTATAGATTTCCTATACCCTGTTGGAGAGAATGTGTTGTTGTGGCATCATAACCAGACTTTTATTTGAGCTAACGTAGCTGGAAATGATTTATTTATTTATTTATTTATTTATTTATCGTATGGCTTTTAGTGCTGGGAGTGTCCAAGGACATGTTCGGCTCGCCTGTGTCTGTAGCTGCTTCCAGCGACCACCCTTAGGGTGAGCTACAAGTTCCGTTCAATTTCAAGTAGTTCCAACTTTCGCTACCAGATATCAATGAATGATACCTAGTGGTGAACGTTAGAACTTTGATAGAGCGTTCCGACGAAATCTAACCTAACAATTTAGCTTCACACAAGTTTAGTCTGTCGAAGGATCTTTTGCATGCCATAAATCTATTAGGCTACATGGGACCGCCGGCTTTACTTCCCCTCCAAAGGAAGGCATACTGAGGAATTTTAACGCTTTTAAAAAATCCGACGACTTCGGCGGGGTTAAAACCCGCTATTTTGGGCACAGCAGTTCAGCATGATACCAACTACGCCACCGAAGCCGTTAATGAATTAATGATTTCCAGTCAATGATTTGCTGTGAAATAATTCAGTACACCAGGGCCGCCGAGAGGGAGGGGAAAGGGGGGAAATTGCATAGGGGCCCGTACGCATTGAGGGCCCGTTATTGGTGCACGTTAGATTCAGTTTATTGAAGTTACTTTTGTGTTGTGTAAAATGCTGGCTATAACTTACAACCTGACCGAGGCTAAGCAGAGTAAGGATGTCGATTTGTCTGCAGCTCTGCAGAAGATATTTCACGCTACCAAACTTTAACCTGTCAAGAGAAATGAGGCAGAAAAACACTTCAGAGGCATAGCCTATAATATGTCAGTGTGAAAGTATTGGAGAATCCATTCATTTGGTAAAAGAAGTTTCTCGATTCTGAAAATTACAAAAATAAGTTTTAATGTACCTTATTCTACCCCAGAAGAGTGTTAAAATCTATAGGCCTAGCCTATATGACTGTGAGTTACTATAATTTAGTGTTGAAACTGCTATCAAACTAATGCGGAGTTCAAAAATGCTCCTTTTTTCATTACGTACTGGTACTGTAATTAAAGTGAAAACTTACAGAATTGCAAAATATTAAAAATCCAAAATTGTTTTGTGTAGGCCTACTTTGCAAAATATATTTCATAAAATAACCCCTAAAATATTTTCAATTTAATGAGACTTGTATGCATTTTTTTAATTATGACCGTGTAGCAAATGCTTTTCTCAAAATGACATTGTGTTTCCCGGATAACTAGCAGTGAATTGTAATAATTAAACCTATTTCAAGATGAAACGACGACAGATTTAATTTTGGGATAGGATAAGTTCCGACACCACACAGTTTTGCTTACAGATTAGCCTTTTAATGTCAACATAGGCATGGCAGTCTATTGCTTAATCGAAAATAAAATAATATAATATCGCTTTAATGTAAAATGCGTAAATGCGTGAATAGGCCAACATGACAAAATATAACCAAGAAATGTCTTGCAAATGGAGACTCGAACTCAAATAAAATCTTTCATTTAATGAATTGTAACTTAATTTGCAATAACGAATTTGATTCTATTCAGTTTCGACATAATAATTTACCCACCTCTGTAATGGAACTTCTGAATTTGCCTAAAGAGAACAGGGCATGGAATTGCAATAACCGAATGCCTAGTACGAAGAAAAGGCGTGTATTAAGAGACTTAGAGTTTAGAATGGTTATCGGTGAACAATCTCGGAATCATTTATCGAATTACCAAACCCGACTCGGACCACAAATTATACCCCGGGGCCCGCCCCCTTCTCTCTGGCCAGCCGAGCGGGTGTCATGGAACTATAACTTATCGGCTGATAAAGATTTGAACCCGCACGACGGATCATTGTGTCGGCACAAACACAAAACGGTCATTAACACTCTGAATTATATGCAACGTGTTAATCTGTACTTTTAAATCTTTTCAATGACTTATATACATGAATGTCATACCTTGTAATTGTACCGTTGTTTTATTGCGCTTCGGGTCCACGTACTCTTGGAAAACAATATGAAGGCTCATGTTTATGATCACATGGGATGGGCAATGCAGTATATAACAGATGTAATGTTTGTTAACTCATTCCCAGTCTTTATCTTCAGTTAATAGAGCTGTAACACTTAAAATCATGGGCCAACATTTTATGTTTATCGTGCATGGAGCACGATATTATTTCACTAGAATATTTCTTCATTTTAGAATGAGATTAAAGAGACTATAGGCTATTTATAATACCATCGCTACGCCTGCAAAAGCCATTACGTAACAATATTGTTCTCTGCAAGTCTTTCCCTTAATCCTTTAGATGAGTCGTTCTCAACCTGGTGTTCTTTAAAGAAATTCGCTCTCATCATACGAGGCAAAACATTTTCGCGAGCACAAGCTCCCATGAAATCCATTCTTCGATGCAAATGTTGTTGCACGAACCGGAATAATAGCGTTTTCATTACAAGATTAGGCAGTGAGAAAATGTATAATTTTGTGAAACATTACATTTTAATCTACAGAAGATTAATTGGACATCCCTGTTTTATGAGTAACACGAAAGATGCTGATTAGACTCGACTGTCCACGCCTGCAAAAGCCATTACGTAACAATATTGTTCTCTGCAAGTCTATTCCTTAATCCTTTAGATGAGTCGTTCTCAACCTGGTGTTCTTTAAAGAAATTAGCTCTCATCATACGAGGCAAAACATTTTCGCGAGCACAAGCTCCCATGAAATCCATTCTTCGATGCAAATGTTGTTGCACGAACCGGAATAATAGCGTTTTCATTACAAGATTAGGCAGTGAAAAAATGTATAATTTTGTGAAACATTACATTTTAATCTACAGAAGATTAATTGGACATCCCTGTTTTATGAGTAACACGAAAGATGCTGATTAGACTCGACTGTCCACATGTAAATGTATTTTATCAGCATGAGTCATTGAAACAGTTGCATCATGCCAGGTGAGTGGCGGATTCCTAGTTATTTCAGCTCTTCAGAGGGAGGGAGAGACAAGAAATGGGGAGAGATGCGCATGCTTGTTGCATTATTATATAAGGTGCGTTCAAAAAGTAAAGAGCCGGAGGCATAATTACAGAAACCAGTGGCCCTGGCTGTTGAGGCACTTGTCCCACTGTGACACGAGGCGGTGAATGGCTGTCTCATAAATACCCTGGGCTGCGATGTAGACCAGTTCCGCACGTACAGCTGGACGTCGGCGTCCGAGGTGAATCGTTGCCTCGCAGAGCCCTTTTCAGGGGACCAATCATGGCGTAATCACAGGGAGAGAGGTCTGGACTGTTTGGAGGGTGGTCGAGAACCTCCCATTTTAATTTCTGCAGGAGTGCCGCGACTGTGTTGGCCGTATGAGGTCGTGCATTGTCGTGGAGCGACCACGGCGGCTATGGCGTTCACTGTCACTCGGCGGTCCTGGGTAATGAGTGCATCAACCAGCTGGACTTTGTCATCGATAATGCAGGGGGGTGCCCCAGACCGGGCATCATCGGCTAACGACACCCGTCCTTCCCTGAAGCGCTTGTGCCACACCTTGACCCTAGCAAGGGACATGCAGTGTTCGCCGTACACTTGTGACATTCGGCGATGAATGTCCGTTCCCCCTACTCCTTCCGCTATCAGAAACCGAACAACACCTCTTTGCTCTTCGGTTGACGCCTCAATGTCACTGTTTGCAATGCGACTGGCAGCGTTGGACGATTGATGCATGCGGCTGCTAACTTTGTATCGTAACGTGACGTGCACGCGTGCCCTCTAGCGACGGGCTGTGACCTTCCACGCTCTGGTCAGAACCACACCTCGTTACACACGCCACGGTTAGCCGATGTCGTCACCGGTTTGCGCATTCCAGCCTCCGGCTCGTTACTTTTTGAACGTACCTTATAATTATTGTTGTTGTTGTTGTTTGAGTCTTCAGTCTTTTAACTGGTTTGATACAGCCCTCCATGCCTTCCCTGTCTTGAGCTAATTATTACCCTACATCTGAGGCAATTTGTTTAACATATTCTAACCTTGGTCTACCCCTACAGTTCTAATCCTCGACCCTTCCGTCCATAATTAAGTTTGCTATTCCTGGGTGTTTTAATATGTGTCCTACCAACCTATCTCTTCTTTTCAGTAGCAGTAGCCACAAACATCTCTCCTCTCCCAGCCGTCTTAATACCTCTTCATTTGTAACCCTATCTACCCATATGATCTTCATCATTCTCCTGTAACACCACATTTCAAACGCTTCGATTCTCCTCTTTCCTGCTGCACCAACAGGCCAAATTTCACTTCCATAGAGCGACACGCTCCAGACAAAGACTTTCAAAAATTATTGTTATTACATTTGATTTAATGTTGCTCGCATTGAGAACGCCTGCCCTAGACCATAATAATTACAACTGCACATACCACCGCATCACTGCCTTAATAACAGTTTATCAGACAAATACGATATAAGAACACTGATCTGATGACTAAATATCGTTGATATTGTTGTTGTTGATTCTTTAGGAGCTTTGTGACTTCGTGGTCAAATAGCTCTGTGTACTGGGGTGTGTGTAGAACTTATCTGATAACCTGTATCACTGAGATGTCTGTCAAGTAGCCTATGTGTATTTGTAGGATTTGGGTAGGAAGCGGCCATGGCCTTACGTTAGGAACCTTCCCGGAATTTGCCTGGAGTAGAAGTGGGAAACCCCGGAGAACCACTTTCAAGATGGCTGAGGTGGGAATCGAACCCGCCTCTCAGGGAAGCTTGTTCTCGCGTGCACTTCTTGGCTCGTATGGTGAGAGCACCGTTGTGCTGCGTGCCACGGTGGGTGAGTGGTTATCGTGTGGGACTACCAACCCCAATACCGGGTGAGTTAGCCGTGGTCGTTACGCGTGGCTGCAGGCAGTCGTTCACTTCTGGGAGGTGAGGAGGTTTGAATCCCACCGCTGGCAACTTTGAGGATGGCCTTCTGTGGTTTCCCACCTCCCTTCCAGGCAAATGCCGGGGTTGGTCCCTAACTATAGGCTGGCCGATAACCTAGATGTTAGGCTCCTTAAAACAACAACAACTATAGGCCACAGCGGCTACCTTCCAACTCCTCGTCCTTACATTCACACTTTCCTCTCCAGACAACACTCCAAACGCGACGGTACTTGTAGCTCACCCCATGGGTATCCGCATAGAAGCAGCTACAGCCTCTGGCGAGCCGAACATACCCTCCTCAGACACTCACGGCGCTAAAACCCATACGCTAAAAAAAAGTAAAAACAACCCCAAGCTTGCAGGTTTACTCCTGGCCGTGCTAAGAGATTTTTGAAAGGCGACAAAAATCACGATACGCATATCATAGGATGTTGGCATGTTAAAGAACCCAATTTATTGAATTCAGTAGGCCGTGTTCATAATGGCAAAATTAATCTCGGGGTTTTCCGCCAACACAAAAAGTTTCTCTACTAGAAAGCGCTATAGTGTGAAGGAGCTTAGATATATTATCTCCTTGACATTCATAGCGCTCCAAGGAGAGATAAAATTCGACATGCAAGCTGCCCTCTGGGCGGCAATAAACAAAGCTTGCACCCGGCTCCCGAGGCCATACGAGAAAAAAAAACGTAGTGCTTGCGAGCACCAGGTTGAAAACGCCTGGTCTAAGGCTTGAAATAACGTATTATACAGAAATTTGTCTGGAGTGATTATGAATAAACCCAGAAAAAAGCAAAGCCAGCACTGGAATTTCAACCAGGGATATCCGTAGCCTATGATTGAATGCAGTTGGTAAGAAAATGGTCTGAGACGAAACTCTTTATCTTCTTTTTTTTTGGTCTGAATTCTTAGGTCTACGTGTCGGTTTAGCCTCTTTCTTCGTTTCCATGAAGCCATTTCACGAAAGGCAATATCAGATCAGACAAGATTATCTTTCACACGTCTTAAAGAACTCAAGCTAGCAACTATGACACACAAGGAAGGGGTTAATTTTCTTTCCTCTATTATTTCCTGAGTCCCTCACACCCTCGCGTGGGATGAGGCCGTATTTCTAACTCCACAAGTAGCGGCTATCGAAAATAGAAGGTAATGGTTTTCTCTTCATAGGAGTGTGAACTGACGGCTCCACATTTCCTCGCCTTCGCGGTTTGCCATGTTGGTAATTGGCCGCAATTTAGATGTTTGTTTCAGATAATTCGAGCAGAGAGAACGGCTATTTATACAACTCACCTCAAGTGGAGAGGGAGGCCTTTCAACTTTCTGTTCCATTCAGCATGGCAGCTTTAACACCAACTTTGATGTATGGTTACGCTCTCCTCGTGGCGAAGTAACTACTGTGTGCTTTGAAATTTACTTGCGATTGTTGACAAGGTGAAGTAAAATTTAGTTAGACAAACACAATAAGCTACTGTATTTCCGTAGTTGACAAGTAATGCAATAGTTGCAATACTAATATACTCTAGAGTTAGTTTTACTTACGTTTAGCTGCATAAATTTGAATACAATACATTGATATTCAGGGGAAATATACACAGGGTTATTCATCTAATAGAACCACGTCAAATATCTACGGAACCGTTGAAGATATCAACATTCTTTCTTAAATTTCCTAAATCGTATTAAGGGGCCCATACTAATCGGTCAATTTCGTCTCCAGCACATTACGCAGGCGTATTAACAGAGAAACCGGTAGCAACTTTGCTTTTTAAAAGGCACTATGCTAATTTTACCCCCTACAACAACTAAGAATCAAGTGGCGAGTTCATTGATGTGCTTATTTTGCAATTCCGACGAGTACTTTTTGAGATATTAAAATGTTTGATGGTTAATCAGACTCGTAAGAATTAGCATTAGACAAGACGTTCGCAATGAACTAACTGGGCGAGTTATATTGCATTTATGATTGTAATGTGCACATTAAGTCATTAGCGCAGTCCGCCAGCACTGAAAAAATTCCGTACTTATTATATGAGTAGCCCAGATGCAAAGGCCGCTAAGTGCACTTTTTGTACATTTTGAGTTGAGCATACCGTCACGCTCGTCTTTTAACTGCCTACACGATGGAATCAGTTTCAGGGTGCATATCCCGCTCAAACCCGTTGAAAATGGCCAACAGAAATCGCATTCGTTTGCATAAACCGCTAAATGCATGTTGGCTACGGTTGCAAAGCCAGTTTAATGTTCCACGTGTCCAAAGACCGCTAAGTTCCATAAGTATGGCGTCTGCCTCGCCACATACGGCTGCAAAACACGCTAATTGGTACAAGAACAGCCAATATTCCTCCCACAGAATTTATTTACAATAAATAATTATTTATTTCGATCGAGAAGGATAGTTTCGTGTTTCAGATTTGAATTTGCTGCACTATCGAGGAAGCGTAAGCAAAAATGACATGCTGCCTTGTCGAAATACACCGTTTAAAAGGACAGTTGATCGACAGGTTGTTTCTTGGTTATGGGCATTTCAAGCCAGAAAAATGAGTGATCTTGTTGATTTAAGTGAAGCAGTTATTGCATTTGTGGACTGTAATACTATTGTGAATGTTCCAAATACGGAGAGAAGAACAGAAACGGCAGAAGTACCGGAAGTGGGAGAAATAGTGCAAGTTGAAGTAGTTTAACCCGTTGATATTGGAGTTGAGAACAACTTCTTACGTCTGGTTAGAACATCAATATGCCAAAGGATCAAACCAAATAGCGTCGACACTTCTTCACAAACTGGCCAGCATAAATGTTTAAGGTGCAAAATATTTCGGTTATTCTCTGATGGCTGTGGGGATCAGAACAAAAACAAGACTATGATCAGCATGCTATCTCGCTGGTTATTACTAGAAGTTCCCGCATGTCTAGAGGAAATTCAGGTATGGTTCCCAATTGTGGGCCGCTCATTTATCTCACCTGACAGAGTTTTTGGAAATATTGAACGGCAACTTCGCAAAGTGATTGTCTTTGAAAATCCTTCCGGATACATCAAGCACATTGAGAAATTTACGACAGTAGTTCGCCTGGAACAAGATGAATGTCCTGTTAGGGATTAGAAAGCGGATATGGATGGCATGGTAAAACATTTTGGTAGTAAGCATTTCCAATTCCAAAAAGTGAAGAAAATCGTGTTCAGAATTGGCAAAACAAAAAAATAATATGTCTGGTCTGAGGGGAGCAGTTCTACAATGTTGAGGTTGGTGTGGGAAAGTGCAGCATGAAAAGTGGAACGAATATTAACACACATCCGGGTCCCTCTCCAATTCAAGTAGGTGTTGCACTCAAAGAAACTTAACTACAAGACGTCTGACGGCTTTTAGAGCTGTATTTCGGTGATAACTGGCCAGTGAATGGCAACCTAAAATTCTTCAGTGAGGTCTTCCAGGAGCAAGAAGCCATTCGCAACAATATCGTCCGACCTCAAGAGGAAGAAGACGAAGAACCAGCAGATTTTGAGCTGATGGACGGTGTCGAGGATGACCTGACCTAACTTAAATTCCATTTTTTCTTGTTTTGTGCACTTTCTTAAAGTGTAAATTTTTATGCTGTATAAATGACGTTGCACGGTGTTTAAGATATTAAAAAAAAAAAAAAATTCCTTTTATCGCACCCGACGTGGCCTATTTTCTCAAAATATATTTTTCCTAATAAACCAAATTGAAACTAAAGTAGTTCTTTATTAAAAATCTCATCCAAATGGCATTCGTAAAAAAATTAAAATAGCGGGTTTTGCAACCTAAGTTTCATTAACGATGGTCGTCGTCACGGGTGCAAATGTCGTTAACTGCACAAAAAGTGTGCAAAATCCGGTAAGTCAATATTTTAATTTATGTTTTAGGACAGAAGATCCAACCGTAGATTTCACAGATTTTAACTGAATAATAAATGTTTTTATGTTGATTTTCAGGGGTAAGAAATATGGTATTAGCTTAAATAGTTTGGTCGTAGCAGTTTTTCGCCATTTACTCGGTTTCGTTTATAATGCACTTAGCGGCCTTTGCAAACGGACTACTCATATATCCTATGCATTGAGGTGGTTACAGATATTTCTGCTAGGATTTAGGACGAGGAGGAGAGGGAGATAGGCATACGTAGCCTACATAAGGTTTATGTGCCCCTTATACAATTTAAGAATTTGAAAACAGAATGTCGGTATTTGAGGTGGCCCTCTTAGCTGCATAACCCAGTGTATTAAACAATCGCTTAGCGTCCCTGCTCGGTTTTTCTCACGCACTCTGCGAGGGATCATTCCTCGACCGTCACAAGGACGGTGTCTGGTAGTTGAACACTCTTTGTCAGCAGATAAAGAAGACCACTAACTTAGGTCTAATTAAAGAAGGGTCAAGGAAGGGATTTTGGAAGGAAGTTGGCCGTGGACCTTTTGAAATGAATCGTTCAGTATTTGCCTGGTGGTGAAAATGGGAAACCACGAAAACCATTTTAAGGATTGCTGAGATGGAATTCGAACCTATGCCCTCCGGATGTCAGCGAGGCACGAGCTAGCGTGTTATTTCTCTCAGCCACCGTGGTTGCTGGAAAATAAATAACGATATTTAACGCCATGAATGTCATATTTATGTCAATGAGGTGGGCCAATGAATGGCCATGAAGTTGTTCCATCAAAGAGTCTCGCCCTTGGCGATTTATTGCTACCCCGTGGCATAGCTGTGCGCGTTAACAGGTTCACCACGGCTACGATGGGGTGATGCATCAAGTCTGGAGATCAGAAGTTCGAATCCGAGGGTTGGCAGTGGCTATCCCCTGTGTTTTACCCACTCCCTCCGGGAAAACGCTTGGATGGTACCTTATTTTAAGTACCGGAAAACCTACCCCATTCCCGACATTAATAAACACAGCTACACAAACTACGAGTACTACAGTCACCACAGAAACACAGGCGATGAGTCAAATTCAACACACACCCAAGTTCACGGTGCTGGTGATTAAAATGTCCCAATCCCCTACTACGATTGGACAGCAACAAGAGAAACAACATATGATCTGGAAATCACTGGGTTTACTTAGAGCCAAAACATCTGGATCTTCTCAAGAATTGTACGGCCACCTTTCTGAAGAGATTAACCTACTTCGCACACCACGCTCGTGAGGGCAGCTACAGAAAGTCCGGAGGTCGTAAGTTCAAATCCCGGCGCTGGCAGCGGCTATCCCCCGGCTTTTCCATACTCCCTAAAGGTAAATGGTGGGATAGTACCTTACTTCAAGCCCCGGGGCCTCTACCTCATCCCTGTCTCTAATACAGCTACACATTACTACAGTCGTAACATAAATACCCTAGGCCTACCTACAGGTTATCAGACAAATTCATCACACACCGAACTATACGGGACTGATGACCAAGATATTTCAGGTCCCTAAGACTGAATTAACAACAACAATACAACAGGATTACTACACGCAACCAAATTTACTCCTTCTCGTTTTATATAGACCTATGAGTTAGTTACGGAACAATTTTTATATCAAAGAGCAACGTGAGGAACTTAGGCTATGCTACCTGCCACGACCGCATATATATCAGTTCTAGAACCCTTGTTTTATTTTTAATCGCGTGCTGAGCTTCTATGCCCAAGGTCATGGGTTCAAACCCGACTGATGTCGTTGTTTTTTTTATCAGCGATAAAAATCCCTCAGTATGCCTTGCTTTAGAGGGGAAGTAAAGCCGACGCACAGTGGGCCAGAATCTTGAAAACGTGGCCAAAATATAAAGAGTAGTTCAATTTGTACGAAAGTTAGTATGTAAAGGTTATCGAAGTTGCTGATTAAGAATATATACAAAAAAGTCAACATGGCGGATCCAAGATGGCGGCCAAATATTATTAAAAGTAATTTTATTCAAATAAAAGTAATTTTTTGGGAATTATTGAGGTTGCTAATGAAGATTATGAGTTCAAAAATGTAAATAACCAAATGGTGGATACAAGATGGCGGACAAAAATTGATAACAGTCTCTTTATTTATAAGGTGCGTTCAAAAAGTAACGAACCGGAGGTTGGCATGTGCAAACCAGTGACTACATCGGTTAATCGTGGCGTGTGTAACGAGGAGTGGTTCCGACCAGAGCGTGGAAGGTCGCTAGAGAGCACGCGTGCACGTCACGTGACGATACAAAGCGAGCAGCAGCATGCATCAATCGTCCAACGCTGCCAGTCGCAATGCAAACAGTGACATGGAGGCATCAACCGAAGAGCAAAGAGGTGTTGTTCGGTTTCTGAAAGCGGAAGGAGTAGGGGGAACGGACATTCATCGCCGAATATCACAAGTGTACGGCGACACTGCATGTCCCTTGCAAGTGTCAAGGCGTGGCACAAGCGTTTCACGGAAGGACGGGTGTCGTTAGTCGATGATGCCCGGTGTGGGGCACCCCCCTGCATTACCGATGACAACGTCCAGCTGGTTGATGCACAGTGACAGTGACAGTGAACGCCATAGCCGCCGTGGTCGGATTGAGCGTCGGAAGTGTGCACACCATCATGAAGGAACGACTGCACTTGCGCAAAGTGTGTGCCCAATGGGTGCCCCACAGTCTTCTACCACACCAGGAAGCATGTCGAATGGCCCACTGTCTTGGTCATCTGCAGCGCTATGCGAGGGAAGGGAATGGGTTCCTGGCACGAGTGGTGGCTGGAGATGAGTCATGGTGTTATCACTTCGACCCAGAATCCAAACGACAAAGCCTCCAGTGGAAGCATCCAGGGTCCCCACCACCCAAAAAAGGCAAGGCCATCCACACGAGTGCAGGACAGGTAATGCTGACGTTCTTCTTTGACCAAGATGGCCCCCTTCTGATACACTTCATGCCGCACGAGACAACAGTGAATGCCCAGCGTTACTCGCAAACCTTGACCACCCTTCGCCAAGCGATCAAAACGAAACGAACAGGCAATCTCACCCGTGGGGTCATTCAGGTCCACGACAATGCACGACCTCATACGGCCAACACAGTCGCGGCACTCCTGTAGAAATTCAAATGGGAGGTTCTCGGCCACCCTCCATACAGTCCAGACCTCTCTCCCTGTGATTACGCCATGTTTGGTCCCCTGAAAAGGGCTCTGCGGGGCCTACGATTCCCCTCGGACGTCGACGTCCGGCTGTACGTGTGGAACTGGTTCACATCGCAGCCCAGGGAATTTTATGAGACAGCCATTCACCGCCTCGTGTCACAGTGGGACATGTGCCTCAACAGCCAGGGCCAATACTTCTAACATACAGGTACTGGTTTCTGTAATTATGGCTGCGGCTCGATACTTTTTGAACGCACCTTATATATTAAAGTCAATATTTAGGGGTTGTAGTAGTTAATGGTTAAAAATATAAGCTCAAAAAATTAAAAGCTAGAAAATTGGACCAAAGAGTGGATATAAGAAGATGGTGTAAAATATTACAAACAAGTAGTTCCGTGAAGAACTATACAGCCTATTTTCATATATCCTACTCATGTTAATTGCCACTATCAACATACACAATTTCAGTTTGATTGCTGTAATAGATTCGTAGATATTGAGAACCGACTAAATATTTCGGATGGTCGCCATGTTGGATTTTATATATGTAGGTCCTAGAGTTATGTACTGTTACATGCAGATTATTGTGAACGTGTAGTATTCAAACTTCAATCGCATAATTAGGACACAAGAAATAACAAGGAGATTTTAAAATTTTTCACAGCTGCCATCTTGAGGTTATGGAAACAATTGAAATAAATTAGATGCCAGTGGATTAACATTCGTATAAGGATTTACTGTACCAAGTTTCACTGCACGCGGATGGTTAAATTGCGAGAAACGTCCATGTGAATATTTATAATTCGCGTCACCGCCATGTTGGATTTGTGATCACCAGGTTATTTAAAGTCCTATAGGTGAACTTAAGTTCATAGCCCCTATGTACATTAAAAATGCAGTTTGATTGCTAAAATAGATTCGTAGATATTCAGTATCGTCTAAATATTTCGGATGGTCGCCATGTTGGATTGTTAAATGTATAGGCCATAGAGTCATGTACCATTAAAGGAAAATTATTGCGTAGGTTCATTATTCAAACTTTCACTTCGATCGCATGACTACATCACAATAAATGTATGTCTACCCCTTATTATTCCCGTTTTCCAACGGGGTCGGGGATGAGATGCGATGGAAGTCCTTGTGGCGATGATTTTTACGGCCGGATGCCCTTCCTGACGCCAACCTCATGAGAGGAGTTAATGAGAGATGAAATGAATGATGGTGAATGAAACTGGGCAAGGATGTGGAAGGAAGCGGCCGTTGAAAAGTTTCAAGCTTACGCCATAGCAACTGCCAGACAGTACGTCAAAGGATACCCCTGGTACAACATGCCAACAGCAGTCCATAGATTGTTGACTACATCACAAAATCTTAATTTTAAAATTCGCACTGCCGCCATCTTGAGGTTATGTAAACAATTGAACTAAATTAGATACCAGTGGATTACAATGTGTATAAATATTTCCTGTGCCAGGTTTCAGTGCGCT
The DNA here is from genome assembly GCA_946902985.2 of Meconema thalassinum. Classification (NCBI taxonomy): domain Eukaryota; kingdom Metazoa; phylum Arthropoda; class Insecta; order Orthoptera; family Tettigoniidae; genus Meconema; species Meconema thalassinum. Next base: position 149,126,803 of record OX336390.1, on the reverse strand, counting down.
TGGAACATTAAATCGGGAGAAAGGTCTATTTAAAATTTTCAAATTCGCTTGGCCGCCATGTTTGTTTTGTAGTTAACCGGTTTTTGAAAGTCTTATAGATGGACTTCCAGTAGTGCCCTTTATCTCCGTACAAAATTTCAGGGTTTTACCGCTAATAGTTTCAGAGATATAGTTGCCGGTGAAATATTTCGCACATCCGCCATCTTGTGATTATGTAAACAATTGAACGAAGTTAGATGTCGGTGCATTACAATGTATATAAACATATACTGTACCAAGTTTCATTGCGTTTGGTTGGTCAAATCGCGAGAAACGTCTATTTAAAAGTCGCAAATTCGCTTGGCCGCCATGTTGGTTTTGTAGTTACCAGATTTTCAAAAGTCACATAAGTGAACTTATAGTAATTCCCTCTATCACCATAGAAAATGTCAGGGTAATATCTTTAATAGTTTCGGAGATATTGAATGCTGGTGAAATATTTCGCACAGCCGCCATGTTGGATTGGTGAGTCGTAACAAAATTTGAAGGGCACGGTCGAGGTCGCCGGGAATAGTGCTATGAACTTTCCGAGTTTCATTGACATCGCTAAAGCCGTTTAGATTTTATTAGGGGGACACACACACATGAATCACACACGAATCACACACACACACACACACGCACACACACACGGACAAAAGGTGATCTCATAAGCCTATTTTTTCAAAATTGAAAATAGGCTAAAAATAATTTTAATTCAATTACAATTATTCATTTGGTAAATTGATTGTAAGTATAATTAGAAGTTGTCGTTTTCTTCTTCTTTTTCATCTTTCATCATCTTTTTGTTCTTCTGCTTCTTCAATCGAATCGTCATCATCATCTGCATCGGAATCTTCATAAATTTCCGCCACAGGAACTAAGAGGCAACGACATCTGTCGACAAACTCTTCTGTCTCTTTGGTGATGATTTGCGCATAGAAGAAATATAGGGGCCTGTGGTTGCCAACGATCTTCTGAACACGTCTTCCATAGTCTTAACTCTGGAAAACTTCGAGAAAAACTCAGGCGATATTGCTTTATCAACTTATTGGTAGATTCTTCAGCATCCTCAGACAGTTAACCGATGGGTAAAATGGCCGAAGAAATAATTTCTGGTCCGTGGATCAACAATCTATGGACTGCTGTTGGCATGTTGTACCAGGGGTATCCTTTGACGTACTGTCTGGCAGTTGCTATGGCGTAAGCTTGAAACTTTTCAACGTCGATTTGACGTCCGCTCAAAATCGTCTGCAAAATAATGTGAAAACGGTGGATTAGTTCTTCGGAAACTACAGTTATCAACGCCGATGTTGGAGTGTTTTCTAAGAAACTTCGAGCGGTGTTTCCGTCCTTTTTCTGCTTATTATATTCTTTACAATGCTTCTAGGCTTCGATTATATTTTAAATTGTACAAATGTAGCTCATAAATAATTAATTTTATTGTCATTTTTCAAAATGTTTCAACAATGACATTTTGCAAGTAACGCTTAAAACGTGGCTCAATGCCGGAGTTGGTACTAGTAGGTGGACTTGAAAGTTAATTTGCGAGGGTAATAATACATACTTGCGGACACAGTGCAAAAGAAAGCGGAATGTCATGGAACTCGTAACTTATCTCTATTTTTCAAGCACATTTTACAATTTTCTCGTTCATTTTCCGGTATTAAGTTAATTAAAAGAAAACATGTATAATTAATGATTTAATAATGATATAAATGGTTTTTTAATTAGTATATACCTCCTGCATCATCTTCCATATTGAAAATGTTCGCTTCACTTACACAGAACACAACTATTTATCTATTACGACAAGACTATTTTGTAGCCTGGCCGGCTACACGCACCGCTAACAATGAATTGCCGTGATTGACCTGAAATATATTGGACGAAATGAACACCTGCTCTTCCGCACAATCGGTATTCATTAGTCCCAGCATTACTGTAGCCAACCTGATAGTCAAAAATTCCCCTCTAGAAAATTTCTTCTTTTCCTTTTTGGCCAAGTTTTCAAGATTCTGGCCCGTGCGGCGGTCCCATGTCATAGATTTATGGCATGATAAATAACCTTCCAATAATTACACGTGTTTGAAGCCAAATTACAGGTTAGATGTGACTGATGCTCATAGGTTCCAACGTTCGTCGCCAGGAGCTGAATGAGGTGGCATCTAGTAACCAAGTTCAGAACTAGTTGGTCGTTGACGGTGGCGTTTGGTAGCGAAAGTAGGAACTACGTGAAAATTAAATGTCTGCAGTCCTAAGACTACGTCAATTAAAAACAGATAACACACACTAATACAGCCATCAAAATTAACACCGGTTATCAGACAGATTCTACATACACCCAAAGTACACGGGGCTACATGACCGCGTTGCCACAGCCCCTAAACCAGGCTGTTCCGAATCCACGAGTTTGAGTATGCGTGCACGCTAGTACTCAGCAGTGATGCTCGGAGCACGCTTGGAGAGGGACTGGGGGTGATAGCCAATACGTCACTGGGCGAAGGTCATAACACAAGTCAATGTGCTTCCTACCAATCTTGATATTGTTACGGCTGTGAGTTTGTGTCATCGCTCGCCGCATGAGTCACAACTGCCCCAGGGCTGGGCTGTGCCCTGCCTCGTGTATTGCGTGCGCCTTATGCAACAGGGCTACTAGGACAAAGGGATGGTCCAGAATATTCGTGACTGAGCCAGCGATGGAAACTTCGGGAACCCGTGAACCCTGGATGGATCTAGAAGCATTTATTGAGTCACCGGCCTGCTATATAAGTGCGACCTATCAAGCAGTGGTTGTTGTTGTGTTTTACGAGCGAGTGCGAGCGCGTATCCTGAGCGACAGAAGTGTGGAGACTTGCGAAACCGACTAGTGAAGCCGATTCTCGTGACAGCGAAGGGAGTGAGGAGCTTACAGGGGACTGCCTGTGTTTTGAGCGAGTGTGCTTACTTAGTGCGAAGAGAGGTCATTGTGGTGAGTTGCAAAACAGTGAGTGACAGACCTAGTGCAGCTATTTCCATCCGGCGTACGGGGCCACCTCATTACGAGAGATTAACTGTGGTCTGTTGACAAGTGAAAGGGGAAGTATTCTCGACGTGAGGAAACTGGAGTAAGGTAATAATTGCTTGTATTTGCTGTTGAGTAGTGTATATTTCTGGCCACAATAAAGTTAATTATTTCTTTAAAGCAGTAATTGGTGTTGTGCTTCCTACCCACCGTAATCCAGTTAACAAAAGTGCCACTAGGGGGGTGGCACGTAACAATATATTCACCGCGCAGTGACGGCAGCCCCCACAGCGGAGCTGTATTCCATGTTGCAGGTTTACTCACGCAAGGCGGCGAGTACACTGGTGAGCTGCTCGGCTGGAACAGCCTGCCCTAAACTAAGGAACCAACCAATCGCTTATCCTCGAAGCTGGGCTTCACACACGGACTCTGCGAGGGATCATTCCTCTACCATCACAAGGACGATGTCTTGGAGCTGGACACACTTTGTGAGCAGATACAAATGGAGATGGTGACAGGCTGATCGCCCGAGTGACCGCTAACATGAGTCAAATGAAGGACGTGGGAAGGAGTCGGGCGTGAACCTGTTGAAAGGAACCGTCCCGGCTTTCGCTTAGGGGTGAAAATTGGAAACCACGGAAAACCATTTTCAGGACGGTCGAGGTGGGGTTCGAGGCCACGCTTTCCTGATACTAGCGAGGCACGAGGGAGCGCGTTAGCTTGTATCTGAAGAAAGCGTCTATGGAACGACCTCTACGCCTCGGTCGCAGTTATAAACCGTGACATAATGAAGTGTGATCTTGAATTGCGTCACGTCTTTAGAGATTAACATGCACGGTTTTCACCACAAGCGTCGGACCAAAAGGTTCTTTGACCAAACGGTCCCCGAAAGTTCATGACAACGGTGCGCCAAACATTGCAAGAGATACCACACTTAGAATTTAGAAATGCGAAACGAGTTCCTTACACAGATTTGTTCTGAACTATGATAGTAACATTGGAATCTACGGTACATAATCTTACATTTTCATTGCACTCTTTAATATGGAAATAGTTTGCCACGGTGGGTGAGTGGTTATCATGTCGGATTACTAACCCCAAAAAGATGGTATATTGGCTTTCACGGCCGGTGAATTAAAACTCAGCAATTCTTCTAGGTTTGTGCCGTGTCTTGTGTGGGGTTTCACCTAGGACACCAAGCTAGGCTCATCGGCGGGCTCTTGGTGTCCCCGCCCGGACCCCCACAGGAGTGACGAACTGCGCGCCACCTCCCTTTATATAAGGTGCAACTGCACCACTTGACTACGAGAACTAAAAGTTCAAGCAGCCTTAACCTCCCTATGAAGGCTTCCAAAAAGATGGTATATTGGCTTTCACGGCCGGTGAATTAAAACTCAGCAATTCTTCTAGGTTTGTGCCGTGTCTTGTGTGGGGTTAATTCACCGGCCGTGAAAGCCAATATACCATCTTTTTGGAAGCCTTCATAGGGAGGTTAAGGCTGCTTGAACTTTTAGTTCTCGTAGTCAAGTGGTGCAGTTGCACCTTATATAAAGGGAGGTGGCGCGCAGTTCGTCACTCCTGTGGGGGTCCGGGCGGGGACACCAAGAGCCCGCCGATGAGCCTAGCTTGGTGTCCTAGGCGAAACCCCACACAAGACACGGCACAAACCTAGAAGAATTGCTGAGTTTTACTAACCCCAAGCTTGCAGGTTCCCTCCTGGTTTTTGAAAGGCGGCAAAATTACGATACGCATGTCATACGATATTGGCATGTCAAAGAACCCATTTGAATTCAGTAGGCCGTGTTCATAATGGCAAAATTAATCTCGGGATTTTCCGCCAACTCGAAGTTCCTCATTTCTCTACTAGAAAGCGCTATAGTGTCAAGGAGCTTAGATATCTAACCTCCTTGACTTTCATAGTACTTCAAGGAACAACAAAATTCGACATGCAAGCTACCCTCTGGGTGTCAAATAACAAAGCTTGCACCCGACACCCGAGGCCATACGATATTATTATTAAATGGAAATTAGCTGCAATAAATACATCATTCATAATGATTATTAAATAACAAGAAACACCAGGGAGATAACATAACACTACAGAAGTACGACACTTAGATTCTCGAATATTTCAGACTCGATGATTGAATGTTTCATTCCATGTAGCCTCAGTGGGAGTAGGCTATAACACATGTTTGACTGTTTTGACATGTTGTATTTATGAGTGATTAAAAACTTCTTTTATTTTTATTTCTAGTGTGTATATTCTCTACTAGGATTTGTTTGTTTTTCACTTCATCTGTGGCCTTAATTTCTAATTGACCACCTTGTGGTGTAGTATTTTGGGCTGCCGGCCAATCATTTTAGGTAGATTTCATTAGAAAGCAATGGGTACCATGTTTCGACTTCCGGAAAATTTCGACATATCTTCGCGTTTCACATCCCCCAGACCCCAAAACCACCGTCAGTTCAAAAGTTTATATATAATTTATGAATATATATATATATATATATATATCAGTTTCTTGTGGACACGATAACTGCCATAACTTTGCATCAATCACTTTGAATTTTTACATAATATATATCCCTATAAAATCTCGGTCGAGTTCGGTAATGGGCAAAATCGGTCGAAGGGGGTAACCATGGGGGTCTTTTTTCGAAAAAGTGAAATATCACTATAACTCTCTAAATATGTGAAATATCGAATCCCTTTAAAGTTCATATTATGTGTCGGATAAGTGCCAAAAATTTATGTCTAAAACGTTTTTTGATAGCCCCAACCATTGGCCAATGGGGTGGAAAAAAGTGAGTTTTTCGGGAAACATTAATCATATCTCTCTTAATAGGCACAATATCAAAACTGTACAAAATGGACGATATTCCCCTAATAATTACCTAAAACTTTTGTCTTAAATAATTTTTGATACAACCCACCATTACGCCAAGGGATGAGAAAAATGATTTCGGAATTAAAAGAAAATGCCAAGAGCCATCACAGGTTACCATGACAACGCTTCTAAATTGATGAGGGATGAGCTATCGGAGGTTGCCATGACAACGAGATCACATTCAGTTTTCAATCTGACTATGTGGGAAGCGGCTTCGGTGACGTAGCCTAGCTGGTAGCATGCTGAACTTCTATGCCCAAGGTCGCGGGTTCAAAGCCGGCTGAAGTCGTCGGATTTTCAAAGAGCGCTGAAATTCCCTCAGTATGCTTTCCTTCAGAGGGGAAGTCCAATGTTCGTTGCTAGTTACTGGTTGCGGTGGCATCTAGTAGCCAACTTCACAGCTAGGTGTCGTTGACGGTATATTTGGTTACAACATTAGGAACTACTACTTGAAATTGACCGTCTGCAGTCCTTACCTGAATTACAGACTAATACAGCCATCACAATTAACACCGTTTATCAGACAGATTCTACACACACCCAAAGTACACGGGGTTACATGACCGCGTTGTCGCAGCCCTAAACTGAGGAATCAACCAACATCTCTGCGGGAGATAAAATTTGACGTGAAGAAGTAACAGACTGTTAGATAGTTACACATCAGTTCCAAACCTGGCATAAGGACGGTGTGACCACAAGTATAACAGGAAGTTCCGTGACGAACTAAAGAGCCTACTTTTCTTAAAATTTAAGATTCATGCCAATGATTATTCTATATGGATCTATCTAGAATAATGACGAAATTAAGTTGGTAATATCGAAATTTCCAATTAGTTCGAAATACTGTATACCTGGCATAATGTAGCCTAATAGAGAACTACAGTTGGCAGCCCTGGTGACTGAATATATTCTTAGTTCCATCTCTTAAGGTACAAAATACAAAATTTGGTTGAAGTCCAATGGATAGCATGGACGTTACATGCAGTTAGACATTGGATTTATCAGCGCGTAAAATCATGTTGGCAAAAATGACATACATGTATTGGTCAGAAATAATCTGAAATAATGTGGTCTATTGTTATGTCAATTTTGAATAACATCCATTAGTTAGTATAGAAGTTACATGGATTTTAAAATTGGATCTATCAGCAGGCTTAGAATCATGTTGGCAGCACTGGCGTAAACCTATATTAATTACTCCAAATTAATCTAGAATGCCAGGTACTATACGTGTGCAAAGCTTAGAGCTATTGGCTTGCATACTTTCTGATATATTGATAGTAGGGTAACAAAAATGGAGACAGCATTTATTAACAGTTGGCAGCCCTGGTTACTCTTAAGAATCGGCATAGTCATATCTGGTATGGTACACATAGCACACACGATATTTGGTTGAAATCCAAATAATAGTATAGAAGTAACATGTATTTAAATTTGGACCTCTCAGCAGGCTTAGAACCATGTTGGTAGCATTGACGTATATAAATTACTCCAAATTAATATAGAATGTCAGGTACTATACGTGTGCATAGTTTAAAGCTGTCGGCTTGCATACTTTCTGATATATGGGTAATTGGATAAAAAATGAGAGCATTTATTAACAGTTGGCAGCCCTGGAGGCTCTTAAGAATACGCTCAGTTATATCTGTTTATGTACACATAGCACATACGAAATTTGGTTGAAATCCAATTGATGGCGTAGAAGTTATATGCATTTAAAATTTGGACATATCAGCAGGCTTATAATCATTTTGGCAACACTGCCATGTATGGACTCCTAGAAATTAAACTCCAATATTATTATCTAGCCTATAGGCCTACGTGTGCCAATTTTGAAATAGCTCCCATTCATACCTTTCAAGATATCCAACATGGATCTCAAATTTCAATTGCAATTTTTCAGCAGTTGGTAGCACTGACATCATTTTCAAATATGGTCGTGAGATATTCAGGTATAGATCTTTCCTCCTACCAAATTTTGTTTCGATTGCGGCAGCCGTTTAGGAGTTGATAGGGGAGGACACACACACAGCCAGCCAGCCAGCCAGACAGACAGACAGACAGACAGACAGAAGGACAGACAGACAAACAGACAGACAGACAGACAGACACACATTTGCCCGATCTCATAAGTCTACTTTTTTCTCATTTTTTTGCAAAATGTGAAAAGTAGGCTAAAAATGGACCTCTAATGACAAGAAGGTTACCGTCCCCCTAACACAATAAAATGTTAAAAATATGCATAGTAAGACGAAGGAAAAGTTAATTGAGCTCCAATTACATTGTTAAATACTTTTTCGCAATAAATGAGGTCTGATCCTCCTACGAAAACCTGCATATTTTGCCTATTATAGCCTATACCCTAGTTTGCCCGGTGAAATCTACCTCCGCCTTCCGGCGTGCCGAGAGGATTTTTAGCCTACTTTCGATTTTTGCAAAAAATGAAAGTAGACTTATGAGATCAACACAGGGCGAAAAAAGTGTGTCTGTCTGTGTGTGTGTATGTGTGTGTGTGAGTCTGTGTGTGTGTCTGTGTGTGTGTGTGTCTGTGTGTGTGTGAGTGTGTGTACTCTGAATGTCTGTCCCCCCCTATCAATTCGAACACGGTGAATGCGAATTGAACGAAATTTGGTACAAAGGTAGCACTAGCAAAGGACACCTCAGTGTCATATTTTATATCGCCGCCATCTTGACGGAAACGTAATGGCGGCCACACAAATGTTCAAAGCTTAAATCAAATTACGACTAACCTAATCATCCGATCTCTACCAAAGTTTGCAACAACATACCTTTATGGGGGGAGCATCCTTTGACCAAACCAATAGGCCATAAGCGTAATAGTTTGCGGATGGCGGCCATCTTTGTGTGAAAATCGATTCCCCCTATTAATTCGAACACGGTGCAACCGAATGGAACGAAATTTGGTACAGAGGTAGTACTAACAAAAGGCACCTCAGTGTCATGTTTTATATCGCCGCCATCTTGACGGAAACGTAATGGCGGCCACACAAATGTCCAAAGCTTAAATCAAATTACGACTAACCTAATCATCCGATCTCTACCAAATTTTGCAACAACATACCTTTATAGGGGGAGCATCCTTTGACCAAACTAATAGGTCATCAGCGTAATAGTTTGCGGATGGCGGCCATCTTTGTGTGAAAATCGATTCCCCCTATTAATTCAAACACGGTGCAACCGAATGGAACGAAATTGGGTACAGAGGTAGTACTAACAAAAGGCACCTCAGTGTCATGTTTTATATCGCCGCCATCTTGACGGAAACGTAATGGTGGCCACATAAATGTTCAAAGCTTAAATCAAATTACGATTAACCTAATCATCCGATCTCTACCAAATTTTGCAACAACATACCTTTTTAGAGGAAGCAACCTTTGACCAAATGACTAGGTCATTAGCCTAATAGTTTGCAGATGGCGGCAATCTTTGTGTGAAAATCAATTCCCCCTATTACTTCAAACACGGTGAAACTGAATGGAACGCAATTTGGTACAGAGGTAGCACTAGCAAAGGGCATCCCAGTGTCATGTTTCATATCACCGCCATATTGACAGAAACGTAATGGCGGCCACACAAATGTTCAAAGTTTAAGTTAAATTACGACTAACATAACCATCCGATCTCTACCAAACCTTGCAACAACATTCCTTTATGGAGGGAGCATGCTTTGACCAATCTAATAGGTTATTAGCCAATTGTTTGCGGCAGGCGGCCATCTTTATGTCAAAATTGATTCCCCCTATTAATTCGAACACGGTGGAACAGAATGGAACGAAATTTGGTACAGAGGTAGCACTAGCAAAGGGCACCTCAGTGTCATGTTTTATATCGCCGCCATCTTGACTGAAACGTAATGGCGGCCACACGAATGTTCAAAGCTTAAATCAAATTACGATTAACCTAATCATCCGATCTCTACCAAATTTTGCAACTCCATACCTTTATGGAGGGAGCATCCTTTGACCAATCTAATAGGTCATTCGCCTAATAGTTTGCGGATGGCGGCCATCTTTGTGTAAAAATCGATTCCCCCTATTAATTCAAACACGGTGAAACAGAATGGAACGAAATTTGGTACAGAGATAGCACTAGCAAAGGGCATCTCAGTGTCATGATTTATATCGCCGCCATATTGACAGAAACGTAATTGCGGCCACACAAATGTTTAAAGCTTAAATCTAATTACGACTAACATAACCATCCGATCTCTACCAAACTTTGCAACAATATACCTTTATGGAGGGAGCATCCTGTGACCAATCTAATAGGCCATTAGCCTAATAGTTTGCGGATGGCGGCCATCTTTATGTCAAAATTGATTCCCCCTATTAATTCGAACACGGTGGAACCGAATGAACGAAATTTGGTACAGAGGTAGCACTAGCAAAGGGCACCTCAGTGTCATGTTTTATATCGCCGCCATCTTGACGGAAACGTAATGGCGGCCACACAAATGTTCAAAGCTTAAATCAAATTACGATTCGCCTAATCATCCGATCTCTAGCAAATTTAGCAACAACATACCTTTATGGAGGGAGCATCCTTTGACCAAACTAATAGGTCATCAGCCTGATATTTTGCGGATGGCGGCCATCTTTGTGTGAAAATCGATTCCCCTTATCAATTCGAACACGGTGAAACCGAATGGAACGACAATTGGTACAGAGGTAGCACTAGCAAAGGGCACCTCAGTGTCATGTTTTATATCACCGCTATCTTGACGGAAACGTAATCGTGGCCACCCAAATGTTAAAAGCTAAAATGTAATTACGACCAACCTAATAATCTAGTCTCTACCAAATTTTGCAACACCATATCTTTATGTGGGAAACATATTCAGACCAAACTGCAAGAACATCAGCCCAATAGTTTGCAGATGGTGGCCAAGTATGTGTGCAAATCGATTCCCCCTATCAATTCAAACACGGTGAAACCGAATTGAACGAAATTTGGTACAGAGGTAGCACTAGCAAGGGGCACCTCATATTCATGTTTAATATCCCTATAGCACGTTGTATTTCAACAAGCTACTACAACCAACATTCGATCATACTCCTTGAAAAGGACAAAGAGTTATAACAATACCCATGCATTTAGGAGAAAGTAGGCTATATGTTCTTTACTGAACATCTTGTTTCTTATTCTGGTCTGTGGGCTGAAATGGGATCAACTCAGCCTCGTGAAGCAAACTGAGAATAGGAGGGTTCGATTCCCATCATGTAAGGGGTTTGTCATGGTTTCTCATTTCTACGCCTGGCAAATGACGGGGTGGTTCCTAATTTAAGGTGGCCACGTGGAGTGGAGTGAGGAAATGTTAGCCTACGCTGGCGTGGATCAGCGGTAAAAGGTTGGTCTTGAAACGGAACTCGATCTTGACTGCCGGTTTCAATCCGGCAACGCGGCCAGCTTTGGTATGATGCAGAAAAATGATTTCATTAGAATCGTCTTTCCTCATCATACCAAAACTAGCTGCTTGGCGCAGGGGTAACGTTCTCGCCTGCTGTGTCCAATGTTACAGGGCTCAATTCTGACATCCCTGCCTCAGTACTTAAACAAGATGTTCAGTAAAGAACATACAGCCTACTTTCTCCTAAATGCATGGGTATTGTTATAACTCTTTGTCCTTTTCAAGGAGTATGATCGAATGTTGGTTGTAGTAGCTTGTTGAAATACAACTTGCTATAGGGATATTAAACATGAATATGAGGTGCCCTTTGCTAGTGCTACCTCTGTAAAAAAATTCATTCAATTCGGTTTCACCGTGTTTGAATTGATCTGGGGAATGGATTTGAACACATACATGGCCGCTATTTGCAAACTATTGGGCTGATGACCTTGTAGTCAGTCATAAGATGCTTTCCACAAAAAGGCATGTTGTTGCAAAATCCGGTAGAGATCAAATTATTAGGATGGTCGAAATTTGATTTAAGCTTTTAACCTTTTGGGTGGCCGTCATTTCGTTTCCGTCAAGATGGCGGCGACATAAAACATGACACTGAGGTGCCTTTTGCTAGTGCTACCTCTGTACCAAATTTCGTTCAATTCGGTTTCACCGTGTTTGAATTGATAGGGGGAATCGATTTGCACACATACTTGGCCACCATCTGCAAACTATTGGGCTGATGATCTAGCAGTTTGGTCAGAATATGCTTCCCACATAAAGATTTGTTGTTGCAAAATTTGGTAGAGACTAGATTATTAGGTTGGTCGTAATTACATTTTAGCCTTTGACATTTGGGTGGCCGCGATTACGTTTCCGTCAAGATGGCGGTGATATAAAACATGACACTGAGGTGGCCTTTTCTAGTGCTACCTCTGTACCAAATTTCATTCCATTCGGTTTCACCGTGTTCGAATTGATAGGAGGGGACACACAGACACATAGACACACTTTTTTTTCGCCCTGTAGTGATCTCATAAGTCTACTTTCATTTTTTGCAAAAATCGAAATTAGGCTAAAAAGGAAGGAAACTTTCAGTTCTACGTGAACGTTAATCATGGGATCATGAGCCACGGGACCTCCTTTTTACGCGGAATCTGAACCACAGGACATAGCATTTCACTTCGAAACTTTCACATGCATTGACCGGGAATCGAACCCGGTCCACCTTATTGAGAGGCCAACAGCTTGACCGCTGCGCCACCACACCTCCCCCCACAGTAGTTAGAAGGTACGTAGAACCAATAATAGTCTATTATTACATTATTATCATACCAAGACACATAATACAAGTAAAAATAAATTAAATTTGAGCTGGCTCCATGGCTAAAAAGGCCAAAAGTCGAAACATGTTTCATAAGACATATTTATTAGAAATTTATGTGCTAGCGTAATTCTCTTATCAGCTATTTAATGTTTATTTTTGTCACCCCAAATGTTCTTCCTTTAAGTATAAAATTCTAAGCAGAACAACGCACTGGGTGCAAATTGTGAAATTGCATGGATGTTGTCCAACCAAGGTCCGACAGTTCATTCATAACTACACTAACCCTTGTCACCAGTTTCCCAAATGCTACAACACAAACCCCTCAATGACGGGTACAAAGTGCTAGTAAGTTATAAACACGAACTGTTTGTTTTAAGGAAAGAAATAAGCCCCATTTCCATTATATCGCTTTTTCCTTTGCGTGTTGTTGGCATGGTGTGAATTAAGCTCGTCAAGTTTTATCCACACAATTTGCCCAAATTAACGGTCTCGCCGCTATGGCTTCTGGCACGAACACAGAGTAGAGCTTGGCTTTCCGCAGGACTAATCGAAACTCGTTGATCGCAACACTTAAACTATATTACTCTCACACTTCTCACTACACACGCGAAACTCATCAGTCGAAGCAACTCTGTGGTCTTAGGATAGTGATTTTCCCCCGTTCCAACACGTTAATTGGTGATTTAAGAAGTGTTTTAAGAGATTTATACTCTAAAATCATTTATATGTACGGTATCTAAAATATAGATGACTTGCTGTACCCGGCATGCGTTGTAATGCCAGTCAAAGAAAGAAAGAAAGAAAGAAAGAATTGTAATTTTGATTATTGAAGTGATTGCACAGCAGCTGACCAAAGTTCATTTGTTGAAACGACTGGTGCACCGTCTATTGTAAAATGGACTTTCTATTTCAGAAACCTTCGTGGGCATACGCACAACTCACCAAAGTTCAATTGTTGAAACGATTCATGCCCCAATAATCTATTATTGAAAGACTCGCGCGCCGCCTATTGTGAAATAGATTTACTAATTCAGAAACTTTCGCGGACGTGCTCACGGCAACTAACCAAAGTTCAATTGTTGGAACGATTCACTCGCCATCACTCATTTGTTGAAACTACTCGTGCATCACTATTGTAACATGGATTTACTAATACAATAGCCTTCGCGGGAGTGGGCAAAACTTAGCCAAGTTTCATCTAAATCAGATGAATGGTTCCAAATCTCATCATGCAGGCCCTACTCATTGTACTTTAATACATCCCCATGTAGTATAACCCCCACGAGTGTGGTTAGTGGTATTCAAATGGAGATGAATGACGCATCGGGCATGGACGTCACCAAACTATGAACTGCGCCATGTCGTGACTAGACTGTCTACTCACGGCTTCCATCATTTGGTTGGTTGGTTCCTCAGTTTAGGGGCTGCGACAACGCGGTCATGTAGCCCCGTGTACTTTGGGTGTGTGTACAATCTGTCTGATGACCGGTTTTAATTAGTGTGATGGCTGTATTAGTGTGTGTATCTGTTTTAATTCAAGTAAGGACTGCAGACTTTGAATTTTCTCTTTTAGTTCCTACTTTTGCCGCCAAACATCACCGTCAACGACTACTAGTTCAGAACTTGGTTACCAGATGCCACCGCAATCGGCTACTGACGACGAACGTTGGAACCTCAGAGCGTTAGTCTAATGTTTAACCTATAATTTAGCTTCACACAAGTGTAATTATTAAGCCTCCGTGTCTTAGGCGGCAGCACGCTGGCCTCTCACCGCTGGGTCCATGGTTCAAATCCCGGTCACTCCATGTGAGATTTGTGCTGGACAAAACGGAGGCAGACAGGTTTTTCTCCGGGTAGGCCTACTCCGGTTTTCCCTGTCAACAATTTCATTCCAGCAACACTCTCCACTATCAATTCATTTCATCTGTCATTCATTTAATCATTGCCTCAGGGGAGTGCGACAGGCGTCGGCAGCCGGCACAGTTTATATCCTCGCCGCTAGATGGGGGCTTCATTCATTCCATTCCCTGACCCGGTCAGTCGACTGGAAGCAGGCTGTGGACTTTCACAGATGTAATTACTGGAAGGTCCTTTAACATGCCATAAATCTATGACACGGGACCGCCGGCTTTCCTTCCCTTCCGAAGGAAGGCATACTGAGAAATTTTTAACACTCTTAAAAATCCGACGACTTCGGTCGGGTTTGAACCCGCGATCTTGGGCATAGAAGCTCAGCATGCTACCAACTACGCCGCCAAGGCCGCTTCTTCGATCATTTAACATGCAAAATCAAGAAGAACTCCAGCGTGTGTGCGTGAATTATGCAGTAAAACCTGTGAACAATAGGCCTACCACTGAGAACTACTGTATGCACGAAAAGACTGTGATCAGTAAGTGAATACGCAAATATGTGATAGTATTAGGATACATATAATGTAACTTTACTTGTATATTTGTCAGCAATTACGATATTAAAACATAAATGGCGATAAGCAACGGCTTGGCCATGTTGAAACACAAATTCTCGTGCGATCTTCGCTGCAGTCAAGCAACATTGGACTTGGTTAGGTTCTTGGGGACTACGAGCTGTTGGTGGAGAAATGGAAGGAGGAGCGAAGAGGAACTGGCCACCATACCGCACGCAAACACCGACTCAGGACTGTCTCTTCGGAGGTGCAAACCGGCCTACGTTAACTTTATTATTCTGTTACAAAAACTTGAATCCAAAATATACCGCATGGTAGTAGGGAGACTTTGTTAACACCGAAGTACTTGAAATATACTTTTTCTGCAACCCCAGTACAAGAGACGGGTTCCTCTAACCAGTTGTGTTTAGTCAACTATTTAATTTCCCTTGGCTATGAATTTCCAACCGACAAATGCTACCACTTGGTGGAAAAATCATGAAATCGCGCGTTATTAGTTTGTGAAGTGTTAATATCTTTATATATATAATTCTTCGACACGTGTGTATGTGACTGAACTCCTCCCAAACGACTGAACCGACTTTGATGGAATTTGGTATGTATATTAGTGTGGGTCCATGTATGGTTTAGATTCACAATCCGACCCGGTAGGTGGAATGAACACAATTTTAGAACCTCAATTTACACACAATTTTATAACCACAATATACAGTCAAAAACAGTCGTCATGGAAACCACTAGCCTTGGCCTTCGTGAAAGGTGATGTCTTTGGACGGTTTGTCTCTGCACTTTAGAGGCACCTGGTCGCAATCTGTGCAACTACCGCCATTACTTACACTCCGCCCGTGGCGAAAAGTTGTGTTTTATACCAAAGGTGGCAGTGATGTCGAATTCTACTGTTTGTCTCGGCACGTTAGAGCGTTTCAAAGTCCCGTATGCATTCATATACCATTCATCCGATTGCCATGAAACTTGGGTGATATGTTGAGTGAGCTCCAGGGAAGGTATTTGGCTTAGTAAATCCATTTTACAATAGATAGCGCACGAATAGATTCAACAAATGAGCGACGACGGGCGAAGCGTTTCAAAAAGGTCCCGTATGCGTTCAAATACCATTCGTCCGATAGCGATGAAACTTGGGTGAGATGTTGTGTACACTTCCGTGAGGGTTTCTAACTTAGTAAATCCATTTTACAAAAGGTAGCTCACGAGTAGATTCAAAAAATGAGCAACGACGCGCGAACTTTTAAACAAAGTCCCGTATGCGTTCAAATACCATTCGTCCGATTACGATGAAACTTGGGTGAGATGTTGTGTACACCCTACGGAAAGTTTCTGGCTTAATAAATCCATTTTACAATAGGTAGCCCACGAGTAGATTCAACAAATGTGTGACGGCACGCGAATCATTTCAACAAAGTACCGTTTCTAACTTAGTAAATCCATTTCACAGGTGGTTTTGCACGAGTAGATTCAACAAATAAGCGACGACGCGCGAAGCGTTTCAATAAGGTCCCGTATGCGTTCAAATACCATTCGTCCGATTACGATGAAACTTGGGTGAGATGTTGTGTACACCCTACGGAAAGTTTCTGGCTTAATAAATCCATTTTACAATAGGTAGCCCACGAGTAGATTCAACAAATGTGTGACGGCACGCGAATCATTTCAACAAAGTACCGTTTCTAACTTAGTAAATCCATTTCACAGGTGGTTTTGCACGAGTAGATTCAACAAATAAGCGACGACGCGCGAAGCGTTTCAATAAGGTCCCGTATGCGTTCAAATACCATTCGTCCGATTACGATGAAACTTGGTTGAGATGTTGTGTACACCCTACGGAAAGTTTCTGGCTTAATAAATCCATTTTACAATAGGTAGCCCACGAGTAGATTCAACAAATGTGTGACGGCACGCGAATCATTTCAACAAAGTACCGTATGCGTCCATATACCATTTATCCGATTGTGATGAAACTTTGGTGAATTGTTGTGTACACTCCAGGAAATGTTTCTGTCTTAGTAAATCCAGTTTTTAATAAGTAGCGCACGAGTAGATTCAACAAATGAGCGACGGCGCGCGAATCGTTTCCACAATGTCCCGTATGCGGTCATATATCATTCATCCGATTGCGATCAAACCTTGGTGAATCATTGAGTACACGCCTGAGAAGGTTTCAGGCTTAGTAAATCTATTTTACAATAGGTAGGGCATGAGTAGATTCAACAAATGTGTGACGGCACGCGAATCATTTAAAGAAAATCACTTATGCGTTCATATGTCATTCATTCGATTCCGATGAAACTTTGATGAGTTGTTGTGTACACGCCAGGGAAGGTGTTCAACTTGGTAAATCCATTTTACAATATTAGTAGCGCACGGGTAGATGTAACAAATGAGTGACGACGCGCGAAGCGTTCCAACAAAATCCTGTATGCGTTCATATACTATTCATCGATTGCGATGAAACATTGATGAGTTGTTGTATACACTTACGTGAAGCTTTCTAACTTAGTAAATCCATTTCGCAGTTGGAAGAGCGAGAGTAGATTCAACAAATGAGTGACAGCGCACGAATCATTTAAACCAAATCGAGTATGCGATAAATGCCATTTATCCGTTTGCGATGAAACTTTGGAGAGTTGTTGTGCACGCTCCAACGAATGTGTTTCTAAATTAGTTAATTCAATTCACGATAGTTTAGAGGCAGTTAACAGAAATTGAAAAAAATATTGTGTATCCAAAAGCACTTCAAGAAACAAAGTTACAACACTTTCTTTGATTGGCAGGACAACGTCTGCCGGGTCAGCTTGTAATCTCATATATTTTTCTGATGTATATATGCCGTAGTGGAGATCACTAGACTTATCATATTGCAGATTTACAGATTTAGCCATAGCACCAACACTATCAACCAAAAATTCCTAAAAATTTACAAAATCCATTTAAGTATTCTTTTAGATGATTTGGACAACCGATGCCAAATGAAATTTTTAAAACGGAATTTATGTAATAAATATTAATTTCGTAATTTAATTTCTAAGTAGCCTCCATTTTTTGAAATCATTTCACTTAATTAGTCTTGTTTACCATCAGTCCCTTAATATTGCGGATTTGGCCGAGTCTCCCCTGCGTCCTGTTGCTTTATACTGTGTCGAATGCCGGCTTGCAGATAAAGCCATATAGCGCCAGTTCCTTTCCATGGAAATGCGTATGCTGTGTTGGTCAATGGGCACCACTCTCCTTGGTCAGGTCAAGAATGACACCGTTTGCCAGCAAATGGGCATTGCACCCATCACTGGGAAGGCACGGGAAATGCACCCCCAATGCTATGGCATTGTCCTACGTACTGCACGTACAGTCGCCAATTTTCTACCCACTATTTTTGAAATCAATGGGCAACGCGCACATGGACGGTTGAAGCAACGTTGCCAAGATACAGTAAGCTAAATGTTGACTTAAAAGACTGTCGATTTAATACACAGGATCACGCAAAATAACGAACTAAGACTTGGACAGCAGACTTAGCCCCGGAGAGATAACTCTAAGAAGAAGAAGAATAAGAAGAAGAGGAAGAAGAAGAAGAAGAAGAAGAAGTATAGTATTATCATATCAATCTCCTTTGCAATATATGGGGTCAAAAACCTCTTCATCCTTGCCTTGACGTCAACCAAACGTTAACTTCACCCTAACCTCTCACCAGAATAAGAGAGACAGCGCATGAAAGTGCTCCCAACAGGGAAGTCAATTTAACGACCATCAAAAGTCATTCTCAATCCATTGCTGGTTGAAGACCCCTCTCTCCACCTTCCTAACATCTTTTATAATTCACCACTTTCAGTCAGCTGTATCGAGTTTCTACTTGCGAATACTCTTATCCGGCTAGTTGTGCGATCATTATCTAAGCCTTTTACCATAAAAGACGTATTTAGGTAACGCCGTATACCTGTGAAAATACATACTCTCTTTTATGACTTGTGAATACCATTGAAAGCATTACTGTGAGATTTATTTTCGTATTACTCCGTCTTTATTGATCTTTAGGCTCTAAAACGTACTGGAGAATGGAAATAAGACATAAAATTGCTGTAATTTTGAATGATAGAGGAACTTGATTTCAACCCATCGCAGTCCCCTAAATAACCTCATTTAGCTCTGAAGACTGAAGAGACAGAATGGGCAATAACAAAAGAGGAATATGTCTCTCCCCGACTGAAATTGCTGGAGCATGTAAATGGGCCATCTAATCGTCTGATTATAGTTCCCCTCTCATGACTTGGTATATCTTAAGCAATTGTTTGCTTTGTACTAACGCCCTTGCACTTAAACAATACTGAGAAACTCAAACCGATAATTATCTTCATGTTAGCGGGTTCGGTGGCGTAGTTGGTAGCATGCTGAACTGCTGTGCCCAAGATAGCGGGTTAAAATCTGGCCGAAGTCGTCAGATTTTTAAGAGCGTTAAAATCCTTCAGTATGCCTTCATTCGGAGGGGAAGTAAAGCTGGCGGTCCCATGTCATAGATTTATGGCATGTAAAAGATCCTTCCACAGACTAAACTTGTGTGAAGCTAAATTGTTAGGTTAGATTTCGTCGGAACGCTCTATCAAACTTCCATATCTGGTTGCGAAAGTTAGAACTACTTGAAATTGAACGGAACTTGTAGCTCACCCTAGGGTGTCCACTGAAAGCAGCTACAGACTCAGGCGAGCCAAACATGTCCTCGGACACTCCCGGCTGTAAAAGCCACCTTCAATAGTTAGGTCATTAATAAACCTTTTGCTTAATATTTTGTTTATAAGAATTACTAAATTGCAGTGTTGGCATCAATGAATGATATTGCTTTTTCAGTAGGTCTAAGTGTTTATCTTATAAAGGTAAATGTTCATATATTTTTATAACAATTAAATCAGTGGTTTGTGTGGTGGGATCATAAGAAACTAAACTGATTTGTTCAACTATTCATTTAGTGCTACCTTAATTATGACTGATCCCGTAGAGATGACATCTTTCTGTAACGAGCTACAGGAGTTCATTTTATGGAAAATCATATGCTTGGCTTCTAAAATTTATGAAATGCAAGGTAGAGAATTCTGTGGCAGTAGATTATGTATATTAGGCTATGGTGGTTCAATTTAATCGACAGCTTGAATAGAATATGATAAATAAAGAAAATACTTTTAAAATTTTGCGCAGCCAACTTAAATTTTTGAAAACAAGTAGTTCCGTGAAGAACTATACAGCCTATTTTCATATATCCTGCTCATGTTAATTGTCTCTATCAACATACAACATTTCAGTTTAATTGATGTAACAGATTCGTAGATATTGAGAACCGTCTAAATATTTCATATGGTCGCCAGGATGGATTTTTATTTTTGTACTATTACATTAAGATTATTGTGTCCGTGTGGTATTCAAACTTCAATCGCATGATTAGAACACAAGAAGTAAAAACGAGATTTTAAAAGTACGCACACCAGCCATCTTGTGATTATGCAAACATTTGAAATAAATTACATGCCAGTGGATCAACATTTGTATAAGCATTTAACGTGCAACGTTTCACGGCACTCGGATAGTTAATTCGCGAGAAACGTCCATTTAAATAATTATACTTCGCGTCGCCGCCATGTTGGATTTGTGCTCACCAGGTTACTGAAAGTTCTATAGGTGAACATATGTTCATAGTCTCTATGAACGTTAAAAAAAATCAGTTTGGTTGCTGTAAAAGATTCATAGATATTGAGAACCGTCTAAATATTTCGGAAGCTCGCCATTTAGGATTGTTATATGTATAGGCCATAGAGTTATGTACCATTCAAGGACAATTATTGCCTAGCTTTATTATTCAAACTTTCACTTCGATCGCATGATTACGACACAAGAATAAAAACTTAATTTTAAAATTTCGCACAGCCGCCATCTTGAGGCTATGTAAACAATTGAATTAAATTAGATGCCTGTGCATTACAATCTGCAAAATCATTTACTGTACCACATTTCACTGCGCTCAGAGAGTTAAATCACGAGAAAAGTCTTTTAAAATATTTCAAATTCGCTTGGTCGCCATGTTCGTTTTGTACTTTACAGGTTTATGAAATATACATATGTAAACGTGTATCAGTACCCTTTATCACCGTACAAAATTGCATGATGTTATCTGTAATAGTTTCGGAGATATAGAATGTCAGTGAAATATTTCGCACAGCCGCCATTTTGAGGTTATGTAAACAATTGAACTAAATTAGACTCCAGTGCATTACAATGTGTACAAACATTTGCTGTACCAAGTTTCATTACGTTTGGGTTGTTAAATCGCAAGAAATGTCTATTTAAAAGTCTCAATTTCGCTTGACCGCCATGTTGGTTTTGTAGTCACCAGGTTTTTGAAAGTCTCATAGGTGAACTTCTAGTAGTGCCCTTTATCACCGTACACAATTTTAGGGCGATATCGGTAATAGTTTCGGAGATATTGAATGCTAGTTAAATATTTCACACAGCCGCCATGTTGGATTGGTGAGACGTAACAAAATTTGAAGGGCACGGTCGAGGTTGCCGGGAATAGTGCTATGAACTTACCGAGGTTCATTGAAATCGCTCCAGCCGTTTAGATTTTATTAGGGGGACACACACACACACCTCACACACACACACACACGCACACACACGGACAAAAAGTGATCTCATAAGCCTATTTTTTCAAAATTGAAAATAGGCTAAAAATATTAAACAACATTGGGGCATGAGTATATTTAGCTCTAATCAAAAGTTCGCAGTGCCAAATTTCTCTGCGCTTGGAAGATCGGGTCACCAAAAAGTAGACGAACTAAAGAGCCTACTTTTCTTCAATTTATAGAGACCATATATAAACAGTTGGCAGACCTTAGTTCCATCTCTTAAGGTCCACAATGCGCATGCAAAATTTGGTTGAGATCCAATAGATAGTTTGCACGTTACATGTATTTAAATATTGAATTTATCAGCACGCGTAGAATCATTTTGGCAGCACTGTCGTATGCCGGTTACTGAAAATTAACTTACATTTGCAGGTACTAACTTATATGTATGCGAAGTTTAGAACTGTTGGCCTGCATACTTTCTGATATATTGAAATTAGGATAAACATGTAGAGAGTGAATTTTTCAACAGTTGGCAGCCCTGTTGACACTAATGCATTTAAAGATTGGACCTATCAGCAGGCATAGAATCTGTTGGCAACACTCTCATATATGGGCTCCTGTAAGTTAGTCTGATGTAATATTATCTATATGTGTGCCAATTATAGAACAATTCCCATGCATATCTTCCGAGATATCCAACATAGGCCTCAATTTTCAATTATGATTTTTCAGCAGTTGGTAGCACTGATGTCATTTTCAAATAAGGCCTTGCAATATTCAGGCATAGCTCTTAACTGATACCAAATTTGGCTTCGATAGCTGCAGCCGTTTAGGATTTGATAGGGGGGGGGGGGGACACACACACACACAGACAGACAGACAGAGGGACAGACAGACACACATTTGCCCGGATCAATTTCATAAGTCTACATTTTTCTCATTTTTACAAAATGTGAAAAGCAGGCTAAAAATGTCTATTGAACAATATTTGAAATTCGCATGGACGTCATGTTGGTTATGTAGGATCGTGATTTGAAGGACACATACAGGTGAACTTCTTACAGTCCTCTATCATTAAACGCAATTTCGGGTTGATTGTTGGTTGCTTTTGGAGATATTGAGTGAAATGTTTCGCCCGACGCCATGTTAGATTGGTGGCACTTTTAAAATGTGAAAGGCACCTTCGAGATAGTAATACATCCTTACCAAGTTTCATTTAAATCCCTCCGGCTAATCAGAATTTGTTTGGGACATACACACACACGGACAAAAGGTGATATGTGGCGATGATGATTGTTTTCTTAAAGGGTGGACCAGCGAGGTCGTCTGCCCAAAAAGATGATCTAATGAGCCTACATTTCATATTATGACAATAGACTAAAGAATTATAGTTTCATACTAACAGCGTTTTGAAAAATTGATGTACAGCGATTATACCAGGCCCAAAACAACTGTGAACATGAGGGAGGAGCCAGATTCACGCGCTCACCCACACCAGCCAATTCCATAGCGCGGCGTTGCCTAGTTGACTGCGCACTCTGGGCTCGCCGTGTCGTACGAAATCTTTATTTCTCTCCGCGCACGAAAATCATTAAATATCCAACTATTTAGATGGACCTATGTTACAGAGCTAAACATTTTGAAGTTAACAGTCCAAACCCCGTGACGGTACGACCAGCCGTTCGGGAGATAGCATCTGTCCTTGAACTGAAGGGATAATTAGAGTGAAGAATGGTTAGGTGTCGAAATATTTAGTTTCGCTGGGGAAGATAAGGAAGAGTGACAGCATTGCTGTATTAATTCAGTAGTGGAGCTTAAAGAAGTTAGTGCTGTGAGCTGAAGTTTTGAACTCATAACAATGTTCCTTAGCAGCCGAGTGGCAGTCGAACAGCCAGGCAAGAAATATAATTTTCAGGGTATATGACCTTTTAAAGAATCTTTCGAATACAGAAGTATGTGAAAACACAAAATATGATAACCTGTGTTGTAGTGGTGTCGGCAAATATGGTTTTTTTTGGTGTGTAATTGAGTCGAATAAAACTCACTTCTTCACAGTCTTACCTCACGAGGCATAGTGTACCCGGTTCTAACCCTGAGACCAGAACTAAATGTCTTGATTGAGCCGTGAATCGAATCTGGACATCATGGGTGACAGCAAGAGTTGTTGTTGATGATGATTGTTTTAGGGGCTTTGCGACATCGTGGTCATGTAGCCCCGGGTATTTGGGTTTGTGTGGAATTTGTCTGATAACCTGTGACACTGTGATATTTGTACTGGTGTGTATATTTGTAATTGAGGTAGGATTTGCGTAGGAGCGGCCGTGGCCTTCCGTTAGGTACCATCCCGGCATTTGTCTGGAGTAGAGTGCGAAACCACAGAAAAAACACTTCCATGATGGCTGAGGTAGGAATCCAACCCACATATTCCCAGGTTTGCATCGCGAGGCTGAGTGTACCCTGTTCCAGCCCTCAGACCAGAATTACATTTCTTGGGAATCGTACCCGGGACTCCGCGGTGACAGCTAAGAATGGACAGCAATGTGCTAGCCAGTACACCACAAGGTGGTCTCCAATAAACAAAAACTGAGCCCAACAAATTGTTTTCTCTATTTCTATGACCTTATAAAGGGCCAACACGCAATGCTACTCAGAAAGGCTTGGGGTGTAGATTACGTCATGTGATATAATAACTTTGTAATATTGTTGTTTTATTTGGCGGGCTTGGACATATTGGTACTCTAGCCCCGTGTACTTGTCTGAAAATCTGGGTTACTGTGGTGTCTGTATTAGAGTGTGTGTATTTGTATTCTGGTGAGGACTGGGAAGGAGGCGGCCGTGGCCTTAAGTTAGGAACCATCCCGGCATTTGCCTGGAGTAGAAATGAGAAACCACTTTCAGGATGACTGAGGTAGGAATCTACCCCACATCATCCTAGTTTTGCCTCACGAGGTTGAGCAAACCTTGTTCCTGCCCTCAGACTAAAATTAAATAGCTTGGCAGAGCCAGGAATCCAACCCGGACCCCCTGGGCCACAGCCAAGAATGCTGGTCGCTACACCAGGAGGTTGTCACTTGCACGAACATCGTTTGTGTGGCATCTTATGTATACCTCATATCACATTGTGTGCAATCTGTTGTGAGCATAGATATTCGCAGGATTAGGCCCCCCAGCTCGTACATGCACTTACATTCGGAGCGCCATGTGTTCAGGGGGAAGGTCGTGCGCATACTGCGAGTGTAGAGCTGTGTCAACTCACGCAAGTCTAACTGTGGCAACATTGCTTAGCTGGACGCGCGCTACTGGGCGAGCTCATGTTCACAGTTGTTTTGGGTCTGGTATAGTATTAAACGAGATGCTCAGTAAAGAACATAATAGTCCACTTTCTCCTAAATGTATGAGTATAGTTATAACTCATTGCCCTTATCAAGGAGTATAATTGAATGTTGGTTGTAGTAGCGTGTTGAAATACAGCGTGGTGTATTATACGTTGATGGTTTGTTGTTTTTAAGGGGCGGAACAGTGAGGTCATCTGCCCCAATATTAGGCCTATATATTGTACTATGCTAAAGATTTTCCTTATTTCTAATAATTTTCGGTACTTGCTGAACCTATTATCGACTTCTTAATTCAATGTGGTAGCCTACTTTGGTCGAGTGGTCTAGATGCTTGGCTCACACCCTGTAGCTGGGGTACGAATATGTAAAACATGTTTTATTTTGTGTTTTAGTTTTCTTTTTATATAATTGCCCGTATAATTACATACAGTTCGTATTTATAAATGGGAAATAAATACGTAATACACAACACGTTTTATTGCAAGCTTCCACAACAAAGAGGCTAGGTCATTGGCTAAGGATACTTACACCCGTCCCTTGGCCAAAACATACATTACCTGATAGTAATACAGTGAGACTTACGATGGCCACGTGTCGAAAAAGGCACTGGCGCTAGTAGCAGCGTAGTGCCCAACTAGTTGAACACATTTACGTATATGTTTTGCCAATTATTGCTTTTTCACATAACTACAACATTACGTGTGCCGTGTAATGAGCACTCTAGTCACTGATACAGCATAATATTCTACACAAGTAAACGGATCTACTGTCTGTCCACCAGCTCATGGTATTAGGGGGCTGAACGGGATAGGAGAGTGGACGTGCCGCTGCAGGTATTGCCAACTCAGCTGTGGTTACTCACTGCTACTTTCGTTTAGTTTCAATTGTGAAATCATACGGGTAAGTAGTAGGTTGGCACTATTGTCGATCGCACAGTGGCCAGCTGTCTCGTTGCATTCCTGCCACGGACCTTAAGCTGGTGGACGGACAGTACATGACCACGATATCCATGCTCGTGTAGTAAACCGACCTAAGGACGCTGGAAAAGGTTAAAGCGCGCTTTTTGAAAACAACCATAGGAGTATCCAGGTACACAAGATCTAGATTAATTTACGAACTATCTAAGGAAACTATGCTATTAGATGATCTACGCTTGAAAATGCTACTTGCGTCCACGCCGGCCTTCAAAGAGGTAGTCAGAGAATACATAGCAAAGAAAAAGGATATTTGGATGGAATTTTACACCACGGATGCCATGATAACGACGGCCTGGAAAGAAGCAAATTATCAGCTCAGACATCTCGTTACCAGATTCGCAGTGCATGGTTTCCATCACAAGTGTTGTAGGACCATACGTTTTCATGAGCGGACTGTTTGTCGTATGTGCGGGAAACTCTGTGAGAGATATCACGTGATGGATTGCACAGATAGAATTCTATCATTGTCTCAATTCTGTTGTGAATCAACTTGATTATGCATATAACTGGCCATTTGGTGGCATTATTAAATTAAATTTGTATTAAGCAACCAAATGAAATCATGGTGTACCCGACAGGATGCTCTCTATACAATCAGACCTAAATCTTTTGCACAATACTAAACCTAAATTTCCCCATTTAGTAGTGATAATTAACTAATGCGTGTACCCTATTTTTTCCAGGAGTGTGTTTACATATTCACATCTTGGAGATATTCGTGTTGACCGACTGAAGAGCTACAAATGACAATATTTATACTGCAGGTATGTTTTGTCTTTATACTGACACTACAATAAGAGTGACTTTTGCATTAACAATATAATGAGGCCTAAATCTTTATAGTGTACCCACCAATACAACCATTAGCCCCTCAAATGTTACCAGAAAATAAAATAAAAACTATAAGCTACATCTTGGCTAACCCCGCGTCTGTCAAAAATAAAAATGACAATAATAATAATAATAATAATAATAATAATAAAGTGTACTTCGGTTCTTTGGCAAAATCTAAAAGAAATAAATGGACCACACCTTTCTAAAATTACGGGTTCGGGAAATATCGGGAAAAAAGTCAATGACCTAGTGTTTTGGGTTCTTTGGGTAAATCAATGGTTCATGAAAAGGGGGGCTTCGCCCCGAGTAAAATCAGCCGTCACATGACTTCCTCCGATAATTGATTCGGAAAATATCGGGAAATAAGACGATGGCCTAGTAGTAAGCCTACGTCTTTTTGGTAAAAAAAAATCTAGAAAAATAAGTGGTCCACGGTGAAGGTGAGCAAAAAAAACAACAACATTAAAACAGCGGCCACACAAGTCTGTATATTTACGGGTTCACGAGATATCGAGTTGCTCGTTGCGTTTGAATTCTTGGGTGTGTGTAGAATTGTTGTCTGATAACCTGTATTATAGTGTGTCTGTAGTAATGCGTGTATTTATAATTTACGTTAGGAACCATCCCGGCATTTGCCTGGAGTAGATTGTTGTTGATTCTTTAGGCGCTTTTGGCATCGTGGCCCTGTAGCCCTGTGTACCTGGGTGTGTATGGAAGCGACAGTGACCTTGCGTTAGGTACCATCAAACCCTTCTTTTCTCCGTTTTGCCTCACGAGGCTGAGTGTACGCCGTTCCAGGCCTCAGACTAGGATTCAACAGCCGACCGGCTTCTTTTCCCGGTCAATGCATGAGAGATTTTCGAAGTGAAAGATCACGTCCTGTGGTTCGGATTTTACCTAAAAATGGAGATCCCGTGGCTCATAATCGCGAGATTAACGGTCACGTAAAACTACAAGGTTTCTTAGCAGAGTTGGAAATTGAATATTAAGCGGCTTCGGTGGTGTAGTTGGTAGCATGCTGAACTGCTGTTCCCAAGATCCCGGGTTCAAACCCGGCCGAAGTCACGGGTTCTTTAAGAGCGTTAAAATCCTTCAGTATGCCTTCCTTCGGAGGGGAAGTAAAGCTGGCGGTCCCATGTCATAGATTTATGGCATGTAAAAGATCTTTCCACAAACTAAACTTGTGTGAAGCTAAATTTCTAGGTAAGATTTCGCTGAAACGCTCTATCAAAGTTCCAACGTTCACCACTAGATGTCAGTGACATCTGGTAGAGAAAGTTGAAACTACTTAAAATTGAACGGAACTTGTAGCTCATCCTTTGGGTGGTGCAGTTACAGCCTCGGACACTCCCGGCACTAAAAGCCATATGCTAAATAAATAAATAAATAAATAAATAAATAAATAAATAAATAAATAAATAAATAAATAAATAATTCTTAGGAAAATCCATGGTGCTGTTTTCCGTGATGGAATGTGGGTCAGGAGACCAACAAAGGAACTTGATGAAAATACAGACACGATTATAGATACATTTAGGTGGACACGTCTGCAGTTTTATGGACACATAATAGGATGGATGAGAACAGACTCACTAAGAAGATTTTCAATATCATGAATGCAAGTAAATTAAAGACCAGTTGGATAAAAGAAGACATGGAATTACTTAAAATCTCTGAAGACGACATCATGGACAGATTACAATTTAAAAATAAAATCAGAAACCGAATATTGTACACGTCTCAAAGAAGGACACATCAGAAAAAAAAATGGACAGAGAAAGGAAGAAAAAGCACAGTGAACTAATGAAGAGGTTTTGGGAAGAAAAGAAGAGTGGAAAAGGAAGTGAAGCTGTGATTGGCTCAAGTTCTCACGTTCTTTTGAAGGGGAATAATGGGAAATAATAATAATAATAAATAATTGTTGTTTTAAGGGGCAGAACTACGAGGTTGAATCAGAACCTCCGGGGTGACATCCAAGAATGATAGTTGCTACACCACTTTATACCGACCAATACAATCAGACCTACTGTAAATCTTTACAACGGACAATAAAACTAGGCCTACACCTCTTTTATAGTGACAATACATTATTGTATTAGGGGCTTGGGACTTAATTGGTTACTAGCCCCGTGTACTTTGGAGAGTGTGTTCAATTTATCTGATAACCTGAGTGCCTGTAAGAGTGTATTTAGTCCTAGTTGTAATGCTTAGTGTCGGGGATAGGCCAGGTGTCCTGGGACTTAAAATAATGTACTATCCAGGCATTTGCTTGGAGGGAAATATCACACTCAAAATAGCCGTTGTCAGCGTCAGGATTCAAGCTTCCGACCTCCGGAGTTGATGCAGCCCCCCCCCCCCCCCCACCTTGGTTGGGGTGTGGGACTCAACAAGCACGGCTACACTGAAGGGTGTTGTATATCAGGGACATTATGTAGGCTATACAAGTGACAGAATGTTGGTTGGTTCCTTAGTTTAGGGGCTGTGACAACGCGGTCTTGTAGCCCCGTGTATTTTGGGTGTGTGTAAAATTTGTCTGATAAACGGTGTTAATTGTGATGGCTGTATTGGTGTGTGTTATCTGTGATTCAGGTAGCACTGCAGACGATCAATTTTTCAAGTAGTTCCTTCTTTTGCTACCAAATGCTATTGTCCGCGACACCTAGTTGACTACTTGATCCTATCGCAGCCAGCACCTGGTGGCGAACGTAGGAACTAATATAGCGTTATCAAACTAACCTACACATTTTATCTTCCACAAGTGTAGTTAGTGGAAGGTTCTTTTTCATGCCATAAATCTATGACATGGGACCGCCGGCTTTACTTCCCCTTCGAAGAAAGGCATACTGAGGGATTTTTAACGCTCTTAAAAAATCCGACGACTTCGGCCGGGTTTGAACCCGCGATCTTGGGCATAGAAACTCAGCATGCTACCAACTTTGCCACAGAGGTCGCCGACAGAATGTTGGCTAGATACAAAGACGTCTACACATACCCTCCCTAGAACATATCACGATGTATGTAACATACAGGTTGTTTGTCTTTATACTGACAATACATTTTTTTCTTTTCTTTTTAGGGAGTAAGGAAAATCTTGCCTGAGACGCTTGTGGGAGTCCGCACTCCACAAGGGTGTGGGTTTCTATCCACTATAACCACACATCCTTCTCCCACGACGTGTGTCTCCACCCCGGAACTGCTCTTGCATTACTTCAGGGCAGCGTCGTACGTGAAGCCTCTTATGTTTCTTCTTCTTTTTCCTTCAATATATTCTTGTTCACCATTCTGAGTGATCTCTTAGTACAGGGCAGCTGCACAGAAAAAAACCCTTTTGTTCCATAAACTGTGCTATGGTTGGCTTTTTGTAAATCGTTAAAAAAAGCACAAAAAAAGCTTAACTATGAATTTTAGAATAATTTGCACGATCATTTTGTTGGAAAACTAAAAAAAACATTGAAAAGTGTTTTTCTCTGAATCGACGTATTTTAGAGAAAAGTTTATTAAACAAAAAATGTAGAGGACATTGTCACCTACAATTCGTTTCATTGAGGTCATGTCATACGTTTTGAAATGCAGAAGCTAGGTGGCGCCAAAGTTTCCACAAAAAAAATCACTTTTTGTCCTAGAAAAAATGTTTTGTTCACAAAAGAGCGAATCAGAAATTTGTTCCTCTCAAAATTGTCTACAACATTTACCGAAACATTTTTCCTCCGCCTTACCGTTCCAAAGTTATAGTATGCCGAAATGTGAAAGTTGTACTATTCAGATGGCACAAAGGTTAATATGTGTACAGTTATGATTGATACGTTGCGATTGAAATATATATGATTGTTTGAGCTAATTAACAAACACAGCCCGCGTCCTGTTTGACCAAGCCTTAGGCAGCTGTCCGACACCGGTCCCTGTCTAAATTATGCCCACCGCTCTCTCCGCAGTAACAATAGTAGCCTTGACTACGCAGCGTTGCATTTGCTGCGCTATAACTTTGGAACGGTAAGTCGGAGGAACAAACGTTTAAATAAATGTTGCAGACAATTTTGAGAGGAACAAATTTCTGATTCACTCTTCTATTTTTTCTAGGACAAAAAGTGAAAGAAAAAAAAACACTTTTTTTTGGAAATTTTGGCGCCACCTAGCTTCTGCATTTCAAAACGTATGACATGACCTCAATGAGACGAATTGTAGGTGACAATGTCCTATACATTTTTTGTTTAAAAACCATTTCTTTAAAATACGTCGATTCAGAGAAAAACGCTTTTCAATGTTCTTTTCAATGATCGTGCAAATTATTCTAAAATTCAGAGTTAAGTTTTTTGTGCTTTTCTAACTATTTACAAAAAGCCAACCATAGCACAGTTTTTGGAACAAAACCATTCCAGCTGTACTGTACTATCTGTCCTGATACTGTTCGATGAGAATAAGGAAGTCTGCTCCAATCTCATAGGCCATCCTTGCCAATAGGTCATTGGCAGTTTGACTCCTGTGGATATTTGCCTGAAGAATCGGCATAATTTTTAAGAGCTTCACGAAACACGATGCACTTTTCTGAGACAGAAACATGGTTTCGTTTCGCATTTTCAACATCTCTGTCTGTACAAAGTATGCATCGTGGATTTACTTTGCAGCCAAAGCACCTATGCAGTTTCGTGCATGATGCCCATAAGATAGACATCGAAAGCATCGAGGCGCTACGGTTCGTCTTCGTATTCGGCAGTATAACATTCCTATTTTAATTTTACCTATCCCCAAGAGTTTCTGAGCCTCTCTATCTTCTATTTCTGTAATGGCAAGCTTCCGCCCCCTGCTGTTCGGGTTTAATATCGAGACTTTCAGTTCTCCAATAGGGGACACTACAATGTATGTATGTATGTCTAACCCTTATTATTCCCATTTTCCAACGGGGTCGGGGATGAGATGCGATGGCAGTCTTTGTGGCTATGGGTTTTACGGCCGGATGCCCTTCCTGACGCCAACCTCATGAGAGGAGTTAATGAGAGATGAAATGAATGATCGTGAATGAAACTGGGTAAGGATATGGAAGGAAGCGGCCGTGGCCTGTCAGAAGGTACCGTCCCAGCATTTGCCTGGTGTTGAAAATGGGAAACCACGGAAAACCATTTCAAGGACGGCCGACGGTGGGGCTCGAACCCACGAGTCTACCGAGTCAGCAGAGAGCTTGGCCCCATGACCTAATGCTGCGCTTTAGCCAGCGTAGCCACTACTGTCGGTTTAGGGGACACTACAATAAGACCGATAAATCTTGTACTGACAATATAATCAATCTAATCCATTATTATTGGCTCTCACCACTGGAGTCAGCGGCTTCGGTGGCGTAGTTGGTGGCATGCTGAACTGCTGTGCCCAAGATAGCGGGTTCAAACCCGGCCGAAGTCGTCGGATTTTTTAAGAGCCTTAAAATCCTTCAGTAGGCCTATGCCTTCCTTCGGAGGGGAAGTAAAGCCGGCGGTCCCATGCCATAGATTTATGGCATGTCAAAGATCCTTCCACAGACTAAACTTGTGTGAAGCTGAATTTCTAGGTTAGATTTCGTTGGAACGCTCTATCAAAATTCCAACGTTCACCACTAGATGTCGGTGACATCTGGTAGTGAAAGTTGGAACTACTTAAAATTGAACGGAACTTGTAGCTCACCCTATGGGTGTCCGCTAGAAGCAGCTACAGCCTCTGGCGAGCCGAACATGTCCTCGGATACTCCCGGCACTAAAGGCCATACGATAAATAAATAAAATAATAACCACTGGCGTCCGGGTTCTATTCCTGGTCTTTGGTTTGGGAGCGATACACTCAGCCTCGTGAGGCAAAACTGACAAGTGAGTAGATTATAATTCCCACACCAGTCATCAAAGAAGTGGCCAACCATGACATTCTACTTATATTCCAAACAAATACCGGTATAATTCCTAACTTAGAGCCATGCACGCCTCCTCAATTACACTACTACCGGCACTACAATAACACAGGCTATGACACAAATCATACTCACGCCCAAGTACACGATGTCCAAACTCCTATATGAAACAGCAGCAACCTTCACATGAAATATGGACCTAGATATTGTTATGACGGTTATTCCTCCAGCCAAGTACTGTAACTTCAAAACCCTCGCAGGCGCAGGGTCTTGTTACCTTTACCATGCTACTCTTTCCTCACAATAGTAGACACTACATTACTCAGATAATAATAATAATAATAATAATAATATCGTATGTCCTCGAGTGCCGGGTACAAGCTTTGTTATTTGACAACCAGAGGGCAGCTTGCGTGTCGAATTTCGTCGTTCCTTGCAGGGGCGTATATACAATTTTTTTTCTGGGAGGTGGCTGACTATCCTGGAAAATTGTGAGTATTCTCATGGGATTGTCACCGCAACATACCCAGAAATATCAACCAATATCTTAGAGAGCATATAACTTTGTGTAATTAATTTAGATAAGATTCAAAGTTTATAAAGCCTACAATTATAGTGTATGTAATACAAAAAAAAGTTGTAAAATACAACACAACACACAAATACAATTTTATACTTAATGCATTTTCTATTATGGCCTATGGAGTATGATTGGCAAATATCAAAATATTTGTCAATTTACTAAGCAGTAGGGTAAACAGTTTATTTTACAAGTTGATAATTTATTTCTCAAAAGTACCGTACTGTGGAATTCACAGTTTTGCCTCACAAGGCTGAGTGTACCCCGTTCCAGCGCTCAAACCAGAATTAAAATTTCTTGGCAGAGCCGGGAAACAAATTCGGACCTCCGGGGCGGCAGCCAAGAATGCTAGCCACTAGGACACACGAGGTTGTCAAATTTCAATCTTAATGTTGTTTATAACTTAGCCAATAAGTTAAGATTAGGGTACAACCAAATTTACATTTAATTTATGCTCTTACCTAAGCATCACTTTCTTAATTTTTATTGGATTTTTTTTTGGGGGGGGGGCTGGAGCCCACTCAGCCCCCCTTATATACGCCCCTGGTTTCTTGCAACGCTATGAAAGTCAAGGAGGTTAGATATCTAAGCTCCTTGACACTATAGCGCTTTCTAGTAGAGAATGGAGGAACTTTGTGTTGGCGGAAAATCCCGAAATAATTTTGCCATTATGAGCACGGCCTACTGAATTCAAATGGGTTCTTCGACATGCCAACAAGGTATGACATCCAAGTCGTGATTTTTTTCGCCTTTCAAAAATCATTTACCACGGCCAGGAGCGAACTTGCAAGCTTGGGGTTGGTAGTCCGACACGTTAACCACTCACCTACCGTGGCAAGCAATACTCAGATGGGGTCGATATTTAGAATTTCTGTTACAAATTCAAGAATTGTTAGGCTCTGCACAGGATTCTAATGTTTGCAAACTTTCAAGACGCTACGGAAGAAAGGCCACGCGGCGACTGATCGAAAATTTAGAACGAGGTCGACATCTTGACTGCTCTCGAACCAGTTCTCATGAGAAGTTGCTAGCCACGAGTTAGTTCACTCACTTGCTGCAAGAGAGCGCAAGATTTCTTTCCATATTTTGTTGTACTACACGTAAACATATTTTAACGTCGATAAATAATGACCCTGAGTGATCAAAAATCTTCTCTGGTAACTGATGTAGCCTATGTACTGTAATGTATACCAGTATATTTTAATAAAAATGGTTCTAGTTCAGAATTTGAAGATAGCCATATGAGCCTGCTGTTGAAGCAAATCTCTCGGCTGGGAGTCGTGGCGTGCTCCTGTAATCCAGCTACCTGGAGGCCGGGTTTAGAGGATGGTGTGAGGTTGGGAGTCCTGGTGCTCAGTGACCCATGTAGACTTGGTGTCCGCACTAAGCTTGCCATCGATATGGGCACCTTGGGGGAGCTCGAGGTGACCAGGTTGACTAAGGAGAGACGTACCGGGCCAGGGGGGAGACCCAGCAGCCAAAAGTCTCCGTGGTGAGCAGTAGTGGGATATCGCCGAGGAGTGGGAGCTGGGTGGCAGCCCGACCAATACAATCAGACCTAACCTTTTGAACATTACCTACAGGGTTGTCTTTATACTGACACTACAATATGACCGATATATTTTATACTGATGATACAATCAATGTAATTTAACATATTGTATTGTATTTATTGGTTAGATTTTTACTTGGTTGGTTTATATCCTACTGTTTTTCATAGTTACAATGATATTCTTTTTCAGTACTGGCGAAAAGACAGCCTAATTATTTTTCTTACTGACAGTACAAATAGACCTGAATCTCTTAACATTACTCGCAGTTTTGTATTCATACTGACAATACAATGAGACCTACATCAATTTTTTTTAAAGTCAATTTACCCTCTAGGTTGGTGGTTCCCACGGACTCAGCGAGGGAACTCACCACTACCGCCTCTATGGGCAGTGTCCTGGAGCCGGGAACATCTGGTCGGGATGGATACAACTGGGGAGGTGTGATCAGCACTTCGCCCAGGCGGCCTCACCTGCAAAGCGAACAGGGGCCTCATGAGGGATGGGACGGGATGGATTATACTGAATAAAATGTTACTACCGACCAATACTATCAAACCGAATAGTACAATATTAGATTTCAATATTTGTTGTTGTTGTTGTTGTTGTTGTTGTTGTTGTTCTTCTTCTTCTTCTTTTCCTTCATCTTTTCCCACTGAACGTTCCTGGCAATTCTTCTCCATTTCCCTCGGTTCCATACGTCCTCTTCCCTTAGATGTTTCTCCCTCAAGTCATCTCGTATACAGTCCCTCCATCTTCTTCTTGGTCTTCCCCTTCCTCTATCCGAGACTGAACATAAAGAACTTACCATATTGGTTTTGGCGGACATGTTTTACAGGCGGATGCCCTTCCTGGCGACAAACCCCTGCTAATCACTCGGGAAAACAGAAACTATAAATACAAAAGAGAATACAAAAGGTAGGAATCACCAGCTACTTCAAGGGGAAAGGTGTGTGCATAACCTAAAATGGTAATAGATTGATTGACTAGTGCTAAGATCGGACACCTCACATAAACGAGCGGGTTGCCTTGTGCATTATATAGAAAGCGGTGTAGGCCCGAGTGCTCTTCATCTACGACGTTATATTTGTTACGTACAATAAAATAATATATACATCTTAACACAGATCAATATAGCCAGATCTATATTTTATCGTATTCATCATCAATTTCATTTAATCCACGCAAGCTATTATAAAATAATTTAATAAGAAAATGTTTATTTTTAATAGGAAAGAATGCAACATCGAAGCTAACAGCAAGGAACAGAAAACTTAGAATGCAAATACATTTGCCATTGAAAAAACAAATGTTTTAAAATCCGTATTGGTAGTAGAATTAAATGTTTAAAATTATACGCCAAATCAACTCAACACATATATTTTATAGATATAGGACATGTTTCGACCTTCAATGAGGTCATCTTCAGCTAAAAAATGAAAATCAATTAAGAATTAAACCAAAATATTATAGGGCCTATATGTACTTACATCTAAATAAGAAATGAAATATTAATGATAAAATTGTAATAAAATGGAATAAAATACTAAAAATGAATATCATTACAATTCAGAATTACATAAAATAAAAGTTAATACTGGTCCTTTTACAATAATTTTCAAAATGTAGTTAAAAAGCGAGAAATATTACTGGTGATTGTAAATAAATATTAAGCTATATAATACATTTTTTATCAAAATAATATACATAAAAAAATTTAGAAATTTAAGTTCTAAAATCAATAATTAACTAGTTCAGTGCTTGAATGAATAAGCTAAATCTTTCTTCAATACGGAGTTTATAAATTTTGAATACTGTAGGTGCCAACCAGTTAATATGTCGACATGAATCAATAACCTTGATGTATAGGATGGAGAATTTGGTGTGATTTGTATAATAGAAATGCCTGACGTGGAATAGGCGACAATTCCAATATTTATTCAAACGTTATGAATACAATGAAAACAAGACTCTTCTCTTTACTTGTCAAATGGTGTAGGCTTTTTTTTTTATCTTCATGAATGTAAACGTCATATATAGTCTTCCCGTAGTGATGCAAATGCAAGTGTATAACCTAAGGTTATACATTACAATGTGTGTGAACATATACTGTACCAAGTTTCATTGCGTTTGGTTGGTTAAATCGCGAGGAACGTCTATTTAAAAGTCGCAACTGCGTTTGGCCGTCATGTTGGTTTTGTAGTTACCAAGTCACATAGGTGAACTTCTAGTAGTTCCCTTTATCACCGTACAAAATACCAAGATGATATCGGAAATACTTTCGGAGATATTGAATGGCGGTGAAATATTTCGCACAGCCGCCATGTTTTTTTTTTTTGAGACGTAACAAAATTTGAAGGGCACGGTCGAGGTCATCCGGAATAGTGCTATGAACTTACTGAGTTTCATTGAAATCGTTCCAGCCGTTTAGATTTTATTAGGGAGGGGGGAACACACGCACGAATCACAGACATACGCACACACGCACAGACAGACACGCGGACAAAAGGTGATCTCATAAGCCTATCTATTCATAAATGAAAATAGGCTAAAAAAAAGGACAGTCCAAACCAAAGATAAAGTGTCTGTCGTTGGGTTGATTGGCAGTGGTGGATCATTCCGAAGTCATTTATCATTTTTAGCCTATTTTCAATTTTGAAAAAAATAGGCTTATGAGATCACATTCTGTCCGTGCGTGTGTGGGTGTGTGTGTGTGTGAGGTGTGTGTGTGTCCCCCTAATAAAATCTAAACGGCTGGAGCGATTTCAATGAAACTCGTTAATTTTGTAGCACTATTCCCGGCGACCTCGACCGTGCTCTTCAAATTTTGTAACGTCTCACCAATCCAACATGGCGGCTGTGTGAAATATTTCACTAGCATTCAATATCTCCGAAACTATTACCGATATCGCCCTAAAATTGTGTACGGTGATAAAGGGCACTACTAGAAGGTCACCTATGAGACTTTAAAAAACCTGGTGACTACAAAACCAACATGGCGGCCAAGCGAAGTTGAGACTTTTAAATAGACTTTTCTCGCGATTTAACTATCCAAACGTAATCAAACTTGGTACAGCAAATGTTTATACACATTGTAATGCACTGGAGTCTAATTTAGTTCAATTGTTAACATAACCTAAAAATGGCGGCTGTGCGAAATATTTCACTGGCATTCTATATCTCCGAAACTATTACAGATATCACCCTGCAATTTTGTACAGTGATAAAGGGTACTGATACAAGTTTACCTATGTATATTTCATAAACCTGTAAAGTACAAAACGAACATGGCGTCCAAGCTAATTTGAAATATTTTAATAGACTTTTCTCGTGATTTAACTCTCTGAGCGCAGTGAAATGTGGTAATTGTCCTTGAATGGTACATAACTCTATAGCCTATACATATAACAATCCTAAATGGCGAGCTTCCGAAATATTTAAACGGTTCTCATTATCTATGAATCTTTTACAGCAACAAAACTGATTTTTTTAATGTTCATAGAGGCTATGAACATATGTTCACCTATAGGACTTTCAGTAACCTGGTGAGCACAAATCCAACATGGCGGCGACGCGAAGTGTAAATATGTAAATGGACGTTTCTCACGAATTAACTATCCGAGTGCCGTGAAACGTTGCACGTTAAATGCTTATTCAAAATTTGATCCACTGGCATATAATTTATTTCAATTGTTTGCATAATCACAAGATGGCTGCTGTGCGTAATTTTAAAATCTCGTTTTTACTGCTTGTGTTCTAATCATGCGATTGAAGTTTGAATACCACACGTACACAATAATCTTAATGTAAGAGTACAAAAATTAAAATCCAACCTGGCGACCATCTGAAATATTTATATGGTCCTCAATATCTACGAATCTGTTACAGCAATTAAACTGATTTTTTTAAATGTTGATAGAGGCAATTAACATGAGCAGGATACATGAAAATAGGCTGTATAGTTCTTCACGGAACTACTTGTTAAATTAATATTTCAATTTCTTAACATGTAATCTGCGAAGAGGTCCTTCATGCGTTGAAGGCTTCAATACAAATCTTGTGGAACGACTTATATATGACATATAATTTAATTGTCTTGGTGATGATAACAAATATTTTAACACAGGGGTGCCCAACCTTTTTTAACTGAGGACCACATTGTAAATAATAGGGGGACCTTGCGGGCCAATAACACTCCGGGAGGATTGGGGGTTACGGATTTTTCAAAAAAATATGGGTGCAATATGGTAAGTTTTTTTTGGCTGTCTGAGCTTAGTTTTCTTAGTATTGTTGCCGTTTTATATATTTAAAACAAAATTTTATTTTTAAATAAATCCCTTTAAAATAGAAGCACGGTGATATTCAATACACTCATACAGCATGAATGACAAAGAGTGCGGTTTATACGAGTGCGGTTTATATTTATTTATTGTGGGTAAAAATAAAACACAATTTTATTTTTAAATAAATCCCTTTAAAATAGAAGCACGGTGATATTCAATACACTGATACAGCATGAATGACAAAGAGTGAATATTTATGTTCATTTGACAGAATTATTAATCAAATTATGAAATAAAGTCCATGATAATTTAGATTAGTGCGACGACTGGAAAAGCTTTGTACCGGAGCTTAAAATTTCTCTCCACTTAGGATCGAACTTAGTTGTACCACTCAATGTTCCCTCCCTCTCAACACGTCAGAACCATTTACACCACATACCTCGCCCACGTCTTGAAGTACAGAAGCGCTCTATTTTCCACCGTCTACCTACCCTTAGCAACTCCCTTCCAAATATTGGCATATTCTCTTCCTATAGAGCATTCAAACATAACATTAGAAGATCCCTTTCATCCTCAATTCCTACCCCTCACCCTCACCCTCCTAATCACCCCCTTCCCCAATCATTTCCTGCGTCTTTCCCGAGATTTGTCCCTTGCTGCCATCACTGCCAATTGTTACCCGTTATTGTTGTTCTTGTTGTTTTTGTTAATATTATTTGAAATTGTTTTTTTTTTTAGTCGTTTACCCTCCAGGTTGGTGGAACCCACGGACTCAGCGAGGGAACTTACCACTACCGCCTCTACAGGCAGTGTCCTAGAGCTGGGAACATTGAATCGGAAGGGATACAACTGGTGAGGTGTGATTGGCACCACGCCCAGGCGGCCTCACCTGCAAAGCGAACAGGGGCCTCATGAGGGAAGGTAAGGGATGGTGAGGATGGATAAGCAAGGAAGAGGGAAGGAGGCGGCCGTGGCCTTGAAGAAGGTACCATCCCGGCATTTGCCCGAAGACGAAGTGGGGAACAACGGAAAACCACTTCGAGGATGGCTGAGGGGGAATCGAACCCCCTCTACTCATTTGGGCCACCCGAGGATGAGTAGACCCCGTTCCAGTCCTCGTACCACTTTTCAAATTTCGTGGCAGAGCCAGGAATCGAACCCAGGACCTCCGGGGCGGCAGCTAACCATGCTGACCGCTACGCTACGGAGGGGACGTTAATTGTTAAAATATTAGTGTAAAATGACCTTTCACGGTTGTATCTAATAATTATTAAATAAATAAATAAATAAATACGTGTTCATCAGCGAGTCAATGGGTAGGGGTGATCACGCACTGATTTATCCAGATGGCTTTAGTTGTTTCAAAGTTTTGGCAACACGGCGCGAACGCCGAGCGGACGCCGAGCGGCGGGCTGGACGAAATAGTCTCGCCGGCCGTAGGTTGGGCAGTCCTTTATTAACATATCTTTATACTGTATTTTAGGTCTATTTATTGGTTCGTTTTTCACTTGGTTAATTTATAACCTACTGTTTTTCATAGTTACAATGATATTGTTTTCATATGGCAATCTGTACTGGTGGAAAGATAGCCTAATTATTTCTTTTTCTTTTCGTGTTGATTGGTCTATTGGCTATGTGATGAAATGGGTTTACGTCAATTCTCACTACAACTCCCAGCACATGCTGGGATGGTAATTTACTTTAAGCCATGGTCGTCACCGTTTATTTCCCAGCTTTAATTGATGAGATAAAGGCCTACACTACTGTCGACCAAAGTATTATGTGTACTCGAGTTTGAAGGTTGTTTGTGAAGTAACCAATAGACCTACATAAACTCCAATAACATCATCATTTTCGTCGTTCCTGTAGGTTTGAAATTTTTAATTTATATTTTAATATTTTTTATCCCAGTTGGAATACAAAAAGTGCACGTTTTTAAGCGAATTATTATTCAAAAACCCGTCATCAGATCGAATCCAAATTTTAACACAATATACATTGGAATATTGTATAATTGGTTTATTAATTTCAAAATTTTGTGTGACCAAGGAACAAAGTTGTTATCATTTTTGTAAGGTAACTTTTTCTCGGCTCGGGATGGTTGGAAAATTTAGTTCCTGGTCGCGTTGTTATCCTTATACATCATCGAAAAGATATGCTGTATGACTGTGAAATACGTAAATTAATTCACTTATTTTATATCAGTTTGTATTTGTAGGGGGAAAAAGGACATGGTTCGCCAGCTAGCCGCTCCGGGTAAAGCTGTACAGCGTTGCCGAAATGGAGCCCACACGCATCATGGTGCGCCTCGCTCGGAAGTAGTTCTTACTTTAGCTACCAAACGCCACCGTCAACGACCAGCTAGTTCTGAACTTCGTTACTAGATGTCACCGCAGTCGGCTTCTGGCGTCGAACGTTGGACCCTACGAGCGTTAGTCAATTTTAACCTATAATTTAGCTTCACACAAGTGTAATTAGTGGAAGGTTCTTTATCAAGCCATAAATCTATGACATGGGACCACCAGCTTTACTTCTATGCCTTGGGCATAGAAGCTCAGCATGCTACCAACTACGCCACCGAAGCTAC
The DNA here is from genome assembly GCA_946902985.2 of Meconema thalassinum. Lineage (NCBI taxonomy): Eukaryota > Metazoa > Arthropoda > Insecta > Orthoptera > Tettigoniidae > Meconema > Meconema thalassinum. Next base: position 149,085,101 of record OX336390.1, on the reverse strand, counting down.
CGTGAACGCACTTCGTCAGTAGATACAACTACCGTAGGGCGATCGGTCAGGTGACCGCTAACTCGGGTCTAATCTAGGAAGGATCAGGGAAAGGAATTTCGAGGGAAGTCGGCCGTGGACCAATTGAAAGGAACCATCCTGTTATTTGCCAGGGGGTGAAAATGGGAAACCACGAAAGCCAATTTAAAAATGGCCGACGTGGGATTTAAACCCACGCTCTTTCGATGCCAGCGAGCCACGAGCTAGCGCTTTATCGCTCTCGGCTACCGTGGCTAGTACTTTGTTTTATACTCCCTGTAATATATCTGTTTATGTTTGACCCTGACTATTATATGTCAGAAAACTGTACTATAATGAGGCTCATTATAACACTGTTTTTCATTATGAAACAGTTTCTCCCACCAATCAGAGCTCAAGGAACAGTTGTTTGACCAATTAGATAATTAGATGCGCAGAGTTCCACGGCCTTCTAATTTAAATTTCACTGCCTGGCCTAGTGTCATAGTAGAGTAATCAATGAGGCCATGGTCAAATACAAGGCATTCTCTGCGTCTCATGCGCTCTGCTCAGTACATAAAACTGGCGAAATCTCGACAGATATTTATGAATATTTATGTTCGAACATAAAATAGTTATAATAATTATCGTCGAACATAAACAGTCGTATGCAACTCGCCTATAATGATAATTAAAGACACTTGTATGGAAATTATAAAACTCGCATACGCTCGTTTTATAAACATACTCGTGTATTAATTATTGGCATTTTAGGCTCGTTGCATAATGTACTATTATGGCGGGAACGTAGAGGTTGTTTTGCTCGAGGGTCTAAATCTCCAAAATGTAAATGCACGCACACTGCTGTATACCAGTGGCATTATGCTGGCTCGTGACGAACAAGTTTGAACAGAGAAATTCAAGTTCGATTCCCGTTCTAAGGTACGCGGTACACTCAGCCTTTTGAGGCGAAATCGGTAGGAGGTAGTTTTAATTCCCATTTCAGCCATCCTAGAAGTGACCTTCCGTGACTTTCTACTTCTATCTTGAGCCAATACCGGTATAGTTCCTAACTTAGGGTCACAGACGCCTTCTCGTTTTTCATAGCCCCCATTACAAGAACACACACTACTGACACTGCAACAACACAGGCTATCAGAAAAAAATTACTTACATCCAAAAACACGATATTCTAGACCCTAAATGAAACAACAACAGTAACCTCACATTCAGTATGAACTTAGATAGCCTATTGTTTTGATGGTTATTCTTCATGAGGAGTGGTATAACGGCAAAACACTGCCGGCGTCTTGTTACCTTTATCTTTCTACGCTTGTCTCACGAAAGTACTCTATATTACTCAGACGGGGACAATATGGAGAATTTCTGTTTAAAAATTCAAGAATTGTTAGGCTCTGCCCAGGATTTTATTGTTGGCAAAATTGTAAGACGGCCACGAGTTAGTTCACTCACTTGCTGCAAGATAGCGCAAGATGACTTTCCATACTTGTTATATTAACTTACACGGAAAATATACTTAATCGTAGATAAATAATGATTGCCAGTGAGTGATCATAAATATTCTCTAGTGACTGATGTATGTACGGTATACCAGTATATTTGAATAAAATGGTTCTAGTTCAGGATTTAAAGACAGCAATATGAGTCCGCTGTTGGTGGCAATTTCTTGGCTGGGAGTCGTGGCGTACTCCTGTAATCCAGCTATCTGGAAGCCGGATTTAGTGGATGATTTAGTGGTCGGGAGACCTGGTGCTCAGTGACCAATGTGGACTTGGTGTCCGCGCTAAGCTCGCCATCGATATAGGCATCATGGGGGAGCTCGAGGTGACCAGGTTGACTATGGCGAGACGGATCGAGGCGACCAGATTGATTATGAAGAGACGGATCGAGTCGACTAGGTTGACTATGGAGAGACGGACCGTACCAGGGGTGAGACCCAGCATCCAAAAGTCTTTGTGGTGAGCAGTAGTGGGATAGCGCCGAGGACTGGGAGCTGGGCGCCAGCCTGACCAATGCAATCAGACCTAAATCTTTTGAACTTAAATTTATTCTGACACTCCAAGAAGATATTTTGTACTGACAGGAGTGACAATATAATATATCAATCTAATTCTTTCTAAATTTTCCAGTGTAATTTGACTCAACGACTTGTTCGTTTTTGAATGATAATTTTTTGTTTATCCGTAATTTTTGTTAATTTTTATAATTATTATTTTTATTTAATTTTTTGTTTTATTAATTTTAGGTCTTTTCAAATTTAGGTGTCCACCTCTAAATTTTAAATTCAATTCCAAATTTGTATTCTTTAATCTGTGTTAAGAGGGGCAGATGACCTCGTAGTTCCGCCCCTTCAAACAACAATAATCAATCATAATCTAATTCTTTGATGCCACCGTTGCGTAGTGGTCAGTGTGGTTAGCTGCCGCCCCGAAGGTCCATGGTTCGATTCCAGGCTCTGCCACGAAATTTGAATAATGGTATCAGGACTGGTAGCCTCGGGTAGTCCAAATGAGTAGATGGGCTTCTATTCCCAACTCAACCATCCTCGAAGTGGTTTTCCGTGGTTTCCCACTTCGTCTTTGGGGAAAATGCTGGGATTGTACCTACCGTTAGGCCACGGCCGCCTCCTTCCCTCTTCCTTGTCTCTCCCTCCTCTTCTCCCCAACCCGTCCCATCACAAATGAGGCCCCTGTTCGCTTTGCAGGTGAGGCCACCTGGGCGAGGCGCTCGTCCCGCCTCCCCAGTTGTATCCCCAGAACCAGATGTCTCAGCTCCAGGACAATACCCGTAGTGGCGGTAAAGGTGGGATCCCTCGCCGAGTCCGTGGGAAAAGCCTACCTAGAGGGTAATATGACTAAGTAAATAAATTTAAAAATATATAATTCTTTATAGCCTATTGACTAATAGAATCTATCTAAATATCTGTACCATCCAATACAATCAGACTTAAATCTCTATGCTGACCAATACAATCCGACGTAGCCGATATTACTCACAAGATTGTCTTTATGCTGTTACTTTTCTAATCTATGACAATATAATCGATCTGTACCAGACCTATATCTGACTGACAGTGCTGACAATTTGGCAGTACAACCGGACCTAAATTTTCATGCTGTCAGTACAATCGGAACGAAATATTTATACTGACCAGTATAACCAGACCTTAATCTTTATACTGCCAATACAATCGGACTTACATCTCTTATACTGCCAATACAATCAGACCTATATTCTTTTGCACTTTTCTCACGGGTTTGTCTTGATATTGACTAATATAATTAGACGCAAATCATCATACTGACAGACGTCCACTAAGCCGTTAGTATCAACAATTAATTTACCAAGTTATTGGTTGTCTACCATTTGTTGGTTTCTAACTATATTTGAAGATAAACTACAATTATATTTTTGTCATAGGCCTATGGCAATCTGCACTGGCATAAATAAATACATAAATATATAAATATTATGTAAATTATTTATTTATTTTTTATTTATTGAATGAATGAATTAATGTATTTATATATTTATTTGTGTATTTATTTATTTTCTTTCCATATTTCTTGTTGTTCGGTTTATCCCACGGAACACGTGATGAAGTGGTCTTTCAGGGATTCTCGCTATTAATCCAAGAATAAGTGATTTACTTTTTACTTGAAGCCATGCCCGTCACCATTATATTTATTCCCTAACTATAATTACTAGGGTACACACTATTTAGGACACCTCAATAACATAACTCCTCAGGGTGAATCTACGCTCACCTCATTACACGATGCTGATAACTGCGATGTCTCAAACTCATAAATAAGTCAAAAATAATCTTCTGTTGAGGCCTGATGCATTTAAGCTGACCCGTACACACACACACACACACACACACACACAAACACACACACACACACACACGCATATTCTAGGCTTTAGCCCGAATGGTCCAGGACTTATTCCCGGCCGGTAAGTGGGGATCTTAATCTCCAATGTAGATTCTCCAGGCTTAAGGATCAGGTGTTTATGACGTCTTAATCTTGCATTTACCCATTTTCACGAGGTGCAGATTTCCCCGAGGGGCGTGGTGGCGCAGCGGTCAAGCTGTTGGTCTCTCACCAAGGTGGACTGGGCTCGATTCCCGGTCAATGCATGTGAGATTTTTAGGTAGATTTCATTAGAAAGCTAACTATTGCAATGGGTACCATGTTTCGACTTCCGGAAAATTTCGACATATCTTCACGTTTCACATCCCTTAGACCCCAAAACCACCGTCAGTTAAAAAGTTTATATATAATTTATGTATGTATATATATATATACAGCGTGGTCCACCCTCCCCTTATTATTTAGTTTTATGAAACCCAACTAACATCGCATTTCTCCCGATGGTCTATATTGCTCTGCGCTGTGACTGTGTGACAGCAATGTAATTGGGTCATGGGTCTAGCAAAGAAAAACCGACCTTAAACTTTTCCCCGCCAAATACTATGGCCCATTCTACTAACATATGATTTACTGCTCCTTGAAATAACACACATACACGTAATACGATCGAATTAATAGCCTACGCCACGTGATCTGTATTAGTAGAAAAACGACGAAAAACACAACCGCTAGGCACCTCCTAAATAGTAATCTAAATAAACGTGACCCGTATTCAAGGTCAGGGGTATATTCTATAACGTGCCAAGACACCGATTGTCAAGCTAATTACATCGGGCAGAGTGGAAGGCGAGTAGACACACGTTATAATGAACATAGGAATGCGATAAGATACGGAACACATTCAGCCGTGTGCGAACATATGTGTGACGCAGGGCATAGCTTTACCAACATAGAGTCGGACCTTAAAATAATCCATCACGAATCGAAAGGCAGAGCTCTTGACATAAAGGAAGCAATCGAGATACACCTAGCCAAACGAAACAATCCCAACAATCTAAATGAACACACGTTCATGGAGAGCTCACCCCTCTTCACGCTACTAAAAAACACACCCTGTCGGAAACAAAACACAATTTAGCGACACAGCCAAGCTAGATAAAAAAGGGGGGGAAATTAGGGGTTTTTTAATAGGTAAATGTTATCTGGATCAGGTGTACGATGTACTTTTCTTCTGCAATAAACCAAGGCCCATATTAGAGGCAGTATTAAAGGTGCCGGGACGTCCTCATAAGACCGTCAACGCTTAGTTCGAATGGGTTATGCTCCACGCGTGGCGAGGACTAATCCACGGTCTTTAATAGTTGTAGATCCACCTCATTCAATAACATACATCTTATCTAGGTTGGCAACACCTCACATAAACACATCGCGATCACTCCCCACAGCACGTAGGGACAGGGGGGGAAGGCAGGGAAAAACCAGTCGTTAAGATAACCACCGCAGTCGACCGCACAGCGAGTTCAAGTGAACACGGAAACTGCGAATAGCTGTAGTACGGAAGACAATCAGATAAGTAGTTAGCCTAAAATTTTATAGTTTAACCATAGTTTACAACCATATAATCTCTCTAAAGTACAATCTCCGGATAGCCATCACCATTTAGCATTTCACCTAACATATATACTGCATTTAGCATACACTGACAGTTGCAGTACCAATACTGCAACTAAATAATTGTACATATTGTAAATATTTTCACCTGTATTTCAAACATAGATTTTATAGCCTAAGTGTATTGGATCTGATGATGATCGCTTGACGATCGAAACTGGTCATCCTAGTGTTTTATTAATCTCATGTAATTTATTTCAGGATTAGGGCATAACCCATCTCTTTTGGGTACATTCGTGTTGACCGACTGAAAAGCACTAAACTCTTGATTAGTAGAAAGTTAAATCAACACCATAAACCGTGATCGAAGACTTTGAGATAGACTTAAACGTTTGAGGTGGGACGGCTACAGTAACTAAAGCACGTTTAGCGTGCGGTATCTACCATGTGTTCGTGGCTGCGAGGGTTAAAGCCTGACCGTATGTGCAGGGCGCGAGCAGGTAGAATGCTGCATCGAATCCAGTAGCAGGCGTACTTTTTTGAACGAAAGCCCACATTCCATTTTAGTCGGGATGTAACTACATTGCCAAATTTATTGCCTTACGACGTATTTTTGTGAAGAGTACGTTGAATTTTGATGATTTATAAAGAGAATACGATCTAATTGGTACGTTATGCCACGTGACCTGCAATGGCATACAATTAAGAAACTTGCATGAATATTAACATAACATATCGAAGTGTTGCTCCGGAGGTCCGGGTTCGATTCCCAGCTCTGCCAAGAAATGTAATACTTGTCTGAGGGCTGAAATTGGGTACACGTAGCCTCGTGAAGCAAATATGAGAAGAAGTGGGTTCGATTCCCACCTCAGCCACCCCGGAAATGGTTTTCCGTGGTTTCCCACTTCTAATCCGGCCAAATTCCGGGACGGATTCTATCTTAAGGCCACGGCCGCCTCCTTCCCAAACCTTAATTGCAAATAAACACACCATTACAAGCCCGCAATAACTCGGGTTATCAGACAAATTCTACACACACATCCATGTAAACGGGGCTAAATAACCGCGATATTCTAGCCCCTCAAATGAAACAAAACAACAACATATCGAAGGATATTCTGATCGCCAGTGCTTGCATCGAACCATGATATTATTAGCATACTTTCGATTTTTGCAAAAAATGAAAGTAGACTTATGAGATCTACACAGGGCCAAAAATTGTGTGTCTGTCTGTGTGTGACTGCGTGTCTGTGAGTGGAGTGTGTGTACTCTGAATGTCTGCCCCCACCCCCCTCCTCCCCCCCCCCCCCATATCAATTCGAACACGGTGAAACCGAATTGAACGATATTTGGTACAGAGGTAGAACTAGCAAAGGGCACATCAGTGTCATGTTTTATATTGCCGCGATCTTGACGGAAACGTAATGGCGGCCACCCAAATGTTCAAAGCTTAAATCTAATTACGAATAACCTAATCATCCGATCTCTACCAAATTTTGCAAAAACATATATTTATATGGCAAGCGTCTTTTGACTAAACTACAAGGTAATCAGCCCAAGATTTTGCAGATGGCGGCCATGTATGTGTGCAAATCGATTCCCCCTATCATTTCAAACACGGTGAAACCGAATTGAACGATATTTGGTACAGAGGTAGCACTAGCAAAGGACACCTCAGAGTCATGTTTTATATCGCCGCCATCTTGATGAAAACGTAATGGCGGCCTCCCAAATGTTAAAAGCTTAAATAAATTACGACCAACCTATAATCTGATCTGTACCAAATTTTGCAACAACATACCTTTATTTGGGAAGCATGTTTTGACCAAACTACAAGATCATCAGCCCAACAGTTTGCATATCGCAGCCATGTATGTGTGCAAATGGATTCCCCCTATCTATTCTAACACGGTGACACCAAATTGAACGAAATTTGGTACAGAGGTAGCACTAGCGTAGAACACGTCAATGTCATGTTTTATATCGCCGCCATCTTGACGGAAACGTAATGGTGGCCACCCAAATGTTCCAAGCTTAAATCAAATTACGACCAACTTATTCATTTGATCTCTACCAAATTTTGTAACAACATATACTTGTATGGCAAGCGTCGTTTATCTGAACTACAAGGTCATCAACCCATTAGTTTGCAGATGGCGGCCATGCATGTTTGCAAATTGATTCCCCCTATCAATTCAAACACGGTGAAACCGAATTGAACGAAATTTGGTACAGAGGTAGCACTAGCATAGGGCACTCCAGTGTCATGTTTTATATCGCCGCCATCTTGATCAAAACGTAATGGCGGCCATCCTTATGTTAAAAGCTAGAATCAAATTACGACCAATCTAATAATCTGATCCCTACCCAATTTTGCAACAAAATACCTTTATGTATAGAGATTCTTTTGACCACACTACAAGGTCATCAGGCCAATAATGTACGGATAGCGGCCATGTATGTGTGCAAATCGATTCCCCCTATCTTTTAAAACACGGTGAAACCGAATGGAACGAAGTTTGGTACAGAGATAGCACTAGCAAAGGCCACCTCAGTGTCATGTTTTATATCGCCGCCATCTTGACGGAAACGGAATGGCGGCCACCCAAATGTTAAAAGCTTAAATCAAATTATGACCAACCTAATAATTTGATCTCTACCAAATTTTTCAACAACATACCTTTTTGTGGGAAGCATCTTTTGACTGAACCACAAGGTCATCAGCCCAATAGTTTACAGATAACGGCCATGTATGTGTGCAAATCGATTCCCCATATCAATTCAAACACGGTGAAAATGAATTGAATGAAATTTTTACAGAGATAGCACTAGCAAAGGGCGCATTATATTCATGTATAATGTCCGTATAGCACGTTGTATGTAAGAAGCTACTACAACCAACAATCAATTATAATCCTTGAAAAGGACAAAGAGTTATAACAATACCCATGAATTTAGGAGAAAGTAGGCTATACGTCCTTTACCGAACATCTTGTTTTGTTATTAAATTTTAACAAAAAAGTCTTAGCATATCTTTAGGCCCGTATCACACGACACTCGCTGGAAAGGAAGCTGCTGTGATCGCTGGTACAAAATCCTGTATGATTCTGTTCTCTTCGTCAGTACACCTGCTTGTATGACCGAAGTGTATCACACGCTGGCATTTTGTACGCTAAGTTGTATGAAATAAAACCGAAGGGCTGTCATTTGAGGGCATTATTTGCTGTTCTTTCGCCTTATTAACGCAAAGCGGTCGCGAAACTTGTTTTAAGTAAATTAGAAAACATGCCAGGTACTGAATGAATGCATTCCATTCAATATTTAGGATCTAACTGTAATAATTGAATATTTTACCATACGCGTTAATAAGAAGCGCAACAAAAACCTCGAGAGTGTGTTTGAAATGTGTGCAAGTGTTATTGCGCCCGCTCGCTCTTTCGAAGATCCCGGGTTCAAGAATATCCAACGGCAGAATTTCTTAATTCTTTTTAACTATTTTATTATACCCTCCCTACCTCGTACAGTAAGATTTCAACTTGGTTTTGTTCACATTATCTACGAAGACGATAGGGAAAGCTATTTTATTGTCTCATTTAAATGGTTATTTTCGCTAAATACTGTTCAAAACCATGGATGGATACTATTCGTTATAATTATTATTTTATTAGTCGATTTTACCCACCAGGTTAGGTTTTCCCACGGACTCAGCGAGGGATCCCATCATTGCCGCCTCTATGGGCAGTGTCCTGGAGCGTGAAACATCTTGTCTGCGGGATACAATTGGGGAGGTGGAATCAGCACCTCGCCCAGGTGGCCTGACCTGCAAAGCGAACAGGGTCCTCTTGAGGGATGGGAAGGGAGGGGACGATCGGGAGGGATAGGCAAGGAAGAGGGAAGGAGGCGGCCGTGGCCGTACGGTAGATAACATCCCGGTATTTGCCCGAAGGCGAAGTGGGAAACCACGGAAAACCACTTTGAGGATGGCTGAGGTGGGAATCGAACCACCTCTACTCATTTGGACCTCCCGAGGCTGAGTAGACCCCGTCCCAGTCCTCATACCTCGTATCAAATTTCGTGGCAGAGCGGGGAATCGAACCCAGGTCGTCCTGGGTGGCAGCTAATCACGCTGACTACTACGCAACGGAGGCGACTCTATTCGTGATAATTAGAATGTAAATAGTTCAATATTTATCCCAGAATCATAATATGACACGTTCTGTAATTACTGCCTTGATACGAGGCTCAGCGGTAACGTTCTCGCTTGCTGTGCCGAAAGTTGCAGGTTCCTATCCTGGCGCAGTCAGCTGGCATTTGAGGGTGCGCAAAAGGGAGGGAGCCGTGTCAGTAGATTTACCTTCACGTTGAAGATCCCTTTCGGAGCAAAATCCGGCACCCCGGCGTATCTAAATGCCAGAGCAGTTAAAAGGGGCGTAAAACCAATAATGTTATAATTATCTGTATTTACTGTATGTTTGGGGGCAGATGACCTCGTAGTTCCGCCCCTTAAAACCTCACTAAATAACTATTAATGTAAGTGTATAGCAAGCGCTTTTCGCATAGACGCCGTTGAAAGAAATTATAGTTTCGGTCTGATGTATTTATTCGTGAGCCTACCCACATAACAAATCTATTTTTTATGTGGGTCGTCTGAGTGAGTTGGAGTTTTCCTTTAAACAAAGGTGGTCAAAATTTCGAACACTTGCTACCTTGAATATACAGGATAGGCTACCTTGCTTTTGTTCTACAGATCATTATGTCGTCGTCCAATCTGGCTGCGTACCATCGGATAAGTACGGTCATTTTCAGGACCTAATAAAAAAATCACTCGTTGGAACAGATAGATATGCGTCCATAATACATCCACAATAAACGACATAAAGAAAAAAAATGCACTAGTCCAAGGTTCGAACCTACTACTATGCGACTTCGTTAACGCAACTCCAGCAATTCTTTATTTAGCCACCTTAGCTACCGAGAACCATGGTTTATTGCTGGCACGTATTGAGTCTATTCGTAGACGCTTCATGTCCAAATGTAAGAAGGTGTCATTCGGAGCTCTGATCGTTTCAATCATGCATTATATTTGAGGCCATTGAAAGAACACTGCCACTATTGATTTCTACTATATTCGCGAGGATGTACTCAACGGTAAAGTTGTACAATGGACGTAAAGGAGCAGGTACGAATGTTTTTAGGATGACTGTCATATACGCGTTAGTTGGGTTGCCTTCCTCCAAAAAAAATAAGGGGCTGGTGGACCACACTGTATATATATCACTTTCTTGTGGACACGATAACTACCGCAATTTTGCACCAATCAATTTGAATTTTTTACATAATATGTATCCCTATAAAATCTCGGTCGAGTTCGTTAATGGGCACAATCGGTCGACGGGGGTGAAAATGGGGTGCTTTTTTCGAAAAAGTGAAATATCGCTATAACTCTCTTAATATTTGAAATATCTAATCCATTCAAAGTTCATACTATGTGTCGAATAAGGCCCAAAAATTCATGTTTGAAGAGTTTTTTGATAGCACCAACCATTGACCAAAGGGGTGGGAAAAAGTGGGTTTTTCGGCAAACATTTATCATATCTCTCTTAATAGGCACAATATCAAAACCGTACAAAATGGACAGTATTCTCCTAATAATTACCTAAAACTTTTGTCTGAAAGAATTTTTGATATGACCCACCATTACGCCAAGGGATGAGAAAAATGATTTCGGAATTATAAGAAAATGCCAAGAGCTATCAGAGGTTGCCATGACAACACTACTAAATTGATGAGGGATGTGCTATCAGACGTTGCCATGACAACGCACTTGCACGCGATCACATTTAGTTTTCCATCTGACTAAGTGAGAAGCGGCCTCGGTGACGTAACTGGTAGTATGCTGAACTTCTATGCCAAAGTTCGCGGGTTCAAAGCCGGCCGAAGTCGTCGGATGTTCTAAGAGCGCTAAAAATCCCTCAATATGCTTTCCTTTGGAGGGGAAGATCCAACGTTCGTTGCGAGTTGCTGGTTGCGGTGGCATCTCGTAGCCAAGTTCAGAGCTAGGTGTCGTTGACGGTAGTATCTGGTAGCAACATTAGGAACTACTGCGTGAAATTGACCGTCTGCAGTCCTTACCTGAATTACAGACTAATTCAGTCATCACAATTCACACTGTTTATCAGACAGATTCTACACTCACCCAAAGTACACGGGGTTACTTGACCGCGTTGTCGCAGCCCCTAAACTGAGAAACCAACCAAAATCTCTGCGGGAGATATAATTTTGCGTGAAAAAGTAACAGACCGTTACATAGTTACACATCAGTGTCGAAACCTTGCAAAAGGACAGTGTGACCACAAGTACAAAAATGTACCCCAAATGACAAGAAGGTTACCGTCCCCATAAGACAGTAAAATGTTTAAAATATGCATAAAATGACGAAAAACAAAGTTAATTAAGCTCCAATTATAAAATACTTTCTCGCAATAAATGAGGTCTGATCCTTCTACGAAAACGTGCATATTCTGCCTATTTTCGCCTATCCCCAAGTTTGCCCGATGAAATCTACCTCCGCCTTCCGGCGTGCCGAGAGGACTTTTTTTTAAAGTGAAATGCCATGTCCTGTGGTTCGGATTCCACGTAAAAAGGAGGCCCAGTGGCTCATAATCACAAGATTCACGGTCACGTAAAACTACAATCTTCCTTCTTTTGCAGGTTTCCCACAAGCATCAACTCGAAAGAACTGCACCAGGCCTTTGCGGAGTCCACACGCCATTAGTGTTACCGTTTAGTTCAATTCTATTCAAATATATCAGTTGAACTTCTCGGCCTTTAATGACCTCGCCACACCATTAAGGTACTGTCCTAGTAATGACGTGTTATGTGAAGTCTCTACTTTGCAACTCCCCTTCACTTGAGTGAGGCCATATTTCATCCTGCCTGACTATTTAAATGTCTGTGTTCTACGGCGCTGTATCCTTTCCGTCTGCCCCCGATGAGGTAACACCATTAGCACTTGAGTAGAATTAGCAAATGACATTCAGAATAAAATGGCAAAGTTTGAATTCAAATTAGGTCTATATCGTCTTACAAATTTGTGCCACGGCGTAGCATCGAAGAAAAACTCTATTTCTAGTCACATATTAATTTGTGGACACAATCAATGGGGTTATCTTTTTAATGATTTTTTCAAGTTTTGTAAAAGGTATACAAACGTTTTGGTACATGTAAAATTAAGAAAGAAAGAAAATTCTTGCCATTCTTAGTAAATTTCGTACTTTTTATAAATGGCAACAAATGGATGTTAAGAACTAGCGCAGACCATGTGTTGGCAAATTGCTGTGCTACAGACTGGTGAAAGTTCAGTCAGCGCTACCTCAACCCTCACATAAGCTATTAACCAAATAAAAAGCTTACCAATCTTAGCTTCAATTTGTTACCAACAAAACAAAACAAAACAAAATAATCACCACCAAATTGCAAAAAAAAAAAAAAAAAAAAAAAAAAAACTTTACGAGCCTTACAGTAGTCGCATATGATGTGTAACAGGTGACATAGAAGAAACCTCGCATTAAATTGTTGATACACCGGTATAGTATGTCTACCCCTTTTTATTCCCGTTTTCCTACGGGGTCGGGGATGAGATGCGATGGAAGTCTTTGTCGCGGACGGTTTTTACGGCTGGATGCCCTTCCTGACGCCAACCTCACGACAGGAGTTAATGAGAGATGAAATGAATGATGGTGAATGAAACTGGGTAAGGAAGCGGCCGTGGCCTGTCAGAAGGTACCGTCCCAGCATTTGCCTGGAGTTGAAAATGGGATACCACTGAAAACCATTTCAAGGACGGCAAATTGTTGATACACCGGTATTTTATAATATTATTGGCACAAATATTAATCTATTGTAAAAGGGAATGTTTTACAGATATTTTAGTTTATAATACGGAACTCATTTTATTAGATGATTTGTAGCTTCCACCAGCACTAGCCTAAATAAAGAATACGCTATGGATCAACTAGATTAATAGACGTGACACCGCTCATAACCTTAACTTCCTTATAAATAGGACAACTTGCGAGTAAATGCAATGTGCACAGCAGTAGATCATGAAAGGCTTGCCCAGTTCCCGGACCTCTTGATTCACAGACCAACACATAATTTCATATTGAGTCTGTTAAAATGAGTCATATTGATATAATTAGCAGCAGAGTATCAAGAAGGCAGTGCGAGAGTAGATATATCAAGTAGGAAGTGAAAAAAAAAAAGAGAGCCGTGGAATTGTTATGTAATATTAGTGTGTAAATAAAAAAGATTTGTGTGTGTTGATGAATGTATTAAGAACAAAGTTCCAAATGGTTCCGCCTCGTCAATACTGTTTATTAAAATGTCGTGATACAATCACCTGTCTTTTAACACTTGGTACATGTTTCGACGTCTGACACTTATTGACGTCTTCATCAGCCTAAATATTTGGGCAGCACTTAAAACATTCCCTTTATATACTGGGTGTAGTTAAAAATTGTACATAAAAACACACATAGATCACTGTAACACATTAAAAAGTTGTTAAAACATTTTCTTATGTTAAAAGCTCAATAAAATCCTCAGCCGGGCTTGGCAGTCTTTCTTGGTTTATTTCTAATGTTAGCTTCACGTTAGAGTACAACACAGTCTCCGTCCGACTCAGCACGGCTCTGTTAGCTCATTGCCGCATTACATCTTGGGAATGGTCACCCCTTGCTTGGGCTTTTGAAGCTAACATTAGAAATAAACCAAGAAAGACTGCCAAGCCCGGCTGAGGATTTTATTGAGCTTTTAACATAAGAAAATGTTTTAACAACTTTTTAATGTGTTACAGTGATCTATGTGTGTTTTTATGTACAATTTTTAACTACACCCAGTATATAAAGGGAATGTTTTAAGTGCTGCCCAAATATTTAGGCTGATGAAGACGTCAATAAGTGTCAGACGTCGAAACATGTACCAAGTGTTAAAAGACAGGTGATTGTATCACGACATTTTAATAAACAGTATTGACGAGGCGGAACCATTTGGAACTTTGTTCTTAATATAATTCAGTCAATACGGAAAAAATGTGCGACTCTCAGAGTCAAAAATATGTTGATGAATGTCCAGGAGGGATACGATCTAGCTGGCAGTGCGTCTTACACACTTCCGTCCCATTTTTCAAAATAACTCCCCCAAAAATATCCAGCAACCGAGTGGAAAGATGTTACACATCGAAAGTCTTCATGTACCAAAACGTTTGTATACTTTCTACAAAACATTAATAATATAACCCCATTGGTTTAGTGGCCACAAATTAATCTGTGGTTATAAATGGCGTTTTTCGCCTATACTCAAATTCAATTTAAAATGATTGAAACTCAAAAACTTTAAGTCATATCATAATGTTTTTGGTACAGGTGGAATATCTAAATTGCAAATTATTTTAGTAAAATATTTAGTAATATTTGTAATAAAATTATACGACATGGAAGCTTTTCTTTTTAAAATAAGCTAGTGTGGCACTAGAGGAATGATCCCTCGCAGAGTCAGTGGGCGAAGCCAAGCTGGGAGGATAAGCGATAAAAAAAATGGTAATAACTGAAAAGCAAGAGATATACCAGGTGAGTCAGCTGCCCCTAATATTATTGTTTTATGCAGGCAAATAACGCGAGTTGTCAGGAAGGTGATATTTCTCTGCCTGCATCCCGTATGGTACTTATGGACTGCAAGCATATCCTGCAAACGATACTGAACATTATTATATTTCCCTCGTATTAGTCTGTAGACACATCGAGGGAAAAGCAACATGTTCAGCAAATAACATATAGCATACTTTCTCCTAAATGTATGGGTATAACCTACTTATAATTCTTTGTCCTCACCCCTAAAACAATCACCTCCACCACCATGTATTGTTTGTCATATATTGATAATTAGCCATTAAGTGTCAAAATCAATATCATATACTTTATGATTGAAATAACAAAACTACTAAATTATTGTAATGCATTCACGTCCGTTAATCTCGATATTAAGCCTCCAAAATTAAAATCCTTCGTTTTGGGTATCTTACCCTTTAAAAATCCGCGGCGATCACAGTAGGTTGGTGCTGCAACCTAGCAGTGAATTAATATAATATCTTGTACGCCTCTGAGTGTTGAATTATCAGGCAGTTTAAAGCAACTAGGAGGGATGGGATCCAGCAGGCAGTGCTTAAAGGTAATCGGAGCGCGGTCGTGGCTAATAGTTGAACTATTACAAAATTGCCATTGTTTGGAACAATTACCCACGTAACCCACAAGAGGACAGCACCATACAGAGGCATTGAGAAGGCTGTGGTTGATGACAACGTGTATCTTGTAGTTATATTCTCCTTTTCCTAATGTCTTCTGTTTATGTGCGATGCTGGGGCTGTGTTTATTAATAAACGAGTGTATACATTAGCCTTTATGGCAATTTATTTAGTATCTGTGTAAAGAGCTCGTGCAAATCATTTGTAAATGAATTTAAGTAAAAAGAGAAGTTAACTCTAGTAGTCTCGGATGATTAGTTTAGTCGTAATTTGATTTGACGATTTGAACGTTTGAGTGGCCGCCATTCAGGTTTGGTAAAGATGGCGGCGATATAAAGCATGACACTGAGGTGCCCTTTGCTAGTGCTACCTCTGTACCAAATTTACTTTATTTCGGTTTCCACCGTGTTTGAATTGATAGGAAAAGGGGGGGGGGGGGGGGGGGAGGGGGGGGGGGGGGGGGACGGACCAGAATACACACACTCACAAACACACAAACAGACAGACACTTTCTGGCCCTGTGTAGATCTCATAAGTCTCTCATTTTTTGCAAAAATAGAAAGTCGGCTAATAATAGTGTTCAGCATCGTTTGCAGGATATGCTTGCATTCCATTAGTCCCATACGGGATGCAGGCAGAGAAATATTGACCTTCCTGATAATAAACGCTAGTTGGAGTGCATTAAACAATATTATTAGGGGCAGCTGATTCATCCGGTATAATGTAAATTCAAAGGGCCGGATTTTCAAGATTGCAATAATTAACAAGTAGTTCCGTGAAGAACTATACAGCCTATTTTCATATATCCTACAAATGTTAATTGCCACTATTAACATACAAAATTTCAGTTTGATTGCTGTAATAGATTCGTAGATATTGAGAACTGACTAAATATTTCGGATGGTCGCCATATTGGACTTTATATATGTAGGTCCTAGAGTTATGTACTGTTACATGAAGATTATTGTGTACGTGTAGCATTCAAACTTCAATCGCATGATTAGGACACAAGAAGTAACAACGAGATTTTAAAATTTTCGCACAGCTGCCATCCTTTGGTTATGGAAAACAATTGAAAAAATTTAGATGCCAGTGGATTAACATTCGTATAAGGATTTACTGTACCAAGTTTCATTCACTGCACTCGGACGGTTTTAAATTGCGAGAAACGTCCATGTGGATATTTATACTTCGCGTCGCCGCCATGTTGGATTTGTGATCACCAGGTAATTGAAAGTCCTATAGGTGAACTTATGTTCATAGCCCCTATGAACATAAAAAATATTCAGTTTGATTTCTATAATAGATTCGTAGATATTCCGAGCCGTCTAAATATTTCGGATGGTCGCCATGTTGGTTTGTTAAATGTATAGGGCCATAGAGTCATGTACCATTCAAGGAAAATTATTGCGTAGGTTCATTATCCAAACTTTCACTTCGATCGCATGATTACGACATAAGAAATAAAAACTTAATTTTAAAAATTCGCACAGCCGCCATCTTGAGGTTATGTAAAACAATTGAAATAAATTAGATGCAAACTGCATTAAAATGTGCATAAAACATTTCCTGTACCAAGTTTCATTGCGTTTGGAACATTAAATCGTGAGAAAGGTCTATTTAAAGTTTCACATTCGCTTGGCCGCCATGTTCGTTTTGTAGTTAACCGGTTTTTTGAAATCTTATAGATGAACTTCCAGTAGTGCCCTTTATCTCCGTACAAAATTTCAGGGTGATACCGCTGTTAGTTTCAGAGATATAGAATGCCGGTGAAATATTTTGCACAGCCGCCATTTGTGGTTATGTAAACAATTGAACGAAGTTAGATGTCGGTGCATTACAATGTGTATAAACATATAGTGTACCAAGTTTTATTGTGTTTGGTTTGTTAAATCGCTAGAAACGTCTATTTAAACATCGCAACTTCGCTTGGCCGCCATGATGGTTTTGTAGTTACCAGTTTTTCAAGAGTCATATAGGTGAACTTCTAGTAGTTCCCTTTATCACCGTAAAAATTCCAGGGTGATATCGGTAATAGTTTCGGAGATACTGAATGCTGGTGTAATATTTCGCACAGCCGCCATGTTGGATTTGTGAGATGTAACAAAATTTGAAGGGCACGGTTGGGGTCGCCCGGAATAGTGCTATGAACATACCGAGCTTCATTGAAATCGCTCCAGCCGTTTAGAATTTATTAGGGGGACACACACACACACCTCACACACACTCACACACACGCACACACACACACACGCGGACAAAAGATGATCTCATTAGCCTATTTTTTCAAAATTGAAAATAGGCTAAAAATGAAGCATCTAAGCTGCTAGGTCGTGTAATGCATGAATATGTCGATGGGGGATACAAATATTTGCTCATGGGGTATTAGAGCTCTTGTTGTACGGCTTCTTACGCCAATGATATGACAACTGAGCTAAAGGCTTCATTTGTCTATGCCATCGTTTTCCAACCTGTGGTTCACGAACCCCCCAGGGGGTTCACAAAATATTTCAAGGGGTTCGCCAGACACTTTTCCATAACGTCGGGTTTCGAGGCTAGGCCTATTACTGCTTCCCTAGTTTCTGCGGCATTGTCATATTATTATTATTAATGATTAAAATAACCCTGCAATGCCCCTTGTTGCCTATGTGTAACACGCGAATTTGTCACAATATTTCCACAATAAATTAATATTTACCGCGAATGCCTGATTTATAGTAATATAACAACGTTAGGAATGGATTTGATTTCGCTACAGTGGACATTTATAGTCTGCCAGATACTTTGTGTTCTAACAATTCTATCAACAGTACCGCGACCCAGAGTTGCCAACTTCTCAAATCTGGAAATCCCAACTTCCCACTCAAAATGTCCCTTTTCATTTGAAAATATCCCATGTAAAAAATTTAATTTGTCCAAAACAAATGTATAATGAATTTTTAAAAAAAGCTGTTCTAGGTCTCTATAATGTGTTTCTAATTGCAGTACCATATGCGCTAAAATTGATTGTAACGAAACACACAACTCTGTCTTGTAAACTATCATTGGCGGCTTCGGTGGCGTAGGTCGGTAGCATGCTGAGTTTCTATGCCCAAGATAGCGGGTTCAAACCCGACCGAAGCCGTCGGATTTTTTAAGGAGCGTTTAAAAAATCCCTCGGTATGCCTTCCTTCGGAGGGGAAGTAAAGCCGGCGGTCCCATGTCATAGATTTATGGCATGTTAAAGAAACTTCCACTAATTGCACATGTGTGAAGCTAAATTGGATAGGTTAAGAATGTAAACAACGCTCTTAAGTCTCTACGTTCGTTGCCAAGAGCCGACTGCGGTGGCGTCTAGTGGCTAAGTTCTGAACTTGGCCTAGTAGTCGTTGACGGTGGCGCTTGGCGGCAAAAGTAGGAACTATTTGAAAAATTCTAAGTTGCAGTACTTAAATTAAAAAACAGAGACCACACACTAATACAGCCATCACAATTAAACACCGGTTATCAGACAGATTCTACACACACCCAAAGTACACGGGGCTACATGACCGCGTTGCCGCAGCCCCTAAACTTAAAAACCAACCAACCAACCAAACTATCATTATCATACAGACAAACATTCACGTAATACGCGTTTTTTATTCATTCAAAGATTGAGATGTATATCTTTTCCTGTATAAGTCTTTGATTTTTTTTAAAAATGGAGATTTCACAAAAACACAAAACATAAGTTTTAATCTCCAAAAACACACACAAAACTGTATGTTATCACACAAGCGACAGTTGGCCATTGTAATGTAATACTATACAGTGAAACGTGGTTAATTCGAACTTCTATAATTCAAAATCTTCCTTAATTCAAATTTTTCTCATGGTCACTAGCATTTTTATATACAATCAATGCAAAAAAAAAATCGTGGTTAATTCAATTATATTTTGGATAATTCGAAGTTTTTACGTGTAAAAAGCCCATCGGAAGCCAAGCAGTTGGGTCAGGAATTCCCGAAAAACGACAAACCACATCACAGAACTTAGGCAGTTTTTTTTTGAAAGTAGAAACGACGTAAGTGATCCTGTTTTCCGATCCATAAATTTGTTAGATTCTTTTGTGATGGCCGAGAGACTTAATTGTAGGAAACAGGTAAAAATCTCTAACTTAAAAAAAGAAATGTTCCTATCCAACGTACAACCCTTGAGTCCAATCCCATTCTCTCCACTTTCTTTAATAATACTCCATGTTCCACTCTGTCAAAAGCTTTGGAAAGGTCTATAGCTATGCAGTCCAACTGTCCCCCTAGATCCAACCGAACTGATATGTCCTGCTGAAATCCCACCTGTTGTGCCTCACAAGAAAATTTCTTTCTAAATCCATACGTTTTACATGTCCATACCATCTAAGTCTAGATTTCTCTATACCATCCTGTAATGGTTCCTCCTTCATTAATTCTCTGGTCCTCTCATTTCTTATTCTGTCCATCTTTGTAGCTCCAATACTGCTTCTCAAGAACCTCATCTCACTGGCCTGTATTTTGCTCTTCTCCCTTCCTTTCATAATCCAGGTCTCCGAGGCATACGTCAGGATAGGGACATAGTACGTCCGATATATCATCTTTTTGCTGTTCTGAGGGACTTCCTTGCTCCATAACATGCTTCTCACACTCCTCCGAAATGCTTCTGCCTGCCTCCCCCGCTCATTTATTTCTCTATCGTTTCTTCCATTATCTTGTATCAGGCTTCCCAGATACTAGAAACTGTCCACTTTCTTCAGCTGTTCCCCACCAATTGTTATTCCCGTTGAGGTTCTTTCCTTCTTCCTTGTTGTGATCACCATCTCACTCTTATTTATGCTAAATTTCATCCCATATCCTTGTATTATTCCTTCCCACACGTCCAACTGTTCCTGTACCTCCTCCTCCTTGTTTCCCCAAATCATCAAATCATCTGCAAACATCATTGCTTTCATCTTTCCGTCCCCAATTACTTGTGCCACTCGGGTCATTAAGTCATCCATCACCACGCATACGTCCCCCTTAAATTGCATTTTGTGACAATTTTTAATCAAAATTACATTTTGTAAGTATTTTCTATCTAAATTGCATTTTGTAAATATTGTCAATTCAAATAAAAGTACAGTAAGTATGTAGTTAGTTTTAGTTGTAAGTAGGAAGTTAGTTTGTCTATTAGATATATGTCATTGTTCTATTAGACTGTGGTGTGTGAGTGTGTCTGGTAGCAGTTGCATTGTTTATTAGTTATAGTTCATTGTTTCAGTAGACTGTGATGTGTGAGGGTGCATGTGAGTGTGCCTGTTGACAGACTGTTTTGGTGGTAGTATTTGTTGTTGGTGGAACTTAAGTTTTTTGTTAGAAGAGTTTTGGTATTTAATTGTTAGTACGGTAGAAGGTTAGTATTTTTGTTAGTAGAATTGCTCTTTACTTATTCTGAAAGGGAGTAGCAGCCTTTCAGAATAAATCAATTCTTTACTAGTCTTATAGACGGTTAAGATATTGATAATATAAGCCAATAATGGCTAGACTGCGTCCTGCTGCACGGCTGAAAGCAACGGGAAACTACAGCCGTATGCTATTCCCGAGGATATGCACCTCTCTATGCATAATTACATGTGATGATGGCCTCCTCCCTTGTAAAATTTCAATCCGGAGGTAAACTAGTCCCCCGTTCGGATCTCCGGGTGGGGACTACTCGAGAGGGGGTTAACATCACAGAAGTGACAAAGAGGAAATCTGACATTCTACGGATCGGAGCGTGGAATGTTAGAAGTCTGCTAGGAAGTGGAAGGTTAGAAAACTTAGAGAGGGAAATGGATAGGTTGAGGTTGGATTTGGTTGGGATTAGTGAAATGCGCTGGCAGGAAGAACAGGACTTTTGGTCAGGAGACTATAGGGTAATTAGCTCTAAGTCAAACAATGGCCAAGCAGGGGTTGGCCTCATATTGAGTAGGAAACTTGGACAGCGGGTGGAATATTATGAGCAATATAGTGAACGGATTATTGTAGCAAAAATCAATACAAAACCTACCTGCACTACAGTGGTACAAGTCTATATGCCTACCAGTCAAGCTGATGATGAGGATGTTGAAAAGGTCTACGAAGAAATAGACGAAATTCTGAGGTATATCAAGGGTGATGAAAATGTTATAGTAATGGGAGATTGGAATGCTGTGGTAGGAAAAGGGAGAGAAGGGAAGATAGTAGGAGATTCGGATTAGGTGAAAGGAATGATCGAGGAAGCAGGCTGGTAGAATTCTGCACCGAGCATGAATTGGTCATAGCTAACACCTTATTCAATAACCACAATAGAAGAATATACACATGGATGAGACCAGGAGATACAAGGCGTTACCAAATCGACTTCATTATGGTCAAGCAGAGGTTTCGAAACCAGATTTTGGATTGTAAAACGTATCCTGGTGCTGACATAAACTCTGATCACAATCTGGTTGTAATAAAATGCAGATTAAAGTTGAAGAAACTGAAGAAAAGTCAAAAGCCAAAAAGGTGGGCAATAGACAGACTGAAAGAGAAGGATGTAAACGAAAGATTCAAGAAGAGTATAAAGGAAGGACTAATGAAAAACCCTAAACAAACTTCAATTGCAGACGAATGGGCACTTTTGAAGAATGAAATAACAAAATCCGCAGAAGAAAACATTGGTAGGAAAGAAAGAATAGGTAGAAAACCGTGGATCACTCAGGATATACTAGAATTGATGGATGAAAGGCGGAAACACAAGAATCTAAGAGATGAAAAGGGGAAAGCAGAATACAGACGTCTGAGAAATGAGGTTAACAAGAAGTGCAAGGAAGCGAAAGAAGAATGGTTGAAAGAGAAATGTGCAGGCATAGAAAATTGTCTGAAATTAGGAAAAGTAGACACAGCTTATCGAAGGATTAAGAATACTTTTGGGGAAAAGAAGACTAAGTGCTGTAATATTAAGGACACAAATGGAAAGCCTCTAGCAGATAGGGAAGAAAAGGTTGAGAGATGGAAAGCTTACATAGAGAGTTTGTATAAGGGAAAGGAGATTGAGAATCATGTAATGGAAAGGGAGGAGGAAATTGATGAGGATGCGAAAGGAGATTTAATATTGAGATCAGAATTTGATAGAGCTTTGGAAGACTTAAGCAGGAACAAAGCACCAGGCATAGATGATATACCGATTGAGTTGCTACGCTGCATAGGAGATGAAGGTTTGATCAGGTTATTTCACTTGGTGTGTAGGATTTATGAGACAGGTGAGGTACCCCCTGATTTCAAGAAGAATGTAATCATCCCTATACCAAAGAAAGTGGGAGCTGACAGATGTGAAGATTACCGTACAATCAGCTTGATTGCTCATGCTTCAAAGATCCTGTCTAGAATAATTTACAAGAGGATTGAAAGCCAGATAGAAACGGAGTTGGGTGAAGACCAGTTTGGTTTCAGGAGAAATGTAGGAACAAGGGAAGCTGTACTAAGTCTTAGGCTGATTTTAGAAGGTAGAATAAGGAAAGATAAGAGAACGTTCATGGCTTTTGTAGACTTAGAAAAGGCTTTTGATAACGTTGATTGGACTAAATTGTTTGACATTTTGAAATCAATTGGAATCAAGTACAGGGATAGGAGGGTGATCTACAATCTATACAGAAACCAGACAGCAGTCATTCGAGTTGAAGGACATGAGAGAGAAGCTGGTATTCAGAAAGGTGTAAGGCAAGGCTGCAACTTATCACCCATACTTTTCAATCTTTACATTGAACAAGCAATGAAGGAAATTAGAGAAAAATTTAAAGTGGGAGTGAAGATTCAAGGAGAAATAATTTCAACTCTGAGATTTTCTGATGACATCGTCATCTTGGCCGACAAGCCTGAGGATTTGAATGAGTTTTGAATGGTATGGACTCCGTCTTACGGAAAGAATTCATGATGAAAATAAATAAATGTAAAACAAAAATACTGGAATGCAGCCGAAATAAATCAGAAACCTCTATGGAGATCAAATTGGCAGGTGAAAAGCTGAAGGAAGTAGGAGACTTCTGTTACTTAGGAAGCAGAATAACCAGTGATGGACGAAGCAAAGAGGATATTAAAAGTAGGTTGGCTCAGGCAAAGAAAGCATTTCTACAAAAAAGGAATCTGCTGACATCGAATATAGATTTAGGTATTAGGAAGTCATTTTTGAAAGCCTTTGTCTGGAGCGTGGCGCTCTATGGAAGTGAAACTTGGACTATTGGTGCAGCAGAAAAGAGGAGAATTGAAGCATTTGAAATGTGGTGTTACAGGAGAATGATGAAGCTCAGATGGGTAGATAGGGTTACAAACAAAGAGGTATTAAGACGAGTGGGAGAGGAGAGATGTTTCTGGCGACTGCTAATGAAGAGAAGAGATAGGTTGGTAGGACACATACTAAGACACCCAGGAATAGCAAGCTTAGTTATGGAAGGAAGGGTCGAGGACAAAAACTGTAGGGGTAGACCAAGGTTAGAATATGTTAAACAGATTGCCTCCGATGTAGGGTGTCGGAGCTATGTAGAGATGAAACGATTAGCTCAGGACAGGGAGGCATGGAGAGCTGCATCAAACCAGTCAAAAGACTGAAGACTCAAACAACAAACAACAACAAAAAAGAAAACTGTAGAATTCTCGAAGACTTAACTAGATTGCTGGATTACTACTGTCGTTAAATAGGTGAACAGTACATTTTGGTTTTATTTTATCATTTGAAACATTTGAGGTTAATCACGATACAGTCATTATTCAGTACCGTTGTCTGTTAATCTGCTTTGTTGAATGTAAATCATTATGTAGACGTAATACAATATATGTTCTCTATCATTTTCAAAGAACATTCTTAATTCGAATTTTTGGATAGTTGGAATTTTTTACTGGTCCCTTGAGGTTCGAATTATCCAAGTTCCACTGTACTTCCGTGACATGTTTATTTTTATTATATTGACCTGTATCAATCGTACCTATTGTGCACTTTTGCTGTGCAAACGAAGCTTTTATGTATCAAAGGCAGCTCAGCTGGTGATACTGTATATGACATCGGCCAAATACCCCAAATTCACCTTACTTTTTGCAAAAATATCCCTTTATCCCATTCCTAAAAATATTTGTCTAAATGTCCCACAATTTGGGACAAATCCCACCGGTTGGCATTACTGACCGCGACTCTACTAAGGAGCAGTTACAATCATGTCCATTGTATATTTAAAAGTCAGTGGTTCACCCAACTCAGATTGTTGTAGAAGAGTATCACGAGTTGATAGAGATTGGGAACCACTGCCCCTATGCCAAAGAACTTCAGTAAGAAAAGAAGACACTGTAGTTTGGCTTTGTGGAGTAAATTCCATCTGTCTCTGGCAACAATGAATGAGGCTGCTATTGTTAAAAATACGTTTTTATTGCCAAAATAAAATTTGAATAGTAATCATTGTTTCAGCACTTTGTGGGCCAGTATCCTGAATAAAGAGTTTTACTTTATGGCAGTTTTTTTGTCGTGTGGCCTCCTGCGAGGCCGAGTGCAGGTCTTTCTATTTGACGCCCGTGGGCGACCTGCGCGTCGGGTTGAGAGATGGAATGGATGAAGATGAATGAAACTGGACAAGGATGTGGAAGGAAGCGGCCGTGGCCTGTCAGAAGGTACCATCCCAGCATTTGCCTGGTGTTGAAAATGGGAAATCACGGAAGACCATTTCAAGGACGGCCGACGGTGGGGCTCGAATCCACGCGTCTACCGAGTCAGCTTAGCCCCATGACCTAATGCTGCGCTTTAGCCAGCGTAGTCGGTTTTACAGCAGGTAAGCTTCCGTGGCATAGGGGGCAGTACGCCGGCCTCTCACCGCTCGGTCCGTGGTTCAAATCCCGGTCACTCCATGTGAGATTTGTGCTGGACAAAGCGGACGCAGACAGGTTTTTCTCCGGGTACTCCGGTTTTCCCTGTCACAACTTTCATTCCAGCAACACTCTCCCCTATAATTTCATTTTTTCTGTCATTCATTTAATCATTGCCCCTGAGGAGTGCGACAGGTTTGGGCAGCCGGCACAGTTCATATCCTCGCCGCTAGAATGGGGGGGGGGGGGGGGGGGGGGGGGGGGGTGCTTCATTTATTCCAACCCTGACCCGCTCGGACGACTGGCTGTGGATTTTCACTTTGTGGTAGAAATGTTGAAGGCAGTGTTTTACTTTCTCGATCTTCACTACTTTATCCTAGATGGCTATTGATTTCGTCCTACTAGTGCACTTCTGGATGTGATGTTATTCACAGCGTTCATGACATGATTCACACATGACGTTTTCATCCGTCTGTGAAAGCTCATCCGTTTCTAAATTTTACAGTAGTAACCATGAAATCGCTCATCTGTTCAAGGCATTCCGTGTTTTATTTTACCTGGTCACGAGATACAGTAGCATGTAGAAGTCAGGGTCACTGTTGTTTCGCTAATTATACGTCTTGAAAACCCAACTTTCGTACAGAACTGCTTTCCAAGGCTTCACTTAAGTCCCAAGGCTTGATGTGTCCCTTGGGACATTGTGGGGTGAAATACATTCATCACACGTTCTGACAAACTAAACGCTCTACCTACGGTGAGTGAGGCTATGGTACATGCTGAGAGAAGTGCTTGTAGCAGTACGATTGGACATACTGCACCTAGAGCTCAGCAACTTGAAGTGCGACCCTGTGTGAGCGCTACCTCCGTCAGCCAGTGTGACACAGAGGACAGCAAGCTTATAGTTCGCATTTTTTCCGGGGTTTCAGTTGGAGTAGCTGAGCTCTATAATAGCACTACACCCTCAAGGGTACACGGCTTGTGAGATGGGAGTAGGCGACTCTGAGGGAATCTTGAGCTGGTGCCAGTTTTCCCTTTCTCCACTTAGCCTTTCCTCTCTCCCTTTTTTGGCTCTACTTCCAAGTCCCTCACTCATGATTCTTCGAGGGTTGAGGGTATTTCTTTCCCTTTTATTTCCCTGATCCCATTTTTAGCCTACATTTCTCTTGTTGCAAATATGAGGAAAGAGAAGACTTATGAGATCGATCCGGGAAAATGTCTGTCTGTCTGTCTGTCTGTGTGCCCCCCCCCCCCTATCAACTCCAAAAAGGTTGCAGCTATCGAAACCAAATTTGATAAGAGTAAAGATCTATACCTGAACATCTCACGGCCATATTTGAAATTGACTTCAGTGCTACCAAGTGCTGAAAAATCGCAATTGGAATTTGAGCTCTATGTTGGATATCACCGAAGTTGTGCATGCGAACTATTCCAAAATTGGCACACATATAGATAATAACATAACAGATTAATTTTCAGAAGGCCATACATGCCAGTGTTGCCAATATGATTCTATGCCTGCCGATTTTTCCAATTTCTAAATGCATGTAACTTCTATACTATCGATTGGATTTCAACCAAATTTCGTATGTACTGTGTGTACTGCAACATATATGACTGTGCGTATTCTAAGGAGCCACCAGGGCTGCCAACTGTTAATAAATGCTCTCCCTATGCTTTGACCCTAATATCAATATATCAGAAAGTATGCAAGCCAACAGCTCTAAATGTTGCACACGTATAGTACCTGACATTCTACCTTAGTTTGATGTAACTTATGTTCATCAGTGCTGCCAACACGATTCAAAGCCCGCTGATAGGTCCAGTTTTTAAATGCATATAACTTCTATAGCCCACTAACAAATGGATTTCAACCAAATTTCGTATGTGCTTTGTGTACCATAACAGTTATGACTATGTGTATTCGTAAGAACCATCAGGGCTGCCAACTGACAATACATGCTCTCTCTATTTGTTTAATCCTAATATCAATATATCAGAAAGCGTGCAAGCCATCAGATCTAAACTTTGCACACGTAGGCTATAGAACCTGACATTCTAGATTAATTTGGAGCAGCTAATATACCTCAGTGCTGCCAACATGATTCTAAGCTTTCTGATAGTTTCAATTTTTAATTGCATGTAACTTCTATAGTAACAAATCGATTGTATCCGAAATTGGCACTATAATAGATCGTAATATTTCAGATTAATTATGAGCATCACATAGGCTACATGACATTGTTCCCAACATGAGTTTACGCGCACTGATAAATCCAATATCAAACAGCATGTAATGTCCATACTATCCATTAGACTTCAACGAAATTGTGTATGTGCATTGTATACCTTAAGAGATGGAACTAAAAATATATTTAGAGTCACCAGGGTTGCCAACTGGTAGTAAGTTACTCTATTAGGCTACAGTATTTCAGGTGTATTTCAAACTGCAGTACTTAGAAATGTTAGTATTACCAACTTGATTTCGTCATTATTTTAGATAGGTCTATATAGATTGGCATGAATCTTACATTTTAAGAAAAGTAGGATCTTTAGTTCGTCATGGAACTACTTGTTTTAGCCTAATTCATTTGTTCTTCTAGTGTAAGGAAGATAGCCTATAAGTCAGTAGTAAGTCATTTTTAGCCTATTTTCAATTTTGAAAAAAATAGGCTTATGAGATCACCTTTTGTCCGTGTGTGTGTGCGTGTGTGTGTGTGTGTGTGTGTGTGTGTGTGTGTGAGGTGTGTGAGGTGTGTGTGTGTGTGTGTCCCTAATAAAATCTAAACGGCTGGAGCGATTTCAATGAAACTCGGTAAGTTCATAGCACTATTCCGGACGACCCCGACCGTACCCTTCAAATTTTGTTACATCTCACCAATCCAACATGGCGGTTGTGCGAAATATTACACCAGCATTCAGTATCTCCGAAACTATTACCGATATCACCCTGGAATTTTTTACGGTGATAAAGGGAACTACTAGAAGTTCACCTATGTGACTCTTGAAAAACTGGTAACTACAAAACCATCATGGCGGCCAAGCGAAGTTGCGATGTTTAAATAGACGTTTCTAGCGATTTAACCAACCAAACACAATAAAACTTGGTACACTATATGTTTATACACATTGTAATGCACCGACATCTAACTTCGTTCAATTGTTTACATAACCACAAGATGGCGGATGTGCGAAATATTTCACCGGCATTCTATATCTCTGAAACTATTAGCGGTATCACCATGAAATTTTGTACGTAGATAAAGGGCACTACTGGAAGTTCATCTATAAGACTTTCAAAAACCGGTTAGCTACAGAACGAACATGGCGGCCGAGCGAATTTGAAAATTTTAAATAGACCTTTCTCGCGATTTAATGTTCCAAACGCAATGAAATCTGCTAGAGGACATGTTTATACACATTGTAATGCACTGCTATCTAATTTAGTTCAATTGTTTACATAACCTCAAGATGGCGGCCGTGCGAATTTCGAAAATTAAATTTTTATTTCTTGTGTCGTAATCATGCGATCGAAGTGAAAGTTTGAATAATAATCCTACGCAATAATTTTCCTTTAATGGTACATGACTCTATGGCCTATACATTTAACAATCCAACATGGCGGCTATCCGAAATATTTAGACGGCTCTGAATATCTACGAATCTATTATAGCAATCAAACTGAATTTTTTTATGTTCATAGGGGCTATGAACTTAAGTTCGCCTATAGGACATTAAATAACCTGGTGATCACAAATCCAACATGGCGGCGACTCGAGGTATAAATATTCACATGAAAGTTTCTCGCAATTTAACCATCCGGGTGCAGTGAAACTTGGTATAGTAAATCCTTATACGAATGTTAATCCACTGGCATCTAATTTATTTCAATTGTTTCCATAACCACAAGATGGCAGCTGTGCGAAATTTAAAAATCTCTTTTTTACTTCTTGTGTCCTAATCATGCGATTGAAGTTTGAAACACGTACACAATAATCTTCATGTAACAGTACATAACTTTAGGACCTACATATATAAAATCCAACATGGCGACCATCCGAAATATTTAGTCGGTTCTCAATATCTACGAATCTATTACAGAAATCAAACTGAAATTGTGTATGTTGATAGTGGCAGTTAACATAAGTAGGATTGTATGAAAATAGGCTGTATAGTTCTTCACGGAATTACTTTTCATTATCAACACATAGGGGCACCACCTCGTGACGTTGCGGCTAGTATTCTTGGCTGTCGACTTAGAGGTTTGGGCTCGATTCCCGGCTGTGCCAAGAAATTTAATTCTGGTCTGAGGGCCGGAACGGGGTACACACTTCCTCACGAGAAGAGGTGGGTTCGATTCCTACCTCAGCCAACTTGGAAGGGGTTTTCCATGGTTTTTCACTTCTACTCCAGACCAATGCCGGGATGGTTCCTAACTTAAGGCCACGGCCGTTTCCTTCGCAATTGCCCCTAAATTATAAATACACACACAGAGTCCACAATAACTAAGGTTATCAGGCAAATTCTACACACACCCAAGTAGGCCTACACCAAGGCTTATAAACTACAGAGGTTGCCTCAATTTTCACTCACCAATCAGCGCTCACAAGACGGATAACGTCACAAGATACCAAACGCGCCATGTGGGGAACGTAACGAAACTGTCAACATCAGCTGTTGAGTACGCAAAGAACAGTTTATTCTCATGAAATTATTGGTAAATGGGCGATAAAATAACTGAATGTAGCCTACTTACATTAGGTAGATTTCATTAGAAAGCTAACTATTGCAATGGGTCCCATGTTTCGACTTCCGGAAAATTTCGACATATCTTCGCGTTTCACATCCCCCAGACCCCAAAACCACCGTCAGTTCAAAAGTTTATATATAATTTATGTATATATATATGTATATATATATGTATATCAGTTTCTTGTGGACACGATAACTGCCGTAATTTTGCACCAATTACTTCGAATTTTTTACCGAAGATGTATATCTATAAAATCTCGGTCGAGTTCGTTACTGGGCTAAATCGGTCGAAGGGGGTGAAAATGGGGGGCTTTTTTCGAAAAAGTGAAATTTCGCTATAACTCTCTTAATACGTGCAATATCGAATCTATTCAAAGTTCATAATATGTGTCGGATAAGTGCCAAAAATTTATGTCAAATACGTTTTTTGATAGCACCAACCATTGACCAAAGGGGTGGAAAAAAGTGGGTTTTTCGGGAAACATTAATCATATCTCTCTTAATAGGCACAATATCAAAACCGTACAAAATGGACAATATTCCCCTAATAATTACCTAAAACTTTTGTCTGAAAGAATTTTTGATATGACCCACCATTACGCCAAGGGACGAGAAAAATGATTTCGGAATTATAAGAAAATGCCAAGAGCTATCAGTGGTTGCCATGGCAACACTACTAAATTGATGAGGCATGGGCCATCAGACGTTGCCATGACAACGCACTTGCACGAGATTAGATTCAGTATTTCCATCTGATTAAGTGGTTGGTTGGTTGGTTCTTAAGTTTAGGGGCTGCTACAACGCGGTCATGTAGCCCCGTGTACTTTGGGTGTGTGTAGAATCTGTCTGATAACCGGTGTTAATTGTGATGACTGTATTAGTGTGTGTTATCTGTTTGTTAATTTAAGTACTGCAACTAACAATTTTTCAGATAGTTCCTACTTTTGCCGCCAAGCGCCACTGTCAACGACTACGAGGCCAAGTTCAGAACTGAGCTACTAGACGCCGCCGCAGTCGGCTCTTGGCAACGAACATAGAAACCTAAGAGCGTTGTATACATTCTTAACCTATCCAATTTAGCTTCACACAGGTGCAATTAGTGGAAGGATCTTTAACATGCCATAAATCTATGACATGGGACCGCCGGCTTTACTTCCCCTCCGAAGGAAGGCATACTGAGGGATATTTAACGCTCTTAAAATATCCGACGGCTTCGGCCGGGTTTGAACTCGGTATCTTGGGCATAGAAGCTCAGCATGTTACCGACTACGCCACCGAAGCCGCCTGACAAAGTGGGAAGCGGCTTCGGTGACGTAACTGGTAGCATACTGAATGTATATGCCCAATGTCGAGGTTTCAAAGCCGGCCGAAGTCGTCGAATTTCCTAAGAGCACTAGAATCCCTCAGTATGCTTTCCTTTGGAGGGGAAGTTCCAACGTTCGTTGCGAGTTGATGGTTGGGGTGGCATCTAGTAGCCAAGTTCACAGCTAGGTGTCGTTGACGGTAGTACCTGGAACCAACATTAGGAACTACTGCTTGAAATTGACCGTCTGCAGTACTTACATGAATTAAGACTAATACAGCCATTACAATTCACACCGTGTATCAGACAGATTCTACACTCACCCAAAGTACACGGGGTTAGATGACCGCGTTGTCGCAGCCCCTAAACTGAGGAACCAACCAGAGGTAGATTTCATTAGAAAGCTAACTATTGCAATGGGTACCATGTTTCGACTTCCGGAAAATTTCGACATATCTTCGCGTTTCACATCCCCCAGACCCCAAAACCACCGTCAGTTCAAAAGTTATATCTAATTTATGCATGTATATGTATATCAGTTTATTGTGGACACGATAACTGCCGTAATTTTGTACCAATCACTTTGAATTTTTTACCGAATACGTATACCTATAAAATCTCGGTCGAGTTCGTTACTGGGCTAAATCGGTCGAAGGGGGTGAAAATGGAGGGGCTTTTTTTTTCTCGAAAAAGTGAAATATTGCTATAACTCTCTTAATATGTGAAATATCGAATCCGTTCAACATTCACACTATGTGTCGGATAAAGCCAAAAAATGTATGTTTGAAGAGTTTTTTTTATAGCACCAACCATTGACCAAAGGGGTGGGAAAAAGTGGGTTTTTCGGGAAACATTAATCATATCTCTCTTAATAGGCACAATATCAAAACCGTACAAAATGGACAATATTCCCATAATAATTACCTAAAACTTTTGTCTGAAAGAATTTTTGATATAACCCACCATTATGCCAAGGGATGAGAAAAATAATTTCGGAATTATAAGAAAATGCCAAGACCTATCAGTGGTTGCATGGCAACACTACTAAATTGATGAGGGATGAGCCATCAGACGTTGCCATGATAACGCACTTGCACGAGATCAGATTCAGATTTCCATCTAAGTGTGAAGCGGCTTCGGTGACGTAACTGGTAGCATGCTGAATGTCTATGCCCAAGATCGCGAGTTCAAAGCCGGCCGAAGTCGTCGGATTTCCTAAGAGCGCTAAAAATCCCTCAGTATGCTTTCCTTTGGAGGGGAAGTTCCAACGTTCGTTGCGAGTTGCTGGTTGCGGTGGCATCTAGTAGCCAAGTTCACAGCTAGGTGTCGTTGACGGTAGTACCTGGTAGCAACATTAGTAACTACTGCTTGAAATTGACCGTCTGCAGTCCTTACCTGAATTCCAGACTAATACAGCCATCCCAAGGTACATGGGGTTACATGACCGCGTTGTCGCAGCCCCTAAACTGAGGAACCAACCAAAATCTCTGCGGTAGATATAATTTTGCGTGAAGAAGTAACAGACCGTTACATAGTTGCACATCAGTGTCGAAACTTTGCATAAGGATAGTGTGACCACAAGTATAAAAATGGACCCCAAATGACAAGAAGGTTACCGTTCCTATAAGACAATAAAATGTTTAAAATAAGCATAAAATGACGAAAAACAAAGTTAATTAAGTTACCTTCTCGCAGTAAATGAGGTCTGATCCTTCTACGAAAATCTGCATATTCTGCCTATTTTCGCCTATCCCCAAGTTTGTCCGGTGAAATCTACCTCCGCCTTCCGGCGTGCCGAGAGGACTTTTTTTTTGTTGTGATCTTCTTGAATTTCTTGGAAATTCGCCTAGACTCGGTAGCAGTATCGTGGGTGTTAGTGACTTCCAATAACCACTTCTTATGCAAGATAGAATTGGAATGTTTATTCTGATGAAGAAAATTGTTATCACAGCAGCCTCAACCCCACCAGACGGTACGTCAGGAATTTCTCTCTACACAAAATCTTTCGTTCTTCTTAGAACGTTCTTGCCTCATTGAAATCCGTATTGTCCGTGAAATGTGACGAATTTTGCTGAAATGTGCCGGAACTGGTTTAGCCAAGTTTATGAGGGATCGGTCATACCACCGTATGACAAGTGTTTAATCCAGGTTGGTAATGCATAATCGTGTTGAGTTTGCATTCCATAGGTTAAGTTCCCAAGTTGTGGAAATTTATCTTGGAACTTGTGGGCTACATAACCTGCAACATAAGCCTTGCCATCTTCCTCACTTTGTTCCATGATATTGACAATGAAGGACTCGGTTTGCACATTGCTCCCTAAGGTTCGTTCTGGAAGCACGTTACTTGATTCAGACACTATGCCAGCTTTGTTTAGTGCTTGAGCAACTGCATAATCATCTGAATCTGGATCAGCAGCGTTTGTTTGCTTTTGAACAACTTCTGGATTTTTTCCTAAAATAATCATCCTCTGTCTGTAAATGCAGTTAAGGGAAGAAGGATGATCGTGTAAGCCACCACGGGTTCGCAATTGTGAAAAGAGGGTTTCCAGTACATCCTGATTTAGCCTATGTGTGAGAATGTACTTTGTATTATGCCTACGGGCCATATCTTGGTACAGAAGTTGAAGGGATTTTATTGAAATGATGACTGCTTTCTGGAATATTTGCAAATAATTTTTACCAATGCAAAGAGAATTACTCATGAAATTTTCCATCTAGTCCAAAAACAAAATATCATGCATGGGCGTATATAAGGGGGGGGGGGGGGCTGAGGGCGAGATCCCCCCACCGAGAAAAGCCAATTTGGGCACAACATACAATGTATTTCACAGTAGTCTACTTTTAAGAAATAATTATCAATTTGTAAAAGAAATGAGTGTTTACGTTGTAACGGTTCTTTCTGGCTGTGTATGTAAATTTGGAACAAAATATAAGACCAAAACCTGCCAGATTATTAATTTCTGTATCCAATTTTTACCTGACTTACCATTTGATATGACCCATCAGTGGTCACCGGATCTGAAGTTATATGTAAGAGTGTTGGGCGCCAAGGGTTCGATCTGAGAGCGATAACCCAATAAATAATAAATAACTTTACGTCCTAGCTCAGGTAGAACATTCACCAGACTCCATCGACTCAAGTCGTGGTATGACTTAGTCATTAACCTGAATAACATTTACTTCGGGGAAAAGAGGATGGCTTATATCTATTTCTATCATCTAGAAAGGAGACAGACTGCATTTACTTTAAATAAAAATTTAATGGCATCAAACACAAACAAGTTAGGAAGATGCATTAATTTATGACTTACGGTAACGTAGAAAGTAAACAAAAGAATTTAAGACAGGCAAAAGTTGCAAGAAAACGGAGGCGTTGTGAATTTAATTTAATCTAGATCTGAATTTATTACTTTAGGTTGATTTATTCAAGAGTGAAGAAAGAGAGCTTGTGCATTAAAGTCAAATGAGCTTACCAAACGATGAATCAGCTTTATTGAAGTGTTTCTCCCCAAGAGAAAGCTGCTGTTGTAGGCGGTAGAAGTCCATCTTCATGCGTGGAATTTATTTTAAATGACAGGCTACTATTAATTCTGAGGTATTTAGATTTCTCAGAATTAATAATGGTGGTGGATTGAAAGTCCTTAAACCACTTTTACGATGTTAGCTCAGACACTGCTAACACCATACTGTCTCGGACAAGCATATGTCCTGAATACATCTCCTGCAATACTGTCTTGAACCAGGTCTCGTTGAGTTGTCCCCTCCTTCACATAAAGGAGTCTCGTTGAGGTGCTCCGCGACCGTATCTATTGTTCAGGCCTTCCCTTTCCACTCGCATACCCTTGTCATTCCCCGCACCCTTACTCATTACCGTGGGCTCGGCACGCGGCTATTGTTGTTGAGTAGGTACGCAGGTAAGTTGTTTCTTCACATCGTGCTGTTCTGGGAGAAGACGTAAGCTCAAGAAATGACCCTTAGTGCTCAACCGCTAGCTAATTACAAAAACAGCCTCTGACTTCTGTCAACTTAATACCGTAACAAAACCTAATCATGATAATACATTATATGGACTAAACCTACACTTAATAACTTGTGGCTAATTAACTGCCGAAATAACACATGATATAAATAACGAATGTCAAAATTTTGACATAACGTCAGTGGCGTAATCGTACCCTTCAAAATAAGGTTACATTCGTCCCGGAAAATCACGCAGACTATCGTTTACTATATTCCGCGTGATCTTCCCAAGACACGTGTAAATTAACATAGAACCCTAATATAACATAATACACATAATAAATTACCCTTATAGACATTTATATATACAATCAACATTTCTTCTTTTGGTTTAACACCAATGTTTCTTGCTCAGGCTATTATGTCTCAATCGCATATAGCTTATTGTTTTCTTTTTATTGTCTTGCGGTCATTACCGCTCATTGTTTATTTTACCTATATGTGTAAGAAAAAAAAGACATATATGTGTTCTCTTATTTCCCCTTTGTCACATTTTCTTATTTCAAATCACACGAGTTCACTTTGTGATCTGCAGTTTGATTTCCCAAACCACCTTGTATTGCAAGTTCGTTGATTTTGGAATTCCCATTTTGAGTGCTTTGAGTGAGGTCAATCACACACACAATCACTAGTAATTTGGTTGTGCTATATGACTCTATCACCCAAACTCTCTCTCTCATATGTCATTACGTGTATATCACTGAAAAAAAAAAAAGAACAACACTAGAAATACATACAATCCATCATATTTCTGTCCTGTTTGTCCCTTTAGATATAACTCCCTTTAAGTACCAAACTCCATACCAGTTCTCCCTTCATCTCGGTTCCCTCTCCACTTTAACAGTTCATCTCACACAGATCAATGATACTGACCACATCTGATACCTTATTAATACCTAGGTATTTACCATTTTGATTTACCTGCTCAACAGCATAATGTTTGCAATATTGCCTGTTTCTGGGTCACTTAAGATATATACTTCCGAAGGCTATTTATGTTGTACGTGCCGTATAATCGAGTTGACGTATCGTCTTCTAGTACATAGGCAGTATTGCCTATACGTTTGGTAACCGTGTAAGGGCCTTCATATAAAAAAAAGAACTTGCTCATCACTTTCTCTAATTTATTCGACTGCTTCGGTACTCTTAACAGGACTCTGTCTCCCGGATTGAATAGGTCGAATTTCGTT
This sequence comes from Meconema thalassinum, assembly GCA_946902985.2. Lineage (NCBI taxonomy): Eukaryota > Metazoa > Arthropoda > Insecta > Orthoptera > Tettigoniidae > Meconema > Meconema thalassinum. The sequence goes on along the minus strand of OX336390.1, from coordinate 149,048,214 downwards.
TGCTTTTGTTGGCGAATTCTTTTTGCAGCTGACTTTGATAAATTATGTTTCGCCAACTGGACAATGTAATCCATCCCTGGTAGTTTCCCCTCATTTAAGCCCAATACTCTAGCTAGTTCATTCTGAGGTCTTTTACCGAAGTGAACTTCGTACGGTGTCATCTTCGTGCTCTCGTGCTGGACAGAATTCAGCCAAGTCTCGACTTTGGGAAGATGTCCAACCCAAGCCGAATGTTTGTCATTCACCAGAGTGCGAAAAAGACGAGCCACTTCCCTTAACGGTCTCTCCGCAGAATTTCCTTGGGGGTATCTTACAGAGGAATGAACCTGTGTGATACCAGCTTCCTGCATACTGGTTCTCCATTTCTTTGCAGTGAACTGTGGTCCACTGTCAGATAATATCCTGAGCGGAACGCCAAACTCGGGTATATACTTGTTAATGATCAGTCGGCTACATGCGAGTCCCGTGGCTTTCCTTAGCGCATACAGTTTGATGTATTTACTGAATGCATCAATAACTATGAATATATATTCGTAGCCGTACTGACCTCGAATGACTGGGCCAAATAGGTCCACACACAGTAGTTCGCCGGGACTACTTGTGAGAACTGCCTGTCTTTCCCCAACTAGATATCTTACTGGATACTTGCTCCTCTGACAGGTGTCACACTTAGCTATGGTTTTTCTAATGTCCCTTCCCATTTTCTCCCAGATAAAGTCATGAGCAATTTCATAAAGTACTTTGCTGGCTCCAAAGTGTCCCAGCTCCTTATGCATAAACCATATTAATTCCTCCCTCAAAGTGCCCGGTACACATATTGCCCAGCGATCCTTCCTACATCTTCTTGCGAGATGGCCGTCCTGCATTTTATATGCGAACCTTCCCACTTTCACTATGTCTGAGTTGCCCCCTTCCAACCTAGCGAGTGCCTCACCCAAGATTACGTCATCACGCTGTTCCACTAGCATGTCTTTCAGTTTCTGTAACGATGCCTTATTGCCTTGATCTACACAAGCGCACAATAAAATCCCTTCTTCTGCTTTAATAATAGAATTATCCCTGCTTAGACTGGAGTCACGTGATAACATGTCGGCTAGGATATTATCTTTACCCTTAATGTGCATAACTGTGAAGTCATATTCTTGTAATGCTAGAATCCAACGGTTTACTCTATTTGAACTTAATTTGCATGTTTTCATGTACAACAATGCGTGGTGATCTGTGTGGATCTCAAATTTACTTCCGAGTAGATACATACGGAATTTCCCTAAACTAAATACTATCCCAAGTAGCTCTAATTCTGTGATGGTGTAGCGTTTCTCAGCGGCAGAAAGTCCACGCGAGGCTAAGGATACAATCCGTAAATTTCCCTCCGTATCTCTCTGGCACAAGACTCCTGCTATACCTATATGTGAGGCATCTGTCATCACCACATATTCCTGGTCTCTTATTGGATATTTTAAAACAACTGCTTGTTCAAAACCTCGTTTCAGAGCTTGAAATGCCTCGTCATGAGTCACATCCCATCTCCATCTGCTTCCTTGCTTTAAGAGGTCCCTGAATGGTTCCACTAACTTAGAATATTTTAACACAAAACGTCTAAAAAAATTACAGATTCCTAAATACGTCTTCAGCTGTTTAACATTTTGTGGCACACTTGCATCGAGGATTTTGTTAATCCGACTTTCTTCTGGAGTTACCCCTGAACGTGACACACTATGACCCAGGAAAGTTACTTGTGACTTACAAAACGTAGATTTTGACAATTTCAGGGTGAACCCTGCTTTATCTAGTCTCTTAAAAACCGTGTCCAAGTGAACCAAATGCTCTTCAAAAGTACGCGAACTAATTACAAGATCATCAATATATATAGTTACATAATCTCCCGTGTTATCACCTAAAGCTATGTTCAGTGCTCTTATCAGCGCTGCTGAACTGCTCTTTAATCCATAGGGTACCCTGCAAAATTGGTACAGATTGTACTGATGACTAAAAGCGGTAAAGGCTCTATCTTCAACTTTAAGAGGAACTTGCCAGAAACTAGAACTTAAATCAACACACGTAAAAAATTGTTTTCCCTCAAAAGTTTGCATTAGCTCCTCTATAGACATAGATTTTAATTGGTCTGATGAAATGTGTGCATTAACTAAACGCGCGTCTAAACATATCCTGACTTTTCCATCTGCCTTAGGTACTGTAATAAGTGAATTTACATAGGGACTGTTAGAATACTCAATTATACCGTCCTGAAGCATCTGATTGATCTGACTTTCTACGGCTTTCTGATAGACAAAAGGCACAGGATAGCGGTGACCGGTAAATACCGAATTGTCAACAACGTTCAAAGAGTGGACATAACAATTGGCTCTACCAATTCGATCTTCAAATATCCTACTATTATTTGACAAAACATCGTAGAGAAGCATACACTTATCTTCCTCTACATCTCCAAGAAACGCAGCTTCACGTAACGAGTCATCGAGACTGTCGTTCGTAACCACACTGCCTACAAAAGTTACTGACTCTTGCTCTATAGCTTGAGACATCTCATTTAACGTACACATCACTCCTACTACGCTACTCCTATATTGTTCATTGAACGGTATCACCACTTCCGCACCACCAAATTTAAATGTAATACAGCACTCTTCATAACATATGTTTCCTGACACCCTAGTCAGCCAATCAGAACCCAAAATAACGTCGTACACTAGATTTGGAATTACAAGGCACACTTGCTTCTCTACGTGACTGTTTATATTTATCTCTATTAACACCTGTTTTGATATAATTTTAGACTTCCTACCCACGGCTGTGATTACAAAAGTACTCTTAATTGGCAATTCTTCAAAGTTTACCCCAGTTCCCTTTAATTTATCATAATAAGCATTGCTTATGCAACTCCTTACACAGCCACTGTCTATTAACACATTCGTACACGTCCCGGACACGTGTAGCTTAATGATCGGACTTATATTACCCGCCACTGGTAGTATTGCTTCGTCACATAGTTCACTTAACAAATCATTCCTTACGTTTAGGTCATAGTGTTCCTGTATCAGGGTTAAAACAGGGCACGTTGCAGACTGAGATCCTGACCTTATGATGCAGTCTGGCTCGCGTTTAAATTACTATTATTGTCTCTACCTTCACTAGTGGTCGCAACGCTCGTCTGGCTATTACTATTCACATTCTGTTGGTTACTATTTTCATTATTACCTACGGGATTACCTCTCCCATATCCTCGGTTCTGATTAACATTAGGGTTATTACCGTAGTTACCCTGTCCGTGTCCATTGCGCCCATCATTACCCCTACCTTGATTTCCTCGCGAATCATAATTCCTGCCTTGCGAGTAATTATTCCTGTTTTGATAGGGCGTCACAAAATTATTACCCCGGTTTTGGTAATTGTTTCCACTCTGACCCCTATTTTGATAATTGCCTCCTTCGCCACTGTTTCCCTGCGTTCCTTGATTTCTTGCATCCTGAGACTGATTGTTATAATTGCCCTGGTTTCTAGTGACTGTTTCTTCACTTGAACCTTTCCCTAGCGCATCAAAGGTACCTAGTAGGCTCTCTACTTGCGTGACAGTTTTTACATTTTGTATGCATGCCGCCTCTTTGATTCGGTAAGGGAAATGCCTTAACAGGAGCCTTACGACATCTTTTTCCTCTCTCAGTCCATCCAAGTATTTACAAACCAACACTTGCCCCAGGAAATACTCCGTCATATTGAGATTACCCCTTGCGTTGTATTTTCCACACACGATTCCCTCACGATACCGTGATTGTATGCTCTCACTCCAAAACTTATCACAAAATTTATGTCTGAAGTCTGTGATATCTTCAAAACCGTCCCTATAAACTGCAAACCAGTTTTTGGTTTCCCCTACGAAGGCCTGTTCTAATATTTCAACAACATTACACCATTCGATGTTTCCGTCCTCCAATCTTTCTTTAAACCTCACTTCAATAGTATTTAGAAACTCCATGGGGCATCCTTGCCGATTGCTAAATTTCCCTAACTCTATTTCTTTATGCGTGCTATTCATATATGTCGTTCGACTCTGACCTGCTTCTTGTCTTATTCTAGACTTTAATTTATTTTCAAGCTCGGCAATTTTCTCCTCTGCTCGTTTCTCTATACTACTAACTTTTGCGTATATGCTCCCATCTGTTGCTTCAACTTTATCATTCAGCCTATTCTGTGTTTCTTGAATTTTACTTATACTTTCCTTACTCTGTTTCCTCAAATTTTCAACTTTTTTACTAATTTCTGCTTGAACCTTGTCGATTTTGCCGCCCAGCTGTTCTTTAATTTCCGTTGTTACTCCCTGAATCTTTTTAATTTCTCCCCCCAGCTGTTCTTTAACCTCCATAGTTGTACTCTGAACTTTTTCAATTTCTCCTCCCAATTGTTTCTTAATTTGCTTCGTCTCTAACTGTATTAACTCTTTAGATTCCTCTGCTCGCTTACTTATTTTATTCTCAAGTTCATCTTGCACCCTCCTCAATCTACTCTCCATGTCAGCTAGGATTTCTTTCGTCTTCTCTTCCATCACACCCCTGATTTCACCCTTAATTTGCTCAAATCTCTTATCCATCTCCTTACTGTTTTGATCCAATTTACTATTAAGTTCTTTATTACTATCGTTTAGTTTACTACTAATTTCTTTACTGTTTTGATCAAATTTCGTATTTAATACCTGTATAAGACTCGCAAACATGCTCTTCATATCTCCCGGACTTTCTTTCTCACCATCATTACTGGGATTTACCTCCGACATCATCCCTGTGCTGCTTTCACCTTCCTCTACTAACTTACTACGTGCTTCATCCTCTTTCTCCTTCGTCATCTTACTCCCTAGCTGTTTTTTACTACGTAGTAACATATCGTCTTCTGAATCACTCATTCTGACTCACGTTGATATATAAAATCCCCCAAAATGCAGGTACAGAAATATGTCACTTTTCCCTCCACAAATGTTATCAGGTTTTCGTCCCACGTTTATGGCGACAATGTTACGGTTCTTTCTGGCTGTGTATGTAAATTTGGAACAAAATATAAGACCAAAACCTGCCAGATTATTAATTTCTGTATCCAATTTTTACCTGACTTACCATTTGATATGACCCATCAGTGGTCACCGGATCTGAAGTTATATGTAAGAGTGTTGGGCGCCAAGGGTTCGATCTGAGAGCGATAACCCAATAAATAATAAATAACTTTACGTCCTAGCTCAGGTAGAACATTCACCAGACTCCATCGACTCAAGTCGTGGTATGACTTAGTCATTAACCTGAATAACATTTACTTCGGGGAAAAGAGGATGGCTTACATCTATTTCTATCATCTAGAAAGGAGACAGACTGCATTTACTTTAAATAAAAATTTAATGGCATCAAACACAAACAAGTTAGGAAGATGCATTAATTTATGACTTACGGTAACGTAGAAAGTAAACAAAAGAATTTAAGACAGGCAAAAGTTGCAAGAAAACGGAGGCGTTGTGAATTTAATTTAATCTAGATCTGAATTTATTACTTTAGGTTGATTTATTCAAGAGTGAAGAAAGAGAGCTTGTGCATTAAAGTCAAATGAGCTTACCAAACGATGAATCAGCTTTATTGAAGTGTTTCTCCCCAAGAGAAAGCTGCTGTTGTAGGCGGTAGAAGTCCATCTTCATGCGTGGAATTTATTTTAAATGACAGGCTACTATTAATTCTGAGGTATTTAGATTTCTCAGAATTAATAATGGTGGTGGATTGAAAGTCCTTAAACCACTTTTACGATGTTAGCTCAGACACTGCTAACACCATACTGTCTCGGACAAGCATATGTCCTGAATACATCTCCTGCAATACTGTCTTGAACCAGGTCTCGTTGAGTTGTCCCCTCCTTCGCATAAAGGAGTCTCGTTGAGGTGCTCCGCGACCGTATCTATTGTTCAGGCCTTCCCTTTCCACTCGCATACCCTTGTCATTCCCCGCACCCTTACTCATTACCGTGGGCTCGGCACGCGGCTATTGTTGTTGAGTAGGTACGCAGGTAAGTTGTTTCTTCACATCGTGCTGTTCTGGGAGAAGACGTAAGCTCAAGAAATGACCCTTAGTGCTCAACCGCTAGCTAATTACAAAAACAGCCTCTGACTTCTGTCAACTTAATACCGTAACAAAACCTAATCATGATAATACATTATATGGACGAAACCTACACTTAATAACTTGTGGCTAATTAACTGCCGAAATAACACATGATATAAATAACGAATGTCAAAATTTTGACATAACGTCAGTGGCGTAATCGTACCCTTCAAAATAAGGTTACAACGTTTCTGCTTTATAAATTGACAAGTAGCCCATTTAGATATTTTCCATTCATACTCCATAGGCTATAATAGAAAATTCATTAAGTACTCCCAATTTTCCACGATAGTCAGCGCCCCCCCCCCCTCCTCGAAAAAAATTGTATATACGCCCCTGATAACATGTACGAAATATGCGAATGCATGCGTCTTTAGGCATCGTGAAAAACGACAACTTTATAATAACTGTGCCAAACTGCCACAGCATATCTTTGACCTGTCATGATTATAAACAAAAGGGCTTAAAACACGTGTTTAAACCACTGCAATCCATAGAATATAATGTGAGGGAAAGCTGACTTTCCTTGCACATCTCGCGCCTCGCGCGCTACGAGGAAACGTGTGACGTCACGTCCATTCCCTTCCCTCCGCGATCCCCTCGCCTAAGAGCTCCATATTGAGGCAACCTCTGTAGTTTACTAGCCTTGGGCCTGCACTACCACGATGTCCAAGCCCCTCAAATGAAACAACAACAAGAAAAACAAATGCCGTCCTCCATTAACATTTCAAGTCTGAGTCGAGGTTTAGTTCCGACGACACACGGCGCAGTCGGTCTCGTTAACTCTAAGCTTCAAAGTATGTCCGCCGAGAAAATATAGTCGTAATAATTTTTATTAATGTACAGTACAGTACGGGCAGTATTGATTGCATTTCGTATAAATTTGTCTGACCACTGGCCCAAAAATCTCATGGGACTACAACTACGGTACTGTAGTTGTCTACATAACCCAAAGATTGTTTTGGCCTGTACCATTGGAAAGATTTTCTCGAGGTGAATTTAAACATAATTTTTAAAAAGTTCCAAAAGCTTAAATGAGAGATGAAAATTAAGGTATTGAATAGACAGGTATGTCACCTAGATAAGGTTATGTCATACGATGTAGCCATGTCAAAGAACCCATTTGAATTCAGTAGGTCGTGTTCATAGTGGCAAAATTAATCTCGGGAGTTTCCGCCAACACAAAGTTCCTCATTTCTCTACTAGAAAGCGCTATAGTGTTCAAGGAGCTTAGATATCTAACCTCCTTGACTTTCATAGTGATTCAAGGAACAACGAAATTCGACATGCAATCTACCCTCTGGGTGTCAAATAACAAAGCTTGCACCCGGCACCCGAGGCCATATGATATTATTATTATTATTATTATTATTATTATTATTATTATTATTATTAGACTATTAATATTATTATTATTATTATGTCATTTCAGAAGACGTACACTTTGCAGTGAGCCCATCTTGATTGCGAATACATGAATAAATAAATAAATACATAAATAAATATATCTATATATATAAAAATCAATGTTACGTGATAGTTTGTCTGTCTGTGGGTATGTATGTCTCCTATGCGTTCATATACCATTCGTCCGATTGCGATGAAACTTGGGTGAGATGTTGAGTACACTCCAAGGAAGGTTTCTGACTTAGTAAATCCATTTTACAATAGGTAGCGCACGCGTAGATTCAACAAATGAGCGACGATGCGCGAAGCATTTCAACAAAGTCCCATATGTGTTCATATACCATTCGTCCGATAGCGATGAAACTTGGGTGAGATGTTGTGTACACTTACGTGAAGGTTTCAAAATTAGTGAATACATTTCACAGTAGATAGCGCACAAGTAGATTCAACAAATGAGCGACGACAGGCAATGCGTTTCAACAAAGTCCCGCATGCATTCATATACCATTCGTCCGATAGCTATGAAACGTGCGTAAAATGTTGTGTACACTGCAGGGAAATTTTCTGGTTTAGTACATCCACTTTACAATAGGCAGCGCACGAGTAGATTCAACAAAAGAGCTACGACGCGCGAAGCATTTCAACAAAGTCACGTTTGCGTTCATATACCATTCGTCCGATAGCGATGAAACTAGGCTGAGATTTTGTGTGCTCTCCAGGGAAGGTTTCTAGCTTAGTAAATCCCTTTAAAAATAGGTAGAGCACGAGTAGAATCAACAAATGAGCAACGACGCGCGAAGCGTTTCAACAAAGTCCCATATAATTTCATATACCATTCATCCGATAGCGATGAAACTTGGGTGAGATGTTGTGTACACTCCAGGGAAGGTTTCTGGCTTAGTACATACATTTTACAATAGGTAGCGCACCAGTAGATTCAACAAATGAGCGATGACACGCGAAGCGTTTCAACAAAGTCCCGTATAAAGTCATATACCATTCGTCTGATAGTGATAAATGTTTGGTGAATTGTTGTGTACACTCCAGGAAAGGTTTCTGGCTAAGTAAATCCATTTTACAATACGAAGCGCACGTTTATGTTTAACAAATGAATGACTACGCGCGAAGCGTTTCGACAACGTCCCGTATACTGTGCCCTTGACCTTCGTCTTAGGCCAAGGACACATTACGTAATTGGAGTACTTATATGGGGCAATGTCATGATGTTAATGAGAATGAAATCATCATTATGTAATGATTATAATAATAACTAGGATCTTTCTGCCGTGTTCAAGACCACATATACTGTATATGGCTTGGCAGTTCTGACAGGGAGAAATTTATGGTTTTCACACAATGGGCAGAGCAGGTGCATTCCAAGTCGCTTGCCTGCAAGTTTCAGAGCAGGAGCACCCCAGCGAATTCTGAGAATCTTGCCAAAACGCAGTAACTATCTCAAGTTAGCACGCAGTAGATGCCTGACTCCGCCCTTAAAGAGTACGCTTCAGTTAGTTACAAGAGATCAAGGCATTACAGGAATGATCTGAAACGCCCATGATGAATCTAATTATTATCAAGAATTTTGGGAATGCGGTAACGGATTAAATATCTCTGTGTTCATCGAATGAAAGTAGTCCCTGCGCAAGGAAATCTGACAACGTCGAGTGTGTGAGAGAGAGAACATAGCGTCCTTCAACAAGAAATTAGTTCTACCCAAGCGCTGATGATATAAACTTAGCCTATGATCGAGTTCCGTCGTGAATCATATGATTAGCAAGGCCATATTTTTATGTATTAATTAAGGTACCTGATTACTGTAGCCTATGATTGTGAAGGGAGCATTTGGTGTCGTATGCGCAAAACTGTGAATTGGCAACCATTTTGTCATATATGTGGGTGAAGTCTGTGACAGGGGCATTGTTCATCATTCAGCCAACGTTAGTGGATGCTGGTCCGTGTAGCGTCACGCCCAAGCATTAATGTACGAAACGCGCAGTCCATTGTTCGGCTGATGCGAAATAATATTAAAAATGAATACTGAGCTGTGAATGTGTACAACAGTAAGGACGGATGTGGAATTATATGTAATTCAAGTGAAAAATATGTAACAGAAAATGTGTCCGCGACAAGTGTGGAAATAGTGTGAGAATTTGTCATCTATGACACAAGTGTATAGTCCACTAATGTATATTTTTTTTAGTGGTGCATAATCTAATTAAATATGTGTGTGTGTGCATTTTAAAAGGGTGCTGGCTTATAGCGACCTAGTGATAATGGAGGGTTGCAGTGATATTATCGAGTGGTTCTACATCATCGTGATGGGATTCGAACCGGCCATGGAGGTCATGTGTTAAGTTATACTGTTGCGGGCCTCTGGTCCAACTCTTGCAAATGATGAAGGAAGTCTTCAATATGATAAGTACCTTTTGATTATATTCTAAAGTGTCAAATAATTCATGGATTTTATCGCCATAATGTTAGCATGTTATTTGTTTTCTTTTGATTTGTTTTATCTTGTGTGTACAATGACCGTGTCAATGGCGACCATAGTTGTGCATCTGACGGAGCTGGGTACGCTCATGATGATTAATGATCACAATAATTATTTTAATGAATTAAAAGTGCCTAACTTAACGTAAGGATGTTGCTAGGTAATCGTATCCGTACATAAAACACATGGTAGAATTCCCTATTTTATTTATAGATGTGTGTTAGAAATATCCCCTGTGTTTTCCACCCAAATAGAACGAACGAAGCATGGTATTTCGATAGGTGCCCTTTCCAGGCAAAATCTCATTATTTCGTATAAATGACCAGAAATAGTAATTTATGTATTTGCATACCGGATGAATTAATATCCGAGGATTTTTTTTTTGGGACGATATTTAAAGGACCATGGTGTATTGTGATGGATAATGACGGGATATTATGGTGTAAGCAATGAGTATAGTTTAGAGGACAGTTTACAATGATATAAGTGACGGCTGACCCAGCCTCACTAATTGTTATATCAGTTTTTATTGAACGCGTGTGATATTTAAGGCCATACAGGTAAGATGTTGTAAGGAGGAATCTACGATGAAATAAGATAAAATAGATGATGATGCCAGGTAATAAGACCTGAGGGAAGATGTCAGATGAGAGTTAGTATGATAAGTTTACAATGATATAAGTGACGGCTGACCCAGCCTCACTAATTGTTATATCAGTTTTTATTGAACGCGTGTGATATTTAAGGCCATACAGGCAAGATGTTGTAAGGAGGAATCTACGATGAAATAAGATAAAATAGATGATGATGCCAGGTAATAAGACCTGAGGGAAGATGTCAGATGAGAGTTAGTATGATAAGTTTACAATGATATAAGTGAATTATGTGTGTAAGTTAGTGGCCATCAAGCGCAGATAAAATAATGCTATAATTAATCTATATCCAAATGAGAGCGTCCCGCTCCACATTTAGAATACTAAGATCTAGTCCGATCGGCTGGTAAGAATAGAATCATATGTTAGCCAGGGAGGGGTGAAGACTTGCATTTCTCCCTTTCACGGTCAAGGTCAGCCAGGAGGCGCGGCCAATCTATTGTCATTTTCCAACAAAGAGAGGGGTCCACTCTGGACTCGGGTGTTTGCCGCAGCGATTCATTTAAATTTTTGTTATGTTTGGTCCCAAGTTTAATATTCACGTAAGGGTATGTTAGGTCACTACCCTGATGCCTCCAATCGATAGCGTTTCTTTTACTGGTCATTTTGATATGAGGGACGGTTTTGTCTGCTGATCATACAGTCCCGGGTTCGATATCCTTTTGTTGTGCCTGGTCCAGAAACTATTTTAAACGGGTGCTAGGTAGGCAGTAACCTTGCGGTCCCGTGTTCGAAATCCTTTTATTCATACCTGGTCGATGAGTCTTTTTAAATGGGTACTAGCTAGACAGTGACCTTAGAGTCCTGTGTTCATGAATAATTATTTTCGGTCCTGGAAAATAATTATTATTAGTTTTTTTATAGTTAATATTGGTTCAAAATTATCTTGAGATTTCTTTTTCTCGATAATTGTTGAACGGACCATGCTTTGTTCTATTGTAACCTCGTTCTGCGAGATAAGGCATTCAAGGTAAGAAATGTGTAGGTAGCGAATACCCCTAAATACATATTGACCCTATTGAATAAGCCGCTAAGAACATGTTTGTGCCATGTCTATCTTTTTCAGGGGTCGCGGCTTCAAATACATTCACCGTTGTTTAACATAACACTGATACAAGGTATTTCTTCTGTGCCATGTCTATCTTTTTCAGGGGTCGCGGCTTCAAATACATTCACCGTTGCTTAACGTGACTCTGACACGATACGATTACTTTAATAATGTTTGGTTGGAATTATTCATTCTTTTTCATGTCTATCCAACCCAAATGTGGTAGGCAGATGATTAGTCATCATTTTTTTTAATGATGCTATTTTTGTTTGTTCTTAAGGCACTTTTCTTAGTTTGTTTATTATATATCCATGAATTATTTGACAAGGCATCGGGTGCTTGGTTCGAGAATGTATCACGTCGAACGCAAGGGCCGAAGCCAGGCTTATCATATCGCTAATATGTTAATGTAATATGTGACAATTTGTAAGGGTGTTTCAAGGCTAAGTAAATTCAATGGCTTCATTGATTCAGCTAATTTGTTTTAAAGCTAAGACGTCCAAAGTAACGTCGGGATTGAACATTAAGATTCCGTACGGAAAGGCTTCCATAATTAATTTACAAGAGTATGTAAATAAGATGCATAAATCATATTCATGTTTGCAGATAGAAATACATAATTAATGCCATGAAGGTTAAGATTTGATATGAGGGTAAACTTTTATTTAACGGAGGGATTCTAGTAAATGTTAATTAAACGCCATTAATAATTAAATAAGCCAATGGCTAGGCTATAATGTATACTTCGGAATGGCCATGGATGTCTCTGATATTTGAACATACCATGTATCTGAAATGTAATTGGATGATATTAGACTCAATGATTATTATGTTTACTCAGATTAATGATTGATTAATTTCATATAAATGGATTTCTTTTTCTTAATCCATACTGTTGTTACAGTTGACCGGACCCTCTTGATCCATCATCTCTTAATAACTTAACCTTCTGATGATATCTTATCATCGTAATTAATAAATTTGATTATGGCAATTAATGCTAATTGGTGTTAACCAGATTTCATTTTTGATTCATTTTCTTTATTTTGCCATATGATTGGTTTTTATTTGTCAATAAATTTGATTGTAATCATACATCATAACTACTATGATAAGTATTAATTGATGCTGATTAGCATTTAATTGGTGGTTTTTGGACATTAATTAGTCCATTGTTTATATTTTTGATTTTGACTTAATTTTATTGATTCCGTATTTGATTTATTTTACCTGTGAGTTATTATTATTATTATTATTATTATTTTAAATTTCATTTCTACTATTTTGGTTTTATTTCATTTATTTGTTTTTGCTGTACTGGTGTTGGTGCATTAAATTTGTTTATTCTCATTCAGAATCTGTGTGTGATGAATTTTATTCAGCCCTAGTGATCTTCCTATAATATCCAGAACAGTTTCATATTCAAGCTAGTGTACCGTTCATGCCCCGATGACAGAGTCCTGTTCTGAAGGCCTTGTGCAAGGGTACATGGCAAAGGATAGATTATTCTCTATTCTTCTTCGATTTTTCTATTCTGGAAGATCCTAGTGGTTAACATACACAGATGCACCCGGGTTTTGTGCTTGTTTGATTAAGTTTGGCTTGCCTACTCGTTTGGCATGTTAATTATTTTTTTGACTTTATGCTGAGCGGGTAAACGCTGGAAGATACCCATAAGTCACTTATCAATTCAAACCCGAATCCAAACCGTATTCCATTCATTTCATACCCGTTATTTTTCCGTGAGGATCAGCCTTGCCCTTTTTCCGCTTGCCACATTCATTTAATACCAAACCCTGTTCTCCCCACCACCAGTGTAAAGTGCAAAATGGCGCCCAACGGTGTGACTTAAGCTTGAGACAATAGCAGCCCAACATAAGGTCGAAATGGAGCTCAATTAATTGAATGAGAGTTACTGTAATTAAATTTTCATTTATATAAATTTTTATAGTATCATACAGTAATCTCAAGGAGTCCCTTGAAATTGCATTGAGCATCCATCAGATAGTTAATTAAGGCTCATTAGTGGCCTGATGAGAAACATTAATCACTTTAATTAATGTTTGATTAAATTAAATTAATTAATTAATTTTTCTTTTAGTGATAAGTCAAATATTTAATGACACCAATGGATTACAATCAAATTTTGAATCGTTTTACTGTTGCAATATTACTGTAGGTGATTGCAAATTCGAAGGATAGGGGAAGGAAGCCTTGAAAGCTTTGAAATACACTTACATTGCATGGTGTGTTGATGTGTGTATTTGCATGAGTTGGGACAAGCCCGCATATTCTCTTATTGATAATTATGTCGTCGACAGAGGACCTGATGGTCGTATTGCAAGAATTTAAGGACAGTAGTTATAAGCAGATGCAGGAAATAAAAGACAGTAATCAGGAACTTAGAGTTAGTACTGAACAGCAATTGTCACAGATGCAGGAAATAAAAGACAGTAATCAGGAACTTAGAGTTAGTACTGAACAGCAATTGTCACAGATGCAGAGAAACATAGAACATGTAGGCCGCATTTGCAATCAGAGTACTGAGCAAATAGAAATTCATATGGTCACGATCGAAAACGAGATCAAGAACGTGTCTCAGAGAATGGCTAGTATGGAAATTCGAGTCCAAGCGCAGATAGCGAAATGTGAAGTGGGAATCGCAGCAACTCAGGCAGATGTCGACAAGCTGAGAGATGAGAATAAGTCAACGCAAGCCAAGATAGGAGTGATCGAGACCGACATCTCTTCATTTAAGGACGAGATTAAGGATTCATTGCAGCTCATACGAGAGGATATGAATGGCCAACATGACGAATGTAAGAAATCATGGGAAAAGGATAAGGAAGGATTGAAGAGAGATGTCGAATTAGCATACGAGGACATGAGCCAGGAGGCTAAGGAAGAAAGGATAGCTGTACTCCGTAGATTAGAAGAGAGCAAATCAAAGATGAATAAGGTCGAGATGGAGCTTTTGTCAAGGATGGAACGACAAGAAAATAAACAAGTCAAAAGCGACCTCAAGATGCTGATCCAAGAAGAGGTCATCGCCGACTTACAAAAAGGATTGGCCAAGTCCATTACAGAAACCCGTATGGAAGGGGAAATAGGATTTCAGGAGCATACGACCATAGATGAGGGGATGGAACCTCACAGTCAGGAATTCAGGGGTCGTACTTCGACACCCGTCGAGTCTAACGCAGCTGCTCAGGTCATTCACGTTATAAAAATGAGTGATGACCGCCCGAACAAATTTTCAGGGAACAATAACTTTACTCCTAAGAGTTTCCTCAGAGAATTGATGGAATACATCAAGGAAAGCAAGATATCAGAAGACCGACAGTTAAGGACAGTGGAGAAACTGTTGACTGGGCACGCGTTACAATGGTTCCGTAGCTTCAGGTATACCTTTGACACTATGGGAGAATTCCGTGAAGCATTTCTGAAGAAGTATTGGAGCCTTGCCTCGCAACAGAACCTGAGGATGGAACTATACGCGCGCCGCTATAGTACCACATCACCCACAAAATATTCAGAATATTTCATCACACAGCTACACCGAATGAAAGAGTTGGATATGCCTCCATCAGAAGAAGAGATGATCACCGCCATTGAGAAGCAACTGCCAGTCGGGGTTCAACAGATCATGGCGGCAGCGAACGTACGGACAGCGGTACATGCCGAGGAGATATTAAGAAACCTCGATGAGACGACGATCCACAGTCCGCAAAGATCAGGTCGAACGACTGAAAATGTAAACGTGGTCGGCCTAGAAGAAGCACCTAGACGACGCATGAAAGACCAAAGTACAGACGCCATGGACATGAGGCAGAACTGGGAACGTCGGGAATACCAAGATCAAGAACTGAGGCCCCCGTGGTATAGTAACCGAGGTAATAATAACTGGAGGTCGTCCCAAAGACAAAATGAACCATGGAGAGGACATCGTGGATCATACAGGCCGTATAACAAGAGAGGTGGGCGTTTTCAACGCGGAAGACCACCGTGGGACCAAAACAGAGAGCCAGAAGTGAGATGGGACTTGCCAGATGACCACAGAGAGGAAATGGAAAGGTGGCACAGCGATTCGGAGCGGTATTTGGCAGAATTACGTGCCAAAGAATCGGCCGAACAAAGTAAGAAAGACAAATGGAACAGGGGAATGAATGATCGAAGGGATCCAGATGTCATCGAACAGGGAGCTGAGAGCCTGGAACTCCAGAATACCCGGAGGAACAACAATCAATCATCCGGAGGTACACCAGATAGGAATGGCAACAACGAGAAAAAAACGCCAATTTTAGAAGATGGGAACGTCGCTAGTGCACAAAACAGTCACAATGCAAAGTATATGGTAGTAGCGCAGATCAGTGACTGGGTCATCAAAGAAGAGGACTTGACGGAGGACACAAGAGGGCCAAAGATTAATACAATTAGAGAATTACCCATAATTTACGCCCGAGTGGGAGGTCTAACGGTACGATGTATGGTAGATACGGGTGCCAGCATCAGTATAGCTTCCCAAGCATTAGTTAAAGAGTTGGAGAGATTGGGGAAGGTTCCCGTGATGCCAATTTCTAACATCACAGTCAAGGGCATTATCCCAGACAAGTCCGCAGTCTGTAAGTTCCAAGCTTTGTTGGACATTACACTGCAAGGACATAATATGCCGCATTCGTTCATCATAATGAACAAGATAAATTATAACATTATCTTGGGAGCGGACTTCATTCGAGAATATAAAGCAGTCATCAACCTATATGAAAACACCATTTGCTTTAAAGATATTGGAGAGGACAATCATTTGGACATGCAATTAAATACGGATGTTCCAAGAGATGGCGAAGAGATATGGACATTGTGCACCACTGAAGAGATGGAAGCATATGAGAAAATCGACGAAAGGTTAAGGGATATTGAGGATGATTTAATGGAACCTGAATCCTGGGTCATGGCGCTAGAAGAATTGGAAGACAGAGTTACTGACGCTTTTGAGGAGAAGGCTCGTGAAGCAAAGATAAATGAGGAGAACAGGATCAAATTGATGGACATGTTAAAGCGACACGAACCGGTTTTTAATTCTAAACCCGGTAAGATAGAACATTTCAAGTACCAAATGCAGGTCAACGATTGGTCACCGTTTAGGAAAAAGCCTTATCCGATAGCCGAAAAACATATGAATGAGGTGAAAGAAACCATCAAGCAAATGGAGGATGCTGGAGTCATAGTTAAGATGGCTACCCCATTCGTGAGTCCGTTGGTTGTAGTCAAGAAACCCAATGGCTCTGTTCGAATATGTCTGGACGCCAGGACAATTAATGAACGATTGATTCCTGAATATGACCAAGCTCCAGCGATCAAAGAGGTCATAAACAAATTCCAGAACAAGATATATTTTTCATCGATAGACTTGACTAGTAGCTATCACCATTTGGAACTGGATGACAAGTCAAGGTTATTGACTGGATTCCTATTTAATCAGCAAACTTATGCATTTCAAAGATTACCATTCGGTATCAAAACAGCAGGTTCGGCACTCATACGAGCGTTAGACCGGAACCTGACGTCGGAAGTCAAGGATGCCACTGTAAGATATGTCGATGACATACTCTTGGCGTCTGATAATTTGGATGATCACCTCACGAATTTAGAGAAATTACTAGACAATTTGGAGAAAGCCAATTTCAAAATTAACATCCAAAAATCTCATTTTTGCCAGAAGGAGGTACTCTATTTAGGCCACATCATCGATGGTGAAGGAGTACGCCCAAATCCTGCGAAACTAGAGGCTATTCGGAACTTTCCTAAACCAAACAGGGTAAAACACGTCCGCCAATTTCTGGGCATTTGCAATTTCTTTGCAAATCATTGTCCCGGGTATACTGAGGCTGTGGCGCCACTACAGGATATGCTTCGTAAGAACAGCAAATGGGCATGGAAGGAAGAATGCGACGCGGCTTTTCGGAAAACGAAGGAATTACTAACCAATAGTATTAAATTGGGTTACCCGGATTTCTCAAGAAAATTTATAATTCAAACCGACGCCTCACGGATTGGAATTGGATGCATGCTGTACCAAGAAGATCCAAACAACCCTCGAGAACGATCTTACTTGGCATTTTCTAGCCGTAAGCTAAAGACACACGAGCGAAATTACACAGTAACGGAATTGGAACTTCTATCCATCATTTTTGCTTTACAACAATGGAGGAAGACAGTCTATGGTTTCGAGATTTTGATAAGAACCGACCACAAGAGCCTTATTTTCCTATTGAAAACTCCCATGGCTAGTGAGCGAGTGAACAGATGGTCGTTATATGTTCAACAGTTCAATATTGACATTGAACACTGCCCAGGAAGATTCAATGTGATACCCGACGCATTAAGTCGAAACTCAGAACGAGGAGAAGGAGTAGTATCTGTACATCAAGTCGAGCTCACTCAGGCAGATCAGGAATTTTTGGTTAAACTGGGAGAAATTCAGGCTGAACAAGTTAAGGATCCGTGGATGAATATGATCATCGATTATTTAAGAGGAAGATTGCAACGAGGAACGCCCGCGTATTTGGAAGCGGAGAAAATTTCGACAAGTTATATTTGGTATAATAGCCTGCTGCACAAGTACGTGGATCCCGATCGCGTGAAATCAAGGATTGTGGTGCCACCTTCTTTACAGAGAGGTCTAGTCTGGCACGCACATAGCATATCTGGACATGGAGGAATCGATAAGACAAGTGCTCTTATTCAAGAAGCATTTGTATGGCCCAAATTAAGGGAAACCATTCGCAGTGTTTTGAAGACCTGTGACAAATGTCAAAGGGTTAAGCCAAACTCATTCCTCATGAAGCAATATCCCAAACCTCTACTGCCACAGAAGCCGTGCGAACTGGTCGCCATGGACGGTTATGGTCCATTACCAAAAGACAGAAGAGGATGCAAATACATTCTCGTCAGCATCGATGTATTTACCAAATACGTGGTGTTATGTCCAGTTCAGAAGTTAAACACTAAACAGGTACTGAACAGAATTAAGGCAAGGGTAATTCCAACGTTAGGGAAGATGGAATTCTGTCTTACGGACCACGGCAGTTATTTCACTAGTGCCGAGTTTAGGAGTGAGATGGTTAGGTTAGATGTCCGGCACGTGTTGAGTTCAGTGCGCCATCCTGAGGGAAATCCATCAGAAAGAATAATGCGGGAGATCGCAAAATATTGCCGAATTTACTGTTCTGATCAGCATTGGAAGTGGGTCGACGTATTACCCGTAATGGAATTCTGTATAAACAATACGATCCATGAAAGCACAGGACAGATCCCCACGGTCCTTCACTTAAATCGATGTCCGGATCGACCGTGGAAGAACATCTTACCGTGTCCATTGGACGCACGACCAAGCCATGAATTAACCATACAGGCCACGGCAACTTATTTGAAGAAACAAGCTGATCGTCGATTACGTAGAGTGCGTAATAAAAGATTTCACCGTCCTTTGGAATTGGAAGAATTGGTCTTGGTGAAACGACCAGCAGTGTCCGATCCAGCGAAGCGAATATATTCAAAATTTTGCGAGATATTCTATGGACCGTACCGAGTCATAAAGGTGATTGGAAATAATGCTTATAAAGTGAAACACCTACGCACTGGAGTCGAGTCTGTCTATAACGCACAGAATCTAAAACTGTACTATCCCGCCGAAGAAGATGAGGTCCAACACCAAGTCAACGTAGTGGAGAAGAAAGAAGAAGGGGAAGATCCATTCCAAGTAGAAGAACCATCGGATGCAGAAGAAGAGAATCAGCGGACAAATAATCACGACTGTCAATGGATAACGCTGCGTGAAGAATTTGATAATGCTAAGAGAGGGTGAACTTAGGATAAATGCAGAATTTAAAGCTGAGAATAAGAGGCTGCTTGAAGAATTTCACGATCCGAATTAATTTGGAGTCCATTAGAAAGCCAATTTCGAAAGAAGGTCGATGAGGAAGACATGACATTGTTAAAATGGATTATGTTGCCGAGTATTGTTGAATTGTAAAAACTCTTCGTAACCTCAGTAGTTTTTCCAAACTAAGAAGGAGGGAGATGTGCCCTTGACCTTCGTCTTAGGCCAAGGACACATTACGTAATTGGAGTACTTATATGGGGCAATGTCATGATGTTAATGAGAATGAAATCATCATTATGTAATGATTATAATAATAACTAGGATCTTTCTGCCGTGTTCAAGACCACATATACTGTATATGGCTTGGCAGTTCTGACAGGGAGAAATTTATGGTTTTCACACAATGGGCAGAGCAGGTGCATTCCAAGTCGCTTGCCTGCAAGTTTCAGAGCAGGAGCACCCCAGCGAATTCTGAGAATCTTGCCAAAACGCAGTAACTATCTCAAGTTAGCACGCAGTAGATGCCTGACTCCGCCCTTAAAGAGTACGCTTCAGTTAGTTACAAGAGTTCAAGGCATTACAGGAATGATCTGAAACGCCCATGATGAATCTAATTATTATCAAGAATTTTGGGAATGCGGTAACGGATTAAATATCTCTGTGTTCATCGAATGAAAGTAGTCCCTGCGCAAGGAAATCTGACAACGTCGAGTGTGTGAGAGAGAGAACATAGCGTCCTTCAACAAGAAATTAGTTCTACCCAAGCGCTGATGATATAAACTTAGCCTATGATCGAGTTCCGTCGTGAATCATATGATTAGCAAGGCCATATTTTTATGTATGAATTAAGGTACCTGATTACTGTAGCCTATGATTGTGAAGGGAGCATTTGGTGTCGTATGCGCAAAACTGTGAATTGGCAACCATTTTGTCATATATGTGGGTGAAGTCTGTGACAGGGGCATTGTTCATCATTCAGCCAACGTTAGTGGATGCTGGTCCGTGTAGCGTCACGCCCAAGCATTAATGTACGAAACGCGCAGTCCATTGTTCGGCTGATGCGAAATAATATTAAAAATGAATACTGAGCTGTGAATGTGTATAACAGTAAGGACGGATGTGGAATTATATGTAATTCAAGTGAAAAATATGTAACAGAAAATGTGTCCGCGACAAGTGTGGAAATAGTATGAGAATTTGTCATCTATGACACAAGTGTATAGTCCAGTAATGTATATTTTTTTTAGTGGTGCATAATCTAATTAAATATGTGTGTGTGTGCATTTTAAAAGGGTGCTGGCTTATAGCGACCTAGTGATAATGGAGGGTTGCAGTGATATTATCGAGTGGTTCTACATCATCGTGATGGGATTCGAACCGGCCATGGAGGTCATGTGTTAAGTTATACTGTTGCGGGCCTCTGGTCCAACTCTTGCAAATGATGAAGGAAGTCTTCAATATGATAAGTACCTTTTGATTATATTTTAAAGTGTCAAATAATTCATGGATTTTATCGCCATAATGTTAGCATGTTATTTGTTTTCTTTTGATTTGTTTTATCTTGTGTGTACAATGACCGTGTCAATGGCGACCATAGTTGTGCATCTGACGGAGCTGGGTACGCTCATGATGATTAATGATCACAATAATTATTTTAATGAATTAAAAGTGCCTAACTTAACGTAAGGATGTTGCTAGGTAATCGTATCCGTACATAAAACACATGGTAGAATTCCCTATTTTATTTATAGATGTGTGTTAGAAATATCCCCTGTGTTTTCCACCCAAATAGAACGAACGAAGCATGGTATTTCGATAGGTGCCCTTTCCAGGCAAAATCTCATTATTTCGTATAAATGACCAGAAATAGTAATTTATGTATTTGCATACCGGATGAATTAATATCCGAGGATTTTTTTTTTTGGGACGATATTTAAAGGACCATGGTGTATTGTGATGGATAATGACGGGATATTATGGTGTAAGCAATGAGTATAGTTTAGAGGACAGTTTACAATGATATAAGTGACGGCTGACCCAGCCTCACTAATTGTTATATCAGTTTTTATTGAACGCGTGTGATATTTAAGGCCATACAGGTAAGATGTTGTAAGGAGGAATCTACGATGAAATAAGATAAAATAGATGATGATGCCAGGTAATAAGACCTGAGGGAAGATGTCAGATGAGAGTTAGTATGATAAGTTTACAATGATATAAGTGACGGCTGACCCAGCCTCACTAATTGTTATATCAGTTTTTATTGAACGCGTGTGATATTTAAGGCCATACAGGCAAGATGTTGTAAGGAGGAATCTACGATGAAATAAGATAAAATAGATGATGATGCCAGGTAATAAGACCTGAGGGAAGATGTCAGATGAGAGTTAGTATGATAAGTTTACAATGATATAAGTGAATTATGTGTGTAAGTTAGTGGCCATCAAGCGCAGATAAAATAATGCTATAATTAATCTATATCCAAATGAGAGCGTCCCGCTCCACATTTAGAATACTAAGATCTAGTCCGATCGGCTGGTAAGAATAGAATCATATGTTAGCCAGGGAGGGGTGAAGACTTGCATTTCTCCCTTTCACGGTCAAGGTCAGCCAGGAGGCGCGGCCAATCTATTGTCATTTTCCAACAAAGAGAGGGGTCCACTCTGGACTCGGGTGTTTGCCGCAGCGATTCATTTAAATTTTTGTTATGTTTGGTCCCAAGTTTAATATTCACGTAAGGGTATGTTAGGTCACTACCCTGATGCCTCCAATCGATAGCGTTTCTTTTACTGGTCATTTTGATATGAGGGACGGTTTTGTCTGCTGATCATACAGTCCCGGGTTCGATATCCTTTTGTTGTGCCTGGTCCAGAAACTATTTTAAACGGGTGCTAGGTAGGCAGTAACCTTGCGGTCCCGTGTTCGAAATCCTTTTATTCATACCTGGTCGATGAGTCTTTTTAAATGGGTACTAGCTAGACAGTGACCTTAGAGTCCTGTGTTCATGAATAATTATTTTCGGTCCTGGAAAATAATTATTATTAGTTTTTTTATAGTTAATATTGGTTCAAAATTATCTTGAGATTTCTTTTTCTCGATAATTGTTGAACGGACCATGCTTTGTTCTATTGTAACCTCGTTCTGCGAGATAAGGCATTCAAGGTAAGAAATGTGTAGGTAGCGAATACCCCTAAATACATATTGACCCTATTGAATAAGCCGCTAAGAACATGTTTGTGCCATGTCTATCTTTTTCAGGGGTCGCGGCTTCAAATACATTCACCGTTGTTTAACATAACACTGATACAAGGTATTTCTTCTGTGCCATGTCTATCTTTTTCAGGGGTCGCGGCTTCAAATACATTCACCGTTGCTTAACGTGACTCTGACACGATACGATTACTTTAATAATGTTTGGTTGGAATTATTCATTCTTTTTCATGTCTATCCAACCCAAATGTGGTAGGCAGATGATTAGTCATCATTTTTTTTAATGATGCTATTTTTGTTTGTTCTTAAGGCACTTTTCTTAGTTTGTTTATTATATATCCATGAATTATTTGACAAGGCATCGGGTGCTTGGTTCGAGAATGTATCACGTCGAACGCAAGGGCCGAAGCCAGGCTTATCATATCGCTAATATGTTAATGTAATATGTGACAATTTGTAAGGGTGTTTCAAGGCTAAGTAAATTCAATGGCTTCATTGATTCAGCTAATTTGTTTTAAAGCTAAGACGTCCAAAGTAACGTCGGGATTGAACATTAAGATTCCGTACGGAAAGGCTTCCATAATTAATTTACAAGAGTATGTAAATAAGATGCATAAATCATATTCATGTTTGCAGATAGAAATACATAATTAATGCCATGAAGGTTAAGATTTGATATGAGGGTAAACTTTTATTTAACGGAGGGATTCTAGTAAATGTTAATTAAACGCCATTAATAATTAAATAAGCCAATGGCTAGGCTATAATGTATACTTCGGAATGGCCATGGATGTCTCTGATATTTGAACATACCATGTATCTGAAATGTAATTGGATGATATTAGACTCAATGATTATTATGTTTACTCAGATTAATGATTGATTAATTTCATATAAATGGATTTCTTTTTCTTAATCCATACTGTTGTTACAGTTGACCGGACCCTCTTGATCCATCATCTCTTAATAACTTAACCTTCTGATGATATCTTATCATCGTAATTAATAAATTTGATTATGGCAATTAATGCTAATTGGTGTTAACCAGATTTCATTTTTGATTCATTTTCTTTATTTTGCCATATGATTGGTTTTTATTTGTCAATAAATTTGATTGTAATCATACATCATAACTACTATGATAAGTATTAATTGATGCTGATTAGCATTTAATTGGTGGTTTTTGGACATTAATTAGTCCATTGTTTATATTTTTGATTTTGACTTAATTTTATTGATTCCGTATTTGATTTATTTTACCTGTGAGTTATTATTATTATTATTATTATTATTATTTTAAATTTCATTTCTACTATTTTGGTTTTATTTCATTTATTTGTTTTTGCTGTACTGGTGTTGGTGCATTAAATTTGTTTATTCTCATTCAGAATCTGTGTGTGATGAATTTTATTCAGCCCTAGTGATCTTCCTATAATATCCAGAACAGTTTCATATTCAAGCTAGTGTACCGTTCATGCCCCGATGACAGAGTCCTGTTCTGAAGGCCTTGTGCAAGGGTACATGTCCGATCCAGCGAAGCGAATATACTCAAAGTTTCTGGCTTAGTACATACATTTTACAATAGGTAGCGCACCAGTAGATTCAACAAATGAGCGATGACACGCGAAGCGTTTCAACAAAGTCCCGTATAAAGTCATATACCATTCGTCTGATAGTGATAAATGTTTGGTGAATTGTTGTGTACACTCCAGGAAAGGTTTCTGGCTAAGTAAATCCATTTTACAATACGAAGCGCACGTTTATGTTTAACAAATGAATGACTACGCGCGAAGCGTTTCGACAACGTCCCGTATACGTTCACATACCATTCATCCGATTGCGATGAAACTTGCGTGAGATGTTGTGTACACTCCAGGGAGGGTTTCTGGCTGAGTACATCCATATTACAATATGTAGCGCAAGAGTAGAATCAACAAATGAGCGACGACACGCGAAGCGTTTCAACCAAGTCCCGTATGCATACATGTACCATTCGTCCGTAGCTATGAAACTTGGGTGAGATGTTGTGTACACGTCATGGAAAATTTCTGGCTTAGTAAATCCCCTATACAATATGCAGCGCACAAGTTGATTCAACAAATGAGGGACGACGCGCGAAGCGTTTCAACAAAGTCCCGTATAAGGTCATATACCATTCGGCCGTTAGCGGTGAAACTTGGGTGAAATATGGTGGACACTCCAAGGAAGGTTTCTGGCTTAGTAAATACATTTCACAGCAGGTAGCACACGAGTAGATTCGACAAATGAACGACGACACGCGGAGCGTTTCAATACAGTCCCCTATGTCTTCATATCCCATTAGTCCGATAGCGATGAAACTTGGGTGAGATGTTGTGGACACTTACGTGACGGTTTCTAACTTAGTAAATACATTTTACAGTAGGTAGCGCACGAGTAGATTCAACAAATGAGTGACGGAGCGCGAATCGTTTAAACAAAATCAAGTATGCGTTCATATACTATTCATCCGATTGCGATGAAACATTGATCAGTTATTGTGTACCCACCAGGGAAGGGGACTTAGTAAATCCATTTCACAATAAGTAGCGCAAGAGTAGATGCAACAAATGGGTGACGACGTGCGAAGCGTTTCAACAAAATCCCCTATTGCGTGCATATACCATTCATCCGATTGCGATGAATCATTGATGAGTTATTGTGTCCACGCCAGGGAAGGGTTTCGACTTAGTAAATCCATTTTACAATAGGTAGCGTACGAGTAGATTCAACAAATGCGTGACAGCGATGAAACTTTTGAAAGTTGTTGTGCACGCTCCCACGAATGGTTCTAAATTAGAAAATCCATTTTACGATAGCTTAGAGGCAGTTAACATGTTGTGTATCCAAAAGCACTTCATGAAACAGAATTTCAACGCCAACACTTTCTTTGATTGGCATTGCAACGCATGCCGGGTACAGCTTGTACCTAAATAAAAAATTAAAAAATGCATACAATAATATGTATGGGCTCAGTAACTATAGTTTCCCTCAATTTTAAAAATTCGTTAAGAACCCTGTCTGAATCGGTTCTGTAATGAAGGCATTGTCCAGCGCGACGTAGGCTATATGCTCCGGAAGCTCGATTGAACGAGGGAGGCCGTGTCAGTACAACGCAGACCATTAAAACGTGACAAATGGGCGGCTATTAAGGTGCTGAGTGAGGGTCGGTAGGTCTGTGACGTCACCTCAACAATTAGCTCTACCTGCTCAGAGATGCGTGAACTTTTGTTTTGTTTCAAAAAACAACTTGGCGCTTAAAGTCATTCGACTAACACAATAGATGATAAACTAAACCAAGTGTTGCAGCCCACACCTGGGCTAATACCTTCACTGTAGTATTTTATAATTAATAGCGTTTTACAAATTAAGTTGCGTATAGGTTAATAACAAGAAGGAAATTAAGACGCAATACATACAAGCCATCTGGATAGGAAGTTCTCACAAACAGACCGCGCTAGGAAGGTGCGAACAATGTGACCATCTGCATGTTTAGGAGTTCCCTCATTTTTTTTCCATCTTCGTACTTTTACAGAAGAAGACCCTCTTCCAGAAGTACGGAGTTCATTTTTAAGGAAGTGCAGATCGTCGTTGCATTATTTATACATACGTTTCGGTGTCTTAACTAGTAACAAATGTCCAAAAATGTTTTTAATTAAAAAAAATGATTCATTTCATTTTTCAACTTATTTTAAACAAATAATTAAGCCTATTTTCAGATATTGTACTCGTCCTTTCTATTTAAAAGTTCACCCTAATTAACGTTTCCATGATATGGACTAGTATGACCTGCGTCGCAACAAATGCAGAGCAACAATTACAAACTCATAACCCAATATCCAGTGTGTCGTGGCTTATCCGTGCTGGTTAAATCATGCACTACGGCCGTGAGGGCAGCTGCAGAAAGTCCAGTGATCAAAGGTTCAAATTCCGGCGCTGTCAGCGGCTGTCCTGAGTGTGACTTTCTGCCTGTTTTTCCACACTCCCTCCAGGCAAATGGCGGGATAGTAGGCCTACCTCACTTCAAGTCCCGGGGCACCTACCTCATCCCTGTCCCTAATACAGTTACACACACTACTACAGTCATCATATAAAAATAGGTTATCAGACAAGTTCAACACACACCCAACTAGATAGGGCTGATGACCAAGATGTCCCAAACCCATAAAATGAATTAACAACAATTCATTATCCCTACAACGTACTAGTATTCCTCAATAAACCTGAGCTTCCGATCGACAGAACCGAAGTTAATGCAATGTGGTAGCAAGTTAGTACCATGCCCGGATACCTCTACCATGGGAGATGACCTCGCTGTTCCACAACAATAACAACAATACCTCAACCATTCCTTTTATATTGCCATAATCGTCACCAATCCAATATGGCGTCCACGTGAAACATATCACAGCATATACAATATCTGTGAACCTCTTAGAGCTATCAGCCTGAAATTTTGTATCATGATAGAGGACTCTGAAAGAAGTTCATTTTCCGTATTGACAGATTCACTATGTAACAAAGGAGAAACTTTTCCGCCTAGTGAATGTATTGACTAGGCGGAACAGTTTCTCCTTTGTTATATAATGATAGAGGACTACACAATGTTTACAGATATGGCTTTCAAAACCTTGATTAGAAAGAAAATAACTTGGCAGCCGTGCGGTTTTCCACTTCTTGAAACATATAATAGCTATAGACCCTAAGTCTCATATTTTGCATCACAATAATAGAGGGCTATAGTTCGCATATATATATTTTGAAACTCTGACGTGCAAGAAACGAACATGGCCGCTGCGGGAATTTTCATAATTGAATTGACTTTTATCAGAACTTATCAATAAATAAATAAATAAATAAATAAATAAAATAAGTTATTTCATCAATTTCGACAAATATGTTTTCGGAAATGGACAATTCATGTCATGGAAGTGGACTAAAGACAATATCTTCGCACACGTTACATTAAATCAGGTGAAAATATATCGAGAATCTAATGAAGAATGTTAGAATAGAACAGAAGCCTGTTACCTGCCAGCCTTGGTTATGATCATCTCTGTGCCCAGGGAGTGGAACTTTCTCCAGAGGTCTCGGGAGCACAACTCCACCTTGAGGTTACTCCTGAGTCGTTCCAGATCCCGGTCAACCTCAGGAGACGGGCTTGCCGAGGGGACTCGAGGAAGGTTCCCACTGCTCGAGGACTCCACATCTGTAATAAAGTGAACAGTAGTAAGAAAAATATCCCAGGGTTATCTTTTATTTTACTTTATTTTGAATAACAACCGAATTGAATGCATATTGGCTACAATTATAAAAAAAAATCCCTATAGACGGTATAAAAACGGGAGTAGGTGGTGATTAACCTCAGAGTAGTGGCACGCCCTTGTGCATTTAAGCAGTCTACCTTCTACTTTCTGTTTACACGGAAGCTCTTATTCAGTCGGTGAGCGAACACCCCGTGGTGTAGTGGCTAACGTTCTTGACTATCACCCCAAAAGTCCGTGTTCGATTCCTGGCTCTGCCAAGAAATTCTAGTTCTAATAATGTTATTGGTTTTACGTCCCTTTTAACTACTGCGGCTTTTAGAGACGCCGCTCAGTGGGGAAAGAGTGCCTCAAATGCGGCATTAATTCTAATTTTTCTAAATAGGATTTCTAAGTTATATATCATTATCAAGGACAAGTTTGTGTCTTACAAAAATTGAAAATACAGTTCATTTGACATTTTTTAGCCTACTTTCGATTTTTGCAAAAAATGAAAGTAGACTTATGAGATCAGCACAGGGCGAAAAAAGTGTGTCTGTCTGTGTGTGTGTGTGTGAGTCTGTGTGTGTGTGTGTCTGTGTGTGTGTGTGTGTGAGTGTGTGTACTCTGAATGTCTGTCCCCCCCTATCAATTCGAACACGGTGAATGCGAACTGAACGAAATTTGGTACAAAGGTAGCACTAGCAAAGGACACCTCAGTGTCATGTTTTATATCGCCGCCATCTTGAGGGAAACGTAATGGCGGCCACACAAATGTTCAAAGCTTAAATCAAATTACGACTAACCTAATCATCCGATCTCTACCAAATTTTGCAACAACATACCTTTATGGGGGGAGCATCCTTTGACCAAACCAATAGGCCAGCAGCGTAATAGTTTGCGGATGGCGGCCATCTTTGTGTGAAAATCGATTCCCCCTATTAATTCGAAAACGGTGCAACCGAATGGAACGAAATTTGGTACAGAGGTAGTACTAACAAAAGGCACCTTAGTGTCATGTTTTAAAACGCCGCCATCTTGACGGAAACGTAATGGCGGCCACACAATTGTTCAAAGCTTAAATCAAATTACGACTAACCTAATCATCCGATCTCTACCAAATTTTTCAACAGCATACCTTTATGGGGGGGGGGGGGCATCCTTTGACCAAACTAATAGGTCATCAGCGTAATAGTTTGCGGATGGCGGCCATCTTTGTGTGAAAATAAATTCCCCCTATTAATTGAAACACGGTGAAACCGAATAGAACGAAATTTGGTACAGAGGTAGCACTAGCAAAGGGCATCCCAGTGTCATGTTTTATATCACCGCCATATTGACACAAACGTAATGGCGACCACACAAATGTTCAAAGCTTAAGTTAAATTACGACTAACATAACCATCCGATCTCTACCAAACTTTGCAACAACATTCCTTTATGGAGGGAGCATCCTTTGACCAATCTAATAGGTTTTTAGCCTAATAGTTTGCGGGTGGCGGCCATCTTTATGTCAACATTGATCCCCCTATTAATTCGAACACGGTGGAACCGAATGGAACGAAATTTGGTACAGAGGTAGCACTAGCAAAGGGCATCTCAGGGTCATGATTTATATCGCCGCCATATTGACAGAAACGTAATGGCGGCCACACAAATGTTTAAAGCTTAAATCAAATAACGACTAACATAACCATCCGATCTCTACCAAACTTTGAAACAACATACCTTTATGGAGGGAGCATCCTTTGACCAATCTAATAGGCCATTAGCCTAATAGTTTGCGGATGGTGGCCATCTTTATGTCAAAATTGATTCCCCCTATTAATTCGAACACGGAGGAACCGAATGAACGAAATTTGGTACAGAGGTAGCACTAGCAAAGGGCACCTCAGTGTCATGTTTTATATCACCGCTATCTTGACGGAAACGTAATCGCGGCCACCCAAATGTTAAAAGCTAAAATGTAATTACGACCAACCTAATAATCTAGTCTCTACCAAATTTTGCAACACCATATCTTAATGTGGGAAACATATTCAGACCAAACTGCAAGAACATCAGTCCAATAGTTTGCAGATGGTGGCCAAGTATGTGTGCAAATCGATTCCCCCTATCAATTCAAACACGGTGAAACCGAATTGAACGAAATTTGATACTAGCAAAGGGCACCTCATATTCATGTTTAATATCCCTATAGCACGTTGTATTTCAACAAGCTACTACAACCAACATTCAATTATACTCCATGAAAAGGACAAAGAGTTATAACAATACCCATGCATTTAGGAGAAAGTAGGCTATATGTTCTTTACTGAACATCTTGTTTATTAATATAACTTAATAGTTGTAAAACATTGTACAAATTATAACTGTAGCAAAATAATTATTATGTAAATGCAGTAAGCAACTTGAATTCTCAGAAAGTAGTGAAAGTAAAATTGTCTCAATTACTACAATCACTCCCTTCATCATCATCATCATCATCATCATAATCATCATCATCATCATCATCCCGTCTCCTGGGACTAATTGTAGATATGAATGGAGATTTTAATAAATATAATGCTTCTTTCGGGAGGCCTTCAAGGTTCTTTTGTTTCGAAGTTTCTTCTTGCTGATGATGAGTGGATCAGAACTCACCAAAAAGTAATTTAAAATATCGGCATTTGTTTACTGTCGACTACATTTTCTGGAATAATTTTCCCGGACATTTTTGAAGTCCATGTTACGTGCTTCATGTGCTTTCTCTGTTAACTGTCCTATATGAAGCAATGCGGACGATACTATTTCAGGTCCATGTATCAAATATTTATGCAGTGTAGGAGACATGTTGCACCATGGATATTTCTGAACGAAATATCTTGCCGGGCTATAGGCAAACACTCTTAATTTTTCATTATTTCCAGAAGTTTTCTCCTTGTGATGAACATTTTATTTGAGCTGGTACCTGAAATAAACCCAGACAAGATTTTATTTTATGCCCTCTGATTTTCTCTGTTCTTGATTTTATTGTAATTTAAAAAAGTGCAGAAAAGTAGCATCAAACCTAAACTGATCTACAATATAGAGGCCCCAACCACTAGAAAATATCAACAATGTATGCTCGGACTGCCTCGGAACATAACTATTCACCTTCTTATATCTCAAGATGGTAAATATAAGCAGACGTTTAAAGAACGATTTTTCTGATATACAAATATTACTATATATGAACTAAAATATCATTACATACCTGAACACGAAGATTCCATGGCGAAACAATGAAAGAATTCCGAAAACACGACTTATCTGCTCTGCAATATTCAAACTACTGTGGGCTCCCCAAGCGAGACGCAGTGTGGTCAAGGTCACAACGTGTTTCAACATGGTGGAGCAAGTCTTCTAGTGTTCTGTTATACCAAAAATATCATCATACGACCAATTTCAGTTTTTTAATAAATGCCGCATTTGAGGCATCACTGTGCGCCGGGGTGCCGGAATTTTGCCTCGGAGGGGATCTTTAACGTGCCAGTATGTCTACTGACACAGCTCTCTCGCATTTGCGCACCCTCAGGTGCCAACTAGCGGCACCAGGATTTGATCCTGTAACCTTGGAAATGGCAGGCGAGAACGTTACCGCTGAGCCACGCAGCCACTCAAATTTGAATTCTGGCGTGAGGGCTGGAACGGGGTTGAACTCAGCTTCGTGAGGCATCCTGGAATCCTGGAATTAATTTTCAATGGTTTCTCCACTTATACTCCAGGCAAAGGCTGGGATGCTTCCGCCACCTTCCCAATCCTATTTCCCCTCCCTCACAATAACACACGTTATCACACAAATTCCACACACACCCAAAATACACGGGGCTATATGACCACGATGTCGCAGCCCCTAAAAGAGCGGCATTCAGCCTTTGCCCTCTTGGCGTGCTATTGTCCGTCCAGAGTTAAGAGTGTACTACGGGCACTTATGGGCTTTTACATTTAGCGGACTCCCCCAGAATTGATGACTTCGAAGTCTTTAAAACTGGATTTTCGCTATGGTATTTAATAGGTATTTATCATGGTTGGAGAGTATATGATCCTCAGCATTCATTTAATGATACGTAATTCCTACATTCTTGATATGCAACATGATTTTGTAATGTATCTGACAGCAGTGTCTGCGCGCTGGATGGAACAGCGCGCGCGGTGTAGTACGTGTCTAAGCTCTCCACTGAACGCACGAGTCCAGATCTCTCCAAGATATTTGAAACAGTGTTGGAGTGGAAGGATCGTTTTGTTTAATATAAAAATAATTGTGATTTAGGTATAAGTGGCATTAAATATATGGCTGATGTTTCGTTTGC
This sequence comes from Meconema thalassinum, assembly GCA_946902985.2. Classification (NCBI taxonomy): domain Eukaryota; kingdom Metazoa; phylum Arthropoda; class Insecta; order Orthoptera; family Tettigoniidae; genus Meconema; species Meconema thalassinum. The sequence continues at coordinate 149,015,782 of OX336390.1, read as the reverse complement.
GAAACGTAAACCCGGGGAAATTTTAAGGCGCAGAGAACGACAGATAGTTTGTAACGTCTACAATTATATAAATTATATAAAGAGCAAGAATCAGGAGAAAAGTGCAGCTGTACGTTTTTGAAAAACCCGTGATGATATTATATTATTATTATTATTATTATTTTATTATTAACTACTCACCTGCAATAAGTCGTCATAAGACCTATCTGTGTCGGTGCGACGTAAAGCAACTTATCTACGCGTGTAATAATATGTGAAGTATCATATGATAAGAATAAAATTACTTGTTATTTCCGGGTACTCTCTTCGCCTCTGAGGATAAAAGTGACTCACTGGGATCCGTGTAGGTGTCGTTGCGACAAATGATTTGTATTCTGTCACTGACCTAGGCTGACCTTGGAGAATATATTGCCATATTACGTATTAAACTTGATCCGTATCTAACGGGTGACTCAGGTTAGCTTTCATGTCATTTCAATTGTTTTGTCATAGCCATACCGTACGTAACTAAAATTCCAATGTAAATAAATAGTAAATTGTCGCAGTATTTATAATCCGTTCGAAGCATTGTTATTAAATCAATTACTATCCTCGGCTCCCCCACTCCTTAGGGGAATAACTCAGTCTTTATCTCTATTAAAAACTGATCATCCAAATTCTGTTATTATTACGGGAATTATAGTAAAAGGTTGCAGATTATAATGGCGCGAAGGATCGAAATACCGTCGGGATGAGGAGCTTGCTGATACTCAGTCTGGCAGCGGGCTGTACTACTCGTGTGCAGTGCTGTACAATAGCTGCCCTTCTACACTCGCTAAGCGTGGCAACGCTTGTGCCATAAGAGCCCGTAGTACACTCTTAACTCTGGACGGACAGAGGGAAACCACGGAAAACCACTTCGAGGATGACTGAGGTGAGAATCAGACCCCCTCTACTTATTTGGACCATCCGAGGCTGAGAAGACCCCGTTCCAGTCCTCATACCGCTTTTCAAATTTCGTGGCAGAGCCGGGAATCGAACCTCGGAACTCCGGGGAGGAAGTTAAGCACGTTGACCACTACACCACGAAGGCGACATTTATAGCTATGCTGCACCGCACACTGGCAGGCTGGCTCCTGTCTCGCTTGGATGGGGTGCCAGCCCTGTCTGCCGGCCCTGCGACAGCTATTCGCCGCGTCTGACTGAGCCAAGTTGTAACCAGGTAGGCTTTTCCCACGGAGTCAGCGAGGGATCCCACCTTTACTGCCTCTACGGGCAGTGTCCAGGAGCTAGACATCGGGTCGGGGTATGCAAATGGGGAGGCGGGACTAGCACCTCGCCCAGGCGGCCTCACCTGCAAAGCAAACAGGGGTCTCATGAAGGGTGGGATGGGATGGGATGGCAAGAATGGGAGGGATAGGCAAGGAAGAGGGAAGGAGGCGGCCGTGGCCTGACGGTAGGCACCATCCAGGCATTTGCCCGAAGACGAAGTGGGAAACCACGGAAAACCACTTCGAGGATGACTGAGGTGAGAATCAGACCCCCTCTACTTATTTGGACCATCCGAGTCTGAGAAGACCCCCGTTCCAGTCCTCATACCGCTTTTCAAATTTCGTGGCAGAGCCAGGAATCGAACCTCGGAACTCCGGGGAGGCAGTTAAGCACGTTGACCACTACACCACGAAGGCGACACTTATACGGAAGGATTATTTCTATTTGTTGAATCACGGATACCGTCGATTGATGGATAATAAGCAGAAGGCCTGTCAGTTCCTTTCTTTCGTAGTGGAGGTCAAAGCAAGTATGGAGCCGTACCCTTCATACCTCACATTAGTCAAGATGACTCTGACTATAGCACTAAGCCACAGAATGCATAAAAGGGCCGAGGTGGGGTCACGACTCTAAGGTGAAGAAATTCTACTCTAGATGTAGGCTTGTAAGCGTGAGAAGGAATGGAACCCACGCTAGGCGGCGCTCTAATGACAGCAGTAGGTAGATGAGTACACTACAAACACGCATGGACAAACAAGAGAGCAAAAACTTTGTGCTCCTACTTTTGCCTTTTTATACTATCAAGGTGTGACATTGTGATTATGCGGGTTTCATATAATTACAGCTGTTCTCTGTGGGAGTTAGCAGCTCTCAAACACAAAAACAGAACCCAGGGCTCGAGTTCAGCGACATTTGTATCTTGGAGCACAGCTTGCGGCATGGAGAATCCCATACGACTGTTTTCTTCTTGTGTGTGGTAATGAGAAGTATGCCGTTATAACAACCACACAGGGGAAAAGCTAGATCCCATCACGAGCTGAGGTATGAACTTTAAGGAAACCACGAAAACATGAATTGACCGACTGTGCATAAGTTAAACTTCGCACTACGGAGGACGACATACTGTAATAATCAAGTTAATTTTCTATATTTATTAAATGATTAATTAATGGCACAATATTTTCAGATGTTATGATTATAGTAACTTTTAGACTGCCTCAGAACTATTTGATGTCTGGAAATTACTCCATAAGAAGCTTCCTTACATACTTCAGCACTCTGTCCTACGTCTGCTTGATGGATGTCAATCATCGGAAGTACACACTCAAGGTCAATACCAACTCTCATTTTCAAAGTTTCTCTTCCGAGAACAAACTTTAACATTTGTCGTCGTTTTGTGGGAAAACCGGCGGTTTAATTTAACTTCACGTACCAGTGATACTGACAATGAAACCTATCTGTTTCAAGTTTACTAGCTATATCCATCCAGACCGTCACAACTAGCACCCCTTTCCTTCTTAATCCGTTCTTGCATTCCAATCCAACATGGTGAATGTGCGAAATATTTCACCGGCATTCTATATCTCCGAAACTAATACTGACATCACCTTGACATTTTGCACGGAGATAAAGGGCACTATTAAACATTCACCTATGTAACTTTCAAAAACCTGTTAACTACAAAACGAACATGGCGGCCAAGCGAAGTTGAAACATTAATATAGACCTTATTTGAGATTTAACCATCCAAACGCAATGAAACTTGGTACAGCAAACGTCTATACACATTGTAATGTACTGGCATCTAAGTTAGTTCAATTGTTTAGATAACCTCAAGATGGCGGTTGTGCGAAATATTTCACCGGCAATCTATATATCCGAAACTATTATTGATATCGCCCTGACATTTTGTACGGTGATAGAGAGCACTACTAAAAGATCACCGATGAGACTTTGAAAAACTTGTTAACTGCAAAACGAACATGGCGGCCAAGCAAAGTTGAAACATTTAAATTGACTTTTCTCGCAATTTAACCATCCAAACGCAGTGAAACTTGGTACAATAAACGCTTATACACCTTGAAATGCACTGGCATCTAAATTAGTTCAATTGTTTACACAACCTCAACATGGTGGCTGTGCGAAACTTTAAAATTAAGTTTTTATTTATTGTGTATTGATCATGCGATCGAAGTGAACGTTTGAATGATGAAGCTAAGCAATAATCGTCATCTAATAGTACAAATGGCCTACATACAGTATATAAGATTCCAACATGGCGACTATCCGAAATATTTAGATGGTTCTCAATATCTATTAATCTATGACAGCAATCAAACTGAAATTTTTTGTGTTGATAAAAGCTATGAACATAAGTTCACCTATGGGACATTCAATGACCTGGTGAGTACAAATCAAACATGGTGGCGACGCGAAATATAAATATTTAAATGGACGTTTCTCGCACTTTAACCATCCGACTACAGTGAAACTTGGTACGGTAAATGCTTATACACATTTTAATCCAATGGCATCTAATTTATTTCAATTGTTTTCATAACCACAATATGGCAGCTGTGCAAAATATTAAAATCTCGATTTTATTTCTTGTGTCCTAATCATGCTATTGAAGTTTAAATACTACACCAACAAAATAATCTTCATGTAATTGTACACAACTTTAAGACCTACATATATAATAATTAGACCTGGGATTTTAGGCTCTAAAAAAATTAGTTTTAGGCGCCTAAAATAGGTTTTTAAAACAAGTAAATAGGCTTTTAAAAGAGAAATTAGGCACTTAAAATATGTTTTCAAAATGTGTGGATAGGCAGGAAATAGACTTTAAAATATTACAATATACACTTAAACTGTAACGTGATACTTTATTTCTTTAACAAACATGGTATCCCTATTCTTAACCGAAATAACTGCAAAATTAAGACAGAATAAAAAAGACATTTATGAAAAACAACATAAAAAGTAATGTGTCAAAAAATGTTTTGGATTATATGATATATCATTATCAGTACTGATCTAAAACCTTAATACTAAAATCACTGTACACAATTACAGCACTGTAGGCATCCAATAACGATGGAAACGCGAATGGAGTATGTGTTTATTTATTTGTGAGGAACATTCCTACAGTACTTTCGTTCGTAGTTTGCTTTACAGTACATAACAATAATCTTCTCCAAATTTTCCACAGTCAGGCTGTGTCTTTTGTCTGTTAAAATCATTTTGAAAGCAGAAAAAGAGCGCTCCACACTCACAGATGTTAGAGGGGCATAGGAAAATTTACCTACATTTTTCAATTCAATTTCACTTGGTAAGTCTACCTTTTCCCCATCCATTACCTGATGTACCCTTTTCAGCATTGAATAACCTGGGTTCTTCAGCAGTACACTAGACCACTTGTCTCTTATTTTATCTCCTACCTTGCCCCTAGCACTTTGTATGTTATTCTCAGCTTCTTCAATTACAGAAAATTGCTGTTTGAGACTGTTTCCTTTTTCCTCCATTTTTGTAATGGTGACTGGAAGAAATGAAAAATTTGCCTGAATATACGCAATGTCTCTCTGAACACTGGAACAATCATTTAACAGTTCTTTGACAGACGACACACATGCAGAGTTGTCCGTTAAAGGCACATTGTCTATCACAGTCATGATTTCCTCAAGATGTTCTGCATAATACAGGGCAGCTTCCATCCAGGAACCCCAACGGGTGATGATTGGCTGTGGTGGAAGGGGAATAGAGGGGAGTTTCTCTCGAAAGATGGCTATTCTTGATGGAGCCTTACAGAACACTTTCTTCATTGTTGAAATGAGAGTATTTACTGCAGGAAACTCGGCTCTAACTGTTTCTGCGAGTCTATGCAAGGCATGGGCCATGCAAGTAACATGAATTAAAGAAGGATAGAAAGTTTTGAGGAGAGGTGCAGTGGCAGTCATGTAGGAAGCAGCATCGGAGACAAGGAGAAGGACTTTAGAATCATCAGCACCCCCAGGATACAAAAATTGCAACCCCATGTTGATGAAGTATGCAATGCTTCGACTATTGACTTTCTCAAGCTGTTGGAGCAAAGAAGGTGAGCGGTAGATGCCTGATTGGGTTCCAGTTTTCCTACTATAAGGTTAGCAATGTACCTGCCCACAGAGTCGGTGGTTTCGTCCACACACAACCATATGCAAGACTCCCCAATATCCTCCCTGATTGACAAAATGACCTCATTGTAACAAATATCTAAGTAGTTTTTCTTTAATGTAGATGCTGATGGGATGTGCTGCTTGGTGTATTTCTGTAAAAAATCTCTGAAAACCGGATTATGCACAGCATTCCAGGGGATATTTGCTGCAACTAGGGCTCTACACATATCAGCATAGAAACCATTATGAGTTGTAGGAGATATAGTTTGTGTGAGCAGAGTCTGTCTAATGTTACTTTTCATGGCTGCTTACGCTTTGTGACTGGCACTATCTGCATGCTGCTGAAGGTGGCATTTTTTCTCATGTGAAATCTAAAACACAATAAAGTGATGTCAATTAGAGACTAAGATGAGGAATAGAAAAGGTGAGCTATTGAATAAAATTTGTAATTTTGAACTATTTAAATTAAGCCATTATTACTCTAAAGTTAATTAAGAACAAGAACACTACAGTCCCCGAAGGGCCTTGGCTTTCAATAACGGTTGCTGCCCAGCTCATGGCCTGCAGATATTGGGTGGCGTGTGGTCAGCACGATACATCCCTCAGCCGTATTGCCTTGCCTCCGTGACCCCTGCCCACCGTAGTTTCTCAATTGTCCTCACGATGCTGGGTCAACACCCTTCCAGACCTCATAGATTTCTAAATTACTGCCGGTATTGGAAATCGAACCCAGGTCGCCTGGACTACTGTCGGCGCAGAAAGTATCTGCAGTCGAGTTTAAACGCTAATAAAATTTGAACCAGTCCACCAATCTAAAATGCAATCACTCCATCGTAAAGCTTGTTTTATTCTGCATTCTTTGCTGGTACATGCATATTTTTATTATGTTTCCTGTGAAAGTTATGTTAGGTGGAATGCAAAAAGTACCTATTTTCATGCCCGTTTTTTGTAAACAACAACTTTGTAGTACCGTTACATGAAAACGTACTGTTCGACTTTCATGAAATTTAGGTGGATTATGGAATGCACTATTATAAATATATTTATGAAGTTTAATTACTCTACACACGTTGGAAAAAAGTTATTGTTTTTGTAAAAGACTGTCCGTTTGATACTGGGTGGTCTTCCGAAATCGAGACTGAGTTCATCAAAGGTCTGAAGGTTTTTGTTTCAAATCGTTGTATACCGAAAACTTACAATGATTTCTGTATTTTATACCGATTTTTATTTGAAATCGAGCGACAGGCTCTCCGTTTTCATGTAATTAAACTACAAAGTTGTTGTTTACAAAAAACGGACAAGAAAATAGGTATTTTTTTGCATTCCGCCTAATATATCTTTCACCAGAAACACAATAGAAATATGCATGTAACAGGAGATAACGCAGAATAAAACACGCTTTACGATGGTGTATTTATATTTTAGATTGGTGGACTGGTTCAAATTGTATTAGCGTTTAAACTAGACTGCACATACTTTCTGCGCCGACAGTAGGTCTCTACAATTAATTAGAGAAGCCAATATCAAAACCTTAATTTTAGATTAATATGAAATTTAAGATATAGGCACATACCTGTTTATTGCAGTACTGGCAGAAAATAATCTTGCCATCAAAAGTCATCCCTGGAAATTGTACAAGCCATTGTTGTATAAGCGCACTCTTAGATGATTTCGTTTTAGGCATGATGAACTATATTCACTTAAACAGACGTTCTTTCACTGGCGACTTGACACAGTATGTCGCTTCTTACTACCTGCTCCTTGTTCTTCCTAGATAATCCTCCCCCTCACCCCGTCACTCGACACAGTACGTCCTTGACTACCTGCTCGTTGTTCTTCTGAGCTAATCCTCCACATCCACCCTTCACTCAGCATTCCTTTGGCGATAGTTGTCTGGGAAGAGCACATTTCTGTGAAAAACCCACCCTCTGCTGTTCTGCTCGTTCCAGGGATGTCCATTGTGTGATTGTAAAAATTACAGAAGTTGAATTTTATTTTAAATGTAGAAAATAGGCATTTTTAGGCACTAAAATAGTAAAATAGGCTCTAAAGGTCCAAATAGGCATTTTAGGGCACTATAAAACTCTATTAATGTAAGGGATTTATCATGAAACGTCAAGATATTTTTAAAAAATCATGTTATTTCGTAAGGAACGAAATAGGCATTTGCCTTAAAATCCCAGGTCTAATAATAATCCAACATGATGACCATCCGAAATATTTAGACGGTTATCAATATCTACGAATCTGTTACAGCAATCAAACTGAAATTTTTGTATATTGATAGAGGCAATTAACATAAGTAGGATATATGAAAATAGGCTATATAGTTCATCAGGGAACTACTTGTTTTTATCTGAAGGGATTATTATAGTGTTGTTAATTCATGTAAGTATTATAATATCGTGGGCATGCAGCTCCGTGTACTTCGGTGTGTGTGAAATCTGTCTGATAACCGATGTCACTGTGATGGCTGAAGGTTACTAGCGTATGTATTTGTAATTGGATTTAAGTTTCAGGTAGGAGGTGGCCGTGGCCTTAATTTAGGCACCATACGGGCATTTGCCAGGTGCAAAAGTGATAAACCACGGAATTCTCTTCTGCCTCACAAGCTGATTTTGTTTTTATACCCCGGTCCAACCTTCAGACAAGAACTAAATTTCTTGGCAGATCCAGGAATTGAACTTGGACCCCGAGATGTACTTATTATTATGGCATAGCTTATGTAGGTTGGTGCTCGGAGGACGTGACTGCCGTACTCCAGACTCGCAGTAATTCTTGAGTCCATGAGTAGAGCGCCTCTTACCTGAAACCAGTCATCCACAGTGACAGGTTTGTGATGGATTATTACTTGTGATATTTATCGACATGGCGAGCTATTCTCTTTCAAAACCTTTGTTCCATCCTGTCACTAATAAGATGGGCCACGTGCCAGTTAGGCTAGGATCAGTGTTATGGCTTTATAGACTCAAGGTTCTTTTCTCTTAAAGGTAGCCACAGGCTACCTAGGTGTAACCTCTAGTCACTCCATACCTAGACGGTCTCTTTGATATTCTGGTCTGTGAGAGGCTAACGCGCCATTAAATAGTTCTCACTTTTTCTGCTGTTTTTTGGAGTAGAGGATTTTCCAGCACACGTTGCTATATTTCCATAAGCTGGCTAGATTACTTTTCCTTCGTAAAATGTATGGGCAAATTGTATTTTTCTTTAACGTGTGGCTTTTAGTGCCGGAAGTGTCAGAGAACATGTTCGGCTTGCCAGAGTTTATAGCTGCTTCTAGCTTCTATGTGGACAAGTACCGTCGCGTGTGGAGTGTTGTCTGGAGAGGAAAGTGTGAATGTAAGGACGATGAATTGGAAGGTAGCGGCTATGACCTATAAATAGGGACCAACCCCGGCATTTGCCTGGAAGGAAGAAGGGAAACCACAGAACCTCCTCGCCTCCCGGATGTTAGCGACTGCCTGCAGCCACGCCGTAACGACCACGGCTAACTCACTCTGTATTTCTACGTTAATTGGGAGCTTTACCAATTTTTTGCTTCTCATGTGATGAATTGTGTACCTGTGAATATAGTTTTTAGAGGTATTTGGAACGATAGGAAGAGTAATTCGGTACGAATTTGATATTATATTACATTTTGTTGAGTATAAGCCTTGTTTGAGTGGCAAAAGAACACCCGAGTAATTCGATTTTATGGCGAATGAGGCTCAAAGTTGGCAAAATTGTTACTATTGCACACAGTTTCCTAATATAGACAAGGTGTTCAAACTGCAGCTGTAAAGCTTGACTCACCAATAAAATACTTCAAAGGTTATTTTTATTTATTTATTTATTTATTTATTTATTTAGCGTATGGCTTTTAATACCAGGAGTGTCCGAGGACATGATCGGCTCACTAGAGGCTGTAGCTGCTTCAAGCGGACACCCATAGGGTGAGCTACAAGTTCCGTTCAATTTCAAGTAGTTCCAACTTTCCCTACCACATGTCACTGACATCTAGTGGTGAACGTTGTAGCTTTGATAGAGCGTTTCAACGAAATCTAACCAAGAAATTTAGCTTCAAACTAGTTTAGTTAGTGGAAGGATCTTTTACATGCCATAAATCTATGACATGGGACCGCCGGCTTTACTTTCCCTCCGAAGGAAGGCATACTGAAGGATTTTAACGCTCTTAAAAATTCGATGACTTCGGCCGGGTTTGAACCCTCGATCTTGGGCACAGCAGTTCAGCATGCTACCAACTACGCCACCAAAGCCGCTAATTCAAAGGTAATAAAAGTGGAGAGCAGTTAAGTAAAAGGTGTCAACAAATGATTTGAAATGGAGCCTACAGTAGGTTGAGGGATGACAATCTAGAGTTTCCATGCCGGAAATACAACAAGGGACAGAGAGAGGAAGATGCTCGGAAGGATATTTTCCTTAGGATTTGCCTTAACATCTCTACTTAGTATAAAACAAAGTCTCCGTTTCTTGGATGTTACGGGTAAACTCGAGAACCACTGGATGGATTTTGATGCGGTTTTCACCATTCTGTAAAGGATGTCTAAAGGATAATTTCTGTAGAAAATAATTTATTTATGATCAAAGGAAGCCGAGCAGTAACGATTTCAGTGGAAAAGTCGAAAAAAACCTGGCGTTCGTGCGCTTTTTAAGCTTACGCTGGGCAAACCGTTAAAAATATCAATATACAATGAGTGAAGAATTGTTCTACAAAAAAGCCCGGGAGAGCATATCTCTATCTTCAATACATCCCCTAATAGGCCTAAGTTTTATTTTACGTTTTCATTTCTTCCAACAATGTCCATTCAGTTACTGAGGCGACAGTTTACGAGCTAGCTAGGGGCGAATCTATCACCCCAGTTACAGCTTAGCTAGCGGACGAGCTTAGTGCCCCAGATACAGCCAGCAGTAAACTGTCGAGTCGTGTTGAGTTAAAAACTTTAGAGGAGAGTGGTTGTGTTTGGAGTGCAACTTGGCTTTTCTTCATTTCGTTCCGCAAAATTCACAGTCAAGTTAAGATTGGACGGAAGGGGGATTTGTGTTTCATGCACCTCGTCATTCTTAAATTACGTCTGACAAAAATTTGTTGCACATGATAATATACTGTAATTAATAGGCCAGTCAGTGATTTTAACCCATCATGCCGAGACGTAAAATGGATATTGGTCTTTGTTCATTGACATCGAAAAAAAAACGCTTATCAGGTAATGCATTCATAACTGTTCCCGGGCGAAGCCAGGTCGGGTTGCTAGTTTGGTATATATAGCCTCCTTCATCACCCAACAAATAGTTCCGTCGAATGCCTCTCAAATCGTCACCCTGACTTGTATTGAGACGACAGTTTGTCGGCATCTTAAGTACACACCAACCTGTGTTGAATGTGTCAACACCAAACCTTCATATCACGCTATTCAAACATCATAATGTATTTGTGAGACTAATCCTAGGAAGGTGAAAGAGTTCTGGGAGACAATAAGGGGGGTCCTTGTGTCTGGGCGGCTTGGCGCAGTGCACTTAGTGGCTGTGCGATAAGGTCAGGTGGGCTTCACGACAGCGACAGATGTCACTGGGCGTGATGGGAAGAGGAAGTCCTTTTTATCTTCTTCAGTGGTCTGCCGCAACCAGAAAATACGAAGCGTTTCCGATTCACAACCGCAGTTTATGTCATCAGATTCATTTAGGGCTCTGCGACATCATGGTCATTTAGCCCCGTGTACTTGGATGTGTGAGGAATTTGTAAGATAACCTGTGTTTTCGTGATGACTGTATTAGTGTGTGTATTTGCAATTTGGGCTAGGATTGGCTATAGTAAACCTATATTTCATAAATTATATACCGTATGAATTGCAGCCAGCCGACAGTAGTGGCTACGCTGGCTAAAGCGCAGCATTAGGTCATGGGGCCAAGCTCTCGGCTGACTCGGTAGACGCGTGGGTTTGAGCCCCAACGTCGGCCGTCCTTGAAATGGTTTTCCGTGGTTTCCCCATTTTCAACACCAGGCAAATGCTGGGACGGTACCTTCTGACAGGCCACGGCCGCTTCCTTCCACATCCTTGCCCAGTTTCATTCACCATCAATCATTTCATCTCTCATTAACTCCTCTCGTGAGGTTGGCGTCAAGAAGGGCATCCGGCCGTAAAAACCATTGCCACAAAGACTTCCATCGCATCTCATCCCCGACCCCGTTGGAAAAACGGGATTAATAAGGGGTAGACATACAATACAATACATACATATATGAATTGCAGCCAATGGCCATAGCCGGGTTTTGATGTGTAACATCTTTCCACTCGCTTGCTGGAATTTTTGTGGGAGTGATTTTGAAAAATGGGACGGAAGTGGATCGGACGGAAGTGTGAAGACGCACTGCCAGCTATATCGCATTCCTCCTGGCTGCTTTAGCAGTATTTAAATGATGATATGCTTTTATATGAAACATTGTTTCTGCACAATGGCTATTCAGATATTAACCCATATTGCGGTAAAGCAGTTATCAATGTAATATAATCATATCGATGATTTTATACGGGAACTGGGCTAGCTTTTCATAGACCGCTATAGGAATTCCCTTTACTGTCAAGTAGGCGTATTCATAACTAATTTAAAACTCAATTCCACGCAGGAACATTTTCGAAAAAAAGCAAAATATTAACGGAGGATCAAAAATACTTCCATATTATTACCGGCACGTGAAAATAAGTAACTGTCTTGTACTCCAAAAGTCTGTGGTTGTAATGGCTGCGTGGATAACATCTTGGTCTGCGAATCATGAGGTCTCAGGTTCGAACCCCAGTCCCGGCAATTAATTTTTCTACCAGATTATCGATTTGCCTATCGGCTATAGGATAAGGGCGCAATACATCATAACATTATGCGTCATTTTAACAGAATATACATGGAATTACGATTTATCTAATTTTAATTACAATAGTTTTCACTAAGCAGGAGTTGGGAAATTTGATTGTAATGAAAATTATGTCTAGTAGTCTAGGGACTATGGTTTCATTCCTCCTATTAATTTACTATATAATATGTGATGTTTGTTCAAACAAGTGTGACAGTGGCATATCTCCAAGTCAATATACAGTATACATTCATCATTGTGTCGCCTCCGTAGCGTAGCGGTCAGCACGGTTAGCTACCGCCCCGGAGGTCCTGGGTTCGATTCCCGGCTCTGCCACAGTATATACAGTATACATTCATCATTGTACCAGTCTGAAAACTGAGAATAAATTAACATTTTAAGAATGTCCAGCATGGTTAGCTGCCGCCCCGGAGGTCCTGGGTTCGATTCCCGGCTCTGCCACGAAATTTGAAAAGTGGTATGAGTACTGGAACGGGGTCTACTCTGCCTCGGGTGTTCCAAATGAGTAGAGGGGGTTCGATTCCCACCTCAGCCATCCTCGAAGTGGTTTTCCGTGGTTTCCCACTTCGTCTTCGGGCAAATGCCGGGATGGTACCTTCTTCAAGGCCACGGCCGCCTCCTTCCCTCTTCCTTGCCTATCCATCCTGACCTTCCATTACCTTCCCTCATGAGGCCCCTGTTCGCTTTGCAGGTGAGGCCGCCCGGGCGAGGTGCCAATCACACCTCACCAGTTGTATCCCCTCCGATTAGATGTTCCCAGCTCTAGGACACTGCCCGTAGAGGCGGTAGTGGTGAGATCCCTCGCTGAGTCCGTGGGTTCCACCAACCTGGAGGGTAAACGACTAAGAAGAAGAATGTCCAAGCTGTGTACTATACGAGTAGGATAACATGTCAGATGACTTCACATACATTTCATCTCAATTTCATAGTAGGATAACATGTCAGATGTTACACATCATATGCGACTACGGTAAGGCTCATATCTTTTATTTTTAATCGAACGCCCGTGGGCTCACAGCAAGTTCGAATTTCAAGTCCTAGTACCAATTTTGGCTACTAGATGCCACTGTCACTGACACCTAGTGGCACACGTTGGAACTTGATAGAGCGTTTCTAACCGAATAACCTACAAATTTGGCTACACACTACCAATTGTAGTAGTAGGTTCCTTTACATGCCATAGATGTATGACATCGGCCCGCTGGCTTTACTTCCCCTCCGAAGGAAGGCATACTGAAGGATTTTGACGCTCTTAAAAATCCGTCTATTAATTAATTTAATAATTGCAGCCAAGTAGCCATACATAACAGGTGGATAGTTAAAATACATAATTTAGTTTTCAACACTGAATTCAGTCACTGTTTATGGGCATTACTTACAATGTAACACATGATATTTATCACATTGTAGTTTACAAAATGTACATAGACATTTATTCGTCAGTAAATGAAAACTACTTATGGCACACACTCTATGGTGATACTCATGTCCTGCCAGTCACGTTACAACATTCCTCATGCTTTTATTCGGTCCTGTCCAGCTCCTGTCTAACATAGCAGCTGTTGCATAGAAATCATCTTCAATTTCTCCTCTCTTCTTCATATTTTCCGACATCAGCTCCCTATACGCCACTGTTTCTGGAAGTAGCAACACATAATGCAGATCTGCCAACAAAAATGACCCCCTCGTTAAGATGTATACCACATATACATCACGGTGGGTGAGTGGTCAACGTGTCGGTCTACTAACCCCAAGCTTGCGGGTTCGCTCTTGGCCGTTGTAAGTGATTTTTGAAAGGCCGAAATATTTACGACAACATGCCATACGATGTTGGCATGTCAAAGAACCCATTTGAATTCAGTAGGCCGTTTTCATAATGGCAAAATTAATCTCGGGAGTTTCCGCCAACACAAAGTTCCTCATTTCTCTACTAGAAAGCGCTATAGTGTTCAAGGAGCTTAGATATCTAACCTCCTTGACTTTCATAGTGCTCCAAGGAACAACGAAATTCGACATGCAAGCTACCCTCTGGGTGTCAAATAACAAAGTTTGCACCCGGCACCCGAGGCCATACGGTATTATTATAGTTATTATAGGTCATTCTTTTTTTAAGAATTCCCATACTAAGTGTATGCCATATGTCAAAATTGGGACGATTTTCACTCGAAAGAGCGTCATTGCCGGGTTTGAACCCGTGATCTTGGGCATAACACTTCAGCATGCTACAGACTACGTCACAGAAAATGAAAATAGGATAACATGATCCAACGATTTGAAGAATCTATATATTTAAAACACTAAGGCGATTTTTGTTACATCGAGAATGAGAGAACGTCTCAACTGATTGACTTCGTAATGCATTCTAACGAGAGCTCTTGGCATGTAGATTTGCAGAGTGTCTTTAAAATAAACAAATATGTTACAGAATATTTTTAAATTAATAAACAAAAATTCAGAAACTTGCCTATCACGCATGCGCACAATCGCCTTGCCTTATGACAGTCATGGCGGTTACAAGTCCATCGCGTTTTAATTTCATGTTTATGTATAAGAATTATAATGGAAGGGAACATTGCTTATTACATTTTCATGACATACACTGGAATTACTAGACAGAAAATGCTAAAAAACGTAAACTGACATCAAATTTTGAGTGTGCTTGATGTTTAACTCCCTTTATATTGCGCGTCGTTACCAGTGGTTTGGTAGCTCAGGCGGTTACGCCGTACTCTCTTAGTTTATGCATCACCCAATGTAAGGAGTTCGAATCCCCCCTCAGGCATGTTTTTTTTATTTCCGTATTTCCCTTTCTTGCAATTGCTATTATATTGCCAAAACATATTTAACTCTTGGCATTCCCATATGTTACAGAATATTTTTAAATTAATAAACAAAAATTCAGAAATCTTGCCTGTCACGCATGCGCACAATCGCCTTGCCTTATGACAGTCATGGCGGTTACAAGTCCATCGCGTTTTAATTTCATGTTTATGTATAAGAATTATAATGGAAGGGAACATTGCTTATTACGTTTTCATGACATACACTGGAATTACCAGACAGAAAATGCTGAAAAACGTAAACTGACATCAAATTTTGAGTGTGCTTGATGTTTAACTCCCTTAATATTGTGCGCAGTTATCAGTGGTTCGGTAGCTCAGGTGGTTACGCCGTACTCTCTTAATTTATGCATCACCCAATGTAAGGGGTTCGAATCCCCCCTCCGGCATGTTTTATTATTTCCGTATTTTCCTTTCTTGCAATTGATATTATATTGCCAAAACATATTTAACTCTTGGCATTCCCGTAACTAAGGAATTCTACGTTCCCATCTCAATTTAACTTAAAACGCTATGGTAATTTCATTGAAAAGCTTTATAAGTTCCAACATTCGACAGATTACATTTGCAATAACGGTAGGCTATTTATCTTTATTGCTACAGAAGTTTTGGCATATTTTTGCACATGGGATAACTGTGAATCAAGGATTGTACGAATTCCAACACATTACGAAGAATATATGCAGTGAATCCACCCGAGTGTCTTCAAATCGAGCCATGTGCTACGTAACTCATTAGTTTTCCTCAGTTCTTTCTTTGCCTTATAAACATACAAGGCATGTCCAAAATGTTGTTACATGAAATTCCACTAATGGATTGTACCTTTACCAGTTATACGGCAATAATACAGTAGGCCTACGTTGAAATTCTGATACCGGTATTACAAAATGTAGGCCTACTTTTGATTAGATTGTTATCCAAATTAACTTCTATATTTCAGTAGCAGATACCGCTGCAGTCGAATGTTGGAACCGCCATATGTATTGTGTTTCCGATCTTTCTGTTATATAGTCTTTGGTGGTCTGTTACAGTCTTTGGTGGTGAGTCGTTTTCTGTCGAGAATACATATCGCAGCTTCTACGAATTGTTAAACCTTTCATTGTATATACCATAACTACGGCATACTAGAAAGTGACTACGCAGAATTACTGGGCCGGTTTGTCTCGATAATTCATTGCCAGCTTTAAGAGTGGGCTTCCCTGTGTAAATACGACTCTTGACACGTACAGGAAATATAATTGTAAAACTGGCTCCATTATTAAGGTGACTGGCGAAGTGGTTCTATGCTCCTCTTCATAATTTACTGTCATGGATATCCGAAGAATTGTACCAATAACAGGTGACGGAAATTGCTTATTTAGAGCAGTTTCGTACTGTTTGTATCGAAACGAAGAACGTCATAGCGAGTTGCGTTTGCAAACTGTTACAAAAATTGTTGCTGACTGGAATATTTATAAGGATTTTATTATTGGCGATGAGTCTTTCGCCTTCCCCTCAACAACCAACTTGAGTATGAAAATCTTATGTCTCTGAACGGTGAATATGCTGGTCATGTTGAACTCCATGGTATAAGCCAATTGTTTAATGATTATTTGTTTAGAGTGCATAACGATGAGACTAACCACGTTGTAGATTATGGCAATGGAAGTGTTATTTGTCATTTATTGTTTAGTGGCTCCGTTGATGTAGGACACTATAGTGTGATCGAATACGACATTAATTTGGGGATAAATCCTACTGTAAATAGACGCATTCGACGAAAAAGAACATTAACCGGTCGTGTGGAAACTACAAATAGACGCAAAACAATGAGAAATCGGAGAAAAGGCGAAACCACTTTTAATATAAAATATAAATCTGCCATTTCAGAAACAATGCCAGATATTATGCCGTACAGCGTTGGGTCCTTGACGAACGAATGTAAACATTGTTCTGCATTGTTCTTCTCTTTTCGAAAAAACTACGCTTGGTTACTTCGGCCTTTGCTGTTGCAATGGTAAAATTAATCTGCCGGAATATAAAATACTTGACAGGCTTAAACCATTTTTCACTGGAAATGATGATACCTCAAGGAACTTCAGAGAGAATATTCGGCAGTACAACAATTCTATGTACTTCGTTTCCTTTGGTGCCAATATTACCGTACCACCTGAACACGGTCCATATTGTTTTAAAATTTCAGGAATTGTACATCATCGCATTTCTTCCATATATTCCAAAAGTATAAGCGACAGTTGTTACGGCCAATTGTATGTATTAGACTGCTCAGAAGCTAATCAACTCAGATTAGCAAATCGAGCGAATTCTTGCATCAGGGAGGGTACACTTCATATTCTAAATAATATTTTGCAAGAGCATAACCCTTACATTCAACTGTATAAGACAATGCATTCAAAAATATGCGAAGAAAATGAACTGGCTTTAAGAGAAAAACGTCAACCGTTAGATTTGGTCATGCGCTTTTACCATGAACCTCAAGAAGATCCTAGACGTTACAATAACCCAGCTTCCTCAGAGATTGCAGCTATTTTTGAAACAACTGACGGCGCTCCGGCTTCACACCGCCACATAGCCGTATTTTCTAATCAGGGAGTTTTAAAGGAAATTGATGTTGACAGCATGCATTGTGATCCATTAACTTACGTTTTAATCTGGCCTTGCGGAGAAACAGGGTGGCCTATTTCACTGCCAACAGGAGGGAACCGTAAGACGAACGTTAGGCAAAATATGACAATGCGTGAATATATTTTGTATAGGCTGTCGATTCGAGGTTGTCCTCCCGCAGGAGGTTTCAACCCTTTACTTAATGCAGGTAAACTTACCCAACAATTAATAGTTGACTATTATTGTCGAATAGAAGGAGATAGACTAAAATATATTCGCAATCAACAAACGAAATTGCGTGTCGATACCTACGTTGGTCTTGCTGATGCTTTACACTTTAGAGCTGAAGATGAAAGTTTAAGAGCTGGTCGCATAGTTATTTTGTCTTCTACTTTTATTGGTAGTCCCCGAAATATGTTGCAAAATTATCAGGATGCAATGGCAATTGTGAGAAAATTTGGCAAGCTAGACCTCTTCATAACTTTCACTTGCAACCCTTCATGGCCTGAAATTACTACTAGCCTCCAACCTTATGAAAATGCAAACAATAGACCTGATGTCGTTGTTCGCGTTTTTCATGGGAAAGTGAAGGAACTCTTGCGTTTAATAAATCAAAAGCAAATTTTTGGCGAGGTACAAACTTTCTTATACACGGTTGAGTTCCAGAAGCGAAGTTTACCTCATATACACTTACTGGTTTGTCTTCGAGATAGTTGTAAATTACGAGAAATCTATGATATTGATATGACAGTTTCTGCAGAAATACCAGATCCTTCCAATACAACATTGTACAACTTAGTAAAGACACACATGGTACATGGACCTTGCGGCCTTCTGAATCCCAATTCAATTTGCATGAAGGATGGAAGATGTAAGAAGGGTTTTCCAAAAGACTTTGTGCCAGAAACTAAAGAGAATGTGAACGGCTATCCACTTTACCGTAGGCGACAGAATGGAAGATCATATACTAAACGAGTACAAGGCACCAATGTTGAAATCGACAATCGCTTCATTGTTCCATACAATCGATATCTATTGATGTACTTTCAGGCCCATATTAACGTCGAAATCTGTGCAAGTGTACACAGCATCAAATACATACATAAATATGTTTATAAGGGGCATGATTGCGCTAACTTGAAAATCACGGCAAACGATGGAATGCTACATCATGACGAAGTTTCTATGTATTTGAATGCTAGATATGTTGGGTCAAGTGAGGCTGCATACAGGATTTTTGGTTACAACATGCACGAACAGTCCCACATTGTTGCCCGGTTACCTGTCCATTTACCAGACAAACAAGATGTACTTTTTCATGCCGATGATGCTCCCAAAGCATTAATACGGGCTCAGTTAAAAAGTACACAACTCACTGCATGGTTTCAGCTGAACCAAAATCCAACAACTAGGAGTGCATATATTTATCCTGAAACACCCGTTCATTATGTATGGGATAAATGCAAATGCATTTGGAAAAAACGACTTAGATTCGAAAAGGTAATAGGTCGGATGTACAATGTTTCTCCATCTGAATCAGAAAGATACCATCTGCGCTTACTTTTACTTCACATAGTAGGTGCCACAAGCTTTGAGGATCTCCGAACATACCAAGGTGTTACCTGCCCAACATATAAGGATATGGCAATTAAACTTGGTTTGCTTATCGATGATTCAGAATGGCAACGCTGTTTGATGGAAGCATGGGTTTTCCAAATGCCCTTTCAACTGAGACAGTTATTCGCCTACATATGCATGTTTCATCAACCTTGCAATGCCAGTCACTTATGGGACATGCACAAAAACTCTCTCTGTGAAGATTATTTAAAGTCTGAAGATGAAAATACAGCTTATCAACTATCTCTCAGAGATATTAATAAAACTCTGCAATTGCATGGTTTCTCTCTGCCAACATTTAACTTGCCTGTTGGTACTGACACACACTCAAACGATCAAACTACTAATGAGCCAGTGTTCCCTTTTGATTTGGCTGACCTGATGTCCTTAGCAAACCAGGAACAACTTTCAATTATTAATGAAATCACTAGCGTTCTTCAAAATAACAACACAACTGTCACGAACGCATTCTTTATTGACGGTGCTGGGGGCACAGGAAAAACATTTATTTACCGATGCTTAATACAAAAGTTCTGGAGTTTAGGGCTTCATGTTATATCAGTAGCATGGACCGAAATAGCCGCTGTTTTGCTACCCAACGGCCGATCAGTACACAGTACATTCAAAATTCCTCTAAATTTAAATGAGAGTTCAGTGTCTGGATTAAAATTAAATTCCAAAGCAGCTGACGATATTCGATTAGCACGGCTCATAATATGGGATGAAGCCCCAATGGCAAATATTCATTCATTAATGTGTGTGAATCATCTTCTAAAAGATATTATGGGTAATGACATTCCATTTGGTGGGAAAATTACTGTTCTTGGAGGAGACTTTAGGCAGGTTTTGCCTGTTGTTCCGCACGATTCTCGCCAAACAATTATTCAAAACTGTATTAAATACTCTCCTCTCTGGCCCTTCTTCAAAATACGCTGCTTGTATAAAAACATGCGGTTGAAACCAGAAGAAATTGAATTTTCTGATTTTTTTGTTACAAATTGGTAACGGTGACTACCCCTCTGTAGATGGTGAGGAATCAAATGTTATTGAACTACCACCCAGAATTTTAGCGCATGATGACATCGTGACTGAGATTTACGGCGAAACATTCATTTCTACGAAATATATAATCAATTTCTCGAAAGTATGCATTCTAACACCAAAAAATGAACACTGTAATGAAATTAATTTGAAAGTCATCGAACTTATACCCGGTAGTTCAAAAACATACACCAGCGTTAACAGATTAATTACTGAAGATAAAAGCCAGCTACTTCAATTTCCTACAGAATTCTTGAATTCCTTGGAATTAAGTGGTTTGCCTCCACATATTCTTACTCTAAAAGTTGGAGCCATAGTTATGCTCCTCAGAAATCTGAACTTTTCCCAAGGGCTCCTGAACGGAAGCAGATTATTTGTAAAGAATATGTATGAAAATTGCTTGGATTTGGAAATAATCAGCGGAGATAAAATTGGGCAGAGAGCTCTAATCCCTCGAGTTGATTTAACACCATCCGATAAAACCCTTCCATTTTCTTTTAAGAGACGTCAATTTCCAATTCGCTTGGCATTCTGTATCACAATTAATAAAGCTCAAGGGGAAATTCTCGAACGTGTAGGTCTCTATTTACCTCAGCAAGTTTTCAGTCATGGCCAGTTATATGTTGCAATGTCAAGAGTGCGATCTTTCGACGCCCTTAAAGTTTCAATAGTGCCAAAAAGTAGTCGTACAAAGAATGTCGTATATAAGGAAATCCTTCGGTAATTATTTTACCATTGACCATCATGTTTCGACTTCGTAAAGCACTCTGACAAAAGCTCCTGGCCTGTAGATTTGCAGAGTGTCTTTAAGAGAAAAAAAAATGTTACCGACCTGTGTTATTGTGATGGTTGTATTAATGCGTGTATCTGTAATTAACGTGATAATTAGGAAGGAGAACGCCGAGGCCTTACTTAAGGAACCATCCCGGTATTTGCCTGGAGTGGAAGTGGGAAACCGAAGAGAAACACATCCAAGATAGTTAAGGTTGGAATCGATCCTACCTCTCCTCAGTTTTACCTCACGAGGCTGAGTGCGTCCCGTTCCAGCCCTCAGGCCAGAATTAAATTTCTTGGCAGAGCAGGGAAATGAATCCGGATCTCTGGGGCGATGGCCAAGAATATACTTAATAGTGGGCTTCCCTATGTTAATGCGTTTTTCGACATGCACTGGACATATAATTCTATAACTGCCTCCTTTACGGTGGCTGGCAAAGAGTCAGTGCTCATCCTGTAATTGGTGAAGTGATTCTATGCTCCCCTGCATAGTTTGCTGTTAAAGAAACCCAAAGGATTGAACCTATAACAGGCGATAGAAATTGCTTATTTCGAGAAGTTTCGTGCTGTTTATATCAAAATGAAGAACATCGCCCTGAGCTTCATTTGCAAACTATTGCAAACATTGTTGCTGACAAGGATAATTTTAAGGATTTCATTATTGGCGATCAGCCTCATCGCGTTCTCCTCAGCAACCAACTTAGTATGAAAGTCTCTGAACGGTGAATACACTGATCATGTTGAACTTCATTGTATAAGCCAATTGTTCATTGATTTTATTTGTTTAGAGTACATAACAATGAGTCTAACCACACTGTTGTTTTTGCAAGGGGAGTATTATTTGGCATTTAATATTTAGCGGCTCCATTGATGCAGGGCACTATAGTGTTATCGAATAAGACTTCAATTTTGGGAGAAATACTACTATAAAACCCCGTTCGACGAAAAGGAACATTGTCCGGTCGTATGTTAACTGCAAATTGACGCAATAAAGTGAGAAATCGGACACAATACGAAGCCACTTTAAAAATCAAATATAAATATGCCATAAAAATACTCCCATTTTCTTTTAAGAGCCACCAATTTCCAATCGCTTGGCATAATTTATCACAGTCAATAAAGCTCAAGGGGAAGCTATGGAACGTGTAGGCCACTATTTGCCTCATCAAGTTTTCAGACATGGGCAGTTATATGTTGCAAAGTCGTCTTTCTCTGTAATCATACAAATAATGCATATAAGAAAATCCTTCCGTAAATATTTTCCCAATGACCGTCATGTTTTGACGGGTTTCAACTAGTTCTTTATTTAATGTGATATGGGATGCTTATATATTCATTTATTTATTCTGGTATTCCGTGTATAAGGCTTCACTTTCTTGATTCCAGCCAGAAAATGTTCCTTCCTATACGATTATAAAGATGTTGTTAGGATCTTCGTCTTACTGATATTAAGATACAGTCCGATCCTTTCTTTCCACTCTTTAACTTTCATAACGATATCCTCTAAACCATCTCTACTTTCAACTACTAAAGATGATGATAATTGTTGTTTTAAGGGGCCTAACATCTAGGTTATCGGCCCCTAATGGTTTGGGTGATCGTGAAGATGAAAATGAAATGTAAACTATAACTAAAACTACTAACTTACTACAAGAAGAAATGGTAAACAAAAGGAGAATAAGGCAAATAAATGACAGGAGGAAAAGAAATGCCCTCAACCCTCGAAGAATGCGGATTGAGGGACTTGGAAGGAAGGAGAGCCATGAAAGGCAGATAGGAAAGTGAAAGAGGATAGGATCCGCCCAGAGTTAATGGATAAAAAGGGGGAAACCGGGCCCAGCTCAGGAATCCCCCTGGTAGCCAACTCCCGAACTCATCAGCCGTGAGCCCCTGAGGGTGTAGCAATATCCAGGGTGCACCAGAAATGGTGGGGCTACATGCACCCTGCCTCCTTGAGGGCGTTGAACAGAAGGCAGGAGATAACATGAAATGAAAAAGAAGGCTGACCCCTCGCAGAAGGAGGGTATCAGAAAAGATGAGACAAGGGCCAATTAAGGCGGGAAAGGAAGAGTCTCCCTAGGCCTCGGATACCCTAATACCGTCGGGGTCGGAAGAGAAAAAGAGTTGACCAAGTGAGGTCGACAGGAAAGAAGACGGAGAGGAGCCCGGCACAAGTAAGTGGAAGCAATGCCGGACTCAGCTGGAACCCCATGGTCTCCAACCCACGTCCCACTAGATGTTTTAGGCCCTTGGTGGAACTACCAAAGTGGTGGCACCTTAATTATCTTAGTCTTCATTTTATTTATTGTCAGAATACATCTTTCTCTCAGCAGGTCTTAATTTTTGTTTCAATTAGGGGTTTTAAGCATCGTAGCCATTCAGCCTTGTATACTTAAGTGTGTGTGGAATCTGATAACCTACGCAAGCGTGATAGCTGTAGTAGTGTGTGTATTTGTAATTGAGGCTAGGACGGAAAGGATGTGGTCGTGACCTTAAGCTACGAACTGTCCTGTCATTTACCTGGAATGGAAGTAGGAATCGACTTCTAGGATGTCTGAGGTGGGGATCGAACTTAGCTCTTATCAGTTCTGCCTCAACTATCAGACCAGAATTACATTTCTTGACTGATCAGGGAATCGTACCCGGACCTCCATGGTGACAGCCAAGAATGCTAGTTACTAAGCCACGAAGAGGTCTATCAGCAGACCACCATACAATTTAATACACCCTAGAAATTAAATAGATGATAAAGTACCGCTCTCACTTGAATGGCTACTGTACAGTATATCTACAGTCAGGAATCTCACTGTCCAATACGGGCGCTATGCAAATGAGGACTTGTCACTCCAACAGCTGGCGGACTGAAGTTATTGGCCCTCACTTAATAGCTGAACGATACACAAGCAGAATTGAGTCATCAAAATATTTGAAATGCAATAAAGTATCTGTAATTGATGGTATCAAGCTGGTTGTGGACGCATGCCCTTGTAGCTCGTTTATCAAGAAGTCATATAAAACTTGTTTTATCGGAAAGCAATTGATTACATTTCTACAAGTCGTGCAGACAAAAGTAAACTACATTGATACGAGTAGGTCAAGCGCTATTATAATAGTACATTATGCAACGAGCCTATAATGGCAATAATACGAGTGTCTTAATTACCATTATAGGCGAGTTGCATACTACTGTTTATTTTCGACAAAAATTATAACTATTTTATGTTCGAACATAAATATTCATAAATATCTGTCGAGATTTCGCCAGTTTTATGTACTGAACAGAGCGCATGGGACGCAGAGAATACCTTGTATTTGACCATGGCCTCCTGGAACACCTCACTATGACACTCGCCACGCAGTGAAATTAAAATAGGGGGGCCATGAAAGTGAGCGCAGGTGCGATGCTATCCTCACCTATCCTCACACAACTGTTTCTTGAGCTCTGATTGGTGGGAGAAACTGTATCATAATAAAAACTTGTACTATAATGAGCCTCATTATAGTACAGTTTTCTGACAAATAATATTTACATTTCGCCAGGGTCGAACATAGAGAAAGTAACACTTCTTACGGAATATTGACTTTCAGAGGCAAGTAATATTTCTCCTGCAGAAAGTAACACTTCTTACGGAATATTGACTTTCAGAGGCAAGTAATATTTCTCCTGCAGAAAGTAACACTTCTTACGGAATATTGACTTTCAGAGGCAAGTAATATTTCTCCTGCAGAAAGTAACACTTCTTACGGAATATTGACTTTCAGAGGCAAGTAATATTTCTCCTGCAGAAAGTAACACTTCTTACGGAATATTGACTTTCAGAGGCAAGTAATATTTCTCCTGCAGAAAGTAACACTTCTTACGGAATATTGACTTTCAGAGGCAAGTAATATTTCTCCTGCAGAAAGTAACACTTCTTACGGAATATTGACTTTCAGAGGCAAGTAATATTTCTCCTGCAGAAAGTAACACTTCTTACGGAATATTGACTTTCAGAGGCAAGTAATATTTCTCCTGCAGAAAGTAACACTTCTTACGGAATATTGACTTTCAGAGGCAAGTAATATTTCTCCTGCAGAAAGTAACACTTCTTACGGAATATTGACTTTCAGAGGCAAGTAATATTTCTCCTGCAGAAAGTAACACTTCTTACGGAATATTGACTTTCAGAGGCAAGTAATATTTCTCCTGCAGAAAGTAACACTTCTTACGGAATATTGACTTTCAGAGGCAAGTAATATTTCTCCTGCAGAAAGTAACACTTCTTACGGAATATTGACTTTCAGAGGCAAGTAATATTTCTCCTGCAGAAAGTAACACTTCTTACGGAATATTGACTTTCAGAGGCAAGTAATATTTCTCCTGCAGAAAGTAACACTTCTTACGGAATATTGACTTTCAGAGGCAAGTAATATTTCTCCTGCAGAAAGTAACACTTCTTACGGAATATTGACTTTCAGAGGCAAGTAATATTTCTCCTGCAGAAAGTAACACTTCTTACGGAATATTGATTTTCAGAGGCAAGTCATATTTCTCCTGCAGACCTTCTAGGACTTTGTCGTGTCTGTAGTGGAACTTTATCTAACTGTACCAAGTGGGCTCATTAAACTTCCATCGGGCGCACTTAATCTGTGAGATTAAGAGGGAATACATTTTTCCTCCCAGGCTTGGGCTTTTCCATTCACAATAGCTTCCGCTCTCCCCGCCAGTTGTGTGAGGGTGAGGTCGTCCTCATTATTTCTGTTCACTTAGTTAAGTTACTCCTTGGTGAGCCGATCCATCCAGAAGATTAAGCGCGCCCGCTTGGGTAAATATTAGTAAGTTATGCTTATGTGTACGTATGAGCATCTATTTTATCTAATACTAGCAGAAGTACCCGTTCTTCGAACGGTGTTATATATTAACACCAGACATTATCAATTGAGCTACTGTTGCAATGGTTAGCGGTTCGTCATTCCTTCATAAGTTTATCAGAACGAAGTTAGTTTTCTGGTAATATCACACACACTGTTAATTTAAGGGCCTTAAAATGTGGTTTTCGGAGACCCCTTATAGACTCACGAATTTTGTGTCTCACAATGAGATGCGCAACATATGCTTTGATCGTCCTTCTAGGATAATTTTTATATTTCGCCTATTTTAGCATGTATTTTGAGAAGTTTTTCCCTATATCCACCCTTCTACTGTATGAAAAGTACGGTGAGGAGTTTTATAAATGATTGGTTATTGACTTATGTTTACCATACCTAATTTTACGATGCACCAAACATCCGAAGACGATTTATAGGCGTACATAAAGATACACAACATATCACCAAGATTCCAAATATGGGTATATCTACCATACAGTATCAAAGAAAATCATCCTTACGATGAACCCGTATGTCGACAAAAAAAAAAAAAGATTAGTTAAAATGTGCTCTCAAACTAAATTCACCTAGCGTGTACTTCCTGACGTGAAATAGAATTGAAAGCCTTGTAGACGAAACGCAATACACCTCACAGAAAAAATGACCCTCTACGTAGTGTTCGGTCCCATTACACAGGAAGACCTCTTTCATAAATTATAAAGGCTTGTGGTGCATGAAAATTCAGGTTCTTTAGCCTCAAATGGCCCAAATTGCCAAAAGCCGCAAAAAATGCTGATTCAATTCAGGAATTTTTGAAAATAATGTTACTGTTTGTAGATATAATAGACTTTCTGTACTATATGTCGCACGTGAAATTGCATGAAAAAATTCTAGGTTACCCCTTGACCCCCTTAATTGCATTGACGAATTATACAGTCTACATTGGTTCCGTGATAACCTTATAGCCATTTGCAAACTTTCACAGAAATGTAATAAATGGAGTAGCCTAATAATAATATCGTATGGCCTCGGTTGCCGGGTGCAAGCTTCGTAATTTGACACCCAGAGGGTAGCTTGCATGTCGAAATTTCGTTGTTCCTTGAATCACTATGAAAGTCAAGGGGGGTAGATATCTAAGCTCCTTGAACACTATAGCGCTTCCTAGGAGAGAAATGAGGAACTTTGTGTTGGCGGAAACTCCTGAGGTTAATTTTGCCATTATGAACACGGCCTACTGAATTCAAATGGGTTCTTTGACATACCAACATCGTATGACATGCGAGTCGTATTTTTGCCGCCTTTCAAAAATCACGTACAGGCCGGACGTTTGTTTTAGACGATTGCCCTTGACCTTGAACCCTGCGGGTGAGCCTGTACACAGTCACTCTCTCACCCTATCACTTCACATTTGTCACCACCGATCTGATGTAATGGAATTCCAGACTTGAGCAGACAGTACAGTCCACGTCGAAGTATTGTGTGACACGGAAGTACACATTACGTAGTTACGAACAGAACGTCATTATATTTTTCAGTGGCTATACTTCAGCAATAGTGTGAAACAGCTTTATCAATAATCGGAGCGCTTGGGGCAGCTGATAACAACACAGGTACTGTAGTAACTCGCCTCCAGGCTTCCATTAAGATTTTTCACTCGTCTAAAACAAACGTCCGGCCTGTACCACGGCCAGGAGTGAATCTGCAATCTTGGGGTTAGTAGACCGACACGCTACCCACTCACCCACCGTGGCAAGGTAGAAATGGAGTGGCATTGTGATATTGCTTCTTACAGAAATAGATGGAAAGTTGGATGCCACCCCTTGAGATAATGTTGTCATGGTTACCGATTTCCATTTCTTCATTAGTTTGTTAAATTAAATTAAATTAGTTTTCTGGGAATATTTCAGATACTGTTGGTTTTAGAGCCTTATAATGTAGTTTTCGAGGCCCCCAAGTTTTGTTTCTGGCACCGAGGGGCTTTGTCTCCTCGTTGTACGCCATAATATAATACTACTACTACTACTATTTCTACTACTACTACTAATAATAATAATATAATTATGATCTAGTGATCTTTTCAGATTCCATTGATACGGCAGAAGAACAACTTAACCAACTGAAAAATCAAGCACTGAAAGCTGGGCTTCAAATCTCCTTTGAAAAGACACAATTCATGACAAACATAAAATCAGCGCCCAGGGAACTGGAGGTCGGACTAGGAAAAGTTCAGAAGGCAGAAAAGTTTAAATACCTCGGTGAATGGATAGAGCCTAACCTATCAGAGAAAGAAGCCTTCGTGTCACGCATTAATAAAATGGAAATGGCATACAACCTGTCTAAAGACATCTACAATAAGAGATCGATATCCTTAAACGCCAAAATTACACATTACTGCACTGTTATTCGACCAGAGGCTCTGTATGCGGCAGAGACTCTAACAATGAACAAGAAAGGTCTAATGGAAAAACTAGAGGCGATAGAAAGGAAGATTTTGAGGAAAATCCTGGGTCCTATCAAAGAAAACAGCGAGTACAGAAGGCGTCACAACCACGAATTATACAAGCACGTGGAGAAGATCAGTGACAAGATTCGAAAAAGAAGGATTGCCTTTTATAGCCAAGTGACACGAATGAGCCCAGGCAGGATATCAAAACGGGTATTGACGTACTTTCAGGATAAGAAAACCAAAGGGGCATGGTTCACGGAAGTTGAGAAAGATCTACGTGAAATGGAAATTTCCCCTAAAGATATCCAGGAGCGTGTTCCACTTCAGGAAAAACTACGTACGCACAAAGGTTTCCGGGAAAAGCCGAAGCTGAAGACAGGGAAGGTGTGGTCCCAAGAGAGAAAAGAACAACACCGGAGACGAATGCGGGAACACTGGGCGGTAGTTAAAGCTCGGAATAAGAGACAGTTGAACTGACGTGGTCCCTAGTTGGCCGAATCGAAGAAAGAAAGAAGAAGAAGAATATAATATAGGGATAGGAATATAATAGACCTGCCGTACCACACCCGCAGGTGTAAATCGCGTGAAAAATATCTAGTGTACCCCTTGACCCCCTTAAGCGTATTGATGAATTTTACAGCTTAATTTGGTTCCGTGATAACCTTCTAGCCGTTTGCAAACTTTCACACCAATGTAATTAATGGAATTGCATTGCGTCTTACAGCAATAGATGGACCTCTGAGAATCTGTTGCCATGGTTACCGGCTTGTATTCGTTCATTAGTTTATTAAATGAAATTAGTTTTCTGGGAATATCTCAAAAATGGTTGGTTTTAGGGCCTAAAAATCTGGATCTGCTCCGCTCGGTGTAGACCGTGTTTTATTGCACAAATTTAGGTTTTACTCGCTAACCGTTGGAGATACACGAAAAGTGATAAGGACCTTTTGGATAGAAAATTAAATGTTAAATCTCGTGTATGCATCAAAAGTTTGCTATTTCTTAGCGTTCTCATTTTATTTGAAATGGAAATATGAAATTTTGAAACCAAAGGGTGTAGTGACGTCACTAAAATGGTCGCCATTTTTTAATAGTGCAAAATATAGAAATTAAAAGAATCCTATATGTAAACACGGTAAATCAGCTACATCCATGCAAAATTTCATTTAAGTCGGACCAGTGGTTCTTGCGTTATTGAGTAACACACAGACAGACAGAAAGACAGACACACACCATCTCATTTTTATATATTAGTATGATTATATGAAACATTCCTTTGATTTAGTTGGTTGGTTCCTTAGTTTATGGACTGCGACAACGCGGCCATGTAGCCCCGTGTACTTTGGGTGTGTGTAGAATCTGTCTGATAACTGGTGTTAATTGTGTCGACGGTATTAGTGTATGTTATCTGTTTTAAATTCAAGTAGACAATTTCAAGTAGTTCCTACTTTTGCTTCCAAATGCTACCGTCCACGACGCCTAGCTCTGAACTTGGCTACTACTAGATGCTATCGAAACCAGCACCTGGTGACGAATGTTGGAACTTCAGAGCATTAATCAAACCTAACCTACAAATTTTGCTTCGCACAAATTAAATTAGTGGAAGGTTCTTATACATGCCGTCAATATGTGACATGGACCCGTCGGCTTTAATTCCTCTCCGAAGGAAGACATACTGAGGGATTTTTAACGCTCTTAAAGAATCCGACGACTTCGGCTGGGTTTGAACTCACGACCTTGGGCGTAGAAGCTCAGCCAACTACGCCACCGAAGGCCGCTTCCTTTGATTTAGTTAATTCAATCTGTGTTTTGTTTAAATCTCAGAAGAGAAGCATGAGTGAAATATGATTGCAGAATTTGAGTCTGTTCATTATATGTACTGTAATTATTTCTTTTATAGTAAAAATTGAGAATTTTATAATTTAAACTTGATATTCTCATTTCTTAAAGTTTAAAATACATCAGGTAAATGAGATGCAAAATTCTAGTACTGTTTTGAGGCGATATAACGTAAATAAACATGTATTTCAATTGTTAATCTAACAGACAGCAGTGGCTCTGATGGCTAAAGCGCAGCGTTAAGTCATGGGACCAAACTCTCTGCTGACTCGGTAGACGCGTGGGTTCGAGCCCCACTGTCGGCCGTCCTTGAAATGGTTTTCCATGGTTTCCCATTTTCAACACCAGGCAAATGCTGGGACGGTACCTTCTGATAGGCCACGGCCGATTCCTTACACATCCTTGCCCAGTTTCATTCATCTTCATCCATTCCATCTCTCATCCCGACGCGCAGGTCGCCCTCGGGCGTCGAATAAAAAGACCTGCACTTGGCCTCTGAGGGGGCCACACGACAAAATAAAATAAAAAAAATGTTAATCTGACAGATTAGTTGCACCCGACGGTGGGTTAATAGATCAATAAATAGTATTCATATTTAGAAAACTTGATCCACCAAAGTAATAGGTATTTTATCTCAAAGGCAGTTCAAATATGAAAATTCGTTTGCTTATAGGTGATTCGCCAATGCGCCTTGATACGAGCAAAAAATCGAACATTACGTAATTGTTTATTCAAAATTGTAAACTGTTTATTACTAACTGGGAATGTATATGTCGTAGTCAGATAGTTAAATCCGTAATTTCATGAAAACCCTAGGCACTTCATAAAAAGCCGGTATATGATGTAAAAAGGAATAGTTGTACTATCCAACGCGTTTCTTCATGAAGTGACGGACTGATTTAGTACAGATGGTGTAAGAAATGATTTTACTATCAGCCGAGGCAGTTCATGAAGATCCGGTGTTAGTTGATTCGATTCTTCATGAAATTACTGACGCAATGGAGTCGTACGTTAACTTTGCGCCGTCATTTCAATAAATGAATTAATACTTGTTTATTGTAGTTTAAAATGAATTTACAACAGTAAAACAACAATACTAGAGCAACAGAATCACATTAAAATGTTCAGGATGAAGAAAAAAAGAAGATCGTTAATTGACAAAAGTACTCCTCAAGAAACAACAGCCTTTAACGTCCACTGTGACTTCCATATTGACACCATTAATTCTTATCTCACCACGAGGACACTGCTACCACTACTTCGTGAACTGACAGGCTTGACTTCCCGCCAGTTAATGCACAAAATGAATTGCACTACGTAACGGCGAAATATAGCCATTTCATGAAAACACGCGACAGTGTAACTATCCCTTTTCACATCATATGCCGGCTTCTCATCAAGTGCCTAGGATTTTCATGAAATGATGGATTTTACTATCTGACTACGACACACACACTGTAATTTTCTATTACAAGTTGGAGCTACTGAGCGCCTTGTGGGCGTATTGTAAACAATATTCCCACTGGGGTTTAGACAATTGAAAAGAAATAGGGACTCGCATGAAAGGAATGAGGAAAGAAGTGAAGTAAGTAACCAATTTCGTTCTCACATTAGTAACACTATATTTCAATACAATAGGAGTATAAATATTTGAAGTTATAGTCTAACAAGCAACAAGCATATTAAACTAGTTTTTGATTAATAAAGATGGGCACAGATTGCGTGAATTATGAAGAAAAGGAAGGAAGATTGTAGTTTTTCGTGACCGTGAATCTTGTGATTATGAGCCACGGGACCTCCTTTTTACGTGGAATCCGAACCACAGGACATGGCATTTCACTTCGAAAATCTCACATGCATTGACCGGGAATCGAACCCGGATCGCCTTGGTGAGAGGCATACAGCTAGACCGCTGAGCCACCACGCCCCCATAGCGTGAATTATGAAGGATGCTTGAATATCCACTAAAAGGCATAGACTAACTTATAATAACAAGTAGTTCCGTGAAGAACTATATAGCCTATTTTCATATATCCTACTTATGTTAATTGCCTCTATCAACATACAAAATTTCAGTTTGATTGCTGTGATAGATTCGTAGATATTGAGAACCATTTAAATATTTTGGATGGTCGCCATGTTGGATTTTTATACGTATATGTAGGCTAGAAATTATTAGGACACAAGAAATAAAGACGAGATTTCAACATTTCGCACAGCCGCCATATTGAGGTTATGGGAAAAATTGAAAAAAATTAGTTTTCAGTGGATTAAAATTTGTACAAGGCGGCTTCGGTGGCGTAGTCGGTAGCATGCTGAGCTTCTATGCCCAAGATAGCGGGTTCAAACCCGGCCGAAGCCGTCGGATTTTTTTAAGAGCGTTAAAAATCCCTCAGTATGCCTTCCTTCGGAGGGGAAGTAAAGCCGGCGGTCCCATGTCATAGATTTATGGCATGTTAAACAACCTTCCACTAATTGCACCTGTGTGAAGCTAAATTGGATAGGTTAAGAATGTAAACAACGCTCTTAGGTTTCTATGTTCGTTGCCAAGAGCCGACTGTGGTGGCGTCTAGTAGCTAAGTTCTGAACTTGGCTTAGTAGTCGTTGATGGTGGCGCTTGGCGGCAAAAGTAGGAACTATTTGAAAAATTCTAAGTTGCAGTACTTAAATTAAAAACAGATAACACACACTATTACAGTCATCACAATTAACACCGGTTATCAGACAGATTCTACACACACCCAAAGTACACGGGGCTACATGACCCTGTTGTCGCAGCCCCTAAACTTAAGAATCAACCAACCAACCAACCAACCAACCAAAATTTGTACAAACATTTGCCGTGCCAAGTTTCACTGCGCTCGGATGGTTAAATCGCGTGAAGTATCTATTAGAATGTTACAATTTTGCTTTACCGCCATGTTCGTTTTGTACTTAACAAGTTTTTAAAAATCAAATATATGTGTACTTCTAGTAGTGCTCTCTATGACCGTACAACATTTCAGGGTGATATCAGTAATAGTTTCGGAGACATAGAATGCCGGTGAAATATTTCGCACAGCCGCCATGTTGGATTGGTGAGACGTAAAACAATTTGAAGGGCACGGTCGGGGTTGGACAAAAGAGTAGGCCTACTATGTCCTTACCAAGGTTCATTGAAATCGCTCCAGCTGTTTAGATTTTATTAGACACACACACACACACACACACACACACGGACAAAAGGTGATCTCATAAATGAAAATAGGATAAACATGATCTCATTAAAATGATTGTGAGACTGAAGAATGTTCTGATCTTTCTAGAAGGTCTTGAAATTTAAGTAACAGTCCAAAGTTTTGCTTATCTTGTTCCAGAGATGTGGTTTTAATGTCGCCCAGGCGAATAAAAATACAGATGAGAAAAATTCCAATTGAGAGATGCACTTGAATGTTCATTTTAGTTGGTCTTGATGAACATCTCAGGTAGAGAGGAAATTTGTAGCATTTTGGAGCTTTACGTGAATCAGTAGGTCCTGTAGTCGGCGTTTGACATGAAGATGAGAGCCTAGTTGTAGGCAATGCTCGGTCGGAGAATGCCGAAGTTGATGAGTGCCTGGGTGCAGATTATACTGTAGGGTAGTGCCTGGTGTCAGCAAATAGTCAGTCGGTGATTGCATTTGATAGGCAGAGAACACAGAGAGAAAGTAAATATTTATCGATCGATTGTCGAATTGGTCTTTCGATAAAACAGTAGCAGGCAAAGAGGCTATTAGAAATGGAAAGTAGGCAGCTGACATATTTGTTCCAGTGTTTGAACTCACCGTACCTTCACCCCCAGTGTAAGAGCCGACAATGCCTGTTATCTAGCACATGATAAATAAAAAACGATGAGATGAAACAATGGCTTTGCTTATTTGCGCGAGGGCGTAGCTGAAGACCACCAGCTGCAATCTGCTGCCGTGAGCTTGGCGCCAAACACCCCGGGTTTCTAGGCTACACCCTTCACTTAGCATGCTAAACAGTTTCACTTCTCAGCACTAATGTAGGATACGATAACCACAAAGCAATGCGTGGAACCGTATACATGAGTGAATGTATCGTCTCTCAGTTCTCAAGTAACATGTCAAGCGTTTCAAGGCCTACTTCAAGTTGTTATACTCGTAGATTCAGTTAGGCCGCAGTGGTTCTGAACCCGTAGAAGTCTGCGGACCACTCAGCCTGAAACTGAATCATCTACGGACCACCATCGCCCCCCTCTCCCCCCAATACACCTTATCAGTTGTAACCCTTCCTTAATAACACTTATTTTAAAGATACTGTATTTCAATTCTAAACCTGATAGTCATCGCCGCGAATACATTCGGACGATTCTCGTTCAACGCGCATCGTTTTCGAAATCCCCATTTATTGGCCACTTTTATATGGCTGCTGGTGGACCCTTTTCTCCCACGGACCACTCCCGAAGCCCTTGAGGACCACCTGTGGTCCGCGGACCACCGGTTAAGAACCAATGAGTTAGGGACTTTGAGACATCGTAGTCGTGGTGTTGGATAAATATGATTCGTTTGTTGATTCGATTTATGTTCTTTTTGTTCTATCTTATTCAAAACCGCCTTGTCAAACACTAAAGAATGTGGTTTAATCACTGCTTAAACGTACATGAGATAAGTTTTTCGTAGATCTCCGGCCAGTTGTCTAGTTGGAGAAGAGTGAACTTATCGACACTCACTTAATTTGAATATTGCTTGAGGATCTACTATTTAGGTCCGCTCAAGTTCTACCGCGCTGTATATTGTTATACTTACAAAAGAATAGAAGACGTTGAGAAGAAGTTAATTTATTGGTTACCAACACCTAAGTAATTACAATACTCTTTACATGAAGCCTGACTTGCTTGCCGTGAGGCAGAGAGTACACAGTATCTATATTGAACCCGCTGAGCTATGGTTCATGTGATATTTTTGTGACGGAATAATTATTATGGGATGTAGTACTTTTGAACATACCCAGAATACCACGTGGAGCAGAGAGCTCATGCTATACTCTTTGAAGTAGCGCTCAATTGCATTTTTGACTTTGGAGGTCTTGTTAATCACTTTTATCCTTTCATAAGACTCAGAATATTCTAATTCGTCATTCTGTATTATTGAATCATTTTGGTGAATGATTATTACGTTTTTGGTAAGGTATAAAACTTGCAAATACGCAAGGAGCTATGAAAGTAGTCGCTCAATGACTTTGTTTTGGCGACCTACTTCCGAGTGAAAGTCAGTGACGACACTACATCTGGAGATCTGACGCCAGACAGGCGTGTTTCGAGTATCCGTCCGTCGCGACGTGGACATTATAAATATTTTTGAGCTCAAGTGAGCATCCGACTGCATCGTGTGTTGAAAATAACTATACTAACGTTGTCACACATTGTGGACATATTATTGTTCTACGAAAGGCCATATTAGGCAATATTTTCTACAAACTGTAATTGGTGCCATACGCCGGATATTTTTCCCACGTGTAAGTGGAAGGGCAAAGTGCCACGCCGAAAATATAAGAGTTATCGTCTGATAATTGTGCCAAGACGACGTGATTATTACTGCCAACGATCACAACATTATTGCTAAGGAAATTCTGAATTGAAAATATCAATTTTATCGCGGATGCCACGTGATTGATAAAACGTGATACAATTGCACGTGCTATCAAGCAAAGCATCGCATCGTGTTGAATCTTGAGGATCAACAGGCTGAAAACTACAAAATACTGTGGAGAACACTATTATTTGCATCGTCCACAATAATCACGCCAAAACGCCGAGAGGAACGAGATATTTCGACATTTTCGACATCATGCAAGACATTGAACTTTTCCACGCCATGGTGAAGAAGACGATTATGGCCTAATACCATTCCGGTATGAGGGGGACGTCGTGATGAAGACCACCAGCTTGATGGAACGTCAGGATGCCGAGGACGCAGACGAAGGAACGTGGATGCCGACTTCCAGGCACATTCCAGACCTTTTTGGGAGACCATCATCCGGAGGCGAACGAACCCTGGTTGCTTGGGAGGTCCAGATTGGTGAATCCGTGGAGGACAGGACCATGCTGGAGAGCCAAGCAGAGTTTTTCGCGACCCTGGTCGATGAATGTCTGAGAGCTACCAAAAGTCGTGAGTTTGGGCACCTTTTGTAATAGTCCGCGGTGGTATATTTAGATATCGTAGTTTTTTTTGTGTGTGAATCAACCGCACTTATGTGTCAGCCATTTGCTAGGTAGGGTTGTAATTAGTATAATTGTTGTTTATTTCAGTCATTGTGAGTCACCCTGTGGGGTAGACCAGTTTTGGTTAACCCTGGTGCCGTCCTGATGGACGTCGTACCACGTTATAGCCGACCCACTGCCAAACATGACTGTAATCATTTGCAGCTATTTTGCTCAGCCATGTGTAGGATATTTATCCGTGGTTTCATTCAGATGTCATCGTCACTTTATTTAACTGCAATCTTTGCAACCAGTCTGTTGAGACTTATGACCTCGTTAGATAGGTCGTATCGTTAGGAAACCAACTGTAGTTTCCAGTTTTATAAAAATATGCTGTATTTTCATTTTTGAAAGCGCTCAGAAGCCAATTTATAGTCAAATACTGACATATTTATTATTTTGGAGAAAGTGTAGATGTCAAGCATCGAACTAAGTGCACTATCGCATCATTATGCAGGTCTAGAGTTGCAGATCTGTGCCATATTTATCAATTTGTTACAACTTTGTTTCTGTCATGAGGACACAGGTGTTAATGTTATACTGAGAACTTAATAAGTGTTATATCTTTGATGAGCAAAGAAGCTCGTGAGACATGCTGTTATGTCTGTGATTTACTATTCTTTGAAATGAAGGACTGCGATACTTTATTGTACAGTTAAATTGTAACGTGTTTAGCACACGGATTCTATTAGGTTTTTGAACCAAGCATATGCTAAGAATGACAAGGCCAAATATTACGGTATTATATAATGTTAAAACTAGCCGGCCTTGCCTGTTGAAAAATGTGGTCAGTGAAGGACTGCAATTTGTGAAGTTGTCACCAATAAACTGGTATGTTGACCCAGTAACCTTGAAAACAAATGCTTGAAAGCGAGACAGAACTACGATAACATAGGACAGAATGTTGATTTCATTCATCTCTTTCTTTCAAAGCAGCTATTGCTCATGAAACCCAGTGTTTCTTACTGTATTTTTGTTCATTTGTTTTTCTTGGATTTTCATACTGTTAGTTAGATATTTTGCTGCGAGGAATGTCATTTCGACATGTCCAGGGTTGTCAGGTTTCTTTATGCATTGTTGGCGATCCTCTTGAGAGAGGCAAATTATAATGAAGGCAATTTGGTTATTAAATGCGAGGTTTTTGCCGCAGGTAACCCATGATATTATGTGCCTTGAGTGAGTAAGACGTGCCATTGTTGTTAGTCGCGCATCTGTTGTTGTTATGAGGCATTATTATGAGAGTTGTTGAAAGCGAGGTATTTACCGCTGATAACTCGTGTTATTGTGAGTCCGAGCCGAGTTTGCTCGTTGAGTTTTCCGACTATTGAGTCGATGTTTTGCTGCGGGAGAATGATCTTTAGAAGACTACTCCTTGTCAGGCCTTTGTCAGAATACGCCATAAACCTACGGAAGGAACATAAACCGACATAATAAACATCATCCGCATAATTGTTTTAAACAAGATCTAACTAACATATTGTTTCCATTTAAACTTTGACATTCTTACATTTGAACCTGCTGACATGGCCGTGCAGATGAAGGGATTTCCTTTATTGGAAACGACGAAGACTGTAGACATTTTTGTTGTGACCTGGCGCACACATGAACCATTAGTTCATAGTGTGTGGAGCGCAGGCCATGTGATTGTCAGACGTGGTTTTAACTACGCTATCACCGACATTACTATCAAGCTAGATGACAATGGTTTACAAAGAGTTAACCATGGGGCAGGAAGGCATTATAATAAAAACTGTGTTGTACTATAATTATTGATGTCATGAAACTGTATTTTTTTCCCATGTTA
The DNA here is from genome assembly GCA_946902985.2 of Meconema thalassinum. Classification (NCBI taxonomy): domain Eukaryota; kingdom Metazoa; phylum Arthropoda; class Insecta; order Orthoptera; family Tettigoniidae; genus Meconema; species Meconema thalassinum. The sequence continues at coordinate 148,977,465 of OX336390.1, read as the reverse complement.
CCTTTATTGCGTGCTATTTAGCACATGATTGTTGATTAGATTAATTGTTTTTAAATGGCTGTACACTTAGCTTTGTATTGTAACTGTTTTGCTATTACGGACGTCACCGCCGTAACTTTGAATGTTAACTGATAGGACTTAGCTAGAAAAGTTAAATGTAAATGTGGAAATGGTACCACCATAACTTAGCTTTGCTTTGCTCCTTCACTTAAATGTAACTTCATATTAGCTTGATCATGTAACTTGTATTAGGGATTTTGCGTCATACCATTTACCCAGCGTTGTTGCTGTTGCTTACTTATTGTGTATTAGATCTTTCGCGAGGGTTAATGTAACTTCATTGTTAGGGACTTGAACTTTTATTATCATTAACTTTTAGCTTGCGGATTAGCCGAATATAACCCTCCGAACTAGGATAGGGGTTTGTGGAAATCTACAATAAATTTTCACGGTGTTTTACATAAGCCTGGATGTTTAATTTCACAGTCTAGTTTTTGAGGTGAACCTTTCCTTAGGCCGTCTTTGACCATCGCAACCATGTACCACGCTCCCCGTGGACTATAGAACCTCGTGCCGCATTGGCCTATTGTTAGGAAGTTCACCTGATCCTCACGGCAAACTTTTAAAGGTCCGACGGGGGAGATGTTAGGAGAGTCATCGCGGTTGTTGGCTATCCCGACAGCTTTACCGGAGGACTTCTGAAGGTCACTCACAAATATGTGCCGTTGCCACCCGGCTGACGGTCACATAAAATGGCGGCCCAACTAATGGGGCTACGAAGTTGACATGGTGCACGGTGTTAACGTGGAAACCGACGTATAGGTCGCACATAAATTGGCCCCCTATACGTGGGGAGAGACGTTGACATGGTAACACATTGATTGACTCCCTATACATGGAGCTAGATGTCAACATGGTGATTATCAGATGGCGCCCTGTATATTTTCTTATGCCGATATTTAGGAGGTTCTTAATATTTGAATAATGGTAAATTGTCAGGACTGGGACGAACTTAGAAAGTCGTACTGCAGATCAATAGACCGCATGGCATTCATATTTGATAGAAGACCATGGGGTGAGGTTTTTATATTGAATAAATGAAAGATAGGGTTTTTCTTAGATGATGCCTCATCCTAAGTAAATGTAATACTTTGCTTTGCTCACCGTTGTATTAGTAAATGTAGAAGCACTTAGTTTGCATACTCCAGCTGTACTCGTGATATTTATTAAGTCGAAACAAGCTTTATACCACCACGTTACTATCATAGCTGTAAGTTTCCATCATGATTGATCCCTCGTTTCTCTCAATATAAATTCTTGTCAAATGGATGAGGATATGATTCGCAGAGTGTTCGCTGAGATGTTGACAGGTGTCAACGCTAACCTCCGACAACTTACTAGTGACTTGAGTGTGAATACACAAGCCTTAGAGGTTAATTCACAAGCTATTGACAATGTTAGACAGAAGTAGGTGATGTAAATGGTCATGTGGACCAGGTCAGGCAGAACCTCGAGATAAACACTCAGTCTGTTGACAATGTCAGGCAGAACCTTGAGGTAAATACCCAATCAATTAATGAAGTACGTTTAGATTTAGAGATAAACACCCGTACTGTTAAAGACGGTAGGACCGATCTAACGAAGGTCAGGGCCGAAATGGACTCGTACAGGGTAGAAGCGAAAAATGACTTAACGGCAGGTTTGGCAGCGGTAAGGACAGACGTGATTCGTCACCACCAGGAGGCAAGCCAGCGCGTAGACACATTAACGGAAGAAATGAATAGGGCAAGACAGGATGTGCAAACCCGACTCGAGGAGCACACGGCTCAAATTCAGACCGCTATAAATAAAGTCCAGTTAGACGTCCAAGCTGATATCGAGCACACCAGAGAAGAATTTGGGACTAGGCTGAATCACGTAGAAGGTTTTATGGACAACGTAAAAAAGGATATGGCTACCATGAACCTAGGACTGGTATTAATGAGAGGTGCAGCTAACGCCGTTAATAACAACGTGAAGACCATCGTGGATAACATGCTTGAGGTTAGGGAGGAACTTAATTCTAACCGGAAAGACATCGCGGAACTAAAAGAAACTGTCACAGGCTTACGTGATACTGTAGATGTGCACAGGGAGGAGCACAAAGTCGACCTGATGATGTTGAGAGGCGAATTCGTGGAGCATAAAACTACAGTCGACGCCAATGTAAATGGAGTCAAGGATGATATCAACCATATCCAGAGTAACGTATCTCAGGTTGAGGGCGAAATTGCAACATTGCAGAAAAAGATTGAGGAAATAACGATTATTGATAGGCTCGAGTTGAGTCGTAACCTCAAATCAGCTATTCGTGAGGTGGACCAAAATCTCAAAGGTAAAGTTGAACGAAATGAGTTGCAACTAAATGATTTAGGGAGCAAAGTCGCCAACAGGAATATACAAGAATTAGAAGTCATCGAGGAGAGGCTCGACAGGTTAGAAGCACTTCCGAGGGGAGTAGATTTGCAACCGCCGATGGGAAATACACGTGAAACGCCGGAATTTTGGACTAGTAATGTACAGTCAAGTGTACATGCCGATACACGACCTTGGCAGTTTAATGCAACAGCGCCAAGCCAGACGTTAAATTACGATGCTAACCCGTTCAGACCAGCTATAAATAGACTGGATCCTGAAACTAACACGCCGTCAAACAACTACATGCAGAATACATACCGTACTGCTAATACTCAGGGTAATGTCACAGTGATAAGGTCAAGGGAAGAGCAACCCGCTAAATTCACTGGCACAGGAAGCGGAGTGACTCCTGTAGAATTTCTCACGAACGTCGAGAGCTATTTACGAGACACACTCGTAACTCCTGAAAGAGAACTTCGAGTTATTGAACGTCTTCTGGATGGACAAGCAGCAACTTGGTATCGGGCTTTTAAATATTCATTCTCCGGGTATCAAGACTTTAAAGAAGCACTACTGAGGACGTATTGGTCGAGTGACGTTCAGCAAAGTATAAGGGCTGAAATGTACACTCGCCGATACAGTTCCAACATGCCAACTCGCTACGCAAATTACTTTGCAACCCAGCTTGCTAAATTGAGAAATCTTCAGCCTCCTTTATCGGAGCAGGATTTAGTGAATACCATAGTATGGCAATACCCAGCCGACGTGCAAAGAGTACTAATCGCTGCAGGGGCGACGACAGATCAGATATTACGACGTCTTGATGCTAACGCGGAGCAATTTCCAACTCACCGTCAACAGAAGGTTGACAGGCGTGAAGAGCGTCACGTTAACGTCACGACTGTGGACAAAGTTAGCCAGACACAAGAAGCATCACAGAACTCTGGGAATCCTCGGCCAGAATACAACAATGAATACCGCCGTAACTGGAGAGAGTGGAGTAATACTCCATATTCAAGGAACCAGAGAGAAGACAATAGAACATATTGGAATCGTAGGTTCGATAATGGGGCGAGCGACAACCGTCGTCATGACAATAACCGTCGTGGGAATCAGGAAGGTCCGTCAGGAAGAGGAAGGATCCGGCGAGACTACAGGTATAACGGAGGTTACCAACGAGGACGTGATCCACGTTACCATCCGGACCGTGGCTGGGAAGGGAGAGCGCGCGAGAGCCGCGAGTACCTCCAGCAATTGAGAGAGAGCCAAAATAGAGAAGAGGGAGAAAGGAACCCTACTTTGAGGGAAGAAAGAAATGTGACGTCAGAGGCAGGACAGAACCAGCCTGGTACCTCTAGTCACAACAAAGGAAAAAAAAAGGCCGAAAAATTAAGACAGTCTAGTTTGGCTGAGCACAGAGTGACGGCAGATATTTTACTCTGGGAGCCCATCCAACAGGATTTACTCGACGAACGACGAACGACGAACCACAGTTATGAGCCAACACGTTTACCCAAAATAGTAGCCACTCTCAATGGATGCAGTGTTATAATTCTGATCGATACTGGCGCAATGATCAGTGTAATCTCTGCAGATTGCTATGCTAAGTTGAAGGCTAACTCTGAGGTGACAGAGTTGCCTGTTTCCGCTATTCGTGTCAGAGGAGTGATACCTGACCGGGTTGTGACGTGCAAGATACATGTTTTGTGCTCATTGAGAATCACAAGCCACGTGTATTTGCACGAATTCTTAGTTATGAAAGGTTTGCATCATGATGTCATACTAGGGGCTGATTTCATGAGGACGTATGACGGTATTATCGACATGGGACGCAATACTGTCGAATTTAAACCGAACGAACCTATAGAGATGAACCTTGTGGTAGATGAACCGGAATTCCTGTCCGAAGTCGACGTTGTCGAGCAACTTAATAGCAAGGAAACACTTGATGCCGACGGAAAGGCAGGATTAATATCCACAACCATGCAAGAGAATTTGGCTACTACACTAAATGAATATTGGGACATATTCGATACTGTTCCTGGCGAAATTATGAATTATGAATATGACCTCATTTTATTAGACGACTCTCCATTTCAGAAGAAAATTAACCCGATTGCTGAAAAACACCGCGAGGAAGCTGCAAGGAAGATCCATGAGATGGAAGTAGCAGGCACGATTAAGAAGTCACCGACTCCTTTTCTGAATCCAATTATACCTGTGGTTAAGGTTGATGGAAGTTTGAGGCTTTGTCTCGACGCAAGGGCTTTAAACGAACGCCTGGCTCCCGAGCACGACAGACCGCCTAAGATTAGGGACATCCTTAGGAAGTTTAAAGGGAAGAAAATTTTCTCATCATTGGACCTTGTACAATCATATTATCACATCAAACTGTCCGAGCATACTCAGAAGTACACTGGCTTCTTATTTGATCAAACCACCTATGTCTTCTGCAAGTTACCATTTGGTTTGAAGAATGCTGGAGCTGCTTTGATTAGAGCACTAGATGCTAAGTTAGCTCCAGAGGTAAAAGAGAAAGTAATATGTTATGTGGACGACATAATCATCGCTTCTGAAACAGAGGAAGAGCATTTGGCTACCCTACGCCTTGTTTTTGAAAATCTTCGACAGGCCAATTTCAAGGTCAAGTTTGATAAGTGCAGATTTCTCCAAAGAGAAGTAAATTTTGTTGGACATATTATTAATGGAGATGGATATCGTCCGAATCCAGCAAAAATCAGAACTGTCGCCGCTTTTCCAACGCCAACCCGTGTGAAGCACGTGAGACAATTTTTGGGAATACTACAATTTTTTGCTGCTCATTGTGAGCGATACTCAGAGACTGTTGCACCACTTCAAAGTCTGCTGAAAAAGAACTGTAGATGGAATTGGAATGATGAGTGTGAGACAGCATTCCAGAAGGCTAAGCAGATGCTAGCGAATTCTATCCAGTTGGAATATCCTGATTATTCACGCAATTTCATTCTTGAAACAGACGCATCAGCCATTGGTATTGGAGCTATATTATTGCAGGAGGACGATGATAAGAAACGTCACTACATCGCTTTCTTGAGCAGACGTTTAAGAGCTCACGAATCTCACTATTTTACAACAGAAATAGAAGCACTAGCCGTCGTATATGCATTAGAGTACTGGCAGAAACTTTTGATAGGCCAGAAGATTGTCGTAAGAACCGATCACCACGCTTTGACCTTCATCCTACGAACAAGACTGGCAAGTGACAGGATCACTAGATGGACTCTTTTTCTCCAACAGTTCGATCTGGAGATTGTTTACAAACCAGGCAGAGAGAATGTATTGGCCGACATCCTCAGCCGGAATCCTGAAACTTCTATTAATGCCATTGACATCGAGGGAGAATGCGAAGAACACCTTCGCCGACTTCGTTATCTACCCGAAGGACAGAGACGTGAAGAGGAACTTAGACACATCATTCGATTTCTTGAACGAAAGATGGATCCTCAGGATGAGCTTGTGCAAGGATTGCTGCCATAGCAGATGACTATCTGATTTACCGTCGCGTTTTGTATAAATTTGTGGACGAAAATCACACCCAACTGCGTGCAGTTATTCCCAGAAGGTACCAGGAATCTGTCATTCTCATGGTACATTTGTCTATTGGTCACGGTGGAACGGACAAGACCATTGCCACCATTAAAGAGTCGTTCACCTGGAGAAGGTTAGGAACCACTGTCAGAGAGTGTTTACGTGCTTGTGACGCATGCCAGCGGAACAAATACACGTCACACTTATTGAGAGAACCACCTAGACCTATACTACCAACTCAACCCAGAGAGTTGTAGGCACAAGATCTTTACGGTCCTATACCTAAAGCCCGTCGTGGGAATCGTTACATTGTAGTCACCATAGATGTGTTTACAAAATATACAATGCTCCATCCTATTCAGAAGCCTAATGCACATCAAATTATCCAGCGAATAAGACGACAAGTGATACCGGAGGCAGGGAAGCCACAATTCTTATTAACTGACCACGGATCGCAATATACTTCTGCAGAATTCGCCAACGCTATGGAGGAACTAGAGATTGGTCATCTTTTGTCATCAATAAGACACCCTGAGAGCAATCCAGCGGAATGCGTTATGTCCACTATTGCAAAATTTTGTCGTTTGTATTGTCAGGAGGAACACTGGCGATGGACTGAAGTCCTTGTTTTGATGGCAAAATGCATTAATTCTACTGTGCATGAAAACACTGGTCAAATACCTTTGGTCCTGCATTTGAACCAGATGCCACTGAGAGTCTGGAACCGCGTGATTGTAAATCCACCTTGTTTACAACCATCGCATGCCAGCAGACTGTTAGCTGCTAGAGATACTTTAGACAGACAAGCTGCCAAACGCTTGAGGAGAACAAGACGCCAGAGATTCAGAGAACCACTTGAGGAGGGAGACCTTATCCTTATAAGGAGACCCGGAATTTCTAATCCAATTGACCGCGTATACGGGAAATTTCTTTCCTTGTATTACGGCCCTAGTCGTGTTAGACAGCCGGTGAATAATGGGAGTTATGTCATTGAAGACATCAGAACTGGAGAACGTATTGGAACTTTCAACGCCGCCAATCTAAAAAATATCGCACATGAATGAATTATAGAGGCAAATAAAATGTCGTCCCAACATTTTCTTTGAAACGACGGAGAGGCAGATGAACCCGCTGAGCTATGGTTCATGTGATATTTTTGTGACGGAATAATTATTATGGGATGTAGTACTTTTGAACATACCCAGAATACCACGTGGAGCAGAGAGCTCATGCTATACTCTTTGAAGTAGCGCTCAATTGCATTTTTGACTTTGGAGGTCTTGTTAATCACTTTTATCCTTTCATAAGACTCAGAATATTCTAATTCGTCATTCTGTATTATTGAATCATTTTGGTGAATGATTATTACGTTTTTGGTAAGGTATAACACTTGCAAATACGCAAGGAGCTATGAAAGTAGTCGCTCAATGACTTTGTTTTGGCGACCTACTTCCGAGTGAAAGTCAGTGACGACACTACATCTGGAGATCTGACGCCAGACAGGCGTGTTTCGAGTATCCGTCCGTCGCGACGTGGACATTATAAATATTTTTGTGCTCAAGTGAGCATCCGACTGCATCGTGTGTTGAAAATAACTATACTAACGTTGTCACACATTGTGGACATATTATTGTTCTACGAAAGGCCATATTAGGCAATATTTTCTACAAACTGTAATTGGTGCCATACGCCGGATATTTTTCCCACGTGTAAGTGGAAGGGCAAAGTGCCACGCCGAAAATATAAGAGTTATCGTCTGATAATTGTGCCAAGACGACGTGATTATTACTGCCAACGATCACAACATTATTGCTACGGAAATTCTGAATTGAAAATATCAATTTTATCGCGGATGCCACGTGATTGATAAAACGTGATACAATTGCACGTGCTAACAAGCAAAGCATCGCATCGTGTTGAATCTTGAGGATCAACAGGCTGAAAACTACAAAATACTGTGGAGAACACTATTATTTGCATCGTCCACAATAATCACGCCAAAACGCCGAGAGGAACGAGATATTTCGACATTTTCGACATCATGCAAGACATTGAACTTTTCCACGCCATGGTGAAGAAGACGATTATGGGCTAATACCATTCCGGTATGAGGGGGACGTCGTGATGGAGACCACCAGCTTGATGGAACGTCAGGATGCCGAGGACGCAGACGAAGGAACGTGGATGCCGACTTCCAGGCACATTCCAGACCTTTTTGGGAGACCATCATCCGGAGGCGAACGAACCCTGGTTGCTTGGGAGGTCCAGATTGGTGAATCCGTGGAGGACAGGACCATGCTGGAGAGCCAAGCAGAGTTCTTCGCGACCCTGGTCGATGAATGTCTGAGAGCTACCAAAAGTCGTGAGTTTGGGCACCTTTTGTAATAGTCCGCGGTGGTATATTTAGATATCGTAGTTTTTTTTGTGTGTGAATCAACCGCACTTATGTGTCAGCCATTTGCTAGGTAGGGTTGTAATTAGTATAATTGTTGTTTATTTCAGTCATTGTGAGTCACCCTGTGGGGTAGACCAGTTTTGGTTAACCCTGGTGCCGTCCTGATGGACGTCGTACCACGTTATAGCCGACCCACTGCCAAACATGACTGTAATCATTTGCAGCTATTTTGCTCAGCCATGTGTAGGATATTTATCCGTGGTTTCATTCAGATGTCATCGTCACTTTATTTAACTGCAATCTTTGCAACCACTCTGTTGAGACTTATGACCTCGTTAGATAGGTCGTATCGTTAGGAAACCAACTGTAGTTTCCAGTTTTATAAAAATATGCTGTATTTTCATTTTTGAAAGCGCTCAGAAGCCAATTTATAGTCAAATACTGACATATTTATTATTTTGGAGAAAGTGTAGATGTCAAGCATCGAACTAAGTGCACTATCGCATCATTATGCAGGTCTAGAGTTGCAGATCTGTGCCATATTTATCAATTTGTTACTACTTTGTTTCTGTCATGAGGACACAGGTGTTAATGTTATACTGAGAACTTAATAAGTGTTATATCTTTGATGAGCAAAGAAGCTCGTGAGACATGCTGTTATGTCTGTGATTTACTATTCTTTGAAATGAAGGACTGCGATACTTTATTGTACAGTTAAATTGTAACGTGTTTAGCACACGGATTCTATTAGGTTTTTGAACCAAGCATATGCTAAGAATGACAAGGCCAAATATTACGGTATTATATAATGTTAAAACTAGCCGGCCTTGCCTGTTGAAAAATGTGGTCAGTGAAGGACTGCAATTTGTGAAGTTGTCACCAATAAACTGGTATGTTGACCCAGTAACCTTGAAAACAAATGCTTGAAAGCGAGACAGAACTACGATAACATAGGACAGAATGTTGATTTCATTCATCTCTTTCTTTCAAAGCAGCTATTGCTCATGAAACCCAGTGTTTCTTACTGTATTTTTGTTCATTTGTTTTTCTTGGATTTTCATACTGTTAGTTAGATATTTTGCTGCGAGGAATGTCATTTCGACATGTCCAGGGTTGTCAGGTTTCTTTATGCATTGTTGGCGATCCTCTTGAGAGAGGCAAATTATAATGAAGGCAATTTGGTTATTAAATGCGAGGTTTTTGCCGCAGGTAACCCATGATATTATGTGCCTTGAGTGAGTAAGACGTGCCATTGTTGTTAGTCGCGCATCTGTTGTTGTTATGAGGCATTATTATGAGAGTTGTTGAAAGCGAGGTATTTACCGCTGATAACTCGTGTTATTGTGAGTCCGAGCCGAGTTTGCTCGTTGAGTTTTCCGACTATTGAGTCGATGTTTTGCTGCGGGAGAATGATCTTTAGAAGACTACTCCTTGTCAGGCCTTTGTCAGAATACGCCATAAACCTACGGAAGGGACATAAACCGACATAATAAACATCATCCGCATAATTGTTTTAAACAAGATCTAACTAACATATTGTTTCCATTTAAACTTTGACATTCTTACATTTGAACCTGCTGACATGGCCGTGCAGATGAAGGGATTTCCTTTATTGGAAACGACGAAGACTGTAGACATTTTTGTTGTGACCTGGCGCACACATGAACCATTAGTTCATAGTGTGTGGAGCGCAGGCCATGTGATTGTCAGACGTGGTTTTAACTACGCTATCACCGACATTACTATCAAGCTAGATGACAATGGTTTACAAAGAGTTAACCATGGGGCAGGAAGGCATTATAATAAAAACTGTGTTGTACTATAATTATTGATGTCATGAAACTGTATTTTTTTCCCATGTTACCTTTATTGCGTGCTATTTAGCACATGATTGTTGATTAGATTAATTGTTTTTAAATGGCTGTACACTTAGCTTTGTATTGTAACTGTTTTGCTATTACGGACGTCACCGCCGTAACTTTGAATGTTAACTGATAGGACTTAGCTAGAAAAGTTAAATGTAAATGTGGAAATGGTACCACCATAACTTAGCTTTGCTTTGCTCCTTCACTTAAATGTAACTTCATATTAGCTTGATCATGTAACTTGTATTAGGGATTTTGCGTCGTACCATTTACCCAGCGTTGTTGCTGTTGCTTACTTATTGTGTATTAGATCTTTCGCGAGGGTTAATGTAACTTCATTGTTAGGGACTTGAACTTTTATTATCATTAACTTTTAGCTTGCGGATTAGCCGAATATAACCCTCCGAACTAGGATAGGGGTTTGTGGAAATCTACAATAAATTTTCACGGTGTTTTACATAAGCCTGGATGTTTAATTTCACAGTCTAGTTTTTGAGGTGAACCTTTCCTTAGGCCGTCTTTGACCATCGCAACCATGTACCACGCTCCCCGTGGACTATAGAACCTCGTGCCGCATTGGCCTATTGTTAGGAAGTTCACCTGATCCTCACGGCAAACTTTTAAAGGTCCGACGGGGGAGATGTTAGGAGAGTCATCGCGGTTGTTGGCTATCCCGACAGCTTTACCGGAGGACTTCTGAAGGTCACTCACAAATATGTGCCGTTGCCACCCGGCTGACGGTAACAATATAGCTGTCGTGCAGAGTGACCACATGGTCTGTTGTATGGTTATGAAGAGGGCGATTATGAGCTGTGCATCAGTATATAAACTATAACTTTCTCTGGAGAGGGAAAAGCTGTCACATGTAGAGATTCACCAATGGCGTGTATCTCTAGTGGTAAGAGGGGGTTTTAGCCAATCAAACCATAAGCGTTGGGGTTTGGTTGGGCTGACCTTAAAGTTGTTGTGGAAAGCTCAATACTGAGAATTATTATGAGGAAGGAACAGAAATATGTGTCCCTTGTGAAATAATGGAGACAGTCTGGAAACTTAAGAATGTTAGCAGTGGCCAACTCTTAGTTCTGTTCTTCCGAGAAATATCTAATGGAAATATGTTCACTTAAAGTGCTTTTGAAATAGCAAGCTTTTACTTGCTTTGCCTGTGGGCTTGGAGTGGACTCTTATAATATTCTGACTTCCTGAAGAGAATATACTTCGTCTCTCCTGGACAGTAATAATAATAATAATAATAATTATTATTATTATTTATAATAATTATTATCATTTAAAAACCAAAATTAGTAAGGGATGTCTCTTGGTCATGGCTAGTAAGGGGTTTACTGGGCAATGGACATGACTCATGTACTCAGCGCGTGCCGCGTATTGGATTAAAATAATCTTAAAGCTAAGTTTACAAAGAGAAAAGAGAAAATGGATTTCTTTACAAAACACTATTAGAAATGTAAATAAAAAGAAAGCTCACAAAAAGAATTAAAAACATATGAATGGTTCGATTACGGTGAATCGAACGTCGCTGCTATATGATGTATCTTCCAGTTATATCACGATCAACTTCAGTGTGGTTTAATATTATCGAACGTAATATGACCACAAATCAACCGTAATGGACACGGCAGTCTGTATCACATTGATACCTTGAAATAAACCAGTAGACTCTTAATAGTTGGATCGGTCTGTTGAAGTTAGCTGTCCAATTTGGTAATGCAGTACATAATATTAATCCAAACTGACCTAGTATTTTATATGTGCAAGACATATGAAACAATTTGGATATTGCCAAGCCAAAATATAATGTATGGATACGTTGAGAAAAAAACAACAACATTCATTAAACAGTGGGTAACAAAGAACAATCGTAGTTGTGTAACCCCTGTAGTCTACTTGGGTGTGTGCGGGGAATCTCTCTGATAACCAGTGACACTGTGATGGTCTTTTTAATTGGGGTTAGGACATGGGTAGGAGTGGTTCGTTTCCTTAATTTTGCCTGGATTAGAAGTGGGAAACTACGTAAAACAACTATTACGGTGACTGAGATACGAATGAAGCCCAACTTTTGTCAGTTCTATCTCACGAGGCTGAGTAAAGCCCGTTTCAGCCCTCAGACTAAAGTGAAATTTCTTTGCTGAGCAAGGTATCGAAGAATTACAGTATATTCACTGCGTCACGACCAGATAAGTTAACATATTACAGCATTTTGACACGGTGTTCATGGACAAATGCTACTTATTTGCTTTTGTAGTTCTGTTGTTGTTGTTGTTGTTGTTGTTAATAATTCATTTGACGGGCTTGGGACATCTTGCTCGTCAGTCCCGTATAGTTGGGTGTGTGCTGAACTTGTCTGAAAACGTGTATTCCTGTAATGACTACAGTAGTAGTGTGTGTAGCTGTTTTTGGGACAGGGATGGGGTAGGCGCCCTGGATTTAATTAAGGTACTATCCCAGCATTTGCCTGGAGTGAGTGTGGGAACAAACCTGGGGAGAAACCACACTCAGGATAGCCACTCTCAGTGCCGTGATTCAAACCTTCGACTTCCGGATTTGCTGCAGCTGGCTTCGCGGCCATGGTGCACGCTTTAACGAGCACGGCTACGCTGCAGTGTGTCTATAGTTCTAGTTCGAAGGATTGTCGCTAGTCGCGACTATTTGTGTGTGGCATTGTTTCCATAATGACCTACATAGTTGTGCTTGTAAATAAACTGTTCAACGTCAGTTGTAACTCTTCAGTCGGACAACAAGAACTTGTCCAATAACTGGGTGGGGGTTAAATATACAGGGTCAACGAAAAAGGTTGCAGCAATTTCAACAAGTAGTTCCGCGAAGAACTATACAGCCTATTTTCATATATCCTACTCATGTTAATTGCCTCTATCAACATACAAAATTTCAGTTTGATTGTTTTGATAGATTCGTAGATAATGAGAACCGTCTAAATATTTCAGATGGTCGCCAGGTTGGATCTTTATTTATGTACTATTACATGACGATTATTGTGTACATGTGATATTCAAACTTCAATCGCATGAGTAGGACACAAGAAGTAAAAACGAGATTTTAAAACTTCGCACAGCTGCCATCTTGTGGTTATGAAAACAATTGAAATCAATCAGATGCCAGTGGATTAATATTTGTATGAGCATTTAACGTGCAAAGTTTTACTGCAATGCGAGAAACGTCCATTTAAATATTTGTACTTCGCGTCGCTGCCATGTTGGATTTGTGCTCACCAGGTTACTGAAAGTCCTATAGGTGAACTTATGTTCATAGCCTCTATGAACATAAAAATATCAGTTCGATTGCTGTAAAAGATTCGTAGATATTGAAAACCGTTAAAATATTTCGGATGCTCGCTATTTTGGATTGTTATATGTAGTTATATAGAGTTATGTACCATTAAAGGAAAATTATTTCATAGGTTCATTATACAAACTTTCACTTCGATCGCATGATTACGACACAAGAAATAAAAACTTAATTTTAAAATTTCACACAGCCTCCATCTTGAGGTTATGCAAACAATTGAACTAAATTAGATGCCAATGCATTACAATATGTATAGTCATTTACTGTACCACATTTAACTGCACTCAGATGGTTAAATCACGAGAAAAGTCTATTCAAATGTTTCAACTTCGCTTGGCTGCCATGTTCGTTTTGTACTTCACAAGTGTTTGAAAGTTATATAGATAAACTTGTAGCAGTGCCCTTTATCACCATACAAAATCACGGTGATATCTGTAATAGTTTCGGAGATAGAGAATATCAGTGAAATATTTCGCACAGCCGCCATTTTGAGGTTACGTAAACAATTGAACTAAATCAGACGCCAGTGCATTACAATGTGTATAAACATTTGCTGTACCATGTTTCATTACGTTTGGATGGTTAAATCGCGTGAAAAGTATATTTAAAAGTCTCAAGCCGCTTGGCAGCCATGTTGGTTTTGTAGTTACCAGATTTTTGTACGTCTCATAGGTGAACTCTAGTAGTGCCTTGTATCACCGTACAAAAGTTCAGGGTGATATCTGCAATAGTTTCGGAGATACTGAATGCTGGTGAAATATTTCGCACATCCGCCATGTTGGATTGCTGCGATACAATAACATTTGAAGGGCACGGTCGAGGTGTGTCAGAATGGTGCTACAGGGTGGCGCACGAAATGTCCTACACTGGAAATTGTTTATAGAATATTTAATATACAACATATTTAACAAAAATTGGCATTACAACATTCACTGAAATGTGCATGATTAGTCAGTATGCAGAATATGTTCAATACGCCCACTTTCTCGGCGTACAACAGCTTCAAGACGAACTTGCATATCTGTGACCACTCTACGACACATGTCCTCACACAACCCTCGGAAGAAAGTCACAATGGCCGCTTGCAATTTCAGTACATTTTCTGGTGTCTGGCGGTAGATTGTCTCCTTCAAAGATCCCCACAGGAATAAATCGCAGAGATTCAGATCGGGGTTATGTGGTGGCCAGATTGCGTAGCTCCGAAAACGTTCGGGATATCGATGGGACATCACACGGGGCCCGAAATATTCATTCAGGAAGTTCAGAACGACATTTGATGGGTGCGGACGATCTCCATCTTGCATGGACCATTGTGTCTCTATTGGTAGTCGTGATGCAAAGAGTTGTGGAAGGAAACTCTTTTGCAACATGTCCATGTAACGCGCACTGTTGACTGTGTCATTGAAAAAGATTGGCCCAATAATTCCAAGACTGGAAATTGCAGCCCACAGACACAATTTCACACCATGACATTCAACCACGTGCACAATAGCAGGCCGTTTCGTTCGCCCTAAACCGGACATTCTGTTTGTTCACAGCACCGTTGAGTATGCCTCATCACTGAACCATGTGTTGTGCAGTAAAGGATCACCTTCTGCATTAGCTCACGCAGCAAACTGTACTCGCCGTTGCTTGTCAAGCGCCGTTAGTTTATGACCTGTTGTTATTTTGTACGGGAATAGGTCAAGCTCAGACTGCAGTATCCTCTGAATTGACCGACGAGAGATGCCCAGCTGAACATAGGCAGTTCTGGTGGATTTGGAGGGGCTGCAAGCCACAGCCGCTCTCACAGCAGCAATATTATCCGGTGAGCGGACTATCTTGAGACGGGTTAGTTTTCTCTCCTTGTGTTTCAAATTGGCTGGCCAGTCTATACACCGTCTGCCTACAGGGAGCCCACCGGGTACGGAAATTAACACGAAACCTTTCTTAAGTCAGAGTTACAGTCTTTGTTTCCGCATAAAACAACACTGTTTTCACCTTCTGTTCGCGCGTCAACCTCCCTTTGTCCGCCATGCTGTATAACTGGAAGCCCGTACGCATGCAAGACATGTGCTGCAGTCTGTCGAATCACGCATGAAATAAGGTTTCTGTTCACGAAAGGACATGGTTGTGAGCCCAGATTTACACATTTTATAAACCATTTTCGATGTATGACATTTCGTGCGCCACCCTGTATGATCTTACCGAGTTTCATTGAAATCGCTCCAGCCGTTTAGAAGTTATTAGGGGGACATTCACTCGAATCACACAGCACACGGACAAAAATGTGATCTCATAAGCCTATTTTTAGCCTATTTTCAATTTTGAAAAAAAAAAAAAAAGGCTTATGAGATCACCTTTTGTCCGTGTGTGTGTGCGTGTGTGTGTGTGTGTGTGTGTGTGTGTGTGCGTGTGTGTGTGATTCGTGTGTGTGTCCCCCCCTAATAAAATCTAAACGGCTGGAGCGATTTCAATGAAACTCGGAAAGTTCATAGCACTATTCCCGGCGACCTCGACCGTGCCCTTCAAATTTTGTTACGACTCACCAATCCAACATGGCGGCTGTGCGAAATATTTCACCAGCATTCAATATCTCCGAAACTATTACCGATATTACCCTGACATTTTCTATGGTGATAGAGGGAACTACTATAAGTTCACTTATGTGACTTTTGAAAACCTGGTAACTACAAAGCCAACATGGCGGCCAAGCGAATTTGCGACTTTTAAATAGACGTTTCTCGCGATTTGACCAACCAAACGCAATGAAACTTGGTACAGTATATGTTTATATACTTTGTAATGCACCGACATCTAACTTCGTTCAAATGTTTACATAATCACAAGATGGCGGATGTGCGAAATATTTCACCGGCATTCTATATCTCTGAAACTATTAGAGGTAAAACCCTGAAATTTTGTACGGAGATAAAGGGCACTACTGGAAGTCCATCTATAAGACTTTCAAAAACCGGTTAACTACAAAACGAACATGGCGGCCAAGCGAATTTGAAAATTTTAAATAGACCTTTCTCGCGATTTAATGTTCCAAGCGCACTGAAACCTGGCACAGAAAATATTTATACACATTGTAATCCACTGGTATCTAATTTAGTTCAATTGTTTACATAACCTCAAGATGGCGGCAGTGCGAATTTTAAAATTAAGATTTTATTTATTGTGATGTAGTCATGCGATTGAAGTGAAAGTTTGAATAATGAACCTACGCAATAATTTTCCTTCAATGGTACATGACTCTATGGCCTATACATTTAACAATCCAACATGGCGACCATCCAAAATATTTAGACGATACTGAATATCTACGAATCTATTTTAGCAATCAAACTGCATTTTTTAATGTTCATAGGGGCTATGAACTTAAGTTCACCTATAGGACTTTAAATAACCTGGTGATCACAAATCCAACATGGCGGTGACGCGAATTATAAATATTCACATGGACGTTTCTCGCAATATAACCATCCGCGTGCAGTGAAACTTGGTACAGTAAATCCTTATACGAATGTTAATCCACTGGCATCTAATTTATTTCAATTGTTTAGATAACCTCAAGATGGCAGCTGTGAAAAATTTTAAAATCTCCTTGTTTTTTCTTGTGTCCTAACTATGCGATTGAAGTTTGAATACTACACGTTCACAATAATCTGCATGTAACAGTACATAACTCTAGGACCTACATATATAAAATCCAACATGGCGACCATCCGAAATATTTAGTAGGTTCTCAATATCTACGAATCTATTACAGCAATCAAACTGAAATTGTGTATGTTGATAGTGGCCATTAACATAAGTAGGATATATGAAAATAGGCTGTATAGTTCTTCACGGAACTACTTGTTTTTCATAAAATGAAAATAGGCTAAAAACCATAGCTCAGGAGCTATTTGAGATATTTAAACGATTTTTTTTTTCTTAAATTCACCACCTCAAAAAGTTCTTTATTCATACTTTATAATAATCTTTGGTTGCTCTGCACACATCCAGTCGATAGTCGATTTCGGCCCAAGTGCGCTGGATCATCTCAGGCGTGATTGTAGCAACAGCAGCGGTGATGCAGATCTCTGACCGGTTCACTGAATACAATGCTTTTTTACGTATCCCATAAGATAGTCTTGGGGTGTCAAGTTGGGGCTTCTAGGAGGCCATTGAATAGGTCTGGCATGGCAGCTTCCTGTCACGCACTCATTCTGCGCATCAGATGAAGGTCACGGGGGGAGTACAGTCACATCTAAAACTAAAACTCGATGAGTTCCTGATTAGTTTTCAGGTCGAATTATTAATATAGCTCACTTACAACGGTAGATATGATTTTTTAGCCTACTTTTCACATTTTGCAAAAATGAGGAAAAAGTAGACTTATGAGATCGGGCAAATGTGTGTCTGTCTGTCTGTCTGTCTGTCTGTCTGTCCTTCTGTCTGTCTGTCTGTCTGGCTGTGTGTGTGTCCTCCCCTATCAACTCCTAAACGGCTGCCGCAATCGAAACAAAATTTGGTAGGAGGAAAGATCTATACCTGAATATCTCACGACCATATTTGAAAATGATGTCAGTGCTACAAACTGCTGAAAAATCGCAATTGAATTTTGAGCTCCAAGTTGGATATCTTGGAAGGTATGAATGGGAGCTATTTCAAAATTGGCACACGACTAGATAATAATATTGCAGTTTAATTTCCAGGAGGCCATACATGGCAGTGTTGCCAAAATGATTATAAGCCTGCTAATAGGTCCAAAATTTAAATGCATATAACTTCTACACTATCAATTGGATTTCAACCAAATTTCGTATGTACTATGTGTACATAAACTGATATGACTGAGAGTATTCTTAAGAGCCACCAGGGCTGCCAACTGTCAATAAATGCTCTCTCTATTTTTTATCCAAATACCAATATATCAGAAAGTATGCAAGCCAACAGCCTTAACCTTCGCACACTTATAGTGCCTGACATTCTAGATTAATTTGGAGCAACTATTGTATGTCAGTGCTACCAACATGATTCTAAGCCTGCTGATAGGACCAACTTTAAATACATGTAACTTCTATACTATCATTTGGATTTCAACCAAATTTCGTGTGTGCTATGTGTACCTTAACAGATATGACTATGCCGATTCTTAAGAGTAACAAGGGCTGCCAACTGTTAATAAATAATGTCTCTATTTTTGTTACCCTAATATCAATATATCAGAAAGTATGCAAGCCAATAACTCTAAACTTTGCACACGTATAGTACCTGGCATTCTAGATTTATTTGGAGTAACTAATATAGGCCTACGCCAGTGCTGCCAACATGATTCTAAGCCTGCTGATAGGTCCAATTTTAAAATGCATGTAACTTCTCTACTAACTAATGGATTTCATTCAAAATTAACACAACAAGAGATCATATTATTTCAGAGTATTTCTTACCAATACATGTATGTCATTGTTGCCAACATGATTTTACGCGGCTGTTAGATCCAATGTTTAACTGCATGTAACGTCCATGCTATCCATTGGACTTCAACCAAATGTTGTATTCTGTACCTTAAGAGATGGAACTAAGAATATAT
The DNA here is from genome assembly GCA_946902985.2 of Meconema thalassinum. Lineage (NCBI taxonomy): Eukaryota > Metazoa > Arthropoda > Insecta > Orthoptera > Tettigoniidae > Meconema > Meconema thalassinum. The sequence goes on along the minus strand of OX336390.1, from coordinate 148,958,357 downwards.
TCCGTCACCAGGGCTGCCAACCGTAGTTCTCAATTAGGCTACATTATGCCAGGTATACCGTATTTCGAACTAATTAGAAATTTCGATATTACCAACTTAATTTCGTCATTATTCTAGATAGATCCATATAGATTAATCATTGGCATGAATTTTAAATTTTAAGAAAAGTAGGCTCTTTAGTTCGTCACGGAACTTCTTGTTGAAATTGCTGCTATCTTTATCCATGACCCTGTATATAATACAGGACGCCAAGAAATGTTCTCCGCAGTGACTTCCAGCTTCTGCCAGAGCTAGCATCATCAGTTTAGTTGGTAGCACGGTATCCTTGACAGGGTGAATCCCACGCGTGTGGGCTGTAGGCTGTCGAAACCGTCAGTGTGTATTGCAATAAGCGAGCGTGTGTGTCATCAGCACTTCCTGCATCTGTTATGAATGGCTGTGGTGAGTACAAAGTTTATTGTTTGTTTGTTTGTTTTGATAAAAGCGGCAGTCGTGCTGCCAACGTAACTATTGATGATAGCTCCCTCACAGACGCATGTAGGCACTGCGGAGAACATTAACTGGCGCCCTGTATATGAGCATTAAGTAAATAACACGCCGGGAAAAGAATTACAACTATTAGTTATAATCACTATCATAATGGTAAATTTTAGGATTACACGTTTCGATCTTCTAGAGGTCATCATCAGACCACAATCACTGGGTTAATGTTTAAATTTATACACTGTACATATACAGTACATATACTAAATAAATGCATACGAACATTAGAAAGGTTGTGGTTATGGAATAGGTATGGGGTTATGGAATACCATGATATCTACTCTGACAATTGCTACTCCCTAAACGTCAACGTTTAAACTAAACCTCTTTGGTACGATTAGACGCCACAAGATGGCAGATTGCCCCTCGTGTTCCTTCAGCAGCGGTAAGCGTCAATATTCGCCATCAGACGTTGCGGAACCTTCCAGAGGTGCGTACTCATTGCGCAATTTTGAGTTATGTGTTGTGTTTTCATCCTTTAACTCCAGTCTTGCTTTAAATGCATTAATGCGGCTCTCAAATGATATAACTGAATTTAATATGGAAGATAAGATGTGACGTATAATAACATGTAAATGTAACTTTAAATGGGAGGGGTTTATGGACCACTTGAGTTTCAAGTATTCCATAACCCCTCTCATATTAAAAGGTGACTACAGTGCCACTTAGGATCGCGCGTAACAACCATGTTTATCTTCTAGCTCACAACTACTGTATACCATGTAATGTTTTGCTTTAAATATGAAACGTTAACTATACATAAATACTCGATGACTAAGGATATATATCACTATAAATTTTAATTCGTAGTTTTTATATTCATCCACATCCAAAGAAATGGCAGGTTTTAGTAAACCCGCGCCGGTAGATCACCAGCAGTGGAAGAAATGGGATACATCGGCAATGATAAAAGCTATCAAGTCAGTGCGTGAGAATAAAATTGGAAAGCTGAAGCTGCGAAGGAGTTTGGTGTCCCTAGAACTACGCTTTTCCTCCTTGGATCAACTCAAAAAAGTTGAAAAAACTGCAGCTGACTCGAAATTAGGGAGAAACTTTCCTACCAGCAAAATAATAATGTAGAGGATAAATTGGTGATTCTGACTCAATAGAACTACAGGATTCCAGTGGCAGTGAAACCGTCAGCATCCGACCCCAACCAAAATATGACAATTTAGAGTGAATATTCTGTAATGCCAAATTTTTCGGAGGACTTCAGAGGCAAAACATGGGTACAGTGCATGCAGTGTGAGATGTGGGCCCATGAGGATTGTTCTGGATGTGATAGCAATCATTATATCTGTGATTTTTGTAAGTAAGGATATCTTGCTTATATCCAAGATATACTATTCCATATCCCCAGCAATATTCCATAACCCCTACCATTTATCTTAGTTTGACAATAAAAAAAACTGTAATCATACCGTTTATCCAAAAACCTCGTAACGTGAGCGTAATAGGGATAAATAGCAAGCCAATAACCTAGTATATTTTTTTAAAGAAATCCTTGGACTTACTTCCGTAAAACAAAATGGTATTCCATAACCACCTCCTTTCCTATACAACGAGATTCAAACTGCGAATCATAATATCAACACCAATAATCGCACTACACTTATTGTAGTATAATATATACTGAACTCTTTATCCACAGGCTGTATAAAGGATTCTAATAATTATTCATCATCTTTTGATACATTTATACAGACAACAGATATGAGAGCCAGACGACGTTGGGAAAATATTGAGAAATCAGTGGCCGAGAGGACACAATGGTTTAAGCTCCTGTGGTATTTTAGGAGGATGCATATATATTCTTGGGACATAGGACAGGTGTAACTTTTAGCGCGGAAGACGGCTTGGGGACGCACATTATGGCCTGTTGCTAGGAAGATTGGCGCCAAGAAGGAAATCGAATGCTACGAAGCAATTGGTCTATCATCATGTTAACCACTCCCTACATCTGGAAAATATGTAAAAGCGCGCAAAGACATACAAGAGTCTGGGCCAATAATATCAAGACGCCTTGTCTTAGCGGGAACTCGGCTCGGGAACGCGCACTGGGAAATTAACGCGGGAGTTATCTACAGATTAATTCCACGATCGATTCAAGCCGGCTACTGCATATTCGTAACCTCCACACTGCTACGAACTCAATGATACCGATCGCATGCTAGTCTGATAGTTATTATGGAATATTTTTTAATATATTCCCTTCCACACCTACCCTAGTCAGTGTCATTTATAAGGATCCAAGATGCTTCGAGTATCATTACTAATTTTTGTACGTCTGAGGACGGAACATATCACTTATTTCTGTGCGTCTGAGGACGTAACACACATTACTTATTTCTGTGCGTCTGAGGACGTAACACAGATCACTCATTTTGTACGTCTGTGGACGTAAGATTCATACTCTGCATATTTTCATGTTTGTGAACATGGAACAGTGTCGTCAATTTATAAGTGTAACTTCAGTGATTTATTTATAGTCCCAGCACTATCAGTAGGACCAGTTCATCGAAGTAATTCACCAAATAGACTGTCAAGGAATATAGTACTTGATAGGTGAATGTAGTAGGAATTATATCGTGTGTGTATCTGACAAAACTTTATTTAATTCAGCACGTGATGACGTCTAAGAACGAGAATGGATCTGGGAACCAGCAGGACATTTGCCTAAAGATGTCTATGACCAGATAAACATCTTAAAGGAGATGGCTGCAGACGTATTCCTGGCGCTGTTTAAAGGATTGAGTACCAAATAAATTTATTTATTTATTAAATCAGCTACGGTATTATGGGATATTTTTTTGTAAATATTTGTTTGCTTGCTTGGTAATGTAGATTATTAGTTTTTGTTGTACTGACACATTAAATATGGGACTAGCCGAGCGTTGCGTAATTTATATACATTGTGATTGTATTTGGTTTAACTGTACGGGGCGACACGCGGAGCTCGTGCTCGCGTTCGCTTGCGTAAATCGCGGTCAAGCATTATTATTCGGAGATATGCCTTACAACAAAAATGGGACTGAATTAATTTTGAGATTAAAAATAGAAATTGGAGGGTAAAAGATTATTTGTGAGTAGAATTTTATGATGGATCAGGATTATTTTGATAGTTGCTTTCCAGCAGATTTGAATGGGATGGCACTTTGCACCCGAGTTTTTGTTGTGTATTTTTGTTAATGTGTCTATGGACGCAGTATTGTTGATCTGTTTTGAGCCGACCCAGTGTGTGTGTTTTAGAGTCAGTGCAAGCTATGGGTGCGTAATGTGATTTTAATGATGTGCTAGCGAGAATATCATGGCGATTATTCTGACTTGCTCCACGTCAACCCAGTTCATGTCCTCGCGAGGCTGGACTTGTGGTATATATTTGTGTTTCTCGTCATCCAAGGGGATGGGCGAGATCTGTTGACGTTTCCAGAGTGAAACTGCACCGAGCTTGCCGGTCTGAGAGAGGTATTTGTGGCAGTGTTGACTCATACAAGTAGGGGAGCGCTCAATCAGATAACGTGTCTCGTCATTAAGAACAGGTTTGCTTCCTGTACTGCAATTTAAGACGTTGTTTAAATTCACAAAAATCTGATCGGTTATAATGAGTATTGATTGATTAAATGGGAGCTGTCCATAATTGTAAGGTAGCCACCGAAATTCGTGTTTGTCTGGCGTTTCATATAAATGAAAACATAGTTTTTCAGCCGTTAGGCTAGTATTTTGTTGTTGTTGGTTCAATTTTTGGTGTGTTTATTTTGACGCGTCCATGACCCGTGTCAAGTTAGGGTGCGCGAAGCTATGTTCCCAAGTTATGATGAGAGCTTTTTGGGCCTATTTCTGGCATGCTCTTTTTATTCCGTGTGCTCTGGCACCAGCTAGGATCTCAGGGAGATTCTTCATTCTGTTAATATTATTAGATCTTGCATGTGTCAGTATTAATTATGGTGTATTAATTAAGGGTGGGTCCCATAGCCGTAGTGTGATTTAAAAGATGCACTCCGTAAGCAACATGAATGTTTCAATTGTAAACGGACTCGCATCAGTACTCAGTTTCTTATTAACGAGCAGTACACCACACGGTATATAACTTCTTGACCAGAAATAATGGAAGTGTATCTTTATGTTGACGAGTGAGTTCTTACCGCTCAAACGCTTATGTTATGATTTTCATTTATGTGAAGCTGCATTCACATTGCCTTGTTGTGACGAGCGAGTTCCTACCGCTCAATGTTATTATTATTATTATTAAGGGGGTGAAAGTCAGGGAGGATTTGTTATTATTATTATTATTATTATTATTATTATTATTATTATTATTATGCACATACCTTTCAGTCATTAAATTTCTTTCATTCTACTTGTTATTCATTTTATTTCTAGTATAGCCTCTGTCATGAACCTTTCTATTCATTAGAGCATGTTGTTTTAAGCGAACTTTGCTGTGTAACGCAGTCAGGACTGAACACGACCCCGTAGACACCTCTCGACAAAACCATGCTTTATTGAAGGGTGCAATACATTGGACAAGTTCGTGTTGACCAACTGAAGAGTTACAACTGACGGTTTGTGTAGTCAACACTGAGAGAATGGCTTCAAAACTTCTCATAAACTGTTCATAGAAACGCCTACCGGTAATCTAAGGTTGGAGTGCTCAATTCATAACGCTGACAGCTGTGGTGTTGTGATGGAGACATGTTGAATATGCAGTAAATAGCCTGCACAGGCAGTAAAATATGGTAGTTAGAAAATTCACCTTTAAATAAACCACAGGTGTCACTCTTAATCAAGTAAACCAACGGACGTGACGTCAGCTGTGGGAAGGGACGGAGCTGATCGAAATTGAAATGAGGGTGATGAATAGAGGTAGTTTACTTAAATTGTATTTATGGAAATTGGGAATACGTGAAAGTGAATTTAAATAATCTCTCACCTGCTGACAGCATTCTACAAAATTAAGACTTTAGTGAGTTCCTTCTTGGCACACGAGGACAAAACATCGGCCTTTCACTGCTCTATCCCGGGGTTTCATCCCGTACGCACAGGTGAACGATAATGATTGTTGTATTCATCATAATCATAATAATAATTATCATCATCATCATCATCATCATCATCATTAACATCTGTCTGCTCCTACACCATATGTATCCGGGATATAGCATCTAGTCATGTGCCCCCGGGCAGATAGAACCTGTGCTGCATACGTTTTGGTATGTTGTTAATTTTATTCATTTATGGGTACTTGGGACACCTTGGTCATCAGTCTCGTGTACTTGGGTGTATTATGTGATGACCTGTGTTTCTGTCATGACAGTAGTAGTGCGTGTAGCTATAGTTAAATAAGACGAGGGATGGGGTAGGTGACCGAACAGTAGCAGATTCAATGTTACTCAATGTATTTGATCGCTTCCAATGGAGATATTCCGTAAATACATTTCTATGATTCTAAAAAATCCAAGTCAGGTTTCGACTTTGGAGCATAGGTGACTCCGGTGTCGTTTAAGACATTCAGGACACATCTAAGATTTAGCAATGAGCCCAATCATAGCCTGAACCGCGTTGGTGTTAGTAGCTTGGTGCGCCTACCAGGCAGCATATTTAGAAAACTTCCCTGTTTTTAGCCTATTTTCATTTATGAAAAAGAAAAAAAATAGGCTTATGAGGTCACCTTTTGTCCATGTGTACGTATGTGTGTGTGTGTACGTGTGTGTCCCCCAAAATAACTTCTAAACGGCTGGAGCGATTTCAATGAAACTCGGTAAGGTCATAGTATTATTTTGGCCGACCCCGACCGTGCCCGTCAAATTTTATTACGTCTCACCAAAACAACATGGCGGCAATGCGAAATATTCCTCCAGCATTCTATATCTCCGAAACTATTACAGATATCTCCCTGAAATCTTATACGGTGATAAAGGGCACTACCAAATCTTCATCTATGTGACTTTCAAAGACCTTTTAAGTACAAAACTAACATGGCGGCCAAGCAAATTTGAAATATTTAAATAGAATTTTCACGCGATTTAACTATCCGAGCGCAGTGAAACATGTTAAAGCGAATGTTTATACACATTGCAATACACTAATATCTAATTTAGTTCAATTGTTTACATAAAATCAAGATGACGGCTGTGCGAAATTTTAACATTACGTTTTTATTTCTTGTGTCTTAATCATGCGATAGAAATCAACGTTTGAATAATAAAACTACGCAATAATCGTCGTCTAATAGTACATAATCCTATGCCCATTATATATAAAAATGCAACATGGCGACCATCCAAATTATTTAGACGGTTCTCAATATCTACGAATCTATTACAGCAATCGAACTGAAATTTTGTATGTTTGTAGAGGCAATTAACATAGGTTAAGTAGGATATATGAAAATAGGCTATTTAGTTCTTCACAGAACTGCTTGTTGGTTCTGTGTCACAGAGAGCCCGCCCACTACACCTGACAGCTTATCAGGCCAATTTCGATTGGTCCAGCTTTTGCCCGCGAAGATATGCGCACACGTTGTTGATCTATCCTCAATCCTCTTGTAGAAATGTCTTTGTTCAATATGGGATGATTTAGGCCTATTTGGTAGATGAATCCAAACAAATGCATCGAGTTGAAATCAATTGTAATGAAGAGGCCTTGGAGTGGCTATCTGATTATCAAAGAGAAGGTGGATGTCAATGGATAGTTAGTTATTGTTGTTTCAAGAGATGGAACAGTGAGGTCATCTGCCCCTAAATCGATAGATAGCTGATAGGACTTTTCCAAACCCAAAGATGTAGGCTTATTCATTTCATGGCCAAGACTCCCGGGTACAACATTCTAGTTCCTTTGTAACATAGACGTTTGGGTTCGAATCCTGACTAAGGCCTCATTTTCAAGTCTCCCTCAACTCATTAGAACGGTGTTTCCCAATTTTTGTGTGTGTGTGTGTAGCACTTTAAGAGATGAGAATCTCTCGCGTACCATCTAATGGTTGGGTGATGTGGTAACTATAACCCCCATCACCACTACGTAGGAGACCAAAAGATGGATTTTAAATTGTGTTTGTTAGAGTCAGACTGTTAGAGTTAAAGTTCAAATAATAAAAAGTGTGTCTAGTTATTTTATTATTTATTACAATAAGTATTCAATTCAAACATTCAGAAATGAAACTGTACAAATAATATTAATAAAAAACTCTTAATAATTTAACATAAAAACCAAAGTTCAACTAACAACTTCAATGTGAAGGGTGAGCTTGAAGATTAGAAGCCAACTTAGGAATGTCTGGTTTAAGATTGCTGAGTCTCAAACGAAGATCGTTCTCCACTGTAAGGAGCATATTCCGGTATTTATTCTTGAGATAAACAAGTGAAGAAAATGCAGTCTCACACAAGTACGAAGTAGTGAAAGGCAGTAAAAATCTAACTGCTTTGTCTGCTATGTGTGCATAGTATGCACGCCTCTCAACCCAAAAGTTCACAAGAGGCATTTTTGAAAAAGTTTGCCTTAGTTCTGAATCACAATTCAATTCATAAACCTGCTCCTTATCTTTTAGTCCTCGGGCAACATAGGCTATCAATGTTTTTAAATTTTATATTTTATATTTTTATATTTTTATATTTTTATATTTTTATATTTTTATATTTTAAAATTTTTGTATTTTTGTATTTTTATATTTTATATTTTTATATTTTTATATTTTTATATTTTTAAATTTTAAAATTTTTATATTTTTATACTTTTATATTTTTATATTTTTATATTTTTATATTTTTATATTTTCGGATTTTTATATTTTTATATTTTTATATTTTTATATTTTTATATTTTTAAATTTTTAAATTTTTAAATTTTAAAATTTTTAAATTTTTATATTATTATATTTTTAAATTTTTAAATTTTTAAATTTTTGTATTTTTGTATTTTTGTATTTTTGTATTTTTGTATTTTTGTATTTTTGTATATTTATATTTTTATATTTTTATATTTTTATATTTTTATATTTTTGTATTTTTGTATTTTTGTATTTTTGTATTTTTATATTTTTATATTTTTATATTTTTATATTTTTGTATTTTTGTATTTTTGTATTTTTGCATTTTTGTATTTTTATATTTTTATATTTTTATATTTTTATATTTTTATATTTTTATACTTTTATACTTTTATACTTTTATACTTTTCGTAACGTATCTAATATTCTTTTTATATTTTTCGTAACATCACCCCGTACCATTGCAGCAGTACGAGCGTACCAGCAGTGGTACGCGTACCACAGTTTGCAAAACGCCGCATTAGAGGATATCACGAGAGAAGAAATGACTGAAGATGAATGCAACTGGGTGAAGAGTTGGAAGGTAGTGGTTTTGGCCTATAAAAAGTGAACAGACCCAGCATTTATCTGGCGTTGAATATTGAAAATCACGGATAATTATTTGAAATTAAACAACAACAATTATTTCAAGAATTCCGGTAATATCCTGGTGCTAACGCACTGAGATATCTTGACCACTAATTTCAAATTCTTGTGGATAGAAAAGTTTTGTTTATGGAAACCGGGTTATTAAAGCAAGAGAGGGAAGAATCGAAAATACTCGTATATCAAGTACAATAAAAGACGTCATCATTGAGTCCAGCTGAAGTAACTTTATCTAAGTCAAATAAGGCACGATAAGCGAAGTAGGAGATATAGCAGTATCGAAGTAAAGATGGGAACCATTTACAAAGAATTATATAAAACGTGATGGGTTTAGTTCGTGAGACAAATTACCAACAAAGGAAAGAGAGGTCAGTAGTAGTAGTAGTAGCAGCAGCAGCAGCAAGGCTTCTTATTATGGGACAATGAAACTAAAACATTTCAACTTTAATAATTATTATTGAACACAAAAATTCGTCACTACACACTGTCATCAAACCAGTACCGCTATATGAATCTAAATGCCTTATCCTATCCGAGAAATGATTGCTCGCGGATTTAGAGAGAAAAGAAAGAAAGATCCCACACATCATAATTGGCCCGGACTAGGCTACAAAAATGGCATCTACATCAGAAAATCCAGGCAAGAAATATACTCTAAGAAAGAGATCACAAACACAATGCGAAAACGCAGAGTTTGCTTCTACGGTCATATACGATGGGTGATCGACTCCCGATGGACAAAACGTATCTTCAGTATCTTTGACTCAAAACCAAAAACGACAATGCCATGGTACGTTGACGTCCAGAAAGAACTTAAAGAAATGGGGATACGAGCAGAAGATGCTCAAGACCGAAATCTTTATAGAGCAGCCATCAAGATGTTTGGGACTTTCCGCAACGAAAAACGTACAATTGGTGCGAAATGGACAGACGAACGTCGTGCTAAACACAGTGAGTTCATGAAGACAATGTGGATAAAGCGAAAAATGACCAAATGCCAGGATGTAAAATGAGGCTTATCGTGGTCTCTAGTTGGCTGATTAGCGAAACTGAATGAATGAATAATAATAATAAAAATTACGAGCCTTACAGTAGTCGCATATGATGTGTAACATCTGACATGTTATCCTACTATGTGTCTGCCGGGAGCGCAAATCCCTTGTTAACAGTGAACTCTGTTGGTCATTGAAATAACTACTTGTAAAACTCCAGTGCCAAATCCTGACTGGTGCACATGCGCGGGGTACGTCGTGGTACCAAAGATTTATTGTAGGAATTTATTTAATGGGGCCTCCAAACCTTGAAGTAAACCGTATGCGATATACATTACACATAGGGCTGTATGTTGGCCGACAGTACGTCGTGGTACCAATCTCCGCCACCACGCGCGCTCGTTGTTTCCTCTTACACAATTCCGTCCCATTTCCGTCCCTTTTCCAAAATCACTCCCACAGACCAGAAATACACATTTCCGCCCCATTTCCGTCCATTTTCCAAAATCACTCCCACAAAAAATATCCAGCAACCGAGTGGAAAGATGTTCCACATCAATAATAATAATAATAATAATAATAATAATAATAATATTAATAATAATACGCAAAAGAAGACTCTCCTTTTATGGCCATTTAACACGAATGAGCTCCGGAAGATTATCCAATCGAATCTGTACCTACTTTGTGGGAAAGAAAACCAAAGGGATCTTGTTTACAGAGGTGGAAAAAGACCAACAAGAATTGGGGATATCACATGAGGACATCTTGGAACGTTACTCTTCGAAGAAGAAACTTGGGGAAATATCGAGTTTTCAGCCAAAACCCATATTGAAAACCGGCAAGAAGTGGACCAAAGAACGAAAAGATGTTCACCGAAGACGAATGCGCGAACACTGGGCCAATGTGAAAGAAAGAGGGAATAGGCAGTTGGAAAACGTGGTCCATAGACGACCGAAACGATTATAATAAGAAATAAATAATAATGATGTAACCGTTGCCAGAAAGGTTTCAATAATAATACTAGGCTAATAATAATAATATATTAGGGTGTTCGTAAACTGTAACTAATTGAGATTCAGCTGCAGGAAAAGGAACAGCATAAGAAATTCAACATCTATTTAAGGATAGAAATGTAATCTTCTTTTTCCGAAAATGAGTAAACTAGTGTATTTTCGTGAACGTGAGTTGGCAATATTGTCCTGAGCTATAGAAGGCAGCTCGCCATTTAGGCCTAGCAGTTGTCAAATTATATGTTGTTTTTGTTCATTCATTATATAGACTTGGAACATCTTGGTCATCAGCCCCGTGCACTAGTGTGTGTACTTAATTTGTCTAATAACCTGTGTTTGTCTGATGACTATAGTGAAAATCCACAGCCTGCTTCCAGTCTCCGACCGGGTCAGGAATGGAATGAATGAAGCCCCCATCGAGCGGCGAGGATATGAACTGTGCCGGCTGCCGAGGCCTGACGCACTCCTCTGGGGCAATGATTAAATGAATGACAGATGAAATGAAATGAAAGTGGAGAGTGTTTCTGGGATGAAATTTTGACAGGGAAAACCGGAGTACCCGGAGAAAAACCTGTCTGCCTCCGTTTTGTCCAGCACAGATCTCACATGGAGTGACCGGGATTTGAACCACGGATCCAGCGGTGAGAGGCCGGCGTGCTGCCGCCTAAGCCACGGAGGCTCTTCTGATGACTATAGTAGTATGTGTAACTGTAAGTATTAGGATCGGAAATGGATAGGTGCCTCTGACCTTGAAATAAGGTGCTAAACTGGCTTTTGTCAGGAAAGAGTGTGGAAAAACCGGGGAAACACCACACTCAGGATTGTCGCTGTCTTGGCTGGTATTTCAACCTCCAATCTCCGGACATGCTGCAGCTCTCATCATGGTTGGGGTGAGCGATTTAACGCGCATGGCTACGCCACTATGTGTCAATGCTCAAAACTTAGGCTAGATCTAATCTTGATTTGTAGCCCTCGGAGTCATAGTTTTTTCATTTAAGGTAGGGTAATCGACCACCAGTTTACCGATGCATACTTAACTCCTTGACCCCATGTCGCAAGTTCCAATACAACAGACATAGCGCATCAATACTGCTAAGTGTGAGCCATTAGAGCCCATTTGTTAACTACTTGTTTGAATACAATAGCAGCCGTCATCCCTGGAGCACACGGTATATTGGCCTATCTCATAATAGCATTATTTACTGCCTTCATCTCGCTAACTCTGATTCAACTCCACACCCACTTCCGCAGAATTTAAAGCGTACCATGCAGTACATGTAGTCCATGTAGTCAGAGTAGATATAAACTGATCGGTAATATCAGCCTTCTTTCATCATCATCATCATCATCATTTCATTATGGCCAGCGCTAGGATTTATATGCATTTACATATTTCTTTATTACCCAGATAGACTTATTTTTTAAAATTATCTCCATTGATTGTTGTCCTGTAATCAATTTAAGTACATTTATTTTCCATATTTTTCCGTATTTCTGACATTGGTAGGTCTACATATTTATATGCAAAATAAATATTTTTCCATATTTAGTGATTTTGAATGCAATGTTTTCACGGTATATATTTTATTCTTAGGAGAAAAAATATATAGAATTGTCGTTTTCAGTAACTGAAAATGTTGCAATACAGGACAAGTTTACAGTTACTGTAAGTACATATATTGTTTTGAAGCAAACAAATATGTTTTAAGTATTAGTATGTCTCATATGTAATGTCATTTTTGAAGTTTGTTTTATAAAATAGAATTGGTTTTCTTTGGTACGCCAATCGTATTTACAGGAGGCCATGACTAGAATTGCGTATATTGCGAGAATGTATCAGTCGCCAGGTTGTTGATACGCAATAGCAAATGGAACTTACAAAGTTGGAGGTTAGGGTCCTTCTTAAGCACTACTGGAAACAAGATTACAAAGCTGCTGCCGTGGCTCGAAGAATATATGAAGTGGAAGGAGAAGGTGTCGTTAGTGAGCAAGTGACACAACGATAGTTCCAACGTTTCAACACTGGAGAAGAAAGCACTACAGATTTATCGCGTTCTGGAAGACTTAAACTATGGGATATTGATAATACACGCAGAGTTTTGGAAGAAAATCCGCAAAGAAGTACAGTACTCGAAGGTTGTCAGAAGAACTTGGTGCATCAACAGATACCATACATCGCCAGATTAAGAATCTTGGAAAATCAAATAGAAGCTGTAGATCTATACCTCATGAATTGACCCCTGAAGAGGCTCAACGTAGAGTGGATATCTGTCGTCAGCTTATCGGTAACCGCATGAATAATAGATTTATCAGGAGAATTGTCACATGTGATGAAAAATGAGGTCCATTACCGCAACGCTGAGGTCTCGATACAGGGCTCATTCCCCGTCAACTTGCCAAAATCACGTTGAAAAGGATTGGTTCAGCCCCAAAGTGATATTGTGTGTCTGGTGAAATTTTGAAGGAGTGATTCACTGGGAGTTTGTTGTAAACGGGTGTGCAGTTAATGCGGATATTTAATCTCAACAACTGGAACAAGTTCATGAAATTTTGAGACGGAGATACCCAGCATTAGTTAATCGAATAGAGTTCTCTTGATACAGGACAATGCGAGACCTCACACTGCACGAACAACCATGGCAAAAATTCAGGTATTAGGAGGAGTCAAACTGCTACCACATTCAGCATACAACCTTGATTTTGCGCCTTTCGATTACCAACTCTTTTGATCCATGGCCCATTTGTTGCGTGGAAAAAATTCGAAAACATGTAAGCAGTGGAAGTGGGTCTCGCCGAATTCTTCCGTCGTGGGATAAGAAACCTCGCTGATAGATGGCTCAAGACCATAGAATTTGATGGTCTCTACTTCGAAGAAAATTTTCTTAAAAGAACGACATTATTTATTATAAGACATCCCCTGTATGTGGCTGTAACAATAGGAAGTATCCCTTTGAGTCAGGTTCCAGTTCTTATAAAATAGACCTGAATCTTGCAATTCACAAGTTTTCAAGAAATCCAAGTTTTGAGGAAATGTACACAGCTTATCAATTGCTAAGGAACAAGTGACTTGCCCAGGAATGACGGACAAATGCGAAGGAACAACCGACCAATGAGAGTAAAAGGCACTAGAGATGTTCTCCGACGAATCCCGCTTCACCGTGACAAGTGATTCTGGCCACCAGTTAGTGTGGAGAGAGTGGGGAACACGTTACGAACCACAGAATGTTCATGAGCGTCATCGGTACGGCCTCGGCGTTTTGGTGTGGGTAGGCATTACGCACAATGGCCGAACATCGCTGTATATCTTCGAACGAGGTACCGTTACAGCACAGCGGTATTGCAGTGAGATAAGTCTCGACCACGTTCATCCTTTTAGGGTTGTGGTAGGTCCCGGCTTTCTGTTTTTGGATGACAATGCCCACCCACACAGGACCTCTGCAGTATAGCGGACACTCTGGAAAGTGAATAAATTGAACGTATGGAATGGCCTGCGTACTCCCCGGACTTGAATCCTATCGAGCATGCCAGGGGTGCTCTTCGCAGACGTGTTTCTCAATAACCACCCTCTCCCCGAACCATGCAAGAACTTAAAATCAACTTGAGAGAGGAGTGGGAGAATATCCCCTAAGGACTCCTCAACAGTTTAGTAGGCTGCATGAATAACAGGTGCACTATGTGCATTCGTGTCCGAGAAGGGCATATTCCTTACTGAGAGACTGCTATCGATCTTCATTTTCTGAGTATGAACTGTTTCCAACAAGAAAGTCACGTATTGATTTCTTTATATCTGTTCTCCTGCTTTCCTATGAGGTGAAATCTGTACTAATTTGTGTTATAAATATACCACCCCACTTCTATTACGTATTTTTAGCCTACTTTCGATTTTTGCAAAAAATGAAAGTAGACTTATGAGATCAACACAGGGCGAAAAAAGTGTGTCTGTCTGTGTGTGTGTATGTGTGTGTGTGAGTCTGTGTGTGTGTGTGTGTCTGTGTGTGTGTGTGTCTGTGTGTGTGTGAGTGTGTGTACTCTGAATGTCTGTCCCCCCCTATCAATTCGAACACGGTGAATGCAAATTGAACGAAATTTGGTACAAAGGTAGCACTAGCAAAGGACACCTCAGTGTCATGTTTTATATCGCCGCCATCTTCACTAAAACTGAATGGCGGCCACTCAAACGTTCAAAACGTAAAATCAAATAACGACTAACCAAATCATCCGATCTCTACCAAATTTGGTAACAACATACCTTCGTATAGGATGCGTCTTGTGACCAAATTACAAGGTCGTCCGCCATACCATTTCAGGATGGCGGCCGTGCGAATTATGCAAACTTTATAATCCATATCATGGGACCCACCAGTTCCGATTATCGAGCCGAGAATCGTTTTAACTGTTCTAAAGGAAGAGGCACGTTCGAAATTAAAAGTTTATTTTGTAATACTATAGTGCAGACTTGATTTTAAAAAGCTGAACTGATTCAGTAATAAGACAAGATGGCAGCGGATATCTTGTGCCGGACTTATATTTCACTAATTTGAGTATTGCATGCAATATAGCGTACTGATAAAAAATAAATAAACTTTGTATGAAATGCTTTATATATAAACTAGCAGGTACCCGCGGCTTCGCTGGCGTCATAGTCGTGTCATATTGTTATTCAATGAAATGCAGGTGTACCCCCTTAACACCCCTTTAGAAACTGAATATCCAAAAACCCTTCCTTAGTGGACGTTTTCGACTTACAACGAACATATTCCCAAAATTTCATGTTTCTAGCTTTAATAGTTCTGGCAGGGCGATGATGAGTCAGTCAGTCAGTCAGGACACTTAGTTTTATATAATAGACTAGCAGGTACCCGCGGCTTCGCTCGCGTCATAGTCGTGTCATATTGTTATTCAATGAAATGCAGGTGTACCCCCTTAACACCCCTTTAGAAACTGAATATCCAAAAACCCTTTCTTAGTGGACGTTTTCGACTTACAACGAACATATTCCCAAAATTTCATGTTTCTAGCTTTAATAGTCTTGGCTGGGCGATGATGAGTCAGTCAGTCAGTCAGGACACTTAGTTTTATATAATAGATAAGCATCGGTCCCAGTGGAAAAGAATTCTATCACCTGAAACCAAAAATGCATGGGACGAAAAAAAAACAACAAAATATCATATTGGTTCCGGACCCTAAAAGACGTGAAAAATATAATAAAAGTATTAAAAAAAACTATTTTTCGAAATTTCATTCGAATCAATTTTTATGCCATTCCTGGGACTTAGAAAATTCCGGCCAAAAAGTACAAAATCATTAATAACTCCCTAAGTATTCGTCGTATGATGAAATAGCAAGAGACAAAAAAGATGTAATGTGTTATTGTCTACAACATAGGCCATGCAAAATTTTACACTCAGACATATTACGTCCCCCCCCCCCATATTTTCACCCCTCCCCATGGGCCCCTTATATTGGATTTATGAAAAAACGGTCAAACACCTATTTTGTTATTTTTTATGCTGATTTTTTTTCCGCTGAGTTCCAAACTCCTCGCCTATGTCGTTTAAGAGATACACGCTCGGTTAGGGAGCCTTCAACCCCCACTTTTCACCCCTTTCACCTCAAAATATACACCACATCGAAAAACCCTCAGACATGTATCTTCTTATTTTTAATGATGAGTTTATATGCCGAGTATCAAATCCCCCAATGAAAGCAATCTGGAGATATTGTTATTCAATGAAATGCAAGTGTACCCCCTTAACACCCCTTAAGAAACTGAATATCCAAAAACCCTTCCTTAGTGGGCGTTTTCGACTTACAACGAACATATTCCCAAAATTTCATGTTTCTAACTTTAATAGTTTTGGCTGGCCGATGATGAGTCAGTCAGTCAGTCAGTCAGTCAGTCAGTCAGGACACTTGTTTTTAGCCTATTTTCAATTTTGAAAAAATAGGCTTATGAGATCACCTTTTGTCCGTGTGTGTGTGCGTGTGTGTGTGTGTGATTCGTGTGTGTGTCCCCCCCTAATAAAATCTAAACGGCAGGAGCGATTCCAATGAAACTATTTCCGGTGACCTCGACCGTGCCCTTCAAATGTTGTTACGACTCACCAATCCAACATGGCGGCTGTGCGAAATATTTCACCAGCATTCAATATCTCCGAAACTATTACAGATATTACCCTGACATTTCCTATGGTGATAGAGGGAACTACTATAAGTTCACTTATGTGACTTTTGAAAACCTGGTAACTACAAAACCAACATGGCGGCCAAGCGAATTTGCGACTTTTAAATAGACGTTTCTCGCGATTTGACCAACCAAACGCAATGAAACTTGGTACAGTACATGTTTATATACATTTTAATGCACCGACATCTAACTTCGTTCAATTGTTTACATAATCACAAGATGGCGGATGTGCGAAATATTTCACCGGCATTCTATATCTCTGAAACTATTAGCGGTATCTCCCTAAATTTTTGTACGGAGATAAAGGGCACTACTGGAAGTCCATCTATATGATTTTCAGAAACCGGTTAACTACAAAACGAACATGGCAGCCAAGCGAATTTGAACATTTTAAATAGACCTTTCTCGCGATTTAATGTTCCAAACGCACTGAAACCTGGTACAGGAAATATTTATACACATTGTAATACACTGGTATCTAATTTTGTTCAATTGTTTACATAACCTCAAGATGGCGGCAGTGCGAATTTTAAAATTAAGTTTTTATTTCTTGTGATGTAGTCATGCGATCGAAGTGAAAGTTTGAATAATGAACCTACGCAATAATTTTCCTTTAATGGTACATGACTCTATGGCCTATACATTTAACAATCCAACATGGCGACCATCCGAATTATTTAGACGATACTGGATATCTACGGATCTATTTTAGCAATCAAACTGCATTTGTTAATGTTCATAGCGGCTATGAGTTTAAGTTCACCTATAGGACTTTAAATAACCTGGTGATCACAAATCCAACATGGCGGTGATGCGAATTATAAATATTCACATGGACGTTTCTCGCAATTTAACCATCCGCGTGCAGTGAAACTTGGTAGAGTAAATCTTTATCCGAATGTTAATCCACTGGCATTTAATTTATTTCAATTGTTTCCATAACCTCAAGATGGCAGCTGTGAAATTTTTTTAAATCTCCTCGTGTTTTCTTGTGTCCTAATTATGCGATTGAAGTTTGAATACTAGACGTTCACAATAATCTGCATGTAACAGTACATAACTCTGGGACCTACATATATAAAATCCAACATGGCGACCATCCGAAATATTTAGTCGGCTCTCAATATCTACGAATCTATTACAGCAATCAAAGTGAAATTGTGTATGTTGATAGTGGCAATTAACATAAGTAGGATATATGAAAATAGGCTGTATAGTTCTTCACGGAACTACTTGTTATATAAGAGATAAGCAACGGTCCTAGTGGAAAATAATTCAATCACCTGAAACCAAAAATGCATGGGACGAAAAAAAACATCAAAATATCATGTTGGTTCCGGACCCTAAAAGACGTGAAAAATATAATAAAAGTATTAAAAAAAACTATTTTTCGAAATTTCATTCGAATCAATTTTTATGCCATTCCTGGGACTTAGAAAATTCCGGCCAAAAAGTACAAAATCATTAATAACTCCCTAAGTATTCGTCGTATGATGAAATAGCAAGAGACAAAAAAGATGTAATGTGTTATTGTCTACAACATAGGCCATGTATATCTTTACACTCAGACATATTACGTTTCCTCCCCCCTCCCCATATTTTCACCCCTCCCCATGGGCCCCTTATATTGGATTTATGAAAAAACGGTCAAACAACTATTTTGTTATTTTTTATGCTGATTTTTTTCCGCTGAGGTCCAAACTCCTCGCCTATGACGTTTAAGAGATACACGCTTGGTTAGGAAACCTTCAACCCCCACTTTTCACCCCTTTCACCTCAAAATATACACTACATCGAAAAACCCTCAGACACGTATCTTCTTATTTTTAATGATGAGTTTATATGCCGAGTATCAAATCCCCCAATGAAAGCAATCTGGAGATATTGTTATTCAATGAAATGCAAGTGTACCCCCTTAACACCCCTTAAGAAACTGAATATCCAAAAACCCTTCCTTAGTGGGCGTTTTCGACTTACAACGAACATATTCCCAAAATTTCATGTTTCTAACTTTAATAGTTTTGGCTGGCCGATGATGAGTCAGTCAGTCAGTCAGTCAGTCAGTCAGTCAGTCAGGACACTTGTTTTTATATAAGAGATAAGCATCGGCCCTAGTGGAAAATAATTCTATCACCTGAAACCAAAAATGCATGGGACGAAAAAAAACATCAAAATATCATATTGGTTCCGAACCCTAAAAGACGTGAAAAATATAATAAAAGTATTAAAAAAAACTATTTTTCGAAATTTCATTCGAATCAATTTTTATGCCATTCCTGGGACTTAGAAAATTCCGGCCAAAAAGTACAAAATCATTAATAACTCCCTAAGTATTCGTCGTATGATGAAATAGCAAGAGACAAAAAAGATGTAATGTGTTATTGTCTACAACATAGGCCATGTATAACTTTACACTCAGACATATTACGTTTCCTCCCCCCTCCCCATATTTTCACCCCTCCCCATGGGCCCCTTATATTGGATTTATGAAAAAACGGTCAAACACCTATTTTGTTATTTTTTATGCTGATTTTTTTCCGCTGAGTTCCAAACTCCTCGCCTATGTCGTTTAAGAGATACACGCTCGGTTAGGAAACCTTCAACCCCCACTTTTCACCCCTTTCACCTCAAAATATACACCACATCGAAAAACCCTCAGACACGTATCTTCTTATTTTTAATGATGAGTTTATATGCCGAGTATCAAATCCCCCAATGAAAGCAATCTGGAGATATTGTTATTCAATGAAATGCAAGTGTACCCCCTTAACACCCCTTAAGAAACTGAATATCCAAAAACCCTTCCTTAGTGGGCGTTTTCGACTTACAACGAACATATTCCCAAAATTTCATGTTTCTAGCTTTAATAGTTTTGGCTGGCCGATGATGAGTCAGTCAGTCAATCAGTCAGTCAGGACACTTGTTTTTATATAAGAGATAAGCATCGGTCCTAGTGGAAAATAATTCTATCACCTGAAACCAAAAATGCATGGGACGAAAAAAAACATCAAAATATCATATTGGTTCCGGACCCTAAAAGACGTGAAAAATATAATAAAAGTATTAAAAAAAACTATTTTTCGAAATTTCATTCGAATCAATTTTTATGCCATTCCTGGGACTTAGAAAATTCCGGCCAAAAAGTACAAAATCATTAATAACTCCCTAAGTATTCATCGTATGATGAAATAGCAAGAGACAAAAAAGATGTAATGTGTTATTGTCTACAACATAGGCCATGTATAGCTTTACACTCAGACATATTACGTTTCCTCCCCCCTCCCCATATTTTCACCCCTCCCCATGGGCCCCTTATATTGGATTTATGAAAAAACGGTCAAACATCTGTTTTGTTATTTTTTATGCTGATTTGTTTCCGCTGAGGTCCAAACTCCTCGCCTATGTCGTTTATGAGATACACGCTCGGTTAGGAAACCTTCAACCCCCACTTTTCACCCCTTTCACCTCAAAATATACACCACATCGAAAAACCCTCAGACACGTATCTTCTTATTTTTAATGATGAGTTTATATGCCGAGTATCAAATCCCCCAATGAAAGCAATCTGGAGATATTGTTATTCAATGAAATGCAAGTGTACCCCCTTAACACCCCTTAAGAAACTGAATATCCAAAAACCCTTCCTTAGTGGGCGTTTTCGACTTACAACGAACATATTCCCAAAATTTCATGTTTCTAACTTTAATAGTTTTGGCTGGCCGATGATGAGTCAGTCAGTCAGTCAGTCAGGACACTTGTTTTTATATAAGAGATAATATACTCCAGTGATGAAATCGTTTAGTATAAATCATTATTTGCTAACAAGTTCTATGTAAGACATTTTAAATAGAACGATATTCGTTGACACAATTAGCTCAGTGGTAGAGCGTTAGCCTATCGCTCAAATGCCTATGGTTCAAACCCGATCAGAGCTAGGTTTTTTGCTTGAAATGTTATATGTTTATTGTTTTGTAATGACTCAGATGTTTTAAAATTAAGCGTTATATTGTGCACATTATGGTGTAAAATATATATTTAATTAAAACATAATTCGCCAGCAGATTTACTCGGGACATCTAGCTGCCAAAAAGGTAACTTCCAGATTTTATTGAAAAGTTTCTTCTTCTGGCCGCTAGAATGCACTCGCTCTGTTAGGATTATATTGTTCGATATTTCACCAATAGATGTCACGACTAGTCTACGTGGGGATCCATTGATTACTATACCATTATCATTCTATGCGCATCGAATTTGAAGAATGACAAGATGATACTACGATACATTTTAACTTTTTATTTTAAAGGGTTTGTAACAGCCTATTTTGCGTTACTTGAAAATGTTATTAAGCGTTATATTGTGCACATTATGGTGTAAAATATATATTTAATTAAAACATACTTCGCCAGCAGATTTACTCGAGACATCTAGCTGCCAAAAAGGTAACTTCCAGATTTTATTGAAAAGTTTCTTCTTCTGGCCGCTAGAATGCACTCGCTCTGTTAGGATTATATTATCGAAAATATCCACATAGTTTGTATACACACGTCTCTGTAGGGTCATGGAAAGATTTGTTAATTCAATTAGGGTTGTGAAAGCCATGCACAACCAGACGTGTAAAGACATGCCTCAACTCAAAGTTGGATGTTGCCCACGGCAGGTCGTAATAATAATAATAATAATAATGTTATTGGTTTTACATCCCTTTTAACTACTGCTGATTTTAGAGACACCGGGGTGCCGGAATTTTGGCCCGAAGGGGATCTTTAATGTACTGACACGGCTCCCTCGCATTTGTGCACCCTCAAATGCCAGCTGACTGCGCCAGGATACGAACCTGCAACCTAGGGCCCAGCAAGCGAGAACGTTACCGCTGAGCCACGCCGCCAGTCCGGTCGATTATGTTTCCAGATCCATAACATTCTTGATATACTTCTTATCTTTCTTCAATGATGGTAGCAGTTTTTATCTAGGTTGTGGCGTTTGGTAGAGGTAAATCGTTTCTAAGGTCTTCAACAAAGAATAGTTCTATTATACTCTTTGATAATAACAACGAGTTATAACTATACTCATACATTTAGGAGAAAGTAGGCTATATGTTCTTTACTGAACATCTTGTTTGTATGTACTGTGTTGCATGTCTTCCGTCTTTGCCTGTGAATATTCCTTTCTACCATTGACTCTGTTCCTCACGAATTGCCAGGCAGTGTATAATGTAAAACTTGAATCTGACATTTTCCTGCTAAAACAGTGGTTTTTAGCCTATTTTCATTTTATGAAAGAAAGAAAAAAGGCTAATGAGATCACCTTTTGTCCCTGTGTGTGTGTGTGTGTGCGTGCGTATGTGTGTATGTGTCTGTGTGCCCCCCTCCCCAACAACGTCTAAATGGCTGGAGCGATTTAAATGAAACTCGGTAAGGTCATAGTACTATTTTGGTCGACCCCAACCGTGCCCTTCAAATTTTATTACGTCTCACCAATCCAACATGGCGGCTGTGCGAAATATGTCACCGGCATTCTATATCTCCGAAACTATTACTGATATCACCCTGAAATTTTGTACGGTGATAAAGGGCACTACTAGAAGTTTACCTATGAGACATTCATTCCTGTTGACTACAAAACGAACATGGCGGTCAAGCAAAATTGAAACATTTAAATAGACTTTTCTCGCGATTTAACCATCCGAACGCAGTGAAACATGGTACAGTAAATGTTTAAACCCATTGTAATGCACTGACATATAATTTAGTTCAATTGTTTACATAACCACAAGATGGAGAAGGGGCGAAATATTTCACTGGCATTCTATATCTCCGAAACTATTACTGATATCACCCTGAAATTTTGTACGGTGATAAAGTGTACTACTAGAAATACAGCCAAGAGACTTATAAACACCTGTAAAATACAAAACGAACATGGAGGTCAAGCGAAGGTGAAACATTTTAATGGACTTTTCTCGCGATTTAACCATCTGAGCGCAGTGAAATATGGTACAGTAAATGTTTATACACATTGCAATGCATTGACATCTAATTTAGATC
This sequence comes from Meconema thalassinum, assembly GCA_946902985.2. Lineage (NCBI taxonomy): Eukaryota > Metazoa > Arthropoda > Insecta > Orthoptera > Tettigoniidae > Meconema > Meconema thalassinum. The sequence goes on along the minus strand of OX336390.1, from coordinate 148,935,171 downwards.
AATTGTTCACATAACCTCAAGATGGCGGCTGTGCACAATTTCAAAATTAAGTTTTCATTTCTTGTGTATTAATCATGCGATCGAAGTGAACGTATGAATAATGAACCTACGCAAAAATCGTCATCTAATAGTACATAACTCTATGGCCTAAATATGGCGACCAAACGAGATATTTAAGTTAGACGGTTCTTAATATCTACTTATCTATGATAGCAATAAAACTGAAATTTTGTATTTTGATAGAGGCTATGAACCTAAGTTCACCTATGGGACTTTCGATAATCTGGTGAGCACAAATCCAGCATGGCGGCAACCGAAATATAAATATTGAAATGGACGTTTCTCGTGATTTAACCATCCGAGCGCAGTAAAACTTGGTACGGTAAATGTTTATACAAATTTTAATCCACTGGCATCTAATTTATTTCAATTGCTTTCATAACCACAAGATGGCAGCTGTGCGAAATTTTAAAATCTGATTTTCATATCTTGTACGATTGAAGTTTGAATACTACACCTACACAATGATCTTCATGTAAATCTATGTCCTACATATATAGAAATCCAACATGGCGACCATCCGAAATATTTAGATGGTTCTCAATATCTGCGATCTATGAAATTTTATATGTGGACTAGCAGAAGTACCCGCTCTTCGAACGGTCTTCGGTATTAATAACCAGACGTTATCAATTGAGCTACTGTTGCAATGGTTAGGGGCTTGTTATTCCTTCATATGTTTATCAGAGCGAAGTTAGTATTCTGGGAATATCACACACCACACGCCTTAAAATGTGGTTTTCGGAGACTCTTTATAGACTCCCGAATTTTGTCTCTCACATTGAGAAGCGCAACATATGCTTTGGTCGTCCTTCTAGGATAGGCTGTTCCAGGCGAGCAGCTCGCCAGTGAGCAGTCGATTGCTCGCCGCCTTGCGTGAGTAAACCTGCAGCATGCAATACAGCTCTGCCGTGGGGGCTGCCGTCACTGCGCGGTGATTACCTCAAGACTGGCAGGAAGCGCATGCACTTGTGTTATGACCTTCGCTCAGTGACGTATTGGCTATCACCCCCAGTCCCTCCCCAGCCGTGCTCTGAGCATCACTGCTGAGTACTCGCGAGTACGCACACTCAAATTCGTGGATTTGGAACAGCCTGTTCTAGGATAATTTTTATATTTCGCCTATTTTAGCATGTATTTTGAAAAGTTTCTTCCTATACCAATCCTTCTATGAGAAGTACGGTGAAGAGTTTTATAAATGATTGGTGTATTGACTCTCATGGATACCTAATTTTACGATGCTCCAAACATTCGAACACGAGTTATAGGCTTACATAAAGATACACATAAAGACGAAAATCCCTAAGTATGCCTTACTTCGGAGGGGAAGTAAAGCCGGCGGTCCCATGTCATAGATTTATGGCATGTAATAGAACCTTCCACTAACTACAATTGTGTGAAGCTAAATTTGTAGGTTAGACTTGATTAACGCTCTATTAGTTCCAAAGTTTGCCGGTTGCGGTGGCATCTAGTTGCCAAGTCACAGCTAGGTGTCGTTGACGGTAGCATTTGGTAGCGAAAGTAGGAACTACTGGAAATTGATCGTCTGCAGTCCTTACCTGAAATACAGATAACACACACTAATACAGCCATCACAATTAACACCGGTTAGCAGACAGATTCTACACACACGAGGCTACGTGAACGCGTGTTGCAGCTTCTAAACTGAGGAACCAACCAACCAACCTACAACATATCACCCAGAAGTCCGAATATGGATATATCAACCACACAGTTTCAAACAAAATCGTCCTTACGAAGAACCCGTTTGTCGAAAAAAAAAAGTTAGAATATGCTCAATATAAATTCACCTAACGTGGACTTCCTGACGTGAGAATAAAATTGAAAACCTCGTAGACGAAACGCAATACACCTCACATAAAGACTGACCCTCACCGTTGTGTAAAGTCCTCATCCACAGGAAGACACCTTTAACAAATTATAAAGGCTTGTGGTGCATGGATATTCAGGTTTTTTAGCCTCCAATGGCCCAAATTCCTAATAGCCGCAAAATATACTATTTGAATTGAGTATTTTTTGAAAATAATGTTGCTGTTTGGAGATATAATTCTGTACGACATATCACACGTGTAAATCACGTGAAAAAATTCTAGGGTACCCCTTGACCCCTTTATGCGCATTGATGAATTTTACAGTCTAAGTTGGTTCCATGATAACCTTATAGCCATTTGCGAACTTTCACAGAAATGTAATAAGTGGAGTGGCATTGATTTTTACAGAAATAGATGGAACGTTGGATGTCTTGTCTTGAGAACCTGTTGTCATGGTTTCCAGCTTGCATTTCTTCATTAGTTTATTAAATTAAATTAGTTTTCTGGGAATATCTCAGAAACTGTTTGTTTTAGAGCCTTAAAATGTAGTTTTCGGAAACCCTCGACTTTTGTTTCTGCCACCGAGGGGCTAATAATGAGCTTTGTCTCGTCGTTGTATGCCAAAATATAATAATAATAATAATAATAATAATAATAATAATCATCATCACAACACGGTTATTAAACCTGAGGTGCTTTATGCTAGTGAGACGTTGACGTTACACACTAAGGGCGACTTGGAAAAAATCCTCACAGAGGAAAGAAAAATGATAAGGAAAATAATTGGACCAAAGCACACAGATGAAGGATACAGGCTTCACTCCAGAGACACCACAGAGAAATTGTCCAACCTCGCAGCAGACATCAGAAAGAGGCGCCTAAAATTTTACGGCCACATCAGCAGACTCCCACAAACCAGACTCACCAACAAAATTCTTAGATACATACAGCGGCTCAAGATTACTACACCCTGGATGATGCAAGTCAAAATTGATCTAGTAAAAGCACAGGTCGACCCAGAAGACGTCATAGACAAAAGCGTATTTAGACACAAAGTATACAAGTGGGAAGTGTTGTCAGAGAGAGCTGCACCTACAGCCCAAAGACCAAAGTGGACCGAAGAAAGGAAGAGGGCCTTCAGTGCACGAATGAAAGAGTACTGGAAAGACAGGAAGAACAAAAAGTCATGATTGCTTCGCGTGGTCTAATAGGCCTGTAACGTGTAAAATAAATAAATAAATAATAATAATAATGATAATAATATATTAAATACAATATAGGGATAGGGATATGAAAGACCTTCCGTTCCACACCCGCATGTGAAAATCGCGTGACAAAATTCTAGTGTACCCCTTGACCCCCTTCAGCTCATTATACGTATTTATGAATTTTACAGCTTAATTTGGTTCCGTGATAACCTTATAGCCGTTTGCAAACTTCACAGTAATCTAATAAATGGAATTGCATTGCGTCTCACAGAAATAGATGGTCCTCTGAGATTTTGTTGCCATGGTTACCAGCTTGCATTCTTTCATTAGATTATTAAATGAAATTAGTTTTTTTGGGAATATCTCAAAAACTGTTGGTTTTAGGGCCCCCGAGTTTTGTTCCTCACATCGAGGGGTTGAAAATAAGCTTTGTATTGTCCTTCTACGCCTATTTCAGCATGTATTTTAAGGGGGTAGGCCCCCTTTTATGAGAGGTACGGAGATGAGTTACATCAATGATTAGTGCGGTGCTTCTGATGGATATCTGTATCAAATTATACGTTGATCCACCCAGCCGTTCTCAAGTTATAAGGACTCGAAGTTGTCCACAGACAAACAATCAGACAGACAGACAGACAAAAATTTTATTTTTGTGCGCATCAGTCATAAAACAGTCTGAAACGCGCAAATAACGCAAATTTCCGTGGAAATTCAGAAAAAAATGGACAAACTTTCATTTTTAGCCTATTTTCAATTTTGAAAAAATAGGCTTATGAGATCACCTTTTGTCCGTGTGTGTGTGCGTGTGTGTGTGTGTGTGTGTGTGTGATTCGTGTGTGTGTCCCCCCCTAATAAAATCTAAACGGCTGGAGCGATTTCAATGAAACTCGGTAAGTTCATAGCACTATTCCGGGCGACCTCGACCGTGCCCTTCAAATTTTGTTACGACTCACCAATCGAACATGGCGGCTGTGCGAAATATTTCACCAGCATTCAATATCTCCGAAACGATTACCGATATTACCCTGATATCGTGTATGGTGATAAAGGGAACAACTATAAGTTCACTTATGTGATCTTTGAAAACCTGGTAACTACAAAACCAACATGGCGGCCAAGCGAAGTTGCGACGTTTAAATAGACGTTTCTCGCGATTTATCCAACCAAACGCAATGAAACTTGGTACAGTATATGTTTATATACATTGTAATGCACCGACACATAACTTCGTTCATTTGTTTACATAACCACAAGATGGCGGATGTGCGAAATATTTCACCGGCATTCTGTATCTCTGAAACTATTAGCGCTATCTCCCTGAAGTTTTGTACGGAGATAAAGGGCACTACTGGAAGTCCATTTATACGACTTTAAAAAACCGGTTATATACAAAACAAACATGGCGGCCAAGCGAATTAGAAAATTTTAAATAGACGTTTCTCGCGATTTAATGCTCCAAACGCACTGAAATCTGGTACAGGAAATATTTATACACATTGTAATGCACTGGTATCTAATTTAGTTCAATTGTTTACATAACCTCAAGATGGCGGCTGTGCGAATTTTAAAATTAAGTTTTTATTTCTTGTGATGTAGTCATGTGATCGAAGTGAAAGTTTGAATAATGAACCTACCCAATAATTTTCCTATAATGGTACATGACTCTATGGCCTATACATTTAACAATCCAACATGGCGACCATCCGAAATATTTAGACGGCTCTCAATATCTACGAATCTATTGTAGCAATCAAACTGAATTTTTTATTGTTCATAGGGGCTATGGACTCAAGTTCACTTATAGGACTTTAAATAACCTGGTGATCACAAATCCAACATGGCGGCGACGCGAAGTATAAATAATCACATGGACGTTTATCGCAATTTAACCATCCGAGAGCAGTGAAATTTGGTAAAGTTAATCCTTATACGAATGGTATTCCACTAGCATCTAATTTATTTCAATTGTTTCCATAACCTAAAGATGGCAGCTGTGCGAAATTTTAAAATCTCCTTGTAACTTCTAGTGTCCTAATTATGCGATTGAAGTTTGAATACTACACGTACACAATAATCTGCATGTAACAGTACATAACTCTAGGACCTACATATATAAAATCCAACATGGCGACCATCCGAATTATTTAGTCCGTTCTCAATATCTACGAATCTATTACAGCAATCAAAGTGAAATTGTGTATGTTGATAGTTGCAATAAGTGGGCTATATGAAAATAGGCTGTATAGTTCTTCACGGAACTACTTGTTATATATACTAGAAGACCCAGTGCTGCTCCGCAGCATTCACTTCAACAACCCTACAGCACTTCTGTCCATATGACATTTGCATGTCTTCATGCTAGTGACCTGAACAGACATTTACGGTACCGTGGCTTTTGGGTAAATGATGAAGTAGACTTATGGGATCAAATGTGTGGGTGTCTGCCTGACCTCTGTGTGTGTGTCCCACTATTTACCCTGCGTAAGCTTAAAAGGCGCACGGACGTCAGGTTACAGACGCAATTCTGAAAAGCCGACGTGAACAGCTAACTACAAACACATAAGCTATACTCTTCTGTGAAGAATTAACTCGGCACGACTCGCAAGCTCGTAAACTCACTCTGAAGCTAGTAATTTAAATTTCCACTGAATGGAGATTACTGGAAGAAATGAAAACGTAAAAACACTTACAGTGGTCGATGTGGGAGCTGTTGCGGACTTTCTTGCAGAACTTTTCAAGCTGAACAATTCTCAGAGAATATCTATATTTTTAACTGTTTACCCAGTGTAAGCTTAAAAGACACATGGACGTTAGGTTTTTCTTCAACTCAATTCACTGAAATCGTAAATGCTCGGCTTCTTTTGGTCATAAATAAATGTTTTTCTACCTAATCTTTCATCGAGAAATCCTTTACTGAATGGTGAAAACCACATCAAAATCCATCAAGTTGCTCTCGAGATTACCCGTTATATCCAAGAATTGGAACTTTGTTTTATACTAAGTAGCTAGACATATCCACACAATTTAAGGCTACAGCGGTACAATTTGGTGTTTTGTCCACTTATGAACAATGGTATAAATTTAAAATAAAAGATGGGTCTCTTATATTTGAATTTAGAGATGTAACTCTTGGTTAACATATAGAGGTGTGCAAATTAATAGAATTAAATAAATAATTTTAATTAGTCATAATTTCTTTTATTCAAAATCATTTCATTGACCAACTTCTTTTGTTGTCCTACTTAGTAGGGTTTCCTCTCCCGTGAAATTACACCTTTTCCAATAAGGAATTGCGTCTGGAAACTTTCAGATTATTGGATTCCGAGGGATATCTGAGCTGAGTCCATTTTTAGCCTATTTTCAATTAAAAAAAAAATAGACTTATGAGATCACCTTTTGTCCGTGTGTGTGTGTGTGTGTGTGTGTGTGTGTGAGGTGTGTGTGTGTGTGTCCCTAATAACATTTAAACGGATGGTGCGATTTCAATAAAACTTGGTAATTTCATAGCACTATTCCGGGCGACCCCGACCGTGCCCTTCAAATTTTGTTACGTCTTACCAATCCAACATGGCGGCTGTGCGAAATATTTCACCAGCATTCAATATCTCCGAAACTATTCCCGATATCACCCTGGCATTTATTACGGTGATAAAGGGAACTACTAGAAGTTCACCTATGTGACTTTTGAAAAACAGGTAACTACAAAACCAACATGGCGGCCACGCGAATTTGCGACATTTAAATAGACGTTTCTCGCGATTTAACTAACCAAACGCAATAAAACTTGGTACAGTATATTTTCATACACATTGTAATGCACCGACATTAAACTTCGTTCAATTGTTTACATAACCACAAGATGGCGGGTGTGCGAAATATTTCACCGGCATTCTATATCTCTGAAACTATTAGAGATATCACCCTGAAATTTTGTACGGAGATAAAGGGCACTACTGGAAGTTGATCTATAAGACTTTCAAAAACCGCTTAACTACAAAACGAACATGGCGGCCAAGCGAATTTGAAAATTTTAAATAGACCTTCCTCACGATTTAATGTTCCGAACGCAATGATATCTGGTACAGGAAATGTTTATACACATTGTAATGCACTAGCATCTAATATACTTCAATTGTTTACATAACCTCGAGATGGCGGCTGTGCGAATTTTAAAATTAAGTTTTTATTTCTTGTGTCATAATCATGCGATCGAAGTGAAAGTTTGAATAATGAACCTACGCAATAATTTTCCTTTAATGATACATGACTCTATGGCCTATACATTTAACAATCCAACATGGTGACCATCCGAAATATTTAGACGGCTCTGAATATCTACGAATCTATTATAGCAATCAAACTGATTTCTTTTATGTTCATAGGGGCTATGAACATAAGTTCACCTATAGGACTTTATATAACCTGGTGATCACAAATCCAACATGGCGGCGACGCGAAGTATAAATATTCGCATGGACTTTTCTCGCAATTTAACCATCCGACTGCAGTGAAACTTGGTACAGTAAATCCTTATACGAATGTTAATCCACTGGCATCTAATTTATTTCAATTGTTTCCATAACCACAAGATGGCAGCTGTGCGAAATTTTAAAATCTCCTTGTTACTTCTTGTGTCCTAATCATGCGATTGAAGTTTGAATGCTACACTTACACAATAATCTTCATGTAACAGTACATAACTCTAGGACCTACATATACAAAATCCAACATGGCGACCATCCGAAATATTTAGTCGGTTCTCAATATCTACGAATCTATTACAGCAATCAAACTCAAATTTTATATGTTGATAGTGGCAGTTAACATAAGTAGGATATATGAAAATAGGCTGTATAGTTCTTCACGGAACTATTTGTGTCAATTTTTCATTGACATTAGAATTCAAGTCAGGTGATTTCAATGCATAGTTCATGAACCTTTGAATAGTTCATAGCGTTCATCAGTTAAAAGACCCCAAATCCCTCCGCTCTAAATTCACACGTTAAGTAGAGTGAATTAATAAAAACGAAACGTGTGGCATTTTGCATTTGCAAGGCTCCTCTGTTAGTGGAAATTCTAGAAAATCATTTTAATTTGAGTTTCTTAAATGAAAATATAATTATGAGTCTTGGTTAAACATTTGAAGTAATTTCATCGCCTTGTAAACATACTTATTGCATTAAACCGTGAAATGTAAAAATGCAATTTTGGAAAACTGACATCGAATCTAATAATTTGCACATCTCTGTAAAGACAGCTATCGCCTCCACCCCTACAGATAGAATAGTAAGTAAAGGCGATTGATGAGAAATGAATAGATAACTCACACAGAAGGAATTAATATGTATTAAGCTCTAAATTTGATTGAGTATATCTTTGTTATAGAACGGAGGGAATGAAATAACAGGATGTAGGATAGTAATCACCGATGTAGGACAATAGTGATTTTTTTACCATTACCACAGGACAGTTATCGTATTAGGGGTGCGGACGTCCTTGTATAATTGTTACTTAATCTGTGCCCCGTTTGCTGAAGTCTGTGCTCCTCCGCAACATTCGTTTCAAAATTCAAATAGTACTTCCTTCCATTCGACATTTGCTGTTCGCTTGCCTTTTGGTTCTATTTGAACTTTGACGTCATGAACGGATTTTGCTCGCGATAGTGCGGCATACAGTAAAGTTGTCCGTGGCTAAACACCGGTTGAGGTAAATAAATGCCTTTTTGATCTAGTGTTTGACCATGAGCTTTATTGATAGTTATACAAATAGCCAAACGTACTGGAAACTGCCTCCTTTTGAAGGAAAATGGCAAATACGTATCTGATGGCGTAAGGTCAAGGTGAGGGAGTAGGACATTGTTTCCAACATTTACACCAGTAATAATTTCCAGGTGTAAGCAATTGTCATGCATCTTCCAAACCAACAGTTTGTACCGTCAACAGACCTTGGGTAACATTACTATTTCTCAACAAAATCACAATTGAGCCTTCTTTTAGTCGAAGGATATGAGGTGGAAATCCACTTTTGCCTATGCAGTCTAAAAATTCTATTGGGAATTGTAGAAGTTCACTCTCATCTTCAGTGATCAAATTATTCACACTGATGTAAGTTCTCGATGACCCTGTTAATTTTTAGGTGCTAAAATCGCTATTTTTGAAAAGCGTGAAATTATTTTCAGCGTGGGACTAATTCTGAATTTTCTCCATCGACGTGAGGGTATTCACCGTTACCAAGAAGTTTGTATCAAGAAGTTTGCAAAGTCACGTTGATCTGTATCCGCTCGCATATTTTTGTTGAGTTTAAAAATTTTGAATAGTCGCCACAAAGGAGAGAACCTTACTGACATTTGGACTGATGCTGCTTTAGATGCGTGAGGCACAACAGGCAATACCTGCCTAAAGTCTCCACCTAAGACGATAATTTTTCCTCCGAAAGGCACGTCGTTATTCATGATGTCCTTGAGCAACTGATTTACACACATCAGCGCGTGCTTATTAGCCATAGGGGCTTCATCCCAGATGAAAAGTTTTGCTGAATGAATATACAAAGCTTCCTTACTGTTAACTTTTATTCTTGATACAGAACTTTCATGTAAATGTAGAGGTAACTTGAACTGGCTGTGTACAGTGTGCCCCTGAGGTAGTAACATTGCTGCAATACCAGTCCATGCAACAGAAATTACATTTAACCCCAAATTTGTGCAACTGTGAATCAAGCATTGGTAAAGATATGTTTTCCCGGTGCCCCCTGGACCGTCAATGAAATATGCATTACTCATCCTTTCATTGCTGTTTTGTACTAACCCCAAAATTCCTGTAATTATAGCCGTTTGGTTTCCATTTTCTTGGGTTATCATCCGACTTACTTGACCCTCATTAAGTTTTGGATAATTCATTGGTAAATTTGTCTGAGGGAAATTATCAATAATAGCTGGCAGTTCGAGAGAAGTAACTGGAAGACCATGGACCTTTAATGTATTAGAAATATGTATAAGAGTGAACTGATATGCAATGTTAGGTTCGTGAAACTGAAGATAATCTTCTGATAATGAATTCTTGAAAATGTCCCATAACTATCTTACATTTGAAGGGGTCTGAAAGATACATATGTAAGAAAACAGTTGTCGTAACTGAGAAGGCATCTGAAATTGTGACGCTTCTGCCAAACAACGCTGCCGTTCAGAACCGTCAATCAGCAAACCTCGCTCCTTAGCTGTTTATTTAAAAGTAGAATAGACAACTGCTTTGTATGTTCATAGATCCTGGAAGCTGGTAGCACCTATGACGTGAAGCAATAACAGGCGTAAATAATACCTTTCTGTTTCTGTAGGCGAAACATTATACATTCTGCCTATAGTTTTTGAAACATTTTTTCTTTTTTTTGCCACTGGCAATTGCTCTTATTCCAGACGCAATGTACTGGTGTTTCAGGATATATATACGGACTTCTGGCTTGCGAATCTTGATTTAACTTGAACCACGCTTGTAATTCCGTGTTTCGCAACTGTGCTCGAAGTAAAATATCAGGAGCGTTATCATTTTTAAAATAGATATTTTGCAAGTTTGGCAAGTGAACTGGTAATCGCACGATAGAATGTGACTGTTCATGCATGTGAAATGAAAATATCCTGAATGCGGCTTCTGTTGGACCAACATATCTAGCATTTAGGAAAGACGTAATTTCTTCGTGGTTCACCGTTTCGCCTTCAGGACATTTTTTAACAATGCAGCAGTCATGACCTTTATACAGATACTTGTGGAGTTTAAAATACAGTATAAGATACTTGTGGATGAAATTAACACTCCGAACACTTGAGCATATTTCAACATTAATATGAGCTTGCAAGTAAAGTAAAAGAAATAGATTGTAGGGAATAATGAATCGACTATAGATTTCAATGTCAATGCCTCGAATTGTTTTTATAATAATCCGTCCATTATTTCTTCTTCCGTGGCCGATAACCTAGATGTTAGGCCCCTTAAAACAACAATTATCATCATCATCATATTTCTTCTTCTATACGAAGGATAACCGTTGGCATTATCTTTGGTCTCTTCCTGAAACTGTTCAGGGAAATCTTTCTTACATACGCCATCTTTCATACAGACTGAAGAAAGATTCAAAGATCCGCGAGGACCATGTACCATATGACGCCTTACCAACTCGTAAGTGCTTCATCCCCGAGATCTGGTATTTCGGCTGATACCACACTGTCAATGTCAGAAATTTCTCGAAACTTACAATCTTCCGTTAATGTTAACAGTAAATGGATGTGCGGGAGACCTAGTTTTTGAAATTCCACGGTATATAGATAAGCTTTTTCCGAAAATTTCCTTAACATTAATCAATCGTAGCAATTCCTTTACTTTGCAATGGAAAACTCTCACTTCAATAGCAGGCCTATTATTAGCCGTTTCCCAGAGATGAACGCTGTTAATTATTTCTGGCCAGCCCGCATTATAGGTGAACGTAATGAATAAATTTGGCTTTTCAAACATCCTAACTATCGCTATCTCATCCTGAAAATTTTGCAATATTTTCCTTAGGCTACCTGTAAAAGAATATGGCAAAACTACATTACGACCGACTCTGAAATTTTCATTTTCTGCTCGTACATGCAAGGCGTCTGCTAAACCAGCATATGTATCAACTCGTAACTTCGTTTGTTGATGACGTATATATTTTAACCGGTCATCTTCCATACAACAGTAGTTATCCACGAATAAATATCCATTTTGCAAACTTGAGCAGCGACAACTAACTCAACATGACCTCCATGAACACCATTCATAGGCATATGCATTTTGTAATCATCACTCGTATTGATAGCAGTTTCGTACATATCGCTGTTGCCAACAATAAAGGAAGAATAATTATTCCACTTGTCTGTAACATGTTTTACAATTCGCTTTCTAACCTGTGTAAATAAACTCTGATTGTTGTACTCACAATATGCCAATGACCTGAACAGACAATTACCGTCACCTATAATCTTTATAACATTTGTAATTGAGTGCCACCTCTCATTCATCATAATATGATTCATTGTATTGATTGAGCACACAACCTATAAGGACGAATGATGAAACGAAAAGAAGACAGTTTGTAGCTGGTGATACCAAAGACTATATAACAGAAAGATCGGATACAAAATACAAAATGGCGGTTCCATCATTCGACTGTAGCGGCATCTTCGAGAAATTAGTTGTCTTTCGTATAAAGTATTTGTTGTCATTCAAAGAGATGTCGACAGGACAGTGTCATTAGAAAAATGAATGCTGATTGTGCATGAGCATTTCAGTCTCAAAGTAATCCATTCTTTGAGAAGTTTTAATTAAATTATGTGCACAGAATCCCCTTCTGCTTATTGTATTATTAATAAGAGAAAATTGTATGGATACATGCGACGTTAGCGCCCAAGTGGAACAGGTAGAAGTTAACGATATCATGTATGGATACATGCGACATTAGCGCCCGATTGGAGCAGGTAGAAGTTAACGATATCATGACGTAATTAGGGAACTCTCTGTTAATATCAAGTTAGATTTATTATTGGGGCGGCGTTGAATATCATGATACGGTGTTAGTCGTTGTCGCCTAGCGACAATATGTCCGTCAAGTCATTCGATTCTATTTTCGTGAGACCTTGAAGGAAGTAATATTCGCAATTATTTTAATACAGGAATGATATAATCAAGTAAGGTGGGTATCAATCGACGGTGCTTGACGGGCATTACATTTTAAGACAACAAACGTCGTCGTAGCGCAAATACTTCCCGAGATATTTCAGTTTTAGTAAAGGGTGAAATTTTTTGAAAACTATTTTAATATATAAGATAGATAAATAAATAAATAAATAAATAAATAGCCTTACAAATCCCATAAGGGCTATGGCCTCCTGCTTTGCAGGGAATTGCTCAGTTTTAACTCATCAGGTGAGCAAGTCCTGAGGAGCATTCGGGGTTATTCTTTCTGATTGGGCCTTCTATATAGATGTGCAGCTGATTAAAGATTAAGTAAATTATATTACGATGGCATAAAATTCGCTACAACAATCTTCATTTCTGAGTCTGGCGATATCAAGGCCTCAAATATCCATTAGTATTACGGAAATCATAATAGCCATCAATTAATATCTGGGAGCTTCCCATATAAGATAGAGATAGAGGCAATTGACATAAGTAGGGTATATGAAAACAGGCTGTATAGTTCTGCACGGAACTACTTGTTTAATTTGCATTTTGGATTTGTTTTTGTTTGAAGTTATTATTTTCGGTTTTAATACATTTTTGTTGGCCCCGTCAACGCAATAATGACAATAATATGGTATTGTTTCCATGGAAACTACCATGCTCTGTTGACTTCAATTTCAGACATAATCATTACCTCAGTATATAATGTTTGTTTTATCTCAACTTCTACGTACAGCTCTATATTATTATTAGACTATTTATTGTTAAAATAGAATTTTAAACATATGCCACAAAAAGTGAGACTTCAGATACCGTACCATTGTTATGTGGCACCAAGTTTTCTATACGGTCCGCACTTCATGCATATAACCTGCATTGACTCGCTTTAGTCTTGAATGTCAATAATGAGTGTCAAAAAGTGAGAAAGTTATTGGAGTTTTAAGGGGCGGATCAGCAAGATCATGTGCGCGAAGTGTCAAATAATGTGCGTGGAAGTGTTGACGGTGATGAAGAATCAGTAGTATTAAAAAGTGTGTGGTAGCCATTCTCGAACGTCCCTAAGATCCCTCCCACGTTCTCCCTTGGAGCCCTCCCAAACCAACTCGCATTGTCCCCAAGTCTGCAATATATAGTGCTCCCCCGTACGGGATCAATGTGTCTCATAGAGGTCGTTGCTGGCAACGGTTACTCCTGTAACTCCTGGCATCAACCACATATGGGCCTTGGAGCCTCTCAGAGATCCCCGCAACGTGATTTTATGACCAGAAAGAAGATTTATGGAGAGCCATAGATGGAGTAAAACTCAGCAATTCTTCTAGGTTTGTGCCTTGTCTTGTGTGGGGTTTCGCCTAGGACACCAAGCTGGCTCATCGGCGGGCTCTTGGTGTCCCCGCCCGGACCCCCACAGGAGTGACCAACTGCGCGCCAGCTCTCTTTATATTAGGTGCAACTGCACCACTTGACTGCGAGAACTAAAAGCTCAAACAGCCTTAACCTCCCTATGAAGGCTTCCAAAAAGGTGGTATATTGGCTTTCACGGCCGGTGAATTAAAACTCAGCAATTCTTCTAGGTTTGTGCCGTTTCTTGTGTGGGGTTTCGCCTAGGACACCAAGCTGGCTCATCGGCGGGCTCTTGGTGTCCCCGCCCGGACACGGCACAAACCTAGAAGAATTGCTGAGTTTTAATTCACCGGCCGTGAAAGCCAATATACCACCTTTCACAGATGGAGTCTACGGGCCACAGGTATGACAGCACACACGTAATGTATTGTAAAGATAATTATGTAAAGAATGAATTATTTAGTCGCTTAATTTCGTTGCGTAATGGCTAGCACTTTTAGCTATCACCGCGGAGGCCCGGGTTTGAGTCCCGGTTCTGCCAAGAAATTTAATTCTGGTCTGAGGGTTGGAATGAGGCTCAGGCGGCCTCATGAGGCAAATCTGCGGAGAGACAGGTTCGATTCCCATCTCAGCCATCCTGGAAGTGGTTTTCGAGGTTTTCAACTTCTACCCCAGACAATTGCCGGGATGGTTCCTAACTTAAAGCCACTGGTGTCTCCATCCCAAGCTTTGCTTCAGTTACAAAATACAGACACTAATACAGCCATCCCAAAAACACAGGTTTCCAGACAAATTACACACACACCGAAGGATACGGGACTACATGACCACGATTTCGCAAAGCCCCTAAAATGGATAAACAATATAACATCTTTCCAAGGAGACAGCAAATATGACCTGACTATATCAAGTATGGTATATGATTTAGCACACAGTATTATTGGTTGCGTTGGACTGGAAAGGGATGTAACATGGAAAGTATGGTTTTCATTTATATCCGACAGTTGTGGGACACAATACACTCGAAGTGCAGGAGTAAAGTTGTGGGGAAGAGATACGAGTGTAGCATGATATAGTCGGATAGAAATAAACTTTCGATATCCGGTGTGATGTGTGTATTGGCTTCTCCACACGAGTGGGAGCACACACAAAGTGTATAAAATTGGAAATATTCCATTTGATAAGATCCCTAGTTAAGGATTATTTCAATCATTCCCACATCAAAAGTGGAATTCACACGGGCTTCCTGCTGAACAAATGAGATTTATAATGAAAATGTGAATAAATATGCAAATGCTTGTAAGATCAAAATAACGGACTGACTACCAATATATGCGTTGTACTCTCGCAACTTGACTGTGAACACAGACGATCAACTAATGACGGTCTGACGACGATAATGTGTTTAATATTCAATACGAGTCAATTCCATTAAGTATTGTTTTCCAACTTGGATCAGAGGTTAATTTTAAGAGCAATGGAAGCTCAGGAGAACAGAAGCGGATACTTCCTGCTAATAAGTGCTATCATGGTCTCAGAAAACATCTGAAGGCCATGTTATTGTTCAAGAAAACTAAGATGATGTACACACATCAAAAAAAGTTTTGCATCACCTCGGTTCCAAGAGTTCCGGAACCGTTAAATACAAAGGGAATAGAGATCAACACAAACAACATTTCAGCTCGTTTTATTGCTCATGAGACCCACACATTGCATGTTGTACCATCATACAGCTAGACTTTCAGCATTTGTGGTCCAGATTGCAGTACACACCACTACATCTAATACCCAGTAGCACGTCCTCTTGCATTGATGCATGCCTGTATTCGCCGTGGCATACTATCCACAAGTTCATCAAGACACTGTTGGTCCAAATTGTCCCACTCCTCAACGACAATTCGGCGTAAATCTCTCAGAGTGGTTGGTGGGTCAAGACGTCCATAAACAGCCCTTTTCAACATATCCCAGGCATGTTCGATAGGGTTCATGTCTGGCGAACATGCTGGCCACTGTAGTCGAGCGATGTCGTTATCTTGAAGGAACGCATTCACAAGATGTGCACGATGAGGTCGAGAATTGTCGTCCATGAAGACAAATGCCTCTCCAATATTCTGCCGATATGGTTGCACTATGGGTCGGAGGATGTCATTCAGGTATCGTAAAGCCGTTTCGGAGCCTTCCATGACCACCAGTGGCGTACGTCGGCCCCACATAATGCCACCCCAAAACATCAGGGAACCACCACCTTGCTGCACTCGCTGGACAGTGTGTCTAAGACGTTCAGCCTGACCAGGGTGCCTCCAAACACGTCTCCGACGATTGTCTGGTTGAAGGCATATGCGACACTCATCGGTGAAGAGAACGTGATGCCAATTCCGTGGGGTCCATTCAGCATGTTGTTGGGCCCATCTGTACCGCGCTGCATGGTGTCGGGGTTGCAAAGCTGGACCTCGCCATGGACGTCGGGAGTGAAGTTGCGCATCATGCAGCCTATTGCGCACAGTTTGAGTTGAAACACGACGTCCTGTGGCTGAACGAAACGCATTATTCAACATGGTGGCATTGCTGTCAGGGTTCCTCCGAGCGGCAATCCGTAAGTAGCGGTCATCCACTACAGTAGTAGCCCTTGGGCGGCCTGAGCGAGGCCTGTCATCGACAGTTCCTGTATCTCTGTACCTCCTCCATGTCCGAACAACATCGCTTTGGTTCACTCTGAGACGCCTGGAAACTTCCCTTGTTGAGAGCCCTTCTTGACACAAAGTAACAATGCGGACGCGATCGAACTGCGGTATTGACCTTCTAGGCATGGTAGAACTACAGACAACATGAGCAGCGTACCTTCGTCCTGGTGGAATGACTGGAACTGATCGGCTGTCGTAACCCCTCCGTCTAATAGGCCCTGCTCATGCATGGTTGTTTACATCTTTGAGCAGTTTTAGTGACATCTATGAACAGTCAAAGGGACTGTATCTTGGATACAATATACACAGTCAACGTCTATATGCCGGAGATCTGGGAACCGAGGTGATGCAAAACTTTTTTTGATGTGTGTATAAAGTCTTAGTGAGGCCAGTAATAACACATGGTACAGAGATCTGGACACTGTCTAACTCAGATGTAAGACAACTGAGCATATTTGAGAGAAAGATCTTGGGGTAAATTCTTGGGCCAGTGGTCTATAGGTGATATAATTGTGAATTATACAACTGATACAACGAACCAGACATTGTCGGATTTGTTAATATCAGAAGGCTGGAGTGGGCAGGACATGTATTGCGTGCTGACGACAGAATGATAAAGTGAAAAAATAATGCATTCAACAAGACATGACTACAGGCCTACCTTCAACGCGCCATGACTCAGGTGGGGGGAGTCACACACCCCAAAGGTTGTAACGTTTACTGAGACCATATAGGCCGTGATTCGTTTATATAAAAATGATTAGTGTTCTTTGGAGGTGGCGTTGGTGCGCTTGAGTGGAGGAAACATGAACTAGTGAAACGAGTGTGTCAACTCTGACGATAGCAGAGATGAGTTTAGACAATGAGAGTTGAACTTTGATAAATAAAAAGTGATTGGAGGTTATTGCAGATTATAAAAGAAATGTGTTTGTATGAAAAAAAAAGGACGCGAAGGAGAATATACTTGTTTCATCTGTCATATTTAATACGTCGTACGGTATTAGTTATAGTATTACGGCTTCATCTATAGCTCTTCCACGGCAGTAAAAATTAATAAAGGATATAAAGACTAATGATATAACTTGGAAATTATATCATTGTGACTACATTACAGGAACCATTTAAATATACATCCCTTAAGACCACTAAATAGTAAGTAGCATTCCAATGATTTATTGTTATGTTGCAGTATAATATTAAGCTGCCTTGTTTACTGTAGTGTCCTGGTTGGTGTTATAAACACACCATTCCTGAGATGAATGAGTTCTCGTGTCTGTATTAAAAGAATATTCATTCATAGTAGACTATTCTATCTATGAATTGGCGCCCTACCGGAAATATTTATATCACACGATAAAGAAACAATTACAAATGACACCTCAACGTAGGGCACGAGAACCAGGACACGTCAGTGTAGGGATAGGAATGCATATACAGGGTGTATTTGATATGATGGAAGTCCGTTACACTGGTGATAGAAGAGACTATTCTAAGCTTCCTAGGTAAAAAAAATTGTCACCTATCTTGAAATTGATAATTAATCATTAAAAAGTCAATGTTTTTAGTTATTTCAGAAACTAATCAGGCAGAAAGTGGTGCGGCAGGCTGGGGTAAACGAGGCGGAGCCAGGAGAGACGACGCGCGAAGGGGAAGTTGTTACGTAATCGGAGCATTGACCTTACCGGTTGACTTGAGGGGTGGTAGGCTATCAGCTGTTATGAGGATGAGCTCTACCGTCTCGTAAGAAAATGTGCATTGCCGTTCTTGTTGTTGTTGTTGACAACGCACGCAATGGCTTGGGACGTTAGGACCGGTAGTATTGTGTAGCCTACTTTGTAAGTGTGGAATTCATTGATTGATGTTCATGTATAAAATAATTTCGATACTCAGCCCTGATGTATCATTGGCGTCCGTGTCGGACCTTCTGCTGACTAGTTTCTGAAAATACTAAAAACATTCACTTAATGAAATGCAGTGTGACAAAATTCCGACATCCCGTAGTCTGTTCAGAACTAGGCATTTAGAACGGAAGTAAAATACTTGATGTTTTGTTTGAGAGGCTTGGCGATTTTGGTCATTTAGCCCCATGTAGCTGGGTGTGGGTAGAATTTGTGAGATAACCTGTGTTTTGTGGTTTCTGTAGTAATGTGGGTATTTGTAATTCAGGTGAGGATTCGGAAGAAGGCGCCGGCCCTGTGGTGTTGGGGCAGTGCAACTGCCTCTCACCTGGAGGCCCAGGGTTCGATACTGGCTCCATCAGGGATATTAGAAACTGACGTGAGGGCTGGAACGCAGTGCACTAAGCCTCGTGGGGGAAATTGAGTAGCTGTCTGACAGTGAGGCAGTGCCCGAGTCAGGAAAATCAAGATTAATGGCCGAGGGGACCCGATGCACTGACCACGCGTCACCCTAATATCTGCAGGCCAAATGGCTGGACAGCGGTCGCTTGGTAGGCCTAGGCTCTTCATGGGCTGCACTGCCAGCGGTTATGATTATTGAGAAGAAGGCGGCCGTGGCCTTAAGTTAGGAACAATCCCGACATTTTCCTGGGGTAGAAGTGGGAACCCATGGAAAACTACTTCCAAGATTTAATACTAGTTCGGTACCACATGTTCATATTGTGAATTGTCCCATCCCATCTCCAGCCCTCGGGTGGCCATTAACTGGAGAGGGGGGGGGGGGGGGGGGGTTGATTTATTGGTCAATCAACAACGTACATACATATGAAAATACACGAAAATGAAAATAAAATACAAATACATTGTTATAATACAGTGTTATAATAATAATAATAATAATAATAGTCTAATAATAATAATAATAATAGTCTAATAATAATAAGAGTCAGCATGTGTAGTTCTGGTGGTAGAGTGCTAACCTTCCCGAGGGTGCGATCTACGTTCAGTCATGTAGTAAATGAATGGGATCTAATACGATCATCTCCATGGATTTCATGGCACATACAAGAAATCCTACGTACATTAAAGTCTGGCAACTCGACATACCAAAAAGAAACATAAAAGAAGTTAGTGTGTCTAATAATAATGTTATTGGTTTTACGTCCCTTTTAACTACTGTGGCTTTTAGAGACGCCGGGGTGCCGGAATTTTGCCCCGAAGGGGATTTTTAACGTGCCAGTAAATGTACTGACACGGCTCCCTCGCATTTGCGCAGCCTCAAATGCCAGCTGACTGCGCCAGGATACGAACCTGCTACCTAGGGCCCAGCAAGCGAGAACGTTACCGCTGAGCCACGCAGCCAGTCTGTTAGTGTGTCTAAAATCCTATTATTAGTATTATTAAAATGTTTATTAGAGTTGTTGCACTATCTTCACACAAAGATAGACCAACAGTTCCTTAAATTAATTTACCAAATCTTTAGGATTTCTATTTTCTATGCATAGTCCATGAAGCTGGCAAAATCCTAGACAGATCCACCATCACTAGTCATGTAGCCACTCCCCATGAAGGTGTGAATCAGCTGTTCATAGGCTCGGTTTGTGTATTTCAATGTCATTGGCAGACAAGGCGAGGAGGTCACTCAACTGCAGACTCTGGTCAACATTCCTCAGCGTAGGAGGGGAGGGTGACGGGGAGAAGTCAGCTCTGCTGCTGAGGGGAACGAAGTGAAAGCCCGTTTCCAAGACATTGACCGACGATTTTTGTGATTTAATTCCACCTACACTAATTAAGATCCGACTTAATTTCATGAAGATATTTGCTTAGAATACCATCTTCTATCACCAGTGTAAAGGACTTCCATCATATCAAATACACCCTGTATATTGTGCGAGTGATTTTGGGGCTTGTGTTTAGAAGTGTAATTCAGTATGTCGGAGAAAGATATGAAGCTAAGAAGTGGTCTTGATAGTTAAGAGAGCGTAGATGATAATACTATGATGTCAGAGAGTAACCCGAATACTAGTAAAGAGAAAGGAATTTCGGAAGATTCATTAGCTGCGATCATGAGAATGTTGAGTGAAAGATTTGATGAAAGTAAGAAAGATAATCAGGAGATGCGAGAGGAAATAAGTAGGCAAAATCAGGAAATAAGTAGGCAAAATCAGGAGATAAGAGAGGAAATAAGTAGGCAAAATCAGAAGATGAGAGAGACTATAGATAAAAATAATAAGGAAATTCATCAAAAGTTAGACAATGTGGTCAAGGAAAATGAGGAATTAAATAGGAAGTACGGGACTTTGCAGGAGAGTATTCATGGCGTGAAACAGGAGATCAGATGTGAAAATAAGAATATGTTAGAAGAAGAGGCTAAAAGTATTATAAAGGAAGAAAAGACTGTAGGTGAAAGTAGTTTGGAGTTAAAGGAGATGGTACATGAAAGTAGCATAGAGTTAGAGGAAATTGTAAGTGAGAATAGAGTAGATGAGAGGAAGAATTTGTTAGAGGAGACGTTACGCGAAAGTAGCATAGAGTTAGAGGAAATTGTAGGGGAGAATAGAGTAGATGAGAGGAAGATAGTTGAGCTTGTAGTAAAATTACGATATAAGATAAGGCGATGTTGTAAAGGCATATATTGGAGAGGACGTAGTAGACGTCAAAGAGGAATCAGATGTGGAGGTAGACGCTGCGGTTGTATAGGTCGAAATCGCTTAGGTTATACAGGTAGACGTGGGATAGGTCATAATAGGCAAAGAAGAAAGAAAGATTGTAGAGGTAGACGTAGAGGTCGCCGCCGACACAGCAGAGGAGGACGCTTTAATGGAAATAGAGGGGATGGATATTGTAGGCGTGATAATGATGAAAATGGTACTGGGGATACGTCTCATTTTAGAATAAATGATAAAGATAGGTCTAGAAGAGCAGTAGGAGTCCGCTATATTAGAGCATGGACAAGACATACAGCCCAATGCTATAATGAATCTAATGATGATGATGATGATGATGATGATGATAATGAGCCTAAATATATTGACAATTTTGATAAAGTTGATGTCAAGAAAAGAGTTAAGTTGGAAGTTAAAGCTGAGAAGAAAATCCATAGAGACACTGAATTAAGAGACAAAGAAGAAATGGAAGAATATTACTTAGATTTGGTTATAGGAAGTTGTCAAGATCATTTTTTATCTGGACGTAAAATTAATATGTTGGGGGCGCGTGCCGCTATTTGTTGTTCTAGTTATGAATTGGGTATTGGAGGCATATACAGTATATGTCCATTTTCTTAATTTTTGATACAGTTGCACAATGTATATGTATTCGTTTGTATGCTGTAATGTATATGTTTTTCATTGTGTGTGTTAACTAGTATCTTTCTTAATTTTGAGTTATGCTGTGGATATTTTTCGTTATCTTCTATTTAACCTTTTGTCCATTCATATTATTGCAGCTTTTGTTTTTTTAACTTCATTTTGTGTAGTAATTCTGAACAATTAAAATATAATTTCCAAGTTTTCTAAGTCATCGAATTAAAGTTGGAACATTGTACAGAATATTTCAAGGAATGTCCTACACTGCATTCTAAAGTGGACAGATTTGACAAGCTTTTGATGGTGGAGCAATATTTACAGTCAGCTATAAGCAATTGGGAATCTTATCGTGTGATCTACAGCAACGAACCATGGATCGCCTAAAAATGGATGCTGAACCGATATCAGAGGATATAGTGTCAAATATATATATAAATATTCACTGCAAAAATGAACGGCCGACCTATAACCAGTTTTGCACTAGCCTTCTCAGTGTGTACCATGCTTAGGAAAATGTGGTAGTTTCGACTAAGCTACCTTGTGCTAGCGGCAGTGGAGGTGGAGATGGTGATTTGGTATCTTGATATCCAATTGTGGATGTTATTCTTGAAGAACATTTCAAGTTAATCAGGGTGAGCTTCAGGTATGGAGAGGAGACTACAGAATTGGTTGAAGAGGCGGACAACGGTTGGAAGATGATGTGTTGTGCAGCTTGATTTGGACAAGATGATAGTATAATCACATGAAGAAGAGGGAAGTCCAGATCTCCGTGTCTCACGCTCTTATGTATTTTTTTGTGTTGCATGTGTATCAGAAAGCCCTTCAATATGACATAGTTGTCAGGCTTTCTGGGGGCGAAAGTAACGTTTACTGAGACCACATAGGCCGTGATTCGTTTATATAAAAATGATTAGTGTTCTTTGGAGGTGGCGTTGGTGCGCTTGAGTGGAGGAAACATGAACTAGTGAAACGAGAGTGTCAACTCTGACGATAGCAGAGATGAGTTTAGACAATGAGAGTTAAACATTGATAAATAAAAAGTGATTGGAGGTTATTGCAGATTATAAAAGAAATGTGTTTGTATGAAAAAAAAAAGGACGCGAAGGAGAATATACTTGTTTAATCTGTCATATTTAATACGTCGTACGGTATTAGTTATAGTATTACGGCTTCATCTACAGCTCTTCCACGGCAGTAAAAATTAATAAAGGATCTAAAGACTAATGATATAAAAACTCAGCAATTCTTCAAGGTTTGTGCCGTGTCTTGTGTGGGGTTTCGCCTAGGACACCAAGCTTGGCTCATCGGCGGGCTCTTGGTGTCCCCGCCCGGACCCCCACAGGAGTAACGAACTACGCGCTACCTCCCTTTATATTGAGTGCAACTGCACTACTTTGCTGCGAGAACTAAAAGTTCAAGCAGCCTTAACCTCCCTATGAAGGCTTCCAAAAAGATGGTATATTGGCTTTCACGGCCGGTGAATTAAAACTCAGCAATTCTTCTAGGTTTGTGCCGTGTCTTGTGTGGGGTTTCGCCTAGGACAGCAAGCTTGGCTCATCGGCGGGCTCTTGGTGTCCCCGCCCGGACCCCCACAGGAGTAACGAACTACGCGCTACCTCCCTTTATATTGAGTGCAACTGCACTACTTTGCTGCGAGAACTAAAAGTTCAAGCAGCCATAACCTCCCTATGAAGGCTTCCAAAAAGATGGTATATTGGCTTTCACGGCCGGTGAATTAAAACTCAGCAATTCTTCTAGGTTTGTGCCGTGTCTTGTGTGGGGTTTCGCCTAGGACAGCAAGCTTGGCTCATCGGCGGGCTCTTGGTGTCCCCGCCCGGACCCCCACAGGAGTAACGAACTACGCGCTACCTCCCTTTATATTGAGTGCAACTGCACTACTTTGCTGCGAGAACTAAAAGTTCAAGCAGCCATAACCTCCCTATGAAGGCTTCCAAAAAGATGGTATATTGGCTTTCACGGCCGGTGAATTAAAACTCAGCAATTCTTCTAGGTTTGTGCCGTGTCTTGTGTGGGGTTTCGCCTAGGACACCAAGCTTGGCTCATCGGCGGGCTCTTGGTGTCCCCGCCCGGACCCCCACAGGAGTAACGAACTACGCGCTACCTCCCTTTATATTGAGTGCAACTGCACTATTTTGCCGCGAGAACTAAAAGTTCAAGCAGCCATAACCTCCCTATGAAGGCTTCCAAAAAGATGGTATATTGGCTTTCACGGCCGGTGAATTAAAACTCAGCAATTCTTCTAGGTTTGTGCCGTGTCTTGTGTGGGGTTTCGCCTAGGACACCAAGCTTGGCTCATCGGCGGGCTCTTGGTGTCCCCGCCCGGACCCCCACAGGAGTAACGAACTACGCGCTACCTCCCTTTATATTGAGTGCAACTGCACTACTTTGCTGCGAGAACTAAAAGTTCAAGCAGCCATAACCTCCCTATGAAGGCTTCCAAAAAGATGGTATATTGGCTTTCACGGCCGGTGAATTAAAACTCAGCAATTCTTCTAGGTTTGTGCCGTGTCTTGTGTGGGGTTTCGCCTAGGACACCAAGCTTGGCTCATCGGCGGGCTCTTGGTGTCCCCGCCCGGACCCCCACAGGAGTAACGAACTACGCGCTACCTCCCTTTATATTGAGTGCAACTGCACTACTTTGCTGCGAGAACTAAAAGTTCAAGCAGCCATAACCTCCCTATGAAGGCTTCCAAAAAGATGGTATATTGGCTTTCACGGCCGGTGAATTAAAACTCAGCAATTCTTCTAGGTTTGTGCCGTGTCTTGTGTGGGGTTTCGCCTAGGACACCAAGCTTGGCTCATCGGCGGGCTCTTGGTGTCCCCGCCCGGACCCCCACAGGAGTAACGAACTACGCGCTACCTCCCTTTATATTGAGTGCAACTGCACTACTTTGCTGCGAGAACTAAAAGTTCAAGCAGCCATAACCTCCCTATGAAGGCTTCCAAAAAGATGGTATATTGGCTTTCACGGCCGGTGAATTAAAACTCAGCAATTCTTCTAGGTTTGTGCCGTGTCTTGTGTGGGGTTTCGCCTAGGACACCAAGCTTGGCTCATCGGCGGGCTCTTGGTGTCCCCGCCCGGACCCCCCACAGGAGTAACGAACTACGCGCTACCTCCCTTTATATTGAGTGCAACTGCACTACTTTGCTGCGAGAACTAAAAGTTCAAGCAGCCATAACCTCCCTATGAAGGCTTCCAAAAAGATGGTATATTGGCTTTCACGGCCGGTGAATTAAAACTCAGCAATTCTTCTAGGTATGTGCCGTGTCTTGTGTGGGGTTTCGCCTAGGACACCAAGCTTGGCTCATCGGCGGGCTCTTGGTGTCCCCGCCCGGACCCCCACAGGAGTAACGAACTACGCGCTACCTCCCTTTATATTGAGTGCAACTGCACTACTTTGCTGCGAGAACTAAAAGTTCAAGCAGCCATAACCTCCCTATGAAGGCTTCCAAAAAGATGGTATATTGGCTTTCACGGCCGGGCGGGGACACCAAGAGCCCGCCGATGAGCCAAGCTTGGTGTCCTAGGCGAAACCCCACACAAGACACGGCACAAACCTAGAAGAATTGCTGAGTTTTAATTCACCGGCCGTGAAAGCCAATATACCATCTTTTTGGAAGCCTTCATAGGGAGGTTATGGCTGCTTGAACTTTTAGTTCTCGCAGCAAAGTAGTGCAGTTGCACTCAATATAAAGGGAGGTAGCGCGTAGTTCGTTACTCCTGTGGGGGTCCGGGCGGGGACACCAAGAGCCCGCCGATGAGCCAAGCTTGGTGTCCTAGGCGAAACCCCACACAAGACACGGCACAAACCTAGAAGAATTGCTGAGTTTTAATTCACCGGCCGTGAAAGCCAATATACCATCTTTTTGGAAGCCTTCATAGGGAGGTTATGGCTGCTTGAACTTTTAGTTCTCGCAGCAAAGTAGTGCAGTTGCACTCAATATAAAGGGAGGTAGCGCGTAGTTCGTTACTCCTGTGGGGGTCCGGGCGGGGACACCAAGAGCCCGCCGATGAGCCAAGCTTGGTGTCCTAGGCGAAACCCCACACAAGACACGGCACAAACCTAGAAGAATTGCTGAGTTTTAATTCACCGGCCGTGAAAGCCAATATACCATCTTTTTGGAAGCCTTCATAGGGAGGTTATGGCTGCTTGAACTTTTAGTTCTCGCAGCAAAGTAGTGCAGTTGCACTCAATATAAAGGGAGGTAGCGCGTAGTTCGTTACTCCTGTGGGGGTCCGGGCGGGGACACCAAGAGCCCGCCGATGAGCCAAGCTTGGTGTCCTAGGCGAAACCCCACACAAGACACGGTACAAACCTAGAAGAATTGCTGAGTTTTAATTCACCGGCCTTGAAAGCCAATATACTAATGATATAAGTTGGAAATTATATCATTGTGACTACATTACAGGAACCATTTAAATATACATCCCTTAAGACCACTAAATAGTAAGTAGCATTCCAATGATTTATTGTTATGTTGCAGTATAATATTAAGCTGCCTTGTTTACTGTAGTGTCCTGGTTGGTGTTATAAACACACCATTCCTGAGATGAATGAGTTCTCGTGTCTGTTTTAAAAGAATATTCATTTATAGTAGGCTATTCTATCTATGAATTGGCGCCCTCCCGGAAATATTTATATCACACGATAAAGAAACAATTACAAGGTTTTTACTTTGGAATGCTCTTGATAGGATGTGGATGGTTTTAGTTTATTTCCAATCGCTGTACTTTAAGTTGAGTTTGCTAGAAGTAATCCAGACCGTAACTGCCAGCCAGTCACATGCTGGCTATGTCCCGTCAAACTGTGTGTGGGGTGTGCCACACCCCAGCCGAGTTATCCCGTAACTATAGAAAGTAAGTCATATACAGTAAAAACAATATCGTTTGTAAGTTTTGAGTGACCTATTTAATATCCTACTTAAAATGATGTTAGTTATTTTCATGGATTACAGCTTATTTTTCTCTTCAGATGCTGTTTGAAGCCGAGCAAGAGTGAATCCGGTGCATTATCCAGGAAATAGAAGACGATGGAGAAGAAGCTAGCAGCATTTCCGATTGTTCTGAACACCCTACCCTTCTCAATAATTCGAATGTAATATTTACAGGGAGAGTGATCACAACTCGGCATCTGAAGCAGATGGTGATTTATTAGAAACCTACAGTTCAGATAATGGAAATGGTCAGCCCTCTCCTTCCTACTTTTATTTGGGAAAGCACAACACAAACAAATGGAAAAAGAATCAACCACTTCCTCCCAATGTGCATACACGATGCCATAATTTATTAACACATTTACCGGGTGTGAAATCTGTAGCAAAACATGTAACTACCCCTATTGTTGCTTTCCAATTGTTTATCACAAAATACATGCCAAATGATTTAGTCCTACACACTAAACGAACGTATAGAATAAAGTTGTGTTAGAAATGCAGATAGAAGAATGGTAAGAATAATGAGGAAAAAATTACGGCACTTTTAGGACTGTTGTGTCTGACTGGTTCTTTGAGTTCAAATAGTCAAAACAGTAGAGATTTGTGGACAAACAATTTATTGGCTCCTGATATATTCAGAATGACTATGTCCTTATGAAAAATGTTTTTGGAGAATCTATGGACAGCTCACAACCTCTTCCAAAACGACCTAAACAAGGAAGATGTAGTCTGTGTCCACGCTCCAAGGACAGAAAGTCGAAACTCGAGTGAAAAAAAAGTGTAAGGGAGTTATATGTTGGAGCATTTCGTCCCATTTTGTACAAGTTGTGAGAGCGAAAATGAATCTGATTAAGGACACCACTATGAGGTGAACGTGGCAGATAAGTTTCTAGGATGTGCTCACTTTAATCTCAATGAAGCTTCAGGCAAAATCGAAGAGGCAGAATTTGATAAACCTGAGAAAATGTTGATACAGAAACCGGTGATTGATTATGATAATATAGGATAATTATCCGATTTTTAATGTAATCTTTTGTATTTTTTGTACATAAAACAGAGGATTTACGTGTTTTCGTTATTGAGATAATGGCATTGTTTGAGAGCATGCCACCCACATTTTTAACCATACCTACTATCAAGGCAACTGCGTCAAATCATACGCACTTTCCTTGTAAGTTGACAGTCCTAAGTCTGTGTAAAATGGGAAGGAAAATGTGGAAAATATGACAATGAGTCTCTTCAGAAGGCAAGCTCTTACTGAATGAGCACATGCGTCCATCTAAGTCTTTACATACGGAAGTATTTGGAAAATAGGCTTAAATGGACAAATGTACCTTCATGAGACTTGAATATCGTATTTTGTTTCATATATAACATTCCCCGTGGTTCTCTTAATAAGAATAGCCTTATGAAATTACTTTCAAGACCTTTACGATTAGTGACTGCTGTACATGTACCACCATCACTTGTTAATTTTAACATCAAATTCCCTAAACTGTACATGCAGTATCTCAAAAACTATTGGAGATAGAGAGTTGAAGTTATGTACAGTACTCGAAGGCATATAGGCCAATTAGAGAAAAGTACAGTAGATCAACATTTAGGGCCTAAGATGGAATGCTTATCATTCTTGGTAAGGAGCAACTTCTACAAATTATCAATATTTTGTTTGTTTGTAAATATACAACTTGACTCTAACGTGCTAGAAATACAATCTGCACTGAAGATCATGGATAACATCTATGGATAACTTCGATCCAGTGGAATTGCTGGTTTTTGAGATAAATGCCCCAACTCATTGACAAATTATGTTGGATATTATGTTTAATTTCAGGGTATATAACCAAACCCCTGGCACTACAGCCCATGAGGGGCCTAGGCCTACCAAGCGACCGCTGTCCAGCCATTTGGTCCGCAGATTATGGGATGACGCGTAGCCAGCGCGTCGAATCTCCTCGGCCGTTATTCTTGGTCTCCGTGACCAGGGCGCTGCCTCACTGTCAGACAGCTACTCAATTGTCCTCATGAGGCTGAGTGCATACCGTTCTAGCCCTCTCATCAGTTTCTAAAATCCCTGATGGAGCCGGGAATCGAACCCGAGGCCTCCGGGTGCGAAACAGGTTCGCTAGCCCTTCACCATGGGGCCGGCTATCGGGGTATATACATTACCAATATAAATGTGTGACTTTCGTAAATTTACAAAACTGCAAAAGGAATTGTGAAATCATATTAAGTTCTTAACTTCAGTAGTAACAGATTTTGGAGCATTTTATATGTTCAGCTACAAATCTCCTGAAAAACAGAGACATTTGGGGCCGGCTGTGTGGAATGGTTACTATGACTCTCACCTCTTGTGTCCAAGGTTATGGGATTGAATCCCGATACATTTTTATTTTTATTTCTTAAATGTCTGACGTATGTCAGCATATTTTCTGGCACATTACGGATCCCCTTCCAGGACGAAACTCCAACACACTGGAACCTCTACAACCTGGTAAGTTAAACTGGTTCAGTAACACTATATATGGATTTCTCTTACAATGACGTTGTAGTCTCTTCAGAAGCGACAATTTTAGATCATTTAAAAATTTTACATTTCATGTAGGCCTATAAGTAGACCTAGTCATTGATAATCACAATGTAATGCTTCAAAATAACTCTAAATTCCAAATCAGGGGGAATAATTCATATGTGTAGTAGAAATATTGATATGAATACACTGGCCACTGTGGCTGAGAGCGTTAACGCACTAGCTCGTGCATTGCTGGCATCGGGAGAGCGTGGATTCGAACTCCATCTTGGCCGTCCTAAAAATGGTTTCCCATGGTCTCCCATGTTCACTCCAGGCAAATGCCGAGTCGGTTTCTTTCAACAAGTCTGCGGTCCAATTTCTTCCAACTCCATTTCCTGACCCTTCCTTAATTTGACTCAACTTAGCGGTCACCTGGCCGATCAGCCTGTCACCATCCCCAGTTGTATCTGCTGTCAAGGTGTGTTCAGCTCCAAGACACTGTACTTGCGACGTTAGAGAAATGATCCATGGCAGAGTTCGTGGATGAAGCCAAGCCACCTGAGTCATGGCGCGTTGAAGGTAGGCCTGTAGTCATGTCTTGTTGAATGCATTATTTTTTCACTTTATCATTCTGTTTATTTTGTTACTGCTTATTTTAGGGGCTGTGACATCGTGGCCATATAGCTCCGTGTATTTGGGTGTGAGCGGAATTTGTGTGACAACCTGTGTTATTGTGATGGCTGTACTAGTGTGTGTGTTTGTAAATTGAGGATAGGATTGGGAAGGAGGCGGCCATGGCTTTAAGTTAGGAACCATCCTAGCATTTTCCTGGAGGAAATGTGGTGGAAACCACGGTATACCATTTCAAGGATGACCGAGGTGGGAATTGAACCCTCCTCTTCTCCCTTTCCCCACGAGGCTGAGTGTTCCCCGTTCCAGCCTTCGCGCAAGAATTAAAATTTCTTGGCAGAGCCGAGAATCTAACCTGGACCTCCGGGGCGTCATCTAAAGAACGCTAACCGCTACACCACGAGGAGGTCCTACAACAGTAAGGAACGTGTCGTTTATATGTCGTACGACACACATTTGTACCTAATTTCAAGATTCTGGGTTTATTGAAGAATGTTTTATTAGCTTCCTCTTGTTCTCTTAGCCTATTTTCATTTATAAAGAAAAACAGGCTTATGAGAGCACCTTTTGTCCGCGTGTATGTGCGAATGTGTCTCTCCCCCCCCCCCCTTAATAATCTAAATGACCGAAGCTATTTCAATGACACTAGGAAACTAATTACTGCTGCCTCGTCCGTGCCTGTCAAATTTTGATACACTTAACCAATTCAACATGGCGACCACGCGAAATATTTCACTGACACTCTATCTCCACGACGGTAACAAATATCATCCTGGAGTTTTTTACAGTGATAAAGGATACTACTACAAGTTCACCTATGTGACTTACAAAAACGTGTTTAATAGAAAACGAACATGGCGGCCAAGTGAAGTTGAAACATTTTAATGGAATTTTCACCCGATTTAACCATCCCAGCGCAGTCAAACTTTGTACAGGCTATATAGGCTATATAGTTCTTCACGGGACTACTTGTTAAATATGCACCGATCACCTCATGTATGTTAGAGCAAAGCTTCAGCCAATACAAATCATTTTTGCGAGACAACCGGACAAGCTTCAAGTTTGAAAATGTAAAACATCATTTTGTGGGCATACTGTTTTGGTAGCAGAAATAATCATTGAATGAATTAATAACAAATACAAATTAAGCGAAATGAAAAAAAGAATAATTTAATTTATGAATCCAGTATTAACTTATGTACTTTTATTATATTTGAATTTCAGCCAATGGCCATAGCGGGGTATTTGAATTGGACGCCAGTGGGCTCCCCATCAAGTTTTATTTAAAGTAGTTCCAACTTTGGCTACCAGAGATGACACTGTCACTGACACCAAGTGGCGAATGTTGGAACTTGATTGAGCGTTTCTGACAAAATAATCTACCAATTTAGCTACACACTACCAGTTGACAGTTGACGCAGTAATTATAGATTTTGCGAATGAATTTGATGTCGTCCCACATGACATACTACTCCGTAAATTAGCGGCAATGAAGACTGATAAAAGAGTAATCTTATGCATTCAAGGGTTCTTGATTGGTCGCTCGCAAAAGGTCAAAATGGGTAATGTATTCTCGGAGGATATTTTGATAACGTCAGGTGTCCCTCAGGGTAGTGTGATTGGGCCCCTGTTATTTCTGGCACTCATTAACGACCTACGGAATGGGATTCGAAGTGACTGCTGATTGTTTGCGGATGATTGCGTAATATACCGAAAAACTCAAACATCACAAGACAACGCTCTGTTGCAAACTGACCTCAACCTGGTTCATAAATGGGCGGTTGACAACAAAATGAAGATAAATACGAGTAAATGTAGTCTCATGAGAATAGGGAGAGGGCAAAGGCATGATTTTCAATACAATATCGGCTCGGAAATACTTGTAGCAGAAGTCTCTTGCAAATACTTGGAGTACTCATGTGGGTTGTATCGTCACCGTAGCATACAAATCACTTCATTTTGTGATGCGGGTGTTAAAAGTCAGTAGCTCTACCGCAAACGAATCAGGACATTTGAACCTGGTGAGGCCAATCTTGGAATACGGCTCAGCGGTTTGGGACCCATATCAGGAGGGCTCACCAATGAGCTGGAGATGGTACAAAGGAAGGCTGCTAGGTTTGTGCTCAACGATTTTAATCCTAGAAGTAGTGTAACTCGAATGATAGAAAAACTAGGCTGGGAATCTTTGAAAGATAGGATGAAATCCAGACTATACGCTGTGTTTACCACTTACACTAATCGGCCAGCATGGGGAGAACTAAGCATACGTCTGGGAAATCCCACATACCTGAGCAGGGCAGATCATCCACAAGGTCAAGGTCCGACCACAGCGTACAAATTATGGGAAATATTCTTTCATTAACCGTGGTATTGATAATTGGAACTCATTACCTGCCTCAGTCTCAGAGCCTTTCCCCAAACATATTGATGTGTTTAAGAGAAGATTGAAATTTTGTGTAAATACTTCGATGTAATTACTACACAGGAGTTACTAAATTGCGAACTGTGTATATTGTGTTCGATGTTATTGTTCGTAATTTTCTGTATTTGTACAATTTGCCACCGGGGAATTACCCCCATTTGCAAATATTATGTATAATAATAATAATAATAATAATAATAATTGTTGTGATAGGTTCTTTCAAGCCATACATCTATGGCTTGGGCCCAACGGAATTACATCCCCTTCGAAGAAAGGCATAACTTACTGAAGGATTTTTACGCTCTTAAAAATCCGACGATTTCGGCCGGGTTTGAACCCGTGATCTTGGGCATAACAGTTCGGCATGCTACCTACTAAGTCACTGAAGCAGCTATGTATTTTTGTAGACTCTAAAAGTAACAAAATGTGGTCTTAATGGTTAAATTACTTTTATTACTTTTTCAAAATATATTCATATATACAGTACTGTATATGTATGTATATCTTGATGATATCCTGATCATCATCATCATCATCGTCATCATCATCATCATCATCATCATCTCACTGTAATAAAGCAATGTGTTTGAAACTCCATTTTGAATTTTTGGGCAAACCGTTGTATTTATCCTAAATGAGTTAATGACCAAATATACTTTTAGTTTAATTTCTGTCTGTTTGTCGTTTGATATGGGTTGGTGTTATTATAGTGTCTGTAGTATTGTGTAATTATCATTCAGGTTATCATTATTTATTTAACGTATGGCTTTTAATGCCGGGAGTGTACGGCTCGCCGGAGGCTGTAGCTGCTCCAATGCGGACACTCATATGGTGAGCTACGAGTTCCGTTCAATTTCAAGAAGTTCCAACTTTCGCTACCAGATGTCACTGACACCTAGTGGTGAACTTTGGAACTTGATAAAGCGTTTCAACGAAATCTAATTGCTGTGATGACTGTAGTAGTGTGTGTAACTGTATCAGGAGCAGGGACGGGGTAGGTGCTCCGGGACTTGAGGTAATTCGCCTCGTGAGGGTTTGGAAAAACCTGATTAAAACTCACACTCAGGATAACTGTTGTCAGCCCCGGGATTCAAACCTTAGATCTCGGATTTGATGCGGTCGTCGTAAGTGATTTAATTCGCACGACTACAGAATGGGGTGAACTGTGGAGATCACTACCCACTCACTCAATAAGTGCAAAGAAAGCAAACCTTAAATTGTGTATATTCTTTGAGACACAACCTTAAATTGTGTTTATCCTTTGAGACATAACCTTAAATTGTGTTTATCCTTTGAGACATAACCTTAAATTGTGTATATTCTTTGAGACATAACCTTAAATTGAGTACATTCTTTGAGACATAATCTTAAATTGTGTTTATTCTTTGAGACATAACCTTAAATTGAGTATATTCTTTTAGACATAACCTTAAATTGAGTACATTCTTTGAGACATAATCTTAAATTGTGTTTATCCTTTGAGACATAATCTTAAATTGTGTATATTCTTTGAGACATAACCTTAAATTGAGTACATTCTTTGAGACATAATCTTAAATTGTGTTTATTTTTTGAGACATAACTTAAATTGAGTATATTCTTTGAGACATAACCATAAATTTTGTATATTCTTTGAGACATAACCTTAAATTGAGTATATTCTTTTAGACATAACCTTAATTGTGTAGCCTATATTCTTTGAGACATAACCTTAAATTGAGTATATTCTTTTAGACATAACCTTAAATTGTGTAGCCTATATTCTTTGGAGACATAACCTTGTATCTATGTATATCTACCCCTTATTATTCCCGTTTTCCAACGGGGTCGGGAATGAGATGTGATGGAAGTCATTGTGGCGATGGTTTTTACGGCCGGATGCCCTTCCTGACGCCAACCTCATGAGAGGAGTTAATGAGAGATGAAATGAATGATGGTGAATGAAACTGGGCAAGGATGTGGAAGGAAGTGGCCGTGGCCTGTCAGAAGGTACCGTCCCAGCATTTGTCTGGTGTTGAAAATGGGAAACCACGGAAAACCATTTCAAGGACGGCCGACGGTGGGGCTCGAACCCACGCGTCTACCGAGTCAGCAGAGAGCTTGGCCCCATGACCTAATGCTGTGCTTTAGCCAGTGGAGCCACTACTGTCGGTTTTGGAGACATAACCTTAAATTGTGTATATTCTTTGAGACATAACATTAAAATGTGTATATTTTTGAGACATAACCTTGAATTGTGTATATTCTTTGTGACATATCCTTAAATTGTGTATATTCATTGAGACATAACCTTAAAATTCTTTGAGACATGATGCGGCTCTAGTACTGGAAACCCCTGACACAGAGGAGCTCAACCAAGTCCACGCAACATGTAAATCTATACAATACAGAGCCTTCGAGATAAAATAAATGGTGCAGTTCACAGAAAATAGGTCTGTCAACGCAGCCATATCTCACAGTCGATGACATACTATTTGTTCCAGTCCCTCGAGCACCTCATCATTCGGAAGGCAATCTCTATATATCGGAACTTTATCAATTGAACTGGCTTCACGAGTGAAGAGTGGCAGTTCTCCACAACATATTCAGCACAAGTCCTTGCACTCTTGTTGGAAACCAGGCCATCTATCTTAACTTGTTAGCCTATTTTCGTATGATGAGATTGCCCTTACTCCACGACTTTGCCAGAGAATGTGTACCACGTAGTAACTTATGAATGACAGAATGTATTTCCATTAAAGTTGGTATTTTAAGTCCTCTTTAATGTGACATGACTTATTCATGTTCCAATGCCATCTGTGCTACCAATTTCAAATTACAATGTAAGCCTTAGAACCTTTTCACTTAAGTCTCAGATACTCTTTCAGGTATCAAACATTGCTACCAAAAATGTGATACGCACTAAATCAACGTGGTTGCTGGGCAAATTTATAAAGTGTAGCCTAATTGCTTTCGCTAGTGACGTAGTCAACCAATTGTTGTGAAACCTAATAATGCGGACTTGTGTAGGCTACTAGAAGCTAAATATACTAGTATATCAGTGTAGTGATGGCGTAGCAGTGAAGCTGCTTGCCTCCTATCATTGTGGGCAAGGCACGATTCTCCGGATAATGCATGAGGAATGTTACGTTCGGTCGTTCGGCTTCCACTTAAAGGAAGGTCCCGTGAATTCAATTTCATCAATAATACCTTTGGTATGGACTGTACGTCACAGCACTGAGAAAGTAAGGGAATGTGTAGGGATAGTTTTCGCTCTTTTCCACACACATTGTTCGGCTGGCTGCGAGGCTCAGCGGTAACGTTCTCGTTTGCTGGGCCCAAGGTTGCAAGTTCATATCCTGGTGCAGTAAGCTGGCATTTGAGGGTGCGCACATGCGAGGGAGCCGTGTTAGTATATTTACTGGCACGTTTAAGATCCCCTTCGGGGCAAAATTCCGGCACCCCGGTGTCTCTAAAAGCCAGAGTTGTTAAAAGGGACATAAAACCAATAGCATTATTATTATTACACACATTGCTCCTCGACGGAGCTCCTTTCTAAAATCACCTTGTGATGTAGTGGCTAGCATTCTTAGCTATCTCCTAAGAGGTCCGGGTTCAATTCCTGGCTCTGCCAAGAAATGTAATCCTGGTCTGTACCTTGGAACGGGGTACACTCAGCCTTGTGAGGCGAAACTGTAAAAATTTGTTTTGGATTCCATCCTCAGCAATCCTAGAAGTGGTTTTCTGTGGTTTCATACATGTACTCCAGGTAATTGCCGGGATGGCCAATAAATTGTTTTGCATGTCATCCAAGGTTATTTCTAATTCTTTCATATCTTCTTTAATTTCCTTAAATTTTCTATATAATCTGGTTTCCGGTGTCCTCATATTATTGTTAGTATTATTAGTAGTATTATATTCGATGTAATGGTGCCAGGGTTCTTAAACGGCAGGATAGTGGTGCTCGCAAGCTCTAAAAGATTGAGAACGTCTGCTATAGACTGTTTTCTAGTGGAGATGGTTGAAAGTGCAATGAGGTAAGTTATACAATAACGCAGCATGCCATTAAGACTAGCTTTGTCCTTGTCTACCTCGCTAAGCCATTAGACTTGGCGTGTCGCATGATTATAAAGTCATTCAACTTTGAGTTCATATGTGTTTGTGTGTGTAGTTAACTTTTCAACACTCCAGATGGTTCAAATTCCCACACAACTTGAGTACACTATATTTCAGTCCCCCTTTGTTTCAAGTCGACCCTCACGTGCAAGACCCCATTACAACATTCTCATCAGATTGGAGCTGACAGATGGCCGGCCTTTATTGCCAAACCTCGAGAGTGCAAAAAATACTTTTGCACTGTTATATGAGAGGTAACGCTTCTTTGGTTGGATTGGTACAACTAATATTTGTTATACTTGGGAATATTCCTAAATTGCGGTTCAATTTAGTGATGTTGAAATTGGGAAACTTCTATTCCCTCTCACTTGTAATATGGAGTTTTTGGATTAGATATTGAGTTGCCACGTAAAATTACTTCTATATTTATCAGAAGTCCTAGAAATGAAGTTTTGACGTGAAAATCATGTTTCAGGGCCACTGCGTTGGATGACCATATTAAAAGAATGTGGTTGGGGTTCATCCCCTTTCCAGAAACTCTATGGATGTTTAAAATTGTCTTCATTGGAATATTAACAGGGAACTGAATACACATTAAAGAGTTGGATGGTGTACAGTTTATATTCCTGCATTTGTTTGAATATATTATTATTAAGCTATTTTTATTTATAAAAAAAAAACGGCTTATGAGATCACCTTTTGTCCGTGTGTATTTGTGTGTGTCCGTGTGTATGTGTGTGCGTCCGTGTGTGTGTGTGTGTCCGTGTGTGCGTCCGTGTGTGTGTGTGTGTGTCCTCCCTAATAACTTCTAAACACGGTAAGGTCATAGAACCATTTTAGCCGACCCCGACCGTGCCCTTTAAATTTCAATACGTCTCACCAATCCAACATGGCAGCTGTGCGAAATATTTCACCGGCATTCTACATCTCTGAAACTATTACTCATCACCCTGAGCTTTTGTACGGTGATAGAGGACGCTACTATAAGTTCGTCTATGAGACTTTAGAAAACCTGTTAACTACAAAACGAACATGGCGGCTAAGCGAATTTGGAACATTTAAATCGACTTTTTTCGCGATTTAACCATCCGAACGCAGTGAAACATGGTACAGCAAATGAATATACAAATTGCATGCACTTTCATCGAATTTAGTTCAATTGTTTACATAACCTCAAGATGGCGGCTGTGCAAAATTTTAAAATTAAGTTTTTATGTCTTGTGTTCTAATCATGTGATCGAAATCAACGTTTGAATAATGAACGTAGACAATAATCCTCATCTAATAGTACATAACTCTATGGCCTACATATATTTAAATCCAACATGGCGACCATTCGAAATATTTAGACGGTTCTCAATATCTATTAATTTATGACAGCCATCAAACTGAAATTTTGTATGTTGATAGAGGCTATAAACATAAGTTCTTCTATGGGATATTCAATAATCTGGTGGGCACAAATCCAACATGGCGGCGACGCGAAATTGAAATATTTAAATGGACGTTTCTCGCGATTTAACTATCCGAGCGCAGTGAAACTTGGTACGGTATATGCCTATATAAATTTAAATCTACTGGCATCTAATTGATTTCATTTATTTTGATAACCTCAGGATGGTGACTGAGCGAAATTTTACAATTTCGTTTCCATTTCTCGTGTCCTAATCATGTGACTGAAGTATGAATAATACACCCACACAATAATATTCATGTAATAGTACATGGCTCTAAGACCTATATATAAAAATCCAACATGGTGACCATCCGAAATATTTACACGGTTCTCAATATCTACGAATCTATTGCAGCAATCAAAATGAAAGTTTGTATGTTGATAGAGGCAATTAATATAAGTAGGATATATGAAAATAGGCTTTATTTCTTCACTGAACTATTTGTTTATTTAATCGAATAGTACTTTTACAGAGCACGTTAAACCTATTCTTGCTTCATGTATTCTTTCTCTCTGCCCACATTTGTTTCATCCTCTCTGATCTCTGCGTCCTGAGTTCGATGTTACATGGCTGCTTTCTTTTTCTTTCTTGTTCATTCCTGAAGATAACTTTTTGAAGCTTGCCTCTAAATAATAATAATAATATCGTATGGCCTCGGGTGTCAGGTGCAAGCTTTGTTATTTGACACCCAGAGGGTATCTTGCATGTTAAATTTTGTTGTTCCTTGGAGTGCAATGAAAGTCAAAGAGGTTAGATATCTAAGCTCCTTGACACTATAGCGCTTTCTAGTAGAGAAAGGAGGAACTTTTGTGTTGGCGGAAAATCCCGAGATTAATTTTGCCATTATGAACACGGCCTATTGAATTCAAATGGGTTCTTTAACATGCCAACAACGTATTAAATGCGTGTCGTTATTTTTGTCGCCCTTCAAAAAAAAAAACACTTACCATGGCCAGGAGCGAACCTGCAATCTTGGGGCTGCTAGTCCGACACGATAACCACTCCCTATTATGTGTAACATTAATGTCAATGTTGGCGTCTTTTAAATCATTCAATGTCTGTTGTACTTTAAGCTTTAAAATTTTATTAAAAATGTGTTTTTTAACCCTGTTATTATTCATTCAATTTAAATGCCCCAAAATTTCATTGCGTTTGGCTCACAAAGGAGCATGTAGAACCATTATTTAACATTGATCTTCTTGTTCTTATCTTCCAAAAACTTCCTCATCCTTTCGCTATGTGCCTGTCTTCTTTCTTGTGTCCATGCAGCGTTGAGTCATCCTCTATTCCAATCTGTCACAGGTTTTCACGGATTCCATCCTTCTATCTTTTCCTTGGCCTACCCAGTGCACAGTGGTCTTCTTCCATGAGGCCCAGGAGACCGCGCACTGCTCAAGGGTTCTCCTCCACTGGATTCTGTTTGCTGCTCCGAAAAAGCCAGGGTGGTGTAGAGAGGTTGTGTCCTGATTGCGACCATTCCGCAATGCGTTCGCCTCATTAGCAGTCCAGATTGTGGTCACTTTCATTTTAGGGAAGAACTATAAACATTCCAGCGTCCAGATTGCGGTCACTTTTCTTGGGAGACCGGTCCTTGGTTCTTGATTCTTCCCGACTGACTCGTACCTTCTGTAAGTTTTGTGGATAACAAGGGGAAAGTGATATTTCACTACCTAACCAAATAATACAGTTCAGTGTTCAGCTGAGCACACCCCATATAACTTCGCTTAAAAAAATCAAGTCCCCTCCCAATCTGACAGCAGCTGAGTAAAGCAATGATTATAACATTTTCAGTCTCAAGAATAGAAACGTTTCAGGATCGGAATCAACGACCTTCACTTTAAACAAAATTGTTTTAACGGGAAATTTTATACTTACAGGATATACTTTAAAATTTCTGCCTCTCCCTTCCCATTTGAGATGCGAGATATCTACTTTTATTATAGGTAGCCTACTGTATATAGTGGAAAACGTTCATTTTACTACCTCGAAAAATTCGTCTAGTAAAAGTAATTTGTTCTGCGTTTGATTCTATAACCCAAAGAGAACTGACATAATTATGACAACATTGGCAAGAGGGGTGGAAGTGAAAGGTGACGAAATCCCCAGGGGAGTTACAACCGGACCTGTCTCCTAAGGAAAGTGACAGCAATCTGGACGCTGGAATGTTTATAGTTCTTCCCTAAAATGAAAGTGACCGCAATCTGGACTACTAATGAGGCGAACGCAATCTGGAATGGTCGCAATCAGGAAGACACCTGTAGAGAGACAACGTTTTTCCTGGAATCCCCAGAAAAAAGGAAAGATGGAAAACCAAAATCATCATGAACTGTGGAAGAAGAGGCGAAAATGGGACAGACGGCGTTTGCAGAGCTGAAGATCCTCACTCAAGATAGAATGTGCTAGCGGAACTTCGTCAAAGACCTATAGGAAATAAGTCAAGTAGGCCTATAATCGAAACGCACTCGTATTGTACTTTTCGTGTGAGATTAACTCAGGCATGTTGTAATGTAATTTCATTACTCCTAGAAATTTAGCCTATATTTTCAAATTCTAAGAATGAAAAATGAAAATCCACTGCCTGCTTCCAGTCGACCAACCGAGTCAGGGATTGGAATGCAATGAACGAAGTCCCCATCTAGCGGCGAGGATATGAACTGTGCCGGTTGCCGAAGCCTGTCGCACTCCCCTGGTGCAATGATTAAATGAATGACAGATGAAATGAAATGACAGTGTAGAGTGTTGCTGGAATGAAAGTTGTGACAGGGAAAACCGGAGTACCCGCAGAAAAACCGGTCTGCCTCCGCTTTGTCCTGCACAAATCTCTCATGGAGTGATCGGGATTTGAACCACGGACCCAGTGGTTAGAGGCCGGCGTGCTGCCGCCTAAGCCACGGAGGCTCCAAATTCTAAGAATTATTTTGTATATTACAATTTCCCTTATGTAACAGCTAAATAGAAATCTGGTTAGTTGGTTCCTTAGTTTAGGGACTGCGACAACATGGTCATGTAGCCCTGTGTGCTTTGGGTGTGTGTACAATCTGTCTGATAACCAGTGTTAATTGTGATGGCTGTATTAGTGTGTGTTATCCGTGATTCAGGTAGAAGGGCTGCAGACGATTAATTTTTTCAAGTTCATCCTACTTATGCTGCCAAATGCTACCGTCCACGACACCTAGCTGCAGTCGTGGCTACTAAATGCCTTCGGAGTCAGCACCTGGCGGCGAAAGTTGGAACTAATATAGCGTTATGAAACTAACCTACACTTTTTAGCTTCCACAAGTGTAGTTAGAGGAAGGTTTTTTTCATGCAATAAATATATATGACGTGGAACCACCGGCTTTACTTCCCCTCAGAAAGATGGCATACCGAGGGATTTTTAACGCTCTTAAAAATCCGACGACTTCGGCCGGGTTTGAACCTGCGATCTTGGGCATAAAAGCTCAGCATGCTTCCAACTACGCCACCGAAGCATCCTAAATAGAAATCTGATTTTACTATATGGAACTTCTTTCTTACACCATACTATAGTACATTATGCAACGAGCCTATAATGGCTATAATTAAGACACGAGTATTTTTTATAAAACGAGCGTATGCGAGTTTTATAATTTCCATACGAGTGTCTTAATTACCATTATAGGCGAGTTGCATACGACTGTTTATGTTCGACGATAATTATAACTTTATTATATGTTTTAACATAAATATTCATAAATATCTGTTGATAGTCAGCTACTGGAATTTTGTGATCGCAGAGCGAGCGTTGGGTGTTATATCTTTGTCTTTCAAGAGCTTTGAACAACCGACGCATGCGCTCTGTGTGGTTGCAATGCCATATGCAGCCATATGTTTACATCAGCCGTCCCTCAGTAATATTGTCACCGCAGTCATTTGAAGACAATGCGCTGTGTAGAAATTAGTGTTGGTGATTTTAAGGTACAGTGCTATTTCTTGTCTCATATTCGCCAGTTTATTTACGCGAACATATGGACGGTGGGTATTCCATGTCGGTAATTTATTATAGTTCGATGTTGTGTTTATGTCCGACATGTTGGATTTTGAGCGCATGCGCGAAGTTATCGTTACCTAATTGGTCAATGAACGAGCTCTGATTGGCTGGAGAAACTGTATCATAATGGAAAACAGTGTTATAATGACCATCATTATGATACAGTTATCTGACACATAATAGTGAGGGTCGAACATAAATATTATTATTAAGCGTATGGAATTTTACAAAATGGACAAGTATATACAATATTATACAAAATCCTGAAAAGAATGCATGGTACTAAGTAGTCAGCAATTACACATGGATATCCAAATTATTTATCCATTGAACTAGGGATACTGAGACATCAGTAAAGTCTTTCTGGTCTGCACCACAAGCACGCAGAGGGCATTCGTCCATTATGTGATGCATGGTCTGGACCAATGCACCACAATCACATGTTGGAGAGTCCCTGAAGCCCCACTGGTGAAGGGAGAATGCAGATCTTCCACAATTACTGCGAAACCTGTTTAGTGATGACCACGTTCTTCTTGGCAAACTGAAACCTGCTGGGGCATGGTTTGGATTAAAAAGGCTTGGCCACTCCGGAGCTGTACGAAACCATTGCTCTTTCCATTCCTCTTTTAAATTGAAACCGGCATCCATTAGATACACTTAACTATCCATATGAAGTTGTAATCTATCCTATTAACGCCTAAAAATGCCGGCTCTATTGAACACTTAAAGGGTCTTAATGTTATCAGCCACGACTAGGGATGCAAACAGAGAACTGTTCAGTGTTCATCAAATGTGAAGCTGTTTAATCTTGAATTCTCTGTCGAACGCGG
The DNA here is from genome assembly GCA_946902985.2 of Meconema thalassinum. Taxonomy (NCBI): domain Eukaryota; kingdom Metazoa; phylum Arthropoda; class Insecta; order Orthoptera; family Tettigoniidae; genus Meconema; species Meconema thalassinum. Next base: position 148,892,240 of record OX336390.1, on the reverse strand, counting down.
CACAATCCGGAGTTAATAACTTCTGTGTAGTAAGAAGCAATTGTCAATATCAGATAAGATGGTACTCGGCAGATATCTGAAGGATAAGCAGTTTCAAATTTGAAACCACTGTAACGAGGACATGGGAAACACAACAATGCAGGCAGATAGAACCTGCTATCATCAACACTGCCAAGGATAAGCACGTTCAGTTGTTAATAACTTAAAGAGCAGAGCAGAACAAAATAATCAAACGAACCTTCTGCTAAATGCATGGATGTAAATCATAAACCGATGGTTGGTTGGTTGGTTCCTCAGATTAGGGGCTGCGACAACGCGGTCATGTAGCCCCGTGTACTTTGGTTGTGTGTATGTAATCTGTCTGATAACCGGTGTTAATTGTGGCTATTAAATGCCATCGCAACCAGCACCTGGCGGCGAACGTTGGAACTAATATAGCGTTATCAAACTAACCTACAAATTTTAGCTTCCACAAGTGTAGTTAGTGGAAGGTTCTTTCTTGTGCCATAAATCTATGACATGGGACCGCCGGCTTTACTTCCCCTCTGAAGGAAGGCATACTGAGGGATTTTAACGCTCTTAAAAAATCCGACGACTTCGGCCGGGTTTGAACCGGCGATCTTGGGCATAGAAGCTCAGCATGCTACCAACTACGCCACCGAAGCCGCCCAAATAGAAATCTTACACCATGAGTTTGAGTCCTCAGTCTTTTGACTGGTTTGATGGAGCCATCCATTTCTCCCTGTCCTGAGCTAATCGTTTCATCTCTACATAGCTACCACACCCTACATCCGAGGCAATCTATTTAACATATTCTAACCTTGGTCTACCCCTACAGTTCTTGTCCTCCACCTCTCCTTCCATAACTAAGCTTGCTATTCCTGGGTGTCCTAGTACGCGTCCTTCAATGCAATAAATGGCATAATTTGATTAATTTATATGGTATCAGTTGTGGGGCACACAGTCAGGTTAACAGACTCTCTAGGGTTTCCACAGAGTATACTTTGAGAAGCGCTTCCATAGTGTATGAATTAAGTTCCACGAAAGATACACTTGATAATGAAATTAATAAGGCGGGTTTGGGGAGGATATCAGCCACGAATATAATGCGCTGATGGCGTGGGAGGAAGATTGGTTCATCAACTCATTAACATATGGGCTTGGACAGCTGCATGTCTAGACTGAGGAACTTATAAGGTAGTTCATTTTCTCAGACAAGACCGCAACATCATAAATAACTTAAGTCAGCATATGCCGGCAATGCAAGACATTTTAAATGAAACATGCTTATTAGTTGAGTAAATGTGCATCCTTCTGTTTTATATTAATTACGAGACTGTGGTCTAGGGCTACACATTGAGTCTCAAATGCCAAACGTCTTGGGTTCAATTCCTGGACCTGATAAAGCCTCGCGAGGATATAGTTGGCATGTCTGTGCGGATAGCGGATAATTTGCGGATGATGTTTGGAGTAAATTTGCGGATAGTTTTATCATTTTAAATGATCTTGTCGACTTCGTCGTTACGCTGGGGTCTGGCGTTACGTTACGGTGACGGGACGAAATGTACTCAGATGCACTGAGTTGTGTGACGTCATAGTACCGCTTGGTGCATGTGTTCCCCGACAATCTCTACTTCGTTAGTATAAGACAAAAATCCCCGATTCTTGGATGTCACGGGTAATCTCGAGAAGCACAGGATGGATTTTGATGTGGTTTTCGCTATTCTGTAAAGGATGTCGCGAGGAAAGATTCTGTAGAAAATAATTTATGTATGATCAAAGGAAGCCAAGCAGTAACGATTTCAGTGAAAAAGTCGAAAACAAACTTGGCGTCCGTGCGCTTCTTAAGCTTACGCTGGGCAAACCGTTAAAATATCAATATACTATCAGCGTAAAAATTGGTCAGCATGAAATGTTCTACAAAAAAGTCCGTGAGAGCATATCTCTATCTTCAATACATCGCCCACTATAAGTGTTTTTAGACTGGATGGAAGGGGCAAGTCCCCGCGCGATCTGGTGAGCGTGACGGCAACCCGCGCGCTTGACCTTGCTTTGCCCTTGGTTTGCACTTGCCGTTCGCGAGTAATTTGAAACAAGGTAAAGTATTATAAAGCAAGATAAGTATTATGCAGATAATTTTCTAACATGTCAAGAGTCTTTGGCTTCGAGCATTTTTCAGCATTTGTAGCATTTAAAATGATATAAAGTCTAGTCTGTCAGACTGACTGTCACTTTTTTGAATGCAATTCGAACTTGTTGAATATTATTACTAAGACTCGGATGTTTTTCTTTTCATGGCAAATGTAAGATGATGATTTACGCTAATCTCACTCAAATTATGTCATTAAGTAAAATTAGGCTTAACACTCCGAACTGAAAACATTAATTTTAAACGACTTTCTCCTTAGATGTATAAATGTGTTGCTTTAATATTTTAGAAATATCATTGTAATGCTAGTAGATTCGGATATCAAACGTGCGGATGCCGATAAAAGTCGTGCGGATGTGGGGTGGATGCAGATAACAGTCGCGCGGATGCGGGAAGGATGTGGGGCGGATGCGGGAAGGATGTGGGGCGGATGCGGGAAGGATGCGGGGCGGATGCTGGGTGGATGCGGGAAGGATGTGGGGCGGATGCGGAGCGGATGCGGGAAGGATGTGGGGCGGATGCGGGGCGGATGCGGGAAGGATGTGGGGCGGATGCGGGAAGGATGTCGGGCGGATGCGTAGCGGATGTGGATAACGATTTGTTTATCCTTGAAGGGATCAACTGATAAGTTATTTTAACTTTGGTCAGATGCTCGATTAGGGTACACTTAGCCTTGTGAAAGTAAGAGCAAAGAGGTGGTTTCGATTTCCACCGTAACCATAATGGAACTATTTTACAGACTTCTTATTCCAGACAATTGTAGGGCTGTTTAAAGTGATGATTTCATTTCCAAAGGAGTTAGTACAACTTCCATGTGTAGCGGCTAGCAATCCTGACTGTCACCCCAGAGGTCCGGGTTCGATTCCCGCTCTGCCAAGAAATTTAATTTTGATCTGAGGGCTGAAATGAGGTACACTCAGCCTCGGAAGGCAAGACTGAGAAGAGGTGGGTTCTATCCCACTTCAGCCATCCTGAAAGTGGTTTCCTGTGGTTTCGATCCTGCAATCATGAACTCAGTAGGCAAGAACGTTAACGCTGAGCCACGCAGCCAGTCACTAGCCAATTAAAAAAGCTCATTACTTAAATAGGAAATCTGAATAGTAAGAGTTAATAACAAATCAGTCTAGAACACAATCACTTCAAGAGCTCGCTACGGTAGAAGTTCACCATCCCGAAAGGTTTTTAAACTTAAAAACATGATCAGTACTAACAGAAACAAACATATCACTATAGAAATGTAATAGACTAGCGGAATTAAAAAAAAAAATTGGTTAAAAGATCCGGCTCGTTATAAGGCGCAATTAAAAACATCTGTAACTTAACCCTTTTGATGCTAAGCTATTATGAGTAGCTATGTTAAAAATGCCGAGCCAAATTTCTTAAAATTACAAGTAGGCTATTTGATGGAAATTATCTCTCACCTAGGCTATAGGCCTATCTTTTAAAATATCAATATTTTTCCGTAGCAGGCAACATATACAGGGTCTTCATATCTGCTTGGCCAGAACATTCTCGCTCACGCGCTCCACCAGTGACGGCTCAGTTGCCGGCTACCGCGCGCGCGTATGTACGGCAGAATAAAAATCCACAGCCTGCTTCCAGTCTCCGGCCGGGTCAGGAATGGAATGAATGAAGCCCCCCATCTAGCGGCGAGGATATGAACTGTGCCGGCTGCCGAGGCCTGACGCACTCCTCTGGGGCAATGATTAAATGAATGACAGATGAAATGAAATGATAGTGGAGAGTGTTGCTGGAATGAAATTTTGACAGGGAAAACCGGAGTACCCGGAGAAAAACCTGTCTGCCTCCGTTTTGTCCAGCACAGATCTCACATGGAGTGACCGGGATTTGAACCACGGACCCAGCGGTGACAGGCCAGCGTGCTGCCGCCTAAGCCACGGAGGCTCGTACGGCAGAATACGGTGCTTAAAATCAGTATCGTGCATTTTTACTCACCATGCTTACAGTAAATGCTGAAAATGTTGCCCATCCGCTGCCAAACATAACCGGCATCTCCTTATGAAGTTTCCGGTTACTCTGGTAAATTTAGCATTAGTAAGGAAATAACGACCATTACTGTCTATTTTTATTGTTTACTGAACCTGTACGTTTCGATCTCTTATTAGCAAGTTGTTTTATTGCCGGATTTATAGGAATGGGTCTCCCTGGAAGTTTCATTCGAAACTTTTGTCTTGTTCTAGCGCACGATTTCCTGCACTTTATGTACGTATTGTACAGATATACACGTTCACGTAACGAATATTTGACATAAGGAATTACAGCACTATACACAATCACAATAAAACGCCATACAATACGATATACAGCACACAGTAGCTTTATAAAACACCCAATTAGCTCGGAGCTCACACGTCTCCCGCAGCAAGAGCGTGGAAATACGGCCGGAGATCGCGCCCCAACCTGTAACAGCCGGCTATTGGCCGGGAACCGCCGGCCAAGGTCGACCGGAATCGTCTTGCCCATAAAAAAAAAAAAAAAAAAAAAAAAAAAACCCTGTATTTTAAACGTTCCTCAACTTCCTAAATAATTAAAACTTAATTTCATTTGTTTCCTTAAAAATAATTAACTGTTTATAATTTGTATTCGAATTTTTCAAAGTCATTGTCATCAGTCAAAAAATCACTCTCATACACTTCACTCAGCGTTAAAACCTAACTTATTTCCTCTTCATTCAAAGAGTTTATTTTATCGGCAAGTATCTAAATTAGCTACGACCGAGAAGGTGAACAAACACAACTTCAATAGATCGCATGAACGAGAAGTCAGCTGACTGCAGCATGTTCAAGGAATACTTATTACTAACCAAGTTCTTCATGGAACTATTGTAACCAAAATAACGGGGGGACCATTTTCTCTCTGGATATATCGATGTGTTCAGTTACCGCGTTATCTTGGTTACAATAGTGACACCGCTACTTGTCTGGAGATTATAATGATAATAATATTTTAACAGAAGCTGCTTCAGCCGATAGATCGCCCCGTGGCACATTAATGGATAATAATTGAAAATACTGTTTTGCATAGGCTAAGAGTTAGAGAGGTGTGAAAATTATTAGTAGGGCTCGGATTTTTAGGTAATTTTTTGTGAAGCATTTTTTCTATAAATAGGCTACATAAATTACTGTTTTTCACTTATTAGCATATAAAAAGACATCATATTTAGCCTACATTTTAAAAATTCAGTATAGTAGATCTTTCAGTTTATTGCATTTTTGTTCTGTGTTACTTCAACGGGGAAGAGCCTGTGAGCTATCTAATCTTCAGGCAGAGCGTATGTCAGCTTGCAACTGTGTTATTCTTAACTTGTCGCCCCGTGCCACTCACTGTGGAAGCCGGGGATTTCCTTGTCCATAGCCATATTGCAACACGTGCTAGACCTCCCCCTCCCCCAGCTACCTGGAACCAGTGTCACTCTCATGCAGTTCATTTCTGGCACAGTGAAGTTAAGGCAGTTCTACGATTCCTAAAGTAAAAACAACTACAAGTTATCGTATGTTGGAGAATTTAAATATAATTTTGATTCTGATGGGGGCGATCTGTTCTGCCAACAATGCGGGGAAGCAATCAAGGCTGAACAGCGATCCCAAGTTACACAACACCTCAATGGCGAGAAACATATTGCCGCAGTTTTGCGCCTTCAGAAGAAGTGTTTCGCGATAATCGTCGGTCATTTGTGATGGACAACCTGAAGATGTATCTCGTTGTGTATTGTAATGCTTCAGCAGTCAGTGAGACATAGAATAAATTGCATTCATGACTACTGCATATTGTTTATATTCACATTAATAAACTAAATTATAATTAAATATTTTTACTCTTTTGTCACATATTACAGGTATTTTTAGCCTACTTTTCACATTTTGCAAAAATTAGGAAAAAGTAGACTTATGAGATCGGGCAAATGTGTGTCTGTCTGTCTGTCCTTCTGTCTGTCTGTCTGTGTGAGTGTCACCCCCCTCCTATCAACTCATAAACGGCTGCAGCAATCGAAACAAAATTTGGTAGGAGTAAAGATCTATACCTGAATATATCACGGCCATATTTGAAAATGATGTTAGTGCTACCAACTGCTGAAAAATCGCAATTGAATTTTGAGCTCCATGTTGGATATCTTGGAAGGTATGAATGGAAGCTATTTCAAAATTGGCACACGTATAGATAATAATATTGCAGTTTAATTTCCAGGAGGCCATACATGGCAGTGTTGCCAAAATGATTATAAGCCTGCTGATAGATCCAAATTTTAAATGCATATACCTTCTACACTATCAATTGGATTTCAACCAAATTTGGTATGTGCTATGTGTACATAAACAGATATGACTGAGCGTATTCTTAAGATCCACCAGGGCTGCCAACTGTTAATAAATGCTGTCTCTATTTTTGTTACCCTAATATCAATATATCACAAAGTATGCAAGCCGACAGTTTTAAACCATGCACACGTATAGTACCTGACATTCTATATTAATTTGGAGGAACTTATATACGTCAGTGCTACCAACATGATTCTAAGCCTGCTGACAGGTCCAACTTTAAATACATGTAACTTCCATACTATCATTTGGATTTCAACCAAATTTCGTTTGTGCTATGTGTAGCATAACAGATATGACTAGGCGTATTCTTAAGAGCAACCAGGGCTGCCAACTGTTAATACGTGCTGTCCCTATTTTTGTTACCCTAATACCAATATATCAGAAAGTATGCAAGCTAATAGCTCTAAACTTTGGACACGTATAGTACCTGGCATTCTAGATGAATTTGGAGTAGGCTAATTAATATACGTCAGTGCTGCCAACATGATTCTAAGCCTGCTGATAGGTCCAATTTTAAAATACATGTAACTTTTCTTCTAACTAATGGATTTCATTAAAAATTAACACAACAATAGATCATATTATTTCAGATTATTTCTTACCAATACATGTATGTCATTGTTGCCAACATGATTTTACGCGCGCTGTTAGATGCAACGTTTAACTGCATGTACCGTCCATGCTATCCATTGGACTTCAACCAAATGTTGTATTCTGTACCTTAAGAGATGTAACTAATAATATATATTCAGTCACCAGATCTGCCAACTGTGGTTCTCTATTAGGCTACATTACAGTATGCCAGGTATACAGTATTTCGAACTAATTAGAAATTTCGATATTACCAAATTAATTTGGTCGTTATTCTAGATATATCCATGTAGATTAATCATTGGCATGGATCTTAAATTTTAAGAAAAGTAGGCTCTTTAGTTCGTCACGGAACTTCTTGTTAATACATAAAAAATAAATATTTTCCCGATTTTTAGCACCTAAAAATCCGAGACCTAATTATTAGAATCAAATAGAGAATATAAATCAGTCAGAAATTTTAAAATTCAAAATCTGATATTCTGAGGGATACCTGAGATGGGTCCCTTTTCTCTTGTTTCATTGACTTTGGAATGTGCCCTCAAAATCAGGTAATTTCAATCCATAGTCCACGAATCTTTGTATTGTTTATGAGCGTATGTTCAGTATAAGAGATTTTGAATTCCTCAGATTTAAATTCACACGAAAAGTATAAGGTGCGTTCAAAAAGTAACGAGCCGGAGGCATAATTACAGAAACCAGTACCTGTATGTTAGAAATATTGGCCCTGGCTGTTGAGGCACTTGTCCAACTGTGACACGAGGCGGTGAATGGCTGTCACATAAATTTCCCTGTGCTGCGATGTGAACCAGTTCCGCACGTACTGCTGGACGTCGGCGTCCGAGGTGAATCGTTGGCCCCACAGAGCCCTTTTTAGGGGATCAAACATGGCGTAATCACAGGGAGAGAGGCTGGACTGTATGGAGGGTGGCCGAGAACCTCCCATTTGAATTTCTGCAGGAGTGCCGCGACGGTGTTGGCCGTATGAGGTCGTGCATTGTCGTGGAGCGACCACGGCGGCAATGGCGTTCACTGTCACTCGGCGGTCCGGGGTAATGAGTGCATCAACCAGCTGGACGTTGTCATCGGTAATGCAGAGGGATGCCCCAGACCGGGCATCATCTGCTAACGACACCAGTCCTTCCCTGAAGCGCTTGTGCCACGCCTTGACCCTTGCAAGGAACATGCAGTGTTCGCCGTACACTTGTGGCATTCGGCGATGAATGTCCTTTCCCCCTACTCCTTCCGCTGTCAGAAACCGAACAACACCTCTTTGCTCTACGGTTGACAACTCCATGTCACTGTTTTCAATGCGACTGGCAGCGTTGGACGATTGATGCTTGCTGCTGCCCGCTTTGTATCGTCACGTGACGTGCATGCGTGCCCTCTAGCGACGTGCTGTGACCTTCCACGCTCTGGTCGGGACCACACCTCGTTACACACGCCACGATTAGCCGATGTCGTCACCGGTTTGCGCATTCCAGCCTCCGGCTCGTTACTTTTTGAACGCACCTTATAGAATATAGTAATCAAAACAAAACGTGTGGCATTTTGCATGAACGAGGCCCCTCTTTTAGTGGTAATTCTATAAAATCATTTTAAGAACTATAAATGTCTTAAAATAAAATGTAAATAAGACTAATAGTTACATATTTGAAATAACTTCAGCGCCTTGTAAATATATTTAGTGCATTAAACCATTAAAAAAATAAATGAAAATTTTGAAACTCTGTCTTTGAGTCTAATAATTTGTACACCTCTGTATATACTATCCACTGAACCAAAATTAAGCCTAAGTGAGTAGGATCTGATGATGTTCACTTGAAAAACGAAACTAGTCATCCAATCAAGCCCACATGTATGTGAGAAGTGTTTTGTTAAGTGTATACTTAATGTATGTAATTTATTTCAGGCACTAGGATATTAATTGTTACTCTCCGTGAAATATAATTGAGCACACTTGTGTTGACCGACTGAAAAGCTTCTACTAATAACAAAAAGCGCATCTAAAAAAATTACAGTCATTCTGAAAGACTAGACGTTATATCACTTCAAATGACGCATGCTACAAATGCTACACATGTTAGAAAAGCTCAGGAGGGCTTCTCGCTTCGCTCGAAACCCCAGGACTCTTTCAACAGACTCCATTACCCATTAACTTAGGCTTCCCGCGCGGGCACCTCTTTAAGGGTCACCCTGTATTTGAGTCTGACATCTTTTACAACTCTTTAAGAGTCACCCATTATTTGAATCTGATATCTTGCAATCCTTTTTAAGGGCCACCTTGTATTTGAATTGAATCTAACATACTGTACACCTAGTTAAGTGTCACCCTGTAATTTGCTCTGACATCCAGCACACCTCTTTAGGAGGCACCCTGTATTCTTATCTGGCATCATGTATATCTCTTTGGAAGTCACCCTGTATTCTTGTGAGACATATTGTACATTTCTTTAGGAGTACAATGTACTCCTAATGTATTCTTGTCTGACATCTTGTGCACCTCTTTAGGAGTCACCCTGTATTCTTCTCTGCCATCTTGCACACCTCTTTAAGAGTCACCTTGTATTTTTATCTGGCATCTTGTATATCTCTTTAGGAGTCACCCTGTATTCTTATCTGGCATCTTGTACTGTATTTTGTTCTGACATCCTGCACACCTCTTCAGGAGTCACCCTGTATTATTATATGGCATCTTGTATATCTCTTCGGAAGTCACCCTGTATTCTTGTGTGACATATTGTACACCTCTTTAGGAGTCACCCTGTATTCTTGTGAGACATCTTGTGCACCTCTTTAGGAGTCACCCTGTATTCTTCTCTGCCATCTTGTACACCTCTTTAAGAGTCACCTTGTATTCTTATCTGGCATCTTGTATATCTCTTTAGGAGTCACCCTGTATTCTTATCTGGCATCTTGTACTGTATTTTGCTCTGACATCCTGCACACCTCTTTAGGAGGCACCCTGTATTCTTATATGACATCTTGTATATCTCTTTAGAAGTCACCCTGTATTCTTGTGTGACATTTTGTACACCTCTTTAGGAGTCACCCTGTATTCTTCTCTGCCATCTTGTACACCTCTTTAAGAGTCACCTTGTATTCTTATCTGGCATCTTGTACACCCCTTTAAGAGTCACCTTGTATTCTTATCTGGCGTCTTGTATATCTCTTTAGGAGTCACCCTGTATTCTTATCTGGCATCTTGTTCACCTCTTTAGGAGTCACCTTGTATTCTTTTCGCTTCGCTCAAAGCCCCAGGTCGCTCGACGCCCCAGGACTCTTTCAACAGACTCCATTAACCATTAGCTTCTACTTCCCGCGTGGCTGCATGACGTCACGCACTCGCTTCCCGCGCGGCTGCATGACGTCACTTCCCGCGCGGCTGCATGACGTCACTTCCGTCTCCGTAACGCATAACTTTAGACTCAAGCATAACGACGAAGTCGACAAGATCATTTGAAATGATAAAACGAAAAAAAAAAACCAACCTGAGCCATACGCCCCAGACCCTCTTGCAATATGTTTCTTTCCAAACAGTGTGATCTAATGCAGTACAGAACAATGGATTATCCCAGGCAGTTGTCTAACCCAGTAGCAATCAACGGTTTCACCCAGTAGAGACCAATAGTTTATTGTTGTTGTTTCATTTAGTGGCTTGGATATAGTGGTCACTTCAGCCCCGTATATTTGGCTGTACAGTATATATATACATAACGCATATAATTTGTCTGATAACCTGTGTTATTTTCGTGGTTGAATGAGTATGTGTATTTGTAATTGATGTGAGGATTGGAATTGAGGCAGCCGTAGTTTTAAGTCAGGAACTATACCGGCATTCGCCTAGAGTAGACATGGGAATCCACCAAAATCACGTCTAGGATGGCCGAGAAGGGAATCGAACTCGCCTCTTTACAGTTTTGCCTCACGATGCTGACTGTACCTTGTTGCAGCCCTCAGACCAGAATTAAATATCTTGGCAGGGCTGGGAATCAGAGCTGGACCAACGTGAATGCTAGCCGCTACACTACTAAGTGAGCAATGCTTTCGTCAGATAGAGGCTTCAACGTAGTGCGGTGAAGTGAAGTTGGCAGCCCTTTTCCTATGCGACGACTAGTGTTTTCGTCAGTTGACAATGTCAAACTTAAAACGTTCATAGTTTTATCATTTTAAATGATCTTGTCGACTTCGTCGTTACGCTGGGGTCTGGCGTTACGTTACGGTGACGGGACGAAATGTATTCAGATGCACTGAGGTGTGTGACGTCATAGTACCGCTTGGTGCATGTGTTCCCCGACAATCTCTACTTCGTTAGTATAAGACAAAAATCCCCGATTCTTTGATGTCACGGGTAGTCTCGAGAACCACTGGATGGATTTTGATGCGGTTTTCACCATTCTGTAAAGGATATCTCGAGGAAAGATTCTGTAGAAAATAATTTATGTGTGATCAAAGGAAGCCAAGCAGTAACGATTTCAGTGAAAAAGTCGAAAACAAAAATTGGCGTCCGTGCGCTTCTTAAGCATACGTTGGGCAAACCGTTAAAACTATCAATATACTATGAGCGTAAGAATTGGTCAGCATGAAAAGTTCTACAAAAAAGTCCGCGAGAGCATATCTCTGTCTTCAATAAATCGCCCACTATAAGTGTTTTAGACTGGATGGAAGGGGCACGTCCCCGCGCGCTCTGGTGAGCGTGACGGAATCCCGCGCGCTTGACCTTGCTTTGCCCTTGGTTTGCACTTGCCGTTCGCGAGTAATTTGAAATAAGATACGCATGATAAGTATTATAGAGATAATTTTCTAACATGTCAAGAGTCTTTAATTTCAAGCGAAGCGAGAAGCCTCTAGCCTTTCTAGCAATTGTCAGCATTTGTAGCATTTAAAATGATACAAAGTTTAGTCTTTCAGACTGACTGTCACTTTTTTATTATTTAAGTGCGAATGTGCTTTTCCTGGATGTATTTAGCCTCAATTAGCGTGGCAAGGCAAGTAGAAACGAGTGTTTCATGCTAAATGGCAACCTTAAAAGAATTGACCCGTATACTAGGCTACATGAGAGCCGAAGTGAGGAACATCCTTTGTTACATTGCTTTTGTGATCATAAAAGGGTCGTCAAGTTACAAAACCCGTTCAATCCACTTGTGAATAAGAATCATTTTCATGAGAAGCGTTTCTCTGGACTTTGCCTCACGTATCTTTAGTGTTTGTTGCTTTCTACTTTTTGCTGTGTGTTTTTGGTTTTGTGTTTGCTTTTGAATTTGACCTTTTGCTTTTCTTTCTTGGTTTTGTGTTTCTTTTCTGCTTTTGCTTTTTTGAATTTTGCTTCTTGCTTTTTGTTTTCTGCTTTTGCTTTTGAATCGGCACATGCTAAGAGGACCTCAGTGACAAGAAATCGCAAACTGAGTTAAGCAGAAAATCGCATGATATGGGATAGTCTCAACCATCTATGTTAAAAGGGATTGAGTCACATGTGTGGGATACCTAATATTAGCTAGGGAAATTCTTAACGTACGCTAAAAGGTTCTCAGTCCGTTGCTTAGACACAGTTTTTTCGTGTTTCTCAAAACTAGGTTGCTTGGACTGAGGCCTTTTAGCGTGTGCCGATTCTTTTGTTTTTGAATTTTGCTTTTTGCTTCGTCTTTTTTTGTTTTGGTTTTGTGTTTGTTTTCTGCTTTTGCTTTTTTGAATTTTTCTTTTTGCTTTTTGTTTCTTTTTTGTTTGTTTTCTGCTTATGCTTTTGCTTATGAATTTTGCTTTTTGCTTCGTCTTTTTTGTTTTGGTTTTGTGTTTGTTTTCTGCTTTTGCTGTTTTTGAATTTTGCTTTTTGTCTTTTGTTTCTTTTTTTGTTTTCGGCTTTTGATTTTGTGTTTTTATTTTCCTTTTTACTTCGTGTTTTTTGTTTTTGGTTTTGAATTTGTTTTTTTGGAAAATAAAAATAAAACAAATCAAAATAAGACAAAATAAACAAAACAAAATCAAAAGAAAACAAAATAAAAACAAAAACAAAAAACAAAAAAAAACAATTTAAAACAAAATAAAACGAAATAAAGTATAACAAAACAAAATGAAAACAAAACAAAATAAAATAAAATTAAACAAAATAAAACAAAATAAAATAAAACAAAATAAAATATAGTAAAATAAAATAATATATAAATAAATAATTTTATGTTCGACCCTGACTATTATGTGTCAGAAAACTGTATCATAATGAGGCTCATTATAACACTATTTTTCATTATGAAACAGTTTCTCTCACCAATCAGAGCTGAAGAAAAAGTTGTGTGACAAATTAGATAAGGATACTTTCGCGCATGCGCTCAAAATCCAACATGTCTATATAAATTACCGAAAGTGCACCGTCCATATGTTCGCGTAAATAAACTGGTGTATATGAGACAAGAAATAGAACTGTACCTTAATATCCCCAAATCCAATTTCTACACAGCGCGTGATTTTCAAACGACTTCGGTGACAGTTTTACTGAATACTGGTTCACAATCTGACCATATGGCATTGAAGCACATATAGCGCATGCGTCGGTCGGCCAGAGAGTTTGGGAAACAGAGATATACTACCCAGCGCAGCACCCGATCACAAAATTCTCGTGACTGAACAGATATTTATGAATATTTATGTTAAAACATATAATAAAGTTATAATTATCGTCGAACATAAACAGTCGTATGCAACTCACCTATAATGGTAATTAAGACACTCGTATGGAAATTTTAAAACTCGCATACGTTCGTTTTATAAACATACTCGTGTCTTAATTATAGCCATTATAGACTCGTTGCATAATGTACTATTACGACATGATCCTTATTCACAAGAGGATTAAACGAGTTTTGCAACTGGACGACTCAAATAGTGAATCACGGATCGGAAAACAGTATGAACTGGGCTTCATGCGAGTTATAAACCGTACACACAACTTGAATAGCTGCAATTGCGGATACAATTAAAACTGTATGAACTGGGCTTCATGCGAGTTATAAACCGTACACACAACTTGAATAGCTGCAATTACGGATGTAATTAGGGTCAGGAATTTGTTCACATTATGCGGTAATTCATGTTAGCATGGTGCTTTATATTCAATAGACAGTTATGTGGGGTAAAACGAAACGGATTTACGGCGCTATTTCATTACTATACTAGTTAGTAGGAGTGTTAAAACGTTTCATCTCTATCTAATTGGAAATTTGAAGTGAAATGAGGTAGGACAGGTGTTGCCGAGAACTAGTATTATTTATAGCGATGGTATACGGGTCTAATTGGCAAGTCGAGCACTCCAGAAGCTGGTGAGAGACACATTTACACTCAATACGGGTTACTTAATAATTTCCCCCTCTCTTGTTGTCATTAATACCTTATCATTCGCTCTGAAGACTCGCCACGCCTTTGGCAGATTTTAAAATACACAGTACCTCCACAATGTCATTTATAACCCAGATACACATTGAAACATTAGGGTTTTCATACGCTGTGTGTGGCTAATATACCCGCACGTTGTCACATGGAGGAGGAATGTTGGATATAATAAGTGCCTGTATTAATGCACCAGATAAACATTCTCTTTAATGACATGTTAGTAGTAAGCATTTCTTAACAGCCTTCACCATTGCAGTTTAGTCGAGTTCAGTTGAATACACAGCTTGTCCCATTTTAGCCGACCACCCACAATACCTTGATGGAAGTAGGCTTCCGGGTCATGGACTATTCTGCAGATATGGAATCTCTATATATATAAAAATGAAAGTTTGTCTGTTTTTTTCTGAATTTCCACGGAAATTTGCGATATTTGCGCGTTTCAGGCTGCTTTATGACGGATGCGCGCAAAAATAATTTTTTTGTCTGTCTGTCTGTCTGTCTGTCTGTCTGTCTGCCTGTCTGTCTGTTTGTCTGTGGACAACTTCTTCGAGTCCTTATAACTTGAGAACGGCTGGGTGGATCAACGTAAAATTTGATAAAGATATCCATCAGAGGCACCACACTAATCATTGATGTAACTCTTCTCCGTACCTCTTATAAAAGGGGCCCTACCCCCTTAAAATACATGCTGAAATAGGCGTAGAAGGGTGAAACCAGGCTCATTTCAGCCCCTCAATGTGAGAAACGAGGGCCCCCGAAAACCACATTTTAAGGCCCTAAAACCAACAGTTTTTGAGATATTCCCAGAAAACTAATTTCACTTAATAAATTAATGAAAGAATGCATGCCGGTAACCATGGCAACTGAATCTCAGAGGTCCATCTATTTCTGTAAGACGCAATGCAATTCCATTTATTACATTACTGTGAAGGTTTGCAAACGGCTAGAAGGTTATAACGGATCCAAATTAAGCTGAAATATTCATTAATACATACAATGCGCTTAAGGGGTCAAGGGGTAATCTAGAATTTTTTCACGCGATTTACACGTGCGGGTGTGGTACGGAAAGTCTATTATATCCCTTCTCTATTATATAAAAATGAATGTTTGTCTTATTTTCTGCATTTCTACGGAAATTTGACATATTTGCCCGTTTCAGACTGTTTTGTGACGGATGCACGCAAAAATATATTTAAGACTGTCTCTCTGTCTGTCAGTGGACAATTTTCTGTGTCCTTATAACTCGAGAACGGCTGGGTGGATTAACGTAAAATTTGATACAGATATCCATCAGAGGCACGACACTATTCACTGATGTAACTCTTCTCCGTACCTCTCATAACAGGGGGCCTACCCCCTTAAAATACATGCTGAAATAAGCGTGACACAAAGCTCATTTTCAGCCCCTCAATGTGAGAAACGAAACTCGGGGGCCCTAAAAGGACCCCGAAAACCACATTTTAAGGCCCTGAAACCAACAGTTTTTGAGATATTCCCAAAAAACTAATTTCACATAATAAATTAATGAAGGAATGCATGCCGGTAACAATGGCAACAGAATCTCAGGGGTCCATCTATTTCTGCAAGACGCAATGCAATTCCATTTATTACATTACTGTGAAGGTTTGCAAACGGCAATAAGGTTATAACGGATCCAAATTAAGCTGAAATATTCATCAATACATATAATGCGCTTAAGGGGTCGAGGGGTCATCTAGAATTTTTAACGAGATTTACACGTGCGGGTATGGTTCGGAAGGTCTATTATATCCCTATCCCTATATTGTTAAATTATTATTATTATTCTTTTAATTATTATCATTATTATGGCGTACAGCGAAGAGACAAAGCTCATTTTCAAACCCTTGGTGTCAGAAACAAAACTGGGGTCCCCTCAAGAGCCGAATAGGGTCCCCAAAAACTATATTTTAAGGCTCTAAACCCAACAGTTTCTTAGATATTCCCAGAAAACTAATTTCATTTAATAAACTAAAGAAGGAATGCAAGCCACTAACCATGACAACAGTATCTCAAGAGGTGGCATCCAACTTTCCATCTATTTCTGGAATAAGGAATGCCACTCCATTTATTACATTTCTGTGAAAGGTTGGAAATGCCTATAAGGGTTATCACGGAACCACTAAAACTGTAAAATTCATCAATGCGCTTAAGGGGTTCAAGGAGTACCCTAGAATTTTTTCACACGACTTACACGTGCGATATGTCGTCCAGAAGGTCTATTATATCTCCTAACAGCTACATTATTTTCAAAAATTTCTGATTTGAAATAGTAGACTGTTTTTTGCTGATTTTAGGAATTTGGGCCATTGGAGGCTAAAAAAACTGAATTTTCATGCACCACAAGCCTTTATAATTTATAAAAGGGGTCTTCCTGTAGTTGGGCACTTGACACTACGGTTAGGGTCAGTTCGTATGTGACGTGTATTGCGATTAGTCTACGTGGTTTTCAATTTTATTTTCACGCCAGGAAGAACACGTTAGGTAAATTTAGTTTGAGAGAACATTTTAACTAATAATTTTTCTTTGCCAACAAACAGGTTCCAAGACCCTAAACATTGCAACAGTAGCTCAATTGATAACATCTGGTTATTAATATCGAAGACCGTTCGAAGAATGGGTACTCTTGCTAGTATGAGTATATAAGTAATGAGGGGTTTTACAACACTTCAATGAGTAGTAGGGAGGTAAAATGTGCTACCTCCCACCCCGCATCCCAATAGGCTATTTTAGCCTATTTTCATTTATGAAAAAATAGGCTTATGAGATCACTTTTTGTCCGTGTGTCTGTCTGTGTGTGCGTGTGTGTGTGATGGTGTGTGCCGCCCCCCCCCCTAATAACGTCTAAACGGCTGGAGCGATTTCAATGAAACTCGGTAAGTTCATAGCACTATGCCGGGCGACCCCGACCGTGACCTTCACATTTTGTTACGTTTCACCAATCCAACATGGCGGCTGTGCGAAATATTTCACCAGCATTCAATATCTCAAACTATTAACGATATCACCCTGGAATTTTGTACGGTGATAAAGGGAACTACTAGAAGTTCACCTGTGTGACGTTTGAAAACCTGGTAACTAAAAAACCAACATGGCGACCAAGCGAAATTGCGACATTTAAATAGACGTTTCACGCGATTTAACCAACCAAACGCAATGAAACTTGGTACAGTATATGTTTATAGACATTGTAAGGCACCGACATCTAACTTCGTTCAATTGTTTACATAACCTCAAGATGGCGGGTGTGCGAAATATTTCATCGGCATTAAATATCTCTGAAACTATTACCGGTATCACCATGACATTTTGTACGAAGATAAAGGGCACTACTGGAAGTTCACATATGAGACTTTCAAAAACCGGTTAACTACAAAACGAACATGGTGGCCAAGCGAAGTTGAGAGTTTTAAATAGACTTTTCTCGCGATTTAATAATCCAAACGCAATGAAACTTGGTAGGCCTACACAAATGTTTATACAAATTGTAATGCACTGGTATCTAAGTTAGTTTAATTGTTTATATAACCTCAAGATGGCGGCTGTGCAAATTTCGAAAGTTAAGTTTTTATTTCTTGTGTTCTAATCAGGCGATCGAAATCAACATTTGGATAATGAACCTACACAATAATCATCATCTAATAGTACATAACTCTATGGCCTACATATATTAAAATAAAACCTGGCGACCATCCGAAATATTTAGACGGTTCTCTATATCTATTCATCTACTGCAGCAATCAAACTGAAATTTTGTAAGTGTGTAGAGGCTATAAGCATAATTTCACCCATGGGACGTTCAATAACCTGGCGAGCACAAATCCAACATGGCGGCGACGAGAAATTTAAATATTCAAATGGACGTTTCTTGCGTTTTAACCATCCGAGCGCATTGAAACTTGATACGGTATATGCTTATACAAATTTTAATCGACTGGCATCTAATTCATTTAAATTATTTTCATAACCACAAGATGGCGGCTGAGCGAAATTTTAGAATCCTGCTTTTATTTCATGTGTCCTAATCATGCGATTGAAGTTTGAATAAAACATCTGGACAATTGTACATAAATCTAAGGCCTATAATATAAAAATACAACATGGTGACCATCCAAAATATTTAGACGGTTCTCAATATCTACGAATCTATTACAGCAATCAAACTGACAATTTGTATGTTGATAGAGGCAATTGACATTAGTAGGATATATGAAAATAGGCTGTTTAGTTCTTCACGGAACTACTTGTTATATTTGCTAAAAGACCTATGGACTTGAATCCAAGTGTGATCCTCATGATTTTCCAGTTTTATTGCGTGATTATAGAAGTATCTATATAATATAATACGCTACGGTGAATGTTTCACAAAACTCAAGCTCCTAAACCAGAGGGAGTTAGAAGGTGTGGGTTGTACCAAAATCTTCCAAATCGTCTCAATAGTAGCCTACAGGAAGAACGGAAATATATTTATTTGATTCTAAAGTGCTTTTAAACAAATAAACAAGACGACAGCCTCTGGCAGAACTGTGTAGCGTACAGCCCGCATAGCACTAGAGCCGGGCGGGTAGTCTGTACACATGGGGCGCACACAACCCATTGTGCAACCAGTAGCAGTGATGAATAACATTGCTGTCTGATTTCATAAATATCGACAATTTGTATAAAAAGTGCGTTTAAACAAATAAACATATTTATAGAAGCCCGCATAACAGTAAAGCTGAAAATAGTGTTATAATGAGCCTCATTATGATACAATTTTCAGAATTTAATAGTCAGGGTCGAACATAATAGTAAATTATGCAACGAGCCTATAATGGCTATAATTAAGACACGAGTATTTTTATAAAACGAGCGTATGCGAGTTTTATAATTTCCATACGAGTGTCTTAATTACCATTATAGGCGAGTTGCATACGACTGTTTATGTTCGACGATAATTATAACTTTATTATATGTTTTAACATAAATATTCATAAATATCTGTTCAGTCACTAGAATGTTGTGATCGGGTGCTGCGGTGAGTAGTATATCTCTGTTTTCCAAGCTCTCTGAACAACCGACGCATGCGCTCCGTGTGCTCCAATGCCATATGTTCAGATTGTGTATTCAGTAAAACTGTCACCGAAGTCGTTTCAATACAACGCGCTGTGTAGAAATTGGATTTGAGGATATTAAGGTACAGTGCTATTTCTTGTCTCATATTCACAAGTTTATTTACGCGAACATATGGACGGTGCACTTTCGGTAATTTATATAGACATGTTGGATTTTGAGCGCATGCGCGAAGGTATCCTTATCTAATTGGTCGCACAACTGTTTCTTGAACTCTGATTGGTGGGAGAAACTGTTTCATAATGAAAAATAGTGTTATTATGAGCCTCATTATGATACAGTTTTCTGACACATAATAGTTACTGTCGAACATAAACATATTTATAGATGCCAGAATAACAGTAAAGCCAGGCGGGTGGTTTATACACAAGCGAGAGTTCTCGCACGGGTCTGCTAGTATCTATTAAATAAAAAAAGCTTTACGTGCCTTACAGTAGTCGCATATGATGTGTAACATCTGACATGGAAGAAACCTCACGTGAAATTGTTCTATTGTAATCTATTGTAAAAGGGTGTGTTTTAAAGATATTTTAGTTTATAATACGGAAGTCATTTTATTAGATGATTTGTAGCGTCCACCAGCATTAGCCTAAATAAAGAATACGCTATGGATCAACTAGATTAATAGACGCGACACCGCTCATAACCTTAAATTACTTATAAATAGGCCAACTTGCGAGTAAATGCAATGTGCACAGCAGTAGATCATGAAAGGCTTGCCCTGTTCCCGGACCTCTTGATTCACAGACCAACACGTAATTTCATATTGAGTCTGTTAAAATGAGTCATATTGATATAATTAGCAGCAGAGTATCAAGAAGGCACTGCGAGAACAATCAAGAAGGCAGTGCGAGAGTAGAAATATCAAGTAGTTAGTGATAAAAAAAAGAGAGTCTTGTAATTGTTGTGTATTATTAGTGTGTAAATAAAAAAGATTTTTGTGTGTTGATGAATGTCCAGGAGGGATACGATCCAGCTGGCAGTGCGTCTTACACACTTCCGTCCGATCCACTTCCGCCCCATTTTTCAAAATCACTCCCACAAAAATATCCAGCAACCGAGTGGAAAGATGTTACACATTAATAAAAGATACGAGCCTTACAGTAGTCGCATATGATGTGTAACATCTGACATGTTACCCTACTATGAAATTGAGATGAAATATATGTGACGTCAATTTATTCGTCATATTATTGGTCGAATATATTCTATATATCATTCTGGATATTTTGCTGTCTGATACCACTAATTAGGCTTCATTAACACATTTATTATAGTTTGATATAGTCTGAACATTTAGACATGTTAAACAATTTGTGACAAGTGTCTAATAGTGACTAATAATGTTGATGTTAGGCCCCTAAAAACAATCATAATGATCATTCATAACTGTAATACTGTATAAACTAACTGTGCAGTCCTGTGGAATTTATAACGTAAGTGTACTGGCGGTCCTTAGGGCAGGCCACAAAGGTTATCAGCTGCATAAAATGATTGTGTTTTGAAATTTTCATTGATGGTAGTTGTAATTAGGTTAATGGATCCGATCGGGTGATTATCGGCCAACATTCTTGATTTATAAAATATAACCAGCATAATAGAGTCATACATGTTACTAGTAGGCCTATGCTTTGTCGAGTTTATTACGGTTCAAAATTACACGTAAAATATTGTATTCAACGTTTTATAATTTCCTAACCATGTACACACGTCACCATTTTATGCATTCCAACACAGATATGTCAACTCACCAAAATATCGCATATAGTGATGATACTTCACACTTTTCATTTTAAAAAAAATCCCAGCAATATTCAGAGGGAATGGTATTTAACGCCACCTTCAACATAAATAGTCGGTTAATCACAAGGAATACGCTTGAAGCGGGATATAAAGTCACTTCATAATGCTATTCTTATGGGAGACAACTTTGTTTTGCCCAACATCAGCTGATCTTATTTTGGCCCCACTGAAATGTTATATTTACTGAAATCGTGCAGGCAGTGATATATCTGTATTTGGTTAGCTTCATATTCTTTGCGATTGTGGTGAAAGGTTGATCTAGGGTGCTAGTTTTTGGAAGCAAAATGGTTAGCGCAGGTTGGAGCGCTTGTGTGCTTGTGAGTTGAACTAGTGGAATAAGAGTGCTTACTCTAAAAAAAATCCAGAGATAGAGAGAGACAATGAGAGCTAAACAAAAAAGAGGGGAGGTTAGAGGTTATTGGCGACGAAAAAAGAAAGCTAACGTATGAAAGACATTATATGAAAGGTAAACGTGAAGGAAGTTATAGATTGAATCATTCTGTCTTCTTTATTGCATCGTAATGGTTATATGACGATAGTTTCTAAAGTAAATTGTTCTAAGAAGGGAAACCAGAATAAAATGAGTATTTGAATGATGGTATGAAACTGGAAATTATATCTTGCTGTGACGGCACTATTGATACGATTTATATTTACATCCCTTGGTACTACAAAATAGTAAGTAGCATTACGATGAATTGTGGTTATGTTCTGCGTACAATAATCTACCTTGTTTACTGTAGTGTCCTGGTTGGTGTCGGAGAATATAATGGGAAGTTACCAAAAAATACTGATATCAAAACAGTTCTGTAGGAATACTATGAAAGCTTTTATTACCTGGGATATTCTGGCGCTGACATACACGTTTGCTCTACTAAGACGGTCAAAGACAATACCGAATGACACTGATATAAATACAAGAATAACAAAGAGAAAATGCTGAGTCTTTCGTCGGAAATCTACAATAGGGTCAGCGATATTTCCTCAATTTTATAGACACCAGAGTCCGCATGAGCGTTTACCGTTCAGTATGTCATATACATTCCTCATTGTTTCCTCTTACCACTGCCAGCGGGCATACTTCCATTCGATCCACCACTGCCAGCTAGATCGTTCCGATCCAATTTCGTCCTATTTTTCAAAATCACTCCCACAAAAATATCCAGCAACCGAGTGGACAGATATTACACATCAAAAAGAATAAAGTAAATGAACAAATACATAAATTATAATACAGTAGAACACACAAGAAAAACGCAATCTCAATGCAAGCTAAACTCCTACATTACAATACGGTGATTAAACCCGAGTGCCTCTATGGCAGTGAATGCCTTCGAATTATGGAAAGGTTGGTCTAAGGGAAGCAGAGCAGCTTGAGAGAAAGATCCTCAGGAAGATAATGGGCCCGAAGATCGTGGCTGGACAATGCAGGTTGCGAGGAAGCACAGAGTTGTATCAAAGTAACGAACGACAGTTGGAATCCATACAGAAGAATGAATGAAAATCCACAGCCTGCTTCCAGTCTCCGACCGGGTCTGGAATGGAATGAATGAAGCCCCTATCTAGCGGCGAGGATAGAAACTGTGCCGGCTCCCAAGGCCTGACGCACTCCTCTGGGTCAACGAATAAAGAATGACAGATAAAATGAAATGATAGTGGAGAGTGTTGCTGGAATGAAATTTTGACAGGGAAAACCGGAGTACCCGGGGAAAAGCCTGTCTGCCTCCGATTTGTCCACCACAGATCTCACATGGAGTGACCGGGATTTGAACCACGGACCCAGCGGTGAGAGGCCGGCGTGCTGCCGCCTAAGCCACGGAGGCTCTCCCATAAAGAAGGGAAGACTCAAGTTCCATGGTCACCTATTTAAAATGGACGAATGAAGATTGACTAGCAGAATTTTCACCATACTTGATGGCAGACCTAAAACCTCTGATATGTGGTTCAGGAAGATCAGGAGGGTTCTAGAAAAAAATTACGAGCCTTACAGCAGTCGCATATGATGTGTAACATCTGACATGTTGTCCTACTATGTGTCTGCCGGAAGTGTGAATCCCTCGTTAACAGTGAACTCAGTTGGTCATTGAAATAACTACTTGTAAAACTCCAGTGCCAAATCATGACCGGTGTGCATGCGCGAGGTACGTCGTGGTACCAATGATTTATTGTAAGAATATCTTTAACGGGGCCTCCAAACCTTGAAGTAAACAGTATGCGATATACATTCCACAGCAAAAGTATGAAGTATGAAGTATGAAGCTGGAAAAGGGGAAATGAAGATGATGAATTGTATTCAGCAAATATGATATAATGAATATTTTCACACCAAAGAACGACAACTTGAAGATGATTTATTGTAGGAATATCTTTAATGGGGCCTCCAAACCTTGAAGTACACCGTATGCGATATAGGCCTACATTCCACAGCAAAAGTATGAAGATTTAATACATCATAATTGTTTTCAGGAAATATGATATAATGAATATTTTCACACCAAAGAACGACAACTTGAAGATGATTTATTGTAGGAATATCTTTAATGGGGCCTCCAAACCTTGCAGTAAACCGTATGCGATATAGGCCTATATTCTACAGTACAACAAAAGTATGAGAATTTGATAAATCATAATTGTTTTCAGCAAATATGATATAATGAATATTTTCACACCAAAGAACGACAACTTGAAGATGACTTATTGTAGGAATACCTTTAATAGGGCCTCCAAACGTTGGAGTAAACCGTATGCGATATAGGCTTACATTCCACAGCAAAAGTATGAAGATTTAATAAATCATAATTGTTTTCAGCAAATATGATATAATGAATATTTTCACACCAAAGAACGACAACTTGAAGATGATTTATTGTAGAAATATTTTAATGGGGCCTCCAAACCTTGAAGTGAACTTTATGCGATATACATGCCATATATGACTCTATGTTGGCCGACAGTACCTCGAATGCTTACATTAAATAAGAATACAGCAACAGTATTAGGATTTAATAAATCATATTATTGTTTTCAGCAAATATGATATTACGATTATTTTCACACCAAAGAACGACAACTTGAAGTTGATTTATTGTAGGAATATCTTTAATGGAGCCTCAAAACCTTGAAGTAATCCGTATGCGATATACATTCCCCATAGCCACATGACCGACAGTACGTCGTGGTACCAATCTCAGCACCGCGCGCTCTCATTGTTTCCGTCCCATTTCCGTTCCATTTCAGTCCCTTTTACAAAGTCACTCACACAAAAATCACCCACAGCAAGCGAGTGGAAAGATGTTACACATAAACAAGATGTTCAGGAAAGAACATATAGCCTACTTTCTCCTAAATGCATGGGTATTGTTATAACTCTTTGTCCTTTTCAAGGAGTATAATTGAATGTTGGTTGTAGTAGCTTGTTGAAATACAACGTGCTATGGGGATATTAAACATGAATATGAGGTGCCCTTTGATAGAGCAACCTCTGTAAAAAAAATCATTCAATTCGATTTCACAGTGTTTGAATTGATATGGGGAATTGATTTGCACACATACATGGCCGCTATTTTCAAACTATTGGGCTGATGACCTTGTAGTCAGTCATAAGATGCTTTCCACAAAAAGGCATGTTGTTGCAAAATCTGGTAGAGATTAAATTATTAGGATGGTCGTAATTTGATTTAAGCTTTTAACATTTGGGTGGCCGTCATTCCATTTCCGTCAAGATGGCGGCGATGTAAAACATGACACTGAGGTGCCCTTTGCTAGTGCTACCTCTGTACCAAATTTGGTTCAATTCGGTTTCACCGTGTTTGAATTGATAGGGGGAATCGATTTGCACACATACTTGGCCACCATCTGCAAACTATTGGGCCGATGATCTTGCAGTTTGGTCAGAATATGCTTCCCACATAAAGATATGTTGTTGCAAAATTTGGTAGAGACTAGATTATTAGGTTGGTCATAATTACATTTTAGCTTTTATCATTTGGGTGGCCGCGATTACGTTACCGTCAAGATGGCGGTGATATAAAACATGACACTGAGGTGCCCTTTGCTAGTGCTACCTCTGTGCCAAATTTCGTTCAATTCGGTTTCACCTTGTTCGAATTGATAGGGGGAACCATTTTCACACAAAGATGGCCGCCATCCGCAAAATATTAGGCTAATAACCTATTAGTTTGGTCAAAGGATGCTCCCTTCATAAAGGTATGTTGTTGCAAAATTTGGTAGAGATCGGATGATTAGGTTAATCGTAATTTGATTCAAGCTTTGAACATTTGTGTGGCCACCATTACGTTTCCGTCAAGATGGTGGCGATATAAAATATGACACTGCGGTACCCTTTGCTAGTGCTACCTCTGTACCAAATTTCGTTCCATTCGGTTTCACCGTGTTCGAATTAATAGGGGTAATCGATTTTCACACAAAGATGGACGCCATCCGCAAACTATCATGCTGATGACCTATTAATTTGGTCAAAAGATGCTTCCTCTATAAAGGTATGTTGTTGCAAAATTTGGTAGAGATCGGATGATTAGGTTAGTCGTAATTTGATTTAAGCTTTGAACATTTGTGTGGCCGCCATTGCGTTTCCGTCAAGATGGCGGCTATATAAAACATGACACTGCGGTGCCTTCTGCTAGAACTACCTCTGTAGCAAATTTCGTTCCATTCGGTTTCACCGTGTTCGAATTAATAGGGGGAATCGATTTTCACACCAAGATGGCCGCCATCCGCAAACTGTTACGCTGATGACCTATTAGTTTGGTCAAAGGATGCTCCCTCCATAAAGGTATGTTGTTGCAAAATTTGGTAGAGATCGGATGATTAGGTTAGTCGTAATTTGATTTAAGCTTTGAACATTTGTGTGGCCACCATTACTTTTCCGTCAAGATGGCGGCGATATAAAACATGACACCGAGGTGTCCTTTGCTAGTGCTACCTTTGTACCAAATTTCGTTCAATTCGCGTTCACCGTGTTCGAATTGATAGGGGGGGGGGACAGACATTCAGAGTACACACACACACAGACTCACACACACACACACACACAGACATACACACTTCTTTTCGCCCTGTGTTGATCTCATAAGTCTACTTTCATTTTTTTCCAAAAATAGAAAGTAGGCTAAAAATGGGTATGAAGCGGGGATACATTGCTAATAGAATCAAGTAGCGGTAGGAAGTCTATAACTTGAAGGTCTATTGCGAAGAAGACAAGCTGAACAGCGGATGGACGTTGGAAAGGAGACAGACTACCAGGGGAAAAAATGCAATAATATTGAACTGCAAAGAAGGCTTCTATGAATGTGTAACAGTTGTTTGAGAAGGTCTCTAATGGTCGTCAACGAAATAAAAATAAACAAATACTAATATATAAACATCTAGAAGTGTCTATCTATGTGTCTGTTTGTTAATCTTTCACGCAAAAACTGCTCAACTGATCTAATTAGAATTTTACATCAACAAAATTTAAATACCACCGGATGAGTTAGCCGTGGTCGTTACGGCATGACTGTTGGCAGTCGCTCACATCCGGGAGGCGAGGAGGTTGGAATCCCCCCGCCGGCAACCTTGAAGATGGTCTTCTGTGGTTTCCCAACTTCCTTCCAGGCAAATGCCGGGGTTGGTCCCTAACTATAGGCCACAGCCGCTACCTTCCAACTCCTCGACCTTCCCTTCCAACTTTCCTCCCCCCACGGTACTTGTAGCTCACCCATTGGGTGTCCGTCTAGAAGCAGCTACAGAACTGGCGAGCCGAACATGTCCTCGGACACTCCCGGCACTAAAAGCCATACACTAAAAAATATATATATATATATATATACATATATTTATCTATATATATAAAGCTCAATGTTTGTCTGTCTGTCTGTCTGTCTGTCTGTCTGTCTGTTATGTATACAAATCCACACCGTTTCACCGATCTGATCCAAAATTTGTATACATACCCTTCGGAACCCTGCGGGTAACCCTGTCCACTTGACATTTCCGACAGACCACCCCATTCCCTGCATTTAGGCCCTTTGTCCCAAATCTACACCGTTTCACCGATCTCAACCAAAATTTGTATACTTACCCTATGTAACCCTGTGAATAACACTGTCCACTTAAAATTTCGGACAGACCACCCCATTTCCTGCATTTAGGCCCTTTGGCAAACTTCTACACCGTTTCACCGATCCGAACCAAAATTTGTATACCTACCCTTTGCAACCCTGCGGGTAACCCTGTCCACTTGAAATTTCGGACAGACCACCCCATTCTCTGGATTTAGGCCCTTTGGCCCAAATCTACACCGTTTCACCGATCAGAACCAAAATTTGTATACTTACCCTTTGGTACCCTGCGAGTAACACTGTCTGCTTGAAATTGCGGACAGACCACTCCATTCCCTGCATTTAGGCCCTTTGGCCCAAATTTACACCGTTTCACAGATCTCAACCAAAAGTTGTTTACCATCTGGAACCCTGCGAGTAACACTGTCTGCTTGAAATTTCGAACAGACCACTCCATTCCCTGCGTTTAGGCCCTTTGGCACAAATCTACACCGTTTCACCGATCAGAACCAAAATCTGTATACTTACCCTTTGGTACCCTGCGAGTAACACTGTTTGCTTGAAATTGCGGACAGACCACTCCATTCCTTGCATTTAGGCCCCTTGGCTCAAATCTACACCGTTTCACCGATCTGAACCAAAATGTGTATACTTACCCTTTGTAACCCTGTGAATATCACTGTCCACCTAAAATTTCGTACAGACCACCCCATTTCCTGCATTTAGGCCTTTTGCCAAAAATCTATATCGTTTCACGGATCCGGACCAAAATTTTTATACTTACCCTTTCGAACCCTGCGGGTAACCCTGTCCACTTGAAATTGCGGACAGATCACCCCATTCCCTGCATTTAGGCCCTTTGGCACAAATCTACACCGTTTTACCGATCAGAACCAAAATGTGTATACTTACCCTTTGGTACCCTGCGAGTAACACTGTCTGCTTGAAATTGCGGACAGACCACTCCATTCCCGGAAAGAGGACAGGGTCCGTCCCAAAGGCAATGGAAAAAAGGGGTAAAACCGGACCCGCTCAGGAAACCCTCAGGGTTGCCAGCTCCCGAACTCACCAGCCATGAGCCCTTGAGGATGTAGCACTATCCAGGGTGCATCCGAATTGGTGGGGCTACACACACCCTGCCTCCTTGAGGGTCTTGAGCAGAAGACATGAGATAGTAAGAAAAGAAAAAGAAGGCTGACACCTCGAAGAATGAGGCTATCAGGAATGATTAGACAAGGGCTAATTAAGGCGGGAAAGTGAAAGAGTTGCTAGGCCTCGGATACCCTGATACCAACGGGGTCGGAAGAGAACAAGAGTTTGACCAAGGGAGGCTGACAGGAAAGAGAACTGAAAGGAGCCCGGCACCAGTAAGTAGAAGCAATGCCGGACCCAGCTGGGGTCCCGTGGTCGCAAACCCACGTCCCACAAGTTGTGAGAAATTGGTGGGTGGAGGGGGGAGGGGGGGGGGGCAGGTGTGAGAATATCTTGCTGATTCATCGCGAGGTGACATGAGAGAAATGTCCCGACCCCGCCGTGTTACCTGGTATTGCTGACTATGCTTGATGTTCATACAGGGTGTTTGCTCAAACCACTGTAGTGTTACGAAAGAATGAGTGATTCACCGGTCAATGTGAATAGGACCGGGAACCCCCACCCGAACGTCTGTCATCATAATATATCGTCATCATCTGCGATATTCTCAGGTTAGTGCAGCTAGGACCCGAGCAGTACTCGATAAGCTCTTTCACTACACGCATCCAGTATAGGCCTAAGCCAGAAAATAACGTTCAGACATTGGAAGACATCGAAGGTAGAAATCTGAATTACCTATATCAGATTTAAAATTACACCATGTTCGTTTAGTAGTCATTTTTCATTACCTTATTATTATCATAAGGACAAATGACCTAGATGTTACGCCCATTATACCACTAATCACCACACACAATAACTCTTCATCGCCTGTGAATTTTGAAATATTTCTTTCTACCACGGTAGTTTGCAAGTTTCTCGTGTCAATTCAACAGTAGTTTTCATTACCATCCTCATCAAAAGGGCAAATGACCTAGATGTTACGTCCATTATACTACTAAGTAACACCACAGTCATCATCGCCTGCGATTTTTAAAATGTGTATTTCCATTAGTTTTTAAGTTTGATATACCCGTTCAGTAGTAGTCGTATTGACAGGCTATGCCAAAGGAGAAGATATCTTCATTCCCCGAATTCCTTTGATCCCTACTGATATGCCTTTTGATTTCAAGCTAATGCAATTCCCTGCATGATCCCCTCTCATGATCAGTTATACGTAGCTTGCTCAAGAGTGGGCACACCTAAACATTTATTTATTTATACACCAGAGGGAAAAACAAGGAATATCGTTTATCCTAACGCACTCCATTAATTTCAATGTTAGCTACAAACATGTTAGTATTTATTAAATAACAACTGCGAAGTGAGATGAAACATTTCTCTGAAGTTCAACCATTACATTGTATATTAGGCCGTGTTACTTTGCGAGACATCTGTCTAGGATACTATTTAATCTACTGTTACTGTATTCATTTATGCCAATGATCTGGTTCCTCTTCTTGAGAACCTGTACCGAAACATGTAAGCCGGTCACGTAGAAAATTCACAGC
Organism: Meconema thalassinum; assembly: GCA_946902985.2. Lineage (NCBI taxonomy): Eukaryota > Metazoa > Arthropoda > Insecta > Orthoptera > Tettigoniidae > Meconema > Meconema thalassinum. The sequence continues at coordinate 148,862,146 of OX336390.1, read as the reverse complement.
GAGTGTTATGGTATATCGTACATCTCTTTTCTATTTTATTCCTTTCATTCCTTTAAAGTATCAATTTTTCCCATTCGTTGATAAGTTATATGTGCCAGTAGTCGCTTCTATGTTCATCATCACTATGTAGAAGATGATTTGCGTCAGAAGAAAAGACAACTGGATGCTCAGGAACGTTAACGATATATCGAATGAGAAATCTGGAAGCTTCACTTGGAGGAATTGCTTCAGACATTTATCGTACAGTTTAAACCTTAACAAGACGAAACTTTTAACCAGATAGCGATCTAAGTGGGAGCTCTTTGGCAAAAAATAATCAAGTCTTTCCCGAAATGTGAGTCCTAAAAATAACTTTTTCTATTATTTTCTAAGTTTCATGTCAGTTATGTAGTAATTTTCAATATCATCCTGATCAGTAGGGCAAATTACCTAGATGTTACGCCCTCAACGTCATTGGGGGCAAATGACATAGATTTTAAGTCCATTATATTTCTAATCACCACCACATATAGTCTTCTACGACTGAGATGTCACGAATTCTGGGACCGCTAACGACATATCTCGACTCGGACTGAAGACAAATATCACGAGAATGATCATTATTTTACAGAGCCTTCCCATAGTGACTTAAGTATACACATTGTCACTGGGTTTGGTAATGTAAGAAATGAATACATAAATAAATATAATTTATAACGTTGAGTGTTAAGGAGACTGAAATATTATCATCATTCCACCGGGCGAAGCCGGGTACTACTGCTAGTATATATATATCTATATTATATAAAACTACATGGCTGACTGACTCACTCACTCACTCACTGACATAAATGTTTACCCACTTCCAAATGAGTTACAATCTTGATATTTGGCAAAAACACTCCTTTCACCTTGCAATCAACAGAAAAATTCCGAAAAGGTACATTTTTTAATTTTCAACCCTACAGAAGACAAAAATAATAGGGGGAAACTACAAATCTCCAGTAATATCTCTGAGTGTGATATTGTGCATGGCCTATGTTGTAGACAATGACACATTACACCTTTTTTGTCTCTTGCTATTTTTACATACGACGTTTAATTAGGAAGTTATTAATGATTTTGTACTTTGTGGCCGAATTTTTTCTCTGAATGTGATATTGTACATGGCCTATGTTGTAGACATTAACACATTACATCTTTTTTGTCTCTTGCTATTTCATCACACGACGTTTAATTACGGAGTTATTAATGATTTTGTACTTTTGGCCGAAATTTTTCTCAGAGTGTGATATTGTACATGGCCTATGTTGTAGACAATAACTCATTACATCTTTTTTGTCTCTTGCTATTTCATCATACGACGTATAATTAGGGAGTTATTAATGATTTTGTACTTTTTGGCCAAAATTTTTCTATGTCCCACGAATAACTTAAAAATTGATTCGAATGAAATTTCAAAAAATAGTTTTTTTAATACTTTTATTATATTTTTTACGTATTTTAGGGTCGGAAACCAACATGATATTTTGATGTATTTTTTCGTCCCATGCATTTTTGGTTTCAGGTGATAGAATTATTTTCCACTAGGACACATGCTCATCTATATTATATAAAACTACATGGCTGACTGACTCACTCACTCACTCACTGACATAAATGTTTACCCACTTCCAAATGAGTTACAATCTTGATATTTGGCAAAAACACTCCTTACACCTTGCAATCAACAGAAAAATTCCGAAAAGGTACATTTTTTTAATTTTCAACCCTACAGAAGACAAAAATAATAGGGGGAAACTACAAATCTCCAGTAATATCTCTGAGTGTGATATTGTGCATGGCCTATGTTGTAGACAATGACACATTACACCTTTTTTGTCTCTTGCTATTTTTTCATACGACGTTTAATTAGGAAGTTATTAATGATTTTGTACATTTTGGTCGAATTTTTTCTCTGAATGTGATATTGTACATGGCCTATGTTGTAGACATTAACACATTACATCTTTTTTGTCTCTTGCTATTTCATCACACGACGTTTAATTACGGAGTTATTAATGATTTTGTACTTTTTGGCCGAAATTTTTCTCAGAGTGTGATATTGTACATAGCCTATGTTGTAGACAATAACACATTACATCTTTTTTGTCTCTTGCTATTTCATCATACGACGTATAATTAGGGAGTTATTAATGATTTTGTACTTTTTGGCCAACATTTTTCTATGTCCCACGAATAACTTAAAAATTGATTCGAATGAAATTTCAAAAAATAGTTTTATTAATACTTTTATTATATTTTTTACGTATTTTAGGGTCGGAAACCAACATGATATTTTGATGTATTTTTCGTCCCATGCATTTTCGGTTTCAGATGATAGAATTATTTTCCATTAGGACCCATGCTCAACTATATAGCTTTGTTATAGGTTAATTTCCAGTATGATCTTATTATGTTTACTTATAGAGGGGTTTTGTGGGGTTGGAAACAATATGTGTTTTTTGAGTCGAATTTTATACTCTTCATGTAGTCTCTATCATGTGAGTTACTGTCCCTGTAGGCTTTTTTAAGAAGGTATAATACCTAATATTTTCCGCTGTGTGCTTTAATTCTATTGAAGGGTTTTATTTTTCGTCAATTGAATAATTTCGTTTGCCAGTACTTGACTCTTCTTAGCCGTTTTTTGAAAGGAACGAGCAATTTGAATTTACAAGTGAATGCGGCGAATCCTACCGACTTCCAGGGTACTTTTTTTTATTTTTCTGCCTTAACTTTATGGTTGTATTGCACAAATGCATTTAATATAACTGGTTTTAATCATTCTGCTGTAGTTTAGGCTACTTTCCTCATTTTGCAAAAAGGAGGAAAAAGTAGACTTATGTGATCGATCTGGGAAAATGTGTGTCTGTCTGTCTGGCTGTGTGTGTGTCCTCCCCTATCAACTCCTACACGGCTGCAGCTATCGAAACCAAATTTGGTATGAGAAAAGATCTACACCTGAATATCTCACGGCCATAATTGAAATTGACATCAGTGCTACCAACTGCTGAAAAACGCAATTGAAATTTTAGCTCTATGTTTGATAAAACCCAGAAGTTATGGATGCGAACTCTTCCTAAATTGGCACACAAATAGACGATAACATTCCAGATTAATTTTCAGAAGTTCATACTTGCCAGTGTTGCCAACTTGATTCTAATTCTGCCGATAGGTCCATAATATAAATGAATGTAACTTTTATACTGTCAATTGAATTTCAACCAAATTCCATATGTACTATGTGTACTATAACAGATATGATTGTACGTATTCTAATGAGCCGCCAGGGCTGCCAACTGTTGATAAATGGTCTCTATATATTTTAACATCAATATCAATATATCAGAAAGTATGCAAGCCAACGGCTCTAAACCTTGCACACGTAGAGTATCTAAAATTCTACCTAAGTTTGGCGTAACTTATATACATCAATGCTGCCAACACGATTATATGCCTGTTGATAGGTCCAGTCTTTAAATGCATATAACTTATATACTAACAAATGGATTTCGACCAAATTTCGTATGTGTACCATAATAGTTATTATTGTACGTATTCGAAAGAACCAGCAGGACTGCCAACTGTTAGTAAATGCTCTCTCTAATTGTTCAATCATAATATCAATATATCAGAAGTATGCAAGCCATCAGCTCTAAACTTTGCACACGTATAGCACCTGACATTCTAGATTAATTTGGAGTAACTAATATACCTCAGTACTGCCAACATGATTCTAAGCTTTCTGATAGTTTAAATTTTAATTTCATGTGACTTCTATACTCACAAATGGATTTATCCAAAATTGACACTATATTAGATCGTAATATTTGCGTTTATTTCTGAGCATCACATACATGACTTTGTTCCCAACGCGCACTGATAAATCCAATATCAAACAGCTTGCAACGTCCATACTATCCATTAGACTTCAACTAAATGTTGTATGTGCATTCTATACCTTATGAGATGGAACTAAGAATATATTAAGAGTCGCTAGGGCTGCCAACTGTAGTAAGTTACTCTATTAGGCTTCACTATTTCAGGTGTAGTTCAAACTGTAGTACTTATAAATGTTAGTATTACCAACTTGATTTTGTCATTATTCTAGATAGGTCTATATAGATTGGCATGAATTCTAATATTAAAGAAAAGTAGGCTCTCTAGTTCGTCACGGAACTACTTGTTTTTTTTTTGAAATTATCATATTAGGACGTTAATCTAGGTGCATATTTAGAGGGGCATATTTAGAGGTGCTCAATATTGTAGAAAATTAATTTACATTCAACCACATAGAAACTGATATTCAATATATGTACGTATTTTTAGCCTACTTTTCGCATTTAGCAAAAATGAGGAAAAGGTAGACTTATGAGATCGATCCGGGCAAATGTGTGTCTGTCTGTCCTTCTGTCTGTCTGTCTGTCCTTCTGTCTGTCTGTCTGTCTGTCTGGCTGTGTGTGTGTCCACCCCTATCAACTCCTTAACGGCTGCAGCAATCGAAACAAAATTTGGTAGGAGTAAAGATCTATACCTGAATATCTCAATGCCGTATTTGAAAATGATGTCAGTAGTACCAACTGCTGAAAAATCGCAATTGAAATTTGAGCTCCATGTTGGATACCTTGAAAGGTATGTATGGGACCTATTTTAAAATTGGCACACGTATACACAATATTATTTCAGTTTAATTTCTAGGAGGACATACATGGCAGTGTTGCCAAAATGATTATAAGCCTGCTGATAGGTCCAATTTTTAAATGCATATATCTTCTATACTATCAATTGGATTTCAACCAAATTTCGTATGTTTTATATACCATAACACATTATGTCTATGCGTATTCTTAAGAGCAACCAAGGCTGCCAACTGTTAATAAATGCAGTTTCTATTTTTGTTACCCTAATATCAATAAATCAGAAAGTATGCAAGCCAATAGCTCTAAACTTTCCACACGTACAGTACCTGGCATTCTAGATTAATTTGGAGTAACTAATATACTTCAGTGCTGCCAACTTGATTTTAAAATGCATATAACTTCTAAACTAACTAATGGATTTAATTCAAAATTGGCACAACAATAAATCATATTGTTTCAGATTATTTCTGACCAATACATGCATGACATTGATGCCAACATGATTTTACGCACGCTGTTAGATCCAATGTTTAACTGCATGTAACGTCCATGCAATCCATTGGTCATGAACCAAATGTTGTATTCTGTACCTTAAGAGATGGAACTAAGAATATATTCAGTCACCAGGGCTGCCAACTGTAGTGCACTATTAGGCTACATTATGCCATGTATACAGTATTTCGAAATAATTAGAAATTTCGATATTTCCAACTTAATTTCGTCATTATTCTAGACAAATGCATATAGATAAATCATTGGCATGAATCTTAAATTTTAAGAAAAGTAGGCACTTTAATTCGTCACGGAACTTCTTGTTCTTTCTGTGATTAATAATCGGGTGAGTAAATACCCATATAGTCTACACATCATATTAGTGAAAATGGAAGGAAGTTTGTAATTTGACATGGCCGTTAATCTCTTGAACATGAGACACGGGACCTCCTCTTTTTGTGTGGATTCTTAACCACAGCACTTGATATTTCAGATGGTAAATCTCACATGCATTCGATGAGAATTGAACCCAGTCAGCCTGGGTAAGAGGCAAGAGTCATGACTTCAGCATCACCACGTCACCTTCATAATAATAATAATAATATTAATCGGAATAGAAAGTCGAATGTTATTGCCAAACACATATAGAACTGAATGGGGAAAATAATCTATATTTGCAAATATGCGTAATGTTGTAAACTAATTACTGGAGATATTGCGTTCGTGTAAGTTTCTTAGTTCCAAGAAAATTACAGTTTCTGTGATATATTAATGGGTTAATATATTACATGTTCTGAACAGCTGCGCATCGGCATTTTGGAAAACAGACTGTTTTGCTAGGGGACCTGCTTTATCAAATCTTCCCGCCATGATATACAGTAACTGGCAGTAGGCTAAATGACTTTTCATGATAAAACTCCTGAAAACGGTATTACAGGTAGGCTAGGGGATCTGCGTTAACGAAATTTCCTGTCATGATATAACAGGCAGTAGGCTAGGGGACATGCCTTGGCTAAACTCCCCCCAACCCCCAATATTATTATAACTAGAAGTATTCTAGAGGACCAGCCATGTCCAAACAGACTTAAAACATATCAGTGCGCACATTCCACCCTCAATTGGAAATATATTTTAAAAGTGGGAAAAGAGATGTCAAAAGAGGCAATAACACTATAGAGAATTAAAATTTGGACTCGTAACAAAACATTATCATATATTAAGCAGTGGATTTTTATGGACTTGAGGGCAAGTGCAAAAAAAAATTCGAAAATTTGACACGCAACGAATGTGCGGGACTTCGTACACTGAAGACACTATAAACTTATTGAAAAATTATAACAAAGCAAAACTAAGATTTTATTCAGACCATTAGCATGATTTATATTGGTAGGTGACACCCACGAATCAACTAAAAAATGTACATCAATGGAAAATCTGCATGCAACATATTCGTCTTTATTATTATTATTATTATTACAAAGTCACAGCAAACATAAAAACCGTAAATTCAGAACGATATGTTTTAAACACTTCAACCCATTACTTTCCCTAAAAATACACGGATCGTCAAACGCACCGGGGGCTTGGGGGCGGAGCCCCCAACGAGCAAAGCGAGTCTTATATATAAAAGTGAAAGTCTGTATGTATGTATGTGGGTGGGTGGGTGGGTGGGCGGGTGTGTTGGTTCCGTATACAAATCTACACCGTTCCACCAATCTCAACCAAATTTTGCATACACATAGTTTAGGACCCAGAAGGAACCGCTGGCTACATGAATTTTCGATAGTCTTTCTCATTGTTCTGATTTCGGCCCTTTTGCACTCAAGCACAGGCTAATTAAATCATAAAATATACTCATGAAGGAATGGCAAGGCAGATAGTTTCCATGGCAACATAGCTCAAGTCGAGACACGGACGTCTGGATGCCACTTGCGCTCTGCACTGTCGGTATAGAAAATGAGCATCTTTACTTGAAATCCCGTGTTACTCACCTACTCACACAGCACTGTCAACCGAGTTTAGCATAACAAAGACTTGACACTATCTTCTACTATATATTTGTCAAATACCACTCACTCACTCACTCACTCACTCACTCATTCATTCATTCATCACGAAATCTCAGAAACCACCGAACGGATAGGAATGAAATTTGGTATGCTGCTTTCCCAAGGGTCGCAAATGCCCACTAAGAGAGGATTTTTGTATATTAAGGTTCTAAAGGGGTGTTAAGGGGGTAGACCTGCATTTCATTGAATAGCAATATCTCCCGATTGGTTTCATTGGGGAATGTGATACTCGGCACATAAACTCATAATTAAAAATAAGAAGACATGAGTCTGAGGGTTTTTCGATGTGGCGTATATTATGAGGTGAAATGGGTGAAAAGTGGGGATTGAAAGATTCTTAACGGAGCGTGTATCTCTTAAACGACATAGGCGAGGAGTTTGAAACTCAGCGGGAAAAAAATCACCATAAAAATAAGTAAATATGTGTTTGACCGTTTATTCATAAATCCAATTTAAGGGGCACATGGGGAGGGGTCACATTCTGGGGGAGGGGAACAGGAAAGAAAGCATCCTAACTGATTATCTGACAGACTCACTCATCAAACTCAGGGGGAAAAACTGCTTTAAAGTAAGTAAATAGCTGTTCGACAGTTTTTTTTCATAAATCAAATTTAAGGGGTTCATGGGGAGGGGTGAAATTCTGAAGAAAAAAAAATGAAAGGAAATGTCCTGTCTGACTCACTCACCCATCACGCCCAGCGAAAACTATTCAAGTTGGAAAAATGAAATTTTGGGAATATGTTCGCTGTATGTCGAAAACGTCAAATAAGGAATGATTTTTGTTTATTCGGGTTTTAAAGAGATGTTAAGGGGGTAAACGTGCATTTCATTGAATAACGATATTTCATGAGTTGTTTCTTTGCGGATGTGATATTCGGTATATAAACTAATCATTAAAAATAATCAGACATATATCTAAGGATTTATCGATGTGGTGTATATTATGAGGTGAAAGGGGTGAACATTGGGGGTTGAGGGATTCTTAACTGAACCCTTTATCCTCTGATGGATAAATGATTCGATGTTTTTTTCTTCAATTAATAAATATTTCCACCAGCGTCATGAAAAGAGCCAGACGGAGATGAGGAAATTTCAAGCATTTGTTGGAGACAATGGGGACATACCTGCAGCAGTTTGACAAAAGGCTAAATACTTAGGATTGTGAAAAGATAGACCCTAGCAATGTTTCAGAAGGACAGGTGGTGGCTACCTCAAAATAGAAGGGACGCGCAGTGAGACACGCTTATGGTATGTTCATTGTAATATTCGCGCCTAGAAAAAATATGATGCAGTAACGTGAGTGGCTGATGAAAATACTAGACACTCCTACGAGGCCAAGGTCTGATAAAAACCGCCAAGTTATTGAAAATGTGGAACCAATGGGAGAAGAATGCTTACGAGCGCGGCAAGTCTAGCTTGGGCACGCGATGGCTAGCATTCACGCGGGAGATCGCCTAGACAACATCTCTACGATCGATTCTAGGATTAATGGGCATATTCTTGACCTGCGCAATTTTACGAGTTCAGTGATACTTATTTCATTCCTGTACCACTATTATTTTGAGAAATTTTTATATAATTTCCCCCTCTATCAATACCTAGGGCCGGTTCATTTATAAGTGGCATGAAGAGCCAAGACATTGCTTATTATACTTTGGTGTGTCGAGGACACAGGTTATTATATTTTTGTGTGTCGAGGACACAGGTTACTTTACATTTTGCGCGTCTAAGGACGTAGACACTTATACTTTTGCGTGTCATGAGGACACAGAAATTATTAATAAATGTGTTAAATTCAGTGATAGATAGTCACAGTACTATATTTTGTAGGGGCAGTATCTTCGACAATTCGCCAACAGACTGTTCCGGGGAAATTAGTACCTGAAACGGCGAATTTAGTAGTCAGATATCGAGTGTATAATAATCTAACTTTTTGAATCAGCACGAGGGATGACATCGCTTACCATGGAAGAAGTTTGGAACTATCAACACTCCGTCCAGATGGTTGAGATGAGATAAGAAGCATTCAGTTGGGAGATGGCAGCTGATGTCCTTTGACGGGTGACTGGCCGAGGATGAGTACAAAATAATATTCTTATTATCTGATAAATTAACTTATGGTGTATGGGACATATTTTGTTTTGTAAATATTTTGCTTGTGTTGATTAACGTAGTATATTTAGTTTTGGTCTGACACACCTTTTGCATGGAAACAGCTCGCATAAATGTTATTAGTAGAAGGTTCTTGTTTGTTTTGTTGTTTTAACTAACGTAGCTATGTGGACGGCCGTGTTTGCATATGTTACGCAATGCGGTTAAAAACGTCTCTCGGAGATATATTGTGTTTCAGAAGTAGGACTGAAGTAATATAACGATACAGTAGATTGGAGGGTAATTAATCTTTTTAAGGTTTATTATTGATCAGATTCAGTGAGATTATTGCATTTGGAGCAATGTGATTTGTGACGAAGAGCAGTCAGCTCTATTGTAGGTTTTAATTATTTTTAAATAGACTGTGAGCATCTATTCAGCCGACCTGTGTGAAAAACGAGATGTCATTCCCAGAAGTGTGAGTGTGTGTATTTTGTGGTCATTACAAGCGGGAATTTCAGCGTAGACTGATTTCTGTCAGCTTGGTGCCAAGTCAATATTGTTACCTTGCGAGGACATATGTGGCTATTTTGATTAATGTCTGACCATATGTTTAGGTGGTTGAGATTTGTTGCTGTTGATTCCTTGAGATAACGGCACAGCTGGTCAGTTATTTTTACACACTGGAGTTGGGACAATGACAAGTATTGAGGAAGGGGGAGCTGTTTCACAAGGCGGACTGAAGGTTGAAAGCGAGGTCATTAGTGGGGAGTGCTTGTTGACTCCGTAATTACTTGAAATACAGAATTAAGAACTGATCAATGATAAAAATTGTTTAAATAAATGGGAGTTGCCTACGAATCACGATAATCTCCGAAGCGTTAGCTTAACGTGCATTTTTGTTCATATAAGGTAATATCAGCCGGTCAGGCTTTTGTTGTTGTTGGTTTTAGTCCATGTTTATATTCCATATCAGTGACCCGTGAAGTCACGTGCGATGCTGTCTTTCCTTGTTTGTGTATTGAGCAATTGGCCGGAGTTGGCAGCTCATTTTGTCAAGTGCGTCATCGCGCTAATGGAGGGTCTCGAGGGAGATTCCTGTAAATAGTAGATTTTTAGTGTGTGTGTCAGCATTAAATTTTTAAGGGTTTTTATTAGTGTCATGTCCCATATCCGTAAACGTTGATTTACGAGATGATTGTTCGTAAGCATCGTGGCTGTTAACCCGCTGTAAACGAACGGTCATCCAAGTACTCATTCCTCGTAGTTAGTCATTACGCGTACATAAAATCCAAATGCAAGTTAGTGGAACCAGGATCCACATTTTATAAAGGGGAGACCCGTCTGACTCCTCAACATTAATAAATATTCCTGTCATGGGAAAATTCAGGGAGGATTTTTTTATTATTGTTGTTTATATTCTTTTTATGCACTATTAGTCATTAAATCATGTTATTATTTTACGTCTTGTCACCTTTCTTTCTTAATTATAGTTTTCATCCTATGACCCTTACCTCAGTAGAGCATGTTGTTTGGCGAACGTAAACATCACACTAGGAACTGAGCGCGACCCCTTGATCAAGATTCTTGCATATAAACACTGCTATTCTGAAGGGTTCATAGGAGTAAAACTGGCGCGGCCAAGCGTGGGGCGGTTCACTGTGGTGTAACGGCAAAGAAATTGCACATGTCAATGTAAGCGTAGTCGGCTTTTCAAACTGACGCAACAATGAAGGTGTAATTTTGTTGCTGGTTCGCTGCTGGAACACATTTAGTTGGCGTATTTGAGTAAAACTGACAGGCCACAAGTGGAGGCAGATATGACAGTATTTTAACCACTGGAAAGTGATATTTTATTAAAAGTATTTGAGGCGAAGAGGATACCGCCAAATGTGTGAAATATAAATTAAAATCAGGAGTTTGCAATGTAAAATACGGTTCACGTTTTTGTCTATTGAATTAAAATAAATTAATATACGTGATACCGGGCGCCCAATGATTAAAGTTAAAACTAGATTTGTTTAGAAAGTCAAACTCATGAAAATGTTAGGAGGCTGGTAGCCTTAAATGACAATTAATACTTTGTTAATTAGTCAGTGTTAATATCAGATCAGGATAACAATTTAATGACTGAATATGTGTTTGGGTTTCAATTAAATTGAGTAAAATTAGAACCACTCAGAGATGCAATCGACTAGTGGGATTAAATGTAAAAATAAATGAACTGAGTAGGGTAAAGAAATTAAATGTGCATTGGATTGTGTGTGTGTGTCAGGGGGCATTGCTTTATGCCATTTCCCTAATGTCTCATATAAAGTGTATAACATGGCAACGGTGGAACAGATTCAAGAAATCATTGAGAGTGCGGCTAGGAGAACACAGGAATTGTTGGACACTAAATTGGCGGAACAAAGTGAATCATTAAACGCGAAATTATCTGAACAAATAAACAACAGTATGTTAGAACAAAGTGAGTCTATAAACAAATTGTCTGAACAGAGTGAATCGCTAAAAACTAAACTATCCGAACAAAGTCAAGCAATAAACAATACTATGTTAGAACAAAGTGAGCCTATAAACAAATTATCCGAACAAAGTGAATCATTGCGGACACAATTAAATAACAGTAGGATTGAACAAAATGAATATCAGGCGGAGCAAGCTAGATTACTAAAAAATGAAATCAATGACACTATAAATTCGCAGTTAGAGGCGCAGAATGTTAAAAACACGAACCAATTAGCTTCGTTAACCTCAGAGATGAAGGATCACACTAATCAACAGATGTTATTGCTGGCCCTAGATGTTAGTAAAAACAATGAAAAACAATTAGATCAGATTAAGAAAATGGAAAGTATTTTTGATCAAAAACTTAGCATTCTGGATGAAACGGTGTTAGCCAAATTAGAGCAAATTGAACTAGCATGCACTATGAATACAAGCGAGGTCAAGATAGCTCAGGATAAGTTAGAAGGACGATTTAAGGAAATGGAAAAGAGCAGCAAGGTCATTCAACAACAATTATCAGCGGTAGATGAAAATATATCCGGCTTAATTAAAGATATGGATCGTCTCGAAATAAAATCAGCGGAGCATTGGAAAAGCCTAGAAGCGGATCAGAATCAATTAAAGAATACCATCGACGAAAGGCTGAGCCAGATAGAAAGCAATCAGGATGACACTAAAAGCCAGATTGAGGAGAAAGTAAGCACGATTAAGGAGCAAATAAGGAAAGATTGGCGAAAAATGAATATCGATTCTAAAGAGGAAAGATCAACCATCCTTAAGACAGTAGGCGAAAATCATACTCGTATTCAAGCGTTAGAGCAAGAAATTAAGATTAAACTTAAAGAACAATCAGACAGGATCATAAAAGCTGAACTGAGGTCGATAGAAAAATCCTCGATATTTAAATCGGTAACAATGAGAGATAGGCAGGACGACTCAAATAGCCCGGAGGAGGCAAGCACAACAGGGAGTCAAGCTCAGACAGAGAGCCCATTAACGACAAACACAGAGGGGTTTCGCAAGAATATCGAAAGGAGTTCCACGCCACAAGACGGGCATCAGCCCACACAACTTATCCAAGTAATTCGCTCGAACGATTATAAACCGCAGAAATACACGGAGAATTCAGGGGTGACACCTAAAGCCTTTATTAAAGAAATTGAAGATCATTACAATGACACTGGGGTACCTAAAGCACGTAAATTGAGGATGATGGAGGGAATTTTATCAGGAAATGTCCTTACATGGTTTTTAAGCTTCAAATATACATTTGGAACTATGGCAGATTTCAAATTAGCGTTTCTGCGCAAATACTGGTCGCCAGCATTACAACAGAGTCTAAGGATGGAGCTTTACTCTAGAAAATACCAAACTACCCAGCAAACGAAACACTCAGATTTCTTTAACATGCAAATGCTAAAATTTCGCGACCTTGATTACCCTTTAAATGAAGCGGATCTGGTGATGACTATAGCGCGGCAATTACCAGTCAACGTGCAGCAAGTACTAGTCGCAGCGAACGTTAGTACGGTCTTACATGCAGAGCAGATATTACGCCAGATAGATGAGACTACATCTCATAATCATTATAGAGGAGGAAGACAGCTGGAGTTAGTCAATACGACAGAGGTCATAAAACCAAAACAGGCAAACACTAAAACGCAGGGTACTAATACAAGCACCTCCACACCTAGGCGAAATCAGGAAGAAGGAGAAAACAGACCATACCAGCGTAACGAGAATAACTATAACAATAGGTCATATCAAGGCAACAATAGATATCAACAGAGAGGGTATCAACAATGGCGTGAAAATCGAAGAAATGACAGGCATTATGGAAGATACGGTGATTACAATGCTAATCAAAGATGGAAAGGAAGGAGAGATCAAAATCAAGGAGAGCCACGTAATTATCGAAATGACTGGGATGATAGGCACGCTCAATCACAAAATTACCTAGAGGAATTACACGCTAGTCAAGGTGGAGAGCTAGGAAGATGGGTAAAAGCCATTGGGAACATGAAGAATCCAGACACACATACTGAGGAAGCTGGAAGTCTACTGAGACAAGAGGAATATCAAGGGCATGGGCGACAAAAGGATGATGGGAGTCGCAATGGAGCTAAAAAAAATGCTAAATTTGGATAAAGAAGACAGTCTACAAAAGCAACAGTCGGAAGTTGAAGATGGATGGGTAGTAGCGAACATACAAGAATGGATTGCTTTGCCAGAAGTTTGCCTGGAGGAGACGATGAAACCACGGAACGATGAAATTAGGCAGTTACCCATTATTTACGCGAGGATTGGTGGAATTAATATAAGATGTTTATTGGATACGGGGTCGCAGATCAGTCTGGTATCGGAGGCCTTGGTTCGAGAGTTGGGACGGAGTCAGAATATTCCTGTAATTCCCGTACCACAACTCAAAGTGAGGGGTGTTATTCCTGAACGCACCGTCACTTGTAAACGTCAGGCATACTTAGAGCTGAACATATTGGAACATACTTTTGGGCAAACATTCATTATCATGGCAAAGATGAATTTCAATATAATTCTTGGTGCAAATTTTATTTGTGACTATCAAGCAGTGATAGATTTGCACAAGAATACAGTCAGTTTTAGAGAGTATGATCAGCTGAAGAACGTGGGATTGCATATGGATGAAATCACTACCGGAAGAGATGTAAATTCTTGGGCATTGGAAGCAATATCGGAAGAGACGGAAGAGGAGATACGAAAGGCAGAAGATAACATCATAGAAGGAGCTGTTGTGGAACTAGGTGAGGAGAGTGAATCCCAGGAGATATGGTCTTTATTAACAGAAGGAGATGACAGTGAGGCACAATTTGAAGAGTTACTATAGGAGCGGCTCAATGACATTCAACTTGGGGGTGAACACAGAAAACAGTTGGAAGAGATATAATGAAGCACAAAACAGTATTTGATACAGTACCTGGAAAAATATTAAATTTCAAATATTCTATGCAAGTCGAGGACTGGTCACCTTTCAAAAGCAGATTGTATCCAATTCCTGAAAAATATCGTGGTCAAATTAAGGTCATTATAGATGAGATGTTACAAGCTGGAGTGATAAGGAAGACACCGACACCTTATCTAAATGCGATTTTGGCAGTCACAAAACCAAATGGATCTATTAGACTTTGTTTAGATGCCAGAAATCTTAACACAAGACTCATTTTTCCTGAGTATGACAGAGCGCCAATCATCAGATACGTACTAAAAAGGCTTTAAAAACAAAAGCATTTATTCATCAGTTGACTTGACGTCCAGTTTCCACCATATTGAATTGGATGAGAAGTCACAGCTTCTAACTGGCTTCTTATTCGATAACCAAACGTTTTGCTTCGTCCGAATGCCCTTTGGAGTCAAAACAGCGGGCTGTGCTTTAATCCGAGCCCTGGATCTGAATCTAACCGAGGAAGTTAAGGAGATGACGGTGCGCTACATTGATGACATTCTGCTGGCATCCGACAACATTGAAACTCACATGGAAAATTTAGATAAAGTATTAGGCAACCTGAATGCATCAAATTTCAAAGTAAACCTGAAGAAATCGCATTTCTTCAAGAGCGAGATCTTATATTTGGGTCACATCATTGACAAGGAGGGAGTGAAGCCAAATCCAGCTAAGATCGAAGCGATAAAGAATTTCCCTACACCAACGAGAGTCAAGCACATTCGGGCTTTCTTAGGCGTAACGGGATTCTTTAAGGAAAACTGTCCGGGTTACACGGAGACTGTAGCTCCAATGCAGGAAATGCTAAAAAAGAATAATAAATGGTTGTGGAATGCGGAGTGTGAGAAGGCGTTCCAAGCAACAAAACAGCTATTGGAAAACTGCATTAAGTTAGGATATCCAGATTTCAAGCACAAATTTATAATCCAAGCGGATGCTTCACTAATTGGTATAGGTGCCATGCTCTACCAAGAAGATCCAGCTAGCCTGCAACATAAAACATATTTGGCATTTGTCAGCCGAAAATTGCGTAAGCACGAGCGCAATTATACTGTAACGGAACTAGAATTGTTGGCCATACTTCATGCGCTCCAACAATGGAAAAGAATAATTTATGGATACCCCATTGTTGTCAGGACTGATCACAAGGCACTAACATTCTTGTTTAAGACGTCGATGGCAAGCGAACGTGTGACACGTTGGTCTATATATATTCAGCAGTTTAGCATTGAGATTGAACATTGTCCAGGGAAGATGAACGTGATTCCGGATGCACTCAGCAGGAACCCAGAGCCTGATAATGAAGAAACAGCGATGGTACAACACTTGGAGTTAACACCGAAGGACCGGGAATTCTTGGAGGAGTTACGTGAGATACAGCGAGAACAGGAAGCGGAACCATGGATGATGCTATTAATTCAATACTTCAGATAGCAGTTACCTACAGGAACACCTGCATTTCGAGAAGCGAAAGCCAAAGAAGGAAGATATCTTTATGTCAACAATTTGCTGCACAAATGGGTAGATAATGACCACACCAAGTTACGCATATTAGTACCTGCATCCTTACAGCGAGGATTGACATGACATACTCACGAAAGTTACGGACACGTCGGATTAGACAAGTGTGAAGCGACAATAGGGGAGACATTTACATGGCCACGTATGAGAACAACTATATGTGACGTCATTACGACTTGTGATCCGTGTCAGAGGACAAAGCCCAATAACTATTTAATGAGGCAGTATCCTAGGCCATTGCTACCTCAGAAACCCTGCGAGCTACTGGCCCTAGACTGTTTCGGTCCAATTCCGAAAGGAAGGCGAGGTTGCCGTCACTTGCTAGTGTGCATTGATGCATTTTCTAAGTTTGTCGTATTATGCCCCATTCAGAAAACTACATCGAAACAAGTACTCAGTCGTATTCGAAATAGAGTTATTCCAATCCTTGGAAAACCAGAATTTTTATTGTCAGACCATGGCAGTTATTTTACAAGCGCCGAATTCAAGAAAGGTATGGAGGACATGGGTATAAAACACGTTTTAAGCAGCATCCGACATGCCCAAGCTAATCCAAGTGAGAGAGCAATAAAATGTGTAACATCATACTTGAGAATCTTCATTCCCAAAGAACATCATAAAAGGGTGGATAAAATTAAGGATGTAGAGACATGCATGAATTCTACCAGGCACGAGTCAACAGGACAGATCCCTATGGTCTTACACAAAAACGGGTATCCAGTGAGAACGTAGAAAAGCATCATTAACTGCCCACAAGATCCCATGATAGCACCTGACCTGCGAATTGAGAGAACGAGAGCCTACATGAGAAAACAAGCAGACCGCAGATTACGGTGAGTGAGAAATAAGAGGTTTCACAGTGATCTTGAAATCAACCAGCTCGTTTTGGTGAAACGACCCGCTACATCGGATCCAGAGAAGAAGATCTTCAGCAAATTCTGCGAAAAGTTCATTGGACCCTATTCTATCGTAAGAAACCTAGGAAATAATGCATACAGAGTGAAAGAGTTAAGCACAGGATCAATGTCGGTCTACAATGCAGCCAACTTAAAAAAGTATCGAAGAAGTGAACCATGAGAGCGCCGAAATAATGATGCAGTTTAAATATATGGACGTCCTATATCAACCAAGTGGACGGGGAGCAGTTGAGTACGGCACGTGAAGAAGGAAGTGGAATTGGTGTTGACAAACATTAACGAGACGAGCAGAGTGTTGCCTAAGGCACCAGCGCGTCATGCAAGCAGTTGAGAGGGTCATTACAAGCAGGAAATGAAACGAGTAAATGCCATTCAAGACAGGAGCGGCTAGACCAAGTAATAGAAAAGGGGTGATTCTGAAATAAAACAAATTGGCCTACGGAAGTTTTTTTTAAATTATCGACTTTCTCCTAAGTTCGAAATTTTGTGAGTGGAGGAGTTGTGAACCCTTTATCCTCTGATGGATAAATGATTCGATGTTTTATTTCTTCAATTAATAAATATTTCCACCAGCGTCATGAAAAGAGCCAGACGGAGATGAGGAAATTTCAAGCATTTGTTGGAGACAATGGGGACATACCTGCAGCAGTTTGACAAAAGGCTAAATACTTAGGATTGTGAAAAGATAGACCCTAGCAATGTTTCAGAAGGACAGGTGGTGGCTACCTCAAAATAGAAGGGACGCGCAGTGAGACACGCTTATGGTATGTTCATTGTAATATTCGCGCCTAGAAAAAATATGATGCAGTAACGTGAGTGGCTGATGAAAATACTAGACACTCCTACGAGGCCAAGGTCTGATAAAAACCGCCAAGTTATTGAAAATGTGGAACCAATGGGAGAAGAATGCTTACGAGCGCGGCAAGTCTAGCTTGGGCACGCGATGGCTAGCATTCACGCGGGAGATCGCCTAGACAACATCTCTACGATCGATTCTAGGATTAATGGGCATATTCTTGACCTGCGCAATTTTACGAGTTCAGTGATATTTATTTCATTCCTGTACCACTATTATTTTGAGAAATTTTTATATAATTTCCCCCTCTATCAATACCTAGGGCCGGTTCATTTATAAGTGGCATGAAGAGCCAAGACATTGCTTATTATACTTTGGTGTGTCGAGGACACAGGTTATTATATTTTTGTGTGTCGAGGACACAGGTTACTTTACATTTTGTGCGTCTAAGGACGTAGACACTTATACTTTTGCGTGTCATGAGGACACAGAAATTATTAATAAATGTGTTAAATTCAGTGATAGATAGTCACAGTACTATATTTTGTAGGGGCAGTATCTTCGACAATTCGCCAACAGACTGTTCCGGGGAAATTAGTACCTGAAACGGCGAATTTAGTAGTCAGATATCGAGTGTATAATAATCTAACTTTTTGAATCAGCACGAGGGATGACATCGCTTACCATGGAAGAAGTTTGGAACTATCAACACTCCGTCCAGATGGTTGAGATGAGATAAGAAGCATTCAGTTGGGAGATGGCAGCTGATGTCCTTTGACGGGTGACTGGCCGAGGATGAGTACAAAATAATATTCTTATTATCTGATAAATTAACTTATGGTGTATGGGACATATTTTGTTTTGTAAATATTTTGCTTGTGTTGATTAACGTAGTATATTTAGTTTTGGTCTGACACACCTTTTGCATGGAAACAGCTCGCATAAATGTTATTAGTAGAAGGTTCTTGTTTGTTTTGTTGTTTTAACTAACGTACCTATGTGGACGGCCGTGTTTGCATATGTTACGCAATGCGGTTAAAAACGTCTCTCGGAGATATGTTGTGTTTCAGAAGTAGGACTGAAGTAATATAACGATACAGTAGATTGGAGGGTAATTAATCTTTTTAAGGTTTATTATTGATCAGATTCAGTGAGATTATTGCCTTTGGAGCAATGTGATTTGTGACGAAGAGCAGTCAGCTCTATCGTAGGTTTTAATTATTTTTAAATAGTCTGTGAGCATCTATTCAGCCGACCTGTGTGAAAAACGTGATGTCATTCCCAGAAGTGTGAGTGTGTGTATTTGGTGGTCATTACAAGCGGGAATTTCAGCGTAGACTGATTTCTGTCAGCTTGGTGCCAAGTCAATATTGTTACCTTGCGAGGACATATGTGGCTATTTTGATTAATGTCTGACCATATGTTTAGGTGGTTGAGATTTGTTGCTGTTGATTCCTTGAGATAACGGCACAGCTGGTCAGTTATTTTTACACACTGGAGTTGGGGCAATGACAAGTATTGAGGAAGGGGGAGCTGTTTCACAAGGCGGACTGAAGGTTGCAAGCGAGGTCATTAATGGGGAGTGCTTGTTGACTCCGTAATTACTTGAAATACAGAATTAAGAAATGATCAATGATAAAAAAATGTTTAAATAAATGGGAGTTGCCTACGAATCACGATAATCTCCGAAGCGTTAGCTTAACGTGCATTTTTGTTCATATAAGGTAATCTCAACCGGTCAGGCTTTTGTTGTTGTTGGTTTTAGTCCATGTTTATATTCCATATCAGTGACCCGTGAAGTCACGTGCGATGCTGTCTTTCCTTGTTTGTGTATTGAGCAATTGGCCGGAGTTGGCAGCTCATTTTGTCAAGTGCGTCATCGCGCTAATGGAGGGTCTCGAGGGAGATTCCTGTAAATAGTAGATTTTTAGTGTGTGTGTCAGCATTAAATTTTTAAGGGTTTTTATTAGTGTCATGTCCCATATCCGTAAACGTTGATTTACGAGAAGATTGTTCGTAAGCATCGTGGCTGTTAACCCGCTGTAAACGAACGGTCATCCAAGTACTCATTCCTCGTAGTTAGTCATTACGCGTACATAAAATCCAAATGCAAGTTAGTGGAACCAGGATCCACATTTTATAAAGGGGAGACCCGTCTGACTCATCAACATTAATAGATATTCCTGTCATGGGAAAATTCAGGGAGGATTTTTTTTATTATTGTTGTTTTTATTCTTTTTATGCACTATTAGTCATTAAATCATGTTATTATTTTACGTCTTGTCACCTTTCTTTCTTAATTATAGTTTTCATCCTATGACCCTTACCTCAGTAGAGCATGTTGTTTGGCGAACGTAAACATCACACTAGGAACTGAGCGCGACCCCTTGATCAAGATTCTTGCATATAAACACTGCTATTCTGAAGGGTTCAATGTGGTGTATATTATGAGGTGAAAGGGGTGAAAATTGGGGGCTGAGGGATTCTTAACGGAGCGTGTATCTCTTAATCGACATAGGCGAGAAGTTTGAAATTCGGCGGGAAAAAACAGCTTTAAATACAAGTAAATAGGTGTTCGACCGTTTTTTCATAAATCCAATTTAAGGGGCCCTTGGAGATTGGTGAAATTCTGGGGGAAAAAACAGGAAAGAAAGTGTCCTAACTGATTGACTCACTTACTCACTCTTCAAACTCAGGGCGAAAACAGCTTTAAATAAGTAAATAGGTGTTCGACCGTTTGCTTCATAAATCCAATTTAAGGGGTTCATGGGGAGGGGTGAAATTATCAAAAATAAATGAAAGAAAATGTCCTGACTCACTCACTCACTCATCATCGCCAAGCCAAAATTATTGAAGTTAGAAACATGAAATTTTGGGGATATGTTCGTTGTATGTCGAAAACGTCCACTAAGGAAAGAGTTTTGAATATTCAGGTTCTAAATAGGTGTTAAGGGGGGTAAAAGTACATTTCATTGATTAACAATATCTCACGAGTGGTTTCATTTGGGGATGTGATACTTGGCATATAAACTAATCATTAAAAATAAGCTGACACATGTCTAATAGTTTTTCGATGTAGTGTATATTATGAGGTGAAGGGGATGAAAAGTGGGGATTGAAAGATTCTTAACGGAGCGTGTATCTCTTAAATGACATAGGCGAGGAGTTTGAAACTCGGAGGAAATCAATCAGCTTAAAAATAAATAAATAAATAAATAAATAAATAAATAAATAAAATAAATAGGTGTTCGACCGTTTTTTTTCACAAATCCAATTTAAGGGGCCTATGGGGAGGGGTGAAATTCTGGAAGAAAAACGTCCACTAACGAAGGATTTTTGTATGTTCACTCTCATCGACCAACCAAAATTATTAAAGTCAGAAGAATGATATTTTGGGGATATGTTTGTTGTGTGTCGAAAACGTCTACTAAGGAGGGATTTTTGGATATTCAGGTTCTAAAGGGGTGTTAACGGGGTTAAACCTGCATTTCATTGAATAACAATATGACACGACTATGACGCGAGCGAAGTGATGCTAAAAATGAGATGGTGTGTGTCTGTGTATTACTCAATTACGCAAGTACCACTGGTCCGATTTACATGAATTTTACATGGAAGTAGTTGATTTACCTGGTTAGCATATTGATTACTTTTGATTTCAATACTTTGCACTATTTAAAGTTGGCGACCATTTTAGTGACGTCACTAAACCATTTGGTTTCAAACTTCCATGTTTCCATTTCAAATAAAAATAGAACGCTAAGAAATAGTAAACTTTTGATGGCATATACGAAGTTTAATATTACATTTCCTATCCGAAAGGTATCTCCAAACGTTAGCGAGTAAAACCTAAATTTGTGCTATAAAACACGGTCAACGCCGAGCGGTGCAGTTGGACAAAATGTTCCATCCTTAATCTCCCTCAGCGCAGCACCTCGCCTATCCCCTGTTTTAACAGTCACCTTCACATTTTATTTTATTTATGACGCGTAGCGAAGCACGGGTACTTCAGCTAGTCTTATATATAAAAGTGAAAGTCTGTATGTATGTATGTATGTGGGTGGGTTGGTTCCGTATACAAATCTACACCGTTTCACCAATCTCTACCAAATTTTGCATACACATAGTTTAGGACCCAGAAGGAACCGCTGGCTACATGAATTTTCGATAGTCTTTCTCATTCTTCTGATTTCGGCCCTTTTGCACTTAAGCACAGGCTAATCAAATCATAAAATATACTCATGAAGGAATGGCATGGCAGATAGTTTCCATGGCAACATAGCTCAAGTCGAGACACGGCCGACTGGATTCGAGTTGCGCTCTGCACTACCGGTATAGAAAATGAGGATCTTTACTTGAAATAGCGTTAGTTACTCAACTGCTCACACAGCACTGTCAACCGAGTATAGCATAACAAAGACTTGACACTATCTACTAGATAATTATCAAATACCACTCACTCACTCACTCACACACACATTCATCACGAAATCTCAGAAACCACCCAACGGATTGGATTGAAATTTGGTATGCTGCTTCATCAAGGGCCGCAAACGCCCACTAAGAATGGATTTTTGGATATTCAGGTTCTAAAGGGGTGTTAAGGGGGTAGACCTGCATTTCATTGAATAGCAATATCTCCCGATTGGTTTCATTGGGGGATGTGTTACTCGGCATATAAACTCATCATTAAAAATAAGAAGACATGTGTCTGAGGGTTTTTCGATGTGGTGTATATTATGAGGTGAAAGGGGTGAAAAGTGGGGATTGAAGGATTCCTAACGAAGCGTGTAGGCCTATCTCCTAAACGACATAGGCGAGAAATTTGAAACTCAGCGAAAAAAAAATCAGCTTAAAAAATAAGTAAATCGATGATCCACCGTTTTCTTAAAAATTGATTTAAGGAGGCAATGGGGTGGGGTGAAATTCTGGGGGGGGGGGGGGGAAGGAGAGAAAGTGTCCTAACTGACTGACTAACTCACTAACTCATCAAAGTCAGGGGAAAAAGACAGCTTAAAAAACAAGTTAATAGGTGTTCAAGCGTTTTTTCATCAATCCAATTTAAGGGGCCCATGGGGAGGGGTGAGATTCTGGTAAAAATAATTGAACGAAAATGTCCTGTCTGACTCATTCACTCATCACGCCCAGCGAAAACTATTAAAGTTAGAAACATGAAATTTTGGGAATATGTTCGCTGTATGTCGAAAACGTCAACTAATGAATGATTTTTGTTATTCGGGTTTTAAAGAGGTGTTAAGGGGGTAAACGTGCATTTCATTGAATAACGATATCTCATGAGTTGTTTCTTTGGGGATGTGATATTCGGTATATAAGCTAATCATTAAAATAATCAGACATATGTCTAAGGATTTATCGATGTGGTGTATATTATGAAGTGAAAGGGGTGAAAATTGGAGGTTGAGAGATTCTTAACGGAGCGTGTATCTCTTAAACGACATAGGCGAGAAGTTTGAAATTCGGCGGGAAGAAACAGCTTAAAATATAAGTAAATAGGTGTTCGACTGTTTTTTCATATATCCAATTTAAGGGGCCCTTGGAGAGGGGTGAATTTCTGGGGGAAAAAACAGGAAAGAAAGTGTCCTAACTCACTCACTCATCAAACTCAGGGGGGAAGAACAGCTCAAAAATAAGTAAATAGGTATTCGGCCGTTTTTTTTCATAAATCCAATTTAAGGGGTTCATGAGAGGGGTGAAATTCTGAAAAATAATTTAAAGAAAATGACCTGACTTACTCACTCACTCATCATCCCCCAGTCAAAATTATTGAAGTTAGAAACATGACATTAAGGGGCTATGTTCGTTGTATGTCGAAAACGTCCACTAAGGAAGGAATTGTGGATATTCAGTTTCTATAGGGGTGTTAAGGGGGTAGACTTGCATTTAATTGAATAACAATATCTCCCGATTGGTTTCCTTTGGGATGGGATACTAGGTATATAAACTCATCATTAAGAATAAGAAGGCACATGTCTGAGGGGTTTTCGATGTGGTGTATATTATGAGGTGTATGTGTGAAAAGTGAGTGTTGAAGGATCCTTAACGGAGCAAGTATCTCTTAAAAGACAGAGGCAAAAAGTAAGAATCTCAGGGAGAAAAATCAGATTGAAAAAGTAGTAAATAGGTGTTCGATCGTTTTTTC
Organism: Meconema thalassinum; assembly: GCA_946902985.2. NCBI lineage: Eukaryota > Metazoa > Arthropoda > Insecta > Orthoptera > Tettigoniidae > Meconema > Meconema thalassinum. Next base: position 148,837,957 of record OX336390.1, on the reverse strand, counting down.
ATAAATCCAATTTAAGGGGCTCATGGGGAGGGATGAAATTCTGGGGAAAGAAGTCCACTAAGGAAGGATTTTTGGATATTCACTCATCATCCCCCAACAATCCTATTGCAGTTAGAAACTTGAAATGTTGGGGATATGTTCGTTGTATGTCGAAAAAGTCCACTAAGGATGGATTTTTGGATATTCATATTCTGAAGGGGTGTTAAGGGGGTTAAACTTGCATTTCATTGAATAACAATATCTCACGAGTTGTTTCATTTGGGGATGTGATATTCGGCATATAAACTAAGCATTCAAAATTTGAAGGTTTCTTAACGGAGCGTGTACTGTATCTCTTATTCAACTTAGGCGATAAGTTTGAAATTCAGCGGAAAAAGCAGCTTAAAAATAAGCAAATAGGTTTTCGACCATTTCTTCATAAATCCAATTTAAGGGGCCCATGGGGAGGAGTGAAATTCGGGGGGAAAAACAGGAAAGAAAGTGTCTTAACTGATTGACTCACTTACTCACTCATCAAACTCAGGGGGAAAACAGCTTTAAATAAGTAAATAGGTGTTCGACCGTTTTTATTTTCATAAATCCAATTTAAGGGGTTCATGGGGAGGGGCGAAATTCTCAAAAATAAATGAAAGAAAATGTCCTGACTGACTCACTCACTCATCATCGCCCAGCCAAAATTATTGAAGTTAGGAACATGAAATTTTGGGGATAAGTTCGTTGTATGTCGAAAACGTCCACTAAGGAAAGAGTTTTGTATATTCAGGTTCTAAAGAGGTGTTAAGGGGGTAAACGTGCATTTCATTGAATAACAATATCTCATGAGTGGTTTAATTTGGGGATGTGATACTTGGCATATATACTAATCATTAAAAATAAGCTGACACATGTCTAATGGTTTTTCGATGTGGTGTATATTATGAGGTGAAAGGGATGAAAAGTGGGGGTTGAAAGATTCCTAACTGAGCGTGTATCTCTTAAACGACATAGGCGAGGATTTTACTTTTCTCCGAGTTTCAATCAGCTTAAAAATAAATAAATAAATAAATAAATGAATAAATAATTAAAATAAGTAGGTGTTCGACCATTTTTTTTCCATAAATCCAATTTAAGGGGCCTATGGGGAGTGGTGAAATTCTGGAAGAAAAACGTCCACTAAGGAAGGATTTTTGGATGTTCACTCTCATCGATCAATCAAAACTATTAAAGTTAGAAGAAGGGGATATGTTTGTTGTGTGTCGAAAAAGTCTACTAAGGAGGGATTTTTGGATATTCAGGTTCTAAAGGGGTGTTAACGGGGTTAAACCGGCATGTCATTGAATAACAATATGACACGCCTATGACGCGAGCGAAGCGAGGCAAAAAATGAGATGGTGTATGTCTGTATATTACTCAATCACGCAAGAACCACTGGTCCGACTTACATGAATTTTACATGGAAGTAGCTGATTTACCTGGTTAACATATAGGCTTTTTTTGATTTCAATACTTTGCACTATTTAATGATGGCGACCATTTTAGTGATGTCACGACACCCTTTGGTTTCAAACTTTCATATTTCCATTTCAAATAAAAAGTGAACGCTAAGAAATAGCAAACTTTTGATGGCATATACGAGGTTTAAAATTACATTTTCTATCCGAAAGGTATCTCTAACGGTTAGCGAGTAAAACCTAAATTTGTGCTATAAAACACGGTCAACGCCGAACGGTGTAGTTGGACAAAATGTTCCATCCTTAATCTCCCTCTGCGCAGCACCTCGCCTATCCCCTGTTTTAACTGTCCCTTTCACATTTTAATTTATTTATGACGCGTAGCGAAGCACGGGTACTTCAGCTAGTATATATATAAATACCAGGGAAGGACATAAGACTATTGCCATTTCAAAATGTTTCACCGTTACAATATTGTGGCATAAAGTTTGCAAATTCACGTTTCATTTCAGTAGCAGCTGCATTCGCGTGCTTCCCGGTGAACAAGTATCGATGGCAAGTTGCGTATATTCACCCTTGTCCATGCTTCTCGTTACTAAATTTACTCAGGTTAGAACAAATGTTCGGAGTGTAAGATACACACAGAAGTAAGCCCTATAAATAAATAAATAAATAAATAAATAAATAAATAAATAAATAAATAAATAAATAAATAAATATTTTTTAAGTAAATTTTACCCTCCAGGTTTGTGGTTCCCACGGATTCAGCGAGGGAACTCACCACTACCGCCTTTCCAGGCAGTATCCTAGAGCTGGGAACACTTGGTCGGATTGGATACAATTGGAGAGGAGCACTTCCCCCAGGCGGCCTGACCTGCAATGCGAACAGAGGCCTCATTAGGAATGGGAAGGGAAGATTGGGATGGATAGGCAAGGAAGAGTCAAGGAGGCGTTCGTGGCCTTACAGGAGGTACCATCCCTGCATTTGTCCGAAGACGAAGTGGGAAACCACGGAAAACCACTTCTAGGATGGCTTAGGTGGAAATCGAACCACCTCTACTCATTTAGACCACCCGAAGCTGAGTAGACCCTGTTCCAGTCCTCATACCACTTTTCAAATATCGTGGCAGAACCGGGAATCGAACCCAGAACCTCCGGGGCGGCAGCTAACAATGCTGACCGCTACGCTACGTAGGCGACTAAATAAATAAATAAATAAATAAATGCAATTGTAGAAAGACGTAGGCTATACACCAAAATACAGTTGAAAGAATCATGCTTTGGAAGTTGTGCTATGGTATGCGTAAAGCCATAGGCCTACCCTTTATGTCCTTTTCATTATACATATCCTATCAATGCGTATGGACAACACATAATATCTAAAAAGGAAGACTTTGACGGTGTGGCTCTCGAAAACGATGAATTATTGGCACATCATCTCCAATTGCCAAACATGTAGAATAATGCAAAATAACAATAATTTCTATCGAACATTGTTCAATGTGAAAAGAAAGGGAAAACGACATTCGCCTCTCAGTTATGACGATTTATCTGTGTTTTCCAAGTACCGCCTTCTGTGGTTTCGAGTTACGTATTGATACCCCGGTCCAAATGATCCTGCGTTCGATTCCCAGCTCTTCTACGAAATTTAAATCTGGTCTGAGGGCAGGAACGAGGTACACTTTTGAGTTTGATTTCCACCTCAGCCATCCTAGAAGTGGTTATCCGCAGTTTCCCAATCTTACTCCAGCAAACAAGGCCAGAATGCTTCCTATCTTCAGGCCAAGGCCGCCTCCAAGCAATCCTAGTCTCAATTACAAATATACATTGTTGCATACATCACAATGACAGGTTAGAAGAATAATTACAGCCTATAATATAATTATAAACACACAAGTACATGGGTTTAATGACTACGATGTCGCAAGCCCATAATGAATCAACAGTTCTCCAGGTGCACTCGTTGGTAACTAGGACATAAACGTATTGTTATAGTTTGCCATTGTTATCATTGCTTGCGATTGACGTGTCAAGTCCTTCAGTATTCCGTATCTGTGTTTTTTCCAGTGTCGTTACCTGCCAATTGCTATCGCAGACAAACATTCACGACAAACCATCAGCCACTTATCTGCCACCTTGCTCTAAGATCCACAGTACTGCAAATCTATTAACCTGTTTCCAGCCAAGTGGTAAAGCGCCAGAAAGCGCGGGGGGAAAGAACATGTGCTTATGGATCCATTGCTGCACACCAGTGGAGTGAAGACATATTGTTGATATCGTATGACCTCTGATACAGTGACATAGATCTTTTAGAATTCGAACCATTGAGACGATCCACTCAAGGAGACGACCTAACGGCCAGGAAGTGAAACCAGTGGACTCTGAGATGTTCAAAACATTGCTGGCAAGTGTTAGAACTGTTATCCAATTATTGTGTTAGAAGCTATTTTCAGCTTATTTTAATTTAAGAAAGAAATAGGCTTATGAGATCACCTTTCGACCATGTGTGTGTGTCCCCCTAATAACGTCTAAACGGCTGGAGCGATTTCAATGAAACTCGGTGAGGTCATAGCACCATTTTGGACGACTCCGACCGCTTCAAATTTTATTACGTCTCATCAATCCAACATGGCGGCTGTGCAAAGTATTTCACCGGCATTCTATATCTCCGAAACTATTACTGATATCACCCTGAACTTTTGTACGGCGATAAAGGGCACTACTACACGTTCACTTATGAGACTTTCAAAAAGCTGTTAACGACAAAACGAACATGGCGGCCAAGCGAAATTGAAACTTTTAAATAGACTTTTCTCGCGATTCAATCATCCAAACGCAATGCAACTTGGTACAGCAAATGTCTATACACATTGTAATGCACTGGCATATAATTTAGTTCAATTGTTTACATAACCTCAAGTTGTACGGTGATAGAGGGCACTACTAGAAGAACACGTATGAGACCTTCAAAAACCTGTTCACTGCAAAACGAACATGGCGGCCAAGCGAAATTGAAACATTTAAATAAACTTTTCTCACGATTTAACCATCCAAACGCAATGAAACTTGGTACAGTAAATGTATATACACATTGAAATGCACTGGCATCTAATTTAGATAAATTGTTTACATAACCTCAACATGGCGGCTGTACGAAATTTCAAAGTTAAGTTTTTATTTCTTGTGTATTAATCATGCGATCGAAGTGAACGTCAGAATAATGAACCTCCGCAATAATCGTCACCTAATAGTGCATGACTCTACGGCCTACATATATAAAAGACGAACATGGTGACCATCCGAAATATTTAGACGGTTCTCAATATCTATTTAGGCAGCTTCGGTGGCGTAGTTGGTAGCATGCTGAGCTTCTATGTCCAAGATCGCGGGTTTGAACCCGGCCGAAGTCGTCGGATTTTTTTAGAGCGTTATAAATCCCTCAGTATGCCTTCCTTCGGAGGGGAAGTAAAGCCGGTGGTCCCATGTCATAGATTTATGGCATGTTAAATAACCTTCCACTAATTACACGTGTGTGAAGCTAAATTATAGGTTAAACATTTGACTAACGTTCTTACGTTCCAAAGTTCGTCGCCAGGAGCCGACTGCAGTGGCATCTGGTAACCAAGTTCTGAACTACATAGTCAATAATGGTGGCGTTTGGCGGCAAAGGTAGAAACTACTTGAAACAATTCAATGTCTGCAGTCCTTACTTGAATTGAAAACAGATAACACACACTAATACAGCCATCAAAATTAACACCGGTTATCAGACAGATTCTACACACATCCAAAGTACACGGGGCTACATGACCGCGTTGTCGCAGCCCCTAAACTGAGGAACCAACTAACCATCCATATCCATTAATCTATGACAGCAATCAAAATTATGTATTTTGATAGGAGCTATGAACATAAGCTCACATATGGGACTCTCAATGACCTGGTGAGCACAAATCCAACATGGCGGTGGCTCGATATATAAATATTCAAATGGACGTTTCTCGCGATTTAATCATCCGAGCGTAGTGAAACTTGAGACGGTAAATGCTTATACAAATTTATTCCACTGGCATCTATTTTATTTCAATTGTTTTCATAACCACAAGATGGCCGCTGTGCAAAATTTTAAAATCTCAATTTATTTATTGTGTCCTAATCATACGATTGAAGATTTAATATTAGACCTACCCAATCATCTTCATGTAATCCTACATAACTCAAAGACCTAGATGTATTGTGCCCTTAACCACTAGTCCATATTTTAGGTCCAAGGCACATGTTTGAAATGCAGGCAAAGTTTGAATCGCGAGCGGATTTTGTTCTCGAAGGAATTGGAAAGAATCTGCAGGCACTAGCGAGGCTTGTGACGCGTGCTACGTCGTCAAGGTGGCAATATTTTGGATTAATGCACTGTCTTGGAAAGAAATCGGATCATTAGGAGCCGAGATATTGGCAATTATTTGTTCAGGATTTTCTTCGCTGTGACGACACAGCTTGTGACGTGGAGTGGACTCCAGCCGGGGCCTCCAACCATACTCAGAGGTGCCTTCAAACTCGACAAGGCGAAGGACGCCACAACGCAGACCGACGTCGCGACGCCGGATGAGGTTGGGACCCGCAACAAGACTCAGGCGCCACACCTAGCACCTCTGGCGGTGCCTTTAGCGGGGCAACTCGCGCCCGCCACCACCACCATGGAGGGGACACCAGTGACGGACGGGGCCACCAGGACGGCCCCAAAATAAGTAGCGGAAGAAGAAGCGCAGCAGCCCAGAGGAACGTCGCCCGCAGCGTTCCCTGGAAGGGGAGCCAGGACGCCGCGAGGCCACCAGCCGCAGCCACGGACAGCCGCTCCAGTCAGGTAATATGAGGCCCCGCTCAGGTCAGTTTTACAGTGTTTTCGCTGTCTGAGATGGGGCCACTCCCAGGGATCTTGCGGCTATCCAGTCCGTTGTAACTGGTGTTCAGGTGCCCATCACCACACCGGATACACGGTGCTGCGGGACGCTCCGGTGTGCGCCAACTGCATGGGTGACCATCCGTCATCCCATCGCAGTTACCCTGTCTACAGGTCCATCGCAAGAGCAGAGAGGAAGGTGGCTCGTTCCCGTGAACCACCCGCTAGGCCCCTGCTTCGGCAGGCGAGCCCCCCCCCCCCCCCCCCTTCCACTCTCCGGTGACGGAGGCTCGGTACCAGGGACCCCATGGAGATCAGGTAGTAGCGCAGGTTCTCCGGATACTTGTTCCACTGCTTGGTAGCCGGCAAGGCCCGCGCTGATTCCAGCAGTGCCGAGTTCTATACGGATTTCCCAGAGACGAACTGGCGAGAAGACGGACATGGATCTGGTGCATGATACCTTCTCCCAACTAACAACAACCTACTCATTTCCATACCTACATTTCCTTGCATCTGGCAATAACCAAGCCGCCAGGTTTTACGTGTAGGCAATCTTTCCTTTCTGCCTATGCGGTTTTCCCTGGCCATACAATCCAACCCTTTTATATGTGTACATATTTATATGTGCACATATATAAATATACCAATGTTAATATACACCTACGATGCCTGGTAAATCGCGACCGCGATCGGACAGGCACTAAGTCCTAAAAGATATTCCTTATCCAAACCCCCTATGCTTTCTCTTCTACTAGCGTAGTTTAACTGCATGTCGGAGGCACCAGTAGTAAGGTCGGGTGCCACGCGGGGGGTGCGGGTTCTCTTTTCGCCCCCCCCCCCTCCCCGACTTAAAAAATAAAATAAAATAAAAAGCTGAGATATCACTTCTTCCTAGTGCATCGACAGTGCAACATACTTCACTTCGACTTCTACGTTATTATCTTCGAATGCTAGTAAGCAGTAACTCTACGCAAAGTGTTATAAATCGTCGGACCAAGTCATGGTCAAGTGTTAGAATATTTCACGCATTTTGGAACTTTGAATATTTTAGTGAAGCGTATTCGAGTGTTAGGCTTCAAATGCAGTTGACACGTAGTCAATTTTTCGCTGCATATGGTAGACTATGTCTAAAATTCATAGCCTATTTCTTTTATTGGAACGGAGTTGTTTCCAACTCACCAGTGACAAGCCTTTGTCTTGGTAGCTTAAGAGATCAGCCACGACAACATTACAGTATTCTTCAGATACCAGTCTTGCTTGGTCAGTCCACTTATAGTCAACGAATGGGACCAGTTGTGTCTGACGCAACTTGGGAGATGAATAATCTCACCCGGTAGGAGTTTAGAGGGGCTGGAGAAAACCATTTCCCGACAACAGGACTTAGCATACGAGGGACCAGACGTATCTGACGCGTGTCTGGAAGGGCCATAACCTGACACATAGGATTAGTTACAATAGGAACATCAGGTCTGAACCAAATGCAAATAAGATTGTATGAGTATCAAACCCACTGTATGTGTCACAGCAGTATCGAAGCTACATCTGGTTTATCACCATGGATCTGAGAGATCGAATCCCCTTTATTCTAATAGCAGCAGCTATTGAGACTTTCAACATGAACATTGCAGTTCAGGTGTATTTCAAGTCAGCTATGGAACTAGCAGTCATGAGCTGTCAAACTGACTAAGGGTAGCAATGAAGGCGGATACACTGATTTACGTACGGGTCCGATAGGACTGAAGAATGGAAATAGTATAGAAGGTTGACATCTTCAAGATCTACAATAATGTAAGCTATATTTAAATTATTATAGTTTATGGTAATTGGAATTTTTCCTTTCAAAAGAAATATCAACACTCAACTATTTTCTGTGGCAAACTAGGCTACGAGGCAAAAGAGGCCAATGTTAGAACATTTTCAGTGTTCAGAGGCACTGATTATACGATATGAATCTATGGACAACATTATGAGCATTTTAGTTTGTTTTTCTATTTTTTCATCGCGGTCATCAGCCGTAGGATCTGTCGATATTAAGTTTTTATTTTGAGGAATGGATAGTTTGCTTCCATCTACGAAGTCTAGATTGATTGTTTTCAAGTTGTTTTGTCAAACAAATTCCAGTTTGGAAGATGACAATAATAATAATAATAATAACAATACGGCAAATGTGGAGACAGGAAAGTGTAGTGGTTCTGCCCATAGTAATTTATTCTACCGGCATCATCCCCAAATTATTGGCTCGCAATCTACAAATATTGGGAATACATCCTGGTCTACATATCACCATGCAGAAGGCCGTCATCTTGGAGACCTGTTCCATTGTTCGCTCGTTTCTCAATGTTCCACCTAAAGAGAACTAGCCATGCCGTCTTGCAAACAAGCCGACGATATGTTGATATGTCCCACTTATGTGGTGAAATGAATGTAGAAATAATAATAATAATAATAATTTTTCAATGATAATAATAATTTCATTTTCTAAATTATTGATGATAGGAATTTCTTCTGTAACTTGTAATAATCATGGTATTTTATAACGATGTGGATAATAATTTTGGAAATTTGGAACAGCTTAACTACTTCGGATAGTTTTTTTTATCCGATAGTTAGTGGTTTTGCGCACGCCCACATTCTGAAGTAATAGAATGAATTTTGAAGCATTTTACAATTGCGTTAAGGAATTAAGGTATGTTAAGACGCGGAAGGTTATCGAAAAGGGATATAAGAAGCCTGTATCAAATAGGGTTTTCTTGCATTTGTGTAATTAATAAAGCATATGGCAATGTCACTATATGACAATGTTGACCAGAGTAGACACGATATAAGAATAATATGAATTAATGTGATGGTGAAATTGGTAATAAATTTATTGTTACGTGTAGCTTCAACCATAGTGATGGTTAGACGGCTTGTAAAAAATATATATGTTGAAAAAAGAAAGTATAATAATTACGAATCACACTCTCTTTGAAGTAGAAAACCCAATGGTTATTTCATGCAACCATCATGGATATATTTCAAATTGATTTTCTCGTGTTCTAGATATATTACCATGTATTTGTCAACCGATTTTGTTGTAAACAAATTTTAAGTTTTTGACGATGCCTTGCCGTTGGTCGAATATGAATGTGATCAGATAGATGTTGAACACATTAGTGGAATGGACCGGTGCTTGAATTAATATTGTCATTGTTATTTAATAAACAGCCACTACCATCTCACGGGTAATTTTGATCTTAAAGGAGTTCCAAATCTGAATAAATAATTAAATTTTGTGGAAGTAAATATTTAAATGAATATTAATAATTCATTGGTGATAATAATTTGTTGCTACTGTGCTATTATTGACTTAGCCAGGTTGATCTTTTCAACGATCTGAATGATAATGTTTAAATAGTTAAATTTGAGATTTAATTGTCAGATGGATAATATGTTTTGGTTAATTGTTAATTGAATTTATGGTTTAATGAATCATGTTATTCATGATTGTAATTATCGGATCGAGAACAGGTGATTTAATAAATTTTCATACGATCAAAGTTCTTCCAATCCATGCTCTAATGTTTAAACAAGGTTTTTGTTGATGCTCAGATGTCCGACAAATGTTTATTGTTTTCTTGTGATGACTCAATGATATGATAATTAACATACCGATTTAATATGTAAAATTTATGATTCTTGGAAAAGTGAAAGTAATTTATTTGAACAATTAAACTTATTCAATCAAGTGAATTTAGTTAACAAGTGAACCAGTTTATTAATGCAAATATCCTAGGAGTGAAAATAGTCGAATAGGATTCAGGATGGACGATTAAATTTTCCCAGAACAACCTACTGTTGTAAATAATTTTGATAAATTTTGGACAATGCCATAGGACTGATAATTTTGGCATTAGTTCAGCTTCATAGTGTTATTCATATGTGTTGATAATTCTATTTGTGTGCAATATGGGTGAAAACGTTTTCATGCATCATAATGCTATTTTTGAATTTTAATCATAACTTTTAATTATAAATAAAATGAGATTTTTAGAAATTGTGGTAATTTCATATCTCCCTTCTATCCTTATTGCTGCATCGAACCGACAATCAGTGAAGCAAATTAGATTTTGTTTTGTTGTTTTATATTCACCCATATGGCACCCTGAGTTCTTTTGAGTCTCGTGCTAGCTGATTTTCGGTAACATGCATATGTGGTCGTTGGACTTCGGTCCAAACGGGCACAGTATAAAATCCAACATGGCCTCCATCCGAAATATTTAGACGGTTCTCAATATCTACGAATCTATTACAGCAATTATACTGAAATTTTGTATGTTGATAGAGGCAATTAACATAAGTTGGATATACGAATATAGGCTGTATAGTTCTTCACGGAACTACTTGTTACAAAATGTGAAAAGTAGGCTGAAAAATAGGAATTTATACTAATGCAAAAGCAGAATGATAGAGAGTAGATATACAAAATCAACTCAACTCGTGTTTCAATATCCACTACAGCGGATAAGGGCATACAAGTTGATGCAATCTTAGAGCTTTTTATGGACATTTTCGGTCCCATCATCTTAGCACTTGTTGACTTGACCTACGCGAAGGGAATGAAAGCATCGTGTGGACAACGAGGTGAAGGGGAGAATACTTTCCTCATTCAAGCATGGTGTTCAAGCCATCATAAGCATTTCAAAGGTGTACAAACTCTTTACTTGAAGTTTCCATAAGAAAAGAAGGAAAGAAAGAAAGAAAGAAAGAAAGAAATAATAAAACCCGTTATAGGCCTATTTAAATAAGATCCCTTTCACATTTATGTAGCATTTTGGTATAATTTTCGTACTTTGAGTCAATTTCGCATTTCAGTGCTTTCTCAAAACACATTAAAAAGTGCTTTACAGGTCATGCAGAGTGAAAATACAGAGAGTTTTTTTTGTATCTGATGGAGACCCTCGCTTGCCCGCTCGCCCGCGGCGCGAGCCGGTCTCCCTCCGAGCACTTGGCCGTAATCCGCTTCTTGGCGCCACAAGTTTGCCTCCTTTGCAGTCTGCTGAGAGCTTTAACAGTGTGAGGTTCAGTTTAGTCAATTGTTCACGTGTTTAGTCCTCAGTGTGCTGTTCCAATGCGATTTTCATTACGCGAACGTGTGAATATATATAATACCTTCATAAAGTACAGGAAATCGTGTGCGAAAACACGACGGAAATTCCGTCAGAAATTTCCAAACAGACCCCTGCCTATCGTCAATACAATAAAAAATTTGGCAAAAAAGTTCAAACAGACAGCTTAAAGACTATATTACAGCTAAAATACAGTCAATTGATCCTGAGGAAAGTCAGAAAGTAAATGCCAGTTTCATAAAAAGGTGCCAGCGATGTGTAGCAGTGAATGGTCAATATTTTCATCACCAGCTGTGAACTAGGTAAGTACAAATTCTTATACTCAATGACTTAGTGCCGCGTTGGCGCCGCATAACGGCGAAGTGCGTGACGGGAGACAGGCTCGCGGCGCGGGCGAGTGGACAAGCGAGAGTCTCCATCAGATACAAAATAAACTCTCTGTACAAGAGCACAAATCTTAATGAGCATTTCACGCTTAATCCCTTTTGTGAATAAACACCACCTAATCATAAGTTATGCAATTTTTCAGTTTTATTTTTTCGTATGTCCCAGTAATTGGGATTATATTGTGTTGACCGACTAAAGATTTTCAATATCAATAAGGCAACAACAAAAAGTTGCTTCTAGGTTATCTATAATCTTCAGTCACTCAACCGAACACGTCGCAGTTGTTGTAAACCTACACTTAACTTCAAAACGAACATGGGGACTGCCTTAGAGCAGTAATTATACAGTTAAAGTGAACTATTTTGTGAAAAGCGGTGTTTCTAGACATGCAATGACATTGCCAGCAACGAAGGAGAGTTATGTAAGTAACCCAGTGGTGTAATTATGGGGGGGATTAGAGGGATGACCCCGCCCCCAGAGCCAAATAAAAAAAACGTAATTCAATGACATTTTTATTACCCTATTTTCATCTATGAAACAAGATGTTCAGTAAAGAACATATAGCCTACTTTCTCCTAAATGCATGGGTATTGTTATAACTCTTTGTCCTTTTCAAGGAGTATAATTGAATGTTGGTTGTAGTAGCTTGTTGAAATACAACGTGCTATAGGGATATTAAACATGAATATGAGGTGCCTTTGCTAGTGCTACCTCTGTAAAAAAAATCATTCAATTCGGTTTCACCGTGTTTGAATTGATCCGGGGAATGGATTTGCACACATACATGGCCGCTATTTGCAAACTATTGGGCTGATGACCTTGAAGTCAGTCATAAGATGCTTTCCACAAAAAGGCATGTTGTTGCAAAATCCGGTAGAGATCAAATTATTAGGATGGTCGAAATTTGATTTAAGCTTTTAACATTTGGGTGGCCGTCATTCCGTTTCCTTCAAGATGGCGGCGATATAAAACATGACACTGAGGTGCCTTTTGCTAGTGCTATCTCTGTACCAAATTTCGTTCATTACGGTTTCACCGTGTTTGAATTGATAGGGGGAATCGATTTGCACACATACTTGGCCACCATCTGCAAACTATTGGGCTGATGATCTAGCAGTTTGGTCAGAATATGCTTGCCACATAAAGATTTGTTGTTGCAAAATTTGGTAGAGACTAGATTATTAGGTTGGTCGTAATTACATATTAGCCTTTAACATTTGGGTGGCCGCGATTACGTTTCCGTCAAGATGGCGGTGATATATAACATGACACTGAGGTGGCCTTTTCTAGTGCTACCTCTGTACCAAATTTCGTTCCATTCGGTTTCACCGTGTTCGTATTAATAGGGGGAATCGATTTTCACACAAAGATGGCCGCCATCCACAAAATATTAGGCTAATGACCTATTAGTTAGGTCAAAGGATGCTCCCTCTATAAAGGTATGTTGATGCAAAATTTGGTAGAGATCGGATGGTTAGCTTAATCGTAATTTGATTTAAGCTTTGAATATTTGTGTGGCCGCCATTACGTTTCCGTCAAGATGGCGGCGATATAAAACATGACACTGAGGTGCCCTTTGCTAGTGCTACCTCTGTACCAAATTTCATTCCATTCGGTTTCACCGTGTTCGAATTAATAGGGGTAATCGATTTTGACACAAAGATGGCCGCCATCTGCAAACTATTAGGCTAATGACCTATTAGATTTTTCAAAGGATGCTCCCTTCATAAAGGTATGTTGTTGCAAAATTTGGTAGAGATCGGATGATTAGGTTAGTCGTAATTTGATTTAAGCTATGAACATTTGGGTGGCCGCCATTACATTTCCGTCAAGATGGCGGCGATATAAAACATGACACTGGGGTGCCCTTTGCTAGTGCTACCTCTGTACCAAATTTCATTCCATTCGGTTTCACCGTGTTCGAATTAATAGGGGTAATCCATTTTGACACAAAGATGGCCGCCATCCGCAAACTATTAGGCTAATGACCTATTAGATTTTTCAAAGGATGCTCCCTCCATAAAGGTATGTTGTTGCAAAATTTGGTAGAGATCGGATGATTAGGTTAGTCGTAATTTGATTTAAGCTTTGAACATTTGGGTGGCCGCCATTACGTTTCCGTCAAGATGGCGGCGATATAAAACATGACCCTGGGGTGCCCTTTGCTTGTACTACTTCTGTACCAAATTTCGTTCCATTCGGTTTCACCGTATTCGAATTAATAGGGGCAATCGATTTTCACACAAAGATGGCCGCCATCTGCAAACTATTAGGCTGATGACCTACTAATTTGGTCAAAGGATGCTGCCTCCGTAATGGTATGTTGTTGCAAAATTTGGTAGAGATCGGATGATTAGGTTAGTCGTAATTTGATTTAAGCTTTGAACATTTGTGTGGCCGCCATTACGTTTCCGTCAAGATGGCGGCGATATAAAACATGACACTGAGGTGTCCTTTGCTGGTGCTACCTTTGTACCAAATTTCGTTCAATTTGCGCTCACCGTGTTCGAATTGATAGGGGGGGACTGGGTAGATTATTGGCTGACGAATAACCTAACCACCAAGGGAAGATGATTAAGAAAAGGAGGTAGGTTTCGGACTGGAGAAAAAGGATAGAAAAATAGGAGGAGAGTCCCACAAAAGTTATGAATTTAACTTTAAATGCACTTAGAGGCGGTTGCCACCGCAAATCCGTTCTCTGATACCTAAAATGGGTAAGGGCTTGGTCTAAGCTGACGGGAAATACAGCTAGGACTTGGGCGGTTTGCAAGAGAGTGGTTTTAGTATATTCCCTCTCAAGCAGGCATAAGACTACTATGGGGAAGGGTGTTGGTCTGGCAAGACTGAGAGTAACAGATTTATTGTATGTCTGTTCAAAGAAATTAGTTTTTGCAAAGTAATTTGAAGGATGCCAATAATTTGAATCAGGTTTGGTATTTCCAGTTTTCGAAGTTATAGAGTTCCTGAAAAAGCGACCAAGTGCTTCCAGGAAGGATAGTGATAAAAAAAAAAAACCTTAGGGAGTAATTTTGGTAAGTGAACCAATGGTTGCATTTGGAAATGGCTAAGCTTTTACTCAGCAAGGAGCCGGCTAAAAGTTTAGACAAAGAGAAACACTTATCTTTGGGAAAACCAACCATAAGTTTTCGGAGAGGATCTCCACAAGCAGGTAGCTGGCGTAGCGAGCTTTAATTGCCTTACTGGCCAGTTAGAATTAGCTATTAAAGCTAAGAGAAACTTTAACGAGATTACCACTAAGAGTTCTTGCTCAAATGCAACGAGTGGTGAAAGCCCTATTAATAGATTTAATGGCATTGAGTAGGGAGAGCCAAGGAAGACAGGATCTTGCCTAACCGTTGTATTAGAAAAATGATAAATCCAAAAACAAATATTTAATTAATTTAACAAGGCAAAAGAGTCTAATAAATTTGACAAGTATATAGTTTCAATTTTTAGTAACAATTTGGGGTCACAGACCTCCTAGCATTTAAAGTTTGCTCCAGGCAATTAACAATTCTTTAGGTTTCAAACCTTATATATGTACTAAAATCTTTGTAAGATTTAAAGAAGACAAATGAAGTGATTAAAGTTTAAACATTAAATTGAGTACAAGGAGTGTACTTTAAGAAATTTCCAGGTAACTATTTAAAAAAAAAGTTACAACTTCGAAAATAACAAAAAAGAAAGCGGGTAGAATGAAGGAGAAGTTCCTATAACTTCTTATATTTATACAGAATTACTGTTGGTTAATATACAAATAAGGGCAGGTCACTTACTGTGAAACCTGAAGAGAGAATCAAAAGGAAGGTTCTCGACCTCCTATGTTTAAGTAGGAATCACGAGCCAAATGGGGCAGTTTCCATTTCGTGAGACCTAGAAATAACTCACTCAAGAGTTGAAAGAATTGTTTTCCCTGATTATAAGGTAGAAACAATGTAAGCTTGAACCGTGTATAAAACACGTAGTTATACAGAAATTAATTAATGATAAAAAAGCAAGATGGAAGGGCACTTCGTTAGAGTGACACCTTATTGGAAATGATCCAGAGTTTCAATTTTATTAATATGGTTTGTTAGTAGAAGGTTGAGGAAAGATCAATTGGGATTTAGGATCAATGTTCATGGCCTTATTTAATGTAAACGGACGATCGCGACGCGGTAGAAAAGTTGAACAAGCACTAGTTATCACTATAGTCTTTTGAATAGATGAAAAATTCACTGTAGTAACACGAAAGTTTATGGCAAAGAAAGTCTATTGCTTGAGAAAGTTGAGGATTACAATTAAATGCGCCATAGAACATTCCAACGGTGGAAGAAAATTCGCTATTGAGCTTTAATTCAGAAGTGAGATTCTTCAATTTTAAATAGTATTCTCACAAGTGAGTGAAAAATACATGACGGCAGGACTTGTAGATAAAGTACAGGATCTGGAAGGTTCCAGAACGATCTTAATAGAAGAATGGGGCCAAAGTTAATCCAGCGGAGGAACTAGCTTGGTGATTTATAGACAGCGGGTATTAAATAATATCCCACGTGGTGAGAAGATTTCTCATTTAAATAGCTTAAGAAAAGCTACTTTCTGTTAAGGTTGGCTTAGACAGACAAAAGCTCAACATGGCAAATCCCGCGAAGAATGATTACCGCCCCAAATAAGTAATCTCACGCTGTCTATAAAATAATCAATAAAAGCATGTAGAGAATAAAACTGATGAAGATGAGGTGAAAACCTTAAAGCTGTACTTATCTTGGTTGCATGTCGACGGTGAAGTTCCCTTTGACGGATACCTAATGTGCCAACATGGCGTAGAGAGTAGAGAGTGCCTCTTGGTTTGTGGAGACTGGCTCTGGTTGAGCCTTGACTGACCGAGTCAACTGCCGACTTACAAGTGAGACCTGCTCAGCGAAGCGCGGAGGGTCCAAGGAAAGGAAAAGTGTGGGGGTAGGAGACAAAAGGAGAACATATCAGAATAGACAACTTATCAAAAATAAATGTTCTTCTTGAAGAATGGTCTTCAAAGAGTTGATAGCAGGCGATACTAGCACAGCATGGTGAGTGAAAAAGTAGACGAAGTTTTCTTGCTCATGGAGTTAATAGCTGGCGATGGTAACGAAATCTGGTGGCCAGATGGATAAGTAAATCCTCTTGCACCTGGAAGAATTGAGGAGTTTCAGAGATTCGCTGCTAGATGACGCTAGGTGGGTCATGGAAGATATATATCTAGAACAGACTCACAATGACATAAGAGACATGACCATCAAAGAGAAAATAGAAGATCACTGTTGGTGTTTGACAAAGAGGAAGGAATGAACATGCAAAGAGCATTAAAAAATTATATTCTCTCATACCGTGTATTCCAAGAATACACCAGGGACAGACATTCAGAGTACACACACTCTCTCTCTCACACACACACACACACACACACACACACACACACACAGACTCACATACACACATACGAACACACAGACAGACACACTTTTTTTCGCCCTGTAGTTATCTCATAAGTCTACTTTCAATTTTTGCAAAAATCGAAAGTAGGCTAAAAATAGGCTTATGAGATCACCTTTTGTCCGTGTGTCTGTGTGTGCGTGTGTGATTGATTTTTGTGTGCCCCCCCCCCCCTCCCCTAATAACTTCTAAACAGCTGGAGTGATTTCAATGAAACTCGGTAAGTTCATATCACTATTCCGGACGACCCCGACCGTGTCCTTCATATTTTGTTACGTCTCACCAATCCAACATGGCGGCTGTGCGAAATATTTCACCAGCATTCAATATCTCCGAAACTATTACCGATATCACCCTGGAATTTTGTACGGTGGTAAAGGAAACTACTAAAAGTTCACCTATGTGACTTTTGAAAAACTGGTAACCACAAAACCAACATGGCGACCAAGCGAATTTGCAACTTTTAAATAGACGTTTCTCGCGATTTATCCAACCAAACGCAATGAAACTTGGCACAGTATATGTTTATACACATTGTAAGGTACCGACATCT
Source organism: Meconema thalassinum (assembly GCA_946902985.2). Classification (NCBI taxonomy): domain Eukaryota; kingdom Metazoa; phylum Arthropoda; class Insecta; order Orthoptera; family Tettigoniidae; genus Meconema; species Meconema thalassinum. The sequence continues at coordinate 148,820,131 of OX336390.1, read as the reverse complement.
AACTTCGTTCAATTGTTTACATGACGTCAAGATGGCGGCTGTGCGAAATATTTCACCGGCATTCTATATCTCTGAAACTATTACCGGTATCACCCTGACATTTTGTACGGAGATAAAGGGTACTGCTGGACTATGGGACTTTCAAAAACCGGTTAACTAGAAAACGAACATGGCAGCCAAGCGAAGTTGAAAGTTTTAAATTGACTTTTCTTGCGATTTAATAATCCAAACGCAAGGAAACTTGGTACAGCAAATGTTTATACACATTGTAATGCACTGGTATCTAATTTAGTTCAATTGTTTACAAACCTCAAGATGGCGGCTGTGCGAATTTTAAAATTAAGTTTTTATTTATTGTGTCGTAATCATGCAATCGAAGTGAAAGTTTGAATAATGAACCTACGCAATAATTTTCCTTTAATGGTGCATGACTCTATGACCTATAGACTACATATAACAATCCAACATGGCGACCATCTTAAATATTTAGACGGATCTCAATATCTACGAATCCATTATATCAATCAAACTGAATTTTTTTAAATGTTCATAGGGGCTATGAACATAACTTGACATATAGGACTTTCAATAACCTCTTGATCACAAATCCTACATGGCGGCGACGCGAAGTATAAATATTCACATGGTCGTTTCTTGCAATTTAACCATCTGAGTGCAGTGACACTTGGTACAGTAAATCCTTATACAGATGTTAATCCACTGGCATCTAATGTTTTTCAATTGTTTCCATAACCACAAGATGGCAGCTGTGCGAAATTTTAAAATCTCGTTTTTACTTCGTGTGTCCTAATCAGGCGATTGAAGTTAGAATACTACACGTACACTTTAATCTTCATGTAACAGTACATAACTCTAAGACCTACAGTACATATATAAAATTCCAACCTGGCGACCATCCGCAATATTTAGTCGGTTCTCAATATCTACGAATCTATTGCAGCAATCAAACTGAAATTTTGTATGTTGATAGAGGCAATTAACATAAGTAGGATATATGAAAATAGGCTGTATAGTTTTTCACGGAACTACTTGTTTTGAATAAAAACAATCTTCAGATGACGTTTATAGTTACTAATAAGGAAGGAAGCGTGTAGTTTTACGAACCATTAATCTTCTGATCATGAGCCACGGGCCCTCCTTTCTATGTGGAATCCGAACCACAGGACAAGTCATTTCACTTCGAAAATCTCACTTCTATTTCTGGCGAATGGCGTGACGGCCTAAACTTAGACCACGGCCGCCTCCTACTGTACTTCAATGCTAGTCCCATTTACAAGTAGACTGCAGTATAACCAGTCATCGCGATGACAGGTTAACAGACAGTTTCCACACACACCCTAGAGCACGGGACCACATGTTCACGATGTCTCAAAGCCCCTAAATGTTTCAACAACAAAACAAACAGTTATATTGTTCATCCTAATATAGTTGCTTACACTTCTACACTAGCGGCTTCGGTGGCGTAGTTGGTAGCATGCTGAGCTTCTATGCCCAAGGTCGCGGGTTCAAACCCGGCCGAAGTCGTCGGATTATAGGAGGGAAATAAAGCCGGCGGGCCGATGTCATAGATTTATGGTATGTAAAAGAATGTTCCACTAACTAAACTTGTGTGAAGCAAAATTTGTAGGTTAGGTTTGATTATTGCTCTTAAGTTACAACGTTCGTCACCAGGTGCTGGTTGCGATGGCATCTAGTAGTAGCCAAGTTCACAACTAGGTGTCGTGGATGGTAGCATTTGGTAGCGAAAGTAGGAACTACTTGAAATTATCGTCTGCAGTCCTTACTTGAATTAATAAGTGACAGTCAGTCTGAAAGACTAGACTTTGTATCATTTTAAATGCTACAAATGCTGAAAAATGCTAGAAAGGCTCGAAGCCAAAGACTCTTGACATGTTGGAAAATTATCTGCATAACACTTATCTTGCTTATCTTGTTTCAAATTACTCGCGAAGGGCAAGTGCAAACCAAGGGCAAAGCAAGGTCCAGCGCGGGGAATGCCGCACGCTCACCAGAGCGCACGGTGACTTGCCCCTTCCAACCAGTCTAAAAACACTTATAGTGGGCGATGTATTGAAGATAGAGATATGGTCTCGCGGACTGTTTTGTAGAACTTTTCATGCTGATCAATTCTTACGCTCATAGTATATTGATATTTTTAACGGTTTGCCCAGCGTAAGCTTAAGAAGCGCACGGATGCCAAGTTTGTTTTCGACTTTTTCACTGAAATCGTTACTGCTTGGCTTCCTTTGATCATATATAAATTATTTTCAACATAATCTTTCCTCGTGATATCCTTTACAGAATGGTGAAACCGCATCAAAATCCATCCAGTGGTTCTCGAGATTACCCGTGACATCCAAGAATCGGGGATTTTTAGCCTACTTGCAAAAAATGAAAGTAGACTTATGAGTTCAACACAGGGCGAAAAAAGTGTGTCTGTCTGTGTGTGTGTATGTGTGTGTGTGTGAGTCTGTGTGTGTGTGTGAGTATGTGTATGTGTGTGTGTGAGTCTGTGTGTGTGTCTGTGTGTACTCTGAATGTCTGTCCCCCCCTATCAATTCGAACACCGTGAATGCGAATTGAACGAAATTTGGTACAAAGGTAGCACTAGCAAAGGACACCTCAGTGTCATGTTTTATATCGCCGCCATCTTTACTAAAACTGAATGGCGGCCACTCAAAAGTTCAAAACGTAAAATCAAATAACGACTAACCAAATCATCCGATCTCTATCAAATTTGGTAACAACATACCTTCGTATAGGATGCGTCTTGTGACCAAACTACCAGGTCGTCCATTTCAGGATGGCGGCCGTGCGAATTATGCAAACTTTATAATCCATATCATGGGACCCACCAGTTCCGATTATCGAGCCGAGAATCGTTTTAACTGTTCTAAAGGAAGAGGCACGTTCGAAATTAAAAGTTTATTTTGTAATACTATAGTGCAGACGTGATTTTAAAAAGCTGAGCCGATTCAGTAATAAGACAAGATGGCAGCGGATATCTTGTGCCTGACTTATATTTCACTAATTTGAGTATTGCATGCAATATAGCGTACTGATACAAAATAAATAAACATTGTATGAAATGCTTTATATATAAATAATATACTCCAGTGATGAAATAGTTTAGTATAAATCATTATTTGCTAACAAGTTCTATGTAAGTCATTTTATATAGAACGACATTCGTTGACACAATTAGCTCAGTGGTAGAGCGTTAGCTTATCGGTCAAATGCCTATGGTTCAAACCCGGTCAGAGCTAGGTTTTTTGCTTAAAATGTTATATGTTTATTGTTTTGTAATGACTCAGGCGTTTTAAAATTAAGCGTTATATTGTGCATATTATGGTGTAAAATATTTATTTAATTAAAACATAATTCGCCAGCAGATTTACTCGAGACATCTAGCTGCCAAAAAGGTAACTTCCAGATTTTATTGAAAAGTTTCTTCTTCTGGCCGCTAGAATGCACTCGCTCTGTTAGGATTATATTGTTCGATATTTCACCACTAGATGTCACGACTTGTCTACGTGGGGCTCCATTGATTACTATACCATTGGCATTCTATGCGCATCGAATTTGAAGAATGACAAGATGATAATACGATACATTTTTACTTTTTATTTTAAAGGGTTTGTAACAGCCTATTGTGCGTTATTTGAAAATGTTAATTGAAGTAAAGAACAAAACGATTTCACATAGTATCTGAACTCTACCTTTGGTGCTAGTTCAGGATATTAATTAATACTTTTATTTCAGCCAAATAGCAATCGAAAATATCCACATAGTTGGTATACACACGTCTCTGTAGGGTCATGGAAAGATTTGTTAATTCAATTAGGGTTGTGAAAGTCATACGCAGCCAGACGTGTAAAGACATGCCTCAACTCAAAGTTGGATGTTGCCCGCGTCAGGCCGATTATGTAATAATAATAATAATAATAATAATAATACTGTTATTGGTTTTACGTCCCTTTTAACTACTGTTGCTTTTAGAGACGCCGGGGTGCCAGAATTTTGTCCCGAAGGGGATCTTTAACGTGCCAGTAAATCTACTAACACGGCTCCCTCGCATTTGTGCACCCTCAAATGCCAGCTGACTGCGCCAGGATACGAACCTGAAACATACGGTCCAGCAAGCGAGAACGTTACCGCTGAGCCACGCCGCCAGTCCGGTCGATTATGTCTCCAGATCCATAACATTCTTTAGATACTTCTTATCTTTCTTTCTTTCTTTCTTTCTTTCTTTCTTTCTTTCTTTCTTCAATGATGGTAGCAGTTTTTATCTAGGTTGAGGCGTTTGGTAGAGGTAAATCGTTTCTAAGGTCTTCAACAAAGAATAGTTCTATTATACTCTTTGATAATAACAACGAGTTATAACTATACTCATACATTTAGGAGAAAGTAGGCTATATGTTCTTTACTGAACATCTTGTTGTCTTATACTAACGAAGTAGAGATTGTCGGGGTACACATGCACCAAGCGGTACTATTACGTCACACACCTCAGCGCATCTGTCCGTCCGTCACCGTAACGTAACGCCAGACCCCAGCGTAACGACGAAGTCGACAAGATCATTTTAAATGATAAAAACAGATATACACACTAATACAGCCATCACAATTAACACCGTTTATCAGACAAATTCTACACACACCCAAAGTACACGGGACTACATGACCGCGTTGTCGCTGCTACTATACTAAGGAGCCAACCAACCAATCTTGCCAACATATGCCACGGGACCTCCTTTCTTCAAATGCGGAATCAAAATCATCGGACGTGACATTTCACCTTGAAAATCCAATACATATTAACGGGGAATCAATCACAGTCCTCTCTGGTGATAAGCAAGAATCTCGACTGCTGTGTCATCACTCCCCTGGGACGACATTTACACTATATAACGATGCCGTTTATGGTAATTCATTTCTGTGGCTTGGGACATCTCATGTAAGTTATATTGACGTTTAATGATATTATTTTTCTGATAATCTGTGTTTTTGTTATGACCCTGTAATAATTATTATCGTCAAGGCAGTAGGCTAAGTTATTAGGGTAGAGCCCTAAATTCTAAACGAAGTAAAATTACTGCAATTTTTTTGTAGACTGAGCAAAGGCACGAAGAAAATTACTGTATATTCAAAATGACAGTTTTCAGTGGCAGGATTTGAACCCCCGATCTATGGACTTCCAGCTCCCCATTGCAGTCGTAGAGCGCGATTTAACACTCACTGCTACGCTGTAGTATCTCTCCAACAATTATTTGAAATATATAACAGATTATAAATTATAATAAGACCTTTACTTGTCTGGTTTACGGCTGTGTTAAGGTGTGTGGTTACCCAACTACAGTATTGAGGAGCGCACGACGATAAAACTAACCTTGAGTAGTCTATCGGAAATGCGTTAACACCGTACAGGTGACAATATTATAATTAGCTCAAGATAATCTAGTACAATTATGACAGTGGACGTGGAACTTGTTTAGTCTTATCTTGAAATAGTGACACGACTCCACCCACTCCTACTCTTTTCTAGCTATCTTTATCTTGTCCCTTTTCACATTGTCTAGCCTACGTGTTTCATCATATACCGGTATTCATATTTCGTATTGAAATGTTCTTTGCTGTTTGATACTACCAATTATACTGTTGGTATGCCCATTGCAAGAGATTAGAGTGAAGTATTGTTAAGTCGTCTTGTGTGGTCTCAAAGTTGGCTACGTATTGAAATTCCGGTCCCAAAGGTCCTAGGTTCGATTCTCAGGTCTGACAAGAAAATTAATTCTGGTTTGAGGGCTGAAATTGGGTTCACTCAGCCTCGTGAAATAGAAATAATAATATCGTATGGCCTCGGGTGCAAGCTTTGTTATTTGTCACCCAGAGGGCAGCTTTCCTGCCGTTTTTCTTGTTCCTTGGAGCGCTATGAAGGTCAAAGAGGTTAGATATCTAAGCTCCCTGACACTATGGCGCTTTCTATTAAAAAAATGAGGAACTTTTGTGTTGGCGGAAAGTCCCGAGATTAATTTTGCCATTATGAAAATGGCCTACTCAATTTAAATGGGTTCTTTAACATGCCAACAACGTATGATATGCGTGTGGTAATTTTTGTCGCCTTTCAAAAATCACTTACCGTGGCCAGGAGCGAACCTGCAAGCTTGGGGGTTGGTAGATTGCCACGATAACCAATCACCCAATGTGGCAAGCGTGCAATAGAAAAGAGAAGAGGTAGGTTAGATTCCCACTTAACCATCCTAGAAGAGAGTTTCCGTGGTATCCCTTTTTTACTCCAGACAAATGCCAGGATTAAAGAGCTTTGGAGCAATTTTTCAGTGTTGCCTTATCGACATGAAAAAGAATAGATGTGATGAATGTTGGCACGCGAATCATTTCAAGAAAGTCCCGTGTGCGTTCATATATCATTCATCCCATTGCGATGAAACTTTGGTGTGTTGTTTTGCACACTCCCGCAATGGTTTCTGAGTTAGTAAATCCATTTTACAATAGATGGCATACGAGTCGTTTCAACAAGTGATTGATGCCGCACGAATTATTAAAAGAAAAACTTGGGTGAGTTATACGCAAACACGAGAAGATTTCTGAATTAGTAACTCCACTGTACATTGACTCAACGATTTGTTCGTTTCTGATTGCTAATTTTTTGTGTTTCCGTAATTTTTGTTTATTCTTATAATTATTATTTTTATTTAATTGTTTTGTTTTATTAATTTTAGGTGTTTTCAAATTTAGCTGTCCACCTCTAAATTTTAAATTCAATTCCAAATTTGTATTCTTTAATCTGTGTAAAGAGGGGCAGATGACCTCGTAGTTCCGGTCCTTAAAACAACAATAACTAACTAACTAGTAACGCCACTTTACAATAGAGGGCGCGCAAATTGTTTCAAGAGTGTTGCCACGCAAATCATTTCAACAAAAGATTGTAGGCCTATTATTATACCATTGAGCGGAGTTTCATTGTATGATTGTCCCGTATAGATTCCTATACCATTCATCCGAATGCGATGAAACTTTGGTGAGGTGGTGTGCGCACTTCCAAAAAGGTTTCTAACTTAGTTTTCGATAGAGCAAAACAATCTGGCCAAAAATGTGTGTCAATGAACTTACAGAAAAATACACCAGAGAAGTTTCTCTATTCGCCACCAGACGGCTAACCGACGTTACTGTATGGACATAGGCAAAAAACGCGCCATTTTAAGCAGTAGTGTTGGTACGCGAATCGTTCCACACACACAAAAACACACACATTGTATTAGGTAACGCTCGAGTTATTTCAAAATACGAATTGGCACGCAGTTGCCTCGCATACATTGGTAGATCTACCAACAGAGCACGAAACTAGCATACCGTAGTTTCTTAGTCATAGTAATGTGATATTTACGGGAGCAGCTTTTCGAGTTTTCTTTCTTTCCTACAGCCACTAAGTTTATAGCTTTTTGGCATCTCTATTGTGTTTCACGTAGAGGCAATGTGAAAGCAGGAACATGATGATGATGATGATAATTGTTGTTTTAAGGGGCCTAACATCTAGGTTATCGGCCAATAATGGGTTGGGTGATAGTGAAAGATGAGATGTGAATGTAAACTATAACTAACACTAACTACAAACTTACATACTAGATGAAGAAATGGTAGTCAAATAAAGGCAAACAAAGGACAGGAATAAAAGAAATGCCCTCAAACCCTCGCGAATGAGGATTGAGGGACTTGGAAGGAAAGAGAGCCATTACAGGCAGATAGGAAAGGGAGAGAAGAGAGGTCCTGCCCAAAGGTCAGAGGAAAAATGGGACAAAACGGACCCAGCTCCGGAATCCCTCGGGGTCGCCAACTCCCACACTCACCAGCCGTGAGCCCTTGAGGGTGTAGCACTATCCAGGGTGCACCAGACGTGGTGGGGCTACATACAACCTGTATCCTTTAGAGCCTTGAGCAGAAGGCAGGAGCTAACATGAAAAAAAATAAGGCTGACCCCTCGCAGAAGGAGGGTATCAGGAAAGATGAGACAAGGGCCAATTAAGGCGGGAAAGGAAGAGACTCCCTAGGCCTCGGATACCCTAATACCGTCGGGATCGGAAGAGAAGAAGAGTTGACCAAGGGAGGTCGAAAGGAAAGAAGACGGAGAGGAGCCCAGGACAAGTAAGTGGAAGCAATGCCGGACTCAGCTGGGGTCCCGTGGTCCCACTAGATAAGAGCCTCTGGGGGTGAAAGCAGGAACGAGAGGTGCTCAGTGGTAGAGGTAGTATATGCAGTAGCTGATCGTTGAAGTTAGCCTATGGTGATAAGTAGGGCTCGGATCGATATGCTCGATAAAATCTCCAGATATGCTCGAAAACTATGTGTTTTATGCTCGATAGATATGCTCGAAAAAAACATTATATGCTCGATAGATATGCTCAAAAAACCATTATATGCGGTTAAATATGCAGAATATGCTCGAAAAACACCGTTAATAACTATAGAAAGGAAAGTGAAACGAAAAAACCAATAACAAATCTTTATATTCGGGCTTTATTTTCTAATTGTATGTATGATACACTGCGATATACTCGCATTCAAGTTTCGAGTATATATAAGAGAAGTTTTCTTATAAAAGTTACAGTTTAAAAGTTCATTTACAAAATGTTCAAAATTAGGCGAGTCAATGAAGTACATCTGCATTGGTCTGTACAACAAGAATTTTTTCTATGTTTTCAGTTTTGAATGATTTTCTTAAATCAGTCAATAAAAGTTTCAATGACGAGAACGACCTCACTAAAGGTTAAAAACCTGCGGCTTTATTATTCGCAAAAGATAGGCTTTTCAATTATTTCTGTTTTCGAACCTTAAGGATGGTCAGGGCCCGAATTCGGGGAGGGGAAGGTGGGGGGGGGGGGGATGGAGGAATTCGAAGGAAAACAAACTATTTAGACGAAAACCAGAAGAATATGCATTTATATGCTTCTATTCTGAAAACCGCGGTTTTATGCATTTATATGCTCGATTAATTTCAATTCTGTTGGTCCCAGAGAGGTGAAAATACCACCGAAAGGCTTCTTTCAATGTGTACTATTCAGGAAAGAAATATGCAAATATGCTCAAATCCGAGCCCTAGTGATAAGTAAGGCCCGGAAGTTCATGCAAAATCATACGTTTGCATATTTATGCATATTTTGGTTATTTTGGCGCAATGCATCATATTTTTCTCGTTTGCCTGTTTAAGTGCATATCTCTGCTTGAGAAGGCCGTATATTCTAATTTCCAATTGTTTTGAAGCGCTTTTTGTTACTTTATGTTCGACCATGGCAAAATGTAAATATTATATGTCAGAAAACTGTGCTATAATGAGGCTCATTATAGTACAAATTTGCATTATGGTACAGTTTCTCCAACCAATCAGAGCTCAAGATGTATCATGTGTGACCAATTAGGTACTTGATAGCTTCGCACTTGAACACAGAATCCAACATGTTGGACATGAATTACACGATTGAAAGTTGACAATGTAAAAGATATCCGATCAACCATTGTAGTTATAATGGTAAACACAATGACAAAATCACCGACATGGAAAGTGCACCGTCCCATATCTTCGCGTAAATAAACTGGCGAATGTGAGAAGAGAAATAGCACTGTACCTTAATATCCCCAACTCCAATTTCTACACAGGGCATTCTTTCATTCAACTTCGGTGACAGTATGAGTCAATGCTGGTGCAGATGGCAGGCTGTAAACATATGGCATTGCTAAGCAGACAGAGCGCATGCGTGGGTCAGCGAACTTGGAAAGCACAGTGAACAAACTCGGCGCTTGCACTCCGATCACTAAATTCAAGTGACTGAATCTCGACAGAGATTTATGAATATTTCTGTTCGAACATAAAATTAAATAAAGTTATAATTATCGCCGAACATAAACAGTCGTATGCAACTTGCCTTTAATGGTAATTAAGACAATCGTATGGAAATTATGAAACTCTCTACGCTTGTTTCATAAACATACTCGTGTCTTAATTATTGCCATTATAGGCTCGTTGCATATTGGAGGCCACTATTACGTTCTTAAAGTCGTATATTTCTATTCGGACTCCAAGAGGTCTATCACAGAATAATTCCGAAATTATTTTAATACCTGTACGTTTCAGACCACTTGCAAATAATTTTATTCAGCATTCACTATGTAAATTCTTCTTCTTATGATTTTACGGCCTCATTGGACCACTTCAGTCAATCATTTCTTGGTCCTCTTCTTCCGTATGTTTTCTTTCCGAGTTGCCCAGTAGCTTTTCATTCGTTCTGATCTTCTCAGGCGTTCCTCATTAGTGAATACCCTTTTTACTGTATGACATTTGTCTATTTTTGGTTGAAATCTTATTTTTTGTCATTCAGTCTTTTTCATTTTTTGTTTTGTTTTGTTTTGCAAGTCATCCAAGGTTATTTCTAATTCTTTCATATCTTCTCTAATTTCCTTAATGCATCCTACTTTTTGTTTCATATTCCAAAATTTCTCAACATTTTTTCTAGATAATCTGGTTTCCTATGTCCTCGTAATGTGACCAAAAAAGAAATCCGTTTCTCCCGAATATTAAATATTGTAAGATTATTCTCATTTTAAAAAAATCCATGGCTATTAAAATTGCAAATCAGTTATACTTGAAAATTAACATAATAAAATAATTACTGATTGTCAACACCGCTTGAAGATCCATAAAATAACATTTCCTACTATTTAGAACTTTCTTAGTTGAGATATTTAAAAACAAGATGTTCAGTAAAGAACATATAGCCTACTTTCTGAATATCTATGACTTTAGTAATTTTTCCAAGTTTTTCCGTATCGATTTTGATATGTTATACAAATATCCACTTTACAATACAAAATTATCTTTTTATATATCACTTGATGTAAATATATATTTTGAGACATGTTTCGGCTCTGTGAGCCTTCTTCAGTCAAAATCACTAAAAAATTCTCCTAAAACAGTCTAATGTTTGGTCTCTCAATATTTTTTTTTGTAAAACATTTTTACATCGTCAAGGTGATTAAAACACATGAATATAAAAAGCTTAAAGAATTTAAAAAATGTACAAAATGGCCCACTTTTCGAAATTTTGGCCATTTTTTTTAAACTAGAAAGACCTGCACTTGGCCTCTCCGGAGGCCACACGATCATTACTAAGGCCCGGAAGTTCATGCACTATTAAATGAATAAATATGCATGCAAAAAGCACTAAATATTGGTCAAATATGCATCACGTTTCAAAGAATATGCTCTATGAAATAACTACGTCACTTACGGTCCCTCCGTGTTCTTTAGCGTTTCTATTACGAATGTAAATAAAATATGAACAGACAGACATATAAATACACTTTTTAGCCTACTTTCGATGTTTGAAAAACTGAAAGTAGACTTATGAGATCAAAACAGGTGCCCTTTGCTAGTGCTATCTATGTACCAAATGTCGTTCAATTCAGTTTCACCGTGTTTGAATTGATAGGGGGAATCGATTTGCACACATACATGACCACCATCTGTAAACTATTGTTTTGATGACCTTGTAGTTTAGTCAAAAGACGCTCGCCATATAAATATATGTTGTTGCAAAATTTGGTAGAGATCAGTTGATTAGGTTGGTCGTAATTTGCTCTAAGCTTTTAACATTTGGGTGGCCGCCATCACGTTTCCTTCAAGATGGCGGCGATATAAAACATGACACTGAGGTTCCCTTTGCTGGTGCTACCTCTGTACCGAATTTCGTTCAATTCGGTTTAACCGTGTACGAATTGAAAGGGGGGGGACAGACATTCAGAGTACACACACTTACACACCCACAGATACACACACAATTTTTGGCCCTGTTTAGATCTCATAAGTCTACTTTCAGTTTTTCAAACATCGAAAGTAGGCTAAAAAGTGTATTTATATGTCTGTCTGTTCATATTTTATTTACATTCGTAATAGAAACGCTAAAGAACACGGAGGGACCGTAAGTGACGTAGTTATTTCATAGAGCATATTCTTTGAAACGTGATGCATATTTGACCAATATTTAGTGCTTTTTTGCATGCATATTTATTCATTTAATAGTGCATGAACTTCCGGGCCTTAGTAATGATCGTGTGGCCTCCGGAGAGGCCAAGTGCAGGTCTTTCTAGTTGACGCCCGTGGGCGACCTGCACGTCGTAATGAGGATGAAGTGATGATAAAGACGTCACATACACCCAGTCCCCGAGCGACGGGAATTAACTCCAGGAGATTAAAATCCCTGATGGCTCGGCCGAGAATCGAATCCGGGGCACTTCGGGCCAAAGCCGAGCGTACTAACCATTTAGCCACGGAGCTGGCCTGTGTTTAGTTCGTGGCTCTGCCATGGAGAATTTAAAGCCTAAGGATTGGAATTAGGTATACTATGTCTCATGGGGCCAACTCATGAGAGAGAAAATTATGAATGCCACTCTCTACCATTCTATTATATAAGTGGCTTTTCATTGTTTTCCTACTTCAACATGGTATACTCCTTCATAATCCGGATCAGGTTCAATTCACGGTCAATGCATGTGAGATTTTGAATGAGAAATGCCATGTCCCGTGGTTCGGATTCCACGTAAAAATGAGGTCCCATGGCTCCTGATCGCGAGATTGACGGTCACGTAAAACTACAAGCTTCCTTCCTTTAAAAAGTATTCATATTGATACAGGCACTTTGATTCAATACGGGAAACTAAAATTCAGGACGGTCGCTGATAGAATAGAAATTAAAACATAGAATCTTCGAACTATACAGCTTCCCATCTATTAACATCCATCTGAACTGCTGCAATGGGTAATTCATTAGTATTTAGGTCATACATAAAACAATCCAATTTTGAACTGTTGTTGTTGTTGTTGTTGTTGATTCTTTAGGGCTTTGCGATATCGTGGTCATGTAGCTCCGTTTGCATGTGTGTGTATTCGTAATTGAGGTAGGATTTGAGAAGGTAGCATGTCGTGGCCTTATGTTAGGTACTATCCCAGCATTTACTTGGAGTAGATGCGGGAAAACTCGGAAAACAACTTCCAGGATGGCTGATTGATTGATTCATTGATTTATTTCTACGGCTTCACTTAGAGCTTAAGAGCTCCTTTACAGTAGCGCCCCACATACAATAAGAAAAAGACAGTAATAATACAATAATAATAATAATAATAATAACAATGGAAAAGAATATATAAAAGAGTGCGTACAGACACAGTATCAGCCTGAAAAACAAACACCATATACAAGAAAAGATGTAGGAATCGAACCCGCCTCTTCTCTGTTTTGCCTCACGAGGCCACAAACCAGAATTAAATTTCTTGGCAGAGGCAACAAGGCAGACCAGTTCTGAACTTTTAAATTATGTGACGGTCCTTACGTTCAGCCAAACATTGCTATGGAAAAAGCCTAGGTCAAGTTTCTCTTGCAAGCGATAAAATTGACAGCAAGTGAATTGAACAAGTTGTTAACTTGTTTTCCTTTGCGAATGTGTCTCGATACGGTACACAAAAACAATTACAGATTCTTCCTCCAAAACAAATCAAAACAAATCATTTGTCATGAATGAATAAAGCATTATTAGAGTCTTTGTCAAAATTACATACTAGAATTGCAATCATATGGTAGTCCCAGTGTGTTAAAACGTGTTTTATATTTGACGATGTCGAAATGTAAATATATGTCAGAAAACTGTATCATAATGAGGGTCATTATAGTACTATTCTTCATTATGAAACAGATTCTTCAGCCAATCAGAGCTCATTCTTTGACCAATTAGGTAAGGATAGCTTCGCGCATGCGCTCAAAATCCAACATGTCGGACATGAATTATATGATTTGAAAGTTCAAATTGGATATCGGATCAACCATTGTCGTTACAATCCCAAACACAAAGACTAAATCAGCACGAACCTTTACGGTAACAAGAAAATACTATGACATATGCAAGCAATTTATGAATCTGCGTACAGAAGTAAGTAACACAGCATCCTTCTACATAAATTACCGACATGGAAAGTGCACCGTCCCATATGTTCGCGTAAATAAACTGGCGAATATAAGACAAGAAATAGCACTGTACCTTAATATCCCTAACCCCAATTTCTACACAGCACATTGCTTTCAAACGACTTCAGTGACAATATTAGTGAATGCTAGTTCTGATCGGCACTAGACATCATGCAGGCTGTAAACAATAGCATTGCCAAACACAGTAAATGGTATCTAAGAAGTGGTTATCCGGGCTGTTAGGCCGTGGTCCAGTAGGGCTGTTGTTTCCCGACGTTTCAGCGAAGACTGCGTTCGCCATTCTCAAGGGTCTTCTTCTTCCGATGGTCAGAGGTAGACTGAAGTTGCGCTTGTCCGCCACCGCTATATATAGTGTGCGACCGGGTCGGTTCACTGCGCGGTCCGGAACTTTCCGCGCCAGGAGTGGAGCGTGCTGATTGGCTGCCAGTACCGAGAGGTGTGGCAATGGTTTGATGTTAGTTGATCTGAGGACGGGATGCCAGATTTTGTTCACCCGTTCGCTCTCTTCTTTCCGGTTGAAATTGTTAGGGTGTTTGAAAATTTCAATAGCCTCTCGCTGCAGCCTCGCGTGGTAGTGGACGTTGCTGGACAGCACCTCTGTGCACCCGTAGTGAACATCATGGCCTTTAAGAAGGGAATGCTCTGCCACGTACGAAATCTGACTTAGACTTTGACAAGCCCTCAGGAAACTCTGACAATATAGTTGAATTGGCATTGCTGAAGTAGATGATAAGAGGGCTTGAATCATTAATCCCATGTCGCTCCAGTTATCTCTGCCATCTGGTCATCCAATCTTATCGATGCTAAATAGCTATTTGCTCAACAGTTGAAAACAGTGACAGCTACATAAGTTATATTATAGCTCGAGATTCATACAACTTATCCTATTTGTGATTCACTCAGTTCATTCGAATAATATAATCGTAGAACTTCAATCGTCCTTTCTCTGGCAGTGTCAGAGATTTTTTTCAGGATTTCGGTATAACTCGTCCAAATTTCTTCATTGCACGCAGGGCCGAAGACTTTCCTTAGGATTTTACTTTATCGCCATTTTGTGTCTTATATTAGTGGCTTGTCCCCAAACATGAATGTTTCCGTTGCGTTTAATGCTTAAGGGTTTATAACTGTGTTATAATACATTAATTTTACATTCTAACATACTATTATTATTATTATTATTATTATTATCATTATTATTATTATTATTATTATTATTATTATCTTTAAAGATAATAGTAACAATGGCGGCTTCGGTGGCGTAGTCGGTAGCATGCTGAGCTTCTATGCCCAATATCGCGGGTTCAAATCCAGTCGAAGTCATCGGATTCCTAAGAGCGTTAAAATCCCTCAGTATGCCTTCCTTCAGAGGGGGAGTAAAGCCGGCGGTCCCATGGCATAGATTTATGGCATGTTAAAGAACCTTCCACTAATTACACCTGTGTGAAGCTAAATTGTATAGGTTAAGAATGTAAACAACACTCTTAGGTTCCTGCGTTCGTTGTCAAGAGCCGACTGCGGTGGCGTCTGGTATCTAAGTTCTGAACTAGTAGTCGTCGACGGTGGCGTTTGGTGGCAAAAGTAGGAACTATTTGAAAAATTCATAAGTCTGCAGTCCTAACTTGCATTAAATCAGATAACACCCATAATACAGTCATCACAATTAACACCGGTTATCAGACAGATTCTACACACACCCAAAGTACACGGGGCTACATGGCCGCGTTGTCTCAGCCCCTACATTTAAGAACCAACCAACCAACCATAGTAATAATCGTGATTGTGCCGTGTGGTAAGTCCAATTTAATGCAACGCAATGTTTCGTCAATATCTTTGTCAAACTGCTCTTGTAAATGAAATCATATTTTATGAAAATGACGTCATATTTTCAGTTCATAGATACTAGAAGAAATCTCAGAGAAACGTGGACACTATTTACGACAATACGGAGATTAAAACATGGCTGTCACTCCTGGTTAGCTGCCCATTAGGGCCGGGAACGTTAAGTATAACTTTTCGTTGTTTGAAATGTTGATATGTTGATTCATTTGGCCTTGTGTACTTAGGTGTGTGCGTGTGTGTGTGGAGTCTGTCTGATAACCTGTGTCATTAATAGCTGTAGCTGTGTGTGTGTTTGAAGGTGCGATTTAGAATGAGGTGACCGTGGTTACCATAGCCCATAGGAACCATATTGGCAATTTCCTTGAGAAGAAGTGGAATACTGCGGAAAACATTTTCTAGGACAGCCGAGTAGGGAATCGAGCCCATCCTTTCTCAGTTTTACCTCACAAGACTGAGTGTACCCCGTTCCAATTCTCAGACCAGAATTCAATTTCTTGGCAGAGCTAGAATAAAATCAAAGGCTTCTGGATTTGGATTCACAGTACGTACCAGAGACCACAGACGGCGGCTTGAAATGTTGAAAGGAAGCTGTACCAAGCTTTTTCTCAAAGGACTTTCTAGTTCCCTGCTAAGGAAATCGCTGTTTTTGTATTTTATTTTAAATAACTCACTCGGGTAAAAAATAACTAGGCTTTCCAATCTACTTAAAGCTCAAACCTCATTCAAGTAGCGCAAAAAGCCACAAATTAAATTTCCCCAACTCACCTTGGAAATACCTTTAAGACGATATGTAAAAAAATATCTGGTCCATCGTTGCCCCTCAACATCAGCCCAAATACGTTTATGAAATAAAAGGTATGAAGTGCTCCCTGTCCACTTACAGTCATCTGAGTAATTTAATGATTGTCGATGGTCCTGGATATTTCAAGATAACAGGAAGAACATAATTGATTGTTCTGAAAATACTTCAGTAATTTACGTACCCAGATAAAATTACATGATATTTACTGTACCGAAACCTGAAACAAGAGCAAAATGACGTAACATAAATTGGATAAAAATCGGTCGCGAAGGTTTGAAACCTTAAGTGTGCAAAGGACAGATAGCTAGACAACACAGACTTAATGTTTGCGCTGTTTAATGTTGTTTAATTGAATTTCATGCAGCAAAGTAGAACAGTGGTGTGCTATAAATGTGGGACGTGGTGGACCGGGCAGGGTGTGCCAAGAGCCCGCTGATGAGATTAACTTGGAACACCTAGGCGAAACCCCGCAAAAGACACGGCGAAAACTAAAAGGCTTGCTGCAGATTAATGCTGTTTGTTTCCGACGAATTAAAAATAATTTTTGAAATCGGATCACGAATTAGAAAGTGTAAAGCGTGTTTTTGTATAATTTTAATTCGTTTAATTCTTGCATTTGTTGTTTAAATTAGGGAATAGAGATATATTTTTATCAACCCTGATCAGTTGTGTCATGAACCACTGGTGCAAGAGACCTACAGAAAACACCCTAACCTCCTTCAGTTCGCATTTTATAATGGTAAATGGATCATAAAAAGAATTACACTGTACTACTTATGATTACGATTTAGGACTCATATCTCACCCCTCTGCCCACATGCGCAGTTATTTCACCGCCCCCCCCCCCCCCTCCTGATGCCCGTGGTCCTGATCTATGAATGTATGGATATGACTGCATGAAATGCGTAAATGTTTTTTGTTGTTGTTTCATTTGATGCTACCTCAAGCACAAGCACAAGATTGTCTTGTGAGTTGGCAGAGTTCACCACGAAAACATGATGATGATGATAATTGTTGTTTTAAGGGGCCTAACATCTAGGTTATCGGCCCCTGGCCACGAAAACAGATTATTCACTTTAGGAATGAGATCAAAATCACACGGACAACGATTAAGAGAATACAGAAATTGTGGCAAGACCCAAATATTGTACACAACTGCCTACGAGAGTGTGATCATATCCATACCAGAACACTCATGTATCTTATTGTGGCAGCATATTTCTGTAGGATGAAATATAGTAGTCATGGTGTTCTTTAGTTCTTTAGTTCTTTAGTTGTCCCCTTATTAACGAATCTGTTTCTAAAATTCAGCAAATTTTCTAGGTTTATTTCGTGTCTTGTGCGGGGTTTAGCTTGAGCTTTTAGCTCTCGCAGTAAAGAAGAACAGGTGCGCTTTATAAGAAGGGAGGTAGTGCACTGTTTGCTACTCCTGTGAGGGTTTGGGCGTGGACACCAAGAGCCCACTGATGAGCCTATCTTGGTGTCCTAGGTGAAACCCCACACAAGACACGGCATAAACCTAGAAACATTGCTGAGTTTTAATTCCTAGGCCGTGAAATACAATATACCAATCTGTTTCTATTCACCAATTTGAAAATGTTTTCCGTCTATTATTTATAGACTATCATTAGGGTCAACTAGAACTACAGACGTGGCCAAATTAATAGAATAAATAAATATTTTCCCAATTACTTGCAAACTCGTTTTTCTAAGTAACTACAGCTTAATTTCAGTTGTTTTGATTGAGATATTCATTTTTATTTATTTCATGTATTGTATAATATTTGTAAACTAAGAGGTTTCTATGGCACTGGTTCAAAAATACCATTATCTCAAAATATCCTTACTCAAACAATAGTCATATGTTATTGCCCAAGAAGGAATTAAAATCACTAATCACGTAATTATATTCAACATAGGATTTAAATAAATATTTACAACTCAAAGGGATCAATTGCAGATTAATTATGGCGGAATTGCCTCATTTCCTAACTATTATTTTTTTGAACTTTTTGGTACAAACGAACGCCTAGTTATACCAAACATATATAAGAATGTACTTAAAGAAACTCTAAAGATTTCGGTACGTTATACAGCATTTTAACGGAAGGAAATAAAAAAACTATATTTTTATGATTTTAGATAGACCGCATTGTCCATAGATAATAAATACCCTGATGCTACAACAGTATTTTACGTTACGAGTTTCGTCTGACTGAGGACGTGGGTACAGTGGGGACTGCTGATTTTTATATTGTGTAGGACGTAATATGATAGGCTTAACTCAAGATAGCCTAATTCTTATAGCTGGACTAAATTGAGATATTAGACTCAGTCTAATGTTAATTATTTAGTCGCACAGAACTATTACAAACATATTATACAATACAGTTTAATACAATCGAATACCACTTCAAAGATGTGCATACGCTGAAAACAGACTATTCATTCTGACCGCGCCAAATCCTAACCGATAAGCCCGTAGTGTTGGTTTAAATTCAATCAATAGCGAGACTTGAGGATCTCAGTCGACGTCCTTAGAGCGCCATTGAACAGACCAAACCTGCCCCTTCCACCTCAAGGACTCCCATGTCATTTCTAAAGCTATAAACACGTGCTTTAAGGATGCAAGGCTTCCTTCCTCAGCTTTCTACTCCGGACGGTGAAGGTCACACTTCACCCATCTAGGGGTGAAGTGTAGAACTAGTTACAAGTACTGACAGGGACAGTGAGACAGAGCTTATCGAGAGGGTGCGCAAGGTAGCCCCAAAGACTATTTTACAAAACAATCAATTTAATTTTTTAAACAGTTTTAGCTGAGAGCTGACTGCAGGATGATCCTCACGTCCTACATGGAAAAATCGCCACTGCTTGCAGTGCCTTATTAATCACGTTCCATTCTAAAGGTTTTTGCACCGTCTTATCCTCCTTGTCACATTGTGATACCACGGTGACGAAATCCCTTTAAATCTTCCTTATGTTTCTGCAATGCCATCTGTTCATGAAATAATCCGCTTATCATGTTTGCTCTGATTATGCTGCGTAAGGCGTTAATTAAGAACTCTGGGCTTGACTCCAATATGCAGGTCAGAATTAATCAACTTGTCATTCATCAACATATATGAGTTGTTGTTACTAATTCATTTTAGGTGCTTGGGACATCTTGCTCATCATTCAAAGTACTTGGGTACGCGTTGAACTTGTCTGATAACCTGTATTTAAAGTAGGCCTATGTGATGACTAGGGATGGGATTTATATGTAATGACGAATTCTTTCCTTGCTATTTAAATGCAGCGAAACGACATATCTTCACATGTTATGGTTTCTATTCTATTATTAATAACTTGCCTGCCATTTTAGATAATGAATGTGTGAAGACTGTACTATACGCAGATGATATTACCATTTTAATTAGAGGTGAAAATTTCAAACTATTCCAGCCTCCGTGGCTTAGGCGGCAGCCCGCCGGCCTCTCACCGCTGGGTCCGTGGTTCAAATCCCGGTCACTCCATGTGAGATTTGTGCCGGACAAAGTGGAGGCAGACAGGTTTTTCTCCAGGTACTCCGGTTTTCCCTGTCACAAATGTCATTCCAGCAACACTCTCCACTATCATTTCAGTTCATCTGTCATTCATTTAATCATTGCCCCAGGGGAGCGCGACATGCTTGGGCAGCCGGCACAGTTCATATCCTCGCCGCTATATGGGGGCTTCATTGATTCCATTTCCTGACCCGGTCAGTCGACTGGAAGCAGGCTGTGGATTTTCATTTATTCACAAAAAAAATTGCAGATGTAATGCATAAACTAGACACATACTTAGAAACTCACTATCTAAAGCCAAACATTAAAAAGACTCATTATAATCATTTTAGGATTTATGCACCAAAACTTCCAGATATTAGCCCTAATTTTAAGTATTGTACTCAACCAACAACAAATAGACAGCACCAATGAACAAATGTTTCTTGGTATGAGAATGGAAACAGATCTTAGTTGAAAAAAACAAAAACAACAACACATAATTAAACTCTAAATTAAACAGTGCAATATTTGTATTAAAGCAGCTAAGACAGGAAGTTAACATTAATATCCTGGTATCAAGTAATTAAGCTCTGTTTCACTCCCACCTGGTTTATGGTATAAATCTATATGGCAGTGCAACAAAAGAAGTTTTAAGCAATATGTTTATCCTGCAGAAGAGGGCAATCCGTGTTATGTTTAGTTCACACCCTCTAACACAGTGGTTCCCGACCATAGTCAGCTGACGCCCCCCTTTTCAGATATGGGAGTTCATCCCCCCCTCCCCCCCCCCTCCCCTTCTCCTCACTTCTCATCGCTTCTATAACCTTTTCGATTGACGCGGACGATATAGACCTAACCTAATAACACTTCATAATGGAATAGGCCTATCTATTACATACTAAATTCATTTTAGCACAATACAAAGAACATACTTTTACAACAAATCCTTAAATTAGTCAACAAATGTCAGTGAGAGGGTTGACACTGTTTTCTCTTGGTAAGATTCGGTGTGTTTGGTTTGATATTTGACAGAGCACAGCGGAGATCACTTGCAACATCAAGCCGACAGCGCTGCTTTGTTTCTATGACACTCAGCGTTGAAAATCCTGACTCGCATAAATATGTCTTTGAAAATGGGACAATGACACGCAGTGCAAATTTGGCTATTACAGGATACACTGCAAGACAATTTACCCAAAAGTCTCCCTGTCCTAATATTTTAGAATCATCTTTTAGCTTTGATTCGCACTTTAAATCTATGGCTTCTCCTTGAAACTGTACTGGCAGTGCTTCAATGTCAATGGCAAACGAATTTCTTGTTAACATCCAGGACCATTCTTCTGAAGAGATATCAGGAAAGTAGAAGTTGAATTCTTGTGCCAGGGAATCCAAATGTGACTGAATTTGCAGCTAAGTTTATTACGATCACCTTCATTTTCCGGCAAAATTTCATTGAGGCGGTAAAAGGATGAGAAGTAGTTCAACTGAAGCCGGCGTTTCCTTAACTGTAGTTTTTCCAGGAATGCATAATATTGGAGTTTTTGCCTTGGAGCTTTAAGTTCAAACTGTTCAAAGCTTCAAAGAAATCACAAAGATATGCCAACGAGACGATAAAATTGGCATGATTTTGCTCCTTTCAACACAGCAAATTCCTTACTTCACCTCCAACCTCGCGTCTCCGCAGAGGTTTGTGCCGACATTTGGCAATTACCAGTGCTTTTGAACGATTGACTTGGTGCTACAATATCTTGGAGAGATTTTAAAAAATGTTTTAGAACATTGTATTATTCGAGTAAAAGAACTTAATTCGGAAATCACTTCACGCCCCCCTTGAAAAATCCCCACGCTCCCCTAGGGGGGCGCGCCCACCAAGTTGGGAACCCCTGTCTAACATCTTGTAAGGACTATTTTAAAAATTCCGAATAATTACATTACCATACTCACTCAATTGTTATATGTAGGCCTACATTAAGAGACAAATTCTTAACTAGAAATGCTAATATTGTAAAATAAATCTGATCTACATTCGTACAACACTAGAAACAGAATGGATGTTCACTCTCAATATTATAGAAGAGCTTTCAGAAAAGAAGATCCCTTGTTTACTGCCTACAAATATTTTAACTTGTTGCCCCTAACTCTAAGAATTGTCAGAACCATTTCCACATTAAAATTTAAATTTAAACAAGTAGTTCCGTGAATAACTATACAGCCTATTTTCATATATCCTCCTTATGTTAATTGCCTCTATCAACATACAAAATTTCAGTTTGATTGTTGTAATAGATTCGTAGATATTAAGAACCGTCTAAATATTTCGGGTGGTTGCCATGTTGGATTTTTATATATGTAGGTCTTAGAGTTATGTACTATAACATGAAGCTTATTGTGTAGGTGTAGTATTCAAACTTCAGTCGCATGATTAGGACACAACAAATGAAAACCAGGTTTAAACATTTCGCACAGCTGTCAAATTGTGGTTATGAAAACAATTGAAATAAATTAGATGCCAGTGTATTAAAATTTGTATAAGCATTTACCGTATCAAGTTGAATTGCGCTAAGATGGTTAAATCGCGAGAAACGTTCATGTAAATATTTAAATTTCGCGTCGCCGCCAAGTTGGATTTGTGCTCACCAGGTTATTGAAAATTCCATAGGTGAACTTAAGCTCATAGCCTCTATCAACATACAAAATTTCAGTTTGATTGCTATCATAGATTAATACATATTGAGACTCGTCTACATATTTCGGATGGTTGCCAAGTTTTTTTTTAAATATATGTAGGCCATAGCGTTATGTACTATTAGATGACGATTTTTGCGTAGGTTCATTATTCAAACGTTCACTTTGATCACATGATTAATATACAAGAAATTAAAACTTAATTTTAAAATTGCGCATAGTCGCCATCTTCAGGTTATGTGAACAATTGAAATAAATTTAGATGCCAGTGCATTACAATGTTTATAAAATTTACTGTACCATATTTCACTGCGCTCAGATGGTTAAATTGCGAGGAAAGTCTATTAAAATGTTTCTCCTTCGCTTGGCCGCCATGTTCGCTTTGTATTGTACAAGACGTTTTTGGAAGTCTCATAGCTGAACTTCTATAGTACCCTTTATCACCGTACAGAATATCAGGGTGATAATCAGTAATAGTTTCGGAGATATAGATTGCCGGTGAAATATTTCGCACAGCCACCATCTTGAGGTTATGTAAGCAATAGTGAACTAAATTAGATGCCAGTGCATTGCCATGTGTTTAAACATTTTCTGTGGCAAGTTTTATTGCGTGTGGATGTTTAAATTGAGAGAAAAGCCTATTTAAAAGTTTCAACTTCTCTTGGCTGCCATGTTCAATTTGTAGTTAACAGGTTTTTGAAAGTCTCATAGATGAACTTCTAGTAGTGCCCGCACAAAATTTAAGGGTGATATCAGTAATAGTTTCGGAGATATAGAATGTCGGTGAAATATTTCGCACAGCCGCCATGTTGGATTGGTGATATGTAATTAAATTTTGAAGGGCACGGTCGGGGTCGGCCGATATTGTACTATGACCTTACTGAGTTTCATTGAAATCGCTCCCGCCGTTTAGAAGTTATTAGGGGAACACATACACACACCCACACACATACACATACCGGACAAAAGGTGATCTCATAAGCCTATTCTTTCATAAATGAAAATCGGCTAAAATGGCTCACAGACAAGGCAATGTATTGCGTAGAAGAATTCGAGACAATGCGCACAGAGATATGAGTGTTTGTTTTTGTATATTGATCATTGTATATACCTCTACCCCTGTAATTATGTATACTAGCGGACCCGAGCGAGAACTCTCGCATAATGGATTGTGTGCGTCCCCATGTGTACAGACTACCCGCTCGGTTTAGTGCTCTGCGGGCTGTAGGCGACAGATTTCTCGCAGGGGCTATCGTCTTGTTTATTTGTTTAAAAGCAATTTATAAACAAAACATTATTTCTGTTGACTTTTCAAGAAATGCAAGATTTTTCCTGTACTATTGAGATGATTTGGAAGATTTTGGTACAAACCACACCTTCTAACTCCATCTGGTTTAGGAGCTTGAGTTTTGTGATACTGTACATACACCTTAGTCTTAGATTATGATTTGACGACTCCCATATGTAGCCTATATTAACATATTAGCATGGGGAAATAAAGAAAGGAATGAATGAATTATATCTATCTAGAGCAGATCAGACAATTTTGCGATCAAGCAAGAGAATGGATAGTGACATTCATTAATAACTGTATGAAATTCTACAATTTCCCCAAAACCTGGAAGAAATCAAAGAGTCATACCGATTTCTGAAACCTGGAAAATTGTCATCTGAACTTCAAAACTACAGGCAAATATCCTTGTTGTGTCACCTGCTTAAAATCTTTCAGCGAATGTTGCTGAATCGCTTAAGTCATATTGTAAAGCCTGATATCATACGACAACAAGTAGAATTAAGACCTAGGAAAAGCTGTACATCTCAGATCCTTGATCTCACACAATTCATTGACGATAGTTTTGATACCCGGAAAAACACGGGAGTAGTTTTTATAGATTTGACTGCTGCCTATGACACTGTCAACCATCGTGCATTGACACAGAAGGTCTATGGGATCACGAAGGATTACGGTTTCACAAAACTTATTGAAAGTTTCCTTCAAAATAGGAGATTTTATGTTGATTTTCTAGGACAGCGCAGTCGATGGAAATATCAAAGCATAGTTTACCACAAGGTAGTGTTCTATTACCAATGCAGTTTAACGTCTACACTAACGATCAACCACTTCCAATGAACTCTAGAAGTTTCCTGTATACCGACGATCTAGCATTAGCTAGTCAGGGGAAATCTTTTGAAGATGTTGAAGCTCACCTAACAGAAGCTTCGGCAGAGTTGGATGCCTATTCAAACCCGGCCGAAGACGTCGGATTTTTAAGAGCGTTAATAATCCCTCAGTATGCCTTCCTTCGGAGGGGAAGTAAAGCCAGTGGTCCCATGTCATAGATTTATGGCATGTTAAAGAACCTTCCACTAATTACACCTGTGTGGAGCTAAATTATATAGGTTAAGAATGTAAGCAACTCTCTTAGGTTCCTACGTTCGTTGCCAGGAGCCGAATGCGGTGACGTCTAGTAGCTAAGTTCTGAACTAGTTGTCATTGACAGTGGCGTTTGGCAGCAAAAGTAGAACTATTTGAAAATTCAAAGTCTGCAGTCCTTCCTTGAATTAAAAAACAGATATCACACACTAATACAGTCATCACAATCAACACCGGTTATCAGACAGATTCTACACACACCCAAAGTGCACGGGGCTACATGACCGCGTTGTCGCAGCCCCTAAACTGAGGAACCAACCAACCAACCAACCATTACTATGACAATCAACTCCGTCAAAATCCAGCAAAAACTCAGCTGTGTGCCTTTCATCTTAAACACTATCACGCTCGTCGCGAACTTAATATCGCATGGAAAGATTCACGTTTAGTAAACACTCCTCACCCAAAATATCTGGCAGTCACTCTCGATCGTACTTTGACTTCCAATCAGCAATGCCGGAATACTGGAATGAAGGTGGAAGCTAGGGATAACATCCTTCGTAAGATCACTGGTAGCACCTGGGGTTCTCAACCATAACCCATTAACGACATCATTTGCCACATGCTACAGTGCTGCAGAATATGCGTGCCTAGTGAGATACAAATCTACCCATGCAAATCAAGTTGACAAGGTGCTTAATGAAGCTTGTAGGATTATTACAGGTTGTTTGAGGCCTACACCGCTTGTAAAACTTTACCAGCTTGCAGGGATAGCACCACTAGATATTCGCCGTGAGGTAGCTGCAATTGCAGAGAGAGTTAAACAGGTTCATCAGCATTCTCACCCACTATATGGTTATGTACCAGCCCACCCTAGGTTGAAGTCCAGGAGAAGTGTCCTCAAAACCACTGATGTTGATGATCAGGTGCCAAAAAGTCGGCGTCGACTCCTAGCGACTGCATGGATGGACTGTCTCCATATGATTCGGTCTTCAGCCATATTCTTCAGATCCTTCACTGACATATTCATGTTGGATTTGATGGAGTCGATCCATCTCAATGCTGGCCGTCCTCGTCTCCGAGACCCTTCCGCCTTTCCAAGCATAATTGTCTTTTCCAACGAATGAGAACGACTCATAATGTGTAGTCTTGCAATCTACACCAGCTACAGCAAGAAAAGAATTGTGGATTTCTCGGCTTGGGAGTAACTCTCTATGGTGTCATCCTTCGGAAAGCCTTCCACCTGGCCATGAACAGAAATGTATCATGTGGAGGGCACTTAATCGTCTGCGTTCTGGTGTTGGAAGATCAAAGAACAATTTGCAGAAATAGCACTTCCCCGTCGACGCCATCAACTGCGACTGCGGTATGTTCCAGACCACGGAGCATCTACAGAATTTCCTGCTGTCAGGCGCGGATTCAAGGGTGGGGGTCACGAAAACGAAAACACAATAACCAGACAAATAAAACTTAATGAATTTTAACTGAAAAACATTTTTTTTAAATTTTATTCATTACTGAAAATATCTTTATTGCAATTATTATTTCTGTTACAACTGTACATATTTACAAATTCATACCTGTTATATAAAAACGATTATTTATATAAACAAGATGTTCAGTAAAGAACATATAGCCTACTTTCTCCTAAATACATGGGTATTGTTATAACTCTTTGTCCTTTTCAAGGAGTATGACGGCCAGCAGGTGTGTACCAGTTAGAGTGCTCCAACTTTTCCTCGTGTTCTACCTAGTAAAAAGCTCAGTGGGTGCCTCGAAAAAGATCCTCGATCATTCTTTAACAATTGAAGACTCGTGTGTGAACTCGGACCTGAAGGAACACCTCATGGTAGTTTGTAAACTCAATATATCTTCTCTCACATGGTGTGGAAGCGAGGGGCTGATTGTCATGGCAGCAGGCAGAGGGCGCCCAGCGCTGCGCGGGGTTGCCAGACCGCCCGCTACATTATTACATCTCGTGGTACTGTCTGTGGCTCTCAGTGGAGATGTGGAGATGAACCCAGGACCGAATAAGGTGTGTATAATTTGTGATTCGAAGGGTCGTGTGAATCAGTTATTTGTGACATGTACATCTTGCCTCTCTCAAGCTCACAGAACTTGTGCAAAAATCAGTGCTTCAAAACACAAAATAATCAACTCTGGGAAACAATCGTGGCTGTGTTGGAACTGTTCTTTACCTCAGTTCTCTAACTCATTTTTTAATACATCGACACAGAGTGCAAATAGTGTAGATAGTGACGTAACACCCTCGGATGGCAAGGCATTGTCCATTTTTTCCTTCAATGCCCGAAGTGTAACATGTCCCTCCAAACAACCGGACCTGCGTTCTTGTCTCACAGCACTTAATCCGTCAATTGTGTGTTCAGGGGAGACATGGCTGAAAAAATCCACTAACGACCCAGAAATATTTCCGGTAACATACACCATGTTCCGCAAAGATCGAACCTGGACATCAGGGGGAGGGGTACTAATAGCCATGAAACCTGAGTTAAGGCCTGTTCGCCAACGGGAGCTTGAAACTGATGCTGAGGTTGTGTGGGTGGAATTCACGTGTGCGAACAATAAATTTCTAATAGGCTCTGTATACCGTGCTCCAAATTCAACTCGGCACATCAATGATGAACTTTTGGAGTCCCTCCGTCGTGTACAATACATCCAGCACAAATACAAGGCCATTTACATAACAGGCGATTTTAATTTAGAAATAGACTGGCAAAACTCTCCTCCCACTCCCAAGGATCCCATTGCTAATGAATTCCTTACCGCATTCTACGACTTATTCCTTGACCAATTAATAACCGAAGCAACTCGAATCACACAAACTACACGCTCCACAATAGACCTATTCCTCACAAGCCTTCCTTCCTCCGTACAGAAAGCTGAAGTCATACCCGGTTTCAGTGATCACGCAGCCATCTTTACCACATTGCATTACAACAAACCACGCAGCAAGAGCACAGTGAGGACAGTATACAATTACAAAAAGGCAGACTGGAAACTGTTATCATCTTTATTCCTCAAACACCTTCCCACCCCAAGTATTCTGGACACCAGCGACATCAACTCAGTGTGGCACGCCTGGCGAAATTGTTTCTTTGAATGTGTGGATATAGCTATACCGAAAATAACCATTAGTGGGAAGAAAAATTCTCCTTGGGTGACGAAGGAAGTCATTAAAATGATTAGGAAAAGGAACGTGTTATACAAGAAATGGAAAAGTTGCTCAACTGACATCATGTGGGAAAAATATAAGAACATCAGGAACCAAACAAAGAAATTAATTCGCGAAACATACAACAATTATATTCACAAAATAAGTAGCACCAGTGAAATGTGGAAATTCTTGTCCAGAAGACGCGGCACCGCTGCGCCAGCCTCATTTCACTGTAACGGTACATTCCTCAGTGCACCCCAAGATATTGCAACAGCGTTCAGTGACAGTTTCAAGCAGAACTTTTCAAAGCCAGATATGACCATGAACCTGCTTCTGCCAAGGTCATCACTTCCACCCCTCCCACTCTCCAACTTGTACTTCACAACAACTGAGGTGATTCACAGCCTACGGAAGATTAGACCACATGCGGCGACCGGCCCAGATGATGTTCCCGGACGGATCCTGCTGCAGTGTGCGGAAGCATTAGCGCCCTCTCTGTGTGCGTTATTCAACCTGTCGATCAACCAAGGTTCTGTGCCGTGTGGGTGGAAATGTGCTAACGTGGTGCCAATCTATAAGCAAAGTGACAGAGAAGATGTTGCAAATTACAGACCGGTGTGTCTAACATCTATAATTTGTAAATGTATGGAGCGGCTAGTAGCAAACAGTGTGCTGGAATTCCT
Source organism: Meconema thalassinum (assembly GCA_946902985.2). Taxonomy (NCBI): domain Eukaryota; kingdom Metazoa; phylum Arthropoda; class Insecta; order Orthoptera; family Tettigoniidae; genus Meconema; species Meconema thalassinum. The sequence goes on along the minus strand of OX336390.1, from coordinate 148,790,983 downwards.
ACGGGAGAACAATCTGCTCGACCCAAATCAGCACGGTTTTCTTCCGGGTCGTTCTTGCACTACTCTATTGACAAAAGTAATTGATGAGTTTCAGTTCTACTTGAATCAGCCAGAAGTGAAACAAGTGGACTGTATTGCACTGGATTGGGCTAAGGTCTTCGATCAAGTGTCTCATGAAAGACTTTTGTTAAAGCTACAGCAGCTTAACATACGGGGTAGCTTACTTGCATGGGTGAGGTCATTCCTAGAGGGTCGAACGCAGTGTGTGGTGTACGGAGGAGCTCGATCACAGGCTGCTCAAGTTACTTCTGGAGTGATTCAGGGCTCTGTGATCGGACCTCTTCTCTTCACTATATATGTGCTCGATCTTCCTGGCTGTGTCACCTCATCAATGTCACTATATGCAGATGACACCGTGCTATACAGGGGCATTAAATGTGAAGAAGATTCCCTCCGTCTTAAATCAGATCTGGACAACTTATCGCTGTGGTGTTCTGTGAATAATTTAAATATAAATGTACAAAAATGTAAATACATAAGAATAACCAGGTCAAAAAAACCCATTGAGAATGAATACAAAATTATGAACAGTGTCATCCCACAGTGCACAAACTTAAAGTTATTAGGGGTAACAATCTCCGACACCTTGAATTGGAACATTCAATGTGAAGTGGCAAGATGTAAGGCCACCAAAGTTCTGGGCTTCTTGTACAGAAACATGAGAGGTTGTAAACCTAGAGCCTTCAGGACGGCTTACATATGCATGGTCCGTCCGATATTAACGTACGGCTTACCTGCTTGGCATCCCACTACAGTGGATAACATGAACAAGCTCCAGCGTGTACAGCGCCGCGCAGAGAGGCTAATAGCTCGTTATTCCCCTTCCCCTTTGTCAAAATTTCCATCTATAGAGGCAACAGCCAAACAAATTGATCTAATTTTTCTTAAAAAATCCCTTACAGGTTCCATTAATATTGACCCTTTTTGCCGACTGTCATTGGCATATCGCTCAGTTCGGAGAGGACGAGTTGTAACCCTCGTTCCGCCCTTTGCACGTAGCAATGCTTACCTGACAGGTTTCTACGGCCGCTCTGCGCGGTTATGGAACGCGCTGCCAGGGGATGCCAAGATCTTGCCTCTTCAGAAATTCAAGCCGTACGTAAAAAGGTACATTGTATAAATAAACGTATGTATGAGTGATTGATTGTCTCGCTGAATGAATGAGTATCTGAATGGAATGAATGTATGTATCGCGTGATCGAGGTTATGAAAGTGAGTGCGTGAGAGAGTGAGTGAACAGGAAAATGTACTATGTCAATATTCTAAATATGTAAATACTGCAAATATCTTTGTAAAATATGTAAATATTGTTAAAACAAATCTAGATGTAAGCTGTGCCTGTGAAGCATGAAATATGTATGTGGGGCTTGCCCTTTTTCACTAGGCCTTCCATACGTCTTGTACGATATATGGTAAATAAATAATAATAATAATAATAATAATGTTGGTTGTAGTAGCTTGTTGAAATACAACGTGCTATAGGGATATTAAACATGAATATGAGGTGCCCTTTGCTAGTGCTACCTCTGTACCAAATTTCGTTCAATTCGGTTTCACCGTGTTTGAATTGATAGGGGGAATCGATTTGCACACATACTTGGCCACCATCTGCAAACTATTGGGCAGATGTTCTTGCAGTTTGGTCAGAATATGTTTCCCACATAAAGACATGGTGTTGCAAAATTTGGTAGAGACTAGATTATTAGGTTGGTCGTAATTACATTTTAGCTTTTAACATTTGGGTGGCCGCGATTACGTTTCCGTCAAGATAGCGGTGATATAAAACATGACACTGAGGTGCCCTTTGCTAGTGCTACCTCTGTACCAAAATTTCGTTCATTCGGTTCCACCGTGTTCGAATTAATAGGGGGAATCAATTTTGACATAAAGATGGCCGCCATCCGCAAACTATTAGGCTAATGACCTATTAGATTGGTCAAAGGATGCTCCCTCCATAAAGGTATGTTGTTGCAAAGTTTGGTAGAGATCGGATGGTTATGTTAGTCGTAATTTGATTTAAGCTTTAAACATTTGTGTGGCCGCCATTACGTTTCTGTCAATATGGCGGCGATATTAATCATGACACTGAGAAGCCCTTTGCTAGTGCTACCTCTGTACCAAATTTCGTTCCATTCGGTTCCACCGTGTTCGAATTAATAGGGGGAATCAATTTTGACATAAAGATGGCCACCATCCGCAAACTATTAGGCTAGTAACCTATTACATTGGTCAAAGGATGCTCCCTCCATAAAGGTATGTTGTTGCAAAGTTTGGTAGAGATCGGATGGTTATGTTAGTCGTAATTTAACTTAAGCTTTGAACATTTGTGTGGCCGCCATTACGTTTCCGTTAAGATGGCGGCGATATAAAACATGACACTGAGGTGCCTTTTGTTAGTACTACCTCTGTACCAAATTTCGTTCCATTCGGTTGCACCGTGTTCGAATTAATAGGGGGAATCGATTTTCACAAAAAGATGGCCGCCATCCGCAAACTATTACGCTGATGACCTATTAGTTTGGTCAAAAGATGCTCCCCCCCATAAAGGTATGTTGTTGCAAAATTTGGTAGAGATCGGATGATTAGGTTAGTCGTAATTTGATTTAAGCTTTGAACATTTGTGTGGCCGCCATTACGTTTCCGTCAAGATGGCGGTGATATAAAACATGACACTGAGGTGTCCTTTGCTAGTGCTACCTTTGTACCAAATTTCGTTCAATTCGCATTCACTGTGTTCGAATTGATAGGGGGGGGGACAGACATTCAGAGTACACACACTCACACATACACACACACACAGACACACACACACACAGACACACACACACAGACTCACACACACACATACACACACATCATCATCGGCTTTAACTCGAATCCGAGTATACATCTTCTTCCTTCAGTCCAGTTTGTGGATGTGTTTACGGTGACTAAAGAGTCCAATCCTGGCATGGAACAAGCGACCACACAAGTCACATAGTATTGCTGGAGGAGGACGTGGTTGGGCTGCTCGAAGTTTCCTAGCTTGACGCTTGGCCTCTTCATGTATGCGTCGATCCCTTTCAAACGTCTTTACAGTATCCGAGATGGTACGGCGCCAAGTTGAGCGGTCTTCAGCCAGCATGTCCCAGGTTTGTGAATCAAGACCTGTCAATTTCAGGGTCTGCTTAAATTGGTCCTTGTAGCGCCTCTTAGGACCACCATGAGGTCTGGTGCCATAGCATAACTCACCATATAGCATTTGACGAGGTAATCTCACATCATCCATCCGATGGACATGACCAATCCATCTAAATTGGTGACCTATTATGGATGATTCTATGCTGTTGATTTGAGCCTTTTCCAGAACAGCAATATTGGTAATGCGGTCTTCCCATTTAATCCTCAGGATTGATCGAAGTTTTTGTAGGTGGAAACGCTCAAGCTTCCTAAGATCACGTCGGTAAAGGGTCCACGTTTCACAGCCATACAACAATGTAGAAATAACTACTGCTTTGTACACCATAAGCTTTGTACTCATGGATAGATCTTTATTCATGAAGACCCGGTGCGCTAATCGTCCATATGCTGCATGGGCTGCGCCAATTCTCTTATCCACATCCTGCTCACAGGTACAGCTCACAGAAATGGTACTGCCCAGGTACGAGAAGTGGTCAACCTGTTCTAATGGCAAATTTGAAATGGAGATATTGAACTGAGGAAGAGGTGTGCCTGGTGAAGGTTGTGCCAAGACTTTAGTCTTATTGACATTTATGGTAAGACCAAAGCGATCACATGCACTTTTGTAACAGTTAACTGACTCTTGCAGCTCTTCTGGTGTGAGAGTTGGTGACGCAGCATCATCTGCATACAACATGTTAGTAACCTTAGTAACCTGAGTTTTCCTCAAGGAGCGGAGACGAGTTAGGTTGAAAAGCCCTCCATCAAAACGATACTTGATCTCCACACCTGGGATGTTTGTGGGTGAATCATAAAGCATTGCAGCCAAGTACAGCGCAAAAAGCGTTGGAGCCAGTACACATCCTTGTTTCAGTCCATGGGTAATGGGAAATTCATCGGACATCTTATTCTGATGGCAAACCTGACCTGTCATGCCATCATGGAGAGCTTTGATTAGATCTACAATACACACACATACACATACACACACACACACATACACACACACTGACAGACACACTTTTTTCGCCCTGTGTTGATCTCATAAGTCTACTTTCATTTTTTGCAAAAATCGAAAGTAGGCTAAAAATCAACTCGTCTATTTTGTTTAGTAGCCTAAACCTTGTGATTACCGAATCGATGTTTATAGTGATGTCACGATGAATGTGCAGCAATGCACGGATAGGAATTTGGGGCTTTTTTCGCACCAAAAAATTGGTCTGGTTTTGTACGTTTGGTTATTTTGTGATTGCGTTTTTAGTGATACCATTTTCTTAACAATTTCGATTCTCTGACCCCCACCCCCCAAAGCCAAACTCTAGATCCGTGCCTGCCTGCTGTGCCCTGCCACTTGTACAACGGAATATCTCCTTCTCGCAATACCAAATGCTATACAAGTTGCATGTTTTTGGTCGACCGTGGTGTGAATAGACATTGTGTGTTCGTTTGGTTGTAATTATGTAATTGAATCAGCCGGAGCTGAAAATTATTAAGTCAGTTTTCACTACTTTCCAGGAGACATAAAATATCATTGACAGAACTGAACTTAACAAATACACTTTATTAGTCATCTATGTTGTGAAACAACTATTTAGGTTATATTTGTGTTAGCGGAATATCAACTTTAATTTTATCAACATATTTTTTTAAAATCAATTTTGGAAACGTGACTTAATGCCTTTCAGCTCCGTGGTCAGTTTAGTGCGGTATAAAGCCATCCAGCATGAATATTTTACATGATTACAAATGTAGTTTACAATAGCACTGTAACACGTGGGAATCTTGCAGTGTGGTTAACATTAAGTAGGGAATATGGAGCTGAAAGGCAGCATGTCATAGCCTTAATGCTTTTCTACTCTGATCGAACTAAGCAGAAGGCTGACTTAATTCTTTCCTATTCCTTGCCAAGGCCCTAGGTATACTTCAGAGTACTAATTCTTAAAACAATGACCATTTTTGGCTTAATGCTTTTTAGCTCGGACTGATTCAATTATGTTTTGTATGCCTTGTAATTCGTTTGCTTCAGACTCGAATATGTACATATTTCTAATGACATAAGGTGCTTGGTGGGAATGCATTATTACCATACAAATAAATGCAGTTTTTCTTTCTCCTTACATTAAAAAGAAATTGAATACGACTGGCATCGCCAAGGGAAATGAGAAACAAATATAAAAATAAAAAGATAAAAGAAGATATAAAATAGTTGTCCTTCCTCTTATCTTAAGTCCTCAAAGGTCGTAGTGCTATTTTATATGTTCTTTTACCTTTGTGATATTAATTATTAATTTTTCACGTTTTTTTTTTCGTATGGCAAAATGAGGATACATTGATGATGATATCGAAAGACGAAACCAGTCAGATTAATTCTTTAAAATATAAAGTTGAAGTTCAAAAGGTATTTATTTGTATATATCTATTATTATTATTATTATTTGCGTACATTATCCTTTAAAGAGAGAGAGATAAAAACACAAAAATATAGCTTTTGGAGGTGGCTCTTTTCTTATTTTTATCTTCCCAAAAACCTTTCATCCGTTCACTGTGTGCCTTCTTCTCTTCATCTGTCAATTTACGCCTATTCCTTTTGGGTTGTGATCTAAATTCTAATTTCTGGTTTCTGACTTTTTCTCTACACATGCTGTGGTCGTAAATGTCTTCTATGGTGATATGTAATTGTTGTAAGTCTTCCATAGCTTCTTTGTACCAAGAAGTACCCAATTTAGACGCAGAAATTATGTTGATTACGGTACTCTTTTAGTCAGTCTGGTGTCGTTCATTCGGGCGATAGCCTATGTGCAAAGAACTTCACTCTGCGTTTTCTGAAGAGTGTCGTGATAGATTCAGTATGTATGTATAATTCGTCTGTGGGTCTTTTTTTGCCAGAAATTATCTCTGAAAACGGTGCCGTCAATTTTTCTCAGAATTTTCCTTTCTTGTTTTTCAATGTCTTTAATTTGGGCCATTCCCTTGATGCTTGTGGTTTCTGATGCGTATAAGACTTCCGGCAAGACTACCGTTTTATAATGCCGTAGTTTCGCAGCCGTGGAGATGCATTTTTTATTGTAGTGAGACCAGCTAAGTTTGTAACCTTTCTGTAATTTTGAGACTCTTTCTTCGTTAGTCTTTGTGTTCAGACCAGGTTTCTGCATGATTTCTCCTAAATATTTAAAGTCATTAACTTGTACAATTTCTCCGTCTTTTGCTTTAATTGGGAGTTTGCATGAGGATTTTGCATCAAAAAACTGCGTTCTTCATACGAAATTTGGAGCCCGATTTTCGAGGTGATCTCGAGGTGTTTTACTAAGGCATGGGTGTGCTTCTGTTCTAGTATCTGTGAATTATTTTCTCTATAGATACATTGAATAGGATGAGTGACAGGCCATCGCCTTATCTGACGCCAGTTCTGATTGGAAAGGGCTCTGATAATTCTCCCATAAATTTCAGCTTGGAGACGGTATTAGTATAATATTAATAATTATAATAATAATGATAATATTTCAGACGTAAGTTCTATATTTTGTTATTAATACACATTGATATTTAATCCAGCAGTAGATTGAGAAAAATAAAATATGTATAGTACTAAATTAAGTGTTCAGCACCTGAAAAGTTTGAACTACACCACAATACAGTACTTGAGAACTAGAGAAAAGGTTCCGAGATTTTAGTTTTGATGTGTATCATGTTTAGACGACAGTTACAACATTCTTCTTCTTTTCTTCTTATCGAATCACCCACTTTGGGGTACGTCAGATCAATCACTTCTTAGATGCTTGTGCTCTCCTTTTCTCCCAATACTTCTTCATTCTCTCTGATCTCCTCTTTCTTTCCTCTTGTGATATCTGCATCGGTTTTCTGGAGACGGCTCTGGCTTGGAACTTCTTGGTGTTGTCTTTGGTCACGGTTTTGGCTGTACCATTCATCAACATTCATTATAAATAAACTAATTAAAATTAAGGATTTGACTAATAAGAAATGCTACATGTCTCATAATAATAATAATAATTTTAATAGTGGGCCTAAGCCTACATGGGGTTAATTCTTCCTCATTTATACAATTTTCGTGTCATTTCTACATTCAGGCTACAGTGCATTCTCATATAGCCACATCTAGAATTTTACTAGCATCGCTTGGATACCTAATCCGTTTTACATTATAATGAATCCTTTTAGAAAGTACGAGTACAAATTCGCAACGTTTAGTTTAGGCTACTACAAAGTGATTTTATCTTATACATATGCGATCCCGTGCACATATTTAATTTGATATGGAGAATCTTTTAAATAGGCGCAACATGATACAACGCTTGTGTCGGTATAAATTGGGTCCAATCTCTATATTATACCATTCAATAGACCGACGCTTATTCAATATATGCGATGCACAAATACGAATCACGATATTTCCAATTTTGCTATAAAATGTGTTATACACACCGACGTGATTTCTGTGATGGAATCTTCCACTAGACCAGGGGTCTCCAAACTACGGCCCGGGGGCCACATCCGGCCCGCGGACAGATTTTGTCCGGCCCGCGGAGAGCTAGCATACTTGAAAACTCCTTTTAGAGAACATAATTTTTTTATAGCAAATTAAATTTAGTTTACTGAAGTATTCTAATTTTATGTTGAATAATTATTAATATGACATCTACATTGATATGGTCATGGGCTAACTACTCATAACATTGTTGTAGGCTTATTGTTATTGTTTTGTGATAAGTTGGATAAAGAAACACAGAATTGTAATGAGTAAAGACATGTATAACATGCAGACATATGAAATACTAATAAGATTTATGTAATTGAGATTTTCCACTGACAATAGTTTGTAGTTGTGGACTAATTTTACTTGTACCAATTATTAAAAGAGATTTAAGATGCTCATCAGTTAATTTAGATCTGTAAACATTTTTTGTGTACTTCATTTTGGAGAAGGTCTTCTCACACAAATAAGTAGTACCAAAAACAGAAAACAGCCCACGAGCAAATTTATGCAAATTATCAAATTGTGTCAGTGGAAGAATCTTATAAAATTCCAACAAAGATGAGTTTTGATATTTGTTCTTAATTATATCACTGCACTGTAGTTCAATCATTTCCATTTGAAGTTCCGGGGCTAGGGTTTCAATGTCAGTATCAAAAGGATCCTGAAAAATCTTAATTTGATTCGCAAAGGCATCGAAGTCCGAGAAACGAGTATCAAAATTTATTTTCAAAGCACTCAAAGTTTCGATTGCAAAATCGATAGGAAACTCAGTCTCAGTGGTGTTGCTGAATATTTCACATGTTTTAAAATGTGAAAAACATTTACTTCGTAGTTGTGATTGAAACAGTATCAATTTCTTCCGGAATGATTTGATATTAGTGTATAAATCAGGAAGATGCTGGTTTTCTCCTTGCAATCTCAAATTCAGTTCGTTCACATGTTTTGTCAAATCAACATAGAATGCTAACTTCCACAGCCATGCGTTGTTTTGTAATTCAGTAAGAGGGCGATGCTTTTCATTCAAAAAAATTTCGATCACTGCTCGAAGTTCAAAAATGCGCTGAAGGACTTTCCCACAACTAAGCCAACGTACGGCAGTATGATAAGGTAAGTCATTTTCTCCAATCTCTTCAATAAATTGTCGGAATTGTCGGTGATTCAGCCCAAAAGATCTCATAAAATTAACAGTTGATATGACTGGTTTCAGAACTTCAGACATATCCAAACATTTTCCGCACAAAGACTGTTGATGAATGATACAATGTAAGACTAATGGTTTTGAACCACCGTCATTTTCTACAGCCTTTGACACAAGAGCGACCACTCCTTTATCTTTCCCACTCATGTTTTTGCCTCCATCAGTTGTACTACATTTCAAGTTTTTCCATCGAAGGTTCTTTTGATTAATGGCCATTTCAACTCCTTTAAAAATATCTGTACCAGTAGTTGTGCCATGAATACTATACATATCAAGAAGTTCTTCATGCACTTCATAGCTTTTATCTACTCCTCGAATATAAATCAACACCTGAGCAGTATCTGACACATCCGTTGACTCATCCAAGGCCAAAGAAAACCACTCAACATCTCCATTTTTGTCGAACAGTTGAGATGATATATTTTCAGCGATGTTTTCTACCCTTCGAGCCACAGTGTTTGCTGACATACTGACAGTTTTTAATAAATTTACCTTTTCAGGGCACATTTCTTCGGCTGCTGCAATTATGCATTCTTTGATCATTTCTCCATCGGTGAATGGTTTTCCACGTTTTGCAATTTCAAGAGCCACACGAAAGCTGGCACGAGTTGCAGCCTCTTGTTCGGTTTTGAGTTTTGTAAATGAAGATTGCTGCGATTTCAATCCGTGCTTCATAGCTTCGAATTTTTCTGTCCGCAAACTTCCTGTATATTTTGAGTAATTTTGTGAATTTTCTGCATTCACTATCAATTTTTCGCTTCTTTTCCATACTACTAAATCACACACAAAAGCAACAATTCAAATCAAAATACTGTTACAAATATGTCTTAAACTTAAACACGCACAAACACGTTTTAAGGAGGTACGCACTATTTTATTTCACAACAGTGTCATAGGAACTGACTTGTGGTTGCGCAACTAGCCTTCTTATATATTCCAATTACTGCCATCTAGAAGTGAGTGGAAGACACCAGAACTCTCTCGAACCAACGAGATTACTCTGTACGTGCTATTAGCGCCATCTGTTAGCGATAGAAGGTACTACCAATTTCCGCTTGTGTCCACCAGATGTCGTGTCACGTTACTCCTCATGGCTCGTACTCTATGACTAATCTAGAAATTACAGATAATGACAGGAAAATTAATAATATGCAGTGTTGCCGTTTTGCGGACTTTAGTCCGATTTGCAGCCTTTTTTCAACGTTGCGTACTTTTTCGGACTTTTTTTTTCATCAGTGGACTATTTCACTTTTTACCACCGGCAACAATGATAATATGGTTTTGGCCCTCGGAAATTACTGGAGTAATCAGTATGGCCCTAAGGCTGGAAAGTTTGGAGACCCCTGCACTAGACTATCCATTTAGGCCCATATGGCGACATTTCCTTATGACTAGGCTATATGTAAGGCAGGGGTTACATTTAAATACTGACATTACCTCGACTGTGAACTGTTTGAATGAAGGTCCTCATAGGGTAGTGCTCCGGTTATAATGTGCCCACAGAAAAAAAGACCTGATGTTCCGCATGATTGGATTCTATTTTACAGCGGCGTGGACTTGTGAAACATTCTGTATACGTGATTTAATTTGCTCATATGTCTCAAATCAAGAGCATAGTGTATATGCTTACAATATACAAGGAGGTATGAATTTGTGGTCTATGAAGCAAAATACAGTAACTCATATGTTTATACGGACGTACACCGGCTGAAAAGCAAACCACGACATTTGCAATATTTTAACGCATTCGTGTAGAAAAGTAGGCTATGCATTATTCTTGGTCAGGAACCATAAAATTGTTTGAAGGAATATCTACTGTATAAAGTAGTCCTATTTGATGAAGGGATTTGTAAACAGTGAAGACGTTTTGGGAAAACGTTTCTTCTATTTTCTGAAAAATTCAAAAAATGGAAATACATTAATTAATACTCCTAACTTCATTTATCCAAACAGAAGCACACGCAAACCATCAGTTCATAATAATGATGTACCTCTACAATAGAATGCCAACATGCCTAAATAGTTTATATGATTTCAAAGCGCCATAGGCTAATTAAAAAAATTACGAGCCTTACAGTAGTCGCATATGATGTGTAACATGTGACATGTTATCCCTTGTTAACTATGTGTCTGCCGGGAGAACAATGAACTCTGTTGGTCATTGAAATAACTACTTGTAAAACTGCAGTGCCAAATCCTGACCGGTTTTCATCAAATAAGATATAATGAATATTTTCACACCAAACAACGACAACTTGAAGATGATTTATTGTATGAAGAATATCTTTAATGGGGCCTCCAAACCTTGAAGTAATTTTGTATGTGATATAGATTCCACATAGCCACATGGCCGACAGTACCTCGAGTGCTTACATTAAATAAGAATACAGCAAAAGTATGAAGATGTAATAAATCATAATTGTTTTCAGCAAATATGATATAATGCATATTTTCACACCAAAGAACGACAATTTGGAGATGATTTATTGTAGGAATATCTTTAATGGGGCCTCCAAACCTTGATGAAAACCGTATGTGATATACATTCCACATAGCCACATGGCCGACAGTTCGTCGTGGTATCAATCTCCGCCACCGCACGCGCTCATTGTTTCCGTCCCATCCATTTCCGTTTCATTGTTTCCGTCCCATCCATTTCCGTTTCATTTTTCTAAATCACCCCCATAAAAAATATCCAAATACCGAGTGGAAAGATGTTACACATCAAAAACTGTCGCCGTACTCTTGGTTTCAATCCAGTCAATAATAGTAGTCTAATCACAATATTATTCTAATGCCGATGACTTAACCTGAAATAAATGGCATGTGATTAAGATATTGTGTTAACCACCTGAAAGCTACAATATTAATCGTGTTGTATCGTTAAATTGAACAGTCGCTTGGTGGGTAGTTGAAAAAAAAGTATCCTGTTAAAAAAAGCTCAATTTGTTTACAGTTTTACAATTTGAAACGCTCACTTATTTGTGAGACATATTTCTAAATTAACATCATTTAATGCTTTCTATTTCTCAGTGTCTTAAATAACAAACCCATGTTTTGGTCTGATCTAGTAAATAAGAGAAATAAGCAGTGATCTCAAATATATTCCTATTACTTTCTACTGTGAATCTGAATGCTGAGAAGTACTCAGTTTTGCTTGACACACTATTTAAAAATACTGTAGTGCTACAGTAAAAGTATCCTACAGAAAGTATCTGGGGATGAGTGAATAAATAAAGGACTGACTCAAAAAACGTTCCACCTTACATTTGTCAAACTGTTCAGGAATGACGATGAACATAACTCACGACTTTAATATTTACCAACTCCGTGAACATTACAAATAAATAGAATATACATGTATTTAAATTATTCGTAACCTAAAAAGAAAGTTGTACTATGGTAGGCTACACGTCAGACCCTTTAAAAAAGAACGTCTCTTTCACTGATTAATAACTCTCCAACGTGTTTTAGCTGGACCCTTCTTAGAAGCAACCCTTCAAATAAATAAATAAATAAATAAACTTCTCTCTTTTACCTATCTTTTTTACATAAATAACAAGTAGTTCCGTGAAGAACTATACAGCCTATTTTCATGTATCCTACTTATGTTAATTGCCACTATCAACATACACAATTTCTGTTTGATTGCTGTAATAGATTCGTAGATATTAAGAACCGACTAAATATTTCGGATGGTCACCATGTTGGATTTTATATATGTAGGTCCTAGAGTTATGTACTGTTACATGCAGATTATTGTGAACGTGTAGTATTCAAACTTCAATCGCAAAATTTGGACACAAGAAAAAACAAGGAGATTTTAAATTTTTTCACAGCTGCCATCTTGAGGTTATGGACACAATTGAAATAAATTAGATGCCAGTGGATTAACTTTCGTATAAGGACTTACTGTACCAAGTTTCACTGCACTCGGATGGTTAAATTGCGAGAAACGTCCATGTGAATATTTATAATTCGCGTCACCGCCATGTTGGATTTGTGATCACCAGGTTATTTAAAGTTCTATAGGTGAACTTAAGTTCATAGCCCCTATGAACATTAAAAAATGCAGTTTGATTGCTAAAATAGATTCGTAGATATTCAGTATCGTCTAAATATTTCGGATGGTCGCCATGTTGGATTGTTAAATATATAGGCCATAGAGTCATGTACCATTAAAGGAAAATTATTGCGTAGGTTCATTATTCAAACTTTCACTTCGATCGCATGACTACATCACAAGAAATAAAAACTTAATTTTAAAATTCGCACTGCCACCATCTTGAGGTTATGTAAACAATTGAACTAAATTAGATACCAGTGGATTACAATGTGTATAAATATTTCCTGTACCAGGTTTCAGTGCGCTTGGAACATTAAATCGCGAGAAAGGTCTATTTAAAATTTGCAAATTCGCTTGGCCGCCATGTTCGTTTTGTAGTTAACCGGTTTTTGAAAGTCTTATAGATGGACTTCCAGTAGTGCCCTTTATCTCCGTCCAAAATTTTAGGGAGATACCGCTAATAGTTTCAGAGATATAGAATGCCGGTGAAATATTTCGCACATCCGCCATCTTGTGATTATGTAAACAATTGAACGAAGTTAGATCTCGGTGCATTACAATGTATATAAACATATACTGTACCAAGTTTCATTGCGTTTGGTTGGTCAAATCACGAGAAACGTCTATTTAAAAGTCGCAAATTCGCTTGGCCTCCATGTTGGTTTTGTAGTTACCAGGTTTTCAAAAGTCACATAAGTGAACTTATAGCAGTTCCTTCTATCACCATAGAAAATGTCAGGGTAATATCGGTGATAGTTTCGGAGATATTGAATGCTGGTGAAATATTTCGCACAGCCGCCATGTTGGATTGGTGAGTCGTAATAAAATTTGAAGGGCACGGTCGAGGTCGCCGGGAATAATGCTATGAACTTTCCGAGTTTCATTGAAATCGCTCCTGCCGTTTAGATTTTATTAGGGGGGGACACACACACGAATCACACACACACACACGGACAAAAGGTGATCTCATAAGCCTATTTTTTCAAAATTGAAAATAGGCTAAAAATAGGCTAAACTAGGCCTATGTTACTTTGAACGTGATGCATTTCCTAGTCATCCATCCACTGCCAGGGAAATGACGGTAACAGTGGCAGATTGGAAAACCAAAAGTTTGCCACCTGCTGGTAACAGCTAAACTGAATGAGATTCTTCCACAGTAATTTTAGGAAAGAGTAGTAGAGATAAATTACTATTAACAGCACCAAATAAATTATTTCATCTACTAAATTTATGAGGTTGAAGACCAGTACAGCGCCATAATCGTAAATCATCACACCACTTGAGACATGAAATATGACTTCGGGTTTTATAATAGGCTAAATTAATCAATATAATATAATTAATTAAAAATTAACATTTGGAATCTTTTGAAATTATTTTCAGTCGGTCAACATGATTGTACCCAATTGCAATGGATGTTAGTGCCTACACCTGAAAAAAATACATGAGATTATAAATTCACTATAAACCCTTGGATTACTACGAGGGCTGTTTTTAAGTAAGGACAGTTTTTTTAATTAACCGAATATTTTATTTTGAAACCACACTTATTTTTAGGTTTTACATACCTTCCTCTATTTGTCTACATAGTTGCCTTGTTTATTTAGGCCCTTGTCATACCTTAAAACTAAGTTCTGAAATCCCTCTGCATAAAAGTTTGCCACCTGCTCTGACAACCAATAATTCACACTTGAGAAAAATCCATTGATAGAGTGGTTATCATGAATCTTTGGTCCTCGTGAATTTTCGTGTCAATTGCAGTCACCAAGTCATCTGTGATCACAGATCTGAGCGTTCATCGTCATGAAGATTTTCACGACCACTTTTGAACTCGCGTACCCATTTCCGCACTTTACCTTCCGTCATTGCATTATTACCATACACCTCACAAAACTGACGATGAATGTCTGCAGCCGACATGTTTCTTGCACTCAAAAACCGTATCACAGATCGTACTTCACACGCGGCGGGCGAATCAATAATCTTGAACATTGTAAAGATGCACAGTTCAGCCTACAGGTTAGCTACACAGCTGCAACTGACGCCTGCTTGTTCGCAAGGGATGGCGGAAGGTAGCGCGCACGCTTTTGCGGCGCGCGCACTAACTACGGGCTTAAAGAAACGTCCCTTACTTAAAAAACAGCCCTCGTAGTTCCGATGATCAAGCGATCATCAGATCCCTTACACTCGGGTTTTAAAATCAATATCTACGAGAATGTGAGTTGAGATAGGGCTTATTTACAATAGGTCTATATGTCGAAACTTTCCGGAAACCGCAACATGATACCCATTATAATAGGTAGCATTTTCATAAAATCTACCTAAACATGTAGGCTACTGTAGTGGTGTCTGTCTGTTACTCTTTCACGCAAGAACTACTCAACCGATTATGATGACATTTTGTATGAACATAATATTTATACCCAGATCAACCATAGGACTACGTGCGTTTCGAAATATAGCATATTCTTCTGACTTTCGCCATTTTTGGCAGTCGGGCAGGCTGAAATAGGCAAAATATGGTGGGTTTTCGTAGAAGGACCAGACATCATTTTTAACCCCTCATTGTGAGAAACTGTTAATTCTTCGCGCAAAATTTTATGTCCAAATGAGACAGACGGAAAGCTGACTGTGATCTCGTGAAGTGGCGTTGTCATGGTAACGTTTGGCTCTTCCTTCATCAATTTGACCTTTTCGTATAATTTCGAAAATATTTTGCTCGTCCCTTGGCGTAACGATGGGTAATATCAAATAGTCTTTCAGACAAAAGTTTTAGGTAATTATTAGAGGAGTATTGACCATCTTAAACGGGTTTGATATTGTGCATATTAAGAGAAATATGATTTTTGTTTCCCTATTAACTCATTTTCCCACCCCTTTGGTCAACAGGTTGATGATAACAAAAAATTTGACTGACATACATATTTGGCCTTTATCCGACTTTGAATGGATTCGATATTTTACATATTAAGTAAGTTATAGCGATATTTCACTTTTTTGAAGCAGGCCCCCAATTTTCACCCCCTTGGTCCGATTTTGCCCATTAACGAATTCGACTGAGATTTTAAAGGGTTATATATTATGTACACATTTGAAAGTGATTGGTGAAAAATGGTGGTAGTTATCGTGTCCACATAAATTAGGTAACTTATAACATTTTGATCTGACAGTGGTTTTGGGATCTGGGGGATGCGAACGCGAAGAATTGTGGAAATGTTCCGGCAGTCGCAACATGGTACCCGACGTAATAGGTAGCTTTCTAATAAAATCTACCTAACTGGCAGAAAGTGGTTCACAGAACGCAAGATGCAGCACAGTGCATTCATTCTTGAAGAGATTTTGGGAGGATAAGAAAGCGTAAACCATCAGGCCACCTAACTAGTTCAAACGCGCTCTTTGAATGGACATAACGAACATTATTATTATTATTATTATTATTAATAAGTTAATTTGCCAACTAGTGCACCCGTGCGAGAACTCTCGCATGTGTATAAACCACCCGCCCGGCTCTAGTGCTATGTGGGCTATACGCGGCACAGTTCTGGCAGGGGTTATCGTCTTGTTTATTTGTTGAAACGCACATTATAAACAAATTAATGTATTTCCGTTGACTTTTCAAGAAATGCAAGATTTTTCCTGTACTATTGAGACGATTTGGAAGATTTTGGTACAAACCACACCTTCTAACTCCCTCTGGTTTAGAAGCTTCAGTTTTGTGAAACATACACCTTAGCGTATTATATAATAAGATAGTAATCACCATCGGTTATCCGCTCTTCACTTCTGTCTGTCCATGTACCACTCTTATCTCAGGACTGTATCCCAGTTGACTCCTCTTCTTCGTATACACTATCCTCTTTCACTTGGTCCAGCTGATTCATTTACAATACAATTACTGGTTTCTTCCTCGAAGTTTTTTTATGTCGATGTTTAGCACAAAATCTGAGTGATATCTTTACGCCTATACCAGGTAGACAAAGCCACGTGCACACTTGCAACCAACCTGTCTTAAAGACCTAAGTTTACTGGAAAACATAAGTGGGCTAATAAACAAAACAAGGCGAGGTAACAAAGTTTTGACAACTGGGCCCCCCCCCCTACACATTGTAACCATCGCCACCACGTCACCTTCCTATTAGCTGTTCCCCTCCCCAATTCCCTCTTTACTGTATATCCTAGGTCTTCCTACCAGGCTTTTTCAAACCACCACTGTCTGAAGACAATGATTTGCTATCCTACCATTGTCCATTCGTTTGACATGGCTAAACCATTTCAAACGAGCATTGTCACTTTTTCATTCAAGGATGGGTACACACTCGCCTCTTCCCTTATTCTTTCATTCCTTATCCTGTCCTTCCTTGTTTTCTGGACCATAGTTCGCAGGAACTTAATTTCTGCGGCTTGCAGTTTGCTAACCACTTGTTTAGTTGTTGCGTAGGTTTCTAAACCATATGTTATTATGGGGATGAAGTATGATTGAAAGAGGATCTGTTTTGGTCGTAAGGAAACTTGTTCGTTCCAGAGAAGATTCCGAACTTGATGATACAACTGGGCTGATTTTTGAGTTAGGCTATTAATCTCATGTTGTATTCTCTTATCACCTGAAATTACGCACCCAAGATATTTGTGCTGGTCTACTGTTTCCAGCTGTGTACCTTCCAGCATTATTTTATAATAGTAATAACAACAACAATAATAATAATAATAATTTGAATCGATACTACTGAAGTTTTACAGCTGTGTTCCAGGTTCTAATTTCAATCGGGTACGTGATTGTACAGTGGTCAAGCTGCTTGCCTCTCTCCCCCGGTCAATGCATGTGAGATTCTCGAAGTGCAATATCACGTCCTGTGGTTAGGATTTTACGTATAAATGGAGGTCCCATGGCTCATGATCGTCAGATTAACGGTCACGTAAAACTACAAGCTTCCTTCCTTTTCTATTCTAAATCTTTAGTAAGCATACTGCGTGCATTCTCTATGACTTTGACTGGCTCAAGACAGCTTTCGTTGCACTGCCCAAGAAACTCAATTCAGATCTATGCAACGAGTTCAAGGATCAGTTCAATGACTTAGATGTCCTGAAGTTGTTCGCGAAAGTCGTACATTTGGGAATACATCGGAGATGTGAGGTGAGCATAAGTGAATAACACTTTGGTTTTCAGAATTGTTTGTGAATTCGAGAGTCGTTAATCAGCCCAGCCATGCCGCGACGATCCTGTCTCATAAACTATGAAAAGGCGTTTGACTCAGTCCATCATGACAGACTTATGAATCTATTTCACAAAATGGGGATGAAGGACGATTCGAATGGACCGTTGACAGAGTGCTGACGAGAAAGTAGATGATCAACTGTCAGAAGAAGTCAAGATCATGAAGGAAGTTTACCAAGGTTAGCCTATGTTCTTTCTCCGTCACTCTTCAACGTAGGCTATAACTTACTCTGAAAGATGCCAAGAAATTTAATTCTGATCTGCGGGCTGGAACGAGGTGCACTTAGCCTTGTGAGATAAGACTGAGAAGAGGGGGTTTCGATTCCCACCTTAGTCATCCTGGATGTGGTTTACCATGGTTTGTCAACTTATAGGCTACTCTAGGCGAATGCCAGGATGGTTCCTAACATAAGGCCATGGTCGTCTCCTTCTCAATCGTCACCTGAATTACAAATACACACACTAATACAGCCATCACAATGAGACAGGTTATGAGACAAATCTCACACTCACCCAAGTACACGGGGCTAAATGATTACGATCTCAACAACAATAAGATTTAATGGGAGTTAAAATGAATGAGGCTGGATATTATGCCTAGGAAAGGTGTTGAAGTCAACCATCCCCTCGCACAGTAACTAAGTTTTTTTTGTTTGTTTTTCTTGCATACGATGATGGAATGATAAAATCTGTATTTCCCTGTTAATATACATTGATTTTCCTGAAAAAGTTGAATTTTCGTCCTAATCTAACCGGTGGATTCCTAAACAATTCGCATAGGCTATGCTGAGTGATTGGCTGGTGCTGGTAGTCCTCTCAAAAATAAGTTAAAGAAACAAGAGGAATCAACAAACGCAGTGCTCTGCATTTCTGTTTTACTGAATTTCCGTAACTCTGGCAGAACCAAATTTTAACCCCGTGTACTAATAAAAATAGAAATTGCTTTGTTGCGGTACAGTGTGGTGAAGTTACCAAATCCCCACGACGACGCTCCAAAAATCTGTGACATACAGTTTGAAAACTTCTGGGTTAGCCTATAGCAGGGGCACACAACCCACGGTCCACGGGCTGCTTGCGGTCTTCAAAGTCAGTTTATGCGACCCGCGAATAAATATTTCATAGCCTACTATTGAAAACGTAAATATGGACTATATATTGTGAATGATGAGATTTTTCCCATTATTGTAGGGCCTAGTTGAAATAAGTAAATTACAGTATAAAGACGTTTCGTTAAAAATAAATGTAAAAGTAAACATTTCATTCTCCAATGTAACAATGAGTTAAAAACAAAATTCTCTGAAGTTTCCGTCCTAGAATTTTACAAAAATTACTTACCGAAAGAAATGAAATTGCTCAAAGATCATGCTTTAAAAACGGCATCGTTGTTTGGAAGTAGGCCTACTTACTTGTGCAAGCAATCGTTTTCTTTGATAAAACAAATAAAGTCCAAGTGTCGTTCCCGTTTAAGTGATACTCTATTGGAGGGAAAATTGCGCATTGCCATCTCTAACATTGAACCTGATATTGACAGCCTATTGAAAAATGAACAATGCCAAGCATCACATTATGAGCATTAGTCTACTACTTGATTTGATGGTCAGTTTTACGATAGGTTGACTTTCATTTTTTATATACTTTGATGTTAAGAATATTTCTTTTTGTAAAAATAAACATTTTACAATCTTGTGATAGTATTTTATATATATATACCCCTAAAACTTTTCGAATTAGGAGTAGACTAAGTTGATTGTAAATCAGTAATGTGATAACGCAATTTGCCAAAAGACTTCAAAAATGGATTTAAACATTTAGAGGACACAAAAATGGTTTACAAACACATGTTTTGTCTGCTGGTGATAGAGGTTATTCACATAATAGTAAAATTAGCTTTAGCGGTAGGGTTTGGCAAGTGCCTATGTGGAAAGGTTACTTGCGGCCCGCCACTTATTATGTAAAATTAAACTTGTCCCCCACTTATAAAACGGTTGTGCACCCTTGGCCTATAGCATTATGAACTAGAATCTAGCAATACTTAGCATTATTAATGTGGACATTTCATGCGTTTAAAACTTATTTTAGAACTTAACAGGTTCATTCTGGTTCCGTATTGATAAACTAATTAGTCTAAACAGGATGAAAGTTCCGCCTGATCAATACTTTATTAATAGAAATCACTGGGTGATCATTAATGGGACATGTTTCGAGGCCTAAATATTATTATTGGCCCCTTCATCAGCCGCTATGATAGAACGATACAAGATTTTTTTTGTAGCACTTAAAATTCCATACCATTTCTAAAGGAATTTTAAGTGCTACACACCAAAAAAATCTTGTATCGTTCTATCATAGCGGCTGATGAAGGGGCCAATAATAATATTTAGGCCTCGAAACATGTCACATTAATGACCACCCAGTGATTTCTAATAATACAGTATTGATCAGGCGGAACTTTCATCCTGTTTAGACTAATTTCAAACTTATTTTAATATCTACAATTATTACACAATACGCCTTTATAAAAGCTCCCAAAATTACAAAAGTTAATCTTAATATTGGTGATTTACGAGTGGTTACAAATACATATTGTTTTATTTTTACTTAGGACAGTGGTTGTTAGGCATTACACAATTCAGATAAATCTCCACATGGTCTTCCTCCACTGAGCAGTCGGCGCACAGTGGGAGACGTGAGATTCCTGTGGAAACTGGTAAATGGTGGAATTGACTCTAATCAGTTGCTAGCTGACTTGGGTTTTCACGTCCCTCAGAGAACCACCAGACGGAAGCACACGTTCGATGGGGGCAGATCGAGAATTAATGTACATAAAAATTCATGTCTGATCCGGTTGCAGTTAACATACAGCTTGATGGAGAGTAAAAGTGCTACTGATATTCACTTCGACTCTCTATCAACTGTTATGAGAAACATCTCAAGTGGGCTGTAAAATAGTGTGTGCATTTTGTGTTTTTTCTATTTGCGTTTGATTGATTGATTGATTGATTGAACATGTGGTTGAATGAATGGTTGATTGATTTTTGATTGAATGTACGAGCGACTGAAGTAATGTATTTTTTGTTTGCTGTTTTCTAGATCCTCGAATGTCACTCTTATATTACTTTTTTCCCCAGTTTCTGAACTTTTTCTCCTATCTTTCATTTTATGTTTTTGCCTTTTTCCGTTTACTGTAGATAGTTTTGTTTTTTTCTGTAATTTTCAATGTTTCTTGTACATAGGGATTGTATGAATGAATGCTTGAGATAGGATGTTTGAGTGCGTGTCTGTATAGTTGTGGTTGTTGATTTATAATAGACAAGTGTATTTCTATTTTTTGTTCGTGTTGCTGTTATTGTTTTGTTTATACTAGTAAATTTTATTGTTAATTATTATATTGTCACTAGTGGATTCTATCTGTCTGACAATAAAGAATATATACATACATACATACATAGCACTGTTTGTGTACTGTATGTTGCTGTTCTAAATGTTTTACCATCATCTCAACAGAGTACTCGCAGGTCATTTCTGCATATTAGATTTCAATATTCTTGTTTGGCGTTTAAAGCCATTTTCAGTGTTGCCTCAGTAATCGAAGTTTAATGTTTTTCAGTCGGTCAACACGATTGCACCCAATTGTGATGGGTTATTCCCTAAACCTGAACAAGATTTGCATGAGATTAATAAATACTAGCTGACCCGTGCGAGAACTCTCGCATGCGCTCCATGTGTATAGGCTACCCGCTCGCTTTTAATGCTATGCGGGCTGTACGCGATGCCAGGGGCTAACGTCTTGTTTATTTGTTTGAAAGGACTTTTTAAACAAATAGACTAAATATATTTCCGTTAACTTTTCAAGAAATGCAAGATTTTTCCTTATATTGAGACGGTTTGAAAGATTTTGGTACAAACCACACCTTGTAACTCCCTCTGGTTTAGGAGCTTGAGTTTCGTGAAACATAACCTTCGCGTATTATATGGATAGAAACAGTACAGTAATAAGTAGGGCACGGATTCGAGCATATTTGCATATTTTTTTCCTGACTAGTACACATTGAAAGAAGCCTTTTTGTGGTATTTTCACCTCTCTGGGACCAACAGAATTGAAATTGATCGAGCATATAAATGCATAAAACCGCGGTTTTCAGAATAGAAGCATATAAATGCATATTCTTGTGGTTGTCGTCCAAATAGTTTGTATTCCTTCGAATTCCTCCACCCCCCCCCTCTTCCCCGAATTCGGGCCCTGACCATTCTTAAGGTTCGAAAACAGAAATAATTATTGAAAAGCCTATCTGGTGCGAATAATAAAACCGCAGGTTTTTAAGCTTTAGTGAGGTCGTTCTCGTCATTGAAACTTTTATTGACTGATTTAAGAAAATCATTCAAAACTGAAAACATAGACAAAATTCTTGTTGTACAGACCAATGCACATCTACTTCATTGACTGGCCTAATTTCGAACATTTTTAAATGAACTTTAAAACTGTAACTTTTATAAGAAAACTTCTCTTATATATACTTGAAACTTGAATGCGAGCATATCGCAGTGCATCATACATACAATTAGAAAATAAAGCCCGTATATAAAGATATGTTAGGCTATTGGTTTTTTCGTTTCACTTTCCTTTCTATAGTTTTAACAGTGTTTTTCGAGCTTATTCTGCATAGTTAACCGCATATAATGTTTTTTTCGAGCATATCTATCGATCATATAATGTTTTTTTTTCGAGCATATCTATCGAGCATAAAACACATGGTTTTCGAGCATATCTGGAGTTTTTATCGAGCATATCGATCCGAGCCCTAGTTATAAGATTGTGTTTCTGGATAAAGGGAGATTCGGCATAGTCTTTGGCCGAATTAGCTGCATGTCCAAGAATGCTATTTTGTAAGTACAATTGGTTTCCTCATATATAATAGAAAACAATTATGCTCACAGAACACTCCTGAACCTCAGAAATAGCCTAATGTATATAACCATTGCCTATTTCTTTACATAGCGTCTCTAAAAGCCAGAGTAGTTAAAAGGGACGTAAAACCAATAACATTTATTATTTCTTTACAGCATAACCACTGCACCA
The DNA here is from genome assembly GCA_946902985.2 of Meconema thalassinum. Classification (NCBI taxonomy): domain Eukaryota; kingdom Metazoa; phylum Arthropoda; class Insecta; order Orthoptera; family Tettigoniidae; genus Meconema; species Meconema thalassinum. Next base: position 148,767,719 of record OX336390.1, on the reverse strand, counting down.
AAGATAAAACAACTATTAGGCTAAGATATCTTTATATTATTTTACTATGCTAACATCAAGATGCTAAATCGAAGTGGATTATGTTGCACCTAGATCCAAAATACGAGATGTTAAATTGATCAAAATTATACTGGTAGTGTTGCAGGAAAGGAAGCAGGATTCCTGTTAACACCATGCATCGTAACATAGCCTAGTCTATTCTTAGTTGGACGTGCTTTCTACATTAATTAATCTGAACTACTTTGACTATCAAGTTAACTTTCTTTTTGCAAAAATTAAAATATGAAATTCGGCAAAAGAAAGATAAGTATTTTATAAATAACACCTTAATCATATAGCCTACTATAAATTATTCTAGCTTAATAAGGTGATGTTCTTTTTTATTTCCCCGATTTTATTATAACCTTGTCACTTCCTGAGATATTCTCTTGAGAGCTTACGCTAAGAAATTGAGAAAAGAACAAGCTAAATTGGCTACTTCCTTGGATCCTCGACTGCAGTCATACAAAATTATCATGAAACTGCGTAACAAACATGTCAAATGATATGCATTTGCCGATTCACATAAATCACAGTAGTTCTACATGCAATTAAAATCACTATTCAAGGAGATAAATAAACTCATAATTAATGAATTGCATAAATAAGCTGTCAATTGAATCTCCTTTTAATTTCTCTAGCCTGTCAGTGGATGCTGTACCATATTCAGAAATAGCCTACAGTATTGTCAGTGACAAATATGCAATAGGATTTGAAACTAAATGAAAAGGAAAAGGAACCTTAGCTTCTACGTCCGTAGACTATAAGGGCGTGATGGCGTAGTGGCCAAGCGGTTTGCCTCTCACCAAGCCCGGGTTCGCTTACTGGTTAATGCATGTGAGATAGGCTATTCGAGGTGTAATGCCACTCCTGGTGGTTCGGATTTCACGTAAAAAGGTGGGTCCTTGGGTCATAATCTCATGATTGAGAGCCATGTGAAACTAAAAGTTTTCTTCCTTTTAACTTAATCCGCTTAATTAAATTAAATTAATTTATCCCTTCAGAATAAACACAAACCTAGGCTATCTCATTCCTACTCAATTTCACAGTTATTGTATTGCTTATCAATAATCCACACTATGTAGCCTATGTTCACTTTTCTTTAAATATAATAGACTATCAACTAGTGGACCCGTGCGAGAATGGGTTGTGTGCGCCCCATGTGTTCAGACTACCCGCCTCGCTCTAGTGTGATGCGGGCTGTACGCGACACAGTTCTGCCAGGGGCTATCGTCTTGTTTATTTGTTTAAAAGCACTTTATAAACAAACAAATAAATATATTTCCGTTAATTGTTCAATAAATGCAAGATTCTTCCTGTACTATTGAGACGATTTGGAAGATTTTCCTACAAACCACACCTTCTAACTCCCTCTAGTTTAGGAGTTTAAGTTTTGTGAATCCCTACACCTCAGCATATTATAGGCTACAATAGGATGTTTAAAAGCACTTTGTAAACAGATAAATATATTTCCGTTGACTTTTCAAGAAATGCAATATTTTTCCTGTATTCTACTACTGAGACGATTTGGAAGATTTTGGTACAAACCACACCATTTAACTCCCTCTAGTTTAGGAGCTTGAGTTTTGTGAAACATACACCTTAGCGTAATATATAATAAGATTGAGGAACATTTTTCTCAAAAGTGGATAAAAGCTCCTTTTTTTTACAGCATTAGAATAGGCCTAAGTCACATTTTCCATACAATCATCGCGAACGCTTAAGTTTACTGTCTCTATACATTGAAAGTGGAAAATGTTACTTCTTTGATACTTCAAAGTAATATACGCCATATAATGTATAATTTGGAGAAAAACAAGTTTACCTGACTCGGGCGCGCTGTCCTCGGTCCGCGGCCTCTTCACCCCTATGAGCGCCTCGACAGAGAAGGCCCGCGCTCGGCTGCTCAGCTCACACATGGCCCTAGACAGGGTCATTCCATGACGAGTGTGCTCCACCAGCCTCAAAGAGATTCCAGCACCAGACCTTTGAGTAGCCTACTCTGCGAGCACGAGTAGTTCCATTCACAAGTTCATTCAGTTAGTAATCACGTACACACGTGCATTTAATACCCTGAAGGGATTTACCGTTCAACAAAGAAATCACTTCGAGTTGCTTGTCTATTTCAAGAGTATTTTCACTTGAAAATGATTGTGTTTATTTCGTTCGTATTGACGACTGTTTATTGAAGTGTTGGTCTTGTTTGTGTACCACCTTTAGCTTAAAATATCAGCAATGCAAGTTGTCTTACACTCACCCCAAAATTATCCGTAGGTTTAATTATAGATGAATGAGTTGGCTAGTCTTCCTAAGTTAGTTTCATTGGTTATACATTATTTTGTTAATTCGTGGAACTCAAAGTGAGCAGAGAAATACTGTTAAAGTAGTAAATAAAGGTGGTAGGCTAATTGAATAACTATAATTCATTTCAATATTCTCAATCAAGTTGCAGGGCTCATTAAAACTGTCGAATAACTTGAACTTAACAATTTCAATTCAGAAAATAAATTTCACTCGAAATAGTCGGATCACTCGTCACTGTTTTGTAGATCTATACTTTATTAATTGTTTCTAGTAACTCACAGTTTCTTGGTATTTCATAAAATGTTTATGTGCAAATTTTATTAACATCTAGGAATTTTTTAGAAAGACTTTTACATTTACGTATCTTATGTGTGGTTGAACAATTCCAGAATACGTATACACCTCAACATTTCACACCCACAATTCAATTTGAATGAGTGATGGCCACTGGAAGGAAGCAATCTTGCGGACTTATAACACAGTGGACTGTTACTTAACGTAACATCAAATTATCTTAAGTAGAAAATAACTCACGTTTACTTCCCACGTAATTGAATTCTTTGAGGAAACCCATTAGCATACATCTCATTACCAACATAGGAAAATAAAACATCACTTCTTAAGAAGCAAGGAATCTTGGGTTCATTTACAATACAATTATCGGTTTCCTCCTCGCAGTTTTTTGTATCGATGTTTAGCACATAATCTGAGCGATATCGTCACGCCTAGCCCAGATAGACAAAGACACGCGCACACTTGCAACCAACCTGTCTTAAAGACCTAAGCCTACTGGAAAACAAAAGTGGGCCAATAAACAAAACAAGGCTAGGTAACAAAGTTTTGACAAGTAGGCCCCCCTACACATTGTAACCATCGCCACGTCGCCTTCCTATTGGCTGTTCCCCTCCCCAATTGCCTCTTTATCTCCGCCTAGTATGCTCGCTCCCATTGGGGGAACTTGAATGCAGCACTTAAGGGTGGGCGTGGTATTGATAGTGACTCTTGATGATACATATGTTCGAAATGATACCTGACGACAACATGGGACAATTCAGAACACGCGCAACTTTGACGAGATAAAAGGTAATCAACACATGTCATTTGGTAACAGCAATATTGCATCAAAATAGATTGCCCCAACGCAACGAGTATCAAGTCAATTTAAGTGTCAATGCCACAGGCAACAGGGTGAACGAGGGGTGTGAGTCCAGACCAAAATGAGTACACAGAGGAAATAAATCTGCATTTCTATCCTCCAGTGTTCATGGGGGAAGAGACTTTGCGATAAGTGCATTTTATGGGGATTCAATTTGCGACACGCATATACAGTATTAAACAACTCTTAATAATGGTTTTCCCTGGTAATAGGAGTTTTAACAACAAAAATGGAGAGAAGGTATAAAATAATCAAACATTTATTCATTTTGGGATATCTTAAAATCTTAAGGATAGGCTACATTTTAGGCCTACCAGCACCAACCTTTTTTTTTGTCACATGGAGTACCAAGGAGGGAAAAAACTTGCCACCGAATTCTTTCCCTTAATACGCATTCAATTGTTGATGATATTGATATATTTCTTGAAATTAGTAGCCTATAATATAAACTATTGCACTCAATTCTAACTTTCAAAAGTACTTAAAAATCATGGTCTCTATTTTGAAAATCAATTAGGCCTATAAAGTTTTTGCAACAAATGTGGCTTTTCACCGATGTCTCAGTCTCACTCATGGCTGTGATTATATCGAAGCTACTGAGGTATTGGTGGTGCTTAGTAATGACATTCAGGGCACAGTCAGTGCCTGTGGATGCTGTGAAAGGTTCTACTCATAGGGTTAGTACTGCTGTTCTGACTCAGTGAGGAAAGCAATGCTAAACTACCTCACTCCTCTTCTTGCCTAGTACGCCTCAATATAGCGCTGCATTGGGTTTTTGTGGGTATCTACCCACATAACCTAACAACGGTACTTTTTGAGGATCCAACCAGCCTTCGGGCTGACTACCTAACAGACAGTGTTTCAGAATTTAAGTTCATATTGAATTTATGCCTTTATGATTTCTTGGACATAATTTCGACATGTGAATTTGCCAACCGTTCCTTTGTAAGTCTAGTTTTATGACACATCACTTTGGCAGTGTCCAATACATTGGACCAGTGGTCAAATAGCAGTAAGATATCACCATAATAATCATTTTGTGCACTTTCATTGATTCGACATTGGCAACACTATAGGCCTTCACCAATGTGACATAGGCATCTTTCTTGATCAAACGACTTATACGGTAGACTATAGGCTATAAAATTTTGGGCAGGGTAAAATTGTTCAAATTACTTCAATTGTTTGTCCTTCTAGTAAGTATCGGTTAGTATATTTATCCTGAACTGAAATAATTATTGTAAGTTATTTCCTATATTCAATATTCTGGATGAGTTTGACAGGCGATGAACTGTGTAGCATATTCTAGATTGCGCTCATGTTTATTAGGCTATAGCCTAGTTTTTGGACAAGCATGCTTCGATCCGTGAGATAGAATGCAGTGGGTATAGTTAGCAAAGCTATTCTGTTCGTTTTGCTAAGATTGTTATAAATGTCTGGTTAACGAGCCTATAATGGCAATAATTAAGACACGATTATGTTTATAAAACGAGCGAAGCGAGTTTTATAATTTCGGTACGAGTGTCTTAATTACCATTAGGCTATAGGCGAGTTGCATATAACTGTTTATGTTCGACGATAATTAGGCTATACCTTTATTTATAGACTATGTTCTAACATAAATACTGTATTCATAATTATCTGTCGAGATTCTGTCAGCTGACTTAAGTGAAAAGCCCATGCGCTGGATTCCCATTCAGGATCAAAGTCCTTCCAAAGCTTTGTTCTTCTTTTCTTGGGAATTGTGTGGGTTTATCAGCATTTGCTCTCTATCCAATAACAAATTCGAAAGCTTTGAAACATTGTTTATCCTGAAGTAGCACCAACAGATAGCGCACAGGTACCATGTAGGATCATTTTGTTATTTTGATCCAATAACACAAAATAGGCTGTTACAAACGCTTTAAATTTTAAATGCATCGCATTAACAACTACTTATTCTTCAAATTCGATGCGTATAGAATGTCAATGGAAGGCAAATCAATGGAGTCCCAAATAGAACAATCATGACATCTGGCGGAAAGGTTCGCATAAGAAATCTCTTTACTGAACAGAGAGCTGGATTATAATTTCCATAGATCTAACGTCATACGCCTGCCTCTGCCATGACGTTCTGGTATGTTTATTTCAACAACAGCATTCACTAAAATTGTCGGCGAAATCGTACGAATGTAATGCCCTGTGTAGAAATTGGAGTTGCGGATATGAAGGTTCAGTGCTATTTATTTTGGAATATTCCAAAGTTTGTTTAAGCAAAAATTACGGACGGTAGGCCTACACACTTTCCATGTCGGTATAGGCTAGGGTAGAATGGTGTGTTGCAAACGTCTGGACGCAGATTCCTAAATTGTATGCATATTTCATAGTATTTTCTTTTTAACGAAAAGGTTCGTGCTGATTTGGTCTTTGTGTTTTGGATTGTAACTACGAGTACAATGGTTGATCCAATATAAGTTAGGCCTACTTTGTCAACTTTCAAATCATGTAGGCCTAAGTATTCATTTCGGACATGTTGGATTTTGAGCGCATGCGTGAAGCTATCCTTACCTAATTGGTCAATGAATGAGTTGTGTTTGGTTGGAGAAACTGTATCATAATGGAAAGTAGTAGCCTACTACAATGACCCCCGTTATGATACAGTTTTCTAACATATAATATTTAGCTACATTTCGACATCCTCGAACATAAATTCTTTTATAGAAACTGAACTAGATTCAGTAGTTTGATATTCTTGATAAATAACATCGGTGTAGCCTATAGGCCTAGCAAGTCTCGGAATCTTTTAGTTCCTGTAAAATGTTACGAAGTAACATGCTGACTGATGATCGGATGATTTTGTCTGTGAGTGTATCTATTTCGGAGGAAATTAACGGCTAAAGAGATGCTGAAGACCTTGTCCAATCCAGCTCAACTTTGTGCCGGTCCCAAGCCTGGATGGAGAGGGTGAATGCCTGTTGTATGAGTCCCAAACGAAGATACTGATGCCGAATAAGTATCTCTGGCAAATCTTGGGAAATGCTCATAGCCTATTGGTAGGCTTGTCATACTTACGTAATCAGCAAATCTCACCCCTTACGGGGATGGGTGAGGGCAAACATCTGGCACCTTAAAACGGGATTAATTCGGCTAAGGTACGGTAACCCTAACAGAAGGTTCGCTGGTCCTCAAGGTTGGGGGTTGTGCTCAGAGATAACAACCCGGCCACGGAAAAAAAAACTAAAGTTATGAGACAACACTACAGAATAAAACAACGTCAGAGAGGATGTACTGTACAGGCGCTGGGGATCCAGAACTGGAGGAGATACGCTGCAACCAAGGAAGAATGAAAGGCTAATGTAGGAGAGGCCAGGGTCCTTCATGGACTGTTGCGTCACGGGAGTGAGTGAAGTACAGTATTTTAAACATTTTGTTTTGAAGATTCGAACGACGTAAGAAACTATAGGCCTAGGCCTATTACATAGCGGTTGTCTATAGGAAGCTCGGCTAAATCCGCAGTTCGGCTAACTCCGCAGTAGGCCTACTTCAAATAAACCTGTAGGCCTACTGCGGAGTTACCCCAGAGACGAGAGACGAGTTTGTCACACCAGTTGTGTTGAGTGAAGTAGGCCTATTCATTTCCCTTGGGTATGAATTTTGGAACGAGGTCGTGATGACGTCGTGATAAAAGGCAATTATTTATAAAACCTTTTACTGGTATTTTGGTAATGCATTTATGTAGTAGTGTTAGTAATGAATCATTTTATTGAAATAATGTAGTTTTATCTAAGAATATTCATGCAATAGATGCTGACGAGCTTAGCTATAGCGGCATTACTCTTAGTTTTTACCTCATAACTTGAGATTGAAGAGGCGCGCTGTGAGTGTGCGATTGGCAAGTATCTCGATCTGTTGCCGTAATTAGGAGCTGATTGATGGTCCAGGAAAAGTGCAGCTCAGAAAACAAAAGTGTTCGATGGCATATCGGGTAGTGAAGAAATTCATCCTGAGGCTCCAAGCACGTCTGGACAAGGAATAGAACAAATTTCCAGCACAAAATAATAATGTTATTGGTTTCACTTCCCTGTTAACAACTGAGGCTTTAAAGATGCCCGAGTGCCGGAATTTTTCCCCATCTCCCATGCATTTGCGCATCATCAAATGCCAACTGACTGCGCCGTGATTCGATCCCACTATCTTGGCCTCAACAGGAATAGTCAATACTCTATCAAGAATGAATGAATTAATCAGTTAATATTCAGAGGATTCATAATAAGATTCAAGGACTTTATCCCACTAATAATCATTGGTATGCACAGGTCTGATCTGTTAAGAGGAGGAAAGGGAGGGGAAAATTAAGAGAAATTTGCGGGGGGGGGGGGGGAGGGGGAGGGATTGATTCATTGGTGTCACAGAAGTGCTTGTATTGAGTTGCTGACTTAGTTATTTCTTATTTTTTAAAACAATATTTTCCTTTTCTTGAATGAATATGAACTTAAAAATTAGTGCGGAATTAGACTGATCATATTGTGGATTTAGACCAGTTATTGCTGATTTACACTGAATGCCACTTTTTGTATTAAATGATTTATACATGTAGCCTACAACCAATGTATGATAAAATGTTAATTTTAAGAACGGAAGTTATGTCACAAATATATAGGCTACTACTTTAATTTCTATGATAAACTAATTTTTTGAACCCTTTCACTTAACTTATCATACTAACTATAATCCCCTTTATATTGCAGATTTAGCCGAGCTTCCCCTACATTCTACCATCAAGCTGTTCAAAAACTAAAGTCAGTCGGTTTTCTGTGCTCCTGTGAGTAGAAGACTATGCTTAAAAACAGAATGTATTAACGACGAAAATTATGTGAAGGAAAACGTGGAAAAATGGTCAGTCAAGATCATGCGTCTATGGGGATGAAAAGGGTTGTTGACTACAAGTGCTCTGTTATGATCTCATAAAACTACTGTAGGCTACTTCTTTAATTAAACTCCAGAAAATCTTCTAGTTATTTCTGTGTCTGTTATTGTTTTTATTTATTTTCCATAAATCATACAACTAGTATGGTAGCATGTTGAACTGTAATGCTCGAGATCGCGGGTTCAAACACGGCCGAAGTAGTTGGATTTTTACGAGCGCTAAAATCCTTCAGTTTGCCTTCCTTCGGAGGGTAAGTAAAGCCAGCTGGCCCATACCATAGATTTATGGCATGAAAAAGAACCTTTTATTAGTAGCGTGTAGCTAAATTAGTAGGTTATTTGGTTAGAAAAGCTCTATAAAGTTCCTTCGTTCGCCGCTGGGTGACAGTGCCAGTGTCAGTGTCGACTGGTAGCCAAAGTTGGAACTACCTGAAATTTAACCTGCCTAGTTTCATTCACCTTCATTCATTTCATCTCTCATTAACTCCTCTCATGAGGTAGGCGTCAGGAAGAGCATCCGGCCTTAAAAACCATCCGCCACATAAAATTTCATCGCATCTCATCCCCGACCCCGTTGGAAACGGGATTAATGAAGGGTAGACACACAGGGCCGATTGCAGAGACGGTATTTAGACGCCGATTAAGGTTAAACAATGTCTAAATATGGCTTCCGCATTGCGAAGACGTTATTTATCACTTAGACATCGTCTAAAGTCGGCGTTTAAGGATCCATGTTTAAACACTGCCGAGGACACTGTTTAACCCCAAATGTAGGAGCGAATCTCAGCCGGTGGTTGTTTTCTATGGAGCATGTAAATTATATCGCTATGTTGAGACGGTTCAGGAGAGAGTTGTTAGACGGCCTCCTGTACGTCGGATGCTGCGAGATCGGAGCAATCCTTTTGAAATGTACGGAGATGCTCAGTTTAAAATAAGATTTCGCTTTCTAAAAGAAACTGTGAGGCACTTGTTGCGTGACGTGGGAAATTTTCTCGAGCACGACACCAGGGTTTGCCCATTACCTGTCACCCTACAGCTCCTTCTGACATTACCATTTTTGGCAACTTGTGCATTTTATACTATAAATGTCAACGCAGCGACTGTGAGCCGGACAGTAGATCGTGTTGTGACTGCCATCAATAGTTTGAGGAGGAGATTTATCAACTTCCCTAATAATGATGAGTTACCCACTATCAGGAATGATTTCGCTGTCCTATCCAGGTAAATAATTGTTCTTTCTGTGGATTATTAACTATTAGCTCTCCTTGATAACGTGTATAGACTATATCTACACATAATGCGAACTCCAGTGTTATCTCTTACACTGTGGAACGTGATTATTTTATTATTTCTAGGGCTAACTTCCCCGGAATAATAGGTGCTATTGACTGTACCCATATCAGAATAACTTGTCCCGATCGTGAGAGGGCTGTCACGTACATGAATCGGAAGGGATTCTATTCTATTAACTGCCAAATAAGTACACACAACACTACTACACAGTACTTAGTTCTTTTTTCCGTTATCGCTGTTATTTGTACTCACCCTACGACAACAATATAATCAAAACTACATTTCATTATACGGCATGCACAACAGTGGACAAAAATACGGATTAACGAGTTCATGTTAACGCTCCTTTACAACACGTATCAGAAGCGGCAACAAAATAAAGTATTACTACCACTATGGTTTAAACCTACTACTCTATACAGCGGATTTTTATTTAATTTCAGGTGATATGCGACACAAAGATGAAAATAAGGAGTATTGTTGCTCGATGGCCTGGCTCGACCCACGACAGCAGAATATTTCGCAATTCCACTATTCACGACCGCCTGGAAAGAGGAGAGGTTAGGGGACATCTTGTCGGAGATTCTGGCTACATTTGTAAGAAATACTTAAAAAACTCACTCAGATTTCGAATCCAAGGAACGCAGCTGATACGCGTTATAACCGAGCGCAAGTCCTGGCCAGAAATGTCGTAGAAAGAACTTTTGGTTCGTGGAAAAGATTTCCTTGTCTTGCACATGGTCTGCGAACGAAAGTATGAAAAACCCTGAAAAACATCATTGCAACTGCTGTGCTACATAACCTCGCCGTGCAGCGCGGTGAACTTGACCTGGAAGCAGACTTACCAGATGATGAAGTGCCTGTTGATCCGATAGCTGATGATATGACAAAACAGATGGCGTCAGCTCGTAATTGATAATTACTTCAACCGCTAGAAATTATGCCAAGACAAGATCACCTCAAGTAAAAGAATAATATATTTATTAATTATTATTTAACTTACATTATTCTGTTCACTGTTTAATTCAATGATTCGTGCCATTGCGGCAGGTTATGCCCTTTCTTGATAATCTCTTTCTCGATTAAATATATGTCCAACAAAGCCTTCTTCTCCTGTAATTCTTAAATCCGCAGCTGTTAGGAATGGATTTCTTTCATCATCAGCTGATTAATGATGGTGCCAGCATCGATGAGTTTTCATTGGTCGCAGCTGGCAAAGAGTAGCATGGAAGACACTTCTATTTCCGTTTTCGTACTGAAATCGAAACATAAACGATGTCCAGCTAGACACCGGTTAAACACTGTCTAAGCAACGGAACATCGATCATTACTTAGACGTCGTCTAGGTAGACATTGTCTAAGTCTTAAAACTAGTCATCGTTTCTGCAATCGGCCCACACTGTTTAATTTCTTCTTTATCGTTAAAAGCAAATGATAATGCATACGAATAAATTCTATCTTAAACGTCGTACATCAGAAAACCGCGTAGGGTAATTTTGAATACAATGCCATTATTATTTAGCTTGCTAGTTTTCTGTACAAATAGGCTAACAGTAAGCGGCTTCGGTGGCGTAGTTGATAGCATGCTGAGCTTCTAAGCCCAAGATCGCGGGTTCAAACCTGGCCGAAGTCGTCTGATTTTTAAGAGCGTTAAAATCCCTCAGTATGCTTTCCTTCAGAGGGGAAGTTAAGCCGGCGGTCCCATGTCATAGATTTATGGCATGTTAAAGAACCTTCCACTACTTACACCTGTCTGAAGCTAAATTATACGTTAAATTTGAATAACGCTCTTAGGTTGCAACGTTCGTCGCCAGGAGCCGACTGCTGTGGCTTCTAGTAACCAAGTTCTGATCTAGTAGTCTAGTCGTTGACGGTGGTGTTTGACGGCAAAAAGTAGGAACTACTTGAAAATTCATTTTCTGCAGTCCTTACTTGAATTAAAAAATCCTCTCGGCACGCCGGAAGGCGGAGGTAGATTTCACCGGGCAAACTAGGGGATTGGCTATAATAGGCAAAATATGCAGGTTTTCGTAGGAGGATCAGACCTCATTGATTGCAAGAAAGTATTTTACATTTGGAGGTTAAAAATCAACTTTTTTTCGTTTTTGTATGCATATTTTTATCATTTAATTGTCTATGGGGATGGTAACCTTCTTGTCATTCGGGGTTCATTTTTATACTTCTGATCACTCTGTCCTTATGCAAGGTTTGGAACTGATGTGTAACTATCTGACAGTCTGTTACTTCTTCTCGCAAAATTTTATCTCCCGCAGAGATTTTTGTTGGTTCCTCAGTTTAGGGGCTGCGACAACGTGGTCATGTAACCCCGGGTGTGTAGAATCTGATAAACGGTGTTAATTTTGATGACTGTTTTAGTGTGTAATTCAGGTAAGGTCTGCAGACGGTCAATTTTAAGTAGTAGTTCCTAATTTTGTACCATATCCTAACGTGAACGACACCTAGCTGTGAACTTGGCTACTAGATGCCACCGCAACCAGCAACTTGCAACGAACGTTGGAACTTCTCCACCAAAGGAAAGAATGCTGAGGGTTTTTTAGCGCTCTTAGAAAATCCGACGACTTTGGCCGGCTTTGAACCAGCGACCTTGGGCATATAAGTTCAGCATGCTACCAGTTAGCCACTTCCCACAGCCAGATGGAAAAATGAATGTGATCTCGTGCAATGGCGTTGTCTTGGCAACCTCTGATAGCTCATCCCTCATCAATTTAGAAGCGTTGTCTCGGTAACCTCTGATGGCACTTGGTATGTTCTTTAATTCCGAAATCATTTTTCTCATCCCTTGGCGTAATGGTAGGTCAGATCAAAAATTCTTTCAGACAAAGTTTTAGGTAATTATTAGGGGAATATTTTCCATTATGTACGGGTTTGATATTGTGCCTATTAAGAGAGATATGATTAATGTTTCCCGAAAAAAAAAAAACACTTTTTTCCACCCCTTTGGTCAATGGTTGGTGCTATCAAAAAACCTATTTGACATAAATTTTTGGCACTTATCCGACAAATATTATGAACTTTGAATTGATTCGATATTTCACGTATTAAGAGAGTTATAGCGACATTTCACTTTTTCGAAAAAAAAAAGCCCCCCCACCATTTTCACCCCCTTTAACCGATTTTTCCCATTAACGAACTCGACCGATTTTTTAAGGGGTTACATATTATGTAAAACATTAAAGTGATTGGTGCAAAATTACGGCAGTTATCGTGTCCACAACAAACTGATATATATGCATATATATACACACACATATATATAAACTTTTGAACTGACGGTGGTTTGGGGGATGTGAAACACGAAGATATGTCGAAATTTTCCGGAAGTCGAAACATGGCACCCATTGCAATAGTTAGCTTTCTGATGAAATCTACCTAAAATAGGCTACATAATTTAAAATACTACCATCAACGACACCTAGCTGTGAACTTGGCTACTAGATGCCACCGGAACCATCAACTCGCAACGAACGTTGGAACTTCCCCTCCGAAGGAAAGCATACTCAGGGTTTTTTGGCGCTCTTAGTAAATCCGACGACTTCAGCCGGGTTTGAACCCGCGACCTTGGGCATAGAAGTTCAGCATGCTACCAGTTCCGATACCGAAGTCGCTTCCCACAGACATATGAAAACAGAATGTGATCTCGTGCAGTGGCGTTGTCATAGCAACAGCTGATGGCTCAACCCGTATCAATTAAAAGTAAAGTTGTCATGGCAACCACTCTTGGCACTTGGAATTTTCTTATAATTTAAATTATTTTGCTCACTCCGTGGCGTAATGGTGGGTCATATCGAAAATTCTTTCAGACAAAAGTTTTAGGTAATTATTGGAGGAATATTGTCCATTTTGTACGGTTTTGATATTGTGCCTATTAAGAGAGATATGATTAATGTTTTCCGAAAAACCCACTTTTTTCCACCCCTTTGGTCAATGGTTGGTGCTATCAAAAAACTTATTTGACATAAATTTTTGGCACTTATACGACACGTATTATGAACTTTGAATGGATTCGATATTTCACGTATTAAGAGAGTTATAGCGGAATTTCACTTTTTCGAAAAAAAAGCCCCCCATTTTCACCCCCTTCGACCGATTTTGCCCGTTAACGAACTCGACCGAGATTTTATAGGGATACATGTTATGTAAAAAATTCAAAGTGATTGGTGCACAATTACGGCAGCTATCGTGTCCACAAGAAACTGATATATATATACATAAATTATATATAAACTTTTGAACTGACGGTGGTTTTGGGGTCTGGGGGATGTGAAACGCGAAGATATGTCGAAATTTTCCGGAAGTCGAAACATGGTACCCATTGCAATAGTTAGCTTTCTAATGAAATCTACCTAACAGATAATACACACTAATACAGCTATGATAATTAACACCGGTTATCAGACAGATCCTACACACACCCAAAGTACACGGGGCTACATGACCGCGTTGTCGCAGCCCCTAAAGTAAGAAACCAATCAACCCCAGACTAACAGTTGGTGAATTCTTTTGTTTACTGTTACAAGCATTCATTCTCAGTCCTTAATTTTGGGCCCACCTGATGTAGTGGCTAGCATTCTTGACTGTCACCCCGTAGGTTCGGGTTCGCTCCCCATTTCTACCAAGACATTTAATTCTGGTCTGAGGGATGGAACGGTGTACACTCAGCCTCATGAGGTAAAACTGGGAAGAGGTGGTTCGATTCCCACCTCAGCCATCCTAGAAGTAGTTTCCCACTTCCACTCCAGGCAGATACCGAGGATGGTTCCTAATAAGGCCACGGCCACCTTCTTCCCAGTCCAATCACTGAATAACAAATACATAGACTATAATACTACGGACACCACAATAACACAGGTTATCAGTCTAATTCTACACACCCAAGCTCACGAGGCTAAATGACTATGATGTCCAAGCCCCTCAAATGAAACAACAACAATCCTTATTTTGGAGATTGACTGTGCGGTAGGAGTGTGGCAACGTTACATTCGAAATTATTCCATTTAGTTAATTTTCTTCAGTGCGGTGTTCTGTTCAGACGCCTTGAGGCACTTTTTGGGATCCATGCCACCTTATGAAGACTCTTTTAATTACATTCCGATTAAATTTTAAAATTGCAATTGCAATGTGAAAAGAAGAAGATTGGAATAAATGGCTTGCCTTATTTTTGATAACAGAAAAAATCTTTCTCATTGAATTTCGATTGTGTGCTTCCTAAGTTTAAATAGCTTCGGTATTCTTATGTTGCGAATGTTTAATGGACAGTGAGGCACCCTACTACTCTAAGAGTATTTTCGTGGTGATGGTTGTTTTGGAGAATATGGCAACGAGTTCCTTTGCCCTAAATTAGGTAATTCATTTATCAAACTAAAATATATTTAGCCTAACGATTCTTCAAGTCAGAAGTACCGGTACCTTTGAAAGGAGGTCCCCATACGGCGGAGATTTCCAAACTTTTTCTCATGGCGACACTCTATTAGCACAGATAAGTCCACATGGCACCAGTTTAATTATTTTAATTATTAACATAGACTATTTTAACAAAGAAGATTCATTTTAAATAAATTTAATTTTTTCATAGCATAGGCTATAACTTAGGAAAGATTTTCGAAGTATAACCGTCTATATTAAACACCTTTCTCATAGATACAAAACTTGCACCATGATGTTCCAATTCAATGACTGCTATGAGCTTGGCGATTAATACAAATCGGCTTTAGATTGGGCCGGATGCACGACAAATTCACAAGCATTTCCTCATCTAACATTCTCGAACTTCCACGTTTAACTGTTTTTGTATTAGCTATAACAGAAAACGCACTTTCACATGAATATGTAGAAAACGATGAAGGCTCTTTTACTCAGGCGAGGAAAATCTTGTCGAATAGAAACCCAGAAGCTGTCTAATACTGACTCTTGGTACTTAAGTTTTAAAGTCTGGTTATTTTTAAGTTCCACCAGTTCCTCCTCTTCGATAAGTTGAAGTTCACAAGAGCTGGAGGGTGCAAAAGGATTTCTTATCTAGGCATACTGGTTTACATTAAGTCTTGGAAAATATCTCACGACACCCTTGATGGTAGCACGTGACACCCTGTTTGGAAAGCACTGCTCTACGGTGTTGAATCTCTGATTTTGGAGGCCAAGAGTGCACATACTTTTCACAGCAATATTGTCACGTTAATACTACACTGCTCAACAAAAGTTTGGACTACCGCCATCAATTATGCTGCCGCTGCCATAGAGGAGTGGGGCCTCTTACCCCAGGATAAACTTGATGGTCTCATTCAGAGCGTGTCTCCTCCGTGTGAGGGGGGGACAACTAAAGGCTGATACTCATCATCATGAGATACAGATTTTCATTTTTTTTGTTTTCAAAACAGACACTTAGAAGCGAGTTTGCTTTGTTTTGTACCGTTTCATTGTTATCTAACTACGATTGTTATTGTTTTCAGAAGGACTGATGTTTAGTTTGTTAATAACTTAAGTTATTGTAAAAACCTCAATGGTTATAATATAAGACGTCATTGTAGTAAACTCTATGGTACTCCAAACTTTTGTTCAGCAATCTATTTTGCTGACATAAAGGAGGACTTATCAATTGATATGATAAAATTGGTCCGGCCAGATCAAACATAAAATGCCAGCGTTTCGCCCCAGTGTGCCGTTGGGCTCGTCAGTTGGTACAGACACACCTCACCAATACGCATGGCTAGCACATACTGAGAAGGCCATCACAAGATACAAAATACAAGTAGTATTGACGTCACGAGTGATGCTAATGTGCTACGGAAGTCAAGCTCCCTTTCATAAAACAAAAACCTTACCTTGGCAATCCAAATAGGTTATGAACATTCCTGAAATGGGAATATGATGTTATTTCCGTTTGATCAGATAAATTATCAATTAATATGATAAAATTGGTCCGGCCAGATCAACTGACGAGCTCAACGGCACATTGGGGCGAAACGCTGGCATTTTGTGTTTGATCTGGCCGGACCAATTTTATCATATTAATTGATAATTTATCTGATCAAACGGAAATAACATCATATTCCCATTTCGGGAATGTTCATAACCTATAGGCCTAAAGGATGGCATCTCATGTTTCTTCCGATCATCTGAGTAGGCTAATTATTTACGAAAATATTTGATTCGAACTGCGCACCGTTAGTCTATGTTAGAAAAACGTTTTAGTCGTTCCGTTAGGTTATACTTTTTCATAGTGGTTTATACCAACAGCCTGTCTATGTTGAAACACTGGATCCCCTGAAAACTCCGCAGTTAAGTAGCATTGGGCGTGATTGGACCTTGATTAGAATGCCGGTTCAGTGGGATCACGAGCTGTTCGCGGTAAAAAGAGGAGTGGAGAGGCCCTGGCCACCCTACCGTACGTAAAGTCTGGCTGAAGATAGCCTCTTAGAAGGCATGGAACTGCCTTCGGGCAGAATACTAATAATAATAATCCAAGAACTTGATTTCCTATTCGTATATTCCATATCTTAGTTTCATCATAGATGTTGTGTATATAGTAGACCTACAGTATACCGTATCTTAGTTGGCAACCCGAACTGTTCGGAAAGTTATGATAAAACAAATTGAAAATTAAAAATAAAAATAAAAAAAACAAAAAAATAAAAAAATAGATAGTGGAACTTGGATAATTCGAACCTTAAGGGACCAGTAAAAAATTCGAATTATCCAAAAATTCGAATTAAGAAAGTTATACGAAAAGGGTAGAGAAAATATATTGTATTACGTTTACATAATGATTTACGTTCAACAAAGCAGATTAACAGACAACGGTACTTTATAAAGACTGTATCGTGAATAACCTCAAAAGTTTCAAATGAAAAATAAAACCAAAATGTATTCACCTATTTAACGACAGTAGTAATCCAGCAATCTAGTTAAGCCTCAGAGAAATCTACTGTTTTTCAAAATAGTTTGAGATTTTTAGCTGTTTTCTACAATTCTCTCAGCCATCACAAAAGTATCTAACAAATTTAAGGAACGGAAAATAGAACTACTTACGTCATTTCTACTTTAAACAAACAGCGTAAGTTCTGTGTTGTGGTTTGTTGCTTGGGCTGCACTCGGAACAGGTTTTTTTTTCGGGAATTGTCCCAACTGTCTGGCTTCTGATCGGCTTTTTACACTAAAAACTTCGAATTATCCAAAATATAATTCGAATTATCCACGATTTTTTAGCATAGATTGTATATAAAATGCTAGGGACCAAGAGAAAAAATCGAATTAAAGAAGATTTCGAATTATGGAAGTTCGAATTAGCCACGTTCCACTGTATAAGGAAACTGAAATATCAAAGCATTGTGCGTGTTTTAACTAAGGGAATATATTGTGTGTAAGATAGGCTAGCTGTAAGTACAGACATTCTACAAGGTATTTCACTCAAAGAGCGGCCGGCCCAGCGCTCCAGGTAGAAAGTGCAGCTATAAAGGTCAGACGAGCATATCGCAGCGCGCTGCTGTCACAGCATATGTCATAATTAAGATAAGGAAGGACGTGCTGATGCTTCGGACTCTCGACCCTAAGCTCAGCGAGCTGCCTCTACGCGCCGCGCTGCCGGCCGCACTTTGGTTGAAAGACCCTGTAAAACATAGGCTAAAATTAGCGTAGAAAATGTGTCCACGTTGAGTTGTAAGTTATGATTGGCGTAAAATTATGTCTTGATAATTGATATTCAAGCCGGCCCCGTGGTGTTGGGGTAGTGCGCCTGCCTCTCCCCCAGAGGCTCCAGGTTTGATTCCCGGCTCCATTAAGGAATTATAAAACTGACGTGTGGGTTGGAACGGGGTGCACTCAGCCTCGTGAGGACAATTGAGTAGCTGTCTGACAGTGAGGCAGCGCCCTGATCAGGAAAACCAGGATTTTTGGCCGAGGGGACTCGTCGCGCTGATCACGCGTCACCCCAATATCTGCAGGCCAAATGACTGGGCAGCGGTCGCTTGGTCAGCCTAGGCCCTTCATGGGCTGTATAGTGCCAGGGGTTTTGAATTGATACTCAAAATTTTCTGTAAAGATTATTTCCCCCTACAAATTAAAACTAGGCCTATAGGCGTATACAGTAAGATATTGGCTTGCTTCTTAAATCATATTTTATTTCAAATGTATTAGTCTAAATTAGTAAAACAAATATCACTTTTATATCACAGAACGAATGACTAATTTCGCGTTTTAGGCTAAATTCCACTCGTAGAGGTCATATACTACTGTAGATGAAGTTTGAACAAATGTGGCATCCGTAGAAAGACTCTAGTAATGGGTATGATGTCCCACTGTAGGCTATAAGATGTGCCGCTTTTTCTTTTCAAACAACGATAACATTGGTTGGTTGGTTCCTCAGTTTAGGGGCAGGGACAACGCGGTCATGTAGCCCCTACCTATTCATTGAGAGTGTGTAGAAGCTGCCTGATAACCGGTGTTAATTGTGATGACTGTATTAGTGTGAGTTATCTGTAATTCAGGTAAGGACAGCAGACGATCAATTTCAAGTACTTCCTATTTTTTCCTACCAAATGCTACCGTTAACGATACCCAGCTGTGAACTTGGCTCCTAGATGCCACCGCAACCGGCACCTGGCGACTAACGTTGGAACTTAATGGATCGTTAAATCTATCATAGAATGTTAGCTTAACACAATTGTAGTTAGTGGAAGGTTCTTTTACATGCCATAAATCTAAGGCATCGGCCCGCTGGCTTTACTTGCCCTCCGAAGGAAGGCATACGGAGGGATCTTTAACGCTCTTAAAAATTCCGATGACTTTGTTCGGGTTTGAACCCGCGGTCTTGGGTAAAGAAGCTCCGCGTGCTGCCAACTGCACCACCGAAGCCACCCAACGATAACATTATTTTACAATATTATTTTCTTTTCTTCACACCCTACACACCTTAAACTACTTCTCCATAAAGTTACCTACTTTATCAAGACACGTGTAAGGGACATCTTATAGCGTAATGACGCCGGAAATCACTTAACACTCAGGACCGTATGGTCATGTACATGTAGACGACCTTCATTAGACTTTCTAACCATTACCAAACCATTCCATCCAACATCGTACTTATGAGTGTCACGTGTGTGAGGTACCTTACACTCTTGGTGACCTCACACACTAAGGGATGAATGTCGACTAGTTGAATGTTTCGTTCATTCAAGAAACAAATCACGGACCGTATTTCACAGTCGTAGTCGGTGGGTTAATCTATTGTTTTGAATAATTTAAACACCCTTGACAAGATGACGAAACCATGCCAACGTTACTTGTGGCGGGTCCGCAGATGAAGCGAGTCATTGCAAATGTCTAACATGCAACCGCAGCGCTGCATAGGAAATAGGCTATATGGAAACGGTAGCCCCCCTCCCCCCCCACACACACAAAAAAAAAAACCGAGCCTTACAGTAGTCGCTTATGATGTGTAACATCTGACATGTTATTCGAATAATTCCATATTACTTACTTGCATTTTTTAAAGAATGAACTCACAGTCCTATCTTGTGCCAGCAAACATGAAGGATTCCTTCGTGTTATTACCATCGGTGAGTTCTCATTACTATTATTTCTGCAATAACTACTTGTGAAACTCCAGTGACAAATCCTTTCAGCAAATATGATAGCCTATAATAGTGCTGTATTTTAGCCGACAGTACCTCGAGTGCTTACATTAAATAAGAATTTGGCAAAAGTAGTAAAATTTAGTCTAATAAATCATAATTGTTTTCAGCAAATATGATATAATGAATATTTTCACACCAAAGAACGACAACTTGAAGATGATTAATTGTAGGAATTTCTTTAATGGGGCAATAGAAAATATATATTTAGCCTAATTAAAACAAAGTTCTCCAATGAATCTGCAGTAGTGACATCTACATGCAACTAGTTGAACTACGGTATACGGGAGCAATCCACTGCCTATTTTATGCGAGCTGCGCCCTATACCGGCCAGTTAGTGAACCCATGCCAGTGGTGTTATTGAAAATGGCCTCTTTTTGCCGATAGAGTGCACTGCCAAGCATAGGCGCGATAAAAAATTAGGTGTGCAGTAGGTATATTAAATGTGTTTCTCCCAGTGATACGTTTAGACCAACGAAGTAACAATTATTGTTAGCAGTCGGTGTTAATATACTGAATTTCTACGTTGTTTGGAGTGTTTGTTGATGCGATATAGATTCCACATAGCCTGATGGGCGACAGTACCTCGAGTGCTAACATTAAATAAGAATACAGAAAAAGTATGAAGATTTAATAAATAGTAATTGTTTTCAGCAAATATGATATAATGAATATTTTCACACCAAGGAACGACAACTTGAAGATAATTTATTGTAGGAATATCTTTAATAGCGTCTCCGAACCTTCAACAAAACCATATGCGATATAGATTTCACATAGACACATGACCTGCAGTACGTCGTTGTACCGATCTCCGCCACCGCACGTGTTCATGGTTTCCGTCCCATGCACTTCCGTCCCATCCACTTCCGTCCCTTTTCCAAAATCACTCCCACAAAAATTTCCAGCTACAGAGTGGAAAGATGTTACTCCTCAAAAAAGCAAAGAAAAAACGCACCTCGTAGGCCTACATACCTTCGTAAGAAAAGTATGAAATATTGAAAAACTTAGGCTACTAGTTATAAACAAAATAGCTTTCTTATGGTTGAATTGTGCTTCGAACTTTTCAACGCGATAGATTTATTTCACAGTCGACAACCAATAGGCTATGCCAAATTATCATTAAAATCACGATGTGCAGTAAATTAGCATATTTTGGTAGCCTATGTATATTATTTGCATGTTACGTTCGTCTGTCTTAGTAGTTTCTATAATATTTTGTAAACAATATGGCGTATAGATTAGAGTTGGTTGGTTGGTTGGTTCCTCAGTTTAGGGGTTGCGACAACGCGGTCATGTAGCCCCGTGTACTTTGAGTGTGTGTAGAATCTGTCTGATAACCGGTGTTAATTGTGATGGCTGTATTAGTGTGTGTATCTGTTTGTTTTAAATTTAAGTAAATACTGCAACTTAGAATTTTTCAAATAGTTCCTACTTTTGCCGCCAAACGCCTCCGTCAACGACTACTAGGCCTAGTTCTGAACTTAGCTACTAGACGCCACCACAGTCGGCTCTTGGCAACGAACGTAGAAACCTAAGAGCGTTGTTTACATTCTTAACCTATCAAATTTAGCTTAACACAGGTGTAATTAGTGGAAGGTTCTTTAACATGTCATAAATCATAGATTAGAGTGAAGTCGGGACAGATGGCGCATTATTTTTAAAGCTATCTTATAGATTAAACCTTACCTTAAAAATAAGATAACATTCATGGAAACTTTGTGGACACGCTATTATTATGAATAAAAACATACAGCTTTGTACATTATCTAAGAAAAAATAAAATAATGTTCTAAGAAAGATTGTTTTTTCTTCATCTCTCCCACTGGGGTGGTTTAGGTGACGCAATTGAGAGAGAGAGATGATTAACGTGAAAACACTTACTGCCACTCGGCTTTCTCAACATTAAGCGGGCTTTTTTTCTTCTTATTCTGCATTCGCCTACATAATAAACACATTTCGACCATTCGCATTCTTGGATGTCACCCCGGAGGTCCGGAATGGGATGCACTCTGCCTCGTGAGGTCAATTGAGTAGCTGTTCCACAGTGAGGCAGCACGCTGGTCATGGGAATCAAGGTAAATGGCCGATGGGACCCGCCGCGCTCACCACGCGTTAACTAACCCTAATCGGTTGGAGAGATGGCACACCTATCTAGTCACCCTCAATATGGCTAACGGCATTCGAAACTGTGCTGGTGAAGAATTTGTCCAATGTAGTGCTAGAGACGGCCACATGAACGAGCATAAAAAATACCAGGGTGATCAGTAAGGTTCGGATGTTTAGGACCTAAAGAAACGAGAAATATACAGGCAAATATGCCCTATAAATACTGAAATATGATCCAATAAAGGTACAATATGACCTCATATATTTACATGCTTTCTAAAAACAAGTGTTAATGAAAATGAAAATCCACAGCCTGCTTCCAGTCTCCGACCGGGTCAGGAATGGAATGAATGAAGCCCCCATCTAGCGGCGAGGTTATGAACTGTGCCGGCTGCCGAGGCCTGACGCACTCCTCTGGGGCAATGATTATATGAATGTCAGATGAAATGAAATGATAGTGGAGAGTGTTGCTGGAATGGAATTTTGACAGGGAAAACAGGAGTACCCGGAGAAAAACCTGTCTGCCTCCGTTTTGTCCAGCACAGATCTCACATGGAGTGACCGGGATTTGAACCACGGACCCAGCGGTGAGAGGCCGGCGTGCTGCCGCCTAAGCCACGGAGGCTTTCCAAGAGTTAATAATGTAGTGAAATGTTTTATAATTTTAAATGATCTTGTCGACTTCGTCGTTACGCTGGGGTCTGGCGTTACGTTACCGTGACGGGACGAAATGTACCCAGATGCACTGAGGTGTGTGACGTCATAGTACAGCTTGGTGCATGTGTTCCCCGACAATCTCTACTTCGTTAGTATAAGACAAAATACACGGATAGTCAGTCTGAAAGATTGGACTTTATATCATTTTAAATGCTAGCAGCCGTGAACCAAGAAGGCAGTGCGAGAACAGAGTTTCAAGATTCTATTTTGTTTCTTCACTGCCTACTTGATTGTTCTCGCACTGCCTTCTTGGTAGTCGGCTGCTACATCGAACTATGACGTCACATACTACAGTGCATTCTCGGTACATTTCGTCCCGTCACCGTAACGTAACGCCAGACCTCAACGTAACGACGAAGTCGACAAGATCATTTAAAATGATTAAAATTCCCGATTCTTGGATGTCACGGGTAATCTCGAGAACCACTGGATGGATTCTGATGCGGTTTTCACCATTCTGTAAAAGATATCTCGAGGAAAGATTCTGTAGAAAATAATTTATGTATGATTAAAGGAAGCCAAGCAGTAACGATCTCAGTGAAAAAGTCGAAAACAAACTTGGCGTCCGTGCGCTTCTTAAGCTTACGCTGGGCAAACCGTTAAAAATATCAATATACTATGAGCGTAAGAATTGATCAGCATGATAAGTTCCACAAAAAAGTCCGCGAGAGCATATCTCTATCTTCAATACATCGCCCACTATAAGTTATTTTAGACTGGATGGAAGGGGCAAGTGCAAACCAAGGGCAAAGCAAGGTCAAGCGCGCGGGATGCCGCACGTTCACCGGAGCGCGCGGGGAAAGGAGGAAGCTCAAGCAGTACTATGAATTCACACACCTCAGTGCATTCTCGGTACATTTCGTCCCGTCACCGTAACGTAACGCCAGACCCCAGCAAAGTCGACATAATCATTTAAAATGATAAAAAGTTTTCCTCAAATTTTGATAGCAGAATGTTTCAAGAGACTCGCGGAAAACAGCATATTCTTCACCTTTTCTCGCGGTAAAAACTGCGGCACAAACCACATTTCCTGTAAAAGTGAAAGAAAATGCCCAATGTTAAAAATAAAGTAGCCTACTTCCAAGTTTAGTTACAGTCAAATATTTTCTGATAATCAGCAACAATTTGCAAGTTTTGTTTATTTCTTAGCACCGCTAACGCACAGAATCCTTGCAGCGGCCAGCGGATACCATATTTTAAGTCCACCACCTTCCCCTAAAATATTACCAAAATATGACCTTAAAACATTAATATTGACGAAATATGACAATAACTATGAAAATGACCCAAACAGGCATTTATATGCTCTATAAAATCCACATAAAAAGAATCAGGAACATTGAACTCCTGCATAATTACAGTTTTTAATGAAATGTGTAGTCGAGGAAAATAAAAGACTTAAACATCCCAACCTTAGTGATCAGTAGGCCTATACTATTCGAAGAACAGATATTTTCGTTCCACTCATCAACTCTCTTCTTTCATGAAAACTACGTCTCAGAAGGAATATATATGCAACAAAACACGCTCCAAAAACTACTGGTACAGTACAAATCTCCCTCAGTGATGTTTCCAAATAGCTTATAAAGATAATAGCGGAAACTCGGCCGTAAAAGCATGCGCTCGCCTGGCGACAGCGATCACAGTGCGATCTCTTGGTGCGAGTTGACAGCATTACTCTTCTTGCCACCCACAGCTAGCATTTTTGAGTGCGCACCGACCGAAATTGCATTGTGAAGTTAACATATGTCTCGGATTGATATTTAGGCAGCAAATAATTTAAATATTAGTGTTAAAAAAACAAAAGATACTTGGTTCTGTACAATTTATATAGAATTCTAAAAAATACTGCAGATAATTCATGGCATGGTATTGATGTGAGTTGCTGAAGTCTGGAATATGTCCATACATACCCGTAAGCATTTACACTTATTGAAGTGTTACTTTTCGTAATTTAACACTTCCTATGTTTACATACGATTCAGAAGAATCATTTGTCTTATTCACAAATGCCTTTATGAAGACTGCAAAATATCTGCTAGCCAACAACAGAATACAGTTCTTGCATACTCCCTCCGGTGTGGCACATTCACTCGTAAGTAAATTAACCGTCTTGATTTTGACCCCATGCGTGCTTTCAATCAAAAATTGTTCAAAAGTGCATCTAAATATTTCTGACATTTTGTGTGACAGATCTTGAGCACACTCATGAGGAGAAGCATTTTGCTTCGAATAACCCACTGCGTGCATCTATAAATAATGAACAGGCTAAATTATATTGTAAAAGCATTCTGTATTAAAAGAAAACCGAACTATCAGTGTAATGGTAGGCTACTTGTTTACAATAAATTCATACTTAAATTTCCTTATTTCTTGGGAACCTGAAGAAAGATTTTGGATCACTTTGTTGCTTATAATTATTACAGCCATATATGGCACAAATACTCCCCGTACCAACCATTACAATTGGATAATTAGATCATCCACAGGTCAATAATTTCTTATAATTGTTTGGTTGTATCTCACGGTTGTAAATCAGCTGGGCTTACGTTGCCAACTCGGACCGCTAGGCGGTGCTGGAGAGCGCTGTCTCCTGTTTTGGCGAGGAGTTTCCGCTATTATCTTTATAAGCTATTTGATGTTTCCACTCAACAACTTTCAAAGGACCTACCCCCCACTACATTCGTCTCGGTAGGAGATGTGCCATCTCTCCTGATGTACCAACTTTCCCGACTTTTATCATACATCATTCTAGACCTATTGCTCCATATGTGTGTTTGAGTCTTCAGGCTTTTGACTGGTTTGATGCAGCACTCCATGCCTCCCTGTCCTGAGCTAATCGTTTCATCTCTACATAGCTACCACACCCTACAGTACATCCGAGGCAATCTAACATATTCTAACCTTGGTGTACCCCTACAGTTCTTGCCCTCGACTCTTCCTCCCAAAACAAAGCTTGCTATTCCTGGGTGTCTTAGTAGGTCTATGTGTTCTATCAACCTATCTCTTCTCTTCATTAGCAGTTGCCAGAAACATCACTTCTCTCCCACTCGTCTTAATACCTCTTCGTTTGTAACCCTATCTACCCATCTGATCTTCATCATTCTCTTGTAGCACCACATTTCATACGCTTCTAATCTCCTCTTTTCTGCTGCACTAATAGTCCATAGAGTGCCACGCTCAAGACAAAGGCTTTCAAAAATGACTTCCTAATAATTAAATCTATATTCGATGTCAACAGATTCATTTTCTGTAAAAATGCTTACCTTTCCTGTGTTAACCTACTTTTTATATCCTCTTAGCTTAGTCCACCACTGTGTATTTTGCTTCCTAAGTAACAGAAGTCTCCTTCTTCCATTAACTTTTCACCTGCCAATTCGACGTCCATAGGGGTTTCTGATTTATTTCGGCTTCATGTAACGTTGCACAAAATTCTTATTTGTAACCAATTTGCTACAAAATGTTAAGTCTTAAGGTACGATTTGGATCCTCGCCGCCAAGGCGGCGTGCTGCCATGGCGGCGGAAGCTCACTACCGCTCCACGTGTATTTAGATGGGATACATTTCGAACTCCGCCGCCGTTGCCCGTGCAGCGCCGCATGGGCAGCGTGGCCTCCCAGCCGCGCCAGGACCGGTCTGGCGGCTCTGCGGCGCCGCCTGTTGGCAACGAAATTATACAAAGCCCGGAAATGGAGCATAAAACTGCTATCCAAAATGGCGTTTCATAAAAGTCCGCTAGATGTCTCGACTTGTCGCTAATTTTCCCGTACCAATTATTGGAAAATAATTGCATCTTTTGCCATTTTTAAGGCCGAAAAAGTTAATCATTCAAATGATACGGCATCTAAAGAACTTTTAAATTGCATTTAATTTAATTTTAGGCCAATTTTATGTAACGGAAATATGTCATTAGGCTAAATTACGTATGGATTGGAGTGACCCGGTTAGGCCTAAATAAAAATAAAAACTTTACAATGCTTGAGAGCCAATATTTTCATACTTGACCGCCATACCACTAGGTGTGCTGCAGTAGATTGTTGTTGTCATGCTTTATCTTGCGTCTATTAACTTACTTCTATTATAATTGATATCCTGTTGCATACTTTTCCCAGCCGAGTGCTTTGTATCAACAATGTCGTCTTTAGCGGCAGATGACGAAAAACTCGTTGAGTTTGTATCCAAATAGGTACCCAGTTTTGTATGATGCAATATTTCGATCTATATTTTAAAGCACCCCTCGCTCTCTCGGGTTTTGTAGATCTCTTTCGTGGCTTTTCTTTTTCTTTTTCGCACCAATAGGGCTAGAATTAAGTTGTCATCGTCTTCCTCTTCCTCCAATAATATTTTAATTCCCGTTTTGGTAGCGGCACTACACGTGATGATCGGACCTCTATTAAATTACCTTAATGTAAACAGCCTACTGAACCTCTGCCGCGCTGCCCAGGCAGCGAGGAACGAAAACACCACAACTGCCCAGGCAGCGCCGCCATGGCAGCACGCCGCCTTTGCAGCGGCAGCGTGCCGCCTTGGCGGCGAGGATCCAAATCGTACCTTAACAAGTAGTTCCGGTACGGACTAAGTAGCCTACTTTTCTTAAAATTTAAGATACATGCCAATCTATATAGACCTATCTAGAATAATGACGAAATCAAGTTGGTAATATTAACATGTCTAAGTACTGCAGTTTGAAATACACCTGACACAGTGTAGCGTAATGGGGTAACTTACTACAGTTGGCAGCCCTGGTGACTCTGAAAATATTCATAGTTCCATCTCTTAAAGTATAGAATAGAATGCACATACAAAATTTGGTTGAAGACTAATGGATAATGGACGTTACATGCTGCTTGATTTTGGATTTATCAGTGCGTGTAAAATCATGTTGGCAGCACTGAGATTTATTAGTTAATCCAATTAATCTAGAATGTCCGGTACTGTACGTGTGCAAAGTTTAGAACTGATGGCTTGCATACTTTCTGATATATTAATATTAGGATTAAACAGATAGTGAGACAATTTATTAACAGTTGGCAACCCTGCTGGTTCTTACGAATACGCATAGTCATTACTGTTATACGAAATTTGGTTGAATCCATTTGCTAGTATAGAAGTTACATGCATTTATAAACTGGACCTCTAAGCTGGCTTAGAATCGCGTTGGCAGCACTGATGTATGTAAATTACGCCAAACTAAAGTAGAATGTCAGGTACTATACGTGCGCAAAGTTTAGAGAGAGCATTTTTTACCAGTTGGTAGCCCTTTGGCTCTTTAGAATACGCACAGTCATATCTGTTGTAGTGCACATAGTATATACGAAATTTGGTTGAAATCCAACTGATTGTAGTATATAGAAGGTACATGCATTTAGAAATTGGACCTATCGGCAGGCTTAGAATCATGTTGGCAACACTGGCATATATGGAATTCCGAAAATTTATCTGAAATGTTAGTATCTATGTGTGTGCCAATTTTGGAATAGTTCGCGTGCATAACTTCTGAGATATCCAACATAGAGCTCGAATTTCAATTGCGATTTTTCAGCAGATGGTAGCACTGACGTCAATTTCAAATATGGCCGTGAGATATTCAGGTATAGATATTTACTCTTACCAAATTTGGTTTCGATAGCTGCAGCCGTTTAGGACTTTATAGGAAGGGGGGGGGGGCACACAGACAGACAGACACACATTTTCCGGGATCGATATTTTAAGTCTACTTTTTCCTCATTTTTAGCCTATTCTCATTTTATGAAAAAAAAAAAAAAGGCTTATGAGATCACCTTTTGTCCGTGTGTTTGTGTGTGCGTGTGTGTGTCCCTAATAACTTCTAAACGGCTAGAGCGATTTTAATGAAACTTGGTAAGATCATAGCACCATTCTGGCCAACCCCGACCGTGCCCTTCAAATTTTATTGTCTCTCACCAATCCAACATGGCGTCTGTGCAAAATATTTCACCAGCATTCAGTATCTCCGAAACTCTTACCGATATCACCCTGAAATTGTGTAGGGTGATAAAGGGCACTACTAGAAGTTCACTTATGAGACATTCAGAAACCTGGTAACTACAATACCAACATGGCGGTCGAGCGAATTTGAGACTTTTAAGTAGACTTTTCTCGCGATTTAACCATCCAAACGTAATGAAACTTGGTACAGCAAATGTTTATACACATTGTAATGCACTGGCGTCTAAGTTAGTTCAATTGTTTACATAACCTAAAAATGGCGGCTGTGCGAAATATTTCACTGGCATTTTATATCTCCGAAACTTTTACAGATATCACCCTGAAATTGTGTACGGTGATAAAGGGTACTGGTACAAGTTAATCTATGTAACTTTCATAAACCTGTAAAGTACAAAACGAACATGGTGGCCAAGCGAATTTGAAACATTTTAATAGACTTTTCTCGAGATTTAACTCTCTGAGCGCATTGAAATGTGGTACAGTAAATGATTATACATATTGTAATGCTCTGCCATCTAATTTAGTTTAATTGTTTACATAACCTCAAGATGGCGGATGTGCGAAATTTTAAAATTACGTTTTTATTTCTTGTGTCGTAATCATGCGATCGAAGTGAAAGTTTGAATAATGAAGCTACGCAATAATTTTCCTTTAATGATGCATAACTCTATGGCCTATACATATATGAATCCAAAATGGCAAGCATCCAAAATATTTAAACAGTTCTCAATATCTACGAATCTTTTACAGCAATCGAACTGAACTTTTTTATGTTCATAGAAGCTATGAACATAAGTTCACCTATAGGACTTTCAGTAACCTTGTGATCACAAATTCAACATTGGCGGCGACGCGAAGTATAAATATTTAAATGGACGTTTCTCGCGATTTAACCATCCGAGTGCAGTGAAACTTTGCACGTTAAATGCTTATACAAATGATAATCCACTGGCATTTAATTAATTTCAATTGTTTTCATAACCATAAAAAGTGCTGTGCGAAATTTTAAAATCTCGTTTTCATTTCTTGTGTTCTAATCATGCGATTGAAGTTTGAATACCACACGTACACAATAATCTTCATGTAATAGTACATAAATCAAAATCGAACCTGGCGACCATATTTAGACGGTTCTCAATATCTACGAATCTATCACAACCTTCTAACTGAAATTTTGTATGTAGATAGAGGCAATGAACATGAGTAGGATATATGAAAATAAGCTGTATATTTCTTCACGGAACTACTTGTTGCAAAATTAGAAATGTAGGCTTAAAATCATAGATGCTACAAGCCGCTCAATTCGGAATTCGAAGTGTGAAATTTCGGATTTAAAAACAATTGCAGGAACGTTATTTACAGAAATAAATAAAACATAAAAAATAAGCCAAAGGGAGAAGTTGTAGTTGTTGTTGTTGTTGTTGTTTGTGTTGATTCATTTTAGGGGCTCATAAATGCAACTCCCCATAGTCGTGGTCGGCGACTTAAGACACACAAACACGCTGCTGGGTATAGGAATTTGTCCTCTAACACGTGTTAATGTGGACGTTGTAATGTGCTTACATTGAATTATTAGGTTGTGGTATTTAGATAGGTGCCTTCAAACCTAAAATATTATACTGTTTCATGATCTTCTGCAGTGGAAGGTGAACATTTCTTTAAATGCCACTGACAGCACTGATATTCGAAATTGGGATCCACACACAATACATTATAAGTTACTGTTCCTAAAGGAGAGTTCTGCTTAATGTGCTTAGTTATAGGTGGATGATATGAATTTAGAGACCACAATGAGTCGGAGAATTTAAAGATACACAGAAATCGGAATGACAGACATTCAGAAGATGAGCTTCGACTGAACGAAGTTTGTTTTGTTGAAGTTTCGTCTATTATTTTTTGAAGTCCTGTTCAATTTCCATTAATCTACCTTGATCGGAATTTCTTTTTTCTGATCTAATGGTTTTCGAAGTTTGTTTTTGAATTTTAAGGAAGTCATCCCATTTTTGTTTTGTTTTGTGTGAACTTTAATTTTGCCAGGCTTTAATTCAGTATTCAATTGCTTTGTCACAGTTTTCATTCCACCATGTATGCTAGCCATTTCTTTCAGATCCATCCAATCAGAAGGCTTTCAGTTGGGGATATTTATGAGGAAGGTCTCTGTGTTTTCTTTAAAATAATTTGAATCAATCTTCAAATTATTGTTCTTGTATTTGGTCTGTTTGGTTTAAATTTAACAGTTAGTGATCAGACTCGATTATACCGTATCATTAGGCCTAATAATTTCCATATTTTTATTATTATGATTATTATTAATATATTTCTTTAATCGATTGTTCCCCTTTAGGTGAGTGATTGAACTTGCATACATGAATTCATCTTCTGGCGTCTTCCCGCTTCTCTTCCCAAAATCTCTTCATCTTCTCAGAATGCTCCTACTTCCGCTCATCAGTGCATTTTCTTCCAGGCTGTCGTGATGGTCTATGCTCAAACTTAACATTTTAAAATTTTATTCCGGCACTCGGTGCGGTCCTCGAGATTTTCTATGTTTTTTTTTTCGTGTAGCCTCCTGAGAGGCCGAGTGCAGGTCTTTCAAGTCGACGCCCATGGGCGACCTGCGCGTCGGGATGAGAGATGGAATGGATGAAGATGATTGAAACTGGGCAAGGATGTGGAAGGAAGCGGCCGTGGCCTGTCAGAAGGTACCGTCGCAGCATTTGCCTGTGTTGAAAATGGGAAACTACGGAAAACCATTTCAAGGACGGTCGATGGTGGGGCTCGAACCCACGCGTCTACCGAGTCAGCAGAGAGCTTGGCCCCATGACCTAATTCTGCGCTTTAGCCAGCATAGCCACTGCTGTCGGTATTTTCTATGTTGACCTGTGGTATATTATACGTAGCCTGCTCTAGGGTTAGTTCATTTGACAGCCTGGTCATCCTCCAATCACAAGGCACTACAAGAAATGTAGTATACAGAGAAGTACTAAGTGGCAAATAAAAAGGTGACACAAAATGTTGAAATA
Organism: Meconema thalassinum; assembly: GCA_946902985.2. Classification (NCBI taxonomy): domain Eukaryota; kingdom Metazoa; phylum Arthropoda; class Insecta; order Orthoptera; family Tettigoniidae; genus Meconema; species Meconema thalassinum. The sequence continues at coordinate 148,735,562 of OX336390.1, read as the reverse complement.
TCATTAGAAGCGGTGGGGGAGGGTGTATTGGCCTTCCGTTCAACATAAATAAATCATGATAAACTATTTATTACCTAATAGTGCATTATGCAACGAGTCTATAATGGCAATAATTAAGACACCAGTATGTTTATAAAACGAGCGAAGGGAGTTTTATAATTTCCATACGGGTAAACTCGAGAACCACTGGATGGATTTCGATGCGATTTTCACCATTCTGTAAAGGATACCTCGCGGAAGGTTTCTGTAGGAAATAATTTATTTATGATCAAAGGAAGCCAAGCAGTAACGATTTCAGAGAAAAAGTCGGGGGAAAAATCCTGGCGTCCGTGCGCTTTTAGGTAGATTTTTAGGTAGATTTCATTAGAAAGCTAACTATTGCAATGGGTACCATGTTTCGACTTCCGGAAAATTTCGACATACCTTCGCGTTTCACATCCCCTCGGACACCAAAACCACCGTCAGTTCAAAAGTTTATATTGAACCCTTTATCCACAGGCTGTATAAAGGATTCTAATAAATTATTCATCATCTTTTGATACATTTCTACAGGCAGCAGATATGAGAGCCAGACGGTGTTGGGAAATATTGAGAAATCAGTTGCCGAGAGGACACAATGGTTTAAGCTCCTGTGGTATTTTAGGAAGTAGCATAATATTCAGGACACATAGAACTGGTGCAACGTTTAGCGCGGAGACGGCTTGGGCACGCACAATATGGCCTGTTGCTATGAGTGTTGGCGCCAAGAAGAAAATCGAATGCTACGAAGTAATTGGTCAATCTTCATGTTAACCACTCCATGTGGCAGAAATACATGTAAAAGCGCGAAAAGATCTACAAGAGTCTGGACCAATAATATCAAGACGCCCTGTTTTAGCGGCAACTCGGCTTGGTAACGCACCCTGGTAGATTAACGCGGGAGTTATCTACGGATTAATTCCACGATCGATTCGAGTTAGCTACAGCATAATCGTAACCTCCACACTGCTACGAACTCAATGATACCGATCGCATGCTAGTCTGATAATTATTATGGAATATTTTTCCATAAATCCCCTTCTACACCTACCCTAGTCAGTTTCATTTATAATGATCCAGAAAGCTTCGAGAGAACACACTTTATTTTGTGCGTCTGAGGACGTAACACACACTTTCATTTGTGCGTCTGAGGACGTAACGTTGTTTTTTATTTGAGCATTTGAGGACGTAAGGTGTCCGAGGACACGAGGCATTCTCTGCAAATTTTTCATGTAGTTGAACATGGAACATTTTCGTCAAGTTAGAAGTGTAACTTCAGTGATTTATTTGTAGTCCCAGTACTACCAGATAGGACCAGTTCATCGAATATAATTCACCAATAGACTGTCAAGGAATTTAGTACTTGATCGGTGAATTTAATAGGAAATATATCGTGAGTGTATCTGACAAAACTTTATTTAATTCAGCACGAGATGACATCTAGGAACGAGACCGGATCTTGGAAACAGCAGGACATTTGCCAGAAAATGTCGATGACGAGCTAAGCATCTTAAAGGAGGGATGGCTGCAGATGTTTTCCTTGACGCTGTTTTAAAGGATTGAGTACAAATGAATTTATTTATTTATTAAATCAGCTATGGTATTATGGGACATATTTTTTGTAGATATTTGTTTGCTTGTTTGGTAATGTAGATTCTTAGTTCCTGTTTACTGACACATTAAATATGGGACAAGCCGAGCGTTGTGTAATTTGTAAATATTGTGATTTGTGTTTGGTTCAACTATACGGGGCGACGCGCAGCTCGTGCTCGCTTTCGCTTGCGTAAATCGCGGTCAAGCATTATAATTCGGAAGTCTGCCTTGTAACAAAAATGGAACTGAATTAAATTTGAGATTAAAAATAGAATTTGGAGGAAAAAGATTATTTGTGAGCAGAATTTTATGACGGATCAGGATTATTTTGATAGTTGCTTTTTCAGCAGATCTGAACGGGATGGCACTTTGCACCCGAGTTTTTGTTGTGTATTTTTATGTGTCTTTGGACGCAATATTGGTTGATCTGTTTTGAGCCGACCCAGTGGTATGTTTATGAGAGAGAGTCAGTCCAAGCTTTATGGTGCGTAGTGTGATTTTATGATGTGTTAGCGAGAATATATCATTGTGATTATTCTGACTTGCTCAACATCAGCCCAGTTCATGTCCTCGCGAGGCTGGACTCGTGGTTTATTTTGTGTTTTCTTGCCATCCAAGCGGATGAGTGAGATATGTTTGCGTTCCAGGTGGAACTTGCACCTAGCTTGAGGGACTGAGAGAGATAGTTGACGCAGCGATGATTCATACAAGAGGGGCGCGCTCAAATCAGATAAAGCGACTTGTCATTAGTAACAGGCCTGGATCCTGTACTTCAATTTAAGACGTTGTTTTAAATTCACAAAACCTGATCGGTTATATTGAGTATTTGTTTGATTAAATGGGTGTTGTCATTTAGACTTTCACGGCCCGTGTTAGTATTCATAATGTTGAATTTTGGGCTTATGCCGTGTTTAATTCTATTAAAATTCGACGCGTTTCGAAAGAAACCATGTCTTTCATCGTCAGGAATAATCTGGAATACGACAATGTTGCTAAGAGAAAGCAACGAAGAACATATAGAAGGTGCCCAAAGATGGACGCCACTATAGTCCCATATTAGGGACAACGGAAAGCAGCAGTGAATTACTTTCTCAGGGTTCTGATAATAGGTAGCCAGGATTCACTGAGATTGTAGCCAGTGTCGCGGTTGAAATTATCTGGGTGTTTACGTATTTCAACCGCCTCTCTGATGATTCTGGGACGATATTGCTTTATACGGGCAAGAACATCCACTCCTTGGAACATGACATCATGGCCAAGTGTTAAAGCATGATCGGCAACAGCTGATTTATCAGGTTGAATGAGCCTGATACATCTATTATGTTCCTTAATGCGAGTGCATATTGTTCTCGAAGTCTGCCCGATGTAAACCTTGCCACAAGTACAGGGAACTCTGTAGATACCCGGTTGTTGCAATTTAGGCAAACTGTCCTTAGTTGGTCGCAGGAGTTGCCTAATTTTAACAGAAGTTCCAAATACAGTCCGTATGTTGTACCGACGTAGGATTTTAGCAATACGATCCGTTGTGTTATGTATGTACGGAAGGTAAGCAGTTCCTCTTACATCTCTTTTCTCAACTGACGTCCTATTATTATTTGTTGGTTTCAGAACCGTAGAAATCAAAGCCTTGCTATAACCGTTGCTCTCAAAGGTGGTTTGCAGGGTGTTAATTTCTTCTTGTAAAGAAGACACTTCACAAATCCTCCTAGCCCTGGTAGTTAGAGTTGTAAGTATACCATGTTTCTGGGCAGGGTGATGGTGAGAACTTGCGTGGAGATATCTATTGGTGTGTGTTGGCTTACGAAAAACGCTGTGTCCTAAAGATCCATCCTCTTTCTTGGTGACGAGAACATCTAAAAAAGGTATTTTGCCGTCAGATTCCTTTTCCATGGTGAAACAAATAGAAGGGTGCTGGAGATTAAGGTGATCCAGGAAATGGCTAAGATTTTCCTCACCTTCCGTCCAAACAACGAACGTGTCATCCACATAACGCCACCAGATCTTCGGTTTGAAGGGAGCCGACGACCTCCTCCTACTTTCTATGGAATGGGAATTTTTATGAGCAGACTGATGGTGTGGCCATGGTTAGTCCTCTCTCTCCTGTTGTGGCTAATTTCTTCATGGAGAACTTTGAAGAGAAAGCTTTGTCGTCGGCTCCTTTCAAACTGAAGATCTGGTGGCGTTATGTGGATGACACGTTCGTTGTTTGGACGGAAGGTGAGGAAAATCTTAGCCATTTCCTGGATCACCTTAATCTCCAGCACCCTTCTATTTGTTTCACCATGGAAAAGGAATCTGACGACAAAATACCTTTTTTTAGATGTTCTCGTCACCAAGAAAGATGATGGATGTTTAGGACACAGCGTTTTTCGTAAGCCAACACACACCAATAGATATCTCCACGCAAGTTCTCACCATCACCCTGCCCAGAAACATGGTATCCTTACAACTCTAACTACCAGGGCTAGGAGGATTTGTGAAGTGTCTTCTTTACAAGAAGAAATTAACACCCTGCAAACCACCTTTGAGAGCAACGGTTATAGCAAGGCTTTGATTTCTACGGTTCTGAAACCAACAAATAATAATAGGACGTCAGTTGAGAAAAGAGATGTAAGAGGAACTGCTTACCTTCCGTACTGTACCCGATACCTACTTTAGGCTATCGGCTACGCCAGCTGACATTAAGCTGTAGTTGAGGTTTTGGAAAGCAATCGGAAAAGATAGCGCACCGATCGCGTCAAGAAGAATGCCAAGATGACGTAGGAGGTCAAGAATCAAGGAGGCATTGAAATCTGTAAGAAGATAGAATTATGGATAAAGATGTGAAGCTTTATTGAAACATATATGGAATTATAGTAATTTAAACAACTTAGAAGAGGATATATAACATGTATTATATGTGGAAATAATTTTATGGAAATAAGTTATTTTATAACAGAACAGCCGAGAGGATTCGGGTTCGAGACTATGTTCATGACGTAAGAGCGCAGTGGTGGGAGAATGAGCCACGTGCCGCGCGGAGCACATAAGCCGAAACACAGCGCTAGCAAGTTCAGTTGAGCCCAAGGAGACGGGCAGTTCAGAGCAGCTCTGTAGCACAAGCGGGGCGCATTGAAGGTCACGCAGCATACGGAAACTGTCACGGCAGGAGTGTAGGCGACAGTTCTCGCATCGCCGAGCAGCCAAGGCCGAGCGGGTCGTTGATCCAGGCGGGCTGGCCGAGGAGACAATTGTAGACAGCCGGGGTATTTCAAAACCACACTGCTCGTATTTGAAGACTTTATTTCAAGCTTCATTTCGACGCTGATCGAACACAGGCTTTTACGAATAACCTTATAACCATGCTGTTATATAACACATTCAAAGCGACTTTTACTATTCCAAGTAAACTGAATGTTTAGCATAGGCTCTGATGAACATTATATCGTGCATTTATAAGATTTATATCTTATACAATTTTCATGAGTTACATATTACGAACAGATACAGGGTGTATCGTAATCTTGAACACTATCTAGTAAAATTTTATTTTACTCAAGTGGGACTTTGCAGTAAGTTGAGATTGGACTTACAATTCTCAAACTGAACATTTAACGGAACAGTGGCGTATATTAGAAGAGGAGTAGGGGGTCCGCTGTTTCCATGAACTTTTCGAGAAGGAGTTGGACAATATCCGCTATGGGTAATTCAAGGTTCAACATGACCGAGTAAACGTGAATAGAGACAAGATGGCACCGCAGAGCGATGGATTCGATTCCTGACGAGAGGAGTCCACCAGCTGATTCGCTTGGGATTTCGAAGGAAATCGTCATTTCATGGATGAAATGATATTCACGCCGATCTTACGAGAAATTCTTTATGTAGGGAAAATCGACGATCTTGGAAATTATATTACAACTGATAATGAAAGGTATTGTAAGAGTTATGTCTACCTGATGCGATTATTTTCATGAATACTGGGCACACATGTATATTTTTCTAATAGGAGTGATTTGATTATTAAGACATGGTTTGAATTTATATACTTCGAATTTGCTAGAATATGGAGTGACCATATGATATGGCAGGCATCATTATACGAAATTCTCACCATTGATTGGCTTTATTAAGCAAATGTTTGGTCTTTTAGACATTTTTCCAGCTAGGATATTTTTCATGAATAGTTTTTTTTGTGTAACGAGTATTTCGAACTCGTGATCTGCAATTGATTATCAGAAATTACTTCGTCAGTTCATTGCATACTAGCGAGTGTGTATTATTCATCAGTAGGGATTTTTTCCATTGGATTGTTTGGAGATATTAAGAAGTTATTCACTTTAGTGAATGAACATCGCTTTTATATGACAACTAGAAACTTGTTGATTCCTATCTGATACATTCACTCATATAGCCTACGAGGTGGGGTCCTTCGTATTTATACGATTGTATGGTGGCTACTCACCTTACCCATCGTTCAGGGAACTATCATCCAAGTCGACGGGGCGAGGTCTTTCGTATTTATACGACTGTACGGTGGTTACACATCTTACTCGCCATTGAGGGACTCATTTTATCATCCGAGTGTACACGAGATGTAAGTGAATCAAACAAGGAACTACTAGTCACATATCAGTCGAAATTTTGTTAAATAAAGTAACGATAAATGTCAACAGGATTGCATTTAGTAATTCTTGTTTGCCAATCCAATATTTTGTTGCTATACTCTTTAGAGAGTAATTTCAATTTAACAGCTGTTACAGCTGATGCTTTGATGATTTTTATAATTGTGTTTGATACCTTTGAGAAGGATTTAAAGTAATTGAATCTTATAAGATTAATCATTAATGGTCATAATTATTTTAAGGCAGATCAGTATTGCAGATTTTGATATGAGAGATTATAGCACATTGGTGTTTTTCTGCGATGTGAATTATGATATTTGTAAGAGAATTTATGCTATTTGAAAGCAAATCTTAAATTACTGAAGTAATATTTTTCCAATTGTTTAAGGAGTTGTCTAGATGTGATCAGAGTAATTACAGTCATTGGAGATTATGTGCGTTGATAATTTGAAGCCATTTATATATTTTTTGTAGATCATGCAACATGGTTAAGTGGAGTTTGTGATAGGCATTTTGTGGAATTTGCCATGTGATAGTTGCAACGTTGATAATGTATTTTGAAGCAGACATGAGGTCGTCGTACCCAGTCTAGCGCAATTGTTGAGATTCATGCTGTATGTGCTGAATATTTATGGAGTTTTGTGGAGTAATTCTTATATTCAAATGTGATATTTGAAGTATTGAAGAAATGTAGTGTCGTTGTGGATAGTTAGATCCAACGTGATGTGGAGACAATAATATTTCTTGGCATGATAAATTAAATACGAGATATAACTTGGAAGTGGTAAAACTGTAAGACAACGTTCTATAAACCATATTAAACAATTTGTTAGGAAATTAAACTGAAGCTGATTCCTGCCCGTGGTGCCCCTGCTAAGGTAGTTGGAATTATATTTCCATTACCGAACTGAACGTCAGAAATCCAGAAGCAAATCAAAGAATGGTGAAAATTAATATAAACCGGCCCTTTTCAGCGCCAAAACTGACAATCATCTCTGTCAATATTGAAGGTCTTTCATCCACCAAGGAAGAGTTATTAAGCCAGATATGCCATGATCAGAAATGTGATTTACTATGTATTCAGGAAACCCACCGAGACTTGACTCTCCACCGTCCAAAAATCAAGGGTATGAGCCTAATAGTTGAACATCCTCATCGACATTATGGCAGCATTATCTTTGCCAAACCTAATATTCAGATCGTCTCCACAGGAATTTCCATTGTAGATGACACCGAAATTCTTACAGTAGAGCTTAGCAACTGTTCTGTAACATCAGTTTATAAGCCCCCAGGTACTGTATTTAAATTTGTAGAACCCAGCAACTTCCAGCATCAATCTGTGAAGTTTGTTGTTGGTGATTTCAACAGCCGTAACACAATATGGGGTTACTCAACTACCGATGAAAGTGGTGAGGCCGTGGCTGAATGGGCAGACTCATATGATCTCAACTTATTGCATGATAACAAACTTCCAGCATCTTTCAACAGTGCAAGATGGAGGCGTGGATATAATCCCGATATGATATTTGTGAGTGAAAACATATCTCATTTATCAATAAAATCAGTGGGTCAAGCTATTCCTCACACGCAACACCGGCCTATTATATGCCAGGTTTATGCTGCCATTCGACCACAGTCAGTTCCTTTCCGACGTAGATACAATTTTAAGAAGGCTGATTGGGAGAAATTTACCATTTCTCTAGATGAGAATATTCTAAATATTGAGCCAGTTCCTGAATTATATGACGACTTTGTAAATATCGTGAAGTATTGTTCCCGTGTTTCAATTCCCCGAGGCTGCAGAGCACAATATATAAAAGGTCTGACTTCGGAAACTGAGGAACTTTTGAAAAACTATCTTGACCTCTTTGATAATGACCCATTTGGTAACGATACCCTTCAAGCTGGGGAAGATCTTTTAACAGCGATTTCCAAGAACAGGAACGATGCATGGTGCCAATTGATGGAGGAGACGGATCTAAGTAAGAGTAGTCAGAAAGCCTGGAGACTCCTTAAGTACCTGAGTTGTGATCCAACAACAAAAGAGGGACACAAAAATATAACAGCTAATCAGATTGCTCGTCAGCTCGTGGAAAATGGTAAATCTGACCATCCATTACGCAGGTCAGATCATAAAATTGCTCGGTCAGAAGAACTCGAGACTAGTCAACTTATGCAACCTTTTTGCATGGCAGAACTGACGGCAGCCATTGATAGTTGTAAGATCGGCAAGGCAGCAGGAGTAGATGATATCAGATTAGAGCAGATCAAACACTTTGGGGAACGAGCAAGAGAATGGGTCCTAGCTTTCTTCAACAACTGTTTGAAATCCTGCAATTTCCCAAAAACCTGGAGGAAATCACGAGTCATACCGATCCTGAAACCTGGTAAAATGTCAACTGAACCTCAAAACTACAGGCCAATATCCTTGTTGTGTCACCTGCTTAAAATCTTTGAACGAATGTTACTGAACCGCCTAGTTCATGTCGTAGAGCCTGCTCTCATACAACAACAAGCAGGCTTCAGACCAGGGAAAAGTTGTACATCCCAGATCCTTAACCTCACTCAATTCATTGAGGATGGCTTTGAAACACGGAATATCACGGGAGTAGCTTTTATCGATTTGACCGCTGCCTATGACACTGTCAATCATCGTGCTTTGTTACAGAAGATTTATGGAATCACGAAGGATTACAGTTTCACAAAACTTATTGAAAGTTTCCTTCAAAACAGGAGATTTTATGTGGAATTCCAAGGACAGCGCAGTCGATGGAGACGTCAAAGAAATGGCTTACCTCAAGGTAGTGTTCTATCACCAATGTTGTTTAACGTCTACACTAACGACCAACCACTTCCAAGGAACACTAGAAGTTTTCTTTATGCCGACGATCTAGCATTAGCTTGTCAGGGGAAATCCTTCGAAGATGTTGAAGCTCATTTAACACAAGCATTGTCTGAGTTGGATGTCTATTACTATGATAATCAACTTCGTCCAAATCCATCAAAAACTCAGTTGTGTGCATTTCATCTGAAGCACAAGCAGGCTCGTCGTGAACTTAACGTCTCTTGGCAAGGAACACGCTTAGTTAACACTCCTCATCCAAAATATCTGGGAGTTACCCTCGATCGTACTCTGACCTACAAACAGCATTGCCGGAATACCAGACTAAAGGTGGAAGCTAGGAATAACATCCTACGTAAGATCACTGGTAGCACCTGGGGCTCTCAACCATCAACCTTGAGAACGACAGCGCTTGCAACATGTTACAGTGTTGCAGAATATGCATGTCCAGTGTGGTACAAATCCACCCATGCAAATAATGTTAACAAGGCGCTTAATGAAACATGTAGGCTTATTACAGGTTGTTTGAAGCCTACACCTCTTGCAAAACTTTACCAGCTTGCAGGGATAGCACCACCGGATATACGTCGTGAGGTAGCAGCCAATGAAGAGAGAGCTAAACAGGTTAATCAGTTTTCCCATCCGTTGTACGGTTATGTACCAGCCACCCGTAGGTTGAAGTCCAGGAGAAGTTTCCTCAACACCACTGCAGTCTTGCTAACTACACCAGCTACAGCTAGAAAACAATTGTGGACTTCTCGGCTTGGGAATAACTCTCTATGGGATCACCCTTCGGAAAGCCTCCCACCTGGACATGATCAGAAATGGATCGTGTGGAGGGCACTTAATCGTCTCCGTTCTGCTGTTGGAAGATCTAAGGATAACTTGCAGAAATGGCACTTCCCCGTCGACTCCACCAACTGCGACTGCGGTATGCCCCATACCATGGAGCATCTACTGAATTGTCCGCTGTGCCCTGCCACTTGTACAGCAGAAGATCTTTTACTAGCAACTTCCAATGCTATACAGGTTGCACATTTTTGGTTGACCGTGGTTTGAAAAGACATTGTGTGTTGTATGGTTTACTTCTGTAAATATGTATGTAATTTTAGTGTAATCCAGTACTTTGTTTGCTTCTGACACGAATAAATAAATAAAACAAATAAATGAAGTTGATAATACAAGATTTTCTGAAAATAATAATTAATGAAATAATAATCTGAGATTTAAGCATATTAACGATCTGACCTAATGAAATAAAAATCAGAATGACTAGATGAAATAATAAAATCTAAATAACCAGATGATTGAAATTTAAATAAGTTGATAAATTAAATTTTGAAATAAATCGATGAATTAAATAGATGGATGAATTAAAGATTGGATAAAATAAACTGATTGAAATAAATTAATAGACGATTGTAATGATGATGAATAATTGAATTAGAAGGTGATAATTAATTAAAGAAGCTGATGATTAATGAATTTATATGGAATTAAATAAATTTAATTGAGAAATAATTGGAAGGAATTGCAACTTGAGTTGAGAATTTAAATGATGTAATGGTGATGAATTAAGGATTCTGACAGGAAGATGTAGAATTTTGAAGTGAGAATTAATGTGAGAAATGTTTAATTTTGATGATGACGATAATGATTTTCAATAAGCTACGAATTTTCTGTAATTCACAGATAAGTGATTGATTGTTAATGACGATGTAAATAATGTAAATTAATTATTCAATGTTTAGGAACATTTGATTAACATGTTCAACATTCAAATTATGCCATGCAAACCATAAATTTACGTGATATTTAATATGTGTGATTATTATATGTGTATGTTTAGACAGATTAATAACTTTATTAAATCCACATTGATGTTAAATTAAAGAGAAATTAGGTCTCAGGTTTCACAAATGTCAGTGACGAAAGACATAGTGCTACAGTGATCCTGAGAACCCAAGAGAACTTTATAAAATTTTCTTGTTATGTGGATAAAATTAATTTTGAATTAGAAAAGAGATGGTTCGATTTTTGGACAATGACAATTTAACTTTGGCATTCGACCATACTCTTAGGTAGGATTTATATTTAAAATGTCTGTCTGACTATCAAAGTAAAATAAATTTGTTTTTATCTTAGTTGTGATCTGATAATGGTGTGATGTTCCTTTTTCTTTCCTTGTCTTGAGTAAGGCTTATCCGGAAAGGAAGTGGTTTGCTAGGAATTCAGTTGATGGCGCCCATTTATATTTGCATTATTTCTATTAAACTTAAGCCCGTAACGACCCTAGAGATACTTTGTCTCGTGATACCCACTGCTTTTTCGATAATTCAGCTGAATTTCCGACACATTCCTTATTTGACTAGAGGTTCATTTAACTCCGCTCTGTCCCGGAACTCCAGGAATGCGATGTTATAGCAGATGGGTCATCGCATCCCCAGGACGAACGGGTACAGTACATACATAACACAACGGATCGTATTGCTAAAATCCTACGTCGGTACAACATACGGACTGTATTTGGAACTTCTGTTAAAATTAGGCAACTCCTGCGACCAACTAAGGACAGTTTGCCTAAATTGCAACAACCGGGTATCTACAGAGTTCCCTGTACTTGTGGCAAGGTTTACATCGGGCAGACTTCGAGAACAATATGCACTCGCATTAAGGAACATAATAGATGTATCAGGCTCATTCAACCAGATAAATCAGCTGTTGCCGATCATGCTTTAACACTTGGCCATGATGTCATGTTCCAAGGAGTGGATGTTCTTGCCCGTATAAAGCAATATCGTCCCAGAATCACCAGGAGGCGGTTGAAATACGTAAACACCCAGATAATTTCAACCGCGACACCGGCTACAATCTCAGTGAATCCTGGCTACCTATTATCAGAACCCTGAGAAAGTAATTCACTGCTGCTTTCCGTTGTTCCTAACATGGGGCTATAGTGGCGTCCATCTTTGGGCACCTTCTATATGTTCTTCGTTGCTTTCTCTTAGCAACATTGTCGTATTTCATATTATTCCTGACGATGAAAGACATGGTTTCTTTCGAAACGCGTCGAATTTTAATAGAATTAAACACGGCATAAGCCCAAAATTCAACATTATGAATAAATGGGTGTTGTCCATGTTGTAAGGTAGCTCCCAAAACTCCTGTTTGTCTGGCGTTTTATAAAAATGTAAACATAGTTTTTCAGCCGTTAGGCTTTTTTTTTGGTTGCTGTTGCTTTATTTCTTGTGTGTTTATTTTACGCGTTCAATGACCCCGAGTGGCATTAGGTGTGCGAGGCTGTGTTCCCAATTTGTGATGAGAGCGTTTTGGCCTATGTGTGGCATGCTCTTTTTTAATTCGTGTGCTCTGCACCAGTTAGGATCTCAGCGAGATTTGTCATCTTTTTGTATTATTAGATCTTGCATGTGTCAGTAGTAATTATAGTGTATTAATTAAGGGTGGGTCCCATAGCCGTAGTGTGATTTAAAAGATGCAACTCCGTGAGCAACATGAATGTTTCAGTTGTAAACGGACTCGCATCAGTGCTCATTTTTTTTATTAACGAGCAGTACACCACGCATTATATAACTTCTTGACCAGGAAAAATGGACTTGTATCCATATGTTGTGACGAGCGAGTTCTTACCGCTCAATTTTATGCTATGATTTATCATTTTATGTGAAGCTGTATTCACATTGTTTTGTTGGTGGAGCGAGTCTTACCGCTCAGTAATATATTTATTTCTTAAGGGGGTGAAATTCAGGGAGGATTTCCTTTTTTATTTATTACTAGCAGGTACCCGCGGCTTCGCTCGCGATCAGGACAATGGGGACGATGTATTATTGCTGATAATTGGTTTATTCTATTACAGCAATCGCGGCTACAGGTGGGTAGATTCAAATTCTGAGAATTCTGATACATACAGTATATAGATATGAGCAGCAAAGTGGGAATTTTATAGAGTTGTGAACACATTTGAAAATTTTAGTTTTGGTTTTGCCATCTTCTGCTGAGACATAACGATTTTGTTGGCCGGATACTCGCCAGCACGCCACATACAGTTGTCCATGGGAAAAAATGGGTTTGTCTAAACGTACACCTGGAATGGCAAATCTATCTGAATATGGGGAATTAGAAGTATTTTTCCTTAAGGTAATCTGGGTATAATTTTGCCACACTTATTGATGATTTGAACGTCAACATGTCGCTATTAATAGACCTATAGTAAAATATCTCTCACCTTGGTCGCTGATGTACATTATGCAGTCACTTCCAGTGTTACATCCCAGGGATTGAAATTCTCCAACAACCCTTTTGCCTCACATGCCTCTCTAAGTAATTAAAATTCCCCATTGTTGTTGTTTGAGTCTTTAGTTTTTTGACTGGTTTGATGCAGCCCTCCATGCCTCGCTCTCCTGAGCTAATCGTTTCATCACTATATAGCTACCACACCCTACATCCGAGGCAATCTGTATAACCCTGGTCTACCCCTACAGTTCTTGTCCTTGACCCTCCCATCCATAACTAAGCTTGCTATTCCTGGGTATCTTAATATGTGTCGTACCAACCTATCTCTTCTTTTCATTAGCAGTCGCCAGAAACATCTCTCCTCTCCCACTCGTCTTAATAGCTCTTCATTTGATACCCTATCTAACCATCTGATCTTCATCATTCTCCCGTAACACAACATTTCACACGCTTCAATTCTCCTCTTTATTGCAGCACCATTATTCCAAGTTTCACTTCCTTATAGTGACTCAAAAGCTTTCAAAAATGACATCCTAATACCTAAATGTATATTCGATGTCAAGAGATTCCTTTTTGTGTAGAAATGCTTTCCTTGCCTGAGCCAACCTGCTTTTTATATCCTCTTTGCTTCGTCCATTACTGGTTATTTTGCTTCCTAAGTACCGGTAACAGAAGTCTCCTACTTCCCGTAGCGTTTCACCTGCCAATTTGATGTCCATAGAGGTTTCTGATTTATTTCGGCTGCATTCCAATAATTTTGTTTTACATTTATTGATTTTCATCATGAATTCATTCGTCAAGACGGAGTCCATACCATTCAAAAACTCGTTCAAATCTTCTGGCGTATTGGCCAAGATGACGATGTCATCAGCAAATCTCAGAGATGAAATTATTTCTCCCTGAATCTTCACTCCGACTTTACATTGTTCTCCAATTTCCTGATTATTGTGCTTTTAGAGATCTTTGAAATGCGTTGCCCTCGCACATGGTGTAGATGCATTGTCAAAGGAAAACATTCCATGTTACGAACATGGGCCGCATAACCAGTACCGAAAGCCTATTCTGGACAGCAGTTCCTTGAACTCAGATTTGCCAACATTTTATTGTATCTTTCCATGTGGTATGTCTCTGTACCTCAACATACAGAAGAGTGCTTTAAAAATCATGTCTTGTGTAAATTTTGGAAAATGTAGTGAGTGTGGTTTTTGCCGGAGTGGATACTCGCTAGTAGAAATTCTTTTCAGTAAAATAGACTGGTTCACAATTTGGTAAGTGCACATTGAGGTATATGACGGCGGGATGCCTTAAGTGTTAAGGAAACGGCAATAGCCGCCTCAGAGCTTCGTTGCTATTGAAATTATGACCAGACCGATATTTGTACTTAGCTATACGGGATTTGTGAGCCCAGTGTTTATGAAGTTGAACGTAGCTATATCGCTACCTTTATTTAATAGCCGCTACTGTAGTGTTTAAAAATTAAAGGTGGTATTAGAAGGCGCTTCCCCTAATATTTTTTACCCCTGGCACTACAGCCCATGAAGGACCTAGGCCTATCATGCGACCGCTTCCCAGCCATTTGGCCTGTAGATATTGTGGTGACGCGTGGTCAGTGCATAGTGTCCCCTCAGCCGTTAATCTTGTTCTTCGTGACCGGCGCGCTGCCTCACAGCTACTCAATTTTCCTCACGAATCTGAGTTCAGCCCGTTGCAGCCCTCACGTCAGTGTCTAAAATCTCTGACGGAGCCGGGAATCGAACCCGGGGCCTCCGGACGGGAGGCAGGCGCGCTACACTGTTCTTATTGTGTTTATATATATCTTGAAAAAGATAATAAATGAATTGGCATTGCCTCCTAGAGGGATATATAGAAAATCGGATGTCATACCTTGAGGTAGTGTTGCCATGGAAACGGACTGGTGATTAGTTCATCAATCAGAGCGAAGATAGTTTTCTGCGAATATCTTTGAAACTGTTGGTTTTAGAGCCTTAAAATATAGTTTTCGGTGTCCCGTAGGGACCTACCGAGTATTGTTTCTTGCATCGAGGGGAGTAAAATGAGCTTTGTCCGGTCTTTATGCGACAACTTCGATATTTTGTCCTGGTTGAGTATTTTTGGTGACTTTTCAGTTATGTTGCCCATTCCACGGGAACAATGATTTATTTCCGGACGAAAGGCAGCCTATATGTTATCCCAAGGTATAAGCTGTTTCCATTTCAAATTTCATCCAAATCCGTCCAGCCGTTTTAGTATCAAGAGGTAACAAACTAACACACACACTCACACACACACACACACACACACACACACGGACACACAGATTTTCACAATTATAATATATATATAGGGATTATTATGCACATAATTTTCAGTCATTAAATATCTTTTATTCTACTTGTTATTCATGTTATTTCTAGTATAGCCTCTGTCATGGACCTTTCTATTCATTAGAGCATGTTGTTTTTAAGCGAACTTTGCTGTATAATGCAGTCAGGACTGAACACGACCCCGTAGATGAATCTTGAGAAAACCATGCTTTATTGAAGGGTGCAATATATAATTTATGTATTTTTTTTTTATACATCGAGTTGAGCCACTATGGACAGCGTGGTAACAACCAACTTCACTTTAGTGTCTAGGTCTTTCTCTTGTTCCGGCTTTGACTTCCTGCCAGTATCTTCTGACCCCAGCGACGAGTGCCTGTTTATGTTCCTCGGACAAAGGTCCTCTCCGTCTTCCGGAGGTTGATGCCATTTTAAAACCTTGGTAGTTGTTCACCAATCTTCTAAATGTGTTCCTGTCACGAATTTCTCGGTCTAGAATACCAATTTGCCTGAAATCTTTTTCGCATTCCTGGAACCATCTCGGCCTTGTTGCCTTAGACTTGATGAAACTCCATATTCATTTGGTTAATCGATCATCAGTCATCCTCAAAAGGTGACCGTAAAATAGTAGCCGTCTCCTCTTAATTGATGCTGTGATAGGGTCTATATTGTTGTACAAGTCCTCATTTGCTCTCATTCACCACTGTCCATCAACCCATCTATTGCCTAGAATTTTTCTTAATATCCTACGCTCTCTTTTTTCCAGTTGGTCGGCTTGACCTTTAGTGTTCATGGTTAATGTTTCGGACGCATATAATCCCTCAGGTTTTACAACTGTGGTATAGTGTCGGAACTTGGCCCCTATACTCATAGACTTTTTGTTATAGATATTTTTTGTAATGTGGTATGCCTGGTCTAACTTCCTCATCCTGACATTAATTGCTTCCTCTTCTAATCCATTCTGCTGGATGACTTCACCGAGATAACGGAAATTTGTGACTCGACTGATTTTCCCAAGGTTAGTGATAATCCATTCAGGTCCATCGCAGATGTTTGTCATATATTTTGTCTTCTGAATAGAAATCTGGAGTCCTACCTTTTCAGCAATTTCTGACAGCCTATTGATCTTGTTGACTGCTGAATCTATGTCGTTAGCAAAAATGGCCAGGTCATCCGCAAAGGCCAGACAGTCAACGTATATCCCTTTGTGCTTAGGACCAAGTCGGAACCGATCTTCATTTCTTTCTTCTTGGTCTAACATCTTCCTCCATTCTCGAATGACTTTTTCCAAAACACAGTTGAAGAGGAGTGGAGATAGTCCGTCTCCCTGTCTGACGCCCGTTCTAATTGTAAACGGTTCTGATATCTCTCCCATAAATTTGACTTTCGACACTGTGTTGGTTAGAGTTTGTTTGATCAAATTTCTAGATGTATCATCCACTCCAAACTCTTCCAAAATATTCATTAATGACTCCCGGTCGATGGAGTCATGCGCTTTCTGAAAGTCAACAAACACGACCACGTAACTATATCCTCCTGTCTTCTTGTACCTGATGATGTTCTTCAGGTTAATGATCTGTTCCGAGCATGAACGACCCTTTCTGAAGCCAGCCTGGTATTCCCCGATCTGTTGGTCCAGATGCGCTTCTATTCTGTTCTGAACTGCTTTGGAGAAAATCTTATACGGAACAGATACTAATGAGATGCCTCTATAGTTGTTGACATTCTTTTGATCACCTTTTTTGTGTAGAGGATGGATTAGTGCTGACAGCCATTCAATTGGTAACATCCCAGTTCTCCATATCTCTTCAAAAAGTTTGACTAGTACATCTAGAGTTTCATCATTCGCCAGCTTCAGTAGTTCCGCCACTATTGAATCTTCACCAGCTGCTTTATTATTCTTTAAACTGTTGATAATTTGTTTGATCTCCTCTTTACATGGTGGGGATGAGTTGAGTAGTTTGTGGATCGGATCGCACACAGTGAATCGTTCTTTCGGTTCATCACAATTAAGCAATTTTTCAAAGTAACGAGACATGATCGTACAGTTTTCTTTGTTGGTCAGGCCCAGCTTCCCATTTTCATCTCTAAAACAGAGGCTGGGGGCTTGATACCCTTTCAAATTGGACTTGAACGTTTGTTAGAAGTCTCTGGTATTGTTTTTCCGGAAATCCTGATCGATCTCTTCTAACTGCTGCTTCTCATATAACCGCTTGGCCCTTCGGAAAGTTCTGGCTGCTTCTTTTCGAGCTTCACGGAACACATCGAAATCTTCAGGTCTTCGGGTCGAGTTCCACTTTTTCCAGGCATTTGTTCTTTGAGTCAGCACTTCATCACAATCCTCATTCCACCATCTATGCTGTCTCTTCTTAGCTGTCAGGATTGTAGTAGGCCTACTAGCTGCTTGTTGGATCTTGGAGGCAATGTCCGTCCATTTATGAGATTCAAAAGTCAGTTGCTGGTGGTATTGTTCTAATACATTTTGATCGATTTTCAAATTTTCAAGGTCATATTTACGAATCTTATTTCCTTGTTTCTGGGTCTTATTGAGAGGAATGAAATTTATTTTGATCTTAGAGAGGTAATGATATGAATCGAACTGGGCACCTCTCTGCACTTTAACATTCATTATTTCCTTAATCGCTCTCCTAGAGATTGCGACATGATCGATCTGTTTCTCTCCAAACACATTGCCCGGTGATCGCCAAGTCTTTTGTTTGCTTGGTTTGTGTTTGTAGAACGTTGACATTATCTGAAGATTGAAGGTGCGACAGAGATTGACGAATCTTATACCATTTCTGTTCGTCATCTTGTGAGCAGGATATGCTCCGATTGTTGATCTGAATTGCGGTTCTGTTCCCAGCTGAGCGTTAAAGCGTTAAAGCAAAACGTTTTGCTAGCTCCTAACTGTTGGGTGAGAAATGTAACTGTTTACCTTTGCCTAAGCTATGTTGTTTTAATGGGCGCCAAGACCTCAATGCAATGTTGAAATCTAAATTTGTATTTAACAACGTCTAGCTCTGGCAGAACACATTCAAGACTCTATTCACTCAGATCGTGGTATGATTTGATCATTAACCCAACAAACAATTGTATCAGGAGAAGGAATTGGTCTATATCTAATGCTACCAACTGAAAGCAAAGATTGCATTATAAAAGAAATGAATTTATTATATAAAACAAGTATAGCAAAATTAATAATAATAATAAGTATAAAACTTAAATTGGAGCGTTGTGATTTGAATATTACCGATAGAAAATTACGTGAAAACGGAGTCTGATAAATTGATTTTACTCTTATTTCCAAGCTATGAAGTTACTGAAATATGAAATGTAAAACAAAGAAAATGAGAGATTGCGTATTTCTGCGTCATTTGCGCTTACCACTGGAAATTGCCAAAGCATTTCCCTCGTACTTGATGATGCTGTGAGCTTCCCACAGTCTCCTGGATGTCGTCATCTTCGTCGATGTTTGATGATATACTGGTAGATTAGATAATTCTATGGTCCGTACATCGGACCCAAACACTCGTATAACCACACTGGTTAAGTTTTACAAAAGTTAGTCCTCCAATCCACGGAACATCGGAGCGATTCCCGCGTACAACATACTCGTCAAGTATTTCACAGATTGTCCTCCTTCGACGGCGCGTCGAACGATATATGCACACGTTGGCTCCCCACTCCGGAGCCGTCTACTAGCTTACGTAGTCCTCATTGATTGGCTGAGCACGCCGCGCTATCTTCCCCTCCTCTGGGTCATTACACTCGGCGGGAGGGTTCCGTTTCAACAATTCGCCTTTCCTGGACGATGCGAGCCCGCTTGCGTAATTCTTCTCGACAGGAATCAGCTTGTATTTGAATTCCCAGTGAGTCATCTCTCTCAAATACCCTAACTGACAAAAACTCCGTAAAATTCCGTAATCAGATAATTTTCTATGATATCGTCGTTCGTAATAATTTGCATGATAGCGTTTTCTAAGACATAGAAAACCTATCTGAATGCTAATAATTTTTATAAAATGCTCCGAAAATATCTAAATAATAATTATAATAAATTAATGAAAAAATGAAAATCCACAGCCTGCTTCCAGTCTTCGACCGGGTCAGGAATGGAATGAATGAAGCCCCCATCTAGCGGCGAGGATATGAACTGTGCCGGCTGCCGAGGCCTGACGCACTCCTCTGGGGCAATGATTAAATGAATGACAGATGAAATGAAATGATAGTGGAGAGTGTTGCTGGAATGAAATTTTGACAGGGAAAACCGGAGTACCCGGAGAAAAACCTGTCCGCCTCCGTTCTGTCCAGTACAGATCTCACATGGAGTGACCGGGATTTGAACCACGGATCCAGCGGTGAGAGGCCGGCGTGCTGCCGCCTAAGCCACGGAGGCTTCTATAATAAATTAATAATAATAATAAATTAACATGAAAAATTCTCTTGGCTGAACAATTTGCCGCGTAAATAAATATAGAATGGCTTCCTACTGACTTATGCCAGTTGCATAAAAACCCCACGAAAAACACGTTACAATCTGAATTGCGGTTCTGTTCCCAGCTGAGCGTTAAAGTCACCTAGTAAGATCTTGATGTTCTTTGATGGTATTTTTCTCCAACTTTTCTTCAAGGAGGTCCCAAAACTGTTCAACTTTCTCAGCATTACGTCTGTTGTCCTCATTGATCGGTGCATGAGCATTGATCAGCGTGTATCCTTTGTTACCGCAGCTGAGAGTTAGAATAGAAAGTCTCTCAGAAGGGCTAAGGAATTCCACTATTGAACTGACAACCTTCTTACGAACAACAAAAGCCGTGCCAAGTAAAGGCATGTTCTTACCTATTTTCACAGCCCTTTCTCCTTTATAAATCCTATACCCCTCAATATCCATTATGTCATGTTTGTCCATCATCATTGTCAATTCTTTGTGTTTTCCAACTTTCAGTAGTGAATTGACGTTCAGCGTCCCAAAGTAGTATTTCTGTTTCGTCTTCAATTTTGTACTCGTAGTAATACCCTCAAAGCATCTAATTTCAGGCTCCCCAGAATCCACAGGCCTGATTGCGCTCCTAAGAACGGTAGATTCCTCCAACGAGGTACTACCTGGGGTAGTGTCCTTTTTGTGACGACATTCCATGATGCTTGGTTGTTCAAACCAGTGTGGGTCAGAAAGCTCCTTCCCAGTAATAGAACCGAGGTTGTAAGCCCCGGAGGTCAATAACAGGCCGCTCCTCTGGAGACAGACGCCTTTCGCAGCCGCTTCACTGAAGAACAGACGCTGCTAAATGAAGATAGTTCTTCCGCTTTATCCACCGTTGAGACCCGAAGCCTTCTTCCGCTTTCAAAACCGTTGACCATCTTCACCGTAAACCTGGTTAGGGGGCCTTACGAGGTACTACCAGCCGGGCCAGCTGGACCAAGTTTTTTTTACAGAGGTGTTACTCCTCTATCACTCACCACTTTGCCCTGGCTTGTGACAGGCATTGCCTGGCTTCCCATGTGATGGGCCCAGGAATATATACAGGGTGTATTTGATATGATGGAAGTCCGTTACACTGGTGATAGAAGGACTATTCTAAGCTTCCTAGGTAAAAAATTTGTCACCTATCTTGAAATTGATAATTAATCATTAAAAAGTCAATGTTTTTAGTTATTTCAGAAACTAATCAGGCAGAAAGTGGTGCGGCAGGCTGGGGTAAACGAGGCGGAGCCAGGAGAGACGACGCGCGAAGGGGAAGTTGTTACGTAATCGGAGCATTGACCTTACCGGTTGACTTGAGGGGTGGTAGGCTATCAGCTGTTATGAGGATGAGCTCTACCGTCTCGTAAGAAAATGTGCATTGCCGTTGTTCTTGTTGTTGTTGTTGACAACGCACGCAATGGCTTGGGACGTCAGGACCGGTAGTATTGTGTAGCCTACTTTGTAAGTGTGGAATTCATTGATTGATGTTCATGTATAAAATAATTTCGATACTCAGCCCTGATGTATCATTGGCGTCCGTGTCGGACCTTCTGTTGACTAGTTTCTGAAAATACTAAAAACATTCTCTTAATGAAATGCAGTGTGACAAAATTCCGACATCCCGCAGTCTGTTCAGAACTAGGCATTTAGGACGGAAGTAAAAAACTTGATGTTTTGTTTGAGAGGCTTGGCGATTTTGGTCATTTAGCCTCATGTAGCTGGGTGTGGGTAGAATTTGTGTGATAACCTGTGTTTTGTGGTTTCTGTAGTAATGTGGGTATTTGTAATTCAGGTGAGGATTCGGAAGAAGGCGCCGGCCCTGTGGTGTTGGGGCAGTGCAACTGCCTCTCACCTGGAGGCCCTGGGTTCGATTCCTGGCTCCATCAGGGATATTAGAAACTGACGTGAGGGCTGTAACGCAGTGCACTAAGCCTCGTGAGGGCAATTAAGTAGCTGTCTGACAGTGAGGCAGTGCCCGAGTCAGGAAAATCAAGATTAATGGCCGAGGGGACCCGATGCACTGACCACGCGTCACCCTAATATCTGCAGGCCAAATGGCTGGACAGCGGTCGCTTGGTAGGCCTAGGCCCTTCATGGGCTGCACTGCCAGCGGTTATGATTATTGAGAAGAAGGCGGCCGTGGCCTTAAGTTAGGAACAATCCCGGCATTTGCCTGGGGGTAGAAGTGGGAACCCATGGCAAACTACTTCCAAGATTTAATACTAGTACGGTACCACATGTACATATTGTGAATTTTCCCATCCCATCTCCAGCCCTGGGGTGGCCATAAACTGGAGAAGGGGGGGGGGGGGGGGTGTTGATTTATTGGTCAATCAACAATGTACATACATATGAAAATACACGAAAATTAAAATAAAATACAAATATATTGTTATAATACAGTGTTATAATAATAATAATAATAATAATAATAATAGGATAATAATAATAATAGTCTGATAATAATAATAAGAGTCAGCATGTGTAGTTCTGGTGGTAGAGTGCTAACCTTCCCTAGGGTGCGATCTACGTTCTGTCATGTAGTAAATGAATGGGATCTACGATCATGTCCATGGATTTCATGTCACATACAAGAGATCCTACGTACATTAAAGTCTGGCAACTCGACACACCAAAAAGAAACATAAAATAAGTTAGTGTGTCTAAAAGCCTATTATTACTATTATTAGTATTATTAATAAGTTTATTACAGTTGTTGCACTAACTTCACACAAAGATAGACCAACAGTTCCTTAAATTAATTTACTAAATCTTTAGGATTTCTATTTTCTATGCATAGTTCATGAAGCTGGAAAAATCCTAGACAGATCCACCATCACTAGTCATGTAGCCACTCCCCATGAAGGTGTGAATCAGCTGTTCATAGGCTCGGTTTGTGTATTTCAATGTCATTGGCAGACAAGGCGAGGAGGTCACTCAACTGCAGACTCTGGTCAACATTCCTCAGCGTAGGAGGGGAGGGAGACGGGGAGAAGTCAGCTCTGCTGCTGAGGGGAACGAAGTGAAAGCCCGTTTCCAAGATATTGACCGACGATTTTTGTGATTTAATTCCACCTACACTAATTAAGATCTGACTTAATTTCATGAAGATATTTGCTTAGAATACCATCTTCTATCACCAGTGTAAAGGACTTCCATCATATCAAATACACCCTGTATATATGAATAGGCCTATCAGTTTCTTGTGGACACGATAACTGCCGTAATTTTGCACCAATCACTTTGAATTTTTTACCGAATATGTATACCTGTAAAATATCAGTCGAGTTCGTTACTGGGCTAAATCGGTCGAAGGGGGGTGAAAATGGGGGGGGGGGGGCTATTTTTCGTAAAAGTGAAATATTGCTATAACTCTCATAATATGTGAAATATCGAATCCGTTCCAAGTTCATACTATGTGTCGGACAAAGCCCAAAAATTTATGTTTGAAGAGTTTTTTATAGCTCCAACCATTGACCAAAGGGGTGGGAAAAAGTGTTTTTTTCGGGAAACATTAATCATATCTCTCTTAATAGGCACAATATCAAAACCGTACAAAATGGACAATATTTCCCTAATAATTACCTAAAACTTTTGTCTGAAAGCATTTTTGATATGACCCACCATTACGCCAAGGGATGAGAAAAATGATTTCGGAATTATAAGAAAATGCCAAGAGCTATCAGAGGTTGCCATGGCAACACTACTAAATTGATGAGGGATGAGCCATCAGACGTTGCCATGACAACGCACTTGCACGAGATCAGATTCAGATTTCCATCTGACTAAGAGTGAAGCGGCTTCGGTGACGTAACTGGTAGCATGCTGAACTGCTATGCCCAAGGTCGTGGGTTCAAAGCCGGCCGAAGTCGTCGGATTTTCTAAGAGCGCTAAAAATCCCTCAGTATGCTTTCCTTTGGAGGGGAAGTTCCAACGTTCGTTGCGAGTTGCTGGTTGCGGAGGCATCTAGTAGCCAAGTTCACAGCTAGGTGTCGTTGGCGGTAGTATCTGGTAGCAATATTAGCAACTACTGCTTGAAATTGACCGTCTGCAGTCCTTAACCTGAATTACAGACTAATACAGCCATCACAATTCACACCGTTTGTCAGACATATTCTACACTCACCCAAAGTACACGGGGTTAGATGACCACGTTGTCGCAGCCCCTAAACTGAGGAACCAACCAAAATCTCTGCGGGAGATATAATTTTGCGTGAAGAAGTAACAGACCGTTACATAGTTACACATCAGTGTCGAAACCTTGCATAAGGAAAGTGTGACCACAAGTATAAAAATGGACCCCAAATGACAAGAAGGTTACCGTCCCCATAAGACAATAAAATGTTTAAAATATGCTTAAAATGACGAAAAACAAAGTTAATTAAGCTCCAATTATAAAATACTTTCTCGCAATAAATGAGGTCTGATCCTTCTACTAAAACCTGCATATTCTGCCTATTTTCGCCTATCCCCAAGTTTGTCCGGTGAAATTTACCTCCACCTTCCGGCGTGCCGAGAGGACTTTTTTAAGCTTACGCTGGGCTAACCGTTAAAAATATCAATATACAATGAGTGTAAGAATTGTTCAGTATGAAAATTTCTACAAAAACGTACGCGAGAGCATATCTCTACATTCAATATATCGTCCACTGTGTTTTTGGATTGGACGGAAGGAGGATTTGTGTTTCATGCACCTCGCCATTCTTAAATTACGTCTGACAAGAATTTGTTGCACATGCATCTCCATGATAATATAGTTAATAGTCCAGTAAGTGATTTTTACCCATCATGCCGAGACGTAAAACGGATATACTCGTAGATCGTAGTTCATTGACATCGTGAAGAAGCGCTGGTCACATAATGCATTCACAACTGTTCCCGGGCGAAGCCGGGCCGGGTTGCTAGTTACAATTATAGGCGAGTTGCATACGACTGTTTATTTTCGACGTTAATTATAACTTTATTATATGTTCTAACATAAATATTCGTAAATAACCGTCGAGATTCTGTCAGTTGCCACATTCTTCTCGGGAATTGTGCGGGCTCAGCATTTGATATCTACCCAATAACGAATTCCATAGCTTTGAAACATTATACATAATGTATCGATACATTTCTCAACATTCCATAATAACTTCGTCACACATATTTCCAAAGTTTCTCTCTACAATACCTGGCAAATACACATCAGTCATCATTTTTAGCCTATTTTCATTTTATAAAAAAATAGGCTTATGAGATCACATTTTGTCCGTGTGTGTGTGCGCGCGCGCGTGTGTGTGTGTGTGTGTGAGGTGTGTGTGTGTGTTGCCCCCTAATAACTTCTAAACGCCTGGAGTGAGTACAATGAAACTCGGTAAGATCATAGCACTATTCTGGCCGACCCCGGCCGTGCCCTTCAAATTTTATTGTGTCTCACCAATCCACCATGGCGACTGTGCGATATATTTCACCAGCATTCAGTATCTCCGAAACAATTACCGATATCGCCCTGAAATTGTGTACGGTGATAAAGGGCACTACTAGAAGTTCACCTATGAGACTTTCAAAAACCTGGTGACTACAAAACCAACATGGCGGCCAAGCGAAGTTGAGTTTTTAAATAGACTTTCCTGGCGATTTAACTATCCAAACGTAATGAAACTTGGTACAGCAAATGTTTTTACACATTGTATTGCACTGGAGTCTAATTTAGTTCAATTGTTTACATAACCTCAAAATGGCGTCTGTGCGAAATATTTCACAGACATTCTATATCTCCGAAACTATTACAGGTATCACCCTGAAATTTTGTACGTTGATAAAGGGTACTGATACAAGTTTATCTATGTATCTTTCATAAACCTGTAAGGTACAAAACGGCCAACCAATTTTTAAACATTCATCCAAAATTGGCACAACAATAGATCGTATTAGTTCAGATTATTTCTGACCAACACATGCATGACATTGTTGCCAACATGATTTTACGCGCGCTGATAGGTCCAATGTCTAACTACATGCAACGTCCATGCTATCCATTGGACTTCAGCCAAATTTTGTATTCTGTACCTTAAGAGATGGAATTAAGAATATATTCAATCACCAGGGCTGCCAATTGTAGTGCTCTATTAGGCTACATTATGCCAGTTGTATTTCGAACTAATTAGAAATTTCGATATGACCAACTCAAATTCGTCATTATTCTAATTAGGTCTATATAGATTAATCATTGGCATGAATATTACATTTCGAGAAAAGTAGGCTCTTTAGTTCGTCACGGAACTTCTTGTTTCATCATTAATACGTCAATAAGGAATCCGGCTCTCATGGTTATTTTTATGTCATTCCATAAATAAATCAATCCAGTAACATTGTTTTCATGTTGTTTTATTTTAAGTATGATACTATATTTCGGTCGCTATTAAAATTCCATAGCGAAGGTGAAGTGTCCATTCATTCGAACGTATTTGGCGGACAGGTACCAAAGACCGTTCGGAGAACGGGTACTACCGCTAGAGTGTGTATAAGTCTGTGTATAAGATCGGTGCTGGCAGCATAATTCTGACAGATATTTATTTTCCAGGCAGCCTCA
Organism: Meconema thalassinum; assembly: GCA_946902985.2. Lineage (NCBI taxonomy): Eukaryota > Metazoa > Arthropoda > Insecta > Orthoptera > Tettigoniidae > Meconema > Meconema thalassinum. The sequence continues at coordinate 148,708,903 of OX336390.1, read as the reverse complement.
AGGCTGCAACGTGCCAATCAACGTTGCCTGATTTAACATTATGGAGGTAGATCTAGTATTTACGCTTGTGTGGTAGCTTGGAGTTATCATAATACGGAAATCCAGCATAAACCCGGGATACTCCATAGGACATGTATTTTACATTTCAAAGAAGAATAAGAATAAGAAGAAGCAGACGAATAATAATAATAATAATAATAATAATAATAATAAAGATACGAGCCTTACAGTAGTCGCATATGATGTGTAACATCTGACATGTTATCCTACACGTATACTGCACAGCTTGGACATTCTTAAGATGTTAATTTACGCTCCGTTTTCATACTGGTACTATGATGAATGTATAGATTGAATTGGAGATATGCTACTGTCACACTTGTGGCGCAGCGGTCAAGCTGTTAGTCTCATACCAGGGTAGACCGCGTTCGATTTTCGGTCAATACATGTGAGATTTTCGAATTGAAATGCCATGTCCTGTGGTTCGCATTTCACGTAAAAGAGAGGTACCGTGGATCATGATCGTGAGATTAACGGTCACACAAAACCACAAGCTTCCTTCCTTCCATTTACATGAATAATTCATAATAACAAAGTGACACACAACGTCGACTGTACTCTGAAATACTGTAACTATAACATTCATTATTCTCAAGGCTCTCATACAATTCGTCGTAAACAATGAAAACATGGTTTCCTACAATCATGAAATGACCTAATCTCACAAATGATGAAAATACAGCTTTTATTCCACTCATATAACAACAATCTGTTATGCATTTAATATTTGATTACTCACCCCACAGTTTGACAATAATGCCGCTTAATTAAATGTCATTTGTCGTCTTTATTTTATCATACACTCAACAACATTAGTCTCAAGTTTTCACTTCCTACTCCATGTGATATTCAACCTTTAACGTGAAGCTTCATTAACTGCTCAATGACAAATGAAAGTCGGTGAAACATTTGCCACTGTGCTCGTCAAACCAGTGCCTGCTAAATGCACTGCCTACTGTATTACCATAACTTTCTCGCGCTACAGAGCACACACTGCCTTGTTTCCAATACACACATTTTCAATTGTGCAAAAATCACGCTGTTTTTGCATGGTACCACTGCCAGCTAGTACACTTCCGTTTGATCGATCGAGTGGGCAGTGCATACTTCCGGTGTCCACCACTGCCAGCTAGTACACTTCCGTTTGATCGATCGAGTGGGCAGTGCATACTTCCGTTGTCCACCACTGCCAGCTAGTACACTTCCGTTTGATCGATCGAGCGGGCAGTGCATACTTCCGTTTGATCCACCACTGCCAGCTCGATCGTTCCGATCCACTTCCGTCCCCAATTTTCAAAATCAGTCCCACAAAACTATCCAGTAACCGAGTGGAAAGATGTTACACATCAATAATAATAATAATAATAATAATAATAATAATAATAATAATAATAATAACGATGAGAGAATATGAATAAATTAGTGTGTTTTAAAATAGAAAACTTTGAAGCTATTTCTTCCGCATTGCCTTTCAGATTCCACGTAAAATGCTCTTCAATCGGTCAACACGTAATATAGAAGCCCAATATATTACAGACTCGCTGAAATAAGATAAGCAGTTAATATTTTCTCCACACACCAAAGTACACGGGTCTAAATGACAACGAGGTCTAAAATCACACATACAACGGAAACATCGGGTCGCCAACATTTTTACTGGAATGAGATAGGCTAATTAAAGGTGTTAGTACGAGTAAATCTATTGATACAAGTCTCTCGCATCAAATCACCCTCAATTGCGAACAGACTGTGCCGGGTTTCGATCACACAAGTCTTCAACACAGTACATGAGAGCCTTACCAACTATGCCATACGACACCATACCTTCAACTACACGTCTCCTATTTATTGTTAAATAAAATTATCACTTAACTTAATTTTATCTTCAGTTGTAACTTGCACCAGGTGTGGTCCGTCGATGTGTCAGACGCTGTCTACTCCGTGTCCGGCTATTCACTTAACTTGACTAACAAGCATCATTGAAGCTTTTAACACTTTTATAAATTTTAAGTAAAAGCTAAAACAGTGCGTGCGTGAAATTGCTCAAGCTAAAACAATTTCAAGAAAGGAAAACTGTTTCTAACATGGGGGTTACTGGACAGCCTCCATGTTTGTACAGGTGACGACAACAACATAAATTATTCTACCCTAATAATTGGGCTCCATTTCAAACCAATTACAAAATAAAATGGTAATATTAACCATCACTGCCCTTAGACCGATGTAATATCAATTTCATGGATATCACCAGCGTGTGTAATGGGAGTTGGTCCGCTTGTGGCGATCTGAAATTACTTCATTAACACTTAGAAATGGAGAGAATGTATCTTTTCCTAGGTTATAATATGGTGTATCAGTGTATTAGTTAATTTACCACCATGTAATTTAGGAGATCACAATCTAATATCGACAGTAATTTGAGATTGGTCACTGGCAGGTGACGAAGCAATGGCCCCGGGTGACAGGCATGCAGGTTAGTATACCAGTTTTTATTTCCATTTTAAAGAAGGAAACATTCACTGTGTAACATAGCTGTAGTATCAACGGTTTTTAATACCATATAGTCTATAGGGCGTCAGCTGATATCTTGCTGGTTGCCGCGGGCAGCTAGGGTCCTAGTCAGCCAGGGAGAGCTGTGGTCACGGTCATGCGTTCTTACTACCATCAGTTCTTCGACTGATTAATACTACAGTATTATTACTTTTTGTTGATTTAGATGGGTGTTTTGAACCATCTTTGATAATAATAATCAGCCCCGCGTCCTGAATGGAGTTCACTGAATGCAGCCACCAAGAACGAGAAGCCTCGTTGTCTAACTTAGGATTAGGACTATCTGCCTTCCTAAAAACATTGCGCCATTACTCTATTACAAAGAAAATTCTCCGGAAGTCCCGAGAGGAAAGAGACAAAACAAACAAAAAAAACTGAACTGAACTGAACTGCACTTAACTGCATTGAACTGAACGGCACTTAACTGCACTGAACTACACTGAACTGCACTGATCTAAACGGCACTTACCTGCACAGAACTACACTGAACTGCACTTAACTGAACTATGCTGCACTGAACTGAAATGCACTGAACTGCAATGAACTGAACTGCACTGATCTGCACTGCACTGAACTGAACTGCACTGCACTGAACTGAACTGCACTGCACTGAACTGAACTGCACTGATCTGAACTGCGCTGCACTGAATGAATTTAAGTGCACTGAACTGAACAACTAAACTAAACGTCTGCGTGGAGCCAGAGCTCTTCCAGCTCGAGGCACACCGTTGTCAACTCTCCACTATAGTCACTGAGAGCATGCAACGAGACTAGACAGAACTGCGTGTAACACTGCAAACCTGACAAGCTAGCCGGCAGTCAGGACCTGACTCTAGAATCCAAGTGAAGTGACAAAGCAATCATGCTATTGGTCATGAACCACCAGCTATTTGTCAACCGTGAACAGCTATATTAATATGGTTATTGTGGGCCTGCGGTACTGCGTGACATTTGAGTTGTTGGGTGTTAACGACTCTAACGAGGAAATTGAGAGAACTATATGTATGCATGCATGTATGAATGATATTCGCCTGATTACCTATGGTTACAGTTATAGTGTGTGTAACAGCAATTAGGACCTGATATTGGGATAGCTGCCCTGAGGTTTGAAATTATGTACACCCAGTTATTTGCCTGCAGTAAGTGTACAAAAACCTGTGTAAAACACAGCAGCTCCGTCAGCATTAGTACTCCAGACCTCGTGGCGGAGTTGCTGGCATTCTAGAGTGCCACCGCTGAGAACCGCGTTCGATTCTCAGCTCTGGTAGGAAATTTAATTTTGGTTTGAGGGCTGAAACATGGTTCACTCAACCTCATAAGACAGCACTGAGAAGAAGTGAGTTCGATTCCTACCTTAGCCATCCTAAAATGTTTTCCGGGATTCCCCACTCCTACCCCAGGTGAATGCTGGGATGCTACCTATGTTAAAGCCACAACCAACGTCTACCCAAATCGTAGCCCCAGTTACAAGTACACAAACTACTGTCGACCAAAATATTATGTTCACTCGAGATTGAAGGTTGTTTGTGAAGTAACCAATAGACCTACATAATATCCAATAACATCATCATTTTCGTCGTTCTATTTTACGTTAGTTCATGTAGGTTTGGAATTTTTAATTTATATTTTAATATATTTATCGCAGTTGGAACACAAAAAGTGCCCGTTTTTAAGCGTGTTTCAACCATGCATCACATTTAAGAATTATTATCTCACAAACCCGTCATCAGATCGAATCCAAATTTTAACACAATATACATTGGAATGTTGTATAACGGGATTATAATTTCAAAAATTTGTGTGTCCATGAACGAAAGTTGTTATCAGTTTTGTAAGGTAACTTTTTCTCGGCTCGGGGTCGTTGGGAAATGTAGTTCTTGGTCGCGTTGTAATCCTTATACATCAAAAAGGTATGCTGTATGAACGTGAAATACGTAAATTAATTCACTTATTTTATATCGGTTTGTATTTGTACGGGAATTAAGACATGGTTCACCAGTTAGTCGCTCCGGTGAAAGCTGTACAGCGTTGCCAAGATGGGCTCCATCACGCATCATTGCGCGCCTCGCTCGGAAGTGATGGGCTCCATATCAGCAACGCTGTACAGCATTTCCCGGAGCGGCTAGCTGGTGAACCATGTCTTAATTCCCGTACAAATACAAACCGATATAAAATAAGTGAATTAATTTACGTATTTCACGTTCATACAGCATACCTTTTTGATGTATAAGGATTACAACGCGACCAAGAACTACATTTTCCAACGACCCCGAGCCGAGAAAAAGTTACCTTACAAAAATGATAACAACTTTCGTTCTTCAACACACAAAATTTTGAAATTATAATCCCGTTATACAACATTCCAATGTATATTGTGTTAAAATTTGGATTCGATCTGATGACGGGTTTGTGAGATAATAATTCTTAAATGTAATGCATGGTTGAAACACGCTTAAAAATGGACATTTTTTGTTTTCCAACTGCGATAAATATATTAAAATATAAATTAAAAATTCCAAACCTACATGAACTAACGTAAAATAGAACGACGAAAATGATGATGTTATTGGATTTTATGTGGATAAAATTAAATTCTATAAATTAATGTGTTTTTAACTTTTGTGACTAGGTACGTAGTTATTTAATATGCTGATTGTGTGTGACATAGGAAAATGAAAGTGGATTTTTATTAACAAATCTATTTTCTTCTATACCGCTGAACATAAAGTTAGACATTTTAAAAAAATATGAACCTCATCAACCAAGCTGATGGATAAATTTGCTTCATCCAAGCACAGGAAACGAGAATATATTTACAAATAAGGAGCCACGTGAGTACAGCTTTTAATGCAAGAACGTTTTATTAAAACTTGTTTCAAATGTTGGGTTGAGTGGAATTATAATAATGGCAATATTGGCAAATTGAATGCCAATTATAAAACAATAATTAATATGAAACAACAATAGTATCATCTGGCCCACCCTAAAATTTTAGTCAGGAGCCGCCCCTGCTGTTATGTGTGTTCGAAGGGATTACAAACACACACAAATACACGGGGCTGCGTGACCATGGTGCAACAAATTCCTTAAAGAACAATTTTTGCAATATAGTAATTGGTGTAGCATGGGCTTGGTTTTCACTGCACGTGGATGGACCCTAATGGTTGTGGTGATTTCAATGTTCTCCCGTTCATTTGTGAACATATATTAGGCGTTAAATCAAGCCATTAATGTGTATTTATTTTTGTCAGTGTGGGGATTTGAACCACCGATCTCTGGACTTGCTGCAGTTCTCCGTCGCATTCGTAGTGTGCGATTTAAGGCTTTTACGGCCAGATATCCTTCCATACGTCAGCCACTTCACAGGAGTTATTGAGAATAAAACACCTCGTGGTGAAGTGGCTAGCATTCTTGACTGTCAGCCCAAAGGTCCTGGTTCCAGTCTCGGCTCTGCCAAGAAACTTTAATTTTGGTCTGAGGGCTGGAATGGGGTACACTCAACCTCGTGAGGCAAGAACTGGAAAGAGAAGGGTTCGATTTCCATCTGGGAAGTGGTTTTCCACTTCTACTCTAGACAAATGCCGGAATGGTTTCTAACTTAAGGCCAAGGTCATCACCTCCTTCCCAATCCTCACCTGAATTACAAATACACACACTAATACAGCCATCACAATAACACAGGTTACCAGACAAATTGTACATTCACACACATCCAAGTATACGGGGGTAATTAATTTAATATCGTATGGCCTCGGGTGCCTGGTACAAGCTTTGTTAATTGACACCCAGACGGTAGCTTGCATGTCGAATTTCGTCGTTCCTTTGAACGCTATGAAAGTCAAGGAGGTTAGATATCTAAACTCCTTGACACTACTACAGCGCTTTCAAGTAGAGAATGGAGGAACTTTGTGTTGGCGGAAAATCCCGAGATTATTTTTGCCATTGAACACGGCCTACTGAATTCAAATGGGTTCTTTAACATGCCAACAACGTATGACATGAGTATCGTGATTTTTGTCGCCTTCAAAAATCACTTACCATGGCCAGGGGCGAACCTGCAATCTTGGGGTTGGTAGTCCGACACTATAACCACTCACCCACCGTGGCAAGCTATACGGGGGTGCATGACCACGATGTCGCAAAGCCCCAAAATCAATCAACAACAATAGAAACAACAAGAAATTGAGTTCGAAGGAAATGACCGTGGCCTAATAGAAGGTACCATCCAATCATTTGCATGGAGTCCGGCCCCATGGAGAATTCGTTTGCACGCTAGGCTTTGGCTTAAAGGGTCCCGGCTTCGATTCCCGGCCAGGCCATCGGGGATTTTCATCTCGTGGAGGTGGCTCCCCTGGCCCAGGGACTGGATGTGTATGATGGCTTCAGTATCACTTCATCTTCATTAGGACCCGCAGGTCGCCCACGGGCGTTCACTAGCAAGACCTGCACTCGTCCTCCCAGGAGGCCACACGACAAAAAAAAAATGCATGGAGTTAAAAACAGAATACCATGAAAATTCAATTCAACAGCTGCTGACGGAGGGGTTCGAACCCACTCGTCCTCGAAATAGTCTGGCCCTATGTCCTTGATACTTAACGTGTAGCTACTGAATCTGTCCGATAACCTGTGTTAAAATGGTGCCTGTACAGTATTATTAGTCTAGTATTTGCAACTGGAGGTGGATTTTGGGAGGCGGAAAACGAGACCTTTAGTTAACTATTATCCCAGTGTTTGCTTGGAATAGAAGTGGGAGAACCGGGTGAGTTAGCCGTGGTGGTTACGGCATGACTGATGGCAGTCGCTCACATCCGGGAGGCGAGGAGGTTCGAATCCCCCCGCCGGCAACCTTGAAGATGGTCTTCTGTGGTTTCCCATCTTCCTTCCAGGCAAATGCCGGGGTTGGTCCCTAACTATAGGCCACAGCCGCTACCTTCCAACTCCTCGTCCTTACATTCCAACTTCCCTCCTTCCCTCCCCAACGGTACTTGTAGCTCACCCATTGGGTGTCCGCCTCGAAGCAGCTACAAAAACTGGTGAGCCGAACATGTCCTCGGACACTCCCGGCACTAAAAGCCATACGAAAAAAAAAGTGGGAGACCGCCTTTAGGATGGCTGAGATGGAAAATAAACTCACCCATCCCCAGCTTTCCTCACTAGAATACTTTGTTCCAGTCCTGAGACCTTAATTAATTACCGTGGCTGAGCTTGAATCGAATCCGGGACCTCAAGGATGGCAGTTAATAACACTAGTCACTACATCACAAAGTGGTCCCGCCTCGTAACACAAGACTAAGCTAGTGGTGACATATCAGAGTCAAAACTGAGGCGTCTGGCTACGAGCTGGAGAGGTACGCATTAGGCCACTTAAGTTCTCCAGACTCGCAAATGACAGACTATCTTGCATATTTAAGCCGACAATTTGCCGGAAGATATGTGAGATGAGTACTGTAAGAATCCGACTTCAGAGTAAATTGCCTTCTTCCTGCAGGTAAGTTATAGTTGAATGGTGGAGGAGATTTCTAGGCACCGCATGTTTAATGTCCGTGAAATGGCCGCTAATCAATTCGCCAACGCTTGAATAGAAGGCAGTCCTTCCTTGTGATTAGCCTAGCTTGAAGCTTCAAATCAACAACATACTGAAATACAGTAAATAAATGTCCAATTAACAAACATACCGTAGCATTGAGAAAATAATAATTTATATGTTATCGTGTTGGAAGCCATTTTTATCGTTGCCTTAGTAAATTATATTTAGATGTTTTCAGTCGGTCAACACGATTGTACCCAAATTGTAATGGGTGTTATTACCTACACCTGAAAGAAATTACATGAGATTAATTATTACACTTGCGTGACCAGTTTCGATCGTCAAGCGATCATCATCAGATCCCTTACATTCAGGCTATTAATTGTAATCCAATGCACGTAGTATTTACAGTAAATAGATAGGCTACTCTATAAAGGACAGAAAGGTGTAGGTAAAAGTGCTTCTAGTATTCTACTCTGAAATCTAAATATCTAGAACAAAATGTACCAAACTGCATTGCTTCTAGAATTTTCTCTTCATATTTAACCGGAAATTGAATTTAAAAAATAATCAAGCTGAAACAGGTTTGAGTGTGTCTATTATTTTAGTAGTCTTTATAAGTGAGGATTCAGGGGATCCCAAGTTGACGGTTCTTGCTCTGAATAGAAGTCGCTTTTAATGTAAACGCTCGCAGCCAAAATTGTGTTTCCTCACGTTCCCTTTCGTTGGTGGGGGAGCCCCCTTGTTCCACCCGGTGTCCGGACAGTTCCCCACAATGACAATTCCACACACTGCAAAAAATACTGACACTTCCCCACAGCCCTGTTTAATGACTCAGAAATAATCTCGACTGACATTTCCACACACATCTCCCTCTCTCCTCCCCCAAGGCTACTATGAAAACGATGAAGTTGAAATCTTGCAGGGAGACCTCACCCCAAATTTAAAGAGGTTGTCAAAGTGTTGAAGACGGAAGCTGAGAAGACAAACTGCGTATTTGTAAAGGCCGAGCTCAACATGGAAGAAAAAAGAAGCCGAAAATATGTCAAACTGGACGGACGGATTGAGAACATTCAGAAAAAGTTCGAAAATTACCACACAAAAAAAGGTTTTATGGAGGCAGTTGCCTATTCTCAGAAAATGGAGTAGGTTAATATTATTGTTGAAGAAATATGACCAAAAAATAAAAAACAACAACACAAAACTGACGAAGCCTAGAAAGCTGATTTTAAACACGCCAAAATTATAACAACACCAAAATGATAGGTTTTGTTATTAATTTTCTAGTCTACAGCCTGGATAAAGTGTGATGGAAATCAGACTCTGCATTTATTTTATTCTGATGGAAATTACACTACATCACACTGATATTTTCGAGGCCGTGTTAGTAATGAAAAACATAGACCGAGCGCTTTTCTTCACTCCAAAGGAGTATTATGTTAAGGTGCATTGCCACTGGTGCGGCTGTAACGATGACCGGTGAAGCCTATAGCCTTAGGGGGGGGGGGGGGGGATGTGTGTGGAACTGTCAGTCGAGGTTATTTCTGAGTCTTTTAAACAGGTAGCCGAGTGCAAGGGCTGTGGGGAAGTGTCAGTATTTTGGGCAGTGTGTGGAAGTGTCAGTGTTGGGAACTGCCATGTAATCGTTCCACCCTTCGGCCAGAGCATTGCAAGAAATATGCCCATGTCATTGGCAGACAGAGGCAGCGAATGGCGCGTAACCTAGACAAATAGTTTCGGCAGACACCCGCCACTCGCACCTTTCGACTGTATGTATACCAGCATAGAGCTACATAGCATTTTCAAAGTGATAAATGGTTTGAATTGATCATAGCAACTTTATAACTAGAAGGAAGAGACTTAATTATTTCAATTTAAGATATAAGTTTTCGCCAAAAAGAATAAAGAAAGCCGAAAGACGAATCCTCAGGAAAATCCATGGCCCGAGATTGCTCCCAGATGGAACCTACCGTTTGAAATCTAATTCTGACCTGTATCGACAGTTAGAATCAGCCAGTACCAGTATGCGACGTAGGAGGAGTTCTACGGGCACCTACAACGAATGAACAGCAACAGGCTTACCAAGAAGACCTTCTCCTTGGTTAAAAGCTACAAGACTGGAAGCTGTGGCTTAATGAAGCACAAAAGGACTTGGATTCGCCTGGAATTGCTGACCCTGATGTAGAAGATCGTTCTAAATTTTGTGCTTTGGTAGAATCGTGGACCCCACCACATAGAGTCCCTAAATGTCAGAAGCCCCTTTCGCAGGAGAGAAAGGAGAAATTATCAGCAGGGCTCAAGAGATATTGGGAACGGAAAAGAGCATCGAAGAACTAGTCATAAGCGCTCCATAGTGTGTTTAAATCAATAATAATAATAATAATAATAATAATAATAATAATAATAATAAAAATAAAAAATAAAAGAATCACAATCACATTTTTATTCATCGCTCTGTGAAGAGTCCCTCGCCTGTATTACGTGTTAGAACTAGTTTGATCTCACAGATCGCCACGATTCTTTAGGGAGTCCTTGAAGATATTATAGACCAATGTCCTAATTACAGATGAGCGTATTTGGCCTTCCATTCGGTATGATCTAATGTTGGAATCATAGGCGATATAATTGTTATGTTTTGAACAGTCTTAAAACGTTATTTTGTAAGTGGCGCTGGAGAAAGGCAATTTATGTTTAATTTTTGTTCTTCCTTCTATAAATAGGCCTACGTCCCTGGTCTATTTTCTATTACTACTATTACGCCAATATTATAGATGTCAATTAATTTGTATGACCTTTTTAATCTGTCATTGCTTCGTGATAGACTCAACTATATCTTTATATTTGGAGATCTTTTCGTCGTGCTTTGCCTTCAAGTTGTTCCTATAATAATGATAATAATAATAATAATGTATTATCATCCTTATCTAAAGTTCACACACACTGCATTTAAAGAAGCCCGCTTTTCTGTTCTGATTAAGGTAAAGCAGAGAGCGTGAAGTCACTATGAAGAAACTTTTGTCGAAGATGATTTTACAGAGTAGGCCTAATAGCTAGTAGTTTCGTTATGCACCAATTTTAGATCTAACTGGAACATGAGATTAATGTATTCATCGAGTGAACAATACGCAATATGGAGTGATTGCTGGGCTCAAAGGCCTGACCAAGAGGGTGTGTCGGGAGTGGCTCTCTCCCTAGCAGGCAAGTGGTGAACTGACAATCTTCCGTTTCCTCGTTGCCTTATGAATGATATTATTAGTCTTAATGGCAAGGAACGAAAAATTACAGCAATTTAGATAGGCCTACCTCTATTGCCGTAACCATTCTAGAGCACTATGAAGCATCTTCAGGACCCCACTTCAATTAGACAGGGCATCGATGTGTCTTCAACCTTTTCCTACTCGAAGACAGTATATTTTATTTATTAACGCAGCCAATGGCCATGTATTTTTCTTTTCAGGACGGATCAGGGAAGGAATGTGGGAAGGAATTCGGCCGTGGACCAATTGAAATAAAACCGTCCCGGCATTTGCTTGGTGGTGAAACCACGAAAGCCATTTTCAGGATGGCCGAGGTGGGATTCGAAACCACGCTCTCCTGATGCCAGCGAGGCACGAGGTAGCGCGGTACCGCTCTCGGCCTCCGCGGCCGGTACATTATGACTTATGAATTCGAGAAAATTTGGTGGGTCCTCACGTATGTTTCCGAAAATTAACCCTTTATCATACTTGAACGTACTTATTGCTTTCATTATTATTGTTTATAATAATAATAATAATAATAATAATAATAATAATAATAATAATTATTATTATTATTATTATTTGTTCTTTTGTTTATTTTATTCATTTTGCATTTATTTATTTATTTATTCGTTTATTTATCTATTTGTTTATGTATTTATTAATTCACTTATTTATTTATTAATTTAATTTTTAAATTAATTTATTTACTTATTTCTTTCTTTCTTTTTTCTTTTTCGTTTAATTATTTGTTCATTTATTTTTTCGATAATTTATTTATTTAATTTAATAACTTTATTTATTCATTTATGCATTCATTCATTTATTAATTTTCTTTCTTTCTTTCTTTCTTTCTTTCTTTCTTTCTTTCTTTCTTTCTTTCTTTCTTTCTGTCTTTAGTCATTTAGTCTAAAATTAGGACATCGTATTCAGTAAGAGGATTTTACATAATTTATCATTTTTAATTACCTGTCGTGGACTGGTTTGTAGATTAAAGAAATACAGTAGTTTATGATGGCAAACGTATCTCATTTTTATTACAGGGATGCCTTTTACCTAAATACGAATGTTCATGCCATTTACTCCAGTAGTTTTGACAACAACCTATAACAAACGATAAACAGACAAAAAACAAGTAGTTCCGTGAAGAACTAATCAGCCTATTTTCATATATGCTACTCATATTAATTGCCTCTATCAACATACAAAATTTCAGTTTGATTGCTATGTTAGATTCGTAGATACTGAGAACCGACTAAATATTGCAGATGGTAGCCAGGTTGGATTTTTATTTATGTACTGTACTATTACATGAAGATTATTGTGTACGTGTGGTTTTCAGACTTCAATCGCATGATTAGGACACAAGAAGTAAAAACGAGATTTTAAAATTTCGCACGGCTGCCATCTTGTGGTTATGAAAACAATTGAAATAAATTAGATACCAGTGGATTAAAATGTGTATAAGCATTTAACGTGCAAAGTTTCATTGCACTCAGATGGTTAAATCGCGAGAAACGTCCATTTAAATGTTTATACTTCGCGTCGCCGCCATGCTGTATTTGTGCTCACCAGGTTACTGAAAGTCATATAGGTGAACTTATGTTCATAGCCTCTATGTACATTAAAAAAAAACAGTTTGATTGCTGTAAAAGATTCGTAGATATTGAGAACCGTCAAATGTATTTCGGATGCTCGCCATTTTGGATTGTTATATGTATAGGCCATAGAGTTATGTGCCATTAAAGGAAAATTATTGCGTAGCTTCATTATTCAAACTTTCACTTCGATCGCATGATTACGGTACAAGAAATAAAAATTTAATTTTAAAATTTTGCACAGCCACCATCTTGAGGTTATGTAAACAATTGAACTATATTAGATGCCAGTGCATTTAAATACGTATAATCATTTACTGTGCCACATTTCACTGCGCTCAGATGAATAAATCACGATAAACGTCGATTAAAATGTTTCAACTTCGCTTGGCCGCCATGTTCGTTTTGTACTTTATAGGTTTTAGAAAAATACATAGATATACTTGCAGGAGTTCCCTTTATCACCGTACAAAATTTCAGGGTGATATCTGTAATAGTTTCGGATATATAAAATGCCAGTGAAATATTTCGCACAGCCGCCATTTTGAGGTTATGTAAGCAATTGAACTAAATTACACGCCAGTGCATTACGATGTGTATAAAAATTTGCTGTGCCAAGTTTCATTACGTTGGATGTCTAAATCGCGAGAAAAGTCTATTTAAAAGTCTCAAATTGCTTGTCCGCCATGTTGGCTTTGTAGTTACCAGGTTTTTGAAAGTCTCACAGGTGAACTTGTAGTAGTGTCCTCTATCACCGTACAAAATTTCATGGTGATATCGGTAATAGTTTCGGAGATACTGAATGCTGGTGAAATAATTCGCACAGCCGCCATGTTGGATTGGTGAGAGACAATAAAATTTGAAGGGCACGGTCGGGGTCGTCTGGAATGGTGCTATGATTTTACCAAGTTTAATTGAAATCGCTTCAGGCGTTTAGATGTTATTAGGACACACACACACACACACACACGTGCGCGCGCGCACACACACACACACACACACACACACACACGGACAAAAGGTGATCTCATAAGTCTAATTTTTCATAAAATGAAAATGGGCTAAAAATTGTTACGGATTCCAGAGTAGGAAGAGACTATAGGATAGTATATTTAGCTCATCAAGCGAGCTTCGTGAGATTCAAAAGATCCAATCTACAAGCCAAACTAGTTATAGGTTGCAAGACAGTGCTTAGTAGTATTAAGTTAATACCACAAAGTCAACCCTGATTCGGAAGAAAGTCCCCAAACACCAACCCTCACAGGGTCGACAGAATCTTGAAAAGTGTGGCTAATACAGCTGTTAAAAGATTTTAATCTTCTGGGGTTGATCCCCTGGCTCAGGGACTTCATCCTCATTAGGACGCGTAGGTCGCTCATGGGCATGAACTAGAAAGCCTTGCACTCGGCCTCCCCGGAGGCCAGACGACATTATTATCTATTTTAATCATATAAAATGTAGGATTATGGAGCACCTCTTGTCCGTGGGTGTGTTTGTATCCCTAATAGGTTTTGAAATTTAGTACGTACTTCGTCTTCGGGCAAAATGCCGGGATGGTACCTCCTGTAAAGGCCACGGCCGCCTCCTTCCCTCTTCCTTGCATCTCCATCCCCATCTTCCCCTCCCTTCTCATCCCTCATGAGGGCCCTGTTTGCTTTGCAGGTGAGGCCACCTGGGCGAAGTGCTGATCACACCTCCCCAGTTGTATCCAACCCGACCAGATGTTCTACTGTACATCGTCCGACATCGATCGGAACTTTCCAATTTCAAAAATGTCACCAATCCATCATTGCAGCTGTGCAAAATATTTCACCACTCTTCTATATATTCAGTCCCGCAGCGTAGTCATGCTAGGTTAGCACCACGGCCGCGAGGGCAGCTGCAGTAAGTCCGGAATCTCAGGTTTGTATCCCGGCGCTGACAGCGGCTATCCTTCGTGTGCTTTTTCACCAGGTGTTTCCACACTCCCTCCTGGCAAATGCCGGGGAAGTACCTTACTTCAAGTCCCGGAGCACTTATCTCATCCCTGTCCCTACACTTCTACACTAGCGGCTTCGGTGGCGTAGTCGGTAGCATGCTGAGCTTCTATGACCAAGGTCGCGGGTTCAAACCCGGCCGAAGTCGTCGGATTTTTAAGAGCGTTAAAAATCCCTCAGTAAGCCTTCCTTCGGAGGGGAAGTAAAGCCGGCGGGCCCATGTCATAGATTTATGGCATGATAAAGAACCTTCCACTAATTATACCTGTGCGAAGCTAAATTATAGGTTATGTTTGACTAACACTCTTAGGTTCTAACGTTCGTCACCAGGAGACGACTGCGGTGGCATTTAGTAACAAAGTGCAGAACTAGTTGGTCCGTGACGGTGTAGCAAAAGTTGGAACTACATGAAAATCGATTGTATGCAGTCCTTACTTGTATTAAAGACAGATAACACACACTAATACAGCCATCACAATTAACACCGGTTATCAGACAGATTCTACACACACCCTAAGTACACGGGGCTACATGACCGCGTTGTCGCAGCCCCTAAACTGAGGAACCAACCAACATTTCTACAGTTATCCAATACTGTAAATACAGGTTATCAAACAAGTTGAACACACACCCAACTACGCGGGCCTGATGAGCAAGAATTCCCCAGCTCCTAAAATGAGCCAACAACATCAATATCTTCAAAACTATTACAGCAATCATCCTGAAAATTTGTATGGAGATAAGAAACTATAAAGTAAGATTACGTACGTTACTTTCAAAAACTTGATACACACGAAATCAGCACTGATGGACACGTCAAGTTCAACTACTTAAATGGGCTTCATTGGTGGCTTATTGTACTGAGCTTAACGAATTGTATATGGTGTGCGTGCGTATTTCTACAATTATTCGTATTGTTATAGACTGCTCCATGCGTTGAAGAACCTATTGCTTGAAAAATATGTGCGAGTAACTGCTTCTATATAATAATAATAGGCCTAATAATAATAATCATCATCATCTGGTAGAGAAATATCTAGCTTAATTTTCATAAATTATAGAGGCGCATATGACTTTTCCTACTCACTCTGCAAACGGCCGCAAAATCCTACACAAAACACATCATAGAAAAGGCAACTAAAGCAATAATGACAATGCAAGAAATGAGAAGCATTAGATCCCACAGCCTAGAGACGGCGATGCTGCTATTCAGAGCAAAAATTTTACCAATACTGACATACGGCATATAAATCATTTGGTTACACTCAATGAAGAATCTATTCACCCTGGAAAGAGTGAAAGCAAGATACATAAAGAAAGCGTTAGGAGTGTCAAAAATAACGCACTCAAACCACGCATACCTGCTGGCGAAGGAAACCTTCCTCATTGAGGATCTCAGGACAAGCCTCACTGAACCTGCTAGCAACACTTAATAGGAAAAGAGAAGAAATTCAACCAGAATTCTACAGCACAATGTGGTAGACCGCGCTTGGATAAAGGAATATTTCGATATAAGACACGTCATCACTAAGTTGGCAGTCCATGGATTCCACCACCTGATATGCAAGAATACAAACTTCCAGGAACCAATAGGCTGGGAATGTAGGCTATGTGAAAAGTCATGTGACCGTTATCACATTGAACTATGCACAAAATGGACAAAGACAATATGTGATTATGCAAATATGTAAAATTTCATTTTCATTCTTGGCTATTTGGCTCCAATAGAATTTATTATATGCCTATATGACTTTCCCTAAAATGAACTAGTGACTAGCCCAAAAATATGCGATCTCTACGGGAATGGACACAATTAACCGATAATTAGAGTCAATTATGTGTTATTTTGCTAGTGTGGTGGTAGTGATAATTTTAGTTTTAAGGAACAAAATATCAAGGTTATCTGCCTCAATTATCTAGTTGTAGTTAACGATAATGAATGATACCAATGTTAATTTCTAAACATAAACATCTATTATTCATGTTCTATTGAAGAGGTCACTGGGAATGTTTTAAAATGTACCAATACTGTATGTCAAAATACATACTCTTGTAGTTTGAAATTGTAAGTCCATATTTTTTTCACAGTGTAGGGGAAACCATAAAGCTATTTAGTTCATTACGTGAAAAAGCTGTTTAATTGACTCAAGAGTTTTGTGTTGTGACCAACCACAAGCATAGACCTATATGAAAATAGGTCATGTTAATTCTGTTTATTTATTGTTTTTATTTCCTATTTTAGCCTATTTTCATTTATGAAAAAAATAGGCTTATGAGATCACCTTTTGTCCGTGTGTCTGTGTGTCCGCGTGTGTGTGTGTGTGTGTGTGTGAGAGAGAGAGAGAGGATTTGTGTGTGCCCCCCCCCCCTAATAACTTGTAAACGGCTGGAGCAATCTTAATGAAACTCGGTAAGTTCATAGCACTATTCCGAGCGACCCCGACCGTGCCCTTCAAATTTTGTTACGTCTCACCAATCCAACATGGCGGCTGTGCGAAATATTTCACCAGCATTCAATATCTCCGAAACTATTACCAATATCGCCCTGGAATTTTGTACAGTGATAAAGGGAACTACTAGAAGTTCACCTATGTGACTATTGAAAACCTGGTAACTACAAAACCAATGTGGTGGCCAAGCGAAGTTGCGACTTTTAAATAGTCGTTTCTCGCGATTTAACCAACCAAACGCAATGAAACTTGGTACATTGTATGTTTATACTTATTGTAATACACCGACATCTAACTTCGTTCAATTGTTTACATAACCTCAAGATGGCGGCTGTGCGAAATATTTCACCGGCATTCTATATCTCTGAAACTAATAGCGGTTCACCCTGAAATTTTGTACGGAGATAAAGGATACTACTGGAAGTTCATCTATGGGACTTTCAAAAACCGGTTAACTACAAAACGAACATGGCGGCCAACCAAATTTGAAAGTTTTGAATAGAATTTTCTCGCGATTTAACGATCCAAACGCAATGAAACTTCGTACAGCAAATGTTTATACACATTGCAATGCACTGGTATCTAATTTGGGTCAATTGTTCACGTAACCTCAAGATGGCGGCTGTGCGAATTTCTAAAATTAAGTTTTTATTTATTGTGTTCTAATCATGCGATCGAAATCAACATTTACATAATGAGCGTGCATAATGATTGTCATTTAATAGTACATAACTCTATGGCCAACATATATTAAAATCCAATATGCCTACCCTCCGAAATATTTAGACGGTTCTCAGTATCTATTAATCTACTACAGCAATCACACTGACAGTTTGTAAGTGTATAGAGGCTATACGCATAAGTTCACCTATGGAACGTTCAATAACCTGGCGAGCACAAATCCAACATGGCGGTGACGCAAAATATAAATATTCAAATGGACGTTTCTTGCGTTTTAACCATCCGAGCGCAGTGAGACTTGATACGGTATATGCTTATACAATTTTAATCGACTGGCATCTAATTCATTAAAATTATTTTCTTAACGACAAGATGGCGGTTGAGCGAAATTTTAAAATCCCGCTTTTATTTCTTGTTTCCTAATCATGCGATTGAAGTTTTAATAAAACACCTACACAATAATCTTCCTGTAATAGTGCATAGATCTAAGGCATATAATATAAAAATCCAATACGGTGACCATCCAAAATATTTAGACGGTACTCAATATCTACGAATCTATTACAGCAATCAAACTGACAATTTGTATGTTGATAGAGGCAATTAATATTAGTAGGATATATGAAAATAGGCTATTTAGTTCTTCACGGAAGTACTTGTTAATTAATTCATTTATAATCCGAACACTTGCCTACTGCAGTCCTCAAGAAGTACATGTCAGACGTCTTAAGGCGCGTGTACACATGTGCATTCGCCCGGAATGAGCATGCGTTTGCCCTGTTTTGCTCAGATGTGTGCAGGGCAAACCGAATGGACCCGCATGCCTTAGCCCGATCCGTCTGTTGTCGGTACCTCAAAGTGAGCACTTGCTCTGTTCGTGCTCAGTGTGGACGGTGATGGCTAGTGGGGAAGGAACGAACAGTATTAGCCGACTCTCTCTGATTTCGATGCATATGCGACCTCGCTAGTGCAAATGAAGAAGGTGAAAGATAATTTTAAGTTGAAATGGAATTGTCCCAGGATTATTCCCTTATCCTCCTGGGGGTACTACCACAAGTATCCCGCACTGTGGAACCCCAAGGATGAGTACTATTATACAATATTTTAAGAAAGGAAGATGCTTGGTAGGAAATTGCTGCCCTCATGCACATTTCAAAAGACGAGTGCCGCAAGAAAATTGAAAGCCTCAAGGGTTCCTACCGGATAGAAAAGGCAAAAATTACAGACTCTCACAATACACTACAGCACAGACGGGGCTCCCTGTTCGGTCCGCACGAGTTCAGAACACAGTGGTTCCTTGCTCATGCGGGGCGTTCCATTCAAATTCCAGCAAATCACAGCACTCCTACATCCACAATTTTAATTCATTACCCTATATCCATTACAAATTACTCATTACTTCACGGCATTAATTAACACCCATCCCCCTCTCACACTCTCTCCCTCTCTCTCTCTCTCTCTCTCACACACACACACACACACACACACAAGTGAGGCTTATTATTATTATTATTATTATTATTATTATTATTATTATCCACTTACTAATTATTAAAGAACCCAACCTGCTATAGGTCTTTAACTAATTTCATACTACGAAAAGTAGTCTTTCTCTCGTCCCATAACGCATATTTAAAAACGTAAACCACTTAAAAATTATTATTATCACTATTATTGCCACGGTGGGTGATTGGTCATCGTGTCGGTCTACTAACCCCAAGCTCGCAGGTTCGCTCCTGGCCGTGGTAAGTGATTTTTGAAAGGCGGCAAAAATTACGACACCATGTCATACGATGTTGGCATGTCAAAGAACCCATTTGAATTCAGTAGGCCGTGTTCATAATGGTAAAATTAATCTCGGGAGTTTCCGCCAACACAACGTTCCTCATTTCTCTACTAGAAAGCGCTATAGTGTTCAAGGAGCTTAGATATCTAACCTCCTTGACTTTCATAGTGCTTCAAGGAACAACGAAATTCGACAATCAAGCTACCCTTTGGGTGTCAAATAACAAAGCTTGCACCGGGCACCCGAGGCCATACGATATTATTATTATTATTATTATTATTATTACCAAGCAGGAACAGTTGGACGTGTGGGAAGGAATAATACAAGGATATGGGATGAAATTTAGCGTAAATAAGAGTGAGATGGTGATCACAACAAGGAAGAAGGAAAGAACCACAACGGGAATAACAATTGGTGGGGAACAGCTGAAGAAAGTAGAGAGTTTCAAGTGTCTGGGAAGCCTGATACAAGATAATGGAAGAAACGATAGAGAAATAAATGAGCGGGAGAGACAGGCAGAAGCATTCCGGAGGAGTGTGAGAAGCATGTTATGGAGCAAGGATATCCCTCAGAACAGCAAAAAGATCATATATATCGGACGTACTATGTCCCTATCCTGACGTATGCCTCGGAGAACTGGGTTATGAAAGGAAGGAAGAAGAGCAAAATACAGGCTAGTGAGTTGAGTTTTTGAGAAGCCGTATTGGAGCTACAAAGATGGACAGAATAAGAAATGACAGGACCAGAGAATTAATGAAGGAGGAACCATTACAGGATGATATAGAGAAATTTAGACTTAGATGGTATGGACATGTAAAACGAATGGAGGAGAAGAGGATACCCAGGAGGGTACACGAGACGAAGTGGGAAGGAAAGAGACCGAGAGGAAGACCGAGAGACATGTGGCTGAAGGGGGTGGAAGAAAGCGTGAAGAAGAGAGGAGAAGACTGGACAAGGGTGGAGGCTGAGAGATGGTGGGAAGACAGAAGACGTTGGAGAGGCTTGTGTTCCAAACAGACCCGGCCAGTGGCTGGAAACTGTGCTAGATGATGATGATGACCAAGCTGAAGCTGCTGCTGATAGGCTACGACGGCGAACCTAGAGTAAAAATTACAACTACTGTAATGCTGCTGTGAGAGTGGACGGTCATTACCATCAGTAACTGAACCATTATCCACAATAACAGCTCATCAGGTATAACATGCATTAGTACACCCTAACCAACATTAGGACAGTCATATTGAAAACAAATAAAATCCAACAATGAATGAATTACCACCAAACGAAAAAATGTCTCACTTAAACTAGCATTATCTATCATTGCATTAAGTGAGACGCAATAAATATCATTCAACAAACAACATTAATTAATTAACACATTAAATTCATTAACAAAGACAGTCTATTACACTTCCTAAATCGCAAATGCGATTCTGACTGAAATAGAGTACTACTACTGTACTGTACTGCGGGTTGTGATTGCGCGGATTGCTCCATCGGCAACGCATGCTCATACGGGGCGAATGCTCAAGTGTATACGCGCCTTATTACGTGTACTTGACTGCTTGACCATACGCTACTTCGATTCATCAGGGTAGGTTTAGCCCAGTGCTATATAAAATTACAGTAATTTCGTAACCTGTATTGCCACAACATTCTGAACCGCTGCAGGGCATTTTCAGAATCCCAAACGCGATGTAAGCTGCTACATGACAGAGCCTCGACAAGTTTACACGATCGGAAATAAATAATTGATTTATAAATTCAATAAGAAGTAGGAAATTGCTAAGTTTCAATAAGAAGTCATTATAATAATTAACTAGCGGACCCATGCGAGAACTCTCGCATATTTGTATAAACCACCCGCCTGGCTTTACTGTTATGCGGGCATTTATAAATATCATTTAAACGCACTTTTTAAACAAATTGTCAATATTTATGATATCAGGGGGCAATTCAACACTGCTGCTGGTTGCACAATGGGGTGTGTGCGCCCCTTGTGTACAGACTACCCGCCCGGCACTAGTGCTATGTAGGCTGTACGCGAAACAGTTCTGCCAGGGGCTATCGCCTTGTTTATTTGTTTAAAAGCACTTTATAAAGAAATATATTTCCTTTGACTTTTCAAGAAATGCAAGATTTTTCCTGTACTATTGAGACGATTTGGATGATATTGGTACAAACCACACCTAACTCCCTGTGGTTTAGGAGCTTGTGTTTTGTGGAACATACATCGTAGCGTATTATATATTGTAGCCAATTGTCATCATGTGGAACATGTGTTCGTATCCCAGCTAACTCCCGGTCTTTCGAGGTATGGGACGTTCCTGCCCACCATACGACCACATGCTCAGGATTTGAGTCTATCAGGTAACTACTCTACATGAAAGAAACAACATATTCCTAAATAAAACATTTACTGATCTAAAGTCATGGCTATACAACAAAATACAAACAAAGGATAATTTACATTTAATTCCCACAATGAAAATCAAGGTTATTTTGTGAGTCTCTTCTAAATTAGTGCTTCACTGCACTCAAATCTATTTCTAGCATTCTATCATTGATACTTTCAGACTTCTACGAGTCTCCATAGTGTTCTTTATGTGACACAATTTTACATAACTGGAGTATCATAACACAAAGTCACATATCACATTAAATGACATTAATTCTGTAATAATTAAACATTACTCCGTTTTCTCATGGGCATTTACTTTCATTAACATAAATTCATTATTTTATGCCTTAATTAACAAATGATGTTGTGTCGTGTGAATCATCTTCCTCCTTCCCATCAATATGAAACGCTAAAAGTGGTACGTTTTCCCTTCCAAAATACACATGGATAGAAATGTTTCTAGTTTCACCATACAACGATTTTCTGGGTCTGGTCGAAATTATTATCGTTACAAACGTGTCAGGTTCTTAGAAATCACATACCCGTCTGCATAAATTAGTGTGAACTGGGCAAAAATGCACTTTAAAAAGATGCCTACATTTATTTGGTTCAGCGTTCCTCCTCAGAGAATAACTGGGCCAAATATTATCCGATTTCAATGATCCGACAATGTATGTGTGCTGAAACACATCATTTAATTCAATTGGCATTATCATAACAATCATATCTTAATTACATTTCGAAATATCGAGATTCTTCAGTGTCCCACTCTGCTTTAAAATAAAGGGATCAGGTCGCTAGACCTCCCTTTCACGCAGGCAATAAAATTAGTTCCAGCTGGCCGAGCAAGATGGCCGCCGTCCTAGTGGTCTACTACCACTCCCCTCTTGGCTGCAAGCAAGGTCATCTTTGTTTACAATTGCAGTACAATGGAGTTACGCTAAGTGTTGTCTCAAGTAATTGAGTCATTCTGATTATTTACCACCTATATTTATAGTGTATTGGGCTCAACTCGGCCCCTAATTAGCATTCATGGCTGGGGATGGATTCTGTAATAGTCTTGCCGTTCTTTGGCGATTCTAGTGGCTTTGGGCGCGCATCATAATGAGAATACAAGATTGCTCATCAGCAGCTGCCTAAATATAATAAGGAAATCTGCGTTTCCTATACGACGAACATGAATCTCCTCTCAGGGCAGATCATTTTATACATGTGCTCACGGGGTCTCCAAGAGCATCCCTCGTGGCAATTATTCCTGCAAGCGATGGATACAGACAGGCTCTGTCCAATTCGCTGCGAATAATATAAGTACGCTCCACGGCGGTACTAACTCGTAGATTAGCCAACTTTTCACCTAACGTGCAAGCTATGTTAGCTTGGTCCCCGCAACTTTATTTACGTAAATCACTGGATTCTACGTTACTTCGCTCGCTAAATGCGGCTCAAACAATACTTCTCATAGATGACTCAATTATTAAGGCACCCGCGTTCTCTCTGCAATTACACTTAAGCCAAAGCTTTAAATAGCTCCTAAAACAAGTATAAATTTACTGGCTTACATTACTTTAATGGTTCTCAAATACAATCCTAAGAATTGACCATATTAAATATTCATTCAACACTTCATTGACACTGAAAAACTCTCGTATCTCGCTATATTTCACGCTACTTTCTTACTGTTTACAAAAATACAGTATATTTATATTAGACATGACACACTTTGAACGTTCTTTAGGCCAGAAATGCCTATTACTTTACTTTACTGTTACCGACCCCAGATATTATTATTATTATTATTATTATTATTATTATTATTTTCACTTAACGTTACCGCTACATACATCACTATCTTAGGCCTGAATGGCCATAAACAAATCACCCTCCAAGCCATATTCTACCAAATACGAGTGGTGAAAGCTCGTACATAAGTGACTGTTACATCTTAGTCTCAAAGTGATGTTTCGTTGTATGGTGAACTATTTAGTTAGAATAACATTGTAAATTTTACTCACTTTTCATTTTCGCTGGATTATTCCAGCACACCAGCCACGAACCTACCATGACGCTTGATTTAAGCCATCATGCTATATCTCACACGACACATGGTATCACATATTTCCCACATGATAATCATACTTTTATCAGTGGCTTTTCTCACTTTAACACGATACATATTAATTCACAATACACATAAACACTTTTGAAATCACTATAATAAACTTATATACAGTTTTCGCACTATTCATATGTGGATCCTGAACTGGACTCCTCCTAACGCCTGACCTCAGAGATGCGATGAAGCTACGATAACCGCTGGTCTCCGTAAAAGTCTATCCTGCGTATACGTGCGTTCGATTCTCGTTCCCTGCAATACGGTTCATTTCACCGTCATGATTACTTGTGATGCCTCTCGGGCTCCCATAACTGCAATGATCCTGATGATACTGCGTAATTTATAAGTATGACAATACCTCCTGGTATTCAGTGACCAAAACCATCCTAAATTATTGCTACGCTGTAGCAAACTACACTTGCGTATAATAATGGATAAATATCTGCTGTAGATTAAATCTTACACGATTCTTGATTACTATTAAGAAGCTATATGATGCGCTTCCATTGTTCTTTATATATACTCGAGCGTTGATACTCTAACATTTCGCGCACTACTGGCAGCGTTTAGTTTACGTCTAGACTGCAGATGAACTGACGAGCAACTCAAGACGAACTGTAGAAGACTGAACAACAACTGGCTTGGTCTGTGCTGCTTCCCCTATATAAAGGTTTCTCGTAAAATGTAGTCCACAGGACACACGAGAGCGACTCCCTTGTTGAAATAATGCATTTCCATTCAAAATGACGTATACACCTCGTTCATCTTGGTGTGGAAGTCCCATAATCACTCTCGTGCAAACGATCGCTTCGGCCAATTAATTACAATTAATTGCTTATTCCATAGCGTCATTACGCCACCATGGTGAATCCCCTCTTGCTGGTCACCAAATCACTCCTCTCGAGCGTAAGCTCGGTGTTAACCGGCTTATTTAGAGATATAGGCTTTAATTTAGGTGTAAGACCACTCCTAAATTATCTCTCCTAGAATATACACACATCAAAAAAAGTTTTGCATCACCTCGGTTCCCAGATCTCCGGCATATAGACGTTGACTGTGTATATTGTATCAAAGATACAGTCCCTTTGACTGTTCATAGATGTCACTAAAACTGCTCAAAGATGTAAACAACCATGCATGAGCAGGGCCTATTAGACGGAGGGGGTACGACAGCCGATCAGTTCCAGTCATTCCACCAGGACGAAGGTACGCTGCTCATGTTGTCTGTAGTTCTACCATGCCTAGAAGGTCAATACCGCAGTTCGATCGCGTCCGCATTGTTACTTTGTGTCAAGAAGGGCTCTCAACAAGGGAAGTTTCCAGGCGTCTCAGAGTGAACCAAAGCGATGTTGTTCGGACATGGAGGAGGTACAGAGATACAGGAACTGTCGATGACAGGCCTCGCTCAGGCCGCCCAAGGGCTACTACTGTAGTGGATGACCGCTACTTACGGATTGCCGCTCGGAGGAACCCTGACAGCAATGCCACCATGTTGAATAATGCGTTTCGTTCAGCCACAGGACGTCGTGTTTCAACTCAAACTGTGCGCAATAGGCTGCATGATGCGCAACTTCACTCCCGACGTCCATGGCGAGGTCCAGCTTTGCAACCCCGACACCATGCAGCGCGGTACAGATGGGCCCAACAACATGCTGAATGGACCCCACAGAATTGGCATCACGTTCTCTTCACCGATGAGTGTCGCATATGCCTTCAACCAGACAATCGTCGGAGACGTGTTTGGAGGCACCCTGGTCAGGCTGAACGTCTTAGACACACTGTCCAGCGAGTGCAGCAAGGTGGTGGTTCCCTGATGTTTTGGGGTGGCATTATGTGGGGCCGACGTACGCCACTGGTGGTCATGGAAGGCGCCGAAACGGCTTTACGATACCTGATGACATCCTCCGACCCATAGTGCAACCATATCGGCAGAATATTGGAGAGGCATTTGTCTTCATGGACGACAATTCTCGACCTCATCGTGCACATCTTGTGAATGCGTTCCTTCAAGATAACGACATCGCTCGACTACAGTGGCCAGCATGTTCGCCAGACATGAACCCTATCGAACATGCCTGGGATATGTTGAAAAGGGCTGTTTATGGACGTCTTGACCCACCAACCACTCTGAGAGATTTACGCCGAATTGTCGTTGAGGAGTGGGACAATTTGGACCAACAGTGTCTTGATGAACTTGTGGATAGTATGCCACGACGAATACAGGCATGCATCAATGCAAGAGGACGTGCTACTGGGTATTAGAGGTAGTGGTGTGTACTGCAATCTGGACCACAAATGCTGCAAGTCTAGCTGTATGCTGGTACAACATGCAATGTGTGGGTCTCATGAGCAATAAAACGAGCTGAAATGTTGTTTGTGTTGATCTCTATTCCCTTTGTATTTAAAGGTTCCGGAACTCTTGGAACCGAGGTGATGCAAAACTTTTTTTGATGTGTGTATTCACCTGGGTGTACATTTTATTCCATTTCGATGTTCCAATTGGCTGCAATCAATTAATTTCCGTGGACAATTACCCCCACTACGGTCTCAAGTGTTGTCCATCGGGGACTCCCAGGGTCATTAATTTCGAGCTGTCTCCTCGGTCCAGACGAAATAAGTTCCTTCGGCGCCTTGAATCTCCTCCCCTCTGCTGGCTGTAATTAGTAAAGTGTCAAGCTGGCCTGCTTTCACGTTTCTATACTTCGAAAACGTACATATGACTGCATTTTCTGACAATTATTCCCTTAAACGGCTATGATATTCACATACAAGCCGTGAAATCATGCTATATTATTATATGTCATTATACAACTCATTGCACTTCGGGTTCCCTGTAGCTGTTCCCCCTCAGAGGTCAATGGTTCGACTCTGGGCATAATCATGGGCCTGGTCTTCTCTGATACGACCCGAGTTCGATGCCAGTCTGCCGTGTCCGATTGGGCACATTTTTCCCTCGCTAAGCTCGGAAAATTCATTTCACAAGTGAATTTTTCGGGCCTTCAGATGGCATTGATTCATGCTCTATTTACTTTAAGCGGTCATTGCTCTCGGCAATGGGATGTCTCGTTCCCCCATTCCACTCTGTCTGCCGTCTCGTTTTCTCTTATTTTGTTCCCTTAGTCGTTCATTCATTTCTTGGAGTTCTGCGGCGGCCTCACACAACTTGTCGTAAAATTCTTTTTGCCGACAGCTGCATTCATCATCGTGTCCCTTGGGTCCGCAAGCTGGTCGTTTCGCTTTCTTTCTTCCTGGGCCTGCGAGCTTTTCTCAGGACTCTCTGCTTGCATACATAATGACTCCCCGTCCATTTGGGTGTACATTGCTTGCTCCTCTCTTGTTTCATAATCCTCTGGCGGACTATATAACTTTAAATTCGCTGCATTTACAACAACTTCTCTACCTGTTGCTTCGTCTCTGATTCGGTATGCATTATTTTGCAAGTCCCTTATAATCAGGTAGGGTCCGTGATAGCTATGTTGATTTTTTTTATATTTCCTGCTCTTTGGATCTGAACTAGCTGTTTTTTTCAATAAGACGTACTCCCCTACGAGTAGTGGTCTGTGGTAGCGTTTCCTCCTGTTTCTCCGCTGCCGTCTGTCTGCTTGTTTCTTGAGATATTCGAATGTTCTCTGGATCCTCAACTCACGTCCAGGCTGTGCATCTACAGGTGTCCGAATGACATTATTCCATGGCCTGTCTGGTCTTCTATCAAGATGTAGGCTCACTGGCACTTCTCCTGTCGCTTCATGCACGGTATTGTTGATACAATACTCAATAATCTCTAGTACATCGATCCATTTCCAGTTTTCCGTAGAGCAGTATATCTTCATGTACTTTTGCAGTTCCCTCATCACTCTCTCAGCGGAATTCGACTCTGGGTGTCGAACTGTGGACAAAATCTGTCTTATACCCAGATTTTCCAACTCCCTGCGAAATTCTACGCTGGTAAAACAGCTCCCATGATCAGATAATATGTTCTCCGGCTGCCCTAGTATAGGAATGATTCTTTCCTTCAGCCTCTTAAGTACCTGTTTTGTACTGGTTTTCTGAATTGGACAGAGGACTACCATTTTAGAAAACACGTCTAGTGCAACTAGGATGTGTCTATTTCCTCTTCTAGCTCTCGGAAGCGGCCCAAAATTGTCCAATGCCAGAAGCTGACATGGCTTCTCTGGTAAGAGTGGTATAGGTTTTTGCCTCATTAAATACGAGTTAGGCTTTACTCGTTGGCAAGTATCACATGTCCTGATTGTATTCCTGACTGTATCTCTAAGTTTTGGCCAAATAAATGCTTCTTTAAGCAGGGCAACAGTTTTGTCTACGCCAGGGTGGCCAAAAGCTCTGTGTGCTAACCATACTAGCCTTCTCTGCAATGCTGGTTGTACAACGATCCTGGGTCGAGTGTGGTCTGTATCGCTCCATTTGTGTAGCATCTGGTTAAACCATAGATACTCCTTTGATAGTGCTTCGGCTTCCACATACATCGGGGTTTCTCTGACAAGCTTTCCCTCGAAGTAATTAATCATCAACCGTATCCAGGGATCTTCACGTTGAAAAACGGTGATGTTCCTTAGATCGTCTAAGGTCTTCTGGTCTCTATCTTCCATGTCGATAGCTAGAGCTTCCTCTTCATCCGCTGTCGGGTATCTGCTTAGCAAGTCAGGTATAATATTGTCCTTCCCCGGGCAATATTCGATTTCCACTTGAAATTGCTGTATGTACAGGGACCACCTCGTCAGTCTTTGACTCGACAAATCAGTTTTTAACAGGAACGTTAGGGCTTTATGGTCCGTTCTTAATATAATTCTGAAACCATAAATTAGCTTTCTCCAATATTGTAAGGCATACAGTATTGCGAGTAATTCGATCTCCGTGACCGTATAATTCTTTTCATTAGGTTTCAACCTTCTACTTATGAATGCAATATAAGTTTTCTCCTCTGGCCTGTCCACATTCTCCTGTTATAGCATCGCCCCAACGCCTATAAATGATGCGTCAGTCTGGATAATAAATTTCTGAGTGTAGTCTGGGTATCCCAATTTTACATAATCTAAAAGCATCTGTTTAGATTTCACGAAGGCTTCCTCGCATTTTTCCGTCCAACGCCACCTTCCTCCTTCCTTCAGTAAATCTTGGAGTGGTGCTACGGTCTCGGTATACTTCGGGCAATGGCTTGAAAAGAATCCAATAACGCCTAGATATTGCCTGACGTTCTTTACCTTCGTTGGTCTCGGGAAATGTTTAATGACCTCCAATTTTCCCGGATTAGGCCTAACTCCTTGTGCATCTATTACATGGCCTAGGAATTTAACTTCTCTCTGACCAAAGTTAGATTTCTTTATATTGACCTTAAAGTTAGCCTGACTTAGGTCATTCAACAGCTTGCGTAGGTCTCTGATGTGTTCTTCGACTGTTTCAGATGTCAGTAGTATATCATCTACATAGCATATGGTTGTTGCTTTTACTTCTTCAGTCAGGTTCCGATCAAGCGCTCGTATCAACGCTGAACCCGCTGTTTTCAGGCCAAATGGTAAGCGTACGTAAGAATATGTATGCTGGTCGAATAAAACCCAGCTAATAAGCTTGTTTTCTCCTCCAGAGCAAGATGGTGAAAACTTGCTGTCAGGTCAAGATTTGAGAAAACAGTCTTTCCTTTGAACCTCCTGAGGACCTCCTTGATGGGCGGCACTTGGTCAAATTCTGGTATGACCTTGGAATTCAAATTCCGTAGGTCCAGGCATATCCTTACGCTTCCGTCCTGTTTAGGTACAACTACCAGTGGACTGACATAAGGTGTGGCCGTCTTCACAATGACGCCTGCCTCTAGCATCTCCTGTATTGCTTCTTTGACCTTTAAATAATGTTTCTCGGCTGCAGGATACGGCTTCTGTCTGAATGGTGTCCAGTCACTGACTTGGAACGCATATTGGAAATTCTTGATCCGGCCAGGTCTCGAATCGAAGACTCCTTTGTACTCAAATAGCAGTTCCCTTAGCATTTGCTTATGCTCTGGACCAATTTTAGCTTCCTCTATCTTTTCTTCCAAGCATTCTTCGAATTTTGGTTCGAGGTCCTTTTCAATGTCTGCGGCCAGTGTTGCCAACTCTCCCTCGATGTCTTCTGTTGTCAATACTGCATCCCCAGTCATATCTCCATATGTATGCCATACGTACTCTTCTGGTCTCGTTTCATTGTGCTGTAAAGAGAGCTCTAAATCTTCCTTTCCCTCACTTGCGCGAAACATAACAATGTCTTGCGAGAGATCTATAATGACCTTATACACTCTTATGAAATACATGCCAACAATAATGTTAAAAGGCAGCTTATTCACAAGTAGGAAGCTCTGTGAGAATGTAGAGTTCCCTATCTGCAAATCTAAAAATACTTGGTATCTGCATATCATAACTTTATCTGGTATCACTCATTTTATCTTCACGCTTGAAATAGGTATTTTCAATAGGTGGATTTTACTTTGGATTTCATTATATAATGCCTGGGTTATCAAACATACCGTTGAACCTGTATCTATGAGACTTCTTATCTTCATGCCTGCGATGTTTACAATAATAATGGGTAGTTCCCTTCTCACATTGACCGTCCCTTCATCTAGGTCTTCAATAAGTTCCTCAGGTTTGGCAATCCAGTTAACCACATTCACTGTATTCCATCCTGCATTTATCTCTATTTGGTCATTTAATTTTGGTGTTTTTTTTTCATTGCTCTATTCTTTATGGAGTTCTTCTGTCTGTCTTCGTACTGCTGAAGTTCCAGACTCTTGGCGCCGTCATCATTTTTATAGATGTCGGGTGACCTTCGATTCTTAATCGCTTCATCTCAATGAACTTGCGATTGTCTATGGTCGTCTCCACTCTCTTCCATGTATCTTAAAGATGCGTGATAGCGTTCTTCCGCTTCTTCATCGAACCCGCGACTCTGTTCTTGGGATCTCCATCCTTGGTTATTCCCATTTCGGCCGTAATTCCTTCTGTTATCAGGCTGCTGGTCTCTTGTGCCGCGCTGATTCCAGGCTTTCCTTCCTCGGTTTCCACGGTTCGATCCTCCTCGATATGCTGGCCTCCAATTCAAGTTTTCCCGTCCTTCACGTTGCCAGTCTGATTTCTCCGTTTCGGTGCTCGTAGACTTACTTTTAGTCTGCACCTTAGTCGATTCAGTCGGTGTAGTCGTCATGTTGACTTGTTCCATGTTCCGACTTTGCCTTGTGTGCTGCGCTGTGGTGAGATCGAGTTGTCTCAGCACCTCCTCCATATCGATCGCTGTCTTGGTGTTTGCTGTGATTAATAGACGTTGTACTTCATACGGTAGCTGCTTGGCTATCGCTATACACAAATCTGACTCTCTAATTCCTTCATCAAGTTCGCGGAAACGGCACAATTGAGCCACAAAAAACTCTGCGTACTTCGTCGGGTTATTAGTACTATAACGCCTGGAGTACAAGTCCAATCTGAGGTTCTGTTGTATACTTGCGTTCCAGTACCTGCTTAAAAATGCCTGGCGAAATTCGTCAACGGTGTCGAATGTGTACCGAAAACTCCTGAACCATAAGGCACACTCGCCCTCAGTTAGTTTTTCAATAGCTCTCAACCTTCGCTCTGGCGGTACCTTCGCGTCATTCAAGTACTCGGAAACCTCTTTAAGCCAGTACTTGGGTGTCATGTTAGAATTACTCCCAGAATATTTCTTCGGTTTCTCGTCACTAGCCCTCACAACAGTGACTATTTGATTCTGAACAGCATTTTCATGCGGTGTGGACATAGCTATTGGTATACCAGGCGTGGTATACGGGCTGTCACTTGGCATGGCTGCATTCTTTGGAATGGGCTGTATCTCTGTATCTGCCCATTCATTTCTCCTATTTTCATCTATGCTTCCTTCGCTAGATCTCGGATTCCGCAACATGGATTCCTCCTGTGCGATCATTCTAGTTTCTATTTGGCTGTGCCTATTTTCTGCCCTTTCTAAACGAGCTAATACCTCTCGTTCTATTTTTTCTAAGCGATCTCGGTTTTTCTCTGCCATAGAAAATACTTTTTCCTTGTCATCCTTAAGGTTTTCTTTCATGTGGGTAATTTCCCCCGCTAGACTTTCTCTTACCTCGGCAAGAGTTTTATCGCTGGCTTCAGTCTTCAAGCCTTCTCGAAGTTCTAATTCTTCTCGTAAGCCTGTAACTTCTTTTTGTATGTGACCCTGCATATGAGAGATTTCAGTCCTTATCTTCGTCATTTCTCCCTGGTCCTCATCCTGCCTTTTATGAATAACTGCTAGGTCTTTCTGAGTTTGTTCTAACTCTTTTTGAACCTTTCCAACCTGCCTCTTCATATTTGACATTATTTCCTTATTCTCTTGATCAGAAGTTTGTATTTCATTGATCTCCTTGCATTGGGCAAGGATATTCTGATCCTGCTTCCTTAAGGCTTCGTCTACCGCCTTTGCGTAGCCTGCCATCCGCGTATTCCATTTTACGTCGCTGTCTTCGAGCCTTTGATCCACGGTCTGAGTGAACGTATTAAATTGCTCCTGCTGACGTTTAGTATTCGCTTCATTCTGACTTTGAATGTCTTTAAGCTCCATGGACATACTGCTTAAGCTATCATTAATCTCACGCTGTGACTCTCTGCATGCTTGCAGATTATTCTCTAGTTTTAGCTCTATAGACTCAAAGCGTTTATCGTTATCAGCTTGCATCTCTGAGACCACGCTAACAATATTCTTAGTTACTTCTTGCTTAATGGACTCTTTAACGTCATCCATTTTTTATTGACTTCTATTAGGTTTGACTCTAATTGCGTGTTTACTGTGGCCAACATCTGGCTTACCTCAGTTTGACTAGCCTCTAATCTAGTGTTTATTTCAGTTTGATTAGCCTCTAATCTAGCGTTCATTTCAGATTGATTGGCATCCAATCTAGTGTTCATTTCAGCTTGATTGGCATCCAATTGAGTATTGAGTGTAGCCAATCTACCTGCTATTTCATCTTTAAATGCTTTAGCCTCTTCCTTACTCTTAGCATTAGTATCATCAAAATGTTCTCTTAATTCCGCGATACACCTGAGTATCTCCTCAGTTCCAGCCATCCTGTATTTCTTAATTTGAGATTCAGGTAGGCCGCAGCTGAGCATGCTGGTGCGTTCTATTGGAAAAAGGAATTCCGATCCCGCGACAACAACACAACATATTATACAGTTCTGTAACCACCTATGGAATGGGTTTAGACCCTCGTACCCGTCTGACAACAGTTTCTAATGTCTGAGTATCATCTAGAAAGACTCACAATCGCTCAAACACAGTTTGAGGAAAAATACTATTATGGTTTTCCCCATGAAAACCATGCTATTATTATGGGGTTTTCTGAATCCCATAAGCCTTCCACGTCTCTGGGCGCCATGATAATGAAAGGAGTAATAGTAGACACACTCTTACGGTGACCTGTATTTTAAACTGACCCCACGTATCAGCGTCATGATAATGTAAGGGATAGGGCTATCAATGGTTTGGTCCATTGTAAGACATCGGCCATATTCTGAATTATCAATAAAACAGTCCAGGGAGTGGTTTTTACTGCCGAATGCCCCACCTGGGCCGCCATGATAATGTAAGAGGGATACCATGCTAAATATAAAGTAAGCCGTGGCCAGGTTGCGCAATGCCAAGATCGCTTATATTGCACTGATGCAGGCGATTCCATAATCAATTAATACCGCCTCATGTTGCCTGGGCCATGATAATTAAAAGAGTAATAGTGCTATGGTGACAAGTTACATTTAAGCATGTCTTATGGAGGATTATCAACATTTAATTTGACGTGAAGGCTTATTTACAAATGGGACGCGGCCTTTTCCTAACATATCCCAATTTTTCTGCTGTACTTGCTTCTACCATTAATACCTTGGCCGACTTTTAGTAGTACCTGTGACTCAATCCTAGTACAGTGACATCTCATCCATGTACCCAACTGTCATCATGTGGAACATGTGTTCGTATCCCAGCTAACTCACGGTCTTTCGAGGTATGGGACGTTCCTGCCCACCATACGACCACATACTCAGGATTTGAGTCTATCAGGTAACTACTCTACATGAAAGAAACAACATATTCCTAAATAAAACATTTACTGATCTAAAGTCATGGCTATACAACAAAATACAAACAAAGGATAATTTACATTTAATTCCCACAATGAAAATCAAGGTTATTTTGTGAGTCTCTTCTAAATTAGTGCTTCACTGCACTCAAATCTATTTCTAGCATTCTATCATTGATACTTTCAGACTTCTACGAGTCTCCATAGTGTTCTTTATGTGACACAATTTTACATAACTGGAGTATCATAACACAAAGTCACATATCACATTAAATGACATTAATTCTGTAATAATTAAACATTACTCCGTTTTCTCATGGGCATTTACTTTCATTAACATAAATTCATTATTTTATGCCTTAATTAACAAATGATGTTGTGTCGTGTGAATCATCTTCCTCCTTCCCATCAATATGAAACGCTAAAAGTGGTACGTTTTCCCTTCCAAAATACACATGGATAGAAATGTTTCTAGTTTCACCATACAACGATTTTCTGGGTCTGGTCGAAATTATTATCGTTACAAACGTGTCAGGTTCTTAGAAATCACATACCCGTCTGCATAAATTAGTGTGAACTGGGCAAAAATGCACTTTAAAAAGATGCCTACATTTATTTGGTTCAGCGTTCCTCCTCAGAGAATAACTGGGCCAAATATTATCCGATTTCAATGATCCGACAATGTATGTGTGCTGAAACACATCATTTAATTCAATTGGCATTATCATAACAATCATATCTTAATTACATTTCGAAATATCGAGATTCTTCAGTGTCCCACTCTGCTTTAAAATAAAGGGATCAGGTCGCTAGACCTCCCTTTCACGCAGGCAATAAAATTAGTTCCAGCTGGCCGAGCAAGATGGCCGCCGTCCTAGTGGTCTACTACCACTCCCCTCTTGGCTGCAAGCAAGGTCATCTTTGTTTACAATTGCAGTACAATGGAGTTACGCTAAGTGTTGTCTCAAGTAATTGAGTCATTCTGATTATTTACCACCTATATTTATAGTGTATTGGGCTCAACTCGGCCCCTAATTAGCATTCATGGCTGGGGATGGATTCTGTAATAGTCTTGCCGTTCTTTGGCGATTCTAGTGGCTTTGGGCGCGCATCATAATGAGAATACAAGATTGCTCATCAGCAGCTGCCTAAATATAATAAGGAAATCTGCGTTTCCTATACGACGAACATGAATCTCCTCTCAGGGCAGATCATTTTATACATGTGCTCACGGGGTCTCGAAGAGCATCCCTCGTGGCAATTATTCCTGCAAGCGATGGATACAGACAGGCTCTGTCCAATTCGCTGCGAATAATATAAGTACGCTCCACGGCGGTACTAACTCGTAGATTAGCCAACTTTTCACCTAACGTGCAAGCTATGTTAGCTTGGTCCCCGCAACTTTATTTACGTAAATCACTGGATTCTACGTTACTTCGCTCGCTAAATGCGGCTCAAACAATACTTCTCATAGATGACTCAATTATTAAGGCACCCGCGTTCTCTCTGCAATTACACTTAAGCCAAAGCTTTAAATAGCTCCTAAAAACAAGTATAAATTTACTGGCTTACATTACTTTAATGGTTCTCAAATACAATCCTAAGAATTGACCATATTAAATATTCATTCAACACATCATTGACACTGAAAAACTCTCGTATCTCGCTATATTTCACGCTACTTTCTTACTGTTTACAAAAATACAGTATATTTATATTAGACATGACACACTTTGAACGTTCTTTAGGCCAGAAATGCCTATTACTTTACTTTACTGTCACCGACCCCAGATATTATTATTATTATTATTATTATTTTCATTTAACGTTACCGTTACATACATCACTATCTTAGGCCTGAATGGCCATAAACAAATCAGCCTCCAAGCCATATTCTACCAAATACGAGTGGTGAAAGCTCGTACATAAGTGACTGTTACATCTTAGTCTCAAAGTGATGTTTCGTTGTATGGTGAACTATTTAGTTAGAATAACATTGTAAATTTTTACTCACTTTTCATTTTCGCTGGATTATTCCAGCACACCAGCCACGAACCTATCATGACGCTTGATTTAAGCCATCATGCTATATCTCACACGACACATGGTATCACATATTTCCCACATGATAATCATACTTTTATCAGTGGCTTTTCTCACTTTAACACGATACATATTAATTCACAATACACATAAACACTTTTGAAATCACTATAATAAACTTATATACACTTTTCGCACTATTCACATGTGGATCCTGAACTGGACTCCTCCTAACGCCTGACCTCAGAGATGCGATGAAGCTACGACAACCGCTGGTCTCCGTAAAAGTCTATCCTGCGTATACGTGCGTTCGTTTCTCGTTCCCTTCAATACGGTTCATTTCACCGTCATGATTACTTGTGATGCCTCTCGGGCTCCCATAACTGTAATGATCCTGATGATACTGCGTCATTTATAAGTATGACAATACCTCCTGGTATTCAGTGTCCAAAACCATCCTAAATTATAGCTACGCTGTAGCAAACTACACTTGCGTATAATAATGGATAAATATCTGCTGTAGATTAAATCTTACACGATTCTTGATTACTATTAAGAAGCTATATGATGCGCTTCCATTGTTCTTTATATATACTCGAGCGTTGATACTCTAACATTTCGCGCACTACTGGCAGCATTTAGTTTACGTCTAGACTGCAGATGAACTGACGTGCAACTCAAGACGAACTGTAGAAGACTGAAGAACAACTGGCTTGGTCTGTGCTGCTTCCCCTATATAAAGGTTTCTCGTAAAATGTAGTCCACAGGACACACGAGAGCGACTCCCTTGTTGAAATAATGCATTTCCATTCAAAATGACGTATACACCTCGTTCATCTAGGTGTGGAAGTCCCATAATCACTCTCGTGCAAGCGATCGTTTCGGCCAATTAATTACAATTAATTGCCTTATTCCATAGCGTCATGACGCCACCATGGTGAATCCCCTCTTGCTGGTCACCAAATCACTCCTCTCGAGCGTAAGCTCGGTGTTAACCGGCTTATTTAGAGATATAGGCTTAATTTAGGTGTAAGACCACTCCTAAATTATCTCTCCTAGAATATATTCACCTGGGTGTACATTTTATTCCATTTCGATGCTCCAATTGGCTGCAATCAATTAATTTCCGTGACAATTACCCCCACTACGGTCTCAAGTGTTGTCCATCGGGGACTCCCAGGGTCATTAATTTCGAGCTGTCTCCTCGGTCCAGACGAAATAAGTTCCTTCGGCGCCTTGAATCTCCTCCCCTCTGCTGGCTGTAATTAGTAAAGTGTCAAGCTGGCCTGCTTTCACGTTTCTATACTTCGAAAACGTACATATGACTGCATTTTATGACAATTATTCCCTTAAACGGCTATGATAATCACATACAAGCCGTGAAATCATGCTATATTATTATATGTCATTATACAACTCATTGCTCTTCGGGTTCCCTGTAGCTGTTCCCCCTCAGAGGTCAATGGTTCGACTCTAGGCATAATCATGGGCCTGGTCTTCTCTGATACGACCCGAGTTCGATGCCAGTCTGCCGTGTCCGATTGGGGCCAATATATATATAGATATGTTTACTAACACCTGCATTGCAAACTCTAGTTATGTTTTACT
This sequence comes from Meconema thalassinum, assembly GCA_946902985.2. NCBI lineage: Eukaryota > Metazoa > Arthropoda > Insecta > Orthoptera > Tettigoniidae > Meconema > Meconema thalassinum. The sequence goes on along the minus strand of OX336390.1, from coordinate 148,670,772 downwards.
CTTTCTCCACATACCACTGTATTGTGTAACTGTCGAACCTGGCAGAATCAACTGTCTCTCTTCACCATAAATTTTCTGGTTGGTTGGTTGGTTCGTAAGTTTAGGGGCTGCGACAACGCGGTCATGTTGCCCCGTGTACTTTGGGTGTGTGTAGAATCTGTCTGATAACCGGTGTTAATTGTGATGACTGTGTTAGTGTGTGTTACCTGTATTTAATTTAAGTACTGCAACTTAGAATTTTTCAAATAGTTCCTACTTTTGCCACCAAGCGCCACCGTCAACGACTACTAAGCCAAGTTCAGAACTTAGCTACTAGACGCCACCGCAGTCGGATCTTGGCGACGAACGTAGAAACCTAAGAGCGTTGTTTACATTCTTAACCTATCCAATTTAGCTTCACACAGGTGCAATTAGTGGAAGATTCTTTAACATGCCATAAATCTATGACATGGGACCGCCGGCTTTTCTTCCCCTCCGAAGGAAGGCATACTGAGGGATTTTTAACTCTCTTAAAAAATCCGACGGCTTCGGCCGGGTTTGAACCCGCTATCTTGGGCATAGATGCTCAGCATGCTACCGACTACGCCACCGAAGCCGCTCATAAATTTTCTATTTCACTAGTGCGATTGTAAACGTAATTTTATATAGGTACCTAAACCCAAATTATCAGCTGGCATTTGAGGGTGCGCAAATGTGAGGGAGCCGTGTCAGTATATTTACTGGCACGTTAAAGATCCCGTTCCGGGCAAAATTCCGGCACCCCGGCGTCTCTAAAAGCCACAGTAGTTAAAAGGGACGTAAAACCAATAACATTATTATTATTATTAAAAATCTTTAAAATAAATCATGATGATTTATTGGTTCATTATTGGCTCACAAATGCAATGAAACAATTTGATAGGTTCTGATCTACAATCAACACAAAATCCGGACGGCAACTATTCCAGGCGAAGTGCATGAGAGGGAAGCTGGTATTCAGAAAGGTGTAAGACAAGGCTGCAACTGGATATAATGAACACATTCTCGTCAAGAGGCTATTCTAGTGTTATCAGCCGTTTATTACTAAGCTTATTAGTGCAAATTATTGTGTTGGAACTAAAAGGAAACACACCGTAATTGTATTTTGAAACTTTATAAAAATACTTTGACCACGGCAAAGAAGCGAGTTCATTCGCGTTTTACATTTAAAGAAACATTATTTTCACGGACTAATACATTACAAGTAGGTTCAAACAATAACATTAAATTTAAACTAACGCTATTCTATTCTGTACTCTTTCATTATGGGCGAATTAGCGCGAGCACTGTAGTGTGTTGGTTTAAGGAACTACTGTAAAGTCTATGATACGCCTTACCGTGACGCCCTGGCCGCCTTCGGTGGCGTAGTTGGTAGCATGCTGAACTGCTGTGCCCAAGAGACCGGGTTCAAACCCGGCCGAAGTCGTCGGTTTTTTAAGAGCGTTAAAAATCCTTCAGTATGCCTTCCTTCGGAGGGGAAGTAAAGCCGGCTGTCCCATATCATAGGTTTATGGCACGCAAAACATCCTTCCACAGACTAAACTTGTGTGAAGCTAAATTGTTAGGTTAGATTTCATAGGAACTCTCTATCAAAGTTCCAACGTTCACCACTAGGTAGCATTGATATCTCGTAGCGAAAGTTGGAACTACTTGAAATAGAACGGAACTTGTAGCTCACCCTAAGGGTGTCCGCTGGAAGCAGCTACAGACTCAAGCGAGCCGAACATGTCCTCGGACACTCCCGACATAAAAGCCATACGATAAATAAATTTAAAAAACGCGATGTCTTGTCCCACGGACAACAGTCACCTTTATTGCTGTTTTTCTCAATAAGTAAGAAATGTAACATAGTCGTTTTTTCCGGCATAGCTTCAATTCATGATAAATTAATAAATGTAAAACAAATATAATGGAATGTAGCCAAAATAAATCAGAAACCTCTAATGACGTCAAATTGGCAGGTGAAAAGCTAAAGGAAGTAGAAGTCTTCTGCTACTTAGGAAGAAAAATAACCAGTGATGGACAAAGCAAAGAGGATATAAAAAGTAGGATGGCTAAGGCAATGAAAGCATTTCTACAGGAAAGAAATCTGTTGACTTCAAATATTGATTTAGGTGTTAGAAATATATGTTTGAAATCCTTTGTCTGGAGCGTGGCACTGTGTGGAAGTGAAACTTGGACTATTGGTGCAGCAGAAAAGAGGAGAATAGAAGCGTTTGAAATGTGGTGTTACGGGAGAATGATGAAGATCAGATGGGTAGATAGGGTAACAAACGAAGAAGTATTAAGACGAGTGGGAGAGGAGAGATGTTTCAGGCGAATGCTAATGAAGAGAAGAGATATGTTGGTAGGACACATTCTCAGACACTCAGGAATAGCAAGCATAGTTATGGAAAGAAGGGTTGAGGGCAAGAATTGTAGGGGTAGACCAAGGTTAGAATATGTTAAACAGATTGCCTCGGAAGTAAGGTGTGCAAGCTATGTTGAGATGAAACGATTAGCACAGGACAGGGAGGCATGGATAGCTGCATCAAACCAGTCATAAGACTGAAGACTCAAACAAACAATAACTTTCCGCCCAGTCAATACAATTTAATTATCTTAATTTTATTTGTTGAACATGTTTTAAGCCCTCATTTTCAGCCCATCTTCAGCAATATTCTTTTTTATCATGCAAACATTAAAATTCTAAAATCTTTATATAAAAAATCCTAATTTCTTTCTTATAAATTAAAAGAGTTAAAAAAGCCTAAAAGTCACAATCTTCACAACACATTTCTTGTGGTCTTGAATATTTAAACACTAACTTACTGTATGTATTTAAATGTTTAAAATGTTAATGTTTGAATGTTAAAAAAGATATTGCTGGAGACCACCCTCTGTATGATATCGTTCTTATTTATGTGTGTTTGATGCAACCTGATAAATTTATTGGCGTGGCCGAAAATTGAACCGAACCTTAAGGCTGACAGCCAATAATGCCAGCCACTTCTCCAAGAGGTTGACCAATACCTATGGACATACGTATATTATAGATGTATTGACTCAGAAACTTCCCCAAAGAATTTCACTTTAGAAGTCGTATTCGTAAGAGTCTGCCGGATTAGTTATCTTGTCGTCCTGTCCACACTGAGTTCCTTCGCCTCATTACTATTATTATTATTATACATACATTTCACCACATAAGTGGGACATATCAACATATCGTCGGCTTGTTTGCAAGACGGTATGGTTAATTCTCTTAAGGTGGCACATTGAGAAACGAGCGAACAATGGAACAGGTCTCCAAGATGACGGCCTTCTGCATGGTGATATGTAGACCAGGATGTATTCCCAATATTTGTAGATTGCGAGCCAATGATTTGGGGATGATGCCGGTAGAAGAAATTACTATGGGCAGAACCACTACAATTTCCTGTCTCCACATTTGCCGTATTTCCTCAGCCAAGGGCAGATATTTGGTGATCTTAACACAGCAGTTTTGTTTCAGATTATGGGAATTGGGCACTGCAATATCAATTAGGAAGGTTCTCTTCTGCACCTTGTCCACAAGAACGATATCTGGCCGGTTTGCTGGTATGGTTTTATCAGTAATAACTGATCGGTCCCATAACAACTTGTGACTAGGATTTTCCAAAACGGCGTCAGGAACATACTGATAGTAAGGCAAAATATTATCAGATAATAAATGCTTTTGAGCAAGGTGTTGGTGCATTATTTTGGCCACTTGGTTGTGCCTTTTCATGTAATCAGTACAGGAGATAGCTTGGCAGCCTACTGTGATATGTTGAATTGTTTCCGGTTCTAGTTGGCATCTTCTGCATTTATCATCCTGAATATTTGCCTTAACTATATATTTAAGATAGTTTTTGGTAGCCACAACTTGATCCTGGATTGCAACCATGAATCCTTCAGTCTCAGTGAATAGGTCCGCATGAGTCAACCAGCTGTTCGACGCATCAATGTCGACATGTTTCTGGTTGAGATCATACGGATGACGACCGTGCAGAGCTTTCTGCGTCCACTGCTGAAGCTTGATGGCTGATCATTCCTCATCAGTGGCTAACTGTATATCCCTTACGTGAAGAAGATCCAGCGGTGTGCACTTGTCATCTGCCTTCACGGCGGCTTGATGTATGGGAGAGTCATGTCTTCCCAGAAAATATCCCTGAAGGTTCCTCACTTGCCTTGCATGCAATTAGATAATGTCCGTGAGCCCTCGTCCCCCTCTTTGACGCGGGATTGTCAATCGCTCAACAGCTGACTTAGGGTGGAGACATCTGTGTTTTGTTAAGATGGTACGTGTCCTAATTAGGATGTTCTCCAAGTCAGTCTGCGTCCATTTGATAATACCGAAAGTGTATGTCAGAGCAGGAATAGCATAGGTATTAATAGCCTTAAAGGTGTTCTTTCCATTCAACTTTGATTTTAAAATCTTGTTAAGGCGTTGATTGTACATAGCTACTGTTCTGTCTTTAATACCTTTATGATCAATTCGATTAGATTGCAGGTGATCAAGATATTTTAGGTCTCATTACCTTCCATAGGCTTTATGAAACAACCGTCATCAAGTTGAAATGCTCGGGCCTCTAATTTTCCACGCCGAATGGTGAGGGTGCGACACTTATCCAATCCGAAGGACATTCCAATATCAGAAGAAAATGAAGCAGTTATTGCAATTAGATTGTCGATGTGTTTCTCAGAGGATGCATATAGCTTAATGTCATCCATATACATCAATTATTATTATTATTATTGTTATTATTATTATTATTATTATTATTATTATTATTAATGGCTTCGTGGTTTAAATGAGTTTGACGGTATATTTCAGTGACTATATTAGTTGAAAGAGTTGGGTTTTGTGTGGCAGTGCCTCTTCTGCACGACGAAGTGATTTCTCTACCTGAGGGGTGGCTGGGTGAGTAATTCTTCCATCTGTTCAGGAATTGTGTCCCCGCCGCTTGTGGAAAGTACGATTATGTTCAACAGAAGACAAGAGATTGGTGACATGGAGAGATTGTGTGTGGAATCCACCGAGATTGTAAGCGGCGCAGAAACAAGCGCTCAGGCCCAAGTGGGAGATTCCAATGGCGCGCGATGTGTGGCGTCTACATGTACTACTTCATCTAGGGAGCTGGACGTTGTGTCTCATGTCATGGCGGAGCAGAGTACAATAATCTCGGGTGAGAATGGAGGTTCAGATGAATTGAGATTCACTGCGGACAAAGGTAAATGTCGAAATGAAATAGACATAAAAGAAGAGTCAGAGATTCTGAAAGGAATGTGATTACTGAATATCATGATGGCAGCTACCAAAACTCAAAGAAATGTGAGTAATAACATCAAGAATAGCCTAGCGCAGTTAGTAGAGGTTTTTGATATCCTCGATCACTGCCGCAAAACTAGATTGGCAACAGAGGTCACTACTATCACTCGACCTAGATCTCCCATATGCGAGAAGGCTGCAAATCAAGGAGAAACAATGATTACTGTTATTGAGAGCAGTGTCAATTCCGAAAACATATCTGCAAATGAATTGTGGTCATTGAACCTCCCGTGGAGAAGTTAGCAGAAGATGCCTGGCAAACAGTTCGAACAAGGAAACACAGGGGTCATAGCGGTCAAGTTCTTCTGGAGGACGAAAAGGGAGAACTTAGAAGCAATCATTCTCTACATCAAAAGGGAAATAAAACGAAGGATAGGAGACGCAACGAGGCAATGGTTATTAAGCCTACTGAGGGGAAGACATATTCAGAAGTTCTTCAATCGTTGCGTCAGCAAGCAACATCTGATTGCAGTGGCGTAAACCTTAAATCGATTCGCAGAACGTCGACTGGTGCGTTGCCCCTTGAAATGAAAGGGAAAAATGGAGATAAAGTTAAGTTCAGGGAGATGATTTCCAAAGCAGCAGAGGGATTGGGTGAAGTCAAAATGTTGGCTCCTACCATAACCTTGGAAATTAGGGATTTGGACTGTCTTACAACAGCAGAGGAAGTCCGGGCAATATTAGAGGACCGGCTTAAGGATCACATGGGTGAAATAAAAGTTGCTATTACCAAGCCCAATTTCAGAGAACAGCGAATGGCCATAGTTGTGGTAAACTCCAATGGGGCAAATGAGTTGCTCCTTGATCAGCATATTAAGATAGGCATGGTTAGCGGCCGTATTCGGAAAAGGACCAATGTGCTGAAATGCTTTCGGTGTATGGGCTATGGTCACATGGCAAGACAATGTACGGGTACTGACAGGTCGAAGTTGTGCTACAGATGCGGCGGAAAGGAGCATAAAGCAGCTCACTGCACGACTGCCTCAAAATGCTCGATCTGCCCGGGAGAAGGCAAGAATGACGACCATGTGATCGGGTCAGGTATGTGTACTGTCTTTTGACGTGCATTGGAGAGCACTAAACAGTCAAAATGCTAAGATTTCTACAAGGCAACATCCATCGTAGCAGGGTGGCTAACGATCTCCTTGTTCAGTTTGCCGCGGAAAAGAATATTGATGTAGTGCTTATTAGCGAACAATATAAGAACAGGGATATTTCATCTTGGTACTCTGATGGAAGTGGGATGGCTGCTGTATGGGTAGCGGATCCAAGCAGAGGTTCTATTGAAAAGTTTGGTGCTGGAAATGGCTTTGTCTGGGTCAAGAGCAGAAATATTTCTTATGTAAGCTGTTACTTAACACCCAATGAATCAATTCGGCAGTTTGAGACCCTACTATCTGCCCTTGCGGATTTTCTAGGTACAGTAACTGGGGGTATTCTGGTGGCCGGTGATATTAATGGTCGAGCAGTTGAGTGGGGCTTGGCTCATACAAACGGGAGAGGCCATAGAATTTTGGAGATGGCTGCTAGGCTGGACTTAGTGCTCCTAAATAGCGGCGATGTTCCAACATTTTGTCGGCCTGGGCAAAACTGAACCACACCAGACCTAACGTTTGTCTCGGCAGATCTTGCTGCTTACACTGCAGACTGGCATGTAATGCTTGATTATAACAACAGTGATTATAGATACATCCTCTTTAATGGCAAAATTCCGATACCGTCTAGATGGAACGTTGATCATATGGATGGTGAAATTCTCCTTGCAGTAATAGCACAAGGGAAACAAGTTCTGGAGGACTTGTTTCAACATAGTCCCGCGGGTTCTGCAGAGACCCTGGTTAGGTCGACTATTGATCTCATTGTTATGGCTTGCGGAGCATCCATGCCCAAAAAGAAGATTTTTCCGAACAAACGGCCAGCCTATTGGTGGAATGTTGAAATAGCAGAGGCTCGACGATTGTGTTTTCGATTAAGGAGAAGGGCACAAAAGCTCTGCAGAGATTCTCTAGAGTATGTAAATGCGATAGAAGAGTGTAGAGTAGCGAGGAGGGCTCTTAAACGGGCCATTGCTCAAAGTAAGGCACATAAATGGAACGAGCTCATTAACGATCTAGATCAGGACCCATGGGGTCTGGGCTACAAAGTTGTCAATAAGAAGCTCGGCGGCATTATGGTATCTACTGCTGCTATGACGGCATCCCAGAAGGAAGCTATGATAGATGAGCAATTTCCTAATCATCCAGAGAGATTTCCCGATCACATTCCGATATTGCATGATGATATTCCGCTATTCACTAGAGAGGAATTACAAACTACAGCACGATCTTTTCAGAATAAGAAGGCACCAGGGCCGGATGGAATTCCTGCTGAAGTATTAAAGGTGATATCCGATGAGGAAACAGATGTTTTGCTGAACATGAATAATTGTTGTCTACTACAGGGAGTCTTTGCGACCCCATGGAAAGTGGCCAGGCTTGTGCTCATGCCTAAAGGCAAAGGCGATCCCACTACTGCTTCAGGTCAGAGACCTCTATGCATGTTGGACATGGCTGGCAAACTGTTTGCGAAGATGATTAAAGGAAGGCTTCAGGCAGCGATTGTTGCTGCAGGAGGTCTGTCCCCCAAACAATACGGTTTTGTGAAGAGTAAGTCCACCATCAGCGCCATTGAAGAAGTGGTGATGGCTGTCAGATCCACTAAGCATGGAAACCACTTCTCTAGGAAAATGTGCTTACTGTTTACTCTGGATGTGAAAAATGCCTTCAATTCTGCCCGATGGATTGACATAATAGCTGCCCTTGAAACAACATTTAATATTCCTCGCTACTTGGCGTCTGTTCTGAGGAATTATCTTTGTGATCGTTGGATACAGTATGACACAGATGAAGGAGTCAAGTGTCGCAAAGTAACAGCGGGGGCGGCTCAAGGCTCAGTTTTAGGTCCTGATTTATGGAACGTAAATTATGACAGCAGTTTACGGATGGAGATGCCAGAGGACACTTCTTTGGTGGGATATGCTGATGATCTTGTTTTGCTCATTATGGAGCGCTCCATGGAGGGTCTGCAACTTAAACTTAATCAGGTAATGCGGAGAGTTTCCACCTGGATGAATGAACATGGTCTCCAACTAGCAGTTCATAAAACTGAACTAGTCCTTGCTACTGAGAAGAGAGTTCCACGAGTTGTACCAATGCTAGTAGATAATCAAGTGATAGAAACAGCTCCTGCTGTTCGTTACTTAGATGTTATGATTGACAGCAAATGAACATTCTGGAATCATATCAGCAAGATTGCTGATAGGGCTGCAAGGATTGTTAACAACATGTCGCGGCTCATGGCTAATATTGGCGGCCCTTCACCCTTGAAGAGGAAATTGCTGATGAGAGTGGCGGAATCAGTTATTCTTTATGGTGCAGAGATTTGGTCAGTAGCTCTAGGCTCTGAGATGTATAGGAAGCGGATAACCTCTGTTCACAGAAGAGCTGCCCTCAGAATAACTTCTGCCTATCGTACAGTGTCTGGACCGGCAGTGCTAGTAATAGCTGGGGCGATACCCATATACATCCTGGCCAAGGAAAGGCGCCTTATATACTTACGCAAAGAAGAACATTCTAAGATACGAGTGAAGAGGGAGGAAAGAGACAGATCTCTTCTGGAATGGCAGGAAGAATGGGAACGTGAACATCGTGGCAGGTGGACCGCTAAACTCATCAAGCAACTGAAGCCATGGTTGTCGAGAGAACATGGTGAGGTTGATTATTACATTACCATGTTTTTCTCTGGCCATGGATATTATGAAGCATACCTCCATCGAATGGGAATGTCACCGAGTTCACGGTGTCGTTATTGTGATGATCAATGGGATGACGTTCAGCACACGTTCTTTGCATGCTCGAGGTGGAGAAATCTTCGAAGGCTTCTGGAGACAAAAGTTGGAGTCATTACACCAGACAATGTGGTGGATAAAATGCTCAGCAGCAGAGAAAGTTGGGCACAGATTGCTGTCTACATCTCTGAGCTGCTAAAAACAAAAAAAGAAGAGGAACCGAGAAGATTGGTTGCTGAAAACAGTGAAGATGATGATGAGTAATTTCATTATCATCACGTTAAATGAAATTGACTGAGACCTCTGGTCGTAACAGTGGCTCCACCCTGAAGTAAGGCTGAACAGGCAGTTCCGGGGTGGCCTTAAGCCAAGTATAGGGTTTGTGGGTTTTTAGTAGGTAAGAATCCTGCACAGCAGTAAGTCCGGAAGCTTGCAATCTGTCTTTTGAAGATTTCCCCTCGGTTTCCCTCGAAAAAAAAAAAAAAAATATTATTATTATTATTGCTTCGTTACGGCCAACTAAGGACCACGTCATGTCAACTGTTTCTTCTGCATTTGAATGTTGGCCCAGTACTCTTTCACTCGCAATCGATGTTGCACCTTTCTCTCCGTCGTCCACGCCTTCCCGGCTTCTAGTTTCGGCTTAGGATGCAAACTCCGATGTTCTTGAAGTTTTTCCCTAAGTAGGCCACACTCCTGGATATCTTCACATCTTATCCCAATCTCCAACAGTTCTTTCTCTACTTCACTGAACCAGGCCCCTTTGTCTTTTTCTATTATTATTATCTTATTATATACTGTAATATGCTAAGGTGTATGTTTCACAAAACGCAAGCTCCTAAACCAGAAGGAGTTAGAAGGTGTGGTTTGAACCCAAATCTTCCAAATCGTCTCAATAGTACAAGAAAAATCTTGCATTTCTTAAAACATCAAGGGAAATATATTTATCTTTATATATATAATTCTTCGACACGTGTGTATGTGACTGAACTCCTCCTAAACGGCTGAACCGATTTTGATGGAATTTGGTATGTATATTAGGGTGGGTCCATGTATGGTTTAGATTCACAATCTTACCCGGTAGGTGGAATGAACACAATTTTAGAACCACAATTTACACACAATTTTAGAACCACAATATACAGTCATAAACAGTTGTCATGGAAACCACTAGCCTTGTCCTTCGTGAAAGCTGATGTCTTTGGACGGTTTGTCTCTGCACGTTAGAGCCATCTGGTCGCAACCTGTGCAACTACCGCCATTACATACACTCCGCCCGTAGCGAAAAGTTGTGTTTTATACCAAAGGTGGCAGTGATGTCGAATTCTACTGTTTGTCTCTGCACGTTAGAGCGTTTCAAAGTCCCGTATGCGTTCATATACCATTCATCCGATTGCCAAGAAACTTGGGTGATATGTTGAGTGAGCTCCAGGGAAGGTGTTTGGCTTATTAAATCCATTTTGCAATAGATAGGGCACGAATAGATTCAACAAATGGCCGGCGACGCGCGAAGAGTCTCAAAAAGGTCCCGTATGCGTTCAAATACCATTCGTCCGATAGCGATGAAACTTGGGTGAGAAGTTGTGTACACTCAGGACCTTCTATACTACCGGACCTGACACTGCAATCCAAGATGGCCGCCGTAGTTGGTGGTCGGACATCAAATGCATGACGTGTGTCAGAATCCAACACAACACAAAATAACATCATGACGCGATTTTGTCTGCTGTTAATTCATTTTATGGGCTTGGGACATCTTGGTCATCAGCCCCGTGCAGTTGGATGTGGGTTGAATTCCTCCGATTATGTGATGACTGTAGTAGTGTGTGTAGCTGTGTAAGGGACAAGGCATGGGGAGTTAAAATAAGGTACTGCCGGAGTTCCATCAGAAAAAATCCACAGCCTGCTTCCAGTCTCCGACCGGGTCAGGAATGGAATGAATGAAGCCCCCATCTAGCGGCGAGGATATGAACTGTGCCGGCTGCCGAGGCCTGACGCACTCCTCTGGGGCAATGATTAAATGAATGACAGATGAAATGAAATGATAGTGGAGAGTGTTGCTGGAATGAAATTGTGACAGGGAAAACCGGAGTACCCGGAGAAAAACCTGTCTGCCTCCGTTTTGTCCAGCACAGATCTCACATGGAGCGACCGGGATTTGAACCACGGACCCAGCGGTGAGAGGCCGGCGTGCTGGGAGTTCCATCAGGAAAGGAATAAAATAAAATAATGTTGAGGCCCACAGGAGAGATCTGTAGAATATCTTGGCTGAGTGAACAGGGAAAGTTGTAAATGTTCCTGTAGGAATTTCAATCTCTTTTTAGTAAGTTACATATTATTCGGGGCCTGTTTGACATCTCTTGATGAATGCAGTACATTTGCATTTTTCTGTTGGCACAGGCTAGAGTAAAATGAGGCTTTTCACCGATGTCTCACTCTCACTCATGGCTGTGATTATATGGAAGCTACTGAGGTATGGGTGGTGCTTAGTAATGACATTCAGGGCACAGTCAGTGCCTGTGGATGCTGTGAAAGGTTCTACTCATAGGGTTAGTACTGCTGTACTGACTCAGTGAGGAAAACAATGACAAACTACCTCATTCCTCTTCTTGCCTAGTACGCCTCAATATAGCGCTGCCATGGGTTTTTGTGGGCATCTACCCACATAACCTAACGGCAGTGCCTTTTGAGGATCCAACCAGCCTTCGGGCTGACTACCTAACACTCAGACATGAAAATGAAAATCCACAGCCTGCTTCCAGTCTCCGACCGGGTCAGGAATGGAATGAATGAAGCCCCCATCTAGCGGCGAGGATATGGACTGTGCCGGCTGCCGAGGCCTGACGCACTCCTCTGGGGCAATGATTAAATGAATGACAGATGAAATGAAATGATAGTGGAGAGTGTTGCTGGAATGAAATTTTGACAGGGAAAACCGGAGTACCCGGAGAAAAACCTGTCTGCCTCCGTTTTGTCCAGCACAGATCTCACATGGAGTGACCGGGATTTGAACCACGGGCCCAGCGGTGAGAGGCCGGCGTGCTGTCGCCTAAGCCACGGAGGCTACCTAACACTCAGACTTATTATTCTTAAAAATAAATGTGACCAACCAGGTAGTGTAGTTCTTGGTTGTCACTTCTGGGGTCCAAATTTGATTCCTGATAGTCAAGAAATCTTAATTCTAGTCCGAGGATAAGAACGGGGTACACACAGCCTAGTGAGGTAAACCGGGAAATGTTGGGTTCGATTCTCCGCTTAGCCACCCAGCAAGTGGTTTACCATGGGTTCCCACACATACTGAATATAAATGCCTAGGTAATTCCTATCATAAGGTCACGACTGCCTCCTGTAAATCCGTCAACAAGTAGGCTAGTCGTATTCATTCATTCCTATTCATAAGATTAAATGGCACTCTGCCAAACGCATGACGTGTGTCAGAATCCAACCCAACACAAAATTACATCATATCGTGATTTTGTCTGCTGTTAATTCATCTTATGGGCTTGGAACTTCTTGGTCATCAGCCCCGTGAAGTTGGGTGTGGATTGAATTCCCCTGATGGGAAATTAGAAAATAGGCACCAATGGCTTATCTTTATAATAATTGGATTTGCATCCAGTCACACAACAGTTTCAAGGCATATCACCACAATTTTAGCATAGCCTACCGCATCATTGATAATGGAACGGAAAGCTCTACCACCTCTAGAGAGAGAGCCGTCTACAGGTTCACAAAGCTCCCATTTGGTCTGACGTGCAGTCCGTTTCTACTATCGGCTACAATCAGAGAACTAGCAGCTATTCACCAAGCTCAGTTTCCTATCGCCGCATCGCTCATAGATCAAAACACCTTCATGGATGATTTCGCTTCAGGTGCAGATGACGACAACGACGTAATTGCACTATACTACGAGCTCGTATCCCTCATGAGGCAAATCCAGCTTCCACTTGCTAAATGGGCAACAAATTCATTTCAGCTAACGGGCATATGGAAGGCAGAAGGACGAAAGATCTCACACAATGCTCATGTATTGGGAATTTCCTGGCACACAGATACTGACACGTTTTCTCTCGCCCAACAGGAAGTTACAAGCAAATTGGAAACAGCGGTAGCAACTAAACGGACTCTGTTACAGGCCACTGCTAGTATCTACGACCCCTTAGGTTTGATTTCACTGGTGTCAGTAGTGGGAAAAATTATCTTCCAAGATACCTGGACACGCGGAGTGGCATGGGATGACATCTTGCCTCACGACCTGGCAACTCGCTGGCGAGACTGGTTGTCCACACTACCTGACTTGTAACGCATCACCATACCAAGGTGGATAGGAACATCAAATAAAGTTAAATCCCAAATACATGTCTTCTGTGACGCGTCGGAGAGATCGTACGACGCCGTTCTGTACATGAGAAACACCCATCACAAGCACGCTCAAGTCCATCTGATCTGCAGTAAGAGCCGACTTGCGCCAGTGAAGAAGGTCACACTCCCTCGACTTGAGCTTCTGGGTGCGTTAATGGGGGCAAGACTTCTCCGTTACTACTGTAAGGCAACACATTTAAATATCAGGGAGGCTATTCTTTAGAGCGACTCATCAGTTACACTAGGATGGATAAGGAATTACCCAAATCGTTGGAAAACGTTTGTCTGCAACCAGGTGACTGAGATTCAGGCCTCCACAACTCCATCACAGTGGAGACACTGCCCTGGCGAGGATAATCCTGCCGACCATTTGACAAGAGGAGTAAGAGCAGATAACCTGAACAAACTGACTGAATGGTGTAGCTAAACTTACTGCGAACCAACTCCTACTGGTAGTTTATTAAAACGGGATCCACACCAAGTACGTGATAAGATAGATATCCTTGAACCAACAGGCGTATAATTGGAAGAGAGAACACTGCAGGCAATTTCAAAAGTAGGTTATGTTCCTACGTACGGTAATCAATTTTCAGATCTCTTTAGACCTTAAATTGGAATACGTTAATTATTACCATGCTTGCTCATAATAAATTACCATTACTAATAATTTATAAACCGTTAAAAAGAATAATAAATAGACCAAACTTACCCACTGATTGGCAATAGTATTGATGGCATCACAAGCGTAACAGAAGTCACCGGTATCTCGTACTTATGAAGCACTAATGCAGACATTTACTTACACGAACGTGTAATAACATTAAGCAATAATCAATAAGCACAGATAATCAAGGGAGACGATTGCTAACCGAAATTCACACCACTATCACATCGTAAACAAAACGACTCAACTTATAAACAAAGCATGTAATCACCAACAGCGACAGCCATCTTTCCTGTGTCCCGCCGCTAGTGTCAGGTCCGGTATTATAGAAGGTCCTGGTACACTCCAGGGAAGGCTTCTGGCTTAGTAAATCAATTTGACATTAGGTAGCGCACGACTAGATTCAACAAATGAGTGACGACGCGCGAAGCGTTTCAAAAAAATCCCGTATAAGTTTATATTCCATTCATAAATTGAGATGAAACTTTGATGAGTTGTTGTGTACACTTAAGTGAAGGCTTCTAACTTAGTAATCCATTTTACAGGAGGTTGCGCACGAGTAGATTCAACAAATGAGCGGCGACGTGCGAAGCGTTTCAACAAAGTCCCGTATGCGTTCAAATACCATTCGTCCGATAGCGATGAAACTTGGGTGAGATGTTGTGTACACTTACGGGAGGGTTTCTAACTTAGTAAATCCATTTTACAATAGGTAGCTCACGAGTAGATTCAACAAATGAGCAACGACGCGCGAACTTTTATCAAAGTCCCGTATGCGTTCATATACCATTCATCCGATTGCAATGAAACTTGGGTGAGATGTTGTGTACACTTACGTGAGGGTTTCTAACTTAGTAAATCCATTTCACAGGAGGTTTCGCACAGGTAGATTCAACAAATGAGCGACGACGCGCGAAGCGTTTCAAAAAGGTACCGTATGCGTTCAAATACCATTCGTCCGATTACGATGATACTTGGGTGAGATGTTGTGTACACCCTACGGAAGGTTTCTGGCTTAATAAATCCATTTTACAATAGGTAGCGCACGAATAGATTCAAAAAATGTGTGACGGCACGCGAATCATTTCAACAAAGTACCGTATGCGTCCATATACCATTTATCCGATTGCGATGAAACTTTGGTGAATTGTTGTGTGCACTCCAGGAAATGTTTCTGTCTGAGTAAATCCAGTTTTTAATAAGTAGCGCACGGGGAGATTCAACAAATGAGCGACGGCGTGCGAATCGTTTCCACAATGTCCCGTATGCGGTCATATATCATTCATCCGATTGCGATCAAACCTTGGTGAATCATTGAGTACACGCCAGAGAAGGTTTCAGGCTTAGTAAATCAATTTTACAATAGGTAGCGCATGAGTAGATTCAATAAATAAGTGACGGCACGCGAATCGTTTAAAGAAAATCACTTACGCGTTCATATGTCATTCATCCGATTCCGATGAAACTTTGATGAGTTGTTGTGTACACGCCAGGGAAGGTGTTCAACTTGGTAAATCCATTTTACAATATTGGTAGCGCACGAGTAGATGTAACAAATGAGTGACGACGCGCGAAGCGTTCCAACAAAATCCTGTATGCGTTCATATACTATTCATCGATTGCGATGAAACTTTGATGAGTTGTTGTGTACACTTACGTGAAGCTTTCTAACTTAGTAAATCCATTTCACAGTTGGTAGAGCACGAGTAGATTCAACAAATGAGTGACAGCGCACGAATCATTTAAACCAAATCCCGTATGCGTTAAATGCCATTTATCGGTTTGCGATGAAACTTTGGAGAGTCGTTATGCACGCTCCAACGAATGTTTCTAAATTAGTTAATTCAATTCACGATAGTTTAGAGGTAGTTAACAGAAATTGAAATATATATTGTGTATCCAAAAGCACTTCAAGAAACAAAGTTACAACACTTTCTTTGATTGGCAGGACAACGTCTGCCGGGTCAGCTTGTTTGTTTATAAAGTGATTTTAAACAAGCAAGACGATAGTCCCTACCAGAACTGCGTCGCGGCCAGCCCGTATAGCACTAGGGCCGGGCGGGTAGTCTGTACACATGGGGCTCACACGACCCATTATGCGAGAGTTCTCGCACGGGTCCTCTAGTTATTACTACAATGAGTCCGGGAATGTTCTCCGCAGCGCCTACATGCGTCTGCGAGAGCTAGCTACAGAAGTTACGTTGGCAGCACGGCTGCCGCTTGCATCATATTAGCCTTTCAAGAAATGATTGCCGGCGGTCGAGATGGGAACTATTCTTTGTTTGCTTGTGCCACACGTCAGCCTGCTTCGTTGACAGGTACAGATGCGCGAGTAGGATATGACTCAGCTCAAGTACCCTCTGTCATAGTTTAACTGTCCGTGGTGACATGAGCTCCTATGACGCGCAATGTAGCTTGACTTATGTGCAGAATGCATTCTGTCATCGCTGTGTTCCCTAATAACAAGCAAACAGTATACTTTGTACTCACCTCAGCCATTCATAACAGATGCTGGAAGTGCTGATGACACAACGCTCGCTAATTGCAATACACACTGACGGTTTCGACAGCCTACAGCCCACACGTGTGGGATTCACCCTGTCAAAGACACCGTGCTACCAACTAAACCGATGAGGCAACCACTCAGAGCTGCACGTAACCACTGCGGAGAACATTCTCGGGCGCCCTGTATTATTATTATTAAGAGCCGTCCTTTAAAGGTGGGCAAACACACACTTTGCCCATTCCTGACCAGCCCGATGGATCCGCGCCTGGTTGAGTACCGTCCCAGAATCTACCCGAGGAGAGTGGAAAGAATGGTAACTAACAGAGCTGGGATTTGAAATTGGGACCCCGGAGCCATGCTGGAGTTATTAGCCTACTTTTCACATTTTCCAAAAATGATGAAAAAGTAGACTTATGAGATCGATCGGGCAAATGTGTGTCTGTATGTCTGTCCTTCTGTCTGTCTGTCTGTCTGTCTGTCTAGCTGTGTGTGTGTGTGTGTGTGTGTGTGTGTCCCTATCAACTCCTAAACGGCTGCAGCAATCGAATCAAAATTTGGTAGGAGTAAAGATCTAAACATGAATATCTCAATGCCGTATTTGAAAATGATGTCAGTGCTACCAACTGCTGAAACATCGCATTTGAAATTTGAACTCCATGTTGCATATCTTGGAAGGTATGAATGGGAGCTATTTCAAAATTGGCACACGTATAGATAATATTATTTCAGTTTAATTTCCCGGAGGACAAACATGGCAGTGTTTGCCAAAATGATTATAAGCCTGCTGATAGGTGCAATATTTAAATGCATATAACTTCTACACTATCAATTGGAATTCAACCAAATTTCGTATGTGCTATGTGTACATAAACAGATATGACGGAGCGTATTCTTTAGAGCCACCAGGGCTGCCAACTGTTAATAAATGCTCTCAATTCATTTTATCTAAATACCAATATATCAGAAAGTATGCAGGCCGACAGCTTTAAACTATGCACACGTATAGTACCTGACATTTTATATTAATTTGGAGTAACTTATATACGTCAGTGCTACCAACATGATTCTAAGCCTGCTGAGAGGTCCAACTTTAAATACATGTAACTTCTATACAATCATTTGGGTTTCAACCAAATTTCGTATATGCTATGCATACTATAACAGATATGACTATGCGTATTCTTACGAGCAACCAGGGCTGCCAACTGTTAATAAATGCTCTCAATTAATTTTATCCAAATACCAATATTTCAGAAAGTATGCAGGCCGACAGCTTTTTAACTTTACACACGTATAGTACCTGGCATTCTAGATTAATTTGGAGTAACTAATATACGTCAGTGCTGCCAATATGATTCTAAGCTGCAGATAGGTCCAATTTTAAAATGCATGTAACTTCTATACCAACTAATGGATTTCATTCAAAATTGGCACAACAGTAGATCATATTATTTCAGATTATTTCTGAACAATACATGCATGACATTGTCGCCAACATGATTTTCCGTGGATCCAATGTTTAACTGCATGTAACGACCATGCTATCCATTGGACTTCAACCGCATTTTGTATTCTGCACCTTAAGAAACGGAACTAAGAATATATTCAGTCACCAGGGCTGCCAACTGTAGTACTCTATTAGCCTACATTATGCCAGTTATACAGTATTTCGAACTAGTTAGAAATGTCGATATTACCAACTTAATTACGTCATTATTCTAGATAAATCCATATAGATTAATCATTGGCATGGATCTTAAATTTCAGGAAAAGTAGGCTCTTTAGTTCGTCACGGAACGTCTTAATAATAATCATGTTATTGGTTTTACGTCCCTTTTAACTACTCTGGCTTTTAGAGACGCCGGGGTGACGGAATTTTGCCCCGAAGGGGATCTTTAACGTGCCAGTAAATCTACTGACACGGTTCCCTCGCATTTGCGCACCCTCAAATGCCAGCTGACTGCGCCAGGATACGAACCTGCAACCTTGGGCCCAGCAAGCGAGAACGTTACCCCTGAGCCACGCAGCCAGCCGACGGAACTTCTTGTTTTTATATGAGAACATTAGGCTAAAATGGCATGCATGCATTTCACATAAATGTGTGTTATCGTGCATCGACGTCAGACATACACCTTTGACTGACAGCATAACCGTCGACCTGTGACTTATTCATCCTTGTGAAGTCAGCGCAGTAGAGCGCGCGCCTGCGCAGTAAGGAAGTGGTAGCCTGTTAGTGTGAAAATACTCGATTATTTATCACCCATTGTTACGCATTATGGCATTCAAAATAGCGTCTGGCTTCCTTGTCTCCAGTCCCCTATATTTATCGAAAGGAGGGTTCAACCCATTAGGTACATCATGCATTGTTAACAAATTTCTCGAAATTGCTTCGATAACCATGGTTGCGCATGATGGGTATTACTGTAACGGAAATAGGGAATTGTTGGCTATGAAAGTCAACAAGCATGACGCTCATCTGAATATTAATGCTTGTCGAGAATGACGCGGGCCGCCTCTTATTTGGAATTGTATAGGAAGGTGCTACTCTATCAGTGTTCAGCACATGGGCGTGCCAGAGGGAATGTGTGCAGGAGATAGAGAAATACAGACTTGACCATAGTTAGTTAGTTTCTTAGTTAGTTAGTTAGTTAGTTAGTTATTGTTGTTTTAAGGGGAGGAACTACGAGGTCATCTGCCCCTAGACTTGACCATATTTTGGTGTTTGAAGCCATTTTTTCAGTGTTGCCGTAGTAAATAAAAGTTTGGTGCTTTTCAGTCGGTCAAAACGAATGTACCCAAATGAGGTGGGTTATAGACTACTCTAATCCCCCCCCCCCCAAAAAAAAAAGAACAACTACATGAAGTGAATAATGTAATAATAATATAATGTAATACAATATAATAATATAATTCCTCCCTATATTATTCTGCTAAGGTCCCATTCCAGTTTTGTACCGAAAATAAGGTCCCATTAACACCAACCTACACATAATTATGGGGTACCTACAGGTTCAGCATAACCCAATGCGTAAGCGAAACGCACTCACTTACTCTTTAAATGCCTCACAATTAAATAAATACCGTAAAACATGTATATTTACAATGAAATAATGAATGAATGCAACACGGTAACCATGGTAACAGAATCTCACAGGTCTATCTATTTCTGTAAGACGCAATGCAATTCCAATTATTACATTACTGTGAAAAATTGCAGACGGTTATAAGGTTATCACTGAACCTAATTAAGCTGTAAAATTCATCAATACATACAGTATAATGCGCTTAAGGGGGTCAAGGGGGACTCTAGAATTTTTTCACGCAATTATCACGTGTGAGATTGGTACGAAAGATCTTTTTCACCCGACTATAAAGGGTCTTCGAAAACCACATTTAAAGGCCCTTAAATTAACAGTGTCTGTGATATTCCCAGAAAACTAACTTCGCTCTGATATAGGCTACTTATGAAGGAATGACAAACCCCTAACCACTGCACCAGTAGCTGAATTGATAAAGTCTGATTATTCATACCAAGGATAAATCAGTCATAGCATTCATGATTGAGATTTTGCTAAGTGTACTCTTTACAACTAGAATATTCGCGGGCGAAGTCGCGACGGGTAATGATAGTAATATAATAATATAATAATAATATTTATTAATCTAATGTACGTCCGTCTCCGCGGCTAAATGGTTAGCGCGCTAGGCTTTAGTCTGAAGAGCCCCGGGTTCGAATCCCGGCCGAGCCATCAGGGATTTTAATCTCCTGGGGTTAATTCCCGTGGCTCGGGGACTGGGTGTATGTGACGTCTTCATCATCACTTCATCCTCATTACGACGCGCAGGTCGCCAACGGGCGTCAACTAGAAAGACCTGCACACGGACTCGGCCCCTACGGAGGCCACACGATCATCATCATCATCATCTTATGTACATATTTTCAGGATCAGGGTATAACCCATCTCATTTGGGTACATTCGTGTTGACGGACTGAA
Organism: Meconema thalassinum; assembly: GCA_946902985.2. Lineage (NCBI taxonomy): Eukaryota > Metazoa > Arthropoda > Insecta > Orthoptera > Tettigoniidae > Meconema > Meconema thalassinum. Next base: position 148,650,072 of record OX336390.1, on the reverse strand, counting down.
AAGCACCTAACTTTTGTTTTCTTGACCATATTATTAGAATAAATTTCTATTTTAGATTTCCAGATAGATAAATTAATTCTGAAGTAGTCTGTTAACAGCCGACGGCCTGGCCATGTTGAAACACCGGATCCGATGAGATCTCCGCAGTTAAGCAGCATTGGGCGTGGTAGGACCTTGGATGGAATTCCAGTTCAGTGCGACCACGCGCTGTTAGCAAAAGAAAGAAGGAGCGGAAAGGACCTGGCCACCCTACCACACGTTAACTCCGTCTGACGATAGCCTCTTCGGAGGCACGGACCTGCCTTCGGGCAGAATACCAATAATAATAAGTCCGTTTACACGTTCACTGCGTATTAGTAGAGCATGACATATCCACCAAACTGAGCGATATATATGCGTATAACTCTTTAAAAGTCTTAATAATATGAGTTTTCAACGTCAGCAAGACGAGTTCTACCGAACTTATCCTACTTATCCCACTCACGCTCCAGGTGCGTGACCGGCACGGTAGGTGAAATCGAGAGATAAGTTAATACTGGGCCTCGTGATGTTTACGGAACAACATTGTCGGCGATCTGAACATAAATAAAATGATAGAATGAAATTGAACTTATTTGGAGCCCACGGGCGTTCAATCAAAAATACCCAGCTATGGCCATTGGCTGCAATTCACACATAATAATAATAATAATAATAACTAACATTATCCGTCGCGGCTTCGCCCGCGTATATTCTAGTTGTTAAGAGTACACTTAGCAAAATCTCAATCATGAATGCTATGACTGATTTATCTTTGGTATGAATAATCAGACTTTATCAATTCAGCTACTGGTGCAGTGGTTAGCGGTTTGTCATTCCTTCATAGGTATATCAGAGCGAAGTTAGTTATCTGGGAAAATCACAGACACTGTTAATTTAAGGGCCTTTAAATGTGGTTTTCGAAGACCCTTTATAGTCGGGTGAAAAAGATCTTTCGTACCAATCTCACACGTGATAATTGCGTGAAAAAATTCTAGAGTGCCCCTTGACCCCCTTAAGCGCATTATACTGTATGTATTGATGAATTTTACAGCTTAATTAGGTTCATTTATAACCTTATAACCGTCTGCAATTTTTCACAGTAATGTAATAATTGGAATTGCATTGCGTCTTACAGAAATAGATGGACCTGTGAGATTCTGTTACCACGGTTACCGTGTTGCATTCATTCATTATTTCATTATAAATATACATGTTTTAAGGTATTTATTTAATTGTGAGGCATTTAAAGAGTAAGTGAGTGGGTTTCGCCTACGCATTGGGTTATGCTGAACCAGTAGGTACCCCATAATTATGTGTAGGTTGGTGTTAATGGGACCTTATTTTCGGTACAAAACTGGAATGAGACATTAGCAGAATAATATAGGGAGAGATATAAGCATAATGACGCTTAATGGCAATGGGAATCTCCCAGATATTGGGTTGATGGCTATTATGAGTTTCGTAATACTAATGGATATTTGAGGCCTTGATATCGCCTGACTCAGAAATGAACGAATATGTTTCTATTTAACAGATTGATTGGTTGGTTCTTAATTAAAGGGGCTGCGACAACGCGGTCATGTAGCCCCGTGTACTTTGTGTGTGTATAGAATCTGTCTGATAACCGGTGTTAATTGTGATGACTGTATTAGTGTGTGTTATCTGTTTTTAGCCTACTTTCAATTTTTGCAAAAAATGAAAGTTGACATATGAGATCTACACAGAGCCAAAAATTGTGTGTCTGTCTGTGTATCTGCGTGTCTGTGTGTGAGTGTGTGTACTCTGAATGTCTGCCCCCCCTATCAATTCGAACACGGTGAAATCGAATTGAACGAAACTTGGTACATAGGTAGCACTAGCAAAGGACACCTCAGTGTCACGTTTTATATCTCCGCCATCTGGACAAAAACGTAATGGCGGCCACCCAAATGTTAAAAGCTTAAATCAAATTGCGACCAACCTAATCATCTGATCTCTGCCAAGTTTTGCAACATTATATCTTTTATCTTTATGTATAAAGAATCTTTTGACCAAACTACAAGGTCATCAGCCCAATATATTTGGGGATGGTGGGCATGTATGTGTGCAAATTGATTCCCCCTATCTATTCAAACACGGTGGAACCGAATTGAACAAAATGTGGCACAGAGGTAGCACTCGCAGAGGGCACCTCAGTGTCATGTTTTATATCGACGCCATCTTGACGGAAACAGAATGGCGGCCACCCAAATGTTAAAAGCTTAAATCAAATTACGACCAACCTAATCATTTGATCTCTACCAGATTTTGCAACAACATGCCTTTTTGTGGAAAGCATCTTATGTCTGACTACAAGGTCATCAGCCCAATAGTTTGCAAATAGCGGCCATGTATGTGTGCAAATCCATTCCCCATATCAATTCAAACACGGTGAAACCGAATTGAATGATTTTTTTTTCAGAGGTAGCACTAGCAAAGGGCACCTCATATTCATGTTTAATATCCCTATAGCACGTTGTATTTCAACAAGCTACTACAACCAATATTCAATTATACTCCTTGAAAAGGACAAAGGGTTATAACAATACCCATGCATTTAGGGGAAAGTAGGCTATATGTTCTTTACTGAACAACTTGTTTAATTCAAGTATTGGTTATTGGTTTTACGTCCCATTTAACTATAACAATTTTTAGAGACGCTGGGTAGCCGGAATTTTGTCCCGAAGGTATATTTATAAAATCGAAGAATTATTTTAAATAGGAATTGTGTGTTATAACCTCTTCTAATCTTGAATGTTATTCCAAGTGTAAAGCAGGATTTACTGGCACGTGAAAGATCTCTTAAGGGACAAAATTCCGGCACGCTGGCAGTTGTTAAAAGGGACGCAAATCCAACAACATTTTTGTTGTCTACTATTGTTTCTTTGGTTCTGTTCCTTTCCACTACATATGGCACTCTGTCCGTCGGATTCCTTGTTTGCAGCCACTTTTTGTAAGTCTACGTTTTAGGTAGATTTCTTTAGAAAGCTAACTATTGCAATGGGTCCCATGTTTCGACTTCCGGAAAATTTCGACATATCTTCGCGTTTCACATCCCCCAGACCCCAAAACCACCGTCAGTTCAAAAGTTTATATATTATTTATGTATATATATATCAGTTTCTTGTGGACACGATAACTGCCGTAATTTTGCACCAATCACTTTGAACTTTTTACATAATATGTATCCCTATAAAATCTCGGTCGAGTTCGTTAATGGGCAAAATCGGTCAAAGGGGGTAAAAATGGGGGGCTTTTTTCGAAAAAGTGAAATATCGCTATAACTCTCTTAATACATGAAATATCGAATCCCTTCAAAGTTCATAATATGTGTCGGATAAGTGCCAAAAATGTATGTCAAATAAGTTTTTTGATAGCACCAACCATTGACCAAAGGGGTGGGAAAAAGTGGGTTTTTCGGGAAACATTAACCATATCTCCGTTAATAGGCACAATATCAAAACCGCACAAAATGGACAATATTCCTCCAATAATTACCTAAAACTTTTGTCTGAAAGAATTTTTGATATGACCCACCATTACGCCACGGGGTGAACAAAATGATTTAAATTATAAGAAAATGCCAAGTGCCAAGAGAGGTTGCCATGACAACTTTACTTTTAATTGATAAGGGATGACCATCAGCAGTTGCTATGACAACGCCACTGCACGAGATCACATTCAGTTTTCATATGTCAGTGGGAAGCGACTTCGGTATCGGAACTGGTAGCATGCTGAACTTCTATGGCCAAGGTCGCGGGTTCAAACCCGGCTAAAGTCGTCGGATTTACTAAGAGCGCTAAAAAAACTGAGTTTGCTTTCCTTCGGAGGGGAAGTTCCAACGTTCGTTGCGAGTTGCTGATTGAGGTGGCATCTAGTAGCCAAGTTCACAGCTAGGCGTCGTTGACGGCAGTATTTTAGGTAGATTTCATTAGAAAGCTAACTATTGCAATGGGTACCATGTTTCGATTTCCGGAAAATTTCGACATATCTTCGCGTTTCACATCCCCCAGACCCCAAAACCACCGTCAGTTCAAAAGTTTATATATAATTTATGTAATATATGTATATATGTATATCAGTTTCTTGTGGACACGATAACTGCCGTAATTTTGCACCAATCACTTTGAATTTTTTACCGAATATGTATACCCATAAAATCTCGGACGAGTTCGTTACTGGGCTAAATCGGTCGAAGGGGATGAAAATGGGGGACTTTTTTTTTTCGAAAAAATGAAATATTGCTATAACTCTCTTAATATGTGAAATATCGAATCCGTTCAAAGTTCATACTATGTGTCGGATAAAGCTCACAAATTAATGTTTGAAACGTTTTTTGATAGCACCAACCATTGACCAAAGGAGTGGGAAAAAGTGTTTTTTTCGGGAAACATTAATCATATCTCTGTTAATAGGCACAATATCAAAACCGTACAAAATGGACAATATTCCCCTAATAATTACCTAAAACGTTTGTCTGAAAGAATTTTTGATATGAGCCACCATTGCGCCAAGGGATGAGAAAAATGATTTCGGAATTATAAGAAAATGCCAAGAGCTATCAGTGGTTGACATGGCAACACTACTAAATTGATGAGGGATGAGCCATCAGACGTTGCCATGACAACGCACTTGCGCGAGATCAGATTCAGATTTCCATCTGACTAAGTGTGAAGCGGCTTCGGTGACGTAACTGGTAGCATGCTGAACTTCTATGCCCAAGGTCGCGGGTTCAAAGCCGGCCAAAGTCGTCGGATTTTCTAAGAGCGCTAAAAATCCCTCAGTAAGCTTTCCTTTGGAGGGGAAGTTCCAACGTTCGTTGCGAGTTGCTGATTGAGATGGCATCCAGTAGCCAAGTTCACAGCTGGGTGGCGTTGACGTTAATATCTGGTAGCAACATTAGGAACTACTGCTTGAAATTTAGCGTCTGCATTCCTTACCTGAATTACAGACTAATACAGCCATCACAATTCACACCGTTTATCAGACAGATTCAACACTCACCCAAAGTACACGGGGTTATATGACCGCGTTGTCGCAGCCCCTAAACTGAGGAACCAACCAACATCTCTGCGGGAGATATAATTTTGCGTGAAGAAGTAACAGACCGTTACATAGTTACACATCAGTGTCGAAACCTTGCATAAGGACAGTGTGACCACAAGTACAACAAGTAGTTCCGTGAAGAACTGTACAGCCTATTTTCATATATCCTGCTCATGTTAATTGCCTCTATCAACATACAAAATTTCAGTTTAATTGCTGTAACAGATTCGTAAATATTGAGAACCGTCTAAATATTTCAGACGGTCGCCAGGTTGGATTTTTATTTTTGTACTATTATATTAAGATTATTGTGTAAGTGTGGTATTCAAACTTCAATCGCATGATAAGAACACAAGAAGTAAAAACGAGATTTTAAAATTACGCACAGCAGCCATCTTGTGATTATGCAAACAATTGAAATAAATTAGATGCCAGTGGATCAACATTTGTGTAAGCATTTAAAACGTGCAACGTTTCACGGCACTCGGATAGTTAATTCGCGAGAAACGTCCATTTAAATATTTATACTTCGCGTCACCGCCATGTTGGATTCGTGCTCACGAGGTTACTGAAAGTCCTATAGGTGAACATATGTTCATAGTCTCTATGAACATAAAAATTTCAGTTTGGTTGCTGTAAAAGATTCATATATATTCAGAACCGTCTAAATATTACGGAAGCTTGCCATTTAGGATTGTTATATGTATAGGCCATAGAGTTATGTACCATTCAAGGTCACTTATTGCCTAGGTTCATTATTCAAACTTTCACTTCGATCGCATGATTACGACACAAGAAATAAAAACTTAATTTTAAAATTTCGCACAGCCGCCATCTTGAGGTTATGTAAACAATTGAATTAAATTAGATGGCAGTACATTACAATCTGCAAAATCATTTACTGTACCACATTTCACTGCGCTCAGAGAGTTAACTCACGAGAAAAGTCTATTAAAATATTTCAAATTCGCTTGGTCGCCATGTTCGTTTTGTACTTTACTGGTTTATGAATTATACATAGGTAAACTTGTATCAGTACCCTTTATCACCGTACAAAATTGCAGGGTGATATCTGTAATAGTTTCGGGGATATAGAATGTCAGTGAAATATTTCGCACAGGCGCCATTTTGAGGTTATGTAAACAATTGAACTAAATTAGATTCCAGTGCATTGCAATGTGTATAAATATTTGCTGTACCAAGTTTCATTACGTTTGGATAGTTAAATCGCGAGAAAAGTCTATTTAAAAGTCTCCACTTCGCTTGGCCGCCATGTTGGTTATGTAGTAACCAGGTTTTTTAAAGTTTCATAGGTGAACTTCTAGTAGTACCCTTTATCACCGTACACAATTTCAGGACGATATCCGTTATAGTTTCGGAGATACTGAATGCTAGTGAAATATTTCGCACAGCCGCCATGTTGGATTGGTGAGACGTAACAAAATTCGATGGGCACGGTCGACGTCGCCTGGAATAGTGCTATGAACTTACCGAGTTTCACTGAAATCGCTCCAGCCGTTTAGATTTTATTAGTGGGGGACACACACCCACACCTCACACACACACGCACACACACACGGACAAAAGGTGATCTCATAAGCCTATTTTTTCAAAATTGAAAATAGGCTAAAAATGGACTCCAAATGACAAGAAGGTTACCGTCCCCGTAAGACAATAAAATGTTTAAAATATGTTTAAAATGGAGACAAACAAAGTTAATTAATCTCCAATTATAAAATACTTTCACGTGATAAATGAGGTCTGATCCTTCTACGAAAACCTGCATATTCTGCCTATTTTCGCCTATCTCCAAGTTTGTCCGGTGAAATCTACCTCCGCCTTCCGGCGTGCCGAGAGGACTTTTTTTTACTTTTACAAGGGGCCGTAGCCTGAAGTTAGGTACCATCCCGGCCTGGAGTGAGAGTGTACCCCGTTCTAGCCCTTAGGCCGTAAGTAAATTTCTTGGCAGATCCGGGATTCGATCCCGGGCCTCCGAGGTTACAGCCAAGAATGCTGTCTGGTCACAACGCAGCGAGGAGGAGCCGTGTAAGCTAAATTGTGTTGAAAATGTCAAGTCTTTAAATTCCCTCTGCATGTGAGAAAATGATCATGTTATATATAACTTGAATTCATATTTCGTGAATTTCGAAGAAATTAATCTTCGATATCTACAACCCGTACAAACTACTTTGCCTGACATAGTAGACAATTAACATCGATCAAAATATTCACGGATAATCATTTAATAACATGCTGATGGATATACTGGGGTATCGGCGCCCATTATGGTGATTGTACTTCTTTGTATCTACAGCACAATTATAGATGTTTTATAGCGTTTGACAAGCAATTCATCATTAAGTGTAATTTGAGATGTCATTTAATAAATACGATGAAAAAAGTGAATATGCTGCAATACATTTGAAACTGAACCCGTATCGAGTGGTTTGAACGCCAGATGTTACCCGTATGTCAGTTAAGATGTTGCTCCATATAAGGTGTCGAGGCTGCTTGCGGATTTATCCTCTCCACACAGTCTCCTCTTTTGAATGTCAAACTGAAAGAACAGACAAGGTGTAGATGACCTCAATGTTCCGCACCTTAGTGGATCACATATCATGATCAGACAGAGCAGATATGAAGATAGGACTAGTCTAATTTTGTAATAAACTCCCAATATGTTTATGCCGTATTATGACTCGTGAATCTAAGGACTTAGCTTATCACAATCTAATTCTTATTTGAGGGTTGCAACGGGGTCTACACAGCCCCATGAGGACAACTGGGTGGGTTCAAATATCGCATCAACCATCTTCCTGACAAATGTCGAAATGGTACATCCGGACCACAGGGGCGATAGCCAAGAATATTAGTCACTACACCACGTGGTGGTCACTGCAACAGTTAGTTAGTTATTGTTGTTGTTTTAAGGGACGAAACAGCGAGGTCATCTACCCCTGGCATCTGCCACTGTAACAGTAGTGGCACGTCTTATCATGAAATATAATTTCGATGCCTTATGTAAGGAAAGTTATTTTTAGCCAACTTTCGATTTTTGCAAAAAATGAAAGTAGACTTATGAGATCAACACAGGGCGAAAAAAAGTGTGTCTGCCTGTGTGTGTGTGTGTGTGTGTGTGTGTGTGTATGTGTGTGAGTCTGTGTGTGTGTGAGTGTGTGTACTCTGAATGTCTGTCGTCGTCCCCTCCCCCCCCCCTCTATCAATTCGAACACGGTGAACGCGAATTGAACAAAATTTGGCACAAAGGTAGCACTAGCAAAGGAAACCTCAGTGTCATGTTTTATATCGCCGCCATATTGACGGAAACGTAATGGCGGCCACACAAATGTTCAAAGCTTAAATCAAATTACGACTAACCTATTCATCCGATCTCTACCAAATTTTGCAACAACATACATTTATGGGGGGAGCATCCTTTGACCAAACTAATAGGTCATCAGCCTAATGGTTTGCGGATGGCGGCCATCTTTGTGTGAAAATCGATTCCCCCTATTGATTCGAACACGGTGAAACCGAATGGAACGAAATTTGGTACAGAGGTAGTAATAGCAAAGGGCACCTCAGTGTCATGTTTTATACCACCGCCATCTTGACGGAAACGTAATCGTGGCCAACCAAATGTTAAAAGCTAAAATGTAATTACGTCCAACCTAATAATCTAGTCTCTACCAAATTTTGCAACAACATATCTTTTTGTGGGAAGCATATTCTGACCAAAATGCAAGATCATCAGCCCAAAAGTTGCAGATGGTGGCCAAGTAGGCCTATGTGTGCTAATCGATTCCCCGTATCAATTCAAACACGGTGAAACCGAATTGAACGAAATTTGGTACAGAGGTAGCACTAGCAAAGGGCACCTCAGTGTCATGTTTTATATCGCAGCCATCTTGACGGAAACGGAATGACGGCCACCCAAATGTTAAAAGTTTAAATCAAATTACGACCATCCTAATAATTTGATCTCTACCAGATTTTGCAACAACATGCCTTTTTGTGGAAAGCATCTTATGTCTGACTACAAGGTCATCAGCCCAATAGTTTGCAAATAGCGGCCATGTATGTGTGCAAATCCATTCCCCATATCAATTCAAACACGGTGAAACCGAATTGAATGATTTTTTTTTTCAGAGGTAGCACTAGCAAAGGGCACCTCATATTCATGTTTAATATCCCTATAGCACGTTGTATTTCAACAAGCTACTACAACCAACATTCAATTATACTCCTTGAAAAGGACAAAGAGTTATAACAATCCCCATGCATTTAGGAGAAAGTAGGCTATATGTTCTTTACTGAACATCTTGTTTCAGCTAAGGCCAGTCAAGTAGAGGAAATTATCGTCGTCTGAAAATGAAAAATATTAATTGAAATTTGCCTGAATTTTTGCTATTTCTAAACCCCAGTGGGTGAAATGTACCAGTTAAATATTTTCAGCAACACCCACTTAGTCGGCGCCAAGTTTCTGCCTGCAGTTTTCCTTGATAACCCTGTCTACTTTAATTTGTCCTTATCATATTTTGCTCAAGGCTCATTGAAAGTACGAAGGAGATTGCATACACGTTTTTCAGCTTGTATTTCTATTTTTTGTGGACAAGAAAAGAGTTTAACTATTGTGGTGTTTGAAGCCATTTTCAGTGTTGCCTTAGTAAACTAAAGTTTTATGCTTTTCAGTCGGTCAACACGATTGTACCCAAATGAGATGGGTTATTCCCTAATCCTGAAAAAAATTACATGAGATTAACTATTTTGTGCCTGAAGAGAGTATAGTTTCTGAAACAGTCTAAATACAAAATACATTGTGAGGTGTGAAGCCATTTATCAGTGTTGCCTAAGTAAACAAATGTTTGGTGCTTTTCAGTTGGTCAACACGAATGTACCCAAATCCTGAAATGAATTACATGAGATTACTAAATACACTAGGATGACCAGTTTCGATCGTCAAGCGATCATCATCAGATGACACATGGTAGAACGATCAAGAAATATGCTGTTGTGGGTCACTGTCACCCAGACCGAGACCAACTGACGAGACCTCCCGGGCCGCGCCTCCCTTTATAGAGGAGGGATGGACGCGTGTCACGGCGGTGCTCCCGAAGAAGAAGGCAGCATGGGCCCAAGGGTTCTAACCCCCTGCCACCATCAACGAGGCGGAGGTCGCAGCAGCGTTGATGGCCGCCACGTGGGCCTTGGAAGATTATGCCCAAGAGAACATTGAAAGTGTAATAGTGTTTACGGACTCTAGTGTTTCTAGATACACCCTCGCCACTGGACGAGGGCCTTTGTTGTATAGGATAATATATATGCTACCAATGTACGTAAGTTTAATAAAGAAAGCAGCAGAGCGGGGCATTAGCTTCGCGTGGCGATCTGTCGCCTCGGCTGAGAATCCGGCTTACAGGCCCTCCCGGGCAGTACTCGACGATGTACACGCGTCCATCCCTCCTCTATAAAGGGAGGCGCGGCCCGGGAGGTCTCGTCAGTTGGTCTCGGTCTGGGTGACAGTGACACACAGAAGCGTGTAATGGATCTGATGATGATCGCTTGACGATCGAAACTGGTCATCCTAGTGTATTTATTAATCTCATGTAATTTATTTCAGGATTAGGGCATAACCCAGCTCTATTTGGGTACATTCGTGTTGACCGACTGAAAAGCACCAAACATTTGTTTACTTAGGCAACACTGAAAAATGGCTTCAAACCTCACAATGTTCACGGCCAGTCAGACAAATCGTGAAGCCAAGAGGTTCAAAACACTCAGGCTTAAACTCATGAACATAGATAAGTCAATTTGGTTCAACAAAAAATGTATAGAACTAAATCTCACACCTAAATACGTACCAATTAAAACCGTACCGACCACACCAGCCTCAATCATTTCAACAAAACAAGCCAAAGCGCTTTGGATAAAAAATGAACTAAGATTTGCATACATAAGAAAGCAAAAAATCAACCAACAACTATACGCTATTCAATTGCAACTAAGTAACTTCTGGCACGCATCCCAATGGGACAGTTTTACCGAGCACCTACACGACACCATCAAAATCAGAGCAACGAGGAAGCATGAAACGCTAGAATATAAACTAAGAAACACAGAATTATCAATCTAATGAACAACACACGAAAAACAATGAATTCAATTTCCACAGCAGAGTAAACAACAGAACGAACGTAACTTTTTCTCAAGATAAAATGAATATGTTAGACAAAGGTTTGAAATACAACTGCACAGACACACACGAACCATAATATAAAACAGTTAATCACAGATATCGAGATAGCCAGTCACAAGCTCCCAGCAGAAGACAGGGAATTAACCAAAAATCTTGCCACCAACGAATCCAAAAAAATCCTCAAACGAGAGGGCGAAAAGAATAATATTCAAAACAACAAACAACTAAAAGAAATAAAGTCATTGAAACAAAAAATAAAAGAATATGACTTAATCATCACAAAAGCAGATAAGGGAAATACCACAGTAATTTTGTATAAAACAGAATACATAGAAAAAAACAGTCGATTTCCTAAACAACAACGAAATAAAGGAATTTGCAAAAGACCCCACCAACAAATTCCAAAAACAAATAAAAAGTGTATTAAAAGAAACAGAATACATATTAACCAAAGCTGAAAATTCGAAACCAATAAACATGAACCCGAAAATACCGTCATTGAGGGGACAACCAAAAATTCACAAAAAGGAGTGCCCAATGAGACCAATGGTCAATTGTAGGAATGCTCCTAATTACAAAATCAGCAAAGAGTTACTAAAAATCTTAAAACACCGCCTTTCCAACGACAAAACAACTCTGTAAAGAACACAACGGAATTCGTAACAGCATTGAACACCCTACAAATGAAACCTAGTTTAAGGCTTGTATCTTGCGATGTAACGAACATGTACACCAATATTCCTATTAATGATGCAATCAACACTATCGAAAATAACTAAAAATCCACTAAGCGGACTAATCGCTGACATCTTCATTAATGCACTAGAATATGAGTTCTTAAAAAAGACTTCAACAAAGGGAATAGTAATTTGGAAAAGATACGTAGCCGAAGACGATGTAATTTGCATCTACGATACTGAATAACAAGCGAAGAAACAATTCTCCAATCCATTAAGAGCCTACGCCACTCTATCAAATTCACTAAGGAATCCGAAACAGATCGACAAATAAATGATCTCGACATAACTATCGAACGTAAAGACAACGAGCTATCATATTCCATATTTCGGAAAGCCACACAAACTTCGCATGCAATCGACAATCAGTCTAATCACCCCAGTACGCATAAATTAGCGGGGTTCAATTCAATGGTGCACAGGGCTTTAAACATACCCATGTCAAAAGATAACTATAGTAAGGAAATAAGAACCATTAAACAAATAGCAAAAGAAAACAATTTCCCGCCAAGCAAAATAGACCAAATTGTAGCTAACCATAAAAATAAAGATAAAATGATTCCAAAACCGGACATTAATGATAAAAAATTCGCGCGCTTCAACTATGTGAATGCGAACACATAGAAAATCACTAATATATTCAAAAAGCAAGGCATAAAAATAGCATTCTCAACGAATAATACGACCGGGAGGCACCTGCAAAATAGTAATCTAAATAAACAAGGCCCGTATTCAAAGTCAGGGGTATATTCTATTACATGCCAAGACACTGGTTGTCAAGCTAATTACATTGGACAGAGCGGAAGACGAGTATATACACGTTATAATGAACATAGGAATGCGATAAGATACGGAACACATTCAGCCGTATGCGAACATATGTGTGACACGGGGCACAGCTTTACTGAAATCGAAACTGACCTAAAAATAATTTATCACGAATCGAAAGGCAGAGATCTCGACTTAAAGGAAGCAGTCGAGATTCACCTAGCCAAACAAAACAATCCCAAATCTATATGAACACACTTTTATGGAGAGTTCACCTCTTTTCACTCTACTAAAAAACACACCCTGTCGAAAACAAGACACAACTTAGCGATACAGCCAAGCTAGATAAAAAATAAGGGGGGAAATAGTGGTGGTTATAGGTAAATGTTATTTGGATCAGGTGTACTATGTATTTTTTTGCAATAGACCTACGCCGTTATGCGCGGCAGTATTAAAGGTGCCGGGACGTCTTCAATAGACCATGTACCGCTTAGTTTAAATGGCTTTTTAGTCCACGCGTGACGAAGATAGTTCCACGGTCTTTAATAGTTGTAGATCTTCCTGTTTTCAATAACATACATTCTTATCTAGACTTGGCAACGTCACACAAATAAACATGGCACTGACCTCAGAACGAACATAGTAACAAAAGGGGGAGAAAGGGAAAAACCAGTCTCGTCCAGTTAACACCCGGGTTAGTCGACTATAACTGGTACCAGAGTGAACACGAAACTGCTTGAAGTCCCAGTTAGGAAGACAAACGGATAAGTATCAGGCTGTATTATTACAGTATAACCATAGTTGATTTTGTATAACCATATAATCACCACGAACAGACAAATTCCGGATTTTTATCACCATTTTAGAATTTCACCTAACATTAGATACCCACATTTAGCATACACTGACAGTTGCATTACCAACACTGCAACTAAATAATTGTACATATTGTATATATTTTTCACCTGTAAACTCAAACATAGATGCCATAGCCTAAGTGTAATTGATCTGATGATGATCGCTTGGCAATCGAAACTGGTCATCCTAGTGTATTTATTAATCTCATGTACATTCGTGTTGACCGACTGAAAAGCACCAAACTTTTGATACAAAATACAATTGTTGATTTTATCTTCTCTGATTTTATATAGGTCTACTTTATACGGTGTGCACACATACAAGTATACGAAACTGTCTACAAATGCTAAACGTTTAAATTGATGTCACTGTTGACTTAAAGTTGAAATTGTGTAACCCAGTGTTACATTGTGTGACATACACTTGTTACTGTATTTTATAACTACGTAAGTGGCCAAATTACTATGTCAAAGCTGAATAGAACCAAATTATTTATTGCAAATTAAGATACAAAGCATTACATTGGTGCATTTCTCTTGAGGACCAGTTCCCTTTGCAGGATCTTTCTTTCTTGTATTTGGTCCTGTATTCACCAAATATGCTACAAGAGATCCTTTACGAACCTACATCATATGCATTTATGCACGTTTGTGCATTTAACTTCCACTTTTATCATATTTCCTATTAGGCAATAGACATTTATGAACAAATGTTCAAGAAAACAAAATGGTGTGGTGCACTGTCCTAAAACCAAATCTGTTACCGTTTCTTATTTTATCACTATTAGTGTGTGGTATACGATTACCAATAAAAAGAAGGAATTATTTCACAGCAAATCATCACCTGGAAATCATTGAATTTAATTTAATTTAAATAATATCCAGCCGCGTCAGCTCAATTGACAGCCAACACTTATGTAGTTAGAATGCCACGAAAACATTTTCTCGTCATAAGAGTACAGGCAATGCATTATTGAAGTTTATATGAATAAATAACAATAAAGAACTTGGTTCTATTCAGCTTTACCAAAATAATATGGCCTCTTGTGTACAAATAAAGGAAGTAGTTGCAATTAAATTATCATTCACAGATTAGGTGAATATGCATGCAGTAGGACTGAACATATTCGAACAATTCATAACAGCACAATATGTAAAACAAATTGCTTTAAATACCTAGGAGAATGGACAACGTACAACATTAAAGAAAACATAGCTCTAAAAACTAGAGTGAACAAATTAGAAAGGATGTTTCATACGACAAAAATATATATAACAAGAAAACCAGGTGGCTTCGGTGGCGTAGTTGGTAGCATGCTGAGCTTCTATGCCCAAGATCGCGGGTTCATTTCCGGCCAAAGTCGTCGGATTTTTTAAGAGCGTTAAAAATCCATCAGTATGCCTTCCTTCGGAGGGGAAGTAAAGCTGGCGGTTCCATGTCATAGATTTATGGCATGTTAAAGAACTAATTACACCTGTGTGAAGCTAAATTAGGTTAAAAATATAAACAACGCTCAGGTTCCTACGTTCGTCGCCAGGTGCCGACTGCGGTGGCGCCTAGTAGCCAAGTTCTGAACTAGCAGTTGTTGATGGTGGCGTTTGGCGGCAAAAGTAGGAACTACTTGAAAAATTGAAAGTATGAAGTCCTTACTTGAATTAAGAAACAGAAACACACACTAATACAGTCATCACAATTAACAGCGGTTATCAGACAGATTTTACTCACACCCAAAGTACACGGGGCTTCATGACCGCGTTGTCGCAGCCCTTAAACAGAGGAACCAACCAACCAACAAGAAAACCATATCCTGCAACACGAAATTAATGTGGCAGAAACACTTAAACTAACAATAATTGGGGATCTAGAAAAATTAAGGAAAGTCGAAAGAAGAATTTTGAGAAAAAATATTGGGAGGTAAAAGAAATAATAATGCAGAATATAGGTTAAGACCAAACAGAGAGCTATATTTGAAAATTGGAAAACTAACTGACGTAATGAGGAGGAGAAGACCACAGCTCTTAGGGCACATTTACAGAATGGGCAACAACAGACTAACTAAACAGATTTTCAACTTACTGAACAGTTACAAATCCAAACCCATATGGTTTGTCGAAATTGAAGAAGGTATGAAAAACACTGGAATTAAAACAGTCACAATAGAAAACAGAAAACACTTTCAAGAAGTTACTCAAATGGTAGGACTTCAGGAGAGAAAGAAATTATTAACTAGACGAAAGTAGACTCGAGAAGAGAAGGAACGGCACCCGAGAAGGATGAAGGAATTTGGTAGGAAAGGACATTGAATAAAATGAAAAAGAGCCAAAGTTGATTGATCGTTCCCTCTAAATGGGTTATTCGAAAGAAGAAGAAGAAACACAAAAACAAAGAGAAAAGAAAGCAAAAAGGGAAAAACAAGAAAAGAAATAAAGACGGACAGAAAGATATAACAAGTGATGCTTTGAATTATATTTATTTTTAAGGATCTATCAGACTTGGATTCACCCCTGCCTCAAACAACTCATCCTAGGCATGTCTCTTTGCACAAATTGCTGTAATTATCGGATAATTTTCGAATAATTCAAATATTTGAACTGTCCGATTTATTTTAATAATCGACTATTGTCAATACTCGAGTACCGGTACTTTAAATGTTCGAATTTCGAATTGGCGAATATTTGAAATAGTCATATTAATCGAATATTTGAATGGTATGTACAGCCCTTGCATGCACCCATTAACCCTTTATAGGGCAAAACTATGTTTTACTTTTATGTGTTTCTACCTTTTAATTTATTTCAATTATTATAATTTATTATAAATAATGTTATTTTCTGTTTCTCTAATTTTAATATTTATATAATTATTTTTAATTTTCAATTTATGTTCTCATAGATTTAATTTTGATATTTTTATTGAATTAATTATTAATTTCCTAATTTCGAATTGATTTTTACAATTATTTACAAAATGTTTTATAGTTTTGTTTATTATTTTAATATTTATATTTCTTTTATAATTGTAATTTTATTTTTGTGATTTTTATTTCTATGTTTATATTTTATTTTTACATTTTAATTGTTAATGTTTTTACTGTAGTTTAATTTTTTTAAATTTTATCCAACATATTACGTCAAGTAGAAACATATATAGGCTAATATTTGATTTTTCGAATTACTAGCACTTCGGCATGAAAATTCTCCGAAATTTGGCTTAAAGATTCAACTATCAGCATCTTTGAAAGCATAATCTGTCTTTATGACACGTGGTTATATAGAGACCACTATCCCATGAAAATGAAAATCCACAGCCTGCTTCCTGTCTCCGACCGGGTCAGGAATGGAATGAATGAAGACCCCATCTAGCGGCGAGGATCGGCTGCCGAGGCCTGACGCACTCCTCTGGGGCAATGATTAAATGAATGACAGATGAAATGAAATGAGAGTGGAGAGTGTTGCTGGAATTAAATTTTGACAGGGAATACCGGAGTACCCGGAGAAAAACCTGTCTGCCTCCGTTTTGTCCAGCACAGATCTCACATGGAGTGACCGGGATTTGAACCACGGATCCAGCGGTGAGAGGCCGGCGTGCTGCCGCCTAAGCCACGGAGGCCTTAAAGGATTTTAATGTGTTGTAGCCGGCGGGTTCTTTCATTCTCAGAACTTTACGTCAGTTAAATTAAGCTGGCAAGTGATGCCTTTCAGGTATGAAGAACCGTTTAAGATTTTGAGGTAATGGTCCTACCGATTCATCCCGCAGAAATATAAAGCACTGTAGGCAGTTCAAACTCCACAAGACTCCAGACAACGATGACTAGGGAACATCAGATGCCCATTGACAGTACTCACCTTTAATTGAGAACATAATTATGTCATCAGAGAGTTAAGATTTTCACTCTTCCAGCAATGGCGAACACTAAGGAGTGTAAACAATTCAAATAATTTCTATAACGTGTGGTTCCCGGAGAAGCCTGGTGCAGGTCTCTCGAGTTGACACCCATGGGTGACTTGAACGTCCTATTTATAGTTTCATGAAGATTTTTATTTGCGGCCATTAGAACACCACTCTAGGCTAGAAAAAATCGCTTGTTGTACAATGGTAAAGGGAGGGGGTAATTAGGGAGGAAACCAATAATCTTTTAGATTTTTTCAACTTTATCTTCGTGCCGATTCGTATTTGAAGAAATTGCATATGGCGAAAAGGGTTTACGCATTTAATGTTTAATTCAACTTTCTTTAAACAAAACGACGCGTTAAATAGTTACGAAGTTAAAAGTTGGCAAGATGACCTGCCAATACGTATATTGCGGCGTGGTACGTGGATATCACTCGCTTTGTTGCGTCTTGCTGGAATGGTGTTGCACCTGGCTTTGTACGAAAAGAGACTCGAATTCTTGTAACCTAACAATTTCTCAATACAGTTGTTCCATTATTTTCCAACAGGATGTGGTGGAGGAATAATCTACGAATGCGGGAATAAGTGAGAAAAGCACTGCATTTTCACCAATTACTCCACTTTCCCATTAATATAAACCCATGATTTGCTATTTATAAAAATCAGGGAGTCCCTAGAAAAAAGAGTAAATATCAAATTCTGAAATTTTGTGAGGGCTTGACCACAGGGGGAACAACATATTTTTCATGTAATTTGGATTTTTTTCACGTATTCTTATGTTTGTCATTTTCAATGTAATAGTTGAACAATTTTACCTAACAATATCGGCAGTGGGAATACAAGGCCTGGTAAGCCACAATAATGTGCCTTTACACGGTCTCCCTTGTAGCTGGTCACAACACCTAGATGTTCATGCATACACATACTCACAGAATTTGTTTTAAAAAATAACAAAAATAAAAATAAAATCAAATACCGTTTGTTGCTTTAACAGGATGAAGCTCCATCATATTGGACGTTTGCCGTTTGTAACTATCTTTTTTTTTTAATCGTATGGCTTTCAGTGCCGGGAGTGTCCGAGGGCATGTTCGGCTCGCCAGTTCGTAGCTGCTTCTAGGAGGACACCCATGGGGTGAGCTACAAGTACCGTCACGTGTGGAGTGTTGTCTGGGGAGGAAAGTTTTGAATGTAAGGACGAGGAGTTGGAAGGTAGCGGCTGTGGCCTATAGTTAGGGACCAACCCCGGAATTTGCCTGGAAGGAAGATGGGAAACCACAGAAGACCATCTTCAAGGTTGCCGGCGGGGGGATTCGAACCTCCTCGCCTCCTGGATGTGAGCGACTGCCAGCAGCCACGCCGTAACGACCACGGCTAACTCACCCGGTTGTAACTCTCTGGATGAGACGCATAGGTATGAAGAGGAGGACCTACCTTTGACCCACCAGGTCACCGGATTTAACGCCGTTAGAATTCACCCTGCGGGGGTATTTGAAACAAGTAGTTTGCTTCCAGAAGCCAGAAAATCCCGAGAGTCTTGGACAGCTCATCGTCGAAACCATAAGATCTGTAAAACCGAGAATGCTACAGCGCACTAAAATATCCAGTCCGTAGTATGCCCAAACGCGCATAAACCGAGCAGGTTATCGCTTCGATCATTTGATAATGTAACTAAACATTATTAGTGCAGTATGATTCCCTTTCCTCTACTACCTATCCTGTCTTCATCCGACCCTGATGACATATCACTTCTTTTTAGGGACATATACACTTTCATTCACTGAAAACGTGCATACATGAGAATATTTCACGTAACCAAGGGACACTGAAAACCAAGCAAATCAATCGTAAAGGAGTATCCCTGCCCCAAACTCGAACCTATAAATGTAAGACTGGCGCACCGTAGCATTCGACTTGCTCTTATACACTACGATAAAGTCTACTGCACCGCAATACAATGCATGAAGATTATCAGCTCTTGATAGTATTAACACGTTCACTATGCTCACTTCGTGAGGTTTCATTTAAATATATCAGCACTCGTGGTTTCTATTATTTAATATGGTATAACAGCTTCCTATTTTGGTGCAGATCGTAAATACAACCTGCCTGAAAGGAAAGGAAAGGAAAAGCTAAAAATGAAAACTAATGAAAGAATGGCAAACTTGCCATGAAAACAAGGACATTACTTTTGCTATAATTAGTTATTGACAATTTCCACACCAGTCATGGTAGCCGTGAGTGTTTACGCACTAGTTCGTGCCTGGCTGACATCGGGAGAGCGAGGGTTCAAATCTCACTACCAGGGAAATGCTGGGACAGTACAGTATATTTCAACACATATACGGTCGACTTCTTTCCACAATCCCTTCCCTGACGCTTCCTAATTGAGACCCGATTTAGCGGTCGCCTGGGCAATCGGCCTGCCACCATCCCCAGTGTATTTTGATCCCGGCCTTGAGAGGGTAGATGAATGATCCCTCACAGAGTCCGTGGGCGAAACCAAGCTGGGAGAATAAGCAATTTTTAAAAAAATGTGAATACAAGGATATCCTTTTCGCAGTGTTCACTGTGCGTACCGACATGACACATGTTTTCAAGCCGTATATAAAACTGTGGTATGATTAGAACAGTATTGATAGGAGCAACTAATTCACCTTTTATATGGTTTTGAAAGTTCAGTACTGTATAATAGTAGTCTAAGCAATAAAATAGGATATTGAAAAATTGTCGCAATATGTAAAAAATAAATTGTTGAGGTGTCTCAAAATGAACCTAATAGCCTTCGAGAGTGAATAATGATGATAATGACAATAATAATAATAACTTGGACTTATTTACAGAATGGATGATAATAGACTAACTAAACGAATTTTTCTAATATCTTTGGGAAAAGAAATCAAACACCACTTGGATTCAAGAAGTCTAGAATTCAAGAAAGATCTGGAAAGAAACAACATAAGAGAAGAAGTACTGAAAAGAGAGGCTTTTATGACGAAAGTCTTGCTACTGGAAGGATTCCAAGGGAGGTAGGAAAAGAAAACAAGCGCAAAGTGAACTGAAGACAGGAAAGCATAGCGCAACAATGAAGGAACACTGGAAGAAAAGGAAAGAACAACTAAGGAGGACGAATTGAAATTGTAACGTGGTCCTTAGAAGGCCCTAACGCAAGAATAATAATAATAACAACAATAATAATAACATTATAATAATGGTAATATTATTGGATTTACGTCCCTTTTAACTACCGGAGCTTTTAGAGACACCAGGGTGCCGGAATTTTGCCCAAAAGGGGATCTTAATCCTGCAATCTTGAGTACAGTTGGAGAAGTGAAGGGTGCGCGTATGATGCAGAACAAGAGGAACAATAACTCCGCCCAGCTCTCGCTGCAATCAACACAGAGCCATTATCAAAGGCGGTGCCTCATTATCACCTGGTATATTTGCAAGCAGGGGAGAATTGTGCGCTGCTTGATTGGTCACCTGGAAGGAACATGGCGGTATGCTGATAGTGTTATCTTCAGTAAATACTCTGTGTGAACATCAACAACACGAGTAGGAACCATACTGGATAAAAGTTCTGCATAGGATGACATCTTATCGAGCCTTGTCCTGTCTGCGCTAGAAAGTGTATTTACCTGTCCAGCCACAAAATTCGAATATGATCCAAGCCTAAGGATGGTTTCCAATCATCAACTCGTTTCCAAGATTGGGTTTCAATTTCAATTCAAACTTGAAATTTGTTTCCAATGCTCGAGGTCGGTTTTCAATTATGCCCGTATTGGTTTTCGGTTATCGACTCGAGCCAGAACATATAAGGTGCGTTCAAAAAGTAACGAGCCGGAGGCTGGAATGCGCAAACCGGTGACTACATCGGCTAATCGTGGCGTGTGTAACGAGGTGTGGTTCCGACCAGAGCGTGGAAGATCACAGCCCGTCGCTAGAGGGCACGCGTGCACGTCACGTGACGATACAAAGCGAGCAGCAGCATGCATCAATCGTCCAACGCTGCCAGTCGCATTGCAAACAGTGACATGGAGGCGTCAACCGAAGAGCAAAGAGGTGTTGTTCGGTTTATGACAGCGGAAGGAGTAGGGGGAACGGACATTCATCGCCGAATGTCACAAGTGTACGGCGAACACTGCATGCCCCTTGCAAGGGTCAAGGCGTGGGGCACAAGCGCTTCAGGGAAGGACGGGTGTCGTTAGCCGATGATGACCAGTCTGGGGCACCCCCCTGCATTACCAATGATAACGTCCAGCTGGTTGATGCACTCATTACCCAGGACCGCGGAGTAACAGTGAACACCATAGCCGCCGTGGTCGCTCCACGACAATGCAGGGCCTCATACGGCCAACACAGTCGCGGCACTCTAGCAGAAATTCAAATGGGAGGTTCTCGGCCACCTTCCATACAGTCCAGACCTGTCTCCCTGTGATTACGCCATGTTTGGTCCCCTGAAAAGGGCTCTGCGGGGCCAACGATTCACCTCGGACGCCGACGTCCAGCTGTACGAGTGGAACTGGTTCACATCGCAGCCCTGGGAATTTTATGAGACAGCCATTCACCGCCTCGTGTCACAGTGGGACAAGTGCCTCAACAGCCAGGGCCAATACTTCTAACATACAGGTACTGGTTTCTGTAATTATGCCTCCGGCTCATTACTTTTTGAACGCACCTTATAGTTTCCAATTATTGACCCTAGCCCCGTGATTGGTTTCCGATTTCAACCCAAACTAGAGGTTGGTTTGCAATTTAGTCAAAATCGGGTCTGTTGAACAAGTGTTATTCTAGGTTGACCGTAAAGTTGATACCACATATTACGCCTGGTGGTAGAGATTGTTGTTTTAAGGGGTGACCTACGGAGCCACGAATCCAGACATTGTGTTTGGTTGCGGGACGAGAAGGCGGGAAAATAGTCATGTGACCAACCACCGATGTGGTAGAAGTTGAAAACTTTCTGAGATTTCTGATAGTTTCGATTGTTTCTGTTTGCTGTCTGAACGTGAAGTTAATGGATTAGTTTGCGGAGTTTGAGTTCTTCTAGTCTGAATTGTCAAAGCACTCCTTTGTTATGTTGAAGGTACTGTTCTATAAAATGGCGATTAGGAGCTTTACAATGTACAGTATTATACCGTAACTAGCAGATTCTCAGTTGTACTCCCGTACACGGAAATCTGGTGATTTCTCCCGGGATCGAACTGGGGACCTTCTGCGGGTCAGGCGGATGTGACTTGTGACTTGGTACAGTATGCCATAGGTGTTGGGTACACACACTGTTCTTGTTAGGTCTTTTACAATAGGCTAGATATGGTGTAAAAACAGAAGAGACCTCACCTCTCGAAGATGGGGGTATCGTAAATATTGAAGTTACTTTGTTCCATGGAGTCAAACATTACTCCACTTGAAAAAGTAATTAAAATCTGAAATCAATGCAAACAATCAAATTTGCTGACCTTAATGTGTTACCTTAAAAGGAAATAAATTTTCACGGATTTAAAACTATTGGATTGACATCTTTCAACATATTTCAGGTGGGGTATAGTCACCTCAATTTATTTTATCAGGAAAGATCAAATAATATTATTGGTTTTATGTCTCTTTTAAATACTCTGGATTTTAGAGACGCCGGGGTGCCGAAATTCTGCCCCAAAGGGGATCTTTAACGACCCAGTAATTCTACTGACACGGCTCCCTCGCATTTGTGCCAGGATTTGATCCTGCAACCTTGGGAACAGCAGGCCTGACGTTACCGCTGAGAGACGCAGCCAGTCAGAAAAGATAAGACATGGGCCAATTATTCTTTAGTTGATGGTGCCTTTTCCTACCTATTATTTGAGATTGGGTGTAGCCTACTGTATGTGATACCGCCACGATTTTAATTTATACTAGTTGAAACCCGTCAAAAATGACGGTCAATAGAAAAATATTTACTGAAGAATTTTCTTATGTAGGCCTACTGTATATTCTTTGTACGATGATTTTTTGGCTCTATTGAAACTATAAGGGCGTCAAAAGATTGCACTCTCAACATTGCAAAATACTGCTGGCCATGACTGAAAAATTGATGAGGCAAATTGAGACCTATACGTTCCAGAGTTTTCCCTTGAGCTTCATTGATTGTGACAGAGTATGCCAAATAAATTGGAAAATATTGCCTCTTAAAACAAAATGATAGTGTTTTATCGGATGCTGTTAAATCAAGTAGAAGGATTCAACCTCTCTGCCTAATTTTAACTGCATTTATTATTTCCAAATCCAAGCAATATGGTTGCATTTAAGAGCCCTTGGGAAACGTTCAGATTTCTAAGCAGCATAACGGTTCAAGCGTTTGGAATATGTGGAGGCAAGTCATTTAGTTCCAAGGAATTCAAGAACTCTGAGGAGTCTAATAAAACTGGCCGCAAACCGTCACATATAATTTTGGAATATAACGAAGAAATGCGATGATGTGCACCTCCATACATCTTAAAACAATGTGGACCGTATGGGTGTGGCACAGTAACATTGGCACCAAATGAAACGAAGGACATACCATTGTACTGCCGATTAGTCTCTCTGAAATTCCTTGAGATATCATCTCCAGTGAAAAATAATTGTTGCAGCATGTCAAATGTTTTATATTTAGTCAGATTAATTTTACATTACAACAGCAAAGCTCAAAGTAACCAAGTGAAGATTTCTCTCAAGAGAAATACAGTGCAGAACAATGTTTAAATTTGTTCGTCAAGGACCCTACACTGTAACGGTATAGTATCTGGAATTGTATCTGAAATGCCGTATTCATATTGGAGTTTAAAAGTGGCTTCGTATTTTTCTCCGATTTCCCACTTGTTTGCGGCTAATGTTCTATTTCGTAAAATGGGTTTATTTATAGCAGCATTTCTCCCCAAATTAACGTCATAGCTTATTAAATAACACTATAGTGGCCTGCATCAACGCAGCTGCCAAATATTAAATAGCAAATAATAACTTACTTCCATTGCCAAAATCAACTGCGTGGTTAGACTCATTGTTATGTACTCTAAAAAAATAATCAATAAACAACAATATTCACTTATACAACTAAGTTCAGAGACTTCCATTCTCAAGTTGGTTGCTGATGAGAATGCGATGAGACTGATCGCCAATAATAAAATCCTTGCAATTTTTGCAATTTGCTTGCAAACGCAACTCAGGATGACGAACTTCATTTTGAAATAAACAGAATGAAACTGCTCTAAATAATCAATTTCCATCACCTGTTGAAGGTACAATACTTTGCATTTCCATGACAGTAAATTATGCAAGGGAGCATAGAATCACTTCGCCACTACTGGAATGAGCATGGACTCACTTCGCCAGCCACCGTAATGGAGGGAGTTTTAGAATTATATGTTCAGTGTTTTTCAAAGATCGTATTAACACAGGGAAGCCCAGTCTTAAGGCTACATTCTGAGCTATCGCCCCAGATTCCAGGTTCGATCCCTGCTCTGCCAAGAAATTTAATTCTGGTCTGAGGGCTGGAACGGGGCGCACTCTTGAGGCAAACCTAAGAAGAGCAAAATTTGATTCCCATCTCAACAACCTTGGATGTGGTTTTCCGTGGTTTCCCACTTCCACTCCAGGCAAATACCGGGATAGTTCCTAACTTAAAGCCTCAGTCGTCAACTCTCCATTCCCCATACTAATTACAAATGCACACATCAATACAGCCATCACATTAACACAGGTTATCAGAGAAAGGTTTACACTCACACACCAAAGTAGACGGGGCTGAGTGACCACGATGTCTGAGTCCATCAAATGAATTATGTTCGACAATTTTCTCTCAAGGCGAAGCGATTGTGCCGATATTTATTTAATAATTTAAAAGTATCTGGGAACGTAAATCATGGAGAATTCCTTACCTTACGGGAATAATAAACGTAGCCTAACATATGTTTAGACAATGTAATACCAATTGCAAGATAGAATAATTGGGAAATAGAATTACATGTCTGAGGTGGGAATCAAACTCCTTCGACGATGCATAATCAATTTCGTTGTCCACAATGTTAGCCGCTGAGCCACCCAGACAACGAAATTAGAGTGCAATATTAAGAGACGTAAACAACAAACGCACTTAACTGCCAGTTACAGTTCATCAATATTTCCCTTATTTCATGATTCTCAACTCCCTATTCCCCATACTAATTACAAATGCACACATCAATACAGCCATCACATTAACACAGGTTATCAGAGAAAGGTTTACACTCACACACCAAAGTAGACAGGGCTGAGTGACCACGATGTCTGAGTCCATCAAATGAATTATGTTCGACAATTTTCTCTCAAGGCGAAGCGATTGTGCCGATTTTCATTTTCAATTTAAAAGTATCTGGCAACGTAAATCATGGAGAATTTCTTACCTTACGGGAATAATAAACGTAACATATGTTTAGACAATGTAATACCAATTGCAAGATAGAATAATTGGGAAATAGAATTACATGTCTGAGGTGGGAATCAAACTCCTTCGACGATGCATAATCAATTTCGTTGTCCACAATGTTAGCCGCTGAGCCACCCAGACAACGAAATTAGAGTGCAATATTAAGTGACGTAAACAACAAACGCACTCAACTGCCAGTTACAGTTCATCAATATTTCCCTTATTTCATGATTCTATTCCAGTATATATCGGGATACAACATAAGCGATATTTCCCTTTTCAATTCTCATAAACAAAGATCACACTACGATACGGTGGATCTTTTATCCGCCATTTCTCTCATGAAGAAACGCAATTGTGGCAACGCGCAATTGCCACATATATTACCTTTTTCTTTAAACATATAAAAATATACCGTAACATATATTTTCCTTTTAAAGACACACTGCAAATCTGCATGCCAAGAGCTTTCGTTAGAATGCCATACGAAGCCAATCGGTTAAGTCGTTTTCAAAATCTCGTGTGTACAAAAAATACATTAGTGTTTTAAATATATACTAGATGAAACCCGTCAAATCATGACGGACAATGGAAAACAAAATTACTGATGAAGCTTCTTATGTAAGTTACATTCTTTGTACAATTACTTTTTAGCACTATTGCAACTTTAAGGGCGTCAAAAGATAGCACTCTCAGCATTGCAACATATTGCTGGTCATGACCGAAAACGTGATGAGGTAAATAGCCCAATACGTTCAAGAAAATGTACTGTACCTGCAAGTGTTTTATCGGAAGGTGTTAAATCAAGTCGTAGGATTTGTGCTCTCTGCCTAATATTACTGCACCTATTATATCCGAATCCAAGCAATTTCTTACATATTTCTTACAATTAATATATTACCATATATGAGTCCTTGGGAAACGGTCAGATTTCTAAGGAGCATAACTATGGCTCAAACGTTCGGAATATGTGGAGGCGAATCACTTAATTCCAAGGAATTGAAAAATTCAATAATAGAGAAATGAAGTAGCTGGCTATCATCTTCAGTTTCCAATCTGCTAACGCTGATGTATGTGTTTAAACTACTGGATATAAGTTCAATGACTTTTAAATTAATATCATTACATTGTTGCAGCTTGGCAAATATTTTATATTCCAGCAGATCAATTTTACCCTCACAACAGTAAAGACCAAAGTAACCACGCGTAGATTTTACGCAAGAGAAATACAATGTAGAACAATGTTTACATTTGATCGTCAAAGACCTTACAGTACACTGTACTGCATAATATCTGGAATTGTTTCTGAAATGGTCTATTTATATTGGATTTTAAATGTTTCTTCGTATTATTCGATAACACTATAGTGTCCTGCATTAACGGAGCCGATAAATATTAAATGGCAAATAATACTTCCATTGCCGACATCAACTGCGTAGTTAGACTCATTACTCTAAACAAATAATCATTAAACAATTGTCTTATACAATGAAGTTCAACATGACCGTCCAGAGACTTTCATACTCAAGTTGGTTGGTGAGGAGAATGCGATGAGACTGATCGCTTAAAATAAATTCCTTATAATTGTTCCTGCCAGCGAAATTTTTTGCAATAGCTTGAAAACGCAGCTCAGAATGACGTTCTTCATTTTGTTATAAACAGTACGAAGCTGCTCTAAATAAGCAATTTCCATCACCTGTTATAAGTTATGGCAGTACATTTTGCCGGGGAACATATAATCACTTCGCCAACTACTGGAATGACCATTGGCATATACTCAATACTCACTTCAGCAGTCACCCAAATGGAGGCAGTTTTTGAATTCTATATCCCGTACATGTCAAAAATCGTATTAACACATGGAAGCCCACCCATTCTTGGTTATCGCCTCGGAGACACGGGTTACATTTCCTGCTCCGCCATGAAATTTAATTCTGGTCTGAGGGCAAAAACGGGGCACATTCAGTCTCTTGAGGTATAACTAAGAAGAGGAAGGTTTAATTCCCGCCTCGACAATCTTGGATGTGGTTTTCCGTGGTTTTCCACTTCCACTCAAGGCAAATACCGGGATGGTTCCTAACTAAAGCCTCGGCCGTCCCCTTGCCATATCCCACCTTAATTACAAATACTCACAGTAATGCAGCCATCACAATAACACAGGTTATCAGAGGAATTTTACACAAACATACCAAACTACACGGGGCTGAGTGACCACGATGTCGGAGCCCTTCAAACGAATTATGTTTGCCAAGTGTATTTCATGGCGAAAGCAATTGTAGGCACGCGCGAGTGCCTGGAAAACTACTTTTTTCTTTAATAATTTAAGAGTATATCGACGATGCATAATTATAACTTTTAGTCTAGGACGCTAATAACTTGACCACCGAAGCATTGGGAAGAAATTGCAATATTAAGGTACATAAACAACATAGCCTACACACTCAACTGTCAGTTAATGTTCTTCAACATTTCCCTTCTTAAATATTCCCCTCCTTTATAATTCCCCATCACGTGAAAACGCGCCATGTCTTGTGTTTTAAATATATCCATGCAATGGTGCTGCCATCTGTTTTCAGTTACTGGAACTATATGGGCGAGGTACTGCCATCTGTTGTCAGTTACAGGAACCGATCGCAGATATTCAAACGGCGTATTGAGGACAACAGTTAGCTCTTTTGATCACATGCTGTCAAGCAATGGTAAAACGGAAATAAAACGTATTGAGTGGGAATGTAGAAATATGTACCTTTAACTGACATAAAACGTTACTAATACTCCTTGATTAAACAATATTTCAGTAGTAAAAAAAAACTGGCGAGAGCTGGGAGCGAACCGGTGATCCTTGGAACCACAGTCAGTCGCCTTAACCACATAGCTACTCGCGCACTCTTGGTCATAAGCAGACGCAGCCGTTCTTTATCATTAAAAAACGCTGTCTGAAGGAGATAATCCATTTCATTATCCCAAAAAACCAATGTTGCACATTCGTATACGTTCATACTGTTATTATATATTATTGTCAGAACTTGGTTAATGTATGTTTTCAATTACATGGAAGCTTATTAAATAACTTACATTTTAATGGACTTCTCACCGCCATTTTGTCATGAGCCCAGGCGGATTGTGCGCATGCGTGAGGGGCAAGAATTCTGCTATTTTCTATATTAATTTAAAAATATACCGTAATGTATTTGCTTATTTTAGAGACACTCTGCAAATCTAGAGGCCATGAGCTTTCGTTAGAGTGTTCTACTAAGTAAATCGGTTCAGTCGTTCTCTCAATCTCGAGGTAACAAAAATCACCTTAATGTTTTAAATATATAGATGGCAACAGAGAATTCGTTACTTTACAGGAATGATAAAAGTGAAATATGTTTCTACACTCTAATACCAATCGTAGGAAGGAAGAAAACAAAAAAAAACATATCCGAGGTGGGAATCGAACCCTCTCGACCATGCAAAGGATGGCAACAGAGAATTCGTTACTTTACGGGAATGAAAAAGTGTAATATATCTCTACAATGTAATACCAATCGTAGGAAGGAAGAAAATGAAAATAAATAAACGTATCCGAGGTGGGAATCGAACCCTCTCGACCATGCAAAGGATGGCAACAGAGAATTCGTTACTTTACGGGAATGATAAAAGTGAAATATGTTTCTACAATGTAATACCAATCGTAGGAAGGAAGAAAACGAAAATAAAAAAAACATAACCGAGGTGGGAATCGAACCCTCTCGATGGGAACAGAGAATTCGTTACTTGACGGGAATGATAAAAGTGAAATATGTTTCTACAATGCAATACCAATCGTAGGAAGGAAGAAAACGAAAATAAAAAAACATATCCGAAGTGGGATCGAACCCTCTCGATCATGCATAATACAAATTTCTGGCCAGTAACCTTATCCCCTTGGCCAACCAGACAACTATGTGACACTGCAGTATTAAGTTATCTAACCAGTATACACACTCAACCTGCACTTTATGTCCTTCAATTCGTGGTTTATTTAATATAATTCTATTTCAATGCATATTGTAAAAACATAACTAACATTATTGGAGACCATTTTTAATTCTCATAAACAAAGATCTCAGTTAGACGCGACCGGAATCGCCATTTTCCTTGTTGAGAAAGGCCATTGTGCGCATGCGCGAGAGTGTCAATATTTTCCTTTTAAAGAAACTCTGCAAATCTGCATGCCAAGAGCTTTCTACAATGCAATACCAATCGTAGGAAGGAAGAAAATGAAAATAAAAAAACATATCCGAGGTGGGAATCGAACCCTCTCGATCATGCATAATACAAATTTCAGGCCAGTAACCTTATCCCCTTAGCCATCCAGACAACTATGTTTCACTCCAGTATTAAGCTATCTAACCAGTATACACACTCAACCTGCAGTTTATGTCTTTCAATTCGTGGTTTATTTAATATAATTCTATTTCAATGCACATTGTAATAACATAACTAACATTATTGGAGATCCTTTTTAATTCTCATGAACAAAGATCTCAGTTAGACGCGACCGGAATCGCCATTTTCCTTGTTGAGAAAGGCCATTGTGCGCATGCGCGGGAGTGACAAATATTACATATTTCCTTAATCATTTAAAAATATACCGTAACATATATTTTCCTTTTAAAGACACACTGCAAATCTGCATGCCAAGAGCTTTCGTTAGAATGCCATACGAAGCCAATCGGTTAAGTCGTTTTCAAAATCTCGTGTGTACAAAAAATACATTAGTGTTTTAAATATATACTATCTATATATTTAAAACACTAAGCTGTTTTTTGTACACACGAGATTGTGAAAACGACTTAACCGATTGGCTTCGTAAGACATTCTAACGAAAGCTCTTGGCATGCAGATTTGCAGAGTTTCTTTAAAAGGAAAATATATGTTACGGTATATTTTTAAATGATTAAGGAAATATGTAATATTTGTCACTCCCGCGCATGCGCACAATGGCCTTTCTCAACAAGGAAAATGGCGATTCCGGTCGCGTCTAACTGAGATCTTTGTTCATGAGAATTAAAAAGGATCTCCAATAATGTTAGTTATGTTATTACAATGTGCATTGAAATAGAATTATATTAAATAAACCACGAATTGAAAGACATAAACTGCAGGTTGAGTGTGTATACTGGTTAGATAGCTTAATACTGGAGTGAAACATAGTTGTCTGGATGGCTAAGGGGATAAGGTTACTGGCCTGAAATTTGTATTATGCATGATCGAGAGGGTTCGATTCCCACCTCGGATATGTTTTTTATTTTCATTTTCTTCCTTCCTACGATTGGTATTGCATTGTAGAAAGCTCTTGGCATGCAGATTTGCAGAGTTTCTTTAAAAGGAAAATATTGACACTCTCGCGCATGCGCACAATGGCCTTTCTCAACAAGGAAAATGGCGATTCCGGTCGCGTCTAACTGAGATCTTTGTTTATGAGAATTAAAAAGGGTCTCCAATAATGTTAGTTATGTTTTTACAATATGCATTGAAATAGAATTATATTAAATAAACCACGAATTGAAGGACATAAAGTGCAGGTTGAGTGTGTATACTGGTTAGATAACTTAATACTGCAGTGTCACATAGTTGTCTGGTTGGCCAAGGGGATAAGGTTACTGGCCAGAAATTTGTATTATGCATGATCGAGAGGGTTCGATCCCACTTCGGATATGTTTTTTTATTTTCGTTTTCTTCCTTCCTACGATTGGTATTGCATTGTAGAAACATATTTCACTTTTATCATTCCCGTCAAGTAACGAATTCTCTGTTCCCATCGAGAGGGTTCGATTCCCACCTCGGTTATGTTTTTTTTATTTTCGTTTTCTTCCTTCCTACGATTGGTATTACATTGTAGAAACATATTTCACTTTTATCATTCCCGTAAAGTAACGAATTCTCTGTTGCCATCCTTTGCATGGTCGAGAGGGTTCGATTCCCACCTCGGATACGTTTATTTATTTTCATTTTCTTCCTTCCTACGATTGGTATTACATTGTAGAGATATATTTCACTTTTTCATTCCCGTAAAGTAACGAATTCTCTGTTGCCATCCTTTGCATGGTCGAGAGGGTTCGATTCCCACCTCGGATATGTTTTTTTTTGTTTTCTTCCTTCCTACGATTGGTATTAGAGTGTAGAAACATATTTCACTTTTATCATTCCTGTAAAGTAACGAATTCTCTGTTGCCATCTATATATTTAAAACACTAAGCTGTTTTTTGTACACACGAGATTGTGAAAACGACTTAACCGATTGGCTTCGTAAGACATTCTAACGAAAGCTCTTGGCATGCAGATTTGCAGAGCTTCTTTAAAAGGAAAATATATGTTACGGTATATTTTTAAATGATTAAAGAAATATGTAATATTTGTCACTTCCGCGCATGCGCACAATGGCCTTTCTCAACAAGGAAAATGGCGATTCCGGTCGCGTCTAACTGAGATCTGTGTTCATGAGAATTAAAAAGGATCTCCAATAATGTTAGTTATGTTATTACAATGTGCATTGAAATAGAATTATATTAAATAAACCACGAATTGAAAGACATAAACTGCAGGTTGAGTGTGTATACTGGTTAGATAGCTTAATACTGGAGTGAACCATAGTTGTCTGGATGGCTAAGGGGATAAGGTTACTGGCCTGAAATTTGTATTATGCATGATCGAGAGGGTTCGATTCCCACCTCGGATATGTTTTTTTATTTTCATTTTCTTCCTTCCTACGATTGGTATTGCATTGTAGAAAGCTCTTGGCATGCAGATTTGCAGAGTTTCTTTAAAAGGAAAATATATGTTACGGTATATTTTTAAATGATTAAAGAAATATGTAATATTTGACACTCTCGCGCATGCGCACAATGGCCTTTCTCAACAAGGAAAATGGCGATTCCGGTCGCGTCTAACTGAGATCTTTGTTTATGAGAATTAAAAAGGGTCTCCAATAATGTTAGTTATGTTTTTACAATATGCATTGAAATAGAATTATATTAAATAAACCACGAATTGAAGGACATAAAGTGCAGGTTGAGTGTGTATACTGGTTAGATAACTTAATACTGCAGTGACACATAGTTGTCTGGTTGGCCAAGGGGATAAGGTTACTGGCCAGAAATTTGTATTATGCATGATCGAGAGGGTTCGATCCCACTTCGGATATGTTTTTTTATTTTCGTTTTCTTCCTTCCTACGATTGGTATTGCATTGTAGAAACATATTTCACTTTTATCATTCCCGTCAAGTAACGAATTCTCTGTTCCCATCGAGAGGGTTCGATTCCCACCTCGGTTATGTTTTTTTTTATTTTCGTTTTCTTCCTTCCTACGATTGGTATTACATTGTAGAAACATATTTCACTTTTATCATTCCCGTAAAGTAACGAATTCTCTGTTGCCATCCTTTGCATGGTCGAGAGGGTTCGATTCCCACCTCGGTTACGTTTATTTATTTTCATTTTCTTCCTTCCTACGATTGGTATTACATTGTAGAGATATATTTCACTTTTTCATTCCCGTAAAGTAACGAATTCTCTGTTGCCATCCTTTGCATGGTCGAGAGGGTTCGATTCCCACCTCGGATATGTTTTTTTTTTGTTTTCTTCCTTCCTACGATTGGTATTAGAGTGTAGAAACATATTTCACTTTTATCATTCCTGTAAAGTAACGAATTCTCTGTTGCCATCTATCTATATATTTAAAACACTAAGCTGTTTTTTGTACACACGAGATTGTGAAAACGACTTAACCGATTGGCTTCGTAAGACATTCTAACGAAAGCTCTTGGCATGCAGATTTGCAGAGTTTCTTTAAAAGGAAAATATATGTTACGGTATATTTTTAAATGATTAAGGAAATATGTAATATTTGTCACTCCCGCGCATGCGCACAATGGCCTATCTCAACAAGGAAAATGGCGATTCCGGTCGCGTCTAACTGAGATCTTTGTTCATGAGAATTAAAAAGGATCTCCAATAATGTTAGTTATGTTATTACAATGTGCATTGAAATAGAATTATATTAAATAAACCACGAATTGAAAGACATAAACTGCAGGTTGAGTGTGTATACTGGTTAGATAGCTTAATACTGGAGTGAAACATAGTTGTCTGGATGGCTAAGGGGATAAGGTTACTGGCCTGAAATTTGTATTATGCATGATCGAGAGGGTTCGATTCCCACCTCGGATATGTTTTTTTATTTTCATTTTCTTCCTTCCTACGATTGGTATTGCATTGTAGAAAGCTCTTGGCATGCAGATTTGCAGAGTTTCTTTAAAAGGAAAATATTGACACTCTCGCGCATGCGCACAATGGCCTTTCTCAACAAGGAAAATGGCGATTCCGGTCGCGTCTAACTGAGATCTTTGTTTATGAGAATTAAAAAGGGTCTCCAATAATGTTAGTTATGTTTTTACAATATGCATTGAAATAGAATTATATTAAATAAACCACGAATTGAAGGACATAAAGTGCAGGTTGAGTGTGTATACTGGTTAGATAACTTAATACTGCAGTGTCACATAGTTGTCTGGTTGGCCAAGGGGATAAGGTTACTGGCCAGAAATTTGTATTATGCGTGATCGAGAGGGTTCGATCCCACTTCGGATATGTTTTTTTATTTTCGTTTTCTTCCTTCCTACGATTGGTATTGCATTGTAGAAACATATTTCACTTTTATCATTCCCGTCAAGTAACGAATTCTCTGTTCCCATCGAGAGGGTTCGATTCCCACCTCGGTTATGTTTTTTTTATTTTCGTTTTCTTCCTTCCTACGATTGGTATTACATTGTAGAAACATATTTCACTTTTATCATTCCCGTAAAGTAACGAATTCTCTGTTGCCATCCTTTGCATGGTCGAGAGGGTTCGATTCCCACCTCGGATACGTTTATTTATTTTCATTTTCTTCCTTCCTACGATTGGTATTACATTGTAGAGATATATTTCACTTTTTCATTCCCGTAAAGTAACGAATTCTCTGTTGCCATCCTTTGCATGGTCGAGAGGGTTCGATTCCCACCTCGGATATGTTTTTTTTTTGTTTTCTTCCTTCCTACGATTGGTATTAGAGTGTAGAAACATATTTCACTTTTATCATTCCTGTAAAGTAACGAATTCTCTGTTGCCATATATATTTAAAACACTAATGTATTTTTTGTACACACGAGATTTTGAAAACGACTTAACCGATTGGCTTCGTATGGCATTCTAACGAAAGCTCTTGGCATGCAGATTTTCAGTGTGTCTTTAAAAGGAAAATATATGTTACGGTATATTTTTATATGTTTAAAGAAAAAGGTAATATATGTGGCAATTGCGCGTTGCCACAATTGCGTTTCTTCATGAGAGAAATGGCGGATAAAAGATCCACCGTATCGTAGTGTGATCTTTGTTTATGAGAATTGAAAAGGGAAATATCGCTTATGTTGTATCCCGATATATACTGGAATAGAATCATGAAATAAGGGAAATATTGATGAACTGTAACTGGCAGTTGAGTGCGTTTGTTGTTTACGTCACTTAATATTGCACTCTAATTTCGTTGTCTGGGTGGCTCAGCGGCTAACATTGTGGACAACGAAATTGATTATGCATCGTCGAAGGAGTTTGATTCCCACCTCAGACATGTAATTCTATTTCCCAATTATTCTATCTTGCAATTGGTATTACATTGTCTAAACATATGTTACGTTTATTATTCCCGTAAGGTAAGAAATTCTCCATGATTTACGTTGCCAGATACTTTTAAATTGAAAATGAAAATCGGCACAATCGCTTCGCCTTGAGAGAAAATTGTCGAACATAATTCATTTGATGGACTCAGACATCGTGGTCACTCAGCCCTGTCTACTTTGGTGTGTGAGTGTAAACCTTTCTCTGATAACCTGTGTTAATGTGATGGCTGTATTGATGTGTGCATTTGTAATTAGTATGGGGAATAGGGAGTTGAGAATCATGAAATAAGGGAAATATTGATGAACTGTAACTGGCAGTTAAGTGCGTTTGTTGTTTACGTCTCTTAATATTGCACTCTAATTTCGTTGTCTGGGT
This sequence comes from Meconema thalassinum, assembly GCA_946902985.2. Lineage (NCBI taxonomy): Eukaryota > Metazoa > Arthropoda > Insecta > Orthoptera > Tettigoniidae > Meconema > Meconema thalassinum. Next base: position 148,614,061 of record OX336390.1, on the reverse strand, counting down.
GGCTCAGCGGCTAACATTGTGGACAACGAAATTGATTATGCATCGTCGAAGGAGTTTGATTCCCACCTCAGACATGTAATTCTATTTCCCAATTATTCTATCTTGCAATTGGTATTACATTGTCTAAACATATGTTAGGCTACGTTTATTATTCCCGTAAGGTAAGGAATTCTCCGTGATTTACGTTCCCAGATACTTTTAAATTATTAAATAAATATCGGCACAATCGCTTCGCCTTGAGAGAAAATTGTCGAACATAATTCATTTGATGGACTCAGACATCGTGGTCACTCAGCCCCGTCTACTTTGGTGTGTGAGTGTAAACCTTTCTCTGATAACCTGTGTTAATGTGATGGCTGTATTGATGTGTGCATTTGTAATTAGTATGGGGAATGGAGAGTTGACGACTGAGGCTTTAAGTTAGGAACTATCCCGGTATTTGCCTGGAGTGGAAGTGGGAAACCACGGAAAACCACATCCAAGGTTGTTGAGATGGGAATCAAATTTTGCTCTTCTTAGGTTTGCCTCAAGAGTGCGCCCCGTTCCAGCCCTCAGACCAGAATTAAATTTCTTGGCAGAGCAGGGATCGAACCTGGAATCTGGGGCGATAGCTCAGAATGTAGCCTTAAGACTGGGCTTCCCTGTGTTAATACGATCTTTGAAAAACACTGAACATATAATTCTAAAACTCCCTCCATTACGGTGGCTGGCGAAGTGAGTCCATGCTCATTCCAGTAGTGGCGAAGTGATTCTATGCTCCCTTGCATAATTTACTGTCATGGAAATGCAAAGTATTGTACCTTCAACAGGTGATGGAAATTGATTATTTAGAGCAGTTTCATTCTGTTTATTTCAAAATGAAGTTCGTCATCCTGAGTTGCGTTTGCAAGCAAATTGCAAAAATTGCAAGGATTTTATTATTGGCGATCAGTCTCATCGCATTCTCATCAGCAACCAACTTGAGAATGGAAGTCTCTGAACTTAGTTGTATAAGTGAATATTGTTGTTTATTGATTATTTTTTTAGAGTACATAACAATGAGTCTAACCACGCAGTTGATTTTGGCAATGGAAGTAAGTTATTATTTGCTATTTAATATTTGGCAGCTGCGTTGATGCAGGCCACTATAGTGTTATTTAATAAGCTATGACGTTAATTTGGGGAGAAATGCTGCTATAAATAAACCCATTTTACGAAATAGAACATTAGCCGCAAACAAGTGGGAAATCGGAGAAAAATACGAAGCCACTTTTAAACTCCAATATGAATACGGCATTTCAGATACAATTCCAGATACTATACCGTTACAGTGTAGGGTCCTTGACGAACAAATTTAAACATTGTTCTGCACTGTATTTCTCTTGAGAGAAATCTTCACTTGGTTACTTTGAGCTTTGCTGTTGTAATGTAAAATTAATCTGACTAAATATAAAACATTAGACATGCTGCAACAATTATTTTTCACTGGAGATGATATCTCAAGGAATTTCAGAGAGACTAATCGGCAGTACAATGCTATGTCCTTCGTTTCATTTGGTGCCAATGTTACTGTGCCACACCCATACGGTCCACATTGTTTTAAGATGTATGGAGGTGCACATCATCGCATTTCTTCGTTATATTCCAAAATTATATGTGACGGTTTGCGGCCAGTTTTATTAGACTCCTCAGAGTTCTTGAATTCCTTGGAACTAAATGACTTGCCTCCACATATTCCAAACGCTTGAACCGTTATGCTGCTTAGAAATCTGAACGTTTCCCAAGGGCTCTTAAATGCAACCATATTGCTTGGATTTGGAAATAATAAATGCAGTTAAAATTAGGCAGAGAGGTTGAATCCTTCTACTTGATTTAACAGCATCCGATAAAACACTATCATTTTGTTTTAAGAGGCAATATTTTCCAATTTATTTGGCATACTCTGTCACAATCAATGAAGCTCAAGGGAAAACTCTGGAACGTATAGGTCTCAATTTGCCTCATCAATTTTTCAGTCATGGCCAGCAGTATTTTGCAATGTTGAGAGTGCAATCTTTTGACGCCCTTATAGTTTCAATAGAGCCAAAAAATCATCGTACAAAGAATATACAGTAGGCCTACATAAGAAAATTCTTCAGTAAATATTTTTCTATTGACCGTCATTTTTGACGGGTTTCAACGTAACATATATTTTCCTTTTAAAGACACACTGCAAATCTGCATGCCAAGAGCTTTCGTTAGAATGCCATACGAAGCCAATCGGTTAAGTCGTTTTCAAAATCTCGTGTGTACAAAAAATACATTAGTGTTTTAAATATATACTAGTTGAAACCCGTCAAAAATGACGGTCAATAGAAAAATATTTACTGAAGAATTTTCTTATGTAGGCCTACTGTATATTCTTTGTACGATGATTTTTTGGCTCTATTGAAACTATAAGGGCGTCAAAAGATTGCACTCTCAACATTGCAAAATACTGCTGGCCATGACTGAAAAATTGATGAGGCAAATTGAGACCTATACGTTCCAGAGTTTTCCCTTGAGCTTCATTGATTGTGACAGAGTATGCCAAATAAATTGGAAAATATTGCCTCTTAAAACAAAATGATAGTGTTTTATCGGATGCTGTTAAATCAAGTAGAAGGATTCAACCTCTCTGCCTAATTTTAACTGCATTTATTATTTCCAAATCCAAGCAATATGGTTGCATTTAAGAGCCCTTGGGAAACGTTCAGATTTCTAAGCAGCATAACGGTTCAAGCGTTTGGAATATGTGGAGGCAAGTCATTTAGTTCCAAGGAATTCAAGAACTCTGAGGAGTCTAATAAAACTGGCCGCAAACCGTCACATATAATTTTGGAATATAACGAAGAAATGCGATGATGTGCACCTCCATACATCTTAAAACAATGTGGACCGTATGGGTGTGGCACAGTAACATTGGCACCAAATGAAACGAAGGACATAGCATTGTACTGCCGATTAGTCTCTCTGAAATTCCTTGAGATATCATCTCCAGTGAAAAATAATTGTTGCAGCATGTCTAATGTTTTATATTTAGTCAGATTAATTTTACATTACAACAGCAAAGCTCAAAGTAACCAAGTGAAGATTTCTCTCAAGAGAAATACAGTGCAGAACAATGTTTAAATTTGTTCGTCAAGGACCCTACACTGTAACGGTATAGTATCTGGAATTGTATCTGAAATGCCGTATTCATATTGGAGTTTAAAAGTGGCTTCGTATTTTTCTCCGATTTCCCACTTGTTTGCGGCTAATGTTCTATTTCGTAAAATGGGTTTATTTATAGCAGCATTTCTCCCCAAATTAACGTCATAGCTTATTAAATAACACTATAGTGGCCTGCATCAACGCAGCTGCCAAATATTAAATAGCAAATAATAACTTACTTCCATTGCCAAAATCAACTGCGTGGTTAGACTCATTGTTATGTACTCTAAAAAAATAATCAATAAACAACAATATTCACTTATACAACTAAGTTCAGAGACTTCCATTCTCAAGTTGGTTGCTGATGAGAATGCGATGAGACTGATCGCCAATAATAAAATCCTTGCAATTTTTGCAATTTGCTTGCAAACGCAACTCAGGATGACGAACTTCATTTTGAAATAAACAGAATGAAACTGCTCTAAATAATCAATTTCCATCACCTGTTGAAGGTACAATACTTTGCATTTCCATGACAGTAAATTATGCAAGGGAGCATAGAATCACTTCGCCACTACTGGAATGAGCATGGACTCACTTCGCCAGCCACCGTAATGGAGGGAGTTTTAGAATTATATGTTCAGTGTTTTTCAAAGATCGTATTAACACAGGGAAGCCCAGTCTTAAGGCTACATTCTGAGCTATCGCCCCAGATTCCAGGTTCGATCCCTGCTCTGCCAAGAAATTTAATTCTGGTCTGAGGGCTGGAACGGGGCGCACTCTTGAGGCAAACCTAAGAAGAGCAAAATTTGATTCCCATCTCAACAACCTTGGATGTGGTTTTCCGTGGTTTCCCACTTCCACTCCAGGCAAATACCGGGATAGTTCCTAACTTAAAGCCTCAGTCGTCAACTCTCCATTCCCCATACTAATTACAAATGCACACATCAATACAGCCATCACATTAACACAGGTTATCAGAGAAAGGTTTACACTCACACACCAAAGTAGACGGGGCTGAGTGACCACGATGTCTGAGTCCATCAAATGAATTATGTTCGACAATTTTCTCTCAAGGCGAAGCGATTGTGCCGATATTTATTTAATAATTTAAAAGTATCTGGGAACGTAAATCACGGAGAATTCCTTACCTTACGGGAATAATAAACGTAGCCTAACATATGTTTAGACAATGTAATACCAATTGCAAGATAGAATAATTGGGAAATAGAATTACATGTCTGAGGTGGGAATCAAACTCCTTCGACGATGCATAATCAATTTCGTTGTCCACAATGTTAGCCGCTGAGCCACCCAGACAACGAAATTAGAGTGCAATATTAAGAGACGTAAACAACAAACGCACTTAACTGCCAGTTACAGTTCATCAATATTTCCCTTATTTCATGATTCTCAACTCCCTATTCCCCATACTAATTACAAATGCACACATCAATACAGCCATCACATTAACACAGGTTATCAGAGAAAGGTTTACACTCACACACCAAAGTAGACAGGGCTGAGTGACCACGATGTCTGAGTCCATCAAATGAATTATGTTCGACAATTTTCTCTCAAGGCGAAGCGATTGTGCCGATTTTCATTTTCAATTTAAAAGTATCTGGCAACGTAAATCATGGAGAATTTCTTACCTTACGGGAATAATAAACGTAACATATGTTTAGACAATGTAATACCAATTGCAAGATAGAATAATTGGGAAATAGAATTACATGTCTGAGGTGGGAATCAAACTCCTTCGACGATGCATAATCAATTTCGTTGTCCACAATGTTAGCCGCTGAGCCACCCAGACAACGAAATTAGAGTGCAATATTAAGTGACGTAAACAACAAACGCACTCAACTGCCAGTTACAGTTCATCAATATTTCCCTTATTTCATGATTCTATTCCAGTATATATCGGGATACAACATAAGCGATATTTCCCTTTTCAATTCTCATAAACAAAGATCACACTACGATACGGTGGATCTTTTATCCGCCATTTCTCTCATGAAGAAACGCAATTGTGGCAACGCGCAATTGCCACATATATTACCTTTTTCTTTAAACATATAAAAATATACCGTAACATATATTTTCCTTTTAAAGACACACTGAAAATCTGCATGCCAAGAGCTTTCGTTAGAATGCCATACGAAGCCAATCGGTTAAGTCGTTTTCAAAATCTCGTGTGTACAAAAAATACATTAGTGTTTTAAATATATATGGCAACAGAGAATTCGTTACTTTACAGGAATGATAAAAGTGAAATATGTTTCTACACTCTAATACCAATCGTAGGAAGGAAGAAAACAAAAAAAAAACATATCCGAGGTGGGAATCGAACCCTCTCGACCATGCAAAGGATGGCAACAGAGAATTCGTTACTTTACGGGAATGAAAAAGTGAAATATATCTCTACAATGTAATACCAATCGTAGGAAGGAAGAAAATGAAAATAAATAAACGTATCCGAGGTGGGAATCGAACCCTCTCGACCATGCAAAGGATGGCAACAGAGAATTCGTTACTTTACGGGAATGATAAAAGTGAAATATGTTTCTACAATGTAATACCAATCGTAGGAAGGAAGAAAACGAAAATAAAAAAAACATAACCGAGGTGGGAATCGAACCCTCTCGATGGGAACAGAGAATTCGTTACTTGACGGGAATGATAAAAGTGAAATATGTTTCTACAATGCAATACCAATCGTAGGAAGGAAGAAAACGAAAATAAAAAAACATATCCGAAGTGGGATCGAACCCTCTCGATCACGCATAATACAAATTTCTGGCCAGTAACCTTATCCCCTTGGCCAACCAGACAACTATGTGACACTGCAGTATTAAGTTATCTAACCAGTATACACACTCAACCTGCACTTTATGTCCTTCAATTCGTGGTTTATTTAATATAATTCTATTTCAATGCATATTGTAAAAACATAACTAACATTATTGGAGACCCTTTTTAATTCTCATAAACAAAGATCTCAGTTAGACGCGACCGGAATCGCCATTTTCCTTGTTGAGAAAGGCCATTGTGCGCATGCGCGAGAGTGTCAATATTTTCCTTTTAAAGAAACTCTGCAAATCTGCATGCCAAGAGCTTTCTACAATGCAATACCAATCGTAGGAAGGAAGAAAATGAAAATAAAAAAACATATCCGAGGTGGGAATCGAACCCTCTCGATCATGCATAATACAAATTTCAGGCCAGTAACCTTATCCCCTTAGCCATCCAGACAACTATGTTTCACTCCAGTATTAAGCTATCTAACCAGTATACACACTCAACCTGCAGTTTATGTCTTTCAATTCGTGGTTTATTTAATATAATTCTATTTCAATGCACATTGTAATAACATAACTAACATTATTGGAGATCCTTTTTAATTCTCATGAACAAAGATCTCAGTTAGACGCGACCGGAATCGCCATTTTCCTTGTTGAGATAGGCCATTGTGCGCATGCGCGGGAGTGACAAATATTACATATTTCCTTAATCATTTAAAAATATACCGTAACATATATTTTCCTTTTAAAGAAACTCTGCAAATCTGCATGCCAAGAGCTTTCGTTAGAATGTCTTACGAAGCCAATCGGTTAAGTCGTTTTCACAATCTCGTGTGTACAAAAAACAGCTTAGTGTTTTAAATATATAGATAGATGGCAACAGAGAATTCGTTACTTTACAGGAATGATAAAAGTGAAATATGTTTCTACACTCTAATACCAATCGTAGGAAGGAAGAAAACAAAAAAAAAACATATCCGAGGTGGGAATCGAACCCTCTCGACCATGCAAAGGATGGCAACAGAGAATTCGTTACTTTACGGGAATGAAAAAGTGAAATATATCTCTACAATGTAATACCAATCGTAGGAAGGAAGAAAATGAAAATAAATAAACGTAACCGAGGTGGGAATCGAACCCTCTCGACCATGCAAAGGATGGCAACAGAGAATTCGTTACTTTACGGGAATGATAAAAGTGAAATATGTTTCTACAATGTAATACCAATCGTAGGAAGGAAGAAAACGAAAATAAAAAAAAACATAACCGAGGTGGGAATCGAACCCTCTCGATGGGAACAGAGAATTCGTTACTTGACGGGAATGATAAAAGTGAAATATGTTTCTACAATGCAATACCAATCGTAGGAAGGAAGAAAACGAAAATAAAAAAACATATCCGAAGTGGGATCGAACCCTCTCGATCATGCATAATACAAATTTCTGGCCAGTAACCTTATCCCCTTGGCCAACCAGACAACTATGTGTCACTGCAGTATTAAGTTATCTAACCAGTATACACACTCAACCTGCACTTTATGTCCTTCAATTCGTGGTTTATTTAATATAATTCTATTTCAATGCATATTGTAAAAACATAACTAACATTATTGGAGACCCTTTTTAATTCTCATAAACAAAGATCTCAGTTAGACGCGACCGGAATCGCCATTTTCCTTGTTGAGAAAGGCCATTGTGCGCATGCGCGAGAGTGTCAAATATTACATATTTCTTTAATCATTTAAAAATATACCGTAACATATATTTTCCTTTTAAAGAAACTCTGCAAATCTGCATGCCAAGAGCTTTCTACAATGCAATACCAATCGTAGGAAGGAAGAAAATGAAAATAAAAAAACATATCCGAGGTGGGAATCGAACCCTCTCGATCATGCATAATACAAATTTCAGGCCAGTAACCTTATCCCCTTAGCCATCCAGACAACTATGGTTCACTCCAGTATTAAGCTATCTAACCAGTATACACACTCAACCTGCAGTTTATGTCTTTCAATTCGTGGTTTATTTAATATAATTCTATTTCAATGCACATTGTAATAACATAACTAACATTATTGGAGATCCTTTTTAATTCTCATGAACACAGATCTCAGTTAGACGCGACCGGAATCGCCATTTTCCTTGTTGAGAAAGGCCATTGTGCGCATGCGCGGAAGTGACAAATATTACATATTTCTTTAATCATTTAAAAATATACCGTAACATATATTTTCCTTTTAAAGAAGCTCTGCAAATCTGCATGCCAAGAGCTTTCGTTAGAATGTCTTACGAAGCCAATCGGTTAAGTCGTTTTCACAATCTCGTGTGTACAAAAAACAGCTTAGTGTTTTAAATATATAGATGGCAACAGAGAATTCGTTACTTTACAGGAATGATAAAAGTGAAATATGTTTCTACACTCTAATACCAATCGTAGGAAGGAAGAAAACAAAAAAAAACATATCCGAGGTGGGAATCGAACCCTCTCGACCATGCAAAGGATGGCAACAGAGAATTCGTTACTTTACGGGAATGAAAAAGTGAAATATATCTCTACAATGTAATACCAATCGTAGGAAGGAAGAAAATGAAAATAAATAAACGTATCCGAGGTGGGAATCGAACCCTCTCGACCATGCAAAGGATGGCAACAGAGAATTCGTTACTTTACGGGAATGATAAAAGTGAAATATGTTTCTACAATGTAATACCAATCGTAGGAAGGAAGAAAACGAAAATAAAAAAAACATAACCGAGGTGGGAATCGAACCCTCTCGATGGGAACAGAGAATTCGTTACTTGACGGGAATGATAAAAGTGAAATATGTTTCTACAATGCAATACCAATCGTAGGAAGGAAGAAAACGAAAATAAAAAAACATATCCGAAGTGGGATCGAACCCTCTCGATCATGCATAATACAAATTTCTGGCCAGTAACCTTATCCCCTTGGCCAACCAGACAACTATGTGACACTGCAGTATTAAGTTATCTAACCAGTATACACACTCAACCTGCACTTTATGTCCTTCAATTCGTGGTTTATTTAATATAATTCTATTTCAATGCATATTGTAAAAACATAACTAACATTATTGGAGACCCTTTTTAATTCTCATAAACAAAGATCTCAGTTAGACGCGACCGGAATCGCCATTTTCCTTGTTGAGAAAGGCCATTGTGCGCATGCGCGAGAGTGTCAATATTTTCCTTTTAAAGAAACTCTGCAAATCTGCATGCCAAGAGCTTTCTACAATGCAATACCAATCGTAGGAAGGAAGAAAATGAAAATAAAAAACATATCCGAGGTGGGAATCGAACCCTCTCGATCATGCATAATACAAATTTCAGGCCAGTAACCTTATCCCCTTAGCCATCCAGACAACTATGTTTCACTCCAGTATTAAGCTATCTAACCAGTATACACACTCAACCTGCAGTTTATGTCTTTCAATTCGTGGTTTATTTAATATAATTCTATTTCAATGCACATTGTAATAACATAACTAACATTATTGGAGATCCTTTTTAATTCTCATGAACAAAGATCTCAGTTAGACGCGACCGGAATCGCCATTTTCCTTGTTGAGAAAGGCCATTGTGCGCATGCGCGGGAGTGACAAATATTACATATTTCCTTAATCATTTAAAAATATACCGTAACATATATTTTCCTTTTAAAGAAACTCTGCAAATCTGCATGCCAAGAGCTTTCGTTAGAATGTCTTACGAAGCCAATCGGTTAAGTCGTTTTCACAATCTCGTGTGTACAAAAAACAGCTTAGTGTTTTAAATATATAGATGGCAACAGAGAATTCGTTACTTTACAGGAATGATAAAAGTGAAATATGTTTCTACACTCTAATACCAATCGTAGGAAGGAAGAAAACAAAAAAAAACATATCCGAGGTGGGAATCGAACCCTCTCGACCATGCAAAGGATGGCAACAGAGAATTCGTTACTTTACGGGAATGAAAAAGTGAAATATATCTCTACAATGTAATACCAATCGTAGGAAGGAAGAAAATGAAAATAAATAAACGTATCCGAGGTGGGAATCGAACCCTCTCGACCATGCAAAGGATGGCAACAGAGAATTCGTTACTTTACGGGAATGATAAAAGTGAAATATGTTTCTACAATGTAATACCAATCGTAGGAAGGAAGAAAACGAAAATAAAAAAAACATAACCGAGGTGGGAATCGAACCCTCTCGATGGGAACAGAGAATTCGTTACTTGACGGGAATGATAAAAGTGAAATATGTTTCTACAATGCAATACCAATCGTAGGAAGGAAGAAAACGAAAATAAAAAAACATATCCGAAGTGGGATCGAACCCTCTCGATCATGCATAATACAAATTTCTGGCCAGTAACCTTATCCCCTTGGCCAACCAGACAACTATGTGACACTGCAGTATTAAGTTATCTAACCAGTATACACACTCAACCTGCACTTTATGTCCTTCAATTCGTGGTTTATTTAATATAATTCTATTTCAATGCATATTGTAAAAACATAACTAACATTATTGGAGACCCTTTTTAATTCTCATAAACAAAGATCTCAGTTAGACGCGACCGGAATCGCCATTTTCCTTGTTGAGAAAGGCCATTGTGCGCATGCGCGAGAGTGTCAATATTTTCCTTTTAAAGAAACTCTGCAAATCTGCATGCCAAGAGCTTTCTACAATGCAATACCAATCGTAGGAAGGAAGAAAATGAAAATAAAAAAACATATCCGAGGTGGGAATCGAACCCTCTCGATCATGCATAATACAAATTTCAGGCCAGTAACCTTATCCCCTTAGCCATCCAGACAACTATGTTTCACTCCAGTATTAAGCTATCTAACCAGTATACACACTCAACCTGCAGTTTATGTCTTTCAATTCGTGGTTTATTTAATATAATTCTATTTCAATGCACATTGTAATAACATAACTAACATTATTGGAGATCCTTTTTAATTCTCATGAACAAAGATCTCAGTTAGACGCGACCGGAATCGCCATTTTCCTTGTTGAGAAAGGCCATTGTGCGCATGCGCGGGAGTGACAAATATTACATATTTCCTTAATCATTTAAAAATATACCGTAACATATATTTTCCTTTTAAAGAAACTCTGCAAATCTGCATGCCAAGAGCTTTCGTTAGAATGTCTTACGAAGCCAATCGGTTAAGTCGTTTTCACAATCTCGTGTGTACAAAAAACAGCTTAGTGTTTTAAATATATAGATTATTAGATTGCAAGATTTCTACAATATAATTAAGGGGCAGAATTAGGTTCCACATGCAATAAAGATTACGTTTGAATCAAAATATAGACTTATAACATATAATGGAGAGATACACTATAAATCAAATTCCTTGAGGCCACACTGCAGTACAAGATCGAAAGCGAAGTATTTTTTGCAAGTAGTCAAGAATGTTCCTCCAGCATTGTATATAACTCTGAAAACGAACTCTTTATAAAATAATAGCTAAAAATTGCTGTATGAAAATAATCAGATATCAGATCCCAAAGATAGAAAAAAGACTCCTGGCACAAAACTTGGTCCACTGGCATGTAGGCCTATGTTAGACAATGAATTACTGAGAAGGTATGCAGCGGCATTGTTGAAGATAGGCAGTGACTGCTGGGCTAGTTTCAATAGTTATGGGAGACGGGAAATTGAAAGACACCCTAGGCCTCAGATATCCTAACACTGTCGGCGTCGGAAAAGAATTTCAAGTTGAACAAGGGAGATAAACAGGAAAGATGAAATACAGGGTCATTATCTTTGTGCGCCCCGGTAAACACGGCAAGATAATCCGGTGTCGACTGGCGCTGATCGCGGACGTGCGTACACGGTTCAGTCGGTGGTTGGCGCGCTCTTGTACACTTTTACTAAACATGTTCAATAATGTGTACCTACAGTGCACGTAGTCGATGCTGAAAATGTCCTCCCTCTCTTGTAACACACACCTGACATCTTCTGATGAAAGAATGGACAACAATCTCATCTAATTTTTGTTCCGTAAGAACACAGCGTTGTCTGTTAACATTTTTATTATTTACGGAGCCAGTTTTCTCGAATCTTTTAGCGAGCCTCCTAATTGTACTGGCATTAGGCACAGGTCTTCCTGGAAACATGATTCGAAATTTTCATCATGTTTCAGAACAAGATTTTCTGCTTTTCATATACGAATTATGGATATACACACGTTCGCGCAATGTGAATTGGTGTCTAGGCCTGGACAACAATCACAGTAATCAAAATACTGTTATGTCGCGAGCCCCCGTGGGGCATAATCACCTCTTCCTTCACACCACAACCCCCATAGGGGAACCAACAACAGCAACCACACCAGTCTGGCGAACTGACTCTCATCCACAGATTACCTACTACTACAGATAGCCGACAGCCATGCTAATTCTTGGCACCTAAGACTTCAGCGCTGTCTGGTGTTTGACCGCGGTACTAGTTGAGCACGGCTGTGCGGGTAGCCTACCCCACCCCTTCCCCTCGTTCCGCTAAATATTCTCGTCCTAACTGCTCTGCCCACTTCAATGTTCCGAAAATCACAATCTTCCCAATACTTATAGCACACGTTTTTAAGTGTGGAGATAATAATATGATCTACACGAAATAAATCACATTCAAAATAGCAATAACAGTTTTTTTTAATAATACCAAAGTGGGAAATTGTGAATTCCGGAACTCTGAAATGAGCAATCACAGCATTTAGGACATGACCTCATCAATAATTTACATGTTTACATTTTTTTCAGTTGCAATTGGAGCATATTGCATTGACAAGAATTAGGCTACTATAAGGTCTGCAGCATATTATTACTCAATTTAAAAAAATGGTCCCTTCCAATTAACCACTGTAGGCCCAATTATAACCGATTAGTTCCGAGATTAAACTAGAAAGGAAAAGTACTGGGAAGGGAGAATATTCATATCTTAAAATGCTTGATGCTGTTCGCAATAACAGGAAAATTTTAAGAGAGAATACTAATGAAATAGGTGGTGTAACCTGATCCCCATCACACTAAAATTGTTAGTGTAATTAATGCCAAATTCATTAGTTTCAGAAAAATAATTGGATATCACAAAATTTATATACAGTAGTTCATTTGATATTCCCTTTAAAATATATCCAGTCCACCAATTTTGAAGGGTGAAATACAGTAAGTACATGTACATAAACAAATTTCATGGCACACTAATACAGTAAATTCTATGACATGCTGTGAAGGGGAAAGGAGAAATAGGACTTTCAATGAAAAACAAGAAACACACTCAATACTGCTAGAAATCATCATGTTTTATTTAAAAAGTTTGTCAACTAAGAAAAAATAACAGGCAGAGCCAAAATCAAACTTAGCAAAAATACAGTAATCAAATCTGGTCCTTTTAAAAGTATGTGTTGAGGCATGTTCTTCTTTCTTGCCAAGGTATAACGGTAGGCTACAGCACATGCTAATGGACCTATTACCTCCTTGACGCCATGGCTGACACCGATGAACCGCAAATTCCTACAACACATGCAAGTTTGTATGTTGAAACAGTTAACTTTATAAATGTGTAATGCTTGAAATGGAGAACTTGAATTTGCTGTTATGTGTATGTTTGCACCTACTATAACTATATTTTAAAAGAAACTCTTATTGTAGAATCATTGTGTTTTTGATATTAATTTTAGGGCTTTTGATAACATATTCATTTAGCCCCATATATTTGGAAGTGTATAGGATTTATATGATAATCTCTGTTATTGTGGTATCTGTAGTAGTGTGTAGGCTATACTTTCTGTAATTCAGATGAGGACTGGAAAGGTGGCAGCCATAGTTAGGGACATTTATTTTTAAGAATTTTTAATAATATGTACTAAAATGAAATTGAAATACCAACAGGAACAGTTACAAATTCCCTGTCCACTCAGCCAAGATATTCTGCAGATCTCTTCTGTGGGCCTCAACATTATTTTATTTTATTCCTTTCCTGATGGAAATCCGGTAGTACCTTATTTCAACTCCTGGGGCACCTCCCCAAGCCTGTCCCTTATAAAGCTACACACACTACTACAGTCATCACATAATAGGAGCAATTCTACCCACACCCAACTGCATGGGGCTGATGACCAACATGTCCCAAGCCCATAAAATGAATTAACAGCAGACAAAATCAAGTCATTATATTATTTTGTGTTGTGTTGGATTCTGACACATGTATGCGTTTGACAGAGTGCCATTTAAGCTCATGAATAGGAATGAATGAATGCGACTACCCTACTTGTTTACGGATTTACAGGAGGCAGTCAAGATAGGAATTACCTAGAAATTTATATTCTGTATGTGTGGGAACCCATGATAAACCACTTGCTGGGTGGCTAAGCGGAGAATCAAACCCAACATTTCCCGGTTTACCTCACTAGGCTGTGTGTACCCTGTTCTTACCCTCGGACTAGAATTAGATTTCTTGACATTCAGCAATCAAACATGGACCCCAGAAGTGTCAACCAAGAACTATACCACCTGGTTGGTCTCATTTATTTTTAAGAATAATATGTACTAAAAAGAAATTGAAATTGATCCAAGTTATTTATTTTTACTGTGCTTCGAATGGAGGTTGCGGCGTTGTGTATAGTGCAGCCGTTATATCCAATGTTGCAATGAGTAAATGTTCCCCGATATTGGTATAAGACACATTACCTGTATGTACTCTGAATAAGTGAAGCAATAGAGCAATACTTAATTAAATTACTAGAACTGAAAGTACCGGTAACAATTCCATAGCCAAAATTGTGACGTGCCTTTTATTTCTTAGTTGTTTTGCAGAAAATACCGTACTAAGAGTGTAGAGTTGAAATACAACTTGAACAAGAACACGACAGCCTAGAATAAATACACACGAGACACGACAATAGAGCACTTTAGAACAGTAACGAGAGCGAACTTTCAGTGGAGATGTTGGCAACCATGTGAATACAAACAATTTATGACCAGAACGTAAAACTATGCCAGCGCTCAGAGCATGTTAAACCAATTGGGATCAGTTCAGTCGTTTGCAAACGACTTGTTTATGTTACGGTGAGTAGTCGTTGAATTCATTCGACTGTTTTATAAAAGCAGTCAAACAAGTCGATGGTTTTAACTTTTGTCAGTCGACTGCTGATGCCCATCTCTACAAACCAATTGACAACCAGAATCAATTTGAGCGTACACACCCTCCGACTTGCTAAAATGCTATTAATATTGGAACCCAATATAAAATATTTTCTGATTTAATTTTTCTGGAAAATCTATTCTATGTTTGCATCGATCATTACCATCACGCTATGGGGAGAATTTCATAATAATTTTCTTGTAATTCATTTATCACGCGGTAGAATAAATGAATGAAATTCAATCATAAAATAAATAGAACTCTAAGCCATAATTGGTAAGCCCATGTTCAAGTTGTGTATTAATTCAAGAATGCACCCAATTCTCATTAAAAGTGTATAGACTGTGTTAAGGAGTTCAAACATAACCTAAATATTGAATGCTTAACATTTCCAATGAAATGACATACATATATATTTGGACAACTGGACATAGGCTATTTCATTGAAAGAATCTACGAACAAGAAACTGTATAAAACTATAGGCACCTACAGCCGTCAAGCTGTCCTCACAGTACCCGCTGGAGATTTACATCACCACTCTATCTGTACGGTACCTCGAGATAAGCCTAAGTGCGCCAACTGTGAGGGAACACATAAACTCTTCCATCCCTGCCCTCATGTCTTTGCCACTAACCCCCCTCCCACACAGCACGCCACTGCTCTGACACAGTTGTTAGGCCTGCTACAACAACTCTCAGCCATAAACCTGTAAACTACAGCTAAACCAAACCCAGAACCCCCTAATACACTTCATTTGCAGAGCAATAAAATCCATAAAACAACTCCGCAACAAGCTTCACAAAACCTAAATTATAAACGAAAAGACTACTCCACAAACACCAAAATCAGTAAACCTCCCTCATTTCAGCCACACTACACCTTAAACAGACATAGAAAGCATAGTCATGACCCCTTCATGGAGTAGGCTATTGTCTAAACACGATCATGTCTCCTTCAACTTTACTGAAGACTTCATTAAATTCTATTAAAAATTCATAAACTCATTCCACAAATCTTAAAATCAGTATACATCCCTCATTTCAGTTACTCTATTCAATAAACAAACATAGAAGGCGTAACCATGACCCCTTCATGGAGTAGGCTATTGTCTAAATCTGACCACGCATACTACAACCTTACTCTAATTCAAAATTACAGCCAAATGATCCATCTGACTGGGAGGCTTGCCTGGGATGATGGGCCAGAAAACCGGGAGTTCAAGCATAACCTAAATATTGAATGCTTAACATTTCCAATAACTTGGACAACTGGATTTAGGCTATTTCATTGAAAGAATCAACGAACTGTATAAAACTATAGGCACCTACAGGTATACTTAACTTATTAATTAAAGCTCTACAATAAACATACAGCACAATGAATTGTATAGCATGAAGTTATCCTGAAGAAGTCGTTTGATTAGAACGACTACTTAAATTCGAATGATTCCATTCGCTTGGAATTAGTCGTTTGCCAACGACTTGTTTCATTCCAATGATTTCCAACGATTGCTTTGGGATCAGTCGTTTACAACGACTACTTCAATTCGAATGATTCCATTCGCTTGGAATTAGTCGTTTGCCAACGACTTGTTTCATTCCAATGATTTCCAACGATTGTTTTGAGATCAGTCGTTTGCAAACGACTTGTTTATGATACGGTGACTAGTCGTTGAATTCATTCGACTGTTTTTTAAAAGCAGTTGAATAAGTCGATTGTTTTAACTATCGACTAATTCGACTGTTTTCAGTTGACTGCTGCCCATCTCTACACACAACTAATATTCTACACCAGCCGCTACTGAGCACGAGCTGTGACTGGCTTAGACATTAGCATCCTACGTGTTGAAAAATATTGTAAGTAACGTGTAGGAAAAAAATACTACCTATAGGTATGTCAACCATTACATTGGCATATAATAAATGAATTATATTTTTCTTGTATCTATCTATCCCACGATATAACATAATACAAGGTGAAGAGTCCTTTAAAACAAATTGTTTACTGTGATACTGGAAGAAACAATACAACACAGTGGTAATAGTTCTAGCCTGCACCTATTTGTTAATAAAATTTCATGTGATTTCACTCAGATCTCTGTTGTAGTAGCTTATTATATGTGCACCTTGTAACTTAATAGTACATTATGCAACGAGCCTATAATGACAATAATTAAGACACGAGTTTTATAATTTCCATACGAGTGTCTTAATTACAATTATAGACGAGTTGCATACGACTGTTTATGTTCGACGATAATTATAACTATTTTATGATCGAACATAAATATTCATAAATATCTGTCGAGATTTCACCAGTTTTATATACTGAACAGAGCGCATGGGATGCAGAGAATACCTTGTATTTGACCATGGCCTCCTGGAATACCTCTCTATGACACTCGCCACGCAGTGAAATTTAAAATAGGGGGCCATGGAAGTGAGCGCAGGTGCGATGCTATCCTCACCTAATTGGTCACACAACTGTTTCTTGAGCTCTGATTGGTGGGAGAAACTGTATCATAATGAAAACTTGTACTATAATGAGCCTCATTAGAGTACAGTTTTCTGACATAATATTTACATTTCGCCAGTGTCGAACATAAACATATTAACCAATCTTCTTTACACTGTTTTATGAGTTAACACCACATCAAAACTGATGAGGATTTATTTTAGTTGGACACAGAAGCTTATTTATTAATGTAATAGACATCTATGATTGATGAAACCCATAAGATTGCCTCTCTCACCTTTCAGAAAATAACTAAAATTTTAATTCTGCGATTAATGTAACTAATCCACGTGTTTTTCTATTACACAACAATTAAGGGTAACTCCAGCATATCTTCTAGATTTTTGATGTGTCTGGTGAGTGGTTTTGTTACTGCTTCTGCAGGTATCACCCTTCTGAAAGATGTCTCATCGTTTCTAATTCTATTCTTAATCCTCTGCCAGAGGAGAAATAGTTTTGCAACGCATGAACACAGTACTGTAGCTGCTGAATTTTCTAAAAATAATTATGGAATGATGGGAAGAAAAATAAATATAGCCTATTCTAAAATAACAACATACGCATAAAATGAAACCATTCTGATGAACTTAATATGCTTAAAATTCAGAGTACAAATGCGTTCACCATTTGGTGCTTCGTTCATTTGTATATTTGGACCAAAATGTAGACCTCTGAAATAAATTTTAATGTTGGACTTTGCTCCACAGAACAAGAGCACACAGCCACCCATAGGACCAGTGTGTGTTAAGATTTTAGAACCTGTAATTACAGTTCTACATCAGTAATGGCATTACTACATATTCGACCAACTGAATACTTGCCACTGCACCAGTAACTAACATGTGCAAGAACTGATCTTTTTTGAATACGGTACCAATAATTTGAAATTCAAGGAAGGGGAAAATATTAAAGCTTAGACACGTTGCCATGAGCCATGACATTTTTAATCTACCGCAATGTAAAATGAATTATTAACACTCCTCAAGAACTTGAGTACACATATGCAATAGGCTCATGGTACTGCATGTATCTCTGCAAGATGTAATCAAGTTGAAAACATTACGGTAACATAGACTCTTACCTGGTAATTTCTCAGGAGAGTAGGCCAAATTGCCACATTCATCTGCTATTTCGAGAACAGCAATTTACGATTTGTTTGTTCACAGAATTTGGTAGGCCTACCTGTGGAATAAATAATAGTGAAAGTGTAATTAATATGTCAAGTAGAATATCACCTGTACACTGCGTCTAATATCAATTCAAAACTAGGCTACCGGTACGGTATATTTTTCACAGGCACTACAAAAACAAGTTTTCACTTAAACTCTTAAAATAAGCGTACTTACTTGGCGTAGCAGAAAAAGAACTGTTCACTTCTCATTACCAAGAAGACGATTTGATGAAAGAAAGATGAGAAAGAACACAACATTAGCTTATTATAAAATATTAATATACGGCCAATATTGTTTACACCAAGCACGACATAAACAGAGCGTCCATGTTGGTCAATGCCGCCAACCGAGTAGAAATAATATTTATTTAATGATAAGTGCCGTAATTATCGTCGGTGAGCAAGATAATTGCAAGGAAATGTCAATTAGGAATTATGTGTATATTTATTGACTAAATATAGGGATATATTTGCAATTTAATTACAACGTTGTATCATGCATATGTTGGCAACACGATATACACGATATACAGCGCTCCATACGACTGGCACGTGCTACTACACCGATGGTGCCAAATGATCCCTATCTGGTTGACACCCCCTGCTCTCATCCATGGACATTGCAACATAAAGTAAACACTGAAGCAGCAGTGGTATTTAGGACGCATCATAACATCAGGATGCTGACACAGCTTGCGTCACGGTGAGGTTTACCTTAAATAGGAGCCCCCCCCCCCCGAGGGATCAGGGTCTTCTTGTCAGTGAAACTGCTGTCCGACGTCTTCGCCACTGCTCTACGGAATAGGCGAGTGCTGCTCAAGGTTTATCTTTAGACATTCCTTTCAAACTCCGCCTCTCAGTTACTTTGTCATCATCTGTCATTACACTGCTTTTTAACTAATTCATTTTGTGCCATTAGAAGCCCTCCAGTATTTCTACATCATTGTGGAATTAAACCATATTTCGCACATCTAAACTGAATCCTCACATTCTTTAAACACCCTTGCTCAAAACCTGGACACATTAGAGCAGTGATCTTCAACCCGCAGCCCGCGGGCCGCTTGCGGCCCACCGCATATATGTCAGCGGCCCGCGAAACGATTTAGTTTCAATAATCCATATTTGATGGTATTTCGACAACCACAACAGTGTTATGTTGATGTACCGATGTTAAAAAGAACAAAGAGTTCAGAAGATTTACTCATTTTACTCATTGTATGTTGAAAAAAGATCAATTTCCAGCAATCAGATCTCATGCTTTGTCAACAGCATCCCTTTTTGGCAGCACTTACATCTGTGAGCAGCTATTGTCCAAAATGGAGAATGTGAAGTCAAAATTGAGGAGTCGTGTTAGTGACACTCATTTAGAGAACTCTCTTCGAATTGCTTCATCCAACATAAAAGCCAATGTTGACAGATTAGTGAAAGAGAAACAGTGTCAGATTTCTCATTGAACTAAAAAAATACCATTTAGATATTTTTAATTTAGTTTTGTCTTTTGTAACATATTTTAATATTTATTTCACTTTGATTATAAAACTAAATAAAACGTATTAAAAATGATGTTTTATTCTTCCAAGTTGAAAGACATTATATATAATAAGATTAATGTGGCCCTCAAGTCCTTCCATAACAAAAATTTGGCCCTTTATTAAAATAAGGTTGAAGATCGCTGCATTAGAGGCTACCCTGCTCAAGCTACCCCCCGAGGGCGATACAATACTCACTAAACGTGCAACACTAACGTCTAAGCTTTGCAGATACACGTCCATATGAATGACAAGACACGTGTGAACTAACGATAGGATTAAGCGGAGCAGGGTATTGCGAGGTCCACTCGCTCTGCAACTGACCAGCCAAATGACGCCCTAGTTTGCAGCGATTACGGGGGCGCACCATGAAAATGACCCTGCAGAAAAGCACTGCACAAGTAATGCTTCGTTCAGCTGGGCTCACGTAGTCATGAACCTATGTGCCAATAGTTGTGAGACTCTGCGGGTAGTGTGTGGGATATCAAGACATGCACCTTGAAACAAAAGGCTCTTGTTATATGAAAAAAACAAAAGATATTAATATTTAATAATTGAATGACTTGTTAAACAAGCAGCTGTATAGTAATGAACCATAACATTATCTCGGTCGGTCTAATGATACACTTAAACGCGCAACTTGTAACTCTATTTAATTAAGAATTACAAAGTTATTACGTAAAATTGTTATACACGCTTAAATAATTATTAGGAGATACGACTTGCAGAATGAACCACTTGTTGACCTTGCACATGATCACTATACCTCGGGGCAGATCCAGTACAAGACTTACCCAGCGTAACGGCTTTTCTTTTCTCCATTTACCCAGGTAAACGATCCCAGTCATAATATCGCAAAAAATAACTGATTTAATGAATACATATCCTGAACATGAATCCGATTTTATGATGATTGGTTGGTTCCTCAGTTTAGAGGCTGTGACAACGCGGTCATGTAGCCCCGTGTACTTTGGATGTGTGTAGAATCTGTCTGATAACCGGTGTTTATTGTTGTGGCTGTATTAGTGTGTGTTATCTGTTTTTAATTCAAGCAAGGACTGCAGACATTCAATTTCAAGTAGTTCCTACTTTTGCTACCAAACGCCACCGTCAACGACAACTAGTTCTGAACTTGGTTACTACAGAGAGTTTAGTTTGGATGTATCGGAGACCCTCGCTAGCCCGCTCGCCCGCGGCGCGAGCCTGCCTCCCGCCAGGCACTTTGCCATTATGCGGCGCTTGCGAGGCATTGAGTCATTGGGGATAGGAATTTGTACTTAAATTTGTACTTCAATGTGATCCTCGACCAATTTTTTGACGAACTGACTTACGGAGAGCGATTGTCAACTTATTTTCAACAAGATTCTGCCACTGCTCACACTGACGAAGCATCCATGACAGAATTGCGTCGCATTTTTGGTACTAGGATTATAAGTCGGAACGTGTGGCCCCCACGAAGCCCAGACTTATCACCATGTGACTTTTATTTGTGGGGGACGCTTAAAAATAGAGTGTATGCGAGAAACCCTCACACTATAAATGAGCTTAAAGATTATATTACAGCTGAAATACAGTCAACCGGTGCTGAGGAACTTCAGAGAGTTCGTGCCTGTTTCATAAAAAGGTGCCAGCGATGTGTAGCAGTGAATGGCGAACATTTTCAGCACCAGCTGTGAACTAGGTAAGTACACATTCCTATAATCAATGACTCAGTGCCGCGCTGGCGCCGCATAACGGCAAAGTGCGTGGCGGGAGACAGGCTCGCGCCGCGGGCGAGCGGGCTAGCGAGGGTCTCCGATACATTCAAACTAAACTCTCTGTAGATGCCACTGCAGTCGGCTCCTTGAGACGAACGTTGGATCCTAAGAGCGTTAGTCAAATCTAACCTATAATTTAGCTTCACACAAGTGTAATTAGAGGAAGGTTCTTTTACATGCCATAAATCTATGACATGGGACCGCCGGCTTTACTTCCTCTCCGAAGGAAGGCATATTGAGGGATTATTTTAACGCTCTTAAAAAATCCAAAGACTTCGGCCAGGTTTGAACCCGCGACGTTGAGCATAGAAGTTCAGCATGCTACCAACTACGCCACCGAAGCCGCTCCGATTTCCAGAACTTTTTAAAAAATATTCATATAACTTAGAAATTGAATGATTTACGTTACTGTATACTAAGGACCCCGTGGCGTGTGCGTTAAATCGCCAACTACCATCGTGACGGTGAGTTGCAACTAGTCCGGAGATCACAAGTTTGAATCCCAGTGCTAACAGCGGCTATCCTGAGTGTGGTTTTACCCCGGGGTTTTCCACACTCCCCCAGGTAAATGTCGGGATGGTAGCCTACTTTATTTCAAGTCCCGTTCACCTCCTCCTCTCCAACCCAAATAATTACTGTAACACACTGCTACAGACACGACAGAAACACAGGTTGTCAGACAAGTTCAATGAACATAAAAGTGCATGTGACTGACGACCGAACGTATCCCAAGCACCTAATAAGAAACAACAACAAACAACACTAAGTTACCATTATTATGGAAAGTGGCCTCCGCTGGTGCAAGTATTTCAAGTTGACAACCGTGTGTCGTGATGAGAACTAGATGCATTATGGAGGCGTTACAAACACCCAGTGTCCAAGTCAGGGGAATTAAATATGGGATATAAAAATCCCCATGACCTGGCCAAGAATCGAAACCTAGCATGGTAACTTCTTAGCCAGGAGGTCAATATATGAGAATGCGACTTGAATTCCAAGTGCTTTGACCTGTATCTTGTTTTCAGTTAAAAGCATCATTCTCTTGGTGTAAGTCTCGTTCACCTCCTCTTCTCCAACCCAAATAATCTCCCAGTCAAGAAACCCAAGATTAAAGATCGAGGGACACCTCGCGCTAATCACGCGTCACACAGCGGTCGTTTGGTAGACCAAGGCCATCAATGCGCTGTAATAATAATAATAACATCGCATCGGGGCTCCTCGGCCATTAATCTTGGTTTTCGTGACCAGTTGTCACATTGCCTCATTGTCAGACAACTACTCAATTTTCCTCAAGAGGCTGAGTGCACCCCGTTCCAACCCTCACGTCAGTTTCTAAAATCCCTCATGGAGCCGGGAATCAAACTCGGTGCCTCCGGGTGAGAGACAGGTGCGCTACCCCAACACCACGGGGCCGGCAAGGGAGATATGGAATTGTGCCCATAATCAGTGGTATTTCCAGATCCTTTTAATTAGGCCGATTGAACTGCGCCCATAGTCAAGTCGGCTGTTAGCCCAAGGTCGGTGTAAGGGGAAGTGACGGACTGTCTCCCACCACTAGCTTCTGCACTGCTGAGAATAAGTGGTAGTCCTCCGTCCCGATAAGCAGCTGTACTACGGGCCTCCCGGGGGTGGCAGCTAATCACACTAACCACTACACCACAAAGGCGAATAATAATGATAATAATAATAAGAATAATAAGAATAATAATGGAAATCCACAGCCTTTTTCCAGTCATTGGACCGGGTCAGGGTTGGAATGAATGAAGCCCCCATCTAGCGGCGAGGATAGGCATTGTGCCGGATTCCTAAGCCTGTCGCACTCCTCTTGGACAATGATTAATGAATGACAGATGAAATGAAATGATAATGGAGAGTGTTGCTGGAATGAACGATGACAGGGAAAACCGGAGTACCCGGAGAAAAACCTGTCCCGCCACCGCTTTACCAGCACAAATCTCACATGGAGTGACAAGGATTTGAAGCACGGAACCCAGCGGTGAGAGGCCGGCGCGCTGCTGCCTAAGCCACGGAGGCTACACTAATAATAATAATAATAATAATAATACAACTCTCTCTAATCCACCATAAATAACTACCCCTGTAGTTTTGTTATGCAATAAATAAATATAATAATCTTCTAAATGGTAAGATTACCTGAAACTAGATTATTAAACTATTTTTAAAATATGGTTAGGTTGTCGAAAACATCCCAATGTACCAGTTAATGCTAATATTGCAAGAACAAAAATTAAATATTAGTGTGTTTTGAAAACTGTACCTGTTTTATGTATCCCAGGCCAACACTAATCTCTTGTCCGCAATCTGGACAGGGTATATATAGTTGTTCGCAATCTGGACGGTTTTTGACTAGTTCGCAATCAAGACACAACCGATTTGAAATGAGTCAGTTCAAATTCACACCACTCGACACAACATAATTCGGTAGAGGGGTGGAGGGAGGGAAGCTACCTGACCGCTCTCAATGGGCGCAGTTCCACAGCCAATTTT
Source organism: Meconema thalassinum (assembly GCA_946902985.2). Classification (NCBI taxonomy): domain Eukaryota; kingdom Metazoa; phylum Arthropoda; class Insecta; order Orthoptera; family Tettigoniidae; genus Meconema; species Meconema thalassinum. The sequence goes on along the minus strand of OX336390.1, from coordinate 148,589,463 downwards.
TGAAGGCTGATGCTAATGACCTGGGTCATTAGTGAAGATTGGGCGCAGTTCCATACAACCCGCCGGCAATAGTGTTGTAAAGCTTGTTAGTCAATGGTACTCATCTCAACATTAAGCATTTCATTTCTGTTGCTTTTGTTGTTGTTGATGTTCTTGTTGGTGTTTCATTTAAGGGGTTTGTGACACGGTGGTCATGTAGCCTAACCCAGTGGTAGCCTACTTGAGTGTAAGTTGAATACGTCTGTAAAAGCTGTGTCATTGTGAATGCTGTTCCAGGATATAGATAGGAGGCGGCCGTGGCCATAATTTAGATGCCATCCTGGCATGTGCCTTGAGTAGAAGGGAAACCATGGAAGCCTTGCCCCTCTCTATGCCCGGGTTCGTTTCCCGGCTCTGTCAAGTAATGCAATTCTTGTCTGTGGGCTGGAACAGAGTACACTCAGCTTCGTGAGGTAAAAATGAGAAGAGGCGGGTTCAATTCCCACCTCAGTCATCCTGGAAGTAGTTATTCTTGGTTTCGCCACCTTCCCAATCCTCATCTGAATTACAACTAAACACACTTATACAGCTATTACAATAACACAGGTTATCAGACAAATTCCACTGACACACTCACCCACCCAAGTACATGGGGCTACATGACACCGATGTTGCAAATCTCCTCTATGAATCAGCAACCACAACGGAATGAATATGATTAAGATAAGATATAGGTTGGAAGGACAAATACTAAGACACCCAGGCATAGCAAACTTAGTTATGAGAGGAAGGGTCGAGGATAAGAACTCTAGAGGTAAACCAAGGTTAGAATAAAGTTGCCTCGGATGTAAGGTGTGATAGCCATGTAGAGATGAAACGATTAGCTCAGGACAGGGAGTCATGGAGAGTTTGCATCAAACCAGTCGTAAGACTGAAAACTCAAACAGCAACAACAACAACAATAACAATAATTATACTGTAATACAGCGAGAAGATTGATAAATATGCTCCACTAGCTAAGGAGGTAGCGAGAATCTGGAGGCAACCAAAAGTGACGATCCTTCTCTACCTCCTTTCTCCCACTGGCCTGACACCTGAATCTTGTACAGTAAACCTAGCCATACAAAATCTTCCCATATACACCCACACTATTGCATAAAAGGCTGAAATTCTGAAGACCTGCAGCATCCTTAGAAGATTTTTGAATACGTACTAGGATTTCCTTGGAAACTCTTGTGAAAAGGAGACGCTGAATATGACATTCCAGGAAATAATTATACTGTCAAACTTTCATGGTAGGCCTATATGCTAGTTTGAAAATGAGTGGCATAGGCTCTTAAAAGTGTTATACTCAATTTCTTATACTTGATGTACCGATATGAGCCATGTTGCCAACTGTAAGTTGAGGGAATTAAGAAATAATAATAATATTAATGGAACAAAATGTCAACAACAACCTGGATTCAAGAAGTCAAAAACGATTTGCAAAGTAGCAATATAAGAGAAGAAGCAATAGAGGGAGAGATTTTCATAATGACAGTGTTAGGAAATGAAGAATTCCAAAGAAAGAAGAGAAAGCATACAGACTAAAAATGATCCAAGGAGAGGGAAAAGATCCATAGTGAGAGGATGAGGGGTATTGAAGAAAGAAGTAGGAAGAACAAAGCATGAAGTATTTATTTTGATACCTGGTCTTTAAAAGATCCTAACGGAATAATAATAATAATAATAATAATAATAATAATAATAATAATAATAATAATAATAATGGAAATGGCGTACCATTAAACCAAGGGCTTCTATAACGACCGGTCAAACAATACTGCAGTATCATCCATCCGAGGGTTCTGTACACTTCCGAATGCCTCACGATGAACAAAAAGACTTGGTCAAAAAACTGGAGCCTAAAGAAATGAGAATTTTGAGAATGACAATGGGGAATATAGAAGACAGTATAACCACGACCTGTAGGCTATACTCATATGGAGAAGATAACTGACATCATCCGGTAAAGAAGGATTAACCTTTATGGACATGTGAAGCGAATGAGCCTAGCGAGACAGACCAACCGCATCATTACTTACTTTCAGGAGAGGAACTCCAAATAGGTTTGGTTCATTGAACTGGATAAAGATCTCAAAGAAGAGGGGATTACATCAACTGACATTCAGGAGCGCATCCAACTTAAGAGAACATTTCAAGCATGCCAAAGTTTCCAAGGAAAAAACCGAAGCTGAAAACGGGGGACAAAGGAAAGGAATGAAAACTACTGAGAACGAATGCGGGCGTACTGGGCAAACCTCAAGGTTCGAGTAATGAGACAGTTGGAATGACCCGGTCCATAGATGGCCGATACGAAATGAATGAATTTAATAATAATGTTCCCACTGTGGCTTTTAGAGTGCTGGGGAGCCGGAGGTTTGCCCGAAGGGGATCTTGAACTTGGCAGTATATTTATTGACACGCCCGTCTCACATTTTAGCATTCTCTAAGCTAATCGTTAACCCTATAACGGTAGCGCTAATCACAACATTGTTATCGATAGCACTTCGGATCGGCGACGACAACGATTCTAGAAACTGATAATAAATACCACTTTACGTCGACTTTCATTTCACTCTCTAGACTAGCACAATGGAGACTGTTTTTTAATAATTTTGTTTGATTTTCGTTATTATTGTTAATATTATAACTTACTAGCAGGTACCCGCGGCTTCGCCCGCGATCAAGACAATGGGGACGATGCATTATTGCTGATAATTGGTCTATTCTATTACAGCAATTGCGGCTATAGGTGGGTCCATTCTAATTCTGAATATTCTGATACATACAGTATATTGATATGAGCAGCAAAGTGGGAATTTTATAGAGTTGTGAATGTCTGCAGGGCTCGATGTTACATTATGTTAACACATTTTAAAATAACGTTTTTGGTTTTGCCATCTTCTGCTGAGACATAACGATTTTGTTGTCCGAATGCTCGCGAGCACGCCACATACAGTTGCCCATGGGAAAAAAAATGGTTTTTGTCTAAATGTACACGTGCTACTGTTAAGTGTGTGTCTTTGCGCTTTGTTAAAGAAATTGCGAATATTGTTTGAAGAGCGAACTGCACTCTTGCCCACTAGAATGGCAAATCTATCGGAATATGGGGAATTAAAAGTATTCTTACTTACGCTATTCTGGATGTAATTTGGCCATACTTATTGATGATTTGAACGTCAACATATCGCTATTAATAGACCTATAGTTAAATATCTCTCACCTTGGCCGCTGATGTACATTATGCAGTCTCTTCCAGTGTAACATCCCAGGGATTGAAATCTCCAACCACCCTTTTGCCTCACATGCCTCTCTAAGTAATTAAAATTCCTGATTGTTGTTGTTTGAGTCTTCAGTTTTATAACTGGTTTGATGCAGCCCTCCATGTCTCCCTCTCCTGAGCTAATCTTTTCATCTCTACATAGCTACCACACCCTACATCCGAGGCAATCTGTTTAACCCTGGTTTACCCCTACAGTTCTAGTCCGCGACCCTCCCATCCATAACTAAGCTTGCTATTCCTGGGTGTCTTAATATGTGTCCTACTCTCCTATCTCTTCTCTTCATTAGCAGTCGCCAGAAACATCTCTCCTTTCCCACACGTCTTAATACCTCCTCCTTTGTTACCCTATCTACCCATCTGATCATCATTCTCCTGTATCACCACATTTCAAAAGCTTCAATTCTCCTCTTTCCTGCTGCACCATTAGTACATTAGTCCAACTCAGCAACTTTTCTAGGTTTAAGCCGTGCCTTGTGCGGGGATTCAATGGCCGTGAAAGACATAATACCAACATTATTCCTCAGTAAGAGTAATTAAGAAAAAATAATAATTAACGTGAAAGCCGGTAGAATACGACACATTCGACTGTGAATATGGGTTGCTAATTATGGTAAAAAACGAAAAAGAGCAGATCAAAATCGGCAAACAGAAATATTCAGTTAACAAAAAACAAATTTATAAAGAAAATGAAAGCATACCGTGCAAAATAGAATGAATCTTAATATCACGATCGTAACCGACCCCAAAAGCCACCACTAAAAATAAAATATATCTCATTTTACGCGTATCAATGCGAGGAGCAATGTACGAGGTTAGAAGTGGGAACCGAACGCCGCGTTTTAAGGCCCTAAAACGAACGGTTTTCGAGGTATTGCCAGAAAACTATCCCCGGTCTGGGAAATTTCAGCGGTTGCCATAGTAACGTTGATCTGTTTCTCAGAGGAAACACAGTTATTTGGGAATATCTCCGAAACCGTTCATTTTAGGAACTTTAAACGTGTGTTTCGGGGTCCCTACAGGACCTCCGAGTATAGCTTCTCGTATCTGGCGACTTAAAATGAGCTAAATCCGACCTTTTTAACGACTGTCCTTGCTCAGTGCCAAAGGGCCGAAAAAAGTCACTTACAAATTGAATTTTCAAAAACCGTTTCTTAGTGGGCCTCTACATACTCGGATCAACCAACATGCAAAATTTCAGCTTTCTAGGTCTAGTGGTTTGAGCCCTGCGTCGATGAGTCAATTTTGGAAAGTCAATGCCAAAGACCCGAAAAAAGTCACAAATTAAATTTATTTAAAACCGTTTCTTAGTGAGCCTCTACATACTCAGATCAACCAACATGAAAAATTTCAGCTTTCTAGGTCTAGTGGTTTGAGCCCTGCGGTGATGAGTCAATTTTGGATTATATATAATAGATTTTGATAGACAATTTTTTTATTTATTTATTTAATTATTTGGAATTTTTGAGCTGGGTTTCACTAATTTTGACTAATAGTGATTGTTTTTTTCTGTTTGGCATTTGATTAATTTTTATTTGTTTTATTTTTGTCTATTATTGATTTTTTGTGTTTTTTAGATTAAAGAATTCTTTTTGTTCTTTTTACTTTGAGCTTTTCTGACAAATTATGACTAATTTTGATTGTGTTTTTTGTGGAATTTGACTAATTTAAAATTTTTGTGTTTTAATTTTTTTTATTTTCTATTTTCACTAATTTGCTTTGTATTTTAGGACTACCAAACAATGGATGGGATTGTAAAAAAAAGGGAGAAGTGGGGAAGCAGAAGTGTATCCCATTTTCGTCGCGGATATGAACGCTACCATTCTAGAATTAAGGGGGTCCGAAATGTTCAAATTCTTCAAATATTTCAAAATTTTGTTTTTGCGCTCTATTAATCCACGGACGTTTAGTTTTTAAACGGTAAATATTTATATATATATATTTGTATTTCATTCCGGAGGCTACTTTCCTTAATATTTCCCAAAATCCTGCGTCCTATTAGTAAACCCACCAAAGTACATTTTATTTTTATTTCTATTATACGAAATATAAACATAGAAATTAGGAGGAATCTGCATTAGAAGCGAGGGCAAAGGGACATGGAACAATAGCAAAAATTAATGCTAGTGCTTCAAGAGGAAGAAGAGGAATCCTATGTTAATTGCATGTTCTAAAAACCGGAAAAATCTCTAATTCCAGAAACGTGTCTTTCTAAATACAAAATTTCCCTTTTATATCGGAACTTTTCAACACACAAAGATGAAACATTTATATCTAATTCCTCCTTATATGTGCTATAGTTTAACTTGTCCGTTTTTCAAAATTTGCTTTAGTATAATTTTGTCAAATACGTAGAAATGTTCATGAAACTGCTGTTAATATTATGCTATTTTAAAAAAGATTCATGAAAATTCTAAAATACATTTATTTTCAAAAAACATGTGTCAAAGAAAAACAAGTAGTTCCGTGAAGAACTATATAGCCTATTTTGATGTATCCTACTTATGTTAATTGCCTCTATCAACGTACAAAATTTCAGTTTGTTTGCTGAAATAGATTCGTAGATAGAGAACCATCTAAATATTTCGGATGGTCGCCACATTGGATTTTTATATATGTAGGCCTTAGAGTTATGTACTATTACAAGAAGATTATTGTGTAGGTGTATTATTCAAAATTCAATCGCATGCCTAAGACACAAGAAATAAAAACGAGATTTTAAAATTTCGCACAACCGCCATCTTGTGGTTATGAAAACAATTGAAATAAATTAGATGCCAGTGGATTAAATTTGTATAAGCATATGCCGTACCAAGTTTCACTGCGCTCGGATGGTTAAGTCGCGAGAAATGTCCATCTAAATATTTAAATTTGGTGTCACCACCATGTTAAATTTGTGCTCACCAGGTTATTGAAAGTCCCATAGGTGAACTTATATTCATAGCTTCTATCAACATACAAAATTTCAGTTCGATTGCTGTCATAGATTAATAGATGTTGAGTCCCGTCTACATATTTCGGATGGTCACCATGTTGGATTTTAGAGTTACGAGTCCTCCTCACTAGGATTGCACCACTCATTGAATATGTAATACCTCCAGAACAACCTGGTTTCAGAAGAAATCGTAGCTGTACTGATCAAGTTTTAGCTCTTACCACTCACCTCGGAGCAGGATTCCAAAAGAAGTTAAAATCAACAGCTATCTTTATTGACCTGTCAAGTGCATTGATACTGTCTGGCGACATGGACTAATTCTTCAAGTGCTGGAAGTAATTCCCTGCTTGGAAATTGCAAACGTAATTTCCAACATGCTCTGTGAGAGAGAGTTTGTAGTATTTCTAGGTGATTCTAAAAGCCGTGAGAGAAAATTAAGTAACGGTTTGCCACAGGGATCAGTATTGGCCCCAGTTCTCTTCAACCACTACATCCATGACTTACCATCAACCTCAGCTACTAAGTTTATCTATGCAGACGACATTGCAATGGTAGCTTAAAGCAGACATTTTGAGGATGGATAAGGCATTCCTTCAGCAGACTTGTACAAAATGGCAACATTCTTCAAGTCTTAGCGATTGATCCAAGTGCTTCCAAGACTGAGGTTTCATGTTTTCATCTTAGCAACCGGCTCGCAAACTATGAGCCATCTGTTTTATTCCTTGGTGATAAACTAAAGTTTTCCCGAAATATCTAAGAGACACCCTGGACATAACTGAGCTACAAAGAACATCTCACCAAGCTCTCTCACAAAAGCACTACGAGGAATAACATCCTCTACAAGCTTTGTGGTAGTTCATGGGGAGCCTCGGCTGACTGCTTACGATTAACGGGTACTAGTCATGTCTACTCTGCAGCGGAATACTGTGCCCTGTATGGCTGGAAAGTGCACATGTGCATGACGTGGATACTAAGTTGAATGAAACCATGCGCTGCATAACTGGTACTGTAAAGTCTACACGTCGCCACTGGTTACCCGTTCTTAGTGATATCCCACCACCTCACCTGAGGAGAAAGGAAGCTCTGCTGAGAGAAGCAAAGAAAATCCGGTCATCTCGCTCATTACCAGTTCACCAGGAATTTTGTTACTCATCGCCACAACGACTTCGATCTAGGAGACCAGCAAGTGTATTGGCCGGCCGACTCTTGAGGGACAATTTTAACCTAAACCGGTGCTGGCGGGAAGAGTGGTCAAATTCAACATCTGGCACTAATGCTCATGAGATAAATCCAACTCGGAAAATGAATGGATTTGACCTCCCAAGAACACTATGGTGTCGCATCAACAGACTGAGAACTGGGCATGGACGCTGTAATTTCTTGCGCCATAAGTGGGGCTGGATGGATTCTCCAATGTGTGAATGCAGTGAAGAAGAGCAGACCATGGACCACGTCATCCTGCGCGCCCTCTCCATGCCTACTCCGGAAGCCCCAGCGACCTGTTTCATCTTTCAGAAAGTTATGTTGTGTGGTTGAAAAACTTGGGCTTGGGCGTATGAATTCCTTGTTATAATCACCATACGATTAAATAAATAAATAAATAAATAAATAGAGTTATATACTATTAATCACGATTATTGCGTAGGTTCATTATTCATACGTTCACTTCGATCGCATGATTGGGACACAAGAAATGAAAACTTAATTTTAAAATTCTGCACAGCCGCCATCTTGAGGTTATGTAAAAAATGAACTAAATTAGATGTCAGTGCATTAAAATGTGTATAAACATTTTCTGTACCAATTTTCACTGCGTTCGGTTGGTTATATTGCGAGAGAAGTCTATTACAATGTTTCGAATTCTCTTGGCCGCCATGTTCGTTTTGTAGTTAACAGGTTATTGAAAATCTCATATGTGAACTTCTTGTAGAGCCCTTTATCACCGTACAAAATATCAGGGTGATATCGGTAATAATTTCGGAGATATAGAATGCCGGTAAATAGTTTCTGAGGGAATGGTAATTAAAAAGTTTGAAATTAACAAATTAGCGTGGACAATACGTTATAGGACATTCCGGAGTCCTTTAGGCTAACTGCGCTGGGATGAGCACAGCATGCAAAATCGTTACCGTAGCGTCACATAGCCACCAATGATCTAATTCAACGAATTCTAAAAATAACGATGCCATGTGTTACAAAAAATAGAGACGACCTCTTGGCGTAGTGTATAGCATTCTTGGCTGGTAACCCTGAGGTGTGGATTGAATTTTCGCCCCTCCCAAGACATTTTAGAGGGCTAGAACGGGGTTCACCCAGCCTCGTGAGGCAGAACTGAGAAGGGGAGGGGTTGGACATGAGGTCGATTTCTACCTCAGCCGAACTACTTCGTACAAATGGTTTTACATGGATTTTCACTTCTACTCCAGTTAAAAACATACACACAAGTAACTTGCATACATCACAATGACACAGGGTTTAGACAAATGGGGGTAAAAGAGCAAATTATTCTTTGAGGTGTAGCCATTCTGGATAAATCTCGCAACACGACCGTGATGGGAAGTTGCATCAAATCCGAAGATACGAGGTTCGAATCTCAGCGCTGACTATCCTGAGTGTTGTTTTATTCCAGGTTTTCACATACTCCCGCTATTACCCAATTTCAAGTCCCGGGACACCTACCCTATCCCTGTCCCTCATGGATCTACACAGACTGCTACAAGTCATCACAGATACACTCAAGTACACAGGACTGATGACCAAGAAGTCCCAAGCCCCTAAAAAGAACTAACATTAACAAATTATAACGTTTATGTTCGACCCTGGCGAAATGTAAATAATATATATATCAGAAAACTGTACTATAATGAGGCTAATTATAGTACAAGTTTTCATTATGATATAGTTTCTCCCACCAATCAGAGCTCAATAAATAGTTGTGTGAACAATTAGGTAAGGATAGCATCGCACCTGCGCTGACTTCCACGGCCTCCTATTTTAAATTTCACTGCGTGGCTAGTGTCATAGTGGGGTATTCGAGGAGGTCATGGTCGAATGCAAGGTATTCTCTGCGTCCCATGCACTTTGTTCAGTACATAAAACTGGCGAAATCTCGACAGAGATTTAAGAATATTTATGTTCGAACATAAAATAGTTGTAATGATCGTCGAACATAAACAGTCGTATGCAACTCGCCTATAAATGTAATTAAGACACTAGTATGGAAATTATAAAACGAGCGAAGCATAATGTACTATAAAAATGCGTTGAACTGAAGTACAGTAGTACCCTCCTCTCGAAGAGTTAGATGGCTACTTTAAGTGACATGAAACATGTTGTGCGGGCAAAAATAAATTGCTTCATTTCCTATATATATTTGATGAATATTCATTGTAATAAAAATTCCCTAGCGTCAGAAATATGACACTTGATTATACCGCACAGGTATTTAACTCAATGAACCTCAATGAACCTCATTACATAATACGGTACGTGTAAGAATTGTATAACTTATCGTAAATTCAAAAAGCTCACTTTCATTAACTACAGTATATTAGAAAACACACGTACCTGAAGTGGCGCACACCACAGGTCTGAACTGAGGTCTTTAAGCAATTATTATTAGTACTTACTCCCGTATTGAAGGCTATTAATTGGTAAAACCAACTGAAAGCTAATGATACAGTGCGGGCAGCATAATGAGAATATTTCTTTTGTCGGCAAGTCCACCGAAGCTCCTACGAAGATGTAAGGCTGATATAATTACAACCATATTATGGCTTTATGTTTGAAGGAAACCGGTAAGCAGATGTAGCTCGAACAAGTATTAGATGGCAATGATTAGTAAATTTTGGTGAGTATTATGTAATATACGTGGGTTGTTATTGAATTCAAGGCAGCTATATTTGCTCTGACAAGCACAAACGCGAGCGTATTGTATTTCTTTGTGATTTTATCCTTTGAAATCCAAGGTGGCCAGATTTTAAAAAAGAAACCTGGGATACCGTTATGAAATGCTAAATTTGGAAGAAAATTAGTTGTACATTACCCTGCAAAAGCTCAGAAACCACTGTGTTGTGAAAAAAAAAAAAAAAAAAAAAAGCTGAAAGGTAAACATTCTCCTTCTTTATCACAGCCTATTGCAACGTCACGTAGGGACAGCGTTACTTTGCTTGATCATTCTCTTCCACAAATGTTTATCCCATGCTTCCTCCCCCTTCCATTCTTTTTCTCTGAGGTCCCCTGCAACCTTGTCTTTCCACCCCAATTTTGGTCTCCCTCTCCTCCTTGACCCCTCAATTTCCAGATTTCCAACTCTTTTCCCTACGTAGTCCTCCTTTCTTCTCGGCACATGCTTATTCCATCGGAGCGTACTCTCCTGGACCATCTTTCCTATGGGTCCTACTTTCACTGCTCCTCTGATGTAATCAGTCCTTATATTATCCTTTCTTGTCACTCCACTCAACCTCAACATTCTCTTTTCTGCCACTTCCATCTTACTATCTTTGGCTTTTGTAATGGATTCAACTCCCACCCAGGTAGTGAGTGGACTTAAGAAACAAAACCACCACTTTAAAAAATGCAAATGGCCCTGGGATTCACTCAGCCTACAACAGAAACAAGGTTATTATATATGAACTAGTGGACCTGTGCGAATTATTCTCGCATAATGGGTTGTGTGCGCCCCATGTGTACAGACTACCCACGCGGACCCTAGTGCCATGCGGGCTTTACGCGACACAGTTCTGACAGGGGCTTATCGTCTTGTTTATTTGTTTAAAAGCATTTTATAAGCAATACAATTGTTTCCGTTGACTTTTCAAGAAATGCAAGATTTTTCCTGTGCTATTGAAACGTTTTGGAAGATTTTGGTACAAACCACACCTTCTAACACCCTCTGGTTTAGGAGCTTGAGTTATGTGAAACAAACACCTTAGCGTATTATATATAAGGTGCGTTCAAAAAGTAACGAGCTGGAGGCTGGAATGCGCAAACCGGTGGCGACATCGGCTAATCGTGGCGTGTGTAATGAGGTGTGGTTCCGACCAGAGCGTGGAAGGTCACAGCCCGTCGCTAGAGGGCACGCGTGCACGTCATGTGACGATACAAAGCGAGCAGCAGCATGCATCAATCGTCCAACGTTGCCAGTCGCATTGCAAACAGTGACATGGAGGCGTCAACCGAAGAGCAAAGAGGTGTTGTTCGGTTTCTGACAGCGGAAGGAATAGGGGGAACGGACATTCATCGCCGAATGTCACAAGTGTACGGCGAACACTGCATGTCCCTTGCAAGGGTCAAGGCATGGCACAAGCGCTTCAGGGAAGGACGGGTGTCGTTAGCCGATGATGCCTGGTCTGGGGCACCCCCCTGCATTGCCGATGACAACGTCCAGCTGGTTGATACACTCATTACCCAGGACCGCCAAGTGACAGTGAACGCCATAGCCGCCGTGGTCGCTCCACGACAATGCACGACCTCATACGGCCAACACAGTCACGGCACTCCTGCAGATATTCAAATGGGAGGTTCTCGGCCACCCTCCATACAGTCCAGACCTCTCTCCCAGTGATTACGTCATGTTTGGTCCCCTGAAAAGGGCTCTGCGGGGCCAACGATTCACCTCGGACGCTGACGTCCAGCTGTACGTGCGGAACTGGTTCACATCGCAGACAAGGGAATTTTTTGAGACAGCCATTCACCGCCTCGTGTCAAAGTGGGACAAGTGCCTCAACAGCCAGGGCCAATACTTCTAACATACAGGTACTGGTTTCTGTAATTATGCCTCCGGCTCGTCACTTTTTGAACGCACCTTATAACAAGATTGCAGCCAATGGCCATAGCAGTGGGTTTTAATTGAATGCCCGTGGGCTCTCAGCAAGTTCAATTTCAAGTAGTTCCAACTATGGCTACCAGATGCCTCTGTCACTGACACCTAGTGGCGTACGTTGGAACTTGATAGAGCGTACAACAGAAATAAGTACCAACTCCATGGTGACCGCCTTCACTCCCAGCAATTACTCTGGTACAACATAAATAAGTAAAGGCGGTCAGCATGGAGCTGACAACTCCATCCCATCTAGTGCTGATGTCACGATGGGTGGAAGCCTCTGCCTTCCACTGCTCCATGGGCCTTCCTGGCCTGTACAGTGTTGGCTTTTGCTTTGCTAGTGGAATATAAACTGTTCTTCCTTGATTTTGACCTTTGGACAACAGTTTTGTGTCCACACAGTAGATGGGACAGTAACCCTCAACCCTGATCCTAAATCTGCTGCTACATTCAGCAGAAGTTTCTAGAGTGGAAAGATTAGTCATTGACAAGGATCGGGGGTAAGGTGAGTTGAGTTTCTATGAGGTTAGCGTTTTTTCTTTTTCATCATAATGCCCTAACGGAAACCTCATCAGAGCAAGAGAAGAAAGAAACTAAATAAAAATAAGTGAGGAGCTCGAAGTAGTGGCAAAGGCATCCAAAGATTTGCTTTGAGTTCAATATGCGAAACCACAGGACCCTCTGGGTTCAAACTTATTCGTCTCCTGAATGTGAAGAGCAAGCGCATCCAGCTAGGTGTTATTATTTCGCACACGTATTTAGATGTGAGCATTTCCCCTTATAGAGGGATAGATGAAGTGAATTTGGAAATAAAATGCCACACCATATATGTTTTTCTTGTGATCTGACAAACTTGTTTGCAAAGTTCCAGTACGAACGTGAAGTACAAGTTAGTGTTTTTTTCATGTTAGTTAAAATAAATAAATAAATAAATAAATAAATAAATAAATAAATAAATAAATAAATAAATAATACTCCTAATTGGAGTCCAAAATATAAAAGAAAGAAGACAAAGGTTATCTTGTGGAAACAGATCACGTTCAATTTTAGAACTGGATACAAATGGACATTATTAAGTCTTCAGTGTCATGCATTTCATGGTAAGGTTTAATTAGTTCACTGCATCAACCCATATTTCGTATATAAACAGGTGGATACTAAAATCGATTATAAATCAATGTAACCGAAATGGATGACAGCAAAATTGGTTACATTAGCATAAATAAATGTAGGCCTATGCATGATTAACTATATTCGGAGGAACCTGTTCCCGCTATCGTCACTTAGTGAACTGTTCAGTACGTTCGGGTGAAATTAATAATACCCGTATTAAACAGGTGCATAGTGGGACTAGTCAAACAAGCTCTTAGCAATAAACGGATCTTTCGACTTTAATACCAGATTAGGAAGAATTTCGCAGAACCATAGTTTGTCTGGAGCTTGTTTTTATGTGGCAGCATATCTTGGACGATAAGGAAAGAGGAAATGTTTGAAAGTATTTTAAATATGGACCCAAGGAAGTTGTTGTTGTAGTTATTGATGTTTCATTTAAGAGACTTTGAGTGCATCGTGGCCATGTAGACCCATGTACTTGGGTGGGTGTATACCTAAATAAACATATAAATAAATCAATCAATCGATAATTTCTATAAGGGAGCATGAAGGCGAAGTGGCTTAGCTGCTCGTCTTTCACCCGGACGGCCGGGGTTTGAATCCCGGCGACAGCTGGGTGGAATTTTCACTTGAAAAATCACGTGGCGTCAGGAAGGGCAACCGGTCTTAAATCCCCAGACACAACTAAAATGAGCCTGGTTGGCTCTGGCGACCCTAAATTAATTGGGAAAAGTCGAAGAAAGAAAGAAAGAAAGAAAGAAAGAAAGAAAGAAATCGATAATTTCTATCATAACCTATGTTATTGTGGTGTCTGTAGTAGTGTGTGTACTCGTAATCAGGGAAGGATTGGGGAGGAGGTGACTGTTGCGTTAAGTTAGGAACCATTCCGACATTAGTCTGGAATAGAAGTGGAACAACACGGAAATCCACTTCAAGGATGGCTGAGGTGGGAATCTGATCATTCTACTGTATTCTGGGTTTTGCCTCACGAGGCTGAGTGGACTCCGTTCCATCCCTCAGACCAGAATTAAATTTCTTGACAAAGCCACGTTTCAAAACCGGACTTCCAGAGAGACAGTCAAGAATACACGACGAGGTGGTCGATCTGATAATGAATACTATATAGTAATTCTATAGAGTTAATCAACATTTTAAAAGAAGGAATACCATTGTTGTTGTTTGAGTCTTCAGTCTTTTGACTGGTTTGATGCAGCCCTCCATGCTTCCCTGTCCTGAGATAATCGTTTCATATCTACATAGCTACCACACCCTACATCCGAGGCAATCTGTTAAACATATTATAACCTTGCTCTACCTCTACAGTTCTTATCCTCGACCCTTCCTTCCATAACTAAGTTTGCCATTCCTGGGTGTCTTAGTATATGTCCTACCAACCTATCTCTTATCTTCATTAGCAGTCACCACAAACATCTGTCCTCTCCCAGTCGTCTTAATACCTCTTCATTTGTAACTTTATCGACCCATCTCATCTTCATCATTCTCCTATAACACTACATTTCAAACGTTTCAATTCTCCTCTATTTTGCTGCTCCAACAGTCCAAGTTTCACTTCCATTGAGTGCCACGCTCCAGACAAAGGCTTCCAAAAATTACCTCCTAATACCTAAATCTATATTTGCTCTCAACAGATTCCTTTTTAGAAATGCTTTCCTTGCCTGTGCTAACGTGCTTATTATATTCTATTTGCTTCGTCCATCACTGGTTATTTTGCTTTCTAACAGAAGTCTCCTATTTCCTTTAGCTCTTCACCTGCTAATTCGACGTCCATAGATTTTTCTGATTTCTTTCGGCTACATTCCAATATTTTTGTTTTACAAATACGGTTTTACAGCTATTACGTCGTGTTGTATACATTAGGTACAATCATCTATATGTTGAACAGAGATTTACAAAGGTGTTTCGCGACCAGGACTAGAACCTGGGAAATTATTTCCGTGTACTTGAGTGCGTTTGTTTGAATTTGTCCATTTAAATATTAGAACCAATTTTTCGTCCTGTTTAAGTACTCTATTATTAGAAACACTTTTCAGTTATACAGTTTAAAAAAGGTTTATACTTCCGCCTGAATCAATACGTTTAATGGAAAAATTAATAACAAAGTTATTCTTGGAAACGGTGCATGTTTCGGGGACTAATGAACAATTATTTTCCCCTTCATCAGCCAAATATAAAGCATCAAATGAACAAAATTATTGAGCGTAGCACTAAACTATCAATGGTCACTTAACCTGATAAGGTGCACCATATATATCGGTTGTTTAAATTGAGGTAGTCTACAGATCAAATTAATGTGGTTGTTGACGGTGTGACATATGCAAAGATAGTATGCGGAAAGTCTCTATATGTTCTGCAAAGGTTAATGAAGATGCATAAAGTAACCAGTTGTCAGTGCATTCATAGTCTTGTTTGAAGCAATAGCTGGAGATTAAAAAAAACGTGGTATTATAATACATCATCATTTCGTAGATAACCAATGAAGATGCTTGGCTTAAATGATCTAAATGCCAATCAAAACGTCAGAATTCAATAGAAATACGTCGTAGTAGGAATGGATTTCCTCTCGGCTATGAGGTTAGATCAAAGTTTAGATTGTAAAATGATTTGTCTCAATAGATTGGGCGGGGAATAACAATTAACGTTGTGTGAGAAGTGTTTTATTAAGTGTATGAATAATTAATGCATTTATTTCACACTCCGTGGCCTAGTCGTGCGTGTTAAATCGTACACCACGACCATGAGAGCAGCTGCAGCAAGTCCAGAGGCCGCAGGTTTGAATCTCGTCACTGACAGCGACTATCTTGAGTGTGGCTTTCCCCTGGGGTTCCCACACTCCCTACAGGCAAATGCCGTGATAGTACCTTACTTCAAGTCCCGTGGTACCTACCCCATCCCCGTCTCTAATACAGTTACACACACTACTAGTCATCATATAAATACAGGTTTATATCAAACAAGCTCAAAGCACACCCAACTACACGGAGCTGATAACCAAGAGATCCCAAGCCACTTAAATGAATTAACAACAACACAAATAACAACATATTTATTTCAGACACTAGGAGATTCAATTATTTGCTACTGTACACTCGTGTTGACCGATTAAAAAGTCATGCTATTAATAGATTAAATGTGTCTGGTGACCTGTGCTACAATGATATCTTTAGTAGTATGCGTATTTATAATTGTGGCTAGAAGTAAACGGCTGGGGCCTTAAGTTAGGAATCATCCTGGTATTTGCCTGGAGTAGAAATGGGAAACCATGGAAAACCACTTATAGGGTGTCTGAGGTGAGAATCGAACCCATCTCTCCTCAGTTTTACCTCACGAGACTGAGTGAACCCCATTCCAACCCTCAGATCAGTATTCAAATCCTTGCCTGAGCCGGGAATCGAATCAATATCTCATGGAGGACAGCTAAGAATAATAGCCACTAATGCTGTGAGGTAGGCCCTCTGTGATATCAAGGTAAATAACGAGATTCTGGTCCCAATGATCCTGGATTCGATTTTGCCAAGAGAGTTAATTCTGGTCTGATTTATTATTTGATTGTAGTACAATTCATCCTCATAAGGCAAAAGTGAGAAAACATGGGTTCGAGTCTCACCTTAGTCATCTTGGAAGTGATGTTTCATGGTTTTCCACTACTACTTCAGGCAAATTCCTGGATGGAACAGTACCTGATTTAACGCTTTCTCTAAAAAAACAAACAAATTACCCACTCTTGCACAGACACCACAGTAACACAGAATATCAGACAGATTCGACACATACCCAAACGGACTGATTACGGCGATGTCGCAAACCTCTGAGATGAAATAACAACAAATAGAGTTGTTGTTGATTCTTTGGGGGTTTTGCGACATAGTTGTCATGTAGTCCCGTGTACTTGGGTGTGTGTGTTGAATTTGTCTGATAACCATGCATCTCTGTGATGTCTGTACTAGTGTGTGTTTTAGTAATTGAAGTAGGATTTTGGGTAGGAAGCGGCCGTGGCCTTAAGTTGGGTACCATCCAGTCATTTGCCTGGAGTAGAAGTAAGAAACCATGGAAAACCACTTCCAGGATGCCTTTGGTAGGATTCGAACACGCATCTTCGTAGTTTTATCTCACGAGGCTGAGTGTACCCCGATCCAACCCTCAGACCAAAATTAAATTTCTTGGTAGGGCTGAGAATCAAACTCGGGCCTCCGTGGTGGCAGCCAAGAATGCTAGCCACTGCGCAACGAGGCGGACACAACAAATAGATGCAAACTTTCTTTTAAAAGGGCGGCTTCGGTGGCGTAGTTGGTAGCATGCTGAGCTTCTATGCCCAAGGTTGCGGGTTCAAACACGGCCGAGGTCGTCGGATTTTTTAAGAGCGTTAAAAAAAACTCAGTATGCCTTCCTTCGGAGGGGAAGTAAAGCCGGCGGGCCCATGTTATAGATTTAAGGCATGAATAAGCACCTTCCACTAACTACACTTGTGTGAAGTCAAAATTTGTAGGTTATGTTTGATTAGTGCTCTTAAGTTCCAACGTTCGTCACCAGGCGCCTGTTGCGATAGCATCTAGTAGTAGCTAAGTTCACAGCTAGGTGTCGTGGACGGTAGTATTTGGTAGCGAAAGTAGGAAATACTTGAAATTATCGTCTGCAGTCCTAACTTGAATTAAAAACAGATAACACGCACTAATACCGTCATCACAATTAACACCAGTTATCAGACAGATTCTACACACACCCAAAGTACACGGGGCTACATGACCGCGTTGTCGCAGCTCCTAAACGAAGGAACCAACCAACCAACCTATTAAAAGGTTGTGAACTTCTGATTTTCTGTTAGTGGGAAGTGTTACATTTTTCTAGACATTGTACAGTAATTTCTCAGTGGTGACTTCAACCCTCACGAAGGCAGAAAGCGAGACAGAGCCATTCATTTTACGATGAGGAGTTGTCACCAAGATTCACACCAAAGCATGAAGCTAATTATATACACATTAAGGAGGCGTTCATCCTGTAGGGCCTACGCAAGAAACATATGTAGAAAAACAATTGTCTCACGCATATGCACTGAAGCTTGGTACCACACATGACATACCGACTACAGAAGAGCAGATCTGGGTTAACAATAACTTCAAAGAGAACTGAAGGAATTGCTTGGGAATGTTCCAATTAGTTAGTAGCAACGGTGCATGTCCGAACACTTTTTGGGTTCAATCCCTTGGATTACATAATTACATGGGTAGGTTGGTTGGTTGGTTGGTTCCTTAGGTTAGGGGCTGTGACAACGCGGCCATGTAGCCCCGTGTACTTAGGATGTGTGTAGAGTCTGATAACCGGTGTTAATTGTGATGGCTGTATTAGTGTGCGTTATTTGTTTTTAATTCAAGTAAGAACTGCAGACGATAATTTCACGTAATTCATACTTTCGCTACCAAATGCTACCGTCCACGACACCTAGCTGTGAACTTGGCTACTACTAGATGCCATCGCAACCAGCGCCCGGTGACGAACATTGGGACTTAAGAGCATTAATCAAACCTAACCTACAAATTTTGATTCACAAAAATTTAGTTAGTGGAAGGTTCTTTTACATACCATAAATCTATGACAAGGACTCGCTAGTTTTACTTCCCCTCCAAAGGAAGACATACTGAGGGATTTTATACGCTCTTAAAAATCCGACGCCTTCGGCCAGGTTTGAACTTGTGACCTTGCGCATAGAAGCTCAGCATGCTACCAGCTACGCCACCGAAGCCACCAATTACATTGGTAACTGAGCTGTTTTAAATGGTAGCATTGAAAGCTATGTAATTTCACGTGGAGGTATGGTGAATGTATGAATTTTAATTCAGTAATACGCCCGTCTAAAAGTCTGCTGCCCAATGCAGTAGACCTAAGTTATTCGAACAACAAATTATTTGAATTGATCGAATTATTTCGAATACCATACAAAATATTTAATTCAAACATAACTTATGAATAGGCTAGTTCGACTATTTGCATTATTCGCACATTCAAATTATTCGAATCTTAGAAATAATCGCATTAGTGAAATAACCCGAATATACAACCAATAATCGAATGATTTGACGAACAAGTTCAATCAATTTTTTTTCGTGTAGCCTCCTGAGAGGCCGAGTGCAGGTCTTTCTATTCGACGCCCGTGGGCGACCTGCGAGTCGGGATGAGAGATGAGATGAATGGATGAAAGTGGGCAAGGATGTGGAAGGAAGCGGCCGTGGCCTGTCAGAAGGTACTGTCCCAGCATTTGCCTTGTGTTGAAAATGGGAAACCACGGAAAACCATTTCAAGGACAGCCGACGGTGGGGCTCGAACCCACGCGTCTACCGAGTCAGCAGAGAGCCTGGCCCCATGACCTAACGCCGCGCGTTAGTCAGCGTAGCCACTACTGTCGGTAATCAATCAAATGTTCCAATAATTATAATAAGCTTAGAACCAGCATTCACATCGCGCATGAGCAAAATGGAAAAGGAAGGAAAGGAAGCTTGTAGTTTAACGTGACCGTTAATCTTGAGATCATGAGCCACGGGACCTCCTTTTTACGTGGAATCCGAACCACAGGACATGGCATTTCACTTCGAAAATCTCACATGCATTGACCGGGAATCGAACCCGGACCGCCTTGGTGAGAGGCATACAGCGAGCAAAATGGAAATGGCCTTCCATTTAACTAAGGTAATCTATAAGAAAAGGTCAATATCCTTCAACGCAAAACTAAAAACATTACTGCAGTGTCATCCGTCCGGAGGTCTTGTATGCTTCTGAATGCCTCACGATGAACAAAAGAGGCTTGGTCGAAAAACTGGAGGCCAAAGAAAGGAAAATTTTGAGAAAGATATTGGGTCCCATCAAAGACAATGGGGAATACAGAAGACGGCATAACTATGAACTATATACTCATGTGGAGAAGATAAGTGACGCCATCCGGAAGAGAAGGATACCATTTTTTGGGCATGTGAAATGAATGTGAGAAGAGGAAAACAAAATGGACCTGGTTCATTGAACTGGATAAAGATCTGAAAGAAGTGGGGATTACACCAACAGACATTCAGAAGCGCGACCCACTCAAAAGAAAACTCCAAGGTAGCAAAGGTTTCGAAGAAAACCCGAAGCTGGAAACGGGAACGATTTGGACCCAGGAACGGAAGGAAGTCCACCGAGAACGAATGCGGGCGTACTGGGCAAACATCAAAGCCTGTAGGAGACAGTTGGAATGACGCGGTCCATAGATGGCCTATACGAAATGAATGAAAGCTTAGAAACAAAGAGAAAAGAAAGCATGGAGGGGAAGAGAAAGAAAGAAAGAGGTAACAAGTACCGGTAATGCTTGTTTTGATGCTAAATATTTTTAAGGATCTATATCAGGCTTCGATTCACCCGTGCTTCGAACGACTCGTCCACTAGACAGTTTAAGTCTACACACACCCAAGTACACGGTGCTACATGACCACAATGTCGCAAAGCCCCTAAAGAATCAACAACAACAACAACAAACGTACTCCATGTTCCGCTGTAATTCACTCTTGACGACTACGTCAAAACTACTGACGCATACAATGGTAGTAAAGTGTAATAAAAGTAATGGCTAGCAGGCGCTAATGCCATTGAAGAGCGGATGAAGGTGTTTGCACGCCAGCGCTCTCATCTGGGGCCGAGTGCAAGTGCAGTGCATTATGTAGTGCTAAATAACAGTCCGGCACAATAAAAACTGACGGCATAATTACAGGGGAATAGTCTCAACGGAAGGAGTCGCACATAAATATGAGCTGTGGGCAGGCATGGAGGAGGAGGTTCATTGGAGCACACCAACATGCCTTCTAGAGAAGTTTATGTCACTTGCTGACCCCACGAAATAATGTAATTAACTATATAAATCTGAAACTGCACGCCCCATGTTCCAAAACGATGAAACCTCTCTCCATGATTTTTTTCAAAATGAAGTCTAGTAGTTAGTTAGTTAGTTATAGAGGTTTTAAGGGGCGGACCTACGAGGTCATCTGCCCCTGAAATGAAGTCTAAGAAGATAAAATAGTATTTGCCCTTATTTTATCCTACTTTCGAATTTTGTAAAAATTGAAAGTAGACTTATGAAATCTACTCGGGCCAAAAATCCGTATGTCTGTGTGTATGTATTGTATGTTCGAAGGTGGATCAAAAAGTTAGTTGCACTAACCCTCTGCAGCAGCGCGCTGTGTGTCGCAAACGTGGGCACAACGGAGAAAGGGACAGACACTGCCCACACATCTGTTAGGCAGGTCGCTGTATGGTGTGAATAGCGGCCAAAAGCAATGGCGTGTCGAATGGACGTTCACTTCAAATATGGGGTGCGTGCGACAATCCGATTCCTATGGGCCAAAAGGAAGAATTGCACGGACATTCATCGTGAAATTAGTGTTGTGTACGGGGAGTGGGCCATTTCCCGGCATGGTATCGTAAAGTGGTGTCAGCAATTCGAATCCGGACGCACGGATATCACGGACGAATATCGCGAGGGCAGGCCCGCAACGTCCAGGACCCGTGCAAATGTCAACCGTGTGAATGCGATCATTAGACAGAACGGTGGTCGACATTCCCAGACCGATGAGGAGGTGAAGGCCGCTGTCTCCGTGTAGTTGCAGAACGCTGGAGGAACTTTCTATGCATCCGGCATCGACAAGTTGGTTGTGCGTTCGCAGAAATGTTTGGAGTCTCTTGAAAACTATGTGGAAAAGTGACGTTACATTGTATGTCGTTATAGGCGTGTTGCTGTTGTATAGGTGGTGTAATAAATGGTCACAACTGGGAAGTGCAACTTATTTTTTGATCTGCCCTCGTATGTATGTATGTATGTATGTATGTATGAAGCGCTTGATTTGTAAAAAAAAAAAAGAGGTTCCGGTACTGTGGACTACCAGGTGGTGGTGGGAGAGGGTGGGGCTTTATGGAATATTGACATATAGAGTTTTAAAAACGATATTTTTACGCTTTTCTGAACACCTTTAAGAACTAATCAGTGGACAAAATAGCAATCTAATTATGATTGCAATTTTAAATTAAATTGAGACTGCTGTAGCAACATTTTTCTTACCATAGCCATTGGCCTATATTAAATTTTAATGTAGGCCAACTAGGCTACAATTCAATCAATGTAATTTATATCGATTTAATTTTTTTACGTAATTTCAAAAATTAAATACATTCGGTTTGAAAATACACATATGTTCACCAACAATCATTCATTTCTTGTTTTATAATTTTGTCTTCACAGTTTTCTGAAATAATTATCCAGTCAAAGACTAAGTTGACCTTGACTTACAACTAACGTTCCTCAGTTCTAAAAATTAAGTTATATATTCGACTTTTCCCCCGATCAGAAGTACCGATACAAATCTAGCCCTGTATGTATGTATGTATGTTATGTAGATATTCCATATTTGTATATGTGGGCGCTGTTCCAGTTTTTTTAAAATTGTGAACTCTATACCTTGTGCGAGTTGTTTTTCTCTTTTTTTTTTGAAGTTTTTTGTTGTTGGCCCAGGTAACTATTGGCGACGTGTAATTGACCCTGGTAACAAGCGGCAATGTGATTATGTATTGGTATATTGGCTTTCACGACCGGTGAATTAAAACTCAGCAATTCTTCTAGGTGCGTGCCGTGTCATGTGTGGGGTTTCGCCTAGGACACCAAGCTGGGTCATCGGCGGGCTCTTGGTGTCCCCGCCCGGACCCCCACAAGAGTAACGAACTGCGCGCTACCTCCCTTTGTATAGAGTGCAAAAGCACTACTTTACTGCGAGACCTAAAAGTTCAAGAAGCCTTAACCTCCCTATGAAGGCTTCCAAAAAGATGGTATATTGGCTTTCACGGCCTGTGAATTAAAACTCAGCAATTTTTCTAGGTTTGAGCCGTGTCTTGTGTGGGGTTTCGCCTAGGACACCAAGCTGGCTCATCGGCGGGCTCTTGGTGTCCCCGCCCGGACCCCCACAGGAGTAACGAACTGCGCTCTACCTCCCTTTGTATAGAGTGCAACTGTACTACTTTACTGCGAGAACTAAAAGTTCAAGCAGCCTTAACCTCCCTATGAAGGCTTCCAAAAAGATGGTATATTGGCTTTCACGACCGGTGAAAACTTTTGGTTCTCGCGGTAGTGCAGTTGCACTCTATATAAAGGGATGTAGCGCGCAGTTCGTTACTCCTGTGGGGTCCGGGCGGGGACACCAAGAGCCCACTGATGAGCCAGCTTGGTGTCCTAGGCGAAACTCCACACATGACACGGCACACACCTGGAAGAATTGCTGAGTTTTAATTATGTATTGCTTGTTCTGGTATTGTATTTAGTATGTGATTGGAAATTAATTGATGCAGAACCTTAATGTTGACGGACATTTGAGTGTTTCTGATTTCCATTGTTAAATGCAAGTGGTTGGAAATCGTCAGAACAAATAAATATCATTCAATATGATGAAGGAAATGAAATAGTACTTAATCTGACTGTCACGCTGCAGTCTCAACATATTATTGGACGACGTGACTAGAACTTGCATCGTGTATTTTACCATTGGTTATCGGTGATTCGATGTGCTCAAATTTATGTCTCCAATCCGGAGAAAGAGGGATACTCGTTGCCCTGAGTTCGTTTACTTTTATTTTGGAAACGGTGTGTGTGGCGCCTGGGCAAGTTACAGTGTGTGTATGTCTGTCCCTTCCAAACCCCAAATTGTGAAACCGAATTCAACCGAATTTGGTACAGAGGTAGTGTGCCCTATCACAGTTATCTTCTAGGCCATGCGAATCTTGTCTTCGGGGCCACGTTTGGTTCAATGGGTAAAATTTAAATTTCAAACTCTACGTTTCCTTGCGCTAACTCCTACTGATGTTGGAAAACCACTGGATATGTTGAGTTACATCAGTTATTTTGGTGATTAAATACTGGCATAAAGTTGATGCTCATTGCTTCCTTGTGAATCTCCGTTATCTCCAATTCCTGATTATGCACATGTGGGATTTATCAGCCTCGATAATTTGGTGCAGTGATGGTCCACTTGACCACTTTTTTTTCGTGTGGCCTCCGGAGAGGCCGAGTACAAGTCTTTCTAGTTGACGCCCGTGGGCGACCTGCGCGTCTTAATGAGGATGAAGTGATGATGAAGACGTCACATACACACAGTACCCGAGCCACGGGAATTAATCCCAGGAGATTAAAATTCCTGATGGCCCGGCCGGGAATCGAACCCGGGTGTCACGGACGATTACTCTTTACTCCATGACTTTTGTGTTTCTTGTTGTTGAGAGCGTTGATACACAAGGCAGTGAAATGTTGTAATGATGGTTACCAGAATATAAAGTTTTCTTCTGAGAAGTCTTGAGCGTTTCATTCCATTTGTTTTATTGGTTATACCTACACCGGGTAGGCGTAGGTCCCTAACAAAATATTGGCGACCTTGCCAGGATGACGTATTAATTCAAACAACTTGAAGATTGTGTTATTTTAAGACCGCGTGTTCCTGTTCTGTGTTCGTATTGGAAATGGAGAAGTTAATGAAAGCGCGGAAGCCGGTAAGAGCGACTTTACGAAGACGTACAGTGCGTTTTTGCAAAACTTAAATCAAGAAATTCAAGACGGCGTGGACGACGACACCTTACAGTCCTTGCTAACCAAATTGGAGAGATTAGGAACGGAGCTGGCACCGTTGGACGAGAAAGTTTTAAGTATGTTGCTGGAAAAGGAAGAGGACGAGTATGACCGTGAGTACGAATATGTAGACAGTTTTAGAGACAGATTGGATGATGCAAGACAGAAGTATGCTCTACGGCTGCAGGCTAATTCCAATTTATTGGCAGTGGTGTCAGCAAGATCGGTCCTATTGGCAACTCAAACTAACACTTGGGGCGCTGCGGTCGGTCTGGATAAGTAGGGTTTAATATACTCAATAACACGCGTTTGATATGGAACACCTTTTATTTTTCGGTTATAATCAGTAAATGTGGTCTCTAAAGTAATGACAGTGTTATTTTTAATTGTATATATGTATAACTGTGCGATACACGTGACCTAATTTGTGTATTCCACTGGATTTTTTGGTGTCATTTGCATATTATCAAGCATCAGTTTTTATGGTTGATGTAGATCAGCTGATTCAAATTTACACAGGGCTACACTTCGGACATTATTTCGGTACTATTATGCGCAATATAATGTAAATGTCGATCCTGAGTCAACGCCGAGGACATTCAAATAGAGAAATACGGTACATAAACAAATAAATAACACACCGAAGCTGTGCTACTTTTATCATTCCGAGACTAGCATCCACGCAAACCAGACGCCACTGTTCCAAGCACCGACTTATATCGTGAATTGATGTCAAACTGATGATCCGCCAGCCTTTCCGCCAAGCCTACACCTCGTAATCGCTAAGTTCTTCGATATTCGAGCTATTCCACTACGAGTCATATAGGCCTAATTTGCCTCCCTGTGGGCACTGTAGAATGAGTGATTCCGCTACCATTCAAATATTCAACACCAAACCCACCTTTTAACCAACCAAATCAAACAATTCCTGTCGCCCCACGAGTTTTAATACAAGTTAAACTCATCCCTTCTCCCTACCAAGCAGCCAATAATTAATTATTTAATTAATTATTCAAGTAACTTCAATCTTACCAGCGCGCCCATCGTAACAGCTGTTTTTAAACTGAATAACCTTCGCTGGCTTTACGTCGCAGGTCTTCTGTCTGTCTACCTCGACAAGTGTTAGATCCTTCCCGGGGTGGAAAGGTATTATTATTATTAGGTATTAGGTATTAGGTATTATTAGGTATCATCACATTTCGGCTATTGCTATTTGCATCTTTTGGAAAGTGATGAAATCGTATATCCGCAGCTCTCTTATACATCGACTTACAGCCGTAAACTAAGCAATACACTTTGCTTTTACTCTTTTTTCACTCTATCAACGAGTAAAACGTATTACTTATGTATAAAGACACGAACAATTTACCACGATCCGTTTACCAATACAAGAAACCATATACAAACAGTCACCACGTGACAAATGTACCCTGTCACGTGGTGACTGTTTGTATATGGTTTCTTGTATTGGTAAACAGACTGTGGTAAATTGTTCGTGTCTTTATACACACATCAAAAAAAAGTTTTGCATCACCTCGGTTCCAAGAGTTCCGGAACCGTTAAATACAAAGGGAATAGAGATCAACACAAACAACATTTCAGCTCGTTTTATTGCTCATGAGACCCACACATTGCATGTTGTACCATCATACAGCTAGACTTTCAGCATTTGTGGTCCAGATTGCAGTACACACCACTACCTCTAATACCCAGTAGCACGTCCTCTTGCATTGATGCATGCCTGTATTCGCCGTGGCATACTATCCACAAGTTCATCAAGACACTGTTGGTCCAAATTGTCCCACTCCTCAACGACAATTCGGCGTAAATCTCTCAGAGTGGTTGGTGGGTCAAGACGTCCATAAACAGCCCTTTTCAACATATCTCAGGCATGTTCGATAGGGTTCATGTCTGGCGAACATGCTGGCCACTGTAGTCGAGCGATGTCGTTATCTTGAAGGAACGCATTCACAAGATGTGCACGATGAGGTCGAGAATTGTCGTCCATGAAGACAAATGCCTCTCCAATATTCTGCCGATATGGTTGCACTATGGGTCGGAGGATGTCATTCAGGTATCGTAAAGCCGTTTCGGAGCCTTCCATGACCACCAGTGGCGTACGTCGGCCCCACATAATGCCACCCCAAAACATCAGGGAACCACCACCTTGCTGCACTCGCTGGACAGTGTGTCTAAGACGTTCAGCCTGACCAGGGTGCCTCCAAACACGTCTCCGACGATTGTCTGGTTGAAGGCATATGCGACACTCATCGGTGAAGAGAACGTGATGCCAATTCCGTGGGGTCCATTCAGCATGTTGTTGGGCCCATCTGTACCGCGCTGCATGGTGTCGGGGTTGCAAAGCTGGACCTCGCCATGGACGTCGGGAGTGAAGTTGCGCATCATGCAGCCTATTGCGCACAGTTTGAGTTGAAACACGACGTCCTGTGGCTGAACGAAACGCATTATTCAACATGGTGGCATTGCTGTCAGGGTTCCTCCGAGCGGCAATCCGTAAGTAGCGGTCATCCACTACAGTAGTAGCCCTTGGGCGGCCTGAGCGAGGCCTGTCATCGACAGTTCCTGTATCTCTGTACCTCCTCCATGTCCGAACAACATCGCTTTGGTTCACTCTGAGACGCCTGGAAACTTCCCTTGTTGAGAGCCCTTCTTGACACAAAGTAACAATGCGGACGCGATCGAACTGCGGTATTGACCTTCTAGGCATGGTAGAACTACAGACAACATGAGCAGCGTACCTTCGTCCTGGTGGAATGACTGGAACTGATCGGCTGTCGTACCCCCTCCGTCTAATAGGCCCTGCTCATGCATGGTTGTTTACATCTTTGAGCAGTTTTAGTGACATCTATGAACAGTCAAAGGGACTGTATCTTGGATACAATATACACAGTCAACGTCTATATGCCGGAGATCTGGGAACCGAGGTGATGCAAAACTTTTTTTATGTGTGTACATAAGTAATAAGTTTTACTCGTTGATAGAGTGAAAAATGAGTAAAAGCAAAGTGTATTGCTCAGTTTACGGCTGTAAGTCGATGTATAAGAGGGCTGCGGATATACGTTTTCATCACTTTCCAAAAGATGCAAATAGCAATAGCCGAAATGTGATGATACCTAATAATACCTAATACCTAATAATAATACCTTTCCACCCCGGGAAGGATCTAACACTTGTCGAGGTAGACAGACAGAAGACCTGCGACGTAAAGCCAGCGAAGGTTATTCAGTTTAAAAACAGCTGTTACGATGGGCGCGCTGGTAAGATTGAAGTTACTTGAATAATTAATTAAATAATTAATTATTGGCTGCTTGGTAGGGAGAAGGGATGAGTTTAACTTGTATTAAAACTCGGGAGGCGACAGGAATTGCTTGATTTGGATGGTTAAAAGGTGGGTTTGGTGTTGAATATTTGAATGGTAGCGGAATCACTCATTCTACTGTGCCCACGGGGAGGCAAATTAGGCCTATATGACTCGTAGTGGAATAGCTCGAATATCGAAGAACTTAGCGATTACGAGGTGTAGGCTTGGCGGAAAGGCTGGCGGATCATCAGTTTGACATCAATTCACGATATAAGTCGGAGCTTGGAACAGTGGCGTCTGGTGTGCGTGGATGCTAGTCTCGGAATGATAAAAGTAGCACAGCTTCGGTGTGTTATTTATTTGTTTATGTACCGTATTTCTCTATTTGAATGTCCTCGACGTTGACTCAGGATCGACATTTACATTATATTGCGCATAATAGTACCGAAATAATGTCCGAAGTGTAGCCCTGTGTAAATTTGAATCAGCTGATCTACATCACTCATAAAAACTGATGCTTGATAATATGCAAATGACACCAAAAAATCCAGTGGAATACACAAATTAGGTCACGTGTATCGCACAGTTATACATATATACAATTAAAAATAACACTGCCATTACTTTCGAGACCATATTTACTGATTATAACCCAAAAATAAAAAGTGTTCCATATCAAACGCGTGTTATTGAGTATTTTAAACCCTACTTATCCAGACCGACCGCAGCGCCCCAAGTGTTAGTTTGAGTTGCCAATCAGGTGGGAATAAAACCAAAAGGCAGTTGAAACTACCTAAAATAGAACTCATGAAATTCGATGGGGAGATTAAAAATTGGTTGGAATTTTGGGGACAATTTCGGCGCATTCATGAGGACTCTGAAATTGAGGACGAAGACAAATTCCAATACTTGATCCAATCCACGAAAGTTGATAGTCGCGCTAGAGAATTAGTTGCCAGTTTCCCCCCTACTGCTGAAAATTACCCTAAAGCAGTGGAATCTCTTCAGGGTAGATTTGGAAGGGAGGATTTATTGACTGAGTTCTATGTAAGGGAACTCATAAGTCTTGTAGTGAAAAATGTTTCTCAAACAAGGAAGAAGACTCAACTTGCTAGTCTATATGACAAGTTGGAAGCACAACTGAGAGCTCTGGAGTCTATAGGTGTTACCCGAGATAAGTACGGGTCAATGCTTTTCCCTCTAGTAGAATCCTGCTTGCCTGAGGAAGTGTTACGTGTCTGGATGAGGAGTTCGTCAACGGCTATGAGGTATCAAGACAATGAACATGCCGACAAACTGACTGCATTACTTGGTTTTCTGAAGGGTGAAGTAGAGAGTGAAGAGAGGATTACATTTGCTCAAGCTGGTTTTGGAGTTTCTAGTGAATCAAGGAGTGTTAAAGTTAAAGAATGGAAAGATAATAGTTTAGCAACTGCTAGTGTTCTCTTTGCTGGCAAAGGTGAAGGAAACAGTTTAACGTGTGTCTTTTGTAAAAAAAAAACCACATAACAGTAAGGGGTGTTATCTTGCTCAAGAAATGAACTTAGGGGACAAACGTAAAAGGCAGTCTAAAAACAAGGCTTTTTTTTGTGTCTGAAGATTGGACATCGGGCTGCAAATTGTATTACGAAACTGAAGTGTCTTGTGTGCAGTAGTATACATGAAGCTATTATGTGCCCAAAATTAGATGTAAATAGGGGGGATTATAAAGGTGAGGAGAAGCACCAGGAAAGGGGCTCAAAATTGCCTGGTGTCCCAACTACAATCCTTAATACACAAACTAGTGATGTTTCAGAAGTACTGCTGCAAACTCTTGTAGTTAGGTTGGTTCATCAAGGGAGAGGAAAAACTGTAAGGGCGTTGTTAGATACAGGCTCGCAGAGATCCTATCTGTTAGAGAAGATTGCTGTGGAAATGGGGTATATTCCATCAAAGACTGAAAAAATTGAACACAGGATTTATGGGGGTGCTTCAATCAGTGCCAATGATCATAACCAATATGAGATAGACATAGACGACCTACATCATTTAATTTCTCGAAAAATAAAGGTGTTGGGACAAAAGGAAATTTGTGGTGTAATCCCACGGTTAAACCGGGGCCCTTGGATGGATGAGATCAGAGAAAAGAAAATCTGGCTCTCTGATTTTGGCCTAGAGCCATCGGAGATTGGACTACTAATCGGCGCAGACACTGTGGGTAGTTTATTGACTGGGGACACAATCAAGTTGAAGTCTGGATTGGTTTCTGTTAGGACTAAATTTGGTTGGACAGTGATGGGTCAGCTTTGGAAGACAACTGAAAACGATAGCGCCGTGTCCATGGTGAACTCTCTGTTTGTGAGAACTGCTTCTTTGGGTGAACTATGGAACCTGGAAACCATTGGAATTGGTGATCCTGCTGAAACAATATCGAAGACGGAAATTGAAATTGCAACATTGAAACATTTCCATGAAAATGTTAAGATCAATGAGGAAGGAAGGTATGAAGTCGCACTTCCGTGGAAAGAAGATCAGCAGTTATTGTCAGGCAACAAGGAAGTTGCGTTAAAAAGACTGGTTTCTGTAACACACCGTTTGATCAAGGAAGACAAATTTGAGAAGTATCAGCAGGTGCTTCAGGACTGGGAACAGGAAGGGATAATCGAAGAAGTTGGTCAGGAGGGTTCTCAGGATGTTGGGTATTATTTACCACACCGAGGAGTTTTCAAGGAAGGATCGAGTACAGCGGTGAGGCCGGTGTTTGATGCTTCATGTAAATAGAAAGGAGGACTTTCACTCAATGACTGTCTGTAAAAGGGTCCTAATTTGTTGGAAGAAATTCCTTCTATTTTGAACCGGTTCCGTTTAAACAGGATAGGTGTGATCGCTGACATTAAGAAGGCTTTTCTTCAAATTTCAGTCTCTGAGAATGATCGAAACTTTCTAAAATTCCTGTGGTGGGAGAACTTCACTGAGGGGACTCTTAAAATATACCGCCACAAACGGGTCGTTTTCGGAGTGAACTGTAGTTCATTTATACTTGGAGCCGTATTGGACAGTCATCAGAAAAACAGTTCATGCTTCACTGAGACAGCAGATAAACTAAGAACCTCACTATATGTAGACAATTGCGTCACTTCCTTGAACACAGAGGAAGAACTCAAACAATGTGTGGTGAGTCTAGGGAGTTACTGTCGCAAGGAAAATTTGACCTCCGAGGATGGGAGCACACCAGATTGAGTCTGGAGGATGAGGTTCCCGAAGTGACACCCGTTTTGGGTTTGTGGTGGGACCCAGTAGCTGATACTTTGCCTTGTAAAGTAGCAAAATTAAATGAATCTGATGTTCTCACAAGGAGGACAGTTTTGTCGGTAGCTCAAAGTATCTTTCATCCAATTGGATTTACTTGTCCGGTTTCCATTGTGCCAAAGGTTTTGCTTCAGGAAAGTTGGAGAGAGAAAATAAGTTGGGATAGTCCACTGAGTGAAGACGCCCAAAGCAAATTCAATAAATGGTTACATGAACTGCCCTCTATTGCTGAGATTAAAGTGCCTAGAAGATTTTCTAATTGTGAGGACAGATCTTCTTGGAGTATGCATGTATTTTGTGATGCCAGTCAAGTGGCTTATGCGGTTGTTATTTTCTTGAGATCATTCAATGGGAAAGAATTAGAACTGCAACTGGTCGCAGCAAAATCCAGGGTAGCACCACTCAAGAAGGTGACGATACCGAGACTGGAGCTATTAGCTTGCCTTTACTGTGAAGGAAAGCTGAATCTAACGGACGTCCCGGAATACTACTGGAGTGACCCGAGTAGTTAGGGTAAAGACATCCTCAGGAGAACTCCTCCGACCTACGAGACACCCATATCCTTTGGAGGCTGGAGGTGGGAGTGAGGAGGTGCCCTTACTTAGTGGTGCAGTTCCGGAGGCAGTAAGTCTCAGAAGTCGCAACTTCACCAGGAGTGGAAGAAGAGTTAAAATGCCTTCCCGTCTATGTTTATGAACATTGTGTTTGATTTGCATCAAAGGTGGGAGGCTGTCACGGACGATTACTCTTTACTCCATGACTTTTGTGTTTCTTGTTGTAGAGAGATTTGATACACAAGGCATTGAAATGTTGTAATGGTGGTTACCAGAATATAAAGTTTGCTTCTGAGAAGTCTTGAGCGTTTCATTCAATTTGTTTTATTGGTTATACCTACACCGGGTAGGCGTATGTCCCTAACACCGGGGAACTTCGAGCCAAAGACTAGCGCACTAATCATTTAGCCACGAGGCCGGACACTTGACCACTGCACGTATGGGTACAAGAGCACATGTTCAAGGCACCTTACTACCATGTTCATATCACTACTATGTTATCTAAAACCAAATGGTGGCCACCTGAGTTTTCAGTGCTGTCGAATTACGACTAAACTAATCATCAGATCTCTACCATCTTTTGGAAAAATAAAACATCATGTGCGAAGCGTATGTGGCGCAAAATACAAGTATAAGGTTCATTCAGCCGTCTGGTGACGATCAGAGGAACTTCCCTGGTTTTTGTGAACTTTTTGCTATACATTTTTGACCACATTATTTTGTTCTATTGGAAACGGATGCGTAGTCCACCACGAAACGTTTGTTGTTTGACTCTTCAGTCTTTTGACTGGTTTGATGCAGCACACTATACCTCCCTGTCCTGAGCTAATAGCTCCATTTCTGCATAGCTACCACACCTTACATCCAAGACAATCTGTTTTAACCTATCAACTCGCCTACGTTTCTCTTATAATAATAATCGTGGTTCGTAGGGGTTAAGCACCTGTGCAATTTAACAACAGCAATCCACATTCACATCTTACTGCACTGGTAACCGGTTAAAAAAATACTGTATCTGGTAAAAGTTGACATATATTCTTTTAACGCACACATATATATATAATTTGACAGGACCCTCGTCTACTCTAGAATGAACGAAATATCTCCCTATCATATACAGTATACCTTGTCATACCGTGACATACACATATGGACCATGGATGTTGTAGTTTGCTGCTTATCGATGATGGCCGGCTGGCTTGTAGGATTACTCTACTAATATTGGGGCATTCCCATAGAATCAATTCTCCCTATTGTCGCTGTGATTAACTTCTTCACAAATAACACATAGCTTTCCACACATCTTGCTCTCTATTATTACTCCTTTCTTCTTTCATTAATCTAATTTCTCTTTACCAATACTATTTTCTCCGTTTCTTTTCATCATCAAAACACGTCTTGATTCTTCACCATCGAACTCCTATTTTATATCCATAGTCACGGAAAAAATAAAAAAACAACATAAATAAAAGAACATAGAAAAGAAACTTCATTGGCAAGGCCACCTGCCATGCCACATAGAGATGCAAACAGCCCTCCCAGTAAGCGCCATTTTCTTACCTAAAAAGAGCTGAGTTTTGTAACCAATATGTTACAACCAGGGTGTGTAAAGTAACAAGTGAAGGAACTCCGGTAGTTGACCGTTTCCGCCGCTAGGTGGTTCTAGCGTAACTGGGCCTCTGCTTGCCTGTCTGGCTCGCCTCTACTTCGTATAAAACAAAGTCCCCGATTCTTGGACGTCACGGGTAATCTCGAGTACCACTGGATGGATTTTGATGCGGCTTTCACCATTCTGTAAAGGTAATCTCGAGGAAGATTTCTGTAGAAAATAATTTATTTATGATCAAAGGGAGCCAAGCAGTAACGATTTCAGATTTCAGTGAAAAGGTCGAAAAAAGGACCTGGTGTCCGTGCACTTTTTAAGCTTACGCTGGGCAAACCGTTAAAAATATCAATATACTATGAGTGTAAGAATTGTTCAGCATAAAAAATTCTCCAAAAAAGTCCGGGAGAGCATATCTCTATCTTCGATACTTTGCCCAATATAAGTGTTTTTAGTTTGGACGGAACGGGGATTTATGTCTCATGCACCTCGCCATTCTAAATTACGTCTGACAGGAATTCCTTGCCCATTCATAACTGTTCCCGGGCGAAGCCGGGGTGGGTTGCTAGTTGTTTACTAAAAGAAGTATTGCACTAAATACTAAGCAAGTTGTGAATAACAGAAACAAATCTTCAAGGGAATACGAACATATTAAAATACTATCCAGAACACACTAAAATACATTTCTAAGAAGAATAGAGCTTACCTCTACTAAACAGAAGAGATCTTTATTTTTATTTTTTTTCACTGATTTTGAAGACGATCTGGATCTGTCCCCTGGACATTTCTTTCGCCCGGAAATGAACCGGCATTTAATGTAATGAAACACTATCCTAGGGGAATATAGTAACAGATGATCCTCTGAGCGCCGACCCTGCGGTGTTGGAGTAGCGCGCCTGTCTCTCACCCGGAGGCCCCGGGTTCGATTCCCGGCTCCGTCAGGAATAAAAAAAACTGACGTGAAGGTTGGAACGGGGTGCACTCAGCCTCGTGAGGACAATTGAGTAGCTGTCTGACAGTGAGACAGCGCCCCGGTCACGAAAACCAAGATTAACGGCCGAGGGGAACCTGTGCGCTGACCACGCATCACCCCAATATCTGCAGGCCAAATGGCTGGGCAGCGGTCGCTTGGTAGGCCTAGGCTCTTCAAGGGCTGTAGTGCCAAGGGTTATTATTTTGATCCTCTGAGCAGCACACATTTCGGAACACAGGAAGTTCACAGATCATATCCACACAATCTGAAAAGATATCGCCCCACAACGCGCCTTCTTGCTCCAACTTTGCCTCCACTACTGCATCTACACGTTTCATTACACGTTCCATCACGTGAAATGTCCGGCTCCGTAGCTAAATGGTTAGCGCTCTAAGCTTTGGTCCGCCGTGTCCCGGGTTCGATTCCTGGCCGGGCCTTTTGGGATTTTAATCTCTTGAGGTTAATTCCCTTGGCTCGGGGACTGTGCCGTCTTCATCATAACCTCATCCGCATTACGACGTGCGGGTCGCCCACGGGCGTCAATTGGAAAGACCTGCACTCGGCCTCTCAGGAGGTCACACGGTCATTTTTTTTCTTTACGTGAAATAAAGATAAAGACGGGTATTTGAGAAATTTAGATTCACTTCCGCCAAAGTCTCTCAGCATGGTGAGGATACATACTTCACTAACAGTATTAAATGTTTCGGAATCACTTTCCAATGACCAAATGCAGGAAGTACATATCTCAATCTTCGTTGCTTCTGTGTGAATCAGGTAACCACTCAAATAATATACAACGTTATCGCCTGCTCTCTCAGAACTCTCATCATTAACTGACAGGGTTATAGGGTTCAATTTCTGTCAGTGTAATAGTTTCTTTAATTTGCTGACAATTGTTATCCTTCACCTCTTTGCTCGTATGTATTTCATTTCTCGCCACTGACCGTATTCATTAAGAGAAGAAAGCTAATTGTCTATAACGTCCTCATAATTAGCTTGTGAAGAAAGGACCTCTTTCACTGGTAGGCCTATGCATAATGATAACAGAAGTTTAAAACAAGCATAGAAATAAAACGTAAGTACAATTTGGGCGCGGTAATGTATCACTGCTTGACTGCCGTCCCGTCATGTGCTTTAGACCATATGCTCGGCGCGGCGACTGGTGTTGAAATTTAGAACTACTTCATCTTAACCATTGACTCATACGGAAGTTCCACCACTTATTACTTTACACGCCCTGGTTACAACTAACACTAGCAAACAGACTTGAGTCCTGCCTATAAATTCAAATCTGATAAATTGTAATACATCATGATTCAATAAAATCTTATATCCACTTGGTACAGTCACACTGTTAAACATATTCTAACCTTGGTCTAACCCTATACTTCTTGTCCTTGACCCTTAGTTCCATAACTAAGTTTGCCATTCCTGTGTGTCTTAGTTTGTGTCCAACCAACCTATCGCTTCTCTTTATTAGCAGTCGCCAGGGAAAACTCTCCTCTCCCACTCGTCTTAATATCTATTAATTTGTCACTCTATCTACCCATCTGATCTCTATCATTCTCCTGTAACACCACATTTCAAACGATTGTATTCTTATTTTTTCTGTTGCACCTACAGTCCAAGTTTCTCTTACATAGAGTGCCACACTATAGACAAAGGTTTTCGAAAATATCTTTCTAATACCTAAATCTATATTTGATGTCAACATGTCTCTTTTCTCTAGAAATACTTTCCTTGCTCGATCCAACCCACTTTTACGTAGATTTCATTTGAAAGCTATTTATATCCTCTTTGCACCGTCCATACTGGTTTTTTCTCCCTAAGTAGCAAAAGTCTCCTACTTCCTTTAGCTTTCCACCTGCCAATTAGACGTCAATTCTTCTTCTTCTTCTTCTTCTTGGTTGTAGTTCGATTTGGAACGTCGTGACCCTTCACGCAATTCTTTTAACAATACCCCACCATACACCGCGGTCTTCTGCTGTGTGCATTAATTTCTGAAGTGGCAGATTAGTGAGACTTTTTATCTGGTCAAGGTACCGGTTCGGGGCGCGTCCCCACAGCCGTTTTCCGTCAACTTTACCCTGGATGATACACTTCTCAATGCCATCTCGCCGGATGACATGGCCGAACAAGTTGTTCAGTAAAGAACATATAGCCTACTTTCTTTAGTTCAAATAACATTTTCAAATAACGCACAATAGGCTGTTACAAACCCTTTAAGATAAAAAAGTAAAAATGTATCGTATTATCAACTTGTCTTTCTCCAAATTCTATGCCCAAGATAGCGGTTTGGAACCAATGGTATGCGAATCAATGGAGTCCCACGTAGACCAGTCGTGACATCTAGTTGAGAAGTATCGAACAAGATAATCCTAACAGGGCGAGTGCATTCTAGCGGCCATAAAAATAAACTTTTCAATAAAATCTGTAAGTTAATCTGATCTGTTTTAAAGGAAGAGGTACGATTTCACATAGTACTCTAGCAGATGGTGCTAGTTCAGGATATTAATTAATACTTTTATTTTATTTTATTTTGGTCACAAGACGCGTCCTATATGAAGGTATGTTGTTAGCAAATTTGGTAGAGATAGAATGATTTGTTTAGTCGTTATTTTATTTTACGTTTTGAACGTTTGAGTGGCCGCCATTCAGTTTTGGTAAAGATGGCGGCGATATAAAAGATGACACTGAGGTGCCCTTTGCTAGTTCTACCTCTGTACCAAATTTCGTTGAATTCGGTTTCACCGTGTTTGAATCGATAGGGGGGACAGACATTCAGAGAACGCACACTCACACACACAGACTCACTCACACACACAGACAGACAGACACACAATTTTTGGCCCTGTGTAGATCTCATAAGTCTACTTTCATTTTTTGCAAAAATCGAAAGTAGGCTAAAAATAGAGGTTTCTAAATTCTTTCGGCTGCAGTTCATTATTAGCCTATTTTCAATTTTGAAAAAAAAAAAAAAAAAAAAGGCTTATGAGATCACCTTTTGTCCGTGTGTGTGTGAGGAGTGTGTGTGTGTGTCCCCCCATAATAAATTCTAAACGGCTGGAGCGATTTCAATGAAACTCGGTAAGTTCATAGCACTATTCCGGGCGACCCCGACCGTCCCCTTCAAATTTTGTTACGTCTCACCAATTCAACATGGCGGCTGTGCGAAATATTTCACCAGCATTCAATATCTCCGAAACTATTACCGATATCACCCTGGAATTTATTAAGGTGATAAAGGGAACTAGAATTTCACCTATGTGACTTTTGAAAAACTCGTAACTACAAAACCAACATGGCGGCCACGCGAATTTGCGACTATTAAATAGACGTTTCTCGCGATTTAACCAACCAAACGCAATAAAACTTGGTACAGTATATGTTTATACATATTGTAATGTACCGACATCTAACTTCGTTCACTTGTTTACATAACCACAAGATGGCGGAAGTGCGAAATATTTCACCGGCATTCTATATCTCTGAAACTATTAGCGGTACCATCCTGAAATTTTGTACGGAGATAAAGGGCACTACTGGAAGTTCATCTATAAGATTTTCAAAAACCAGTTAACTACAAAACGAACATGGCGGCCAAACGATTTTGAAAATTTTAAATACACCATTCTCGCGATTTAATGTTCCAAACGCAATGAAATCTGGTACAGGAAACGTTTATACACATTATAATGCACTGGTATCTAATTTAGTTCAATTGTTTACAAAACCTCAAGATGGCGGTTGTGCGAATTTTAAAATTAAGTTTTTTTTCTTGTGTCGTAATCATGCGATCGAAGTGAAAGTTTGAATAATGAACCTACGCAATAATTTCCCTTTAATGGCACATGTCTATATGGCCTATACATTTAACAATCTAACATGGCGACCATCCGAAATATATAGACGGCTCTGAATATCTACGAATCTATTATAGCAATCAAACTGATTTTTTTATGTTCATAGGGGCTATGAACTTAAGTTCACCTATAGGACTTTAAATAACCTGGTAATCACAAATCCAACATGGCGGCGACGCGAAGTATAAATATTCACATGGACGTTTCTCGCAATTTAACCATCCGAGTGCAGTGAAACTTGGTACAGTAAATCCTTATACGAATGTTAATCCACTGGCATCTAATTTATTTCAATTGTTTCCATAACCACAAGATGACAGCTGTGCAAAATTGTAAAATCTCCTTGTTACTTCTTGTGTCCTAATCATGCGATTGAAGTTTGAATGCTACACGTACACAATAATCTTCATGTAACAGTACATAACTCTAGGACCTACATATATAAAATCCAACAAGGCGACCATCCGAAATATTTAGTCGGTTCTCAATATCTACGAATCTATTACAGCAATCAAACTGAAATGTAGTATGTTGATAGAGGCAATTAACATAAGTAGGATATATGAAAATAGGCCGTATAGTTCTTCACGGAACTACTTGTTTTTGTTTTACGTTTATTGATTTTCATAATGAATTCTTTCCTGAATTTAGGATGTTGCAATACTTAAAAACTTTCCAAACAGCATAACCCAAAAACAAAAGGCTAATATGAATAGTATTCTGGACCGTGAAACCCTTAAACTACAAAATGTTCCATACTCATTAATTTGCATTAGGGTAGCCTATACGTACAAATTCTTTGGCATAGCAAAGGTAAAGACTTCTACCAAAACCTGGACTGGAAGTTAAGTACTGCTGGTAGTTCAGGACAGGAAAAAAGCCCTTCTCGTTGCAGCTAATGACACTGTTACCAGTGAATCTTACTGCTGGCTAATGTTCTCGAGCAAAAAGACATTTCCTCGTACTGGACTTGCGACATTCTCCTGGCGTATGTGAAGCCCTAAACGACACTTAAACATTTTAAAAGACGCGTGACAAATTGCCAAGGTTGGAATGTTTTCTTATCATTTTCACTTCTTGATGATGTGACAATTTCATGCTATTTGCTGTCACTTCTCAATGTTCTTTGCTGAAGAAAGAAGTACCTGACCTCAAAGAGTTCAAGGATCTCTGAAACACTCACCAGTGTAATAGAGTGCTTAGGAATGATCCACAACTGCACCGGCTAGGCTAACTGTTCTTTCAGAGGTTTGAGTTTAAAAGCTTGGCATTGACAGTAGCCATAATAGGGAACCTATTGACGGTGGACTTTCTGATCTCACTGAAAGTGGGTAAGATTTACTTATATTATTTATTTATCGTATGGAAAAGCCTCCGTGACTTAGGCGGCAGCACGCCGGCCTCTCACCGCTGGGTCCGTGGTCACTCCATGTGAGATCTGTGCTGGACAAAACGGAGGCAGACAGGTTTTTCTCCGGGTACTCCGGTTTTCCCTGTCAAAATTTCATTCCAGCTACTCTCTCCACTATCATTTCATTTCATCTGTCATTCATTTAATCATTGCCCCAGAGGAGTGCGTCAGGCCTCGGCAGCCGGCACAGTCCATATCCTCGCCGCTTGATGCTGGCTTCATTCATTCCATTCCCTGACCCGGTCGGAGACTGGAAGCAGGTTGTGGATTTTCATTTATTTATCGTATGGCTATTAGTGCCGGGAGTGTCCCAGGACATGTTCGGCTCGCCAGAGGCTGTGGCTGCTACTAGCGGACACTTATAGGGTGAGCTACAAGTTCCGTTCAATTTCAAGTAGTCCCAACTTTCTCTACCAGATGTCAATGATACCTAGTGGTGAACGTTGGAACTTTGATAGAGCGTTCCAATGAAATCTAACCTAGAAATTTAGCTTCACACAAGTTTAGTCTGTGGAAGGATCTTTTATATGCCATAAATCTATGACATGGGACCGCCGGCTTTACTTCCCCTCTGAAGGAAGGCATAATGAAGGATTTTAACGCTCTTAAAAATCCGACAACTTCGGCCGGGTTTGAACCCGCGATCTTGGACACAGCAGTTCAGCATGCTACCAACTACGCCACTGAAGCCGCTAGTGGGGAAGATGAGAAGTTATGTTATTTAAAAAAATTCTGATATCACTATATTTTTGATACAAGAATCAATCTCTCAATTTTATTAATACGTTTATAGAGTCAAGAAAGCAGATTAACAGTCTGCTATTTACATTTAATAACAGCATCAGCTCCCTCGTAACCTGTATATCGCAAGGCCGCCTTTTATGGTATCGGGGTGTTCATTGAGATTCCGGTTCCAGAGGTCCTTGGCTCAATTCGCGTTCCTGACAAGATATTTTATTGTGGTCTGAGCGTTGGAGTGGGATACACTCAGCTTCGTAAGACGAAACAGAGAACAACGATGATAACTTCAACTGTCCAAAAATGTTGTTTTCCATGGCTTCCCACATTTACTCCAGACAAAAGTCTGTGTGGTTCTTTAACTTAAGGCCACGACCGCCTCCTTCCCAATCCTAGTCTTAATTACAAGTACACACACACTACTACTACTACTACAGACACTACAATAATGTTACCAGAAAGATCACGATGTCGAATAACTCCTCAGTGATTCAACAACGCCTGTCGAGGATGAGAGGCCTTATGGTACTCGCTGGAGAAAGTGATTGTAGTTAGCCCTACAAGTTGAGACACCCTAAGGGGTTAAATTATTACCATCTAAATCTCCTCATGAACAGTTTCACAGCTACACATTGATCGTCAACCCACGACGAATAGGAGTGTGCCTCTGTTGGGTGAAGGGTACCATGTAATTGTTTCTTTAATGTGATATAAATATAAGTTTCCGGTAGGGCGCCAATTCATAGATAGAATAGTCTACTATGAATGAATATTCTTTTAATACAGACACGAGAACTCATTCATCTCAGGAATGGTGTGTTTATAACACCAACCAGGACACTACAGTAAACAAGGCAGCTTAATATTATACTGCAACATAACAATAAATCATTGGAATGCTACTTACTATTTAGTGGTATTATGGGATGTATATTTAAATGGTTCCTGTAATGTAGTCACAATGAAATAATTTCCAAGTTATATCATTAGTCTTTATATCCTTTATTAATTTTTACTGCCGTGGAAGAGCTATAGATGAAGCCGTAATACTATAACTAATACGACGTATTAAATAAGACAGATGAAACAAGTATATTCTCCTTCGCGTTTTTTTTTTCATACAAACACATTTCTTTTATAATCTGCAATAACCTCCAATCACTTTTTATTTATCAAAGTTCAACTCTCATTATCTAAACTCATCTCTGCTATCGTCAGAGTTGACACTCTCGTTTCACTAGTTCAAGTTTCCTCCACTCAAGCGCACCAACGCCACCTCCAAAGAACACTAAGCATTTTTATATAAACGAATCACGGCCTATGTGGTCTCAGTAAACGTTACAATCGCCCCCAGAAAGCCTGACAACTATGTCATATTGAAGGGCTTTCTGATACACATACAACACAAAAGAAATACCGAAGAGCGTGATACACGGAGATCTGGACTTCCCTCTTCTTCATGTGATTATACTATCATCTTGTCCAAATCAAGCTGCACAACACACCATCTTCCAACCGTTATCCGCCTCTTCAACCAATTCTGTAGTCTCCTCTCCATACCTCAAGCTCACCCTGATTAACTTGAAATGTTCTTGAAGAATAACATCCACAATTGGATATCAAGATACCAAATCACCATCTCCACCTCCACTGCCGCTAGCACAAGGTGGCTTAGTCGTAACTACCACATTTTCCTAAGCATGGTACACACTGAGAAGGCTATTGCAAAACTGGTTATAGGTCGGCCGTTCATTTTTGTAGTGAATATATATATATATATTGGTACTATATCCTCTGATATTGGTTCAGCATCCATTTTTAGGCGATCCATGGTTCTTTGCAGTAGATCACACGATACTATTCCCAATTGCTTATAGCTGAATGTGAACATTGCTCCACCATCAAAAGCTTGTCAAATCTGTCCACTTTAGAATGCAGTGTAGGACATTCCTTGAAGTATTCTGTACAAAGTTCCAACTTTAATTCGATAACTTAGAAAACTTGGAAATTATATTTTAATTGTTCAGAATTACTACACAAAATCAAGTAAAAAAAACAAAAGCTGCAATAATATGAATGGACAAAAGGTTAAATAGAAGATAACGAAAAATATCCACAGCATAACTCAAAATTAAGAAAGATACTAGGTAACACACACAATGAAAAACATATACATTACAGCATACAAACGAATACATATACATTGTGCAACTGTATCAAAAATTAAGAAAATAGACATATACTGTATATGCCTCCAATACTGAATTCATAACTAGAACAACAAATAGCGGCACGCGCCCCCAACACATTAATTTTACGTCCAGATAAAAAATGATCTTGACAACTTCCTATAACCAAATTTACGTTACATAATCGACTATATATTTTAATAATATAACCTTTTCTTCTCGTTCTCTTAATTCAGTGTCTCTATGGATTTTCTTCCCAGCTTTAACTTCCAAGTTAACTCTTTTCTTGACATCAACTTTATCAAAATTGTCAATACATTTAGGCTCATTATCATCATCATCATCATTAGATTCATTATAGCATTGGCCTGTATGTCTTGTCCATGCTCTAATATAGCGAACTCCTACTGCTCTTCTGGACCTATCTGTATCAATTATTCTAAAACGAGACGTATCCCCAGTACCATTTTCATCGTTATCACGCCTACAATATCCATCCCCTCTATTTCCATTAAAGCGTCCTCCTCTGCTGTGTCGGCGGCGACCTCTACGTCTACCTCTACAACCTTTCTTTCTTCTTTGCCTATTATGGCCTATCCCACGTCTACCTCTATAACTAAGTGATTTCGGCCTATACAACAGTGGCGTCTACCTCCACATCTGATTCCTCTTTGACGCCTACTACGTCCTCTCCAATATATGCCTTTACAACATCGCCTTATCTTATATCGTAATTTTACTTCAAGCTCAACTATCTTCCTCTCATCCACTCTATTCTCCTCTACAATTTCCTCTAACTCTATGCTACTTTCGCGTAACGTCTCCTCTAACAAATTCTTCCTCTCCTCTACTCTATTCTCATTTACAATTTCCTCTAACTCTATGCTACTTTCATCTACCATCTCCTTTAACTCCAAACTACTTTCACCTACAGCCTTTTCTTCCTTTATAATACTTTTAGCCTCTTCTTCTAACA
Organism: Meconema thalassinum; assembly: GCA_946902985.2. Taxonomy (NCBI): domain Eukaryota; kingdom Metazoa; phylum Arthropoda; class Insecta; order Orthoptera; family Tettigoniidae; genus Meconema; species Meconema thalassinum. Next base: position 148,545,741 of record OX336390.1, on the reverse strand, counting down.
TATTCTTAATTTCACATCTGATCTCCTGTTTCACCCCCTGAATACTCTCCTGCAGAGTCCCATACTTCCTATTTAATTCCTCATTTTCCTTGACCACATTGTCTAACCCTTGATGAATTTCCTTATTATTTTTATCTATCGTCTCTCTCATCTTCTGATTTTGCCTACTTATTTCCTCTCTCATACCCTGATTTTGCCTACTTATTTCCTCTCGCATCTCCTGATCTTGCCTACTTATTTCCTCTCGCATCTCCTGATTTTGCCTACTTATTTCCTGATTTTGCCTACTTATTTCCTCTCGCATCTCCTGATTATCTCTCTTACTTTCATCAAATCTTTCACTCAGCATTCTCATGATCGCAGCTAATGAATCTTCCGAAATTCCTTTCTCTTTACTAGTATTCGGGTTACTCTCTGACATCATAGTATTATCATCTACGCTCTCTTCGCTATCAAGACCACTTCTTAGCTTCATATCTTTCTCCGACATACTGAATTACACTTCTAAACACAAGCCCCAAAATCACTCGCACAATATATAAGCATTCCTACCCCTACACTGATGTGTCCTGGTTCTCGTTCCCCACGTTGGGCGCCATTTGTAATTGTTTCTTTAATGTGATATAAATATAAGTTTCCGGTAGGGCGCCAATTCATAGATAGAATAGTCTACTATGAATGAATATTCTTTTAATACAGACACGAGAACTCATTCATCTCAGGAATGGTGTGTTTATAACACCAACCAGGACACTACAGTAAACAAGGCAGCTTAATATTATACTGCAACATAACAATAAATCATTGGAATGCTACTTATTATTTAGTGGTATTATGGGATGTATATTTAAATGGTTCCTGTAATGTAGTCACAATGATATAATTTCCAAGTTATATCATTAGTCTTTATATCCTTTATTAATTTTTACTGCCGTGGAAGAGCTATAGATGAAGCCGTAATACTATAACTAATACGACGTATTAAATAAGACAGATGAAACAAGTATATTCTCCTTCGCGTTTTTTTTTTCATACAAACACATTTCTTTTATAATCAGCAACAACCTCCAATCACTTTTTATTTATCAAAGTTCAACTCTCATTGTCTAAACTCATCTCTGCTATCGTCAGAGTTGACACTCTCGTTTCACTAGTTCAAGTTTCCTCCACTCAAGCGCACCAACGCCACCTCCAAAGAACACTAAGCATTTTTATATAAACGAATCACGGCCTATGTGGTCTCAGTAAACGTTACAATTAAGTAGCATTCCAATGATTTATTGTTATGTTGCAGTATAATATTAAGCTGCCTTGTTTACTGTAGTGTCCTGGTTGGTGTTATAAACACACCATTCCTGAGATGAATGAGTTCTCGTGTCTGTATTAAAAGAATATTCATTCATAGTAGACTATTCTATCTATGAATTGGCGCCCTCCCGGAAACTTATATTTATATCACATTAAGGAAACAATTACAACCTGTCCTACACAAATTTCCGTTTCCGTTATCGTTTCACCCTCCAGGTTTGGCTTTTCCCACGGACTAAGCGTGGAATCCCACCTCAACCGCCACTGCGGGCAGTGTCCTGGAGCTTGATACTCGGAGTTGGGGATACAACCGGGGTGTGTGACCAGCACTACGCCCAGGTGGCCTCACCTGCAAAGCGAACAGGGGCCTGATGAAGGGATGGGAAGAGTGGGAGGGATAGGCAAGGAAGGGGGAGGGAGGCGGACGTGGCCTTACGGTAGGTTCCATCCCGGCATTTGCCCGAAGACGAAGTGGGAAACCACGTAAAACCACTTCGAGGATGGCTGAGGTGGGAATCGAACCCCCTCTACTCATTTGGACCACCCGAGGCTCAATAGACTCCGTATCAGTCCACATACCACTTTTCAAATTTCGTGGCAGAGCCGGAAATCGAACCGCGGACCTCCGAGGTGGCAGCTAATCACGCTGACCACTACGCAATGGAGGTGACACTACCAAAATTATGTAGCAATATTTAAGTTCCTAGGGTTTTTAAGCATTAAAACAAATGTATCCATTAGTAAATAGTTACGGTAACTCTAATTTATTCTGATACTTCCAATGATGCTCAGGCCTTCACAACAATAGCACATGGACTGAAATACTTAAGTAAATTATAACTTCAGTAAAATTGCAATCGTTAAGTTCAAGTAAAGCCGGCCTCGTGGTGTTGGGGTAGCGCGCCTGCCTTTCACACGGAGGCCCCGGGTTCGATTCCCGGCTCCGTCAGGGATTTTAAAACTGACGTGAGGGTTGGAACGGGGTGCACTCAGCCTCGTGAGGACAATTGAGTAGCTGTCTGACAGTGAGTCAGCGCCCCGATCACGAAAACCAAGATTAACGGCCGAGGGGACCCGATGCGCTGATCTCGCGTCACCCCAATATCTGCAGGCCAAATGGCTGGGCAGCGGTCGCTTGGTCGGCCTTAGCCGTTCATGGCTGTATAGTGCCAGGGGTTGACTTTGAAGTTCAAGTAAGCGAGAAACTTATTGCGGATAAATACCACAACATTTTTATAGGAATCAACTGAGTGCCATTCTTCTGAAAGCATTCTTCTGTTATTATTTGAAAACATTTCCTTTTTAAATCGCTTATCCCCCCAACTCAACTGCGATAGATCATTCCTCTACAGTCGCAAGGGTGGTGGCTGGGAGCTGTACACACTTTAACAGCAGATACAACTGGGGATGGTGGCAGGCCGATCGCCCAGGGATCGCTAACTTGAGTCTAATTAATGAAGGGCCTGGAAAGGGATTTTGGAAGGATGTCGGCCGTAGACATGTTGGAAGGGAACCGTCCCATCATTTGCCTGGTGGTGAAAACGGAAAATCACGAAAACCGTGGTTTCAGGACGGCCGAGGTGGGATTCGAACCAACGCTCTCCCGATACCAGCGAGGCACGAGATAGCGTGTTAGAACTCTCGACCACCGTGGCTGGTGTCTGTTACTTACTGAAGATATTTTGCATAACATACATACTACCCTACATAAATTCATTAGTACCAACAAACGTATCTGGGTCATAGCGTTTTAGTGCTTAACAGTCAGGGTAAGAGATGAGCTTCTGTAAAATGTATTTAGGGCTGAATATCCTTCTTGACGCCATCTCATCAGATAAGTCAATTGAGAAATAAAATAAAGGAGAATGATGGTATATTGGCTTTCACGGACCAGTTGCTTGCCACGGTGGGTGATTGGTCAACGTGTCGTTCTACTAACCCCAAGCTTGCAGGTTGACTCCTGGCCGTGGTATGTGATTTTTGAAAGGCGGCAAAAATTACGATGTTGGCATGTCAAAGAACCCATTTGAATTCAGTAGGCCGTGTTCATAATGGCAAAATTAATCTCGGGATTTTCCGCCGACACTCATTTCTCTACTGGAAACGCTATAGTGTTCAAGGAGCTTAGATATCTAACCTCCTTGACTTGCATAGTGCTTCAAGGAACAACGAAATTCGACATGCGAGCTACCCTTCGGGTGTCAAATAACAAAGCTTGCACCCGGCACCCGAGGCCATACGATATTAAAAAAAACGGACCAGTTAATTAAAACTTATTAAAACTCATCAATTTTTCTTGCTGAGTTTTAATAAACTGGCCGTAAGAGCCAATATAGTATAGCCTACCATCCTTTTGGAAGCCTTCATAGGGAAGTTAAGGCTGCTTGAGCTTTTAGCTCCCGCAGTAAAGAGGCGCCGGTGCGCTTAAAAAAAGGGAGGTAGCGCGCAGTTCGCTACTCCTGTGGGGTTCCGGGCACGGACACCAACAGCCCGCTGATGAGCCAGCTTGGTGTTCTAGGCGAAACCCCACACAAGACACGGTGCAAACCTAGAAAAATTGGTGAGTTTTAATTCACTGGTCGTGAAAGCCAATACACCATCTTTTTGGAAGTCTTCATAGGGAGCTTAAGCCTGCTTGAGCTTTTAGCTCCCTCAGTAAAGAGGCGCCGGTGCGCTTCATAAAAAGGGAGGTAGCGCGCAGTTCACTACTCCTGTGGGGGTCCGGGCACGGACACCAAGAGCCCGCTGATGAGCCAGCTTGGTGTCCTAGGCGAAACCCCACACAAGACACGGTGCAAACCTAGAAAAATTGCTGAGTTTTAAAGGTGAATAATAATGTGTAAAAAGTTGAAAAGAAACTACCGTGCCCTATTACACTAGAAGGTATCCTCCCGGCATTTGCCTGGAGTTGAAGCTGAGGAAACTATTTCAAGAACGGCTGATGGTGGTGATCGATCTCACCTCTTCTCATTTGTCCTCACATGGCTGAGTGTATCCTGTTTTAGGCTTGAGGTCGGAATTAAAGCCAGAGAATGACAAGACGAGTTCTGGTAACTGTCCACCGCAGCGTAGTCATGCTCGTTAAATCATGCACCACGGCCTCGAGGGCATCTGCAGCAAGTCCGGAGATTGCCGATTCGAATCCTAGCACTGACAGTGGCTATCCTGAGTGTGGGTTTCTCCAGATTTTTCCACACTCCCTCCAGGCTCGGGGCACTTACCTCATCCCTGTCACTAAGTTATTACAGCTACACGTACTAACTTACTGCAGTCATCACAGAAATACAGGTTACCAGACAAGCTGAACACACACCTAACTACACGGAGCTGATGACGAAGTTATCCCAAGTCGCTAAAATGAATTAACAACAAAATATCTGAAATATACATTTGACGATGGTTTCCAACCGCAGTACTAAGTTGTGTATTTTACGCACAGAGAATAAAAGCCATGTAAAGAATTGAAATGGCGGCTTCAGTGGCGTAGTTGGTAGCATGCTGAGCTTCTATGTCCAAGGTCACGGGTTCAAACCCGGCCGAAGTCGTCGGATTATTTAGGGGCGTTAAAATCCCTCAGTAAGACTTCCTTCGGAGGGGCAAAAAAGCCAGCGGTCACATGTTATATATTTTTGGCATGATAAAGAAATTATGGGCTATATTTGACTAACGCTCTTAGGTTCCAACGATCGTTACCGGGAACCGACTGCGGTGGCATCTAGTAACAAAGTTCAGAACTTGTTGGTCATTAACGGTTGCGTTTGGTAGCAAAAGTTGGAACTACTTGAAAATCAAATGTCTGCAGTTCTTACTTGAATTAAAAACAGATAACACACGCTAATACAGCCATTACAATTAACACCGGTTATCAGACAGATTATACACACACACCCAAAGTACACGGGGATTCATGACCGCGTTGTCGCAGCCCCTAAACTGAGGAACCAACCAAAGAATTGAAATGCCTGACGCATACGGGACACGAACCCGTGAGTTCGGCTTGTAATCTTTTAACAACACACGACCTAACAGCTGAAAGCTTCGGTTTGTTAGCCATGTGCTCGCAAAATTCTAATTTTTGTGTATCCAAAATTGTTCACGATATGCGGTAAATACTGATCGTGCTAATTTTACCAATGTTTTTAGAATCCATTGTCAACATCATAATTAAAACGGACGACTGTACGTTGTAATGTAGCATTGTGATGAGTCTACGAGAAAACTCGTTAAAAATAAGTTAATTATTTTTTACAATGCTCCACTTTTACTAGAATGAGTTTAATTCTCTAGTTTCCTTCTGTTTTGTTTTGCTGCAGTTGAGTTTAGTAATATCCTCACACACGAAACAACAGCCCATTTGTCAAGTTTAATAGAGACTTTATCATGTCAATTATCAAAGTAAAAGAGGGGCTCCCAAACAATAGAGTAGATTATTATCTAAATGCCTACCCGCCCTCCTTCGCCTCTTCACCCCATTACCTGCACAAAGCTTACGTCTCATTTAGCGGGCTGTATTCACACCCAACAGATGTCAGCACCTCCGCATTTAACGTGGCACAAACCGTCGAACCTCGATATCTCGAAGTTCCAATACTCGAATTTTCGATTACTCGTAGTAATTATTATTTCCCGAACAAGCTGGTATTCAGAAAGGTGTAAGGCAAGGCTGCACCTTATCACCCATACTTTTCAATCTTTACATTGAACAAGCAATGAAGGGAATTGTGGAAAAGTTTAAAGTGGGAGTGAAGATTCAAGGAGAAATAATTTCAACTCTGAGATTTGCCGATGACATAGTCATCTTGGCCGACACGCCTGAGGATTTTAATGTGCTTTTGAATGGTATGGACTCTGTCTTGAGAAAATAATTCATGATGAAAATTAATAAATGTAATATATATATATATAAAATATATATTGGAATGCAGCCGAAATAAATCAGAATCCTCTATGGAGAACAAATTGGCAGGTGAAAAACTAAAGGAAGTAGGAGACTTCTGTTACTTATGAAGCAAAATAACCAGTAATGGACGAAGCAAAGAGGATATAAAAAGTAGGTTAGTTCAGGCAAGGAAAGTATTTCTACCGAAAAGGAATCTGTTGACATCGAATAAAGATTTAGGTGCTAGGAAGTCATTTTTGAAAGCCTTTGTCTGGAGTGTGGCACTCTATGGAAGTGAAACTTGGACTATATGTGCTGCAGAAAAGAGGAGAATTGAAGCGTTTGAAATGTGGTGTTACAGGAGAATGATGAAGATCAGATGGGTACATATAGAGTTACGAATGAAGAGGTATTAAGACGAGTGGGAGAGGAGAGATGTTTCTGGCGACTAATAATGAAGAGAAGAGATAGGCTGGTAGGACACGTACTAAGACACCCAGGAATAGCAAGCTTAGTTATGGAAGGAAGGGTCGAGGACAAGAATTGTAGAGTTAGACCAAGGTTAGAATATGTTAAACTGCCTTGGACGTAGGGTGTGGTAGCTATGTAGAGATGAAACGATTAGCTCAGGACAGGGAGGCGTGGAGGGCTGCATCAAACCAGTCAATAGACTGAAGACTCAAATAACAACAAGAAACTTCTTATAATTTACATGTATTTTTCTCTTTAATTAGACCCCCCAGGGGCTCACAACTTGTGGGACGTTGGTTGGCGACCACGGGACCCCTGCTGAGTCAGGCATTGCTTCCACTTACTTGTGCCGGTCTCCTCTCCGTCTTCTTTTCTGTCGACATCCCTTGGCCAACTCTTGTTCTTCTTGTTCTTTTCCGACCCCGACGGTATTAGGGTGTCCGATTCCTAGGGAGTCTCTTCCTTTCCCGCCTTAATTGGCCCTTGTCGTATCTTTCCTGTTACCCTCCTTCTGCGAGGGGTCAGCCTTCTTTTAGGTAGATTTCATTAGAAAGCTAACTATTGCAATGGGTCCCATTTTTCAACTTCCGGAAAATTTCGATATATCTTCGCGTTTCACATCCCCCAGACCCCAAAACCACCGTCAGTTCAAAAGTTTATATATAATTTATGTATATATATGTATATCAGTTTCTTGTGGACACGATAACTGCCGTAATTTTGCACCAATCACTTTCAATTTTTTACCGAATATATATACCTATAAAATCTCGGTCGAGTTCGTTACTGGGCTAAATCGGTCGAAGGGGGTGAAAAAGGGGGGCTTTTTTTCGAAAAAGTGAAATATTGCTATAACTCTCTTAATATGTGACATATCGAATCCGTTCAACGTTCATACTATGTGTCGGATAAAGCCCAAAAATTTATGTTTGAAGAGTTTTTTATAGCACCAACCATTGACCAAAGGGGTGGGAAAAAGTGGTTTTTTCGGGAAACATTAATCATATCTCTCTTAATAGGCACAATATCAAAACCGTACAAAATGGACAAAATTCCCCTAATAATTACCTAAAACTTTTGTCTGAAAGAATTTTTGATATGACCCACCATTACGCCAAGGGATGAGAAAAATGATTTCGGAATTATAAGAAAATGCCAAGAGCTATCAGAGGTTGCCATGGCAACACTACTAAATTGATGAGGGATGAGCCATCAGACGTTGCCAAGATAACGCACTTGCACGAGATCAGATTCAGATTTTCATCTGACTAAGAGTGAAGCGGCTTCGGTGACGTAACTGGTAGCATGCTGAATGTCTATGCCCAAGGTCGCGAGTTCAAAGTCGGCCGAAGTCGTCGGATTTTCTAAGAGCGCTAAAAATCCCTCAGTATGCTTTCCTTTGGAGGGGAAGTTCCAACGTTCGTTGCGAGTTGCTGGTTGCGGTGGCATCTAGTAGCCAAGTTCACAGCTAGGTGTCGTTGACGGTAGTACCTGGTACCAACATTAGGAACTACTGCTTGAAATTGACCGTCTGCAGTCCTTACCTGAATTACAGACTAATACAGCCATACCTAAGTACACGGGGTTACATGACCGCGTTGTCGCAGCCCCTAAATTGAGCAACCAACCAAAATCTCTGCGGGAGATATAATTTTGCGTGAAGAAGTAACTGACCGTTACATAGTCACACATCAGTGTCGAAACCTTGCATAAGGACAGTGTGACCACAAGTATAAAAATGGACCCCAAATTACAAGAAGGTTACCGTTCCCTTAAGACAATAAAATGTTTAAAATAAGCATAAAATGACGAAAAACAAAGTTAATTAAGCTCCAATTATAAAATATCTTCTCGCAATAAATGAGGTCTGATCCTTCTACGAAAACCTGCATATTCTGCCTATTTTCGCCTATACCCAAGTTTGTCCGGTGAAATCTACCTCCGCCTTCCGGCGTGCCGAGAGGACTTTTTATTTTCATGTTATCTCCTGCCTTCTGGTCAAGGCCCTCAAGGTGGTAAGGTGTGTGTGGCCCCACCACTTCTGGTGCACCCTGGATATTGCTACACTCTCAGGGGCTCACGGCTGGTGAGTTCGGGAGTTGGCGATCCCGAGGGATTCCTGGGCTGGGTCAGTTTTTCCTCTTTTTCCTTTGACTTTGTGGCGGCCCCTCTCCTCTTTCCTATCTGACTTTCATAGCTCTCCTTCCTTCCTAGTCCCTCAATCCTCATTCTTCGAGGGTTGAGGGTATTTCTTTTCTTCCTGTCCTTTATTTGTCTTATCCTATATTTGTTTACCATTTCTTCTTGTAGTACGGTATGTAAGTTTGTAGTTGGTATTAGTTACAGTTTTTTATTCTCATCTCATCTTTCACTATCACCCACACCATTAGGGGCCGATAACCTACATGTTAGGCCCTTTAAAACAGCAATTGTCATCATCATCATCATCTTTAATTCGAATTTCTATAACTCGAATTTTTCGATATCTCGAAGTTTAAATTATATGCCTGGCACATAAACTTCTTCATTTATCTCGAAAATTCACGTATTTTTACAGTGCAACTTGTTTCATACATGACTGAATGGGGTTGAGGACTTGGTAGCGGAAGCTCATGCATAGAAGATGAAGCAGTAGAAGATGACGGATTTCTTCAAGTCATGAAAAAGTAGATAAAGGCCTGTCTCCATTTTGTATTGTTAAAATTAACTAACTTAGACAATGTAATAAAGCTGTCTTTATTACCAACATCCATTTTAACCTATTTTCATCATATGAAATAATAGGCTTATGAGATCTCCTTTTGTCCGTGTGTGTATGTGTGTGATATATGTGTGTGTCCCTAATAAAATCTAAATGGCTGAACCGATGTCAATGAAACTCCGTAAGGACATGGTATTATTTCGTCAAAATCCGACCGTACCCTTCAAAATGTAAATACGTTTCAACAATCAAACATGGCGACTGCACGAAATATTTCACCGTCATTCTATATCTCCGAAACTATTACTGATATCACCCTGATTTTTAATGGTGATAGAGAATACTAAGGTAAGTTCAGCTATGTGATACTTAAAAACATGTTAAGTACAAAACCAAAATGGCGTCCAAGCGAAGTTAAAATATTTAAATGACATTTTCTCAAGATTTAATCAACCGAGAGTGTCTATACAAGATTTAATATGTTGCAATTAAATTCAATTCAATTGATCTCATAAAAGAAAGATGGCGGCTGTGCGAAATTTGAAATTATTTTTTTATTTTTGTGTCCTAATCATGCGATTTAAGTGAACGTTTGAATAAAGAACCTACGCAATAATCTCCATTTGATGGCACATAACTCTATGGCTTACATATAGAATAACATGGCGATCGTCCGAAATATTTAGACGGTTCTCAACATCTGCAATTATATTACAGCAATCAAACATACATTTTGTACGTTGATAGAGACTATTAACATCAGTTCACCTATGGGCCTTTCAATAACCTGATGAGGAAAAATCCAACATGGTGACGATACGAAATTTAAATATTTAAATGGATTTTTTCTCGTGAAACTTAGCACGGAAAATCTTCATACAAGGCTCAATATAATGGTATGTTAATTAATTCAATTTCTATGAGAACTTAAAAATGCCAGCTGTGCTAATTTTTTTAAATCACGTTTTTGTCTTTCGTGAGTTTGGGAGTTGGCAACCGTGAAGGATTCCTGAGCTGGGTCCGTTTTGTTTTCTTCCGTTGTCTTTGGGGCGGACCCTCTCTTATTTCCTATTCCTATCTGCCTTTCATGACTCTACTTCTTTCCAGGTCCCTCAATCCTCATTCTTTGAGGGTTCAGGGCATTTATTTTCCCAGTCTTTTATTTCCCTTATTCCTTTTCCTGTAAATTAGTTGTTAGTTTGAGTTGTAGAAATTCATTTCATCACTTTCACAATCACTCAAACCATAAGGGGCTGAAAATCCAGATGTTAGGGCCCTTAAAAAAAACAATTTACTGTTTATACTCTCTGCATGCTCCACTACATAAGTAGCACTACATGCACTTACAATACATTTTATAAATGAACAAAATAAATTACATTAAGTTATAGTCTAATAATTCAATTTCAAGATGACTTAATCTTAACAATATCAAACAATATTATTCTTCGTTTTTCCTAAGAGCTTGAAAATCCAGCGCATTAACAAATTTAGAAAATTCCTTCAAATACTTTTTTAATAGCACAGATTTCTGAATTGGCCAGTTTTCGTCTCTATTAACACTATTAATCAAGAATTGCCTAATATTTTTCACGTCACTGCACACGAAAATTATATGATCTATAGTCTGAGGGCTGCTTTTACAGGAACACTCGGGATTACGTATAATTTTAAGTCGGTGTAAGTACGAAGCAATATTTCCATGCCCAGTCAGTATTGTAGTCATATTAGGTGTTAAGGTGATTTTGGATTTTAATCTACCTGCAACTGTTGGAAAGAATTCTTCTGTAAGTGTGCCTTTTGAAGTTTGTTCCCATTTTTGCTGCCATTCATGAATTGATTCTTCTTTGAGATTTTAAAAAAAGTTGAGATGGGTATTCTATCGAAACAAACCTCTCTTAATTTTGTAGCTTCCGTTGCAATTTTATCAGCCAGTTCATTGCCTGCAACACCTGTATGTGCCTTAACCCATTCAAATTTTATTATCTAATTTTTTTCTTTTTAGAATATCTGTAGTCCTTCTTATATTCTCAATTAATTCGTTATGATTTCTGAAGTCCGCAATGGAGTTAATTGCTATTTTACTATCTGTGTAAATAATTACTTTCTTATCTTCATCATCCTTTGTCCTAGTAGTATCTAAGAATTCCAGAGATTTAAGTACGGTATGGCTAATTACTCCGCCTGATTATTCGAACAGTTGTCTTGCAGTCTATATTTCAATTGGTCTACTAATTCATGTGATCTGAATATAGCTATGCCAGCTCCCACTCCTTAAAAATCAATTATCATTATCATCATCTAAGAAATCAAGTACGCTCACAGTGTACTGTAGAGCCACCCATCTTTACGATCTTAAGGAGGACGCTAAAGCACTCCTCTCACTTTATGATGTCTTCCATTTGCCAACAATTTGTCTTTGGGACATGATATCAGGACATGATCTGGATTCCAATCTTGCCACTGTTAAGGAAACAACGGTGGGTTGCGCTAGAACTCAGTCTGATATTGTTCAACATGCTGGAATATTGAAATACATCTTTAGAGAGCTGGTCCATTCGGAGCATGCCCTGAAACAGGGGCGTATTTAAAGGGGGAGGGGAATTTTGTCACTTGTTTATGAATTAAAACATGAAAAACGAATATACGTATCATGTAAGCTTCTGTTGTCACTGAGCAACATATTGCAACATTGCAATGCGAGGCGAGGCGGATTTAGCGCGATGTAAACAGTGCGACTATCATATTGTTCTGATCTCGTAGGCCTATGTGTAATAATAACATAACCTCTTATTATTCTCCAGTGCCTTCGCGCTTAAGAACCTACCAAGAACAGCAACAAGTGGCCTTGAAGCGTGTTACAAAAGTTATATTCCTTAACTTTTATACCCCTATTAAACTTTTGGCAGTTTTGCTTGTCTCTGTTGCTACAACCGAATGGAGTTTTCTGAGTTTGAGTCGGCTGAAAACATACCATCCTACTTAAGAAATTCTACTTCTGAAAACAGACTCAACGGTCTAGCATTGTTATCTATTCATAGAGACAAAATGACGAAGTTATAAACCAATTTGCTAATGCATCAAGAAACCTTGACTCTGTATAGTGTAAGTTGTAAATCAAAACAGATAGTCATTGATGTTTTAAGGGGCGTAACATCGAGGTCATGTAGGGCCTACCCCGAATCAAAACAGTAATGTTCATTCCTTCCATCTAAATACAATAAAGTGTAAAATCTGACTGTACTGTATTAATAAAACGTAACATAAAGTTGTCTTCGTTGTGTTTGACATTAACTTAACCAAACATAAAACATCACAAAAAAATTAGTTGAAAACGTAGCCTTAAAACTCATCATTTTGTGCCAAATTATACAAAAGCCAGTCCCCCCCCAAATTAAACTCTATATGCGCTCCTACACTGAAATATGTTCTCTTCAAACAGAGAGGGCGAGACGTAGGCCCCTACAACTATTCCATCAGGGAAACCCATGCAATAATATTTTCTGTTTATTACTACCGGTACTTATTCTCTCAAATGAGAAATAGGAAAACAGCGGTAAACAAATCAGGGATGCAGGACTTTGAAAATGCTAAACCAAGAAAAACAGATTGGAATATTGCTGCAAAGAAACTTTCAGGGGTATAAAAGTTAAGGAATAGAACTTTTGTAACACGCTTCAAGGGCACTTTGCTGTTCTTGGTAGGTTCTTAAGCGCGAAGGCACTGGAGAATAATAGGAGGTTATGTCTCAGGCTTTCAGGCACTAGCTGTAGCACTGAAATTTCACCCAAGAAGATTTCTTTTTGTTTACAGAAGGTTGGCAAGCCTGAGCTGAGCATCCTCCTTCCCTGTATACTTTCCCATAACCAGTCTAAGATTAGCGATTGTTGTGGTTATCGCCGTTTTTTGTTTAATTCAATTAAATTATATCATATGTTTAAGGGTGATTTTTCACCCAGTGTAGCCTTGGTGTGATTTTTCATGAGCTATTCGTATTTAATGCTGTATAAATTGGCTGAAATACCTTTTGTGAAAATCCACAGCCTGCTTCCAGTCACCGACCGGGTCAGGAATGGAATGAATGAAGCCCCCATCTAGCGGCGAGGATATGAACTGTGCCGGCTGCCGAGGCCTGACGCACTCCTCTGGGGCAATGATTAAATGAATGACAGATGAAATGAAATGATAGTGGAGAGTGTTGCTGGAATGAAATTTTGACAGGGAAAACCGGAGTACCCGGAGAAAAACCTGTCTGCCTCCGTTTTGTCCAGAACAGATCTCACATGAAGTGACCGGGATTTGAACCACGGACCCAGCGGTGAGAAGCCGGCGTGCTGCCGCCTAAGCCACGGAGGCTACTGATAAATAATAAATTGTGGAAATGCTGTGGTAACATATGTTTTCTCCTCCGCTGTCTATAACCCACCAACCATCCCCCTTAAAATGTTGATGAAGGTGAAAGCAGAGTTGCCTACATCTTGGATTAATCCATGAACTAAGTGGGAACTGTTATTGCGCTTTATACAGGGTCTTTCACTCAAAGTGCCCGACCGCGCGGCGCGTGGATGGTCGGCCGAGCACATGGCAACTCACTGAGCTTGGGGTTGAGACTGAGCCCGTACGAATCACATGTAAATAACAAGGACACATAATAACACATAATCGAAATCACTTGTCACAAAAGATGTTGAAAATGTTCTCGACCTGCATCTACACGTTTCTGGTATCTTCTAAGAAAATTTTCATTCACACGCATTAGTTCATCTACCGAGATAGTCTCGATTTCTCTCGTGATATTTAGTTTGAGTTCATCTAGAGTGTGAGGGTTTGTTGCATAAACCTTATGTTTCAATTTCCCCTATACATAAAAATTGAAGCAATTGGCTTTTACTCTTAGCAATAACACGTTAGAACATTTTGAAACACAATAACCACGTACACACGTTATAACTTATAACACGTGTAACTTAAAATAGGCTATACACGAATTAACGAAGTCAACTTTACTCACAAGATTCACGGTCACGTAAAACTACAATCTTCCTTCCTTCTTCCTTCAACTTTACTCGTCAAATCCTGCGTCGCAACTGTCTCAGCTCCGTGTTGCAATGTGCTCGTCTGACCTTTGGCGCTGCGCCAGCCGTGAGTAAAAGACCCTGTACTAACAATCTGACTAGACAATTCCTTTTCATAAACAGCTGTTGAAACAAATTTTAAAATGGTGGAAATTTGTGTATTGAGTCTAATAATTTGAACAGATCTGTATACAGTATATTGGGTATAAACACATGTAATTTTTTCCTGGTTGTTTTTTTTTTCACATGCCCCAGTAATTGGGGTTATATTGTGTTGACCGACAGAAAAGTTGCAATATCAATTCAATTCAAACCCCTCTATGGGGTCATCCATAAAATATGTTCGCTCGAATGGCCCTTACAAGAATGTGACAAAAGTGTACGGTGATTATTAGGGTTCAGAAGTTTATGACCTAAAGAAGTACAAAATATGCAAGCAAATATGCCCTAAAAACTAGCTAAATATGACCTAAAAACTATTAAATATAACCTGAAAAACATGGCATTTCCTTGTTTGCTAATTGATTCGGAGCTAAATATATCTACTGGAGTGACATTCTATTGAAAGGCGGAAGCACACCATTGTCATGTTCCGTGACCTCATGCGTATAGTGTCGCAATCTAACTTCTCCAGAAAGATGTGCTAAAAGAAATGCGTAGAGGAGCGCCTTCTTGGAATCAGATCTTCTAAACCGGCTATCTGCCTGTTCCGAGAAAAGAAAGAAAAATATATCTACTATAGGCTGCTATTCGGAAATCCTGTGTTTGAAACTCGACGCACATAACACGCACCTTGTTAACGACGCCTCAATTTAAACAAAAATGCTGAAATTATAACCAAATATGACCTTATATCACTAAAATAAGACCAAATATGACCAAAACAATAAAAATGGCCGAAATATGCATTTATAGGCAACATCAAATTGCTTTAAACGTGGCCAGGGACACGTAATTCAAACTTATTTTTCAGATTTCGGGTAAAATGAGCTCAGGAAAAAAACAAGATGTTCAGTAAAGAACATATAGCCTACTTTCTCCTAAATGTATGAGTATAGTTATAACTCGATGTTATTATCAAAGAGTATAATAGAACTATTCTTTGTTGAAGACCTTAGAAACGATTTACCTCTACCAAACGCCACAACCTAGATAAAAACTGCTACCATCATTGAAGAAAGAAAGAAAGAAAGAAAGAAAGAAAGAAAGAAAGAAAGATAAGAAGTATATCAAGAATGTTATGGATCTGGAGACATAATCGACCGGACTGGCGGCGTGGCTCAGCGGTAACGTTCTCGCTTGCTGGACCGTATGTTTCAGGTTCGTATCCTGGCGCAGTCAGCTGGCATTTGAGGGTGCACAAATGCGAGGGAGCCGTGTTAGTAGATTTACTGGCACGTTAAAGATCCCCTTCGGGACAAAATTCTGGCACCCCGGCGTCTCTAAAAGCAACAGTAGTTAAAAGGGACGTAAAACCAATAACATTATTATTATTATTATTATTATTATTATTATTATTATTATTATTATTACATAATCGGCCTGACGCGGGCAACATCCAACTTTGAGTTGAGGCATGTCTTTACACGTCTGGCTGCGTATGACTTTCACAACCCTAATTGAATTAACAAATCTTTCCATGACCCTACAGAGACGTGTGTATACCAACTATGTGGATATTTTCGATTGCTATTTGGCTGAAATAGAAGTATTAATTAATATCCTGAACTAGCACCAACGATAGAGTTCAGATACTATGTGAAATCGTTTTGTTCTTTACTTCAATTAACATTTTCAAATAACGCACAATAGGCTGTTACAAACCCTTTAAAATAGAAAGTAAAAATGTATCGTAGTATCATCTTGTCATTCTTCAAATTCGATGCGCATAGAATGCAAATGGTATAGTAATCAATGGAGCCCCACGTAGACTAGTCGTGATATCTAGTGGTGAAATATATAACAATATAATCCTAACAGAGCGAGTGCATTCTAGCGGCCAGAAGAAGAAACTTTTCAATAAAATCTGGTCGGCGTGCAGTTACCTTTTTGGCAGCTAGATGTCTCGAGTAAATCTGCTGGCGAATTATGTTTTAATTAAATATATATTTTACACCATAATATGCACAATATAACGCTTAATTTTAAAACATCTGAGTCATTACAAAACAATAAACATATAAAATTTCAAGCAAAAAAACTAGCTCTGATCGGGTATGAACCATAGGCATTTGAGCGATAGGCTAACGCTCTACCACTGAGCTAATTGTGTCAACGAATATCGTTCTATATAAAATGACTTACATAGAACTTGTTAGCAAATAGTGATTTATACTAAACGATTTCATCACTGGAGTATATTATTTATATATAAAGCATTTCATACAAAGTTTATTTATTTTATATCAGTACGCTATATTGCATGCAATACTCAAATTAGTGAAATATAAGTCAGGCACAAGATATCCGCTGCCATCTTGTCTTATTACTAAATCAGCTCAGCTTTTTAAAATCACGTCTGCACTATAGTATTACAAAATAAACTTTTAATTTCGAACGTGCCTCTTCCTTTAGAACAGTTAAAACGATTCTCGGCTCGATAATCGGAACTGGTGGGTCCCATGATATGGATTATAAAGTTTGCATAATTCGCACGGCCGCCATCCTGAAATGGTATGGCCGACGACCTTGTAGTTTGGTCACAAGACGCATCCTATACGAAGGTATGTTGTTACCAAATTTGGTAGAGATCGGATGATTTGGTTAGTCGTTATTTGATTTTACGTTTTGAACGTTTAAGTGGCCGCCATTCAGTTTTAGTAAAGATGGCGGCGATATAAAACATGACACTGAGGTGTCCTTTGCTAGTGCTACCTTTGTACCAAATTTCGTTCAATTCGCATTCACCGTGTTCGAATTGATAGGGGGGGGACAGACATTCAGAGTACACACACTCACACACACACACACACAGACACACAGACACACACACACACAGACTCACACACACACATACACACACACAGACAGACACACTTTTTTCTCCCTGTGTTGATCTCATAAGTCTACTTTCATTTTTTGCAAAAATCGAAAGTTGGCTAATATGACTTCTCCTTAACATCCGAACCTTAGTGATTATGTTCGCTCTTCGGTTTTTGTTTTGTATTTTCGTTATTACCGGCAACCAATTTGCAAAATACAAATTACCGTAACTTATTTGCGATATAGCCTACGTTATTAATAAAACAACTTATTTCGTAGGTTGATTTGTAGAAGGGAAAATTCATCCTGTGTGGAATTCTCGGGATTTCAAAAATATTCTTTCTGACAAGAAGGCGGGGAGGGGATTTCATTTTATAGCATTTTTGCGAACGTATTTTATAGACTTTTAATTTTTTTAAATATAACTATTGTAACATATAACATGTAGTGGAGGCTTGAGTCAGGAAGGCAACTGGCGGTAAAAAACATCTGCTACCATAGAAACTCATCCCACTTCATCACCAAGCCCTTAGAAATTAGAAAAATAATTTTATTATAGAAAGCTTTTTAGTCGGTCAACACAAATTGTGCCCAATTAGGCCACATTACGTGGGAAAGCAAGTTTTTAAACACCCTAACCTGAAATAAATATTATATGAGATCGTATATTGTCTTTCACGGCCGGTGAATTAAAACTCAGCAATTCTTCTAGGTTTGTGCCGTGTCTTGTGTGGGGTTTCGCCTAGGACACCAAGCTGCCTCATCGGCGAGCCCTTGGTGTCCCCGCCCGGACCCCCACAGGAGTAACGAACTGCGCGCTACCTCCCTTTATATAGAGTGCAACTGCACTACTTAACTGCGAGAACTAAATGCTCAAGCAGCCTCAACCGAAGGCTTCCAGAAAGGTCGTATATTGGCTTTCACGGCCGGTGAATTAACTCAGCAATTCTTCTAGGTGTGTGCCGTGTCTTGTGTGGGGTTTCGCCTAGGACACCAAGCTGGCTCATCGGCGGGCTTTTGCTGTCCCCGCCCGGACTCCCACAGGAGTAACGAACTGCGCGCTACCTCCCTTTATATAGAGTGCAACTGCACTACTTAACTGCGAGAACTAAAGCTCAAGCAGCCTCAACCTCCCTATGAAGGCTTCCAAAAAGGTCGTATATTGGCTTTCACGGCCTGTGAATTAAAACTCAGCAATTCTTCTAGGTTTGTGCCGTGTCTTGTGTGGGGTTTCGCCTAGGACACCAAGCTGGCTCATCGGCGGGCTCTTGGTGTCCCCGCCCGGACCCCCACAGGAGTAACGAACTGCCCACTACCTCCCTACTGCACTACTTAACTGCGAGAACTAAAAGTTCAAGCAGCCTCAACCTCCCTAGGCGAAACCCCACACCAGACACGGCACAAACCTAGAAGAATTGCTGAGTTTTAATTATATGAGATATTTATCACAAACTAAATACGCATTTATACACAAACAAAAACAAAAAAAACAAAAAAAATGGGAGGGGGAGGGGAAGGGGGAGGGTTATTATCCGATTTGCAAAATCCAATTGAAGTTTATTTTTGACACTTTCCATATACGTTTTTAAGAAAATAACTTCTTTTGTCGGTTGATTCGTGGAAGGAATGGGATTCCTGCCAAAGGAGGGGGATGGGGGATAATTTACTTTTGAACACCCACTTAGGGGGGGGGCTTAATTTTATTTTTTACAGGTTAGGGTGTTTAAATAATTGGATCCAATTAAGTATCTCTCCTCCCTTTTTTTTGTACATAAAACATTTTTTTTTTTGTGATAAATATCTCATGTTATATTTCTTTCAGGTTAGGGTGTTTAAATACTTGTTTTCCCACCTAATGTAATTAATTGGGCACGATTTGTGTTGACCAACTGAAAAGCATCCTATAACAATACTAGGCAAAACTCAAAAAACAGCTTTGAATACTTCAATGGAAATAATAAGGGGCATGGTTGGAAATGTCTGTTTGTGGTGAGAAACTGACATGCTTAATTACAAAAGTCATTAAATGCCATACATTTTCTTTTACATCATGAAATTATTTATTTACAACCTCTTCAGTTGAATACAATAGAATTATGTACATTAAATATGAATGACAGATGAATATACTGTACACCTTGTGATTGTTTAATATTATTTAACAGGCTACATCAAATGATCGGTGCTAATATGGTATACAACTCCATTTCTCTCCTAAGGCTCCTTCATAGCAAATTAAAAGTAAATTCTCTTTAGACAGTACAGAAACTGGAGAAAATAACCTGGTATCGTAGGGTAAACAAGCGTTAGTCGTGATAGAACACCGTATGTGAAGGTATGTACAAATTTTACTGTCGCTATCATTCCGTTATTATATTTCTCATTGAGAGAGAGACTGCTATTGACCTGTAACTACTGATGTATAATGTTGTGTCATTCATATATTAATAATATGTATCTCCGCTCAATATTCATACATAAATATGTTTATTTAATATTACGGTTTTGATGTTAGGGTGTTCGAGGTGCAATGTGACGCCACGTCCTAAGAGTACGCAGCTGCCTTAAAATGTGCATACTCTTGGGACACTTCCAAGATTTTGACTATAATGCATTTTCTTAACATTCCAGGCAGTATGTCATCTAAATATCAATGTAAATCTGAGAGGCAGTTGTTCACTCTTCAACAGCTGAATACAGCTAGGGAAAGAATTGCTGCAGGCAGTAGTGTCAGAGCTGCTGCAAAATATTTGGGAGTAAATGAGGCAACACTGAGGAAGAGATTAAAAGCAGTGAGTTTATTATTATGATGCAGATAGCACTGTTCATTAATAACAAATAATAAAGTTGCTTAGATGACGAGATGGTAATATGTATCATATCTTATTTGCAGGGAACAGTACCATCTTCATTGGGCAGGTTCAAATCAACTTTCTCAGACGAAGAGGAGGAAGCTTTGGTGACTCGTTTCAAAATTCTAGATAGTAAATTTTTCGGCATATCGAGGAAACAACTTATGGCTGTAATATATCAATATGCCACACAAAATAACATAGATCATCCTTTTAATAATAAGAAGATGATGGCAGGTGACAAATGGGTTAGGGACTTCTGTCAGAGGCATTCTTTGACATTACGCCAACCTGAGAAGTGTTCTTTAGGGAGAGCCATGGGATTCAATCACATTCAGTTCCAGAAGTTTCATGAGAATCTAAACACAGTATTTGATGCAAATCCTGGACTTTGTGCAAGTGACATCTACAACATGGATGAAACTAATGTGTCAACAGTTCGAAATAAACTTCCTAAGGTGATTTCACCTAAAGGTAAACGACTGGTGTCAAAAGTTGTCACACAAGAGTGTGGAGAGTCGGTTACTGCAGTTTGCTGTGTGAGTGCAGCAGGATATTACATTCCAACAGATCTAATCTTCCCACGGAAGAGGTTCAAGGCAGAATTTTGTGACAGAACACCACCAGATACTTTAGGAATGGTGTCGGATTCTGGATTCATCAATACAGAACTATTTATATTGTGGTTACAGCACTTCGTGAAACATGTTATGCCATCTCAACAGAAGAAGAAATTGCTGATATTAGACAATCACGTATCCCACTGCAGTTTGTCAGCTATTGAATATTGCCAAGAGAAGGGCATTATTCTTCTGTCTTTGCCCCCACATGCTAGCCATAAACTGCAGCAGCTTGACGTATCCTTCTTTGGGCCACTCAAGAAGTTCATCTCAGAAGAATGCGATCGCTGGATCACACAACACCCAGGTCGGCCCATTACAATTTACCAAGTTGGTGAAATATTTGGGACAGCTTACACCAAGACAGCCTCTGTGGAGAAAGCAGTCAATTCATTCAAAGCTACTGGTATCTTCCTTCAAAATCCAGCAGCTTTTAGAGATGAAGACTTCTTGCCTTCATCAGTGACTGAGAGAGATAGGCCTATAGACAAGCCTCATGAAGAAAGTGATTTGGGAAATGATGCTGGACCATCATGTAGTGAGCAAAATAATGAATGTGCCCAGACTAAAATCACAGATGATTTGTTAGAAGAAGAAAATCAAATCACAACCGGTATCTCGCTGAAAGATCTTCTTCCTAGCCCAAAAGGGTACAGAGGAAAAAATAAAGGGAAAAGATCAAAATCATCAGCAATAATGACATCCACCCCTTTCAAAAGAACACTCGCTGAGGGTAGGAAAGCAGTTAGCCAAAGACCCAAGAGGGACGCAGTAAAGAAGTTGAATTTCACAGTCCAAGAAGAAGATGATGATGATGATGATAACGTGATGGAAATATTTGAGGACGATGATGAAGATGATGCCGCCTGTATTTACTGTAACAGCCTCTACTCAAAATCTAAATACCGAGAAAAGTGGATTCAATGCCAGAGTTGCCGACTTTGGGCTCATAGTCAATGTGCTGGGATTGATAGTCGAACAAAAAAATATAAATGTGAACTCTGCAAGTAAGGGTCTATGTACAAAAGAGCGTAAATAAATATTTACTTAATTAAGTAGCATGATCTTTATTCTTTTTCAAAGTGCGTACTCTTGGGCATTGTGTTTGCGTACTCTTGAGACACTATTCGCCCAAGAGTACGCATTTCCCACTTTTTGGCAACGTCAACCTACAGTTAATATGTGTGTTTCAATTGAATAATTACCCCATGGCTAAGTGAGATAAACTAACAAGGAACAGCTTCAGGTGTTTGTAATAACAAAATGTAGGATTTAATCCAAGAAAGTAACAACAAACAAAAAGTGCGTACTCTTACGTGGTCTTACCCTATACATTATCAAAGGGAAGCTCAAGTTCACTCCATCCAAGAGGTAATTACCATAATTATGTTGATTGCTATGTGCAATGATTTTCATTCTTCACTATACGGTACTGTATTTTATTATTTACTGAGAGCAGTGTTGGGCCTGGGTAAACTTGAACAACACCATAATTAACTTCCACTCCTTGACTAGTTCCCCCAAAGTCACTCTTAAAATCCAGAGTAAATCAGATTCATGCACCGTAACTAAATGAATACCAATATTATGTGACTTTGTCTTTTCGTTTTGAATACTGCAGTAATCAGCAAGCTTCTATCTTGTTTATTTTGCCATGTAGACACAGTTACAAGGTTTGTGGTATGTGGCTGTGCACTAGGCTTTGGGAGTAACTCAGTGATGTAAGTGTGCAGTTTTTCAGAATTTTGACCTCACAGAATATGTCAGCTTGAAAAATCCAAGAGACAGCCTTCAGGATACCTGGAATATCAGAGATGAGCTAAGAAACCATTCCCTATCACCTTAATACGTGCTGTTATCTTCCACAGAAGGAAAAGGGAGTAAATGGCATTATGGATTTCAAATAGTACCTGGTACTGGCAGCTGTCCGAGCTGTACCTGACTGATCCTGACACAATAACAATTGTAGATGCCATCTCAACAAGCTTAAAACTCTATCACTTGTCTCGGTTTATTTCTCATATGGTGAGACTTTGTGGAACTGTAGACATAACAAATCCACTCGCTTACTGTTGTTGATTCATTTAGGGTCTTTTCAACATCATGGTCATGTAGCCCCATGTATTTGGGTGTATATGTAAGCTGTCTGCACTGTCACCCCTTCTCTTTATTGTGGTTATGGACGAGGTAATGACACGGATATCAGGAAAGATAGGAGAAGATAAGATGAAAGCAATGGTGTTTGCAGATGATCTCATGGTCGGGGGAAACAAGGAGGAGGAAATTCAGGAGCAACTGAAGGCTTGGGAAGAAACAGTGGGAGAGTATGGATGGAAGTTCAACATCAGTAAATGTGAGATCCTGTTAATGACCAGGAAAAGGGACAGACCAATGAGTGGGATAACACTTGGAGGTGGACAGCTGAAGAAGGTGGAAAGTCTCAAGTACTTGGGAAGTATAGTTGAGGAAAATGGGAGAAATGACAAATAGATTACAGAACGTGGCAGACAGGCAGAAACATTTCTGAGAAGCATTAGGAGCTTAGTGAGGAATAAAGATGTCCCACAAAAAAGCAAGGAAGTGTTATACAGAAGCTACTATATCCCGATACTGACCAATGCAACAGAAACGTGGATAATGAAGAAAAGAGACATAAGCAGAATACAGGCAAGTGAAATGAAGTTCCTGCGAAGTAGGATCGGAGTAACAAGAAGAGACAGGGTGAGGAATAAAAAGGTCAGGGAAATAGTGAAAGAGGAGCCCTTGCAAGGTGGGATTGAAACATCAAGACTGAGATGGTATTGACACTTAAAGAGAATGGAAGAGAAGAAGATTCCCAAGAGGATACATGAGATGCAGATGCAGAGGAAACGACCAAGGGGAAGACCAAGAGATAGATGGCTGAAAGTAGTGGAGGAATGTGTCAAGAAGAGAGGCGAGGACTGGACCAGAGTGACAGCGGAGAGGTGGTGGGAAGAAAGGACCAAGTGGCGAGGCTTATGTTCCAAACAGACCCAGCCTGGGGCTGAAAACTGTACAAGATGATGATGATGATGATGTAAGCTGTCTGATAACCTGTGTCATTGTGATTGGTGTAGTAGTGTGTGTATTTAAAATTATGGCTAGGATTTGGGTAGGAGATAGCCTTGGTCCTAATTTAAGTACCGGTACCATCCAGCATGGCTGAGGTGGGAACTGAACCCACCTCTTCTTAGTTCTGTCTCATTAGATTGCCACGGTGGGTGAGTGGTTAATGGGTCGGACTACCAACCCCAAGCTTGCAGGTTCGCCCCTGGCGGTGGTAAGTGATTTTTGAAAGGCGACAAACATCACGACATGGATGTCATACGTTGTTGGAATGTTAAAGAACCCATTTGAATTCAGTAGGCCGTGCTCAATGGCAAAATTAATCTCAGGATTTTCCGCCAACACAAAGTTCCTCCATTCTCTACTAGAAAGCGCTGTAGTGTCAAGGAGCTTAGATATCTAACCTCCTTGACTTTCATAGCTTTCAAAGGAACGACGAAATTCGACATGCAAGCTGCCCTCTGGGTGTCAATTAACAAAGCTTGCACCCAGCACCCGAGGCCATACGATATTATTTTTATTAGATTGAGTGAACTCTATTCCAGCCCTTAGACCAGAATTGAATGTCTTGGCAGAGCAGGGAATTGTATTCAGATCTAAACAGTGCATTAAGATACGATTGCCAATGGCCAAGTTAGGAACTAAACGTTGTTTACAGCCAAGCAGAGCTTCCATTAGCACTGCAATATCCCTTTTACCCCACTAGCCAACAACATTATCAGTGCCACTCACAATAGCTATGACGCCAGGAAGTAGACAGTCACTGAGACAGAATGTTGGATACCAGTAGTGGCGGCCGGTAATAAGGTTGCAGTGTTGCACAACGACCAGATTAATTCAAGAAAAACAATTAATATCGTAGTAATATTTTTAGTAATAAAGGCTGTACGTTTCCTTTTAGCCTATATGTATAGAATTCATAATTCTGTTCTTTAATAATTCAGGAGTTATAGTAAGTTACTGTGAACTGTCTACGAAAGGAGCACTAGACCGTTTGGTCGTTACCTGGCCTGAGCAACGACCAGATCTCAATAGTGAAGGGTATGGCAGAGATGCTAGACCGAGTAAGTTCTATCCCAACAGTTAACTCGGCTGGTCGTTGCCCGCTGATTGCAACAAGGAAGCCAAGGCATGGAATGAGACATCAGAGATGCTTCATGAACTGCCAATGTCTTGCAATGCAATTTGCGCGTATTTGTGACACTCTCAATTCTTTCTCGCTCTTATATATAACTTACGCTGTTTTGTTCTCGTGAATGTTGTCATGTAGACCAGCGTTTCCCAAACTGTGATACGCGTACCACTGGTGGTACGTTCTTACTGCTGCAGTGGTACGCGGTGAAGTTACGAAAAACATAAAAAATATTAGATACCTTACAAAAAATATAAAATATAAAATAAAAAAATATAAATCATTGATATGTTGCCGGAGGACTTCAATGCGAAGGATATGGACCAGTTTTATGAATTGAATAAATTGTGATCCAGAACTAAATAAGGCAAACTTTTTTAAATATGGCACTTGTGAACTTTTGGATTGACAGGCATGCAGACATAGCTGACAAAGCAGTTAGATTTTTACTGCCTTTCACTACTTCGTACTTATGTGAGACTGCATTTTCTTCACTTATTTATCTCAAGAATAAATACCGGTATAGGCTCCTTACAGTGAAAAACTATCTTCGTTTGAGACTCAGCAATCTTAAACCAGACATTCCTACATTGGCTTCTAATCTTCAAGCTCACCCTTCACATTGAAGTTGTTAGTTGAACTTTGGTTTTTATGTTTAATTATTAAGGGTTCATTTATTAATATTATTTGTAGTGTCATTTCTGAATGTGTGAATTGAATACTTATTGTAATAAATAATAAAACAACTGGACACACTTTTTATTATTTGAACTTTAACTCTAACAGTCTGACTCTAACAAACATAATTTACAATCCATCTTTTGGTCTGTTTCGTAGTGGTGTTGGGGGTTATAGTTACTATATCTCCCAACCGTTAGGCGGTATGCAAGAGATTCTTATCTCTTAAAGTGGTGGCACACAAAAATGTTTGGGAAACGCTGATGAAGACTAACTTATAATCAATTTAATCTGATGGCAATGTGATGTTCTCTAACTGCGGCATTCGTGACGAATGAGGTACATCCGTTTTACCGTGCAATTGAATACCGTTTTCTTTGATATCAAGCAGTTTTTTACCTTACCACCTACGGTACCTTTAATGAAAATAGTGCAACACCCAGAAGAATTATCCGCCAGCCACCACTGTTGGATACACTGTTCATGAGAAGCCCATGGTCTATCAGATACAGGAAGTACAAGGTGAACTGGTATCATTGCATATAAAAGGACTGATGGATCTGCATATACACACATCAAAAAAAGTTTTGCATCACCTCGGTTCCCAGATCTCCGGCATATAGACGTTGACTGTGTATATTGTATCAAAGATACAGTCCCTTTGACTGTTCATAGATGTCACTAAAACTGCTCAAAGATGTAAACAACCATGCATGAGCAGGGCCTATTAGACGGAGGGGGTACGACAGCCGATCAGTTCCAGTCATTCCACCAGGACGAAGGTACGCTGCTCATGTTGTCTGTAGTTCTACCATGCCTAGAAGGTCAATACCGCAGTTCGATCGCGTCCGCATTGTTACTTTGTGTCAAGAAGGGCTCTCAACAAGGGAAGTTTCCAGGCGTCTCAGAGTGAACCAAAGCGATGTTGTTCGGACATGGAGGAGGTACAGAGATACAGGAACTGTCGATGACAGGCCTCGCTCAGGCCGCCCAAGGGCTACTACTGTAGTGGATGACCGCTACTTACGGATTGCCGCTCGGAGGAACCCTGACAGCAATGCCACCATGTTGAATAATGCGTTTCGTTCAGCCACAGGACGTCGTGTTTCAACTCAAACTGTGCGCAATAGGCTGCATGATGCGCAACTTCACTCCCGACGTCCATGGCGAGGTCCAGCTTTGCAACCCCGACACCATGCAGCGCGGTACAGATGGGCCCAACAACATGCTGAATGGACCCCACAGAATTGGCATCACGTTCTCTTCACCGATGAGTGTCGCATATGCCTTCAACCAGACAATCGTCGGAGACGTGTTTGGAGGCACCCTGGTCAGGCTGAACGTCTTAGACACACTGTCCAGCGAGTGCAGCAAGGTGGTGGTTCCCTGATGTTTTGGGGTGGCATTATGTGGGGCCGACGTACGCCACTGGTGGTCATGGAAGGCTCCGAAACGGCTTTACGATACCTGAATGACATCCTCCGACCCATAGTGCACCCATATCGGCAGAATATTGGAGAGGCATTTGTCTTCATGGACGACAATTCTCGACCTCATCGAGCACATCTTGTGAATGCGTTCCTTCAAGATAACGACATCGCTCGACTACAGTGGCCAGCATGTTCGCCAGACATGAACCCTATCGAACATGCCTGGGATATGTTGAAAAGGGCTGTTTATGGACGTCTTGACCCACCAACCACTCTGAGAGATTTACGCCGAATTGTCGTTGAGGAGTGGGACAATTTGGACCAACAGTGTCTTGATGAACTTGTGGATAGTATGCCACGACGAATACAGGCATGCATCAATGCAAGAGGACGTGCTACTGGGTATTAGAGGTAGTGGTGTGTACTGCAATCTGGACCACAAATGCTGAAAGTCTAGCTGTATGATGGTACAACATGCAATGTGTGGGTCTCATGAGCAATAAAACGAGCTGAAATGTTGTTTGTGTTGATCTCTATTCCCTTTGTATTTAAAGGTTCCGGAACTCTTGGAACCGAGGTGATGCAAAACTTTTTTTGATGTGTGTATTATAAACTTGACAATCAAATTCCAGTCCTATGAAGTGAATGACTAGAAATTATCGATCTAATGATTGACACAAAGGGAACCATAAATCCCCCTTCAAAAAATGTTTCACTTTGTCCAATGCAACAGATCATATTGTGGGAATTACGTAAATCGAATTAAACTTTACACTTCTTTTGAAAAGAAAAAAAAAAACATTTGTTTTTCTAAAACACATACTAATTAATGATTGATGTGATTTTATTCTAGGTGCTGGGCAATGGAGCCAGGCTATCTCCTGACTTGTAAGGCAAATAGGTTCTCATCTCACCGACCATTGGCGGTCCTTGCAAATCATTTTCCTTATTTCTGGTATGCCATGGGACCGGAAACATGGAGAACTACGGTATTACCTCACACAGCTCTTGACAGGTCATGGATACTTTCGAAAATTCCTCTACAGAATAGAGCGAGTAGTCCAGTGTGCATCTACTGCAAAGACATCGATGATGCACTCCACACTTTCTTTGTTTGTGGCCATTGGTTGCCACAAAGAAGATGCTTGGAAGCTGAGCAGGGAGAACTGACTCCTGACAACATCATGCATGTTATGGGATCAGGTAGCAGTGTATGTACAGGGTCTTTCATATAAAGTAAGAACGGCAAGCAGCGGATTCATTATCCACTGCTGCGGTGGCCTTGGCTGAGCATGTGGTGCGCCATGGCCCCCTGCTTTAAGCATGTGTACAATCCTATTATGAAAGATTACCTTCTAAAAGATGCTGGAAGTGTCGTCCTTCGTGGGTTATACAGGCATTGTATCTTGTAACCACATTATGGCTGACGCGAGTGAGTTCTTCCACTGCAATGTTTCTGATCTTTTATTTTATGTCTTTTATTGAGCACTGAGCCAGTAGTGTCAAACTTATTTACGTGAATATGTGCTAGTGATGGAGGCACTTCATCAGGAAATTGTTAAACAAATACATCACATACCCTTGTACTTAAAATAAATTTTACGTACAACAAAAATACTATGTTGTAATGACAACTGTTTTACCATGTTAGCATCTGAGGTTCAGACTGGCGACTGAACAGTGAACACCTGGACGCTTATTGCAAGGTCAAGTGTATACTGTACTATACGCGCGCTTTCAATACTACAGCAGGGGGCCGTGGCATGCCACAAGCTAGGCCAAGGCCAATGTAGCAGATGATAACAAATCTGCTGCTCTCCGTTCATACTTTATATGAAAAACCCTGTAGAAGGTACTTTGTGCCAAAAGAAGAGGGACTTAGATGTTTATGAGCAATAAAGGATTATTGGAAGAAAAGGAAGAAGCATAAGAGGCTTCATACACGACACTGCCCTGAAGTAATGCGAGAACGATTCCGGGGCGGAGACACACATCGTGGGAGAAGGTTGTGTGGTTTCTAGTGGGTAAGAATCCCACACACTTGTGGAGTGCGGACCTTTTCAAGTATCTCATGCATGTTTCTACACATTCCCTCGTGAAAAAAAAATATTAAAAAATCATGTACTATTGTTACTCAGGGAAATACGGCAACGTTGCAAAGCGAGGTGACGGTAGAGTGATGCAAACTGTGTGACACTTTGCTGTGTTCTTATGTGTAACAACATAACCTCTTATTACTCTCCACTGCCTTCGCTCTTAAGAACCTACCAAGAACAGCCACAAGTGCCCTTGAAGTGTGTGACAAATGTTCTTTTCCGTTAT
The DNA here is from genome assembly GCA_946902985.2 of Meconema thalassinum. NCBI lineage: Eukaryota > Metazoa > Arthropoda > Insecta > Orthoptera > Tettigoniidae > Meconema > Meconema thalassinum. The sequence continues at coordinate 148,516,204 of OX336390.1, read as the reverse complement.
CAAAATTTTGAAAATTTTGCCAGTCTCCGTTGCTACCACTGAACAGAGTTTGAGTAGGTTGAAAACATACTTAGGAAATTCTACGACTGGAAACAGACTCGACGGTCTAGCATTGTTATCTATTCACGTAGACATACAAATCGCTGGCGATGAAGTTATAAACTGATCTAGTAATGCTTCAAGAAACCTTGACTTTATAATATTATACCGTAGTGTAAGTTGAAAATCAAAACAAAAATACTATCATGTGAGCAAGATGATTGTACATGGGTTGGTTTTTTAGTTTTGGCACCTTAGTTATAACTGGATTAATAACTCACTTAGATGGTTCCAAGTTTCACAGGCCCTCGATGTAGTCCCCACCGTTCCGTACAACATGTTCCCAGCGATGCGGAAGTCGTTGGATCCCGTTGGCATTGCCCAATCTATTGATGGTACGAAGAGAGCGCTCGGCAGCCTGCTTAACGTCTTCAATGGTACGGAAGCGCTGCCATACTGTTCCCCGAGGCCAAACCGTTAATGCGGCGTACTATTGTTCGTTTCTGCAAGACCATCTCCGAGGAGCTCTGAGAAGGAAACGGCGCACCACATGGTTACACCGCCCATCGTTCTGCATGACAATGCTAGGGCACACACAGCAGGCGTTGTGTCGGCATTGTTGGATCGCTGGAGCTGGGAAGTCCTCTATCACCCCCCATATTCTCCCGACATCAGTCCCTGCGGCTATGATCTCATCCCGAAGATGAAGATGACAATTAACGACTGCACCATTTGACCTGCGCATACCTTTCAAGAATGTGCATAGGAGTGATTAGTAATCAATTTGATTGTTAACAGCAGGAATGTTTTTATTGTTTTATCGTATGTAATGTCCATATTATGTCATGTTTTAAAGTGTTCAACCAGTTTTTATAATATTTTTTTTAATATTTTAATATCAGTGTGTTATGTTTCTTACATGGACGTGGTCTTTTTTAGTCTTTTTAGTCTATGATGTTTCTGAACATGAATTATGAAGGGCTGAAGAAGGAATTGTACTAATTCCGAAACATGTACCCATAAGCTAACTAAATATTAAATGAGTGTTGATTAGGTGGAAACTTTAAATTTGTTATACTTAATTACTAAAAAACCAACCCAGGTATTAATAAAATGTACACATAAAATGGTCTTAGTTGTGTTTGTCATTAACCAAACATAAAACATCCCTACAAATTGGTTGAAAAAGTGATGCCAGATAGCATTGAAACTCATCATATTGCACCAAATTAACAACAGTTTCCCTGGGAGGAACTCCAGGCCACCTTTTCTTTGGGAACCATTCCATGGCCCCAAATCCCTGATATCCCCCTCCAAAATAAAACTCTATATACGTCCCTGGCTCCCATTCCACAGTTTTCAGCCAGCGTGACCAATCATATTACAACAATCCAAACTATTCACTAGATGAAATCATACTTAAACGAACCATACCGGACTTAGTTTTCCCAATCTGGTCACATACTTGGCAATCCAAAGTAGTAATCCAAAGATGATGAGAAATGCTTGACAGGAGAAGCAAAGGAAAGGTACCGGTACCGTAGCAGACAGGCGTGGATCTAGAGTTTGGCTTTGGGGGGGGGGGGTCAGAGAATCGAAATTGTTAAGAAAAATGGTATCACTAAAAACGCAATCACAAAATAACCAAACGTACAAAACCAGACCAATTTTATTTGCAACCTACATGGATAGAAATTTGATGTGTTTAGCGCACCAAAAATATTCGTACAAATTGCAACGGCGTGTTTTGCGACTTTTACATCGAGCTTCAAAAAAAGTATCAAGGTACGTTACAGTTTCGGCAAGTCGAGTTGGTACCGACAAAGGGAGAAAGTCACAGCTTAAATTGCCAACCAAGCTTGCAGTTTGGACATCGGCAAAATTTTTTGGTGCGAAAAAAAGCCCCAATTTCCTATCCGTGCATGGCTGCACATTCATCGTGACATAACTATCAATATCGATTCGGTAATCACAAGGCTTGCTAAACATAATAGATGAGTTGATTTTGTTATATAAATAATCGTTTTTATATAACAGGTATGAAGTTGTAAATATGTGCAGTTGTAACAGAACATAATAATTCCAATAAAGATATTTCAGTATTGAATAAAATGAAAAAAAAAACAACTATTTTTCAGTTAAAAATCGTTAAGTTTTATTTGTCTGGTTATTGTGTTTTCGTTCTTTGAGTTTGCAAAAAAAATTTGGTCTCCGTTTTTTTTTGGGGGGGGGGGGTGGTCATGTCACATGTCATGACCCCCGTGACCCCCCCCCCCCCCCCCCCCCTTGAATCCGCGCCTGGTAGCAGATGAGGGTGGGTGGCATGAAGAGGTGCCAGTAACACATAGGATGAGCAGTAGGTAGCACATAGGTTTACTGTATGTTGTAGAAATAAACATTCCAGCATTTTTCTTCCTTTTATACAACTGTCAAGTATGATACAATAAAACTAATATTCACTGGCTTTATATAGAAAATATATATTGTGCTACAGAATGAGAGCCCATATTGAGAAACAGCCATAGCATCTAATGAATGGTCTAGGCTATATAAGCTACTGTAATGAATTACCAAACCATGACCTCATAACTAAAAATTCTGATTTGGAATTTATTATTCTACTCATCTACACAATTATTAAAATTCAGGTTATGTTTTTACAAAAATAGTTTTTCTGTAGCCTACTTGGATCTTGTATGTTGAATACTGTATTGAAAAATGGTCTAAATGTATTCATTTCTTTAAAAATTATTTGTCTTAAGTGTCTTTATGAATGTTTCATCATTTCTATAAATTACTGTCCTCTAGGCCTATACCATAACGAATCAACACTGAGATGTATCAATGAGAGCAAAACTGCTGATTGTAAGTAGGCTACACACATGACCCTGATATTTTAAAATAAAATCTCTCTCTAATGACTAGATTGATCAGTAAACCAGAATCCTGGAGAAGAAAGTTTGTGAATATGTATGAAAAATATCAGTACTATAGTATAATATATTTTCATTAACAAACAAAATAGACATTAAGTACAAATCTCTGACATGATTACAATGCTACACATTATTTCTAATTCAACATCAATTTCTTTGGGACATACTGTAACAGAATGGGCCACAACCAAAATGATATATCACAGATTACAAGAAAGGGATTTTGAGGATTTGTGGGTAATAATTTGTTGGAACGCTCTATCAAAGTTCCAACATTCACCACTGGGTATCAGTGACATCTGGTGGTGAAAGTGGAAACTACTTGAAATTGAACGGAACTTGTATCGCACCCTATGGGTGTCCGCTTGAAGCAGCTACAGCCCCTGGTGAGCCGAACATGTCGTCGGACACTCCCGGCACTAAAAGCCTTACGAATAATAAGATAAATTATTATTTACTATTGACTATTCCAACTGGCCGAATTTAGGTGGTACATTATCCATTACTCCATAAAATTTTGTGACTCAAACATTTTTCTTTCCTTCTGTATCTGACCCTTGTCAGGTCCTTACTTGAATATTGTACACGAGTTTGGAGCATATTCAGCAAACCACAAATTGAAAGATTTGAGAAAGTACCGTATACCAATACAACACTAATTCCTATGAATTTATGCTTATCTTTTTCTATGATCAATAATGAATCATAACTACTCAACTCTAAAATCCTGTGGAGACAATTTTGATTCCATACTTGTACAAGATTGTAAATTCTCACATTAACTGCCCAGATTTGCTCTATGAAGTTAATAGGCTATTATGTGCCTCCCCATTCAATGCACAAGCATCTTAGCTTTAAACTGGCATCCCACTAATTATGGTCTTAATGGTCCCACTGACAGAATGGTTCAAATCTCAAATGGAGTCAGTATAGATTTGTTTAATATTGATCAAATGGTATCTGTTTTCTTGTGTGTTCAAAAATTCATATGCATCAAAATGCACATAATGTAGCCTTTGATATACCACATTGTAAAAAGATACACCATAGAGGGGGTTACTTTGTGATAGATTTTGAGCTTTTTGTGTTTCCTGTATACCATTTTTCAACTGAACCCAAAACTAACTACTGAATTTGGTTGCTCCATCCTTCTGTTACCTGCTAGTATATTGCTTGAGTCTCAATCTTACATAACCACAGAGAAATTTGCATTAACATTTGTCACAATGTCACCCCAGCATGCGGGGTGACAAGCTATTTTTTGGCTTACAACGTATGTGGAAAACACAGTGTGACAAAGTCACCCCATTAAATGTTTATTTTACATATTAGAACAGAATTTAATAATAGTAATTACATATTTATACAATATTTTAGATAAATAAACAGTAATTTTACATTTTTTTATCAACAGGTAATCTAATCAAATTAAATCAAATTCTAATCAGATAATGCAAATTTATTTAATTCTCGAACTTGGTACATTCCGCGTTTGCTAATTTGCTTGGGTGAATCTATTTTGAAGAGGACCTCGTCCCTTGAATACAAAATTTCATCTGAACGGACTGTCACAAAGTCGCCCAGCAAACCGTCGACTTTTTACAAACTCACGAATAACTTCAACAATAAGCGTCATACACACTTAATATTATATTATACTGTAGTGAACATATTTATCTTCTAGAATTATGACCTGTCTTGCTCTGTCCAGTCGCGGATTCAAGGGGGGGGGGGGGGGGGGGGGGTCACGGGGGTCGTGACCCCCCACCAAACGGAGACCAAATTTTTCTGCAAACTCAAAAAACGAAAACACAATTACCAGACAAATAAAACTTAACGAATTTTAACTGAAAAACAGTTTTGTTTCATTTTATTCAATACTGAATTATCTTTATTGGAATTATTATGTTCTGTTACAACTGTACATATTTACAACTTCAAACCTCTTGTATAAAAACTATTAGTTATACAACAAAATCAACTCGTCTATTTTGTTTAGCAAACCTTGTGATTACCGGATCGATGTTTATAGTGATGTCACGATGAATGTGCTGCAATGCACGGATAGGAAACTGGGGCTTTTCTCGCACCAAAAATTTTTGCCGACGTCCAAACTGCAAGCTTGGTTGGCAATGTAAGCTGTGACTTTCTCCCTTTGTCGGTATCAACTCGACTTGCCGAAACTGTAACGTACATTGATCCTTTTCTCGAAGCTCGATGTAAGAGTCGCAAAACACGCCGTTGCAATTTGTACGAATATTTTTGGTGCGCTAAACGCATCAAATTTCTATCCATGAAGCTTGCAAAAAAATTGGTCTGGTTTTGTACGTTTGGTTATTTTGTGATTGCGTTTTTAGTGATACCATTTTTCTTAACAATTTCGATTCTCTGACCCCCCCCCCCCCCCCCAAAGCCAAACTCTAGATCGAATCTCTGACCCCCCCCAAAACCAAACTCTAGATCCGCGCCTGGCTCTGTCTGCAAACCCACCGCACTCCACAAAACAAAGTACACAGACTTTCCAGAATCAATGAGACGAACGGTTTGAATTTGAAAATTGTTGCTGGAAACAAATTAATTGCAGCAGATTCGAGAGTCTGCTAAAAGGTAGCTCTGCATTTGCGGCCACCCTCTGCTGTTACTCTTTGACATTTTTCCATGACAATTACGGCGCAATATTCAAAATTTTTAAAAATAACCATGTGTCACAAAGTCACCCTCTACGGTAGCATATATTCTTAGTTGCCCTAATACCATTTATGTTGCATAAAAGAAATGGCAAAAACCATCAATAAAGATGTACCTATGCAAGATTGTATTTCAGGGGAAGGTCAAGTTAGAGCATCTACTGGTAATACATGTTTAATAATTGTGATTCTATTCCAAGCTAGATTTCATAATAAAGTTAACTTAACTTTATGTTAAAGCTGTACATACTCGTATCTTACTGATATCTCGCCAGGAGATAGCAGTCGGCTTTGAACTGCAGTTGTCTTCTCGCTCACTGCGTAACGCGTATTCCAAAAACATTAAGTTGGTCACCGTTTCCATTACTGTACCTGATACTGCCACACTGTTAAAAGTAAACACAAAGGCTTGTAAGAATCGACAGTAGGAAGGAAGGAAGGTAACAACACACACACACACGTATACCTGCCAACTCTCCCGATTAAGGCGAGAGACTCCCGATTTTACACCATTTCACCTGCCCTCCTGCTGAATGTATTAAATCTCCCGATTTTTTCAAATCACGTGCGTTATTTCGGACTGAAAGTGCGAGAAGACAAACTCCTGTCATCCATCGAACAGATCGATTTTACGAGAAGTGTGTTTCGATACACCAGTTTAGCTTCGTATCAATATTATTTATAGATAATTCTCCATAACTACAAGTCCCTCTTAGTTGTATTTGAATATGTCTTTGAAATAGTCGATGGTTAATTCAGCACGTGTTCCTAGAAATTTTCATAACAGCCTGTGGGTGAGAGGTAGTTGTAGGCTGCGGAATATTGTAGACCATCTGTTTAACACGTGAAATTATCTGTGTAGCCTATAACTTGGATGTTGTTGGCATAATATGATGGTAGGCTATTGTATTTTTTCAATCTGAGTTATTTTGTCGGTTCCTCGGTAATAAGGCGAAGAAATATCATTAGGTTCAAAATCTCCCGATATTTCAGTTTGAGAGGTTGGCAGGTATGCACAAGTGTAGCCCGGTAACAAATTATCATGCAGGAAGTAGCGGCAACTGACTGCCAGCCGATATATTTAGGTTTGGAATAGGCGGGCCGTGCATACGTACTGCAAGATCCCCCCATACCCTGTAGTAGCGTGTAGAACTGCCATCTCCTGGCAGGATGACATTACCTTCAGCATTTAACTGTAAAGAAATATTCCAAACTGTAATTTAGAGCAGGCAGTTGCAACAAAATTGAGCACCTGGTGGAAGAAAATGAATCCTTATTCTTTCTGTTTTCTAGCTTAGGAAATCCATCCGTGACATATGGCATCACTTCTACAGGGTGGGCGAAAAGTCCCTACCCACTGCTGAAAAATTTTACCAGTGCATTACAAGTTCGTAGTGGATCACATCAACACCCTCCGAATCATCCTGGAGCAGAGTGTGGAGTGGCGGAATACCCTTTACCTCACATTTGTTGACTTCGAGAAAGCTTTCGACTCCGTAAATCAAAGAATCATGTGGAAGACCCTCGAGGAATATCAAATTCCAACAAAGATAATCAGAATCATGGAAGAGATGTACGAAGGGTATGAGTGCCAGGTTCTTCACGAAGGCAAATTAACAGAAAAGATAAAGGTCAGTTCCGGAGTGAGACAGGGGTGTGTCCTTTCCCCACTCTGTTCCTGTTGGTCCTGGATAGTGTGATGAAGAAGGTAATGGGAGGACGGAAGAGGGGTATTCAATGGGGTATAAATGACAGGCTTGAAGATCTTGATTTCGCGGACGACATTTGTCTTATGGCACAACGGTACCGAGAAATAGAAGATAAGCTGGGGAGGTTGCAGAGAGAAGCAGAACGTGCAGGACTGATGATCAACACCAACAAGACCAAAGAGATGAGGATAAATTCTGACGTCACGACTAGCTTGACAGTCAACGGAAAGGAAATTGAGTGAGTTGAGTCCTTCCTCTACCTTGGGAGTATAGTCACAAATGATGGGGAAGCAGAGGAAGATGTTTGAAGCCGTATCAGGAAGGCAAATGGTGCCTTTGTCCAGCTCTACCCCATCTGGAGAAATAGAAACATTTCCAGGAAGACAAAGCTCCGCCTTTTCAATAGCAACGTAAAGTCGATTCTTCTCTATGGCTGTGAAACAAGGAAAGTCACAAAACCGATCAACAACCAGCTACAGGTGTTCATTAACAGATGTTTGCGTCGCATCATGAATGTGAGGTGGCCGTACATAATCTCAAATGAAGATCTTTGGACCATCACCAATCAACAACCGATTAGCATCCAGATCAAGGAGAGGAAATGGCGCTGGATTGGTCACACACTAAGGAAGCCGGACGGAGCTGTTGAGAGGGCGGCGCTAGACTGGAATCCTCAAGGTGCCAGGAAGCGAAGTCGACCTAAGAAGACCTGGAGGAGGACGATCGAAAATGAAATTGCAGAGGTGGACAAGAACTGGAGTCAAGTGAAGTGAATGGCCAGGAACCATACTGCGTGGAGAAATTTCTCCAAGGCCCTATGCTCCGGAAGGAGCGGCAGGAATTAAGTATTACAAGTTCGTGAGCAAGTGATGGTTGGGAGCACTATAGGTGGAGGGGGGTCAGGAGCATGAGAGGAAGATGGGGGTAGACAGGGTCAAGCTGCACGGTCTGCCAGTCTGGAGAACGACAGGGTGGCGGATACAAGTTTGTCCACTATTGGGGAGCGTCTGGTGGCTTGTGTTTGGGTTCACGAACGTCCAAGAAGTGGAAAAACTATGGATGAAATTATAGAGGACTTTGTTGTGCATTTTGGATAATTGTCACCAAATCAAAAAACTTTATTATCGTGGGCAGTGCTCGATTTGTAAAAAAAAAAGAGGTTCCGGTTCTGTGGGCTACCAGGTGGTGGTGGGAGGGGGCATATCTTTGGGAATATTGAGTTCTAAAAACGATATTTTCACGTTTTTCTGAAGACCTTTAAAAATTCATCAGTGGACAAAATACCCATCTAATTATGATTGCAGTTTTAAATTAAATTGAGACTGCTGTAGTAACATTTTTCTTACCATAGCCTTTGGCCAATATAAAATTTTAATGTAGGCCAACTAGGCTACCATTCAAACAATATACATTATTTCAATTTCAATTCGGTTTGAAAATACACACATGTTCACCAACAATCATTTATTTCTTTTTTATAATTTTGTCTTTACAGTTTTCTGAAATAATTATCCAGTCAAAGACCAAATTGACCTTGACTTACAACTAACTTTCCACAGTTCTAAAAATTATGTTATATATTCGACTATCCCCCCGATCAGAGGTTTCGGTACGGTGTACCGGTGAGTACCGTCACAAATCTAGCCCTGATCGTGGGCAAACAAAGCTTTTGCAACGGGAAGTGTTCTTGATGCGCCACGTACCGCGAGGCCAAGCACTCGTGTCGAGACTTGTTCTGCTGTGGAGGAGTCAATTCAGCGATCACCAATGAAATCAACACGTAAACGTTCAGCAGAATTAGACATTCCAAGGTCGACAATGAGAGATGGAAACCGTTACGTTTTAACAGGACGGTGCTACACCGCATTTTGCATTGTCAGTTCGAAGGTGCCTTAACCAAGTTTTTCCAAACCGCTGGATTGGTCGAGGATCAGATAATGCTCCTGCCCCATTGCCTTGGCCTCCAAGAAGCCCTGACCTCACCACACCGGGCAATGCACTCTGGGCAGTGGCGCCGAATCTTTTTTTTTTCAGGTCTAGCAGACACCCACCCCTCTCGTTCTGTGGGACCCCCCCCCCCCGTGTTAAACCGGACCCCTACCCCAATAATTACGTTTTTACTGCTTATTTCGCACAGTTCTCCCCTTCTCTTCTCTTCTCTTCTCTCTCCCTTCTTTCCTTTCCTCTTTTCCTTCTCCTTCCCTTTCCTCCTCTATCCGTAACCCCCCAACGGATCCCACCCCCAAAGGGGACGGGGAGACCCACCCCCTCGTCAGGTCTAGCGGTCGCTAGACCTCGACCATGGATTCGGCGCCCCTGACTCTGGGGTATTATTAAAGAAAAGGTGCGGAAACATCGGTACACCTCAAATGATCACTGATACACTCACAATATTACGTGTGTTACGCTGTAGCGTAGTAGATTAGCTGTCAAGTTGTAAAGTCGTTCATCGTCGAGCAACCACAGTTCGAGTCATGCCGTGAATATTATTTTTGTGAAGTAACACACCATGATGATGTCATGCTACGAAAACAACCGCATTTGGCCGAGATAACGTTGATGTTAATGCGTCATTACATTCTGCCATACACTCGCATCCAGAGAGCACTTTCTGGCTCTCGTCAAACACGGCAATTACAGTGTGCGTGAGGCAGCAATTCGATGTGGTGTTCCACCGAGATCTGCTCGAGGATGGATACAGCTGTGGCGGGTGTGAGGGAAGATTGGTCATCTACCAGACACTGGTTTACAGAGGGTTTCTACGGTAGAAGAAGACCGCCATTTAGTTACAACTTCGCAGGAAAATCCGTTCTTAAACTCGGTAGAGCTTATACAGATGTCCAATTTTCCCGGATGTCCATACACGGAAACGATTACGACAAGCAGGAATTGCTTGCAGAAAACCTGCAATAAAATAATGTCTCTCCGACCAACATATATTTGACCGGAGTGCCTTTTATGAGCTGGAATTAAATCGTAATTGGGATCAGGTCATCGTCTCTGACGAGACATGTTTCAGTTCGGCAGAGGTCAGACCGGTTTGTGCTTAGAGGCCACGTGCAACCCGACACGAGAAACGGGATGTGGCTGATCGCACACGTAGTGACCGCATATCTGTGTCGTGCTGGGGGTTGATGTCCTCTGATGAAGAAGGAGTGCTTCATTGGATAGATGGACATCTCACATCTTGCACACCTTGCAGAATATTATGATTCCGAGTGTGAGAGAGCATTATCCACATGCAGAACTTCAGTTTGTGGAAGACAACTCTCCAATCCACATGAGCAGTAGTGTTCTGGTCTGGCTTTCTGAGCAGGACTCCATTGAACTGCTCAACAGGGTCCCTTGAACTCCAGACTTGAACCCTATTGATCATATGTGAGCAAAGTGGAAACGCCATATAAGGGAAAACTGGCCTCACCCTCCCCCTCTTTTGCGGGATGCATTGTGGGAGATTATGTTGGAAGCATGGGAGGAGATTGCCCTTGATGAACAGTACTTCAGAAATCTAGTTCAGTCAGTGCCATGTCGGCTACAGCAAGTTTTCGAAGCCGGTGGATACTGGACGAGATATTGAAGAAGTGCCTACAACAGTCCTTTTCTCGACTAACAATAAGCAAATTCATTAAGCCAGATTTCCCTCTGTATAGAAACACATGCATATTTCGTTCATGAAACATTTGACATGTTTAAAAATTAAAAAGATACGAGTCTTACAGTAGTCGCATATGATGTGTAACATCTGACATGTTATCCTACTCATATACTACACAGCTTGGACATTCTTAAAATGTTAATTTACACTCCATTTTCATACTGGTACTATGATGAATGTATAGATTGAATTAGAGATATGCTACTGTCACATTTGTGGCACAGCGGTCAAGCTGTTAGTCTCTCACCAAGGTAGACTGGGTTTGATTCCAGGTCAATACATGTGAGATTTTCGAATTGAAATGCCATGTCCTGTGGTTCGCATTCCACGTAAAAGGGAGGCACCATGGATCATGATCGTGAGATTAACGGACACGCAAAACTACAAGCTTCCTTCCTTTTACATTAATAATTCATAATAACAAAGTGACACACAACGTCGAAAGTACTCTCAAATACTGTGAGCACATTCCTCAGTAACTATAACATTCATTATTCTCAAGGCTCTCTAACAGTTCGTCGTAAACAATCAAAACATGGCTTCCTACAATCATGAAATGACCTAGTCTCACATATGATGAAAATACAGCTTTTATTCCACTCAAATAACAACATTCTGTTATGCATTTAATATTTGACTACTCACCCAGAGCTTGACAATAATGCCGCTTACTTAAATGTCATTTGTCGTCTTTGTCCTACCCCATGTGATATTCAACCTTGAACGTGAAGCTTCATAAACTGCTCAGTGACAAATGAAAGTCGGTGAAACATTTGCCACTGTGCTCGTCAAACCAGTGCCTGCTAAATGCACTGCCTACTGTATTGCCATAACATTCTCGCGCTACAGAGCACACACCGCCTTGTTTCCAATACACACATTTCCAATTGTACATCCAGCTGGCAGTGCGTCTTCACTTCCGTCCGATCCACTAATGTTCGATCCACTTCCGCCCGATTCACTTCCGTCCCATTTTTCTGGCAGTGCGTCTTCACTTCCGTCCGATCCACTTCCGTTCGATCCACTTCCGCCCGATTCACTTCCGTCCCCAATTTTCAAAATCCTCCCACAAAACTATCCAGCAACCGAGCGGAAAGATGTTACACTTCAAAAACCGCGAGTACGATTCGAACTCCGGTTCTTTGTCGTTTCACGCAATGCCTCTTCCCCTGAGCTAACTGGCAGTCTGCAGAATGGTCATAATAATGTAATGATATTTCCAACATCTCATGCACGTCTATAACAGCTATCATAGACCTAGTGGTAATTAACTAACGGTTTATTGCAATATTTCGTTGCAATACTTAAAAGGCGTTCAGTATCGTGCAGTTCCGCAATGGTATAACAGAGGCCAAAAGAATTGCCGGGACCAATATTTGAACCACGGTGGTCCGGGTTACAAATTTCACACCTTTTCCCTACACTAACACAGCTACTCTGTTAGGTGCTTTTCATCCATCATCACTTGGAACGTGTCCCTCACTTCACTCATTTATTTACGCATTTGGGCAGTTTCTCATTAACTTCATATCATTCTTCTCTGTTATTCTGATATCTGCACAGTGGCACTGTGTACTGATACAGTAGAACGTCATTTATCCGGACGTCAAACAACCGGAACGTCAATTATCCGGACGGGCAAAAAAAAAAAAGCTTAGGCGGATGTACAAGAAGGAAATTTAACGTCGTTTACTGTTGGCAGAAGATGAGGAGAGGGTGATATTTTTTTCAAAAAAGCTTTCTCTTAAGGACTACTGTTACTTGATAGCTGACGGATGGAACAATAACACCACAGAATCTTCGAAATGCATTGAATAAATTGGTAGGCTATGAAAACAAGAGACCGTTAAGACCACAGACACTGTTGATGAAGATTTGGATGCAGTGACAAATGAGTTATTCCCCAAGTTGCTGGATTTTCCCACTGTGATAGAGAAGGTGCACAAGCTTGGTTGGAAAGTGACAGGGACTCAGGTTTTCAAATCTTAGATTAAGATGATGGAATTGCTTCTCTAGTGCAAGAAGTAAGTGGGGAAGACGAAAAGGATGAAAGCTTAGATGGGAAAGATGAAGAAGGACCAAGTCATGGAGAAGCGTTTACTGCATTAGAAACTGCGCTATTGTAGTATGGTTGTACTATAAAATAAACACATGTTCGATTATCTGGAAAAATCGTTATCTGGAATACTTTTGGTCCCAATTAGTCCGGACAAACGACGTTCCACTGTAGTTGCATTTTGTCACGAACATGACGTTGAACAAAGATGGAAGTGCATCAATTTTGTTGCAACTGTATGACCACGTGCAAGCACGATGATACCCGAACAGGACTTGGATATTTTCCATGCGACAATTTATTGCAATATTTCGTTGTAATAATTAAAAGGCGTCCATTATCGTGCAGTTCCGCAATGGTATAACAGAGGCCAAAAGAATTGCTGGGACCAATATTAGAACCAATGCATGCATATACCACTTGGGCCTAGATGTTGAGATACAGCCTGGCCTATCCAAATGTTTATGATAATTGCTGACTGCTAACGACCCCGTGGTACACCAACGCAATTGCCCAGTGGTGGAATGAAATGACTGACTTACACTCCAAGCTGTTAGTGTTGTCAACAATCATGTGATATATTCTGTGGATTGTGATTAGGCTAAAAGTATTAATGTATTACGGTATTTGTGTTCAGTGAATGTTGAACATATTGTTTAAGTCTGTAATATACATTTTTTTTACTTTTTTATTTTTATATACAATATTTGCAAATGGGGGTGATTCCCCGGTGGCAAATTGTGCAATTACACAAAATCACCAACAATAACATTAAACACAATATACACAATTCACAATTTGGAAACTAAAGTAATTACATCATAGAATTTGCAAAAAATTTCAACCTTCTCTTCAACACATCAATATGTTTGGGGAAAGGCCCTAAGACTGAGGCAGGTAATGAGTTCCAATTATCAATACCACGGTTAATGAAATAATATTTCCCATAATTTGTACGCTGTGGTTGGACCTCGACTTTATGTGGATGATCTGCCCTGCTCAGGTAGGTGGGATTTCCCAGATGTTTGTTTAGTTCTCCCCATGCTGGCCGATTAGTGTAAGTGTTAAACATAGCATATAGTCTGGATTTCGTCCCAACCTAGTTTTTCTATCATTCGAGTTACACTACTTCTAGGATTAACATCTTTGAGCACAAACCTAGCAGCCTTCCTTTGTACCATCTCCAGCTCATTGATGAGCCCTCCAGACATGGGTCCCAAACCGCTGAGCTGTATTCCAAGATTGGCCTCACCAGGTTCAAATGTCCTAATTCTTTTGCGGTAGAGCTACTGCCTTTTAATACCCGCATTACAAAATGAAGTGATTTGTACGCTTTCGAGACGACACAACCCACATGAGTACTCCACTTCATATCATTCCTTACATGAATGCCCAAGTATTTGCACGAGTCTTCTTCTACAAGTATTTTCGAGCCGATATTATATTGAACATCATGCCTTCGCCCTCTTGCTATTCTCTTGAGACTACATTTACTCGTATTTATCTTCATTTTGTTGTCAACTGCCCATTTATGAACCAGGTTGAGGTCAGTTTGTAACTGAGCATTGTCTTGTGAGCTATGAATTTTTCGGTATATTACACAATCATCCGCAGTCACTTCGAATCCCATCCGGCAGGTCGTTAATAAGTGCCAGAAATTAGCTTACCCTGAGAATTTAAGCAGGAGGTACACAACAATGAACATACAGTAGGAATGGCAGCACATTGTGTTCTTCGATGAGTACACCTGGAATAGTAATACAGATAATGGACGTATCTGGATGATGTACTGCAGAGGGTAATAAAGTGATCCTGTACTGATATGTGAATGCATTTTGTCCGGTAGACCAGGTGTTAAGGTATGACATGCTATTAATTGCGACTCCTGGCCACAGCTCATGGTTGCTGAAGACACAGAAATGGCAATATGTCAATGAGGTTCTCCAGCCCGAATTTCTGTAATTTTTTGTGCAGCATACCCAATACTGTCAAACAGCAAGATAATGCTTGTTCCCATACAGCTTGCATGATCCAACAGGCTGTACCATGGGTACAGTATATGTACCATTTCTTGGCCTGTTAGACTTCTTGCTTTGTTACAATAGTGAATACACTCATACATTCTCTGCATTTTACGTATTGGTATACAATCACTTTTGCAAAAACACCATGTGTGGAGGGTCATTGACAAACTGGCTGATAGGAACTTGAAGGTCATGCAGAAACAGGCAGCTACTGAAAAGAAGAAGTAGCTCTGGCTCTACGAATGATTAATAGGAAATAACAATTAGCACTTGTGCCTGTCAGATCAATTGCACCCAACTGGAGGTTAGAAATTAAGGCATTTATCTTTTGTAGATCAGGGAAGGGGATTGGGGAGGGAAGGAACTTTGTCGAACGAAACCTTCCAGGTTATTTTTCTGTCTGCACTCAAGAATTTATTGTTCTAGAAAATGTACATAACCCAAGCTTGAAAGAAAAATTTGGAAAAAGGAAGTAAAGCATTGCATTTTAATATATATTTTAATTGGTGTTCGTCAATTCGTAAGACTGCAAAAAATGTGTTGAAACTTGTATTAAGGTCAGTAGAAATGAAACTTAACAGAAAATGAAAGTATTCTAAACATAGATACAGTAGAGTCTCGCAAACTCGGCACTCGGTAACCCGGCACTCCGGATTTCTCGGCCACCCTGACAGGAGAAAAATATCATGATTTTTGTTTGTTTTTATGTTTCCGCACAGAGCGTTATTATGTTTTCTTTCGTCTTCTCCATCTTCTCCACTATGGACATTCTGTTTCTTCGCCGTTTTCGTGACGAGGCTTCAAGAAACAGGTTTCAAAGCGAAAAGCAAAAGGAAAATTACTTTCTTTTTGCAAAAAAGTAAATGGTTATTTTCATTAAGTGAAAAAAACTATTTGCGTACAGGAATTGTTTTGTACCCAATACTGTACAATGTACATATTATAAAAATAATTTTTAGGCCTAGTTTTTCCAAGTTTTCTTTTATAATTTAATTGTATCCCTTGATTTTTATTCAGTACAGTAGTACAGTACTGAACTATATATTCAAGTACTGTAATTGTAGTGGCTTAATCATTTTAAAACTTGAGTTTCTGTTAAAAACAAATAAATGTACTGCATTGCATCACTTTTAAACCAAAACAAACAGCTTATTTCTTCTTTTTAACACATTTCCCGATAACCCGGCATTTTCGCAAACTCGGCCACCCTTCGGTCCACATCAGGCCGAGTTTTCGAGACTCTACTGTATCTGGTCACCTTATTCAGTTTTTACTTTAATAGTCCGTGATTTGAATGTAGACAGCAATATTACCTAATGGCACATGCGTGCGGAAAGAGTTTCGTATAAGAGCGAGTTCATGAGCTGTAGCGTGATTTAGGGGGGAGAAACCTTCACTTCGAACGTTGGTACGGAAATGTTCACATCGGCTCCTACAGTGACAGTACCTGTATTGCACATTGGTGCGTCTTCTAGGAACACAGCAGCAATGACCCCCTCCACTACCTCCTTTCTGCTTCTTTCCCCTCCTCACTCGCAGGCTTTTGTAGGTTTGCACCATCAGGTATTAATTGCTGTAGGCTACCATATAACATCCCTACAACAGTCCTCACATTGGCATAGACTTCCAGTGACTGTACGTGAGTGTACGTAACCCATCACATGTTGCATCAAATAATAAGAAATTGGATGCAATATTTCAATTGTTGAATTGTATCTATACATGCATTTGACTCCATCTCCATGGTGAATTGGATTGAAGAATACTGCTGATTTCGGTGGTTCAGGAAGTTTGTGACTTCATCAAAACTTTCTGTCTATATCACAACTGAATTCCCCTTCATCATCATCATCATTTCCCCTTATCCAGCTCCTGCCGGGTCGGGGTATTTATGGCACTTCTCCACTTTCCTCTTCCCTTCCACAATTCTTCTTCCACGATTTTGTCCCAGTCCAGATTTCTTTTTCTCACGCTGTTCTTCACTGAATCAATCCACCTCCACCTTGTTCTAGGTCTTCCCCTTGCTCTCTTATCCTTGCACTTGGCCCCCAGCATCTGTCTTGGTATTCTATTTTCCTCCATCCTCTTTACATGTCCAAACCACCTTAGTTTATTCTTCTCAATTCTCTCATTTAGTTTTCCCATCCCAACTTACTTCCTAACATCTTCATTCCTCACTCTGTCTTTCCTTGTCTTTCCTATCATACTTCTTAGGAATTTCATTTCACTGGCTTGGATTCTACCCTCTTGCCTGCTTGTCAGGGTCCAAGTCTCAGCAGCATAAGTTAATATGGGTACACAGTACACTTTATACATTACCTCCTTGCTTTTCCTTGGTACTTCCTTATCCCAAACAAGTTTTCTTACACTTTGATAGAATGCATTGTTCTGCTGTACCCTCCTGCCAATCTCCATGTCCAACCTACCAGTTTGCATTAATTCACTTCCTAGGTATTTGAACGTGTCCACAATTTCCAAACTCTGACTTCCAATTTTCACAGTGCCCTTTCCTTGTCTTTCCCCTCTTGTCATCACCATGGTCTTGCTTTCTCTATACTGATTTTCAGGCCGTACTTCTGAATATTTTCATTCAGTGCATCTGGTTGTTTTTGCACTTCTTCGGTCTTCCTTTCCCGGACCACAATATCGTCTGCAAATAATAGTAACTTGATTTCTTTATGTCCATATGCTTCCTTTGTTTCCTTTACAATTTCATCCATTACCATTATGAACAAGAGAGGTGACAGCACACTCCCCTGTCTTAGTCCAGTCTTGTTCCTAAACCAATCTGTCTTTCCAACTGGGGTCAGTACCCTGCTAACACAGTTGTTGTACATTGCTTGCACCATTTCCAACATTTCTTTTCTCAGTCTCTTCTTAACCATGGTTTCCCATACCTTCTCTCTGGGGACACTATCATATGCCTTTTCTAGATCTATGAAAGTCATGACAAAATCCTCTCCATATTCCCAGTTCTTTTCCATCACCTGCCTCAAGCTAAAGATTGGGTTCACTGTGGATCTTCCACTCCTGAAGCCATACTGTTCCTCTAGCAACTCTCCTTCCGCCTTTCTTCTCATTCTTCTTTCTAATATCCTTTCCAGTATTTTTACTATCTGTGATGAGGGTGATCCATCTATAGTTATCACACACTTTCTTGTCATCTTTCTTAAACACTGGTATTATTAGCCCTTTCTCCCAGTCTTCTGGTACACATTTTCGTTTCCACACACACTTTAGCAGTCGATACAACCATTGCATACCAACAGGTCCAGCAGCCTTTATCATTTCTACACTGATTTCATGCACCCCTGTTGCTTTTTCCTTCTTCATTTTCTGTACTGCTAATTCCACCTCCAGCATTGTTATGTCATCTTCTGTTATAGAGTCGTCAGGCTGTGTCACTTCCATCTCACCTGTACAATTTCAATTGTTCACATTCAATAGCTTATCGAAATACTCCTTCCATCGTCCCTTTATCTCTTCTGGGTGTGTTAACAACTCTCCATCTTCCTTTTTCACTAGCTTTGTAGTAACTCTTTCTTTCCTCTTATTTCTTAGAAGTCCATACAGCATCCTTTTACTGCCACTTACATCTGTTTCCATTCTTCGTGTAAATTATTCCCAACTTTTCTTCTTTTCTTCTCCTACCACTTTCTTACACCTCCGTTTGCTGTCGTGATACTTCCTTTTGCTTTCTTCTGTTTGATCTCGGTTCCAATCTCTCCATGCAGACTTCTTTTCTTTCACTGCTTTCCTCACTTCCTCATTCCACCACGGTGTCTCCTTCTCTTTCACTCTTGTTGACGTCCTACCACAAGCACTCTCTGCTGCACCAGCAAATGCCTTTTTTTCCACTTCAGTAACTGGGATTTGTTGCTTCAAACTCTCCTGAAAATCTTCCTGTACAGTTTTGTCTTTCAATTTCCATACTTTTATTTTACTTTCTCTGATCTCCTTTAGGTTTTCCAATTTTCCCCATCTAAATTTTGCCACCACAGCTCTATGGTCCCCATCAAATGCTTCTCCTGGTAAAGCTGTCACATCTATCAGCTTTCTGCGATTTGTCCTTTCCACCAGAAAGTAGTCAATTACTGATTTTGTTCTTCTATCACTCCACCCATATCTCGTAATTTTCCTGCTGTTTATCTTCCGAAACCATGAATTACCCACTATCAGTCCATTCCTTTCACAAAAGTTTACAAGTTCCTTTCCTTCCCGGTTCCTTTTCCCATATCCATATGGTCCAATGACTTCTTCCTTTCCTTGTCTCTCGTTTCTGACTTGTGCATTCATATCTCCCTTGATCACCACTTCTACATCTGAAATTACTCTTTCTACATCCTCCAGGAATACTTCAATATCTTCTTCTCTGTTTCCAGTCTGTGGTGCATACACTTGTATGAAGTCCATCATGTCATTCTTCATCTTCATTCTAATTTTCATTATTCTGTCACTCACACACTCTACCACTTCAACATACTCCTCCAGTTGTTTCGAGGTTATCAGTCCCATGCCATTTTTTGCCTCTTGGCCACCACTCCAGTATAATGTATATCCTTTCCTCAATTTCTTCCTTCCTTTACCTTTCCATTTCACTTCACTCAGCCCCATCATTCCAACCTTCTCCCTCTCCATGAAGTCTACCACCTCCTCCACCTTGCCTGTCAGGGTCATGACATTCATAATTCCCACTTTCATTTCGGTTACTGATCGCCCATTTCTCACAGTTCCCCCAGTACCAAAGGAACTGCGCATCACCTGCAGGATACGCCCTAACCTTTTCCGAATCATTGGAAGTGCCATTTTCCCTTATACCTTGCAACCCCCCCTCTTATTATCTGTACAATTTATAATTAAAATCACATGTAAATTATTTCAGGTAGAGTCTTATATTTCCTGTTAAAGAAAGCTTTCCAGTTGGTCAACATAAACTGTGCCCAATTACATTAGGCGGGAAAACAATATTTACATAGGTTGGTTGTTTAGTTTTGGCAACAATGCTGTTGCACTAAGATGCAATGGTGTTGGGCTCTGCCATCATTACCAAAGGTTACTATCCTGCATCCCCTTCCTTAGAGTACATGATCTCGCCCAACCCCTCTCCCGTTCGTTCGCAGGGGTTACGTGAAGATGAGTAGTTGTGAGCAAGTGCTCGGCCAGTCTCATATCTTGCGCTAATTCGCGAAGCGTTACGTTTTGATCTGACACCATCTGTACATTTTCATCACTTACTGATGGGTGACCAGATCGAGGCATGTCCTCTACACGTTCGCGCCCTTCTTGGAAGGCTGCAACCCATCTTGCTACCTTTTTGTAAAGTAACGCAGCTGCACCACACGCCTAGTGCAGTCCTTGGTGACACTGTCGAGCCGTGCGACCTCTAGCACATTGAATTTTTATCCACATTCTCTGCTGCTGCTTGCAAAACATTCCGACCGTCTTTCGCGAGCGCTTGCTCACAACTACTCATCTGCACGTGACCACTCTAAACAAACGGGGAGGGACTAGGGGTGGTCAAGTGCTCTGAGAGAGGGGATGCAGGTTAGCAACCTTTGGTAACAATGGCAGAGCCCAACACCATTGCAACATAGTGCAGCAGCAAGGTTGCCAAAACTAAAAAACCAACCCTTGTATATTCGTACACCCTAACCTAAAAGAAATATTACATGAGATATTTATCACAAAATAATATGAGATCTCTAAAAACATGTTTTCCCGTCTACAGGTAATGTATGGGCACAATATGTGTTGACAGGCTGGGAAGCTAATAGAACTAATAATAGAACTAGGCAACACTGAAAATGGCTTCTATTACTTCAATTATATTTCCTTTGTAATATGACTGGATACCAATACATGTTGACAGAAAAAGTTATACAGTTATCATTAATTTATTGCTCCTAATAGGCTACCTCCATCAAATTGAAGGTACATTGATGACATGCTATTTTTAAAGTGCTCAGAGAAAGAAATCACATGCATGTAGGTTGAGTGAGTTGGCTGCCTTGACTGGCTTGGAAAAGTCCCAATTTTCGTTAGAAAAAGCAATTCCTTAGAAGTAAGATGACTCTGACTTTAGAAACAAAGTGTCTGTAGCAAGTAATTGCTTTGTTCGAAATTCAGTAAAAATTGCACCCGATGGAGCCAGAAGCTCGCAAACGTATTGTTTTGAAGTTCTGACCACGTCTCACACATGGCAACTACAATACCATCTTGAATATAAAATATCTCTAACACTTTCATGGTGATACAGTTCATGTACACTAAAATATTTGGTACACCATGTCATAATTGTATGGAACTTGAATTACCAAAGTTTCCACTACTTATCTCGGTACCACATGGCCGCTTCTTCAGGGGGAGGGTTATGACTGTGCTCTGCAATACAGTGGCTTCTTCTCACAAGGGATGTGGTGTCACGGTCTCTCCCTCAGTGCTGTCTGATGGCTGTGGTTCGATCCCAGTAACATCCTCTGTTGGTGTGTTCAGACTGTGTGTTGCACCAAGGAGTGGATTATGTTCCTTTGGTATTGGTATAGGTCACCAAATGTCACTCAAGTGGTATCTATCCTCCCTGTTCATATTGGCTAAATGACACAGTAACACTACAGTTTCAGTCACGAGGCGTGGCATGTAATTATTCTCGATTTTGTGAACTTTGGCATCGTCAAAGTTGATGCAATGCCCCATGGAGATGGCATACTCCATTAATTCCGACTGTGGTTCCTTGTCCGATATATACCCAACATGCTCTTTCAGCCTGTCTTTTGTCTTACCATAAATGTCAATAAGACTAAAGTCTTGGCACAAACTTCACCAGGCTCACCTCTTCCTCAGTTCAATATCTCCATCTCAAATTTGCCATTAGAACAGGTAGACAACTTCTCGTACCTGGGCAGTACCATTTCTGTGAGCTGTACCTGTGAGCAGGATGTGGATAAGAGAATTGGCGCAGCCCATGCAGCATATGGACGATTAGCACACCGGGTCTTCATGAATAAAGATCTGTCCATGAGTACAAAGCTTATGGTGTACAAAGCAGTAGTCTTTTCTACATTGTTGTATGGCTGTGAAACGTGGACCCTTTACCGACGTGTTCTTAGGAAGCTTGAGCGTTTCCACCTACAAAAACTTCGATCAATCCTGAGGATTAAATGGGAAGACCGCATCACCAATATTGCTGTTCTGGAAAAGGCTCAAATCAACAGCATAGAATCATCCATAATAGGTCACCAATTTAGATGGATTGGTCATGTCCATCGGATGGATGATGTGAGATTAGCTCGTCAAATGCTATATGGTGAGTTATGCTATGGCACCAGACCTCATGGTGGTTTCAAACTACAATCTGTCAAGCGGATCAGTAGAACATCCAGGAAGGGAAGTCTCAGCCACTGAGCTACCTGGAGTGTACAGTGTTCCGTGCATCAAATGTGATCAGGTCTACATAAGAGAGACCAGTAGGACGTTTTTTTAATTTTATTTATCGTATGGCTTTTAGTGCCGGGAGTGTCCGAGGACATGTTCGGCTCTCCTTAGTCTGTAGCTGCTTCCAGCGGACATCCTTAGGGTGAGCTACAAGTTCCATTCAATTTCAAGCAGTTCCAACTTTCGCTATCAGATATCTATGATACCTAGTGGTGAATGTTGGAACTTTGATAAAGTGTTCCGACAAAATCTAACCTAACAATTTAGCTGCACACAAGTTTAATCTGTGGAAGGATCTTTTACATGGCATAAATCTATGACATGGGAGCGCCGGCTTTACTTCCTCTCCCAAGGAAGGCATACTGAAGGATTTTTAACGCTCTTAAAAAATCCGACGACTTCGGCCGGGTTTGAGCCCGCTATCTTGTGCACAGCAGATCAGCATGCTACTTACTACGCCACCGAAGCCGCAGTAGGATGGTAAAACACAGGCTTAAAGAGGCTGTGGAGGAGCAACCATAGTTACTCCCGCTAATAGTCGGGATTAGCGGAGCATGCCTTCTCTGTGGGATATCACATCATCTTTGACATTCCCAAAGTTCAAAAAAATCGAGCCTATTTGTATGCCACACCTCATGACTGAAGCTGTATCATCTAGCCAATATGAACAGGGATGATAGATATCACTTGATTGACATTTGGTGACCTATACCAAGACCAAAGGAACATAATCCACTCCCTGGTGCAAAACTCAGCCCTAACACACCAACACAGGATGTCACAGGGATCAAACCACGGCCACCAGTCAGCGCTAAGGAGAGAGACTGCGAGGTCATGTCTGCTGTGAGAAAAAAACACTGCATTGCGGAGTGCAGTTGCAACCGTCCGCCTGAAGAATTTTCCGCGTGGTAGCAAAACTAGTAGTGAGAACTTCGGTAAGTTAAGTACCCTTCAATTATGACATTGTGTACCGCAAATATTAGTATCCGTAATAGAAATAAGTTACTTCCATTCAACAAGTGATAGAGGATGTCATTTTGAATAACATTCTGGTTACAGTTTGCTTATCGTTATGGTAAATTACTAAAAAATATATTTTTAGCTTAGTTGGCCTGCAAACATAGGTGTCTGAAGTTGTGAAGAGTCTGACTTCTGTTACAAGTGAAAGAATGTAGTAGCTAATTTGCTCTTACTCTCAGCAATGCTCAGCTGGTGCATGAACAGTTCTGAGCTTGGCGGGATTACACCTCTGCTTGAATGTAGGGGTAGTGTGCAAGTGTGATAAAAGGAAACTGTCAGGCCTACTGAATTTGTGCATGGACAGTACTTCCTCCCCATTTAGGTTAACTTAATGCCCACATCTCATTGCTGATAAGACGTCAGCACCTTTAAAAGTCGCAGTTGTTGAAAGGGACATAAAACAAATACCGGTAACATTATTATTGCTAAGAAGTCAAATATTGTGTGTCACATTTTTTAGCTCTGCGGAAGTGTTCCATAACTGAACATTTCCCTGTAGCATATGGATGTGACACATGAAGTTTGATATGGAACATTATTATTACATAAAATGCACACAAATGTGCATACATAAAGATTTATATCCTATGTACAATGTTTGATACATTTAGATCTAGTCTTTGCTATAGTCGATGATTGACTTAATCCTCTTATGACATTTGGTTAGGTGGTATTTTTCACAATGTTCGTTGCATAGTACGCATACACATGCATTGTTTGGTTCGTGAAATTTGTCATTTCTACATGGAACATTATAATAATGTCAAAAACAATGAATGGAAATGGTTCTTTAATTTTCTAAACACAGCCCAGAACAGAAGAGTTTATCATCAGTTCAACATTAACAAAGCAGGCAGGTTTCTTCTTCTTCTTCTTCTTCTTCTTCTTCTTCTTCTTCTTCTTCTTCTTCTTCTTCATGAATGGGTCTCCTAGGACCAAGCGGAATCAACACTTATTGGCCTTGATGTTTGCCCAATAACTCTTCACGATTGAGCGACTCTATGTTGCTGTGACCAGACGTGTCTGGTAGGTCTTCTCTCTTCTCTCTCAAAACCCCGTGTATGAGTAATTTTTCGAATTTTCTTTCGATCCTTGAGAGAGGGAAAACCTAATTCAGCCAAGTCCTTTTCCACCTGTTTGTACCAATTGGACCTTGTTGCCTTTTTCTGCAAAAATGTATAGATTTTATTTGTGAACCTAGTTGGGTCCATTCTGTCCAAATGTCCCATGAATTGGATCCTTCTCATACGGATTGTGTTTGTGATTTTAGTAATTTTTAATATACATCAGCATTAGGTTTCGGAAGGTGAATTCCATCTTTGATTCTTGGTCCCAAAATTTTTCACATGATTTTGCGTTCCTTAATCTCCAATTGATTTCTCAGTGTTTAATATTGTAGATTAAGTGTCTCGGCTGCATAAAGGGCTGCAGGCAAGACTACTGTTTTATAATGTTGAATTTTACAATTCCAAGAGAGGCATTTTTTGTTATAAACTTGTTTAGTCAAAGGGAAAGACGTTTCCATTTTCTGTAGTCTTGCTTCTATAGATTTTCTTTCGTTGCCAGTTTCATTGATCCATTCACCTAAATACTTTAAGTCTTTCACTCGAGAGACGTTACAATTACCAATGCGGAGTGTTTCATGTAAAGCATCTAGGATATTTTATTTAGTTTTTGTATTATAACTCGCCAAGAAACCAAAAGAATAAGCCTCCATGTGGCACCACAGCACATGAAGCCTACCAAGCGACTGCTGCCCAGCCATATGGCCTGCAGATTGTGGGGTGGCACATGGTTAGCGTGTTGGGTAGGCTACCCTCGGTCATTAATCTTGGTTTTCGTGACCAGGGCACTGCCTCACTCTCAGACAGCTACACAGATGTCCCCACGAGGCTTAGTGCATCCTGTTGCTGTCCTCATGCCAGTTTCTAAAAACCCTGATGGAGCCGGCATTCAAACCTGGGGCATCCGTGTGAGAGGCAGGCATGCAACCCCAACACCATGGGCCTGGCTCCAAAAGAATTAGATTGGCCAATATTGTGGGCCATGAAAGCCTTAATCAGCATCTTTCAATTAACTCTATGTACTGAGAAATTGTCAGAATTTACATACAATTCTCTCTTAAAAACACATCTTATGAATATGTTGATACACTGTGGTCTCTAACAGACTACAGAAGGCATGTCCAACTGGGTGAGTGATTTGAATAAATCTAAACTATGAGGGCTGTTAATTTTCAACCTCTGATCATCCATCTAAGTGAACAAGAGATAGGCGGGAGCCAGGTCTGGGCATTGTGCAATTACACTACGTCCCCTCCACAACCAGGCGTGGATCTAGAGTTTGGCTTTGGGGGGGGGGTCACAGAATCGAAATTGTTAAGAAAAATGGTATCACTAACAACGCAATCACAAAATAACCTAACGTGCAAAACAAGTCCAATTTTTTTGCAAGCTACTTGGATAGAAATTTGATGTGTTTAGCGCACCAAAAATATTCGTTCAAATTGCAACAGCGTCTTTTGCGACTTTTACATCGAGCTTCGAGAAAAGTATCAAGGTATGTTACAGTTTCGGCAAGTCGAGTTGATACCGACAAAGGGAGAAAGTCACAGCTTAAATTGCCAACCAATCTTGCAGTTTGGACGTCGGCAAAATTTTTTGGTGCGAAAAAAGCCCCAAATTCTTATCCGTGCATTGCTGCACATTCATCGAGACATCACTATAGACATCGATTCGGTAATCACGAGGTTTGCTAAACAAAATAGGCGAGTTGATTTTGTTATATAAATAATCGTTTTTATATAACAGGTATGAAGTTGTAAATATGTACAGTTGTAACAGAACATAATAATTGCAATAAAGATATTTTCAGTATTGATGAAAAAAAAAAAAACCCTGTTTTTCAGTTAAAATTTGTTAAGTTTTATTTGTCTGGTTATTGTGTTTTCGTTTTTTGAGTTTGCAAAAAAATTTGGTCTCAGTTTGGGGGGGGGGGGGGATCATGACCCCCATGACCCCCCCCCTTTGAATCCACGCCTGTCCACAACCTGTATCATTGTGGGCTCCATTGAACCAGTCATAACCGAGCTACAGGCAATTGAATATGATCACTACTATCGAAACTCCTGCCAAGTGTGAGCTGCAGTGCGTGATACATTTTTTGCAAGCAGAGCAATTCAAAGCAAATTGAGAAGCATGCTCTCATCCAGCGTGGTTTTGATCCATGACAATGACTGATCACTCTGTTCCAACGTGACAAAAGACCAAATCATCTTTAAAGTGGGTTTATGATCGACGATGTCGAAATGTAGATATTATATGTCAGAAAACTCTATCATGATGAGGGTCATTATAGTACTATTCTTCATTATGAGACAGTTTCTCCAGCCAATCAGAGCTCATTCATTGACCAATTAGGTAAGGATAGCTTCGCACATGCACTCAAAATCCAACATGTCGGACATGAATTACATGATTTGAAAGTTCAAATTGGATATCGGATCAACCATTGTAGTTACAATCCCAAACACAAAGACAAAATCAGCACAAACCTTTACGGCAACAAGAAAGTACTATGACATATGCAAGAAATTTATGAATCTATGTCCAGAAGTTAGCAACACAGCATCCTTCTATATAAATCACCGACATTGAAAGTGCACCGTCCCAAATGTTCGCGTAAATAAACTGGTGAATATGAGACAAGAAATAGCACTGTACCGGTACCTTAATATCCCAAACCCCACTTTCTACACAGCGCATTGCTTCCGAACGACTTCGGTGACAATATTAGTGAATGCTAGCTCTGATCGGTACTAGACATCATGCAGGCTGTCAACAATAGCATTGCCAAGCAAAGTAAATGGTCTCTGCTTTCTAAATTCTTTGACCCACGCATGCGCTCTGTACAGTCAACAAACTACCCAGCGCGCTCTGTTCACTAACTGAAGTTAATTTCTTTTTTTTTTTAGCGTATGGCTGAGGAGTGTCTGAGGACATGTTCGGCTCGCCAGTTTTGTAGCTGCTTCGAGGCAGACACCCAATGGGTGAGCTACAAGTACCGTCGTGTGTGGAGTGTTGTCTGGGGAGGAAAGTTAGAATGTAAGGACGAGAAGTTGGAAGGTAGCGGCTGTGGCCTATAGTTAGGGACCAACCCCGGCATCTGCCTGGAAGGAAGATGGGAAACCACAGAAGACCATCTTCAAGGTTGCCGGCGGAGGGATTCGAACCTCCTCGCCTCCCGGATGTGAGCGATTGCCAGCAGTCATGCCGTAACGACCACGGCTAACTCACCCGGTACTGAAGTTACTGAATCCCACAGATATTTATGTTAAAACATATAATAAAGTTATAATTATCGTCGAACATAAACAGTCGTATGCAACTCGCCTATGATGGTAATTAAGACACGAGTATGTTTATAAAATGAGTAGGGTGATTCTTCAGAAAAGCACAGATTTCAGTTCTCATAGGATTTTAAACATAATTTTTAAATATTATTTAATATTTTTATTGCTTACTATAATACTAATAGTGTCTTAAAAGATTTTTAATTTGGTTTAAAACTTAAATCTAACACCATTTTAAATTATTTTTATGGTGTAAACCTCAACTCCGTGACTGTCCGCTCCCATGATTTCAAATGTATTTTTGAAAGAATAAAATATAAATCTTATTTGTAATTTCACAGAACTTTCAGTAATTAATACTAAATTAGTTTATTATTTAAAAAGTTATTTTTCAAAATAATAAAATATAAAACAAAGTAACTTTTTTCATTTTTAGTTTTGTCCCTGACGGCAGTTCTCTTCTCCGTTACCACTGATTATAGTTCAAAGAATTACTCACAGGTAGCAGCTCCTGTCCCTTTTCTTTGCTAAACATAAAGAAGGCAGCTATTTTGTGACTGAGTTGAGAAGCTGTGTGTTTTTGTGAAGTGTATAGTTGAGTGATTAGTTGAAATAAGATTCAAAGTTCACTTGGACATTACAAGTTTTCAACTCCGTTACTTAGTTTGAGAGGTAAGTGACAAATATTAATTGCTTATTGTTTGTCTACATGAATAAGACATTGAACCTGCACATTCAGGGCTAAGACTCTAGTTACTAACCTCAATTGATGCCATGTGGTCCATCATTTTTCATAAATCCGTCAACTCCGTTACCCTCAACTCCGTTACTGATCTAAGTGTTTACAACTATTGACACTTTTGTTTTTAGGAATTCTTGAATCAAAAGATGGGGAATTTGTTACTGTCAACTTGATGAACAAAACTGGAGAGAAAAACAAGAAATAAAAACCAGTGAAAAATTCTGTGTCATCCCAGAACCACCTATTCCTGTGTCAAAACGCCACATTAAGTTAAAACGCTTCAGTGACATTGATGAAAGAGTTAAAATGTTTTTGAAGTAAAGATCAAAGAAAATGGAGTGTTTACTCATTATTTTGATGTATATTAGGCCTTTGTTTGTAATAAAACTGCCTTCTTTAAAAAATCTCAATTCCATTACTTTCGCCTCCGTTACCAATAAAAATAAACAAAGATTTTTTAACCTTAAAAAAATTATTTATTTACAGAACCATTTATGAAATAGTATTATAGAGTAAATGCTGTGCCCCATAAAAAATTATAACATAAAAATATGAAAATTTTTGATTGTTATTTCTTTTCAACCTTTTCTGGAGAATGACCCCGTAGCGAGTTTTATAATTTCCATTATAGGCCATTATAGTCTCGTTGCATAATGTACTATTTCACTCTAAATCACAAGTGGTCTGTGCATAAACAAATATCATCATCATCATCTAAAGCAGGGCCATCCAGACAGTGCTCCCCGAGTGTTAGCACTCCCTGAGCGTTAACGCTCCTGCTGCGCTCTGAGCCTGTGCTCCGAGCGCTTTGGTGGAAGGTAGTTTCAGAAGTGGTGGGAGGAGCTTGGCTGGCTGAGCACGCTGAAGTGTGCAGCCGATCCATCAGTCGCTAGTCGAGTCCAATGCGCTTTGTTGACAGCGTGTAAATAAATCAGTTTCGCAGTGGTCATGACTGAACAGCATGCAAAAAAAAAAAAAGAGGAGTGATGAAGCAGCAGTCTTTAAAGCAGAATGGAAAATTTCATTTTTCTGTACAGCTTATAAAGGGCATGCCAAATGTTCTGTGTGGAACAGAGATGTAATGTGTTAAAATGAACACAATTTATTATTGAATTTTCCTCTCTAGTATGTTCACATTTGAGTTTGGAATAAATCACAATATTCTTAACCGAACACTTGTGTTCATTTCCTGCACATTCCATACATTGGAGTGTCATGTCAACAATCCCACAAGAGCCGTCAGCCGCACAACTGTACATACGTATCAAGTCAGCGTGTTCCGAACATCGTCCGTCTCTTCGCTGCCACAGTGTAGTGGTGGTAGGGGAAGAAGCGCTAGTCTGACTGCCCAGTGCTCCCCGAGCGCATTGACTGGATGGCCCTGATCTAAAGGCTAAGCCTTGTCGCTGCAGCCACAGCCCACGATCTTCAGCAGCTTTCTTCATCGTGACGTAGGAAGCAAACCCCAGCTGAGTGATTTTGTTTCTATGGTATGAGAGACACGGTCTACTGCTTGATTTCTTCCCTAGGACCTTACCTTTGAAGACAATCTGGAGAAAGGTGTAAATTTAGTTTTCCTCTGCTCTAATAAATGAAGTAATGTCCATTTCTCCTTAACGTCGTCCAAGATTTGTTCATTAGTCTTCTTTTCCCTCCAACTGGTTTTTGTCAGTTTTCTCCAGAACAACATTTCATCAGCTTCACAAATGTACTCATATTTATTTGTGAAAGGCCGCCCAAAGGATATTTCCTCACTTGAGCTCTCTGATTAACAAATTCTTTAAATTTTAGTTGTTGCTCTGGTAATTTGCTGGATTCATAATGTCCATCAGAACTCATCACCAGTTTGAAACGATAGGGCAGCCTGTTCCTGCGACTATACTTCGCCTTTCCCTGACAAGGTCATAGCTGTCAAAACTAAATTCAATTAAATACTTAATATGTGTATGCAGCCCTCAAACAGTATTCGAGCGAGCCCACTCCACATTGTGATGATAAATGGCAGCACATCGAAAACAACACTGTGGGGACTACCACAGGTTGAATAAAATGACCTTACTCCACTGGTATCCCATACAACTTGACTGCTTTTGCCTCTAGAAAATCAGATTATTTTCTCTGAATTTTACTAGAGGATATCTATTGTCTGATTCCTATGAATGATGCTTTTATTCTTATTACTGAGATATAATGTCTACAATCATGTGGCATCAAGATCAACCTTGCCAAATGCTGACTTGATCAAACTAGTAATGTTCTTCTCAGTCACACATTTCAACCATGGGAATCAAATTACTTGCTACCGAAGTTCTACCCATTTTCAATTTTCCTTTACCCTAGTCACCGCCAGAGCTTTAACTTTCAGAGAATGTTTCATTTTTATTATTGTTTTCTCCCTCACTTTGTAAACACTCAACTTCCTTTTCATCAAGTTTTGACAGGTTGACCAAAAAAGAATAAGTTGCATGTGGATTGGGCAGGCCCAATGGAGGGAGTCTACAGAGGTTGTATCAGTGAATTGAAGCATCATACTTGGCTCACTTGACATTGATAATTCTTTTTCAATAACCACCGACGCATCGGTCATTGCTGTAAGTATATCAATGCCAATTGTCATTTTTATATGTGTAACTTATATGTGTTGGGATTATATGAACTAGGATCATGCAATGTCAGTATTGCCTGCCAACAATGAAAATAAACACGTTGTTCATTGCTGTAAGAGGAGTTTCATTGATGGCTTGCTCTTAACTCGGAGATTTTTCTTGAAGAAATTGAGCTTGACACTAGTGAAGTACAACATGTATGATAGAGAGCTTGTAGCAATGTATGCTTTAATTAGGCATATTATTTCCCATTGGAGTCATGGCAACACAATATTTTCTCTGCTATTCATACATGCATTCTGTTAGAAACTTATAAATTTGCCACCTTATCAAATGAGGAACCTGAAGCTCATCTATCAGTTTTCAACTAACAACCCAAGCTGTTATGGCGGCCCTTTATTGCATCAAGAAATTATCAATTTGTTAGGTTGGCCACTGTAATAGATTTTAGCAGCATAGCTACTGTGATAATGATTTTAAAAAGCTTGAGCATTTCCACCAACAAAAACTTCGATCAATTCTTAGGATCAAGTGGGAAGACTTCATAACCAACCTAGCTGTTCTTGAGAAAGCGCATGCCAATAGTATGGAATCATCCATCATTGGTCATCAGCTTAGATGAGTTGGACATGTCTGCCGGATGGGTGATACGACAATTCCATGCCAGATTCTGTTTGGTAAACTTTGTTCCAGCACCAGACCTCATGGAGGTCCTAAGAGGCATTACAAGAACCAATTTAAGTAGACAAAGAAGTTGGCAGGTCTCGATCCAAAAGCCTGGGATACACTTGCTGAAGACCGCTCAACGTGGCGTCAGACCATCCCGACTGCTGTGAAAATGTTTGAAGGGAAATGTCGCAGACATGAAGAGGCCAAGCGATAAGTACCAAAACTCCATGCAGCACAACCACGTCCTACTCCAACAATTCTATGTAATCTGTGTGGATGCTTGTTCCATGCTAGGGTGGGCTGTTTAAGTCACCGCAAACATATTCACAGGCTTGAGTAAGGAGTGATTTGGAAGTAGATTTATACTCGGAAACAAGTTAAAGCCACCGTGGCGACTGTGAAAACTCATGACGAGGAGCTTCAATATATGACTGGCAGACAACCCATTCCATTTTAAAACATGCCTTGCTGTGGGAAATTTGCTACCAATATATTGCATCACTGCTGCAGAATACTCCTATTCATGTCCTTGGAGCAGTGCCACAGTCCACAGTCACACTCTGACATCAAAGCTATTGTAGACATGGCTCATCAGTGATTGTTTTGGCCCAATATGTGTTGGGATTGTATAAACAGGATCATGCATTGTCTGTATTGCCTGCCAACAATGAAAAATTCACAGATACATCCATGTTCCTCTGACATCTTTCATACCATCTGAGTAGTTCAGTAATTTTCACATCAATATTATCGATTCTCGACCACCGTCAAAAGGATATATGCTTGCCACGGTGGGTGAGTGGTTACTGTGTCGGACTTCCAACCCCAAGCTTGCAGGTTCGCTCCTGGCCATGATAAGTCATTTTGAAAGGCGATAAAAATCACGGCATGCGTGTCATACGTTGTTGGCATGTTAAAGAATCCATTTGAATTCAGTAGGCCGTGTTCATAATGGCAAAATTAATCTCGGGATTTTTCGCCAACACAAAATAGTTCCTCCTTTCTCTACTAGAAAGCGCTATAGTGTCAAGGAGTTTAGATATCTAATCTCCTTGACTTTCATAGGGTTACAAGGAACAACATAATTCAACATGCTAGCAACCCTCTTGGTGTCAAATAACAAAGCTTGCACCCGGCATATGATATTATTATTATTATTAAAAGGATATATATATTGCATCACACCGGCCTCTCACCGCTGAGTCAGTGGTTCAAATCACGGTCACTCCATGTGAGATTTTTGCTGGACAAAGCAGAGGCAGACAGGTTTTTCTCCGGGTACTCCGGTTTTCCCTGTCACTATTTCATTCCAGCAACACTCTCCACTATCATTTCATTTCATCTGTCATTCATTTCATCATTGCCCCAGAGGAGTGCGACAGGCTTCGGCAGCCGGCACAGTTCATATCCTCGCTGCTAGATTGGGGCTTCATTCATGGATTTTCATTTTTCATCTATTGCATCACATGTATTGACTGTTTCTCACACTGGCTAAGAGCATACCTAATCTACCTTTTCAAAGCAGAAATACTTACATCATTACATGTGTCATATTTAAGGACTCTCATCACTTGGAAAAGGTTGTCCGTGAAAGCCTTGTTTCAGGCCACCAAAATAGCAGTCTATGAAGACCCATTTGAATCTGAAGAGTGCCTTGAAATTGAAGCATCTTGGATTCATACTGATTGGCATTATCCTTCTCCATGATAACGCCCATCTCCCACTGCCAACATCTACTCTACAGTGCAGATCTTTCCCCACGTTTGGAAAAGTTGAGGATGTGTGTGAAGAGGGTATGGTTATGATTATTTTAAAGGCCTACTGATGTGTGATTAACAATTAAACTTCTAACCATTGAGAATAATTGTTAAATATATATAGAAAACTTGCACCTTATTAATTTATTTTAAAACTAATAAAAAACGAGTCAACCCCTGGCACTATACAGCCCGTGAAGGGCCTAGGCCTACCAAGCGACCGCTGCCCAGCCATTTGGCCTGTAGATATTGGGGTGACGCTTGATCAGTGCATCGGGTCTCCTCGGCCGTTATTCTTGGTTTTCGTGATCGGGGCGCTGCCTCACTGTCAGACAGCTACTCAATTGTCCTCATGAGGCTGAGTGCAACCCGTTCCAACCCTCACGTCAGTTTTAAAATCCCTGACAGGACCGGGAATCGAACCCGGGGCCTCCGAGTGAGAGGCAGGCACGCTCCCCCAACACCATGGGGCCGGCATTTTAAAACTAATGAACTTTTAAATTTTAATACTTAAGATACTTAACAATTGAAACTGACTTAAGCTATTATGGTTGTATAAAAGCCAAGTTTTGGCAGTGATGACAGCAGAAAGTTTGTAAGACTCTGCGACTAGTTTTACTGTAGGTAAATTTTCTTTCAGTTTTAAATAAAATATTGCAAATTTCTTTTCTGATATTATTTCTACAGGAAACATTTAGCTATTTCTTAGCATTTAACATTTATCGGTTAATTTCTTTTTAACTTTAACTTAATTCAATTAATCATTTAAAAGTTCAAAACGAAAAACTGCATTGGGTAATCATTTAAATGCTTAATGTTAATACCGTACTTTCTGCCATTAACTTCAACTTTAATTAGTTGATTTTTTCTTTTTTTGGTAACTTGCCCAAGACTGGTGTGTTAAAGGATTTTTCAATGAGAAGATCAACCATATTGTCTTTGAGTGGGGTAAATATATTTAACAGTTATCGAGAAGAAGTTTGGGATGATACTGTAAATATTCAGTGACATTTACTTGCTACTAACCTGTTTTCATTTGACTAAAATTCGCAAGAATCATATCCATCATAAATGCATCTTACCGTTCATACTTCAAGTCACATTGGTTGTCGAGAGATTAAGTTATACCGTACGAGGATAGGATGACGTAAATGCCAGGTTGTAAAAAATGTTTTTGAGAATTGCATGAGTTCAGATACAGAGAAGAATTCAGGCTTGAAGTTTAATCAAGAGCTTGACCACAACTTCTGGAAATATATATATGTTCTGGTAATTTCACACACTATTTTATACCAAGATATTGAAGAATATTTTTGTTCTTTTTATTTACAGGGAACATTCAAGTGTGTTGTTTGTTACATCTATTTTCACACGAATGTCATTTGGGATGGATTATGGTGGGTGTCACTGGGAAAAGTGATGTGTTTAAGTTTTTAATGCAATATTTACAGATATTCCCAGAGTACGAAGTCTAGTTTAAAGCAAGGATGTTGATGGTTGGATAGTATGAACACTGCTGGGTCTATTAAGTAGAGCGTTGTTCACTGTACTGACAGAAGGTGCTCTTAGCTGAATGTGTCGTAGTGATGTCATCGCTGATGATGAGCTCTGCGACATGGTGCCGCGGCGAGCCGATGACGTCAGAGTATCTGTCATGCTGCTCGACTCTGTGTTCATGTAACGCAAACATCGGCCCTGCTGGTCTGTTCCTCGCACTGCACTGCCCCAGCAGCACACCCAGGCAAATGGAGGAATCTTCCTGTTAGGGAAGTCAAATTAATATTATTACATGCAATAACTTACATCGTACACAATTCAACATTTACAACATAAATCCATAAAAATATTATATTTTCTTTTATACATATAAAAATTCCAACACGAATCTTTTCCACCCAAGAAAGGGCAAGACGATCAGTACGAATGAAGAAGTACTGGGAGGACCGCAAGGCTCGTACAGTTCCTGCAAGTCGACAAACTAATGGTTGGTTAAAGTGATCTTATGTGGTCTTACAAGGCGAAGAAGAAGTAGAAGGAGAATAAAATTCTCCATTTTCTGAAGCAGAATATAAACAGTTTGTTTTACAGCCCTATGGCATTTCTTTCTAGCCTTCTAGAAAGAGTGATGCACATGTACCACACCCACTTACTGTCAACTTCAACAGCAAATTCCCAAAATATCATAATTTGTTTGTAAAAGTGCATGTATCTCAGAAACTTTTTAATTTAAGGAGCTGAAATTTTGTATAGTGCATGTGGGCAGATTTTAGACAAAAGTAGACCAGTTTGATGGTACTCAGTGAAATGTTTCTCATATTTAGTAAGGGTCAGCCACTGAAAATTTTCAATATATTTTGTTTGTAAATTACGGTGTTTGAAGCCATTTTCAGTGTTGCCTTAGTTAACAAAAGTTTTATGCTTTTCAGTCGGTCAACACGATTGTACCCAAATGAGATGGGTTATTCCCTAATCCTGAAAAACATTACTAATAATTACATTATTAAATACACTTGGATGACCAGTTTCGATCATCAAGCCTAAGTGTAATGGATCTGATGATGATCACTTAGCCTAAGTGTAATGGATCTGAAGATGATCGCTTGATGATCGAAACTGGTCATCCAAGTGGATTTATTAATTCCATTTAACTTTTTTTAGGATTAGGGAATAACCCATCTCATTTGGGTACAATCGTGTTGACCGACTGAAAAGCACCAAACTATTGTTGTTTGTAAATATACAAATTTGCACAATAGAATATACCCACATTAGAAAATTACAATAATGGTCTGCACTGAAGACCAGTTTATGGTGAACATCTATGGAATATTGGAAGCCAGTTAAGTTGCTGGTTCCGAGACACTTGCACCAACCTATGAAGTGTAAAAATATGTTGGCTGTTATAAGGAATAAAAAAATAAAAATAAAAAAAAGAATACGGTACCGGTATGCCAAAAGAAATTTGTGACTTTTCTGATATTGAAATAATGCTAAAGGTAAAGTGAAATTGAAATTACCATATAGATTATGTTCTAAACTACGAAAAATAAATACATTTTAGAGCATTTTCTATTATATTTATATACAAGTACAAGTCCCGGTATAACACTGACAATGATTAAAATGAAATATCATGTTCTCTAAGGAAGCAGCCGACTGCGGTGGCATCTAGTAACAAAGTTCAGAACTAGTTGGTCGTTGACGGTGGCGTGTGGTAGCAAAAGTTGGTACTACTTGAAAATCGACTGCATTCCTTACTTGAATTAAAAACGGATAACACACACTAATACAGCCATCATAATTAACACAGGTTATCAGACAGATTCTACACACACCCGAAGTACAGGGGGGCTACATGACCAAGTTGTCGTAGGCCCTAAACTGAGGAACAAACCAATCTAAGGAAACAGGACATTGACATAAAATCAAATTTCAAAGAAACCTGAATGTTTGATATTGTCTGGTAAAATTGGTGTGGTACACCAGGGTTAAACAATTGCAAACCAGATTGAGAAGGCTGCACAATTCCAATTTTTCATATTTCTTTGAAATTCGATGTTAATGTTTAAAATGACAGTCCTTATCAGGTATCATTCTTGAACAAGTACTATCACATAGGTAGTTCTTGACAATATTTATAGTGCCAGCTGGTACATATTGTTGATGGGAGAACTTGTCAAATGTGCCACCGGCCAATCTGTTCTTCTTTGTATTAAATTTTCTGTATTAAACTTGTTAGTACATAAAAAAGAAACAGCGCCAACTTAGATAAGTACCGTATAGTCAGGATAAGCAATCACAGCCAAATCAACTGTACTAATTAATACTAAATTATTAATATTTCATAAAAAAGGCTTTTGTAAGGCCATTATCAGTCTCAATAGGAGGTTTTATAAGATCACTAATAAACCTTTTATAGGCCAATAATAATCTACTATTCAAAGAGTGTAAGGCAATATTAAAAAAAAAAAAATCATTAATTGCACTTTTCGAGTAGCAAACCATTATTATTATTATTATTATTATTATTATTATTATTATTATTATTATTATTATTATTATTATTATTATCATTGTTATAGAAAGTTCACAATACCAGTGATATTGTCTTGTTTTGTTTGAAAAATACATTTTTAAGAAAAAAGAAACCTTCAGATATAGGCCTAACCACTAACCTGAGACTCCTGCATATGTGTGTGGAAAACACACAGTAGATGAGTGGGTTGGCTGCCGAGTTGAGAGGAGCCAAGCTCTGAATGAAGGTAGCAACTGCAATGTTGGTCTGTGTGTGTGGTATGTAGCCATACACTTGCAGCAGGTCGAACAAGATGTATGGGCTCCAACAGACGATAAACACTGCAAAAAATAATAGGCTAATTAGTAAGGTTTATTTGCTTGATAGAATTTCTTTCTGAACTCTCCAGCAGCCAGAATATTTCTTTTAAACATTTAACATCCTGTAGATGAAAGTATCTTTAATGTGGAATAACAATTAGGTATTTGAAGCCTTTTTCTAGTGTTGCCTTAGTAATCGAAATTTAATGTTTTTCAGTCGGCCAACACGATTGTACCCAATTTAATGGGTGGTTCCCTAATCCTGACAAAAATTACATGAAATTAATAAATACACTTGGATGACCAGTTTTGATCGTCAAGCGATCATCATCAGATCCTAATAACTTGGGCTCGGATTTTTAGGTGCTAAAAATCGTGAAAATATTTATTTTTTATGTGTTAAAAATACCTGAAATATGTGACAAAAAAGTAAAAATATTTAATTATAATTTAGTTTATTAACGACAAAATAAACAATATGCAGTACTCACGAATGCAATTTATGCTATGCCTCACTGACTGATGAAAAATTACAATACACAACGAGATACATCTTCAGGTTGTCCATCACAAATGACCGACGATTATCGCGGAACACTTATTCTGAAGGCGCGAAACTGCGGCAATATGTTTCTTGTCCTCGAGGTGTGGTGTAACTTGAGATAGCAGTTCAGCCTTGATTGTTTTCCCACATGGTTGGCAGAACAGAACGCCCCCATCAGAAGTAAAAATATCACTAAATTCTGCAACATACTGCTGCAGACGATAACTTGTACAGTAGTTGCTTTTATTTTAGGCATCCCTGGCTTCCACGGTGAGTGGGACGGTGCGACAATATAAGAAAAACACAGCCGCAAGCTGACATAAGCTCTGCATGAAAAATGCACAAAAACACAATAAACTGAAAGTAATTGTTACACCCTGTATACACTATTTAAAAATGTAAATGTTATGTATTTTTATGTGCTAATAAGTGAAAAGCAGGGATTTATGTATTTATAGACAAAATGTTTAAAAATGTATTTACATTAAAAAATATTTATTTACCTAAAAATCCGAGCCCTACTAATGACTTCCAGTCCAGTGCAGACAGCGGCAGAGACAACATCTGCACGGAAATGGGCCACACATTGCTAAGGAAGCAAATGCACAATCCACAATAACCAGACCATTTAATAACTATCTCATAATCACACTAAGCAAACAAATTTGAAAGTCAATCACCACTACCAGTAATCCCACAAAAAATCACATACAAGTTGTGCTAGTATAATCACTAATGCAGCTAAATAAGTGTATACAGGGTGTAACAATAAGGTACGGCACAAATTGCAGGATACATTCCTCACACGTAGACGAAGAAATTATGTTGTATGAACATGGGTCCGGAAACGCTTTGTTTCCATGTTACACCTCATTGTCTCCAACTCATTACGCATGGGAATCACACTAGAACAGAACGTTAGAATCATGGGGAACATGCACTCTTGGTTACGTCTGGTTACGTTGTCATTATCGTAGGTGCACCGCCAGTGGTTTGTTTTACATGGCTCCGTTACCATGCGACTTAGCAGATGTGCCTTTAGTTGTGCGACAAAACATGTACTTCATGCACGATGGAGCACATTTTAGTGCTAATATCCGTCGGCTTATAAATAACAGATTTGGTGACAAATAGATAGGTAGAGGTTCACCAATGGCCTGGCCTCCACGCTCTCTGGACCTAAAATCACTGAACTTTATTTGTGAGGGCATTTGAAAGTTCTTGTGTATCGAACCCCAGTACAAGATGTTCAGAGTCTCCGTGCCCGTATTATGGAAGGTTACGACACCATACGCAGTAGGCCTACTCCAGGGATACATCAGCGTATCCGAGATTCACTACGACGCGGCGGTGGGTTGATGAATGTATCAATGCGCACGTAGGCCATATTGAATATTTCCTGTGAGATAGAGTTCCATGTGGTATGCTGGTACGTTCTGTTCTTGTATGTTTCCCATGATAAATGAGTTGGAAACAATGAGGTATAACATGGAAACAAAGCGTTTCCGGACCCATGTTCATATAACATAATTTCTTCGTCTACATGTGATGGATGTGTCCTGCAATTAGTGCCGTACCTTATTGTTACACCCTGTATATTGTAAATATCATTCATTACCCATACTTATAAACATAGATTTAATAACCTAAGTGTATAGAATCTGATGATGATCGCTTGACGATCGAAACTGGTCATCCAAGTGTATTTACTAATCTCATGTAATTTTTTCCAGGATTAGGGTACCATCCATTACAATTGGGTACAATCGTGTTTACTGACTGAAAGACATTAAGTTTTGATGAGTAACAATGCAAGAAATGGTCTCCTATGAAAGTACAGACTCACTTTCTGAAAAAAAGCCACTCTATTGTCACATAGAATATTTTCAGTATTTTTGCTGTGTGTTCAAGATGATGTTTATCATCATAGCTGACAGTGCACTTTTTGAGAACAAATTATTATTATTATGGAAAGTTTATAATATAGCACAGTGATGTTGTCTGGTTCAGTATGACATTTTTTTTTTAAGAAATCTGATATCTCTCTCAGTTGTCTTCATGAGACACTGCTAGCTACAAGGTTTATTTTGAGCATCAATATTGATGGTTTATTCTGAAAATATGGTAAGAAGACCATTCGATCTTGATACCTGACCTCACTAGAATTCTTCTTGTCAGTGACCCTGATAACTGCCCCAACACCATCCTACTGTACATGCACAATCCCACCCCTCCATGCTGTAGCAATTAACATTTAATGTACCGGTACCATACTAATATAATGTAATTAATTACCATCTCATCACATATTACTTGAACAAATATTCAGGAAGATTCTTACCAAATACGATTACAAAAGTCATTTTGACTGTCTTAATCTTCGCCTTGGGAATGAGGCCTCTGGAACTTGCGCGCCTGGAATCTGGATCTTCTGCATAAGCGTGATCCCCATCTGCACAGTAAAGTGACATATTTAATCATTCAATCTTGGCAAACATGTGTGTTATTTGTTGAAATGTGGAGGAGAACAGTGATCATTAGTTTTATAGTCATAGTATTCAGTATTTAGGCACAAAATGTAGGCCACAATGCACAAAAACAAATGAGGACATTTTGCAAAAACGGTAAAATGAAATATAGGTCTATGTGTTTTTAACAAAGATGATTGTAAGGGATGATTTTTCAAATCATCTGCAAAGTGAAGTGACATATTTAAATATTCAATCTTGGCAAACATGTGCAAACATTATGTTCTAGGTTAAAGAATAGAATTGTAATTAGTCTAATGGAAGAGGATGTTATTTATTTTAATAACATTGCGTTTAACATTACCGGTAAGTTTTATTTTCATTTTTTAAATTTATTTAATTTTTAAATTTTAATTTTAATCTTTATTTTTATTTTCATTTTCATTTTTGAACATTTTTAAATTAATTTATTTTTAATTATTTTATTATCGCTTTGTTTTAGTCAATATTTTATTTTATTGATTATTTTAATTTTATTTTGTTTCGTTTCATGTCATTTCATTTCATTTTACATTTCATTTTAACAATGTGAGAGCATGTACTTTTTTTACTGGAGTGGTTAGTTACGAATACTTTCTCTTCTCCGTTATGCCCATTCAAAGAGCGCGTTTGAACTTATTGGTTGGGCTGATGTTTTTCGCCTTCTTGTCCTCCCAAAATGTCTTCATAAATGCACTGTGTTGCACCTTGCGTTCTGTAGACCACTTTCTATCAGTTTTCTTCTTAGGTTTCTCCATGAATTTGTGTTTGCGTACTATTGTACTAAAGGCTACACGATTTTTTATGATGCCGTTTGTAATATTTATTTCTGGAAGGTCTGCCTTAGTTTCTTCTAGTAAGTTTTCTGTTTTCTTAAAATGTTTCTCTCGAACATTAATCTCAACGTTTCCCGTTCATATGTTAAGTACTGCACCTTTAAGCTGTACAAGGAGGTTCACAGGAACATTAGACCAACAGAAGGGTTATAAAGTAAGACATATGAGAACAAGAAAGCGTATGAACAGAAGTAAACCATTCGATAATGTATTTGGAGAACATTTTCTCACGGGATTGAAAATCGAGTCTCTTGCTGTTAAGCAGAGTGAGTAATGTTACCTCTGCTCAAGACTGGCAAAGACCTGGATTATATACCTGTCTAATATCTCATGTTATCATCTTTTAAATGTCAAGAGAAATGAGGCAGATAAACACTTCAGAGGCATACAGTATATGACAGTGCGAAAGTATTGGCAGAAACCATTCATTTGGTAAAAGAAGTTCTTCGATTCTGAAAATTACAAAGAAAAAGTTTTAATGTACGGTACCTTATTCTACCCCAGAAGAGAATTAAATTCCATAGAAAACTGTAGGAGATATGACTACTACAATTTAATGTTGAATCTGCTAAATACAGAAATGCGGAGTTTTAAAATACTATTTTTTTTTATTACGTACTGGTGATTAAAGTAATGATTTACAGAATCGCAAATATTTTCCTATGTATTAAAAATCCCAATTTTTTGTGCCCTTTGCAAAATATATTTCATAAAATAAATACTAAAATGTTTTCTAGGAAATAAGATTTCTATGTTCTTTTTTTTGTCGCCTCCGTAGCGTAGCGGTCAGCATGGTTAGCTGCCGTCCCGGAGGTCCTGGGTTCGATTCCCGGCTCTGCCACGAAATTTGAAAAGTGGTATGAGGACTGGAACGGGGTCTACTCAGCCTCGGGTGGTCCAAATGAGTAGAGGGGGTTCGATTCCCACCTCAGCCATCCTCAAAGTGGATTTCCGTGGTTTCCCACTTCGTCTTCGGGCAAATGCCGGGATGGTACCTATTGTAAGGCCACGGCCGCCTCCTTCCCTCTTCCTAGCCTATCCATCCCAATCTTCCATCCCTTCCCATCCCTCATAAGGCCCCTGTTCGCTTTGCAGGTGAGGCCACCTGGGCGAAGTGCTGATCACACCTCCCCAGTTGTATCCATCCCGACCAGATGTTCCAAGCTCTAGGACACTGCCCATAGAGGCGGTAGTGGTGAGTTCCCTCGCTGAGTCCGTGGGAACCACCAACCTAGAGGGTAAATTGACTAAATAATAATAAAAAAAGAGTTCTTTTTTTTAAAATTATGACT
This sequence comes from Meconema thalassinum, assembly GCA_946902985.2. Lineage (NCBI taxonomy): Eukaryota > Metazoa > Arthropoda > Insecta > Orthoptera > Tettigoniidae > Meconema > Meconema thalassinum. The sequence goes on along the minus strand of OX336390.1, from coordinate 148,473,008 downwards.
GTGCATCAAATGCTTTTCTCAAAATGACATTGTGTTTCCGGAATAGCGGAGTGAGTGGCCCGAGGGGCCCAAGAAAAGAATTGCATAGGGGCCCTTGAATCCCCTCGGTGGTCCTGACTGTTACACTCTTCCAATAATCTAACTATACGCACTGACGATTTCGACAGCCCTCAGCCCACAGATATGGCCTTCACCCTATCAAGGACACTGTTCTGCCAACTAAACTGATGACGCAACGTCTCGAAGCTGCACGTAGCCACTGCGGATAACATTTCCTGGCGCCCTATACCATTCAGCTCTTTTAATAGTGGCAATTAACTATCACCAGGCTTCTAGAAGATGTACAAAATATGAGTGATGCGACTAAAATTCATAGCTAATTGACATATCAATGGATTACTTCCGAAACTAGGTGACTGGGAATAGAAAGTAAACCTTATTCAGTGGAGTTCTGATCTAAAAAAGCCGGGGAATTTGATAGATGAGTTGCCACCACTCATTACACGGTGACACATAAAAGGTGGGCTATACAGGGAGAACGTAAAATGCCGCACTTGGAGGTCGGCATGCGGTTCCTCGTCGAAATTCACGACAAAAGTTTATGTTGCAAACCCTATTCCTGCCAATAGGTTTAACAGAAATGCGTGTTGAGAAACGAGGCTCTGGCAACGCTGTAACTGCATGCAGCGTGGTCAAAAACTGGTCGCAGGAACTCGGCGCTTTGCTGGAGCTGTCTCATTAGCTGTAGTTGGTCACTAGTCGTGGCCGAGTGAGGTACGTGTGTGCGCGCTGTGTGACCGCATTTGGAAGAGTGTACGGTTTCCTAATACCGGTGCTTCCTTAGTTCCACGTGTGTACTGACCTTCCGGGTGTCATTCGGACAATACTTTTTCAAGTAGTGTTCCAGATAGGACAACAAAACCAGAAACCCAGAAAACCCCGCTGAAAATCATGTCCGGATACCAGAGGAAGAACACCGTACGCTGCCAATGGGACAGGCAGAGTTCTCGCCCCTCACCAGAAGAAATTCACCGCTGGATTGGCGATACCCTCCGGTTGACTGTCGACCAAGTAGAAGCCATCCAGTTAAATGCGCACGAGAAAACCATGTACATCAAGGTAATCAGCATATCTACTTATCAGAAATTGTTAAATACTTTTGCAGATCCTATTAAATTTCAGTATGATTCAGGCGAAATGACAAATGTTAAGCTCTCCACAGCGGATTCCAATTTTACCACAGTGCGGATATTTAATGTCCCACTCGAAGTTCCTCCTGAAATTTTCAAATCCGTCCTGTCGAAATATGGCACTGTGAGTGACGTCAGGAAAGAACAATGGTCTTCTGCTTATCAGTTCCCGGTGTATAATGGAATACGTGCCGTCAATATGGAAATCAAACAAGATATCCCCTCCACTGAGACATTTGGTGGCCATTCTGGCTATATAACGTATAATGGACAGAAACAGACCTGTTTAATTTGCAATGCTACCACCCATCTACGTATCAACTGCCCAAAGAAAATGATTCCCCTCGGTATAACTCCTACACAACAACGACGTGCCCAATACTCGGAAGTTGTGACGCAGCAAACGTCATATGAAAACATGCTTATTGATCAGTCAGCTGGGACAACACCAGAAGTGACCTCGGTTACATATGACGCAGAATTGGTAACTTCTCCTGACCAGAGCAGTGAGCCACAGAGTGCCCCTGTGATATCGGCAACCTGTATCGCAGCCTTAGAACCGACTATGCCGTCACTACAGGCTGCCACAGAAATTTTGTCTTCACTGCCACCACCTTCTCTGGTATCTACCGACTCACCTAAGCTGGTTGATCGGGGATCCGAGAATGTATCTAAGAAGATTAAAACAAATGCCTCGATTGCCGTACCAGCCCCGAAGAATCAAACTGGCTCCACAAACGTTTCCACAGCTGTGAAAAAGAAACAAAATCTTCATTCTACGTCATCTAGGGACCCACGAACGCTCTCAAACGCTGACAGCCGGCCTATGAATGGCAGTCATAAGGAACTATCTCAACCTAATTTGACATAGTGCACCAGTATATTTCTCACCTGTGTCTTTTTTTCTTTTTTCTCGAGTCCACCTTCCAGTATGTCTAGCACAGCTTTTATACTTTTCTTAATGGCGCAATTTCTCACTGTGGCCACTGTGAATATCAATGTAATAGAATGCCCTCTGAAATTTCAACTGTTGGAGAGATTCCTTCGAGATGCAGACATTGACATTGCCTTCATTCAAGAAGTTGCTATACCCTGTTTGCCAATATCTGCCTTCTACAAACAATACATCAATACCGGTAATACGAATAGAGGGACCGGATTCCTCATACGACATGATATCCCACTCGAAGGTGTGCTATGTCATCCATCAGGACGCATAATATCTGGACACATAAACAATACCACCCTGATAAATGTATATGCCCCATCCGGGTCAAATAAGCGTGTGGAACGGAAAATGTTCTTTCAACAGAGTATACTGCCTCATCTGCACGACGTTAAGGAAAAACTTATTCTTGCAGGGGATTTCAATTGTATTCAACGCCCAGAGGATTCCACTAGTTCATACCAAGGTATCAACCCGGCTCTCAGGACCCTTCTTAACTCCCTACACCTCATTGATGCTGTGGATAGTTTAAGGGTGCCCCTGCCCCATTACACCTGTATAAGTCACAACTCCTCATCACGAATTGACCGCATATACTTTTCACAGGAACTTATCCAGCCTAGACGATATGAAGTGATACCTGCCAGTTTCACTAACCATCATGCTGTCGTATGTACAATCTCTTACCCCCATCCCATATTTCACATAGGAAGAGGTTATTGGAAGCTGAATTGCTCGCTGTTACTGGAGGAGGAATGCCAAGATATTTTCAGACAACACTGGACTCGATGGGTCCAACAAAAATGCAAATTTCGCGACTGCGCAGAATGGTGGGATATTTTAGTTAAACCAGGGATCCGCCGCGTCTTTAAGAACATATCCTACCAACGAGGTCGGGAAAGACGGGATACAGTTGAATTTTACTATCGAGTTCTTCGCCAGCTCCAGCAAAGATCTGATTCTGGGGAACGTATATATGACCAGATTCGGGAAGTTAAAACCAAGCTCCTGTCCCTACAGCAACGAACACTCGCTCATATAAACGTGGCTTTAAAAGATCGTACAGTGCTCCCGGACGAAAGTGCAAGTGTATACCATATCGCCAAAGGACAACGGGAGCGGCAACGTAAATATATCCACCGCCTCCGCACCAGTACTGGACGTGACGTCACCTCCCCTGACGCTATACGTAGTGAAATATCATTATTTTATCAACGGTTCTACGCTAAGGCTGAAATTGATCCACAGCAGGTGACCCTATTGCTTTCATCTTGCAGTACCCAACTATCTCCGGACAACAAAACTCTGCTCAGCGCGGATATTACGGATGAAGAGATTCACTCTGTGGTTAAGCAACTCCCAAACAACCGCTCACCTGGCATTGATGGACTGCCATATGAAATGTATAAACACTTCTGGCCTCTCATTGGCAAAGAATTTTGTCATGTCCTGCGTACCATTCTCCAACGTCGTGCTCTTTGTCAGTCACATCACGAAGGTACCATAGTTCTCATACCAAAAACATCCTCTCCCATGGCAGTTGGTGACTTACGACCAGTTACTCTGCTCTGCAGTGATTATAAAGTCCTTACCAAAGTACTTGCATGCCGATTGAAGACTGTTCTACATGATATCATTGGTATTGAACAATGTTGCAGTATTCCTGGAAGAACTCTGTTAACAAACTTAGCGATACTACGGGACCTACACCTAAAAGCCGAAATGCTCCCCACTGAGCCAATGAGTTTTCTCACCTTAGATCTTGATAAAGCTTTCGACCGCATCAGTCATGAATACTTGTACATGGTCTTGCAACACTTTGAATTTCCTGAAATCCTTATTGACTACATTCGTATGATAAATTGTAATGCTACGTCTCGAGTGCTCGTCAACGGTTTTCTTTCCCCTCTGATTCCAATACAACGATCAGTTAGGCAAGGATGTCCCCTGTCCATGCTACATTTTGTCATTGGCCTTGAACCGTTCATTCGGACTACCCAGGTGAAGCTACAGGGTTACAAACCGTCCACACATGTTTTTGGAATGTGCGCCTATGCTGATGACGTATCAATATTGATCCGCAATAATGAAGATATCTCCCACATCGATAGCGCCCTTCAGCTCTACCATATCGCCTCTGGAGCACAATCGAACCCCCAGAAAACTGCTTTGCTTCCGCTCAATACTAACTCAGTGATTACCCAACAGCCCTGGTTCCGGACAGTAAATGAGGTGAAAATTCTTGGCATTACCTGGAAGCAATCGCTTCTGGACACAGTGCAAGCAAACTGGACTAAGGTCATTGCCAAAGTTAGGGGAGTGCTGATCCAATTTGGTCAAAGAAACCTCAATATAGTGCAACGGGTCATGATCCTCAACGTGTTTGCGCTCTCTAAAATATGGTATGTCGCACAACTTTTCCCACTTCCCAAAATGTTTGAGAGCCAATTGGCAAAATATACAGGTTGGTTTATATGGCAAGGATTTTTGTTCCGAGTACAACGGGAACAGTTGTATCTCCCATCCCGGCAAGGTGGGCTAGGGCTAACAGCTCATGGCATGAAATGCCGTGCACTCCTCTGCAAGAACGATATCACCATTCTTTCCCAACATGACACTTTTACGAAAGCGCTATACAAAGATATTCGAAACACAGCCCGTGGTTGTGATAGAGTTTTGCCGAAGATATTTAGGGACCATCAACAGCACCTTCTAGAAACTGTTCGCCAAATGCCTTCAGGGACTGTTCCAACGACGAAAAGTATTTATAACATGTTGCGGCAAGTGGTACACTCCAAACCGCGAATCGAGGCCACCACCCTCTACGTCCATTGGCCCACTGTTTGGAAAAATTTTGGGGCTATGACCATTTCTTCTGCTGTACACTCCCAGGTTTTTATCTTCCTCAACGATCTCATCCCAACCGCTCTACGGCGATATACCATCCGTCTTGAAGCTTACCCATGGTGTACTATATGTGGTCAAACTGATACGGCGATACACCGCTTCACATCATGCACGCGAGTTGCCTCCACGTGGGTGTGGTGTAAGGGAAAAGTATGTCAACTATTAAATGTGCCCACGGATGACCTTGATGACAGGAAGTTGATTCGCTTGTCGGTGACCGCCTTCCCCCAAATTAAACAGACTGCCATTGTGTGGATAATGGGCCAATATGTACACTTCGTGATGGACAATGATCAACATTTCTCGTTCCAGGACCTCAGGTACCACCTGCAAAAAGAGCGTTGGAAGCTTAGTGAAAGTGGACAATTGTATGATAAATATGGACACTATCTGGATTTCTTGTGATGTATTAGTATGGTATTTATCATATCTGAAAATTCTGTAATTCTGTAAAGAGCTAATAAAAAAAATAAAAAAAAAATTAGCTCAGTGAGACGAAGTAATGCCATACATGCTGGTTGTGCGGACGCGCCGATGTTCGAGTCTCGTTCGCGCCATTTTTTTCAGATAATGCATCAAATTGCATCCAATGTACACCTCCACTATGCAATACACCATGTCTTACCGTTACAGTTACCTGTATTTAATCATTCAAACGTAGCATGAACTTCTTACAGAGGTAAACGACCTCTTATTTCGTCCATGGCACAAATAAAGCCAATAGAACATAATAGTGGATACAGTAACATCGTCTCTATCCAATGCGGTACAAAGAAGCCCAATACTGTAGGTAGCCTACACTAGATTGCCCATTATGCTACACACCATAATTCCATGGTCGCCTCCGTAGCGTAGCGGTCAGCATGGTTAGCTGCCGCCCCGGAGGTCCTGGGTTCGATTTCCGGCTCTGCCACGAAATTTGAAAAGTGGTATGAGGACTGGAACGGGGTCTACTCAGCCTCGGGTGGTCCAAATAAGTAGAGGGGGTTCGATTCCCACCTCAGCCATCCTCGAAGTGGTTTTCCGTGGTTCCCACTTCGTCTTCGGGCAAATGCCGGGATGGTACCTACTGTAAGGCCACGGCCGCTGCCTTCCCTCTTCCTAGCCTCTCCATCCCAATCTTCCATCCCTTCCCATCCCTCATGAGGCCCCTGTTCGCTTTGCAGGTGAGGCCGCCTGGGCGAAGTGCTGATCACACCTCCCCAGTTGTATCCCTCCCGACCAGTTGTTCCAAGCTCCAGGACACTGCCCATAGAGGCGGTAGTGGTGAGTTCCCTCGCTGAGTCCGTGCGAACCACCAACCTAGAGGGTAAATTGACTAAATAAAAAATAAAAAATAATTCCATAGTGTACGTTTGACGTCCAGTCTTATCTTCACAGAGCCGGTACGTACACTTACGAGCAACGCCTTCACTGCACAGCAGATGTTCAAAGCGACCTCCGTGCATTTGCAAACACTTCGCCACTCGTTGGAGCATACTTTGCCGGGCCCTATGCAACACACCTGCATCCACCATTACCGATGCAGCATGCACGCGAGCTATTAGGTCTTGTACATCCATGGGTGGAGTACTATAAACTTGTTCCTTTAAGTGTCCCCACAAATAAAAATCTAGTGGTCTAAGGTCCATGGATCGTGGCGGCCAGAACATTGGACATCCACGACCAATCCAATTCCCTGAACACGCTTCATTTAAACAGTTACGCACAGTCATTCCAAAGTGTGGAGGTGCAACATCATGCTGAAACCATCGCTGTCGCCGAACACCAAGTGGAACGTACGAGAGAGGGGGGTAATAAACTCGTCTGGCAATAGGTAAGGGCCTAAAAGCACTCCTCCCACGATTCCAACCCACAGGCTTATGCCAAAGCGTGCCTGAAAGCCACGTTCACGGGTGACATGTGGGCTGTGGTCAGACCAATAATGACTGTTGTAATGGTTGAAAATTCCTTCCCGAGTGAAGCTTCATTCGTCACTCCATAGCACATTCTTGATAAAATATTCGTTATCTGTAACTTATTTCAAATGCAATTCACAGAACTGTACTCGTTGAATGTGGTCTTCTGGCCGCTGGTGTTGAGTTAACGTGTAAAGATATGGATTCAGTTCTTTGTCGTGCAACACGTCAACAACCAGGAGATACCTGGAACTGCCTTGCAATATCACGGGTACTTCGCCGAGGTGATTGGTGAACGGTTTTAAGAATTGCGTCCTCCGTTTTGGGAGTAGGCTACGTCTAGTCCTTGGACGACCTCTGTCCACTACTTGTGGGCGAAGATTACCGGTTTCCCACAGGCGTTGCTCAAGGCGACCAAAAACATTCTTAACGGGATGGCGCCTTTGAGGGTACCGTGCCGCATACTCACGAGCAGCACCCAGCACTAAAAGCATATCGACGCATTCGCCATTTGTGAACTCCATCATGAAGCCATCCTACATGAACTTGACAGGACCAGTTATGGTTGTGCAATGCGTGGTTAGTCGACTCATGCATGCCGTTTAATGGATCACACTGTGCGTTCTTTTTTCCGTTATCGTTTTACTGACTAAGCGAGGATCCCACCATTACCGCCACTGAGGACAATGTCCTGGAGCTTGGGACTCTGAGTCGGGGATACAACTGGGGAGTGTGACTAGTACTTTGCCCAGGCGGCCTCACCTGCAAAGCGAACGGGGGCCTGATGAAGGGATGGGAACAGTGGGACGGTTAGGCAAGGAAAGGGGAAGGAGGCGGCCGTGGCCTTACGGTAGGTACCCCGTTTACCTGGATAGTAGGCTGTCAGATATCCGCCCCCTCAATCGGATTGCCAATTATCAATCGCACCGGCACAGTTACATCAATGAAAATGGCACTGACAGATACTATCGAGATAAGAGCACAGAAATTCACAGGAAATCATTGTGGAACACACCAAAATAGACGGGGGTGTATACTTACCGTTGCTTACCTCTTAATTATCTCGGGGTTTGAGTTGACAACAGGATCACTAAAAGTCTGTTCACACAATAATCTCCGCCATGACATTTAAAAATGAACCAGAAACGAAGACGAGAACTTTGAACTGTACAAAAGCTTTATTTCTAATAAAGGGTCTGATTTTCCTAACACAACAAAAAATATGTGGCTATTAGTAGCCCAAGTCAATCTGACTACGTCCTCCAGTAGGACTTGCAAAATTATTATACAACATGATATAAAACATTTTAGCTCACAAGAGCTCCAAATACCGTAATATTCATAACACTATTGGATTGGAAAAGAACGTCAGGGTGTGACATATATAGAGCATTTGTTTCCTTTTAATAAACAAGAGAATGGTATTTATAGTCGCAAGGCCGGAGTGTACGACCTCACTCTCTGAAAACCATATGTTGACACAGCTGCGGGCTACCTTCCAGCCTGACGCATACTGGTCAAATGCACTCCCTTCTCACACGCTATGTTACGTAAGAATCCAGCCTGCACTCTCAAGCTTTTAAATGTCTTACAAGACAACTCACATTATATTTACGCAAATCTCTCAAGTACTTTGATCACATCCTAATGGATCATTACATAAATTTCTTAAACTTGTTAACTTCAATCCAAATGTTTAGCTAGCTCTTAAATGTTTATAACAAAATCACATAAATTATTTATAACAATTAGAAATTGTTTATAATATTTGTCAAAGACAATAAAAATATTATAAGCACGCCTTTAACATCACTCTCGTTTCACATTAGTTTCAAAAATATTTACAACAATTATTTACAATATTAACATTTAAATTGATTAAATTATTAATTTAATAAATACATTAGCCACATGTTCATTCGGTTGGTAATTTTATAATCCTGTTTAATATAATCGACCAATGAAGGTTAGTTATACATGTTAATGTCACAATCTGTTTTAATAAAGTTTTTAATAATGATTTGTGACGGCAACCTTCATTCAACATCTTGTCTCAAATTCTTTCAAAACTCGTGTTAATTATAACAGTAAATCACTTGATTAATTTTCAACGAACTATAACAATCTTACTCCAGCGGAAAATCCTTCGCTAACAAGTTAATGCACAATCTGCATTAAAAAATATGCCCAAAATCATCATATATTAATCTATATGGCATTTACAACTTTCACATCACTTACAAAACTTCCACAAATAATTCTTTAACATTTATTCCTGTGGGAACTTCCTTCATATTCAAGGGCATTATATTTCAGCGACTTTCAACACGCGCTGCACTAGCGATTATACATTCATAGTTCCACTTAAAAATTTTATAATCATAATTAGTTTCAAAACTGTTTTTCTATTTAACCTTCGTAGATTTCATTCATGAACTGAAATGAAGTCAAAACTTGCCAATCACAAACAAATTTAATAGTGAATACGCTTATATACGCCTATCTGGTCTATCAAAATTTAAGACTAACATCTTAAAAGAAATTGTAGTATGAAAATACTATCTTCAAATAAAGTGCGACTAAATGCAAAGTAGTCGAATAGACTCCAATTAGACTGGGGAATGCAAACATCGTTATATAATTCTCTAATTGAGAAAAACTCCTAACAAAAGTACTTGACTTTAATGCATTCAATAATTCATTATTAACATTACTCTTTCACAAAATTGTCTATAATGCAATGTTCATTCATAACTGACGATAAATGTCTGTGTTGCAATCAATACAAATAACGACTAGTATTTCCAAGATCGTCGATAACGTAAGATTTTAACGCTCTAAAATCATTTAAATGTTCTTCCTTCTTGATGATGACAGAAAATTGTTCAAAGTAATTAAACTGGGGTAGAATTACTTTAATAAAGTGACACGCTGTCTGAATTTAAATCTGCCATAAAAATCATTAACTTATAGTCAAATCGTGACTACAAAAAATAAATTACTGAAAAATCTAAATATCAGTCTCAACTGATTCAAAATCGTTAACTATGCCCATGACATAACAATGTCTTAATAAATCGTCGAAAAATGCAAAATTCATCAAGGTGTACTGAGAATAAGAATCTCAACAAGAAAATAAGGCAAAATACATGAGGATAAAAATATGGGAAAAATGGTTGCTCAAACATTACTAGGTTACTCAAATACAATAAACGTTCACGACTACCTTATCTGCCGATTGACGTTCCAGAGGAAAATTCCCCAAAGAAGACTGCTGATGGATCCATTTCACCACGTTAAAGCTGAGCTCCATCCTCGAAATAGGAAATAGCACCCTCGGAGAATCGAACTGCTTCCTTCTCCGTGAATCGCTCTGCTCCTCGAAGACGAATAGACATCCTTCCGGCAATAATCTTCTTTGTGAGTCGGGACTACCCTGACCTCTCTTGAAAAATTCCCTGAAGTTCCAGTAGACAATCATCATGACGTTTTGTAGAAATTTCCGAAGAAATTATTCATATTCAGAGTATGAAATTGTTTCTATGGCTGTTCGATGGTATTCAGCCTTTACTTACGAAACATGGGTGTAGATGGTATTCACCGCATGTTCGCTTATGTGGAATAGCAATTAGCGAAGTTCCATGTCGCTATCTTACTCCAATGAAGTATGTCCCAATTGCAATAAGCCTTCTTAGCCCTCCATTTGCACTTCAGTAGTAGTGTCAGAAGAACAAACTGCCGTATTCAAATGCTCCATTATACTGTATCGTTCTGTAAGCAAGCAATCTGAAGTCTTTCTACTCCACTCGCAGCGTTAGCCTTGCTTTGATTCTGGCTTATACAAAAGTGTTTCTCTAGTGGCGAGATAATCACTTTTGCCAGTCGTATAAAACAGCTAATATCTTTTGAAGTACTCGGTCGAAATTGTTCAGCTTTTTTCTATAATTGCATGTAGTACTGCACAATACAATTATGTTATCGTAGACCGCTAACTGTTTGAAGTTCAACTTATAGAAGCTTTCTAAGGTCGGTTTCAACTTCACCTAGTTTGACCTGGGTCTCGTTACTATAGTGGCCTCGCCACGCGTTATAAAAACGATTCTTTTCACTTGCTGTTCACTTTGATGTCTCACTATATTGAATATATAAGAAAATGACTTTCACAAATACGTCGATGATCTGAGCATTAGATCTCAGAATGATCAGCGAACGAAAGAGAAGAGAAGAGAAGAGGCTCCTTTCTTCTGCGCAAGCCCTTTTATTACCTTCTCGAGGGGCGTTACCATCCCTTCCAAAGCGTGATACTACGTCATCGCTAGAACTTCCAACTTCGTTAATACATGACGGATTTTCAAAATTCAAAAACTGAAAATAAATTTCACCAAAATTCCAAATCAATGCTTTTACTGCAAATGGATTTCCACAATTCTGCATTCAAAAAGTCATAAAAATACCATAGTTTCAGCAATCTCCGTCTTCCTTTAAACTATCGTTCATTGGTTCATGCCTCTCCTCCAATAGCATAGTTTCTTCCTCAGCAGAATTCCTCGTTTCCTGCGACTGCGTCGTACATCTTGGAACATTCTGGACTAAAATGCTGACGTCACTGAGAATCTCAGCTCAAGTAGCTTGCTGGCATAACATTTACGTCATCCGTGCTTACGTCATGACTACCCACGTCATAACTATGACAGCCATAACTCTAATCATAATTTCAAATATAGCCACCGTGGTCTCTACATAATTCAATTACGGGGGCATTCTCCTCCCACCACGTTTTAAAAACAGTTGCAAATTGTTTTTAAACTCAATGTTACAAGTATCTCAACTCTCTTGAACACGAAATTGAATTATTACTGGCTTACTCTAGTATGATATTTCCTCTATGTTCCTTAATCATATAATTTTCTTCTACTCTGGGTTGTATGTGGTTAATGTATTCTTTCCTCTCTAATTCCTCTTCTGACCAGTGTTTCTATTCTCTAAGTTCTGCTGGCTCGTAGAAGGACCAGGATCGATGACAACATCCTGCCTTTTCCTTTGATTGTCAGCTTCTTTATCCCTTAATTCTTTTAAGTATTGCTGGCTTTCCTTTTCTCTTTGCTGATATTGCTCAGGTGTCATAACCTGACTTTGAGTATTCTGGTTTCTATTTTGGTTTTGGTTATTCCTATTATAGTTACGATTATACCCATTATTGTTATAATATCTGCCTCTTCCATTATAGTTTCCTCGGTTGTAGTTCCAACCTCTTCTCTGTTGATATGGTCGGTAACCTTGTGATCTGTAATTTCTAAACTGATTATTCCTGTGAGGACCTACATTGTCAGTTTTCTCCTCCTCTGGCTTGTCAGTTTGTTGGACTTGGTCCATGTATACCGTATTGATTTCCTTATACTCTTGCCTTTGACTTTTCTGGACTACGTTAGGCATTGGACTTGTGTAGTCTAACCTTCTTAGTAATTCATCCATGCTGGATAAATCCCTGATGTTGGACGAAATTATAAGTCTCCTCACCTCAATTGGCAGCATACGAGAAATCGCATCTATTAGTTGCTCCGTGGACAATGGGGGTTGCAAAAATCTCAAGCGGGACAACTGACTCGTAAAGAAATCAGCGTACCTCGTTGGAAGAGTACCTGAGTATTTTCTTGAATATACCTCCGCTCTTAACGAATTTTGCGCTTCTATGGACCAAAATCGTTTGATTAATGCCTCTGCAAACTCGTCAAAGTTGCTGAATGTATATCTAAAAGCTCTAAACCATTCAAGGGGTCCTCCAATCAGATATCTCTCTACTATCTTCATCTCTCTCTCTCTGGGAATGTGAGCTTCGATGAAATAATCTTTGAGATTCCTTACATACTCTATAGGTGTCAAACTATCAGTGTTACTGAATTTTTGTGGTTTGTCCTCGAAGTTCCTAATGACCGTCACGTTCCTCGGATATGAATCCGGATAGTTTTTCCCACTATCTCGATAATTCCACTCAGGTTCCATATTCCTCTCGTCATCCTCCTCTCTGAATCTGGATACACGTTCTTCAGGAGTCACGTCTCTTTCTTCTAGATCTAGGTGACATCTTCTGGTATGCTTCCTATTCAATTCGCAAGCTAAGCCTTCTGTATCCTTGTCGGTGATTTCTGTTAAGACTTTCTTGACTATCTCTTCCTTGTAGTTCTCCATTAAACTAGCCTCTCCTAACTTCAAGTTTTTCAGTTTACTCGTCGTTTCATTTACGTCAGAGACAACTTTATGCATCTGTTCCTCTAATGTAGATTTTAAAGTTTGCATATCCTGATCTAGTTGTGTTCTATCGTCAACTTGTTTTTCGGATAGCGAATTTATCCTGACGCTTAAATCTTTTCTAATCTGTACTACCTCATTGTTAATTTCTATCTGCGTACTGGCAAGTTTTCTTTCAATCCTTTCCTGAATTTGGGTTACATGTTCCCCACTTGACTTATTCCACTCGTCTTTCCATACCGCTACGTTTGCTGTTAACATCTCGGCTATGTCTACTTCGATATCCTCTTTTAATACTCTATTGTGGTCTAATACCTGTGTTCTCATGACCTCTACGTCATACTTCAACTCTGCTAAAGACGTTGTTGTTCTAACCGATTCATCGACTAACCTAGTCGTTAATGCAGTTATATTACGCGTACAAAGAGTTTTTGAGTTTTCGATTTCTTCCCTGACTTTATTTACATCAGTTTGGACTTAAGTGATATCTACGAAAACTGTGTTGACCTCTACCTGTATCTTAGTTACATCACTTTGCACCTCAGTTATATCCGCATGAATGTTGTTAATGTCTACCTGAACATTGGATACATCTGTCCTAGCTTTTTGAATTTCTTTCTGGACTTCCTCGACCTTGTCTTGGACAGTCGCTACATCGTTTTTGACAACAACTACTTCGGCTCTAGCACAAGCAATATCCCCTCGGACATTAGCTACATCTAGATTTAACATTGTAAGGTCTCTCTGTACCTTAGACACATCATTTTTAACATCATCAACATTTTTATGGACATTAGATACATCTGTGCGGATGTCACTTACAGTATTTTCAATTCCTAGGGTATTAACCTGTAAACGCGACATATTATCCTCCAAATTAGCAGCACTAGTATGAAGAACCTTCATATTCTCCTCCATTCGACTATTATTCCTTGCTTCCATCTCCTTCATACTACTATTCAAATTAGCAGACATATTATCATTATTCTCCTTCATGCTTTCATTCAGCATCTGCTTCATACTACTATTCATGCTAGCAGACAAATTAGCAGACAAATTACTATTATTTTCCTCCATCATCTGCTTCATGTTAGCAGACATCTCCTCTAACATTTTCTTCAAACTTTCATCTGCCATTACAATATTATTATTCAAAATGGATTGCTGTACGGACATACATCAAAAGAGCAAAATAACAACATTTGAGCAACACTTTTCACCATATATAATTTTTGATCAATTTTCTGTCTTAAATCTAACTTATAACTACCTTATAATTAATATTCGAAGATACTTCATGTTGAAACAAACTCAAGCACATGTTCAAATTTCCCTGGCTCATTTTAAAATATCCTAACACAAATAATTTACATTTACAATCCAAATAATTAATTTTATCATTAATATGACTAAAGTGTCATAAGCCGGTCAAATAAAATAAGATTCCAGATTATAGGCGATTTTTCTAAGTTTCCAGCCTATTTAACCTTTCTCAAGTTGTATAAGATCTGATCTTTTCTGAGTGTAATTTTCCTAATACAATACAACATTTAATTCCTATATAATCACACTCTTAAATACTACAATTGGCCTAGACATCTAACAAAGAATCAACCTCTTTATTTGAGTCTAATCGAACCTCACGTTTTAGGTTTGTCAATCTTTCTGGTGTTCAACCTGGTAATCCTGTTTTGTTGAACACGCCCCACATATTAGGGTCAATCTTACTGTTGACTCAGCCCCACGCTCTTGGATCGCCAATCTTTCTGTCCCCGTTTACCTGGATAGTAGGCTGTCAGATATCCGCCCCCTCAATCGGATTGCCAATTATCAATCGCACCGGCACAGTTACATCAATGAAAATGGCACTGACAGATACTATCGAGATAAGAGCACAGAAATTCACAGGAAATCATTGTGGAACACACCAAAATAGACGGGGGTGTATACTTACCGTTGCTTACCTCTTAATTATCTCGGGGTTTGAGTTGACAACAGGATCACTAAAAGTCTGTTCACACAATAATCTCCGCCATGACATTTAAAAATGAACCAGAAACGAAGACGAGAACTTTGAACTGTACAAAAGCTTTATTTCTAATAAAGGGTCTGATTTTCCTAACACAACAAAAAATATGTGGCTATTAGTAGCCCAAGTCAATCTGACTACGTCCTCCAGTAGGACTTGCAAAATTATTATACAACATGATATAAAACATTTTAGCTCACAAGAGCTCCAAATACCGTAATATTCATAACACTATTGGATTGGAAAAGGACGTCAGGGTGTGACATATATAGAGCATTTGTTTCCTTTTAATAAACAAGAGAATGGTATTTATAGTCGCAAGGCCGGAGTGTACGACCTCACTCTCTGAAAACCATATGTTGACACAGCTGCGGGCTACCTTCCAGCCTGACGCATACTGGTCAAATGCACTCCCTTCTCACACGCTATGTTACGTAAGAATCCAGCCTGCACTCTCAAGCTTTTAAATGTCTTACAAGACAACTCACATTATATTTACGCAAATCTCTCAAGTACTTTGATCACATCCTAATGGATCATTACATAAATTTCTTAAACTTGTTAACTTCAATCCAAATGTTTAGCTAGCTCTTAAATGTTTATAACAAAATCACATAAATTATTTATAACAATTAGAAATTGTTTATAATATTTGTCAAAGACAATAAAAATATTATAAGCACGCCTTTAACATCACTCTCGTTTCACATTAGTTTCAAAAATATTTACAACAATTATTTACAATATTAACATTTAAATTGATTAAATTATTAATTTAATAAATACATTAGCCACATGTTCATTCGGTTGGTAATTTTATAATCATGTTTAATATAATCGACCAATGAAGGTTAGTTATACATGTTAATGTCACAATCTGTTTTAATAAAGTTTTTAATAATGATTTGTGACGGCAACCTTCATTCAACATCTTGTCTCAAATTCTTTCAAAACTCGTGTTAATTATAACAGTAAATCACTTGATTAATTTTCAACGAACTATAACAATCTTACTCCAGCGGAAAATCCTTCGCTAACAAGTTAATGCACAATCTGCATTAAAAAATATGCCCAAAATCATCATATATTAATCTATATGGCATTTACAACTTTCACATCACTTACAAAACTTCCACAAATAATTCTTTAACATTTATTCCTGTGGGAACTTCCTTCATATTCAAGGGCATTATATTTCAGCGACTTTCAACACGCGCTGCACTAGCGATTATACATTCATAGTTCCACTTAAAAATTTTATAATCATAATTAGTTTCAAAACTGTTTTTCTATTTAACCTTCGTAGATTTCATTCATGAACTGAAATGAAGTCAAAACTTGCCAATCACAAACAAATTTAATAGTGAATACGCTTATATACGCCTATCTGGTCTATCAAAATTTAAGACTAACATCTTAAAAGAAATTGTAGTATGAAAATACTATCTTCAAATAAAGTGCGACTAAATGCAAAGTAGTCGAATAGACTCCAATTAGACTGGGGAATGCAAACATCGTTATATAATTCTCTAATTGAGAAAAACTCCTAACAAAAGTACTTGACTTTAATGCATTCAATAATTCATTATTAACATTACTCTTTCACAAAATTGTCTATAATGCAATGTTCATTCATAACTGACGATAAATGTCTGTGTTGCAATCAATACAAATAACGACTAGTATTTCCAAGATCGTCGATAACGTAAGATTTTAACGCTCTAAAATCATTTAAATGTTCTTCCTTCTTGATGATGACAGAAAATTGTTCAAAGTAATTAAACTGGGGTAGAATTACTTTAATAAAGTGACACGCTGTCTGAATTTAAATCTGCCATAAAAATCATTAACTTATAGTCAAATCGTGACTACAAAAAATAAATTACTGAAAAATCTAAATATCAGTCTCAACTGATTCAAAATCGTTAACTATGCCCATGACATAACAATGTCTTAATAAATCGTCGAAAAATGCAAAATTCATCAAGGTGTACTGAGAATAAGAATCTCAACAAGAAAATAAGGCAAAATACATGAGGATAAAAATATGGGAAAAATGGTTGCTCAAACATTACTAGGTTACTCAAATACAATAAACGTTCACGACTACCTTATCTGCCGATTGACGTTCCAGAGGAAAATTCCCCAAAGAAGACTGCTGATGGATCCATTTCACCACGTTAAAGCTGAGCTCCATCCTCGAAATAGGAAATAGCACCCTCGGAGAATCGAACTGCTTCCTTCTCCGTGAATCGCTCTGCTCCTCGAAGACGAATCGACATCCTTCCGGCAATAATCTTCTTTGTGAGTCGGGACTACCCTGACCTCTCTTGAAAATTTCTCTGAAGTTCCAGTAGACAATCATCATGACGTTTTGTAGAAATTTCCGAAGAAATTATTCATATTCAGAGTATGAAATTGTTTCTATGGCTGTTCGATGGTATTCAGCCTTTACTTACGAAACATGGGTGTAGATGGTATTCACCGCATGTTCGCTTATGTGGAATAGCAATTAGCGAAGTTCCATGTCGCTATCTTACTCCAATGAAGTATGTCCCAATTGCAATAAGCCTTCTTAGCCCTCCATTTGCACTTCAGTAGTAGTGTCAGAAGAACAAACTGCCGTATTCAAATGCTCCATTATACTGTATCGTTCTGTAAGCAAGCAATCTGAAGTCTTTCTACTCCACTCGCAGCGTTAGCCTTGCTTTGATTCTGGCTTATACAAAAGTGTTTCTCTAGTGGCGAGATAATCACTTTTGCCAGTCGTATAAAACAGCTAATATCTTTTGAAGTACTCGGTCGAAATTGTTCAGCTTTTTTCTATAATTGCATGTAGTACTGCACAATACAATTATGTTATCGTAGACCGCTAACTGTTTGAAGTTCAACTTATAGAAGCTTTCTAAGGTCGGTTTCAACTTCACCTAGTTTGACCTGGGTCTCGTTACTATAGTGGCCTCGCCACGCGTTATAAAAACGATTCTTTTCACTTGCTGTTCACTTTGATGTCTCACTATATTGAATATATAAGAAAATGACTTTCACAAATACTTCGATGATCTGAGCATTAGATCTCAGAATGATCAGCGAACGAAAGAGAAGAGAAGAGAAGAGGCTCCTTTCTTCTGCGCAAGCCCTTTTATTACCTTCTCGAGGGGCGTTACCATCCCTTCCAAAGCGTGATACTACGTCATCGCTAGAACTTCCAACTTCGTTAATACATGACGGATTTTCAAAATTCAAAAACTGAAAATAAATTTCACCAAAATTCCAAATCAATGCTTTTACTGCAAATGGATTTCCACAATTCTGCATTCAAAAAGTCATAAAAATACCATAGTTTCAGCAATCTCCGTCTTCCTTTAAACTATCGTTCATTGGTTCATGCCTCTCCTCCAATAGCATAGTTTCTTCCTCAGCAGAATTCCTCGTTTCCTGCGACTGCGTCGTACATCTTGGAACATTCTGGACTAAAATGCTGACGTCACTGAGAATCTCAGCTCAAGTAGCTTGCTGGCATAACATTTACGTCATCCGTGCTTACGTCATGACTACCCACGTCATAACTATGACAGCCATAACTCTAATCATAATTTCAAATATAGCCACCGTGGTCTCTACATAATTCAATTACGGGGGCAGTACCATCCCGGCATTTGCCCGAAGACGAAGTGGGAAACCACGGAAAACCACTTCGAGGATGGCTGAGGTGGGAATCAAACCCCCTCTACTCATTTGGACCACCCGAGGCTGAGTAGACCACGTACCAGTCCTCAGACCACTTTTCAAATTTCGTGGCAGAGCCAGGAATCGAACCGCGGACCTCCGGGGTGGGAGCTAATCACACTGACCACTACGCAACGGAGGTGACTCACACTGTCATGTGACAAAATGATGTGATGTCATGCTTACAAACGCAGTTAAACGACGGGAGACGGGAACTAACGTAACACGCAAAAAAAAAAAACAAAAAAAAAAAAAAAAAAAAAAAAAACAACAATCTGACGTAGTTTCGAACCGTAGCTCGATGGTGCATGTGGGTTTGATAACCCAACAGTCTACTGAGTGAGCTGCGACTAATAGTACGGTATTGCGGGATGATACACATTTCTCTGTACATTCCGATGCGCTTCAGTATGTGACAGTGTTGCCAGCTCCTCGCTTTCATACTTGTGGTTTTAAACAGTACCCAATCAGATTTTGCCATAGAAACTTTTGTCTTGTAATTGGATGCTGACCTCCAAGTGCGGCATTTTACGTTCACCCTGTATATCCTCAGATGCGATTCTGAGAGAACGGCAGTACGCATTGCACCAGTAGCCTAAGTGAAGCGATCTGTATGGTGTGTCACACGTCCCATGTCTTCGCTCCACAACATATTCCTTGGATGTTCTCTGGGTAGGAACGTGCTTGATTTCGTTGCTCTCCAAGTAGCTTCTACTGCTGTACTGGCAATTAGTGTGAGTTTTGAAATTACAGCATACTCTCGATTATCCGTGCGCGAATTATCTGGTTTGCGGATTAATCGCGCAAGTTTTTGCCTATAAAAAAGATAGACTTCTTCAGAGCACAATAATGTGGGTGAGTTATTTTTATAAATGTAATATAGCCTACTTTATATGGTACTGTATTTAAAAAATAATAATAGAAGTCATTCTTCTTGCAATAAAGATATGCTTATGGATTACCCCTGTTTTCCGATTATCCGTATCATTCACCCCGGCCATTCCGATAGCAGTGGATACGCTCGCTAAAGCGCAGCGTTAGGTCATGGGGCCAAGCTCTCTGCTGAGTCGGTAGACGCTTGGGTTCGAGCCCCACCGTCGGCCGTCCTTGAAATGGCTTTTCGTGGTTTCCCATTTTCAACACCAGGCAAATGTTGGGATGGTACCTTCTGACAGGCAACGGCCGGTTCCTTCCATATCCTTGCCCAGTTTCATTCATCTTCTTTCATTCCATCTCTCATCCCGACGCGCAGGTCGCCCACGGGCGTCAATTAGAAGGACCTGCACTCGGCCTCTCAGGAGGCAACACGACAATAAAACCCCGGCCATTATCACGAACAATCGAGAGTATACTTTATGTCATGATTACCACAATTAGGAACGTAATGGTATCGTTGTTAAACACTAGAAGTTCGAGAACAATATTATAAGTAGGTAGAAACCTCACCAAACAACAAGAGCTTCCGCAGGTGGAATGTTACTGAGAGAAAGATAACTTCACCATTGAAGAACACAGTTTACCCTTGATACGATATGTATGTCATGAAGGACATCGGTGAGTTACATAGGAAATATCTCATAATATTTCTGTCTCTAATGATTCGTGAAACAGTGACGCCCCACAACCAGGCAGGAGCAAGTCAAGAAGAGGCAGACGTGCTTATTCCTTCCCCTTAGCGTCCATCACAATACTCAGAATAGACAGATAGTGACCGACACCAGTCTTACCAATACACTTAATCCAAACAGCCTCACATGATGATGTCTGGAAGAGTACGTAGTACTGGGACAGGCAGAAAGCCTCAAAGGGCAATCCCATCCGAACCCCCATCTGTTAGTTCTACAATCAATCTTAGAATTAACATGCAGGTGCTTTGTGGGCACCTCGAAAGAAAAAAGAAGAAGGTTACATCAATCTAAAGTCCACGCTGGAGGAGAATCCCAATTACCCACCGAAGCAGGTAGAGTGGGAACTTTTTGCATCCGATTTGACAGTAAGTTCGGTCAATAGTTATAAGATAACTGCATTTAAGGAACTCCGCCTGCAGCAACCATGGGGCGGATTGAGTAGCTCCATGGTTATCGTTGCCGGTCCCAAGCCCGCAGAAAGGAGGAGGGTTAGGGAGACCAGTCTCAACGCTCCCTGCAAAGAATTTGCAAGAGAAATAGCAGACCATCTAGCTATAATGGCATGTGCTTAGGCCGAAACGTGGCAGCCCCACTAAACTGTGGGCTAACAACCTGCATCACGTAAAATATATTGTTAAAGAAACGTCAAGAAACCAAATTTTACAGCTACTAGTCACGCTAACAGCACAACCAACGCTACAACATTAATTAACTCCATAGGCCAAAACCGATTCCAACTTAAAACAACAACTCTCTGCCAACTCAACTTAAACTACTCAGCCAGATCGAACACAGGACCGGTCCCACGGATCATTCCCACTTACATTACCCAACTACTAAAACTATCATTCTCACTGCCCGCGACCCCGCGGGGGGCCTGGCAGGGGGACTGGTCACGGCTAGCCCGCTCGGCATGGCACCCCGTGGGCAGCGGGTTCGATCCCGACCCCTATTACATTTACCCAAATCAAACACAGGACTTCAACTTCGTGGCGCTCCGGCCCGGGATAGGGCACCAGCTTTCTCACCCGTTACGGGGCACTGCGGAACGCCTACACCTTCAAATATCAGTTTCCCCCCTCCCCCCCCCCCTTACAGATCCACTTCAAATAAACTAAATTACATCTTAACGCACCTAAATACTCATTTTCTTTCTCGCCTAACATCGAAATTTGCATATTCACTTAAAAATCAGTCTTTAAACCAGAGAACTCTAACAGCCAATCACAGGCTCTCATTACAACGTCCGACTAACTTTTTCTCTCAAATAACAAATTATCCGTACAAAAACTACTACATATCATCCCTACACATACAAAATACATAAATCAATCAAAAAATCACAAAACGTTTACTCCGAAATACCTCAAACAGCCCTAAACATATCAACCAATCACAGACCACCAAACCAGCCCGCTCATTCAAACTTAACCAATCACTGCCCTTCCCTTACGTACACTACTTAAACACTCAAATATCATGTCTGAGGCTGTTATTATTATTAATTTCAACCTACAAACCTACTTAAGGTCTTTATTTCCTCATCTCAACAAATCCAACCCACTAGAGGTCTTTCTCTTTCATAATTAATTAACTCTCTCCAAATCTTATTATAACTACTACTTCATTATTATTATTATTATTATTATTATTATTATTATTATTATTATTATTATCAACGAAGCTGCTGCTATCGGCCAGGGAGCGAACGTGCCGAACAGCTAATATAGCACTAAGTCCAACAAACAAGGTCATTTCAAGTCTCATTTTACTTAAAATTAAACAAAATTACTTACAAATTAACAATAAATTCCCCCTTACTTTAATCAAACCAAAACTTAAAATAAAATTTTTCTCCCCTCTATTCATTAACGAGGAGACAAAAATTAATTAAACCCTTTAGCAACAACTTCAAACAGGCTAAAAGGAGCACCAATAGGAGCACCAGTGCCTGCCACCGACCCATGGGCAGATGTTCGCGCTTCGCGCTCACAACTGCACGCTGGCGCGCTTCGCGCGCTAGGGATCGTTACTGCCCGAGAACTTGACTTGAACAAGTTGACAACCTTTGGATTGAAAAAAACCGAGTCTGATGGCGATGCTTCGTCGAAGCCCTACGTTCCAGCGATGCGAACAACAGGACTTCAGTCAAGTAAGTAAACTGCATTTAAGGCATGTCACAGTCCTCGACTAGCGCTGTGTTGTCTAAGCCATGTCTCCACTCTATTTTGCTCCGTGTTGTTGTGTCACGTCACGTACTATATTGGAATTCGGCAATCCACCAACCACTGTTAAACAGACTTATTCTGGCAATTAACAATTAACTTTAGCAGACATTTTTCAGATTCGTAGCACAATATGTGACTTTTCAGGCTTGGTGGAACTGATGTCAGTACTTTGTAGTAGGGATGGGTTGCGAACGGAATCGCGAAGAGTCGAGACTGCTGCCCCTGGAACCGATACACTCGACTCCAGTGTCGACTTCACTGATGCACTAACACCATCTAACAACTGTTTTCGGAACTGCTTGGACTTATAGTTCCACGTTCCTCCCTTGATACCTTATGTTACGATAAATCAGCAAACATGAAAGATTGTTTCGGGTTATTATCATCGGTAATGTTGTAGGTGTAATTGTTATTGTTATTGTGTATATTATGATTATTATTAATAATAATAATACATCCTGCCTTAAGTGCAATATTACAACAATTTGGTACAATTATGGTAAATAATAATAATAATGAGCGATTCGGCGAAAATACTCCCAAAATCACCAATATGAACTGTTATTGCATAAAAACAAACAACATTGAGTACATAGTGTAGGCAATAATATCGCAACCTTCATTACCCATTATTGTAATTAGCAATAATAATATAATACGACGACAAAACTCTCAAATAGTCAATAATTTGGACTTAAATTACTTAACATTACATAAAACAGAACACTGGCATAGAGTATAAGTTTACAACCAATTAATTGGTAATAGTAATAATATTTTCTGACTGAGAGAATACTCTGAAATAGTCGCCAATTTGGATTTATACATGACATATCTATGACGAATATAAAACCAGTTCAGTGGAAAATCTTTCCAGGTAACATCGTACTCACAGTGCAAATTAATACCGTGCATGTTCTAACATTGTATTGTCCGTGCTTCGACATGCAAACGGCCCCGCAACGTGGGTCACGTTAGCTTGGAGTCGCGAGGCTTCTTGCGAAGCGACCGTGCGGCCTCTCAATACGCATCAGGTTAACGTGGAGACGCGAGGCTTCTTTGCGAAGCGAGCCCGGTGTTCGGAGTCGATCGAGTAGACACTCTCGATTCCAGGCTTCAGTCCAAGACCAACTACAATCCTCAGACCTTAATGCAGGTCTCGAAAGTGGGAAAATGGCGTATGCTGAAGCCCCGGCATATTGTTTGTTTACATTCGTTGCTGGGATACACTATTTAGCTTCGATTAGCTTCGTTTGATGAAAGTTGGGATAAACTGTCGCTCGTCTGTAATTTTTAGTGTCTTCTGTATGTCTGTAAAGTCCAGTTCGCGTTAATGTACTGCAATCGTATGTAAATATGTGATAATACGCTTATTATCTACTAGTTCGTTTGTGTGATGATTGTCCAGTCAACCGATGGCATTGTGTCATTTACTTCGGATGTTGAAGTACCTAATACTAAAGCATAATGGAAGATTCTCAAGAATATACACCGCAATGATTTGCTAGTTAGTGACAATATAATAATAGCTTAGTACACTTCAGAAGTGTCGAACTTAAGTACGTAAAGGGAAAATGCAATGAGCATCTACGGCTAGACCAAACCATTGACGTTATCTTGAACGCTCAGCAATATGTGACTCCGTAAATCCTTACCAGTCTGGCAGATGTTCTACACTGCCTTGTATACACGCCAAATAATACAGTGAACTTCTGTTTTATTGGTTAAGGAAGATGTTCCCCCTGTGCCAAACAGTGAACTCATTGTGTTCCGTCATTATTCATACTTTTGTGATTCTTACAGCTTGCAAGTTATTTTTTATTACCGTATGATGTGTGTAATCAAGTGTTGTGAGTACCTGGCCAATTACGTACTTATATTGCGAGATGGTGTGCCGCGATAATTCCGTAAGAGGGAGATGGAGCTTTCCAACCTATAGTACTTTACTAAATCAACTATTTCCAGCGTACAACTATTCCAAACGGTAACAGCGAATGTTTAATAGGTTAGATGGTAACATGTTATCGTGTCCCTTGTGAGCAGTATTCTCCATAATGATGTTCTGATATCCACACGACGACTTCTTTGCATATTTCAATCAACTAATTCGGTGTGATGTTTTACCCGAGATTTTAGACAATTCCACGAGGGATCTTAATTGAATTGTATCTCTAAGGCGTTGGTTCGATTATTTCAGGCAACCATTCACATTCCGATTGTGTAGGCTACACAAATACTCTGCATGTGCTGGGACAACACTTCAGTAACCGGGTACTTTCTTCTCTCCTACTTCAGAATATGTTTTTTTTGCTAATAATATTAATCTATAATTACTGAACTCAAATACAAATCGTGATAACTCACCAAAAAGCTTCCTATTCAACCACAGAAACAGTGAGACTATTGTAGCTGCCCCTTGGGTGAAGACGAAGAAACCTATTATTCGAGGCCAGCACTATATAGATAAATTAATTCAGGTAAGTCTAAATTATTGATGCATATTTCTTCGGAACCTAGTCTCGTCTTGTGATATCTTTTATGCTCTTAGGTGAGTAAAAATAATAATTTACACGAACTGTGACAAGCTCGATGACATGATCTTAGCTATTGGTAGGGCAACCATCGCCGCCATGTTTTTTCTACATTAAGGTCTGAGGATTGTAGTTGGTCTTGGCCATCCCTACTTTGCAGTACTAGGCCTATAAACTAGAACTTACTCTTGATGTGGCGTTGTTTCCTGGCCGCTGGCATCAGGATCTTGCTCTTGCTCCAGATGGTGAAGACGATGACGGTGTAGCAGGCTGTGATGATCAGTGCGGGGAGAACAAACAGTGTCGCTGCCACAAGGGTCATATAGAGCTTCCACTGCCATGGCTGAGAGAAGTCTATCCAGCACTGCAATTGGCCTGGAAACAGTGGCACAGGTATACTGAGAATCCACCACGGGAGACATTCATAAACATAATATAGCATAAGCTCGACAAAATATTAGACCCTTCAACTAGACGAGGGACTAATTAATCAGGGAACAAAAGAGGCTACTGGACCGTACCACGGTTGTTTCCTTCCAACTCCTAGCCTGAGCGTTAAAAATCCCTCAGTATGCCTTCATTTGGAGGAGAACTAAAGCCGGCGGTCCCATGTCATAGATTTGTGGCATGATAAAGAACCTTCCACTTTTATTTTTTTAGCGTATGGCTAAGGACATGTTCGGCTCGCCAGAGTTTGTAGCTGCTTCTATGCCGACACCCATGGGGTGAGCTACAAGTACCGTCACGTGTGGAGTGTTGTCTGGGGAGGAAAGGCTGAATGTAAGGAAGGTATGGAAGGTAGCGGCTGTGGCTTATAGTTAGGGACCAACCCCGGCATTTGCCTGGAAGGAAGATGGGACACCACAGAAGACCATCTTCAAGGTTGCCGGTGGGGGGATTCGAACCTCGCCTCCCGGATGTGAGCGACTGCCAGCAGCCACGCCGTAACAACAATGGCTAACTCACCCGGTAACCTTCCACTAATTACACTTGTGTAAAGCTAAATTATAGGTTAGATTTGTCTGAAGCTCCTAGGTTCCAACGTTCGTCGCCGGGAGCCGACTGCGGTGGCATATAGTAACCAAGTTCAGAACTAGTTGGTCGTTGATGGTGGCATTTGGTAGCAAAAGTTGGAACTACTTGAAAATCGAATGTCTGCAGTCCTTACTTGATTTAAAACAGATAACACACACTAATACAGCCATCACAATTAACACCGGTTATCGGACAGATTCTACACACAACCAAAGTATACGGGGCTACATGACCGTGTTGTCGCAGACCCTAAACCGAGGAACCAACCAACCAGTCTCGAAGCCTGGCTAGTTTTGTCACTACATTGGGAGTAGTAAAGATCGCGATATATTATACTGCAAATTTCCCCTAGACACAAAATGGGTCATCCTTGGCGTCATGGACGACACTCAAGCTTTAAACGATGCACACATGTTAAATTCTATGTGTTAATGAGGCTTTACATACAAACACAGACCTAACCTGAGGCATACGCCCCAGGCCCCCTTCCTCGTATTGCAAGCAGTAATTTTCGTCCAGATATTCGTCTAACCTAAAAGCGACCAATGGTTTCGCCCAGACCGTCGTCTAACCTGGTAGTGAACAATGGCTTTAAAAGCGTGTGGACTGTAGTGCAACGTTTGAATTAACTCACCACCACGCCCCACACTTGAACACATGTGACTACATCGGCATGTAACGACGCACTGTTTAAAACCTCTTACAGCTGACCTACATGGTGGAAATTCAAGCCACAGCATCAAACGTCATCCGTGACGCGATCGACTACACTAAAATTTCTTCTAGACTCATACATATCGTGGTACAAAGCCTACTTGAATCACTAATGTTATGTTATTGTTGTTTTAAGGGGCGGAACTAAGAGGTCATCTGCCCCTTTGAATCACTAAATCAAACCATTTAGTGTTCAGACCGGCCCTTGGATTTAAGGAAGTGAAAGCTGGGTGGATTCTGCTTAAGCTGGAGGTAGACTGCAATTAATATCTGATGGCGCAAACCTGCGCGAACCCTCGAGCGAGGACGGGATAGGAGGAGGAGGAGGAGGAAGGTAGTGGAGGGGGTCGCTGCTGCTGTGCTCCTGCGACACGCACTAACGTGCAATACAGTTACAGTAGGAACCAATTTACGTAGCAACGAGCGAATTGAACGTTCCTCCCCTCTCAATCACGCTGGCGACTGCTAATGAAGAGAAGAGATAGGTTGGTAGGACACTTATGTTATTTAGACTCCCAGGAATAGAGCAAACTTAGTTATTGAAGGAAGGGTCGAGGACAAGAACTGCAGGGGTAGACCAAGGTTAGAATATGTTAAACAGATTGCCTCGAATGTAGGGTGTCGTAGCTATGTGGAGATGAAACGATTAGCTCAGGTCAGGGAGGAATGGAGGGCTGCATCAAACCAGTCAAAAGACTGAAGACTCAAGAAACAACAACAACAAAACAACAACAGCAATCACGCTGCAGCTCATAGACTCGCCCGCATAAGGAACTCGTGTGCTTTCAGATAATAATATTGCAGTCTAAAGGATATGAAGGTAGCGTGTATGATACCTGGGATAATCAAGTGGCGGCAATGAAATGAAATATAGAGTGACGTCCTGGGAGGTATAGTGCAGGTCTTTGTAGTTGACGTCCGTGGACGTTCTGGCAAAGGCTCCAGGTATAATTCCAAACCAGGTCGTGGGATTTTGACTTCATATTATATATAATTTCCCTTGGATTGGGGACTGGGTGTATGTGATGTCTCCATCATTCATTTAATCCTCATTATGACCCTAATGACGTTCACCAGCGTCAGTTCGGAAGAATTGCACCATGCCCTTCTGGAGGTCACACGCAATTATTTATTATCATGGAAACATTCTGTACACCGTAATTAAATCGAATGCGTGAGAACTGAGACGCTCACATTTGAAATGCATCTGTGAACTTTTGATTCTTTAAACTAATCTGATACTGTAGTTTCAACTATCGTTGTTGTAACAGTAATGGTACGCATAATTGAAATATAATATACCCACGTGAATATAAAAGATTGCTCTCACCATTTATTTCAGTTCAATCGTGAAATAGTCACTATAAATGCAATTTGTAGTTCTGAAATCCTCTAGGTAAGTTCAGAAGCATTTGGTGCATTGATTGCCTCTGAATTAAATTGAAATAGAATGATAAGCATCTCGATGAAAGGATAGGAAAGGGCCATGAAAGACTACCTAGGTCTCAGATGCCCTAAATCAGGGGTGCACAACCGTTTTATAAGTGGGGGCCAAGTTTTTTTTTTACATTTTTACATAATAAGTGGTGGGCCGCAAGTTGCCTTTTCACATAGGCACTTGCCAAACCCTACCGCCAAAGCTAATTTTACTATTATCTAAATAACCTATTTTACCAGCAAAAAAAAGTTTCAGTACCAATTGGCAGTCCTCTAAATGGTTTAAATCCATTTTTGAAGAGTTTTGGCAAATTGCGTTAATAAGTTATCAAATTACTGATTTACAATCAACTTACCCCTAATTCGAAAAGGTTTAGGGGTATAAAAATAAAATAATACAAAATATTGCAAAACTTAAAATCTGTCCAATAATTGTTTACTTTTTAATTTATTTAACGAAACATTTTTATAATTTTATAATTTCAACTAGGGCCTACAATAATGGGAAAAATCTCATCATTCACAATAATATATCTTTATATAATTCTTCGACACGTGTGAATGTCACTGAACTCCTCCTAAACAGCAGCTCCGATTTTGTTGAAATTTGGTATGTATATTAGGGTGGGTCCCTGAAAATGAAAATCCACAGCCTGCTTCCAGTCTCCGACCGGGTCAGGAATGGAATGAATGAAGCCCCCAACTAGCGGCGAGGATATGAATTGTGCCGGCTGCCGAAGCCTGTCGCACTCCTCTGGGGCAATGATGAAATGAATGACAGATGAAATGAAATGATAGTGGAGAGTGTTGCTGGAATGAAATTTTGACAGGGAAAACCGGAGTACCCGGAGAAAAACCTGTCTGCCTCCGTTTTGTCCAGCACAGATCTCACATGGAGTGACCGGGATTTGAACCACGGACCCAGCGGTGAGAGGCCGGCATGCTGCCGCCTAAGCCACGGAGGCTCACGGTGGGTCCCTGAATGGTTTATATTCACAATCTGACCCGGTAGGTGGAATAAACACAATTTTAGAACCACAATATACAGTCAAAAACAGTCGTCATGGAAACCACTAGCCTTGGCCTTGGTGAAAGCTGATGTCATTGGACGGTTTGTCTCTGCACGTTAGAGCCACCTGGTCACAACCTGTACAACTACCGACATAACTTACACTCCGCCAGGGGCGCAAAGTTATGTTTTGTACCATAGGTGGAGGTGATGTCGAATTCTTCTCTTTGTCTCTGCACGTTAGAGCGTTTCAAGAAAGTCCCGTATGCGTTCATATACCATAGATCCGATTGCGATGAAACTTGGATGAGATGTTGAGTGCACTCCAGGGAAGGTTTCTGGCTTAGTAGATCCATTTTACAATAGATAGCGCAGAGTAGATTCAATAAATGAGCGACGACGCACGAAGCGTTTCAACAAAACCCCGTATAAGTATATACACCATTCATCGATTGCGAAGAAACTTTGATGAGTTGTTGTGTACACTTACGTAAAGGATTCTAACTTAGTAAATCCATTTCACAGCAAGTTGCGCACGAGTAGATTCAACAAATGAGAGACGACGCGCGAAGCGTTTCAACAAGGTCCCGTATGCGTTCAAATACCATTCGTCCGATAGCATTGAAACTTGGGTGAGATGTGTACACTCCAGGGACGGCTTCGGGCTTCTTAAATCCATTTTACAATAGGAGCGCACGAGTAGATTCAACAAATGAGTGACGACGCGTGAAGCGTTTCCACAAAATCCCGTATAAATGAATATACCATTCATCGATTGCGATGTAACTTTGATGAGTTGTTGTGTACACGCCGGGGAAGTCTTCAACTTGGAAAATCCATTTTACAATATTGGTAGCGCACTGTAGATGTAACAAATGAGTGACGACGCGCGAAGGGTTTCAATAAAATCCTGAATGCGTTCATATACTATTCATCAATTGCGATGAAACTTGGATGATTCGTTGTGTACACTTACGTGAAGTTTTCTAACTTAGTAAATCCATTTCACAGTTGGTAGAGCACGAGTAGATTCAACAAATGAGTGACAGCGCACGAATCATTTAAACAAAATCCCGTATGCGCCTTATACCATTCATCCGATTGCGATGAAACAAGGATGAGATGTTGAGTGCACTACAGGGAAGGTTTCTGGGTCAGTAAATCCATTTTACAATAGCTAGCGCACGAGTAGATTCAACAATTGAGCGACGACGCGCGAAGCGTTTCAACTGGGTCCCGTATGGGTTCAAATACCATTAGTCCGATAGCGATGAAACTTGGTGAGATATTGTGAACACTCCAGGGAAGGCTTCTGGCTTAGTAAATCCATTTTCAATAGGTAGCGAACGAGAAGATTCAGCAAATGAGCGACGACGCATGGAGCGTTTTTACCAAGTCCCGTATGCGTTCATATACCATTCGTCCGATAGCGATGAGTTGATGAGTTGTTGTATACACGCCAGGGAAGGTTTTCGACTTAGTAAATCCATTTTACAATAGGTAACGCACGAGTAGATGCAACAGATGAGTGATTAAGCGTGAAGCGCTTCATCAAAATCCCGTATGCGTTCATGTACCATTCATCCATTACGATGAAACTTTGATGAGTTGTTGTGTACACTTTCGTGAAGGTATCTAACTTAGTAAATCCATTTCTCAGTAGTAGCGCACGAGTAGATTCAACAAGTGAATGACAGCGCACGAATCGTTTCAACAAAATTCCGTATGCGTTCATATGACATTCATTTGATTGCGATGAAACTTTGGTGAGTTGTTGTGCACGCTCCCACGAATGTTTCTAAATTAGTTAATCCATTTTACGATAGTTTAGAGGCAGTTAACAGAAATTGAAAAAAATATTGTGTATCTGAAAGCACTTCAAGAAACAAAGTTACAACACTTTTTTTTGATTGGCGGGATAACGTCTGCCGGGTCAGCTAGTAGTCCATATATTCACGTTTTCAATAGTATACAATATTTATTCGCGGGCCACATAATCTGACTTTGAGGGCGCAAGCGGCCCGTGGGTAGTACACCCCTGCCCTAAATTTATTTGGGTTTGGAACAGTACAAGATTTGATCTAGGAAAGTCAACGGGCAATCAAAGTTGATAAACGAAAGGAGCCCGGCATAAGTGAAAGCAATACAATGCTCCACTGGGGTCTCTTGTTCGCCAACTCATGTTGTTTTAAGGGGCCTAACATCTAGGTTATCGGCCCCACAAGTTATTAGATCCAGGCTGAGCGCACAGCAATTTACAGGCACCACAATATTATTAATAATAATAATAATATCGTATTACCTCGGGTGCCGGGTACAAGCTTAGTTATTTGACACCCAGAGGGTAGCTTGCTTGTCAAATTTCGTTGTTCCTTGAAGCATTATGAAAGTCAAGGAGGTTAAATATCTAAGCTCCTTGAACACTATAGCCCTTTCTAGTAGAGAAATGAGGAACTTTGTGTTGGCGGAAACTCCCGAGATTAATTTTGCCATTATGAATACGGCCTACTGAATTCAAATGGGTTCTTTGACATGCCAACATCGTATGACATGCGTGTCGTATTTTTGCCACCTTTCAAAAATCACTTACCACGGCCACGAGCGCACCTGCAAGCTTGGGGTTAGTAGACCGACACGTTAACCACTCACCCACCGTGGCAAGCTAGACACCACAATAACATAGGGCATCAGGCAGACCTGATCCATGTAGTAAGTGTACTGGAATGAAGGCCACGATCCCCTACGTGAATCAGCTACTATTATTTTGTTGAATATAATAAAGTTGTCTCATTGAATCTCTGGATATGTAATCAATTCCGCCGACAGTCCATCATTGTAATGCAGAGTGTCGTTTGCATAATCATATAATTACGGGTAGGAATTAGTTTATCAAACGAACTATTATCAAAGTGTATGTAAAATATGTAATTACTCTTTGCAATTACACATTGGCTTATTACGAGTAAAGCATCCAAAAATTCCGATATCCATTACAGGCCTACAACTCTCCTGTTGTATTTATTGATATTCCACATATTGTTTGATGGTGTAAATTAACTTGTACTGTGCGATAATAGCTGAATAAATTAGCATGAGTCCGCCTCTTGGCGTAGTGGCTAGCATTCTTGGCTATCACCGCGGAGGCCCGGGTTCGAATCCTGGCTCTGTCAAGACATTCAATTCTGGTCTGAGGGCTGGAACGGGGTACACTGTGCTTTATGAGCCAAAAATGAAAAGAGGTGGGTACGATTCCTACCTCAGCCATCCAAGAAGTGATTTTCCGTGGTTTCCCCCACTTCTACTCCAGGCAAATGCTGGGATGGTACCTAACTTAGGCCTAAGTCCATGGCTTCGTCCTACCCAAATTCTACCTCAATTACAAATACCCACACTAGTACAGACATCACTGTGGCACAGGTTATCAGACAAATTCTAATTAATAATGTTATTGGCTTTACGTGAGCCTCCGTGGCTTAGGCGGCAGCACGCTGGCCTCTCACCACTGGGTCCGTGGTTCAAATCCCGGTCACTCCATGTGAGATCTGTGCTGGACAAAACGGAGGCAGACAGGTTTTTCTCCGGGTACTCCGGTTTTCCCTGTCAAAATTTCATTTCAGCCACACTCTCCACTATCATTTCATTTCATCTGTCATTCATTTAATCATTGCCCCAGAGGAGTGCGTCAGGCCTTGGCAGACGGCACAGTTCATAGCCTCGCCGCTAGATGGGGGCTTCATTCATTCCATTCCTGACCCGGTCGGAGACTGGAACAGGCTGTGGATTTTCATTTACATTGGCTTTACGTCCCTTTTAAATACTGCGGCTTTTAGAGACGCCGGGGTGCAGGAATTTTGCCCCGAAGGGGCTCTTAAACGTGCCAGTAAGTAAACTGACACGGCTCCCTCGCATTTGCGCACCCTCAAATGCCAGTTGACTGCGTCAGGATTCGATCCTGCAACCTTGGGGACAGCAGGCGAGAACGTTGCCGCTGAGCCACGCAGCCAGTCAGAATAATTCGACACACACCCAAGTATACGGGGCTACATGCCCACGATGTTGGAAAGCCCCTAAAATAATGATTATGATTATTATAGAGCATTATAGAGCATATTCCCTCACTTATGGTTATTTCCAACATCTTCATGGAGTCAAAACTATTTCAATTTATACAAATGAATATAGTTTGTACTCCCGCTTATATTTCCAACCAGTTTCGCCTTTTGGCATCGTCATGGGAAATGATTAGCTAGTAGACAAAGATAAAATAATACAACTGGACGAGGTCCCATGGCTCATCATCGCGAGATTAAGGGTGACGTGCAACTACAATCTTCCTTTAATCACTAATTTAGAAGTTCTTGTCTCTTCTTATCAGCCTTGTTTGATGATTTACATAGTGTCCGTCTCGTGGCGCTGTGACTACCATCCTTGGCTGTCACCCCTGAGGTGCAGGTTGGATTCCCGGCTCTGCCAAAGAATTTAATTCTGGTATTTATTTATTTATTTATTTAATTATTTATTTATCGTATGGCTTTTAGTGCCGGGAGTGTCCGAGGACATGTTCGGCTCGCCTGAGTCTGTAGCTGCTTCCAGCCCGTAGGTAATCTGTGCTTCCAGCGGACACCTTTTTCGTTCAATTTCAAGTAGTTCCAACTTTAGCCACCAGTAGACAGTATCAATGATACCTAGTGGAGAAAGTTGGAACTTTGATAGAGCGTTCTGACGAAATCTAACCTAACAAATTTAGCTTCACACAAGTTTAGTCTGTGGAAGGATCTTTTTACAAGCCGTAAATCTTTGACATGGGACCGTCGGCTTTACTTCCCCTCCGAAGGAAGGCATACTGAAGGATTTTTATGTTCGACCCTCACTATTATGTGTCAGAAAACTGTATCATGATGATGGTCATTATAACACTGTTTTTCATTACGATACAGTTTCTCCAGCCAATCAGAGCTCGTTCATTGACCAATTAGGCAACGATACCTTCGCGCATGCGCTCAAAATCCAACATATCGGACATAAACACAACATCGAACTATAATAAATTACCGACATGGAATACGCACCGTCCATATGTTCGCGTAAATAAACTGGCGAATATGAGACAAGAAATAGCACTGTACCTTAATATCATCAACCCTAATTTCTACACAGCCTTCAAACGACTCCGGTGACAATATTACTGAGGGACGGCAGATGTAAATATATGGCCTGCATAATATGGCATTGCAAGCACACAGAGCGCATGCGTCGGTCGTTCAGAGATCTTGAAAGACAGAGAGATGTCTCGCGGTCGCTCTCCGATAACAAAATTCTTGTGGCTGACTCTCAACAGATATTTATGAATATTTATGTTAAAACATATAATAAAGTTATAATTATCGTCGAACATAAACAGTCGTATGCAACTCGCCTATAATGGTAATTAAGACACTCGTATGGAAATTATAAAACTCGCATACGCTCGTTTTATAAAAATACTCGTGTCTTAATTATAGCCATTATAGGCTCGTTGCATAATGTGCTATTAACGCACTTAAATAATCCGACGACTTCGGCCGGGTTTGAACCTGCTATCTTGGGCACAGCAGTTCAGCATGCTACCAACTACGCCACCGAAGCAATTCTGGTCTGAGGATTGGAATGAGGTGCACTATGCATCGTGCTGCAAAGCTGAGAAGAGACGGGTTCGATTCCCTCCTCAGCCATCCTGGAAGTGGTTTTCTGTGTTTTACACACTTCTACTCCAGGCGAATGCCAGGCTTGTACCTAAATTAAGGCCATGATCGCCCTCTTCACAAATTCTAGCCCCAATAATAATAATATCCTATGGCCTCGGGTGCCGGGTACAAGCTTTGTTAATTGACGCCTAGAGGGCAACTTGCCTGTCGAATTTTATCGCTCCTGGAAGCGCTATGAAAGTCAAGGAGGTTAGATATCTAAGCTCCTTGACACTATAGCGCTTTCTAGTAGAGAAATGTGGAACTTTGTGTTGGCGGAAAATACCGAGATTAATTTTGCCATAATAACACAGCCTACTGAATTCAAATGGGTTGTTTAACATGCCAACAACGTATGACATGCGTATCGCGATTTTTGTCGCCTTTCAAAAATCACATACCACGGCCAGGAGGGAACCTGCAAGCTTGGGGTTGGCAGTCTGGCACGATAACCACTCACCCACCGTGGCAAACCTAGCCCCAATGACAAATACACACAGTAATACAGCGATCACAATAGCACATGTTATCAGACATATCCCACACACTCTCAAATGTACGGGGCCACATAGCCACGATGTCGCAAAGTCCCTAAATGAATCATCAATAACAACAAGAACATGTATAAGGTGAAGGAAGCGTTCAGTTTTTCATGACCATTAATCTCGGAATCCGAACCACAGGACGTGATATTTCACTTCGAAATTCTCACGAGCACTGACCGGGATTGGAACTCAGTTCACATAGTGAGAGGCAAGCAGCTTGACCACTGCACCATCACATGTAAAATGTTCAACGCAAATATTAACTGTTCTCCCCTTCTTGTAGAGTCCGCCTAGTTGCGTAGTGGCTAGCACTCTTGGCTGTCACCGTGGGGCCCGGGTTCAATTCCCGGCTCTGCCAAGAAACTTATTCTGGTTTGTGGGCTGGAACGGGGTACAGTCAGCCTCGTGCAGCGAAATTGATAAGAAGCGGGTTCGATTCCTACCTCAGCCATCCTGGAAGTGGTATTCTGTGGTTTCCCACTTCTACACCAGGTGAATTCCTACTGTAAACTAAGGCCAATCTTTATATGAATTACAAATACAACCATCACAATAACACAGGTTATCAGACAAAATCAACATCCACCTAAGTACACGGGGCTACATAACCACAATGTCATAAAGCCCTAAATGAATCAACAAAAAAACTTCTTGTAGAATACATTTAAGCTTTTTTCTTCGTTCGAAAGCAAGAGCCTTAGATCCGAGAAGGTATTGAAAGTAACATTCCGTCTCTATGGACCAGTGAGCCCATTCAGATAGGAATGGGAGAGAGTGGGTTGATCGGTGCTAGGATTATTTCGCTACAGTGAACATTCTGTAGTAGAGAATGAACTAGACAGCAGGCACTAAACCAGGGAGTCTCTCACCCACTGATCTCGGAGATGCAGTCATGGTTTTTGGGTCTTAGGGGATTGTAATGCACTGGTCGTACTCTCTTTATTAGACTATTTTCATTCATGAAAAATAAAATAAAATAAAATAAAATAGGCTTATGAGATCACCTTCTGTCCGTGTGTGTGCGCGTATGTGTATATGTTCCTAATAAAATCTAAATGGCTGGAGCGATTTCAATGAAACTCCGTAAGATTGTAGTACTATTTCATCCGGCCACGACTGTACCCTTCACATTTTATTACGTCTCACCAATCCAACATGGCGGCTGTGCCAAATGTTTTACCGGCATTCTACATCTCCAAAACTATTACTGATATCACTCTGAAATTTTGTACGGTGATAAAGGGCACTACTAAAAGTTCACATATGTGACTTTCGAAAACCTGTTAAATATACAACGAACATGGCGGCCAAGCTAAATTGAAACATTTAAATCGACGTTTCTCGCGATTTAACCACCCGAGCGCAGCAAATGATTATACACATTGTAATGTACTGACATCTAATTTAGTTCAGTTGTTTACATAACCTCCAGATGGCGGCTGTGCGAAATTAAGTTTTTAATTTTGTATGTTGATAAAGGCTATGAACATAAGTTCACCTATGGGATTTTCAATAACCTGGCGGGCACAAATCAATCTTGGTGGCGACGCAAAATTTAAATACTGAAATGGACGTTTGACGCGATTTAACCATCTGAGCGCAGTGAAACTTAGCACGGTAATTGATTATACAAATTTTAATCCGCTGAATTCTAATTTATTTCAATTGTTTTCATAAGCACAACATGGCGGCTGTGCGAAATTTTAAAATCTCGTTTTAATATTTTTGTGTCCTAATCAAGCGATTGAAGTTTGAATAATACACCTACGCAATATTCTTGATGTAATAGTACATAACTCTACGGCCTACATAATTATATATTAATCCAACATGGCAACCAAAATATTTAGACGGTTCTCAATATCTAAGAATCTATTACTGCAATCAAACTGAAATTTTGTATGTTGATAGATGCAATTAACAAAAGTAGGATTTATGAAAATAGGCTGTATAGTTCTTCATGGAACTACTTGTTTTATTTTTAAGTTTGAAAATTCATTTCCAGAGGAATGAGTCATGAGTGGATTGTTAAAGATAAATTCATATTGATTGTTTGAGAGGCTTTACGACATCGCGGTCATGTAGTCCCGTGTACTAGGGTGTGTGTGTGTGTGTGTGTGTGTGGAGTTATCTGATAACCTGTATCATTATGAAGGCTGTAGCAGTGCGTGAATTTGTAATTGAGCCCATGGTTTGGTAGGAAGTGGCCGTGGCCCAATATTAGCAACCATCCTGACATTTGCTTGAGTAGAAATTCTAAACCACGGAAAACTACTTTTAGGGGAGATGAGGTGGGGATCGAACCAACTTCTTCTCCTTTTTTCAGCACGAGACTGATTGTACTCCGTTCATTAACAAGATTAACACAAGTTATCGGACGAAATCAAGCCCAAAGTACCAAAGATGTCCCAGGCCCCTGATACGAAGTAATAATAATAATAATAATAATAATAATAATAATAATAATAACTCCGCCACTGCCGGTCCCAAGCCCGGGGCCTCATCTCGTAAGTGATGAGGAAGGAGGAGGGGGAGGAGTAACACCTCGTTAAAAAACCTGGGTCCATCTGGCTCCGGATGGTAGCACCCTGTAAGGGCCCCTGCCTAGGGTTACTAGGTGAAAATTGGTCAACGGTCCTGATGGCGGAAGAGGAATCTAAGATTCCCAACGATGGATGGAGCGGAAGAGCCAGGTGGTTTCCCCACCAATAAAGAACTCTAAATCCAAAAGCGTTTGTTCCCAGATTGGGCGGCTTATGGTCAGCGTCTGTTCACCATGTGGTGCGGCTGTAAACATGCTCCAGGAACTAACAATCCCTGGTTCTAAGAAACCTAGTGGATAACCACTAGACCCCTTTTCTTACAAGTAACCATGGCGCGTGCAAATAATAACAGTATTACCCCAGGTGGTAACCAATCCACCCGTCAACTGACGGCACCCGGGCGTTCGGACTCTGGGGGACCCGGGCAACCACGGCCACAGAGAAAATCGGAGTTCTCTGGCAAACTTCCACATAAGACACCAACATACGTAGGCACTCTAAACATCAACACTCTCATACAGCCTGGAAAGT
The DNA here is from genome assembly GCA_946902985.2 of Meconema thalassinum. NCBI lineage: Eukaryota > Metazoa > Arthropoda > Insecta > Orthoptera > Tettigoniidae > Meconema > Meconema thalassinum. The sequence continues at coordinate 148,434,139 of OX336390.1, read as the reverse complement.
TGCACAATCTAGTGACAGAACTCGATAGACAGAAGCTTCTAATCCTCGCGCTGCAGGAGACACGTATCACAGATGAAGACACCATGGACTACGGCAATTATCGCTTGTTCAAGAGCAAGACTGACAGGCGCGTTGCCAAAGGCGCTCCACTTCTGGGGATGGCCTTCATGGTCCACAAGACCATAGTAGAATCCTTAGAAGAAGTTACTCCAGTAAACAACAGATTGATGAGCATGCGCTTCCGGTGCGCCAACAAAAAATACACACTGATCAACGCACACGCCCCCACTAACCAAAGTAACAAGAGCGATCCACAGTCCGCAGAAAAATTCTGGTCGACCCTTGACACAGTGATGTCCAAAGTCCCCAGGAATGACGTCAAACTCCTCATGGGCGACTTCAATGCACAGATCGGTAGAGAAAAGATGTACAGGAAAACAGTCGGAAACTATCCTGCACATAAATTCACAAATAAAAATGGCACACGACTCATAGAACTCTGCCAGCAGAATAACCTCAAGCTCATGTCAACATCTCTTAGAAAACACCCTAGAAAACAGAAAACCTGGCGTTCTCCAGTCCAGCAGTTAGGTGAGTTCCAAATCGACCATGTGGCAATCTCATATCCAGTACAGAAGGAGATTCATGATGTACAGGTACGTAGAGGAGCCAACATTGACTCTGACCATTACCTAACCCGCGTCAAGGTCAAGTTCACCCCAAAGAGAACTTTCTGTAAGAAAACCCCCCTACCAAAATTTGACACAAAAAAGATCGCAGACTCTGGAGTGAAGGAAGCCTGGGAAAAAGAACATGCCAATGACTGGCAACATTTCCACCGAAAAATCATAGAAACAGCACAAGCTCTCATTCCCTTGAAGAAGAATTCCAAACATCCTTGGTGGGATGTTGATTGTGAGAATGCACTCATTACCAGGAAATTGGCATATCAGAAATACAACAGTAAAAAATCCCCAGAAAATTTACAGAATTTCCATGAAACACGAAAAGCAACCGCAAAAATTATCAGACAATCCAAGAGGAGATACCTGAAGGAACAGTTAGACTCCATTGAGGACAACTTCCGTAACTACAACGTAAGGGACTTCTACAGAACGTTTGCAGGACACATCAGAGGGTACACACCACCAAACCTTTGCTTCAGAAAAGGTGATGGAAAATTAGCACTAACGAATAAGGAGAATTGCAAGGTGATGGCACAATACTTCTCTGATCTTCTCAACTGTCCAGAACCAATAGAGAGATTCTCAGAGGAAGAACCTACAGTCAAGAACGCAGACTCATTACCTCCGACACAAGAGGAAGTTCACAGGCACATCATCAAACTTAAGAACAACAGGACATCTGGTGAAGACGGCATAGTGGCCGAACTACTGAAAAACCTAGGGCCACACTCACTCAGGGAACTCACACAGATTATCACTGACATCTGGACATCAGAAAAGCTACCAGATGAGTGGAAATGTGCATTGATCCACCCGTTACACAAAAAAGGCGACCGCTCTGACGTAAACAATTACAGGGGCATTTCACTATTACAAGTTACGTACAAGATCCTCTCAGCGTGCCTACTCCAAAGGGCTCGGGACCAGCTGGAACACAAGATTGGCGAGTACCAGGCGGGATTTCGTCCTGGTCGCTCCTGCGCGGAACAAATCTTCAACCTAAAAAGTATATTGAAAATCAAAGCCCTCAGGAATACTCCAGTTATATGTACGTTCGTTGACTTCAAGAAGGCATATGACTCCATTGACCGTCAGTCATTGTTCAACATCTTGCACGAGCAAGGATTGGATAGCAAGACCTTGCGATTGATCAAACAGACACTGACAGACACGACATCAAAAGTGAAATTCATGGGGGAAATCTCAGAACCATTTCAGATCAATACAGGTGTTCGCCAAGGTGACGGGCTCTCTCCGCTTCTCTTCAACCTAGTGCTGAACAAAGTTATCAAGGAATGGGAGAAAGAACTGAGACTTCAAGGTTACTGGAGGCCAGTGCGACTAGGACGACCAAAGGACGAACTGGAGGTTGGATGTCTAGCCTTCGCGGATGATCTGGCTCTACTCTCAGATAACGAAACCACATCAATCAGACAGATAGAAGTACTCCAAGAGTGCGCCGAAAAAGTAGGACTACAGATCTCGTTCCAAAAGACAGAGTTTTTCTGTACGAAATTCGACATACAGAATTTAAACACGAAATATGGCAAGATCAATAGAGTCGCCCACTTTAAATACCTAGGTGAAGTGCTTGAACCGACGGGAAAAGAGAAAATCGCGCAGAACACTAGGTTAATGAAAATAAAGAGAGCCTTATACAAGACACAGAGTGTCTACAACAAAAAATGTCTGTCCACATTCACTAAACTTCGTCATTACAACACGGTTATTAAACCTGAGGTGCTTTATGCTAGTGAGACGTTGACGTTACACACTAAGGGCGACTTGGAAAAAATCCTCACAGAGGAAAGAAAAATAATAAGGAAAATAATTGGACCAAAGCACACAGATGAAGGATACAGGCTTCACTCCAGAGACACCACAGAGAAATTGTCCAACCTCGCAGCAGACATCAGAAAGAGGCGACTAAAATTTTATGGCCACATCAGCAGACTCCCACAAACTAGACTCACCAACAAAATTCTTAGATACATACAGCGGCTCAAGATTACTACACCCTGGATGATGCAAGTCAAAATTGATCTAGTAAAAGCACAAGTCGACCCAGAAGACGTCATAGACAAAAGCGTATTTAGACACAAAGTATACAAGTGGGAAGTGTTGTCAGAGAGAGCTGCACCTACAGCCCAAAGACCAAAGTGGACCGAAGAAAGGAAGAGGGCCTTTAGTGCACGAATGAAAGAGTACTGGAAAGACAGGAAGAACAAAAAGTCATGATTGCTTCGCGTGGTCTAATAGGCCTGAAACGTGTAAAAAAAAAAAAAAAAAAAAAAAAAATAATAATAATAATAATAATGCCAGCGGTGGCATGCTGTACTGTACAGTCCTTGATTTTGAGCTCCTCGCATTTCCGCTTTTTATGTAAGTTTTACACGTTTATATGGTTAGTTTATGATTTCTATGGTGACTTTTAAGGATTCTTGTCGAAAACAAGTGGGTGTTATAGTGCCTGTGGATATATCAACGTCATAATCATCAAAATACAGCTGCAATATGTTTGTTTACATTCATGCCGTGGTTGCTACATCGTTAGTTACAGTGCCTTATAACCCCAAATGCCTTCTCAAAATGGGTTATGTACGGTGTTTTGTGTGCAATTGGGATGTTTCAAGCCCATTTATTATATACTTCATATCATTTGTGCAGGTAATCGGACTGTTTACGTGTTAATATTACGAAAGGTGAAGTGTACATCTGCTTAACCTACAAAATTAGGTTACACGTATTTGCTGCATAGATTCTTGTAAGTACGACATTCCTTCTCTGCTGATCGTTTGCAGTTAAATGACGTCCACTGTTGTAATATAAGCAATATCCCTGCGAGATAATTATACCGTATAACCTATCTAATGTGAGTTGTGAGAAATCTGCAATGACAAGGTATGTGCTAACCAGAAATGACGAGATATACTAAATGGGGTAGGCAGGACTCCGCAGCCGTGGTGAAGGCAACCTGCCTAGGGGAAGGAAAACCCTGATAACAAACCTTAACTGCAGTGTCTGATCCGTAGCGGGAGGCTGCAAACAGCGTCTGTTCTCCATGTTAGGAGCGGCTGAAGATGAACACCTGGCTGTAGGTTAAAAACGCACCCACCCATAATATGGAGAAAATAAATTTAAAAATTAATGAAAGGCCGCTGCCTGAGGTTCGTCAGGGCATGTCTAGAGCCGGCGATGGACATGACAGCAAGCGAATCGTCGGTGGCAGGATGCTGATGAGGCGGGCTCCTGTCGCACAAGAAGATACAGCCCAACAACTACAACAAAGCCAACCAACGTCAAGAGCTTTGCCTGCTGAAAGTGCTGTGCCAGAACCACTTCCGGCACTCACCCAAGCAGGCCTGCCAAGAAAGCGCTTAAAATGGTCAATCGCAATGAACGAGACCATAATGCGCATTTATTATAAGGTGACTCGCATTGGAACAGAACTAACTGGATATAGGCAGAAATTATTCAATGAGTTCCATGAAGCATACCCCGAACTCCGTGTGACTGAACAGAGAGTGGCGGACCAATATAGGGCGATAGTCCGTAATAATTTAGTGCCAGAAGCAAGACTTAATACAATCAAGCAGGAGGTCAGAAGAGTGTTTGATTGTGATCAAGGAACTAATCTGGAGAGTGAATTAGCACAAGAGCTCCATGAGCAGGAACAACATCAAGAAGAACACAATGAGCCAGTCAGTGGCATACAGCCGGATACGCATCATGAAGATGAGTCACATACCAAGATCCTAGCAGATGAAATGATGACGGCTATGACTCAGTTCAATGGAACAGACCCAATGCTTAGACCTGCCTTGCCTCGAGTAAATTCGTCTAGGAAGGTATCAAAAATTTCAAATATCATGAATCAAGCTATCCTACCCAAACACTTGATAGATGTGAATGACTTAGAATCTCTTCACACTGTTCTGTACTGTGGAGCCGTCACAGTTATCAGAACTATGGGCATCCAACTGAGAGAAAGGAATACTTCCTGCAGTAAGAAATGTGCTCCTGTTACTCCTAAGTGGGAGAGACGTCTGATAGGCAATATCGACAAATTGCGAACAGATATTGGCCGTTTGACTGAGTTTATCAGAGGAACGCACACAAGAAGACTGGTGAGACTCTGTAAGGCAATAATGAGGCGGTCCAAAATCCACACCGACCGAGATGACCCAAACACAAAAGCCGAACAGTGTTTAGATACACTCAAACAGAAACTTACGTTGATAGCGAACAGACTTTCCATATACAGAGCCAGTAGGAAACGGAGACAGGACAACAACTTATTTGTCAAAGGCGAGAAGAAATTCTACAGAGCACTGAGTGAAAACGATGTATCCTTAAATGCTCCTTATCCAACAAGAGAAGAAATTGAAGAGTTTTGGAGCAATCAACTATCCAAAGCCACCAATTTTAACTCAGACTATCATTGGGTTCAGGAAGTAACAAACATCTCTAAAGAATTTAATCCGATGCAATATGATCCAATAACATCCACTGACATTTCTTCCATCATTAAAGGTCTTCCGAACTGGAAAGCACCTGGTTTAGATCAGATACAGAATTACTGGTATAAGAAATTCTGGTGCGTATACGATCTTCTGTCTACTCTGGTGAATGAAGTTGTAGCTCATCCACAGAAGATGCCAAATTTCCTTACACAAGGTGTAACACATCTACTTCCGAAAGACCCACAAAATATGCAAGATTCTGGAAAATACCGTCCAATTACATGCCTTCCCACGATGTATAAGATCATCACGTCCTGTCTTAGTAGGAGGATATATGCTCACTGTGAAAAAAATAACATCATAGCAACACAACAAAAAGGATGCACGAAAGGGTCCAAAGGATGTAAAGAAATACTTATCATTGACTCAGTGGTTTCTAACCAGGCCTTTACCAATAACAGAAATTTATTCACGGCATATATTGACTACAAGAAGGCCTATGATTCCGTGCCCCATAATTGGTTGATCCATATTTTGTCAGTGTATAAGATTGATCCTCAGATTATATATTTCTTGGAACACGCCATGACAACGTGGCGTACAGTGATGTGCCTTAGTACTACAAATGGCAGTATTGCAACAAGTATGATCCCAATCCACAAGGGAATATTCCAAGGAGATTCCTTGAGCCCATTATGGTTCTGTCTTGCGATGAACCCACTATCAAACCAACTTAATTCAACAAAATATGGATTCAGTATCAAGAAGAACTCCAGGGAGCTTGCAAAGCTCAACCATCTCCTGTATATGGATGACCTAAAGCTATATGCTGCCACCAGAGCACAACTAGAGTTTCTGTTGAAGATAGTGGAAACCTTTTCACAGGATGTGAAAATGGAATTCGGGCTGGAGAAATGTAAGACGCTGAACATTATGAAAGGCAAGCTGCAGGAAGGTGTATATGAAACAGTTCAGGGCCAGCAGATTGCAACAATGCTCACTAGCGAGACCTACAAGTATCTGGGAATGAAGCAAGCCAGACACATAGAACACTCAGTAGTGAAACAAGTTCTGACGAAGGAATTTGCCAGAAGAATTAAGCTTGTTTCTAACACCAGCCTCAACAGTAAAAACTTGGTTAAGGCAATCAACGCTTATGCTGTCCCTATTCTTAGTTACTCGTTTGGGGTCATCAAGTGGAGTAATACTGACATTGCAAGTTTAGAACAAAAAATTAGAACATCACTGACCAAGTCACGAAAACACCATCCCAGGACATCTGTGGAACGAGTCATGTTACCGAGACATATGGGTGGGAGAGGAATTGTTGATATAAACAACCAAGTAGCTCGACAGATCTATGAGCTAAGAAAATACTTCTGTTCTGTATCGAACCATTCGATGCTGCACAGGGCTGTCACAGAAGCAGATGATTCAACTCCACTACTCTTAAGTCAGCAAGAGACTCAAATTCAGGTGCGCAGTGATTTGGATAGATTCAATGCCTGGTTGTCCAAGCCACTACACGGAAGACATCCCAATGAAGTCATCCAAACTCACGTCGACAAGCTAGCGTCGAACTTTTGGTTGATTTCTGGGCAGATGTTTCCTGAAACAGAAGGCTTTATGATGGCTATTCAGGACCAGGTTGTCCCCACGAGGAACTACCTAAAGTTCATAATCAAGGATGCATCTGTGCAAGATGACCATTGCAGATACGGTTGCCCAACATCTGAGACTGTTCAGCATATTATATCAGGTTGTCGCCATTTTGCAGGGACAGAATATAGGAAGAGACATGATTTTGTTGCCAAGATAGTCCATCAAGAATTGGCTATACAACTTCAACTGCTGAGCCAAGAGAAAGTGCCTTACTACAAATATGCTCCTGAAAGTGTACTGGAAAATGACAGCTTTACGTTGTACTGGGATCGTACTGTATTGACAGACCAATCAGCTGTGCACAACAGACCTGATTTAGTTCTTGTTGACAAATGCATGAAGCACACCACCTTCATAGATGTGGCGATCCCAAATAGTGGCAACATACTAACAAAGCATGTTGAAAAGCTGTCAAAATACACAGAGCTTTCAGAACTGATAAGGAAGCAATGGCACATGGCACAAGTCAGGACAGTTCCTATTATTATCTCCAGCACTGGCGTGATTCCCAACAACTTAAAGGAATCGCTCACGGCGTTGAAATTAGACCCAGGCCTTTTCAAACTGATGCAGAAAACAGTCATACTTTCTACGTGTCGCGTAGTAAGGCTGTTCTTGGGCAATCAGGCCTGAAGCAATGAGGGGAATATGATGCTACTACTCAATGCAGTCACCAAGAATTTGCTCCTCGTGATACGTACGGTATCTGGGATTGTAAATGTTTTCTTTCCAGCAAATGCTGAGAATGTGTAGGCGCATGCGCAAAATAAATAATAATGTTATTGATTTCAACCTCGTATAGATACTGATGCTTTTAAAGACGCCGGGCTGCCGTAATTTTGCCTATAAAGGGATCATTAACGTGTCAGATATAATCTACTGACATGGTTTCCTCGCATTTGGGCACCCTCAAATGCCAACTGATTCGATCCTGCTACTTTACGCACAGCAGCCGAGAACTTTACTGCTGCGCCATGCAGCCGGTCTAATAACAAAAATGAAATACGATATTTCATATCACATTTCATCAAGTTATATGCTGGTAGTTGTTGCTTTATTTAAAAGCTTGGCAATTCTGATGTACTTGTAACTGGGCCTATGGTTGAGAAGGAAGGAAGGAAGGAAGGAAAGGAAGGAAGGAAGGGAGGAAGGGAGGGAGGAAGGAAGGAAGGAATGAAGGCAGGAAGGAAGGCAGGAAGGAAGGAAGGAAGGAAGGAAGGAAGGAAGGAAGGCAGGAATGAAGGAATGAAGGAAAGAAAGGAAGGAAGGGAGGAAGGAAGGAAGGAAGGAAGGAAGGAAGGCAGGAAGAAATGAAGGAAAGAAAGGAAGGAAGGGAGGAAGGAAGGGAGGAAGGAAGGAAAGGAAGGAAGGAAGGGAGGAAGGAAGGAATGAAGGAAAGGAAGGAAGGAAGGAAGCTTTTAGTTTTACGTGACCGTTAATCATGCGATCATGAGTAACGGGACCTCCTTCTTACGTGGAATCCGAACCACAGGACATGGTATTTCACTTCGAAAATCTCACATGCATTTATCGGGAATCGAACCCGGTCGACCTTGGGTTCAGATGGAATTGAACGACCTTATGGTATTAGGTTTCTAACTTCTCGGCATTTACCTATAGTATAGGTAATTTGGAATTCACGGGAAATCACTTCTATGTTGGCGGTAGTAAGTTTTTCTCACGAGACTGTGAGTGTTCTGACAATGAGTTGGTATCCTCAGATAAGACTAAAATTTCTTGACACAGCCGGGAAACAAACCCACTAACTTACCTTTGATTTGTGGTTGTTCTTGTTTCATTTGAGGGGCTTGGACATCGTGGTCATTTAGCTTCGTGTACATGGGTGTGTGTGCGAGAGAGAAATTTTATCTGATAACCGGTCTTATTGTGATGATTGTATTAGTGTGTGTAGGCCTACAGTATTTTACTCCAGGAATTTTAGTCTAAAAACGGTCAAAACCTTGAATTTTTTTAGTAAAGCTGAAAATTGGTGCAGTTGTTCTATTTGATGTTCTTAACAACATATTAAAAGTTCCCGGTCTTCCCATGTCGGCTTCCTGGATCTCCAGTCGTTTGAACTCCTGGAATGCAGGAGAAGTAGGTGGTGTCGCTGGAATGCGCATTGTAAGCGAACGATTTGGCTTACAGTGCTCTAACATGGCTTAAATTAAAGGAGAAAAAATAAGCTATAAGTTTATTCATGGGTTGGCATGTTAGCGATACTTCCGGTCTAACAGGAAACGAAAGAATGCCGCGAAATAAAAAAAAATGTGCCACGTTTATCTTATTTACTTTTGTTGGCAAACTATCACGAATATCACGGACAAGTCTTGTATAATAGTTGTTGGCGACAAAAAAAAAATTCATTTGATGTATTCATAATTGATGTGCAAGTAATAGTTGCCGAGCTACAGAGATTTAAACAATGGCGCGTGACCTGAATCAGCACGTGCTTGAATTGTTTCTCAGCGGCCAACTGACGCGTTCGCCCGCTGCATTGATGCGTCGAATTGGCGGAGCTTCTTGTTTTCTTTTGTATCTAAATTTTAAACAGTTGGCCGATGTGTGTTAAGCCGTATAAGTGTTATTTATTGTGTTGTTGTCATAAATCATTCAGCTGTTTATTCGGGCAGAAAGAACATCAAATTGGAACCTCCATTCGTGCTGGGTATCGAAGATGTTGCCATACCTACACGCTGCAGGGCATATTCACTACGCTAAGTCACCCTACTTGTACCTGCATCAAATGCTTCAGTTAGATCAGAAGATGCCCGTGGACGAGTACATCAACTTCATGAAGAACGGGTACTTTTCCATCCGACGCTCGCATGATTTTTGGGCTGGAATATGGTCAGATACGGCCATACAACAGGATCTTATGCGGCCTATGAAATCACGTGGAGGTTTAAGAAGAGGACGAGGAGTGGACGATAGCGCGCTGGCTCACTTTGTCTCGGTGTTTCCACTGTGCATCCCGATCTGTGATGCTGTAGAAAAATGTGTCTGTTATAAAGACAAAATTCTCGGAACAGCACGTTGAGTTTAGAGACTCGCGGCGGAAGCTGGAGAACCGCCACGCAGAAGTGTTTCGCTCGTGGGTAGAAGATCGCTCTCCGTGGGATTTAAATAAAGAAAGTCTTCAATCGCTTTCCACTGTTGTAGTTGCTGACAACAGCATCAACTGCGACAAGGCTCGAGAAGTTGGTAAAGAAGCAATACAACAAATGTGGGGTAAAGTTTTGAGGGTCTCAAGCTCGCATGAAAAAGCCGCGTAGTCCCTTTGTCAGCGGTTGGGTGCCAACTAAAAATTCGTGATGACATTGTCCCGGTCAACCCTCACCATCTTTTCATGCGAATCATATGTGTGATGAAATCGGAAGCGGATATCGTGTAGTTCTTGAAGTACGAGCTTGCACCGACGCCTTCAGCTCTCTTCGATTCATCCTAATTGAGAAAAACAGCCAAGTCAGCACTTCAACACCTTTTCAAATCTTCAGAAGCCCCCAAAGATTTTGAAGAACAACGCAAAGTAGTTGTTGATGGAGGTCTGCTTTTACATACCGTTGTATGGCCAAGACCTGCAACTTTTGGTGACATAATCCAGTCCTACAAGTTGTACATAAGCAAGCACTATCCTTCAAACGTTACCATTGTGTTTGACAATTACGATCAGACTCCAAGCACGAAGAAACAGGAGCAGGCACGCCGTGCGGGGAAGCGGACGTCCATAGGCATCGTCTTCGATTCCAATACAATGGTTTCCACTTCTCAGGCAGACTTTCTAAGTAACACCAAAAACAAGGGACGGTTCATCTCTACGTTGACAAAGGAGCTTAGAAATGCTGGAGTTGCTGTTCGTCAGGCGACAGGAGACGCAGGTACACTAATTGTCGACGTAGCGTTGTCTCTAGATGCCGAAGATCATGCAGTTACTGTTATAGCGTCAGACACTGATGTCCTATGCATGTTGTTCGCAAAAGCAAGAGAGAACAACAACATCCACTTTTACAGTCCTGGAAACTCAAAATCTCTTGGAAAGATTTTCCCTATCAAAAAACATTCAGGAAGATATCAGCGAGATGAAAAGTTGTGTGCTATTTGCACATACCGTGAGCGGATGTGACACAACTTCGGCTATTTTTAGCAAAGGGAAGAAGCGTCCAAGGGCATTCTAAAAAACAACGAAGATCTTCGGTAAACTGTCGAAGTTTTCAATCAGCCTGGCGCATCCAAGGAAGATATCAAGAAAGCTGGAGAAAAATTTGTTCTGGAGTTGTTCAACAGAAAGGGCTTCAATTCTCTAATCGAGCTTCGTGTGCATCTGTATGGAAGGACTATCGCAAGACAAACAGTTACTGCTTCGTTCGATTTGGCCACTTTGACGCCAACGTCCGACGCATGCCGAGCGCATTCACTGCGTACATATTTGCAGGTATATAATATTTTCTGTATGTTGTTACAGCATTTTACTTTGCTGTGATAAAATTAACATTCTCTTTTGTTTACAAATTGGTTTTAAATGCCATATCTTATTTCAGGTGCAGGACTGGTTAGGCAATAAGCTGCAAGCTACTGAGTGGGATTGGCGATCCACTACAAATGGACTTCAACCTATTCCGATGACTGCCCCTCCAGCTCCTGATTCTCTCTTGCAACTCGTCTCCTGTAATTGCAAGGGCGCCTGTACATCACGTTGTGAATGTCGCCGCTCTGGACTGGAATGTTCGTGGATGTGTGGAAAGTGTCGTGGGGTTACCTGTGAAAACGGTGTGAAAGAAATTGATCTCAAAGAAGATCCTGATGATTTTTAGCCTACTTTTCACATTTTGCAAAAATGAGGAAAAAGTAGACTTATGAGATCGGGCAAATGTGTGTCTGTCTGTCTGTCTGTCCTTCTGTCTGTCTGTCTGGCTGTGTGTGTGTCCCCCCCTATCAACTCCTAAACGGCTGCAGCAATCAAAACCAAATTTAGTATGAGTAAAGATGTGCACCGGAATAGCTCACGCCCATATTTGAAAATGATGTCATTGCTACCAACAGCTGAAAAAACGCACTAGAAATTTGAGCTCCATGTTGGATATCTTGCAAGGTATGCATGGGAGCTATTCCAAAATTGGCACACATTCAGATAATACTATTTCAGTTTAATTTCCAGGAGGCCAACAATGACAGTGTTGCCAAAATAATTTTAAGCCTTCTGATAGGTCCAATGTTTAAATGCATATAACTTCTACACTATCAATTGGATTTCAACCAAATTTTGTATGTAACATCTGTACATAAACATATATGAATGAGCATATTCGTAAGAGCCAACAGGGCTACCAACTGTTAATAATTGCTCTCTCTATTTTTTTTTATCCAAATACCAATATATCAGAAAGTATGCAAGCCAACAGCTTTACACTATGCACACGTATATTCTGACATTTTAGATTAATTTGGAGTAACTTATATACGTCAGTTATACCAACATGATTATAAGCCTGCTGATAGTACCAATTTTTAAATACATGTAACTTCTATACTATCAGTTGGATTTCAACCAAATTTCGTATGTGCTATGTGTACCATAACAGATATGACTATAAGTATTGTTAAGAGCAATCAGGGATGCCAACTATTAATAAATGCTGTCTATATTGTTTTTACCCTAATATCAATATACCAGAAAGTATGCAAGCCAACAGCTCTATACTTTGCACACGTATAGCACCTGACATTCTAGATTAATTTGGAGTAATTAATACAAGGCAGTGCTGCCAACATGATTCTATGCCTGCTGATATGTCCAATTTTAAAATAGATGTAATTTCTATACTAACAACAAGATATAATATTTCAGATTATTTCTGACCAGCACACGCATGGTATTGTTGGCAACATGCTTTTACGCGTGCTGATAGATCCAGTGTCTAACTGCATGTAACGTCCATTGGACTTCAACCAAATTTTGTATTCTGTACCTTAAGAGATTTAACTAAGAATATATTCAGTTACCAAGGCTGCCAACTGTAGTGCTCTATTAGGCTACATCATACCAGGTATATTTTGAACTAATTTGATATTTCGATATTACCAACTTAATTTTGTCATTATTCTAGATAGGTTCATATTCTGTAGAATAATCATTGGCATGAAAAGTAGGCTGTATAGTTCTTCACGGAACATCTTGTTAACTTTTCTGGTAGTGTTGAATTGCTAAGACCAAAGTTGTTAACATTGTTGGTGCTAGTGAGAGCGTAGCATTGGTATTTTTGAGAACTTCAACGCCTTTTTATTTTCTTGTATTGTTATGGAGCAAAGTTTAGATTTAATATTTTCTTTGTAAAAATAGGGTGTACCGGTACAACATGTATACATACAGACTTAGTAAGGTATCTGCAGTTATTTCTAACAAAAAATTATTTGAATTATTTGATGAATAATACATTATAAACTGTATTAGTTTTAAGCAGAAATATCTACTCCGATATTCGACCTACTTTTTACTTGAGATATTTTCTCTCCCAAAAATGGCATTAAAATAATAATTTATCATCGCCAAGTCACAAATGGTTAAGTTACATATTTTACATATTAAAACATTAATTTTGTTTACCTAGCTCAATAAAGCACGTAAAAAAACCGCACCCAGAACACCTTATAGAATAAGGAGATGTCGATTGGAGGGGGACTCAAAATGCGAAATTGAATTATGTTCACTATGAGGAGCAGATGTACAAAAAGGGTGATTTTCATTAAACACACTCAAAAAAAAAAAATTGAAAAAAATTCAATTTTTTTGGAGGGGGGGGGGGGGGGTTGAAAGGGGTGGGTTTAAGCATGAAACATTTTGAAAAGAGGGGGGGGGGAAGCACTTCATTTATTATAGAGAAAGGACGCTCCTGTCGGATGTAACAATGCAAAATCAGAGCGCGTCCCGGTCGCAGTGTGTGTGTAGCGCAGATGGAGAAGAGAATGACGGAACAATCTTTCGTTTACGCCGCAATAGATCGGCAACTATTATTCGGACATCAATTATAAATAAATCGAATGAAAGCTTATTTTGTCTCCAACAACTTTTATAGAAGACTTGTTTGCGATATTCATGATAGTTTGTCAACAAACGTCAAGAAAAGAAAACGTAGCACTTAAAAATAAATCGCGGCATTTTTTCGTTTCCTGTTAGAACGGAAGTATCGCTAACATGCCAACCCATGAATTAACTTATAGCTTATTTTTTCGCCTTTAATTTAAGCTATGTTAGAGCACTGTAAGCCAAATCGTTCGCATACAATGCGCATTCCAGCGACACCACCTACTCCAGCATTCCAGGAGTTCAAACGGCTGGAAATCCATAATGCCGACACGGGAAGACCGGGAACTTTAGATATGTTGTTAAGAACATCAAATAGGACAACTGTACCAATTTTCAGCTTTACTAAAATTTGTTCAAGGTTAAAACCTAAAATTCCTTTAATTCAGGTGAGGATTGGGAATGAGGTGGAGGCCGTGGCCTTAGGTTAGAGGAACCATCCCGGTATTTGCCTGGAGTGGAAGTGGAAAACCACGGAAAACCACTTTAAGTATGTGCTGAGGTGGGAGTAGAACCCTCATCTTCTCAGCTTTGCCTCACGAGGCTGAGTGTACCCCTTTCCAGACCTCCGACGAGAATTACATTTCTTGGCAGAGCTAGGAATTGAATCCGCAACTCCAGGGCTACAACCAAGAATGCTGGCCATGAAGTGGTCGGTAAACACTGCCCTTGAAACAAGAGTCCTAATTCAGTACATGTTCCTTGACTACAGAAGGCGGTTGATATAATGTGGTCGTCTTCAACTCCTGTGCTCGAGTTAGATTGGGTGAATAATCGCGTAGCGAACAGCAATGACGTCACCGCTTGTTCCAAAACAGTATAATCGTATTGTGTAAATGAGACTGTACGCTATTGTTTTGAAACAAAGCGCTAGCCACCATTTGGATAAACTGAGGTAAACGATATCCTTGGATAGGTCAATCACTTCGCAATTCAATGTAAGCAAGAGTTTGTATACATTTCGAGGCACTCAACTCGCATAAGCTCAACAGGATCAAGTGAAATTTCTGTCTGAATTCAGTGATGCTATGTATGATGTAAATATTTAAGTTTCACCATTCATTTATTTTATAGCTAGCTGACCCATCCGAGAGTATAAAACAATCGCTCGGCTTTATTGGTATGCGGGCTCAACGCGACACAGTTCTGGCAGGGGCTAATCGTCCACATTATCATTGCAAACTGCTATGGCCTTGTTCAACGCAAAAATAGTTCCAATCGCAATCTACGGAATAGATATCATATGGGAAAAGATCAGTCTAAAAGATCTAATGACTTTGGAAGCAGTCAAATCACGATTCTTGAAAGCCGCCCTAGGTGTCTCGAAATACACAAAGTCGAGGCTAGTATACGAGCTCGCCGAAGAACCCTTCTTTATAGAGGACCTACGTATGAGGCTCCCATTCACCGTCAGCTCGAATAAACTGCTCCTTGAAAGAGAAAAGAAAAGAAGGGAGATTTGGCTGGACTTTTATACAACAGAAGCCATGATAAATAGATCCTGGGCCGACACGAATCAGGAGCTCCGACACCTTGTGACCACAATGGCTGTGCATGGGTACCACCACAAGGTGTGCAAGACGAAGTGTTTTCACGACCCCGGGAATACCTGTGTTTGTGAATTGTGCGATCAGCCCTGTGACCGTTACCACGTGACCAGCTGTAAAATGCGAGTGAAATCCCTGGTAGACTGTTGTGCATAAGATCCACAACATGCTTGGAACATATGCATATAGTGTACCTTTATGGCCGTATGGCTGCAATAAATTCTTATAAATTTGTTTAATAGCACTTTTTAAACAATTTGTCCATATTTATGAAATCAGAGTACAATCAGTCACTGCTGCGGGAAATTATCTTACTTTTATATGAATTGCAGCCAATGGCCATAGCAGGGTAATTTAATTGCACGCCCGTAAGCTCCCCATCAAGTTCAATTTCAAGTAGTTGCAACTTTGGCTACCAGAGATGCTACTATCACTGACACCTAGCAGCGATAGTTGGAACTTGATAGAGCGTTTCTAACGATATAACCTACAAATTCAGCTACACACTAGCAATTGTAGTGGTAGGTTCATTTACATGCCATAATCTATGACATGGGCCCGCCGGCTTTACTCCCCCTCCGAAGGAAGGCATCCTGAAGGATTTAAACGCTCATAAAAGCCCGGTGCCTTGGGGTCTACATGAGACTTATTCTCGTACAAAATTGTCACTTTCAGTGACATCGGACATGAGTGAAAACTCTCAAAGATTGACCGCCACTTAAGTGGCGAAGTGCTATAATGAGCATACTAGGCAGGGTGAAGAGTGAAGTAGTTAGCCATTACTTTCCTCACCGAGCCAGTGCAGCATTACCGACCCTATGATTAGCATCTTTCACAGTGTTCACAGTCGGTGATTGTGTCCTGAATACTGTTACATAATACCAAATAGAGCCTACCTCAGTAGCTTCCATACAGGATCACAACCATGAATAATACATCGGTGAAAAGCCACATTTAATTCTAGCCTATGCCTACAGACAAACGCGAAAATACTTCATCATGTAGCCTACTGTATATAAAATGCTAAAGGCCTATCCACAATGCGCAGTCGGCAGTCGTGGACGTTCCGGTGTATAAAATAGGCACCATTCACAACATGCAATCGCAGTCGCCAGCTGCCAGTTGGCACTTGGCAGCCTGTAGTCGGTAGTCGAGAATTTCATCTTTGACTGCCAACTACCCGACTGCAGCAATGTAATAGCCAATCAGAGCAGATCAGAAACTGACGTCACGTTGATGTTCTGTGTCGTGTACAAAGATAATATAAGTGAAGTACCTTCGCAACCCGTACCTTTTTAATCTTAAATACACGGTATAAAAAAAGAATCCGTACATCTCCAAATCATCCATATTGCAAGTTTTGAGGTTATCGACAGCGCCTCTATGCACAAGGAATAAAAGAATGTCACTGTATTATTTACTCCCAGTAGTCGTTAAGACTGCGCATTGTGAATGGCTAGGTTATCTACTACAAATTTCGGACTGCAGCTGCAGACTGCCAACTACCAGCTACCGACTGCCGACTGCGCATTGTGGATCGACATTAAGGCGTATGATTGACAAAACTTAAGCTCTTAAACCAGAGGGAGTTAAAGGGTTCAGTTTGTGTCAACATCTTCCAAATCGACTCAGTAAGGGAAAAATCTTGTATTTCTTGAAAAGTAGACGGAAATATATGTATTTGATTATAAAGTGCTTTAAGCAAATAAACATGACGATAGCCCCTGCCAGAACTGTGTCACGTCCATCCTGCATAACAGTAAAGTCGGGCGGGTGGTTTAAAACTTGTACGAGTATTTCTTGCACAGGCCCTCTAGTTCATCAACAAGCAAACTTTACTTTTACCTCCTTTGCATGTAACAAATATAATGAAGCATAATTTCCGGAACTCTGTCCTGAATGATTATTAAAAGGATATGCCATACATTGACGTGTCATGAAAAATAGACAGTTTGCCCTTCTCCATTGTCTCCTGACCTATCGACAGGCTATGCATAGCTCACAGTCGGCGCAACAATGCACGACACAACACCCTGACCTATGAATGGAGATCATCTATACATTCACCCCTCTGCCGCAGATGATAGCGTACCCGGGTAAATAGGAGGAGGTCCCAGGTCTGTACCTGTCAACAGTTTTCAGCTTGGTCTAGAGCAGGAGTTGACGACTTGCCATTGTTAGCTTGAGCCAAGTTAGCTGACACACGTTTCCTTCTGAGCTAACTCAGTTGTTGTTGTTGATTATTTTAGGCTGCGACATCGTGGTCATATAGCCCCGTATATTTGTGTGTGTGTGTGGAATTTGTCTGATAACCCAATGTTACTGCGTTGGCTGTGCTAGTATGTATATCCTATTATTGTAATTTGGGGATAGGATTGGGAAGTGCGGTAAAACGTCGGGAGAAACACACACAGGATAGTCTCTGTCAGCGCCGGGAATCAAACCTCCGATCTCTGCAGCTCTCCATCGTGGTCGTGGAGAACGGTTTAACACGCATAGCTACACCACGGTGTCCTAAGAGAAAGAGTTAAAGATAGTGAAACAAATTGAACGCATTACTGTATAATTGTCACATTTAAAAATACAACTAGTTGAGGTCGCGGGTTCAAACCCGGCCGAAGTCGTTGGATTTTTTAAGAGCGTTAAAAATCACTCAGTATGCCTTCCTTCAGAGGGGAAGTATAGCCGAGGTCCCATGTCATAGATTTATGGCATGAAAAAGAACCTTCCACCAACTACACTTGTGTGAAGCTAAAAACATTGTAGGTTAGAATTGATAACTCTATATTAGTTCCGACGTTCGCCGCCAGTTGCTGACTGCGATGCTATCTAATAGCCAAGTCCACAAGCTAGGTGTCGCGGACGGTAGCATTTGGTAGCAAAAGTAGGAACTACTTGAAATTATCGTCTGCAGTCCTTACTTGAATTAAGAAACAGATAACACACACTAATACAGCCATCACAATTAACACCGGTTATCAGACAGATTCTACACACACCCAAAGTACACAGGGCTACATGACCGCGTTGTCAGAGCCCCTAAACTGAGGAACCAACCAACAACTAGTTGAAGCCCGTCAAAACATGACGGTCAATGGGAAAATATTTCCTGAGGTATTCTCTTATATACATTCTTTGTACGATTACTATCTTGCACTATTGCAACTTTAAGAACATCAAAAGATTTCACTCTCGACATTGCAACATACTGCTGGCCATGACTAAAACTTGATGAGGTAAATAGAGACCTACACTTTCCAGAGTTTCCGCTTGAGCTTATTGATTTTGATAAAGTATGCCAAGTGAATTGGAAATTGTTGCCTCTTAAAAGAAAATGGAAGTGTTTTATCTGCTGGTAATAAATCAAGTTCGAAGAACTTTGCCTAATTTTAACTGCACTCATTATTTCCATATCCAAGCAATTTTCATACATATTTCTTACCATTAATATGGTTCCATATAGAATGTCTTGGGAAACGTTCAGATTTCTAAGGAGCATAACTATGGTTGAAACGTTTCAAGTTAATTCGAAAGGATTCAAGAATTCAGTAGGAAACTTAAGTAGCTGGCTATCATCTTCAGTATTTAATCTGTTGACGCTGGTGTATGTTTTTGAACTTCTGGATGTAAGTTTAATGATTTATAAATTAATTTAATTCCATTGTTCATTTTTTGTTGAAAAAATGTGAACTTTCGAGAAATTTGTTATATCCTTTCCAGAAGTGAATGTTTCGCCGTAAATCGCATTCACGATATCCTCATGCGTTGAAAGTCTGGCTGGTAATTCAGTAACATTTGATTCCTCATCATCCACAGAGAACTCGCTGTTAACATGTGGCAACAAATCAGAAAATTCCATTTCATCTGGTTTCGATCTCGTGTTTTTTGGAGTAGAGCCAGTAGAGTATTTAATACTGTACCCGTTCGTCCTGGGGATGCGATGACCCATCTGCTATAACATCGCATTCCTGGAGTTCCGGGACAGAGCGGAGTTAAATGAACCTCTAGTCAAATAAGGAATGTGTCGGAAATTCAGCTGAGTTCTCGAAAAAGCAGTGGGTATCACGAGACAAAGTATCTCTAGGGTCGTTACGGGCTTAAGTTTAATAAAAATAATGCAAATATAAATGGGCGCCATCAACTGAATTCCTAGCAAACCACTTCCTTTCCGGATAAGCCTTACTCAAGACAAGGAAAGAAAAAGGAACATCACACCATCATCAGATCACAACTAAGATAAAAACAAATTTATTTTACTTTGATAGTCAGACAGACATTTTAAATATAACTCCTACCTGAGAGTATGGTCGAATGCCAAAGTAAAATTGTCATTGTCCAAAAATCGAACCATCTCTTTTCTATTCCAAAATTATTTTTAACCACATAACAAGAAAAATTTATAAAGTTCTCTTGGGTTCTCAGGATCACTGTAGCACTATGTCTTTCGTCACTGACATTTGTGAAACCTGAGACCTAATTTCTCTTTAATTTAACATCAATGTGGATTTAAATAAAGTTATTAATCTGTCTAAACATACACATATAATAATCACACATATTAAATATCACGTAAATTTATGGTTTGCATGGTATAATTTGAATGTTGAACATGTTAATCAAATGCTCTTAAACATTGAATAATTAATTTACACTATTTACATCGTCATTAACAATCACTTATCTGTGAATTACAGAAAATTCATATTCTCATTGGTCATCATTATCGTCATCATCCAAATTAAATACTTCTCACATTAATTCTCACTTCAAAATTCTACATGTTCCTGTCAGAATCGTTAATTCATCACCATTACATCATTTAAATTCTCAATTCAAGTTGCAATTCCTTCAAATTATATCTCAATTAAATTTATTTAATTCCATATAAATTCATTAATCATCAGCTTCTTTAATTAATTATCACCTTCTAATTCAGTTATTCATCATCATTACAATCGTCTATTAATTTATTTCAATCAGTTTATTTATTCAATCTTTAATTCATCCATTTATTTAATTCATCGATTTATTCCAAAATTTAATTTATCAAATTATTTAAATTTCAATCATCTGGTTATTTAGTTTTTCATTATTTCATCTAGTCATTCTGATTTTTATTTCATTAGGTCAGATCGTTAATATGCTTAATTCTCAGATTATTATTTCATTAATTATTATTTTCAGAAAATCTTGTATTGTCAACTTGATTTATTTGTTTAATTTCCTAACAAATTGTTTAATATGGTTTATAGAACGTTGTCTTACAGTTTTATCACTTCCAAGTTATATCTCGTATTTAATTTATCATGCCAAAAAATATTATTGCCTCCACGACATCACGTTGGATCTAACTATCCACAACGACATTACATTTCCTCAATACTTCAAATATCACATTTGACTACAACAATTACTCCACAAAACTCCATAAATATTCAGCACATACAGCATGAATCTCAACAATTACGCTAGACTGGGTACGACGACCTCATGTCTGCCTCAAAATACATTATCAACGTTGCAACTATCACATGGCAACTTCCACAAAATGCCTATCACAAACTCCACTTGACCATGTTGCATGATCTACAAAAAATATATAACTGGCTTCAAATTATCAACGCACACAATCTCCAATAACTGTAATTAATCTGATCACATCTAGACAACTTCTTAAACAATTGGAAAAATATTACTTCAGTAATTTAATCTGCTTTCAAATAGCATAAATTCTCTTACAATTTTCATAACTCACATCGCAGAAAAACACCAATGTGCTATAATCTCTCATATCAAAATCTGCAATACTGATCTGCCTTAAAATAATTCTGACCATTAATGATTAATCTCATAAGATTCAATTACTTTAAATCCTTCTCAAAGGTATCAAACACAATTATAAAACTCATCAAAGCATCAGCTGTAACAGCTGTTAAACTGAAATTACTCTCAAAAGAGTATAGCAACAAAATATTGGATTGGCAAACAAGAATTACTAAATGCAATCCTGTTGACATTTATCGTTACTTTATTTGACAAAATTTCGACTGATATGTGACTAGTAGTTCCTTGTTTGATTCACTTACATCTCGTGTACATTCGGATGATAAAAATGAGTCCCTCAATGGCGAGTAAGATGTGTAACCACCGTACAGTCGTATAAATACGAAAGACCTCGCCCCGTCGACTTGGATGATAGTTCCCTGAACGATGGGTAAGATGAGTAGCCACCATACAATCGTATAAATACGAAAGACCCCATCTCGTAGTCTATATGAGTGAATGTACCAGATAGGAATCAACAAGTTTCTAGTTGTCATATAAAAGCGACGTTCATTCACTAAAGTGAATAACTTCTTAATATCTCCAAACAATCCAATGGAAAAATCCCTACTGATGAATAATACACACTCGCTAGTATGCAATGAACTGACGAAGTAATTTTTGATAATCAATTGCAGATCACGAGTTCGAAATACTCGTTACACAAAAAACTATTTATGAAAAATATCCTAGCTGGAAAAATGTCTAAAAGACCAAACATCTGCTTAATAAAGTCAACCAATGGTGAGAATTTCGTATAATGATGCCTGCCATATCATATGGTCACTCCATATTCTAGCAAATTCGAAGTATATAAATTCAAACCATGTCTTAATAATCGTATCACTCCTATTAGAAAAATATACATGTGTGCCCAGTATTCATGAAAATAATCGTATCAGGTAGTTATGACTCTTACAGTACCTTTCATAATCAGCTGTAATTTAATTTCCAAGATCGTCGATTTTCCCTACATAAAGAATTTCTCGAAAGATCGGCGTGAATAGCATTCCATCCATGAAATGACGATTGCCTTCGAAATCCCAAGTGAATCAGCTGGTGGACTCCTCTCGTCAGGAATCGAATCCATCGCTCTGCGGTGCCATCTTGTCTCTATCTGCGTCTACTCGGACATGTTGAACTTCGGATTACCCATAGCGGATATTGTCCAACTCCTTCTCGAAAAAGTTCATGGAAACAGCGGACCCCCTACTCCTCTTCTAAGATACGCCACTGTTCCGTTAAATGTTCAGTTTGAGTATTGCAAGTTCAATCTCAAATGACTGCTAAGTCTCACTTTCGTAAAATAAAATTTTACTTGAGAGTGTTCAAGTTTACGAAACACCCTGTATCTGTCTGTATTAGGCAATTCATGAAAACTGCATAAGAAATAAATCTTATTAATGCACGATCTAATGTTCATCAGTGCCTATGCTAACAACATTCCGTTTACTTGAAATAGTTAAAGCAGCTTCGAATGCGTTATAGAACAGCATAGCCATGAAGTTATTCATAAAAGCTATGTTCAAACTGCGTCGAAATGTCGCTTGAAATAAAGCCTTCAACTACTTGCAGTGCGGTTCTGACATATCCCGGCCGTCTGTAATTGCTTCCTCGGCCAGCCCGCCTGGATCAATGACCCGCTCGGCCTTCGCTGCTCGGCGATGCAGGAACTGTCGCCTACACTCTTGCCGTGACAGTTTCGGTATGTTACGTGACCTTCACTGTGCGTCTCGCTTGCGTTATAGAGCTGCTCCTACCTGCTCGTCTTACTGAGCTCAACTGAATGTGCTGACACTGTCTTCTTTCTTATGTGCTCGGCGCAGGCACGTGGTGTAGTCCCCCACCACTGTGCTCTCGCGTCACGATCATAGTCTCGAACCCAGATCATCTCGGCTGTTCTGTTATAAAATAACTTAAGGGTTATCTGACTTCCATAAAATTATTTCCACTCACAATGCATATTATATATCCTCTTCTAAGATGTTTAATTACTATAATCCCATATATATCTCAATAAAACTTCACATCTCTATCCATAATTCTATCTTCTCACAGACGTCAATGCCTCCTTGATTCTAGACCTCCTACGTCATCTTGGCATTCTTCTTGACGCGATCGGTGCGCTATCTTTTCCTAATTCTCCCCAAAACCTCAACTACAGCTTAATGTCTGCTGGCGTAGCCGATAGCCTAAACTAGGTATCGGGTACAATACAATGTGAATAACTGTTTGGCGAGAAGCATGTGGCACAACAGGCAAATCCTACCCGCAGTCCCCTCCACGAATAATAACTTTCCCACAAAAAGGAATAATGTCGTTACGTATTGTTTTAATCCCTTGGTTGGGGGGTAGTTGGGATAAAACACGGTTGTGTCACTGTGCTAATTTAGAAGACTGTTCCTGGGCGAGAGTAGCTTCCCGTAGCTGGGAGAGCTTACTAGCGTAGTGTGTTGGTGTCTAGTGTTCAATCTCTTGGGGGTGTCCCTGCAAGATGCAAGTATCGGCTAGGGGATGGATCTCTAAATGCAGGCTACTATATTGGCCTGCCAGCTGAGCGGAATGAGTAATTCAATAGACGTGCTAAGTCAGCGGCTCGACGCTATGCAGTCGAGTCGCGTGCTGTGGGTACAATGGAGTCTGACAAAGCAATTACTGGCTTCTATGGTCACGGGCAATTGTGACGAAGGTCAGGTGGGGTATGAGGATGTGAAGTGGAGTGTAATTAGTAATGCAAGTGTAGCTTACTGACCATGTATTTATTGGTCAGTAGATGTAGATTGGTATGTCCCTCTTGGGGAATTTAGACAAGTATAAAATACAATTTGTGTGTACAAGTTAGGGGTAGGTGTTTACAAGAATTAAAGGAGTCTGAGCACGAGCTGAATCTCACCTGGTGATAAAACTGGAACAGACGTCGGACAGGGCCGCTGGCGAAGCACAGAGTAGAACAGATAATGGCTCCAGTTTGGACTCCATTCTTATACCTTCCGGCGCTGCTTGGTCAGCATTGCGTCAATGTAGCTGCCCCAGATAGTTGTAAGTGTAAATGTTTGTGTATGTTTTGCAAGCAGTTGACTAACCTCCTAGGCTTAGGCAGCCGCCGCTTGCTGTGTATAGATAATGTCCTGGTCTTATGGTGTTGCCAGTTGGAGTGGTTTTGGTAAAAGATGGGGGTGGCTCTCAGGGGGTACTGTCCCCCCGGGCTGTACAGTATCTTTTAGAAGTCGATTCACACACGTTAATGAATGAATGTTTGCCATTGGTGGCTTCTTCCCATATTATGAGCCATGCTAATCGAATATTGTCAGCTGGATTGCAATTCAATTTAGAGGTATTTTGAATCTTGTATGTAGGGGTTATACTCTTGCAAAATATTGTTTAAACTATGAAGTGTGCCCTCCCTGTTGCAGGAATTTGTTTGATTATCAGAACTGACTTGATTAGCTACTGAGGAGTCTAATATATAAAAATGACCGTAAGAACCCTCGCTTCTATTTTAGGAATATAAGGAACAAATGCAATTAAAGCTATTTAAAAACAATATGGGTCGTATTGATGTGGCACGGTAGCATTGGCACCAAAGGAAACGAAGAACATAGCATTGTTGTACTGTCGAATATTCTCTCTGAAATTCCTTTAGATATCATCTCCAGTGAAAAATTGTTGCAGCCTCTCAAATATTTTATATTTCGTCCGATCAATTTTACCATTACAACAACAAAGGCCAAAGTAACCAAGAGTAGATTTCTCGCAAGAGAAATAAACTGCAGAACAATGTTTACATTTGTTCGTCAAGGACTCTACACTGTAGACTACTACATAATATCTGGAATTGTTTCTGAAACGGCGTATTTATATTGAATTTTGGAAGTGGCTTCGTATTTTCTCCAATTTCTCAATTTCTTGCGGCTAATGTTCTTTTTCGTCGAACGGGTGTATTTATAGTAGCATTTCTCCCAAAATTAACGTCATATTCGATAACTCTATAGTGTCCTGCATCAATGTAGTCGCTAATTAATACATGGCAAATAATACTCCCATTGCCAAAATCAACAGCGTGGTTAGACTCATTGTTATGTAGGCCTACTCTAAAGAAATAATCAGTAAACAATTGGCTTTTACAATGGAATTCAACATGACCAGTGTATTCACTGTCCAGAGACTTTCATACTCAAGTTGGTGGCTGAGGAGAATGCGATGAGACTGATCGCCAATAATAGAATCCTTATAATTATCCCTGACAATGATTTTTTTGCAATAGCTTGCAAATGCATCAGGATGACGTTCTTCGTTTTGATATTAACAGTACGAAACCGCTCTAAATAAGCAATTTTGTCACCTGTTATAGGTACATTCCTTTGTGATTCCAATGACAGTAAATTATGCAGGAGAGTTTAGAATCACTTCGCCAACTACTGAAATGGGCATAGACTGACTTCGCCAGCCACTGTAATGGAGGCAGTTTGAGAATTATATGTTCCATGCATGTCAAAAATCCTATTAACACAGGGCAGCTCACTCTTAAGGCTACATTCTAGGCTATCGTCCCCAGAGGTCTGGGTTCTATTCCCTGCTCTGGCAAGAAATTTCATTCTAGTCTGAAACGGGGAACGGGGCACTCTCATCATCGAGAGGTAAAATTGGGAGGAGGTGGAATCGATTCCAGCCACAACCATCTTGGATGTGTTTTTCCGTGGTTTCTCACTTCCACTCGAGGCAAATACCGGGATGGTTCCTAACTCAAGGCCTTGGCCGTCTCCTTGCCATTCTCCACATTAATTACAAATACAAACATTAATAAAGCTATCACAATAACACAGGTTATCACAGAAAATTTTACACACACACCAAAGTGCACGAGGCTAAGTGACCACGATGTCCGATCCCTTCAAAATAATTATGTTCGCCATTGTCTCTCATGGCGTGGAAGCGATTGTCCACACGCGTGAGTGCCTGGATTATTACATTTTTGTTTACTAATTTAAAAGTATATGGCTTCGTAAATTGTGGAGAATCCTTTACTTTACTTGAATTATGAAAGAAAAGTATGTTTTGACAATGTAATACCAATAGCAAGAAAGAAGAATACGGAAATGTAAAAAAAATCAAATTGTAGGTGGGATTCGAAGTCCTTCGAAGATGCATGGTCTAATTCACAGTCTGAAACGCTACCACCTGGGCCACCGAACCAATGAAAAGGATTGGCGATATTAATCTACATAAACAACATACACATTCAACTGTCAGTTAGAGTTCATCAACATTTCCCTTCTTTTATTTTTATTCCAGTATACAGTATATATCGTGCAAACATCATAGAACATATTCACCTCATTTAAATTTCTCATGATTATCACATTAAAACGCAGTAGATTTTTATCGCCATGTCTGTCCTAGGTCTGTCATATGCCAAGTGCGCATGCGCAAGTGGCAAGAATTTTGCATTTTTCTTTATTAATTTAAAAATGAGGCCCCTGCCCTCTCTGCAGGTGAGGCCGCCTAGGCGATATGCTGGTCCCACCTCCCCGGTTGTATACCCCTGCCAGGTGTTTCAAGCTCCAGGACACTACCCTGGCGGCGGTAATGGTGGGATCCCTCGCTGAGTCCAAGGGAAATGCTAATCTGGAGGGTAAACCGACTAAAAGGAGAAAAAAATGCGGTAACGTATTTATTTATTTTTATGTTCGACCCTCACTATTATGTGTCAGAAAACTGTATCATAATGATGGTCATTATAACACTGTTTTCCATTATGATACAGTTTCTTCAGCCAATCAGAGCTCGTTCATTGACCAATTAGGTAACGATACCTTCGCGCATGCGCTCAAAATCCAACATGTCGGACATAAACACAACATCGAACTATAATAAATTACCGACATGGAATACGCACCGTCCATATGTTCGCGTAAATAAACTGGCGAATATGAGACTAGAAATAGCACTGTACCTTAGAATCACCAACACTAATTTCTACACGGCGCATTTTCTTGAAACCACTCCGGTGGCAATATTACTGAGGGGTGGTAGATGTAAACATATGACCTGCATATGGCATTGCAAGCACACAGAGCGCATGCGTCGGTCGGACAGAGTGCTTGGAACATGGAGATATGCTACCTAGCGCACCACCCGATCACAAAATGCGAATTGCTGAACAGATATTTATGAATGTTTATGTTAAAACATGTAATAAAGTTATAATTATCGTCGAACATAAACAGTCGTATGCAACTCGCCTATAATGGTAATTAAGACACTCGTATGGAAATTATAAAACTCGCTAAAGCTCGTTTTATAAACATACTCGTGTCTTAATTATAGCCATTATAGGCTCGTTGCATAATGTACTATTAAGACACTCTGCAAATCTGCAGGTCAATAGCTTCCGTCAGAGTGATTTACGAAGTCATTCAGTTCAGCCGTTCTCTCAATCTGGCAGTAACAAAAATCCCCTTAGTGTTTTAAGTATAAACACATGCATTGACGCGGTCTCGAACCATCAGAAATTGAATATGTCATTCCTAAAAGGACCTGCATGATATTTTAAAAAAAATATAAGTTAAGTGTGTATTGGGAGTCGGCAGAGGTAAACGCACCTCACTGAGCTAAAAGGTCTTTCTACCTATTGGTGTAGTCGCAGGACAGTAATGATATTTTCAGTCATATCTGAAAGGCCCTTATTTCACAGAATTTGGAAGCTTATTCTGTCTTTCCCAAAGAACCAGACCAAACTAATTTTATTTCAGAATATACAGTATATTAGGACATGGACCTGTAATGTACGAATAATAAGTTCTTACAGTTTAAATGTGAAAAAAAAAAAACGACACAAAACGTATTTTGGAGTTTCCCTCGAAACTAGTATCCATGCATATGGGGTTTTAAAGAAATGATAGATTCGTAACGCTCAGGTCAATAGCCTCACACGCTAGCCCTAAGATGTATTGACGGCTAAATATTGAAATCCATACATGGATTAAAACTGACATGATGACCCATTTTTAGCCTACTTTTCACATTTTGCAAAAATGAGGAAAAAGTAGACTTATGAGATCGATCCGCGCAAATGTTTACCTGTCCTTCTGTCTGTCTGTCTATCTGTCTGTCTGTCTGTCTGTCCTTCTGTCTGCCTGTCTGGCTGTGTGTGTGTCCCTATCAACTCCTAAACGGCTGCAGCAATCGAAACAAAATTTGGTAGGAGTAAAGATCTATACCTGAATATCTCAATGCCGTATTTGAAAATGATGCCAGTGCTACCAACTGCTGAAAAATCGCAATTGAAATTTGAGCTCCATGTTGGATATCTTGGAAGGTATGAATGGGAGCTATTTCAAAATTGGCACACGTATATATAATAATATTTCAGTTTAATTTCCAGGAGGCCATACATGGCAGTGTTGCCAAAATTATTCTAAGCCCGCTGATTGGTCCAATTTTTAAATGCGTATAACTTCTATCTTATCAATTGGAATTCAACCAAATTTCGTATGTGCTATGTGCACATAAACAGATATAACTGAGCGTAGTATTAAGAGCCACAAAGGATGCCAATTGTTAATAAATGCTCTCAATTTATTTCATCCAAATACCAATATATCAGAAAGTATGCCTGCCGACAGCTTTAAACTATGCACACGTATACTACCTGACATTCTATATTAATTTGGAGTAACTTATATACGCCAGTGCTACCAACATGATTCTAAGCCTGCTGAGAGGCCCAAATTTAAATACACGTAACTTCTATACTATCATTTGGATTTCAACCAAATTTCGTATGTGTTATGTGTACCATAACAGATATGACTATGCGTATTCTAAGAACAACCAGGGGTGCCAACTGTTAATATATGCTGTCTCTCTTTTTGTTATCCTAATATCAATATATCCGAAAGAATGCAAGCCAATAGCACTAAACTTTGCACACGTATAGTACCTGGCATTCTAGATAAACTTGGAGTAATAATAATATACGTCAGTGCTGCAAACTTGATTCTAAGCCTGCTGATAGGTCCAATTGTAAAATGCATGTAACTTCTATACTAACTAATTAATTTCATTCAAAATTGGCACAACGATAGATCATATTGTTTCAGATTATTTCTGACCAATACATGCATGACATTGTTGCCAACATGATTTTACACGCGCTGTTAGATCCATTGTTCAACTGCATGTAATGTGCATGCTATCCATTTGACTTCAACCAAATTTTGTATTCTGTACCTTAAGAGATGGAACTAAGAATATATTCAGTCACCAGTACTGCCAACTGTAGTGCTCAATTAGGCTACATTATGCCAGGTATACAGGATTTCGAACTAATTAGAACTTTCTATATTACCAACTTAACTTCGTCATTATTCTAGATAGATCCATATAGATCAATCATTGGCATGAATCTTAAATTTTAAGAAAAGTAGGCTCTTAGATCGTTACGGAACTTCTTGTTCTCATTAATATGTGGTAGACCCTGAATACAGTGACTAATCAATAATACTGTATCTTCCAACGTAATAAGTTGGGTTGGTGAGTTGATGTAATCAAGATAATAATTGCTGTATTTTCAGGTAGACCTGTTATCATGGCCTGTGTAAGTTCACGGTATTGAATGTTCAAGGATTTACGTCCTGATGAAACATATTGAATATCGGAGATACCATATATTCATTTCTTGGCCAGTACGACGGTATTCACCACCGGATGGCCAAGAAGGTTGTCCCTGAGGCTAGACGAATACATGAATGATATTTTGCTCTTCGAGTAGAGATCTGCTAAATTTACTATTCTTCGTAGTTCACGTTCCATTTGACAGCTTAGGCTTTAGAGAGGTAAGGTTAATGGAACTTTACCCCAGATTGGGATCTTTAACGTGTCAGTAGTGAACCCGCTGAGCTAAGGTTCATGTGATATTTTTTGATAAAAGCACATTTATGATGGGATGTAGTACATTTGAACACACCCAGAAAGCCACGTGGAGCTGAGAGCTCACGCTATACTCTTTGAAGTAGCGGAGAATCGCACTTTTGACTTTGGTGAAGTCTGCTAATTATTTATCCGAGGTCTTATTAATTAATTTTATCTTTCCACGAGACTCAGAATATTCCATTTCGTCATGCAGCATTATTAAAACATTTTGGAGAATGTTATTTTCGCTTAAGGTAAGGTAATACCCTTGCAAACACGCAAACAGGAATGTAAGTAGTCGCTCAACGACTTCGGTTTGACGACCTACTTCCTAGAGGAACTCAGTGCCTTGCACTACGTCTGGAGAATCCGCCCCGTGTAGGCGTGAAATTGCATCCGTCCTATAAGACGTAGAAAATATCCGCTGTTTAGCGTGGAAGTTAGTATCAGGTGCCATCGTGCACGAATATACTGCAAATCACTGTTATTTATGCACAGTGAGCAACAAGAAGCATATTAGGAAATAATTGGCAAGTATAGTGAATTTTATAACAATACCGTAACACCACATATTTGTACCCACGTGTTTGTGGAGGGCCGAGTAACTGGTGGAAAATATAGAAGTAAACGTGTTATAACTACTTTGAATAAGTGTGATTATGAATGTATAACATATTTGAATTGCCATAGTGAATTTTTCAATTCCAAAACGACGCACATTTCACGGATGCCACGTGATGTAAAAGTGGCGTCAGCACACGTGAAGAACCACAGAACAGTGCTTGCCCACGTATTAATTCATATCTGCGAAATAAAGGCTGTGTTATCTATTGCAATTAAAGCCTGTAACATTTACTACGAGCATTGTATTTTTGAAGTGAAAGAATGAACTACTACACGATTTATTTCACCACCCACGTGATCAAACTATTCTACACCATGTTTGAGACCGACATCATGGGCTAATACCATCATGGTATGAGGGTGATGTTTCTATTGGAACCAGCATGATGGTGGAACTTCCAGAACAGCGAACGAGGAGGAAGGAACCCAGGATGCCATTCCCAGGCATGTCCAGTACATCCACGAGGTTATCGACAGGGACAGATCGAACCCTGGTCTTTGGAGGAGTCCAGATGGGAATCCTGATGAGGATGATACCGTTCCGGAGAGCCAGGAATGAATTTGTACAACCCTTGTCGTTGAACAGAGGGCTGAGTGAGAGCTCCTCCATTTCGTGAGTTTTTGTACACCCTTTCCCGTTCTAGTTTCTGGTGGTATAGTAGGTTTAATGTAGTTTGTGAACCAACCGAACTCAGTGTCAGCCATTTTTATAGGTAGGGAATGTAACTAGTCTAATTAGATGTCATTTATTTCAGTTAGAGTGAGACACCCTTGGGTCAGACATTTTGGTCAGCCCTGGTGCAGCTTGATGAACGTCGTAGAACGTCAATGCCTATCTTTTGCTGAACGTGACCGTAGTCATTTGAGGCTACTTTGTTCAACCCTATTTGGGGTGATTTTTCAAGTCTTTGCTGACTTTAGTTATGGCAATCAGATGCCATGGTTATTTCTTTGACTGCATTCTTTGCAGCCAGTCTTTGTTACACCCCTGACTTCGTTAGAACAGTCGTATCAGTTAGGTAATTGACTGTAATTACCAGTTTTGTAACTGCATTATATTTCATTTGAAATGAGCTCAGAAGCCATTCTTGGTCAAGTGTGGACCTAATAAGTAGAAGGGATGTTTCGTTGTCTAGCATCGAACCCAGTTCCCAACGAATCATTAAGCAGATCCAGAGTGTGGAATCTGCGCCACAATTATTATTTTGTTAGTGTCATGTGAAGACACGTATTTATTTGATGTTGTACAAGCAACTACTGAATTATATCTTTGAGAGCAAAGAGCTCCAGCAATGTAATATTACTATCATTTAGACGTTTTTGGTTTGAAAGACGGAATTATATTATTGTATTCAGATTCATAGCGTGTTTTTTATACAAGTATTCTTCGAGGTTTATAACCTATGGTAAAGATTTTATTGAGAGGCGAGTTGTACAGTTTTTATTTTGTTTAAATCGCCGGCCTTGATAGAGTGTTGTGTCAGATGAGCGCAGGAATGTTGTAGCCTGCCAGTGACACAAACTGGTTTGTGACCCAGTGCCCTTGAGAGCACGCCTGTATTGTGAGACAGAATTACTTTGACAAGAGACAGAATGCTTGTTGTATTCGCTTTTCCTTTCATTGCAACTCAGCTCATGGAACCCAGTGTCCATTCTTGTATCTGATCACATGTTTTATAGATTGTTTTTGTTAGTTAAACGCACTGTTGCGTGTACCGTCGTTTGACGTGTACAGTTATGTCAGGTTTTCTATAGTATGTTGTAGGCTACCCTGTTATAGGAGGAATTTATTGTACGAAGGTATTTTGTGTGTACCTTGTCCGGGATTGTTCCCGTTGACCAGATGTTATTGGAGGGTTACTGAGTGTGTAGGCCCATCCCAGAGTTATTGAACGCGAGCTTTGCGCCGCTGGTAACTTGTGTTATTGTGTGTCCGAGTTGTTATTGCTCGTTGATTATATTCCGACTTTTGAGTCGAGGCTTTTGGTGGAGAATGATCTCAGTGGAGACACTCCGTGCCCAGGCTATTGTCAGTATTATTCGCCATAAACCAACGATAAACCTAAACCGACATCTTAATAATAAAACGCATAATTTTGGTAAAACAAAAGCTAACTAACGAATCCTTTCTATCTAACTTTGTTCTTTTGCATTTGGAACCTGCTGACATGGCCGTGCAGATGAAGGTATTTTCTTTCGAGGAAATGACTAAGACAGCTGACACTATTGTAGCGACCTGAAGCTTGCTCGAACCTTGAGTTCGTAGCTTGTGGAGCGCAGGCCATGCGATGTTAGACGTAGTCTTTACTACGCAGTCGTCACCGCAACTACACACTTTAGATGACTATGGCTTACAAAGAGTAAACCAAGGTGCAGGCAGGCATTTTAATAAAACTGTTGTCTCTTTCATTACTTATTTATGATGTACAAGTGTATGAATCCTACATGTTACCCTATTGTGTGCTGTTAGCACCTAGTTACTAAGAATAATTAAATGTTTTTTTTACATGGCTGTTCACTTAGATTTGAATGTAATTGGTTTCTGTTACGGACGTCATCGCCGTAAATTTTGTTATTAATTGATAGGATTTAGCTAGACGAATTAACGTTAAATGTAAATGTGGAGATGGTATCATCCTAACTTAGATTTGTTTTGCTACCCTGTTAAATGTAAATTCTGATATTAGCTTGATCTTGTAACTTGACCTAGGGACTTTCGTCGTACCATTTTCCTTGTGTTGCTGTTGTTGCTTTATTATTGTAAGATAGATCTTTCGCGAGGGTTTTCCGTAACTTCTCAGGTAGGGACCTGCTCTTTATTTTTGTTTGTTTATTAGCTTGCGGATTAGCCGATTGAAACCCTCCGAACTAGGCTAGGGGCTTGTGGATTTTAACAATAAATTTTCACGGTGTTTTACATAAGTCTGGATGTTTATTTTCTCAGTCTAGTTTTTAAGGTGAACCTTTCCTTAGGCAGTCTATGACCATCGTCACCATGTACCACGATCCCTGTGGACTACAGTTTCTCGTGCCGCTTTGGCCTATTTGGAAGTTCACCTTATCCTCACGGCAATTATGTCCGACGGATGAGATGTTAGGGAAGTCATTTCGGCTGTTGGCTATCCTGACAGCTCCACCGACGGTCACAGTAGATCTACTGATTCTACGAGTCTCTGCATTTAAGCACCGTCAAATGGCAACCGACTGTACTGTGTTTCGAGTTTCGACCCTACAATCTTGAGCATCGCAGAAGACAATCTTACCGCTGTGCCGCTCAGACAGATAGGGCTGTAAAGAAGATAATGTAGTTAATTTTCTTTATCTATCCGTCAATATTTACTGTTAAATAGAGGTCCCCCAGATTTTCTTTGCCCCATTTTAATGAATTCCTGCCGAAGCCCATGCAATTTCCCAATACGATAGGAAGATAACATTCCAGGGCCTAGAAGTAAGTCAGTTCAATGGCATTTGCTACTCAGCTTCAATTTTTCTTTTCTAAACTGATCCGTATTCTCCTCCGATGTTATGATTACAGTCTAGTTACTAGGGGAATTCCAGTGTCGTAACTACTGTCGTCCAAAGTATTATGTGCACTCGAGTTTGATGGTTGTTTGTTAAGTAACCAATAGACTTACATAAAATCCAATAACATCATCATTTTCGTCGTTCTATTTTACGTTGGTTCATGTAGGTTTGGAATTTTAAATTTATATTTTAATATTTTGTATCGCAGTTCGAACACAAAAAGTGAACGTTTTTAAGCGTGTTTCAACCATGCGTCACATTTAAGAATTATTATCTCAAAAACCCGTCATCAGATTGAATCCAAATTTTAACACAATATACATTGGAATATTGTGTAACTGGTTTATTAATTTCAAAATTTGGTGTATCCAAGAAACAGAGTTGTTATCATTTTTGTAAGGTAACTTTTTCTCGGCTCGGGGTGGTTGGAAAATGTAGTTCTTGGTCGTGTTGTAATCCTTATACATCAAAAAGTTATGCTGTATGACTGTGACATATGTAAATTAATTCACATATTTTATATCGGTTCGTATTTATTCGGGGAAATAAGGCATGATTAACCAGCTAGCCGCTCCGGCGAAAGCTGTACAACGTTGCCAAGATGGAGCCCCTGTCTTCCGAGCGAGGCGCGCCGTGGAGCGTGACGGGCTCCATCTCGGCAACGTTGTACAACTTTTCTTGGAACAGGGAAGTTGATACTACTCGCAACTACAGCGCGAAGACATCCAACCAGATAAGTAATAGCCTGCACTATACAGTACAACCATAGTTGACTTTTACAACCATATAATGACTCTAAACAGACAAATTCCGGATTTCTATCACCATTTTAGCATTCCACCTAACATCATATACACTACAACTAGCATAGACTAACAAGTTGCATTACCAATACTGCAAGTAAATACTTATACATACAGTAGAGTCTTGCAAACTCGGTTTAATGTGGACCGAAGGGTGGCCGAGTTTTCGAAAATGCCGGGCTATCGGGAAATGTGTTAAAAAGAAGAAATAAGCTGTTTGGTTTGGTTTAAAAGTAATCCAATGCAGTACATTTATTTGTTTTTAACAGAAACACAAGTTTTAAAACGATTAAGCCACTACAATTACAGTACTTGAATATATAGTTCAGTACTGTACCGCATAATAATCAAGGAAAACAATTACTCTAAATTATAAAAAGAAAACTTAGAAAAACTAGGCGTACGAATTATTAGTCTATTTTCAATTTTGAAAAAATAGGCTTAGGGAGACCACCTCTTGTACGTGTGTGTGTGTGTGAGCGTGTGTGTGTGTGTGAGAGGTGTGTGTGTGTGTGTCCCTAATAAAATCTGAACGGCTGGAGCGATTTCTATGAAACTCGGTAAGTTCATAGCACTATTCCGGGCGACCCCGACCGTGCCCTTCAAATTTTGTTACGTCTCACCAATCCAACATGGCGGCTGTGCGAAATATTTAACCAGCATTCAATATCTCCGAAACTATTCCCGATATCACCCTGGAATTTTTTTACGGTGATAAATGGAACAACTAGAAGTTCACCTATGTAACTTTTGAAAAACTGGTATCTACAAAACCAACATGGCGGCCACCCGAATCTGCGACTTTTAAATAGACGTTTCTCGCGATTTAACCAACTAAAGGCAATAAAACTTGGTAGAGTATATGTTTATACATATTGTAATGCATCGACATCTAACTTGGTTCAATTGTTTACATAACTACACGATGGCGGATGTGCGAAATATTTCACCAGCATTCTATATCTCTGAAACTATTAGCGGTATCACCCTGAAATTTTGTACGGAGATAAAGGGCACTGCTGGAAGTTCATCTGTAAGACTTTCAAAAACTGGTTAGCTACAAAACAAACATGGCGGCCAAGCGAATTTGAAAATTTTAAATAGACCTTTCTCGCGATTTAATGTTCCAAACGCAATGAAATCTGGCACAGGAAATGTCTATACGCATTGTAATTCACTGGTATCTAATTTAGTTCAATTGTTTACATAATCTCAAGATGGCGGCTGTGCGAATTTCGAAAATTAAGTTTTTATTTCTTGTGTCGTAATCATGCGATCGAAGTGAAAGTTTGAATAATAAACCTACGCAATAATGTTCCTTTAATGGTACATGACTATATGGCCTATACATTTAACAATCCAACATGGCGACCATCCGAAATATTTAGACGGCTCTGAATATCTACGAATCTATTATAGCAATCAAACTGATTTTTTTATGGTCATAGGGGCTATGAACTTAAGTTCGCCTATAGGACTTTATATAACCTGGTGATGAAAAATCCAAAATGGCGGCGACGCGAAGTATAAATATTCACATGGACGTTTCTCGCAATTTAACCATCCGAGTGCAGTGAAACTTGGTACAGTAAATCCTTATAAGAATGTTAATCTACTGGCATCTAATTTATTTCAATTGTTTCCATAACCACAAGATGGCAGCTGTGCGAAATTTTAAAATCTCGTTTTTTCTTCTTGTTTCCTAATCATGCGAATGAAGCTTGAATGCTACACGTACACAATAATCTTCATATAACAGTACATAACTTTAGGACCTACATATATAAAATTCAACATGGCGACCATCCGAAATATTTAGTCGGTTCTCAATATCTACGAATCTATTACAGCAATCAAACTGAAATTTTGTATGTTGATAGTGGCAGTTAACATAAGTAAGATATATTAAAATAGGCTGTATAGTTCTTCAAATGTTCCAAGCTATACGACACTGCCCATAGAGGCGGTAGCGGTGAGTTCCCTCGCTGAGTCCGTTGGTTCCACAAACCTGGAGGGTAAACTCGAGAAAAAATAAAAAATAGAAACAAAAATGTACGGAATACAAAAATTAGAATAAAAGAACCGAGTTCTTTGAGTCATAAAAACATAAAATTTAGATTCCCGGCCGTAAAGTGGATGACACGATCAGCTGCCACCGCGTCCTTGTCTAATACTGTATTATATTGTGTGTATCCTGCAGACCGTAGAACAGCCAGTTCCACACACTCAAAATGAGGGCCATGGTAGATGCGGTTCCGCAGGTTGAAATTGGGGGTCCTGCCTACTCAACAGGTACGAGTGAGTGAACCTTGCATGATCTATTCTTAATGTACATAACATGATGGACTTCCTCCGTGCCCGGAAGGAGCTCCACAATACGCAAGCAGTCCCTTTTATCGCCCTAAGTGTACTGGGTACTGGTAGATCAGCTAGCCACTGAGTCGTTCACTTGGTGGCGTAACGGAATATGTTTCACAAGTCTTATTAAAGAAATCTAATGTATTGCCAACATAAAGCAATGTTTCTAATTTTCCACATGATTTCCATGAGAGTGAGACATCGCTGAAAAACAATACGTCACTCGCATACTCGGCTCTGCAGGCGATGGCTCGAATGAAGCGTTCCAGCAGTTAGTGCAACGGTGGAAGTCGCTGTGTGCAAATTGAGCATTGTAGGGCCATGGTCATTGCGTTACCAACCGAACATCTCCAGATAGTATCTCTTTCTAATTACTGTATTTCACGTGTTTCAATACCGATTAGATAAAAGGTAATCACCCAAACCCCCTCACCCAATTGCAGTAGGTCGAATTCCCTTTGTTAGAGGTCTAAAGACCCTAGGACCGACAGGCTAAAATTAATACCCAGCGAAGTCGCTCGCGTGGGTCAACTCAGCTCAGCTGCCCCCAATAAAAGAACTGAAGTCTCGGAGTGAATAGATCGTATCTTCATGGAAATTGATCGCTTCCACCTACTGTTGCGCGTTGGGCTCCACATGCAATTTAAAGAGACTGACGAATGATCCTTTACCGTAGAGTAGTCCTTCTCAATAGGCGGCCCGCGGGACAGATTTCGCCCGCCGAGAGATTTATGCTCATCCGCCATGAAAAGCGAGAAAAAATGAGTTTGAATAATTCAAAGAAAATTATTCTCAATGTTACTCTTACCAAGTTAGGACCTTTCTTGTCTTCAAATTTGCCATTTATCTCAAGTCGCAACGCTTTGCTATTGCGACTTCGGTTAGATGTTTGACCTAAATTCTGCATTATTTTTAACCTACTTTCGATTTTTGCAAAAATTGAAAGTAGACTTATGAGAACTACACAGGGCCAAAAATTGTGTGTCTGTGTGTTTGTGTGTGAGTGTATGTGTGTGTGAGTGTGTACTCTGAATGTCTGTCCCCCCCTATCAATTCAAACACGGTGAAACCGAATCCAACGAAATTTGGTACAGAGGTAGAACTAGCAAAGGGCACCTCAGTGTCATGTTTTATATCACCGCCATCTTGACGGAAACGTAATGGCGGCCACCCAAATGTTCAAAGCTTAAATCAAATTACAACTAACCTAATCATCCGATCTCTACCAAATTTTGTAGCAACATATATGTATATGGCGAGCGTCTTTTGATTAAACTACAAGGTCATCAGCCCAATTGTTTGCAGATGGCGGCCATGTATGTGTGCAAATTGATTCCCCCTATCAATTCAAACCCGGTGAAAATAAATTGAACGAAATTTGGTACAAATGTAGCACTAGTATAGAAAACCTCAGTGTCATGATTTATATCGCCGCCATCTTGACGAAAACGTAATGGCGGCCACCCAAATGTTAAAAGCTTAAATCAAATTACGACCAACCTAATCATCTGATCTCTACCAAATTTTGCAACAATATACCTTTATGTATAAAGAATCTTTAGACCAAGTTACAAGGTCATCAGTCCAATAATTTGCGGATGGCGGCCATGTACGTGTGCAAATCAATTCCCCCTATACATTCAAACACGGTGAAACCGAATTGAACGAAATTGGGTACAGAGGTAGCACTAGCAAAGGGGACCTCAGTGTTATGTTTTATATCGCCGCCATCTTGACAGAAACGTAATGGTGGCTGCCCAAATATAAAAAGCTTAAATCAAATTACGACGAACCTAATTATCTTATCCCTACCAAATATTGCAACAACATACCTTTATGTGAGAAGCGTTCCTTGACCAAGCTAGAAGATCATCAGTCGAATAGTTTGCATATGGCGGCCATGTATGTGTGCAAATGGATTCCCCCTATCAATTCAAACACGGTAAAGCCGATTTGAACGAAATTTGGTACAGAGGTAGCACTAGCAAAGGGAACCTCAGTGTTATGTTTTATATCGCCGCCATCTGGACGGAAACGTAATGGTGGCCGCCCAAATGTAAAAAGCTTAAATCAAATTACGACCAACCTAATCATCTGATCTCTGCCAAATATTGGAACAACATACCTTTAAGTGAGAAGCGTTCTTTGACCAAGATACAAGGTCATCAGTCCAATACTCTGCATATGGCGGCCATGTATGTGTGCAAATGGATTCCCCCTATCAATTCAAACACGGTAAAAACGAATTGAACGAAATTTGGTACACAGGTAGCACCAGTAAAGGGCACCTCCGTGTCATGTTTTATATCGCCGCCATCTTGACGGAAACGGAATGGCGGCCATCCAAATGTTAAAAGCTTAAATCAAATTTCGACCAATCTAATCATTTAATCTCTACCAAATTTTGCAACAACCTTTTTGTGGGAAGCACCTTTTGACTGAACTACAAGGTCATCAGCCCAATAGTTTTTGCAGATAGAGGCCATTTATGTGTGCAAATCGATTCCCCACATCAATTCAAACACGGTGAAACCGAATCGAATGCATTTTTTTTTACAGAGGTAGCACTAGCAAAGGGCACCTCGTATTCATGTTTAATATCCGTATAGCACGTTGTGGAGGACTGAGAAGATGGACATCTTTGGCTTATTTCATGTATTTCTTCTTTGTTTATTTCATGTATTTATTCTTCATGTTTGAGGCTCTTTGATATAAGTTAGTGTAATAAAAGATGGCTGCTAAGTAAGACGTCCGTGTTTTCACGATCACTATTTATCCATTATACGAATCCCAACATTGGTGCCGAAAACTTTAGATTACGTAGAAATGTGCATTAGATTACGGGCAATTGTGTTTTACTTGTGTACAAAGTAAACTGGTGATGCTATCACTACAAACAGCAATCACGTTCTGTACAAGCAGCCACGCCACGCCGGATTACGAGGTAAGAAGATACTGGAACTTCTACACGCGCCACATACTAACGTGATATTTCAGTTATTCATTATTGCAAAAGAGATACTACAACAACTAAACGGTGCACGAATTGTAATATAATTACTTTACACTACGTAACTGAATTCACGAATGATAGACGAGAAAGTGCTGCCATCTTGCGGTAGATCCTAAACTAAATACATCGTAGCCATCACGGACACTACAAGACGATCTCACGAGTATTACGCATGCGCTGTCATCAGACAATCACCTTCACTTGTCGCAGCACGGTACTATTTATTTATTTCGTCACCCATTCTTCAAGATGCAAGACGAGAGGGTTAAGAGTAAACTAGCGTTTTTGAAAAGAAAGCGGAAGACGGAACGAGCAAATATAACTAAATTCAGTACGATAATAAACAGTGCTACGGTCGGCGACATCTCAGAATACGAATATAATCGCATTAGATTCCAAGAAGCTTTAGATCATCTCACAGTTCTGGAAGATAGTATACAGGAATGTTTGACCGACGCAGAATACGAGGCCGATGTCGAGAAATGTGAAGAATACATCGACATCGCGAAGAGAGCGATTCTAAAAGCATCACACGCCGAGAATAAATCTAAGTCACTCTCCAGTTTGACAACATCGGTCGCCGGAATGAGTATGCAACCAACGCCAGGATCTCCAATCCCAACACCCGTCACGCACACAGTGAAGCTACCTGCCGTAAAATTAGACAAATTCGCAGGTGACATTGAGAATTGGGCACGTTTTTGGGAGCAATTCCAGTCTTCTGTTGACAACAATCAATCTCTCGCTCACATTGACAAGCACGTCTATCTCCGTGGATATCTGGAGGGTGAGCCGAAGAATCTAGTTGATGGAATACCGATAACGGCTGATGCTTATGAAGAAACAAAACGGATATTAATATCTCGCTACGGAAACACTGACCGCATAATTCAGGCTCATCTTGACTATCTCGAAGCCTTACAACCAATTTCAAACGATACTCCTTCTAATCTAAATGCCATGTACATATAATGCAATAGACGCGTACAAGCCTTACGGGCCTTAGGGGAAAATGTAGATAATTACGGGCGGATGTTATGCCCTAAAATTCTCCGAGCATTCCCTCAAGGTATTGTCCGCCGTTGGATAATTTATTCCAAACGAGAGAGCATTCCCGAGAGTCACATTACCAAGTTGATGGAGTTCCTGAACGAGGAGGTAGAGGGCGCTGTGATCACACAGAAGATCAGAGGAGATATCACTTCACTCGAATCCTTCTCAGGCACTGCCGCGACACTCCATGTGAACACAAAGTCAAAACGGACGGGCATGAGCACAAAGAAAGTGTATTCCGATTTATGTGTGTTCTGTGAGACTCAAGGCCACTGGGCCCAGAACTGTGTGAAGATCCGCAATGTAGCTGAGCGGATTGAAAAGTTAAAAACTGCCAACCGATGCTTCTTGTGCCTCAATAAAGGTCACAGTGTGAAGGCCTGCATGAAGAAGAGTAAGGTATCATGCGCAAAGTGCAAAAAGAATCATCACATTTCCATCTGCACCGGAGAACAGCCCGCATCAATATCCGTGGGGAAGATTGACGTTACTATGCCGCAGTTCACTTATCTTCAAACGGCGAATAATTGGATCACAGGGCCCACCGGACTGAGAAAACGTACATGATGCATATTGGATGCTGGCAGTCAATCAACCTTCGTAAGCCGAAGTCTGGTAGATCAGCTTCAACTGAATATCGTGGGACACAAGGATTTGACAGTTACCGGATTCGAGTCATCTCGTCACACATCTTCAGCTCGCAGACACATTGACCTCAACATCAGTGGACTATGCACGGAGGCTGCTCTGCGTATTTCTGCATTTGAGAGTGGCAACGTTTACTCGCCACATCCGACTATTCCACTCGACGTCCAGTCCCTGACACGCTTACGAAAATTGAGACTTGCTGATCCCAAGGATGACAACAATGAACTTCCTATAGAACTTCTAATAGGTGGAGACCATTATTGGAAGGTGATACTTGACGACAAGCCAATACACCTCTCAGACACGTTAGTATTGCTTCCTTCTAGATTTGGATGGATTCTGAGTGGAAATAGGTCAGGAATTACTGTCCACAGCGTCAACGTGCACCACATTCATACTGCTAATGACCCATCTGTCGAGGACGATGATATGCGACGATTTTGGGATTGAGAGTCCCTAGGAATAAGGGAAGATCAGAAAAAGGACCCTCACAACGAAAGATGCCACTATTCTTCAAGAATTCCATGATTCGTTTCACTTACAAGACGGGCGGAGGGTAGTATCCCTACCGAAGAAAGAAGATCTGGTCTTACCCTCAAACCGTAAGAACGCTCTAAATCGTTTTCACATATTGCAGAGAAAACTTGCCGTTAATGCCCAGTACAAAGAAATGTACCACGCGCAGATGATGGACTACGTAAAGATGGGACATGTTCAGCTGATCGCTACAGAGGAAACTACAAATGATGTATACTACCTGCCTCATCACGCCATCAAGAAAGAGAGAAATG
Organism: Meconema thalassinum; assembly: GCA_946902985.2. Taxonomy (NCBI): domain Eukaryota; kingdom Metazoa; phylum Arthropoda; class Insecta; order Orthoptera; family Tettigoniidae; genus Meconema; species Meconema thalassinum. The sequence continues at coordinate 148,391,152 of OX336390.1, read as the reverse complement.
GCACAGAGAAATGGAGGATCGTCTTTGACGCATCATCCCACGAGAGAGATGCACCGTCCCTCAATGATGTTCTGGAAACAGGCCCTAATCTGTTACCAGAGATACTGTCCACGTTGATCCGCTTCCGGACTTACCGCAAAGCCATAGTAGGAGATGGAACTCAAGCTTTCCTTCAATTATGCCTGGATACTGAAGACAGAGATTTAACAAGATTCTTCTGGTTCAATGTGGAGAAGGACGAACTTGGGAAATGGCAAGCAAGAGATGATACAGCCGTCTATAGATTCACTCATCTACCATTCGGCCTTGCAAGCAGTCCCTTTCTTCTGTCTGCAACTCTCCGTGAACTAGCAACGAGATTCAAGGATCAGTTCCCGTCAGCAGCAGCTCTTATGGATCAAAGCACTTTCATGGATGACTTTGTTGCAGGAGCTGAAGATGACAACAGAGTTATCACCTTATATTACGAGGTGACAGGTCTACTACGACAGATACGGATGCCGATGGCAAAATGGGCAACAAATTCTGGACCATTGGAAGGCATATGGAGAGCCGAAGGACGTGAAACGAAAAGGGAAACCGGAGTACTAGGTGTACGATGGGACACAGAATCAGATTCACTACTCTTCGACCATACAGACATCACTGACAACCTTTCGTAGGATCCAGGAACCAAACGAAAGCTATTGAAAACGACTGCAAAGTTCTACGACCCTCTTGGATTACTTTCACCAGTGTCCATAGTCGGAAAAGTTCTCTTCCAAGACAGTTGGTGTAGGGGCATAGCATGGGACGAAATACTTCCACATGACATTGCATTGCGATGGCAGCTGTGGATAACCAGCCTCACGGATCTGGCAAGTGTGGTCATTCCAAGATGGATTGGTTTATCAAAGACAACATCGGAGACTTCACATGTCCACGTGTTCTGCGACGCTTCGGAGCGGGCCTACGGAGCTGCACTGTATGTTCGAACGTCTACCGACGTAAACACTTATAAACACCTGGTCTGCGCTAAGAATAGACTGTCTCCAGTCAAGAAGGTTACACTCCCACGACTAGAACTACTGGCCATCTTAGTGGGTTGCCGTCTTCTGAGGTATTTCTGCCAAGCAACAGACTTTAATGTCACCACATCTACTCTGTGGAGTGACTCCATGGTCGCTCTAGGTTGGATTAAAAGCGATGCAAACCGTTGGAAGACATTCATCTCCAACCGAGTGACGGAAATTCAAGGCATCCTGAGTCCAGCTCAGTGCCGGTACTGCCCGAGCCAGGATAATCCAGCCGACCTCTTGTCACGAGGAATATCCTCAAAAGCACTACAGTCTTCTACACTTTGGTGGCACGGGCCTGTATGGCTAGCCGATCATCCTAGCTCTTGGCCCCACAGCAGTGTGCCTAACGCCTCACTTCCAGAGACTCGCAAGACGCATCAGCAAACACTTAATGTCGTTACAACGGAACCTCTCATCATTGCTTCCAGATTCAGCAGTTATTGGAAAATACTGCACATCATGGGTTGGATTTTCCGCTTCTTGAACAACATCAGACAGTCGGAGAAAAATTCTGGGAATCTCACTGCACGTGAATTAGAGGCTTCCCGATTGTGCTGGATACGCACAGTCCAACATGAGTGCTTTTCCGAAGAGTACGACGCTCTGACAAAAGAGAGAAACGTGTCTGGGAAGTCCAGGATTGCCCGCTAAAACCCCTTCTTACAGGACGGCCTTATTCGACTGGAAGGGCGCCTCCACCATGCAGACCTGCCAATACAGCAGAAACATCCTCTAGTACTCGATGGTGCACACCACTTCACCAAGTTGTTGATCCTCCAGACTCGCATACTGCTACACCACCTTGGAGTACGAATCGTTCTCTCTGTACTACGCGAAGAATTTTGGATCCTCAAGGCCCGCCAGGCTGTCAAGAAGGTCATCCACACGTGCTTACCGTGTAAGATCGCCAGAAGCCAACAAGGTAACGAGATCGAAGCCCCGTTGCCTCCAGAACGTGTGCGACAAACTACGCCATTTGCAGTTACGGGTGTGGATTTTGCAGGGCCACTACTCGTTAAGGTGGGGAATCTCGTATAGAAATCGTATATTGTTCTTTTCACATGTGCGACTACAAGGGCCCTTCACCTTGAGCTGGCTTTGGACATGACTACGGAGACGTTTCTGATGGCTCTCAGACGATTGCGGGACGAGGAGGACTTCCAAACACCAATTACTCAGACAACGCTAGAACGTTCCAGGCAGCACACAAAGAAATGACACAACTCAGCCAAGTCCTCACAGACCCACGAACGAGCCAGCACTTCGCCCATAACGGAGTCCAGTGGAAATTTATAGCCCCACGGGCGGCTTGGTGGGGAGGCTGGTGGGAAAGAATGGTGGGTAACGACTAAAAGATGCCTTAGAAAGGAATTGGGAAAGGCTCTGATTAGTGAGGACACACTCCGAACTCTATTGGTAGAAGTAGAAGCCGCCATTAACTCCGGACCCATAATCCAAGATGGTTCGGAGACACTGACTCCAAGTCATTTCCTGACTGGCGCACGGCTGACTACCCTGCCCAACGTCTCCGAACCCACGACCCGAATAGACCTGAGGAAAGAGAGGAGACTTAGAGAGAAAATGCAGGAGGACTTCCTCAAGAGATGGAGGAATGAGTATCTTCTTGATCTGAGAAGCTACCACGAAGTACGCCGCCCAAATGGACAGACGAAGGAGTGCCGAGTAGGAGATATAGTACTACTACAGGATGACCTGCGACCTAGACACATGTGGCAGAAGGCGCGAATAACTGAAAGGCGACCAGGCAGGGACAACAAGGTGCGAACCCTCATCCTTCAGATGGCCAACGGGACCAAGATTAGTCGGCCTGTACAGCTGGTCTTCCCTCTCGAGATAGACCAGGGTGGGGAGGATGTGGAGGACTGAGAAGATGGACATCTTTGGCTTATTTCATGTATTTCTTCTTTGTTTATTTCATGTATTTATTCTTCATGTTTGAGGCTCTTTGATATAAGTTAGTGTAATAAAAGATGGCTGCTAAGTAAGACGTCCGTGTTTTCACGATCACTATTTATCCATTATACGAATCCCAACACACGTTGTATTTCAACAGGCTACTACAACCAACATTCAATTACACTCCTTGAAAAGGACAGAGGGTTATAACAATACCCATGCATTTCGGAGAAAGTAGGCTATATGTTCTTTACTGAACATCTTGTTTTCACTTCCGGCTCCCCGAGTACCTTAAAGAATCGTAAAATTAATCTATGTGGTCCTCGTGAAAATTTAATTGAAGGAAATGAAAGAAGGAAGGAAGTAAGTTTGTAGTTTTACGTGACCGTTAATCTCGCGATCGTGAGCCATAGGATCTCCTTTTTACGTGGAATCTGAACCACAGGACATGCCATTTCACTTTGAAAATCTCACATGTATTGACCGAGAATAGAACTCGGTCTCCCGTGGTGAGAGGCAGCTGGACTGATGCGCCACCACACCCCAAACTTGAATTGTGAAGGTCTGCTATGGACGATATTATTTGTCCATACGGAGAGTACATTTGTTTGAAAAATATTGCTGTGAAGTGTGAATATTTTTACGCCGAAAATTAAATATCGAACAGGGCGACGATGGTGCAGTGAGCTACATGACACAAAGAGCGCGTGTGCTTATGTGTGAAATAGAGAGAGTATACAGTATACTATGCCGAGGTTTACTCGATGTAATTAGTTGGGTTTGGGATTGCAAAGGAAGAGGCCATGGTCAACCAGCAAGGCAGCAGCATACCAACATAGTTGAAGAGTTATCCTCGGTTAAATGTCGGTATGTAAACTTGAGCCTCCTCGGTTACGTAGCCTACTGCAAGTTCGTAACTCGTCAGAACACTTACTGCCTTGTGTGTCTACTAACACAGGAAGTTCCACGTTCATGCAGGATGTGGTTAGCTATGAGTCATGCTACTCGTATTTACCTACACTCTCACCAGCGTCATGGACAAACATGCAATTTTTGTTCCGCAGTCTTTCGCAGACAGAGCTACAGTAGAACATTCATCCGTTAATTAGTTTATAGTTTCAGGGGCCGTGGTGAATGAGCACGGGGTCTAGCAGGGGGATGACAGATCATAGGGAGAGCGTGGGTCGCGGTAAAGCACTGCTCTGGATGTTCTGCCAACCAATGAAGAATTAATCTTAGCACTAAGGTTCCGTGGTTGGCACTCATGAACGCTCACATCAAACCGACTGGCGGAAGCGGGAATAGTCTGTTTTGATTGATTTTCCTCGTGGTGTTGTTGGTTGTTTTGATTTGTTCGGTATTTTGATTATTTATTTGAATTGAATTGAGAGTCAATCATGCCACTGCAATGGAGGAAAAATTTCCAAGCACCGGGAAGTAAGAATTATAATGATAGTAAGAACAATACGGCCATTTTCATCTTCCTGGTGTTGACCATGTGTAAAACTGGTGGGCAATATGGTCTACTCTCGAATAAAAATATATAGAGAATAAATGTGTGCATTTCATCTCTTGTTTGTTTTCTTACCCATTCTCCTTTGCATTGTAATACAATTTGTGGTTTAGGGCTACGGGGAGGGGTGGGTGGCAGCCGGCATGCTAGGCATAAAGTGAGGTTATGGCAATGAAATAGTGTGTGCATTTGGACAGTTTTCTTTATATTCATCGAATATCACAACAATTCTGTAGAGTAGGAGAGCAACGTTTAATTAGCCTTAAGGTGAATTAAGCTCTAAAACGGCTTAACTGTGTCCTTCGTGACAAATCTATTGCCAACATTGATATATATCAAAATGTATTATTTTCCTATCTGGACGTATATTTCAGCGCCTAGCGAAAGGCGCAGTTATGTTAGTGTTATTTTCATCAAGAATCAATAACTCATCGCAGAACATACTGTTCAATTACGTGTAATAAAGGCTACATTCATATGGCTTTTTACTTTTTATGTTGCCAGAATTGCTGGAGCAGTACATAGCTTCAGGCGTTGCTCTCTCTAGGAAATTCTATAACCAAAAGTTATCTTATAGTTACATGATCCTTGGGCCCTAGTAATAGGATTAGCGGTCCCTACATTTTGCTTCGACCTGTGATATCCCGGGTATCTATGTTTTAAAGTGCCTCATCCCCGTCGAAAAGAAAGAACTCCGTTGATTTATTTATGTATGTTTTGAATGTACGGTAGCTTCGTTTGATCGATTGATAAGTTTCCCATCAACACACAAAAAAAGAAGTTGAACGCCTTTAACAACACTTTATTTGACTTTTGCCCAAATGCACATTTTCTTGGATTTTGGCCCACATGCACATATTCTTTGATTTTTCCCCACATGTACACTTTTCTGGATTTTGGCCCACATGCACCTTTTGTTGTATTTTGCCCCACATGCACACATTTTCTGGGATTTGGGCCACCTTCTTTTCACAAATATAATAAGTATATCAATAATAGCTGTTAAGTTGGTTTGGCTGCGTGGAGCTGTACCTAAGGTTGCAGGATCGAATCTTGGTACAGTCAGGTGGCATTTCAGGGTGATTACATGCAACGAAGCTGTATAAGATCTTGTCGATTTATTGGCTTGTTAAAAACCCCTCAAGGACAAAAATACGGTATCTCGGTGTCCCAAAAATTCGCTATAGTCAAACCCATTTATTATTATTATTATTATTACTATTATAATAATTACTGCAGTATTACTTACGAATGGCAGTACTGAAACTTGATAAAATATAATAATTTGTGTGATGTTGGCGTTTGCTTTGTTCCTTTAACGTATCGTCAACGTTGGATAAGCTCAGTATAAATTATTAAAAAGCAACCTTTAAATTTGTACCTCCCACTGCTTAGACTACTATTGACAAAGCTGGAGCCACTTAAAAACTACATAAATAGGTCTAGTATGTTAGAAGTGCGTACATCTATCACACGATATTTAATGAAAATTGGATAAATCATTAGTGAATTTAACAGGGGTTTGCTGTAATGTTGGTACTGTAGGCTACCCCATAATAGGCCTACGCACTATTAGTTGACAGAATTTCTGGTGGTAATTGTAGGCCTACTACCACACAAAATTAAATTGTGATCGGAGTAGCCATTCAGAAGTTAATAGGGGGGACAGAAACAGAGAGATAGACGGCACACGCGTAAAATCGCAGATGTCTGTCATCCGGGACTATAATATCTCAATGCTTCATGATATGTGAAGACATGACATCTAACGTTCATCAACTTTCGATCAAGAGCACGTTAGCATGCGGTATAGCAAAAGCGCACGTCTCGAGTAACGATCCATTATGCAGCGTTTTACGATGTGAAGAACTCAAACGTGTTTGGAATACGTTTGCTTTTACTGCACTCACATACTGTACTGTCTCCATTTCGATTTGAACAACACACAAAGGTAAAACAATCATATATTTATGTTCGAGCCTGACTATTATATGTCAGAAAACTGTATCATAATGATGGTCATTATAACACTATTTTTCATTATGAAACAGTTTCTCCCACCAATCACAGCTCAAGAAATAGTTGTTTGACCAATCAGGTCTGCGCTGAGTTCCAAGGCCTTCTAATTTAAATTTCACTGCCTGGCCTAGTGTCATAGTGGAGCAATCGAGGAGGCCATGGTCAAATACAAGGTATTCCGTGCGTCCCATGCGCTCTGTTCAGTACATAAAACTGGCGGAATCTCGACAGATATTTATGAATATTTATGTTCGAACATAAAATAGTTATAATAATTATCATCGAACATAAACAGTCGTATGCAACTCGCCTATAATGGTAATTGAGGCACTCGTATGGAAATTATAAAACTCGCATACGCTCGTTTTATAAACATACTCGTGTCTTAATTATTGCCATTATAGGCTCGTTGCATAATGTACTACTGGATGATAATTTTACCAGTGCATGGACGTTTTAAAGACAATCTCTTAGATCTTTTAGCTGACCGAGGCGAGTGAAGTCCTGCATCGCATTGCTCTACCAATATTGAACACGATGTCATCATACTCATAGTAGTCAGCTCTAGAATAACAAGTGTCACCCACCGCCGTGATCTAGAGATACAATATTAAGAAGATTTTCCAGATAGTTCAGACTGCTATCGTTATCAATCACGCATTATATACGACTAACCAACTGATGAGAATTAAATTTCTTGGCAGAGATGGGAATTGAACCCGGACATCAGGGGTGGCAGCTAAGAATCCTAGCCACTGTGCCACGAAGATCAAACTTCTCCTCTTGGAAAATGCCAAGATAACATCTGATTTAAGGCCATGGCCACCTCTTTCTGAATCCTATCACCAATTACAGATACACACATTTCTACAGACACAACAATACAACAGGTTATCAGCCAGTTTCTATACCTACCCAACAAATACATGGGGCTAATGTTCACGATGCCACAAGCCCTTACATGAAATAGCAAAAGAGGAAGGTTGTAATTTTACGTGACCGTGAATCTTGTGATTATGAGCCACGGGACCTCCTTTTTACGTGGAATCCGAACCACAAGACATTGCTTTTCATTTCGAAAATCTCACATGCCTTGACCGGGAATCGAACCCAGTCCACCTGGGTGAGAGGCCAGCAGCTTGACCGCTGCGCCACCACGCCCCTAAATGACATAACAGTTAACAGACTTGTTGACTTATTTATTTTGTATTTTGTTGTCAATCATCACGCTCCATAGACGTGAGGCAGCTCAGAAAATGTAAATCTTACTCCATGCAATACAATATTTATTCCCTCTGTATTAAAAAAAAATCGAGTTTACCCTCCAGGTTGGTGGAACCCACGGACTCAGCGAGGGAACTCACCACTACCGCCTCTACGGGCAGTGTCCTAGAGCTGGGAACAGCTGATCGGAGGGGATACAACTGAGGAGGTGTGATCAGCACTTCGCCTAGGCAGCCTCACCTGCAAAGCGACCAGGGGCCTTATTAGGGATGGAAAGGGAAGGAAGGGATGGATAGGCAAGGAAGCGGGAAGGAGGCGACCGTGGCCTTACAGTAGGTACCATCCCGGCATTTACCCGAAGACGAAGTGGGAAACCCCGGAAAACCACTTCGAGGATGGCTGAGGTGGGAATCGAACCCCCTCATTTGGGCCACCCGAGGCTGAGTTGACCCCGTTCCAGTCCTCATACCACTTTTCAAATTTCGTGGCAGAGCCGGGAATCGAACCCAGGACCTCCGGGGCGGCAGCTAACTATGCTGACCGCTACGCTACGGAGGCGACATTCCCTCTGTATACACAACCTAATCTTCGAGAGAAACGAGCAAAGGACTAGCACGAGATTACACGAAGTGCGTCAGTCACGAATATTTGTCAACAGCAAAGACGTGCTCTACTGTATAAACCTCGTGTTTGTTTTTAAAATTACGAAGTAAACCTTGAATGTGTACGATCTGAGGAGAAGTGTGATTGAAAGTAAACAGACCTGTGTGATTTAATTTTTTACCATGTTTTTTCTTGGTCGGGTCGGTCTCCACCTAGCGACGGCACGTCACGACATACGAACGGGTGTTTGTCATGGCGGGAATTTCACAGACGAGCGGGCTCTGCGGTGTACGTCATCCCTAACATTTATTGTGCCCGCTCCAGTGGCTGAGACGCAGATTTGTCAACTCCTTTGAGAACAGAAGTAGCTCATAGCGCATTAGCCAAGCTATTTCTACTCAGATTCATCATCCTTAACTGTGCTTGTCAGAGATTTACCGTTGAATAGAGCTACTGCGGGTATTTCCACGCGCTATTTTGTTATAAAGATAGCTTTATTTACAACTAGCAGTAGTGCCCGGCTTCGCCCGGTGGATTTATTTGTTTTACAGAACTGGAGCGCTCAAGGATACGGATCGGAATAAATGATAGTAAATTTGAAAGCACCGACGCTTATTGTAGCTGATAACCTCAGTATACTGCACCAACATCATCGCCCTTATACAGAGGCATACTATTGTCATGATGATAACTGTTTAAGGGGCCAAGGACATTTTTTTGCACTAATTACTCTCCGTGACTGCAATTTATGAGCAGCTCGCAATTCTGCACCAGAACATTGGTAGGGGTGACGTGGTGCGGCCCACATTACATGGCAACAATAGACTTCGGTATAATTGAAGCCGTTCTGGAGCCCTTGTTCTTCCGACTTACTGAACAAAAATCAATCTTTAAGGTTACTTAAGAGGCGTAGCCTAATATTACACAGCCTAAACTATTCCTCTTGAATCAGGCTATCATATACAAAAATAATTTTTCGAATCCGACTGTTAGTTCCAGAGATTCGCGCTTTTAAACACAAGGACAAACACACAAACTCTTGAGCTTTATTATATTAGTATAGATTTCTATTTAATTTACTCGTTAATCGATACATGACGACGCTGACAGAAAATACGCCTGTCCTTAAATCGAAACAAGTGAATGTTTTGGGGATGAAATATGCAAATTTTACTGCACAGTTCATACCTAGCAAAAGATAATGTCTTCAAAAGAATGATGGCTTGTGTATCCATAGAACATGTGGTAAAAATACGCTTATTGATTGATTGATTGATTAATTAATGGTTTACTTAAGGATAGGGCTAGACTGCCCCATTGGATGCATATAATCCGCTCCCTTACATAAAAATACAGCATGATCAACAATAATTTGTAGAATCATTTGTAATTTACAAAGTAGGCTATGATCTACAACTAGCAGAAGTACCCGCTCTTCGAACGGTCTTCGGTATTAATAACCAGACGTTATCAATTGAGATACTCTTCCAATGGTTAGGGGCTTGTCATTCCTTCATAAGTTTATCAGACACTGTTAAATTAAGGGCCGTAAAAGGTGGTTTTTGGAAACCCTTTATGGACTCCATAGTTTTGTGTCACACATTGAGAAGCGCAACATATGCTTTGGTCGTCCTTCCATGATAATTTTTATTTTTCGCTATTTTAGCATGTATTTTGAAAAGTTGTTCCTTATACCCACCCTTCTATGAGAAGTACTGTGCCCAAATCCAGTTGCCTAGATTGAAGGGTACAAGCCGTGAGCCTAGATTTGAGGGAACAGGCCACGATTCTAAGTTCGGATATGGATGTTTGAATAGCACGCGCCAAACCTTCTTAGAAGCTTTTCGAAGGAATTTACAGCCAAGAAGTGGGTAAGTGACGTAGGAGGAGAGCGTCATAGTCGAGGCTATATGTCACTAAATATTTCCCGTTGAGATGGAAACATGAAACCTATATCAGACCTTTGGCAAGAACAAGAGAAGAAGAATGAGCTTTGTTTCAAAGAAATTGATCGAACAGAAGCCGAGTTATGAGCTGTTTTAGTTCCAGCGTTTTCGCCGCAGTGACCTCGAGCCAGCAAGCGGATGGGTATATAAGGCGAGCCTCGCAGGCAGAGGTATGTTCACTTCGTCACAAGCACTCCGTTGACTTGGTCGTGCTACGCTACGTAAGCGCTCTAGCCGCTTGACTATCACCGAACTTCGAACATCGTTATTATCACCGAGTACATGGTTGCATTTAAACTTCAACTTACAGCACAAGCTGTGGACTTAGAATTTTCGACAGTACATGGTTACTGAAAGTGTTCAACTATTTCGAGTGAGTTTAGAACTTTTCTTCGATTTCACAGAAGTGAAATAAGTCTGTGGCACTTGGTAATTCTTACCGCTACAACTTGGACATATGGTAGACTATGTCTACAACTTTTACTTCAGCCCACATTCACTTATAGCTGGATTATTTATATCCAATAGTTGGACCAGCCAAGATAAGTCAGTAACTTCAAAACCAGTCTTGCATATTACAATTCGAAAGCCGAATGGGAATACAGGTTTAGCCTTGTGCGATCTGAAAAGTGAGAAGATTTGCCCAGCCAACTCGACAGAATTTGTGATTGTGCTGAAAAGATTATAAGAGTATTGGAATACTGATTGTATCACAGTGGGTCTTGGTAATTATTTCATCATGGATCGCTTAGATCAGACCCCTGTCAACTACACTTCAGCTCTTGAAGTTGCCAACATTTTTCTACAAGACATTATAATCGCCACTATGTCTGCGTAAACAGCTTGTGGGTATAACATGGAAGCTGATACGAGAATATAAGTACGCGTCCTAATGGGACAGACAACAGGAAGACTGAGTAGTCTGGTTCAGTCCAGATTTCTACCATCAAGACCTACAAGAATGTAAGCTGCAATTTACATTATTTCTATGCGTAGATAGTTGGACTTTCTCGTATTTTCTACAGTCTTGCCATCACATATTTTTTTCTCTATAGTCATCGATATGTTTATTTGCTTTTGCAGATATTTTCTTTCGAAACCTGAGCTAGAACCTGAGTTGATTTTTACTCAGATTTATACGATTCGATATTTATGGACGAGCAAAATGAGCATTTATTTTAGTTCGACATTTTTAGCCTATTTTCAATTTTGAAGAAAATAGGCTTATGAGATCACCTTTTGTCCGTGTGTCTGTGTGTGTGCGTGTGTGTGTGAGGTGTGTGTGTGTGTATCCCCCTAATAACTTCGATACGGCTGGAGCGATTTCAATGAAACTCGGTAAGTTCATAGCACTACTCTGGGCGACCCCGACCGTGCCCTTCAAATTTTGTTACGTCTCATCAATCCAACATGGCGGCTGTGCGAAATATTTCACCAGCATTCAATATCTCCGAAACTATTCCCGATATCACCCTGGATTTTTTTTACGGTGACAAAGGGAACTACTAGATGTTCACCTATGTGACTATTGAAAAACTGGTAACTACAAAACCAACATGGTGGCCACGCAAATTTGCGACTTTTAAATAGACGTTTCTCGCGATTTAACCAACTAAAGGCAATAAAACTTGGTAGAGTATATGTTTATACTTATTGTAATGCATCGACATCTAACTTGGTTCAATTGTTTACATAACTACACGATGGCGGATGTGCGAAATATTTCACCGGCATTCTATATCTCTGAAACTATTAGCGGTATCACCCTGAAATTTTGTACGGAGATAAAGGGCACTACTGGAAGATCATCTATAAGACTTTCAAAAACCAGTTAACTACAAAACGAACATGGCTGCCAAGCGAATTAAAAATTTTACAGACCTTTCTCGCGAATTAATGTTCCAAACCCAATGAAATCTGGTACAGGAAATGTTTATACACATTGTAATGCACTGGTATCCAATTTAGTTCAATTGTTTACATAACCTCAAAATGGCGGCTGTGCGAATTTTAAAATTATCTTGTGTCGTAATCATGCGATCGAAGGGAACGTTTGAATAATGAACCTACGCAATAATTTTCCTTTAATGGTACATGACTGTATGGCCTATACATTTAACAATCCTACATGGCGACCATCCGAAATATTTAGACGACTCTGAATATCTACGAATCTTTTATAACAATCAAACTGAATTTCTTTATGTTCATAGGGGCTATGAACATAAGTTCACCTATAGGACTTTAAATAACCTGGTGATCACAAATCCAACATGGCGGCGAAGCGAAGTATAAATATTCACATGGACGTTTCTCGCAATTTAACCATCCAAGTGCAGTAAAACTTGGTACAGTAAATCCTTATACGAATGTTAATCCACTGGCATTTAATTTATTTCAATTGTTTCCATAACCACAAGATGGCAGCTGTGCGAAATTTTAAAATCTCCTTGTTACTTCTTGTGTCCTAATCATGCGATTGAAATTTGAATGCTACACGTACACAATAATCTTCATGTATCAGTACATAACTCTGGGACCTACATATATAAAATCCAACATGGTGACCATCCAAAATATTTAGTCGGTTCTCAATATCTACGAATCTATTACAGCAATCAAACTGCAATTTTGTATGTTCATAGTGGCAGTTAACATAAGTAGGATAAATGAAAATAGGCTGTATAGTTCTTCACGGAACTACTTGTTTTTCTTATTGCTGTCATTAGCCGTCATAATTTGAGATTTAAGAATTAATCTAAGTTGAGGAATGGATAGTTATCCATTATTTAGAAGTCGAGGGTGATATTCCTCGAACAGTTTGATAACTTTAAACCTAGTTTTGAACATAATAATAATAATAATAATAATAATAATAATAATAATAATAATGGGATTTAATAATAATAATTATTTTTCTGGAATAATAACAATAAACATTTGTGGTTTATAATAATCATTTTCTGGTTGTATTATTAATACAGTTGACATTTGAAGTCATACTCTAAATCGGTTATTTGTTAATTCCGAAGGTTAGTGGTTAACACATGCCCACTTATAATGAACAGTTTAAATTCAGTGAAATTGTTTCACGTTTGCATTTCATATTTAAAGCTTTGATAAAGACACGGAAAGAAGTGAAATGGGAAGCTAAGCATGTATAAAGCAGGGTTTTTGCTAGAGTTTATATAAAATAAAATCATTATGACGCAGCGTCTTTCACAACGTTTGCTAATATTAACACTGTGTGGAATTTCTGAAGGTGAAATTATATTGGATATTGTCGTAAACTCATTGGTGAGGTTTACTGATTTTTGAAACTTCCATTTGTCATAACAAGCAAAGGCTTGATTATTTTGTATAATTTGGGAAGATGTAATTGTGTGTGTGCAGATAATTATATACCGTTCAGAGTGCGCAATTTAAGTCGCAGGAATGAGGTTGTGTAAAATGGAGCACCAATCAAATTGTAGGTTGGATGTTTTTGATGTAGTAGGAGAGTCGTTTTTCGCCACACTTTCGTCGTAATATAACCACAGGTTATTTTGTGAACCGTCATTATTAAATTACTGTTGATCCACGTGTTTGAAAATATTTATAGTAATTGCTTACCAGGAAAATTATTATTCTACTAGTTCCTTTCATTCAGGAAAGCTTTACTGTTGTCTAAATGCTGATTTATAATTCTGTGATTTTTATCACGTGTCAATCATATGGGCCAATGCTGTTGTTTGAAATTGTTACTTATTAACAACCACTATAAGCTGAAAGGATTTTCAGATCCTATAAAAATAAATACACATTTTCTTTAATAAGTTGATGCTGAACATATTTGTTTTTTTTTTCAAAATCACGTTGATGATAATAATAATAATTTGTTTCATTAAAAATATGCTAAATGATATTTCAAATTTCCTAATTAATGTTTTCAAGGAATAATTAATTAATTTGTTGACTGAATCCATGTGGAATGGAAGTTATATTTGGGATGATTATATTTTTGATTAAGTCAAAATTATTTTTGACAGACTTTGGATTGGGATCTATGTTTCAATAGATATTTTCTGTTTTTTGAATCCAAAAAAATGCTCAAGGTCCATGTAAATCATAGTGTATTTCACTTATTATGAACAACTTTGTATTTGACAAATCCTAATATTACTACTGCTTAAGAAGTGTTAGTCGAAATGCTACGATAATAGTTTTGAGAAATGAACAGTGAAAGTGATTTTCCGACCAGTGATAAATTTTCTTATTGATCTTCAACGTGTGAATGCTCAATAATTTTGGGATCAGTATGGACGATTGACTTTGCGCTGATAAAACCCTACCCCTGTACATAATTATGTTGAACGAAGTCAACAGGACTGATATTCTGACCTCTCGTTTCAACTTTGCTAGTGTTCATGTGTTGGCGATATTTTATATTGTGTAAATAATTTATTCTTTTCCAGTCATCTTTTATGCCATTTTGGGCATATTTTCTTCATGTCATTTTAAAGTTTTAATAAAATGAGATAATTTTATGGTCTGCAATCACCGTTTTCATGAATCTTATTCTATCCTTATTGTTGCGTCGAGCCGAAAATCAGTTAAGCATTTTTTGTTGGGTCTTTGCATTCGACTTTAACCCATTTGGCGCCCCGGGATATTTTGATTCTCGTGCTGACTGATTTTTGGTGAAATGCATATGTGGTCGTCCAGACTTCGGTCCAAACGGTACGTTGAAGAGTTTTCTAAATGATTGGTGTATTGACTCATGGTTACAATACCTAATTTTACGATGCTCCAAGCACCCGAACAGGAATTATAGGCGTACACAAACATAACGATATATCAACCACACAGTATCAAACAAAATCATCTTTACGATGAACCCGTTTGTCGACAAATTATGATTACTTAAAATGTGCTCTCAAACTAAATTCACCTAACGTGTACTTCCTGACGTGAAAATAATATTGAAACCCTCGTAGACGAAACGCAATATATGTCAAATTAAAACTGACCCTCACCGTTGTGGAAAGTCCCCATCCCCAGGAAGACCCATTTAATAAATTATAAAGGCTCGTGGAGCATGAAAATTCGGGATTTTTAGCCTCCAATGGCCCAAATTCCCAAAAGCTGCAAAAAAAAAAAAAAAACACTATTCCAATTCAGGAATTTTTTGAAAATAATGTTGCTGTTTGGAGATATAGTAGACCTTCTGTACCACATATCGCATAACGCAAGTGTAAGTCACGTGTAAAAATTCTAGGGTACCCCTTGACCCCCTTAATCGCATTGTTGAATTTTAAAGTCTATGTTTGATTCCACGATAACCTTATAGCCATTTTCAAACTTTAACAGAAATTTAATAAATTGAGTGGCATTGCTTCTTACAGAAATAGATGGAAAGTTGGCTGTTACCTCTTGTGGCATTGTTGCCATGGTTACCGAATTGCATTACTTCATTAGTTTCTTCTTGTTATTCTTCTTCTTTCGGATAGGCCAGCTAAGGACCAAGACGTTCAACTTTTCAGCTTGGCGAGGGACTTGATGTTTTCCCAATATTCGCGCATTTTCTGGCTATGTTTCTCCTTCCTCACTTTTGTCCAGATGATGCCGGTTTTCTTACAGGGTGGTCTGTCCTGAAAACTTTTTATTTAAGTATCTTTCTGAGATGTGATCGGCTTCGAATATCACTTTTCATTATCTTTAGTTCTTGGATATCCTTGTTAACTACTGTTAGCGACGGTGTCACGCTCTTTCTCTTCCCCCAGTAGTTGATAAGCCGGATGGTTAGTCTTGTTGGGTTCATCCATGAGACATGTCCATAGAAAGCCAGACGTCTCTTCCTGGCCACATCTGTGATTTTCTCCTGATTTGGTCTTCTTCTGTACTCGTCATCTATTTATTAGTTTATAAAATAAAAGAGTGCCATATCCCCTCCAGGGACGTGGGCGACCTGAATAAGAGCCCTTGACTAAGTCTAGGGATCACTAACCAGGCATCCCGAGCCGGAGTTTGCGTGTGGTAGGGTGACCAGTTCCTTTCCACTCCTCCTCCTACCATAGCATCCGGCATGTTCCCATTTTGCATCACGAGGCAGGGAGACCCCGTACCAGACCATACCGAAACATTTAAATTCTTGTCAGAGCCGGGGATCGAACCCGGTACCTCGGGGGTGACAGCCAAAAATGCAAGCCAACTGCGCCACGAGGTGGTCTTTATTAGTTTATTAAATGAGATTAGATTTCTGGGAATATCTCAGAAACGTGGTTTTAGAGCCTTAAAACTTAGTAGCTTCCGAGCCACTGAGGGGCTGAAAATGAGTTTTGCTCGTCCTTGTACGCCATGATATAATAATAATCATAATAATAATTTAATAATATAGGGATAGGGATATAATAGACCTTTAGTACCCCTTGACCCCGTTAAGCGCATTATATACGTATTGATGAATTTTACGGCTTAAGTTGGATCCGTGGTAACCTTATAGCCGTTTGCAAACGATCATAGTAATGTAATAAATGGAATGGCATTGCGTCATACAGAAATAGATGGACTTCTGAGATGATGTTGCCATGGTTACTGGCTTGCATTATTTCAATAGCTTTCTTCTTCTTTCCGATGAGGCCTGCTAGGGACCACGTGCCAATTTCAATTCTTCACACTTTGTTGTTTTCTCTTCCGTTCACTCCAGTACTCCTTCATCCGTTCACTATGCTGCTTCTTTCTGTCCTCGGACCACTTCGCACCAGGTTTCTTTGGCAATATTCCTTGGAATCCTTTCATACTTAATACCCTTTTTCTAAAGATCTCTCTGTTCACCGTTTCTTCTGCACTTATATTATTTCTTTCTAACTCTTTCTTTACTTCTTGAATCCAGCTAATTGTTGCCCTTTTCTCCCAAAGGTACTTGAATATCCTTTTTGTTAATCTGGAATCATCCATTCTGTAAATATGTCCAAAAAATTGCAATCTCCTTTTTCTTATCGTTTCTGTTATATTTTCTATGTTCCTGTATATTTCAACATTAGATCTTAATTTCCATACTTCTGCTGTTTTCACTGGGTCTAAAATTTTCCTCATGATTCTCCTTTCTAGTACTTCAAGTTTATCTAATCTATAGTTTAGTACCAGACATTCACTTGCGTATAAGCATTCCGGTTTCACCACTGTAGAGTAGTGCCTTATTTTAAGATTTTTAGATAAGCACTTTTTGTTATAAAAATTCTTAGTGATACCATATGCTCTTTCCATCTTGTGTACCCTTTCTTCTACCGAAGATTTTTCTAAACCATTTTCTTGAATTATTTCTCCCAGATATTTGAATTTCTTTACTTTTTCCACTGGGCCAATATCTGTTGCCAAATATTTTGAAGCGTTCTTGATGTTTGTAATAAATTTAGTTTTTTCTACGGAGATTCTTAACCCTGTTTTGTTGGCTATTTCTTCCAAGAGATTGATTTGTGTTGTTGCACTTGTTAGGTTTTCTGACAATATAGAAAAATCGTCTGCAAATGCTAGGCAACTTATTTCAATGCCTTTGTTTCTTCTCCCCAAAGTTACTGGCGAAATGTTATGTTCTTTTAGCTTTAAATTCCAAATTCTTACAATTTTCTCTAAAACACAGTTGAACAGAAGGGGTGATAAACCATCACCCTGCCGTACACCTGTATTTATCTTAATAGATTTTGATATCTCACCCATAAATTTTACTTTTGAAATCGTGTCAGTAAGGGTTTCACGTATTAGGTTTGCCAATTTAGTTTTCAATCCAAATTCACGAATTGTTTTATCTATGGTTTCTCCATCAACCGAGTCAAAGGCCTTTTTTAAAATCTACAAAAGTCACAACTATGTCCTTTGAATTCAGTATCCTATGGCGAATCATGGATTTTAAGTTAAATATTGAACCCTTTTATCCTCTATTGGATAAATGATTCTATGTTTTATTTCTTCAAATTAATAAATATTTCAACCAGCATCATGAAAGTAGCCAGACGGAGCTGAGGAAATTTCAAGCATTGGTTGGAGACAGCGGGGACATACCTGAAGCAGGTTGACAATAGGCTAAATATTTTAGCTGTGAAAGGAAATAGCATAGCGATGTGTCAGAAGGACAGGTGGGCCGCCTCAAATAGAAGCGACGCGCAGTGAGACATGCTGCCGGTATGTTCATTGTGATATTCGCGCCTAGAAGAAATATGATGCAGTAATGTGAGTGGCTGATGAGCAGGCTGGACAATCCTACGACGCCAAGATCTGCTATGAACCGCCAAATTACAGAAAATGTGAGAACCAATGAGAGAAGAATGCCTAGTTAACGCGGCAGGTCTGGCGTGGGTACGCTCGGCTAGCATTCACGCGGGAAATCGCCTAGACAAAATCTCTACGATCGATTCTAGGATTAATGAGCATATTCTTGACCTGTGCAATGTTACGAGTTCAGTGATATCTATTTCATGCCTGTACCACAATTATTTCGAGAAATTTTTGCATAAATTCCCCCCCCCCCCATCGAGACCTAGGGCCAGTTCTTTTATAAGTGGCATGAAGAGCCAAGACATTGACTTCTATTCTGTTCGTCTGAGGACGTAGACTATTATTCTGTGCGTCTACGGGCGTAGTCGTCTTATTACTGTGTTCGTCTGCGGACAGAACGACTTCTATTTTGTGTGTCGTGGACACAGGTTGATTATTATTTTGTGTGTCGTGGACACAGGTTGTTATTGTAAAGTGTTAAATTCAGTGATAGATAGTCACAGTACTATATTGTAGGGGCAGTATCGTCGATAATTCGCCAACTAACTGTGACAGGGAAAGTAGTACCTGAACAGCGAATTTAGTAGTCAGATATCAAGTGTATAATAATCTAATTTTTTTGAAGCAGTGCCAGAGATGACACCGACGACTACAGAGGAAGTTTGGAATTCTCAACACTCCGTCCAGATGGCTGAGATGAGATAGAACCATTCAGTTGGGAAATGGCAGCAGACGTTCTTTGACGGGTGACTACAAGAGAGATGAGTACAAAATAATATTCTTTATTATTTGATAAATTAACTTATGGTTTATGGGACATATTTTTGTAAATACATTGCTTGTGTGATTAACGTAGTATATTTAGTTTTGGTCTGACACACTTTTGTATGGAAGCAGCTCGCACGAATGTAGTTAGTGGAAGGTTCTTGTTTTTGTATTGTGTTAACTAACGTAGCTATGTGAACGGCCGTGTTTGCATATGTTACGCAATGCGGTTAAAAACGTCTCTCAGAGATCTGTTGTGTTTCAGAAGTAGGACTGAATTAATGTAATTATACAGTAGATTGGAGGGTAATTAAAATTGTTTAAGATTTATTATTGATCAGATTCAGTGTGACTATTGCCGATTGGAGCAATGTAATTTGTGACGAAGAGTAATCAGCTCTATCGTAGGTTTTAAATATTGTGTTTAATGTGTGTGAGCACCTATTCAGCAGACCTGTGTGGAAAGCGTCATGTCGGTCCCAGATGTGTGTATGTGTGTATTTTTGTGGTATTACAAGCGGGAATTTCAGCTGAGACTGATTTCTGTCAGCTTGGTACCCGGTCCATATTGTATCCTTGCGAGGGCAATTGTGGATATGTGATTATGTCTGACCATATGTTGAGTTGGATGAGATTTTTGTTGCTGTTGATTCCGTGAGGTAACGGAACAGCTGGTCGGCTATTTATATACACTGGACTGGGACACGACAAGTATTTGAGGAAAGGGGGGAGATGTTTCACAAGGCTGTCTGAACGTGCAAAGCATGGTCATTAGTGAGGAGTGCTCGCTGGCTCCCTAATTACTTAAATTACAGATAAGAACTGATCAATGGTAAAAGAATTGTTGAAATAAATGGGAGTTGCCTACGAATCACGATAATCTCCGAAGCGTTACCTTAACATGCAGTTTCGTTCATATAAAGTAATCTTAGCCGGTCAGGCTTTTGTTGTTGTTGGTTTATTCCAGGTTTATTTTCATTTCAGTGACCCGTGAGTCATGTGCAATGCTGTCTTTCCTTGTGTGTATTGAGCAATTGGCCTGTTGGTAGCTCATGTTGTTAAGTGCGTCTTCGCGCTAATGAGGATCTCAGGCAGATTCCTGTAAATAATAGATTTGTAGTGTGTGTCAGCATTAGAGTTTTTAAGGGTTTTTATTAATGTCATGCCCATATCCATAAACGTTGATTTACGTGATGATTGTTCGTGAGCACCGTGGCTGTTCACCCGTTGTAAACGAACGGTCATCCAAGTACTCATTTTCTCGTAGTTAGTCATCACGCGCACATAAAACTCAAATGCAAGGTAGTGGAACTAGGATCCACAATTTTATTATAAAGGGGGAGATCCGTTTGACTCCTCAAAGTGTTAGATATTCCTGTCAGGGAAAAATTCAGGGAGGATATATTTTTTATTATTGTTTGTTTATTTTCTTTTATGCACAATTAGTTATTAAATCTTGTTATTATCTTACGTCTTGTCTCCTTACTTTCTTAATTACAGTTTTTATCCTATGACCCTTGCCTCAGTAAAGCATGTTGTTTGGCGGACGTAAACATCACACTATGAACTGAGCGCGACCCCTTGATCAAGATTCTTGCATAAAACACTGCTATTCTGAAGGGTTCATAGGGATAAAACTGGCTTGGCCAAGCGTGGGGCCATTTACTGTGGTGTAACGGCGGAGATTACACATGCCAATAGTGGCGTATTTGAGTAAAACTGACATGCCGCAAGTGCAGGCAGATATGACAGTATTTAATCACCGGGAAGTGATATTTTATTAAAAGTAATTGAGGCGAAGTGGATACCGCAAAATGTGTGAAAAATAAATTAAAATCAGGAGTTTGCAAAGTAAAATACGGTTCACGTTTTTGTCTTTTAAATTAAAGTAATTAATATGTGATACCTGGCGCCCAATGATAAAATTAAAACTAGATTTGCTTAGAAAGTCAAACTCAGGAAATATTAGGAGGCTGTAGCCTAAAATGACAATTAATACTTTGTTAATTAGTCAGTGTTAATATCAGATCAGGATGACAATTTAATGACTAAATATGTGCTTGGGTTTAAAATTAAATTGAGTAAAACTAGAACCACTGAGAGATGCAATTGACTAGTGGGAGTAAATGTAAAATAAATGAACTGAGTTGGATAAAGAAAGTAAATGTGCATTGGATTTTATGTGTGTGTCAAAGGGCATTGCTTTATGCCATTTCCCTTATGTCTCATATAAAGTGTGTATTATGGCAACGGTGGAGCTGATCCAGGAGATCATTGAGAGTGCGGCGAGGAGAACACAGGAATTGTTAAATACTAAACTGTCAGAACAAAGTGAATCGCTAAATACTAAACTGTTAGAACAAAGTGAATCATTGCGGACACAATTAAACACTAGTAGGCTAGAACAAAGTGAGTCTATAAACAAATTATCTGAGCAGAGCGAATCGCTAAAAACTAAACTGTCAGAACAAAGTGAATCGCTAAATACTAAACTGTTAGAACAAAGTGAACAATTGCGGACACAATTAAATAACAGTAGAATTGAACAAAATGAATATCAGGCGGAACAAGCTAGGTTATTAAAGAGTGAAATTAATGACACTATCAATTCGCAGTTAGAGGCGCAAAATATTAAAAACACGAACCAATTAGCTTCGTTAACCGCAGAAATGAAAGATCACACAAATCAACAGACGGTATTACTGGCCCTAGATGTTAGCAAGGATAATGAGAAACAATTAGAGCAGATTAAAAAAATGGAAGATATTTTTGATCAAAAACTTAGCATTCTGGATGAAACGGTGTTGGCTAAATTAGAACAAATTGAAATAGCATGCACAATGAATACAAGCGAGGTCAAAATAGCTCAGGATAAATTGGAAGGACGATTTAAGGAGATGGAGAAAAGCGGCAGGGTCATTCAACAACAATTATCAGCAGTAGATAAAAACATATCCGGCATAATTAAAGATATGGACCGTCTCGAGATAAAATCAGCGGAACAATGGGAAAGCCTAAAAACGGAGCAAGAGCAATTTAAGAGTACATTAGACGAAAGGCTGAGCCAGATAGAAAGTAATCAGGATGACATAAAAAGCCAGATCGAAGGGCAAGTAAGCACGATTAAAGAACAGATTAGGAAAGATTGGAAGAAAATGAATATTGATTCTAAAGAGGAAAGATCCACCATTCTTAAATCAGTAGGCGAAAATCACACGCGTATTCAAGCTTTGGAGCAAGAGGTGAAAAATAAACTTAAAGAGCAGACGGACAGGATTATTAAAGCCGAACTCCGCTCATTAGAACAATCATCTATATTTAGAACGGGAACAGTGAAAGACAAGCCGGATAACTCAAATAGTCCAGAGTCCAGCACAGCAGGAAGTCAGACTCAGGCAGACAGCCCATTAACAACAAACACGGAAGGATTTCGTAAGAATGTTGATAGGAGCTCGACACCACAAGACGGTCATCAGCCCACACAACTTATTCAAGTAATTCGCTCAAATGACTACAAACCGCAGAAATACACGGAAAATTCAGGGGTGACACCTAAAGCCTTTATCAAAGAGATGGAAGACCATTTCAATGACACTGGGGTACCTGAAGCACGAAGATTAAGGATGATGGAGAGATTTTTATCGGGAAATGTCCTCACATGGTTTTTAAGCTTCAAATATACATTTGGAAACATGTCAGATTTCAACTTAGCGTTTCTGCGCAAATACTGGTCGCCCGCAACACAACAGAGTCTAAGGATGGAGCTTTACTCTAGGAAGTACCAAACTACCCAGCAAACAAAATACTCAGATTTCTTTAACATGCAAATGTTAAAATTTCGTGACCTTGATTACCCATTAAATGAAGCAGATCTGGTGATGACTATAGCGAGACAAATGCCAGTAAACGTACAACAAGTACTAGTCGCAGCGAACGTTAGTACGGCCTTACATGCAGAGCAGATACTACGGCAAATAGATGAGACTACATCTCATAGTCATTGTAGAGGGGGAAGACAGCTGGAGTTAGTCAATACTACAGAGGTCGTAAAACCAAAACAGGCAAACACCAAAACGCAGGGCACTAACACAAGCACTTCCACACCTAGGCGAAACCAGGAAGAAGGAGAAAACAGACCATATCAGCGTAACGAAAATCAGTACAACAATAGGTCATACCAAGGTAACAATGGATACCAACAGAGAGGATATCAGCAATGGCGTGAAAATCGAAGGAATGACAGGCCTTATGGAAGATACGGTGATTACAATGCCAATCAACGATGGAAAGGAAGAGGAGATCAAAATCAAGGAGAGCCACGTAACTATCGAGATGACTGGGATGATAGGCACGCTCAATCGCAAAATTACTTAGAGGAGTTACACGCTAGTCAAGGTGGAGAGATAGGAAGATGGGAAAAGGCCATTGGGAACATGAAGAATCCTGATACACATACTGAGGAACCTGGAAGTCTACTGAGACAACAGGGATATCAAGGACATGAGCGACAGAAGGATGATGGGAGTCGCAATGGAGCTAAAAAAAATGTTAAATTTGGATGAAGGAGACAGGCTACAAACACAACAGTCGGAAGTTGAAGATGGATGGATAGTAGCGAACATACAAGAATGGATTGCTTTACCAGAAGACTGCCTGGAGGAGACGGTGAAACCACGGAACGATGAAATTAGGCAGTTACCCATTATTTACGCAAGGATTGGTGGAATTAATATAAGATGTTTATTGGATACGGGGTCACAGATCAGTCTGGTATCGGAGGCCTTGGTTCGAGAGTTGGGACGGAGTCAGAATATTCCTGTAATTCCGGTACCACAGCTCAAAGTGAGGGGTGTTATTCCTGAACGCACCGTCACTTGTAAACGTCAGGCATACTAGAGCTGAACATATTGGAACACACTTTTGGGCAAACATTCATTATCATGGCAAAGATGAATTTCAATATAATTCTTGGTGCAAATTTTATTTGTGACTATCAAGCAGTGATAGATTTGCACAAGAATACTGTCAGTTTTAGAGAGTATGATCAGCTGAAAAATGTGGGATTGCATATGGATGAAATCACTACCGGAAGAGATGTAAATTCTTGGGCATTGGAAGCAATATCGGAAGAGACGGAAGAGGAGGTACGAAAGGCAGAAGATAACATCATAGAAGGAGCTGTTGTGGAACTAGATGAGGAGAGTGAATCCCAGGAGATATGGTCTTTATTAACAGAAGGAGATAACAGTGATGCACAATTTGAAGAGTTACTATAGGAGCGGCTCAATGACATTCAACTTGGGGGTGAACACAGAAAACAGTTGGAAGAGATATAATGAAGCACAAAACAGTATTTGATACAGTACCTGGAAAAATATTAAATTTCAAATATTCTATGCAAGTCGAGGACTGGTCACCTTTCAAAAGCAGATTGTATCCAATTCCTGAAAAATATCGTGGTCAAATTAAGGTCATTATAGATGAGATGTTACAAGCTGGAGTGATAAGGAAGACACCGACACCTTATCTAAATGCGATTTTGGCAGTCACAAAACCAAATGGATCTATTAGACTTTGTTTAGATGCCAGAAATCTTAACACAAGACTCATTTTTCCTGAGTATGACAGAGCGCCAATCATCAGATACGTACTAAAAGGCTTTAAAAACAAGAGCATTTATTCATCTGTCGATCTGACGAGTTCGTTCCACCATATTGAATTGGATGAGAAGTCACAGCTTCTAACTGGCTTCTTATTCGATAACCAGACGTTTTGCTTCGTTCGAATGCCCTTTGGAGTCAAAACAGCGGGCTGTGCTTTAATCCGAGCCCTGGACCGGAATTTAACCGAGGAAGTTAAGGAGATGACGGTACGCTACATTGATGACATTTTGCTGGCATCCGACAACATTGAAACTCACATGGAAAATTTAGATAAAGTATTAGGCAACCTGAATGCATCTAATTTCAAAGTAAACCTGAAGAAATCGCATTTCTTCAAGAGCGAGATCTTATATTTGGGTCACGTCATTGACAAGGAGGGAGTGAAACCAAACCCAGCTAAGATCGAAGCGATAAAGAATTTCCCTACACCAACGAGAGTCAAGCACATTCGGGCTTTCTTAGGCGTAACGGGATTCTTTAAGGAAAACTGTCCAGGTTATACGGAGACTGTAGCTCCCATGCAGGAAATGTTAAAGAAAAATAATAAATGGTTATGGAATGCGGAGTGTGAGAAGACATTCCAAGCAACAAAGCAGCTATTGGAAAACTGCATTAAATTAGGATATCCAGATTTCAAGCACAAATTTATAATCCAAGCGGATGCTTCACTAATTGGTATAGGTGCTATGCTTTACCAAGAGGATCCAGCTAACCTGCAGCACAAAACATATTTGGCATTTGTCAGCCGAAAATTGCGTAAGCACGAGCGCAATTATACGGTAACGGAACTAGAACTGTTGGCCATACTTCATGCGTTACAACAATTGAAACGAATATTTTACGGCTACCCTATTGTTGTCAGGACCGACCACAAGGCACTAACATTCTTGTTTAAGACGTCGATGGCAAGCGAACGTGTGGCACGTTGGTCTATATATATTCAGCAGTTCAGCATTGAGATTGAACATTGCCCAGGGAATATGAACGTGATACCGGATGCACTCAGCAGGAACCCAGAGCCTGATAATGAAGAAACAGCGATGGTACAACACTTGGAGTTAACACCGAAGGACCGGAAATTCTTGGAGGAGTTACGTGAGATACATCGAGAACAGGAAGCGGAACCATGGATGATGCTTTTAATTCAATACTTCAGGAAGCAACTACCTACAGGAACACCTGCATTTCGAGAAGCGAAAGCCAAAGAAGGAAGATATGTTTATGTCAACAATTTGCTCCACAAATGGGTAGATAATGACCACACCAAGTTACGCATATTAGTACCTGCATCGTTACAACGAGGATTGACATGGCATACGCACGAAAGTTACGGTCATGTGGGCGTAGATAAGTGCGAAGCGACGATAGGAGAGACATTTACATGGCCACGTATGAGAACAACTATATGTGACGTCATTACAACTTGTGATCCGTGTCAGAGGACAAAGCCCAATAATTACTTAATGAGGCAGTATCCCAGACCATTGCTACCTCAGAAACCTTGTGAGCTACTGGCACTCGACTGTTTCGGTCCAATTCCGAAGGGAAGGCGAGGTTGCCGACATTTGCTAGTGTGCATTGATGTATTTTCTAAATTTGTAGTACTATGCCCTATTCAGAAAACTACATCGAAGCAAGTACTCAGTCGCATTCGAAATAGAGTTATTCCAATCCTTGGAAAACCAGAGTTTATATTATCAGACCATGGCAGTTATTTCACAAGCGCCGAATTCAAGAAAGGTATGGAAGATATGGGTATAAAACACGTTTTAAGCAGTATCCGACATGCTCAAGCAAATCCAAGTGAAAGAGCAATTAAGTGTGTAACTTCATATTTGAGGATCTTCATTCCGAACGAACACCACAAATGGGTCGATAAGATTAAGGATGTAGAGACATGCATGAATTCTACCAGGCACGAGTCAACAGGACAGATCCCTATGGTCCTACACAAGAACGAGTATCCAGTAAGAACGTGGAAAAGCATCATTAACTGTCCACAAGATCCAATGATAGCACCTGACTTGCGAATTGAGAGGACGAGAGCCTACATGAGAAAACAAGCAGACCGCAGATTACGGCGAGTAAGAAATAAGAGGTTTCACAGGGATCTTGAAATCAACCAGCTCGTTTTGGTGAAACGACCTGCTACATCGGACCCAGAAAAGAAAATCTTCAGTAAATTCTGCGAAAAGTTCATAGGACCCTATTCTATCGTAAGAAACCTTGGAAACAATGCTTACAGAGTGAAAGAATTGAGCACAGGAACAATGTCAGTCTACAACGCTGCCAACCTAAAAAAGTATCGTCGAAGTGAGCCATGGGAGCGCCAAAATTAATGATGCAGTTTGAATATATGGACGTCCTATTATCAACAAAGTGCACGAGGAGTAGTTGAGTACGGCACGTAAACGAGGAAGTAGTGTTGTTGTTGACAAACATTAACGAGACGAGCAGAGTGTTGCCTCAGGCACCAGAGCGTCATGCAAGCAGACTGAGAGGGGAGATACGAGCAGGAAATGAAAACGAGTAACTGCCATTCAAGACAGGAGCGACTAGACCAGTAATAGAAAAGGGGTGATTCCGAAATAAAATAATTTGGCCTACGGAAGACTTTTAAAAATTGTCGACTTTATTCCTAAGTTCGAAATTTTGTGAGTGGGAGAGTTGTGAACCCTTTTATCCTCTGTTGGATAAATGATTCTATGTTTTATTTCTTCAAATTAATAAATATTTCAACCAGCATCATGAAAGTAGCCAGACGGAGATGAGGAAATTTCAAGCATTGGTTGGAGACAGCGGGGACATACCTGAAGCAGGTTGACAATAGGCTAAATATTTTAGCTGTGAAAGGAAATAGCATAGCGATGTGTCAGAAGGACAGGTGGGCCGCCTCAAATAGAAGTGACGCGCAGTGAGACATGCTGCCGGTATGTTCATTGTGATATTCGCGCCTAGAAGAAATATGATGCAGTAATGTGAGTGGCTGATGAGCAGGCTGGACACTCCTACGACGCCAAGATCTGCTATGAACCGCCAAATTACAGAAAATGTGAGAACCAATGAGAGAAGAATGCCTAGTTAACGCGGCAGGTCTAGCGTGGGTACGCTCGGCTAGCATTCACGCGGGAAATCGCCTAGACAAAATCTCTACGATCGATTCTAGGATTAATGAGCATATTCTTGACCTGTGCAATGTTACGAGTTCAGTGATATCTATTTCATGCCTGTACCACAATTATTTCGAGAAATGTTTGCATAAATTCCCCCCCCCCCCATCGAGACCTAGGGCCAGTTCTTTTATAAGTGGCATGAAGAGCCAAGACATTGACTTCTATTCTGTTCGTCTGAGGACGTAGACTATTATTCTGTGCGTCTACGGGCGTAGTCGTCTTATTACTGTGTTCGTCTGCGGATAGAACGACTTCTATTTTGTGTGTCGTGGACACAGGTTGATTATTATTTTGTGTGTCGTGGACACAGGTTGTTATTGTAAAGTGTTAAATTCAGTGATAGATAGTCACAGTACTATATTGTAGGGGCAGTATCGTCGATAATTCGCCAACGAACTGTGACAGGGAAAGTAGTACCTGAACAGCGAATTTAGTAGTCAGATATCAAGTGTATAATAATCTAATTTTTTGAAGCAGTGCCAGAGATGACACCGACGACTACAGAGGAAGTTTGGAATTCTCAACACTCCGTCCAGATGGCTGAGATGAGATAGAACCATTCAGTTGGGAAATGGCAGCAGACGTTCTTTGACGGGTGACTACAAGAGAGATGAGTACAAAATAATATTCTTTATTATTTGATAAATTAACTTATGGTTTATGGGACATATTTTTGTAAATACATTGCTTGTGTGATTAACGTAGTATATTTAGTTTTGGTCTGACACACTTTTGTATGGAAGCAGCTCGCACGAATGTAGTTAGTGGAAGGTTCTTGTTTTTGTATTGTGTTAACTAACGTAGCTATGTGAACGGCCGTGTTTGCATATGTTACGCAATGCGGTTAAAAACGTCTCTCGGAGATCTGTTGTGTTTCAGAAGTAGGACTGAATTAATGTAATTATACAGTAGATTGGAGGGTAATTAAAATTGTTTAAGATTTATTATTGATCAGATTCAGTGTGACTATTGCCGATTGGAGCAATGTAATTTGTGACGAAGAGTAATCAGCTCTATCGTAGGTTTTAAATATTGTGTTTAATGTGTGTGAGCACCTATTCAGCAGACCTGTGTGGAAAGCGTCATGTCGGTCCCAGATGTGTGTATGTGTGTATTTTTGTGGTATTACAAGCGGGAATTTCAGCTGAGACTGATTTCTGTCAGCTTGGTACCCGGTCCATATTGTATCCTTGCGAGGGCAATTGTGGATATGTGATTATGTCTGACCATATGTTGAGTTGGATGAGATTTTTGTTGCTGTTGATTCCGTGAGGTAACGGAACAGCTGGTCGGCTATTTATATACACTGGACTGGGACACGACAAGTATTTGAGGAAAGGGGGGAGATGTTTCACAAGGCTGTCTGAACGTGCAAAGCATGGTCATTAGTGAGGAGTGCTCGCTGGCTCCCTAATTACTTAAATTACAGATAAGAACTGATCAATGGTAAAAGAATTGTTGAAATAAATGGGAGTTGCCTACGAATCACGATAATCTCCGAAGCGTTACCTTAACATGCAGTTTCGTTCATATAAAGTAATCTTAGCCGGTCAGGCTTTTGTTGTTGTTGGTTTATTCCAGGTTTATTTTCATTTCAGTGACCCGTGAGTCATGTGCAATGCTGTCTTTCCTTGTGTGTATTGAGCAATTGGCCTGTTGGTAGCTCATGTTGTTAAGTGCGTCTTCGCGCTAATGAGGATCTCAGACAGATTCCTGTAAATAATAGATTTGTATTGTGTGTCAGCATTAGAGTTTTTAAGGGTTTTTATTAATGTCATGCCCATATCCATAAACGTTGATTTACGTGATGATTGCTCGTGAGCACCGTGGCTGTTAACCCGTTGTAAACGAACGGTCATCCAAGTACTCATTTTCTCGTAGTTAGTCATCACGCGCACATAAAACTCATATGCAAGGTAGTGGAACTAGGATCCACAATTTTATTATAAAGGGGGAGATCCGTTTGACTCCTCAAAGTGTTAGATATTCCTGTCAGGGAAAAATTCAGGGAGGATATATTTTTTATTATTGTTTGTTTATTTTCTTTTATGCACAATTAGTTATTAAATCTTGTTATTATCTTACGTCTTGTCTCCTTACTTTACTAATTACAGTTTTTATCCTATGACCATTGCCTCAGTAAAGCATGTTGTTTGGCGGACGTAAACATCACACTATGAACTGAGCGCGACCCCTTGATCAAGATTCTTGCATAAAACACTGCTATTCTGAAGGGTTCAATATTTGTTCTGAACAAGATCTACCTTTTCGAAATCCAGCTTGATACTCGCCCAGTTGCTTGTCAAGTGATGTTTCTACTCTATTCAGCAATATTTTTGAAAATACCTTGTATGCAATTTGAAGAAGAGAGATGTCTCTATAGTTATCAACGTTTTATTTGTCCCCTTTTTTATGCAATGGGTGTATTAGAGCCACTTTCCATTCCTCTGGAATCCTCTCTGTTCTCCAAATATCTTCAAAGATTAACTGCAGCTCTTAAATGATTTTTGATTGAGACCATTTCAAAAGTTCAGCCGTTATAGAGTCCTCTCCGCTAGCTTTATTATTTTTTAGATTGTTAATTGCTTCTTTAATTTCTTCAGCATTGGGTGGTATATCTTCTTCCAGATTTTCTGTTGCTTGTGAGAATTCCAACTTATGATCTGGTTCAGGGCAGTTTAAAAGTTGATCAAAGTGCTTCGCAAGTATTTCACAGTTCTCAACATTGCTTAGGCCAAGTCTACCATTTTCATCTTTAAAGCATATGCTAGGCGCATGATACCCCTTTAATTGACTCTTAAAAGTCTGATAGAAGTTTCGAGAGTTATTTTTAACAAAGCTGTCTTGCAGGTCAGTAAGTTGTGATTTTTCGAATGATCTTTTAACTCCCCTTATTATTCTGGCAGTGTCTTTCCTTTGCTGTTTGAATTGGTCATAATGTTCCGTCCTTCCAGAGCATTTCCACTTTTCCCATTGTTTTGTTCTCTCTTGTAACGTATCTTCACATATTTGATTCCACCAAGGTTTCTTCTTAGGTTTGGCTAGCCCAAACGTCTTCTGAGCTGCGTTGGTTATTTCTTTAGATAAATCTTGCCACTTCCCATGACGAGTTACTTTTATTTCTTCCTGAAATTTTTCCAATGTTTCTTGTGTAATTTGAAGTCTATTTGTGTTATATTTATTTACTCTCTCCCCTCTTCTGTGGTTTCTGTTGGGTAAGAATTTGAGTTTAATTTTAGACAAATAGTGATCAGAGTCAAATTCTCTGCTTCTTATAACCTTGACATTCATAATTTCTTTCATGTTTCTTTTTGGATATAGCTACATGATCCAGTTGAAATTCACCTAGTATTGGATTTGGAGAAATCCATGTTTTAGCTTTTCTTGGCAATTTCTTGAAGAAAGTTGACATTAACTTAAGTTGAAAGTTTTTACAAATAGTAATTAATCTCATCCCATTTCTGTTTGTTCTTTGGTGTGCAGCATATTGTTTTAGATCCCTTATTGGGGGGTGGTTGGATCTAAAACGGGAGAGTTATTGTGCTAATTTATAAAGGAGTGCCAAAAAGGGGGTAGCTTCCCGTAGTCGGGCAAGCTGACCAGTGTAGAGTGTTGTTTAGTGTTAGGGTGCTAGGGGTTGCTCTTATAAAAGATCTAGGTGTACTTTAGGGGATGGAACTTGGCGTACAGGTCAACGCGCTGGTCGTCCAGCTGGCTGGTTAGATAATCGACTTGCACGCTTCAGCTATATGGCGCGTGCCGCTCCTAGCAGTCAGGCCGGTACGGGAATACAATGATGCTTGCACTAGCAAGTATCTGGCTACTGTAAGTCACGTCTAATAGTGACGGAGGATTCAGGATGGACTGTAGGTCGTGAAGAGGCGTGTAAAATAGTAATACAGGTGTGTGGTACTGACCAAGTGTTTATTGGTCAGTAGTAATGGAATTATGAGTTCCTTTTAAGGGATGTAGTGATGTTACAATGTGTACAAACTTGTCTATACAAATTGGGGGTACGGGTTACAAAGTATAGGATTCTGAACACCTGCTGACTCACTCACCTGATGATACCAGCAATAGCCTCGGGCCGCCACACTGTAAGACTGATAATTGAGAGCTTGACCTCCTTAAGACGCCCTCTTATATTCTTCGGCGCTGTGCTGTCAGCATTGTGCTGAATAGATGTCCTAGTTAATTGTGTGTCGCTGTTTTGTGGTAGTGATGCAAGGATTGGGCCAGCTTTCCAGAATGGCTAGCTGTCCTTGCGGTGTTAGTAGATGTTGGTCTGGACTTACAAGGATTGCCAGTTAGGAGATTTAAATAGATGATGTGGGGATGGTCTCCAAGGGGTGCATACCCCTGGGGTACTGTACAAGCCTCTTCCCCTATTTAGTTCGCGTCCCCGCGAACGGGAACGGAACTTGGGGTTGGGATGCTGATGTATTAGATATAGTTGATGTAGCAGTTAGTTCTTGAAGCCCCCTCGTATCTTCTGTTGGCGTCGTCTTCCTCGTCGTCGTCGTCGTGTGGTGATGTCGAGTTGATGTGTGTGCGTGAGATCAGCTCGTGTTCAGAGGGGAGGGTTATGGGATATACATATATACATAACATTGACATTGGCATAAAAATATTGCAACAGAAATCGACATTGGCATTTTGGAAGTTTGATGAAAAAAAATACATGGTGCTGATGGTACATTGTTGTGCAGGGAGGAAAAAAACCCAGGGCTGAACGGATGATTGCGTCGTCCGCCCTATCTTAGGGAAAAAGTGCTCGCTGCAATAAGAAAGGTAGAAGAAAATAGAAAAAATGGGTGTTCCAGGGTATAATTTAAGGGAAATATTCAAAAGGCATTTATTGGTTTGGGATAAAACGGAACACCCTGACAAATGGGGAAGTTAGAAGAAAGAAAAATGAAAGAAAACAAATCGCAGACATTGTGTACATGTAATCTTAAAAAATAGTTTACTGTTTAATGTGATTTTGAGATGTGCATATATTAAGGTGTATGAATATCATTTGTCACTTCCGCAGACAATGTGGGGGTGCGGAGTATTCTTTGTACATTTGTAGGAGAATAATTGCCCGTGGGCGCATTAAGTTATAATCTTACATTTATCAATTACAATTATGTTATGGACTAACTTAAGCGCGCTAAATTTCTTATAATTCTAGTTCATATGGTACCTCATTGTTATCCTTTCTAACTACAATTTATGCTAATAGCTTTGCCCCCTGTGGGTGGGCGCGGCTATCATGGCGACACAACCCGTCCTGTACATAAGGAGTCCGTGTTGTGTGGCCGTATGTCACCTCTCATGTTAGGTGAGATGTTTACTAAATGTTGATCCGACCTGCGGTAGGGTATATCCCACAGGCATATCTCCCCCGTGGTGCGGATTTATTACCTGTAAGCAAGATGTGTGTAGAGGGGAGGAAATTGTGTGTGTGAGTGGGGGTTGTCAAGACGTGTATGGGCGTGGGCAAAATATTTACAGGGGGCTATATACAATGTCGCCACCTGTTGGTAAAGAAAATAAATTAATGACATGTATGTGTATATATGGGGTGTTCACCCTTGTTATGCGGCCTGTAAAACATGGTATCATGAGTCTGGTGCTCAACCCAGGGTTGCTACCTGGTAGCGGCTGCCGGTACCCAGTGGTCGGTTGTCGGCGCTGGACCGATACCTAGCGGGATGCAAGGGAATGTAACATGGTATATATATATAAGCATAACAGTAGCAATGATATATCCATAAGAAATCTAGAGAGTGCCCATATTGGCGCCACTCTCTACGCTGATAAAAATAATGTCCATAATAATGGGGCACCCTATATTGGGAGCGGGCGTCCCACGTTGGAGCTCATGGCTGTAAATCAAGCAAATATAAGATTAGTATCACTGTCCATATGAAATTGTTTTACTCCTGTCTACCAACGTGCTAGTGTACTCCTGTCTGCCAACTAACCTTATGTCTACTTATAGACTATATATATGAAAAGTGGCTCCAAATATCGCCTTAATCTAGTGTTGTCTAACCTAATGTATTATCCTAACACCATTTATCTTAATATGATATCGGGCTTATCCCGGTAGCGAAATGTTAGTTACCGGGTGCCGAGATATTCTATCTTAATCTATTGTATTATAATGTGTTATCTTAATGTGTTGTCGGTCTTACCCCGGTAGCGGAATTGTGGTTACTGGGCGCCGAGATATTCTATCTTAATTATGATTAAAAATAAAAAAATAAAAAAAATGGCTACTCCTATTAAGCCGAATGGATGGCCTTATTCTATTGCCGAAATGTGCTGTGCCATTACCTGGCAACAGCGGTCAGTAAATTTGCTTAATCCTAGGTTGCGTGTCAAATGCAACCGTCTTACAGCTAAAATTTCGACCAGGGCGATCGCCCGGGGCAGGTTTTACCCTCCCCAGATCACCACCCGCACGAGTCCTAGAAACACCGGTTGTCTCTAGAATCGCCGGATTCCGCCCCCTTAATTCTAGTTGTCGACGTATATTCTAGGTGATTATGAACTAGTATTAACCTAGTCACAGGCGGCTTACGTTGCCACAAAGCAAAACGTTTCGCCTGCTGTACCATCCTGCTCGTTGCCATTGTTGCCCATATGTTGTCATAGTTGGGTCTGCCCACTGTAACCCCTGTAGACAGCTCGTTGCATGTCTATTTAATGCCCTTTGGCTGCCCGATGCGTCGCCATTTATGTGGGCATTGGATATCGTCCAATGGCATAATGTTATCTTCGCCTTCATTGGCAATCGTAGTCTGCTTTTCGCAGTAATATTTCTCTTCTTCTTTATCGGCCGCAGTAGTATGCTTTTCGCAATAATATTTCTCTTCGCCTTTATCGGCCGCAGTAGTATGCTTTTCGCAGTAATATTTCACTCCAGCGCACAGGAGTCTTGCTTCCCGCTGTAGAAGCCTTACTTACTTAATTTTAGCTAGAAGTCTAGTCATAATGGGGTCGTCTCTAGGGTCATCCCCTGAGTCCAGCGCGGAGTGAGCTATTTCTCCCACCATCCTCAGAAAGACTTCCCTGCAGGTCTTGGCGTCGCTGACCGTGGCACAGAGTGGGTGTAGCATCCCTTCCTCCCAGGGGCAGTTTAGGTGCACCTAGGATTCCAGAGCTTGCCCGGCCAGGCCGCGAGTGCCTCAACCTTACGTGGTTCGTCTGTTTGGTCGGGTCAGTGATTTGTTGAGCCAACTGGGGTAAGGGTCATTATCACCTTCCCCAGCTCTGCTCCAGTGTGGTGCCTCTTGCCTTCGGCTTATGCCGTTATCACCAATCAGAGTGTTTCAGATTCCTTTGCAAAAAAATAATAAAAAATATGGGCGTAACCTTTGTAAATAAGTTATATTGTGTAAAATGTAAAATATTTCCAGTGTTATGGGGTTGTAGAGCTTCTAAGTGCATAGACTACTTCAGGTCTACTGCTGCTACGTCGGCTGTCCAGCGATAATGCTCTGTTAACCCTTCATGGAGGTGTTAGTAGGGTCTATGATGTCAGGTACCCTGTTATTAGGATCTGGGTGTAGTTATTTGTAGAGTGGGCTGAAAGCATGGTAGGAAGAGGTTGTGCATCTTTGGGCTCAAATAAATGGTGGCCTTGAGCCGGTAATGCTACTAGGATTGCTCTTACAATGAGTGGACTGGGGAGGGAATTCCCAGGATTGCAAAAATATAAAAATTCCATGCAGGTTTGATAGTAATAACCCTGGTAAATGGATGGGATACTCATGCAGGTATCTGGATATGAGGCATCTGCACCCATATAAGGATAGGCGTATGCTGAGGCGTAATAATAATATATCCCTGTCATGCGGGAGTATTTAATTAACAAAAAATGGTTAATATATATAACTGTGGCCTCATCTCTCATTTGGAGATGCGCATTATGCTTATTTGATGTTTGCCGACCCACCCCTAATACTCAGGTGGTAGCATCGTGATCCAAGGCGTAGTAAGCCTTCTCTTTAGACGCATGAAGTCTATCAACCCCTTGTGTGTACTTTGTAATGTAGTGTAGCTGTTTTGATCGTGTTCATGTGTCTGCGTTGGTCGTGTTGGACGTGGGAAGGTTATTGGAAGGGAGTAAGGTGGTACGATGGTAGCCTGTGCTTCTGTCATCCTCCCTTGGTCCATGTCTGCTTTCTATCCGCTCCTTGGGATAGTAGAGCGTCGTGACGCTGTGACGTCACGACGTAATCTGGTCTGCCATCTGTAGTGTGAATGTGGCCAGTGGTCGTAGTGCGACTGGCCATGTCCTAATCGCCTGTAATGATTTTTGAAAACTGAAATCCAGAAAGGAAGTTATTGGGGGGGGGGGAGGTCTTGTTTCCTCAGAGCCCCTGTCTGTGTTCGCTTCTAATTAGTGAGCGCGTGTGTGTGTGCCTATGTTCCGCTACACCACGCGGACGGTTGGTCTGTTACAGGCTAAGTCGTAATGTGTATCGCGTGTGTGGGCAGGAGGTGCCCGTGGCCTGTCAACGTCTTTGAGAACGTGCTCCTATGGGCCCAAGATAAGTTCCGATCTGTCACGTCTTGTCCATTGCTAAATGCTTTTGCAGTGTTAAAAAAATGTATGGTGTTATGATTGTTTTGCGTTTGTAATTTCACGGTCACTGCCGATACAAGAATCGTGTCTGTCACCAGCAGTATTGCAGTATGACGAGATCTGCAAGTCAGTATTTTCATCATGTTGTGTTTACATTTGTCTGCGTACGTGATTTTTCGCCAGTATGTGAGTGTTGTCACCGTTCTAGATTCCGGACGGTCCAATGTGTCAATTTGTCCTATTTAGCTGGTACTGTTGTGTGGCCACTATTCCGTAAGACCTTTGTCTTACGAGATTTCTATACTTGTGTCTGGGAAATCTATTTTCCCTGTCAGGTGTCACTGAAATTCTATGCCTGGCTTTTGGCCGAAGGAAATGTGGTATTATCTGGTTCTGTAGTTGTATGGGCCAATTTTGGTGTGATTGGAAGCCTGGATAGCTGTTTTCCAGGTGTCCGATTTTCGCTGGGATTTGAACCCGTGATCTTGTCATTCTCTGTGTTCTATGTCTGCGTTGTGTTTCAGGGATTGAGGTGTCCTCAGTGTGGTTTTTGCTTGTGTTTCTCGTACCAAAAAACCGTTGGCTAGTTAGTTTTTGGTACGAGTGTGGTGTGTGATCATGGGTCGGACCCGGGGTGCTGTAAAGACTTGGTATGCCGCTATTTGTGCCGTATATATTATGGCACATTCCCCGTGTATTTGCAATGCGCAAATGAAAGTACGCATACCTGTGAAGAGTTTGTATGTTTTTGAATTCTCCTCGTAGTGTAATTTGTGAGTTATGAGGTGTTTGGACTCGGCTTAAATGATGCCGTATGTTCTGCTCTGAGAGCTGCTAGCATATTGCTGTCTGTAAGCGTGCAGGTTACCCATGAGACTTGTGTTATCGCTGAGTGTGTCAGTATTGAATTACAATGTCGTGCACGCTCGCTTGTTACTTGTTTTGATAATGCTTTGTGTCCGGCACATGTGTGTCTAATCGGCTTGCTCTCTGTGACTGTAAGTAGTGCTTTCCGCACTGTGAAAGAACCTTTCAATAACTACATCCGTGTAAAAAGTACATGCAGGTCCCTGTCCATTGTACAAAATGTCGTTATACACGAGTGTCTCCGGGCCGCTAGTCGCGTGTTTGGTGACTATGTGCCGGAGGCGATTTTGTTGTTTTGTCATTTATGACATTGTTAGTGGAACTGTCCCAATCTATTTTAGCTTCCTATTTTTCTATCCTGTAATTGGATAGTTACCCGACCTTATGTTCCTGGTATTCAGAAGGTTGCGGGTTTTGAGACCGTCTTTTACCCAGAGTAATCGTCTCTGGTGCCATTCAGGTTGTGTCTCCGGGACAGTTTTGGTGAGTGTTAGGATCGTATCCCGGTGCGGTCAGTGAGGTTCGAAGGCTATTTCTTGGCCTTCTTTCCACGTCTGCCAGTGGGATTACTTCCCTTCCTTTTACTGTCATGTGGCAATGTAAATTGATTGTGTGATTTCCAAAAATGTGCAGGGTTTCCCAAAGTCTGGGATTTTCATCCTACGGTGTGTTAGCGTTTTAGCTTGCGTGTTGTTGTGGAAGAGAGAATAAAGTCATATTATAGGCAGTGTAACGTGTCACGTATGCCTATGGATGCAATATATATAGTTCAACTTGGCCAATTTTTCCTTCATCGGGCCTAATGACTGAGGCAGAGAAGAGAAAAAAAATGAGCTATGCCCCGCTCCGTATTAAGAGAGCACTTTGAAAAGGTATAAAAAATATATTGTATCTCGCCTGTTCACTGCTGTATGCTTTATTAAAGTGGGTTGGCAGGTGGCGATAGTCTGCAAAAATTATGTCGTGAGCAATATGAAAAATGTTTAAAAGTGAGAAGTAGGACCTGAGTGTAGTATCCACCTATTTGGTGGCGTTAGTACTACGGTAATCTAGTTACGTCTCAGGGAAATCTACCACTGTTGAAAAATAGTTTGAGATTCTTAATTCTTGCTACAATCAGGGCTTTCGCCCGCCACAAGAGAATCTATCAAACTGTGGGACCGGAACATAGAACATTTAGTCATTTCCATCTAGAAAGACCCGCTTAAGCTCTATGCTGTGATTTGATGCTTAAGCTGTGTTCGGAATATCTCTTTCCGGCCTTAAGCCGCGTAGCTCACCTGATGGGCTTCCACTTGGCTTTGGATATTGAAAACTTTACGCTATCTGAGTTATAATGATGATGATGATAATTGTTGTTTTAAGGGGCCTAACATCTAGGTTATCGGCCCCAGTCTGAGTTATAATATGGACCCTATGTTCAGTAACCATTTATGGCCTGAGGAAAAAAAAATGCTAGGGGCCCACAATAAAAATCAAGAAGGATTTAGAATTATATACTTTTGGTTTAGCCATATTGTAGTGCATATAGATGCAAAAAAAAATTACCGTTTATGTTAGTGAGTCTGTATGTATTTATTGGCGTATTTCTCCCGTGTAAACGAGCTTATGTGTGTCCCCAATATAGGTTCAAGTGATATTAGCTTGTTTCTGTGTCCCTGGTGGAAGTCGTTACTCCCGTCCGAGCGTCCTTGCTCGGAAAGGTGAAGGGTTCTGCCCTGTTATGAGATTCTAGGCCCCTGAAATCCACTGAGGCGCTTCTTTGCCATTTTTCGGGGGAGTTTGTAGCAAAGTAAGCCTGGGCCTATTTCCACCGTAGCGCGTGACTGTAGGTTTGAGTGTGCCTGTATTCGAGGGCCTAATTGCGCTCTGCGCTACCCTAGTAGAGTTTACGGGAGTGTGTGTGTTTTTGCCTGAGTGGTTTTGTGGGGTATGTAATAACACCTTTCCTGTACCCCGTGTACCGTGTGTGAGTGCGTGGTCACAATGTGCAGGCGTGTATCGTGCATCCTGAGGGACTGAATGTAACACCCTCTTATGCATTCGCACCTGGGGTACTAATGCCGGTGTTCGCCTTCGTTCTGGCAAACTTGCCCTTTGAACTGGCGGTATAGGCCGCTTAATTGCCTGTCTTTGCCCTGGCAATGTGGTGGCGTGTAGCCTGACCGCTTTCTGGCCTGTGGCCACGGTAGACTCCTGCCATTGTGTTTTTCTATCTGTGTGGGTGTGTATAGGCTCAATGTGCTGTAGGGCGGGCTCTACGTCCTCAGCCCATGACGTGGTTACCTCCCGTTGTCTCCCTGTCATGTCATATGTGTCTGAGGGTCCTGGATTCAACTCCCTCTCGTTCGTCCGTTGCGAGGGGGTTGGCCTAGGTTCTGCTGCCCGGTTTGGCAAAATTGCCTTCCGAACCGGCGCTAAGGGATGTGTAGTGGTGTAAGCTTGTCCCCGCAGTGTATTGGAGTCTAACCTGGCCGTCTCCTGGACTGTGGCCATGGTGTCCTCCTTCCCATGTGTGGCAGTACATGGCGAGAGGGACATCCTCGCAAATTGCCGAGTTAGCGTGTCTACGCTTATGTCCTCTCCCGCTGGGCTTGTGGCCCTGCCATGTACTCAAAGATGGTTTAGTGAGCCCGGAGCTGCTTATGTTCGCCCCAAATTTGGGCGCATTGCCTATTGAGGCTCATGGCCTGCTGGCAAATTGTTGTATCAGTGTGCTTGTGCTCTGTATAGTTTTGTGGCCGCTAGTTGGAGAAACGCTTGCTCGCGAATTAACTCCCTGTATTGAGCGTGTAAAGTCGTGTAGTGCACCCTCAACCTCTCGAGGGTTGCATTATTTATTACGGGACCCTGTGTGGTGATCAATTGGTCGTGTATTCTGTGTCTCTGGGTATGGATCCTATTGAGGTGTTCATGTATGTGATTCAAGAGCGTATGTCCGCATCTTAATCGCGCTGTCCTACCCTCTGGCGGGGTGTATGGCTGTTTGCCCTGTATTGCCCCGATTTTTGTTTGGAGTGCCCGTATTTGTGTTTGCCGGCTTTGTATGTGCCTCTGGCATCTGAACAATAATGCTAATAATATTGGCGTACCGCTACTGCCTCTATGGCTTATAATCTCTGTTGTGTTTGCATGAGGTGCCATTCCGAATGAAGTGTATGCGTCTTCTAAGAAAAAAAACTGTGCGTGTTTGCCAGTGTATCCTGTGTCTCTCTAATTCTTTCTGGGGCTGGGGGGTTGGTTTGCTAAGAATCTCCCCTGTGTAGACACTGCGAAGCAAAAAAAAACTGCTTTCTGTCTGAGAGGAAAGAAAAAAAAATCAGTCTCGCTTGGCTATATGCGGTACGGAAGGGGTCGTTTCTACTACGAGGGCTCGTTGGTTGAGTCCTATTTTACTGTGCGTAGTAGAGGCGCCTCCACCATCTGTTTTAGATCCCTTATTGGGGGGTGGTTGGATCTAAAACGGAAGAGTTATTGTGCTAATTTATAAAGGAGTGCCAAAAAGGGGGTAGCTTCCCGTAGTCGGGCAAGCTGACAAGTGTAGAGTGTTGTTTAGTGTTAGGGTGCTAGGGGTTGCTCTTATAAAAGATCTAGGTGTACTTTAGGGGATGGAACTTGGCGTACAGGTCAACGCGCTGGTCGTCCAGCTGGCTGGTTAGATAATCGACTTGCACGCTTCAGCTATATGGCGCGTGCCGCTCCTAGCAGTCAGGCCGGTACGGGAATACAATGATGCTTGCACTAGCAAGTATCTGGCTACTGTAAGTCACGTCTAATAGTGACGGAGGATTCAGGATGGACTGTAGGTCGTGAAGAGGCGTGTAAAATAGTAATACAGGTGTGTGGTACTGACCAAGTGTTTATTGGTCAGTAGTAATGGAATTATGAGTTCCTTTTAAGGGATGTAGTGATGTTACAATGTGTACAAACTTGTCTATACAAATTGGGGGTACGGGTTACAAAGTATAGGATTCTGAACACCTGCTGACTCACTCACCTGATGATACCAGCAATAGCCTCGGGCCGCCACACTGTAAGACTGATAATTGAGAGCTTGACCTCCTTAAGACGCCCTCTTATATTCTTCGGCGCTGTGCTGTCAGCATTGTGCTGAATAG
The DNA here is from genome assembly GCA_946902985.2 of Meconema thalassinum. Classification (NCBI taxonomy): domain Eukaryota; kingdom Metazoa; phylum Arthropoda; class Insecta; order Orthoptera; family Tettigoniidae; genus Meconema; species Meconema thalassinum. The sequence continues at coordinate 148,349,452 of OX336390.1, read as the reverse complement.
ATGTCCTAGTTAATTGTGTGTCGCTGTTTTGTGGTAGTGATGCAAGGATTGGGCCAGCTTTCCAGAATGGCTAGCTGTCCTTGCGGTGTTAGTAGATGTTGGTCTGGACTTACAAGGATTGCCAGTTAGGAGATTTAAATAGATGATGGGGGGATGGTCTCCAAGGGGTGCATACCCCTGGGGTACTGTACAATATTCTCCCACTATAGGTCTATGAATCCTCTCTCTTCCTATTTGGGCATTGAAATCACCAAGTAATATCACCACATTTGATTTTGGAATTTTAGATATTTCATCATCTAGGAGGTCCCAGAATTCCTCTACTTTATTTGGGTTCTTCTTGTTGTCTTCGTTTATTGGCGCATGACATTTAACAAAAGTATATATTTTATTTTTGCATTTCATTGTCAAAAGACACATCCTTTCTGAGCGTGATTTGAATTCAGTTACATTGGCTAATAGACTTTTATGGACATAAAAGGCTGTTCCCAAGAGTGACATTCCTTTCATAATTTTAATCGCAGGTTTACCTTTAAAGATTCTATAATCTTTCGTTTCTGTCACATTCTCATCCAAATATCTTGTCTCTTGTACTGCTAAAATTTGAATTTCGTTTCTATCTAAAAGCAGTTCTAATTCCTTCTGTTTACCCACCTTCAGTAAAGAATTTACATTCAAAGTACCTGAAAAAAACTTATGTTTAAACTTAAATCTGGAAGGATTCCAAGGATGCTCCGACTCATCCCTATTGCAGATGTTGGGACTCCCCAGAACCCTAGGTCCCGATGCATTGCATAACGCAATGGTGGATTACTCTTCCGAGCTGCCACCTGGGGTAGTGCTTTCTTTCAGCGGCTTTTCCATTCTGCAATTGAAATTGTGTGTTTCAAGGGTAGGAATAATATTCCAAAGTAAGATCAGATTATTAGTCTGAAATGATTTGTTTTCGTGGTTGACTCCACTAGGTTCTTCCGCCCTCTCAGCCGTCGAGAAATGAAATTCTTCTTCACCTTTGAGACCATTGACCGTTTTTCAATAGCTTTATTTATTTATTTATTTATTTATTTTGATACAGCCATCTATGGACTTGCCTTGTTGTTAATATTCCTGCCAGAGATCTTTCATTCGTTGGCTCCTTCGCAATCGTTCTTCCACTGTAAGAGCGAGTCTTTTCTCGGGGGGATCCTTCACACTTGCAACTTAAGATCTGTATCCTGTCCTGTCTCACACTTCGACTAATCCTATGTTTGCCCTTTTTAAGTCTTGATAGACCTCTTGAAGCCATGGGGGTTGTACATTCCACTTCTCTTGCAGATTAAGAATTTTATTAGCCAACCTCTCGTTCCCCAATCGCTTAACGTACCCATAGAACATCAACCGTCTTTTCCTTATACTGACAGAAATCCCTTCAAACTTGTTATACAGTTCTTGGTTAGATCGCATTCTAAATTTATATTCTTCCCCAGGTAATTTTTTGGGACCTAAAATTTTTCGTAAGAATTTCCTGTCTTTTTTTTTTCCCAATTTCAGCAATTTTCATGCTTGTTAAAGTTTCTGTCGCATAGAGACACTCTGGCTTAACAACTGTGTTAAAGTGCCTATTCTTGGTCTGATACGAGAGGGACTTGGACTTATAAGTGTTGATGCAAATTCTAAATGCCATATCCATTTTCCTAGCCCTTTTTACAATGGCGAATTTCTCATTTGCATTGGGAGTTAAAATTTCACCCAAATACTGGAATTTATAACTCCTCGAAATTGTCCCATAATCAGTATTCATGTCTTGAACCTGATCCCAGTTGTCCAAATTCATATATTCTGTTTTTTCGAAGGAAATTAGTTTTCTGGGTTTATCGCAGAAAGTGTTGGTTTTAGGACCTTAAAATGTGGTTTTCGGGGCCCGTAGGGCTCCCGAGTTTTGTTTGTCACATTGAGACGCTGAAAATGAGCTTTGTCTCGTTTTTCTGCGCCCATTTCAGCGTGCATTTTAAGGGGGAAGGCCCTCTTTTAAGAGTGGTACGGAGAAGAGATACCTCAATGATGGGGGTCGTGTCTCTGATGGATATCAGTACCAAATTATACGTTGATCCACCAGGCCAATCTCGAGTTATGAGGGAACAAAATTGTCCACAGACAGACAGACAAAAAACAGACAGACAGACAGACAGACAGACGGACGGACGGACGGACGGACAATTTTTTTTTTGCGCGAATCCATCATAAAACAGTCTGAAACGCGTTAATAACGCAAATTTCCGTAGAAATTCAATAAAAACAGACAAACTTTCATTCTTATATATACAGAGAGATATAAGTACACAAAAGATATCCATTTAAGTGGCCTCGAGTGACGGGTGCAAGCGTTGTTATTTGACACCCAGAGGGCAGCTTGCATTTCTAATTTCGTTGTTCCTTGGAGTGATGTGAAAGTCATCGAGGTTAGACATCTAAGCTTTCTAGTAGAGAAAGGAGGAACATTTTTTTTGTGTTGGCGGAAAATCCCGAGATAAATTTTGCGATTATGAACAAGGCCTACTGAATTCAAATGGGTTCTTTAACATGCCAACAACGTATGACATGCGTGTCGTGATTTTTGTCGCCTTTCAAAAATCACTTACCATGGCCAGGAGCGAACCTGCAAGCTTGGGGTTGGTAGACCGATACGATAACCACTCATAGATATACAACTTGCACAATAAATGCGTAATGCGGTTGAATTTGGCCGTACGATGGTGAGATATCTGCATCGTGACTTAATTGAATGTATTATATCGACCATGAACATCCTCCATACGGGAAAAAGTAGCCTATTATAGAGATATGGTGGGGACTTGTTGTTTAGTATATTGATAGTTAGAATTGCTATAGCTAGAGCCCTGGGTTGATGAACAAAATGTTATCCGCATCCGCATGACTGTTATCCGCATCCGCTTATATTACAATCATCATGATCATTTACTGAAGGCAATGCCTTGTCGCTGCAGCCACATTTGACGGTCTTCTGCTAGTCTCTTCGTGCTGCCATAAGAACCACATGCCAGTTCTCCAATGAGTTCTTGATGTACGACATCCATGGACGTCCCCTAGATCAGTGTTTCCCAAAGTTTTTTTTGTGTCAACCAATGTCCTTGAAATGGTTTTCCGTGGTTTCCCATTTTCAACACCAGGAAAATGCTGGGACAGTACCTTCTGAGAGGCCACGGCCGCTTCCTTCCACATCCTTGCCCAGTTTCATTCATCTTCATCCATTCCATCTCTCATCCCAACGCGCAGGTCGCCCACGGGCGTCGACTAGAAAGACCTGCACTCGGCCTCTCAGGAGGCTACACGACAAAAAAAACCGAAAAAAACAACTTTAAGGGATGAGAATCTCTCGCGTACCACCCAATGGTTGGGAGATATATATAACTACAGTATAACCCCCACCACCACCACCACCACCACCACCACCACCACCACCACTACGTAGTAGACCAAAAAACGGATTGTAAATTATGTTTGATAGAGTTAGACTGTTGGAGTTAATGTTCAAATAATAAAAAGTGTGTCCAGTTGTTTTATTATTTATTACAATAAGTATTCAATTCAAAACATTCAGAAATGACACTGTACAAATAATATTAATAAAAGAACTCTTAATAATTAAACATAAAAACCAAAGTTCAACTAACAACTTCAATGTGAAGGGTGAGCTTGAAGATTAGAAGCCAACTTAGGAATATCTGGCTTTAAATTGCTGAGTCTCAAACGAAGATGGTTTTCCACTGTAAGGAGCCTATTCCGGTATTAATTCTTGAGATAAATAAGTGAAGAAAATGCAGTCTCACACAAGTACGAAGTAGTGAAAGGCAGTAAAAATCTAACTGCTTTGTCAGCTATGTCTGCATAGTCTGCACGCCTCTCAACCCAGAAGTTCACGAGAGTCATTTTTGAAAACGTTTGCCTTAGTTCTGAATCACAATTCAATTCATAAAACTGCTCCTTGTCTTTGACCTTGAAGTTCTCCGGGAACTTACCAATGTGTTTATATTTTTAAATTTTTTATTTTATATTTTTGGTAACGTATCTCCTATTTTTAAATATTTTTCGTAACATCACCGCGTACCACTGCAGCAGTACAAGCGTACCACAGTTTGGGAAACGCTGCCCTGGGTTTCTTTCCCAATACTTTGCCCTCGGTAATGGTTTGGAGAAGAGAGTCGTGCCTGATATCATGCATGTCCAAGGAAGTTTGTTTTAATAAACATCGATCCTCCTTCTGATACTGCAGAACAAGATCATTTCTTTTCCTGCCCATCCAACTTGTTCTAGTCATTCTTCTCCAAAACCACATTTCTGCAGCCTTAAGTTTTGTTTCCTCCAGTTTCCCTAATGGTACAGGTTTCGCATCCATACAGTAAGACACTCCAAACAAAGGTCTTGAGAAATGACTTCCTAGTCCTCAAACTGAGGTGATTATTTAGCAATAAGTTTTTATTTTTTTCGGAGGCTTGTTTTGCTACCACTATTTATTTCTTGGATATTACAATAAAATTTTTAATTTATTAGATCAAGTATAAAGTATTAAAGAAACGCATTTAGACACTTGAGGAGAAAGGCTATGGATGTCGTGTGCTATGTTTAAAATGAATGTTATGCAGCCAGAATTGCAACCCATTTCAGTTCGGAGAGTTAATTATGCTTAATGTAGATCTTACAAGGGCAAAGCGAGACAAGTGTCACACCAAAATGGTGAAACGTAACCTCACTCTCCTCAAAAAGAACGCCCAGAGAAATAATGAACTATCCAGGGCGTTTTCTGTTGAAGAAGTTGTAGCAGTTATCAAGCAGTTGAAGACCAACAAGGCAGCTGGTCCTGATAACATCTATAATGAATTCATCATACACATGGGTCCACTCAGTATAAACTGGATTACTTCTCTTTTCACATATATCCTTGAAAAGAATCACCTACCCAAACAGTTTAAACTATCCAAAGTTATAGCTATTCTGAAACCAGGTAAATCAGAACTCAATCCTGAAAGCTATCGTCCCATTGCCCTGCTTAGCGCCATGTTTAAACTTCTGGAACGTGTCCTTCTGAACAGGATAGCACCGTACATTGAAGATGTAATACCACCTGAACAAGCTGGCTTCCGAAACGGTCGTAGTTGCACAGATCAAGTTCTTGCTCTTACAACACATATTGAAGCAGGTTTCCAAAACCATCTAAAATCCACAGCTGTCTTCATTGATCTCACGGCAGCCTATATGATACTGTCTGGAGACAAGGGTTACTTTTCAAACTGTTTCAAGTTATTCCATCTTTTGAAATTGTGAATTTGTTATCAAACATTCTCAGTGAAAGACAGTTTGAGGTGTTCTTGGGTGACTCTAAAAGTCACAAGAGGAAGCTGAATAATGGACTCCCACAAGGATCTGTTTTGGCCCCAATCCTTTTCAACCTGTATATTCATGACTTGCCAAATACTAAGGCAAGAAAGTTCATTTATGCTGACGATATTGCGCTTGTAACGCAGAGCAGAAATTTTGAAGATGCAGAAAACACCCTTACTGAAGACCTTAAGAGAATGTCAGCTTTCCTTCAGTCCTGGAGATTGATTCCGAGCCTGAATAAAACAGAACTATCTTGCTTCCACCTTGCACATCGGTTTTCTAATTACAGACCAAATATTTTGCTTGACGGACAACAACTTAGATACAATCCCTTTCCTACTTATCTTGGAGTGACTTTGGATAGAACCCTGACCTACAAAGAGCATCTCACCAAGCTCTCCCATAAAATTGCTGCAAGAAACAACATCCTACATAAACTTAGTGGTACTTCCTGGGGAGCCTCTGCCGACTGCTTACGCCTAACTGGTATTAGCCTTGTCTATTCAACAGCAGAATACTGTGCACCCGTGTGGTTGGAAAGTGCACATGTGCATAAAGTAGACTCAAGGTTAAATGATACAATGCGATGCATCACTGGTACTATTAAGTCAACGCCTAGCCATTGGTTGCCTGTGCTGAGCCACATTCCTCCACCACATCTAAGAAGGAAACAAGCATTGTTGAGAGAGGCTAAGAAGATCAGGGCTTCACCTACTTTACCACTATGCCATGAATTTTGCCATCCCTCACAACAGCGACTACGGTATAGGAGGCCAGCATGTGTTACTGCAGAAATACTGTATGTGGATGGGTTTAATTTAAACCAAAGTTGGAGAAACGAGTGGTTAACTAAAACAGCGGGGACAAGTGCCCATTCTCTTGATCCTACAAAGGAACTGAAAGGTTCTGACCTCCCAAGGAAACTGTGGTGCCGTCTTAACAGATTCAGAACCGGCCATGGCTGCTGTAAATTCTTTCAACACAGATGGGGCTGGATCAATTCAGCAATGTGCGACTGTGATCAAGAGGAGCAGACAATGGATCATCTGCTCCGACGCTCCCTCTGTTCTCGTTCCCTGGGAACCCTGCTGAACTCTTTCATGTCACTCCAAATGTCATAACTTGGTTGCAGAATGTGGATAATGTTGTATGATGTAAATTTTGTATATAATTCACCATACGATTAAATAAATAATTATGCTTAATGACATAATTTTAATGAGATTAGTTTAAATCATCTTACATTTGTCATGGAAAAAACACAACGTTAACATATGATGCGTCATAAACATCCGGGTCCTAGTAATGATATTAAATAAGTTTGGATTGTATTCTAAAAACTATCCGCAAATTTACTGAAAACATTATCCGAAGTTTATCCGCTATTCGTACAGCCATGCAAACTTTATCCACATGGCGAAAACATTTGCGGATATCCGCGGGTTTAAGCACGGATATCCGCGTCGGCGCAGGACTTGAGCTATAGCCAGTAATCTTCGCTCATTTAACTTAAGCCACTGAAGCTGAATGAAGTATGGTGTGATATGCTCTTCTAAGTGTAGGCCTACATCCAGGATGAATTTAACACTGGCATTCTGTGTTCGTTGAATTTTGATGTTAAGTTTCCCTGATATATCATTAAAATACACTGAGCAATATTCCAACATAGGATGTACTAGGGTCTGGACAAATAACTTGCGTACATTAATTCGCATGCACAAATTAACTTATTACATCAAAGCTGGTGAATAATCGATGCAGTTTTATTGGCAGTTCAATTTATATGTTGAGTCCAAGAGATAGTGAGAGAGAGGAAAGAGGAGGAAGCTTGTAATTTTACGTGACGCGATCATGTGCCACAGGACCACTGTTTTACGAGGAATTTCATCTCAAAAATTCCACACGTGTTAACCGTGAATTTAACTCGGACCGCCTTCGGGGGAGGCAAGCAGCTTGACTTCTGAGCAGTTATGACCTAGGGGAAGGACGGACATAATGGCTAGTGTGGGCATAATACCCAGGAGGGTTTGTAAGGCTGCACGGTGCACAGTGCTGCTATTCTGCGGTAAACACGCGAAGTTTACTCACATAGCCCCCTTAATGTTAGTCACTAGAAGAAGAAAGAACTGTGTCATCATGAGTTACTGCAAATGTTAGTTTTGTACTTAACAGGATTTCGAAAGTTACATAGGTGAACTTGTGCCCTCTAAATCCGCACTCAATTTCAGGATGTTATCAGTAGTAGTTTCGGAGATATAGAATGCCGGTGAAGTATTTCGCACAGCCACCATGTTGGATTGGTGTGACGTAATAAAACTTGAAGGGCACGGTCAGGGTCGGACGATATATTACTATGACCTTACCGAGTTTCATTGAAATCGCTTCAGCCGTTTAGATTTTATTAGGGTGGACACACACACACATACATACTCAGTACTCACATACACACACCAGGGCCCACACTATCAACCACAGAAAGTTGCTGAGGAAAGTGTACCAGGCCTCCAACGACTACCAACTAACATCCCTTATTGGCACTCTCCTGCAGAATAGAAGGTTCCAAGTCTTTCTCCATGGTAAAAAGAGCAGATGGCGCATACAAAAGAACGGCTTACCTCAAGGCAGTGTACTCGCTCCTGTGCTATTTAATATTTACACTAACGATCAGCCCATACCAGAACATTCTAGGCTTTTTATCTATGCTGATGATACTGCAGTGGCTGCCCAAGGGAAAACATTTGAAGAGGTGGAGGGAAAGTTGACTTCTGCACAAGATACCCTTGGATCTTACTATGAAGCCAATCATCTTAAGCCAAATCCCAACAAGACTCAAGTATGTGCATTTCACTTAAGGAATAGAGAAGCTCGGCGGGAACTGGATGTTACATTGCAAGGCAAACAACTCCAACATTGTCCAACACCCGTGTATCTAGGTGTTACTCTTGACCGAACACTGTCCTTCAAGAAACATTGCCATAAGACCAGGCTGAAAGTTAGTTCACGGAACAATATTTTGAGGAAGCTCACAGCCACCACCTGGGGGGCAAGTCCTCACGTCCTAAGAACTTCTGCTCTTGCTTTGTGCATGTCTGCTGCAGAGTACGCTTCACCTGTGTGGAGTGCATCCAGTCACACCAAGCAGATTGGCATTGCCATCAACGAGACCATACGAATCTTGTCGGGATGTATGAAGCCTACTCCAGTCGACAAACTCTACCCGATTGTTGGGATAGCTCCCCCAACTATCAGAAGGGCTGTTGCTGCTGATGCAGAGAGGGCGAAGCAAATTAATGATCCCCGTCATCCACTGCATAATCATCAGGCTGTTGTCCGTCGACTGAAATCAAGAAAGAGTTTCATCGCCAGGACTCAACCACTGGAGGGAACATCGGAATCTAACCGCATCTCCAGGTGGAAGAGCAAGCTGCCGCCGGATATCCCTGTTTGGAAATCACTTAATCGTCTCAGGGTAGGCGTCCCTCGTTGCAAGACCAACATGCAGAAATGGGGTATCCTTCCAGCTGATGGAGACACGTCCTGCAAGTGTGGAGCAACACAAGACCCAGCCCACCTGCTCATTTGTCCACTACTAGAACAACCCTGCACTACCCAGGACCTGATCGAGGCAAACAACAAGGCCATCGGAGTTGCTACATTCTGGAAATGATCGGACATGGAAATGAATGACCAGGGCCCTGCGTAGCTAGTGCCTGTAGTATGTTCTATCCTGCTGCACCCTTACGGAGAGTCTAAGAATTAAGCCACAAGCGCGTGACGTCCTGTCCTTGGCTCTCCCCACCTGCCGCTAGCTACGTGTGCCAGCGAGTATGGTGTGGTACCCTGCAAGCCAGGCAAGTGCTTTTAGGGCCGTATGATACAGCCATACACTGTCAGCCCTTTCTATGCTGGAACTCGTCAGTTCAGGCGTGCGCGCCCAGCCTGTCCCGGCAGGGTTCTATAAAGCCGTTCTTCCCTTCTCTTCATATTATTATTATTATTATTAGACTATTATTATTAGCAATCGCATGTTATTGGGTACCAATAGACTACGTCTCATACTGTTCCCGAGTACATTGTAGATGATTTCTCTATTATTGAATGAATTCATTGACAGCAAAATGAGATCATTTATACTTAGGTACCCAAACTTGATAAGAGATTAAAAACAAGATGTTCAGTAAAGAACATATAGCCTACTTTCTCCTAAATGCATGGGTATTGTTATAACTCTTTGTCCTTTTCAAGGAGTATGATTGAATGTTGGTTGTAGTAGCTTGTTGAAATACAACGTGCTATAGGGATATTAAACATGAATATGAGGTGCCCTTTGCTAGTGCTACCTCTGTACCAAATTTCGTTCAATTTGGTTTCACCGTGTTTGAATTGATAGGGGGAATCGATTTGCACACATACTTGGCCTCCATCTGCAAACTATTGGGCTGATGTTCTTGCAGTTTGGTGAGAATATGTTTCCCACATAAAGATATGGTGATGCAAAATTTGGTAGAGACTAGATTATTAGATTGGTCGTAATTACATTTTAGCTATTAACATTTGGGTGGCCGCGATTACGTTTCCGTCAAGAGAGCGGTGATATAAAACATGACACTGAGGTGCCCTTTGCTAGTGCTACTCTGTTCCAAATTTCATTCATTCGGTTCCACCGTGTTCGAATTAATAGGGGGAATCAATTTTGACATAAAGATGGTCGCCATCCGCAAACTATTAGGCTAATGACCTATTAGATTGGTCAAAGGATGCTCCCTCCATAAAGGTATGTTGTTGCAAAGTTTGGTAGAGATCGGATGGTTATGTTAGTCGTAATTTGATTTAAGCTTTAAACATTTGTGTGGCCGCCATTACGTTTCTGTCAATATGGCGGCGATATTTATCATGACATTGAGATGCCCTTTGCTAGTGCTATCTCTGTACCAAATTTCGTTCCATTCGGTTTCACCGTGTTTGAATTAATAGGGGGAATCGATTCTGACACAAAGATGGCCGCCATCCGCAAATTATTGGGCGAATGACCTATTAGATTGGTCAAACGATGCTCCCTCCATAAAGGTATGTAGTTGCAAAATTTGGTAGAGATCAGATGATTAGGTTAATCGTAATTTGATTTAAGCTTTGAACATTCGTGTGGCCGCCATTACGTTTCAGTCAAGATGGGGGCGATATAAAACATGACACTGAGGTGCCCTTTTCTAGTGCTACCTCTGTACCAAATTTCGTTCCATTCGGTTCCACCGTGTTCGAATTAATAGGGGGATTCAATTTTGACATAAAGATGGCCGCCATCCGCAAACTATCAGGCGAATGACCTATTAGATTGGTCAAAGGATGCTCCCTCCATAAAGTTATGTAGTTGCAAAATTTGGTAGAGATGGGATGATTAGGTTAATCGTAATTTGATTTAAGCTTTCAACATTCGTGTGGCCGCAATTACGTTTCAGTCAATATGGCGGCGATATTTATCATGACATTGAGATGCCCTTTGCTAGTGCTATCTCTGTACCAAATTTCGTTCCATTCGGTTTCACCGTGTTTGAATTAATAGGGGGAATCGATTCTGATACAAAGATGGCCGCCATCCGCAAACTATTAGGCGAATGACCTATTAGATAGGTCAAACGATGCTCCCTCCATAAAGGTATGTAGTTGCAAAATTTGGTAGAGATCAGATGATTAGGTTAATCGTAATTTGATTTAAGCTTTGAACATTCGTGTGGCCGCCATTACGTTTCCTTCAAGATGGGGGCGATATAAAACATGACACTGAGGTGCCCTTTTCTAGTGCTACCTCTGTACCAAATTTCGTTCCATTCGGTTCCACCGTGTTCGAATTAATAGGGGGATTCAATTTTGACATAAAGATGGCCGCCATCCGCAAACTATCAGGCGAATGACCTATTAGATTGGTCAAAGGATGCTCCCTCCATAAAGTTATGTAGTTGCAAAATTTGGTAGAGATGGGATGATTAGGTTAATCGTAATTTGATTTAAGCTTTGAACATTCGTGTGGCCGCCATTACGTTTCAGTCAAGATGGCGGCGATATAAAACCTGACACTGAGGTGCCCTTTGCTAATGCTACGTCTGTACCAAATTTCGTTCCATTCGGTTCCACCGTGTTCGAATTAATAGGTGGATTCAATTTTGACATAAAGATGTCCGCCATCCGCAAACTGTCAGGCTAATAACCTATTAGATTGGTCAACGGATGCTCCCGCCATAAAGGTATGTTGTTGCAAAGTTTGGTAGAGATCGGATGGTTATGTTCGACGTAATTTAACTTAAGCTTTGAACATTTGTGTGGCCGCCATTACGTTTCTGTCAATATGGCGGCGATATAAAACATGACACTGAGATGCCCTTTGCTAATGCTACCTCTGTACCAAATTTCGTTCTATTCGGTTTCACCGTGTTTGAATTAATAGGAGGAATTGATTTTCACACAAAGATGGCCGCCATCCGCAAACTATTAGGCTAATGGCCTATTCATTTAGTCAAAGGATGCTTCCTCTATAAGGGTATGTTGTTGCAAAATTTGGTAGATATCGGATGATTAGGTTAATCGTAATTTAATTTAAGCTTTGAACATTTGTGTGGCCGCTATTGCGTTTACGTCAAGATGGCGGCGATATAAAACATGACACTGAGGTGCCTTTATTTAGTACTACCTCTGTACCAAATTTCGTTCCATTCGGTTGCACCGTGTTCGAATTAATAGGGGGAATCGATTTTCACACAAAGATGGCCGCCATTCGCAAACTATTACGCTGATGACCTCTTAGTTTGGTCAAAGGATGCTCCCCCCATAAAGGTATGTTGTTGCAAAATTTGGTAGAGATCGGATGATTAGGTTAGTCGTAATTTGATTTAAGCTTTGAACATTTGTGTGGCCGCCATTACGTTTCCGTCAAGATGGCGGCGATATAAAATATGACACTGAGGTGTCTTTTGTTAGTACTACCTCTGTAACAAATTTCGTTCCATTCGGTTCCACCGTGTTTGAATTAATAGGGGGAATCAATTTTGACATAAGGATGGCCGCGATCCGCAAACTATTTGGATAATAACCTATTAGATTGGTCAAAGGATGCTCCCTCCATAAAGGTATATTGTTGCAAAGTTTGGTAGAGATCGGATGGTTATGTTAGTCGTAATTTAACTTAAGCTCTGAACATTTGTGTGGCCGCCATTACGTTTCTGTCAATATGGCGGCGATATAAAACATAACACTGAGATGCCCTTTGCTAGTGCTACCTCTGTACCAAATTTCGTTCCATTCGGTTTCACCGTGTTCGAATTAATAGGGGGAATTGATTTTCACACAAAGATGGCCGCCATCCGCAAACTATTAGGCTAATGACCTATTAGTTTGGTCAAAGGATGCTCCCCCCATAAAGGTATGTTGTTGCAAAATTTGGTAGAGATCAGATGATTAGGTTAATCGTAATTTGATTTAAGCTTTGAACATTCGTGTGGCCGCCATTACGTTTCAGTCAAGATGGGGGCGATATAAAACATGACACTGAGGTGCCCTTTGCTAGTGCTACCTCTGTACCAAATTTCGTTCCATTCGGTTTCACCGTGTTCGAATTAATAGGGGGAATTGATTTTCACACAAAGATGGCCGCCATCCGCAAACTATTAGGCTAATGACCTATTCATTTGGTCAAAGGATGCTTCCTCTATAAGGGTATGTTGTTGCAAAACTTGGTAGAGATCGGATGATTAGGTTAATCGTAATTTGATTTAAGCTTTGAACATTTGTGTGGCCGCCATTACGTTTCCGTCAAGATGGCGGCGATATAAAACATGACACTGAGGTGCCTTTCTTAGTACTACCTCTGTACCAAATTTCGTTCCATTCGGTTGCACCGTGTTCGAATTAATAGGGGGAATCAATTTTCACACAAAGATGGCCGCCATCCGCAAACTATTACGCTGATGACCTATTAGTTTGGTCAAAGGATGCTCCCCCCATAAAGGTATGTTGTTGCAAAATTTGGTAGAGATCAGATGATTAGGTTAATCGTAATTTGATTTAAGCTTTGAACATTCGTGTGGCCGCCATTACGTTTCAGTCAAGATGGGGGCGATATAAAACATGACACTGAGGTGCCCTTTGCTAGTGCTACCTCTGTTCCAAATTTCGTTCCATTCGGTTCCACCGTGTTCGAATTAATAGGGGGATTCAATTTTGACATAAAGATGGCCGCCATCCGCAAACTATTAGGCTAATAACCTATTAGATTGGTCAAAGGATGCTCCCGCCATAAAGGTATGTTGTTGCAAAGTTTGGTAGAGATCGGATGGTTATGTTAGTCGTAATTTAACTTAAGCTTTGAACATTTGTGTGGTCGCCATTACGTTTCTGTCAATATGGCGGCGATATAAAACATGACACTGAGATGCCCTTTGCTAGTGCTACCTCTGTACGAAATTTCGTTCCATTCGTTTTCACCGTGTTTGAATTAACAGGGGGAATTGATTTTCACACAAAGATGGCCGCCATCCGCAAACTATTGGGCTAATGGCCTATTCATTTGGTTAAAGGATGCTTCCTCTATAAGGGTATGTTGTTGCAAAATTTGGTAGAGATCGGATGATTAGGTTAATCGTAATTTGATTTAAGCTTTGAACATTTGTGTGGCCGCTATTGCGTTTACGTCAAGGTGGCGGCGATATAAAACATGACACTGAGGTGCCTTTTGTTAGTACTACCTCTGTACCAAATTTCGTTCCATTCGGTTGCACCGTGTTCGAATTAATAGGGGGAATCGATTTTCACACAAAGATGGCCGCCATCCTCAAACTATTAGGCTAATGACCTATTCATTTAGTCAAAGGACGCTTCCTCTATAAGGGTATGTTGTTGCAAAATTTGGTAGAGATCGGATGATTAGGTTAATCGTAATTTGATTTAAGCTTTGAACATTTGTGTGGCCGCCATTACGTTTCCGTCAAGATGGCGGCGATATAAAACATGACACTGAGGTGTATTTTGTTAGTGCTACCTCTGCACCAAATTTCGTTCCATTCGGTTCCACCGTGTTTGAATTAATACGGGGAATCAATTTTGACATAAAGATGGCCGCCATCCGCAAACTATTATGCTAATGACCTATTCATTTGGTCAAAGGATGCTTCCTCTATAAGGGTATGTTGTTGCAAAATTTGGTAGAGATCGGATGATTAGGTTAATCGTAATTTGATTTAAGCTTTGAACATTAGTGTGGCCGCCATTACGTTTCCGTCAAGATGGCGGCGATATAAAACATGACACTGAGGTGCCTTTTTTTAGTACTACCTCTGTACCAAATTTCGTTCCATTCGGTTGCACCGTGTTCGAATTAATAGGGGGAATCGATTTTCACACAAAGATGGCCGCCATTCGCAAACTATTACGCTGATGACCTCTTAGTTTGGTCAAAGGATGCTCCCCCCATAAAGGTATGTTGTTGCAAAATTTGGTAGAGATCGGATGATTAGGTTAGTCGTAATTTGATTTAAGCTTTGAACATTTGTGTGGCCGCCATTACGTTTCCGTCAAGATGGCGGCGATATAAAATATGACACTGAGGTGTCTTTTGTTAGTACTACCTCTGTACCAAATTTCGTTCCATTCGGTTCCACCGTGTTTGAATTAATAGGGGGAATCAATTTTGACATAAGGATGGCCGCGATCCGCAAACTATTTGGATAATAACCTATTAGATTGGTCAAAGGATGCTCCCTCCATAAAGGTATATTGTTGCAAAGTTTGGTAGAGATCGGATGGTTATGTTAGTCGTAATTTAACTTAAGCTCTGAACATTTGTGTGGCCGCCATTACGTTTCTGTCAATATGGCGGCGATATAAAACATAACACTGAGATGCCCTTTGCTAGTGCTACCTCTGTACCAAATTTCGTTCCATTCGGTTTCACCGTGTTCGAATTAATAGGGGGAATTGATTTTCACACAAAGATGGCCGCCATCCGCAAACTATTAGGCTAATGACCTATTAGTTTGGTCAAAGGATGCTCCCCCCATAAAGGTATGTTGTTGCAAAATTTGGTAGAGATCAGATGATTAGGTTAATCGTAATTTGATTTAAGCTTTGAACATTCGTGTGGCCGCCATTACGTTTCAGTCAAGATGGGGGCGATATAAAACATGACACTGAGGTGCCCTTTGCTAGTGCTACCTCTGTACCAAATTTCGTTCCATTCGGTTTCACCGTGTTCGAATTAATAGGGGGAATTGATTTTCACACAAAGATGGCCGCCATCCGCAAACTATTAGGCTAATGACCTATTCATTTGGTCAAAGGATGCTTCCTCTATAAGGGTATGTTGTTGCAAAACTTGGTAGAGATCGGATGATTAGGTTAATCGTAATTTGATTTAAGCTTTGAACATTAGTGTGGCCGCCATTACGTTTCCGTCAAGATGGCGGCGATATAAAACATGACACTGAGGTGCCTTTTTTTAGTACTACCTCTGTACCAAATTTCGTTCCATTCGGTTGCACCGTGTTCGAATTAATAGGGGGAATCGATTTTCACACAAAGATGGCCGCCATTCGCAAACTATTACGCTGATGACCTCTTAGTTTGGTCAAAGGATGCTCCCCCCATAAAGGTATGTTGTTGCAAAATTTGGTAGAGATCGGATGATTAGGTTAGTCGTAATTTGATTTAAGCTTTGAACATTTGTGTGGCCGCCATTACGTTTCCGTCAAGATGGCGGCGATATAAAATATGACACTGAGGTGTCTTTTGTTAGTACTACCTCTGTACCAAATTTCGTTCCATTCGGTTCCACCGTGTTTGAATTAATAGGGGGAATCAATTTTGACATAAGGATGGCCGCGATCCGCAAACTATTTGGATAATAACCTATTAGATTGGTCAAAGGATGCTCCCTCCATAAAGGTATATTGTTGCAAAGTTTGGTAGAGATCGGATGGTTATGTTAGTCGTAATTTAACTTAAGCTCTGAACATTTGTGTGGCCGCCATTACGTTTCTGTCAATATGGCGGCGATATAAAACATAACACTGAGATGCCCTTTGCTAGTGCTACCTCTGTACCAAATTTCGTTCCATTCGGTTTCACCGTGTTCGAATTAATAGGGGGAATTGATTTTCACACAAAGATGGCCGCCATCCGCAAACTATTAGGCTAATGACCTATTAGTTTGGTCAAAGGATGCTCCCCCCATAAAGGTATGTTGTTGCAAAATTTGGTAGAGATCAGATGATTAGGTTAATCGTAATTTGATTTAAGCTTTGAACATTCGTGTGGCCGCCATTACGTTTCAGTCAAGATGGGGGCGATATAAAACATGACACTGAGGTGCCCTTTGCTAGTGCTACCTCTGTACCAAATTTCGTTCCATTCGGTTTCACCGTGTTCGAATTAATAGGGGGAATTGATTTTCACACAAAGATGGCCGCCATCCGCAAACTATTAGGCTAATGACCTATTCATTTGGTCAAAGGATGCTTCCTCTATAAGGGTATGTTGTTGCAAAACTTGGTAGAGATCGGATGATTAGGTTAATCGTAATTTGATTTAAGCTTTGAACATTTGTGTGGCCGCCATTACGTTTCCGTCAAGATGGCGGCGATATAAAACATGACACTGAGGTGCCTTTCTTAGTACTACCTCTGTACCAAATTTCGTTCCATTCGGTTGCACCGTGTTCGAATTAATAGGGGGAATCAATTTTCACACAAAGATGGCCGCCATCCGCAAACTATTACGCTGATGACCTATTAGTTTGGTCAAAGGATGCTCCCCCCATAAAGGTATGTTGTTGCAAAATTTGGTAGAGATCAGATGATTAGGTTAATCGTAATTTGATTTAAGCTTTGAACATTCGTGTGGCCGCCATTACGTTTCAGTCAAGATGGGGGCGATATAAAACATGACACTGAGGTGCCCTTTTCTAGTGCTACCTCTGTTCCAAATTTCGTTCCATTCGGTTCCACCGTGTTCGAATTAATAGGGGGATTCAATTTTGACATAAAGATGGCCGCCATCCGCAAACTATTAGGCTAATAACCTATTAGATTGGTCAAAGGATGCTCCCGCCATAAAGGTATGTTGTTGCAAAGTTTGGTAGAGATCGGATGGTTATGTTAGTCGTAATTTAACTTAAGCTTTGAACATTTGTGTGGTCGCCATTACGTTTCTGTCAATATGGCGGCGATATAAAACATGACACTGAGATGCCCTTTGCTAGTGCTACCTCTGTACGAAATTTCGTTCCATTCGTTTTCACCGTGTTTGAATTAACAGGGGGAATTGATTTTCACACAAAGATGGCCGCCATCCGCAAACTATTGGGCTAATGGCCTATTCATTTGGTTAAAGGATGCTTCCTCTATAAGGGTATGTTGTTGCAAAATTTGGTAGAGATCGGATGATTAGGTTAATCGTAATTTGATTTAAGCTTTGAACATTTGTGTGGCCGCTATTGCGTTTACGTCAAGGTGGCGGCGATATAAAACATGACACTGAGGTGCCTTTTGTTAGTACTACCTCTGTACCAAATTTCGTTCCATTCGGTTGCACCGTGTTCGAATT
The DNA here is from genome assembly GCA_946902985.2 of Meconema thalassinum. Taxonomy (NCBI): domain Eukaryota; kingdom Metazoa; phylum Arthropoda; class Insecta; order Orthoptera; family Tettigoniidae; genus Meconema; species Meconema thalassinum. The sequence continues at coordinate 148,331,491 of OX336390.1, read as the reverse complement.
AATAGGGGGAATCGATTTTCACACAAAGATGGCCGCCATCCTCAAACTATTAGGCTAATGACCTATTCATTTAGTCAAAGGACGCTTCCTCTATAAGGGTATGTTGTTGCAAAATTTGGTAGAGATCGGATGATTAGGTTAATCGTAATTTGATTTAAGCTTTGAACATTTGTGTGGCCGCCATTACGTTTCCGTCAAGATGGCGGCGATATAAAACATGACACTGAGGTGTATTTTGTTAGTGCTACCTCTGCACCAAATTTCGTTCCATTCGGTTCCACCGTGTTTGAATTAATACGGGGAATCAATTTTGACATAAAGATGGCCGCCATCCGCAAACTATTATGCTAATGACCTATTCATTTGGTCAAAGGATGCTTCCTCTATAAGGGTATGTTGTTGCAAAATTTGGTAGAGATCGGATGATTAGGTTAATCGTAATTTGATTTAAGCTTTGAACATTAGTGTGGCCGCCATTACGTTTCCGTCAAGATGGCGGCGATATAAAACATGACACTGAGGTGCCTTTTTTTAGTACTACCTCTGTACCAAATTTCGTTCCATTCGGTTGCACCGTGTTCGAATTAATAGGGGGAATCGATTTTCACACAAAGATGGCCGCCATCCGCAAACTATTACGCTGATGACCTCTTAGTTTGGTCAAAGGTATGTTGTTGCAAAATTTGGTAGAGATCGGATGATTAGGTTAGTCGTAATTTGATTTAAGCTTTGAACATTTGTGTGGCCGCCATTACGTTTCCGTCAAGATGGCGGCGATATAAAACATGACACTGAGGTACCTTTTGTTAGTACTACCTCTGTACCAAATTTCGTTCCATTCGGTTGCACCGTGTTCGAATTAATAGGGGGAATCGATTTTCACACAAAGATGGCCGCCATCCGCAAACTATTACGTTGATGACCTATTGGTTTGTTCAAAGGATGCTCCCCCCATAAAGGTATGTTGTTGCAAAATTTGGTAGAGATCGGATGATTAGGTTAGTCGTAATTTGATTTAAGCTGTGTACATTTGTGTGGCCGCCATTACGTTTCCGTCAAGATGGCGGCGATATAAAACATGACACTGAGGTGTCCTTTGCTAGTGCTACCATTGTACCAAATTTCGTTCAATTCGCATTCACCGTGTTCGAATTGATAGGGGGGACACACATTCAGAGTACACACACTCACACACACACAGACACACACACACACACACACACACACGTACACATACACACACACACACACAGACTCACACACACACATACACACACACAGACAGACACACTTTTTTCGCCCTGTGTTGATCTCATAAGTCTACTTTCATTTTTAGCAAAAATCGAAAGTAGGCTAATATTGATGTTGTCCCTCTTGCTTATTCGAAACGTACGATAAGCTTTCGCCTTTCTTTGAAGCCTTTCGTTTGCTCTAAACGACATGTCTTGCTATGCCGATAGTAGTATAATTCGCTAGACTTTGAATATTGCATCATCATGACCAGAAATTGCGTAATCCTGATGACGTCATGGGATGACGTCATGGGTCCTTAGAGCGAGCACGTGGTCCAGGAGCGAGCATGTGCAGTGCACGTGTTAGCGTGGGAAGAGGTTGACCCTTTGGCTTGTTTGTGCGATGGTGATAAAAAGTTAATGGGTGTTGACGTCATGGAGGATGTTTATTAGGATGCTAACTGTCATCTGACACCCATGCGAGTGTGAGCACCAAAAACAAAAGGTTATTCGCGGGTAGTGGGGTAGTGTATGTTCTCTTGCAAGTCGCGTGTGTGCTTGAATACGTATGGCTATGTTGGGAAATGTTTGGTGGCGGGCGAGGACTAGGGTTGAGTGAGGGTTCGTTTAAATGCTATTTTTCCCGCTCTATTTGATGGTGAGGTAATTTTTTAAAATGGGTGGAATTTGGAAACGCAATTTGAGGTAAACGTGCTTTTTTGACAATTTGGCGAATTTAATGAGCTTGTAAGGCTAGAACGATGCATATAGGGTGTCGTAGGACTTGTGGTGAACCACCCCTTGCTATGGACGGGAGTATATCCACCCCAAAATAAATCTACCCTTACCCGGAGGTTAAGTAGTGGTTATTTTTGTATGCATGCGCACTTGAGGGCTTTTGTAAGAGAGCGGAATTTTTAAAAGATTCTTTATAGATGAGGCTTTTTAAAAAATTTATTAAAAAAACAAAAAACTAATAGGTCATTCGATTTTTAGTATCTCGCTAACCAATAATGCGATGTAAACATATGGGGTGTCATAGGACTCGTAGTGAATTCTCCTTTTGTATGAATGAGGTATGTCAACCCCCAAAATAAAAACTACCCTTACCTGGGGTGAAAGAGCAATTTTTGTATGTATGCACACCGGTGGCTTTTGTCAAAAGGGTCTAACTACACATTTGTTAATATTTTCTGAACCCACGATGGGATTTTCCCATAGGCAGTATCCTAGCACTTGGGGTGACACCTCGTTTTTGAAAGTATCATTCATTTATTTTCTTGTCAAAAGGGCCTAACTACACTTTTGTTAATATCTCGTGAACCAATCATGCTAGGGACTTGTATGAGGGGTCCTAGCACTTGGGGCGACGTCCCCCTTTATGGGGTGAAACTACCCCCCCAAAATTGAAAACTCAATATCTTGGAAACTATGAACCCTAAAATTAGGCGTTATAGCTTTAAAAATAGGTGATGACATAGGCTTTTACCTGGATTGGTCATTTCACCCCTAAAACAGAAAATAGTCATGTTATGGGGAAAAAACGTGTTAAACACCTAAAAATGATAAATGAACCTAAGATCTTTTGTTTTTGATGAAAAATAGCAGGGGGGTGAAAACCACCCCCAAATTGAAAAATCGATACCTTGGAAACTAAGAACCGTAAAATTATGTGTAATAGCTTAAAAAATTCGTTGTGACATAGGCTTTTACCCGGATAGATGATGTCACCCCTAAAACAGTAAATAGTGATTTTACAGTGGGGAAAAAGGTCTTAAACGGGTAAAAATGATAATTGAACCTAAGATCTTTTGTTTTTGATGAAAAATAGCAGAGGGGTGAAAACTACCCCCAAATTGAAAAATCGATACCTTGGAAACTAAGAACCGTAAAATTATGTGTAATAGCTTAAAAAATTCGTTGTGACATAGGCTTTTACCCGGATAGATGATGTCACCCCTAAAACAGTAAATAGTGATTTTACAGTGGGGAAAAAGGTCTTAAACGGGTAAAAATGATAATTGAACCTAAGATCTTTTGTTTTTGATGAAAAATAGCAGGGGGGTGAAAACTACCCCAAAATTGAAAAATCGATACCTTGGAAACTAAGAACCGTAAAATTATGTGTAATAGCTTAAAAAATTCGTTGTGACATAGGCTTTTACCCGGATAGATGATGTCACCCCTAAAACAGTAAATAGTGATTTTACAGTGGGGAAAAAGGTTTTAAACGGGTAAAAATGATAATTGAACCTAAGATCTTTTGTTTTTGATGAAAAATAGCAGGGGGGTGAAAACCACCCCCAAATTGAAAAATCGATACCTTGGAAACTAAGAACCGTAAAATTATGTGTAATAGCTTAAAAAATTCGTTGTGACATAGGCTTTTACCCGGATAGATGATGTCACCCCTAAAACAGTAAATAGTGATTTTACAGTGGGGAAAAAGGTCTTAAACGGGTAAAAATGATAATTGAACCTAAGATCTTTTGTTTTTGAAGAAAAATAGCAGGGGGGTGAAAACTACCCCCAAATTGAAAAATCGATACCTTGGAAACTAAGAACCGTAAAATTATGTGTAATAGCTTAAAAAATTCGTTGTGACATAGGCTTTTACCCGGATAGATGATGTCACCCCTAAAACAGTAAATAGTGATTTTACAGTGGGGAAAAAGGTCTTAAACGGGTAAAAATGATAATTGAACCTAAGATCTTTTGTTTTTGATGAAAAATAGCAGGGGGGTGAAAACTACCCCAAAATTGAAAAATCGATACCTTGGAAACTAAGAACCGTAAAATTATGTGTAATAGCTTAAAAAATTCGTTGTGACATAGGCTTTTACCCGGATAGATGATGTCACCCCTAAAACAGTAAATAGTGATTTTACAGTGGGGAAAAAGGTTTTAAACGGGTAAAAATGATAATTGAACCTAAGATCTTTTGTTTTTGATGAAGAATAGCAGGGGGGTGAAAACCACCCCCAAATTGAAAAATCGATACCTTGGAAACTAAGAACCGTAAAATTATGTGTAATAGCTTAAAAAATTCGTTGTGACATAGGCTTTTACCCGGATAGATGATGTCACCCCTAAAACAGTAAATAGTGATTTTACAGTGGGGAAAAAGGTCTTAAACGGGTAAAAATGATAATTGAACCTAAGATCTTTTGTTTTTGAAGAAAAATAGCAGGGGGGTGAAAACTACCCCCAAATTGAAAAATCGATACCTTGGAAACTAAGAACCGTAAAATTATGTGTAATAGCTTAAAAAATTCGTTGTGACATAGGCTTTTACCCGGATAGATGATGTCACCCCTAAAACAGTAAATAGTGATTTTACAGTGGGGAAAAAGGTCTTAAACGGGTAAAAATGATAATTGAACCTAAGATCTTTTGTTTTTGATGAAAAATAGCAGGGGGGTGAAAACTACCCCAAAATTGAAAAATCGATACCTTGGAAACTAAGAACCGTAAAATTATGTGTAATAGCTTAAAAAATTCGTTGTGCCATAGGCTTTTACCCGGATAGATGATGTCACCCCTAAAACAGTAAATAGTGATTTTACAGTGGGGAAAAAGGTTTTAAACGGGTAAAAATGATAATTGAACCTAAGATCTTTTGTTTTTGATGAAAAATAGCAGGGGGGTGAAAACTACCCCAAAATTGAAAAATCGATACCTTGGAAACTAAGAACCGTAAAATTATGTGTAATAGCTTAAAAAATTCGTTGTGACATAGGCTTTTACCCCGGATAGATGATGTCACCCCTAAAACAGTAAATAGTGATTTTACAGTGGGGAAAAAGGTTTTAAACGGGTAAAAATGATAATTGAACCTAAGATCTTTTGTTTTTGATGAAAAATAGCAGGGGGGTGAAAACTACCCCAAAATTGAAAAATCGATACCTTGGAAACTAAGAACCGTAAAATTATGTGTAATAGCTTAAAAAATTCGTTGTGACATAGGCTTTTACCCGGATAGATGATGTCACCCCTAAAACAGTAAATAGTGATTTTACAGTGGGGAAAAAGGTCTTAAACGGGTAAAAATGATAATTGAACCTAAGATCTTTTGTTTTTGATGAAAAATAGCAGGGGGGTGAAAACTACCCCGTATATGAAAGGAGTGTAGACTTATTGATGTTGCAGATTGGAAACAGTGAAAGTTATCACTTTTGTTTAATTAGAAATCTTGCTCGCCTTGTGCGTTCAAGCATCACTAGCACTCAGAGAAGGATTTATATATGTAGACGTTGTTTGTCATATTATCTTCTTGAGGATGAGTTAAATGTTCACTTTGCAGACTGTAAACAGTTTCCTGTTGCAAAAAGCATAATGCCGACTGATGAACAAAGATTTGTTAATTTTACAGAATTCCGAGTTAAAGATACAGTTCCATTTATAATATATGCAGACACTGAATGCGTTTTGTCTCCAATTTCCTCCTGTTTTCCAAATAGTGACATTCATAACTCTACTTTAACACATAAACATATTCCTTACAGCATTTCTTTATACCTTCATTGTAATTTCGATAGTGAATTGTGCAGTTTCAAGCTCTTTAGGGGAAATAATTGCATTGAATTGTTTGTAAAGGAACTTTATAGTATTGTGGATAAACTTCAAACATATTACTTATCGGTTAAGCCAATGTTAAAGATGACCGAAAATGAAGAAAGATTATTTTTGTCAAGTAAAATGTGTCACATTTGCGAGAAACCGATTGCAGTTAATGAACTCAAAGTACGCGATCATTGTCACTTAACTGGAAAATATAGAGGAAGCGCACACAATAGTTGTAATTTAAATTACAAAGTAACAAAGGTTTTGCCTATAGCATTTCATAATCTAACCGCCTATGATGGACATTTTATAATTAAAGAAATTTGCGAGAAACGTGATGGAGAGGTGTTACATAATCCTGGTCATATAAAATTGTTAGCGATGAATATGGAACGTTACAAAGGGTTTACAAAGTATGTACGGGCTAAGAATGGATTCATTCAGTTAAGATTTTTCGATACATATAATTTCTTGTCCTGTTCACTAGATCAATGTTCATCTTCGTTAAGCGAAGATTCAAAGCAAATAACACAACGTTATTTTAATGATGATGCACAGTTTCGACTTACTGCGAGAAAAGGTGTGTTTCCCTATGAATACGTCACGAGTATGGATGTTCTTAACGAAACTAAATTACCTGAAATATCCAAGTTTTATAGCAGCCTTAATGATCAAACAATATCGAATGAAGAGTATGAGTTTGCTCAATCGGTGTGGGAAACGTTTTCCTGTCAAACATTAGGAGAATACGCAGATTTGTATTTAAAAGTTGACACTTCTTTTGGCGGATGTCTTTGAAAATTTTAGATCGAATGGCATGGAAACTTATGGCATTGATGCAGCTCATTTTTACACTGCTCCATCTATGTCTTGGTGTGCTATGAAAAAGATAACCAACGTTCAACTTGAATTGCTTCAAGATATTGATATGTTACACTTTTTTGAACGATCTATTCGAGGAGGAAATGTTCAGTGTATAACACGACATGCGATTGCTAATAATAAGTATATGAAAACTTATGATGAGAAAAAGCAAGACTCCTACATAATGTACTTTGACGTTAATAATTTGTATGGATATGCGATGATGGAATATCTTCCAACGGGTGGCTTTAAATGGATTGCAAATGTTGAAGGCTTTGATGTTTTAACTATTGATGATACTTCAGAAATTGGATATATTTTGGAAGTAGATTTGACTTATCCTCAAGAGTTACATGACAAACATTCAGATTACCCTCTATGTCCAGAAAAGTTGACAAAGCTAATGGCTACCCTAGATAATAAAGAACGTTATGTTTTGCATTATAGATTGTTAAAGCAATGTATTCAACTAGGAATGAAATTAGATCGTATTCACAGAATAATTGAATTCAATCAGAGCCAATGGCTAAAACCATATATTGATGTGAACACAGAGAAACGAAAACAAGCCAAAAATGATTTTGAAAAGAATTTTTATAAATTGATGAATAATGCAATTTTTGGTCGTTCACTGATGAATGTGAGGAAGTTAAGGGACATCAAATGGGTCACCAAATGGCATGGAGCTCGTGGTGGTAGGTCTTTAATAGCTAAGGCTAATTTTAAACATAGAATTATATTCGATGAACAATGTATGGTCATCGAGATGAGTAGACTAAAGATTTTTCACAATCAACCAGTATATGTTGGTGCATCTATATTAGATTTGTCTAAATGTAAAATGAATGACTTTCATTACAATGTTATTTTAGCAAATCCTGAATCAAATGTGAGGTTGTTATACACAGACACCGATAGTTTTATGTATATATTCTATTATGATATTTATGAGTTCATGAAACAACATTCAAATTTGTTTGATACTGGAAACTATGAAACAAACAATCCTTTTGGCATTGTGAGACAAAATAAAGGTGAAATTGGTTTAATGAAAGATGAAAATGCTGGAAGGATTGTTGAAGAATTTGTGGGGTTACGACCCAAAATGTATGCAATAAAATTGTGTGATGAAATGAATAGCTTGTGTAAGGCTAAAGGCATTAAGAAGAGTGTGAGTAAAAGTAAGAATATTGATGAGTATCGAAAGTGTCTTTATAACAGAGAAAAAGTCAACAAAGTTCAAGTTTGTATAATTTCAAAATCTCATTCTGTATTTACTGTTCGGCAAAATAAGTTGGCAATTTCATCAAACGAAGATAAAAGACACATAACTGAAAACGGAATTGATACTTTACCGTTTGGTCATTTTTCTCTGAAAAATGATTAGAAACAAATTGAGATTAAAGCAGTTCATCTCACTTACTTTATTTCTTTCACACACACACTTTTATGCTGGTAATAATACTAATTTTTGTGTGTTCCTTTGCTTATGAAATCCTAGACTAGGAGTTCCACATTCGACATGATAGCGGAGTTTCATCTCCCATAAACTCATCTCTGAGGTGGGTGCCAGAAAAGGCATCCAGCTGTAAAAACCACACCCTCACATAGACTTTCATAACTTCTTACGTTGAGGTTCATAACACTACGTTGATTGATTTATCGGTTTCCTTTTCACAATTCCTGTCTATACATTCCTCTTGAAGGTTGCAAGATGCTTGCAAGGTTCCTAAAATGCAATTAAATTTAATAAATACCTTAAGATGGTTTGATTTGTTTAATGATATGGTGTTAATAGTATTTTTAGGTTTTGACTGGCTTTGCATTAAGAATTGACTAACCAAACATGAGTTACCTATCAGGGAAACATTTTGGCCACTATGTTGGCTATTGACCAGTGAGTTTAGCTGTTTATCATTTTTTTAAATCATAAACAACAGAGGGTTAAACGTATAGATAAACCGTGTGACCATGTTTGTTAAACAAGACATTATACCAGAGACAATTAGAATACTTATGTAGAGTTTACCAAAAATAATGTTGTGTAACAGTAAATGCTAGTCAACAGTTATACACTTCTAAAAAAAATCATCATACAATACCTGAGAGCTCTTCTAAAATTATTGATGTGTAACATGATTCCACTAACTTGCTATGTATTTTTTGGCTTGGGGGTGATTTTCAAGAAATGCAAATGGAACTGAAATGCAATACAAACAATGAGCGTGCCTGGTGGCTGAGATTGATACCACGACGTACTGTCGGTTATGTAGCTATGTGGAATGTATATCAAATATGGTTTACTTCAAGGTCTGGAGATCCCTACAATTCCTACAATAAATGATCTTGAAATGGTCATCCTATGGTGTGAAAATATTTATTAGGTATATATATATTTACTGAAAACAATTATGATTTATTAAATGTTTATATGTTTACAGTATTGTTATTTAATGTAAGCACTTGAGGCACTACCGACCAATGGGAAGCAAAAAGTGGGAGCATATATGGGATGAAATGTGGGAGCAAAGCAAATATAAAAAGTGGGAGCAAATATGCTAACAAATATGTCAACAAATATGCCGGCAAAAGTATATACACAATTCAAGATAGTTGAAAGTAAAGTATATACACAATTCAAGTTAGCATATTTGCTCCCACTTTTTATATTTGCTTTGCTCCCACATTTCATCCCATATATGCTCCCACTTTTTGCTTCCCATTGGTCGGTAGTGCCTCAAGTGCTTACATTAAATAACAATACTGTAAACATATAAACATTTAATAAATCATAATTGTTTTCAGTAAATATATATATATATACCTAATAAATATTTTCACACCATAGGATGACCATTTCAAGATCATTTATTGTAGGAATTGTAGGGATCTCCAGACCTTGAAGTAAACCATATTTGATATACATTCCACATAGCTACATAACCGACAGTACGTCGTGGTATCAATCTCAGCCACCAGGCACGCTCATTGTTTGTATTGCATTTCAGTTCCATTTGCATTTCTTGAAAATCACCCCCAAGCCAAAAAATACATAGCAAGTTAGTGGAATCATGTTACACATCAATAATTTTAGAAGAGCTCTCAGGTATTGTATGATGATTTTTTTTAGAAGTGTATAACTGTTGACTAGCATTTACTGTTACACAACATTATTTTTGGTAAACTCTACATAAGTATTCTAATTGTCTCTGGTATAATGTCTTGTTTAACAAACATGGTCACACGGTTTATCTATACGTTTAACCCTCTGTTGTTTATGATTTAAAAAAATGATAAACAGCTAAACTCACTGGTCAATAGCCAACATAGTGGCCAAAATGTTTCCCTGATAGGTAACTCATGTTTGGTTAGTCAATTCTTAATGCAAAGCCAGTCAAAACCTAAAAATACTATTAACACCATATCATTAAACAAATCAAACCATCTTAAGGTATTTATTAAATTTAATTGCATTTTAGGAACCTTGCAAGCATCTTGCAACCTTCAAGAGGAATGTATAGACAGGAATTGTGAAAAGGAAACCGATAAATCAATCAACGTAGTGTTATGAACCTCAACGTAAGAAGTTATGAAAGTCTATGTGAGGGTGTGGTTTTTACAGCTGGATGCCTTTTCTGGCACCCACCTCAGAGATGAGTTTATGGGAGATGAAACTCCGCTATCATGTCGAATGTGGAACTCCTAGTCTAGGATTTCATAAGCAAAGGAACACACAAAAATTAGTATTATTACCAGCATAAAAGTGTGTGTGTGAAAGAAATAAAGTAAGTGAGATGAACTGCTTTAATCTCAATTTGTTTCTAATCATTTTTCAGAGAAAAATGACCAAACGGTAAAGTATCAATTCCGTTTTCAGTTATGTGTCTTTTATCTTCGTTTGATGAAATTGCCAACTTATTTTGCCGAACAGTAAATACAGAATGAGATTTTGAAATTATACAAACTTGAACTTTGTTGACTTTTTCTCTGTTATAAAGACACTTTCGATACTCATCAATATTCTTACTTTTACTCACACTCTTCTTAATGCCTTTAGCCTTACACAAGCTATTCATTTCATCACACAATTTTATTGCATACATTTTGGGTCGTAACCCCACAAATTCTTCAACAATCCTTCCAGCATTTTCATCTTTCATTAAACCAATTTCACCTTTATTTTGTCTCACAATGCCAAAAGGATTGTTTGTTTCATAGTTTCCAGTATCAAACAAATTTGAATGTTGTTTCATGAACTCATAAATATCATAATAGAATATATACATAAAACTATCGGTGTCTGTGTATAACAACCTCACATTTGATTCAGGATTTGCTAAAATAACATTGTAATGAAAGTCATTCATTTTACATTTAGACAAATCTAATATAGATGCACCAACATATACTGGTTGATTGTGAAAAATCTTTAGTCTACTCATCTCGATGACCATACATTGTTCATCGAATATAATTCTATGTTTAAAATTAGCCTTAGCTATTAAAGACCTACCACCACGAGCTCCATGCCATTTGGTGACCCATTTGATGTCCCTTAACTTCCTCACATTCATCAGTGAACGACCAAAAATTGCATTATTCATCAATTTATAAAAATTCTTTTCAAAATCATTTTTGGCTTGTTTTCGTTTCTCTGTGTTCACATCAATATATGGTTTTAGCCATTGGCTCTGATTGAATTCAATTATTCTGTGAATACGATCTAATTTCATTCCTAGTTGAATACATTGCTTTAACAATCTATAATGCAAAACATAACGTTCTTTATTATCTAGGGTAGCCATTAGCTTTGTCAACTTTTCTGGACATAGAGGGTAATCTGAATGTTTGTCATGTAACTCTTGAGGATAAGTCAAATCTACTTCCAAAATATATCCAATTTCTGAAGTATCATCAATAGTTAAAACATCAAAGCCTTCAACATTTGCAATCCATTTAAAGCCACCCGTTGGAAGATATTCCATCATCGCATATCCATACAAATTATTAACGTCAAAGTACATTATGTAGGAGTCTTGCTTTTTCTCATCATAAGTTTTCATATACTTATTATTAGCAATCGCATGTCGTGTTATACACTGAACATTTCCTCCTCGAATAGATCGTTCAAAAAAGTGTAACATATCAATATCTTGAAGCAATTCAAGTTGAACGTTGGTTATCTTTTTCATAGCACACCAAGACATAGATGGAGCAGTGTAAAAATGAGCTGCATCAATGCCATAAGTTTCCATGCCATTCGATCTAAAATTTTCAAAGACATCCGCCAAAAGAAGTGTCAACTTTTAAATACAAATCTGCGTATTCTCCTAATGTTTGACAGGAAAACGTTTCCCACACCGATTGAGCAAACTCATACTCTTCATTCGATATTGTTTGATCATTAAGGCTGCTATAAAACTTGGATATTTCAGGTAATTTAGTTTCGTTAAGAACATCCATACTCGTGACGTATTCATAGGGAAACACACCTTTTCTCGCAGTAAGTCGAAACTGTGCATCATCATTAAAATAACGTTGTGTTATTTGCTTTGAATCTTCGCTTAACGAAGATGAACATTGATCTAGTGAACAGGACAAGAAATTATATGTATCGAAAAATCTTAACTGAATGAATCCATTCTTAGCCCGTACATACTTTGTAAACCCTTTGTAACGTTCCATATTCATCGCTAACAATTTTATATGACCAGGATTATGTAACACCTCTCCATCACGTTTCTCGCAAATTTCTTTAATTATAAAATGTCCATCATAGGCGGTTAGATTATGAAATACTATAGGCAAAACCTTTGTTACTTTGTAATTTAAATTACAACTATTGTGTGCGCTTCCTCTATATTTTCCAGTTAAGTGACAATGATCGCGTACTTTGAGTTCATTAACTGCAATCGGTTTCTCGCAAATGTGACACATTTTACTTGACAAAAATAATCTTTCTTCATTTTCGGTCATCTTTAACATTGGCTTAACCGATAAGTAATATGTTTGAAGTTTATCCACAATACTATAAAGTTCCTTTACAAACAATTCAATGCAATTATTTCCCCTAAAGAGCTTGAAACTGCACAATTCACTATCGAAATTACAATGAAGGTATAAAGAAATGCTGTAAGGAATATGTTTATGTGTTAAAGTAGAGTTATGAATGTCACTATTTGGAAAACAGGAGGAAATTGGAGACAAAACGCATTCAGTGTCTGCATATATTATAAATGGAACTGTATCTTTAACTCGGAATTCTGTAAAATTAACAAATCTTTGTTCATCAGTCGGCATTATGCTTTTTGCAACAGGAAACTGTTTACAGTCTGCAAAGTGAACATTTAACTCATCCTCAAGAAGATAATATGACAAACAACGTCTACATATATAAATCCTTCTCTGAGTGCTAGTGATGCTTGAACGCACAAGGCGAGCAAGATTTCTAATTAAACAAAAGTGATAACTTTCACTGTTTCCAATCTGCAACATCAATAAGTCTACACTCCTTTCATATACGGGGTAGTTTTCACCCCCCTGCTTATTTCATCAAAAACAAAAGATCTTAGGTTCAATTATCATTTTTACCCGTTTAAGACCTTTTTCCCCACTGTAAAATCACTATTTACTGTTTTAGGGGTGACATCATCTATCCGGGTAAAAGCCTATGTCACAACGAATTTTTTAAGCTATTACACATAATTTTACGGTTCTTAGTTTCCAAGGTATCGATTTTTCAATTTTGGGGTAGTTTTCACCCCCCTGCTATTTTTCATCAAAAACAAAAGATCTTAGGTTCAATTATCATTTTTACCCGTTTAAAACCTTTTTCCACACTATAAAATCACTATTTACTGTTTTAGGGGTGACATCATCTATCCGGGGTAAAAGCCTATGTCACAACGAATTTTTTAAGCTATTACACATAATTTTACGGTTCTTAGTTTCCAAGGTATCGATTTTTCAATTTTGGGGTAGTTTTCACCCCCCTGCTATTTTTCATCAAAAACAAAAGATCTTAGGTTCAATTATCATTTTTACCCGTTTAAAACCTTTTTCCCCACTGTAAAATCACTATTTACTGTTTTAGGGGTGACATCATCTATCCGGGTAAAAGCCTATGTCACAACGAATTTTTTAAGCTATTACACATAATTTTACGGTTCTTAGTTTCCAAGGTATCGATTTTTCAATTTTGGGGTAGTTTTCACCCCCCTGCTATTTTTCATCAAAAACAAAAGATCTTAGGTTCAATTATCATTTTTACCCGTTTAAGACCTTTTTCCCCACTGTAAAATCACTATTTACTGTTTTAGGGGTGACATCATCTATCCGGGTAAAAGCCTATGTCACAACGAATTTTTTAAGCTATTACACATAATTTTACGGTTCTTAGTTTCCAAGGTATCGATTTTTCAATTTGGGGGTAGTTTTCACCCCCCCTGCTATTTTTCTTCAAAAACAAAAGATCTTAGGTTCAATTATCATTTTTACCCGTTTAAGACCTTTTTCCCCACTGTAAAATCACTATTTACTGTTTTAGGGGTGACATCATCTATCCGGGTAAAAGCCTATGTCACAACGAATTTTTTAAGCTATTACACATAATTTTACGGTTCTTAGTTTCCAAGGTATCGATTTTTCAATTTGGGGGTGGTTTTCACCCCCCTGCTATTTTTCATCAAAAACAAAAGATCTTAGGTTCAATTATCATTTTTACCCGTTTAAAACATTTTTCACCACTGTAAAATCACTATTTACTGTTTTAGGGGTGACATCATCTATCCGGGTAAAAGCCTATGTCACAACGAATTTTTTAAGCTATTACACATAATTTTACGGTTCTTAGTTTCCAAGGTATCGATTTTTCAATTTTGGGGTAGTTTTCACCCCCCTGCTATTTTTCATCAAAAACAAAAGATCTTAGGTTCAATTATCATTTTTACCCGTTTAAGACCTTTTTCCCCACTGTAAAATCACTATTTACTGTTTTAGGGGTGACATCATCTATCCGGGTAAAAGCCTATGTCACAACGAATTTTTTAAGCTATTACACATAATTTTACGGTTCTTAGTTTCCAAGGTATCGATTTTTCAATTTGGGGGTAGTTTTCACCCCTCTGCTATTTTTCATCAAAAACAAAAGATCTTAGGTTCAATTATCATTTTTACCCGTTTAAGACCTTTTTCCCCACTGTAAAATCACTATTTACTGTTTTAGGGGTGACATCATCTATCCGGGTAAAAGCCTATGTCACAACGAATTTTTTAAGCTATTACACATAATTTTACGGTTCTTAGTTTCCAAGGTATCGATTTTTCAATTTGGGGGTAGTTTTCACCCCCCTGCTATTTTTCATCAAAAACAAAAGATCTTAGGTTCATTTATCATTTTTAGGTGTTTAACACGTTTTTTCCCCATAACATGACTATTTACTGTTTTAGGGGTGAAATGACCAATCCAGGTAAAAGCCTATGTCATCACCTATTTTTAAAGCTATAACGCCTAATTTTAGGGTTCATAGTTTCCAAGATATTGAGTTTTCAATTTTGGGGGGGTAGTTTCACCCCATAAAGGGGGACGTCGCCCCAAGTGCTAGGACCCCTCATACAAGTCCCTAGCATGATTGGTTCACGAGATATTAACAAAAGTGTAGTTAGGCCCTTTTGACAAGAAAATAAATGAATGATACTTTCAAAAACGAGGTGTCACCCCAAGTGCTAGGATACTGCCTATGGGAAAATCCCATCGTGGGTTCAGAAAATATTAACAAATGTGTAGTTAGACCCTTTTGACAAAAGCCACCGGTGTGCATACATACAAAAATTGCTCTTTCACCCCAGGTAAGGGTAGTTTTTATTTTGGGGGTTGACATACCTCATTCATACAAAAGGAGAATTCACTACGAGTCCTATGACACCCCATATGTTTACATCGCATTATTGGTTAGCGAGATACTAAAAATCGAATGACCTATTAGATTTTTGTTTTTTTAATAAATTTTTTAAAAAGCCTCATCTATAAAGAATCTTTTAAAAATTCCGCTCTCTTACAAAAGCCCTCAAGTGCGCATGCATACAAAAATAACCACTACTTAACCTCCGGGTAAGGGTAGATTTATTTTGGGGTGGATATACTCCCGTCCATAGCAAGGGGTGGTTCACCACAAGTCCTACGACACCCTATATGCATCGTTCTAGCCTTACAAGCTCATTAAATTCGCCAAATTGTCAAAAAAGCACGTTTACCTCAAATTGCGTTTCCAAATTCCACCCATTTTAAAAAATTACCTCACCATCAAATAGAGCGGGAAAAATAGCATTTAAACGAACCCTCACTCAACCCTAGTCCTCGCCCGCCACCAAACATTTCCCAACATAGCCATACGTATTCAAGCACACACGCGACTTGCAAGAGAACATACACTACCCCACTACCCGCGAATAACCTTTTGTTTTTGGTGCTCACACTCGCATGGGTGTCAGATGACAGTTAGCATCCTAATAAACATCCTCCATGACGTCAACACCCATTAACTTTTTATCACCATCGCACAAACAAGCCAAAGGGTCAACCTCTTCCCACGCTAACACGTGCACTGCACATGCTCGCTCCTGGACCACGTGCTCGCTCTAAGGACCCATGACGTCATCCCATGACGTCATCAGGATTACGCAATTTCTGGTCATGATGATGCAATATTCAAAGTCTAGCGAATTATACTACTGCCGATGGTTACTTCACATCTGATTGTGGGGTCCAGCATAAATCTCGTATCCTTCTTATGGCCAATAGCAATAAATTATGGCCATTGCATTTTTAGCCTACTTTCGATTTTTGCAAAAAATGAAAGTAGACTTATGAGATCAACACAGGGCGAAAAAAGTGTGTCTGTCTGTGTGTGTGTATGTGTGTGTGTGAGTCTGTGTGTGTGTATGGGTGTGTGTGTGTGAGAGAGTCTCTGTGTGTGTGTGTCTGTGTGTGTGTGTGAGTGTGTGTACTCTGAATGTCTGTCCCCCCCTATCAATTCGAACACGGTGAATGCGAATTGAACGAAATTTGGTACAAAGGTAGCACTAGCAAAGGACACCTCAGTGTCATGTTTTATATCGCCGCCATCTTTACTAAAACTGAATGGCGGCCACTCAAACGTTCAAAACGTAAAATCAAATAACGACTAACCAAATCATCCGATCTCTACCAAATTTGGTAACAACATACCTTCGTATAGGGTGCGTCTTGTGACCAAACTACAAGGTCGTCCGCCATACCATTTCAGGATGGCGGCCGTGCGAATTATGCAAACTTTATAATCCATATCATGGGACCCACCAGTTCCGATTATCGAGCCGAGAATCGTTTTAACTGTTCTAAAGGAAGAGGCACGTTCGAAATTAAAAGTTTATTTTGTAATACTATAGTGCAGACGTGATTTTAAAAAGCTGAGCCGATTCAGTAATAAGACAAGATGGCAGCGGATATCTTGTGCCTGACTTATATTTCACTAATTTGAGTATTGCATGCAATATAGCGTACTGATACAAAATAAATAAACTTTGTATGAAATGCTTTATATATAAATAATATACTCCAGTGATGAAATCGTTTAGTATAAATCATTATTTGCTAACAAGTTCTATGTAAGTCATTTTATATAGAACGATATTCGTTGACACAATTAGCTCAGTGGTAGAGCTTTAGCCTATCGCTCAAATGCCTATGGTTCAAACCCGGTCAGAGCTATTTTTTTTTGCTTGAAATGTTATATGTTTATTGTTTTGTAATGACTCAGATGTTTTAAAATTAAGCGTTATATTGTGCATATTATGTTGTAAAATATATATTTAATTAAAACATAATTCGCCAGCAGATTTACTCGAGACATCTAGCTGCCAAAAAGGTAACTGCACGCCGCTACTTATTAACTTCCAGATTTTATTGAAAAGTTTCTTCTTCTGGCCGCTAGAATGCACTCGCTCTGTTAGGATTATATTGTTCGATATTTCACCACTAGATATCACGACTAGTCTACGTGGGGCTCCATTGATTACTATACCATTGGCATTGTATGCGCATCGAATTTGAAGAATGACAAGATGATACTACGATACATTTTTACTTTTTATTTTAAAGGGTTTGTAACAGCCTATTGTGCGTTATTTGAAAATGTTAATTGAAGTAAAGAACAAAACGATTTCACATAGTATCTGAACTCTACCGTTGGTGCTAGTTCAGGATATTAATTAATACTTTTATTTCAGCCAAATAGCAATCGAAAATATCCACATGGTTGGTATACACACGTCTCTGTAAGGTCATGGAAAGATTTGTTAATTCAATTAGGGTTGTGAAAGTCATACGCAGCCAGACGTGTAAAGACATGCCTCAACTCAAAGTTGGATGTTGCCCGCGTCAGGCCGATTATGTAATAATAATAATAATAATAATAATAATAATAATAATAATAATAATAATAATAATAATAATAATAATAGTAATAATAATAATAATAATAATAATAATAATGTTATTGGTTTTACGTCCCTTTTAACTACTGTTGCTTTTAGAGACGCCGGGGTGCCAGCATTTTGTCCCGTAGGGGATCTTTAACGTGCCAGTAAATCTACTAACACGGCTCCCTCGCATTTGTGCACCCTCAAATGCCAGCTGACTGCGCCAGGATACGAACCTGAAACATACGGTCCAGCAAGCGAGATCGTTACCGCTGAGCCACGCCGCCAGTCCGGTCGATTATGTCTGCAGATCCATAACATTCTTTAGTTACTTCTTATCTTTCTTTCTTCAATGATGGTAGCAGTTTTTATCTAGGTTGTGGCGTTTGGAAGAGGTAAATCGTTTCTAAGGTCTTCAACAAAGAATAGTTCTATTATACTCTTTGATAATAACAACGAGTTATAACTATACTCATACATTTAGGAGAAAGTAGGCTATATGTTCTTTACTGAACATCTTGTTTGCTTCTAACACGAGGAAGACACAAAAACATGGATCGCTTAACATTTCTGAAACGTTACAGCTGCATCTTAGATCAAGTTTGGTGATTCCTAACGTTTGTAGTGACTCACCTTCTGAATTGTGTTTTTTGAACGTGAGCTAGGATATCAGGCTCTCCACAGTGTTGGCAGCATACAGAGTCCTGGCTACGCTCATGGAGGCCTCACACAAGAGCAACTTTTGCTTCCACTTATTTGTGCTAGGCTACTCACTTTCATGTCTACTTCTGGATTAGTCGTTCTCCTTAAAATATGGTGATTAGATAGTTTCTGTACTTTTTCAATCAACCTGCGAGTTCATTCTTTGTTTCCCATAGATCCGCTTCAGTCTCAAGTGTCGACTATATATATTCACTTGGTTCCTAACTAGTAAATCACTGCCTTCGTCATTATCACCATCTTCATCATCATCACCGTCCTGACAAACTCCCTTGTTGTAAAAACACAAATTACGCACCATGTCACCATGCCTTCAAGCAATTCTTGCACTCTCTGTATATATGTGGCACAGTCTCCCTACATGATGATTACTATACTTTGGAAGTTCATTCACTGAAAATTGCAAAATTAGCTTCGAGGTTTTCCTATGACAAGAACTTAGAATGCAATGAAAATCAAATGTCTTAAATACGATAGGTGGATTACATATAAATATGCAATTGGATTAACTCACGAGGGCTACTTGTAGCATAGACCTTTGAGAATATTTTACGGAAGCTTTTCTAACAACCCTACGAAGTGATTCGATCTCATAGTTCCCATATCAATGTTCGAATTGCAGAATAAGGATGTAGAAAAAAGGAAACTCGTGCCCACTGACCTGGTGCAAGTCCTCGATATGAACACCGCGTAGATGACTTGCGTATCATCGATACCATTTCAGTACCTCAAACTGAAATTCAATTTCTTGACAGGGAAGGGAATCAAACCCGGACCACCGCGCCGGGGCCACAGTCAAGAATGTTAGTCGCTACACCACAAGGTGGTCTATTTCATTGTCAGATCAACTGATTGTACGATACCATGTACTTTCTACACAGCACGAACTATAATAGTACACATTTCTTTGTATTTTTGTTTTGGCATTACATAGCCCCTGGAACGTTAGGGAGATGATTCGAATACCATAACCCTAGAGCCGATTAATTCCAAAAACTAACAAACAAAACAGTTTTAGGCACTCCACCGAAAGAAATACCGACAGGCTGGTAGAAAGACCGACAACATTATTTTGTAATTTTCAGAGCGAAATTGTTTTCTAATGAATAGCACTCTAGGTCTACATAGGCATACTGTTCAAATAATGAAAATTGTCTAAAAATTCAAAAGTTAGAAGGATTTCATGTCAACTAGCTTATTTTGCCTTTTATCTTATGTGTAGGTGAATTCCATGAGGTATTGTTTCAGGCGATGTTGAAAATAAGAATATTAAACATAAATTACCTTAGATTGCGACGGAATATTTTTCATTTTAGAATCCTGTTAAATTTACTAACGCATGTTTCTCGAACTCACATATCCCTGAACAGCATCAATCTGGTCAGTTGGTGAATTCAGAATCTTGTTATTGAAATACAGCTTTATAGTCCTAATGTAGTTTTTTGGTTCTATACATAATTATTCCGGTTGCTATGAGGTAGGGGATGTGGTGAGACAGTTTCCTTGTGGAAATGATATTACGGATAGACGCCCTTCATGATGCCAATCTCATGAGAGGAGTTAATGACAAATGAAATTAATGATGTAAGCTATGCAGTGGCTGTGTGTGGTCTTTCGAGTTCGGAGTAGTCTGAACTTGCACGTTAACATGTGCAGCTACCTCGGCTGGTTTGTGACATTATGTCAACAAATTAATACATGTATTTCAACTCTTCTGATTTCATACTGGCCCCTGTTACTGTCACATACATGTTTACCAATATGCCTGATTCCATTATTAGGATTATTATATCTCGCTGCACTTGCTGCATCACCCAAAGAGCTTGCAAATTCCTGTATCCTTGTTGCAGTTCTGGTTCATGTACGTCTAAATATCATGTTTTATACATCTTCGGTGTGTTAGGTAGATTTCATTAGAAAGCTAACTATTTCAATGGTTACCATGTTTCGACTTCCGGAAAATTTCACATCCCCTAGACTCCAAAACCCCCGTCAGTTCAAAAGTTTATATAATATGTACTGTAGGTTATGTGCCCGTCAGAGGAGCTATCAGGGTTGCCAACAGCCGAAACGACATCCCTAACACCTCACCTGCCGGACCCATGTGCCATGAAGATCAGGTGAATTTCTTATAGGCCATAGCGGCACGAGAATCCATGATCAAGGGGATCCGAGATAACATGGTTGCTAAAAAGGTCATAAACAGCCCAAGAAAATACACCTCTTAAAACTAGACTGAGAAATAAACTTCCAGGCTTAAGTAAAACATGTAGAAATATTTATTCAAAATATTCAGACACCTAGCCTAGTTCGGAGGGTTTTTATCTAATCCGCAAACTAATAAATAAACAAAAATAAAAGATCAGTACCCTACCTGTAAACTACTGTAAACCCTCGCGAAAGATCTATCTGACAAAGTAAAGCAACAACAGCAACACTGGGAAAATGGTACGGCAATAATCTTTAAGTCAGGTTACAAAATAAGCTAATAACTGAATTTACATTTAACAGGGTAGCAATAGCAAGTCTAAGTTAGGATGATACCATTTCCTCATTTACATTTATTTTTAAATAGTCTAGCTAATTCCTAACAATTAATACAAAATTTACGGCGATGACGTCCGTAAAGGAAAACAGTTAGTACAAATCTACATGACAAGCCGTAAAAAAAACATTAAATGCCCTCTTACAATCTAAAAAAGGGTAAAAATGGGGTTATCATACACTTGAATAAATAACAAGACCATAAACAATATTATTCCTGCCTTCGCCCTGGGTTACTCTTTGTAAACCAGTGTCATCTACGTGCATGCTAATTACGGTGGCGATTGCGTAATAAAAAAGTCCTCTCGGCACGCCGGAAGGCGGAGGTAGATTTCACCGGACAAAATTGGGGATAGGCGAAAATAGGCAGAATATGCAGGTTTTCGTAGAAGGATCAGACCTCATTTATTGCGAGAAGGTATTTTATAATTGAAGCTTAATTAACTTTGTTTTTCGTCATTTTATGCTTATTTTAAACATTTTATTGTCTTATGGGAAAGGTAACCTTCTTGTCATTTGGGGTCCATTTTTATACTTGTGGTCACACTGTCCTTATGCAAGGTTTCGACACTGACGTGTAACTATGTAACGGTCTGTTACTTCTTCACGCAAAATTATATCTCCCGCAGAGATTTTGGTTGGTTCCTCAGTTTAGGGGCTGCGACAACGCGGTCATGTAACCCCGTGTACTTAGGGATGGCTGTATTAGTCTGTAATTCAGGTAAGGACTGCAGACGGTCAATTTCAAGCAGTAGTTCCTAATGTTGCTACCAGGTACTACCGTCAACGACATCTACCTGTGAACTTGGCTACTAGATGCCACCGCAGCCAGCAACTCGCAACGAACGTTGGAACTTCCCCTCCAAAGGAAAGCATACTGAGGGATTTTTAGCGCTCTTAGAAAATCCGACGACTTCGGCCGGCTTTGAACTCGCGACCTTGGGCATAGACATTCAGCATGCTTGCTACCAGTTACGTCACCGAAGCCGCTTCACAATTAGTCAGATGGAATTCTGAATATGATCTCGTGCAAGTGCGTTATCTTGGCAACGACTGATGGCTCATCCCTCATCAATTTAGTAGTATTGCCATGGCAACCACTGATAGCTCTTGGCATTTTCTTATAATTCTGAAATCATTTTTCTCATCCCTTGGCATAATGGCGGGTCATATCAAAAATTCTTTCAGACAAAATTTTAGGTAATTATTAGGGGAATATTGTCCATTTTGTACGGTTTTGATATTGTGCCTATTAAGAGAGATATGACTAATGTTTCCCGAAAAACCCACTTTTTCCCACCCCTTTGGTCAATGGTTGGTGCTACAAAAAACTCTTCAAACATAAATTTTTGGGCTTTATCCGACACATAGTATGAACGTTGAACGGATTCGATATTTCACATATTAAGAGAGTTAGAGCAATATTTCACTTTTTCGAAAAAAGCCCCCCATTTTCACCCCCTTCGACCGATTTAGCCCAGTAACGAACTCGACCGAGATTTTATGGGTATACATATTCGGTAAAATATTCAAAGTGATTGGTGCAAAATTACGGCAGTTATCGTGTCCACAAGAAACTGATATGCATATATATATATACACATATACATACATAAATTATATATAAACTTTTGAACTGACGGTGGTTTTGAGGTCTGGGGGATGTGAAACGCGAAGATATGTCGAAATTTTCCGGAAGTCGAAACATGGTACCCACTGCAATAGTTAGCTTTCTAATGAAATCTACCTCTGGTTGGTTCCTCAGTTTAGGGGCTGCGACAACGCGGTCATCTAACCCCGTGTACTTTGGGTGAGTGTAGAATCTGTCTGATAAACGGTGTGAATTGTAATGGCTGTAGTAGTCTTAATTCAGGTAAGGACTGCAGACGGTCAATTTCAAGCAGTAGTTCCTAATGTTGCTACCAGGTACTACCGTCAACGACACCTAGCTGTGAACTTGGCAACTAGATGCCACACCAACCAGCAACTCGCAACGAACGTTGGAACTTCCCCTCCAAAGGAAAGCATACTGAGGGATTTTAGCTCTCTTAGAAAATCTGACGACTTCGGCCGGCTTTAAAACCGCGACCTTGGGCATAGACATTCTGCATGCTACCACTTACGTCACCGAAGCCGCTTCCCACTTAGATGAAAATACTGAATCTGATCTCGTGCAAGTGCGTTGTCATGGCAACGTCTGATGGCTCATCCCTCATCAATTTAGTAGTGTTGCCATGGCAACCTCTGATAGCTCTTGGCATTTTCTTATAATTCCGAAATCATTTTTCTCATCCCTTGGCATAATGGTGGGTCATATCAAAAATTCTTTCAGACAAAAGTTTTAGGTAATTATTAGGGGAATATTGTACATTTCGTACGGTTTTGATATTGTGCCTATTAAGAGAGATATGATTAATGTTTCCCGAAAAACCCACTTTTTCCTACCCCTTTGGTCAATGGTTGGTGATATAAAAAACTCTTCAAACATAAATTTTTGGGCTTTATCCGACACATAGTATGAACGTTGAACGGATTCGATATTTCACATATTAAGAGAGTTATAGCAATATTTCACTTTTTCGAAAAAAGCCCCCCATTTTCACCCCCTTCTACCGATTTAGCCCAGTAACGAACTCCACCGTGATTTTATAGGTATACATATTCGGTAAAAAGTGATTGGTGAAAAATTATGGCAGTTATCGTGTCCACAAGAAACTGATATACACACATCAAAAAAAGTTTTGCATCACCTCGGTTCCAAGAGTTCCGGAACCGTTAAATACAAAGGGAATAGAGATCAACACAAACAACATTTCAGCTCGTTTTATTGCTCATGAGACCCACACATTGCATGTTGTACCATCATACAGCTAGACTTTCAGCATTTGTGGTCCAGATTGCAGTACACACCACTACCTCTAATACCCAGTAGCACGTCCTCTTGCATTGATGCATGCCTGTATTCGCCGTGGCATACTATCCACAAGTTCATCAAGACACTGTTGGTCCAAATTGTCCCACTCCTCAACGACAATTCGGCGTAAATCTCTCAGAGTGGTTGGTGGGTCAAGACGTCCATAAACAGCCCTTTTCAACATATCCCAGGCATGTTCGATAGGGTTCATGTCTGGCGAACATGCTGGCCACTGTAGTCGAGCGATGTCGTTATCTTGAAGGAACGCATTCATAAGATGTGCACGATGAGGTCGAGAATTGTCGTCCATGAAGACAAATGCCTCTCCAATATTCTGCCGATATGGTTGCACTATGGGTCGGAGGATGTCATTCAGGTATCGTAAAGCCGTTTCGGAGCCTTCCATGACCACCAGTGGCGTACGTCGGCCCCAAATAATGCCACCCCAAAACATCAGGGAACCACCACCTTGCTGCACTCGCTGGACAGTGTGTCTAAGACGTTCAGCCTGACCAGGGTGCCTCCAAACACGTCTCCGACGATTGTCTGGTTTTGAGGCATATGCGACACTCATCGGTGAAGAGAACGTGATGCCAATTCCGTGGGGTCCATTCAGCATGTTGTTGGGCCCATCTGTACCGCGCTGCATGGTGTTGGGGTTGCAAAGCTGGACCTCGCCATGGACGTCGGGAGTGAAGTTGCGCATCATGCAGCCTATTGCGCACAGTTTGAGTTGAAACACGACGTCCTGTGGCTGAACGAAACGCATTATTCAACATGGTGGCATTGCTGTCAGGGTTCCTCCGAGCGGCAATCCGTAAGTAGCGGTCATCCACTACAGTAGTAGCCCTTGGGCGGCCTGAGCGAGGCCTGTCATCGACAGTTCCTGCATCTCTGTACCTCCTCCATGTCCGAAAAACATCGCTTTGGTTCACTCTGAGACGCCTGGAAACTTCCCTTGTTGAGAGCCCTTCTTGACACAAAGTAACAATGCGGACGCGATCGAACTGCGGTATTGACCTTCTAGGCATGGTAGAACTACAGACAACATGAGCAGCGTACCTTCGTCCTGGTGGAATGACTGGAACTGATCGGCTGTCGTACCCCCTCCGTCTAATAGGCCCTGCTCATGCATGGTTGTTTACATCTTTGAGCAGTTTTAGTGACATCTATGAACAGTCAAAGGGACTGTATCTTGGATACAATATACACAGTCAACGTCTATATGCCGGAGATCTGGGAACCGAGGTGATGCAAAACTTTTTTTGATGTGTGTATATACTTTTGAACTGACGGTGGTTTTGGGGTCTGGGGGATGTGAAACGCGAAGATATGTCGATATTTTCCTGAAGTCGAAACATGGTAGCCTACCCATTGCAATAGTTAGCTTTCTAATGAAATCTACCTCTGGTTGGTTCCTCAGTTTAGGGGCTGTGACAACGCGGTCATCTAACCCCGTGTACTTTGGGTGAGTGTAGAATCTGTCTGATAAACGGTGTGAATTGTAATGGCTGTATTAGTCTGTAATTCAGGTAAGGACTGCAGACGGTCAATTTCAAGCAGTAGTTCCTAATGTTGCTACCAGGTACTACCGTCAATGACACCTAGCTGTGAACTTGGCTACTAGATGCCACCCCAACCAGCAACTCGTAACGAACGTTGGAACTTCCCCTCCAAAGGAAAGCATACTGAGGGATTTTAGCGCTCTTAGAAAATCCGACGACTTCGGCCGGCTTTGAAACCGCGACCTTGGGCATAGACATTCTGCATGCTACCAGTTACGTCACCGAAGCCGCTTCCCACTTGTTAGTCAGATGTCAAAGTCAACCCCTGGCACCATCCAGCCCATGACGGGCTAAGGCCGACCAAGCGACCGCTGCCCAGCGTGATCAGCGCGTCGGGTCCCCTCGGCCGTTAATATTGGTATTCGTGATCGGGGTGCTGTCTCACTGTCAGACAGCTACTCAATTGTCCTCACGAGGCTGAGTGCACCCCGTTCCAACCCTCACGTCAGTTTTAAAATCCCTGACGGAGCCGGGGATCGAACCCGGGGCCTCCGGGTGAGAGGCAGGCGCGCTACCCCAACACCACGGGGCCGGCTTAGATGGAAATACTGAATCTGATCTCGTGCAAGTGCGTTGTCATGGCAACGGCTCATCCCTCATCAATTTAGTAGTGTTGCCATGGCAACTTCTGATAGCTCTTGGCATTTTCTTATAATTCCGAAATCATTTTTCTCATCCCTTGGCGTAATGGAGGGTCATATCAAAAATTCTTTCAGACAAAAGTTTTAGGTAATTATTAGGGGAATATTGTCCATTTTGTACGGTTTTGATATTGTGCCTATTAAGAGAGATATGATTAATGTTTCCCGAAAAACCCACTTTTTTCCACCCCTTTGGTCAATGGTTGGTGCTATCAAAAAACTTATTCGACATAAATTATTGGCACTTATCCGATACATATTATGAACTTTGAATGGATTCGATATTTCACGTATTAAGAGAGTTATAGCGAAATTTCAATTTTTCGAAAAAAGCCCCCCATTTTCACCCCCTTCGACCGATTTTGCCCATTAACGAACTCGACCGAGATTTTATAGGGATACATATTATGTAAAAAATTCAAAGTGATTGGTACAAAATTACGGCAGTTATCGTGTCCACAAGAAACTGATATACATATATACATATATATATATATATATATATATATATATATATATATATATACATAAATTATATATAAACTTTTGAACTGACGGTGGTTTTGGAGTCTGGGGGATGTGAAACGCGAAGATATGTCGAAATTTTCCGGAAGTCGAAACATGGGACCCATTGCAATAGTTAGCTTTCTAATGAAATCTACCTAAAACTACGTCTAACGTCGCATGAGGCTCACGCTCCACCAGCTACTGACTAAAGGTTGAGCAAGCACTCCGTCGATAAAAATTAGTGTCATCTGCCCTAGATTACTTCCACAAAAGAAGTGTACACAAAGCAAGTGTCAGCCAGCAGGTCCAAAATGCAAGAAAATCAAGGTTAAATGCTATAAATAGTTAATTATCTGTAATATTCACTAATATTATGTACTGTTCGTAGTTAAATAATGAGCGATGCACTAAGATTGCTTTCTTCGCCTCCAGGCGGACTATTACATCGTCTTTTAGACGGACTTGACAAGAACAACATCTAACTTGGATGGTAAACCAAACACATGTGATAAGAGCTCAGTCCTGCGCTGCGTGAACTTGTGAATACACTAGTCGTGCAGCGACTGTCTGGTTCCGGTTCGCGTATCTGCGATGTTAATACCTTACCAAAAGCAGAAATAACATTCTAAAGAATGTTTCGTTGATACAGAATTACAACATGAGCATATCTGAGCTTCGTAGAAAATAGAAGTGTCATAATTTAGCCTCAAATTATTTAATAATGGTTTTCTCCATAGTCAAAAGATCAACCATTTATAATTCCAAAGAATGTTAGCATGTGGTGACAGCATGGTCGGTCAGTCGGTACGTTCTAAAGTGATGCATCAAAAATGCGTTGCGATGAAAAATATCACATGAACCAGTGCTTAGCAGGTTCAGTATACAGTATCACTTTCTTATGGACACGATAACTACCGCAATTTTGCACCAATCACTTTGAATTTTTTACATAATATCTAGGCTATCCCTTTACAATCTTGGTCTAGTTCGTTAATGGCCAAAGTTTGCCTCGAGGGGGGAGGGAGGTGAACATGGGGGGCTTTTTTCTCTAGAAAAAGTGAAATATTGCTATAACTCTCTTAATATGTGAAATATCGAATCCATTCAAAGTTCATACTATGTGTC
This sequence comes from Meconema thalassinum, assembly GCA_946902985.2. Taxonomy (NCBI): domain Eukaryota; kingdom Metazoa; phylum Arthropoda; class Insecta; order Orthoptera; family Tettigoniidae; genus Meconema; species Meconema thalassinum. The sequence continues at coordinate 148,303,359 of OX336390.1, read as the reverse complement.
GGATAAGGCCCAAAAATGTATGTTTGAAAAGTTTTTTGATAGCACCAACCATTGACCAAAGGGGTGGGAAACATTAATCATATTTTTATATGACCCACCATTACGCCAAGGGACGAGCAAAATGATTTCGGAATTAGGAGAAAATGCCAAGAGCCATCAGAGTTTGCCATGACAACGCTTCTAAATTGATAAGGTATGAGCCATCAGAGGTTGCCATGACAACGCCATTGCACGAGATCACATTCAGTTTTCCATCTGACTCTGTGGGAAGCGTCTTCGGTGGCGTAACTGGTAGCATGCTGAACTTCTATGCCCAAGGTCGCGGGTTTAAAGCCGGTCGAAGTCGTCTGATTTTCTAAGAGCGCTAAAAATCCATCAGTATGCTTTCCTTCGGAGGGGAAGTTCCAACGATCGTTGCGAGTTGCTGGTTGCGGTGGCATCTAATGGCCAAGTTCACAGCTAGGTGTCGTTGACGGTAGTATTTGGTAGCAAAATTAGGATTTACTACTTGAAATTGACCGTCTGCAGTCCTTACCTGAATTACAGACTAATACAGCCATCACAATTAACACCGTTTATCAGACAGATTCTACACACACCCAAAGTACACGAGGCTACATGACCGCGTTGTCGTAGCCCCTAAACTGAGGAACCAACCAATATCTCTGCAGGAGGTAAAATTTTAGTGAAGAAGTAACAGACTGTTAGATAGTTACACATCAGTGTCGAAACCTTACATAAGGACAGTGTAACCACAAGTATAACATGATGTTCAGTAAAGAACATATAGCCTACTTTCTCCTAAATGTATGAGTATAGTTATAACTCGTTGTTATTATCAAAGAGTATAATAGAACTATTCTTTGTTGAAGACCTTAGAAACGATTTACCTCTACCAAACGCCACAACCTAGATAAAATCTGCTACCATCATTGAAGAAAGAAAGATAAGAAGTATCTACAGAATGTTATGGATCTGGAGACATAATCGACCGGACTGGCGGCGTGGCTCAGCGGTAACGTTCTCGCTTGCTGGACCGTATGTTTCAGGTTCGTATCCTGGCGCAGTCAGCTGGCATTTGAGGGTGCACAAATGCGAGGGAGTCGGGTTAGTAGATTTACTGGCACGTTTAAGATCCCCTTCGGGACAAAATTCTGGCACCCCGGCGTCTCTAAAAGCAAGAGTAGTTAAAAGGGACGTAAAACCAATAACATTATTATTATTATTATTATTATTATTACATAATCGACCTGACGCGGGCAACATCCAACTTTGAGTTGAGGCATGTCTTTACACGTCTGGCTGCGTATGACTTTCACAACCCTAATTGAATTAACAAATCATTCCATGACCCTACAGAGACGTGTGTATACCAACTATGTGGATATTTTCGATTGCTATTTGGCTGAAATAAAAGTATTAATTAATATCCTGAACTAGCACCAACGGTAGAGTTCAGATACTATGTGAAATCGTTTTGTTCTTTACTTCAATTAACATTTTCAAATAACGCACAATAGGCTGTTACAAACCCTTTAAAATAAAAAGTAAAAATGTATCGTAGTATCATCTTGTCATTCTTCAAATTCGATGCGCATAGAATGCCAATGGTATAGTAATCAATGGAGCCCCACGTAGATTAGTCGTGACATATAGTGGTGAAATATCGAACAATATAATCCTAACAGAGCGAGTGCATTCTAGCGGCCAGAAGAAGAAACTTTTCAATAAAATCTGAAGTTAATAAGTAGGTCAGCGTGCAGTTACCTTTTTGGCAGCTAGATGTCTCGAGTAAATCTGCTGGCGAATTATGTTTTAATTAAATATATATTTTACACCATAATATGCACAATATAACGCTTAATTTTAAAACATATGAGTCATTACAAAACAATAAACATATAACATTTCAAGCAAAAAACCTAGCTCTGATCGGGTTTGAACCATAGGCATTTGAGCGATAGGCTAACGCTCTACCACTGAGCTAATTGTGTCAACGAATATCGTTCTATATAAAATGACTTACATAGAACTTGTTAGCAAATAATGATTTATACTAAACGATTTCATCACTGGAGTATATTATTTATATATAAAGCATTTCATACAACGTTTATTTATTTTGTATCAGTACGCTATATTGCATGCAATACTCAAATTAGTGAAATATAAGTCAGGCACAAGATATCCGCTGCCATCTTGTCTTATTACTGAATCGGCTCCGCTTTTTAAAATCACGTCTGCACTATAGTATTACAAAATAAACTTTTAATTTCGAACGTGCCTCTTCCTTTAGAACAGTTAAAACGATTCTCGGCTCGATAATCGGAACTGGTGGGTCCCATGATATGGATTATAAAGTTTGCATAATTCGCACGACCGCCATCCTGAAATGGTATGGCGGACGACCTTGTAGTTTGGTCACAAGACGCATCCTATACGAAGGTATGTTGTTACCAAATTTGATAGAGATCGGATGATTTGGTTAGTCGTTATTTGATTTTACGTTTTGAACGTTTGAGTGGCCGCCATTCAGTTTTAGTAAAGATGTCGGCGATATAAACATGACACTGAGGTGTCCTTTGCTAGTGCTACCTTTGTACCAAATTTCGTTCAATTCGCATTCACCGTGTTCGAATTGATAGGGGGGACAGACATTCAGAGTACACACACTCACACACACACACACACACACACACACACACACAGACTCACACACATACACACACACACAGACTCACACACACACTTACACACACACAGACAGACACACTTCTTTCGCCCTGTGTTGATCTCATAAGTCTACTTTCATTTTTTGCAAAAATCGAAAGTAGGCTAAAAATGGACCCCAAATGACGAGAAGGTTACCGTCCCCTTAAGACAATGAAATGTTAAAAATATGCATAAAAAGACGAAAAACAAACTTAATTAATCTCGAATTGTAAAATATTTTCTCGCAATAAATGAGGTCTGATCCTTCTACGAAAACCTGCATATTCTGTCTATTTTCGCCTATCCCCTAGTTTGCCCGGGGAAATCTACCTCCGCCTTCCGTCGTGCCGAGAGGATTTTTTTAAATTAATGTGTGACTCTCCCACTATGCTATTTTTGTCCTCCCCATGCACAAAGTACGTTATGAGCACGGCAGACCACACGCATTATAACAAAATTTTGACTCTAGTGCGTCTAGTGTCCAGGCTCTGCGCTCAGTACTAAACCTCCTGCAGTACCCGGTCAAATTGACAGTGCTTGTGCGACTAAGCGCTGCAGTGCTAGTGTGCTTTCATGTTGCACTGCTCATAAATGGGCAGGGTAGGGCTGCGCTTCACCGGCACGAATACATTTCTCGCTAGCAGTGCTTCTCCTTGCCCATTGCACGGCCCTGACACACACACACGGACAAAAGGTGATCTCGTAAGATTATTTTTCCGTAATTGAAAGAAGGCTAAAAATGGCCCATCGTTGTTGTTAACTAACAAGTTTTTGTTAATGACGTCTGGACGGGCACAACGGCCAGTAGGTGCCTAATATGCACACCACTGTGGCCATTATGCGCGTTTGCGCTATTTCTGCTCTAAAGATATCGCCCTTGTGCCTCGAGTATATGAAGCCAAACGCAGGAGGAAAGTGCGGAAGAAAGGTTATGCATATGCAGCTCTGTTTTCAGGAAGACCTTATAAAAATGATCTCTTAGCCGAAAAAGCTGCTAACGAAGCAAAAGAAAACGACAATTCATGAAACGAAAAGTAGCCGAAGAAAGAAAGACTGGCATGGAATATTCATAAAAATTCCAGGTGAACACTGCTAAAAGAAACCTGTTTGAAGACTCAGATAGTGACAACGATGCAGAATGTCTTTATTGTGAAAATTTTCAGTTTCAACTTCCAATGTGTGTTGGGTCAAGTGTCCAGGATGTGATTTATGGGGCCCATGAACTGCGTGCTGGTGTTGGGGAAGATGTCGATGGCTGCAGTTAAACTTGTAAAAATCACTTTCCTTTTCTTTATAAAAATACTTTTCTTAAGTATAGATAACTTTGGAAAAAAATATCTTTAATATTCAACATGATAAACTTATGTCTTTTGCTGTAAATCAATTAACATTTCCTTAAACTATTCTGTTTTAGCCTATTTTCAATTTTGAAAAAAAAAAAAAAAAAAAAAGGCTTATGAGATCACCTTTTGTCCGTGTGTGTGTGTGTGTGTGAGAGAGAGAGAGGTGTGTGTGTGTGTCCCACTAATAAATTCTAAACGGATTTAGCGATTACAATGAAACTCGGTAAGTTCATAGCACTATTCTGGGCGACCTCGACCGTGTCCTTCAAATTTTGTTACGTCTCACCAATCCAACATGGCGGCTGTGCGAAATATTTCACCAGCATTCAATATCTCCGAAACTATTCCCAATATCGCCCTGGAATTTATTACGGTGATAAAGGGAACTACTAGAAGTTCACCTATGTGACTTTTGAAAAACTGGTAACTACAAAACCAACATGGCGGCCACGCGAATTTGAGACTTTTAAATAGATGTTTCTCGCGATTTATCCAACCAAACGAAATGAAACTTGGTACAGTATATGTTTATACACATTGTAATGCACCGACATCTAACTTCGTTCAATTGCTTACATAACCACAAGATGGCGGATATGCGAAATATTTCACCGGCATTCTATATCTCTGAAACTATTAGCGGTATCAAACTGAAATTTTGTACGGAGATAAAGGGCACTACTGCAAGTTCATCTATAAGACTTTCAAAAACCGGTTAACTACAAAACGAACATGGTGGCCAAGCGAAATTGAACATTTTAAATAGAACTTTCTCGCGATTTAATGTTCCAAACGCAATGAAATCTGGTACAGGAAATGTTTATACACATTGTAATGCACTGGTTTCTAATTTAGTTCAATTATTTACATAACCTCAAGATGGAGGCTGTGCGAATTTTAAAATTAAGTTTTTATTTCTTGTGTCGTAATCATGCGATCGAAGTGAAAGTTTGAATAATGAACCTACGCAATAATTTTCCTTTAATGGTACATGACGCTATGGCCTATACATTTAACAATCCAACATGGCGACCATCTGAAATATTTAGACGCCTCTGAATATCTACGAATCTATTATAGCAATCAAAGTGAATTTTTTTAATGTTCATTGGGGGCAATGAACTTATGTTCAGCTATAGGACTTTAAATAACCTGGTGATCACAAATCCAACATGGCGGTGACGCGAAGTATAAATATTCACAGGGACGTTTCTCGCAATTTAACCATCCGAGTGCAGTGAAACATGGTACAGTAAATCCTTATACGAATGTTAACCACTGGCATCTAATTTATTTCAATTGTTTCCATAACCACAAGATGGCAGCTGAGCGAAATTTTAATATCTGCTTGTTACTTCTTGTGTCCTAATCATGCGATTGAAGTTTGAATGCTACACGTACACAATAATCTTCATGTAACAGTACATAACTCTAGGACCTTCATATATAAAATCCAACATGGCGACCATCCGAAATATTTAGTCGGTTCTCAATATCTACGAATCTATTACAGCAATCAAACTGAAATTTTGTATGTTGATAGTAGCAGTTAACATAAGTAGGATATATGAAAATAGGCTGTATAGTTCTTCACGGAACTACTCGTCTAATTTAAAACCCATTTTCTCAATTTATTTACCACTTGATGGCTATGTGGCCATTATGCCCTTCCCCTTCGGCCATAATGGCCACTTGGGTATTTTTTTGGGAAATTGATTATTTAGGTATTCCCCTTTGTCCAACCACAACGAAATAATTCTTACTTGCACTAGGATGGTCAATGAGTATATTCTATGATTTTGAAGTTTCCAGATCGATTGAAAATCTGTTTAAACAATCAGAAAATCTTAGCCTGGCCGTTATGCCCGTCCTTCCCCTAAGTAGAGAAAGAGATAGATCGAGAGTGATAATAATGTTATTGGTTTTACTTTCCTTTTAACTACTCTGGCTTTTAGAGACGCTGGGTGCCAGGATTTTGCCCCGAAGGAGATCTTGAACGTGCCTGTAAATCTACTGTCACGGCTCCCTCGCATTTGTGCACCCTCAAATGCCAGCTGACTGCGCCAATATTCGAACCTGCAACCTTGGGATCAGCAAACGAGAACGTTACTGCTGAGCCACGCAGCCAGACGATCGAGAGTGAGACAGACAGACAGAGAGAGGTACAGAAATAAGTTAAGAAGAGGTAAATTAACACATTACTATAACGATTGGTAGCATGCTGAAATGCTGTGCCCAAGATAGCGGGTTCAAACCCGGCTGAAATCGTCGGACTTTTTTAAGAGCGTTAAAATCCTTCAGTATGCCTACCTTCGGGGGGAAGTAAAGCCGGCGGTCCCATGGAATAGATTTATGGCATGTAAAAGATCCTTCCACAGACTAAACTTGTGTGGAGCTAAATTTCTAGGTTAGATTTCGTTGTAAGACTCTATCAAAGTTCCAACGTTCACAACTAGGTATCATTGACATCTGGTAGCAAAACTTGGAACTTCTTGAAATTGAACGGACCTTTTAGCTCACCCTAGCAGTGTCCGCCTGAAGCAGCTACAGCCTCAGGTGAGCCGAACATGTCCTCGGACACTCCCGGCACTAAACGCCATACGATAAATAAATAACCTAAGATTATTGCTGACGTTATGGTGAGGTCCAGGTTTCTATTCCTGGCTCTACCAAAAAAATTAATTCTGGTCTGAGGCCTGGAACGGGGTATATTCAGCCTCGTGAGCCAGAACTGAGAAGAGGTGTGTTCGATTCCCATCTCAGTTATCCTAGAAGTGTTTTTCCCTGACCACTAACGATCTTTCTTATAGTAGAGCAAAGGTAAACTTCACATTCTAACATCCAGAGAGAGAAATCTATCCCAAGATTCCTTTCTTATCCGGACCCAGCACCGGTGCATGGTCTGCTTGGGTTTAAACTTTAAACGATGTGGGCTATATTGCGTCTCTTCAAGAGATATATCGAGCCAGCCAGGCGGAAAGCTTTAAGCCTGGACTTCCCTGAGGGTAATTGTGGGTGCTGAGAAGCTGTCGAGTGCTATCGATATTCTTTAATTCGTGCTCGAACTCCAATCGAGTGTGTGAGGTAGGGCTCGGAATAGCAGAAGCAATCTGCAGAGCGTTAAACGAAGTGCCAAGTGGATCTCTTCTTCAAATTGCTACGCTCCTTACCGGTAATACAACCTCTTAAGGTGCAGCTTCTTTGGGATTTGCGCTTTAAGCAAGGATCTTCCCACGCACGTCATCTAGAGTTACGCGCATTAACTGATCGCGTAGGTGGAGATGCTACGAATACCTTGCACGGACGGAGACAGGAAGTACAGTAAATGTTTGTTCTAGAAGCGGGTTTTCTAACAGCATTGCTGACAAACGGAGGCTTGCGGCTATTTAGTCGTGTATTGTACAAAGAGTACAATCCATTTAAATGGTTGATAGAGGTGTTTGATGAATGCAAGAATAGCAATCTTTGAGCAGAAACTTACCTTGTATGGTTGTCTCATCGTAGAAAATGATAATGGGGACGGAGAAGAGTATACTGAGGAGCCAGGCGGATGCTACCAGGAGCCGCGCTCTTCGCCCTGAAACATAATAATTATAATAATTATATTAATGTCTCGGATTGAATTACAATTGGATAAATTAGAAGTAGTAGAAAGAAGAATTATACGCAAAATACTCAGTCCTTTAAAAACTGCAGAATTCTGGAAATTAAGAAGTGGTGATGAAATATAGGCTGTCGAAAAATAGAAAACATATCAGATACAAGACGGAAGAGGAGATTGCTATTTTTTGGACATTTGTACTGGATGGATGGCAGTAGGTTAACCAAGCAGATCTTCACATTCCTGTGGAGCAACAAGTCAACAACAACCAGAGTACAAGAAGTCAAAAAGGATTTGGAAAGATACAATATCAGAGAAAGAGATACACCACAGAGAGATATTTTTAAGCAAAAAGTGCTAAAATTGGAAGGATTCCAAGGAAGGAAGGGAAAGAAAACCGGTTCGAAATGATCCGAGGAAAGGAAGAGGAAACATAGTGAGATGATGAAGGAATATTGGAGGAGGAAGAAGGAATAGCAAAGGACAAAGCATTGAAATTGGCTCGTGGTCCCTAAACGCCAGAAACGAATATAATAATAAACATTGTGGACATTCAAAAGCAAGAATGCAAAATATTTAGAAAGATATTCGGCCCTGCACAAGAAAATGGAATTTGGATCAAGAGACGAACTGCAGATCTCTATAGTCTCACAGACAGTTTCACAAACACTGTACGCAGGAGACAGTTGACATTTTTTGGGCACATATTTAGGATGGACAGCAATAGACTAACAAAAATATTATTCATTATAATTAATACAACAAGTTTGATGATCAATTGGGTGGAGGGAACAAGGGGGAACCTAAATGAGATGAACATTGGAGAGAACATGGTGAAGAACCGAGAAATTTTCAGAACCTCTGTAAATAAGCACCCATTTAGGGTGAAATCTAGTAGCAGGACTGGTACAAGATGGACAGAAGAACGCAAGAAGCAACACAGTGAGTTCATGAAGAGATTTTGGGGGAAGAGGAAGGGTAAAGTCATCAGGCCAACTAACAAGTTTCAACGCGCTCTATGAATGCGCATAACGAAGAAAGAAAGAAAGAAAGAAAGAAAGAAAGAAAGAAAGAAAGAAAGAAAGAAAGAAAGAATACGGCAATAATAACAGTAATAATTACCAACATGATCTAAAATATGCTCTCTTTGTTAGAGTTGTTCCACCCCTTAAATCAACAATAACTAACTAACTATTGTTTGAGTAAACTCTCTCTTGGCGCAGTGGCTATCATTCACCCCTGAGCTCATAGCGTGTCACTTGTAACTTGGCCGCCGGCACACTTATGTCAAACGGTATTGCTCACAACAAATAATATTTTTACGTGCTACACCCTGAAGCACGTTCGTTAGTTGGATTACAGTAGGTAAAGCACAACACAAATGATCCCTTAAAAATATTAGTTTTATTGCAGGTCTAGAAACATACACCGTACAATAAGCACACAGAAACCATTAGCAGTCTTTACTCAAGCTTCTTCCATATAGAGCACACTCACCCCTTTCACTTTCTCTTGCAGCTAATCTTAGTCCTGTGTCCTGGCTAGAAATACTCACACCTCTTCTGCTGGTACACAAGCCGCAGATATTTGCAATAGGCTGTCACTCACCACTAAATGCTTGCCTTCATCACCGTTCTCGAATAATTCACACTGCTTCGCTCTCCGACGAATCTCGCAAACTAGGAAACCGTATATCACTCGGCACGCCACCACAACACCTCTGTCGCACTGCAGGCATAGCCTGCTAAAAACACACTCGCCTCCCACTGGTCAGGGCCGCTCTTTATAACGGGGCTGATGACTCAACAGATGTTTCCAGAGTAGAACAGGGTTCACGGCTACCGTACTCGCAGAACCTCCCGAGAACTCCAATACTAGGTGAGCCGCGAACTTTCCAGACTATGTCCTTGTTCTCGCTCCTCGTTGCTCAAGCCGCCACAGAGTCCAGTGATAGCCTAGGACGGGCTGTGAGTCACGCGAGGTAATTATGTAACCTAGCACTCGTAACAATATAGTTGTTATTAAATCGTTTTAGGGCATGGGCCATTTTTGGTCATCAGCCCCATGAATTTGAGTGGTGTTCTAATTTTTCTGATAACCTGTGTTTCTATTGTGACTGTATTAGTGTGCGTGCAGCTGTAATTATACAGTATTTGGGTTGATAATGGGGTGTGTGCCCCGGGACTTGAAACAAAGTACTAACCCGACATTCACCTGGAGAGAGTGTGAAAAATCCCGGGATGAACTACACTCAGGATAATCAGTGTCAGAGCCTGGAATTGAACCTCCTATCTCCGGACTTGCGGTCGTGGAGAGCGATGGTTGGTACCTCAGTTTATGGGCTGCGACAACGCGGTCATGTAGCCCCGTGTACTTTGGGTGTATGTAGAATCTGTCTGATAACAGGTGTTAATTGTGATGGCTGTATTAGTGAGAATTATCTGTTTTTAATTCAAGTAACGACAACAGACATTCAATTTTCAAGTAGTTCCTACTTTTGCTACCAAACGCCACCGTCAACGACAACTAGTTCTGAACTTGGTTACTAGATGCCACCGCAGTCGGCTCCAGGCGACGAACTTTGGAACCTAAGAGCGCTAGTCAAATCCAACCTATATTTATTTATTTATCGTATGGCTTTTTAGTGCCGGGAGTGTCCGAGGGCATGTTCGGCTCGCAATAGTCTGTAGCTGCTTCCAGCGGACACCACTAGGGTGAGCTACAAGTTCCGTTCAATTTTAAGTAGTTCCAACTTTCGTTACCAGATATCAATGATACCTAGTGGTGAACGTTGGAACTTTGATAGAGCGTTACAACGAAATTTAACCTAGAAATTTAGCTTCACACAAGTTTAGTCTGTGGGAGGATCTTTTACATGCCATAAATCTATGACATGGGACCGCCGGCTTTACTTCCCCTCCGAAGGAAGGCATACGAAGGATTTTAACGCTCTTAAAAATCCGACGACTTCGGCCGGGTTTGAACCGGCTATCTTGGGCACAGCAGTTCAGCATGCTACCAACTACGCCACCGAAGCCGCTTATATAACCTATAATTTAGCTTTACATAAGTGAAATTAGTGGAAGGTTCTTTTACATGCCATAAATCTATGATATGGGACCGATTTAACGCTTATGACTACGCCGCGTGGTAAAACAAATAATATACAGCCATCATAATTAACACCTGTTATTAGAGTAGAAGTACAATACTGCTGACCAAGAAAAGAAGCGGAACCCTTGATAATGCCAGACGCAGTTTCCGGTGAATCGTCGGGAGATATCCTGTCTGGACCACGGCCGAAAAACTTGTACTTAATTAAAAACAAATAATGCTGTTTCATTTGAGGGGCTTTGACATCGTGGCCATATATCCCCTAAAGCCCCTTGTCGTCTACTTGGGGGAGGGTAAAGTTGTCTGATAACCTATGTTATTGTTGTGCCTGTAGTATTATGTGTAATTGTAATTCAAGTGAGGATTGGGAAGGAGGTGCCCGTGACCTTAAGTTAGGAACCATCCCGACATTTGCCTAGAGTAGAAGTACAATACCACGGAAAATCACTTCCTGGATGGCCGAGGTGGGAATCGAATCCACCTATTCACAGTTTAGCCTCACGAGACTGAAAGTAATCTATTCCAACCGACAATCGACAAACCTACATACACATTTCTTGGCAGAGCCGGGGATCAAACCCGGACCTCCGGGGCGACAGTCATGAATGCTAGCCGCTACATCAGGAGGTGGACAATAACATATAAAATCGTAGTGCTGAAATCGCGAGTGATGGAGAATAATGCGGGGTCATTATCTATGTGCGCGCGAGTAAACATGGCAAGCTAAGCCGGCTGTGACTGACGCAGATCGCGGCCACGCGTAGCGGGTTCAGCCGGTGGTGGCGCCCACTTTCACACTTTTACCAAACATGTTCAATAATGTGTACTTACAGTGCTCATAGACTGCGCTGAAAATGTCCTCCCTGTCTTGTAACACAACCTGACATCTTCTGATGAAAGAATGTCTGTCAATTCTTTTATTATTTACGGAGCCTGTTTCCTTGAATCGTTTAGCGAGCCTCCTAATTGTACTGGCATTAGGCACAGGTCTTCCTGGAAACTTGATTCGGAATTTACGTCTTGTTTCTGAACAAGATTTTCTGCTTTCCAAATATGAATTATGAATATACACACGTTCACGCGATGGGAATTGGTGTCTAGGCAAGACAACAATCACAGTAATCACAATACTCACTAAACGTGCAACACTAACGTCCCAGCTTTGCAGATACACGTCCATTTGAATGACAAGACAAGTGTGAACTAACAATAAGAGTCATCGGAGCGCGCCAATCACCGGCAGAAACGCGTACGCACGCCCGCAATCTGCGCCAGTCAGAGCCGGCTTAGCTTGCCGTGTTTACTCGCGCGCACATATATAATATCCCGGTATCTTTGATATTGGAGGTGGGAACGTTGTCAATTTACTATAGGAGCTTGGGATATCTCGCGCATCAGCTCCGTGTGTGTACTGAATTTGCTTCAGTGGTGAGTGTAGTGATTGCAGCCGATGGTGTCCACTGCATCTCGAGGCGGTCAAGTGAGAAATGTTGTAATACATAAGGTAACAGATGTGTTTACAAGGAACTTGACAGCAGCTACACAATCCATCAAAAATTTGGGCAGTGAAGTTTCGACTTGGAGCCACTGAACTGAGATATAAACTTGAAGGCAAGGTTGTTGGACTGTTATACTCTATAGTACTTCTGTAAAGACGATGGAAATCAATTCAATCACTCCAACATGCTTGTCAACGAGAAGCTCGATGAGAGATATGGTCTGTGAATGAAGGTGGAAGCTAGTCAGAACGTAACAACGGGTATTTGCATCCTTATACTAGTGCGTTTCAAAGGTTAAAATGTATATTTAAAATAAATGAAACATGCTATAGGACAAACTCATACAAGTAGGCTATTCAAAGCTGATGACTAGAAATGTCCCATAACTTCAATTGAAGCAACTACAAAAGATATAAACGAATAAGTAAATTAGAAAATACTAGCGGACCCGTGCGAGAACTCTCGCATAATGGGTTGTGTGCGCCCCATGTGTACAGTCTACCCACCCGGCCTTAGTGCTATGCGGGCTGTAGGCGACACAGTTCTGCCAGTGGCTATCATCTTGTTTATTTGTTTAAAAGCACTTTATACACAAATAAATATATTTCTGTTGACTTTTCATGAAATGAAAGATTTTTCCTGTACTTCTTCTTCTTCTCCTCCTTCCGAATTTGGCCAACTATGGACCGCATAGAACTGAAGGCTTCTTGGCCTTCCTTCTCTTTTCTGCCCAGAACATCTTCATTCTTTCGCTCCTTATCTTTCTCTCCTCCTCTCTTTGTACTATTGATACGATTTGCAAGTTTTTGGTACAAACCACACCTTCTAACTCCCTCTGGTTTAGGAGCTTGAGTTTTGTGAATCATACACCTCAGCGTATTATATAATAAGCTTGTGCCTTTCAATTGAAGCAACAACAAAAACAATAAAGGGACAAGTAAATTAGGAAATATTGTGCCTTGAAATTATGAGAGAAATATTTCGCTGACGTGCCAACTAGTGGTAAGCATTACTGTTTGAATAATAGCTATCGCCTTGCGTGTAAGTTTTCGTTTTGAAGTGTTTTGTATCACGACATTTGCTTCTGGAAACTAACCAAGAAGCTTTAGAGCAAATTTACACTGCTTTTGAATACTTGAATTTGCGATAGCTGAACCGTGCGACACATTAACCTGAAAGCCTCTAACACGCAAGCCACTGTGCTGGAGTAGGCGTCCAGTTTTAGGTTACCGAAAACAGGCGAAGTCAAAAGAAGCAGAATCTGTAGCTGAGATCGCCGTCACTCGGAAGAATAAAAAATATAGGAAGATCATGGAGGAATATATTTTCGTGGCCTTTGCTGTGGAGACAATGGGTCCTTGGGGTGAGGACGCAATAAATTTAGTAAACAAGCTAGGAAGAGTAATAGGCGGAGTCTCTGGTGATCCTGGTTCCAAAACCTATTTGATGCAGAGAATCGGCATAGCGATTCAAAAGGGAAACGCAGCCTGTGTAATGGGAACTATTCCACATACCACTTCAATGGACGAAATATTTTATTTGTTCTTCTGTGGTGCTCAATCCGAAGATTGGTTTGTAGCAGCCTTCCATGAACTCCGGTCTGTGGCTAGTCTCTTCATGTCCAAGTAATTATCACAACCATTGTCGTGAATGATTTGTTTTATGTATCCCAGCCGTGGTCTACCTCTACAGTTCTTTCCTTCCACATTGCCCTCCAGTATTGTGTGCAGAAGACTTTCATGCCTCAAGATATGTCCAATCCAATTGTCTCTTCGGTGAGTAAGCATATTCCATAAACATGGCTTCTCTCCAATCCTCTTCAGCGTTTCTTCATTACTGATTTTGTCCACCCATGGAATTTTTATTTTTTTCCTGTAGCACTACACTACTACTATTCGTTTCTTATAGTTCGTTTGTTATAGTTAATTTAATACGGATGTTTTATTTCAAGAGTGTATTGAACTGGCTGATTAATGTAAAATGTGCCTGTTTGTGTAGCTGTAGAAATAACATCTGAAGTCTCGGCGAAGTACTTGTAGACATAGATTTAATAGCCTAAGTGTAATGGATCTGACGATGATCGCTTGACAATCGAAACTGGTCTTCCACGTGAACTTATTAATCTCTTGATTTTTTTAGGATAATGGAAGCTCCCATTACAATTGGGTACAATCATGTAGGCCGACTGAAAAGCGTTACTTTTCGGTTTCTAAGGTAATGGCTTTCAACACGGTAATGTTACATTATTTGCATTTCGACATATAGCAACTTTAAGCACTATTTTGTGAAACATTGGCCCGAATTTTACAAAAATCCTAATACTCACACGTTATTGTATAAAATGACCTCGGTTGGTTGGTTGGTTCCTTAGTTTAGGGACTGCGACAACGCGGTCATATAGCCCCGTGTACTTTGGGTGTGTGAAGAATCTGTCCGGTAACCGGTGTTAATTGTGATGACTGCATTAGTGTGTGTTATCTGTTTTTAATTCAAGTAAAGACTGCAGACGATAATTTCAAGTAGTTCCTACTTTCGCTACCAAATGCTACCGTCCACGACAGCTAGCTGCGAAGTTAGCTACTACTAGCTGCCATCGCAACCAGCGCCCGGAGACGAACGTTGGAACGTAGAGCATTAATCAAACCTAACCTAAAAATTTTGCTTCATACATTTTTAGTTAGTGGAAGGTTATTTTACATGCCATAAATCTATGACATGGGCCCGCCGATTTTACGTCCCCTCCGAAGGAAGGCATGCGGAGGGACTTTTATCGCTCTTAAAAATCCGATGACTTCGGCCGGGTTTGAACTCGCGACTTTGGGCATAGATGCTCAACATACTACCAACTACGCCATCAAAGCCACCAAAATGACCTTCCTAGCCACCTTGTCTTGCTTGCAAGCTGCTGGATAAAATGGTTTTCTCTGAATGCTCGTGAGTTATTGAATAGAATGATATTTCCCAACGCTCACCAGTGGCGTCCATGATGTTGGTGTAGAGCTCCTACCTCTCACCCAGTGGCCCCGGATTCGATTCCCGGCTCCGTCAGCGATTTTAGAAACTAATAATAATAATAATAATGTTATTGGTTTTACGTCCCTTTTAACTACCCTGGCTTTTAGAGACGCCGGGGTGCCGGAATTTTGCCCCGAAGGGGATCTTTAACGTGCCAGTAAATGTACTGACACGGCTCCCTCGCATTTGCGCACCCTCAAATGCCAGCTGACTGCGGATTTTAGAAACTGACGTGATGGCTGGAACGGGGTGCACTCAGCCTCGGGAGGACAATTGTGTACCTGTCTGGGAGTCAGGCAGCTCCTCGGTCACGAGAACCAAGATTAATGGCCGAGGGGACCCGATCTGCTAACCACACGTCACCCCAATGCCTGCAGGCTAAATGGGTGGGCAGTTGTCGCTTCGTATGCCTACGCCCTTCAAGAGCTGTAGTACCTGGCGATATTTATATTACCAGTAGCGTAACTATGAGGGGTGATCAATGGGGATGAAACCCCCCCCCCCCCGAGCCAAATAATGGAAATATGATATTTGATGAAGTATGAAAAGCCAAGAATATAACCATGGCAGTCCTTGTCCTTATTGACGAAGTTCAAATATTCAGTGAGTTGAAACCTTGAGTCAATAAATAGTTGTACTGTGTGCACCCCGTTCTAGCCATATAATAACCACGTAAGTGTTTCTAATGTTTATATTTCCCACTTCATTCTGTCTTCTTATAATTTGTTTCTCATTTCTGTCTTATTCTTCTTTTTAGATCACTGTTTTAACGTCAAGCTGCATTTTTTAAACAAGATCTTTCATTTTATTAACACATTGTAACAAATCTGATTTAATTTGTTTTATGTTCGACCCTGTCTATTATATGTCAGAAAACTGTATCTTAATGATGGCCATTATAACACTATTTCATTATGAAACAGTTTCTCCCACCAATCACAGCTCAAGAAACAGTTGTTTGACCAATTAGATAAGGATATCATCGCACCTGCACTGAGTTCCAAGGTCTTCTAATTTAAATTTCATTGCGTTGCCTAGTATCATAGTGGGGTAATCGAGGAGGCCATGGTCAAATACAAGGCATTCTCTGCGTCACATGCGCTCTGTTCAGTACATAAAACTGGCGAAATCTCGACATATATTTATGAATATTTATGTTCGAGCATAAAATAGTTATAATAATTATTGTCGAACATAAACAGTCGTATGCAACTCGCCTATAATGGTAATTAAGACACTCGTATGGAAAATATAAAACTCGCATACGCTCGTTTTATAAATATACTCGTGTCTTAATTATTGCCATTATAGGCTCGTTGCATAATGTACTATTAAGTGTCTTTCAGCTTTGAGACTATTAGTATTTTTAGTAATTATTTTGATAACAACTATTGATAAGGACAATTCTTGGATGTAAGTCTTGCTTCTTTTCATATTTTATAACATAACACTGAAGAAGATCACAATGTGGCCGAAAACGGTACTGTGCTTAAAAAGTACAACTATTTATTGACTCAAGGTTTCAACTTACTGAATATTTGATGAAGTTTTTAATTTTAAATATAACCAATCTTCAGATTGATGACAAACGATTGGATTGTGTTTGAAAGCATTTCTTTTCACGCGTGTAACATTTTTAGTGCTGCCCTCACTTTAACTCTTACTGAATGAGCAAAATGGTCAACTGTTCAGTTAGCAAGAGGGGTGGCAGTGAGATGAGTGTGGATCTCTCTTTTCTCATTCCTTTCCGAAAATACACCACTTATTAGTTAGTATCTGAGTGTACGTGCCATTTAGGTAAGTGAATAATATTGCTGTTTTACGTTACATTTTGGTTGTAAACTATAGTTTATTGATATTTATATAAACCCGTGAAATACAGTAGAAAGGTCCAGATGATTTACCGAAGAAAACGGTACTTTTTAATTTAATATCAACAGAATTGTTAAAGTTCGGGCATTTGCACATTGATAAGTGAAAATACAACGTAGAGGGTTGTATCGTCCCCAAGGTGTACAAATAACTTCATTTTGTAATGCGGGTATTAAAAGGCAGTAGCTCTACCGCAAAAGAATTAGGATATTTGACCCTGGTGAAGCCAATCTTGGAATACAGCTCAGCGGTTTGGGACCCATATGAGGTAGGGCTCATCAATGAGCTGGAGATGGTACAAAGGAAGGCTGCTAGGTTTGTGCTCAACGATTTCAATCCTAGAAGTAGTGTAACTCGAATTATAGAAAAAGTAGGGTGGGAATCTCTGGAAGATAGAAGGACGAAATCCAGACTATACGCTATGTTTACCACTTACACTAATCGGCCAGCATGGGGAGAACTAAGCAAACGTCTGGGAAATCCCACCTACATGAGCAGGGCAGATCATCCACATAAAGTCAAGGTCCAACCACAGCGTACAAATTATGGGAAATATTCTTTCATTAACCGTGGCATTAATAATTGGAACTCATTACCTGCCTCAGTCTCAGAGCCTTTCCCCAAACATATTGATGTGTTTAAGAGAAGATTGAAATTTTGTGTAAATACTACGATGTGATTACTACAGTTCCTAAATTGCGAATTGTGTATATTGTGTTAGATGTTATTGTTGGTAATCATCTGTATTTGTACAATTTGCCACCGGGGAACTACCCCCATTTGCAAATATTATTTATTATAACA
Source organism: Meconema thalassinum (assembly GCA_946902985.2). Classification (NCBI taxonomy): domain Eukaryota; kingdom Metazoa; phylum Arthropoda; class Insecta; order Orthoptera; family Tettigoniidae; genus Meconema; species Meconema thalassinum. Next base: position 148,285,399 of record OX336390.1, on the reverse strand, counting down.
ATAAAAAAATCAAACACGGGGAAAATATCTACAGTAGATAGGAGGATTTGAAATTTCGGTATCGTATATTATATTTCCGTCCAAGCCCTTACCCCACAATGTAATTTTGACTCATCTCATCCCCCTCCCAGAAGAAGAAGCAACCCCTTGTTACGCCACTGACGCTAACAGTTTATCGGATGAAGTTTATTTTTCTCTTAGGGTTGAAGCTTTGGTGTGAGCCAATGACACAGTTTGTGCACATTGTGGATTCTAGTGTGGTTTGTTGTACTCAGCATTTGCATTTGCCACCAATTTGTGGTGCACCGCTCTGTCCTTAAATTCGGTGACTGTCGTGTATTGCTGAGATGGCTATTGCATTCTTTGTGACCGATATAAATGTGTCCAAACCACACCTTCCAGTCAAGAGGGCTACGTTAAAATGGCTGGAAATTGGGTTTGTTTGGGGCACGGCGTTAAAATGTTAATATTTAACGGAATAACTTACTAACCTTTCTGTACGATCGTCTGATTCTTGCCGAAAGTTAGCTACGTTGTTATGCCTTTCTCGTACGACTTCATTAAGTGTTTGCAATGCATTATTTAAACCACAGGTGACCAGGCGGTGCATAAATGTTCGTGGATATAGTGTGTTGCTCACGTGTGATGTATAAGTGTTTTTCAAGGTGTTGACCAATGAGGCTCGCCAACTTCCCCGTTATGTTGCCTGTTCCTGGCTGCGCACTTCCTCCGTTGACGCAGAGCATAGATAGTCTTGCTACGAAGATAGAGGGTAATTATGTGGCAGCTTGGCAGACTTCTGCACGCCTGCAAGGGCTCTCTATACGGGTGAATGTCTTGGTTGACCCTAATTTCAACCCACTCCTTTACACTTAAGATAAGAGCCAGACAGCTGTGTACCCACGGTAATTCTACCACAAGGCTTTCTTGCTCAGTTTCCTGGCATGCAGCGTGTGCATTGGAGGGGAAATATAGAGGAAGGAAAGAAGACAAACATAGTTATTGCCGTTAAAATTACGCAACTCCCACTAGACAACTTGGAATCAACTCAAACCACCTTACTTGTGATCCACCAGGAATGCTGCTTTTCAGCACCTACCTATTCCTCAGTAGCTTCCAAAAGTCATATTTCGAATTTTGAGATTATGAAAATGGAGTAGACTATAGAGCCACTTAGGATGAACATATCTGTTGCCTAGTTAGGACAATAAATACAAGAATACGCCATCATCGATAGCGAGCTTTGGTCGGTGAACATTTTCAGCCATTATATCGCGGGCTGACAAATAAACTATCTTCGAGTCGTGGTGTAATCAGTTTGCACACCTCCCTAAATATCAAATGATTCTCTCACGCTTCCAGCCTCAAGGGATCCGATATTGTAATACAATTTGTATGAATCAAATTTGATAACAATTTATGGCACATGCATATAACATTTGACCCCCAGAACGTATAAAGTGTATATCTGGACTTTCTGTGGCTCTGGCGGTTAGACGTTGGCCTATCAATGTCAAAATCTCGACTGGTGTGTGAAACGTGTGTTGCACAAAATAGAGGTGGACAATTTTTGTCAGAAATCTCCAGTTTTTCCTGTCAATTATATTGATGTAATTCTCTACAATTATTTATTTACTAGCAGAAGTACCCGCTCTTCGAACGGTCTTCAGTATCAATAACCAGACGTTATCATTTGAGCTACTGTTGCAATGGTTAGGGGCTTGTCATTCCTCCATATGTTTATCAGAATGAAGTTAGTTTTCTGGGTATATCGCAGACACTGTTAATTTAAGGGCCATAAAATGTGGATTTCGGACATCCTTTATAGACTCCCTAGTTTTGTGTCACACATTGAGAAGCGCAACATATGCTTTGGTCGTCCTTCTAGGATAATTTTTATTTTTCGCCTATTTTAGCATGCATTTTGAATAGTTGTTCCTTATACCCACCCTTCTATGGGAAGTACGTTGGAGAGTATTCTAAATGATTGTTGTATTGACACATGGTTACAATACCTAATTTTACGATGCTCCAAGCACCCAAACATGAATTATAGGCGTGCATAAAAATAAAGATATATCAACCACACAGTGTCAAACAAAATCATCTTTACGTTGTACCTGTTTGTCGAAAGAAATATGATAAGTTGAAATATGCTCTCAAACTAAATTCACCTAACGTGTACTTCCTGACGTGAAAATAATATTGAAAACCTCGTAGACGAAACACAATATATGTCAAATTAAAACTGACCCTCACCGTTATGGAAAGTCCCCATCCCCATGAAGACCCCCTTAATAAATTTTAAAGGCCTGTGGTGCATGACAATTTGGGATTTTTAGCCTCCAATGGCCCAAATTCCCAAAAGCTGCAAAAAACACTATTCCAATCCAGGTTTTTTTTGAAAATAATGTTGCTGTTGGGAGATATAATAGACCTTCTGTACAACATATCGCATATCGCACGTATAAGTCACGTGTAAAAATTGTAGGGTACCCCTTGACCCTCTTAATCGCATTGTTGAATTTTACAGTCTATGTTTGATTCCATGATAACCTTATAGCCATTTGCAAACTTTCACAGAAATGTAATAAATTGAGTGGCATTGCTTCTTACAGAAATAGATGGAAAGTTGGATGTCACCTCTTGTGATACTGTTGTCATGGTTACCGGCTTGCATTACTTCATTAGTTTCTTCTTGTTCTTCTTCTTTCGGATGGGCCATCTGAGGACCACGACGTTCAACTTTTCAGCTTGGCGAGGACTTGATGTTTGCCCAATATTCGCGCAATCTCTGGCTATGTTTCTCCTTTCTTTCTTTTGTCCAAATGATGCCGGTTTTCTTACAGGGTGGTCTCTCCTGAAAACTCTTCTGTTTAAGCATCTTTCTGAGATATGATCGGCTTCTAATATCACTTTCCATTATATTCAGTTCTTGGATATCCTTGTTAACTACTGTTAGCGACGGTGTTAAGCTCTTTCTATTCCCCCCGTAGTTGAGAAGCCGGTTGGTTAGTCTTGTTGGGTTCATCCATGAGACATGCCTGGTCACATCTGTGATTTTCTCATTATATCTATATAGCTCCTGATTTGGTGTTCTTCTGTACTCGTCATCTATTTATTAGTTTATTAAATGAAATTAGTTTTCTGAGAAATCTCAGAAACGTGGTTTTAGAGCCTTAAAACGTAGTAGCCTCCGAGCCACCGAGGGGCTGAAAATGAGTTTTGTCTCGTCCTTGTACGTCATAATATAATAATAATCATAATAATAATTAATAATACAGGGATAGCGATATAATAGACCTTTAGTACCACACTCGCCCGTGTAAATCATGTGAAAAATTCAAGAGTAGGCTACCCCTTGACCCCCTTAAGCGCATTAAATACGTATTGATGAATTGTACAGCTTAAGTTGGTTCCGTGATAACCTTATAGCCGTTTGCGAACGTTCACAGTAATTTAATAAATGGAATGGCATTGCGTCATACAGAAATAGATGGTCTTCAGAGATTGTGTTGCCATGTTACCGGCTTGCATTCTTTCAATAGCTTAATAAATGAAATTAGTTTTCTGGGTATATCTCAAAAACTGTTGGTTTTAGGACCTTAAAATGTGGCTTTTGGGGCCCGTAGGGCTCGCGAGTTTTGTTTCTCCCATTGTGACGCTGAAAATGAGCTTTGTCTCGTTTTTCTACGCCCATTTCAGCATGCATTTTAAGGGGGTAGGCCCTCTTTTATGTGAGGTATGGAGAAGAGTTACATCAATGATTACTTTCGTGCCTCTCATGGACATCTGACCAAATTTTACGTTGATCCACTCAGCCGTTCTCGAGTGATGCGCGTGCAAAGTTGTACACACACAGACAGACAGACAGACAGACAGACAAACAAAAAAATTGGTTTTTGCGCGCAACCGTCGTAAACCAGTCTGAAATGCGTTAATAACTCAAACTTCCGTGAAAATTCAGAGAAAAATACGGACAAACTTTATTTTTTATATATATGGAGATTATCGACCCAGAGCATTGCGACAGGCCTGCCAGCTGGCACGTTTCAATTTCTTGGTGCTGGATGGATTAACATCCTTGACATGAAATAAATAAATAAATAAATAAATAAATAAATAAATAAACGCATACATGGTATAAATGAATGAATAAGTGAATAAATTAATAAATACTTCTTCTTGGGGATTGTGTGACCTCAGCATTTGTTCTCTACCCAATAACGAATTCCAAAGCTTTGAAACATTGTTTATCCTGAAGTAGCACCAACAGATAGCGCACAGGTACTATGCACGATCATTTTGTTATTTTGGTCAAATAACACAAAATAGGCTGTCACAAACGCTTTAAAATTAAAATATATCGTTTTATCAACTAGTCATTCTTCAAATTCGATGTGTATGGAATGTCTTTGGGAGGCAAAACAATGGAGTCCCAAATAGAACAATCATGACATCTGGAGGAAAAGTTTCGCATAAAAAATCCCTTTACTGAACAGAGAGCTGGATTATAATTTCCGTGGATCTAGTGTCATACTCCTGCTTCCTCCATGACGTTCTGGTGTGTTTATTTCAATAACAGCATTCACTAAAATTGTCGGCGAAATCGTACGCAATTCCCTGTGTAGAAATTGGAGTTGCGGATATTAAGGTACTGTGCTATTTCTTTTGCAATATTGCCCAGGTTTTCTAGGAACGGTGCACACTTTCCATGTCAGTAATGGCTAGACGGATTGTGTTGCAAACTTCTGGACGTAGATTCCTAAATTTCTTGCATATTTCATAGTATTTTCCTGTTACCGGAAAGGTTCATGCTGATTTTGTCTTTATGTTTAGCATTGTAACTACAATGGTTGATCCAATATAGGCTACATTGTCAACTTTCAAATCATGTAACTCATGTCCGACATGTTGGATTTTGAGTGCATTTGCGAAGCTATCCTTACCTAATTGGTCAATGAATGAAAATATTGTGCTCTGATTGGATGGAGATGCTGTATCATAATGAAAAGTAGTACTTTAATAACCCCCATTATGATACAGTTTCGGACATAGGTACTATTTACATTTCGACATCGTCAAACATAAATAGAATTCGAGTTTAATGACGTTTCTCCCTTTCTTGCCATTTCGGATGTAATTCACGTCTCTATCTACCTAAAACGTGTAACGCAACATTGTGAGATAACCTCAATACTTTAGCTGAAGTATTGTCTCATTATCCATTTTAATGACAGAGTTTATTGTAACTTATAGTCCGTTGTATCACGTATTCTGTTCCTTTATTGCTAGAAAAAAATATTGATTTCATTAAGTCCTAGGTTGGTTGGTTGGTTCTTATGTTTAGGGGCTGCAACAACGCGGTCATGTTCCCCCATGTACTTTGGGTGTGTGTAGAATCTGTCTGATAACCGGTGTTAATTGTGATGACAGTATTAGTGTGTGTTATCTGTTTTTTAATTTAAGTACTGCAACTTTGAATTTTTCAAATAGTTCCTACTTTTTCCGCCAAGCGCCACCGTCAACGACTACTAGGCCAAGTTCAGAAATTAGCTACTAGACGCCACCGCAGTTGGCTCTTGGCAACGAACGTAGAAACCCAAGAGCGTTGTTTACATTCTTAACCTATCCAATTTAGCTTCACACAGGTGCAATTAGTGAAAGGTTCTTTAACATGCCATAAATCTATGACATGGGACCGCCGGCTATAAGTGCCTAAAATACAGTACATTCTCGGACTGCGAAATGAATGAAGGAATAGCCAAGCGTATCCATGACAACGTTGGCTACTGCGAAATTGATGAAGGAATAGCCAAGCGTATCCACGACAACGCCAGCTTACGAGATCCCTTCACAGCGTACAATTGTTTGCCTCAAACAAACTTAGTCCAAATGGTCCAATAGATGACTCTACTGGGGCGTGGTGGCTCAGCGGTCTAGCTGTATGCCTCTCACCAAGGCGGTCCGGGTTCGATTCCCGGTCAATGCATGTGAGATTTTCGAAGTGGAATGCCATGTCCTGTGGTTCGGATTCCACGTAAAAAGGAGGTCCCGTGGCTCATAATCACAAGATTCACGGTCACGTAAAACTACAATCTACCTTTTAGATGACTCTACTGCATTTACCGGTAGATGGCTCGGTGAGTCTGTGAATATGTGTCCACGTGATACGCTGATCTTTCAATGCTATGCCACAGGAGTCTTCTTCTTCTCCTTCCTAGCATTGGTCCCTCACACAGGCAGGGTCTGCTATTCTGGCTCTCTGTCGCCATTTTATACGATCGAGGGCCATATCGGGATGGAGTCCAGCAATTTTAAGGTCTTCATGTAGTGTGTCAAGTCATCGCTGTCTAGGACGTCCAACTGGTCGCTTCGCATCTACAAGCAAAGTCAACCCAGTGCTTGCAACTGTTGTTTTGTCCGCTCGAAGCACATGACCCTACCAGCACAGACGGCTTTCCCTCATCTTCTCAATGACTGGTGCTACTCCATATCGCCTACGGATGTCATCATTGGTGACATGATCGTGAAGTGTCAGACCAGATATCCTCCGAAGCATCTTCGTTTCCATGATAGCAAGTCTTCGTTCTTCTTCCTTTATAGTGGGCAAGCATTCTGCGCCACAGGAGTGTGCTATCTATTCTCAATATTGGCCATTTCATTATACGCCCACACAACGTCATTTTACCAGTAAATGCAGTGAAGGCATCCATCAATCGGAATGCAGTGATGGAAAGGCGTAGTTAGTTATTGTTGTTTTAAGGGGCGGAACTACGAGGTCTTTTGCCCCAAAGAAAGACTTATTATCGATAACTGGGTATTCTGTGTTTCAATCCTATATGATATCCGTTTTATTTTTATGGTTACGGTACCTATTCTTTGACTTAATGCCCTACTACCTTACAGAAACACAATAATTACCGCACCCTATTTGCCATTTTGAGCGCCGAAGAGCACACACACAGAGGTTTCGATTTTCTTCTGTGAATGAGTTCTGTTCCTAGGAGAGGACGTCCCAGAAGGCGTGCTGCTTTACGAAACACTGCGGATGTCTCAGCCTGAATTAGGGGGGTTTGAGTTGCTAATTTCCGCAATAGTGAATAAAGTCTATTAGCTCCATATATATAGTCACGACGGAAGAGTAAGTTTAAAAGCAGTTAAATGGTCTCCCGGTGTTCAATATATTCTGAGTTAATTTTCTCATGCTTCCTTTATGATCAGTTTCATATTTATTATTTGTTGGCATATATTGCTGCGACAGGGCACTAGTTATGGTATAAAATGGAGAGGCGACCAATATTAACTTCGGCTGTGGGTAGTGGTACAAAATACGAACATCTAATTTTACAAGATGTAAGTTTTTTTAGCGTATGGCTTTTAGTGCCGGGAGTGTCCGAGGACATGTTCGGCTCGTCAATTTTGTTGCTGCTTTGAGATGGACACCCAAAGGGTGAGCTACAAGTACCGTTGGGGAGGGAAGTTGGAATGTAAGGACGAGGAGTTGGAAGGTAGCGGCTATGGCCTTTAGTTAGGGACCAACCCCGGCATTTGCCTGGAAGGAAGATGGGAAACCACAGAAGACCATCTTCAAGGTTGCCGGCGGGGGGATTCGAACCTCCTCGCCTCCCGGATGTGAGAAACTGCCAGCAGTCATGTCGTAACGACCACGGCTAACTCACCCGGTAAGATGTAAGTAAGAACAGTTTAGTAGGCCTATATTATCCATTTTGGTTGGTTGGTTCCTCAGTTAAGGAATTGTGATAGCTGTATTAGTGTGGGTTATCAGTAATTCAGGTAAGGACTGCAGACGATCAATCTTAAGTAGTTCCTACCTATGCTACCAAATGCTACCATCAACGACACCTAGCTGCGAACTTGGCTGCTAGATGCCACAGCAACGGGCACCTGGCGACGAACGTTGGAACTTTGAGAGCGTTAATCAAATATAACCTAGACATTTAGCTTCACACAATTGTAGTTAGTGGAAGGTTCTTTTACATGCCATAAATCTATGACATGGGCTTTACGGTACTTCCCCTCCTGAGGGAGACATACTGAGGGATTTTAACGCTCTTAAAAATCCGACAACTTCGGCCGGGTTATAACCTGGAGCTCAACATACTAACAACTACGCCATCGATGCCGCCCATTATCCATTTTAATGACAGAGTTTATTGTATAGTCCATCGTATCGCGTACTCTGTTCCTTTATGTTGAAGTAAAGGTGATTATCTCCAAATAACCCACTGAATTTAATGAATTATTCCTATTATTACCTTCATCGCATAATCATCAAAATGGAGTGTACTGCATATCTAAGTTAATGCATGCCCGTAAAAAGTAATCCTTTCCTTGAAAAGCATGGAAACCTGCGCAAAAGGTTTCGTATTTACAATTTTATTAGGTTACTTAGATTTTAATCCTCGAGCATAAAATAAATTGATTTCTCTTGTGTATTATGTGACCTTGCCATTGACGGTAGACTTGCGTGCGTCAGTCAAGTAGACAGCTAGGCAGTGGTGACACAGACCAGTTTGAGTCGTGTTATTTTATTACTCCGCCGTATGATTCAGTTATTTTTTTTAAAATCGCTTATCCACTCAGCTTGGCTTCCCCCACGGACTCTGCGAGGGATCTTTCCTCTACCGTCGGGATTTGGGAAGGAAGTCGGCCGTGGACCTGTTGAAAGGAACCGTCCCGGTATTGGCCTGGTGATAATAATAATAATAATAATAATAATAATAATAATAATAATAATTGCTACGCCGGGCCGGGGTGGTTGGGCCTACTTACCTTATTTCAGAGGTCCGCAGCGCTTACTGCAAAATCACCGCCAGATGACACGACCAACAGGAGAACACCTATAGGAGGCAGGATGGTGGATAAGAGGGAAACGCACAGGCTCGTCTACAGACACAGTCCGACTACCAACAGAACTGCTACTGACGAAATGATGCCACAACAGTTGCTTAGTATTTAAAAGAAGATTTAATTACCAAAGGGGCCAAGAAAAAACAAATCATAAAAAGGAAACTCTATTGCCACAACCTCTCTCTGGTGATGCACGTGGCTTAAGGCCAAAATAAGTCAATTACCTTAGAAAACTAGATAAGGCTTTACATGCTTGCTTGCTGAACCAAAACGAAAACATTTAATTTAAATTTAAAATAATAAAGCCCAAAAGATAGAAAAGCAGAATACAGGTATTACCAAATTAGAAAGGGCTTGATAATATATTAAGGTACGTAATACCGACCCGACATGCAGACATCAAGGCCACGATGCAAAACGAAAAAATTAAAATTAAATTAATAAAATAAAATATGATCAATTAAGAAATCCACAATATTCGTGACGGAGAAAAACTCAGGAACATTCACCAAAACACAAAGTTAAACCAACAAGATTAACAAAAAAACATATTAAGCAATCACCACAACACGTTTGAGTCTCCCGCTCGACGCCTAGAGAATGCCTTCTCAAGACCAGAATGCACTCGGGCAAAACAAAAAACAAACATGGCCACCAAATCAGATGACCGCATGTCCAATCGAATTACGGCAAACAATTACTTTTATTAAAATAGAACGTCACCAGAGAGAAATGAAAGGAGGAAAATTATTACATCTAAATACTATTAACACGAGGCGATTTACGGATCTTACATCAAATTAATAATTGGCCAATCTCAAAGATTACCCAAAAGAAAAAAAAACTAAATAAATAATAATTTACAAGGTACGGTAACTAGGAACGTGTCTCTGAAAGGCACAGAAAAACCAATATTTACATATCAGGTAACGTTGACAACCAGAAATATTAGGCCTATAAAACAAAACAAAATACAGTATTAAATCATTAATATTAGACCAATATCGGAGCTCCCATAACAAAAAATAAATATAAATATTTTATGCAACGTACTGCCCCCGTAATTGAATTATGTAGAGACCACGGTGGCTATATTTGAAATTATGATTAGAGTTATGGCTGTCATAGTTATGACGTGGGTAGTCATGACGTAAGCACGGATGACGTATATGTTATGCCAGCAAGCTACTTGAGCTGAGATTCTCAGTGACGTCAGCATTTTTAGTCCAGAATGTTCCAAGATGTACGACGCAGTCGCAGGAAACGAGGAATTCTGCTGAGGAAGAAACTATGCTATTGGAGGAGAGGCATGAACCAATGAACGATAGTTTAAAGGAAGACGGAGATTGCTGAAACTATGGTATTTTTATGACTTTTTGAATGCAGAATTGTGGAAATCCATTTGCAGTAAAAGCATTGATTTGGAATTTTGGTGAAATTTATTTTCAGTTTTTGAATTTTGAAAATCCGTCATGTATTAACGAAGTTGGAAGTTCTAGCGATGACGTAGTATCACGCTTTGGAAGGGATGGTAACGCCCCTCGAGAAGGTAATAAAAGGGCTTGCGCAGAAGAAAGGAGCCTCTTCTCTTCTCTTCTCTTTCGTTCGCTGATCATTCTGAGATCTAATGCTCAGATCATCGAAGTATTTGTGAAAGTCAGTTTCTTATACATTCAATATAGTGAGACATCAAAGTGAACAGCAAGTGAAAAGAATCGTTTTTATAACGCGTGGCGAGGCCACTATGTTAACGAGATACAGGTCAAACTAGGTGAAGTTGAAACAGACCTTAGAAAGCTTCTATAAGTTTAACTTCAAACAGTTAGCGGTCTACGATAACATAATTGTATTGTGCAGTACTACATGCAATTATAGAGAAAAGCTGAACAATTTCGACCGAGTACTTCAAAAGATATTAGCTGTTTTATAGGACTGACAAAAGTGATTATCTCACCACTAGAGAAACACTTTTGTATAAGCCAGAATTAACGCAAGGCTAACGCTGTGAGTGGAGTAGAAAGACTTCAGATTGCTTGGTGATAGAACGATACAGTATAATGGAGCATTTGAATACGGCAGTTTGTTCTTCTGACACTACAACTGAAGTGCAGATGGAAGGCTAAGAAGGCTTATTGCAATTGGGACATACTTCATGGGAGTAAGATAGCGACATGGAACTTCGCTAATTGCTATTCCACATAAGCGAACATGCGGTGAATACCATCTACACCCATGTTTCGTAAGTAAAGGCTGAATACCATCGAACAGCCATATAAACAATTTCATACTCTATATATGAATAATTTCTTCGGAAATTTCTACAAAACGTCATGATGATTGTCTACTGGAACTTCAGGGAATTTTTCAAGAGAGGTCAGGGTAGTCCCGACTCACAAAGAAGATTATTGCCGGAAGGATGTCTATTCGTTTTCGAGGAGCAGACCGATTCACGGAGAAGGAAGCAGTTCGATTCTCCGAGGGTGCTATTTCCTATTTCGAGGATGGAGCTCAGCTTTAACGTGGTGAAATGGATCCATCAGCAGTCTTCTTTGGGGAATTTTCCTCTGGAACGTCAATCGGCAGATAAGGTAGTCGTGAACGTTTATTGTATTTGAGTAACCTAGTAATGTTTGAGCAACCATTTTTCCCATATTTTTTACCCTCATGTATTTTGCCTTATTTTCTTGTTGAGATTCTTATTCTCAGTACACCTTGATGAGTTTTGCATTTTTCGACGATTTATTAAGACATTGTTATGTCATGGGCATAGTTAACGATTTTGAATCAGTTGAGACTGATATTTAGATTATTCAGTAATTAATATTTTTGTAGTCACGATTTGACTGTAAGTTAATGATTTTTATGGCAGATTTAAATTCAGACAGCGTGTCACTTTATTAAAGTAATTCAACCCCAGTTTAATTACTTTGAACAATTTTCTGTCATCATCAAGAAGGAAGAACATTTAAATGATTTTAGAGCGTTAAAATCTTACGTTATCGACGATCTTGGAAATACTAGTCGTTATTTGTATTGATTGCAACACAGACATTTATCGTCAGTTATGAATGAACATTGCATTATAGACAATTTTGTGAAAGAGTAATGTTAATAATGAATTATTGAATGCATTAAAGTCAAGTACTTTTGTTAGGAGTTTTTCTCAATTAGAGAATTATATAACGATGTTTGCATTCCCCAGTCTAATTGGATTCTATTCGACTACTTTGCAGTTTAGTCGCACTTTATTTGAAGATAGTATTTTCATACTACAATTTCTTTTAAGATGTTAATCTTAAATTTTGATAGACCAGATAGGCGTATATAAGCGTATTCACTATTAAATTTGTTTGTGATTGGCAAGTTTTGACTTCATTTCAGTTCATGAATGAAATCTACGAAGGTTAAATAGAAAAACAGTTTTGAAACAATTTATGATTATAAAATTTTTAAGTGGAACTATGAATGTATAATCGCTAGTGCAGCGCGTGTTGAAAGTCGCTGAAATATAATGCCCTTGAATATGAAGGAAGTTCCCACAGGAATAAATGTTAAAGAATTATTTGTGGAAGTTTTGTAAGTGATGTGAAAGTTGTAAATGCCATATAGATTAATATATGATGATTTTGGGCATATTTTTAGTGCAGATTGTGCATTAACTTGTTAGCGAAGGATTTTCCGCTGGAGTAAGATTGTTATAGTTCGTTGAAAATTAATCAAGTGATTTACTGTTATAATTAACACGAGTTTTGAAAGAATTCGAGACAAGATGTTGAATGAAGGTTGCCGTCACAAATCATTATTAAAAAACTTTATTAAAACCGGATTGTGACATTAACATGTATAACTAACCTTCATTGGTCGATTATATTAAACAGGATTATAAAATTACCAACCGAATGAACATGTGGCTAATGTATTTATTAAATTAATAATTTAAACAATTTAAATGTTAATAGTGTAAATAATTGTTGTAAATATTTTTGAAAATAATATGAAACGAGAGTGATGTTAAAGGCGTGCTTATAATATTTTTATTGTCTTTGACAAATATTATAAACAATTTCTAATTGTTATAAATAATTTATGTGATTTTGTTATAAACATTTAAGAGCTAATTAAACATTTGGATTGAAGTTAACAAGTTTAAGAAATTTATGTAATTATCCATTAGGATGTGATCAAAGTACTTGAAAGATTTGCGTAAATATAATGTGAGTTGTCTTGTAAGACATTTAAAAGCTTGAGAGTGCAGGCTGGATTCTTACGAAACATAGCGTGTGAGAAGGGAGTGCATTTGACCAGTATGCAGCAGGCTGGAAGGTAGCCTGCAGCTGTGTCAACATATGGTTTTCAGAGAGTGAGGTCGTACACTCCGGCCTTGCGACTATAAATATCATTCTCTTGTTTATTAAAAGGAAACAAATGCTCTATATATATGTCACACCCTGACGTCCTTTTCCAATCCAATAGTGTTATGAATATTACGGTATTTGGAGCTCTTGGGAGCTAAAATGTTTTATATATCATGTTGTATAATAATTTTGCAAGTCCTACTGGAGGACGTAGTCAGATTGACTTGGGCTACTGATAGCCACGTATATTTTGTTGTGTTAGGAAAATCAGACCCTTTATTAGAAATAAAGCTTTTGTACAGTTCAAAGTTCTCGTCTTCGTTTCTGGTTCATTTTTAAATGTCATGGCGGAGATTATTGTGTGAACAGACTTTTAGTGATCCTGTTGTCAACTCAAACCCCGAGATAATTAAGAGGTAAGCAACGGTAAGTATGCACCCCCGTCTATTTTGGTGTGTTCCACAATGATTTCCTGTGAATTTCTGTGCTCTTATCTCGATAGTATCTGTCAGTGCCATTTTCATTGATGTAACTGTGCCGGTGCGATTGATAATTGGCAATCCGATTGAGGGGGCGGATATCTGACAGCCTACTATCCAGGTAAACGGGGACAGAAAGATTGGCGACCCAAGAGCGTGGGGCTGAGTCAACAGAAAGATTGGCGCAGTCAACGTGTGGGGCGTGTTCAACAAAAACTGGATTACCAGGTTGAACACTAGAAAGATTGACAAACCTAAAACGTGAGGTTCGATTAGACTCAAATAAAGAGGTTGATTCTTTGTTAGATGTCTAGGCCAATTGTAGTATTTAAGAGTGTGATTATATAGGAATTAAATGTTGTATTGTATTAGGAAAATTACACTCAGAAAAGATCAGATCTTATACAACTTGAGAAAGGTTAAATGGGCAGGAAACTTAGAAAAATCGCCTATAATCTGGAATCTTATTTTATTTGACCGGCTTATGACACTTCAGTCATATTAAAGATAAAATTAATTATTTGGATTGTAAATGTAAATTATTTGTGTTAGGATATTTTAAAATGAGCCAGAGAAATTTGAACATGTGCTTGAGTTTGTTTCAACATGAAGTATCTTCGAATATTAATTATAAGGTAGTTATAAGTTAGATTTAAGACAGAAAATTGATCAAATTTATATATGGTGAAAAGTGTTGCTCAAATGTTGTTATTTTGCTCTTTTGATGTATGTCCCTACAGCAATCCATTTTGAATAATAATATTGTAATGGCAGATGAAGGTTTGAAGAAAATGTTAGAGGAGATGTCTGCTAACATGAAGCAGATGATGGAGGAAAATGCTAACATGAAGCAGATGATGGAGGAAAATAATAGTAATTTGTCTGCTAATTTGTCTGCTAGCATGAATAGTAGTATGAAGGAGATGGAAGCTAGGAATACTAGTCGAATGGAGGAGAATGCTAGTAATTTGAAAGCTAGCATGGATGAAAGTTTGAAGGGTATCCAAACTAGTGCTGCTAATTTGGAGGATAATATGTCGCGTTTACAGATTAATACCCTAGGAATTGAAAATACTGTAAGTGACATCCGCACAAATGTGTCTGATGTTAAAAATGATGTGTCTAAGGTACAGAGAGACCTTACAATGTTAAATCTAGATGTAGCTAATGTCCGAGGGGATATTGCTTGTGCTAGAGCCGAAGTAGTTGTTGTCAAAAACGATGTAGCGACTGTCCAAGACAAGGTCGAGGAAGTCCAGAAAGAAATTCAAAAAGCTAGAACAGATGTATCTAATGTTCAGGTAGACATAAATAATATTCATGCGGATATAACTGAGGTGCAAAGTGATGTAACTAAGATTCAGGTAGAGGTCAACACAGTTTTCGTAGATATCACTAAAGTCCAAACTGATGTCAATAAAGTCAGGGAAGAAATCGAAAACTCAAAAACTCTTTGTACGCGTAATATAACTGCATTAACGACTAGGTTAGTCGATGAATCGGTGAGAACCACAACGTCTTTAGCAGAGTTGAAGTACGACGTAGAGGTTATGAGAACACAGGTATTAGACCACAATAGAGTATTAAAAGAGGATATCGAAGTAGACATAGCCGAGATGTTAACAGCAAACGTAGCGGTATGGAAAGACGAGTGGAATAAGTCAAGTGGGGAACATGTAACCCAAATTCAGGAAAGGATTGAAAGAAAACTTGCCAGTACGCAGATAGAAATTAACAATGAGGTAGTACAGATTAGAAAAGATTTAAGCGTCAGGATAAATTCGCTATCCGAAAAACAAGTTGACGATAGAACACAACTAGATCAGGATATGCAAACTTTAAAATCTACATTAGAGGATCAAATTCATAAAGTTGTCTCTGACGTAAATGAAACGACGAGTAAACTGAAAAATTTGAAGTTAGGAGAGGCTAGTTTAATGGAAAACTACAAAGAAGAGATAGTCAAGAAAGTCTTAACAGAAATCACCGACAAGGATACAGAAGGCTTAGCTTGCGAATTGAACAGGAAGCATACCAGAAGATGTCACCTAGATCTAGAAGAAAGAGACGTGACTCCTGAAGAACGTGTATCCAGATTCAGAGAGGAGGATGACGAGAGGAATATGGAACCTGAGTGGAATTATCGAGATAGTGGGAAAAACTATCCGGATTCATATCCAAGGAACGTGACGGTCATTAGGAATTTCGAGGACAAACCACAAAAATTCAGTAACACTGATAGTTTGACACCTATAGAGTATGTAAGGAATCTCAAAGATTATTTCATCGAAGCTCACATTCCCAGAGAGAGAGAGATGAAGATTGTAGAGAGATATCTGATTGGAGGACCCCTTGAATGGTTTAGAGCTTTTAGATATACATTCAGTAACTTTGACGAGTTTGCAGAGGCATTAATCAAACGATTTTGGTCCATAGAAGCGCAGAATTCGTTAAGAGCGGAGGTATATTCAAGAAAATACTCAGGTACTCTTCCAACGAGGTACGCTGATTTCTTTACGAGTCAGTTGTCCCGCTTGAGATTTTTGCAACCCCCATTGTCTACGGAGCAACTAATAGATGCGATTTCTCGTATGCTGCCAGTTGAGGTGAGGAGACTTATAATTTCGTCCAACATCAGGGATTTATCCAGCATGGATGAATTACTAAGAAGGTTAGACTACACAAGTCCAATGCCTAACGTAGTCCAGAAAAGTCAAAGGCAAGAGTATAAGGAAATCAATACGGTATACATGGACCAAGTCCAACAAACTGACAAGCCAGAGGAGGAGAAAACTGACAATGTAGGTCCTCACAGGAATAATCAGTTTAGAAATTACAGATCACAAGGTTACCGACCATATCAACAGAGAAGAGGTTGGAACTACAACCGAGGAAACTATAATGGAAGAGGCAGATATTATAACAATAATGGGTATAATCGTAACTATAATAGGAATAACCAAAACCAAAATAGAAACCAGAATACTCAAAGTCAGGTTATGACACCTGAGCAATATCAGCAAAGAGAAAAGGAAAGCCAGCAATACTTAAAGGAATTAAGGGATAAAGAAGCTGACAATCAAAGGAAAAGGCAGGATGTTGTAATCGATCCTGGTCCTTCTACGAGCCAGCAGAACTTAGAAAATAGAAACACTGGTCAGAAGAGGAATTAGAGAGGAAAGAATACATTAACCACATACAACCCAGAGTAGAAGAAATTAATGATTAAGGAACATAGAGGAAATATCATACTAGAGTAAGCCAGTAATAATTCAATTTCGTGTTCAAGAGAGTTGAGATACTTGTAACATTGAGTTTAAAAACAATTTGCAACTGTTTTTAAAACGTGGTGGGAGGAGAATGCCCCCGTAATTGAATTATGTAGAGACCACGGTGGCTATATTTGAAATTATGATTAGAGTTATGGCTGTCATAGTTATGACGTGGGTAGTCATGACGTAAGCACGGATGACGTATATGTTATGCCAGCAAGCTACTTGAGCTGAGATTCTCAGTGACGTCAGCATTTTTAGTCCAGAATGTTCCAAGATGTACGACGCAGTCGCAGGAAACGAGGAATTCTGCTGAGGAAGAAACTATGCTATTGGAGGAGAGGCATGAACCAATGAACGATAGTTTAAAGGAAGACGGAGATTGCTGAAACTATGGTATTTTTATGACTTTTTGAATGCAGAATTGTGGAAATCCATTTGCAGTAAAAGCATTGATTTGGAATTTTGGTGAAATTTATTTTCAGTTTTTGAATTTTGAAAATCCGTCATGTATTAACGAAGTTGGAAGTTCTAGCGATGACGTAGTATCACGCTTTGGAAGGGATGGTAACGCCCCTCGAGAAGGTAATAAAAGGGCTTGCGCAGAAGAAAGGAGCCTCTTCTCTTCTCTTCTCTTTCGTTCGCTGATCATTCTGAGATCTAATGCTCAGATCATCGAAGTATTTGTGAAAGTCAGTTTCTTATACATTCAATATAGTGAGACATCAAAGTGAACAGCAAGTGAAAAGAATCGTTTTTATAACGCGTGGCGAGGCCACTATGTTAACGAGATACAGGTCAAACTAGGTGAAGTTGAAACAGACCTTAGAAAGCTTCTATAAGTTTAACTTCAAACAGTTAGCGGTCTACGATAACATAATTGTATTGTGCAGTACTACATGCAATTATAGAGAAAAGCTGAACAATTTCGACCGAGTACTTCAAAAGATATTAGCTGTTTTATAGGACTGACAAAAGTGATTATCTCACCACTAGAGAAACACTTTTGTATAAGCCAGAATTAACGCAAGGCTAACGCTGTGAGTGGAGTAGAAAGACTTCAGATTGCTTGGTGATAGAACGATACAGTATAATGGAGCATTTGAATACGGCAGTTTGTTCTTCTGACACTACAACTGAAGTGCAGATGGAAGGCTAAGAAGGCTTATTGCAATTGGGACATACTTCATGGGAGTAAGATAGCGACATGGAACTTCGCTAATTGCTATTCCACATAAGCGAACATGCGGTGAATACCATCTACACCCATGTTTCGTAAGTAAAGGCTGAATACCATCGAACAGCCATATAAACAATTTCATACTCTATATATGAATAATTTCTTCGGAAATTTCTACAAAACGTCATGATGATTGTCTACTGGAACTTCAGGGAATTTTTCAAGAGAGGTCAGGGTAGTCCCGACTCACAAAGAAGATTATTGCCGGAAGGATGTCTATTCGTTTTCGAGGAGCAGACCGATTCACGGAGAAGGAAGCAGTTCGATTCTCCGAGGGTGCTATTTCCTATTTCGAGGATGGAGCTCAGCTTTAACGTGGTGAAATGGATCCATCAGCAGTCTTCTTTGGGGAATTTTCCTCTGGAACGTCAATCGGCAGATAAGGTAGTCGTGAACGTTTATTGTATTTGAGTAACCTAGTAATGTTTGAGCAACCATTTTTCCCATATTTTTTACCCTCATGTATTTTGCCTTATTTTCTTGTTGAGATTCTTATTCTCAGTACACCTTGATGAGTTTTGCATTTTTCGACGATTTATTAAGACATTGTTATGTCATGGGCATAGTTAACGATTTTGAATCAGTTGAGACTGATATTTAGATTATTCAGTAATTAATATTTTTGTAGTCACGATTTGACTGTAAGTTAATGATTTTTATGGCAGATTTAAATTCAGACAGCGTGTCACTTTATTAAAGTAATTCAACCCCAGTTTAATTACTTTGAACAATTTTCTGTCATCATCAAGAAGGAAGAACATTTAAATGATTTTAGAGCGTTAAAATCTTACGTTATCGACGATCTTGGAAATACTAGTCGTTATTTGTATTGATTGCAACACAGACATTTATCGTCAGTTATGAATGAACATTGCATTATAGACAATTTTGTGAAAGAGTAATGTTAATAATGAATTATTGAATGCATTAAAGTCAAGTACTTTTGTTAGGAGTTTTTCTCAATTAGAGAATTATATAACGATGTTTGCATTCCCCAGTCTAATTGGATTCTATTCGACTACTTTGCAGTTTAGTCGCACTTTATTTGAAGATAGTATTTTCATACTACAATTTCTTTTAAGATGTTAATCTTAAATTTTGATAGACCAGATAGGCGTATATAAGCGTATTCACTATTAAATTTGTTTGTGATTGGCAAGTTTTGACTTCATTTCAGTTCATGAATGAAATCTACGAAGGTTAAATAGAAAAACAGTTTTGAAACAATTTATGATTATAAAATTTTTAAGTGGAACTATGAATGTATAATCGCTAGTGCAGCGCGTGTTGAAAGTCGCTGAAATATAATGCCCTTGAATATGAAGGAAGTTCCCACAGGAATAAATGTTAAAGAATTATTTGTGGAAGTTTTGTAAGTGATGTGAAAGTTGTAAATGCCATATAGATTAATATATGATGATTTTGGGCATATTTTTAGTGCAGATTGTGCATTAACTTGTTAGCGAAGGATTTTCCGCTGGAGTAAGATTGTTATAGTTCGTTGAAAATTAATCAAGTGATTTACTGTTATAATTAACACGAGTTTTGAAAGAATTCGAGACAAGATGTTGAATGAAGGTTGCCGTCACAAATCATTATTAAAAAACTTTATTAAAACCGGATTGTGACATTAACATGTATAACTAACCTTCATTGGTCGATTATATTAAACAGGATTATAAAATTACCAACCGAATGAACATGTGGCTAATGTATTTATTAAATTAATAATTTAAACAATTTAAATGTTAATAGTGTAAATAATTGTTGTAAATATTTTTGAAAATAATATGAAACGAGAGTGATGTTAAAGGCGTGCTTATAATATTTTTATTGTCTTTGACAAATATTATAAACAATTTCTAATTGTTATAAATAATTTATGTGATTTTGTTATAAACATTTAAGAGCTAATTAAACATTTGGATTGAAGTTAACAAGTTTAAGAAATTTATGTAATGATCCATTAGGATGTGATCAAAGTACTTGAAAGATTTGCGTAAATATAATGTGAGTTGTCTTGTAAGACATTTAAAAGCTTGAGAGTGCAGGCTGGATTCTTACGTAACATAGCGTGTGAGAAGGGAGTGCATTTGACCAGTATGCAGCAGGCTGGAAGGTAGCCCGCAGCTGTGTCAACATATGGTTTTCAGAGAGTGAGGTCGTACACTCCGGCCTTGCGACTATAAATATCATTCTCTTGTTTATTAAAAGGAAACAAATGCTCTATATATATGTCACACCCTGACGTCCTTTTCCAATCCAATAGTGTTATGAATATTACGGTATTTGGAGCTCTTGGGAGCTAAAATGTTTTATATATCATGTTGTATAATAATTTTGCAAGTCCTACTGGAGGACGTAGATTGACTTGGGCTACTGATAGCCACGTATATTTTGTTGTGTTAGGAAAATCAGACCCTTTATTAGAAATAAAGCTTTTGTACAGTTCAAAGTTCTCGTCTTCGTTTCTGGTTCATTTTTAAATGTCATGGCGGAGATTATTGTGTGAACAGACTTTTAGTGATCCTGTTGTCAACTCAAACCCCGAGATAATTAAGAGGTAAGCAACGGTAAGTATGCACCCCCGTCTATTTTGGTGTGTTCCACAATGATTTCCTGTGAATTTCTGTGCTCTTATCTCGATAGTATCTGTCAGTGCCATTTTCATTGATGTAACTGTGCCGGTGCGATTGATAATTGGCAATCCGATTGAGGGGGCGGATATCTGACAGCCTACTATCCAGGTAAACGGGGACAGAACCTTACATCCTTCCTAAGTGGAGACACAAAGAACAAAAAACTAACACATTTTAAATTATTTAAAAGACATGAACTGTCTCAAAATGGCCACGAGAGCACACACGCCGTTTTCGATCACCCATGAAGCTTCTCTTCTTGTAGCCAGCCAAAATAAATATACCACAGTTCATCTTCAAGGCGAAAAGAAGAAATTAAATCCTTAGGAGCACAGGCGTTTCCTTTTCTTGAATATATTCATATTTCGTAAAGGCTAGGGGCCAAGCCCCCAGCACACGGAGAGATACTCTTTCACACCAGCTGGCTTCTTGCTTTCTTGACGACAGACTATTAGATGACAACATGGCGGAGATACCAAAGTCAAAAACCGCACTGCATTAATGTTAATTGTAATTGTCCAATCACAGATTGACACATCAAGTAACAATATGCATATTATATAATTATTTTGGCGGCATGATGTGTATATAGTCTTTTGTTCAATGACGTAGAATACAATATCCTTCAAATATGTCTCGACTAGGATGAGATCAGAAGACACCACAAACTCACTCTAGCGGTCGAAGATACAAGCTCGGCTAGAGGCCAATAGATGCTGCCATCTCTAGTTCATAAGCCCAACCAAGCCAACCAGGCGGTCGTTTTAAAGGTCGGTAACACATATATAGGGGAGAAACATATTTAATAACGTTGGGACGGGCTTTTGCACGTAACAATAATAATAATAATAATAATAATAATAATAATAATATCGTATGGCCTCGGATGCCGGGTGCAAGATTTGTTATTTGACACCCAGAGGGTAGCTTGCATGTCGAATTTCGTTGTTCCTTGAAGCACTGTGAAAGTCAAGGAGGTTAGATATCTAAGCTCCTTGAACACTTTCTAGTAGAGAAATGGGGAACTTTGTGTTGGCGAAAACGCCCGAGATTAATTTTTCCATTATGAATTCAAATCGTATGACATCCGTGTCGTAAATTTTTGCCACCTTTCAAAAATCACTTACCTCGGCCAGGAGCGAAACTGCAAGCTTGGGGATAGTAGAGCGACACGTTAACCACTCACCCAGCGCGGCAAGCCTGGTGATGAAAATAGGAAACAAAACAAACCATTTTCAGGACGGACGAAGTGGGATTCGAACCCACGCTCTAGCGTTAGCGCTCTCGGCCACACTGACAGGCATGGCTTAGGTATGCTGTGCGTTCTGTGTTACTTTTCCTTCTTGTAATACTTTTTGATGTGCAACATCTTTCCACTCGGTTGCTGGATATTTTTATGGGAATGATTTTGAAAAATCCGACGGAAGTGGATCGGACGGAAGTGTGTAAGACGCACTGCCAGCTGGCAGTGGTACCATGTGGAATGTATATAACAAACGGATTATTTCAAGATTTGGAGGCGCCATTAAATATATTTCTACAAAAAATCATCATCAAGTTGTCGTTCTTTGGTGTAAAAGTATTCATTAAATCATATTTGCTGAAAACAATCTTATGATTTATTAAGAGTCTGCTTTTCAATCTCTGGATAAAATTGATGGGCATCCACTCGCCGAGTAACTTTCCTCAACCATTTCATACTGAACGGTAATAGTTCATGTGAACTCTGGTGTCAACTCATTGAAACACAAACCACATGTCTTCGTATCAGTATTTAAATGATAATATGCTTTTATATGAGACATTGTAACTAGTCGTCAAAGCCGGTATTATGTTTCTGCATAATGGCTATTTAGATATTAACCCACATTGCGGTAATGCAGTGATCAATGTAATATATATCGATGATTTTATAGGGGAACTGGGCTAGCCTTTCACAGACCACTATAGGAATTCCCTGTACTGTCAAGTAAGCGTATTCATAACTAATTTAAAACTCAATTTCACGCAGGAACATTATCGAAAAAAGCAAAATATTAATGGAGCATAAAAAATACTTCCATATTATTACCGGCACGTGAAAATGAGTACCCGTCTTGTACTCAAAATGGCTGTGGTTGTAATGGCTGCTTGGATAACAACTTGGTCTGCGAATCATGAGGTCTCAGGTTCGAGCCCCAGTCCCGGCAATTATTTTTGCTACCGGATTATCGATTTAAACGATATATATCATAGCATTATGCGTCATTTTAACAGAATCTACATGAAATTACGATTTATCTAATTTTAATTACAATAGTTTGCACCAAGCAGGAGTTGGGAAATTTGATTCTAGTAGTCTATAGATAGGCTAGATACTATGGTTTCATTCCTCCTCTTAATTTACAATATAATATGTGATGTTTGTTCAAACAAGTGTGACGGTAGCATATCTCCAATTAAATCTATACATTCATCATAGTACCAGTATGAAAACGGAGTGTAAATTAACATTTTGAGAATGTCCAAGCTGTGTAGTATACGACTAGGATAACATGTCAGATGACTTCACATACATTTCATCTCAATTTCATAGTAGGATAACATGTCAGATGTTACACGTCATATGCGATTACTGTAAGGCTCGTATCTTTTTTTTTCTATAAAGAATCTCTACGTAAATTCTATTTTTCTTCTTCCACTTTTTATTTTTCCTCTGCTTCTTTATATCTATATATTTAATACACTATGGTGATTTTTGTTACCGCGAGATTCAGAGAACGGCTGAACAGATTGACTTCGCAAAGAACTTTGACGAAAGCTCTTGGCCTGTAGATGAGCAGAGTGTATTTAAATGAAAAGAATATGTTACCGTATATTTTAAAATTTATATTAATAAAGAAAAGTGAAATTATTGACCTTCGCGCATGCGCCCAATCGCCTTGGATTATGACTGAAATGACGGATAGAAATCCGCCGCGTTTTAATGTGAAAGTTACTTAAGAGCATTCTAAATGAAGGGAATATTTTCTGTGATGTTTTACGATATATATACTGGAATAGAATTATAAAAGAAGGGAAATGATGAAGATCTTTAACTGACAGTTGAATGTGTACGTTCTTTATATACCTTAATATTGCGCTTCATTTACAATGGTTCGGTGCCTCAGGCGGTAGCGTCTCAGGCGTAAAGTTACATTATGCATCGTCGAAAGCGTTCGATTCCCACCTCAGATATGTTTGTTTTATTTCCGTATTCTTCTTTCTTCTTATTGGTATTCCATTGTCAAAACATACTTTACTTTCATCATTTACGTAAAGTAAAGAATTCTCCGCGATTAACGATGACATACTTATAATTTGTAAACAAAATTGTAGTATTTCAAGCACTCGTGCGTGAGCACAATCGCTTTCGCCATTAGAGACAATTGGCGACCATAATTGTTTGAAGGGATTGGGCGTCGTGGTCACATATCCCCATGTACTTTGGTGTGTGTTTTCACACACACCAAAGTACACTTTATATTAGTAAACAAAAATGTAGTATTCCAGGCACTCGTGCGTGGCACAATCGCTTTCGCCAATAGAGACAATTGGCGACCATAATTGTTTGAAGGGATTGGGCGTCGTGGTCACATATCCCCATGTACTTTGGTGTGTGTGAAAAACTTTATATTAGTAAACAAAAATGTAGTATTCCAGGCACTCGTGCGTGGCACAATCGCTTTCGCCAATAGAGACAATTGGCGACCATAATTCTTTTGAAGGGATTGGGCATCGCGATTACTTAGCCCCGTGTACTTTGGTGAGTATGTAAAATTTTAAATTAGTAAAAAAATGTAGTATTCCAGGCACACGCTCGTGCGCAAAATCACTTTCATATGAGAGACAATTGTCGAACATAATTATTTTTAAGGAATTGTACATCGTGGTCACTTAGCCCCGTGTACTTTGGTGTGTGTATACAATTTTCTGTGATAACCTGTGATTTCATGATGGCTGTATTAATGTTTTTATTTGTAACTAGCTGTACCCGGCATGCGTTGCAATGCCAATCAAAGAAAGTGTTGGGGTTTTGACTTTGTTAGTTGCAGTGCTTTTGGATTCCCAATATTTTCTTCTTTTTCCGTTAACCACCTCTTAACTATTATATAAAAAAAACTATCTCAGAAACATTCACGGGAGAGTGATCAACAACTCACGAAAGTTATATCGCAATGAAATGAATGGTATATGAACGCATACGGGACTGCTGAAACGATTAGAGCGCCGTCACTCATTTGTTGAATATACTCGTACGCTACCTATTGTAAAATGGATTTACTAACTCGAAAACCTTTCCTGGCGTGTACACAACAACTCATCAAAGTTTCATCGCAATCGGATGAATGTCATATGAACGCAAACGGGATTTTGTTTAAACGATTCGCGCCGTCACTCATTTGTTGAATCTTCTTGTGCGCCACCCATTGAAAAACGGACTTACTAATTCATGAACCTTCGCAGGACTGTACTCAGCTCTCCAAAGTTTTATCACACTCGGATGAATGGTATATGATCGCATACGGGACTTTATTGAAACGATTCACGCGCTCTCGCTTATTAGTTAAATCTACCCGTTTGCTACCAATTGTAAAATGAATTTACTAAATCAGAAACCTTCGCGGGAGTGGAAACAACATTTCACCAAATTTCATTGCAATCGCATGAATGGTATATGAACGCCTACGGAATTTCGTTTAAACGATACACGTGCCGTTACCCATTTGTTGAATCCACTCGTGCGCTACCTATTGTAAAATGGATTTACTAAGTCAGAAACCTTTCCTCGGGTGTACAAAACAATTCACTAAAGTTTCTTCGCAATCGGATGAATGGCATATGACCGCATACGGGACTTTGATAAAACGATTCACGTGCCGTCGCTCATTTGTTGAATCTACTCTTGCGCTACCTATTGTAAAGTGGATTTACTAAGCCAGAAACCTTCCCGGAAGTGTACACAACATCACACCCAAGTTTCATCGCTATCGGACAAATGGTATATAAACGCATACGGGACTTTGTTGAAACGCTTCGCGCATCTTCGCTCATTTGTTGAATCTACTCGTGCGCTGCCTATTGTAAAATGGATTTACTAAGCCTGAAACCTTCCCTGGAGTGTACACAACAACTCATCAAAGTTTAATCTCTATCGGACGATTGTATACGAACGCATACGGGTCTTGGTCGAAACACTTCGCGCGTCGTCGCTCATTTGTTGAATCCATTCGGGCGCTACCTATTGTAACATGGATTTTCTAAGCTAGAAATCTTCCCTGAAGTGTACACAACATCTCACCCACGTTTCATCGCTATCTGACAAATGGTATATGAACGCATACGGGACTTTTTTGAAACACTTCGCGCGTCGTCGCTCATTTATTTAATCTACTTGTGCGCTACCTATTTAACATGGATTTACTAAGCCAGAAATCTTCCCTGGAGTGTACACAACATCTCATCCAAGTTTCATCGCTATCTGACAAACAGTATATGAACGCATGTGGGGCTTTGTTGAAACCGTTGCCTACGCTATATACAAGGCCGGGAAATGCAAGCTGTTTTGAGCTAAAAATGAATCACCATGAAGTTCTACCAGTGACCGCTAGGATCGCTTTGTACCACCCTAGATCCAGCATTCGCGCCATCATCATCATCTTGCACAGTTTCCAGCCACTGGCCGGGTCTGTTTGGAACACAAACCTCTCCAACGTCTTCTGTCTTCCCACCATCTCTCAGCCTCCACCCTTGTCCGGTCTTCTCCTCTCTTCTTCACGCTTTCTTCCACCCCCTTCAGCCACCTGTCTCTCGGTCTTCCTCTCGGTCTCTTTCCTTCCCACTTCGTCTCGTGTACTCTCCTGGGTATCCTCTTTTCCTCCATTCGTTTTACATGTCCATATCATCTAAGTCTAGATTTCTCTATACCATCTTGTAATGGTTCCTCCTTCATCAATTCTCTGGTCCTCTCATTTCTTATTCTGTCCATCTTTGTAGCTCCAGTTTAACTCAATTGTGGCATTGCAAATAGTGGTTGTTTACATGAGTATTTTTTAAATGGTTTACTGCTGTATTCCGTTTTGTACGTCCCGGCAGAGAATGTGCAAATCAGTTTCATTTCACTCGTTTCCTATCAATCAGGAATTAAGAAATAAGTGGATTATAGCTGTTTCTCGACGAGGTGATAGCCAGGTAGTGTGTGGACTCCTTCTAAAAGGTCGGTGGTTTGTAGTACCGGTAGGCATTTCAGAGAAGACAATTACAGTGTGAGCACAACTAGAAGATTTCTTCTGCCTAAATCCGTACCTTCAGTAATTACAGACTTCCCTCACCACAAACAAGTGAGAACTACAGCTAGGAAACCACCAAAACGACGACAGTGTCAAACTGACGACACTCTTTCATCCAAACGAAAATGTGACTCTTGAGGAACTGTGAGTAATTTTGTCCCTATTTGTGAAGACGAGATGAATTGTAGATGTATAGGGTCACAGTTTTCACTCATTTTAAGGCCAGGTGTTAGGAAGTCTCTTCGAAAGAAACTGCGGAGTGCTACGAAAAAAGACTGTTAAGCGAGACGCTGTAGCCTAATTGACAAGCTACGAAGAAAACTTCATGATCTTCAGGCTGAATTGAAGAAATATAAAACTAAGAAATATGACATGAACAAGCAGCTATCTGCAATTCAAAATGAAGCCCAACAAGGTAGCCTCAAAGCCATTTTGTTGCTCGAACAGCTGCAAGCATTTGGAAAGAAGAAATATAAGTACCAAGAAACTTAAATTGAAATTTGTGTTCTTCTATCTACTAGGTCACCGATCGACAGGCTATCGATTGTTACGTGAACTAAGTATCTTGCACCTACCACATCCCAAAACTATGAAGACATACGTAGGGTACTCGAAAGGAGAGACTGGCATCACCTCATTGATCAGAGCAAGATTGATGGCGGAGGAAAAGTCTCTGGAACACGAGAATGCAAAAGTGGGCTCCCTTATCATTGACGAAATGGCTATAAGGCCTAGTCTTGTGTACGATAGGAATTTAGACATGTTTCTCGGCATGAGTGACGCAGACTTAGACGCTCTTGGTATTGAAGACAAACTAGCCAACAAGTTACTTTGCATTCTTTTCTTCTTACAGAATTCCTGTGTCATTTTATTTTACTTGTTCTATTTCTGGAGCGCACTTGGAAAAATTGGTAGTCGAAGAAAGTGGTTTCAGAGTGTTAAGAATTGTAACTGACAACTGTCAAGCGGATGTTTCGATGTTTGAAACGCTATGCGGGGGTCGTATAACGCATGAAATTAAACATCCTCTTGATGAAAATCGACCACTCTTTATAAGTTTTGATCCCAGTCACATTATCAAGAATGTACGATCGCAGTACTTGTCTAGGGAGTTCTTTGTAAATGGCAACAATGTGACAAGTGATCATTTGAAGATCCATTATAATCTTCAGAAAACTCTGGTTATAAAACCTGTCAGGAAACTCTCCAGGAAGGTGGTTTATCCTAGTAATTTGGAAAAGATGAATGTTTCCAGGGCCAAAGTTGTGTTTTCACCTGAAGTTGTCGCAGGCTTAAAAAGTATGGAAGTTGTATGCTCTGAGAAAATTAATGACAAAGGTAGTTTACTTGAGACTATTAATTTTATGGAACATTTTCAGAAATGGTTTGACATTTATGATGTCTGTAACACATCCCATGGCACGCACTCCAGAAGTGACAATAAGATGATTTTTTGTGAGATGGGCGATGAAAGACTGCACTGGTTAACGGACGTATTTCTGCCATACATTGAGGACATTCAGCATCATCCCGAAAAGTTCAGGAAATTTACAAATTAGACTTACCACGCTCTGGAGTTGACAACTCTCTCTGCAGTGGCATGCATACGATATTTAATAAGCATCAATTTCCACTATGTCCTAACAAGGAATTTATCGAGTGACGATGTCGAGTAGGAACCAACTTCGAGAGCCAGGTGGACATGTCACGGATTCTGCCTTCGTACCGGAGCTTCCCGAACACGTCCTTGCTATAGTTGGAAACCCAGTTGAAGGTACATTTTTAACCTGCCCATTTATTTTCGTTGAATTGTGTTTTTATCTAAACACGATTACGGTATTTAACAATTTGGTTTTATTTTTAGGAACTCCAGCTACTGTATCCAACTTAGCAGTAGCAATGGTGGCTGCCTACCTAGTGCGCGTAGCAGAAGAAAATACAAGCTGTGAAGGTTGTTTGCAACATATTTTTCTTCCTGCGAGTGAACGCCCGGTCCTCAGCCTCATACGATATCAAGATCGTGGAGGACTGAGGTACCCTAAAACAAATTAGAGCAAATTATGCAATGTGTATCACGTGCTGTCCAGTATCTGCCACGGAAGAACTTAGTGACAAACTGCACACTTTTATTAAAAGACAAGTTCTGTCAAACAATTAAGTGTGACCAATGCAACGATTCTGAACTTCCGATTCTCCTTTTGAAGAAGTTCCTGAACCCGCTCGTGGACAACCTAGCCTTCAATCGCACGAGTAGGAATGAACTATTTTTACAGTTGCACAATAAGCCTCTGAACAGGAAAGTACTGAAGCTCTAAGAAAAGACTGCTTGTTCATGATATTCCGGTGAGTTATAGATATGAATGATAAACCACACTTTTGTAAATGTGCATGAAATAGCCCGGGTATTCTCTCATCTCAATACTAAATTCATATAGTGCGCTCATATTGAGGGTGTTACAATGCGATCCTAGCGGCAGAATGCTGAACTCAGTTGCCCCCCAGTCGCGGTGCGGCATCTCCCGGCCTTGTATTATAACGTAGGCAACGGTTGAAACAAACGCACGCCATTTTGTTGAAGTTACGCGCGCGCCATCTATTGTTAATTGGATCTACTATGCCTATAACTTTTCCTGGCGTATGCGCAACAACTCACCAAAATTTCATTGCAATCGGATGAATTGTATATGAACGCAACACCAACACTCATTTGTTTAAACTACTGGTGCGTATCTATTGTTAATTGTTATGCCTATAACCATCCCGAAAGTGTGCCAAACAACCCACCAAAATGGTCGCAATCGGATGAATTGTAGGCTATATGAACGCATCGCCAACACTCATTTGTTTAATATACTCGCGCGCTGTCCATTGTAAATTAGATTGACTATGCCTATAATGATTTCGGAAGTGCTCACAACAACTCACCAAAGTTTCATAGCAATCGGATGAATGGTATATGAACGCATAAGGGACTTGGTTGAAACGATTCGCATGCCGGCGCTCATTTGTTGAATCTACTTGTGCGATACCTATTGTAAAGAGGATGTACTAAGCCAGAAACCTTCCCTGATGAGTACACAACATCTTACCCAAGTTTCATCGCTATCGGACGAGTGGTATATGAACGCATACGGGACTTTCTTGAAACGCTTCGCGCGACTTCGCTCATTTGTTGAATCTACTTGTGCGTTACCTATTGAAAAATGGATTTACTAAGCCTAAAACTTTCCCTGGAGTGTACACAACAACTCACCCAAGTTTAGTCGCTATCGGGCGAATGGTATATGAACGCATACGGGACTATATTGATACACTTCGCGCGTCGTCGCTCTGTTTAATATACTTGTGCGATACCCATTGTAAAATGGATTTACTAAGCCTGAAACTTTCCCCGGAGTGTACATAATATCTCATCCAAGTTTCATCGCTATCGGGCGAATGGTATATGAACGCATATGGTACTTTGTTGAAACGCTTCGCTCGTCGTCGTTCATTTGTTGTATCTACTCGTGCCCTACCTATCATAAAGTGGATTTACTAAGCCAGGAACCTTCCATGAAGTGTACACAGCCTCTCACCCAAGTTGCATCGCTATCGGACGAATGGTATGTGAACGCATACTGGTCTTTGTTGAAACGCTTCGCCCGTCGTCGCTCATTTGTTGAATCTACTTGTGCGATACCTATTGTTAAGTGGATTTACTAAGCCAGAAACCTTCCCTGTAGTGTACACAACATCTCACCCAAGTTTCATCGCTATCAGACGAATGGTATATGAACGCATACGGGACTTGGTTGAAACGCCTCGCGCGTCGTCGCTCTTTTGTTGAATCTACTCGTGCGCTACTTATTATAACATGGATTTACTAAGCCAGAAACCTTGCCTGTAGTGTACACATCCTCCCACCCTAGTTTCTTCGCTATCGGACGAATGGTATGTGAACGCATACTGGTCTTTGTTGAATCGCTTCGCCCGTCGTCGCTCATTTGTTGAATCTACTCGTGCGCTACCTATTGTTAAGTGGTTTCACTAAGCACCATTTTGTTGAAGCTACTCGCGCACCATCTATTGTAAATTGGATTTACTATGACTATTACTTTTACGGGACTGTGCACAACAACTCACCAAAATTTGATCGCAATCGGACGAATTGTATATGAACGCATCGCCATTACGCATTTGCTTAACCTACTCGCGCGCTATCTATTGTGAAATGGATTAACTATGCCTATGATCATCCCGGAAGAGTTTACAACAACTCACCAAAATTTGATCTCATTGGGATGAATGGTTTATGAACGCATAAAAGACGAACACAGAGACATTCCTTTTTATATATAGGCTAAGATAAGATATAAGATAAGATTAAGGTGAGGAATGGGAAGGGGACGGCCAAGGCCTTAAGTTAGGAACCATCCCGGTATTCGCCTCGAGTGGAAGTGAGAAACCACGGTAAGCCACATCCAAGATGGTAGAGGTTGGAATCGATTCCACCTCCCCTCAGTCTTACCTCTCGAGGTTGAGGTCACCCCTTTCCCCGTTTCAGACCAGAATTAAATTTATTGGCAGAGAAGGAAATCGAACCCAGACCTTCGGATCGATAGCCAAGAATGTAGCCTTAAGAGTGAGCTTCTCTGTGTTAATAGGATTTTTGACATGAAAGGGACAAATAATTCTAAAACTGCCTCGATTACAGTAGCTGCCGAAGTGAGACTATGCTCATTTCAGTAGTAGCCGAAGTGATTCTAAACTCTCCTGCATAATATACTGTCATGGAAACGCAAAAGATTGTACCTATAACAGGTGATGGAAATTGCGTATTTATAGCATGGAAAACGTCATCATGAGGTGCGTTTGCAAGCTATTGCAAAAATTGTTGCTGGCAGGGACATTTATATGGTTTATTATTGGTGATTGGTGATCGCAATCTCCTCAGCAACCAACTTGAGTATGAAAGTCTCTGGACGGTGAAAACACTGGTCATGTTGGATTTCATTGTGAAAGCTAATTGCTTATTGATTATTTCTTTACAGTACATAACAATGCGTTTAACCAAACTGCTGATATTGGCAATGATAGTAATATTACCCATTTATTATTTAGCGACTGCGTTGATGCAGGACATTATAGTGTTATCGTCTATGACGTTAATTTGGGGTGAAAAATATACTTTAAATAAACCCGTTCGACGGAAAAGAACATTAGCCGCAATAAAGTGGGAAATTGGAAAAAAATACGAAGAGACTTTTAAAATCCAATATAAATATGCAATTTCAGAAGCAATTCTAGATATTAGGCAGCAGTCTACAGTGTAGTGTCCTTGACGAACAAATTTAGACAACGGTCTGCATTGTAATTCTCTCGCAAAAATCTACTCTTGGTTTTGCTTTTGCAATGGTAAAATTGATCTTCTGGAATATAAAGCATTTCATAGGCTGCAACAATTTTCACTGGAGATGATATCTCTACGAATTTCAGAGAGAATATCCGGCAGTACTATAATGCTATGTTCTTCGTTTCCTTTGGTGCCAATGTTACCGTGCCACGTGAATACGGTCCACATTGTTTTAAAATGTATGGAATTGAACACCATCGCATTTCTTTCTTATGTTCCAACAAGATGTTCAGTAAAGAGCATATGGCCGACTTTCTCCTAAAGGTATGGGTATAGTTATAACTCTTTGTTTTTATCAAGGAGTATAATAGAATAATTTCTTGGTTGAAGACCTTAGAAACTATTTACCTCTACCAAACACCAGAGTCTCGGAAAAACTACGGCCGTCATTGAAGGAAAAAATGACATACTTTATCTCAAGAATTTTATGGAACTGGAGACATGATCGACCGGACGTAGGCAACATGCAACTTTGAGTTGAGGCATGTGTTTACACGTCTGGCTGTCCAGAGTTTTCACCACCTTAATTGTATTAACAAATCTTTCCATGAACCTACAGTGACGTGTGCATACCAACTATGTGGACAAGCATGTGAACGCTACCAGTTATAGCTATGTACTAAAAGAAAACAATCAATCAAAGACTATGCAAATCAAATCCCCAGAGCGCAATTTTAGTGTACATGTTCATTATTTATTTTCGATTGCTATTTGGCTGCAATAAAAATTGTTAATTAATATCCTGAACTATCACTGACAGATAGAGTACAGGTACTATGCGGGATCGTTTTGTTTTTTAGTTCAAATAACATTTTCAAATAACACACAATAGGCTGTTACAAACGTTTTAAAATAAAATAAAAAACGTATTATCAACTTGTCATTCTTCATATTCGATGCGTATAGAATGCCAACGGTAGGCAAACCAATGGAGTCCCACATAGACCAGTCATGACATCTGGCGGAAATGTTTCGCATAAGATAATCCTAATAGGGCGAGTGCATTCTAGCGGCCATAAGAGGAAACTTTTCAAATAAAGCTGTTCCAACGTGCAGGCCGGTGCACAGCTCGCAACAAGTTTAACATGATTGACACCCTCATAGTTTATCTGGTTGCTGTTAGATGTCTCGTGCTGATCCGGTGGTGAATGATGTTTTAATTCAATATAATTTTCCATTGTAATATGCACAATATAACACTTAATTTTATAACGTCTGAGTAATTACAAAACAATAAATATAAAAAAAAAATCAAACAAAATCTTCTGATAGGTGTTGAACACCAATCAAACCGGTAAAAGACTAACGCTTTAACCACACAGCAAAACATGTCCACCGAAACTCGTCGTTATCATTTGACTTACATACGTACAACATCTTAGCAAATAATGATTTGGACTAAACAATTTCTTCAGTGGAGTATATTTTTATACATGAAGCATTTCATACAAAGTTTATATTGTTTCTATCAGGAGGCTATATTGCATGCAGTACTCAAAACTAGTGAAATATAGGTCAGGAACAAGATATCAGCTGCCATCTTGTCTTGTAACCGAGGTTATTATTATAATATGAACTCAAAATATCGAACGGGCCACATCTTTTAGGACAGTTTAAATCATTGTCGGTTCGATAATCGGAACTAATGGGTTCAAAGTTATTAATTATAATGCTTCTGTCGGGACGTTTTCTTATTTTATATTTATTCACATCAACTATTTAACTTAAGCACTTTCAATATTACGTACATTTTATTGGAATCAGATGAATGATCTAACCTCACTGACAATGACAATAACAACTGACTCTCAACTGCCAACTTACTAACTAATATTATAAATGTCCCTACATCACTCAATAAAGTCATTTTTCTTTTTTACTGTACTTACGTACTTCCACAAAATATTCCTAGGGCATTACTCAATAATGTTTGCAAATTTTGCTGGAAATCTCACAACACGTCCTGATTGTGTGGTTTTGCGAGGTACTTGGGGACAGTTCGTATCATTCTTAACTGGCAGCTGATCTGATATTTGTGGGTCTTCATGTGTAGATGATGTCTGAACCTAATTTACTGAGCGCATCTCCATCATTCGATCTGCTATGAGAGTCATTTTATCCACACCTTCGTCAGAAATAGACAAAATACTTTGAATATGGCCTGGGGGTTTATCTAACCATAAAGTTTTAAGAATCTTATCAGAAACATTGTTTCCGGCATAACCTTTCATTTTCAATAACAGCTGACTTGGTTTTTGGTCACCTAACTCAAGTACACTGACTAGTCGTTTTATCTGGCGCTCTTCACTCTCTTTGAACACGGCTAAGAAACTTTCATTAGCCAAGGAATATTTATTACACTCGGAACTAGTAACTAAATTCCAGATATTTTCAACAAAACATGGCTCTAACTGCGCTAATAAATAATTAAATTTTGTCATTTCAGTTTTTATGCCAGCGATATGAAATTGTGCTTCAGCTTGACAAAACCAAATGTCGGGCTTTTCTACCCAAAATGGCGGCAATTTCACACTAATCTTGTCAACTTCGGTTTTACTGGAGGCGGCAATATTTCCTTCATCGGCAATCATGGTACTTACTCTTTCTTTCACAAATCACGTCGGAAGGGTCACCACTTTGTCGGGATGTTTTCTTATTTTATATTTATTCACATCAACTATTTAACTTAAGCACTTTCACTATTACGTACCTTTTATTGGAATCAGATGAATGATCTAACCCCACTGACAATGACAATAACAACTGACTCTCAACTGCCAACTTACTAACTACAATTTACTAACTAATATTATAAATGTCCCTACACTTCCATAATTCAAACAGCCGCCATCCTGAAATGGTACGTCTGATGACCTTGTAGTTTGGATGCAACACGCGTCCCATATAAAGGTATGTTGTTACAAATTTTGTAGAGATCGCATGATTAGTTTAGTCGTAATTTGATTTTCCGTTTTGATCGTTTGAGTGGCCACCATTCAGTTTTGGTAAAAATGGCGGCGATATAAAACATGGCAGTGAATTGCACTTTGTTAGTGCTACCTCTGTATCAAATTTCGTTCAATTCGGTTTCACCGTGTTTGAATTGATAGAGGGAGAGGGAGAGAGAGAGAGAGAGAGAGAGAGAGAGAGAGAGAGAGAGAGGGGGGTGGTGGTGGTGGGGGGCGGTGGGCAGACATACCTAATCCCACACACATACAGTTTTTTGGCCCTGTGTAGATCTCATAAGCCTACTTTTTTTTTTCAAAAATCGAAAGTAGGATACAAAATATTAGCGACGGTTCTTACAGCCAGTTGTATATATTAGAATCCTCAGAAGCTAATCAGATATGCAAATCAAGTGAATTCTTACATCAGGGAGGGCACACTTCATATTTTAAACAATATTTTGCAAGAGCATAATCCCTACATTCAACATTCAAAATAGCTTTAAATTGATTAGCAAACTAGCTGACGATATTCGATTAGCATGGCTCATAATATGGGATGAAGCCCCAATGGCAATCATTCATTCATTAATGTGTGTGAATCGACTTTTAAGGGACATTATACGTAACGACATTAAGTTACTGTATTCCTTTTCGTGGGATAGTTATTGTTCTTGGAGGAGACTTCAAGGAAGGTTTTGCTGTAGTGCCGCACACTTCTCGACAAACAGATACAGTATTCATACTTGTATCAATTACTCTTCTCTCTGACCCTTCTCCAAAATACTCCGCTTATATAAAAACAATCGATCGAAACCAGATGAAAAGGAATTATCTGATTTTTTGCTACAACTTAAGGTGACTACCTCCATGTGGACGGTGAGGAATCAAATGTTATTGAATTACCAGCCAGACATGATGAAAACGTGACAGATTTACGGTGAATCCTTCTTTTCTGCGAAGGGTATAATACATTTCTCGCAATCATTCTTACTCCAACAAATTAAAACTCTAATGAAATTTAAAATTTAAATTTAAAAGTCATTGAACTTATATCCAGTAGTTCAAAATCATAGCCCAGCGTTAGCAGACTAAACATTGAAGATAAAAACCAGCTACTTCATTTTCCTACAGATTACTTAAATTCTTTGGTATTGAGTGATTTGCCTCCACATATTCTTACTCCAAGCGTTTGAGCCATAGTTATGCTCCTTAGAAATCGGAACTTTTCCCAAGTGCTCCTATATGGAACCAGATCAATAGTAAGAAATATGTCAGAAAATTCCCTGGATTTGTAAATAATAAGTACAGTTAAAATTAGGATTTACCTCATCAAGTTTTCTGTCATGGCTAGCAGTATGTCGAGAGTGGAATCTTCCGATGCCCTTTAAGTTGCAATAGTGCCAAAAATATATGGCACAAAGAATGCATATAAGAAAATTCTTCTGTAAATATTTTCCCATTGACCGTCATCGTTTGACGGGTTTCAACTAGTCATTATTATTTTTATTAACATTGTGCACAATATTTACATTAGTAACATATACAGGGCGCCCGAGAATGTTCTCCGCAGTAGCTATATGCAGCTGCGAGCGTTTGCGTCATGGGTTTAGTTGGCGGCCCTGTGTTCTTGAAAGGGGGAGTCCCGCGTGTGGGCTGTAGACTGTCGAATCGTCAGTGTATACTGCGATAAGCGAGCGAGCGAGCGTGTATGTCTTCAGTGTGTATTGCGATAAGCGAACGTTCAGATAGATTTATTATTGGAAGAGTGCAACAGTATACAGGCGGTAATGTTTACAACTGAAGAGTGAGTGTTTTTGGTGGAATACGTTTTTCGCGAAGGCGATCGGTTTACAGAAAATGTAAAATTAAGATTTCAGCCGCGGTTTCCTAATTCAAAGTGTCCAACCCGTGATACCGTTCGGGATTTGATAAGTAAATTTCGTGTGACTGGCTCAGTTCACGATGTACCGGGAACAGGCAGGCCTACGCTTTAAACAGACGAAAAACTTGATGAAATCTCCGATATAATGCTGCGTAGCCCAAGTAAATCAACACGAAAATTAGCTCAACAAACAGGAATCTCTAAGTCGACAGCACATAAAGCTGTAAGAGACAAGCTTCAGTTGTTTGTTCCCTTATAAAGTTACCGTGGTTCATGAATTAAAACAAACTGATTACGGAAAAAGAGTGATGTACTGTGAATGGTTCCAGCATCTGTTATGAATAGCTGTGGTGAGAACAAAGTTTACTGTTTATTTGTTATGATGCAAGCGGCAGCCGTGCTACCAACGTTACTGCTGTAGATAGCTCTCGCAGACGCATGTAGGCGCTGCGGAGAACATTCCCGGACTCACTGTATAATTAGCGTCGAGCTCATTTTAACATCAGTGCTCAATTACTGAAGATACGTACGATATTTGCCGTGCCAAGGAGGGAACGCTTATGTATCATCTGTATGGAGTGTGTCTTGAGAACAAGTTCCTTCATGGCACTTTCACTTTATTTTCTGACGGGATCATTTATTGATAGAACCAAAGAAATGACAGAAACCTCATACAATCTATACGTTATATCATGGATGAGATCAAATGGCTGGTATTGGCGCCTTTATTTCTCAGCAACTGTATCATGCAGCGTTTCGTCAAAAGGAACCACTACGTCGATTATTGTTGCCTTATGGACTTGTTTGTTAGCCTATTT
The DNA here is from genome assembly GCA_946902985.2 of Meconema thalassinum. Classification (NCBI taxonomy): domain Eukaryota; kingdom Metazoa; phylum Arthropoda; class Insecta; order Orthoptera; family Tettigoniidae; genus Meconema; species Meconema thalassinum. The sequence continues at coordinate 148,247,189 of OX336390.1, read as the reverse complement.
TCAATTTTGAAAAAATAGGCTTATGAGATCACCTTTTGTCCGTGTGTGTGTGCGTGTGTGTGTGTGTGTGTGAGGTGTGTGTGTGTGTGTCCCTAATAAAATCTAAACGGCTGGAGCGATTTCAATGAAACTCGGTGAGTTCATAGCACTACTCCCAGCGACCTCGACCGTGCCCTTCATATTTTGTTACGTCTCACCAATCCAACATGGCGGCTGTGCGAAATATTTCACTAGCATTCAATATCTCCGAAACTATTACCGATATCGCCCTGAAAATGTGTACGGCAATAAAGGGTACTACTAGAAGTTCATCTATGTGGCTTTCAAAAACCTGGTGACTACAAAACCAACATGGCGGTCAAGCGAATTTGAGACTTTTAAATAGACTTTTCTCGCGATTTAACTATCCAAACGTAATGAAACTTGGTACAGGAAATGTTTATACACATTGTAATGCACTGGAGTCTAATTTAGTTCAATTGTGTACATAACCTCAAAATGGCGTCTGTGCGAAATATTTCACTGACATTCTATATCTCCGAAACTATTACAGATGTTACCCTGCAATTTTGTACGGTGATGAAGGGTACTGATACAAGTTTACCTATGTATATTTCATAAACCTGTCAAGTACAAAACGAACATGGCGACCAAGCGGATTTGAAATATTTTAATAGACTTTTCTCGTGATTTAACTCTCTGAGCGCAGTGAAATGTGGTACATTAAATGATTTTGCAGAGTGTAATGCACTGCCATCAAATTTAATTCAATTGTTTACATAACCTCAATTTGGCGGCTGTGCGAAATTTAAAAATTAAGTTTTTATTCCTTGTGTCGTAATCATGCGATCGAAGTGAAAGTTTGAATAATGAAGCTAGGCAATAATTGTCCTTGAATGGTATATAACTCTATGGCCTATACATATAACAATCCTAAATGGCGAGCTTCCGAAATATTTAGACGGTTCTCAATATCTATGATTCTTTTACAGCAACCAAACTGATTTATTTAAATGTTCATAGAGACTATTGACATATGTTCACCTATAGGACTTTCAGTAACTTGCTGAGCACAAATCCAACATGGCGGCGACGCGAAGTATAAATATTTAAATGGACGTTTCTCGCGAATTAACTATCCGAGTGCCGTGAAACGTTGCACGTTAAATGCTTATACAAATGTTGATCCACTGGCATCTAATTTATTTCAATAATTTGCATAATCTCAAGATGGCTGCTGTGCGTAATTTTAAAATCTCGTTTTTACTTCTTGTGTTCTAATCATGCGATTGAAGTTTCAATACCACACGTACACAATAATCTTAATGTAATAGTACAAAAATAAAAATCCAACCATGCGACCATCTGAAATATTTAGACGGTTCTCAATATCTACGAATCTGTTACAGTAATTAAACTGAAATTTTGTATGTTGATAGAGGCAATTAACATGAGCACGATGTATGAAAATAGGCTGTATAGTTCTTTACGGAACTACTATTTAAAAATAAGATCATATCTGTTGGCATCTACAGAGTGATTATTGTTTATCATGGTGGACTCCAATAAAAACTTCGCCAGTGCTCAGCACATAAACTGGTTTGCATTCGTAATGGGGTGTTTCTTCTTCTACAAGACGATATCTGTTGGCAACTGCTTGGTGAATGACTTTCGAATCCTTATTATGACGTTCAAAGTATTCTTTAGAAGTGAGCGTTTGGCAACCATGAGTAATGTAGGCCACTAGAAGGAAACAGTGGTTCTCCTGCAGAGGCGACACTTATCACGAATATCCTGCAAAAGGATGTGCCTCTCATAGTTCCTTGTATGAATTACTTGATGTTGAATGGCAAACATTAACCCTTCTATTTCAACAAACAAGCCGGTCGTATGAAGCCATTCTCATTCTGTTGAATATTTTACTGTCGATATTTTCAGGTTATTATTATTATTATTACTCATGAAATAAGATGATTGGCCACAAATACAAATTCAAAGAGTTAGCAACACTAGAGTATGGGAGACCAAGTACCGTTTATTGAATGACATACTATAATGCAAAGGGACACACATACTTCACACTATTTTTCGACATAGTCACCGAGTCTCTGTAAAGAACGGTCGGCCCGGTCTACTAATTGTTCAATACCCTGACGATAGAAGTCCGCTCCTTGGTCATGGAGACATCGGAGAACCGCTGTTTGGACCTATTCATCATTGTCAAATCGCTGTCCACCCAGATGGTTCTTCAGCTTGCCGAACAGATGGCAATCGTATGGTGCCAGATCCGGACTATTTCTCCAATTCTACTGCAGGCAAATGCTGGGATGGTATTTAACCTCACACCAAGGCCATTTCCTTCTAAATTCTAGCCTCAATAGTAAATTATTACACTTCTACAGACATCACAATAGACAACGTTATCAGAAAAATTCCATACACACACCCAAGTACCAGCGAGAAACATGACCACAATGTTGCAAAGTCCCTAAATGTTTCAACAAAAAAAAACTAGAAACCACCAGGAGTAATTCGGCTTCAAATTCTGTTGCCGTCTATTATTTTCAACATAATTTCTCTGAAGGAATATGCAGACCTTATGGTTATTCACACAAAAGTCTAATTATTTGTATTTCTATGACAATGTTCAGATATGCGAAAAGATACGAATTGCCTCCATGTTTCATAAATTTCACTCCAGATGTCAGATATTCAGTCCGAACATTGGAAACTAGAACAAAAGATTCAATTCTTTTGTAGAAATTCTATATTAATACCAAGAGGATTTTGTAAGATTGATAGGCCTTTTTGCTACAGATTCTTTAAACGAATGGCTTTCTGGAGCTCTAAGAGTAATAAAACACGGCAAAACAATGCAGCGTCGAGAAGCAAAGAACAAATCCCAAGAAGTGAAGTTCTCGCACGAAACATAAAATCAGATATTTCCACGTGGAGAACGTGGCAAGGAAAACAATACACGAGAAATAAGCTGAGCACAGTGCTTTAGTTAGGCGACACCAATAATATATATCTAGCGGCTTCGGTGGCGTAGTGGGTAGCATACTGAACTAGATCGCGGGTTCAAACCCGGCCGAAGTCGTCGGAATTTTAGAAGCGTTAAAATCCTTCAGTATGCCTTCCTTCGGAGGGGAATTAAAGCCGGCGGGCCCACGTCATATAGTCATGGTACGTAAAAGAACCTACCACTGCAATTGGCAGTGTGTAGCAAAATTTGTAGGTTATATTTGGCTATTTAGAAACGCTCTATCAAGTTCCAACGTTCGCCGCTAGGTGTTAGTGACAGTAGCATCTGGTATCCAAAGTTGGAACTACTTGAAATTGGACATGTTGAGAGCCCTCGGGCGTTCAATCAAACATACCCAGCTATGACCATTGGCTGCAATTCATATAAAATAAAAATATCTCTCTTAAAATAGGCATTAGAGTTGAGAGAACAGGAAAAATGACAGTGTAATGGCGAATGAGGTCACTCCATGTGAGATTTGTGCTGGACAAAGTGGAGGCAGGCAGGTTTTTCTCCGGGTACTCCGGTTTTCCCTGTCACAAATTTCATTCCAGCAACACTCTCCACTATCATTTCATTTCATTTCATCTGTCATTCATTTAATCATTTCCCCAGGGGAGTGCGACAGGCTTCGGCAGCGGACAAAGTTTATATCCTCGCCGCTCGATAGGGTCTTCATTAATTCCATTTCGTGATCCGGTCGGTCGACTGGAAGCAGGCTGTGGTTTTTCAATGGCGAATGAGGCAAGTAGGCCTACTACAAGTAATACAGTATATTCGTGGCACTGCATTACACGATTAGCACGGGTGTGCTTGTTAGGGAGGGGCAGGTGGAGGTGGTGGCACAGGAACAATGCGTATCTTCTCCACCAATACCTTCACTTGGGTAAGCATCTCATTGTTTACCAAGTCTGTGTAGTAGTGTTTTAATTATATTTTTCATTTCCTTCGTTCTTTCCATCAGAAATCTGGATGGTCGAACTGCGCTAATTGGGTAAAATAATAATATCGTACGGTCTCGGGTGCAGGGTGTATGCTTTGTTATTTGACGCCCTGAGGGCAGCTTGCATGTTGAATTTAGTCGTTTGTTGGATCGCTATGAAAGTGAAGTAGGTTAGATATCTCAGCTCCTTGACACTACAGCGTTTTCTACAGTAAGTTAGTAGAGAAAGGAAGAACTTTTGGGTTGGCGGAAAATCCCAAGTTTAATTTTGCCATTATGAACACGTCCTACTGAATTGAAATGGGTTCTTTAACATGCATGCCGTGATTTTTATCGCTTTTCAAAAATTATTTACCACGTACAGGAGCGAACCTGCAAGCTTGGGGTTGGTAGTACGACACGATAAACACTCATCCACCGTGGCGAACCGCTAATTGGGTTGAACCCAGAGAGTCCAGACAGCTTACACTAATTGGTTTGGGAAGAGAGTGGGGGTAAGCAACCTCTCCTGAAATATTGGTTAAGCCATGAGTTGACTGACAGTTACGTACACCTGACTCCCTGGAGTTCCTGTAGATTTATTCAGTGCAGCTAACATGTTATCCATGAACAGTCAAAGAGGTCGAGATTACGAGTTATAGGAAACTATACATTTTTGTAAGTGGGAGTTGTCCCAAAGACGACAAGGGTGCAGGTGTTCGAACAAGGAATGTTCTACCCATTTATTTTCGAAACCACCTGGTTTTGTAGCACACTATATAATATAGGTCTAGGATTTTTCCAATTGATCCCCGTGGAGATAACCCACTAGCACAGCTCGGTCCCACCCTCAGTAATATATAGAAGGATCGATACGTAGAAATATAAATTTGATTCTTTCAAGATTACTGAAAGGACTCATTTGGTGTACATGAACCGCCTCTCTAATATACAAATTGCAGCTCGTCCAATAATCATTATATTTAACAAATAGCCTACACACAAATAAAATTAACCAGAGATACTGTTTCGATTCCAGGCTCTGCCAAGAAATTTAACTCTGGTTTGAGGGCAGTAACGGGGTACACTCAGTTTCGTGAGGCAAAACTGAGAAGAGATAGGTTCCATTACCACGTAAGCCATCTTGGAAGTGGTTTTCCTTTGTTTCCCAACTTCTACACCAGGGAAATATCGGGATGATTCCTACCTTAAGGCCACCCTTTCCAATCCTCACCTGACTTGGAAATACACACACTGATACAGGCATCACAATAACATAGGTTGACAGGCAACATTTCACACACACACACACACACACACACACCCACCAAAGTTGACGGGGATCATATGAAACAACAACAACCACAACAACAAACAAAACAAATATATAGTAAAATTCAGCAATTTTTCTAGGTATATGCGATGCCTTTTTCGGGGTTTCGCCTAGGAACACCAAGATAGGCTCATCAGAGGGCTTTTGGTGTCTGTGCCTGTCTTAGTGTTCCTAGGCGAAACCCCACACAAGACACTGCATAAAACTAAAACACTTGGTGAGTTTTAATTTCTTGGCCGTGAAAGCCATTATACCATTTTCTTGAAAGCCTTTATAGGGAGGTGAAGGCTGCTTGAGCCTTTAGCTCTTGCATTAAGGAGGCGCAAATGGGCTTCATAAGAAGGTAGGTAGCGCACAGCTTGATACTCCTGTGGAGGTCCACGCACAAACATCAAGAGCCCGCTGATGAGCTTATCTTGGTGTTCCTAGGTGGAACCCCACACAAGACACGGCATAAACTTAGAATAAATGTTGAGTTTTAATTCCTTGCCCGTGAAAGCCAATATACCAAAAATATTGCATGTAAATCCATGATGCGATTGTTACAATCTAGTAATCATCTTTAATCAACACGTGTAGTTCATTATTAATGCAGTGGTAGGGTATCTTCTGAGTACAAACGATGAGAATTCTCATAAATATGCAGTTTTTACAAATTATATAATTATGCGTGATGCGGTACAAATAAGTCCACCTCGTTGCTTAGTGGCTAGCATTCTTGGCTGTTACCGTGGAACCCCGGAGTCGATTCCCGGCTCTGCAAAGAAATTTAATTCTGGTCTGAAGGCTCGAACGGGGTACACTCAGTTTCGTGAGGCAAAACTGAGAAGAGGTGGGTTCAATTCCTTCCTCAGCCATCCTGGAAGTGGTTCTTCTTGGTTTCCCAATTCTAATGCAGGCAAATGCCGGGATGGCACCTAACTGAAGACAAGGGCCGCTTCCTACCCAAATCATACCTGTATTACAAATACACACAGTAGTACAAACAGCACAGTGACAGAGGTTGTCAGACTAATTATACACACACCTAAGTGCACGGGGATACATGACCACGATCTCGCAAAACCACAGAAGTAATCAACAGCCACCAACCAACCGATAAACGAACCACATATCCACTGTATATATCTGTACCCCTTATTATTCCCGTTTTCAACTAGGTCAGGGACAAGGTGTGACGAAAGGCTATGTGGCGGGTGGTTATTACTGCTTGATGCCCTTACTGACGCCAACCTCATGAGAGGAGTTAATAAGAGATGAAATGAAAATTAAATCCGCAGCCTGCTTCCAGTCGACTGACCGGGTCAGGAAATGGAATGAATGAAGCCCCCATCTAGTGGGGGGGGATATGAACTGTGCCTGTCGCACTCCCCTGGGGCAATGATCAAATGAATGGTAGATGAAATGATAATGGAGAATGTTGCTGGAATGAAATTGTGACAGGGAAAACCGGAGTACCCGGTAAAAAACCTGTCTACCTCCGCTTTGTCCAGCACAAATCTCACATGGAGTGACCGGGATTTGAACCACGGACCCAGCGGTGAGAGGCCGGCGTGCTGCCGCGTGAGCCACGGAGGCTTAATAAGAGATGAAGTGAATGAAGATAAATGAAACGGGGCAAGGATGTGGAAGGAAGCGACCGTAGCCTATCAGTAGGTACCGTCCCAGCATTTGCCTGGAGATGAAAATGGAAAACCACGGAAAACCAACGAATCACATATCACATTTATAATAGGTAATATCTGTTTGACTGAATACGCCGTTGTTCTGTAATATTTTTACTGTTTGCACTCATAAACATAGAGACTTCACTGCTCTTTGCTAACTTTGCAAGTATGTACCTTTTGAATGAAGCATGTTTTCCAAGAAAGCGCCACTTTGTAAGGATTACCATCGTTAAGTGCTTTGCTGCGCGACAAGGGAAATTCGTATGTAAATATGAATGGGAACTGCCGATGCTTTTAAGGATTAATCTCAGACTTCTTCCTGGAGCTATCACACACACTCACGCCAGAGAAGTGGCCCGACTCTTGAAATATATCGTGTGGTAGGACGGGGCTTTATGTGATAAATCACAGCACAACACAACACAAGCGGAAAGTATACTCACAGCTGCCAGAGAAGTTCATGGGATGCGTAATGGCGTCATAGCGGTCTATACTGAGGGCAACCAACACGTAAGTGGATGAGTAGGTCACGACCACCTGCGAACACAAAAACAAATTTACATTAGGCGAAGGGATAACTAGATGCAAAGAATATGAAGCAACTATCTGTATAATACGCTAAGGTGTATGTCTCACAAAACTCAAGCTCCTAAACCAGAGGGAGTTAGAAGGTGTGGTTTGTACCAAAGTCTTTCAAATACTTCTCAATGGTACAGGAAAAATCTTGCATTTTTCAAAAAGTCAACAGAAATATATTTATTAGTTTATAAAGTGCTTTTAGAGAAATAAAAAGATGGTAGCCCCTGCTGAAGTGTATCGCGCCTCGCCCGCATAGCACTAGGGCCGAGTGGGTAGTCTGTAAAACCCATTTATGATTTGATTGCCGCTGAGCATGGCTGCGCCAGTGATTGTTGTTGATTGTAGCAGCTGCCCCGCGGGACGAAGCGGGGAACACAGCGATGACAAGAGTTCATTCTGCACATAAGACAAGCAGCATTGCGGTCACAGGAGCTCATGTCGCTACGGACAGTCAAACGATAACTGAGGCTATTGGAGCTGAGTCATATCCTACTCACGCAACTGTACCTGTCAACGAAGCAGGCTGACGTGTGACACAAGTAAACAAGGAATAGTTCCCATTTCGACCGCCGGCAATCAATTCGTTAATATACATGGGGTGCATACAACCCAATTTTTTTTAAAAAGAGCTTTTAATAAACATATTTATAGAAGCCCGCATAACAACAAAGTCAGGCGGGTGGTTTATACACTTGCGAGAGTTCTCGCACGGGTCCGCTAGTTATAGTGCGGGACAAACCATTGGAAGCCTGAAGGTCAACTGGCTCTCCGCTCCGCTCTCCATCCCCCGCCCGGCGATGTTGCCATGCTATTGCATCGTACCTTCAGTCGCGTGCTGGATGCGAGAACGTACAGGACAACAGCGCACCGACTACGCGTGACTTTCAGGCTTCCAATGGTTTGTCCCGCACTATAGTAACATATTGTTGTAGAAACTGCAGTACCGTTTATTGGACAATGTTCTTCCTTTCCACAGTGTTTTCCGTATGACTGATCACTCCTCCCAGCCATTCAGTATGTGGATAACAATTAGGCGAGGTACACTCATCAGTGTTACGGAAGAAAATGAATCCCTCCCTATATTATTATTCTGCTAAGGTCCCATTCCAGTTTTGTAGCGAAATCAAGGTCCCATTAACACCAACCAACACATATGGGGTACCTACAGGTTCAGCATAACCCAATGCGTAAACGAAACGCACTCACTTACTCTTTAAATGCCTCACAATTAAATAAATACCTTCAAACATGTATATTTACATTGAAATAATGAAAGAATGCAACACGGTAACCATGGTAACAGAATCTCACAGGTCCATCTATTTCTGTAAGACGCAATGCAATTCCAATTATTACATTACTGTGAAAGTTTCCAGACGGTTATAAGGTTATCAGCACTGAACCAAATTAAGCTGTAAAATTCATCAATACATACAGTATAATGCGCTTAAGGGGGTCAAGGGGCACTCTAGATTTTTTTCACGCAATTTTCACGCGTGAGTGTGGTACGAAAAGTCTTTTTCACCTGACTATAAAGGGTCTCCGAAAACCACATTTAAAGGCCCTTAAATTAACAGTGTCTGTGATATTCCCAGAAAACTAACTTCGCTCTGATATTCCTACGAAGGAATGACAAACTCCTAACCACTGCACCAGTAGCTGAATTGATAAAGTCTGATTATTCATACCAAGGATAAACCAGTCTTAGCATTCATGATTGAGATTTTGCTAAGTGTACTCATTACAACTAGAATATTCGCGGGCGAAGCCGTGACGGGTAATGCTAGTATTAAATAAACAAATTCACAAACAAACAAATACAGGGATGATAACCAAGATATCCTAACTCATATAAGATGCAAGAATAAATACAACGTATTCTCTCGCACATTAAACGCTCGTGATGCGAGAGATTTCAGAAAGGTGTATGTGGTTGATTCATTTAGGGGTTTTTACCACACCGTGGTCATGTGGCCTCGTGTACTTGTGGATGTAGAATTTGTCTGATAACCTGTGTTATTGTGATGGCAGTATTAGTGTGTGTATTTGTAATTCAGATGTGGATTGGGAAAGAGACGGCCGTGGCCTGAAGTTAGGGACCATCTTGGCATTCGTCTAGAATAGAAGTGAGAAACCACGGAGGAAAACCACCTCTGAGATGGGAATCAAACCCGCCTCTTCTCAGTTTTGCCTCATGAGGCTGAGTGTGCTCCGTTCCAGCACTCAGACCAGAGATTAATTTCTTGGCAGAGCCTGGAATCGTGCCCAGGCCTACGTTGTGACAGCCGTGAGTGCTAGCCACGAAGCAACGAGGCAGACACAGTTCTGAAAGAGCTAAATCCTGCAGATAAAAACCCAGCTGTTGTCTGAAGTCTCTCAACTGCTCTACATATCTCAGCATCTATAAGAAGGAAGTTTAGATCTGTTATTCTGTGGCCAGTGGACAGCAGCCATCAACAGTTATAAAATCTATCATTATCCAGTGGTGAGAGAATACGAGTAAAGGTTTCATCGCCAGATATTCTCGACTGCAGTGGAATAATCGTATAATCATTTGGCAATAAAACATATAGTCCCGGATCTATATAAATAATTGAACAGTGTAGCTGCGTGCATTAGAGCGCAAGATTATGAGGACAGTTATCTTTAGACATAGTATACGAGTGAGTTCGCCGGCTCCGTGAGGTAGCGTGCCTGCCTCTCACCCGGAGGCCCTAGGTTCAATTCCCGGCTCCGTCGCGGACTTTAGAAACTGACGTGAGGGTAGGAACGGGGTGCACTCAGCCTCGTGAGGACAATTGAGTAGCTGTCGGACAATGAGGCAGCGCCACGGTCACGAAAACCAAGATTAACGGCCGAGGGAACCCAATGCGCTGACCACGTGTCACCCCAATATCTGCAGGCCAAATAGCTGGGCAGCGGTCGCTTGGTAGGCCTAGGCCATTCATGGCCTGTGGTGCCAGGGGTTATTATTATTATTATTATTATTATTATTATTATTATTATTATCATACGAGTGAGTTCGAACCCCACAGTCGATGGAACAGTTTTCCATGGTTTTCCATGAACTCCAAGGAAATGTCGGGATGGTAGGCTACCTTCTAATAGGCCATGATCGCTTCCTTCAAATATTTGTTCCTTCTAAATTTACCTTCACCCATTTCCTATTTTATTAACTCCTCTGATGAGGGCATCCAGGTGTAAACACCCTTAAAATGAACGCATTTGTGTATGACAAGGGACGCGGGAATCAAATTCCGTCAGAGTAATTTGGCCTTTGAGGGTTTGAGGGTGGTTAAAATTGAGAGACCCGTGTCAGTAGATTTACTGGCATGTTAATGATCTTCCAAATACTATTTCGGCCATCCAGCACAACTAAAGTCACAGTAGTAAAACCCATACAAATAAAAGGAAAAGCTACACATTTTTATTTTTTTATTTAGTCAATTTACCCTCTAGGTTGGTGGTTCCCACGGACTCAGCGAGGGAACTCACCACTACCGCCTCTATGGGCAGTGTCCTGTAGTCTGGAACATCGGGTCGGGATGGATACAACTGGGGAGGTGTGATCAGCACCTCGCCAAAGCGGCCCCACCTGCAAAGCGAACAGGGGCCTCATGAGGGATGGGAAGGGATGGAAGATTGGGATGGATAGGCGAGGAAGAGGGAAGGAGGCGGCCGTGGCCATACAGTAGGTACCATCCCGGCATTTGCCTCCTCATACCACTTTTCAAATTTAGTGGCTGAGCCGGGAATCGAACCCAGGACCTACGGGGCGGCAGCTAACCATGCTGACCGCGACGCTACGGAGGCGACTAGCTAAAAATTAAAACTTTCAAAAGAATGGCAAAATTGCCATGAAAACAAGGACATTACTTTTTCAATAATTACAGTAGGCTTATACAGTATATTACCAATTTTTTTTCAATATCAATACTGAAATTTCTAGTTTATTCTACCTGCTTCTTTTCCGGTATTTTCTATTAAATCTTCAGCTACCCGCTCTAGCCTGCTTAATTTCATGTACAGCTGTGCAATTTTTTGCATGATTTTTAAGACCAGATGTCCTTTCTGACGTCAATGTCATAATGTGAGATAATGAGAGATTAGACAAATCATTTTCTAAATGTAACATTGTCCTAACCTCATACACCATATGCTTTGAACTAACCTCTCTTTACCAAGAGATCACTTTCCATCACGTCGTGTTACTTGAAGCCGCTTTGATTTGAAAAGGCTTAACAATGGATCTTTAAGCATACAGGCTCTTAATTAATTATAGACCTACACGGATTGTGAGCCATGTTTAACATTTCTCTTTTCTTTATTTCTTTGGCGGCCGTCCCGGTAGACTCAGACGCCATGTGAGATACTTCCTGTCCGGACGTGCCTTTAGGCTCTCCGCCTTATTATTCAAAATGTAATATTTTTCCTTTTTATTTAACAATGTCATTACGCCGAAGCCTTCCATTAAATCAAGTAAGTAACGCTTCTAACCTCGTTTCCACTATGCTCATTTCCTATATTTAACTTTTCTTTTAGTCTTCGTCGTGTGCTTGGATTTGCTGTGGAACCAATCGAAATGGCGGTCTCCTGTTTAGTTTGAGTCTACGGTTTAACCTTTTATTTGTGCCGTGAAATATATCTGCGAGTGATTTTGTGAGTGTATATTTTTCTTGCTGCCATGTGCATTGATGTTGTTTTGATTTGGGCATATCTTCGAATGGGTCTCCCGTGATTTGTGGACGTTGGCGTCTCGACCATTCTCCCAACACGAGGCATGACACCATATATTTTAGCCCTTATGTATTCCCTTCATTCCATGCTTCGGGCAACTGAATCACGGCGGTAACTTTAAGTAGGCCTTACCGTATTCAGCTCGAACTCGGAACGTAAGTAGGGGACCATATAGATTTAGCATGTTTTGCTCGACTGCCTACAAGCACGAGTTGCTTTGAGTTTTATTTCTGCATCGTCGGCTGGCATTTTGTGTGTTTGATTGCGTGTGTGTATCTTTGATATATTTCACGGACACTATACGTCATTTGTTTCTCCTTGTAGTATCTTTGGTTTTTGATTTCTTTTCTCTAGGGACTGCCAGCTCGATCGCATCCCCATTTGCTCGCCACAGCCTCTGCGACACGCACACAGTCTATCTTTGCTATGCTTGCTATCTCTAGGCGGAGAAGTGATTATTGTTCACCAGCGACCGGCTGGATTGCCTCTTGATCATTTACTTCCTCCCTTTTTACATAGTTTTCACGGAAGTGAGCACAGGTATGAATTTAATTTGTTAACGTTATTTATTATTATAAGTTATTTATTTTTAATAATCATCTTCCCCTCATGAAGTGACTGTATTTGACCCCTAGGTGAAAGGGTACTCTTTTCTTTGTGTAGGCTATGTTATTCTGGCCGGGCTTCGTCGTTTGTTTAGTTATTGTTGATTTCAATTCATTAAATTTCCATATCTTTATCCATGTGTCTTATTTAGTAGTGTTTGTCGATCGGGCTGCTTTCTCTCTGCATCTCTCTCTTCAAACCTAGGCCTAACTTATTCGAGCTTTCTAGCACCAGGAGGGTATTCCTACCACTCGTCGTGGGACCACCTTCACGGAGTCTGGAGTCGCTCGGCACATCTGGCCTGCAAATACGGGCCCAGCACAGGTCAGAAATTAACATCCATTTCCACTGTATACTCCTTTCTTTTCTAGTTGGTTCCAGTGATGCAGCTAGGAGGCACGCCAAGAATAATGTTTATTTTAATAGGGCGGTGCAATTGGTGAAGTATTGGTATTCCAAATCTACCATTTCAAGCTTCAATACGGAACTACTATTTGTCATAAGCACCTGCAAGCTGATCACCGTCACCATCTATTTCATTTCATTTTATTCTGATCTTATAATAGTACATTATGCAACGAGCCTATAATGGCTATAATTAAGACACGAGTATTTTTTATAAAACGAGCGTATGCGAGTATTATAATTTCCATACGAGTGTCTTAATTACTATTATAGGCGAGTTGTATACGACTGTTTATGTTCGACGATAATTATAACTTTATTATTTGTTTTAACATAAATATTCATAAATATCTGTTGAGAGTCAGCTACTTGAACTTTGTGATCGCAGAGCGAGCGTTGGGTGTTATATATCGGCCTTTCAAGATCTTTGGACGACCGACGCATGCGCTCTGTGTGCTTGCAATGCCATATGCAGCCCATATGTTTACATCTGCCGCCCCTCAGTAATATTGTCACTGGAGTTGTTTGAAGACAATGAATGCGCTGTGTAGAAATTATATTAAGGTACAGTGCTATTTGTTGTCTCATATTCGCCAGTTTATTTACGCGAACATATGGACGGTGCGTATTCCATGCCGGTAATTTATTACAGTTCGATGTTGTGTTTATGTCCGACATGTTGGATTTTGAGTGCACGCGTGAAGTTATCGTTACCTAATTGGTCAATAAACGAGCTCTGATTGGCTGGAGAAACTGTATCATAATGAAAAAGAGTGTTATAATGACCATCATTATGATACAGTTTTCTGGCACATAATAGTGAGGGTCGAACATAAACTAAATTATATGGTGCACCATATTAGGTTTAATAACGTATCTTACTACTGTGCTACGTTTTATTTTGTTCTTTCAATATGTTTTTTTAGCTGATGAAGGAGATAAAATGTAATTAATCCACGAAACATGTACTAAAAACAAGTTAAATAATTAATTTTATTTATAGTATTGATTCAGGCGGGTGTACAATTCTTACTAATAACTATTCTAGCATATCAATATGGAACCACCATGAGTCATTTAAATAATGACAGAAATAAGGATTTTGAGGCAAGCTGTATTGGCCTATTAGAAGGCACCGTCTCAGCATTTTTCTTGAATTGGAAACAGGAAAACGCAAAAAAATAACCTTTTTTTAGGACGACGATGAAGACAATCTAACCTAATCGTCTTCTGTGTCTGGAGAAAGCCTTCCGCCTTAGCACACCTAGTTATTCTGTTCGGTACTTTGATCGCCTTAGAGTAAACAGTTAAAATACCCACTCCACAATGCCGGGGCATCCAGGTTTGATGCCTGGCAAGGAGCACTACGCTAATTCCCGATTTTTGGATCCTACTTTTAAACCCCTAAGAATGTCGAATTGGCAGGTGAACAGCTAAAGCACGTAGGTGACTTCTGTTACTTGGGAAGCAAAATAACCAGTGATGGACGAAGCAAAGAGGATATAAAAAGTAGGTTAGCACAGCCAAGGAAAGCATTTCTACAGAAAAGGAATCTGTTGACATCGAATATAGATTTAGCTGTATTAGGAAGTCATTTTTGAAAGCCTTTGTCTGGAGCGTGGCGCTCTATGGAAGTGAAACTTGGACTATTGTTGCAGCAGAGAAGAAGAGAATTGAAGCGTTTGAATTGTGGTCTTACAGGAGAATGATGAAGATCAGATGGGTGTATAGAGTTACGAATGAAGAAGTATTAAGACGAGTGGGAGAGGAGAGATGTTTCTTGCAACTGATGATGAAGAGAAGAGATAGGCTGGCAGGACACGTACTAAGACACCCAGTAATAGCAAACTTTGTTATGGAAGGAAGGGTCGAGGATGAGAACAGTAGGGGTAGACCAAAGTTGGAATATGTTAAACAGATTGCCTCGAATGTAGGGTGTGGTAGCTATGTAGAGATGAAACGATTAGCTCAGGACAGGGGAGCATGGAGCGCTGCATCAAACCGGTCGAAAGACTGAAGACTCAAACACACAACACACACTTTTAATGTATGACTCGACGTGCTTCTCCTGGTGAGTAACATGAACTGTGACTGGATCCATTACCAGTGTCTGTATCTCTGTGCACATTAAAAACTATGTCTGTAGCTAGGAACGTCTTCTTCTTTGAAAGGAAACTCCTCGTTTGAATGATGTAAGAAACCCCATCTGCTCTGCACTGTTCATTAGTAACACCCGAAGCCATTCGGTGCCTCAGGAGCAGACTGAATGCAAGCGACAGAAGAGAACATAATGAAGACGCACAAGGCTCAGAGATGTGTAGCACTGATTTAGTTCAGCCTTCGCATGGTTACTTTGAGACTCCAGTTAGGGAGTTTTCACTTTCTTTTATTTTGCATTTAGTTACTTTAGGAAATTGTGTTTTTAAGTCATGATGATGATGATGATGATGATGATAATTGTTGTTTTAAGGGGCCTAACATCTAGGTTATCGGCCCCTAATGGGTTGGGTGATCGTGAAGGTGATAATGAAATGTAAACTCTAACTAAAACTAACTACTAACATATACTCTAAGAAGAAGAAGAAAAAGGAAAACAAAAGGAGAATAAGGCAAATAAAAGACAGAAGGAAAAGAATGCCCTGAATCCTCGAAGAATACGGATTGAGGGACTTGGAAGGAAGGAGAGCCATGAAGGGCAGATAGGAAAGTGAAAGAGGAGAGGGTCTGCCCCTGAGGTAATGGATTAAAGGGGGAAAACCGGACCCAGCTCAGGAATCCCTCGGGGTCACCAACTTCCGAACTCACCAGCCGTGAGCCCCTGAGGGTGTAACAATATCCAGGGTGCACCAGAAGTGGTGGGGCTACATACACCCGGCCTCCTTGAGGGTCTTGAGCAGAAGGCAGGAGATAACAGGAAAAGAAAAAGAAGGCTGATCCCTTGCGGAAGGAGGGTATCAGAAAAGACGAGACAAAGGCCAATTAAGGCGGGAAAGGAAGAGACTCCCTAGGCCTCGGATACCCTAATACCGTTGGGGTCGGAAGAGAACAAGAGTTGACCAAGTGAGGTCGACAGGAAAGAAGACGGAGAGGAGCCCGACACAAGTAAGTGGAAGCCATCCCGGACTCAGCTGGGGCCCCGTGGTCGCCAACCCACGACACACTAGATGTGAGCCCCTGGGGGGTTTAAGTCATGAAGGCCGCTCATTTTTGAACCGGTAAATCGGTATAGGTATGTCTGTTAGGTAGTCAGCCTGGAGGCTGGTTGGATTCTCAAAAAGTGCAACCGTAGGTTATGGGAGCTATATTGAGGCGTACTAGGCAAGATGAGGAGTAAGGTAGTGTGCCATTGCATTCCTCGCTGAGACAATACATCTGAATTGATCCTATGAGTAGAAACTTACACAATCCACAGTCACTGGCTGTGCCCTGAAGGCCATTACTCAGCATCACCCACACCACAGTAGCTTCCATATAATCGCAGCCATGTGACTGAGAAGTTGGTGTGAAGCCACATTTTGCTCTAGCCTGTGCCAGGGGCGTATATAGAGTTTTATTTTGGGGTGAGGCAAGTGGGATTTTGGGGGCATGGAATAGACCCCTTCAAAACGGGGTCCGGGGTTCCTCCTCGGGGAACCTTTGCATAATTTGGTGCAAAATGATGAGTTTTAAGGCTGGCATCACTTTTTCAACCAATTTGTTGTGATGTTTTATGTTTGGATAATGTCAAACACAACTAAGAGAATTTTATGTTACTTTTTAGCCTATTTTTCATTTATGGAAAAAAAAAATAGGCTTATGAGATCACTTTTTGTCCGTGGGTCTGTCTGTGTGTGCGTGTGTGTGTGTGATGGTGTTTGTCCCCCCTAATACCTTCTAAACGGCTGGAGCGATTTCAATGAAACTCGGTAAGATTTTATAGCACTATTTCGGACGACCCCGACCGTGTCCTTCAAATTTTGTTATGTCTCACCAATCCAACATGGCGGCTGTGCGAAGTATTTCACTAGCATTCAATATCTCCGAAACTATTACCGATATCACCCTGGATCTTTTTACGTGATAAAGGGAACTACCAGAAGTTCACCTATGTGACTTTTGAAAACCTGGTATCTACAAAACCAACATGGCGGTCAATTGAATTTGTGACTTTTAAATAGACGTTTCTCGCGATTTAACCAATCAAACGCAATAAAACTTTGTTCATTATATGTTTATACACATTGTAATGCACCGACATCTAACTTCGTTCAATTGTTTATATAACCTCAAGATGGCGGCTGTGCGAAATATTTCACCGGCATTCTATATCTATGTAACTATTAGCGGTATCACCTTGAAATTGTGTACTGAGATAAAGGGCACTACTGAAAGTTCATTTATAAGACTTTCAAAAACCGGTTAACTACGAAACGAATATGGCGGCCAAGCAAATTTGAAAATTTTAAATAGACCTTCCTCGCGATTTAATGATCCAAACGCAATGAAACTTTGTACAGGAAATGTTTATATACATTGTAATGCGTTGGTATCTAATTTAGTTCAATGGTTTACATAACATCAAGATGGCGGCTGTGCGAATTTTAAAATTAAGTTTCTATTTCTTGTGTCTTAATCATGCGATCGAAGTGAAAGTTTGAATAATGAACCTACGCAATAATTTTCCTTTAATGGTACACGACTGTATGGCCTATACATATAATGATCCAACATGGTGACTATCTGAAATATTTAAATGGATCTCAATATCTACGAATCTATTACAGCAATCAAACTGAAATTTTGTATGTTGATTGAGGCAATTAACATGAGTAGGATATATGAAAATAGGCTGTATAGTTCTTCACGGAACTACTTGTTGTTATTAATACAGTCACCTTACACACTTTATAGTATTTAGATAGAAAGAATGAACATTACTGTTTTGATTCGGGGTACATGACCTTGCTGTTCCGCCCCTTTAAACCTCAGGAACTAACTAACTAACTAACTAACTGCTTTGATTTACAACTTTCACTATAAGATAAAGTCAAGGTTTCATAAAGCCGAATTGGTTTATAACTTCATCAGTGTTTTGCATGTCTCAGTGAAAAGATAATATTGCTTGACCGTTGAGCCTGTTTTCAAAAGTAGAATTTCATAAGTATGTTTTCAACCTACTCAGACTTTGTTTGGCGGTAGCTACAGAGTCAGGCAAAACTGTCAAAAGTATGATAAGGGTATAAACGTTAGGGAAAAAATCTTTAGTTCCACGCTTCAAGGGCACTTGTTGCAGTTCTTTGTAGGTTCTTAAGCGCGAAGGCTCTGGAGAGTATTAAGAGGTTATGTTGTTAGTTATTACACATAAGATTAGAGCAAACTGATTGTCACACAGTTTACACCACGCTACAGTCGCCTCGCTTTGCAACATTGACATATGTCGTTTAGTAACAATAGTACATTAGAAGTATATTGGTTCTTAATGCTTAAATTAATAAACAAATATTGTATCACAACATTTCGGAGGGGGATGGGGTGCCGCCCCCCGTTTATATATGCCCCTGGCCTGTGCCAACAGACAAATGCAAAATTACTCCATTCATCAAAACCTAGCAAAGAATGTGTAGAGACGTGAAATTAACCATGTCTGCAAATGACCCTTAATGATAAAGTTTAAGATGAAGATAAAAGGAAACAAGATGTTCGGGAAAGAACATATAGCCTACTTTCTCCTAAATGTATGGGTATAGTTATAACTCTCTGTCCTTATCATCTCCTAATTTCTTCCTATTTGAAGTGCAAATTGGCACACAGGATTTGAACAGTGGCGTTCAAACCATAGTTTATAATTTACCCCAGCATTTTGCAATTTCATCAGCAAACACTCCAAACACCGACTACTTACAATAATTGAAACTTCGTTGCTCTAATAAGGCCCATCTACAATGCGCAGTCGGCAGTCCGTAGTTGGTAGTCCTCGGTCGGCAGTCGCGATCGACTCCGTGTATACTATAGGCACCATACACAACATGAAGTTACAGTTGGTAACTGGCAGTTGGCAGTCGCGAATTTTATCCTTGACTGCCAACTACCCGACTGCAGCAATGTAATAGCCAATCAGAGCAGATCAGAAACTGACGTCAGGTTGTTGTTCTGAGTCGTGTACGAATGATATAGGACTAAGTGAAGTAACTTCGCAACCCGTTAATTTATAGGCTAATCTTAAATACACGGTATAACAAAATAATCCATCTCCAAATCATCCATATTGCAAGTTTTGAGGTTATCAACAACGCCTCTGTGCACAAGGAATAAACGAATGTTAGTGTATTATTACTCCTAGCAGTCGTTAAGACAGGGTTCACTAACTGGCCGGTATAGAGCGCTGCTCGAATCTATAGTTTCTGCATAGTACAACTGAAGGCTTGTAGATGTCACTCCGGTGGAGAATGTCGTTTTTTTTAATATATAATTTCCATTGCAAAAAGCACCATATAACGCTTTATTTTATAACGTCTCAGTACTCAAGAAACAATAAATATAAAAAAAATCAAGCAAAAAAGTTCTACTTTGATAGGATTTGAACCCCGGCCAGCCACATGAGAGACGGGAGCTCCAACCACACAGCCAATCGTACACTCAAAACTAACGCGTTATCGATCAAATACATATAACGTACTGTATTAGCAAATAATCACTTGGACTGAAGATTTCTTCACTGGAGTATATTTCAAACCGAGTTCATTTCATATTAAGTTCATATAATTTTTATCAGTAGGTTATATTGCATGCAACATACTGAAATTAGTAAAATATAGGTCAGAACGAGAGATCAGCTGCCATCTTGTCAAATAGCCGAGACGATTCAGATTTTTAAAGTCACTTCTAGATTATAATATTACAATATAAACTTTTCATTTCGAACGAACCACGTCGCTTGGAACAGATTAAACGATTCTTGGTTCGATAATCGGAACTGGTGGGTCCCATGTTATGGATTATAAATTTTGCATAATTCACACGGCCGCCATCCTGAAATGGTACGTTTGATGACCTTGTAGTTTGGGCACAAGACGCGTCCCATATGAAGGTAGGTTGTTACCAAATTTGGTAAAGATCTGATGATTAGTTTGGTCGTAATGCATTATTAAGTTTTGACCATTCGATTGGCCGCCATTACCTTATGGTAAATATGGCGGCAATATAAAACATGACACTGAGGTGCCCTTTGCCAGTGCTACCTCTGTACCAAATTTCGTTCAATTCGGTTTAACCGTGTTCGAATTGATAGGGGGGGGGGGGAGACATTCAGAGTACACACACACACACACACACACACACACACACACACACACACACACACAGACTCACCCACACACATACACACACACAGACAGACACACAATTTTTGGCCCTGTGTTGATCTCATAAGTCTACTTTCATTTTTTGCAAAAATCGAAAGTTGGCTAAAAATCCTTTAGTCAATGAAAATCCACAGCCTGCTTCCAGTCTCCGACCGGGTCAGGAATGGAATGAATGAAGCCCCCATCTAGCGGCGAGGATATGGCCTGACGCACTCCTCTGGGGCAATATTTAATGAATGACAGATGCAAAGAAATGATAGTGGAGGTTCGGTCCTGGCCGTGGTAAGTGATTTTTGAAAGGCGGCAAAAATACGACACGCCTGTCATACGATGTTGGCATGTCAAAGAACCCATTTGAATTCAGTAGGCCGTGTTCATATTGGCAAAATTAATCTCGGGAGTTTCCGCCAACACAAAGTTCCTCATTTCTCTACTAGAAAGCGCTATAGTGTTCAAGGAGATTAGATATCTAACCTCCTTGACTTTCATAGTGATTCAAGGAACAACAAAATTCGACATGCAAGCTACCCTCTGGGTGTCAAATTACAAAGGTTGCACCCGGCACCCCAGGCCATATGATATTATTATTATTATACCGGGATTTGAACCACCGACCCAGCGGTGAGAGGCCGGCGTGCTGCCGTCTAAGCCACGGAGGCTTCCTTTAGTCAATAATAAATATAATTATTATTTCTTATTGAACCAGTTTCGGCCACATTATGGCGTTCATCGGCAAGTAAAGAACAATCTTACATAGAAAAAATTATCTAATTAGTTGAAAAACTATTTCTTCAGAGAAGCATTTAAGCTGTTGAGGAGAAAATTACTTCGATGAAGTTGAGTATCTGTGATTTTTGTCTAAAATGCTCCAAAGTAAACCCGGATCTGTTACAAATGTAATTAATTATTGTAAGAAAACATTGTATAGCATTAAGAAAGTTATGATACTAAATATGTTAAGTCTAGAAACGTCTCTTCTTTATCGATTAAAGGTTTTATTCTCTTTATTTCCATCTTCTGGCAAAGCATGTTAAAAATAGGTTACTACTGCTTCGTCCTTCCGTAAGATCGAAACAAAATTACAGAACTTATAGTGTCACACGTTTCATCTATGCCATGGGAAGTATTTACAAAAGCTTGGTCAGAAAAGACCGAAGTTGGTCTCAGTAACTTTGGTGAGGGTTACCAGTTTCATAGTTCTTGAAGTACAAAGTTACTGTCATTTAAGGACCTGAAACTGATATTTCTTGAGAAAATTATTGGCCGTGGTCTTCAGTTGCGTATTACCCTGATATTTCTCACCTGGAGTAGAAGTGAAAAACTATAGAAAAAAAAAACCTTCACGAAACTGAGTACACGCCATTTCAGAGCTCAGACCAGAATTACGTTCTTTTGGTGTAGTGGAGATTCGAATACAGACAGGCGTCTGAATGTGTAGCCTGGAGCTCAGAAGCTGGCTGTTCCTCCAGGAAATCAGGTGCAAAAATATATAAAAACGCTATCACCTGATTACATCAACTTTCAATGAGATCACAACATCCTTCCAAGGTGAGGTGTAGCCAAATAACTGGGTCACGCTAGAGTTAAACACCAGTCATGCGGCACAGTTACTTCGCTACGTTTCTTTTCTACAGCGTTTTGTAATTGGAAAAGTCCTATGCGCACTATCTACGCTTAATCAAAACAAAGCCAGATAATTCTATACCAAAATATACAGATTACAATTGTGTATAACTGTTGATAATTTTTGCGGTGATATGTAGAATATAATATAATATAATACAAGGTATAAAATGAAATATATGGACAGAAATTAGCATGCACGCCATCTATAATAGATGACTTCAACTTTAAGGAATTGAGGCGATGCGTTCAATATCAACTCAAGTCTGACAACACTGTTTTGAGAAAATCACTTCCAAAGTTTTGAAACACTCTAAATGTCTAAGTTTTTCATTTATAATCCTCAATGTGTTCTTTATCTACCCTTCAAATATTATTTCGTTTTGGCAACGCTAAATGGCTACTACTTTATTAAAAGAGTTTATTTGCCATTTATTTTTACCGTATGGATTTTAATGCCGGGAGTGTCTGAGGACATGTTCGGCTCGACAGTTTTGTAGCTTCTTCGAGACGGACACCCTATGGGTGAGCTACAAGTTCCGTTGGGGAGGAAAGTTTTGGATGTAAGGACGAAGAATTGGAAGGTAGCGGCTGTGGCCTATAGTTAGGGACCAACCCCGGCATTTGCCTGGAAGGAAGATGGGAAACCACAGAAGACCATCTTCAAGGTTGCCGGCGGGGGATTAGAACCTCCTCGCCTCCCGGATGTGAGCGACTGCCAGCAGTCATGCCGTAACGACCACGGCTAACTCACCCGGTTATTTGCCAGTAAAACGACTTAAGTGGTTATTGCAACCATCGCCTCAATTATAGACCTTGATAATTAAGTAACATTATACATACTAAGGAATTGTTGTTCTTGGTTCTTTAGGGACTTAACGATATCTTGGTCATGTAGCCCCTTGTACTTGGATGTGCGTAGAAATTTTCTGATAACCTGTGAAATTGTGATGTCTGTATTAGTGTGTGCATTTTGTAATTGAGTTAGGATGCGGCCGTTAGGTACCATCCCGGTATTTGCCTGTAGTAGAAGTGGGAAACCAAGGAAAACCACTTCCAGGATGGCTGAGGTAGAAATTGAGCCCGTCTCTTCTCAGTTTTGCCTTACGAGGCCAAAAAGTAGTTAAATTTACTTTGTGTAGGATTGCTTTAAGGAATGATTGCTTGTTGTCATCTGAATTTCTTATCCACAAGGCTCTGCTCTAAATGTGCACCCTCCCACTCAGGCAATTCTTAGATCACTCACGATGATACATTTAGACTAACTTTACATATCTATTTAATGCCACACCTGAAACTTATTTATCTGGCGAATATTCGCAGCGTGGTCCGAACATAGCCAGCAGAATATTCATACTTTAATTTTCCAGTTAATTTCCATGTAAACAGAAGAGACAGAGAGAGAGAGAGAGAGAGAGACAGGGAGAGAAGGGTTGTGATTTGCTTTAAATTAATTACGATTCCGCAGCGGGTCGACGGCGCTAATTGTGCTGTAGGTTGCGACATAACCCAATATTCAAATGAGCATCACTGCCCTCTAGCGCTGGCTGGATCAACTGTTGAACACGTGGCAAAGAAATTGAAAAGAGTTTGGGAGGATTTAGATCAGATTAAATCTCAATAACAAACGGACCAACCGGTGTGGTGTTTGCCGTCTTGAATTTCATTAGATTGTTTAAAGACATTATTCAAATTAGTTTCAAATAAACACTCGCTTAATACACAATCTAACATCCCTAATACGTCAATCAGAGTCTACGTTGTAATGCATGTTTCCGATATTGAAGATGGAGGTTGTTAATTTAATAATAATAATTTTTTTTTTTTTTTTTTTTTTTAGGGGAAGAAATGCATTTACGCACAGAGTGTCGGGCTCCTGCTCCTGAGTAGCAGACTACCGACTAAAACTCCCCCGTTACTTCTGAACACTAGCCTGGAACCGTTTAGCACATTACTTCAGGCTAGAGTCATTTTATATTTGCCTGTAGGGCACTCTTCCGTAATGAATCATCTTCAGTGGCGATCCAGATCCGTCTTCTTTGTTCGGAGGATATCTTCAACAAAGCTTATTTATCTGGCTATTATTAACAATGTTGAAGCTTTGTTAATAATAATAATAATAATAATAATAATAATAATAATAATAATAATAATAATAATAATATTAATAATAATAATAATAATAAAAGAGACTAGACTTTGTATCATTTTAAATGCTACAAATGCTGAAAAATGCTAGAAAGGCTGAAGGCTTCTCGCTTAGCTCGAAGCCAATGACTCTTGACATGTTGGAAAATTATCTGCAAATTACTTATCTTGCTTATCTTGTTTCAAATTACTCGCGAACGGCAAGTGCAAACCAAGGGCAAAGCAAGGTCTAGCACGCGGGATGCCGCCCGCTCACCAGGGCGCGCGGGGACGTGCCCCTTCCATCCAGTCTAAAAACACTTATAGTGGGCGATGTATTGAAGATAGAGATATGCTCTCGCGGACTTTTTTTGTAGAACTTTTCATGCTGACCAATTCTTACCCTCATAGTAATTGATATTTTTAATGGTTTGCCCAGCGTAAGCTTAAGAAGCGCACGGACGCCAAGTTTGTTTTAGACTTATTCAACTGAAATCGTTACTGCTTGGCCTCCTTTGATCATACATTATTTTCTACAGAATCTTTCCTCGAGATATCCTTTACAGAATGGTGAAAACCGCATCAAAATCCATCCAGTGGTTCTCGAGATTACCCGTGACATCCAAGAATCGGGGATGTTTGTCTTATACTAACGAAGTAGAGATTGTCGGGGAACACATGCACCAAGCGGTACTGACGTCACACACCTCAGTGCATCTGTGTGCATTTCGTCCCGTCACCGTAACGTAACGCCAGACTCCAGCGTAACGACGAAGTCGACAAGATCATTTAAAATGATAATAAAAAAATAGAGAGAGCATTTATTGACAGTTGGCAGCCCTGATGGTTCTTAAGAATACGCTCAGTCATATCAGTTTATGTACTCATAGTACATACGAAATTTGGTTGAAATTCAATTGGCAGTGTAGGAGTTATATGCATTTAAACATTGGACCTATCAGTAGGCTTAGAATCATTTTGGCAACACCGTCATATATGGCCTCCAAAAAATTAAACTGAAGTATTATTATCTATATATGTGCCAATTTTGGAATAGTTCCCATGTATATATTCCAAGATATCCAACATGGAGCTGAAATTTCAATTATGATTTTTCAGCAGTTGTTAGCACTGACATCATTTTCAAGTAAGACGTTGAGATGTCCCTGTATAGATCTTTACTCATACCAAATTTGGTTTCGATTGCTGCAGCCGTTTAGGAGTTGATAGGGGGGCACACACAGACAGACAGACAGACAGACAGACAGACAGACAGACAGACATTATCCCGGATCGATCTCATAAGACTACTTTTTCCTCATTTTTGCAAAATGTGAAAAGTAGGCTAAACAGTGGCAAAAGGAGCACTACAACTAGATGTAGTAGGCAAGCGACCACAAGGAAGGCCCAAGAAGCGGTGGCTTGACCAAATAAAGGAGGAAATGAGAGCAGCCAATGGTGAGAAGAAAGACGCTGCAGACCGTGCAAGATGGAGGCAATTGTGCAGAAGAGCCGACCCTGCTCAGCGGGACAAAGGCTAGAAGTAGAAGAAGAAGAAGAAGAATAATAAGAAGAAAAACACATATATGCATGATTTTGTGATAAATTAGGAAATAAGCCATGTTGATAGAGATGAATGTTTTGAATCCGGAAATGGTATCAGTTTTGTAATATCACATTTTGTTTAGGCTCAATATTCTTTTTATTGTTATAATCAAAATAACATTATTCACTATTGCCAATTATAACCAGATGTGATAGGGAAAAACAGAATGCGTTTCCGTATTCAGCAGAGCGAACACACTTTTTTTTTCGCACCTGTGTAATATTATACAGTATTAATAATTATAACTAGACGACCCGTGCTGCTCCGCAGCATTCAGTTCAACAATCCTGCACCACTTCTTTCCATGTGTCATTTCCTATTCAAATGTCTTCATGCTATTGACCTGAACAGACATTTACGGTACCGTTGCTTTTGGGTAAATGATGAAGTAGACTTGTGAGATCAAATGTGTGGGCGTCTGCCTGTCTTCTGTGTGTGTGTCCCTCTTTATCTTTAACGGTTTACCCAACGTAAGCTTAAAAGGCACACGGACGGCAGGTCCCAGACGCAATTCTGAAAAGCCGAGGTGAATAGCGAAACTCCAAATACTTCTCTGAAGTATTAACTCGACACGATTCGACAGTTTGATGCTGGCCGAAACTGGGGTGATATGGTCACTCGCAAGCTGGGTGACCTTCAATTGTCTACACATTAAAACTGCTAAATGGTGCTCCGCAGCATTCACTTCAACAATCCTACAGCATTTCTGTCCATATGACATTTGCATGTCTTCATGCTAGTGACCTGAACAGACATTTGCGGTATCGTCGCTTCTCGGTAAATGATGAAGTAGACTTATGAGATGAGGCTCATTATAGTTCAAGTTTCATTATGATACAGGTCCTTCACCAATCATAGCTCAAGATTTTCATTACGATACAGCTGTTTGACCAATTAGGTAAGGATAGCATCACATATCGCCTCCACCACTACAGATAGAATAGTAAGTAAAGGCGATTGATGAGAAATGAAAAGATAACTCACACAGAAGGAATTAATATTTATTAAGCTGTAAATTTGATTGAGTATATCTTAGTTGTAGAACTGAGGGAATGAAAGAACATGATGTAGGATAGTAATCACCGATGTAGGACAATAGCACATTTTCTTTTACCATTACCACAGGTCAGTTATCGTATTAGGGATGCGGACGTCCTTGTATTGTTATTTAATCTGTGCCCCGTTTGCTGAGGTCTTTGCTCCTCTGCCACATTTGTTTCAACATTCTAATAGTACTTCCCACCAGACGACATTTGCTGTTCGCTTGCCTTTTGGTTCTATTTGAACTTTGACGTCATGAAAGGATTTTGCTCGCGATAGTGCGACATACAGTTGTCCGTGGCTAAACACCAGTTGAGGTAAATAAATGCCTACTTGATCTAGTGTTTGACCTTGAGCTTTATTGATAGTTATACAAAAATCCAAACGTGCTGGAAACTGCCTCCTTTTGAAGGAAAATGGCATAGAAATATCTGATGGCGTAAGGTCAAGGCGAGGGAGTAGGACATTGTTTCCAACATTTACGCCAGTAATAATTTCCAGGTGTAAGCTATTGTCATGCATCTTCCGAACCAACAGTCTAGTATCGTTCAACATACCTTGGGTAACATTAATATTTCTCATCAAAATCACACTTGAACCTTCTTTTAGTCGAAGGTTATGAGGTGGCAATCCACTTATGTCTATGCTGTCTAAAAATTCTGATGGGAATTTTAGAAGTTCACTCTCATCTTCAGTAATCAAATCATTCAAACTGATGTAAGTTCTCGACGATCATGGGATTAGCTCTAAAACTTTGTCATTGCTTTCTTTACAGTGTTCATTTTTAAGTGCTAAAATCGCTATTTTTGAAAAGCGTGAAATATCTTTCAGCGTGGAAACTTCGTTTCCACATATTTCAGTGATGATATCAGTTTTAGCAATGATGGAGGGTGGTAAGATGACTAATTCTGAATTTTCTCCATCGACATGAGGGTATTCACCGTTACCAATTTGTATTAAGAAGTTTGCATAGCATTTTCATACGTATCGCTGATGCCAATAATGAAAGGTGAATAATTATTCCAGTCGTCTGTAACATGTAAATTCATAAACTCTGTTTGTTGTACACACAATATGCCAGTGACCTGAACAGACAATTACCGTCACCTTTAATTTTTATAACATTTGTAAGGATCGCCTCTCACTCATCATATGGATCATCGTTTTGATTGAACACAAATGGCGGTTTCAACATTCGATTGCAGCGGCATCTGCTACTGACCCGAACATATAGAAGTTAATTTGGTAAACAAAATAATCGCACATAGCGTAAAGCACCAATGCCCCGCCCTCTCCCCACCCCCCACTTTTTATCGGTTCCTATCCACTCTTTTTATTATTGTATGCTTATTAGAAAATTAATGGTTTTCAGTCGGTCAACACGATTGTACCCAATTGTTATTAGAGTAGGCTAATAATAATAATAATGTAACAAACACTGTAGGCAGAAGATGTTTGAATTATTTTAGACACATTTTAAGGATGGGCAACAATACATTAACAAAAAGATCACTCAATATAATTATTACGCAAAATACTAGGATAATGTTGCTAGAGGGAACAAGGGGGGACCTGAATGAGTTGAACATCGGAGAGAACATAATGAAAAACCGAGAAATCTTCAGAACCTCAGTAAATAAGTGCACATTTAGGGTGAAATCTATCAGCAGGACTGGCACAAGATGGACAGAAAAACGCAAGAAGCAGCACAGTGAGTTCATGAAGAGATTTTGGAAGAAGGCAAAAGGCATCAAGCTAACTAACAAGTTCCAACGCACTCTATGAATGGGCATAACGAAGAAGGAAACAATATGTTCAGTAAAGAACATATAGCCTACTTTCTCCTAAATGCATGGGTATTGTTATAACTCCTTGTCCTTTTCAAGGAGTATAATTGAATGTTGGTTGTAGTAGCTTGTTGAAATACAACGTGCTATAGGGATATTAAACATGAATATGAGGTGTCCTTTGCTAGTGCTACCTCTGTGAAAAATTTCATTCAATTCGGTTTCACCGTGTTTGAATTGATATGTAGAATGGATTTGCACATACACATGGCCGCTATTTGAAAACTATTGGGCTGATGACCTTGTAGTCAGTCATAAGATGCTTTCCACAAAAAGACGTGTTGTTGAAAAATCTGGTAGAGATCAAATTATTAGGATGGTCGTAATTTGATTTAAGCTTTTAACATTTGGGTGGCCGTCATTCCGTTTCCGTCAAGACGGCGGTGATATAAAACATGACACTGAGGTGCCCTTTGCTAGTGCTACCTCTGTACCAAATTTCGTTCAATTCGGTTTCACCGTGTTTGAATCGATAGGGGGAATCGATATGAACACATACTTGGCCACCATCTGCAAACTATTGGGCTGATGATCTTGCAGTTTGGTCAGAATATGCTTCCCACATAAAGATATGTTGTTGCAAACTTTGGTAGAGACTAGATTATTAGGTTGGTCGTAATTACATTTTAGCTTTTAACATTTGGATGGCCGTCATTCCGTTTCCGTCAAGACGGCGGCGATATAAAACATGACACTGAGGTGCCCTTTGCTAGTGCTACCTCTGTACCAAATTTCGTTCCATTCGGTTTCACCGTGTTCGAATTGATAGGGGGAATCGATTTTCACACAAAGATGGCCACCATCCGCAAAATATTAGGCTAATGACTTATTAGTTTGGTCAAAGGATGCTCCCTCCATAAAGGTATGTTATTGCAAAATTTGGTAGAGATCGGATGATTAGGTTAATCGTAATTTGATTTAAGCTTTGAACATTTGTGTGGCCGCCATTACGTTTCCGTCAAGATGGCGGCGATATAAAAGATGACACTGAGGTGCCCTTTGCTAGTGCTACCTTTGTACCAAATTTCGTTCCATTCGGTTTCACAGTGTTTGAATTAATATGGGGAATCGATTTTGACTCAAAGATGGCCACCATCCGCAAACTATTAGGCTACTGACCTATTAGATTGGTCAAAGGATGCTTCCTCCATAAAGGTATATTGTTGCAAAATTTGGTAGAGATCGGATGATTATGTTAGTCGTAATTTGATTTAAGCTTTGAACATTTGTGTGGCTGCCATTACGTTTCCGTCAAGATGGCGGTGATATAAAACATGACACTGAGGTGTCCTTTGCTAGTGCTACCTTTGTACCATATTTCGTTCCATTCTGTTTCACCGTGTTTGAATTAATAGGGGGAATCGATTTTGACACAAAAATGGCCGCCATCCTCAAACTATTAGGCTAATGACCTATTAATTTGTTCAAAGGATGCTTCCTCCATAAAGGCATGTTGTTGAAAAATTTGGTAGAGATCGGATGATTAGGTTAGTCGTAATTTGATTTAAGCTTTGAAAATTTGTGTGGCCGCCATTACGTTTTCGTCAAGATGGCGGTGATATAGAACATGACACTGAGGTGTCCTTTGCTAGTGCTACCGTTGTACCAAATTTCGTTCCATTCACGGTCACCGTGTTCGAATTGATAAGGGGGGGGGGGGGGCAGACATTCAGAGTACACACACTCACACTCACACACACACACACACACACACACATACACACACAGACTCACACACACACACACACACACATATACACACACACACACACACACAGACAGACACACTTTTTTTCGCCTTGTGTTGATCTCATAAGTCTACTTTCATTTTTTGCAAAAATCGAAAGTAGGCTAAAAATATTACATGAGATTAATAAATATACTTGGATGACCAGTTTCAATCGTCAATCATCCAAGTGAATTTATTAATCTCATGTAATATTTTTTTTCAGGATTAGGGTACCTCCCATTACAATTGGGTACAATCGTGTTGACCGACTGAAAAACATTAAATTTCGATTATTTAGACAATACTGAAGAATGGCTTCAAATACCATATCCTTGGCTTTACATACCATATCCTATCTCCAATTTACACATGCTAGTGCAACAATCACAGTAACGTAGGTTATCACAAAAAATTCTACACACACACAGGGCAACATGACCACGATGTCTAAGCCCCGCAAATGAAATATTAACTGTGCATACGATAGCATAGAGTATACTACACTCCAATAAATCCTTGAGCAACACTGAAAAATGGCTTCAAATATCATATCCTATCTCCAATTTACACATGCTAGTGGAGCAATCACAATAACGCAGGTTATCAAAAATCTCTACACACACACATCCATGTACACGGGGCAACATGACCACGATATCTAAGCCCCCGCAAATGAAATAACAACTGTCTACACATTAAATCGGCAAAAAGGTGATACGAGAATGTAGGAATGTTTGTCACTATTTTTCTCTGACAGGATAGCATGCTTATATACTGATTAACTGTGTCTACGATAGCATACACTACACTCCAATAAATCCTTGAGCATCACTGACAAATGGCTTCAAATACCATATCCTATCTCCAATGTACACATGCTAGTGCAACAATCACAATAACGCAGGTTATCACAAATATTCTACACACACCCATGTACACGGGGCAACATGACCACGATGTCTAAGCCCCCGCAAATGAAATAACAACTGTCTACACATGAAAACTGCAAAATGGTGATAGGTGAATGTAGGAATGTTTGCCACTATGTTTCTCTGACAGGATAGCATTACATTACATTTTGCTAATACACACATCAAAAAAAGTTTTGCATCACCTCGGTTCCCAGATCTCCGGCATATAGACGTTGACTGTGTATATTGTATCCAAGATACAGTCCCTTTGACTGTTCATAGATGTCACTAAAACTGCTCAAAGATGTAAACAACCATGCATGAGCAGGGCCTATTAGACGGAGGGGGTACGACAGCCGATCAGTTCCAGTCATTCCACCAGGACGAAGGTACGCTGCTCATGTTGTCTGTAGTTCTACCATGCCTAGAAGGTCAATACCGCAGTTCGATCGCGTCCGCATTGTTACTTTGTGTCAAGAAGGGCTCTCAACAAGGGAAGTTTCCAGGCGTCTCAGAGTGAACCAAAGCGATGTTGTTCGGACATGGAGGAGGTACAGAGATACAGGAACTGTCGATGACAGGCCTCGCTCAGGCCGCCCAAGGGCTACTACTGTAGTGGATGACCGCTACTTACGGATTGCCGCTCGGAGGAACCCTGACAGCAATGCCACCATGTTGAATAATGCGTTTCGTTCAGCCACAGGACGTCGTGTTTCAACTCAAACTGTGCGCAATAGGCTGCATGATGCGCAACTTCACTCCCGACGTCCATGGCGAGGTCCAGCTTTGCAACCCCGACACCATGCAGCGCGGTACAGATGGGCCCAACAACATGCTGAATGGACCCCACGGAATTGGCATCACGTTCTCTTCACCGATGAGTGTCGCATATGCCTTCAACCAGACAATCGTCGGAGATGTGTTTGGAGGCACCCTGGTCAGGCTGAACGTCTTAGACACACTGTCCAGCGAGTGCAGCAAGGTGGTGGTTCCCTGATGTTTTGGGGTGGCATTATGTGGGGCCGACGTACGCCACTGGTGGTCATGGAAGGCTCCGAAACGGCTTTACGATACCTGAATGACATCCTCCGACCCATAGTGCAACCAGATCGGCAGAATATTGGAGAGGCATTTGTCTTCATGGACGACAATTCTCGACCTCATCGTGCACATCTTGTGAATGCGTTCCTTCAAGATAACGACATCGCTCGACTACAGTGGCCAGCATGTTCGCCAGACATGAACCCTATCGAACATGCCTGGGATATGTTGAAAAGGGCTGTTTATGGACGTCTTGACCCACCAACCACTCTGAGAGATTTACGCCGAATTGTCGTTGAGGAGTGGGACAATTTGGACCAACAGTGTCTTGATGAACTTGTGGATAGTATGCCACGGCGAATACAGGCATGCATCAATGCAAGAGGACGTGCTACTGGGTATTAGAGGTAGTGGTGTGTACTGCAATCTGGACCACAAATGCTGAAAGTCTAGCTGTATGATGGTACAACATGCAATGTGTGGGTCTCATGAGCAATAAAACGAGCTGAAATGTTGTTTGTGTTGATCTCTATTCCCTTTGTATTTAACGGTTCCGGAACTCTTGGAACCGAGGTGATGCAAAACTTTTTTTGATGTGTGTATGATGATTAACAGTGCATACGATAGCATAGAGAATACTGCATTCCAATACACTCCTTGATTCACAATCGGTCAGTTTTTAGCCTACTTTCGATTTTTGCAAAAAATGAAAGTAGACTTATGAGATCACTACAGGTTGAAAAAAGTGTGTCTGTCTGTGTGTGTGTATGTGTGTGTGTGAGCCTGTGTGTGTGTGTGTGTACTCTGAATGTCTGTCCCCCCCCCCCTATCAATTCGAACACGGTGAAACCGAATTGAACGAAATTTGGTACAGAGGTAGCACTGGCAAAGGGCACCTCAGTGTCATGTTTTATATCGCCGCCATCTTTACCAGAACTTAATGGCGGCCACTCAAATGGTCAAAACGTAATAATGCATTACAACCAAACTAATAATCGGATCTTTACCAAATTTGGTAACAACGTTCCTTCATATGAGGCGCGTCTTGTGCCCAAACTACGAGGTCATCAACCGTACCATTTCAGAATGGCGGCCGTGTGAATTATGCAAACTTTATAATCCTTAACATGGGACCCACCAGTTCCGACTATCGAACCAAGAATCGTTTGATCTGTTTGAAACGACGTGGCCCGTTTGAAATTAAAAGTTTATATTTTAATATTATAGTCTAGAAGTGATTTTAAAAAGCTGAGTCGTCTCGGTTATTTGACAAGATGGCAGCTGATCTCTCGTTCTGACCTATATTTTATTAATTTCAGTATGTTCCATGCAATATAGGCTAGTGGTAACAAATATATGAACTTTCTATGAAATGAACTCGGTTTAAAATATACTCCAGTAAAGAAATCGTTTAGTCCAAGTCATGATTTGCTATAACGTGGTATATGTATTGGTTCCTAACGATCTATTAAATTGTGCACGATTGGCTGCGTGGTCAGCGCGTTAGTCTTTCACCAGGCTGGCCGTGGTTCAAATCTTATCAGAGTTGGACTTTTTTTCTTGATTTTATTTTATTTATTATTTCTTGAGTACTGAGACGTTATAAAATAAAGCATTATATGGTGCATTTTGAAATGGAAAATATATATTTAATTAAAACAACATTCACCACCGGAGTGACATCTAAGAGTAATTACTTCAACTGTGTTATTGGTAACCACAGCCGTCTAGATCCGAGCTATGCTCTCTACCGGCCAGTTAGTGAACCCATGTCTACAGTATAATTGCGAAGGTTATTATTTTTGCCGATAGAGGGTACACATCCCCAAGATAAGGCGCGATTATCACGGCCAACGAGAATGACTGGCTCTGGTGAGTTTTCGTGACGTCAGCAATGTAGTTCTGTTGCACCACTGCCTGGTCATCGTTTTACTGCCGGTGTGGTACCTAGTCATCTTGTCTACATCATTGAACCTGTATAAACGTTGGTATTCATTTATCACTTGTCTTCATAGAAGGTATTGATACAAGTCGTTAGTCGGTGGGTAGTGTATTCCGCAGATCTCTTCTATAAACGAATTAATTTATGTTCCGCCCCTTGAAACAACAATAAGTTAATGATATCTATACTGTGCTGCAAGATTCTTTGATCTAATTATACTAATGTGCACATAATTTAACTCACAACGAAGGTCACAGAATCTACAGCTCGACTTACTGTAGCCTGCTCGTTGCAGCTATTAAAGACACAACGAACCCTTGAATCCTAGTTCGCGTGGATTTATGTAAGGAGTAACTTCAATAGGCGTAGTTTTGCAAACCTATACAGTATAATTTATCGTGTTTGAAAACACACTGCGTCCATTTTATGAAGATTGATATAAAATATTGCATTTCTGCTGCTTATGAATTGCTCTCGACTTAAACGTACAAGCATCATCAAGCAGTACCGGTACATTGCCTACGTCACAGAAGGGTTTGGTTTACGCGCCATGGCCTGTCTTTCTCGTTAGCCGTGCCCGATTACAAATTAGCTGTGTAATAGTTATATTAAATATGTTTCTCCCAGTGATACGTTTAGAGCAACGAAGTTTAAATTATTGTAAGTAGTCGGTGTTAATAAACTGAATACCTACGTTGTTTGGAGTGTTTACTGATGAAATTGCAAAATGCTGGGGTAAATTATTTGAACGCCACTCCTCAAATCCAGTGTGCCAATTTGCACTTCGAATTGGAAGAAATTAGGAGATGATAAAGACAAAGAGTTATAACTATACCCATACATTTAGGAGAAAGTAGGCTATATGTTATTTCCTGAACATCTTGTTTTCCCATGTGTCCTTTAGCAAATTTTACCGGACTATCATAATACAGAGTAAATCGTTGTTGCCTAGTGACAACCTGTCCATCAATTGTGCGGCGTTGACTATCATATTACAGTGTTAGTCGTTTTCGTCTAGAGACAACATGTCCGTCAAGTTAGTTAGTTATTGTTGTTTTAAGGGGCGGAACTACGAGGTCATCTTCCCCTTGTCCGTAAAGTTATTAGATTCTATTTTCATGTGACCTTGAATAAATTATTTTAATACACGGATGATATTATCAAGTTAGGTGGGGTTCAAACGATAATGCCTGACGGACATTACATTTTAAGACAACAAACGTCGTCGTAGCGCAAATACTTCCAGAGATATTTCAGTTTTAGTAAAGGGTGAAATTTCTTCAAAACTATTTTAATATATAAGAAAAACTATTTTAATATATACGATATTATAATAATAATTATAATAATATTATTCTTCGTACATCCCATTTACTACTATGACTTTTAAAGGCACCGGGATGCCGAACTTAGCTCCAAAGGGGACTTAAAATTGCCAGTAAATCTAATGACACGTCTCACTCACATTTCCTTACCCTCAAATGCCAACTGACAGCGCCAGGATTCGATCCTGCAAACATGGGCATAGTTCGCGAGATCGTTACCTCTGCGCTATGGAGCCAATCACGGAGGTTGTTGTTGCTGGAAATGTATCTCGGGTATTTGGTCACTATGTTGTTTTTTTTATTTGGGCACTTGAACATCGTGATCATCAGCCACGTGAACTTGAGAAGGAAGGATGCTTGAAGTTTTACGTTACCGTTTATCTCGCGACCATGAGGCCATGAACTTGTGTGGGTGTAGAATTAGCTTGATAACCCGTGATATTGTAGTCTCTGTAGTAGTGTGTGTGTATTTGTAAATGAGGATACGATTGTTAAGGGGGTTGCCGTGGTCTTACGTTAGGAAGAATTGTGGCATTTGCCTGGAGTAGATGTGTAAGACATTGGAAAACCACTTCTTATTCGTACACGTCTTCTCAGTTCTGACTCACTAGTCGGCATATATCTCGTTCCAACTATAAGATAAGAATTAAATTTCTTGTCTGAGTTAGGAATCGAAACCAAGGTATTGGGAACCAGGGACTCATGTAGTCAGATACCACAGTAGAAGGCTATCAATGCTGTGTTGATCTCTCTTGTCCTGAAATGAAGCTGAAGCGGATAGAAGTTTTTAACATGCCAGTGGATGCGGGGATATTTTTTAGCCTACTTTCGATTTTTGCAAAAAATGAAAGTAGACTTATGAGATCACTACAGGGCGAAAAAAAGTGTGTCTGTCTGTGTGTGTGTATGTGTGTGAGTCTGTGTGTGTGTGTGTGTGTGTGAGTGTGTGTACTCTGAATGTCTGTCCCCCCCCCCATATCAATTCGAACACGGTGAGCGCAAATTGAACGAAATTTGGTACAAAGGTAGCACTAGCAAAGGAAACCTCAGTGTCATGCTTTATATCGCCGCCATCTTGACGGAAACGTAATGGCGGCCACACAAATGTTCAAAGCTTAAATCAAATTACGACTAACCTAATCATCCGATCTCTACCAAATTTTGCAACAACATATCTTTATGGGGGCAGCATCCTTTGACCAAACTAATAGGTCATCAGCCTAATAGTTTGCGGATGGCGGCCATCTTTGTGTCAAAATCGATTACCCCTATTAATTCGAACACGGTGAAACCGAATGGAATGCAATTTGGTACAGAGGTAGCACTAGCAAAGGGCACCCCAGTGTCATGTTTTATATCCCCGCCATCTTGACGGAAACGTAATGGCGGCCACCCAAATGTTCAAAGCTTAAATCAAATTACGACTAACCTAATCATCCGATCTCTACCAAATTTTGCAACAACTTACCTTTATGGAGGGAGCATCCTTTGACAAATCTAATAGGTCATTAGCCTAATAGTTTGCGGATGGCGGCCATCTTTGTGTCAAAATCGATTACCCCTATTAATTCGAACACGGTGAAACCGAATGGAATAACATTTGGTACAGAGGTAGCACTAGCAAAGGGCACCTCAGTGTCATGTTTTATATCACCGCCATCTTGACGGAAACGTAATGGCGGCCACACAAATGTTCAAAGCTTAAATCAAATTACGACTAACCTAATCATCCGATCTCTACCAAATTTTGCAACAACTTACCTTTATGGAGGGAGCATCCTTTGACAAATCTAATAGGTCATTAGCCTAATAATTTGCGGATGGCGGCCATCTTTGTGTCAAAATCGATTACCCCTATTAATTCGAACACGGTGAAACCGAATGGAATGAAATTTGGTACAGAGGTAGCACTAGCAAAGGGCACCTCAGTGTCATGTTTTATATCACCGCCATCTTGACGGAAACGTAATGGCGGCCACACAAATGTTCAAAGCTTAAATCAAATTACGACTAACCTAATCATCCGATCTCTACCAAATTTTGCAACAACATACCTTTACTGTATGGAGGAAGCATCCTTTGACAAATCTAATAGGTCATTAGCCTAATAGTTTGCGGATGGCGGCCATCTTTGTGTCAAAATCGATTACCCCTATTAATTCGAACACGGTGAAACCGAATGGAATGAAATTTTGGTACAGAGGTAGCACTAGCAAAGGGCACCTCATTGTCATGTTTTATATCGCCGCCATCTTGACGGAAACGTAATGACGGCCACCCAAATGTTAAAAGCTTAAATCAAATTTCGACCATCCTAATAATTTGATCTCTACCGGATTTTGCAACAACATGCCTTTTTGTGGAAAGCATCTTATGACTGACTACAAGGTCATCAGCCCAATAGTTTGCAAATAGCGGCCATGTATGTGTGCAAATCCATTCCCCAGATCAATTCAAACACGGTGAAACCGAACTGAATGAATTTTTTACAGAGGTAGCACTAGCAAAGGGCACCTCATATTCATGTTTAATATCCCTATAACACGTTGTATTTCAACAAGCTACTACAACCAACATTCAATTATACTCCTTGAAAAGGACAAAGAGTTATAACAATACCCATGCATTTAGGAGAAAGTAGGCTATATGTTCTTTACTGAACATCTTGTTTTATCTTAACAATATCAAGACGCCATTCCTGATTTTACAGATTGTTTGTCAATATTTTTTTTTTCTGATAAGTCTTAAGAACTGGTATTTCAGTCTTTGTAGTTTGATCCATTTCTTTCGTGATACAAGGACTATGGTAGTATTAACGGTTTTAATCGTGTTGTCTCCGGAGAGGTCGGGTGCAGGTCTTTCTAGTTGACGCCCGTGGGCAACCTGCGCGTCGTAATGAGGATGATGTGGTTATAAAGACGTCACATACACCCAGTCCCCGAGCCACGGGAATTAACCCAGGAGATTAAAATCCCTGATGGCTCGGACAGGAATCGAACCCAGGGCACTTCGGTCCAAAGCCTAGCGCGCTAACCATTTAGCCACGGAGCCGGTCAGTATTGACGGTGATACGTAGAATATGATATGTGATATAGGCCTATACAGTACAGTATATATTAGTCGAAATTTGCACTCAGCATTATAGATTTGTAGATTATAATAATTGTTGTAGTTTTTGATTCTTTAGGGGCTTTGCGACAACGTGGTCACGTATCCCCATGCGCTTGGGTGTGTATAATTTGTCTGATAACCTGTGATATAGTCATGGCTGTATTAGTGTGAGTATTTGTAATTCAGATGAGAATTGGGATGAATGTGGCCGCGGACCCATGTTAAGAACCATCCCAGCATTTGCCTGGAGTAAAATTGAAGAAACCACGGAAAATCCACTTTCAGGATGACTGAGGTAGGAAAGAAACCCGCCCTTTATCTGTTTCGCCTCACGAAGCTCAGTGTATCCCGTCCAGACCTCAGACTAGAAGTAAATATCTTGACAGAGGCCGGAATTGATCCGGGTCTTCATAGCGACAGCCAAGAATGCTAGCCACTACGCAACGAAGCGGACCGGATAGTAATAATCAGATAAGATTTTAAATACCAACAACTTGTTAAATTTATTTTGTATGAAAATGTGATAAAAAGCTAGAGATACGCAGTTCCGCTTTTTCCTGACGTTGCCAGACCAGTTTTTTTTAGCAGAAGTGGGAATCAAACCCTGTTTCTGTGGGATTAGAATCTCAATAAGAACCCTGGGTCTACAGAAGGAAGTTATAAAAGCTTGTACACGATCTAATAACTTTGTTTATATATTTATTTACAAGCAACCCGGCCCGGCTTCGCCCGGGAAAAGTTGTGAATGCATTACGCAATGAGCGCTTCTTTACGATGTCAATGAACTACGACCTATATCCGTTTTACATCTCGGCATGATGGGTTAAAATCACTGACTGGACTATTAACTATATTAAAATGGAGATGCATGTGCAACAATTTCTTGTCAGACGTAATTTAAGAATGGCGATGTGCATGAAACACAAATCCCCCTTCCCTTCAATCTTAACTTGACTGTGTTACACAGGCGAAATGAAGAAAAACCTAGTTTTACTTCCAGGGAAACTCCAAACACAACCACCCTTCTCAGAAGTCTCTACTCAACATGACTCTACGTTTTGCTGCTGGCTTTATCTGGGGCAATAGGTTCGCCCGCTAGCTAGGATGTAACAGCGATGATAGACTCGCCCTTAGCTAGCTCGTAAACTGTCGCCTCAGTAGTTGAATGGACACGGTTGGAAGAAATTAAAACGTAAACACACTTATAGTGGGCGATGTATTGAAGATAGACATATGCTCCCGCGGACTTTTTGTAGAACTTTTCATGCTGAACAATTCTTACACTCATAGTATTTAGATATTTTTAACGGTTTGCCCAGCGTAAGCTTACAAAGCGCACGGACGCCAGGTTTTTCGACATTTCCACTGAAATCGTTACTGCTCGGCTTCCTTTGATCATAAATAAATTATTTTCAACATAAATCATCCTCCAGATATCCTTTACAGAATGGTGAAAACCGCATCAAAATCCATCCAGTGGTTCTCGAGTTTACCCGTAACATCCAAGATTCGGGGACTTTGTTTTATACCAAGTAGAGATTTGTTTATGTGTTTATTTGTTTATTTACTTATTTTTATTTCTGAATTGACCCCTTACTTCAATTTCTTCTTCTTGTAGAGATTCTCGTCCCAAGTCCTCCTTCATACCTTTGCTGAGCTGTTGCCGTTGTTTTCCGTCCAATGTTCAGC
The DNA here is from genome assembly GCA_946902985.2 of Meconema thalassinum. Classification (NCBI taxonomy): domain Eukaryota; kingdom Metazoa; phylum Arthropoda; class Insecta; order Orthoptera; family Tettigoniidae; genus Meconema; species Meconema thalassinum. The sequence continues at coordinate 148,206,583 of OX336390.1, read as the reverse complement.
TTTTGGAAAATTCAATTATTACGTCATATTAAGCTACTACTACGGTACATGCTTTTTCTCCATGGCTCATTTCTAAAGCTACGGTCATTATATTTTCCCACAACCGTGGTTGCGTCCTATTAGTCAACACCCAATTTGTATTTTTCTCTTTATTTTTCACTATATTTCTCTCCAGATTCTTAGTTTTTCTACTAGACAGCAGACATAAGAAAACATTTTTTAGAAAGTAAAACGGGTGTTGCGGTGTCAGAGTATTCCTCGTCCAAAAACTAAACTATGGTATTTTCCTCAAACAGTGGAAAAATGTTTGATTCCAGTTTCTTGATTAAAATACATTACTTAATATAAAAAGTCCCTCTTATCCACAACCTTTCAACATGCAAAAATGAATGTTTTGGAAGTAATTCCCCTTTTTATTTGTTAAATCTTAACATAGTCGTTTTTCAAAATTAACTTTAGTTTAATTTAGCTTGATGGAAATGCTGTTAAAATTACGCCATTTTTAAGAAACACACGAAAATTTAAAAATGTTCTTATTTTCAAAAGTGCCTAAGCTAAAGGAAGGCGAGAACATCAAGGAACATCCCGGAAAAGATGCATTCTGTGTCTGTTAATCTCGTAGATCCTGAGAATATTGTAAATAAAGAAATAAAAATTAACATGGGCAGCATTGGAGATTCCGGTTCCCCTTAAATCAGTTGATGAACAAATAAATTGGAACTTCACTCGCTGCTATGTACTGAACCCATATGCTATTGGTTCAAGCGTCAAATCCATATTTTATTTGCAAAAGAAGAGAGGAAATAATACAGTCTTTAGAATGACTTGGAAAGATTTTAGAAGTGGGCTGTTATAACGTGGCGCAAGAATAGGTGACCATTAGTCATGCGGACGTGATATCATGCTTGACGCATCGATAAGGAGCTGGCTCATGATTATTAATAGAACGATAAAAACTTTCCACAGCGTGTAAGAGAGAAGAGGTTTCGGAAATAGACCTTATTCAGCTATAAAATGACAACCTCGCAATTGCGCAAGAAGAGAAATAATTAGAAATAAGCCATTTGCGAGCATTTCATTAATAAAAGAAACGCATCATTGTGGATCATTCTGGAATAGAGATTCTTGTGTGGGGAAAATGTTTATAATATTTGCACAGGGAAGAAGTGCCGACGTGGCATGACGTCGTTAGTAACTCCCCGAGACAAGAGTTGGTAGGGATGGAAAAATAAACCGCAACACCCACGTATCTGAAGAGCAAAATTATTTAAAATCTTGGAACTGTGCGATCGATTTTCATGATCAAAGAAACCAGTTGACGTTTAGAACAAGAGCTTTCCAGAGATATATTTTTCAAAATTATACGACTATTACTTCAAAGTTAGTGCTGGAGAAGACGCGGATTTTATCTTTTTGCCGCCGTTTTATATAAAAACCCTGGACGTGCCAGGAGATGCCTGCAGTTTACAACAGACCTCGTACGGAGGTGCTGCATCACAGCACATGCAGTTATTGTCAGCCTGCGGGCGTGACGCTGTGTCACTATCATCGTTAATGCAGTCTTTACCAGACCTTGAGAGGTCGTAATACGCTGTATCACCAACGAGCACCCGTATGGGAGTGGCCGAGCAGTATCGTCATTAGTATCGCCGTGTGGAGACACATTAGAATCCTAGTATGGGAATAATATCGGCAAGCTTCAGACTTTATCGTTAAAGTTCATTAGTACAGTCAAAGTTAGGCTGTGGACTTGAAGAAATAACAGGCGATAGGTACTCGAATAATAGTTCAGTTAAAGAACCAACGCATCATAAGGTTTCGAAGTACCCAAGGAAAGTGAAATAGACAGTTCTATCGACGTTAAGGAACCCGATCAGGGTAGAACGAAATAAATAACGCCTAGTGTTCCGGAAATGTAGGGACTAGAGCGCAGGACGATAAAAATTAGGAATTGTAGTTCCAGGCTTTGTCTAGGTAGACAAATGAACAGTAAACATTGGGGAGGACTCCAATAAGCTACGAATTAAAGTAACGTCAAGGAATGTAAGGAAAATACTAGGTCACCGATAAACTATTCGAGCGGCCGTCATAGTAATACATTAAGGACAGACTTTTATCTAGACGAATCAGTTAGCGTCTAGCAAGAAACGACATCATGCAGTAATGTTATAGAAGCCGATAGTCAAATCCCGGATTTGAAGATCAGCCGTTCCAGTGAGGTGTAGTTCGATCGAGACTTTCCATCATCTCGTCAGATTAGGAAGCCGACGTTCTATAAGTGCCACCCTTGGAAACGGGAAAGAAAAGAAATCACGTGTGTAAGGCGAATAATCAACGCCCAAGTGATAAAATGGTTATGTAATGTAAATATAGTGAAATTTTTGAGTGTAATATTTTAGTGAATTTGTATTGTGTTAAGTGAAACGAATACAAAATGGTATTCATTATATTCCAAGTGATTAAGGTAAATATTTTATGTGCTGTTAAAGAAGTGTCATTGAGTGTAAGTGTAACCATGGAAATGGCTAAAAAAGCAGTGAGTGGGCAAAAATGTTCCATCGCTGGAGGATTCGGTCGCGGACCGTACAGTCATGTGAGTAACTATTTCATTATGATATGTGTTTGGGAAGATTTGCGTATAATCCTCATGAGAAAGAGAGTAGGGATGTTGAATAACAAGTAAAAGAATGAGTGCGCGATCTGAACAATTAATTTGATAATAATATAATAAATATGTGAAATGTAAATGAATCCCTTGGGGAATGTATTCAGTAAAATATCAGAGTAATTGATAAATGATATAAATATGAGAAAGCAAGCGTAACAATAATAATAATAATAAGTATATAAATGAATGAAGATTATGATGAATTGTATATTGAAAGTAGTAGCTTCCGAGCTCCTTTAAATGAATTAATACATGTTATGAATACATGTTCCTTATGGTAAAAATGATTATTGTCAAGGGAGAAGAGTAATATATATTTTGAGATGTAGATCAAACGTTGATTTTGAATTTATTAGTTCTTTGAAGGCAACTTGGCTAATTAATGTATAAGCGCCATATAGCGCATTGAAGTAATTTGTCACGCTAGGAATGCGTTGAAATGCTCGGTAAAACTAATTATGAGGGACAGTTGGTCGTGGTAATTGAACTGTGGTAAGTCCTCAAAAGTTGTGATAGTGATCACGAGGCATTGTGTGTTGTATATTAAAAAGGGTGCTATTTATGTTGTATTATGAGCGCTGGTATAAGGCGAGGCCTGCCCTAAGTCGCTAATGTCCTCCAATTTGGGATACTGTTCCCGAGGCATTTGAAAGGATCGAACTCAGAGTCGTCCGTGTTGAAGCCCCTTAATATTGGTTGTATTATTGAATTTTTCTTACCCGCCAATGAGGACACTTCATAATTATTATATACCGAAGCCAAGAGAATAGGTCTGTTGAGCCTAAATAATGTTGTTTTAAGAATCTGTATTAGAAGCCTTGTCATTCAGAGAATTGCATTTGAAACAGCTGTATGGAAAGCTGATGGTAGCCAGTCTCTTGTAGAAGCGAGACTGTGAACTCTCTGTCTCCCTGCAATAAATCACGCTAAGTAGTCAAGGCTAGACCCTCACCCTCGATGTATTGCGGTAGGTCGGGGAACGGTCTGTTTGAGTTATAATACACAGAAGTGTTTAGAGATTTTTTGAACGTCCCGGTCTTGGAACCGAGGTCCCTTTATATAAATTATTATCGCTTGCAGAGTTCAGATCGTTGCTTTCTTATAATATAATGGTCTTTTAAGACAAATAATGATAAATCCCTAACTTTATTATTATATGATTCAGTGATTCACGAGTTTTATTGAGGACATTAGATTCCGGGAGTAATCTTAATTTTGATTTGTTCAGTAGTCTTCTGTAGCTCGGGAGTACGCAAATTTTTCCCAATCACAGTAGTGAGTTGTTGACTTGAGAGAGAGGGATGGTAACATATGAGCATTGTGAAAGCCCAAAATTAAGTGATAATTAACAATACTTTGGTAATTTTCATATTTATAATTAAAAGATCTACTCATGTAAATAGTAAGTGATGTGTATTAAATTGATAACACAGTGTAGATAAACAGTACCGAGCCGTTTGGAGCTCTTGATTTTAAAGAATTTGAAGTGACACTATATGGAAGTGAAACTTAGTAGAAGTTTGTTGGTTTATGGAAAACCAATCATAATGATCTTATAATTGTTTAAATTGAATTTCTTGTTCAACTTTGGACAAGTGTAAAGTGGAGTGTCAGTATTTTTATTTGTTTGATTTTAGTAGCGCCATATACTTGGATAATTAAATGTTTTAATAGTAGGAGTTGATTTTTGTTTATTTTTGGAAGTGTATCCTCTGCTTAATCCAAAGTGTGTAAGTCACAGAGTGGGAGAACAAACCATGAACCCCGATACTCCCGATTGAGCATTGCTGGCAAACTGTGATTTGCATATTTCATTGTTGAATGGGCACAGTACCACCTGACATTTTATAATTTGAATTTGGTGGGCATTCAAATTTTGACGACACTTCATTGTGTAGATTAACATCAACAAGCCTTCTGACGGTTTATTGGCAGTGGATTTACTGCAGTTCAACTCTATTACTGCAGCTAGCGCACATTAGTAATTCCACCTGCATGATACCATGTAAGGTATGAGCAAGTATTAAAATATACAGTATGCATCCACACCTGTGGTAACGTTATTAACTTACCAATTACAATATGGAGTTCATGCAGCTGCTGCACATATTGCTCTTCTGTTCGATTATTCGCTCTTCTCAATCGAAATCCACGAGTAGGACACACTCTTCCTTTAATTTATACGTATAATACGCTAAGGTGTATGTTTCATAAAACTCAAGCTCTTAAACCAGAGGGAGTTAAAAGGTGTGGTTTGTGCCAAAATCTTCCAAATCGTCTCAGTAGTACAGGAAAAATTTGCGTTTCTTGAAAAGTCAACGGAAATATACGAATTTGTTTCTAAAATGCTTTTAAGCAAATAAACAAGATGATAGCCCCTGGCAGAACTGTGTCGCTTCCAGCCGCATAGCACTAGAGCCGGGAGGGTAGTCTGTACACGTGGTGCGCACACAACCCATTGTGCAACCTGCAGCAGTGATGAATTGCTCTCTGATTTCATAAATATCGACAATTTGTTTACAAAGCGCGTTTAAACAAATACACATATTTATAGAAGCCCGCATAACAGAAATCCAGGTGGGAGGTTTATACACATGCACGAGTTCTCGCACGGGTCCGCTAGTATTAATAAATTATCTACATGTGCGCACAAAGGTCGTAGGCCTATACACTTACCCATTATTATTTATTTCTATTGTCTATCTTGGCAACAGTTCCGCCCCTTAAAACAACAATAACAAAATATCTTGGCACCAACTGCTATCAACAAAGTCGATAACAATTTGTATTTAACAATGTACGTAGACATAAATAAATAATGAGTTTATGTACTGACAATAGAAATAGATGAAAATCCACAGCCTGCTTCCAGTCTCCGACCGGGTCAGGAATGGAATGAATGAATGCATGATGAATGAATGAATGAAGCCCCCATCTAGCGGCGAGGAAATTAACTGTGCCGGCCACCGAGGCCTGACGCACTCCTCTGGGGCAATGATTAAATGAATGATAGATGAAATGAAATGATAGTGGAGAGTGTTGCTGGAATGAAATTTTGACAGGGAAAACCGGAGTACCCGGAGAAAGACCTGTCTGCCTCCGTTTTGTCCAGCACAGATCTCACATGGAGTGACCGGGATTTGAACCACGGACCCAGCGGTGAAAGGCTGGCGTGCTGCCGCCTAAGCCACGGAGGCTTCGACAATAGAAATAGATAATAATAATAATTAATACTGTACTGTTAAGTGATCAATGAAAGATGATTAATTTAAACTCGTTTAAACTCGTTTAGCCGACTTGACTGATTCAATTCTTGGAGTTTGATACCTCTTGATTATCTCGCATGCTAACAATGCCATTGTAGGTCCCCATCGGAGCACAGTGGCTAGCATTATCGGCTGTCACTCTTGAGGTCTGTGTTCGATACCCGGCTTTGCCAAGAAATGTGATCCTAGTCTGAGGACTGGAACGGGGTACATTCATCCTCATGATGCAAACTCATAAAAGGTGGGTTCGATTCACACATCAGCCATCTTGGAAGTGGTTTTCCGTGATTTCCTACTTATACTCCAGGGAAGGGCCAGGAAACTAAGGACACGGCCACCTCCATCCCAATCCTCAGCAAAATTACAAATACACACTTTACTATTGTGCCCGTATACACGGATGATGATTAATCAGCACTCGGCTTTTGCTCTTGCGGTTTCGGGGTATGGTACGTTCCGTCCACCGCTGATGAAACATCTGATATGGAATACCCAAGGTTCACAAGGATATTAAGGAGAAAACACAACATTTTAAATATTACAAAATTTAATTCATAAAAGAAAAATATTTTCACTCAAAAACATGTAAGAAAAATCAATCACTTGGCATAGTCTCTTCAAGTGCCATTGAAAACTAAAAATTAATCACTTGGCATAGTCTCTTCAAGTGCCATTAACAAAAATCACTTTGCAAAATTTTATCAAGATCACTATAATGTGACTTCCCTCCAATTACTGAGGTGGAGGTTGTGAAAACTATACTCAGTCTTAAAGCTGGCAAGTCCCCCGGGCCTGTTGAAATATTTAATGAACACTTGAAGGAGGCTTTGCCTTACTTTCGTGACATATTGCCTACACTTTTCAATAAGTGTCTTGAAGCCTGTACAATACCGTCATCCTGGAGAACGTCATTTATCAAACTACTTTATAAAGAGAAAGGAAGTGCAGACTCTCCGGATTCTTATAGAGGAATAGCGCTCGAGAACGCAATATTCAAAGTATTCACAAGAATTCTGACGGACAGACTGACAGAAAAAGTTTCTGACAAGATCCCAGACCAACAGTTTGGGTTTCAGAAAGGTAAATCAACTCTACAGGCAATTGGAAACCTACTGTCAGATATTGATGAGGCACTTCGTCACCATAGAGGTAAATTTCACGCCATCTTTGTGGATTTTAAGAAGGCCTTCGACCTGTTAAGTCGACAGGTCATAGTTGAGAAACTTCAGACTATGCTCGGTGAATCTGATTATCTGACACAGATAATAACCAACATTCTACATCACAATACCGTGTTTATCTCCGATGGCCTTCAGTTCTCAAAGCCTATTGAACAGATAAATGGTGTCCTACAGGGTGACCCAATCAGTCCACTGCTGTTCATTCTCTCAACTGCTGACATCACGGGTATCCTCGAGTCTTTGGAAGAGAAGATATCTCTTTATATATACGCAGATGATGTAGTAATTGGAGCAAAGAGTTTGGAAGTTCTGCAGGAATGTATGGATCGTCTGCTTTTCTGGGCCGAGAGGAACAAATTACAGATCAACGAGAATAAAACAGCCCACATGGTCTTCCGTAAGGGAGGAATGATTTCGAATAGAGATAAGATTTATTACAGACCTGGAGATTTACCGATAACAACCGTCAAGAATTGTAACTATTTAGGGTTAATTTTCCAGACGACAGGAACTTCTTTCACAATGCATGTGAGAAACAGAGAGACTGCTGCACTAATAGCTATGAACAACATACAGCATTTGCGTAGACTATCTTTAGTTACTGCTATGAAGCTCTTTGTTTCCACACTGACACCTATTTTAACCTACGGTCTGGAACTGATCTGGCCTCATCTGACCAAAACCAACTTAAAGGAAATAGAGCAAGTAAAGTCTATCTTCCTAAAGAAAGCATTGTGTGTATCGAAATTTACTCCGTCCCGGCTAATGTATGAGCTGTCTGCAGAGCCATTCTGTATTGAGCAAATCAGACTACAAATGCAGCTTCCATCTAGCGCTGCCTATCAGGAACTTCTTGCGGAATTTCAATCAAAAAAGAAAGAAATATGGTTGGATTTCTATGGGACAGAAGCGATGTTATCGTCTGACTGGAAGAGAGCAGACTACGATTTACGACACACTGTGACGCGTTTCGCAGTCCATGGATTTCATTTCAGGTGTTGCGGAAGAAAAGACTTTCACACTCCAAATGCAGCTACATGCATATGTGAATTGTGTAGCGAGCCCTGTGACCGATATCATGCGGCATATTGTAAAGGAAGATTAACTTCCCTGACGCAATTTTGTAGCGACTGACAGTACCTGCATTGTATTTTTTACTTTTTCAATGGCCATTGGCTGCATTAAAACTATTATTATAATGTCATTTCATTATTTTACGAAATTTATAACCACTTTGTAATCACTTTGTCTTGCTTAAATATAATTATAATTATTTGTAGTATATTTTACTAAGGCGTCAAGCGCGCCTATCATTCAAGTCATATAACTTTCCAAGGCTTTGGACATTTTTATTCATTTCAACTCTTTACCCTTCTGGGTTTCTTTAACGTTACATAATATTTATTTATCTATCACTTATTTAGACCTCTGGACCCGACTATTTATTCTCCACAAAGCCTTAGATTTTACACATTTAAAATACTGTACAAGAAACATGCCATGTCTGTGAATCGAACCCTTGTTCTACCAGTTTCATTCTCATGCATCAGATGATCTTTCTTTGCAGCGTACCATGCACTGTGTTATTTATTTTTGTGGGATCTTTATTCATCTTTAAACTGTATTTTCCACAACCTGTTCTTTCATTATTTTGAGGAAGGAATCCTTTTATTTACAATAAAGGTGTTTGACAAAACTCGTCAAAATTCATGTATATGCTTCAAACTTATATTCTGGAGAAATGTCTCCATCCCAGCATTGTGATTTTATAAGTTAATTTCAGCTTGCTTTTTTTAATAACAACTTTTACATAATGGCCTTTTTATTATTAGTCTTTTGACAGACCCCTGCTTTTACCTCGGAACCCATTTACTTCTGTCTCACTCATTCATCGCGGTAGGTCGGGCGCTCACAGCTGCCTTGCCCCTGTGGTGATACTTTGCTTGATTTATTGCGTCTCGCCAGCCACCACGCTTACACTTTGTTTATCTCTCTGACCATATGATTTACCAAGACTTTCGTTTCACTTCTAAAACAGCTATTTGTTCCTGCTTTTAGTTATTATTATTATCATTATTTATATTTCGATTTTACAGGATATTTATAACTTATTCCGGAGAGGATGCCTAATTTAATAACAATTTGTATGACGCCTTCTATCAATATTATTTTATAACAACGCCGCTAATGGTCTTACTTGCAAATTTTATTCGACGATTATTGCCTACAACAATTAGATATAACAATGCCTCATGGTCTCACATGTATATTCACTTACAACGCGTTATTTCGGCGATTTATGGCCTATAATAATTATAACAATGCTCTCATGGTCTTACATGTATATTTCATTCGACGATTTTTGGCCTACAATATTATTTTAACACAGCCTGATCGGACTTACAATGTAATTATTTTAACGCTTCAATATGACAATACAATTTAGGGAATTTCACCTACCCAATACAATACGACGTTTACATACAACAACAATACAGAAAGGGAAATCTTTTACCCACAACATTTCGATGAGACTCTCCATCTCCCGAGTAATTTTTATCCTGATTAACGCACAATTATTAGATTTAGCTTCATTTATTTAGTATTCGGCCCTTTTGGCAACGACGATTTCATGCTAGGTTATTCGCGGTTTATTTAATGTCTCAAATTAATATTTCATTTATAGCGGTAATCTTCCTAATTCTGGGTCGATAGCCTGCGATAATACATTTTCTTTAGGCGTTTTTATTCACCAATTACTTTTAAAGGTTTATAAAATTGATCATTTGACAACAATACGTCAAGACATTTTAATTTATTTCGTTCCGTGTTATTACGTGAGTTCCTTATTGCAATTTTATTATCACTTTATTTTTTAGTGCATAACAACTCGATAATATTTATTTTTATTATTTTCATTTTCGAACTTTCAATTATTTTTCATTTCAAATTTTTGTTATTTGCCATTTAATTATAAGATCAAACTATTTTATATATTTTCCTTTTCATTATTTATCTTAACAATTTTATTAAGATGCATATTTGTTTCATTATCTGCTTTTACTATGGCGAAATTTTAAGCCATTTAAATTATATTTTCGGTTCCTTCCTCCAAATCATTTATTATTTGTTATTCATTTCTTGGGTTTTTATTACTTTACATTACTGACCCCTTTCATATAATTATCTTGCGAGGTCATTCTCGCAATTATTTATTATTATTATTTCAACATTTCAGTTATATAAGTGCATACAACTACCCGATGAGTTCGATCGTTAAACTCCCCAGTTACGACCGATCCCATCGGGCCAGTACATCGTACATCTGCAATTTTAATGAAAAATCATGACTCACCATCGTGATCCGTCTTCTGATCCATCCTTGGGAAGGATTTCACCCACCTATCGACATGATTAATACTCTTCTATGGCACTTTCTATTGTGAGTGACACCTCACTTAGGTCCAATCGACCTTCACTTAAATTTAAACACATCACTAATTTGTAAAATACTATATTAACACTAAAACACATATACCTGGTAGCTTATTTACACTGCACAAATTTTCGCCACCTCTCAGTGACTCTTGGCACGTTTTATCGGTGTTCAACGCCCTGATGAGATCCCTGGACCCGGCTCCTAATTTTTCACTGGATCTAGTCTCTGCCCTGTCCTTTAGATAGTCTATTTTGACTTCTATTATCGTCCTTTTATTAGCGATTTTCAATTTTTACTTGTTCTACGTTTACGTAGCGGTCTATCGAACCTATGGCCCGCGTACTTCGTGACTGTATGTTGTCCTTATCTGCGACAAGTTTTCTTTTATTTCTCCTACGAGAATGTCTTTATTGCTACGTTCTTATTTGACACACTGTAGCTTCGCTAAAATTCACTATATTTGTTCTTGGGTCTCGAACCCGTGTCCACTTACTTGAGTTATTCGATTTCGTTCCAATATCGGTCCCTCAATACTGTAGTCTTTCACTTAACTTTCACGGAGACCTGTCTGTATATTTCGAAACGATGACCTCCAGCGTAGTGTCTCTACTGACCTGGACTGCCGTATTCTAACTTATTACTGTTCTAGTATTTGTCGCGGCGCAATTTTACTTCGTCACGGTTTTCGAGTAGCGTATAATAGTTTTGATCTAGCACAAGTGCTTTAGTGATCACTGATAACAACTGTAGCGGATTTAATTTACCACGCACATACAACTTTTTGTTATTACCGTGGATACTGATGATTGTTAATTCGTATTAACACGATCCACATTTTGCGGTTGGTAACGAACTGCGTTACTTGCTGTGACTTCTCCATACAGGAGTACGATGAGTCTTTACTAGTGTGAGGACGGACTTCCGTCCCGACTGCTTGATAATACCGTGTACGGTATACTTATATACTGTGCGGAATTGCGCTGAGCCTCCCCGGGCTTACTGAACTGCGACGAGTATAATGCAGCGCTTCTGCATTTTAGGAGCCAGCGTGGAGCCTCTCCCCGCTTACTTCTGGCGAACTGCTTCTGACACAGCCTGTAGCCTCACTTGGCTGACGGATACTGCATTCGATGTAACACCTCCATACGAGGTCTTGTGGTAGACTGTACTTGATGCTCCAGCGTCACACCCCTCTCGGGCGGACAGATACTGCATTTGATGTAGCCTGACGCCCCCTCTCGGGCTGTCGTAGAACTGCATGCTCTGTGGTTGAAACCTGGGCTATTTATTGGGAACTTGCAAAAATAAACTACTTTTGCCTTCTTCCTGGAGCTAACTTCTGAACTAGACGTCGCACGTTTTTGAAAAGTATATCATTATGTTCCCTATAATTCAAGCGTCTCATTACCATTTCGTTTCCTGAATATCTATCGTCTAATTAATTTAAATAAAATCTAAAAGGCTCCTCGGCTGTGTGGGTGACTGGTTTTTTTCTCTTCTTCCCACTACCTTCGCTTGGCTCTGCCTAATGACGTAACTGCTGACTAAGTACTTTTTCCTGGGCCTAAATTATTCATTCTTAACCTCGCTTAATTCATAATTTCCTGGATTAATCTGATCCCCGTAGGCCTATTGTTATAATTTTGCATTGTTTCCGCGAAAACGGCTTATTTCACAACTTTGCGGTGTTGATTCGCAATCCAATGTTGCCAGAAAAGTGCCAATCTCAGCACTCAATGGTGATTCCCCTGCAAATCTGCTCTGGCTGATTCATCCCAGCATGACTGCTCTCGTGATTCACATATCGCTTGCACCACGTATCTCCAGATAAAGCTGTCAATGTTCTGCGTCATGGCCTGACTCACTTCCTTATTTCCTCACTGCTAACTCATAGCTGGACCTCTTTTCATCTTAAAGATCAGAAGTTCATATCCTGTACCAACCCTAGTTGGGTACACTATAGATACCACAATAAAACAGGTCATGAGACAATTTGTACACACACACACTCAAGTACACGGGTCTGAATAAGCGCGATGTCCGAGCCCCTCAAATGTAACAACAACAACAACATTAACGGTACCGTTCCAGTTCCACAAACCAGAATTACTTTTCTTGATAGGGCCGCAAAACTAAACCGAACCTCCAACTACGCTAATCAGTAATTACTACACTCGACGTGTACAATGATGTTAATTATGGCTGTCTGTGTTTTGTCTACCTCCTTGCGTAGTGGCTAGCACACTTGGCTGTCACCGCGGAGGTCCGGGCTTGATTCCCGGCTCTGCAGAAGAGAACAGAGGACTGGAACAGAGTACACTCTGCCTTGTGAGGCAAAAGGTTTAGGGACTATCCCAGCGTCTGCCTGGAGTAGAAGTGGGAAACCACAGAAAAACACTTCCAAGATGGCTGAGGTCGATATCAGACCCTCCTCTTCTCAGTTTTGCCTCACGAGGTTGTGTACCCCTATCCAACCGTCGCGTCGGAACAGAATGTTATAGTAACCATCATTAATGAAAAATATACTTAGTTCACCACAGAGAAGTTTGTAAATGAGAGGAATGTGGCTCTGGTTTTAGTAACTACTGTATGTAAAAAGGCTTCTATTGAGTGAAGAGAGGGGTCAAGTGTTGACATATTTTGGATTATAAGGTAAGAATTAGAGTAAAATAGAAGTGGAGAGGATAGATTATCAGAAATAATATTTCTACATAAAGGGAAACAAGATTCAGCAGAGGCGAAGCATTTTGAGAATTTGACTAATGAGTTCCTTGCATGCCCCAGGTTGAATTATAATTGTATTTACCTATCTAATAAGAGGAGTGTACATGGATACGTTCATCGTAATTAAATAAGACGTAATCAAACGTCAAGTGTAAGAAGTGAGAATAAAACCAACTTAATTAAAAGGAGTTTCTATATTTCCACTTCATACACCAGGGGAGCTACTGTGCGCATCCAAGATTTATTGAAGAGCTATTTAATATCAATTACTCTATCTGCCGTAAAGTTTATTAAGAAAACTATAAAAACACAAGCTGACCCGGCAGACGTTGTCCTGCCAATCAAAGAAAGTGTTGTAACTTTGATTCTTGAAGTGCTTTTGGATACACAATATTTTTTTTCAATTTCTGTTAACTGCCTCTAAACTATCGTGAATTGAATTAACTAATTTAGAAACATTCGTTGGAGCGTGCACAACAACTCTCCAAAGTTTCATCGCAAACGGATAAATGGCATTTAACGCATACGGGATTTGGTTTAAATGATTCGTGCGCTGTCACTTATTTGCTGAATCTACTCGTGCTCTACCAACTGTGAAATGGATTTACTCAATTAGAAAGCTTCACGTAAGTGTACACAATAACTCATCAAAGTTTCATCGCAATCGATGAACAGTATATGAACGCATACAGGATTTTGTTGGAACGCTTCGCGCGTCGTCACTTATTTGTTACATCTACTCGTGCGCTACCAATATTGTAAAATGGATTTACCAAGTTGAACACCTTCCCTGGCGTGTACACATCAACTCATCAAAGTTTCATCGGAATCGGATGAATGACATATGAACGCATAAGTGATTTTCTTTAAACGATTCGCGTGCCGTCACTCATTTGTTGAATCTACTCATACGCTACCTATTGTAAAATAGATTTACTAAACCTGAAACCTTCCTTGGCGTGTACTCAATGATTCACCAAGGTTTGATCGCAATCGGATGAATGATATATGACCGCATACGGGACCTTATTGAAACGCTTCGTGCGTCGTCGCTCATTTGTTGAATCTACTCGTGTGAAACCTCCTGTCAAATGGATTTAATAAGTTAGAAATCCTCACGTAAGTGTACACAACATCTCACCCAAGTTTCATTGCAATCGGATGAATGGTATATGAACGCATACGGGACTTTGTTTAAAAGTTCGCGCGTCGTTGCTCATTTGTTGAATCTACTCGTGAGCTACCTATTGTAAAATGGATTTACTAAGTTAGAAAACCTCACGTAAGTGTACACAACATCTCACCCAAGTTTCATCGCTATCGGACGAATGGTATATGAACGCATATGGGACTTTGTTGAAACGCTTCGCACGTCGCCGCTCAATTGTTGAATCTACTCGTGCGCAACCACCTGTGAAATGGATTACTAAGTTAGAAGCCTTCACTTAAGTGTAGACAACAACTCATCAAAATTTCATCTCAATCTATGAATGGAATATAAACTTATACGGGATTTTGTTGAAACGCTTCGCGCGTCGTCACTCATTTGTTGAATCTAGTCGTGCGCTACCTAATGTGATTTACTAAGCCAGAAGCCTTCCCTGGAGTGTACACAACATCTCACCCAAGTTTCATTGCTATCGGACGAATTGTATTTGAAGGCATACGGGACCTTTTTGAAACGCTTTGCGCGTCGTCGCCCATTTGTTGAATCTATTCGTGCGCTATCTATTGAAAAAAAATGGATTTACTAAGCCAAACACCTTCCCTGGAGCTCACTCAACATATCACCCAAGTTTCATGGCAATCGGATGAATGGTATATGAACGCATACGGGACTTTGAAACGCTCTAACGTGCAGAGACAAACAGTAGAATTCGACATCACTGCCACCTTTGGTATAAAACACAACTTTTCGCCACGGGCGGAGTGTATGTAATGGCGGTAGTTGCACAGGTTGCGACCAGGTGGCTCTAACGTGCAGAGACAAACCGTCCAAAGACATCAGCTTTCACGAAGGCCAAGGCTAGTGGTTTCCATGACGACTGTTTTTGACTGTATATTGTGGTTCTAATATTGTGGTTCTAAAATTGTGTTTATTCCACCTACCGGGTCAGATTGTGAATCTAAACCATACATGGACCCACCCTAATATACTGTACATACCAAATTCCATCAAAATCGGTTCAGTCGTTTAGGAGGAGTTCAGTCACATACACACGTGTCGAAGAATTATATATATAAAGATAATCATTTGAACTGTGCATTGCCCTTACAGTAAAGTGCAAAAGCTTTCCGCAGGTCAATGAATTATATTATTATTATTATTTTCGTTTCGGTCCTCGAGGGACCACGAGTCAATTTCAATGCTTAGTCCTTTGCAGTTCCTTCTTCTTCCTCCAATATTCCTTCATCATCTCACTAGGTTTCCTCTTCCTTTCCTCGGACCATTTTAAGCCGGTTTTCTTTATCTTCCTCCCTTGCAATCCTTCCATTTTGAGCACTTTTTGCCTAAAAATATTTCTCTGTCGTGTATCTTCTTCTCTGATATTGTTTCTTTCCAAATCGTTTCTGACTTCTTGTACCCAGGTTGTTGTTGACTTATTTTCAGAAGTATGAGCGAAGTAAGCATTTTAACTACCATGGGAGGGGGTGAGACCGTGATAGATTTCATACTAGGGCCCGAAGGAATACGTGACGCCTTGCGACGGATATGGATATTGTACTTAGGTAAACTTCGTACAAAATTACGCGCACAATTTATTGGTTTATATGAGCTAGCATATGTGACTCAATTATTGCGATTGTGATTTGGCTATCAGATGTCACTTTTTAAAATATAATTTAAAGGGAAAGTAGCTATGAGTGGCATTCATTTGACATTTGATTTTATTATTCTGTGTGTGCGAAAGCTTAAATCTTTACAGGCTCATCTGGGACTGTGATTCATTATGACAGGTAATGCAGTCAGTCATCAGCCCAGCTAACATGTTGACATCGCTTGATGGACCTTAATTGTTTTTTTTTTTCAAATTACATCATGAACAAGCAAATTAAAAATCAAACTCAGTACGTAATCCCTCAGTGAAAATGCTGAAGTATCTCATCAAATGAGATCAGCTCATACGTGGTGGCTGGTGATCACGTCATTCGCTTTATGAGAGAGAGAGAGAGAGAGAGTGTGATAGGGCCAGCAATCTATTTTCCTCTGAAATAATACATTTTGTTTAATATTTAAATTCTGTATTTCCGTTCATTCCGGACACTTTTGTTTGATATCATTACACGATAATTATTATTAATTTAATGAATGTTTTTGACTATTTACATTAGGGTGCATTCCTATATAAGATTCCACCTCTAAATTGTAAATATAAAATCAACTTCATATATTAACTGAATTACAAGGGGGTAGGTCTCGATGTTCCACCCATTGAAACAACAACAACAACAACAACAACAACAACAACAACAACAACAACAACAACAACAAGAACAACTTTCATTATCATCATCATCCCCACCAAGTGCAGGATCTGGAGTGGCTTTATTATATAGAGTGTAGCCAAATCCACCATATTCCGAAAATAAGCGTTATCACTCTTCAGACAACGAGTGCTAATGTGTGTTACGTGACAAAGCCTGCCTGAGGTCTCACGTCACATATTATAATTAAATAAGTGACTGGATGTGAATCAGTAAGGAATAAATTAGACACACTAGAAGATTCTGGCTACACAATCTAGGCGAGCTGAAACTAACAATAAGAGTGATAAAATAAACACACAAGTTCATGAGGCTATATGATGATGATGTCGCAAAGCCACTAAATTAATCAACAACTGCATGGGTAAGCAACATAGTGTTTATTTCGCAGGGAAATTTTATTGCCTCAATATAAAAGTAGATTTGAAATAAACCAAATTGGCTTATCTTCGACGTACTTTCTTCTCATGCGTGTTCAATTACTAAGTGAAACAGTGATCTCGTGCTATCGCCTTGCAAGATTCACTGGATACCAGAGATATGTGACCTTGATATCGAAAGGTGACACTAGATCTCTCTTTTACAGTTACGGCCATTTTAAGGAAAGCTATTCTACCTGTACTTGGGCAATCAAATCCTAATGATTTTAAAGTTGTTATTTTACGGTAAAATGACTTGTTCATTTCAATTCTTTGCATCATTACAAGACAAATGATACCAAGCAAAGTATGGCTCTAATGAACCACAGCAACCACTCAATCAGTTGTTAACTGTGTTGGCTACGTACAATAGGCGACTCACGGTGCGGAAACACGGCCGGTCCTAGTCCCCTGCGCTTGTGTGTGTGCAGTCGGGAGGAGTGCAAGTGGACCTTGTGCATGGCTGCCAGACCCATTCCCAGATTGTTAGGAGTATAGTCATTCATTTACAATATTTAACTTTCTAACTGGAAGTCCTCCGGAACGGCGGGTCGTGGCTTGCATCCAGAGTTGGTACCATATCATCAGTTTGCTCACCAAGATACAGGGTTTGATACATTTTAACATTCCAATAATGACGAACTAATGTTTATCGAAAAATTCACGGATATTATGAATCCTATTTGCCTACCGCAAGTAAAGAATTCCAACAACTTCAGTGAGTAACGCTCTTCCATTGTGAATTTCTTCATACTTCACGATGATACGGGACACCACATGCAAGCTATATTAGCCTACTATTCACATTTTGCAAAAATGAAGAAAAAGTCGACTTATAAGATCGATCCGGGCATTTGTCTGTCTGTCTATCCTTCTGTCTGTCTGTCTTTCTGTCTGTCTGTGTGTCCCCCACTATCAACTCCTGTCAACTATCAACGGCTGTAGCTATCGAAACCACATTTGGTAAGAGTAAAGATCTATACCTGAATATTGCACGGCCATATTAGAAATTGACGTCAGTGCTACCAACTGCTGAAAACTCGCAATTTGAGCTCTGTGTTGGATATCTCAGAAGTTATGCAAGTGAACTATTAAAAAATTGGCACACACATAGATAATAACATTCCAGATAATTTTTCAGAATTCCATACATGCCAGTGCTGCCAACATGATTCTAAGCCTGCCGATACATCCAATTTCTAAACGCATGTAACTTCTATAGTATCAATTGGATTTCAACCAAATTGTACCATGTGTACTACTGCAGATATGACTGTGCCTATTCCAGAGAGCCACCACGGCTGCCAACTGTAAATAAATGTTCTCTCTATGTTTTAATCCTAATATCAATATATCAGAAAGTCTGCAAGCCAACGGCTCTAAACTTTGCATACGTAGCCTATAGTACCTAACATTATACCTTAGTTTGGTGTACCTTATATACATCACTGCTGCCAACACGCTTCAAAGCCTGCAGATAGGTCCAGTTTATAAATACATATAACTTCTATATTAACAAATGGACTTCAACCAAATTTCTTATGTAGTTTGTGTACCATAATAGTTACGACAGTGCATATTCGTAAGAACCAGCAGGGCTGCCAACTGTTAATAAATGCTCTCTCTATTTCTTTAATCCTAATATTAATATATCAGAAAGTATGCAAGCCATCAACTCTAAACTTTGCACACGTGTAGTACCTGACATTATAGGTTAATTTGCAGTAACTATTATACTTCAGTGCTGCAACATGGTTCTAAGCTTTCTGATAGTTTCAATTTTTAATTACATGTAACTTTTATGCTAACAAATGGATTTTATATAAAATTGGCAATATAATAGATCGTAGTCTAATATTTGTGGTTAATTCTGAGCATCATTTACATGACATTGTTCCCATCAGGATTTTACGCGCAGTGATACATCCAATATCAAACAGCATGTAACTTCCATACTATCCATTAGACTTCGACCAAATTTTGTATGTGCATTCTATACCTTATGAGATGGAACTACTGTATGAATATATTCAGAGTCATCAGGGCTAGCAACTGTAGTAAGTTACTCTATTAGGCTACTCTATTTCAGGTGTATTTCAAACTGCAGTACTTAGAAATGTTAGTATTACCAACTTGATTTCGTCATTATTCTAGATAGGTCTATATAGATTGGCAGGAATCTTAAATTTTAAGAAAAGTAGGCTCCTTAGTTCTTCAAGAAACTACTTGTTTTTCTTTTAAGAATACATTTAACTCTTCATTTAGATTGATCAAAAAATTCACGTTCTACATCGTTTATTAAGATTTCTGAACGTATTTGTATTTTTGTCAAGATTCAGTGAGTTGAAATATATTTCCTATTTCAAGCTGCGAATACTAAGTTACTAAAAGATGCTGGGCGCACACCCCACTGCCTTGTGTACAAGGTAGAGGCGGATCCCAGGAGCATTGAAGAGAAATGCTGACACAAGCAGTGCTAACCCTGCCAGATTTATGGTTTATTGTGCATGATTCGTGCCCAGGAATCAACTCGACGTATCCATGTATAGGACTTCAAAACTAGCTAAGATCTCTCAACAGTTCCAGTAGTTGGCCAGATGTTTTTGGTCGATCTTCGATTTTCTGTACTTACTTGGTACTGGCTTTGTTAGCTCTATACACGAAATTACCGCTGAAGAAAGTTTATTATCTCTGTTATATGTTTGTTGGCATTTTGGCTTAGATTGGCTCAGCTGGTTTCGTTCAGCGATTATAAAGGCGTCGAAAAGATTAAGTGAATGCTTTTTTGTTGATTATGCGTTGTTTTGTTAGAGCTGTAATGTTGATAACAGTGAATTTGTGGTTGTTCCTTGTTACCATTTTTCTCATTTTTAGCCTATTTTCAATTTTGAAAAAAAATAGGCTTATGAGATCACCTTTTGTCCGTGTGTGTGTGTGTGTGTGTGAGGTGTGTGTGTGTGTCCCCTAATAAATTCTAAACGGCTGGAGCGATTTCAATGAAACTCGGTAAGTACATAGCACTATTCCGGGCGACCCCGACCGTGCCCTCCAAATTTTGTTACGTCTCACCAATCCAACATGGCGGCTGTGCGAAATATTTCACCAGCATTCAATATCTCCGAAACTATTACCGATATCACCCTGGAATTTTGTATGGAGATAAAAGGAACTACTGGAAATTTACTTATGTGACCTTTGAAAATCTGGTAACTACAAAACCAACATAGCGGCCAAGCTAAATTGCGACTTTTAAATGGACGTTTTTCGCGATTTGACCAACCAAACGCAATGAAACTTGGCACAGTATATGTTTATATACATTGTAATGCACCTACATCTAACTTCGTTCAATTGTTTACATACCCTCAAAATGGCGGCTGTGCGAAGTATTTCACAGGCATTCAATATCGCCGAAACTATTTATGATATCAACCTGACATTTTGTACGGTGATAAAGAGCACTGCTACAAGTTTGTCTATGTAACTTTCAAAAACCTGTAAACTACGAAACGAACATGGCGACCAAGCGAAGTTGAAACATTCTAATACATTTTTCTCGTGATTTAATCATATGAGCGCATTGAAATGTGGTACAGTAAATGATTATACAATTGTCATTCACTGGCATCTAATTTAGTTCAATTGTTAACATAAACTGAAGATGGCGGCTGTGCGAAATTTTAAAATTAAATTTTATTCTTGTGTCGTAATCATGAGATCGAAGTGAAAGTTTGAATAATGAAGCTACGCAATACTTTTCCTTTAATGGTAAATAACTCTACGGCCTATACATAATTATAACAATCCAAAATGGCGAGCATCCGAAATATTTTGACGGTTCTCAATATCTAAGAATCTTTTCCAGCAATCAAACTGATTTTTTAATGTTCATAGAGGCTATGAACATAGGTTCACCTATGTGACTTTCAGTAACCTGGTGAGTACAAATCCAACATGGCGGCGACGCGAAGTATAAATATTTAAATGGGCGTTTCTCGCGATTTAACTATCTGAGTGCAGTGAAACATTGCACGTTAATGCTTATACAAATGTTAATCCACTGGTATCCAATTTATTTCAATTGTTTTCATAACCACAAAATGGCAGCTGTGCGAAATTTTAAAATCTCGTTTTTACTTCTTGTGTCCTAATCATGCGATTGAAGTCTGAAAACCACACGTACACAATAATCTTCATGTAATAGTACATAAATAAAACCCAACCTGGCTACCATCTGCAATATATAGTCGGTTTTCAGTATCTACGAATCTAACATAGCAATCAAACTGAAATTTTGTATGTTGATAGAAGCAATTATTATGAGTAAGATATATGAAAATAGGCTATATAGTTCTTCACGGAACTACTTGTTTGTTTTTTTTGTTTTTTTTTTTTGTCGGCTTACCCTCCATTTTGGTTTTTCCCTCGGACTCAGTGAGGGATCCCACCACTACCACCACGAGGGCAGTGTCCTGGAGCTTGAAACATCGGGTCGGGAAATACAACTGGGGGAGACAAGCACCTCGCCCAGGCGGCCACACCTGCAAAGCGAACAGGGGTCTTATGAGGCATGAAAAGGTATGGGAAGATTGGGAGGGATAGACAAGGAAGGGAGAAAGAGGCGGCCGTGGCCTTATTTTAGATACCATCCCGCCATTTGTCCAAAGACGATGTGGAAAACCACGGAGGCTGAGTAGACCACATTCCAGTCCTCATACCACTTTTAAAATTTCGTGGCAGAGCCGGGAATCGAACCTCGAAGCTTCTGGGTGGCAGCTAAGTATGCTGACCACTACACCACGGATGCGACTCTCACTTGCAATTTTCCATTGATAATGTGCAATCGGTATAATCTCCATTATGATGGGGAAAATTAAGAGATAATCAACCATGGATAAAGACGTCTCTTTTGTGTAATTTGCAGAAGTAATCCCTTACAGAGGGACATAAGCCGCTGAATGAGCATACACACTGTGGAGAACTGAGAAGCAGAGCATCTTTGATTTATTTATGTATGCATCCAGTCCATTCGTGACTGGTGCATGACTGACTACCCTGCCTAACGTCTCTGAACCCTCGACCCGAATAGACCTGAGGAAGAAGATGAGACTCAGATAGAAGATTCAGGAGGACTTCTTCAAGAGAAGGAGGAATGAGAAGACTATCTTCTTAATCTGAGGAGTTACCACGAAGTACGCCGCACGAATGGACAGACGAAGGAGTTCCGATTAGGATACATCGTACTACTGCAGGACGACCTGGGACCTATACCTCATCCACGGAATCTGTGAAGTAGGCTTGCGTATGACGTCACACGAAGAAAGTGAAATGAGAATGCGATGGGTGGATCTTGGCAGCTCAGCCATTGCGAGAGTTGGTTGAAGCCAAGGTCGCTCATCTTCCTGCGCTAGTTATTCACTGGTATCGCGCCTCATTGGACCAGTCAGTCGAGTCACTGCTGTGCGCAGACCACGTGTTTTCACACTGGCACTTAGAAGATTGCTTGGACGGAGTATAGACATATGTGGCAGAAGGTGCGAATTACTGAAAGGAGACCAGGCAGAGACGACAACATGCGAACCCTCATTCTTCAGATGACCATCGGGACCAAGATCAGTCGGCCTGTACAGCTCTCAAAAAATAACAATAATAAAACACTAACATTATATGCATCCAGTAAACAACAGAGTGAAAGTTGCCCTTAAGGGCAACAAAATCTATGCATTTTTCATCGCCCAAAAACAATCGACAGCCAGAGAGTGGACTAGATAGACCAAGGTAGGCAGAACGTGGAGTACTGAGAAGCTGAGAATGTTTGATTTCTTTATCTATGCATTTCTTTCATCATGTTTTCTTTTCTCTTTGCAAATAGTGCAATGGCAGTTGGCTAAGCGGCTACGGTGGCGTAGTCGGTAGCATGCTGAACTAATATGCTCAAGATCGCGGGTTCAAACCCGGCCAAAGTCGTCGGAATTGTTAAGAGCTTTACAATTCTTCAGTATGCCTTCCATCGGAGGGGAAGTAAAGCCTGCGGGCCCATGTCATAGAACCTACAACTACAATTGGTAGTGTGTAGCCAAATCTGTAGGTTATATTGCGTTAGAAACGCTCTATAATAATCTAACGTTCGTTGCTAGGTGTCAGTGGCATCTGGCAGCCGAAGTTGGAACTATTTGAAGTTGAACTTGCTCATCCATCTTCATTCATTTCATTTCATTTCATCCACACGCGACGGTACTTGTAGCTCACCCCATGGGTGTCCGCATAGAAGCAGCTACAAACTATGTCGAGCCGAACATGTCCTCGGAGACTCCCGGCACTAAAAGTCATACGTTAAATCTCTACTTAGTATAAAACTAAGTCCCCGATTCCTGTTTGTTACGGGTAAACTCGAGAACCACTGGATGGATTTTGATGCGGTTTCCACCATTCTATAAAGGATATCTCGAGGATTATTTCTGTAGAAAATAATTTATTTATGATCAAAGGAAGCCGAGCAGTAACGATTTCAGTGGACAAGTCGAAAAAAAAACTGGCGTCCGAGCGCTTTGTAAGCTTACGCTGGGCAAACTGTTAAAATATCTCAATACTATGAGTGTAAGAATTGTTCAGCATGAAAAGTTCTACAAAAAAGTCCTCGAGAGCATATGTCTATCCTCAATACATCGCCCACTATACTGTAAGTGTTTTTAAGTTTTAATTTTTTCAAAACATGTCCATTCAACTACTGAGGCGACAGAGTACGAGCTAGCTAAGGGCGAGTCTATCATCTCTGTTACAGCTTAGCTAGCGGGCGAATCTATTGCCCCAGATAGAAGCCAGCAGCAAACCGTCCAGTCGAGTTGAGAAGGGTGGTTGTGTTTGGAGTTTCCCTGGAAGTGTAACTAGGTTTTCTTCATTTCGCATGTGAAACAAAGTCAAGTTAAGATTGGACAGAAGGAGGATTTGAGTTTCATTCACTTCGCCATTCCCTGGAAGTGCAACTCTCATTTCGCCTGTGAACTTTTCGTTCGGCAAAATTCACAGTCAAGTTAGATTGGGCGGAAGGAGGATTATATTATATTAAATTATACTGATTGGCGTATAATCCCTACTTAGTATAAAACAAAGTCCCCGATTCTTGGATGTTACGGGTAAACTCGAGAACCACTGGATGGATTTTCAAGCGGTTTTCACGATTCAGTAAAGGATATCACGATGATGATTTCTGTAGATAATAATTTATTTATGATCAAAGGAAGCCGAGCGGTAACGATTTCGGTGAAAAAGTAAAAACAAAAACAAAAAAACTGGCGTCCGAGCACTTTGTAAGCTTACGCTGGGCAAACTGTTAAAAATATCTAAATACTATGAGTGTAAGAATTGTTCAGCATGAAAAGTTCTACAAAAAAGTCCGTGAGAGCGTATGCCTATCTTCAATACATCGCCCACTATGAGTGTTTTTACGTTTTAATTTCTTCCAACCATGTCCATTCAAATACTGAGGCAACAGTTTACGAGCTATCTAAGGGCCAATCTATCATCCCTGTTACAGCCTAGCTAGCGGGCGAAACTATTGCCCCAGATACAGCTAGCAGCAAACCGTTGAGTCGTGTTTAGTTAAGACTTCTGAGAAGGGTGGTTGTGTTTGGAGTTTCCCTGGAAGTGCAACTCGGGTTTTCTTCATTTCGCCTGTGAACGTTTCGTTCCGCAAAATTCACAGTCAGGTTAAGATTGGACGGAAGGGGGATTAGTGTTTCATGCACGTCGCCATTCTTAAATTACGTCTGACAAGAATTTGTTGCACATGCATCTCCATGATAATATAACTAATAGTCCAGTCAGTGATTTTAACCCATCATGCCGAGACGTAAAACGTATAGGCTATTGGTCGTTGTTCATTGACACTGGAGAAAAAAAGCGCTAATCACGTAATGCATTTTCCCGGGCGAAGCCGGGTTGGGATGCTAGTATATAAATAAATAAAAATAAATAAAAGATGTCTGTGCTCTGAGACGTATTGTTGTTCCACGACCAATTATTATCCACGTTACGAAACCCAACACACGCTATAGCGTGACAAGTTCATCCGAAGCCACGGAAAATATGTGAACTACTAGGCTTCTCCGTGCTATCTTCCCGCTTCACCGCGACAACAGTGCCCCACTCAGGGCTTCAGTTCAGTGTGGTAGTGAGATATAACAGGAAAATAATAGAAAATGGGAAGGTTATAGGTAAACCCAGTGCGCCATGCGGATATACTCGTAGTTTGCATGGCTGAGCGGATAGTAGATAAGTTGCGGGTAATGTTTGGAGTAAATTTGTGGATAGATTTTTGGAATATAATCCAAACTTCTTGAATATCATTACTTGGACTCGAATGTTTACGACATGTCGTATATTTTCCGTTATGTTTTATCCATAACAAACGTAAGATGATGATTACGCTAATCTCATTCAAATTATGCCATTAAGTACAATTAGGCCTAACACTCCGAACTGAAAAGGGCTGCAACTCTGGCTGTATAACATTCATTTTAAACACATCACATGACATACATAGCCTTTCTCCTGAATTGTTTAAAAGTGTTGCTTTAATATTTTATCTAGTTAAACATATTATTGTAATGCCAGTAGATTTGGATAACAAACGTGTGGATGTGGATAAAAGTCGTGCGGATGCAGGGTGGTTGCGGATTACAGTAGTGCGGATGCAGGGCGGATGCGGATAACAGTCGTGCGGATGCGTATCACAGTCGTGCGGATGCGGGACGGATGCGGATAACAGCCGTGCGGTTGCAGATAATTATTTGTTTATCCGCGCAGGGCTCTAGTTATAGGATATCGGAATGTAGAGGAACACGGCACTTGTAGAAAGACATCATCACAAACGTATAAGTGTTTACGATAATCTGGCTAGCTACTGTATGACCGCTATGAGGGAAGAGAGAGAGAGAGAGAAGAAATAAAGAAAGGGTATTACGATATCGTTTTGAAAATGTATACTTATAATAGAGTCATCCCAGCTTTATGTAACGTTCAGGGGCGTATTCTTAGGGCTACCGAGGCTACCGGCGGTAGCCCAAGAAAATTACATTAAAAATAAATAACACTTTATTACTGGTTCAACAAAGCATTCAAACAATCGTGACTTTCATGCACATTCTTCTTTATCGAAAGAAATAATGGTTAGTGGGTAGTCAACGCGGCAACGCAGCAGAAACCGACCGAGAAAGCGGCAGCCTTACGCCGCTATCCCCATCTCTCCGCACCCACCCTTGTTCCGTGCTGGCCCATCGCTTATAGCGAGTGAGTTGCCGCTACGGCCAGCGGTTTCTTACCATACTGGACAGCGCCTAACAAGAATAAACACAGCTTGGAGCGGCGATGGTCTGAGTAACACGGAGCGAAATAGGTACTAACATATTTATACCACGCAAAATAACATCAAACTACCAAATATTTAAATGATTGCATACACAACATCAAATAAAAAATATTCGCTTAACAACTTGAAACCACGCAAGAAACCGCCAATTTTTAACCCCGATTCAAGTTAAACTCCAGGCTAAGGAGCGCTTATTAGTCGCACCGCATACCTGGACCATACGCCGCTGGCTCGCGCAGCCAGAGGCTAATTTAATTGAGTACCAGCGGTTTCTTTGAAGTTAAAAGCGTTTAAAAGAACAATTAGCCTACAATAAATATACATTATCGCGCGCATATATGTGAATATGTTTTAGAAGTTGTAGTATTTTCGATGTGTGATTTATTCAAATGTGTGTATGCTGAAGAATCTTTATGTAGTGTTTTGTTTTAACTGGGCCAGTTGTGATTTTGTAAGACAATTATGGAACTAACACATGCGGGGGCTTTAAATGCCAATGACTGTATAATAGAGAGTTTGTTAGAAGTTCCTTTCAGCCGTCGTCTATACAGTGAGAAAGTTTATATTATACACAAGCTGTACCCGGCATGCGTTGCAATGCCAATCAAAGAAAGTGTTGGCGTTGAAATTCTGTTTCTTGAAGTGCTTTTGGATACACAACATGTTAACTGCCTCTAAGCTATCATAAAATGGATTTTCTAATTTAGAACCATTCGTGGGAGCGTGCACAACAACTTTCAAAAAGTTTCATCGCTGTCACTCATTTGTTGAATCTAATCGTACGCTACCTATTGTGAAATGGATTTACTAAGTCGAAACCCTTCCCTGGCGTGTACACAATGACTCATCAATGATTCATCGCAATCGGATGAATGGTATATGCACGTATAGGGGTTTTTGTTTAAACGATTCGTGCGCTGTCACTCATTTGTTGAATCTACTCGTGCGCTACCTATTGAGAAATGTATTACTAAGTCGAAGCCCTTCCCTGGCGTGTACACAATAACTCATCAAGGTTTCATCGCAATCGAAGAATGTTATATGAACGCAATAGGGAATTTTGTTGAAACGCTTCGCGCGTCGTCACCCATTTGTTGCATCTACTCTTGCGCTACTTATTGTGAAATGGATTTACTAAGTCCCCTTCCCTGGCGGGTACAAAATAACTGATCAATGTTTCATCGCAATCGGATGAATAGTATATGAACGCATACCTGATTTTGTTTAAACGATTCGCACTCCATCACTCATTTGTTGAATCTACTCGTGCGCTACCTACTGCAAAATGTATTTACTAAGTTAGAAACCGTCACGTAAGTGTCCACAACATCTCACCCAAGTTTCATCGCTATCGTCGTTCATTTGTGGAATCTACTCGTGTGCTACCTACTGTGAAATGTATTTACTAAGCCAGAAACCTTCCTTGGAGTGTCAACCATATTTCACCCAAGTTTCACCGCTAACGGCAGAATGGTATATGACCTTATACGGGACTTTGTTGAAACGCTTCGCGCGTCGTCCCTCATTTGTTGAATCAACTTGTGCGCTGCATATTGTATAGGGGATTTACTAAGCCAGAAATTTTCCATGACGTGTACACAACATCTCACCCAAGTTTCATAGGTACGGACGAATGGTACATGTATGCATACGGGACTTGGTTGAAACGCTTCGCGTGTCGCCGCTCATTTGTTGATTCTACTCTTGCGCTACATATTGTAATATGGATGTACTCAGCCAGAAACCTTCCCTGGAGAGTACACAACATCTCACCTAAGTTTCATCGCAATCGGATGAATGGTATGTGAACGTATACGGGACGTTGTCGAAACGCTTCGCGCGTAGTCACTCATTTCTTGAACATAAACGTGCGCTTCGTATTGTAAAATGGATTTACTTAGCCAGAAACCTTTCCTGGAGTGTACACAACAATTCACCAAACATTTATCACTATCAGACGAATGGTATATGACTTTATACGGGACTTTGTTGAAACGCTTCGCGTGTCATCGCTCATTTGTTGAATCTACTGGTGCGCTACCTATTGTAAAATGTATGTACTAAGCCAGAAACCTTCCCTGGAGTGTACACAGCATCTCACCCAAGTTTCATCGCTATCGGATGAATGGTATATGAAATTAAATGGGACTTTGTTGAAACGCTTCGCGCGCCGTTGCTCATTTGTTGATTCTACTCGTGCTCTACCTATTTTTAAAGGGATTTACTAAGCTAGAAACCTTCCCTGGAGTGCACACAAAATCTCAGCCCAGTTTCATCGCTATCGGACGAATGGTATATGAACGCAAACGTGACTTTGTTGAAATGCTTCGCGCGTCGTAGCTCATTTGTTGAATCTAATCGTGCGCTGCCTATTGTAAAGTGGATGTACTAAGCCAGAAAATTTCCCTGCAGTGTACACAACATTTTACGCAAGTTTCATAGCTATCGGACGAATGGTATATGAATGCATTCGGGACTTTGTTGAAATGCTTCGCGCATCGTCGCTCATTTGTTGAATCTACGCGTGCGCTACCTATTGTAAAATGGATTTACTAAGTCAGAAACCTTCCTTGGAGTGTACTCAACATCTCACCCAAGTTTCATCGCTATCGGACGAATGGTATATGAATGCATACGGGACTTTGTTGAAATGCTTCGCGCATCGTCGCTCATTTGTAGAATCTACGCGTGCGCTACCTATTGTAAAATGGATTTACTAAGTCAGAAACCTTCCTTGGAGTGTACTCAACATCTCACCCAAGTTTCATCGCAATCGGACGAATGGTATATGAACACATACGGGACTTTGTTGAAATGCTTCGCGCATCGTCGCCCATTTGTTGAATCTACGCGTGCGCTACCTATTGTAAAATGGATTTACTAAGTCAGAAACCTTCCTTGGAGTGTACTCAACATCTCACCCAAGTTTCATCGCTATCGGACGAATGGTATATGAAAACATACGGGACTTTGTTGAAATGCTTCGCGCATCGTCGCTCATTTGTTGAATCTACGCGTGCGCTACCTATTGTAAAATGGATTTACTAAGTCAGAAACCATCCTTGGAGTGAACTCAACATCTCACCCAAGTTTCATCGCAATCGTACGAATGGTATATGAACACATACGGGACTTTGTGGAAATGCTTCGCGCATCGTCGCTCATTTGTTGAATCTACGCGTGCGCTACCTATTGTAAAATTGATTTACTAAGTCAGAAACCTTCCTTGGAGTGTACTCAACATCTCACCCAAGTTTCATCGCTATCGGACGAATGGTATATGAACACATACGGGACTTTATTGAAATGCTTCGCGCATCGTCGCTCATTTGTTGAATCTATGCGTGCGATACCTATTGTAAAATGGATTTACTAAGTCAGAAACCATCCTTGGAGTGTACTCAACATCTCACCCAAGTTTCATCGCAATCGGACGAATGGTATATGAACACATACGGGATTTTGTTGAAATGCTTCGCGCATCGTCGCTCATTTGTTGAATCTACGCGTGCGCTACCTATTGTAAAATGGATTTACTAAGTCAGAAACCTTCCTTGGAGTGTACTCAACATCTCACCCAAGTTTCATCGCAATAGGACGAATGGTATATGAACACATACGGGACTTTGTTGAAATGCTTCGCGCATCGTCGCTCATTTGTTGAATCTACGCGTGCGCTACCTATTGTAAAATGGATTTACTAAGTCAGAAACCTTCCTTGCAGTGTATTCAACATCTCACCCAAGTTTCATCGCTATCGGACGAATGGTATATGAACACATACGGGACTTTGTTGAAATGCTTCGCGCATCGTCGCTCATTTGTTGAATCTACGCGTGCGCTACCTATTGTAAAATGGATTTACTAAGTCAGAAACCTTCCTTGGAGTGTACTCTACATCTCACCCAAGTTTCATCGCTATCGGACGAATGGTATATGAACACATACGGGACTTTGTTGAAATGCTTCGCGCATCGTCGCTCATTTGTTGAATCTACGCGTGCGCTACCTATTGTAAAATGGATTTACTAAGTCAGAAACCATCCTTGGAGTGTACTCAACATCTCACCCAAGTTTCATCGCAATCGGACGAATGGTATATGAACACATACGGGACTTTGTTGAAATGCTTCGCGCATCGTCGCTCATTTGTTGAATCTACGCGTGCGCTACCTATTGTAAAATGGATTTACTAAGTCAGAAACCTTCCTTGGAGTGTACTCAACATCTCACCCAAGTTTCATCGCTATCGGACGAATGGTATATGAACACATACGGGACTTGTTTGAAACGCTTCGCGCATCGTCACTCATTTGTTGAATCTACGCGTGCGCTACCTATTGTAAAATGGATTTACTAAGTCAGAAACCTTCCTTAGAGTGTACTCAACATCTCACCCAAGTTTCATCGCAATCGGTTGAGTGGTATATGAATGCATAGGAGACATACACACCCACAGACAAACTATCACGTAAGATTGACTTTTATATATATAGATATGACCTGAACTGCAATTGTGTGCCAATGTACACACGTCATTTCACATCATCTACTTGCTAGGTGGAATAGGTTATCTGGCAGTTCTATACTGTCTAAATTGTTTTGCTGGCCGTGTTTGTTATTTAGCCGTGATAGGAAGGTGTTTTTTTCGCACGACAGTTCAAAAGCATCATTTGTGCAATATTAAGCTTAGTGGTAGCCCAGATCTTCAGACCAGTATACGCCACTGGTAACGTTAGTAAAATCCAACGCTGTTGCACTGAATACGTCTGTAACGCCAGCTGGAACACTCTATCCCCGTACAGGATGGAGTGTTCAAAGTGACCTCCTCTTGCCTAAATACAGGCCTCCCCTCGTCTTTGAATTGAGTGTTGAAAACGATGAAATAGCGCTGTCTGTAAGACAAGCCGCCATTAAGGGGTATATGGCGAGTTGGTTCACTGTTAAAAGAAGTCGAATACTCGACAGGCTTCATGTGTCTCCAAAGGTTTTCTTAGTCAGGCGAACGTGGTGGCCAGGTAATGTGCATTAAGATGTCTGTGGGCAGAAATACCAAAATATACGGGAACAGTGCAGCTGTCGGCGTTCACTTAGTAAATTAACGTTCGGACAACTCTAGATTTCAGCATTTTTGGATCCATGAAGCCTACTGTTTTTTTCTTCTTTCCGTACGACTATATGAAATGTATTCCTGAAAATGTGCAGTTCAGATTTGATACACGCTGTATAACTGTGATATTTAAACAATTTCATAGTTTTAGAGAGGAATCTTTAAATGTATAGCTAGCTATATTGAAGCAAATGTTTCCATGCCCCTCAAAACAATAATTATCATCATCATCATCATCATCATCATCATCATCATCATCCAAAAAATACGCTGACCGATTATCCCATCTGGAATTTGTTGTAGATAATGTAATAAAAGCAGTATGATCTGAAGTCATAATATAATCCTGGTTCGGGCTGAATGGCGCAGGTGATTTAGCGTTGGCTTTTGAAGATTAAGGAGTGCAATCTCAGTCACGGCTAAGTCAGATGGCATTGAAGAATGGTTGTTTGCGACAACCTCGTGTCAGAAGAAAGTCAAAGGCTTCTACTATGACATATATTCCACCATTCCGGTGTCTTAAAAGACACAGCACTTGAAAAGGAACTCATATCCATATTATTATTACTATTATTATTATTATCATTATTATTATTATTATTATTATTATTATTATTATTATTGTTAAATAGAGACCACATAAATACGCATTAATTTCAACAACAACAAAAAAGACTCGCAATATAAATATTGAATTTCGCGTTTTATCGCGAAATAGTTGTAAGGTTAACGCAGTAATTTCGTGTACATTTGAAAGGAATGTGTGTTTCTCCCATTCGGCTTGCACAAAGCGTGGTTGTCATGTTCACAAGTTCAAATGTTAAGAGGTGCATGGAATATTAAAAAGAGTAATGAATACAAAATGCCAAAAAAAAAAAAAAAATCGTGTTTTGTTTCGCTAAAGTAGTTTATTTCGCTATTAAAGATATTTATCGCGAATATTTGCGATAACATTATTGCAATTTTAGAACTATTACCATCCTGTTCACTATCAAATTGCATATTCTTTCCAATATATAACACAGGGGGACAATTTGTAACTTAAATTCTGTTGACTTCGATTTTTAGGCTGTTTTATAGGTAAATTGACATGCTGATTCCAAAACTGTAATTAGTTTTTTCCTATCACGTCAATTTTTAGCCTATTTTCAATTTTGACAAAAATTAGGCTTATGAGATCACCTTTTGTCCGTGTGTGTGTGCGTGTGTGTGTGTGTGTGTGTGTGAGAGGTGTGTGTGTGTGTGTCCCTAATAACTTTTAAAAGGATGAAGCGATTTCCATAAAACTCGGTAATTTCATAGCACTATTCCGGGCCACCCCGACCGTCCCTTTCAAATTTTGTTACGTCTCACCAATCCAACATGGCGGCTGTGCGAAATGTTTCACCAGCATTCAATATCTCCGAAACTATTCCCGATATCACCCTGGAATTTATTACGGTGATAAAGGGAACTACTAGAAGTTCAGCTAGGTGACTTTTGAAAACCAGGTAACAACAAAACCAACATGGCGGCCACGCTAATTTGCGACATTTAAATAGACGTTTCTCGCGATTTAACCAACCAAACGCAATAAAACTTGGTACAGTATATGTTAATACACATTGTAATGCACCGATATCTAACTTCGTTCAATTGTTTACATAACCACAAGATGGCGGATGTGCGAAATATTTCACCGGCATTCTATATCTCTGAAACTATTAGCGATATCACCCTGACATTTTGTACGGAGATAAAGGGCACTACTGGAAGTTCATCTATAAGACTTTCAAAAACCGGTTAACTACAAAACGAACATGGTGGCCAAGAGAATTTGAATATTTTAAATAGACCTTTCTCACGATTTAATGTTCCAAACGCAATGCAATCTGGTACAGGAAATGTTTATACACATTGTAATGCACTGGCATCTAATTTACTTCAATTGTTTACATAACCTCAAGATGGCGGCTGTGCAAATTTTAAAATTAAGTTTTTATTTCTTGTGTCGTAATCATGCGATCGAAGTGAAAGTTTGAATAATGAACCTACGCTTAAAATTTTTCTTTAATGGTACATGGCTCTATGGCCTGTACATTTAACAATCCAACATGGCGACCATCCGAAATATTTAGACGACTCGGAATATCTACGAATCTATTATAGAAATCAAACTGATTTTTTTAATGTTCATTCTTCTTGTGTCCTAATCATGCGATTGAAGTTTGAATGCTACACGTACACAATAATCTTCATGTAACAGTACATAACTCTAGGACCTACATATACAAAATCCAACATGGCGACCATCCGACATATTTAGTCGGTTCTCAATATCTACGAATCTATTACAGCAATCAAACTCAAATTTTGTATGTTGATAGTGGCAGTTAACATAAGTAGGATATATGAAAATAGGCTGTTCAGTTCTTCACGGAACTACTTGTTTTTTCTACAGTTGTTGCGCATGTGATTACGCGGATATACCAAGTATCCGTGTTTTCTGTGTATGCGGGACAGCAGAGCCCGTGAGAAGCATTGGGTGCAGTCAAAGTGGCTGCCAAGATCTGACCTGAAACCTGATGATCCAAACATTGTCAATCAGCCACTTGCCGACAGAAAAAAACATTATATTTCCGCCTTTGCATATAAAACTAGGTCTCATGAAGTAATTTGTTAGAGCTTTGTCAACTGAAGGGGACTGTTTTAAATATATCATTTCGGCATTTCCTAGCTTGTCATATGAGAAGATAAAGGCTGGTGTCTTTTATGTGCCACAGATTCGGCAACTTATTAAAGATGAACGTTTCATAGAAACAATGACCGAACTTGAAAAGAATGCTTGGTTGGCATTCAAAAGTATTGTCAAGGACTTTCTAGGAAATACACGAGCCCAGAATTACGTCGAAATTTTTCAACAACTCTTAGAGAGCTTGAAATAGCTTGGCTGTAACAAGAGTATCAAACTGCATTTTTTTACATAGCCATCTTGCTAACTTTCCAGAAAATCTTGGTGCTGTTAGCGATGAACAGGGTGAGCGATTCCACCAAGATTTGAAGGTCATGGAGGCAAGGTATCAAGGTAGATGGTATGTCAGTATGATGGGTGACTACTGTTGGAGCATCAAGCGAGAATATCCCCAGATTGAACATTGTAGGAAAAGTTATAAGCGAAAATTTGTACCCTAATATCTTTTTATTTATTATTTGTATAAACACAATTTAACTTTCAACATCATAATAACCTTTGAATGAATGAATAAAATATTCTAATATTCTAATACGTTTTGTTAGTACCCACTTTATTTTCCTTTGTATGCCCAGTTTGTTTGACTTATCGGGTAAAGAGAGAGTTTAAAAACTTGACGTGATAGAGAAAAACTGCTAACATTTTTGGATTCAGAGACAAAAAATTAGTTAAGAACAAGTCACAGATCTAAGACAACAAAATGGCTGTTCCCCAGTGTAATTTATCAGTTTCATCGCGACTGAGAAAATTGTGGTCTCTATATTATTATTATTATTATTATTATTATTATTATTATTATTATTAGAGTCCTTGAGATCAGTAAGGGCTGAACTGACTTGAAGTGAGAAGCGGAATGCAAGGGCACATCATTAAACATTCCATTAAATGAGAAGCAGAGTGAAGGGATCCATACCGCGGAACAAATGACTGAGAGACAGTCGTTAAAAGCTCTCTCCACAGTGACAGCACTTTACTTAATGGCTCCTATTTTAATATTCTGTTAAAATAAGTCTGATTCACAATTTTTTCTCTTTGTACAGGAAGTTGCCTTCTGTTGAGTGTAATCTGGTTTTGTGTACTCCAGGGAAGTTCATAAAGGCCTAGGTGATCTCTAGCAACGACATTAATTTTCACATTAAAATATAAAATGAAGAACGATGAATTACGGATTTCCACATATTTTATGAGTGTTGAGTAAGAATTGAAAATGAGAACGCAATCAGTATTTACTGAAACTTACTGTTAGTGACGACCAAGACTCATATCCAAGCCTTAGATTAAGGTTTGATTCTCGACTGCTGTCTTATTTTCAAGTTTTAGACAACAGTTATTTCAGCTAGTATTCTCTGGAATAAATATAAATTGCACCAGTATTCAGGACTTCCCATCATAGCGATAAAACACTCCCTTCATGGTAATCTATCAGCTGTACAATTATCATGATCAAGGTGAACAGATGTAATAACTTCTATTGTCAACTGAATGTTTAGGTTATTTTTTTTTTCATTGATTTTATTGTATTTAACCGCCCTCTGTAGCCTCAGTGGCCCGTATAAGAGAAACAATAATTCAAATTCAAATTCAACAATATGTTCAGTAAAGAACATATAGCCTACTTTCTCCTAAAAGCATGGGTATTGTTATAACTCTTTGCCTTTTTCAAGGAGTATAACTGAATGTTGGTTGTAGTAGCTTGTTGAAATACAACGTGTTATACGGATATTAAACATGAATATGAGGTGCCCTATGCTAGTGCTACCTCTGTAAAAAAATTCATTCAGTTCGCTTTCACCGTGTTTGAATTGATATGGTGAATCGATTTGCACACATAGTGGCCATCGCTATCTGCCAACTATTGGGCTGAAGACCTTGTAGTTCAGTCAAAAGATGCTTCCCACAAAAAGGTATGAAGTTGCAAAATTTAGTAGAGATCAAATGATTAGGTTGGTCGTAATTTGATTTAAGCTTTCAATATTTGGGTGGCCACCATTACGTTTCCGTCAAAATGGCGGCGATATAAAACATGACACTGAGGTGCCCTTAGAAGTTCTACCTCTGTACCAAATATCGTTCAATTCGGTTTTACCGTGTTTGAATTGATAGGAGGAATAGATTTGTACACATACATGGCCACCATATGCAAACTATTGGACTGATGACCTTGTAGCTTGGTCAAAGAACGGTTCTCACTTAACGGTATGATGTTGCAAAATGTGGTAGAGATCAGATGATTAAGTTGGTCGTAATTGGATTTTAGCTTTTTACATTTGGGTGGCCACCATTACGTTTCCGTCAAGATGGCGGCGATATAAAACATGATACTGAGGTGCCTTTAGATGTTCTACCTCTGTACCAAATTTCGTTCAATTCGGTTTCACCGTGTTCGAATTGATAGGGGGGACATACATTCAGAGTACACACACACACACAGACACACACACACACAGACTCACACACACACACAGACAGACGCACATTTTTTTGGCTCTTAGTGATGTCATAAGTCTACTTTCATTTTTTGCAAAAATCGAAAGTAGGCTAAAAAGAGTTATGATCACTTATAGGAAAGCAAAAATAATTCCTACAAGTCCAAAAACTCAAGCAAGGTTCCGTGGCAACTAATTAATTCTGGTATCACCTTCTGTGATCAGGGTAATCTCAATGGTATTCAGGTTATATAATTTATAGATCTAGGGACATCTAGGTCATCAGCTCCTTGTATTTGGTCAGAAAGCCAGTGTAACTGTAATTATGAGTTGTTGTTATTGATTCTTTAAGGGCTTTGCGACATCGTAGTCATGTAGCCGCGTGTACTTGGTTGTGTGTAGAAGTTGTCAGATTACTGCGTTACTGTGATGTATGTACTACTAACTCAACGCGGGACATCCATGGAAACTTGGTTGGAAACAGCTTATTGTATCTGCATCACGTGTTGACGGTTCTCGTCTTGGTAATAGGATTTATTCACTTTGAACTGAAATTTACATTTTAAATAATATACCAGTTGAATCAGATCCTCCTAATAATTTGTTTTATGCAACCAACTTGCGTTGTTATCAGAACGGTCGATATTTCTCTGCCTGCAACCCGTATGGTACTAAAGCACTGCAAGCATATCCTGCAAACGATACTGAACACTATTATTTTCACCTCACGGGGGAACGGTACGAAGTCGGACGGCGAATTTTGATTTTATTTTTACATAATAATGAAGGTCTTTTTACGCTGAAACAGGTAGTGGAGGTCTAATTTTTCGCTGGTCCTTTTTAAGGGGGCATTTGGGAGTTCCAATTTGGCGGTGCATGCTCTAAATTGTACAGTACATGCCGGCACAAGTCAGCGCGCACAGCCGGCCGCTGTCTTGCCTCGCCTACCCTTTCCACTATTCCCCACCACATACGGCTGCCTACAGTTGTGTATTTTTTTTCTTTCAATAATTCAGGAAATCTTATAGTAAGCTCGAACCATTGCACATTTCCTAATTTCTCCATTGTGTTCAACGAGGTTGATGATTCCGTAAATATGTCACCGAGCCTTCTTATTTATCTGGACAGCGTACATAGGTCCTCGTTCCTTTATTGTTTGATGCATGTCTTTCTCGGCCATCACACGGCATGTTCTCTTCGTTAAATTAATCTCCATGTTTACGATTTTTCGGTGATGGTGTCTCCACCTCAACGCCTTCGTCGTCTTCTGAATCAACGAGGAAGGCTTCTTCCTCCTGTATAAGTTCCCATTTGTCCTCCCAAATTGCATCAAACGTTGTATTTATTTGTGTGTAGACTACATTATTTGCTCTTTATCAGAAAGCCCTTAGCTTCCTGAATATTAACAACGTAGGTATTAACAAGAGCTGCACGCAGTCATTACAACGCAGACACCAATGTGATCCCCTGTATGTGGAATAGCCAGCAGTTGTGGAGAACTTGACCGTATAGAATAGGATTCGCCGACCCATATACACAACCACTTTAGGCAGCCGTATGTGGTGGGGAATAGTGGAGAGGGTAGGCGGGGCAAGACAGCGGCCGGCTGTGCGCGCTGACATGTGCCGGCATGTACTGTACAATTTAGAGCATGCACCGCCAACTTGGAACTCCCAAATCCCCCCTTAAAAAGGACCAGCGAAAAATTAGACCTCCACTACCTGTTTCAGCGTAAAAAGACCTTCACGACTATGTAAAAATAAAATAAAAATTCGCCGTCCGACTTCGTACCGTTCCTCGTCAGTGTGGCTACAGACTAATACGAGGGAAAACAATAGTGTTCAGTATCGTTTGCGGAATGGGCATGCAGTGCATTAGTGCCATGCGGGATGAAAGCAGAGAAATGTCGACCTTCCTAACAACATGCGTTAGTTGGGCTGCATAAAACAATATTATTAGGAGCAGCTGATTCACCTGGTATATACTGCATATGTAAACATTTATTCGTATGACTATGGACCCTGGTTTATGGTGATATAAAGGCTTGAAAGCGGTGAAATAAGCTATAGTGGTGAAATAAAAAAGTGAGGTGTGAGTGTGCTTAATAACTATGTGCACGGTGCATGAATTTGGTTAAATAATGAACAATATAGAAACATTTGGAGGAATAACAAACAATTTTCTGTGTTTAAGACCTAACCTAAGATTTACTTCATGGCTCCCTTTTCTCACCAACTCGTAAAACTCACGTTGTCCCCAAACTTTAAGAAGAGCAATGTTTCCATGATTTCAGGAGGCAGATTTGTATACCTGAGTAGGCAGAAAGCCTCTTTCGCCGTCTTATCTTATTTAATAAAACATTTATATTTAAGATTGATTATTTGCTATCAAACGGCAGATAGTGGACCTATTTCAATTATCATTAAAGTAGTCTAAATATTTAAAACAAAACAGAAAAT
Organism: Meconema thalassinum; assembly: GCA_946902985.2. NCBI lineage: Eukaryota > Metazoa > Arthropoda > Insecta > Orthoptera > Tettigoniidae > Meconema > Meconema thalassinum. The sequence goes on along the minus strand of OX336390.1, from coordinate 148,167,307 downwards.
CTTATTACCAGCATTTTGTAAGTATTTCGCATTTTAGGGTGAAAGTAACACATTTCGCAAATTAATTTTATTTCGCGATAATTCAAAATCGAAAACGAATTGCATTATTTGAGAAAATACTGTAACTTATATAATTTTCTTAAAATATAGATGTTTGCTGAAAAATTTTGCGGACATCGGTAAAACAAAAAATCCGGGACTCTACGTATGACCTAATCTCAATTGATGAGATACTTCAGTATTTGCACGGAGGGATTACGTACTGAGTTTGATTTTCATTTTCATTGCTTGCGATGTATTTTGAAGAAACCAATTAAGGCCCATCAAGTGATGTCATGTTAGCTGGGGTGTTGACTGGCTGAATTACTTGTCATAACTCTCAGAAGTGTTTGTAAAAATTTAAGCTTTTGCACATACAGAGTAATAGAATCAAATGTCAAATTATCATGTAAATTTGCCTCTGATTTCATCTGAAATCATTCTACAGAGCACTTGTGAGATTGGATGGGAAGGCACATTGGATCACTGATTACATTAATCATCCCAGAATGTTACGGTGGTGAAATAGTCAGTACGTCAGTTCTAGACATGCTTGGACCCGGGATCGAGACCCAATCACGTCCCTATGTCAACACTATAGTTCATGATATTTTATGACTGGCTATAGGCAATTTCAAAGCGACTCTTAATGTCTTCCCAGCCGATGACGTCATTGTCTCCTCAGCACACACTGAAAGTAAGAATAAGACCACGGTTGGGAGTGAGGAGAACACTGAATAAAACATGTTCCAAGCGTGATGGAATTCCCAAACATTAACCTGCAGAGGAAAGTTTCAATTTTGCTTTAAATTATTTCTATTACAGAGTAATGGACTACGCAACCAGTAAAATCTTTACCTAAGAATAATATAATAATAACAATTTCCAGGAAAAGACGAAGCTGAAGACAGGTAAGGCGTGGTCCCAAGAGAGAAAAGAACAACACCGGAGACGAATGCGGGAACACTGGGCAGTAGTTAGAGCTCGGAAGAAGAGCCAGTTGAACTGACGTGGTCCCTAGTTGGCCGAATCGAAGAAAGAAAGAAAGAAAGAAAGAAAGAAAGAAAGAATATAATATCGTATGGTATCGGGTGTCGGGTGAAAGCCTCCGTGGCTTAGGTGGCAGCACGCCGGCCTCTCACCGCTGGATCCGTGGTTCAAATCCCGGTCACTCCATGTGAGATCTGTGCTGGACAAAACGGAGGCAGGCAGGTTTTTCTCCGGGTACTCCGGTTTTCCCTGTCAAAATTTCATTCCAGCAACACTCTCCACTAACATTTCATTTCATCTGTCATTCAATTAATCATTGCCCCAGAGGAGTGCGTCAGGCCTCGGCAGCCGGCACAGTCCATATCCTCTCCGCTAGATGGGGGCTTCATTCATTCCATTCCTGACCCGGTCGGAGACTGGAAGCAGGCTGTGGATTTTCATTTCATCGGGTGTCGGGTGCAAGCTTTGTTATTTGACGCCCAGAGGGCAGCTTGAATGCCGATTTTTTTGTAATTCCTTGGAACGCTATGAAAGTCAATGAGGTTATATATCTAAGCTCTTTGAGATTACAGTATAGCGTAATCTAGTAGAGAAAGGAGGAACATTGTGTTGGTGGAAAATTCCAAGATTAATTTTGCCACTATGAATACGGTATACTGAATTCAAATGAGTTCCTTAACATGCCAACAACGTATGACATGCGTGCCGTAAGTTTTGTCACCTTTCAAAAATAGTTTACCACAGCCAGGAGCGAACCTGCTAGCTTGGGGTTGGTAGTCCGACACTATAACCACTCACCCACTGTAGCATAATAATAATAATAATAATAATAATAATAATAATAATAATAATAATAATAATAATATTAATAATAATAAAAATAATAATATTTATCGTAGTATACATGTTCAGGTTTATAATGAAAGTGTCATGAATTGACTTATACGATTAAAAACAAGTAGTTCCGTGAAGAACTATAAAGCCTATTTTCATATATCCTACTGATGTTAATTGCCACTATCAACATACTAAATTTCAGTTTGATTGCTGTAATAGATTCGTAGATATTGAGAACCGTCTAAATATTTCGGGTGGTCGCCATGCTGGACTTTTATATATGTAGGGCTTAGTGTTAAGTACTGTTACATGAAGGTTATTGTGTACGTGTAGTATTCAAACTTCAATCGCATGATTAGTACACAAGAAGTAAAAACGAGATTTTAAAATTTCGCACAAATGCCATCTTGTCGTTATGGAAACAATTGAAAAACATTAGTTGCCAGTGGATTAACATTTGTATAAGGATTTACTGTACCAAGTATCCATGCACTCGGATGGTTAAATTGCGAGAAACGACCATGAGAATATTTACACTTCGCCCCGCCGCCATGTTGGATTTTGATCACCAGGTTATTGAAAGTCCTATAGGTGAACTTATGTCCATAGCCCCTATGAACATTAAAAAATTCAGTTTGATTGCTGTAATAGATTCGTAGATATTGAGAACCGTCTAAATAATTCGGATGGTCGCCATGTTGGATTGTTATATGTACAGGCCTTAGAGTCATGTACCTTTAAAGGAAAATTATGGCGTAGGTTCATTATTCAAACTTTCATTTCGATCGCATGATTACGACACAAGAAACAAAAAATTAATTTAAAAATTCGCACAGCCGCCATCTTGAGGTTATTTAAATAATTGAACTAAATTACATATTAGTGCATTATAATGTTTATGAACATTTGCTGTACCAAGTTTCATTGCGCTTAGATCATTAAATCGCGAGAAAAGTCTATTTAAAACTTTAAACTTCGCTTGGCCGCCATGTTCGTTTAGTAGTTAACCGGTTTTTGACAGTCTCATAGATAAACTTCCAGTAGTGCCCTTTATCTCCGAGAAAAATTTCAGGGTGATACCGGTAATAGTTTCAGAGATATAGAATGCCGGTGAAATATTTCGCACAGCCGCTATATTGAGGTTATGTAAACAATTGAACGAAGTTAGATGTCGGTGCATTACAATGTGTATAAACATATACTGTACCAAGTTTCATTGCGTTTGGTTGGTTAACTCGCAAGAAACGTCTATTTAAAAGTTGCAATTTCGCTTGGCCGCCATGTTTTTTTTGTAGTAACCTGGTTTTCAAAGGTCACATAAGTTAACTTCTAGTAGATCCCTCAGTCACCATAGAAAATTCCAGGGTGATATCGGTAATAGTTTCGGAGATATTGAATGCTGGTGAAATATTTCGCACAGCCACCATGTTGAATTGGTGAGACGTAACAAAATTTGAAGGGCACGGCCGGGGTCGCCCGGAATAGTGCTATGAACTTACCGAGTTTCATTGAAATCGCTCCACACACACACACACACACACACACACACACACACACACACACACACGCACGCACACACACACGGACAAAAGGTGATCTCATAAGCCTATTTTTTTCAAAATTGAAAATAGGCTAAAATGTTTCGACGAAAAAGAGGAGTATTTATTCAAGATATTAAAAAGATAAAATTTCCTTCATTAGTACATTTTATTTTTACTGAATAGAGTGGAGCATTTGGAAGGAAGGGGAGGGGGTGGGGTGAGTGTGTTTGAAGGTCCAGAGTATTTATTTTTGCTCGTTAGCAATTGGTTCTTTATAATACGGGCGTAGATGCAAGAAGATGCTAAGTATGCCACGTTGTTTGTGGGAGGAGATACGCGTGGTAAAACTTTGTATAACATTTTTTAAACTGCAAGAATATTTTCTCTTTGAAAACCGTTAAAAGGATATATACTCGACTGGCCATAATTAATTTACAGATAATTATAAATGTGGAGTTATTAAATACTGTTTCTCTTTCAACTCACTTTAAAACCATATCAAAGGAATCTGAGTAAATTACTTCAAACGTAACCACTTACTTGAGGAGTGAGAAGTAAAAGCAGTGCGCCTATGAAATGCTTGTTGGTCAACCTGCAGAGCAGCCGCAATATGCCAGTTGCATGCCTTCTCGGCGTTTGCCAAACAACCTTGCGAATGTCGTAGCGTGAATCTTGTAGAATACATGAAAGTTACGTTTCACTTTCAAAGACTCAATTTTCTCGAGTTCAATTTTAGTGCACTGAGAATCTTATTATATTCTTATTTATATTTTGCTAACATTCATCAAGTTACGTCTAAAATGCTTGGGCTCAAAATAAAATAAACGTGAGAGAGAATTAGAAATGTGAGTTAACAACTGCATATTTCTAGTCAAACGATAGTCATAAACAGGAATCGATGGTTTTCCTAGTTTTTCGTGGTTTATGCAGACAATCTTTTGCTCTTGTACAAAACGTTTGGTTTGAATTCTTAACGACAAAGGGATAGTATCTATTCAGCACTAATTTAATTCTTGTAAAATATAGTAAGTTAGATTAAATTCTAATGCCAGTACTGGCCACGGTGGCCGAGAGCACTGACGGGCTACCCTGTGCCTTGCTGGTATCGGGAGAGCGTGGGTTCGAACCCCACTTCGGACGTCCTGAAAAAGGTTTTCCGTGGTTTCCCATTAAACTCGAGGAATTTTAATTAGCTAACTGAGTATGTATTGGGGTCTATTCGTCATTTTTTTGATGCAGCCCTACAAGTCTCCTGTCCTGAACTAAGTGTTTCACCTATACATAGCTACCACACCTTGCATTCATGCCAAACTGTTTAACACAGCCTAACCTTGGTCTACCCCTATAGTTCTTGTTCTCGACCCTTTCTTCCATAACTAAGATTGCTATTCCTGGTGTCGTAATATGTGTCCTACCAACCTATCTCTTCTCATCATTAGCAGTCGCCAGAAACATTACTCCTGTCCCACTCGTCTTAATACCTCTCCATTTGTTACTTTTATCTACCCATCTGATCTTCATCATTCTGCTGTAACACCACATTTCAAAATACTTCAATTCTCCTCCTTAATGCTTCCATGGTTTCACTTCTATAGAGTGCCACGATCCAGACAAAGGTTTTCAAAAATCACTTCTTAATACCTAAATCTATATTCGATAACAACATATTTCTTTTGTGCAGAAATGCTTTTCTTGCCTGAGGCAACCTACTTTTATACCCTCTTTGCTTTGTCCAACTCTGGTTATTTTACTTCGTAACAGAAGTCTTCTACTTCCTTTACTTCTGAGTATGTAGTTGAACTTAAATTTTAGCTATGTAGCTTATGAATATATCATTTGTTCATTGTGCACGTTGACAGGGCCGCATGCATACGAGAAGTTGATGCTTATTTTGAAGTAATTCATTATTCAACTTTGGAATATATTTTGTTAGAGTTTATTTTTAACTAGATTCTAAATAGCCTATGGATAATAGCTACACGATACTCACTAACTACTTTTAAATTTATATCCATATAAGTTTTCCCATCAGTAGATGTCAGGGCACCCAAACTCCAAATCTTAAACACAGTTTCTGCTCACAGCGAAAGCTGACAAATTTTAATGATGTTTATTCCAATTTAACTTTTTGAGAATTAATCTCATAGAAATTGAATTCAAATGTCAATTTCATCAAACGCCATTCTGCTCCATGAGCTGAAAATCCGATTATATCGAGAATTAATCTCTATGCAGGCTATTGCGATTAGTCACTATGTTATTTGATAATTTGTTGATGTAATTAGAGGGAAACCAATTCTAATATTCGACATCATGCTAAAAAATCGATCAATTGTAAAAAGGAGCTTCAACAATGTTCCGGTTTGTTGTTGTTGTTTTTTTGATGGGCTTTAGCATCGCGGTCTTTTAGTCGCGTGTACTTGGGTGTGTGAACTTTGTCTGGTAACCAGTGTTATTGTGGTATCTGTAGTAGTGTGTGTATTTGAAACTCAGGTGAAGATTGGGATTTGCCTGGAGTGAAAGTGGGAAACCATAAAATACCACTTCCAGGATGATTGAGGTGAGAATCAAACCCACCTCTTCTCAGTTTTGCCTCACGAGGCTGAGTGTACCCCGTTCCAGCCCTCAGATCGGAATTATATTTTTCACAGAGCCGGGATTTGAATTCGGACTTTATCTACACCATGAGCTTCAACAAAGAAGGTAGCTAGAGACCAGAGAATTTATTTTATGGGCATATAATAATGATACACAGTTGTATGGCACTGATACGCATAAGGTGCTATTGAGGCATTTGCCCAGTACTACCTTGGTTTCAGGTCATGCGATGTTACTCATCTTATCAAGCAGCTAAATACGAGAGCTGATTTTTAAGTAATACCCGTTGTGATATTACGCCGTTGCAGCGCTGCGGTCGGCATTCCGTGCAGGTGCGCTGTGTACCTGCATCTACTGGTAAGGCTGAGACGCCATTACGGAAACAGTCGCCCATGTGTGGGTGTGTTGACAAGTTTTTGAAATGGCATCTCCGATCGCGAGTGCCGCCGTTCCGTAAACGAAAGAGAAAACTCCCCTGTAAGATATATTGTCATTTGGCCACCACTGTCATGCAAATTGAATGCATACCAGGGAAACTGCTAATGTTTAGGAGTTATTCTGACCACATACGCAATTTGCCTGACAATGGTGGCCAAATGGCAGGATATCTTACAGGGTAGTTTTCTCCCTCGTTTACGGGTCAGTGGCACTGCAACGGCGAAATATCACAACGGGTATTACTTAAAAAACAGTCCTCGTAATTGTCCTTACAAGACTGAATGCATCTAGTTCCAGGCCACACGTCTGATAAAAGTAGATGTATGTAGTTTCAATGAAGACATTTCAGGACGTATTGTAGGGCTAAAATAACAAAATAACACCGGAAAATTTCAGCACGATCGGCAAACTCGCTAGTAGACTATTTATATTCATGTCGTTTGTGTTTTTCCACCTCATGGTACAGTGGTTAGCATTCTTGGTTATCACCACCGAGAACTGCGTCCAATTCTCGGCTATGACAAGAAATGTCATTCTGGTGTGATGGCTGTAACGTTCATCTACTGCAAGTTTGCACTTTTTTGACAGTTCTCGCGGGAACAATACTCCTACAGAATATATCAATCCACTTCTACCACGTGAATTTCAGCCAATGAGCTATCACCCACATGGCAGCCAGCAATGGCCGCTGTATTCCGTCAAGGTGCCAACAGCTGTTATGAGTTGCCAACACCTACATTTATCTCGCAATATCAATTCATTGCCCTTTTTTAAAGGAAACTTGTATTTCTTTGTGACATTTATCAAATAATAATCGTTCTAACAGCACACCTTATGTGTGCTGTTACATCATTGGACCAGGCCAATGTCCTTGGGGAAATCAATAGTTCTGATGCCTTTTCTTTTACCTTCAAAAAGAGAGAAATAAAATAAATATCTTGAACAAGAAATTCCGTATCTGCTTCCAACTTGATATTCAAAACAAAGATGTTCGACCTGGAGACATCTCAGGCTACATATTTACTCAACATTTACGATAACCACTATATAACTATCAGAAAAGTGAACACGCGTTCAAATGGAAATAATACTTTCAGACAACTTTGCGCAATATTATCAATTATAATTATTATTATTATTTAATATAATTAACACGTTATTTTCTCAGGCGGATAAACACAGTATAGCGTCCATTACCAACCGCACGCTCATCCCACGAGCACGTGGTAGTTCAGTTTGATAATGCAACTTTTCAGTCTGGCCGACAGAATATGTTGCCAATATATTCACAATTGCTGGGACAAGCAAAAAAATAACCTGAAAAAAACTGACATGTGATTAAAACGTGTATTTATTTGTTATGGACTACAGGTTATAAATTGAGTTTTTCCTTATGAAGGTTGGCAACCCTAGCTGTCAAAAAAACTGCAAACTTACAGTAGATGAACTATACACTCAGCCTCGTGTGACAGAACTGAGAATAAGTGGGTTTAATGACCACCTCATCCATCCGAGAACTGTTTTTCCGTTGTTTTCTACTTCATCTCTAGGCGAATGCTGGGATGGTTCTTTACTTATGGCTAGGGCAAAATTTTTATGTAATATCAACTTGTACACATTCATGTAATAATAATTGGTGAAATATGTAATATTACATTTAAAAATGTAATATTAATTAATTTAATTTTTATATAAATGACATGCTGTACCCCGCATGCGTTGCAATGCCAATCAAAGAAAGGGCGTTGTAATTTTGTTTCTTGAAGTGCTTTTGGACACACAATATTTTTATCATCTTCCGTTAACTGCCTCTAAGCTATCGTAAAATGGATTTACTAATTTAGAAACATTGGTGACAGCGTGCACAACACCTCACAAAAGGTTCATCGCAAACGGATATATGGCATATGAACGCATACGGAATTTAGTTTAAACGATTCGTGCGCTGTCACTCATTTGTTGAATCTACTCGTGTGCTACCTGCTGTGAGATGGATTAACTAAGTGTACACAAAAACTCATCAAAGTTTCATCGTAATCGATGAATGGTATATGAACGCATACGGGATTTTGTTGAAACGCTTCGCGTTTCGTCACTCATTTGTTGCATCTACTCGTGCCCTACCTATTGTGAAATGGATTTACTAAGCCTGGAACCTTCCCTGGAGTGTACTCAACGCTTCGCCAGAGTTTCATCGCAATCGCAAGAACGGTATATGAACGCATACGGGACTTCGTTCAAACAATTCGCGTGCCATCGCTCATTTGTCAAATCTACTCGTGCGCTACCTATTGTAAAATGGATTTACTAAGCCAGAAAGCTATCCTGGAGTATTCACAACAATTCACCAAAGTTTCATCACTATCGGACGAATGCTATATGAAGACATACGGGACTTTGTTGAAACTCTCCGCGCGCCGTCGCGCATTTGTTGAATCTACTCGTGCGCTACCAATTGCACAATGGATTTACTTAGCCAGACACCTTCCTTGGAGTGTACACAACATCTCACCCGAGTTTCAACGCTGTCGAACTAATGCTACATGAAGACATAGGGGACTTGGTTGAAACGCTTCGCGCGTCGTCACTCATTTATTTCATATATCAATGCGCTACATATGGTGAAATGGAGAAAAAGGCAGAAATCTTCCCTGGAGTACACACTACATCTCACCAAGTTTCACCAATATCAGACGAATGGTATATGAACGCATACGGGACTTTGTTGATGCGCTTCGCGCATCGTCGATCATTTGTTGAATCTACTTGTGCGCTGCCTATTGTAAAGTGGATTTACTTAGCCAGAAATCTTCCCTGACGTGTACACAACATCTCACCCAAGTTTCATAGTTATCGGACGAATGGTATTGTACCCGTTCGTCCTGGGGATGCGATGACCCATCTGCTATAACATCGCATTCCTGGAGTTCCAGGACAGAGCGGAGTTAAATGAACCTCTAGTCAAATAAGGAATGTGTCGGAAATTCAGCTGAGTTATCGAAAAAGCAGTGGGTAACACGAGACAAAGTATCTCTAGGGTCGTTACGGGCTTAAGTTTAATAAAAATAATGCAAATATAAATGGGCGCCATCAACTGAACTCCTAGCAAACCACTTCCTTTCCGGTTAAGCCTTACTCAAGACAAGGAAAGAAAAAGGAAAATCACACCATCATCAGATCACAACTAAGATAAAAACAAATTTATTTCACTTTGATAGTCAGACAGACATTTTAAATAAACCTCCTACCTGAGAGTATGGTCGAATGCCAACGTTAAATTGTCATTGTCCAAAAATCGAACCATCTCTTTTCTAATCCAAAAATATTTTCATCCACATAGAACAAGAAAAATCTCTAAAGTTCTCTTGGGTTCTCAGGATCACTGTAGCACTATGTCTTTCGTCACTGACATTTGTGAAACCTGAGACCTAATTTCTCTTTAATTTAACATCATAAATGTGGATTTGAAAAAGTTATTAATCTGTCTAAACATACACATATTATAATCACATATATTAAACATCACGTAATTTATGGCTTGCATGGCATAATTTAAATGTTGAACATGTTAGTCAAATGCTCCTAAACATCGAATAATTAATTTACACTATTTACATTGTCATTCATAATTACTTGTTCGTGAATTACATAAAATTCACGGCTCATTGGTCATCGTTATCATCATCATCAAAATTAAATATTTCTCACATTAATTCTTATCTCAAAATTCTATATATTCCTGTCAGAATCATTAATTCATCACCATTACATCATTTAAATCCTCAACTCAAGTTGCAATTCCTCAAATTATATCTCAATTAAATTTATTTAATTCCATATAAATTCACTAATCATCAGCTTCTTTAATTAATTATCACCTTCTAATTCAGTTATTCATCATCATCCAATCGTCTATTAATTTATTTAAATCAGTTTATTTATCCAATCTTTAATTCATCCATCTATTTAATTCATTGATTTATTCCAAAATTTAATTTATCAAATTATTTAAATTTTATTCTTCTGGCTATTTAGATTTTTATTATTTCATCTAGTCATTCTGATTTTTATTTCATTAGGTCAGATCATTAATATGCTTAAATTTCAGATTATTATTTCATTAATTATTATTCTCAGAAAATCTTGTATTATCAACTTTATTTATTTGTTTAATTTCCTAACAAATTGTTTAATATGGTTTATAGAACGTTGTCTTACAGTTTTATCACTTCCAAGTTATATCTCGTATTTAATTTATCATGCCAAAAAATATCATTGCCTTCACGACATCACGTTGGATCTAACTATCCACAACGACATTATATTCCCTCAATTCTTCAAATATCACATTTGAATACAACAATTATTCCACAAAAACTCCACAAATATTCAGCACATACAGCATGAATCTCAACAATTACGCTAGACTGGGTACGACGACCTCATGTCTGCCTCAAAATACATTAGCAACATTGCTACTATCACATGGCAACTTCTACAAAATGCCTATCACAAACTCCACTTAACCATGTTGCATGATCTACAAAAAATATATAACTGGCTTCAAATTATCAACGCACACAATCTCCAATAACTGTAATTAATCTGATCACATCTAGACAACTTCTTAAACAATTGGAAAAAATATTTTACCTCAGGAATTCAAGATCTGCTTTCAAATAGCATAAATTCTCTTACAATTCTCACAATTCACGTCATAGAAAAACACCAATGTGCTATAATTTCTCATATCAAAATCTGCAATACTGATCTGCCTTAAAATAAATCTGACCATTAATGATTCATCTTACAAGATTCAATTACTTTAACTCCTTCTCAAAGGTATCAAACACAATTATAAAAATCATCAAAAGCATCAGCTGTAACAGCTGTTAAACTGAATTTACACTCAAAAGAGTATAGCAACAAAATATTGGATTGGCAAACAAGAATTACTAAACGCAATCCTGCTGACATTTATCGTTACTTTATTTAACAAAATTTCGACTGATATGTGACTAGTAGTTCCTTGTTTGATTCACTTACAATCTCATGTACACTCCGATGATAAAAATGAGTCCCTCTATGGCAAGTAAGATGAGTAACCACCGTACAGTCGTATAAATACGAAAGACCTCGCCCCGTCGACTAAGATGATAGTGCCCTAAACGATGGGTAAGATGAGTAGCCACCATACAATCGTATAAATACGAAAGACCCCCATCTCGTAGACTATATGAGTGAATGTACCAGATAGGAATCAACAAGTCTCTAGTTGTCATATAAAAGCGATGTTCATTCACTAAAGTGAATAACTTCTTAATATCTCCAAACAATCCAATGGAAAAAAATCCCTACTGATGAATAATACACACTCGCTAGTATGCAATGAACAGACGAAGTAATTTTAGATAATCAATTGCAGATCACGAGTTCGAAATACTCGTTACACAAAAAAAAACTATTGATGAAAAATATCCTTGCTGGAAAAATGTCTAAAAGACCAAACATCTGCTTAATAAAGCCAACCAATGGTGAGAATATCGTATAATGATGCCTGCCATATCATATGGTCACTCCATATTCTAGCAAAAATTCGAAGCATATAAAGTCAAACCATGTCTAAATAATCGTATCACTCCTATTAGGAAAATATACATGTGTGCCCAGTATTCATGAAAATAATCGTATCAGGTAGTTATAACTCTTACAGTACCTTTTCATAATCAGCTGTTATTAAATTTCCAAGATCGTCGATTTTCCCTACATAATGAATTTCTCGAAAGATCGGCGTGAATATCATTCCATCCATGAAATGACGATTGCGTTCGAAATCCCAAGTGAATCAGCTGGTGGACCTCCTCTCGTCAGGAATCGAATCCATCGCTCTGCGGTGCCATCTCGTCTCTATCTGCGTTTACTCTGACATGATGAACTTCTGATTATCCATAGCGGATATTGTCCAAATCCTCTCGAAAAAGTTCATGGAAACAGCGGACCCCCTATTCCTCATCTACGTTACGCCACTGTTCCATTAAATGTTCAGTTTGAGTATCGAAAGTTCAATCTCCAATAACTGCTAAGTCTCACTTTCGTAAAATAAAATTTTACATGAGAGTGTCTAAGTTTATGAAACACCCTGTAGTTGTGTTCATATTTGGTAATTCATAAAACTGCATAAGAAATAAATGCATTAATGCACGAGCTAATGTTCATCAGTGCATATGCTTACGACATTCCGTTTGCTTGAAATTGTCAATGTTACTTGGAATGCGTTATGAAATGCATAGTCGTAATGTTATTCAGAAAAACTGAGTTCAGACTGCGTTGAAATGTAGCTTAGAATAAAGTCTCCAACTACTTGCAATGCTGTCCTAACATATCCCGGCCGTCTATGCTTGCTTGCTCGGCAAGTCCGCCTGGATCAATGACCTGCTTGTCGTTCGCTGCTCGGCGATGTTGAAACTGTCGCCTACACTTTGCCGTGACAGTTTCGGTTCGCTACGCGACCTTCACCATGCGTTTGGCTTGCGCTACTGAGCTCGATCCTGCTTGCTCGGCTGACAGAGCTCCACTGAATGTGTCCGCACTGTCTTCACTCTTATCTGCTTGGCGCAGACACGTGGCGTTCACCCCACCACTATGCTCTCGCGTCACAATTATACTCTCGAACCCTCATCATCTCGGCTATTCCGTTATAAAATAACTTAAGGGTTATCTAACTTCCTTTAAATTATTTCCACATATAATGCATGTTATATATCCTCTTCTAAGATGTTTAAATACCATATTCCATATATATCTTAATAAAGTTTCACATTTCTATCCATAATTCCATCTTCTTACAGATATCAGTGCCTTCTTGAACCTAGACCTACTACGTCATCCTGACATTCCTCTTGACTCGATCTGTGCGCTATCTTTTCCTAACTCTTCCCAAAACCTCAACTACGGCTTAATGTCTGCAGGCGTAGCCGATAGCCTAAACTAGGTATCGGGTACATCTCTCCCGTACATCTCCTTTTTTTTAATCAGGATTGAGAAAAAATACACTCTCAGGCATTCTATATATAATACATGTACACGATAGCTCTACAATTCCCTTACTCAGCATGATGGTACTTTCTGACTCTCAATAATGATGATTGACTTCCAATGATTAGCATCTTGATTCCGTGTTATTTTGACGTTTGTTTCTTCCTTCACTATTCGTGCTTGCTTGATTGACATCTCTGACTGTCTCTTCGAGTGGTGCACTAGGCTGTCTATCTTCTTGCCTCGACCTCTCATATCCACGATTATCTCGTCTTTCGTTAGGATCGTTTCTTCGGCCATCCTGCCTGTCGTTCCCATTATACTGTTGACCTTGGCTCCAGTTATTTCTTCCACGATATCTATTGTTGTATCGATTCCTGTCTTGATATCTGGAATTCTGGTTATAATTTCTATATCGGCTATCTCTTGCTTCCTGATCGTATGGCCTCTCATATGGTCCTCTATATCGATCATTTCCTCGCACGTTACGGATGTTTCCTCGATTCCCTTCGTTCCATCTGTTTTCCCAGGAATCTCTTCTGTCCGTTTGAGCTGCGTTGTCTACGACTACCGCATTCACCTCTTGCGTGTTTCTATTGTCGTTTCTTGTATTTCTAGGCGTAACTTGAGCGCTTGTATAGTCCAATCGCCGTAAAATGTCGTCATAGTGCTCAAGTGTGTTGGCTCCCGACGCTATGAGTGATCGCTGTACCTCAATCGGTAACTGTCTCGCTATAGCTTGTAAAAGCTCTTCTTCTGGCAATGGAGGAATCAGAAACTGTAATTTAGCCAGCTGTGACGTAAAATAATTGGCATAATGCGTCGGATGTGACGTAGAATAGCGCTTTGAGTACATTTCCGCTCTTACGTTCAGTTGATCCTCGGCACTCCAAAATCTCCTATAGAATGCGATTGCAAATTGCTCCATATTCGCAAAATTGCTTCTGAATGCTCTAAACAAAGTTAGCGCAGACCCGTCTAAGGCACGTTCGACTATCCTTAGCTCTCTTTCTTTGGCTACTCTATGTTCCGCCATGTAGTCTCGAATATCTCGCAGAAATTCGACTGGTGTGACTTCCTGTATTTCCCGAAAACTTCCTCGGCTTGTCATCCAGATTTCTAATAATGGTAACTGGACCTGAGTATCGTTCGCTTGTACCCAACGTACTCCTATTCGAACTTGGATTATCCTGAGGGGTTGAACTTGCCCTTTCGAATGTCACATTCGGTTGCGTTTGACGGTCTTCTCCCATGCTAACTTCTTGATTACTCATACTGTGGTCTATCGCTGTCTGATTTATCAATGTTTCCCCTGATGTTATATTCTGACTGGTGAAACTGTTAAACATAGATTCTAATTTAGTTATCCTATCTTCTGCCAATTTCTCTACAGTCTTGACCTGAGTCTTCAACTCATCTAGCGACGTAACATTCTGCGTTTTGTTACTCTCGTCTAAATCGTTTTTTAACTTGTCAATCTTGTCTTCGCATGTATTCTTTACTGACGCGACTTGTTCCTTTAACAGATCAACATCTGTCCTAAATAGAGTTGAATCTATCTTCATCGCTTCCTTGTTCTCCGTAAACCTCGCTTCTAAGTTCACCATACCTGCGATTAATTTTTCATCTAATCCTTCACGTTTCTGTTTTGCTTCGGCATCGACCTCACTATACCGTTCTTCCACGATTTGCACCGACTCTATTTTTGAACAAAGCTAAGTTTTCATTAACCTTTTGCTCTATATCGTCATCCATCTTCCTAATATCTTTCTGCAATTGATTCTCTAATGATTTTAAATTAGAATTAACCTCTCCTAAGAATTCCTCTTTAATGGTCCCAATTACTGACTTTAAATCTTTAATCTCATTACCTAGAATCATTTCTAGACCTTTGATTTTAGTCTCGAAAGATACTTCGGTAGACCACTCTTGAATTTTGCCTACATCTGCCACTAAACCATCGATGTCGAATCTCAACTTCGATACATCTGATTTAATGTCTTTCTGTATGGACATAACGCCTGTTCTTAAAGTAAAAATGTTTTCTTCTCCTCTACTTTCTAATTCAATAATATTCTTTCTTAATATTTGAACATTTTCCTCTCCTTTCATATTTACTGCAATTATGTCTAATTGTAAAGTCTTAAGCATTTCATTATTCTTTAAAGTTAAACTATTCTCTAACCTAGTTAACTTGTTTTCTAATTCAGTGTTAGTTTCTTCACTACGAGCTTGTAATTTCTCTTCCAATGATTTATAGTTATCCTTCAAGTTAGCCTCACTAGCTTTCAAATGACTTTCAGTACTAGTCTGTAATCTAGTTTCTAATGACATCAACTCATCTTTACTATTTGACTGTAATCTTTCTTCTAATGACTTAAAATTGTCTTCACTATTTGACTGTAATAATTTTAAATTTTCTTCAGTACTAGTCTGTAATGACTTTAAATTATCCTCACTATTTGACTGTAGCCTAGTCTCTAATGACTTTAAATTTTCTTCATTGCTAGTCTGTAATGCTTGCACATTCTCTTTACATCTAGCTTCTAACCTAGCTTCTGAACTATTTATCTGTTCTTTAACTTCCGTTTCCATCTTAGAAATAGTTTCTGCAATACCAGACATACCCGTCTGTAACTCTCCTAACACCTTAGCTAAATCTTCCGGCAACATAATTATATTTTCAATATACGTTTTATTCAGAGACGTTAGACAACAACACATCACAATGTCTCAATTCCTGCATTCACTTGGGTATAGGAAAAAAATGTCTTATAACTAACATGATATAATACTAATACGATTAACATGAACACTGGAATGGGCACACAAGTATATTGTCTGACTAAGTTTAATAAATTTTGTAACACAATTAAATGAACTTGAGATCAATCTCTCAGTAATCTAAATCTGATGTGATTCCATAGAATAAACAAAATCGAAGCCCCACAAGTTGGATAAAGCCAATTCTCCCTCTTTCTCTGTACCCGTTCGTCCTGGGGATGCGATGACCCATCTGCTATAACATCGCATTCCTGGAGTTCCAGGACAGAGCGGAGTTAAATGAACCTCTAGTCAAATAAGGAATGTGTCGGAAATTCAGCTGAGTTATCGAAAAAGCAGTGGGTAACACGAGACAAAGTATCTCTAGGGTCGTTACGGGCTTAAGTTTAATAAAAATAATGCAAATATAAATGGGCGCCATCAACTGAACTCCTAGCAAACCACTTCCTTTCCGGTTAAGCCTTACTCAAGACAAGGAAAGAAAAAGGAAAATCACACCATCATCAGATCACAACTAAGATAAAAACAAATTTATTTCACTTTGATAGTCAGACAGACATTTTAAATAAACCTCCTACCTGAGAGTAAGGTCGAATGCCAACGTTAAATTGTCATTGTCCAAAAATCGAACCATCTCTTTTCTAATCCAAAAATATTTTCATCCACATAGAACAAGAAAAATCTCTAAAGTTCTCTTGGGTTCTCAGGATCACTGTAGCACTATGTCTTTCGTCACTGACATTTGTGAAACCTGAGACCTAATTTCTCTTTAATTTAACATCATAAATGTGGATTTGAAAAAGTTATTAATCTGTCTAAACATACACATATTATAATCACATATATTAAACATCACGTAATTTATGGCTTGCATGGCATAATTTAAATGTTGAACATGTTAGTCAAATGCTCCTAAACATCGAATAATTAATTTACACTATTTACATTGTCATTCATAATTACTTGTTCGTGAATTACATAAAATTCACGGCTCATTGGTCATCGTTATCATCATCATCAAAATTAAATATTTCTCACATTAATTCTTATCTCAAAATTCTATATATTCCTGTCAGAATCATTAATTCATCACCATTACATCATTTAAATCCTCAACTCAAGTTGCAATTCCTCAAATTATATCTCAATTAAATTTATTTAATTCCATATAAATTCGTTAATCATCAGCTTCTTTAATTAATTATCACCTTCTAATTCAGTTATTCATCATCATCCAATCGTCTATTAATTTATTTAAATCAGTTTATTTATCCAATCTTTAATTCATCCATCTATTTAATTCATTGATTTATTCCAAAATTTAATTTATCAAATTATTTAAATTTTATTCTTCTGGCTATTTAGATTTTTATTATTTCATCTAGTCATTCTGATTTTTATTTCATTAGGTCAGATCATTAATATGCTTAAATTTCAGATTATTATTTCATTAATTATTATTCTCAGAAAATCTTGTATTATCAACTTTATTTATTTGTTTAATTTCCTAACAAATTGTTTAATATGGTTTATAGAACGTTGTCTTACAGTTTTATCACTTCCAAGTTATATCTCGTATTTAATTTATCATGCCAAAAAATATCATTGCCTTCACGACATCACGTTGGATCTAACTATCCACAACGACATTATATTCCCTCAATTCTTCAAATATCACATTTGAATACAACAATTATTCCACAAAAACTCCACAAATATTCAGCACATACAGCATGAATCTCAACAATTACGCTAGACTGGGTACGACGACCTCATGTCTGCCTCAAAATACATTAGCAACATTGCTACTATCACATGGCAACTTCTACAAAATGCCTATCACAAACTCCACTTAACCATGTTGCATGATCTACAAAAAATATATAACTGGCTTCAAATTATCAACGCACACAATCTCCAATAACTGTAATTAATCTGATCACATCTAGACAACTTCTTAAACAATTGGAAAAAATATTTTACCTCAGGAATTCAAGATCTGCTTTCAAATAGCATAAATTCTCTTACAATTCTCACAATTCACGTCATAGAAAAACACCAATGTGCTATAATTTCTCATATCAAAATCTGCAATACTGATCTGCCTTAAAATAAATCTGACCATTAATGATTCATCTTACAAGATTCAATTACTTTAACTCCTTCTCAAAGGTATCAAACACAATTATAAAAATCATCAAAAGCATCAGCTGTAACAGCTGTTAAACTGAATTTACACTCAAAAGAGTATAGCAACAAAATATTGGATTGGCAGACAAGAATTACTAAACGCAATCCTGCTGACATTTATCGTTACTTTATTTAACAAAATTTCGACTGATATGTGACTAGTAGTTCCTTATTTGATTCACTTACAATCTCATGTACACTCGGATGATAAAAATGAGTCCCTCTATGGCAAGTAAGATGAGTAACCACCGTACAGTCGTATAAATACGAAAGACCTCGCCCCGTCGACTAAGATGATAGTGCCCTAAACGATGGGTAAGATGAGTAGCCACCATACAATCGTATAAATACGAAAGACCCCATCTCGTAGACTATATGAGTGAATGTACCAGATAGGAATCAACAAGTCTCTAGTTGTCATATAAAAGCGATGTTCATTCACTAAAGTGAATAACTTCTTAATATCTCCAAACAATCCAATGGAAAAAAATCCCTACTGATGAATAATACACACTCGCTAGTATGCAATGAACTGACGAAGTAATTTTAGATAATCAATTGCAGATCACGAGTTCGAAATACTCGTTACACAAAAAAAACTATTGATGAAAAATATCCTTGCTGGAAAAATGTCTAAAAGACCAAACATCTGCTTAACCCTAGAGCGGGCGCGCCAATAAATGTTACATTGCCGGGCGCGTGGTGAATTTCGTTCACCATTCATTTTTTTTAAGTCTTAGCAACTGGTTAATTAGTACTTACTCTTACACGATTGATATTGTTTCTCCGTATGTGCTTTATAAACCTTAGATATAATAATTACAACACAAATTACAAGTGACAGTACATACATATAATAATAATGGTTCAAAATGTTCTTGGGTTGAAGACTGAAATTACAATTGAATCCGATGAATACTTCACTCATGAGAACTTAAAATGAAACACTTCTAACAATCTTCATTAATCATTATCATTATTCTCACAGCTTACACATCTAATGCATCTTCTGGAGTGTGTTTTACTCACAAAGTTATGACACTCATTACACTTCATTGTGGTGACTTGATTTTGTTTCCGCTCACAGTAAATGCATCGTCCTCTCTTCGTTGGCACTTTTATTTCTTCTGATGTTTCTTCCTGATGGTATGGGGATAACACTGCTCGGATATCTGGAGGCAGTGTTCCTATCTTCGCTCGTTCAACCAACCACTTATTCATGAGTTGAAATGAAAGATTCTTCAAAAACACGCGTCTCTTTACTGGTTGGTTCTTCGGATTCCCTTTGTAAAGTACCTGACTATTTATTCCAGCAATGTTGAGTAGAGCAAAAAAGACACACATTGTCCACCGTGGGGTTTTCCGGGCTACCGAGTACTTGTCTTCCATTTGGTCGGAAGTATCGACTCCGCCTTTAGCTAGGTTATAATCCAGTATAGCATGGGGCTTTGAACTGTTGGGATCCACAGAGGGTTCGTTGTGCATAGAAGAAAGTAAGATAACTGCTTTATTCCTTTTAGGAACATGCGAAATGAGCATGATTTCATACTGAAACCCAAACGTTGCTCTTTATGAGCAAGAAACTGCTGTGGAATTTCTCTTTTAATCTTCCTGAGAGTGCCTACACGTTATTTTATCTTCTAAAAGATCAAGGACTAGGTCATAGCTGGTATACCAGTTGTCGATTGTTAGATTACGATGTTTTCCCTTCACGTGGTCTATTAGACGTTTCACTATATCATATGGTTTATTAGAGAGTTCATAGGGGCCAGGAGGTTGCCTGCCACAGTATAACTCCAGGGATGAAGTATAAAAAGTTTTAGCATCATTCAGGGCGTAGAATTTTAACCCATACTTTGTCGGCTTACTTGGCATAAACTGTATAAATGCACATCTCCCTCGAAAAGGCACTAGCTTCTCATCTATTGTTACAAACTCACTTGGTGTGTAGCTCTTTTTACAGTTCACTACAAAGGAATCCAGCAATGTGCGAACTGCTGCTAGTTTATATATTCGCAGGCGATCGTTATGTGTAGTTTTGTCGTCAAAACGAAGACTCCGTAACAAAAATAGAAACCTCTTTGAAGACATGCAGGCTCTTGCTATTCCCATTCCAGTTCCATCTTTCGCCAAGATTTCTTCCACAGATGTGTACTGTTCACCTTTCAATCCAGTGAGGAACAATAAACCAATCAAAGCAATTATTTCTTCATGGCAAGTAGGTTTAGCATCGTGCTCACGACTGTAAGTCACTTCTTCGCAATGCCTTGCAATATAAATGTTAGTATAAGAAACTATTTCATCAATCATTTCAGAATCAATTATGTGCAAGAAAGCATCCATTTCACACGACACTGTTTTCGCATCTCCTTCTGGACAAGGAAATATTTTTATTATATTTTTTGATTTAATCCTAGAGGCAGCCCTTGAAAAGCTATTAGTGCACCACATCGTTTCGTCTTTCCCGAAGAAAATATCCCTCTCTAGTTCATCGTGTTCATAGCTATATAACAAGGCCTACATCACCTTCTTGTTCACTCTCACTGTCATGATTAATGTCTGAATAATTTACCACTTCATCTTCACCATAAGAAAAATCACAAACTTCAGCTCCCTCAGATCCTTCCTCATCAGATAAATCCTGTAACAGCGTTTGTATGTCTTCATCCTTCACAAACTTCGCCCTACAATAAAAATAGATAGTTACTTTTGTATCATCTATATTTTAAAATAATGCAACTCCAAGAACGTGTAAGGTACAATTTTACTTACATTTCCGGGCGCGTGGTGAAGAAAGTTCACCAAATGACGGCACTTGAGAGTCAAGGTCGAATAGCGTGACACGTACAAATTCCTGAACAAATACCGCTACACTGAGAGTATCGATAAGACTTCGCCAGAAGGTACTAGCAGCGCCAAGGCTGTAGCTCTTTGGAACTAACAACTACAGATGAAATACGCGGGTTGGTGAACGAACACGGACAAAAGGTGATCTCATAAGCCTATTTTTAGCCTACTTTCGATTTTTGCAAAAAATGAAAGTAGACTTATGAGATCAACACAGGGCGAAAAAAGTGTGTCTGTCTGTGTGTGTGTGTGTGTGTGTGTGAGTCTGTGTGTGTGTGTGTGTGTGTCTGTGTGTGTGAGAGTGTGTGTACTCTGAATGTCTGTCCCCCCCCCTATCAATTCGAACACGATGAATGCGAATTTAACGAAATTTGGTACAAAGGTAGCACTAGCAAAGGACACCTCAGTGTCATGTTTTATATCACCGCCATCTTTACTAAAACTGAATGGCGGCCACTCAAACGTTCAAAACGTAAAATCAAATAACGACTAACCAAATTATCCGATCTCTACCAAATTTGGTAACAACATACCTTCGTATAGGATGCGTCTTGTGACCAAACTACATGGTCGTCCGCCATACCATTTCAGGATGGCGGCCGTGCGAATTATGCAAACTTTATAATCCATATCATGGGACCCACCAGTTCCGATTATCGAGCCGAGAATCGTTTTAACTGTTCTATAGGAAGAGGCACGTTCGAAATTAAAAGTTTATTTTCTAATACTATAGTGCAGACGTGATTTTAAAAAGCTGAGCCGATTCAGTAATAAGACAAGATGGCAGCGGATATCTTGTGCCTGACTTATATTTCACTAATTTGAGTATTGCATGCAATATAGCGTACTGATACAAAATAAATAAACTTTGTATGAAATGCTTTATATATAAATAATATACTCCAGTGAAGAAATCGTTTAGTATAAATCATTATTTGCTAACAAGTTCTATGTAAATCATTTTATTTAGAACGATATTCGTTGACACAATTAGCTCAGTGGTAGAGCGTTAGCCTATCGCTCAAATGCCTATGGTTCAAAGCCGATCAGAGCTAGGTTTTTTGCTTAAAATGTTATATGTTTATTGTTTTGTAATGACTCAGATGTTTTAAAATTAAGCGTTATATTGTGCATATTATGGTGTAAAATATATATATTTAATTAAAACATAATTCGCCAGCAGATTTACTCGAGACATCTAGCTGCCAAAAAGGTAACTGCACGCCGACCTACTTATTAACTTCCAGATTTTATTGAAAAGTTTCTTCTTCTGGCCGCTAGAATGCACTCGCTCTGTTAGTATTATATTGTTCGATATTTCACCACTAGATATCACGACTAGTCTACGTGGGGCTCCATTGATTACTATACCATTGGCATTCTATGCGCATCGAATTTGAAGAATGACAAGATGATACTACGGTACATTTTTACTTTTTATTTTAAAGGGTTGGTAACAGCCTATTTTGCGTTACTTGAAAATGTTATTTGAAGTAAAGAACAAAACGATTTCACATAGTAACTGAATTCAAGCCGTTGGTGTTAGTTCAGGTTATTAATTACTACTTTTATTTCAGGCAAATAGCAATCGAAAATATCCACATAGTTTGTATACACACGTCTCTGTAGGGTCATGGAAAGACTTGTTAATTCAATTAGGGTTGTGAAAGCCATGCACAACCAGACGTGTAAAGACATGCCTCAACTCAAAGTTGGATGTTGCCCACGGCAGGTCGTATATGTAATAATAATAATAATAATAATAATAATAATAATAATAATAATAATGTTATTGGTTTTACATCCCTTTTAACTACTGCTGCTTTTAGAGACACCGGGGTGCCGGAATTTTGGCCCGAAGGGGATCTTTAACGTGCCATTAAATGTACTGACACGGCTCCCTCGCATTTGTGCACCCTCAAATGCCAGCTGACTGCGCCAGGATACGAACCTGCAACCTAGGGCCCAGCAAGCGAGAACGTTACCGCTGAGCCACGCAGCCAGTCCGGTCGATTATGTCTCCAGATCCATAACATTCTTGATATACTTCTTATCTTCCTTTCTTCAATGATGGTAGCAGTTTTTATCTAGGTTGTGGCGTTTGGTAGAGGTAAATCGTTTCTAAGGTCTTCAACAAAGAATAGTTCTATTATACTCTTTGATAATAACAACGAGTTATAACTATACTCATACATTTAGGAGAAAGTAGGCTATATGTTCTTTACTGAACATCTTGTTTCAAAATAGTCTGGTACAGTAATTAATTAATTAAGCATGTCCATATTACAAGAAATTCAAATGAATTCCATTATTATGTATAATAATAATAATAATAATAATAATAATAATAATAAACACCAAATATGGAACGATAAACCGTGTTAATAAATTTAAATATCTTGGGGAATGGATCCAGCAAAATGGCCTTGACAAGGAAGCCATAGAAGCAAGAATCAAGAAAATGGAAGTCACTTTTCAAACCACCCGCAACATATATAACAAAAAGTGCTTTTCTATGAACACAAAAATTCGTCACTACAACACTGTCATCAAACCAGTACCGCTATATGCATCTGAATGCCTTATCCTATCCGAGAAATGTTTGCTCGCGAAGTTAGAGAGAAAAGAAAGAAAGATCCTACACATCATACTTGGCCCAGACTACAAAAATGGCATCTACATCAGAAAATCCAGGCAAGAAATTTACTCGAGGATAGAGAAGATCACAGGCACAATGCGAAAACGCAGAGTTTGCTTCTACGGTCATATGCGACGGATGATCGATTCCCGATGGACGAAACGTATCTTCAGTATATTCGACTCAAAACCAAAAACGACAATGCCATGGTATGTTAACGTCCAGAAAGATCTGAAAGAAATGGGGATACGAGCAGAAGATGCACAAGACCGAAATCTTTATAGAGCAGCCATCAAGACGTTTGGGACTTTCCGGGACGAAAAACGGACAACTGGTGCGAAATGGACAGAGGAACGTCGTGCTAAACATAGTGAGCTCATGAAGGCAATGTGGACCAAGAAAAAAATGAGCAAATGCCAGAATGTAAAATGAGGCTTATCGTGGTCCCTAGTTGGCCGATTAGCGAAATTGAATGAATGAATAATATCGTATGGCCCCGGGTGCCGGGTGCAAGCTTTGATAATTGACACCCAGAGGGCAGCTTGCGTGTCGAATTTAATGCTCCTTGGGGCGCTATGAATGCCAAGGAGGTTAGATATCTAAGTTCCTTGACGCTATACCGCTTTCTAGTAGAGAAATGAGGAACTTTGTGTTGGCGGAAAATTCAGAGATTAAATTTGCCATTATAAACACGTCCTACTGAATTCAAATAGGTTCTTTAACATGCCAACCACGTATGACATGAGTATCGTGATTTTTGTCATTATTATGTATGAGAAAATGTGTACGAACTCAAGAATCAGTATTGTGAGGATCACTTTCAATTTGCGGGGTGGGAGGAAATATATCAGCCTTTCTGAACAACAGGTAGAAAAGTAAAGTCTCATGCCCTCACTCACCGGACGACTGAAATAAACTTAAGGCCAGCCGCTGAGTCTCGGGCAGGGTATGACGTGAATTCCAATCCCCTTATCTCCACAAATATCTTTCTCGGAATTCTTCCCTGGCCCTTTCTCAGCAGTTTAGAATTGCTTGGGATGTCCGTTTCATGTACTTGAGTTTCTAGTCAACAAATATTGCCATACATAGCCTACTGGTTTGAATTACGAGTAGGCCTATATTTCACTTGCGAAGAAATACATTTATTTTTACAGTAAGAGACAGAATATGTAATTTTACATAAAAAGTAAGAGTATGCAAAAATTATCCTTATGATCAAATATGTAAAATATGTAACAATCTACTGTAGATATAATACGTTAAGGTTATTTTTTTTAGCGTATGGCTTTTAGTGCCGGGAGTGTCCGAGGACATGTTCGGCTCGCCAGTTTTATTAGCTGCTTCGAGACGGACACCCGATGGGTGAGCTACAAGTACCGTTGCGTGGGGGGAGGGGAAAGTTGGAATGTAAGGGCTAGGAATTGGAAGGTAGCGGCTGTGGCCTATACTTGGGGACCAACCCCGGCATTTGCCTGGAAGGAAGATGGGAAACCACAGAAGACCATCTACAAGGTTGCCGGCGGGGGGATTCGAACCTCCTCGCCTCTCGGATGTGAGCGACTGGCAGCAGTCATGCCGTAACGACCTCGGCTAACTCATCCGGTTTCGTTAAGGTGTATGTTTCACAAAACTGAAGCTCCTAAACCAGAGGGAGTTAGAAGGTGTGGTTTGTACCAAAATCTTCCAAATACTGTAGTCTCAATAGTACAGGAAAAATCTTGCATTTCTTGAAAAGTCAACGAAAATATATTTATTTGTTTATAAAATGCTTTTAAACAAATAAACAAGACGATAGCCCCTGGAAGAACTGTTTCGTGTCCGGCCCGCATAGCACTAAAGCCAGGCGGGTAGTCTATACACATGGGGCGCGCACAACCCACAATTTTTTAAAAAAGTGCGTTTAAACAAATAAACATATTTATAGAAGCCCGCTTAACAGTTAAGCCTGGTGGGTGGTTTATACACATGCGAGAGTTCTCACACGGGTCCGCTAGTTTACATAAATATACTTACGGAAATGGCTGTCTCCTGCCAATATCCCAACCAAGGGACGTAAAACAAAACCTATATTCCAACCTGAAGTACATTGGCAATCCAATTTTGTTTTTATGAAAGGGAGTTTGACTCCCGTAGCACATTGGCATGCTTGTGACGTCAATACTGCATGTATTTTGTGTCTTTCATGGCCTTCTCAGTATGTGCTAGCCACGCGTATTGGTAGGTGTGTCTGTACCAACTGACGAGCCTAACGGCTCACTGGGGTGAAACGCTGGCATTGTTTGAGCTAACCGGACCATTTTTATTATTTATTGATAATTCATCCGCTCAAATGGAAACTAAATCATATTCCCTTCGGGAATATTCGAAACCTTATCTGAAGTACAAATATACACACTAGTGCAACCACCACAATGAGACAAGTTATTAGATAGACCTATATTTCACAGACACACACCCACACATATATACTCGGGGCAACTTGTCCACGATGTCACAGAGCCACTAAATAAATCAACAACATAACAACATTTATGATTTGAGAGCGTATAAAATGTGAAAAATTGTAGACATACATATTCGTGAAAATGGCATCATTTTCGTGCAAAATATATCTTAATAATATCACGCTGAAAATTATGGCGTTTTATTTGGAGATAACCAGAACAAACCGCATCTCTTGGCTTGTTCCCGATAACAATGTCTGCGTGCATGACTCTTATATATCGCAAGAGGAGACTCTTATAACCTACTTAATATGCCACGATAGCATGTACACCAAGAGTTATTGCAGCCACAATCGCAGAGAGTATAACGTAGTGCTGGTGATCAGGTTCAGGCAACAAATCCTCAGGATTCATACATTTCCATTAGCGTAGGATGTCTTCTTTTAACGAACTCGGCTGTTGCTGCTTGCTAAAGTTTAACAAGCTAATTAGGTTTTAAGATGCGACACGGAGTCCCAAGCGTGCCTCCTCTTTCCACCACCAGCGTGACGTAATACCAGCCCCCAGCTGCACACCATAGCTCGGGCTAGTAATATAAGAATTTTACGACCAGACTCTTGTTTATTATACTTTTCGCGGTTTCAATATTTCCTTAGTCCCTCGTACAGCTTAAGCCAACACTACATACGAGTATGGCAAAATTAGAGAGGCTTTGTCCCAAGCGCAGATGATAAATGTTCAATCAAAGGGCATAACATTTAGGCTTTTTATGTTCAGAAACGTTATGATAGTAAATACTACTAGAGAACAAAATAAATAAATAAATAAATAAATAAATAAATACTAATACCATAAGTTAAACAAATTAATTAAATAAGTAAATAAAAATAAAATACAAATTAAATAATAATAAAAATAAAAAAATAAAAAAGATTAATAAATCTCTTTTCCAAAAACAGAGATGATGAGCACCAACGAGAACTACATGAAGAAAACAGTTAAGATGAAATCCGGTATGCGTTCACATACTATTCATCCGATTGCGATGAAACATTGATCAGTTATTGTGTACACGCCAGGGAAGGGTTTCGACTTAGTAAATCCATTGATTTCAATACTTTGCATTATTTAAAGATGGCGACAATTTTAGTGACGTCACTACACCCTTTGGTTTCAAACTTTCATATTTTCATTTCAAATAAAAAGAGAACGCTAAGAAATAGCAAATTTTTGATGGCATATACGAGGTTTAAAATTACATTTTCTATCCGAAAGGTATCTCCAACGGTTAGCGAGTAAAACCTATATTTGTGCTATAAAACACGGTCAACGCCGAGAGGTGTAGTTGGACAAAATGTTCCATCCTTAATCTCCCTCTGCGCAGCACCTCGACTATCCCCTGTTTTAACTGTAACCTTCATATTTTAATTTATTTATGACGCGTAGCGAAGCACGGGTACTTCAGCTAGTCTATATATATAAAAATCAATCTTACGTGATAGTTTGTCTGTGGGTGTGTGTGTATGTCTCCTATGCATTCATATACCACTCAACCGATTGCGATGAAACTTGGGTGAGATGTTGAGTACACTCTAAGGAAGGTTTCTGACTTAGTAAATCCATTTTACAATAGGTAGCGCACGCGTAGATTCAACAAATGAGTGACGATGCGCGAAGCGTTTCAAACAAGTCCCGTATGTGTTCATATACCATTCGTCCGATAGCGATGAAACTTGGGTGAGATGTTGTATACACTTACGTGAAGGTTTCCAAATTAGTGAGTACATTTCACAGTAGATAGCGCACGAGTAGATTCAACAAATGAGCGACGACACGCAAAGTGTTTCAAAAATGTCCCGTATGCATTCATATACCATTCGTCCGATAGCTATGAAACTTGCGTAAAATGTTGTGTACACTTCAGGGAAATTTTCTGGCTTAGTAAATCCACTTTATAATAGGCAGCGCACGAGTAGATTCAACAAATGAGCTACGACGCGCGAAGCATTTCAACAAAGTCAGTTTCAAAAAAGTCCCGTATGCATTCATATACCATTCGTCCGATAGCTATGAAACTTGCGTAAAATGTTGTGTACACTTCAGGGAAATTTTCTGGCTTATTAAATCCACTTTACAATAGGCAGCGCACGAGTAGATTCAACAAATGAGCTACGACGCGTGAAGCATTTCAACAAAGTCACGTATGCGTTCATATACCATTCGTCCGATAGCGATGAAACTAGGCTGAGATGTGTGCACTCCAGGGAAGGTTTCTGTCTTAGTAAATCCATTTAAAAATAGGAAGAGCAGGAGCAGAATCAACAAATGAGCGACTACGCGCGAAGTTTTTCATCAAAGTCCCATATAAGGTCATATACCATTCATCCGATAGCGATGAAACTTGGGTGAGCTGTTGTGTACACTCCAGGGAAGGTCTCTGGCTTAGTACATCCATTTTACAATAGGTAGCGCAGCAGTAGATTCAACAAATGAGCGATGACACGCGAAGCGTTTCAACAAAGTCCCGTATAAGGTCATATACTATTCGTCTGACAGTGATAAATGTTTGGTGAATTGTTGTGTACACTACAGGAAAGGTTTCTGGCTTAGTTAATCCATTTTACAATACGAAGCGCACGTTTAGATTCAACAAATGAGTGACTACGCGCGAAGCGTTTCGACAACGTCCCGTATACGTTCACATACCATTCATCCGATTGCGATGAAACTTGGGTGAGATGTTGTGTACACTCCAGGGAAGGTTTCTTCCTGAGTACATCCATATTACAATAAGTAGCGCAAGTAGAATCAACAAATGAGCGACGACACGCGAAGCGTTTCAAACATGTCCCGTCTGCATTCATATACCATTCGTCCGATAGCTATGAAACTTGGGTGAGATGTTGTGTACACTTCATGGAAGGTTTCTGGCTTAGTAAATCCACTATACAACAGGCAGCGCACACGTAGATTCAACAAATGAGGGACGACGCGCGAAGCGTTTCAACAAAGTCCCGTATAAGGTCATATACCATTCTGCCGTTAGCGGTGAAACTTGGGTGAAATATGGTGGACACTCCAAGGAAGGTTTCTGGCTTAGTAAATATATTTCACAGTAGGTAGCACACGAGTAGATTCGACAAATGAACGACGACACGCGGAGCGTTTCAATACACTCCCCTATGTCTTCATATCCCATTAGTCCGATAGCGATGAAACTTGGGTGAGATGTTGTGGACACTTACGTGACGGTTTCTAACTTGGTAAATACATTTTACAGCAGGTAGCGCACGAGTAGATTCAACACATGAGTGACGGAGCGTGAATCGTTTAAACAAAATCCGGTATGCGTTCACATACTATTCATCCGATTGCGATGAAACATTGATCAGTTATTGTGTACACGCCAGGGAAGGGTTTCGACTTAGTAAATCCATTTCACAATAAGTAGCGCAAGAGTAGATGCAACAAATGGGTGCCGACGCGCGAAGCGTTTCAACAAAATCCCATATTGGGTTCATATAACCTTCTTCGATTGTGATGAAACCTTGATGAGTTATTGTGTACACGCCAGGGTAGGGTTTCGACTTAGCAAATTCATTTCTCAATAGGTAGCGTACGAGTAGAATCAACAAATGAGTGACAGCGCACGAATCGTTCAAACAAAATCCCGTATACGTTCATATACCATTCATCCGATTGCGATGAAACTTTTGAAAGTTGTTGTGCACGCTCCCACGATTGATTCTAAATTAGAAAATCCATTTTACGATAGCATAGGGGCAGTTAACGGAAATTGAAAAACATGTTGTGTATCCAAAAGCACTTCAAAAAACAGAATTTCAACGCCAACACTTTCTTTGATTGGCATTGCAACGCATGCCGGGTACAGCTTGTCTATATATATAACAAGTAGTTCCGTGAAGAACTATAGAGCCTATTTTCATATATCCTACTTATGTTAACGTCCACAATCAACATACAAAATTTCAGTTTAATTGCTGTAACAGATTCGTAGATATTGAGAACCGTCTAAATATTTCAGATGATCGCCAGGTTGGATTTTTAATTTTTGTACTATTACAATAAGATTATTGTGTACGTGTGGTATTCAAACTTAAATCGAATGATTAGACAACAAGAAGTAAAAACGAGATTTTAAAATTACGCACAGCAGCCATCTTGTGATAATGCAAACCATTGAAATAAATTAGATGCCAGTGGATCAACATTTGTATAAGCATTTAACGTGCAACGTTTCACGGCACTCGGATAGTTAATTCGCGAGAAACGTCCATTTAAATATTTATACTTCGCGTCGCCGCCATGTTGGATTTGTGCTCACCAGGTTACTCAAAGTCCTATAGGTGAACATATGTTCATAGTCTCTATGAACATAAAAAAATTCAGTTTGGTTGCTGTAAAAGATTCAAAGATATTGAGAACCGTCTAAATATTTCGGGAGCTCACCATTTAGGAGTGTTATGTGTATAGGCCATAGAGTTATGTACCATTCAAAGACAATTATTGCCTAGGTTCATTATTCAAACTTTCACTTCGATCGCATGATTACGACACAAGAAATTAAAACTTAATTTTAAAATTTCGCACAGCCGCCATCTTGAGGTTATGTAAGCAATTGAATTAAATTAGATGGCAGTGCATTACAATCTGAAAAATCAATTACAGTACCACATTTCACTGCGCTCAGAGAGTTATATCACGAGAAAAGTCTATTAAAATATTTTAAATTCGCTTGGTCGCCATGTTCGTTTCGTACTTTACAGGTTTATGAAATATACATAGGTATACCTGTATCAGTACCCTTTATCACCGTACAAAATTGCAGGGTGATATCTGTAATAGTTTCGGAGATATAGAATGTCAGTGAAATATTTCGCACAGCCGCCATTTTGAGGTTATGTAAACAATTGAACTAAATTAGACCCCAGTGCATTACAATGTGTATAAACATTTGCTGTACCAAGTTTCATTACATTTAGATAGTTAAATCGCGAGAAAAGTCAATTTAAATGTCTCAACTTCGCTTGGCCGCCATGTTGGTTTTGTAGTCACCAAGATTTTGAAAGACCCATAGGTGAACTTCTAGGAGTGCCCTTTATCACCGCACAAAATTTCAGGGCGATATCGGTAATAGTTTCGGAGATATTGAATGCTAGTGAAATATTTCGCACAGCCGCCATGTTGGATTGGAGAGACGTAACAAAATTTGAAGGGCACGGTCGAGGTCGCCGGGAATAGTGCTATGAACTTCCCGAGTTTCATTGAAATCGCTCCAGCCGTTTCGATTTTATTAGGGGGACACACACACACGAATCACACACACACGCACACACACACACACACACACACACACACACACGCACACACACACGGACAAAAGGTGATCTCATCAGGCTATTTTTTCAAAATTGAAAATAGGCTAAAAATCAATCTTATGTGATAGTTTGTCTGTGGGTGTGTGTGTATGTCTCCTATGCATTCATATACCACTCAACCGATTGCGATGAAACTTGGGTGAGATGTTGAGTACACTCTAAGGAAGGTTTCTGACTTAGTAAATCCATTTTACAATAGGTAGCGCACGCGTAGATTCAACAAATGAGTGACGATGTGCGAAGCGTTTCAAACAAGTCCCGTATGTGTTCATATACCATTCGTCCGATAGCGATGAAACTTGGGTGAGATGTTGTATACACTTACGTGAAGGTTTCCAAATTAGTGAGTACATTTCACAGTAGATAGCGCACGAGTAGATTCAACAAATGAGCGACGACACGCAAAGTGTTTCAAAAATGTCCCGTATGCATTCATATACCATTCGTCCGATAGCTATGAAACTTGCGTAAAATGTTGTGTACACTTCAGGGAAATTTTCTGGCTTAGTAAATCCACTTTACAATAGGCAACGCACGAGTAGATTCAACAAATGAGCTACGACGCGCGAAGCATTTCAACAAAGTCAGTTTCAAAAAAGTCCCGTATGCATTCATATACCATTCGTCCGATAGCTATGAAACTTGCGTAAAATGTTGTGTACACTTCAGGGAAATTTTCTGGCTTATTAAATCCACTTTACAATAGGCAGCGCACGAGTAGATTCAACAAATGAGCTACGACGCGTGAAGCATTTCATCAAAGTCACGTATGCGTTCATATACCATTCGTCCGATAGCGATGAAACTAGGCTGAGATGTGTGCACTCCAGGGAAGGTTTCTGGCTTAGTAAATCCCTTTAAAAATAGGAAGAGCAGGAGCAGAATCAACAAATGAGCGACGACGCGCGAAGTTTTTCATCAAAGTCCCATATAAGGTCATATACCATTCATCCGATAGCGATGAAACTTGGGTGAGCTGTTGTGTACACTCCAGGGAAGGTTTCTGGCTTAGTACATCCATTTTACAATAGGTAGCGCAGCAGTAGATTCAACAATTGAGCGATGACACGCGAAGCGTTTCAACAAAGTCCCGTATAAGGTCATATACTATTCGTCTGACAGTGATAAATGTTTGGCGAATTGTTGTGTACACTACAGGAAAGGTTTCTGGCTTAGTTAATCCATTTTACAATACGAAGCGCACGTTTAGATTCAACAAATGAGTGACTACGCGCGAAGCGTTTCGACAACGTCCCGTATACGTTCACATACCATTCATCCGATTGCGATGAAACTTGGGTGAGATGTTGTGAACACTCCAGGGAAGGTTTCTGGCTGAGTACATCCATATTACAATAAGTAGCGCAAGTAGAATCAACAAATGAGCGACGACACGCGAAGCGTTTCAACCATGTCCCGTCTGCATTCATATACCATTCGTCCGATAGCTATGAAACTTGGGTGAGATGTTGTGTACACTTCATGGAAGGTTTCTGGCTTAGTAAATCCACTATACAACAGGCAGCGCACAAGTAGATTCAACAAATGAGGGACGACGCGCGAAGCGTTTCAACAAAGTCCCGTATAAGGTCATATACCATTCTGCCGTTAGCGGTGAAACTTGGGTGAAATATGGTGGACACTCCAAGGAAGGTTTCTGGCTTAGTAAATATATTTCACAGTAGGTAGCACACGAGTAGATTCGACAAATGAACGACGACACGCGGAGCGTTTCAATACACTCCCCTATGTCTTCATATCCCATTAGTCCGATAGCGATGAAACTTGGGTGAGATGTTGTGGACACTTACGTGATGGTTTCTAACTTGGTGAATACATTTTACAGCAGGTAGCGCACGAGTAGATTCAACACATGAGTGACGGAGCGTGAATCGTTTAAACAAAATCCGGTATGCGTTCACATACTATTCATCCGATTGCGATGAAACATTGATCAGTTATTGTGTACACGCCAGGGAAGGGTTTCGACTTAGTAAATCCATTTCACAATAAGTAGCGCAAGAGTGGATGCAACAAATGGGTGCCGACGCGCGAAGCGTTTCAACAAAATCCCATATTGGGTTCATATAACCTTCTTCGATTGTGATGAAACCTTGATGAGTTATTGTGTACACGCCAGGGTAGGGTTTCGACTTAGCAAATTCATTTCTCAATAGGTAGCGTACGAGTAGAATCAACAAATGAGTGACAGCGCACGAATCGTTCAAACAAAATACCGTATACGTTCATATACCATTCATCCGATTGCGATGAAACTTTTGAAAGTTGTTGTGCACGCTCCCACGATTGATTCTAAATTAGAAAATCCATTTTACGATAGCATAGGGGCAGTTAACGGAAATTGAAAAACATGTTGTGTATCCAAAAGCACTTCAAAAAACAGAATTTCAACGCCAACACTTTCTTTGATTGGCATTGCAACGCATGCCGGGTACAGCTTGTCTATCTATATATATAAAAATCAATGTAACGTGATAGTTTGTCTGTGGGTGTGTATGTCTCCTATGCGTTCATATACCATTCGTCCGATTGCGATGAAACTTGGGTGAGATGTTGAGTACACTCCAAGGAAGGTTTCTGACTTAGTAAATCCATTTTACAATAGGTAGCGCACGCGTAGATTCAACAAATGAGCGACGATGCGCGAAGCATTTCCAAAAAGTCCCGTATGTGTTCATATACCATTCGTCCGATTGCGATGAAACTTGGGTGAGATGTTGAGTACACTCCAAGGATGGTTTCTGACTTAGTAAATCCATTTTACAATAGGTAGCGCACGCGTAGATTCAACAAATGAGCGACGATGCGCGAAGCATTTCAACAAAGTCCCGTATGTGTTCATATACCATTCGTCCGATAGCGATGAAACTTGGGTGAGATGTTGAGTACACTCCAAGGAAGGTTTTTGACTTAGTAAATCCATTTTACAATAGGTAGCGCACGCGTTGATTCAACAAATGAGCGACGATGCGCGATGCATTTCAACAAAGTCCCGTATGTGTTCATATACCATTCGTTCGATTGCGATGAAACTTGGGTGAGATGTTGAGTACACTCCAAGGATGGTTTCTGATTTAGTAAATCCATTTTACAATAGGTAGCGCACGCGTAGATTCAACAAATGAGCGACGATGCGCGAAGCATTTCAACAAAGTCCCGTATGTGTTCATATACCATTCGTCCTATAGCGATGAAACTTGGGTGAGATGTTGAGTACACTCCAAGGAAGGTTTCTGACTTAGTAAATCCATTTTACAATAGCTAGCGCACGCGTAGATTCAACAAATGAGCGACGATGCGCGAAGCATTTCAACAAAGTCCCGTATGTGTTCATATACCATTCGTCCGATTGCGATGAAACTTGGGTGAGATGTTGAGTACACTCCAAGGAAGGTTTATGACTTAGTAAATCCATTTTACAATAGGTAGCGCACGCGTAGATTCAACAAATGAGCGACGATGCGCGAAGCATTTCAACAAAGTCCCGTATGCATTCATATACCATACGTTCGATAGCGATGAAACATGGGTGAGATGTTGAGTACACTCCAAGGAAGGTTTCTGACTTAGTAAATCCATTTTACAATAGGTAGCGCACGCGTAGATTCAACAAATGAGCGACGATGCGCGAAGCATTTCAACCAAGTCCCGAATGCATTCATATACCATTCGTCCGATAGCTATGAAACTTGCGTAAAATGTTGTGTACACTGCAGGGAAATTTTCTGGCTTAGTACATCCACTTTACAATAGGCAGCGCACGATTAGATTCAACAAATGAGCTACGACGCGCGAAGCATTTCAACAAAGTCACGTTTGCGTTCATATACCATTCGTCCGATAGCGATGAAACTAGGCTGAGATTTTGTGTGCACTCCAGGGAAGGTTTCTAGCTTAGTAAATCCCTTTAAAAATAGGTAGAGCACGAGTAGAATCAACAAATGAGCAACGGCGCGCGAAGCGTTTCAACAAAGTTCCATTTAATTTCATATACCATTCATCCGATAGCGATGAAACTTGGGTGAGATGCTGTGTACACTCCAGGGAAGGTTTCTGGCTTAGTACATACATTTTACAATAGGTAGCGCACCAGTAGATTCAACAAATGAGCGATGACACGCGAAGCGTTTCAACAAAGTCCCGTATAAAGTCATATACCATTCGTCTGATAGTGATAAATGTTTGGTGAATTGTTGTGTACACTCCAGGAAAGGTTTCTGGCTAAGTAAATCCATTTTACAATACGAAGCGCACGTTTATGTTCAACAAATGAGTGACTACGCGCGAAGCGTTTCGACAACGTCCCGTATACGTTCACATACCATTCATCCGATTGCGATGAAACTTGGGTGAGATGTTGTGTACACTCCAGGGAAGGTTTCTGGCTGAGTACATCCATATTGCAATATGTAGCGCAAGAGTAGAATCAACAAATGAGCGACGACACGCGAAGCGTTTCAACCAAGTCCCGTATGCATACATGTACCATTCGTCCGTACCTATGAAACTTGGGTGAGATGTTGTGTACACGTCATGGAAAATTTCTGGCTTAGTAAATCCCCTATACAATATGCAGCGCACAATTTGATTCAACAAATGAGGGACGACGCACGAAGCGTTTCAACAAAGTCCCGTATAAGGTCATATACCATTCTGCCGTTAGCGGTGAAACTTGGGTGAAATATGGTTGACACTCCAAGGAAGGATTCTGGGTTAGTAAATACATTTCACAGTAGGTAGCACACGAGTAGATTCGACAAATGAACGACGATAGCGATGAAACTTGGGTGAGATGTTGTGGACACTTACGTGACGTTTTCTTAGTAAATACATTTTACAGTAGGTAGCGCACGAGTAGATTCAACAAATGAGTGACGGAGTGCGAATCGTTTAAACAAAATCAGGTATGCGTTCATATACTATTCATCCGATTGCGATGAAACATTGATCAGTTATTTTGTACCCGCCAGGGAAGGGGACTTAGTAAATCCATTTCACAATAAGTAGCGCAAGAGTAGATGCAACAAATGGGTGACGACGCGCGAAGCGTTTCAACAAAATTCCCTATTGCGTTCATATAACATTCTTCGATTGCGATGAAACCTTGATGAGTTATTGTGTACACGCCAGGGAAGGGCTTCGACTTAGTAATACATTCCTCAATAGGTAGCGCACGAGTAGATTCAACAAATGAGTGACAGCGCACGAATCGTTAAACAAAAACCCCTATACGTGCATATACCATTCATCCGATTGCGATGAATCATTGATGAGTCATTGTGTACACGCCAGGGAAGGGTTTCGACTTAGTAA
The DNA here is from genome assembly GCA_946902985.2 of Meconema thalassinum. Lineage (NCBI taxonomy): Eukaryota > Metazoa > Arthropoda > Insecta > Orthoptera > Tettigoniidae > Meconema > Meconema thalassinum. The sequence goes on along the minus strand of OX336390.1, from coordinate 148,130,193 downwards.
ATCCATTTCACAATAGGTAGCGTACGATTAGATTCAACAAATGAGTGACAGCGACGAAACTTTTTGAAAGTTGTTGTGCACGCTCCCTCGAATGGTTCTAAATTAGAAAATCCATTTTATGATAGCTTAGAGGCAGTTAACATGTTGTGTATCCAAAATCACTTCAAGAAACAGAATTTCAACGCCAACACTTTCTTTGATTGGCATTGCAACGCATGCCGGGTACAGCTTGTATATATATAAAAATCAATGTTACGAGATAGTTTGTCTGTCTGTGGGTATGTATGTCTCCTATGCGTTCATATACCATTCGTCCGATTGCGATGAAACTTGGGTGAGATGTTGAGTACACTCCAAGGAAGGTTTCTGACTTAGTAAATCCATTTTACAATAGGTAGCGCACGCGTAGATTCAACAAATGAGCGACGATGCGCGAAGCATTTCAACAAAGTCCCGTATGTGTTCATATACCATTCGTCCGATAGCGATGAAACTTGGGTGAGATGTTGTGTACACTTACGTGAAGGTTTCAAAATTAGTGAATACATTTCACAGTAGATAGCGCACGAGTAGATTCAACAAATGAGCGACGACACGCAAAGCGTTTCAACAAAGTCCCGTATGCATTCATATACCATTCGTCCGATAGCTATGAAACTTGCGTAAAATGTTGTGTACACTGCAGGGAAATTTTCTGGCTTAGTACATCCACTTTACAATAGGCAGCGCACGAGTAGATTCAACAAATGAGCTACGACGCGCGAAGCATTTCAACAAAGTCACGTTTGCGTTCATATACCATTCGTCCGATAGCGATGAAACTAGGCTGAGATTTTGTGTGCACTCCAGGGAAGGTTTCTAGCTTAGTAAATCCCTTTAAAAATAGGTAGAGCACGAGTAGAATCAACAAATGAGCGACGACGCGCGAAGCGTTTCAACAAAGTCCCATATAATTTCATATACCATTCATCCGATAGCGATGAAACTTGGGTGAGATGTTGTGTACACTCCAGGGAAGGTTTCTGGCTTAGTACATACATTTTACAATAGGTAGCTCTCCAGTAGATTCAACAAATGAGCGATGACACGCGAAGCGTTTCAACAAAGTCCCATATAAAGTCATATACCATTCGTCTGATAGTGATAAATGTTTGGTGAATTGTTGTGTACACTCCAGGAAAGGTTTCTGGCTGAGTAAATCCATTTTACAATACGAAGCGCACTTTTATGTTCAACAAATGAGTGACTACGCGCGAAGCGTTTCGACAACGTCCCGTATACGTTCACATACCATTCATCCGATTGCGATGAAACTTGGGTGAGATGTTGTGTACACTCCAGGGAAGGTTTCTGTCTGAGTACGTCCATATTACAATATGTAGCGCAAGAGTAGAATCAAAAAATGAGCGACGACACGCGAAGCGTTTCAACCAAGTCCCGTATGCATACATGTACCATTCGTCCGTAGCTATGAAACTTGGGTGAGATGTTGTGTACACGTCATGGAAAATTTCTGGCTTAGTAAATCCCCTATACAATACGCAGCGCACAAGTTGATTCAACAAATGAGGGACGACGCGCGAAGCGTTTCAACAAAGTCCCGTATAAGGTCATATACCATTCTGCCGTTAGCGGTGAAACTTGGGTGAAATATGGTGGTCACTCCAAGGAAGGTTTCTGGCTTAGTAAATACATTTCACAGTAGGTAGCACACGAGTAGATTCGACAAATGAACGACGACACGCGGAGCGTTTCAATACAGTCCCCTATGTCTTCATATCCCATTAGTCCGATAGCGATGAAACTTGGGTGAGATGTTGTGGACACTTACGTGACGGTTTCTAACTTAGTAAATACATTTTACAGTAGGTAGCGCACGAGTAGATTCAACAAATGAGTGACGGAGCGCGAATCGTTTAAACAAAATCAGGTATGCGTTCATATACTATTCATCCGATTGCGATGAAACATTGATCAGTTATTGTGTACCCGCCGGGGAAGGGGACTTAGTAAATCCATTTCACAATAAGTAGCGCAAGAGTAGATGCAACAAATGGGTGACGACGCGCGAAGCGTTTCAACAAAATCCCCTATTGCGTTCGTATAACATTCTTCGATTGCGATGAAACCTTGATGAGTTATTGTGTTCACGCCAGGGAAGGGTATCGACTTAGTAATACATTTCTCAATAGGTAGCGCACGAGTAGATTCAACAAATGAGTGACAGCGCACGAATCGTTTAAACAAAACCCCCTATACGTGCATATACCATTCATCCGATTGCGATGAATCATTGATGAGTTATTGTGTACACGCCAGGGAAGGGTTTCGACTTAGTAAATCCATTTCACAATAGGTAGCGTACGAGTAGATTCAACAAATGAGTGACAGCGATGAAACTTTTGAAAGTTGTTGTGCACGCTCCCACGAATGGTTCTAAATTAGAAAATCCATTTTACGATAGCTTAGAGGCAGTTAACATGTTGTGTATCCAAAAGCACTTCAAGAAACAGAATTTCAACGCCAACACTTTCTTTGAATGGCATTGCAACGCATGCCGGGTACAGCTTGTATGTTTTTAAAAATAAAGTCTGGTACAGTAATTAATTAATTAAGCATGTCCATATTACAGGAAATTCAAATGAATTCCATTATTATGTATAATAATAATAATAATAATAATAATAATAATAATAATATCGTATGGCCTCGGGTGCCAGGTGCAAGCTTTGTTAATTGACACCCAGAGGGCAGCTTGCGTGTCGAATTTAATGCTCCTTGGAGCGCTATGATAGTCAAGGAGGTTAGATATCTAAGTTCCTTGACACTATAGTGCTTTCTAGTAGAGAAATGAGGAACTTTGTGTTGGCGGAAAATCCAGAGATTAATTTTGCCATTATAAACACGTCCTACTGAATTCAAATAGGTTCTTTATCATGCCAACCACGTATGACATGAGTATCGTGATTTTTGTCATTATTATGTATGAGAAAATGTGTACGAACTCAAGAATAAGTATTGTGAGGAGCACTTTCAATTTGCGGGGTGGGAGAAAATATATCAGCCTTTCTGAACAACAGGTAGAAAAGTAAAGTCTCAGGCCCTCACTCACCGGACGACTGAAATAAACTTAAGGCCAGCTGCTGAGTCTCGGGCAGGATATGACGTGAATTCCCATCCCCTTATCTCCACAAATATCTTTCTCGGAATTCTTCCCTGGCCCTTTCTCAGCAGTTTAGAATTGCTTGGGATGTCCGTTTCATGTACTTGAGTTTCTAGTCAACAAATATTGCCATACATAGCCTACTGGTTTGAATTACGAGTAGGCCTATATTTCACTTGCGAAGAAATACATCAATTTTTACAGTAAGAGACAGAATATGTAATTTTACATAAAAAGTAAGAGTATGCAAAAATTATCCTTATGATCAAATATGTAAAATATGTAACAATCTACTGTAGATATAAGACGTTAAGGTTATTTTTTTTAGCGTATGGCTTTTAGTGCCGGGAGTGTCCGAGGACATGTTCGGCTCGCCAGTTTTATTAGCTGCTTCGAGACGGACACCCAATGGGTGAGCTACAAGTACCGTTGGGTGGGGGGAGGGGGAAGTTGGAATGTAAGGGCTAGGAATTGGAAGGTAGCGGCTGTGGCCTATACTTGGGGACCAACCCCGGCATTTGCCTGGAAGGAAGATGGGAAACCACAGAAGACCATCTACAAGGTTGCCGGCGGGGGGATTCGAACCTCCTCGCCTCTCGGATGTGAGCGACTGGCAGCTGTCATGCCGTAACGACCTCGGCTAACTCACCCGGTTTCGTTAAGGTGTATGTTTCACAAAACTGAAGCTCCTAAACCAGAGGGAGTTAGAAGGTGTGGTTTGTACCAAAATCTTCCAAATACTGTAGTCTCAATAGTACAGGAAAAATCTTGCATTTCTTGAAAAGTCAACGGAAATATATTTATTTGTTTATAAAGTGCTTTTAAACAAATAAACAAGACGATAGCCCCTGGAAGAACTGTTTCGTGTCCGGCCCGCATAGCACTAAAGCCAGGCGGGTAGTCTATACACATGGGGCGCGGACAACCAACAATTTATAGCCTACTTTCGATTTTTGCAAAAAATGAAAGTAGACTTATGAGATTAACACAGGGCGAAAAAAGTGTGTCTGTCTGTGTGTGTGTATGTGTGTGTGTGAGTCTGTGTGTGTGTGTGTATGTGTGTGTGTGAGTCTGTGTGTGTGTGTGTGTGTGTGTGTCTGTGTGTGTGTGAGTGTGTGTACTCTGAATGTCTGTCCCCCCCTATCAATTCAAACACGGTGAAACCGAATTGAACGAAATTTGGTACAGAGGTAGCACTAGTAAAGGACACCTCAGTGTCATACTTTATATCGCCGCCATCTTTACCAAAACAGAATGGCGGCCACTCAAATGTTCAAAACGTAAAATCAAATTACGGCTAAACTAATCATCCGATCTGTACCAAATTTGGTGACAACAAACCTTTATATAGGACGAATTCAAGGTCATCGGCCATGCCATTTCAGGATGGCGGCCGTGTGAATTATGCAACCATTTTAATAAATAGCTTAAGACCCACCAATTCCGATTATCGAGCCTAGGGGGGTTTAAGCTATCCTGAAGGTCGTGATCCGTTATTTATTATAATTTAATATTATAATATTATACAGTATGAGTGGCTTAAAAGAGCTGAGCCGTTTGTGTCACACGACAAGATGGCAGCTGTCCTCATGTGCCTGTCTTATATTTCAGTAGTTTTAGTATGTTGTATGTGATATACCGTACTGATACAATAATATAAACTTTGTATGAAATGATCTTTAATGAAGATGTACTGCAGTGAAGAAATCGTTTATTTAAAGTCATTATCTGCCAACATTTTGTATCTAATATGTCAGTTAAGAACACCTGACGTCATGGATACGGTTAGCTCTGGGCTAGCATGTTAGTCTGACACGCAGTTGACTGGGGATCGAGTACTGCTACAGTTAGGTTTTTTTTTTCTTGAATTCTTTTACAAATGATGTGCACGAGCTTTTCCCACAGATACTGAATAAAATGTCATTTAGCTCAAAGGAGAGGATAAAGTATACACTCGTATATTAATAAAATCACAGTCCCAGCATCGCACATAAACAGAAGACATTAGAAAAAGGAGAATAGAAGAACTAGATACACGTTGTCATTAACCACAGCCTTCTTAATGCCTCTGTACGGTGCTGTCCTCTTGTGGGTTATGTGGGTAATATTGTTCCAAACATAACGCTGTGTAAATGCCTGAGCTGGCCTCCTGAGGTATGGCAATTTTGTAATACTGGTAGTTCAACTATTAGCCACGATCGCGCTCCGAATACCTTTAAACACTGCCAGCTGGATCGCCTCCCTCTTGGCTACTTTAAACTGCCTACTCATTCAACACCCATAGAACACTGCCATCGTAGTACATTACGATGGCAGTGCATAGGCGTACAAGATAGGTCGCAGCATCACCTACTGTGATTGGGGCGGAAGATTCTTAATTTTGCAGGCTGACTTAATATAGAGATTAACGGACGTGAATGCATTACAATAAGTTAGTAGTTTTGTTATTCAATCATCATAAAGTATATAATATTGATCTTGACACTTACTGGCTTATTATCAATATAAAAGAAAACAAACAATACATTGTGGTTGGGGTGATTGTTTTAGGGATGAGGACAAAGAGTCATAAAGATACCCATACATTTAGGAGAAAGTAGGCTATATGTTCTTTGCTGAACATCTTGTTTTAGCCTACTTTCGATTTTTGCAAAAAATGAAAGTAGACTTATGAGATCAACACAGGGCGAAAAAAAGTGTGTCTGTCTGTGTGTGTGTATGTGTGTGTGTGAGTCTGTGTGTGTGTGTGTGTGTGAGTGTGTGTACTCTGAATGTCTGTCCCCCCCTATCAATTCGAACACGGTGAATGCGAATTGAACGAAATTTGGTACAAAGGTAGCACTAGCAAAGGACACCTCAGTGTCATGTTTTATATCGCCGCCATCTTGACGGAAACGTAATGGCGGCCACACAAATGTTCAAAGCTTAAATCAAATTACGACTAACCTAATCATCCGATCTCTACCAAATTTTGCAACGACATACCTTTATGGGGGGAGCATCCTTTGACCAAACCGATAGGTCATCAGCGTAATAGTTTGCGGATGGCGGCCATCTTTGTGTGAAAATCGATTCCCCCAATTACTTCGAACACGGTGCAACCGAATGGAACGAAATTTGGTACAGAGGTAGTACTAACAAAAGGCACCTTAGTGTCATGTTTTATATCGCCGCCATCTTGACGGAAACGTAATGGCGGCCACACAAATGTTGAAAGCTTAAATCAAATTACGATTAACCTAATCATCCGATCTCTACCAAATTTCGCAACAACATACCTTTATGGGGGGAGCATCCTTTGACCAAACTAATAGGTCATCAGCGTAATAGTTTGCGGATGGCGGCCATCTTTGTGTGAAAATCGATTCCCCCTATTAATTCGAACACGGTGCAACCGAATGGAACGAAATTTAGTACAGAGGTAGTACTAACAAAAGGCACCTCAGTGTCATGTTTTATATCGCCGCCATCTTGACGGAAACGTAATGGCGGTCACACAAATGTTCAAAGCTTAAATCAAATTACGATTAACCTAAACATCCGATCTCAACCAAATTTTGCAACAACATACCCCTGTAGAGGAAGCATCCTTTGACCAAATGAATAGGTCATTAGCCTAATAGTTTGCGGATGGCGGCCATCTTTGTGTGCAAAATCAATTCCCCCTATTAATTCAAACACGGTGAAACCGAATGGAACGAAATTTGGTACAGAGGTAGCACTAGCAAAGGGCATCTCAGTGTCATGTTTTATATCGCCGCCATATTGACAGAAACGTAATGGCGGCCACACAAATGTTCAAAGCTTAAGTTAAATTACGACTAACATAACCAGCCGATCTCTACCAAACTTTGCAACAACATACCTTTATGGAGGGAGCATCCTTTGACCAATCTAATAGGTCATTAGCCAAATAGTTTGCGGATGGCGGCCATCTTTATGTCAAAATTGATTCCCCCTATTATTTCGAACACGGTGGAACCGAATGGATCGAAATTTGGTACAGAGGTAGTACTAGCAAAGGGCACCTCAGTGTCATGTTTTATATCGCCGCCAACTTGACTGAAACGTAATGGCGGCCACACGAATGTTCAAAGCTTAAATCAAATTACGATTAACCTAATCATCCGATCTCTACCAAATTTTGCAACTACATACCTTTATGGAGGGAGCATCCTTTGACCAATCTAATAGGTCATTCGCCTAATAGTTTGCGGATGGCGGCCATCTTTGTGTCAGAATCGATTCCCCCTATTAATTCAAACACGCTGAAACCGAATGGAACGAAATTAGGTACAGAGATAGCACTAGCAAAGGGCATCTCAGTGTCATGATTAATATCGCCACCATATTGACAGAAACGTAATGGCGGCCACACGAATGTTTAAAGCTTAAATCAAATTACGACTAACATAACCATCCGAACTCTACCAAACTTTGCAACAACATACCTTTATGGAGGGAGCATCCTTTGACAAATCTAATAGGTCATTAGCCAAATAGTTTGCGGATGGCGGCCATCTTTATGTCAAAATTGATTCCCCCTATTATTTCGAACACGGTGGAACCGAATGAACGAAATTTGGTACAGAGGTAGCACTAGCAAAGGGCACCTCAGTGTCATGTTTTATATCACCGCTATCTTGATTGAAACGTATTCGCGGCCACCCAAATGTTAAAAGCTAAAATGTAATTACGACCAACCTCATAATCTAGTGTCTACCTAATTTTGCAACACCAAATCTTTATGTGGGAAACATATTCTGACCAAACTGCAAGAACATCAGCCCAATAGTTTGCAGATGGTGGCCAAGTATGTGTGCAAATGGATTCCCCCTATCAATTCAAACACGGTGAAACCGAATTGAACGTAATTTGGTACAGAGGTAGCACTAGCAAAGGGCACCTCATATTCATGTTTAATATCCCTATAGCACGTTGTATTTCAACAAGCTCCTACAACCAACATTCAATCATACTCCTTGAAAAGGACAAAGAGTTATAACAATACCCATGCATTTAGGAGAAAGTAGGCTATATGTTTTTTACTGAACATCTTGTTAAAAAGTGCGTTTAAACAAATAAACATATTTATAGAAGCCCGCTTAACAGTTAAGCCTGGTGGGTGGTTTATACACATGCGAGAGTTCTCACACGGGTCCGCTAGTTTACATAAATATACTTACGGAAATGGCTGTCTCCTGCCAATATCCCAACCAAGGGACGTAAAACAAAACCAATATTCCAACCTGAAGTACATTGGCAATCCAATTTTGTTTTTATGAAAGGGAGTTTGACTCCCGTAGCACATTGGCATGCTTGTGACGTCAATACTGCTTGTATTTTGTGTCTTGCATGGCCTTCTCAGTATGTGCTAGCCACGCGTATTGGTAGGTGTGTCTGTACCAACTGACGAGCCTAACGGCTCACTGGGGTGAAACGCTGGCATTGTTTGAGCTAACCGGACCATTTTTATTATTTATTGATAATTCATCCGCTCAAATGGAAACTAAATCATATTCCCTTCGGGATTATTCGAAACCTTATCTGAAGTACAAATATACACACTAGTGCAACCAACACAATGAGACAGGTTATTAGATAGACCTATATTTCACAGACACACACCCACACATATATACTCGGGGCAACATGTCCACGATGTCACAGAGCCGCTAAATAAATCAACAACATAACAACATTTATGATTTGAGAGCGTATAAAATGTGAAAAATTGTAGACATACATATTCGTGAAAATGGCATCATTTTCGTGCAAAATATATCTTAATAATATCACGCTGAAAATTATGGCGTTTTATTTGGAGATAACCAGAACAAACCGCATCTCTTGGCTTGTTCCCGATAACAATGTCTGCGTGCATGACTCTTATATATCGCAAGAGGAGACTCTTATAACCTACTTAATATGCCACGATAGCATGTACACCAAGAGTTATTGCAGCCACAATCGCAGAGAGTATAACGTAGTGCTGGTGATCAGGTTCAGGCAACAAATCCTCAGGATTCATACATTTCCATTAGCGTATGATGTCTTCTTTTAACGAACTCGGCTGTTGCTGCTTGCTAAAGTTTAACAAGCTAATTAGGTTTTAAGATGCGACACGGAGTCCCAAGCGTGCCTCCTCTTTCCACCACCAGCGTGACGTAATACCAGCCCCCAGCTGCACACCATAGCTCGGGCTAGTAATATAAGAATTTTACGACCAGACTCTTGTTTATTATACTTTTCGCGGTTTCAATATTTCCTTAGTCCCTCGTACAGCTTAAGCCAACACTACATACGAGTATGGCAAAATTAGGGAGGCTTTGTCCCAAGCGCAGATGATAAATGTTGAATCAAAGGGCATAACATCTAGGCTTCTTATGTTCAGAAACTTTATGATAGTAAAATACTAATAGAGAACAAAATAAATAAATAAATAAATAAAAACTAATAACATAAATTAAACAAATTAATTAAATAAAAAAATAAAAATAAAATACAAATTAAATAATAAAAGCAATAAAAATAAAAAAATAAAAATAAAAATAAGATAAATAAATCTCTTTTCCAAAAACAGAGATGATGAGCACCAACAAGAACTACATGAAGAAAACAGTTAAGACGAAATATGGGAAGGTAAAGGTCACGAAAAAGTTTAAATACCTCGAAAGATCATTAGCAACAATGGACAATGGACTGGACAAAGAGTCGATGGAAACCGGAAGACATAAACTAGAAAAACTCAACTTCTCCACTAAAAATAAATACATCAAAAAGAACCTCTCCCTTAATGCCAAACTACAACACAACAATGCTGTGGAGATGGCAAATTTGATGAACCTGGAAAAGCTTCTGAAGATTGAAAGGAGGATATTGCGGGGGATTTACGGCGCAAAAGTGTTACAGGGAACCTACAGACTAAGATCAAACAAGGAGATATATGAAAGAGTGGAAGACCTGGAAACAACAATTAGGAAAATACGTTTACGTTTCTATGGACATATGGTTTGAATGGATCAAACAAGAATAAATAAACAAATTTTTAATAAAATATATAATCTGAAGAGCCAAGGGGGTTACACCAAGCAGATGAAGGAAGAACTCCAGAGGCTAGAAATTACAGATGACGACTGTCGAGACAGAACACAGTTCAGGGAAATTCTTTCCAACATAAAGATTCTTGTGTGAGAAAAGAAGGTACGCAGGGGAGGAAGGTGGACAGCAGAGAGAAAGGTGCAACACTCGGAAAGAATGAAGGAAGTGTGGAGGAAGAGAAAGGAAGAAAGAACTATGAGAAGGAAATGAAATGATATTTTCCTGGTCCTTAGTTTTGGCCGGTTCGCATAATATAGCCTAATGTAATGTAATGTAAGATAATTAAAGTAAACAAAAATAAAATTAAACAAGATGTTCGGTAAATAACATATAGCCTACTTTCCCCTAAATGTATGGGTAGGCTATAGTTATAACTCTTTGTCTTTATCAAGGGGTATAATTGAATCATTTCTTGGTTTAAGACCTTAGAAACTATTTACCTCTACTGAACACCAGTACAGAGCCTCGGAAAAACTACTAACATCATTGAAGAAAAAAGAAAATTATGGAACCAGAGACATGATCGACCGGACGTGGGCAACATCCAACTGTGTGTTTACTCGTCTGGCTGTCCATGGTTTTCACCACCTTAATTGTATGAACAAATTTTTCCATGACCATGTGTGACGTGTGTAATCCAACTATGTGGGCAAGCATGTGAACGCTAACACTTAGAGTTCTGCAGTAAAAGAAGACAATCAATCAAAGACTATGCAATTCAAATCGCCAGAGCACAATTTTAGTGTAGCCTACATGCTCATTCTTTATTTTCGATTGCTATTTGGTGGCAATAAAATTATTAATTAATATCCTGAACTAGCACCAACAGCTAGAGTACAAGTACTATATGAAATCATTTTGTTCTTTAGTTCAAATATCATTTTCAAATAACACACAATAAGCTGCTACAAACACTTTAAAATAATAATTATCGTATTATGAACTTGTAATTCTTCAAATTCGATGCGTATAAAATGCCAACGGAAGGCAAACCAATGGAGTCCCCACATGGACCAGTCATGCCATCTGGCGGAAAAGTTACCCATAAGATAATCCTAATAGGGCGAGTGCATTCTAGCGGTCATAAGTGGAAACGTTTCAATTACAGCTGTTCCAACGTTCAGCCGGTGCACAGCTCACATCCAGTTGGCCATGTTTGTCCCCCTCATAGTTCATCTGGTTGCTGTTAGATGTCTCTCGTTCAGATCCAATGGCGAAGGTTGCTTTAAATCTATATATATAAAAATCAATGTTACGTGATAGTTTGTCTGTCTGTGGGTATGTCTCCTATGCGTTCATATACCATTCGTCCGATTGCGATGAAACTTGGGTGAGATCTTGAGTACACTCCAAGGAAGGTTTCTGACTTAGTAAATCCATTTTACAATAGGTAGCGCACGCGTAGATTCAACAAATGAGCGACGATGCGCGAAGCATTTCAACAAAGTCCCGTATGTGTTCATATACCATTCGTCCGATAGCGATGAAACTTGGGTGAGATGTTGTGTACACTTACGTGAAGGTTTCAAAATTAGTGAATACATTTCACAGTAGATAGCGCACGAGTAGATTCAACAAATGAGCGACGACACGCACAGCGTTTCAACAAATTCCCGTATGCATTCATATACCATTCGTCCGATAGCTATGAAACTTGCGTAAAATGTTGTGTACACTGCAGGGAAATTTTCTGGCTTAGTACTGAACCCGAGGCGGTTATGCTGACTGGAATCGAACGTGGTTCTCAGAGACTGTGATCTCAGTGTAAAGGTTCCGCCAGGGAACGAACCCGAGGTCTGTGGAGGGAGTTTTATTGTAAAAACCCCTAGAGAGAAGTGTATATTTAATCACTGGTGTGATTTCAGTTGCAATGACATTATTTACTAAAATAATGCAGGGAAAAAGGAGCAGAATACTGCATTATTAGACTACTTGGTGTAGGCCATACGAGGCTTGGAACACTGCAAGTGCAGAGTTGACGTTTTACAAATTAGCCCAGAATTGTGGGAGGTGTTCAGTGGAGCCACGTCCATCTCTCTGACCTCGTTATGTCGTCTGGGAGGGGGTGCAGGCCTGAATAATGACCCAGTTCTTCCCCGACGGAGAATAGATTTGAGTTTGGTGCGGAGAGATACCCAGGAAAATCATTGATTACTCGTGATTGGAGTAACGGATTGACTTGAGAGTTGTCCACAGGTGAATCTTTTGCCAAAAGGCTAATTTTAGAGCCTTTAATCTGCGTAATTGGTGCATATTTAATGGAGCGCGGAAGGATGGAAAACTCCCGTTGTTCGCGGCGAGTTTTGAGAAGGTCGCCTGGGATTCCCAGTAAGATAGCGTCCCCAAGCCATGGAGAAAGGAATTAATATTAATTAATTGGACGAGCGATTCTTCTGCACGCAGATAGTTCTGGGATCTGTGATGAAAAAGGAACCCGATGATCATGGTTTCGAGACCAGAATCACGCTGTGAGAGGAGCCAAGATGACGCGGGAAAATTTCGCCCTACTTTTCGTGGGAATCCAATATAAGGGAGTCGACCCTTGAGAGAGCAGTCAGTCGTAAGTCAATCTTAACCCAGTTGAAGCCAGTTTGAAGTCAGTCATCATGCCAGGCGCACGCCAGTATTGCAGCCAGTCTTCACGCAGTTTACACAGTTGGACATAGTTTGTCACCGAGAGTTGAAAACAGTCATCGCTACACAGTTTTGTAAACAGTATGAACAATGTGTGTTCACTTAGGAAGCAACGTGTGAGATAAGTTGCAGAACTATTGTAAATAATAACCTATGTAAAGTTATGCACAGTGTTAGCGCAATGTATAAAATATTGACTGATCGTATATGTGTAAGTACGATGGAATGCGCTAAAAGAAACGTTACGAAGCAGTTGGTAATGTCATAAGAATGCCAAATAACAACGCTCTGGACGGAAGTTAGCACATTTATGCAACGCAGGGAGCTTACCGTAGGAGTATGGATAAGAACTGTTGGTGAATTCCGAGAGCAGGTAAACCAGACTTTCAATCAGGAGTTGATAGGAGCACGGGAGATGCCATCGACACCTGCAATTTTGATCTTTGCTAGGGAATATCAACAATGAAAAGTGTATAAAGTGTCGTGTGTTATGTGTAAAGCATATGTAAAATATCTTTTAAAGTAGTGATTGAATGAGTGTTATAAAGTATCACATGTGTGGGAGCGATAGCTTCCTTAGAGAAATGCAACGTGCCGTGTTGTTAACAGAAAATATGTGTCATAAAATGTGTGTATTCAAGATAAATATGTCACGTTAAACCTGCAAATGACAGGCAAACTGGAAGAATATGATTGGTTGGAGCCACCATAAGGAGCCTGTATAGATATGTGAGTACCCCACAAATTATGTTTAATTAGTGAACATAGGACACTGCATGTTGGTGATTTCAGTAAGGATGCCAGTAAGAATCAGATTAGGAGGTAGACCCTCCAGGTTTAATCATTATTGTGTTGATTTTCATAGAGTTGTGATGTTAATTTGCATCATTAAGTGGAGTAATCGTTACCACTATCAATTAAGAATGGCAATCAGTTATGTAAATGCAACGAACACGATTGTTCGAGTTTAAAGACGTTTAGTTGTGTCGGATTCTTGGTAATTTATGTGAAGGTAATAATAAGGAAGGATTTTTGGTAATTTATGTGAAAATAATAATAAGGAAGGATTTTTGGTAATTTATGTGAAGGTAATAAGAAGGAATGATTTTGGTCATTTATGTCAGTGAGATTAATGATAATAATAATAATGAATATTAAAAGTATGAATGAACGCATCAGGAAATAATAAATGTTGTAAGCGACAAATAGTTACGCTAATTGCAAGACTTATCGATCTAAGCAGTAAGATGATACAGTAAGAGTACATTACGGTAATTAAGGAAAGAAGTTTTATATCAGAATATTGTATTAATGGGAATACAATTATGCCAGGAATGAAAGAGCTTTTAGTGAATTGAATTTGCAGCTTATATGAGAAGCTTATAGAGTAAAATGAATAGATTTCTCTTAATATTAGAGGGCGGAGGTCGTACATTAGTTAAAGGAGCCAGGTGGTCTATTCTACGTATGAAATCTCCTACGCCGGGGGCGTAAGCGGAGATATACTTTGTGCCAGAGTGTTTAGTGTGGGACCCTGGCTCTGAGGAAGGATGTTAATGTTCCGGGTTGGAATCCCTTGATTAGGTATGAGGCAAACGAGGACACCTCAATACTCTAATTGGTTCCCCGAGAACTTATTGTGAGTGATTCGGCTTATTGAAGCGAACCTCAATACCGGCAGCATTTGGGCTGACCGCATACTATTTGAGACCACGGTTGCCTATGAGACTAATGTGTTGCGAACCCCGTACCTTCATGTTGAATGGACCTGTTGGGTGCCAGTAATTATTTTATCCTCGGGGCAGGAATAATTATAAAGCTCATTCACTACCTGTTTGCATACTATTCAATTAAGATCCTTTGGGATATGTGTGTCGTTTGGACAACAGTATTTGTCTTGTAAATCTTTACTGCTTAGTGAGGAAAGCCTTCAAACTTGAAGCGAGGGGCAGGATAATTGTTGGAACCCCATTCCACAGTCTATTGTGTGCCGACCGCTCGGGTAGAGGGTCTGGGAGAGACGGTCAGACAAACCGTAAATACAAGTTGAAAGGAACAGATTTTAGACCCTGTAAATGACATGTAATGAAATATTGTTATGTTGAGTAATGTAGCCATGTAGTTTAAGAACACATGGATAATTATAGATCATCCTGATGGTTCATTATTTTAGCTATCTGACGAATGGTTAGACGATGTATTTGCACTGTCATTGACGCCAAGTTAATGAAGTTGGTTACCAGATGCCACAGGCTACGCGCGCAAGGTAGTCTTATTGTACCATCCGACACAGCTATGACTTAACGTCTTTTAGATGAAATCACACAACCCAGCATGCAGTGGGACTATATAAATAGAGGAAGTGGAGGGGTAGCTTACGTAATTATGGAGTTGCACGTAGTTTGCTGTGCAACGCCCGAATAGGCTAATGCATGTGAAGCATTTGGTGGGAAGAGAAAGATCAAAACACACACGGTACACATAATTGTCAAAAACTAAAGAGGTTTAAGGAATAATTAATTTGTGAAATTAAAGAAGTCACATTGTATGACAGTAGTATGTCAATGTAAAATTTGTTTGTGAAGTTGTATGTGCATCAGAGCACTAGAGTATCTTTGTGAAGTTCACATAAGGGTAAAGCTTTGTGATATGATATGATTTTTATTATGATTATATTTTTGCTCATATTAGTGGATTGTGGAAGTAAATTTTTGTTTGCTTTGTTTTATGGTTTTGGGGATTGTTTTTGTGTTTGAAGCCATGATTTTATTTACTGAATTAAAGTTTTAGAATAGAGTTGTGCCTTATCATGGTAGAGTTGATACCTTTTAGCCTCAAATCCAAAATATGCACTGCTCAATTGGGGAGACGGTACACGCCTGAGACCTGATGCTAGCTGGAGGCAGAAGCATATTTTCCATCGAGATTACTCACATGGGTACATGGGATTTGATGTCCTGTACAGTGATTTGAGCTATAGGTACAACTAAAGTCGGTCAGATCTAATGCACACAACTCTATTAAAGTAACAATTAACGAAGTAGGGAATGACCGCTCCTAACCCTAGCTAAGCTCCGATACGAACATATAAATTTTGATAATATTTGTCGTGTCGCCCGTCTGTGGGACTATAGTATGATTATTTATTATGGCCCAAGTAATGTGGTGCGGTACTAACTCTTTATGGAACCGCCTGCATCAGTGCAATATGAGTGATCTTGGCATTGCACAAACCGGGCAACGATGATCATTATATTTATCATGGCGAGACCCAAGTGGGGCATTCGACAGTACAACCCAGACCTTGGAGGGTTGCTGCGATGTCTTAACGTGGACCACCTCACATGATAGTACATTATATTTATCATGGTGCCCAAAGTTTCGTGGAGCTTATGGGATTTAGGGAAAACCCATAGATTTTTTATGGTATTTCATGGGGAAAACCATAGTAATTGTTTTTGCCTCAAACTGTGTTTGAGTGATTTTTGAGTTCAGTAGGCTTTTTATGTAACGCAGAATCTCTCTATTGAGAAGAGAATTACCCAAGGGTATGAGCGCTACATACCAGATCCACAATTCATCATAATATTATCAGGTTTGGTACGACTTCACAATATGTGTACAGTGTTTGATGTTTCTCTTCGAGACATATCCACACAATTTTCCAGGAAGCCTGCCTGCATATTTAAGTGTATTATTGTAGAAATGCCAGGTACGGAGGAGATCTTGCAGGTTATTGCAGGGTTGAAACAGCATTTTGATGCTGCTAACGAGCAGAATAAACTGGAAGCCAAGGCTTTCCAGGATAGTATAAACACTCGTTTAGATGCCAATCAGGAGGCAATTAATGCAAATCAGGTTGCAATGAATAATAACCAGATTGAAATAAACAATCGTTTAGATGCAAATAAAGTTGAGATGATTAATAATCAGGTTGAATTAAATAATAAGTTAGGTCAAATGCAAGAGGTAATTAAGACCGAAGTAACAGATACTGTTGTAAGCATTGTATCGGAAATGCAGGTTAAAACGGATAAACGTTTCGAGGCTATAGAAGCCAAGCTAGAAAGTAACTTACAAGCGTGTAAGCATGCTCAGGATGAAACCAACAGTAGGTTAGATGCGTTGGCTAACGACATTAAGGATATTCAGATCCAAAATGAGGCGAATCTCGAACGCCAAGCGAAACAATTTTCAGAGTTTACAAGAACGGTAGACCAGAGATTAGAGGAGAACGACTCTAAATGGGACCAGAAATTGAAAAGCTATGCTAGAGCAATTAACGGTGATCTCAAGAAACAGGATAAGAACATATTAGATCAATGTCAGGAAATAGGCGAGATTAAGGCTATCGCTAACGAAAGCAAAGAGTTGGTAAGCAACGTGAAAGGTCAAATGGGCAAAGTTCATCAAGAACTGGACCAAGTTCACAGTGACATTGTTGTAGTGAACAAAAGGCAAGAGGAGAATCGAGGTGAGATCATCAAGGTCCGGAATGAATTGTCTAAAGTCAATGGACACATTCAAGAGGAGATTAAAGGGCTGAGAGAAGAACTCGAAATAAGAGAAGGCCAGAAGACAGAGGCAAGCGACAAGACCCTTGCTCAAATTAAAGAAGATGTAGAGGATGAAATCTCCCATATCAAACGAAGTCTGAAAGAAGAACAGAAGAAAATGTTTCAAGCAGCCGAGGAAAATCGAGATAGGCTCACAAGGATAGAGAAAGAAGTCATTACTCGTCTAGAAAGAGCAGAGATGCGCCATAACCAAATGGAGACTAGGATAATAGCACAGGAGGAGACACTTCTGAAAGATCCTAAGTCAAGTGAAGGCAGCATAGAGGATATGAGGAAAACAAGGTGGGCAGACTTAGAAACCCAACCTATAAGCAGGAATGCTACAGGCCCAGGGAAAAGTCCTTATATGACGCCAGGTGTACCAGTTGCGGCATCAACGCCACATGAAAACGCTATGCACACCCAGGTGATAAACATCATCAGGGCAAGCGAAGAAAAACCAAGGAAATTCTCAGGTAGCCACTGTAACATGACACCAAAATATTGGTTGAAGGAAGTGACTGAATATCTGAATGATGCACGAATACCACAGGAGCGTAGGCTACGTGCTATAGAGAAATTAACAGAGGGGGAGTGCGCATTATGGTTTCGCAGCTTCCGCTACACTTTCGATACTGTTGAGGAGTTTCGGGAGGCATTTTTGAAGAGATACTGGGACGCAGCGACCCAACAGAATTTACGGTTGGATTTATATGCAAAGAAATACAGTACCAACAATCCAACGAAGTACGCAGAATTCTTCATATCGCAGATGTGTCGCTTTAAAGAACTGGATCAAAAACCGAGCGAACTGGAGCTATGTATTGCTATCGCCAAGCAGCTTCCATACGAGATTCAATGACTGCTAATCTCGGCTAATGCGAAAACTGCTATGGAAATGGAGACAGTTCTAAGACAACTGGACCTCACAACAGCAAATACGATGCGTCAGAGTCGAACCGTGGAACAGGTACACGTGACCAACACGCAGACTGACCAACATCAAGCTCCAAGGAACAACAAAGCTACGAGCACTGAAACATTAGATTCCTATGGACGGCAATGGGAACAGGAACCCAGAAGATGGCAGTCCAAGTACAAAGGGAATGCTAATAGAGGAGGAAGAGGTCGAAGTTCGTGGAATAAGCAGAATACCAGGGGTAAACCATACCAAAACAATGGAGGTAACAATGGCCAAGAAGGCAATAATAGAAATTGGAGACCCCAAGAAAGAAGAAGTAACTTCGATGACGAGGTAGAAGAACGATATCACGCTTCTTTGCGATACCTCGAAGAGAGGGGAGATGAGCCCCAGAAACAACAAGTCCGCTGGCAAGAAGTTATGCAGAACAGGACATCGCCAGACAGATATGGAGATGGAGCTAAGAGTTTGGAACTACAGCGCAGCGAACAGGAGAGAAGAAACTCCAAGGGGACGGGCGCTGAAGAAAAAAAACAAAACGCCAAAATTAGAAGAGCTCCAGACTGATGGATGGAAGTCTGTTAACATCATCAATTGGATAGCCAAACCAGAAGAGCTAATTGAGGATACAGGAGGACCACAGGTCATGGTCAAGAGAGAATTGCCTATCATAATCGTAAGAGTGGCAGGATTGAAAATAAGAAGTCTGTTAGATACGGGGTCAACAGTGAGCCTGATGACACAAGCTCTATATGATGAAATAGCCCGGAGAGAGAATATTTTGAAAATACCGATTTCTAGTGTCAAAATAAAAGGGGTAATTCCAGACCGAACGATGATATGTAAATATCAGGTATTCCTAGATTTACAGATAGGAGGCTCTATTTTCTCACAGAGTTTTCTGTTAGTAAACAAACTGCCTTATAATCTACTTATTGGGGCAGAGTTTATAAGGGAATACAGAGCGATAATCGACCTAGCACAGGACAGGGTTATGTTCCATGTGAATGAAGAAGCTGAAGGCTTAGAGGTCGCACTCAATGAGATTGAACCAGGGTCAAGTGAACAAGTATGGCATACATACAGAGAGGTGGCTGAGGAAGGAGTGTTAGCTATTGAGCAGTTAGAAGAAGAACTGAAAACACTAGCCACAGACTTGGAGAAAGATCTGGAACCCAAACTGGAAGAATATATTTCGGAAAAGCTAGAAGAAGCGAAAATTGGGCTAAAAGAGAAGGAAAATTTAAAGCAGTTATTACTGGAACAGAAGGAAGTCTTTGATTCGAGACCTGGTCGGATAAAGAACTTCACTTATGCTTTTCAAGTCAGTGATTGGACACCATTTAGGCAGAAACCCTACCCTATAGCTGAAAAGCATTATGCTAAAGTGAAAGAGGCAATTCAGGAGATGTTGGAGGCCGGTGTTATTGAGAAGACACTTACGCCTTATGTAAGTCCATTGGTAATTGTACCAAAGACAGACGGAACTTTCAGAGTCTGCCTGGACCTGAGACATTTAAATTTGAAGGTTATTCCGGAGTTTGACCAAGTGCCACCTATTAAAGAGATCCTCAGGAAGTTCAAAGGGAAAACCATATTCACAAACTTGGACATCACATCCAGTTTCCACCATCTTGAATTAGAGAAGAAAACTAGTCTGTTGACAGGATTTATGTTTGATCAACACACATATACATTTTTAAGGCTACCTTTTGGGTTGAAAACAGCTGGTTCTGCACTGATAAGAGCGTTAGATCGCAATCTATCAGATGAGGTTAAAGAAAGTACCATCAGATATGTAGACGACATTCTACTCACATCAGAATCTCTGGAAGAGCATATGAGAGACCTGAAGAAGTTGCTAGATGACCTTCGTGAAGCTAACTTTAAGGTTAATATCAAGAAATCGCACTTCTGTCAGAGGGAAGTCAAATTCCTAGGGCATGTTATTGATGCAAATGGAGTGAAGCCTAATCCAGATAAATTGGAGGTAATTCGAAATTTCCCTCGACCCACGAATGTAAAGCACGTCCGAGAGTATTTGGGAGTAATTGGATTCTGTTCGAACCACTGCCCAAACTATACTACGACAGTAGCACCACTGCAGGACCTATTGAAGAAAGGCGGCAGATGGAATTGGACGGAGCAATGTCAGGAAGCCTTCGTGAGGTCAAAACAAATGCTTTTGGAATATGTGAAGCTGGGATACCCGGATTATACCCAGAAGTTCATCATACAGACGGATGCATCACTTATTGGGATTGGAGCGATGCTATTCCAGGAAAATGTTGACCAGCCTGAAAAGAAAGTTTTTATTGCCTTTATAAGCAGGAGACTGAAAGCCCATGAGAAAAATTACACGATCACAGAGATAGAGTTGCTCGCGATTTTGCACGCATTGCAATCATGGCATAAACTCGTGTACGGCTTCCAAATAGTCCTCAGAACAGACCATAAAGCTTTAACATTTTTGTTAAAGACAGACTTGTCTAGCCAGAGATTGACAAGATGGTCCCTGTATATTCAGCAATTTAATGTGGAAATAGAATACTGTCCAGGGAAAGAGAATGTAATACCGGACATATTAAGCCGTTACCCTAGAGAAGAGGAAGCGCTAGCTGTCCAGATTGAGAATCGAGATCAGAAGACGTTGGATGACTTAAGGAATATTACCAACCTACAACGCGAAGACCCATGGTTGAAGATGATGATCGATTACTTTGAGGGACGCTTAGCAAGGGGAACTGCGATATACAGTGAGGCAGAGGCATTGGCAACAGATTATGTATGGTATAATCAGATATTAGACAAGTGGGATGATGTAGATCATACACGTCAGAGGATTGTAATTCCTGCATCTTTGCAGAGGAGATTGGTATGGCTAGCACACAGAGCATTTGGACATCCCGGTATAGACAAAATTTGTGCTCTGTTGAAGGAAGCATTTACTTGGCCAAAATTGAGAGAAACGGTGAGAAACGCTATTAGGACATGTGATCTATGCCAAAGGGTAAAGCCAAATCCCTTTTTAATGAGGCAACGACCTATCCCGTTGTTACCGGAGAAGCCAAGGCAGCTATTGAGCATAGACAACTTTGGACCTTTGCCTAGAGCACGTAGAGGCAATAGACACATCTTTGTAGCCATGGATGTATTTTCGAAAATGGTGGTCTTATGCCCCATACAGAAGACAAGTTCAAAGCAGGTCTTGAAACGCTTGAAAGAGAGAGTTATTCCGATTCTTGGGAAGCCGGATAACATTCTCTCGGATCACGGAAGTTGCTTTACAAGTGCAGAATTTCGTCGAGAACTGGAAACTCTAGGAATTAGGCAGATTTTATCTACCATTCGCCATCCTGAGGCAAGTCCAGTTGAGAGAGTAATGAGAGAGATCCAGAAATACATGAAGATCTACTGCTCTGAAGAGAATTGGCGTTGGATTGAATTTCTAGAAGTAATTGAATACTGTATAAATAATACTGTACATGAGGCGACAGGTCAGGTTCCCGTGACTCTACACCTGGATCAGAGACCGGAGAGACCGTGGACTGGTGTTATTCCATTACCAGTAGATGCACAGCCAGGTCGAGAATTGAGGATCCAACGAACCTGCGAATATCTCAAAGCACAGGCGGAGAGACGTCAGAGAAGAAATCGTGTGAAGAGGTATCATAGACCGCTTCTCGTCGGAGAGAAAGTGTTAATTAGAAAACCAGCCAGTTCAGATCCAGAGACACGGAAGTATAAGAAGTTTAATTTTGCTTACCACGGCCCGTTCGAGGTGATAAGAGACCTACAGAACAATGCATACAGGTTAAAGCATTTAGAGAATGGAAACGAGGTCGTTATGAATGTAGCCAACCTAAAAGTTTATTATTCGCCAGAAGAATTCGACGAACAAGAAGATGTATTAATAACGCACACCCAACTCAACGTGGAGAGCGAAGTCAGCCAAGCAGTCAGAACTGAAAGTTTGAGCGGCAAGACGGAACGAAAAGCAGACAGTTTGCCCAGTGTAAGGGACGAGCAACAAAAGTGCCAGTGCCTGCGAGAATTCTATGAAGAAATGGTTGAAGCGGCGAGAGAGGCCGAGGCCATAAATTTTACCCTCCGACTGGAGAATGAACAGCTTAGAGAGAGAGTGCAGTGTGGAAAGGGGGAACAGTACTAACCTACTCGCAGCAGACGAGGTGAAGGACCCCAGATGTAAACACAGACAGTGATGGACAGTCAGCTGGTTACTTATATAAGCCACTTGCAATTGACTTCTATAAGTTTCGCAAGGGGAATATGAACCCGAGGCGGTTATGCTGACTGGAATCGAACGTGGTTCTCAGAGACTGTGATCTTAGTGTAAAGGTTCCGCCAGGGAACGAACCCGAGGTCTGTGGAGGGAGTTTTATTGTAAAAACCCCTAGAGAGAAGTGTATATTTAATCACTGGTGTGATTTCAGTTGAAATGACATTATTTACTAAAATAATGCAGGGAAAAAGGAGCAGAATACTGCATTATTAGACTACTTGGTGTAGGCCATACGAGGCTTGGAACACTGCAAGTGCAGAGTTGACGTTTTACAAATTAGCCCAGAATTGTGGGAGGTGTTCAGTGGAGCCACGTCCATCTCTCTGACCTCGTTATGTCGTCTGGGAGGGGGTGCAGGCCTGAATAATGACCCAGTTCTTCCCCGACGGAGAATAGATTTGAGTTTGGTGGGGAGAGATACCCAGGAAAATCATTGATTACTCGTGATTGGAGTAACGGATTGACTTGAGAGTTGTCCACAGGTGAATCTTTTGCCAAAAGGCTAATTTTAGAGCCTTTAATCTGCGTAATTGGTGCATATTTAATGGAGCGCGGAAGGATGGAAAACTCCCGTTGTTCGCGGCGAGTTTTGAGAAGGTCGCCTGGGATTCCCAGTAAGATAGCGTCCCCAAGCCACGGAGAAAGGAATTAATATTAATTAATTGGACGAGCGATTCTTCTGCACGCAGATAGTTCTGGGATCTGTGATGAAAAAGGAACCCGATGATCAAGGTTTCGAGACCAGAATCACGCTGTGAGAGGAGCCGAGATGACGCGGGAAAATTTCGCCCTACTTTTCGTGGGAATCCAATATAAGGGAGTCGACCCTTGAGAGAGCAGTCAGTCGTAAGTCAGTCTTAACCCAGTTGAAGCCAGTTTGAAGTCAGTCATCATGCCAGGCGCATGCCAGCATTGCAGCCAGTCTTCACGCAGTTTACACAGTTGGACATAGTTTGTCACCGAGAGTTGAAAACAGTCATCGCTACACAGTTTTGTAAACAGTATGAACAATGTGTGTTCACTTAGGAAGCAACGTGTGAGATAAGTTGCAGAACTATTGTAAATAATAACCTATGTAAAGTTATGCACAGTGTTAGCGCAATGTATAAAATATTGACTGATCGTATATGTGTAAGTACGATGGAATGCGCTAAAAGAAACGTTACGAAGCAGTTGGTAATGTCATAAGAATGCCAAATAACAACGCTCAGGACGGAAGTTAGCACATTTATGCAACGCAGGGAGCTTACCGTAGGAGTATGGATAAGAACTGTTGGTGAATTCCGAGAGCAGGTAAACCAGACTTTCAATCAGGAGTTGATAGGAGCACGGGAGATGCCATCGACACCTGCAATTTTGATCTTTGCTAGGGAATATCAACAATGAAAAGTGTATAAAGTGTCGTGTGTTATGTGTAAAGCATATGTAAAATATCTTTTAAAGTAGTGATTGAATGAGTGTTATAAAGTATCACATGTGTGGGAGCGATAGCTTCCTTAGAGAAATGCAACGTGCCGTGTTGTTAACAGAAAATATGTGTCATAAAATGTGTGTATTCAAGATAAATATGTCACGTTAAACCTGCAAATGGCAGGCAAACTGGAAGAATATGATTGGTTGGAGCCACCATAAGGAGCCTGTATAGATATGTGAGTACCCCACAAATTATGTTTAATTAGTGAACATAGGACACTGCATGTTGGTGATTTCAGTAAGGATGCCAGTAAGAATCAGATTAGGAGGTAGACCCTCCAGGTTTAATCATTATTGTGTTGATTTTCATAGAGTTGTGATGTTAATTTGCATCATTAAGTGGAGTAATCGTTACCACTATCAATTAAGAATGGCAATCAGTTATGTAAATGCAACGAACACGATTGTTCGAGTTTAAAGACGTTTAGTTGTGTCGGATTCTTGGTAATTTATGTGAAGGTAATAATAAGGAAGGATTTTTGGTAATTTATGTGAAAATAATAATAAGGAAGGATTTTTGGTAATTTATGTGAAGGTAATAAGAAGGAATGATTTTGGTCATTTATGTCAGTGAGATTAATGATAATAATAATAATGAATATTAAAAGTATGAATGAACGCATCAGGAAATAATAAATGTTGTAAGCGACAAATAGTTACGCTAATTGCAAGACTTATCGATCTAAGCAGTAAGATGATACAGTAAGAGTACATTACGGTAATTAAGGAAAGAAGTTTTATATCAGAATATTGTATTAATGGGAATACAATTATGCCAGGAATGAAAGAGCTTTTAGTGAATTGAATTTGCAGCTTATATGAGAAGCTTATAGAGTAAAATGAATAGATTTCTCTTAATATTAGAGGGCGGAGGTCGTACATTAGTTAAAGGAGCCAAGTGGTCTATTCTACGTATGAAATCTCCTACGCCGGGGGCGTAAGCGGAGATATACTTTGTGCCAGAGTGTTTAGTGTGGGACCCTAGCTCTGAGGAAGGATGTTAATGTTCCGGGTTGGAATCCCTTGATTAGGTATGAGGCAAACGAGGACACCTCAATACTCTAATTGGTTCCCCGAGAACTTATTGTGAGTGATTCGGCTTATTGAAGCGAACCTCAATACCGGCAGCATTTGGGCTGGCCGCATACTATTTGAGACCACGGTTGCCTATGAGACTAATGTGTTGCGAACCCCGTACCTTCATGTTGAATGGACCTGTTGGGTGCCAGTAATTATTTTATCCTCGGGGCAGGAATAATTATAAAGCTCATTCACTACCTGTTTGCATACTATTCAATTAAGATCCTTTGGGATATGTGTGTCGTACGGACAACAGTATTTGTCTTGTAAATCTTTACTGCTTAGTGAGGAAAGCCTTCAAACTTGAAGCGAGGGGCGAGATAATTGTTGGAACCCCATTCCACAGTCTATTGTGTGCCGACCGCTCGGGTAGAGGGTCTGGGAGAGACGGTCAGACAAACCGTAAATACAAGTTGAAAGGAACAGATTTTAGACCCTGTAAATGACATGTAATGAAATATTGTTATGTTGAGTAATGTAGCCATGTAGTTTAAGAACACATGGATAATTATAGATCATCCTGATGGTTCATTATTTTAGCTATCTGACGAATGGTTAGACGATGTATTTGCACTGCCATTGACGCCAAGTTAATGAAGTTGGTTACCAGATGCCACAGGCTACGCGCGCAAGGTAGTCTTATTGTACCATCCGACACAGCTATGACTTAACGTCTTTTAGATGAAATCACACAACCCAGCATGCAGTGGGACTATATAAATAGAGGAAGTGGAGGGGTAGCTTACGTAATTATGGAGTTGCACGTAGTTTGCTGTGCAACGCCCGAATAGGCTAATGCATGTGAAGCATTTGGTGGGAAGAGAAAGATCAAAACACACACGGTACACATAATTGTCACAAACTAAAGAGGTTTAAGGAATAATTAATTTGTGAAATTAAAGAAGTCACATTGTATGACAGTAGTATGTCAATGTAAAATTTGTTTGTGAAGTTGTATGTGCATCAGAGCACTAGAGTATCTTTGTGAAGTTCACATAAGGGTAAAGCTTTGTGATATGATATGATTTTTATTATGATTATATTTTTGCTCATATTAGTGGATTGTGGAAGTAAATTTTTGTTTGCTTTGTTTTATGGTTTTGGGGATTGTTTTTGTGTTTGAAGCCATGATTTTATTTACTGAATTAAAGTTTTAGAATAGAGTTGTGCCTTATCATTGTAGAGTTGATACCTTTTAGCCTCAAATCCAAAATATGCACTGCTCAATTGGGGAGACGGTACACGCCTGAGACCTGATGCTAGCTGGAGGCAGAAGCATATTTTCCATCGAGATTACTCACATGGGTACAGTACATCCACTTTACAATAGGCAGCGCACGAGTAGATTCAACAAATGAGCTACGACGCGCGAAGCATTTCAACAAAGTCACGTTTGCGTTCATATACCATTCGTCCGATAGCGATGAAACTAGGCTGAGATTTTGTGTGCACTCCAGGGAAGGTTTCCAGCTCAGTAAATCCCTTTAAAAATAGGTAGAGCACGAGTAGAATCAACAAATGAGCGACGACGCGCGAAGCGTTTCAACAAAGTCCCATATAATTCCATATACCATTCATCCGATAGCGATGAAACTTGGGTGATATGTTGTGTACACTCCAGGGAAGGTTTCTGGCTTAGTACATACATTTTACAATAGGTAGCGCACCAGTAGATTCAACAAATGAGCGATGACACGCGAAGCGTTTCAATAAAGTCCCATATAAAGTCATATACCATTCGTCTGATAGTGATAAATGTTTGGTGAATTGTTGTGTACACTCCAGGAAAGGTTTCTGGCTAAGTAAATCCATTTTACAATATGAAGCGCACGTTTATGTTCAACAAATGAGTGACTACGCGCGAAGCGTTTCGACAACGTCCCGTATACGTTCGCATACCATTCATCCGATTGCGTTGAAACTTGGGTGAGATGTTGTGTACACTCCAGGGAAGGTTTCTGGCTGAGTACATCCATATTACAATATGTAGCGCAAGAGTAGAATCAACAAATGAGCGACGACACGCGAAGCGTTTCAACTTAGTCCCGTATGAATACATGTACCATTCGTCCGTAGCTATGAAACTTGGGTGAGATGTTGTGTACACGTCATGGAAAATTTCTGGCTTAGTAAATCCCCTATAGAATATGCAGCGCACAAGTTGATTCAACAAATAAGGGACGACGCGCGAAGCGTTTCAACAAAGTCCCGTATAAGGTCATATACCATTCTGCCGTTAGCGGTAAAACTTGGGTGAAATATGGTGGACACTCCAAGGAAGGTTTCTGGCTTAGTAAATACATTTCACAGTAGGTAGCACACGAGTAGATTCGACAAATGAACGACGACACGCGGAGCGTTTGAATACAGTCCCCTAAGTCTTCATATCCCATTAGTCCGATAGCGATGAAACTTGGGTGAGATGTTGTGGACACTTACGTGACGGTTTCTAACTTAGTCAATACATTTTACAGTAGGTAGCGCACGAGTAGATTCAACAAATGAGTGACGGAGCGCGAATCGTTTAAACAAAATCAGGTATGCGTTCATATAATATTCATCCGATTGCGATGAAACATTGATCAGTTATTGTGTACCCGCCAGGGAAGGGGACTTAGTAAATCCATTTCACAATAAGTAGCGCAAGAGTAGATGCAACAAATGGGTGACGACGCGCGAAGCGTTTCAACAAAATCCCCTATTGCGTTCATATAACATTCTTCGATTGCGATGAAACCTTGATGAGTTATTGTGTACACGCCAGGGAAGGGCTTCGACTTAGTAATACATTTCTCAATAGGTAGCGCACGAGTAGATTCAACAAATGAGTGACAGCGCACGAATCGTTTAAACAAAAACCCCTATACGTGCATATACCATTCATCCGATTGCGATGAATCATTGATGAGTTATTGTGTACACGCCAGGGAAGGGTTTCGACTTAGTAAATCCATTTCACAATAGGTAGCGTACGAGTTGATTCAACAAATGAGTGACAGCGATGAAACTTTTGAAAGTTGTTGTGCACGCTCCCGCGAATGGTTCTAAATTAGAAAATCCATTTTACGATAGCTTAGAGGCAGTTAACATGTTGTGTATCCAAAAGCACTTCAAGAAACAGAATTTCAACGCCAACACTTTCTTTGATTGGCATTGCAACGCATGCCGGGTACAGCTTGTAAATATATATTTTCCATTGTAATATGCTCAACATAATGCTTAATTTTATAACGGCTTCGGTGGCGTAGTCGGTAGCATGCTGAACTGCTATGCCCAAGATAGCGGGTTCAAACCCGGCCGATGTCGTCGGATTTTTTAAGAGCGTTAACAATCCTTCAGTATGCCTTCCTTCGGAGGGGAAGTAAAGCCGGCGGTCCCATGTCATAGATTTATGGCATGTAAAAGATCCTTTCACAGACTTAACTTGTGTAAAGCAACATTTGTTCTTTTAGATTTCGTCAGAACGCTCTATCAAAGTTCCAACGTTCACCACTAGGTATCATTGATATCTGGTGGCGAAAGTTGGAACTACTTGAAATTGAACGGAACTTGTAGCTCACCCTTCAGGGTATCCGCTGGAAGCAGCTACAGAATCAGGCGAGCCGAACATGTCCACTGAAATTCATCGTTATCAATTTACTTACATACAACGTCTTAGCAAATAAATATTTGGACTAAACGATTTCTTCAGTGGTGTATATTTTATTATAATGTATTTCATACAAAGTTTATATTATTTCTATCAGTAGGCTACTGTATATTGCATGCAATACTCAAACTAATGAAATATAGGTCAGGCACAAGATATCAGCTGCCATCATGTCTTGTAACCGAGACGGCTCGGCTTTTTAAAGCCAATGCTACCGTGTAATATTAACTTATAATATGAACTTAAAATACCGAACGGGCCACATCCTTTAGGACAGTATGTTTAAACCATTCTCAGTTCGATGATCGGAACTGGTGAGTAATGAATTATAATGCCATCACAATTCACACGGAAACTCTCTTGAGATGGTCTGAATGATGACCTTGTAGTTTGGGCGCGAGACGCGTCCCTTATGAAGGTATGTTGTTGCCAAATTGGTAGAGATCGGATGATTAGTTTAGTCGTAATTTGATTTTACGTTCTGGCGATATAAAACATGACACTGAGGTGCCCTTTGCTAGTGCTACCTCTGTACCAAATTTCGTTCAATTCGGTTTCGTCGTGTTTGAATTCACCCGTGTAGATCTATTTTTTCTTTCTTTGCGAAAATAGAAAGTAGGTTAAAAGTAAATAAAAACATAACAAATAAAAATAAAATAAAATACAAAAATAAATAAATAGAAATAAAAACAAACAAATAAAAAATAAGTAGACTATAATATAAAAAATACATAAATAAATGTATAAATTAAATAATTAATTAATTAATCAATGTGTATGTATGTCTACCCCTTATTATTGTCGTTTTCAACAGCGTTGGGGATAAGATGCGGTGAAAGTCTATGTCGCGGGTGGCTTTTACAGCCGATGCCTATCCTGACCTCAAGACGGGTTAATTAGTGTGATGAAATGAGTGAAGAAGTATGAAACTGGGCGATGATGCGGCCATGGCCTGTCTGAAGGTACCGTCCCGGGATTTGCCTGGAGTTTAAAACTACTGAAAGACATTTCAAGGACGGCCAGTGGTGGGGCTCGAGTCCACTGCGAGTTTGGCTCCATGGACAAGCGCTGCGCGTTAGCGAGCGTGGCTACCGCTGTCGGTAATTAATAAATTAATAAATACATAAATAACGAGGGACCCAAACGGAAGTAAGACCATCAAAGCTAGCCTGGACAAGTAAAGTGGGGAGGTTCCACCCCAAAGTCACTGACGAAAGTGGGGAATATGAATCCAGTTAAGTGTTCCCTTCAGGCGATTAATATTCTTGGGCTTACCAATACGGATGTAGACCGTTTATTGTTGCCGAGAGAATACCATGCGGGGTAGGCTACAATCACCCTGCCATTTTATTAACATGGGTGTATCGAATCCCCCACCCATAACCGTATATCCCAAGAATAAGAATTGAGTAAGTGTTCTAGCAACTGAGCTAAAGCGGCAGACGCTGTAATTATCGCTGCATCCGCCTCGTTGCGTAGTTGCTAGCACTTTTGGCTGTCACTACAGAGGCCCGGGTTCGTTAATTCTGGTCTGAGGGCTGGAACGGGATACAATCAGCCTCGTCAGGTAAAACTGAGAAGAGGCGGGTTCGATTTCCACCTCAGTCATCCTGGAAGGGGTTTTCCGTAGTTTCCCCCACTTCATCTCCAGGAAAATGCTGGGATGGTACCTAACTTAAGGCCACAACCACTTCCTACCAAATCCTACCTCTATTACTAACACAACACACTAGCACAGACATCACAATGACACAAATTATCAAGGAAAGGAAAGAAAGTTTGTAGTTTTACGTGACCGCCAATCTCGTGACCATGAGCCACGGGACCACCTTTTTACGTTGAGCCCGAACCACATGACATGCCATTTAACTTTGAAAGACTCACATGCATTGACCGGGAATCGATCCCGTTCTGCCGTGGTGAGAGGCCAACAGCATGACCGCTGCGCCACCACGCCCCCACACAAGTTATCAGATACATTCTACACTCACCCACATACATGGGGCTACATGACCACGATGTCGAAAAATCCCCTTAAGAATCAACAACCATTAACGTTGCAAGTATTCATCACTGAGGCTAACAATAACACTGTACTGCTCGAGTCTAAGCTGCGTGAACCTGAGAGGAATGTGCATCGCGGACTATGAGTAGTGGTGTTGACGAGTGATGAGGTTTCTCGGTCCGTGCATAGTACAGAACCAAATATAGTACATTGGTCGGTGACTCCCTCAGTCATTCCTAACACCACAGTGGTTTGATCAACGGCCGAATGTTAGCAGTATTAGAATAGAAAGGAATACCATATATCACGGTGGGCTGTTGACAGATCCTTCTCTTCACGCCCGACCCTTCCCTGCTCTTTCTCCTCACCCCGCAAGTTCATAGAGCTTGGACTCGAGCAATAATATTATAGCCCGCTACTCGGCCGAAGTCGTCGGATTTTTAAGAGCGTTAAAAATCCTTCAGAATGCCTTCCTTCGGAGGGGAAGTAAAGCCAGCGGTCCCATAGATTTATGGCATGTAAAAGATCCTTCTACAGACTAGACTTGCGTGAAGCCAAATTGTTAGGTTAGATTTCGTCGGAACGCTCTATCAAAGTTCCAACGTTCACCACTAGGTATCATTGATATCTGGCAGCGAAAGTTGGATCTACTTGAAATTGAACGGAACTTGTAGCTCACCCTATCGGTGTCCGCTGGAAGCAGCTACAGACTCAGGCGAGCCGAACATGTCCTCGGACACTCCCGGCACTACAGTAAAAGCCATACGATAGATAGATTATAGCCCGCTGTGAATTTGATTCCGTTAATTAGATTTTTACGATGACATGGATGACTTAAGAGGCTTTCAGTTATTAAGTCATGTACAGTAGTGTTGATGGGGATAATAATTGTTGTTTTAAGGGGACGAACATCTAGGTTATCGGCCCATACAGTAGTGTACATTGAGTACAAATCTTATACAGTGTTTAATGTAAGGAAGATGATTAAAATGTCTGACGCATGTACGAACTTTGCCAAATATAGCTTAAGATTTTATATACTTCATCTACAGTATATGTCTTGTATTCAATGCACACTACAGTAGGCTACATGACCTGATAGCGAAAAGTTGCCTTGGTCTTCAGTGTGGCCGAGGGAAATAAAATTCTTGCAATAGTAATAATACTAAAACTTAATAATAATAATAATAACAATAATAATAATAATAATGTCATGTATTTTTCCAAGTCCCATTCAACTGTTCTAGCTTCAGAAACACCTTATGCCAGAATTTTCTCTTGAAGGGATTCCTTAATGCGCCAGTAAATCTATTTCTTTTCGTTATCAGGGTTGGCTTTTCCCACCTCTACAGCCACTGAAGGCAGTGTCCTGGAGCTTGGGACTCTGAGACATGGGATACAACTGGGGAGTGTGACTAGCACTTCGCTCAGGCAGCCTTACCTGCAATGCGAACATGGGCCTTATGAAGGGATGGGAAGAGTGGAAGGGTTAGGTAAGGAAGAGGGAAGGAGGTGGCCGTGGCCTTACTTTAGGTACAATCCCGGCGTCAGTATATATACTAATAGAAATTTGCTGCTTTTCCCACCCTCAAATACCTTCTCTTCTGGGGTTCGATCACTCAATCGTGAGGATAGTAGGTGAAGAATTTACTAACTGTGCCACACAGTGAACTCACAAGAACATGAAATGCATATTATTATTGATATTATTATTATTACTATTATTATAATTAATCTATCCCTTGGGGCTAAATTGCGACTTTGATACTGTTGTCACACCTGGATGTGTGTATGCAGCAGAAACACTAGACATGATTGGGAAGGGTCGCCTCGAAGACATCCGGAAGAGAAAGCAAAATGCTCCTAAAAATCATATACCCAAATTGTGGTGTTTGAAGCCATATTTTCAGTGTTGCCTTAGTAAACAAGAGTTTAGTGCTTTTCAGTCGGTCAACACGAATGTACCCAAAAGAGATGGGTTATGCCCTAATCCTGAAATAAATTACATGAGATTATATACCCAAATATCAAGGATGGAGAGAGAAGACTGTAACCTAACAAAGAAGACGGAAGGAGTCGTAGCCTTAATGAGAAAAAAATTAGTCAGTCTGAAAGACTAGACGTTATATCATTTCAAATGACGCATGCTACAAATGCTACACATGTTAGAAAGACTCAGGAGGGCTTCTCGCTTCGCTCGAAGCCCCAGGACTCATTCAACAGACTCCATTACCCATTAACATAGGCTTCTCACGCGGGCACCTCTTTAAGAGTCACCCATTATTTGAATCTGATATCTCGCAAACCTCTTTAAGGGTCACCCTGTATTTGAATAGAATCTAACATACTGTACTCCTCGTTAAGTGTCACCCTGTAATTTGCTCTGACATCCAGCACACCTCTTTAGGAGCCACCCTGTATTCTTTTCTGACATCTTGTGCAACTCTTTAGGAGTCACCCTGTATTCTTCTCTGCCATCTTGTACACCTCTTTAAGAGTCACCTTGTATTCTTATCTGGCATCTTGTATATCTCTTTAGGAGTCACCCTGTATTCTTGTGTGACATCTTGTACACCTCTTTAGGAGTCACCCTGTAATCTTGTCTGACATCTTGTGCACCTCTTTAGGGGTCACCCTGTATTCTTCTCTGCCATCTTGTACACCTCTTTAAGAGTCACCTTGTATTCTTAATTGGCATCTTTTATATCTCTTTATGAGTCACCCTGTATTCTTATCTGGCATCTTGTACTGTATTTTGCTCTGACGTCCTGCACACCTCTTTAGGAGGCACCCTGTATTCCTGTCTGACATCTTGTGCACCTCTTTAGGAGTCACCCTGTATTCTTCTCTGCCATTTTGTATACCTCTTTATGAGTCACCTTGTATTCTTATCTGTCATCTTGTATATCTCTTTAGGAGTCACCCTGTATTGTTATCTGGCATCTTGTATATCTCTTTAGGAGTCACCCTGTATTCTTCTCTGCCGTCTTGTACACCTCTTTAAGAGTCACCTTATATTCTTAATTGGCATCTTGTATATCTCTCTATGAGTCACCCTGTATTCTTATCTGGCATCGTGTACTGTATTTTGCTCTGACATCCTGCACACCTCTTTAGGAGGCACCCTGTATTCTTATATGGCATCTTGTATATCTCTTTAGAAGCCATCCTGTATTCGTGTGTTCGCTTCGCTCAAAGCCCCAGGTTTCTCGACGCCCCAGGACTCTTTCGACAGACTCCAATAACCATTAGCCTCTGCTTCCCGCGCGGCTGCATGACGTCCCTTCCCGCGCGGGTGCATGACGACTTCCGTCTCCGTCTCCGTCTCCGTAACGCATAACGTTGGACCCAAGCATAACGACGAAGACGACAAGATCATTTGAAATGATATAAGGAGAATACAGTTTTATGGACACTTGGTGAGGATGAACAGTACCAGATTGACGAAGAAGATTTTTGAATTCTTCAGGAAGAGGAAAACAGAGTCGAAATGGTTTCGGGAAGTGAGATTGGACTTGGATCGGATGGGGGTGAAAGAAGAAGTCATATTGGTCACAGAGCGATTTAGACGACTAGTTATCCTAAGGAGTTTACAGATTTTCAGGAGACAGGGGAGTTGTCAGTGAGGAAAGGAAGATCTCACACGGAGGAGCAGAAGAAGGAAGTGGGAGAGAGGATGAAGAGATATTGTGGCAAAGAGTGAAGACGTGATCCATAGTTTGCCGTAACGAATAAATATTATTCATTTATTGCTCACACTTTCTCCTAGTTCCGAGAATCCCTTGTTTGTTGTTTGCCGTTCTTCTTCTTCAGTTTCCATTTTACTTATAGCTTGGTTTTCTTATATCATCGCCAAAGTCATTTTCATCGTTGGGAGACCCATAAAACAAATACAGTAAAATATAAGAGGGAATAGGGAATGATATGAAGAGCCTTACCTGTAGAAACCGGATTATTTTGCAGGCCGCGTTCCCAGCATTCCAAGACACGGTGATTCGCCATACGATGTCAGTGAGCACGCTGATCAGGCCAACAGATAAGTCTGGAACACAACATAGGCTCAGGTGAATTCATGAGATATTTGACAAGCAATCATAATACAGTAAAGTACGCCCTATGTTTCACAATCATGTTCCTAGCGGGGTTTATTTATCTTTTCTGTCATAACAGACTGTTACCGATTGACAATGTTTTTCAGACATAGCTTGTGGAAACATACATGCAGTACAGTAGCAAAATATATTCAATGTACTTAAAT
Source organism: Meconema thalassinum (assembly GCA_946902985.2). Classification (NCBI taxonomy): domain Eukaryota; kingdom Metazoa; phylum Arthropoda; class Insecta; order Orthoptera; family Tettigoniidae; genus Meconema; species Meconema thalassinum. The sequence goes on along the minus strand of OX336390.1, from coordinate 148,095,049 downwards.
GGTAGCATTGAAGATTTTTAGCCTACTACTACAATGAGACTGTACGTCTCTCAACGTCATAAAGCAGAACCTTCTAGCTGCTGGCATTGACACAATTAGCGTCATAATGGAAGGAAATACTGTCGTGTTAGCTGTTAAATTCCGTTGAACATTTTCTAGGATCCCAGTGGAAATTACAAGTATAGATGGGCCGGTCATTCGTGCGCGGTTGTAAGTGCGTGAGATTTTTTCTTAAAACCCGAGTAGAACACTGAGACCGCTGAATATTCACATGAGCTGCCGAGGACATATTGCGCACTTTATTTGCAATGATCACAAAGGTATGAAGGCTCACTGTGCGTGGAGACACCACTGCGCACGTAATATGTACCGGTCAAGAATGAGCGGCCAACTTATAGCTGATGTTAACCGTCCTGTATGCAATATGGCTGCCACTGTCATCCACCGCATCACTTACATGTGGCAGTGCGACTATAGTGAGACGATGGACGATGACTACTATTAACTGCATAAACGGACCAACATCTACACGCAGCAGGGAAGGCGTGATCTTGAACTTCGAAGCCAGGGATGTACAGGATGAGGCGAAATAAATAAAATCTTATGGCTAGCAGCTGGAGCTATCAATTATTGGTTGCCAACCAACCATTTTAGCCACCCTGTCCTAGGATGTCGGCTCTTAAAAGATTTCTCGTATCGTGATTAACAGACGAAATTAATTAAATCTCAGCCACAGGCTGCTCAGTAGATTTCTGGTTTTCACTGCCAGATAGACAGTGTTAAAGAGAAAGTCAAAATTAATCGCCTCAATGGATGCACGACAGTTGAGACCACATTTAGTGATTTTGTGACAGAATGGTTATGTGGACCCGTGTACTTGGGTTTGTGTGGAATTTGTCTGATAACCTGTCTTATTTTGATGGATGAATTAGTGTGTGTATTTGTAAGTCAAGTGAAGATTGGGAAGGAGACGGCCGGGACCTTAAGTTAGGAGCCATCCCGGCATTTGCCTGGAGTGGGAGTGGAAAACCTTGCGAAACCACTTCCAAGATGGGTGAGGTTGGAATAAAACCCACCTTTTCTCAGTTTTGCCTCACGAGACTGGGTGTACCACATTCCAGCACTTAGAGCAGAATTAAATTTCTTGGCAGAGCCTGGCGACTGTCAAGCATCCTAACCGCTACATAAAGTGGTGGTTCTTGTTTAATCTAATAGACAATGGTTGAGCGTATAATTAACAATGATACTTAATTATCATGGGAACATAAGAATTATGGAACGTTCCTGAGCGTTTAATTCCGGCAAAAAAGAACATCCTCTTTTTAGATTTTATTTTTAACTTTTGACATTCATTATTTCTATAACAATGAAATGCACACTAATTTAAATAGCATATAGTGTGCCGTGCCCCTCTAAAAGATTGCCCGCCATTCCTCTGCCACTGGGAATAATCTACAGTTGTACAGAGACTTAAATCCCCTCAGCACTCAAAAATGCACTTCACGATAGTGCTGCAGCTATGAGTAATTGAATATTGCGGGACTGTCTGGGCGGTTCGGCTGACACTAATATAAAACAATTACATTCTGTTCTAACTCTCTTTGCTGTGACACATAAGGCTCGATATGAAGTAATAGTTTCAAAATTTCGTCTTAAAATGATTACGGTATATACGTGTATTTTAAATTATTACACAGATGTTATATCTCCTTTTTCTTGTTTAGAATTTCACGGCCCGGAATATTTTCTTGTTGGTTTATGCCCTGTCAGTGATAAACAATCTTTAATATCGATGGTAAAGAGCCGTCCGCAGCAAACTCTACAGTAAATAAAGTTTTATGATTCCAAGGACACCACTGATGGCATACGAACGGCATACCTGCCTAATACAGGGCGCCAGGAAATGTTATCCGCAGTGCCTACATTAGTCTGCGAGAGCTATAATCAGTAGTTACGTTGGTAGCACTATTGTCGCTTGTATCAAAACCAACAAACAGTAAACTTTGTCCTCACCACAGCCATTCATAACAGATGCTGGAAGTGCTGATGACACATACGCTCGCTTATTGCAATACACACTGACGATTTCGACAGCCTAGAACCCACACGTGTGGGATTCACCCTGTCAAGGACACCGTGCTGCCAACTAAACTGATTATGCTAGCTCTGGCAGAAGCCGGCACTCACTGTGGAGAACATTTCCTGGCACGGTTTACCCAGTGTAAGAATAAAAGGCGCACGGACGGTATGTCCCAGACAAAATTCAGAAAAGCCGAGGTGAACAGCGAACTCCAAACACATAGGCTATACTTTTTTCTGAAGTCTAACTCGACATGACTTGACAGTTTTGATGCTCGCCGAAACTGGCTTGCTCGCTAGCTCGTAAACTCTCTTCGAGGGTACAGGCCGGACCTTTGTTTTAGACGATTGCCCTTGACCTTGAAGCCTGCGGGTGAGCCTACACACACTCACTCTCTCATCCTATCGCTTCACATTTGTTACCACCGATCTGATATAATGGAATTCCGGACTTGAGCAGGCAGTACAGTCCACGTCGAAGTATTATGTGACGCGGAAGTACACGTTATGTAGTTACGAACAGAACGTCATTATATTTTCCAATGACTGTACTTCAGCAGCAGTGTGAAACAGCTTTGTCAATCATCGGACCGCTTGGGGCAGCCGATAACAACACAGGTACTGTAGTAACTCGCCTCCAGGCTTCCATTAAGATTTTTCACTCGTCTAAAACAAGCGTCCGGCCTGTAGTACGGTAATTTAAATTTCCACTGAATTGTGGTTGTTGGAAGAAATGAATACGTAAACGCACTTATAGTGAGCGATGTATTAAAGATGGAGATATGATGTCCGGGACATTTTTGTAGAACTTTACATGCTGAACAATTCTTACACTCATAGTATATAGATATTTTAAACGGTTTATCCAGCGTAAGCTTAAAAGACGCATGGATGTCAGGTTTTTCTTCGACTTTATTCACTGAAATCGTTACTGCTCGTCTTCCTTTATTCATAACTAAATGTTTTTCTACAGAAACCTTTCTCGAGAAATCCTTTACAAAATGGTGAAAACCGAATCATAATCCATCCAGTGGTTCTCGAGAGTATCCGTTACATTCAAAAACCGGGGACTTCGTTTTATACTATGTAGAGATTAATAGAAGCTGTGAAGAAAGCAGTGGCACATGGAAACATAAACTGCCATTTCTTGTGCAGGGTATAACGGGTAGCATACATACAACTCAGTAAGTTGGTCTGTCTACAGCAGGGGTTGCCAACCTAAGGGGCGTGCGGCTTTATCAAGGGGGGGGGGGGGGGCGTGAAGTTATTTCCGATTTTTTTTAAAACTCGAATATTACAATTTTGTAGAATAAACATTTTTCGAATCTCTCCAAGTGATTGTCGCACCAAGTCAATCATTCAAAAGCACTGATAATTGCCAACTGTCGGCACAAACCTCAGCGGAGCCGCGAGGTTGGAGGTGAAATAAGGAATTTGCTGTGTTGTCAGGAGCAAAATCATGCCAATTTTATCGTCTCGTTGGCATATCTTTGTGATTTCTTTGAAGCATTAACAGTTTGAACTTAAAGCTCCAAGGCAAAACACCAATATTATGCATTCCTGAAAAAAAAACACAGTTATGGAAACGCCGGCTTCAGTTGAACAACTTCTCATCCTAATCACTGCCTTAAATAAATTTTGCTGGAAAATACGTGATCGTAATAAACTTTGGTGCAAATTCAGTCACATTTGGATTCCCTGGCACAAGAATTCAACTTTCACTTTCCTGATATCTTGTCGGAAGAATGGTCCTGGATGTTGACAAGAAATTCGTTTGCCATTGACATTGAAGCACTGACAGCACTGCTTCAAGAAGAAGTCATAGATTTGAAGTGTGAATCAAAGCTAAAAGATGATTCTAAAATATTAGGACAGGGTGACTTTTGGGTAAATTGTCTTGCAGTGTATCCTGTAATAGCCAAATTTGCATTGCGTGTCATTGTCCCATTTTCAAAGACATATTTATGCGAGTCAGGATTTTCAACGCTGAGTGTCATAGAAACAAAGCAGTGCTGCCGGCCTGATGTTGCAAGTGATCACCGCTGTGCTCTGTCAAATATCAAACCGAACATACCGAATCTTACCAAGAGAAAACAGTGTCAGCCCTCTCACTGACATTTGTAGACTAATTTAAGGATTTGTTGTAAAAGTGTGTTCTTTGTATTGAGCTATACTCTGTGAGCCGCCAGAATAGGATTGACAGTTCTCGTATCGCCATGTGGTCTGAGAACGAGGTTGCCAAACTGTACAAGCCAGAGATACAGCTGACCAGGCACTGAAGCACGTGGGCTGTAATATTGCAACGCAGAGTATTATGACATCAACTATGCGAACATGGATTGGTCAAGAGGAAGAGGGGCGATGACTGACGTGGAATTTCCGGCGAAATGTCAATCCTATTCATGCAGCTCACAGAGTATAAAATGAAGTTAGTATGTAATAGATAGGCCTATTCCATTATGTAGTGTTATTAGGTTAGGTCTATATCCTCCGCGTCAATCGAAGAGGTTATAGAAGCGATGGGTGGAGAAGGGTGAGGGGGGGGGGGGAGGGGGGGCATGATGAACTCCCGTATCTGAAAAGGGGGGCGTCAGCTGACAAAGGTGGGGAATCACTGGTCTACAGTAATGCGAGTTTCGGAAACGTGGAAAGCACTTACACACGAGTCTTACATGATTCTTACACAGATAAATGGGAACAAATGTTAATGAACGGTAGACAATTACTTAACCTGCATTGTTTCTTATCCTCAGGTAGGAAATGGTTTTGTTGACACGCACTTTGTGATCTCGCCATTGGTGGGCATATCACGACAAGCTGAGATAGATGTGACATACGAGTTGTTCTTCAATCATTTTGGGGCTTAGTTATGAAGGCTACTTAGTTATGTGTCTCTTACAACCTGTGTCATTCTGAGGGCTGAACTAATATGTGTATCTGAAACTGATTTAAGATTTAAGGTAGGAGGTAGCCGTGGACTTAATTTGTGTACGATCCCGACATTTACCTGGAGTAGAAGTGGAAAACTACAGAAAACCACGGAGAACCACGGAAAGCCACTCTGAGGCTGACTGAGGAGGGAATCTAACCCACGTCATTTCAATTCTGCCTCATGAGGCTGCTTATAGCCCGTTCCACTCCTCAAACCAGAATTAAATTTCTTGGCAGAGCCAGGAATCTAACTCGGACCCCCACGGTGATAACAAATAATACTAGTCACTATGTCACAATGGGCCGATAACCTAGATGTTAGGCCCCTTAAAACAACAATTATCATCATCATCATCATCACTATGTCACGAGGCGGATGATCTACGAGTAGAGCACATGTACTCCAATTATTCTCGTTATGTGGTTAGAACTTTGGCTAGTTGCGTGGCTCAGCGGTAACGTTCTCGCTTGCTGGGCCTAAGGTTGTAGGTTCGTATCCTGGCGCAGTCAGCTGGCACTTGAGGGTGCGCAAATGAGAGGGAGCCGTGCCAGTAAATTTACTGGCGCGTTAAAGATCCCCTTTGGGGTAAAATTCCGGCACCCTGGCGTCTCTAGAAGTCAGAGTAGTTAAAAGGGACTAAACATCAATAACATTATTATTATTATTATTAAGAACTTATGTTTTGCTAATTGCTTGTTTCCCTTAACAAATGTTTATTGTTTTCACTTTGACTCGACTTCTTATTCTGCGTGGTGGAACAGCGTCCAAGCTGTTAGCCTCTCACCAAGGTGGAATGGGTTCGATTCCTGGTCAATCCATGTGGGATTTTTGAAGTGAAAGGCCATGTCCTGTGGTTCGGATTCCACGTAAAAAGGAGGTCCCGTTAAACTAAAATCTTCCTTTTTTTTCTTAATCTGCACTTAATTCTAGGCAGAACAATGTACTGGGTCAAAATTTGGATATCATCCTGGAATTGGCCAAACTATGTCCCGTACATCCAACAGCGTAGCTACAGATAATTTCCTCTCATCTGATGGTGAGCGTAGGGGTCAGATGAACATACAATTTTATTACCCCTACAATATGAGCCAGTCGTAGATAAATTACAAGTGCACACACTAGTACAGATACCATAATAATGCAGGTTCTTAAACAGATTCTATACAAACCTAATTACACTGCCCTGATGAAGAGGATGCCACAAACACCAAAAATGAATCAACAGCAATAACAACATCAACAAGAACAACAACGACAACTTTAAACTATGGCATTCGCACTAGTCGCCTCCGTAGCGTAGCGGTCAGCATGGTTAGCTGCCGCCCCGGCGGTCCTGGGTTCAATTCCCGGCTCTGCCACGAAATTTGAAAAGTGGTATGAGGACTGGAACGGGGTCTACTCAGCCTCGGGTGGCCCAAATGAGTAGAGGGGGTTCGATTCCCCCCTCAGCCATCCTCGAAGTGGTTTTCCGTGGTTTCCCACTTCGCCTTCGGGCAAATGCCGGGATGGTACCTTCTTCAAGGCCACGGCCACCTCCTTCCCTCTTCCTTGCCTATCCATCCTAACCATCCCTTACCTTCCCTCATGAGGCCCCTGTTCGCTTTGCAGGTAAGGCCGCCTGGGCGAGGTGCCAATCCCACCTCACCAGTTGTATCCCTTCCGATTCGATGTTTCCAGCTCTAGGACACTGCCCGTAGAGGCGGTAGTGGTGAGTTCCCTCGCTGAGTCCGTGGGTTCCACCAACCTGGAGGGTAAAAGACTAAAAAAAAAAACATTCGCACTAAAATTCGGTTGGTTGGTTCCGCAGTGTAAGGGCTGCGACAACGCGGTCATGTAGCCCCGTGTACTTTGGGTGTGTGCAGAATCTGTCTGATAACCAGTGTTAATTGTGATGGTTGTATTAGTGTGTGTTATCTGTAATTCAGGTAAGAAAAGAAGACGATCAATCAACGACACCTAGTTGGGAAATTGGATACTAGATGCCACCGAAACCAGCACCTGGTGACGAACGCTGGAACTTAATAAAGCGTTAATCAAATCTAATCTACAAATTTAGTTTCACACAATTGTAGTTAGTTGAAGGTTCTTTTACAAGCCATAAATCTATGACATGGGCCCGCCGGATTTACTTCCCCTCCGAAGGAGAGCATACTGAGGGATTTTAACGCTCTTAAAAAATCTGACTACTTCGGCCGGGTATGACTCTGCAATCCTGATCATAGAAGCTCCGCATACTACCAACTACGCCATTGAAGCCGCCGCACTGAAATTTAATAAAGAGTTTTATGAAGCCGAAGTAAGTTCTTGAATACAAAGCATTCTTTAAATTCCTACCCTCTGGTGTTGTTAATGAGCTTAATTGGCATAGCAAAGTGCGGGCAATGAGAACAAGGTAGCGCAGAGGCCGATTACTCCTCTAGACAGGGAAATAGTTTCACTTGTAATCATATTAAACACAGTTTGCTGATAGTTGAGCGGATGGAATGTGTGTGCATTTCAACAGATGGTGAATATATGTGTTGCTAATTACAGTTTCAAGTATGAAGTTACAACACATGCCAGTCTGTTTATTTAAGTCATTAAACACTCTCCAACCTGTGGCCAGCGGGCCATGCCTGGTCTACAGATGTACCCACCTGACTGAGTTTGCGTCAGCGAGATGCCAGTAACCGACTGCAATAGTCACTGTACTTTACGTCTTTATGGTTTGCATGAAACTATAGGTGTTGAGAAAATGCTGAACTAGAACTTAAAACTTTGGTTCCCATCTATGCAGCTAATAATAATAATAATAATAATAATAATAACATAAAAAACCACCAAAAAAGCTTGAAGTAGGCAAACAATACAAAGACATTGTCAAAGAATAAAAATATCTTGGGCAATGGATCGGCTGGAATGCGCTAGAGAAAAAGGCAATGGAATCTAGGAGAAATAAAGTTGAATTGGCCTTCCAATTTACGAAGGACACTTATAACAAGAAGTCTCTCTCCTGGAGTACCAAGATAAGACATTATAACACGGTAATTAAACCAGAAGCCTTATATTCAGCCGAAACATTGTCTCTCACCACCTAGGGACCGCTTGAAAGGCTGGAGGTCAAGGAAAGAAAGATAATACGCAAAATCTTAGGCCCCAAATTTCATAACAACAAATTAATCCATGTCAGGAACGAAACTCTTTACCAAAAAACTGAAAAAACTCTCGGACACAATAAGAAAATGGAGAATTGATTTTTATGGACACATCCTCCGGATGAATTCAAATAGATTAACCAAAAAGATCTTCGACCACTTCCGAAATAAAAAATAAAAAACCTATTTGGTTTAAGGGAACCGAGAAAGACCTTGTGGAACTCCAAATTACAGACACCATGCTCATGGACAAAACAGCCAAAACCGTCACCAAGGATAAGGAACAACGGTTCCAAGTGAAACTCATACAAAAGCGTACGATCCACATCTCTGCCAAAGAAAGGGAAGCAAGATCTCACAGGATGAGGCAATACTGGGCCAAAAGGAAAGCTCAAACCAATAAAATAGGATTGATTTCATGTACTCCAAAGTTGGGTGAAACAAATAAAGAATAATAATATTAATAATAATAATAATACTTGGGCTTTCTTCAGCTTTGAGGGATCCGACACACACAAATTAAAGCCAATTTACAGAAGAAGTTCTTTAATCGAGTGGATATGGTTTGGAAATCATACTTGGATGCAGGCAGAAGGTTAAAGGCCTTAACACCTGGGCAGTACCTGTACTTACGTATTCGTTCGGGATCGCTAAGTGGTCTAAGAGAGATTTAGAGCAGATAGAACGGAGAGTACGAGTGTCAATGACAAAATATCGGCTTCATCATCCTAAGGCAGAGATCGAGCGTATCACACTACCACGGAGCGAAGGCGGTCGAGGGGTCATTGATCTCACAATCGCACAAAGTAGGCAACTGGACCGTCTGCGACAGTACTTCTTTGGCACAAGAAGTACTCCTCTGTATGAAGTCATTGTTGAAAGTGATAAGAGATTCACACCACTACGACTTGCAGACATGTAATATGACACAAAAGAGCACGTTACTTCGTTTGAACAGCGCCAGGTGGCATGGTTACGAAAAGAACTGCATGGTGTACACCCTCACATGCTTAGCCAACATCATGTCGACCGATCATTGTCGAACTTATGGTTGAAGCATGGTTCGCTCTTCAGTGAAACTGAGGGCTTTTTAATTGCGATACAGGATTGTGTCATTGCAACAAAAAATTATAGAAAGCACATCCTTCTAGAGAATGTAGCAGATGTTCGATGTCGTAGATGCACCTCAGCGCTGGAAACCATCGATCATATCATCGGTGGCTGCTCTACGCTGGCTGGTATAGAGTATACCGAGAGGCACAATGATGTTGCTAAGATCTTACATCAAGAACTAGCATTAAAATCTGGACTTCTGGATACGAGCATTGTGTACTACAATTACCAGCCTGCCAACGTGCTTGAAGATGAGTATTATAAGATGCATTGGGATAGACCTATTTTAACCGACCAAAAAATCTTGGCAAATCGACCTGATATTGTCTATCTCAATAAAAGAAAGCAAAAGGACTACTTGATAGACGTTGCTGTCCCACTTAGCCAAAATATGCAAACTACCCAAGCTAAAAAGATAAACAAGTACGCACCGTTGGCGGAAGAAATGCGAAAATGATGGGGACTAAAATGCGTGAGGATTTTGCCATTGGTGATCTCTTCCACGGGAGTTGTTCCAACGACGTTGGCAATGGTTTTGGAGGAACTGAAAATGTAACACCTGATTGCCAGAAGGCAGTGCTGCTGGATACGTGCCATATTGTTAGGTTATTTTTATCTCAGTAATAGGTTTACACTTACAGGGTACTTGATTATCAAATCCGTACCTAGTAAACCGAGTTGTACCATAATTATGAGAAATTGAAGATAATAATAATAATAATAATAATAATAATAATAAGTATGCCATAGAGAAGTTACATGAGTTAGCATCAAAGACAGGACTCCAAATATCGTATAAGAAGACGCATTACATAGTAAATGGAGACCAGAATATCCCGAGATCTCCACTACAGACCAACTATGGAATAATTAGACACGTACCTTCCTTCAAATATTTAGGAGAAATTATTGTACCGTCTGGATTGGACAGGAAAGCTAATTTAGAAAGAGCTACCAAACTTCAGAAAGCATACCGAATAACATGGAATCACTATAATAAAAGAGTGATGCCACGAAATGCAAAATTACGGATCTACCAGACAGTTGTTCTTCCGGAAGCATTGTACGCCTCCGAAACTATATCTCTAGGAGGCCACTCTCAAATTGGTGAAATCGAAATCCAGGAACGTAAAATTCTCAGGAAAATATATGGCCCCGTTTATGTTAATGGTATATGGATTAAAAGGAAAACCACAGACTTGTACACAGTAATCAATAAGTTCACTGATACCGTGCGTAAGAGACGATTGAAATTTTATGGTCACATCTGCCGAATGGACAACACCAGATATGAAAAAAAAAAAACTGCTTGATATAATTAATTCAAAGAAGGTCAAAATCAGTTGTTTAGAAGAAATCAAACAGGACTTAAAGTAAACAAACGTTACAGAAGATAGCATCATGAATCGCAAGACTTTTGGAACCCGAGTTACAAATCACACTTTCGCCGAAAAAGCTAAAAAGACCACTGGAAAAAAATGGACGGAGGAACGTAAGAAGGGGCATAGCGAGTTCATGAGGAGATTTTGGGAGGAGAGGAAGAGGAAAGCTCCATCAACCCGAGTCAACAAGTTCAAGCGCGCTCCCTAAGTGGGCAAAACGAAGAAAGAATAATAATAATAATAATAATAATAATAATAATAATACTGAACTCTATCAAAACACCATTGCGATAACAGACGAAATTAGAAAACGCAGAGCCAAATTGTAGGCTACACTCACATCCACAGGATGGCCACCTCCAGATTGCCCAGGAAACTACTCGGTATCATAACACAGAGCAAATGCGGCACAGAATGGCTTAAAAAGGTATAGAGAGACTTACAAGTCATCAGTATACAAAATTTCGAAGACCGAACTGAGTGCCAGACGAAAATCGCGAATGTTAAGTTCGAACCAAGATCAATACGACAACCTGGATAAAGTGGACGGATGAGAGGAAGAGGGAGCATTCCGCGAGATTTTGGGAGGAGCGGAGGAGACACGCCTCCAAATGACATCATGTTATCAAGTTTAATTGCTCTCCTGTAGGGGAATTTTCGCTTAAATAAATAAATAAATACATAAATAATAGGACATTCAAGTACCTTTGGGAGATAAGATCAACGACTGGCAGAATTCAAGAGGTAAAGAATGATTTAGAATGAAATTATAAGAGAAGAAGACACTGTGGACAGAGATATTTTTCGAAAGAAGGGAAGAGTTGAAAGGAAACCTGAGGAGGAGTGGTCTGAGGAGAAAAAGAAGCAGCGTAGTCTAGGAATGGAGAAATATCGAAATGAACGGAAGGGAAATCAACAAAGAGTGAAGAATTGAAATTGGTGCGTGGTCCATAGCAGGCCTCATCGGAAATAATAATAATAATAATAATAATAATAATAATAATGTATGTCTACCCCTTATTATTCCCGTTTTTCCAACGGGGTCGGGGATGAGATGCGATGAAAGTCTTTGTGGCGATGGTTTTTACGGCCGGATGCCCTTCCTGACGCCAACCTCATGAGAGGAGTTAATGAGAGATGAAATGAATGATGGTGAATGAAACTGGGCAAGGATGTGGAAGGAAGCGGCCGTGGCCTGTCAGAAGGTACCGTCCCAGCATTTGCCTGGTGTTGAAAATGGGAAACCACGGAAAACCATTTCAAGGACGGCCGACGGTGGGGCTCGAACCCACGCGTCTACCGAGTCAGCAGAGAGCTTGGCCCCATGATCTAATGCTGCGCTTTAGCCAGCGTAGCCACTACTGTCGGTAATAATAATAATAATAATAATAATAATCGTAGATCTTCCAGCATATCACAGGAGGCTGTACAACAATTTCATCTACGCACTACTTGAAGAGGCATGACCAAGTAGCCAAGATAATCCATCTGAACCTGGCAAAGAAGCAGTCCTTAAGTAATAATGTTCTGCCTTACTATGAATACATTCCTGATGCTCTTCTGGAGAAGGATACACACAAGCTACTCAGGGACAGGTCATTGATCACAGCTAGACCTGTATCAGCAATCAGGCCAGACATTATTCTTATTGATAAAGTGCAGAAGAAAACTCTTATTATAGACTTCGCAGTCCCTAACTCGCATAATATCCAGCACAGATATGCTGAGAAAGTGACGAAATACATGACTCTGGCTGAAGAGATCCGACAGATGTGGCGACAGGAATTTGCCACTGTATTGCCAATCATAATCTCTTCCACAGGGATCATACCGAAGTCACTGAAGGCCAAACTCCCTGGGGTCCACCATAATCTGCATACTAGTATGCAGAAAGTAGTTATTTTAGAGACCTGCTCCATAGTACGTTCGTTCCTCAACCTACCAATATAGAGAACTCCACTCCATCTTGCAAAAAATGCAGATGAAATAGTGAATTTAACCCAACGATATGGTGAACATATGAGTATACTAATACTAATAATAATAAAGTATTCAACATATCACCTCTGGATGCACGCAGCTGTCATGAACTGAATACAGTATAAGCGCAGGCATGATGCTGTACCAAAAATCCTGCATCAAGACCTACTGTATCTGGGAAAAGCCAACTTTTAAAACAGAACAAGGTTCTGTACTAGCAGTAGGCTTTTGTTCCAGAAAACGTTGTTGAAAATGAGCATTTCAGACTTCATTGGGATTGGACTGCAATCACCGAAAGGACAATGCATCATAATAGGGGTGACATAGTAATCTTCAAAACAGATTACCTGGAGTAGAAATGGGAAACCACGGAAAACCACTTCCAGAATGGCTGAGGTGAGAATCGAAGCCACCTTTTCTCAGGTTAATGTGCCCCATTCCAGCCCTCAAACCAGAATTCAATTTCTTGGCAGAGCCGAGATTCGAACCCGGACCTCCCGGACGACAGCCAGGAATGCCGGGAGGGTTCCTAACTTAAGGCCACGGTTGCCTCCTTCCCAGCCCTCACCTGAATCACAAATACGCACACTGCTAAAGTACACGGGGCTCGAGGTCCAAGCCCCTCGTTGTTGTTGATTAATTGAAGGGCTTTGCAATATCGTGATCATATAGTTCCGGGTACTTGGGTGTGTGTAGAATTTGTCTGATAACCTATGTGATTGTGACAGCTGTACTAGTGTGTGAAATTTTAAATTGTAACTAGGATACCTTTGCCGCTCTCCATCTTGGTAAATGCCTTACTTCAACTCCCGGGGTACCTACCCTAATAATTGCAGTTACACACACTATTATAGACAGGGTTCGGATTTTTAGGTAAATAAATATTTTTTATGTAAATACATATTTTAAGCATTTTGCTATAAATACATAAATCCCTGCTTTTCACTTATTAGCAAATAAAAAGACATAATCTCTTAGGCTATATATAATCCAAAATTGACTCATCACCGCAGGGCTCAAACCACTAGACCTAGAAAGCTGAAATTTTGCATGTTGGTTGATCCGAGTATGTCAAGACTCACTAAGAAACGGTTTTTGAAAATTCAATTTTTAAGTGACGTTTTTCGGCCCTTTGGCATTGACAATCCAAAATTGACTCATCGACGCAGGGCTCAAACCACTAGACCTAGAAAGCTGAAATTTTGCATGTTGGTTGATCCGAGTATGTAGAGGCCCAATAAGAAACGGTTTTTGAAAATTCAATTTGTAAGTGACATTTTTCGGCCCTTTGGCACTGAGCAAGGACAGTCGGTAAAATGTTCGGATTTAGCTCATTTTTAGCCGCCAGATACGAGAAAGAATACTCGGAGGTCCTGTAGGGACCCCGAAACACACTTTTTAAGTTCCTAAAATGAACGGTTTCGGAGATATTCCCAAATAACTGTGTTCCCTCTGAAAACAGATCAACGTTACTATGGCAACCGCTGAAATTTCGCAGACCGGGGATAGTCTTCTTGCAATATCTCGAAAACCGTTCGTTTTGGGGCCTTAAAACGCTGGGTTTGTTTCCCACTTCTAACCACGAACGTTGCTCCTCGCATTGACACGCATACAATGAGATATATTTTATATATAGAGGTTGCTTTTGGGGTTCGGATACGATCGTGATTTTGAGTCTAATTTTATACTCTTTCGGCTGGTTGTTGTAAGCGAGCTTTCAGAGGTTTACTCGAATTTACAATGTTAAGATACTTTCTATTTTGCACGGTATGCTTTCATTTTCTTTATAAATTTGTTTTTTCTTAACTGAATATTTTTGTTTGCCATTTTTGTTTGCCAATTTTGATCTGCTCTTTTTCGTTTTAACTGCAACATATATTCACGGTCGAATGTGTCGTATTCTACTGGCTGTCGCGTTATTTATTATTGTTTCTTAATTACTCTTATTGAGGAATTGGGCAAACTTATTTCAATAAAGTTGTTATTTTGTCTTTCACGGCCATTGAATCCCCGCACAAGGCACGGCTTAAACCTAGAAAAGTTGCTGAGTTGTACTAATGGACTAATGGTGCAGCATAAAAGAGGAGAATTGAGGCTTTTGAAATGTGGTGATACAGGAGAATGATGATCAGATGGGTAGATAGGGTAACAAATGAAGATGTATTAAGACGAGTGGGAGAGGAGAGATGTTTCTGGCGACTGCTAATGAAGAGAAGAGATAGGAGGGTAGGACACATATTATGACACCCAGGAATAGCAAGCTTACTGTCGACCAAAATATTATGTGCACTCGAGTTTGAAGGTTGTTTATGAAGTAACCAATAGACCTTCATAAAATCCAATGACATCAATTTTCGTCGTCCGATTTTACGTTAGTTCATGTAGGTTTGGAATTTTTAATTTATATTTTAATATTTTTTATCGCAGTTGGAACACAAAAAGTGCCCCTTTTTAAGCGTGTTTCACAAACCCGTCATCCGATCGAATCCAAATTATAACACAATATACATTGGAATGTTGTATAACTGCTTTATTAATTTCAAAATTTTGTGTGTTCAAGAACGAATGTTGTTATCATTTTTGTAAGGTAACTCTTTCTCGGCTCGGGGTCGTTGGAAAATGTAGTTCTTGGTTGCGTTGTAATCCTTATACATCAAAAAGTTATGCTGAATGACTGTGAAATAGGTAAATTAATTCACTTATTTTATATCGGTTTGTATTTGTACGGAGAATTAAGACATGGTTCACCAGCTAGCCGCTCCGGGAAAAGCTATACAGCGTTGCTGATATGGAGCCCATCACTTCCGAGCGAGACGCGCCATGACGCGTGATGTAGCCCATCTTGGCAATGCTGTACTGCTTTCACCGGAGCGGCTAACTGGTGAACCATGTCTTCATTCTCCGTACAAATACAAACCGATATACAAAAAGTGAATTAATTTACGTATTTCACAATCATACAGCATACCGTTTTGATGTATAAGGATTACAACGCGACCAAGAACTACATTTTCAAACCGTCCCGAGCCGAGGAAAAGTTACCTTACAAAAATAATAACAACTTTGTTTCTTGGACACACAAAATTTTAAAATTAATAAACCTGTTATACAACATTCCAGTGTATATTGTGTTAAAATTTGGATTCGATCTGATGACGGGTTTGTGAGATAATAATTCTTAAATGTGACGCATGGTTGAAAATCGCTTAAAAACGGGCACTTCTTGTGTTCCAACTGTGATAAAAAATATTAAAATATAAATTAAAAGTTCCAAACCTACATAATCTAACGTAAAATAGAACGACGAAAATGATGATGTTATTGGATTTTATATAGGTCTATCGGTTACTTCACAAACAAACTTCAAACTCGAGTACACATAATAGTTTGGTCGACAGTAGTTATGGATGGGAGGGTCGCGGACTAGAACTGTAGGGGTAAACCAGGGTTAAACAGATTGCCTCGGATGTAGGGTGTGGGAGCTATGTAGAAATGAAACGATTAGCTCAGGAGAGGGATACATGGAGGGCTGCATCAAACCAGTTAAAAAACTGAAGACTCAAACAACAACAATCAGGAATTTTAATTACTTAGAGAGGCATGTGGGGCAAAAGGGTCGTTGGAGAATTTCAATCCCTGGGATGTAACACTGGAAGAGACTGCATAATGTACATCAGCGGCCAAGGTGAGCGATATTTAACTATAGGTCTATTAATAGGGATATGTTTACGTTCAAATCATCAATTAGTATGGCCAAATTACATCCAGAATAGCTTAAGTAAGAATAATTTTAATTCCCCATATTCCGATAGAGTTGCCATTCCAGTGTGCAAGAGTGCAGTTCCCTCTTCAAACAATATTCGCAATTTCTTTAACAAAGCGCAATGACACACACTTAATAGTAGCACGTGTACATTTAGACAAAACCATTTTTTCACATGGCCAACTGTATGTGGCGTGCTCGCGAGCATCCGGACAACAAAATCGTTATGTCTCAGCAGAGGATGGCAAAACCATAAACGTAATTTTAAAATGTGTTAACATAATGTAACATCGAACCCTGCAGACGTTCACAACTCGATATAATTCCCACTTTGCTGATCATATCAATGTACTGTATGTATCAGAATATTCAGAATTAGAATGGACACACCTATAGCCGCGATTGCTGTAATAGAATAGACCAAATATCAGCAATAATGCATCGTCCCCATTGTCTTGATCGCGGGCGAAGCCGCGGGTACCTGCTAGTATTTACATATTTTTAAAATCGGTATGCAAGATCTTTCAGTTTATTGCATTTTTGTTCTGTGTTACTTCAACTGGGATGAATCTGTGAGCTATCTAATCTTCATGCAGAGCATATGCCAGCTTGCAACTGTGTTATTCTTAACTTGTCGCCCCGTGCCACTCACTGTGGAAGCTGGGGATTTCCTTGTCCATAGCCATATTGCACCACGTGCTAGACCCCCCAGCTACCTGGAACCAGTGCCACTCACAATCTCACATGCAGTTCATTTCTGGTTCTGTGAAGTGTAAGGCAGTTCTACGATGCCTAAAGTAAATACAACTACAAGCTATCGTCTGCAGCAGTATGTTGCAGAATTTAAAGATAATTTTACTTCTGATGGGGGCGTTCTGTTCTGCCTACCTTGTGGGAAAGCGATCATGGCTGAACAGCGATTTCAAGTTACACAACACCTCAAGGGCAAGAAACATATTGCCGCAGTTTCGCGCCTTCGGAATAAGTGTTTCGCGATAATCGTCGGTCATTTGTGATGGACAACCTGAAGATGTGTCTCGTTGTGTATTATAATGCTTCAGCAGTCAGTGAGACATAGCATAAATTGTATTCGCGTGAACTACATATTGTTTATATTCACATTAATAAACTAAATTATATTTAAATATTTTTAGTCTTTTGTCACATATTTCAGGTATTTTTAATACATAAAAAATAAATATTTTCCCAATTTTTAGCACCTAAAAGTCCGAGCCCTAATTATAGCCATCAGAGAAACAGAGGTTATCTGTCAAATTGAGCACTCACCCAAGCACACGGGACTGATAACCAAGATGTCTCAAGATCCTAAAACGAATTAACAAACACAAAACACAGAAGGCGGCTGCCAAAACCAAAATAAGGTAATCCAAATATATGTTTTGAGAAAGTTCATGAGACTGGGCGTGGGTGGAGTGCGGTGTGTCGTTTGTCTCTTCATCCTAAAAGTATTCGGTGGCGGTTGGTCTGTCAACGAGTTTGTTGACGGAGTGAGTGGTCTGGATGATAGACTTGTGTGATGTGGTTTGGATCCTGGCCAAGCAGCACAGATCAGAGACAAAGCACATACATATTCACATTCCCAAGTCATCACACCGTCCTCTGCCAGTTTATCTGCAGTGAGTACTGACTGCTGCTCAGTAATGTGTAAGGAACGGATGTTTATGTACATAAATATATTTATTTGCTTATAGATAAAAGGCTGTAACTAAGACAGAAATTCAGAACTCGAACACTGTAAGCTGTAAATGAAATTTTATTTCACATAAATATAAATGTTCTTAAATTTTTTATGTAAATACATATTTTAAATATTTTGAATGAAAAAAAAACATAATATGTTATTTTTTGTTCTAATACATGCATTTTTATTTTTCATGGTTGTAATTTTTCAAATATGTTTTCGTTTAAGTAAGTCCTGATGAATTTCGATATATTGAACTCAAGTGTTTACAAATTTGTAATATTGAAACAAACTATTTTTGAAATTGTATACATATTTTTTTCAAGTTCTTACCTATTTACATCTCATGAAAAAAACAAGATGTTCAGTAAAGAACATATAGCCTACTTTCTCCTAAATGCATGGGTATTGTTATAACTCTTTGTCCTTTTCAAGGAGTATAATTGAATGTTGGATGTAGTAGCTTGTTGAAATACAACGTGTTATAGAGATATTAAACATGAATATGAGGTGCCCTTTGCTAGTGCTACCTCTGTAAAAAAATTCATTCAATTCGGTTTCACCGTGTTTGAATTGATCTGGGGAATGGATTTGCACACATACATGGCCGCTATTTGCAAACTATAGGGCTGATGACCTTGTAGTCAGTCATAAGATGCTTTCCACAAAAAGGCATGTTGTTGCAAAATCCGGTAGAGATCAAATTATTAGGATGGTCGAAATTTGATTTAAGCTTTTAACATTTGGGTGGCCGTCATTCCGTTTCCGTCAAGATGGTGGCGATATAAAACATGACACTGAGGTGCCTTTTGCTAGTGCTACCTCTGTACCAAATTTCGTTCAATTCGGTTTCACCGTGTTTGAATTGATAGGGGGAATCGATTTTGACACAAAGATGGCCGCCATCCGCAAAATATTAGGCTAATGACCTATTAGATTTGTCAAAGGATGCTCCCTTCACAAAGGTATGTTGTTGAAAAATTTGGTAGAGATCGGATGATTAGGTTAATCGTAATTTGATTTAAGCTTTGAATATTTGTGTGGCCACCATTACGTTTCCGTCAAGATGGCGGCGATATAAAACATGACACTGAGGTGCCCTTTGCTAGTGCTACCTCTGTACCAAATTTCATTCCATTCGGTTTCACCGTGTTCGAATTAATAGGGGGAATCGATTTTGACACAAAGATGGCCGCCATCCGCAAACTATTAGGCTAATGACCTATTAGATTTGTCAAAGGATGCTCCCTTCACAAAGGTATGTTGTTGAAAAATTTGGTAGAGATCGGATGATTATGTTAGTCGTAATTTGATTTAAGCTTTGAACATTTGTGTGGCCGCCATTACGTTTCCGTCAAGATGGCGGCGATATAAAACATGACACTGAGGTATCCTTTGCTAGTGCTACTTTTGTACCAAATTTCGTTCAATTTGCGCTCACCGTGTTCGAATTGATAGGGGGGGGGGGACAGACATTCAGAGTACACTCACACACACACACACACACACACACACACACAGACTCACACACACACATACACACACACAGACAGACACACTTTTTTTCGCCCTGTAGTGATCTCATAAGCCTACTTTCATTTTTTGCAAAAATCGAAAGTAGGCTAATAGGCTGTGAGTGTCCCTATAATACAATCTAAATGGATGAAGAGTTTTCAATGAAACTCGGTAAGGACAAACTACTAGGCCTACCTTGCCTAATCTTAACTGTGCCTACAAAATTTAAATAATTTTCACCAATCCAGCCACGAATTGATTGCCGGTGTTCGAGATGGGAACTATTCTTTGTTTACTTGTGTCACACGTCAGCCTGCTTCGTTGACAGGTACAGTTGCGCGAGTAGGATATGATTCAGCTCCAGTAGCCTCAGTCATTGCGTAACTGTCCGTAGTGACATGAGTTCTTGTGACGCTCTTCTGACGCAATACTGCTTGACGTATGTGCAACCCGCACTCAGTGTCCTCCGCTTCGCCCCGCGGGGCTCATGCCACAATAAACAACAAACGCTAGCGCAGCCACGCTCAGCGGCAGTCAAATCTTGAATGGGTAATATCACCCTGAAATGTTGTATGGTGATAGAGGATACGTTCACATACAGTATTATGTGACTTTAAAAAACCTGTCAAGTACAAAATCAACATGGTCCGCTAGCAAAGTTGAAATATGTAAATGGAATTTTCTCGCGATTTAGTCATCAGAGCGTAGTAAAAATGGTAGGAGGCAAGTGCATGCCGTCACAGGGACTGAACATACCTGTCTGTAGGCAAATGTTAATGTCTAACTCAGTGGTTCCCAACCTGGGGGGTGCGCCCCCTTAGGGGGGCGTGGGGCATCCAGGGGGGCGTGGAGTGATATCAGAATTAAGTTTTTTTAAACTAGAATATTACAATTTTGTATAATAAACATTTTTCTAATCTCTCCAAGTGATTGTCGCACCAAGTCAATCGTTCAACAGCACTGGTAATTAATTGCCAACTGTCGGCACAAACCTCTGCGGAGCCGCGAGGTTGGAGGTGAAATAAGGAATTTGCTGTGTTTTAAGGAGCAAAATTATGCCAATTTTATTGCCTCGTTGGCATATCTTTGTGATTTCTTTGAAGCTTTGAACAGTTTGAACTTACATTTTCAAAGACATATTTATGCGAGTCAGGATTTTCAACGCTGAATGTCGTAGAAACAAAGCAGCGCTGTCGCCTTGATGTTGCAAGTGATCTCCGCTGTGCGCTGTCAAATATCACACCAAACATACCGAATCTTACCAAGAGAAAAAAGTGTCAACCCTCTCACTGACATTTGTTGACTAATTTAAGGATTTGTTGTAAGAGCGTGTTCTTTGTATTGTGCTAAAATGAAGTTAGTATGTAAGAGATAGGCATATTGCATTATGTACTGTAGTGTTATTAGGTTAGGTCTATTGTGCCCAACTCTAGGAATGGGTATTCCAAGATTCAGACACCTAGATATCAAGGGAAAGGCTACAGACGCTTTTGAAAGTTGAGATATTTGAATATCGCGCTCCATTGTTTCTAGAAGCAATTGGAAATTTTATACCGCTAAGAGCATGTCAAGTGACGTAGCGAGTAATAGCAGAGGTCGAGGCTATTTATTGATTAAATAGTTAGCCTTGGAGTAGAGACTTGAGACTTGGATCAGATTACTGGCACGGCCAAATGAAAGAGAATGCACTTAGTATCAAGTAAATCGGACCAGGGATACAAGAGATATGAGGATTTCCAGATTTCAGCTGATTCAGCGTGACCCTGAATGTTTTGAATAAAAGCCGGCCGGCACAGGCATCATTAGCTCACTTCGAAACAAGCACTTGCCTAGCAAGGTGCCGCTACGCTGAGCCAAGGCACATGGTTGCCGGATCTACGCAGAAGTTATTTTCAAAATTGTGATAGTCACAAAAGTGCTGCGCTACGAGTGGAACTTAGTAAGTTTTCGGCAGAGAGAATCACTAAGGTGATTGATATTTTTCTACAGACACTGGTGAAATATTTTATTTCTACATGGACATATGCTAGACTTTGTCTAGAATAATACTTTGTCACAGACCAGTAATAATCTAATACTTGGATATTTTAGTCCAATTTTAGTCAGTTTCATAATTGTAACCTGATAACCACTTCGATCTTTCAGTATATTGAAGGCCAGTCTATCACGGTGTTGTTCATTAGCCAACGCAGGGAAACTACATGTTGCTTCGCGCATGGTAGATGGTGTGAAGCCATGCCCAGGGAACGATCTTCAGAACAGCCGTTGATTGGTTAGACTGTCAGTGTTTTCTTGTACTGAAACGATTACCGTGAGTTATGTTACAACTGACATATTTAAGAATAGATCACTTAGATCTGACCCCATTTAAGCAAACTGTTATGGAGTTAACAGAAGCCAATGTTAAAATGGATCAACAGTTACTTCAAACGTCAAGAGATATTACCACTATGTCTTGCTAGACGGATTGTGGGTATATAATGGCGGCCGATACAAGGATTATACGTGCTTGTCCGATAGGGCATGTTTATGGATAAATCTGGTACAGACCAGGTTCGCTACGCTTCAAGACCATCAAGAAATGTAAGCCACATTTTGACTTTATATTATGCCTAGCTAATTGGAACAAACTCATTTTCTGCAGATGACCAACACATTTTTTTCTTCGTATTTAAATTTTGCAATGATTTACTCAAGACATATTAGAGTTATTCTGAGTATTTTCAGCACTCAGAACAGTTTAGGATCGATGACCGAGCATATCGAGCATTTATTTGAATATTTCATATTTTTGGGAAGTCACGGAAAACCGTCGATATAACTGTAAAAGTTAAAATTTTTGTTGTTGAGGAATGGATATTTTTTCCATATTCGAAGGTTAGAACATGTGGATTCTCACATAATGAGATGATAATTAAATATATTTAAAATAATATAACACATAATAATAATAATAATCCACTAATAATAATAATAATGATTTTTATAACTTTTCTAAATAATTTTGGATGTTATATTTTCTAATAATCACATTTATTGAGAGAGAGCTATTGAAGTAGTTTAATCATTTCTAGTTTGGAACAGGAGATTTTCCGAAGGAGAGTGGTTAGCGCAAGCCCGCATTCAACCAACATTTCAGTTCTGGTTGAACAGTTAATATTTGCAATGAGCAAAGTATATTTTTCAGATAACACGGAGAGGCATGAAACGGGAAGCAAATGATATTTGTATCAAATAGGATATTTTTGTATTTATATAAAATCATGACGTAAATACACTCGAAAGTGAAATAAAGATTTTCATAAGTATGGCAAATTCACGGGTTGAACTGGATGGTAAAATAAAATAAACTTGTAAGTTTATTAATCTTCCAGTGTTGATAACAAGCAGAGGCTTGATTTATTGTATAAATTTTGGGAAGAAAATTTATGGGTGTGGAGTAGTTGAAATGCCATTCCCAGGTGCGCATGTTTAAGTCGCAGGAATGAGGAGGTTGTTTGGAGCATCAATCAAATAGCAGGTTCGATGGCTCAGGTTTATAGAAGGAGTATTGGAACTACACATTTCGTCGT
Source organism: Meconema thalassinum (assembly GCA_946902985.2). NCBI lineage: Eukaryota > Metazoa > Arthropoda > Insecta > Orthoptera > Tettigoniidae > Meconema > Meconema thalassinum. The sequence continues at coordinate 148,071,877 of OX336390.1, read as the reverse complement.
ATGAATGACCCGAAGGTTATTTCTTAGAAACCATCAGTTCTTATTTCAACCTTGTTTACGGATTCCATTTAGACTTTGATTTTGCTAGAACCCGGATTTGTCATGATAGTAGTTTATTCTTCTTCAGAGGAAGACCTTTGCCGTTGTTGTTGTAATATTGTGTTCTTATGAAAATAATAGAATGGGCCACTGCCAATTAAAAATAATTCTATAACCACGAATAATTTGAAGGATGTTTTCAATCCTAGTGCCATGAACTAAATGAATTTATTATAAAGCTATAATTCTTATTTCCGCATTCTGTCGAAGAATTGCAAGTTGTGAAAATTACTAAAATGGCCATGAATATAAATATTTTTCATAATAATGATTCCAAGTGGAAAATTGAATAGTTGAATGGTCCAACAATTTAGTGATCAAGTGGATGATTCAGAAATCATATATTTTGTTAGGAACTTGAAGTTCATAATCGAGTCACTTCTCGAAACGTTTAATGTCAGAAGAACAATTAATTTGGTTGTGCTTCGCACAGTTCTTCGATGCTATGCTCAATGGTCAAATACTTTTCAGATGTTATTAATATGTGTACATAATTTGTGTTGATTCAGAAATAATAATATTTTTGGACAATATATTTTTGAAACTGGAAAAATAAGTGAAAGTTAAAAATTCTATGAACATTTATTCTACGAGTGTTAATATTATGTAAAAATTCAAACAGTGAACTACGATATTTCCAGTAAAGACAATTAAATTTGAACGGGATTTAATCATGAATGAATATAATTTTGGAACACAGTCTACAGGACTAATAATCAGACTTGTGTTTCCAAAAAATAATTGTCCAATGTGTTTGGAAAATTTCTGTACATTGTGTAAATAGGATGTGGGTCGCCACACGTGAATGATGCTGCTTTGAGCATTTTTGCAGTCAATTTTAAATTCAAAATAAAATGAGATAATTTTACATGATGTGTTATGCCCAGTTGAATCTCCTTCTATCCTTATTGTTGCATTAAGCCAAAAATCAGTAAAGCATTTTTAGCCTACTTTCGATTTTTGCATAAATGAAAGTAGACTTATGAGATCAACACAGGGCGAAAAAAGTGTGTCTGTCTGTGTGTGTGTATGTGTGTGTGTGAGTCTGTGTGTGTGTGTGTGTGTGTATGTGTGTGTGTGAGTCTGTGTGTGTGTGTGTCTGTCTGTGTGTGTGTGTGAGTGTGTGTACTCTGAATGTCTGTCCCCCCCTATCAATTCGAACACGGTGAATGCGAATTGAACCAAATTTGGTACAGAGGTAGCACTAGCAAAGGACACCTCAGTGTCATGTTTTATATCGCCGCCATCTTGACAGAAACGTATTGGCGGCCACACAAATGTTCAAAGCTTAAATCAAATTACGACAAACCTAATCATCCGATCTTTACCAAATTTTGCAACAACATACCTTTATGGGGGGAGCATCTTTTGACCAAACCAATAGGCCATCAGCGTAATAGTTTGCGGATGGCGGCCATCTTTGTGTGAAAATCGATCCCCCTATTAATTCGAACACGGTGCAACCGCATGGAACGACATTTGGTACAGAGGTAGTACTAACAAAAGGCACCTCAGTGTCTTGTTTTATATCGCCGCCATCTTGATGGAAACGTAATGGCGGCCACACAAATGTTCAAAGCTAAAATCAAATTACGACTAACCTAATCATCCGATCTCTACCAAATTTTGCAACAACATACCTTTACGGGGGGAGCATCGTTTGACCAAACTAATAGGTCATCAGCCTAATAGTTTGCAGATGGCGGCCATCTTTGTGTGAAAATCGATTCCCCCTATTAATTTGAACACGGTGCAACCGAAGAGAACGAAATTTGGTACAGAGGTAGTACTAACAAAAGACACCTCATTGACATGTTTTATATCTCCGCCATCTTAACGGAAACGTAATGGCGGCCACACAAATATTCAAAGCTTAATTCAAATTACGATTAACCTAATCATCCGATCTCTACCAAATTTTGCAGCAACATACCTTTATAGAGGAAGCATCCTTTGACCAAATGACTAGGTCATTAGCCTAATAGTTTGCGGATGGCGGCCATCTTTGTGTGAAAACCAATTCCCCCTGTTAATTCAAACACGGTGGAACCGAATGAACGAAATTTGGTACAGAGGTAGCACTAGCAAAGGGAACCCCAGTTTCATGTTTTATATCGCCACCATCTTGACAGAAACGTAATGGCGGCCACACATACGTTCAAAGCTTACGTTAAATTACGACTAACATAACCATCCGATCTCTACCAAACTTTGCAACAACATACCATTATGGAGGGAGCATCCTTTGACCAATCTAATAGGTTATTAGCCTAATAGTTTGCGGGTGGCGGCCATCTTTATGTCAAAATTGATTCCCCCTATTAATTCGAACACGGTGGAACCGAATGGAACGAAATTTGGTACAGAGGTAGCACTAGCAAAGGGCACCTCAGTGTCATGTTTTATATCGCCGCCATCTTGACGGAAACGTAATGGCGGCCACACGAATGTTCAAAGCTTAAATCAAATTACGATTAACCTAATCATCCGATCCCTACCAAATTTTGCAACTACATACCTTTATGGAGGGAGCATCCTTTGACCAATCTAATAGGTCATTCGCCTAATAGTTTGCGGATGGCGGTCATCTTTGTGTCAAAATCGATTCCCCCTATTAATTCAAACACGGTGAAACCGAATGGAACGAAATTTGGTACAGAGATAGCACTAGCAAAGGGCATCTCAGTGTCATGATTTATATCGCCGCCATATTGACAGAAACGTAATGGCGGCCACACAAATTTTTAAAGCTTAAATCAAATTACGACTAACATAAACATCCGATCTCTACCAAACTTTGCAACAACATACCTATATGGAGGGAGCATCCTTTGACCAATCTAATAGGCCATTAGCTTAATAGTTTTCGGATGGCGGCCATCTTTATGTCAAAATTGATTCCCCCTATTAATTCGAACACGGTGGAACCGAATGAACGAAATTTGGTACTGAGGTAGCACTAGCAAAGGGCACCTTAGTGTCATGTTTTATATCGCCGCCATCTTGACGGAAACGTAATGGCGGCCACACAAATGTTCAGAGCTTAAATCAAATTACGATTAGCCTAATCATCCGATCTCTAGCAAATTTAGCAACAACATATCTTTATGGAGGGAGCATCCTTTGACCAAACTAATAGGTCATCAGCCTAATATTTTGCGGATGGCGGTCATCTTTGTGTGAAAATCGATTCCCCTTATCAATTCGAACATGGTGAAACCGAATGAAACGAAATTTGGTACAGAGGTAGCACTAGCAAAGGGCACCTCAGTGTCATGTTTTATATCACCGCTATCTTGACGGAAACGTAATCGCGGCCACCCAAATGTTAAATTCTAAAATGTAATTACGACCAATCTAATAATCTAGTCTCTACCAAATTTTGCAACATCATATCTTTATGTGGGAAACATATTCAGACCAAATTGCAAGAGCATCAGCCCAATAGTTTGCAGATGGTGGCCAAGTATGTGTGCAAATCGATTCCCCCTATCAATTCAAACACGGTGAAACCGAATTGAACGAAATTTGGTACAGAGGTAGCACTAGCAAAGGGCACCTCATATTCATGTTTAATATCCATATAACACGTTGTATTTCAACAAGCTACTACAACCAACATTCAATCATACTCCTTGAAAAGGACAAAGAGTTATAACAATACCCATGCATTTAGGAGAAAGTAGGCTATATGTTATTTACTGAACATCGTGTTTTCACTTGATGTCGTTTTTGCGATTAGCTTTAACCCATCTGGTGCCCCGGGATATTTTGCCTCTCGTGCTGACTGATTATTGGTAAAATGCATATGTGGTCGTGCGGACTCCGGTCTAAACGGGCACATAAAATAAGATAGAGAGAGAAATGGCTTCGAACGTGGGTCTCGAGTTAGACACGGTCAATCGCATGCCGATTTAAATTGTGATAATTTTTATATAGATATTTTGGGAGTTGAGAGATGTCTGGTTTGGATGAATAAATTAGTAGGAAACCCAATTAGTGGGGAAAATTAAAAATTTAACCGGATTAATAATTAGAAAGGGTTTGATTATTTTCGATAATGGCTTAACCATTACGGCGTCAAGTAAATTCAGTAGTAAACGTTCGATGACTGGACATACGCATTATTAGAATCCAGGTGGAGGATATTTGAGAACTTGCATATTTTTCTTGTGATATTGTGGTAAATGTAATTCGTAAAAGTAGAGAATTTTGTTTTTCCATCACGTCGACATTAGGACAAATCTCATTTTATTAGAGTGTTCCAATTAGCTATTCATATTTCTTGTTCTAGTTATAAGCTTGTGTCTGCCAATATTGTATACCCCTAAGTTTTGAATAATAATTGAAAATTATGGAAGAGATGATGAGGATGATGAGGAGTTTGGAGGAGAGTTCAAAAGAGGCTGGACGGCTTGTAGCCGCCATTATGAAAGAAAATACAGAGGCTTTAGAAAAGAAACTTAAAGAAAATTCTGATTCTTTAGAAAATAAACTTTAAGAAAATTTAAATGATAAACTTAAAGAAAATTCTGATTCTTTAGAAAATAAACTTAAAGAAAGTTTAAATCATAAACTTAAAGAGAGTTCTGATTCTTTAAAAGATAAGTTGAAAGAAAATTTAAATAGTAAATTTAATTCTATGGAAAATAAATTTAAAGAGAATTCTGAAATTTTGAAAATGTCACTTGAGAGTAAAATATATAAATTATGCGAAAAAACACATGAGCTCGAAACTTCATTAGCTACTAACGCAAGTTTAATGGACGATAAATTTCGCGATGCCGACCTAAGATCCCAAAGCTTAGCTGATAGGATAGAACATGGTCTTAGGAAAGTTGGTGAAGACATGATCAACCTAGAAGTCAGAGTGAAGAAAGAGAGTAATGAGATGGGAATTCTAGTTGTTCAACGTTTGACAGAACCATTCAAAGAACTCGTAATGGGAGAAATAAGAGAAGGTGTGATTAATGAGTTACAAACTGAAATTAAAACCACAGTTGTCAATGAAATTAAAGACACACTCAAGCTGGAGAACCAAGAGGGAATCAAGGAAATTAGGGAATCTTTGTCATCCCATATTCAAGTAATTTCCAAACATATCCAAGCAACTCAGAAGGACATATCAGATATGACCGGGTCGTTGAAAAGTCACGAGGCTGTTATGAACCAGATATCAACTGATGTCAAGGAGAATTGTAAGGAAACCGAAGCAATTAAGAAAATGGCAGAAGAAAACCATAAGGAACTTGAGGCTATGAAAACCCAAATCAAGGACGAGAAACAGTCTGACCATCTGTTGAAAATGCCAAGTGTAAGGGGAAAAGAACAGATACAGATAAATCTAGGAGCAGCTAGAGAAACTGATAGTCAAAGACAGGATGAGGTCAGGACAGTATTTCAATCCAACCCCATAACTGTATTCAAGAATGTAGAGGATAAGCCTTCAAAATTTTCAGGGCGAGATTCGGTGACACCCGTGGAATTTTTGAGAGAAGCAGGTGATTACCTGAAAGATTCCAAGATCCCTAAGGAAAGACAGATCCGAGTGATAGGGAAGTTTTTGGAAGGTCCTGCACTTCTTTGGTTTAGAGCTTTTAGGTCCACTCTAACCAATTTTGAGGAGTTTTCTCGTGGGTTATTAAAAAAGTTTTGGTCCCCGGAAACCCAACAGCAAGTCAGAGCAGAATTATATTCAAAGAGATTCTCGACGTCACAGCCTACTCGATACTCTACGTACTTTTCTGGACAGCTTTCTAAACTACAACATTTAGATCCGCCGATGCCAGATAACGAATTAATTACTGCATTAATACGTCAGTTTCCAGCAGACGTCCAAAGGACTTTGATGGCTGCTGACATTTATAATATGGAGCAATTTGACGAGGTATTACAGAAGCTTGATCATATGAACGCTCAATTCTTCCATCAGAAGGGAGGAAAGAATAACAACGCTGTGTACGCTGTTATGGCCGATAGTTATTCCCAAACACCTCGAGAGATTCGAGAGGGGCGAGAAGAGAAAACGCCGAAGGAAGAGCCCGATAAAAGAGGATGGAATCAGTACAGTAACAGATACAGTTACAAACCTTACGCGAGACCGGATGGTGGAAATCGATATAATACTCGATGGAGAAGGCCCAGGGATAATCAAGGAAGGTACCAGGAAAGAAGGTACTACGGTAGAAACAACTACAATAACAGAGGGAATTTGAATACCCGTCAGTCCAATGAAGAGTTCAACAAGGAGACGATGAAGAACTTAGAAGAAAGACATCAAGAAAACTTGCAGTTCTTGGAACAGAAGCACAATGAACCAGGTCCATCGGGAACACAACAATCCCGGGGGAATGGAAACGAAAAAAAAACTTCGAATTCACAGTAGAAGATAGAATTTTAAACACCTTCACTTCCAGAATAATTAAATGGTAAGCAGAGGATGATGACTTAATTCAACAGAATGACGAACGGAAAGAAATGGGTATAAGAATTAAAATGCCAATCATATCATGCGAAGTATTCGGTATGCCTGTCGATACTTTGATTGATACTGGGGCTATGCTTTGTCTTGTGAGTGAGAAGCTTTATATTCTGTGGAAGCTCAAAGAGAATTTAGAGGAGATTCCAGTATCAGGAATTAAGATCCAAGGAATAATACCCAACAGAATATCTCTGTGTAAAACACAATTATACTTATGTATTACTATTGGAGGACATGATTTCCGACATGTGTTTGTAGTAATGTGGGAAACTCTAGCTTTAGACAAGTTGAGGAGCCAAGCTGAGAAAAGAGAGCGCAGAGTGAGAGGAAAGCGTTTTCGCAGACCCTTGCGCGTAGGAACTCTTGTTTTAGTGAAAAGACCTACACCCTCTGACGTGCAAAATCGAGTGTACTCGAAGTTTGCAAGCCTTTACGCTGGACCCTATCGTATTGTGGAAGTAAACAACAATGGAAGCTATGAAGTCGCTAATACACGAACTGGTAACATCGTGGGAACTTATAATGCAGCGAATTTGAAGATTTACTATTCAAGAACCAGATGATTTAATGTGTAGATAGGAAAAATAAAAATTTTTCAATTTTTATTTTTTGCTAGGTGTAGGGTGGATGTGCCCAACTCTAGGAATGGGTATTCCAAGATTCAGACTCCTAGATATCAAGGGAAAGGCTACAGACGCTTTTGAAAGTTGAGATATTTGAATATCGCGCTCCATTGCTTCTAGAAGCAATTGGAAATTTTATACCGCTAAGAGCATGTCAAGTGACGTAGCGAGTAATAGCAGAGGTCGAGGCTATTTATTGATTAAATAGTTAACCTTGGAGTAGAGACTTGAGACTTGGATCAGATTACTGGCACGGCCAAATGAAAGAGAATGCACTTAGTATCAAGTAAATCGGACCAGGGATACAAGAGATATGAGGATTTCCAGATTTCAGCTGATTCAGTGTGACCCTGACCGTTTTGAATAAAAGCCGACCGGCACAGGCATCATTAGCTCACTTCGAAACAAGCACTTGCCTACCAAGGTGCCGCTACGCTGAGTCAAGGCACATGGTTGCCGGATCTACGCAGAAGTTATTTTCAAAATTGTGATAGTCACAAAAGTGCTGCGCTACGAGTGGAACTTAGTAAGTTTTCGACAGAGAGAATCACTAAGGTGATTGATATTTTTCTACAGACACTGGTGAAATATTTTATTTCTACATGGACATATGCTAGACTTTGTCTAGAATAATACTTTGTCACAGACCAGTAATAATCTAATACTTGGATATTTTAGTCCAATTTTAGTCAGTTTCATAATTGTAACCTGATAACCACTTCGATCTTTCAGTATATTGAAGGCCAGTCTATCACGGTGTTGTTCATTAGCCAACGCAGGGAAACTACATGTTGCTTCGCGCACGGTAGATGGTGTGAAGCCATGCCCAGGGAACGATCTTCAGAACAGCCGTTGATTGGTTAGACTGTCAGTGTTTTCTTGTACTGAAACGATTACCGTGAGTTATGTTACAACTGACATATTTAAGAATAGATCACTTAGATCTGACCCCATTTAAGCAAACTGTTATGGAGTTAACAGAAGCCAATGTTAAAATGGATCAACAGTTACTTCAAACGTCAAGAGATATTACCACTATGTCTTGCTAGACGGATTGTGGGTATATAATGGCGGCCGATACAAGGATTATACGTGCTTGTCCGATAGGGCATGTTTATGGATACATCTGGTACAGACCAGGTTCGCTACGCTTCAAGACCATCAAGAAATGTAAGCCACATTTTGACTTTATATTATGCCTAGCTAATTGGAACAAACTCATTTTCTGCAGATGACCAACACATTTTTTTTTCTTCGTATTTAAATCTTGCAATGATTTACGCAAGACATATTAGAGTTATTCTGAGTATTTTCAGCACTCAGAACAGTTTGGCTACGTCCGCACCAAAGGCGGCTTGCATGGGTTGGTGCCTGGGTAGGTGCCTAGATAGGCGCTTAGGTAGGATACTTAGTGGTCGCACTGGTGGGACCTATGTTAGTTGCTCTTATTATTATAAGACAAGGGGACGACTCAAAAATGTCTTTGTCAAAGTTAGGAAAAAAATTACTTCTTATTGAGAATTCTAGTTTGAAGTACGAACTATTGCACGTGCGTTCTTCTTGTTGGGTACATGAAATAAATGAGTGTAGGTCTGTGAAAGGAGCATTTAATGTTCTCTACAAACAGTTACGGAATCATCCGGACAAATTTTATGAATATTTACGAATGACTACAGAAACGTCCGATATTCTGCTGACTAAAATTCAAGAAACACTGCAGAAGCAGGACACAAACTACCGAAAATGCATATCACCCGAGGAACGACTCGTCGTTACTTCGAGGTAAGTAATAGACCAAGGTATTCTGTTGTTTTTATTGCAAACTTCACATTACATAGCCTACTGCAATTTTTATTTAAAGAAAAGAGGCACGCAAGTCTATGATCAAGTTACTTACTGAAAGGTTTGTACATAAGTTGCTATAGCACTTGAAAACTCGTTTTGGTCCTTTTCCTGATCATTCACATTCGCATTCACATACGGAGGTTCAAGCCTTGTAAATGTTGGAAAACCCTGTGAGTCGTGGTTCAGAATCCCATGCTCGGCTGAGTTGTGTGGAGATACCATTGGTCGAATAGGCTGAGAACGGTTACTTTCCTGGGATTCAAGTTGTTCCAGAACTATCTCTTGAATCTTGTGTCGAAGTCTGAGTTTAGGAAATGGGGGAATTGTAGCCATATACGGCAATATACTTTCAAAGAAGAGCCGGTCATCATTATCGTCCATCGCACTTTCTCTTTCAAGTAGCTCCAATTTTTTCTTTCAGTTTCTAACATCTGCTCACTCCTCTCGGCGTTATTATATTTCGCGGTTCGATGTTTCTTCCTCGCTGGTTCATTGACACCTGAATTCGAGTTCGAGGTTAGTGGTGGGGATTGAAATTGTTGTGATACGCTCGGCTCACTGGAATTCGAAACGTTCTCGTCGGCATTGTCGTCGTCGTCGTCAAGTGTCAAACTCGAGCCAGTGTCGGAGGTAGGGATGGCGTTTTTCAGAAATAGCAACGGTTCATATAGGTGCCATGTGCTCTGAACATAACTTGATGCCCCTTCACCGGTCTTAGGTTTCGGTATTTTTCGGTGTTCTTTAAAAAAATAAGCTCGCACATTCTTCCACCTCCCTTTCAGATACTTGACTGAAACAAAATAACAATAAATAGCAGATATATTCAGGACCATATAAATTTTCAAAAATAATCTAGGAACTTACTCAAATCCACTTCTTACTAAGTCAGTTAAAATTTTGAAATCCAGGTTTTAAAAATTATAATTTTATTTATATTTTTAATTCCTTACAATATACTGTATGAACGTTATTTTTTTTTCAGGTTTCTGGCCACTGGGGAATTTTTTCGATCTCTTGCTCTACATTTTCGTCTGGGCCGTACGACAGTTTCTGAGATTGTCGGACAAACTTGCCACGTAATTTGGAGCTCGATAAAAGATGAATATCTACCATTTCCAACGCCTGATACATGGTACCGCACTGCTGACTCGTTCTTCACAAAGTGGAACTTTCCGAACTGCATTGGAGCGATAGACGGAAAACACTTAAAATATTTTGTCCGTCTAAAAGTGGGAGTACATATTATAATTACAATCAATACTTTTCAGTTCTCCTACAAGTAGTAGTTGATGCGGACTGCAGAATTATTGCATTGGATTACACTGAAGGGCGCCAGAGTGATTCCGGACACTTTAGAAGCAGATCATTATTTCAAATGTTAGAAAACGGTGAACTCCATGTCCCTCCAGAGAGAGAAATTCCTAACACGAATATTAAAATCCCATTTGTACTCGTCGGTGATGCTGGTTGTCCACTCCTACATTATTTGATGCGACCGTTTGGACAGAAAGATATTGATGAAAGAAAAAGTATCTACAACTATTGCCTCTCCAGAGCTCGCAAAAGTGTTGAGTGTTGCTTCGGTATAATGGCAGCGAAATGGAGAATTTTGCATAAACCTATCGAAACGAAGAAGAATACTGCTATAGAAATTGTAAAATCAATCTGCATTCTCCACAACTTCGTGATGACACAGTTCCCTCAAGAACGACAGAACCATTTTCAGCGCGGAATGGTTTCACTTGAGCCTCATCCCCGCAGTGAAAGATGAAGAGCACAGTACAGATTTACAGACAATGCAATACAAACTAGAAACATTTTGACGGATTATTTCAACGGAAATGGAGCTGTACCGTGACAGAGAGATTATGCTTTACCTGAAAATATTATCCAACGCTACAACGGCCGCACTTGACTTCAAACTTCGGCTTCGGTGGCGTAGTCGGTAGCATGCTGAACTGCTATGCCCAAGATAGCGGGTTCAAACCCGGCCGAAGTCGTCGGATTTTTTAAGAGCGTTAAAAATCCTTCAGTATGCCTTCCTTCGGAGGGGAAGTAAAGCCGGCGGTCCCATGTCATAGATTTATGGCATGTAAAAAATCCTTTCACAGACTAAACTTGTGTAAAGCAAAATTTGTTAGGTTAGATTTCGTCAGAACGCTCTATCAAAGTTCCAACGTTCACCACTAGGTATCATTGATATCTGGTGGCGAAAGTTGGAACTACTTGAAATTGAACGGAACTTGTAGCTCACCCTTTAGGGTATCCGCTGGAAGCAGCTACAGACTCAGGCGAGCCGAACATGTCCTCGGACACTCCCGGCACTAAGAGCCATACGATAAATAAAATAAATAAATAGACTTCAAACTAACGAGTGTTCAATAACACAACTTGTAAATGCTTTAGGTATGACAAATGAAAAAATAAAATAAATATATAAATAAATACATACACTATTGATTTGCACTTACCATCTTTGCCAACTTCCTGCGCCACCTCTTTCCAAAGCTTTTTGAGGACAATGACATTTTTGTGTAGTTCGTGTGATGAGTTCCACAAGGCTTCTCTTTTAAATACTGCTGACACAAGTAACTCATCCATTTTCTAGTCAAAATGCACAAAAGTACGTTAAAAGAAGCTTAAGTACGAAAACAAGATCACGTTTCCACCTGGATAGAAGCGCGGGATAACAGCCCAGTCCGTTCGCTAGGATACACGCTTAGCGACTACCCAGGGAGCCTAGCTAAGCCAAGCGCTGAGTGCGGCCACTTCCATTCGATCTCGACAGTTCAGTTTGCCTGGATGGATCATCCTAGCGGCTATCCACCATCTAGGCGCTAAGCAAGCCACCTCTGGTGCGGACGCAGCCTTAAGGATCGATGACCGAGCATATCGAGCATTTATTTGAATATTTCATATTTTTGGGAAGTCACGGAAAACCGTCGATGTAACTGTAAAAGTTAAATTTTTTGTTGTTGAGGAATGGATATTTTTTCCATATTCGAAGGTTAGAACATGTGGATTCTCACATAATGAGATGATAATTAAATATATTTAAAATAATATAACAAATAATAATAATAATAATCCACTAATAATAATAATAATGACTTTTATAACTTTTCTAAATAATTTTGGATCTTATATTTTCAAATAATCACATTTATTGAGAGAGAGAGCTATTGAAGTAGTTTAATCATTTCTAGTTTGGAACAGGAGATTTTCCGAAGGAGAGTGGTTAGCGCAAGCCCGCATTCAACCAACATTTCAGTTCTGGTTGAACAGTTAATATTTGCAATGAGCAAAGTATATTTTTCAGAGAACACGGAGAGGCATGAAACGGGAAGCAAATGATATTTGTATCAAATAGGATATTTTTGTATTTATATAAAATCATGACGTAAATACACTCGAAAGTGAAATAAAGATTTTCATAAGTATGGTAAATTCACGGGTTGAACTGAATGGTAAAATAAAATAAACTTGTAAGTTTATTAATCTTCCAGTGTTGATAACAAGCAGAGGCTTGATTTATTGTATACATTTTGGGAAGAAAATTTATGTGTGTGGAGTAGTTGAAATGCCATTCCCAGGTGCGCATGTTTAAGTCGCAGGAATGAGGAGGTTGTTTGGAGCATCAATCAAATAGCAGATTCGATGGCTAAGGTTTATAGAAGGAGTATTGGAACTACACATTTCGTCGTATGAATGACCCGAAGGTTATTTCTTAGAAACCATCAGTTCTTATTTCAACCTTGTTTACGGATTCCATTTAGACTTTGATTTTGCTAGAACCCGGATTTGTCATGATAGTAGTTTATTCTTCTTCAGGGGAAGACCTTTGCCGTAGTTATTGTAATATTGTGGTCTTATGAAAATAATAGAATGGGCCACTGCCAATTAAAAATAATTCTATAACCACGAATAATTTGAAGGATGTTTTCAATCCTAGTGCCATGAACTAAATGAATTTATTATAAAGCTATAATTCTTATTTCCGCATTCTGTCGAAGAATTGCAAGTTGTGAAAATTACTAAAATGGCCATGAATATAAATATTTTTCATAATAATGATTCCAAGTGGAAAATTGAATAGTTGAATGGTCCAACAATTTAGTGATCAAGTGGATGATTCAGAAATCATATATTTTGTTAGGAACTTGAAGTTCATAATCGAGTCACTTCTCGAAACGTTTAATGTCAGAAGAACAATTAATTTGGTTGTGCTTCGCACAGTTCTTCGATGCTATGCTCAATGGTCAAATACTTTTCAGATGTTATTAATATGTGTACATAATTTGTGTTGATTCAGAAATAATAATATTTTTGGACAATATATTTTTGAAACTGGAAAAATAAGTGAAAGTTAAAAATTCTATGAACATTTATTCTACGAGTGTTAATATTATGTAAAAATTCAAACAGTGAACTACGATATTTCCAGTAAAGACAATTAAATTTGAACTGGATTTAATCATGAATGAATATAATTTTGGAACACAGTCTACAGGACTAATAATCAGACTTGTGTTTCCAAAAAATAATTGTCCAATGTGTTTGGAAAATTTCTGTACATTGTGTAAATAGGATGTGGGTCGCCACACGTGAATGATGCTGCTTTGAGCATTTTTGCAGTCAATTTTAAATTCAAAATAAAATGAGATAATTTTACATGATGTGTTATGCCCAGTTGAATCTCCTTCTATCCTTATTGTTGCATTAAGCCAAAAATCAGTAAAGCATTTTTTTTTCACTTGATGTCGTTTTTGCGATTTGCTTTAACCCATCTGGCGACCCGGGATATCTTGACTCTCGTGCTGACTGATTATTGGTAAAATGCATATGTGGTCGTGCGGACTCCGGTCTAAACGGGCACACTATATCCTCAGCGTCAATCGAAGAGGTTATAGAAGCGATGTGTGGTGAGGAGGGGGGGGGGGGGAGGCGGGGGACGGGGGGGGTCGAGGGGAGGGGGCACGATGAACTCCCGTATCTGAAAAGGGGGGGCGTCAGTCGATAAAGGTTGGGAACCACTAGTCTAACTAATGAATCTGTCTGTGGAAATTGCTTGATAGGCCTCTGAACGGAATTGAAATGATCGTGTCAGCAATGTTGAACTTAATTTGTATTATTCTCACGACCGTGTGGATATCAATAGGGGTTTTTCGGCTGTTTGGTCACGTAGTGTACATGAAATACAAGCCATTAAGATATTAAATAGATAGATTAAATATCGGAAGTGACCAGGACTAGAATTTGGGAACTTCAAGTTTCCTGCCTGATGCTCTTTTCAACTGAACTATTGTGATCAGTAGGGCTCGGATTTTAGGTGCTAAAAATCGGGAAAATATTTCTTTTTAGCCTACTTTCGATTTTTGCAAAAAATGAAAGTAGACTTATGAGATCAACACAGGGCGAAAAAAGTGTGTCTGTCTGTGTGTGTGTATGTGTGTGTGTGAGTCTGTGTGTGTGTGTGTCTGTGTGTGTGTGTCTGTGTGTGTGTGAGTGTGTGTACTCTGAAAGTCTGTCCCCCCCTATCAATTCGAACACGGTGAATGAGAATTGAACGGAATTTGGTAGAAAGGTAGCAATAGCAAAGGACACCTCAGTGTCATGTTTTATATCGCCGCCATCTTGACGGAAACGTAATGGCGGCCACACAAATGTTCAAAGCTTAAATCAAATTACGACTAACCTAATCATCCGATCTCTACCAAATTCTGCAACAACATACCTTTATGGGGGGAGCATCCTTTGACCAAACGAATAGGTCATCAGCGTAATAGTTTGCGAATGGCGGCCATCTTTGTGTGAAAATCGATTCCCCCTATTTATTCGAACACGGTGCAACCGAATGGAACGAAATTTGGTACAGAGGTAGTACTAACAAAAGGCATCTCAGTGTCATGTTTTATATCGCCGCCATCTTGACGGAAACGTAATGGCGGCCACACAAATGTTCAAAGCTTAAATCAAATTACGATTACCCTAATCATCCAATCTCTACCAAATTTTGCAACAACATACCCTTATAGAGGAAGCATCCTTTGACCAAATAAATAGGTCATTAGCCTTATTGTTTGCGGATGGCGGCCATCTTTGTGTGAAAATCAATTCCCCCTATTAATTCAAACACGGTGAAACCGAATGGAACGAAATTTGGTAGAGAGGTAGCACTAGCAATGGGCATCTCAGTGTCATGTTTCATATCGCCGCCATATTGACAGAAACGTAATGGCGGCCACACAAATGTTCAAAGCTTAAGTTAAATTACGACTAACATAACCATCCGATCTCTACCAAACTTTGCAACAACATACCTTTATGGATGGAGCATCCTTTGACCAATCTAATAGGTTATTAGCCTAATAGTTTGCGGATGGCGGCCATCTTTATGTAAAAATTGATTCTCCCTATTAATTCGAACACGGTGGAACCGAATGGAACGAAATTTGGTACAGAGGTAGCACGAGCAAAGGGCACCTCAGTGTCATGTTTTATATCGCCGCCATCTTGACTGAAACGTAATGGCGGCCACACGAATGTTCAAAGCTAAAATCAAATTACGATTGACCTAATCATCCGATCTCTACCAAATTTTGCAACTACATACCTTTATGGAGGGAGCATCCTTTGACCAATCTAATAGGTCATTCGGCTAATAGTTTGCGGATGGCGGCCATCTTTGTGTCAGAATCGATTCCCCCTATTAATTCAAACACGGTGAAACCGAATGGAACGAAATTTGGTACAGAGATAGCACTAGCAAAGGGCATCTCAGTGTCATGATTAATATCGCCGCCATATTGACAGAAACGTAATGGCGGCCACACAAATGTTTAAAGCTTAAATCAAATTACGACTAACATAACCATCCGATCTCTACCAAACTTTGCAACGACATACCTTTATGGAGGGAGCATCCTTTGACCAGTCTAATAGGTCATTAGCCTAATAGTTTGCGGATGGCGGCCATCTTTGTGTCAGAATCGATTCCCCCTATTAATTCAAACACGGTGAAACCGAATTGAACGAAATTTGGTACAGAGGTAGCACTAGCAAAGGGCACCTGATATTCATGTTTAATATCCCTATAGCACGTTGTATTTCAACAAGCTACTACAACCAACATTCAATCATACTCCTTGAAAAGGACAAAGAGTTATAACAATACCCATGCATTTAGGTGAAAGTAGGCTATATGTTCTTTACTGAACATCTTGTTTATGTATTAAAAATACCTGAAATATGTGACAAAAAGTAAAAATATTTAATTATAATTTAGTTTATTAATGTGAATATAAACAATATGCAGTACTCACGAATGCAATTTATGCTATGTCTCACTGACTGCTGAAGCATTACAATACACAACGAGATACATCTTCTGGTTGTCCATCACAATGACTGACGATTATCGCGAAACACTTACTCTGAAGGCGAGAAACTGCGGCAATATGTTTCTTGCCCTTGAGGTATTGTGTAACTTGAGATCGCTGTTCAGCTTGATTGCTTTCCCACATGGTTGGCCTAACAGAACGCCCCCATCAGAAGTAAAATTATCTTTAAATTGTGCAACAGACGATAACTTGTAGTTGTTTTTACTTTAGGCATCGTAGAACTTCACAGTGCCAGAAATGAACTGCATGTGAGAGACACTGGTTCCAGGTAGCTGGGGGAGGGGGAGGTCTAGCACGTGGTGCAATATGGCTACGGACAAGGAAATCCCCGGCTTCCACAGTGAGTGTCACGGGGTGACAAGTTAAGAATAACACAGTTGCAAGCTGACATACGCTCTGCATGAAGATTAGATTGCTCACAGGTTCGTCCCCGTTGAAGTAACACTGAACATATATGCAATAAACTGAAAGATCTACTATACTGATTTTAAAAATATAAATATTATGTCTTTTTATGTGCTAATAAATGAAAATCAGGAATTTATGTAAGTATATAAAAAATGCTTAAAATATGTATTTATATTAAATAATATTTATTTACCTAAAATCCGAGCCCTAGTGATCAGATACTTTATCTCTGCCAGGCAAATGTACATCTGCATGGGTGATGACTGCTATCGGTTCAACAGCTTTGCGTCGATAAGGCGTGGCGTTTATTCGAAATTTTATTCTTTATTTAACATCTTGATGGCGAGTACTTCATATACACAACACAACCTGGTAGCTGAAGAACCACATTTGGTATTTAAACTGTCGTGAAAAAATAGACATTCGAGCTGAGACGTCAAATTCCTAACACCACGGTCGGTCAAGTACTCGTTCGTGGCAGGACCACGTCTCAGCTACGCTCTCGCAATCCCAACACACCCCCCGAGTTTTAATTCCTTTTTTCTCATCCTTGAGTCTCACCAAGTACTGACAGCGGAGTGTTGAGACCAGGCAGAGACCCAAAACAATATTGAGTACCAGTCAGGTGGAAGTAACACTAAATATCAGTGCCTTGGAGGAACTGGAATTGAAAGTTTGCAAATGGATGGAAACCTGCTCCAGACTAGAAATATTTTCAAGTACTGTGCCCACGTTATATCTCTGCCAGTGAGTTACGTCATTACTTCTAGGACAGGCATACTGACTGTACTTGCATCACCAAAGACATTTCTCAAATTGGCGCACCAACAATTGCATGGCAAACACTAATGAGTGTGCCGAGTGCATTATGCTAAGTCGGCCGCCAGAACTCCCGAGCCCCACACTGTGAGGTAATGTCTTATGAATAGGAGTAGAGGAGTTTTCGGCTCGAATTCTCAGAAATATTACGGTCCTCGCCGGCAGAGATATAATGCGAATACTGTACCTGAGATCCACTGTATCTGTTGATGGCAATCTAGACCTGGAAATTACCCGTCGATCCAGGCTGCCTGGTTAAACTGGAAAAAGGTTATCTAGTGTTCTGTGTGACAGGAGACTAAATGTCCAAGTATAGGGGAAAGGCTATAAATGCGCGGTGAGACCTACATGCTATAGGGAACAGGAACTTGGTCAACGGTACAGTCACAAAATAAGTGATTGTATATAGCTGAAAAGGAAATGCTGAGATGGATGGGTGATGTTTCGAGGAAAGACCACATGAAGAACACCTTCATACGGGGCAGAGTTAAGGTGACTCAAATATCCAAAAAGGTCCAAGAAAGGCGATTGCTCTGGTACGGTCACATTAAGCGCAGGGAAGACAACTACATAATGTAGGAAGAAGTGTGCCCGACCTGGAGGTGGAATGCGAGAGGGAGAGAGGCAGACCTTGATGAAGATGGATGGACGGCGTGCCAGAGGACCTTGCAGGGAAGAAGTTAACAGAAAACACCGTTTGGAACCAAGGAAAATGGAAAAGACTTGTCAAAAATGTCGACCCCGCATGAGCGGGAAAAGACGAAGAAGAGAGGAAGAAGAAATCATGTGGAAGTAAGGTAGAGAGTTAAAATGTCATGATCGGCCGAGTATCATGTAGGATCTACAACCTTTGGCTTTGGCAACCAATGCCCTACATACAGGCTGTTCCATCCGAGCAGCTCGTCTATGAGCTGCCAAGTACTCGCCGCCTTCCGTGAGTAAACCTGCAACATGCAATACAGCTCTGCTGTGGGGGGTTGCCGCCACTGTGCGGTGAAAACATCAAGATTGACAGGAAGCGCATGGACTTGCACTATGACCTTCGCCCAGTGATGTATTGGCTATCGCCCCCAGTCCCTCCCCAACAATACTCCGAGCATCACTGCTGAGTACTCGCGAGTACGCATAATCAAACTCGTGGATTTGGAACAGTCTGCGAGAAGTTGATCTAACATGGTATGACAATAAATGTATATATATGGCTAGTATTCAAAGAAAAAGAAAAAAACGATCTAAAAACTAAAAGCCAATTTACCGCAGTCCAATCTCTGTGTTTTGTGTGGACAAAATTCCCTCTGCCACGGACAGACGTCATTATCCCTAAATAGAAATTAACAAACTGTGGAAATTGTGACAGGACAACAAACTAGGTCACACGTACCTTTCACAGACCTGCTAATTATTATCCGGAGCTGAAATGTGATTATATTCTTTATTCGGTGTAATTCCATTCACTACGCTATATTATGTTATGATGTCTCGAATTTCCTTGTTGTCTCTGTTAATTGGACGTTTGTTTTTGACGAAAGAGAATGTAGTAGCCTACGCAAAACAATCTACTGTGGGGTGTAATGAATGTGTGTTCCTTTGGGGAACATTCGATTGAAGGTTGGCTATTTAATTTTCCAATTTTAGCTTGTAATATAAATGGGAATTCCGTACATGTAGGCTACTGAAAATACTTCAGCAGTTAAAAATTCTTCAGCATGTTTAACATACATAACTACATGGTTGGTGTTTTTGTTGTTGCTTAATTTAGAAGCTTGGGAATCATGGTCATCAGACCCATGTAGTTGACTATGTGTATAATTTTTAGATAACTTATGTTATTACGGTGCCTGGAGTTGTGTCTGTGCTTTTAATTGCGGCTAAAATTGCGAAGGACGCGGCAGTGATCTTAAATTAGCTATCGTCCCTACATTTGCTGGAGTTGAAGTGTTAAACCACGGAAAGGCATTTCTAAAAAGAGGTATAGTTGTTAGTTTATTTACCGGCTTTGTGACATCGTTGTCATTTAACCCCCGTATATTGAGGTGTGAGTGGAATCTCTCTAACAATCTACGTAATTGAGGTATGTAAAACAATACGTGTATTTTTAATTGAGACTAGGATTGGGAAGTAGGTGGCCGTGACCTCACATTCGGACCCATCCCGGAATTCTGCTGGAATGGAAATGCGAAACAACGGAAACCACTCCTGCCTGAGGTAGGATTCAAATTCACATACTCTCAATTCTGCCTCACGAGGATGAATGTACCCGTTTCCATCCCTCAGACCAGATCATTTTTCTTGATAGAGCTGGGAATCGAACCAGGAACTGAGGGATGACAGCCAACAGCTACTACTCCACAGGGTGGTCTCTTTCTAGGATGATTGAGGAGGGAATCGAACCTACTTTCTCTCAGTTTTATCTCACGAGGCTTAGTGTACCCCGTTCAAAATCTTAAGCTAGAATTGAACCCATGTCCTTCAGGTTGTTGTTGATGTTTTAGTTGATTATTTAGCGGCTTTGTGACAGTGGACATGAGCCCCTTGTACTTGGGTGTGTGTAGAATTTGTCTGATAACCTGTGTCCCTGTGATGTCTGTATTAGAGTGTGTAATTGTTATTAAGGTAGGATTGGGGTAGGTAACGGCCATGACCTTAATTTAAGTACCATCCCGGCATTTGCCTGGAGTAGAAGTGGGAAACCACGGAAAACCATCTCTAGAATGGCTGAGGTAACAACGAACCTGCCTCTTCTCAATTGTTCCACCCCGTTCCAGCCCTTAAACCAGAATCGAACATGAGCCTCCGAGGTGACAGTCAAGAATGCTAGCCTATCTCGAATCCCAGAAACATGTTTAGGTATAGAACAAAACATCGAATTTCCCTAGTGGAAACCTTTCTTCTCAAGAAGACGTTGGCAGTAAATGTGTTCGTAATTTTCAGCGCCGTGTGATTTTTACCTGAGGAGGAACCTCAAACAATAGGTATACAGAAACAAGAAACAATCCGTATAATCTGGAGGCTCTCGAGAACGAAATAATTGCACTGATACTAAATATCAGTGAGGATGAATTACAGCGGTCGGTGCAACGTGTGTTTAGAAATTGTGTTGTTGTTTGAGTCTTCAGTCTTTTCACTGGTTTGATGCAGCTTTCCATGCCTCCCTGTCCTGAGCTCATCGTTTCATCTCTACATAGCTACCACACCCTACATCCGAGGCAATCTGTTTAACATATTCTAACCTTGGTCTACCCCTACAGTTCTTGTCCTCGACCCTTCCTTCCATAACTAAGCTTGCTATTCCTGGGTGTCTTAGTATGTGTCCTACTAACCTATCTTTTCTCTTCATTAACCGTCGCCAGAAACATGTCTCCTCTCCCACTCGTCTTAATACCTCTTCGTTTGTTACCCTATCTACCCATCTGATCTTTCATCATTCTCCTGTAACACCACATTTCAAATGCTTCAATTCTCCTCTTCTCTGCTGCACCAATAGTCCAAGTTTCACTTCCATACAGCGCCACGCTCCAGACAAAGGCTTTCAAAAATGACTTCCTAATACCTACAGTAAATCTATATTCGATGTCAACAGATTCCTTTTTTGTAGAAATGCTTTCCTGGCCTGAGCCAACCTACTTTTTATATCCTCCTTGCTTTGTCCATCACTGGTTATTTTGCTTCGTAAGTAACATAAGTCTCCTACTTCCTTCAGCTTTTTACCTGCCAATTTGATGTCCATAGAGGTTTCTGATTTATTTCGGCTGCATTCCAATATTTTTGTTTTACATTTATTAATTTTCATCATGAATTCCCTTCGGAAGACAGAGTCCATACCATTCAAAAACTCATTCAAATCCTCAGGCGTGTCGGCCAAGATGACGATGTCATCAGCAAATCTCAGAGTTGAAATTATTTCTCCTTGAATCTTCACTCCCACTTTAATTTTTTCTACAATTTCCTTCATTGCTTGTTCAATGCAAAGATTGAAAAGTATGGGTGATAAGTTGCAGCCTTGCCTTACACCTTTCAGAATACCAGCTTCTCTCTCATGTCCTTCAGCTCGAATGACTGCTGTCTGGTTTCTGTATAGATTGTAGATCACCCTCCTATCCCTGTACTTTATTCCAATAGATTTCAAAATGTCAAACAATTTAGTCCAATCAACGTTATCAAAAGCATTTTCTATGTCTAAAAATGTCATGAACGTTCTCTTATCTTTCCTTATTCTACCTTCCAAAATCAGCCTAAGACTTAGTACAGCTTCCTTGTTGCTACATTTCTCATGAAACCAAACTGGTCTTCACCTAACTCCATTTCTATCTGGCTTTCCATCCTCTTGTAAATTATTCTAGACAGGATCTTTGAAGCATGAGTAATCAAGCTGATTGTACGGTAATCTTCACATCTATCAGCTCCCACTTTCTTCGGTATAGGGATGATAACATTCTTCTTGAAATCAGAGGGTACCTCACCTGTCTCATAAATCCTACACACCAAGTGAAATAACCGGATCAGACCTTCATCTCTTATGCAGCGTAGCAACTCAATCGGTATATCATCTATGCCTGGTGCTTTGTTCCTGCGTAAGTCTTCCAATGCTCTGTCAAATTGTAGTCTCAACTACTCTGAAAATCATGTAAGTAATTATGATTATTGAATACAGTTGAGTACCGCTCAACCGACCTTCGCTTATCCGTCACTCCATGTTACTCGACATTGTTCCCTTAGTGATTTGCATTTCTGGTTGTGAGGATGCTACGACTCTAGATGTGAGTAAGTGGTGTGCACAAGATCAGCTGTTTGATCTAACTGACCCTGATATTATTTATTTCGTGAATGATAACGAAAATGCTGATGGTGAAGACGAAGAACGAGGTATTGCAGAACAAAAGGATAAAACGATGTCTCCTAGTGAAGGATGATGATGATGATAATTGTTGTTTTAAGGGGCCTAACATCTAGGTTATCGTCCCCTAATGGTTTGGGGGATCGTGAAGATGATAATGAAATGTAAACTATAACTAAAACTAACAACTAAGTTATATAATAAGATGAAATGTAAAACAAAAGGAGAATAAGGCAAATAAAGGACGGGAGGAAAAGAAATGCCCTCAACCCTCGAAGAATGCGGACAGAGGGACTTGGAAGGAAGGAGAGCCATAAAAGGCAGATAGGAAAGTGGAAGAGGAGAGGGTTCGCCCCACAGGTAATTGATAAAAGGGGGAAAACCGGACCCAGCTCAGGGATCCCTCGGGGTGGCCAACTCCCGAACTCACCAGCCGTGAGCCCCTGAGGGTGTAGCAATATCTAGGGTGCACCAGAAGTGGTGGGGCTACATACACCCTGCCTCCTTGAGGGCCTTGAGTAAAAGGCAGGAGATAACAGGAAAATAAAAAGAAGGCTGACCCCTCGCAGAAGGAGGGTATCGGAAGAGATGAGACAAGGGCCAATTAAGGCGGGAAAGGAAGAGACTCCCTAGGCCTCGGATACCCTAATACCTTCGGGGTCGGAAAAGAACATGAGTTGACCAAATGAGGTCGACAGGAAAGAAGTCGGAGGGGATGCCGGCACAAGTAAGTGGAAGCAATGCCGGACTCAGCTGGGGCCCCGTGGTCACCACCCCACGTCCCACTAGATGCGAATCCCTGGGGGGTCACAGTGAAGGATTAAGTGCATTGGATATGGCATTAACGTCCGAAGAGCAACAGCCAGAGGCGAGCGCAACTAAGGTGTTCATTTTTCGTCGATGACTAGATCTCGCAGCAAGAAAACGTGAATCAGCAGACAAGCAGACATTGTTGACAAGTTTTTTTAAGGCATTTGGAACGTTTTTTGTTCAATACTGCATGTAGAATATTGAATTGATTATTCAGTATATAGAGTACTGTAAACATGTCATTGTTTCAGTACTTCAGTATAGCCTACCGATTTGTTTTAGTTCATTTTCAAAGTAATTCTTTGGCTGCTTCGGTGGCGTAGTTGGTAGCATGCTGAGCTTTTATGCCCAAGATCTCGGGTTCAAATCCGGCCGAAGTCGTCGGATTTTTTAAGGGCGTTAAAAATTCCTCAGTATGCCTTCTTTCGGAGGGGAAGTAAAGCCGGCGGTCCTATGTCATAGATTTATGGCATATTAAAGAACCTTCCACTAATTACACCTGTGTGAAGCTAAATTGTATTGTGCCCGTTTAGACCGGAGTCCGCACGACCACATATGCATTTTACCAATAATCAGTCAGCACGAGAGTCAAAATATCCCGGGGCGCCAGATGGGTTAAAGCTAATCGCAAAAACGACATCAAATGAAAAAAAATGCTTTACTGATTTTTGGCTCAATGCAACAATAAGGATAGAAGGAGATTCAACTGGGCGTAACACATCATGTAAAATTATCTCATTTTATTTTGAATTTAAAATTGACTGCAAAAATGCTCAAAGCAGCATCATTCACGTGTGGCGACCCACATCCTATTTACACAATGTACAGAAATTTTCCAAACACATTTGACAATTATATTTGGAAACACAAGTCTGATTATTAGTCCTGTAGACTGTGTTCCAAAATTATATCGATTATTTGTGATTAAATCCAGTTCAAATTTAATTGTCTTTACTGGAAATACTGTAGTTCACTGTTTGAATTTTTACATAATATTAACACTCGTAGAATAAATGTTCATAGAATTTTTAACTTTCACTTATTTTTCCAGTTTCAAAAAATATTGTCAAAAAATATTATTATCTTTGAATCAACACAAATTATGTACACATATTAATAACATCTGAAAAGTATTTGACCTTGAGCATAGCATCGAAGAACTGTGCGAAGCACAACAAAATTAATTGTTCTTACGACATTAAACGTTTCGAGAAGTGACTCGATTATGAACTTCAAGTTCTTAACAAAATATATGATTTCTGAATCATCCACTTGATCAATAAATTGTTGGACCATTCAACTATTCAATTTTCCCACTTAAAAGAATTATTATGAAAAATATTTATATTCATGGCCATTTTAGTAACTTTCACAACTTGCAATTCTTCGACAGAATGCGGCAATAAGAATTGTAGCTTCATAATAAATTCATTTAGTTCATGGCACTAGGATTGAAAACATCCTTCAAATTATTCGTGGTTATAGAATTATTTTTAATTGGCAGTGGCCCATTCTATTATTTGTGTAAGAACACAATATTACAACAACAACGGCAAAGGTCTTCCTCTGAAGAAGAATAAACTACTATCGTGACAAATCCGGGTTCTAGCAAAATCAAAGTCTTAAATGGAATCCGTAAACAAGGTTGAAATAAGAACTGATGCTTTCCAAGAAATAACCTTCGGGTCATTCATACGACGAAATGTGTAGTTCCAATACTCCTTCTATAAACCTGAGCCATCGAACCTGCTATTTAATTGATGCTCCAAAAAAACTCCTCATTCCTGCGACTTAAACATGCGCACCTGGGAATGGCATTTCAACTACTCCACACACATAAATTTTCTTCCCAAAATTTATACAATAAATCAAGCCTCTGCTTGTTATCAACACTGGAAGATTAATAAATTTACAAGTTTATTTTATTTTACCATTCAGTTCAACCCGTGAAGTTACCATACTTATGATAATCTTTATTTCACTTTCGAATGTGTATCTACGTCATGATTTTATTTAAATACAAAAATATCCTAATTGATACAAATATCAATTGCTTCCCGTTTCATGCCTCTCCGTGTTATCTGAAAAATATACTATGCTCATTGCAAATATCAACTGTTCAACCAGAACTGAAATATTGGTTGAATGCGGGCTTGCGCTAACCACTCTCCTTCGGAAAATCACCTGTTCCAAACTAGAAATGATTAAAATACTTCATAAGCTCTCTCTCAATACATATGATTATTAGAAAATATAAGATCCAAAAATTATTTAGAAAAGTTATGAAAATTATTATTATTATTATTAGTGAATTATTATTATTATTAGTTATATTATTTTAAATATATTTAATTATTATCTCATTATGTGAGAATCCACATGTTCGAATCTTCGAATATGGAAAAAATATCCATTCCTCAACAAAATAATTATTAACTTTTACAGTTACATCGGTTGTTTTCCGTGACTTCCCAAAAATATGAAATATTCAAATAAATGTTCGTTATGCTCGGTCATCGATCCTAAACTGTTCTGAGTGCTGAAAATACTCAGAATAACTCTAATATGTCTTGCGTAAATCATTGCAAGATTTAAATACGAAGAAAAAAAATGTGTTGGTCATCTGCAGAAAAATAGTTTGTTCCAATTAGCTAGACATAGTATAAAGTCAAAATGTGGCTTACATTTCTTGATGGTCTTGAAGCGTAGTGAACCTGGTCTGTACCAGATTTATCCATAGACATGCCCTATCGGACAAGCACGTATAATCCTTGTATCGGCCGCCATTATATACCCACAATCTGTCTAGCAAGACATAGTGGTAATATCTCTTGACGTTTGAAGTAACTGTTGATCCATTTTAATATTGGCTTCTATCAAAACCATAACAGTTTGCTTAAATGGGGTCAGATCTAAATGATCTATTCTCAAATATGTCAGTTGTAACGTAACTCACGGTAATCTTTTCAGTACAAGAAAACACTAACAGTCTAAACCAATCAACGGCTGTTCTGAAGATCGTTCCCTGGGCATGGCTTCACACCATCTATCATGCGCGAAGCAACATATAGTTTCCCATCGTCGGCTAATGAACAACACCGTGATAGACTGGCCTTCAATATACTGAAAGATCGAAGTGGTTATCAGGTTACAAATATAAAACTGACTAAATTGGACTAAAATATCCAAGTATTAAATTATTACTGGACTGTGAAAAAGTACTTTCTAGACAAAGTCTAGCATATGTCCATAAAGAAATAAAGTATTTCACCAGTGTCCGTAGAAAAATATCAATCACCTTAGTGATCCTCTCTGCCGGAAACTTACTATGTTCCACAATGTATCACAGTACTTTTATAACTATCACAAGTTGAAATATCTTCTGCGTAGATCCGGCAACCATGTGCCTTGGCTCAGCGTAGCAGCAGCACCTTGCCTAGCAAGTGCTTGTTTCGAAGTGAGCTGAAGTTGCTTGCGCCGGCCGGCTTTTATTCAAAACGGTCAGGGTCACGCTGAATCAGCTGAAATCTGGAAATCCTCATATCTCTGGTATCCCTGGTCCGATTTACTTGATACTAAGTGCATTCTCTTTCATTTGGCCGTGTCAGTAATCTGATCCAAGTCTCAAGTCTCTACTCCATGGCTAACTATTTAATCAATAAATAGTCTCGACCTCTGCTACTACTTGCTACGTCACTTGACATGCTCTTGGCTGCATATTCTTTCCAATTCCTTCTGGAAGCAATGTGGCGTGATATTCAAATATCTCAACTTTCAAAAGCGGCTGTAGCCTTTCCCTTGATATCTAGGTGTCTGAATCTTGGAATACCCATTCCTAGAGTTGGGCACATCCACCCCACACCTGCCAAAAAATAAAAATTGAAAAATTTGTATTTTTCCTATCTACACATTAAATCATCTGGTTCTTGAATAATAAATCTTCAAATTCGATGCATTATAAGTTCCCACGATGTTACCAGTTCGTGTATTGGCGATCTCATAGCTTCCACTGTTGTTTACTTCCACAAAATCATCATCATTTGGATCCATGTCTCCCTGTAGAAAACGAAAAATGTTTCTAAAACGTCGGTCTCTCCTCTGGGATAAATGCAACAACCTTAACCTTCTCAAGGTATCTTCATCCTCCAGCGTCAGGTTAACTTGAAAAACCTTAGATGTAGACTCCACTGCTCTACTCAATAAATCAGCTCCAACGTTCAACTTTCCATGAGTGTGTTCAATAACTAGGTTGAATTGTTGAATAAAAAGTGACCATCTAGTTATCCTATCACTGGCAAAGTTTGATCTCAAGATAAACTCCAATGCATGGTGATCAGTCCTTACAATTACTGAATGTCCAATCAACATTTTCTTCCACGACTCCAACGCGAAGATTACAGCAAGTGATTCTAACTCTGTGGTGTAATAATTCCTTTCTGATGGACGAAGTTTCCTGCTTATGAACGCCAGGTAACGTCTCTTGTGGTCGTCATCTTCTTGAAGAAGAATAGCTCCAATCCCTACGGTGGATGCATCAGATTCTATGATGAAATTCTTGGTAAAGTCAGGATACTCCAATTTCACGCTGTTTACCAATAACCTCTTGGCATCTTGAAATGATTGTTCACAATCTTCATCCCATTTCCATTTGTTTCCTTTCTTTAATAATTCCTGCAATGGAGCTACCGTTTTGGTGAAGCTTGGACAATGCCCTGCAAAGAATTGGCATGTCCCGAGAAAACTGCGGACATTCTTCACTCTAGTAGGTCTAGGGAAATTTGAAATCACCTGTATCTTCGTCTCATTGGGACGGTATCCTTCACCATCCAAAATGTGGCCCAAAAATTTTATTTCCTTCCGAAAGAACTGACATTTTCGAAGGTTTACTTTAAAGTTCGCTTTTCTCAAATCTGCGAATAACATCTGAAGATGTAACAAATGTTCCTCCTTAGTCTCAGATGCAATTAGGATATCATCTATGTAACGAATTGCTATCTCTTTTACTTCAGGACTCAAGTTTTGTTCCAGTGCTATGATCAAAACAGATCCAGATGTTTTGACTCCAAATGGTAGACGGCGGAATACATATGTCTGCTGGTCAAACATAAATCCTGTAAACTTCTTGGAATCTTCACTAAGCCTAATGTGATGGTAGGACGAAGTGAGATCAATGTTAGAGAACCAGACCTTGCCTTGGAATTTCCTTAACAGTTCCCTAATGATTGGTGGTCTGTCATACTCTGGCAGCAATCTTGAATTCAAATTTCGCGCGTCTAAACATAGTCTCAGACTTCCATCTTGCTTAGACACTACTGCTAATGGATTGACATAAGATGTAGTGTAATTTTCAATCACATTGTTACTTTCCATCCCTTTGATAAGCACTTTCACCCTTTCTCGATGCTTTTCCGCTACCGGATACAATCTAGCATGAAAAGGTGCATCATCATTTACACGAATACGATATTCAAAATCTTTAATTTCACCAGGTTTAATATCAGAAATATCGTGATACTCTTCCAAAATTTTTCCTAGCTCTGGGGACTCCTTCTCAGTGTAGACTTCTCTTCCTTCAGCTTCATGAAAAATCAGAGACCATTGAGCATCTCCCTCGATGTCTTCCTCTTCTTTTCCCTCGAAGTTTATCTCTTCGGTATTCTTGAATCTGATCGTCTCTGTCTTCATGTCTATCACTGCTTGATATTTCTGAATGAAATCCGCTCCCAATATCATGTCAAAAGCCATGTCCTTCATTACTACAAACACATGTCGGAAATCATGTCCTCCAATAGTAATACATAAGTATAATTGTGTTTTACACAGAGATATTTTGTTGGGTATTATTCCTTGGATCTTAATTCCTGATACTGGAATCTCCTCTAAATTCTCTTTGAGCTTCCACAGAATATAAAGCTTCTCACTCACAAGACAAAGCATAGCCCCAGTATCAATCAAAGTATCGACAGGCATACCAAATACATCGCATGATATGATTGGCATTTTAATTCTTATACCCATTTCTTTCCGTTCGTTATTATGTTGAATTAAGTCATCATCCTCTGCTTGCCATTTAATAATCCTGGAAGTGAAAATGTTTAAAATTCTATCTTCTACTGTGAATTCGAAGTTTTTTTTCTTTACCAATCCCCCGGGATTGTTGTGTTCCCGATGGACCTGGTTCATTGGGCCTCCGTTCCAAGAACTGTAAGTTTTCTTGGTGTCTTTCTTCCAAGTTCTTCCTCGTCTCCTTATTGAACTCTTCATTGGACTGACGAGTATTCACATTCCCTCTGTTATTGTAGTTATTGTTTCTACCATAGTACCTTCTTTCCTGGTACCTTCCTTGATTATCCCTTGGCCTTCTCCATCGAGTATTATATCGATTTCCACCATCCGGTCTCGCATAAGGCTTGTAACTGTATCTGTTACTGTACTGATTCCATCCTCTTTTATCGGGCTCTTCCCTCGGCGTTTTCTCTTCTCGCCCCTCTCGAATCTCTCTAGGTGTTTGGGAAAAACTGTCGGCCATAACAGCGTACACAGCGTTGTTATTCTTTCCTCCCTTCTGATGGAAGAATTGAGCGTTCGTATGATCAAGTTTCTCTAATACCTCGTCAAATTGCTCCATATTATAAATGTCAGCAGCGATCGAAGTTCTTTGGACGTCCGCTGGAAACTGACGTATTAATGCAGTAATTAATTCATTATCTGGCACCGGCGGATCTAAATGTTGTAGTTTAGAAAGCTGTCCAGAAAAGTACGTAGAGTATCGAGTAGGTTGTGACATCGAGAATCTCTTAGAATATAATTCTGCTCTGACTTGCTGTTGGGTTTCCGGGGACCAAAACGTTTTTAATAACCCACGGGAAAACTCCTCAAAATTGGTGAGAGTGGATCTAAAAGCTCTAAACCAAAGAAGTGCAGGACCTTCCAAAAATTTCCCTATCACTCAGATCTGTCGTTCCTTAGGGATCTTGGAATCTTTCAGGTAATCACCTGCTTCTCTCAAAAATTCTACGGGTGTCACAGAATCTCGCCCTGAAAATTTTGAAGGCTTATCCTCTACATTCTTGAATACAGTTATGGGGTTGGATTGAAATACTGTCCTGACCTCATCCTGTCTTTGACTATCAGTTTCTCTAGCTGCTCCTAGATTTATCTGTATCTGTTCATTTCCCCTTACACTTGGCATTTTTAACAGATGGTCAGACTGTTTCACGTCCTTGATTCGGGTTTTCATAGCCTCAAGTTCCTTATGGTTTTCTTCTGCCTTTTTTAATTGCTTCGGTTTCCTTTCAATTCTCTTTGACATCAGTGGATATCTGGTTCATAACAGCCTCGTGACTTTTCAACGATCTTGTCATATCTGATATGTCCTTCTGAGTTGCTTGGATATCTTTGGAAATTACTTGAATATGGGATGACAAAGATTCCCTAATCTCCTTGATTCCCTCTTGGTTCTCCAGCTTGAGTGTGTCTTTAATTTCATTGACAACTGTGGTTTTAATTTCAGTTTGTAATTCATTAATCACACCTTCTCTTATTTCTCCCATTACAAGTTCTTTGAATTGTTCTGTCAACCGTTGAACAACTAGAATTCCCATCTCATTACTCTCTTTCTTCACTCTGACTTCTAGGTTGATCATGTCTTCACCAACTTTCCTAAGACCATGTTCTATCCTATCAGCTAAGCTTTGGGATCTTAGATCGGCATCGCGAAATTTATCGTCCATTAAACTTGCGTTAGTAGTTAATGAAGTTTCTAGCTCATGTGTTTTTTCGCATAATTTAGTCATTTTACTCTCAAGTGACATTTTCAAAATTTCGGAGTTCTCTTTAAATTTACTTTCCATAGAATTAAATTTACTATTTAAATTTTCTTTCAAGTTACCTTTTAACCTGCTTTCTAACAAATCGGAACTTTCTTTCAAGTTATTTTTTAAAGAATCAGAACTCTCTTTAAGTTTATTTTCTAAAGAATCAGAATTTTCTTTAAGTTTATCGTTTAAATTTTCTTTAAGTTTATTTTCTAAAGAATCAGAATTTTCTTTAAGTTTGTCGTTTAAACTTTCTTTAAGTTTATTTTCTAAAGAATCAGAATTTTCTTTAAGTTTCTTTTCCAAAGCCTCTGTATTTTCTTTCATAATGGCTGCTACACGCAGTCCAGCCTCTTTGGAACTCTCTTCCAAACTCCTCATCATCCTCATCATCTCTTCCATGATTTTCAATTATTATTCAAAACTTAGGGGTATACAATATTGGCAGACACAAGCTTATAACTAGAACAAGAAATATGAATAGCTAATTGGAACACTCTAATAAAATGAGATTTGTCCTAATGTCGACGTGATGGAAAAACAAAATTCTCTACTTTTACGAATTACATTTACCACAATATCACAAGAAAAATATGCAAGTTCTCAAATATCCTCCACCTGGATTCTAATAATGCGTATGTCCAGTCATCGAACGTTTACTACTGAATTTACTTGACGCCCTAATGGTTAAGCCATTATCGAAAATAATCAAACCCTTTCTAATTATTAATCCGGTTAAATTTTTAATTTTCCCCACTAATTGGGTTTCCTACTAATTTATTCATCCAAACCAGACATCTCTCAACTCCCAAAATATCTATATAAAAATTATCACAATTTAAATCGGCATGCGATTGACCGTGTCTTACTCGAGACCCACGTTCGAAGCCATTTCTCTCTCTATCTTATTTTATGTGCCCGTTTAGACCGGAGTCCGCACGACCACATATGCATTTTACCAATAATCAGTCAGCACGAGAGTCAAAATATCCCGGGGCGCCAGATGGGTTAAAGCTAATCGCAAAAACGACATCAAATGAAAAAAAATGCTTTACTGATTTTTGGCTCAATGCAACAATAAGGATAGAAGGAGATTCAACTGGGCGTAACACATCATGTAAAATTATCTCATTTTATTTTGAATTCAAAATTGACTGCAAAAATGCTCAAAGCAGCATCATTCACGTGTGGCGACCCACATCCTATTTACACAATGTACAGAAATTTTCCAAACACATTTGACAATTATATTTGGAAACACAAGTCTGATTATTAGTCCTGTAGACTGTGTTCCAAAATTATATCGATTATTTGTGATTAAATCCAGTTCAAATTTAATTGTCTTTACTGGAAATACTGTAGTTCACTGTTTGAATTTTTACATAATATTAACACTCGTAGAATAAATGTTCATAGAATTTTTAACTTTCACTTATTTTTCCAGTTTCAAAAAATATTGTCAAAAATATTATTATCTTTGAATCAACACAAATTATGTACACATATTAATAACATCTGAAAAGTATTTGACCTTGAGCATAGCATCGAAGAACTGTGCGAAGCACAACAAAATGAATTGTTCTTCCGACATTAAACGTTTCGAGAAGTGACTCGATTATGAACTTCAAGCATGATTTCTGAATCATCCACTTGATCAATAAATTGTTGGACCATTCAACTATTCAATTTTCCCACTTGGAAAAATTATTATGAAAAATATTTATATTCATGGCCATTTTAGTAACTTTCACAACTTGCAATTCTTCGACAGAATGCGTTAATAAGAATTGTAGCTTCATAATAAATTCATTTAGTTCATGGCACTAGGATTGAAAACATCCTTCAAATTATTCGTGGTTATAGAATTATTTTTAATTGGCAGTGGCCCATTCTATTATTTTCATAAGACCACAATATTACAATAACAACGGCAAAGGTCTTCCTCTGAAGAAGAATAAACTACTATCATGACAAATCCGGGTTCTAGCAAAATCAAAGTCTTAAATGGAATCCGTAAACAAGGTTGAAATAAGAACTGATGGTTTCTAAGAAATAACCTTCGGGTCATTCATACGACGAAATGTGTAGTTCCAATACTCCTTCTATAAACCTTAGCCATCGAATCTGCTATTTGATTGATGCTCCAAACAACCTCCTCATTCCTGCGACTTAAACATGCGCACCTGGGAATGGCATTTCAACTACTCCACACACATAAATTTTCTTCCCAAAATGTATACAATAAATCAAGCCTCTGCTTGTTATCAACACTGGAAGATTAATAAACTTACAAGTTTATTTTATTTTACCATTCAGTTCAACCCGTGAATTTACCATACTTATGAAAATCTTTATTTCACTTTCGAGTGTATTTACGTCATGATTTTATATAAATACAAAAATATCCTAATTGATACAAATATCATTTGCTTCCCGTTTCATGCCTCTCCGTGTTGTCTGAAAAATATACTTTGATCATTGCAAATATCAACTGTTCAACCAGAACTGAAATATTGGTTGAATGCGGGCTTGCGCTAACCACTCTTCTTCGGAAAATCACCTGTTCCAAACTAGAAATGATTAAACTACTTCATAAGCTCTCTCTCAATACATATGATTATTAGAAAATATAAGATCCAAAAATTATTTAGAAAAGTTATGAAAATTATTATTATTATTATTATTATTAGTGGATTATTATTATTATTAGTTATATTATTTTAAATATATTTAATTATTATCTCATTATGTGAGAATCCACATGTTCGAATCTTCGAATATGGAAAAAATATCCATTCCTCAACAAAATAATTATTAACTTTTACAGTTACATCGGTTGTTTTCCGTGACTTCCCAAAAATATGAAATATTCAAATAAATGTTCGTTATGCTCGGTCATCGATCCTAAACTGTTCTGAGTGCTGAAAATACTCAGAATAACTCTAATATGTCTTGCGTAAATCATTGCAAGATTTAAATACGAAGAAAAACAAGTAGTTCCGTGAAGAACTATACAGCCTATTTTCATATATCCTACTTATGTTAATTGCCACTATCAACATACACAATTTCAGTTTGATTGCTGTAATAGATTCGTAGATATTGAGAACCGACTAAATATTTCGGATGGTCGCCATGTTGGATTTTATATATGTAGGTCCTAGAGTTTACTGTTACATGCAGATTATTGTGAACGTGTAATATTCAAACTTCAATCGCATAATTAAGACACAGGAAAAAACAAGGAGATTTAAAATTTTTTCACAGCTACCATCTTGAGGTTATGGAAACAATTGAAATAAATTAGATGCCAGTGGATTAACATTCGGATAAAGATTTACTGTACCAAGTTTCACTGCACGTGGATGGTTAAATTGCGAGAAACGTCCATGTGAATATTTATAATTCGCGTCACCGCCATGTTGGATTTGTGATCACCAGGTTATTTAAAGTCCTATAGGTGAACTTAAGTTCATAGCCCCTATGAACATTATTAAATGCAGTTTGATTGCTAAAATAGATTCGTAGATATTCAGTATCGTCTAAATATTTCGGATGGTCGCCATGTTGGATTGTTAAATGTATAGGCCATAGAGTCATGTACCATTAAAGGAAAATTATTGCGTAGGTTCATTATTCAAACTTTCACTTCGATCGCATGACTACATCACAAGAAATACAAAACTTAATTTTAAAATTCGCACTGCCGCCATCTTGAGGTTATGTAAACAATTGAACTAAATTAGATACCAGTGGATTACAATGTGTATAAATATTTCCTGTACCAGGTTTCAGTGCGCTTGGAACATTAAATCGCGAGAAAGGTCTATTTAAAATGTTCAAATTCGCTTGGCCGCCATGTTCGTTTTGTAGTTAACCGGTTTTTGAAAATCTTATAGATGGACTTCCAGTAGTGCCCTTTATCTCCGTACAAAATTTTAGGGATATACCGCTAATAGTTTCAGAGATATAGAATGCCGGTGAACTATTTCGCACATCCGCCATCTTGTGATTATGTAAACAATTGAACGAAGTTAGATGTCGGTGCATTACAATGTATATAAACATATACTGTACCAAGTTTCATTGAGTTTGGTTGGTCAAATCGCGAGAAACGTGTATTTAAATGTCGCAAATTCGCTTGGCCGCCATGTTGGTTTTGTAGTTACCAGGTTTTCAAAAGTCACATAAGTGAACTTATAGTAGTTCCCTCTATCACCATTGAAAATTTCAGGGTAATATCGGTAATAGTTTCGGAGATATTGAATGCTGGTGAAATAATTCGCACAGCCGCCATGTTGGATTGGTGAGTCGTAACAAAATTTGAAGGGCACGGTCGAGGTCGCCGGGAATAGTGCTATGAACTTTCCGAGTTTCATTGAAATCGCTCCTGCCGTTTAGATTTTATTAGGGGGGACACACACACGAATCACACACACACACACACACACACACACACACGGACAAAAGGTGATCTCATAAGCCTATTTTTTCAAAATTGAAAATAGGCTAAAAATGTGTTGGTCATCTGCAGAAAAATAGTTTGTTCCAATTAGCTAGGCATAGTATAAAGTCAAAATGTGTCTTACATTTCTTGATGGTCTTGAAGCGGAGTGAACCTGGTCTGTACCAGATTTATCCATAGACATGCCCTATCGGACAAGCACGTATAAGCCTTGTATCGGCCGCCATTATATACCCACAATCTGTCTAGCAAGACATAGTGGTAATATCTCTTGACGTTTGAAGTAACTGTTGATCCATTTTAATATTGGCTTCTATCAAAACCATAACAGTTTGCTTAAATGGGGTCAGATCTAAATGATCTATTCTCAAATATGTCAGTTGTAACGTAACTCACGGTAATCTTTTCAGGACAAGAAAACACTAACAGTCTAAACCAATCAACGGCTGTTCTGAAGATCGTTCCCTGGGCATGGCTTCACACCATCTATCATGCGCGAAGCAACATATAGTTTCCCATCGTCGGCTAATGAACAACACCGTGATAGACTGGCCTTCAATATACTGAAAGATCGAAGTGGTTATCAGGTTACAAATATAAAACTGACTAAATTGGACTAAAATATCCAAGTATTAAATTATTACTGGACTGTGAAAAAGTACTTTCTAGACAAAGTCTAGCATATGTCCATAAAGAAATAAAGTATTTCACCAGTGTCGTAGAAAAATATCAATCACCTTAGTGATCCTCTCTGCCGGAAACTTACTATGTTCCACAATGTATCGCAGTACTTTTATAACTATCACAAGTTGAAATATCTTCTGCGTAGATCCGGCAACCATGTGCCTTGGCTCAGCGTAGCAGCAGCACCTTGCCTAGCAAGTGCTTGTTTCGAAGTGAGCTGAAGTTGCTTGCGCCGGCCGGCTTTTATTCAAAACGGTCAGGGTCACGCTGAATCAGCTGAAATCTGGAAATCCTCATATCTCTGGTATCCCTGGTCCGATTTACTTGATACTAAGTGCATTCTCTTTCATTTGGCCGTGTCAGTAATCTGATCCAAGTCTCAAGTCTCTACTCCATGGCTAACTATTTAATCAATAAATAGTCTCGACCTCTGCTACTACTTGCTACGTCACTTGACATGCTCTTGGCTGCATATTCTTTCCAATTCCTTCTGGAAGCAATGTAGCGCGATATTCAAATATCTCAACTTTCAAAAGCGGCTGTAGCCTTTCCCTTGATATCTAGGTGTCTGAATCTTGGAATACCCATTCCTAGAGTTGGGCACAGTATAGGTTAAGAATGTAAACAACGCTCTTAGGTCCCTACGTTCGTTGCCAAGAGCCGACTGCGGTGGCGTCTGGTAGGTAAGTTCTGAACTAGTAGTCGTTGACGGTGGCGCTTGGCGGCTAAAGTAGAAACTATTTGAAAAATTCAAAAGTCTGCAGACCTTACTTGAATAATAATAATAAAAAACAGATAACACACACTAATACAATCATCACAATTAACACCAGTTATCAGACAGATTCTTTCACACCCAAAGTACACGGGGATACATGACCGCGTTGTCGTCGCCCCTAAACATAGGAACCAACCAACAAACCAAAGTAATTCGGTATTATCCGACATTTTTGCTGATCTCACATACTCCAGGTCCAGCTTAGGTCGGATAATCGATACTCTACTGTGCGCAAAAAAGTGTAAATTTGTTGAACTAGTTGGGCACTACGCTGCTGCTAGCGCCAGAGCCTTGCTCGACACGCTGCAATACACAGTGTCCCGGTCGCCACACGGCATCAGTTTGTCTTCTCTGATAGACGGGAGGGCCCTCACTGTAAAACGCTAAGTTGTATGTTTCACGAAACTCAAGCTCTTAAACCAGGAGTTCCAAATCGTCTCACTACTACAGGGAAAATCCTACATGGCGGCCACACAAATGTTCAAAGCTTAAATCAAATTACGACTAACCTAATCATCCGATCTCTACCAAATTTTGCAACAACATACCTTTATGGGGGGAGCATCCTATGACCAAACTAATAGGTCATCAGCCTGATAGTTTGCGGATGGCAGCCATCTTTGTGTGAAAATCGATTCCCCCTATTAATTCGAACACGGTGAAACCGAATGGAACGAAATTTGGTACAGAGGTAGCACTAGCAAAGGGCACCTCAGTGTCATGTTTTATATCGCCGCCATCACGACGGAAACGTAATGGCGTCCACACAAATTTTCAAAGCTTAAATCAAATTACGATTAACCTAATCATCCGAACTCTACCAAACTTTGCAACAACATACCTTTGGGAAGGGAGCATCCTTTGACCAAACTAATAGGTCATTAGCCTGATATTTTGCGGATGGCGGCCATCTTTGTGTGAAAATCGATTCCCCCTATCAATTCGAACACGGTGAAACCGAATGGAACGAAATTTGGTACAGAGGTAGCACTAGCAAAGGGCACCGCAGTGTCATGTTTTATATCACCGCCATCTTGACGGAAACGTAATCGCAGCCACCCAAATGTTAAAAGCTAAAATGTAATTACGACCAACCTAATAACCTAGTCTCTACCAAATTTTGCAACAACATGTCTTTATGTGGGAAGCATATTCTGACCGAACTGCAAGATCATCAGCCCATAGTTTGCAGATGGTGGCCAAGTATGTGTGCAAATCGATTCCCCCTATCAATTCAAACACGGTGAAACCGAATTGAACGAAATTTGGTAGAGAGGTAGTACTAGCAAAGGGCACCTCAGTGCCATGTTTTATATCGCCGCCATCTTGACGGAAAAGGAACGATGGCCACCCAAATGTTAAAAGCTTAAATCAAATTACGACCATCCTAATAATTTGATCTCTACCAGATTTTGCAACAACATGCCTTTTTGTGGAAAACATATTATGGCTGACTACAAGCTCATCAGCCCAATAGTTTGCAAATAGCGGCCATGTATGTGTGCAAATCCATTCCCCATATCAATTCAAACACGGTGAAACCGATTTGAATGATTTTTTTTACAGAAGTAGCACTAGCAAAGGGCACCTCATATTCATGTTTAATATCCCCATAGCACGTTGTATTTCAGCAAGCTACTACAATCAACATTCAATTATACTCCTTGAAAAGGACAAAGAGTTATAACAATACCCATGCATTTAGGAGAAAGTAGGCTATATGTTCTTTACTGAACATCTTGTTATAGGCTACGCATGTGAGAGTTCTTGCTTCTTATTGTGTGTATACAATGTTCTTCCTCTGATGTAGTTTATGGGCGCTGTGCTGGTGATTGCCGAAGCTGTTCCTACAGAGACAACGTTGACGAGATAAAGACAACTATTGTAAGTGATCCATCACCATCACTCACTGCTTGTCAGCTGGTACATGACCGGCACACCTTCAAGATGTGTGTTTAATAAACTTCGCAACGTGTCCTTCCCTAGTCATGATCAACAGACATGTCAACTAGTTTTCCATCGGCAAGTCTTCTTGTAAACACAGCTAGGACATAGAATGACGCAAAGAATTAGGCAGTAAATAATCATCAATTATCCATATTCTTACCCTAGTTAGTGAGTTAATTATTGAGGTTTCAAGGGGCGGAGCTACGAGGTCATCTGCCCCATATTCGTACCCGATTCTCTGATATATACAGTAATTGAGGAGTTTAAATATAAAATGATCCAAGTATTTATTCATTTCTCCTTTCTTTCTTTCTTTCTTTCTTTCTTTCTTTCTTTCTTCGATTTTGGCCTACTTTGGGCCACGGGAAACAATTCACTTGTTGGTTAGTCCTGTTTTCTTTTCCCAGAAGTTCTTCATCTTTTCGCTATGGCTGCTCTTCTTCTCTTTCGACCAGATGCTCTTTGATTTTCTACTTTGCTTTTCCTTGATCCCTTTGAATTTATCAATCGTAGCTCGAAACACCTCTTTATTCCAGATCTCTTTTAGACTGACTCCAACTTCCTTCATGTCTTTTCGTGATTCATCCACCCATTTTGTAGTTGCTTTTATCTTGGTGATGTAGTTGAAGATCTTCTTCGTTAGTCGACTCTCGCTCATTCTCGTGAGGTGTCCATAAAACTTTATTCTTCTCTTCCGTATGGTATCTGTGATTTTCTCGGCCTTTCTGCAACCATCTTCGTTTCTCCTCTTCCGCCATATACCATCGTTTCTTATTTTAGGGTCCTACAGTAAAATCGTCAAAATTTTCTTTCTTACACTTGCACTTAACCACGCAATATGGCACCAGTACATATGGAACAGTTTTTTGAAATACAATAAAGATCTTATAGGTTCATTATGATGATCATTAAAGAGTAAATTAATTATGTTAATACTAATATTAATGAATAAGTCATACGACTAATAATAATAATCATAAGAAGAATAATAATATCTCTAAAATATCTGCCCATGGCTGAGGAAATACGGCAAATGTGGAGACAGGAAAGCCCATAGTCATTTCCTCTACCGGCATCATCCGTAATAGCCCAGGAATTTTAGTCTAAACACGGTCAAAACCTTGAATTTTTTTGTAAAGCTGAAAATTGGTACAGTTGTCCTAGTTGATATTCTTAACAACACATTAAAAGTCCCCGGTCTTCCCGTGTCGGCTTCCT
This sequence comes from Meconema thalassinum, assembly GCA_946902985.2. Lineage (NCBI taxonomy): Eukaryota > Metazoa > Arthropoda > Insecta > Orthoptera > Tettigoniidae > Meconema > Meconema thalassinum. The sequence goes on along the minus strand of OX336390.1, from coordinate 148,031,649 downwards.
GGATTTCCAGCCGTTTGAACTCCTGGAAAGCTGGAGAAGTAGGTGGTGTCGCTGGAATGCGCATTGTAAGCGAACGATTTGGCTCTAACATGGCTTAAATTAAAGGAGAAAAAATAAGCTATAAGTTAATTCATGGGTTGGCATGTTAGCGATACTTCCAGTCTAACAGGAAACGAAAAAATGCCTCGAAATTTAAAAAAAAAAGCGCATATATATTTTTTTTGTTGGACGTTTGTTGGCAAACTATCTCGAATATCGCAGACAAGTCTTGAATAAAAGTTGTTGGCGACAAAATAAGCTTTCTTTGGATGTATTCGTAATTGATGTGCAAGTAATAGTTGCCGAGCTACAGAGATTTAAACAATGGCGTGCGACCTGAATCAGCCCGTGTTTGCGTTGTTTCTCAGCGGCCAACTGACGCGTTCGCCCTCAGCATTGATGCGTCGAATTGGCGGAGCTTCTTGTTTTCTTTTGTTTCTAAATTTTAAACAGTTGGTCGTTGGCCGATGTGTGTTATGCCGTATAAGTGTTATTTATTGTGTTGTCATAAAAATGAGTTTTGAAGACTGCATTTTGTGTAAGAAGCCACTCGACGATCCGATGGGCATTGTTTGTGTTTTAAAAGGTTTTAGAAGGAAAACTAACACCGCAAGAAGTATGTGAAGATCAAGTTGTAACTCGGGCCATGGAGTACATGGAAGACTGGATGAAGGCTCTGTCAGAAGCTAGCCGGACAGCGAAGCTGTGGGCGGAGTACTACAGGCAAGTGGAAATCGTTCGGCTGTTTATTCGGGCAGAAAGAACATCAAATTGGAACCTCCATTTGTACTGCGTATCGAAGATGTTGCCATACCTACACGCTGCAGGGCATATTCACTACGCTAAGTCAACCTACTTGTACCTGCATCAAATGCTTAAGTTAGATCAGAAGATGCCCGTGGACGAGTACATCAACTTCACGAAGAACGGAAACTTTTCCATCCGACGTTCGCATGATTTTTGGGCTGGAATATGGTCAGATATGGCCATAGAACAGGATCTTATGCGGCCTATGAAATCACGTTAAGGTTTAACAAGAGGACGAGGAGTGGACGATAGCGCGCTGGCTCACTTTGTCTCGGCGTTTCCACTGTGCATCCCGATCTGTGAAGCTGTAGAAAATGTGTCTGGTATAAAGACAAAATCCTCGGAACAGCACGTTGAGTTGAGAGACTCGCGGCGGAAGCTGGAGAACCGCCACGCAGAAGTATTTCGCTCGTGGGTAGAAGATCGCTCTCCGTGGGATTTAAAGAAAGAAAGTCTTCAATCGCTTTCCACTGGCGTAGTTGCAGACAACAGCGTCAACTGCGACAAGGCTCGAGAAGTTGGTGAAGAAGCAATACGACTAATGGTGGGGATACGTTTTGAGGGTCTCAAGCTCGCAAGAAAAAGCCGCGTAGTCCCTTTGTCAGTTGTTGGGTGCCAACTAGAAATTCGTGATGACATTGTCCCGGTCAACCCGCACTAACTATCCATGCGAATCATAGGTGTGATGAAATCGGAAGCGGATATCGTGGAGTTCTTGAAGTACGAGCTTGCACCGACGCCTCCAGCTCTCTTCGATTCATCCATATTGAGAAAAACAGCCAAGTCAGCACTTCAACTCCTTTTTAGATCTTCAGAAGATTTTGAAGAACAACGCAAAGTAGTCGTTGATGGAGGTCTGCTTTTGCATACCGTTGTATGGCCAAGACCTGCAACTTTTGGTGACATAATCCAGTCCTACAAGTTGTACATAAGCAAGCACTATCCTTCAAACGTTACCATTGTGTTTGGCAACTACGATCAGACTCCAAGCACGAAGAACCAGGAGCAGGCACGACGTGCGGGGAAGCGGACGTCCATAGACATCGTCTTCGATTCCAACACAATGGTTTCCTCTTCTCAGCCAGACTTTCTAAGTAACACCAAAAAAGGGACGGTTCATCTCTACGTTGACAAAGGAGCTTAGAAATGCTGGAGTTGCTGTTCGTCAGGCTGCAGGGGACGCAGATACATTAATTGTCGACGTAGCGTTGTCTCTAGATGCCGAAGATCATGCTGTTACTGTTATAGCGTCAGGCATTGATGTCCTATGCATGTTGTTGGCAAAAGCAAGAGAGAACAACAACATCCATTTTTACAGTCCTGGAAACTCAAAATCTCTTGGAAAGATTTTCCCTATCACAATCATTCAGGAAGATATCGGCGAGATGAAAAGTTGTGTGCTATTTGCACATGCCGTAAGCGGATGTGACACAACTTCAGCTATTTTTAGCAAAGGGAAGAAGCGTCCATGGGCATTCTCAAAAACAACGAAGATCTTCGGGAAACTGTCGAAGTTTTCAATCAGCCTGGCGCATCCAAGGAAGATATCAAGATAGCTGGAGAAAAATTTGTTCTGGAGTTGTTCAACGGAAAGGGCTCCAATTCTCTAAACAAGCTTCGTGTGCATCTGTATGGAAGGACTATCGCAAGACACAGTTACTACTTCGTTCGATTTGACCACTTTGCCGCCAACGTCCGACGCATTCCGGCAGCATTCACTGCGTACATATTTGCAGGTATATATTATTTTCAGTATGTTGTTACACCATTTTACTTTGCTGTGGTAAAATTAACATTCTCTTTTGTTTACAAATTGGTTTCTAACAAAAATTATATGAATTATTTGATAAATAATACATTATAAACTGTATTAGTTTTAAGCAGAAATATCTACTCCGATATTCGCACTACTTTTTACTTAAAATATTTGCTCTCCTAAAAATGGCATTAAAATAATAATTTATGATCGCCAAGTCACAAATGGTTACATATTTTATATATTAAAACATTAATTTTGTTTACCTAGCTCAATAAAGCACGTAAAAATACGCACCGAGAACACCTTATAGAATGAAGAGAAGGACTCAAAATGCGAAATTGGATTATTTTCACTATTAGGAGCAGATTTACAAAAAGGGTGCTTTTCATTAAAAACACAAAAAAATTGAAAAATTTCATTTCTGGGGGGGGGGGGATTTTTTGAGAGGGGTGGGTTTAAGCGTGAAATATTTTGAAAAGAGGGGAAGCACTTCATTTATCATAGAGAAAGGAAGCTCCTGTCGGATGTAACGATGCAAAATCAGAGCGTGTCCCGGTCGCGGTGTGTGTGTAGCGCAGACGGAGAAGTGAATGACGTAACAATCTTTTGTTTACACCGCAATAGCTCGGCAACTATTATTCGGACATCAATTATAAATACATCAAATGAAAGCTTATTTTGTCGCCAACAACTTTTATAGAAGACTTGTCTGCGATATTCGTGATAGTTTGCCAACAAACGTAAAAAAAAAAACACGTGGCACATTTTTTTTTTTTAATTTCGCGGCATTTTTTCGTTTCCTGTTTGACCGGAAGTATCGCTAACATGTCAACCCCTGAATTAACTTATAGCTTATTTTGTAAGCCAAATCGTTCGCTTACAATGCGCATTCCAGCGACACCACCTACTTCTCCAGCATTCCAGGAGTTCAAACGGCTGGAAATCCAGGAAGCCGACACGGGAAGACCGGGGACTTTTAATATGTTGTTAAGAACACCAAATAGGACAACTGTACCAATTTTCAGCTTTACTAAAATCTTTTCAAGGTTAAAACCTAAAATTCCTGGGCTCGCAATCTTGAAATATTGGGAATACATCCTGGTCTACATATCACCATGCAGAAGGTCGTCTTCTTGGAGACCTTTTAGATTGTTCACTCGTTTCCTAATGTGCTACCCTAAAATAAGTTGTCATACCGTCTTTCAAACAAGCCGACGATTTGTAGATTTGTCCCACTTATGTGGTGAAATGAATGTGATTGCAATAATAATAATAATTATTATAAGAATGTCACAAACCTTTCTATAATATCATAAATATAATCCTAGCTCAGTCATACGTCCTATCATCCATCACCATTCACACGAGTCAGTCAGCAGTATTCCACAGGTAATTTGGGCATGCGGCCTTACATTTATTTATTGTTATTGAATTTCTGATATCGGCAGTTACCAAAAAGGTTAAAAAGAAAAATGAGTTTCTTTTAGGAAACACATTTGTATTCACTCGATGTTCTTGTCTGAATGTTATTACATAAGTTAAACATAATTTAGCATATCTGTCATGTTAATTTGCTTTTTACTTGCTCTTGACTCGAGCTCAGCATTGGCGTAGTTTCCTTTTTCTGTTCCTTTGTTTCGAATTGTAGACTTTGCATATAACTGAGCTATTGAAAAACGTTTTAATTTCAGTGCTGTAACTGTTCGGTCTAAGGTTTTACCAACCATACGTGCAGGACTGCGCTAGAGCTCGAGCCAGCCCGGAAGGCGGTGCGCAGAACACACCGCTACCATTACGTCATGCCCCACTTCCATCCCACCAATCACAGTCAGTCTGTCTTGAGAATCTGAGCTAGTGTGTTGTCAGGAAAGCCAAGTGTAAACCAGCGTGAAGGAGACAGGTTGGATGAGCTAAGTGACGGTGTTGCCATACTGCAGGAACTCATGGCAGCAGCCTGCGGTGCGGGGCTCGGCATGGTGGACCTGTTGCAACAGCGGACATGTATCTCTTTCTCTCTCTGCGCAAATCCCAGAGAGCCGGCCGCCTTCCGAGCTGACGCGAGCTCTAGTATGTGTTAAAGCATGCTATGATAACGAGTGTTCCATCCAGTTAAATTAAGAGATCAATGACCTCACACCGCTTTACATATCAGCCTTCATTATGTGGGTGATTACGTCAATCTGCTGGAAGTGCTTGATAGCAGTAACTAATGTGTCAGTAGCGTCCAAGCTGTTGGTGACAATTACCTAGAGTGGAAAGGAAACTCAGGAACGCTAATTTAATGTCCCCTGCGTGGCTGTAGGATTAGAACTCAGTTGTCTCTCAAGTCATCGATACTTGGCCACTCTGGTCGGCGTTTCAACGCTCTGAGTTATTACGGTTGGTTACTGTTAACAGAGTTACACAAAATATATCACACGGAGGAGGTATATTGGACATAATAACTTAAAAGCGACAGTCTATTAGAAGAGAGGCCGAACATCTGTCTGCCCCTAATGCCTATTACTTCGTCACATGTTTACATTAGTGCCCTAAAGGCCGAAGCGGGAGAACGTCAAGCACGCGTAGGAACTACAAATTAGGAACATCCTGTTATTTGCTTTTGCTGTGATGACAGAGAGTGCACAGCAACTGCTGGGCTGATGCCCTTTGCATTATAGGGCATTACACGTGCCTTACCTTATTTCCAAAGTATTTTCACATATCGAACAAGTAGTTCCGTGAAGAACTATACAGCCTATTTTCATATATCCTACTTATGTTAATTGCCACTATCAACATACACAATTCCAGTTTGATTGCTGTAATAGATTCGTAGATATTGAGAACCGACTAAATATTTCGGATGGTCGCCATGTTGGATTTTATATATGTAGGTCCTAGAGTTATGTACTGTTACATGCAGATTATTATGAAGTGTAGTATTCAAACTTCAATCGCATAATTAGGACACAAGAAAAAACAAGGAGATTTAAAAAAAATTCACAGCTGCCATCTTGAGGTTATGGAAACAATTGAAATAAATTATATGCCAGTGGATTAACATTCGGATAAAGATTTACTGTACCAAGTTTCACTGCACGCGGATGGTTAAATTGCGAGAAACGTCCATGTGAATATTTATAATTCGCGTCACCGCCATGTTGGATTTGTGATCACCAGGTTATTTAAAGTCCTATAGGTGAACTTAAGTTCATAGCCCCTATGATCATTAAAAAATGCAGTTTGATTGCTAAAATAGATTCGTAGATATTCAGTATCGTCTAAATATTTCGGATGGTCGCCATGTTGAATTGTTAAATGTATAGGCCATAGAGTCATGTACCATTAAAGGAAAATTATTGCGTAGGTTCATTATTCAAACTTTCACTTTGATCGCATGACTACATCACAAGAAATAAAAACTTAATTTTAAAATTCGCACTGCCGCCATCTTGAGGTTATGTAAACAATTGAACTAAATTATATACCAGTGGATTACAATGTGTATAAATATTTCCTGTACCAGGTTTCAGTGCGCTTGGAACATTAAATTGCGAGAAAGGTCTATTTAAAATGTTCAAATTCGCTTGGCCGCCATGTTCGTTTTGTAGTTAACCGGTTTTTGAAAATCTTATAGATGGACTTCCAGTAGTGCCCTTTATCTCCGTACAAAATTTTAGGGAGATACCGCTGATAGTTTCAGAGATATAGAATGCCGGTGAAATATTTCGCACATCCGCCATCTTGTGATTATGTAAACAATTGAACGAAGTCTATGTCGGTGCATTACAATGTATATAAACATATACTGTACCAAGTTTCATTGCGTTTGATTGATCAAATCGCGAGAAACGTCTATTCAAAAGTCGCAAATTCGCTTGGTCGCCATGTTGGTTTTGTAGTTACCAGGTTTTCAAAAGTCACATAAGTGAACTTATAGTAGTTCCCTCTATCACCATAGAAAATGTCAGGGTAATATCGGTAATAGTTTCGGAGATATTGAATGCTGGTGAAATATTTCGCACAGCCGCCATGTTGGATTGGTGAGTCGTAACAAAATTTGAAGGGCACGGTCGAGGTCGCCGGGAATAGTGCTATAAACTTTCCGAGTTTCATTGAAATCGCTCCTGCCGTTTAGATTTTATTAGGGGGACACACACACACGAATCACACACACACACACACACACACACGCACACACACACGGACAAAAGGTGATCTCATAAGCCTATTTTTTCAAAATTGAAAATTGGCTAAAAATAATATTTATAAAAGTTATTTTAGCTGCTAATGAAAATAAAAAGGAAGGAAGCTTGTAGTTTAACGTGACCGTTAATCTAGAGATCATGAGCCACGGGACCTCCTTTTTACGTGGAATCAGAACCACAGGACATGGCATTTCGCATCGAAAATCTCACATGCATTGACCGGGAATCGAACCCGGACCGCCTTGGTGAGAAGCATTCAGCTAGACCGCTGAGCCACCACGCCCCCTCTAATGAAAATAACCTTTGCAATATATTAAAAATCATATTCAGTCAATGAACACGTTGATGTGACAAATACAATTAGACTGGCAGTAAGAATTCTCCTTTCAAACCTGCTAACATGAGGAAAAGCTTGTCACAGTGGGTGGTGGTTATCGTGTCGGTCTACTAACCCCAAGCTTGCAGGTTCACTCCTGGCCGTGGTAAGTTATTTTTGAAAGGCGGCAAAAATACGACGCAAATGTCACACGATGTTGGCATGTCAAAGAACCCATTAGAATTCAGTAGGCCGTGTTGATAATACCCAGGTAGTAAAATTAATCTCGGGAGTTTCCGCCAACACAAAGTTCCTCATTTCTCTACTAGAAAGCGCTATAGTGTTCAAGGAGCTTAGATATCTAACCTCCTTGACTTTCATAGAACTTCAGGGAACAACCAAATTCGACATGCAAGCTACCCTCTGGGTGTCAAATAACATAGCTTGCACCCGGCACCCGAGGCCATACGATATTATTATTGTTATTACCTGAGGAAAAAACTCCCTCTTGGTCTAAGCTTTTACCATTGATACGTGGAGGACTGCTTGAGTATGTGTTAAAGCATGCTATGATAAGAAGTGTTCCATTAAGTTAAATTTAGAGTTCAATGACCTTCGTCTCGTCTTTAGCTCTTCGACAATGTGAAAATGCTGACCAGAGGATAAGCATTATTTGAGGTGCAAGAAAAGACGGAAATCACTGGGAGCAGGATCAGGACTGTACGGTGGATGATCAAACAGCTCCAAGCCGATCTCTTGCAGACATTGCCTGTGCGTCGAGCCGTATGTGGTCGCGCATTGTCATGGATCAGCACAACACATAAACTGAACATTCCACGCCTCCTGTTTTGAATGGCCGGTCACAATATCCACAGTGTTTCACAGTAACTCTGGTTCCATTCACAGGTGACAGACCTCTACGACACAGGAATAAAAATGTTGATCCCAAGATGTGACAGGTGCCTCAACCATCATCATCATCATCATCAGTGCTTTTTTTTAAAAAATTAAGGGGTACGCTCAGTTGTAGTCGACAAAACATCACGATCTTGCAATTTTCGGCAATTTGCAAAGTTCATTCAGACGGCTTCGGTGGCGTAGTTGGTAGCATGCTGAGCTTCTATGCCCAAGATTGCGGGTTCAAACCCGGCCGAAATCGTCGGATTTTTTAAGAACGTTAAAAATCCCCCAGTATGCCTTCCTTCGGAGGGAAGTAAAGCCGGCGGTCCCATGTCATAGATTTATGGCATGATAAAGAACCTTCCACTAATTACACCTGTGTGAAGCTAAATTATATATAGGTTAAACGTTTGACTAACGTTCTTAGGTTCCTACGTTCGTCGTCAAGAGCCGACTGCGGTGGCATCTGGTAACTAAGTTCTGAACTAGTTGGTCGTTGACGGTGGCGTTTGGCGGCAAAAGTAGGAACTACTTGAAAAAATTCATGCCTGCAGTCCTTACTTGAATTAAAACAGATACACACACTAATACAGTCATCACAATTAACACAGGTTATCAGACAGATTCTACACAGATTCAAAGTACACGGGGCTACATGACCGCGTTTTCGCAGCACCTGAACTGAAGAACCAACCTACCAAAGTCCGTTCATTGTTTGAATTCGAATCATTAACTTTCACCTTTTCGATGCCTGGGTGGATGTTAAATAGTTCGTTATTTTCTTCATCCTTTAAAACAAACCACACGCACAAAATAACAATCTACCCCGCCTCCAAACACTAGCCTGCCTGCTTATAAGAACGGAGTGCCGACCAAAAGATACTGATTCGATATATCGATTTATATCGAGGATAACTCGAAATCTCCTCCAGCTGTTGTGAACAGCGCGGTGACGCCAGCTGATCGATAAACTTTCAAGTCGGAAGTTATATTTGCCGGACTAGATACAAATGTACCAATATTTTTTCTTAAACACTTTTCAAATGTTTAAGGGGTACGCGTACCCCCCACGTTCCCCCTGAAAAACAAGATGTTCAGTAAAGAACATATAGCCTACTTTCTCGTAAATGCATGGGTATTGTTATAACTCTTTGTCCTTTTCAAGGAGTATAATTGAATGTTGGTTGTAGTAGCTTGTTGAAATACAACGTATTATACGGATATTAACAAGTAGTTCCGTGAAGAACTATACAGCCTATTTTCATATATCCTACTTATGTTAACTGCCACTATCAACACACAAAATTTCAGTTTGATTGCTGTAATAGATTCGTAGATATTGAGAACTGACTAAATATTACGGATGGTCGCCATGTTGGATTTTTATATATGTAGGTCCTAGAGTTATGTACTGTTACATGAAGATTATTGTGTACGTGTAGCATTCAAACTTCTATTGCAGGCTTAGGACACAAGAAGTAAAAACGAGATTTTAAAATTTCGCACAGCTGCCATCTTGTGGTTATGGAAACAATTGAAATAAGTTAGATGCCAGTGGATTAACATTCGTATAAGGATTTACTGAACCAAGTTTCACTGCACTCGGATGGTTAAATTCCGAGAAACGTCCATGTGAATATTTATAGTTCGCGTCAGCGCCATGTTGGATTTAGGATCACCAGGTTATTGAAAGTCTTATAGGTGAACTTAAGTTCATAGCCCCTATGAACATTAAAAAAAATCAGTTTGATTGCTATAATAGATTCGTAGATATTCAGAGCCCTCTAAATGTATCGGATTGTCACCATGTTGGATTGTTAAATGTATAGGCCACTGAGTCATGTACCATTAAAGGAAAATTATTGCGTAGGTTCATTATTCAAACTTTCATTTCGATCGCATGATTACGACACAAGAAATAAAATCTTTATTTTAAAATTCGCACATCCGCCATCTTGAGGTTATGTAAACAATTGAACTAAATTAGATACCAGTGCCTTACAACGTGTATAAACATTTCCTGTACCAGATTTCATTGCGCTTGGAACATTAAATCGCGAGAAAGGTCTATTTAAAATTTTAAACTTCGCTTGGCCGCCAGGTTTGTTTTGTAGTTAACCGGTTTTTGAAAGTCTTATAGATGAACTTCCAGTAGTGCCTTTTATCTCCGTACAAAATTTCAGGGTGATACCGCTAATAGTTTCAGAGATATAGAATGCCGGTGAAATATTTCGCACATCCGCCATCTTGTGGTTATGTAAACAATTGAACGAAGTTAGATGTCGGTGCATTACAATGTGTATAAACATATACTGTACCAAGTTTTATGGCGTTTGGTTGGTTAAATCGCGAGAAACGTCTATTTAAATGTCGCAAATTCGCGTGGCCGCCATGTTGATTTTGTAGTTACCAGGTTTTCAAAGGTCACATAGGTGAACATCTAATAGTTCCGTTTGTCACCGTAATAAATTCCAGGGTGATATCGGGAATAGTTTCGGAGATATTTAATGTTGGTAAAATATTTCACACAGCCGCTATGTTGGATTGGTGAGACGTAACAACATTTGAAGGGCACGGTAGGGGTCGTCCGGAGTAGTGCTATGAACTTACCGAGTTTCATTGAAATCGCTCCTGCCGTTTAGAAGTTATTAGGACACACACACACACACACACACACGGACAAAAGGTGATCTCATAAGCCTATTTTTTCAAAATTGAAAATAGGCTAAAAATAAATATGAGGCGCCCTTTGCTAGTGATACCTCTGTGGGTACAAAATTTCATTCAATTCGGTTTCGCCGTGTTTGAATTGATAGGGGAAATCGATTTGCACACAAACATGGCCGCCATCAACAAACTATTGGGCTGATGACCTTGTAGTTTAGTCAAAAGACGCTCGCCATATAAATATATCTTGTTGCAAAATTTGGTAGAGATTGGATGATTAGGTAAGTCGTAATTTGATTTAAGCTTTAAATATTTGGGTGGCCACCATTACGTTTCCGTCAAGATGGCGGTGATATAAAACATACCACTGAGGTGCATTTTGCTAGTGCCACCTCTGTACCAAATTTTGTTCAATTCGGTTTAACTCTGTTCGAATTGAATGGGGGGGGGGGGGGGGGACGGACAGACATTCAGAATACACACACTCACACAAAGACTCACACATACACACACACAGACAGACACACAATTTTTCGCCCTGTGTTGATCTCATAAGTCTACTTTCATTTTTTGCAAAAATCGAAAGTAGGCTAAAAGAGCACTGCTCATCATCATCATCATCATCATCATCATCATCATCATCGAATTCCAGCTCCAGTCGCCCGGGTGCAGTTAACGACCCCTCGCCACCTTCCCAGTCCATGAACAGTTGGTCTTCATGAGTCCATCTTCAGTCTAGCCCTTTGTCTTCATGATCATCCTTGATTTCGTCCAACCATTTCTTCTTTGGTCTTTCTACTGGTCTTTTTCCTGGGATAATCTTGTTAAAATAAGCTTTTGGTGTCCTCTCATCTCCCATTCTTTGAAGGTGCCCATACCATCCTAATCGTTGCTTCTGCAAATATTAGGATGGTACGGGCGTCTCAGTACTGGTGGTAAATATGTCGAACAATAGCTCAAACATTGCTGTACCTGGTGTTAATAAAGTTTTTCTTGTGACTTGTTTCCTTTTTAATTAAAAACTAGTTGTAACCCGTCAAAACATGACGGTCAATAGAAAAATATTTACTGAAGAATTTTCTTATATAGGCCTACTGTACATTCTTTGTACGATTATTTTTTAACTCTATTGAAACTATGAGGGCGTCAAAAGATTGCACTCTCAACATTGCAAAATACTGCTGGCCATGACTGAAAAATTGTTGGGGCAAATTGAGGCCTATACGTTCCAGAGTTTCCCCTTGAGCTTTATTGATTGTGATAAAGTATGCCAAATGAATTGGAAAATATTGCTTCTTAAAAGAAAATGATAGTGTTTTATCGGATGGTGTTAAATCAAGTCGAAGGATTAGACATCTCTGCCTAATTTTAACTGCACCTATTATTTCCAAATCCAAGCAATATGGTTGCATTTAGGAGTCCTTGGGAAACGTTCAGATTTCTAAGCAGCATAACGGGCCAAGCGTTTGGAGTATGTGGCGGCCAGTCGTTTAGTTCCAAGGAATTCAAGAACTCTGATGAGTCTAATACAACTGGCCGCAAACCATCGCTTATATTTTTGGAATATAACGAAGAAATGCGATGATGTGCAATTCCATACATTTTAAAACAATGTGGACCGTGTGCGTGTGGCACAGTAACATTGGCACCAAATGAAACGAAGGAAGGAAGCTTGCAGTTTAACGTGACCGTTAATCTCGCGATCATAAGCCACGGGACCTCCGTTTAACGTGGAATCCGAACCACAGGACATGGAATTTCACATCAAAAATCTCACATGCATTGACCGGGAATCGAACCCGATCCGCCTTGGTGAGAGGCATACAGCTTGACCGCTGCGCCATGAAACGAAGGACATAGCATTGTACTGCCGATTAGTCCCTCTGAAATTCCTTGAGATATCATCTCCAGTGAAAAATAATTGTTAAAGCCTGTCAAATATTTTATATTTATTCAGATTAATTTTACCATTACAACAGCAAAGGTCAAAGTAACCAAGTGTAGATTTCTCGCAAGAGAAATACAGTGCAGAACAATGTTTACATTTGTTCGTCAAGGACCCTAAACTGTAACGGCATAGTATCTGGAATTGTTTCTGAAATGCCATATTTATATTGGATTTTAAAAGTGGCTTCGTATTTTTCTCCAATTTCCCACTTTTTTGCGGCTAATGTTCTATTTCGTCAAATGGGTTTATTTATAGCAGCATTTCTGCCCAAATTAACGTCATCTTATATAACGCTATAGTGGCCTGCATCAACGTAGCCGCCAAATATTAAATGGCAAATAATAACTTACTTCCATTGCCAAAATCAACTGCGTGGTTAGACCCATTGTTATGCACTCTAAACAAATAATCAATAAACAATAATATTCACATATACAATGAATACTTCCATTCTCAAGTTGGTTGCTGATGAGAATGCGATGAGATTGATCGCCAATAATAACATCCTTGCAATTTTTGCAATTTGCTTGCAAACGCAACTCAGGATGACGATCTTCATTTTGAAATAAACAGAATGAAATTGCTGTAAATAATGAATTTCCATCACCTTTTTAAGGTACAATACTTTGTATTTCCATGACAGTAAATTATGCAAGGGAGCATAGAATCACTTCGCCTCTACTGGAATGAGCATAGACTCACTTCGCCAGCCACCGTAATGGAGGGAGTTTTAGAATTATATGTTCAGTGCTTGTCAAAGATCGTATTAACACAGGGAAGCCCATTCTTAAGGCTACATTCTGAGCTATTGCCCCGGATTCCAGGTTCGATCCCCGCTCTGCCAAGAAATTTAATTCTGGTCTGAGGACTGGAACGGGGCGCACTCGTGAGGCAAAACTAAGAAGAGCAAAGTTTGATTCCCATCTCAACAATCTTGGATTTGGTTTTCCGTGGTTTCCCACTTCCACTACAGGCAAATACCGGGATAGTTCCTAACTTAAAGCCTCGGTCGTTAACTCCCCATTCCCCATATTAATTACAAATGCACACATCAACACAGCCATCACATTAACACAGGTTATCAGAGAAAAGTTTACACTCGCACACCAAAATAGACGGGGCTGAGTGACGACGATGTCTGAGTCCATCAAATGAATTATGTTCGCCAATATGTTAACGCTGATGTATGTGTTTGAACTACTGGATATAAGTTCAATGACTTTAAAATTAATATCATTGCATTGTTGCAGCTTGGCAAATATTTTATATTTCAGCAGATCAATTTTACCATCACAACAGTAAAGGCCAAAGTAACCGCGCGTAGATTTTACGCAAGAGAAATACAATGTAGAACAATGTTTACATTTGATCGTCAAAGACCTTACACTGTACTGCATAACATCTGGAATTGTTTCTGAAATGGCCTATTTATATTGGATTTTAAATGTGGCTTCGTATTATTCGATAACACTATAGTGACCTGCAATATCGGAGCCGCTAAATATTAAATGCCCAAAAATACTTCCATTGCCGAAATCAACTGCCTAGTTAGATTCAGTACTCTAAACAAATAATCATTAAACAACTGTCTTATACAATGAAGTTCAACATGACCGTCCAGAGACTCTCATACTCAAGTTGGTTGGTGAGGAGAATGCGATGAGACTGGTCGCTTACAATAAATTCCTTATAATTGTTCCAGCCAGCGAAATGTTTGGCAATAGCTTGAAAACGCAGCGCAGAATGACGTTCTTCATTTTGATATAAACAGTACAAAACTGCTCTAAATAAGCTATTTCCATCACCTGTTATAGTTTATGGCAGTACATTTTGCAGGGGAACATAGAATAACTTCGCCAACTACTGGAATGAGCATAGGCATATACTCAATACTCACTTCGGCAGTCACCCTAATGGAGGCTGTTTTAGAATTCTATGTCCCGTGCATGTCAAAAATCTATTAACACATGGAAGCCCACCCATTCTTGGCTATCGCCTCGGAGACCCGGGTTACATTTCCTGCTCTGCCAAGAAATTTAATTCTGGTCTGAGGGCAAAAACGGGGCACATTCAGTCTCTAGAGGTATAACTAAGAAGAGGAAGGTTTGATTCCCACCTCGTCAATCTTAGATGTGGTTTTCCGTGGTTTCCCACTTCCACTCAAGGCAAATACCGGGATGGTTCCTAACTTAAGGCCTCGGCCGTCACCTTGCCATTTCCCACCTTAATTACAAATACACAAAGTAATGCAGCTATCACAATAATACGGGTTATCAGAGGAAATTTTACACTTACACACCAAAGTACATGGGGCTGAGTGACAACGATGTCGGAGCCCTTCAAACGAATTATGTTTGCCAAGTGCCTCTCATGGCGAAAGCAACTGTGGACACGCGCCAGGGCCTGGAAAACTACCTTTTCACTAATAATTTAAGAGTATATCGACGATGCATAATTTATAACTTTTAGTCTAGGATGCTACCAACTTGACCACCGAAGCATTGGGAAGAAATTGCAATATTAAAGTACATAAACAACATAGCCTACACACTCAACTGTCAGTTAATGTTCTTCAACGTTTCCCTTCTTAAAAATTCCCCTCTATAACTCTCCATCACTTGAAAACGCGCCATGTTTTGTGTTTTAAATATATCGATGCAATGGTGCTGCCATCTGTTGTTAGTTACTGAAACTATATGGGCGAAGTACTGCCATCGGTTGTCAGTTACTGCAATTGATGGCAGATATTAGCTCTTTTGACCACATGCTGTAATGCAATGGTAAAACGGAAATAAAACTTATTGAGAGGGAATGTAGGAATCTTTAACTGACATAAAACGTTACTAATAATCCTTGATAAAACAATATTTAACTATCACGTGAAAACTCGCCATCAAGGCCATGCCTTGTGTTTTAAATATATCGACGCAATCTGCTCTCAGTTACTGGAACTATATTGGCGAGGTACTGCCATCTGTTGTCTGTTACTGGAACTGATTGCAGATATTCAAACGACGTATTGAGGACATGCTGTAATGCAATGGTAAAACGGAAATAAAACGTGTTGAGAAAATGTGTAGAAATATGTATCTTTAACTGACATAAAACCTTACTAATACTCCTTGATAAAACAATATTTCAGTGGCAAAAAAAAAAAAAAATACTGGCGAGAGTTGGGATCGAACCTGCGATCCTTGGATCCACAGTCAATCAATTAACCAAATAGCCACTCGCGCACTCACATTTAGATGCAGACGCAACCATTCACTATCTTCAAAAGCCGCTATCTGAAGAAAATAATCCAATTCATTATCAATAAAATCAATATACATTCGTATATGTTCATACTGTTATTATATTGTATTCTCAGAACTTGGTTAATGTATGTTTTCAATTACATGGAAGCTTATTAAATAACTTACATTTTAATGGACTTCTCACCGCCATTTTGTCATGAGCCCAGGCGGATTGTGCGCATGCGTGAGGGTTGAGAATTCTGCTATTTTCTATATTTATTTAAAAATATACCGTAATATATTTGTTTATTTTAGAGACACTCTGCAAATCTACAGGCCAAGAGCTTTCGTTAGAGTGCTCTACGAAGTAAATTGGTTCTGTCGTTCTCTCTATCTCGTGATAACAAAAATCACCTTACTGTTTTAAATATATAGATAGGGAGGACTGATTGGTGTTTTATGTTAGGGTCTTGAGACATCGTAATCATCTCCCCCTTGTATTCTGGTCAGTGTAGATACTGTATATGCAAAAAATCTGTGTTTTTATGGTGTCTCGAGTAAATTATGTACTAGTAAGCGGTTTCGGTGGCGTAGTTGGTAGCATGCTGAACTGCTGCGCCCACGATAGCGGGTTCAAACCCGGCCAAAGTCGTCGAATTTTTTAAGAGCGTTAAAATCCTTCGGTATGCTTTCCTTCGGAGGGAGAAATAAAGTCGGCGGTCCCAAGTCATAGATTTATGGCATGTAAAAGATCCTTCCACTAACTAAACTTGTGTGAAGCTAAAAATTCTAGGTTAAAATTCGTTGAAACGCTCTATCATAGTTACAACGTTCACCACTAGGTGTCAGTGATATCTGATATCGAAAGTTGGAACTACTTGATATTGAACGGAACTTGTAGTTCACCAATTGGGTGTCTGATTCAAGCACCTACAGCCTCTGGTGAGCCAAACATGCCCTCGGACACTCCCGTCATTAAAAGCCATACGCTAAATCATACTAATATATAAAAATGAGATGGTGTGTGTCTGTCTTTCTATCTGTCTGTCTGTCTGTCTGTGTGTTACTCAATAACGCAAGAACACTGGTCCGATTTAAATGAAATTTTGCATGGATGTAGCTGATTTACCAGGATTACATATAGGATAATTTGATTTCGATATTTTGCAATATTAAATAATGGCGACCATTTAAGTGACGTCACTACACCCTTTAGTTTCAAAATTTCATATTTCCATATCAAATAAAAAGAGAACGCTAAGAAATAGAAAACTTTTGATGGCACATGCGAGCTTCAAATTTAATTTCCTATCCAATAGGTCATCTCCACTTTTCGTGTATCTCCAACGGTTAGCGAGTAAAACCCACATTTGTGATGTCGCTACACCGTTTGATTTCAAAATTTCATATTTCCATTTCAAATAAAAAGAGAACGCTAAGAAATAGCAAACTTTCGATGGTATACACGAGG
The DNA here is from genome assembly GCA_946902985.2 of Meconema thalassinum. Lineage (NCBI taxonomy): Eukaryota > Metazoa > Arthropoda > Insecta > Orthoptera > Tettigoniidae > Meconema > Meconema thalassinum. Next base: position 148,014,316 of record OX336390.1, on the reverse strand, counting down.
TTTATCATTTAATTTTCTATCCAAAGGGTCCTTATCACTTTTCGTGTATCTCCAACGGTTAGCGAGTAAAACCTAAAATTGCGCAATAAAACACTGTCAACACCGAGCGGTGCAGTATATCTCTACAGATATAAAAATGAAAGTTTGTCTGTTTTTTTTTCTGAATTTCTACGGAAATTTGAGTTATTTACGCATTTCAGACTGTTTTATGATGGATACGAGCGAAAATAATTTTTTGGTCTGTCTGTTTGTTGGTTTGTCTGTGGACAATTTTGTTCCCTTATAACTCTAGAACGGCTGGGTGTATCAACGTCAAATTTGGTACACATATCCATCAGAGGCACGACACTAATCATTGATGTAACTCTTCTCCACACCTCTCATAAAAGGGGGACTACCCCCTTAAAATACATGCTGAAAGAGGAGTAGAAGGACGAGACAAAGCTCATTTTCAGCCCCTCAATGTGAGAAACAAAACTCGGGGGCCCTAAAGGGCCCATTTTAAGGCCCTTAAACCAACCGTTTTTTAGATATTCCCAGAAAACTAATTTAATTTAATAAACTAATTAACGACTGCAAGCCGGCAACCATGGCAACAGATTCTCAGAGGTCCAACTATTGCTCTAAGACGCAATGCAATTCCATTAATTACATTAGTGTGAAAGTTTGCAAACGGCTAGAAGGTTATCACCGAACCAAATTAAGCTGTAAAATTCATCAATACGTATAATGCGCTTAAGGGGGTCAAGGGGAACTCTAGAATTCTTTCACGCGATTTACACCTGTGGGTGAGGTACGGCAGGTCTATTATATTCCTATCCCTATATTATATTATTATTAGTAGTATTATATTATGGCGTACAACGACGAGACAAAGCCCCTCGGTGCCAGAAACAAAACTCGGGGGCCCTAAAGGGTCCTCGAAAACTACATTATAAGGCTCTAAAACCAAAAGTTTCTGAAATATTCCCAGAAAACTAATTTAATTTAATTTAACAAACTAATGAAGGAATGCAAATCGATAACCATGAGAACATTATCTAAAGGGGTGGCATCCAACTTTCCATCTATTTCTGTAAGAAGAAATGTCACTCCATTTATTACATTTCTGTGAAGGTTTGCAAATGGCTATAAGGTTATGACGGAACCAACGTAGACTGTATACTTCATCATAGCAATTAAGGGGATCAAGGGGTAACCTAGAATTTTTTCATGCAATTTTCACGTGCGACACATAGTACAGAAGGTCTATTATATCTCCAAACAGCAACATTATTTTCAAAAATTCCTGAATTGAATCGGCATTTTTTGCGGCTTTTAGGAACTTGGGCCATTTGAGGCTAAAGAACCTGAAGTTTCATGCACCACAAGCCTTTATAAATTATGAAAGAGGTCTTCCTGTGTATGAGGACCTAACACAACGTAGAGGGTCAGTTTTTATGTGATGTGTATTGCGTTTCGTCTACAAGGCTTTCAAATCTATTTCACGTCAGGAAGTACACGTTAGGTGAATTTAGTTTGAGAGCACATTTTAACTAATCTTTTTTTTTCTCTCTTTTTGTCGACATACGGGTTCATCGTAAGGATGATTTTGTTTGATACAATGTGGTAGATATACCCATATTTGGATATCTGGATGATATGTTGTAGACAATAGAATTGTCTATCTGTCTTTCTGTGTATCTTTATGTACGCCTATAACTCGTGTTCGGATGCTTGGAGCATCGTAAAATTAGCTATGGTAATCATGAGTCAATACACCAAACATTTATAAAACTCTTCACCGTACTTTTCATACAGTAGAAGGGTGGATATAGGGAAAAACTTCTCAAAATACATGCTAAAATAGGCGAAATATAAAAATTATCCTAGAAGGACGACCGAAGCATATGTTGCGCGTTTCAATGTGAGACACAAAATTCGCGTGTCTATAAAGGGTCTCCGAAAACCACATTTTAAGGCCCTTAAATTAACAGTGTGTGTGATATTCCCAGAAAACTAACTTCATTCTGATAAACATATGAAGGAATGACAAACCGCTAACCATTGCAACAGTAGCTCAATTGTTAATGTCTGGTGTTAACACCGAACACCGTTCGAAGAACGGGTACTTCTGCTAGTACATAAATAAATATGTACTAGTAATTGGGACTGGAAATGAAGCAGTCACGGAATTTTGTTTAGCACCACCTGGTTTGTGAAGTAGTGGTAAACAAAAAAAAAGAACGTCTTCAGAATGGTTGATGTGGGTGAGTGCAGACAGTGACGAAGTTAACTGCTCTCATCCGGACCGCGAACTTCTCAACCAGATAAGTAGTCTACGGTAGCCTGTACAATTCAATCTGAACTGACTATTTAACAACATTCACATATTCACACTAAGCAAGCAAATTTGGAGACCAATCACCATTTGGTTCGATTGATCCTTAGTTTAGGGGCAGCGACAACGCAGTCATCTACCCCCTATACTTTGGGTGTGAGTAGATTCTGTCTGATAATCAGTGTTAATTGTGATGACTCTATTAATGTGTGTGTTATTCAAAGTAAGGACTGCAGACGATAATTTCAAGTAGTTCCTACTGTTATAACAGCTTAGGCTTTCACGGCCGGCGTTCATAATTAAATACAAGTTTTTCGGGCTTGTAGGCCGTGGTCCAGACAGGATATCTCCCGACGTTTCACCGAAAACTGCGTCCGGCATTATCAAGGGTTCCGCTTCTTTCCTTGGTCAGCAGTGGAATGAGGAAGAGGCTTGAAATAATGGGTAACGGTTTGTAGTGGGGTATTGTTGTTTGAATATGACTGTTGGTTGGGTGGATCTTGGCGATGAACTAACGGCTAGAAGGTAGTTTGGATCTTCAAATTAGCATGGTGAGCCGAGCGTTTTCTTCGCATTCCGGCTGGACCGTCTGATCTCACGTACATGTTGCGGGGTGCGGTGCGTGCTCCGGCTTCGGCGACCGAGCTTGTGAGGGTCAGGTGTTCCCTGCGCGACTGCCTTGCTGTAGCGGGAAGGTTCTTCATGTTGACGTGTGAGTGATTTCTTGGCCTTGGTGTTCCTAAGAGCCGGGATCCATGTATTACGCACACGTTCAATTTCTTCCTTCCGATTGAAATTGTCGGGGTGTTTGAAGATTTCTATGGCTTCCCGTTGCAGCCTGGCGTGGTAGTGAGTGGTCGTGGAGAGTATCTCCGTGTCCCCGTACTGTACATCGTGACCGGGCAAGAGAGAATGCTCAGCGACTGACGATTTCTCAGTTTGACCCAGGCGGCTGTGTCTGTTATGTTCATTGAGTCTGGTGGTCACGCTCCTCTTCGTCGTTCCTATGTACACCTTCCCACAGGATCACGGGATTCTGTAGACACCTGCAGTGGAGTGTGGGTGGCGCTTGTCTTTAGCGGATCGCAGCAAGTCCCGGATTTTGGCGGTGGGTTTATAAACCGTCTTCACCCCATAGGTCTTCAGTAATTTGCCTATCCTGTCCGTCACCTTCTTCACGTACGGCAGGAATGCGGTGGCCACCGGAATTTCCTCAGAATCTTTCCTCGTGCTCCGGCGCCTGGGATGAGAGGCTCGCTCAATCTCCTTATTGCTGTATCCGTTGGCGCATAGGGCCCTCTTTATATGTTTCAGCTCTTGGTTGAGGTTGGATGGCTCACAGATTCTCCTAGCACGGTCTACCAATGTTTTAATAACTCCGTGTTTCTGTCGGGGGTGGTGATTGGATGTCTTGTGTAGATACCGGTCGGTGTGTGTGGGTTTCCGGTATACGGTGTGCCCCAAGCGCAGGTCATTAGTCCTGGTGATCAGCACGTCAAGAAAGGCCAGGCAGTTGTCTTTCTCCTTCTCCATAGTAAATTTTATGCTGGTGTTGAGGCTGTTAAGGTGGTCCAGGAAACGTTCCAGCTCTTCCTCTCCGTGGCTCCAGACTACGAAGGTATCGTCAACATAACGTAGCCATACTTTCGGTTTGAGGGGTGCAGTCTCGATCGCCAACTGCTCGAACTTTTCCATGTAGAAGTTCGCAATCACAGGGCTTAGTGAGCTACCCATGGCAACTCCCTCTATTTGACACAGCCGCCTGGGTCAAACTGAGAAATCGTCAGTCGCTGAGCATTCTCTCTTGCCCGGTCACGATGTACAGTACGGGGACACGGAGATACTCTCCACGACCACTTACTACCACGCCAGGCTGCAACGGGAAGCCACAGAAATCTTCAAACACCCCGACAATTTCAATCGGAAGGAAGAAATTGAACGTGTGCGTAATACATGGATCCCGGCTCTTAGGAACACCAAGGCCAAGAAATCACTCACACGTCAACCTGAAGAACCTTCCCGCTACAGCAAGGCAGTCGCGCAGGGAACACCTGACCCTCACAAGCTCGGTCGCCGAAGCCGGAGCACGCACCGCACCCCGCAACATGTACGTGAGATCAGACGGTCCAGCCGGAATGCGAAGAGAACGCTCGGCTCACCATGCTAATTTGAAGATCCACACTACCTTCTAGCCGTTAGTTCATCGCCAAGATCCACCCAACCAACAGTCATATTCAAACAGCAATACCCCACTACAAACCGTTACCCATTATTTCAAGCCTCTTCCTCATTCCACTGCTGACCAAGGAAAGAAGCGGAACCCTTGATAATGCCGGACGCAGTTTTCGGTGAAACGTCGGGAGATATCCTGTCTGGACCACGGCCTACAAGCCCGAAAAACTTGTATTTAATTTAGTTCCTACTTTCGTTACCAAATGCTACCGTCTACGACACCTAGCTGTGAACTTGGCTACTACTAGATGCCATCACAACCAGTTCCTGGCGACGAACGTTGGAACTTAAGAGCATTAATCAAACATAACGTACAAATTTTGCTTCACAAAAGTTTAGTTAGTGGAAGGTTCTTTTATATGTCATAAATCAATGACATGGGCCCGCCGGCTTTACTTCCTCTCTGAAGTAAGGTTTACTGAGGGATTTTAACGCTCTTAAAAATCCGACGACTTCGGCCGGGTTTGAACGCGCGACCTTGGGCATAAAGCTCAGCATGCTACAATCACCACTTTCAGTATCTTAACAATACATTACATTGACTATGTCTGTTAGGTAGTCAGCCCGAAGGCTGGTTGGATCCTCAAAAAGTACCGCCGTTAGGTTATGTGAGTAGATACCCACAAAAACCAAAGGCAGCGCTATATTGAGGCGTTCTGGGCAAGAAGAGGAGTGAGGTAGTTTGCCATTGCTTTCCTCACTGAGTCAGAACAGTAGTCCTAACCCTATGAGTAGAACCTTTCACAGCACTCACAGACACTGACTGTGCCCTGTGCCATTACTAAGCACCACCCATACCTCAGTAGCTTCCATATAATCACAGCCATGAGTGAGACTGAGACATCGGTGAAAAGCCACCTTTTACTCTAGCCTGTGCCAACTGACAAATGCAAATGTACTGCATTCATCAAGAGATGGCAAACAGGCCAACATTGACTATAACTAACAAATATTGTTTTAACTAATGCTGCAACAAAATAAGTATACATATTGTAAATACTTTCACTCTTACTTTTAGACATAGATTTAATAGCCTAAGTGTAATGGATCTGATGATGATCGCTTGACGATCGAAACTGGTCATCCAAGAGAATTTAATAAACTCATATATTTTTTTAAGGATTATGGAATAACCCATCACTGACTGAATATCATCAAATAGCAAAAAGGGTAAATGTGAAATTTCAAAATCTTCCATGGTTTAATCAAGTCGCAAGTGACGAGAAAATAACACTTGGATATTGAATTTTAAGAGCAATTGTGGTAGAAAATATATTTTCCTATGTTTCCTTAAGTGGCCATATTTGGCCAGGGACAGTTTACCAGCACTCATTTCTTATTAGAGCTTGGAATGGAATTCAGGACCTTTGATATATCAGTCTTTCACACCTCAAGGTTATAGAAAGTGATCATAGTATTGCTTACCTGCGACAGCAAGTTGCATGATGAAGAAGTTCATCCGAGACTTGCGAGATTTGTTAACAAGGAGAGCCACGATTACTGCTGAGTTGCCCAGGACAATACTCGCGAACAGGATCCACAGCACCGTGAATTGCTCCGTCTGAAATAGCAACAAACTGTGTTACAATATTTCATTTATCTCTATAAATAAAGTAAACTTTGGAAATTTTGGCTAAAACTTTGTATTTATGATTTTACGCGCGTTGATTGATCCAATGTCTATCTGTATGTAACGTCCATGCTATCCATTGGACTTCAACCAAATTTTGTATTCTGTATAGTCTACTCCGTTAAGAGATGGAAGTAAGAATATATTCAGTCACCAGGGCTTCCAACTGTAGTGCTCCATTAGGCCGTCCTTGAAATGGATTTCCGTGGTTCCTCCATTTTCAACACCAGGCAAATGCTGGGACGGTACCTTCTGACAGGCCACGGCCGCTTCCTTCCACACCCTTGCCCAGTTTCATTCATCTTCATCCATTCCATCTCTCATCCCGACGCGCATGTTCGCCCCAGCGTCGACTAGAAAGACCTGCTCTCGGCCTCTCAGGAGGCCACACGAAAAAAAAATAGATTTAATAACTTAAGTGTAATGGATGTGATGATCATCGCTTGACGATCGAAATTGTAAATTATTTTTCGAATTAGGGAACCACTCATTACAATTGGGTACACTCGTATTGCCCGACTGAAAAACAATAAAGGGTTCTTCAGAATCCTCTTCGCTGTTACTTAACCTGCCAATTTCTCTGCCATTCTCCATACTTTTAAGATGAACTTAACTACTATTCATTTCCTTCCAACCAAACAAATGCACGCCCAACACTGCGTAGTCATGCCCTTCTACAACGGACATATTTAAGAGATATCGAATGTTCTGAAATGTTTTCCAGCCAAAATGTGAAAGGGAGCAAGCATGAGTTGAATGTCTATTTTAAGACCACTCGTCTAGATGGACCTCAACTTAGGGAGACGTGGTAGAAGGACGCCAGCACAAACAAATGTCAGTCACTTTACGACGCCACGTTTTAATACAATTACTGTTTATGTTCCGTCAACGGTTTCAAATGATATTATAGACACGAGTACCCATTTGAAAGAAAAATACTATTATCTAATTTTAAGGACGGTTGGTTAATTTTAAGAGCACTCTATGAACTCATTTTGAGATGAATGTCTACTTCAGAGATCTGAGTTGAAAAATCATTATTAATTTTATTAATTTACTTTCTTTTCCTCTTTAAACTCGTTACGTATTCTATTAGAGGTTATTATTTAAGTACCATCACTGATAATAATTTTTAAGCAGACCTTAATGGGGGAGATAAGCCAACATTTACCTCCCATTCATTCCTTTCAAAGTCCTCGCTCCAAACGCTGAAGGGCTCTTCAGAATCCTCTTCGCTGTTACTTCACCTGCCAATTTGTCTGCCATTCTCCATCCTTTTGAGATAAACTTAACTTGAGCCTTTCAAGTGGATTTTTTGGTCTCTCTACAATTAGAGCCTCTATTTATTAGACCTCGCTTGCACAGGAGAGCTGCTCACTTGCCAGTAAGGTAGAGGAGCTGATGATAGACTCAGTGACAAAGAGGAATGATTGCCTTTGGGCGGGTCATAGTTAGAGCCCTGTGCGGATAAACAAAACGTTATCCGCATGCGCCCCGCATCCGCATGCTATTTTTCCGTATTCCCATGTTTATTATCCGAATCTACTGGCATTACAATAATATTTATAACTAGATAAAGCATAAATTACTAAAGCAATATATTTAGACATTTGAAGAAAAAGTCGTTCCCTTAGGTTTTGTATGTAATGTGCTATGTTTAAAATGAATGTTATACAGCCAGAATTGCAACCCTTTCCTGTTCGGAGTGTTAATTATGCTTAATGACATAATTTAAATGAGATTATCCTACCTTAAATCATCATCTTATATTTGTGACGAAGAAAACATAACGGAAAGATATGATACCGGTATGTCATAAACATCCGGGTCCTAATAATGATGTTAAACACGCTCGGATTGTATTCTAAAAACTATCTGAAAATTTTCTCCAAACTTTATCCACAGATTATCCGCTATCCGCACAGCCATACACACTATATCGGCATAGTAAAAATGTTGCGGATATCCGAGGGTTTATCCGCGAATATCCGCTTCCGCGCAGGGCTTTAGTCATAATATCTACCTCTCCAACGCATGTCCATCGGGCATCGAACACCCATGTGGGCTCAGAATTGACTCCGGGAAGTCCCAACTACCTTGCACTCGACCTCATCAGACTTATGTTGCTTTAATGTTGAAGGAAATCTTTAGCCGACAAAGTAAGGGTTCCTATCTTTGTAAATAGGTAAAATTAAGTAATTTCCTCAATTGAATCAGCACATGAAAAAAGAACCTCAGTCACAAGAAATGATAAAGGCCCTGGTTCGTTCCCGGGTTTCGGCACCAATATTTGAAGTATTAGTAATGCGTGGAGCTAATGGATACACAACTTTTATTCCAAGGAAGTTAACACACTACAACAATTATATAGTTTTGGTAGAAGCTCCGGCAGATGGCTCCCGTTCCTCCACATGAGTTAAGCATGAAAATCGCCTGATATAGAATCTCAACCATCTATGTTTTAAGGGATTGAGTCACACGCGTGGGATACCTAATATTAGCTAGGGAAATTCTTAGCGTACAGCGTGTTTTACTTGAATACACAACAGGCATGTGGGTTGCCTACCACCTGCAATAGAGCCGCGACCCAATGTGTTGAAGCTGAACACGCGTCCGATAGGAATCATCTTAGCAAATTTCCCCCCTCCCTCTTCCCCCCCCCCCCCTCCTTCTCCCTCCTTCCCCTGCCAACCCGAACGTGGCCCGACCAGCCGTCCGAACTTAGTCTTCGGGTCAACAGTTGAGGGGAATGAATAGAGGAAGGCGCTGTTCTTCCATTTACTGTTTTGAGCTTATCAATTTATTTAAAAACAATGGCACCACAGTTAAGATTCGAAGCCCGGACCATAGGCTCCGCAGTCTCTCGCGCTAGCGTCTGTGCCACCGTGACAGTCTTTGAAACGAAAGGACAGAAAGGACAGGGACTACTGTCGACCAAAGTATTATGTGCACCCGAGTTTGAAGGTTGTTTGTGAAGTAACCAATGGACCTACATAAAAACCAGTAATATCATAATTTTTGTCGTTCTATTTTACGTTAGTTCACGTAGGTTTGTGATTTTTAATTTACATTTTAATATTTTTTTATCGCAGTCGGAACGCAAAAAGTGCACTTTATAAGCGTCTTTCAACCATGCGTCACATTTAAGAATTATTATCTCAAAAACCCGTTATCAGATCGAATACAAATTGTAACACAATGTCCATTGGCATGTTGTATAGCTGGTTTATTAATTTCAAAATTTTGTGTGTCCAAGAAACAAAGTTGTTATCATTTTTGTAAAGTTACTTTTTCTCCGCTCGGGGTGGTTGGAAATTGTAGTTCTTGGCCGCGTTGTAATCCTTATACATCGAATAGTTATGCTGTATGACTGTGAAATACGTAAATTAATTCACTTATTTTATATCAGTTGGTATTTGTAGGGGGAAATAAGACATGGTTCACCAGCTAGCCGCTCCGGGGAAAGCTGTACAGCATTGCTGATATGGAGCCCATCACGCCACATTGCGCGCATCACTCGGAAGTGATGGTCTCCATCTCAGCAACGCTGTACAGCTTTCCCCGGAGTGGCTAGCTGGTGAACCATGTGTTATTTCCCCGTACAAATACAAACCGATATAAAATAAGTGAATTAATTTACGTACTTCACAGTCATACAGCATAACTTTTTGATGCATAAGGATTACAACGCGACCAACCACTACATTTTCCAACCACCCCGAGCCGAGAAAAAGTCTCCTTACCAAAATGATAACAACTTTGTTTCTTGGACACACAAAATTTTGAAATTAATAAACCAGCTATAAAACATTCCAATGGACATTGTGTAAAAATTAGGATTCGATCTGATGACAGGTTTTTGAGATAATAAATCTTGAATGTGACGCATGGTTGAAACACGCTTAAAAACGTGCACTTTTTGTGTTCCAACTGCGATAAAAAATATTAAAATATAAATTTAAAAATCGAAACCTACATGAACTAACGTAAAATAGAACGACGAAAATGATGATGTTATTGGATTCTATGTAGGTCTATTGGTTACTTCTGAAACAACCTTCAAACTCGAGTGCACCTAATACTTTGGTCGACAGTAGAGATGGACGAATTAGCGAGCAAGAACTTCTCGCGGCTCTATTGCAGGTGGTAGGCAACCCACATGCCTGTTGTGTATTCAAGTGAAACACGCTGAATGCTAAAAGAATCTCAGTGCGTTGTTTAGACACAGTTTTTTTTCGTGTTTCTCAAAACTTGGTTGCTTTGACTGAGGGACTTTTAACATGCGCCGATTCAATTGTGCCAAAAGTTGAAGGACTAAAGGGTCCGGAAAGGATTCAAATAGTGAGTGTTAGAGAGCTCTATCAAAGTAGGAAACCATCCTAGTCATAGATAAGACCTTTCATAAATACTATTCCCTTTTGGTGCATTTCTAATTAATATTCGTTGTTGTCTACACATTTTTTTACCGATATCACCCTGAAATTTTGTACAGCGATAAAGGGCACTACTAGAAGTTTACCAATGAGACGTTCAAAAACCTCGCTTACAAACATAAACGACACACTAAACGTTTTATAAACATACTCGTGTCTTAATTATTGCCATTATAGGCTCGTTGCATAATGTACTATAGTTTGGCTAGGATTTGAATCAATATGAAAACGAGTAAGGAAGCAAGTGAGTTTAGGCTGTTTCTCCGGAACCGCATTTAGGCCAGAGGTAAAGTATCGGAGATACTGAATGCTAGTGAAATATTTCGCACAGCCGCCATTTTGAGGTTATGTAAACAATGGAACTAAATTAGACTTCAATGCATTACAATGTGTATAAACATTTCCTGTACCAAGTTTCATTACGTTTGGATGGTTAAATCGCAAGAAAAGTCTATTTAAAAATCTCAAATTCGCTTGTCCGCCATGTTGGTTTTGTAGTCGCCAGGTTTTAAAACTTGCGAGTTTTATGATTTCCATACGAGTGTCATAATTACCATTATAAGCGAGGTGCGTACGACTGTTTATGTTCGACGATAATTATAACTTTATTATATGTTTTAACATAAATATTCGTAAATATCTGTTGAGATTCAGTCATTAGAATTGTGTGATCGCAGTGCAAGCGCTGGGTAGGATATTTCTGTTTTCCAAGCTCTCTGACCGCCCGACGCATGCACTCTAAGTGCTTGGCAAATCAGTGAAATTCAGCATTCAGTGAAACTGTCACCGAAGTCGTTTGAAAGCAATGCTCCGTGAAGAAATTGGAGTTAGAGATATTAAGTTAGGGCCTACAGTGCTATTTCTTGTTTCATATTCGCCAGTTTATTTACGCGAACATATGGACGGTACACTTTCGGTAATTTATATAGACATAGGCTATTGGATTTTGAGCGCATGCGCGAAGGTATTCTTACCTAATTGGTCACACATCTGTTTCTTGAGCTCTGATTGGTGGGAGAAACTGTTTCATAATGAAAAATAGTGTTATAATGAGTCTCATTATGATACAGTTTTCTGACACATAATGTTTACATTTCGACATCGTCGAACATAAACTTATTTACATAACTCTTTCTTTAATGCGTTCCTCGGTTCGATACCGTCAGGTGTTATTTTGATTATTTTGAAAAATCTTTACACTGAAAGATGTTATATGGGCTTAAGTGAGACTCTGCATTGATTAACACTAGCGCTTGTAGTGGTATACTGTATATAGCCTACAGTATACTGTATGTGTGCGTGAAAATGAGTTGTTTGATAACCTGGGTTATTCTGGTGTCTGTAGTAGAGTGTGTATTTGAAGTTAAGGTGAGAATTGGGAAGAATGCGGCCGTAGTTTTAAGTTAGGAACCATCCTGGCATTTTCCTGTAGTATAAGTGGGAAGGAAGGGAAAACCACTTCCAGGAGGGCTGTGGTAGGAAACAAACCCACCCCTTCTCAGATTTACCTCACGAGGCTGAGTGCAACCCGTTCCAGCACTCAGAATAAAATTATGTTTCTTGGCAGTGCTGGGATTTGATTCGAATTCGGACCTCTGCGGCAACATCCAAGAATTTTAGCCTCTACACCAGGAGGATGAGATCACCAGACGGGAGAGACTTGCTCTGGTAGGTGTTTGACAGACAACCCGAGTGGGTTACCCTTACAGTCAGTTATAAATTTATTGGTTTTGCGCCAGGGTGCCGAAAGTTTGCCCTGAAAGGTATCTTTAACGTACCAGTAAATCTAGTTGGGTCCCTTGAATTAGCAGATCCTCAAATGACAATTGACTGCGCAAAGATTTGATCCTATTCATAGTCCCTCACACTTCAGGGCAGTTCCGCTTTGAATCGGCCAGTGGGCAATTTAGCTACAGACCCGTGTCAGAGACCTCTGTGATGCAAGGGTGGATGAATATTAATGTATCCTGCATACTGATTTTACAGTCCATGTCACAGTGAACTGATACTGCTATTAACGGTTGCAAATGATTCACACGCCATTAGGTCGCAGGTGATTAACATTTTGTACTTTGAGATTATTCGCTATTCAGAGATATTGACGTAATGGATATTGCATTTTTAGCCTATTTTCATTTTATGGAAACCGTGGCCATCAAATTTTATTCTTTTGCACCAATCCAACATGGCGGCTGTGCGAAATATTTCACTAGCATTCAGTATCTCCGATACTTTTACCGATATCACCCTGAAATTTTGTACAGCGATAAAGGGCACTACTAGAAGTTTACCTATGAGACGTTCAAAAACCTGGCGACTACAAAACCAACATGGCGGACAAGCAAATTTGAGATTTTTAAATAGACTTTTCTTGCGATTTAACCATCCAAACGTAATGAAACTTGGTACAGGAAATGTTTATACACATTGTAATGCATTGAAGTCTAATTTAGTTCCATTGTTTACATAACCTCAAAATGGCGGCTGTGCGAAATATTTCACTGGCATTCAATATCTCCGAAACTATTACAGATATCACCCTGAAATTTTGTAAGGTCATAAAGGGCACTGCTACAAGTTTATCTATGTAATTTTAAAAACCTGTAAACTACAAAACGAACATGGCGGCCAAGCGAAGTTGAAACATTTTAATAATCTTTTCTGAGCGCAGTGAAATGTGGTACAGTAAATGATTATACATATTGTAATGCAATGGCATCTAATTTAGTTCAATTGTTTACATAACCTTAATATGGCGGCTGTGCAAAATTTTAAAATTAATTTTTTATTTCTTGTGTCGTAACCATGCGATCGAAGTGAAAGTTTGAATAATGAAGCTACGCAATAATTTTCCTTTAATGGTCCATAACTCTATGGCCTATACATATAACAATCCAAAATGGCGAGCATCCAAAATATTTTGACGGTTCTCAATATCTACGAATCTTTTACAGCAATCAATCTGTTTTTCTTAAATGTTCATAGAGGCTATGACCATAAGTTCACCTATAGGTCTTTCAGTAACCTGGCGAGCACAAATCCAACGTGGCGGCGACGCGAAGTATAAATATTTAAATGGACGTTTCTCGCGATTTAACCATCCGATTGCAGTGAAAATTTGCACGTTGAATGCTTATACAAATGTTAAACCACTGGCACTAATTTATTTCAATTGTTTTCATAACCATAAGATGGCAGCTGTGCGAATTTTTTAAATCTCGTTTTTACTTCTTGTGTCCTAATCATGCGATTGAAGTTTGATTACTACACGTACACAATAATCTTCATGTAATAGTACATAAATAAATCTCCAACCTGGCGACCATCCGAAATATTTAGACGGTTCTCAATATCTACGAATCTATCACAACAATCAAACGAAATTTTGTATGTTGTTAGAGGCAATTAACATGAGCAGGGTATATGAAAATAGGCTGTATATTTCTTCACGGAACTACTTGTTTATCAGAGAGATGAACGGTAATGAGAAGACATACATATCCAGATAACTGAAATGTATCGGACGATATACCAGGTGATTCGGCAGCCCCTTCCAATATCGTTTGCTGAAAGCCAACTAACGCGTGTTGGCAGGAAAGTCGATAATTCTCTGCTTGCATCCCGTATGGTAGTAATGCACTGCAAGCAAATCCTGTAAATGGTCCGAACACCATTACTTTTCCTTCGATGTGAATACAGACTAATCCGAACACGAACTGGACTGAAAGGAGAACCAATCTAAAATTATTGAGATAATTCAAAAAGCAGCGGAAGTTGATGAAAAAAGAAATAACTAATTTACGGGGTGCACTATTAGATATAATACCTTCATCACCAATATAGCCTATTTGAACTCTGAGATCAGAATTGAAATATTTGGCAAAGCCGGGAAACGAACCCATACCTTAGGTGTGACAGCCAAGAATATTAGCCAGTAGACTGCGATGCGATAATTACGCGTGATTACTAGGGGGAGGTGAGAGTCAAATATCGGCCGGTGCTGAGTTCTTCCTTCTAATTGTTGGGGAAGATGAACTCGCTGTTCCGACCCGTAAAGCAACAATTACTAACTAAATAGGTAATTAACTTACAAACAAGTTAACTAATTAACTAAATAGATACTTAATTAGCTAACTAGATAACTATCCAGCTAACTTACAAGCAAGTTAACTAATTTACTAAATAGCTTGTTTGTTAGCTAGCTGATTAGTGAGCTAACTAGCTAGTTCGTTGGTTTTTAGTTAGCTAGTTAGCAAGTCAGTGAGTTAATTAGCTAGTTGGTTAGCATGCTATTTAATTAGTTATCTCGTTAGTTAGGCAGCTAATTATCCAGTTAGTTGGCTAGTTAGTGAGTTAGATAGTTAATTCATTACCTTGTTAGTTAGTTAGCTACATACTAAGTTAGCTCTTAAAAGAGTTAATTAGCTAGTTCGTTAGCATGCTAGTTAGCTATTTAGCTAGCTGGTTAGTTAGTTAATTAGTTAGTTAGCTCGTAAGTAAGTTAGTTAGTTATTTAGTGAGTTAGTTATCTAACTAATTTTAATCACTAAATAACTAACTAACTTACGATCTAACTAACAAACTCACTTACCAGCTCACTAAATAACTAACTAACTTACTTACTTACTTACTAGTTAACTAATTAACTAACTAACTAGCTAGCTAATTAGATAAGGAAGGAAGGAAGATTGTAGTTTTACGTGACCGTGAATCTTGTGATTATGAGCCACGGGACCTCCATTTATAACTAACGTGCTAACGAACTAGCTAATTAACTCACTTAATAGCTAACTCAATAGCTAGATAACTAACTAACTAACAAGGTAACGAATTAACTATCTAACTCACTAACTAGCTAACTAACTAGATAATAGCTACCTAAGTAACGAGCTAACTAACTAGCTAGCTAACTAGAATGCTAACCAACTGGCTAATTAACTCATTTAATAGCTAACTTAGTAGCTAGCTAACTAACTAACAAGGTAATGAATGAACTATCTAACTCACTAACTAGCTACGTTACTAGATAATTAGCTACCTAAGTAACGAGCTAACTAACTAGCTAGCTAACTAGAATGCTAACCAACTAGCTCATTAACGCATGTAATAGCTAACTTAGTAGCTAGCTAACTAACTAACAAGGTAATGAATTAACTATCTAACTCACTAACTAGCTAACTAACTAGATAATTAGCTGCCTAACTAACTAACGAGATAACTAATTAACTAGCATGCTAACCAACTAGCTAATTAACCTACTAAATGGCTAACTAACTAGATAACTAAAAACCAATGAACTAGCTAGTTATCTCACCAACTAGCTAGCTAACGAGCTACCTAACTAAGCAGTTTGCTAGCTAACCTACTAACTATATAACTAACTAGATAACTAACTAATTACTGTATTTAGCCAACGAAGTAACTAACTAGCTATCTAAATAAATAACTAGCTAACTAACTACCTTGCTAACTAACTTGCTAACTGACTAACTTCCTTCAAATTGAAAACCTTTGCGTATTGAATTAAACCTGTATGTATTTGGGGGTTAGGTTTTCTGGTCCAACATACCAGCCTGAACTGGAAACTAAGTATTAGAAAGTATTTTCTGATACGGACAAGAGCATTTTATTTCCATAAGAAACATCCGGTACTGTGGATAGGACTCGGATGTCCGATGCCCTGAGTTCTCTCATCATACTCGGCAACTGCTAGACTCCTCCTCTCCCCATCTCATATAACCTTACAATGCAAGGTTTTATTTCGTAGAAGATGTAACATTGACTACTGCTGAGGACATCATCAAAACTTTTGTATTATAGAAGCCTATTGATGGGGAATAATGAGGACGAATACATAAGACCAGCCAACATTGTACGTGAACTGAGAATGGGAATTGTTGGCATAAAAAATGAAAGTAGTGCGTGGAGGCTGTAAAAATGTTGAGCCACAGTATATAAAAAGAGATGAGAACGTCTCATGAGAAAGAAAAGAAGCAAGAAAAAATATGACGAAATAAAACAAAGGAGGGGAAAAAGTGCCGACGGCGGAAGTCTCCCGGCTTGGTACTGAAGTGTTATTCAATTGTTCCTCCCCTCGTCTCACTGGGACGCGCCAACGAGCTTGTGATTTCGGAAATATGTGCTTTCCACGCCGCTCGTGGCGCCACTCGCGATCAACACTCGTGGGGGAGAATGCCAGATGTATTTCGTCAAGCTCTTTAAGCAAATCGCTATTCTGTAACATTATATATTTAAGAAACAATTCTGACAAACAGATGGAAACCTCTTTCTACAATGGCATTAAATATAAGTCGCTTCAGAGACCTTGGACAGTAAACATTCGACTCCTCAATTCCGATAAGAGGGAAACTGTGTGAAAGTTGGTCGAGAAGATTTTGATTGATGTGGTCATGAGAATGTAATTCTATATCAGAATAATAATACAATTTTTATGTTCAACGATGTCGAAATGTAATTAGCCTATTATATGTCAGAAAACTGTACTATAATGAGGCTCATTATAGAACAAGTTTTCATTATGAAGCAGTTTCTCGCACCAATCAGAGCTCAAGAAACAGTTGTTTGACCAATTAGGTAAGGATATCATCGCACCTGCGCTGAGTTCAAAGGCCTTCTAAATTAAATTTCACTGCCTGGCCTAGTGTCATAGTGGTGTATCGAGGAGGCCATGGCCAAATACAAGGTATTCTTGCGTCAGATGTGCTCTGTTCAGTACATAAAACTGACGAAATCTCGACAGATATTTATGAATAGTTATGTTCGAACATAAAATAGTTATAATAATTATCGTCGAACATAAACAGTCGTATGCAACTCGCCTATAATGGTAATTGAGACACTTGTATGGAAATTATAAAACTCGCATACACTCGTTTTATAAACATACTCGTGTCTTAATTATTGCCATTATAGGCTCGTTGCATAATGTACTATTAATGCAGCCAAACACCCAAATATAATTATATTATAATATTACTGTACAACTCTTTAACACTCCCACATCTGTGCATATTCACTTATTGATAGTGTTCTTTGGGTGCAGTATTCTTAGCGATCACATTGTTTACATTCACACTGTGTATTTGGATCACGAAAGGATGTACAGTAGACTATTGTTGCAGATAAAATGGTGGAAGCCATGAACTGCCAATCTTGTGAAGACGTGTTTCATCGGCGAATTCGATGGCGTAGTTGGTAGCGTGCTGAGCTTCTATGCCCAAGATTGCGGGTTCAAACCCGGCCAGAGTCGTCAGACTTTTTAAGAGCGTTAAAAATTCCTTAGTATGCCTTCCTTTGGAGGGGAAGTAAAGTCGGCGAGCCCATGTCATAGATTTATGACAAGTAAAATAACCTTCCACTAACTAAAATTTTGTGAAGCTGAATTTGTAGGTTAGATTTGATTAATGCTCTATTAAGTTCCAACGTTCGCCGCAAGGTGCTGGTTGCGGTGGCATCGAGTAACTAAGTTCACAGCTAGGTGTCGTCGACGGTAGCATTTGGTAGCATATGTAGGAACTACTTGAAATTCATCGTCTGCAGTCCTTACTTGAATTACAGGTAACGCACACTAATACAGCCATCACAATTAACACCGGTTATCAGTCAGATTCTACACACACTCAAAGTACATGGGGCTACATGACAACATTGTCGCAGCCCCTAAACTGAGGAACCAACCAACCAACGTGTTACATCTCAAAATTTTCCTTTCCATTCTCGATGTACCATGGACCCTGCATCATAGAAGTCAGGGCATATGTCTTCTATTTTCCTGATTAGTATTGTTAGTAATTTGTCTGATGCGCTGGTATTAGGTAGTGTCAGTATTGTCCGCAGGTCTGTGATGAGATAAGTTCCTTTTGCCAGGATAAATGCGATTCAGAATAAAATATATCGTTTGTCACACTGTAATGCGAGGAGCTCCTGACCTATCACGCTAAGAAAAACTTCATACTGATCGTAAATAGTTCGTAACTTAGCTATTGTTTTATTTAGGCTCATCTCATACTCATATAATTTAACTAACAACGTCACCAGCTGACTGGTAGCCTAGGCTACTCATATTTCCCAAATGGATATTCTCACAACGTATGCCCTTGAACTGTGATTATAGCATGCCATACATTTATTGTTAAAGAAGAGTGATCGAAATCTTCAAATAGTTTATTAAATCAAGTGATTAATATTGTGGGGTAAAACAGCTATTCTAAATAACACCGGTAACATCGGTTTAGTACGCACGCCACATTACTGTACAGTAAGTTGGGCTGCCTACAGTAATAGGAGTTTCGGAGAAGACGATCTGGAGTGTGATATGTAGGCAATAATCTGCTATCGGTGTGCAACAAGACAATATGCCTCACGGGCAGAACATGCAAATTCGGTCAGGGGATTGGATCGTCCCGCTGCACATCTAATGTATAGAAGTTGCCGACGCACTGGGGCTTTACTGTAGACCTGATTTTCTGAAGATCCTTTTGTTGTAGACAGCCCAATTTACTGAATTTCATGTACAATGTGTGTTACATACTGTACACATAGTAGCTAAGTCGAACGAAGCTATTTGTGTGTGTATGTGTGTGTGTGGGGAGTGGGGAGTTGGATCACAAAAGCTGCTCATAGGTCGGTTTAATACATACAAGACTAGCAGAGAGAAGTAGAGGAAGTGAGAAAGGAGGGCGTACGTTATCCGTTCAACGGATGTTTCTAATAAGGAGCCTCCTGTGGCGTTCATTTAAGGGTTTTAAATACATTTTCATTTTTTTTGTGTAGACCCGATAAAATCAGCTTAAAGGCTGCAACGTCAAGTTTAAGCATAAAACGTTTTTACCAGGTGAATCAGCTGCCCCTAATAGTATTGTTTTATGCAGCCCAACTAGCGTTGTTATCAGGAAGGTCGATATTTCTCTGCTTGCACTAAAGGCATATGCTACAAACGTCACTGAACACTCTTCCTTTTCCCTCGATGTGACTACAGACAAATATGAGAGGAAAATACTGTAATAGTGTTCAGTATGGTTTGCGGAATATCCTTGCAATGCATTATTACCATACGATATGCAAGCAGAGAAATATCGACCTTCCTGACAACACGCGTTAGTTGGGCTGTATAAAACAATATTATTAGGGGCAGCTGATTCACCTGGTATGTTTACCATTGCAAACCAAATCTGGTTCAAAATTTTAATTTGAACAATCCATAGGATGGCTCAAATCAGGCTAATGTGATATTCAATTTAAGGACATTTACTACCGGTGACCATGCAACAACAACAACAACAACAAAAACAACAACAACAACAAAAAGTTTTTATTTTAAATGGTGGCTGAGTGAGGCTGCTAGATGTCACACCAACTGAGGACAGCACGGTGTAGCACAGCGAGACTAGGAAAGTCGGGCGAACTTTACGTAGTAAGAACATGCACCGGTAAGAAGAAACGTGGAATATTATGCCATGTTTTTTCTGCCGATGTTAATTATCATCTGATCTTCAATTATATTTTGAACAAAAGGAACCTCTTCAAGGGAGAAAGAAATACGGTGGGGGGTCAATCTGATTGACTGGTGGACTGGTTTCGAATCCCGATTAATGCGTGTGGGATTTTCGAAGTGATATGTTGTGTCGTGTGGTTCAGTTTCGACGTAAAAAGGAGGTTCTGTTCCAATAATCTGAATATCTGTACGACTCAATAACCAAATATTTAATTGCTTATTATTTGCTTAAAACAATTACAACCCCCACCAGTACAATGAAAGATTACATGGTAGAACATATAACTTTTTCAGTATTTGTTTATGATGACTCCTCGCACAACATGGCTTCATTCTGTAACGAGTCACAGGTACGGCCTCTGTAATAGGCCTATACGAATGGCATGTTACAGAATTCAATGAGATTATCTAATTAATAATAATTATTATTTATATTATTTTTATCATTATGGTTCTTTATATGAATCTTCTTTTTGATTGCTTAAATAGGTTACAAAAAGGAAAATAATATCTTTCACAACTCGAACTGACACCATCTCATTACGTGCCGGTATACTAAGCTCTGGATAAGGAGTCGCTGTGCCAGGTTTCACTGCTCTCGGATGATTAGATCGCCAGGAAAGTAATTTCAAATATTTGAATATCGCCTGCCCGCCATGTTGTTTTTGTGTAATTAGGTTTTTAATTAAAGGACTCTATCACCATACACAATTTCAGTTTGAATGCTGTAATAGTTTTTGAAATAGTGAGAACCATTGAAATATTTATCATGACTGGCATGTCCGATTGTTTTATATGTAGGGCACAGCAATATATTCCAAAAGAGTGAGACTATTACTATTAGGGTAACTCATTATACAATTTTTCACTTCGATGTCTTGAACAAGACTCAAAAATTAAAAGCGTGATGTTTTAATTTCGTACAGCTGTCATCTTGATTTCTCATAAAAATTGAATTCAATTAGAAACCCGTATATTAATCTTTGTATAAAAACCTACCTTGCCAAGTTTCGCTGCGCTCAGGAGAATAAGTCACGAGAAAATCCCATTTAAATGGTCACCATATTGATTTTATGTACACACATCAAAAAACGTTTTGCATCACCTCGGTTCCAAGAGTTCCGGAACCTTTAAATACAAAGGGAATAGAGATCAACACAAACAACATTTCAGCTCGTTTTATTGCTCATAAGACCCACACATTGCATGTTGTACCATCATACAGCTAGACTTTCAGCATTTGTGGTCCAGATTGCAGTACACACCACTACCTCTAATACCCAGTAGCACGTCCTCTTGCATTGATGCATGCCTGTATTCGTCGTGGCATACTATCCACAAGTTCATCAAGACACTGTTGGTCCAAATTGTCCCACTCCTCAACGACAATTCGGCGTAAATCTCTCAGAGTGGTTGGTGGGTCAAGACGTCCATAAACAGCCCTTTTCAACATATCCCAGGCATGTTCGATAGGGTTCATGTCTGGCGAACATGCTGGCCACTGTAGTCGAGCGATGTCGTTATCTTGAAGGAACGCATTCACAAGATGTGCACGATGAGGTCGAGAATTGTCGTCCATGAAGACAAATGCCTCTCCAATATTCTGCCGATATGGTTGCACTATGGGTCGGAGGATGTCATTCAGGTATCGTAAAGCCGTTTCGGAGCCTTCCATGACCACCAGTGGCGTACGTCGGCCCCACATAATGCCACCCCAAAACATCAGGGAACCACCACCTTGCTGCACTCGCTGGACAGTGTGTCTAAGACGTTCAGCCTGACCAGGGTGCCTCCAAACACGTCTCCGACGATTGTCTGGTTGAAGGCATATGCGACACTCATCGGTGAAGAGAACGTGATGCCAATTCCGTGGGGTCCATTCAGCATGTTGTTGGGCCCATCTGTACCGCGCTGCATGGTGTCGGGGTTGCAAAGCTGGACCTCGCCATGGACGTCGGGAGTGAAGTTGCGCATCATGCAGCCTATTGCGCACAGTTTGAGTTGAAACACGACGTCCTGTGGCTGAACGAAACGCATTATTCAACATGGTGGCATTGCTGTCAGGGTTCCTCCGAGCGGCAATCCGTAAGTAGCGGTCATCCACTACAGTAGTAGCCCTTGGGCGGCCTGAGCGAGGCCTGTCATCGACAGTTCCTGTATCTCTGTACCTCCTCCATGTCCGAACAACATCGCTTTGGTTCACTCTGAGACGCCTGGAAACTTCCCTTGTTGAGAGCCCTTCTTGACACAAAGTAACAATGCGGACGCGATCGAACTGCGGTATTGACCTTCTAGGCATGGTAGAACTACAGACAACATGAGCAGCGTACCTTCGTCCTGGTGGAATGACTGGAACTGATCGGCTGTCGTACCCCCTCCGTCTAATAGGCCCTGCTCATGCATGGTTGTTTACATCTTTGAGCAGTTTTAGTGACATCTATGAACAGTCAAAGGGACTGTATCTTGGATACAATATACACAGTCAACGTCTATATGCCGGAGATCTGGGAACCGAGGTGATGCAAAACTTTTTTGATGTGTGTATATCAAATTATTGAAGGTCACATATGTGATCTTATTATAATTGCCTCCATCAACATACAACATTTCAGGTTGCTTGCTGTTATAGATTCGTGGGTATTGAGAAAAGCAGAAATATATTTTAACGCCAGCATGTTGGAGTATTTTATGCGTGGGCCATAGAGTCATAGAAAAATTCATTATGAAAACTTTCATTTCATTCGTTTGATTAGGTTAAAAGAAATAAAAAACATACTTTTAAAATTTTACACAATCGTCATGTTGAATTTCTCTAAACAAAGGAATTACATTACATAATAGCATATTAAGCCTTGCATACAGATTTATCACACCAGGTTGCGCTCCGGTGATTAAATCGCATGGATAGTCTATTTTATTATTTGAAATTCGCATGGCAGCCATGTTGGTTTTGGTCTCAACAGGTGTTAGAAAGTGACAGAGTGAACTTGCTATAGTAATTTCTATTACCATACAAAATTTGGGGCTCATATCGGTAAGATTCCCGGTCAGTGCATGTGAGATTTTCGATGTGAAATGCCATGTCCTGTGGTTCGGATTCCACGTAAAACGGAGGTCCCGTGGCTTATGATCGCGAGATTAACGGTCACGTTAAACTACAAGCTTCCTTTTCATATCGGTAATAGTTTCGGAGTTATTAAATGCTGCTGAAAAAATTCGCGCAGCTGCCATGTTGGACTAGTGTCAATTATTAGAATATCAATGGCACGCACAAACTCAGACAAGGTAGTAGGGAGTGCTTACCAAGTTTCATTGAAATAGCTCCAGCCGTTTATACGTATTTTATTAAGGAAACACACACAAATACAGACAAAAGGTGATTTCATAAGCGTATATTATTTTCATAAATGAAAATCTGCTTAAAACAGGTCAGTGCTAAGTGTACCATGTTATGGAAATCACAAATAATGTCATGTCATGTCATGTTGAAGACTGTCACAAATCATATTTCTTTAAAATATCTGCCTGATCATTTTAAGCGGCCAAGGCCGAGGATATAAAGGATTGTAGCATTACATTCACCTAGCTAATCTTGTAGAGTGAGATACACAAATGAGTAAACTCTTTCTTTCTCCCTGATAATTCCCACAATGAAACTGTACATTTTGTTGGTTGTGCAGAGAATGTGAATTCCTGCAATCTGGAATGTATGAAAAAAGACTGAACCATTAACGAAGTCTCCCGCACTTCAATGGACATTCTTTGACGGAAGATTTCTTTCATCATTCTAGCACAATCTGTTAAATCTATTTTACATGTAACGCTCCTATTTCCTTTTAAACTAAATACCTATTTGTCACGCGGTAATCTGTCTCTTTAATTAAACGTACCTGGATATCTCCAGCGCATTCCACAATCTCAGGTAAGCATTTCCCTGTCCTTTCTCAGTGAAGGAATTTTGAGTTGACGTTGTAAGGATCCAACCCATGTGTGAAGAAGGGTCATGGTTTGGTTTCAATATCACATAGAATGCCAGCTCCTTGGTGTTGGGGTAGCGCACCTACCTCTCACCCGAAAGTCCCGGTTTGATTCCTGGCTCCGTCAGGGATTTTAGAAACTGGCATGAGGGCTGGGGTGCACTGAGCCTCGTGAGGACAATTGAGTAGCTGTCTGACAATGAGACAGGGCCCCGGTCACGAAAATCAAGATTAATGGCCGAGGGGACCCTACGCGCTGACCACGCGCCATACCACAATCTGTAAGCCAAATGGCTGGGCAGCGGTCGCTTGGTAGGACAAGGCCCTTCATGGGCTGTGGTGCCACTGGGTTTGTTTCAATCACTTGGAATAGAAAATATTGAAGTCATTATTCGGTGTTGCCAATGTAATCTATTGGGGAAGCTTTTCAATCGGTCAAAACGAGTGTTAGTTACTTAGTAATTGTTGTTTTAATGGGCGGAAGAAAAAACAACAGGAGGGTACCCAATTAGATTGGACGAGGAATGAGAATGAAAATCCATACCCAGCTTCCAGTCGACCAAATGGGCCAGGGATGGAATGAATGAAGCCCCCATCTAGCGGCGTAGATATGAACTGTGCTGGCTGCCGAAGCCTGTCATACTCCTCTGAGGCAATGATGAAATGAATGACAGATGAAAAGAAATGATAGAGGAGAGTGTTGCTGGAATGAAATTTTTGACAGGGAAAACCGGAGTACCCGGAGAAAAATCTGTCTTCCTCCGTTTTGTCCAGCATAGATCTCACATGGAGTAACCGGGATTTGAACCACGGACCCAGTGGTGAGAAGCCGACGTGCTGCCTCATAAGCCACGGAGGCTACCTGGTTGAGGAATAACAAATCATTTTCTAGTGCCTGAAATAAATACACTGGCGGAAGAAAATATCCCAACACCAAGAAGGGGTTGTGCTAGATTAACGAACGTTGGTAGACGGGTTTATACATCTGAAAGATGACGTTGATTCAAATTTCCCGGACATCGCATTACCGTGGCGCTAGTAGTTGCGTATCAGGTTTGCTTTAAATACGGGCTGTAGCCTACTGTGCGAGAGCGTTAGTTACCTGTGAGATTGGACGGAGTGACAGTTAGTGGGTCAAGAATGCCCTTACGACGACGAAGAGGCCAGTATTAACAGCTCACTTCGTTTCAACAAGGCTGTGTAATAGGGCTACGTGAAGATGGATTCTCCTTCCGCGCTGTTCCAGAACGACTTGCCAGGAATGTCTCCACTTTGCATGCGTGCAGCAGTGGTCAGGAGAAGGTACGGACGCAAGAAAACGGCCTCCGGATGTCCTCGTGGCACCACCGAGAGGGAGGACCGTCATATTCGGCATATGACTTTGGTGCATCGGACGGCGTCTGCAGCAGCAATTCAAGCAGCTGCTGGTACCACAGTGAAGCAACGAACTGTTCGAAATCAGTTACTTGAACGACAGCTCCGAGCCAGACGCCCTGTGGCGTGCATTCCACTTACCCCTAACCACCGCCGCCTGCCACTTCAGTGGTATCAAGCGAAAACTCATCGCAGGATGGAGTGGAGGTCCATTGTGTTTTCCGATGAAATCCGGTTCTGCCTGGGTTCCAGTGATGGCCGTGTGTTGGTTAGAAGGAGGCCAGGTGAGCGTCTGCATTCCACCTGTCTGCGACGTCGACACACTGCACCTACACCGGACGTTCTGGTCTGGGGAGCAATTTCCTAAGATAGCAGAAGCACTCTCGTAGTTATCCCACTTACCATGACTGCAGATGTGTACGTCCGTCTGGTGATTTGACCTATTGTGCTGCCATTCTTGAACAGCATTCCTGGGGGTGTTTTCCAACAGGATAACACACGCCCCCATGCCACTGTTGTAACCCAACGTACTTTAAAGAGTGTCGAAATGTTGCCTTGGCCTCCTCAATCCCCCGATTTGTCCCCAATCGAGCACGTATGGGACATCATTGGACGACAACTCCAGCGTCATCCACAACTGGCATTAACCATCCCTGTATTGAGTGCCCAAGTGCAACAGGCATGGAACTCCACCCCACAAGCTGGCATCCGGCACCTGTACGACACAATACATGCACGTTTGCATGCCTGCATTCAACAGTCAGGCGAATACACCGGTTATTAATGGACCAGCATGGCACATTTTTGATGGCTTTTCTCGCGCGGACATTAACCTGCTGTCTTGTACATTTGATCAATGGAATCGGCCGGAGCTGAAAAGTATTAAGTCAGTTTTCACTACTTTTCAGGAGAAAAACAAGATGTTCGGGAAAGAACATATAGCCTACTTTCTCCGAAATGTATGGGTATAGTTATAACTCTCTGTCCTTATCATCTCCTAATTTCTTCCTATTTGAAGTGCAAATTGGCACACAGGATTTGAACAGTGGCGTTCAAACCATAGTTTATAATTTACCCCAGCATTTTGCAATTTCATCAGCAAACACTCCAAACACCGACTACTTACAATAATTGAAACTTCGTTGCTCTAATAAGGCCCATCTACAATGCGCAGTCGGCAGTCCGTAGTTGGTAGTCCTCGGTCGGCAGTCGCGATCGACTCCGTGTATACTATAGGCACCATACACAACATGAAGTTGCAGTTGGTAGCTGGCAGTTGGCAGTCGAGAATTTTATCCTTGACTGCCAACTACCCGACTGCAGCAATGTAATAGCCAATCAGAGCAGATCAGAAACTGACGTCACGTTGTTGTTCTGTGTCGTGTACGAATGATATAGAACTAAGTGAAGTAACTTCGCAACCCGTTAATTTATAGGCTAATCTTAAATACACGGTATAACAAAATAATCCATCTCCAAATCATCCATATTGCAAGTTTTGAGATTATCAACAACGCCTCTGTGCACAAGGAATAAACGAATGTTACTGTCTTATTACTCCTAGCAGTCGTTAAGACTGGGTTCACTAACTGGCCGGTATAGAGCGCTGCTCGAATCTATAGTTTCTGCATAGTACAACTGAAGGCTGGAAGATGTCACACCAGTGGAGAA
The DNA here is from genome assembly GCA_946902985.2 of Meconema thalassinum. Lineage (NCBI taxonomy): Eukaryota > Metazoa > Arthropoda > Insecta > Orthoptera > Tettigoniidae > Meconema > Meconema thalassinum. Next base: position 147,987,165 of record OX336390.1, on the reverse strand, counting down.
TGTCGTTTTTTTAAATATATAATTTCCATTGCAAAAAGCACCATATAAAGCTTTATTTTATAACGTCTCAGTACTCAAGAAACAATAAATATAAAAACTAGTCGTGATATCTAGTTGTGAAATATCGAACAATATAATCCTAACAGAGCGAGTGCATTCTAGCGGCCAGATGAAGAAACTTTTCAATAAAATCTGTTACCTTTTTGTCAGCTAGATGTCTCGATTAAATCTGCTGGCGAATTATGTTTTAATTAAGTATATGTTTTGCACCGTAATATGCACAATATAACGCTTAATTTTAAAACGTCTGAGTCATTACAAAGCAACAAATATGTAAAATGTCAAGCAAAAAACATATCTCTGATGGGGTTTGAACCATAGGCATATGAATGACAGACTAACGCTTTACCACGGAGCTATTTGTGCCAACGAACATTGATCCATATAAAATGACTTACATAAAACTTGTTAGCAAATAATGATTTATACTAAACGATTTCATCACTGAAGTATATTATTTATATATAAAGCATTTCATACAAAGTTTATTTATTTTGTTTGAGTACGCTATATTGCATGCAATACTCAAATTAGTGAAATATAAGTCAGGCACAAGATATCCGCTGCCATCTTGTCTTATTAATGAATCAGCTGAGCTTTTTAAAATCACGTCTGCACTATAGTATTACAAAATAAACTTTTAATTTCGTACGTGCCTCTTCCTTTAGAACAGTTAAAACGATTCTCGGCTCGATAATCGGAACTGGTGGGTCCCATGATATGGATTATAAAGTTTGCATAATTCGCACGGCCGCCATCCTGAAATGGTATGGCGGACGACCTTGTAGTTTGGTCACAAGACGCATCCTATACGAAGGTATGTTGTTACCAAATTTGGTAGCGATTGGATGATTTGGTTAGTCGTTATTTGATTTTACGTTTTGAACGTTTGAGTGGCCGCCATTCAGTTTTAGTAAAGATGGCGGCGATATAAAACATGACACTGAGGTGTCCTTTGCTAGTGCTACCTTTGTACCAAATTTCGTTCAATTCGCATTCACCGTGTTCGAATTGATAGGGGGGGACAGACATTCAGAGTACACACACTCACACACACACACACAGACTCACACACATACACACACACAGACTCACACACACACATACACACACACAGACAGACACACTTTTTTCGCCCTGTGTTGATCTCATAAGTCTACTTTCATTTTTTGCAAAAATCGAAAGTAGGCTAATAAACCGTCATTTGCAGAACAGAACTTAACAAACACACTATATTAGTCATCTATGTTGTGAAGCAACTATTCAGGTTATATTTGTGTGAGCGGAATATACATTTCATTTTTATGAACATATTTATCAAATCAATGCCCTCCAGCTCCATGGTCAGTTTAGTGCGGCATAAAGCCATCCAGAATGAATATTTCACATGGTATTTTATTTATAAATGGATTTGTAACATAAAAGCCACCTAAACCCTGTACACATGTAATTTACAAGAGCACTGTAACACGCGGAAATGTTGCAGTGTGGCCAACATTAAGTACGAAATACGGCGCTGAAAGGCAGCAAGTCATTTACTTAATGCTTTTCTCATCCGATTGCACTATATTTAGCAATGGTCTCAGGCTTAAACAGAAGGCTGACTTAATTATTTCCTATTACATTCCAAGACCCTTGGGTCAATACTTCGAAATACTAATTGTTTAAAAATGACCATTTTTGACTTAATACTTTTAAGCTCCGACCAATTCAATTAAATATGTTACGTAGCCCAAATATATCGCCGAAACGTCCGTACTCTACATTCCTAATTTCATGGTGTTGGGATATTTCTTTCCGCCAGTGTATGTTGTTGTTTTATTTGAAGGACTTGGACATTTGGGTGATTTATCCCCGTGTGCATGAGTGTGGTTAGAATTTGTCTGATAAACTGTGTTATTGTGGTGTCTATACTAGTGTGTGTATTTGTAATTCGTGTGAGGTTTGGGGAGGAGGCGGCCGTGGCTTTACATTAGGAACCATCCCGGCATTTGCCTGGAGTAAAAGTGGGAAACCACGGAAGACCACTTCCAGGATGGTTGAGGTGAGAATTGAACCCTTCTCTTCTTAGGTTTGCTTCAAGAGGTTGAGAGTTGACGGAAGGAAGGAAGGAAGGACGGAATGAAGGAGGGAAGGAGGGAAGGAAGGAAGGAGGGGAGGAAGGAGGGAAGGAGGGAAGGAAGGAGGGAAGGAGGGAAGGAAGGAAGGAGGGAAGGAAGGAGGGAAGGAGGGAAGAAGGAGGGAAGGAAGGAAGGAAGGACGGACGGAAGGAAGGGGGGAAGGACGGACGGAAGGAAGGAGGGAAGGAAGGAGGGAAGGACGGACGGAAGGAAGGAGGGAAGGAAAGAAGGAAGGAGGGAAGGAGGGAAGGAAGGAAGAAAAGAGGGAAGGAGGGAAGGATGGAAGGAAGGAAGGAGGGAAGGAAGGAGGGAATGAAGGAAGGAGGGAAGGAGGGAAGGAAGGAGGGAAGGAAGGAAGGAGGGAAGGAGGGAAGGAGGGAAGAAAAGAGGGAAGGAGGGAAGGAAGGAGGGAAGGAAGGAAGGAAGGAGGGAAGGAGGGAAGGAGAGAAGGAAGGAAGGAGGGAAGGAAGGAGGGAAGGAAGAAAAGAGGAAAGGAAGGAGGGAAGGAGGGAAGGACGGAAGGAAGGAGGGAAGGAGGGAAGGAAGGAAGGAAGGACGGAGGGAAGGAGGGAAGGACGGAAGGAAGGAGGGAAGGAAGGAAGGAGGGAAGGAAGAAAAGAGGGAAGGAGGGAAGGAAGGAGGGAAGGAAGGAAGGAGGGAAGGAAGGAAGGAGGGAAGGAGGGAAGGAGGGAAGGACGGAAGGAGGGAAGGAGGGAAAGAAGGAGGGAAGGAAGAAAAGAGGGAAGGAGGGAAGGAAGGAGGGAAGGAAAGAAGAAAGGAAAGAAGGAAGGAAGGAGGGAACGAAGAAAAGAGGGAAGGAGGGAAGGAAGGAGGGAACGATGGAGGGAAGGAAGGAGGGAAGGAAAGAAGAAAGGAAGGAAGGAAGGAGGGAAGGAAGAAAAGAGGGAAGGAGGGAAGGAAGGAGGGAAGGAAAGAAGAAAGGAAAGAAGGAAGCAAGGAGGGAAGGAAGAAAAGAGGGAAGGAGGGAAGGAAGGAGGGAAGGAGGGAAGGAAGGAGGTAAGGAAGGAAGGAGGTAAGGAAGGAAGGAGGGAAGGAGGGAGGGAATGAAGGAAGGAGGGAAGGACGGACGGAAGGAAGGAGGGAAGGAAGGAGGGAAGGACGGAAGGAAGGAAGGAAGGGTTATATTTTCCTTTGACCGTTAAAGCGCAATATTGTAAGCCGTGTGTCCTCCTTTATGGTCACCAGTACGTTGAAACCAAACCACTAGAAGTGACATTTCACCTTGAAAATCCCACCCTCCTGTGAATCGAACCCTGTCCACACTGGAGAGAGTCAAGCAGCTTGACCCCTTGCACCATCACGTCCTGCCTCTCAAAGTCACCCTGCAGTGATTTCCTAATTTAATACTTGAGAATTATTCACGAACTGGTGGAGGACGTGGTAGTGTAGCTATTGTGCCTGCCTTGAATGCGGGAGAGACGAATTTGAATCACGGATGAACTCGCTTCCTAGTTTTATTCAAGAATTATGGTCTCTTTACCGAGATGAGCTGTTAACTAAAGTCATTCCTATGAAGCTCCCAATAATTATTATTCTTGTTAGTATATTCAAAGGAAATAATCACTATTGCTGGGACATTCCAGAGCCTCTTACGACAGGTAGGAAATCCCGTGGTGGTATTCGATTCCCTATTCACAGGGCAAAGAAGGAGGAACAGAAAAAGACATATCCCATGAAAAATGAGTGTATTATGAAAAACAGGCAAGGATAAATTAAGGTGGGAAAATAAAGGAGAAATACCCTAGGCTTTGGCTACCAAGCTCGAAAGAAAACAAGAATTGACCAAGGGGAATCGACAAAAAAGATGAAGTGCAGAGGTTTAGTGAAAGCAATGTCGGGCTCAGTTGAGTCCACGTCCCTCTAGTTTCAATTGAATTGCCCCGAAAATTGACAAATACACCTTTTATAAATACAAATCATGGGTCTAACATTCTGTAATACCACTTTCTGATGCTGTCCATTGTTGTTGTGAAATGGAGCTGTCTTCAAAATACGCCAAGCATTCCTGATATAAGGAATGCTCTACTCGAAGGCAAGTCTAGACTCCATAGCTGTAGGGTGAACAATACGGGCTAATAAAGATACGGGAGCCGTCTTTGGTTTCCTGTTTGTTGGCTCTTGGGAACAAAGTGGCAACTCCGTTGGGGTTTCTCCATTGTGTGTGTCGCCCACCGTCATAACGTGGCGGGAATGAGCCGTGAAATGACGGGGAAGTACCGGCCACGTGACCTCCGTCATGTCATTGTCTCGCAGCGCGATGCAGCGTGTTTGCGCTAGGCTATGTGACTGAGACTGTAGGATAAGCAAAGATGAGAAACAGGACGACATACAATAGTTCTTCTGCTCGAAGGTGATGAGCAATATCTTTATTTAGTAGTTGATATCGGTAGAGCCTCCGTGGCTTCGGTGACTGCACGCCGGCCTCTCACTGCTGGGACTGTGGTTCAAATCCTGGTCACTCTATGTGAGATTTGTGCTGGACAAAGTGGAGGCAGACAGGATTTTCTCCGGGTACTCCTGTTTTCTCTGTCACAATTTAATTCCAGCAACACTCTCCACTATCATTTCATATTTTCATCTGTCATTCAGTTAATCATTGTCCCATGGCAGTGCGAAAGGCTTCGGCAGGCGGCACAGTTCATATCCCCGCCGCTAGATAGGGTCTTCATTCATTCCATTCCCTGACCCGGTGGATTAGAAGCAGGCTGTTGATTTTCAGTAGTTGACGTCGGTATTCTAAGGAGTTCGTGGCGTAGCCATGCGCGTTAAGATCGCTCACCACGACTGCATGAGGAGCTGCAGTTCAAGTTCCGGTGTTGAGAGCCGCTATCTTGAGTGTGGCTTTTACCCGCTCTTTTTCACACTCCCTACAGGGGCACGTACTACATCCCCGAACCTAATAAATACAACTAGACTACACACACTACTTCTGTCACCATGGAAATATAGGTTATCAGACACATTTAACACACACCTCATTACACAATACAGATTACCAAATATGCTCAAAGTCCATGGTACAACAACAACATTAGCCTAGTTCCAAGAGACATTCAGCTAAGTCCGTTAGATCTAGTGTACTGTGTTTATGATGATAGAATTGTGTTCTAAGCGGCCTTACATGAAAACTTCACGGAAAGAAGGGGGTAAGTCACAGTCCGCAAATTTTTCAGGAGAGCGAATGTAACTTTTAACACACAAAAACAAAAACAATTGAGGGTAAGCAATATAGTTTTTTTTGCCAAATTTATTTCTTATGAAGGAAGTACATGTAAAACAAACAAATAACAACTAAAGTTAACTTATGAGAGAGGATATGGGACGTTCTTTCCGTTTCAACTAAAATAAAAACCTCTGTATCTCAGTGACATTCCGCTTTATTTGAAATTAATTTCAACTGATCTGTAAGCTGGCCACCAGAATGCGCCATAAACTCATTTCCGAAAAAAATGGACTTACCCAGTTCTTTCCGTGGGATCTTCACATGTATCCTCCTACTGTAGGTATCGTATTTCCTACCGAGGCTATTATACCATCCCCCAAACTAGCGACACACAAAAGCGAAATTAAATAATTAAATCTATACTAATATAATAAAGCTGAAGAGTTTGTGTGTTTGTGTGCTTATTTGATTAAACGCGCTAATCTCAGGAACTACCAGTCCGATTCGAAAAATTCATTTTTTATATGATAGCCTGATTCAAGAGGATTAGCTTTGGCTATGTAGCATTAGGCTACACCTCTCAGGTGACCTTCAAGATTGATTTTTGTTCAGTAAGTCGGTAGAACAAGCGCTCCCGAACAGCTCTATCCACATGCGCTGGCGTTATGGTTAGTGATACGTACACCGTTTCACCTATCTGAGCCAAAATTTGTATACTTACCCTTTGTAACCCTGCGAGTAACACTGTTTACATGAAATTTCGGACAGACCAATCCATTCCTTGTATTTAGGCGCTTTGGCACAAATCTACACCGTTTCACCGATCAGAACAAAGATTTGTATACTTACCCTTTGGGACCCTGCGAGTAACACTGTCTGCATAAAATTTTGGGCAGACCCCTCCAATTCCTGCATTTTGTCCCTTTGGTTCACATCTATACCGTTTCACCGATCTGAACGGAAATTTGTATGCTTACCCTTTGGAACCCTGCGAGTAACACTGACTGCATGAAATTTTGGGCAGACCCCTCCATTCCCTGCATTTAGGCCCTTCATCACAAATCTACACCGTTTTTCTTAATTGCACCAAATTTTACATACACTTGGAAACCCTGCTGGTAACACTGTTCACTTGATATTTTGGACAACGCTCCCCTTTCCCTACATTTAGAATAACAGACAAAATGAACTTCAAAACCATGTATTAAGGCCCTAGAACCATTCATGTCCGTAGTAGTGTAACTGAAAGAGTATATTAATAAGTCTGTTGTTGACGGGCAGTTCGGACTGCATCACGTCACCCCTACCAAAGTTCTGGAGCAAAATTGCGAAAATATTTGCATCTTGCGCTGTTTATAAATTGCAGTCACGGGGGGTAATTAGTGCAAAAAGATTTCTTAGGCCCCTTTAAACAGTTATCATCATGAAAATATTATGCCTCTGTATATGTGCAATGGTGTTGGTGCAGTACATTGAGGTTATCACCTGCAATAAGCGTTGATGCTTTCAAATGTACCTTCATTTATTCTGAAACTTATCGTTAAGCGCTTTGTGGCGATAAATGATACTATTGCTACCTCAGTAGCTCGGGACAGCCGATTTGCCAAAGCCCTAGGCAGTGTCTTTTGTTTCACTTACTGTTCTTTCTATTTTTAGCCTACTTTTCACATTTTTCAAAAATGAGGAAAAGTAGACTTATGAGATCGGGCAAATGTGTGTCTGTCTGTCTGTCTGTCTGTCCTTCTGTCTGTCTGGCTGGCTGGCTGTGTGTGTGTCCCCCCCTATCAACTCCTAAACGGCTGCAGCAATCGAAACAAAATTTGGTAGGAGTAAAGATCTATACCTGAATATCTCACGGCCATATTTGAAAATGATGTCAGTGCTACCAACTGCTGAAAAATCGCAATTGAAATTTGAGCTCCATGTTGGAATATCTTAGAAGGTCTGAATGGGAGCTATTTCAAAATTGGCACACGTATAGATAATAATATTGCACTTTAATTTCCAGGAGGCCATACATGGCAGTGTTGCCAAAATGATTATAAGCCTGCTGATAGGTCCAAATTTTAAATGCATATAACTTCTACACTATCAATTGGATTTCAACCAAATTTCGTATGTGCTATGTATACATAAACAGATATGACTGAGCGTATTCTTAAGAGCCTCCAGGGCTGCAAACTGTTAATAAATGCTCTCATTTTTTTAAATCCAAATACCCATATATCAGAAAATATCCAAGCCGACAGCTTTAAACTATGCACACGTATAGTAGCCTACCTGACATTCTATATTAATTTGGAGTATCTTATATACGTCAGTGCTACCAACATGATTCTAAGCCTGCTGAGAGGTCCAACTTTAAATACATGTAACTTCTATACTATCATTTGGATTTCAACCAAATTTCGTGTGTGCTATGTGTACCATAACAGATATGACTTTGCCGATTCCTATGAGTAGCCAGGGCTGCCAACTGTTAATAAATATTGTCTCTATTTTTGTTACCCTAATATCAATATATCAGAAAGTATGCAAGCCAATAGCTCTAAACTTTGCACTCATATAGTACCTGGCATTCTAGATTAATTTGGAGTAACTAATATACGTCAGTGCTGCCAACTTGATTCTAATCCTGCTGATAGGTCCGATTTTGAAATGCATATAACTTCAATACTAACTAATGGATTTCATTCAAAATTGACACATCAATAGATCATATTATTTCAGATTATTTCTGACCAATACATGTATGTCATTGTTGCCAACAAGATTTTACGCGCGCTGTTAGAACCAATGTTTAACTGCATGTAACGTCCATGCTATCCATTGGACTTCAACCAAATTTTGTATTCTGTACCTTAAGAGATGGAACTAAGAATATATTCAGTCACCAGGGGTGCCAACTGTAGTTCTCTATTAGAAATTTCGATATTACCAACTAAATTTCGTTATTATTCTAGATAGTTCCATATAGATTAATTATTGGCATGAATCTTAAATTTTAAGAAAAGTAGGCTCTTTAGTTCGTCACGGAACTTCTTGTTAAAATATTGGTTTCTGTTAGTTAAGTATCATGTGCCAGTTCTGTAGTAGTATTCATTATCATCCATAAAACAAATAAATCCACCGGGCGGAGCCGGGTACTACTGCTAGTATTAAATAATAGGAAACTAATACTATCCAACCATTCAATGTCGTTAATTTGCTCAGTAATTTTAGCTCGAAAAGCTATCAAAAAACAGTAGAGAGGAGTGAGTCAAACATTACTCACACTCACATCTCTTACGTCACCTTTATTGTTTAAAAGAAACAACACTTTTAACATGCTTGTCAACAATCCATCCATGAGGTTTGCTGTAAGACCTTCGTAGATTATTAAGCCAGAGCAGGTTCGCTGTCACTATGGGTGCCACAAGTATATTTGGGACTGAATTACCATCATTGATGGTTGGGCGGTCTGGCTATGTGTGCAAAGTTTCAGCGAGATTCGGGAGAGTTCCTCTTGCGACAATTATTGTTTACAAATACAGTGGGACTTGTATAATTTGAACTTCCATAATTTGTATTCGTCGATAAATCGAAGAATTGTGTCGGTTCCTCGACATTGATACATTGATATCAAATCAATGGAAGCTATCGTGGATAATTTGAAGTTAGCCTTCCTTAATTCGATGTTTTTGTACATGGATACTAAAGCATAAGTCATAAAGTAATACAAAGTTCCCGCACTATTCACTATTTCATTCACTAAACTTACTTAACTTACTTTCTAACTTGGAAAAAAAATCACATTTCACTATTCCTTGTAAACCTTAAATAATTTATAGGCTTACATAATAAACATTCTGCTATTGTGCACTTGAAAAGTAATTGCACTTTGATCGGATACCTTTTGTATTGCAATCTGTAGTAAATTTGTTTGTGTGTATTTCTTTTACACTCAACATTACTCAATGGCCTATTATTGATTTATTGAAAGATCGACCATTTCTGGCATTTATTGAATCAGAAACCAAACCACGAAGATGTAACTTCTCTAATTCGAAATATTTATGAAATTAGAGTGCAGTTCGTCACTGCTAATGTCTATTCTCTTTCATTTGAATGCTCATGTGTCACAATCGGTCGCTTGTGAGTGCCGCATGAGGGATCTATACTACTGAAATAATATACAGTATATGATAATTCTCCAGAACTTTGCATGGCACTCACTTAGCGTACAAAACTAGTGTTAACTTTGAGACATTTCTTTAAATTCTCAGGTTAAAGGCAGCTTAGAAATCAAGTTTTATGTATGCATATTTAAAATAATTGAGCTTATAACTCGAAACTTTATGCTTGAAGACACTGATGATAGATGTTTGTATGGAGTAACTAACTACTGATACATGCAGAGATGTGGTTATGAGTAGATTGGTCAGTTCTTCTTCCAATCATCCTTGCTCCACGAGGATCATGACGGACACTAGGAAACAGAGATAAGATTTATTGTCGTATCACGAACTTACTTTCAACTGGCAATAGGATTGGGACTAGATAGAAAGGGAACGAGATCGTACAGTAAGCTTCAAAAGTAAACGCGGTAGCATAACGTTCATATCAAGAGGAAATCCCTTGTTGCCTTTAAAATAATTACTTATTGGACGTCATTAGAAGGAGTTAAAAACGTAAATAGAGATGGGCTATTGATAAGTCCTTGAGGAAAACTTTGCTTAATTGTTTTGGCAGCTACTTTTCAAATTGGAAAATTTTGATGACCAATCCCGCGTTTTTTGCGTATTCAAATTTTCTATTTAACTTTATTTTTGTGTTGAAATTAGGATTAAAGAGACCATCTAACAGCAACACTTACATTGCTTAAAATCAAACACTGTTCATTTAACTTTTATAAAGAATTTGTCTCTCCCATTCTGATTGGTAATAGTGTGTTTCCGTGTCTCATTTTAGGAACGAGACATATTTTAAAATGTAAGATAACAAAGGACATCCCGTGAACTTAAGATTTTCTCTTCTGTTGTCAGAAACAAGAAGAAAATATTTCCCAAGAAGACGGCTGTGGTATGGATTAGCCGGCCGAGGCAAGTGGAGTCTTGCATGGCGTAGCGGCACCATAATCGAACATGATGTGATCGCAGTTCACTCAGCTGAGGAGGACAACTGAAGCACTAAATATCTTGTATGCGAATCTACGAGCATTGCCATTAGGAAAATCGTAATGAAAAATGAAAATCCACAGCCTGTTTCCAGTCTGCGACCGGGTCAGGAATGGAATGAATGAAGCCCCCATCTAGCGGCGAGGATATGGACTGTGCCGGCTGCCGAGGCCTGACGCACTCCTCTGGGGCAATGATTAAATGAATGACAGATGAAATGAAATGATAGTGGAGAGTGTTGCTGGAATGAAATTTTGACAGGGAAAACCGGAGTACCCGGAGAAAAACCTGTCTGCCTCCGTTTTGTCCAGCACAGATCTCACATGGAGTGACCGGGATTTGAACCACGGACCCAGCGGTGAGAGGCCGGCGTGCTGCCGCCTAAGCCACGGAGGCTTTTAGGAAAATCGTAATATGCTTTACAATATAGAATTCTTGTAAATATTTAATGCATTGTATGTTGTTTTTTACGGTCTGTGAATTAAAACTCAGCAATTCTTCTAGGTTTGTGCCGTGTCTTGAGTGGGGTTTCGCCTAGGACACCAAGCTGGCTCATCAGCGGGCTCTTGGTGTCCCCGCCCGGACCCACACAGGAGTAGCGAACTGCACGCTACCTCCCTCTTAACGATGCACACCTGCGCCTCTTCACTGCCAGCTTGGTGTCCTAGACGAAACCCCACACAAGACACAGCACAAACCTAGAAGAATTGCTGAGATTTAATGCATTTTTTGCTGGACAAATTGTCATTGTTTTTACATTGTTAGAACTTCTTTTCTTGAATTCAAACATATTCCTGATATTTTTTGGGCATAAGACATTTATGAAGATGAAGTGCAGAGGTTTAGTGAAATCAATGTCGGCTGCCTGGAGTTTAGAGTTATCTCTATTGGTTAGTGTTGTGGATTCGAGACTGTATGTAAGAATCGGTTTATAATAGGACTTGTACAATGTAATGAAAAATGAAAATCCACAGCCTGCTTCCTGTCTCCGACCGGGTCAGGAATGGAATGAATGAAGCCCCCAGCTAGCGGCGAGGATATGAACTTGTGCCGGCTGCCGAGGCCTGACGCACTCCTCTGGGGCAATGATTAAATGAATGACAGATGAAATGAAATGATAGTGGAGAGTGTTGCTGGAATGAAATGTTGACAGGGAAAACCGGAGTACCCGGAGAAAAACCTGTCTGCCTCCGTTTTGTCCAGCACAGATCTCACATGGAGTGACCGGGAGTTGAACCACGGACCCAGCGGTGAGAGGCCGGCGTGCTGCCGCCTAAGCCACGGAGGCTTCACTTGTACAATGTAATACAAGCAGTAATTTTCGGTCAGACATTACCAAACCTAAAGTCTATTCGCCGAGTCGAGACAGTGCCCCTGACTACCCGGAAAGGACATGACCATTCACGTCATCGGCGCTGCCGGACAGGAGTAGCCAAGAAGCTCCAAGATCATGGCAATGACTCCCGAAATATGAAATAAGGTATTAAAATCACACATATTAACTACCGGTAAGTGAAAGTGTAGGCTCTTGGTTCATCATTACCTAATTATATTTCTTGCGAGAGTGGGGAGTGAACCCCATGAATTTGAGTGCAAGAGTCTCAATACGTAGGCCTACCTACCGATCTCCAAGATCAAAGTCCTTGAAATGGTTCCTTCAGCAAATTAAGTGTACTAAAACGGCACCTTGACTCACTAGCTACTTGATATCCTCGTATTGCTGTACGGAAGATAACTACCTAATTATGGTCCTGGGTTTACTGTTTCATTGAAAGATAAATATATGAACGATAAGATCTCAGCTCGTGTGAACACGATCGTGACTAGCAGTGAGGGAAGATCAAGGTGGCTGTGCAGTAATTAGTGCTCGCTTACCATTAACGCCCGAGCCGGTTTTGGTTTACTTAAACTCCGATCTTAATCGCTCTCCATTTGTCATCTAGTGTTCATTTACTGCGGAACACGAAGCTGCAGGTCGGCTCTATAGATGGGCAGTTTCTGCTACGGTATTCCAATCGTAGAATGGACTAGTTCGAGAAAAAAAATGTTAACATGGATTTAACAAAATATTGTTTACTAGCATTACCCGTCGCGGCTTCGCCCGCGAATATTCTAGTTGTAAAGAGTACACTTAGCAAAATCCCAATCATGAATGCTATGATTATTTATCCTTAGTATGAATAATCAGACTTTATCAATTCAGCTACTGGTGCAGCGGTTAGGGGTTTGTCATTCCTTCAGAGCGAAGTTAGTTTTCTGGGATTATTATTATTATTATTATTATTATTGCCTTTATTGGTGGCGCAGTTAAGGCTCTTGGCCCTCTCTTACACTTAATCACATTAATGCATTACAATAAACATATTATGACATTTATATAACTGACAAAATTAAACAATAATAGACATAGATAATGACTTTCACACTCTCATTCACTCATCCAGTCACACTTGAATTCGGTCAACAGTGTTCAGCAGGCAGCCCCAGCAGGTGGTCTTGAATTTAGATAGTGAGGGCGGTGCCTCTGACACTGGCTGGAAGGGTATTCCACAGCCTAGACCCCACCACATGAAATGAGTTGTTGTATATAGAGGACCGATGAATAGGAATGGAGAGGGAAGAACCAGAGCGTGTATTATTACCATGGAAAGAAGACAAGTACTTGAATTTATTTGATAAGTATAGTGGTCTATCGTCAGACAATAATTGGAAAATCTGGACAAGAATGTGATATGATCGACGTAGTTCAGGTTTCAGCCAGGAAAGAGCGCAATAATAGGGAGTGATATGTTTATCATAGCTCAGATCGTAGATAAATCGTATGCAAGAGTTCAGAGCTCGTTGAAGTTTCAAAGTTAATGTTTTGGTTGCGTCTACAAGAATAACGTCACAGTAGTCAAGAATAGGAAGTATTAGTGTCTGTATGAGTAGGATTCTTACTTTGAATGGTAAAATATCTTCTTTTCTTTTGAGGGAGTGGAGCGTTGCGAAAATCTTCTTGCATACACTCTGTACATGTTCAGACCAGTTAAGAGTCTGATTTACACACAGACACTGTTAATTTAAGGGCCTTTAAATATGGTTTTCGGAGACCCTTTTTAGTCGGGTGAAAAAGACCTTTCGTACCACACTCACTCGTGAAAATTGCGTGAAAAAATTCTAGAGTGCCCCTTGACCCCTTTAAGCGCATTATACTGTATGTAATGATGAATTTTACAGCTTAATTTGGTTCCGTAATAACCTTATAACCGTCTGGAAACTTTCTCAGTAATGTAATAATTGGAATTGCATTGCGTCTTACAGAAATAGATGGACCTGTAAGATTCTGTTACCATGGTTACCGTGTTGCATTCTTTCACTATTTCATTGCAAATATACATGTTTTAAGGTATTTATTTAATTGTGAGGCATTTAACGAGTAAGTGAGTGCGTTTCGCTTACGCATTGGGTTATGCTGAACCTGTAGGTACCCCATATGTGTAGGTTGGTGTTAATGGGACCTTATTTTCGGTACACAACTGGAATGGGACCTTAGCAGAATAATATAGGGAGGGATAAGGGACAGTTACGTCTTTCTTTTTGTTGAGTGAAACATTTTAAGATAAAAAAATGGTGTATTGGCTTTCCTGGCCAGTGAATTAAAACTCAGCAATTTTTCTAGGGTTGTGCCGTGTCTTGTGTGGGGTTTCGCCTAGGACACCAAGCTGGTTCATTAGCAGGCTCTCGGTGTCCCCGCCCAGACTCCCACAGGAGTAGCGAACTGCGCGCTACCTCCCTTCTTTTGAAGCACACCTGCGCCCCTTTACTGCGAGAACTGAAAGTTCAAGCAGCCATAACCTCTCTATGAACGATTCCAAAACGATGGTATATTGGCTTTCGATTTATTTTAATAGCCGACTGTACTATGAATGTTCGAATGATTCGAACATCCAAAGTATTCGGACATCCACATTGTTTGAAAATTCAAATATCCGAATACTTGGAACATTCGAATAGTTAATTCGAATTTTGAAATGTCGAATATTTATCGAAAATTCGAGTGATGTGTACAGCCCTATAAAGGATCGTTCTTTAAGGATCAACATTGAGTAACGAACAAATGTCACTTGCGCGGTATTGTTGTTGTTTCATTTACGGGCTTGGAATATCACGGATATCAGCTTCATATACTTAAGTGCGTGTGGATCAGTCTGAATTGTTAATCAAAACCATAATATCACGGCGGCTTCGGTGGCGTAGTTGGTAGCATGCTGAGCTTCTATGCCCAAGATCGCGGGTTCAAACCCGGCTGAAGTCGTCAGATTTTTTAAGAGCATTACAAATCCTTCAGTATGCCTTCCTTCGGAGGGGAAGTAAAGCTGATGGGTCCTTGTCATAGATTCATGGCATGTAAAAGAACCTTCCTACAATATTGTGCAAAGCTGAATTTGTAGGTTAGATTTGATTAACGCTCTATTAAGTTCCAGTGTTCACAGCCATGTGCCGATTGCAGTGGTATCTAGGAACGAAGTTCACAGCTATGTGTCGTTGACGGTAGCATTTGTTAGCAAAAGTATGAACTACTTGAAATTGATCGTCTGCAGTCCTTACCTGAAATACAGATGCTACACACTAATACAGCCATCACAATTAACACCTGTTATCAGACAGATTTTACACACACCCAAAGTACACGGGGCTACATGACCGCGTTGTCGCTGCCCCTAAACTGAGGAACCAACCAAACATTTTCACAGTTATCCTCGTAAACTTCAGTGTACCCCGTTCCAACACTCAGAGTAGATTTAAATTTCTTGTTAGAGTCATAAATCGAGCCCAGGATCTGAGAGACCAGACTATCAAGACGAACCTCTGGACCACAGTAGATGGCAATTCAGTCAAGAGTTCTTGATAGTTATCTTTAGCAATAGACTCGAGTTATGACATGCTGCTAACAAGATGCAAGTTTTACACGCGTTCTGCAGAAAATTTAATGAGCTTTGAACAGCGCTATACACATATGATGATCGAATCGAACGTACAATATTCCGCGGTTCATTAAATATTACAAACTTCATCCTTTGACTCATTCCATATTTGGTGAACACAAGTAGGCTACATCAGATGGCTTGAGAAAACAATAGTAGCCTCTGCTTCACAACTCTGCTGATTGTACGTCAAGAACTCGATTGTATTTACATATGAAACTTTGTCGACTTTTGGCATAATGATTAGTATTCTTGGATGTCATCGTGGAGGGCCACGTTCGATTCCTACCACTGTAAAGGACTTAATTGTTGTCTAGGTGCTGGAACGGGGTTTACTCAGCCTCTTGAGGCAGAACTGAGAAGAGGTAAGTTCAATTCCTACATCAGTCATCCTAGAAGTGGTTTTCCATGGATTTCACTTCTACTCCAGGCAAATGCAGGCATGGTACCTGAATTAAGGCCACGGCAACCTCCTTCCAAGTCCTAACTCAAATTACTTATACTCACACACTAGTGCATCCATCGCAATGACAATCGTTACCAGACATATGACATATTCTACACACACACCTAAATACACGGGGCTACAAGACCACGATTTCACAAATCCCCTAAATGAATCAACAACAACCAGATGTGGAACCTAAAACTCTATTGTACTTTGAAACATCATCTCCCCCTTATTCTTCTTTATTAAAACAGTGTAGTGATTCGGAAATTATCAATATTACATATACTATAGAGCCCTGCGCTGAAAACAAAATGTTATCCGTATCTGCCCCGCATCCACACCACTGTTATCCTCATCCACCCCGCATCCACACCACTGTTATCCGCATCCTCCCCACTTCCGCCCCACATCCGCCCCGCATTCGCCCCACATCCGCCCCACATCCGCCCCACTTCCGCCCCACATCCGCCTCGCATCCGCCACATCCGCACTACTGTTATCCATATCCGCACATTTCTTATCTGAATCTACTGGCATTACAATAATGGTACATTATGCAACGAGCCTATAATGGCAATAATTGAGGCACGAGTATGTTTATAAAACGAGCGAAGCGAGATTGATAATTTCCATACGAGTGCCATTATAGGCGAGTTGCATACGACTGTTTATGTTCGACGATAATTATAACTATTTTCTGTTCGAACATAAATATTCATAAATATCTGTCAAGATTTCGCCAGTTTTATGTACTGAACAGAGCGCATGGGACGCAGAGAATACCTCGCATTTGACCATGGCCTCCTCGATTACTTCACTATGACACTAGTCACGGAGTGAAATTTAAATTAGGAGGCCGTGGAACTCAGCGCAGGTACGATGCTATCCTTACCTAATTGGTCACACAATTGTTTCTTGAGCTCTGATTGGTGGGATAAACTGTTTCATAATGAGAAATAGTGTTATAATAACCCTCAATATGATATAGTTTTCTGACATAGCCTATGAAAATGAAAATCCACAGCCTGCTTCCAGTCTCCGACTGGGTCAGGAATGGAATGAATGAAGCCCCCATCTAGCGGCGAGGATATGAACTGTGCCGGCTGCCGAGGCCTGACGCACTCCTCTGGGGCAATGATTAAATGAATGACAGATGAAATGAAATGATAGTGGAGAGTGTTGCTGGAATGAAATTTTGACAGGGAAAACCGGAGTACCTGGAGAAAAACCTGTCTGCCTCCGTTTTGTCCAGCACAGATTTCACATGGAGTGACCGGGATTTGAACCACGGACCCAGCGGTGAGAGGCCAGCGTGCTGCCGCCTAAGCGACGGAGGCTCGTCTGACATAGCCTATGAAAATGAAAATCCACAGCCTGCTTCCAGTCTCCGACCGGGTCAGGAATGGAATGAATGAAGCCCCCATCTAGCGGCGAGGATATGGACTGTGCCGGCTGCCGAGGCCTGACGCACTCCTCTGGGGCAATGTATAATGAATGACAGATGAAATGAAATGATAGTGGAGAGTGTTGCTGGAATGAAATTTTGACAGGGAAAACCGGAGTACCCGGAGAAAAACCTGTCTGCCTCCGTTTTGTCCAGCACAGATCTCACATGGAGTGACCGGGATTTGAACCACGGACCCAGCGGTGAGAGGCCGGCGTGCTGCCGCCTAAGCCACGGAGGCTTATCCGAGTCCTAGTAATGATATTAAATAAGATCGGATTGTATTCTAAAAACTATCCGCAAATTTACTCCAAACATTATCCGCAGCGTATCCGCTATCCGCACAGCTATGCAAACAATATCCGCATGGCGAAAATATTTGCGGATATCCGCAGGTTTATTCGCGGATATCCACATCCGTGCAGGGCTTTACATATACACTATCATTTTTCCCACGTGTACATAACAAAACCCGTACTCGATTCTCGGCCATCCAGAACGTGATTTTACGTGATTTCCCACTTCTTCTTCTTCTTCTTCTTCTTCTTCTTCTTTCCTAGCGTTTATCCCAGTACGGGGTCCGCTGCTCTGCTACATCTTCTCCACTTTTTCCTGTTGTTGACATCTGCAGGTTGTAAGCCAACATCGTGCATATCTGTCTTGATGTTGTCGATCCAACGCTTCGCAGGTCGTCCGCGTAATCGCACTCCACCTGGGTCCAGGTTGAAAGCAACTTTGTTAACAGAGTCGTCCAGCATTCTCATAACATGAGCAGCATGACGAGCTTCCCTCACTTTCTCCGTAATTGGTGTGACACCCAATTGTTGTCGAACATCTGTATTTCGGACATAGTCATATCTAGTCAGTTAAAGTCTCCAACGGAGCATCTTCATCTCCATCGTGTGCAGAGCCTGTTCATGTTTTCTTGCCATTGGGCGGGATTCTGCCCCATAAATGGCTGCCGGACGTACAACTGTCTTATAAACTTTTGCATTTAGGTATTTAGGCATCTTTTTATTGTCGCAGATGACACCAGTGACCTGTTTCCATTTGAGCCAGGCCGCATTTACCCTCGCCCGAGTATCTAAAGTGACATCACCATTTGACGTGATAACCGACCCTAGATATTTAAAGTTATTTGTGATTTGTCACCTCTACTCTGGGCAAATCTCGGGATAGTTACTAACTGAAGGCCACGGCTGACTAATTCCAAATGCTAGCCTAATTTACAAATGCGCACACTAATACAGCCAACACACCAACTGAAACATTTAGAAACAGTCATACATTTGCTCTGAGATCACGTGGTGCAGCTACCATCAAATAATGTGACCAACTCTTTAACAGATGCTCATGGACACTGCACAATTCTAACAATTTCCTAGACTTTGTTCGAAGGGAAATCTCGTGGAAAACATAAGAAAGGTGACTGCCAATAGTCATAATATCCAAAAATGAACCACTCGACATTTAAGCTTTCAGTTGTGTCTCACGGTATGTGAGTTGACTGGCCTTCTATGGAGGACACTGAGTGAATGATTCATAACTAGAGCTATTGTATCTCGGAGCGGATGTCCTCGATGTTACACCCCTTAAAACAATCACCACCAAAATTAAATAAAACAAGTGATCATATGAGACATTGATTTTTGTAACAGTTCTCCTATGAAGTGATGGCTTATCAATCGGTCAAACTTTTTTTCGTTGCATATTATAGCAGTGGTAGTCACACATTTGTGGAATGGTTGTGGAGGACCGCGACAATTTGTGGTTGACTTTGTGGATTTTGTCGTGCCTTGTTGTGATTGTTTGTTGTTTTTGATTTGATTGACAGATTGGAACTGATGATGTGCGTTTGACAAACGAAACATATCATCCGTATACCCTCTCCCCTTTGATGTTGGCGATTCAATATGGGGCTTTCCAACATTGTTATTATGGAGCCCTGTGTACTATGGTGTGTATGGTATCTATATGATGACCTGTGTTATTGTGATGCTGTTCTAATGTGTGCATTTTTAATTGGGGTTAGGATTCGGCAGGCGGCGGTTATTGATATAGTGTTCATACCATCCAGGCATTTGCTTGGAGTAGCAATTGGAAAGCACACAGAGCACTTCTAGGATGGCTGGTGTGTGTGTGTGTGTGTGTGTGTGTGTGTGTGTGGAATCTGTCTGCTAATCTGTGTGATTGTGATGGCTGTATTAGTGTGTAACTGGGCAAGAATTTGGGAAAGTAATGATCGTGACCTTAATCTAGGTACCATCCCAACATTTTCCTGGATTAGAAGTGGTAAACCACGGAGAACTCCTTTTAGAATGTCTGGGATGAGAATCAGACTCAAATTTGTCAGTTCAACCTCACCAGGCTGAGTGAGCTCCATTCCAGCCCTCAGAGCAGAATTAAATTTCTTGGCGTAAACGGGAATCAAGCCGTGGTGAGCGTCAAAATGCTAGATACTACGGCCCTGCCCCCTACCATGTACTTTGTACAAATTATAATAAATCACAACTTGTAAATCTTTAGAGGTCGAGTCTTATATTTCCCACCAAATATAATTAGGCATAACTACAATTTGACCGACTGAAAACTTATTAGTCAATCGTTAATTGGACAACACTGAAATGGCTTCAAAGCTTCCTTTAGGCTATGCTTTACCAAATTGTGTTTTTGAACTACTGTACGTTGATATTTAAGAATTCATTTATTTTCTGCCTGCACGAGTAGCTTGGTTAATATATATATTTTAAAGTTTTAAACTTTTGAGTTTTATTAGGTCATAGGATGGAAGAGACAAACGTCCCGCGGTTTATTTGGTATTTAAAATGAAAGTGAAACACACTCCACTGCTCAGCCTCTGAATATTCATGAACTTTGCTCATTTACTCGTTAACATTTTTCTATTTCAGTGATCACCATTTCAGCTTGCAGTAAATCAGAATGCTGCTTAAAATGATATTACTCTACTTTACCTCTTGATCTGCGCGTCATGGTCTAGAGCAGGGGAGCCGAATTGCGGCTCTCTTGGTGTTGTCCACGACATAGCCAATGCAATCAAAGATACAGGAATGCATTTCACAGTGCGAGGGGTAGATATATTTCTTCATTTCTTTATTTCTTCATTTCTTCATTTCTTTATTTCTTCATTTCATTATATCTTTATTTCTTTATTTCTTCATTTCCTCATTTCTTCATTTCCTCGTTTCTTTATTTTATTATTTCTTTATTTCATTATTTATTTATGTCTGTATTTCTTTCTTTCTTTCTTTCTTTCTTTCTTTTTTATTTATTTATTTATTTATTTATTTATTTATTTATTTATTTATTTATTTATTTACGGGACTTCCAGCAAACAAGAACCAAAAGTGAATTGTACAGTGTTACATTGAACTGCGTTATGACACAGTGCATGCACAATGTACGAGTGTTCCAATATTAAAGGATTTATGTATGTGGTTATTCTATTACCGGATGTAATATAGTTTATTCTAATAATAATATTAATAATAATAATAATTAATGCCAAAAATGTCGAAACAAAACTGAAACCATCGATCACATACTAACTGCAGGCCTAGAACTTGCACAAAGGGTACGCTGAAATTACAATGTAGCTAAGATCATCTACCAAGAACTATGCAAGCAGTGTCGACTACTGATAGATCCAGGGCCATACTTCAGACTTCAATCACAACCCATAGTAGAAAATGACACATTGAAAATACATTGGAATTCCTCTGTCATCACCAACAAGCCAATAAACAGGACCTCATAGTCACAGACAAAGTCCACAGGAACACCATCATGTCTCATAGACATTGCAGTACCAAACTCCCACATCAGAACTGAGACCCACAAATAATGCAGCAAATATATGGGCTTCGGAAACAACAAACAGTCACTGACATTCAGGTTGTAATCCCAGCTATAGAAGTAGTACCAAAACAGCTCTGCACCAACTGAATCTACCATACAATATCCATCAGAAAATACAGAAGGAAACAATAGTGGATAGCTGTTATATTGTCAGGAAGTTCTTGAATAGTGATTGAGAACTAGCAAAGCTTCTTGTGTACGGCCACAGACGTTTTTCCGAAGACCAGAAGAACTGTGTTTAATGAACAATTTGTGATATAATAATAACAATAATAAGAAATATTCAATAAGTTGAAACATTAAGTCAATAAATAGTTGTACTTTAATCACAGTACTGGTACCGGTTTCGGCCACTTTGTGACTTTCTTCAGCGTTATGTTATAAAATATGAAAAGAAGCAAAAACTTCCTTATCAAAAGTTTTTATCAAAATAATTACTTAAAATACTAATAGGTTAAAGGCTGAAAGACACTTAAAACATTTTTAAAATCATATCTGTTACAATGTGTTAATAAAATGAAAGATACAGTATAAATCTTGATAAAAAGAACGCAGCTTGACGTTAAAACAGTGATGTGGTTATTACATGTGCATGGACAATTTGTTGATATTACGACTGACGAGAAGAGGAATGTGAGCGAATATATACACAGTAAATATCATGTGATTGTGAAACTATGGAGAAGAAATTCAGATATCCAATGTACAGTATATTGCCGTAAAATGTAACAGGGAGGAAATTTACAGCTTAGTCGCTAACGCATCTAAGACAGCTGTCTCCAGGGAGAACGCTCCCTCCCGTCTGAAATACAGATCGAAACCCTATTTTGTGTTCCAGGACATAAATGAGTTCGACTTAACATTCTACTAATTTTATTCTGTTCAACTGGATCTGATAAAAACAAGATGTTCAGTAAAGAACATATAGCCTACTTTCTCCTAAATGTATGAGTATAGTTATAACTCGTTGTTATTATCAAAGAGTATAATAGAACTATTCTTTGTTGAAGACCTTAGAAACGATTTACCTCTACCAAACGCCACAACCTAGATAAAAACTGCTACCATCATTGAAGAAAGAAAGATAAGAAGTATCTAAAGAATGTTATGGATCTGGAGACATAATCGACCGGACTGGCGGCGTGGCTCAGCGGTAACGTTCTCGCTTGCTGGACCGTATGTTTCAGGTTCGTATCCTGGCGCAGTCAGCTGGCATTTGAGGGTGCACAAATGCGAGGGAGCCGTGTTAGTAGATTTACTGGCACGTTAAAGATCCCCTTCGGGACAAAATTCTGGCACCCCGGCGTCTCTAAAAGCAACAGTAGTTAAAAGGGACGTAAAACCAATAACATTATTATTATTATTATTATTATTACATAATCGGCCTGACGCGGGCAACATCCAACTTTGAGTTGAGGCATGTCTTTACACGTCTGGCTGCGTATGACTTTCACAACCCTAATTGAATTAACAAATCTTTCCATGACCCTACAGAGACGTGTGTATACCAACTATGTGGATATTTTCGATTGCTATTTGGCTGAAATAAAAGTATTAATTAATATCCTGAACTAGCACCAACGGTAGAGTTCAGATACTATGTGAAATCGTTTTGTTCTTTACTTCAATTAACATTTTCAAATAACGCACAATAGGCTGTTACAAACCCTTTAAAATAAAAAGTAAAAATGTATCGTAGTATCATCTTGTCATTCTTCAAATTCGATGCGCATAAAATGCCAATGGTATAGTAATCAATGGAGCCCCACGTAGACTAGTCGTGACATCTAGTGGTGAAATATCGAACAATATAATCCTAACAGAGCGAGTGCATTCTAGCGGCCAGAAGAAGAAACTTTTCAATACAATCTGGAAGTTAATAAGTAGGTCTGCTTGCAGTTACCTTTTTGGCAGCTAGATGTCTCGAGTAAATCTGCTGGCGAATTATGTTTTAATTAAATATATATTTTACACCATAATATGCACAATATAACGCTTAATTTTAAAACATCTGAGTCATTACAAAACAATAAACATATAACATTTCAAGCAAATAACTAGCTCTGATCGGATTTGAACCATAGGCATTTGAGCGACAGGCTAACGCTCTACCACTGAGCTAATTGTGTCAACGAATATCGTTCTATATAAAATGACTTACCGGTACATAGAACTTGTTAGCAAATAATGAAAATGAAAATCCACAACCTGCTTCCAGTCTCCGACCGGGTCAGGAATGGAATGCATGAAGCCCCCATCTAGCGGCGAGGATATGAACTGTGCCGGCTGCCGAGGCCTGACGCACTCCTCTGGGGCAATGATTAAATGAATGACAGATGAAATGAAATGATAGTGGAGAGTGTTGCTGGAATGAAATGTTGACAGGGAAAACCGGAGTACCCGGAGAAAAACCTGTCTGCCTCCGTTTTGTCCAGCACAGATCTCACATGGAGTGACCGGGATTTGAACCACGGACTCAGCGGTGAGAGGCCGGCGTGCTGCCGCCTAAGCCACGGAGGCTTCCTGTTAGCAAATAATGATTTATACTAAACGATTTCATCACTGGAGTATATTATTTATATATAAAGCATTTCATACAACGTTTATTTATTTTGTATCAGTACGCTATATTGCATGCAATACTCAAATTAGTGAAATATAAGTCAGGCACAAGATATCCGCTGCCATCTTGTCTCATTACTGAATCGGCTCAGCTTTTTAAAATCACGTCTGCACTATAGTATTACAAAATAAACTTTTAATTTCGAACGTGCCTCTTCCTTTAGAACAGTTAAAACGATTCTCGGCTCGATAATCGGAACTGGTGGGTCCCATGATATGGATTATAAAGTTTGCATAATTCGCACGGCCACCATCCTGAAATGGTATGGCGGACGACCTTGTAGTTTGGTCACAAGACGCATCCTATACGAAGGTATGTTGTTACCAAATTTGGTAGAGATCGGATGATTTGGTTAGTCGTTATTTGATTTTACGTTTTGAACGTTTGAGTGGCCGCCATTCAGTTTTAGTAAAGATGGCGGCGATATAAAACATGACACTGAGGTGTCCTTTGCTAGTGCTATCTTTGTACCAAATTTCGTTCAATTCGCATTCACCGTGTTCGAATTGATAGGGGGTGACAGACATTCAGAGTACACACACTCACACACACACAGACACACACACACACAGACTCACACACACACATACACACACACAGACAGACACACTTTTTTTCGCCCTGTGTTGATCTCATAAGTCTACTTTCATTTTTTGCAAAAATCGAAAGTAGGCTAAAAAGAGTCTTTCAGCCTTTAGCCTATTTTTTTTGTCGTGTGGCTTCCTGAGAGGCCAAGTGCAGATCTTTCTAGTCGACGCCCGTGGGCGACCTGCGCGTCGGGATGAGAGATGGAATGGATGAAGATGAATGAAATTGGGCAAGGACGTGGAAGAAAGCGGCCGTGGCCCATCAGAAGGTACCGCCCCAGCATTTGCCTGGTGTTGAAAATGGGAAACCACGGAAAACCTTTTCAAGGAAGGCCGACGGTGGGGCTCGAACCCACGCGTCTACTGAGTCAGCAGAGAGCATGGCTCCATGACCTAACGCTGCGCTTAACCAGCTTAGCCGCTGCTGTCGGTGAATTATTTTGATAACAACGTTTGATAAGGACAATTCTTGGATGCAAGTCTTGCTTCTTTTCATATTTTATAACATAACGCTGAAGAAGATCACAATGAGGCCGAAACCGGCACTGTGATTCAAGTACAACAATTTATTGACTCAAGGTTTCTACTTACTGAATATATAATAATAATATTGTCAAAAAATACACACTAGTACAGACATCACAATGGTACAGGTTATACGATTATACGCATACCCATGATACACGGGGCTACACGCCCACAATGTCGCAAAGCCTACAAAATAATAAACAATGCTGGAATTGGATCCCCAAACTTGGAGACTAGAGGCAAGTGCCTTACCAACAGCGCCACACAAGGCCCATTAATTTTGAGCCTTTCGTAAGAGTATCTGAAGAGAGATTATGAATAGCTGAGATTGTAAATTAGGCTATAACATAACTAGCGGATCCGTGCGAGAACTCTCGCGTAATGGGTTGTGTGCGCCCCGTGTGTACAGACTATCCGTCCGGCTCTAGTGCTATGTGGACTGGACGTGACACAGTACTGGCAGGGGCTATCGTCTTGTTTATTTGTTTAAAAGCACTTTATAAACAAATAAATATATTTCCGTTGACTTTTCAAGAAATGCAAGATTTTTCCTGTAAGATTGAGACAATTTGAAAGATTTTGGTACAAACCACACCTTCTAACTCCCTCTGGTTTAGGAGCTTGAGTTTTGTGAAACATACACCTTAGCGTATTATATAATAAGATCATTGTTAGTTCAGGCTGACGCGACGTTGCTATGTGAGCTAAGGGAATAGAATATATATTTAGGTTCTCTGCCATCTCCTTTAAGTGCAACCGAACGCAAGCAACAGTGTGCGGCTCAATTCTGCTTAATGGGAGTGGAATGGAATATTTATTCCATCCTGTTATTGTCTTACCTGTTTGTAATTGGGAGGGGATTTCCAGCTTAGTCGCTGACGCATCTAAGACAGCTGTCTCCAGGGAGAACGCTCCCTCCCTTCTGAAATACAGATCGAAACCCTATTTTGTGTTCCAGGACAGAAATGAGTTAGGCTTAACAATCTACTAATTTCATTCTGTTCAACTGATCATTTGAATATTTTATTCTTGAAGACGAACGTATCTTGCACGGCAATAATGGTGAGCGGTTACAACTCACAAAGTTTAAAAGCTGTCAGCTATTCATCATCATCATCATCATCATCATCATCATTTATTGCACTTATGGGCCTTTAAGGCATATAGCAGAAGAACAAAAGAAAGAAAAGAAGAGAAAAGGTGATAACAATGGAATCAGTCACGAAGGAGGAGGTATCTACTACAGATAGCATTCCAACGCTGCTGGTCTCTAGCTTCACCTTCCACCGCATTCGGCTCCACTTGCTGAAGTATTGTCTATACTCGATCCTGCCATCGCGTCCTGAGACGTCCCCTAGGGCGTCTTCCAGCAGGTTGTGAATGAAGGACTCGATTTTGGATGGATTCATCAGCTCGAAAGATGTGGCCAAACCACTGTAACCTCTTCTGTCCTAGTACTCGGCCAATTTGTGGTTTTCCCAACCGCTGATTCAGGTCATCCTTGGTATTTTGTTCCCATTTACCTTCCATGGCATTGAAAACGGGTCCATAGTCCTTTTGAAGTACCTTCCTCTCGAAGGCAGAGATGGCTTCTTCGGTTGTTGTTGACGTCGCCCAGGTTTCACAACCATACAAAAGTACCGGCCGTACTTTTGTCATGTATAGCTGCATCTTATTATTCTGCGATAATAGCTGTCAGCCATTGAATAATTAAATTAACATGTATGAGAACAGACAGAAACAAATAAGGAACACACAGCAAGAGCTGATGGTTGTAATTCGAAAATCATGCTAAGTTTGAATAATAATTTATAAAGTACCTATTGGCTCTATTGCTTAGCGACCAGTACTCAAGATGATTACTTAAACAATTAGGTACTACTAGCATTACCCGTCGCGGCTTCGCCCGCGAATATTCTAGTTGTAAAGAGTACACTTAGCAAAATCTCAATCATGAATGCTATGACTGATTTATCCTTGGTATGAATAATCAGACTTTATCAATTCAGCTACTGGTGCAGTGGTTAGGAGTTTGTCATTCCTTCATAGGCATATCAGAGCGAAGTTAGTTTTCTGGGAATATCACAGACACTGTTAATTTAAGGGCCTTTAAATGTGGTTTTCGGAGACCCTTTTTAGTCGGGTGAAAAAGACCATTCGTACCAAACTCACACGTGAAAATTGCGTGAAAAAATCTAGAGTGCCCCTTGACCACCTTAAGCGCATTATACTGTATGCATTGATGAATTTTACAGCTTAATTTGGTTCAGTGATAACCTTATAACCGTCTGGAAACTTTCACAGTAATGTAATAATTGGAATTGCATTGCGTCTTCCAGAAATAGATGGACCTTTGAGATTCAGTTACCATGGTTTCCGTGTTGCATTCTTTCATTATTTCATTGTAAATATACATGTTTTAAGGTATTTATTTAATTGTGAGGAAGCCTCCGTGGCTTAGGCGGCAGCACGCCGGCCTCTCACCGCTGGGTCCGTGGTTCAAATCCCGGTCACTCCATGTGAGATCTGTGCTGGACAAAACGGAGGCAGACAGGTTTTTCTCCGGGTACTCCGGTTTTCCCTGTCAAAATTTCATTCCAGCAACACTCTCCACTATCATTTCATTTCATCTGTCATTCATTTAATCATTGCCCCAGAGGAGTGCGTCAGGCCTCGGCAGCCGGCACAGTTCATATCCTCGCCGCTAGATAGGGGCTTCATTCATTCCATTCCTGACCCGGTCGGAGACTGGAAGCAGGCTGCGGATTTTCATTTAATTGTGAGGCATTTAAATAGTAAGTGAGTGCGATTCGCTTACGCATTGGGTTATGCTGAACCTGTAGGTACCCCTTATGTGTAGGTTGGTGTTAATGGGACCTTATTTTCGGTACAAAACTGGAATGGGACCTTAGCAGAATAATATAGGGAGGGATAACTTTTCTACTTAAAATAAATATTTTTAAATTAAATTTAATATTTGACATTTAAAACTACTAAAGAATATACTGTACATGTATCTCCAGGAATACAGGTTAAAACTATTAGAAAGTTTATTCTTTAAAATAATAGCACGTTATACCAAACTAGAATTTTATGAACAAGATTAGTTTTATCACCGCCATTGCACATATCACCCCGCGAAACCATTGATGGAACCCTGGAGTTCCGCGGAACCAAGTTTGAGAACCGCTGGTCTACTGGAAGTGACTGTAATCAGAGGTGACTCTTGTACATCCATTATGTTTCCTCTCATCCAATATGGATGCTAATGAGCCTGTCTTGGCAGACGAAACCTGTTCCTCTCCGGAGACAATTGCTCGATTTGGATTAAATCGCAATATTGAATACTAAACTGCAAACCAGCCATTGTTCTCGAACAATCCTCCTCTGTATCACATCCTGCCGCTGTTCAGACGCGCACATGGTGCAATAGCTGCTATTTGTCTGCCTTTATACTCGTATATTAGGCTTTCTCAGTCTAGGATTACCTCACCACCTTCCATATCATCTTTGCATTATCTACCCATCATCAACTCCATGTCAATCACTTTAAAGCTCCCATGAACATAGCTGAACGGTCTCGGTTCGATCCAATACTCGACTGAGTAGCTGGCCATATGAGATCAAAGGTTCGAATTCCAGTGCTAAATATCGTTAAGGTCCAACACCCAGCTTATTAAATTTATTTAACACACTACCATACCATGTATTTAATGCATTAGAAATTGCTTGTTTCTCAGAAAGTACTTCACCATTTCCAGAGATTATCATAGACAGATCATTGAAGATCTGGCGAGATCTGTGCTACACAGCCAATCAGTTGTTCAATTTACTGTAGTTCTTGCATTGTTCACACTTTATTCATAGTATAATCTGGTTAGTTGGATGAGTGTGTGCAATGGTCCTAATCTTGTCGGACGAAATCAATCTACTCGGGTTTATATTGAGTTTGTCTGATAACCTCTCATGTGATAGCTGTATCCTTGTGAGTGTAATTGTATTTTTTCTATAAATGATGTAGGTATCCTTAGGCATTAAAGAAGGTACTGCGCCCGAAGAAACCCATCAGTACTTATATCCAAAGCTCGAAAAAGGATTGCAAACATGTAAGTTACCCAGCTCACAAACTTACCATGCCTACTAAGTAAAATTGGGAATTTCAGGAACATACAGGATAGATATTATTCGTAAAGAAAAAAGTACTACTAGACAAGGTACAAATTTCTACTATCATTTACATTTAGAGCAAACCGAGAAACTCCAATCTCGAGGGGTGATAAGGTTTAATCTATAGTGAGCGCCTGTATCTATACCTCGTAGTACTATTTTCGACGATGACGACAATGAAAACGGTATCAGCTTAGATAAAAGTTGACTAAGTCGCTAAAAAGCGCCAGCTGTTTATTAAGCTAATAAAACAAGTATAAAAAACTGGCTTCCTTCCTTAATATTGTGTCTCCCTGACACTTCAACAAAAATAACTGCAAAAATAAATTCGCACGTGGCATTTTATATAGTTAGAAAAAGTGAAACGGCGTGTTACTAAGTATTGCCCTATTTTATACAGGCCCGCTTCAACTATGAACCGTAGTTCCATATCTAATCAAAATTATTCATGAACTATGTGCATATATACATTCTTTAAGAATCTCTCAAATTTTACACTTCATAATGTCGAAGATTAAATTTTCTTCCTCCAATAAGTCTTTCATCTACTCAATTTTCTTAAACATCAAATATCCAAACATACACCGCAACTATCGTGTTGAAAGTAACAAATACTCGTCATAATCAATTGAACATAAGTGACAAACATTTAAGCTAAGCACTGTTCCTTTTTACTTCTATCTATATATCATGAAATACTGAAATAAGATTCTGAAATTCTTTACTGAGTTAACAATCTTCTGATAAACGTGAATATTAGAAGTGCACGGCATTAACCTTCGTTTCCACACTCCTCTTTCATAATTATACAACAATTACTTTCTCTCTTAAACACCCTGTACATAATCTTCCTTTAATACACTCACATAACTTCACAATTATTGCAATCAATACTAGAAAAACTTAGAGACTCCTCAGCCTCCCTTCGTAAAATTACGTAACTCCTTTACGTTCATATCTCCTTAATTTGCACGGTAATTCAACTATAAACTTCCACTTCAATACATATACTTCCTTTACTTTAACATTTCTCCTCTATACTGATATAACTTCGCCTCGTGCTCATAATTCCATTTCTGCAATAAATCGTTGTACTTTCACTTTCTGATCACCCTGTGATTTAACTTTGTTAACTTTCTTTTTCACGTGTTTAAATTCAGCTTAACATTTTATTACAACTTTTCAAGAAATATCAGTAAATATTCATATTCTTAACAAAAGATATAAGTTTGACTTCTTTCCATGAATATATTTGTTTAACAAATTCATTTATGCTTTTTAACGCTCTAAATCTCATTAGACATACGTGTATAAGCTTTTCGTAATACTTTCGTTCATAATAAATTTCTGACACACGAATCAACATCATGAGTTGTCGAAATATTCTTTACACTTCGTGACATTACTTCTTAAATATGATGTACTTAAATTTGCTCCAATCAACTCCATTTTATTACTTCAATTACAATCTTACTCCTTCTTTACTTCGTTCAACGTTCTATTCCTTTTAAATAGTTCACTCTACATTCTTTTAAATAATGTGCTTCATATTCCTCTAAACAATTTGTTTTAAGTTCCTCTGAACAATTCATTTATATTCCTTTCAATAATTCATTTTAAATTCCTCTGAGCAATTCATTTATATTCCATCGCTGCGATAAAACAGATTTAATTAGATTAAATCTAACGCAAATATGAAAAATATTACACGATTTTACTTTAATATAACCTTAGTGTTAATATAGCATCATCATGCCGAAATTTCGTCCAAGTGACTGAAATTTTCAAGAACAAGGCAAAATAACTCCGTAAAAAAATACGAAAAATCACTATAACAAGATCTACACAAATTTAATTACTTTGACAAAATTATACGTTTTAAATAATGCAGTTAAAAAAATACTGTAGAAAATACTGTTAAAAATGCTGTTGAAAAATATGCGGTTGAAAAATATGCGGTTGGTCAATTGGATAATCACAGAACATAACTACAATTCTACATGATAAAAGACAATTTCTTCTCTACCTTGTGTTGGCTTCTGGACTGTTGAAAATACCTGCATCTCTGCTCCCAAACCAAACTTGTCGTGTTTCATAGCATTGCCCACAGCTATGAAGACCGGTTTGTGACAGAACCAGCTGGACTCGTGGTGAATGACCTCGCCGTGAACAGCTCCGCCAGCTCTCTGTTCCTCGTTCACTGCAAGTAGGCCGGCTTCGATTCTCCATCTCTTCAGAATAGACATCTGGGTTTCTTCAGAATAGACATCGGGTTTTCTTCAGAATAGACATCGGTTTTCTTCAGAATAGACATCACGGTGGAATATTGTCGTTTATGCAAGCGTTTTCGTATTTCAAGATGTGTTAAAACTCTCGTAGAAAAGTATAAGTTTTGCTCGGTGATGTTGCGCTTTGCGTAGATATTTGTAGCGCCTTTCATGTTAGTGAATCTGGAATTCAACTGACATCCTTGTAATCTTCACTTCCCTGTGCTTTTTGCTTAGCACATGGTAATATTCATATTTCTGACAATATAATTAAGACCTCCCCGTCAATGACTTTTAACTTGCATTTGCAATACAATGTTCAAATAAGCTTTTACACGTAGAAATATTTCAAGCTATGTGGAACAACTTTGCATAAGCACTGCAATATATAGTTGTACTGTTCCGTTCTGCTTTAGGGATTGTAGCTTGCTCCTAAGTTACTGTAAGTTCTGGAATTGCACTCTTCCTTGCTTCCAACCTTTATGAACCGTAGCACTATTAAAAAGAATCCTCGTTTCTGCTCGAGGTCTTGTCTCGTTCAAATCTCAAATTGGAAAGAACTCTCTCGTCCTGTTCTCCGCAGTCCTCAAGTTCCAGTCTCCCTGCCTCTCCTCTCGTGGTGACGTAACTCCTACCACCTCCAGTCCGCAGTTCGACCTTCGTCTCTTCCCCTCTCTCATGACGTAACTCTCGCTTCAAGTGGCGTGATATTCCTCGTAATATGGACCTCCCCCATTGACATAATGGAGTACATGTTCATCTTTAAATCATTCCTACTTCCTTGCCTTTTATAAATGCATAAGATCTATAGTATTTCACTCATTTCCATACAGTTTTTCCCATATTTCTCGAATTTTTAATAAATAAATTTTTTTATCCACTCATTTATTTTCTGGGGTCTTGGTTCATCTCCAGATCAGTTCTTGATTAATGACCTTCAGTAAATTCTGGCGCATTTCCCCATTGCTAATTAAAGTAAAGTATAGCCTGTACTTTCTTTAATACCAGTAAATTTCTCTGTTCTTGAGACTGAATTTATTTATCCTACTGTATCTGTGGGTAAAATCCTTTCAATTTGGAATGGTTGAATTTTCCAATGGATCTATTATCTTCCACTCTTACAATTTTATAGCAATTATTACCGTAGACTGTATCTACTTTGAACGGTCCTTTGAACAGGTTACTGAATTTGATATACACTTTCTTCAGTACGTCAGCTTTCACAGGAATCCTGACTAATACAAGGTCACCTTCTCGTAGCGGTCCACTGAATCTCTTCCCTTCTAAACGTTTTAATCTCTTCTCAGCCGCTTTATTCAACTGGATCCTCGCTTCTTCGATTCTCTGGTCCATCGGTGGTTCGTTATCTTCCGGAATATTGAAGATTCCGTTCCATGGTCGTACGGGTTTCTCTTCAAAATGCAACATGACTGGAATATCGTTGGTGCTCTCATGTCTCGTATTATTGATGCAAAATTCCACTAGTGGTACAATCTTTACCCAATTCGCATGATTATCTGCACTATACAAGCAAATGTACTTTGAAAATTCCAGCATTGTTCTTTCAAGAGGATTTGTCTCTGGGCTTCGAACTGATGAAAATAGGTGAACAATATCCAACCTATCCATCGCTCCCTAAAATTCTGCAGAAGTGAATTGCGTTCCATGGTCTGTTAATAGTATCTCTGGTTTTCCTAACTTTGGAATAATGTTCCTCTCCAGGTGATATAAAACATTCCTCGTTGTTGCTTTCTGCATGGGATTGAGCATTACAATTTTGGAGAATACATCCATTGTAACTAACACATACTGGTTTCCTCTGTCTCCTTTAGGTGCAGGTCCAAAAATATCCTGACTAAACAATTCCAATGGTTTCGTCGGAATAATCGCTTTAGGTCTCTCCTTCAATAATTCAGAATTATATTTATTCTTCTGACACAATTCACAAGATCTGATCACTATGGTTATGGATTCTCTCATATTTATCCAGTATAATTTTTCTAACATGGTATAGTATGTTTTGTCAACTCCTCCGTGGCCTATACTTTTGTGTACTAACCAAATTAGTGGCACAATAAGTTCTGGTGGAATAGCAACTCGTACTTTCGTATGTCTGGCATCAATGTATTTATATGCAGTTTCTCCCACGAGAATATAGTGTCTAGCTTTCCTTCTCATTTCTAAGTATGAGGCGTGCCTCCTTGTCATTCTTCCTGACAAAAATCGATAAATGTTCCTGAATGGTGCATGCTTCTTTTGAAAAAGAGGAATTCTTCTCAACTTATCCAGCGTTTCTTGATCTTCTGCATCTGTCTGGATAACATTAACTCTCACATCTCTCTCAGGAATCGGATGTCTGGAAAGAATATCTGCTAGAAGGTTGTCTTTTCCAGGTACATGAACTATCGTGGCATCAAATTGTTGCAAAAACATGGTCCATCTGGTCATCCTATCGCTTGACAAGTCTGACTTCAACATGAATTCTAGTGCTTTATGATCCGTTCTCATTATGATCTTGTGTCCCAGCAATAATTTCTTCCAATTTTGTAGAGCATTTATGACGGCTAAAGCTTCAAGCTCCGTCGTGAAGTAATTCAGCTCGTGCGTGCGTAACTTCCTACTGCTGAATGAAATATAGTGAGGATTTCCATCTTGATCCTTCTGATATAAGACTGCACTAATACCAAATCGTGAAGCGTCCGTTTCTATGATGAATGTTCTTTCAAAATCTGGGTACTCCAACTTGATGTTATCTCTGAGCATCTCCTTTGCTTTAATGAAGGCATTCTCAGCAGCTGCATCCCATTTCCATCTATTGTTCTTCTTTAGAAGTTCATGTAGAGGTGCCATGATTTCTGAATAAAGTGGACAATGACTACTGAAAAACTGACAAAGACCCGCAAAAACTTGATGTCTTTGATTTTCTTGGGTGTTGGAAATTTCAAAATTGCTTCAATTTTGTCTTCATTCGGATGGTAACCAAATCTGTCTATAGTATGCCCAAGAAAGTTGATCTTTTCTTGAAAGAAATGACATTTATCCAATTTCACCTTGATGTTTGCACTTCTGAGGTTATCAAATAGCTTCGTCAAATGCATGAAATGTTGCTCTGGTGTCTCTGAAGATATTATGATATCATCCACGTAGCAAATAGCAAATTGTTTCACTTCTTCACTCAACTTGTCATCCAAGGCTCTGATAAGTGCTGGACTTGAATTTACCAATCCATATGGTACTCTTTGGTATACATAACAAGTTTGATTGAACATGAACCCTGTATAACATTTGCTGCCTTCTGTAAGCTCTATTTTGATGAAATGCTGCAGTTAAATCAATCACTGAGAAACAGGTTTTATTCTTGAATCTCCTCAGTAGTTCTCTAATTTTCGGTGGCCTGTCGAATTCTTTCAGCAGAAGAGTATTTATGCCCCTGGCATCTAAACATAGTCTAAGACTACCATCTGCTTTCTTCACAACAGTGAGTGGATTTAAATAAGGAGTGGCTTGCTTTCTTATAATCCCTTCTTTTTCCATGCCTTTTATGAGCTCTGTCACTTCAGCTTGATACTTCTCCGGAATTGGATACAATTTCTTCTGAAAAGGTGTGTCATCAGCGAGCTTAATCTGATATTTATATCCTCTTATAATGCCTGGCTTGTTATCAAAGATGTCTGCATAAGTCGTGACCAATTCTTCCAATTTCTCCCTCTGCTCTTCAAAATTCTCAATCTTCCTGCCATAGTGAGGTATTCCTTCTGCTTCAACTTCCATTACAATCTTCACAAGATTTTCTTCTGTAGTTTCGTCAATCACACTCATTCTCATCCTTCGTCGTATCCTCTGATTGATGTAGGCCTTCATTAAATCTTATGACTCCATTTCGTAAATCGATCACAGCTCCAGTCTTGGTTATAAAATCAATGCCTAAAATAGCATCAAAATTTATCTGGCTCAAGACTATGAATATCTGCTCATATCTGTATTCATTTATAGAGAATTCCATTAGTGCTTGAACTTTACATTTCATGGTCTTGTCGTTAAATACGCCCCTGACTTTAATTTTTGAAACGGGCATTGCTATAAGTGAATTTCCATCCTTCAATCTGTGAAAACAGTTCTCTGATAAAATTGATGCTGTTGCTCCCGTATCTAGTAGTGTTCTCAGGCATTCTCCTTCTGATATGATTTCTATAATCGGTAACCTCGCTACTCTGTCTGTTTTCGTCTCTTCTCTCTCATACAGGAGATCTTCATTCGTGGCTTCATACAACTCATTAATCTGGATTTCATGTCTGGTTACGGTGCTGTTTTCTTCTCCCTTTACTTTTTGGAATTTGACGTTTTTGTTGTGCCCCTCCTGGGTCTTCATTCCTTCTATCTCTGCTTGTTCCAGGTTGAGGTTCTTGATTCAGGTTCTGTTGTCCCTGATTTTGGTCTCTCGCGTTCCTTTCTCCGAGATTCCTTAGGTATTCCTGACTTTCTCTTTCCCTGTCATCATAATACCTTCTTACATTGTTATTATTCCTCCAACCTTGATTTTGTTGACTTTGCTGTTGTTGCTGTCGTGAATAATTATTCGTGTTTCTCCAGTTCTGATATCTCCGATATCCATAATTATTCGTAGGGTTATTTCGACTATAATATCCCTCTCTACGATAATCATTGTTCCTGGTGTAATAGTTATTCCTCCATCTTTGATTTTCATATGATTTTCTTTCTCTAGGTCTTTGATAATCGGGTCGAAATCGATTCTGTCCATATATCTTGGATCTCGTTGGACCTACTCCATTTTTGTTCTCCTCTGTTTGCTGCATTTGATCGATGTGTATGGTGTGAATTTCTCTCGGTTCCTGGTTTCTACCTCTCTGGTTTTGATTTCCAGTTGAGTTGGTGGACACATTAGACGTGTGATCCAGTCTTCTCAAAATTTCTGCCATTGCTTCTAGAGTTTTCACGTTTGCCGAAATGAGGTGCCTCCTAACTTCCGTTGGTAGCTGGCATGAAATAGCGTGAACCAAGTCTTCTTCCGCCAAAGGGGGTTGCAAATACTGCAAGCGTGCTAATTGTTTCGTGAAGAAACTTGCGTATTTCGTTGGACTAGAATATGCATACTTCTTAGAATAAATTTCTGCTCGTATATCTTGTTGAAGTTCCTTGCTCCAAAATCGTTTCTGCAGAGCTATAGCGAATTCTTCAAATGTTTGATACGTGTATCTGAAAGCTCTGTGCCATACTAACGCTTCTGAATCCAAGTATTTTTCCACGACCCTCATATGTCTTTCACGAGGTATCCTATTGTCTTCTAAATACGACCTCATGTCTCTCAGAAATTCTACTGCAGTAATATTGCCTACTCCGCTGAATTTGTTCGGTTTCTCATCATTATTCTTGATTACGATGACATTGGCATTTGACCTACTTTGGTAAGGTTCAAAATCTCCTCCAAATTCCCCTATTTCAGTTTGAAATGGCTCTCGACTGAAGTTAAAATTGGACTTCGGAATTTGCTGTTGACTAATCTCGCTTTCCTTATCCTCTTCTATCCTGTCTGTCCTAGCCTCTAATTTCCTGATTTCTTCTTTCAATTTTTCATCTCTTGCTTGGAAAAATCTCGTCAAGTCCTGTCTGTTGTCCTCCCTGACTTCAGTTCTCAACGTAGATGAAAATGTAGCATCTCCTATCGTAAGTGACCTTAATTGCTGTTCTATCTCGCTGGTATCTTTGTCCTGCTTTGCTCGAATTTTCGCTAGTTCTGTGCTTATCTCATCGACCGTACATTTAATTTTGTCAAATTCGTTTGAGTTAGTTATATCTGTTTTATTAACAATCTCTGTCAGCGTGGCTACGTTATTAACTTGTAATGTATCTATCCGCTTAGATAGATATTCCCGTACCTCGCTAACATTAATATTGGAACATAACTCTATAGCTTTAATGTCATTTGCTAATTTATAGTGTATTTCTGATATGATTTGAGTTGTGACTGTTACGACCTCCTCCTTCATGTCCGTAACTGCCTTTACAATGGAAGCATTTATATCTACATTTATACCCTCTGCAATCAGTTTACTTTGACCTTCCAACTTGACCTGTAATTCACCAACAGTGCCATTTAGATTGTCAAGTTTCTCCTTGAGATTGTTTTGGGCCCCTGAAATGTGTACATGATGAGTGTTATTTTCTTCTTTAATTGAGCTAATACTAGCCTGTAATTTCTGTTCTAGTTCTATCATGTGATTACTGTTAGCTATTTGGACTTCTATCACTTTTCCTGCCATGTCGGATCTTAAATTTCCTACTTCTTTCTTCGTAAAATTTATGTCCTGTTTGACTTGATCAAATGAAGTTTTTAATTCTTTCTGTGCTTTTTCCTGATTTTTCCTATCCTCTAATCTAGCCTGCTCCTGACTTAACCTGTCCTCCTCGCGAGCTTTTTCCTGAGCTAATCTTATCTCTGCTCTTATGCTATTTGCCTCTTCCAAAGCTAACTTGGCTTCTTCTCTTTCCTTCTCTCTAGCTAGTCTATCTTCCTTTCTGGCCTTCTCTAAAGCTAACTTAACTTCTTCCTGTGCTTTTTCCTGATTTTTCCTAGCTTCTTCCTGTGCTAATGTTATACTAGCCGTAGTAAGTGTTTGA
This sequence comes from Meconema thalassinum, assembly GCA_946902985.2. Taxonomy (NCBI): domain Eukaryota; kingdom Metazoa; phylum Arthropoda; class Insecta; order Orthoptera; family Tettigoniidae; genus Meconema; species Meconema thalassinum. The sequence continues at coordinate 147,949,099 of OX336390.1, read as the reverse complement.
GCAACTGATAACTCTGCCTTGACTTCTGATTTTACAGTAGCTGCTGATTTCTGAATCTCGGTTTTCAACTGTTTAATGTTGTTATGTGTCAATTGGTGGAGGGCTTCAAGGTCTTTGGTCAATGTACTTTGACCTTCCTTCATGGTTTCAAACATCGTTCGAATGAACGTCATATCATTCGTTGACATATTCTTCTTTTCTTGAGAATTAGGGAAGTGTCGACTACAAAAATTACCAGTGAATATCCAGATTGACCAACGCATGCATTTTATACCAGTGATGGAATATATAGAACATCTTAATCCTACTTACATCTATTTTAATCGAGAGTTATCTCGTATATCTCATCGTCCCATTTTACCGAACTGACATCGCTTCATTCTATCATCTCACTTAGCCTATGTTTAACAACATGAATTTACTTTTAAATTTACTATTACATGACAAATGTCGTTAGCTGGTTTAAAAATTATGCCTCACAACTGTAGTGTACTCCACTAATCTGCTGATGTTGTATTCATCTCAACAATCATTAAATTTGGGATCGGCATTTTTCTTTTCAAAACTAATATGGCCTCACTCTCGAGTACTTCCAAGCTTCTTCTCTCGAGTGCTCTTTCGAATGCATTTCGAATACCTTTCGAATGCCCTTTCGAATGCCCCACGGATGGGCACGCCATTTAAATAATACTATCAATATGCGCCCGAAGAAACACATCAGTACTTATATCCAAAGCTCGAAAAAGGATTGCAAACATGAAAGTTACCCAGCTCACAAACTTACCATGCCTACTAAGTAAAATTGGGAATTTCAGGAACATACAGGATAGATATTATTCGTAAAGAAAATAGTACTACTAGACAAGGTACAAATTTCTACTATCATTTACATTTAGAGCAAATCGAGAAACTCCAATCTCGAGGCGTGATAAGGTTTAATCTATAGTGAGCACCTGTATCTATACCTCGTAGTACTATTTTCGACGATGACGACAATGAAAACGGTATCAGCTTAGATAAAAGTTGACTAAGTCGCTAAAAAGCGCCAGCCGTTTATTAAGCTAATAAAATAAGTATAAACAAGATGTTCAGTAAAGAACATATAGCCTACTTTCTCCTAAATGCATGGGTATTGTTATAACTCTTTGTCCTTTTAAAGGAGTATAATTGAATGTTGGTTGTAGTAGCTTGTTGAAATACAACGTGCTATAGGGATATTAAACATGAATATGAGGTGCCCTTTGCTAGTGCTACCTCTGTAAAAAAATCATTCAATTCGGTTTCACCGTGATTGAATTGATCTGGGGAATTGATTTGCACACATACATGGTCGCTATTTGCAAACTATTGGGCTGATGACCTTGTAGTCAGTCATAAGATGCTTTCCACAAAAAGGCATGTTGTTGCAAAATCCGGTAGAGATCAAATTATTAGGATGGTCGAAATTTGATTTAAGCTTTTAACATTTGGGTGGCCGTCATTCCGTTTCCGTCAAGATGGCGGCGATATAAAACATGACACTGAGGTGCCTTTTGCTAGTGCTACCTCTGTACCAAATTTCGTTCAATTCGGTTTCACCGTGTTTGAATTGATAGGGGGAATCGATTTGCACACATACTTGGCCACCATCTGCAAACTATTGTGCTGATGATCTAGCAGTTTGGTCAGAATATGCTTCCCACATAAAGATTTGTTGTTGCAAAATTTGGTAGAGACTAGATTATTAGGTTGGTCGTAATTACATTTTAGCCTTTAACATTTGGGTAGCCGTGATTACGTTTCCGTCAAGATGGCGGTGATATAAAACATGACACTGAGGTGGCCTTTTCTAGTGCTACCTCTGTACCAAATTTCGTTCCATTCGGTTTCACCGTGTTCGAATTAATAGGGGTAATCGATTTTGACACAAAGATGGCCGCCATCCGCAAACTATTAGGCTAATGACCTATTAGATTTGTCAAAGGATGCTCCTTTCATAAAGGTATGTTGTTGCAAAATTTGGTAGAGATTGGATGATTAGGTTAGTCGTAATTTGATTTAAACTTTGAACATTTGGGTGGCCGCCATTACGTTTCCGTCAAGATGGCGGCGATATAAAACATGACACTGGGATGCCCTTTGCTTGTGCTACCTCTGTACCAAATTTCATTCCATTAGGTTTCACCGTGTTCGAATTAATAGTCTAGGGGTAATCGATTTTGTCACAAAGATGGCCGCCATCCGCAAACTATTAGGCTGATGGCCTATTAGTTTGGTCAAAGGATGATTCCCCCATGTAGGTATGTTGTTGCAAAATTTGGTAGAGATCGGATGATTAGGTTAGTCGTAATTTGATTTAAGCTTTGAAAATTTGTGTGGCCGCCATTACGTTTCCGTCAAGATGGCGGCGATATAAAACATGACACTGAGGTGTCCTTTGTTAGTGCTACCTCTGTACCAAACTTTGTTCAATTCGGTTTAACCGTGTTCGAATTAATAGGGGTAATCGATTTTGACACAAAGATGGCCGCCATCCGCAAATTATTAGGCTGATGACCTATTAGTTTGGTCAAACGATGCTGCCGCCATAAAGGTATGCTGTTGCAAAATTTGGTAGAGATCGGATGATTAGGTTAGTCGTAATTTGATTTAAGCTTTGAACATTTGTGTGGCCGCCATTACGTTTCCGTCAAGATGGCGGCAATATAAAACATGACACTGAGGTGTCCTTTGCTAGTGCTACCTTTGTACCAAATTTCATTCCATTCGTTTTCACCGTGTTCGAATCGATAGGGGGGGGGGCAGACATTCAGAGTACCACACACTCACACACACACACACACACACACACAGACTCACACACATACACACACACAGACAGACACACTTTTTTTCGCCCTGTAGTGATCTCATAAGTCTACTTTCATTTTTTGCAAAAATCGAAAGTAGGCTTTAAACAGGCTTCCTTCCTTAATATTGTGTCTCCCTGACACTTCAACAAAAATAACTGCAAAAATAAATTTGCACGTGGCATTTTATATAGTTAGAAAAAGTGAAACGGCGTGTTACTAAGTATTGCCCTATTTTATACAGGTCCGCTTCAACTATGAACCGTAGTTCCATATCTAATCAAAATTATTCATGAACTATGTGCATATATACATTCTTTAAGAATCTCTCAAATTTTACACTTCATAATGTCAAAGATTAAATTTTCTTCCTCCAATAAGTCTTTCATCTACTCAATTTTCTTAAACATCAAATATCCAAACATACACCGCAACTATCGTGTTGAAAGTAATAAATACTCGTCATAATCAATTGAACATAAGTGACAAACATTTAAGCTAAGCACTGTTCCTTTTTACTTTTATCTATATATCATGAAATACTGAAATAAGATTCTGAAATTCTTTACTGAGTTAACAATCTTCTGATAAACGTGAATATTAGAAGTGCACGGCATTAACCTTCGTTTCCACACTCCTCTTTCATAATTATACAACAATTACTTTCTCTCTTAAACACCCTGTACATAATCTTCCTTTAATACACTCACATAACTTCACAATTATTGCAATCAATACTAGAAAAACTTAGAGACTCCTCAGCCTCCCTTCGTAAAATTACGTAACTCCTCTACGTTCATATCTCCTTAATTTGCACGGTAATTCAACTATAAACTTCCACTTCAATACATATACTTCCTTTACTTTAACATTTCTCCTCTATACTGATATAACTTCGCCTCGTGCTCATAATTCCATTTCTGCAATAAATCGTTGTACTTTCACTTTCTGATCACCCTGTGATTTAACTTTGTTAACTTTCTTTTTCACGTGTTTAAATTCAGCTTAACATTTTATTACAACTTTTCAAGAAATATCAGTAAATATTCATATTCTTAACAAAAGATATAAGTTTGACTTCTTTCCATGAATATATTTGTTTAACAAATTCATTTATGCTTTTTAACGCTCTAAATCTCATTGTACATATGTGTATAAGCTTTTCGTAATACTTTCGTTCATAATAAATTTCTGACACTCGAATCAACATCATGAGTTGTCGAAATATTCTTTACACTTCGTGACGTTACTTCTTAAATATCCTGTACTTAAATTTGCTCCAATCAACTCCATTTTATTACTTCAATTACAATCTTACTCCTCCTTTACTTCGTTCAACGTTCTATTCCTTTTAAATAGTTCACTCTACATTCTTTTAAATAATTTGCTTCATATTCCTCTAAACAATTTGTTTTAAGTTCCTCTGAACAATTCATTTATATTCCTTTCAATAATTCATTTTAAATTCCTCTGAGCAATTCATTTATATTCCATCGCTGCGATAAAACAGATTTAATTAGATTAAATCTAACGCAAATATGAAAAATATTACACGATTTTACTTTAATATAACCTTAGTGTTAATATAGCATCATCATGCCGAAATTTCGTCCAAGTGACTGAAATTTTCAAGAACAAGGCAAAATAACTCCGTAAAAAAATACGAAAAATCACTATAACAAGATCTACACAAATTTAATTACTTTGACAAAATTATACGTTTTAAATAATGCAGTTAAAAAAATACTGTAGAAAATACTGTTAAAAATGCTGTTGAAAAATATGCGGTTGAAAAATATGCGGTTGGTCAATTGGATAATCACAGAACATAACTACAATTCTACATGATAAAAGACAATTTCTTCTCTACCTTGTGTTGGCTTCCGGACTGTTGAAAATACCTGCATCTCTGCTCCCAAACCAAACTTGTCGTGTTTCATAGCATTGCCCACAGCTATGAAGACCGGTTTGTGACAGAACCAGCTGGACTCGTGGTGAATGACCTCGCCGTGAACAGCTCCGCCAGCTCTCTGTTCCTCGTTCACTGCAAGTAGGCCGGCTTCGATTCTCCATCTCTTCAGAATAGACATCTGGGTTTCTTCAGAATAGACATCGGGGTTTCTTCAGAATAGACATCGGTTTTCTTCAGAATAGACATCACGGTGGAATATTGTCGTTTATGCTAGCGTATTCGTATTTCAAGGTGTGTTGAAACTCTCGTAGAAAAGTATAAGTTTTGCTCGGTGATGTTGCGCTTTGCGTAGATATTTGTAGCGCCTTTCATGTTAGTGAATCTGGAATTCAACTGACATCCTTGTAATCTTCACTTCCCTATGCTTTTTGCTTAGCACATGGTAATATTCATATTTCTGACAATATAATTAAGACCTCCCCGTCAATGACTTTTAACTTGCATTTTCAATATAATGTTCAAATAAGCTTTGACACGTAGAAATATTTCAAGCTATGTGGAACAACTTTGCATAAGCACTGCAATATATAGTTGTACTGTTCCGTTCTGCTTTATGGATTGTAGCTTGCTCCTAAGTTACTGTAAGTTCTGGAATTGCACTCTTCCTTGCTTCCAACCTTTATGAACCGTAGCACTATTAAAAAGAATACTCGTTTCTGCTCGAGGTCTTGTCTCGTTCAAATCTCAAATTGGAAAGAACTCTCTCGTCCTGTTCTCCGCAGTCCTCAAGTTCCAGTCTCTCTGCCTCTTCTCTCGTGGTGACGTAACTCCTACCACCTCCAGTCCGCAGTTCGACCTTCGTCTCTTCCCCTCTCTCATGACGTAACTCTCGCTTCAAGTGGCGTGATATTCCTCGTAATATGGACCTCCCACATTCATATAATGGAGTACATGTTCATCTTTAAATCATTCCTACTTCCTTGCCTTTTATAAATGCATAAGATCTATAGTATTTCACTCATTTCCATACAGTTTTTCCCATATTTCTCGAATTTTTAATAAATAAAAATTTTTATCCACTCATTTATTTTCTGGGGTCTTGGTTCATCTCCAGATCAGTTCTTGATTAATGACCTTCAATAAATTCTGGCGCAGTACCATCCCTGTGTTTGACTCATAGAAGCTTAAAAAAAAAGAGAATAAAAAATAAAATAAAGGCCTAAGTGAACAGATCTGATGATGTTCGCATGATAAACGAAATATGTCACCCATTTAATCCCTTTTCTTGGATAAGTGTATGCTATAAAAGTGCATATTTAATTCATATGATATTTTCTCTAGATAAAAAGAAGAGTTTAGAACAATGTTATTCCCCGCTCAATTTAATTGGGCCCATTATCGTGTTGACCGACTGAAAATAAAATCTTTTACTTACCATTTAAGGCACATATAGCCTATAGGAAACATAAAATCCTTCTTCAAGTTAAAAAATTGCAATTGAAATATAATTGAACCAGTGCAATTTGACACAATATTTGGCCCCTTGTTGTTGATATATAACAACATGTATTCCGTGAAGAACTATACAGCATACTTTTATATATCCTACTTATGTTAATTGCGTCTATTAACATACAAAATTTCAGTTTGATTGCTGTAAGAGATTCGTAGATATTGAGAACCGTCAAAATATTTCGGATGGTCGACATGTTGGATTTTTATTTATGTAGGCCTTAGAGTTATGTACTAATACATGAAGAGTATTGTGTACCTGTAGTATTCAAATTTTAATCGCATGATTAGGTCACAAGAAATAGAAACGAGATTTTAAAATTTCACACAGCCACCATCTTGTGTTTATGAAAACAATTGAAATAAATTAAATGCCAGTGGATTGAAATTCGGATAAGCATATACTGTACCAAGTTTCACTGCGCTCGGACGGTTAAATCGCGAGAAAAGTCCATTTAAATATTTGAATTTCGCGTCGCCGCCATATTGGATTTGTGTTCACTAGGTTATTGAAAGTCCCATAGGTGAATTTATGATTATAGCCTCTGTCAACATACAATATTTCAGTTTGATTGCTGTCATACAGTAATAGTTATTGAAAATCTTCTAAATATTTCGGATGGTGGCCATGTTGGATTTTAATATATGTAGGCCATAGAGTTATGTACTATTAGAAGAGGATTATTGTGTACATTCATTATTAAAACGTTGATTTCGATCGCATGATTCGAACGCAAGAAAAGAAAACTAATTTTAAAATTTCGATCAGGCGCTATCTTGTGGTTATGTAAACAATTGAACTAAATTAGATATCAGTGCATTACAGTGTGTATAAACATTTTCTCTACCAAGGTTCATTGCGTTTGGACGGTTAAATCGCGAGAACAATTTATTTACTGTACATGTTTCACCTTCGCTTGGCCGCCATGTTCGTTTTGTACTTAACAGGGTTTTGAATTGTGCTCTGAAAGAAGTTCATTTTCCGTATTGACAGATTCACTATATATTTTCGCCTAGTCAATACATTTATTTACAACAAGTTATAAACTTGCTATTATATGGTACATGTTTCGGGGCCTCAAGTACTGGTCCCTTCTTCAGCCATAAATTAAGTTGCAAAATCCAGCATAATTAAAGATATCATAATAAAAAATACATAAAATGATGAGTGAATGGATGAAATGAGGCGAAAAAGAACATATTGTTATATAGGGTTTTGAATGTCACACAAGTGAAGTTTTAGTAGTGCTCTTTATCACCGTACACAATTTCAGGGTGATATCTGTAATAGTTTCGGAGATATAGAATGGCGATGAAATATTTCGCACAGCCGCCATGTTGGATTGGTGAGACGTAATAAGATTTGAAATGTACGCTGGCGGGGTCGGCCAAAGTAGTACTATGACCTTACTGAGTTTCATTGAAATCGTTCTAACCGGCCGCGGTGGCCGAGAGAGCTAACGCGCTACCTCATGCCTCGCTGGCATCGGGAGAGCGTGGGTTCGAATCCCACCTCGGCCGTCCTGAAAATGGTTTTCGTGGTTTCCCATTTTCACCACCAGGCAAATGACGGGACGGTCCCTTTCAATAGGTCCACGGCCGATTTCCTTCCAATATCCCTTCCCTGACCCGTCCTGAAAAGAAAAGTACATGGCCATTGGCTGCATTAATGCAATTATTATTGAAATCGTTCCAGCTATTTAGATTTTATTAGAGACACACACATACGGACAAAATGTGATCTCATAAGCCTACTTTCTCAAATAAGAAAATAGGTTAAAAGCCAAACCCTCGTTGCCAATTTTGCTAATGTTACCCCAATATTTGCAAGCCTTATTAAGGACGAAAGAGCAGAGGAAGGATCACTGAAACATGCCTTTTTTGTATAGCCAAAAGATAGTCACATTGCAGGAACGAATTGGGAAATATATTCAAAAGTGCTATCCAAAACAGCAACGGCAGTAAACACCGAAGAACAGGAGGCAGGTGGGAGGAGAGAGTTCAAATCCTGTTCAGTCCCTTGACACAGCCTGGCCAACTGAGAGCACTGTGCAGTTAATGCTCGCGGTCCCAAGTGACCACCATGTGCTTCCAATGGCCTAACGGGAGACATAGCTAACTGATGATACTAACGACTGAGGAGCAGCAAGAACGGTAATATAAATAAATCAATTCGTCAGAAATATATGTGTAATAATAATAATAATAATAATAATAATAATGAGTATCACACAACAGGCCAGATCTGGTGGTTGTCCGTAAGAAAATGAATCACACTACCTTGATTGATGTTGCGATTCCTAACAACAAGAATCTTCAGTCAAAACACATAGAAAAGATCATCAAATATAGCGAGTTGGTCGGCCCTATCAAAAGGCAATGGCATGTAGAACGGGTAAAGACCATACCTATCATTGTCTCAAGTACAGGTGTGATCCCAAGTACCTTGCTCCAAGGCCTTAAAGAACTGAATCTGAATGCTCAACTGTACAAACTAATGCAGAAGGCAGTAGTTCTTTCAACAACCCGAATCGTTCGGAAGTTCATTGGTAGCGACTTTCCAGCTAAGAAGTGGCTGTTCCAGTAACTATACTTTGTTTCCCTGAAGCCCGTATAGTTATGTTGTGATGTACCAGCAATGTGTTATAGCCTATGTACTGTATAAAACAATAATTATTATAATTATAATAATAATACTAACTATAAACATACATCACACCTGTAGAACATACAATAAATGCTGGTTTATATATGCAGTGACAAAACGACCTTTGCTTGGCCGCCCCCTTCCCAATCATCATCTGAATTACGAATACACACCCTAATACAGTCATCACAATAACACAGGTTATGTGACGTAAAGTCCGCATACACCCAAGAGCACGGGGCTGAATTACCACGATGTCCAAGCCCTCAAATGAAACAATAACATCATATCGACATAATCTTGGTTTACATTAGGTACATGGATGCCGTGGTCTTAAGTTAGGAACCATCCCGGCATTTGCTCAGAGTAGAAGTGAGAAACCACAGGAAACCACTTTCTGTATGGACGAGCTAAGAATTGAACTCGCCGTACGTGGTCATTTTACTCCGTTCCAGGCCTCAGACAAGAATTAAATTTCTTGGCAGACCTGGGAATCGAAACCGGACCTTAGAGGCCGGAGTCTCAATTCGTACCACGAAAACATAGAAGGCATCAGTAATAATGAGCAGAACATCTTACCAACATTGGTTGTTGCCCTTGTTTGTGGTCCGTTGACAAGATAAGAATATTGTGCCATAATAATAATAATAGACTAATAATAATAATAATTTAATTTTTATTTAATTAATTTATTAAATACTATTTATGTTACATTATTGTGATATGTCTCACGAATAATAATAATAATAATAATAATAATAATAATAATAATAATAATAATAATAATAATAATAATAATAATAATAATAATCCATTTTACTGTCAGGCCGAAATTTTCTTCTTGAATCAAATTTACCCCATATCATTGAACACGTTTTGCAGCTCTGTTCTATACAGTGTATTTTTGTGCTCCCCTTTTCTTATGACAGCCACTGCTCAGGAAAATTGCTTGGAACCACTATGAAGATTCTGTTACCTCTACGGAATAAAAGTAAATTTAAAAAGTCGGTAAGCTGAGCGGTTCTGGAGATGAAAGGCAGAGTGTCATTGCAAGACCTCAGACCAATGACGCATCAGTACGACAGTCGCCTACTGAGCCCAAGATTGTGAGGTCCCGTCCCGACAGAGTTGGCATTTATGAAAGCCCATGTGCAAAAGAACTATAACAGTAGTTTTACTGCACGTTTAAGCCCCTTTCTCTAATCCACAGCATTTAAGAGAGATTTTAAACCTACACAATTACTTTTACTGCCATTATGTGTGTCCTCATTCAGAGACTTTGTTGTTGTTGTTGTTGATTTATTTAGGGGCCTTGCAACATCGTGAGCATGTAGCCCCGTGTATTTGTGTGACATACTCATACTAGGGAAAAATAATGGAGTTCAGTCTCGTTTGCAGATGTGCTTGCTGTGCATTAGTACCAAACAGGATGCAAGCAGAGAAATATCGACCTTCCTGACAACACGTATTAGCTGGGCTGCATAAAACAATATTAATAGGGGCAGCTGATTCACCTGGTATATCTCCACTTACAAGGGGACCCTACGGCAATCGGATTTTTGTAAATTTTCCTGCTTCGGGTACGTAAAGTTCAGACCTCGAACAATAATTTCCCAAGGCCATTCGATGACATATTCATAAATTTTCAAGAAAGTCGACTTCGAAGTTTTCCGAGTGCTTCATATCCAGTAAAGATGTTACAGAGTTCGAGCAGGACGCGTGGCATACCCGGTAACGTTCGGGCCCAGTAATCACTGGGATGCTAGTTCGAGTCACACTTCGGGTTCTATTTTTTTTCTTTCAAATCATTTACTACTAGTGTGATTGAAATATAAAAATCATCGTCCTCCACGCCCGACATTATGATATTCTTGATCGTATGTTACAAAAAATCACCCACCACGCCAAAAAAAAATATCTGCTTCTCTGGAAACCAACGGTCAAATGCTACTTAGAAGAGGTAGCCCTTGCGAATGACTTGGTATGTATCCCTTCCACCCGCCCTGGAACACCCACAAATCCTATGTGCTAGAGCAGCTGTGCCCACTTCCCAGGTAGAAAAACGTGACAAAGGCAAACGATAAACGCAGGACTGTTATTCGAAATAATGACAGATCTCGAAGAAACCGCCATATTCAAATATTTCATCACATTCAATTTTACTCATTCCATTGTTTACATTATTTTTTTTTTTTAGTCGTTTACCCTCCAGGTTGGTGGAACCCACGGACTCAGCGAGGGAACTCACCTCTACCATCTCTACGGGCAGTGTCCTAGAGCTGGGAACATCGAATCGGAAGGGATACAACTGGTGAGGTGGGATTGGCACCTCGCCCAGGCGACCTCACCTGCAAAGCGAACAGGGGCGTCATGAAGGAAGGTAAGGGATGGTTAGGATGGATAGGCAAGGAAGAGGGAAGGAGGCGGCCGTGGCCTTGAAGAAGGTACCATCCCGGCATTTGCCCGAAGACGAAGTGGGAAACCACGGAAAACCACGTCGAGGATGGCTGAGGGGGAATCGAACCCCCTCTACTCATTTGGGCCACCCGAGGCTGAGTACACCCCGTTCCAGTCCTCGTACTGTACCCGATAATCCGGAAAGGATCCTGTTGGAATATCCATTGCCCCCGCTGGATTGCCTATTTCTAACTGCACCGGCAAATACTACATTAGAAATCGCTTCCAACATGGTCTTTAGGGATTTACAGACAGCAGTTACCAGAATATTGTGGATCAACAACCAACGGGACACTCACCTTTACTTACCTCGGGGACTGGGAACTCAGCTTCGCCTACACTACATCCACAATACTCTGTTCCTTATATTTAAAATGAATCACTCCAACAACAGTGGAAAACAATCTGAACAAATTTATTAACGAAAAGGTAAACTAATCTACTATAAACAAATAACAATAAACGAATTTAACAATAGACATTAAAATTAAAAACACGCAATCATTCACACCTCCTTTCAATTCTACATCTTACTACAATGCTGTATTAAAAATTATGGGCATAATTTCTTGGCTTGTTCTAGGCCAACACTGCGTATAAATAAAAACGTTTAGTGAAGCCTTTTAATGGCATTCCAGACACATGGTTTCATTCACAAACCTGCGTTGTAGAACGCACGTGCAGAAAATTGGTTTCATTAATGAAATATTGGCACCACGCCGAACTCGAAACTGGTTTTTACAATAAATATAAGGCTGTGATTCTATACCTGTTATATTATGCCATCGCTCTCCAATGCTAACGGTGAATCATTCTCGCTAGTCCACAGAGACTGCTTGTGTGTGCATTTATAAAACACGTAAAAATTAACATTTAGATCTTACAAAAGTTCACATAACTACTTTGTTTCTTAAACAATCATTCTAAAAAATTTTATACACACTTTCATTCGCACACCGCAATTCTTCTAGACCAATTCGGTTCCACATTCGCTCTTAACAATGAATAATCATGCACACCAAAAACATCCGCTCATAAACACACACTGTTCCAAAACAATTGATTAATAAATCCTACTAAATCATTTAACTAATTAAATCATTTCCACAAAAATTATTTACATGTAATATGATTTATAATAATATCCATTATCTAGTGTTGCTAACGCGACACTTTCGAGATTCCAACTTCTCGGTTCCAATATAATTCTTAACTAAATATATACACTGGTTTTTTACATAACCATCCTTCTCTAACGTTCTGTAGTTTTAATATACTACATACACATCGTCTTATATAGGTTTCATTACATTATCGGTTTAATACAGTCGACTAATTAAGGTAAACTGTACGTAATTAAATCACTTCGGGTTTAATAAAATTTAATTATTGTATTTTAGACATGAGTAGACAATCTTTCTCATGTTGCATTTCCGCTGAAACCCTCCTGTTAACACAGCTAAATCGTTAATTCAAAAAAACTGGACTACTTGTATACAACGGCTCTTATCATGATACATGCCTTTTTATCAAAGAACAACAATACTTTGACTTCCTTAAAATGCGGAATTCCCTCGCACGAGCACTCCATAGCTCTACAAATCCTCATATAACAGTATATATGGCATAAACAATTATCATCTTCTATGTTAAACAATAACCAAAAGGGATTAATTGTTATTAACATATCTTATGTAGGAACTTCTCTCAAATAATGGCATGACCCTCAGTATCATTGCACATGACTACTGGACTACAATTATACATGCGTAAATTCTTCAAACGAAACTTCCAATTGTAATGAACGATATTAGACAAACGTGATTAACCTCCTAAAGTTTACTCCACAACAAGATAATTAACTGTTAACTCGTCTGTCGCAAATACATGTAATAAAAATAATACTCCTGTTTCACCTCACTTGTCAAGCTATAAATTGTTTATCGTTGTAATATCATGTCGAAGAAATGATGTGATATTACACAAATAGCATAAAATAACACACATGTTATTTATAGTGTCGGATAGAATTCAATCTTGACCGGGATAAACTAGCTTTGAATTCCTAGCCAAAGATTTGAATAATCTTCTATCAAAAGGTATTTCCTCTAACATATTAAATGAACAAAGCTCTAAGCTTTACAAATAATAAGAAAGGTTTGTCGATGTGGTAATGTTTTTCCACTCTACAAAAAGAATGTTCATAGGAATTAAGACTTCGGTCTTATCAAACGACTAGTATTTCTTAGATCGTCGATAGTTTATGTACAATAATGATATAACAATATCACTCGATGTTTCTTCTTTTCTTGAAGTTATATGTTGTTACATTAAAGTGCTCAAATTAAATTTAATAAGAATTTAATTTGAAGCTATGACACAATGTCAGAATACTTGGTTTAAATGAAATTACTAAATTCGAGAGTCGAAACGACTAGTCTCCTATGAGGCAATATAATTCCTCAAACAAAAATTTTATTGTCAGTTCCACAACTGATCCGTAGAATAAAATTGAAAAATAGATGAAATGCAATCATCTTCTAAATAATCTTTCAGCATAAAAAATCTCAATACACATCTGAAGTGTAAAATACATAAAAGTACTGAAATACATGAAGTGTGAAAATATAGAAATATGGAATGAGATCGCTGAAAATATGGAATAAGATCGCTGACTCAGAATGCTACTAATCAAGCTCTATATAACAATTGAGATACACTAATACCTTATTTGGACGAAAACTTGAAGATCTATGTAAGTATTCCCACAATACTTTAGATGTTTCCTCAGTACAAGACACTGAGATGGATCTGCATTCTAACCTCGGATCTGCGACCTCAGTGATAAGAAACGTCTTTCTCTGGAACTCACCAACATTCACCAGGGCTCGAACGACATCCTTCTGGCAAATTCTTCAGTGTTGCTGGGCTATCTTTCCCTAGCATTTTGACAAATCTCTTCTGTAGAGTCTTCATTCTCCGTCGTAAATATGTATCGGCTTCATCATTGGAATATAATTATGGAAATATTCATATAAATAGTGAATGAAATGTTTCCATTGCTAATTGATGTTTTATTAGTGTTCGTAGACTGACGAAAATGCACAAGATGGACCGTACACTACGTCGGTATTCAAGAATACGTTGTCTAACGAAGCTCCATCGTTGTATCTTATCTCCTGTTATCGAATATGTCTCTGGCGCATGACTGTTTAGTTCATCGTATGAACAATGTTAATTATGCTGAATGATAATGTTTGAAGAATAATAATAGTCATTCTATTAATGTTTATGTGTTGCGCCAATATTAAAAGTTCTCCGCCACTGTTCACTTGAACTGCGTTCGTCAACTTCACATTGCAATTTATAATGATATTCAGCTTTATTTCCAACACATTTGGAAATCTAACTTGACAGGCTTATATTGTCGAAACGGTGAATATTAAAGCGCTCGACTTTTCACAATATATAGTAAGCGACCTGTTCTTTATATATATATATACTCATTTAACTTCAGATCTCAATTATATATGAGATATAATCAATACAATGTTCCTCGCAACTTCACGTAGAATGGAAGTGCGGTGATCTCTAACGTTCCACCTAGCTATCCTCGCGTCTACACAAGTCGACAGTCGTCGCACTCGGACTAAGCCTTGGGATCTCCGTTAACCCAGTAAATTACTTCCTCACTCTTCAAAGTCTGCTGGAATAAGAACCTCGATCCTTGGATCTCCCTCTCCAAGTCGAATTTTTGGCGGCCATATCAATCTCTCACCATCATTTTAGCGCGTAGATTACTAATACTTATTACTGCGTAGATTAACCGATCTGCGGTTTTTAAAGTATCAGACATAATTTCTCTTAATATTCTCTTCATTACCAAATAAGAAAATCTTCTTCAAAGGACCTAAATGCATAATTTCATCATATTGTGTAATTAAAGTTGATCCCATCTTCAATAAGACCTGTTCTCATTGGCTCTGGGCTGGGATCCAATAGCATAATTTATAACAATATTTATAATATTAATCTCCAAACTCGCTGTTGATATGCTAAGAATAGCCTTCTAGAAGCGTCCATTGTGCAACATATCACGTGATCGGGCTCTCCCACAGTCTCGAGCTTGTAACACTACACTCTCGTGTCACAATTCCAAAAATTATATTTGCTAGTTAAATTTTATCATGGGGACGGAAAATACTCTGATTTAGTCCCTAAATAATTCAATTTACGGGGGCAGTACCACTTTTCAAATTTCGTGGCAGAGCTGGGAATCGAACCCAGGACCTCCGGGGCGGCAGCTAACCATGCTGACCGCTACGCTACGGAGGCGACTTACATTAATTTAATCTTCTATTTATATTTTATTGATCTACAAGAGTCGCTTCCGTAGCGTAGCGGTCAGCATGGTTAGCTGCCGCCCCGGAGGTTCTGGGTTCGATTCCCGGCTCTGCCACGAAATTTTAAAAGTGGTATTGTGCCCAATCGGACACGGCAGATTGGCATCGAACTCGGGTCTTATCAGAGAAGACCAGGCCCATGATTATGCTTAGAGTCGAACCATTGATCTCTGAGGGGGAACAGCTACAGGGAACCCGAAGAGCAGTGAGTTGTATAATGACATATAATAATATAGCATGATTTCACGACTAGAATGTGAATAGCATAGCTGTTTAAGGGAAAAATTGTTAGAAAATGCACTCATATGTACGTTTTCGAAGCATAGAAGTATGAAAGCAAGCCAGCTTGACAGTTTACTAATCGCAGCCAGCAGAGGGGCGGAGATTCGTGACGCCGAAGGAACTCATTTCGTCTGGACCGCTGGGACAGCTCGAAATTAATGACCCTGGGGTTCACCGATCGACAATGCATGAGACCGGAGTGGGGGTAATAGCCCACGGAAATTAATTGATTGCAGCCAATTGGAGCATCGAAATGGAATAAAATGTACACCCAGGTGAATATATTCTAGGAGAGATAATTTAGGAGTGGTCTCACACCTAAGTTAAAGCCTATATCTCTAAATAAGCCTGTGAACACAGAGCCTACGCGTGAGAGGAATGATTCGGAGACCCGCACGAGGGGATTTACCATGGTGGCGTCATGATGCTATGGAAAAAGGCAATTAATTGTAATTAATTGGCTGAAGCGATCGCTTGCACGAGAGGATTATGGGACTTCCACACCTAGATAAACGAGATGTATACGTCATTTTGAATGGAAATGCATTATTTCAAGAAAGGTGTCGCTCTCGTATGTCCTGTGGACTACATTTTACGAGAAACCTTTATATAGGGGGAGCAGAGCAGACCAAGCCAGTTCGTCTTTAGTTCGTCTGCAGTTCGTCTTCAGTTCATCTGCAGTCTACACGCAAACTAAAACGCTGCCAGTAAATGCGCGAAATGTTAGAGTATCGACGCTTGAATATATTTAAAGAACAATAGAAGCGCATCATACAGCTTCTTAATAGTAATTATGAATCGCGTAAGATTTAATCTACAGCAGATATTTATCCATTATTATACGCAAGTGTAATTCGCTACAGCGGAGGAATAATTTAGGACGTTTTTGGACACTGAATACCAGGAGGTATTGTCATAGTTATAAATGACGCAGTATCGTCAGGATCACTAAAATTACGGGAGCCGGGAAGGCATCACAAGTAATCATGACTGTGAAATGAACAGTATTGAAGGTGACGAGAATTGAACACACACACACGCAAGATAGACTTTCACGGAGACCAGCGGTTGTCGTAGCTGCATCGCATCTCTGAGGTCAGGCGTTGGGAGGAGTCCAATTAAGGATCCACATGTGAAATAGTGCGAGAAGTGTATATAAGTTTTATTACAGTGATTTCAAAAGTGTTTATGTGTATCGTGATATAATATGTATTGTGTTAAAATGAGAAAAGCCAGTGTTAAAAATATTATTACCATGTGTCGTGTGAGATATAGCATGATGGCTTAAACAAAGCATCATGGTAGGCTCGTGGCTGGTGTGCTGGAATAATCCAGCGAAAATGAAAAGTGAGTACAAATTTACAATGTTATTCTAATTAGATAGTTCACCATACAACGAGGCATCACTTTAAGAGTAAGATGTAACTGTCACTTATGTACGAGCTTTCACCACTCGTATTTTTGGTAGAATATGGCTTGGAGGGTGATTTGTTTAGGGCCATTCAGGCCTAAGATAGTGATGAATGTAACGGTAACGTTAAATGATAATAATAATAATAATAATAATCTGGGGTCGGTAACAGTGATCAGTACAATGATAGGCATTTCAGGCCTAAAGAACATTCAAAGTGTGTCATGTCTAATATAAAGGTACTGTATTTGGTAAACAGTAAGAAAGTAACGTAAAATATAGCGAGATAAGAGAGTTTTTCAGTGTCAGTGAAGTGTTGAATGAATATTTGATATGGTCAATTCTTAGGATTGTATTTGAGAACCATTAAAGTAATGTGAGCCAGTAAATTTATACTTGTTTTCGGAGCTATTTGAAGCTTTGGCTTAAGAGTAATTGCAGAGAGGACGTGAGTGCCTCAATAATTGAGTCATCTATGAGAGGTATTGTTTGAGCCGCACATAGCGAGCGAGGTAACGTAGAATCAAGTGATTTACGTCAATAATGTTGCGGGGACCACTCTAACATAGCTTGCACGTTAGGTGAAAAGTTGGCTAATCTACGAGATAGTATTGCCGTGGTGCATACTTGTATTATTCGCAGCGAGTGGTATGGAGGGTATCTGTATCCACGGCTTGCAGGAATAATTGCCACGAGGGATGCTCCTCGAGACCCCGTGAGCACATGTATTAATTGATCTGCCCTGAGGGGAGAATCATGTTCGTCGTATAGGAAACGCAGATTTCCTTATTATTATTATTTAGGCAGCTGCTGATGAGGAATCTTGTATTCTCATTATGATGCGGGCCTGAAGCCACTAGTATTCGCTACAGAACGGCAAGGCTATTACAGAATCCATCCCCAGCCATGAATATTATTTAGGAGCCGAGTTGAGCCCATTACACTAAATATAGGTGGTAAATAATTAGAATGACTCAATTAATAGAGACAACACTCAGCGTAACTCCTTTGTACTGCAATTGTAAACAAAGTTGACCTTGCTAGCAGCCAAGGGGGGTAGTATGTAGCTCACGAGGACGGCGGCCATCTTGCTCGGCCAGCTGGAACTAATTTTATTGCCTGCTTGAAAGGCAGGTCTGTTGACCTGGTCCATTTATTTTAGAAGCATAGTGGGACACTGAAGAATCTCGATATTTCAAAATGTAATTAAGATATGATTGTTGTGATGATGCCAATTGAATTAAATGATGTGTTTCAACACACATACCTTGTTTGATCGTTGTGATCGCATAATATTTGGCCCAGTTATTCTCTGAACAGGAACGCTGAACCAAATACATTTAGGCATCTTTCTAAAGTGCATTTTTGCCCAGTTCACACTGATTTATGCAGACGGGTAGATGATTTCAACGACATGATACGTTTGTAACGATAATAATTTCGACCAGACCCAGAAAATCGTTGTATGGTGAAACTATAAACATTTCTATCCATGTGTATTTTGGAAGGGAAAACGTACCACTTTTAGCGTTTCATATTGATGGGAAAAAGGAAGACGATTCACACGACACAACATTTGTTAAGTAAGGCATAAGATATTGAATTTATGTTAATGAAAGTAAATGCCCGTGACAAGTGTACAGCATCCCAGGGGTATGCACCCCTTGGAGTCCATCCCCCCGGCATCTGGCTAAATCCCCTAAAATGGCAACCCTTGGAAAGCCGGGGCAACATCCATTAATACTGTAAGGACAGCTTGCTACTCCATAAAGCAGCTCAAGCCTTACGTAATCATTACACTCAGCGACATAGTACTAACTGGGGCAGCATGCCAACACAATGCTGACAGCAGGGCGTCAGAAGGTATAAGAAGGCGTCCTAATGAGGTCAAAGGATCTCTTCATTGTCAGTGCTTCATCGAGACGGCCCGAGGCTACGCTGGTGTCAACCGAGGTGAGTCAGTCAATCGTGTTCAGAGTTCCTACTTATGTAACCTGTAACCCACCACTTGTACACATTGTGAACATAATCTCATTCCCTACAAGGGACTCATACTTAAAACTACAGACCAATAAACACTTGGTCCACACTCTACACACGCTTTACTGTTTATACGCCTTTTTACATCCCAACGCCCTTCCTTACTCCCGTCACGGTAAGACGTGATAGACGGTAGTCTAATAGCGCCAACTCAGGTACCTTTGTGTTTCCCGAGCCGGCTCGGCTGCCAGCAAGCAGCACGTGCCACTCGACTGATACGAGCAGATTCAATTACATAATAAGCAGTCAGCTGAGCGACTAGCGCGGTGACCCTTGTATTGGATCCCATCCCTTCAAACACTACTACATTATTTATAGGAACGCCCCCTAGTTCCTAGCACGCCACAACACTCTACACTGGTCAGCTTACCCTGCCAAGGGAGGCTACCCTTCTTTAGGCACAACCTCATAAATTAGTACAATAACTCTCCCTTTTAGATCCACCCCCAAATTAGGGATCTAAAACACTGGTGGAGGCGCGGTCCTACGCATAGAGAACAGGACTCAACCAACGAGCCCTCGTAGGAAAAACGACCCCTTCCGTACCGCAAAAAGCCAAGCAGATAGTGAATTTTTTTTTAACCACATATTACGTCACACATTTTTTTTTTCTTAAATTAAATGTCCACATTTAGAACTACATTAAGAGACTTTGCACACCATTTGTCGGCTAGTACAACTCCACTCCTGCCGAAGCTAAAAATTAGGAACGGTGACTTAATAACTGACCAGACTGCAGTACAACTTCTCAGGGACCTTGAATTCAAAACAGCACAGATCCGTGCTCAACACCCTGCCGCCGCAGCACAAGTCATACATTTTACACGGTCCCAGGCCAGTGAACACACACAAGAGTCACCAGTATCCAGCGCTAGTGAGGTAGATTGCCTGCCAACACTCCATCCCCTATTGTTGCAGCAACTGCAGATCACAGAGCAGAAAGCCAGTAACCTGCTCGAGCGCATTTCAGAGCTATTAGAGACAGACACTATTAAAGCCAATAATCACACGACAGAAGCGGTTCTTGACATCCACACTATTTTGGAGACAGTAAAACAGGATTTAGACAGAACCGTACACATAGTTAGCTCCGCACAGTACGACAACACACCATCCATCAGCACAGACATATCAGGTGACGAGCCACCTGGTAACGTAACACAGGTGTCGTACACGGGAAGCGAGGCTAATTCCCCTCTAAACAGCCCAAACACCTCGACACACAACCAACGAAACACGGCCGAGAACGAGATGAATAGGCACACTGAGTACCCCATGATCCACCCCACAAAGTTCACGGGGGAAGGCCAGGATCCCGAGGAATACCTCAAGGCCTTCAATAGAACGGCTCGGATCAATGGTTGGAGCGAGGAAGTTAGGAAACGGCTCCTTCCTGCTTACCTCACGAAAGCGGCCATGACATGGTATGAGCTCCATGAGGACACACTAGAAGCTGCCACATGGGAGGAAACCGCTTTACTCTTAAAAGAGGAGTTCCAGCTCATACCAGACGATGACGATCTCTATGACCAGATTAGACAGAGGTCACAGGGACCCAAAGAGAGCGCCCAGGCATACATCAATGTTAAATTGATAATGTGCGAAAAGTACAATGCAGCAATGACAAATAAACAGAAAGTCAAGCTGTTAATGCAGGGCCTCAGACCAGCCATAGTAGAAAAGCTATGCATAATGAACAACCTCACGGTCCAACATATGTTGAATAACATAAAGACCATAGAGGAGGGGAGAAAGATCACGGAAAAGGCTACGGAAAAAGCCGTGGATCTGCACTTCCAAACTCAGAAAGACGACACTAGCGCCAAAATGGACGAATTAGTGGACAGGATGGAGAAACTGACCATAGCTGCCATCCAAGCGGGCGGGAGACCGCCAAGGGATGAGCAAGCAGATAAACGAGAACACTATCATACTGAGAGGGACAGGGGGTACGCAGAGAGGAGACGCTACGGGAGGGAAGAAAATTACTACCCTCCACAGCGGCCAACAACACCTCCCCCACAGGATAGGCCACACTACCCTCCTCGGTACTCACCGATAGCATACACGGACACAGAGCCGACATACCTCTCAAGGCGGTCACCATCTCCGTATACACGGGAGTACTACCCTGAGGAGTACGACCACGACATCCCCCGACGAAACAGCCCGCCACCAAATAGACAGTCCTACGCTGCCCCGCAGTACAGGGGAAATGGGGAATATCGGGAGAACCCGCCCCCACGCAGCCAAGGTTATGCAGCCCCGCAGTACAGGGGAAATGGGGAATATCGGGAGAACCCGCCCCCACGCAGCCAAGGTTATGCAGCCCCGCAGTACAGGGGAAATGGGGAATATCGGGAGAACCCGCCCCCACGCAGCCAAGGCTATGCGGCCCCGCAGTACAAGGGAAATTGGGAACAGCGAGAAAACCCACCCTCGACCAGACAGGGGTATGCAGCTGACCAATATAGGGAAAAGGGGAACCGACGGGAACACCCGCCCCAACAGCAGCAGACATACACCCCACCCTGGCGGAGACAGAATAACGGACAACAGGGCAATAACCGACAAGGAAGAAAACCCACTAGAGAAAGGGACAACATAGACAAACACACGAAGGGCCCGGAACACTACCCCCTCCCAGACGAATACCCGAGGGAGTTCAGGGATGAAGCACCCCGCCAGACAGACAGGGGGGCAATACTCCCTACACCTACTTACACACCGCAAACGGGGAGTTGGCGCAGCCACCCCGAGGGGGGGCGCACATACAGTACAGGTAGGCGTACACCCACATTTTCAAAAAACGCCTAGACGGGGAGGTTCGGCTAGCTGATGAAGCAGCTGAGGTTCCTCCCCCAACACAACACAAGAAAGGCCCTTCCCCCAAGAAAACTCGTAAGAGTAAGGGGAAGAAGCAGCCAGCTAAAGCTAAGGCTGACGATCCGCCCCCGGACCGTTTCCAAACACACCCCGTGCAAGGAGACGGCAACTGTCTGTTTAGGGCCATGAGCTTTCTAATCCGGAATACCGAGGATTATCATGGGGACTACAGACAGAAAACGGTCAAACATATCCTGGCCAACTGGAACGAGTACCGGGACTTTGTGTCGGACGAGCGGGAAAACCCATTCCAGACCGGGGCGGATTACCGAAAATACATGGGTAAGGACGGCACCTATGGCAGTGCCGTAGAGGTAACCGCTCTCGGCAAGGTGCTCAAAGCCAACATCCATGTATACACGGATGTGCACTCGCCTCCGCTATTCTCAACTGCGGGATTCAATAGGGACCTACACGTACTTTTTACAGGAAACCCTAAGGCGGGACATTACACACCCCTCACAATCAGAAGCAAACAACCCGAGAACACGCCCACACCCTCCAAACAGGAAACCCTACTCCCTTCACCACAACACAGGGGGGGGGGGGGGAAATGACCACACACAGGCGCATGACGCGAGCTCGCTCAGCATGGGGAAGCCAGCAACAGGAGTCGAACTCGCGACCGCCTGGAACAAAAGTCGGGGTAACAAGGGCAAGCTCAGGGTCACATTTGCAGACACACCTTCCCGAAAGGAAGAAACCAACAACAACACAACTACACAAAGGCTGGGAACGATCAATACACTAAACGTTCGCCAGCAGACTCCTAGTCTCACAGCAAGACCGGTTAAAGGAGCTGGCAATGTACTTGGCAAACGCACTTTGCTGACCTGGGCAAAGTACTCAGAACAGGAAGCCAGCCGAGAGGCGAAGCGTGCCAGGTACGATAAGCGGACAGCTTCGTGCCTGCCCAGCACAAATGTCACTCCGGCAACAACAACAACAACAACATACATCTTACACAACACATCGGTGCAGGGCAGTGGATTTCAGGTATCGGCCCTCACGATACACGCCACCATAAATGGCCACAGAGTGCAGGCCCTAATCGATACTGGGGCAGCCGTAAGTTGTGTTAATAGCCGACACATTGCCGAGGCGCAAATACAAGGTGTCACGGGGGACATCCGGCTGGTAGCGGCCAATGCTCAGCCGTTAGAAAACATGGGAGTGGCAAACATACATATTAGGATAGACCATTTTGCCACAACGCACCCCATGTTCGTTATCGAACACCTTTCTGCGTCAGCCATAATTGGTATGGATTTTCTCGCTAGGTATGAGGCTAGCATAAATTTCGCTAGTGGTCAGATGCTTTTAAAGCACGACCAGAGGCTCACCACACATCCCATGGTATACACCAGGAACAGAGATGGGATTCGAGCGGAGCGAGAAAACCACGAGCATCAGGCCCCTACACTGCACACTATCAGCCAATACACAAACACACACACGGATAAGGCGGCCAACCAAAACCACACGCAGGACCTGACTCCGGAGCAAAATAAAAGGCTCACGGAGCTCCTGGAGACCAACAGAGATATTTTTGCCCACTCAATGAAGGATCTCGCTGTGACAGACCTCATTGAACACCACGTCACACTCACTAGTGACCGACCGGTACACCAGCCTCCCTTCAGAGTGAGCCAGAAGGAGCGACATGCCATCGACGCTCAGATCTCAGAGATGCTCGAGGCAGGGGTCATTGTGCCCGTTATTTCTAACTACTCCTCACCGGTTCTGCTGACCAAAAAGAGGGACGGATCGCACAGATTTTGTACTGACTACAGGAGGCTCAATAAGTTAGTCGAGAATGATAGTTATCCACTACCAAGGGCAGACACCTATTTGGACGCCCTTGGTGGAGCTAGCTGGTTCAGTTCGATGGATTGCTATAGTGGATTCTATTCGATCCCCGTCTATGAACCAGATAGGCACAAGCTGGCGTTCGTCACAGAGAACGGACTATTTACCTACACCCGTTTACCGATGGGTCTCCGTAACGCCAGCCAGACCTTCCAAAAGCTAGTGGATAAGACATTTTCAGGGCTTAAATGGCGTTCCGTACTAGTGTACGTGGATGACATAACGGTCTTCTCCAACACTTTTGACGAACACATCGTACATTTGGAGGAGGCTTTCGCAAGGATCAGAGAAGCTAAACTAAGGCTTAAACCTGCGAAATGTCAATTTGCCAGACAGCAAATTACCATATTGGGCCATATTGTCAATAGGGAGGGCATTATTCCCGACCCAGCTAAGACTGACGCAATAACGGGCATCCCAATGCCCACAAATTTGAAACAATTGCGCAGTTTTATTGGCCTGGCTTCGTACTATCGCAAGCATATCTATAGGTTTGCACACATCGCCCATCCCCTAACTGAACTCACACGTGAAAGAACGCCCTTCAGCATCAAGCAGGAACACATAGATGCCTTCAACACACTGAAGCAACTATTGACCTCACCTCCATTACTACAACACTTCCACAGTGATAGGCCCACATTTTTACACGTGGATGCCAGCCTGTATGGGTTGGGAGCAGCCCTATTGCAGGAAGACGCCGAAGGGCGCAAACGGCCCGTCGCCTACGCTAGCAGGAAGCTAACGGCCGTTGAGACTAGATACTCTGCCACAGAGCGGGAAATGCTGGCATTTTCGTGGGGAGTGAACTATTTTAGAGTATACCTCTATGGTATCAAGTTCACGGTAGTGACTGACCACGCGAGCTTGCTTTTTTGGGACAAATTTAAAAACCCAAATTCGCGACTCAACAGGTTTATATTCCGCCTGTATGAATATGATTTCGTGGTCAAACACAAGAAAGGCGCTACACACCTAGACGCAGATGGGTTATCTAGGCTGCCAGTAGCCGATCCCCCGGATGACAGTAAGGACCACGACTGGGACGATATGCCCACCTTTGCCCTGACGGTGGTTGACATCAAACAGGAGCAAGAAAGTGATCCGCACTTGAAACAGATTCTATTGGCACTAGAAAACTTGGATAAGGTGGACTCCAAGACAGCACGGCTGTCTAGGCGATTTTTCCTAGACAAAGACGGGGTACTGAAATTTAAGCCCACAGCCATGCACGATAGCGCACCTATAGCGGTTCCGGAATCATTGAGAGAAAATATCATGAGCGGACACCACAATAGCCCACTGGCAGGGGCACACTTAGGTACGCATAAAACTTACCTTAGAATCCGTGACAAGTACTATTGGGTGAACATGAAGGCCGACATAGATACCTTTGTAAAGACATGTCACACCTGCCAACGATTCAAAACAAGACCTGGCAAGCCTCATGGACTACTCAACCCAATTCCCGTGGGAGAGTTATTTCACAGAGTCGGGATAGATGTGAAAGGCCCCATTACAACAAGTCAGAAGGGTAACAAATATATCCTGGTGGCCACCGAGTATCTCACACGATACATGATTACAAAGGCTGTTCCCAAAGCAGACACGAACAGCATAGCCGAATTTCTATTTGATATAATTACACGATATGGCCTATTCCAAACCTTATTATCCGATAGAGGGACTATTTTTACCTCGAGAGTGCTCCAACAGTTTCTGGAGATACTCAGGATTAAGGCATACACTACCACGAGTTTTTCCCCGCAAACCAACGGACTCACGGAGAGTATGAACAAAATACTTGGAATAGCGCTGGCTAAATTTACAGAGGACGCAGGAACAGATTGGGATGAATACCTGCAAAGCATTACTTTTAGTTATAATACCTCTGTATCTACGGCTACGAAACACTCTCCACACTTCCTACTGCACGGATACACACCCAGAAGTCCCATAGACAATATATGTATCCCACAGGACGCCCACACAGACAATGCGGCTCGGCTAGAGCATTTGCAGATAGCCCGCATGGACGCTAGAATAAACATAGCCGAGGCCCAGAAAAAGCAGAAAGAGCGGTACGATCGGAATAGAAAGACCGTGGAATACACACCCGGGCAATTGGTCATGGTCTCCAATTCTGCCCGTAAGAAGAACGTGTCCGAATTTCTCCTGCCACGCTGGTCAGGTCCCTTCAAAGTCTGCAGGAAGATATCTGACCTAAATTATATAGTGAGCGTGCGCCATGGGAGAAAACTCATAAAGGACACTATTCATGCCCGCCGGATGAAGGCATATCACACACGTAAAGATCACACACCTACACGTACAGGCGGGCACACTACTAAGAGAAAAGGAAACGGTCCCGCTGGCAGACGTGGGAAGAAAGCCAAGAAATAGCCCACTGACCGCACCGGGATACGATCCTAACACCCCACAGAACTGTCCCGGAGACACGCGGGCATAATGACATTTCGTACCATCGAAGGGACATAATCGAACCACGGCACAGTAACACAAAATCTGGGGACACAAATGTAGTCAATGGAAGGTTCTTCGACAGTACGGCCAACGCATATGAGATTTCCGAAGTGAAATGCCATGGCCTGTGGTTTGGATTCCAAGTAAAACGGAAATCCCGTGGCCCATGATCTCGAGATACGGTCACGTTAAACCACAAATGCCCCTCTTTTCTTTCACAATGCGAAAAGCACTAATCACAGTCACAGAGAGTAAGCGATTAAAAACACATGTGCCGGACACACAGCGTTATCAAGACAAGAAGCGAGCGCGCAAGACATTGTAATCCGATACCACCATACTCAGCAGGAACGCAGGCCTCAGTGATAACCTGCAAGCTTACAGACAACAGCTCTCCGAGCAGAGCGCACGGCATCATTCACGCCCGATTTAGAGACCCTATATCTTCCAAAATTACACTACAAGGGGAAATCAAAAACATACAAACTCTACACAGGTATGCATGCTTTCATTTGTGCATTGCGCATCCACGGGAACGTGCCATAATATATCCGGCACAGAAAGGGCCACACCAAGTCTTTACAGACAACCGGATTCGAACCCATGACCACACAACAAGCTCGTACCAAAAACTAACTATCCAATGGTATTTTTGGTACACGGAACACAAGCAAAAACCACACTGGGGAAGCCCCAAGCCCTGAAACACAACGCAAACATAAAAACACAGAAAATGACATAAGGTCGCGGGTCTGAGTTCCAGTAAAAATTTAGGCACAAAGGAAAACAGCTATTCAGGCGTCCAATCATACTGAAGGTGGCCCATACAAGTGCATGAACAGGGAATATTACGTTTCCTCCCACCAAAAGCCAGACATAAAATTTCGAATTACACCAGACATAGCGAATACATTTCCCAGAGCAGGTAGGAAAATTTCGCAAGACACAAGTCGCAGGAAACAATGGCCACACAATCTCATTACCTAACTAGGGCGAATTGCTACATTAGGCCGCTAGGAATCTAAAAACAATGACCACACTTGCACACGTGCAGAAAGGCACATACCAGCGGACGACATACAATAACGTCCCAGCCTGATATTACACATGCCCACTGCTGACTTGCAAACTATTTACACTGCAATACTGCGATGACTAGACGCTATTGCGTATCGCCAGTGACCGTGAAATTACAAACACATAACAATTATAACACCATACATTTTTTTTCCACACTGCAAAAACATTTGGCAATGGACAAGACGTGACACAGCGGAACTTATCTTGGGCCTATAAGGGCACGTTCGCAAAGACGTTGACAGGCCACGGGCGCTTCCCGCCCATACACAATATACACAGTAGGTCTTAGCCTTATAACAGACCAACCGTCCGCGTGGTGTAGCGGAACGTAGTCACACACACACACACACGCGCTCACCAATTAGGAGCGAACATAGGGACTTTGAGGAAACAGGACCTCCCCTTAATAACTTCTTTGCACGATTCTATTCCCGAAATAAATCATTCCAGGCGACTAGGACACGGCCTATTGTACTACGACCACTGGCCATAGCTACACTACAAATGGCAGACCAGATTAGGGCATGCAGCTCTACTATCCCAAAGCGCGGATAGAAAGCCAACATGGACCAAGGGAGGATGACAGGAGAACAGGCTACCAGCGTACCACCTTACTCCCTTCCCATAACCTTCTCACGCCCAACATAAACAACGCAGACATAGCTACACGACCAAAAACAGCTACACTACATACAAAGTACACACAAAGGGGTTGATGGACTTCATGCGTCTAAAAAGCAGGCATGCTACGCCTTGCGTCCCGATGCTACCACCTGAGTATTAGGGGTGTGTCAGCAAACATTAAAGAAGCATAATGCGCCTCTCCAAATGAGAGAGGAGGCCATAGATATACATTAACCATTCTTTAGTACTTAAACACTCCCGCATGAAGGAACATACTGGTATTATGCCCCACCCCACACCTATCCGTACATGAAGGCAGAAACTTCATATCCAGACACATGCATGAATATCCCATCCATTTACCAGGGATTTTAATATCAAACCTGCATGAATTTTCGTATCTTTGCAATCCCGGGAATTGCCTCCCCAATCCACTCACTATAGGAGCATCTCAGCGGCATCACCGGTTCCAGGCCACCACTAACGTGGAACCCAAAGGTGCGCAAACCCTTCCTACCATACTTTAAGCCCACTCAACAAATAACTACCCCCAGATCCTAATAACAGGGTACCTGACATTACAGACCCTACTAACACCTCCATTAAGGTAAAGAAAGCATTATTGCTGGAAAGCTGACGTAGCGATGGTAGACCAGAAGTAGCCTATGTACTTAGAAGATCTACAACCCCGCAACACTGGAAATATTTTACATTTTACACAGATATCATACCATTTACACAGGTTACGCTACATTTTTTTTCTTACAAAGGAATCTGATACGATCTGATTGTTGACAACGGTGTAAGCCGAAGGTCAGGAGAACCACACTTTGAGAGATGGGGAAGGCGATGTGGACCCTTCCCCCAGTTGGCTCGACAGCGCGGCGACCTCACTTAACTGACGACTAGACCAAACAGACGAACTACGTAAGGTCAAAGCATTCGGGACCGGACACGGGCAAACATCGAGATCTAGGGGTGCATATTAGCCCATCCCCCTTGTCGGAGAAGGTTACACCCACTATGTGTCCCGGTCATCGAAGCCGAGATCTGCAGGGTGACTTTCTGAGGATGGCGGGAGAAATAGCTCACTCTGCGCCGGCCTCGGGAACTATCCCTAGAGACGACCCCATTATGACTAGACTCCTAGTTAGAATTAGATAAGTACGGCTTCCATAGCGGGAAGCAAAACTCCTATGCGTTGGAGCGGAAGATAACTGCGAAATACATACTACTGCGGCCCATGGAGGCAAATTCATATATCAATGCGAAAAGCATACTACGGCGGCCCATAGAGGCAAATATTACTGCGAAAAGCAGACTGCGACGGCCGATAAAGGCGAAGACAATATTATGCCATTGGACCACACTGTCCAATGCCCACATAAATGGCGATGCATCGGGCAGCCAAAGGGCATTAAGAGAGGGGCAGTGCGCGCACCTCACAGGAGCCAAGTGGGCGGCTCAACTACGATAAATCGGAACAGCAAAACGGTCATGAACAAGGAAGTTACAGCGGGCGAAACGGTTAGCTTAGTGGCACCGTAAGCCGCCTGCGAATAGATTAGTACTAGTAATAGACGTCGACACCTAGAATTAAGGGGACGGAATCTAGCGACCCTAGAGACAACCGGTGTTTCTGGGGCTCGTGCGGGTGGTGTCCTGGGGATTTAATTGCCCCAGGCGATCGTCCTGGTCCAAATTTAGCTGTAAGACGGTTGCATTTGACACGCAACCTAGGATTAAGCAAATTTACTGAACGCTGTTGCAAGGTAGCACAGCATCTTTCGGCAATAGATTAAGGCAACCCCTTCGGTTTAGATATAGCAATTTTTTTTTATATATACCATAAGTAGTGTAAGATAACGCCGTTCGGCGCCTGATAGCCCAGAAATCCGGCATCAGGGTAAGGCCGACGACTAATGATAGGGCATGACAATTCGGCGTAAACCTACATTTAAGGCAATTTTTTTTATATATAGATCACATAGAATATTTCGGCACCTGGTAACTAAAATTCGTTGCCAGGGTAAGCCCGATAATACATTAAGTTAAACTACATTAAGATAACAATACATTAGGATAAGTAAGATTAGGACGCCAAATTAAGCTAAGATAGAAATCTAGCCGGCATAGGATAAGAATTGAGTAAGGCGCCAAGGGCGACTGAAAGGTATACACAGGTGTGAATGACAACAATGCATTGGCCGATATAACCATTCCCATGCGTTCTCTTTCAGGATGGCAGAAAGGAAAACATGGATAGCAGCACACCCACTAACAAAGGATTTATTTATCACAGGTCAAGATCATTGTACTGTACATACACCCTGTAAATAATATCACGAATCACACACAAATGTAAAACACTGATGTCACACAAACATATACACTTTCCCACATTTTCAAGTCGCGCCGATAAGGTGACGGCGACGCGATCAGCAGCGTGAAGTGGTCGTGGGACACTGAACGCCACTGACGCAATCCTTAGCAAGCACTTGAATAATGAGTGACCTACGGCAGCCAGGGACAGCGCAAGGGTTGTAAGCGCTCACCTTTGCTTCCAAGGTGCAATTTTCTCACCCACGGGGGAAAATGCACGACAGGTGTGAATTAGCGGCACAGCCACTAAAACACAATAAAATGGCTTGGTAAATCAAATGGCCATGGATGAAAGGGTAGGACCAAGGCCAAATGAGAGCGCTACAGAGTGATCACGTAATGAGAAATGAGTACAAAAGAATAGCGGGCACGCAGGTACATTTAGGATACGGCCGTCTAGATATAAGTAGCCTAATAAATATAAATGTATAACAATGTAACAATGTAACATACAACAATGTAATAAGGTAACGTAATAATGCAACAATGTCACAGAAAATGCCACATATTTGTTCTCATACACGCACTGATTTTCATTTCTACCCTTCTAACTTAAAATTTGTCAGGGTGTTCCGTTTTTTTCCCACACAAATAAACACTTTGATTATATCCCCTAAACTATACCCTGGAACACCCATTTTTTTCTATTCTCTCCTATCTTTCTATTTGCAGGGAGCACTTTTTCCCCAAGGTAAAGCTAGACGACACAATTCCTCGTCTAGCTGGGTTTTTTCCTCCCTGCACAACATGTAACGAATCAGCATCACAAACCATGTTTTTTTTGAAGCTAGCAATATGCCAGCAATAGCAAGGGCAATTTTTTTATTGTACATGTCAAATTTCTTTTAATGTCAAATTTTTCTCAAATATCAATTTTTTTTACCAATGTTAATTTTTTCTCGATATCAAATCTTTCGCAATGTCAATTTTCTTTTGTTTGTTTTTTCACAATGTCAATATCAGTGTATACATATATCTGTACATCCCATAACCCTCCCCTCTGAACACGGGCTGACCTCACACCCACACTTCGATACGACACCACCAGGAGATACGAGGGGGTTTCAAGGACCACTACGCCAACATCCCAACCTCCAGTTCCGTTCCCGTTCGCGAGGACGCGAACAAATGAAGGAAGACGCTTGTACAGCATCCCAGGGGTATGCACCCCTTGGAGTCCATCCCCCCGGCATCTGGCTAAATCCCCTAAAATGGCAACCCTTGGAAAGCCGGGGCAACATCCATTAATACTGTAAGGACAGCTTGCTACTCCATAAAGCAGCTCAAGCCTTACGTAATCATTACACTCAGCGACATAGTACTAACTGGGGCAGCATGCCAACACAATGCTGACAGCAGGGCGTCAGAAGGTATAAGAAGGCGTCCTAATGAGGTCAAAGGATCTCTTCATTGTCAGTGCTTCATCGAGACGGCCCGAGGCTACGCTGGTGTCAACCGAGGTGAGTCAGTCAATCGTGTTCAGAGTTCCTACTTATGTAACCTGTAACCCACCACTTGTACACATTGTGAACATAATCTCATTCCCTACAAGGGACTCATACTTAAAACTACAGACCAATAAACACTTGGTCCACACTCTACACACGCTTTACTGTTTATACGCCTTTTTACATCCCAACGCCCTTCCTTACTCCCGTCACGGTAAGACGTGATAGACGGTAGTCTAATAGCGCCAACTCAGGTACCTTTGTGTTTCCCGAGCCGGCTCGGCTGCCAGCAAGCAGCACGTGCCACTCGGCTGATACGAGCAGATTCAATTACATAATAAGCAGTCAGCTGAGCGACTAGCGCGGTGACCCTTGTATTGGATCCCATCCCTTCAAACACTACTACATTATTTATAGGAACGCCCCCTAGTTCCTAGCACGCCACAACACTCTACACTGGTCAGCTTACCCTGCCAAGGGAGGCTACCCTTCTTTAGGCACAACCTCATAAATTAGTACAATAACTCTCCCTTTTAGATCCACCCCCAAATTAGGGATCTAAAACACAAGGGATTAATGTTTAATTATTACAGAATTAATGCCATAAAAGTGACATTATGACTATTGTGTTGTGATGCTCCAGTTGTTAAATTGTGCCACATAAAGAACACTATGGACGCTCATAGATGTCTGAAAGTATCAATGATAGGAAGCTAGAAATATATTTGAGTGCAGTGAAGCACTAATTGATAAGAGACTCACAAATAACCTTGATTTTCATTGTGGGGAGTAAATGTAAATTATCCTTTGCTTGTATTTTGTTGTATAGCCATGACGTTATATCAGTAAATGTTTTATTTAGGAATATGTTGTTTCTTTCATGTAGAGTAGTTACCTGACAGACTCAAATCCTGAACATGTGGTCGTATGGTGGGCATGAACGTCCCATACCTCGAAAGACCGTGAGTTAGCTGGGATACGAACACATGTTCCAAATGATGACAATTGGGTACAGTATGAGGACTGGAACGGGGTCTACTCAGCCTCGTGTGGTCCAAATGAGTAGAGGGGGTTCGAATCCCACCTCAGCCATCCTCGAAGTGGTTTTCCGTGGTTTCCCACTTCGTCTTCGGGCAAATGCCGGGATGGTACCTACTGTAAGGCCACGGCCGCCTCCTTCCCTCTTCCTAGCCTATCCATCCCAATCTTCCATCCCATCCCTCATGAGGCCTCTGTTCGCTTTGCAGGTGAGGCGGCCTGGGCGAAGTGCTGATCACACCTCCCCAGTTGTATCCATCCCGACCAGATGTTCCAAGCTCCAGGACACTGCCCATAGAGGCGGTAGTGGTGAGTTCTCTCGCTGAGTCCGTGGGAACCAGCAACCTAGAGGGTAAATTGACTAAATAAAAATAAATTAATCTACAAGGTGTGAATATTATTGCTGGTTATTATTTTTGTCGCTTATTCGCAATTTCAAATAGGATATGATTAGAAATGAGACGTGCGTTTTTTCATTGGAAATTATAATTACATATCTGTGAATTGTTACAGACTTGATGATTTTTATATTTCAATCACATTAGTGGTATATGAATTGAAAGTAAGAAAAATAAGATGTTCAGTAAAGAACATATAGCCTACTTTCTCCTAAATGCATGGGTATTGTTATAACTCTTTGTCCTTTTCAAGGAGTATGATTGAATGTTGGTTGTAGTAGCTTGTTGAAATACAACGTGCTATAGGGATATTAAACATGAATATGAGGTGCCCTTTGCTAGTGCTACCTCTGTACCAAATTTCGTTCAATTCGGTTTCACCGTGTTGGAATTGATAGGGTGAATCGATTTGCACACATACTTGGCCATCATCTGCAAACTATTGGGCTGATGTTCTTGCAGTTTGGTCAGAATATGTTTCCCACATAAAGATATCGTGTTGCAAAATTTGGTAGAGACTAGATTATTAGGTTGGTCGTAATTACATTTTAGCTTTTAACATTTGGGTGGCCGCGATTACGTTTCCGTCAAGATAGCGGTGATATAAAACATGACACTGAGGTGCCCTTTGCTAGTGCTACCTCTGTATCAAATTTCGTTCATTCGGTTCTACCGTGTTCGAATTAATAGGGGGAATCAATTTTGACATAAAGATGGCCGCCATCCGCAAACTATTAGGCTAATGACCTATTAGATAGGTCAAAGGATGCTCCCTCCATAAAGGTATGTAGTTGCAAAATTTGGTAGAGATCGGATGATTAGGTTAATCGTAATTTGATTTAAGCTTTGAACATTCGTGTGGCCGCCATTACGTTTCAGTCAAGATGGCGGCGATATAAAACATGACACTGAGGTGCCCTTTGCTAGTGCTACCTCTGTACCAAATTTCGTTCCATTCGCTTCCACCGTGTTCGAATTAATACGGGGAATCAATTTTGACATAAAGATGACCGCTATCCGCAAACTATTAGGCGAATGACCTATTAGATTGGTCAAAGGATACACCCTTTATAAAGGTATGTAGTTGCAAAATTTGGTAGAGATCGGATGATTAGGTTAATCGTAATTTGATTTAAGCTTTGAACATTCGTGTGGCCGCCATTACGTTTCAGTCAAGATGGCGGCGATATAAAACATGACACTGAGGTGCCCTTTGCTAGTGCTACCTCTGTACCAAATTTCGTTCCATTCGGTTCCACCGTGTTCGAATTAATAGGGGGAATCAATTTTGACATAAAGATGGCCGCTATCCGCAAACTATTAGGCGAATGACCTATTAGATTGGTCAAAGGATACTCCCTCTATAAAGGTATGTAGTTGCAAAATTTGGTAGAGATCGGATGATTAAGTTAATCGTAATTTGATTTAAGCTTTGAACATTCGTGTGAACGCCATTACGTTTCAGTCAAGATGGCGGCGATATAAAACATGACACTGAGGTGCCCTTTGCTAGTGCTACCTCTGTAACAAATTTCGTTCCATTCGCTTCCACCGTGTTCGAATAAATAGGGGGAATCAATTTTGACATAAAGATGGCCGCCATCCACAAACTATTAGGCGAATGACCTATTAGATTGGTCAAATGATGCTCCCTCCATAAAGGTATGTAGTTGCAAAATTTGGTACAGATCAGATGATTAGGTTAATTGTAATTTGATTTAAGATGTGAATATTTGTGTGGCCGCCATTACGTTTCTGTCAATATGGCGGCGATATAAAACATGACACTGAGATGCCCTTTGCTAGTGCGACCTCTGTACCAAATTTCGTTCCATTCGGTTTCACCGTGATTGAATTAATAGGGGAAATTGATTTTCACACAAAGATGGCAGCCATCGGCAAACTATTAGGCTAATGACCTATTCATTTGGTCAAAGGATGCTTCCTCTATAAGGGCATGTTGTTGCAAAATTTAGTAGAGATGGGATTATTAGGTTAATCGTAATTTGATTTAAGCTTTTAACATTCGTGTGGCCGCCATTACGTTTCCGCCAAGATGGCGGCGATATAAAACATGACACTGATTTGCCTTTTGTTAGTATTACCTCTGTACCAAATTTCGTTCCATTCGGATGCACCGTGTTCGAATTAATAGGGGGAATCGATTTTCACACAAAGATGGCCGCCATCCGCAAACTATTACGCTGATGACCTATTAGTTGGGTCAAAGGATGCTCCCCCCATAAAGGTAAGTTGTTGCAAAATTTTGTAGAGATCGGATGATTAGGTTAATCGTAATTTGATTTAAGCTTTGAGCATTTGTGTGGCCGCCTTTAGGTTTCCTTCAAGATGGCGGCGATATAAAACATGACACTGATGTGCCTTTTGTTAGTACTACCTCTGTACCAAATTTCGTTCCATTCGGTTGCGCCGTGTTTGAATTAATAGGGGAATCAATTTTGACATGAAGATGGCCGCCATCCGCAAACTATTAGGCGAATGACCTATTAGATTGGTCAAAGGATGCTCCCTCCATAAAGGTATGTACTTGCAAAATTTGGTAGAGATCAGATGATTAGGTTAATCGTAATTCGATTTAAGCTTGAATATTTGTGTGGCCGCCATTACGTTTCTGTCAATATGGCGGCGATATAAAACATGACACTGAGATGCCCTTTGCTAGTGCTACCTCTGTACCAAATTTCGTTCCATTCGGTTTCACCGTGATTGAATTAATGGGGGGAATTGATTTTCACACAAAGATGGCCGCCATCCGCAAACTATTAGGCGAATGACCTATTCGTTCGGTCAAAGGATGCTTCCTCTACAAGGGTATGTTGTTGCAAAATTTGGTAGAGATGGGATGATTAGATTAATCGTAATTTGATTTAGGCTTTTAACATTTGTGTGGCCGCCATTACGTTTCCGTCAAGATGGCGGCGATATAAAACATGACACTGAGGTGCCCTTTGTTAGTACTACCTCTGTACCAAATTTCGTTCCATTCGGTTGTGCCGTGTTCGAATTAATAGGGGGAATTGATTTTCACACAAAGATGGCCGCCATCCGCAAAGTATTACCCTGATGACCTATTAGTTTGGTCAAAGGATGCTCTCCCCATAAAGGTATGTTGTTGAAAAATTTGGTAGAGATCGGATGATTAGGTTAGTCGTAATTTGATTTAAGCTTTGAACATTTGTGTGGCCGCCATTACGTTTCTGTCAATATGGCGGCGATATAAAACATGACACTGAGATGCCCTTTGCTAGTGCTACCTCTGTACCAAATTTCGTTCCATTCGGTTTCACCGTGATTGAATTAATGGGGGGAATCGATTTTCACACAAAGATGGCCGCCATCCGCAAACTATTACGCTGATGACCTATTAGATTGGTAAAAAGATGCTCCCTCCATAAAGGTATGTAGTTGCAAAATTTGGTTGAGATCGGATGTTTAGGTTAATCGTAATTTGATTTAAGCTGTGAACATTCGTGTGGCCGCCATTACTTTTCAGTCAAGATGGCGGCGATATAAAACATGACACTTAGGTGCCCTTTGCTAGTGCTACCTCTGTACCAAATTTCGTTCCATTCGGTTACACCGTGTTCGAATTAATAGGGGGAATTGATTTTCACACAAAGATGGCCGCCATCCGCAAACTATTAGGCTAATGACCTATTCATTTCGTCAAAGGATGCTTCCTCTATAAGGGTATGTTGTTGCAAAATTTGGTACAGATCGAATGATTACGTTAATCGTAATTTGATTTAAGCTTTGAACATTTGTGTGGCCGCCATTACGTTTCCGTCGAGATGGCGGCGATACAAAACATGACTCTGAGGTGCCTTTTGTTAGTACTACCTCTGTACCAAATTTCGTTCCATTCGGTTGCACCGTGTTCGAATTAATAGGGGGAATCGATTTTCACACAAAGATGGCCGCCATCCGCAAAGTATTACCCTGATGACCTATTAGTTTGGTCAAAGGATGCTCTCCCCATAAAGGTATGTTGTTGAAAAATTTGGTAGAGATCGGATGATTAGGTTAGTCGTAATTTGATTTAAGCTTTGAACATTTGTGTGGCCGCCATTACGTTTTTGTCAAGATGGCGGCGATATAAAACATGACACTGAGGTGCCCTTTGCTAGTGCTACCTCTGTACCAAATTTCGTTCCATTCGGTTCCACCGTGTTCGAATTAATAGGGGGAATCAATTTTGACATAAAGATGAACGCTATCCGCAAACTATTAGGCGAATGACCTATTAGATTGGTCAAAGGATACTCCCTTTATAAAGGTATGTAGTTGAAAAATTTGGTAGAGATCGGATGATCAGGTTAATCGTAATTTGATTTAAGCTTTGAACATTCGTGTGGCCGCCATTACGTTTCAGTCAAGATGGCGGCGATATAAAACATGACACTGAGATGCCCTTTGCTAGTGCTACCTCTGTACCAAATTTCGTTCCATTCGGTTTCACCGTGATTGAATTAATAGGGGAAATTGATTTTCACACAAAGATGGCAGCCATCCGCAAACTATTAGGCTAATGACCTATTCATTTGGTCAAAGGATGCTTCCTCTATAAGGGCATGTTGTTGCAAAATTTGGTAGAGATGGGATTATTAGGTTAATCGTAATTTGATTTAAGCTTTTAACATTTGTGTGGCCGCCATTACGTTTCCGTCAAGATGGCGGCGATATAAAACATGACACTGATTTGCCTTTTGTTAGTACTACCTCTGTACCAAATTTCGTTCCATTCGGTTGCACCGTGTTCGTATTAATAGGGGAAATCAATTTTCACACAAAGATGGCCGCCATCCGCAAACTATTACGCTGATGACCTATTAGTTGGGTCAAAGGATGCTCCCCCCATAAAGGTAAGTTGTTGCAAAATTTGGTAGAGATCGGACGATTAGGTTAATCGTAATTTGATTTAAGCTTTGAGCATTTGTGTGGCCGCCTTTAGGTTTCCTTCAAGATGGCGGCGATATAAAACATGACACTGATGTGCCTTTTGTTAGTACTACCTCTGTACCAAATTTCGTTCCATTCGCTTACGCCGTGTTTGAATTAATAGGGGAATCAATTTTGACATGAAGATGGCCGCCATCCGCAAACTATTAGGCGAATGACCTATTAGATTGGTCAAAGGATGCTCCCTCCATAAAGGTATGTACTTGCAAAATTTGGTAGAGATCAGATGATTAGGTTAATCGTAATTTGATTTAAGCTTGAATATTTGTGTGGCCGCCATTACGTTTCTGTCAATATGGCGTCGATATAAAACATGACACTGAGATGCCCTTTGCTAGTGCTACCTCTGTACCAAATTTCGTTCCATTCGGTTTCACCGTGATTGAATTAATAGGGGGAATTGATTTTCACACAAAGATGGCCGCCATCCGCAAACTATTAGGCGAATGACCTATTCGTTTGGTCAAAGGATGCTTCCTCTACAAGGGTATGTTGTTGCAAAATTTGGTAGAGATGGGATGATTAGGTTAATCGTAATTTGATTTAAGCTTTTAACATTTGTGTGGCCGCCATTACGTTTCCGTCAAGATGGCGGCGATATAAAACATGACACTGAGATGCCTTTTCTTAGTACTACCTCTGTACCAAATTTCGTTCCATTCGGTTTTGCCGTGTTCGAATTAATATGGGGAATCGATTTTCACACAAAGATGGCCGCCATCCGCAAACTATTACGCTGAAGACCTATTAGATTGGTAAAAAGATGCTCCCTCCATAAAGGTATGTAGTTGCAAAATTTGGTCGAGATCGGATGTTTAGGTTAATCGTAATTTGATTTAAGCTTTGAACATTCGTGTGGCCGCCATTACTTTTCAGTCAAGATGGCGGCGATATAAAGCATGACACTTAGGTGCCCTTTGCTAGTGCTACCTCTGTACCAAATTTCGTTCCATTCGGTTACACCGTGTTCGAATTAATAGGGGGAATCAATTTTGACATAAAGATGACCGCCATCCGCAAACTATTAGGCTAATAACCTATTAGATTGGTCAAAGGATGCTCCCTCCATAAAAGTATGTTGTTGCAAAGTTTGGTAGAGATCGGATGGTTATATTAGTCGTAATTTAACTTAAGCTTTGAACATTTGTGTGGCCGCCATTACGTTTCTGTCAATACGGCGGCGATATAAAACATGACACTGAGATGCCCTTTGCTAGTTCTACCTCCGTACCAAATTTCGTTCCATTCGGTTTCACCGTGTTTGTATTAATAGGGGGAATTGATTTTCACACAAAGATGGCCGCCATCCGCAAACTATTAGGCTAATGACCTATTCATTTCGTCAAAGGATGCTTCCTCTATAAGGGTATGTTGTTGCCAAATTTGGTACAGATCGAATGATTAGGTTAATCGTAATTTGATTTAAGCTTTGAACATTTGTGTGGCCGCCATTACGTTTCTGTCAAGATGGCGGCGATACAAAACATGACTCTGAGGTGCCTTTTGTTAGTACTACCTCTGTACCAAATTTCGTTCCATTCGGTTGCACCGTGTTCGAATTAATAGGGGGAATCGATTTTCACACAAAGATGGCCGCCATCCGCAAAGTATTACCCTGATGACCTATTAGTTTGGTCAAAGGATGCTCTCCCCATAAAGGTATGTTGTTGAAAAATTTGGTAGAGATCGGATGATTAGGTTAGTCGTAATTTGATTTAAGCTTTGAGCATTTGTGTGGCCGCCTTTAGGTTTCCTTCAAGATGGCGGCGATATAAAACATGACACTGATGTGCCTTTTGTTAGTACTACCTCTGTACCAAATTTCGTTCCATTCGCTTACGCCGTGTTTGAATTAATAGGGGAATCAATTTTGACATGAAGATGGCCGCCATCCGCAAACTATTAGGCGAATGACCTATTAGATTGGTCAAAGGATGCTCCCTCCATAAAGGTATGTACTTGCAAAATTTGGTAGAGATCAGATGATTAGGTTAATCGTAATTTGATTTAAGCTTGAATATTTGTGTGGCCGCCATTACGTTTCTGTCAATATGGCGTCGATATAAAACATGACACTGAGATGCCCTTTGCTAGTTCTACCTCAGTACCAAATTTCGTTCCATTCGGTTTCACCGTGTTTGTATTAATAGGGGGAATTGATTTTCACACAAAGATGGCCGCCATCCGCAAACTATTAGGCTAATGACCTATTCATTTCGTCAAAGGATGCTTCCTCTATAAGGGTATGTTGTTGCCAAATTTGGTACAGATCGAATGATTAGGTTAATCGTAATTTGATTTAAGCTTTGAACATTTGTGTGGCCGCCATTACGTTTCCGTCAAGATGGCGGCGATACAAAACATGACTCTGAGGTGCCTTTTGTTAGTACTACCTCTGTACCAAATTTCGTTCCATTCGGTTGCACCGTGTTCGAATTAATAGGGGGAATC
The DNA here is from genome assembly GCA_946902985.2 of Meconema thalassinum. NCBI lineage: Eukaryota > Metazoa > Arthropoda > Insecta > Orthoptera > Tettigoniidae > Meconema > Meconema thalassinum. The sequence goes on along the minus strand of OX336390.1, from coordinate 147,907,967 downwards.
GATTTTCACACAAAGATGGCCGCCATCCGCAAAGTATTACCCTGATGACCTATTAGTTTGGTCAAAGGATGCTCTCCCCATAAAGGTATGTTGTTGAAAAATTTGGTAGAGATCGGATGATTAGGTTAGTCGTAATTTGATTTATGCTTTGAACATTTGTGTGGCCGCCATTACGTTTCTGTCAAGATGGCGGCGATATAAAACATGACACTGAGGTGCCCTTTGTTAGTACTACCTCTGTACCAAATTTCGTTCCATTCGGTTGCACCGTGTTCGAATTAATAGGGGATATCGATTTTCACACAAAGATGGCCGCCATCCGTAAACTATTACTTTGATGACCTATTGGTTTGGTCAAAGGATGCTCTCCCCATAAAGGTATGTTGTTGCAAAATGTGGTAGAGATCGGATGATTAGGTTAGTCGTATTTTGATTTAAGCTTTGAACATTTGTGTGGCCGCCATTACGTTTCTGTCAAGATGGCGGCGATATAAAACATGACACTGAGGTGTCCTTTGCTAGTGCTACCTTTGCACCAAATTTCGTTCAATTCGCATTCACCGTGTTCGAATTGATAGGGGGGGACAGACATTCAGAGTACACACACTCACACACACACAGACACACACACCCACACACACACAGACTCACACACATACACACACACACACACAGACTCACACAAACACATACACACACACAGACAGACACACTTTTTTCGCCCTGTGTTGATCTCATAAGTCTACTTTCATTTTTTGCAAAAATCGAAAGTAGGCTAAAAATATAGCACCCGAAGCGAGACTCGTACTAGCGATTACTGGGCCCGAACCTTACCGGGTGAGGAACGCGTCTCGCTCAAACTCGATAACATCTTTACTGGATATGAAGCGCTCGGAAAACTTCGAAGTCGATTTTCTCGAGAATTTATGAATATGGCATCGAACGGCTTGGGGAAATTATTGTTCGAGGTCTGAACTTTACGTACCCGAAGCGGGAAAAAATACAAAAATCCGATTGCCATAGGGTCGCCTTGTTAGTACAGTGAGATTCTTTTACTGGAACGGGACCGGCGGCCGGCTGCCGGGCGCGCGCGCCTTCCGCTAGCCAACCGAACTCTGCCCGCGGGGTTGCGCGAGGCGGAGGCGAACTGACCAGGCTCATTAAAGTCCATTAAGTCACTAAACTTTCATCAACGAGGGTGTGTAGTGTCAGGGCACAGATAAGAAGCTAGGATAAACAACAGCTGCCAGATTCAATTAAAGAAGCACAGATGTTCTTTCATTTTTTGGGAGTCTGGATGACCTCACCTCACCAGTTAAAGGTTAGAACTTATCTTTCCACAGATGATACTAAACATGTTCTCCTTCAGCTGACAGACATACATCGTTACATTATGTCGCTAGTCCTGCACACCCCCTCATCCCCCTCCCCCCCCCCCCCTCCTACATGTTTACTGTAATTAATCGAAGCACGGACCTAAGCCCGTTTGTTGTTCAATTGTGGGTTAATTTAACATTCAAAGTGTACAGATCAATTACCCGCACTCTAGTTGAGCTGGAGAATAATATACGGCAGTAGATATCCCTCAGAACAGAAGGGAATTACAACGTGTAAACGCTAATTTATTTACACGGTACAACACCTGTCTGTCAGTTGAAGGAGAACATTTTCAGCATCTTCTGTGAAAAGGTAAGTTCTTCAGTCATGATTTGCTGGTGAATTTACCATTAATTATGGTACTTTGTTGCGGTTTCCACCAGCGCACAATCCGCGTTACGAGCTCGGTAGGCTGGCGGAAGGCGCGCGCGCCCGGCAGCCGGTTGCCCGTCACGCTCTAGCAAATGAATCACCCAGTATAAAACAATGAACCCGATTCATGGATGTTCCGGATAATCTCGAGAACCACTGGATGGAGTTTGATGTGGTTTTTACCATTTTGTAATGGATATCTCGAGGAAGGTTTCTGTGGAAAATAATTTATTTATGATCAAAGGAAACCGAGCAGTAACGATTTCCATTTCTGTGGAAAAAAACGGCGTTCGTGCTCTTTTTAAGCTTACGCTGGTCAAACCGTTAAAATATCCATATACTATGAGTATTAGAATTGTTCAGCATGAAAAGGTCTACCAAAAAGTCCGTGACAGCATACCTCTATCTTCAATACATCGCCCACTATAAGGGTTTTTACATTTTAATTTCATCCATCAATCTCCATTCAATTACTAGCTTTGAGATAGTTAACGAGCTAACTGGCTGGCGAGCGAGCCTATCACCCCAGACACTGTCGCGTCGTGCCGAGGTAAGACTTCAGAGAAGAGTGGATGTGTTTGGAATTTCCCTGGAAGTGCAACTCGGCTTTTGTTTACTCCGCCTGTGAACTTTTCGTTCCGAAGAATACACAGTCAAGTTTAGATTTGACGGAATAGTCCAGGCAACGGAAAGGTATGGAGGGAAATGTTGGTTTTAGGACCTTAAAATGTGGTTTTCGGGGCCCGTAGGGCCTCCAAGTTTTGTTTCTCACATTGAGACGCTAAAATGAGCTTTGCCTCGTCTTCCTAAGCCCATTTCAGCAAGCATTTTAAGGGGATAGGCCCTCTTTTACGAGAGATATTGAGAGAAGTTACATCAATGATTACTTTCGTGCCCCTGATAGGCATCTGTACCAAATTTAACGTAGATCCACTTAGCCGTTCTCGAGTGATGCGCGTGCAATGTTGTACACAGACAAACAGACAGAAAAAAAAAATGTTTTTGTGCGCAACCGTCATAAACCAGTCAGAAACGCGTTAGTAACTCAAATTTCCGTGGAAATTCAGAAAAAAAAACAGACAAACTTACATTTTTATATACACACATCAAAAAAAGTTTTGCATCACCTCGGTTCCCAGATCTCCGGCATATAGACGTTGACTGTGTATATTGTATCCAAGATACAGTCCCCTTGACTGTTCATAGATGTCACTAAAACTGCTCAAAGATGTAAACAACCATGCATGAGCAGGGCCTATTAGACGGAGGGGGTACGACAGCCGATCAGTTCCAGTCATTCCACCAGGACGAAGGTACGCTGCTCATGTTGTCTGTAGTTCTACCATGCCTAGAAGGTCAATACCGCAGTTCGATCGCGTCCGCATTGTTACTTTGTGTCAAGAAGGGCTCTCAACAAGGGAAGTTTCCAGGCGTCTCAGAGTGAACCAAAGCGATGTTGTTCGGACATGGAGGAGGTACAGAGATACAGGAACTGTCGATGGCAGGCCTCGCTCAGGCCGCCCAAGGGCTACTACTGTAGTGGATGACCGCTACTTACGGATTGCCGCTCGGAGGAACCCTGACAGCAATGCCACCATGTTGAATAATGCGTTTCGTTCAGCCACAGGACGTCGTGTTTCAACTCAAACTGTGCGCAATAGGCTGCATGATGCGCAACTTCACTCCCGACGTCCATGGCGAGGTCCAGCTTTGCAACCCCGACACCATGCAGCGCGGTACAGATGGGCCCAACAACATGCTGAATGGACCCCACGGAATTGGCATCACGTTCTCTTCACCGATGAGTGTCGCATATGCCTTCAACCAGACAATCGTCGGAGACGTGTTTGGAGGCACCCTGGTCAGGCTGAACGTCTTAGACACACTGTCCAGCGAGTGCAGCAAGGTGGTGGTTCCCTGATGTTTTGGGGTGGCATTATGTGGGGCCGACGTACGCCACTGGTGGTCATGGAAGGCTCCGAAACGGCTTTACGATACCTGAATGACATCCTCCGACCCATAGTGCAACCATATCGGCAGAATATTGGAGAGGCATTTGTCTTCATGGACGACAATTCTCGACCTCATCGTGCACATCTTGTGAATGCGTTCCTTCAAGATAACGACATCGCTCGACTACAGTGGCCAGCATGTTCGCCAGACATGAACCCTATCGAACATGCCTGGGATATGTTGAAAAGGGCTGTTTATGGACGTCTTGACCCACCAACCACTCTGAGAGATTTACGCCGAATTGTCGTTGAGGAGTGGGACAATTTGGACCAACAGTGTCTTGATGAACTTGTGGATAGTATGCCACGACGAATACAGGCATGCATCAATGCAAGAGGACGTGCTACTGGGTATTAGAGGTAGTGGTGTGTACTGCAATCTGGACCACAAATGCTGAAAGTCTAGCTGTATGATGGTACAACATGCAATGTGTGGGTCTCATGAGCAATAAAACGAGCTGAAATGTTGTTTGTGTTGATCTCTATTCCCTTTGTATTTAAAGGTTCCGGAACTCTTGGAACCGAGGTGATGCAAAACTTTTTTTGATGTGTGTATATAGAGATGACTTTATATTTTTTTGTGTTCTTCATAATGATAGCTCCTTAATAACTGTTAAGTTAGTACACAGGTCATCTGTCTATCATGTTACGAAGAGTGTTCATACGTATTTATTGCTGTGTAACATCTTTCCACTCGGTTGCTGAATATTTCTGTGGTAGTCTTTTTGAAAAATGGGACGGAAGTGGATCGAACGAACCAGCTGGCAGTGGTGGATCGAACGGAAGTGTGTAAGACGCATTGCCAGCTGGATCACATCGCTGAATACTTTCATTCTGACGGTAAACGCTCATGCGAACTCTGGTGTCAACTGATTGAACTGAGTAAGCCTTCATGAACTATTGCTGAATCCATTCTCTATACTCACAAGAGGGCCTATTCATAAGGCATTTTAAACTGAATTTCACGCAGGAACATTATCGAAACAAGCAAAATATAAATGAAACTTAATTCCGCGAAGCAATATTATTGGTACGTATAAATAAGTCACCATAATGTGCCTAATATTCGTGTGGTCGAAATAACCGTAGGGTTAGCGTCTCTGACTGTAAATCTAGAGATCTCGGGTTCGAATCCCGGACGGGCTAGATATTTTTACTACCAGATTATCGTTTTAAACGATATTTATCATATCAATATGACTCATTTTAACAGAATCCATATGAAATTACGTGTTGGTCTGTGAATCAAGAGGTCCGGGAACTGGGCAAGCCTTTCATGATCCACTGCTGTGCACATTGCAATTACTCGCAAGTTCGCCTATTTATAGGGAATTGAAGGTTATGAGCGGTGTCGCGTCTATTAATCTAGTTGATCCATATCGTATTGTTTATTTAGACTAGTACTGGTGGAAGGTACAACGCCTCTAATTAAATGAGTACCGTATTATAAACTACAATATCTTTAAGAAACTCCCTTTTACAATAGATTAATATTTGTGCCAAAAATATTATAAAATACCGGTGTATCAACAATTTGCCGTCCTTGAAAAGGTTTTCCGTGGTTTCCCATTTTCAACTCCAGGCAACTGCTGGGACGGTACCTTCTGACAGGACATGGCCGCTTCCTTCCACATCCTTACCCAGTTTCATTCACCATCATTCATTTCATCTCTCATTAACTCATCTCGTGAGGTTGGCGTCAGGAAGGGCATCCGGACGTAAAAACCATCTGCCACAAATACTTCCATCGCATCTCATCCCCGACCCCGTAGGAAAACGGGAATAATATGGGGTAGACATACAATACCGGTATATCAACAATTTCATGTGAGGTTTCTTCTATGTCAGATGTTACACATCATATTCGACTACTGTAAGGCTCGTAAAGTTTGTTTTAGTGATCAATGAGTTTCCGTAGAAGAATAAATGTCCGGGTGAAGATGGAATACAGACCGAGATGATCCAGGAAGGAGGAGAGAAACTAGCATAAAAACTGCACAGGCTGATAAACGCAATCTGGATCACAGAAGAACTACCGTCAGAATGGAAAACTGCTCTGATTTGTCCAATCTATAAGAAGGGTGAAAAATTGAAATGTGATAACTATCGAGGAATCGCCCAGCTTAACGTCTGCTACAAGATCTTGTCCAACTGCCTCATAGATCGAATTCAACCAGTGGCAGAATCAGTGCTTGGTGAATACCTGAGAGGCTTTCGGCTGGGGCGTTCCACAGTAGATAATATCTTATTTCTCCGTCAGCTCACTGAAAAACTTGGTGAATATGGCAAAGAAGTCTACGTGTTATTCGTAGATTTCAAAAAGGCCTATGATTGCATACGCCGAAAGAGCCTACTCAGTTGCCTAAGAGAGTTTGGAATGGCCGAGAAACTCATCAACTTGGTAGCGATCTGCCTGGGCGATACACGCGGTAAGATAAAAATGGGAAATCGTGTGACGGAGAATTTTGAAATTTAGACGGGTCTCAGGCAAGGAGACGGTTTATCTCCTACACTGTTCAATTTTGCCTTGGAGACGATCATACGTGAGACCTTTCGAGAGAATTTTGAAGTAATCCAAGTCGAAGGGAAGAACCTAGCTTACCTTGCCTACGCAGATGATAACAGTTTACTCTCCAGCTCTCAGGAAGAGTTGAGGCAAATGACCAGAGCACTCAAGGCAGCTGCTAACAAATTTGAGCTAATCGTGAATGAAACCAAGACGGAGTATCTCAATATGACTCGCGGGCAAGGCCACGTTTTTGGGCAACTACAGTCACTCCGGGTATGGGACCAGTCCTACAAGAGCGTCCATGAATTTAAGTACCTAGGATCGCTTTTCACGGAGAACTCATCATGTGAGGCAGAAATCAACGCCAGGATCCAAGCAGGAAACCGAACTCTCTACAGCTTAACACAGTTTCTTCGGTCCAGATGTCTCTCCAGACAGTTCAAAATTCGTCTGTATAAAACTCTGATCCAACCCGTTGTACTATATGGATGTGAGACAGGGAGTATCCGAAAACAGGACTTTCATAAACTACTCGTTTTTGAGAGAAAAGTTCTTCGGAAGATCTTCGAACCGGTGAGGGATGTACACACGGGTGAATGGAGGATTAGACACAATCATGAAGTAGAAGACCTGTACCATGATGCCAACATAGCTGGAACCATCGAAACCAGAAGACTGCAGTGGGCTGGACATATAGCCCGGATGGAAGACCACCGATGGCCACGGAAGCTACTGGATTTCATCCCCACAGAAAGAAGACCACCACGTAGACCAAAGAAGCGGTGGAGTGATGGACTCCATGAAGATCTGCAAAAGGGAGCGATACGTATGGACAGTTGGCGGATGGCAGCTATGGATAGGAAACGATGGAGAAGGAAACTTGTAGCAGCGCGCGGTCCACTGGGCCTGATCGCGTAGGAAAAGAAGAAGAAGAAGAAGAAGATGATACTATATAGTTTAATACTTTTAGTTTAGTTTAATACTTTAGTTATTTGCAGTGGTACTGGTATTGCTCGTATAGACCAAAATGTGCTGTTACGTCTGATATTGCTGGCCTATATTATTACCTTCCATGATCTCTTATTTTAATTTCAACCGATAAGAGCTTACCTCTACTCTTTGTCCAGTAACTTATGTTTCTCTTATTAGAATATGGTTACGTTCATTTGAAAATTCTCTATGACAAAGACGTGTTTTATAGAGAAAAATGTAATTAAATATTCTTCAGTGGTGAGTTCGTTTTCTATGCAGCCATCGAGCGCCGACTTCAAAGGCCCCGATAGCAGTACAAAAAGAGCTCGTGGTAAGTGCTCCACTTCTCAAACACGAGAACTCATTGATGTAGGTCGCTTGGAAAGTCATTTGCAAGTCTGAAAAAATAATCTATCTTTTGGGTATTTTCTATTCATCTCCCTCTGAACGGTTCTATTTCAGTTCATTAATTCTGAATGCAGAATTTATAGTCTATTTTGTTTTCATAACCTGATTAAATTGTGCGTACCCAACGTTGACGGGTTCATAAGAATCAAGTTATAGAGTAAATTCTACAAGCCGGGGGTCTTCAATCCAAGGCCCTCGAGTCGCATGTGGCCCGACAACCTAGATTCAACTTTTCATAACCCATTCACTCGAATTTCACAAGTATTTTAGCTATTAGGTTCAGTTCTTGGAGTCGATCGCCATATTGGGCTACTGAAACAGTGTGATTGCGTCAACATAGGGTGGCAACGCAGATATGCCTTACCATGAGATTAAAAGTGATTCTAGTATTAGCTCTTGCCCTCTGGATATCAAATAACAAAGCTTGCACCCGGCACTCGACGCCATACGATATTATTATTATTATAGTATTAGCTCTGTTGGTGAATTATCAATGAGGTGAAAATACTGAACCTCAATTGGAAGAACACTATTCAAGGCACAGTAATCGCGAATTGGACTATCGGAGATGCAGATATTAGGGGTGCTATGATAAGGAATCACTAGTATAACCTGAATGTAACACAAACGTTAGTTGTTATCAATGAGTATGCACTCTCCCAGGGTTCTAATGTCTCAGTATGTTTAAAATTCAACTCTCACAATACATAGGTCAGATCATATGACAAGTAATGTTTTATTTATTGTATCCAAGCAGGGCACTTCTCTACAGAAATTATGTATATGTACTTTCAAAAAATAATAATTTTGCGAACGAGTTGTACAAGTGAGTTTGGAACAAAAACAGCAGTACTAGATGTTTGCCTGAAGTAATTAGAAACCTTCAACAGAAACTTCAGCAGATTGTGAGTCACTAAACTTCAGGGACTATTCCGAGGATAACAAAATATTGTAAATCCCATTATCCTGTTGTTTTGATTGAAAACAACGTGACGTATAGTGGTCTGTTTAATTATTATAAATTAAAGTTTTTCCTTTGATGTACGCTACGTGTTTGAAGACTTTGAAGCCTATGAAATTCGAAATTTGAATAACTAACATAGATCAGAGCCCTATCAAAAGGTAACCCACTTTTGCACAAAATACTAACGATATCTGACTAAACGTGTCAAAACGTGTATTACAGGAGATGATGAGAGGCATTAAACGTAAGTTTGGACAAGTAAAGAACATTTTTGTTGAGTAAGACTTCAAATTGAGACCACTGTCGGAATTAGAACCTGAATCTCAGGCAGTCTGGGCAATGACATTTACACCACGACTATGATTCATTTCAAATTATTGAATGGAAAGGGCGTTGTGTTGTGGCTTTCTGGATATCGAAGAAAAGCCAATGTTCCCGTAGATGACACCAGAGTCACATGTGTGAAGCATGATTCCCTCTCTAGAAATTCTTGCCTGTTAGTTCCTGATATTTGAATCTCTCTGACTCGTCATGGAACGATTCGATCTCAGTGTTCTCTGATTGTAACCTACCGTAGTGAATGATAAACTGACTAGTAGCCTACAATGATCGAAATAAGCGGGTACATTTTTCAAAATTGCTTTCATGAATTATATATGGCTTTTGAGTATATTTCTGTAGAGAAGTGGGTGCAATAATGACAAAATAAATAAAATATTACTTGCCATATGATCCAACCATTAATGTGAGAGTTGTATTTTAAAAATTCTGAGGCATTAGAATCCTTGGAGAGTGTATACATATTGACAAAAACTAACTTTTGTGTTACATTCAGGTTATACTAGTGATTTTTTTATCATAGCACCCCTAACATTTGCATCTCCGTGGTCCTATTCGCGATTACTGTGCCTTGTGATAAATGCTTGCATAATAATAATAATAATAATAATAATAATAATAATAATAATAATAAAATAATAAGAATAACAATAATAATGGTCGACATTTTCTAGGACAAATTGGACGATGACATCTCCAATATTTCAAATTCTCAGACTAGAATTCTCTTGGGTGATTTCAGCACCGAAATTGGCAAAGAACGGAAGTATCGAAACATTGTCCGTGTTACCCAGTATATTTGAGACGAACCTAAGTGGAGGTTGCTTGAATGAACTCTGTTGGAGAAACAAGCTTCTACTGAAATCCATGTTTTTCCTTTCCAAGGAAGCAGAAGACCTGTTCATCTCCAAATCCATTACACGGAGTATTCCAACTGAACCACGTAGCCATCTCTGCCGAATCCTCCAAAACATTCCAAAATGCCAAAGTTCTTCTAGGCACCAACCTTAACTGAGAACATTCTCTCTCCTAAGTCAAGATCAACTTCATTCCATGAAACACCCGACCTCAATGAATCCTTAGACCTGACATCGAGAAACGTAAGGTAATTCAAACCGAAATCTCAGAGCAAGTCTCCTCTCTTTCGCCACTAGATCTCGAACGATTTGAGTATTCTTTTTCTGAAACAGCTCTTAAAATCACCCCTCACTCTGCTCTCGAGAGGGCCATGCACGAATGGAGAAATGTGAGCTGTGCTGCTTTAGAAATCCCATAAGAGTTGGTTGTTTGGTTCGTTCCTTAGTTTAGGGGTTGCAACAACGCGGTCATGTAGCCCCGTGTACATTGGGGTGTGTAGAATTTGTCTGATAACCAGTGTTAATTGTGATGGTTGTTTTAGTGTGTGTATCTGTGTTTCTCGTAAGGACTGCAGATGATCAATTTTTCAAGTAGTTACTACTTTTGCAAACAAATGCTTTCGTCCACGACACCTAGCTGCCGACTTGCCAACTAGATTCCATCGTAGCCAGCACCTGGTGGTGAACGTTGGAACTAATATACCGAAATCAAATAATCTAACCTACAAATTTTGGCTTCACACAAGTGTAGTTAGTGGAAAGATCTTTTTCATGCCATAAATCTAAGACATGGGACCGCCGGCTTTACTTCCCCTGCGAAGGAAGGCATACTGAGGGATTTTTAACGCTCTTAAAAAATCCGACGACTTCGGCTGCGTTTGAACCCGCGACCTTGGCATAGAAGCTCATGCTACCAACTATGCCACCGAAGCCACCAAAATCCAATAAGACACAGCGTAAATATCATCTTCCTCGAAACCCAGAAGAATACCGCTCGAATGATCCGGATCACCAAAAGAACCTTCTTCAAGAACAAACTGACCAACATTGAATGCAATTTTCAAAAAAGAACTTCATAAATGTTACAGATTGAAACGGAACCTAGCCAAATAGAACCCCCAAAACCTATGTTTCCATGAACCTAACACTAACCAAATCGCCCAGAATGACGGACAAGTTTGTCAGATATTGGAAACATACTTCGAGACCCTTCTCAACTGTGACCTACCACAATCGATTTTTATCCATATCCTGAATCCAATTCCAATCTGACCCAGATGTCTCCCCACTGGACATTTCTGAAAATAGAGAGAACACCACTTTCCTAAAAAATAACAAGGCTCCGGATGAAGACTCAGTGCTCCCAGAATAGTGGAAATTACTGGATGGCAATATACTACTGCCCCTCCTCCAAACTATCCAATATATTTGGACGACCACTTAGATGCTCACCAAATGGGCCACAGCTCTTATTCATCTCTTACATAAAAGGGTAATAAATGAGATGTTAATAATTACTGTGGCATCTCTCTACCTCCAGCTACTTATAACAACCTCTTCTAAGCTTACTCACTAGAGTCGTGATACAGCCTGTCTCACAAATAGGCGAATACCGAGCCAGCTTCCGAAATCGAGATCCTGCGCAGAACAGATCCAGAATCTAAAATTGATTGTCACACCTGAAACTCAATCACTCTTCTAGACTTTCAGACGGCGTACGACTCGATTGACCGCATAAATATTTTCCAAGTTTTCCAAGAATTTGGCCTAGACTACAAGACCCGGAAGATCATCCAAAGTACAGTTACTGGTACGTCTTCCAAAGTGAAATTCTGATCTGGGATTATTGAGGTCTTTCAAATCCAAACAGGGGCTTGGCAAAATGATGGACTGTCGCCATTCATTTTAAACTGTGCTCTCGAGAGGGTCATCCGGGAATGGAGACATGCTCCTTAATTTAAAGAAATTTCTATTAGAATTCATATAAGCCGAGCGCATGATGCTACAAATATTGATTGCCTCCCTTTTGCAGATGACCTCGTTCTCCTTGCTTCCTCTCCTGAACTAGCTACTCAAGAAACTAATTACCTGCATCAATACGCAGTTAAGATTGACCTCAAAATCTTCTACACCAAAACTCACTTCATTTCTAGAATCAAGCATGCTTCACCACAACTTCTGACGACCCACAGTGGAATATTCAATATGGAAAGATTCATGTCCCTTGGTGAATGGGTTGAACTCAACAATTCTGAAAGGTTTACCAATTTAACAAATTTGAAACAGCCTTTCGACTCACTGAAAGTATATATAACAAAATGTCCATTTCCTGAAGTGCAAAAATTAAACATTATCAAACTGTGATTAGACCTGAAGCATTATAACCAGCAGAATGTTTAACACTTCGAACCTGCTTAAAAACTGGCAATTAAGGAAAGGAGAGTTATCAGAATAATTCTTAGTCTCAACTTCAAAGATAGTGTTTTAAGACTTTGGAGCAACTTATAATTATACATTCACACCGAAAAGATAGCTAGCGTAATCCGAAAACGAAGGATAACCTTTTTCGCTCACCTCTTCAGATTGCCAGCTGAAAGAATTTCTGAATTTTTGTTATCCTACTTCAGAAGTCTCAAAACGATTCCTGCTTGGCTGGCGGAGATCGATAAGGACACATTCCCAAGTATATAATTTCAAAAAACAGACATTCGACTCCGAAAATCACTTAAACACTAACTTAAACAGGCTCATCAAGAGTTTCTTCTTGAAATTAGAACTTCAAGAATCTATAGTTCTTCGGGGAACTATTTGTTAATTTACGCTAGCCAATCTACTTTTGATTTGACGTTGTGTTCGTAATTCCTTCGCAATGTGTAAAAAAGGTTTCATTTACACAGTATATAACGCAAAGATTCTGTCTGGAAGGCATTTTAAATTAAAGTCTTGTTTAATTTTCAAACAATTTTATGTCATTTCCCGAAAGTTAGGATCCTCTATTATGTCCTGTCATATATTTAATATATATTGCTCAGCTTGTGTATTCACCGGAGCTGCTTATTACCGTAATGCCAAGACAGAACTTTGATACAGTAATAAACTCATTCGTATTTACTTTGCTTTGAACAGAGGCTGCGTAGCGTAACGGTGTGGCACGGATACAGTTCAAAGCGTGTTCCTACCTCATTAGAAAGTTACCACCTTGCATGGATGGTGTAGACGGGATCTGGATATGTTTCACGGTATAATGTGGGTGAACAGGATAATGATGTTAAACTCGGGGAACGAATTGAATAAAACACTTTGAAGTTATATTATTCATTATTGCCTGGTTAGATCATAAAGGACAGGTTGTTCTTCAGTCCGTTATGGGAATATAATTATATTAGTTGAATAATATCAATTACATTGAATGTTTAGTAGAGTGAATGTTAGTATGCTTCAGATTTTCGAAGAAAATTGGATTTATCTAATTTATTATTAGTTACTGTAGTACTCGCATATAACAGTAGCTAAATATTAAGTGAAGTAACCGTTTCACAAAGCATGCGTATTTAGTTATTGAAGTTTGAGGGTCGTAACAGCGACGTTATCTGCCCCTGAACATACATACTGCAATGATATTCCAGGTAATGAAGATAGTTTATTCATGACATATATCTCCATATAAATACATACAATCACTTGCATATATTCGTGACATATCGAACATACGTGGATACATTATTGGAGTGAAAAAGAAGGTTGTTGTTGCTTATTTTCGGGGCTGCAATATCTTGGTTATATAACCCCGTGTATCAGGGTGCCTGTGAAGTTTGTATGATAAGCTATGTTATTGTGGTGGCTGCACAAGTGTAAGTATTTGTGAATTGGGGATTGATTGGGAAGGAGGTGGTCGTGGCCTTAATTTGGGAACCATCCGAAAATTTACCTGGAGAAGTGGGACACAAAAGAAATCCGCTCCCAGGATGGCTGAGGTAGGATTCAAACCCTACTCTTCTGAGTCTTGCCTCACCAGGCTGAATATAACCCGTCCCAGCCTTCACACTAGAATTAAAGTTTCTTGTCAAAGACAGGAATCGAACCCGGAACTCCGGGGCGACAGCCGAGATCTCTAGCCAATATACCACAAGGTGGTCACAATAACAGGTTAATTTATCTATGATTGTATCTTTCTTTCGTCTATGCCTTACACTATACGTGACCGAATATATTGCCCAGGACTGTTTGTAATACCACCAAGTACAGTGAATGAGGAGCTAACCTGAGGTCCTGATTCAATTCCTGGCTCTGCCGAGAAATTTAACTCTTGACTGTGGACTGGAGCGGGGTACACTCAGCGTCCTGAGGCAGAACTGAAAAGACGTGGGTTCGATTTATACCTCAGCCATCCTAGAGGTGGTTTCCCGTGGGTTTCCACTTACCCCAGGCAAATGCCAGGACGGTACCTACATGAAGGCCATGGCCACCTGTACAGCCATTATGACACAGCTTATCAGACAAATCAAACATTACTGGCCATCGGCCTCTTCCGTGGTGCCTTCCTAAACCATAACAATTTTCTTGATGATCGCAGAACACAATTTGTTAAGACAATTAGTTCATTGATGACTTTTTGGTACTGACAGCAGTGGCTACGCTGGCTAAAGCGCAGCGTTAGGTCATGGGGCCAAGCTCTGTGCTGACTCGGTAGACGCGTGGGTTCGAGCCCCACCGTTGGCCGTCCTTGAAATGGTTTTCTGTGGTTTCCAATTTTCAACACCAGGTAAATGCTGGGACGGTACATTCTGACAGGCCACGGCTGTTTCCTTCCACATCATTGCCCATCTCTCATCTCCATCTCTCATCCCGACGCGCAGGTCGCCCACGGGCGTCGACTAGAAAGACCTACACTCGGCCGCTCAGGAGGCTACACGATAAAATTTAAAAAAAATGGTACATGTGATCTTCTTCCTCTTCAGCATGATTAATCCCACATATGTGGGGTCGCTGATGCGGATATTCCTCCTCCGCGTTGTTCTATCACGGACCATTTCCTCCACAAACCCGCGCAGATTCATACTTTCATGAATGCTGTCCATCCATCGCCTTCTGGGTCGTCCTCGACTCTGTTTCCCTGGTGGAAGCATTTCCATCACCCTATACCCCACATAATCTTGATATCTTCTCTTAACATGGCCATACCATCTGAGCCTAGCTTCTCTGACTTTCTCAGAAAGCACCACCTTAAACCGTCTCCTAATCACTTCATTTCTTACTTTGCCCAACCTTGTATGTCCCTGTACCTGGTGGTACATGTGATCAAATCTATAAATAGCCTATCAGAGATAGCTTTATAACTTTTCAATAGCTAACTGATTCTATAAAAGCTCTTAAAATTCAAAGAAATTATCCTCAGAGTAATAATTTGGAAGTGTTTCTACATATAGTACAGCTCTTATTTACATCAAACAAGTGATTGTCTGAGCAGCCTAAAGGCATTCCACAATTTCAGGTAAGTCTCCACATCAGATCTTTCAACACATTATTAATATGAATGTATTTTATAATCATTTTCCGTGTGACATCTACTTTACTTATTATGTCCACTGTACAACACAATTTACTTTGCTTGAGGTGCTAACACCTCTTCGGGGACATATTTAGGACTCCCAAGCAGTTCTTCTTCAGCCTAGTTCAGTAAATTTACAGTCTAAAATATTCACCTTTTTGGTGATGGTCACACGCGTTAAAATACATAAATGGGGATGAAATAACACTGATTGGTGAATGATAAAAGTTATTTTAAAGGATGATTAAAAGAAATGTAAAAGACGGGTTTAAGTTTAAAATATGTCGATCTAATTGTCCGGTGTGCTGAATTTGACGGTGGGAAATTACTTATTCAAACAAGATGTTCAGTAAAGAACATATAGCCTACTTTCTCCTAAATGTATGAGTATAGTTATAACTCGTTGTTATTATCAAAGAGTATAATAGAACTATTCTTTGTTGAAGGCCATAGAAACGATTTTCCTCTACCAAACGCCACAATCTAGATAAAAACTGCTACCATCATTGAAGAAAGAAAGATAAGAAGTATCTCAAGAATGTTATGGATCTGGAGACATAATCGACCGGACTGGCTGCGTGGCTCGGCGGTAACGTTCTCGCTTGCTGGGCCCTAGGTTGCAGGTTCGTATCCTGGCGCAGTCAGCTGGCATTTGAGGGTGCACAAATGCGAGGGAGCCGTGTCAGTACATTTACTGGCACGTTAAAGATCCCCTTCGGGCCAAAATTCCGGCACCCCGGTGTCTCTAAAATCAGCAGTAGTTAAAAGGGATGTAAAACCAATAACATTATTATTATTATTATTATTACATATACGACCTGCCGTGGGCAACATCCAACTTTGAGTTGAGGCATGTCTTTACACGTCTGGTTGTGCATGGCTTTCACAACCCTAATTGAATTAACAAATCTTTCCATGACCCTACAGAGACGTGTGTATACAAACTATGTGGATATTTTCGATAATATAATCCTAACAGAGCGAGTGCATTCTAGCGGCCAGAAGAAGAAACTTTTCAATAAAATCTGGAAGTTACCTTTTTGGCAGCTAGATGTCTCGAGTAAATCTGCTGGCGAATTATGTTTTAAGTAAATATATATTTTACACCATAATGTGCACAATATAACGCTTAATAACATTTTCAAGTAACGCAAAATAGGCTGTTACAAACCCTTTAAAATAAAAAGTTAAAATGTATCGTAGTATCACCTTGTCATTCTTCAAATTCGATGCGCATAGAATGATAATGGTATAGTAATCAATGGATCCCCACGTAGACTAGTCGTGACATCTATTGGTGAAATATCGAACAATATAATCCTAACAGAGCGAGTGCATTCTAGCGGCCAGAAGAAGAAACTTTTCAATAAAATCTGGAAGTTACCTTTTTGGCAGCTAGATGTCCCGAGTAAATCTGCTGGCGAATTATGTTTTAATTAAATATATATTTTACACCATAATGTGCACAATATAACGCTTAATTTTAAAACATCTGAGTCATTACAAAACAATAAACATATAACATTTCAAGCAAAAAACCTAGTTCTGATCGGGTTTGAACCATCGGAATTTGAGCGATAGTCTAACGCTCTACCACTGAGCTAATTGTGTCAATGAATATCGTTCTATTTAAAATGACTTACATAGAACTTGTTAGCAAATAATGATTTATACTAAACGATTTCATCACTGGAGTATATTATTTATATATAAAGCATTTCATACAAAGTTTATTTATTTTTTATCAGTACGCTATATTGCATGCAATACTCAAATTAGTGAAATATAAGTCCGGCACAAGATATCCGCTGCCATCTTGTCTTATTACTGAATCAGTTCAGCTTTTTAAAATCACGTCTGCACTATAGTATTACAAAATAAACTTTTAATTTCGAACGTGCCTCTTCCTTTAGAACAGTTAAAACGATTCTCGGCTCGATAATCGGAACTGGTGGGTCCCATGATATGGATTATAAAGTTTGCATAATTCGCACGGCCGCCATCCTGAAATGGTATGGCGGACGACCTTGTAATTTGGTCACAAGACGCATCCTATACGAAGGTATGTTGTTACCAAATTTGGTAGAGATCGGATGATTTGGTTAGTCGTTATTTGATTTTACGTTTTTGAACGTTTGAGTGGCCGCCATTCCGTTTTAGTAAAGATGGCGGTGATATAAAACATGACACTGAGGTGTCCTTTGCTAGTGATACCTTTGTACCAAATTTCGTTCAATTTGCATTCACCGTGTTCGAATTTATAGGGGGGGGGGGACAGACATTCAGAGTACACACACTCACACACACACAGACACACACACACACACACAGACTCACACACACACATACACACACACACACACACAGACTCACACACACACATACACACACACAGACAGACACACTTTTTTCGCCCTGTGTTGATCTCATAAGTCTACTTTCATTTTTTGCAAAAATCGAAAGTAGGCTAAAAAGTAGTCGTCATAATATCCGACTACATCACTATCAAATTCCACAGCGGATACTACAGGACAATTGTCCTTTTATTTTCCTGAATAAGGTTAATTTCTACAAACTCGGACATCAATTTTCACTGCACCTCACATTAGAATAAAAGAAGAGAAGTGTATTAAATTAAATGGGATAGAATAATAAAGAGTAGAAGAATTCAAATATTTGGGCTCAATAATAACGGAGAATAGGCCTAACAGAACATCAGTGGATATACAAGAAAGAATAAAAAGTGGAAATAGATATTATTACGCTCTGCAAAGCATGTTTAAATCCAGAAATGTTAGTTGGAATACTAAAGTAAAACTTTACAATAGAATACTAAGACTTGTGGTTATGTATGGATCGGAAGGTTGGGTTCTGAATAGAAGAGAAGAAGACTGGCAGCGAAGATGGGAAAGGAAGATCTTGAGGAAAATATATGGGCCAGTGAGAGAGGAGAAAGGTTGGAGAATAAGGACAAATGTGGAACAACAGGAGCACTTCGGACATGCAGATATTGTGGTGAAAATTAAGCAGGGGGAGGATAAGATGGGCAGGACATGTACAGAAAATGCCAGCCAGAATCGCGTAGTGTCAAAAAGGTGTTTACACAAAGACCGGATGGAAGAAGGAGAAGAGGAAGACCCAAGAGACGTGATGACGATCTTACGAGTCTGGGAATCAGGAACCGGAGAAGGAAGGCGGAAGATAGAGATGAATGGAGGCAGGTGATAAAGGAGGCCAAGGTTCTTCAGGGACTGTAGCGCTGACCAGTAAGTAAATAAGATACATTGTTAGTAGACCAACACTGTTTTGTACATTGTAGCTCTAGTTATTTACCATCATCACAGCAGAGTCATTTTCGCACAGTACTGTATATTAGTTTACAATTCTACGGTATTTTAGGGAGTATTGCTTAAGCGTATCACAGCAATAGTAGCTACACCTTCAAAGATTAGTTGGGAGAGGAAGACTGATTTGGAATTTGAAATAAATAGTTTATTCCTCG
This sequence comes from Meconema thalassinum, assembly GCA_946902985.2. NCBI lineage: Eukaryota > Metazoa > Arthropoda > Insecta > Orthoptera > Tettigoniidae > Meconema > Meconema thalassinum. The sequence goes on along the minus strand of OX336390.1, from coordinate 147,889,107 downwards.
GATGCTTGATGCCTTATTATTTATCAGTAATAATTGTCACACTTAGTATGTTCACTGGCGTCTTGTTTTTGGAGGGCAAAGACTGGATGGTTGGTTGATTCCTCAGTTTGGGAGTGCGACAACGCGGTGACATGTAGCCCCGTGTACTTTGGGTGTGTGTAAATCTGTCTGATAACCGGCGTTAATTGTGATGGCTGTAATAGTGTGCGTTATTTGTAATTCAGGTAAGGACTGCAGACGATCAATTTCAAGTAGTTCCTTCTTTTTCTACCAAATGCTGCCATCAACGACACCTAGCAGTGAACTTGACTACTAGATGCCATCACAATCGGCACCTGGCGACGAACAGTGGAACTTAATAGAGCGTTAATCAAATCTAACCTACAAATTTAGCTTCACACAATTGTAGTTAGTGGAAGGTTCTCTTACATGTCATACATCTACTGTATGACATGAGCCCGCAGGCTTTACTTCCACTCCGATGGAAGGCATAGACCTACTGAGGGACTTTTATCGCCCTTAAAAAATCCAACGACTTCGGTCAGGTTTGAACCCGCGATCTTGGGCATAGAAGCTCAGCATGCTACCAACTACGCCACCGAAGCAACGAGGGCAAACACTGTGGATGTCATTGTAGGTTCGGTAGTGATTTGTTGGGCTATTTTTTGTTGTATATTTGGATCAGAAGATGCTCGCTTGTCGGGTTAGTTTTCTCCCGCTTCTGTAGTCAAATATTCAGGGTAGCGGCTTCGGTGGCGTAATTGGTAGCATGCTGAACTGCTGTGCCCAAGATAGTGGGTTCAAACCCGGGTGAAGTCGTCGGATTTTTTAAGAGCGTTAAAATCCTTCAGTATGCCTTCCTTCGGAGGGGAAGTAAAGCCCGCGGTCCTATGTCATAGATTTATGGCATGTAAGAGATCCTTCCACAGACTAAACTTGTGTGGAGATAAATTTCTAGGTTAGATTTCGTTGGAACGCTCTATCAAAGTTCCAACGTTCACCACTAGGTATCATTGATATCTGGTAGCGAAAGTTGGAACTACTTGAAATTGAACGGAACTTGTAGCTCACCCTAGTGGTGTCCGCTTGAAGCAGCTACAGTTCTCGGACACTCCCGGCACTAAAAGTCATATGATAAATAAATATTCAGGGTGATTCTTAATTTCCATTACAGACTCTGAGGGCTTGTCATGGGGACCGAAACGATTAGTTTATCATAGGAACTTGTATCTGGAAACGTACCGTCTTCCCGCTACACGCTAAAACCACCACAGCTAACGTTCAAATCTCCCGCATTTTTGTCGCCACTGGCTAGAGTACGTACGTCATTGAGCGATCATTTGATGTCCGATATCACCTACAGGTTGTATTCCCTACCTTCTTCCACGAAATCTGACGGGTGCCACGTACTTGATATTATTTGAAGTCGTACTGCATGAGTTCTTACACGACGTGCCACTGCATGTGCTTCAAAACACGATGACACACCACCTCACTTTTCTCTTGCGGTCCGAGATCATCTGCACAACAGATTTGGGTAACAGTGGATAGGTTGTGGTGGCCTGATTGCTCGGTCTGCACGTTCATCCGACTTGACACCGCTAGACTACTTCCTGTGGGGTCTTATGAAAACCTTGTGGAATCCGAAGAGGACTTGCTGGCGTGGGTTATGGCTACGGGGGATGTTGGAGGACCAGAGATTAGTGATAGTGTGTCCCAGAACATCATCATCATCATATTAATTTTTAGCCTATTTTCAATTTTGAAAAAAATAGGCTTATGAGATCACCTTTTGTCCGTGTGTGTGTGTGTGTGTGTGTGTGCGTGTGAGTGTGTATGTGAGGTGTGTGTGTGTGTGTCCCCTAATAAAATCTAAACTGCTGGAGCGATTTCAATGAAACTCGGTAAGTTCATAGCACTATTCCCGGCGACCTCGACCGTGCCCTTCAAATTTTGTTACATCTCACCAATCCAACATGGCGGCTGTGCGAAATACTTCCCTAGCAATCAATATCTCCGAAACTATTACCGATGTCGCCCTGAAATTGTGTTCGGTGATAAAGGGCACTACTAGAAGTTCACCTATCAGACTTTCAAAAACCTGGTGACTATAAAACCAACAGGGCGGTCAAGCGAATTTGAGATTTAAATAGACATTTCTCGCGATTTAACTATCCAAACGTAATGAAACTTGGTACAGCAAATGTTTATACACATTGTAATGCACTGGAGTCTAATTTAGTTCAATTGTTTACATAACCTCAAAATGGCGGCTGTGCGAAATATTTCACTGGCATTCTATATCTCCGAAACTATTACAGATATCATCATGCAATTTTGTACGGTGATAAAGTGTACTGAAACAAGTTTACCTATGTATATTTCATAAATCTGTAAAGTACAAAACGAACATGGCGACCAAGCGAATTTGAAATATTTTAATAGACTTTTCTCGTGATTTAACTCTCTGAGTGCAGTGAAATGTGGTACAGTAAATGATTTTGCAGATTGTAATGCACTGCCATCTAATTTAATTCAATTATTACATAGCCTCAGGATGGCGGCTGTGCGAAATTTTAAAATTAAGTTTTTATTCTTGTGTCGTAATCATGCGATCGAAGTGAAAGCTTGAATAATGAAGCTAGGCAATAATTGTTCTTGAATGGTACATAACTCTATGGCCTATACATATAACAATCCTAAATGGCGAGCTTCCGAAATATTTAGACGGTTCTCAATATCTATGAATCTTTTACAGCAACCAAAGTGAATTTTTTATGTTCATAGAGACTATGAGCATATGTTCACCTATAGGACTTTCAGTAACCTGGTGAGCACAAATCCAACATGGCGGCGACGCGAAGTATAAATATTTAAATGGACGTTTCTCGCGAATTAACTATCTGAGTGCCGTGAAACGTTGCACGTTAATTGCTTATACAAATGTTGATCCACTGGCATGTAATTTATTTCAATTGTTTGTATAATCACAAGATGGCTGGCATGCGTACTTTTAAAATCTCGTTTTTACTTCTTGTGTTCTAATCATGCGATTGAAGTTTGAATACCACACGTACACAATAATCTTAATGTAATAGAACAAAAATAATAATCCATCCTGGCGACCATATGAAATATTCAGACGGTTCTCAATATCTACGAATCTGTTACAGCAATTAAACTGAAATTTTGTATGTTGATAGAGACAATTAACATGAGCAGGATATATGAAAATAGGCTGTATATTTTTTCACGGAACTACTTGTTAATAAAGATATTCACTTCTAAAATGTCTTTCGGTCGATTCAAAATGGGGTACTTGGCCGATATGTGTCTAATTTTTAGCCTACTTTTCACATGTTGCAACAAGTAGTTCCGTGAAGAACTATACAGCCTATTTTCATATATCCTACTTATGTTATCTGCCACAATCAACATACAAAATTTCAGTTTAATTGCTGTAACAGATTCGTAGATATTGAGAACCGTCTAAATATTTCAGATGGTCGCCAGGTTGGATTTTTATTTTTGTACTATTACATTAAGATTATTGTGTACGCGTGGTATTCAAACTTCAATCGCATGATTAGACAACAAGAAGTAAAAACGAGATTTTAAAATTACGCACAGCAGCCATCTTGTGATAATGCAAACCGTTGAAATAAATTAGACGCCAGCGGATCAACATTTGTATAAGCATTTAACGTGCAACGTTTCACGGCACTCGGATAGTTAATTCGCGAGAAACGTCCATTTAAATATTTATACTTCGCGTCGCCGCCATGTTGGATTTGTGCTCACCAGGTTCCTGAAAGTCCTATAGGTGTACATATGTTCATAGTCTCTATGAACATTAAAAAATTCAGTTTGGTTGCTGTAAAAGATTCATAGATATTGAGAACCGTCTAAATATTTCGGGAGCTCACCATTTAGGAGTGTTATGTGTATAGGCCATAGAGTTATGTACCATTCAAGGACAATTATTGCCTAGGTTCATTATTCAAACTTTCACTTCGATCGCATGATTACGACACAAGAAATTAAAACTTAATTTTAAAATTTCGCACAGCCGCCATCTTGAGGTTATGTAAGCAATTGAATTAAATTAGATGGCAGTGCATTACAATCTGCAAAATCAATTACTGTACCACATTTCTCTGCGCTCAGAGAGTTAAATCACGAGAAAAGTCTATTAAAATATTTTAAATTCGCATGGTCGCCATGTTCGTTTCGTACTTTACAGGTTTATGAAATATACATAGGTATACCTGTATCAGTACCCTTTATCACCGTACAAAATTGCAGGGTGATATCTGTAATCGTTTCGGAGATATAGAATGTCAGTGAAATATTTCGCACAGCCGCCATTTTGAGGTTATGTAAACAATTGAACTAAATTAGACTCCAGTGCATTACAATGCGTATAAACATTTGCTGTACCAAGTTTCATTACATTTAGATAGTTAAATCGCGAGAAAAGTCTATTTAAATATCTCAACTTCGCTTGGCCGCCATGTTGGTTTTGTAGTCACCAGGTTTTTGAATGTCTCATAGGTGAACTTCTAGGAATGCCCTTTATCACCGTACACAATTTCAGGGCGATATCGGTAATAGTTTCGGAGATATTGAATGCTAGTGAAATATTTCGCACAGCCGCCATGTTGGATTGGAGAGACGTAACAAAATTTGAAGGGCACGGTCGAGGTCGCCGGGAATAGTGCTATGAACTTCCCGAGTTTCATTGAAATCGCTCCAGCCGTTTCGATTTTATTAGGGGGACACACACACACGAATCACACACACACGCACACACACACACACACACACACGCACACACACACGGACAAATGGTGATCTCATAAGCCTATTTTTTCAAAATTGAAAATAGGCTAAAAATGAGGAAAAAGTAGACTTATGAGATCGATCCGGGAAAATGTGTGTCTGTCTGTCTGTCAGTCTGTCCTTCTGTCTGTCTGTCTTCTGTGTGTGTGTGTGTCCCTATCAACTCCTAAACGGCTGCAGCAATCGAAACCAAATTCAGTATGAGCAAAGATGTATACCGGAATATCTCACGTCCATATTTGAAAATGATGTCAGTGCTACCAACTGCTGAATAAACGCACTAGAAATTTGAGCTCCATGTTGTATATCTTGGAAGGTATGCATGGGATCTATTCCAAAATTGGCACTCATATAGATAATACCATTTCAGTTTAATTTCCAGGAGGCCATACATGACAGTGTTGCCAAAATAATTTTAAGCCTTCTGATAGGTCCAATTTTTAAATGCATATAACTTCTACACTATCAATTGGATTTCAACCAAATTTTGTATGTAATATGTGCACAAAAGCAGATATGACTGAGCGTATTCTTAAGAGCCACCAGGGCTGCCAACTGTTAATAATAGCTCTCTCTATTGTTTAAATCCAAATTCTAATATATCAGAAAGTATGCAAGCCGACAGCTTTTAAACTATGCACACGTATAGTACCTGACATTTTAGATTAATTTGGAATAACTTATATACGTCAGTTCTACCAACATGATTATAAGCTTGCTGATAGTACCAATTTTTAAATACATGTAACTTCTATACTATCATTTGGATTTCAACCAAATTTCGTATGTGCTATGTGTAACATAACAGATATGACTATACGTATTGTTAAGAGCAATCAGGGCTGCCAACTGTTAATAAATTCTGTCTATATTTTTTACCCTAATATCAATGTGTCAGAAAGTATTCAAGCCAATAGCTCTATACTTTGCACACGTATAGCATCTGACATTCTAGATTAATTTGGAGTAATTAATATAAGTCAGTGCTGCCAACATGATTCTATGCCTGCTGATAGGTCCAATTTTAAAATACATGTAACTTCTATACTAACAAATGGATTTCATCCAAAATTGGCACAACAAGATATCATAATATTTCAGATTATTTCCGACCAGCACACGCATGACATTGTTGCCATCATGCTATTACGCGTGTTGATAGATCCAGTGTCTAACTGCATGTAACGTCCATTGGACTTCAACCAAATTTTGTATTCTGTACCTTAAGAGATGGAACTAAGAATATATTCAGTCACCAGGGCTGCCAACTGTAGTGCTTTATTAGGCTACATTATACCAGGTATATTTCGAACTAATTTGACATTTCGATATTACCAACTTAATTTCGTCATTATTCTAGATAGGTTCATATACTGTAGACTATTCATTGGCATGAAACTTAATTTTAAGAAAAGTAGGCTCTTTAGTTCGTCACGGAACTTCTTGTTAGAAATCTAAATCAACTTGTTTTTCACTAAATTATTGCATTTTAAGAAAATTAACGAATTTTTGCGAAGAGAAGTGCTTGTTTTACATATTCAAATTAGTTAATTACTCATCATGATTCATAATGAACTATCGTCAAAAATTCCACTAAAAAGGAAATATGCACTGTTTTACTAACACATAGAAACCTGACTGATTCTGTGTCTGTGCTGACGTCGGTGGTGGTCATATTGGACCCTAGATGTAATTGGATCCAGTTGACAAGCAGCAGGAGTGGGACAGTGCGGCGAAAATTCGGGAGCTGTGTACGTGTGCTGTGATGGTTTTCTTGCATGTAGCGGGAAGACGGTACCTTTCCGGGCACAAGTTCCCATCCTAAACATGACCTTCTTGGTCCCCACTGCAAGCCCTCAAAGTCTGTAATGGGAATTTAGAGATACCCTTTATATTAGTCAGAAGTAATTTTATGATATTTTTTCGCATATTCCAGTAATTGGAGTATCATTGTGTTGACTAAAAATTCACAATATCAATTATAAAACCATTTAATCACACGTTTAAAGTAATTTGCCTTATGAAGTAAGTAAATGTTTTAGATCTTTCGCAGACTAGGTACAAGCGTATCTATTATGTAATACGCTAAGGTGTATGTTACACAAAACTCAAGCTCCTAAACCAGAAGGAGTTAGAAGGTGTGGTTTGTACCAAATTCTTCCAAATCGTCTCAATAGTACAGGAAAAATTTTGCATTTCTTGAAAAGTCAACGGAAATATATTTAATTGTTTATATAGAGCTTTTAAACAAATAAACAAGACGATAGCCCCTGCCAGAACTGTGTCGCGTGCAGCCCACATAGCACTAGAGCCGGGCGGGTAGTCTGTACACATGGGGCGCACACAACCCACAATTTGTTTTAAAAGTGCGTTTAAACAAATACATATTTATAGAAGCCCGCATAACAGTAAGGCCAGGCGGGTGGTTTATACACATGCGAGAGTTCTCGCACAGGTCCGCTAGTTTTGGTAATTATTAGAGCACTTCATTATTCTGAATCTTGCTAACTACTTTTACAGTTCTAAATAGAAAATACCAAAAGAAAATATTTTAACAGACCTGAACTCCCTGCTAACAGAAACAAACACCATCCGATCTTACCTGAAAACAAAAGAGACACTTTCGTTAGTATCCAACATTACACATTAATATTTAATGAACAGCACTCACTATGGCTTACAGTGTATTGTTAATTATAAATGTACGTATTTGGCTAACGTCATGTTAACAGTTTTAATTTGGCTAGTATGGCATTCATTGATTTAATCAGGGTCCAGGGCCTAGGGTGGCTAGCATTCTTGGCTGTCACCCCAGATGTCAGGTTTCGATTCCCAGCTGTGTTAAGAAATTGAACTCTGGTCTGAAGGCTGGAACGCGATACACCCAGCCTCGTGATCTAAAACTGATAAATGGTGGGTTCGATTCCCACCTTAGCCATCCTGAAAGTGATCTTTCGTGGTTTCCCATTTCTACTCCAGGCAAATGCCGGATGGTTCCTAACTTAAGGCCATGGCCGCCTCCTTCCCAAACTTCACCTCAATTACAAATGCAAACGCTAGGACAGACACCACAATAAAACAGGTTATGAGGCAAATTCTACTCACAGCCAAGTACACGGGGCAGAATGACCATGATAATGAAGCACACTGTAATGAAGTAATAACAACAATTTAATCAGATAGCTGCCTAATGAATACAGTTGAAATATAGAGACTTAAAATGGAGACTGATCAAGAGTTAATTTTTAGCCTACTTTTCACATTTTGCAAAAATGAGGAAAAAGTAGACTTATGAGATCGGGCAAATGTGTGTGTGTCTGTCTGTCTGTCCTTCTGTCTGTCTGTCCTTCTGTCTGTCTGTCTGTCTGTCTGTCTGGCTGTGTGTGTGTGTCCCCCTATCAACTCCTAAACGGCTGCAGCAATCAAAACAAAATTTGGTACGAGTAAAGATCTATACTTGAATATCTCACGGCCATATCTGAAAATGATGTCAGTGCTACCAACTGCTGAAAAATCGCAATTGAAATTTGAGCTCCATGTTGGAAATCTTGGAAGGTATTAATGGGAGCTATATAAAAATTGACACACGTATAGATAATAATATTGCAGTTTAATTTCCAGGAGACTATACATGGCAGTGTTGCCAAAATGATTATAAGCCTGCTGATATTTCCAAATTTCAAATGCATATAACTTCTACACTATCAATTGGATTTCAACCAAATTTCGTATGTGCTATGTGTACATAAACAGATATGACTGCGCGTATTCTTAAGAACCACCAGGGCTACCAACTGTTAATAAATGCTCTCATTTTTAAAATCCAAATAGCCATATATCAGAAAGTATGCAAGCCAATAGCTCTAAATTTTACACACGTATAGTACCTGGCATTCTAGATTAATTTGGAGTAACTAATATAGGCATACGCCAGTGCTGCCAACATGATTCTAAGCCTGCTGATAGGTCCAATTTTAAAATGCATGCAACTTCTATACTAACTAATGGATTTCATTCAAAATTGACACAACAATAGATCATATTATTTCAGATTATTTCTGACCAATACATGTATGTCATTGTTGCCAACATGATTTTACGCGCGCTGTTAGATCCAATGTTTAACTGCATGTAACGTCCATGCTACCCATTGGACTTCAAACAAATTTTGTGTTCTGTACCTTAAGAAATGGAACTAAGAATATATTCAGTCACCAGGGCTGCCAACTGTAGTTCTCTATTAGGCTCCATTATGCCAGGTATACAGTATTTCGAACTAATTAGAAATTTCGATATTACCAACTTAATTTCGTCATTATTCTAGATAGATCCATATAGATTAATCATTGGCATGAATCTTAAGTTTTAAGGAAAGTAGGCTCTTTAGTTCGTCACGGAACTTCTTGTTAGTAAACATATTAACTTCTAAAGTGTCGTTCAGCCGATTCAAAATGGGGTACTTGGCCGATATTTGTCTAATTTTAAGAAACTAAATCTAAATCTAATCCACGTAAAACTGGATGTCCCGTGGCTCATGATCACATCACGCCATTAAGGGTCACGTAAAATTACAAGCTTCCTGCCTTTAGTCCATAGCTATTCACCCCAATATCGTGAATACGCAAACAACCTCGAGAAACTGTGCATGGACATACAGCCGTTACAGATTTGCAGAGGGAGGGAGTTTGGCTAATCCTCTCTTTGCTGAATATTCAGCTAAAATAATAATAATAATAATAATTATAATAATAATAATAATAATAATATCGTATGGCCTCGGGTGCCGCGTGCAAGCTTTGCTATTTGACACCCAGAGGACAGTTTGCATGTCGAATTTTGTTGTTCCTTGGAGTGCTGTGAAAGTCAAGGAGGTTAGATATCTAAGCTCCTTGGCACTATAGCGCTTTCTAGTAGAGAAAGGAGGAACTTTTGTGTTGGCGGAAAATCCTGAGATTAATTTTGCCATTATGAATACGGCCTACTGAATTCAAATGGGTTCCTTAGCTTGGCAACAACGTACGATGATATACGTGTCCTGATTTTTGTCGCATTTGTCTGCATTCCGTGTTTCTCACAATATAATGTGTTCACATGTAGCTGTTCCTTATAGAGAATCATTATTTTGAAACTGTTTGTTCTCTCTACTTTTCCTAACAAAGATTAAACAAAGTAAGGACAGTTCCTATTCTGTTTGCTCTTTCACTTATCACACTCGTACTTGCTTCCATTATCTGATTGTTAGCACAAATGTTTAACACTTTACACCCGCTCCCTGCCCTAAAGATTTCATTACCAACTCCTACTTGTTTCATTTGTGTCTCCTTTCTGCAACGAACTGCCGTATATAAGTAAGTGAGTGGAGGAAATGTGGACCATTAAGGTAAATATCTTCAGCAAGCAGCTGAATAAACCTTAGCATTGTTTGCTGAGCTTAGCGAGGGGCATCGTTATGCCTAGAATGGTAGCGTTCGTCTCTGCGACGAAAACGGGATACGCTTCTGCTTCCCCCAGTCCCCCTTCTGTCCAACCCCCACCAGTGTTTGGCAGTCCTTAAAATAAAAAGCAAATTAGTCAAAATAAAAATTTCAAAAAACACAAGAACAAAATCAAAAAAAATCCTCTCGGCACGCCGGAAGGCGGAGGTAGATTTCACCGGGCAAACTAGGGGATAGGCTATAATAGGCAAAATATGCAGGTTTTCGTAGCAGGATCAGACCTCATTTATTGCAAGAAAATATTTTACATTTGGAGGTTAATTAACTTTTTTTTCGTTTTTGTATGCATATTTTTATTTTATCATTTTATTGTCTTATGGCGATGGTAACCTTCTTGTCATTTGGGGTTCATTTTTAGTCTACTTTTCACATTTTGCAAAAATGAGGAAAAAGTAGACTTATGAGATCGGGCAAATGTGTGTCTGTCTGTCTGTCTGTCTGGCTGGCTGTGTGTGTGTGTGTGTCCCCCCTATCAACTCCTAAACGGCTGGAGCAATCGAAACAGAATTTGGTAGGAGTAAAGATCTATACCCGAATACCTCACGGCCATATTTGAAAATGATGTCAGTGCTAACAACTGCTAAAAAATCGCAATTGAAATTTGAGCTTCATGTCGGATATCTTGGGAGGTATGTATGGGAGCTATTTCAAAATTGGCACACGTATAGATAATAATATTGCAGTTTAATTTCCAGGAGGCCATAGGTGGCAGTGTTGCCAAAATGATAATAAGCCTGCTGATAGGTCCAATTTTTAAATGCATATAACTTCTACACTATCAATTGGAATTCAACCAAATTTCGTATGTTGTATGTGTACATAACCAGATATGACTGAGCGTATTCTTAAGACCCACCAGAGCAGCCAACTGTTAATAAATGCTCCTAATTTATTTTATGCAAATACCAATATATCAGAAATTATGCACGCCGACAGCTTTAAACTATGCACACGTATAGTACCTGACATTCTATATTAATTTGGAGTAACTTATATACGTCAGTGCTACCAACGTGATTCTAAGCCTGCTGATAGGTCCAATTTTAAAATGCATGTAACTTCTATACTTACTAATGGATTTCATTCAAAATTGGCACAACAATAGATCATATTATTTCAGATTATTTCTGACCAATACATGTATGTCATTGTTGCCAACATGATTTTACGCACGCTGTTAGATCCAATGTTTAATTGCATGTAACATCCAAGCTATCCATTGGACTTCAACCAAATTTTGTATTCTGTACCATAAGGGATGGAGCTAAGAATATTTTCAGTCACCAGGGCTGCCAACTGTAGTTCTCCATTAGGCTACATTATGCCAGGTATACAGTATTTCGAACTAATTAGAAATTTCGATATTACCAACTTAATTTCGTCATTATTCTAGATAGATCCATCCATATAGATTTATCATTGCATGAATCTTAAATTTTAAGAAAAGTAGGCTGTTTAGTTCGTCACGGAACTTCTTGTTATACTTGTGATCACACTGTCCTTATACAAAGTTTGGAACTGATGTGTAACTATCTGACAGTCTGTTACTTCTTCACGCAAAATTTTATCTCCCGCAGAGATTTTAGTTGGTTCCTCAGTTTAGGGGCTGCGACAACGTGGTCATGTAACTCCGTGCACATTGCGTGTGTGTAGAATCTGATAAACGGTGTGAATTGTGATAACTGTATTAGTCTGTAATTCAGGCAAGGTCTGCAGACGGTCAATTTTAAGTAGTAGTTCCTAATTTTGTACCATATACTAACGTAAACGACACCTAGCTGTGAACTTGGCTACTAGATGCCACCGCAACCAGCAACTTGCAACGAACGTTGGAACTTCCCCTCCAGAGGAAAGCATACTGAGGGATTTTTAGCGCTCTTCGAAAATCCGACGACTTTGGCCGGCTTTGAACCAGCGACCTTGGACATATAAGTTCAGCATGCTACCAGTTAGCCGCTTCCCACAGAGTCAGATGGAAAAATGAATGTGATCTCGTGCAATGGCGTTGTCTGGGCAACCTCTGATAGCTCATCCCTCATCAATTTAGAAGCGTTGTCATGGCAACCTCTGATGGCACTTGGCATTTTCTTTAATTCCGAAATCATTTTACTCATCTCTTGGCGTAATGGTAGGTCAGATCAAAAATTCTTTCAGACAATGTTTTAGGTAATTATTAGGGGAATATTGTCCATTTTGTAGGGTTTTGATATTGTGTCTATTAAGAGAGATATGATTAATGTTTCCCGAAAAACCCACTTTTTCCCACCCCTTTGGTCAATGATTGGTGCTATCAAAAAACTTTTCAAACATACATTTTTGGGCCTTATCCGACACATAGTATGAACTTTGAATGGATTCGATATTTCAAATATTAAGAGAGTTATAGCGATATTTCACTTTTTCGAAACAAAAAGCCCCCACCATCACCCCTGTCGCCCGATTGTGCCCTTTAACGAACTCGACCGATATTGTAAGGGGATACATAGTATGTAAAACATTCAAAGTGATTTGTGCAAAATTACAGCAAGTAATAGTTTCAAGTACCTTGGATCAACGGTATCTGACGATGGCAATCTAGACCTGGAAATTACCCACCGAATTCAGGCTGCCTGGTTAAACTGGAAAAGGTTGTCTGGTGTCGTCTGTGACAGGAGACTAAATGTCCAAGTAAAGGGGAGAGCCTATAAAAGTGTGGTGAGACCTGCCATGCTATATGGAGCAGAAACTTGGCCAATAGTACAGTCGCAAAATAAACGGCTGGATGTAGCCGAAATGAAAATGCTGAGATGGATGTGTGGTGTTACTAGGAAAGACCACATCAAGAACAGCTTCATACGAGGAAGTGTCAAGGTTACCCAAGCATCAAGGAAAGTTCAAGAAAGGCGGTTGCTCTGGTATGGTCACATTAAGCGCAGGGATGAGACCTATGTGGGAAGAAGAGTGCTGGATCTTGAGCTGGAGGGCAGGAGGGAGAGGGGCAGACCTAGAAGAAGATGGATGGACTGCGTGCGGGAAGACTTCGCAGAAAAGCAGTTAACCGAAAACACCATTTGGGACCGAGGGAAATGGAAAAGACTTGCCAAAAACGTCGACCCCGCATGAGCGGGAAAAGATGAAGAAGAAGAAGATCGTGTCCACAAGAAACTGATATATATGCCTATATTTACACACACATATATATAAACTTTTGAACTGACGGTGGTTTTGGGGTCAGGGGGATGTGAAACGCGAAGATATGTCGAAATTTTCCCGAAGTCGAAACATGGGACCCATTGCAATAGTTAGCTTTCTAATGAAATCTACCTAATTATTCTAAATCCATAAAAACAAAACAACAGTCAAAATTAGTCAAAAATTGTCAAACAGAAAGCTAAAAATGAAAGAAATATGGCATTTAAATTCAAGAAAAATTAGAAAAAATTCAAAATTAGTCGAAACAATAATGACAATAATGCACGTTTATGTTAAATTTTAGAGATTTTCAGTTCTTCTCATCATATATATTTCATTATCCCACGATGGGCCGTATAATTTCCTAAGAAATTTCCACTCTTGATTTTAGATTTATGCGATTTTAAAGTGACGTCATAAAGTTATGGTTACTAAAGCGTATAAGGTTTTCGGCAAAACTATTGTTTTGTAATATTATTATATATTAGGTAGATTTCATTAGAAAGCTAACTATTGCAATGGGTCCAATGTTTCGACTTCCGGAAAATTTCGACATATCTTCGCGTTTCACACCCCCCAGACCCCAAAACCACTGTCAGTTCAAAAGTTTATATATAATTTATGTATGTATATATATATATATATATGTATAGATATCAGTTTCTTGTGGACACGATAACTGCCGTAATTTTGCACCAATCACTTTGAATTTTTTACATAATATGTATCCCATTAAAATCTCGGTCGAGTTCGTTAATGGGCTAAATCGGTCAAAGGGGGTGAATATGGGAAGCTTTTTTCGAAAAATTGAAATATCGCTATAACTCTCTTAATATCTGAAATATTGAATCCATTCCAAGTTCATACCATGTGTCGGATAAGGCCCTAAAATTAATGTTCGAAAAGATTTTTATAGCACCAACCATTGACCAAAGGGGTGGGAAAAAGTGGGTTTTTCGGGAAACATTAATCATACCTCTGTTAATAGGCACAATATCAAAACCGTACAAAATGGACGATATTCCTCCAATAATTACCTAAAACTTTTGTCTGAAAGAATTATCGATATGACCCACCATTCCGCCACGGGGTGAGCAAAATGATTTAAATTATAAGAAAATGCCAAGTGCCAAGAGAGGCTGCCATGACAACTTTACTTTTAATTGATAAGGGATGAGCCATCAGCAGTTGCTATGACAACGCCCCTGCACGAGATCACATTCAGTTTTCATATGTCTGTGGGAAGCGACTTCGGTATCGGAACTGGTAGCATGCTGAAATTCTATACCCGGCTGAAGTCGTCGGATTTACTAAGAGCGCTAAAAAACCCTGAGTATGCTCTCCTTCGGAGGGGAAGTTCCAACGTTCGTTGCGAGTTGATGGTTCCGGTGGCATCTAGTAGCCAAGTTCACAGCTAGGTGTCGTTGATGGTAGTATTTTTAATTATGAAGCCTATTTTAGGTAGATTTCATCATAACGTTAACTATCGCAATGGGTGCCATGTTTCGACTTCCGGAAAATTTTGACATATCTTCGCGTTTCACATCCCCCAGACCCCCAAACCACCGTCAGTTCAAAAGTTTATATATATGTGTGCGTATATATTGAACCCTACGGTGTTAGGCTGACTGGTGTCGAACCTGGTTCTCTGAGATAGATGAGTTCAGACTAGAGATACCAGCAAGAAACGAACACAAGATCTTTTGAGGGAGTTTAAGCTATTAAAACCCATAGAGAAAATACACATTAAATCACTGCTGTGATATGAACATATTATGACATTATTAGTTAATATAATGCAGGAAATAGTAGCAGAATACTGCAGTATTGGGCTGTAGGATACATACAATTCTGAACTTAGAGCAGAGAGTTTGAACGCTTGACAGTTTGTAAATGTCTCTGGAATTGAGGCGTGGTTTCGTGGAGCCATGTCAGTCACTGTGACCTACTTATGCTGACTGGGACAAGGCAGGACGGTAATATATGGGCCAGTGATTCCCCGTTACATAACGAAAGGTCCAAGGGTGTGAGAGAATGCCATAATAATTTAATGATTACTCGTGATTGGAGTAACTCAGAGCCATGAGGATTGCACATATGTGAATGAATGGCCAGGAGGCTAATTATCAAGCCGTTAAACATTGAAATCGAGGCAGATTTAATGTAACGCGCATTGACACCGTAGATATGAGGCCAGCGCCAGAATCTGACCATATCTTCGGGGAAAACAGACGACGCGGCTTGGGGACGCGCTGGCAGAGGCAATTAATAATAATTAATTGTCCGATCGATCCTCGAGCACACAGACGGATATGTGATCTGCGAGGAAGAATGGACCAGAAGAACGTTATTTCAAGACCAGAAACATACGGAGAGAGGAAATTTTCGATCTACTTTTTCTCTCCAAACGAATATAAGGGCTGTGGAACGGACAGTCGGCGTCAGTTGAAACCTACTTGAGTGCAGAGCGCACACCGCCCGGAGTTCAGGAAGGGGCGCGCGGACTTTAAACAGTTTAGTGCAGCAACATAATAGCCATGCAGTAAGGCTTTATTAAGAACAATTAATAAGGACAGTCGTTCCATATTTTTACAGTCGGCATTATGAGCGATTACTATTGAGTACGCAGGAAATGTACCGTGTGATGTACAAGGTAAGACAATGTCAGATAAGGAAATCGTACCGCAGGGCGAGGAGATGTTATGTGGCATCATAATAATGTACGTGGAACTGTCCAATGTTTTATTATAAGCAGATCATTAAGGGGGACTGTAAGTCCGGCCGAAGGACAATTGAAAGTGGTAATTGTACAAGTACAATGTACAATGGACGAGAGCAGTATATAAGCTATGGGTTAGATATATAATAGGATGTCGAACTGCGCAGGTATAAACGGTGTTATGCGAGTGATGAAATTTCGCAGGGATACCACTGTAATTAATACTCAGGACGATGTGCAAGCATATTTATGCGACATCAGGAAATTTATCCAAGGATAGAAATTGATAGACAGATTGGGGGACCGCTAGGAATCCTTAGGCAGAGAATCGAGACTTTCAAACGAGGTGCGGGCGAGCAGTGAAGGATAGATCTTCAACGCCTGCATTTTTGATATTCTGCAAGGAGAGGTCAACCATTAAGAAATGTACATAGCGAAAGTGTGATTTTAGTGATGATCATTGAAATGTATGTAAAATTAATAGTGTAATAAGTGATAAAACGTGTTGTGTGAATAAGGAAGCAACAGCTTCGACATGGAGAAGCAAAGTGCAGTGTGTTTTGTAAGGCAAAAGTTATGTAAAATGTGTGTGAAAAGTGTGAGAATGCCTTGCTAATTTGCAAATGATGGCGGGCATTACTGGAAGAAATGTCTGGTCGGAGCCACCAGATTAACCAATGTGAGTACCCAAAAACCATGATTTTGTAGTAAATATAGTCCACTGTATGTTGAGTGATTTCAAAATTTATAGAATATGCCAATAAGAGTCAATTTTTGGGAGGTAGAACCTCGAGATATTAATGTTGTGTTGATTTTAGTCAAGTTGAGATGTCTTTGTACATCATTGAGTGGATAAATCGTCACCACTAATATAAAAATGGCAATTGAGTTATATAGAAAGTTAACGTAACGAACACGGATGTTCGGTTATTGAATACGGTTGCGTTGTGTCGGTATGGGGAAAATTTTATGTCAGTAATAATAATAATAATAATACGAATAAATGAATACACATCAGGGAAAATGTTTTAAGCAAAATATATATGCTAAATGGGAATTATTGTGTATCCAAGCAATAGTATTATACGTGTTGGGCTAAGAAAAGAAATTTAATATCAGAGTATATTATGATAATGGAAATAAATATGCAAGAATATAGGAACTGGAAGGGTTTAATAGTGAATTGATTGCAGCTTGATGGATAAGCTTGTAAGAGTAATTGATAGATTTTATCTTACTAATTAAAGGACGGGATCATATCACGATGGTCATGGGAGCCAGGTAATCTAATCGACGTGTGAAATCTCGTATAGCCAAGGGCATACAGATATATTATTATTATTTGCCAGAGCGTGTTTATGGAAAGTGAACCCTAGCTCTGAGGATTGCTATGAAATGTTCCGGGTTCGAATCCAGTGGTGCATGGGAGGATAACAATGGACACCTCAGCATGACACCTGATATCGACCGAGAACTAGCTATTGAATAAATTCAGCTCCAGGGAGTGATTTTTGGACGGCAGGATGTGCACCTGACCGGGTTATTTAACAAGATGCTGGCTATCCCAATTCGACAGGTGTATGATGAATCTCGTTCCTTCATATAATGTAAATGGACCTGTTGAGGCCAGCTATTAATATCCTAAAGATAGGGATAAATGCTTAAACAATTCCATACCCTATCTTGCATACAGTTTAGTTAGATCATATATGTTGCGCAGATCAATGAGACTGCACTATTGTATTTAAAGCCAGATGCTACTGCTTGGAGATGAACGAGGGAACAGAGCGAGGGACGGAGCAAGTGTTTTGTTACCGCCCGACCCAGACCCATTGTATACTGGAAGTGCCAGGGAGAGATTTTAAACGACCCTTGGAGGGTGACGTTTAGAGTGGATAGACTTTGAAACCCTGTTTGTAATAAAAGATTCATTGTTGTATTGTATAATGAATTTGTGTGGTTTGAAACACGTTGATAATTAAGGATCATTGTGATAACTTAATACTTGGCAAACTTATGAGATGTTGAAAGTTGCATTTTTATACTGACATTGTCGCCTGTTTCCGAAGGTGGACACTTGATGCCATGTGCTATGCCCACGCAAGGGTAGCATAAAATACCATCCGACACAGCAGTAACGGAATCTTTGAAATTGAACTCATGACGGCATAAAGTGGAACTGCATACAGTGGAACTGCATAAAGTGGAACTGCATAACAGTGGAACTGCAGAAGTGGGTATGATTACAAGTAACAGTGGAGTTGCAAGTAAATATGATGTGCAACCCATAAATTGGTTAATGCATGGTAGAGCATTTTGTTGGGAAGAGAAATACAGAACACAAGTGTACGCATAATGTAAAGTAGGACGTGTTGAGGATAAACAGCTAGATTGTGAAACTAAAGTGGTCACAATAGGTGACGTAAGATAGTAAGTACAGTTATATGTGTAATTTACCAGTGCATCAGCGCACTTGAGAATGAATCTTATGTTAATCTCATGGTAAATGAATAAATAATCATTTGGATTTGTGAGGATAAAGTGCGAATATTAGTGGATGGAAGGAATAATTTTGCATTGTTTTATGTATTATTGTTGGGATTGTGTTTTTGTTTGTGTGAAGCCATGATTTAAAGCTCAATTAAAGTCTTTAGAATAGAGTTGTGCTTTATTATTGTAGATTTGATACCTTTTAGTCTCAGATCAAAAATATGCAACTGCTCAGTTGGTGAACGGTACATGCCTGAGGACTGATGCTGGCTGGAGGCAGAAGCATGTTTTCCATGATAATTATTCACATGGGTACAATATATGCATATATATATATATATATATATATATCAGTTTCTTGTGGACACGATAACTGCCGTAATTTTTCACCAATCACTTTGAATGTTTTACATAATATGTAACCCCTTAAAATATCGGTCGAGTTCGTTAATGGGCAAAATCGGTTGAAGGGGGTGAAAATGGGGGAGGCTTTTTTTTTTCGAAAAAGTGAAATATCACTATAACTCTCTTAGTACGTGAAATATCGAATCCATTCAAAGTTCATAATATGTGTCGGATAAGTGCCAAAAATTTATGTTTGAAAATTTTTTGATGGCACCAAACATTGACCAAATGGGTGGAAAAAGTGTTTTTTTCGGGAAACATTAATCATATCTCTCTTAATAGGCACAATATCAAAACCGTAAAAAATTGAAAATATTCCCCTAATAATTACCTAAAACTTTGTCTGAAAGAATTTTTGATCTGACCTACCATTACGCCAAGGGATGGGAAAAATGATTTCGGAATTAAAGAACATGCCAAGTGCCATCAGAGGTTACCATGACAACGCTTCTAAATTGATGAGGGATGAGCTATCAGAGGTTGCCAAGACAACGCCATTGCACGAGATCACATTCTTTTTCCATCTGACTGTGCGAAGCGGCTAACTGGTAGCATGCTGAACTTATATGCCCAAGGTCGCTGGTTCAAAGCCGGACAAAGTCGTCGGATTTTCGAAGAGCGCTAAAAATCCCTCAGCATACTTTCTTTTGGAGGAGAAAATCCAACGTTCGTTTCAAGTTGCTGGTTGCGGTGGCATCTATTAGCCAAGTTTACAGCTAGGTATCGTTGACGTTAGTATATGGTACAAAATTAGGAACTACTACTTAAAATTGAACGTCTGCAGACCTTACCTGAATTACAGACTAATACAGTTATCACAATCAACACCGTTTATCAGATGCTACACACACCTAATGTACACGGGGTTACATGACTACGTTGTCGCAGCCCCTAAACTGAGGAACCAACAAAAATCTCTGCGGGAGATAAAATTTTGCGTGAAGAAGTAACAGACTGTCAGATAGTTACACATCAGTTCCAAACCTTGCATAAGGACAGTGTGATCACAAGTATAACAAGTAGATCCGTGAAGAAATATACAGCCTATTTTCATATATCCTGCTAATGTTAATTGCCTCTATCAACATACAAAATTTCAGTTTAATTGCTGTAACAGATTCGTAAATATTGAGAACCGTCTAAATATTTCAGATGGTCGCCAGGTTGGATTTTTATTTTTGTACTATTACATTAAGATTATCGTGTACGTGTGGTATTCAAACTTCAATCGCATGATTAGAACACAAGAAGTAAAATCGAGATTTTAAAATTACGCACAGCAGCCATCTTGTGATTATGCAAACAATTGAAATAAATTAGATGCCAATGGATCAACATTTGTGTAAGCAATTAACGTGCAACGTTTCACGGCACTCGGATAGTTAATTCGCGAGAAACGTCCATTTACATATTTATACTTCGCGTCGCCGCCATGTTGGATTTTTGCTCACCAGGTTACTGAAAGTCCTTTAGGTGAACATATGTTCATAGTCCCTATGAACATTAAAAAATTCAGTTTGGTTGCTGTAAAAGATTCATAGATATTGAGAAACGTCTAAATATTTCGGAAGCTCGCCATTTAGGATTGTTATATGTATAGGCCATAGAGTTATGTACCATTCAAGGACAATTATTGCCTAGGTTCATCATGCAAACTTCCACTTCGATCGCATGATTACGACACAAGAAATAAAAACTTAATTTTAAAATTTCGCACAGCCGCCATCTCGAGGTTATGTAAACAATTGAATTAAATTAGAAGGCAGTGCATTACAATCTGCAATATCATTTACTGTACCTCATTTCACTGCGCTCAGAGAGTTAAATCACGAGAAAAGTCTATTAAAATATTTCAAATTCGCTTGGTCGCCATGTTCGTTTTATACTTTACAGGTGTATGAAATATACATAGGTAAACTTGTATCAGTACCCTTTATCACCGTACAAAATTGCAGGGTGATATCTGTAATAGTTTCGGAGATATAGAATGTCAGTGAAATATTTCGCACAGCCGCCATTTTGAGGTCATGTAAACAATTGAACTACATTAGATTCCAGTGCATTACAATGTGTATAAGCATTTGCTGTACCAAGTTTCATTATGTTTGGATAGTTAAATCGCGAGAAACGTCTATTTAAAGGTCTCAAATTCGCTTGACCGCCGTGTTAGTTTTGTAGTCACCAGGTTTTTGAAAGTCTCATAGGTGAACTTCTAGTAGTGCCCTTTATCACCGTACACAATTTCAGGGCGATATCGGTAATAGTTTCGGAGATATTGAATGCTAGTGAAATATTTCGCACAGCCGCCATGTTGGATTGGTGAGACGTAACAAAATTTGAAGGGCACGGTCGAGGTCGGCGGAAATAGTGCTATGAACTTACCGAGTTTCATTGAAATCGCTCCAGCCGTTTAGATTTTATTAGGGGGACACAAACACACACCTCACACACACAAACAGACACATACGCACACACACACGGACAAAGGGTGATCTAATAAGCCTATTTTTTCCAAATTGAAAATAGGCTAAAAATTAACCCCAAATGACAAGAAGGTTACCATCCCCATAAGACAATAAAATTATAAAAATATGCATACAAAAACGAAAAAAAAAGTTAATTAACCTCTAAATGTAAAATACTTGCTTGCAATCAATGAGGTAAACCTGCATATTTTGCCTATTATAGCCTATTCCCTAGTTTGCCCGGTGAAATCTACCTCCGCCTTCCGGCGTGCCGAGAGGATTTTTTTTATTAGTATTCGTATTAATTTTCGTCTTGGACTTCTATGGTCCACGCTTTACATTATGTTTTGCCTTCTCTACCTCGACTCTCTGCAGTATCTTCTCATCCTTTCTACTACTCCCCTCTTCTGTTCTTATGTGTAGGTTCTTTTCTTTGTCTCTGGCTCCTCCCCCGTCTTCTGGAAACCTCTGTACTCTTTAATTAGTCGTCTAAATTTCTCCATATCTGCTATGTCGTCTTCTTGTACCCCTATCTTGGCTAGGCCCTTTCTCACTTTTCGAAATCTCTTCCTGAAAAATTCGAAAATTATTTTTGTCAGTCTGTTGCCATCCATTCTCAGGAGGTGTCCAGTGTCCAAAGAACTGTAATCTCCTGTTCTTCATCATTTCAACCACACCTTCAGTTTTCTGTTACAATTATTTGTTTGGTATTATTCTTCTTCTCCTTCTTTCTTCGATTCGGCCAACTAGGGACCACTTCAGTTCAACTGTCTCTTCTTCCGAGCTCTAACTACCGCCCAGTGTTCCCGCATTCGTCTCCGGTGTTGTTTTTTTCTATTGGGACCACGCCTTCCCTGTCTTCAGCTTCGGCTTTTCCCGGAAACATTTGTGCGTAGGTAGTTTTTCCTGAAGTGGAACACGCTCCTGGATATCTTTAGGGGAAATTTACATTTCACGTAGATCTTTCTTAACTTCCGTGAACCATGCCCCTTTGGTTTTCTTATCTTGAAAGTACGTAAATATCCGTTTTGATATCCTGCCTGGGCTCATTCACGTCACGTGGCTATAAAAGACAATCCTTCTTTTTCGAATCGTGTCACTGATCTTCTCCACGTGCTTGTATAATTCGTGGTTGTGTCGCCTTCTGTACTCGCTGTTTTCTTTGATGGGACACAGGATTTTCCTCAAAATCTTCCTTTCTTTAGCCTCTAGTTTTCCATTAGACCTTTCTTGTTCATTATTAGAGTCTCTGTCGCATACAGAGCCTCTGGTCGAATAACAGTACAGTAATGTCTAATTTTGGCGTTTAAAGATATCGATCGTTTATTACAGATGTCATTAGTCAGGTTGTATGCCATTTCCATTTTATTAATGCGTGACACGAAAGCTTCTTTCTCTGATAGGTTAGGCTCTATCCATTCACCGAGGTATTTGAACTTTTCTGCCTTCTGAACTTTTCCTAGTCCGACCTACAGTTCCCTGGGCGCTGATTTTATGTTTGTCATGAATTGTGTTTGGTCTTGTTGTTATTATTATTATTCAATGATTCAGGATACATTTGGGGTAATCTTTTCTATTGACATTCCCTGAATGTTTTCCTTGTGTCCGGTGATATCCTGACTATGTAATTAGCCTGTACTTGTGTGTTGACAGTTAATTGATGTCACCATTCATTTATTCCACCGAAATCAATACATAATAGTTATTGAACTGGATGTGAAGCTACCTCACTTATACGATCTTACTGAGCACACAGCTAGCGAGCAGCTCTGGCTCCAACATGTCGTTGAAATGATTGAAAGTCCATCAAGCGCACTGAATGAACATTTTTATTGCATTTCCATATCCATTTGACTTGGAGCACACGGCATGATAGTGGTGAAGTATTGCTGGTAGAATGATGGACTGAGGCGTCCTATGGCCACTCGACCACTAAACGTCACTTACAGCTCTGTCAGATTTCATCACACAGAATTGAATGCAGTCATGTACACGAGGCTGTATACATCACCACTTTATTCCATAAATTAGTTTCTTCTAGGCTTGGAAGTGGAATTCTAGTCAAGGGTCAACCAACAAGCAGTTGGTTGACCTAGGTGAGTGAGAATATCAGTTGCGGCATTGAACCCCATCTACCCCAGCTGTACAGCGAAAATATTTTTTACCAAATTATTTCTTATGGTAACTACCTAAAGACTTTCAAAATAGGGCGTACGGAAAATCTTAATTTATCATATTCACTGTTAGGAGCCAGTTAGCTAGACTGTGTAGAGCGGCTCTTTCACTATGCTGCATAACCGTGGATTAGGCGCATGCGCTTTCCAGTCTTTTAGAGCATTACTGCTATGAGGGACGGCAGGGGTGTTAGCGTAAGTTAAATGAGTCTGAATCAGCTAGCATGGGATTAACAAGAATGCTACAATTCATAATGTTGAATTTTGGGCTTATGCCGGGTTTTATTATATTAAAATTCGAGGCGTTTCGAAAGAAACCATGTCTTTCTTCGTCAGGAATAATCTGGAATACGACAAATGATTGCCAAGAGAAAGCAACAAAGAACATAAGTAGTGGAGTAGTGGTGCTTTCAACGCACTCCAGAACCCTCCTTGACCCACTACTAAGCCTCAGCCATGTTAAATATTTCTCGAACGCATGGTCCGATTTTGACAAATGAGGTGTCGTTGGACTCGGGCTGACGTCCTCTTTGCTATGGACCACTCGTTATATATATTTTTTTTTATTTTTTTCGTTTTCGAAAGTAGGCGATAGCTTGAACACTAAACATGATAGAACGTTATGCCATGGCTCAAACGAATGGTCTTTATGACCTTTATTTTTTATAATGACTTTTTTTTACTTTTTATGCTTTTTTGAAAACACTCGAATTTTGAAAATCCTATATTTTGGAAACTAGGAAGTTTACAAAAAAGTTTGTTTCATGTAAATCAATGATCCCCACCCCCTCTACCCCCCAAATAAATGTCAAGTCTCTAGGATGAAAACCTGTAGTATTGGGATGAGGAGAGAGCTACTACACTTCTTTTTGAACCCTCCTCGTATTTGCCCCGAAGCTGATATCTCGCTAACCAATCATGGGATTTCAACATACAGGGTGTCCTAGCACTCGTAGTGATGCCCCCTACTTTCCTATAGGCTCTTTATTTAATGAAAAGACCAAAACTAAAAGGTCATCCGCTTTTAATATCTCGCGAACCAATCATGCTAGAGGCATGAACGAGGGGTCCAAGGACTCGGGCTGACGTCCTCTTTGCTATGGACCACTCGTTATATTTAAAAAAAATTGAAAACTTGATTTTGGGGTAAACACCTGTTTTTTTTGTGATTTTGCCGATATCTCACGAACCAATAACGCTAGAGGCATGTACGACGGGTCCAAGGACTTGGGGTGACGTCCTCTTTGCTATGGACCACTCGTTGTAATTTTAAAAAATTGAGAAACGCGATTTTGGGGGTAAACATGTGTTTTTTGTGATTTTTGCCGATATGTCACGAACCAATAACGCTAGAGACATGTACGAGGTGTCCTAGGACTCGGGGTAACGTCCCCTTTCAAATGTGGTAGATATTTTTTTTCCACAAAATAATTCACAAAGGGCCTAACGCCATACATGTTGAAAAAACGTTTTCTTTTTCTTTACTTGTTTATAATGTCCATGAAGCGTGGTGGTTGAGAGAGACAATACGGCTGGGTGTGTGTGTGTTTCAACGAACCTGTCGCTGACCAAGGTGGCTGTGTTCAATAGATCAATCGATATTTCGACGGGTCGGTGTATGACAGAGCGAGGGTACGTTTTTTCACACCTTTTACCTTTAACGTGTAAACGGTGATGAGAACTTGGTTCTATGTTGGTCGAAGCGAGTACAGAAAACAAACTTGCCGAGGAGCAGGAGGTGAATGTCATTTGAGCTTATTGGATGGCGTTGATCTGACTTGACAACAGGTGACGCTTGAAGGTGAAATAATCTGACCATTGTGGTGGCAGGGGAGTGCGAAATGCATGTGAACACATGTGAAACCACATGCACGCTAAACAAGTTACATCCTGTCTTGCTTCGTACGTGACAAAATGCAAGTTCATGTGAAATTTGATCTACCGCAGGTGTTCACCTTGGACGTTATCTGTCCACGTGCATGATAACTGTTAACAAGTCACATCCTGTTTTGCTTCGTACGTGACAAAATGCAAGTTGACGTGAAATTTGATCTACCGCAGGTGTTCACCTTGGACGTTAGCTGTCCACGTGCCTGATAACAGAATGTTCAAAGCGTGGGAATCGCTGAATCAGTAAAAAGTATGATGCAACTTGTGGGAATGATGTCACAACCAATAGATAGGCAAGAGCTGCAAACAGCAGTGGTGGGAGGTGAAGGGAGGGAGAGGGGAGGGGTAATGTATGAGAGAGCACAGGAGGAAAGGGAAAGACAAACATGTATGAACATGCATGAAGCGCGGAGCGCTGTACACATAGAGCTATAGGTGGTGTACAACATGTGTGAATAAATAAAAAGTACACAGGTTCACACAACATGTAATTTATTGATCCAAGAATTAAACGTAGAGTTAAACCCTAACCATTTGACGTAGAGTTTATTTCCTTTTTGTTTCAACACTTTTTCCACAAGATAATGCTGAGGAAATGCTGTTTTCTGAAGTTCATGGAGATAAAATTTACCTTTTATGGGTTGATGGTTGAGGTCCTCGAGTAAATAGGTGACTGGACTGTCCAAGTTGACTCGACGAATTCGAAATAGTTCAGTCCCCCACTGCGGCGTGTAGCCCTTATTGAAGGCAGACTTAAATTTTCTCACACGAACAAAATCCCCAATGTTCAGTCGGTGACGTTTAGGATCGGCTGTTTTTATGGGGTTGAACAGTTTATCCAATCTCTGAATATTTTTAGTTACGAGACGTGGCTTGGTCCCAATCGTTCTATGTTTGGTGTCATTGTAACGTGATACTAGCTCAGGTAACATGTCCAACCAGCGATACGTACCCTGAGCGGTAAACGCTTTCCACATATGGGTTTTCAATGTTCGGTTGAACCGTTCGACCACACTGGCTTTGAGGTTGCTGTACGTGGTGTAATGGTGAATATCCTTAGATTTGAGAAAACTGGAGAAATCCTTGTTGAAAAATTCTTTCCCCTGGTCAGTTTGTAGCAGCTGAGGTTGGCGTTTGGAGTGTTGAATAATATGTTGAAAGGCCTTGGTAACTAGTGGGCCAGACTTGCGACGCACAGGTTCAACAAAGGCCATTTTGGAATAGACATCAATGACGGTCAACATATAGCGTACACCGTCGTTAACGCTAGCATAGGGTATCATTTCAACCAAGTCAGCCTACCAAAGTTCATCCACACCTCGTGAAATCACCTTGAGTCGCGGATAGTGACGCCTAGCTGGGCGATGCAACTCGTGAGCAATACCCATTTTAATGGGTGAGGGCTTAAACAATAATTTTGGCATTTCGAAGTTCTTGTTCAATTTCTTGAATTTCCCAATCGTGACCGGTATGGCCAGCTTGACGTGAGGCATGCAACAACTGTAGCCGCTGGACGAGCTTATTGGGATTGTGCCAGTAGGTAACATCCACAAGGGGTTTTAATGGTTTAAATGTCACTCCCGAAGCGGACACTTTACGACGAGTACTTTGACTAGTGGGAAACATTTTTGCAATGATGGTTTTATATTTTTGAGATATATTGGCATTCACTTGTTGCGTGATATCATACTGTCTTTTGTGAGCATGGGTATCCAATAAAATGGATTTATATTTGTCAAGGTCCTCTGACGTATAATCATGGGAAGAGGGGGTCTGAGAAAAGAGCAGCTTTAACAGTCCTGGCGTTAATTTATAGTTGATATTTTTAATGACAGCTTTAGTACGAGCAAATTTAATGGATGAATCGCCAATTTTAAAACTATCATCCTCATAGCGAACACCATACGTGGTATCTGTGTTTCCAATAAATAGATCGGTGAAATAGGGTTCCAATGTTGATCCATAATATTTAATTAAAATGGTTTTCAGTTGTGCTTTATGTTGAGGGGTGGCCAAGAGTTGTGAAAACGGAGACGCCCTGGAAGGGCAAGGTGTATCGGCCATGGCCAAGGATTTCTTTTTTCTCAAAAACTCTGCAAGGGGTGTCGCCTTTTTTTGAGGCGTAAACACTTGTTCCTCCTCATCCTCAACTTCACTAACACTAGTCAAATCTTCCTGTTCCACTTCCTCTTCCTCAGGGTCCTCGTGCAGCGTCTGCGTGGCTTGTGAAACGGTGGGTAGCGTTTCAGATGGCTTGAAAGAGGGTTTCAACATGGCTTTTAGTGGAGGTGCTAAATGTTGCTGAATAAACAAAGCATGATTGGCACGTGATTGTTTCAATTGACGAAACTTTTGGCGAATAGTATTTTTTGCTCTAATAATATGCTTTTTCAATTGACTCTCTGCTAACGCCATGGTGTCTTGACAAATGACTTGCCGGGGAATGAGACAGGGCCTTAAATAGCAATAAAATGATCAAACCCTAAGCGATACCGTCCTTGGTTGAGTTCACTTTGTTTGTCAATCACTAAACAGGCATGACGTTGAGTGTTCCAGCACTTGGCACACAATTCTGTAAACATTTGAAAGGTCATATCCGGATTCACATGTTCATTATAAATGTGACGACTGTTCCTCTCGTCCTGACGAAATAAAACAATGACATTGGCATTGTCACGAATCAACTGTTTGGACATTTTAGAATACGTTTGCCCAAGATAGAAACAATCGATATGTTTGTGACGACCCATGCTGAAATAGCTTTGAATGATGCCTTGACGTTCAGTGGATACATCATCGAAAATCATGAGTGAATCAGGCTTTACCTCATCCGGTGAAATCACATTTTCTTGCATGGAAAATATAAAATAACCCATATTCTCTTTTTGTAATCCAGACATGACTTGATCCAGAAACACGTAGAGGGGTTGGTAGAGAGATTTTGCAAAAATATAAATATTTTGAAAACGCAGACCATTGGGCGCTGTAATGAGCGTTAGCAAAAGATTAGTCTTTCCACAGCCGGAAGGCCCCACAATGATGCAGCGAATGGAAGATGGAAACAGTGAACCATGACGTTGTTCACGTGATGTGGGACAGAGATGGGAAACCATGTCCCCCACGGGGAATGACTCTTGCTGCTTAATAATCTTCATTTCAACTAAGGCTTAGACAGGCTAGCAGGCTGTCTATATACAGGACACCGAGCCTTGTCATAGAAACAGTAGACTGGTACTACAGGTTGACGATGGATGTCTTTGGACGTGTGTTGATGGCCAAAGCTAGGCCTGTCCCCATACATGATCCTAAACAAGAAACAGATCCTGCTAATAAACACTATGTGGATAGGTCAGTAGTGCCACGCACAAAACAGGGAGATTATGACTTTAAGGGAAAGCGGTTAACCCATGTAAAACATCCTCAAGTGTCTACAGACGTTACTACGAAAAAGTATGTGGATAACAAAGTGTATGAGTTTTATGACAAAGTGCCACAGCTTATGGTGAATGGCTATAGCGCTAATCACCATCGGATTATTCACGTGGAAGACCCACAAGACGAAGACGATGTTTGTACCAAGCGTTACGTGACCCATGAAATGAAAAGGCTTTATAAATTTATTCCATCTGTATTTTTAGTGTATCTGACAAATGAAAAACCTGTGAATGACAGAAACCATTTACCGCTAGTCCATGATCAGCACTTTACCTATGTGCTTGCTTCGGGTTTAAGCCACTATCGATTACACTATGATGGAACCATTCACATCAAATATGCCATACCTGATGAGAACCATTTACAAATAAAGATAAATGGTCATAGGATGTTGGTCCATAACCATGAAATGGTCAATGCAGGTGACGAATTATCCTTTCGTCTCATGTTGACATGGGATGAAAAGCAAGCGGGAAAAACCATGAACGATTTCCCACTTTATGTGGAATTGGAATATACAGCCATGAAATAAGCATCTGACGTTAGTTGTGATTTAAACTTTCTTGTGAAAGGTTGTTGGTCATTATCATCATGGTGAAACAAAGGTATGCAGTGAGAAAGACTAAAAAAAGGACTTTGTCCTTGGCAAAGCCTGGGCTTACAACATTCGTGGACAAGCCCTTGCGAAAGAAAAAAAGAAAAATAATGTATTGACCATAAGGAAAGCCCTTCGAGCAGCACAGAGACAGGTTATTCCAAAAGGTCGGCGACAGGTTTCAAACCAAGGGCGAGTGATTCCCGTCCCCAAACGAGCGGGATTTTTACCTGCATTATTTGCTGGTTTGGCTGCTCTGGGCTCACTTTTGGGCGGTGCCAGTGCAGTGGCGAAAACCATTAAAGCCGCGCAGCAGGGCAAGCAACAACTCAAAGAAAGTCAGCGACACAATGAAACGATGGAAGCGATTGCCATGGGGGCTAGACATGCCAATTTAAAGCCAGCCTTTTATCAACAAGGATTTGGGATTTCACCATTTCGAAATATTAAAAAAAAAAAAATTAACCTCAGCCATAGCAAGACATGCCCTGACGCATCAACAAGTGGAAAGCTATGCTAAACAACTAAAGCTTTCTCATTTTCGAGGTGTGTTTATGCGAAACCAATTACCCTCACAACCGGGGAAACATGAATGTGCTGTTGTCAATTTGGATGATCACTGAGGACCTGGAACACATTATGTAGCTTATGTCAAAGAGGGATCTACTGTATGGTACTTTGACAGTTTTGGGAATTTGCCCCCGCCCATGGAACTAGTGACCTATTTTGGAAACAGGATCAAGATATATTATAATGTGAAACGTGAGCAAACGTTTAACAGCCAACAGTGTGGACGTTTGTGTTTAATTTTTTTATATAAGACGCAGCATAAGCAAAAACGCCACCAGTATGTCAGCAGAAAGTAAAACGTTTACAGTGCATGGACGTGGACCTGAAGTCAGCCTAGACTTTTACCCTCCTATCGAATTGAGTGAAAAACCCTATGGTTTAGGACTTGTTTCTCTTGAAACGTACAATCGAATATACAACATACGTGAAAATGTGAACAACAAGTTTTACTATGATGATTCTGTGCTCACCCTGAACTCTGGCGGATACACGGTCGATGACATTTATGAACACATTTATGTGGTGTTGATCAATCAATATGGTTTAAAGTCATTTCTCGACGGAACGCACAAGTTTGAACTTGTAGGAAATACCAACACTCATCGCTGCAGTATTTTCTCCTCATTCAACATTGACTTTAAAACACGCCCCGATTCCATTGGCCCATTACTAGGATTTAAACCACGTGTGTTGGAGCCCAACAAACAACATGAATCGGACCATGAAGTGAAATTCATTGAGGACCATCATGTGTCGGTGACGTGTAATATTATTAGCCAAGTGTACACCAATCAAGAACCATCGCATTCGCTTTATGACTTTATTGTGACATCGCCCAATGGGTATATTATTCGTGAAAACCCTCCTGTGGTGCTTTTTCATTCTGTGGCTGTCGATAGTATTAGTAATATAACATTAAGACTGATCAATAGAGATCAACAACTCATTGATCTAGATTCTACCACACCGGTGACTTACAAGTTGGTGCTAAAGCCACTATGAAATTTGTGTATAAAGCAACAACACCGTCTAGGAATAGTGTTAGTTGTTTGCCACGTGAATACACGTTGACATCTCAAGGCAAGCAGATTTTACAGCATTTGGGTTACCACGTCAACCCTCATAATGAATTCTATCCTAGAGATAGCGAACCACATCGAGGAGCAACCAGGAGTGGTAAGAATTGATCTCCATTCCTATCAAGCTCAAACACCTGGACTCAATAACAATGATGAAATTCAATTTGTTATCAACAACCAAGATATTTACACCCTACCGCATGAAAGTGTCATTCAGATTGAAGGTCGGCTCACCAAAGCCGATGGTTCTACACCCACCACATCCAAGTTGGCCAACCATGGTTTGGCCTTTCTATTTTCTGAAGTGCGGTATGTCATTAACGATATCGTGGTGGATAGCACTCGAAATGTGGGCATTTCCAGTGTCATGAAACTATACCCCTCTTATAGTGAGGAAGAAGGTAAAACACTTTGCATGGCAGGTTGGTGTCCTGACTCGACCAATGATTGGATGGTGCACACTGATGGGACCTTTACTGGATATTTACCTCTTAAACTGATTTTAGGCTTTGCCGAAGATCACCAACGCATTGTGGTCAACGCAAGGCAAGTGCTTTACCTAGTGAGAGACAGGAGTGATAATAATGCACTTAAGGGAGCCGACAATGCCCCCATCGATTCAAAAATTCAACTACAACGCTTGCTATGGAAAGTCCCCCATGTGACCCTTGAAGATAGCAAAAAACTGGACATACTCAAAATGGTAAAGAGAGATATGCCTCTACCCATGGAATTTAGAAGCTGGGCACTCCATGAGTATCCGCTATTGCCCACCACCAACACACACAGTTGGTCTGTAAAAACAGCTCGCTATACAGAGAGACCTCTCTACCTGATCGTGGGTTTTCAAACGAATCGCAAGTATCAACAAACCAAAGATGCCACGCAATTTGATCATCTGCAATTGAGAAATGCACGTCTTTTCCTCAACGGAGCCGTGTTTCCCTATGAAGGACTGGATTTGGATTTTTCAAAAAATAAGTTTGGCCCTCTGTACGACTTGTTTTCTAAATTTCGATGGTCGTATTATCAAAAAGAGAACGGCCCCATGCTACTACCCCAAGCGTTTAAGGCAAGAGCACCACTGATTGTCTTTGACTGTTGTTACCTGGAAGAGTCTGTCAAGCCATCCAATATCGACATTCGACTAGATTTTGAAACGCATGACAATGTACCAGCCAATACCACGGCCTACTGTTTGATTATTCATCACAAACAAGTCAACTATTATCCACTATCCAACCAAGTGACGAGTGTATAAATAACAGGTCATCCCACGTCAAGCCGCTCAGTCATGTCTTGCTTTAAAGCCTCAAGAGACGTTACATCCATGAATTTAAACTCTGAGGAACAACGTTTCAAGACTTTTGCCACATGGCCAGTGCCTTTCATAAACCCTCAAGCCTTGGCGGCCGCTGGATTCTACTATTTAAAAACAAGAGATGAAGTGAAATGTGCCTTTTGTCCCATCATCATAGACCAATGGCAGGAGGGCGATGAACCCATGCAGGAACATCAGCGCTGGTCATCCACCTGCCCCTACCTGCGTAGAGTGGAAGTGGGAAATATATCCTGTCATTCAAGCTATCCCTCACTTGTGACTCTGGGTGATGAAAAGAAAACAAGTTACGATACGTGTGGACCGTATGGTGTCCATGGTGCTTCGGTGAGCAGCTCACCATCAAAAACGCCTAGTTTAGAGACATTTGGACATCATCGGTGTTATGGACGTTACAAACACAAGAGACTATATTGTTGTATCAGTTGCTATCGTCCTTATCCCAAAATGAGAAAAGCCTGTAAGACGTGTTATGATAATAAAATGATGTAATTCTTAAATTCTTATATTTTGCATGTCCCTCTGTCCTACCCTAACCTTAATTTGAAACTAGCATGGCAGGTAAGTCCATGTCATGATCACACCTGATCGTCAGTCAGTCGTCAGTTGAACTTGGTCCAGGCAAGCGTCAACATGTTGCGCACACTCATTGTGGATTGCCAAGGGTTTAAAATTGGTGACAACAAATTTATATTTAAACAAGTGGCCATGATCGATTGTACCACGTTTTGGATATCGCAAGCTACGCATTTGCTATTTAAACCACCCCATGCTTTTGATTTGTTGTGTGAAAAAGACCGTAAACAAACCCAGTGGATTGAAAATCATAGGCAACTAGACTGGAATCAGGGAACCATTTCCTATAAATATTTGGACGTGGTCATGAAAGCACACTTGTCCTCGGCCAATGTGGTATTTGTGAAATGTAATGAAAAACGTCAATGGTTGCAACCATTTTTGGCGTCTTACTGCCAATGTATCGACCTCATGGAGTTGGGCTGCCCCTCCCTGCAAACGCTCATGGATACTTGTTCCTGTGGCAACATTACTCATACAGCCCTATCGCATGCGTGGCATCTCTTTCATTGGTTAACCACCCATGCCTGCTGGGAGTTATTGAACAAAATTATAACTCATGATTTACCTGTGAATGACGCCAGTGAGATTTCTACAAGCGACGTGTAAACATCTACAGCACGTGATACCATGGAGAAAGGCAATGCTACGGACAAAGCCATCGGCAAGTTCTTTGTGTGCAAAAAGAAACTAGACAGTTTTACCAAAGAGGAACTCTTGGCGCTGCCCAAGTCGTTCATTTATTATGTGGCCGCCAACGCGGTCAAAGAAATCTGGCAACATGTACCAAAATCATGGACTCAAGATCCTGTGTTGAGTGAATTGCAACCCTGTACGGATTACGATCACCATAAGCAAGTGGCCATGGCAAAAATACCGTCTATGCGTCAGTGTGCGACTTGCCAGCTAGTGAAACTGTATCACGGTCATAAAAGTCCATGTAAAGACTTTGTTGAATCATTCCACGAGTGTCATGGCGAGAAAAAGCAACAACAACAACAAACACAAACATCGTCCACAGAGGAGGAGGAAGACCAAACCTTTTTACCATCAATGGAAAAGGATATGCCAGACCTGTACTGGCAATGGCGTCATTGACAAAGTGATTCAATACCTACCTTTTAAAATCCATCTTCCAGGTTATCGTTTTTGCGGCCCTGGAACTCGTCTCGAAAAACGTTTACAACGTGGTAATGTACCCATTAATCTTTTGGATCAAGCATGCAAGGAACATGACCTTTCTTATCGCCATAGTCATCCTGGTTTAAGACACGTGGCAGATAAATTGTTATTAAAGAAAGCTAAACAACGTTTCACATCCAGTGATGCCTCAGTGGGTGAAAGGATGGCAGCCCTGATTGTCATGAGTGCCATGAAAGGAAAGTTGATGATGCATGGACATAAACATTGAGGAGTGAGGAATTGGGATTTGTTTGTATTCTATTTTTCTTTTGTCAATTCACTATGACTATGAAATAAAAACAAAGGTTTGACAGAGCACGATGTTTTGTGTTTTTATTATTTATAAAAAACCATAATGTTGATGGCTGATTTCTCATTTTCACATTTCACACATTGCCATTTTGCTAATTTGCAATTTACAGTTTTTGAAAACGTTCGTTTTGATGATATGGATTTTTCCATTTTGCTGATGACACTTTTTAAACAATGACCGTTTGAAGTTTTTGAATTTTCATATTTCACATATGGCCATTTCCAGTTTTTTTTTAAATGTCCGTTTTAAGTTTTGCGTTTTTGGTGATATGGAAACATGGATTTTCCATTTTGCTGTTTTCACATTTTTCCATTTAGTGTATGTCGAAAGTTGAGATTTGACAATGATGTTGATGCGAGTGCTTGACCTTGATAATACTGCAATGTGCTGATGCGTGTTTGGAGAAACGTCGAGGTCTACGACTACTGCAGGTAAGACTGTTTTACAAAAATAATGTCTATTGTCTGCCACATTTCAAATGAAAAAACGAAACTATTTAAAACAAAATGAGTATATAAGTGACCATTTACCCCCTCCCCACCCACCCACCCTACCTCATCGTGTTTGCTCTGGTCAATCATACACACCAGTTTTCTCTCTCCACTCATACATTCACACCTGTCTTTGGGAACAAACACAACCACTTTATTTATTCCCAAAAGCACATTCTCGACATGCTCACTCATCCCAAAAGAACTTTTTAGTTTATCATTTACATTACGAAAAATAATTAAATACTAGTTATTAAAGTTACTAAAAATCTTACTTATTTCATATTTACAAAAAAAACTCAACTTTGTACAGCGTTAAAAGAATCAAACTATTTACCAATCAAAAAATTTAAAAAATAAGGTTGCATAGAACTGTTTTAAAGAGCAAAAGGTCCATGTGGGTTGCCACTATTTACAAAATCTACTATTTACAATGGCAGAAACCATTATTTGCAAAATACTAAATCTACAAGTTACATAAAGCTATGACCCATAAACGATTAAACAATGAAATCACACCTCCTCCTCCTTGTGATCATAACCCCAGGGCTGGCTGGTGAACAGGTCATCAGCCCACACACGCTTGTTATCCATGGAGGCTAGGGTGCGTTTTCTCTGTTCCACAAGATACAAATGATGGTTGCTGGATTGTATCCTGCACTGTTTATGAGACATAGCTTTGCCAGTGCGTAAAACCGCTAGATAGTCATCAACACGTAGCGATTTTACCACTGCCCTACCTACACCTTTTGCTCTTTTGGCTTCCTTACAGTCGAGTGTGCGGTAAGCATACATTTTTGAAGCCAAACCTACGAATTCCGTCATAATGGAATCACCGCATTCATCTTTTAAAACGCCCATTTCCTTCTTGTTTTTTATGGGCAGCTGAAACACGTTGTCAGCGCTATAGCAAGAGGTGTCGAACCAGTCACTATGTTGCCTCATGACGTCATAGGGGTTGCAGTGGCGAATGTGGTAAATGAATGAGTCCGTGTCCATATACAAAAGAGAGACGTCCTCAAAATGGCGTTTGGCGAACTCATAGTGGAATCGATACATGACCGATTTAGAAAAGTCTAAAATGACTTGACCCAAGTAAATGGGCTTATCCATGATCACGCTGGTCTTACTCATTTCAATAGTAGCCAAATCCTCATCGATAATTTTGATCGATTTGAAATTTGGCTTGGCAATGTACCGCCGGGCACCCCACCGCCCCTCCCAGACATTCACTAATTTAATGTCACGGTATTTGCGGACATTCTCCATAGACTTGCCATAGATGCAGTTGTTCATTAATTTAAAAAAATTAATTTCAAACTGCTGTGTTGCCATTTGTCGGTGCTCTGTGTTGAGTCGCATGTATGGCTCAAGCCATGCTTTTTGAGCAAAAGAAATACCCCTGTGGATTTTCTTTAACACCAAGCCTTGGGCGAGGCATTGCACCAACATTTGGATATGTAGCACATACCGATTTTTGTTGTAAAGTGTGCCCATGAGTTTTTCAATTTTCACTTTACTGTCAGGGGGAACCATTTGCTCAAGACAGAATGGGAAATCGGCATGTTCATCATACAAGGATGAGGGATATTCAATATCCACTTCTAGCACATATCCACAGCCTGTTTCTTGGCTAGCCTTGTTCACATCAAATTCTGACACTTGTTTCTCTGTCAGCCAAGCAAACTTCCCATAGGGCAAAGGCTGACTCATGGCGTAACCGTACAAATTATTCACGTCATAGTACATTAAGTACGATTCTGGTTTGTCTGGTGAATAATCAGGCATGTAGACATTGTTCGCTTCGGCATGGCGTTGGTTAAGCGACACAAAGCCACCACGAATGCCCTTTTCAAAAATTAGAACCATGTCTACGTCAGTGAGTAAATCCAATTCCACTTGAGTGTATTTCAAAGCGGCATCAAACGAGAGTCCAGGACTCGTGTAATAGTGAGCCGGGTCAAGACCGTAAATGTGTTGACACAAGTTAAGGAATTTTTCAAACACATCAGTGAGCAGCAATACATCCAGTTTTAGGTAATGCAAAGCATATTCACTTAGCGTGTTCATGCCAAACACTCGCCAAACTTGACATGCATGTGCATAGTCTTCATCGGAAATGGTACTGCGTGTTAGTTTGGAGTAAAATTTCTCTTGTGGTGGGAGTTTTCTTTGCTTTAACACGTCCCAGCTGTTGCAGAAATCATACGGGAATATACATTTCCGAATGCACAACTGAAATTGCTCAGGATCATTAAAATGCATTCTAGTATTTTTTAATTCCTCCTCATTCAAGCCATTCACAAGGCTGTCTAGCGAGGATGCCATAAACTTAAAGGAATCCAAAAATCGAATGCTAAAGTCGCCCAACCACCATGTCAGGGCCGTAAAACGCTCATGGTTTTGGGGAATAATGGTAAACGAGCCCTTGTTGACATGGCCCAATTCACGAATAAAAAACTGAATGTCATAATTCGCCAGATTGTGGAAAAAGACAGCGATGAAACGAGGAGCTGGAAAGTTTAAGTTGCATTTGCTGTGCGCAGTTCCACGAAACTCCCCTGTAAAATGCGAGTGGTCTCTGACTTTTTCCTCTCTATTTAAAATAGGCTTTTCGCAAATATGGCATGTCGTGGCATGCTCATACTGCTGCTGCTGTTCTGGAGATAGGCTCATGGGTACTGGGTGGTCCAGTAATTCCTGTACATCATGAGCCAACTTGACAAGTTCATCCAAGAACCATTTGGCACAATCTGGCCCCTCGAGGTATTTGTAAACGGATTGTGTGGGGTCATAAGCACACACCACATTAAATCCAATGGCAAAGGGTACATGTTTTTGAATGGGTGTGGTTGAGCTGATGGTAGGATCTGGTTCACATCCCGCCATGGGTGTGGTGAGTGCTTCGAAATCTGCATATACCACATAGGGAACAGTGTCACGCTTATGAATGTCCTTAAACTTTAACACAGCCTTGTCCCCTTGTGGCAATATCAGTCTCACCGCTTCCTGAGAAACACAATCTACCCTATGACGTTCCAAAAGCGTAGGTGTTTTAAAATATTGCAAGCATCGATCACAAATATATTTTACACCAGCGTGCTTAGACACTTGTCTGCTTAGCAATCTACTCAAGCTTTTAATCAGGCAATAGTGATTCACCTCTCCATAAGACAGATATAAAAGATGAATGTGGTGTCGTTTCGGTTCTTTTGTGGCATAAAGAGGACCCACAATCACATTACCATCAAGGCCATACACCATGAACGAAAAGTCCTGGTTATCTTGTTCAAACCTATGGATCTCGGTTAAGTCCATAGGGAACGTCACTCGAGTTAAATTTAAAGTATGTTTCAATTCAACAAACTTGGCCTTGTACATTCCTGGTCGACAACTGTCACGTTGTGCTGGTTGCAAAAACGCAGCCACAGACCACAGAAAGCAATCATTGTCACGATTCTTTATATTGACCACAGCATTTTTCGAAGCTATAGCTGGTGGTGTTTTAATATAGCTAGACCCAGCATTCAACGGGTTGAATTGACAAATGTTGATTTGTAGATAATGAATTTTGTCTAAGGCTAGACCACTCGGTCCTTGTTGCAGTTTATCAAATTTTGATAGCAAGGCATTCACCACGTGGGTTTCATACCACTGTTCCAAATTATGGGCTATGAATAGCTCTTGCATTTTACTGCAAATATAAAATGTCTCTTTATGCTCTACGTCCTTCTTTTTATATATGAAATCGCACACCAGTTCTGTATTCACCTTTAAAGCCGTATGCAACCTTTGCGCTGTACAAATTTCAATTTTAAAAATTTGAAAACAAGATTGTAAAAATTCTTTGGGAATCAAACTTTTTCTAATATTGACCACACGACCAGAGCACACACGCGATTTGAAACAAGACTCAAGGGGCTCCCAAGTTAACGCATCCGCAGCAGTAAAAGACATTATTTTGAAAGAACACTCTCACTTGAGTTTTCAGCTGTAGACTGCTTGACAATGGTTCCACTCTAAAGCCACTTGGTTTTCAACTGTATTTGCTATAGCAGTGAACCCTTTTTTTTTCAAATATCTAAAAAGAAATAAAATAAACCACCATAAGTATATCCATTCCATATAGTTTATGCCTTTCATAAACAAAACAAAATCAAACAGGTTATATATATATAAAACAAGTCTCACCTTGACGTGTAATGCTTTGCTATATTCCCGTCTCGTGGGCTAGTGTGGAAATGGTTTCCCCTTCTATCGGTCTGTCTTTCTCTTTCTTTAATATATTTCCCACAGACACACGGCAGGTAGGCTATACACGTTATCTGCAAACAAATAAATAAATAAAATCATTAATTACCTAATCAATAAATAATTGCATGTATTTATATAAAAATCAATAAATATATAAATAAAGAAATAAATACCTACCCCACAACAAGGTTAAGTATTTTCCACCAACACCAAACCTGTTAAACAAGACCAGGGGTTTCATGCAACGCAGTGTGTTCAAAGGTAGTCACCTAAGTGAGCGTGGAAATGATAACGACATGTCTTTATACATGCAACGTGTTGCATGTATAATCTTTTTTTCCCATGCTTTGAACATACTCTTATCAGGCACGTGGACAGCTAACGTCCCGGGCGAACACCTGTGCCAGATCAAATTTCACGTCAACTTGCATTTTGTCACGTACGAAGCAAAACAGGATGTGACTTGTTAACAGTTATCGCGCACGTGGACAGATAACACCCAAGCGAACACCTGTGGAAGATCAAATTTCACATGGACTTGCATTTTGTCACGTACGAAGCAAGACAGGATGTCACTGGTTTAGCCTACATGTGGTTTCACACAAGTTCACATGCTTTTCGCACTTCCCTGCCACCACAATGGTCAGATTATTTCACCTTCAAGCGTCACCTGTTGTCAAGTCAGATCAACGCCATCCAATAAGCTCAAATGACATTCACCTCCTGCTCCTCGGCAAGTTTGTTTTCTGTACTCGCTTCGACCAACATAGAACCAAGTTCTCATCACCGTTTACACGTTAAAGGTAAAAGGTGTGAAAAAACGTACCCTCGCTCTGTCATACACCGACCCGTCGAAATATCGATTGATCTATTGAACACAGCCACCTTGGTCAGCGACAGGTTCGTTGAAACACACACACACCCAGCCGTATTGTCTCTCTCAACCACCACGCTTCATGGACATTATAAACAAGTAAAGAAAAAGAAAACGTTTTTTCAACATGTATGGCGTTAGGCCCTTTGTGAATTATTTTGTGGAAAAAAAATATCTACCACATTTGAAAGGGGACGTTACCCCGAGTCCTAGGACACCTCGTACATGTCTCTAGCGTTATTGGTTCGTGACATATCGGCAAAAATCACAAAAAACACATGTTTACCCCCAAAATCGCGTTTCTCAATTTTTTAAAATTACAACGAGTGGTCCATAGCAAAGAGGACGTCACCCCAAGTCCTTGGACCCGTCGTACATGCCTCTAGCGTTATTGGTTCGTGAGATATCGGCAAAATCACAAAAAACAGGTGTTTACCCCAAAATCAAGTTTTCAATTTTTTAAAAATATAACGAGTGGTCCATAGCAAAGAGGACGTCAGCCCGAGTCCTTGGACCCCTCGTTCATGCCTCTAGCATGATTGGTTCGCGAGATATTAAAAGCGGATGACCTTTTAGTTTTGGTCTTTTCATTAAATAAAGAGCCTATAGGAAAGTAGGGGGCATCACTACGAGTGCTAGGACACCCTGTATGTTGAAATCCCATGATTGGTTAGCGAGATATCAGCTTGGGGGCAAATACGAGGAGGGTTCAAAAAGAAGTGTAGTAGCTCTCTCCTCATCCCACTACTACAGGTTTTCATCCTAGAGACTTGACATTTATTTGGGGGGTAGAGGGGGTGGGGATCATTGATTTACATGAAACAAACTTTTTTGTAAACTTCCTAGTTTCCAAAATATAGGATTTTCAAAATTCGAGTGTTTTCAAAAAAGCATAAAAAGTAAAAAAAAGTCATTATAAAAAATAAAGGTCATAAAGACCATTCGTTTGAGCCATGGCATAACGTTCTATCATGTTTAGTGTTCAAGCTATCGCCTACTTTCGAAAACGAAAAAAAAAAATAAAAAAAAATAAAAAATATAACGAGTGGTTCATAGCAAAGAGGACGTCAGCCCGAGTCCAACGACACCTCATTTGTCAAAATCGGACCATGCGTTCGAGAAATATTTAACATGGCTGAGGCTTAGTAGTGGGTCAAGGAGGGTTCTGGAGTGCGTTGGAAGCACCACTACTCCACTACTAAC
Source organism: Meconema thalassinum (assembly GCA_946902985.2). Lineage (NCBI taxonomy): Eukaryota > Metazoa > Arthropoda > Insecta > Orthoptera > Tettigoniidae > Meconema > Meconema thalassinum. Next base: position 147,847,545 of record OX336390.1, on the reverse strand, counting down.
ATATAGAAGGTGCCCAAAGATGGACGCCATTATAGCCCCATGTTAGGGACAACGGAAAGCAGCAGTGAAGTACTTTCTCAGGGTTCTGATAAGAGGTAGCCTGGATTCACTAAGATTGTAGCCGATGTCGCGGTGGAAATTATCTGTCTGTTTACGTATTTCAACCGCCTCCCTGATGATTCTGGGACGATATTGCTTTATACGGGCAAGAACATCCACTCCTTGGAACAAGACATCATGGCCAAGAGTTAATGCATGATCGGCAATAGATGATTTATCAGGTTGAATGAGCCTGATACATCTATTATGTTTCTTAATGCGAGTGCATATTGTTCTCGAAGTCTGCCCGATGTAAAACTTGCCACAAGTACAAGGAACTCTGTAGATACCCGGTTGTTGCTTTCTCTTAGCAATCATTTGTCGTATTCCAGATTATTCCTTCCGAAGAAAGACATGGTTTCTTTCGAAACGCGTCGAATTTTAAAATAATAAAACACGGCATAAGTCCAAAATTCAACATTATGAATAGTAACACGGGCCGTGAAAGTCTAAATGATAATATAAGAATGCATCAATGTTGCCAACATTAACTTACTTTTGCTTCGTAATGTTTTAGTGAATTTAATGAAGTATACAAATTATATAATAACGCTGCCTTACAACTGGGGCAAACGTACTTACCACTGTACGCCACTGGAGAATAAAATGATAATCTAGAGATATTTTTGCCTGGCACTGTTGCATACTGGTTCATTGGAACTCTTGTAGTATATGGGGCTAGCGACCATGAAAATCGCAAACATTTCCTATAGGAGTGGGTGATACGACCAAGGCGAAGAAATTGAACACCTTGTCACAAGGAAATGTTATTGCTTTAATTCAGTAGTGCCAACAAGATAACGTTTGGAAAGAGATTGAATATTCAGCACTCGGCGCTCAGTATGAGTCAAGAAGCCGCTTCTGGTGCGGGGAATATGATGGTGAAGGTGGGGTGTGGCGAGTTGGTGTTTCGTCCAGACAATGTTCTAACCCAGTAGCGACCAATGGTTTCGCCCAGACTGTGGTCTAATACAGTAGCGACCAACGGTTCTGCCCAGACAATGGTCTAACTCAGTAACGACCAATGGTTTTGCCGGGACTATCATCCAACTCAGTAGCGACCAATGGTTTTGCCGAGACTATCGTCTAACTCAGTAGCGACCAATGGTTTCATCGAGACTATCGTCTAGCCCAATGACGACGAACGGCTTTTACCTATTAATTTCTATGACTGGCTGCGTGGTGCGGCGGTAACGTTCTCGCCTGCTGTTCCCAAGGTCGCAAGATCGAATCCTGGCGCAGTTAATTGGAATTTGAGAATGTGCAAGCGCGAGGGATCCGTGTCAGTAGATTTACTGGCACGTTAAAGAACCCCGTTGGGGTGAAATTTTGGCACCGTTATGTCTCTAAAAGTTAGTAATTAAAAGTGAAGCAAAACAGCTACATTATTATTATTAGTTTCTCCTTATGTATAGAGACCCAAAACCACAATATCTTACAAATGTTTGAATGTGTATTTATGAAAATACATTGTGGTGAATGACTTTGTGTCTACATACTATGGAGGGTTGATGTCCTGTCATAAGCAGAGGATTGTAATGGAGCAACAGTGGCAGATATTCAGTATTGCAGTATAGTATAGATAGAACATAACGATGTAACAAAGAGCTCAGAAAACAGATGAGATACTTGGATAAAATCTTATGCAGTCAAGAGATGACGGGAGCTTTTTAAGTTTATAATATCGCCCGTGTCCTTTTTGTGAGAGAATGAATTACTTGCAATAAGATACTTCCGTACAAAAGGAATTACCTGCATCTATATACTTAGGATCACCTTCGCATTAAATTGCAAGACATGGACTATTTGGCTGGGATAAATTTCCTTCTCAGAAATCTAGCTCTTTGAAACATTGTAGCTCAACTTCATGCACACAAGATCATTGCAATAATTCATATTTGAATTTAATAAGGTTAGAGGTTATGCCAATCCTGCTATCTCCTAGACGTAGCCGTTCCACGTGAAGAGTGCAAGTCTGGTGACGACGGTTGAATCCCAACAATTTTCAAGAATTTTGAAATACGGTATTAGTTTTTGTGATAAGGGGAGTCACCACTGAAAATAGTGAAAAATCATGAAATTTTCAAAAAAAAAATGTTTGCCTTATTTGTCATTTCGAACCTACTGAACAAGAATATAGTACCCTAAGACCTATATCTTAACCCTAAGTATGAAAAAAATAACATTTTCTGCGTACGCGTCAATGGACAACATTTCACATTTTTTACTAAATTCCTTATTTTTTAGCCTACTTTCGATTTTTTGCAAGATCAACACAGGGCGAAAAAAAGTGTGTCTGCCTGTGTGTGTGTGTGTGTATGTGTGTGTGTGAGTCTGTGTGTGTGTGTGTGTGTGTGAGTGTGTGTACTCTGAATGTCTGTCCCCCCCCCCCCCTCCCTATCAATTCGAACACGGTGAACGCGAATTGAACGAAATTTGGTACAAAGGTAGCACTAGCAAAGGACACCTCAGTGTCATGTTTAATATAACCGCCATCTTGACGGAAACGTAATGGCGGTCACACAAATGTTCAAAGCTTAAATCAAATTACGACTAACCTAATCATCCGATCTCTACCAAATTTTGCGACAACATACCTTTATGGGAGGAGCATCCTCTGACCAAACTAATAGGTCATCAGCCTTGCGGATGGCGGCCATCTTTGTGTGAAAATCGATTCCCCCTATTAATTCGAACACGGTGAAACCGAATGGCAGGAAATTTGGTACAGAGGTAGTACTAGCAAAGGACACCTCAGTGTCATGTTTTATATCACCGCCATCTTGACGGAAACGTAATGGCGGCCACACAAATGTTCAAAGCTTAAATCAAATTACGACTAACATAATCATCTGATCTCTACCAAATTTGCAACAACATACCTTTATGGAGGGCGCATCCTTTGACCAATCTAATAGGTCATCAGCCTAATAGTTTGCGGATGGCGGCCATCTTTGTGTCAAAATCGATTCCCCCTATTAATTAGAACACGGTGAAACCGAATGGAATGAAATTTGGTACAGAGGTAGCACTAGCAAAGGGCACCTCAGTGTCATGCTTTATATCGCCGCCATCTTGACGGAAACGTAATGGCGGCCACACACATTTTCAAAGCTTAAATCAATTTACGATTAACCTAATCATCCGATCTCTACCAAATTTTGCATCAACATACCTTTATGGAGGGAGCATCCTTTGACCATTCTAATAGGTCATTAGCCTAATAGTTTGCGGGTGGCGGCCATCTTTGTGTGAAAATTGATTCCCTTTATTAATTCGATCACGGTGAAACCGAATGGATCGAAATTTGGTACAGAGGTAGCACTTGCAAAGGGCACCTCAGTGTCATGTTTTATATCACCGCCATCTTGACGGAAAGGTAATCGCGGCCACCCAAATGTTAAAAGCTAAAGTGTAATTACGACCAACCTAATAATCTAGTCTCTACCAAATTTTGCAACAACATATCTTTATGTGGGAAGCATATTCTGACCATACTGCAAGATCATCAGACCAATAGTTTGCAGATGGCGGCCAAGTATGTGTGCAAATCGATTCCCCCTATCAATTCAAACACAGTGAAACCGAATTGAACGAAATTTGGTACAGAGGTAGCACTAGCAAAGGGCACCTCAGTGTCATGTTTTTTATCGCCGCCATCTTGACGGAAACGGAATGACGGCCACCCAAATGATAAAAGCTTAAATCAAATTACGACCATCCTAATAATTTGATCTCTACCTGATTTTGCAACAACATGCCTTTTTGTGGAAAGCATCTTATGACTGACTACAATATAGTTTGCAAATAGCGGCCATGTAAGTGTGCAAATCCATTCCCCATATCAATTAAAAAACGGTGAAACCGAATTGAATGAAATTTTGTACAGAGGTAGCACTAGCAAAGGCACCTCATATTCATGTTTAATATCCCTATAGCACGTTGTATTTCAACAAGCTATTACAACCAACATTCAGTTATACTACTTGAAAAGGACAAAGAGTTATAACAACACCCATGCATTTAGGAGAAAGTAGGCTATATGTTCTTTACTCAACATCTTGTTTACTAAAAACATCATAATCTTTATTTCTTTGATATATTTTCATTATAAATATGTAAACCACATATTTAGATCTTGTATACACATATTCAGTAACTGTACTGTTTTATTTTCATTAGGTACTCTTTGGTAAAGAAGAAGAAGAAGAAGAAGCAGTAATAGAATAAAAACAAAACAACTTGTGTTCTTTCATCTGTCATTCTGCTGTTGAGTTTCAGGTTGTTTGTTTTGAGTAAAGTTTAGTTCAGTTTTATGCCATAAAATATGGGAAGAGTCCAGAATACAAGAAAAAATGTTGCTAGAAGAAATAAGGACAATATTGCAAAACGGTATGAGGTGCAACCTGCAAGTCTTGTAAGTATTGATACAGACACAGGTATCAATGATGAAAGAGGGGTTATGTTACTACCCAATGATGATGTTACTGTAAAAAGTACATCTGAACCAGGTATCTCATGTTCTAATAATGAGAACGAAGTTCCCGATAAACCTACAGGCTTCGCGCTTTACATTAGCTATAACACTGAAGTCACATTTGACGATAATGCGCGTAAATATATTTTGGTAGATGGAAACAAACTATCAAATTTTATGGAAACATTTCCTTGTCCTGAGTGTGCAAGGAACCTTCAAGTCTTTCAATGTTGAGACATGCACAGCTTGAGGAAGAAAACAGGAAAATAGAAGCGGAGGGGAAAACATATGGTGCCGGTGAATTTTGAACGTCAACGACCGAACTCTGTTTTATTTTACGATGTATATATATATTTTTTATTGTACACTGATATGATAATGTGACCTAATATTGATGTATAATACAAGCCTTTGACCTAATATATTGTGTAAATTTATTTCACAACCATAAACTAAAAAATATACTTGAAATATTACTGTTGAACATACGTTTACTTTCAAACGCAGTTTTTCGAAAGTTTGAATTTCGACAAATTTTCAGACAAAGATCGATATATCTAGAGAACCAATTGAGATAGAGAGTTCATATTTTCACCAAATATTCAGTAGATCTTTTGAAAAATATTTAGCTAGAATTAGATTTTTAAGTGAATATGTTGCATAGAAACATAATTTTATATATATGCATGTCTTTTTGAAAAAAAGTCTAAAGTTTACTCTATGATGTTTTGAAAACCACTAATGCTACCATGATAAATCTACCGAAATATTTATATTAGATCATTATCTTCAAAATGAGACCATGAGCAGGGCAATATGTTGGATAGTTTTTTAGATATATCACTTTGAAATATGGTCTGAAAATCGTGGAAAAAAACAGTTTTTATTCGCTGTAGCCTGTATGTGGCAACGTTTTGGCCATTTCATATTTTTGTATTTTTGTTAGCCTACTACACACTAGAAAAAATAGTTAAGCCATTTTTATTGTGTATTTCAAAAAAAGTATTTTATCAGTGGAATAATTCCCTTTATGCGAATTTTTTTTAAAATACAATACTTTTATTTTCTGACCTTATTAAATTCCAATATGAATTAATGCATCGATCTTGTGTGCATGACGTTGAGCTACAATGTTTCAAAGAGCTAGATTTCTGAGAAGTAAATATCTCCCAGCCAAAAAGTCCATGTCTTTCAATTTAATGCGAAGGTGATCCTAAGGCATCTTACTAAGCATATAGATGCACGGAAGTATCTTATTGCAAGTAAATTATTCTCTCACAAAAAGAACACGGGCGCTATTATAAACGTAAAAAGCTCCCGTCAGCTCTTGACAGCAACATTTATGGCAAGCCTGCCTTTATTACCTGGGATTTTATGAGATGAAAAAGAAAAATCAAATTAGCTCCAACATTCTTGGACGACTTGCCACAGTGATGAAGATTACGTGAATGATGCAGACATCATAAACACCTAGTCCCTGAAACAGGGGTTAAATTTCCACGGCCTGGCCTGGAACCGAAGCGGGGACGTTTCAGTTAAAGCATTAACCATATAGGATATTCCACAAGAACGCGATTTTATACGGAGGTTAAAATCCGGCCATCGTAGTATCAATGCCCTTAGTTTCCTGATCACAATGTTTACGGGAAGAATGTCGTAAATTTGAGCTATGTATCATCTTGTATCAGATCGTCTACGTGTTTACTGCGCGTTCTCGCCTGGTTGACAATAGACGAGCAGTGTGGACACTGGATATCAGGGACATTTTATAGCCAGTTCAAGCTTGAATCATAAAGTGCCATTCTGTGTGGAATTATGGACTTTATCACTTATTTGCTGTTCTACTTGGTGCGAAAGCTACTTCAGAATGAATTGCCCGTCAGTTTGATCTTAGCAGTTAAATGTTTCCCCAAGTCCTCCACCAAGCATTCCTTCCTTTAACAATACCTAATAGTTGTACGAGATGTATGATAAGCTACTGTTTTTATTTGATACTATGACAGTCGATATGTCATAAATTCAAAACGGGTAGTAATTTCTATGGCTTAAAGGGAACATCGCTGCAGTCAAACTCCTGATCTCGATAAAACGTTTCATGATTGTTGAGCAGGTTGCACAATAAACACATGTGATGCCATTTCATTCCAAAATTCATATGGGTTATCACTACAGAGGGTGAAATTGTATACGTTTTTATATGGACGCGAGATTTGGAGTAGGCTAGAGTTATGATATCCTTTCAAACCAATCGCGCTGTTCCAACTACTTCTCTCATCATGCACAATAGGTAGAGCCCTGCGCGGATAAACAAACGTTTTCCGCATCCGCCCCGCATCCGCACGACTGTTATCCGCATCCACCCTGCATCCAAACGACTGTTATCCGCATCCGCCCCGCAACAGCACGGCTGTTATCCGCATCCACCCCGCAACCAAACGACTGTTATCCGCATCCGCCCTGCATCCAAACGACTGTTATCCGCATCCGCCCCGCAACAGCACGGCTGTTATCCGCATCCACCCCGCAACCAAACGACTGTTATCCGCATCCACCCCGCATCCAAACGACTGTTATCCGCATCCACCCCGCAACCAAACGACTGTTATCCGCATCCACCCCGCATCCAAACGACTGTTATCCGCATCCACCCCGCAACCAAACGACTGTTATCCGCATCCACCCCGCATCCAAACGACTGTTATCCGCATCCGCCCCGCAACAGCACGGCTGTTATCCGCATCCACCCCGCAACCAAACGACTGTTATCCGCATCCACCCCGCATCCAAACGACTGTTATCCGCATCCGCCCCGCATCCGCACGACTGTTATCCGCATCCACCCCGCATCCAAACGACTGTTATCCGCATCCACCCTGCATCCAAACGACTGTTATCCGCATCCGCCCCGCAACAGCACGGCTGTTATCCGCATCCACCCCGCAACCAAACGACTGTTATCCGCATCCACCCCGCATCCAAACGACTGTTATCCGCATCCGCCCCGCAACAGCACGGCTGTTATCCGCATCCACCCCGCAACCAAACGACTGTTATCCGCATCCACCCTGCATCCAAACGACTGTTAACCGCATCCGCCCCGCAACAGCACGGCTGTTATCCGCATCCACCCCGCAACCAAACGACTGTTATCCGCATCCACCCCGCATCCAAACGACTGTTATCCGCATCCGCCCCGCATCCGCACGACTGTTATCCGCATCCACCCCGCATCCAAACGACTGTTATCCGCATACACCCCGCATCCGCATGACTGTTATCCGCATCCACCCCGCATCCGCACGACTGTTATCCGCATCCGCCCCGCATCCGCATGACTGTTATACGTGTGCGCACGTTTGTTATCCAAATCCGCTGACATTACAATTAGCCTATATTTTTAGCCTACTTTTCGCATTTTGCAAAAATGAGGAAAAAGTAGACTTATGAGATCGATCCGGGAAAATGTGTGTCTGTCTGTCTATCTGGCTGGCTGTGTGTGTGTGTCCCCCTATCAACTCCTAAACGGCTGCAGCAATCAACACCAAATTTAGTATGAGTAAAGATGTGCACCGGAATAGCTCACGTCCATATTTGAAAATGATGTCAGTGCTACCAACTGCTGAAAAAACGCACTAGAAATTTGAGCTCCATGTTGGATATCTTGCAAAGTATTTATGGGAGCTATTCCAAAATTGGCACACATGTAGATAATACTATTTCAGTTTAATTTCCAGGAGGCCAACCATGACAGTGTTGCCAAAATAATTTTAAGCCTTCTGATAGGTCCAATGTTTAAATGCATCTCCATGATAATATAATTAATAGTCCAGTCAGTGATTTTAACCCATCATGCCAAGACGTAAAACGGATATTGGTCGTTGCTCATTGACATTGGAAAAGAAGCGCTTATCGCGTAATGCATTCATAACTGTTCCCGGGCGAAGCCGGGTCAGGTTGCCAGTTTATTAAATAAAGTATTAAAGCAACACATTTAGACATTTGTGGAAAAATTCGTTACCCTAGGCTATGGGTGAATCGCAAGACAATGTTGACTGAGTTTTGTCCCTCTGAGTAACGGCAAGTGAAACAGCGGGTGGCTAATTATATCACTTACTTAGTCATCGGATATACCAACGCAGACACGCGCAGGTATAAGGGATTTTCTTTTTTGGCATAAATCAACACTAATTGAGGGTATTTCAATGACTGGCTTCTCTCACTTCTCTATCCAAGCAAAAGCAAATAGAGGAATAACAAGAAACGTGAAAGACGCTGATCTTAGCAAAAACTAAAATTATTTTTAAAGAATCGAGTTCAACATTGTATTCTAGAACCTATCCGCAACTTTACTATAAACATTATCAGCAGCTTATCCGCTATCCGGACAGCCATGTAAATTGTATCCGCAAGACGAAAAATCCGCGGATATCCTCATCCGCACAAGGCTTTAACTATAGTCTCTCAACGCAAAGAGCTCTTATGGGAGTGGCAAGCAGTACGATTAGTTGTAGAGGATATGAGAACTCAGCGTACACACACACCAAGTCTGTTCCAAGTCTCGTGTCACTATTCGGACCCGTACAATCTGTTGAGGGTTGTGGGGATATATTGTGAATACTTATTTTAAATGGACAGTGTGATGCGCAAATTTCTCATAGAAATATTTCAATGTTTAACGCAGTAAATGATACTTATCGAAGAGTGTGTTCATTTTCAAGAGACCTGAGAGTACTGGAATCGTAGCTTTCTCCTTGTCACACTTGCCTACCACCCCTACATTTATAGCATTGTCCTGCTAACATCCATCTGCGTAAAAGTGGAGTATCTTTGGCTGGACAGAACCTTTGTCGCTCTTGAATATGCGCTGTAATTAGGAAAGTCAACACATGCGTCTAACGAATAAGCTTAAGTTCTGGAATAAGCTGAAATATTCTTGTTTATTTGTTATAAACACCATTAAAGGTAAATTTATATGTTACCAGAATAATTGGACAGAGTGGTATTTAAGACCACTAACAACACTTCAGTGGAAATAACGGACTTCTGTCTAATATTTCACTAATAAGAGGCCAACATTTATTTATGCAGTTTAGCTTCTGGATTCTCCAGAACAAATATTTTAATTAGCATAAGTTATTCATAGGATTGAGTGGCGAAGTTGGTTAATTGGGGTCTTAAAATCTGAGATTGCAGGTTCGAACTCTCGTTAGTACGATGGCATCTAAGGGAATTTTAATGTGTTAATTTCATCTGAGTAGACTTACTGGCCCGTTAAAAACGCTTTCTAGGCAAAACTCCAGACACAGTGGCGTTTCCTTAACCACAGAAGTTTAAAAAGGCACTAAATTAATAACATAATAATAATAATACAGTAATAATTATAACAAGTAGTTCCGTGAAGAACAATACAGCCTATTATCATATATCCTACTTATGTCAACTGCTACTATCAACATACAAAATTTCAGTTTGATTGCTGTAATAGATTCGTAGATATTCAGAGCCGTCTAAATATTTCGGATGGTCACCATGTTGGATTGTTAAATGTATATGCCGTAGAGTCATGTACCATTAAAGGAAAATTATTGCGTAGGTTCATTATTCAAACTTTCACATCGATCGCATGATTACGACACAATAAATAAAAACTTAATTTCAAATTAGCAAAGCCGCCATCTTGAGGTTATGTAAACAATTGAACTAAATTAGATACCAGTGTATTACAATGTGTATAAACATTTCCTGTACCAGATTTCATTGCGGTTGGAACATTAAATCGCGAGAAAGGTCTATTTAGAATTTTCAAATTCGCTTGGCCGCCATGTTTGTTTTGTAGTTAACCGGTTTTTGAAAGTCTTAAAGATGAACTTCCAGTAGTGCTCTTTATCACCGTACAAAATTTCAGGGTGATACCGCTAAAAGTTTCAGAGATATAGAATGCCGGTGAAATATTTCGCACATCCGCCATCTTGTGGTTATGTAAACAATTGAACCAAGTTAGATGTCGGTGCATTACAATGTGTATAAACATATACTGTACCAAGTTTTATTGCGTTTGGTTAGTTAAATCGCGAGAAACGTCTATTTAAAAGTCGTAAATTCGCGTGGCCACCATGTTGGTTTTGTAGTTACCAGTTTTTCAAAAATCACATAGGTAAGCTTCTAGTAGTTCCCTTTATCACCGCAAAAAATTCCAGGGTGATATCGGGAATAGTTTCGGAGATACTGAATGCTGGTGAAATATTTCGCACAGCCGCCATGTTGGATTGGTGAAACGTAACAAAATTTGAAGGGCACGGTCGGGGTCGTTCGGAATAGTGCTATGAACTTACCGAGGTTCATTGAAATCGCTCCATCCGTTTAGAAGTTATTAGGGGGGAGACAATTACTCCTCTCTCTCTCTCTCACACACACACACACACACACACACGCACATACACACGGATAAAAGGTGATCTCATAAGCCTATTTAAAAAAATTGAAAATAGGCTAAAAATAATGGCTGAAGGACCTGTGTGAGAAATCTCGCATGTGTATACGTCACCCACCAGACTTAAGGGTTGTGCGGACTGTACGTGACACAGCTATGATAGGGCCTATCGTCTTGGTCATTCGTTGAAACACATTTTTAAAACAAATAATTTCCGTTGACTTTTGAGGAAAATGTAAAATTTTTCCGGTACTATTGAGACGATTTGGAAGATTTTATTACAGACCGCACCTTCTAACTCCCTCTGGTTTAAGAGCTAGAGTTTCGTGAAAGGTACACCTTTGCGTTATATACAGGGTATATTTGATATGATGGAAGTCCTTTACACTGGTGATAGAAGATGGTATTCTAAGCAAATATCTTCATGAAATTAAGTCGGATCTTAATTAGTGTAGGTGGAATTAAATCACAAAAATCGTCGGTCAATGTCTTGGAAACGGGCTTTCACTTTGTTCCCCGCAGCAGCACAGCTGACTTCTCCCCGTCACCCTCCCCTCCAGCGCTAAGGCATGTTGATAAGAGTCTGAAGTTGAGTGACCTCCTCGTCTTGTCTGCCAATGACATTGAAATACACAAACCAAGCCTATGAACAGCTGTTTCACACCTTCATGGGGAGTGGCTACATGACTAGTGATGGTGGATCTGTCTAGGATTTTGCCAGCTTCATGGACTATGCATAGATAATAGAAATCCTAAAGATTTGGTAAATTAATTTAAGGAACTGATGGTCTATCTTTGTGTGAAGATAGTGCAACAACTGTAATAAAAATATTAAAAATACTAATAATAGTAATAATAGGCTTTTAGACACATTAACTTCTTTATTTTTCTTTTTGGTATGTCGAGTTGCCAGACTTTAATGTACGTAGGATTTCTTGTATGTGCCATGAAATCCATGGACATGATCGTATTAGATCCCATTCATTTACTACATGACTGAACGTAGATCGTACCCTTGGGAAGGTTAGCACTCTGCCACCAGAACTACACATGCAGACTCTTAGTATTATTATTATTAGACTATTATTATTATTATTATTATAACACTGTATTATAACAATGTATTTGTATTTTATTTTCATTTTCGTGTATCTACATATGTATGTACATTGTTGATTGACCAATAAATCAACCCCCCCCCCCCCCTTCTCCAGTTTATTGCCATCCCAGGGCTGGAGTTGGGATGGGACAATTCAAATTATGTACATGTGGTACCGAACTAGTATTGGAAGTAGTTTTCCATGGGTTCCCATTTCTACCCCCAGGCAAATGCCGGGATTGTTCCTAACTTAAGGCCACGGCCGCCTTCTTCTCAATAACCATAACCTCTGGCAGTGCAGCACATGAAGGGCCTAGAGATACCTAGCGACCGCTGCCCAGCCATTTGGCCTGCAGATATTAGGGTGACGCGTGGTCAGTGCATCGGGTCCCCTCGGCCATTAATCTTGATTTTCCTGACTGGGGCACTGCCTCACTGTCAGACAGCTACTCAATTGCCCCCACGAGGCTTAGTGCACCGCGTTCCAGCCCTCACGTCAGTTTCTAATATCCCTGATGGAGCTGGGAATCATACCCAGGGCCTCCGGGTGAGAGGCAGTTGCACTGCTCCAACACCACAGGGCCGGCGCCTTCTTCCGAATCGTCACCTGAATTACAAATACCCACATTACTACAGAAACCACAAAAACACAGGTTATCGCACAAATTCTACCCACATCCAGCTACATGGGGCTAAATTACCTAAATCTCCAAGCCTCTCAAACAAAACATCAAGTATTTTACTTCCGTCTTAAATGCCTAGTTCTGAACAGACTACGGGATGTCGGAATTTTGTCACACTGTATTTCATTAAGTGAATGTTTTTAGTATTTTCAGAAACTAGTCAACAGAAGGTCCGACACGGACCCCAATGATAACTTACACCAGGGCTGAGTATTGAAATTATTTTATACATGAACACTTACAAATTAGGCTACACAATACTACCGGTAATAACGTCCCAAGACATTGCGTGCGTTGTCAACAACAACAACAACAACAACAACAAGAACAACGGCAATGCACATTTTCTTACGAGACGGTAGTGCGTATCCTCATAACAGCTGATAGCCTACCACCCCTCAAGTCAACTGGTAAGGTCAATGCTCCGATTACGTAACAACTTCCCCTCGGCGTGTCGTCACACCTGGCTCCACCTCGTTTCCCTCAGCCTGCCACACCACTTTCTGCCTGATTATTTTCTGAAAAAACTAAAAACATTGACTTTTTCATGATTAATTATCAATTATACAGGGTGTATTTGATATGATGGAAGTCCTTTACACTGGTGATAGAAGATGGTATTCTAAGCAAATATCTTCATGAAATTAAGTCGGATCTTAATTAGTGTAGGTGGAATTAAATCACAAAAATCGTCGGTCAATGTCTTGGAAACGGTCTTTCACTTCGTTCCCCTCAGCAGCAGAGCTGACTTCTCCCCGTCACCCTCCCCTCCTAAGCTGAGGAATGTTGACCAGAGTCTGCAGTTGAGTGACCTCCTCGCCTTGTCTGCCAATGACATTGAAATACACATACCGAGCCTATGAACAGCTGATTCACACCTTCATGGGGAGTGGCTACATGACTAGTGATGGTGGATCTGTCTAGGATTTTGCCAGCTTCATGAACTATGCATAGAAAATAGAAATCCTAAAGATTTGGTAAATTAATTTAAGGAATGTTGGTCTATCTTTGTGTGAAGATAGTGAAACAACTGTAATAAACATATTAATAATACTAATAATAGTAATAGTGGGCTTTTAGACACACTAACTTCTTTTATGTTTCTTTTTGGTATGCCGAGTTGCCAGACTTTAATGTACGTAGGATCTCTTGTATGTGCCATGAAATCCATGGGCATGATCGTATTAGATCCCATTCATTTACTACATGACTGAACGTAGATCGCACCCTCGGGAATGTTAGCATTCTACCACCAGAACTACACATGCTGACTCTTATTATTATTATTATTAGACTATTATTATTATTACTATAACACTGTATTATAACAATGTATTTGTATTTTATTTTCATTTTCGTGTATTTTCATATGTATTTACATTGTTGATGGACCAATAAATCCACCCCCCCCCCCCCTTCTCCAGTTAATGGCCACCCGAGGGCTGGAGATGGGATGGGACAATTCACAATATGAACATGTGGTACCGTACTAGTATTAAATCTTGGAAGTAGTTTTCCATGGGTTCCCACTTCTACCCCAGGCAAATGCCGGGATTGTTCCTTACTTAAGGCCACGGCCGCCTTCTTCTCAATAATCATAACCGCTGGCAGTGCAGCCCATTAAGGGCCTAGGCCTACTATGCGACCGCTGTACAGCCATTTGGCCTGCAGATATTAGGGTGACGCGTGGTCGGTGCATCGGGTCCCCTCGGCCATTTATCTTGATTTTCCTGACTCGGGCACTGCCTCACTGTCAGACAGCTACTCAATTGCCCTCACGAGGCTTAGTACACTGCGTTCCAGCCCTCACGTCAGTTTCTAATATCCCTGATGGAGCCAGGAATCGAACCCAGTGCCTCCAGGTGAGAGGCAGTTGCACTGCCCCAACACCACAGGGCCGGCGCCTTCTTCCGAATCCTCACCTGAATTACAAATACCCACATTAAGTTACTACAGAAACCACAAAACACAGGTTATCACACAAATTCTACCCACACCCAGCTACATGGGGCTAAATGACCAAAATCGCCAAGCCTCTCAAACAAAACATCAAGTATTTTACTTCCGTCCTAAATGCCTAGTTCTGAACAGACTACGGGATGTCGGAATTTCGTCACACTGCATTTCATTAAGTGAATGTTTTTAGTATTTTCAGAAACTAGTCAACAGAAGGTCCGACACGGACGCCAATGATACATCAGGGCTGAGTATCGGAATTATTTTATACATGAACATCAATCAATGAATTCCACACTCACAAAGTAGGCTACACAATACAACCGGTCCCAACGTCCCAAGCCATTGCGTGCGCTGTCAACAACAACAAGAACAACGGCAATGCACATTTTCTTACGAGACGGTAGAGCTCTTCCTCATAACAGCTGATAGCCTACCACCCCTCAAGTCAACCGGTAAGGTCAATGCTCCGATTACGTAACAACTTCCCCTTCGCGCGCCGTCTCTCCTGGCTCCGCCTCGTTTACCCCAGCCTGCCGCATCACTTTCTACCTGATTAGTTTCTGAAATAACTAAAAACATTGACTTTTTAATGATTAATTATCAATTTCAAGATAGGTGACAATTTTTTTACCTAGGAAGCTTAGAATAGTCTCTTCTATCACCAGTGTAACGGACTTCCATCATATCAAATACACCCTGTATATATATATATATATATTGTGCCCTTTTAGCAAGAAATATGCAAATTACAGTATGCCAGCATTGCTCAATTCGGGATTTTCGGGGCTGCGGTAAGTTCTCCCACTCTGTGACTTACATATTTTGGATTAAATAGAGGATACACTTGCAAAAATAACAACAAAATCAACTCCTATTTTAACACATTTAATTAATCAAAATTATGGCGCTACAAACAATAAAACAAATAAACTACTGACCAATATCATTCTACTTGTCCAAAGTGAACAAGGAATAGCATAAAAATAAAACCAATATTAAATTAAAACACATGGTTTTCTTTAAAACCAACAATTCACGATTATTTTCCCTTCCATAAAGTACCTATCTTAAAGTCCATATAACTACGAGCTCCTTTGGCTCGATACTTTTCCATACTAATGGTGTCTTACTTTGTACACCTCAAGAATTTATTTTTATCTTTTCTTATCATCAAAACAAATATATAATTACATTAAAATTACATGTTAATTATTCACTTCAATATTTGGGCATTTCACATATTCTCAGGATTTACTATCTCTCTCAAGTTTGCAAATTCACTACGGTGATCGGGAAACCATTTGTGTACTCCAGAGTTATAAAGATTACTTGACAAAGTCAAAAACTATGATTACTCCCGAATCTAGTTATCTTCACAAAACTCGTGGATTCCTTATTTTTCATACAACATTACAATAGGGATTTTTATTTAATTCATTTGTCTTATAAGACCATTATCACATAAGAAAACTACGATCTGAACTGGCAAGCGATAATATCAATCTACAAGGACCTCGGTTCAACGCCCGGGTCATTAACAACTTTAAACACTCCCGGTGTCTTTAACTCTTCTTACAAAACGATCTTTACCCACCCTCGCTCTATGAGGGTCAGGCCATTATACTCGAGCGTGATTTATGACAGGGAGAGCGGCTCCCTGCCTAGCCTACGGTTGGAGCTCTCTTCAATGCTTTTAAAACAAACATTCACATTATTCTCAGTTCTAAGGAGAGACCTGGCTTTTACTACACTTATTTTCATTCAACAATATTATTGGTTCATAAACCACTTTCGTAACCTTGGCATTTATTAATTATGAGAGGGTCCTCATTGATTGGGAAGAGTAATACACATTCAACGACGAATAATAAGGGGCTTTAACAACAAGAGGATCCTAGGTTCGAATCTCTTAACATGCCTCGGGAACCATTTCCACCTTAGAGGACTTACACAAAATGCGATTTAGGGTCTAGCCGTAGCTTACAGGACCTACGCTCAGTAATACCATACATTTGCTCCCTTTTAAATAATAACACACACATGGCCTCGTGATCTACGTCACAATTTAGAGGACTTACAACATATCTCAATTCACTGCAATCAACTACCCTCCATAAGTAATTTACCAAGTACTTTAACTTTTACGCGTTCCTAGCGTGACTTTTTATTTAATTGCGTTCCCTTATGCTACACATTTCTTAACGGCCGAATGCCTTCCAAAGAACTGATAAATTTCATAGTAACAATTGATACATATCTCAATTCTTATATTAATCTTTCCGTTGACAATAAATCGCTCCATTTTTAAGAACATGCATTCATATCATGTCTTATACATTTGTTAAGGCTTCAACGCTCTATATTTTTATATCATTCAATTTAATCTTTACTTAGATTTCTTTACCCTGTTATTATTATGATTACATTCCTTACAAAAGCTCAAAAGCTATTTCTTTCATATAATTCAAATTTAACTTTTTGTAATTATCTTTGTTATAATTATATTTATTACGCTTGCTTTTATAACATTCATTAAATACACTGACATTTTATTCCATGCCTTTCCTCTACAGGATTTATTATTTCACATAATTATTTATTATTTCTTAAAACTTTATTTTCGTTCAGATCGCGTTCTTATTCAGTTATTATTTATTTAGAAGCATCCCTTTTACTCAAAACTCCGGTGGAATTGTACACAAAATTTTTCCCGACACCAAAACATAATGAAAATCTTTACTCACATGTCTAAGGTCGTTTTCTGACCTATATTCTCGTTTGATGTGACATTTTGGCCCACCTTCTTGACTTACTCCATATTGTACAAACTCATCTTATGTACAGAAATTTCTTGACACATATTCACTATATTTAACACTGACAACATTTTTAATACACTGGTGTATCCGTTTTGAACACACATTAAAACACTAAAAAATATTACTCTGGTACATATTATAACACCTATCACTTTGCATAAAACGCTTCCACTTAAAATGATCCTCTTAATTTTTTTTCTTTTATTTACACTTCACTTCTATCACACGGGCGTATCTCGACGATTTTGACGATTTCTATCGGCTGTTGACGATCCCTAATGTGAATCCTATCGACCTGCATTGGACGTGTGATTTTACTCGTTCAAAGTTTCTCTCTCCTACAATGGAAACTACTGGTTTCAGTCTCTAAAAACCGCTTCTATTGTCTATTACTCGGCTTTACTTTATCTGCTTTAACTAGGCGATAAATGTCTTTACTTTGCCGCCACCTCTATTTATATATGGTGGTCTATCGCACCCTATAGTTTCTATATCTTGGCCTCCCTTCGAGGACCGTATACTGTCTATCGTACCCTATAGTTTCTATACTTCTTGGCCTCCCTTCGAGGACCGTATACTGTCTATCGTATATTTTTAACGTTTTCTCACTAGAGTACGTTTTCCCTCTGGTTTCGAACCTAAGTTCCTAAGTTCCTTTTACTAGAACTTCTATCTTTCACGACCGTGATTACTATTTATTCTTGTCCTTTACAGGACTTAATGTCTTTAACAATGTCTTTACTAGACGTAATGCCGTTTATTTGTTGGAGTTCTTATAACTTCGTAACTGTATCGAACAGTGTTCTTCTGGAACTAGAAGTTCCCTACTGATCGCTGTATCTTACTTTGGCGATATTGCTTTAAAGTCCGTATATTTAATGTTCTTTATAATTTAGGACTCTTCAGAGTCTCGAACTGCTAACCATCAGCGTAGCGTACTTCTCTCGTAACTGATCTACACTCGGCGAACTGTTAGCATAGCCTCCCACAGGAGTCTCTTGTCGAACTGTGTTTTTGAATGTACTACTTGAAATTGTAGCGCGAACTGCCTACATCAAGACGTGCTATGACGAACTGTGATCAAAGTAACCTTCCTCAGGTTCTGGATCGATGTCTGATCCAGCTTAACGTCCCCCTCACGGGCTCTTGAATACTGCGTATACGATGTGGTGCAGCACTTCCGCTCACGGAATGCTTGTAGACTGCATGATTATGATGCTCCAGCGTAACGCCCCCCTGGACGGACTAATACTGCATGATTGGCTTGGTGAGGCCAGGAGTTTTATACCTTTCAGTCACAAAAAGATAAAATCCTAGTCCTTTTCGTGACCAACTTTTGAACTAATTGTCGCACAATTATAAAAATCATATCTCCAGAAAGCTCGTCTTCCAAACGTAAAATAATCTTCCTGTGCCTGGAAATCGATCGTGCATTTCCGAGATATTAATTAATTTCTCGTCCTCAACTGTGTGGGTGGTGCTGTTAATTTTTAATTCTCCCACTCTTTGGGTCTCGGTGACTCCCCTATGACGTATACTTGCGTTTGCAGTTTTTTTTTCTGTGCAATTATTACAAGGTTTTTCTTTACACAAAAATCTCTAATCCAAATTGATTCACCGTACTGTATCTGTTGACTTATTTTTTATACTCGTAAACGGGTTAAATTTAATTATTCCTGTTCTGACTCAGCAGCGAGGTTGCCATTTTCCTGCAACGTAAGAGCAATTTCCGAGTCAAGCTTCTTCGTCTCACAGTTCAAACTTTCCACTCGTTCTATTAATATCCATGACTGGCTCCTTATAAATATCAAGAGGCATGAGCTCATCTTAGGAACACCTGGCCCTAGCGCTTGCACAATGTTAAGCTATAATCCTGGCTTGAAATCTCTCTCCGTTCCCTTAGAGACTGTATGATTCTTTCATTCCTTTCTCAAAGTACATGGATTCGACTCCCTTTGAGGCCATGGTACATGGGTTCATCTCTCCCACCCTTAGGTAAATAAATTTCCGAGAAATTTTGAGGAAATTTATTTTAATTATCCAAAAAAATCTTATTTTTCCTTTTAACTGTCGAAGCCATCATAACGTTCTTCGTACCTTCTGATTTTTCTTCCTTAAAAATCCCACGATAATTTGATTTCTTTCATCTTTTTAAGTCATATCCGGTAATTGTGTCGGTTGGGTACGCTCTGTCCCTACCCTTTCTTTCCCCTCTTTATCTTTCTGGACTTCAGGTTTCCAGAACCTCATTCTTCTTTACGGGTGTGGTCTATCCCTACCCGTTCCTTTATTTCCTCATTCTCCTTCCTTAAATTGAAATTTCCTTCTTCAATAAAATCAATGATTTCTTTTATTTCCCCATATAATTTCTCCACTTCGCATTCGCACTCGAATATTTGAGCTCTGTTTCCTTTTTTTATCTCATTCTCGTTTCTATCAAAAGTGGATTCTTCATCTGTAAATGTTTCCATATCCAGGGCTTGTTCATTGGCTTCATCGAAGTCTTCGGGAGGGTAATACACTTTTAAATTTGCTGAATTCATGGTCACTTCGTGATTCGTTTCAAAGTGCCGAATTCTATAGGCATTATTTCTCAAATCCCTTATTATTTGATACGGTCCGTGGTACATTTTCTGGAACTTTTTGTACACGCGGTTCCCTGGATCCGAAATGGCTGGTCTTTTTACTAACACCATTTCTCCTGCTAATAATGGCCGATGATACCTCTTGTGCCTATTTCTTCTTTGTCTCCTGTCGGCTTGAGCTTTTAGATGCTCAAAGGCTCTTCTTATACGTACATCTCTTCCAGGCTGAGCGTCTGCTAGCCTAGGAATTACCAGACTCCAAGGTCTCTCTGGTTGCTCATTCCGATGTAACGTTATTGGTATCTCTCCCGTAGATTCATGGATTGTGTTGTTTATACAAAATTCGATAATATCCAAGATATCTATCCACTTCCAATTTTCTTCGGCACAGTATATTCTACAGTACTTGGCCGTCTCCCTCATCACTCTTTCTACAGGATTTGCCTCAGGATGGCGAATACTTGACAAAATCTGACGTATTCCAAGTCTTTCTAATTCTTGTCTGAACTCTACACTGGTGAAACAACTACCGTGATCCGACAACAAATTCTCAGGTTTACCCAGAATCGGTATCACTTTTTCTTTGAGTCGTTTGAACACCTGTTTGGTACTAGTCTTCTGTATGGGAGCAAGGACAACCATTTTAGTAAAGACATCCATAGCCACCATTATGTGTCGGTTTCCTCTTCTTGCCTTTGGCAAAGGTCCGAAGTTATCAATAGGTATGATTTGACCTGGCCTCTCGGACCACAATGGTATAGGCTTTTGTCTCATCAGAAATGCATTTGGTTTGATCCTTTGACATAGATCACATGTCTTTAGCGTGTCCCTTACAGTTTCTCTCAGTCTCGGCCATACAAATGCTTCTTTCAGCATCGAGACTGTTTTGTCGACTCCCATATGTCCGAACGATCTATGGGCTAACCGTACTATTTTCCTCTGCAAAATTGCAGGTACAACAATCCTTAATCGTGTATGGTCAGAGTCCACAAACTTATATAATAATCCATTATAAAATGTGTAATCTTGAGCTATCTTATTAGCTTCTGTGTACGCTGGTGTTCCCCTTATCAAGCTTCCCTCAAGGAAGGATATGAGCAAATTCATCCATGGTTCCTCACGTTGCCGTTGACTAATGCTCCTTAACTCATTTAGAGTACGCTGATCCCTGTCTTCCAAATCAATAGCCATTACTTCCTCTTCTGTGGACTCTGGCTGTCTACTTAAATAGTCTGGAACTATATTTTCTTTTCCTGGGCAGTATTCTATCTTTACATCAAACTGTTGAATATATAAAGCCCAACGCATCAACCTTTGACTGGATAGATCAGTCTTCATCAAAAAGGTTAAGGCTTTATGATCCGTTCTTAAAATGACCTGAAACCCATATACGATCTTTCGCCAATATTGCAGCGCGTGCAATATCGCTAACAGCTCGATTTTGCTGATCGTATAATTTTTCTCGTGTGGTTTCAGTCTCCGACTTGTGAAAGCTAGATAATTTTTCTTATCAGGGTTATCCGGGTTTTCCTGATATAGCATTGCCCCTATTCCAATCTGGGATGCATCTGTTTGAATTATAAATCGCTGATTAAAATCAGGATATCCTAGCTTCACATAGTTTAAGAGCATTTCCTTGGCCTCCACGGATGCTTTTTCTGTTTCCTCCGTCCATTTCCACTTGCCCCCTTCTTCAGAAGGTCCTGTAGTGGTGCAACAGTTTTTGTGTATGATGGACAATGTCCTGAGAAGAAACCAATCAATCCCAAAAACTGGCGAACGTTCTTTACCTTCAACGGCCTTGGAAAATCCCTTATCGATTCCAATTTGCATGGATTTGGTTTAACACCATCCTTATCAATCACATGCCCTAAAAATGTTACTTGCCTTTGACAAAAATTTGACTTCTTTAAATTGATTTTAAAATTTGCCCTTCTTAAGTCTTCCAATAATTTCTTCAATTTTTCTAAATGTTCCTCAATGTTCTCCGAGGTAAGCAAAATATCATCCACATAACGGATAGTGCACTCTTTCACTTCCTCTGACAGGTTTCGATCAAGCGCTCTTATTAAGGCAGATCCCGCGGTCTTCAATCCAAACGGACATCTCCTAAAACAATAGGTTTGTTGGTCGAACTGAAATCCAGTCAACAAGCTGGTTTTCTTTTCCAGTTCGAGATGATGATACGAAGAAGTCATGTCAATATTTGTGAAAATCTTCTTGCCTTTGAACTTCCTCAGTATTTCTTTTATGGGTGGTGCCGAATCATTTTCTGGTATGATTTTTGCATTTAAATTTCTGGCATCTAGACACACCCTTACTGTGCCATCCGGTTTACTCACAATCACTAATGGACTAACATATGGTGTCGCCATCTTTTCTATAACACCTGCATTCATCATCTCCTGCAGTGTTTTCTTAGTTTGTGGGTAATGTTTTTCCGCAACCGGGTATGGTTTTTGTCTGAACGGTGCCCAATCATTGACTTGGAACGCGTATTTAAAATTTTCAATCTTCCCTGGCTTGGAATCAAATACGTCTCTAAAATTCAATAATAATTTCTTTAATTGTTCCTTATTTTCGAGGCTCACTTTAGCTTCCTCTACTTTTCCTGACAGGTTGGTCTCGAACTCAGTTTCCAAATTATCTTCGAGTTCTATGTTGAGGACTCCAAATATCTTTTCTATGTCCTTGCAACCTTCTTCTGTTACTTCTTCCACATGCCATACCTGTTCTCCTATTTTCGCATCCTGTTCCTGTAGGTTAATGTTTTGTTCATCCACATCCTCTCTTTGAATTCTAATGCAATTTTGCGCTAGGTCTATGATGACCTTGTTCTCACGGATAAAATCAATACCTAATATGACATTATACGGTAATTGATTTACCAGCAAAAAGCATTGCGAAATTTCAGTGTTACCCATGATCAGATCAATGTATACCTGAAATTTGCATGTTAAAGATTTTTCAGGGATAATTCCCTTAATCTTTACACTTGATGTGGGGATTTTTAATACGCGGCCTCTTATTTCCAATTCATTCAGAAGGGTTTGTGTAATTAAACTTATTGTTGATCCGGTATCAATCAATGCCCTGACCAGTAATCCTTCTATCCTGAGCATAATTATGGGTAATTCTCTTTTGATAGGTGGGATTCCTTCCACATCCTCATTAATTAGCTCATCTGGTCTTGCTATCCAATTCACAATTTCTACCTCCTCCCAGCTCCTGGTATGTTTCCACTTTTGACGATTTAAATTTGGAGTTTTTTTTAATCCTGAGGGCTCCCTTTTCCCTCATTCTTTAACTGAGCTTGTAGTTCCAAGCTTTGAGCTCCATCTAGTCGGTCGGGTGATTTCCGGTTCTTGATTGCCTCACCCCAACGGACGTTTTGCCTTTCAGGTTCGTCTGGTCGTTCGTTCATGTAACGAAGACTTTCCTGATATCTTTCCTCTATTTCGGCCCGATATTCGTCATCCCTATCCTCTGGCCTTACGTTCCTTCTGGGATAATTCTCCCATTTCTTTCTGTTTTCTTGCCTCTGATGGTTATTGTTATAGGGTCGGCTCTCTTGTTGCCTATAACCCGTATTCCTAGGATTTCTTCCTCGATATCCTCCTCTGTAGTATGGCTGGATTCCTCTTGGTGCCCATACTCTCGACCTAGTCCTTGAATATCAGTGCTGGTGGACTGATTCCTGGTCGATGGTTTTTCTCTGGTTTCCTGACTGCTGGCCATGTGTACCTGTTCAGTCTGTCTTTGGTGCCTAGGAGTTACGTGTGACGTCGTCATGTCTAATTGACGTAGTACGCTCTCCACTTCCACAGCACTTCTGGCTTTGGATGAGATTAACAGCCTCTGAATCTCATATGGAAGTTGTCTTTCAATGGCGGCACACAGGTCGTTCTCAGCTGGAGCAATGTCAAGTTCGCGGAATTTACACAGCTGAGCGGTAAAAAATTCCGAGTACTTAGTTGGTGCATTTGTGCTGTACTTCCTAGAGTACAGATCTAGCCTCAAATTCTCCTGGACGTCTGCTGCCCAATATCGTTTTAAAAAGGCTTCCCTAAAGCCTTCCACCGTATCAAAGGTGTACCTGAAGCTTCTGAACCAGGTGAGACAATCACCTGCCAACAGCTTCTCAATAGCTCTCAGTCTCCGATCCTGAGGAACCTTCATTTCGTTTAAGTACTCTGCGACTTCCTTTAGCCAGTATTTTGGAGTAATTGACATGTTATTACCCGTAAATTTTACCGGTCTGTCCTCATTCGATTTGATAATGTTTATTATCTGACCATTTGTCTGGTTCATGTATGGGGTTGACATCGCCATCGGATATCCTGGGTTCTTGTAAGGGCTCTCCCCTCCTAAGTCCCTATCGGTATCTGTGCCTTGTTCACGGGAATCTACCCATCCTGTCTTAGGACACTCCTCCTGATTCTCAAATCCTAACTTCCTTTCCCTTCGGGCACTTTCTTCATTAGCCATGAGTTGGATTTCCATTTGACTGTTCTTATGTTCAGTCCTCTCCAAACGGGATCCTAATTCAATTTGAATTCTTTCCTGATTTTTCTTACTGGTTTCCAGTTCTCGTTTGAGTTGGTTTTCGTCGTCCCTGAAGCTATTCCTGATTTCATTTAAGTGTTCTTCTACCTCTTTCTTGATGACCATGACCTGTTCTGTTATAATTTCTGGTTTAACGTCACCTCTGGTATCTAGGTCTTCTCGTATTTCCTTTATCTTTTTCTCCATTTCTCTTTGTCCTTTGACCATATCTATTTTAATTCCGTCAAGCCTTTCTTCAGTTTTCCCTTGGCTCTTAAATAATCTCATCATTTCATCTTGGACCTGATTTACTTCAGTATGAGTTTTTCCTACTTGGAGCTTTAATGTTCCGATGGTTTCCTGAACCTCATTAATACCCTGACTTATTTCATCTATCTTATGGGTATTTTCCTTATTTTCGTCCTCTCGTTGTTTTCTTTCACTCTGGAGATGCCCCTCGTATATACCTAATCTTCGATTTATTTCACCCTCGTACTTCTTTAAGTTATCATCTACCTGCCCGGTAAACAGCTCAAATTTACCTTTCATATCCCGCGCATCCTTTTGATTTTGATTTTTCATCTCAGTTACTTCGGTCTGAACTACACCGATTTTGTTCTCGAGGGTTCCTACTTTCTCCTCAACCTTTCCAAATCGGGTTCCTAGCTCATTCACACTTTGTTTTATTTCATCCCGGGATGTTTTACAGATATCGCTGTTAGATTTTATCTGATCTAACTTTTTCTGCACACCTTGGATCTGGGTTACAAGTTTCTTTTCGCACTCATCACCCTTTTTTTCCATATTACTTAATTTAGTTTCCATGGAAATCAAACTTTTATTTAAAATTCCAAAATGTTCTTGACATTCAGTTTGGGACTCTCCCATACTTTCGTTCAAAGCCTGTATTTGGGCTTGCAATCCTGAATGAAATTCTTTATTTTCCTCTTTAATCTCACTTGCGATTTCCCCTTTTAACTCATTTAACTTGTCCCCAAACTTAGTGTCAAAATCTTGAAAATTGGTATTCATTGTTTCTTCTAAACTCTCTCTGAGTCCATTTGACCCCCTTTTTATTCCCTCAATTTCAGCCTTCACTTCATCGTTCATTCTTACACATTTAGCTTCGATATCTACTAATTTAGTTCCCATGTTATCACTTTTAGCTTCGATATCTACTAATTTAGCTCCCATGTTATGACTTTTAGCTTCGATATCTACTAATTTAGTCCCCATATTAGCACTATCAGTTTTTAGTGACTCTAGACTTTGATTTATGGATCCTAAATCCCTTTTATTTTCACTTTGTTGGCTATCCAACTTACTGTTTATGGCCTCCAAGAGCCGTTGCATCTCCCCACTCAATGCCATCTTATTAGAATATAGTGGGCCACTAATGCCACATCGCTAGAACATGCTTGAGAGATAGTAATCCGAACTTTTGTGTCCCAATTCTTCAAAAATTTACTTTGGTACGGGTTTTAAATACACCGTACCCTTTTGATATTCTTATTCAAACTCAAAGACCTTTATGGAAGTATTTAAAATTCAAAATTTCGAAAAACCATTTTTTTTAATGAAAATTTTGATTTTTCGAGAAAACTCGGGTTTTCCCTAGGAAAACTCATCCCTGCGTACTGGGCGCCAAAAAGATGTCTGGTAGGGGGTTGTTTATAATCCAGGGCTGCTCGGTGTGAGTTTCTAGGGACCCATGCGGTCAGTTAACATTATACGTTGTAGCTACTCCTATCATTACTTTACCTTTACATGAATCGACCGCCTTTAGTGTTCCTCTAATTATTAATCCAAGCACATTATTTCTACACCCCCATGTGCCCTTTTAGCAAGAAATATGCAAATCACAGTATGCCAGCATTGCTCAATTCGGGATTTTCGGGGTTGCGGTAAGTTCTCCCACTCTGTGACTTACATATTTTGGATTAAATAGAGGATACACTTGCAAAAATAACAACAAAATCAACTCCTATTTTAACACATTTAATTAATCAAAATTATGGCGCTACAAACAATAAAACAAATAAACTACTGACCAATATCATTCTACTTGTCCAAAGTGAACAAGGAACAGCATAAAAATAAAACCAATATTAAATTAAAACACATGGTTTTCTTTAAAACCAACAATTCACGATTATTTTCACTTCCATAAAGTACCTATCTTTAAGTCCATATAACTACGAGCTCTTTTGGCTCGATACTTTTCCATACTAATGGTGTCTTACTTTGTACACCTCAAGAATTTATTTTTATCTTTTCTTATCATCAAAACAAATATATAATTACATTAAAATTACATGTTAATTATTCACTTCAATATTTGGGCATTTCACATATTCTCAGGATTTACTATCTCTCTCAAGTTTGCAAATTCACTACGGTGATCGGGAAACCATTTGTGTACTCCAGAGTTATAAAGATTACTTGACAAAGTCAAAAACTATGATTACTCCCGAATCTAGTTATCTTCACAAAACTCGTGGATTCCTTATTTTTCATACAACATTACAATAGGGATTTTTATTTAATTCATTTGTCTTATAAGACCATTATCACATAAGAAAACTACGATCTGAACTGGCAAGCGATAATATCAATTTACAAGGACCTCGGTTCTACGCCCGGGTCATTAACAACTTTAAACACTCCCGGTGTCTTTAACACTTCTTACAAAACGATCTTTACCCACCCTCGCTCTATGAGGGTCAGGCCATTATACTCGAGCGTGATTTATGACAGGGAGAGCGGCTCCCTGCCTAGCCTACGGTTGGAGCTCTCTTCAATGCTTTTAAAACAAACATTCACATTATTCTCAGTTCTAAGGAGAGACCTGGCTTTTACTACACTTATTTTCATTCAACAATATTATTGGTTCATAAACCACTTTCGTAACCTTGGCATTTATTAATTATGAGAGGGTCCTCATTGATTGGGAAGAGTAATACACATTCAACGACGAATAATAAGGGGCTTTAACAACAAGAGGATCCTAGGTTCGAATCTCTTAACATGCCTCGGGAACCATTTCCACCTTAGAGGACTTACACAAAATGCGATTTAGGGTCTAGCCGTAGCTTACAGGACCTACGCTCAATAATACCATACATTTGCTCCCTTTTAAATAATAACACACACATGGCCTCGTGATCTACGTCACAATTTAGAGGACTTACAACATATCTCAATTCACTGCAATCAACTACCCTCCATAAGTAATTTACCAAGTACTTTAACTTTTACGCGTTCCTAGCGTGACTTTTTATTTAATTGCGTTCCCTTATGCTACACATTACTTAACGGCCGAATGCCTTCCAAAGAACTGATAAATTTCATAGTAACAATTGATACATATCTCAATTCTTATATTAATCTTTCCGTTGACAATAAATCGCTCCATTTTTAAGAACATGCATTCATATCATGTCTTATACATTTGTTAAGGCTTCAACGCTCTATATTTTTATATCATTCAATTTAATCTTTACTTAGATTTCTTTACCCTGTTATTATTGATTACATTCCTTACAAAAGCTCAAAAGCTATTTCTTTCATATAATTCAAATTTACCTTTTTGTAAATATCTTTGTTATAATTATATTTATTACGCTTGCTTTTATAACATTCATTAAATACACTGACATTTTATTCCATGCCTTTCCTCTACAGGATTTATTATTTCACATAATTATTTATTATTTCTTAAAACTTTATTTTCGTTCAGATCGCGTTCTTATTCAGTTATTATTTATTTAGAAGCATCCCTTTTACTCAAAACTCCGGTGGAATTGTACACAAAATTTTTCCCGACACCAAAACATAATGAAAATCTTTACTCACATGTCTAAGGTCGTTTTCTGACCTTTATTCTCGTTTGATGTGACATTTTGGCCCACCTTCTTGACTTACTCCATATTGTACAAACTCATCTTATGTACAAAAATTTCTTGACACATATTCACTATATTTAACACTGACAACATTTTTAATACACTGGTGTATCCGTTTTGAACACACATTAAAACACTAAAAAATATTACTCTGGTACATATTATAACACTTATCACTTTGCATAAAACGCTTCCACTTAAAATGATCCTCTTAATTTTTTTCTTTTATTTACACTTCACTTCTATCACACGGGCGTATCTCGACGAATTTGACGATTTCTATCGGCTGTTGACGATCCCTAATGTGAATCCTATCGACCTGCATTGGACGTGTGATTTTACTCGTTCAAAGTTTCTCTCTCCTACAATGGAAACTACTGGTTTCAGTCTCTAAAAACCGCTTCTATTGTCTATTACTCGGCTTTACTTGATCTGCTTTAACTAGGCAATAAATGTCTTTACTTTGCCGTCACTCTATTTATATATGGTGGTCTATCGCACCCTATAGTTTCTATATCTTGGCCTCCCTTCGAGGACCGTATACTGTCTATCGTACCCTATAGTTTCTATACTTCTTGGCCTCCCTTCGAGGACCGTATACTGTCTATCGTATATTTTTGACGTTTTCTCACTAGAGTACGTTTTCCCTCTGGTTTCGAACCTAAGTTCCTAAGTTCCTTTTACTAGAACTTCTATCTTTCACGACCGTGATTACTATTTATTATTGTCCTTTACAGGACTTAATGTCTTTAACAATGTCATTACTAGACGTAACGCCGTTTATTTGTTGGAGTTCTTATAACTTCGTAACTGTATCGAACAGTGTTCTTCTGGAACTAGAAGTTCCCTACTGATCGCTGTATCTTACTTTGGCGATATTGCTTTAAAGTCCGTATATTTAATGTTCTTTATAATTTAGGACTCTTCAGAGTCTCGAACTGCTAACCATCAGCGTAGCGTACTTCTCTCGTAACTGATCTACACTCGGCGAACTGTTAGCATAGCCTCCCACAGGAGTCTCTTGTCGAACTGTGTTTTTGAATTTACTACTTGAAATTGTAGCGCGAACTGCCTACATCAAGACGTGCTATGACGAACTGTGATCAAAGTAACCTTCCTCAGGTTCTGGATCGGTGTCTGATACAGCTTAACGTCCCCCTCACGGGCTCTTGAATACTGCGTATACGATGTGGTGCAGCACTTCCGCTCACGGAATGCTTGTAGACTGCATGATTATGATGCTCCAGCGTAACGCCCCCCTGGACGGACTAATACTGCATGATTGGCTTGGTGAGGCCAGGAGTTTTATACCTTTCAGTCACAAAAAGATAAAATCCTAGTCCTTTTCGTGACCAACTTTTGAACTAATTGTCGCACAATTATAAAAATCATATCTCCAGAAAGCTCGTCTTCCACACGTAAAATAATCTTCCTGTGCCTGGAAATCGATCGTGCATTTCCGAGATATTAATTAATTTCTCGTCCTCAACTGTGTGGGTGGTGCTGTTCATTTTTAATTCTCCCACACTTTGGGTCTCGGTGACTCCCCTATGACGTATACTTGCGTTTGCAGTTTTTTTCTGTGCAATTATTACAAGGGTTTTCTTTACACAAAAATCTCTAATCCAAATTGATTCACCGTACTGTATCTGTTGACTTATTTTTATACTCGTAAACGGGTTAAATTTAATTATTCCTGTTCTGACTCAGCAGCGAGGTTGCCATTTTCCTGCAATGTAAGAGCAATTTCCGAGTCAAGCTTCTTCGTCTCACAGTCCAAACTTTCCACTCGTTCTAATAATATCCATGACTGGCTCCTTATAAATGTCAAGAGGCATGAGCTCATCTTAGGAACACCTGGCCCTAGCGCTTGCACAATGTTAAGCTATAATCCTGGCTTGAAATATCTCTCCGTTCCCTTAGAGACTGTATGATTCTTTCATTCCTTTCTCAAAGTACATGGATTCGACTCCCTTTGAGGCCATGGTACATGGGTTCAATATATATATATATATATATATATATATATATATATATATATATATATATATGATAATGATAATAATAATAATAAGAGAAAAGGACAAAATGAGCCTGGGTCACTGAGATACTAAAGAACATCACGCGATTGGGATCTCATGTGAAGATATTGAGGAGCGTGACCAGCTTAAGTGAAAACTCTTCGAACATCGGAGTTTCCAACCTAAGCCAACGCTGAAAACTGAAAGGGCGTGGAAAAAAGAGAGAAAGAAACAACACCATCTACGAACGAAGGAAAACTGGGCTAATTTTAAATGCTAAAAATAATCAGTGGATATAACGTGGTCCACAGTTGGCTGAAACGAAAGAAGAACAATACTAATAATAATTAATGAAAATCCACAGCCTGCTTCCAGTCTCCGACCGGGTCAGGGAATGGAATGAATGAAGCCCCCATCTAGCGGCGAGGATAAGAACTGTGCCGGCTGCCGAGGCCTGACGCACTCCTCTGGGGCAATGATTAAATGAAAGACAGATGAATTGAAATGATAGTGGAGAGTGTTGCTGGAATGAAATTTTGACAGGGTAAACCGGAGTACCCGGAGAAAAACCTGTCTGCCTCCGATTTGTCCAGCACAGATCTCACATGGAGTGACCGGGATTTGAACCACGGACGCAGCGGTGAGAGGCCGGCGTGCTGCTGCCTAAGCCATGGAGGCTAATAATAATAATATATACTAATATTTAAAAAAATGAGATAGTGTGTGTCTGTGTGTCTGTGTATTACTCAATCACGCAAGAGCCACTTTTCCGATTTACATGAAATTTTACATGGAAGTAGCTGATTTACCTGATTTACATATAGGCTACTTTTGATTTCAATACTTTGCACTTTTTAAATATGGCGACCATTTTAATGACGTCGCTACACACTTTGGTTTCAAACTTTCATATTTTTATTTCAAATAAAAAGAGAACGCTAAGAAATAGAAAACTTTTGATGGCACATACGAGGTTTAAAATTTAATTTTCTATTCAAAAGGTCCTTATCACTTTTCGTGTATCTCCAACGGTTAGCGAGTAAAACCTAAATTAGTGCTATAAAACACGGCCAGCGCCGAGTGGTGTAGTTGGACAAAATGTTCCATCCTTAATCACCCTCCGTGCAGCACCTCGCCTATCCCCTCTTTTAACTGTCACATTCCCATTTTAATTTATTTATGACCCGCAGCGAAGCACGGGTACTTCAGCTAGTAATTAATAATAATCATATTCCATTCGGAATTAAAATTCACAACAATTAAAGAAGGCAAAATTTAGGAACGGGGGATTATTACTAGTGGGTTGACGTAACTCCGACCATGTGGTTAGAAACGGGGTTCGATGATCACGTCGGTTAATCAGGCTTAAGATGTGAGCTCAGGCGGAATTGGGTACATACTACCCTCAATACATGCAAGGGGTTAGCAAACACTCAGCTCGTTTGTTCAGGCTGATCGCCTGTTATTACACTAGTTTGATCCTAATAATACGTCATGTGGCTAGACACCATAATATCATAAAATATTTTATTGAATATTAATTGGATATACCGTAATGAGTGTTTTGTTACATGAGTAGATCAATTGAAAAAAAAAACTAGTTACAACACATCCATGCATGAATGAGGATGTTTTCGACTCGGATATCCCCAACTGCGAATTGCTGAGACAGAATTTTCCGTTGTTTTGTTTCAAAAAGGGTCCACCTTTCATATTTATAGAAGTACTTTAAGAAACAATCAAATGAAAACACAAACAAACAAACAACGAGATAGAACAGTCTGATTTACTGCTCCAAAATATCAGAAAGTAGTTGAATTGGAAAGACTGAGATTCATTTGTATCAAGAAACCTCAAGAAGTCAAAAATGGGTTCGCCTTAGTAAACACAATTTACTAATGTAAAATTAGTACAAATTAGCACATCTTTCGGTATCAAACCTTATTGTTGTTTGATTATTTATTTATTGTTTGATTATTTAGTCTCTTGACTGGTTTTATGCAGTTTGCCACGTCTCCCCGTCCTGAGCTAATCGTTTCATCTCCGCATAGCTTCCACACCCAACATCCGAGGCAATTTATAACATATTCTAGCCTTGGTCTATCCCTACAGTTCTTGTTCTCGACCCTTCCTTCCATAACTAAGTTTGATATTTCTGGTTATCATAGTATGTCTTAACAACCTATCACTTCTCTTTATTTGTAGTCTTCAGAAACATTTCTTGTCTCCCACTCGTCTTGAAACCTCTTCATTATTTAGCTGTAACACCTCATTTCAAATGCTTCTATTCTCCTCTTTTCTGTTGCGCCAACGGTTCAAGTTTCACTTCCATGGAGTGCCATGTTCCAGTTAAAGGCAAATCTAAATTTGATGTCAACACATTTATTTTACTTGAAATACACTTTCTTTGCCTGTGTCAACCTACTTTTTATATCCTCTTTGCTTCGTCCATCATTGGCTATTTTGCTTGTTAAAATCAGAATTCTCCTTGAGCCAAATTGACATCAATTTATTTCGGCAGCATTCGATTTATTTTTGTTTTAATTTTTCATCATGAAGAATGCTATTATCAGCTATCAAAAAGTGTTAAAATAATTAACATTTTAAACCATTTATTTTCACCTAAAGTCAAAATTTAATTCATTGAAAAATATAATAACGATGTGAAGACTACTATTCAACATATACCCGCTGAAGAAGGACTCAGTGTGACCGAAACCGGAACGGTTTTGAATGAAATAAATATTGACTTTACGTAATAATAATAATAATAATAATATTGTATGGCCTAGGCTGCCGGGTGCAAGCTTTGTTATTTGACACCCAGAGGGTAGCTTGCATGTCGAAGTTCGTTGTTCCTTGACTAAGAAAGTCAAGGAGGTTAGATGTTAGATATCTAATCTCCTTGAACACTATAGCGCTTTCTAGTAGAGAAATGAGGAACTTTGTGTTGGGGGAAACTCCCGAGATTAATTTTGCCATTATGAACACGGCCTACTGAATTCAAATGGGTTCTTTGACATGCCAACATCGTATGACATGCGTATCGTATTTTTGCCGCCTTTCAAAAATCACTTACCACGGACAGGGGCGAACCTGCAATCTTGGGTTTAGTAGACCGACAAGATACTTCACTTTTTTATAATTAACACGTCAATGAAAGTAGACTTATGAGATCTACACAGGGCCAAAAATTGTGTGTCTGTCTGTGTGTGTGAGTGTGTGTGTGTGTCCCCCTATCAATTCAAACACGGTGAAACCGAATTGGACGAAATTTGGTACAGAGGTAGCACCAGCAAAGGGCACCTCAGTGTCATAATTTATATCGCCGCCATCTTTACCAAAACTGAATGGTGGCCACTTAAACATTCAAAACGTAAAATCAATAACGACTAAACAAATCATCCGATCTCTACCAAATTTGGTAACAACATGCTTCATATAGGAAGCGTCTTGTGACCAAACTAAAAGGTCATCTGCCGTACCATTTCAGGATGGCGGCCGTGTGAATTATGCAAACTTTATAATCCATATCATGGGACCCACCAGTTCCGATTATCGAACCGAGAATCGTTTTAACTGTTATAAAGCAAGAGGCACGTTCGAAATTAAAGGTTTTTTTTCGTAATACTATAGTGAAGAAGTGATTTTAAAAAGCCTAGCCGTCTCAGTTACAAGGCAAGATGGCAGCTGATATCTTGAGTCTGACTTATATTTCACTAGTTTGAGTATTGCATGCAATATAGCGTACTGATACAAAATAATTAAACTTTGTATGACATGCTTTATATATAAATAATATACTCCAGTGATGAAATCGTTTAGTCTAAATCATTATTTGCTGACACGTTGTATCTAACTCATTTTATATCCCACGATGTTCGTTGGCACGTTTGGCTGCGTGGTAAAGCGTTGGCCTATCACTGTTATCGCTAAGGTTCAAACCCCATCAGATTTAGGTATTCTTTTCTTGAAATTTTATATATTTATTGTTTTGTAAAGACTGAGACGTTTTAAAATTAAGCGTTATATTGTGCTAATTACAATGGAAAAAATATATAAAAACAACAGTTCCCTGGAACGTTAACGTCAAGAAAGACCTCCAAGAAATGGGCCTACGACCAGATGACGCCCACAAACGAGATCTTTTCCGTACAAGCATCGTGACTTTTGGGACTTTCCGAGATGTGAAATGGACAACCGGTGCAAAGTGGTCGGATGAACGCCGTGCTCGATACAGCAAGCTAATGAAAACCTACTGGATCTATCGTAAATTGAATAAACGCCAGAATGTATAGTGGAACTTATCGTGGTCCCTAGTTGGCCGATTTGCGAATAATAAATAAATAATGCTATTTGGTTTTCACGCCCTTTTGTATCAAACTAGTGTGGATAATAGAGACGCCGGGGTGCAGGTTTATTGCTCCTAAGGGGACCGTTAATTTGCTGACTCTACTTCCTAGCATTGGGTCGTGATGCTGTAGTAGTCACGCTGCTTGTCTCTCACCAAGGTGACCCTGGTTTGACTCCAAGTCCATGCATGTGAGATTTTCGAAGTGAAAACAAAAAACGTAACAAGTAGTTCCGTGCAGAAGTATACAGCCTATTTTCATATTCCTACTTATGTTCACTGCCACTATCAACATACAAAATTTCAGTTTGCTTGCTCTAATAGATTCGTAGATATTGAGAACCAACTAAATATTTCGGATGGTCGCCATGTTGGATTTTATATATGAATGTCCTAGAGTTATCTACTGTTAAACAAAGATTATTGTGTACGTGTCGCATTCCAACTTCAATCGCATGGTTAGGACACAAGAAGTAACAAGGAGATTTTAAAATTTCGCACAGCTGCCATCTTGTGGTTATGGAAACAATTGAAATAAATTAGATGCCAGTGGATTAACATTCGTATAAGGATTTACTGTACCGAGTTCCACTGCACTCGGATGGTTAAATTGCGAGAAAAGTCCATGTGAATATTTATACTTCGCGTCGCCGCCATGTTGGATTTGTGATCACCAGGTTATTTAAAGTCCTATAGGTGAACTTAAGTTCATAGCCCCTATGATCATAAAAGAATTCAGTTTGATTGCTATAATAGATTCGTAGATATTCGGAGCCATCTAAATATTTCGGATGGTCGCCATATTGGATTGATAAATGTATAGGCCATAGAGTCATGTGCCATTAAAGGAAAATTATTGCTTACGTTCTTTATTCAAACTTTCACTTCAATCGCATGATTGCGACACAAGAAATAAAAACTTAATTTTAAAATTCGCACAGCCGCCATCTTGAGGTTATGTAAACAATTGAACTAAATTAGATACCAGTGCATTACAATGTGTATAAACATGTCCTGTAACAGATTTCATTGTGTTTGGAACATTAAATCGCGAGAAAGGTCTATTTAAAATTTTAAAATTCGTTTGGCCGCCATGTTCGTTCTGTAGTTAAGCGGTTTTTGAAAGTCTCATAGATGAACTTCCAGTAGTGCCCTTTATCTCCGTATAAGATTTCAGGGTGATACCGCTAATAGTTTCAGAGATATAGAATGCCGGTGAAATATTTCGCACATCCGCCATCTTGTGGTTATGTAAACAATTGAACGAAGTTAGATGTCGGTGCATTACAATGCGTATAAACATATACTGTACCAAGTTTTATTGCGTTTGGTTGGTTAAATCGCGAGAAACGCCTATTTAAATGTCGCGAATTCGCTTGGCCACCATGTCGGTTTTGTAGTTACCAGTTTTTCAAAAGTAACATAAGTGAACTTCTAGTAGTTCCCTTTATCACAGTAAAAAAAAATCAGGGTGATATCGGGAATAGTTTCGGAGATGTTGAATGCTGGTTAAATATTTCGCACAGCCGCCATATTGGATTGGTGAGACGTAACAAAATTTGAAGGGCACGGTCGGGATCGTGGAGAATAGTGCTATGAACTTACCGAGTTTCATTGAAGTCGCTCCAGCCGTTTGGATTTTATTAGGGGGGGGGGGACGCACACACACGTCACACAACACACGCACACACACACGGACAAAAGGTGATCTCATAAGCCTATTTTTTCAAAATTGAAAATAGGCTAAAAATGAAGAATCCACCGCTCTGCTCATGATCGCAAGATAAATGGTCACGTTAAACTACAAGCTCCCTTCGTTCCTGTTTGCTCCCTCGCATTGGCGAGTCCTCACATGCCAACTGACTGCGTCAGGATTCGATCCTGCAACCTTGGACATAGTAAGCTGTGCCACGCAACCAGTCTGTAGAGCACCACTGTGCTCATTAAATGAAAGTTCTACTCCAGATCACACATGTCATGTGTGAGATGTCTTCTCACCCACTTCTGATATACAGGTTTCATATAATAGTGTTTTTATTACAAGTTTTGACAGTCAGTAATTTTATCATTTAGTGAAATAGTACTTTTAAATCTAAAGTATAAATAATTGGACATCCCTGATTTATGAGTAACACGAAAGATGATGATTCGACTCGACTGTCCACACATAAATGTATCTTATCTGCATGAATCATTTAAGCTGTTGCAGCATGTCTGGTGAGCGATGAATCCCTAGCTATTTCAGCACTTCTGAGGGAGAGAGAAACAGGAATAGGAATGAGAGACGCATGTTTGTTGCTTTATTATTATATACTTTTCATCATTATTATTATTAATATTATTATTATATAACGACAGCGGTGGCTACGCTCGCTAAAGCGCAGCGTTAAGCCATGGCGCCAAGGTTCTGCTGTCTCGGTAGACGCGTGGTTTCGAGCCCCACCGTCAGCCATCATTGAAATGGTTTTACGTAGTTTACCCATTTTCAAAACCAGGAAAATGCTGGGATGGTACCTTCTGACTGGCCACGGTCGCTTCCTTGCACATTATTGTCCAGTTTCATTCACCTTCATCCATTCCATGACTAATCACGGCACGCAGGTCACCCACGGGTGTCGACAAGAAAGACCTCTCAGGAGGCCTCACGAAAAAAAAAAAAAAATTATTATTGTTATTATTATTATTATTAGGCCTATATATAATTTGCTACGGCCTTCAAGGAGCACGTTAAGTCTTGTTGCATTTAACTTTCTTTTGCACCCAGAATTCCCCCATCTTTAGGGAAAGAGCCTGCTTGCTTTCTTCTGTCCAAGGGTCACCCTTGGTTCTTTTTGGAGGCAAGACTCGGTTAAGTCCGTTCGTCACTATCTTTTGGCGGAAGAGTTCCCTATCCAATGCGTCGTTGATATTGATTTGGATTATTATTATAATAATAATAATAATTATTATTATTATTATTATTATTATTATTATTACTACTATTATTATTATTATTATTATTATATTATGGGTTTACAAAATGCAAGACGATCGGCAAGAGTACAAACCTTTCAAAATTGGCAGATCAAATGGGAGCAAGGAGATCAAAGCCAATGGCCTAAGGGATTGATCCCTCAGGTGCAGGTTTGGACAGAGAGGAAATATGGTGAGGTTGGTTACTATGTCACTCAGTTTTTGACTGGCCATGGGTACTTCTGTTCCTATCTTAAGAGATGGTGAAGGTGGATTCATCAGATTGCATCTACTGTATCAACGAATTAGATAATGCTAATCACACCTTCTTCTCTTGTGGACGGTGGGTCCAAAATAGGCAGTCTCTTCGAGATCACATTGATGTAGAGATATCCCCGGACAATATTGTTGCAGTGATGCTACAAAATGAGGAAAATTGGAAACTGGTAGCAAGTTTTGTTGAAGATATCCTCCGAACAAAGAAGACGGATCTGGATCGCCACTGAAGATGATTCATTACGGAAGAGTGCCTTACGGGCAAATATAAAATGACTCTAGCCTGAAGTAATGTAATAAACGGTTCCAGGATAGTGTTCAGAAGTAACGGGGGAGTTTTTGTCGGTAGTATGCTACTCAGGAGCAGGAGCCCGACACTCTGTGCGTAAATGCATTTCTTCCCCTAAAAAAAATAAAAATAAAAAAATACTCCATTTAAGGGAGTTATGGTACTAGCTATGGCATGACGGTGGTTCTTACAGTCTCAGCAACTAGTTCCGTGAAGAAATAAAGCCTGTTTTCATATATCCTACTAATGTTAATTGCCTTATCAACATACACAATATCAGTTTGATTTCTGTAACAGAACCGTAGATATTGAGAACCGTCTAAATATTTCGGATGGTCACCATGTTGGTTTCTTATAAATGTAGGTGTTAGAGTCATGTACTATTACATGAAGATTATTGTGTAGGTGGAGTATTCAAACTTCAATCGTATAATTAGGACAGAAGAAATAAAAACGAGATTTTAAAATTTCGCACAGCTTCCATACTGTGGTTATGAAAACAATTTAAATAAATTAGATGCCAGTGGATTAAATTTTTTGTAGGCATTTACCGTACCTTTTTCACTGCGCTCAGACTGTTAAATTGAGAGAAATGTCCATTTAATTATTTATATTTCACGTCGCCGCCATGTTGAATTTGTGCTCACCAGGTTATTGAAAGTCCAATAGGTAAACTTATGTTCATAGCCTCTATCAACATACAAAATTTCAGTTTGATTGCAGTTATAGATTAATGGATATTGAGAACCGTCTAAATATTTCGGATGGTCGCCATGTTGGATTTTTATAGATGTAGGCTTTATAGTTATGTGCTATTTGATGACGATTATTGCGTAGGTTCATTTTTAGCCTATTTTCGATTTTCGATTCATGGGATCTACACAGGGCCAACATTTGTGTGTCTGTCTGTGTGTGTGTCGGTGTGTGAGTGTGTGAGTGTGTGTGTATTCTGAATGTCTGTCCCCCACTATCAATTCGAGCACGGTGAAACCGAATTGAACGAAATTTGGTACAGAGGTAGAACTAGCAAAGGGCACCTCAGTGTCATGTTTTATATCGCCGCCATCTCGACGGAAACTTAATGGCGGCCACCCAAATGTTCAAAGCTTAAATCAAATTACGACTATCCTAATCATCCGATCTCTACGAAATTTTGCAACAACATATACTTATATGGCGAACGTCTTTTGACTCAATTACTAGGTCATCAGCCCAATAATTTGCAGATGGTGGCCATGTATGTGTGCAAATGGATTCCCCCTATCAATTCAAACACGGTGAAACCGAATGGAACGAAATTTGGTAAAGAGGTAGCACTAGCAAAGAACATCTCTGTGTCATATTTTATATCGCCGCCATCTTGACGGAAACGTAATGGCTGCCACCCAAATGTTAAATGCTTAAATCAAATTACGACCAACCTAAATATTTGAATACCAAATTTTGCAACATTATACCTTTGTGTATGAAAAATCTTTTGACCAAACTACAAGGTCATCAGCCCAATACATTGCGGATGTCGGCCATGTATGAGTGAAAATCGATTCCCCCTATCTATTCAAACACAATGAAACCAAATTGAAGAAAATTTGGTACAGAGGTAGCACTAGCAAAAAGAAACCTCAGGTTCATGTTTTATATTGCCGCCATCTTGACGGAAACGTAATGCCGGCCTCCCAAATGTTAAAAGCTTAAATGAAATTATGACCAACCTAATAATCTGATATCTACCAAATTTTGCAACAACATATATTCATATGGCGAGCGTCTTTTGACTACACTAGAAGGTCATCAGCCCAATAGTTTACAGATGGCGGCTATGTAGGTGTGCAAATTGATTCCCCCTATCAATTCAAAACACGGTGAAACCCAATTGAACGAACTTTGGTACAGAGGTTGCACTGGCAAAGGGCACTCTAGTGTCATGTTTTATATTGCCGCCATCTTGACGAAAACGTAATGGTGGCCACCCTAATGTTAAAAGCTTGAATCTAATTACGACTAACCTGATCGTCTGATCTCTACCAAATTTTGCAACGTTATACCTTTATGTATTAGATATCGTTTGACCAAACTACAAGGTCATCAGCCCAATGCTTTGCTGATGACGGCCGTGTGTGTGCAAATCGATTCCCCCTATCTATTCAAACACAATGAAACCGAATTGAACAAAATTTGGTGAAGAAGTAGCACTAGCAAAGGGAACCTCAGGGTCATGTTTTATATTGCCGCCGTCTTGAAGGAACGTAATGGCGGCCACCCAAATGTTAAAAGCTTAAATCAAATTACGACCAACCTAATAATCTGACATCTACAAAATTGTGCAACAATATATATTCATATGACGAGCGTCTTTTGACTAAGCTACAAGGTCATCAGCCCAATAATTTGCGGATGGCGGTCATGTATGTGTGCAAATAGATTCCCCCTATCTTTTCAAACACGATGAAACCGAATTGAACGAAATTTGGTACAAAGGTAGCACTAACAAGGGGCACCTGAGTGTCATGTTATATATCGCCGCCATTTTGACGGAAACGTAATGGTGGCCACCCAAATGTAAAAAGCTTAAAACAAATTACGACCAACTTACTCATCTGATCTCTACCAAATTTTGCAACAACATACCTTTATGTGAGACGCGTTCTTTGAACAAGCTACAAGGTCATCAGTCCAATAGTTTGCATATGGCGAACACGTATGTGTGCAAATCGATTCCCCATATCAATTCAAACGTGGTGTAACTGAATTGAACGTATTTTACAGAGGTAGCACTAGCAAAGGGCACCTTATATTCATGTTTAATATCCGTATAGCACATTGTATTTCAACAAGCTACTACAACCAACATTCAATTATACTCCTAAAAATGTACATAGAGTGATAAAAAGCCCATGCATTTAGGAGAAAGTAGGCTATACTTTCTTTACTGAACATCTTGTTCAATCGTTCACTTCAATCGCATCATAAATATATAAGAAATAGAAACAATTTTAAAATTTCGCACAGCCACCATCTTGGTGTTATGTAAAGAAAATGAACTAAATTAAATGCCAGTGCATTACAATGTGTATAACGATTTGCTG
The DNA here is from genome assembly GCA_946902985.2 of Meconema thalassinum. Lineage (NCBI taxonomy): Eukaryota > Metazoa > Arthropoda > Insecta > Orthoptera > Tettigoniidae > Meconema > Meconema thalassinum. Next base: position 147,805,969 of record OX336390.1, on the reverse strand, counting down.
TACCAAGTTTCATTGCGTTTGTATGGTTAAATCGCGAGAAAAGTCTATAAAAATGTTTCATAATCGCTTGGCCGCCATGTTTGATTTGTAGTTAACAAGTTTTCGAAAGTCTCATAGATGAACGTCTAGTAGTGCCCGTCATCATCGTACAAAATATCAGGGTGATATCGGTAATAGTTTCGGAGATATAGTATGCCGGTGAAATATTTCGCACAGCCTCCATCTTGAGGTTATGTAAACAATTGAACTAAATTAGATGCCAGTGCATTACAATGCGTATAACCATTTGCTGTACCAAGTTTCATTGCGTTTGAATGGTTAAATCGCGAGAAATGCCTATTTAAATGTTTCAACTTTGCGTGGTCGCCATGTTCGTTTCGTAGTTAGCAGGTCTTTGCGACTCACTTAGGAAACGTCCTAGTAGTGCCCTTTATTACCGTACAAAATTTCAGGGTGATATCGGTAATAGTTTCGGAGATATAGAATGTCGGTGTAATATTTCGCACAGCCACCATGTTGGATTGGTGAGACGTAATACAATTTGAAGGACACGGTCGGTGTCGCTCGATATGTTGCTATGATGTTACCCAGTTTCATATAAATCGGTCAAGCCGTTTAGGGGTGGGGGCAGACACACACACAGACGGACAAAAGATGATATCTCATAAGCCAATCTTTTCATAAATGAAAATATGCTAAAAATAGTGTGTATAAAGTACTTCGAAGTCTATTTCCGGAATGGATTTGCTTGTATAAACATAGGCGCATGTTTATTAGAATCGAAGAGCGTAGGTCTTGGCAAGACTACCGTCATCATTCAAAACGTTAACGAGCTCTTACTGCGCGCCATCACCTCAACAGTTTATGATGTGAATCGCAATGGCAAGCGTACACTGTTTTTAGTAGCTCCAGTCTATTATACATCTGGCGTCAGGGAAGCATTTTTATGAGCAAGGATTCGACGCGATATGAGGTGAGGTATATCTTTGAGCGACTAGCTATGAGATTCTACCACTTACAACACAGGTCGATATGGTGGTGGATGGCGTTTACGGCTCTATGTCCTTCGTAACACCAACCTCATCAGTTAATGAGAGAAGAAATGAAAGTGAATGAAACTAGGCAATGAGTTGGAAGGGAACGGTCGTGGTCTGTTGGAAGTTTCCATCTCGGGATTTGCCTGGAGTCGAAAGTGAGGAACTACGGAAAGCCATTAAAATTGCTATTGTTATCATTATGATATACTTGTACATTACTTGACCGACAGTCGGATGGTTGCCATGTTCAATTTTTACAGCAGCGTAGCCAAGATTGACCGATGGGAGGGGTTAAATGGTAACTGGGGGATAACCGCACTTCGGGGAGTTAGTTATTGTTGTTTTAAGGGGCGGAACTACGTGGTCATCTGCCCCGCACTTCGGGGAATTGCAGGACATTGTACTATGCAGTAACTCGGCTATCTCACACTCTAGAAGTTAACAACAATCTCAAAATTAGTGTTAATGTACCAGTACCTATAGAATTTTCTAGGTCATTATTATTATTATTATTATTTAAATTAAAACTAAAATAAATATAGCCTACTGTACAGTATATACAACTTCCCTCGCGCTAAGAAGAGAAAGAATGCTAATTGCCCCGCTAGGCGAGATTTAAAATTAACTGGGGTTAGGCTCTGTTTGAAAAAAAAAAACTATTTTTAACTATGGAAAAGCTAGATTGGGAACCCTGGGAGGACCTAAACATTGTTATGAAGACGTGTATTGCCTCAATGGGGAGCCGGACCGAAAGGCAACAAAAATGCATCACCAAGCAGCCGGCGCGGTGGTGATGCACACACATATCACAAACACAGATTTCATCTGCAACACCCATTATTTAATTTAAGAAATGTTAACTTGTTAATTATCATCAGCTCCTGTTTTGTTTTTGTAAAAATTCCATAAAGGGGGGTGGAGTTCTAACCCCCAGTAACACCCTCCTAGCTACGCCACTGATTTTTTTTATATGTAGGCCATAGAGTTATGTACTATTACATGACGATAGCGGCTTCGGTGGCGTAGTTGGTAGCATGCTGATATCCTTTGCCCAAGATCGCGGGTTCAAACCCGGCCGAAGTCACCGGATTTTTTAAGAGTGTTAAAATACTTCAGTATGCCTTCCTTCGGAGGGGAAGTACTGTAAAGCTGGTGGTCCCATGTCACAGATTTATGGCATGTAAAAGAACCTCCCACTAATTAAACATGTGTGAAGCTAAATTTGCAGGTTAGATTTCGTTGAAACGCTTTATCAAAGTTCCAACGTTCACCTCTAGGCGTCAGTGACATCTGGTAGTGAAAGTTGGAACTACTTGAAATTGAACGGAACTTGTAGCTCACTCCATGGGTGTCCGCATTGAAGCAGCTACAGCCTCTGGCGAGCCAAACATGTCCTCGGACATTCCCGGCACTAAAAGCCATACGCTAAATAAAATATTAACATGACGAATATTGCGTAGGTGTATTATTCAAACTTCAATCGCATGATTAGGTCACAAGAAATAAAAACGAGATTTTAACATTTCGGACAGCCGCCATCTTGTAGTTATGCAAACAATTGAAATAAATTCGATGACAGTGGATTAAAATTTGTATAGGCATTTACCGTACAAATTTTATACATAGTCTACTAACACACACAAGCCCTCAAATTAACAACAACAGAATCTTTACCAACTTTACCTACGCTTGTTTTCTGCTGCACCAATAGTCCAAGTTTCACTTCCATAGAGCACAACGCTCCAGACAAAGGCTTTCAAAAATGAGTTTCTTAGCCTATAGTTAAATCTATATTCGATGTCAACAGATTCCATTTTTGTAGAAATGCTTTCCTTGCCTGAGCCAACCTACTTTTTATATAAACTTTGCTTCGTCCATCACTGGTTATTTTGCTTCCTAAGTAACAGAAGTCTCATACTTCCTTTACCTTTTCACCTGCCAATTTGACATTGTTTAAACGGGAATAATGATGAGTAGTCACACATTAGTTACATTACCTCAATTTTGAACACCTGTATATTAGAAGTGAGTGGGAAGACATCTCACACATGACATCTGGTGTAGAAGACACAACTTTATCGTCGACTCCACACGTTTAGCAACCTATCAGGAACACGACAGTAGTGATCGATCGAACATGTTTTCCCCGGAGGCTTGGGGAGAACTTCATGAGCTTCTGGAAAGGTCCCAGTGGAACAACTCTTACGTTAGAAGCAACTCGTCCGTATGTCTCGTATAACATGACACAGTCAGCTAGCCTGCAGGCGTTTTGCACTCTAATGATCATATATTACGAAGAATAGCAAGCCTAAGAGTTACAAATGGATCAAATAAGCTCGAAGTTCCACCACCTAAAATGACAATCACCACTATAACCAGAGTTAGACATGAGGTTACTGTACGAGGCTCATTCAGAAATTAAGTTTCCGGCAGGCCCATGTCATAGATTTATGGCATATTAAATAGCCTTCTAGTAACTACAATTGTGTGAAGCTAAATCTGTAGATTAGATTTGATTAACGCTCATTAAGTTCCAACGTTCGCCGCCATGTAAAGGATGTGGTGGCATCTAGTTGCGAAGTTCACAGCTAGGTGTCGTTGCCGGTAGAATTTGGTAGCAAAAGCAGGAACTACTTGAAATTGATCGTCTGCAGTCGTTGCCTCAATTACAGAAAACACACAATAATACAGCCATCACAATTATCACCTGTTATCAGACAGATTCTACACACACTCAAAGTACACGGGGCTACATGACCGCGTTGTCGCAGCCCCTAAACTGAGGAACCAACCAACCCATTTCATTGTAGTGTCTGTACTGGCATATTTGTAATTGTGGATAGAGCGGTGAGTGAAGTTGAAACGGGAAACCACGGGCAACTAATAGTGACGTCAGCGGACGGACCAAATCCTCCCGTGCCTTGTATTTAGGACACCCTCCTGAGCTATTGTCGCTGGTTTTACTTAAGACAGTCACTTGATGGAAGATGCCTTCTTTATATTCTTAGCTGTCACCGTGGAGTACCGGATTCGATTGCCGCCTGTGTCCAGAAATTTAAATCCGCCGATGGCTGTAGCGGATTTCACTCAGTCTCGTGATGTAGAATTAAGAAGAGGTTGGTTCAATTCCTGCCTCAGCCATCTTATAAGTAGTTTTTCCTGGTTTCCCCATTTCTTCTCCCGGCAAATGCTGGGATGGTAGACTATCTAATTTAAGACCAGCCGTATTCACAATTACTCATAGCTGTTGTAAATTTATTTCAGGGATTAGGGACATTTTAGTCATCAGCCCCATGAAGTTGTACATGTGTTGAACTTGTTTAATAACCTGCATTTGTGTGGTGACTGTAGTAGAGTGTTGAGCTGTATTAGGGACAGGGATGGGGCAGGTATCTAGGGACTTGTAGTAATGTACTATCCCGGCGTTTGCCTGGAGGGAGTTTGTAAGAACTCGGGGAAAACCCACACTCAGAATGGCCACTTTCCACGTCGGGATGCAAACTTTCGATCTCCGGAATTGCTGTAGCTACCCTCACGGACATGGTGCATGCCGCGGAACCAATTACAAATACACACATTATTGTACACACCATAATAACACAGGTTATCAAAGCAATCCTACGCACTTCATCGTAAACAGAGCTAAATGAACATGCTGTTGCAAACTCTGAAATAATTCAAGAACGAAAACAACGGTTGCTCTCGTAATGAGTCAACGATCATTAGGTCGATTAAGAATACTTTCTAATGTATTTCGTGCACTGACACTGATGAATAGACTGGGGTGTTCTTGTATCCCCAGTACAAACACTCGTCACGTTCGGTATGTCTCGGTTGTCGATGTCAGTCCCTAACCGAGTAATGCACGTGTGGGCTGTCAGCTCCCACCAGAGTGATACATCATCTTCCTACACGCGCTCAAAAGCACTTCCGAAGGAAACTTGTTCCAGGACTTTATATACTCTCAGCCCTCCAGCACCCACCATACATTTCCTTTTGACTAAAATTAATTTACTCGCGTCTCTTTAGCCCGCAATCACTCGCGCGTCTGTAATTTAACCGATCACTCGCGTTGTTAGGTGCAACCCGACATCTGTACTTCTATTTCTATTATAAATCTTTCATTTGGCATGTTTCCTTTTACTTTTGTATATTAATGTTTTCACTGTATACTGATAACTAGGGCCCGGATGTTGATGGCATGCCATCTTTTTACTGAGCTGTCAAAAACAATGCTGAAGTACATAGAAACTCCGGACGGGCCACCCCGTCTTCAAATGTCATTTTTATTTTGCATCTTTTTGATTTTTTTTTGGGTATTTTTCCATTTTAAGAGCATATTTTTAGGTTTGGTAGATTTGTTGGTCATATTTTGTAGAAATCGACTTTTAAGGTCATTTCGTTTTTCAATTTAGTCATGTCACAGGTTTATATGAGGGAGTTACGTCTCTCAGAGTTAGCAGCAAACGACCTTCCGGACTTCAAGTACGCTCCGATCACATCAGTTGATGTTGAACGCAGCTTTTCGAGATATAAAAAACTTGTTGGCTGATAACCGCTGATCATTTACATTTGACAACGTCTGAATGACATTCGTAGTGCAGTGCAACTGAGACTAAAGTGAACATAAACCTTTTGTTAAGTGCTAGAAATCTATTTTGATTTACTTTTCAGTTTGAGCTTAATATGGCATTTTTCAATTATTGGTGAGTTTAATATTCTAAGATAATTTTCTCCGTTTTATATTGAATTTTTCGAATTTTTAAATATTGGTGAGTTTATTATTATAAGATCATTTTCTCCATTAATAGCGCATTTTTCTAATTTTTGGGTCATGCATTACAGTCATTTTTGAAAATTTTAAGTGCATTTTTTAAACATTTTTAGGGCATCAACATCCGGGCGCTACTGATAACTATAACATTTCCTTATTGAATAAGAGGAATGATTGAAGTTACTTGCTAAAATACATTTCTTAACATTATGGTGTTTGAAGCCATTTTCCAGTGTTGCCTTAGTCATCGAAATTTAATGTTTTCCAATCGGTCAACACGATTGTAACCAATTGTAAGGGGTGGTTCCCTAATTCTGAAAGAAAAATACATGAGATTAATAAATACTGAAAAATATTAAATTTTGACATTTCTTAACATAAAATTTCCCTTTTTTCCGCTACTCTTCAATATAAAAAGCTGAAAATGTTGGAAGTAATTCCACCTTATAACACAGTCGTTTTCAAAATTTACTTTAGTTAAATATTGCCTGATTGATATGTTCATTAAAATGGTATTAATAATACGCTTTTTCATTAAAGAATTCCACGTAAAATCAAAGACATTTCATATATATCAAAAGCCTGTGTTAAGGTAAGGCAAGAGCATTAAGGAAAAACACTTAAAAATACAATTAGTTTTTGTTAGTATTTCCTGAGAAAATGATTAATAAATACTGTAGTTGAAAATTAACATGGACGACATAGACATTCCGGTTCTTCTTAAAGCAATTTAATTGCATTGTGGGTAGAATGTGATCTGCTGTGGCATTAAAGAATGGTTTCCCTTGTCTTTGAGAGTGTAATAATATCCTTATCTCACTCTCTGACACGCCTAAGCCTCCCTCTTTCTCTCTCAAGCACACACACACACACACACATTCACACACAGACATGTCCAGCTCCAACAAAATAGCACTGCCATTAACAGCTGCGGTATTTTACGGCATGACAAGCAAGCAGAATAACGCTACTAATTATCAGAGAAAATTAACATTTTCATCTTGTTATAAGTTCTAAAAGGTCGACGGCTCATGTGTTCTGGCGGCAACCTTATTTTAACATCCTACCAATTCTAAAGGATTTAGTGAACCCCGTAGTTATAGCTCTGTGGTAACGTACTATATAAACCGCCTTCGCACTTCGCTGGTCGTTTGAAGGGACACGACTTAAAAATTAATTACTATATTGGCTGTTCTAACTTCATTATTTGTGATAACTAATTTTATTTTTGTGGGAAATAAGCTTTTGTAATATACAGGGCAAAGAGCAATTCACGGATATGTTCACGAACGTAGAACTCTTCGCCAAAAATTACTGCATGTTTGTATTAATTGATATTCTATATGTTACTTGATTGTAGCATTAACCCTGGAACCCTACACTGGGACACTCGGTGCCCCAGGGAATTTTCGTTGTGATGGCAACCCTTACAATAATAATAATAATGTTTTTGGTTTTACGTCCCTTTTTAATTACCCTGGCTTTTAGAGACGCCGGGGTGCCTGAATTTTGTCCCGAAGGGGATCTTTAACGTGCCAGTAAATGTACTGACACGGCTCCCTCGCATTTGCGCACCCTCAAATGCCAGCTGACTGCGCCAGGTTTCGAACCTGCAACCTTGGGCTCAGCAAGCGAAAACGTTACCCCTGAGCCACGCAGCCAGACGCAATCTTTACAGCCTGCAGCCACCGTGACTTTTCTTTGTCCTTGACAGTCTTTCAGTTGCCGTGTTAGTCACAGTTGTAACGCATCCCTTCTTTGCTATAGGTCGGTTTTGGTGCACTGAGGACCTCTGAATACAGAATATCTGTACGTACCCCGAGACCACAAAGGACGGCTAATTTTAAAGACAAAACAATAATAAAATCAGCTAAATTATTGCAAATAATGCATGCTGTACACTTGGAGACTTCAAAGTGTCTTCATATAATACATAACTTGGTGGTCAGCTTCGAATATTTTGGTGTGTTGATGGAAGTTTTTTGATAATTTCTGCTATTATGGTGACTAGTAATCTTTTGAGAAGTACTTCAGCGTGGTTTACAATTAACTCCACAACTTATAACAAATATTTAATTTAAAACATATCAGAGTTTTTGTGTCATTTGTGTCATCTTTTCTTTGATCCGATGGAAGTTACAACAATTATAGTTACATGGATACTGTATGTTGATATTTATTACTTTTCAGTCGGTCAACACAAATTTGCCCAAAGATTGGGCCGGGCTTCTCTCTTCTTTTTTTTTTTTTTGATGTGTAACATCTTTCCACTTGGTATCTGGATATTTTTGTGGCGCTCGGTAGCTGGACGTGAGTGTGGGGGTGATTTTGGAAAAGAGACGGAAATAGATGGGACGGAAGTGCATGGGACGGAAACAATACGCGCGCGTGGTGGCGGAGATCGGTACAACGACGTAGGCCTACTGTAGGTCGTGTGGCTGTGGGGAATGTATATCGCATACAGTTTAGTTCAAGGTTTGGAGACCCCATTTAAGATATTCCCACAATAAATCATCTTCAAGTTGTCGTTCTTTGGTGTGTGAAAATATTCATTTTATCATATTTGCTGAAAACAATTACGATTTATTAAATCTTCATACTTTTGCTGTATTCTTATTTAATGTAAGCACTCGATGTACTGTCGGCCATGTGGCTATGGGGAATCTATATCGCATCAACAAACACTCCGAACAACGTAGGAATTCAGTATATTTACGCCGACTACTAACAATAATTGAAACTTCGTTGGTCTAAACATATCACTGGGAGAAACACATTTAATATACTTTCCGCGCACCTAATTTTTTTAGCCTACTTTCGATTTTTGCAAAAAATGAAAGTAGATTTATGAGATCAACACAGGGCGAAAAAAGTGTGTCTGTCTGTGTGTGTGTATGTGTGTGTGTGAGTATGTGTGTGTGTGTGTATGTGTGTGTGTGAGTCTGTCTGTGTGTGTGTGTGTGTGTGTCTGTGTGTGTGTGAGTGTGTGTACTCTGAATGTCTGTCTCCCCCTATCAATTCGAACACGGTGAATGCAAATTGAACGAAATTTGGTACAAAGGTAGCACTAGCAAAGGACACCTCAGTGTCATGTTTTATATCGCCGCCATCTTTACTAAAACTGAATGGCGGCCACTCAAACGTTCAAAACGTAAAATCAAATAACGACTAACCAAATCATCCGATCTCTACCAAATTTGGTAACAACATACCTTCCTATAGGATGCGTCTTGTGACCAAATTACAAGGTCGTCCGCCATACCATTTCAGGATGGCGGCCGTGCGAATTATGCAAACTTTATAATCCATATCATGGGACCCACCAGTTCCGATTATCGAGCCGAGAATCGTTTTAACTGTTCTAAAGGAAGAGGCACGTTCGAAATTAAAAGTTTATTTTGTAATACTATAGTGCAGACGTGATTTTAAAAAGCTGAACTGATTCAGTAATAAGACAAGATGGCAGCGGATATCTTGTGCCGGACTTATATTTCACTAATTTGAGTATTGCATGCAATATAGCGTACTGATAAAAAATAAATAAACTTTGTATGAAATGCTTTATATATAAATAATATACTCCAGTGATGAAATCGTTTAGTATAAATCATTATTTGCTAACAAGTTCTATGTAAGTCATTTTAAATAGAACGATATTCGTTGACACAATTAGCTCAGTGGTAGAGCGTTAGACTATCGCTCAAATGCCTATGGTTCAAACCCGATCAGAGCTAGGTTTTTTGCTTGAAATGTTATATGTTTATTGTTTTGTAATGGCTCAGATGTTTTAAAATTAAGCGTTATATTGTGCACATTATGGTGTAAAATATATATTTAATTAAAACATAATTCGCCAGCAGATTTACTCGGGACATCTAGCTGCCAAAAAGGTAACTTCCAGATTTTATTGAAAAGTTTCTTCTTCTGACCGCTAGAATGCACTCGCTCTGTTAGGATTATATTGTTCGATATTTCACCAATAGATGTCACGACTAGTCTACGTGGGGATCCATTGATTACTATACCATTATCATTCTATGCGCATCGAATTTGAAGAATGACAAGATGATACTACGATACATTTTAACTTTTTATTTTAAAGGGTTTGTAACAGCCTATTTTGCGTTACTTGAAAATGTTATTAAGCGTTATATTGTGCACATTATGGTGTAAAATATATATTTAATTAAAACATAATTCGCCAGCAGATTTACTCGAGACATCCAGCTGCCAAAAAGGTAACTTCCAGATTTTATTGAAAAGTTTCTTCTTCAGGCCGCTAGAATGCACTCGCTCTGTTAGGATTATATTATCGAAAATATCCACATAGTTTGTATACACACGTCTCTGTAGGGTCATGGAAAGATTTGTTAATTCAATTAGGGTTGTGAAAGCCATGCACAACCAGACGTGTAAAGACATGCCTCAACTCAAAGTTGGATGTTGCCCACGGCAGGTCGTAATAATAATAATAATGTTATTGGTTTTACATCCCTTTTAACTACTGCTGATTTTAGAGACACCGGGGTGCCGGAATTTTGGCCCGAAGGGGATCTTTAACGTGCCAGTAAATGTACTGAAACGGCTCCCTCGCATTTGTGCACCCTCAAATGCCAGCTGACTGCGCCAGGATACGAACCTGCAACCTAGGGCCCAGCAAGCGAGAACGTTACCGCTGAGCCACGCCGCCAGTCCGGTCGATTATGTCTCCAGATCCATAACATTCTTGATATACTTCTTATCTTTCTTTCTTCAATGATGGTATCAGTTTTTATCTAGGTTGTGGCGTTTGGTAGAGGTAAATCGTTTCTAAGGTCTTCAACAAAGAATAGTTCTATTATACTCTTTGATAATAACAACGAGTTATAACTATACTCATACATTTAGGAGAAAGTAGGCTATATGTTCTTTACTGAACATCTTGTTTTTAATCGCGCCTATACTTGGCAGTGCACTCTATCGGCTAAATGAGGCCATTTTCAATAACATCGCTGGCATGGGTTCACTAACTGGCCGGTATAGAGCGCAGCTCGCATCAAGTAGGCAGTGGATTGCTTCTGCCACGGAAAATAACAATTATGATTCATTTCGGTCAGGATTTGGCACTGGAGTTATACAAGTAGTTATTTCAATGACCAACAGAGTTTACTGTCAACAAGGGATTTGCGCTCCCGGGACACACACAGTAGGATAACATGTCACATGTTACACATCATATGCGACTACTGTAAGGCTCGTATAATATATTATTTTTCTTTTTTAGCGTATGGCTTTTAGTGCCGAGAGTGTCCGAGGACATGTTCGGCTCGCCAGAGTTCGTAGCTGCTTCTATGCAGACACCCATGGGGTAAGCTACAAGTACCGTTGAGTGTGGAGTGTTGACTGGGGAGGAAAATGTGAACGTAAGGACGAGGAATTGGAAGGTAACGGCTGTGGCCTATAGTTATGGAGCAACCCCAGCATTTGCCTAGGAGGAAGATGGGAAACCACAGAAGACCAACTTGAAGGTTGCCGGTGGGGGGATTCGAAACTCCTCGCCTCGTGGATGTGAGCGACTGCCGGCAGCTACGCTGTAACGACCACGGCTAACTCAGCCGGTGGGGCTACATTGTACAGTATATAATATAAATAATTAAATAAGTAAGTAATCACCCCTGGAAAATAATTATATGTAAGGTATTAGTAGTTTTGAACATTGTTATAATGAGGCAATTTAGGATAATAGTGATCATAACTAATACATGTAATTTTTACATGAGTGTTTATTTACTGATATATTGATATTTCTTTATATTTTTAGCCTATTTTGATGTTATGAAACAATAGGCTTATGGGATCACCTACTGTCCGTGTGTGTGTGTGTGTGCATATGTATGTCTATGTCTGCCTGTGTGTCTGTGTGGGGCGATTTCAATGAAACTCGGTAAGGTCATAGCACCATTTTGGCCGACTCCGGCCGTGGCCTTCAAATTTTATTACGTCTCACCAATCCAACATGGTGGCTGTGCGGAATATTTCACCAGCATTCAATATCTCCGAAACTATTACTGATATTACCCTGAAATATTGGACGGTGATAAAAGGCACTACTACAAGTTCACCTATGAGACTTTCAAAACTTGGTAACTAAGCAACCAACATGGCGGCCAGGCGAATTTGAGACTTTTAAATAGACTTTTCTCGCGATTTAACCATCCAAACGCAATGAAACTTGGTACAGCAAAAGTTTATACACATTGTAATGCACTGACCTCTAATATTGTTCAATTGTTTACACAACCTCAAGATGGCGGCTGTGCGAAATATTTTACCGGCATTCTATATCTCCGAAACTATTCCTGATATCACTCTGAAATTTTGTACGGTGATACAGGTCACTACTTCAAGCTTATATTTGTACGTTTCAGAACAATGTTGAGTACAAAACGAACATGGCGGTCATGCGAAGTTGAAACATTTTAATAGACTTTTCTCGCGATTTAACCATCTGAACGGAGTGAAATATGGTACATTAAATGTTTATACATATTTTAATGCACTGGCATATAATTTATTTCCATTGTTTTCATAACCAGAAGATGGCAGCTATGCGAAATTTAAAAATCTCGTTTTTACTTCTTGTGTACTAATCATGCGATTGATGTTTGAATACTGCACCTACACAATAATCTTCATGTAATATTACATAACTCTAAGACCTACATATATAAAAATCCAACATGGCGACCATCCGAAATATTAGACGGTTCTCAATATCTACGAAACTATTATAATCAAACTGAAATTTTGTATGTTGATAGAGGCAATTAACATAAGTAGTATATATGAAAATAGGCTTTAGTTCTTCACGGAACTACTTGTTATATATATATTATTATTATTATTATTATTATTATAGTATATTCTTCTTTTTCTTTCCTCGATTTTGGCCATCTTCGGACAACGTAAAATAACCCAGTCTCTTATTTCCTTTATCCTTTCTCGCCTTCCAGTAGTTCTTTATTATTTCACTCTGTCTCCTTCTTCTCTCTTCCGTCCAGATGTTAACCCTCTTCTTCTGTTCCTTCTCCTGGAAACCCTTGAAATTTTTGATCATATTTCTTACAAGTGGTCTGTCCTGAATAATATCTATTGTTACTTCCATCTCTTCCATATCCCTTTTTATACTTTGTACCCACTGAATACCATTCCTGCTTGTGTATACATGACTGAAAATTTGTTTTGTGAGTCTGGTGTTATTCATCCTCATTGCGTGTTCAAATAAATTATATATTTATATTTTAGCCTATTTTCATCTTTGAAAAAAAAAGGCTTATGAGATCACATTTGTCCGTGCGTGTGTCCCCCTAATAACTTCTAAACGGCTGGAGCGATTTCAATTTAACTGGGTAAGTTCATAGCACTATTCCGGGCGACCCCTTCAAATTTTGTTACGTCTCACCAATCCAACATGGCGGCTGTGCGAAATATTTCACCAACATTCAATATCTCCGAAACTATTACCGATATCACCCTGGAATTTATTTCGGTGATAAAGAGAACTACTAGAAGTTCACCTATGTAACTTTTGAAAAACTGGTAACTACAAAACCAACATGGTGGCCACGCGAATTTGCGACTTTTCAATAGACGTTTCTCGCGATTTAACCAACCAAACGCCATAAAACATGGTACAGTATATGTTTATACATATTGTAATGCACCGACATCTAACTTCGTTCAATTGTTTACATAACCACAAGATGGCGGATGTGCGAAATATTTCACCGGCATTCTATATCTCTGAAACTATTAGCGGTATCATCCTGAAATTTTGTACGGAGATAAGACTTTCAAAAACCCTATAACTACAAAACGAACATGGTGGCCAAGCGAATTTGAAAATGTTAAATACACCTTTCTCGCGATGTAATGTTCCAAACGCAATGAAATCTGGTACAGGAAATGTTTATACACATTGTAATGCACTGGTATCTAATTTAGTTCAATTTTTTACATAACATCAAGATGCTGGCTGTGCGAATTTTAAAATTAAGTTTTTATTTCTTGTGTCGTAATCATGCGATCGAAGTGAAAGTTTGAATAATGAACCTACGCAATCATTTTCCTTTAATGGTACATGACTGCATGGCCTATACATTTAACAATCCAACATGGCGACCATCCGAAATATTTAGACGGCTCTGAATATCTACGAATCTATTACAGCAATCAAACTGAAATGTAGTATGTTGATAGTGGCAGTTAACATAGGTAGGATATATGAAATTACGCTGTATAGTTCTTCACGGAAGTACTTGTTTTGTACTCCCACCCAGTCTTTGGGCAAATTCGTATTCACCGATTGAAGTGAACAGTCTGTTTGGCAACACTGAAACAATGCCATCAAAACTTTAGATAGATGCTGCGTGTAAAGCCAATGAAAATCCCATTAATGTTAATGTTTCTAATTATTTTCATTACAAACTTAACAATTGATTGCTTGGAACATTAGTGGTGTTTATTATAGAATTCGACAGATATGAGATACGAAATGTTTAGCTCGCGTTTTAACTTAAGGACCTAGGCCTATTTCAAACTTTTATTGGCTATAAAATATGTCAAAGGCGAAATTATTTGCTCACACACATAATTTATAGCACATATTTCACATCCTTTACTGACTATTTTCTTCTTTATTTTCCATACATATTTTAGTACCCATAAATCCTTCACGTAACTCCTTCAACACTGATATACATTTTATTTAAGTACTGTATATGGAAGCTATGTGCAGTTGATTATTACGTTATGCCAACCGAATTTAATTCTGTATTCTGTAGTTACGTGTTTCACCCGCAGCCTAGGCTTAAAGAGGAAGGCACAGTATCTCACTGTTCTCGAAAATGAACCGTTCATAGCGGCCGACTTATTAGCTTTGTCCCTTCTATCTGGTCATATTCTCCATTAGATGTCGAAGCGAAAAGGAGGAAGTGGCATCTATTCTATTTTAGGACTTGGACTCGTGATTGATTTAGTTAACAAGGATAGAGAGAGAGAGAACTATGTTTCTACTTACCGGAACACTCAGCGGACCCTCCTTCAGACTTAGGAGTTTAATTTCTTCCTCCTGAACAGTTTATCACATTTTTTCCTGAGTTAGTTTATTATGTGGTTTGAAGCCATATTTCAGTGTTGCCTTAGTAAACATTTTTTTTTCAGGATTAGGGTATAACCCAACTCCTTTGGGTACATTCGTGTTGACCGACTGAAAAGCACCCAAATTTTTGTTTTTAGAGTTAGTTTATCAAGAACCTTACTCATAAAAAATAAAATAACGCGCTCAAAATTATTGTTTCCAGATTTCAAAATAAAACGACCGTTCTGAAGACACAAGTAAATAGCTAGTTAGCCGAACTCCTTCCCATACAAATTTACTTTAGCCTGATTTTCCCCTTTTGTAACTTGAATTCAAATACTGAGGTTCCTAAATTTAAAACAAAAATAAAACAAGAAGTTCCGTGAAGAACTATACAGCCTACTTTTCATGCCAATGATTATTCTACAGAATATGAACCTATCTAGAATAATGACGAAATTAAGTTGCTAATGTCGAAATTTCCAATTAGTTCGAAATACTGTATACCTGGCATAATGTATCCTAATAGAGCACTACAGTTGGCAGCCCTGATGACTGAATATATTCTTAGTTCCGTCTCTTACGGTACTAAATACAAAATTTGGTTGAAGTCCACTGGATAGCATGGACGTTACATGCAGTTAAACATTGGATCTAACAGCGCGCGTAAAATCATGTTGGCAACAATGTCATGCATGTATTGGTCAGAAATAATCTGAAATAATATGATCTATTGTTGTGCCAATTTTGAATGAAATCCATTAGTTAGTATAGAAGTTACATGCATTTTAAAATTGGACCTATCAGCAGGCTTAGAATCATGTTGGCTGCACTGACGTATATTAATTACTCCAAATTCGTCTAGAATGCCAGGTACTATACGTGTGCAAAGTTTAGAGCTATTGGCTTGCATACTTTCTGATATATTGATATTAGGGTAACAAAAATAGGGACAGCACATATTAACAGTTGGCAGCCCTGGCTGCTCCTTAGAATACGCATAGTCATATCTGTTATGGTACACATAGCACATACGAAATTTGGTTGAAATCCAAATGATAGTATGGAAGTTACATGTATTTAAAGTTGGACCTGTCAGCAGGCTTAGAATCATATTGGTAGCACTGACGTATATAAGTTACTCCAAATTAATATAGAATATCAGGTACTATACGTGTGCATAGTTTAAAGCTGTCGGCTTGCATACTTTCTGATATATTGGTATTTGGATAAAATAAATTAGGAGCATTTATTAACAGTTGGCAGCCCTGGTAGGTCTTAAGAATACGCTCAGTCATATCTGGTTATGTACACATACAACATACGAAATTTGGTTGAATTCCGCTTGATAGTGTAGAAGTTATATGCATTTAAAAATTGGACCTATCAGGAGGCTTATAATCATTTTGGCAACACTGCCATGTTTGGCCTCCTGGAAATTAAACTGAAATATTATGATCTGTGCGTGTGCCAATTTTGAAATAGCTCCCATTCATACTTTTCAAGATATCCAACATGGAGCTCAAATTTCAATTGCGATTTTTTAGCAGTTGGTAGCACTGACATCATTTTCAAATATGGCCGTGAGATATTCAGGTATAGATCTTTACTCCTACCAAATTTTGTTTCGATTGCTGCAGCTGTTTAGGAGTTGATAGGGGGGACACACACACAGCCAGACAGACAGACAGAAGGACAGACAGACAGACAGACAGACAGACACACATTTGCCCGATCTCATAAGTCTACTTTTTCCTCATTTTTGCAAAATGTGAAAAGTAGGCTAAAAATAACCCCTGGCACTACAGCCCATGAAGGGCCTAGGCCTACCAAGCGGCCGCTGCCCAGCCATTTGGCCTGTAGATATTGGGATGACGCGTGATCAGCGCATCGGTTCTCCTCGGCCGGTTATCTTGGTTTTCGTGACCGGGGCGCTGCCTCACTGTCAGACAGCTACTCAATTGTCCTCACGAGGCTGAGTGCACCCCGTTCCAGCCATCACGTCAGTTTCTAAAATCCCTGACGGAGCCGGTAATCGAACCAGGAGCCTCCGGCTGAGAAGCAAGTTCGCTATCCCAACATCACGGGGCCGGCTCCTAAATTTGAACGATGCCGTTTGTCCCCGATGCCACAACAAAGAAACAACAGCAAATAAACAGATGAAAGACGACAAAGAAAACAAACAAGAATAAACTGAAGAATGAGCTACTTGCCTAGTCGATTTTACAGAAAGGCATGTCAACATGGTTATAGGCTTTCACGGCCAAGGAATTTATCTCAGCAATTTTTCTAGGTTTATTGACGTGTCTTGTGCGGGGTGTCACCTAGGAACACAGAGATAGGCTCATCAGCGGGCTCGCGGTGTCCGTATCCGGACTCACACAGCATAAGCGAATTGCGCGCTAACTCCCTTCCTATGAAGCGATCCTACGTGTCTTTACTGCGAGAGCTAAAACTCAAGCGGCTTTTCACCTCCCTATAAAGGCTTCCCAAAACACGGTATATTGGCTTTCACGGCCAAGAAATTAAACACTAGAACAATTGCTGAGTTTACATGTCGAAATCTCATATTGATTTAAATCATATTTTGTAGAACCTATTCCACTCTTTCGCTGCCAATTTTGCTTCAATGTCTCTCTATATAACATAAGATTTATGTAAGTGCATTTTGGAATATTGATTGAAACGTTGGATTTATTCAGGACGACGATTATAACGGCAAATATATCCGCTCAGTCTAATTTTCGTCTTCTTGTTTGTCCGTTATGGGTATTTCTCAAAACTAACGGACAGAGCAGTTTGAAACAAGATGTTCAGTAAAGAACATATTGCCTACTTTCTCCTAAATGTATGAGTATAGTTATAACTCGTTGTTATTATCAAAGAGTATAATAGAATCATTTCTTGGTTGAAGACCTTAAAAACTATTTACCTCTACCAAACGCCACAACCTGGAAAAAAACTACTACCATCATTGAAGAAAGATAGATAAGAAGTATCTCAAGAATGTTATGGATCTGGAGACATAATCGACCGGACTGACTGCGTGGCTCAGCGGTAACGTTCTCGCTTGCTGGGCCCTAGGTTGCAGGTTCGTATCCTGGCGCAGTCAGCTGGCATTTGAGAGTGCACAAATGCGAGGGAGCCGTGTCAGTAGATTTACTGGCACGTTAAAGATCCCCTTCGGGCCAAAATTCCGGCACCCCGGCGTATCTATAAGCAGCAGTAGTTATAAGGGACGTAAAACAAATAACATTATTATTAATGTTATTATTGCATAATCGACCTGCCGTGGGCAACATCCAACTTTGAGTTGAGGCATGTCTTTACACGTCTGGTTGTGCATGGCTTTCACAACCCTAATTGAATTAACAAATCTTTCCATGACCCTACAGAGACGTGTGTATACAAACTATGTGGATATTTTCGATTGCTATTTGCCTGAAATAAAAGTATTAATTAATAACCTGAACTAACACCAACGGCTAGAATTCAGTTACTATGTGAAATCATTTTGATCTTTACTTCAAATAACATTTTCAAATAACGCACAATAGGCTGTTACAAACCCTTTAAAATAAAAAGTAAAAATTTATCGTAGTATCATCTTGCCATTCTTCAAGTTCGACGCGCATAGAATGCCAATGGTATACGGTACTAAACAATGGAGTCCCACGTAGACCAGTCGTGACATCTAGTGGAGAAGTATCGAACAATTTACCGGTAACCCTAACAGGGCGAGTGCATTCTAGCGGCCATAAGAAGACACTTTTCAATAAAATCTTGAAGTTAATAAGTAGGCCGGCGTGCAGTTACCTTTTTGGCTGCTAGATGTCTCGAGCAAATCTGCTGGTGAATTATGTTTTAATTAAATATATATTTTCCACTGTAATATGCAAAATATAACGCTTAATTTTAAAACGTCTGAATCATTACAAAACAATAAATATATAAAATTTCAAGCCAAAAAAAAAACTCTGATGGGGTTTGAACCATAGGCATATGAGTGATATGCCAACGCTTTACCACGGAGCCATTTGTGCCAACGAACATCTTTTTATATAAAATGACTTACATATAACTTGTTAGCAAATAATGATTTAGAATAAACGATTTCATCAGTGGAGTATATTATTTATTTATAAAACATTTCATACAAAGTTTATTTATTTTGTATCAGTACGCTATATTGCATGCAACACTCAAATTAGTGAAATATAAGTCAGGCACAAGATATCCGCTGCCATCTTGTCTTCTTACCGAGACGGCTCAGCTTTTTAAAATCACTTCTGCACTATAGTATTACAAAATAAACTTTTAATTTCGAACGTGGCTCTTCCTTTAGAACAGTTAAATCGATTCTCGGCTCGATAATCGGAACTGGTGGGTCCCATGATATGGATTATAAAGTTTGCATAATTCGCACGGCCGCCATCCTAAAATGGTACGGCGGTGACCTTGTAGTTTGGTCACAAGACGCGTCCTATATGAAGGTATGTTATTACCAAATTTGGTAGAGATCGGATAATTTGGTTAGTCGCTATTTGATTTTACGTTTTGAACGTTTGAGTGGCTGCCATTCAGTTTTGGTAAAGATGGCGGCTATATAAAACATGACACTGAGGTGCCCTTTGCTTGTTCTACTCTGTACTAAATTTCGTTCAATTCGGTTTCACCGAGTTCGAATTGATAGAGACAGAGTACACACTCACACACACACACACACACACACACACACAGACTCACACACACACACACATACACACACACAGACAGACACACAATTTTTGGCCCTGTAGTGATCTCATAAGTCTACTTTCATTGTTTGCAAATATCGAAAGTAGGCTAAAAATCATATTATGTTCGACCTTAACTATTATATGTTAGAAAACTGTACTATAATGAGGCTCATTATAACACTATTTGCCTACTTTCGATTTTTGCAAAAAATGAAAGTAGACTTATGAGATCAACACAGGGCTAAAAGAAACATGTTTCTGTGTGTGTGTGTGTGTGTGTGAGAGAGAGAGAGAGAGTCTGTGTGTGTGTGCGTGTGTGAGAGTATTCTGAATGTCTGTCCCCCCCCCTCCCCCCCTATCAATTCGAACACGGTGAACGCGAATTGAAGGAAATTTGGTACAAAGGTAGCACTAGCAAAGAAAACCTCAGTGTAATGTTTTATATCGCCGCCATCTTGACGGAAACGTAATGGCCGCCATACAAATGATCAAAGCTTAAATCAAATTACGACTAACCTAATCATCCGATCTCTACCAAATTTTGCAACATCATAACTTTATAGGGGGAGCATTTTTTGACCAAACTAATGGGTCATCAGCCTAATAGTTTGCGGATGGTGGCCATCTATGTGTGAAAATCGATTCCCCCTATCAATTCGAGCACGGTGAAACCGAATGGAACGAAATTTGGTACAAAGGTAGTACTAGCAAAGGGCACCTCAGTGTCATGTTTTATATCGCCGCCATCTTGCCGGAAACGTAATGGCGGCCACACAAATATTCAAAGCTTAATCAAATTACGACTAACATAATCATCCGATCTCTACCAAATTTTGCAACAAGATACCTTTATGGAGGAAGCATCCTTTGACCAAATTAATAGGTCATTGGTCTAATAGTTTGCGGATGGCGGCCATATTTGTGTCATAATCGATTCCCCCTATTAATTCAAACACGGTGAATCCGAATGAAACGAAATTTGGTACAGAGGTAGCACTAGAAAAGGGCACCTCAGTGTCATGTTTTATCGCCACCATCTTGACGGAAACGTAATGGCGGCCACACAAATGTTCAAAGCTTAAATCGAATTACGATTAACCTGATCATCCGATCTCTACCAAATTTTGCAACAACATACCATTATGGAGGGAGCATCCTTTGACCAAACTAATAGGTCATTAGCCTAATATTTTCCGGATGGCGTTCATCTTTGTGTGAAAATCGATTCCCCCTATCAATTCGAACACGGTGAAACCGAATGGAACGAAATTTGGTACAGAGGTAGCACTAGCAAAAGGCACCTCAGCGCCATGTTTTATATCACCGCCATTTTGACGGTAACGTAATCGCGGCCACCCAAATGTTAAAAGCTAAAATGTAATTACGACCAACCTAATAATATAGTCTCTACGAAATTTTGCAACAACATATCTTTATGTGGGAGGCATATTCTGACCATACTGCAAGATCATCAGACCAATAGTTTGCATATGGTGGCCAAGTATGTGTGCAAATCGATTCCCCCTATCAATTCAAACACAGTGAAACCGAATTGAACGAAATTTGGTACAGAGGTAGCACTAGCAAAGGGCACCTCAGTGTCATGTTTTATATCGCCGCCATCTTGACGGAAACGGAATGACGGCCACCCAAATGTTAAAAGATTAAATCAAATTACGACCATCCTAATCATTTGATCTCTACCAGATTTTGCAACAACATGCCTTTTTGTGGAAAGCAACTTATGACTGACTACAAGGTCATCAGCCCAATAGTTGCAAATAGCGGCCATGTATGTGTGCAAATCCATTCCCCATATCAATTCAAACACCGTGATACCGAATTGAATGATTTTTTTTTACAGAGGTAGCACTAGCAAAGGGCACCTCATTTTCATGTTTAATATCCGTATAGCACGTTGTATTTCAACAAGCTACTACAACCAACATTCATTTATACTCCTTGAAAAGGACAAAGAGTTATAACAATACCCATGCATTTAGGAGATAGTAGGCTATATGTTCTTTACTGAACATCTTGTTTTTCATTATGTAATAGTTTCTCCCACCAATCAGAGCTCAAGAAACAGTTGTTTGACCAATTAGATAAGGATAGCATCGCACCTGCGCTGAGTTACAAGGCCTTCTAATTTAAAATTTCACTGCGTGGCCTAGTGTCATAGTAGGGTAATCGAGGAGGCCATAGTCAAATACAAGGCATTTTCTGCATCCCAGGAGCTCTGTTCAGTACATAAAACTGGCGAAATCTCGACAGATATTTATGAATATTTATGTTCGACATAAAATAGTTATAATAATTATTATCGTCGACCAAAAACAGTCGTATGCACCTCACCTATAATGGTAATTAAGACACGAGTATGTTTATAAAACGAGCGTATGCGAGTTTTATAATTTACATATTATTACCACTATAGGCTCGTTGCATAAAGTACTATTTTAGTGTTAAGACGTCGTTACAAGATTTCCAAGGTAATGATTGCTCATGTTTTGCAAAGAAGTGAACAGAATAAGAATTAGCGTCAAATTGCTTATTCATAATTTCAGAGAGGAAGACTTTTGCACAATCTACACATGTTTTTTCCCCAGACATGCCACTGCTTTAGTGACAAAAGATCGACAATTCACTGCCTCGCGGAAGCTAAGGACATTTTCCTGATGTAGGTATGTCACAATCAAGCTTCTCAGAACACAAAACATACCAATCAGTACCCAGGACAACGGGTACTATCAGAGCAGTTTCTGTTAAGTCTGACAGCCTAACCAAAGCCTTCGTTTTCCCAGCAGTGTGGCGCTAGTCTCAGTAGTGTTAAGATAGGATTAGTTGACTGTTTTATCCTCTGTTATCCTACTTTAAGAACCCGTGAACGGTGGGTAATCAGAGTTAGTGATACATATTTTAGTTCACTTAAATCCTTAATCTACCTAATCCTCGCCGCTACGAGAATCATAATTTATGTACAGTACATGCAAGCTATATTGGTAATTTAATTATGCGAACTGAATTGAAATCTGCATCCTGTAGTTGCTTGTTTCTCCCGCAGCTGGGAGAGTTAGAGGAGGGAATCGCTTCCAAGTTTACTGTTCTTGGAATTGAACCATCTCGAGCAGCCTACTTATTAGTTCAGTGCTAGCTGCTCATTCATATACTGTACTGTATTAGATGAGTGACGTGGAAGAATGAAAGGAAGGAATGGACGGAGGAAGGGAGGAACGGGGGAAGAGATGGAACTAAACAGGTTGGAGAGGACAACTGGAAAGTTGGAAGGTTAGAAGGGAGGAGGAGAGAGAGTGAGAGAGAGAGAGAGAGAAAGGAAGGAAAGAAGGAAGGACAGAAGGAAGGGAAGAAAGGGTAGAAGGGATAAGTGAGAGAGGGAGAAAAGAAGGAAAGAAGGAAGGAAGATGGGGTGGAAGGAAAGAAAGAGAGAGAGAGAGGGAGAAAGGAAGGAAAGGAGGGACGGAAAGAAGGAAGAAAAGATGGAAGAAAAGAAGGAAGGAAGATAAAGGAAGGATAGAAGGAAGGAAAGGAGGAAATAAGGAAGGGTGAAAGGGAGTAGGAGAGAGGGGGGAAAAAGAAGGAAAGAAGGAAGGAGGGAAAGAAGGAAAGTGGAAAGGAAGAATAAAGGAAAAATAAACTAAAGAAGGAAGGAAAGAACGAATGAACGAAAGAAGGAAGGAATAAAAGAAAGAAGGAAGGAAAAAAGGAAGGAAAGAAGGAAGGAAATAAGGAAGGGAGGGAGGGAAGAAGGAAAAAAGACGAAAGGAAGGGAGGAAGGAAAGAAGGAAGAAAGGAAGGAAAGAAGGAAGGAAGGAAAGAAGGAAGAAAAGAAGGAAGGAAGGAATGAAAAAAGGAAGGAAGGAAGGAAGGATGGAAGGAAGGAAGACGAAAGGAAGGGAGGAAGGAAAGAAGGAAGGAAGAAAGGAAGGAAAGAAGGAAGAAAATAAGGAAGGAAAGAAGAATGGAAGGGAGGGAAGAAGGAAGGAAGACGAAAGGAAGGGAGGAAGGAAAGAAGGAAGAAAAGAAGGAAGGAAAGAAGGAAGGAAAGACGAAAGGAAGGAAAGAAGGAAGGAAGGAAGGAAAGAAAGAAGAAAGGAAGGAAGGATGGAAGGAAGGAAGAACGGAAGGGAGGGAGGGAGGAAGGAAGGAAGACGAAAGGAAGGAAGGAAGAAAGGAAGGAAAGAAGGAAGAAAAGAAGGAAGGAAAGAAGAAAGGAAGGGAGGGAAGAAGGAAGGAAGGGAGGGAGGAAGGAAGGGATGGAGGAAGGGAAGAAGGAAAGAAGGAAGGAAGGAAGGAAGGAAGGAAGGAAGGAAGGAAGGACGATCAGTGGAAGGAGACTCCCTAAGAAAAGGAAACGAAACGAAAATAAATAGGTAGCAATTACGTATATTTTCCTGAATGATAGAATTTCCCAAAAAAACAGAGTATACACCACGTTCTAAGGATATATGACGACAAAATCCCGTCGCTTGACCTTTGATACCGTCCTATCGGAGGAAGAAATATTCGTTTGCCCATTTTTTTTTCGTGTGGCCTCCTGAGAGGCCAAGTGCTGGTCTTTCTAGGCGACGCCCATGGGCGAACTGCGCGTCGGGATGAGAGATGGAATTGATGAAGATGAATGAAATTGGGCAAGGATGTGAAAGGAAGTGGCCGTGGCCTGTCAGTAGGTACCGTCCCAGCATTTGCCTGGTGTTGAAAATGGGAAACCACGGAAAACCAATTCAAGGCCGGCCGACGGTGGGGCTCGAACCCACGCGTCTACCGAGTCAGCAGATAGCTTGGCCCCATGACCTAACGCTGCACTTTAGCGAGCGTAGCCACTGTTGTCTGAGGTCTGAACAGGCTAACAGCTTAAACCATAGAGAGTAAGTTAGAAAGTAAGTATGTACTTAGGTAAGTAAGTAAAGTAAATAAGTAAGTAAATGTGTAAATAAGTAAGTAATTAAATACGTATGCAAGTAAGTAAGTAAGAAAAAGAAAATTGATTATTTTATCCAGAAATATTCTAAATTAAATAACATCTCCACTAGACAAATCTTCTTATTCATGCATAGGGGTGCAATATTGACTATATTGTACACAATTTAATTCACATTAAAAATTCAGTCTACCTCATCTTAGCCGCTACGAAAATCATTACTTTTGTACATGGATGCTATATTGGTAATTTAAATATGTGAATCTACGGTATCGTGTTTCTTCTGCGACCCATCCTTAAATTTGTTGTTTCATGTTGTGGTCATTTAGTGATCCCTCTGTATTTGAGTATGTCTACAAATTAGTCTAATAATATTTGTTATCATAGTGTTTGAAGTAGTGTGTGTATTTGTAATACAAGTGAGGATTGGGAAGGAGACGGCCGGAACCCTAAGTTAGGAACCATCTCGCATTTGCCTGGAGTAGAAGTGGGAAACCGTGGAAAACCACTTCTAAGATGTTTAAGGTGAGGTGAGAATCGAACCCACCTCTTCTCAGTTTTGTCTCAAGAATCTGAGTGTACTCCGTTCCAGCCCTCAGGCCAGAATAAGTCTTTTTTGGCAGAGCTGGAAATCGAACCCTGACCACCGTAGTGACCTCCAAGAATGCTAGTCACGATGTCTGGAGATGGACCAGCGTTGAAGATAAGCGTTGGTATTACTGTGACGTAGGCTACATTGTGAGGTAAGTTTTCAGTGACCGGCGATTAATCTTGCTCGTTCATAGGCACACACATTAAAACTATTTACTTGAAATTTGTCATGTTGGTACTTCAACTACTCTAACACACGTTACAAATACAAACATTTCTTAAAATCAAAGTATAGGTCTTTTGTACTCATATTACGTTTGTAATGCAAAAAATAAACTGTTTCTCTGATCATTAAATTTAATTAATTTTAAAAATAAAAATTTAACAAAATATCATTATAAAATTATTATTTAGACACAAATATACATGGTTGACACAACGAAACAATGAAATATTCTTCTTCAGCTGAAAGTGTATTTCCCGCCTGCATGGTCGCCGTGGAACTTTAACTGTGAGGTGTGGTCACTGATACCGATCAAAAACTTGACAACGAAATCGCCCGCAATGAGCTAGGCAGTGATATAAGGCCATGTGACTGAATGCTGTGAAAGGTTCTACTCATAGGGTTAGGACTACTGTTCTGACTCAGTGAGGAAAGCAATGGCAAACTACCTCACTCCTCTTCTTGCCTAGAACGCCTCAAAATAGCGCTGCCTTGGGTTGTTGTGGGTATCTACTCACATAACGTAACGGCGGTACTTTTTGAGGATCCAACCAGCCTTCGGGCTGACTACCTAACAGACAGCTCGGAAGGTACACAAAATAAAAGGCGGGAATAACAATAGAAGGGATAAAAATAACACTTCAAAATATTCTTGCGGTCACCTTGACCTCATCTCACAAGTAGAGGGCTGAGGAGTAGAACATCGAGGTTATCCTTCCATATTGAAGAAGGATGGGGGAATGAATGAACGAATGAATGACTCAGTGAAATTGTCCAAACTTTTGGAATGAAGCGGCCGTTGCCTATTAGAAGATATCATTTTGGCATTTACCTGGAGTTGGAAATGGGAAACCACAGAAAACTGTTTCAAGGACGGCCAATGATGGTGTTGGAACACACTCGTCTCCCGAGCATGAAGATAGCCCGGCAACCTGTCTTTGCGCGTTAACACGCAGAGCTACCAAGCTCGGTGACGTTAAAGAGGAAGGCACCATCTCCAGTGTTACTGTTCTCGGAAATGAACCTTCCAGAGCAGCCAACTTATTTGTTTGCTCCACTCTGCCCATTCGTATTCTCTTTTAGATGACTCTGATGGAAGGGAGGAAGGAAGGCGTAGCTTCTTTACGAGACACTTCTCCGGTTCATCGCAAAAGAGTCTGTGAAACTGAAGTCGTACCCATCATCGCATTGGATCAATCTTTCTTGTCGAAGAAATCCATTCTGGGGACACAGATACAGAAGAGAAAGATTTCTATATAAAATTGACGTTTCGTTTTATATCTGATAGTTTGTGGAGTCTTGAGACGGGAGACAGCTAGAACAAATCTCTTTTGTCTTTCAAGAGAGCTAACTTGAAGGAAGGTTCCTGGAACATGTAATATGATTTATTAAATGTGGAGGTTGACTTCTCTTTTAAGTGGATACTTCAGTAGAATGAATGAAAACTGTAGCAATTCTCGGGTTTAGAACCAGCAACCTGTCCGTTTGTATGTTGTTGGGGAAGCTGTTTGATTAGAACATTTCACTGGTCAGTTTGGCCAGGTGAAATGGTTTGAAAAGTTTTATAAACTACCTATAATACACCTAAAAACTATTTAATTTAAGCATTGTGCAAAGAACGTGCTGAGTTACACAGTTGGTGTAGGGCTGGTCTCCGAAAACCAAATATGCGGGCTCGGTTTGATGACGTTCGAGGGAGTTAAAATGCGATAGCCCAGTGTCAATATATTTACTGGTTTATTAAAGAACCCCTCCAGGGAAAAATTCCAATACCCAGTTGTCTCTGGAACGAGTCCAGTTTCAAAGACACTTAACTCTATATTTTAGTTCTTATTTTAACAACGTTATTGCCAACTATGCCATGTAAAAGATCCTTCCACAGACTAAACTTGTGTGAAGCTAAATTTCTAGATTAGCTTTCGTTGGAACGCTCTATCAAAGTTCCAACGTTCACCACTAGGTATTAGTGACATCTGGTAGCGAAAGGTGGAACTACTTGAAATTGAACGGAACTTGTAGCTCACCCTATTGGTGTCCGCTTGAAACAGCTACAGCCTCTGCCAAGCCGAACATGTCATCGGACACTCCCGGCACTAAAAGCCATACGATAAATAAATAAATAAATAAATAAATAAATAAGTAAATAAATGTATGTTGTTGGGGAAGCTGTTTTATTAGAACATTTCACTGGTTAGCTTGGCTAAATGAAATAGTTTGAAAAGTATAATAAACTACCTATAATACACATAAATACTATTTAATTTAAGCATTGTGTAAAGATCGTGTTGAGTAACACAGTTAGTGTAGCGCTGGTCTCCGAGAACCAAATATGCGGGCTCAGTTTGATGACGTTTGAGGGAGTTAACATGCGATAGCCTAGTGTCGATATATTTACTGGTTTATTAAAGAAACCCTCCAGGCCAAAATTCCAGTACCCAGGTGTCTCTGAAACGACTCCAATGTCAAGGACACTCATCTCTATATTTTAGTTGCTTTTTTTTAGCCTATTTTCATTTATGAAAAGATAGGTTTATGAGATCACCTTTTGTCCGTGTGTGTGTGCGTATGTATGTGTGTGAGTCCCCCTAATACCTTCTAAATAGCTAAAGTGTTTTTAATGAAACTCGGTGTGGTCATAGTACTATCTTGGCCGCCCCCTACCGTACCATTAAAATTTTACCACGTTTCACCAATCCAACATGGCGGCTGTGCGAAATATTTCACCGGCATTCTATATCTCCGAATCTATTACCGATATCACCCGGAAATTTTGTACGGTAATAAAGGACACTACTAAAAGTTCACCTATGAGACTTTCAAAAACCTGTTTACAAAACAAACATGGCGACCAAGCAAAGTTGAATCATTTAAATAGACTTATCTCGCGATGTAACCATCTGGGCACAGTGAAATATTTTGCAGTAAATGTTTATACACATTGTAATTCACTGGCATCTAATTTAGTTTAATTGTTCACATAACTTCAAGATTCAAGGAGAAATAATTTCAACTCTGAGATTTGCTGATGACATCATCATCTTGGTCGACACGCCTGAGGATTTGAATGATTTTCTGAATGGTATGGACTCCGTCTTGAGGAAAGAATTCATGAAGAAAATTAATAAATATAAAACAAAAATATTGGAATGCAGCCGAAAAAGATCAGAAACTTCTATGGACACCAAATTGGCTGGTGAAAAGCTAAAGGAAGTAGGAGACTTCTGTTACTCAGGAAGCAAAATAACCAGTGATGGACGAAGCAAAGAGGATATAAAAAGTAGGTTAGCCCAGGTAAGGAAAGCATTTCTATAGAAAAAGAATCTGTTGACATCGAATATAGATTTAGATAATAGGAAGTAATTTTTGAAAGCCTCTGTCTAGAGCATGGCACAATATATAAGTGAAACTTGGACTATTGGTGCAGCAGAAAAGAGGAGAATTGAAGCGTTTGTAATGTGGTGTTACAGGAGAATGATGAAGATCAGATGGGTAGATAGGGTAACAAATGAAGAGGTATTAAGACGAGTGGGAGAGGAGAGATGTTTCTGACGACTGCTAATGAAGAGAAGAGATAGGTTGGTAGGACACATACTAAGACACCCACCCAGGAATAATAAAAAGCTTAGTTTTGGAAAGAAGCGTCCAGGACAAGAACTGTAGGGGTGGACCAAGATTAGAATATGTTAAACAGATTGCCTCGAATGTAGTGTGTGGTAGCTATGTAGAGATGAAACGATTTTCTCAGGACAGGGAGTCATAGAGAGCTGAATCAAACCAGTCAAAAGAATGAAAACTGAAACAACAACAGGGATCATTCCCTTACCGCCACAAGGACAGTGTCTTGGAGTTGGATACTCTTTGTCAGCAGATACAACTGGGGATGGTCTCAGACCTATAGCCCAGGCCCTGGCGTCGGCTAACTTGGGACTAATGAAGGATAGGTCAGGGAAGGACGTTGGCCGTGGACCTGTTAAAACTGTCCCGGCATTTGCCTGGTTGTGGAAATGGGAAACCACGGAAAATCATTTTCAGGACGGCTGAGGTGGGATTCAAACCCAAGCTCTCCCGATGCCGTTAGGCACTAGGTAGCGTGTTAACACTCTCGGCCACCGCGGCCGGCCATGATTAAATATCATTAAAGTAAGTTCTTAACTGTCCATCCATTGAATATGTCCGTCAACTTCCAATCGTCTGAATCTAATAGTGTCTGATATTTTCTCGGGTGATCTCATTTTCATCAACATTACCTCTAGGCTCACTGCGCCAGATATTTTCTTTAGAACTTTCCTTTATTTTTTTCTAATTTTTTATTAACTAAACGGAAACAAACTACATTTTTGTGATAAATTATTATTAGGTAAGTTTAATGGCAGAGAAACGAGACAACATACAACAGACCTAGTCTTCGACTGTTGTCGTTTCGAATGGAAAAGATTGAGACTATTAACGTTTCTGTGTGGTAGGTATCTCTCTCTCTCTCTCTCTTGGTGTAGCAACTGATGTTGCTCACCGCTAACAATTCGTGTGGTGTGGCTGCAATACTCTCGGTCCTATATCAGCAGGGACAGCTGGTACGTGCGGCACCCCAATGTTCCTAACCAGATTGAACACCTGGGATCGCTCAAGATATTAGGCTGACAGAATAGAGTTCAAATACTGTGAATGATGGTACACAAGTGGAGTACTCGTGCTATTTAATATATCCTTGGATTATCTTGAAGATATCCGGCTCAGGCAGGAGTAGCGATAGAGTATGCGCCTCAAATTCCCAAGTGTGCGAGTTCAATCCCAGCCTATGTCGCTGGATTTCTTTTAGATACAAATAGTTAACATTTGGACTGCAAAGTGATGAATAATATTGGGTGACTTCTATATAAAATGATTGCCAAAATTTCGTCAACAAACAAGCACAAACAAACCGAACAAAACAAACAACACAAACTGAGAAAACCAAACCCAAACAAAACAAACAATCAACGAACACCAACAACCCTAAACAATACAAACAACAAAGCAATAAAAAACAAATTCAAACAGACCAATCAAAGCAAACAACAAACGGAAACAAACTCAAACACACCAATCAAAACAAACAAACAAAAACAAACAATTCCAAACAAACCAATCAAACAAACAACAAACAAAAACAAACACAAACACACTGATCAAGACAAACAACAAACAAATAACAAACAACAAACGAAAACAAACCCAAACAAACCAATCAAAACAAACACCAACAGACCAATCAAACAGACAACAAACAAAAACAAACAAAGCCATGCAATTTTTTTTTTATTTAGTCAATTTACCCTCTAGGTTGGTGGTTCCCACGGACTCAGCGAGGGAACTCACCACTACCGCCTTTATGGGCAGTGTCCTGGAGCTTGGAACATCTGGTCGGGAGGGATACAACTGGGGAGGTGTGATCAGCACTTCGCCCAGGCGGCCTCACCTCCTCTTCCACGTGTAATAAAATAAAAAGTCTAGATTCCACGTCCATATCGACCTCACCACATCACTCCTAGTATACAAATGAGCAATCGTTCCGCTCTCCGCCAGAGGACAAGTCCGCGTCTAGGAAAACACAATTCAGCTAGCTGATGACTGATGTTCCTCCCTAGGCAGAGTGTGATTTTATCACGGTAACGGGCTTGAGTTGGAAATTGTCTCAAAAGTCTCCAGACGATCTGTCTACCCCTTATTAATCCCGTCTCCAACGGGGAAGAGAAGCGATGAAATTTCATGTGGCTGATAGTTTCTAATCTCTCTATAAGTAAAACAATATGTACAGTCCGTTCCGATTCAACACGGAACTGTAAAATGGGTATATTTATCAATTTTTATAAAATACATGCTGGATAAAAATGTACTTCGAACACTTTTATTGTTTTAACCTGAATTAACAAACTCTTAATCGAAAACGAGGTACTGTACGTGGACAAGGGTAAATAAATTGCATATACTTTTAGTCGCATCGAAGACTGATTGCAATCATGTAGCAAATCATTTCCAAATTGTATCTTGTTTTGTGGTATTGGATTAAAAAGCAATAAATTGCATTGAAAATAAAATACAACACAAAAACAAGATGTTCAGTAAAGAACATATAGCCTAATTTCTCCTAAATGCATGGGTATTGTTATAACTCTTTGTCCTTTTCAAGGAGTATAATTGAATGTTGGTTGTAGTAGATTGTTGAAATACAACGTGCTATACGGATATTAAACATGAATATGAGGTGCCCTTTGCTAGTGCTACCTCTGTAAAACATTTCATTCAATTCGGTTTCACCGTGTTTGAATTGATATGGGGAATCGATTTGCATACATACATGGCCGCTATCTGGAAACTATTGGGCTGATGACCCTTTAGTTCAGTCAAAAGATGCTTCATACATATAGGTATAATGTTGCAAAATTTGGTTTAGATCAGATGATTAGGTTGGTCGTAATTTGATTTAAGCTTTTAACATTTGGATGGTCGCCATTCCGTTTCCGTCAGGATAGCGGCGATATAAAACATGACACTGAGGTGCCTTTTGCTAATGATACCTTTGTAACAAATTTCGTTCAATTCAGTTTCACCGTGTTTTAAAAGATAGGGAGAATCGATTTGCACACATACATGGCCGCCATCCGCAAATTATTGGGCTGATGAACTTGCAGTTTGGTCAAAAGATTCTTTATACATAAAGGTATAATGATGTTGCAAAATTTGGTAGAGATCAGATGATTAGGTTGGTCGTAATTTGATTCAAGCTTTTAACATTTGGTTGGCCGCCATTACGTTTTTTTCCCAAGATGGCGGCGATATAAAACATGACATTGGAGTGCCCTTTGCTAGTGCTACCTCTGTACCAAATTTTGTTCAATTCAGTTTCACCGTGTTTGAATAGATAGGGGAAATCGATTTGCAAACCTACATGGCCGCCATCCACAAAGTATTGGGCTGTTGACCTTTTAGTTTGGTCAACATATTTTTTCATACATAAAGGTATAATGTTGCAAAATTGGGTAGAGATCAGATGATTAGGTTGGTCGTAATTTGATTTAAGCTTTTAACATTTGGGTGGCCGCCATTACGTTTTCGTCAAGATGGCGGCAATATGAACCATGACACTGAGGTGTCCTTTGCTAGTGCTACCTTGCTACTAAATTTTATTAAATTCGATTTCACCGTATTTGAATTGATAGTGGGAATCGATTTGCACACATACATGGCCGCCATCTGCAAACTGTTGGGCTGATGACCTTGTAGTTTAATCAAACGACGTTCGCCATATAAATAAATGTTGTTGCAAAATTTTATAGAGATCGGATGATTAGGTTAGTCGTAATTTCATTTAAGCTTTGAACAATTGGGGGGCCGCCATTACGTTTCTGTCAAGATGGCGGTGATATGAAACATGGTACTGAGGTGCCCTTTGCTAGTTCTACCTCTGTATCAAATTTCATTCAATTCGGTTTAACCGTGTTCGAATTGATAGGGGGGGACAGACATTCTGGGTACACACACTCACACACACACACCCACCCACACACACACACACCCACACAGACTCACACACAGACGGACACACATTTTTTGGCCCTGTGTAGATCTCATAAGTCTACTTTCATTTTTTGCAAAATTCGAAAGTAGGCTAATACACTGTGTTGTAATAAACTATGTTGTAAAATAACATTTTATTTCATAGAAATGCTCTGCAAAAGCCACTAACAGAAGCGTAAAATAACAAGTTCTGAAACAGAAATCGATCAAACTTATTGTGAAGACTGTGTAAATATATTTTGAAAGAGCAAAATGCTTTGCAATGCTGCATAAGAGGCGGCAATCAATGAAATCGAACTCAGCCCCGTTGCTAGCGCGCTGCGAGCAGATTTCAAGCTAATTGTGGGTGGGTAGGCAACCCATTTTACATTTCCGTGTTGAATCGGAACACGCTGTACATAGTTGTATAGCAATGTTTTTATTCCACCTCTCCTTCCCCATCTGCCTCTCTTAAGGATATAACACCGGGTGAGTTAGCCGTGGTCGTTACGGCATGACTGCTGGCAGTCGCTCACATCCGGGAGGCGAGGAGGTTCGAATCCCCCCGCCGGCAACCTTGAAGATGGTCTTCTCTGGTTTCCCATCTTCCTTCCAGGCAAATGCCGGGGTTGGTCCCTAACTATAGGCCACAGCCGCTACCTTCCAACTCCTCGTCTTACATTCAAACTGTCCTCTCCAACGGTACTTGTAGCTCACCCATTGGGTGTCCGTCTCAAAGCAGCTACAAAACTGACGAGCCGAACATGTCCTCGGACACTCCCGGCACTAAAAGCCATATGCTAAAAAATATCCTGGGAGGTGTGGAGGCTCAGTGGTCTCGCTGTATGCCTCTCGCCAAGGTGGTCCGGGTTCGATTCCCGGTGAATGCATGTGAGATTTTAGAAGTGAAATGCCATGCCCTGTGGTTCGGATTCCACGTAAAACAGGAGGCCCCGTGGCTCATGATCTCGTTATCAACGGTCACGTTAAACTACAAGCTTCCTTTTTTAGAACATTATCCATTTCCCGTCATGGCAGAGACACAATCCTTCGCGTGAGACGAGAGGCACCTGACGTCCAGTTCTAGGTTGACTCGTTGACGAGCATGTGGTGCGACTGGATACACGAGACACAACACAGAGAACTGGCACGTGTGAACAGAGCAAGTGCATAAATCAGAGGTAGAAGCAGTGAGTAGCAAGGGGTATTATATCTATCAAGTTAATGGCTAATGGCAGCCCCGTCCTTAGTATGCTTCACTGACCACCGGCGCGAGTTGTTGCCAACATGGGCCATGTCCCCCTCCCCGTCAGGTCTTCGGCCGCACACTAAGGTCATTGACAACTCATACAGCTTCTTCAAACATCATTAAACGAGAGGAAGCTAAGGAGATTCCACCAGGAAAGAATACTCTCACTTAAGTGTTTCCTTTGAGGAACTAAAATTACACTGACAAGGAGAAGTCGCCAAGTGGTTTTCTAGAAAAGTGTTCAAATTTGGAGGGTTTGCTCTTCATAAGAAAATATTTTGGCCGTCTTCGAGCGTTTTAGCCAATGGGCCTTAGTGTGTTCAAAACTGAACGTTTAAAATCAATCCTCAAACTTGTGTACGCGCACGTTCCCGGCTCGTTTACGTGGCGTAGTCGCTAGTGCATTAGCGTGGGGAATTAAAGGTTTCGAGTTCGAGTCAGACCTAGGTCAGGATTGTTTTTTCCGTTATTGTCTTTTGTGTTTTCTAACGTATTTGCTGTGGTCTCTTCGGTTTTGGAGCTATGTACAATATTTTAACATCATTATTATTCGTCCTTGAAGCTTGAACGAGTCGTAAGTTTTATTCGTTAAAATTTAAATGCAACATGGCCGGCGACGCTACATTCATGTGCACTACGCCGAGTTTAATGCAGGAACGCAATAGCCCTTTCCTCTGTTCCACTCTGCTCTACCATCAAGCTAAACTGTCTGTATCCAAAACTCGATACGGAACTCGTGTGAGTAACATCGCGGAACACTCTTCGTCACGCAAGTGCCGTATAAGCGGTTTCGATAAGTCGGAAGTCTTGATTGACGCTTATGCGCATTCAATATTACGTGTGTGCGGTTGTCTACAATCAACAGTATCTAGAACGCAAAAGACAATCCAATGTCTAACTGCATATAACGTACATATTATCCATTGAACGTCAACCAAATTTTGTATGTGCATTCTGTACCTTAAGCGATGGACGTAGGAATATATTCAGAGTCACAAGGGCTGCCAACTATAGTGCTCTATTAGGCTACACCATTTCAGGTAAACTTCGAACTAATTAGAAATGTCAGTATTACCAACTTACTTTTTTTAATTTAGTCAATTTACCCTCTAGGTTGGTGGTTGCCCCCGGACTTAGCGAGGGAACTCTCCACTACCGCCTCTATGGGCAGTGTCTTGGAGCTTGGAACATCTGGACGGTATGGATACAACTGGGGAGGTGTGATCAGCACTTCGCCCTGGCGGCCTCACCTGCCAAGCGAACAGGGGCCTCATGAGGGATGGGAAGGGAGGGGAAGATTGGGATGGATAGGCTAGGAAGAGGGAAGGAGGCGACCGTGGCCTTACAGTAGGTGCCATCGCGGCATTTGCCCGAAGACAAAGTGGAAAACCACGGAAAACCACTTCGAGGATGGCTGAGGTGGGAATCGAACCCCCTCTACTCATTTGGACCACCCGAGGCTGAGTAAACCCCTTTCCAGTCCTCACACCACTTTTCAAATTTCGTGGCAGAGCCGGGAATCGAACCCAGGACCTCCGGGGCGGCAGCTAACCATGCTGACCGCTACGCTACGGAGGCGACCATTACCAACTTAATGTCATCATTATTCCAGACGATATCATTGGAATGAATCTTACATTTTAAGAAAAGTAGACTCTTCAGTTCGTCACGGAACTACTTGTTATGAGTAATTTTATGCATGGTAGATTGTGAATGCTTATAGTAGTTTCATGTCAGGCGTTCTCTGGATTGAATCCAATTTCTAAATGTTAAAATAACAACAAGATGTTCAGCAAAGAACATATAGCCTACTTTCTTCTAAATGTATGGGTATACTTAGGCTATAACTCTTTGTCCTTTTCAAGGAATAGACTATAGTTGAATGTTCGTTGTAGTAGCTTGTTAAAATATTACTTGATCTATTGTACGTTATAATAACCTAATAGCGGCTTCGGTGGCGTAGTTGGTAGGATGCTGAGCTACTCTGTCCAAGATCACGGGTTCAAACCCGGCCGAAGTCGTTGGATTTTTTAAGAGCGTTAAAATCCTTCAGTATGCCATCCTTCGGAGGGGAAGTAAAGCCAGCGGTCCCATATCATAGGTTTATGGCATGTAAAAGATCCTTCCACAGGCTTAACTTGTGTGAAGCTAAATTTCTAGGTTAGATTTCGTTTGAACGCTCTATCAAAGTTCCAACGTTCACCACTAGATATCAGTGACATCTGATGGCGAAAGTTGGAACTACTTGACATTGAACGGTACTTGTAGTTCACGCTATGGGCGTCCGCTTGAAGCAGCTACAGTCTCTGGCGAGCCGAACATGTCCAACGGACACTCCCGCCACTAAAAGCCATACGATAAATAAATAAAAATAATATGCTAATGATTTTCCTTATTTCCACTCATTACGATACTTGCTGAACCAATTACCGACAGCGTACCTCCATGTGGTACTATTGCCGACTATTCGTACTGCACCGGGGCTAATTTGGTTAGCATGCTAGGCTCTGGCCTAAAGCCTGCAATACACGACATTCGTGGGCATGGATGCTGTTGCCAGTACGCGTATACAAGCTGGTAAAGACACCATTATTCCCGTGTGAATTGTACCTTCTAGGCTTGGTTCTGCCTTGGTTGGTTGGTTCTTAAGTTTAGGGGCTGCGACAACGCGATCTTGTAGCCCCGTGTACTTTGGGTGTGTGTAGAGTCTG
Organism: Meconema thalassinum; assembly: GCA_946902985.2. NCBI lineage: Eukaryota > Metazoa > Arthropoda > Insecta > Orthoptera > Tettigoniidae > Meconema > Meconema thalassinum. The sequence goes on along the minus strand of OX336390.1, from coordinate 147,769,055 downwards.
TGTGATAACCGGTGTTAATTATGATGACTGTATTAGTGTGTGTTACCTGTTTTTAGCCTACTTTCGAATTTTGCAAAAAATGAAAGTAGACTTATGAGATCAACACAGGGCGAAAAATTGTGTATGTGAGTGTGTGTACTCTGAATGTCTGTCCCCCCTCCCCCCTATCAATTCAAACACGGTGAACCCGAATTGAACGAAATTACGTACAAAGGTAGCACTAGCAAAGGACACCTCAGTGTCATGTTTTATATCGCCGCCATCTTGACGGAAACGTAATGGCGGCCACACAAATGTTCAAAGCTTAAATCAAATTACGACTAACCTAATCATCTGATCTCTACCACATTTTGCAACAACATACCTTTATGGGGGGAGCATCCTTTGACCAAACTAATAGGTCATCAGCTTAATAGTTTGTGGATGACGGCCATCTTTGTGTCAAAATCGATTCCCCCTATTAATTCGAACACGGTGGAACCTAATGGAACGAAATTTGGAACAGAGGTAGCACTAGCAAAGGGCACTTCAGCGTCATGTTCTATATCGCCGCCATCTTGACGGAACCGTAATGGCGGCCACACAAATTTTCAAAGCTTAAATCAATTTACGACTAACATAATCATCCGATCTCTACCAAATTTTGCAACAACATACCTTTATGGTGGAAGCATCCTTCGACCAAACTAATTGGTCATTAGCCTAATAGTTTGCGGATGGCGGCCATCTTTGTGTAAAAATCGATTCCCCCTATTAATTCGAATATGGTGTAACTGAATGGAATGAAAATTGGTACAGTGGTAGCACTAGCAATGGGCACCTCAGTGTCATGTTTTATATCGCCACCATCTTGACGGAAACGTAATCGCGGCCACCCAAATGTTAAAAGCTTAAATCTAATTACGACCAACCTAATAATCTAGTCTCTACCAAATTTTGCAAAAACATACCTTTATGTGCTAAGCATATTCTGACCAAACTGCAAGATCATCATCCTAATAGTTTGCAGATGGTGGCCAAGTATGTGTGGAAATGGATTCCCCCTATCAATGCAAACACGGTGAAACCGAATTAAACGAAATTTGGTACAGAGGTAGCAGTAGCAAAGGGCACCTCAGTGTCATGTTTTATATCGCCGCCATCTTGACGGAAACGGAATGACGGCCACCCAAATGTTAAAAGCTTAAATCAAATTACGACTATCCTAATCATTTGATCTCTACCAGATTTTGCAACAACATGCCTTTTTGTGGAAAGCATCTTATTACTGACTACAAGGCCATCAGCCCAATAGTTTGCAAATAGCGGCCATGTATGTGTGCAAATCCATTCCCCATATCAATTCAAACACGGTGAAACCGAATTGAATGAATTTTTTTACAGAGGTAGCACTAGCGAAGGGCACCTCATATTCATGTTTAATATCCCTATAGCACGTTGTATTTCAACAAGCTACTACAACCAACATTCAATTATACTCCTTGAAAAGGACAAAGAGTTATAACAATACCCATGCATTTAGGAGAAAGTAGGCTATAGGCCTATGTTCTTTACTGAACATCTTGTTTAATTTAAGTACTGCGACTTAGAATTTTTCAAATAGTTCCTACTTTTGCCGCCAAGCGCCACTTTCAACGACTACTAGGCCAAGTTCAGAACTTAGCTACTAGGCGCCACCGCAGTCAGCTCTTGGCAACGAACGTAGAAACCTAAGAGCGTTGTTTACATTCTTAACCTATCCAATTTAGCTTCATACAGGTGTAATTAGTGGAAGGTTTTTTAACATGCCATAAATCTATGACATGGGACCGCCGGCTTTACTTCCCCTCCGAAGGCATACTGAGGGATTTTTAACGCTCTTAAAAATCCGACGGCTTCGGCTGGGTTTGAACCCGCTATCTTGGGCATAGAAGCACAGCATGCTACCAACTACGCCACCGAAGCCGCCTTGGTTGGTTCTGCCTTCCATGGTAACTTTTATGCAACAAACGGAAATGAACAGGTGCCATTTTCTCGGCAGTTTTCATGAAAGATTGAGTACAAGAACCAATCGAATGGCTTGTCTTGTTCTATTCGAAATCCTAGCAGCAATATAAACAAATAGATTTGTTATGTGGGTAACGTATGAAATAAATACATCAGAATGAAACTTTACTTTTTCTAATTCAGTGTCTGGCGTGTTTTCAACTTTATTTAAAGCAAGCTTCCCACCCGATTTGCGTTCATAATGCGAATCTACTGCAAATTACTCTCAAACGACAACACTTCCCATATATGATTTATAGTCAGGCGTAATGAATGAAAAGATTGAGCAATGGGGATTGAAGATAAATGTGGATAAGAGTAAAACAGTGGTGATGAGTAGAGATAAGAAAGAAGGAAAAGGAGTAATCAAAGTAGGAGATAAGGAATTGGAAGTGGTGAAACACTTCAAATACTTGGGAAGTGAACTGACTGAAGATGGAAGAATAGATTTAGAAATTAGCAGAAGAATACAACTCGGGAGTGCTTTCTACCAACAGGTACGGGGACTAGTATGGAACAAGGATATACCAATTAAGGCTAAAGATGTTATGTACAAAGAATATTATGTTCCCATAATGACATATGCAGCAGAAATTAGACAATGACTAAGAGGGATGAGAGCAGAGTACAAGCAGCTGAGATGAGATTCCTGAGAAGTATGGTCCAGAAAATGAGGAGGGACAGAGTGAGAAATGAAGATATACGGAACGAACTGGGAGTACTGAAACTAAATGACAAACTGGAGCAAAACAGATTGAGATGGTTTGGACAAGTCAAATGGATGAATGAAGAAAGGCTACCAAGACGAACACTGGAACGAGGGATGACTGGGAAGAGAGGACGAGGAAGACCAAGTATGCGTTGGATGGTCTCGGTGGAGAATAGTATTAGAAAACAGAACCTGGATTGGAACACTGTGTCGGAAGAAGAATGGTGGAACGACAGAACAAACTGGAGAGGAACCATATTTGCCCCCACCCAGTGTCAACTGGAAAAGGGGAAATGAAGATGATGATGATGATGATGATGATGATGATACAATAATAAATGTTTTGCAATCAATGTGCGTAGTCTGTACATTACAAGATACGTAATTAAAGAAAAGCAAAATTGAGTTAGTGGTACTCTTCTTTTCTTGCACTTCATCGCGTGGTAAATATCGCACTGTTCACTGCATAGAACACAATACCTTACACTCTTGATTGACTTGGTGAAAATATTTCCTGGCACATGAATATGATGATGAAAACCGTGCATCACCAAGGGTGTCATCTGGTGTCTCAACTCGTATTCCTCATTCATTCTCTCCTTATGTACCATAGGATCGGTAGTGCAGAAACTCTCCTCGATCAAGTCCCCTTTTTCCTCTAGTTCTCATAATGGGCCCTTGCAAGCCCGAGTTTTCTGCAAATGCATTTGCATTCTTAATTCGTCAGTAAGGTTTTACTGGTTAGGACATTTACGTATCGGGATCTAACATGTCGTGATGCCCCTAGAACCCGGTAGGAGCCATTAGCAAGCAAGGATTGTCTTCCGCCATTCTTATACAAGGAACTGCGCACTCATTTTTACATCACATTTTAAAGGCACTGCTTTAATAGTACATTATGCAACGAGCCTATAATGGCTATATTTAAGACACGAGTATTTTTATAAAACGAGCGTATGCGAGTTTTATAATTTCCATACGAGTGTCTTAATTACCATTATAGGCGAGTTGCATACGACTGTTTATGTTCGACGATAATTATAACTTTATTATATGTTTTAACATAAATATTCATAAATATCTGTTCAGTCACTAGAATGTTGTGATCGGGTGCTGCGGTGGGTAGTATATCTCTCTTGACCAAGCTCTCTGGACAACCGACGCATGCGCTCTGTGTGCTTCAATACCATATGTTCATTTTGCGCACCAGTATTCAGTAAAACTGTCACTGAATTCGTGTCAAAACCACGCACTGTGTAGAAATTAGTTTTGGGGATATTAAGGTACCGGTACAGTGCTATTTCTTGTCTCATATTCGCCAGTTTATTTACGCGAACATATGGACGGTGCGTATTCCATGTCGGTAATTTATTATAGTTCGATGTTGTGTTTATGTCCGACATGTTGGATTTTGAGTGCATGCGCGAAGGTATCGTTACCTAATTGGTCAATGAACGAGCTCTGATTGGCTGGAGGAACTGTATCGTAATGAAAAACGGTGTTATAATGACCATTATTATGATACAGTTTTCTGACACATAATAGTGAGGGTCGAACATAAAGAAACCAGGAGAGGTGCGTTCCAGCTGGCAGTGCTTAAAGGTAATCAGAGCGCAGCCATGGCCAGAAGTTGAACTACCGTATTACAAAAATGTAATACTGCGGAAGGCCAGGGATTTTCACACAGGAATGTTTGGAACTATACCCAAGTAACCCGCAAGAGGACAGCACCGTAAAGAGACATTGCGATGGCTGTGGATGATAAATCGTGTATCTTGTTTTCATATTCTCCTTTTTCTTTGGTCTTCTGTTTATATGCGATGGTGGGGATGTGATTATTAATAAACGAGTTTATACATAAGCCTCTGCTTTGAGATAAGAAAAAAGTTAGTATCTGTGGAGAGAGCTAGTCCACATCATTTGTAAAATACTTCAAGTAATAGAAAATAGCGAACTCTAGTATGTTTCATACCCCAGCCGACCGTGTCAGAGACGAACGCTCTAGCACAGAGCCAAACATGTCCATAACATCTCAGTGCTATTAACTGACTTAGATATAACGTGTTAGCAAATACTATCTTGAAATAAACGATTTCTTCACTGCAGTACACCTTCATTATAATTCATTTCATACAAAGTTATATTATTTCTATTAGTTGTCTATATCGCATGCAATATACTGAAACTACTGAAATGTAGGACAGGCACAAGAGATCAGCTGCCATCTCGTCGTGTGACAGAGATGGCTCAGCCCTTTAAAGTCACTCATAAAGTATAATATTATAATATTAAATTATAATAAACAACAGGTCACGTCTTTTAGGATAGCTTGAACCACCCTTGGCTCGATAATCAGAATAGGCCTAGGTGATTCCTAAGTAATGGGTTATAATGCTTGCATGATTCACACGGCCGCCATCTTTGAATCGTACGGCTGATGACCTTGAAATTTGGACACAAGACGCGCCTCATACGAAGGTATGTTTTTACCAAATATGATTAAGATCAGATGATTTGCTTGGTCGTAATTTATTTTTAAGTTTTGACCATTTGAGTGGCAGCCATTAAGGTTTGGTGAAAATGGTGGCAATATAAAACATGCCACTGAGGTGTCCTTTGCTAGTGCTATCTCTTTACCAAATTTCGTTCGATTCGGTTTTGTCGTGTTTCAGACACACACACACACCCTCACACACAGACAGACACACAACGTTTTGGACCAGTGTAGATCTCATAAGTCATGTTTTTCAAAAATCGAAAGTAGGGTAATATTTGATACAGAAAATTATTTTGGTATTGTGCCGTGTCTGTACGGATTTTGCCGGTATACCTTGTCTGGACGCGAAGCCTCCGTGGCTTAGGCGGCAGCACGCCGGCCTCTCACCGCTGGATCCGTGGTACAAATCCCGGTCACTCCATGTGAGATCTGTGCTGGACAAAACGGAGGCAGACAGGTTTTTCTCCGGGTACTCCGGTTTTCCCTGTCAAGATTTATTCCAGCAACACTCTCCACTATCATTTCATTTCATCTGTCATTCATTTAATCATTGCCCCAGAGGTGTGCGTCAGGCCTCGGCAGCCGGCACATTTCATATCCTCGCCGCTAGATGGGGGCTTCATTCATTCCATTCCTGACCCAGTCGGAGACTGGAAGCAGGCTGTGGATTTCCATTTTTTCACCTTGTCTGGACGCATTATGGGATAGCAACTAACTACTTTGTCAGAACAGGGAGGCACGGGTCCCTACGTCAAACCAGACAAAAGACTGAAGACTCAAACACACAGTGTCCCTTACATAGACGTGATCACGTCAATATACAAACATTATTTTGAGGCCTGCACTTATTCATTGTTTTATTGGAACTGGGTGTGATACTTGGCTGCACGATGATCATATTCGCCTCCATGGGAGAGATGCTAACTGCAATAAAAACCACATGAAAGGAAAGCGCTGTGTGCGCCACACACAAGAACTAGTCTTTTGACCATTCCATTTTAATTAATCTACAGAAGCAAAAGTAAAAACAATATGCAAAATAAACAAGAATGTTCCTTTTACCAGTTTGCAGTCATGAATAATTTCGCGGTGTAGCCGTGCTCGTTTAATCATGCTCCAGGGTCACGAAAGCAACTGCAACAAGTCCGAATACCGCAGGTTCGTATACAGCGCTGACAGCGGCTATCCTGAGTATGGTGTTTCCCCGGGTTTTTCTACACTCCCTCCAGGCAAATTCTGGGATAGTGGGGATGAGCTGAGGGGTGGGAACCCGGACCCCATGAAACATCATCAATGGAAGTAAATATACGATCCCGAAGTTTCAAAACCTCTATCTACATTTTTTCCTGTTTTATTTTATAAGCATTTAATACTTAGAATAGTACATTATGCAACGAACCTATAATGGCAATAATTAAGACACGAGTATGTTTATAAAACGAGTGTAAGCGAGTTTTATAATTTCCATACAAGTGTCTTAATTACCATTATAGGCGAGTTGCATACGACTGTTTATGTTCGACGATAATTATTACAACTATTTTATGTTCAAACATAAATATTCATAAATATCTGTCGAGATTTCGCCAGTTTTATGTACTGAACAGGGCGCATGAGACGCACAGAATACCCTGTATTTGACCATGGCCTCCTCGATTACCCTACTATGACACTAGGCCAGGCAGTGAAATTTAAATTAGAAGGCCGTGGAACTCAGCGCATCTAATTATCTAATTGTTCAAACAACTGTTTCTTGAGCTCTTATTGGTGGGAGAAACTGTTTCATAATGAAAAATTGTGTTATAATGAGCCTCATTATAGTACAGTTTTCTGACATATAATAGAGTCGAACATTTAAACAATTATATTACCATGAGTCAATATATAATATGTTGTACTGTACCGGTTTCAGTCACATTGAGACCTTCCTCAGCGTAATTTAGGATATGTAATTGTGCAAGAACATACACTTAATACAAATTTTGCCATAACCGAGGATTCAAAAAAATATTCAAAAATATTCCTGTTCCAAAAGCTCACAAATTAAAATTTAAAAAAAAATACAGATCTGTTACAAAATGTGTTAAGAAGAACATGAAAAAGTCTTGATAAAAATTCCTCTCGCCACGAAAACTAGGCGAAAATAGCCAGAATATGCAGGTTTTCGTAGAAGGATCAAACCTCATTTATTGCGAGAAAGTATTTTAATTGAAGCTTAATTATCATAGTTTTTCGTCTTTTTATGCATATTTTTAACATGTTATTGTCTTATGGCGACGTTAACCTTCTCGTCATTTGGGGTCCATTTTCATACTTGTGGTCACACTGTCCTTATGCAAGGTTTCGACACTGATGTGTAACTATCTAACAGTCTGCTACTTCTTCACGCAAAATTTTATCTCCGGCAGAGATGTTGGTTCCTCCTTTTAGGGTTGCGACTACGCGGTCATGTAGCCCCGTGTACTTCGGGTGTGTGTAGAAACTGTCTGATAAACTGTGTTAATTGTTATGGTTGTATTAGTCTGTAATTCTGGTAAGGACTGCGGAGGTCAATTTTAAGTAGTACTTCCTAATTTCGCTACCAAATACTACGGTCAATGACACCTAGCTGTGAAATTGGCTACTAGATGCCACAGCAACCAGCAACTTGCAATGAACGTTGGAACATCCCCTCCGAAGGAAAGCATACTGCGGGATTTTTAGCGCTCTTAGAAAACAAAACCTAGAAAACAGAACGGAAAAAGGTGTAAAAAGACTATAATACTTACGTGGATATGAAACTAGATAAGTTGTACGAGGGTGGATCGAAAAGTCTTTGCCCCTGTTATTGTGAGCCCAAAAAATTCATACAGGTAATTAAAAATATACGTACTATTCTACCTTACATTATTTTCCCACATAGTCTCCACAATTGTACAGACGTTTGTCTCATCGCAGCTCTAAATTTCAGATTCTCCGGTCGTAGAATTCAGCCGGCTCTCTGTTGAACCGTCTTCGTACTGCTGTCGTGGCGTCATTGTTGTACGTGAATCGCCGTCGTGCAAGGAAGTTCTTCAACTAAACAAAAACGTGGAAATCGCAAGTTCCGGACTGTATGGTGTGTGGTCCGGACTCTCCGGAGCTTGTTACCGGTTCTGGTTGCCACATGTGGTCTCGCATTTACAAAATTATTGTAAACTGTCTGGTTTTTTGAAATTTTATTTTGTGAACGTTTGGTACAAAAATATTTATAGCATCCTCTATTATTACATTATTTAAATGACTCATGGTGGTTCCGTATTGATATGCTAGAATAGTTCTTAATAAGAATTGTACACCCGCCTGAATCAATACTATAAAGAAAATCAATTATTTAACTTGTTTTTAGTACATGTTTCGAGGATTAATTACATTTTATCCCCTTCATCAGCTAAAAAACATATTGAAAGAACAAAATAAAACGTAGCACAGTAATAAGATACGTTATTAAACCTAATATGGTGCACCATATATTTTAGGTTATAAGATCAGAATAAAATGAAATGAAATATATATATGCATATGCTTTGAACTAACCACTCTTTACCAAGAGATCACTTTCCATCACGTCTTGTTACTTTAAGCCGTTTTGACTTGAAAAAGCTTAAAATGGATCTCTAAGCATACCGTCTCTTCATTAATTATAGACCTACACGGATTGTTGAAGTGTTGGTATTCCAAATCTACCATTTCAAGCTTCAATACGGAACTACTATTTGGCATAAGCACCTGCAAGCTGATCACCGTCACCATCTATTTCATTTCATTTTATTCTGATCTTATAACCTAAATTATATGGTGCACCATATTAGGTTTAATAACGTATCTTATTAATGTGTTACGTTTTATTTTGTTTTTCAGGATGTTTTTAGGTAGATTTCATTAGAAAGCTAACTATTGCAATGGGTCCCATGTTTCGACTTCCGGAAAATTTTGACATATCTTCGCGTTTCACATCCCCCAGACCCCAAAACCACCGTCAGTTCAAAAGTTTATATATAATTTATGTATATATATATATATGTATATATATATGTATATCAGTTTCTTGTGGACACGATAACTGCCGTAATTTTGCACCAATTACTTCGAATTTTTTACCGAAGATGTATACCTATAAAATCTCGGTCGAGTTCGTTACTGGGCTAAATCGGTCGAAGGGGGTGAAAATGGGGGGCTTTTTTCGAAAAGGTGAAATTTCGCTATAACTCTCTTAATACGTGCAATATCGAATCCATTCAAAGTTCATAATATGTGTCGGATAAGTGCCAAAAATTTATGTCAAATAAGATTTTTGATAGCACCAACCATTGACCAAAGGGGTGGAAAAAAGTGGGTTTTTCGGGAAACATTAATCATATCTCTCTTAATAGGCACAATATCAAAACCGTACAAAATGGACAATATTCCCCTAATAATTACCTAAAACTTTTGTCTGAAAGAATTTTTGATATGACCCACCATTACGCCAAGGGACGAGAAAAATGATTTCGGAATTATAAGAAAATGCCAAGAGCTATCAGTGGTTGCCATGGCAACACTACTAAATTGATGAGGCATGGACCATCAGACGTTGCCATGACAACGCACTTGCACGAGATCAGATTCAGTATTTCCATCTGATTAAGTGGTTGGTTGGTTGGTTCTTAAGTTTAGGGGCTGCGACAACGCGGTCATGTAGCCCCGTGTACTTTGGGTGTGTGTAGAATCTGTCTGATAACCGGTGTTAATTGTGATGACTGTATTAGTGTGTGTTATCTGTTTGTTAATTTAAGTACTGCAACTAACAATTTTTCAGATAGTTCCTACTTTTGCCGCCAAGCGCCACTGTCAACGACTACGAGGCCAAGTTCAGAACTGAGCTACTAGACGCCGCCGCAGTCGGCTCTTGGCAACGAACATAGAAACCTAAGAGCGTTGTATACATTCTTAACCTATCCAATTTAGCTTCACACAGGTGCAATTAGTGGAAGGATCTTTAACATGCCATAAATCTATGACATGGGACCGCCGGCTTTACTTCCCCTCTGAAGGAAGGCATACTGAGGGATATTTAACGCTCTTAAAAAATCCGACGGCTTCGGCCGGGTTTGAACCCGGTATCTTGGGCATAGAAGCTCAGCATGTTACCGACTACGCCACCAAAGCCGCCTGATAAAGTGGGAAGCGGCTTCGGTGACGTAACTGGTAGCATGCTGAATGTCTATGCCCAATGTCGCGGTTTCAAAGCCGGCCGAAGTCGTCGGATTTTCTAAGAGCACTAGAATCCCTCAGTATGCTTTCCTTTGGAGGGGAAGTTCCAACGTTCGTTGCGAGTTGATGGTTGGGGTGGCATCTAGTAGCCAAGTTCACAGCTAGGTGTCGTTGACGGTTGTACCTGGTAGCAACATTAGGAACTACTGCTTGAAATTGACCGTCTGCAGTACTTACATGAATTAAGACTAATACAGCCATTACAATTCACACCGTGTATCAGACAGATTCTACACTCACCCAAAGTACACGGGGTTAGATGACCGCGTTGTCGCAGCCCCTAAACTGAGGAACCAACCAGAGGTAGATTTCGTTAGAAAGCTAACTATTGCAATGGGTACCATGTTTCGACTTCCGGAAAATTTCGACATATCTTCGCGTTTCACATCCCCAGGCCCCAAAACCACCGTCAGTTCAAAAGTTATATATAATTTATGTATGTATATGTATATCAGTTTATTGTGGACACGATAACTGCCGTAATTTTGTACCAATCACTTTGAATTTTTTTCCGAATACGTATACCTATAAAATCTCGGTCGAGTTCGTTACTGGGCTAAATCGGTCGTTGGGGGGTGAAAATGGGGGGCTTTTTTTTCGAAAAAGTGAAATATTGCTATAACTCTCTTAATATGTGAAATATCGAATCCGTTCAACATTCATACTATGTGTCGGATAAAGCCCAAAAATGTACGTTTGAAGAGTTTTTTTTATAGCACCAACCATTGACCAAAGGGGTGGGAAAAAGTGGGTTTTTCGGGAAACATTAATCATATCTCTCTTAATAGGCACAATATCAAAACCGTACAAAATGGACAATATTCCCATAATAATTACCTAAAACTTTTGTCTGAAAGAATTTTTGATATAACCCACCATTATGCCAAGGGATGAGAAAAATAATTTCGGAATTATAAGAAAATGCCAAGACCTATCAGTGGTTGCCATGGCAACACTACTAAATTGATGAGGGATGAGCCATCAGACGTTGCCAAGATAACGCACTTGCACGAGATCAGATTCAGATTTCCATCTAAGTGTGAAGCGGCTTCGGTGACGTAACTGGTAGCATGCTGAATGTTTATGCCCAAGGTCGCGAGTTCAAAGCCGGCCGAAGTCGTCGGATTTTCTAAGAGCGCCAAAAATCCCTCAGTATGCTTTCCTTTGGAGGGGAAGTTCCAACGTTCGTTGCGAGTTGCTGGTTGCGGTGGCATCTAGTAGCCAAGTTCACAGCTAGGTGTCGTTGACGGTAGTACCTGGTAGCAACATTAGTAACTACTGCTTGAAATTGACCGTCTGCAGTCCTTACCTGAATTACAGACTAATACAGCCATCCCAAAGTACACGGGGTTACATGACCGCGTTGTCGCAGCCCCTAAACTGAGGAACCAACCAAAATCTCTGCGGTAGATATAATTTTGCGTGAAGAAGTAACATACCGTTACATAGTTGCACATCAGTGTCGAAACCTAGCATAAGGACAGTGTGACCACAAGTATAAAAATGGACCCCAAATGACAAGAAGGTTACCGTTCCCATAAGACAATAAAATGTTTAAAATAAGCATAAAATGACGAAAAACAAAGTTAATTAAGCTCCAATTATAAAATACCTTCTCGCATTAAATGAGGTCTGATCCTTCTACGAAAATCTGCATATTCTGCCTATTTTCGCCTATCCCCAAGTTTGTCCGGTGAAATCTACCTCCGCCTTCCGGCGTGCCGAGAGGACTTTTTTTAGCTGATGAAGGGGATAAAATGTAATTAATCCTCGAAAAATGTACTAAAAACAAGTTAAATAATTAATTTTCTTTATAGTACTGATTCAGGCGGGTGTGTAATTCTTATTAAGAACTAGCCTCTATTATGATAAAACAAGAAGTTCCGTGAAGAACTATACAGCCTACTTTTCATGCCAATGATTATTCTACAGAATATGAACCTATCTAGAATAATAACGAAATTAAGTTGGTAATATCGAAATATCTAATTAGTTCAAAATATACCTGGTATAATGTAGCCTAATAGAGCACTACAGTTGGCAGCCCTGGTGACTGAATATATTCTTCGTTCCATCTCTTAAGGTACAGAAAACAAAATTTGGTTGAAGTCCATTGGACGTTACATGCAGTTAGACGCTGGATCTATCAGCACGCGTAAAAGCATGTTGCCAACAATGTAATGCGTGTGCTGGTTCGAAATAATCTGAAATATTATGATATCTGGTTGTGCCAATTTTGGATTAAATCCATTTGTTAGTGTAGAAGTTACATGTATTTTAAAATTGGACAAATTAGCAGGCATAGAATCATGTTGGCAGCACTGCCTTGTATTAATTACTCCAAATTAATCTAGAATGTCAGGTGCTATACGTGTGCAAAGTATAGAGCTGTTGGCTTGCATACTTTCTGATATATTGATATTAGGGTAAAAAAATGACAGCATTTATTAACAGTTGGCAGCCCTGATTGCTCTTAACAATACTTATAGTGATATCTGTTATGGTACACATAGCACATACGAAATTTGGTTGAAATCCAACTGATAGTATAGAAGTTACATGTATTTAAAAATTGGTACTATCAGCAGGCTTATAATCATGTTGGTAGAACTGACGTATATAAGTTACTCAAAATTAATCTAAAATGTCAGAATATACGTGTGCATGGTTTAACGCTGTTGGCTTGCATACTTTCTGATATATTGGTATTTGGATAAAAAAAAAGAGAGAGCAATTATTACCTTTGGCAGCCCTGGTGGCTCTTAAGAATACGCTCAGTCATATCTGTTCATCTACAGATATTACATACAAAATTTTGTTGAAATCCAATTGATAGTGTAGAAGTAATATGCATTTAAACATTGGACCTATCAGAAGGCTTAAAATTATTTTGGCAACACTGTCATTGTTGGCCTCCTGGAAATTAAACTGAAATAGTATTATCTGCATGTGTGCCAATTTTGGAATAGCTCCCATGCATAGCTTGCAAGATATCCAACATGGAGCTCAAATTTCTAGTGCGTTTTTTCAGCAGTTGGTAGTACTGACATCATTTTCAAATATGGGCTTGAGATATTCCGGTGCACATCTTTACTCATACTAAATTTGGTTTTGATTGCTGCAGCCGTTTAGGAGTTGATAGGGGGGGACACACACACAGACAGACAGACAGACAGACAGACACACATTTTCCCGTATCGATCTCATAAGTCTACTTTTTCCTCATTTTTGCAAAATGTGAAAAGTAGGCTAAAAAAATTAAGTTGTATGTTACTACACAGTTACTTATCCTATACCATGCTGAAGAAGGTCACACACAATGTGACCGAAACCGATACTGTTTCAATAGACTAAATACTGACTTTAGGTAATAAATAATTTTATTATTTAGTCCTCCAGATCACCTCACGTAGTTACGTCACTGGTCATCACAGAAATACAAGTTATCAGACAAGTTAAACAAATACTCCACTGCATGGGGGTATGTATTCATATCAAAATAACACCCTTTTATGTACAAAAATACAGGTACCCACTTCTCCATTTTTGTAGATAATAGCGTGTTATTTTGTAATAAATATATTTTGTAGTATGTCTTTCACAAGAGTTAAGTGCTTTTCAGTCAGTCAACACGAATGTACCCAAGAGAGATGGGTTATGCCCTAATCCTGAAATAAATTACATGAGATTAATAAATATAAATGTAATTTATTTCAGGATTAGGGCATAACCCAGCTCTTTTGGGTACATTCGTGTTGACCGACTGAAAAGCACTAAACTCTTGTTTACTAAGGCAACACTGAAAAAATGGCTTCAAACCCCTCAATATTTCTTTCAGGTTAGGGTATATAAACACTTGTTTTCCCATCTAATGTAATTAGGCACAATTTGTGTTGCCGGCTGGAAAGCCTTCTTTAATAGGTAATATTTACAACCCAAAGAGATTCCTGGTGATGTCCACCTCAGCTGATGCCACGCTGTGATGTACTATTGAGTTCACTAACCCTGTGTCACATTGCCTGCAGCATGTCAAAGGGCTCGCTCTCTTGCTAAACGAACTTGAGTTGTCCGTCACAAGTCAGGTCCCTGACTTGTACTGAATTGAGGTCCTTTGTCAAGCCTCCTCTGTAAAGGATACGCCTAGAGACACACGAGGACGACCATGTTACTCCTAACCAATAACATTCTAAAGGCAAATGCTGGTATGGCATGTCCGCCTCGTTGCGTAGTGGTTAGCAATTTGGCTGTCACCGCGAATGCCCGGGTTCAATTCCTGGCTCTGCCAAGAAATTTTCTCAGCCTTGTGAGGCAAAACTGAGAAGAGGTGGGTTCGATTCTTACCTCAGATAACCTGGAAGTGATTTTCTGTGGTTTTACACTTTTACTCCAGGCAAAGTCACTTCCTACTCAAATCCTACTTCAATTACAAATACATACACTAGTACAGACATAACAGTGACACAAGTCGCCATCACACGAATTCCACACACACCAAAGTACACGGGGCTACATGACCACGATGTTGCAAAGCCCTGAAAAGAATCAACAACAAACTTAAGTCCATGGTCACCTTCATCCCAATCAAATGTTGATTATATTATTCCATTTAGTCTGTTTTGATATTCAATTTAAGGATGTTCTTTAATGGTTAGCGTGTATTGGTACCAAAGGCGTCTGTTCTGCATGTAAGGGGCGGCCTGATAAAATCCGACGTCAGGTGATGCGACACACCGGTTGGAACATTTCTCGTCGCATCAAACTAATTATGGTTGTTAAGCATACTTATATGAATCCAAAGTTTAGGGCGTACCCCGCAGGCCACGCGCGTCACTCTCGCCCGTCGACGTGAGAAATGGGCAAGGGCTACCCGCTCATGGACGGAGTGGGCTAACGAAGCGAGTCCCCGAAATACAATTAGCCACTCTCAATATTGGAACGCTCACTGGAAGAAGCCGTGAACTTGCAGATACACTCAAGAACCGTCGCATTGACATCGCGTGTGTACAAGAGACAAGGTGGAAGGGCACAATATCAAAATACATTGGCGAAGGCTACAACATTATTTATCATGGCAAGAATTCTGCCAGAAATGGGGTCGCAGTGGGCATAAGTAAGAAGCTACGTGACTCTGTGGGTGAAGGGAATCGAATATCAAAGCGCATTATATCAGTTAAGGTTGACACGAGCACAACAACTTTGCGAGTAATCTCCTGCTATGCTCCCCAAACTGGATGTCCTGAAGCTGAAAAGGAGGACTTTTTGGAGAAACTGAGTGTTTACGTTCAGGAGATAGCTCCAGAAGAATATATTTTTCTTGGAGGAGACCTCAATGGTCATTTCCTTGTCAACACTTTCTTCAGGAAGAGACCTAAACATCTTATCACTTACATCAGTGGTGAATTCTCCACACAGATTGACTACTGGCTGATACGAAGGCACGATCTTAAATTGACAAGAGATGCTAAGGTAATCCCATCTGAAAATATTGCACCACAGCATAAATTACTAGTCCTAGACATGCGAATTGAGAAAATCAGAACAGTCCAACCACACAAAAATGGTCCACAAAGGATAAAGTGGTGGAAACTTGATGAGAAGAAGGATGAATTTGCATCAAGGCTCAATACACTTACTATAAACACGGATCAATCAGCAGAGGCCATTTGGAGAGAAATCGCAAACCAGGTACACACAATAGCGACTGAAATCCTTGGAATAACGAAGGAGGGAAAGCGTTTTATTGATAAACAGACCTGGCGGTGGAGCGAAGACGTTCAAATGACCATCAAAGCAAAGAAGCAAGCTTTCAAAACTTGGCGCCAAACTAGGCTGAGTGAAGATCTACATCAGTACAAGATGCTGAAATCTGCTGCAAAACACGCTGTTGCCAGAGTAAAAAGCCACCATTATCTAGAACTGTATAACCAACTTGATACGTCAGAAGGTGCTAACAAGATCTACCGCCTTGCAAGATCCCGCCATCGAGCAACGGAAGATATTGAACATGTACTCCAGATTAAAGATGCGAGCTACCAGCCTCTTAGGGATCCCACAGTAATACTACATCGATGGCATGGCTACTACAACGAAATGTGTAATGAAGAGTTTATACGCACACACCTGAATTGACCAGCGATCCTATTGCAGGACCTGTACCTCAAATTACCGAAGAAGAGGTATAAAAGGCTGTAAGTAAAATGAACAAGTAGTTCCGTGAAGAACTATACAGCCTATTTTCATATAGCCCACTTAATGCAACTATCAACATACACAATTTCAGTTTGATTGCTGTAATAGATTCGTAGATATTGACAACCAACTAAATAATTCGGATGGTCGCCATGTTGGATTTTATATATGTAGGTCCTAGAGTTATGTACTGTTACATGCAGATTATTGTGTACGTGTAGTATTCAAACTTCAATCGCATAATTAGTACACTAGAATTTACAAGGAGATTTTAAAATTTCGCACAGCTGCCATCTTTAGGTTATGGAAACAATTGAAATAAATTAGATGCTAGTGGATTACCATTCGTATGATTTACTGTACCAAGTTTCACTGCTCTCGGATGGTTAAATTGCGATAAACGTCCATGTGATTATTTATACTTCGCGTCACCGCCATGTTGGATTTGTGATCACCAGGTTATTTAAAGTCCTATAAGTGAACTTGAGTTCATAGCCCCTATGAACAATTAAAAAATTCAGTTTGATTGCTACAATAGATTCGTAGATATTGAGAGCCGTCTAAATATTTCGGATGGTCGCCATGTTGGATTGGTAAATGTATAGTCCATATAGTCATGTACCATTATAGGATAATTATTGGGTAGGCTCATTATTCAAACTTTCACTTCGATCGCATGACTACATCACAAGAAATAAAAACTTAATTTTAAAATTCGCACAGCCGCCATCTTGAGGTTATGTAAACAATTGAACTAAATTAGATACCAGTTCATTACAATGTGTATAAATATTTCCTGTACCAGATTTCAGTGCGTTTGGAGCATTAAATCGCGAGAAAGGTTTATTTCAAATTTTCTAATTCGCTTGGCCGCCATGTTTGTTTTGAATATAACCGGTTTTATAAAGTCGTATAAATGGACTTCCAGTAGTGCCCTTTATCTCCGTACAAAACTTCAGGGAGATACCGCTAATAGTTTCAGAGATACAGAATGCCGGTGAAATATTTCGCACATCCGCCATCTTGTGGTTATGTAAACAAATGAACGAAGTTAGTTGTCGGTGCATTACAATGTATAAAAACATATACTGTACCAAGTTTCATTGCGTTTGGTTGGATAAATCGCGAGAAACGTCTATTTAAAAGTCGCAACTTCGCTTGGCCGCCATGTTGGTTTTGTAGTTACCAGGTTTTCAAAGATCACATAAGTGAACTTATAGTAGTTCCCTTTATCACCATACATGACGTCAGGGTAATATCGGTAATCGTTTCGGAGATATTGAATGCTGGTGAAATATTTCGCACATCCGCCATCTTGTGATTATGTAAACAATTCAACGAAGTTAGATGTCGGTGCATTACAATGTATATAAACATATACTGTACCAAGTTTCATTGCGTTTGGTTGGTCAAATCGCGAGAAACGTCTATTTAAAAGTCGCAAATTCGCTTGGCCGCCATGTTGGTTTTGTAGCTACCAGGTTTTCAAAAGTCATATAAGTGAACTTATAGTAGTTCCCTCTATCACCATAGAAAATGTCAGGGTAATATCGGTAATAGTTTAGGAAATATTGAATGCTGGTGAAATATTTCGCACAGCCGCCATGTTGGATTGGTGAGTCGTAACAAAATTTGAAGGGCACGGTCGAGGTCGCCGGGAATAGTGCTATGAACTTTCCGAGTTTCATTGAAATCGCTCCAGCCGTTTAGATTTTATTAGGGGGGGACACACACACGAATCACACACACACACACACGCACACACACACGGACAAAAGGTGATCTCATAAGCCTATTTTTTCAAAATTGAAAATAGGCTAAAAATGGCAAAGAGACAGGACCAAATGACATACCATCTGGAATCTGGAACTTGCTTGGATATCCTGGTGCTAAAATTCTTACGGCACTTTTCAATCGTATCCTTGAGGATGGCTGCATACCTACAACCTGGCAATCTAGTACTACCATCCCAATTTGGAAGGGTAAAGGAGATGTTGGCGAATGCTTCAATTATCGTCCAATTCGATTGCTCTGCCACACAATGAAAGTCTGTGCGTATTCTTGACAGTCGTCTGCGCTGCATGATCGAGATATCTCCTAACCAATGTGGCTCTGTCCAAGCGGTTGGTACGCCCGACGCAATCCATGCTGTACGCCTACTTGTGGAAAAAACATAGAGAAAAGAACCAACCTTTTCATCTCGCATTCTTGGATCTCGAGAAGGCTTCCGACAGGGTGCCACATTAGCTCATCTGGAGATTACTTCGAGCTCACAAAATCCTAGAAGTTTACGTCCGATGTATTCAGTCCCTCTACTGCAACGTCACAAGTATGGTACGCTGTCCATCTGGAATTTCACCTGCTTTCCCTATCACTGTTGGAGTTCATCAGGGATCAGCACTCTCGCCGCTTCGGTTCATTCTGTGCATGGATACGGTGACAGCTGACATTCAGACACCTCACCCATGGACGATCTTATATGCTGATGATGTGTTTCTCGGAGATCAAACTCGCGAAAATCTAGAAAATCTAACTCTGTGCTGGAAGGAATGTCTGAGCAAAAATGGCTTGAAACTCAATATAGGGAAAACTGAATACTTGCAATGTGGTACACATTGAAGAGCATCATCTCACTAAAACTACACACTTTAAATACCTCGGTTCCCTTATCACTTCAGATGGTGAAACGCTTCTCGATGCTCGAGCACGAGTGAATGAAGTGGCGCCAAGTCACAGGAGTGCTGGGCGATAAGAAAGTACCTATCCCTTTGAAAGGGAAAGTTTACAAGTCCATGATACGACCAGTGGCACTTTACGGCACAGAATGTTGGCCAGCTTCAACCAAGTATGAACAAGCCCTACATGGAATGGAGATGAAATTGTTACGTTGGTCCATGGGTGTTACACGGCTTGATCATGTCAGGAATGAACAGATCCGTAAGCAGATGGGAGTTGCTGCCATTACTGATAATATGAGAGAAGCACGACTTCGGTGGTATGGGCATGTCACTAGAAGTGATGAAAACTCTGTGGCAAGAACAGCTCTCCAATACGATGCAGGAGGAAAACGACCCCGTGAACGTCCAAAGAAAAGATGGCTGGACAGAATCAAGGAAGACTTGGTGATGTGTGGACTTAAACCTGAAGATGCCCTTGACAGGAAGAAGTGGCGAACAGCAACCAAACAAACGGACCCTGCACCATCGCGGGATACACGCTAGGGCAGAAGAAGAAGAAGCGTGTTTTTGTACCATAGGCTGAGTGATGCTGTTTACCAGCATTACGCGTTGGAATCACCGCTGCATAGTGGCGCTATTAAACTAGAGAACAAACAGGTTATACACCCGCGTATATCCGCAAAATTGTTAGTCATGCTGATATAGTATGCATGGTTGTGTGGATAGCGAACAAGCTGCGGTTAATATTTGGAGTAAATTTGTGGACAGTTTTTAGAATAGGCCTACAATCCGAACTTGCTTTATATCATTATTAGGACCCAGATGTTCATGACATTATATTTTTCCGTTACATTATTTCATGACAAATGTAAGATGATGATTTAAGCTAATCTCATTCAAATTATGTCATTAGGCATCATTAACACTCCGAACAGGAATGGGTTGCAATACTGGCTTTTTCCTCAAATGTATACATATGTTGCTTTAGTAATTTATGCTTTATCCAATCTAAAGAAATATTATTGTAATGCCAGTAGATTCGGATAAAAAGAACGTGCGAATGCGGTAAAGGTCGTGCGGATGCGGGACGTATGTGGATAACAGTCGTGTGGATGCGGTACGTATGCGGATAACAGTCGTGCGGATGCGGGACGTATGTGAATAACAGTCGTGTGGATGCGGTACGTATGCGGATAACAGTCGTGTGGATGCGGGACGTATGTGGATAACAGTCGTGTGGATGCGGTACGTATGTGGATAACAGTTGTGCGGATGCGGGACGTATGTGGTTAACAGTTGTGCGGATGCGGGACGTATGCGGATAACAGCCGTGTGGATGCGGGACGTATGTGGATAACAGTCGTGTGGATGCGGTACGTATGTGGATAACAGTTGTGCGGATGCGGGGCGTATGCAGATAACGTTTTGTTTATCCACGTATGTCTCTGGTTATCAAACAGATTGTACTGACGCCCAAGTGCATGGCTCTGTTGACCATGATGCCAAAACAACCATATGTTTTGATGATACTGTATTAACGGAGATAATACAGTCATCATTTCGAAAGAATGTATGTTAAGCCGGCAGTGCCCTCGCAAACTACAGTTAACTTAAGTGACATAATTATTGTGTTGATAAGTGATATTACTAACAGACATACTGCTCACGTAAATGACCAGAAATAGTTCTCTTACAGGCTATAATTTATATATTTTTTGACACACATAGGAAAATTTAATTGTGAAACTAATACCACTAAGTTCAGGTACACATGGCAAAGGAGTAAAACCTTCCTCCTTTATTCACAGAATAGAGCCTGGTTAGTGCTTCTATTTGCTAGCCACCATGAAACTTGTCTTCTATGAGGTATAAGGACACCACAAACATTACAGCTCATAGAGTGATACATGAATGGATAAATAAATAAATAAATGTATGAATAAATAAGCAAATCAACAAATACATAAATAAATACATAAATTATTTAATAAGAAAATACAAAAAATATATAAATAAATATATAAATAGATAGATGAATACATAAATATTAGTTGGTTGGTTCCTTTGTTTAGGCGCTGCGACAACGCGGTCATGTAGCCCCGTGTACTTTGGGTGTGTGTAGATTCTGTCTGATAACCGGTGTTAATTGTGATGGCTGTATTAGGGTGTATCTATTTTTGATTCAAGTAAGGAATGCAGACGATAATTTCAAGTGGTTCCTACTTTCGCTACCAAATAATACCGTCCACGACACCTAGCTGTAAACTTCGCTACTACTAGATGTCATCGCAACCAGCGCCTGGTGACGAACGTTGGAACTTAAGAGCATTCCCATTTAACTTAAATACGAGAGTTAAAGCGTGACGATCGTTGATGGATTTCACGAGGACATTCGGGTTCCTAATTAGGCTACTTAAATACGCTTTACGGCTCTCACGCATGCGTAGACTCGGTTTCATCGTGGAGAAACATCGCGGACAGATCAAGAAGCGTATAGCGCTCATCGTTGTTTGCGATGCTTTCTTGAGATTTTCTGGAACTTTATTATAAAGGAAGGGAAATACAGAACCTTATTCGTGGCAAAAGCTTAAAATGATACGAACAAAGTATTTAGGAGAACTGGCAGTTGAGTGTATACATTGTTTACTTAGCTAAATAGGACACGCTCCTCTCAGTGTCTTCGTAGCAGAAGTTGTTGTGTTATAGACTCTGAGTTTATTATACAGATTTGGAAGGAATTCGAATCCCACTTCGGATATATATTTTTTTCAATTTCATTTATAATTTCATTATCATAATCATATTTTTTATTAATTTGGATGAAAGTTCGTGTGAAACTTGGAAACAAAATGCCATTACAAGACGAGCGAGGTACAGTTCAGCTGTTTCCCTCCACTTTAACGATGCTTTAGAGAGTTGAGTGGTCAGATTTGGCCATTTAGCGTAATTTCTTGTTAGTAGTTAGTTAACAAGAGTTTCTGTTTGATGAAATGCTCGTGAGAATTTAAGTAGGCCTAAATATTAATGCTGAATTAAGAGACAATTGACGTAGGTAAAAACAGTGTGGAAAATTTGGTCAGGTTTGTGAAACGTTATAGATTTGTATTGTTATCAGACGAAATAGATCGAGCGACAGACGTAGAGACTTTCTGATTTATTATATAGGTTATAGTTGGGTCATTATTCCTAAAATCGTCCTAATAAGTGTCTGTCAACAATATGAGTTGCGTCAAATAAACAACGTCACAGTTGCGCGCACGGGACTTATTAGGATACTAAGAACATGAGTGTCAATACTATCATAATCTTCTTAGAATATTCTCTAACCCACCAAGGTAGCTGAGTAGACATTAAGTTACTCTTAGGTACTGCATTTGGAAGCTGCTCGTTTACAGATCATAGATAAGAATCTAAGCGCAGATAGTAGCCATATGGAATGAGGTATTTCACGGGATTTTCCAAATTTACTCAAGGATGATGCTGGGATGGTACCGTATTTCAAAGCCAGGTCCCGTGCCCTATTCTTGGGCTCAAATAATTACAGTTGAGTTTATTCACCACAACTACACAGGTTTCACACGAGTTACAAGTGGTTGTCCAGTCCAGCGACAACAGCACTAAGAGCATAGCTTTTTCCTCATTCAATCCAGCACGAGTGCTAAGGATCGCGTTTCACAAATAAAATAGCGAAAACTGAGGTTTAAATCTAGGCTCTAGGTTAATCTGTACTTCCTCTAGAAATATTCTTACCCCAGGGGCTCACATCTAGTGGGACATGGGTTGGCGACCGAGCATTGCTTCCACTTATTTGTGCCGGGCTCCTCTCCGTATTCCTTACTGTCGACCTCTCTTGTTCTCTTCCGATCCCGACGGTATTAGGCCTGGGGAGTCTTTCACTTTCCCGCCTTAATTGGCCCATTTCTAATCTTTCCTGATCCCCCATTCTTCGATGCTGACCGCCTTCTTTATCTTTTCATGTTCTCTCCTGTCTTCTGCACAAGGCCCTCAAGGAGGCGGTGTGTATTTAGCTCCACCACTCTCCCTTCCTCGATAGTGCTACATCCTCAAGGGCTCACGGCTAGTGAGTTTGGGAGTTGGCGACCCCGAGGGATTCCTGAGCTGGGTCCGTTTTGTCCCCTTTTTCCTCTGACCTTGGGGCGGGCCCTCTCCTCTTTCCCTTTCCTATCTGCCCTTTAAGGCTCTCCTTCCTTCCAAGTCCCTTAATCCTAATTCTTGGAGGGTTGAGGGCATTTCTTTTCTTCCTGTCCTTTATTTGCCTTATCCTTTATTTGTTTACCATTTCTTCTTCTAGTCTGTAAGTTTGTAGTTAGTATTAGTAATAGTTTTCAGTCTCATCTCATCTTTCACTATCCCCCAAACCATTAGGGGCCGATAACTTAGATATTATGCCCCTTAAAATGGCAATTATCATCTTCATCAGCTTAGAAAGATGTTAGAATATTTCATGCATAGAGGAACCTACCTCAATCCTTGACCCTACACACACACTGCTCAATGAACAGTATAACAAGTACTGCCTGAAGTTCACCATGATTTACGAGGCAAGTGGAATAGTAAAAGACACAAGTTTATTACTTTGTTACAGCGCCAGTTGTTACTTAGGGTGTTAAGATAAATGCTGCCATTGAAAGCCTAAGAATGTAACCAACTTGTTAGCATGGAGAAAAGCAACGCTGCCACGCGCACTGCACACGAATGGACGTGCCATATCTTTTTACGATACAAGCCAGCGTCAGTTTGGCCATACAAAATTAGTGACGCGCATTCATTGCATACTCATTTTCAGTTGTATGTGGGCGGCCGGTGTGAGTCAAACAAGTGCATGTCAAAGGTGTCTCAAGGGTAAACAAATAAACTCGTGTAGTGAATAACTAATTTAATATTCGAGAAAATTGAACGACAGATACTAAGGAAGATAATCGGACCCAAGTTTCAGGAGAGTATACGGATGCTAAAAGGCTCGGAAGAACTATATGCATTTACTGAACGATTCTCTTCAGTCGCACGCAAACTGCGTATGAAATGTTATGGACATTTAACACGAATGGATGATTAACGTCTGACTAAAAAAAAATCTTATTATCAATGGGAACCGACAAACCAAAATTCGCTGGCTAGTAGATACACAAATGGACCTTACTTAAGTCGACATTGATTCATTGACTACAACAAGGGCTACATACAGACAAAAGATCAACGCCCACAAATTTGCACCCAATAATCCATCCGAGAAAAGCTTGAAACTCCAAAACTCATGGACACAAGAAAGACGGCAGGCCCAGAGTCAATGAATGAAGACATTTTGGGCGAATAAGGAGTTCAAAAGGATGAAGAATTCCAGTGCTATTTAATGGTTCCATGAGCTCCTTAGGGGGCTGAACGAATATAATAATAATAATAATTCAGTCTGTCATTACAGTATTAGGTTTGAGTGTAGAACACTGTCTGACAATAGTGAAAAATATAACATTTTGTGAAAGATAGTTCACTAATTTATTTGGACTGATTTTCCGATTTAATGTAATTATTGCGTACTAAGAGAATCTTTATAGAACTATTTCATTTATATTTAAAACAAGTAGTTCTGTGAAGAACTAAATAGCCTACTTTCATATATCCTACTTATGTTAATTTTCTCATCAACATTCAAAATTTCAGTTTGATTGCTGTAATCGATTCGTAGATATTGAGAACCTCACCATGTTGGATTTTATATAATCTAGGCCATAGAGTTATGTGTTAATAGATTGCGTAGGTTTATTAACTCCAATCGCATGATTAGGGCTCAGGATATAAAAATCAGGTTTTAAAGTTTCGCACAGCCATTATTTTGAGGTTATGAAAACAATTGAAATAAATTACATGTCAGTGGATTAAAATTTGTATAAGCATTTTTGGTACCAAGTTTCACTGGGTTCGGACGGTTAAATTGCGAGAAACGTCCATTTAAATATTAAAATTTCGCGTAACCGCTATGCTGGATTTGTGATCACCAGGTTATTGAAAGTCCCATAGGTGAACTTATGTTCATAGCCTTCATCAACATACGGAATTTCAGTTTGATTGCTGTCACAGATTAGAAGATATTGAGAACATACAAAATACTAGGGTGATATCAGTGATAGTTTCGGTGATGTAGAATGCTGGTAAAATATTTCGCACTGCCACCATGTTGGATTGTTGAGACATAATATTATTTGAAGGGCACGGTCGGGGTCGCACGAAATAGTACGATGTTCTTACGGAGTTTCATAGAAATAGCTCCAGCCGTTTAGATTATACGGGGACACACACATACACACATATATTGTGCCCTTGTATATAACAGCGTCGTATAAACGAGAATCAAACTTCGGGGAGCGTTCAGTCCGGATATGCTTTCACTAGAGCTCAAATACCAGACGGCTGCTTACAATTACAAGGACCATATGCAAAACTATAAACAAGAAATGAGTGAAAAACAAATAAAATTACCACCATTTAATAACTGAATAAAAAACAACAAAACATAAAAAATAATATAAACAAAGTCCACCCTGAACTTTACCCCCACAGTACAATAATTTACACAGATCTGAGTGGCCTAGAAAGGTCCACTCCAAAGAAATAAAATTGTGGATCAAATTCCACTTGTCTGATTAATATGTATGCACGCGTATAACTACGCTAGAGAAGAAATAAGTACTTTTGATGGAGATTTGCTCACAGATGGAACAGCCAATATGCTTGCAAACCCCCATACTGCAAACCATTATTATGGCTTTATGGGACACACTCGAAGAATATCTTACCAACAATTAAAATTTTACTGACACACGCAACCATTTAAAATTTATAAACTAATTAATCTCCATCGAGATCGCAGTGAGTCAGGAAACTCCCAGCAAAACAGAAGCTTGCCCAATGGCTCAATTGCTCAACATATACATGACAACAACGTGGCCGAACATCGAGACCACCCGAGGTCAAAGAACATGACAATAATTAAACAAGAAATAAGATGCCTAAAATCCGATGATATTTACATGAAATAAAAGCATGAATAAGCTAACACGCTGGGACTCGATCAATCAAAACGCGAACAGCACCCATTTACCGATTACAATTCTTTTATCATTAAACAGGCTTTATTTTAATATAAGATAAACATTTACGAAGAACGGAGGCCTGGTCCGTGAATACTAATGAGCACAGCTTGCTCCTTATCTGATGGAGTGCGCCGGGTAGAAATACCTTCACTTACCACTCATTAGCGTCTGTGTTCAAAACCAGCCCTCCTTGTCGAAGCTTTGAGTCATGCTATTTATAACAAGAGACTAGACAGTCCCGTTCCGCCACCTGTTAATCGCGACACATAAATTCACACACTTCTTGTCAATTCCAAAGAATTGCAAGACATCGTAGAAAGGGATTCCAACATTTTCCTCGCAAGGATTAAATGCTTAACCTGGCCAAAGCTTCAGACAGAAACCAGGGTTCCCGAAAACTCCTATCCCATAAAACATATATTTGCAGACTCAACAAAGCATTTAGGGCAGAACACAACACAAATCTACCACGGGCCGACACTCCAATCAAATATCATAGATTTTGTGTACCAAGACACTAAAAGGGAAACTTCATCAACAAATAAAGTCATTGGGCATATGACCCCTCACTTAACAAAAATGCAACAAACGGCAATTAACACACAAGCCTGTGTAACAATAAAAATCTATACAATAAAAAGATTTCCCACCAATTCTATTATCTACTCTAGTTAATTCAGTTTCGCTTCTGTTATGATATCGGTTCCCAATTTGTGTCGCTTAGCCGCGCATTTTACGGTAGCGAAGCGCACTCGAATACGCTTGCCCCGTGTACTTGACATCAACAAAAAAATAATCTTCATACAGATAGAATACATGCCACGTTGCTCATGAACTAAACTAAAGTGTGTCAGTACCACAAACCAACTACAATAAAACACGAAGACAAAAATAAAATAAAATATTTACACAAAATAATATGTTCCCACAAAACCATAACCAGTTTGTCAAATAATTAAATTATTTAGTACTTATTCCTCTTTCTGCGTCGTCTCATCGAACATCGCCTGACATTCTCTCTCCAAAGTGTTTAGCTCATCTCAGACCACATGGAGCCGTAGAAACGTTGGTTCGATGTCTTCCTCTGGGTCTGGAGTTCCATCTTGACGTTGAATAAAAATAACAAAAATAAAATGTTATTTATAGTCACACGTAATTTTCTATCTAAATTTTGCCAATAGTTACTTTATTCACCATTTGTCTAGTGCAAAATTAAATGTAGACTTTCCCTAATAGTTGTAGTCGTGGGAGACTACTAAAATCTTACCGATACACAAATTTCACACTCAGCTGTGCGCACACAACTTTATTATAATATTTTCAATAATGACCCTATCTCTGATAAATTTAACACAGTATATCTTCACGGTATGGAAAAGAATAAGTGATCACCTCACGGTGTCACCAAGAATCAACAACCTCGTCACTCAGACGACAGTATTTATGTGAATTTAGCAAAAGGACGGAGGGAGAGGGAAATCTATCACTAACTTCTATAATAATGCGACTATTGGCATGCAACAGGTATCAAACAGTTTGAAAAATTATACAGGTCACAATGGGGCTATCGTGCTCTGGAATCGATCATAGATTTCGTTAATCCAATCTTTCCCGCTTTCAACTTCAAGCCGGCGTCAGACGCTCCCTTGGCGCTAAAATTGGTGACCCTCTCTGATTGGTAGTTCATGACGTCAATATCGCAGTTTAGAACAGAAGCCTCTGTCCTATGATTGGTTGAAAGTTCCTCACGTCTCTCTCATCCAGCAACTATCTTACTCGTAACGCTAGGGTGACAAAGAAATTACGGTCTGAAATGAGTCAGGACCCCAACACACCTTTGTTTCAGGACTGGGCACGTTCAAACGTACTGTCTCCACATAAGCTTGATATTTCGCAATCCAGTCTGGCCTTCCTGTATGATTCTGGCAGTAAAATCAGAATATAATGAAATGAATAATTAGAATCATTAATATGCGTAGCTTATTAAGGGTTCAATATATACACACGCACAGACAAAAGGTGATCTCATATGCCTAATTTTTCATAAATGAGAATAGGCTAAAAATGATGAGTGTTGGAGAAACATTGAATCACTTCAAAACTCAATAGTTTTGTGTTGAGTTTGAGTCTTCAGTCTATTGACTGGTTTGATGCAGTTCTCTATGCCACTCGGTCCTGAGCTAATCGTTTCATCTCTACATAGCTACCATACCTCACATCCGAGGCAATCTGTTTAACATATTCCAGCCTTGGTCTACCCCGCAGTTCTTGTCATCGACCCTTCCTTCCATAACTAATCTTGCTATTCATGGGTGTCTTATTAAGTGTCCTACCAACCTATCTCTTCTCTTCATTATCAGTCACCAGAAACATCTTTCCTTTCCCACTAGTCTTAATATCTCTTCATTTCTAACCCCATCTACCCATCTGATCTTCAATATTCTTTTGTAACATCACATTCCAAACGATTCAATTCTCCTCTTTTCTGCTGCAACAATAGTCTAAGTTTGATTTCCATAGTTCTTTAATGGTTGCATTTAGAAGGCTATGGTATGCAGCTAGCAGTATGATATAAGGAAATGAGGAAAATGAATCTGAGATTACTCGGAATACGCTGCAGGCGACTCTTAATAACAAGTAGCCTATACATATTCCGTAACTAATGTATCAATTATAATAGGTTCCACCTTAAACATGTTTTCTTGAAATTTGACATTTCTTCATACATATGCATCCTTTATCTCAGAGTCAGTATAGTTGCCTCACTTTCCTCGTTAACGTGCGGCTCGCCTTTGAAATCTAGCTGGACGGATATGTTAACATTCCATACCTGCCTGGAGCCAAAGGCTTTCCCAGAACGAGGCACAGCGTTGTCAACTTTCCACCGTAGCCACTGAGAGCAAGCAGCGGGACTGGACAGAACTACGTGCAGATGTGGAACACTGGACATCTGATACCTGCGGGAGACATGAACTAGCTGCCAGTGCTTGACTTTGGAGTCCACGTGGAGTGAAGCATTCTATTGGTCAACAAGCATCAACTATTGGTCAGTAGCGAACAATAGTTATTGTCAGCGCGTGCTACTACCTTATCCTACGTTAGAATTGCCGCTCGTTAAATAGGAAAGTGAGGGAACTATACGCCCCAAGCTACTGAAACTTCTACAACAGCGTAACAATACTTCTCAAATTTTAAAAATTTGAAGATTTATTGTATGATACTTTTTTGTTTTTATTGTTTCCGAATTTGGCCAACTATGGACCGTAGAACCTAAGGCATTCTGAAGAATCTCATCTTTTCTACCCAGAACTTCTTCATTCTTTCAATTCGAATCCTCCCCTGCTCCGCATTTTGGTGGATTCTCCTTTAATGTCTTAACGCTGTCAATGCGACATCGAAACATCTTCCTGTTGTAGAACACGGTAGCAGTAATTCCAATTTCAACCGCGCATTTCTAGATTTCTTCTACCCATTTCGTTGTAGCCTTCAGTCTTGCAATGTTCTCGTCGACTTTATTCGTCAAACGCTTCCCGCCCATTCTCATCAGATGTCCACAGAACTTCAGCCGTCGTTGGCGCGTTCCGACAGTGATACTTTCAGTGTGCTGGTAAAGGTCCTCGTTCTTCCTGTTCTTTCATGTCCCTACAGCACTTTTACATGGTCCTAGAATTGTTCATAAGATTTTCCTTGCCTTGAGTTCAAGTTCCTTCATCTCCCTTGTTCATAGTCAGACTCTCCGATGCATATAGACCCTCGGGCTTCACTACCGTTGTGTAATGTCTGATTTTCGCGTTGTAGGATACTCCACGTTTATTGTATCTATGACTATTATAATCTATATCATAAAAAATTCGTCTCTATTTAAAACAATCTTAATTAAATCCATTCTAATTTTATTTGTTACAAGCTGTACTCGGCATGCGTTGCAATGCCAATGAAAGAAAGTGTTGGCATTGTAATTTTGTTTGTTGAAGTGCTTTTGGATACACAATATTTGTTTTCATTTTCCGTTAACTGCCTCTAAACTGTATGGAATACACTCATTTGTTGAATCTACTCGTGCGCTACCTATTGTAAAATGGAAACGATTTGGCTTAATTAAATTAACTAGTGATATTTGTTTTGCACCCATTTAAATTACTGCATCTTTTGATGCGTGTTTTTGCCTCGAAGGGGACCATTAGCTTCCCAGTAAATATACTGACACAGATCCTTCACATTTATGCCCCTTGAGATGTGAGCTAACTGCGGCAGCATTCGATTATGCAACCCTGGGGACAACAGGGTAGGGCATTAGCACAGCACCAATGCAGCCATTTGACAGTTTAATTTAATATCTCACTAAAACATCTGTAAAGTTCTCAGAACTCCATCTCTCATTGTTATGAGAAAAGGATCTATAATATGGCTAAATTAAGTTTATTGATATATGGGTGACACAGTCACTTTAGACCTCGTTCATCGTCTAGGACAGTAGTTCAGAACATGGTTGTAAGCAAGAGCATTTGGGGTCGTACGCAGAAGGTTTCAGTAATACGTTGCAATACAATCCAATAGTGTCAGAGTATGTGGAAGCTAAGGCATGTTCCATAGAACTAGTAAAAGTTCAATAAAAGACTCGATCGAACATGAATATCTTGTTTCTTTCTGTCTACAAGAAATGAGTATCCAGCTGTTTTCGTTCATTCATTCATTGTTTCATTTTCGCCTTTCAGCGTCTAGTCTAGTCTGCAAGCCTCTGTTTTCGTTCATTCATTCATTCAATCATTCATTCATTCATTCATTCATTCATTCATTCATTCATTCATTTATTCATTCATTCATTCATTCTTTCTTTCATATTTTCACTTCTAACTCTCAGCGTCTAGTCTAGTCTGCAAGCCTCTGTTAGCGAACGAGACACCATCATGATCCCTATTACCAGTTAGCACAGCGGTCTTGTCTCCTATTATGTTCCTCACCTTCAAATCGTTTAAACAATATATCTAACCATCATATCCTAGGATACCTTTACTCTTACCTAATTTATGAACCTCCTAGGTAATCTCTCCTCCCTTACGCTCATAACATGACCTCACTACCTGAGCCTGCTCATTTAGGAGCTTGAGTTCTGCTTTTCTTTTTGTAAAGAACTGATATTTTTAAAATGCTATTTGTAGCATAATTTTTTGAGAACGTGCGTTTTCAAAGCAATTTCTTTGTAAACAAATGGCAAATAAATTTCACAACACTAAAATGTAATTATCAGCGGACTAGTGAGAAACTTGCAATTTCTGATTCTTATATCTCAGTACAGCTCCTGTGTCATGTTCAATGTGCTTATCTGTAGTATTAAGTTGTACTGTGGGTGAAAAACAACTTGGAATTAAAATAATATTAGGCGGCTTCGGTGGCGTAGTCGGTAGCATGCTGAGCTTCTATGCCCAAGATCGCGGGTTCAAATCCGGCCGAAGTCGTCGGATTTCTTAAGAGCGTTAAAATCCCTCTATATACCTTCCTTCGGAGGGGAAGTAAAGCCGGCGGTCCCATGTCATATATTTATGGCATGTTAAAGAACCTTCCACTAATTACACTTGTGTGAAGCAAAATTGTATAGGTTAAGAATGTAAACAACGCTCTTAGGTTCCTACGTTCGTTGCCAAGAGCCGACTGCAGTGACGTCTGGTAGCTAAGTTCTGAACTAGTAGTCGTCGACGGTGGCGTTTGGCGGCAAAAGTAGGAACTACTTGAAAATTGATCGTCAGCAGTGCTTACTTGAATTAAAACAGATACACACACTAATATAGTCATCACAATTAACACCGGCTATCAGACAGATTCTACATACACCCAAAGTACACGGGGCTACATGGCCGCGTTGTCGCAGACCCTAAACTTAAGAACCCACCAACCAAAATAATATTTCAAAATTTCACTCAACTACGATCTTGAATTTCTCACAAAAGTTCAATTAAATTAGATTTCAGTAGGCTATATTAAAATAAATATAACGATTTACCGCGCAAAGTTTCGCAGAGCCCAGTTAAATTAAGTCCCAAGAAAAGCCCATTTCAATTTGAAATTTGCGTGACCCCCAATGATGGTTTTCTACTTATCAGGTTTTTAAAAGTCAGATTGATGAACGTACTATAGTTACCTCTATTGCCATACAAAATTTAATGTTTTAAGCGGGAGATATTGAATGTGGGTAATATTTTTCCCGCGGTCGTCATATAAAATTGGTAATATTTATTAAGTCGCCTCCGTAGCGTAGCGGTCAGCATGGTTAGCTGCCGCCCCGGAGGTCTTGGGTTCAATTCCCGGCTCTGCCACGAAATTTGAAAAGTGGTATGAGGACTGGAACGGGGTCTACTCAACCTCGGGTGTTCCAAATGAGTAGAGGGGGTTCGATTCCCACCTCAGCCATCCACGAAGTGGTTTTCCGTGGTTTCCCACTTCGTCTTCGGGCAAATGCCGGGATGGTACTGTACCCGAAATACCTACCATCAGCATGTTGGAATCCCACGAAGACAGCTGGATCGTAGAGCCTGGAAACCCCGGCTATAAAATTTACCAGATTCTACCCAACATAAGACGAGGAAATGGGGTACAGGAATTCCTAACTGAGACTACGTTAAGAAAAACCATGGTGAACGACATAAGAAAGCTCAAAAGCACAAGAATAACAATGAACGCAATCTCTGGTGTGTGGGAAAACCACTGAAATACCCACCGCTGGCCTTCTTAACGTGTTCTCTTATCGTTTCTATAAAGTACCACACTTCGAAGATTTTAAATTGATCAAAAAGAAAATTTATTCAGGAAAGGAAAATATAGTGTGAGTCACTATATTATACTTCAAGGCAGAGTGCCCAACTTCCATCCGAAGTTTCATGAACATGGGAGAAAAATGCCAGCCCCCACATACATCAATGTTGTTGACTGCATTTTACCCAAGAATGAGTGAACACAAATCATATACATGGTCCAACATAAATGTTGACAGCAATTGGAACATTTTAAATATAAACCCTGGAAATCTTCATATTTACAAGACATATATCAATTTATACCCTGAAAAAAATAATTATTTAAAGCTATAATACAAATGTACAGTCATTTTGTAACACTTTCTTAGTGTGTTTCTTTTTATAGGATTCAGAAGTGACATCTTCCATGTGGTTTATTATATTTATGTTTGCTCGTTTTTTTCTGATTTTATTTATCTCTTCTGACCGAGCAATAAAGCTAAGTCAAAAATTAACTTCTTTAATTTAATTTTAACACCCCTTTAAATGAACTGTCCTCACCAGACCGGAATTAGTGATTGTTAAAACGCCTGTTAAGCATTGCATTGATACAATGGTCGAAAATTTTACCAGGTAGGTTTAATTCAACATGCCTAAAATGCATGATTTTCACAACAGATTATTTACTTGGACTGATACTGAAGTAAACTTCCTTAATTTCACAATCTATCTGAGTGGATTACTTTCCATACTACAACTTGGAATATTCCATTGAATACCCTTTTAATAATCAAGGACATTAGCCTTTACATGGCTTTGCCATTAAATATCATGCTACACTAAGCATTCATATTATTTATATTATCAGGCATTACTACTATCTCTTTAGCGCTTCAATTAGTTATCTTTCTTAGTGAACAAAGAATTCGGCTTAGTTGACAGATAACATTCACAATGAAATATTGTTGCTAAAATTATACAAGTTTCTTTACAGTTCAATTAATCACTGTTAAATTATTATTTCATTTGCTCTTATGTTATTATTATTCACGATCAATATGCATAGCTTTCAATAAGTGTTAAATAACAATTGCAGCTTTGGCGATATATCTGCTTCCACATAAATCTAGTCTGGGATTCGCGTTAATAACATAGGGTGAATGTATTCAAATGTCTTCAAACTGTGTTTAAAACATCTGTCTAGTCCATCAATAATGGATCTTGATCGAATCTAATAAAGCAAACGTAATGCAGAATCTCAAAAAAATTACGTTAGAGAGAACCTGGATCAAGTCAAAATTCGGAATAAATTCCTAGCAAATCAAAACAAATCCGCTTTCTTCACTGAACCTGCTTCATAAAGCTTACTGCAGTATTCGAAAATTAACCTGAATACTGAAATTTCACTTTCGAGTGTAAAACAGTCTTCTAAGTAGACTTACGGAAGTAGAAACTCCAAATTGAGTCTACCCAAGCTCGAGTAATGTCGTATGAAGGCATAAAACTAGTGTTCATATACAATATAAATCAAACACGAAAAATGGTTAATCATGAGTGGCCTAAAGTTCCTCTTCTCTACATTAAATAAATTCCCCATAAAATGAACTTGAATTTACAATAATCAAAAGAAAATTAAACTATAATACATTTAATTACAATGGGTGCATTCTTTTAGTAGATTCAAAACCCTGTCCAGAATAGAATCAGTCTTGACACTAGGATCAAACCTAAACTCCATTCTTAGACATTCTACGAAAAATCCTATTTATAAATATATATATATATATATGTGTGGCAGGGTTACAACGTTAGAATAAACATGCTTAGCTACGATTGAAGATGGTTAATTCAGTACCTTAGATGATTCTTGTAGACCACGAAAGAACACAGTCATGTCCATTATGACTGTTCCCTCCATGTAAGCAATAGAAGTCTTCACTGTCCAGGAAAGCGAGAAACGAACCCTGGATCTCCAGACATCTCCCATCCTGACTGAATGTTCCACTCTAATACCAACGACAGTTTCTTTCATCTTCGCATAACGTCCTATCAACCGCAGCACGCAAGGATGTCTATATCGGACCGAACACCAAAGTTCACTGGCCTCATGCAATCGGTTCATTGCGTAACACACTGTATTGCAATACAACGGCTGTGTTCGCACTCACCAGGACGGGCCGCGCGACGTATAGCATCAGAATGAACGTAACTTCGCTCGCACAGTGACACTCAAGTGTTTATATCGCCTAGCCGCACATGGTTAAGTCACTGAAGCACATAGCAACCTTTCCTCTAGACATGATATTGCTCAACATAGTTGCAAGATCACAGACATATGAGTTAGGCCCAAAATATATAAAAAGTATAATCAAAATCCAAGCACTCGTATTGAGAAATGCTTCTCAAATGGAGGTGCTAATTGTTCCGTCAAAACACACGAAATGAGTGTATCGATACGGCCAGTTCCAAAGCGAAGAATGTCTACTGAATAAACATTATGATTGTATGCTTGTCAAAAGCAAGTATTCACCTTTCACGAACACTATACGGCTGGCCTATAATGAACAGTTATCTAGCAAGACAAGCTGTGTTTTCATTTCGTTCGCAATGGCCTAATCGGAACTGATACTGGAGTCCTTCACGGCACTAAGGAAAACTCCCTGCTGTACAGTAATCGTACACTACTCAAACGAACTTTCACTCACGGAGCACGTGACATTTCGCCGCCGGTCACCGGTAAAACTCGATACATGTGTAAACGTGTATGGTATAATCCAATCTACCCTCTCCGTTGTTCAAGCCAGAACGCGACTGCGGGGTCACCTACCGTCGCGCCACGAGTGTTCAAAACTGGAACTGATAAGATGCAAATATCTTATTTCCGTGTTCCTAAGAATCCAATTATGTGAAACTAGTTAATAATCCAACACCTGCTATAATTACAGACATGTTAAAATATGCCAGAACGTATAAAAACTTAATTCCCATCCAAAGGCATAGTTTATCTCTTGTTGCTGGTCGATAAAAATAATCAATACCCCTAATCAATCAGCTGTGACAACAGTACTAGCAACGCATGCGCCCCGCTTCTCGCGTCGAGATCGCTATTCAAAGTCAACTTGTGGGTCGCGAAACATATGATCCTGACTCTCACTTCATGTTCACAAGTAATTACATATTACCCTCCCATAAAGGCATTCCAGTCATGGGAATGAGGGTACATATTCCTCTCGACATGATACATAAAGTCGGGACAGACTTATATGTATACAAAAACAAACCTCTCAAAATAATGGAACATCATTCTCATTTATTCATATTATCTTCATGTAATATTTTCTAATGTTTTTCTATTGCCACCTCATCTGTAGCATCTTCCTTGATTCTCTCGTTCTTCTATTCCTACCTTTTCTGTAGCATCTTCATTAAATTCTTGTATATATATTATGGAAGTGTCGAGTTCTGAATTCCTACATTCGTTATGAACTGATGTTTTCCTTTTCTCTTCGTCAGGATCTCGTTCATTTCTCCCCTGACGACTAGTACTCGGTCTACTTTCTCGCTCATCAATCTCCTGATTTTCCCTCTCTCCTGATTTTTTTCGTCTATTATTTTTAGACTTTTCCTGCTCGCTTCTGAGCCTTTGTTTCTCTCGATCTCGTTCAAATTCCTCCGTCCTATAGTTTTTGTATCTGCTATAACCAGTACGTGGTCTATAGTTGGGATTGTATGGTCTATCACGATACTTATTTCGATCATAATCATTATTCCGACGATAGAAATTCCTTTCTTCGTATTTTCGTGTCCAAGTTTGTTCATTTCGTTCCGCGTATCGATTGATCTGACGATCGTCCCTTTGGTAATTGTTCCTATTCCACCCTGGTTTAACATAATTTCTGTTCTCTGGTTTGGCTTGGTCTGTTTGCTGTGTTCTGTCCATGACGATAGTATTCACGGATCTGTGTTCATGTCGATTGTTTCTCGCAACTGTGGGTGTCATAACAGCACTCACATAGTCCAGACGTCTCAACAAATCGTCCATCGCGGCTAAACTAGTGATTCCGGATGAAATTATGTTCCTCCTTACGTCAACAGGAAACTGTCGCGATATCGCCTCGATCAATTGTTCTTCAGTTAACGGAGGCTGTAAAAACTTAATTTCGATAACTGACAAGAAAAATACTCAGAATAACTGGTCGGACCAGTACTTGAGTACTTGCCCGAATAGATTTCGGAACGAACGTTGTTCTGAACTTCCGTAGACCAAAAACGATTGATAAATGCTTCGGCAAACTCCTCGAAGTCGTTAAACGTGTATCTAAACGCTCTGTGCCACTGAAGCGGTGCATCGGAAAGAAAACGCTCTACCATACGTAGTTGTCTTTCCCTTGGCACGTGAGATTCAATAAAATAATCACGCATACTTATGAATTCTATAGGTGACGTCCCATCAAGATTATTGAAACGACGAGGCTTATCCTCAAAATTCCTAATAATCGTAATGTGGCCTGCCCCATTAGATGTGTTCAGATTGTAGGCTCCCGTTCCTGTATGTGTCATCGGTGACGTGTATGTTTGGACACGTGGATTAGCTGAGCTCAAATTTGGATTAATTTGATACTGTGGACTACTATTTGCCATACGAGTTGGATATTTATCACCTCCTTCCCTTTCATGTGAAGTGAGATTAATCTCCTTAATCGTGGTTTGGAAATCTGCGATCCAATTTACCCTTAATTTATCCCTTAACTTATCCAGATCTATACCGTCCCCAATTGTTAAATTCTCAAGTTGATCTCTGAGTTGGTTGATTTCCGAAGTCTTTTTCTCACGCAATTCAATTAATTCCGTTTTGCCTTGATCAAATTTTACCTATAAAGTTTGAATTCTATCCTCCATGTTACCATGGTTTGTAGTTTGATTGGACTGAA
The DNA here is from genome assembly GCA_946902985.2 of Meconema thalassinum. Classification (NCBI taxonomy): domain Eukaryota; kingdom Metazoa; phylum Arthropoda; class Insecta; order Orthoptera; family Tettigoniidae; genus Meconema; species Meconema thalassinum. The sequence continues at coordinate 147,730,918 of OX336390.1, read as the reverse complement.
TAACATTGAACCTTTTTATCAGGTCCTCCCTTACATCTGTGATTTCCTTGCTAGATCTAATTTCACCTTCTACAATGTTCTTATTGACCTCTAATTGGAAGTCTTTAAAGTAGTCTTCATTTATTTTAGTCATCTCTTGCCTTAAAGTGACTACATTCTCGTTTATGATTCCTTTTATATCGACATCAAAGTCGTCTTTAATAAGTTTATTGTGGTCCCTAACTTGTGTTTGCAACAACAATAACTCTTCTTTTAAGTTTTCTAAAGATGCTTGGGTGTGAATTGTTTCATTTGACACTTGTAATTGAAGTGCTTCAATATTATTTTTAGATTCTCTCTTATTATTGGCTAATTCTAATCGCATTTCTAATTGAAAATCTTTATTGGATTGTTCAGCTCATTCAACTGGACCTGTAACAATTTCTGACTGGCATCTACTATGTCTATCTTGGTTTGTATATTTGACTGTGCAGATTGCATCAGGCTTTGTGTTGATTCAATTTTAAGTAACTTTGTTTCTGTTTTATCTAGGCTAGTTTTTATTTTACCTAGTTCTGTTTCAAGATTATCCTGGCTAAGTTTAACACAATCCTGGCTAGTTTTAATTTTACTTAGTTCTGTTTCAAGATTATCCTGGCTAAGTTTAACACAATCCTGGCTGAATTTAATGCTATCCTGGCTAGTTTTAATTTTACTTAGTTCTGTTTCAAGATTATCCTGGCTAAGTTTAACACAATCCTGGCTAGTTTTAATTTTACTTAGTTCTCGTTGATGGTTATCTTGACTAGATTCAACTTTACCTATTTTCAATTGAAGCTCATCAACTGTGGATTGAAGTTTATTGCCGCATAATTCTAGCTTCATTTGTCCAGTTTGAACTACGCCTAATTCCGTTTGTACTTTATGAATGTCTGTATGGGCTTGTTTTACGTCCACTTGGACCTCATCTACTGTTTCATCTACCCTATTCACTTTGGTTTCTACTCTTTTAGAACTATTTTGTAGTTCCTTTAATGTGCCTTGGATGCCCGTAATATCTTGCCTGAGACTCTCAGCAACTACATCTTGTATAAGACTTTTACTTGTATTTGTCCAATGATCATGTATGGCATCGATTTTATTTTGTAACATACTGTATAACGACTTAAGGTCCACTACCTCCTCTTCTCCAGACATGGTATAATTAATATAATTCACTAAAGACAAACAACATGAGTATCACTATAACTAAGCAAAGCACGAACATTCCAATGAAATCCCCTGCCACATGGGAATTTATTTAATGTATTGCATTACCTTATAACTAGGCTAACTTAAACATAACTAATAATAAAGTCAGCTATAAATATGAAATTTTCCACTCCTAAACGTGTGATGCTTTATATCGACGATAATAATACTAAAGATCCTAATTTTACCATAATTTAAATGAATAAAAACCCTCCTAAATTACGATGAGTTCAAAAATGCTCATCAGCCGGATTTAACTACACCAAGCACTGTGTATGCAGCTCAAACGTGAACTACATATAATGCCCCAGTCAACCAAACACGTCAGTAAAGATTCCGTAGTATTCCTTTCACTGTTCATGTTCTAATTGATTATTTATTACAAACTAGTGTAGCACCACTATTAATAAGAAGAAAATCTATTAATGGTTGCGTATCTACATGTATGACATGCAAATTGAGTGTCCTCACATACGCTTTGTTCACAAGTGAATTCCGGCATTTTGTGCTAAAAATGTCAGTACACCATTACTTTCTGACGTTCAATCAAAGAATTCGCAATGATCGATGTAATGGCGTCAGAGTATACCCGTTCATGACGCCTTCCACGTGTTTGACAGTAATGTCGAACACTAGCATGAAATGGCGTCATTCAACCGGCCTATAGAACCATCATGGAGTATGACATCTCTGTCTAAGTCCCCATAAGCTATGGCTCTCTCTCTGGTATTCCAGATATATCTCTTCCAAACATTGGTCTCAAAAAACCATGGAATTTAATGGTACTCCAGTAAATTCTCGCCCCTGGACGTTGGAAGCCATATTCTATGTACCCGAAATACCTACCATCAGCATGTTGGAATCCCACGAAGACAGCTGGATCATAGAGCCTGGAAACCCCGGCTATAAAATTTACCAGATTCTACCCAACATAAGACGAGGAAATGGGGTACAGGAATTCCTAACTGAGACTACGTTAAGAAAAACCATGGTGAACGACATAAGAAAGCTCAAAAGCACAAGAATAACAATGAACGCAATCTCTGGTGTGTGGGAAAACCACTGAAATACCCACCGCTGGCCTTCTTAACGTGTTCTCTTATCGTTTCTATAAAGTACCACACTTCGAAGATTTTAAATTGATCAAAAAGAAAATTTATTCAGGAAAGGAAAATATAGTGTGAGTCACTATATTATACTTCAAGGCAGAGTGCCCAACTTCCATCCGAAGTTTCATGAACATGGGAGAAAAATGCCAGCCCCCACATACATCAATGTTGTTGACTGCATTTTACCCAAGAATGAGTGAACACAAATCATATACATGGTCCAACATAAATGTTGACAGCAATTGGAACATTTTAAATATAAACCCTGGAAATCTTCATATTTACAAGACATATATCAATTTATACCCTGAAAAAAATAATTATTTAAAGCTATAATACAAATGTACAGTCATTTTGTAACACTTTCTTAGTGTGTTTCTTTTTATAGGATTCAGAAGTGACATCTTCCATGTGGTTTATTATATTTATGTTTGCTGGTTTTTTTTCTGATTTTATTTATCTCTTCTGACCGAGCAATAAAGCTAAGTCAAAAATTAACTTCTTTAATTTAATTTTAACACCCCTTTAAATGAACTGTCCTCACCAGACCAGAATTTGTGATTGTTAAAACGCCTGTTAAGCATTGCATTGATACAATGGTCGAAAATTTTACCAGGTAGGTTTAATTCAACATGCCTAAAATGCATGATTTTCACAACAGATTATTTACTTGAACTGATACTGAAGTAAACTGCCTTAATTTCACAATCTATCTGAGTGATTTACTTTCCATACTACAACTTGGAATATTCCATTGAATACCCTTTTAATAATCAAGGACATTAGCCTTTACATGGCTTTGCCATTAAATATCATGCTACACTAAGCATTCATATTATTTATATTATCAGGCATTACTACTATCTCTTTAGCGCTTCAATTAGTTATCTTTCTTAGTGAACAAAGAATTCGGCTTAGTTGACAGATAACATTCACAATGAAATATTGTTGCTAAAATTATACAAGTTTCTTTACAGTTCAATTAATCACTGTTAAATTATTATTTCATTTGCTCTTATGTTATTATTATTCACGATCAATATGCATAGCTTTCAATAAGTGTTAAATAACAATTGCAGCTTTGGCGATATATCTGCTTCCACATAAATCTAGTCTGGGATTCGCGTTAATAACATAGGGTGAATGTATTCAAATGTCTTCAAACTGTGTTTAAAACATCTGTCTAGTCCATCAATAATGGATCTTGATCGAATCTAATAAAGCAAACGTAATGCAGAATCTCAAAAAAATTACGTTAGAGAGAACCTGGATCAAGTCAAAATTCGGAATAAATTCCTAGCAAATCAAAACAAATCCGCTTTCTTCACTGAACCTGCTTCATAAAGCTTACTGCAGTATTCGAAAATTAACATGAATACTGAAATTTCACTTTCGAGTGTATAACAGTCTTCTAAGTAGACTTACGGAAGTAGAAACTCCAAATTGAGTCTACCCAAGCTCGAGTAATGTCATATGAAGGCATAAAACTAGTGTTCATATACAATATAAATCAAACACGAAAAATGATGAATCTTGAGTGGCCTAAAGTTCCTCTTCTCTACATTAAATAAATTCCCCATAAAATGAACTTGAATTTACAATAATCAAAAGACAATTAAACTATAATGCATTTAATTACAATGGGTGCATTCTTTTAGTAGAATCAAAACCCTGTCCAGAATAGAATCAGTCTTGACACTAGGATCAAACCTAAACTCCATTCTTAGACATTCAACGAAAAATCCTATTTATAAATATATATATATATATATATATATATATATATATGTGGCAGGGTGACAACGTTAGAATAAACATGCTTAGCTACGATTGAAGATGGTTAATTCAGTACCTTAGATGATTCTTGTAGACCACGAAAGAACACAGTCATGTCCATTATGACTGTTCCCTCCATGTAAGCAATAGAAGTCTTCACTGTCCAGGAAAGCGAGAAACGAACCCTGGATCTCCAGACATCTCCCATCCTGACTGAATGTTCCACTCTAATACCAACGACAGTTTCTTTCATCTTCGGATAACGTCCTATGAACCGCAGCACGCAATGATGTCTATATCGGCCCGAACACCAAAGTTCACTGGCCTCGCGCAATCGGTTCATTGCGAAACACACTGTATTGCAATACAACAGCTGTGTTCGCACTCACCAGGACGGGCCGCGCGACGTATAGCATCAGAATGAACGTAACTTCGCTCGCGCAGTGACACTCAAGTGTTTATGTCGCCTAGCCGCACATGGTTAAGTCACTGAAGCACATAGCAACCTTTCCTCTAGACATGATATTGCTCAACATAGTTGCAAGATCACAGACATATGAGTTAGGCCCAAAATATATAAAAAGTATAATCAAAATCCAAGCACTCGTATTGAGAAATGCTTCTCAAATGGAGGTGCTAATTGTTCTGTCAAAACACACGAAATGAGTGTATCTATACGGCCAGTTCCAAAGCGAAGAATGTCTACTGAATAAACATTATGATTGTATGCTTGTCAAAAGCAAGTATTCACCTTTCACGAACACTATACGGCTGGCCTATAATGAACAGTTATCTAGCAAGACAAGCTGTGTTTTCATTTCGTTCGCAATGGCCTAATCGGGACTGATACTGGAGTCCTTCACGGCACTAAGGAAAACTCCCTGCTGTACAATAATCGTACACTACTCAAACGAACTTTCACTCACGGAGCACGTGACATTTCGCCGCCGGTCACCGGTATAACTCGATACATGTGTAAACGTGTATGGTATAATCCAATCTACCCTCTCCGTTGTTCAAGCCAGAACGCGACTGCGGGGTCACCTACCGTCGCGCCACGAGTGTTCAAAACTGGAACTGATAAGATGCAAATATCTTATTTCCGTGTTCCTAAGAATTCAATTATGTGAAAGTAGTTAATAATCCAACACCTGCTATAATTACAGACATGTTAAAATATGCCAGAACGTATAAAAAACTTAATTCCCATCCAAAGGCATAGTTTATCTCTTGTTGCTGGTCGATAAGAATAATCAATACCCCTAACCAATCAGCTGTGACAACAGTACTAGCAACGCATGCGCCCCACTTCTCTCGTCGAGATCGCTGTCCAAAGTCAACTTGTGGGTCGCGAAACATATGATCCTGACTCTCGCTTCATGTTCACAAGTAATTACATATTACCTTCCCATAAAGGCATTCCAGTCATGAGAATGAGGGTACAGTACCTTCAAGGCCACGGCCGCCTCCTTCCCTCTTCCTTGCCTATCCACCCTGACCATCCATTACCTTCCCTCATGAGGCCCCTATTCGCTTTACAGGTGAGGCCGCCTGGGCGAGGTGCCAATCACACCTCACCGGTTGTATCCACTCCGATTAGATGTTCCCAGCCCTAGGACACTGCCCGTAGAGGCGGTAGTGGTGAGTTCCCTCGCTGAGTCCGTGGGTTCCACTGACCTGGAGGGTAAAACGACTAAGAAAAGAAAAAAAAATATTAATATTATTTATAGTCGGGATCAAACTGAGTAGTAGTAAGTTCTTACCAAGTTTCATTGAAATCACTCCAGCAATCAAAACTTGTTAGAGAAGATACACAAACGCGTGTGCACACAAACATACACATACACATGGACAAAAGGTGATCCGATAAGCCTATATATTTGCGGTGGCCAGGAGCGATTGTCCAGCTCCATGGCTAATTGGTTAGCATGCTAGGCTTTGCCCGAGGGGTCACGGGTTCGATTCCCGGCCGGACCAAGGGGAGTTTAATCTCCTGAGTTTAATTCCCCTGGCTCGGGACTGGGTGTCTGTGACGTCTTCAAGAACGAAATACAGAAAATGAAGTACCGGTAACCATAGAAAGTAAGACTGAGAAGAGTAATTAAATTAAACAGAAAATAAAATATTAAAATATAAAAATAAACAAGAGCACTAATGCACTACCTCGTGCCTCGCTGGCATCGGGAGAGCGTGGGTTCCAAACCACACCTCGGTCGTCCTGAAAACGGTTTTCGTGGTTTTCCATTTTCACAACCAGGCAAATGGCGGGACAGCTACTTCCAATAGGTCCACGGAAGATTTCCTTCCTAAATCCTTTCCCTGACCCGTCCTGAAAATAAAATGAATGACCATTGGCTGTACTAATAAAATTATATTTCATACGATGAAAATAACCTGAAAATAGCGTATAAATCATGTGATGCATAGCAATACTGCGACAATGCACCACATTCTACTGTATTTCAGGTGAAGATTACAGTATTTTCAATAGACTCCAGTATACTAATTGAATCTTGACCACCTGGGTGAAGGACCAGGAGCCAAGTCATTGCTTAATCACAAGACTATAATAATATTATTGCTTTACGTCCCTTTTAACTGTTAGTTAGTTATCGGAGTATTAAGGGGCGGAACAGCGAGGTCATCTGCCCATCCCTTTTAACTACTGCGGCTTTTAGAGACGCCAGGGTGCCGGAAGTTTTCCCCGAATAGGATTTTTAACGTGCCAATAGATCAACTGACACGGCTCCCTCACATTTGCGCACCCTTAAATGCGAACTGGCTGAGCCATGTTTCGATTCTGCAACTTTGGGGACAACAGGCGTAATCGTCACCGCTGCACCACGTACCCGGTCCATCACGAGACTTAGAAACACAGAGTGTAACCAGGCTGCTTGAGCCTTTAGTTCTCGCAGTAAAGAGGCGCAGGGGCGCTTCATAAAACAGGGAGGTAGCGCGCTGTTTGCCACCCCTGTGTGGGTCAGGGCGGGGACCCCAAGAGCCCCCTGATGAGCCAACTTGGTGTCCTAGGCGAAACCCCACACAAGACACAGCACAGACCTAGAAAATTTGTTGAGTTTTAATACACCGGCCGTGAAAGCCAATATACCATCTTTTTGGAAGCCTTCATAGGGAGATTATGGCTGCTTGAACTTTTAGTTATCGCAGTAAAGAGGCGCAGGTGCCATTCATAAATAAGGGAGGTAGCCTGCAGTTCGCTATTTGTGTGGGAGTCCGGGATGGGACACCAAGAGCCCGCTGATGAGCCAGCTTGGTGTCTTAGGCGAAACCCCACACAAGACACGGCACAAAACTAGAATATTTGCTGAGTTGTAACCAGGTTGTTTTAAATCTCTTTAATAGTCCGATTAACGTGCTAGATGCTAACTAACTAAAGTGTACCTCTCTTGATTTAACGATTTAAACACACTGACTCGGGTTACACTACTCTCACGAATTATGGCGGAGATGTTGTCTCGTTCCGGAACCACTTTTTCTTCACCTTTAACCTTCAGAGAAACGGAGTGGTGACCACAATCAGAAGCGTCTTCTCTAATCTCTTTTCGCCTTCACTTAAAATAGTTTACTGGCGACGCTAACAGATGATGAAGATGCTAGGGTCAAGGTGGCTTGCTTGCTTGCTTCCCCCGCCTTCGAGTTATATTTTATTTATAATATGCGTCCTGGGGCGTTGCGTTCGTACGACAGCAGGCGAGGTTGTAGCCTGAGACTCGCACATTGAGAGCTTGTCCAACAGAAACAAGATAACAACTTGACACTCAACGGGCATGTTGCATGTGTCTTTACAGTTTAGAGAACCCATGGGTGCCCGCAGGGAGGGGCAAGGAGGGGCCATGCCCCCCACCCTGGAATCCCGAGAATATTTCGATTGTTCATTTTCACACCAGTTTATTTCATAAATTGAGGTTACTGCTTGTTAACTGATTTAGATGTAGGGGTAATTCTACAATTATATTTATCTTTGTAATTTGGGATTGTTTGAAAAATTCTCCAGTTATTTAGAAAATTGGCGAACTGGAAGCCTTGAACATTTGGGTGGCCACCATTACGTTTCCGTCAAGATGGCGGCGATATAAAACATGACACTGAGGTGCCCTTTGCTTGTGCTACCTCTGTACCAAATTTCGTTCAATTCGGTTTCACCGTGTTTGAATAGATAAGGGGAATCGATTTGCACACATACATGGCCGATACCGCAAAGTATTAGGCCGATGACCTTGTAGTTTGGTCAACAGATTTTTCATACATAAAGGTATAATATTGCAAAACTTGGTAGAGATCAGATGATTAGATTGGTCGTAATTTGATTTAAGCTTTTAACATTTGGGTGGCCGCCATTATTTTTTCGTCAAGATGGCGGCGATATAAAACATGACAATGAGGTGTCCTTGCTAGTGCTACCTCTTTACCAAATTTCGTTCAATTCGGTTTCACCATTTTAGAATTGATAGGGGGGATCGATTTGCACACAAACATGGCCGCCATCTACAAACTGTTGAGCTGATGACCTTGTAGATTAGTCAAAGGACGCTCGCCATATGAATATATGTTGTTGAAAAATTTGGTAGAGATAGGGTGATTAGGTTAGTCGTAATTTGATTTAAGCTCATAACATTTGGGTGGCCGCCATTACGATTCCGTCAAGATGGCGGCGATATAAAACATGACACTGAGGTGTCCTTTGCTAGTTCTACCTCTGTACCGAATTCCGTTCAATTCGGTTTCACCGTGTTCGAATTGATAGGGGGGGGGACAGACATTCAGAGTACACACACACACAGACACACAATTTTTGGCCCTGTGTAGATCTCATGAGTCTACTTTCATTTTTTGTACAAATCGAAAGTAGGCTAAAAAAAAGAACAATTTCTACTGACAAAAACTCAGAACTATAAGAAACCCATTCCTTCCATTCATGCTATAAGGATAATGTACCCAACGGGTTGAGAGTAGTCAAATAATGAAGAAATGAAATGAAAATTGCGGGAGGGGGGTTACATCTTATCATCACCTAGTGACAAGTAGGTAATGAAATGAAAAATATTACTTGGCCCCCCTCCTGGAAAAAATCATGCGGGCGCCCATGAGAGAATCGTGGCACTGCGAGCTTATGCTATTGTTATTGACTCATTTTAGGGGTTTGCAACATCGTGCTCATTTATCCCCGTGTACTTGGGTGTGTGTAGAAACTGCATGATAACCTGTATAATTTTGATGGCTGTAAAAAAATGTTTATTTGGATAGTGGCTGTCAGCGCGGAGGCCCAGATTCGATTCCCGGGTCCGCCAAGAAATTAATTCTGGTCTGAGGGCTTAAACGGGTAAACTGAGCCGTGTGAGGCAAAACTCAGAAGAGGTGGGGTTGATTATAAGTCAGCTGTCAGACAATTAGTTAGTTATTGAGGTGTTAAGGGGTGGAACTACGAGGTCATCTGCCCCAGCTTTCAGAAAACGCGTCAATTCAAGAAATGTTTAAATATTTTGAATGAGTGTGTATAGTGCACAGAAATCATATTTAAATGCGTTTCAGTCGTTCAGCAAGATGGTACCCATATTGTAGTGGGTGTTATCAGGGGCGACTCCTGACTAGAATTGTAGGTTTCTTCATATTAAACATTTGTTTTCCATTTGGCACATATTGTTGCCAATATTGCCATTATAATCATTCCGCACATCACAAATCTTATTAAATAGTTAACGGTGATGATCAGCAGAAAGCAAAAGCAACCCCTTGAAAAATGGATAAAAACAGATTATTATTTTTTATTTATTTTTTTATTTATTTATTTTTTAGTCGTTTACCCTCCAGGTTGGTGGAACCCACGGACTCAGCGAGGGAACTCACCACTACCGCCTCTACGGGCAGTGTCCTAGAGCGGGGAACATCGAATCGGAAGGGATACAATTGGTGAGGTGGAATTGGCACCTCGCCCAGGCGGCTTCACCTGCAAAGCGACCAGGGGCCTCATGAGGGAAGGTAAGGGATGGTGGGAAACCACGGAAAACCACTTAGAGGATGGCTGAGGGGGAATCGAACCCCCTCTACTTATTTGGGCCACCCGAGGCTGAGTAGACCCCGTTCCAGTCCTCGTACCACTTTTCAAATTTCGTGGCAGAGCCGGGAAACCCAGGACCTCCGGGGTGGCAGCTAACCATGCTAACTGCTAAGATACGGAGGCGACTAAAAAACAGATATGATTTGAATTTTGAAAAATTTAAAGCTTTTCTCCCTAAAGCACGATGTGTGTGATTCATTGGAAATGTATATAATTGTTCTATGACAGGCACGATTACAATATTAGAATCGTTATTGTTTTGACTCCTTAAGCTGTATGTTCCACCTAGCAGCTTCGGTGGCGTAGTCGGTAGCATGCTGAACTGCTGTGCCCAAGATAGCGGGTTCAAACCCGGCCAAAGTCGTCGGAGTCTTTAAGAGCGTTAAAATCCTTCAGTATGCCTTCCCTCGGAGGGGAAGTAAAGCCGGCGGTCCCATGTCATAGATCTATGGCATGTAAAGATCCTTCCACAGACTAAACTTGTGTGAAGCTAAGTTTCTAGGTTAGATTTCTTGTGAACGCTCTATGAAAGTTTCAACGTTCACAACTAGGTATCAGTGACATCTGGTAGCGAAAGTTGGAACTACTTGAAATTGATCGGAACTTGTAGCTCACTCTATGGGTGTCCGCGTGAACCAGCTACAGACTCTGGTGAGTCGAATATGTCCTCGGACACTCCCGGCACTAAAAGCCATACGATAAATAAATAAATAAATATTTCCCTCTTAAGCTAAGGGGCCTACGGATTCACTCATGCAGCCGAGTGGTATATTATTCAATGGTATGTTGACTCCAGCTATTTGCAGAGTGTCTTTGTATTTAATAGTTGGCCATTATATTGTTCATGCCCTTAACGGTGGTTGGCCGAACTGGGGGGATGAGGGTGTGTGTAGAGGGTGGTGTTTAATTAGGGGAAGTTTTAACGGAGGTGTGAGAATTCCGAATGAGTATTGGAGAGTGTGTTGGCGGATCGGGTGGAGCTTTACTCGCTCAGGGTTGCAAACCACCGGGGTGAACTTTTAAGGCGGAAGCTATCAGTTTGCAGAGTAAGTACTGCGATGAGTAACACAAGTATCTGATGATCGTGCACCGTTACGCTCTGCGGGCGCGTGACCAAGAAGTCAAGGCTACTGGCAATGAAAATGTTTCTAGTGCTGTCACAGCGGTTTTGGAAACAATGCACTGACAGGTCAAGGTGTAAGGTGGGGAGGTGAGCGGTAAAAACAGTGATAATAAACAAAGATTACAAATGATATGCAATAATGGTGGTCACTTATTTATTGGACCCAAAGTGTACTGACGGTTTCCCTGTATTCGGGGATAGTGTGACAATGTGTAATGGTACAATCAATCAGGGGTGGCGAAAGGAAGGAGGTATAACTTATGAGTGTGTGGAATCTGAGAATCACACTTACCGGAGGTATGCTGTTGGCAGGCAGTCGGACAGAGCCTTAGGCGTCAACGGATCACCTTCCTCAGAATGGTGGTCCTTATAAGTGTTTCTGAAGTGCTGACCCTAGCAGTATTGCTGAGTGGCTGTTTTGATAGCAGCCTCTGTGTACATGTGGATGTGTGTCAAGCTTGGGCAAGAGCCATTTCCTAACTCTGCCGGCTTGGTGTAATTAGAAGTGTGTTGTTGCTGTTGTTGCAATCAGCTTGAGGGTGAAAAAGGGGTGATGGCAGTGTAGGGGGTTGGACAGATGTAGATAACGGGGGTGTGTCTATGGATGGTACTGTTACTCGTAGACCATCTGTAGATAAGTATCCAGCGTGTAGTATCCATATGTGGATATCTCTCTCTTAATAGGGCGCTAGGCGTCCTAGGGCCCTAACAATATACTGAATAACTTAGCTTAAAAGATTACATTACTCTTTACTAAGCAAATCCGTCTTGGGACAGAAACCGGCCACATTGATACACGAATAAAGCAAGAATAGGGGGCGAGACCTTGTCAGGTTTGTATTTCATAGAACCAGGTTAATTAGGGCTCTGTCCTATGACAGGATGGTAGCCAATTAAACAGTGGATAACGCCCTAATAATTACATTATACAAATAAGAAGCTGTTTCCCTTCAAAAAAATATGAATGGGTTTTACTTCCAAAAACATAGCTTCACCTTTAAGATAACTGACAGCACTCCTGTTTTCTGATGGAACAGGCATGTTATTGGTCAGAAGGTACAATTTATTGTGTTACACACATATTCACTTAAAGTTGATAGTAATAATCAACTCTCTTAGGGAGTGGAGACTATCCCTTAAGAAATGTACAAGGCGACTCCAATACCAAGATTCTTATTCTGTGATCCAAATCGTAATAGATTAATATAACTAAAACCTAAATCTCTGAGGCAAGAGAGTCTCTGGTTTGATATGAAGGGGAATCTAACTCGAGGACTGGGCCATAGAGTATTTCAAAATTGAAATTAGTGGGTCACGTTCGAATTGAGGATGGAAATCATTGCTTTAGACCATATAAGAAATTTCTTCGTAAAATCAGTTCATCTAAATTAGCCTACCTGATGTAAATTACAAAACATTTGTAGAATGCTGTTTTACCAATAATGAACAGGGTCACGGAGAAAACACTGATGGGTCAAAATATCCAAGAGTATCTCACTGACTCTTCATTTACCGACCCATGTTTACTGAATCTGCTTTGCCTCTCCTTGTGCGTAACTTTCACCCTTGTAGTTTGATTCATCGCTTCTGAACTTGTATGCACCCATAACATGTATAAAACTGCTTTCTTCGGTTTAAGGACAGGCAATGAGACTCTTATCCCATACGACTTGGCTAAAAATCCATCTCTTCTCACAAATGTAATTTTGTTCTTTGGGTTCAATCGTCTGTCTTGAGTGGGTGACTGGGAAGAGGTGAGTTTGATTACCTCTTCAGCCAACGTAAAGGTAGTTTTATGAATTTAATTTTTCACTTTTTCTCCACAAATATGCCAGGGTAGTATCTAATGTACGGTCAGAACTACGTCCTTCTTAACCGTAGATATACTCACAAGTAGGCTATACGCGCTGGTATAATCACCACGATGACAGAGAGAATCAATACAAAGAGAACATGCTCACGATGTCCTAAGCTTCTAAATGAAACTTTAGGAACTACCTATTTTTGTAACTTACTTTCCGATCCGATCCGAACGCGGCGACGTAAATCATCTTCATTGATATTTGAAGCGTATGCGGAACAAACGTCTATGTTACATTTCTCACTTATTGAGAAAAATAGCAATAAAGGTGACTGTTGTTCGTGTGGCAAAGCTACGCGGTAAGACGTAACATATACTTTTGTTTCTTAACCTAGACACAACAGTTCTAGCGGGAAGCGATGTAACATAGACTTTTGTTCGTTATTTTTACAGTGCATTTAGCTTCACAATTTCGGGAATACTAAAGTCGTCTTTGAGATATGCTCGTACTACTTGCAAATACGTATTCAGAAAACATCCTAGATGTTTGTTCCTTGAATATCCCAAATTGCACAAAATGTAACATAGACGTTTGTTTTCAAAGTTTATTTTATATACCAATCAATACTTACACAAATATATCTATTATATATTTTTCATGTTTCCATCTGACATTGAGCAGCTCAAATTAAGAATGAAATCAATTAAGAATAAAAATAAAATTGATTTCATTCTTAATTGAGCGGAGCCTCCGTGGCTTAGGCGGCAGCACGCCGGCCTCTCACCGCTGGGTCCGTGGTTCAAATCCCGGTCACTCCATGTGAGATCTGTGCTGGACGAAACGGAGGCAGACAGGTTTTTCTCCGGGTACTCCGGTTTTCCCTGTCACAATTTCATTCCAGCAACACTCTGCACTATCATTTCATTTCATCTGTCACGCATTTAATCATTGCCCCAGAGGAGTGCGACAGGCTTCGGCAGCCGGCACACTTCATATCCTCGCCGCTAGATGGGGGCTTCATTCATTCCATTCCTGACCCGGTCGGAGACTGGAAGCAGGCTGTGGATTTTCATTTTCTTTCTTAATTGAGCGGAAGAAGACCTCAATGTCAGGTCAGGTCGAAACATGTACAATATACAGGGTGTTTCAGGAGCGATAGTAAATATTTTAGGAGTTTTTTTTCCGTGTGGTCTCCTCAGAGACCTAGCGCAGGTCTTTCTATTCGACGCCCGTGGGCGACCTGCGCGTCGGGATGAGAGATGGAATTGATTAAGGTGAATGAAATTGGAGAAGGATGTGGAAGGAAGCGGCCGTGGCCATCAGAAGGTACCGTCCCAGCATTTGCCTGGTGTTGAAAATGGGGAAACCACGGAAAACCATTTCAAGGACGGCCGACGGTGGGGCTCGAACCCACGCGTCTACCGAGTCAGCAGAGAGCTTGGCCCCATGACCTAATACTGCGCTTTAGCCAGCGTAGCCACTACTGTCGGTATTTTAGGAGGTGATAGTATAGATAAATTGCAATAAAAAATCTATATAGCATGTGTCCCATTTGTATTGCGTACAGAGATACAGATGGTAGTATTTAACACAAATAAATGTAAAGCAAAGGCAAATGAGGACGCTCAAAGTTGATTTTCAAAAATTTCAACACCAACTGCAATGCAACTTGCACTTTTCTTCATAACAACCCGTGTAACCCTTCGGAGGGCGTCTTGGCGTTCTTTGATGAGGGCTGCACTATGCATAATCCGAATGACCAACACGGCTCTTGTGTTAACTTTTTCCTTGTAGACTTCGCCTATCAACCATCCCCTCAGGCAAAAGTCCAAAGGGGTAAGATCCGGGGACCTTGGTGGCCAAGAAAAGTGACCAGAGCTACCGGTGTGCCAACACACGAAACGACAACTGCCCTGGTTACATACCAACATCTGTATCTCGGTACGCAATACAAATGGGGCACATATTATATGAATTCTTTTATTGCAATTCATCTGTATTACCACCTCCTAAAATATTTACTATTCCTCCTGAAACACCCTGTATATTAGATATATTTGTGTAAGTATTGATTGGCGTATAATTTAAACTTTGAATTCATTTGTCAATACGGATATCAATAAACATTTATGCTATCAATGGCAAATGTATTTGCATTATATAGACGTTTATTCCCGCATACGCTCCCCATTGTGTATAACATGAAGTAGAGAAGCGATGTCTGTCGTAAAATATATTGCGAGTTATTAGGGTTCATAAAACAAGACACAGTTACGAGGAAGTTCGTAAATCCTTAAGAGGGACAGGTTGTTTGTAACTCTGAGATTTCTGACAGCTCTCTTCCTTAATTCCATCGCCACCATCAATCCGTACTTGGATACCAATAACAAATGGTGCAAATAACAGGAATATTTAATTTAGTTATTTTATCATTTAAATATATTGTCTGTCAGTTAGATGACCCGGCAGACTTCGATGTTCCACCACTTAAAAAATGATCAAGAGTCACAGGCGTTGGATTACACCAATGGGACTCTAACGTGGATTTAATAATAATATTAATAATAATAATACCACTAATAGCCGAACAATCTTATGATATAATACGCTAAGGTGTATGTTTCACAAAACTCAAGCTTCGAAACCAGAGGGAGTTAGAAGGTGTGGTTTGTACCAAAATCTTCCAAATCATCTCAATAGTACAGGAAAAATCTTCCATTTCTTGAAAAGTCAGCGGAAATAGGCTATATTTATTTGTTTGTAAAGTGCTTTTAAACAAATTAACAAGACGATAGCCCCTGACAGAACTGTATCACGTATAGCCCGCATAGCACTAGGGCCGGGCGGGTAGTCTGTACACAAGGGGCGCACACAACCCATTATGTGAGAGTTCTCGCACGGGTCCGCTAGTCATTATTGTTCCATTAGACAGACTGAAATTTTATGGTCGCATGTACCGAATGGCTGACAATAGGCTAACAAGCAAAATTTTATACCTATCTTTGCAAAAACCACTACAAGAAATTGCTATCAGCGAAGAAATAATTTTTAATAGACCAACATTTATAACCCTAATAAACAGACACAAATATCCCGATATACCTACGCTCGATAGTGCTGGCTGGTATGGAAAGGAAGGAAGTTTTGTGCAGCCTAAATATCCAATTTTTCTAATTAAATTGTTTTCTAACTTAAAATACAAAGACCAGCTATTACGATTTTTGTTATTGAAAAAGAACAAGTTCCGAACGAATTCCCTTCCTTATTTAACAGAGCTATGTACCAGCATTGCCTGAAGCGACGCGGAACTAACACGACGGGACGCAATGCCTGAGGAGTCGTCGCGCACCACACAGCACCGGAAATAAGACACAGTAGCAGACTGCCTGTCATTGTGCTACAGGAAACATCATTTTCAATTCGACTTTCAAAAGAATATGGTAATGAAGTTACTTGAATAGTCATTTATGAAATTTATATCACGTTCATAGCCTAAGTTGTATTTGAAATTCCGGAAATTGCGTTTTCTGTTTCCTACAACGTGTCGCTTTTGTGTTATTTGGTGTGTGGGTGTCGGTGCGTTTGTGTACGGGTGGCCAGAGGGTTCAGGACCATGATAAGCTCTCAGTAGCAATACATGGGACGCTGGACTGTACGGACTGCGTGTTAGGAATCCATAAACCGTATGTTTCTTTCTTGGTAAGAGCACCTCGTGTTGTGGTGGCTAACATCTTGGCTGTCACCTGGAGGTTTGGGTCCGATTCCCGGCTCTGTCCAGAGATTTACTTCTATTCTGAGGGTTGGAACGGAATTCACTCAGCCTCGTAGTGAAAAAGTAAGAAGAAGTAGACTAGATTCCCACCTCTGTAATCCTCGCAGTGGTTTTCTGTGATTTCCCAGGCAAATGCCGGGATGTTTCTTACTTAAGGTCACAGCTACTTCCTTTCCAACCCTCACTTGAATTATAAATAAACACACTACTACAGACACACACAATAACACAGGCAATCAGACACACCCAAGAACCCCCGTAGTGGCACAACAGCCCATGAAAGGCCTAAGCCTACCAAGCAACCGCTGGCCAGTCATTTGGTTTCCAGATCGTGGGGTGACAGGTGGACCGCGCGTGGGGTTCCCTTGGCCGTTAGTTTTTTTTGTGACCAAGGCGCTGTCTCACTGTTAGAAAACTACTCAATTGTCCTCGCGAGGTTGAGTGCGACACGTTCTAGCCCTCAGACTAGAAGTAAATTTCTGGACAGAGCCGGGAATCAAACCCGGGACCGCCAGGTGAGAGGCGGGTGCACTACCCCAGAGTCACAGGGCAGACCTTCGGTATATGAAAAGGAATAGTGAAACTGTGTGGAAAAATAGATTAACTCATGAAGTGTCTGATAGAAATTAAATTGTAAGTAATTGTTCAATTTTTTTTGTTACAAAGAGGGATTTACATAGGAAATGCCCCTCGTACACGCCCGTAACACCCTGAGAAACTAGGAGATTATAGAGCTATAGATCCCGTACTCTTTACGAACTTTTCACAGCTGGAGGCTGGAGCTGCTATATGAGTTGCTCTTGTACACTCGGAAGCAAAGCCGATAGTCTGTTAGTAAACACCTACGGTACGTGATACTAGAACCCTCTGTTACAGAACGACCATTGTGTGCTGGTTGCGTTCGGGAAACACCGGTTTCCGTAATAAATAAACAGAGAAAAGTAGAATACCGGCACATCCTGTCGTATTTACTGTACAAGATAAATAGTATATGTTAGGCCACATGTTGTAGACGCCAGTGCAAATAAACCGTCAGGTGTTTCTTTCTATAACAACAGTTAAACGAATTGTTGATTTTGTATCCGATATTTTGTTTTTATATTGTTGTTGGTGTTGTTGCTGTCATATTCGTCATTGAATAGATTAATTCTGTAGACTATAGACTATAATATTGGTTATCCTGATGGCTGGCTGCGTGGCTCAGCGGTAACGTTCTCACTTGCAGGACGCAAGGTTGCAGGTTCGTATCTTGACGCAGTCAGCTGGCAATTGAGGGTGCGCAAATGCGAAGGAGCGTGTCAGTAGATTTACTAGCACGTTAAAGATCCCCTTCAGGGCAAAATTTCGGCGCCTCGGCCTCTCTAAAAGCAAGAGTAGTTAAATGGAACGTAAAACCATTATTATTATTATTATTATTATTATTATGAATATCCTGCGTCATAGCCGAGCTCGTTAAATCGTGCACCATGGTCGCAAGGGCCGCTACAGGAAGTCCGGGGCGCTGCCATACTGTCAGACTGCTATTCAATTGTCCTCGCGAGGCTGAATGCACCCAGTTACAGCCCTCATGTCAGTTTCTAAAATCCTTAACCGAGCCATGATTCAAACCCAGGGCTTTCAGGGTGAGAGCACCCAACACCACAGGGCCGGTGTACAGTAGTAGACATCTGCAAATGAATGAATGAAAATCCACAGCCTGCTTCCAGTCTCCGACCGGGTCAGGAATGGAATGAATGAAGCCCCCAACTAGCGGCGAGGATATGAATTGTGCCGGCTGCCGAGGCCTGACGCACTCCTCTGGGGCAATGATTAAATGAATGACAGTTGAAATGAAATGATAGTGGAGAGTGTTGCTGGAATGAAATTTTGACAGGGAAAACCGGAGTACCCGGAGAAAAACCTGTCTGCCTCCGTTTTGTCCAGCACAGATCTCACATGGAGTGACCGGGATTTGAACCACGGACCCAGCGGTGAGAGGCTGGCGTGCTGCCGCCTAAGCCACGGAGGCTTCTACATCTGCAAATAATTTGCATAAATATTGTATTGCCGAGTCAGACGTACTATTCTCCTGTTTTCTCCCAAATCATAAGTTACACCTTGTTGCTGCTTGAGTCTTCAGTCTTTTGACTGATTTGATGCAGCCCTCCATGCATCCATGTCTTGAGCTTATCGTTTTGTCTCTACATAGCTACCACACCCTTCACCCGAGACAATCTGTTTAACATATTCTAACCTTGGTCTACCCTTACAGTTCTTGTCCTCGACCCTTCCTTCCATAACTACTATCGGATTTTTTATTAAGGATACTCGAGTTTAGGCCTTAATTACAAGCAAACCAACAAACATATTGAAAAACGAGTTATACCAATATTTTCCTTGATTAATTCTGCATTAGACTATATAGTCTAAGCCAAATATTTTCAAGTTAATTAATTATTTATTTATTTGTGGTTTGAATGAAAAAATTTCCGAGTTTTTGACGTCTTTTCTAGGAACCGCTCACATAAAACTATATACATGGAAAACTACTTGGCTGAGGGTAATAAATTTTTTATACGTGATAGGCACAAGTATTGGTAGTGTAAATCTCAAGTTTCAATTTTTTTCAACTACCCAATAAAAAGTTCTTATACTTTTTCTGATGTAACGTATTCTCAGCCCAGGATAAACGTACAGCAGGAAACTTGGTCTCATTTTGAAGCTCTCATTCGTGATTATCGGAAACTACGACCAATGAATGAAGAGTAATATTAATGGTAGGTTTTGTGCGTTGTGGCCCATGCGATTAAACGCGGGCGAGCCGGTGATTTCGAGTGCAGCGTTGCCGGGCAGTGGTGTAATGCAATGCGAGTGTGCGAGTGACCTGGCTATGTCCACATGCTATTTTCAGTCTTTCTGTTTACTACTTATAGGCCACATCACATCACATTCAGATGCCTCAGAGACCACCATTGTCTGAGGGCGAACTTGCGCTAACATATTACAAAATGGTAGAAGTCTGGTTGGTTGGTTGGTTCTTAAGTTTAGGGGCTGTGACAACGCGGTCATGTAGCCCCGTGTACTTTGGGTTTGTGTAGAATCTGTCTGATAACCGGTGTTAATTGTGATGACTGTATTAGTGTGTGTTATCTGTTTTTTAATTCAAGTAAGGAAAGCAGACTTTTCAATTTTTCAAATAGTTCCTACTTTAGCCGCCAAACGCCATCGTCAACGACTACTAGTTCAGAACTTAGCTACCAGACGCCAACGCAGTCGGCTCTTGGCAACGAACGTAGGAACCTAAGAGCGTTGTTTACATTCTCAACCTATACAATTTAGCTTCACACAGGTGAAATTAGTGGAAGGTTCTTTAACATGCTATAAATCTATGACATGGGACCGCGGCTTTACTTCCCCTCCGAAGGAAGGCATACTGAGGGATTTTTAACGCTCTTAAAAAATCCGACGACTTTGGCTGGATTTGAACCCGCGATCTTGGGCATAGAAGCTCAGCATGCTACCAACTACGCCACCGAAGCCGCCTTGGTAGAAGTCTGGAAGCAATGAATGTTTTATGCCGAGAAGCCTTGCGTACCGTTGCTCTTGAATTCTGGAAACAATGTATTAAACACGCTAAAAGAATTGAAGACCACTACTGGGAGATAGATGGCCTGTCTGAAAATGTCCCTCATTTCGAGCCAGTCATAATTAACATGAATGACAGCAATTCTGATTCATCGGAACAGAGCCATTCTTCAGACGAAGAATACTGACTGAATTAAATATTGTAAAGATAGCCTATGTAAATAATGTAAATAGCCCATATAAAAATTGTGTAGTATGACATTTCCAAATTATGAAGCAAACCATTTTTAAACCCGCCATTGAAGGTCTAAAGCCCTTATGTGAAAAAGGTGATGGAAAATGAAATTTGTACGAGGAAAGAAAATAAAAGGTTGAAAGGAAACTTAAAGCAGTGTTCGTTCGTTGCGAGCCGCGACGACTGCAACTTAACGCGGCAACGCAGCACCGGATTTCACAAGCCCGCTCGCCTTTAATCGCGCAGGCCAGAACGCACAAAACCTCCCATTAATATTACTCTTCATAAATTCGTCATCACACTGTACGTTTACAGTGGTCGTAGTTTCCGATAATCACGAATGAGAGCTTCAAAATGAGACCAAGTTTCCTGCTGTACGTTTATCCTAGGCTGAGAATACGTTACATCAGAAAAAGTATAAGAACTTTTTATTGATTAGTTGAAAAATAATGAAACTTGAGATTTGCACTACCAATACTTGTGCCTATTACATATAAAAATTGCATTACCCTCAGCCAAGTAGTTTTCCATGTATATAGTTTTAAGTGAGCGGTTCCTAGAAAAGACGTCAAAAACACGGGCAATTTTCCATACAACCACAAATAAATAAATAAATAAATAATTAATAAACTTGAAAACAATTGGCTTATATAGTGTAACGAAGAATTAAACAAGGAAAATATTGGTATAACTCGTTTTACAATAGGTCTGTTGGTTTGCTTGTAATTAAGACCTAAACTCGAGTATCCATAATAAAAAATCCGATAAAGCTTGCTATTCCTTGGTGTCTTAGTATGTGTCTTACCAACCTATCTCTTCTCTTCCTTAGCAGTCGCCAGAAACATCTCTCCTCTTCCACTCGTCTTAATACATCTTCGTTTGTAACCCTATCTACCCAGCTGATCTTCATCAGTCTCCTGTAACACCACATTCCAAACGCTTCAATTCTCCTCTTTTCTGCTGCACCAATAGTCCAAGTTTCACTTCCATAGAGTGACACGCTCCAGACATAGGCTTTCAAAAATTACTTCCTAATACCTAAATCTATATTCAAAATCAACAGATCCCATTTTTGTAGAATTGCTTTCCTTGCCTGAGCCGATCTACATTTTATGTCCTCTTTGCTTCGTCCATCACTGGTTATGTTGCTTCCTAAGTAACAGAATTCTCCTACTTCCTTTAGCTTTTCACCTGCCAATTTGATGTCCATACAGGTTTCTGATTTATTTCGGCTGCATTCCAATATTTTTGTTTTTCATTGGTTAATTTTCATCATGAATTCTTTCCTCAAGCCAGAGTCCATACCATTCAAAAACTCATTCAAATCCTCAGGCATGTCGGCCAAGATGACGATGTCATCAGCAAATCTCAGAGTTGAAACTATTTCTCCTTCACTCCCACTTGGCTGTCTGGTTTCGATACCCGGCTCTGCAAACAAATTTAATTCTGAGTCAAAACTGAGAAGAAGTGGTTCGAACCCATCTCAGCAATCTGAAAGTAGTTTTTCGTGGTTTTTAACTCCCACTCTAGGCAAATTCCGGGATGGTTCCTAACTTAAGACCACGTCCATCTCCTTTCCAATTTTCACCTGAATTGCAAATACAAGCTATTAAAGACACCACAATAACGCAGGTTATCAGACAAATTCCACACATATACACACACACACCCAAGAACACAGGGCTAAATGACCACGTTGTCTAAGTTCCTCAATTGAAACAACAAAAAACAACAACAATTCTCACGTCTTTCAATTCTCTCCAAAATGGGAAATTGTGCAGTTCTTAATTTCTAAACTTTTAGGTGGCGGAACTTAGTCATTTTTTTATTTTTTTACCACACCCTTCTCCCTCCCCCCCCTCCCCCCCAAAGAGTAACACGCTTTGATTTCTGAAGAAGTCGTCTTTTCTCCACCCAAAAAACGAGTTCAGTTTCTGAATGTCTTCAGTAATTAGGAATGTTATGAATGAGAATATCGTCTGATTTATTTGTAAAAATTATTTCATTCCTTCTGAATGAAAATCCGCAGCCTGTTTCCTGTCAACCGACCAGGCCAGGAATGGAATGAATGAAGCCCCCATCTAGGGGCGAGGATATGAACTGTGCCGGCTGACGAAGCCTGTCGCACTCCTCTGGGGCAATGATTAAATGAATGACAGATGAAATGAAATGAAAGTGGAGAGTGCTGGAATGAAATATTGACAGGGAAACCCGGAGTACCTGGAGAAAAACCTGTCTGCCTCCGCTTTGTCCATAGAAATCTCACATGGAGTGACCGGTATTCGAACCACGGACCCTAGTGGTGAGAGGCCGGCGTGCTGCCGCCTAAGCCACGGAGGCATTTAACGGTTTTAATTAAAAGAATCTTAATCTAGTCACTTTTTGTTTTTATTGAGCAATCCCTTTAAGAACACACAGCAATGGCAATTCCATGGGAGGTTTCGGAACACCGTTCTGGCGGTCAAAATTAAGCACTGGAAGAAGTGTATTCCGTCTGACTTATCACATCTCACTCACTCTGTATTGAGGAGAACATTTTAAATGGATACACATGCACTGACTCTGTATTATAGTGACCCTAGTTTGACGTATAGTGTCCACCTCCTTGAGTACTGGCTAGTATTTATTTATCGTATGGATTTGAGTGCCGGGAGTGTCCGAGGACCTGTTCGGCTCGCCAGAGGCACTGGCTGCTTCAAACAGACACCCATAGGGTGAGCTACAAGTTCCGTTCAATTTCAAGTAGTTCCAACTTTCGCTGCCAGATGTCACTGATACCTAGTGGTGAACGTTGGAACTTTGATAGAGCGTTCCAACGAAATCTAACCAAGAAATTTAGCTTCGCACAAGTTTAGTCTGTCGAAGGATGTTTGACATGCCATAAATTTATGACATGGGATCGCCGGCTTTACTTCCCCTCCGAAGGAAGGCATACTGAAGGATTTTTACGCTCTTAAAATCCGACGACTTCGGCCGGGTTTGAAACCACTATCTTGGGCACAGCAGTTCAGCATGCTACGATCTACGCCACCGAAGCTACTGGCTAGTATTCTTCCCTGTCATCCCGGAGGATCGGGTTTTATTCCCGGCTCCTCCAAGAAATTCAATTCTGGTCTGAAGGTTGGAACAGGGTAAATATTCAGCCTCGTGAGGCTAAACTGGGAAAAGGTGGGTCCGATTCCCACCTTAGTCATCTTAGAAGTGTTTTTTCGTGGTTTCCAATTCCTACTCCAGGCAAGTGTGAGGATGGTTCCTAACGTAAGGATACGCCCATCTCCTTCCCAATCCTCGCCTGAATTTCGATATTGGATACAACAAGGTAATACAATTCTTGGTTATTCACTTTTATGTTAGGCCCCTTAAAACAACAATTATCATCATCACTCACTTTTAATATCAGTGACGAAGTCAGGGTAAATGCTTAATAACAGAGATTGCGTGGGCAGTTTTACACCTTGTAGCACAGCAATAACCATTCGGAATATCGACCACATTCAACGACAATGGGTATCGGAGCATCTCCTGTGGCTTGAGCAAACACGTTCACTTGTAACTAAGAAGATGCCAACCACCTAGAGTGCACACTATAGTCCTACTCCTAGAGCATCTTGTTAGTTGTTAGTTTTGCGACCTTCTAGTTATTTGTTCCCGTGCGCTTGAATGGGTATAGGAGTTGCCTGATAACCTATGTTATTGTGGATTCAGTAGTAGTGTGTGTACTTGTAATTATGACTACGTTGGGAAGGAGGCGGCTGAAGTCTTCCGATAGGACCTATCACGGCATTTGACAGGAGCAGATGTAGTAATCTACGGAAACCATATCTAGGATATACGACGTAGGATCCGAACCTATTTCTTCTCAGTTCTGCCTCATGAGGTTAAGTGTACCCTGTTCAAGTCCTCAGACCAGAATTACATGTGTTGATCAAGCTGGGAAATGAATCCGTATCTAAAGGGTGACAGTCATGAATACTATGCAGTACATCACGTGGTGGTCAGAACCTTGGGTAAGAACAATTCGTGCATTTCACAATACAGTTGTGAAGCCCATGAAGAGGCACTTGTTATTAGAGCAAATGTTGTTGTTGTTGTTGTTGTTTAAGTCTTCATTCCTTTGACTGTTTTCATGCAGCCCTCCAAGCCTCCCTGTCCGTAGCTAATCGTTTCATCTCTGCATAGCTACCACACCCTACGTCCGAGGCAATCTGTTTAACATATTCTAACCTTGGTCTCCCCCTACAGTTCTTGTCCTCGACCCTTCCTTCCATAACTAAACTTGCTATCCCTGGGTGTCTTAGTATGTGTCCTACCAACTTATCTCTTCTCTTCATAAGCAGTCGCCAGAAACATCTCTCCTCTCCCACTCGTCTTAATACCTCTTCGTTTGTAACCCTATATACACATCTGATCTTCATCATTCTCCTGTAACACCACATTTCAAACGCTTCAATTCTCCTCTTCTCTGCTGCACCAATAGTCCAAGTTTCACTTCCATAGAATGCCACGCTCCATACAAAGGCTTTCAAAATTACTTCCTAATACCTAAATCTATATTCGATGTCAACAGATTCCTTTTTTGTAGAAATGCTTTCCTTGCCTGAGCCAACCTACTTTTTATATCCTCTTTGCTTCGTCCACCAAATGTTAAGCACCCAGAAGCAGTGCTAAATTGAAATGAACTGCAAAGGTTGAAAGTTAATCTAACTTTATTTCAATGACTACAATACTAGAACAAATGGATGACAGAGCTTTCTAGTTCCATATCAGTAGGACGTAGCAACTTTCGGGTCTTGGTACCGGTACAAATGCAATGCGGAAGGGCCATTGAATCCTCTCATGTGTCATGTCTGTCCAGATCTGTCGTAGCTGGCCCTCGAAATCCAGCAATTAAACATTGGACTTCATTTCACGCAGAATTTCTTGCAAGTTCTCTTGAAGGGCGTAATGATAGCTGCATGATAACGCTGAGGTCTTCTGCTTTGGTCCTGGTGGAACTTTCCAACACGAGGGTGAACATGCCATCCGTGAGAGACACTTGTTACGTTATTTACTTTGTAGCTACCCAGTAACAACGCGGTGTTTAAAAGAAATAAAATAACTGGTAACCGTCGACAAATGAGGATTTCGGTATTTGAAATACGACGATGCATTACCTAAGGAACCGATAGAATCGGGATTGAAATGGGATAGTCTTTTAATTAAGTCTGTCTTTCCAACTGCTCTGCTGGAATTTGTTTCCGCTTGGAATTTTCACAACTCGTATTTTAGCTCGGAAGTGGAGAGCATCCACATTCCTTGCCACCATATTCAGTTCTCGTATTAAACTCGCCTTGGAGTGGATTAGCACACATCCTCTCACGCACTATATAGCCACCACTCACTCGTCCTAACAGCGCGTAGTAACCTACTGCCCCTTATAATGAGAAACTGAATGGTTGAAGGTCCTCAGAGAAATATTGCACCTAACATTCAAATATACGTATTATTACTAACAGAAACATATGCCATTTGAACGGCCTTGGGCTTGTAAAGATTGAGAACTATCACAGTCACATTTTTGTAATTCATTACGTTTTTACCTGTCTACTAATTAAATGCAAAATTATCAAAATAAATATTGCTGTATGAAGAGAGCTGTAATATGTCAATTGTTTATACGTCCCTTTTAACAACTGTGGCTTTTAGAGACGCTAGGGCGACTATATTTTGCCCTGAAGGGGTTCTTTAACTTGATAGTTAATCTACTGACATGGCTCTCTCATATTTGCGCACCCTCAAACGAAAACTGACCGCACCAGGATTCGATCCTGCAATTCAAAAGTAGCTGAATAGGTAGTAGTGAAAATTAGCGATTTGTTACAAAGTCGTAAACCACCTAGTGGTGTAGCGGCTAGATTTCTTAGCTGTATCCCTGGAGGTCCGGGTTTGATTCCCGGCTCTGACAAAAAATTCAATTCTGGTCTGAGGGCTGGAACGGTGTACACTCAGCCTCGTGGGGCAAAACTGAGAAGAGAATAGTTCTATTCTCAAATCTGCCATCCTGAAAGTGGTTTTCTATGTTTTTCCCACAAGGAAAAATGCTGGGATGGTTCCAAACTTAAGGCCGCCTTCCTTGCCTGAATTACAAATACACACATTTCAGATACCAAAGTAACACAGATCATCGGACAAATTCTACACACACCAACCCTCCCTTCTACACGGGACAACGATGTCCAAACCCCAGAAATGTACTAATAACGACAGCAAATACATCGATTCAGGCACGAAACCCCTAATAACATTTTTAGGATTTTTAAAATGTTTCTTTCTAGCAATCCCCAACCTCATATTTTTGATACCATATTATGGGCTTGTAGTAAAGTTTGGTTACCTTCTCCCATATATTTGAATTTGCTTCAATTTCATAGAAAAATAAAATTTAATATATTGTATATAAAATGGACCATAGCTATAAATTGTATTATAAAACACTAATGCAGCTAGAAAAATTATATTTGTCCCATAGAGTATCCAAAATGTTTGGGTTTCAATTTTTACCCATTTTTCACCACTAGGCTATTCTTTGATATACAACGGTACCAAATTTCAGCTTTTTTTTGGCTCTTTTGGAAGAAGAAGATTCAGTGATAAGTGAGTGAGTGAGTGAATGAAGGAGACATTAAGTGAGTTAATGAGTGAATAAATGAATATGAGAGTGAGATACAGCTCTTCCAATTACATATAGATATTAATTTTTGAACTCTTGATTCTACCACTCAAACTACTCAATCAATGTAATAGAAACTTATCGACATTTACCTTTACTGTATAAGATAAAATACGTAGTTAAGTTACTGAATAGGCAATATCATTCACTGTTACCAACGTTAAAATGAAGTAATTCTTAAATAAAAAATATTAAGCAATCGGTGCATTTATGACCTAACTATTGAAGTTTAAGGTTTGAAACTAAATACAATTGAAGAAGATTTCATGGCTTGCAATCCAAATTAGAATCATGATTCTACATGGGTAGTGCTTCAAACTTTATATTTGTAAATTTTTCTTTGATAAGTTTAAGATGTTTAGAAGCAATGCATTTGTTCCAAAATTACAAAAATACTGCAGCCATTATTCTAGGTCAGATCAGCGCACAAATGCATATAAAGATATTTTGAAAATTTCAAGTAGATCAGCACATTTATTTCTAAGATTATGTACCTTATTGCATAAAAATAAAAGTTGTAAGACATGACTGTCAAATAAATGTCTGTAAAGATAGGTAAATAAAGACTTGGTAAATGTTTGTCATAGTCGACAAACGTCAAAAGCCTTTATCTCGGAAATTGACTTTCTATATTTTTCAGGGCATCCATTGCTGCTCACGTCCGTAGGTTTCACCTCAAAGTACCCTACACGTGACCCCTGGGTGGTGCTAAGCGAGCAACAGCGAACAGGTGACCGGACACATCTCTCTCCCGATCAAGATACAATAATGAACATGGAATATAACCAAACAACCGCCAGTAACAATGCCGTCAGAACTATAATCAATTTAAATAGTTGCTTCTGTTTGGCTTTTTAAAGCAGTGCCCTTGTGTGAATTAATTATCTTTAAACATAAATTCAAACAATATATGTTTGTTTTGTTGCTTTAAAATGATTAAAACCAAATTAATAGCATAACTTGGAATACTTTGTCAGTTGTTGAAAAAGGGGAAATTCAAAGGAGATGTTTGCAAGGATATGCTATTGTGTATACTATTTATTCTGTGGAAAATTACGTATTTTTTCTGTAATGTCATACCCTAAATAAATAAATAATGCATAATGCTGAGGACCCGAAACATCAAAATTAAAATGTTCTTTTTTTTCACTGAACCCTAATTTAGTGCCACCGTAACACATTCATATGAACCTGTAATTTTATAAATACGTGATAGGACTTGAATTACTCGCGATGACGTCCTTTTAATAGGGCTTGGCAAGGGGACTTACTGGTAATGGCCTTTTAGTAATAATAATAATAATAATATCGTATGGCCTCGGGGGCCTGGTGCAAGCTTTGTTAATTGACACCCAGAGGGTAGCTTGCATGTCGAATTTCGTCGTTCCTTTGAACGCTATGAAAGTCAAGGAGGTTAGATATCTTACCTCCTTGACACTACAGCGCATTCAAGTAGAGAATGGAGGAACTTTGTGTTGGCGGAAAATCCTGAGATTAATTTTGCCATTGAACACGGCCTACTGAATTCAAATGGGTTATTTAACATGCCAACAACGTATGACATGAGTGTCGTGATTTTTGTCGCCTTTCAAAAATCACTTACCATGGCCAGGAACGAACCTGCAATCTTGGGGTTGGTAGTCCGACACTATAACCACTCACCCACCGTGGCAAGCTATGGCCTTTTAGTGGGTACTACAGTATCTCGGTATTTACCTGGAACACCGTCCTTGCAACAATAGAGGAATGATCCCTCGCAGAGTTCGTGGGTGAAGCTGAGCTGTGTATATAAGCGATTTATAGTTAACTTTTAATAGTTTCTTACGTCTGTTATTTAGTTATTGCCCGAATAACTTTAGTTTACACGTTATCAGTATCTGATTTATCTTGAGAAACTAAACTATTTTGTTCAACTATTCACTTAGCGCCACCTTAACTACGAATGGGGGGAAGAATAGAATACAAAATATAAGATACGAATCCATTAGAACACTGTCCTCAAGTATTAAATGATTGATTGTCTTTCAAGCCACAGGATCTTAACACCTACATCATTAGCCAAACAATACAGCCTAGTACAGATTTTTTTATGATCGATGATTCAGTAAAGGTACTGACTAGCTATGACATAGGCTTGCTACTAATCAAGAAGATGATTAAGAAGAGGAAGAAGAAGAAGGTATATTGTGCTATCATATGGAGGTACACCTGTGATCCTGTGAACTGTGCCCGTGCTTTTGCACAACGCAGGAGTTAATGGAAGGTCATGAAAGTGGTGTGACAGTGGCCCGTTTCTGGGCGAAGAATATATAATCCGAGACATTGTTGTATATCGTATTGTATTATTCCTTTGTAATATTGTGTATCATCCCTCTTGTGTATATTGCAATGCCCCTGACTTGAATAAATTATATATGGAGGTGAGACAGTCTATCACCGCACCAACCACCAAAGCAGCCTGTACCACCTAGCAAGACAAATACTGAGCTCACATCAGGCGCTCGATTGGTACGAGTGGGAGAGGTATGGGTTACCCACTTCCTCCCAAATGGTTCACAATTTGTGAGGCATGACTGGTAAACACATGGAGTTGATGACGTCCACAATGTGTTTAATTTCATAGATGAAACAATGAAAACAACTAACACTTCAAACTTTTAAAATTTACTGCAACTCTTGAAAGTCCATCACTCAACTCCTGCAGAGCTGGGGTTTCAATGGATTCATTTGTGGGCGGAACTGAAGCCAATATTATCGGATTATATGTTCACGATAAACAACTGACAGAGAATCCATTACTTAACCCTCGCAAACCAAGACCGTGCTTTTAAACAAGAGTGATCTATAATTAAACTTAAAAGAAACAGATTTTAGTTTAACGATTTCCTGTACAATAATAAAAATCTTTTCTGTTTTGAAATATTCTTTAAGACCTTCTAGAAAAAGACTGTCCTCCTTATACTCTCAATCCTATCGAAGGTCAGTGATTTTCAAACTGGAAGTAAACTACATGGCTTTCCACATGACCAAATCATAGTTTGCCTAGGCCATGCGCTCTTATGAGAACAGATCCTGTATTTCTAAAAAATATAAATTCTTTGACTGATTGCCCCCATCTGTCAGGAAGATCTTCAAAGAAGCTCAGTCAAAGATGTTTACTTTGGCTATATTTATATCTCAGATCATGATGGCTTGTGAAGGAGTCAATTAAGAAGAAGAAGAAAAGATAAGTAATGGCACGATTCCAGGATTTTCTATAAATACAATCTCTGAATGAATGCCTACTTTTAAGAAATATATTTGGTTAATTCGTTTGTTTTATCTTTCCGCAAGGTCAATCGGTTAGCGTAGGAGGGATTTCTAAAATCAGTTTGCTCCTTTAAATAAAGCAAAGCGTAGATTTTACACTGACAAGTAGAACGTACTCTCTGGAAATCTCCGAAAGCTCCGAAAGCTTGCTGGTCATATTGGAGAAATCTGTGAGAGAGCATCTCAAAAAAGGTAGCTGACTGTAGCCAAGGTTTACCACATAGATACTATCTTCCGATTAATTCATTTATACAGTGAGGTGTCAATAATAGGCGGCTTCGGAGGCGTAGTCGGTCACATGCTGAGCTTGTATGCCCAAGATTGTGGGTTCAAACCCAGCCGAAATCGCCGGATTTTTTAAGAACGTTAAAAATCTCTCAGTATGCGTTCCTTAGGAGGGGAAGTAACGCCGGCTGGCCCATGTTATAGATGTATGGCATGTAGAAGAACCTTCCACTCACTGCGATTGTGTGAAGCTACATTTGTAGGTTAGATTTGATTAACGCTCATTAATTTCCAATGTTCTTCGCCAGGTGCTGGTTGCGATGACATATAGTAACCAAGTTTGCAGCTAGGTGTCGTTGATGGTAGCATTTTGTATCAAAAGTAGAACTACTGGAAATTGATCTTCTGCAGTCCTTATCTGAATTACAGATAACACACACTAATCTAGTCATCATAATTAACACCAGTTATCAGACAGATTCTACACATACCCAAACTACACGGGGCAACATGACCGAGTTGTCGCAGCCCCTAAACTAGGGAACCAATCAACCGTCATTAAAAGGTTCAGAAAATGTAATTTTAAATGAGAATCGGTATGACTAATTATCTGAGGGCAGCTCCTACTTGGCCTTACAAATATAAATTAAAGAACCCAACACATCCTTGTTAAGCGAATCTTCAACGGTTCAAGAAATATTTGAGCTTGACGTTCGTTTTGACTCACCCTGTATGCAATGAAATATTGGTTTACATTGTTGCAAAAGTATGCCTATTTTCTACACGGCTCACGATTCTTCCAGGTAAAATACGGTCCAAAAGCTTCCTGTTCTAAAGTACCATTAGAGTTGATTTTGAATGTTACTTTCATGAAACCAGACAGTGAAGTATTCTTCTTATTATTTCCTCAGATAATTGGCCCATTTTATATGATATTCTTGTTGTGAAGTAGCATTTACTAGTTGAATGTCAGTGGATCCGCATTACTAGAACTCAGACTTAGTCAATATTTCTGTACCGTGAAAGGTAGGATTTTGCTGTTACTTCAGTTAAGTGTTGTTGTTGCTTTTGTTTCATTTGAAGGGATTGGACATCGTGGTCATTCAGTGCCATGTAATTGGGTGTGTGTATGTGTATAAATAAATAAATAAATAAATAAATAAATACATAAATAAGTAAATAAATAATTAATGTATATAAAAAGCCTCATAACCCGCGTTGTTCTGGTGTCTATATTAGTGTGTGTAATTGTTATTCATGTAAGGATTGAGAGGGAAGCGGCCGTGGCCTCAAGCTAGAAAGCATCGTGACATTTTCCTGGAGAAGAAAAGGAATATCACGGAAAACCATTTTCAGGTGGGCTGAGGTGGAAATCGAACCCACCTCTTCTCAGTTTTGCCTCACCAGTCCTTCAGTTAAATGCTCGGATATTATGGTTATCAGCACCAAATGCTTGGGTTTGTGTTGAATTTGAATGGCAACCTGTGCTTTTATGGTGATTATGCTGGCGTTGGTAGCTATAGATATTTTAAAAATAGCGAAACTTGGTCGATAATGGCTTAAGGGACGGTAAAATACACTCAAGTTGGCCATTCTAGATGCCGGGATTCAAACCTAGGATTTTCAAAATTGTCTCTCCCCATTGCAGACTAGAATCACGAGTTAACATGTTCGGCTACCACGCTACAGTACGTATTATTTGTGACCTAGGGTATTTGGCTACCATTACTAATGTTTCCCAGAATGCCGTGGATTATATACGCAATGCTAAACATCTTTGAAGTTTAATAGCATAGAAAAGTAATAACAACTCTGAGTCTCAAGTTTTGAAAAGTTCCAGTTTCGTATTAGCCTTCATAGATTAAACTTCTCTCCCGTATAACTTATTGGATGTTGTTTTAAAGCTTGTTATCTGTGCCTTGACAGCAGATAGTATTTCAGAATTATGAACCTCAGCTACACAGAGTGTTTTGTTTTATACGGAAAGTAATTCTCCTCGGTACAAATATTGCGCGGAACTTCGTTGAGTAATGAGTTTTATGTTTCAGCACAACTGTTGCTTGGTTTAAGAATATCGATGTACAATATGTGGTGCCTGATCATTTAAAACGTAGACCCATATAATAATAATAATAATAATAATAACGTGAAAAGAATAGAGAACACAAAAGCCAGGTACTTGAAACGGATCCTACAGACTCAAAATATAAAAAAAATATAAAAAAATAAAAAAAATAAAAAGAATAGCATTCTGTGGCTTAGGCGGCAGCACACCGGCCTCTCACCGCTGGGTCCGTGATTCAAATCCCGGTCACTCCATGTGAGATCTGAGCTGGACAACACGGAGGCAGACATATTTTTCTCCGGGTACCCCGGTTTTCCCTGTCAAAATTTCATTCCAGCAACACTCTCCACTATCATTTCATTTCATCTGTCATTCATTTAATCATTGCCCCAGAGGAGTGTGTCAGGCCTCGGCAGCCGGCATAGTCCATATCCTCGCCGCTAGATGGGGTCTTCATTCATTCCATTCCTGACCCGGTCGGAGACTGGAAGCGGGCTGTGGATTTTCATTTTCAGTACAAATGAAACATTCTAACTGGAATACATCAAGCAAATCTTTGGATTACCAGACACTGCCGCATCAACTGCCGTCTTTGAAGAAAGAGACAGAAAGCCCAGCAGATTCCTGAAAATTTCTTCCAACCAGAAGTAATGAGGACCAACGAATGGAATGGCTCAAACTACAAACTACGTCACGTCTACACACGCTTCTGTGCAACAGGTTCCACGGGAAAGTACGCTTAGCCACCAGATTTCACTCCCCGGACGAAGGATGTACAGTATCTGTTGTCTCTGCGGTATGACTTGCCCTATGTACCACCCGATGAACTGACGAAGCAAACACAAGCATCAGCACACTTGCTAAGGACTCTTAAAACAATGTGACATACTGGAAAGTTGTAAAATTGTAACCACCAACATGAATGTACACATTGCGGTTAATAAACTCATTTAATAATAATAATAATACTAATAATAATAATAACGGACACCATTCGCAAAAGAAGACTCTCCTTTTATGGCCATTTAACACGAATGAACTACGGAAGATTGTCCAAACGAATCTGTGCCTACTTTGTGGGAAAGAAAACCAAAGGGATCTGGTTTACAAAGGTGGAAAAAGACCTACAAGAACTGGGGATATCACATGAGGACATCGTGGAACGTGACTCTTTCAAGAAGAAACTTGGGGAGATACAGAGTTTTCAGCTAAAACCTATATTGAAAACCAGCAAGAAGTGGACCGAAGAACGAAGGGAAGCTCACCGAAGAAGAATGCACGAATACTGGGCCAATGTGAAAGAACGAGCGAAAAGGCAGTTGAAATATCGTGGTGCATAGACGACCGAAACGATAAAAAAATAAGAAGAATAACAATTTATTTTTTATCTTCTTCTTGGCATTCTATCGATACACTTGACGGTCTTTATGCTTTGCCTTCTCTGCCTTGACTCTCGGCCAGTATCTTCTTATCCTTTCTCCTACTTCCCTTTTCTGTTCTTCTGTGTGGGTTCTATTCTTTGTCACTGGCTCCTCCCCCGACCCTTGGAAACATCTGTTCTCCTTAATTAGTTGGCTAAATTTCTCCATATCTGCTATTACTATTTCACGAATTGATTCCCGGCGGTCGAGATGGGAACTATTCTTTGTTTACTTGTGTCACACGTCAGCCTAATTCATTGACAGGTACAGTTGCGTGAACAGGATATGACTCAGCTCCAGTAGCCTCAGTCATCGCTTAACTGCCCGTGGTAACATGATCTCCCGAGACGCTTATCTGACGCAATGCTGCTTGATTTATATCCAGACTGCACTCTGTCATCGCTGCGTCCTCCGCTTTGCCCCGCGGGGCTCATGGTACAATAAACAACAAACGTTGCCGCAACCACTCTCAACGGCAACCAAATGTTGCATGGGTAATATGTCGTCTAAATGTACCCCTATCTTGTATAAGTTCGTTCTCACATATCGAAACCATGATAATAATAATAATAATAATAATAATAATTCAAAATAACGATCAAGTTTGGTTCCCAAATGCTTCTTCAAGGCTGAAGTTGGCATAGTTACATTACTTATATGTCTATCTACAGCTACAAGCGCTTCTAAATGATATGTGGAATATCAAAGAATGTTCAAATGTGATCCACCAAGCATTATTTGCAATTATTGCCACGATATACCTGGTATTCTAGGGGAGAAGAACGCCGTATTTAAAAATAATGTAACCCAGAGCATGTGCTAAACCATAACAGTGTGATGGGAATCAACCAGCCTGATCTTGTGATTTTGACGAAGAAGTGTAACCTTACCAAGTTACAATGAGATCGATCCCTTACTCTGGGGAGTTATAATTTTATTTATCATATGGATATTTTTATTTGATGCCATTTCACGTTTTAGAGTTACTTATTCGAGTGTATATGATGACGCGATTGATATTCAATTAATTTGTTTAGCTTTTAAGTATTTTGATTTAGCAGGATCCGAATCCAGGGAGTGAGGAATATTTTAACATTGAGATAGTGTATTGGTTTTGTATCAGGAAAATGTACACGGACAAGGAAGTACGAGTTGGTGTTGAAGACACGGGGTAAACCCAAGCACTAGGGAGGGTGAGTCAGAGGTGAGACTTGGCATCTATGTACGAGCGAGGACGATGGACTGTTTCCATATTTGGTAATGTTGAGAATCAAGCTCATGTAATTTATTTCAGGATTAGGGCATAACCCATCTCTTTTGGGTACATTCGTGTTGACCGACTGAAAAGCACTAAACTCTTGTTTACCAGCCTCTTGCTGTTAAGCTTGTTCATATACTGGATGAAACATCAGCTGCCCTTAATGATATTGTTTTATGCAGCCCAACTAGCGTTGTTATCAGGAAGGTCGATATTCCTCTGCCTGCATTCTGTTTGGTACTAACGCACTGCAAGCATATCCTGCAAACGATATAAACACTATTATTTTTCCCTCGATGTGACAATAGAATAATACGAGAAAAAACAAGATGTTCAGTAAAGAACATGTAGTCTACTTTCTCCTAAATGAATGGGTATAGTTATAACTATTTATCCATTTCAAGGAGTATAACTATTGAATGTTGGTTGCAGTAGCTTGTTGAAATATATCGAATTGCGATCAAACAATAGCCTCCATATTGACCCAACGGGATGGCATGGACAAGCACGATATGACACGGCCAGCCTGAACTGTTAGTCACTACTACGGTTACATATTCTTTTTAGCCTATTTTCAATTTTGAAAAAATAGGCTTATGAGATCACCTTTTGTCCGTGTGTGTGTGCGTGTGTGTGTGATTCGTGTGTGTGTCCCCCCCTAATAAAATCTAAACGGCTGGAGCTATTTCAATGAAACTCGGAAAGTTCATAGCACTATTCCCGGCGACCTCGTCCGTGCCCTTCAAATTTTGTTACGACTCACCAATCCAACATGGCGGCTGTGCGAAATATTTCACCAGCATTCAATATCTCCGAAACTATTACGGATGTTACCCTGACATTTTCTATGGTGATAGAGGGAACAACTATAAGTTCACTTATGTGACTTTTGAAAACCTGGTAACTACAAAACCAACATGGCGGCCAAGCGAATTTGCGACTTTAAGATAGACGTTTCTCGCGATTTGACCAACCAAACGCAATGAAACTTGGTACAGTATATGTTTATATACATTGTAATGCACCGACATC
Organism: Meconema thalassinum; assembly: GCA_946902985.2. NCBI lineage: Eukaryota > Metazoa > Arthropoda > Insecta > Orthoptera > Tettigoniidae > Meconema > Meconema thalassinum. The sequence continues at coordinate 147,694,212 of OX336390.1, read as the reverse complement.
TAACTTCGTTCAATTGTTTACATAATCACAAGATGGTGGATGTGCGAAATATTTCACCGGCATTCTATATCTCTGAAACTATTAGCGGTAAAACCCTAAAATTTTGTAAGGAGATAAAGGGCACTACTGGAAGTCCATCTATAAGACTTTCAAAAACCGGTTAACTACAAAACGAACATGGCGGCCAAGCGAATTTGAAAATTTTAAATAGACCTTTCTCGCGATTTAATGTTCCAAGCGCACTGAAACCTGGCACAGGAAATATTTATACACATTGTAATCCACTGGTATCTAATTTAGTTCAATTGTTTACATAACCTCAAGATGGCGGCAGTGCGAATTTTAAAATTAAGATTTTATTTATTGTGATGTAGTCATGCGATCGAAGTGAAAGTTTGAATAATGAACCTACGCAATAGTTTTCCTTTAATGGTACATGACTCTATGGCCTATACATTTATCAATCCAACATGGCGACCATCCGAAATATTTAGACGATACTGAATATCTACGAATCTATTTTAGCAATCAAACTGCATGTTTTAATGTTCATAGGGGCTATGAACTTAAGTTCACCTATAGGACTTTAAATAACCTGGTGATCGCAAATCCAACATGGCGGTGACGCGAATTATAAATATTCACATGGACGTTTCTCGCAATTCAACCATCCGCGTGCAGAGAAACTTGGAACAGTAAATCGTTATACGAATGTTAATCCATTGGCATCTAATTTATTTCAATTGTTTCCATAACCTCAAGATGGCAGCTGTGAGAAATTTTAAAATCTCCTTGTTTTTTCTTGTGTCCTAATTATGCGATTGAAGTTTGAATACTACACGTTCACAATTATCTGCATGTAACAGTACATAACTCTAGGACCTACATATATAAAATCCAACATGGCGACCATCCGAAATATTTAGTGGGTTCTCAATATCTACGAACCTATTACAGCAATCAAACTGAAATTGTGTATGTTGATAGTGGCAATTAACATAAGTAGGATATATGAAAATAGGCTGTATAGTTCTTCACGGAACTACTTGTTTAAAATGCTAATATCCTACCGGTCACCTTCTTGAGGACAGTTTAAACCTCCCTATGTACGATGAGCGCATTTGATAAGGCCAGGCCTTGTAGAATCGTAAGTAACGGTTAGGCTATACTAGTTGCGTGATTCATGTATCTGCCATCTTGAAACTATTTGGCTGATGGCTATGTAGTTTAGGCAAAAGACGCTCCCTACATTAAGGTATATTGTTGCAAAATTTGGTAGAGATCGGATTATTAGGTTAGTCGTAGAAAGGTGTCACCGCTGATGGGGGCTCTAGCCCCCATTCTCTACGAAATATTAATGTATTCAAGAGAAAAAGGAATTGCCTGTTCTCTTCAGGCTGTGAATTTCATCGTTTCGCCGTGAAGTGGACGTGTGAAATGTGGTCGCATCTTGATGCAGACCTGTGATTGTGACCCAAACAACGCATGTGCCGGGTTAGCCATTTTTTGTGAAGCACATGTAGTGACGTACAGAATTTAAAAATTATGTGTTAATTATTTTATTATTAGTGTGTCTCCGCTGGGAAGGAAATAAGGTACGTTATTAGTTAAATTTTCTTTTATATTATTGTTATGGAGCTCCGATATCATCTTATAGTAATATTTTTATTCTGTTCCTCATTTGTTTTATAGGCCTAATTTTATTGCTGTTTTAATTACGTTTCCTGATTTATTTTAATTTTGTTCTCTTTTCTTCGTACTGCCCCCGTAAATTGAATTATATTGAGACCACGGTGGCTGTATTGGAAAATATGAGTAAAGTTATGGATGTCATAGTTGTGACGTGGATACTCATGACGTAGGCACGGATGACGCAGACTTGAGGCAAGCAGGCTGGTTGAGCTGAGATTCTTGGTGACGTCATGATTTTGTTCGAGAAAGATCTAAGATTTACGACGCAGTCGCAGGAAACAAGGTATTGTGCTAAGGAAGAAGTTACGCTATTGGAGGAAAGGCTCGAACCAATGAACGATAGTTTGGAAAGAAAACGGAGATTACTGAAACTATCATATTTAATTACTTTTGGCATGCAGAATTGTGGAAATCTATTTTCAGTTATGGCATTGATTTGGAATTTTGAAGAAATTAATTTTGAGTTTTTGAAATTTGAAAATCCGTCAAGTATAGCCAAAGTTAGAACTTTCAGCGATGACGGAGCAACAGGCTATGGAAGGGATGGATACGCCCCTTAAGAAGTGGATAAAAGGTCGTGCACAGGATAGAGGAGCTCTCAAATCTCTCATATCTCTGATACGCACAGATCTCATACGCTCAGATCTCATATGTCAGATCGCATATATATTTCTGGTGATTTATAGTCGTTTTCAAGTGATTCAGTGAAGTAAGTCGTCTTTAGCGTGCATGGTAAAAGCCCGGCGCATCGAACGAACACGGAGCAGTTCCATTTTACGCTGCTCGAAACTAGGTGAAGTTGAAACGCTCACATTAACGTTTCCACCTGATAAGATATAAAGAGTTAACTTCAGCCTTTATTATAATTCAATTGGGCAGTACAACATTGAGGTGTGTAGAAGATTTGAACAATTTCACAGTTATACTTCGAAAGATATTGGCACTTTAAGGCTGCCAACAAAAGTGATTTTCTCGCCACATGAGAAACACTTTTAAAATTTCCACATTATACACTACGGCTGACACGTGGATTACAACAGTGATATTGGAGAATACGTTTGGTAATACAACGATACATTCCACTATGGAACATTATAATCTTGCAGTGCTTTCAATGATTATAACAGAAGTTGAGATGGAAGGCTAAGGCTTTAATGCAATTGGGACATATATCGATGGAGTGAAATAACAACATGGAACTTCGTTAATCGTCTTTCTACAAAAGCGAGCATGTAGTGAACATCCAACTACACTCATGCATCGTGAATCCATCGCTGAATTATATCAAATGACAGTGGAAATATTTTCATACTCCACGATTATGAATATTTCTGCGGAAATAACTGCAATAAACTTCATGGCGAATTTCGACCGGAACTTCAGGGAATTTTCAAGAGAGGCCAGGGTGGACCCGGCTCAAAAAGAAGAATTTTTCCAGAAGGATGTCTTTCGTATACATGGAGCAGTGCAATTTCCGGAGAAGGAAGCAGTTCGATTCTCCGAGGACGCTGATTCCAGGTTCGAGGTCGGAGCACATCTTTACGCTGGTGAAATGGAACCAACAGCAGTTTTCTTTGAAAACTTTCCTCTAGAACTTCAATCAACAGATAAGGTAGTCGTGAACGTTTCTTGTTTTATTTGAGTCTTGTAGCGATATCTGAGCAACCATTTTTCCCATATTTTTGTGTCCTATCTATTGCCCCATTTTCTTGATTAATATTTCTGTACTCAGTACACGTCGATGATTGATACCTTTTTCGACGATTTATTAAGACATTGTTATGTCATTGGCATACTTAATTAATTTTGGATCAGTTGAGACTGATATATTAGATTCTTTCAGTAATTTGCATAATTTTGAAGTCACGATTTGACTGTAAAGTTAATGATTTTCTATGGAAGATTTGAATTCAGACAGCGTGTCACTTTATTAAAGTAATTCTATTCAGTAAATTACTTTGACCAATTTTCTGTCATCCTCAAGAAAGAAGAATAATTAAAAGATTTTAGAGCGTTAAAATCTTTATCATTGTCGACGATCTTGGAAATACTAGTCGTTTTATGAACATGATTGCAACATAGACATTTATCGTCAGTTCTAATTACCGTTGCATTACAGACAATTTTATGAAATAGGAACTTTGACTACGAATTATTGAATACACTAAAGTAATGAACATTTGATAGGAGTTTTTCTCAATTAGAGATTGGAACAATAATGTTTGCATTCCACAATCTGATTGTATTCTATTCGACTATTTATGCAGTTTAGATGAACTTTGATTGAAGATAGTATTTTTATACTGCGTTACTTTGAAGATATTAATCTCAATTTTGATAGACCAGGGAGGAGTGTCTAATCGTATTTGCTATTAAATTTATTTGTGATTGGCAAATTTTTACTTCATATCGATTCATGAATGAAACCCACGAAGGTTAAATAATAACAGTCATTATTACAATTGATGAATATTAGAATTTTTAAAGAGGAACAATGGATGTATAATCGTTAGTTCAGTGGACATGTGAAAGTCGCTGATGATTAATGCCTTCGAATAAGTGAAGCAGATTCCCACAGTAATTATTGATGTTGAAGAAGTTGTAAGTGGAGGATTTTTGTATGTACTGTGGAAGATTTTTATGCCATATATGTTGAAATATATGAGGAATTCTGGGCCTATTTTATGCAATTTTATGCATTTTGAAGCGAAGTATTTTTCCGCGGAATGTATTGTCCTGGTTCTTTGAAAGTTTCATATGAAGATACTGTTAAAATTAACAAGAATGTTAAATAATTTGAGATAACGATTTTGAATGGAGGTTACCATCACTAATAATAATAATTATTAAAACCTTATTAAACCTGAATATGAACTTTAAAATGTAACTAACCTTCATTGGTCGATTATATTACCACGATTTAAGTAATTATCAACCGGATAAACGTGTGGTTTAATGTATTTCTTGTATAAATAATATGAACAATATTTAATATTGTAAATAATTTTGTAAATATCTTTGATAATAATTTGAAATGAAAGTGATTGAGAGTGGCGAATATATATTTTTCAATTGTCATTTGACATTGTTATAAACAACTTATTATTGTTATGAATAATTAATGAACTTTTGTTATAAACATTTGGAGTTTTGTTTTTATACTCTAAACAACGCTAATTAAGCAAGTGGCTTGAACAATTAAACATGATTTGGGATTGTTAGAGTATTCCACTGGTGTTTGAATGGAGCATTTAAAACATTTGCGTGATAATATTTCAGTTGAGATGTGGACATTTACGTGTTTTGAAAAGGAAGAGCTAAGCTCTGATGTAACAAGCATATGCTAACGCGGACCAGACAGGAGAGTCCACTTTGACGATGCAGGTGCATTGCAGCTGGCCCGGACAACTGTATGACAGAGGCCAAGGACGTTTCCATAATAGCCTTGTGGCTATAAATAAAATGTGAAGTGTATAAACACGCAAAACAATTGCTATATGTGTCTCGTCCCAAATCCCGTTTCCATTCCAAGTGCATTATTATTTTTACGTTATTTTGAGCTTGAGAAAGCTGAAACATTGTATGTTGAGTATACAGGTCCTACAGGAGGACATGGTTGTGGTGTTTGTACACCACACCCAAAACAATTGAACTAAGAGTACTATATTGATGTGCAATTGCAACGATAGTGCATGTATATATTTATTGTGTAAGGGTAATATAAAATCATATGTTCATTTTCATCCATTCTTGTAATTAGACGTCGACCCGAGATTTCAAACCGTAAATTTACAACCCCTCCCCCAATAAATATATTTCTTGAGCTCACTTGTGGAACTAACAACTGACAATAGATACCGCTTGAACCGTCATAAAACCGCTTATGAAGAGGCAGGAAGAGTGGAAAGGGAGCCACAACCAGGAGTGACCCTCGGTAGCCAACAGGCTAATTCTAAAAGATGTCGGAACAATGGACCCTACAGCTTTTTAGAATAAATTGTTTTACGACGAGAAAACTGCAACTTTGTGATTTTTTTAAGGAGGATACCGCTACATGACACCAATATGGAAGTGTGTCATTGGGGGAGAGACCTTCACCCCAATATAGCCACTTGGTGCTTGATAAAGGACTTACTTCGGCCAATAAGGAAGGAGCGTCACTTTCTGGAGACAATACTTTGATATTGCAATTGGCAGATCCCCTACTGCTGGTGGGAGATATTATTGCCATATATAAGCCGGGACAGAGCTGTATGGAGAGGAAGAATATTATTATGTTTTCACTTGAAAGCACGTCAAATTCTAAACTTGGACCTCACTTGTTGAGATTCAAATACAAAATTTCATAAAGTTAAACTAGTAAACTCAGTGGAGATCTAGCTAGGATATTTCCAGCATTGCGCTGATTATCGAAGACGAGTGAAACCATTCCATTCACTCAGCTAGGCAACAGTATCTGTGCAATTAGTGGGCAGATAGCTTGATCAGGTAGGATTGGTACTTGGGACCATGGAAGACCACGCGAGAGGTCTACTTCAGGAACGAGATACGTCCGCCAACATCGCCCAGGAAGATCTACATCCCGGTGAGCTCATGCATATTTGTCAATTGCAAGTCGGACGTAAATACTATTAACTTCAATAATTTAAAGAAATAACCTCCCCTTTTTATTTTTATCCGTTTGAAAGGTCGCAAGACGTCATTCATCTCATCCTGTTTGTTAATAAATTATTTTTTCAATCTATGACTTTCTGTCAAGATTTACCCCATGCTAGACTTCCCAGAGGTCAAAATAAATAGAATAAGGTGTTTTTCAGCTAGCCACTGTTGCCCCGCCCCCGAAAGTAAAGAATCTCAATTTAATAAACATAAATTTATCTCACAACCGTCTGTTGGAGATTGGCGCCCTATTAACCGAGCTATTTACTGCACTCATTTTATATCACGAGCTATGAAACGTTACAACATGTCACCCAAGCATGGGCCAAGCTGTGCACTAGCCGCGAAACGTTACAACATGGCACTTCAACGTGGAGCTCGAAAGCTATAAAACACCTTAAAGAAATAAATAAAATTAGTAAATTGCATTTGGAAATAAAATTAATTGTTTTTCATAATAATAAAGTAACTTATATAAAGTGAATCATGGGAGATGAGAATGAGATGATGACGTTACGTAGTGGTAACATAGTTAAGGGTACCGAGGCAGAGGTAGTGGAGAAAGACTTAGCTAGCGGGAGTAACAATGTTCAGAGTTGCGGCGTGGTACACAAGTCGGTTGAATCACAGAATAGTACGATGGGGGGCGCGGAAAACCTAGAAAAGAGCAAAAACATAAATATAGAATCAGGTACATTGGAAGAAAGGTTAATCAAGATGATGGGAGAGATGCTCGCGAACAATCAAAAATTAAGTCAGAAAATAGACCAAAACAGCCAGATAATAGATCAAATTAGTCAGAAAATAGATCAAAGTTTTACAAAATTAAAACATGGCATTGATGAATGGAATCAGGAACTAGCCCAAAGCACCAGAGAAGCAAAATATGAACTAGAGCAAAATAAAATAGTAGCAGAGCCTATAATAAAACAGAATGTGGAATTCAACCAAAGATGGCAAGTGCTGGACAAGGAAACTGAAGAAGATAAGAAGCTAGAAATAGGCAATAGTTGTTTTTGTGAGAAAGAGCAAGATATAGAACAGAAAAGGGAGGAAGTGAATGAAGATGAGAGTAGATTAGAAATACAGAAGCAGGAGGAGGAAAGATTAGCTGAAATGAGATCAGAAGTAGAGCAGAAAGTAGAAATATGTCATAGCAAATTATGTAAGCCTAATCAACAGTTAGAGGAGAGAGTTGAGGAACTGGAGGAAGAGATGATAGATCAGAGAATGAGAGAGGAGAATATGTTTGAAGAACAGTTAGGAGTAGAAATATGGGAGGTAGAAAAAACAATAGGTACTCAGGATTGTAGAATCCAGGAAGTTGTTAAAGAGGAGAACAATCAGGTTAGAGTAAATGTTGAAAGTAGGATAGTGGAAATAGAGCAGGACATTAGGAAAAGTCTTCCTAAAGTAGGGGCAGTTTCTAGTTACGTAAACTTAGCTGAGATGGAGATGCGCGTGTTAGCACAAAGCCAGCAGGTAGATTACAGTGAACGAGGAAAGCAGATGACGGTAGTTAAAATTGGTAGGAGTAGGACAAAGCGGAAAAGCCAGGTCACATTGTTAGATGAGATTAGAAATAGATATAAAGATAAGAATGAAGATTACTATTTGGAATGGAGGTTAGAAGTAGAGATGTTAGGTGAAACGTTAGGAGGAGGGACTAAGAGTAGCTTTACTATAGATAAATATAGGCCTAGCAATGAGGAAGTAGAGATTATTATTAGGAGAAGAGAAGAAAGAGTAACAATTAAACCAGGGAGAAAGAAAGAAATGAGAGCAATAGAACAAGGAATCTTAAACGAATAGAGGAGTGTAAAGATAGGTCGGAGACTTAGTCGTGTAGTTAAAGTGTATTTATTTAATGTAATTAAATTAGGGAGTTATGACTTAGATATTAAAGTATATACTACAATAAGGAGGTAAAGAGTATTAATAGAGGTTAAGGTCGTGGAGCATGTTAGCTGATTGTTTAAATAGAAGTGTGGGGGGCGTAGATTAAAATTTTGGTGAATTTTGAAGCCTGAAATTGTGTATCAGTTCAGAGTTGTATGAAACAGTGAGGGAGCAGCAAGTAAAAGCTTATGCTTATAAACTAGGTAAAGACGGTGAACCGCTTATCGATATATAATGATATACTGTGTTAAAATGTGCGTAGTCTGCAGAAGTAAGTATTCTAAGAATATCTGAGAAATTAATAACAGAAATGGTAAGTAACCTAATGAAAGAACTATTATGACAACCATAATAATAATAATGTAGAGATTCGTGACTGGTTTAAGATGATGTGATACAATGAGAATAAAATTAACGAGTTGAAGAAGTAAGTATCGATATGCAGGAAAGAAATTTCATTTGAGAACAGCGAAGTCATCAGTGACTACAGTTGGAGATATTTAGAAGTGGTTTAGAAGTGATAGATGGTAAGGCTTGGTGTGAAATAACCAACATCTGATGGAAATAAGGAAGTATTAAATTATAGGACATCTGGTACTTGGAGAGGGATGTGTGTGTAAGTATGCGTGTGTGTGTAAATTTCACGTAAATGACGTGACTGAGGTAATAAGTAAGGATGCCAGCGAGTTTTAATGCCGTTGAGCAATGAGGTTTCAGGTTGGTAAGTGGCCAAATGAAGTTATGGTGGAGAAAGGTTTTGGAGAAGTAAGTATGCCAGAGGAGATTAATAACTCTGAGCAGGAGGTTTTTGTGGTGTCTACGTGAATACGTGAAGTACTCGTAGATGTTGGGAGTTTTGAGGAGGTTTTTGTGGTGTCTACGTGAATACGTGAAGTACTCGTAGATGTTGGGAGTTTTGAAGTATAAAAATAGAACGAATGTATGCACACAAGGAAACAGAGTAATAAGGGAGTACACCCAAGAGATGATCCAAGTTATAGTTTCAAGATCTTAATACGCAAGTTTTGGAACTTAGCCAAATATATTGCAAGGCCAAATACCCAGTTAAACCACTTGTAAATGTTACTGATGATGAGCGATAGCGAATTGATGGTGTGTTGTGTTGTTGTCCGGCACACATGAAAGTAAAACTAATAATAATAATAATAATAATAATAATAATAATAATAATAATAATAAATGGTAGGCTTAATATTTATAAGTTATTGAAAGGAATTTGTTATAATTCGAAGTTAATTGAGTTAAAGGTGGTAGGATTCAAGGAAGAGAAAGAGGTAAATAAAATACGACTTATTCGTGTGAAATTTAAATTGAGTAGCGGTTTACCAGTAGTTTGAGAGAGAAAGCATTGAGGGCTACTGAACTCTGAAGTTATGTCAGAAGCGATGAAAGTAATTAGATGAGGCGGAGAAGAATTGAGGGTGTTTTTCAAATAATTATGATTAAGATACAGTGTGTGAATATTATTTAGATTTGTGAGTAAGATGGTGTAGGATGGTTATAATAATAGTGTTAGAATAACAGTAATGGTAACGCATTGAGTTAATGTAAGGATATAAGGCTGGCAGGAGCGCAGGTAGTTGGTTAGATACAGTGTACCACTATGTCGCTAAGTTGTCTAATTTTGATACCATGAAGTTTTGTTAAGAATATATTTTCTGTAAGTAGTGACTACTGGGAAGAGTAATGTTTTGTTGTAAGATGGTGTTACACAAGGCAGAAGACATATCTTATCCTCCGACTTGTAATTGCATTTTGTAAGAGCAAACACTTTGCGTGTGTATGCGTGTGCAATTATCCGTGTAAAATTCAATATTCTACAGTTGAAATGCTGTATGCCATAAAGAACGCCCTTCAAGTGAAATAAGTTCAGACAAACTGGTTAACAGGACACATTGAAAGAAATGACATTTTAAATGTATTGTTGATCTGAAGATTTGAGAGTGTTGTGTATATGTATTTAAGTGTTGTGTAATTGTTTTCAGGGGATGAGTCATTCTCAAAATTGGGAATTTATTCGTCGACTCATGGGGGCGATTGTGGTGTTTGTACACCACACCCAAAACAATTGAACTAAGAGTACTATATTGATGTGCAATTGCAACGATAGTGCATGTATATATTTATTGTGTAAGGGTAATATAAAATCATATGTTCATTTTCATCCATTCTTGTAATTAGACGTCGACCCGAGATTTCAAACCGTAAATTTACAACCCCTCCCCCAATAAATATATTTCTTGAGCTCACTTGTGGAACTAACAACTGAAAATAGATACCGCTTGAACCGTCATAAAACCGCTTATGAAGAGGCAGGAAGAGTGGAAAGGGAGCCACAACCAGGAGTGACCCTCGGTAGCCAACAGGCTAATTCTAAAAGATGTCGGAACAATGGACCCTACAGCTTTTTAGAATAAATTGTTTTACGACGAGAAAACTGCAACATTGTGATTTTTTAAGGAAGATACCGCTACATGACACCAATATGGAAGTGTGTCATTGGGGGAGAGACCTTCACCCCAATATAGCCACTTGGTGCTTGATAAAGGACTTACTTCGGCCAATAAGGAAGGAGCGTCACTTTCTGGAGACAATACTTTGATATTGCAATTGGCAGATCCCCTACTGCTGGTGGGAGATATTATTGCCATATATAAGCCGGGACAGAGCTGTATGGAGAGGAAGAATATTATTATGTTTTCACTTGAAAGCACGTCAAATTCTAAACTTGGACCTCACTTGTTGAGATTCAAATACAAAATTTCATAAAGTTAAACTAGTAAACTCAGTGGAGATCTAGCTAGGATATTTCCAGCATTGCGCTGATTATCGAAGACGAGTGAAACCATTCCATTCACTCAGCTAGGCAACAGTATCTGTGCAATTAGTGGGCAGATAGCTTGATCAGGTAGGATTGGTACTTGGGACCATGGAAGACCACGCGAGAGGTCTACTTCAGGAACGAGATACGTCCGCCAACATCGCCCAGGAAGATCTACATCCCGGTGAGCTCATGCATATTTGTCAATTGCAAGTCGGACGTAAATACTATTAACTTCAATAATTTATAGAAATAACTTCCCCTTTTTATTTTTATCCGTTTGAAAGGTCGCAAGACGTCATTCATCTCATCCTGTTTGTTAATAAATTATTTTTTCAATCTATGACTTTCTGTCAAGATTTACCCCATGCTAGACTTCCCAGAGGTCAAAATAAATAGAATAAGGTGTTTTTCAGCTAGCCACTGTTGCCCCGCCCCCGAAAGTAAAGAATCTCAATTTAATAAACATAAATTTATCTCACAACCGTCTGTTGGAGATTGGCGCCCTATTAACCGAGCTATTTACTGCACTCATTTTATATCACGAGCTATGAAACGTTACAACATGTCACCCAAGCATGGGCCAAGCTGTGCACTAGCCGCGAAACGTTACATGGTTATTTAGACGATGGCTTCTGATTGCCACGTGGATTTTGTTGTTTATTTTTGTTAAATTCATTCTTTTTGTGAAATAAATTATTGTGCAGTTTAAAGTTTCTCGTCTTCGTTGTGGTTCATTTTAAATATCATGGTGGAGGTTATTGTGAGGGCATACTTTTAAGTGATCCAGTTGACAACCCAGTCCCCGAGATAAATTTAAGAGGTAAGTAAAGGTAAGTATGAACCCCCGTATTTTTTGGTGTGTTCCACAATAATTTCTTGTTAACTATTGCAGTAGGATTGGCAACCCTAAAACGTGGGGCTTGTTCTACAAAACTGGATTACCAAGTAGGATTGGCATCGCAATTAGGTGGGGCTCGATTGACAAAACTGGATTACCAGGTTGAACGCCAGTAGAATTGGCACAATCGAAGTTCGGAATACTTGAATAACATTGGATTACCAAGTTATTGCAGTAGAATTGGCACCGCAATTTGTGGAGTGTTCGAATAACATTGGATTACCAAGTTATCGATGTCAAAGGGATTGTGAAGACTCAAATAAAGAGGTTGATTCTTTGTTAGATGTCTTAGCCAATTGTAGAATTTGAGAGTGTGATTATATAGGAATTAAATGTTGTGTTGTATTAGGAAAATTACACTCAGAAAAGATCAGATCTTATACAACTTGAGAGAGGTTAAATAGGCTGGAAACTTAGAAAAATCGCCTATGATCTGGAATCTTATTTTATTTGACCGGCTTATGACGTGTTTAGTCATATTAAAGTTAAAATTAAACTATTTGGATTATAAATGTAAATTATTTGTGTTAGGATATTTTTTAAAATGAACCAAAAAAACTTGAACATGTGCTCGAGTTTATTTCAACATGAAGTGTCTACGAGGGTTAATTATAAGGTAATTATAAGTTAGATTTAAGACAGAAAATTGCTCAAAATTTATATATGGTGAAAAATGTTGCTCAGATGTTGTTATTTTGCTCTGTTTGATGTATGTCCCTAAATCAGTTTATTATTGAAAGATTATTGAAATGGCAGATGAGAGTATGAGAATGATGTTAGAGGAGTTGAAAGCTAGCATGAAAGAAAGCATGAAGGAGATGGAAGCTAGGAATGCTAGTCGAACAAAGCAGATGCTGGATGAAAATTTGAAAGTTATTCAGACCAGTTCTGCAAACTTAGAAAATGATATGTCGCGTTTACAGATCAGTACCCAGGGAATCGAGAATGCTGTAACTGACATGCGCACAGACGTGTCCAATGTCCATAAAGATTTATCCAATGTGCATAAAGATGTGTCTGATGTTAAAATAGATGTTTCTAAGGTACAGAAAGATCTTACTATGTTGAATCTTGATGTTGCTAATGTCCGGGGTGATATTTCATGTGCTAGAGCTGAAGTAATTGTTGTTAGAAATGATGTTGCTACTGTACAGGATAAAGTAGAAGAGGTTCAAAGAGAAATTAAAAATGTTGGAACCGATGTATCAAACGTTCAGGTAGACATTAACAACATTCATACAGATGTAAATGAGATGCAAAGCGACATCAATAAAATACAAGTAGAAGTAAATACAGTTTTTGTAGACATTGCTAAAGTTCAGACTGATGTTAACAAAGTTAGGGAGGAAATTGAAACTTCAAAAACACTTTGTACTCGTAACATTAGTGCTTTGACAACTCGATTAGTTGACGAGTCTGTTAGGACAACAGCTTCTTTAGCAGGTCTAAAATATGATGTAGAGGTCATGAGAACCCAGGTTCTAGATCATAATCGGTTACTTAAGGAAGACATCGAAGTAGATATTGCGGAAATGTTAACTGCAAATGTAACGGTATGGAAAGATGAATGGAACAGGTCAAGTGGGGAACATGTAAATCAAATTCAGGAGCTAATTGAACGAAAACTCGCCAGTACACAAGTAGACATTAACAATGAAGTAGTTCAGATTAGGAAGGATTTGAGTATCAGGATGGATTCGCTATCCGAAAAGCAGGTAGAGGATAGAACACAGATAGGTCAGGACGTGCAAACATTAAAGGAACAAATTCATAAGGTTGTCTCTGATGTTAACGAAACTACGAGCAAACTGCAGAATTTGAAACTAGGAGAAGCTAGCCTGATGGAAACCTACAAAGAAGAGTTGATCAGGAAAGTTATAACGGAAATCACTGATAAGGATCCAGAAGGATCGACTTGCGAAGACAGGAATTACGTCAGAAGAGGTAACCTTACTACAGAAGAGAGAGATATTGGTCCTGAGGAACGTATATCCAGATTCCGGGAAGAAGATGAGGATAGGAATATTGAACCGGAATGGAAATATCGTGATAGTGGGAAAATTACATGGATTCATATCCGAGAAATGAGACAGTCATCCGGAACTTCGAGGACAAACCTCAAAAATTTAGCAATACTGATAGTCTGACACCGATAGAATATATCAGGAACCTTAAAGATTATTTTATCGAAGCTCACATTCCCAGAGAAAGAGAGATGAGGATAGTAGAGAGATTTCTAGCTGGAGGACCCCTTGAATTGTTCAGAGCATTTCGCTACACCTTCAGTAATTTTGACGAATTCGCAGAGGCACTGATCAAACGATTCTGGTCCATAGAAGCTCAGAATTCATTAAGAGCTGAGGTATACTCAAGGAAGTATTCAGGTACTCTTCCAACACGGTACGCTGATTTCTTCACGAGCCAACTATCACGCTTGAGATTTTTGCAACCTCCATTGTCATCAGAGCAGTTGATCGATGCTATTTCGCGTATGCTGCCTGTGGAAGTAAGAAGACTGATTATATCGTCAAATATCAGAGATTTGACCAGCATGGACGAATTGTTGAGAAGGCTTGACTACACGAGTCCAATGCCAAATGTGGTTCAGAAAGGTCAGAGGCATGAATTCAAAGACATCAATACGGTCTATTTGGATCAAGTCCAGCAAACTGATAAGCCTGCTGATGAAGGAAAAACCGAAAATGTAGGTCCCCATAGGAATAATTATTTTCGCAACAGATCGCAAGGTTACCGTCCATATCAGCAAAGACGAGGCTGGAACAATAGAGGCAATTATAATAATGGAAAAGGTAGATACTACAATAACCAGGGCTACAATAGAAACTATAATAGAAATTACCAGAATAGAAATCAGAATTCTCAAGGTCAGGTTATGACACCCGACAAATATCAGGAAAGAGAGAAAGAAAGTCAGCAGTATCTAAAGGAACTGCGAGAGAAGGAAGCTGAAAACCAAAAGAAAAGACAGGATGTAGTGATCGATCCTGGTCCTTCTACAAGCCAGCAGAATTCGGAAAACAGGAATACAGGACAGAAGAGAAGGTAGAGAGGAGAGAATGCATTAGCCACACACAAACCAGAGTAAAAGAGATTAATGATTAAGGAACATAGAAGACATATCATATAAGAGTAAGCCAATAATAATTCAATTTCGTGTTCAAGTGAGTTGAAATACTTATAACACAGAGTTTAAAAACAATTTGCAACTGTTTTTAAAACGTGGTGAAGGGAGAATGCCCCCGTAAATTGAATTATATTGAGACCACGGTGGCTGTATTGGAAAATATGAGTAAAGTTATGGATGTCATAGTTGTGACGTGGATACTCATGACGTAGGCACGGATGACGCAGACTTGAGGCAAGCAGGCTGGTTGAGCTGAGATTCTTGGTGACGTCATGATTTTGTTCGAGAAAGATCTAAGATTTACGACGCAGTCGCAGGAAACAAGGTATTGACTAAGGAAGAAGTTACGCTATTGGAGGAAAGGCTCGAACCAATGAACGATAGTTTGGAAAGAAAACGGAGATTACTGAAACTATCATATTTAATTACTTTTGGCATGCAGAATTGTGGAAATCTATTTTCAGTTATGGCATTGATTTGGAATTTTGAAGAAAATAATTTTGAGTTTTTGAAATTTGAAAATCCGTCAAGTATAGCCAAAGTTAGAACTTTCAGCGATGACGGAGCAACAGGCTATGGAAGGGATGGATACGCCCCTTAAGAAGTTGATAAAAGGTCGTGCACAGGATAGAGGAGCTCTCATATCTCTCATATCTCTGATACGCACAGATCTCATACGCTCAGATCTCATATGTCAGATCGCATATATATTTCTGGTGATTTATAGTCGTTTTCAAGTGATTCAGTGAAGTAAGTCGTCTTTAGCGTGCATGGTAAAAGCCCGGCGCATCGAACGAACACGGAGCAGTTCCATTTTACGCTGCTCGAAACTAGGTGAAGTTGAAACGCTCACATTAACGTTTCCACCTGATAAGATATAAAGAGTTAACTTCAGCCTTTATTATAATTCAATTGGGCAGTACAACATTGAGGTGTGTAGAAGATTTGAACAATTTCACAGTTATACTTCGAAAGATATTGGCACTTTAAGGCTGCCAACAAAAGTGATTTTCTCGCCACATGAGAAACACTTTTAAAATTTCCACATTATACACTACGGCTGACACGTGGATTACAACAGTGATATTGGAGAATACGTTTGGTAATACAACGATACATTCCACTATGGAACATTATAATCTTGCAGTGCTTTCAATGATTATAACAGAAGTTGAGATGGAAGGCTAAGGCTTTAATGCAATTGGGACATATATCGATGGAGTGAAATAACAGCATGGAACTTCGTTAATCGTCTTTCTACAAAAGCGAGCATGTAGTGAACATCCAACTACACTCATGCATCGTGAATCCATCGCTGAATTATATCAAATGACAGTGGAAATATTTTCATACTCCACGATTATGAATATTTCTGCGGAAATAACTGCAATAAACTTCATGGCGAATTTCGACCGGAACTTCAGGGAATTTTCAAGAGAGGCCGGGGTGGACCCGGCTCAAAAAGAAGAATTTTGCCAGAAGGATGTCTTTCGTATACATGGAGCAGTGCAATTTCCGGAGAAGGAAGCAGTTCGATTCTCCGAGGACGCTGATTCCAGGTTCGAGGTCGGAGCACATCTTTACGCTGGTGAAATGGAACCAACAGCAGTTTTCTTTGAAAACTTTCCTCTAGAACTTCAATCAACAGATAATGTAGTCGTGAACGTTTCTTGTATTATTTGAGTCTTGTAGCGATATCTGAGCAAACATTTTTCCCATATTTTTGTGTCCTATCTTTTGCCCCATTTTCTTGATTAATATTTCTGTACTCAGTACACGTCGATGATTGATACCTTTTTCGACGATTTATTAAGACATTGTTATGTCATTGGCATACTTAATTAATTTTGGATCAGTTGAGACTTATATATTAGATTCTTTCAGTAATTTGCATAATTTTGAAGTCACGATTTGACTGTAAAGTTAATGATTTTCTATGGAAGATTTGAATTCAGACAGCGTGTCACTTTATTAAAGTAATTCTATTCAGTAAATTACTTTGACCAATTTTCTGTCATCCTCAAGAAAGAAGAATAATTAAAAGATTTTAGAGCGTTAAAATCTTTATCATTGTCGACGATCTTGGAAATGCTAGTCGTTTTATGAACATGATTGCAACATAGACATTTATCGTCAGTTCTAATTACCGTTGCATTACAGACAATTTTATGAAATAGGAACTTTGACTACGAATTATTGAATACACTAAAGTAATGAACATTTGATAGGAGTTTTTCTCAATTAGAGATTGGAACAATAATGTTTGCATTCCACAATCTGATTGTATTCTATTCGACTATTTATGCAGTTTAGATGAACTTTGATTGAAGATAGTATTTTTATACTGCGTTACTTTGAAGATATTAATCTAAATTTTGATAGACCAGGGAGGAGTGTCTAATCGTATTTGCTATTAAATTTATTTGTGATTGGCAAATTTTTACTTCATATCGATTCATGAATGAAACCCACGAAGGTTAAATAATAACAGTCATTATTACAATTGATGAATATTAGAATTTTTAAAGAGGAACAATGAATGTATAATCGTTAGTTCAGTGGACATGTGAAAGTCGCTGATGAATAATGCCTTTGAATAAGTGAAGCAGATTCCCACAGTAATTATTGATGTTGAAGAAGTTGTAAGTGGAGGATTTTTGTATGTACTGTGGAAGATTTTTATGCCATATATGTTGAAATATATGAGGAATTCTGGGCCTATTTTATGCAATTTTATGCATTTTGAAGCGAATTATTTTTCCGCGGAATGTATTGTCCTGGTTCTTTGAAAGTTATTCATATGAAGATACTGTTAAAATTAACAAGAATGTTAAATAATTTGAGATAACGATTTTGAATGGAGGTTACCATCACTAATAATAATAATTATTAAAACCTTATTAAACCTGAATATGAACTTTAAAATGTAACTAACCTTCATTGGTCGATTATATTACCACGATTTAAGTAATTATCAACCGGATAAACGTGTGGTTTAATGTATTTCTTGTATAAATAATATGAACAATATTTAATATTGTAAATAATTTTGTAAATATCTTTGATAATAATTTGAAATGAAAGTGATTGAGAGTGGCGAATATATATTTTTCAATTGTCATTTGACATTGTTATAAACAACTTATTATTGTTATAAATAATTAATGAACTTTTGTTATAAACATTTGGAGTTTTGTTTTTATACTCTAAACAACGCTAATTAAGCAAGTGGCTTGAACAATTAAACATGATTTGGGATTGTTAGAGTATTCCACTGGTGTTTGAATGGAGCATTTAAAACATTTGCGTGATAATATTTCAGTTGAGATGTGGACATTTACGTGTTTTGAAAAGGAAGAGCTAAGCTCTGATGTAACAAGCATATGCTAACGCGGACCAGACAGGAGAGTCCACTTTGACGATGCAGGTGCATTGCAGCTGGCCCGGACAACTGTATGACAGAGGCCAAGGACGTTTCCATAATAGCCTTGTGGCTATAAATAAAATGTGAAGTGTATAAACACGCAAAACAATTGCTATATGTGTCTCGTCCCAAATCCCGTTTCCATTCCAAGTGCATTATTATTTTTACGTTATTTTGAGCTTGAGAAAGCTGAAACATTGTATGTTGAGTATACAGGTCCTACAGGAGGACATGGTTATATAGACGATGGCTTCTGATTGCCACGTGGATTTTGTTGTTTATTTTTGTTAAATTCATTCTTTTTGTGAAATAAATTATTGTGCAGTTTAAAGTTTCTCGTCTTCGTTGTGGTTCATTTTAAATATCATGGTGGAGGTTATTGTGAGGGCATACTTTTAAGTGATCCAGTTGACAACCCAGTCCCCGAGATAAATTTAAGAGGTAAGTAAAGGTAAGTATGAACCCCCGTATTTTTTGGTGTGTTCCACAATAATTTCTTGTTAACTATTGTGCTCTAATCTCGATAGTATCTGTCAGTGCCATTTTCATTGATGTAGCTATGCCGGCGCGTTTGATTATTGGCAATCCGATTGAGGGAGCGGATATCTGACAGCCTACTATCCGGGTTATCGGGTACAGTACCTTATGGAGACACATTTCTAATTTATTTTACTTTTAAATTATTATTTATTTTCTTTTGCCAATCTTGGGATTGACATAGTAATTTATTCATGATCCGGTGCCTTTCACCGTTGTAATAGTATTTAGACATAATTGTTTTCCTCCGTCCATTTCCTTCTGCTGATGTTTAAATTTAATTTTATTAATTGTTTGCCGTAATTTCGATCAGGCATGCGGTTTCCTTGTGTTTTTGTGGCCATGTTATGAAGAGATGCATTTTGGTCTCGAGGTCAGTCCATTGGCGCCGGCCTCGAAAAGCAAACGTGTTGTGTGTTAGCTTAATATATTTTTT
Organism: Meconema thalassinum; assembly: GCA_946902985.2. Taxonomy (NCBI): domain Eukaryota; kingdom Metazoa; phylum Arthropoda; class Insecta; order Orthoptera; family Tettigoniidae; genus Meconema; species Meconema thalassinum. Next base: position 147,674,677 of record OX336390.1, on the reverse strand, counting down.
GTTTAAATGTAATCTTGTTGATTTTTATTTTGTGATTTTTGGTAAATGTCCTTGTGTTTTCCGCCGTCGTGCATAACATTTATTTATTTATTTATTTTCTAATCCCATTTTATTTTATTTTATTTTCAATCCTTTATTTTTTTTGGCGTGGCCTGAGCTTCTGCATGTTGGATCGATTTTGCATTGCCTTGTAAATTACCCAGCCCGTTGTCATTTAATTATGCCTGTATATATATTATTTTATTTTAAGCTTTGGGCTTTGGGGCTTTTTAACCTTTTAAATTTCAATTTAATCCTTGTCTTTTGTTTGCAAGCATGCATGTTCTGTTCTTGGTGGAGGTGTTTTCTCTTGAAATGTTTTAACAATTAAATTTTATGGTGAAAATGTTAATCTTCTGTTGTGGCATTATTTCACCGGCAGCAGTTCTGTCGGTTGGTGGGGGGTGTCTGTTGAATAGCCTGTGCGTTGTCCCCTTCTCCATCTTCCTTCCACTCCTTTTGAGGTTCTTCTGTTGGGGCATGTCATCTGGAGGTGATTTTGCTGCGGAAGCGACCCGGACCTCTAAAACCGGTAAGTAGGCTCATCTTCGTTCCTTTCCAGGGTGGCAGTTTGGAAGCAGACCGCACTCGAGTTGGCTTCCGTAACTATCCCCTCCCCACTACCCGCAGGCTGTTTTATGGACCCCTCTAGTACTGATGGGGCAGTTGCTGGTGGGATTTTGTCGGGCCAGGGCACTTGATGTTATGTTTTGCTAATCCTTGTCATTTGTTTTATTTCATGTTTGCCTCTGGATATCCATGTGGTATGCTGTATGTAAGTGTCCTGTTCTAAGCGAGGTGTTTGCTGCTGTATTTTGTCCTGTTTGTGTGCAACATCCCCACTGAAAATGAAGCTCGGTGAGTGACTGACATGTGTTCTTGGCATGGAAAATGGGATTTCTTAATGTTCTGATAGCCTATATGCTGCGTGTGAAGGCATCCTGGAGCCCCGTCGGAAGCTGGTAGCCTGATGTTTTGTGCCTATTTTTGTAATTTAGCTCCCTGTTCTCGAGCCAAGCAGGCGGTGACGTATGCAGTTCTGGGCATCATTGTGCATGATTTTGTGTAGTACGGTGGCTGTGTTCGAGTGTCAGCCTAATCTATGGTGGTGGTAATTGGTGGTTGGGGTACTGTTGTGAAAGTGTAAACTGTCCTTGTAATTCCTGATATTTGTTTCCTTCTATATTGGCTGTCTGCATTCTGTGTTTTCCAAAATGGCCGACAACAATAGTGTTTTCAATTTAATTGACTTAAGCGATAACCTTGTGAATTTGGAGAGTTCTTCTGGGGTTGAACGTGAATCACCTCTGTTTACTAGGTCTGAGGTTTTGGGATCGATTACCAGTAGTAGTTTGCCTGCCCCTCTGTTGCCTGGCGCTGGCTCGTCCATACCACTTAATCCTGCATACAGTCATTCTTCTCATGTTAGGTCACCTAATGATTTCCTGGGTCCTGCCGACCCATTGCATCCCAGTTCTTTCTCTAGTAATATAAATGTTTTGTCGCCTGTAGAGGGTGTGCGAGCGGGCTGCCCTGGTAACAATGTCTCTTTTCCTAATGCTACATTCTCGCCTACTGTTAATTATGGGTCGATTCCTCATCCTATTTCTGGTTTCTTAACTAAATTAAAGCATTTCAACCTTGATGACGTTACCCAAGTGGTACAATTTTTAAAGCAAGTGGTCGAGTTGGGCAACCATGCCTCGATTTTTGGGATGTCGGAAATTCAGATTTTCCAACTTTTGTATCCAGTTGCATCCGGTATGCTGCGCGATAAGCTTGTTGAAGCTATCCACCTCCGCATCTCCTTAGCCATGTTTATTAGGGAAGTGTTGTGGTTTTTTGTCCCTGCGAGCGCCCTAAGTGCTCTCGAGCAAAAGTTCCTTTATCGTGTCCAAAGGCTGGACGAGTCCCTTAGCGACTATGTCAGTGACATTAAGGTGTATGCCCAGGTATTTGCATCCCCTTTAACTGAGCGACAGTTGGTTTCTTCAATTGTAAATGGGTTTTCGCCTCAATATAGGTCATACATGACTATGTGTACCAGGCCTTCGTCATTTGTCGAGCTGAAACAGGTCGTTATAGAGGCTATGGCTGTGAAACATGCAGATTCCCTTCGGGTAGCTAACGTTCCTCCTCCTTCCTTGATGTCTTGTCCCCCTCCTTCCTTGATGTCTCGTCCCCATGCCAAAGGTTATGTTTCATCCTCGACCCAACATTAAGTGCCACACGTGCGGTGGCGTGGGACATGTCAAGAAGGTGTGCCCGAGTAACCAGGCTGTGTATCGCCAATGACGGAACGTTGAGGAGACCAATTTGGGTGTTACTTCCAAGGATATTTCTGTGCGTAAGAATTTGGGAAAACCCTGTGAAGTTTCTGGTCGCCCTACCAATGATAGTCTTGGTAACTCGTTGAAAACTAAATCTTCATGTGCTAATTCTGCTTATGTCGCTGACCTACCTAAACTGTCGGTGAACAATGGCGTGGCAAGTCAGCCTAATTCTAAACGTTGTGTGAAACCTGTGGTGCGGGTGTCCTCGTCACGTACTTGTAATCGTGTTAGAGTGAGTAATGATTTTAGAATTTCTCCTGTGGCTAAAGGAATATCCCCGTTTATTGAAATTTGTGTTAATGACGAGCCCGTTTCTGCATTGCTTGATTCTGGTAGTGTCGCATCCTTTATAGGTGAGGACTGGTTTTTATCTATGAAGAGTGTTTGCAAATTTCCTGAGTTAGAGCCTAACAATGAATCTTTTATTTCGGCAAATTGTTCAAATTTAAGTATTTTGGGTAGTATGACAGTCAAAATTCATATTCTAAATTTTTCTTGGAAATTTAAATTTTTGGTTGCCAGAAAACTTTCTTGTGCTGTGGTCATTGGAGTTAATTTCATGTCACACGTTGGTATGCTTCTTGATTTTGGTGCTCGCAACTTATGGTTTAAGTTTAATCCACAGAGTAAATTATCATTTAATCCGGTTTTATCTTCTCCTGCTGTCAATTCTGTTAGTGAACCTATGACTATTGATGATCTCGATCTGGAAAATTTAACGAGTCTTCAAAAGGATGCCATTAAGAGGTTATGTCAGGAGTATAGCGATGTATTTACTGACAAGCTGGGTGTAACCCATTTGATGGAGTCCAAGATTGAGCTAACCGATTCTGTGCCGGTGCGTTCCAGCCCGTATCGCCTTGCTCCGCCCAAGATGGCTGAACTTCGTAAGATTATCGATAAGATGTTAGAAGAAGGTGTAATCCAACCCTCTATCTCTGCCTACTCATCCCCTGTATTTCTTGTGCCAAAACCTAGCGGTGGTTTTCGGCCGGTGGTCGACTATAGGGCTCTTAATCAAAAAGTTGTTTTGCAATCCATTCTTTTGCCGGACCTTCACACATGTTTTAGTTGGTTTCGCAACGCGAAGGTGTTCACGATCCTCGATTTAAATTCTTCCTACTTCCAAATTCCCCTCTCTCCTGAATCCAGGCATGTTACTGCTTTTTCCACTGACTGGAACCTGTTTGAGTATGCCCGTGTCCCGTTTGGCCTATCCACCGGAGCCGCTGTGTTGAGCAGACTTCTGGACAAGGTATTTTCAGAAATTAAATTCAAGTTTGTGTACCACTACCTTGACGATGTGGTGATCTATTCCGAGTCCTTCGTGGAACACGTTGATCATCTGAAAATTGTACTTGATCGGTTGCGTGACGCTGGACTTACCGTCAAATTGTCCAAGGTTTCCTTTGCCAAGCCCAAAATTTCCTTCTTGGGACATATTGTTTCTGAATCTGGTATCTCAGTGGACCAGTCTCGTACGCAGGCCATCAGAGATTTTAAACCACCCAAGAACGCCAAGGGTGTTGCTCGTTACGTTGGTATGGTGAACTTCTTTCGTAAGTTCATCAGTAACTTTGCCGACCGTGCTGCTCCTCTAAATAAATTACGCAAAAAGGCTGTGAAGTTCGAGTGGGGTCCCTCTCAGCAGGCAGCCTTCGAAGATCTTAAGCTTACGCTCTCTAACGCCCCTGGGTTAGCCATTCCGGATTTTGGGAAACAGTTCATTCTGCAGACTGATGCGTCTGGTCGTGGTGTTGGTTGTGTTCTACTGCAGGAATCTGATATGGGTAGGCAACCCATTGCATACGCTTCTCGTACCTTAACGGACGCAGAGAGGAAGTATTCTATATACGAACTTGAGAGTTTAGCTGTGTTGTTCGCTCTAGAAAAATTCCGTTTGTATCTTGAGCACACTAAGTTTCTCCTCGAGACCGATAACCAAGCCTTGAGCTGGGTCTTAGGGAAACCCCGCAAAACTGGTAGAATTGCTAGATGGGCATCTAGGATTCTGTCGTTCCAGTTCACTGTCCGCCATATTCGTGGGTCCGAAAATGCGGTGGCTGATTCCTTAAGCCGTATGTTTGAGGAAACAGCAGAAGAGGATATTCAGGAACGTGAGTCCGTAAACATTGTATCTCCTGTAAATCATGTCAATGTCGTTCTCAGCAATTCCCCTGTGCTTTTTGAGGATGTGAGACGATTCCAGAAAGAAGACCCCTCCTTATCTAGCCTTATTGACCGAATCAATTCTGGTGAAGTGATCAAGCCCTACTCTCTGAAGGACGGTGTATTGTGTTGTTCGTCTCGTCATGATCGCCTACCTAAAATTGTGCTCCCGTCGGTCCTCATTCCGGAAATCTTTCGTTACTATCATGAATCTCCTATTGGTGGCCACCTAGGAGTATTCAAGACCCGAGCTAAAATCAGACAGTTTTTCATTTGGCAAGGTATGGATGGCGACATCAGGAGGCTCATTAGGAATTGTGCTGCATGCAGTATTAGCAAACCTTCGGTTTCTACTAAGGTTGGCCTGTTGTCATCTGAACCGGCATCTAGACCCATGGAGAGGCTTTTTATTGACCATGTTGGACCGTTCCCTCGCTCTGGTCGGGGAAACCAATTTGCGCTTGTTTGCACTGACGGTTTCACCAGGTTTAGTTGGATTTTCCCCACCAGACAGGCTACGACCAGTTCCGTCATAAAGTGTCTTAATTCCATTTTTTCGTCCTTTGGGGCATGTCAGTATCTGGTGTCAGATAATGCCAAGTGCTTTGTATCTCATCAGTTCCGTCAATTCTTATTTGATTTTGCTATTTCGCATGTAACCACCACTCCCTATTTTCCTAACCCGTCTCTCGCTGAGCGAGTTAATCGTAATCTCCGTTCTGCTCTGATTGCTTTCCACCACGACGACCATTCCAAGTGGGATTCTAATTTGCATTGGCTCAATTTTGCTTTCAACACCGCCGTGCATGAGAGCACGCAAGCCACCCCTTTTTCGTTAATGTTTTCCTTTATGGCCAATTCCCCGTTGTCTAATCTGTGGAACCTGCACGATCTCCTTCCAGACAGTTTCACGCCCGAGGATATGAGGACGAAATTCGACAAGGCTAGAGAGAATATTAAGGTATCACATGACCAACTTGCCAGGCGACACAATGCCTGTCGCAAGCCAGCTGATTTGGAAATTGGTGATGTTGTGTACGTCCGCAATTTCGAGCCCAAGGGCGTCAGTAATCTAGTTTCAAGCAAGTTAACCCCTCGTTTTAAAGGCCCATGTTATGTAGAGGCATTCTTGACTCCTGTTACTCATCTTGTTCGAAACCCTAAGGCCAACAAAATTTCAAGAGTGCATCTATCGCACATTAAGCGAGGTGGAGAGGTGTCTAATGAGGAAATGCTACCGTAAATTTTGTAAAACAAATTTTGTATAATGTAGAGTATCCCTAACCTTCATTGAAGCCTTCAGGCATCTGTTCCTTTTGGAATTTTGAACTGGATATGAAAACTCTGATGGGATACAAAATGTAAATGTTAAGAAGTTCCCATTTTAATGGTAAATTGTAAAAGTGTACCTAAATTTTGATGTTTTCTTGGAAGATGCTAACATGTAAGTTGGACTCGGTGGGAGATCTAACTCATGGTATTCTTGTATTCCTGTTCCCTTTGGGAATTGTAGTGGTCATTCCTCTACCGTAGTTCCTTCTAAATGTATTGTCGTCTAACTCATGTAATCTTGAAATGTACTTCGAATCTGTAAAAAGGTAAACTTGTTAATGAAATCTTGTAAGCACGGATCTAGGGCATTGTCAGAAATATTTTCTTCATATAAATTCAACTTTGTTTCTCTTTTGTAAAATGTAGTAAGAATTAGTAATTCTGTAAACCTTTTTTGAAATTAGATTAACTTCTATTTTTGTAAATGGCTGCCCACGCGTCGAATAATATCTTGCAATTGCTTCCACCTACTTCGTCTAAAGCGACCTACCTTGGACTGGTTGGAAATTTTCCTAACGTGTCTCGGACTCTGAAAGCACTGCTGGTGCTGGTGTTCTGCGTTTCTGAAGATTTTTGGACACAGTGAAGCTGTTAACTAAGTGGTTTGCGAGGTGATCAATTATCCCTTCACTGATAATCTGACCCTGCATTCTTCCTAACCAAAACGATGCAGTTTCATCCATCAATTGGAGTTAACTGGTGAACATTATCTTCGGGAAACATCTCTGGTGAATCGACAAGTTAAGGAGTACTGTCTATGCCTAGGCATATTCGTGAACCGTGTTCACACTTAAGGGAGGGAGACTGTTACGTGCAAGTGCCCGTCCCAACATTGCAAACATGTATTTACCCATGGATGCATCTCTTGACAAATTTTGAAATGACCGCTTCGTCGCTCGGTTCCGCCTGTGACCACGAGATGGTAGCGGCAGTCGGACTTTGGAAAGTCTGCACGTGGTTCCTGTTTCTCTCCGATAGATGGTGTGTGCTGCGCCTTATAAAACTCCTTATATGCATGACATAATTGAAAGACAATTACATTCTTCGTCATGAAACAAATGCCGGTGTATGCATGATACCGCCAAATTATTTGCTAAATTATGACATTGTTGGTTGATGTGTCAAGCCGTGATTGGACAATAAATTTTACATGAATGCAGTTCGCTTCTTGACGCAAAAAATTCTCCGCCATTTTTGTGGAGTCCATTAGTTGTTTTGTAAACAAGAAATCAAGCCGACTGGTCGTGAAAGGTGTCACCGCTGATGGGGACTCTAGCCCCCATTCTCTACGAAATATTAATGTATTCAAGAGAAAAAGGAATTGCCTGTCCTCTTCAGGCTGTGAATTTCATCGTTTCGCCGTGAAGTGGACGTGAGAAATGTGGTTGCATCTTGATGCAGACCTGTGATTGTGACCCAAACAACGCATGTGCCGGATTAGCCATTTTTTGTGAAGCACATGTAGTGACGTACAGAATTTAAAAATAATGTGTTAATTATTTTATTATTAGTGTGTCTCCGCTGGGAAGGAAGTAAGGTACGTTATCAGTTAAATTTTCTTTTATATTATTGTTATGGAGCTCCGATATCATCTTATAGTAATATTTTTATTCTGTTCCTCATTTGTTTTATAGGCCTAATTTTATTGCTGCTTTAATTACGTTTCCTGATTTATTTTAATTTTGTTCTCTTTTATTCGTACTGTCCCCGTTTAACCGGATAGTAGGCTGTCAGATATCCGCCCCCTCAATCGGATTGCCAATAATCAACCGCACCGGCTCAGCTACACCAATGAAAATGGCACTGACAGATACTACCGAGGTTTGAGCACAGAAGTTAACAAGAAATTATTGTGGAACACACCAAAATAGACGGGGGTTCATACTTACCTCTACTTACCTCTTAAAAATTATCTCGGGGATTGGGTTGACAACAGGATCTCTACAGTATGCTCCCACAATAACCTCCACCATGACATTTAAAAATGAGCCAGAACGAAGACGAGAACTTTGAACTGTACAAAAGCTTTTATTTCATATAAAGGGTATGATTTTAACAACTGAACAAAATCAATGAGGCTATCAGTAGCCCATGTCAATCTGACTATGTCCTCCTGAAGGACTTGCAAAGTTATCAAACAATATGTTAGCTCCCACGAGCTCAAAATAACGTAACATTCATTAACACATTTGGACTGGAAAAGGAAGTCAGGACGAGACACATATACAGAGCATTTGTTTCTTTTAAGAAACATCACACATATATATAGGCACAAGGCCAGAATGTAGACGACCCCGCCCGCTGATAACCAGTTGTCTGGCCAGCTGCGGTCTACCCTTCAACCAGACGCACACCTGTCAAATGGACTCAATTGTCCTGCTATGTTGCGTAAGAATCCAGCTCCCTCTCAAAAGCTTTAAATGTCCGCAAGACTACTCATATATATATAGTTACGCAAATCTTTCAAATGCTTTACTCACATACAACTGGATTATTCTGACAATCCCTAAACTTGTTAAATTATCATCCAAATGTTTAATAAGCATAGTTTAGAGTATAAAACACACTCTTAAATGTTTATAACAAAAACTCATAAATTATTTATGTCAATTAGAAATTGTTTATAATATTTGTCAAAGACAACAAAAAAAATTTAAACACGCCTCTAACATTACTTTCGTTCCACATTATTGTCAAAGATATATACATCATTATTTACAATATTAACATTTAAATTATTCAAATTATTTATTTGAGAAATACATTTAACCACATGTTCATCCGGTTGGTAATTTCATAATCGTGTCAATATAATCGACCAATGAAGGTTAGTTATACATATTTAATGTCACAATCTGGTTTAATAAAGGTTGTAATAATTATTATAATTATTTGTGACGGTAATCTTCATTCAAAATCTTATCTCAAATTCTTTCAATACTCTTGTTAATTATAACAGTAAATTCACTTGATTAATTTTAAAGGACTAGGACAATACACTCCAGCGGAAAATACTTCGCTTACAAAATAATGCACAAACTGCATTAAAATAGGCCCAAAATTCATCATATATTAATATATATGGCATCAAAATCTTCCACAGAACTTACAAAAACCTCCACTAACAAATTCTTCAACATCATTAATTACTGTGGGAACCTCCTTCATTAATTCAAGGGCATTATACATCAGCGACTTTCAACACGTCCGCTGCACTAGCGATTATACATTCATAGTTCCACTTCAAAAATTCTTATAATCATTAATTGTTTCAAAACTGTTATCTTAAACCTTCGTGGATTTCATTCATGAATCGAAATGAAGTAAAAATTTGCCAATCACAAACAAATTTAATAGTGAATACGCTTATATACGCCTGTCTGGTCTATCAAAATTTAAGATTAACATCTTCAAAGAATTGTAGTATAAAAATACTATCATCAAATAAAGTGCGACTAAACTGCAAAATAGTCGAATATAATCCAATTAGACTGTGGAATGCAAACATCCTTATATCAATCTCTAATTGAGAAAAAACTCCTAACAAAAGTTCATGACTTTAATGCATTCAATAATTCATAATTAAAGTTCATCTTTCACAAAATCGTCTATGATGCAATGGTCGTTCATAACTGACGATAAATGTCTGTGTTGCAATCAATTCAAATAACGACTAGTATTTCCAAGATCGTCGACAACGTAATGGATTTTAACGCTCTAAAATCATTTAAATGTTCTTCCTTCTTGATGATGACAGAAAATTGGTCAAAGTAATTAAACTGGGGTAGAATTACTTTAATAAAGAGACACGCTGTCTGAATTTAAATCTGCCATAAAAATCATTAACTTACAGTCAAATCGAGACTACAAAAATAAGCAAATTACTGAAAAATCTAAATATCAGTCTCAACTGATCCAAAATCATTTAACTGTGCCCATGACATAACAATGTCTTAATAAATCGTCGAAAAAAGGCATAACACAACAAGGTGTACTGAGTATAGGAATCTCAAACAAGAATATAGGGCCAAATACATGAGGACAGAAAATATGGGAAAATGGATGCTCAGATATCGCTAAAAAAAACTCAAATACAATAACCGTTCACGACTACCTTATCTGCTGGTTGAAGTTCCAGAGGAAAATTCCCCAAAGAAGACTGCTGATGGATCCATTTCACCAACTTGAAGATGAGCTCCATCCTCCAAACAGAAAACAGCACCCTCGGAGAATCGAACTGCTTCCTCCTCCGGAAATTGCACTGCTCCGTGAAGACGAAAGACATCCTTCCGGCAAAATTCTTCTTTGTGAGTCGGGACTACCCTGACCTCTCTTGAAAAATCCCTGAAGTTCCAGTAGAAAATCGCCATGAAGTTTTTGTAGTAATTTCCGAAGAAATATTCATATTCAGTGAGTATGAAATCGTTTCCATTGCTGTTTGATAGTATTCAGCGTTGAACCACGAAACATGGGTGTAGATGGTTGTTCACCACATGTTCGCTTGTGTGGAATGGCAATTAGCGAAGTTCCATGCTGCTATCTTACTCCGTTAATATATGTCCCAATTGCATTAAAGTCCTTTAGCCTTCCATCTTCTCTTCGGTTATGGTAATAGAAGAACAAACTGCCATATTAAACTGCTCCATAATACTGTAGCGTTGTGTCACAAAAGCAATCTGAAGTCTCCCTATTTCACTAGCCGTGTCAGCCGTGGCGTAGAATCGGACGATATAAAGTGCTTCCCAGGTGGCGAGAAAATCACTTTTGTCAGTCGTCTAAAATTGCCAATATCTTCCAAAATAACTCCGCGAAATTGTTCAACTTTTCTACACTCCTTAATGTAGCACTGCACAATAGAATTAGCTTATAGGCGACCGCTAACTGTTCATAGCTAATCTTGTAGACGCGTTATCATGTGCGTTTTAACTTCACCTAGTTTTACTCACTGTAAACCTGCACTGCTTGTCTGCTCGACTCTCGTTTAATGCAGTGGCTTCACCAAGCGTTATAAAGACGACTCTTTCTACTAATTTCACTCGACGTCTCACCGAAATGACCATATAAGAACTGAGCTTAGGTTCTGACGATTTGAGACCTGACGATTGAGCTATCAGGATTTGAGCTATCAGACGATTGAGACTCCTCTCTTCTGCGCAAGGCCTTTTATAAACTTCATGAGGGGCGTATCCATCCCTTCCATAGCGTGTTACTGCGTCATCGCTAGAAGTTCCAACTTCGTCAATACATGACGGATTTTCAAAATTCAAAAACCGAAAATAAATTTCACCAAAATTCCAGATCAATGCCTCTACTGCAAATGGATTTCCACAATTCTGCATTCCAAAAAGCATTAAAAATATCATAGTTTCAGCAATCTCCGTCTTCCTTCAAACTATCGTTCATTGGTTCGAGCCTCCCCTCCAATAGCATAATTTCTTCCTCAGCAGAATTCCACGTTTCCTGCGACTGCGTCGTAAATCTCGGATCTTTCTCGAATAAATGCTGACGTCACTGAGAATCTCAGCTCAAGTAGCCTGCTGGCATAACGTCTGCGTCATCCGTGCTTACGTCATGACTACCCACGTCATAACTATGACAGCCATAACTTTCTTCATAATTTTCCAAAATAGCCACCGTGGTCTCTATATAATTCAATTTACGGGGGCATTCTCCCCTCACCACGTTTTAAAAACAGTTGCAAATTGTTTTTAAACTCAGTGTTACAAGTATCTCAACTCTCTTGAACACGAAATTGAATTATTACTGGCTTACTCTAGGATAGTATCTTTTCAAGTTTCCAGCATTGAACTTGCCGTAAATGACATTATTCTCATCATCGTAGAGTTCATAACAGTTGTTTCCATAGGCATTCGTAATCCTAAACGGACCCATAAACACAATCCAAACTTGGGCTAGATTTTCTTGCTCATATCAGCCTTGACAGGTCTGCGTAGTAATACAAGATTTCCAACTTGTAAGGGTGCACCAAAACGTTTTCCAGCTACTCTTTTCAATCGTTTCTCTGCTGCTTTCTGCATGGGACTCATTGTAACAAATTTTGAGAAAACATCCACGGTAACCAACAGGTACTGGTTACCCTGATATCCCTTCGGACAGGGGCCAAATATGTCCGTCGCCATGAGTTCGTTTGGCTTAGAAGGAATCATAGCCTTCGGTTTTTCTTTCAATAAAGCAGAAGCATACTTTGCTCTTTGACATTTGTCACATGATCGAATGACCTTGGCAATTCTGGAACGCATGTTAGTCCAAATAAATCTCTCTTTAAGAGTATTAAGAGTTTTATCTAAACCGGCATGTCCAGTTGCGTGATGAGCTACCCACACTAAATTGACAACAAGTTTAGGTGGCACGACTATTCGGAGTTTTGTATGCGCAGAGTCAGCATACTTGCATACGATGTCTCCACTCAAGACAAAGTGTCGTGAATTTCTCCGTGTAGCTGCATAGTCAACATCAGTATTGTCCATGTAACCCTTGAGGAACCTGTACATTTTCCTTATTGGAGCGTGTCTCTTCTGTGACACACCGATTCGGGCTAACCTCCTAACGGTTTCTTGATCTTCTTGCTCCAATTGTACATGGTGTATCTGCACATTTTTAATAGGGTTACGTGATAAAGCATCAGCCAGTAAGTTATCTTTCCCAGGCTGGTGGACGATAGTAGCGTTAAACTGTTGGGTGAACAAAGCCCAACGTGTCAATCTATCACTCGACATGTCAGTTTGCAGCATAAAGTGTAGTGCTTTATGGTCAGTAATAATGATGATATTATGTCCCAGCAGGATTTTCTTCCACGCTTCCAAAGCTGTCACAAAAGCTAACGCTTCAAGTTCAGTCGTGAAGTAGTTTTCCTCGTGTTTCTTCAACTTCCGACTAGTGAACGCAATGTAGTGCTTGTTGCCTGCCTCGTCTTTCTGGTATAAGACTGCACTAATGCCTATTCTTGATGCATCAGACTCAATATAGAACACCTTCTCAAAATCTGGGTACTCCAGTTTCACATTATTTCTGAGCATCTCTTTTGCTTTCTCAAAAGCCTCGTCTGCAGCGGTACTCCATTTCCATTTGTTATTCTTCTTGAGTAAGTCATACAGAGGAGCCATAATTTCAGAGTATCTCGGACAGTGGCTGCTAATAAATTGGCATGCGCCTACAAATTCTCTGACTTGTTTCACCTTAGTTGGCTTTGGAAATCTCGTGATCGCATCTACTTTTTGCATGTTTGGATGATATCCATCTTTATCAATAGTATGCCCCAAATAATTTATCTCCTTCTTCATGAATTGACTTTTTCCAAAATTGACCTTGATATTGGCCTCCCTTAAATTCTCGAACAACTTTCTCAAGTGCACTAAATGTTCTGCGGCGCTGGGTGAAGATACGATTAAATCGTCAATGTAGCAGATTACATTTTCTTTCACTTCGTCAGTGAGCTTACTATCAAGTGCTCGAATAAGTGCTGGTCCACTGTTAACCATTCCAAAAGGCATTCTGACAAAGACCCATGACGTCTGGTCAAATAAGAATCCAGTGTACTGCATACTATCTTCTTCTAGTTGAACTTGATAAAATGAAGACGTCAAGTCAAGAACGCTGAAACATGCTCTCCCTTTGAATTTTCGAAGCAGATCTCTAATCTTGGGTGGTCGGTCATTTTCTGGAAGAATCTTCAAGTTGATGGTCCTGGCATCGAGACAAAGACGTATCTGACCATTACTTTTCTTCACTACTGTGATGGGGTTTATATAAGACGACGCCTGTTTTTTAATAATCCCGTCTACCTCCATTTTTCTGATTAACCCTCGTACTTCTTGATAGTATTTCTCAGGTATGGGGTATATTCTCTTCTGGTAAGGGGTTTCATCTGTCAGCCTTATCTTGTATTTATAATCCTTAATCAATCCAGGCTTTTCATCAAAAATATCTTGGAATTCCTTTATCAGATCCTCCAATTCCCCTTGAATTTCTTCAAATCCTTCAGTTTTTCTACTGGGTATTTCTGCTAAATTTTCCACTTCATTAATTATGGTATTCAAAATTTCTTCCCTAAGGTCTATTTCCAGACTGTTTTTCACGTCCTGCTTTTCTATCCCTTCTGTGATCATGTACCCATCATTAAAGCTAATACTTCTGTTCTTCATGTCAATAATAGCTCCGACCTTCGATATAAAATCGATTCCAAGCACCATATCAAAATTGATCTTGCTCACCACAATGAAGATCTGTTCATAATTCCTTCCATTGATCTCAAAGTTCAATAACACTTGAATCTTGCACTTCACTGCCTTATCTTGGAATATCCCTCTCACTTTGACGGTAGAAACAGGTAGAACTGTCATGTTCTCTCCTCTTAGCAGACTTTGATAACAATCCTCTGAAATGATGGAAATAATTGCACCAGTGTCCATCAGGGCTTTGTACTGTTGGCCATCTATCCGTACAGAAATAATAGGTAAGGCACATGGTCTTTCCTCTTTAACGATACCCCTCTCTTCTAGCAAATCTTCATCAGTAACTTCATATATCTCATTAATTGTAATCAGGTGTGGTGTGGCAATGTATTTACAAGTTCTCACTGTCGTTGAGAAATCGGCGTTTTTTTTTTGTGTGTTACCGACCTCAAAATTCTGCTGGCTCGTAGAAGGCCCAGGATCGATTACAACATCCTGCCTTTTCTTTTGGTTTTCGGCTTCTTTTTCCCGTAATTCTTTCAGGTATTGCTGGCTTTCCCTCTCCCTTTCCTGATACTGATCGGGTGTCATAACCTGACCTTGAGGATTCTGATTTCCGTTTTGGTTCTGGTTATTTCTATTATAATTTCTGTTATAACCATTATTGTTGTAATATCTGCCTCTTCCATTGTTGTAATTTCCTCGATTATAGTTCCAGCCTCTTCTCTGTTGATACGGACGGTAACCTTGCGATCTGTTGTTTCGAAACTGATTATTCCTGTGGGGACCTACATTGTCAGTTTTCTCTTCATCTGGCTTGTCCGTCTGCTGGACTTGGTCCATATATACAGTATTTATTTCTTTGAAGTCATGCCTTTGACCTTTCTGTACCACGTTAGGCATTGGACTTGTGTAGTCTAACCTCCTCAGTAATTCATCCATGCTGGTCAAATCCCTGATGTTTGACGAAATGATTAGTCTCCTCACCTCCACAGGCAGCATACGAGAAATCGCATCAATTAGTTGCTCCGTTGACAATGGGGGTTGCAAAAATCTCAAGCGGGACAATTGACTCGTAAAGAAATCAGCGTACCGTGTTGGAAGAGTACCTGAGTATTTTCTTGAATACACCTCCGCTCTTAACGAATTCTGCGCTTCGATGGACCAAAATCGTTTGATTAATGCCTCTGCAAACTCGTCAAAGTTACTGAATGTGTATCTAAATGCGCGAAACCATTCGAGGGGTCCTCCAATCAAAAATCTCTCCACAATCTTCATCTCTCTCTCTCTCTGGGAATATGAGCTTCGATGAAATAATCTTTGAGGTTCCTTACATATTCTATAGGCGTCAAACTATCAGTGTAGCTGAATTTTTGTGGTTTGTCTTCAAAATTCCTGATGACCATCACGTTCCTCGGATATGAATCCGGGTAGTTTTTCCCACTATCTCGATAGTTCCACTCAGGTTCCATATTCCTCTCGTCATCTTCCTCCCTGAATCTGGATATACGTTCTTCAGGAGTCACGTCTCTCTCTTCTGGAGCTAGGTTATATCTTCTGGCATAATTCCTATTGGTTTCGCAAGCCAAGCCTTCTGTATCCTTGTCAGTGATTTCCGTTAAGACTTTCTTGATTAACTCTTCTTTGTAGGTCTCCATCAAACTAGCCTCTCCTAGCTTCAAATTCTGCAGTTGGCTCGTCGTTTCATTCACATCAGAGACAACTTTATGAATCTGTTCCTCTAATGCAGATTTTAATGCTTGCACATCCTGACCTAGTTGTGTTCTATATTCAACTTGTCTTCCGGATAGCGAATCCAACCTGACGCTTAAATCTTTCCTAATCTGTACTACTTCATTGTTAATATCTATTTGAGTACTGGCAAGTTTTCTTTCAATACGTTCCTGAATTTGGGTTACATGTTCCCCACTTGACCTATTCCACTCGTCTTTCCATACTGCTACATTTGCCGTTAACATTTCTTCTATGTCTACTTCGATATCTTCTTTCAATAATCTATTATGGTCTAATACCTGGGTTCTCATGACCTCTACATCATACTTTAAACCTGCTAAAGACGCTGTCGTTCTAACTGACTCATCAACTAATCTAGTCGTTAATGCACTCATATTATGCGTACAAAGTGTTTTCGAAATTTCTATTTCTTCCCTGACTTTATTTACATCAGTTTGGACTTTAGCAATATCTACGAAAACTGTGTTGACTTCTACTTGAATCTTATTTATGTCACTTTGCATCTCATTTACATCCGAATGAATGTTATTATTATCAACCTGAACATTGGACACATCAGTTCTAACATTTTGGATTTCTCTTTGGACTTCCTCAACCTTGTCTTGGACAGTCGCAACATCATTTTTAACAACAACTACTTCAACCCTAGCACAAGAAATATCACCTCGGACAATAGCCACATCTAGATTCAACATTGTAAGATCTTTCTGTACCTTAGAAACATCAGTTTTAACATCAGAAACATTTTTATGCACATTAGACACATCTATTTTAACCTCTGAAACATTTTTATGCACATTGGATAAATCTTTTTGGACATTGGACACGTCTGTGCGCATGTCAGTTACAGCATTCTCGATTCCTTGGGTATTAATCTGTAAACGCGACATATTATCCTCTAAGTTAACAGAACTGGTCTGGAGAACTTTCATATTCTCCTCCATTCGACTAGTATTCCTAGTTTCCATCTCCTTCATGCTTTCACTCATCTGCTTCATACTGCTATTCATGCTAGCAGACATCTCCTCTAACATCATCCTCAGACTTTCATCTGCCATTACAATATTAATTCAAAAATAGACTGCTGTAGGGACATACATCAATAGAGCAAAATAACAACATCTGAGCAACACTTTTCACCATATATAAATTTGATCAATTTTCTGTCTTAAATCCAACTTATAACTACCCTATAATTAACCTTCGAAGACCCTTCATGTTGAAACAAACTCAAGCACACGTTCAAATTTCCCTGGCTCATTTTAAAATATCCTAACACAAATAATTTACATTTACAATCCAAATAATTTAATTTTATCTTTAATATGACTAAAACATGTCATAAGCCGGTCAAATAAAATAAGATTCCAGATCATAGGCGATTTTTCTAAGTTTCCAGCCTATTTAACCTCTCAAGTTATATAAGATCTGATCTTTTCTGAGTGTAATTTTCCTAATACAATACAACATTTAATTCCTATATAATCACACTCTTAAATTCTACAATTGGCCAAGACATCTAACAAAGAATCAACCTCTTTATTTGAGTCTAATCGAGCCACACGTTTTAGGTTTGCCAATCCTACTGGAGTTCAACCTGGTGATCCAGTTATGTTGAACAAGCCCCATACGTTGACTGCGCCAATCCTTCTGGCGTTCAACCTGGTGATCCAGTTATGTTGAACAAGCCCCACGTTGGGCGCCAATCCTTCTGTCCCCGTTTAACCGGATAGTAGGCTGTCAGATATCCGCCCCCTCAATCGAATTGCCAATAATCAGCCGCACCGGCTCAGCTACACCAATGAAAATGGCACTGACAGATACTACCGAGGTTTGAGCACAGAAGTTAACAAGAAATTATTGTGGAACACACCAAAATAGACGGGGGTTCATACTTACCTCTACTTACCTCTTAAAAATTATCTCGGGGATTGGGTTGACAACAGGATCTCTACAGTATGCTCCCACAATAACCTCCACCATGACATTTAAAAATGAGCCAGAACGAAGACGAGAACTTTGAACTGTACAAAAGCTTTTATTTCAAATAAAGGGTATGATTTTAACAACTCAACAAAATCAATGAGGCTATCAGTAGCCCATGTCAATCTGACTATGTCCTCCTGAAGGACTTGCAAAGTTATCAAACAATATGTTAGCTCCCACGAGCTCAAAATAACGTAACATTCATTAACACATTTGGACTGGAAAAGGAAGTCAGGACGAGACACATATACAGAGCATTTGTTTCTTTTAATAAACATCACACATATATATAGGCACAAGGCCAGAATGTAGACGACCTCGCCCGCTGATAACCAGTTGTCTGGCCAGCTGCGGTCTACCCTTCAACCTGACGCACACCTGTCAAATGGACTCACTTGTCCTGCTATGTTGCTTAAGAATCCAGCTCCCTCTCAAAAGCTTTAAATGTCCGCAAGACTACTCATATATATATAGTTACGCAAATCTTTCAAATGCTTTACTCACATACAACTGGATTATTCTGACAATCCCTAAACTTGTTAAATTATCATCCAAATGTTTAATAAGCATAGTTTAGAGTATAAAACACACTCTTAAATGTTTATAACAAAAACTCATAAATTATTTATGTCAATTAGAAATTGTTTATAATATTTGTCAAAGACAACAACAAAATTTAAACACGCCTCTAACATTACTTTCGTTCCACATTATTGTCAAAGATATATACATCATTATTTACAATATTAACATTTAAATTATTCAAATTATTTATTTGAGAAATACATTTAACCACATGATCATCCGGTTGGTAATTTCATAATCGTGTCAATATAATCGACCAATGAAGGTTAGTTATACATATTTAATGTCACAATCTGGTTTAATAAAGGTTGTAATAATTATTATAATTATTTGTGACGGTAATCTTCATTCAAAATCTTATCTCAAATTCTTTCAATACTCTTGTTATTTATAACAGTAAATTCACTTGATTAATTTTCAAAGGACTAGGACAATACACTCCAGCGGAAAATACTTCGCTTACAAAATAATGCACAAACTGCATTAAAATAGGCCTAAAATTCATCATATATTAATATATATGGCATCAAAATCTTCCACAGAACTTACAAAAACCTCCACTTACAAATTCTTTAACATCATTAATTACTGTGGGAACCTCCTTCATTAATTCAAGGGCATTAAACATCAGCGACTTTCAACACGTCCGCTGCACTAGCGATTATACATTCATAGTTCCACTTCAAAAATTCTTATAATCATTAATTGTTTCAAAACTGTTATCTTAAACCTTCGTGGATTTCATTCATGAATCGAAATGAAGTAAAAATTTGCCAATCAAAAACAAATTTAATAGTGAATACGCTTATATACGCCTGTCTGGTCTATCAAAATTTAAGATTAACATCTTCAAAGAATTGTAGTATAAAAATACTATCATCAAATAAAGTGCGACTAAACTGCAAAATAGTCGAATATAATCCAATTAGACTGTGGAATGCAAACATCCTTATATAAATCTCTAATTGAGAAAAAACTCCTAACAAAAGTTCATGACTTTAATGCATTCAATAATTCATAATTAAAGTTCATCTTTCACAAAATCGTCTATGATGCAATGGTCGTTCATAACTGACGATAAATGTCTGTGTTGCAATCAATTCAAATAACGACTAGTATTTCCAAGATCGTCGACAACGTAATGGATTTTAACGCTCTAAAATCATTTAAATGTTCTTCCTTCTTGATGATGACAGAAAATTGGTCAAAGTAATTAAACTGGGGTAGAATTACTTTAATAAAGAGACACGCTGTCTGAATTTAAATCTGCCATAAAAATCATTAACTTACAGTCAAATCGAGACTACAAAAATAAGCAAATTACTGAAAAATCTAAATATCAGTCTCAACTGATCCAAAATCATTTAACTATGCCCATGACATAACAATGTCTTAATAAATCGTCGAAAAAAGGCATAACACAACAAGGTGTACTGAGTATAGGAATCTCAAACAAGAATATAGGGCCAAATACATGAGGTCAGAAAATATGGGAAAATGGATGCTCAGATAACGCTAAAAAAACTCAAATACAATAAACGTTCACGACTACCTTATCTGCTGGTTGAAGTTCCAGAGGAAAATTCCCCAAAGAAGACTGCTGATGGATCCATTTCACCAACTTGAAGATGAGCTCCATCCTCCAAACAGAAAACAGCACCCTCGGAGAATCGAACTGCTTCCTCCTCCGGAAATTGCACTGCTCCGTGAAGACGAAAGACATCCTTCCGGCAAAATTCTTCTTTGTGAGTCGGGACTACCCTGACCTCTCTTGAAAAATCCCTGAAGTTCCAGTAGAAAATCGCCATGAAGTTTTTGTAGTAATTTCCGAAGAAATATTCATATTCAGTGAGTATGAAATCGTTTCCATTGCTGTTTGATAGTATTCAGCGTTGAACCACGAAACATGGGTGTAGATGGTTGTTCACCACATGTTCGCTTGTGTGGAATGGCAATTAGCGAAGTTCCATGCTGCTATCTTACTACGTTAATATATGTCCCAATTGCATTAAAGTCCTTTAGCCTTCCATCTTCTCTTCGGTTATGGTAATAGAAGAACAAACTGCCATATTAAACTGCTCCATAATACTGTAGCGTTGTGTCACAAAAGCAATCTGAAGTCTCCCTATTTCACTAGCCGTGTCAGCCGTGGCGTAGAATCGGACGATATAAAGTGCTTCCCAGGTGGCGAGAAAATCACTTTTGTCAGTCGTCTAAAATTGCCAATATCTTCCAAAATAACTCCGCGAAATAGTTCAACTTTTCTACACTCCTTAATGTAGCACTGCACAATAGAATTAGCTTATAGGCGACCGCTAACTGTTCATAGCTAATCTTGTAGACGCGTTATAATGTGCGTTTTAACTTCACCTAGTTTTACTCACTGTAAACCTGCACTGCTTGTCTGCTCGACTCTCGTTTAATGCAGTGGCTTCACCAAGCGTTATAAAGACGACTCTTTCTACTAATTTCACTCAACGTCTCACCGAAATGACCATATAAGAACTGAGCTTAGGTTCTGACGATTTGAGACCTGACGATTGAGCTATCAGGATTTGAGCTATCAGACGATTGAGACTCCTCTCTTCTGCGCAAGGCCTTTTATAAACTTCATGAGGGGCGTATCCATCCCTTCCATAGCGTGTTACTGCGTCATCGCTAGAAGTTCCAACTTCGTCAATACATGACGGATTTTCAAAATTCAAAAACCGAAAATAAATTTCACCAAAATTCCAGATCAATGCCTCTACTGCAAATGGATTTCCACAATTCTGCATTCCAAAAAGCATTAAAAATATCATAGTTTCAGCAATCTCCGTCTTCCTTCAAACTATCGTTCATTGGTTCGAGCCTCCCCTCCAATAGCATAATTTCTTCCTCAGCAGAATTCCACGTTTCCTGCGACTGCGTCGTAAATCTCGGATCTTTCTCGAATAAATGCTGACGTCACTGAGAATCTCAGCTCAAGTAGCCTGCTGGCATAACGTCTGCGTCATCCGTGCTTACGTCATGACTACCCACGTCATAACTATGACAGCCATAACTTTCTTCATAATTTTCCAAAATAGCCACCGTGGTCTCTATATAATTCAATTTACGGGGGCAGTACCTTATGGAGACACATTTCTAATTTATTTTACGTTTAAATTATTATTTTTTTTTTTTGCCAATCTTGGGATTGACATAGTAATTTATTCATGATCCGGTGCCTTTCACCGTTGTAATAGTATTTAGACATAATTGTTTTCCTCCGTCCATTTCCTTCTGCTGATGTTTAAATTTAATTTTATTAATTGTTTGCCGTAATTTCGATCAGGCATGCGGTTTCCTTGTGTTTTTGTGGCCATGTTATGAAGAGATGCATTTTGGTCTCGAGGTCAGTCCATTGGCGCCAGCCTCGAAAAGCAAACGTGTTGTGTGTTAGCTTAATATATTTTTTGTTTAAATGTAATCTTGTTGATTTTTATTTTGTGATTTTTGGTAAATGTCCTTGTGTTTTCCGCCGTCGTGCATAACATTTATTTATTTTCTAATCCCATTTTATTTTATTTTATTTTATTTTATTTTATTTAATTTTCAATCCTTTATTTTTTTCGGCGTGGCCTGAGCTTCTGCATGTCGGATCGATTTTGCATTGCCTTGTAAATTACCCAGCCCGTTGTAATTTAATTATGCCTGTATATATATAATTTTATTTTAAGCTTTGGGCTTTGGGCTTTTTAACCTTTTAAATTTCAATTTAATCCTTGTCTTTTGTTTGCAAGCATGCATGTTCTGTTCTTGGTGGAGGTGTTTTCTCTTGAAATTTTTTAACAATTAAATTTTATGGTAAAAATTTTAATCTTCTGTTGTGGCATTATTTCACCGGCAGCAGTTCTGTCGGTTGGTGGGGGGTGTCTGTTGAATAGCCTGTGCGTTGTCCCCTTCTCCATCTTCCTTCCACTCCTTTTGAGGTTCTTCTGTTGGGGCATGTCATCTGGAGGTGATTTTGCTGCGGAAGCGACCCGGACCTCTAAAACCGGTAAGTAGGCTCATCTTCGTTCCTTTCCAGGGTGGCAATAATAATAATAATAATAATAATAATAATATCGTATGGCCTCGGGTGCCTGGTGAAAGCTTTGCTATTTGACACCCAGAGGGTAGCTTGCATGTCGAATTTCGTAGTTCCTTGACTATGAAAGTCAAGGAGGTTAGATGTTAGATATCTAATCTCCTTGAGCACAATAGCGCTTTCTAGTAGAGAAATGAAGAACTTTGTGCTGGCGGAAACTCCCGAGATTAATTTTGCCATTATGAACTCGGAATACTGAATTCAAATGGGTTCATTGACATGCCAAGATCGTATGACATGCGTATCGTATTTTTGCCGCCTTTCAAAAATCACTTACCACGGTCAGGGGCAAACCTGCAATCTTGGGGTTAGTAGACCGACACGCTATCCACTCACCCACCGTGGCAAGCTATAATAATATTAATAATAATAATAATAATCAAAATAATAATAATAGCAACTTGAAATTCAAAGATGTATGGACACAGGTAAGAAGACAGGCACGTTTGGAAAGAATGAGGAAGTTTTGGGACGATAAGAATACACTGTCAATGCTACAGTACGTTCTACGAGCTACTTTGATGGCCAAACTTTTTATAAACATATATGTAAAATAGAACAGTCACACTACAAGCTACCAGACAGGTTCAGGAATAACTACGTACAGGTGTTGATGACCATGATATTCAAGTTTCAATGTGAAGAACTCACGGGTCGATGGCGCAACAGCTGAACGTTGGGTTAGCTCATTCCACGCGTGAGTTCCCCGATTTGATCTGAGGCTGGCCATTAGGGAAGAATAATAAGCCATTAAGGCCTTTTATAGCATCTTCTAATGCCACAGTAATGATCTAACAGAACATTAACTAATTGAGCACCTGCTTCTATATTTGTAATCACTAAGTGTTTCATCTAAGAGAACATTTGCTTCATTTGTAACGGCATCTGCATTCCACATACTCCTCCGGATATTCTGGATTTTATAAATACTATATAAAATTAATTCAATGAAGGATACCTTGTGGTGTAGTGGCTAGCATTCTTGGCTGCCGCCCTGGAGGTCGGGGTTTGATTCCTGGCTCTGCCAAGAAATTTAATTCTGGTCTTAGGGCTGGAACGGGGTTCACTCAGCTACGTGAGGCAAAACTGAAAAGAGGTGGGTTAGTTGCCCACCTCAGCCATCCTAACCAAGGCCATGGCTGGCTCCTTCCCAATCATCACCGGAATGACAAATACACACACTAAAACAGCCATCAAAATAACACAGGTTATCAGAAAGAATGCCATACTCACCCAAGTTGTTGTTGTTGTTGTTTGAGTCTTCAGTCTTTTGACTGGTTTGATGCAGCCCTCCATGCTTCTACGTCCGGAGCTAATCGTTTAACCTCTACATAGCTACCACACTCTACATCTGAGGCAATCTGTTTTCTAACCTTGATCTACCCCTACAGTTCTTACCTCGACCATTTCTTCCATAACTAACTTTGCTATTCTTGGGTGTCTTAGTATGTGTTCTACCAACTTATCACTTCTCTTAATTAGCAGTCACCAGAAACATCTCTCCTCTCCCAATCGTCTTAATACCTCTTCATTTGCAACCCAATCTACCCATCTGATCTTCCTCATTCACCTGTAACACCACATTTCAAACGCTTCATTTCTCCTCTTTTCTGCTGCTCCTACAGTCCATGTTTCACTTCCATAGAGTTTTTTGCCACATGTTAACAGCGAGTCCTCTGTGGATAGTGAGGAATCAAATGTGTCTGAATTACCGGCCAGACTTTCAACGCATGAGAATATCGTGAATGAAAGTTACGGTGAAACATTCGCTTCTGGAAGGGCTGTAATGAATTTATCGAAAGTTTGCATTCTTACACCAAAAAATGAACAATGGAATGAAATTGATTTTAGAGTCATTGAACTTATATACAGTAGTTCAAAAACATACACCAGCGTTAACAGATTAAATACTGAAGATGAAAGCCAGCTATTTACGTTTCCTACAGAAATCTTGAATTCTTTGGAATTAAGTGATTTGCTTCCATATACTTCAAACGTTTTAGCCATAGTTATGCTCCTGATAAATCTAAACGTTTCCCAAGGGCTCGTATATGGAACCATATTAATGGCAAGAAATATGTATGGAAATTTCTTTGATTTGGAAATAATAGGTGGAGTTAAAATTAGGCAACGATATCTAATCCTTCGAATTGATTTAACACCATCCGATAAAATACTTCATTTCCTTTTATAAGGCAACAATTTCTAATTCGCTTCGCATACTTTATGACAATCAATAGATCTCAAGGAGGAACTCTGGAAAGTATAGGTCTCTATTCATATCATCAAGTATTTAGTCATGGCCAGCTGTATGTTGCAATGTCGAGAGTGCAATCCTTTGATGCCATCAAAGTTGCAATAGTGCAAGAAAGTAATCGTACAGAGAATGTTTATAAGAAAATACTTCAGTATATATTTACCCATTAACCATCATGTCTTGATGGGTTTGAACTAGCTAAATTTATTTTTCTCGAGACTTTTCATCCGAGCACTGTGACACTTGGCACGGTAATCTTATTACAAGCCTTAATATACTAACGTTAAGTTAATGGAATTTTATGACAACTTAAAAATGGTGGTTGTGAATATTTTAATAATCTCGTTTTTACTTCTTGTGTCCTAAATAAAACCAGTAGGAAATATGAAAATATGCTATTTAGTTCTTTACGGAACTATTGTTCTTTCTTTTGTAATAGCGTAATCCTATACTACGAGCTGCAGATATTCTCCATGTTCCTTTCATAATACAATTGTAACTACCAGAACAGAAAACTTTTGTTGTTGTCTATTATTAGAACCTACACATGGATGCAATGCAAAATGATAGTCATCGTCGCCATTCGCCAACATAGAAATCTAACGCAGATACTTCATTTGGTAAATTCTTCACCCAGTTTTAAAAAACTCCGCTTCTTCCAATATCTGTCGATAATTCTATTTTGAGCGTCATACCTGCCAATCATGCAAAGCTTATATTACGTTACCTGCTGTCGTAAACCCAATTATCATGGCGCCGTGGTGAAGAAACGCAATCAGCAGGTATTTCGTGCTTCCTAACATGAAAGCAACAACAGAGCGTTTTGCTTGTTGATCATGTACTCTTGAGAGCCATTCCTCAATTATCTATATTCAGATATTGTATTGCAATCCCAAATTATTTATTTATGTATAGCCACATAAGAAAAGGCCTCCATGGTTTAGACGGCAGCACGCCGGCCTCTCACCACTGGGTCCATGGTTCAAATCCCGGTCACTCGATGTGAGATTTGTGCTGGACAAATCGGAGCCAGGCAGGTTTTCTCCGGGTATTCCGGTTTTCCCTGTCACAAATTTCATTCCAGCAACACTCTCCACTATCATTTCATTTCATCTGTCATTCATTTAATCATTGTTCCCAGGGTTTGGCAGCCGGCATAGTTCATATCCTCGCCACTAGATGGGGGCTTCATTCATTCCATTCCCTGACCCGCTCGGTCGACTGGATGCAGGCCGTGGATTTTCATCGCCACAACAAACCCATTCATATCGGTTAAAATATGAAGGAAAATTATGCAATATAAATATACAGCATGACGGATTAAGGGTTATATTTGAATTGTAATATTAACAGTAGGGGAAGTTGGGAGATTAAGAGTCCCCTCTCAAACATTTTCTCTCGCGCCCCCCTTCAGGAACAGAAAGTATCTAGACCCCCCCCCTCGCCCCTCGCCTCCTCCCCACCCCGTTATTCTTCTTTCCATTCTTATCACTTCTCATAGGCTACTTTGCACAACAATGGAAGATGGATCGCAATATCTACAGTATTTGCTTCTGCCTAAATAGGCCTACTGCAATTACAAGTTACAGTAGGTTAATAATAATAACACACATTTTACTCTTCTTAGAGCACATCAAATTCAGCAACTTTTTGTAAAAAAAAAAGAACAAAAAATCGAATTTTGGTCTGTATATTACCAAAGGAGGGCAAGGACTATCACTTTCATGGGGTCTCTGTTCACCGCTGCTAATAAACCATTTATGCATGGGTAATTACGTTACTTGTATTAGTTTATTGTAAATCGGGCTTACCACTTTTACTGAAAATGCATTAGAATTAACCCGTTCACTCATTGGATTTGATCTGGCTGCAAAGGCCTGGCTAAATTCGAGTTGACAATGGCAGAAATAGTAGAATCTATTCTTGTAAGAAAGTGGCGGTCACATTGTCAAGAGGCTTATTGTCATTAGTGGTTGTTAAGGATATACCATCTTCTGGAAAGGAAAGGAGGAGGGTGAATGTCGTATTCATGGTGTGGGCTTCGCTGTGAAGACCAAACTGGTAAATTATCACCAACTTACGCCCATTGCAATCAGCGAAAGGCTCATGACTCTCCGCATACCACTCTCAGGAGGTTCCTTTATGATACTCATCTCTGCCTATGCTCCTGCCTTAGATTCTGATGATGAAGTAAAGGCTCAGTTCTATAATCAGCTAAGTGAAATCATCTCCAAGGTACCATCTGCAGATAAACTCTTGCTCCTCGGTGACTTCAATGCCAGAGTTGGGAAAGATCACAGGCTATGGAATAATGTGATGGGCAAACAGGGACTTGGAAAATGTAATCCCAATGGACTGTTGCTTCTTGGTCTTTGTGCAGAACACGAACTTTTCATTACCAACTCGCAGTTCCGGCTACCTGACCGCTTCAAAACCACGTGGATGCATCCTCGTTCCAAACATTGGCACATTCTTGATTATATCATTACCCGGCAATGTGATAAGAAGGACACTCTTATTACCAGAACAGCAAGGAATATAGACGATTGTTGGACAGATCATAAACTTCTTATATGTAAGCTCAGGATATCCATCAGACCTAAACCACCTAGGAACATCAAAAATTTGCCAAGAAAGAAGTTTAATACATCCAAACTTCAGGATGAATCCATGTACAAACATTTTGGAAACAGGATCGTCACCCAGTTATCAGAAAACCCAGTAACAAATGATATTCAGCAAGAATGGGCCACATTACAGAAGATTATCACACAGTCAGCTGAGGAAACCATTGGTTTTATAGTGCGGAAAAGACAAGACTGGTTTGATGACAACAATGAGGAAATTCTGTCTCTCATCAATGCCAAAAGGAATGCCTATCTTGCCCATCTTCAAGACCCAACTTCCAACACAAAGAGAGATAAACTACTGGAACTCAAGGGTAAATGCCAGACGCAGATAAGGATGATTAAAAATACTTGGTGGCAACAGAAGGCTCAGTAACTGCAGAGGCTATCGGATGCTCGAGACTTGAGGAACTTCTATGCCGTACACAAGGAAATATATGGACCATCTCGCTCATCATCAGGTACACTGAAAAGCGCTGATAATTCTACTACCTTTACTGATAGTCAAGAAATCTTGGAACGCTAGAAGGAGCACTTCTCCAATCTCCTACATCGTCCATCAGAAGCTGCTGAAGACTTCCTCTGTGATGTGCCGCAACAACCTGAACAACTGTGGTTGGCAGTACCTCCTACTTATCATTAATTCAGTGCAGCTCTCACCTAATTGAAACCCATAAAAGCACCTGGCCCATATAACATCCCTCTGGAACTAATTCAAGCCGGAGGTCATTCCCTCAAAACAAGAATTTTCATCCTTATCCTCAGAATATGGGAATAAAGAAAGGTACCTGGAGACCTAAAGAATGCCACTATCGTCACTATCTTTAAAAAGGGTGATCGCAGTGTTTGTGGCAACTACCGTGGTATATCACTGCTATCAATTGTGGGGAAGATTCTTGCAAGAATTCTACTTAACCGCCTCAAGGTTATCTCTGAGAGGATCCTCCCAGAGTCACAATGCGGATTTAGAACTTCCAGAAGCACAATTGACTTGATTTTCTGTGTGAGACAGCTACAAGAAAAATGTAGAGATCAACAGAATCCACTCTTCTTAGTCTTTTATGACTTGGAAAAGGCATTTGATTCGGTTCCAAGACCAGCCATGTGGGCAGTGCTGAAGCGGTTTGGTTGCCCTCAGCGTTTTGTAGATCTAATCAAAGCTCTCCATGATGGCATGACAGGTCAGGTTTGCCATCAGAATAAGATGTCCGATGAATTTCCCATTACCCATGGACTGAAACAAGGATGTGTACTGGCTCCAATGCTTTTTGCGCTGTACTTGGCTGCAATGCTTTATGATTCACCCACAAACATCCCAGGTGTGGAGATCAAGTATCGTTTTGATGGAGAGCTTTTCAACCTAACTCGTCTCCGCTCCTTGAGGAAAACTCAGGTTACTAAGGATACTAACATGTTGTATGCAGATGATGCTGCGTCACCAACTCTCACACCAGAAGAGCTGCAAGAGTCAGTTAACTGTTACAAAAGTGCATGTGATCGCTTTGGTCTTACCATAAATGTCAATAAGACTAAAGTCTTGGCACAAGCTTCACCAGGCACACCTCTTCCTCAGTTCAATATCTCCATTTCAAATTTGCCATTAGAACAGGTTGACCACTTCTCGTACCTGGGCAGTACCATTTCTGTGAGCTGTACCTGTGAGCAGGATGTGGATAAGAGAATTGGCGCAGCCCATGCAGCATATGGACGATTAGCGCACCGGGTCTTCATGAATCAAGATCTGTCCATGAGTACAAAGCTTATGGTGTACATAGCAGTAGTCATTTCTACATTGTTGTATGGCTGTGAAACGTGGACCCTTTACCGACGTGATCTTAGGAAGCTTGAGCGTTTCCACCTACAAAAACTTCGATCAATCCTGAGGATTAAAAGGGAAGACCGCATTACCAATATTGCTGTTCTGGAAAAAGCTCAAATCAACAGCATAGAATCATCCATAATAGGTCACCAATTTAGATGGATTGGTCATGTCCATCGGATGGATGATGTGAGATTACCTCGTCAAATGCTATATGGTGAGTTATGCTATGGACCCAGACCTCATGGTGGTCCTAAGAGGCGCTACAAGGACCAATTTAAGCTGACCCTGAAATTGACAGGTCTTGATTCACAAACCTGGGACATGCTGGCTGAAGACCGCTCAACTTGGAGCCGTACCATCTCGGATACTGTAAAGACGTTTGAAAGGGATCGACGCATACATGAAGAGGCCAAGCGTCAAGCTAGGAAACTTCGAGCAGCCCAACCACGTCCTCCTCCACCAATACTATGCGACTTGTGTGGTCGCTTGTTCCATGCCAGGATTGGACTCTTTAGTCACCGTAAACATATCCACAAACTGGACTGAAGGAAGAAGATTTATACTCGGATTCGAGTTAAAGCCGATGATGATGATGATGGTTGTTAAGTGTTTGGTAAGGAGATGTCGCTGTGGGTGGCAGGTGAAAGGCTGCTGTGTGGGAAATACTAATCTACACCTTTTCTCAGAATTCCTGCTGGTAGGATCTACTGGTCAGTTATTTTTAAATAAGACAGTAAGAGCACTAGTTCATTAGTCTTGAATGTTGAGTGCGTCGTTTTTGACACTCCTAACGCTTTCTTCATGTATCTTGCCTTCACTCCTTCCAACGTAGATAGATTCTTCAATGTTAGGTGTGACCAGATGATTCCTATGCCACACGTCAGTATTGGTAAAATCTTTACCCGGAATAGCAGCATCGCCGTCTCTTGGCTGAGGGATCGAATGTTTCTTATTTCGTGCATTATCATTATCGCTTTAGTTGCCTTTTCTGATATGTGTTTTGTGAAGCATTTTGCGGTCGTTTGTAGAGTAATTCCTAAATACTTGATTTCTGATACTATTTTCAGTTTTCTTTCCCTTATGTGTATCCTAGCTGATGCGGGGGCTCTTCCTCCGTTTCTAAAGATCATTGTGTTCGTCTTAGATATGTTAATGACCAAGTTATTCTTGGAGCACCATTTATTCACCTCGTTTATTGTTGCCTGGAGTTCTGTTATGTCTTTGGAGACAATTACGATGTCATCTGCGTATGCGCACGAGAAGATTCCCTCTTTGCGGGTAATTCCAAGGATTTCTTCGGTTGCTAGTATGAACAGCAGAGGGCTAAGTGGGTCGCCCTGCAGTACTCCATTTGTTTGTATGATCGGTTATGACATGGCAAGGTTATCTGAGACGCATATTTCGTTCCAGCTCAGCAGTGTGTTAATGAGGTTCGACCATATGTTGTTTTCCCCTAGTGTTTCCTTGAGTTTTTCTATCACTAGTTGACTGCTTAGTAGGTCGAAGGCTTTCGTGAAGTCTATGAAGACAGTATAAAATTTTTGTTTTTCCTCTAGGGCTTCCCAAATGTGTTTCAGTAAGATTTCGATTGCCTGCAGGGTTGATCTTCCCTTTCTGAACCCGAATTGATTTTCTGGCAGGTGATATCTGCTGGCGAAGGAAACTTTCCTCATCGAAGATCTCAGGACAAGCATACTCCTACCTAACACGTGCGCCTCACAGAACCTGCTAGCAACACTGAATAGGAAAAGAGAGGAAATTCATCCGACATTCTACAGCACAGGAGCCATGGTAGACCGTGCGTGGACAAAGGAAAACGTCGAAATCAGACACGTCATCACTAGGTTGGCAGTCCATGGATTCCACCACCTGATATGCAAGAACACAAACTTCCGCGAACCAAATATAGACTGTGAATGTAGGCTGTGTGAAACGGCATGTTATCGTTATCACATCGAAATATGCACAAAAAGGACAAAGTCATTATCTGAATATGCAAACATGTAAAACTTCTATTTCATCTTGGCTATTTGGCCGCAATAAAGATTTATTAGTCTTGAATGGTCGTGGGAGCTTCATAACTATGATAGGTGCATATATATGAGGAGAAGAATATTTGTTACAGGATATGAAATGTAAATATTTCAAACAAGGCTGGCACCCCCCCCCTTTTTTCACTCTCTGCCCCCCCCCCCCCCACCCCCCCTACTTCGAAGATCTCTGTCCTAGGGCAGGGTTCTCCATCTCAACTGCCCTCTGGCCAGCTAGTAATATCTCCCAAAGAGACAGGTTGGTTAGTTCCTCAGTTTAGGGGCTGCGAAAACGTGGTCATGTAGCCCCGTGTACTTTGGTGTGTGTAGAATCTGTCTGATAACCGGTGTTAATTGTGATGGCTGTATTAGTGTGTGTTATCTGTAATTCAGGTAGGGACTGCAGACGATCAATTTCAAGTAG
The DNA here is from genome assembly GCA_946902985.2 of Meconema thalassinum. Classification (NCBI taxonomy): domain Eukaryota; kingdom Metazoa; phylum Arthropoda; class Insecta; order Orthoptera; family Tettigoniidae; genus Meconema; species Meconema thalassinum. Next base: position 147,643,015 of record OX336390.1, on the reverse strand, counting down.
TTCCTACTATTGCTGCCAACTGCTACCGTTAACGACACCTAGCTGTGAACTTGGCTACTAGATGCCATCGCAACCGGCACCTTGTGGTGAACGTTGGAGCTTAACAGAGCGTTAATCGTATCTAACCTACAAATTTAGTTTCACACAATTGTAGTTAGTGAAAGATTCTTTTGCATGCCATAAATCTATGACATGGGCCCACCGGCTTCACTTCCAAAGGAAGGCATACTGAGGGAATTTTGACGCTCTTAAATATCTGACGACTTCGGCCGGTTTTGAACCCGCGAACTTGGGTATAGAAGCTCTATCATTTGTCCCCTTCAGTAAATATTGTACTTATATATTCAGATGGGCTGATAACCTCGATGTTCCGTCCCCTGAAACAGCAATAGCCACCATTATTGCAGTAGATAAATCCAAAGGCTTGAGATGAATCTACAGTAGCATTGCCATAATTCAGAAACTTTCTTTGACTGTCATATCTGCGGAAAGTTTACGAGGCCTTCCTCTGGCTAGCAATAAAGAAGGGAAATAATAACACACCCACTACTTTAACAGTCCAAACGAGGTCTTGATCTTTGTTCCTTCCTTCTTGTCAGTAAAAACGTGGAACTGATGCGACGTTTCTTTAAGCTTGGCAAACGTACGGGGATCGTAAAAATAATCCGCTCCAAAGAAATGGGTCAACCCCGCTATTGACATGGCTGGAGCTAACAGAGGGTAATATTACCAAACACTCCAATAAACAAACCTCACTTTTCTCAACAACCTGAGTGTACTGCTTCTGCTTCTGTTTCCGGTAGCTTGATACATCCGTCTCCATTGGTTCAGCCATTAAACGGTTTGCCCCGCAGCGTAGCCGAATGCAACACGGCAACAATGTGGCTCTGAAGACCAGAGATAGAACGTTTTAAGCCCGGCGTTCCCAGCGCTGCGGCCTAGTGAGAGTGTTTTTACATACTCTTTCTAGGCGAATGTTGTGATGGTACCTTGTCTTCTCTGTATATATAACAAGTAGTTCCGTGAAGAACTATACAGCCTATTTTCATATATCCTACTTATGTTAATTCCCACTATCAACATACACAATTTCAGTTTGATTGCTGTAATAGATTCGTAGATATTGAGAACCGACTAAATATTTCGGATGGTCGCCATGTTGGATTTTATATATGTAGGTCCTAGAGTTATGTACTGTTACATGCAGATTATTGTGAACGAGTAGTATTCAAACCTCAATCGCATAATTAGGACACAAGAAAAAACAAGGAGATTTAAAATTTTTTCACAGCTGCCATCTTGAGGTTATGGAAACAATTGAAATAAATTAGATGCCAGTGGATTCGTATAAGGATTTACTGTACCAAGTTTCACTGCACGCGGATGGTTAAATTGCGAGAAACGTCCATGTGAATATTTATAATTCGCGTCACCGCCATGTTGGATTTGTGATCACCAGGTTATTTAAAGTCCTATAGGTGAACTTAAGTTCATAGCCCCTATGAACATTAAAAAATGCAGTTTGATTGCTAAAATAGATTCGTAGATATTCAGTATCGTCTAAATATTTCGGATGGTCGCCATGTTGGATTGTTAAATGAATAGCCCATAGAGTCATGTACCATTAAAGGAAAATTATTGCATAGGTTCATTATTCAAACTTTCACTTCGATCGCATGACTACATCACAAGAAATAAAAACTTAATTTTAAAATTCGCACTGCCGCCATCTTGAGGTTATGTAAACAATTGAAATAAATTAGATACCAGTGGATTACAATGGGTATAAATATTTCCTGTACCAGGTTTCAGTGCGCTTGGAACATTAAATCGCGAGAAAGGTCTATTTAAAATGTTCAAATTCGCTTGGCCGCCATGTTCGTTTTGTAGTTAACCGGTTTTTGAAAATCTTATAGATGGACTTCCAGTAGTGCCCTTTATCTCAGTACAAAATTTTAGGGAGATACCGCTAATAGTTTCAGAGATATAGAATGCCGGTGAAATATTTCGCACATCCGCCATCTTGTGATTATGTAAACAATTGAACGAAGTTAGATGTCGGCGCATTACAATGTATATAAACATATACTGTACCATGTTTCATTGCGTTTGGTTGGTCAAATCGCGAGAAACGTCTATTTAAAAGTCGCAAATTCGCTTGGCCGCCATGTTCGTTTTGTAGTTACCAGGTTTTCAAAAGTCACATAAGTGAACTTATAGTAGTTCCCTCTATCACCATAGAAAATGTCAGGGTAATATCGGTAATAGTTTCGGAGATATTGAATGCTGGTGAAATATTTCGCACAGCCGCCATGTTGGATTGGTGAGTCGTAACAAAATTTGAAGGGCACGGACGAGGTCGCCGGGAATAGTGCTATGAACTTTCCGAGTTTCATTGAAATCGCTCCTGCCGTTTAGATTTTATTAGGGGGGGACACACACACGAATCACACACACACACACACACACACACACACACACGCACGCACACACACACGGACAAAAGGTGATCTCATAAGCCTATTTTTTCAAAATTGAAAATAGGCTAAAAATGAAAGTTTGTCTGTTTTTTCGGAATTTCCACGGAATTTTGAGTAATTAACGCGTTTTAGACTGGTTTATGACGGTTGCGCGCAAAAACAATTTTTTTTGTCTGTTTGTCTTTTTGTCTGTTTGTCTGTGTACAATTTTGCACGCGCATCACTCGAGAACGGCTGAGTGGATCAACATAAAATTTGGTACAGGAGTCCATCAGAGGCACGAGAGTAATCGTTGATGTAACTCTTCTCCGTACCTCTCATAAAAGAGGAAGGAAGCTTGTAGTTTAACGTGACCGTTAATCTCGAGATCATAAGCCACGGGACCTCCTTTTTACGTGGAATCCGAACCACAGGACATGGCATTTCACTTCGAAAATCTCACATGCATTGACCGGGAATCGAACCCGGACCGCCTTGGTGAGAGGCATACAGCTAGACCGCTGTATGCCTCTCACCAAGGCGGTCCGGGTTCGATTCCCGGTCAATGCCTTGGTGAGAGGCATACAGCGGTCTACCCCCTTAAAATGCATGCTGAAATGGGCGTAGAAAAACGTGACAAAGCTCATTTTCAGCGTCTCAATGTGAGAAACAAAACTCGGGTGCCCTACGGGCCCCGAAAACCACATTTTAAAGTCCTAAAACCAATAGTTTTTGAGATATACCCAGACAACTAATTTCATTTATTGAGCTATTAAAAGAATGCAGGCCGGTAACCATGGCAACACGATCTCAGAAGTCAATCTATTTCTGTAAGACACAATGCCATTCCATTTATTAGCCTATTTTCAATTTTCAAAAATAAAAATAAAAACAAGATGTTCGGGAAAGAACATATAGCCTACTTTCTCCTAAATGTATGGGTATAGTTATAACTCTCTGTCCTTATCATCTCCTAATTTCTTCCTATTTGAAGTGCAAATTGGCACACAGGATTTGAACAGTGGCGTTCAAACCATAGTTTATAATTTACCCCAGCATTTTGCAATTTCATCAGCAAACACTCCAAACACCGACTACTTACAATAATTGAAACTTTGTTGCTCTAATAAGGCCCATCTACAATGCGCAGTCGGCAGTCCGTAGTTGGTAGTCCCCGGTCGGCAGTCGCGATCGACTCCGTGTATACTATAGGCACCATACACAACATGAAGTTGCAGTTGGTAGCTGGCAGTTGGCAGTCGCGAATTTTATCCTTGACTGCCAACTACTCGACTGCAGCAATGTAATAGCCAATCAGAGCAGATCAGAAACTGACGTCACGTTGTTGTTCTGTGTCGTATACGAATGATATAGGACTAAGTGAAGTAACTTCGCAAGCCGTTAATTTATAGGCTAATCTTAAATACACGGTATAACAAAATAATCCATCCCCAAATCATCCATATTGCAAGTTTTGAGGTTATCAACAACGCCTCTGTGCACAAGGAATAAACGAATGTTACTGTATTATTACTCCTAGCAGTCGTTAAGACTGGGTTCACTAACTGGCCGGTATAGAGCGCTGCTCGAATCTATAGTTTCTGCATAGTACAACTGAAGGCTGGTAGATGTCACTCCGGTGGAGAATGTCGTTTTTTTTTATATATAATTTCCATTGCAAAAAGCACCATATAACGCTTTATTTTATAACGTCTCAGTACTCAAGAATCAATGAATATAAAAAAATCAAGCAAAAAAGTTCTACTCTGATTGGATTTGAACCCCGGCCAGCCACATGAGAGACGGGAGGTCTAACCACACACCTAATCGTACACTCATAACTCACGCGTTATCGATCAAATACATATAACGTACTGTATTAGCAAATAATCACTTGGACTGAAGATTTCTTCACTGGAGTGTATTTCAAACCGAGTTCATTTCATATTAAGTTCATTTAATTTTTATCAGTAGGTTATATTGCATGCAACATACTGAAATTAGTAAAATGTAGGTCAGAACGAGAGATCAGCTGCCATCTTGTCAAATAGCCGAGACGATTCAGATTTTTTAAGTAACTTCTAGATTATAATATTTCAATATAAACTTTTAATTTCGAACGAACCACGTCGCTTAGAACAGATTAAACGATTCATGGTTCGATGTGCACAAGGAATAAACGAATGTTACTGTATTATTACTCCTAGCAGTCGTTAAGACTGGGTTCACTAACTGGCCGGTATAGAGCGCTGCTCGAATCTATAGTTTCTGCATAGTACAACTGAAGGCTGGTAGATGTCACTCTGGTGGAGAATGTCGTTTTTTTTTTAATACATAATTTCCATTGCAAAACGCACCATATAACGCTTTATTTTATAACGTCTCAGTACTCAAGAAACAATAAATATAAAAAAAATCAAGCAAAAAAGTTCTACTCTGATAGGATTTGAACCCCGGACAGACACATGAGAGACGGGAGCTCTAACCACACAGCCAATCGTACACTCATAACTCACGCGTTATCGATTAAATACATATAACGTTCTGTATTAGCAAATAATCACTTGGACTGAAGATTTCTTCACTGGAGTATATTTCAAACCGAGTTCATTTCATATTAAGTATATATAATTTTTATCAGTAGGTTATATTGCATGCAACATACTGAAATTAGTATAATATAGGTCAGAACGAGAGATCAGCTGCCATCTTGTCAAATAGCCGAGACGATTCAGATTTTTAAAGTCACTTCTAGATTATAATATTACAATATAAACTTTTAATTTCAAACGAACCACGTCGCTTAGAACAGATTAAACGATTCTTGGTTCGATAATCGGAACTGGTGGGTCCCATGTTATGGATTATAAATTTTGCATAATTCACACGGCCGCCATCCTAAAATGGTACAATTGATGACCTTGTAGTTTGGGCACAAGACGCGTCCCATATGAAGGTAGGTTGTTACCAAATTTGGTAAAGATCCGATGATTAGTTTGGTCGTAATGCATTATTAAGTTTTGACCATTCGATTGGCCGCCATTACCTTTTGGTAAAGATGGCGGCAATATAAAACATGACACTGAGGTGCCCTTTGATAGTGCTACCTCTGTATCAAATTTCGTTCAATTCGGTTTAACCGTTTTCGAATTGATAGGTGGGGGGAGGGGACAGACATTCAGAGTACACACACTCACACACACACACACACACACACACACAGACTCACACACATACACACACACAGACAGACACACTTTTTTTTCGCCCTGTAGTGATCTCATAAGTCTACTTTCATTTTTTGCAAAAATCGAAGTAGGCTAATAAGCTTATGAGATTACCTTTTGTCCGTGTGTGTGTGTGTGTGTGTCTGTGTGTGTGTGTGTGAGGAGTGTGTGTGTGTGTCCCTAATAAAATCTAAACGGCTGGAGCGATTTCAATGAAACTCGATAAGTTCATAGCACTATTCCGGACGACCCCGACCGTGCCCTTCAAATTTTCTTACCTCTCACCAATCCAAAATGGCGGCTGTGTGAAATATTTCACCAGCATTCAATATCTCCGAAACTATTCGCGATATCTCCCTGGAATTTTTGACGGTGATAAAGGGAAGTACTAGAAGTTCACCTATGGTACTTTTGAAAAACTGGTAACTACAAAACCAACATGGCGGCCACGCGAATTTGCGACATTTAAATAGACGTTTCTCGCGATTTAACCAACCAAACGCAATAAAACTTGGTACAGTATATGTTTATACACATTGTAATGCACCGACATCTAACTTGGTTCAATTGTTTACATAACCACAAGATGGCGGATGTGCTAAATATTTCACCGGCATTCTATATCTCGGAAACTGTTAGCGGTATCACCCTGAAATTATGTATGGAGATAAAGGGCACTACTGGATGTTTATCTATAAGACTTTCAAAAACCGGTTAACTAAAAAAACGAACATGGCGGCCAAGCGAATTTGAAAATTTTAAATAGACCTTTCTCGCGATTTAATGTTTCAAACGCAATGAAATCTGGTATGGAAATGCTTATACACATTGTAATGCACTGGTATCTAATTTAGTTCAATTGTTTACATAACCTCAAGATGGCGGCTTTGAAAATTTTAAAATTAAGTTTTTATTTCTTGTGTCGTAATCATGCGATCGAAGTGAAAGTTTGAATAATGAACCTACGCAATCATTTTCCTTTAATGGTACATGACTCTATGGCCTATACATTTAACAATCCAACATGGCGACCATCCGAAATATATAGACGGCTCTGAATATCTACGAATCTATTATAGCAATCAAACTGAATTTTTATGGTCATAGCGGCTATGAACTTAAGTTCACTTATAGGACTTCAAATAACCTGGTGATCACAAATCCAACATGGCGGTGACGCGAAGAATAAATTTCCACATGGACGTTTCTCGCAATTTAACCATCCGAGTGCAGTGCAACTTGGTACAGTAAATCCTTATACGAATGATAATCCACTGGCGTCTAATTTGTTTCAATTGTTTCCATAACCACAAGATGGCAGCTGTGCAAAATTTTAAAATCTCCTTGTTACTTCTTGTGTCCTAATCATGTGATTGAAGTTTGAATGCTACACGTACACAATAATCTTCATGTAACAATACATAACTTTAGGACCTACATATATAAAATCCAACATGGCGACCATCCGAAATATTTAGTCGGTTCTCAATATCTACGAATCTATTACAGCAATCAAACTGAAATTTTGTATGTAGATGGATGAAATTAACTTAAGTTGGTTATTTGAAAATAGGCTGTATAGTTCTTCACGGAACTACTTGTTACATTTCTGTGAACGTTCGCAAACGGCTATACGGTTATCACGGAACCAACTTAAGCTGTAAAATTCATCAATACGTATATAATGCGCTTAAGGGGGTCAAGGGGGTACTAAAGAACTATTATATCCCTATCCCCATATTATTAAATTATTATTATTATTATTATTGTATTATGGCGTACAAGGACGAGCAAAACTCATTTTCAGCCCCTCAGTGGCTTGGAGGCTACTAAGTTTTAAGACTCTAATACCACGTTTCTGACATATTCCCAGAAAACTAATTTCATTTAATAAACTAATAGTTTTTGAGATATACCCAGAAAACTAATTTCATTTATTAAGCTATTAAAAGAATGCAGGCCGGTAACCATGGCAACACGATCTCAGAAGTCCTCGTGGCGCAGTGGCTAGCATTGTTGACTGTCACCCCCGAGGTACCGGGTTCGATCCCCAGCTTTACCAAGAATTTAAAAGTCTTGGTATGGTCTGGTACGGGGTCTTCCAGCCTCGTGATGCAAAATGGGAACTTACCGGATGCTATGGTAGGAGGAGGAGTTGAAAGGAACTGGCCAGCCTACCACACGCAAACTCCGGCTCGGGATGCCTGGTTAGTAATCCCTTGACTTAGTCATGGGTTCTTATTCAGGTCGCCTACGTCCCTGGAGGGGATATGGCACTCTTTTATTTTATAAACTAATAAATAGATGACGAGTACAGAAGAAGACCAAATCAGGAGCTATATAGATAAACTGAGAAAATCACAGATGTGGCCAGGAAGAGACGTCTGGCTTTCTATGGACATGTCTCATGGATGAACCCAACAAGACTAACAAACCGGCTTCTCAACTACTGGGGGAAGAGAAAGAGTGTGGCACCGTCGCTAACAGTAGTTAACAAGGATATCCAAGAACTGAAGATAATGAAAAGTTATATTAGAAGCCGATCGCATCTCAGAAAGATACTTAAACAGAAGAGTTTCCAGGACAGACCACCCTGCAAGAAAACCGGCATCATCTGGAAAAAGGAGAGGAGAATGCGCGAATATTGGGCAAACATCAATTCCCTCGCCAAGCTGAAAAGTTGAACATCGTGATCCTTATCTGGCCCATCCGAAAGAAGAAGAACAAGAAGAAACTAATGAAGTAATGCAAGACGGTAACCGTGACAACAGTATCACAAGAGGTGGCATCCAACTTTCCATCTATTTCTGTAAGAAGCAATGTCACTCAATTTATTAAATTTCTGTTAAAGTTTGCAAATGGCTATAAGGTTATCGTCGAATCAAAGGGGGTTAAGGGGTACCATAGAATTTTTACACGTGACTTACACGTGCGATATGCGATATGTTGCACAGAAGGTCTATTATACCTCCAAACAGCAACATTATTTTCAAAAATTCCTGAATTGTAATAGTGTTTTTTTGCAGCTTTTGGGAATTTGGGCCATTGGAGGCTAAAAATCCCGAATTTAATGCACCTTGACCTTTATAATTTATTAAAGGGGTCTTCCAGGGGATGGGGACTTTCCACAACGGAGAGGGCCAGTTTTAATTTGACATATATTGCGTTTCGTCTACGAGGTTTTCAATATTATTTTCACGTCAGGAAGTACACGTTAGGTGAATTTAGTTTGAGAGCACATTTTAAGTAATCATATTTTTGTCGACAAACGGGTTCATCGTAAAGATGATTTTCTTCGATACTGTGTGGTTGATATATATTTATGTTTTTGTACGCCTATAATTAATGTTCGGGTGCTTTGAGCATTGTAAAATTAGGTATTGTAACCATGAGCCAATACACCAATCATTTAGAACTCTTCAACCTACTTCTCATAGAAGGGTGGGTATAAGGAACAACTTTTCAAAATACAGTACTTGCTAAAATAGTCGAAAAATAAAAATTCTCCTTGAAGGACGACAAAAGCACATGTTGCGCTTCTCAATGTGTGATACAAAACTAGGGAGTCTATAAAGGGTCTCCAAAATCCACATTTTACGGCCCTTAAATTAACAGTGTCTGCGATATACCCAGAAAACTAACTTCGTTCCGATAAACTTATGAAGGAATGCCAAGCCCCTAACCATTGGAACAGTATCTCAATTGATAACGTCTGGTTATTAATACCGAAGACCATTCGAAGAGCGGGTACTTCTGCTAGTAACCGTATATAGGGCAGAATATTATCTCTATATACAGTAGTATAAGGCAAAGTCACGGATTCTTGGGTGTAACGGGTAATCTCGAGAACCACTGGATGGATTTTGATGTGGTTTTCACCATTATTTCAAGGATTTCTGGAGGAAGGTTTCTGTAGACAAAAATATTCATTTATGACCAAAAGAGGCCGAGCAGTAACAATTTCAATGAATTGAGTCGAAGAAAAACTTACCGTCCGTGTGCCTTTTAAGCTTACGCTTGGTAAACTGATAAAAATATCTATATACTATGAGTGTAAGAATTGATTAGCATGAAAAGTTCTACATGAAAGTCCGCGACAGCATATCTCTATCATTAATACTCCCCTCACTATAACCCAAGTGTTTGTACGTTTTCATTTCTTCTAACAATCTCCATTTTGTGTAAATTAAAATTACAAGCTAGCAAGCCTATCACCTCAGCTTCAGCCAGCTTCAAACTGTCGAGTCGTGTCGAGTTAAGACTTCAGAGAAAAGTCCAATCTGAGTCCATCCATTCAGAGAAATGTATATGTGTTTAGAGTTTCGCTGTTCACCTCGACCTTTCTGAATTGCCTTTGGAACCTGCCGTCCGTGCGCCGTTTAAGCTTACGCTGGGTAAACCATTAATGATACCAGGTGAAGGCTGGGCGGGTCGCTAATTAAAGATATTTTATTTGTATATATTTTAATTTAATTATTTTAGCCTAATTGTAATTATTAGTCTTTTAATATGTTAGAACTATTCAATGTTTATATTAATCTTCTTTAGTCATTTGGGCCACCTGTGGGCCATGGTGCCTGCATTTTAGCTGTCGTCTGCCTTTACTGGTGTTCTTGGTGGATTGTTAGGCGGCTGCTTTCGTTCTGAAATGTTGAGTCTTTCTATTGGACCAGTAGTATCTCATTTCCTTGCTGAACTCTCTCTTACGTTCCTGGGCGTGTTGTGGTGAACGTCTGCCATGCATGCGAGGAAAGGCCTGGTTTCAACTGTCAGATGGTAGCGACTCCTGTAATTTATTGTGTCTTGCTGAATATTAAGTCAAGCAAGTTCTCAATTTGTTTGATCCACAGGGACCGTTGGCGTTATCCTTCTTGGCTACCTTGAAGATCTTATAAGACAGCCTGTGGTGGTCCATTCTGAACAGGTGGCCTTAGAAAGCCAGACGTCTCCATCTAATGGCATCGGTGAGGTTTTCCTCGTTTATTTTTATTTTTATAATTTATTTTATATAATCTTAATTACTTTTAATTTTTTTAAATCAATGTTTAGCCTACTTTCATATATGAAACAAGATGTTCAGTAAAGAACATATAGCCTACTTTCTCCTAAATGCATGGGTATTGTTATAACTCTTTGTCCTTTTCAAGGAGTATAATTGAATGTTGGTTGTAGTAGCTTGTTGAAATACAACGTGCTATAGGGATATTAAACATGAATATGAGGTGCCCTTTGCTAGTGCTACCTCTGTAAAAAATTCATTCAATTCGGTTTCACAGTGTTTGAATTGATCTGTGGAATGGATTTGCACACATACATGGCCGCTATTTGCAAACTATTTGGCTGATGACCTTGTAGTCAGTCATAAGATGCTTTCCACAAAAAGGCATGTTGTTGCAAAATCCGGTAGAGATCAAATTATTAGGATGGTCGAAATTTGATTTAAGCTTTTAACATTTGGGTGGCCGTCATTCCGTTTCCGTCAAGATGGCGGCGATATAAAACATGACACTGAGGTGCCTTTTGCTAGTGCTACCTCTGTACCAAATTTCGTTCAATCGGTTTCACCGTGTTTGAATTGATAGGGGGAATCTATTTGCACACATACTTGGCCACCATCTGCAAACTATTGGGCTGATGATCTAGCAGTTTGGTCAGAATATGCTTCCCGCATAAAGATTTGTTGTTGCAAAATTTGGTAGAGACTAGATTATTAGGTTGGTCGTAATTACATATTAGCCTTTAACATTTGGGTGGCCGCGATTACGTTTCCGTCAAGATGGCGGTGATATAAAACATGACACTGAGGTGGCCTTTTCTAGTGCTACCTCTGTACCAAATTTCGTTCCATTCGGTTTCACCGTGTTCGAATTAATAGGGGGAATCGATTTTCACACAAAGATGGCCGCCATCCGCAAAATATAAGGCTAATGACCTATTAGATTTGTCAAAGGATGCTTCCTCTATAAAGGTATGTTGTTGCAAAATTTGCTAGAGATCGGATGGTTATGTTAGTCGTAATTTGATTTAAGCTTTTAACATTTGTGTGGCCACCATTACGTTTCCGTCAAGATGGCGGTGATATAAAACATGACACTGAGGTGACCTTTGCTACTGCTACCTCTGTACCAAATTTCATTCCATTCGGTTTCACCGTTTTCGAATTAATAGGGGTAATCGATTTTGACACAAAGATGGCCGCCATCCGCAAACTATTAGGCTAATGACCTATTAGATTTGTCAAAGGATGCTTCCTCTATAAAGGTATGTTGTTGCAAAATTTGGTAGAGATCGGATGATTAGGTTAGTCGTAATTTGATTTAAGCTTTGAACATTTGGGTGGCCGCCATTACGTTTCCGTCAAGATGGCGGCAATATAAAACATGACACTGAGGTGTCCTTTGCTAGTGCTACCTTTGTACCAAATTTCGTTCAATTTGCGCTCACCGTGTTCGAATTGATAGGGGGGGACAGACATTCAGAGTCCACACACTCACACACACACACACACACACACAGAGACTCACACACATACACACACACAGACAGACAAACTTTTTTTCGCCCTGTAGTGATCTCATAAGTCTACTTTCATTTTTTGCAAAAATCGAAAGTAGACTAAAAAATGGCTGATGAGATCACCTATTGTCCGTGTGTGTGTGTCCCTAATTAAATCTAAGCGTTCAACCACGTTCAATGTGTCTTAGTGACCATGAGGACCATAATTAAAGCTGCTTTACGGATGAATTCTGCCAGTTTGTAAGGACTTCCCATGCTCGATACTGATGAAATCAGGAGAGACTCAGGTAGTGTGAAGAGTGAATGACTTGTTCGCCCATTTTGTTGCAATTTTGCAGCAATTTCTGTCTGTTTGATGTAAAACAACCTTGCCTTGCCAACACTGAATGCAAATCAATGTGCAATGCGAAAACGTTTTTCGGTTCCTCTGGGTCCAATAGAGAGGTAAGTATCTGCATTGTATTGGTGTCAATATTTCATCTGCAGTTACCGCTATTCGTCGCTCAGCCTCTGGTTCGCTAACAAACCTTCATCCTTTTTTCCCATCTCCGTTGTAGGTATTGTCTTCTTGTTATTCACATTAAATTGGTTTTGGCGAGGCAAATTGTTCGTATGTTCTTCCGGGTTGCCCAATTATTTGCTCTATTTGTCCCAATGATTTGTTGACACTTTCATCCTGGTCATGCTGTCTGGAAGAATCCTCAAACAAAGCTTCTCAAAGGTCTCGAAAGGTATCAAGAATTGCTTGGCGTTCAGGGTAGGCAGATGATGGTGAAGCAACCTTAGCTGAGAAATTATTTTGAAATTGGCTGCCTATTGCACTCTATTCTTTTTAGCCTGCCGGCATTTGCCCCCAAGACAAAGTGGGAAACCACTGTACACCACTTCGAGGATGGCTGAGGTGGTAATCGAACCCCCTCTACTCATTTGGACCAGCCAAGGCTGAGTGGACCCCGTTCCAGTCCTCATACCACTGTTCAAATTTCGTGACAGAGCCGCGAATCGAACCTTGGACCTCCGGGGTGGCTGTTTAGCACGCCGACCACGAAAGCGACTCCTTAATTATTAAACTATCAAATGTTTGATAGCAATAAAATATTTTTTTTAAGAACCATTAGAAATACCTTGATGGCGATATAATATTGTTGTCAAGTTTACTTGCGTAGATGAACAGGAAAAGGGACATTTTCCACAGAAATTATGTGAGAGAAATGTTAATAATGATAATGATAATAATAGTGGTCATATGGCCCAAGCCACCCCGTATATGTCTTTTTAGTTAGTAGCATTTAAGCGATATAGGCTACTCTCGAATTTTGATTCCGTTTAGCGATGTCATCCAGTAGCGAAACCGGAGTTCTATTGGGGACATTCGGATGAGATTTAATAAATTAACCTCCTCAGACCTAGGGCACATATTGTATCTGTCCTTCTCAGTTTAATATTTTTAGCCTACTTTGGATTTTTGCAAAAAATGAAAATAGACTTATGAGATCAACACAGGGCGAAAAAAGTGTGTCTGTCTGTGTCTGTATGTGTGTGTATGTGTGTGTGTGAGTCTATGTGTGTGTGTGCGTGTGTGTGAGTGTGTGTACTCTGAATGTCTGTGTCCCCCTATCAATTCGAACACGGTGAACGCGAATTGAACGAAATTTGGTACAAAGGTAGCACTAGCAAAGGACACCTCAGTGTCATGTTTTATATCGCCGCCATCTTGATGGAAACGTAATGGCGGCCACACAAATGTTAAAAGCTTAAATCAAATTACGACTAACCTAATCATCCGATCTCTACCAAATTTTGCAACAACATACCTTCATGGAGGGAGCATCCATTGACCAAACTAATAGGTCATTAGCCTAATAGTCTGCGGATGGCGGCCATCTTTGTGTCAAAATCGATTCCCCCTATTAATTCGAACACGGTGAAACCGAATGGAACAAAATTTGGTACAGAGGTAGCACTAGCAAAGGGCACCTTAGTGTCATGTTTTATATCGCCACCATCTTGACGGAAACGTAATGGCGGCCACACAAATGTTAAAAGCTTAAATCAAATTACGATTAACCTAATCATCCGATCTCTACCAAATTTTGCAACAACATACCTTTATGGAGGGAGCATCCTTTGACCAAACTAATAGGTCATTAGCCTAATATTTTGCGGATGGCGGCTATCTTTGTGTGAAAATGGATTCCCCCTATCAATTCGAACACGGTGAAACCGAATGGAACGAAATTTGGTACAGAGGTAGCCCTTGCAAATGGCACCTCAGTGTCATGTTTTATATCACCGCCATCTTGACGGAAACGTAATCGCGGCCACCCAAATGTTAAAAGCTAAAATGTAATTACGACCAACCTAATAATCTAGTCTCTACCAAGTTTTGCAACAACATATCTTTATGTGGGAAGCATATTCTGACCAAACTGCAAGATCATCAGCCCAATATTTTGCAGATGATGGCAAAGTATGTGTGCAAATCGATTCCCCCTTTCAATTCAAACAAGGTGAAACCGAATTGAACGAAATTTGGTACAGAGGTAGCACTAGCAAAGGGCACCTCAGTGTCATGTTTTATATCGCCGCCATCTTGACGGAAACGGAATGACGGCCACCCAAATGTTAAAAGCTTAAATCAAATTACGACCATCCTAATAATTTGATCTCTACCAGATTTTGCAACAACATGCCTTTTTGTGGAAAGCATGTTATGACTGACTACAAGGTCATCAGCCAAATAGTTTGCAAATAGCGGCCATGTATGTGTGTAAATCCATTCCCCATATCAACTCAAACACGGTGAAACCGAATTGAATGAATTTTTTTACAGAGGTAGCACTAGCAAAGGGTACCTCATATTCATGTTTAATATCCTTATAGCACGTTGTATTTCAACAAGCTACTACAACCAACATTCAATTATACTCCTTGAAAAGGACAAAGAGTTATAACAATACCCATGCATTTAGGAGAAAGTATGCTATATGTTCTTTACTGAACATCTTGTTTCTTTGTCATCAGAAGTTATTATTATGTCAATTCTAACCCGCATTTCTGCTCCTGAACTCTACGGAGTTAGAGATAAGGTGGGATGTATTTTACAGCCGAATACCCAGTCTAACGTTTAGTTCATCATAGGTGTTAATTAGAGACGAAATAAACGGAGATTCATAAAGCCTGAAGGAAGATGTCTCAGTCTATTATTAAGTATCAATATGATTTCACATGGAGTTGGAAAACAGGGATAACCATTACAAGGACGACCTATGGTGGTATCCGAATCTAGAAATAGCCTGGCCCTATGCACTTGCGACTTAGATCTAGGAACTACCTCGTTCGTTAATATTGTGACCTATAAATCGTGTCCTATTTCTTCAAATACGAGTTATTTGCGCCAATATTCAATATGAAACACAGAAAAGTAAAATTTCTGCTGCAAATATTGTCTTGGGGACCGAAGAGGTTAATTCTGTCCTATAATCACCGACTGAGATAATAATAATAATAATTAAATCGTATGGCCTCGGAAGCCGGGTGAAAGCTTTGTTAATTGACACCCAAAGGGTAGCTTGCATGTCGAATTTCGTTGTTCCTTGAAGCACTATGAAAGTCAAGGAGGTTATATATCTAAGCTCCTTGAACACTATAGCGCTTTCTAGTAGAGAAATGAGGAACTTTGTGTTGGCGAAAACTCCAGAGATTGATTTTGCCATTATGAACACGGCCTACTGAATTCAAATGGGTTCTTTGACATGCCAACATCGTATGACGTGGAGTCGTATTTTTTGCCGCCTTTCAAAAATCGCTTACCACGGCCAGGAGCGAACCTGCAAGCTTGGGTTAGTAGATCGACACGTTGACCACTCACCCACCGTGGCAAGCTACCGACTGCGATTAGAGAGATTGATTACAAGCTGACATTCCAGGACCCGGTGTGACATGGCTTTTCCCCGTTCTTTAATAATCTGACTTCCTGGCCCGGGAATCGAGCCCGCGATATTAATAATTGGAGCGATCTTAGGGTGAAGAAGCAAACACTTGACTTCTGATCTACAGTGGAGATCAATCAATCAATTAATTAGATATCAGTTCTTCGTATGATTTTATTTTATTTTATTTTGCGTATGGCTTTTAGTGCGGGGAGTGTGCGAGGACATGCTTGGCTCGCCGGAGTCTGTAGCTGCTTCAAGCGGACACCCTTGGGGTGAGTTACAAGTTCCGTGCAATTTCAAGTAGTTCCAACTTTCGCCACCAGATATCACTGACACCTAGTGGTGAACGTTGGAAATTTGATACAGCGTTTCAACGAAACTACCCTAGAAATTTAGTTTCACACAAGTTTAGTTAGTGGAAGGTTCTTTATATGGCATAGATCTATGACATGGGACCACCAGATTTACGTCCCCTCCGAAGGAAGGCACACTGAAGGATTTCAACGCTCTTAAAAACTGAAAACTTCTGCCGGGTTTGAACCCGCGATCTTGGGCACAGCAGTTCAGCATGCTACCAACTATGCCATCGAAGCCGCTAGTTCTTCGTATTGAAGACGATTATAAGTTTCCATGTTTCAATCAAAGCCTGCTGAATTATTTTGTCATCAACCCTGTGTATTTGTGTGAGGAAAGTATTTGTTTGTTAACCTGTGTTATTTTGGTAAAATGTCGGATCAGAACACTATTGTATTCGTTACAGTAATTTTTTGTTTCAAACCGGTTATATCATGTAATATGTTCATTGCGGTAATAAGGTTCATTTTCTGTAAAACAAACGAGGTGCACAAATGCAACGAACATACTGATGTAAATGATACCATGAAGAGGTCACCTGGATGATGCAACTCGTACCAGGATGCACTACAAGAGCGTATATGGACATGTGATGACATAATGCAAATCAGGGCAAGGTGCTGCACAGGCACTCGTGGCAGCCTTTGGTACTCTTGCCCATATGGTCAGCTCCAGTGATGGACGGTAATAAGTTTGCAGTGTTGCACAACGACCAGATTAATTCAAGAAAAACAATTAATACCGTAATAATATTTTAGTAATAAGAGTTGCCTACGTTTTCTTTTATAAGTATAGGAATTCATAATTTTGTTCTTTAATAATTCAGGATATCTTATAGTATGTTACTGTGAACTGTCTGAGAAAGCGAATCGTGCCAACCGTCTACAGTAGGAGGGCTCATCCATTTGGTCGTTGCCAGGTCCGAGCACAGGTCAGTTCCAACAAATATTGTCTTGGGGACCGAAGAGGTTAATTCTGTCCTGTAATCACCGACTGAGACTAAAGGGTATGGCAGAGATGCTAGACCAAGTAAGTCCTATCCTAACAGATCTCGGCTGGTCGTTGCCTGATGATTGCAACAAGGAAGGAGAGGGGTGGACAAACACATCTGAGATGCTCCGTCAACTGCCGATATCATGTCTTGCAATGTAATTTGTGCGTACTTGTGACACTCAAGGTTCTTTTTCGCCCTCTAATATGACTTACGTTGTTCTCGTGAAGGTTTTCAAGTAGAGTAACTTATAATGTATTTAATCCGATGACAATGTGATGTTCTCTGAACTCCGGCATTCATGATGAATGAGGTAGGGCCTACGTCCGTTTTACCGCGCAATTAAATACATTTTTCTCTGATATCAAGCAGTATTTTACTCTACCACCTACCCTCGACCCAATATTTCAACACCCAGAACAACTATTCGCCAGCCGCCACTAGTCAGCCGCTCTTTTCACTTTCTCATAACCTGAGAAGTAGAAAGCGTTAAACTAAAATAGGGTTGCACAGGTTTATGGCTGAGAGAACTGTGCTATTGCAAATCAACTATTCACATGTGACATTCTACAATAGCTACCTGTCACCTCTCGCACAGTAGGTGGTCTCATGGCAATAATTACTGGGTTGACAGAGTAATTATCAAGGCATCGACTCGTAATGGGTAGTATGAAACCAGTTCTGGCAGATTGATAGCCTAGTTAATGCTGATAGTGCGAATGCACTAATTATTTCTCCTAGCAATGAAATGGTAACGGGATATGACACTTACCAAATAGCTGTCTATCTAAAGCCCTGCGCGGGTGCGGATAAACCCGCGGATATCCGCAAAATGTTTCGCCATGAGGATATAGTTTTCATGGCTGTGCGGATAGCGGATAAGCTGCGGATAATGTTAGGAGAAAATTTGCGGATAGTTTTTAGACTACAATCTGAACTTGTTTAATATCATTATTAGGACCCGAATGTTTATGACATACCGGTATCATATTTTCCCGTTATGTTTTTTCCATGACAAATGTTGGATGATGGTTTAAGCTAATCTCATTCAAATTATGTCATTAAGCATAATTATCACTCCGAACAGGAAAGAGTTGCAATTCTGGATGTGTAACGTTCATATTAAACATAGCACATGACATACTAAGTCTAAGGGAAAGACTTTTTCCTCAAATGTCTAAATGTGTTACTTTAGTAATTTATGCTTTACCTAATTAAAAATATTATTGAAATGTCAGTTTTTTTTAGTGTATGGCTTTTAGTGCCGGGAGTGTCCGAGGACATATTCGGCTCGCCAGGTTTGTAGCTGCTTCGAGACGGACACCCAATGGGTGAGCTACAAGTACCGTTGGGGAGGAAAGTTTGAATGTAAGGACGAGGAGTTGGAAGGTAGCGGCTGTGGCCTATAGTTAGGGACCAACCTCGGCATTTGCCTGGAATTAATATGGGAAACCACAGAAGACCATCTTCAAGGTTGCCAGCGGGGGGATTCGAACCTCCTCGCCTCCCGGATGTGAGCGACTGCCAGCAGTCAAGCCGTAACGAACACGGCCAACTCAGTAATGCCAGTAGATTCGGATAACAAACGTAGGAATGCCGAATTAAGTCATGCGGATGCGGGGCGGATGCGGATAACAGTCGTGCGGATGCGCGGAGGATGCGGATAACAGTCATGTGGATGCGGGGCGGATGCGGATAACAGTCACGCGGATGCTGGGCGGATGCGGATAACAGTCGTGCGGATGCGCGGAGGATGCGGATAACAGTCATGTGGATGCGGGGCGGATGCGGATAACAGTCATGCGGATGCGGAGCGGATGCGGATAACAGTCATGCGGATGCGGGGCGGATGCGGGGAGGATGCGGATAACAGACATGCGGATGCGGGGCGGATGCGGGGCGGATGCGGATAACAGTCACGCGGATGCTGGGCGGATGCGGATAACAGTCGTGCGGATGCGCGGAGGATGCGGATAACAGTCATGTGGATGCGGGGCGGATGCGGATAACAGTCATGCGGATGCTGGGCGGATGCGGGGAGGATGCGGATAACAGACATGCGGATGCTGGGCGGATGCGGATAACAGTCGTGCGGATGCTGGGCGGATGTGGATGACAGTCGTGCGGATGCGGATAACAGTCATGCGGATGCGGGGCGGATGCGGATAACAGTCGTGCGGATGCTGGGCGGATGCGGATAACAGTCATGCGGATGCGGGGCGGATGCGGATGACAGTCGTGCGGATGCGGATAACGTTTTGTTTATCCGCGCAGGGCTCTATCTATGACTCAAATACAATGTTCAGGATTTCATGCAGAGGGCAAAGTGGCTGAGATAGGGATTTTAATTCATTGTGTTCACATTATAGAATTTTCATTAATTCTTTATCAGGTCCGTGAAAGAATTCCAGTACACGCGAGGAGCACAATAGTGATCCACAGTAATTTGTTTGTTTGTTTCTTAATACTGGCACCTCTGGTGACCTAGAAACTCTGTGTACCTTCTTGTTACATTCCTCCACGCACATTCAGTTGGCCTCACGCTTTGTTGTGTAACTCTGTGTTGTGCTAAACCATTCTAAAGTGTACAAAAGCACGATTTTGCCCCGCACGTGTATTGGCGTATCTATTTTATCTATTTGGTTCCTCAGTTTAGGGGCTGCGACAACTCGGTCATGTAGCCCTGTGTACTTTGGGTGTGTGTAGAATCTGTCTGATAACCGGTGTTAATTGTGATGACTGTATTACTGTGTGTTATCTGTTTTTTAATTCAAGTAAGGACTGCAGACTTTGAATTTTTCAAATATTTCCTACTTTTGCCACCAAACGCCACTGTCAACGACTACTAGTTCAGAACTTAGCTATTAGACGCCACCGTAGTCGGCTCCTGGCAACGAACGTTGGAACCTAAGAGCGTTGTTTACATTCTTAAACTATATCTTTTAGCTTCACACAGGTGTAATTAGTGGAAGGTTCTTTAACATGCCATAAATCTGAGACATGAACTTCTCTTTAAATTTTCTAAAACTAGTCATCTGGTATTTATACACACTGAACCATGACCTTGAATCCCTAACAAAAGATTTATCTAGCATCTCAAGTACTTGTTCCCATTGAACGATCCCCTCTTCTAAATCTTTAGCGAACTTCTTTTCTACTGTTTTTAAGAATTCCATTGGGTTATATGCCTTGCCTGTGAATACTGGCAAATCTGCCTCTTTAGTTAGGCACAACCAACGTGGGACTACGAAATATCGTACTGAAGTGAATGGATATTATGTATAAATCCAGTTTATTTCAAGTATGTTAAAGTTTAAAGTTGTTTTCATGTACGATATAAACGAGTTCTCTTTGCATTCATTCCGAGTTTTTCAATAAAGAGGCATATATCAAGTTAGGGAACTACGGTTATAAATTAGGAGTGTTCCTTTGATGAGTTGTTTTTTTGGGTAATGAGTAACGGGGATAATTTGGGGAACATAAATTTGAGAAACCGTAGTATTATAAGATCAGTTAAAATGTCGAAATTAGATGTGCAGGGTACCAATGATGAGATGTCAAAAGTAAGCGAAAATCAGGAAACTGAGGAAAATAAACAAGACGGGGCTACAAACATCCAGATTAATGAGGGGGAGAATCCTTCCTGGCTTCGAAACCTGACGATGCTGATAACAGAACAGAACAGAAACATAGATATTAAGTTAGGCGAGCAAAGTGCAAAGTTAGCTGAACAGAGTAAGAAGCAAGAGGAACAAAGTAAGAAATTTGACGTGCGTAGCGATCAATTAGAAAAAGCAATAGATCATAAGTTAGCTGAGCAGAGTAAGAAGCAAGAGGAACAAAGTAAGAAATTTGACGTGCGTAGCGATCAATTAGAAAAAGCAATAGATCATAAGTTAGCTGAGCAGAGTAAGAAGCAAGAGGAACAAAGTAAGAAATTTGACGTGCGTAGTGATCAATTAGAAAAAGCAATAGATCTTAAGTTCACTGAGCAGAGTAAGAAGCTAGATGAACAAGGTAAGAGGTTTGATGAAGCCACAGAAAACTTCAATAGACAAATTAAAGAAGTAGGCCGAGAATTTCACAATAAGTTAGAAAACAGGATTAGTGAGGTGGAGGAATCATGGTCACTTAAGGTTGACGCCAGAATGCAACAAGTGTCGGAGCGAGTTGACAAAATTGACGAGGAAGTGAAAATTGAATGTAGTAAGGTTAGGGTTGACTTAGAAGGTGAAGTCAACAGCATGAAGGTCAAGTGTGATAATAATATTGCTAAAATAGGTCATTTAGAAAATAAAGTAGAGAGCGATAATCAAGAAATTAGGGAAGAGGTTAACAGTAAATTTAACAGTATCAGTGAAGAAGTAGCGAGTAAGACAGATAAAATGGAGGAGAAATTGCAGAGATGTCAGAAGCAAATAGCAACAAATAGCGGTAATGTACAAATAGGAAATTTAAGTAGATTTCTAACTAAAGAGGCAGATTTGCCAGTATTCACAGGCAAGGCATATAACCCAATGGAATTCTTAAAAACAGTAGAAAAGAAGTTCGCTAAAGATTTAGAAGAGGGGATCGTTCAATGGGAACAGGTACTTGAGATGCTAGATAAATCTTTTGTTAGGGATTCAAGGTCATGGTTCAGTGTGTATAAATACCAGATGACTAGTTTTAGAAAATTTAAAGAGAAGTTCATAGCCAAGTACTGGAATGAAAATGTGCAAGAAAGAGAAAGATGTAACATTATTTTTGGGAAGTACCAAAGGAGAGATGGTGTTTCGTACACAGAGTATTTCTTAGCGCATGTACTTATATGCCAGAATTTAGAAGGTTTAGAGACTGAATCACAGGTAATTAAAACATTATTAAGGCATTTTCCTGATATAATTAAAGAAGCATTCTTCATGCAGAATATTACTACTATTGACGGGTTCGAGAAGCTATTGGAAAACTTTGACTCTCTTGAAAATAGTAGGACCGAACGCAAGCCAATAAGTCGAGGAGATAATTTCGGGCAGGGTGAGAGAGAGAGGGGAAGAGAACAAGGCAGGAATGCGAATTACGAAAGACGACTTGACAATGGGGGACGCACAGCAAATACGAGGAACGAGAATTTGAACAGAGTAGGGGAAGGTACTAGGCCAGACAGACGTACAGGTCAACAACAACAATCTACATCAGGGGCAGGTAGGCCTAATTTAAACGAATAACGGGTTGCAGTGAGGTCAACAGACAGCCCGAAGTGATTGCAGTTCAATGTCCTAGGAATATTGAGTATTTAGGAGATTTTAATATAGATGTTAGAGAAGAACTGCTTTATGACCTAAATGGTGGAAATTTAGATAATGTTGAGAATGAGATTATGTCACCAGTAATTAAACTTAATGTGTGGGGTAAAGAAGTTGATGTTTTATTGGACAGTGGAAGCGAAAACTCTTGTATAAATTTAAGATTTTTGGAAGATGTAATGAGAGAAGGTATTCATGTTGATATAATTCCAGTTAAGTCCACTTTCATTGTCACAGCTGTAGGTAGTAGGTCTCAGAAAATATCTAAGCAAGTCGCAGTTCCAATTAACATTAGTGAGTTAGTTAAATTTCAGCCCTGTTTGGCAGTTCCAAATTTAGTATATCCGGTGATTCTCGGTGCGGAATGGTTATCATTATATCAAGTTAAATTAGATTTTCATTTTGGCAGGATATGCTTATTTTGGCAGGATAAAGAAGTTCAGGTTACGTATAAGGTGTCTAAGACTGACAAGCAGATGAAAGTGTGTATGTTTGAGGAAGAAAGCAACGTGGTTGTGAGTGATGAGTTTCCTGAAGTAAATGAGGTAGACCGCGGAGATGCTAGTGAGAGCAAAGTTTTTAAGGTGTGTCAGGTTGCAATGGAGTCTGAACTTGAGAGTAGGATCCATGATGCATTGTCACAGTGTAAGCTGGATGATGAGCAAGGTCATCAGTTACATGAGGTATTAATAAAATATAAGGAAATTTTCAGCTCAAAACCCGGAGCAACACACTTATATGAGCATAGTTTTGTCGTTAAAGACACAAGTAGTTTCGTAGGGCCTAGGTATCCTGTCGCAACTAAATATATGAAAGCCGTCGAAGAACAGATAGAATTAATGTTGGAAAACGACATAATTGAGCCTTCAGCTAGCCATTGTTTAAATCCATTAGTTGTAGTAGCCAAGAAAGACAATTCAGTGAGACTGTGCATAGACGCCAGAATGTTAAATACCAGAATCGAAAGCGACCAGTTGAGAACTGAAGCAGTGGAGGATTTAGTTCAACGTTTTCAGGGGCGGAAGTGGTTCTCAACAGTAGATTTTAGTAGTAGTTGCTCAACTTTAGTTAGGAAATTAGGTAGGACACTAGGTAGTTATTTCAGGTATGTATTGTTGACTCATGTGATGTTATTCAGGCTAGTCAGTGTTTTGTTGAGAGATAGGAAGTACATGGAAGTTTGTAGCAACGATTGTTACGTAAGCCGTTGCCATCTTGTGCATTGGAAGGGAAAATGTCAAAGCTGTTTTTATTGTTTACTGGACCTTATGTCGTTTCGAAGAGGATAGGAAAGAATGCCTACTTATTGAAAGATCAGGAAAATTGTGTCATAGGTACATATAACATTTACAATCTGAGGAAATATCATAGAAAAGAGCAAGTGCAGCAAGAAGGGCAGACTGCCGTGTGTTTATAATTAGAGTCGTGTCGTGGCTCTAAGGAATTGATGGAAGTGAGATAAATCACTTGTGTTGCGTGAAACAAGAAGCTATATATTGCGTTCTGTTATTGTAAGGGACTACAAGAACAAATGTAGCATGTAAATCCTGTATGACTGCACAGGACAATCAGAATGTTTATGTAACATTGCAAGAAGAGTGCAGATCAATCAAGGAAAATGAAAAGGGTATAATCATTATGTTTGTAATTTGAAGGGTCATATATGTATATTCAGTGTATTTCCTGTTAAGTTTTAAAGGGAAGATTTGTGATTTCATCATTCATTACATTCTTTATGAAACCATGGGGACGTTTTGTAACGTAATCTTGATTACGGTACAAATTATTATTATTATTATTTTTAAAGTCATTGTGTAATTATTATTATTATTATTATTATTATTATTGAAATATCAAAGTTATATCGTTTTATTCACCCATTAATATCAAGGGAGGGGCCATACCATATTCACGTCATTACCATAATCATATATAATATTGTTAAGTGTTTAGATTAAGAAACAGGGTTTTTATAGAGGTCTAGGGCTGTTTTATTAGTTAAATTGTAATGACAGGACGGGCATGGTTGGAAGAAGTTACGGACGGTGAAGCAACATATTGCAAGAAAATGTATTTCTGGAGCGAAGCCACGCTGACTGGAGACAAGGGCTTGGAGAAAGATTTCGGCGGAATATATAGATGCGCAACGAGAGGAATAGCGGGTTCTGAGTGGAATATTTGAAGTACGCGGGCCTGTATTCCCGCTCGGAGAAGTTTTAGCGTCGCTTGAGGACTGAGAAATGCTTTGCTATAATTGGTCTGATGGGTCGCGGGCAAATTTATGCCGCGAAACATCGGGACCATTCAGAGTGTATAAAAGCCCAGCGCGACTTCAGCACTGGCTATTCTATAGATTCTATTCTGTCTTTCACATATTCGATCACGCACTCACTCATTGACTTTGTGAGTAGTAGACTCTGTCAGTCCCTCAGTAAGATGGGACTTAGTGAATTCAATTAGCCTGGTTTGTTCAAATTTGCTTACCATGGTGATCAAACTCAGAAACAAGCAGCAGCAGCAGCAACAACAACAACAACAACAACGAGAAGAAGAAAACATATGTTTTCAAAGGTCAATAAACGTGTGTTGGCGTAAGATCTCAAATTAGACTGCAAGCAGACCAACGAGATGGACTTTGAACCACAAGGCACCAGGTATGTGGACAGAGTTATTATCAACACAGAAGATCAGCGCTAGCGAGAAGACAGTCAACATTGCCCCGCAATTAGGGAATATTAATGCACATATTGTACACAGCTCGAAACCTCAGATCAAATGTTAATAATTTTGTTGTAAATAAACCAGTATTAGTTAAAATGTCTTGTTCATTGGGAGTTGAATATATAGGATAGTTGGAATGCAAAGAGTATCTCATAGAGCAAGTTTATTGCCCTACGCTCCGATGATAGATCTTGGCTCAAGGAAGGGAGCGGCCGTGGCTAAATAAAATTTTAATGTGTTATCTTTACGATAACTGGCGCCCAGTAAATCTAAATTAATAAAGTGTATGTCGTCTGTCTAGACAGGCCAATGCTAAATAAGAACGATGAGGTGGTTTTAAGGAGTCTTGAGTGTAATATCTGTAGAAACGTTATAAATGATCGCCCAACTTGTAGAGCGATATCCAACGACGAAGGTAGCCGTTACAGGTTCCTCAGTTTAGGGGCTGCGACAACTCGGTCATGTAGCCCTGTGTACTTTGGGTGTGTGTAGAATCTGTCTGATAACCGGTGTTAATTGTGATGACTGTATTACTGTGTGTTATCTGTTTTTTAATTCAAGTAAGGACTGCAGACTTTGAATTTTTCAAATATTTCCTACTTTTGCCACCAAACGCCACTGTCAACGACTACTAGTTCAGAACTTAGCTATTAGACGCCACCGTAGTCGGCTCCTGGCAACGAACGTTGGAACCTAAGAGCGTTGTTTACATTCTTAAACTATATCTTTTAGCTTCACACAGGTGTAATTAGTGGAAGGTTCTTTAACATGCCATAAATCTGAGACATGGGACCGCCGGCTTTACTTCCCCTCCGAAGGAAGGCATACTGAGGGATTTTTAACGCTCTTAAAAAGATCCGACGACTTTGGCCGGGGTTGAACCCGCGATCTTGGGTATAGAATCTCAGCAAGCTACCAACTACGCCGCCGAAGACGCTAGAGATCATTCTAATAAGACAATCATGCCGAAAGGAAACTGACCACGCCAAACAGAGGAATGACACTTATTTTTAAGTTAACGTTTGACCCTATGCTCGAAGAACTTGCGTTCGTGACTGCTGACGTTATCCATAGAGTTCATACTTGCTGCCAGAGGAGTAAAATAACCATTCCATTTAATGTAATGGTCATTATGACTGCTTATCATGCTATCATCAAAAGAATAGTAGGACACATTAAAACTTAACTGGTTCTGTAAATTTAAAGGCGGTCTCCAACTATGGCTATCGCACAACAGCTGAATATATGCTACTGCAATTGATAACGTTGAGGTCAACTTCTAGAAGCAACAGGCGAAACCTTTAAGTTCTGCGTGATATCTCTGTGAGTCCTTCACTTTCTTCAAGGTTTCCGAGTTTGAGCACATACTACTATGAGTAATTGTCTCTCGTTATGAACACAACACCTCGCACATACAGTATTTACTAATTAGTTCTTCTTCTTCTTCTTCTTCTTCTTCTTCTTCTTCTTCATCTCCTTAGCGTGCCTGTCCGTTTCGGACGCTGGCGATCAGCATGGCTATTCTGGCTTTATCTGTGGTAATTCGGAACAATTCTTCAGAGCTTTTGTTGAACCAGGTTCTAAGGTTGTCAAGCCAGGAAATTCTCTTTCTGCCGGGCGATCTCTTTCCTTCTATTTTTAGCCTACATTTCACATTTTGCAAAAATGAGGAAAAAGTAGACTTATGAGATCGGGCAAATGTGTGTCTGTCTGTCTGTCCTTCTGTCTGTCTGTCTGGCTGTGTGTGTGTTACCCCCTATCAACTCCTAAACGGCTGCAGCAATCGAAACAAAATTTGGTAGGAGTAAAGATCTATACCTGAATATCACACGGCCATATTTGAAAATGATGTCAGTGCTACCAACTACTGAAAAATCGCAATTGAAATTTGAGCTCCATGTTGGATATCTTGGAAGGTATGAATGGGAGCTATTTCAAAATTGCCACACGTATAGATAATAATATTGCAGTTTAATTTCCAGGAGTCCATACATGGCAGTGCTGCCAAAATGATTATAAGCCTGCTGGTAGGTCCAAATATAAAATGCATATAACTTCTACACTGTCAATAGGATTTCAACCAAATTTCGTATGTGCTATGTGTACATAAACAGATATGACTGAGCGTATTCTTAACATCCACCAGGGCTGCCAACTGTTAATAAATGCTCTCAATTTTTTTAAATCCAAATACCCATATATCAGAAAGTATGCTGTTAGATCCAATGTTTAACTGCATGTAACGTCAATGCTATCCATTGGACTTCAACCAAATTTTGTATTCTGTACCTTAAGAGCTGGAACTAAGAATATATTCAGACACCAGGGCTGCCAGCTGTAGTTCTCTATTAGGCTACATTATGCCAGGTATACAGTATTTCGAACTAATTAGAAATGTCGATAATACCAACTTAATTTCGTCATTATTCTAGATAGATCCATATATATTAATCATTGGCATGAATCTTAAATGTTAAGAAAAGTAGGCCCTTTAGTTCGTCACGGAACTTCTTGTTCCTTGTAGTTAAAGTTGAAGCAGCTCATACCTTTTTTGATTCCTCATAATGTAACCAAGGTACTGTAGTTTACGACACCTAATGATGTTCATCAGTTCTAATGGCATTAACTAATTAGTTAATAAATTAATTTATCCTTGTATTTATTTAGTTATTAATTGATTTATTTAATTATTTAGTTCCACCTTACAACCCACAGACCGATTCTTTGGAGGGGGGTGGAGCAGTGGGTGGGGGGATGGCAGAGTTGGAAATCGAACACAGGATCTTTGAGTCTGTGAACGTAGGCTGTTCATAAGCTATTGCCATGTCAGACTGATATATACTTTAGGAGGGGGGACTAAAGTATTTACTTCTAATTCTGGGGCTGTGATGGTGTCAAAATAAAATAAAAGAGGTGATAATGCCTCACACATAGGGTCAGCATTAGGGGGCAGATGATCTCTCTGTTCCTCCCCTTAAAGCAACAATAACTAATACAATAATATCATTAGCGCTTTATTCACCAGTCCCCCAGGGGCTCACATCTAGTGGGACGTGGGTTGGCGACCACGGGGCCCCAGCTGAGTCCGGTATTGCTTCCACTTACTTGTGCCGGTTTCCTCTCCGTCTTCTTTCCAGTCGACCTCACTTGGTCAACTCTTGTTCTCTTCCGATCCCGACGGTATTAAGGTATCCGAGGCCTAGGGAGTCTCTTCCTTTCCCGCCTTAACTGGCCCTTGTCTCATCTTTCCTGATACCCTCCTTCTGCGAGGGGTCAGCTTTCTTTTTCTTTTCATGATGTATCCTGCCTTCTGCTCAAGGCTCTTAAGGAGGCAGGGTGTGTGTAGCCCCACCACATCTGGTGCACCCTGGATATTGCTACACCCTCAGGGGCTCACGGCTGGTGAGTTCGGGAGTTAGTGACCCTGACGGATTCCTGAGCTGGGTCCGGTTTTCCCCCTTTTATCCTTTGCCTCTCGGGTCGGGCCCTCTCCTCTCTCCCTTTCCTATCTGCCTTTCATGGCTCTCCTTCCTTCCTTCCAGGTCCCTCAATCCACCTTCTTCGAGAGTTGAGGGCATTTCTTTTCCTCCTGTCCTTTATTTGCGTCACCAGTTACGTTGGCAGCACGGCTTTCGCTTTGTTTGCCCTTTCTTCTTGTAGTATATAAGTTAGTAGGCCTAGTTAGTTTTAGTTCTGGTTTTTCATTCTCATCTCATCTTCACGATCACGCAAACCATTAGGGGCCGATAACCTAGATGTTAGGCCCCTTAAAACAACAATTATCATCATCATCATCATAGCTTTATTCACATGGAGCTCAAGCAATCATATCCCAAACATAACCAGGTAGAAATAATCAGGGCCGGCGAAAGCTAGAAGGGCTCAGCCACTCGTTTGAAGTTAGGCCGAAGCCGCTGCTGCCGGTGAGGGGAGGGGGGCGTTGGCCGTGTGACGTCATAGGGTTGTAAGCCGAGCTTGCCAACTTGGCATTTCCCATAGAATCACCTGCAGTTTGATTGATTCAGTGTCACAGAGAAGTTCATTGTGTGTGTTGTGCATGAGAGTTGTCCATCGTCAGTGTTTAAGCAGGTTATTGTCTAATAATTCGTTACAGTTTTCGAGCTTTAATTATATATGTAAACGATTTAATATTTTAGAATCGCAATGAAACATGAGCTGTGCTATTTTTAATTGTGGAAATACCTACCGCAACACCAAGGACTCTGAGGAAGGCGTCATTTACCACCGATTCCCAAATGATAGTGATATTTCAAAGCAATGGGTTACCAAGTGCCACAGGAAAGACAGTATTAACGTGAATAATGCACGTATTTGTAGTAAGCATTTCTTGCCTACTGATTATCAAGATGATATGAAAAACCGCCTTTTAGGACTTCCATTGAAAAGAGTACTAAATAAATCTGCAGTCCCTTCTTAAAATCTGCCCAATGATAGTACACTAAGCCAAACCTCTGTACTTAGGGCAGACAGGAGCAGAAACAGAGCCGTTAGAGCTTCAGCTATAGTAAGGTTGGCACAGTTAAGTCCTAAAAAACAACAGGCTATTTGTACTGAGGATATTGACAATTCCAGAGAATGTGAAACTGAGAAAAATGAAGAACCACCGAGCTTAATCCGTTGTACAGACTGTGAACGTAAATCCGGGGTTATTGAATCATTACAAAATGAAATAGTGGGCTTGAAATCGCAGCTAAAATGTCTAAAACGGAAAAATAAAATTTTAGTTGACAGTAAGTTAAGAAAGTCTAATTGCTACAAACGGTTTAACAACACGGTCAAACGTCTACGAAGTGAAATATGCGATGTAAAGGAGCATAAAAACAAAGCAGTTCTAACCAAGTGGGCCAAGCAAACTATGACTCCCACGCAGATAAAGGCTATAGAAACTAACAAGCAAGTACGGTGGACAAGTGACGACATATCTCGTTGTGTGATGATAAGGGCTCTGTCTCCAAAATCTTATGATTTCTGGAGGGAAAAATTGAAATTTCCTCTCCCATCAGCCACAACCTTGAGAAGATGGTGCGCAAAGTTCACATGCTTTCCAGGTATTCTAAGGAATGTACTATGCCTAATTTAAAAAAGTTTTCATGAACTATCCGATTTTGACAAGCTGTGTGTAATTAATTTTGATGAAATGCATATTGATAGTAGTGTTGTATATGACTCAGCCATGGACAAAATACTTGGTCCCTCATCTAAAGTGCAAGTAGTATTAGTAAGAGGTCTAATATCGAGCTGGAAACAACCTATTTACTTTGAGTTTGACACTTCTATCGATAAACCATTACTCATGACAATAATACAAGCCGTAGAGTCCTCTGGATTGTTAGTTACCTCCATAGTGTCAGATATGGGAGGGAGCAATTATCTATCTTTGTGGTCATCTTTGCAGATTTCTGAGAATAAAACATCTTTTGCCCACCCAAATGATTCAGAGAGACAAGTTTTTGTTTTTGCCGATATGCCTCATTATTTTAAACTGCTTCGCAACCACTTTCTTGACAGTGGTCTTATCTTGGGAAACGGCACTGAATTGGATTCATCCATTGTAAGAGATGTTTTGGAGAAGGACTGTGGTGAAATAAAGTTGTGCCATAAGTTGAATCCAGCTTATCTGACTGTGAAAGGTAATGACAGACAAAAAGTTGGACCTGCAAAAGCAGTTTTTTCAAGAACAACAGCGAAAGCAATCGCATCACTGATTGGAAACTTCCAAGCTGCAAACTTTTTTGAACTTATGGATAATTTTTACGACATTATGAATTCAAGAAGTCAACATGCTGATCCAGCGCATCCTCTTAAAATTGCCTTTGGTGTAGCTGAACATGCCGAAGAACAACATCTTATACTAAACCAAGTTGAATATGTAGTATCGCGAATGAGAGTGAAAGGGAAAACTAAAATGCTTCCATTCCAGAAAGGGATGTTAGTATCAATAAAATCTTTAAGAGACATGTTTGAACAGTTTCAGGCGGACTATGGCATTAAATATATAATTACTACTCGTCTTACTCAAGATGCTCTTGAAAGTTTGTTTAGCCAGCTTCGTGGGCTAGGACGATTTCATGACCACCCTTGTCCTTCTGATGTTATATCACGTCTCAGAACACTTATGATATCAAACAAAATGCCCATGCCTTCAAGGAAGACGAACATCACGCCAACTGAGGAGATATGTAAAGAAATTCCAGCATATTTGACCTCGGACTTACTCCAAATGGCTTTTACACCCGAGGAAATAGGATCCATGCAATCAAGTAATATAGGGAGCAATGCAGACGTCAACTTCTTGGAGGAGGATATAACAGTGCCAGGTAATTATTAATCATACTCATCCATATTACGCGAATTTATTGTAATACATTTCAAACGTCACAAAACAGTTTTTAAAACATTTTACATAATTTGTACATTCATAGTTTCATCAAAAATATATTGAATTGGTTTTTAATATTTTAAATTGTGATATTAAAGTATTTATAAAGCAATGTAATTATTTATGATATATTTTTATGTATAAAAACATATTTGTGGATTGGTATGGTTTTATTACAGAAGGTCACGATGTCGAGAGCGAAATGACATGGGCTGAGGACGAAGGAGTTAAGTACATCGCTGGCTACGTTGCTTTCCGTGTTCGGGATATTGACCCTAGCCTTGGAAGAATTACAAAATTCGCTCCAAATCCGGAAGGGGGACAGCCATCGTGGATACGAACTCTATCATACGGCTGCCTTACTGAACCAATTGACCAGTGGTTTAGTTTAGTGAAAGAATTTGAAAAGGTGTTTTTAGAAATACATGGTCCTCTATTCGGGTTTAATCGGCAACCGGGAATAGTGAAAGTGTTAAAAAATAGGCTGCATTCGCTATTCCCGAGTGTATGTAAAGAAGCCATTAACGTGTATGCAAGACTCAGAACATTTATTAGAATTAGAGAAGTTAATAGAAACAAATTTAGTGAGAGAAAACAGATGAAAAAAGCTATTAAATGGGTAAGATCCAAGACGTAAGCATATCTGTAACTGATTTGTTGTGATTTCGCTCATTTTATCTTGTTTATGTGCATTAGCCCTTAATTAAAGCATTATTTATTGACTGTTGAAAGTGTAAAATATCAAAGAGGGTGCCACTAGGGGTAGAATGGTATCATGGGGGTCATTAAGTACTGAATACCTGCTGCCGGCTAATGCAAAACAGTGGTGGTTGTATGCAGTGTTGGCGCGAGTTACAACCCAGTGACGTCACAGTGTTGAACCGGCTGGCAGCACGTATCGATGCGAAGTGGCTGAGCCCTTACTAGCTCATTCTCGCCGGCCCTGGAAATAATAATAGTCTTCACCGGCGCTTTTGAGGCATTGTAAAAATCAGTTTCACCACCTCGTGGCGCAGTGGGTAGCATTCTTGGCTGTCACCCTTGACTCTGGCCAGAAACTTAATTCTGGTCTGAAGACTGGAACTGGGTGCATTCAGCCTTGTGAGGTAGAATTGAGAAGAAGCGGGTTAGATTCCTACCTCAGCCATATTAACCGTCCAGAACACGCATGGAGTACTGTTACGCGAGAACACGCGCTCGGTGGTAAAGATCGCAATTTACTTTACACAGTCCTATTTTGGCAGCATTTATTTTAATGGCATTAATGTTGTTTGTTGTTTTTGTTGTTTCATTTGTTTTTTGTGGAATTAAGGCAAGTTCACATAAAAATACCAATGTTACAAATGCTTCTTCTGCGTTTAAAATCACACACACATTGTTAATACTAAATACTAAAATGAACCTAAAGAGGTAAAATTATATAAAACTCAGAAATCTAAAAGTAGATATGCGCATTAAAGATGTATATTGAGGAGGGAGAGGGGGCACCTCAAGTCTGGCACCTTCCTCGGTTCCAATGCCTTCTTCACTATTTGCCGCAACTTCCGTGTCCGAGTCGTGGTCACTCTCTACGTAACACAAGACATCACTCAGTAAGATCCATCCTTGCGGAGAGTCTGAGAGATGTTGGCTTCGTGGTGCATGAAGAAGTTTCAGGGCTAGCCACGCAAGACAGTACCAGACGCATTGCCATGATAGCCTACAAGGAGGATAAAAAGAAGAATCCGACCGTGCGTTTAAAAACCCATGCCGAGCAGCCAGATGAAGTAAACAAAGAAAAGAAGGATATTTACGATCTTACAGTCCCTTTCTACACTGAAAAATACCGCCTCCAAGAAATAGAAGTTATTGGGTTATTAGTGGGGACCGGGGAACAATACCTTCTCATTTTGCTGCAACGTGTAAAAAGTTTCGTATCTTCAATGCCACCATTAATACCATAGCAGTAACAGCCCTTATAGGATCCATTAGTATTTTGAGAAATCACCTATATTCGTAAATTATGTGTATTTTAAGGCTGAATAGCTAT
This sequence comes from Meconema thalassinum, assembly GCA_946902985.2. Taxonomy (NCBI): domain Eukaryota; kingdom Metazoa; phylum Arthropoda; class Insecta; order Orthoptera; family Tettigoniidae; genus Meconema; species Meconema thalassinum. The sequence continues at coordinate 147,609,098 of OX336390.1, read as the reverse complement.
TTTAATTATTTATTTTTAGTTCCGGTTTGCCAACTCTTCAGGTCTTTTATTCTAATTTATATGTGTGTCATACATTTCGTAATTAGTTGTATTTTGTTAACCATCTAATTTTTCTTCATTCACCTCATTATGTTTGTTAAGCTTTGTATATTAAGTCGAGGAAGCATAAGAAATTATAAAAGAACCTCTTCTGAAGATGACAGTAATTCGTAAAATTGTCTTCGTGAAAAAGTCTCTTAGTGTTAGCACATTACGCTCTCCATAAAACTACAATCTGTATTTCTTCCTTTTCAACACTATCAAACGAGTAATGTATCCTTTTTACTCCCTCTGGATTCATTTCATAACATTTTGATACTTAGGTTTGAGCGAGTCACTGAAAACTTATCACACACAGCAGAGTACTATATAGCACAGCACTACCCGCCCGCGGTGGAAAGCACGATACGATAACTCAACAGTCCACAGAGACAACAGACAGCGAACTGAAAGGTGAACGTTCCAATAAACCGAATGCTGGAGGCCCGAACTAGGATAAGGTGACAGGGGATGCCCATCAAGCAACTATTCACTGGACTGTTGCATAAAACACATAGCTGCGGTCGAAAAGCCGCTGCACGTGTACTGGTGGGTTAAGAATGATTTTTCAGGGTTTCACACGTGCTCTTTAGGCAGTTAGTGGGAGGGTACCTAAGTTTAGGCCACGGCCACCTTCCACCCAATCTCAGCTCCAATCACAAATACACACACTAACAAAGCCAACACAATGACACATCTGTTGTATATCCTTCAAATAGTGAGGTGTTATCTCCAGTGTCTTCAAATCTATGGTTGTTGAACCAAAATGACAAAGTTTTAAGCAAGTAACTTCTGTTGACCCGTAGCCACAAGGATTTTTCATACACGATTTTTTACAAGATACTTGTACAATGGGGTCCTGTGTTTGAATTGGGAATTCAACGACGAAGGGCCTATGACCTGAACTTTCGCACATAGAAAATTCTTTAAGCATTTTATGTCCATTTTTAAATAACTTTGACGATTGCAATTTTTTTTAACAAGATCAACACATAGACTGTCATATGAGAATCATTAATGTGTTTGACTGAAGAAGGCTCACTGAGCCGAAACATGTATCTAAGAGTGTGAGGACATCGTATAAAAATATTTTTGTATTGTAAAGTGGATATTGGTGTAATATATCATAATCAATACGGGAAAATCTAGAATAATGATAAAAGTCATAGATATTCATGACACAGGTTATCAGTCAGATTCCACATACATTCAAGTACACGGTGTATATGATCACGGTGACGCAAAGCCCCTAAATGAATCGACAATAGCAACAAATAGGTGTCAATCAATGCACGTTTGTGAAGGCGCAATCTCTGCGGTGTGCATACTACCCTACCAGCGAATAGTTACCGGTGGCGGAAATCGGAACTAATGTGCACCGCCCAGCCACACGCCTGCGATAGACGTGCAGTCGTCGCCAGCGAAACCTCATCGCATGTCATTTGTGTGCATGATTCATGCTGGGTCGTGCGCTGTGCGGTGTGTTCTCATTGTATGACTGTACATGCGTTCCTCCTCTTGCCGCGATAACGAGGCGAGATGACGAAATGTATACACAGTAGCAGCGCTCCACGTCTAGCTGTAACAATTCCCTGGTAGGTTAATACTATTATTTTGCGTATGGCTATGCCGAGAGTGTAGTAGTCGAGTGAAGTGTGCTATTAATATATTTGAGTGTTTGTTGGGAGCAAGCTTTGTTATTTGACACCCAGAGGGTAGCTTGCATGTCGAATTTTGTTGTTCCTTGAATCACTCTGAAAGTCAAGGAGGTTAGATATCTAAGCTCCTTGAACGATATAGCGCTTTCTAGTAGATAAATGAGGAACTTTATGTTGGCGGAAACTCCCGAGATTAATTTTGCCGTTATGAACTCGGCGTACTGAATTCCAATGGATTCTTTGACATGCCAACATCGTATGATATGCGTGTCTTATTTTTGCCGCCTTACAAAAATCACTTACCACGGCCAGGAGCGAACCTGCAATCTTGGGGTCAGTAAACCGACACGCTATCCACTCACCCACCGTGGCAAGCTAGGGTGGTACTATTATTTAGCGTATGGCTATGCCGAGAGTGTCCGAGGACATGTTCGGCTCTCCACGGGCTGTACTGTAGCTGCTTCAAGCGGACACCCATTGGGTGATCTATAAGTTCCGTTCAATTTCAAGTAGTTCTAACTTTCGCTACCAGTTGTCTCTGACACCTAGGGGTGAACGTCGGAAATTTGATAGACCATTTCAAAGAAATCTAACCTACAATGTACAATTAATGGGAGGTTCTTTTACATGCCAAAAATCTATAACATGAGACCGCCGACATTTCTTCCTCTCCGAAGGAAGGCATACTGAAGGATTTTAACGCTCTTAAAAAATCCGACGACTTCGGCCGGGTTTGAACCCACGATCTTGGACATAGAAGCTTAGCATGCTACCGACTACGCCACCGAAGCCGCTGGTGTGTATACTAATAGAATGCGATTGAGGAATAAGCCTATAAACGTAGCATTCGTCGACCTCCAGAAACATTGACCGCATTCTGCATCAGTTTACTGGGTTCGCGTTGCGTCTATATTTACCACAGTTGCCCATAGGTTGGTCCCGGATGCTTTATGAGAACAGTACGTAGTAGTCAAGTGAAGTGTGCTGTTAAGGGAAGTCGTAAAGGTCCAAATCGGCAAATTTTGACATTTTCTCTTTTTTGCATTTTATTAACGTGTGAAACATTCTGCTTAATGTGGCATTTGATTCATTCAAATATCGGCTGTGGTTTGGCGTGTTTTGAAGAGAAATATCTGTTTTATTAGTTGGTCACACTGCTTAAGCTGACATTGCAAGTTGTTTTGGCGGTGAATGAATGTGTATCTGTAAACAAACGAGATTTCGAATATTTTTTTTACAGTTTTGTTGATAGTTTCTGTCTCTCATCATACCTAAAACAAAGAGAGTAAAAAAAAGAAAAAAAAGGGAAATATATATTATAAGACATATAATTTGGATTTTCAAAGTGATGTTACAGTGAATGTTGAAAGTGAAGTTACAAAGCATGGTGAAAGTGAGGTTATAGTGAATGGTGAAAGTGAAAATTCAGATAAAGTTGCTACACCACCAAGTGCTTCTAAGAAAAAATTAAAGATAGAAGAAAACTGCAGTGAAACAGGTGAGGGGTAAACCGACATTAATATAATGAAAAAAATTAAAATCCACAGCCTGCTTCCTGTCTCCGACCGGGTCAGGAAAGTAATGAATGAAGCCCCCCATCTAGCGGCGAGGATATGAACTGTGCCGGCTGCCGAGGCCTGACGCACTCCTCTGGGGCAATGATTAAATGAAAGACAGATGAAATGAAATGATATTGGAGAATGCTGCTGGATGCAATTTTTGACAGGGAAAACCGGAGTACCCGGAGAATAACCTGTCCACCTCCGTTTTGTCCAGCACAGATCTCACATGGAGTGACCGGGATTTGAACCACGGACCCAGCGGTGAGAGGCCGGCGTGCTGCCGCCTAAGCCACGGAGGCTTTACATTAATATAATAATCAGTTTAAATATTCTGAATTCAGTTTTGTGTGATACAGTGAGCTGCAATATTTGTGGAGGGAAAATAACAATTTTCGAAAACGAGTCGCAACGCAATGGCTTGGATTACAACCTTACAATAAAATGTATGAATTGTGAAAGTTCAAGTGTTTCTGGACGTCTGAAAAGTGTGAAAAAAATCATTTTGATTTAATATATTTGAGTGTTTGCCGGGTGCAAGCTTTGTTATTTGACACCCAAAGGGTAGCTTGCATGTCGAATTTCTTTGTTCCTTGAAGCACTATGAAAGTCAAGGAGGTTAGATATCTAAGCTCCTTGAACACTATAGCGCTTTCTAGTAGAGAAATGAGGAACTTTGTGTTGGTGGAAAATCCCGAGATTAATTTTGCCATTATGAACACGGCCTACTGATTTCAAATGGGTTATTTGACATGCCAACATCGAATGACATTGTGTCGTAATTTTTGCCGCATTTCAAAAATGACTTACCACGGCCAGGAGCAAACCTGCAAGCTTGGGGTTAGTAGACCGCCACGTTGTCCACTAACCCACGTTGGTAAACATGAAATTAACAAATACACGTGGATGACCACGATCATCATCAGATCCACTACACTTAGGCTGTACAATCTATCCCTGAAAGTATGGGTGAAAATGGTTTTTTTTTTCAGGATTAGGGAATAACCCATGTCATTTGGGTACAATCGTGTTTACCGACTGAAAAGCACCAAACTTTTGTTTACTAAAGCAACACTGAAAAATGGCTTCAAACACCATAATGTTCTGTGTGTGTGTTTTGAACGGATGATTGTTCGAGAGGAATATTGAATATGCGAGGGAAATGTGGCTGTGTGTGGTTGCTCTCACTTCGTAAGTTATTAAGTTTGCCAAGTCTTCCCTCGAGAGTTTCACAAAGTTGAGTTAACAGTTGAATGCAAGGCGGAAACATTTCCAGTAAACACCAGTTACATATATGTATGACTGGAAGTAGTTTTTGTGAGACAGGAATCTCATGATGAGACTCGAGTTGAACAGCAAGGAACTCATTCTCCTGGCTGTGGACAGTCGTCTAACAGACTACTAATATGCTAATCCAATTTTTGCGGGGTGGATAGGAAGTCTGAGTTGTTATTACATTTAGAGCTAAGGAGCGTCACAAATATTGTACCGGACTACGTTTTTGCGGAGCATGATGTTGTGATACTTACAGAAACAATGCTGACAGTAGAATGGACGGCAAACTATGCGTATACGTTTAATATACTAGCGAATCAGGGACCTCTGGGTAGACCAAAAGGGGGAATTACATGTCTGCTTAAAGCCAAACTAGCACCATTCAGAATTTTACATAAAACAGACAATGTACTAATGATAAAATCAAGACTATGTGTAATCATGGGAGTTTATTTTCAACCTGACAAGTCAGCTGTTGATATAATTGAAGAGATAGCCTATGCAATGAACAAGACAACAGTAAATGATGCTTTAATATTGGCCGGAGACCTTAACTGTCGTATCGATAAGACATGCCACAAGACGTCTTCAGTGCTAGACTACTTGGAAGGGGAAGGATTGACTCTTGTGAATGACGCGCAGCAGATGACCTATATATGCTACAATGGATCTAGTGCTATTGATTTAGTCCTTACAAACAGGAGACATATCGTTCCTGTAAGCCAAAGAATAATAAGGGATTCAACGAGGAAACATCTTCCTGTTGTAACGGTTTTCAGTTTAAAACCAGAGAATTTCCAAAATGAAAATGTGCCTGTGAAGATCTCGAGAAAAATAGATACGAAACTGATAAACCTCACGGACAACCAGGCCATTTTGAAATTAATATCAATGGGTGACCTTGACGCAGCAACGAATGAAATTGAACAGCTTATTCTGCATGCAGCATATCCTGTACATGTTGTGGCGAAGAAATCTAAATTGTGGTTTAATGAAGAATGTTATATTGCCCGTAAGGTGGCTTTAACAGCCTTGCATCAGGCCTTACAATATTCCTCACCAGAGAATCTTCAAGCTTACAGCGAAAAAAGGAGACAATATAAGGTCATCTTGAAAGCAACACGGATTTCATACCAAGAGAATGAAGAAAGAAAACTTGTTGTAGAAGCAGGACAGAACCCCTACCGGGCTTTAAACCCAAGACAGCCCAGATTCCCAAGGGTATCCCAATGGAGATCTGGGAAGAACATTTGTCGCTTATTCTCCAAGACAGGGAAACACGTCCATCAGGAAACTCCCATGTAGCAGATCATTTACAATTGTTTACAGAAGAAGAGGTGTTGAGAGTGATAAACAGTACGAAGAATAACAAGGCATGTGGTCCAGATTTCATCTATAATGAACACCTTAAAAGCGTAGCACCAGTCCTTAAAGTGGGAATATTTTCTATTTTAAATGAATGCATCCGCCGTGGGAATATACCGGACAGCTGGAGGAGATCTACAATTAAGATGCTTTATAAGGGAAAAGGGGATACCAGTGACCCGAATGCATACAGAGGTATAGCTCTTGAGTGTACACTCTTCAAAACTTTGACGAAGCTGATATGTGAACGTCTGACAGAGCATGTGGATATAAAAATGCCAGATTTGCAATTCGGTTTCCGGAGAGGTAGATCCACCTTACAAGCTATTCAGTGTCTTCAGATGGAAATAGAGGAGGCATTAGCACCACCAAGTGGAAAACGTTACGCAGTGTTCATTGATTACAGCAAGGCTTTTGACACATTAAACAGAACTATCCTGTTGAAAAAATTGGAGAAATTCATAGGCGAGGAGCACTACCTGACCACTATAATACGGAATATTCTCAGCTGGAATTGTATGGAGATTAGTGACAACATCTCCAAGTCTAAGCCGATACAACAAACTAATGGTGTACTACAGGGGGACCCTCTAAGTCCCCTGTTGTTCAACATCGCCACTGCGGACATAGTAGAAGCAACATTGACGGACAAAGTCAGGTTATATATATATGCAGACGACATGGTTCGATCATCATCAGGTATGGAATATCTCCAAAGAGCTTTCAACAAGTTGGTGGATTGGGCTGAAGTCAATGAATTACGCTTAAACGAGGACAAGACAGTTATGATGACATTCAGGAAAGGAGGGAAGCGGGGAAAGATAAGCTATAAAGACAGACTTATTCCATCGGTGACTCATTTTAAGTATCTCGGGATAACTTTGCAGACTCTGGGAAACGTTTTTACAATCCATATGAGAGACAAGCTGACCGCTGCAGTGAAAGCGATGAGTGACATAAAACAAATTCATAAATTGTCCCTAAAGACTGCAATCTAATTGTTTCATGTAAAAATAGCACCAATAGCATCGTATGGATTGGAAAATATATGGATACACCTCAAGAGGAAACACCTGGCAGATCTGGAAAGAGTAAAATCCATCTATCTCAAGAGAGCTTTGTGCCTTTCAAAGTACACGCCATTCCGTTTGGTTTACCTGCTAGCTAGAGAGCCATATTTTGTTGAAGACCTGAGACTGAACCTACTGCTGCCCGTTACACCTGGATATGAGACCCTACTGACAGAATTGAAAAGGAAGAGAGAAGACATATGGGACGACTTTTACGGCACTGACGCGATGCTTTCAACTGAATGGACAAATGCATTGTACGATTTGCGTCATATAGTCACGAGATTTTCGGTGCATGGTTTTCACTTTAAAGTATGCACCAAGAAGAGATTTCATCAGCCGGACCAGCAGTGCATCTGTTTGCTATGTGGAGAGCAGTGTGATAGGTATCACGTGATGTTGTGCAAACAAAGACGGGTCACACTTACAATGTTTTGTAGTGAAGACTAAGGCAATCTTTTTTGTCTTTTAATGTTAATTTATTAATTTGGCCATTGGCTGCAATAAAGTTCTTATTACATTTAGAGCTTAGCGGGCACTTTGGCTTACTAGCATCTGTACTTTTGAGTGTATGAAGTCTGATAATGTGCCGTATTGTAATAACTGAAGCAGTGTTGGATTGTAAAGTTTAAGTGACAGGCATCCGATATATCGGCAGAGCTTCTGATAAAAATGCCATGGGCTCGTCTATCGGCCATTTTAATGTTAATAATGTCGTATGGCCTTGGGTGCCCGGTGAAAGCGTTGTTATTTCACACCCAGAGGGCAGCTTGCTTGTCAAATTTTGTTGTTCCTTGAAGCACTATGAAAGTCAAGGAGGTTAGATAACTAAGCTCACTGACACTACAGTATAACGCTTTCTAGTAGAGAAATGAGGAACTTTGTGTTGGCGGAAAATCCCGAGATTAATTTTGCCATTATGAACACGGCCTACTGATTTTAAATGGGTTCTTTAACATGCCAACATCGTATGACATGCATGTCATGATTTTTTCCGCCTTTCAAAAATCACTTACCATGGCCAGGAGCGAACCTGCAGGTAGTCTGACACGATAACCACTCACCCACCGAGGCAAGCATTTTAATTTTTAAAATTTTTCTCAGCAGACAAAGTAGGGGTGCAACTTAAAATTAATCAATTTCTTCAATTGTTCCATACAGACCGGAAAGGTTTCATATTGTGAGCTTAGAAAGCTCTATCAAACTAAAAAGAACAAGTAGTTCCGTGAAGAACTATACAGCCTATTTTCATATATCCTACTTATGTTAACTGCCACTATCAACATACAAAATTTCAGTTTGATTGCTGTAATAGATTCGTAGTGTTACGGCTGTGAGTTTGTGTCATCGCTCGCAGCATGAGTCACAACTGCCCCAGGGCTGGGCTGTGTCCTGCCTCGTGTATTGCAGCCCCTAAACTGAGGAACCAACCAGAGGTAGATTTCATTAGAAAGCTAACTATTGCAATGGGTACCATGTTTCGACTTCCGGAAAATTTCGACATATCTTCGCGTTTCACATCCCCCAGACCCCAAAACCACCGTCAGTTCAAAAGTTTATATCTAATTTATGTATGCATATGTATATATATCAGTTTCTTGTGGACACGATAACTTCCGTAATTTTGCACCAATCACTTTGAAATTTTTACCGAATATGTATACCTATAAAATCTCGGTCGAGTTTGTTACTGGGCTAAATCGGTCGAAGGGAGTGAAAATGGGGGCTTTTTTCGAAAAAGTGAAATATTGCTATAACTCTCTTAATATGTGAAATATCGAATCCGTTCAACTTTCATACTATGTGTCGGATAAAGTCCAAAAAATTATATTTGAAGAGTTTTTTTATAGCAGCAACCATTGACCAAAGGGGTGGGAAAAAGTGGGATTTTCTGGAAACATTAATCATATCTCTCTTAATAGGCACAATATCAAAACCGTACAAAATGGACAATATTCCCCTAATAATTACCTAAAACTTTTGTCTGAAAAATTTTTTGATATGACCCACCATTATGCCAAGGGATGAGAAAAATTATTTCGGAATTATAAGAAAACTAGCAGAAGTACCCGTTCTTCGAACGGTCTTTGGTATGAATAACCAGACGTTATCAATTCAGCTACTGTTGCAATGGTTAACGGTTTGTCATTCCTTCAAAAGTTTTTTCAGAACGAAGTTAGTTTTCTGGGAATATCACACACACTGTTAATTTAGGGGCCTTAAAATGTGGTTTCCGGAGACCCTTTATAGTCCCCCGAATTTTGTGTCTCACATTGAGAAGCGCAACATGTGCTTTGGTCGTCCTTCTAGAATAATTTTTATATTTCGCCTATTTTAGCATGTATTTTGAAACTTTATTTCCCTATACCCACCCTTCTATGAGAAGTACAGTGAAGAGTTATATAAATGATTAGTGTATTGACCCTCATGGATACCTACCTAATTTTACGATGCTCCAAGCATCCGAACACGAGTTATAAGTGTACATAAAGATACACAGAAATACAGACACACAAACCCACGTTTTGCTTGCATCCGTCAAAAAAAAACCGAAACGCGTAAAAGAAAGAAAATTGAAACTTAAATAAACAAACAATCATATGTTTATAGATAGGTGTATTTATGCAGGAACAAACGCAGCTAGTGGCCATGAGGCAAACTAACTCTATTGACTACAACGTATCACCCAGATGTCCAAATATGGATATATCAACCACACAGTATCAAACAAATTGAAGGGGCAGATGACCTCGTAGTTCCACCCTTTAAAACAACAATAACTAACTAACTGAAACAAAATCATCCTTACGATGTACCCGTTTGTTGACAAAAAGAATGATTAGTAAAAATGTGCTCTCAAACTAAATTCACCTAACGTGTACTACCTGACGTGAAAATAAAATTGAATACCTCAAATTCCTAAAAAGCCGCAAAAATACTATTTCAATTCATGAATAGTTGAAAATAATATTGCTGTTTGGAGATATAATAGACCTTCTGTAGAACATATCGCACGTGTATGTCGGGTGAAAGAATTCTGGAGTGCCCTTTGACCCCCTTAAGCGCATTGACGAATTTTACAGTCTTAGTTGGTTCCGTGATAACCTTATAGCCATTTGCAAACGTTCACAGAAATTTAATAAATGGAGTGGTATTGCTTCTTACAGAAAGAGATGGAAAGTTGGATGTCATCTCTTGAGATACTGTTGTCATGGTTACCGGCTTATATTCCTTGATTAGTTTATTAAATTAAATTAGTTTTCAGGGATTATCTCAGAAACTGTGGGTTAGAGAGCCTTAAAATTTAGTTTTCGGGGACACTTTAGGGCCCCCGTGTTTTGTTTCCGACACAGAGGGGCTGAAATTGATCTTTGTCTCGTCTTTGTGTGCCATTATAATTTTTTTTTTTATTTAGTCAATTTACCCTCTAGGTTGGTGGTTCCCACGGACTCAGCGAGGGAACTCACCACTACCGCCTCGATGGACAGTGTCCTGGGGCTTGGAACATCTGGTCGGGAGGGATACAACTGGGGAGGATCGATCAGCACTTCGCCCAGGCGGCTTCACCTGCAAAGCGAACAGGGGCCTCATGAGGGATGGGAAGGGATGGAAGATTGGGATGGATAGGCTAGGAAGAGGGAAGGAGGCGGCCGTGGCCTTACAGTAGGTACTGCCCCCGTAATTGAATTATATAGAGAGTTATGGCTGTTATAGTTATGACGTGGGTAGTCATGACGTAAGCACGGATGACGCAAACGTTATACCAGCAAGCTACTTGAGCTGAGATTCTCAGTGACGTCAGCATTTAGTCGAGAATGTTCCAAGATTTACGACGCAGTCGCAGGAAACGAGGAATTATGCTGAGGAAGAAACTATGCTATTGGAGGGGAGGCTTGAACCAATAAACGATAGTTTAAAGGAAGACGGAGATTGCTGAAACTATGGTATTTTTATTACTTTTGGAATGCAGAATTGTGGAAATCCATTTGCAGTAGAAGCATTGATTTGGAATTTTGGTGAAATTTATTTTCAGTTTTTGAATTTTGAAAATCCGTCATGTATTAACGAACTTGGAACTTTTAGCGATGACGCAGTATCACGCTATGGAAGGGATGGAAACGCCCCTCGTGAAGTTAATAAAAGGGCTTGCGCAGAAGAGAGGAGTCTCATTCTCCGATCATTCTCAGATCTCATTCTCAGATCATCGAAGTCTAATTGTGAAAGTTCTTTCTTATATAGTCATATATAGTGAAAGGTGTGAAAAGAGTCGTCTTTATAAACGCGTGGTGAAGCCACTGCATTAACAAGATCCAAGTCAAACTAGGTGAAGTTAAAACGGACCTTAGAACGCCTCTACAAGTTTAGCTTCGAACAGTTAGCGGTCGCCGATACGCTAATTCGATTGTGCAGTGCTACATGAAGTAATATAGAAAAGCTGAACAATTTCGAGCGATTAGTTTGAAAGATATTAGCAAGTTTCGACGACTGACAAAAGTGATTATCTCGCCACCTGAGAAGCACTATTGTATCGCCAGAATTTACGCCACGGCTAACGCTGCTAGTGAAATAGGGAGACTTCTGATTACTTTTGTTACACAACACTACAGTATAATGGAGCAATTTAATAAGGCAGTTTGTTCTTCTAATACTACAACCGAAGAGCAGATGGAAGGCTAAAGGACTTAATGCAATTGGGACATATTTCAACGGAGTAAGATAGCAACATGGAACTTCGCTAATTGTTATTCCACACAAGCGAACATGTGGTGAATACCATCTACACCCATGTTTCGTGATTAAAGGCTGAATACTATCGAACAGCAATGGAATCTATTACATACTCATTGAATATGAATATTTCTTCGGAAATTTCTACAAAAACTTCATGGCGATTGTCTACTGGAACTTCAGGGAATTTTTCAAGAGAGGTCAGGGTTATCCCGACGCACAAAGAAGATTATTGCCGGAAGGATGTCTATTCGTCTTCACGGAGCAGAGCGATTTACGGAGAAGGAAGCAGTTCGATTCTCCGAGGATGCTGTTTCCTATTTCGAGGATGGAGCTCAGCTTTAACTTGGTGAAATGGATCCATCAGCAGTCTTCTTTGGGGAATTTTCCTCTGGAACGTCAATCGGCAGATAAGGTAGTCGTGAACGTTTATTGTATTTGAGTTTCATAATGATATTTGAGCAACCATTTTCCCCATATTTTTGTCATCATGTATTTTGCCCTATTTTCTTGTTTGAGATTCTTATTCTCAGTTCATCTTGTTGAGTTATGCCTTTTTCGACGATTTATTAAGACATTGTTATGTCATGGGCATTGTTAAATGATTTTGGATCAGTTGAGACTGATATTTAGATTTTTCAGTAATTAATATTTTTTTTGTAGTCACGATTTGACTGTAAGTTAATGATTTTTATGGCAGATTTAAATTCAGACAGCGTGTCACTTTATTAAAGTAATTCTACCCCAGTTTAATTACTTTGACCAATTTTCTGTCATCATCAAGAAGGAAGAACATTTAAATGATTTTAGAGCGTTAAAATCTCTTGCGTTGTCGACGATCTTGGAAATACTAGTCGTTATTTGAATTGATTGCAACACAGACATTTATCGTCAGTTATGAACGATCATTGCATCATAGACATTTTTGTGAAAGATGAACTTTAATAATGAATTATTGAATGCATTAAAGTTAAGAACTTTTGTTAGGAGTTTTTCTCAATTAGAGATTTATATAACGATGTTTGCATTCCCAGTCAAATTGGATTCTATTCGACTACTTTGCAGTTTTAGTCACACTTTATTTGATGATAGTATTTTTATACTACAATTCTTTTAAGATGTTAATCTTAAATTTTGATAGACCAGACAGGCGTATATAAGCGTATTCACTATTAAATTTGTTTGTGATTGGCAAATTTTGACATCAGTTTGATTTATGAATGAAATCCACGAAGGTTAAATGAAAACAGTTTTGAAACAATTAATGATTATAAGAATTTTTAAGTGGAACTATGGATGTATAATCGCTAGTGCAGCGCATGTGTTGAGAGTCGCTGATATATAATGCCCTTGTATATGAAGGAGGTTCCCACAGGAATTAATGTTAAAGAATTATTTGTGGAAGTTTTTGTAGGTTCGGTAGAAGTTTTTGATGCCATATAGATTGATATATGATGAATTTTGGGCTTAATTATAATGCAGTTTGTGCATTATTGTGTTAGCGAAGTATTTTCCGCTGGAGTGAATTGTCATAGTTCGTTGAAAATTAATCAAGTGAATTTACTGTTATAATTAACACGAGTTTTGAAAGAATTTGAGATAAGATTTTGAATGAAGAGTACCGTCACAAATAATTATTAAAACCTTTATTAAACCAGATTGTGACATTAAAATGTATAACTAACCTTCATTGGTCGATTATATGGACACGATTATGAAACTACTAACCGGATGAACCTGTGGTTAATGTATTTCTTAAAATTAATAATTTAAACAATTTAAATGTTAATATTATAAATAATTGCTGTAAATATTTTTGAAAATAATGTGGAACGAAAATGATGTTAAAGGCGTGTTTAAAAATATTTTTATTGTCTCTGACAAATATTATAAACAATTTCTAATTGTTATAAATAATTTATGTGATTTTGTTATAAACATTTAAGAGCTAATTAAACATTTGGATGAGAACTTAACAAGTTCAGGTATTATCATAATAATCCAGTAGGATGTGAGTAAAATATTTGAAAGAATTGCGTAAATATATGTTTGAGTTGTCGTGCGGACATTTAAAGCTTGAGAGAAAGCTGTATTCTTACGTAACGTAGCATGTGAGAAGGGAGTCCATTTGACGAGTATGCGACAGGTTGGAGGGTAGCTTGCAGCTGTCCCAACAACTGGTTATCAGCGGGTGAGGTCGTCCACACTTTGGCCTTGCGACTATAAATACAATTGTCATGTTTATTAAAAGGAAACCAAATGCTCTATATATGTCTCGTCCTCACTTCCTTTCCAATCCAATTGTGTTATGAATATTACGTGATTTGGAGCTCGGTGGAGCTAATATGTTTTATATCATGTTGTATGATAACTTTGCAAGTCCTACAGGAGGACGTAGTCAGATTGACATGGGCTACTGATAGCCACGTTTATTTTGTTGTGTTATTAAAATCATACCCTTTATTAAAAATAAAGCTTTTGTACAGTTCAAAGTTCTCGTCTTCGTCTTGGTTCATTTTTAAATGTCATGGTGGAGATTATTGTGTGAACAGACTTTAGTGATCCTGTTGTCAACTCAAACCCCGAGATTATTTTAAGAGGTAAGTAACGGTAAGTATGTTAACCCCCGTCTATTTTGGTGTGTTCCACAATGATTTCCTGTGAACTTCTGTGCTCTTATCTCGATAGTATCTGTCAGTGCCATTTTCATTGATGTAGCTGAGTCGGTGCGATTGATTATTGGCAATCCGATTGAGGGGGCGGATATCTGACAGCCTACTATCCGGGTAAACGGGGACAGTAAGATTGGCGACCCTAACACGTGGGGCGAATTCAACAAAACTGGATCACCAGGTTGAACGCGAGTATGATTGACAAACCTAACACGTGAGGTTCGATTAGACTCAAACAAAGAGGTTGATTCTTTATTAGATGTCTAGGCCATTTGTAGTATTTAAGAGTGTGATTATATAGGAATTAAATGTTGTATTGTATTAGGAAAATTACACTCAGAAAAGATCAGATCTTATACAACTTGAGAAAGGTTAAATAGGCTGGAAACTTAGAAAAATCGCCTATGATCTGGAATCTTATTTTATTTGACCGGCTTATGACATTTTAGTCATATTAAAGATAAAATTAAATTATTTAGATTGTAAATGTAAATTATTTGTGTTAGGATATTTTAAAATGAGCCAGGGAAATTTGAACATGTGCTTGAGTTTGTTTCAACATAAAGTATCTTCGAAAGTTAATTATAAGGTAGTTATAAGTTAGATTTAAGACAGAAAATTGATCAAATTTATATATGGTGAAAAGTGTTGCTCAATTGTTGTTATTTTGCTCTTTTGATGTATGTCCCTACAGCAGTCTATTTTGATTAATATTGTAATGGCGGATGAAAGTTTGAGGATAATGTTAGAGGAGATGTCTGCTAACTTGAAAGCTAGCATGAATAGTAGCATGAAGCAGATGCTGAATGAAAGCATAAAGGAGATGGAAGTTAGGAATACTAGTCGAATGGAGGAGAATGCTAGTAATTTGTCTGCTAATTTGAATGCAAGAATGGAAGAGAATGCTAGTAATATGTCTGCTAATTTGAATAGTAGTATGAAGGAGATGGAAGCTAGGAATACTAGTCGAATGGAGGAGAATATGAAGGTTCTTCATACTAGTGCTGCCAATTTAGAGGATAATATGTCGCGTTTACAGATTAATACCCTAGGAATTGAGAATACTGTAACGGACATGCGCACAGACGTGTCCAATGTCCATAAAGATGTGTCTATTGTGCATAAAAATGTTGATGATGTTAAATGTGATATTTCTAAGGTACAGAAAGACCTTACAATGTTAAATCTAGATGTAGCTAATGTCCGAGGGGATATTTCTTGTGCTAGAGCCGAAGTAGTTGTTGTCAAAAATGATGTTGCGACTGTCCAAGACAAGGTCGAGGAAGTCCAAAAAGAAATTCAAAATGCTAGAACTGATGTATCCAATGTTCAGGTAGATATTAATAACATTCGTGCGGATATAACTGAGGGGCAAAGTGACATAACTAAGATTCAGGTAGAGGTCAACACAGTTTTCGTAGATATGACTAAAGTCCAAACTGATGTAAATAAAGTCAGGGAAGAAATAGAAAACTCAAAAACTCTTTGTACGCGTAATATAACTGCATTAGCGACTAGATTAGTTGATGAGTCAGTTAGAACAACAACGTCTTTAGCAGATTTGAAGTATGATTTAGAGGTCATGAGAACCCAGGTATTAGACCATAATAGATTATTAAAAGAGGATATCGAAGTAGACATAGCAGAAATGTTAACAGCAAACGTAGCGGTATGGAAAGACGAGTGGAATAAGTCAAGTGGGGAACATGTAACCCAAATTCAGGAAAGGATTGAAAGAAAACTTGCCAGTACTCAAATAGAGATTAACAAGGAAGTAGTACAGATTAGGAAAGATTTAAGCGTCAGGATAAATTCGCTATCCGAAAAACAAGTTGACGATAGAACACAACTAGATCAGGATATGCAAACATTAAAATCTACATTAGAGGAACAGATGCATAAAGTTGTCTCGGATGTAAATGAAACGACGAGCAAACTGCAAAATTTGAAGTTAGGAGAGGCTAATCTAATGGAGAACTACAAAGAAGAGATAATCAAGAAAGTCTTAACGGAAATCACTGACAAGGATACAGAAGGCTTAGCTTGCGAATTGAATAGGAATTATACCAGAAGATATAACCTAGATCCAGAAGAAAGAGACGTGACTCCTGAAGAACGTATATCCAGATTCAGAGAGGAGGATGACGAGAGGAATATGGAACCTGAGTGGAACTATCGAGATAGTGGGAAAAACTATCCGGATTCATATCCGAGGAACGTAACGGTCATCAGGAATTTCGAAGACAAACCGCAAAAATTCAGTAACACTGATAGTTTGACACCTATAGAGTATGTAAGGAACCTCAAAGATTATTTCATCGAAGCTCACATTCCCAGAGAGAGAGAGATGAAGATAGTAGAGAGATATCTGATTGGAGGACCCCTCGAATGGTTTCGCGCATTTAGATATACATTCAGTAACTTTGACGAGTTTGCAGAGGCATTAATCAAACGATTTTGGTCCATAG
This sequence comes from Meconema thalassinum, assembly GCA_946902985.2. Lineage (NCBI taxonomy): Eukaryota > Metazoa > Arthropoda > Insecta > Orthoptera > Tettigoniidae > Meconema > Meconema thalassinum. The sequence continues at coordinate 147,592,225 of OX336390.1, read as the reverse complement.
AAGCGCAGAATTCGTTAAGAGCGGAGGTGTATTCAAGAAAATACTCAGGTACTCTTCCAACGCGGTACGCTGATTTCTTTACGAGTCAATTGTCCCGCTTGAGATGCTTACAACCCCCATTGTCCACGGAGCAACTAATTGATGCGATTTCTCGTATGCTGCCAGTTGAGGTGAGAAGACTAATAATTTCGTCCAACATCAGGGATTTAACCAGCATGGATGAATTACTGAGAAGGTTAGACTACACAAGCCCAATGCCTAACGTAGTTCAGAAAGGTCAACGGCAGGAGTTTAAAGAAATCAATACGGTATATATGGACCAGGTCCAACAAACTGACAAGCCAGACGAGGAGAAAACTGACAATGTAGGTCCTCACAGGAATAATCAGTTTAGAAGTAACAGATCACAAGGTTACCGACCGTATCAACAGAGAAGAGGCTGGAACTACAATCGAGGAAACTACAATGGAAGAGGCAGATATTACAACAATAATGGGTATAACCGAAATTATAATAGGAATAACCAAAACCAAAATAGAAACCAGAATACTCAAGGTCAGGTTATGACACCCGATCAGTATCAGCAAAGAGAGAAGGAAAGCCAGCAATACTTAAAAGAATTAAGGGATAAAGAAGCCGACAATCAAAAGAAAAGGCAGGATGTTGTAATCGATCCTGGTCCTTCTACGAGCCAGCAGAACTTAGAAAATAGAAATACTGGTCAGAAGAGAAATTAGAGAGGAGAGAATACATTAACCACACACAACCCAGATTTATGATTAAGGAACATAGAGGAAATATCATACTAGAGTAAGCCAGTAATAATTCAATTTCGTGTTCAAGAGAGTTGAGATACTTGTAACACTGAGTTTAAAAACAATTTGCAACTGTTTTTAAAACGTGGTGAGAGGAGAATGCCCCCGTAATTGAATTATATAGAGAGTTATGGCTGTTATAGTTATGACGTGGGTAGTCATGACGTAAGCACGGATGACGCAAACGTTATACCAGCAAGCTACTTGAGCTGAGATTCTCAGTGACGTCAGCATTTAGTCGAGAATGTTCCAAGATTTACGACGCAGTCGCAGGAAACGAGGAATTATGCTGAGGAAGAAACTATGCTATTGGAGGGGAGGCTTGAACCAATAAACGATAGTTTAAAGGAAGACGGAGATTGCTGAAACTATGGTATTTTTATCACTTTTGGAATGCAGAATTGTGGAAATCCATTTGCAGTAGAAGCATTGATTTGGAATTTTGGTGAAATTTATTTTCAGTTTTTGAATTTTGAAAATCCGTCATGTATTAACGAACTTGGAACTTTTAGCGATGACGCAGTATCACGCTATGGAAGGGATGGAAACGCCCCTCGTGAAGTTAATAAAAGGGCTTGCGCAGAAGAGAGGAGTCTCATTCTCCGATCATTCTCAGATCTCATTCTCAGATCATCGAAGTCTAATTGTGAAAGTTCTTTCTTATATAGTCATATATAGTGAAAGGTGTGAAAAGAGTCGTCTTTATAAACGCGTGGTGAAGCCACTGCATTAACAAGATCCAAGTCAAACTAGGTGAAGTTAAAACGGACCTTAGAACGCCTCTACAAGTTTAGCTTCGAACAGTTAGCGGTCGCCGATACGCTAATTCGATTGTGCAGTGCTACATGAAGTAATATAGAAAAGCTGAACAATTTCGAGCGATTAGTTTGAAAGATATTAGCAAGTTTCGACGACTGACAAAAGTGATTATCTCGCCACCTGAGAAGCACTATTGTATCGCCAGAATTTACGCCACGGCTAACGCTGCTAGTGAAATAGGGAGACTTCTGATTGCTTTTGTTACACAACACTACAGTATAATGGAGCAATTTAATAAGGCAATTTGTTCTTCTAATACTACAACCGAAGAGCAGATGGAAGGCTAAAGGACTTAATGCAATTGGGACATATTTCAACGGAGTAAGATAGCAACATGGAACTTCGCTAATTGTTATTCCACACAAGCGAACATGTGGTGAATACCATCTACACCCATGTTTCGTGATTAAAGGCTGAATACTATCGAACAGCAATGGAATCTATTACATACTCATTGAATATGAATATTTCTTCGGAAATTTCTACAAAAACTTCATGGCGATTGTCTACTGGAACTTCAGGGAATTTTTCAAGAGAGGTCAGGGTTATCCCGACGCACAAAGAAGATTATTGCCGGAAGGATGTCTATTCGTCTTCACGGAGCAGAGCGATTTACGGAGAAGGAAGCAGTTCGATTCTCCGAGGATGCTGTTTCCTATTTCGAGGATGGAGCTCAGCTTTAACTTGGTGAAATGGATCCATCAGCAGTCTTCTTTGGGGAATTTTCCTCTGGAACGTCAATCGGCAGATAAGGTAGTCGTGAACGTTTATTGTATTTGAGTTTCATAATGATATTTGAGCAACCATTTTCCCCATATTTTTGTCATCATGTATTTTGCCCTATTTTCTTGTTTGAGATTCTTATTCTCAGTTCATCTTGTTGAGTTATGCCTTTTTCGACGATTTATTAAGACATTGTTATGTCATGGGCATTGTTAAATGATTTTGGATCAGTTGAGACTGATATTTAGATTTTTCAGTAATTAATATTTTTTTTGTAGTCACGATTTGACTGTAAGTTAATGATTTTTATGGCAGATTTAAATTCAGACAGCGTGTCACTTTATTAAAGTAATTCTACCCCAGTTTAATTACTTTGACCAATTTTCTGTCATCATCAAGAAGGAAGAACATTTAAATGATTTTAGAGCGTTAAAATCTCTTGCGTTGTCGACGATCTTGGAAATACTAGTCGTTATTTGAATTGATTGCAACACAGACATTTATCGTCAGTTATGAACGATCATTGCATCATAGACATTTTTGTGAAAGATGAACTTTAATAATGAATTATTGAATGCATTAAAGTTAAGAACTTTTGTTAGGAGTTTTTCTCAATTAGAGATTTATATAACGATGTTTGCATTCCCAGTCAAATTGGATTCTATTCGACTACTTTGCAGTTTTAGTCACACTTTATTTGATGATAGTATTTTTATACTACAATTCTTTTAAGATGTTAATCTTAAATTTTGATAGACCAGACAGGCGTATATAAGCGTATTCACTATTAAATTTGTTTGTGATTGGCAAATTTTGACTTCAGTTCGATTCATGAATGAAATCCACGAAGGTTAAATGAAAACAGTTTTGAAACAATTAATGATTATAAGAATTTTTAAGTGGAACTGTGGATGTATAATCGCTAGTGCAGCGCATGTGTTGAGAGTCGCTGATATATAATGCCCTTGTATATGAAGGAGGTTCCCACAGGAATTAATGTTAAAGAATTATTTGTGGAAGTTTTTGTAGGTTCGGTAGAAGTTTTTGATGCCATATAGATTGTTATATGATGAATTTTGGGCTTAATTATAATGCAGTTTGTGCATTATTGTGTTAGCGAAGTATTTTCCGCTGGAGTGAATTGTCATAGTTCGTTGAAAATTAATCAAGTGAATTTACTGTTATAATTAACACGAGTTTTGAAAGAATTTGAGATAAGATTTTGAATGAAGAGTACCGTCACAAATAATTATTAAAACCTTTATTAAACCAGATTGTGACATTAAAATGTATAACTAACCTTCATTGGTCGATTATATGGACACGATTATGAAACTACTAACCGGATGAACCTGTGGTTAATGTATTTCTTAAAATTAATAATTTAAACAATTTAAATGTTAATATTATAAATAATTGCTGTAAATATTTTTGAAAATAATGTAGAACGAAAATGATGTTAAAGGCGTGTTTAAAAATATTTTTATTGTCTCTGACAAATATTATAAACAATTTCTAATTGTTATAAATAATTTATGTGATTTTGTTATAAACATTTAAGAGCTAATTAAACATTTGGATGAGAACTTAACAAGTTCAGGTATTATCATAATAATCCAGTAGGATGTGAGTAAAATATTTGAAAGAATTGCGTAAATATATGTTTGAGTTGTCGTGCGGACATTTAAAGCTTGAGAGAAAGCTGTATTCTTACGTAACGTAGCATGTGAGAAGGGAGTCCATTTGACGAGTATGCGACAGGTTGGAGGGTAGCTTGCAGCTGTCCCAACAACTGGTTATCAGCGGGTGAGGTCGTCCACACTCTGGCCTTGCGACTATAAATACAATTGTCATGTTTATTAAAAGGAAACCAAATGCTCTATATATGTCTCGTCCTCACTTCCTTTCCAATCCAATTGTGTTATGAATATTACGTGATTTGGAGCTCGGTGGAGCTAATATGTTTTATATCATGTTGTATGATAACTTTGCAAGTCCTACAGGAGGACGTAGTCAGATTGACATGGGCTACTGATAGCCACGTTTATTTTGTTGTGTTATTAAAATCATACCCTTTATTAAAAATAAAGCTTTTGTACAGTTCAAAGTTCTCGTCTTCGTCTTGGTTCATTTTTAAATGTCATGGTGGAGATTATTGTGTGAACAGACTTTAGTGATCCTGTTGTCAACTCAAACCCCGAGATTATTTTAAGAGGTAAGTAACGGTAAGTATGTTAACCCCCGTCTATTTTGGTGTGTTCCACAATGATTTCCTGTGAACTTCTGTGCTCTTATCTCGATAGTATCTGTCAGTGCCATTTTCATTGATGTAGCTGAGTCGGTGCGATTGATTATTGGCAATCCGATTGAGGGGGCGGATATCTGACAGCCTACTATCCGGGTAAACGGGGACAGTACCATCCCGGCATTTTCCCGAAGACGAAGTGGGAAACCACGGAAAACCACTTCGAGGATGGCTGAGGTGGGAATCGAACCTCCTCTACTCATTTGGGCCACCCGAGGCTGAGTAGACCCCGTTCCAGTCCTCATACCACTTTTCAAATTTCGTGGCAGAGCTGGGAATCGAACCCAGGACCTCCGGGGCGGCAGCTAACCATGCTGACCGCTACGCTACGGAGGCGACATAATAATAATAATAATAATAATTGTATAATTATATAGAGATAGGGATTAAATAGACCTTCCGTACCACACCCACACGTGTAAATCACGTGAAAAAATTCTAGAGTTCCTCTTGACCCCCTTAAGCGCAGTATACTGTATGTATTGATGCATTTTACACCGTAATTTGGTTCCGTGATAACCGTGTAGCCGTTTACAAACTTTCACAGTAATGTAATAATTGGAATTGTATTGCGTCTAACAATGACCTGTGAGATTCTGTTGCCATAGTTACCGGGTTGCATACTTTCATTATTTTATTAATTCAAATTAGTTTTCTGGGAATAACTCAAAATCTATTGGTTTTAGGGCCTTAAAATGTGGTTTTCGGGGCCCATCGGGCCTCCGAGTTTTGTTTCTGATATTGAGGGGCTGAAAATGAGCTTTGTCTGGCCCTTCTACACCTATTTCAGCATGCATTTTAAGGGGGTATGCCCCTCATATGAGAGTTACGGAGAAGAGTTACATCAATGATTAGTGTCGTGCCTCTGAAGGATATCTGTACCAAATTTTACGTTGATCCACCCAGCCGTTCTCGAGTTATAAGGGAACATACTTGTCCACAGACAAACAAACAAACAGACAGACAGACAGACAAAAATTGCATTTTCGCGCGCATCCGTCATAAAACAGTCTAAAACGCGTAAATAACGCAAATTTCCGTAGAAATTCAGAAAAAACAGACAAACTTTCATTCTTATAGTTAGAGAGATGCCAAGAGCTATCAGTGGTTGCCATGGCAACACTACATAATTGATGAGGGATGAGCCATCAGAAGTTGCCAAGACAACGCACTTGCACGAGATCAGATTCAGATTTCCATCTGACTAAGTGTGAAGCGGCTTCGGTGACGTAACAGGTAGCATGCTGAATGTCTATGCCCAAGGTCGCGAGTTCAAAGCCGGCCGAAGTCGTCGGATTTTCTAAGAGCGCTAAAAATCCCTCAGTATGCTTTCCTTTGGAGGGGAAGTTCCAACGTTCGTTGCGAGTTGCTGGTTGCGGTGGCATCTAGTAGCCAAGTTCACAGCTAGGTGTCGTTGACGGTAGTACCTGGTAGCAACATTAGGAGCTACTGCTTGAAATTGACCGTCTGCAGTCCTTACCTGTATTACAGACTAATACAGCCATCCCTAAGTACAGGGGGTTACATTACCGCGTTGTCGCAGCCCCTAAACTGAGAAACCAACCAAAATCTCTGCGGGAAATATAATTTTGCGTGAAGAAGTAACAGACCGTTACATAATTACACATCAGTGTCGAAACCTTGCATAAGGACAGTGTTACCACAAGTATAAAAATGGACCCCAAATGACAAGAAGGTTACCCTTCCCATAAGACAATAAAATGTTTAAAATAAGCATAAAATGACGAAAAACAAAGTTAATTAAGCTCCAATTATAAAATACCTTCTCGCTATAAATGAGGTCTGATCCTTCTACGAAAACCTGCATATTCTGCCTATTTTCGCCTATCCCCAAGTTTGTCCGGTGAAATCTACCTCCACCTTCCGGCGTGCCGAGAGGACTTTTTAAAATTCAAGTAAGGACTGCAGACATTCAATTAATAAGTAGTTCCTGCTTTTGCTACCAAACGCCACCGTCAACGACAACTAGTTCTGAACTTGGTTACTAGATGCCACCACAGTAGGATCCTGGGGACGACCGTTGGATCCTAAGAGCGTTAGTCAAATCTAACCTATAATTTACCTTCACACTTGAGTGTTATTAGTGGAAAGTTCTTTTACATGCCACAAATCTATGACATGGGACCGCCGGCTTTACTTCCCCTCCGTAGGAAGGCAAACTGGGGGAATTCCAATTACTTCGGCCGAGTTTGAACCCGCGATCTTGGGAATAAAAGCTCAGCATGCTACCAACTACGCCACCGAAGCCACCCTGGCCGATTGTGGAAGCTGTCAAAAGTGTAATTCTGGTTTGAAGGTTGGAAGGGGGTACAGTCAACCACGTGAGGTGAAACTGAGAGAGGTGGGTTTGATTCCCACCTCAGTCATCCTTGAAGTGGTTACCCCCTTCTACTCCAGACGAATGCCGGGTGGTACCTAAATTAAGGGCAAGGCCGTCTCCTTGCCAATCCTCATCTGAAGTGCAAATACACATACTAATACAACCATTGCAATAACACAGATTTTCAGACAGTTCCACACACACATTTAAGTACCACGGTGTCGCAAAGCCCCTAAATTAATCACAACAACAACAGAAACATCTCTCCTCTCCTTCTCGTCTTAATAGGCTACCTCCTCATTTGTTAATCTATCTACCCATCTTGTAAAGCCCTGCGCGGATGTGGATATCTGCGGATAAACCGCAAAATGTTTCATCATGCGAATATAGATTGCATAGCTGTGGAGATAGCGTATAAGTTGCAACAAATATTTGGAGTAAATTTTCGGATAGTTTTTGGAATACAATCTGAACTTGTAGAATATCATTACTAGGACCCGTATGTCTATGACATGTATATTTTCCGTTCTGTTTCTTCCGTGGCAAATGTAAGATAATGATTTAAGCTAATCGCATTCTAATTATGACATTAAAATGAAAAGAGTTGCAATTCTGGCTGAATAACATTCATTTTAAACATAGCACATGACATACATAACCTAGGGGAACGTATTACTCCTCAAATGTCTAAATACTATCTAATAAATTTAGAATCGAATGTTCGTATATTCGGACAAAAAGAACCGTGTGGATGCGGATAAAAATCGTGTGGATACGGGGCGGATGCAGATAACGTTTTGTTTCTCCGTACAGGGCTCTACGCCATCTCATCTTCATCATTCTCCTGTAACACCACATTTCAAATGCTTCTGAAAATGAAAATCCATAGCTTGCTTCCAGTCGACCGACTGGGTCAGGGATGGAATGGATGAAGCCCCCTACCTAGTGGCGAGGATATGTACTATGCCGGCTGCCGAAACCTGTCGCACTTATCTGGGGCAATGATTAAATGATTGACAGATGAAATGAAATGGTAGTGGAGAGTGTTGACAGGGAAAACCGGAGTACCTCAAGAGAAACCTGTGTGCCTCTGCTTTGTCCAGCACAAATCTCACATGGAGTGACCGGGATTTGAACCACGGACTCGGCGGTGAGAGGCCAGCGTGCTGCCACCTAAGCCACGGAAGCTTCTCTATATGCTTCTATTCTTCTCTTTTATACTGCGCCAACAGTCCAATTTTCACCTTCATGGAGTACTACGCCTCAGACAGAAATTTTCCAAATATTAGTTCAGTGCATCTCTTTGAATGCGGCAACTAGTTGTTCCTCTCCTTTATGTTCTGCATGCACGCGCAAAGTGTGACGCCCGGTATTTTGAAGTACCGTCAAGCTACAATACATTTATTTCAATGTCTTCTGCCTCACTCTACCTTTCTCAAGGAAGGATATAGCACTATCGTGCTCCATTCAGCACGTCACGGCATTTGACATGAAAGTTTCCTCCCACACTCTTTGTTCGATAGAAACTTTCATCCCTTGTCAGAAGTGCTAAGAGCGAGACTACTTTCTTGGTAAAGACATGCCACTAGAATGGAAAAGTCAACGAAGACGACAGCCATCTTATGGAGCAGTGGCTAGCACCCATTGAGGTCCAGGTTCGATTGTTGGCTCTGCCAAGAAATTTAATTCTGGTCCGAGGGAAGGAATATGGTACACTCAGAATCGTGAGACAAAACTGAGAAGAGGTGGGTTATTTTCACACCTCAGCCAACCTAAAAGTGGTTTTCCGTGGTTTTCCATATCTGCTCCATGAAAATAATCGAATGGTTCCTAAATTAAGGCCATGGCTGCTTCCTTCCCTAATACTAAGCTCAGTTACAAATACACCCACTAATACAGTCATCACAGTAAAACAGATTACACTTAGTTAGGTCCACATTTCACCCATACTTTCAGGCATAGATTGTATAGCCTAAATGTAATGGATCTGATGATGATTACTTGACGATCGAAACAGATCATCCAAGTGTATTTATTAATCTCATGTAATTTTTTCAGGATTAGGGAATAACCCATCTCATTTGGGTACAATGGTGTTGACCGACTGAAAAGCACCAAACTTTTGTCTACATGAGATTACTAAATTAACTATAAACCCTTGGGTTACCAGTTTAGATCGTCAAACGATCATCATCAGATCCCTTACACTTACTGTAGGCTATTAAATCCATGCCCACAAGTATGTGGGTGATAGTATTTACAATATATAGTATACACTTTCCTTCCAGTTATGTGCAGACAGTGGTTTACAAAGGTTGCTCGGGGATGGACCACACATCGCTCAAACAGTCAGCAAAGTTTACAATCCACTCTGACCTGACCATTTGGTAACAATCACTTATCACACTAAGCAAGCAAACTTGGAGGTCAATCACCACTAACAATAACTTAACAAAAACAAGATGTTCAGTAAAGAACATAATGCCTACTTTCTCCTAAATGCATGGGTATTTTATAACTCTTTGTCCTTTTCAAGGAGTATAATTGAATGTTGATTGTAGTAGCTTATTGAAATACAACGTGTTATACGGATGATAAACATGAATATGAGGTGCCCTTTGCTAGTGCTACCTCTGTACAAGATTTCATTCAATTCGGTTTCACCGTGTTTGAATTGATATGGTGAATCGATTTGCACAGATACATGGCCGCTATCTGTAAACTATTAGGCTGATGACCTTGTAGTTCAGTCAAATGCTTCCCACAAAAAGGTATGTTCTTGCAAAATTTGGTAGAGATCAAATAATTAAGTTGGTCGTAATTTGATTTAAGCTTTTAACATTTGGGTGGCCGCCATTCCGTTTCCGTCAAGATGGCGGCGATATAAAGCATGATACTGAGGTGCCCTTTGCTAGGGCTACCTCTGTACCAAATTGCATTCAATTCGGTTTCACCGTGTTTGAATTGATAGGGGGAATCGATTTGCACACATGCATGGCCGCCATATGCAAACTATTGGACTGATGACGTTGTAGTTTGGTTAAAGAACGCTTCACACATAAAGGTATGTTGTTGCAAAATTTGATAGCGATCAGATGATTAAGTTGGTCGTAATTTGATTTAAGCTTTTAACATTTCGGTGGCCACCATTACGTTTTCGTCAAGATGGCGGCGATATAAAACATGACACTGAGGTGCCCTTTGCTAGTGCAACTTCTGTACCAAATTTCGTTCAATTCGGTTTCACCGTGTTCGTATTGATAGGGGGAACAGAGATTCAGAGTACACACACTCACAGACACACTGACATACAGACACACAATTTTTCGCCCTGTGTTGATCTCATAAGTCTACTCTCATTTTTTGCAAAAATTGAATGTAGGCTAATATCATATATAACTAATAAATCTTTACAAGGTGCGCTAGTTCATAATAATTGCTGCAACTAAATAAGTGTAGCCTATATATTGTAAATACCATCACCTACGTACTTGTAGACATAGATTTAATAGCATGAGTGTAAAGGATCTGTTGGTAACATGACGATTGAAGCTGGTCATCTATGTGTGTTTATTAATCTGATGTAATTATTTTTCAGGATTAGGGAACATCCTTTACAATTGGGTACAATCGTGTTGACTGACTGAAAAGCATTAACTTTCGACATCTGTAAAAGTTAGTAAATATTCTGTTTGGTGCAACTGTGATTTAGGTGTGGATTAATGATCTTAGCTGGTTATTCGGCTGGAATAGTATTCGTTGTCGAGTCAGCTTGATCACTTTGAATCCAAGGGTCTATAGTGAAAATGAAAATCCACAGCCTGCTTCCAGTCGCCGACCGGGTCAGGAATGGAATGAATGAAGCCCCAATCTAGCCGCGAGGATATGAACTGTGCTGGCTGCCGAAGCCTGTCACACTCCTCTGGGGCAATGGTTAAATGAATGACAGATGAAATGAAATGATAGTGGAGAGTGTTGCTGGAATGAAATTTTGACAGGGAAAACCGGAGTACCCGGAGAAAAACCTGTCTGCCTCCGTTTTGTCCAGCACAGATCTCACATGGAGTGACCGGGATTTGAACCACGGACCCAGTGGTGAGAGGCTGGCGTGCTGCTGCCTAAGCCACGGAGGCAAGGGTCTATAGTGAATTTATGAATTACTTGTAATTGTTTTCAGGTACAGTATAAGGAATAGGCCTAATACCCATTTCAAATGGGTACAATCGTGTTGACCGATTGAAAATCAATTCAAATTTTGTACATATAGGCTGTAATCTGATAAGAGATGTTTCAAACTGTGAGTACAGTTGAGCTGTTTTTGCTGATTCCCCTAGAAGCTTTGCGACATCATGGTCCGGTAGCCCAGTATACTTAAGTGTCTGTGGAATCTGTTTGATAACATGTTTCATTGTGATGGCTGAGGGAATCGAATCCACCTCTTCTAACTTTTGCCGCACAAGACTGAATGCACCTCGTCCCAAAATTAATATTTTTGGCAGAGCTCGGAGTCGAACCTGGACCTCCACTGGTGACAGCCAAGAATTCTAATCACTAGACCTAGAGGACGCCAACGAGAATATTGTTGTGTATGTATAAAGAATTAACTGAAATAGCTGTTCAAAATTGTTCTCTTTTGTGTTAGCCTGTAACTTTGCTACGATTGTTTTTACAATTTAATAATGAGGATCTGTCACCTTTAAAGTCGAGCGGTTCAGTTAGAGTATAGAAACAAAGAAACCACAACCTTTCACCACCGATAGGTCCTTTTAAAACAAAGCAACTCATATTAAATCAATGAAGGAAGCTTTGTTTTAAACGATGTCTCCTGGCCATATGACAGGAGAAACTTTTCATGTCATCATGAGATATGAAGGAACTAATAAGGCTAGTCCTCGAAAGGTCGGCTCATTAATAATTTGACCTTAGTCAGTATATTACACTAGCCAGACATTAGTGAGGTAGGCTACTTTATAGTGTACAGGGCAGCAGGTGGGAGAGGTGCTGTCCTCGTGCCAGCTCAAGAAGGAGGGGAGACGTGTTTTAAAGGTACAGTATACATACACACATCAAAAAAAGTTTTGCATCACCTCGGTTCCAAGAGTTCCGGAACCTTTAAATACAAAGGGAATAGAGATCAACACAAACAACATTTCAGCTCGTTTTATTGCTCATGAGACCCACACATTGCATGTTGTACCATCATACAGCTAGACTTTCAGCATTTGTGGTCCAGATTGCAGTACACACCACTACCTCTAATACCCAGTAGCACGTCCTCTTGCATTGATGCATGCCTGTATTCGTCGTGGCATACTATCCACAAGTTCATCAAGACACTGTTGGTCCAAATTGTCCCACTCCTCAACGACAATTCGGCGTAAATCTCTCAGAGTGGTTGGTGGGTCAAGACGTCCATAAACAGCCCTTTTCAACATATCCCAGGCATGTTCGATAGGGTTCATGTCTGGCGAACATGCTGGCCACTGTAGTCGAGCGATGTCGTTATCTTGAAGGAACGCATTCACAAGATGTGCACGATGAGGTCGAGAATTGTCGTCCATGAAGACAAATGCCTCTCCAATATTCTGCCGATATGGTTGCACTATGGGTCGGAGGATGTCATTCAGGTATCGTAAAGCCGTTTCGGAGCCTTCCATGACCACCAGTGGCGTACGTCGGCCCCACATAATGCCACCCCAAAACATCAGGGAACCACCACCTTGCTGCACTCGCTGGACAGTGTGTCTAAGACGTTCAGCCTGACCAGGGTGCCTCCAAACACGTCTCCGACGATTGTCTGGTTGAAGGCATATGCGACACTCATCGGTGAAGAGAACGTGATGCCAATTCCGTGGGGTCCATTCAACATGTTGTTGGGCCCATCTGTACCGCGCTGCATGGTGTCGGGGTTGCAAAGCTGGACCTCGCCATGGACGTCGGGAGTGAAGTTGCGCATCATGCAGCCTATTGCGCACAGTTTGAGTTGAAACACGACGTCCTGTGGCTGAACGAAACGCATTATTCAACATGGTGGCATTGCTGTCAGGGTTCCTCCGAGCGGCAATCCGTAAGTAGCGGTCATCCACTACAGTAGTAGCCCTTGGGCGGCCTGAGCGAGGCCTGTCATCGACAGTTCCTGTATCTCTGTACCTCCTCCATGTCCGAACAACATCGCTTTGGTTCACTCTGAGACGCCTGGAAACTTCCCTTGTTGAGAGCCCTTCTTGACACAAAGTAACAATGCGGACGCGATCGAACTGCGGTATTGACCTTCTAGGCATGGTAGAACTACAGACAACATGAGCAGAGTACCTTCGTCCTGGTGGAATGACTGGAACTGATCGGCTGTCGTACCCCCTCCGTCTAATAGGCCCTGCTCATGCATGGTTGTTTACATCTTTGAGCAGTTTTAGTGACATCTATGAACAGTCAAAGGGACTGTATCTTGGATACAATATACACAGTCAACGTCTATATGCCGGAGATCTGGGAACCGAGGTGATGCAAAACTTTTTTTGATGTGTGTATATAAGCAGGGATTGATTGAGAAGTACCTGCACAGTAGGCTATGTACCAAATTTGCGGTACACTATATGATGCCACATAAATGATACAAATATAGCAGCTTCACCAATAGGTCACATTAGATGAGACACTGATAGGAATCACGGGATACTGAGCTGGGTTTGACTTAGAAACCAATTACTTGTTCTAGTTTCCTGCTGTCCATATTACCTGCCCGAGACCTTTCTGTTAATTATTTCCTTATTCTATAAGGTGTGTTCAAAAAATAACGAGCCGGAGGATACCTTTCCTGCACTCGTGTGGATTGCCTTGCCTTTTTTGGATGGTGGTGACCCTGGATGCTTCCACTGGAGGCTATGCCGATTGGATTCAGGTTCGAAGTGATGACACCATGACTCATCTCCAGCCACCACTCGTGCCAGGAACCCATTCCCTTCCCTCGCATAGCGCTGCAGATGACCAAGACAGTGGGCCATTCGACATGCTTCCTGGTGTGGTTGAAAACTGTGGGGCACCCATTGGGCACACACTTTGCGCAAGTGCAGTCGTTCCTTCATGATGGTGTGCACACTTCCGACGCTCAATCCGACCAGGCTTAGCGGTATAGCTGTATGCCTCTCACCAAGGCGGTCCGGGTTCGATTTTCGGTCAATGCATGTGAGATTTTCGAAGTGAAATGCAATGTCCTGTGGTTCGGATTCCACGTAAAAAGGAGGTCCCGTGGCTCATAATCACAAGATTCACGGTCACGTAAAACTACAATCTTCCTTCCTTCCTTCAATCCGACCACGGCGGCTATGGCGTTCACTGTCACTCGGCGGTCCTGGGTAATGAGTGCATCAACCAGCTGGACGTTGTCATCAGTAATGCAGGGGGGTACCTCAGACCGGGCATTATCGGCTTACGACACCCATCCTTCCCTGAAGCGCTTGTGCCACGCCTTGAACCTTGCATAGCACATGCAGTGTTCGCCGTACACTTGTGACATTCGGCGATGAATATCCGTTCCCTCTACTCCTTCCGCTGTCAGAAACCGAACAACACCTCTTTGCTCTTCGTTTGACGCCTCCATGTCACTGTTTGCAATACGACTGGCAGCGTTGGACGATTGATGCATGCTGCTGCTCGCTTTGTATCGTCACGTGACGTGCACGCGTGCCCTCCAGCAACGGGATGTGACCTTCCACGCTCTGGTCAAAACCACACCTTGTTACACACGCCACAATTAGCCGATGTCGTCACCGGTTTGCGCATTCTAGCCACCGGCTCGTTACTTTATGAACGCACCTTATACTTCCGATTTCTGCAAATTTATTTCAATTCTCAGACTCCCACAATCAATTCTTGGAGGTCTCATATCTTCCGTCGATATTAATATATACAGTGGGTTACTGACTGTTTTGAGTTTTATCTTGCTAAAAGAAATGCTTCAGTTATCAATGAAAAATTAGGCACAGCCTGTTCATTCAAGTCGTTATTTGAGGAAACACTGCTGACTGAAGTTAGTCGAATCAAATTCCGGACAACAAGCGAGTCCTCTTTATGGCTTATTGGTGATAGCAGAGCATTGATCACAGGACAGGGTAGCTATGCTAGGGTAGGACAAGAAAACAAGAAATACCAACTTAATTTGTCATTTGCAAGTAACGTAATTATATTAATTTCATTATTACAATATATTCTAATTACAAACCTATAGTAAAGCCATCATAACTTCCGACTTGACGTTTCAGTGCTAGACTAGAGTTTCGTTCACTAAATCACGACATCGTGAACGAAACTCGATTTGTCGTGATATATCGATTTGAATGGCTGCCTGTGATTGTCTAGTTAAAGTGATTTTCCTTCTGACCGCTCGATAACTCTAGGGTAACACTGAAACGTCAAGTCGGAAGTAATGATGGCTTTACTATAGTGAAGAAATGAACGTGCCTACTTTTTATTTTCCTTTTAATTTCATACCTGTAGTAGAAAAACATTGGCGGCAATACAATCCAAAGCAAAATAATAGACTGCACATCTGTGTCTGTTCCAGCCTGCATAGCGGGACAATACCAAGAAACATGCATAGAACAACAACGAGCCAGTTATAGGGCATGGAATGGAACAGAACAACAATTATACACAACAGATAATCTACTGGCATTGTTCAATTCATTACCAATTATTAACTCAAATATTACGAATATAAATGCATTTTTACACTAATTTCACATAAATAATTAACAGCATGGCGTATGTTTCAATAGTTAAGGAACATTAGGAGCTATTTAACGTGTAAATATATTAATTAAGTTTGAATACTAAATATAAGTCGAACATTAATCAGTGCTTTTATTAGCCCAGTGTCAAAATGGCGTACAATTACAGTCAATTATCGCTGTATAATATTGACAGTGGATTGTAATAATATATTCGATATAGGAAATGTAATCAGTTTTAGTTTATTTTACATTAACGAGTGCAGACAGCGGAACCATCATCTAATGAAGCTGCTGCCGTTGGAATTGTCTGATGGGTGTTATTACAAAGTAGTGGTAACAGTACAGACTGAATTGAAATACCTCAGAATATTATCTCCCAGGATTAAACAGCATTCAGTTTCCCAGAGCTTATATACAATATTAACTTAGAATCTACCTCCCTGTTTCACTATCTCGGAGGATTCCAGATACAAATATCCGTTTGAAATTAGTGGGTCATCCTGGAAGTTGGAAGAGCTTTTTCAACACTTATGCCTAGAGCAGGCGTTCTCAACTGTGAGTACCACCCTCGTGCCAGCATGCATGAGTTGTTGAGCACCATTAAATCGAATATAAAAATATAGTTATAATAAGTAATATTAATAATAATAATAATAATAATTTCGTATGGCCTCAGGTGCCGGGTTCAGCTTTGTTATATGACACCCAGAGGGCAGCTTGCATGTCGAATTTTGTTGTTCCTTGGAGCGCTATGAAAGTCAAGGAGGTTAGATATCTAAGCTCCTTACACCATAGCGCTTTCTAATAGAGAAAGGAAGAACTTTAATGTTGGCGGTAACTCCCGAGATTAATTTTGCTATTATGATCACGGCCAGCTGAATTCAAATGGGTTCCTTAACATGCCAACAACGTATGACATAAAAAAATCACTTTCCATGGCCAGGAGCGAACCTGAAAGCTTGGGGTTGGTAATCCGACACGATAACCACTCATCCACCATTCCTACAAGGAGCCCAGTGGAAAAGGCAATCGGGTCTCACACTTCAAGCACCTTTGGGGAGATCTTAGAGCCAACAGGTTTAGAAAAGGAAGCACAAAGAGTTCGGCTACAAAAACTGAAGAGAGCGTATGGGAGAACACATACAAAGATCAGACACTACAACACGGTGATCAAACCAGAAGCTCTGTATGCAAGTGAAACTCTAATACTTTACAGGAAGGATGACTTGGAAAATATCCTTAAGGAAGAACGAAGGATCTTGAGGAAAATTCTTGGCCCAGAATAACAGGAGTTGGATACAGGTTTTAATCACGTAAAGCAACTGAGAAATTGTCTAATCTTGCGGCAGACTTCAGAAAACGTAGATTGAAATTCTATGGATATGTTTAAAGACTTCCACCGACTAGACTTACACCTATGCAGAAAAACTGAAGAATATACCGTGTATTCAGCAAGTCAAACACGACTTGGAGAAGGCCCAATTAAGAACAGCGGAAGTATTTGACAGGAACCTACACCAATGTAGGGTAAATGGATGGATAGTAACATCAGAGAATGACGCTCCCAAGATACCAGGAAACAAATGGGCTGAGGTAAGGAAGATGGCCAACAGAGAGAGAATGAGAACCATATGGAAGATGAGAAAGGTGAATCATAAAATTACTGCGTGATCCACCTGGGTCCATTTGCACATAATAAGAATAATAATAAGACCAAGTCATTCCTACAAGGAACTACCTCAAGTTGATTGTAAAAGCTCCCTCTGTACTAGATGATAAGTGCCGCTATGTTTGTCAACAGTCAGAAACAATATAACATATTACATCTGCATGTAGGTATTTCCTAGCGACGGTGCACAAACAACGGCATGATCCAGCTGCTAAAATCTTGCATCAGGAGTTGGCTGATAAGCTTCGGCTTCTAAGAGGGAAGAAAGTTCCGTATTACCAATATCAGCCAGAGTGTGTTCTTAAAAACAATGAATACAAGTTGTATTGCGACCGAAGTATTCTGATTGATCAATCGGTTTCACACAACAGGCCAGATCTGGAGGTTGTCTGCAAGAAAATAAAGCAAACTACCTTGATTGATGTTGCGATCCCTAACAACAAGAATCTCCAATCAAGGCACATAGAAAAGATCAGCAACTAACTTATAGTGAGTTGGTCTGCCCTATCATAAGGCAATGGCATGCAGAACGGGTAATGATCTTACCTATCATTGTCTCGAATACGGGCGTGATCCAAAGTACCTTGCTCCAACGCCTTAAAGAACTGGATCTGAATACTCAACTGTACAAACTAATGCAGAAGGCAGTAGCTCTCTCAACAATTCGAATCGTCCGGAAGTTCATGGGTAGTTCTTTCGACGTTCCAGCTCAGAAGTGGCTGAATCCCGAATAGCTATGTTGTGATGTACCAGCAATGTGTTATATGTATTGTTTATAATAATAATAACAATAATAGTAATAATAATGCAACAACCATGCTTCTCTTTTTCCTTTTACTATCTCTCTCTCCCTCATAAATGCTGAATTAGTTAGGGTATTAACAGGCATGCTGCAACTGCTTGCATGACTTATGCAGGTAGGCCCTACGTGTGGTCAGTCGAGTGAAATTAGCATCTTTCGTGTTAAACATAAGAGAGGGATGGTTGGTTACTCAGTTTAGGGGCAGCGACAACGCGGTCATGTAGCCCCGTGTACTTTGGGTGTGTGTAGAATCTGTCTGGTAACCGGGGTTAATTAAGATGGCTATATTAGTGTGTGTTATCTGTTTTTAATTCAAGTAAGGACTGCAGACAAGAATTTCAAGTAGTTCCTACTTTTGGTACCGAATGCTACCGTCCACGACACCTAGCTTGCGGACTTGGCTACTAGAGAGCATCGCAGTCAGCACCAGGTGGCGAAAGTTGGAACTAATAGAGCGTTATCAATTCTAACCTTCACATTTTGGCTTCACACAAGTGTAGTTAGTGGAAGAGGTTCTTTTTCATGCCATAAATCTATGACATGGGACCGCCTGTTTTACTTCCCCTCCGAAGGAAGGCATACTGAGGGATTTTAACGCTCTTGAAGAATCCAACGACTTCAACCAGGTTTGAACCCGTGAACTTGGGAATTGAAGCTCAGCATGCTACCAACTACGCCAGCAAAGCCGCTACGAGATTGATGATGTAGATTAGTGAAACATATAAAAGAGTTTCAGTTATGTAGGACTTGAAAAAGTAATTACAGTCAGGATTCGAGCCCGAATCTCCTGCTGTCTAGATAGATATACAGGGTGTCTTTTATGTACCTAGGTCGTGCACGGGACGGGTATAGAAGTTATTTGAGATAGGGAACTTGGGGTCGGAGTGGTCTCCTTAGCCCCTAAAATAAGGGTTGATTCAGGTCCTCCACCCTGTAAGTAAATTACCTTCGGTAAATTAAACCGATCTTTGTGCACTTCGTAGCATTAAATTGTTTAAGTCCGTTATTACGTTTAAATCACTTTGAGAAAGAGAAAGTAAGGTTTAGCAAGGCTATGCATGCTTGGCTTAATTTTTGCCGTAAGGTTATTCTCTAAAACTGTACGACTGCACCCTCTTCTCTGCCGTAGCACCAGACTATATCATGTGACTACAATACGACAAATATCATAATAAAAAAAGATTTTGCCCAAGCCCAGAATCGAGCCCGGGATTACCGGCCTTTCGCACCGCAACGCTATCCATTACGCCAGCGCCACATGGTGAAATGAATCTTGCCAAGAGTTAAAGGATTGAGAAAGGTAATAGAGGCTAGGGTCGGTCGCCTAACTTACAGGGTGGAGGGCCTGAATCAACCCTTATTTTAGGGGCTAAGGAGGCCGCTCCGACCCCAAGTTCCCTATCTCAAATTACTTCTATACCCGTCCCATACGTGACCTATCATTCTCCAAAGGTACATAAAAGACACCCTGTATAATTCTAGTCACTTACAACCATGGCAAATTATAAAGTCCTAGACGAAGAGGCGCTATTTCGTGAATTCCGGAATAATGTACACATGTATTTGATATCTTAGAAGACACACACAGAGGCAAAGTCTGAACCTTATTTAGATTTCATAATGCGTGGCTCAGTGGTCACGTTCTCCCCTGCAAAGCCATAGATAGCGGGATCGAATTCCGGCGCAGAAATTTGGCATTTAAGGGTGTTTAAATGTGACAGAGTCGTGTCAGTAACTATACTGGCACATTAAATAACTTTGGGGCAAAATTCAGGCACCCCAGCGTCTATAAAAGCCGCAGAAGTTAAAAGAGACGTTCAACCCGTGACATACGTATTATTATTATGATTATAATATTTATTTTCTCATAAATATGGAGCAACTCAGTCCACAAGAAACGGATTTCACAAGCAAGTATATCATGTCAATGAAACTGTAATAGAAATAGCCTAACACTATGACAAGTATCCAGCAACATTGCCTTCTATATTCTGGCAATCATGCGTTTCACTTTCACTTCCTCCAAAGCCATTACCAACGCCTTTGGAAGAAATCCTGTGTAAGAAATCACTACTGGTATAATTCTCACGCCTTTTATTCTCCATAGTTTTAATACTTCTTCACTCAACAGTGCGTACTTGTTTTTTTTTTTAGCCTGAGTAGTTAACATATTTCGGCTATATGGGACAGCAATGTCTATCAAGTAGGCATTTTGGTTTATTTTCTTGAGATATACAATATCAGGTCAATTGGCCAACATTTTCTGGTCGGTTGAAATGTAGGCCTATTCAAATACATTTTTTTTTTTGATACTCAGCTAGCTCAAGATATTATTATCAAATTTTTGAAACATTAAAATGCCTTTAGGACATGGCTCTCCTCGCAGCAAGCATCTGTTGAGTAAGGCTTGAAATACCTCCATCTAAGTGTAATACAAGTTTCCTGCATGCTGATTGTGCTTACAGAACTCCATTTCAACAGAAATTCTACCAACTGTTTTCAAGGAGTGGATTCCGTGGCATGCTTTGAGCTTACCTTGCTTCAGCGAGTACTTGTAAATAATTCTGCATCAGGTACACTCACCTGAAATTACAAGAACATATGCGTTATTACAGTAAATTGGTGTTTTATCTGCACTTGTGTAATAAATATAAAATACACAGGCCTACAACAAAAGCATTATTTTGGTGCCGGTGATTTTGTAACTGATTTTAGGTATACTTGGGTCGCTGAATCTAAACATGAAATCATTTTTTTTTCTAACAGCTCTATTTTTTTAAGATATCAGTTTTCCTCCATCATCTCTGTTTGGATCTATGTTGTTTTTATGTGCATATTTACACGAAATATGCAGTTCTAACTCCATTTTGTGCAATTCTCAATCATAATATACAAGGATTGGGTCATGTATATTGTGTCGAATCGTCAGTATGATATCCTTGCTTCTTGTGCCTATGGGATAGCAGAGGCAAAACACACCGCTGGCTTAGAAAAGAGTGGCCGAACATGGATGTTGGGGGGAAAATGTTGAACGAGAGAAAATCATCTCTCCTCCAGCGCATATGAAGCTGGGCCTTATGAAACATTTTGAGAAGGCTCTTGATAAGAACGGATCATGCTTTGGATTTATAGGAAATAAAATGCCACACGTCAGAATTGAAAAACTTAAAGCAGGGATATTTGATGGCCCACAAATAAGGCTACCCATTAAGGATCCTGACTTCGTAAATTCGATGAATGAATCTGAGCTAAAAGCCTGGAATTCATTTCTGTCAGTTGTAAAACATTTTCTAGGCAAACGTAAAGCTGAAACTAAGTTGAACTGGTAAACGAGATTCTTTACAGTTTAAAATCTCTTGACTGCAACATGAGTATTAAGGTGCACTATTTACACAGCCACTTAGACGGTTTTCCTGACAATTTAGCAGACAACAATGAGGAACAAGGTGAATGATTTCACCAGGACATTAAAATTGTGGTGGGCCGCTAACAAGGAAGATGGTACATGCACATGATGGTAGATTACTGCTGGAGCTTAAAAAGGGACTGTTCCAAAATACATTCAAGAATGTCACGGAAAAGAAGCTTCCGAAGTGTCCAGTGACTAATGGTTTCATTCATGACCATTTCCTCTATGTTTGTATATAATAATATTTGTATAATATAATAATGACAATTCCATGTTTAGTTTTTTATTACCATGCGATAGTGTAATGTATATTTCACAAAAATGTCATATCTCGGAATCTAGAGCTGCTAGGCGAAAACTAATGGCATATTTGAATTCAGGGCATCAAATTCATATAAAATCAGCTTAAAAAGCCCCGGCACCAAAATCACTGTTGACCAGTGATATCAAAACATAATAGAACAATATTCAGAAAAGAAATCCCCCTTGGCATGCCGGAAGGCGGAGGTAGATTTCATCGGAAAAATAATAATACTTCAAATTCACTAAATTTGCCAATTGTCATATTGCTACAAAAGTTCCAGAAGCCTTCGTGGCTTAGGCAGCAGCACGCCGGCCTCTCACCGCTGGGTCCGTGGTTCAAATCCCGGTCACTCCATGTGAGATCTGTGCTGGACAAAACGGAGGCAGACAGGTTTTTCTCCTTGTACTGCGGTTTTCCCTGTCAAACTTTCATTCCAGCAAAACTCTCCACTATCATTTCATCTGTAATTCATTTAATCATTGCCCCAGAGGAGTGCGACATGCTTCGGCAGCCGGCACAGCTCATATCCTCGCTGCTAGATGGGGGCTTCATTCATTCCATCCCTGACCCGGTCGGTCGACTGGAAGTAGGCTGTGGATTATTTTTCTACAAAAGTTCCACGTGTCTAGCCCTCGCCAAGAGGTAAGTGTGTGAGTGAGAAGATCGGTAAAAACCAATAAACGGCTTACTTCTTCTTTGGAGCTGCCTTTTTCGGGGAAGCCTTGGGCTTCACTGCCTTCTTAGGCTTGGGTACTTTAGGTTGTTTCGTGGTCACCAAGGATGCCTTCTTAACCTTTGAAGGAGACTTATTAGGCTTAGGGGCAGGTGTAGCTCTCTTCTTCTCGGCGTGTTTCTTGGAGATGGCCTTCTTGGCTCCTGCTTTCGCTCTGGACTTCTTGGCCTTGGGAAGGCGCTTCTCCTTAGGGGCAGCAGACCACTTGGCAGGCGCCGCACTTGCCTTCTCATATTCAGAAAACAATTTGCTCATCTCTTGTCATAAGGGTAGGTCTAAGTCAGGCTGTTCCAAATCCATGAGTTTGAGTACGTGTACACGCGAGTACTCAGCAGTGATGCTCAGAGCACGGTTGGAGAGGGACTGGGGGTGATGGCCAATACGTCACTGGGCGAAGGTTATAGCACAAGACCATGCGCCTGCTGCCAGTCATGATGTATCCACCGCGTAGTAATGGCAGCCCCCCACAGCGGAGCTGTATTGCATGTTGCAG
Source organism: Meconema thalassinum (assembly GCA_946902985.2). NCBI lineage: Eukaryota > Metazoa > Arthropoda > Insecta > Orthoptera > Tettigoniidae > Meconema > Meconema thalassinum. Next base: position 147,569,083 of record OX336390.1, on the reverse strand, counting down.
GTTTACTCACGTAAGGCGGCGAGTACTCCGCTGCTCACGGCGAGTTGCTCGGCTGGGACAGCCTGGTCTAAGTAATATCAAGACTTCTTTCAGACAAAACTTTTAGGTAATATTTAGAGGACTGTTGACCATTTTAATCGGTTTTGATATTGTGCCTATTAAGGGAGGTATGATTTTCTCTCTTCAAAAACTCCATTTTCCCACCCCTTCAGTCAATGGTTGGTGCTATCAAAATACTTTACTGAAATACGTTTCTGTCCCTTATCGCACGAATAGTGTGAACTTTGAATGGTTTCAACTTTTCACATAGGCTACTAAGAAAGTTATAGCAATTCACATTTTCGAAAAGGACCCTCATTTCCACCCCCTTGGTCTGATTTTGCCCATTATCGAACTCTACCAAGGTTTTTAAATGGCTTTATATTTAGCAATAACTTCCAAATTTATCAAGGACATCTACATTCCGTGTTTATAAGACAATTGTACGACCAGTATTAATATATGGGGCAGAGACATGGACACAGAGCAAGAAGTTGGAGAGGAGAATATTGACTTTTGAAAACAAAGTCTTAAGAAAAATCTTCGGGTTGGTATTGGATCAGGAAAACTTCAGAAGAATAAAAAACACAGAAATTCACGCACTGTATAACGAACCGGATGTGATAGCAGTAAAAAGGAGCAGGAGAATAGAATGACTGGGACATGTACTGAGAAAGGAAGAAGGGATGGTAAAAAGAGTGCTAGAGGAAAAAACACAAGGCAAAAAATACCTCGGTAGACCAAAGTTGTGATAGCAGGATGGGTCAGGAAAGACCTGGAGGCCCTGGGAGCCAACGAGAATATGGCCGGAGACAGAGAGCAATGGAAGAGGCTAAAGAGTGAGGCAATGACCCGATTTCGGTTCGTGTGGCCAACTAAGTAATTAAGTAAGTAAATAATTTTTATTTATTTAATCGAATAGCCCTTAATAGAGTACGTTAAATTAATACACTAAGTTTTGCTACATGATTTCTTCTTGGTCACCCAAAATTGCTTCATTCTTTCAGATTGTTGTTGCCGGAGCTCCTCAATGTTGTGTGGCTGTTTCCTGCTTCTCTCTAGTTCCTCCTTCAAGGAGACTGTATTAATTTTGTTCCAAAAGAGTTGTCTATTAGGTATGTCTTCAATTTGTATATTGGTCTCTTTAAGGTCATTCAAGGTCTGTTGAAACCAAGCTGGCTGTATCTTAAGTTTGATAATTTTATTGAAAATTCTCTTTATCAATCTATCATCGTTCATTCTTTGTAAATGTCCAAAAAAGGATAATCTTCTTCTTCGCATGGTATGTAGCATGTTTTCTACATGCTCATAAAATTCAACATTTGGTCTAGGTCTGTTGTAATCTGCTCCTACTTTTCTAGGGCCAAGTATAATTCTAATTATTTTCCTTTCCATGACCATGATTTTGTTAATTTCGCCTTTATTCATTAACTAGCAGAAGTACCCATTCTTAGAACGGTCATCGGTATTAATTTATTATTTATTTATCGTATGGCTTTTAGTGCCGGGAGTGTCCGAGGACATGTTCGGCTCGCCTGAGTCTGTAGCTGCTTCCAGCGGATACCCCTAAAGGGTGAGCTACAAGTTCCGTTCAATTTCAAGTAGTTCCAACTTTCGCCACCAGATATCAATGATACCTAGTGGTGAACGTTGGAACTTTGATAGAGCGTTCTGACGAAATCTAACCTAACAAATTTTGCTTTACACAAGTTTAGTCTGTGAAAGGATCTGTTGCATGCCACAAATCTATGACATGGGACCGCCGGCTTTACTTCCCCTCCGAAGGAAGGCATACTGAAGGATTTTTAACGCACTTAAAAATCCGACGACTTCGGCCGGTTTTGAACCCGCTATCTTGGGCATAGCAGTTCAGCATGCTACCGATTACGCCACCGAAGCCGCTATCGGTATTAATAACCGGACGTAATCAATTGAGCTACTGTTGCAATGGTTAGAGACTTGGAACCTGTTTCTCGACAAAGAAAAAAATGATTAGTTAAAATATGCTCTGTAACTAAGTTTACCTAACGTGTACTTCCCGACGTGAAAAAAAAAGAAAACCTCGTAGGCGAAACGCAATACACGTCAAATAAAACTGACCTTCACTGTTGTGTCAAGTCCCCATCCAGAGGAAGACCCCTTTAATAAATTATAAAGGCTTGTGGTGCATGAAAATTCAGGTATTTTAGACTCCAATGGCCCAAATTCCTAAATGAAGAAAAGAAAAAAAAAACTACCGTATTTAAATTCAGGAATTTTTGAAAATAATGTTTCTGTTTGGAGATATAATAGACCTTCTGTACGACATAACACACATTCAAGTCGTGTGAAAAAAATCTAGGGTACCCCTTGATCCCCTTAAGCGCATTGATGAATTTTACAGTTTTAGTTGATTCCGTAATAACCTTATAGCCATTTGCAAACATTCACAGAAATTTCATAAATGGAGTAGCTTTACTTCTTGCAGAAATAGATAGAAAGTTGTATGTCACCGTTTCAGATATTGTTGTCATGGTTACTGGCTTGCATTCCTTCATTAGTTTATTAAATGAAATTAGTTTTCTGGGAATATCTCAGAAACGGATGGTTTTAGAGCCTTAAAATGTACTTTTTGGGGACCCTTTACTGCTATTTAGGGGCACCGAGTTTTGTTTCTGACACCAAGGGGCCGAAAATAAGCTTTGTCTCGTCGTATTAGGCCGTAGTATAATAATAGTTATAATAATAATATGACAATATGGGGATAGGGATATAATAGACCTTCCGTACCACACCCGAACGTGTAAATCGCGTGAAAAAAAATCTAGAGTACCCCTTGACCCCCTTAAGCGCATTATATGACATTGATGAATTTTACAGCTTAATTTGGTTCCGTTATAACATTATAGCCGTTTGCAAACTATCTCAGTAATGTAATAAATGGAATTGTATTGCGTCTTACCGCAATAGATGGACCTGTGAGATTCCGTTGCCATGGTAACCGTCTTGCATTCTTTCGTTATTGTATTAAATGAAATTAGTTTTCTGGAAATATCTCAAAAACTGTTGGTTTTAGGGCCTTAAAATGTGGTTTCGTTTCTCACATTGAGGGGCTGAAAATGAGCTTTGTCTCGCCCATCTACGCCTATTTCAGCAAGTATTTTAAGGGGGTAGGCCCCCTTTTATGAGAGGTACAGAGAAGAGTTACATCAATGATTAGTGTCGTGCCTCTGAAGGATATCTGTACCAAATTTTACATTGATCCACCCAGCCGTTCTCGAGTTATAAGGGAACAACAACTTTGTACACAGACAGACAAACAGACAGACATACAGACAGACAGACAGACAAAAAATATTTTAGCGCGCATCCGTCATAAAACAGTCTGAAACGCGTAAATAACGCAAATTTCCGTAGAAATTCAGAAAAAGCAGACACACTTTCATTCTTATATATAGAGAGATTTGAGCGTTTCAGATCCATATAAGGCCTCTGGTTTCACAACAGTATTATAATGTTTAATTTTAATAGAATTATGTAATGCTTTTTTCTTATAAATGTTCCTGGTGAGCTGGAAAGCTATATTCATTTTCTTTGTTCTAACTGTTAGGCTGTTCTTCTCATTATTTATTGTAATCCATTCACCGAGATATTTGAAAGCATTCACTCTTTTGACTTCGTTTTGTTGAATACATAATTTATCAGGACTGTTGTTGACATTGGATATAAATTCTGTCTTTGTGAAGGAAATTTGTAGACCTATTTTATTTGCTTGTTGTATTAAATTATCAATTTGTATTTTTTATGTATAAATTTGGAAGATATTGCTAAAAATTGCCGGTAGTGAAAGCAAGTGATGAAAGTGAAAGTGATGATTTTGGGTGAAACGAGAAGATATGTCGACATTTTCTAGAAGTCATAGCATGTTATCCATTGAAATAGATAGCTTTCTAATGAAATCTACCTGAAAGGTTAAACATATCACATTTTATTAGCATTTCAACCACGACCAGCGGTCAAAATAAATTAGTTCCGACCAATTGAAGTTTAAATATAGTTCAGAAGGTTTATTAATATTAACCATCCGCTTTATTAAGGACTCCGTAGACGTATTTACCGACTGAAAATCAAGAAGTGCGTAGATTCTAACTAGGCAACACTTGCACAGTACCTTTCAAATGATCTACTCTATGATTGGCAAGGTAAGGTGGCAATAAACATCGTCAATAAATAGTTGTACGTGTTTGGTAATGTGTAATAGAGAAGTTGTTTTATTAATCTAATGCATGCACAGCATTGGCAAAGGTGGAATACATGTTTTGAAGTTCTAAAAGAACTTCGTCAGAAATTTAATATATATGCAAATTTCAAACCATCGGGTTGGGTTATGCAAATATATGTCATTTTAATGCTTAAATACATGCAGGTAACATGCACAAGGATCAAAAGCCGAAGGACTGTCATGGGAATTCATATCTAGTCGCTGAATTTTCTGTACTTTTTTTTTTCAAGTATATTGTAATTAAGTTATCATTCCAAAAGCGTGAAGAAAGCCAGTTCTAAGAAGTAAGAGAAGGCAACGGTGGTACATTTTAAAGTTTATATATTCTTCATTGCCATCATTCAAACAATGTCATTAAAATAATTATAGGCTACGGTGGCGTAGTTGGTATCATGCCGAACTGCTATGCCCCAGGTCGTGGGTTCAAATCCGGCCATAGTCGTCGGATTTTTAAGAGCGTTAATAACCTTCAAGGGGCGTAAATCCGGCAGACCCATGTCATTGATTTATGGCATGTAAAATAACCTACCACTACAATTAGTAGCACCTAAATTTGTACTTTATTTGGTAATAAACGCTCTATCAAATTCCAAATTTTGCTGCTAGGTGTCAGTGACAGTGGAATCTCTGGTAGCCGAAGTTGGAACAACTTGAAATTGCACTTAAGGGAAGTGTTCAGGCGTTCAATTAAAATAACCAGCTATGGCCAATGGCTGTAATTCAAACATTAGTATAATTAGTAAATGCAAGGTTATTTAGGTTTAGAGTATCAGGTGCGTTCAAAAAGTAACGAGTCGGAGGCTGTAATGCGCAAACCAGTGACGACATCGGCTAATTATGGCGTGTGTAACGAGGTGAGGTTCCAACCAGAGCGTTGAAAGTCACAGCCCGTCGCTAGAGGGCACGCGTGCACGTCACGTGACGATACAAAGCGAGCAGCAGCATGCATCAATAGTCCAACGCTGCCAGTCGCATTGCAAACAGTGACATGGAGGCGTCAAAAGAAGAGCAAAGAGGTGTTATTCGGTTTCTGACAGCGAAAGGAGTAGGGGGAACAGAAATTCATCGCCGAATGTCACAAGTGTACGGCGAACACTGCATGTCCCTTGCAAAGGTCACGGCGTGGCACAAGCGCTTCAAGGAAGGATGGGTGTCGTTAGCCAATGATGCCCGATCTGGGGCACCCCCCCCCCCCTCCCTACATTACCGATGACAACGTTCAGCTGGTTGATGCACTCATTACCCAGGAACGCCATAGCCGCCGTGGTCGGATTGAGCGTCGGAAGTGTGCACACCATCATGAAGGAACGACTGCACTTGCGGAAAGTGTGTGCCCAATGGGTGTCCCACAGTCTTCAAACCACCAGGAAGCATGTCGAATGGCCTACTGTCTTGGTCTTGGTTGGACGATTGATGCATGCTGCTGCTCGCTTTCTATCGTCACGTGACGTGCCCGCGTGTCCTCTAGCGACGGGAAATGACCTTCCACGCTCTGGTGGGAACCACACCTCGTTACACACGCCACGATTAGTCGATGTCGTCACCGGTTTGCGCATTCCAGCCTCCAGCTCGTTACTTTTTGAACGCACCTTATAATACGCTTTCTTTAAAAAACTAAATATATTTGATTCACGCCTGGAAGACGACGACGCCACTTACAGTACTAGACTAATATAATCGCAATTTTATTACCAATTCTTTCTTATGGTTAGTTGTAATTAATGCTGACGAAGGCCACAATATAGTCGAACCTAGTTCACAAACACCTTCAAGTAATTTATTTTATTTACTTTTGGTGGATTGCTTTTAATGCCATTGGTACCGTATTTAATTCAATTCGTTGTCAATAAAGACACGATTTAAATTTAAAAAAGAAGTTCCGTGACGAACTAAAGAGCCTAATTTTCTTAAAATTTAAGATTCATGCCAATGATTAATCTATATGGATCTATCTAGAATAATGACGAAATTAAGTTGGTAATATGGAAATTTCTAATTAGTTCGAAATACTGTATAACTGGCATAATGTAGCCTAATAGAGAACTAGAGTTGGCAGCCCTGGTGACTGAATATATTCTTAGTTCCATCTCATAAGGTACTGAATACAAAATTTGGTCGAAGTTCAATGGATAACATGGACGTCACATGCAGTTAAACATTGGATCTAACAGCGCGCGTAAAATCATGTTGGCAACAATGACATACATGTATTGGTCAGAAATAATCTGAAATAATATGATCTATTGTTGTGTCAATTTTGAATGAAATCCATTAGTTAGTATAGAAGTTACATGCATTTTAAAATTGGACCTATCAGCAGGCTTAGAATCATGTTGGCAGCACTGGCGTAGGCCTATATTAGTTACTCCAAATTAATCTAGAATGCCAGGTACTATACGTGTGCAAAGTGTAGAGCTATTGGCTTGCATACTTTCAGATATATTGATATTAGGGTGACCAAAAAGAGACAGTATTTATTAACAGTTGGCAGCCCTAGTTACTCTTAAGAATCGGCATAGTCATATCTGTTATAGCACACACGAAATTTGGTTGAAATCCAAATGATAGTATAGAAGTTACATTTATTTAAAGTTGGGCCTCTCAGCAGGCTTAGAATCATGCTGGTAGCACTGACGTATATAAGTTATTCCAAATTAATATAGAATGTCAGGTACTATACGTGTGCATAGTTTAAAGCTGTCGGCTTGCATACTTTGGGATATATGGGTATTTGGATTAAAACAAGATGTTCAGTAAAGAACATATAGCCTACTTTCTCCTAAATGTATGAGTATAGTTATAACTCGTTGTTATTATCAAAGAGTATAATAGAACTATTCTTTGTTGAAGACCTTAGAAACGATTTACCTCTACCAAACGCCACAACCTAGATAAAAACTGCTACCATCATTGAAGAAAGAAAGATAAGAAGCATATCAAGAATGTTATGGATCTGGAGACATAATCGACCGGACTGGCTGCGTGGCTCAGCGGTAACGTTCTCGCTTGCTGGGCCCTAGGTTGCAGGTTCGTATCCTGGCGCAGTCAGCTGGCATTTGAGGGTGCACAAATGCGAGGGACCCGTGTCAGTACATTTACTGGCACGTTAAAGTTCCCCTTCGGGCCAAAATTCCGGCACCCCGGTGTCTCTAAAAGCAGCAGTAGTTAAAAGGGATGTAAAACCAATAACATTAGTTTATTATTATTATTATTATTATTATTATTATTATTATTATTATTATTATTATTATTATTATTACATATACGACCTGCCGTGGGCAACAACCAACTTTGAGTTGAGGCATGTCTTTACACGTCTGGTTGTGCATGGCTTTCACAACCCTAATTGAATTAACAAATCTTTCCATGACCCTACAGAGACGTGTGTATACAAACTATGTGGATATTTTCGATTGCTATTTGCCTGAAATAAAAGTAGTAATTAATAACCTGAACTAACACCAACGGCTTGAATTCAGTTACTATGTGAAATCGTTTTGTTCTTTACTTCAAATAACATTTTCAAGTAACGCAAAATAGGCTGTTACTAACCCTTTAAAATAAAAAGTAAAAATGCATCGTAGTATCATCTTGTCATTCTTCAAATTCGATGCGCATAGAATGCCAATGGTATAGTAATCAATGGAGCCCCACGTAGACTAGTCGTGACATCTAGTGGTGAAATATCGAACAATATAATCCTAACAGAGCGAGTGCATTCCAGCGGCCAGAAGAAGAAACTTTTCAATAAAATCTGGAAGTTAATCTAGTTACCTTTTTGGCAGCTAGATGTCTCGAGTAAATCTGCTGGCGAATTATGTTTTAATTAAATATATATTTTACACCATAATATGCACAATATAACGCTTAATTTTAAAACATCTGAGTCATTACAAAACAATAAACATATAACATTTCAAGCAAAAAACCTAGCTCTGATCGGGTTTGAATCATAGGCATTTGAGCGATAGGCTAACGCTCTACCACTGAGCTAATTGTGTAAACGAATATCGTTCTATATAAAATGACTTACATAGAACTTGTTAGCAAATAATGATTTATACTAAACGATTTCATCACTGGAGTATATTATTTATATATAAAGCATTTCATACAAAGTTTATTTATTTTGTATCAGTACGCTATATTGCATGCAATACTCAAATTAGTGAAATATAAGTCAGGCACAAGATATCCGCTGCCATCTTGTCTTATTACTGATCCGGCTCAGCTTTTTAAAATCACGTCTGCACTATAGTATTACAAAATAAACTTTTAATTTCGAACGTGCCTCTTCCTTTAGAACAGTTAAAACGATTCTCGGCTCGATAATCGGAACTGGTGGGTCCCATGATATGGATTATAAAGTTTGCATAATTCGCACGGCCGCCATCCTGAAATGGTATGGCGGACGACCATGTAGTTTGGTCACAAGACGCATCCTATACGAAGGTATGTTGTTACCAAATTTGGTAGAGATCGGATGATTTGGTTAGTCGTTATTTGATTTTACGTTTTGAACGTTTGAGTGGCCGCCATTCAGTTTTAGTAAAGATGGCGGCGATATAAAACATGACACTGAGGTGTCCTTTGCTAGTGCTACCTTTGTACCAAATTTCGTTCAATTCGCGTTCACCGTGTTCGAATTGATAGGGGGGGGGGCAGACATTCAGAGTACACACACTCACACACACACACACACAGACACACACACACACAGAGACTCACACACACACATACACACACACAGACTCACACACACACATACACACACACAGACAGACACACTTTTTTCGCCCTGTGTTGATCTCATAAGTCTACTTTCATTTTTTGCAAAAATCGAAAGTAGGCTAAATCTGAGAGCATTTATTAACAGTTGGCCGCCCTGCTGGCTCTTAAGAATACACTCAGTCATATCAGTGTATGTACACATAGCATATACGAAATTTGGTTGTATTCCAATTGATAATGTAGAAGTTAGATGCATTTAAAATTTGGACTTATCAGCAGGCTTATAATCATTTTGGCAACACTGCCATGTATGGCCTCCCGGAATTCACACTGAAATATTATTATCTATGCGTGTGCCAATTTTGAAATAGCTCCCTCTCATAGATTCCAAGATATCCAACATGGAGCTCAAATTTCAATTGCGATTTTTCAGCAGTTGGTAGCACTGACATCATTTTCAAATATGGCCGTGAGATATTCAGGTATAGATCTTTACTCCTACCAAATTTTGTTTCGTTTGCTGCAGCCGTTTAGGAGTTGATAGGTGGGGACACACACACAGCCAGACTGACAGAAGGACAGACAGACAGACAGACAGACAGACAGACAGACAGACAGACAGACAGACACACACACACATTTTCCCGATATCATAAGTCTACTTTTTTCCAAAAATGTGAAAAGTAGGCTAATAATTTCGTATCAATATTGTCAGGTGAATCAGCTGCCCCTAATAATATTGTTTTATGCAGCCCAACTAGCGTTGTTATCAGGAAGGTCGATATTGTTCTGTTGCATCCCGTATGGTACTAATGCAGTACAAGCATATCCTGCAAACGATACTGAACACTATTAGTCTACCCACGATGTGACCACAGTCTATTACGTTGGAAATATAATAGTGTTCAGTATCGCTTGCAGGATATGCTTGCAGTGCATTAGTACTCTATGGGATGCAGCAGAGCAATATCGACTTTCCTGATGACACGCATAAAGCAATATTATTAGGGGCAGCTGATTCACCTGGTATACTACCCTACCAGCGAATTGTTGCCCGTGGCGGAAACCGGAACTAATGCGCTCCGCCCAGCCACACGCTTGCGATAGCCGTGCAATCGTCGCCAGCGAAACCTCATCGCATGTCATTTGTGTGCATGATTCGTGCTGGGTCGTGCGCTGTGCGGTGTGTTGTCATTGTACATGCGGCCATAACGAGGCGAGATGACGTAATGTGTACACAATAGCCCCACTCCACGTCTAGCGGTAACAATTCCCTGGCAGGGTAGTACATTATCATCCTGTTTCTACTCGTAGTTGTTCCACGTTAACATGAAAACAATGAGAACATTCAGGGTGGGTGGGCTATAATTAGGAAAACAGTATTAGCCTTTCAAGATACAAGTGCCGTTGAACTTGCCTGCACACAAGTTTGTTGTTTATAGAAGCATGCACCTCACAGTGTGATGAGGGGGACACAGCGATGACGGAGTGCCGTCTGTACATAAGTCAAGCAGCATTGCGCGCGTTTCATGTGTTAGACAGAAGTTATATTGTGAATTGCAAACGGACAAATTTAAAACAATGGGCGAATTAAAGATAGTGTGTTAATAATTGTTTCGCAACAGCACAGCTAAGCTCAATAAGAGTTCATGGAGAATAAAACAATAAAAGAATACTGGACGTGAGTTACATCCTACCCGCGTGACTGTTCCTATCAACTAAGCAGGTTGACACAGTGAAACAAGTAAATAAAGAAATATCCCACTTCGATCGCGGGGACTCATATCTTGAAAGGGTAATAACCAGGGCTCGGATTTTAGGAGCTAAAAATCGGGAAAATATGTATTTTTTATGTATTAAAAATACCTGAAATATGTAACAAAAAAGTAAAAATATTTAATTACAGTATAATTTAGTTTATTAATGTGAATATAAACACTATGTAGTACTCACGAATGCAATTTATTCTGTCTCACTGACTGCTGAAGCATTACAATACACAACGAGATACATCTTCAGGTTGTCCTTCACAAATGACCGACGAATATCGCGAAACACTTATTCTGAAGGCGCGAAACTGCGGCATTATGTTTCTTGCCCACGAGGTGTGGTGTAATATGAGATCGCTGTTCAGCCTTGATTGCTTTCCCACATGGTTGACAGAACAGAACACCCCCATTGGAAGTAAATTTATCTCTAAATTCTGCAAGAGACGATAACATTTAGTTGTTTTTACTTTAGACATCGTAGAACTGCTTACACTTCACAGTGCCAGAAATGAACTGCATGTTAGTGACACTGGTTCCAGGTAGCTGGGGGGGGGGGTCTGGCACGTGGTGCAATATGGGTATGGGCAAGGAAATCCCCGGCTTCCACAGTTAGTGGCACGGGGCGACAAGTTAAGAATAGCACAGTTACAAGCTGACATACGCTCTGCATGAAGATTAGATAGCTCACAGGTTCTTCCCTGTTCAAGTAACACAGAACAAAAATGCAATAAACTGAAAGATCTAGCATACTGATTTTAAAAATGTGAATATAATGGCTTTTTATGCGCTAATAAGTGAAAAGCAGGAATTTATGTATTTATAGAAAAATGCTTAAAATACGTATTTACATAAAAAAATACCTAAAAATTCGAGTCCTAGTAATAACATACAGGGTCATCGAAAAGGGTTGCAGCAATTTCAAAAAATCCTATCTCCCGTTGCAAGTGAGAAAAATTAATAATTCGACCTGAAAACTGATTGGGAACTCATCGAGTTTTAGTTTTAGATGCTACTATACTCCTCCCGTGACCTTCAACTGATGCGCAGAATGAGTGCGCGACAGGAAGCTGCCACGCCGGTCCTATTCAATGGCCCCGAGTTGACACCCCTAGACTTTCATTTATGGGGATACGTAAAAGACATTGTATTCAGTGAACCTGTCAGAGATCTGTAACATTTAAGACAATGCATCACCGCTTCTGTTGTACAATCACGCTTGAGATGATCCAGCGCACTTGGGCCGAAATCGACTTGATGTTTGCAGAGCAAAAAATCTTTTTGAGTTGGTGAATTTAACAAAAAATACTTGTTTTAATATCAAAAATAGTTTCTGAGCTATGATTTTTGGAAATTGCTGCAACCTTGGGGTATTATTCTCCAGGTCAGGGAGCATAAAGATTTGTAAAAACATGGTTTAACCCTGCGTTACTCGCGCACGGTCTCACGGTCCGAGTGTAGGTTGTTTTTGTATTACGTAGCTATAAGTTGGCTAAAAGTGCGGCGAGCCAGTAAAGCTTCCCCACCCCTACTGTTTCGTTCAGTCTGCGGTGTGGCCTTGAGTTGTAACAGTGCTGTTTTCTCCAAACCCGGTTTGTCATTCCGTGCGTGAGTAAATGTGTTTGTGCTTTTACAACTTTTTATTATAGACTGTTATGTCTAAATCAGGCTGTTCCAAATCCACGAGTTTGAGTACTCGTACACGCGAGTACTCAGCACTAATGCTCGGAGCACGGTTGGAGGGGGACTGGAGGTGATAGCCAAAACATCACTGGGCGAAAGTCATAGGTCAAGTCCATGCGCTTCCTGCCAATGTTGACGTATCAACCGCTTAGTAACGGCCACCCCTACAGCAGAGCTGTATTGCATATTGCAGGTTTACTCACAGAAGGCGGTGAGTACTCAGCTGCTCACGGGCGTGCTGCTCGGCTGGATCAGCCTGGTCTAAATCCAAAACAAAATGGATCATAATGTGGAGAATAGGATTCTTCGTCTACTAAATGATGTGTCAAGTGAATCTGATATATCTGATGTTCTTCTGTAAGAAACAGATTCAGACTAAAAACTGTCAGTGTGTATGTGTAAAAGTGTCAGATGTTTACAGAGTTGACATTATGCTAACCAAACGTATGTCTTTACATTCACGTTTTCTAAGATGTCATTTTCAAAAGCAATGTTGTTTGATAAGTTATTTCCAGTAAAATAGTTTTTCAGTTATTAGTTCTTTAGTTATAGGGGAAAGTGTGGTATACCGGGTAGTCGGGTTCAAACCGGGTACCCCAATTCTGGCTCTGTTATTGCTTCTTCCTGGCGGCCAACAGCCAAACAAACTCCCATGGCCAAGGTGAAGCTCCGGGGTGCTCGCCATTCCACTGTGGAGATTTGTATAGTTGTGACGAATGATTTTGTATTTTTGTGATTTCTTGTTTCAACTTTCTATTAAACTGCATCGATTACTACAAAAGTACTACAACAGTAAGAGTAGAGGTAAGTGGATTGTATGTAGCTTATTTCTTTAGGCTTACGATGGTATGGGTGTATTTAAGATTCAAATCGATTTTGTTTGGCTAGTCCATGTTTTTCTCTACAACTACCAGTGGGGTGAAACCGGGTATGACGCGTGGGGCAGGATCGGGTGGTGCCCGATTTTACCCCCATCTATTCAGCACTCCGCAATAATAGCTATGAAATAGATTTTATGACAGAGAGAGAGAAGTGTTATTGTTTGAAATACAACTTAATGTGTGGGCCCTGACTTTTAAGTTTTCAATCTGTACAAAGATAGCTGTGTTGCTAATTTCATTAAGCCTTTTTTTTTAGAATCTCTATGCTGCAATAAGATGCCGAGAACATACGTGAGAAAATCAAAGAGAGAGAGTCTTGAGACCAGAAAAATATAAGGTAGACAATGAAGAAAAAATGTGTTTTCTAATTTTCCATATACTCAACATGTGTACCCGGTTCTACCCCACCGGTGGGGTAAAACCGGGTGAATTGACTTTTTTCTATTTTTTATAATAATAAACAGAAATGTATTTAAGAGCAAAGTGAACAATCTGGAAGGGTTTCAAGATGAAGGAAGACCTAAGAGAAGTGGACGAACTTGGACAGAAGACCAAAGAAAAAATGCCTGTGAACGCATGAAGGAATACTGGAGACAGAGGAAACTCCAGGCAAAGAATAAGAAAAAGAAATAAAGTTGTTGCGTGATCCTAAGTGGTCAATTCGCGTGAAAAAAAAAACAGAATGACTCTCTCGTTTGTTGATCATGGCTATATTATGAAATAACACTATTCAATGATCATGTATGCATGATTTAATACTTATCTGAAAATAATAGCTTCAGGAAGCAGTCAAATTCTAACCACCCAGTTTTACCCCACTTTCCCCTACATTTTAGTTGATAATTACACATATTATTGTGGGCTTGTACTTACGTAAAACAGGTAATTACCACTAGCTTACTTCTATACTTTTTATGTAAATTAGAGTTTGCCAAAAATATCAAAATTTTAACGATGAAAAAAAAAACACGGTCTCTGAGTCCGTGCGTGAGCATTGGTGTAAATGTATTAGTGTGGGTAACGCAGGGTTAATGAAAAAATGTGGTTTAGCTATATTATTTAAACATGCCCCAATTCAGTGTGGACAGTGTAAATGTATTAGCGTGGGTAACGCAGGATTAATGACAAAAATATGGTTTACCTATATTATTTAAACATGCCCCAATTCAGTGTGGACAGTGGTGAGAGGAGCTGCACGGGAACGCTCCACACATCATTCAATCAGCTAAGTTTACAATCCACTACAACCTGACCATTTAATAACAATCACATAATCACACTAAGCAAGCAAACTTGAAGGTCAATCACCACTATCAATGTCTCAAGGAAATCACATGTATGTCGACCCCTTATAATTCCCGTTTTCAACGAGGTCGGGGATGAGATGCGATGAAAGGCTTTGTCACGTGTGGTTTATACGGCTGGATGCCCTTCATGACGCCAACCCCATGAGAGGAGATAGTGAGAGTTAAACTGAATGAAGCTGAGCAAGGAGTTGGAGGGAAGCGACCGTGGCCTATTAGAAGGTTTGTTCCCAGCATTTGTCTGGATTTAAAAATGGGAAACCACGGAAAACCATTTCAAGGACGGCCAAAGATGGGGCTCGAACACACGTATACCGAGTCCGTAGATAGCTTAGGCCCATGGCCTATTGCTGCGCTTTTGCGAGCGTAGTTACCGCTGTCGGCTACAAGAAAATCACCTATAACTAACAAATCTTGACTAGTTGGGCTAGTTTAATATAAGCGGGCCGATAACCTTGATGTTAGTCCCCTTATTTCAACAATTATCATCATCATCATCATCATCATCCTATGTAACCTGTCTGGATACAACGTTTCAAATGTCGCTAGTCAACGCACGGAAACCATTTGGATAGGTCTTCTTCTCTTCTTCGAGAATAGCCTTCTAATGGACTGCCTAATTGATCTACACCTATATACCAGCTGACTACATGACCGTTACGTGTTATTTTCTTTACACACAAAATCAGTTGATCACGTCTTATCTTCTGGCTCCAGGATTTACGCACAGTAGCAGGCCCGCTATGTGGTACACTGAATAAGAGAAACTGAATTCTTTGTAGAAATTCTGAAAGGCAAAACTTTGCTGTAAATATAAAGAATATGATTTTACTGTAAATAAAATTTATAACCCTGTTCATCAGCCCCGTAAACTTCGTTGTTTCTTGAATTTATCTGTCAATCTTTCTTCGTGGTGACTGTATTTTTTAAGGGTTAGGTTTGCGGTCTGGGATCATAACATTTGCATTGGGGGAGTGTTGAGAAATCACACTCAGGATGGCTGCTGTCGGCGCCAAGATTGGGCATTTAAATCACCAGAATTTCAGCTTCGCCCTGCTGACATGGTAAGTGACTTAAAAAGCACGAGTAAGACACAGGGTGTAAGGAGATGAATATATTAAAAAAAAAGGGATAAAAACCTAGGATTAAATACACGGAATACGTTCATTGCATTGAGAAGGATTCTATTACAGTTATAAAATCATAGTTTGTTAAATTGGTGTAAAGTTTGATATATTACACACATTTGTAGGTATGAGAATTGAACAGCTCTGGCCTAGCAGATGTGTTTGGTCACCCCTGATGCAACCCCATAGTCGTGTGCAATTAGGGCCAATTAATGAAGGAAAACGCGCAGAGCATGAAGAGAAATTGATGGCACGTTTATGAGTTCTATATGACATAAAGGTTCATCAGATAGCGTTCTTCAAGGTTAAGTACCTGCAGTTGTTGACCGCTAGGTGTAGATAAATCCACTTCTTCTAACAGTTTCTTAGAGATCCTGCTTTCCAGTTGACTGAATAAATTTAAAGACCGGGGAAACATGACTTACAAGACACGACTAACGAACCTTCAGATCAACTACGATGCTTTAAAAGTCGTGAAGAAGGAAACTCAAAGAAATCCAACAAACTTGCTCAGACGTGGATCTGTTAGGAACTTATTTCATTAAAAGTCTGTACTTACGAGGTACATCACGTGCTCAAGAGCGAGTAGTTTTACCAAACCTCCCTTGTTAGGGGTCCGGTGTAAGACAATATGCTACTACATAAACATCATCATCATTAGTCCTTCTTTAAAAGTGACCCATCACGAGAAACATTTTACAGTCCATCTCCTCGTACTCGATTTTCAGCATCTTGGAGTAGTTGGACCAACACTCAACTAGACTTCTCCGTTATCTAGTCCAGTTGGTGTTTTTTTTTTTTTTTTGTTTTTTTTTTGCGTATGGCTTTTAGCGCCGGGAGTGTGTAGCTGCTTCGAGACGGACACCCAATGGGTGAGCTACAAGTACCGTTGGGGAGGAAAGTTGGGATGGAAGGACGAGGAGTTAGAAGGTAGCGGCTGTGGCCTATAGTTAGGGACCAACCCCGGCATTTGCCTGGAAGGAAGATGGGAAACCACAGATGACCATCTTCAAGGTTGCCGGCGGGGGGATTCGAACCTCCTCGCCTCCCGGATGTGAGCGACTGCCAGCAGTCATGCCGTAACGACCACGGCTAACTCACCCGGTATCTAGTCCAGTAATCTAATAATAATGATATTGATTTTACGCCCCGTTTAAATACTGTGGCTTTGAGAGACGCCGCGGTGCCGGGATTTTGTCCCGAAAGAGATCTATATCGTGCCAGTAAATTTACGGACATGGCTCCCTCACATTTGCGAATCTTCAAATGCCAACTGACTGCACTGGGATTCGAACCTGCAACCTTGGGGACTGCAGGTGAGAAGGTTACCGCTGAGCCACGCAGCTAGTTAAGTCCGGTAATCACTTTGGTGCCTTCTTCGCAATTTCTTCACTTCAACATAGGCTTGATTAAACATTTCACCAGTTAACCAGTCATCGAACTATAGGTCCAAAGAAATACTCAAGAGACGGCTTCGGTGGCGTAGTTGGTAGCATGCTGAGCTTCTATGCCCAAGATCGCGGGTTCAAACCTGGCCGAAGCCGTCGGATTTTTAAGAGCGTTAAAAATCCCTCAGTATGCCTTCCTTCGCAGGGGAAGTAAAGCCGGCGGTCCCATGTCATAGATTTATGGCATGTTAAAGAACCTTCCACTAATTACACCTGTGTGAAGCTAAATTGTATAGGTTAGGAATGTAAACAACGCTTTTAGGTTTCTACGTTCGTTACCAAGAGCCGACTGCGGTGGCGTCTGGTAGCTAAGTTCTGAGCTAGGCCTAGTAGTCGTTGACGGTGGCGTTTGGTGGCAAAAGTAGGAACTATTTGAAAAATTCAAAGTTGCAGTCCTTACTTGAATTAATTAAAAACAGATACTCAGAATAATACAGCCATCACAATTAACACCGGTTATCAGACAGATTCTACACACACACAAAGTACACTGGGCTACATGACCGCGTTGTCCCAGCCCCTAAACTTAAGAACCAACCAACCAATCAAACATTTCACCAGTTAACCAGTCATCGAACTATATGTCCAAAGAAATACTCAAGAATATTAACGTTCAGTTCTCGTAGAATCAATGCAGTTGTTCGATTTGGTGATGCATATTTTTTTAAACATCAGTAACATGTCTACACTTCAGAATCATAACATATCTTATGTTCGAAGGTGACGAAATGTAAATACCGTATGCCAGAAAACTGTATCATAAAGGGGGTCATTAAAGTACTACTTTTAATTTTGATACAGTTTCTCCAACCAATCACAGCTCAATATTTTCATTCATTGACCAATCAGGTAAGGATAGCTTCGCACATGCGCTCCAAATGCTACATGTCGGACATGAGCTACAGGATTTGAAAGTTGACATTGCAAAGGATATCATATCAACAATATTGTAGTTACAATCCCAAGCACAAAGACAAAATCTTCACGAACCTTTGCGATAAAAAGATAATACTATGAAATATGCAAGAACTTTAGAAGTTTGCAACACACCGTCCTTCTACCCTAGTGTACATATAAATTACCGACATGGAAAGTGTGCACCGTCCTTAATATTTGCATAAACAAATTGAGGAATATTGCAAAATAAATAGCACTGTACCTTAATATTCGCAACTCCGATTTCTACACAGGGCATTGAATTCGTACGATTTCGCCGACAATTTTAGGGAATGCTGCTGTTAATATAAACACTCTAGAACGACATGGACGCAGCAAGCATATGACATTTGATCCACGGAAATTATAACCCAGCTCTCTGTTCAGTAAAGGGATTTCTTATGCGAAACTTTTCCGCCAGATGCCATGACTGTTCTATTTGGGACTCCATTGATTTTCCTTCCGTTGACATTCTATTCTATCTGCATTGAAGTTGAAGAATAACTTGTTGATAATACGATATATTTTAATTTTAAAGCGTTTGTAACAGCCTATTCTGTGTTATTAGACCAAAATAACAAAATTATCCCACATAGTACCTGTGCGCTATCTGCTACTTCAGGATAAACAATGTTTCAAAGCTTTGGAATTCGTTATTGGGTAGAGAGCAAATGCTAAGCCAACACTATTCCCAAGGAGAAGAAGGAGTCAACCGACAGAATCTCGACAGATATTTATGAACATTTATGTTTGAACGTATATTAAAGTTATAATTATCGTCGAAAATAAACAATGGTATGCAACTCGCCTATTTTTTTTTTTGCATATGGCTTTTAGTGCCGGGAGTGTCCGAGAACATGTTCGGCTTGCCAGTTTTGTAGCTGCTTCGAGACGGACACCCAATGGGTGAGCTACAAGTACCGTTGGGGGTGGGGGGAGGGGGAAGTTGGAATGTAAGGGCTAGGAATTGGAAGGTAGCGGCTGTGGCCTATACTTGGGGACCAACCCCGGCATTTGCCTGGAAGGAAGATGGGAAACCACAGAAGACCATCTTCAAGGTTGCCGGCGGGGGGATTCGAACCTCCTCGCTTCCCGGATGTGAGCGACTGCCAGCAGTCATGCCGTAACGACCTCGGCTAACTCACCCGGTAACTCGCCTATAATGGTAATTAATGGAAATTATAAAACTCGCTTCGCTCGTTTTATAAACATACTCATGTCATAATTATTGCGATTATAGGCTCATCCAATAATGTACTATTATAATTCCTTGCAATGATTACAAATTGACTTAAAAATATAACCTATCATGTGGCTAAAGTTTTTTTTCAATCTGTTTGTTTATTGACGCGTTAACTCAGAGTCATATCGCGACATACATAATTATGAGTAATACAATAAATACATTGATTACAAAAATGTACATTACGACATTAGATAAGTCGAAATGTGCATTAGACAACTTTTCTGATAGAGCTTGCACAACGGTTTTTAGCCTACTCTCGATTTTTGCAAAAAATGAAAGTAAACTTATGAGATCACTACAGGGCGAAAAAAAGTGTGTCTGTCTGTATGTGTGTAAGTGTGTGTGTGTGAGTCTGTGTGTGTGTGTGTGTGTGTGAGTGTGTGTACTCTGAATGTCTGTCCCCCCCCTATCAATTCGAACACGGTGAGCGCAAATTGAACGAAATTTGGTAAAAAGGTAGCACTAGCAAAGGACACCTCAGTGTCATGTTTTATAATACCGCCATCTTGACGGAAACGTAATGGCGGCCACACAAATGTTCAAAGCTTAAATCAAATTACGACTAACCTAATCATCCGATCGCTACCAAATTTTGCAACAACATACCTTTATGGAGGAAGCATCCTTTGAACAAATTAGGTCATTAGCCTAATAGTTTGCGGATGGTGGCCATCTTTGTGTCAAAATCGATTCCCCTATTAATTCAAACACGGTGAAACCGAAGGGAACGAAATTTGGTACAGAGGTAGCACTAGCAAAGGGCACCTCATATTCATGTTTAATATCCCTATAGCACGTTGTATTTCAACAAGCTACTACAACCAACATTCAATTATACTCCTTGAAAAGGACAAAGAGTTATAACAATACCCATGCATTTAGGAGAAAGTAGGCTATATATTATTTACTGAACATCTTGTTCATGATCGCATTGAGAACATTCAAGACTAATGTGGTCAACAGTTATTCCTTTTCTAACAGTTCTCGCATACTGGTGGAGGTGACTTTGAGAAGATATGCACGTGAGTCAGCTTACACGACCTATTCGAATTTTTGTAAAGAGCACTTGTTCATGGCTCTAAAGAAATGGAACATCGAATTTATCTCTAGATCCTTTTTGGACCTCATGAAGCTCTGTGTATGATGTCCGTGACCCAAAAGTTCTTGATTCATTTAGAGCTTTGCGTCATCGTGGTCATTTCATCCCATGTACTTGGCTGTGTTTGAAAAGTTGTGTTGTGATGGCTTTATGCTAGGAGACTGTGGCTGTAATCTTAAATTGGGTGTCATCCTGGCATTTGTACGGAATATAAATGGTATACCATTGGAAACCACTTCTGGGATGACTGAGATGGGAGTGGAACCCGGCTATTCTCATTTTTACCTCACGAGGCTGAGTGTACCCCTTTCTTGCTCTCAGACCAGAATGAAATTTCTAGGTAGAGCCAGAATCAAACTCGAACCTCGGGGCAACGGGAAATATTGTTTGCCACAGCATCACTGTAGGATAATAGCCTACTATCTTCATTAGTTCGTCTATTAGAGTGATGCATCAAAAGGTTACATTTCACAGCATGTTGGGCTACTGTTTGACTATACCTCTCTGTCAACTGGTCCTGTATTTACTTCCGTCACTTTCTACCCATCTTTTTACTTTATGTTTGCCTTAAATTGTCCTCATCACTGCCTTCTATGATATCGGGGTAAGTATTGACACTCCAGGCTCAAAGGTGCTGGGTTAGATTCCTGGCTCTGCCAAGAAATTTTATTCTGTACTAAGGGTTGGAACGGGTTACACCCATCCTTTTCACATATAAATTCATCCCAAATTGTCACCGACTCCATAGAAATGGGATTAACGTGAGTTAGAAATAATAATAATATTAATAATAATAATTATAATGCCTTGGTGAAACCATACAGCCCTCGGGCCTAAACCGAATCACCATTGAACAAAAAATCACAAAGGTACAGAAGGCCTACAAGCTAACGTGGGCTCACTACAACAAGAAATGCATTTCTATAGACGCAAAATTAGGGCACTATAAAACGTAGATTCTTCCAGAAGCAACTTACGCAGCTGAAACAATGGTGATCGACGGTCATTCGAAAATTAAGGACATACAAAAGCAGGAACGAAAAATTCTGAGTAAGATTAACGAGTCACTCAATAAAAACGGCATTTGGATGAAGAGACCTCAGAATGAACTGTATCATAAACCAACACACTAACAGACGAAATAAGAAAACGCCAAGTGAAGTTTTACACACACGAACATGTTGGTAAACTCCAGAACGCCAAAGAAACTAGGCCAACTAAACATTATAACAAAGAGTAAATGTGCCATGGAATGGCTGACAGAGGTCCAGAGGGACCTACAACAGGTGAACGTAGAAACTCTCGAAAGCCGCACTGATTGCCGGAATAAAATCACAAATGTTAAGATTGAGCAAGGAACATCACGACAACCTGGCAAAAATGGACAGCTGAGCGGATGAAAGAGGATTCCGAGAGAATGAAGAGATTTTGGGAAGAAAAGAGGTAAAACGTCCGAAGATGAAATCGTGAATTCAAGTTCAATCGCTCTCCTAAAGGGGAACAATCGATTACATAAGTAATAATAATAATAATAATAATAATAATAATTATTATTATTATTATTATTATTATTATAACGAAATGAGGTCTGCCAGTGACGAGAAGTGGCTAAACATGCCTGCCTGGAATGAAGAATAATGGTTTTGAATCCAGACTGCGGTATCATTTTCAACTTTTATACGGTATATAAAACGCTAAAGTGTGTGTTTCACAAAACTCAAGCTCTTAAAACAAAGAGAGTTAGAAGGTGAAGTTTGTGCCAACATCTTCCAAATCGTGTCAATAGTACAGGAAGAATTTTGCATTACTTGAAAATTCAGCGCAAATATATTAATTTACAAAAATAAAAATAAACAAGATGTTCAGTAAAGAACATATAGCCTACTTTCTCCTAAATGTATGAGTATAGTTATAACTCGTTGTTATTATCAAAGAGTATAATAGAACTATTCTTTGTTGAAAACCTTAGAAACGATTTACCTCTACCAAACGCCACAACCTAGATAAAAACTGCTACCATCATTGAAGAAAGAAAGAAAGATAAGAAGTATATCAAGAATGTTATGGATATGGAGACATAATCGACCGGACTGGCTGCGTGGCTCAGCGGTAACGTTCTCGCTTGCTGGGCCCTAGATTGCAGGTTCGTATCCTTGCGCAGTCAGCTGGCATTTGAGGGTGCACAAATGCGAGGGAGCCGTGTCAGTACATTTACGGGCACGTTAAAGATCCCCTTCGGGCCAAAATTCCGGCACCCCAGTGTCTCTAAAAGCAGCAGTAGTTAAAAGGGATGTAAAACCAATAACATTATTATTATTATTATTATTATTATTATTATTATTATTACATATACGACCTGCCGTGGGCAACATCCAACTTTGAGTTGAGGCATGTCTTTACACGTCTGATTGTGCATGGCTTTCACAACCCTAATTGAATTAACAAATCTTTCCATGACCCTACACAGACGTGTGTATACAAACTATGTGGATATTTTCGATTGCTATTTGCCTGAAATAAAAGTAGTAATTAATAACCTGAACTAACACCAACGACTTGAATTCAGTTACTTTGTGAAATCGTTTTGTTCTTTACTTCAAATAACATTTTCAAGTAACGCAAAATAGGCTGTTACAAACCCTTTAAAATAAAAAGTAAAAATGTATCGTAGTATCATCTTGTCATTCTTCAAATTCGATGCGCATAGAATGCCAATGGTATAGTAATCAATGGAGCCCCACGTAGACTAGTCGTGACATCTAGTGGTGAAATATCGAACAATATAATCCTAACAGAGCGAGTGCATTCTAGCGGCCAGAAGAAGAAACTTTTCAATAAAATCTGGAAGTTAATAAGTAGGTCGGCGTGCAGTTACCTTTTTGGCAGCTAGATGTCTCGAGTAAATCTGCTGGCGAATTATGTTTTAATTAAATATATATTTTACACCATAATATGCACAATATAACGCTTAATTTTAAAACATCTGAGTCATTACAAAACAATAAACATATAACATTTCAAGCAAAAAACTAGCTCTGATCGGGTTTGAAACAATAGGCATTTGAGCGATAGGCTAACGCTCTACCACTGAGCTAATTGTGTTAACGAATATCGTTCTATATAAAATGACTTACATAGAACTTGTTAGCAAATAATGATTTATACTAAACGATTTCATCACTGGAGTATATTATTTATATATAAAGCATTTCATACAAAATTTATTTATTTCGTATCAGTACGCTATATTGCATGCAATACTCAAATTAGGGAAATATAAGTCAGGCACAAGATATCCGCTGCCATCTTGTCTTATTACTGAATCAGCTCAGCTTTTTAAAATCACGTCTGCACTATAGTATTACAAAATAAACTTTTAATTTCGAACGTGCCTCTTCCTTTAGAACAGTTAAAACGATTCTCGGCTCGTTAATCGGAACTGGTGGGTCCCATGATATGGATTATAAAGTTTGCATTATTCGCACGGCCGCCATCCTGAAATGGTATGGCGGACGACCTTGTAGTTTGGTCACAAGACGCATCCTATACGAAGGTATGTTGTTACCAAATTTGGTAGAGATCGGATGATTTTGTTAGTCGTTATTTGATTTTACGTTTTGAACGTTTGAGTGGCCGCCATTCAGTTTTAGTAAAGATGGCGGCGATATAAAACATGACACTGAGTTGTCCTTTGCTAGTGCTAACTTTGTACCAAATTTCGTTCAATTCGCATTCACCGTGTTCGGATTGATAGGGGGGGACAGACATTCAGAGTACACACACTCACACACACACACACACACACACAGACTCACACACACACATACACACACAGACTCACACACACACATGCACACACACACACAGACAGACACACTTTTTTCGCCCTGTGTTGATCTCATAAGTCTACTTTCATTTTTTGCAAAAATCGAAAGTAGGCTAACAAGATGTTCAGTAAAGAACATATAGCCTACTTTCTCCTAAATGTATGAGTATAGTTATAACTCGTTGTTATTATCAAAGAGTATAATAGAACTATTCTTTGTTGAAGACCTTAGAAACGATTTACCTCTACCAAACGCCACAACCTAGATAAAAACTGCTACCATCATTGAAGAAAGAAAGATAAGAAGTATATCAAGAATGTTATGGATCTGGAGACATAATCGACCGGACTGGCTGCGTGGCTCAGCGGTAACGTTCTCGCTTGCTGGGCCCTAGGTTGCAGGTTCGTATCCTGGCGCAGTCAGCTGGCATTTGAGGGTGCACAAATGCGAGGGAGCCGTGTCAGTACATTTACTGGCACGTTAAAGATCCCCTTCGGGCCAAAATTCCGGCACCCCAGTGTCTCTAAAAGCAGCAGTAGTTAAAAGGGATGTAAAACCAATAACATTATTATTATTATTAGACGTGTGCCTGAGTGCTCCGCAAAAAGTTTAAGTATAGCAAGGAAATGGTTTGCGACCGCTGTCAAGAAGGACTCCCAAGTGATGGTGACTATGTATACTGTACAGGATGCAAAGGGAAATATCATTATGAATGTACATCAGTCACAATACGTACGTGGAAAGGTATGGCAAAACAAGCTAAGGAGTCATGGCGGTGTCCACAGTGCCGTAGCTTCAAAAAGACAACGTCAGCATCTGTTGGCGCAAGCGGTGGAACGATGACCCTACCAGCTGCTGCCAACACTGATTACACAGCGACTCCACCTTCAACACCGGACACGGAGATAATACACGCATCGGATATCAAAGGTATGTTTTTAGAATTAAAGAAGCAGATTAGTGAACTGAAAAACCAAGTGAGTGAAAGTGTTAAAAGTGCCGACTTTATTGCGCAGAAATATGATGAGTTGATTAAGGAAACTAAGTCAAATGCAACTCTTCTGAAATCACTTACAGCAGAAATAAAAACCCTAAAAGACGAAAAGAATCTACAAGACAAAATAATATCAGATCTAAACGAGAAAGTGCACACAATGGAACAGAACGGTAGGCAACAATACATTGAAATATGTGAAGTGCCACGCGCGAAAGACGAATGCCTGGATGAAATCGTCCATAAAATTGCTGAGACTCTAGAAGTAGATCTAAACATGTTTGATGTAGAGGAAGTTTACAGGCCCCCACTGCAAAGAAAGAACAAAATCCCCCCAATAGTGGTAAAATTTAACTCCATATCCAAAAAGAATGAATTTTTACAGAAAAGAAAAGGACAATATTTCCTCACTCATGGGAACACTAAATCTAGGTTTTTCATTAACGAAAGTCTAACGTCATTTTACAGGGAGCTACTATGGAAAACTAAAAATCAGGCCAGAGAAAATAACTGGAAATTCATTTGGGTAAAAAACGGCAAAATACTTGCGCGAAAAAACGACGAATCTAGTATATTGATAATCTCCCGTGAGGAAGACATTAACAAAATTAGGTAACCCCCTCCCCCCCCCGCCAAAAAGAAAGAATTATTATTGAATTATTATATTAATTGATATTATGAACAGTTGGGATAGCAATATAAATGTTTCTGGAATACAAAATGAACTCACATTTCTCAATATACCCGATTTCGTCGAAAATGGTAATAAGACTAGAAATAATGCTGAAATCAATATCCTCTCTCTAAATATTCAATCTATATCAAAAAACTGGGATTATTTAACCATAACCTTAGGCAAGAAAATTAATTATCTGGATATTATTTGCTTAACAGAAATTAGCATACTTGAATCTAATAATTACCTATTTACTTTGGATAATTTTAATGTTGTATTTTGTAATAGAACAAATCGTAAAGGAGGAGGCATAGCCATATATGTAAAGAACAACATGGCTATTAGAACACACAATTCATACATTTCCAATACTCATGAATCAATGGTAATAGAAATATTTCACATGAACAAAAAGATTGGATTAACATGCATTTACAGACCACCTAGCACTAACATAAATGACTTTCTTGATGAACTGGAGACACATATAACACAACACACTAGTAAGTACAGCGAATACGCCATTTTAGGAGATATCAACATTGATACTTTATCTAATGACATCAGTCTATCAGCTATCAAATATACAAATATTATGGCAACTCATGGTTTCCTACCACTTATCACTCAATGTACTCGTTATGATACAAATTTAGACTCGAGAACATGTATTGATCACATAAACTATCGTAGCAGACTAGATCAATATACTTCTGCAGTCATACAATCAGATATCTCTGACCACTACATAACATATGCAGGTATTTGGCCAAAAAATGATAAGACACAATTACAAGATAATGAATCGTACATTACACTAATGAACGATACTATAATACACACAAGCCTTAACAACACAGACTGGACAGATTGCCTTGAATTAAAAAATCCTAATGACATATATAACAATATAACAACCAAATTTAAGGAAATCTACCAAAAAGCATCTTACATAACAACTCGTAAACACAGGAAAAGCAAACAATGGTTCACTTATGACCTAAAAATACAATGTAAGGAAAGAGACAGACTTTACAAAACAATGCTCAGAAACAAGGATAATATTACAATAAAAATGATTACAAAGCTTTCAGAAACAAATTAAATAAGCTAATAAACAAAACAAAACATCAATATTTTAAAAATAAGATAAATAGTTCCAAAAACGATAATAAAGGAATGTGGAAAGTCATTAATGATATAACAGGTCGGAAAACACAAACTGTCAATGAAGTCATAAACAAACATTTAATATTACATTATACTAACGAAGTGATAGTCAATAAAATCATCCATACCTTTAGTGAAAAAATAAACAGCCTAGCACATAACTGTAGTATCAACATATGGCAATCAAATAGAAACACATTAATGAATTCCTTTACATTACTTGAAACTGATGAATATGAAATAGAAAACATAATTAAGGAATTAAAAACAGACAAATCGCCTGGGGTAGACAATATACGCTTGAAAGACATAAAGGCAACATCCAAAAAAACTATACCAATCATAACACATCTCATAAACAAGATATTCGAATCAGGCATAATACCAAAATATCTGAAATACACAATTATTAAACCAATATATAAGAATGGCGATCACTTAGACTTTGGCAACTACAGACCAATATGCATTTTATCAATCCTCCACAAAATAATGGAAAAATGCTTGGATAAGAGATTGAAGAATTTCCTAAATAAATATGATATTTTAAAGGGACATCTATACGGTTTTAGGAAGGGGAAAAGTACTGAACTACTCCTGGCTGAATTTGCCAATGTAATAAATAATGCCTTAAATAAGAACAATCACATAATGGTACTTTTTCTTGACTTTTCTAAAGCATTTGACACAATAAATCACAATAAACTACTTGCTAAATTACACGATATTGGAATAAGAGGCACGACTTACAAACTATTTGAAAGCTATCTGAAAAACAGGGAAATGGCAGTTATGGTCAATAACACTATCAGTGACGCAGTAGAAGGAACACAAGGTATCCCTCAAGGCAGCATTATTTCACCTACACTATATAACCTGTTCGTAAACGACATGAATGAAGCCATTAAACACAGTAAAATATTTATTTATGCTGATGACACCACTATATATACCATACATAAAGACTCTAAAACAGCTTTTGAGAGACTTCAAGAAGACTTCAATAACATCACAAGATGGTGTCATGACAATAATTTGTATATAAATACAACCAAATCTAAAATAATGCACATCAGAGTTGATCACTTCACACAAGAAAAATACAAACTAACGCACCACAGCTTATCATGCATACACCAAAACATCCTGGCAGGTTGCAAATGTAACACCTTCATAAATAGTACTTCGACACAAAAATACCTAGGAATTACCCTTGATGAACACTTTAAAATGAACACACACACAGTAAACATAATAAAAACCTAAGAGCAAACCTCTACATCTTCTACAATCTCCGATTTTATGTAGATAGGAAAACTTACAAAACAATTTACAGTGCTCTGATTGAAAGCAAATTAAGATATGCTATAGCAGCTTGGGGAAATCAAAACACAACTTTAATTAATAATCTTCAAGATAGCCAAAACAGGTTCTTTAAATATTTCACTGATATCCCTTATTTTAATATTAAAGAGTTGTTTCAAATTACTGTACTGAATCTCTACTACCATGATCCAAGATTCAGGCATAAGGTCTCTCACAACATACAAACAAGAGCCATAACAAGTACTAAACATGTTAAACCTTTATGTATAAATAGCTATGGTTTCAAGAGACTAAATTATATTATACCATCACTACTTAATGAACTACCACCTGGACTGACAAACATTAACAGCAAACAACTAGCTATAAGTCGCATTAAAAAATATTACTTAACCAAACATTAACTCATAACATAAATTTATTAATATAACTACCATAGTGTAATTTTTTGTATCTTTAATTATTTAACATTACAAAAAAAATGCATGCACTCTTGTACTGAAATATAATCTATATATATGTTGTAAATAATAATTAATATGTCTCACAGATAATCTGTACTGTCATCAGATTCGTGAGACATATCACAATAATGTAACATAAATAGTGTTTAATAAATAAATTAAATTAAATTAAATTAAAATTATTATTATTATTATTATTATTATTATTATTATTATTATTATTATTATTATTATTATTATTATTATTACATATACGACCTGCCGTGGGCAACATCCAACTTTGAGTTGAGGCATGTCTTTACACGTCTGGTTGTGCATGGCTTTCACAACCCTAATTGAATTAACAAATCTTTCCATGACCCTACACAGACGTGCTTATACAAACTATGCGGATATTTTCTATTGCTATTTGCCTGAAATAAAAGTAGTAATTAATAACCTGAACTAACACCAACGACTTGAATTCAGTTACTTTGTGAAATCGTTTTGTTCTTTACTTCAAATAACATTTTCAAGTAACGCAAAATAGGCTGTTACAAACCCTTTAAAATAAAAAGTAAAAATGTATCGTAGTATCATCTTGTCATTCTTCAAATTCGATGCGCATAGAATGCCAATGGTATAGTAATCAATGGAGCCCCACGTAGACTAGTCGTGACATCTAGTGGTGAAATATCGAACAATATAATCCTAACAGAGCGAGTGCATTCTAGCGGCCAGAAGAAGAAACTTTTCAATAAAATCTGGAAGTTAATAAGTAGGTCGGCGTGCAGTTACCTTTTTGGCAGCTAGATGTCTCGAGTAAATCTGCTGGCGAATTATGTTTTAATTAAATATATATTTTACACCATAATATGCACAATATAACGCTTAATTTTAAAACATCTGAGTCATTACAAAACAATAAACATATAACATTTCAAGCAAAAAACTAGCTCTGATCGGGTTTGAAACAATAGGCATTTGAGCGATAGGCTAACGCTCTACCACTGAGCTAATTGTGTCAACGAATATCGTTCTATATAAAATGACTTACATAGAACTTGTTAGCAAATAATGATTTATACTAAACGATTTCATCACTGGAGTATATTATTTATATATAAAGCATTTCATACAAAATTTATTTATTTCGTATCAGTACGCTATATTGCATGCAATACTCAAATTAGGGAAATATAAGTCAGGCACAAGATATCCGCTGCCATCTTGTCTTATTACTGAATCGGCTCAGCTTTTTAAAATCACGTCTGCACTATAGTATTACAAAATAAACTTTTAATTTCGAACGTGCCTCTTCCTTTAGAACAGTTAAAACGATTCTCGGCTCGATAATCGGAACTGGTGGGTCCCATGATATGGATTATAAAGTTTGCAAAATTCGCACGGCCGCCATCCTGAAATGGTATGGCGGACGACCTTGTAGTTTGGTCACAAGACGCATCCTATACGAAGGTTTGTTGTTACCAAATTTGGTAGAGATCGGATGATTTGGTTAGTCGTTATTTGATTTTACGTTTTGAACGTTTGAGTGGCCGCCATTCAGTTTTAGTAAAGATGGCGGCGATATAAAACATGACACTGAGGTGTCCTTTGCTAGTGCTACCTTTGTACTAAATTTCGTTCAATTCGCATTCACCGTGTTCGGATTGATAGGGGGGGGGGGACAGACATTCAGAGTACACACACTCACACACACACAGACACACACACACACAGACTCACACACACACATACACACACACACAGACTCACACACACACATACACACACACAGACAGACACACTTTTTTCGCCCTGTGTTGATCTCATAAGTCTACTTTCATTTTTTGCAAAAATCGAAAGTAGGCTAAAAATACGAGCCTTACAGTGGTCGCATTTATGATGTGTAACATCTGACATGTTATCTTACTGTGAAATTGAGATGAAATATATGTGAAGTCAATTTTTTCGGTTGTACTCTTCCAGTTTTAATTTTTTCTCACTTTTCTTTTGTCGATAATTTCACATACATATTCATATTCTGCTCTGGATTTACCATCTCTGCAAATCACAAAATCATGAAAATAAGGGGCTTCACTCCAAGATATTAAAAAGCTGATGCCCTATTAGTTTTGGGTCCTTTGGTTAAATTAAGGGGACTATAGGAAAACGGGGGGTGTCACCCCGAGTCCTAGGACACCTCATACAAGTCCCTATCATTATTAGTTCGTGAGATATTAAAAAGCCGAGGACCTATTAGTTTTGCCGGGAGCGCAAAACCCTTGTTAACAGTGAACTCTGTTGGTCATTGAAATAACTACTTGTAAAACTCCATTGACAAATCCTGGCCGGTGCGCATGCACCTTGAGGTGGTGTAGGACTCAGGGTTACTCCCCTTTCTTTCATGATTTTGTGATTAATTAATTGTGATTTTAATTAATAAATAATAATTGTTTTCAACAAATATGATGATTATTTTCACACCAAAGAACGACAGCTTGAAGATGAGTTATTGTAGGAATATCTTTAATTGGGCCTCCAAATCTTGAAGTAAACCGTATGCGATGTTTCCTCTTACACATTTCCGCCCCATTTCCGTCCCTTTTCCAAAATCACTCCCACAAAAATATCCAGCAACCGAGTGGAAAGATGTTACACGTCAAAAGTGCATTTAAACACATAAACAAGACGATAGCCTCTGCCAGAACTGTGTTGCGTCGAGCCCGTACAACAGTAGAGTTGGGCGGGTGGTCCGTTCACAAAGGGCGCCCACAAATAACCGATTTTGAATTCAAAAGGAAGAGAATTACCTGCATTAGTAACAAATTGCACTAAGGTTTCATAAATATTGACAATTAACAAGAAGCCCGCATAACGGTAAAGCCGGGCAGGTTGTTTATGCATATGCGAGATCTCTCGCACAGGTCACTTATTTATTAGCCTATTTTCATTTTATGAAAAAAAAAAGGCTTATGAGATCACCTTTTGTACGTGTGTATGTGTGTGCGTATGTGTGTGTGTGTCTGTGTGTGTGTGTCCCTAATGACTTCTCAACGGCTAGAGAGATTTCAATGAAACTCGGTAAGGTCATAGTAGTATTGTGGCCGACCCCGACCGAGCCCTTCAAATTTTATTACATCTCACCAATCCAACATGGCGGCTGTGCAAAATATTTCACAGGCATTCCATATCTCAAAAACTATTAGTGATATCACCCTGAAATGTTGTAGGGTGATAAAGGGCACTACTAGAAGTTCACATATGAGACTTTCAAAAACCTGTTGACTACAAAACGAACATGGCGGTCAAGCGAAGTTGAAAATTTAAAGTAGAATTTTCTCGCAATTTAACCATCCAAACGCAATGCAACTTGGTACAGCAAATGCTTGATCACATTGCAATGCACTGGCATTTAATTTAGTTCAATTGTTTACATAACCTCAAGATGGCGGATGCGTGAAATATTTCACCGGCATTCAATATCTCCGAAACTACTGTATTACTGATATCACCCTGAAATTCTGTACGGTGATAAAGGGCACTACTAGAAGTTCAGCTATAAAACTTCTAATAACCTGTAAAATACAAAACGAACATGGCAGCCAAGCGAAAGTGAAACATTTTAATAGAATTTCTCGCGATTTAACCATCTGAGCGCAGTGAAATATTGTACATTAAATGTATCTAGGGCCTACACATTGTAATGCACTGGCATCTAATTTTGTTCAATTGGTCACATAACCTCGAGATGGTGGCTGTGCGAAATATTTCACCGGCATCCAATATCTCCGAAAGTATTACTGATATCACCCTGATATTTTGTACGGTTTAAAGGGCACTAGGCCTACTAGAAGTTCAGCTATGAAACTCCTAAAAACCTGTAATATACAAAACGAACATGGCAGCCAAGCGCAAGTGAAACGTTTTAATAGAATTTCTCGCGCTTTAACCATCTGAGTGCAGTGAAATATTGTACATTAAATGTATAGATTACATTGTAATGCACTGGCATCTAATTTAGTTCAATTGTTCACATAACCTCAAGATGGCGGCTGTGCGCAATTTTAAAATTAAGTTTTTATCTCTTGTGTATTAATCATGCGATCGAAGTGAACGTTTGAATAATGACTACCCATGAAACGTCATCTAATCGTACATAACTCTATGGCCTACATATATAAGAATAAAACGTGGCGACCAACCGAAATATTTAGACGGTTCTCAATATCTACGAATCTATTACAGCAATCAAACTGATTTTTTTTATGTTGACCGAGTCGATTAAGATAAATAGGATACATGAAAATAGGCTGCATAGTTCTTCACGGAACTACTTGTTATTATTATTAATCTACTAGATGACCAACTATACACAGATATTTTACGGAACGTACACATTATTCTTGAAATTCTATTACCTATTCTTCGTCATTAGCTATCCATGAGGAGCCTTAGACCATTGTTGTCCTCAGGCCACCACGCGATGTATAGCGCCTCTCTGGTGACAGGGAGGCGTGATCGTCCCTGACATGTGGCTGCTTTATCACATAACTCACTAAGATTTATAGCACTCCTAAAAACTATAACCATATATCTACCGTTCACTCATCTCAAATTGTATCTGAGAAGGCTGGCTGGCCCTTGGAGGGAATAGTAAACATTTACTCGCTTCCGGCATACATTTCCAATATTTCATCTCATACTGAAACACTTAGCCTACTGTGTCACACCGTATCTCCAAGTCCGTTGCCAAAGGATTTGAGAAGAAGGAGGGGGGGGGCATGATACATTTTAATCAGCTTCTCTGTTACTTTATTCTGCTGTATTGTTTTCCTTAATTCATTTGAGGGGCTTGGGGCATCAGCCCCGTGTAGTTGGGTGTGTGTTGAAGTTGTTTGGTAATCTGTATTTACGTGAAAGTGTTGGTTGGTTGGTTGGTTGGTTCTTTAGTTTACGAGCTGCGACAACACGGCCATGTAGCCCCGTGTACTTTGGGTGTGCGTAGAATCTGTCTGATAACCGGTGTTAAATGTGATGGCTGTATTAGTGTGTGTATCTGTTTTTAGCCTATTTTCAATTTTGAAAAAATAGGCGTATGAGATCACCTTTTGTCCGTGTGTGTGTGTGCGTGTGTGTGTGATTCGTGTGTGGGTCCCCCCCTAATAAAATCTAAACGGCAGGAGCGATTTCAATGAAACTCGGAAAGTTCATAGCACTATTCCCGGCGACCTCGACCGTGCCCTTCAAATTTTGTTACGACTCACCAATCCAACATGGCGGCTGTGCGAAATATTTCACCAGCATTCAATATCTCCGAAACTATTACCGATATTACCCTGACATTTTCTATGGTGATAGAGGAAACTACTATAAGTTCACTTATGTGACTTTTGAAAACCTGGTAACTACAAAACCAACATGGCGGCCAAGCGAATTTGCGACTTTTAAATAGACGTTTCTCGCGATTTGACCAACCAAACGCAATGAAACTTGGTACAGTATATGTTTATATACATTGTAATGCACCGACATCTAACTTTAATCAATTGTTTACATAATCACAAAATGGCAGATGTGCGAAATATTTCACCGGCATTCTATATCTCTGAAACTATTAGCGATATCTCCCTAAACTTTTGTACGGAGATAAAAGGCACTACTGGAAGTCCATCTATAAGATTTTCAAAAACCGGTTAACTACAAAACGAACATGGCGGCCAAGCAAATTTGAACATTTTAAATAGACCTTTCTCGCGATTTAATGTTCCAAGCGCACTGAAACCTGGTACAGGAAATATTTATACACATTGTAATCCACTGGTATCTAATTTAGTTCAATTGTTTACATAACCTCAAGATGGCGGCAGTGCGAATTTTAAAATTAAGTTTTTATTTCTTGTGATGTAGTCATGCGATCGAAGTGAAAGTTTGAATAATGAACCTACGCAATAATTTTCCTTTAATGGTACATGATTCTATGGCCTATACATTTAACAATCCAACATGGCGACCATCCGAAATATTTAGACGATACTGAATATCTACGAATCTATTATAGCAATCAAACTGCATTTTTTAATGTTCATAGGGGCTATGAACTTAAGTTCACCTATAGGACTTTAAATAACCTGGTGATCACAAATCCAACATGGCGGTGACGCGAATTATAAATATTCACATGGACGTTTCTCGCAATTTAACCATCCGCGTGCCATGAAACTTGGTACAGTAAATCTTTATCCGAATGTTAATCCACTGGCATCTAATTTATTTCAATTGTTTCCATAACCTCAAGATGGCAGCTGTGAAATATTTTTAAATCTCCTTGTTTTTTCTTGTGTCCTAATTATGCGATTGAAGTTTGAATACTACACGTTCACAATAATCTGCATGTAACAGTACATAACTCTAGGACCTACATATATAAAATCCAACATGCCGACCATCCGAAATATTTAGTCGGTTCTCAATATCTACGAATCTATTACAGCAATCAAACTGAAATTGTGTATGTTGATAGTGGCAATTAACATAAGTAGGATATATGAAAATAGGCTGTATAGTTCTTCACGGAACTACTTGTTTAATTCAAGTAAGGACTGCAACTTTGAATTTTTCAATTAGTTCCTACTTTTGCCGCCAAACGCCACCGTCAACGACTACTAGGCCTAGTTCATAACTAGACTACTGGACGCCACTGCAGTCGGCCCTTGGCAACGAACGTAGAAACCTAAGAGGGGCTTGGGTTTACGTGGTTTACATTCCTAACCAAAAGAATTTAGCTTCACACAGGTGTAATTAGTGGAAGGTTCTTTAACATGCTATAAATCTATGACATGGGACCGACGGCTTTACTTCCCCTCCGAAGGAAAGCATACTGAGGGATTTTTAACGCTCATTAAAAATCTGACGGCTTCGGCCGGATTTGAACCCGCTATGTTGGGCATAGAAGCTCAGCATGCTACCGATACGTGAATGTGTGTGTGAAACTATACTAGGGAGGGGATCAGGTAGGTGCCCCAGGACTTAAAGTAAGGGTCCTGGCTTTTGCCTAGAGGAAATATGGAGAAACCGGGGAATACACACACTCAAGATAGCCACTTTCAATGCCGTAATTAGCTTGCCACGGTGGGTGAGTGGTTATCGTGTCGGACTACCAATCCCAAGCTTGCAGGTTTGTTCCTGGCTGTGGTAAATGATTTTTGAAAGACGAACAAAATCACGGCACGCATGCCATACGTTGTTGGCATGTTAAAGAACCCATTTGAATTCAGTAGGCCGTGTTCATAATGGCAAAATTAATCTCGGGATTTTCCGCCAACACGAAAGTTCCTCTTTTCTCTACTAGAACGCGTTATAGTATCAAGGAGCTTAGATATTTAACCTCCTTGACTTTCATAGCGCTCCAAGGAACAACAAAATTCGAGTTGCAAGCTGCCCCCTGGGCGTCAAAAAACATAGCTTGCACCCGGCAGCCGAGGCCATACAATATTATTAATTTTATGCCGTAATTCAAACGTACGATCTCCGAACCTGCTGTAGCTGTCCTCGTGGCCGTGGTGCACTCTTTATGCTACTAAGGTAGCAACAGTACTTACCAGTATTGTCAGTTGATATTAGGGACAAATCACTGAATAGCAATGCAAAAGTAATTGATTTTATATGTAGTGGTAATAAACAGTTTGATCATCAGGAAGAGAGGAAGGAAGGAAAGAAGGAAGGAGGGAAAGAAAGAAGGAAGGAAGAAAGGAAGAAAGGATGGAAGGAAGGAAGGAAGGAAAGAAAGGAGAAAGGAAAGAAGGAAGGATGGAAAGAAGGAATGAAAGAAGGATGGAAGGAAAGAAGGAAGGAAAGAGGGAAGAAAGTAAAGAAGGAAGGAAAGAATGAAGGAGGGAAAGAAAGAAGGAAGGAAGAAAGGAAGGAAGGAAGAAAGGAAGGAAGAAAGGAAGGAAGAAAGGTAGGAAGGAAGGAAGGAAGGAAAGAAGGAAGGAAGAAAGGAAGGAAGGAAGGAAGGTAGGAAGGAAGGAAAGAAGGAAGGAAAGAAGGAAGGAGGGAAAGAAAGAAGGAAGGAAGAAAGGAAGGAAGGAAAGAAGGAAGGAAAGAAGGAAGGAGGGAAAGAAATAAGGAAGGAAGAAAGGAAGGAAGGAGGGAAAGGAGGAAGGAAAGAAGGAAGGAAGGAAAGAAGGAAGGAGGGAAAGAAAGAAGGAAGGAAGAAAGGAAGGAAGAAAGGTAGGAAGGAAGGAAGGAAAGAAGGAAGGAGGGAAAGAAAGAAGGATGGAAGAAAGGAAGGAAGGAAAGAAGGAAGGAAAGAAGGAAGGAGGGAAAGAAAGAAGGAAGGAAGGAAGAAAGGAAGGAAGAAAGGAAGGAATAAAGGAAGGAAGGAAAGAAGGAAGGAGGGAAAGAAAGAAGGAAGGAAGAAAGGAAGAAAGGAAGGAAGAAAGGAAGGAAGGAAGGTAGGAAGGAAGGAAAGAAGGAAGGAGGGAAAGAAAGAAGGAAGGAAGAAAGGAAGGAAGGAAGGAAAGAAGGGAGGATAGAAAGAAGGAAGGAGGGAAAGAAGGAAGGAAAGAAGGAAGGAAGGAAAGAAGGAAGGAGGGAAAGAGAGCAGGAGGGAAGAAAGGAAGGAAGAAAAGTAGGATGGAAGGAAGGAAAGAAGGAAGGAGGGAAAGAAAGAAGGAAGGAAGAAAGGAAGGAAGGAAAGAAGGAAGGAAAGAAGGAAGGAGGGAAAGAAAGAAGGAAGGAAGAAAGAAAGGAAGGAAGAAAGGTAGGAAGGAAGGAAGGAAGGAAAGAAGGAAGGAGGGAAAGATAGAAGGAAGGAAGAAAGGAAGGAAGGAAAGAAGGAAGGATGGAAAGAAGGAAGGGTAGAAGCAAAGAAGGAAGGAAAAAAGGAAGGAGGTAAAGAAGGAAGGAAAGAAGGAAGGAAAGAAGGAAGGAGGGAAAGAAAGAAGGAAGGAAGAAAGGAAGGATGGAAGATAGGTAGGAAGGAAGGAAGGAAAGAAGGGAGGAGGGAAAGAAAGAAGAAGGGAAGGAAGAAAGGAAGGAATAAATGAAGGAAGGAAAGAAGGAAGGAGGGAAAGAAAGAAGGAAGGAAGAAAGGAAGGAAGAAAGGAAGGAAGAAAGGAAGGAAGGTAGGAAGGAAGGAAAGAAGGAAGGAGGGAAAGAAAGAAGGAAGAAAGAAAGAAAGAAAGAAAGGAAGGAATGAAAAAAGGAAGGACTGAAAGAAGGAAGGAAAGAAGCAAAGAAGGAAGGAAAGAAAGAAGGAGGGAAAAAGGGAAGGAAAGAAGGAAGGAAGGAAAGAAGAAAGGAGGGAAAGAAAGAAGGAAGGAAGAAAGGAAGGAAGAAAGGTAGGAAGGAAGGAAGGATAGAGGGAAGGAGGGAAAGAAAGAAAGAAAGAAGGAAGGAAGAAAGGAAGGAAGAAAGGTAGGAAGGAAGGAAGGAAGGAAAGAAGGAAGGAGGGAAAGAAAGAAAGAAAGAAAGAAAGAAAGAAGGAAGGAAGAAAGAAAGGTAGGAAGGAAGGAAGGAAGGAAAGAAGGAAGGAGGGAAAGAAAGAAGGAAGGATGAAAGGAAGGAAGGAAAGAAGGAAGAAAGGAAAGAAAGAAGGAAGGAAGAAAGGAAGGAAGGAAGAAAGGAAGGAAGGAAAGAAGGAAGGATGAAAGGAAGGAAGGAAGAAAGGAAGGAAGGAAAGAAGGAAGGAAAGAAGGAAGGAGGGAAAGAAAGAAGGAAGGAAGAAAGGAAGGAAGGAAGAAAGGAAGGAAGGAAAGAAGGAAGGATGAAAGGAAGGAAGGAAGAAAGGAAGGTAGGAAAGAAGGAAGGAGGGAAAGAAAGAAGGAAGGAAGACAGGCAGAAAGTTTGTTGTTATTGTTTCATTTGTAGAGCTTGGACATCGTGATCATTAGCCCGCATACTTGTGTGCGTGTAAAATTTGTCTGATAACCTATGATATTGTGGCATCTGCAGCTGTGTGTTTATTTGCAATTCAAGCTAGGATTAGGAAATGATTAGCCGTCTGAAGAAGAAGTGGAAAATAATGGAAAACCACTTCCAGGATGGCCGAGGTGGGAATCGTACCTACCTCTTCTCATTTTTGTCTCATGGGGCAGAGTGAACCCTGTGTCAGCCCTCAGACCAGAATTACATTCTGTAATAGAGCTGGAAATTGGAGCCGGATATCTACGGACACAGACAAGTGCTGGTCACTACACAACGAGGGGTATGGTGACTACAGTAGGTGTTATCAGTGATTCTTTACACTAACAGTATGCCCCATGCTACATCTAATCATTGCTTTATAAAGACAGCAACAACAATTATTACATGTCGGTGAGAGATGCAGGCTATTGAACAGCAGTTGCTATCTAGCATCAGCATACACCCGGCTGTCTGTTCAGCTGTCAGTTCGAACCCCGCCGGAGGGATTCCTGCCTATCTCACAAGATGAAGAACAGATGCCATCAAATATATGCTTGAATTAAATAGAAGTTACTTAAAATGTAAAGAAATATATTATAGTTTAGATTGGTTTTTCATACTGTACATAAGTAACAGCTAACAGCGGCACCAAATTTAAATGGAGGCGGAGATATTCTACGCCAGTTGCTAAATGGACGACCGACCAAGAAAACTCAGTGCATTTAAATGTTGGCCGGTTGGCCAAGTGTACTGGGCTACGGAGAAAGTTGAGGCTTTTAATTTTCTTAAATTTTATTTTTAAAAATTAGTTTTGTGTTTCCGGCAAAATGTATATTTTTAATTATTTCGTTCTCCGTGGCTAATTGGTTAGCGTGCTAGGCTTTGGTCCGAAGGGTCCCGGGTTTGATTCCCGGCCAGGCCAACAGGAATTTTAATCTCGTGGGGTTAATTCCCGTGGCTCAGGACGTCTTCATCATCACTTCATTCTCATTACGGCGTGCAGGTCACTCACGGGCGTGAAATAGACAGACCTGCACACGGCCTCTCAGGAGGCCACACGAAAAAGAAAATTATTTCGTTTGAATTCATACATACACTTGGGAACTTACTTAACGTCAAAGGCATCACAAATACTCATGCCATGGGCAGCAACGCTCTGTTCCAGAGCATCACACGTTAGCTCTGAGCTACGTCTGCCGGCAGGTTTGCTACCTTCTGTGGTCTAGTTATAAGTAATTAGAGATCCAGGGGACTCGGATTCGATTACCGGCTCTGTCATGGTATTTGATTCCATTCTAAGAATTGAAAACGGGTAAAATCAACCCCGCGAGTGAAAATTGTGAAGACCCGACTTCGATTCCAACTCTAGCCAACCAAGAAGAGGTTTCCCATGGTTTCTGACTTCCACACCTAGCAAATGAGAGTATGGCGCCTAAATTACGGCCACCTCTCATAGAAATCCTAGCATTTATTAACCATAGAACGTCATCACAATGGAATAGGTTTTCTGCTAGATTTCACACCCACGCACCCACGTACACAGTCTATTCTGCAAGCCTCTGTTTGCGAACAAGTCGCCTCCATGATCCTATATTAGCAGTCAACACTGCGGCCTCTTCTGCTTCTACATCTCTCACTTCGAAATCGATTAACACTGTATGTATGTATGTATGTATGTATGTATTCTTTATTGTCAGACAGATAGACTCCACTAGTAACAATATAATAATCATACTAATATATAAAAATGAGATGGTGTGTGTCTGTCTTTCTGTCTGTCTGTCTGTCTGTTACCTAATAACGCAAGAACCACTGGTCCGATTTATATGAAATTTTGCATGGATGTAGCTGAAATACCAGGTTTACATACAGGATACTTTTAATTTCGATATATTGCACTATTAAGAAATGGCGACCATTTTAGTGACGTCACTACACCCTTTGGTTTCAAAATTTCATATTTCCATATCAAATAAAAAGAGAACGGTAGGAAATAGCAAACTTTTGATGGCACATACGAGCTTTGAAATTTAATTTCCTATCCGAAAGGTCCTTATCACTTTTCGTGTATCACCAACGGTTAGCGAGTAAAACCTACTTTTGTGACGTCACTACACCCTTTGGTTTCAAAATTTCATATTTCCATTTCAAATAAAAAGAGAACGCTAAGAAATAGCAAACTTTCGATGGTATACACGAGCTTTAGCATTTAATTTTCTATCCAAAAGGTTCTTAACACTTTTCGTGTATCTCCGATGGTTAGCGAGTATAACCTAAATTTGTGTAATAAAACACGGTCGACACCGAGCGGTGCAGTATATCTCTATATATATAAATAGAAAATGTGTCTGTTTTTTTTCTGAATTTCTACGGAAATTTGAGTTATTTACACGTTTCAGACTGTTTTATGATAGATGCGCGCGAAAAAAAGGTTTGGTCTGTCTGTTTGTTTGATTGTCTGTGGACAAATTTGTTCCCTTATAACTCGAGAACGGCTGGGTGTATCAACGTAAAATTTGGTACAGATATCCATCAGAGGCACGACACTAATCATTGATGTAACCCTTCTCCGTACCTGTCATAAAAGGGGGTCTACCCCCTTAAAATGCATGCTGAAATAGGAGTAGAAGGACGAGACAAAAATCATTTTCAGCCCCTCAATGTGAGAGACAAAACTCGGGGGCCCTGAAGGGTCCCCGAAATCCACATTTTAAGGCCCTAAAACCAACCGTTTTTGAGATATTCCCAGAAAACTAATTTCATTTAATAAACTAATGAACGAATTCTAGCCGGTAACCATCTGCAACAGATTCTCAGAGGTCCATCTATTGCTGTAAGACGCAATGCAATTCCATTAATTACATTGGTGTGAAAGTTTGCAAACGGCTAGAAGGTTATCACGGAATCAATTAAGCTGTAGAATTCATCAATACGTATAATGCGCTTAAGGGGGTCAAGGGGTACATTAGAATTTTTTCACGCGATTTACACCTCCGGGTGTGATACGGCAGGTCTATTATATTCCTATCCTTAAAATTATTAGTATTATATTATGGCGTACAACGAGGAGACAAAGCCCCCTCGGTGCCAGAAACAAAACTTGGGGGCCCTAAAGGGTCCTCGAAAACTACATTATAAGGCCCTAAAACCAAAAGTATCTGAAATATTCCCAGCAAACTAATTTAATTTAACAAACTAATGAAGGAATGGAAATCGCTAACCATGACAACATTATCTCAAAGGGTGGCATCCAACTTTCCATCTATTTCTGTAAGAAGTAATGTCACTCTATTTATTACATTTCTGTGAAAGTTTGCAAATGGCTATACGGTTATCACGGAACCAACGTAGACTGTATAATTCATCAATGCAATTAAGGGGGTCAAGGGGTAACCTAGATTTTTTTCATGCAATTTTCACGTGCGACATATAGTACAGAAGGACTATTATATCTCCAAACATTTGCAAAGTGAAATGCCATGCCCTGTGGTTCAGATTCCACGTAAAATGGAGGTCCCGTGGCTTATGATCTCGCGATTAATGGTCACGTAAAACTACAATTATCCTTTATATCTCCAAACAGCAACATTATTTTCAAAAATTCCTGAATTGAATCAGCATTTTTTGCGGCTTTTAGGAATTTGGGCCATTTGAGACTAATGAACCTGAATTTTCATGCACCACAAGCCTTTATAATTTATGAAAGAGGTCTTCCTGTGTATGTGGACCTAACACAACGTAGAGGGTCATTTTTTATGTGAGGTGTATTGCGTTTCGTCTACAAGTCTTTCAATTCTATTTCACGTCAAGAAGTACAAGTTAGGTGAATTTAGTTTGAGAGCAAATTTTAACTAATATTTCTTTTGTCGACATACGGGTTCATCGTAAGGATGATTTTGTTTGATACTGTATGGCAGATATACCCATATTTGGATATCTGGGTGATATGTTGTAGACAATAGAATTGTCTGTCTGTCTTTCTGTGTATCTTTATGTACGCCTATAAATCGTGTTCGTAGGCGTGGTGCATCGTAAAATTAGGTATGGTAAACATGAGTCAATACACCAATCATTTATAAAACTCCTCACCGTACTTTTCAAACAGTAGAAGGGTGGATATAGGGAAAAACTTCTCAAAATACATGCTAAAATAGGCGAAATATAAAAAATTATCCTAGAAGGACGATCAAAGCATATGTTGCGCTTCTCAATGTGAGACACAAAATTCGCGAGTCTATAAGGGGTCTCCGAAAACCACATTTTAAGGCCCTTAAATTAACAGTGTGTGTGGTATTCCCTGAAAACTAACTTCGTTCTGATAAACTTATGAAGGAATGAAAAACCGCTAACCATTGCAACAGTAGCTCAATTGATAATGTCTGGTGTTAATATAT
This sequence comes from Meconema thalassinum, assembly GCA_946902985.2. NCBI lineage: Eukaryota > Metazoa > Arthropoda > Insecta > Orthoptera > Tettigoniidae > Meconema > Meconema thalassinum. Next base: position 147,525,823 of record OX336390.1, on the reverse strand, counting down.
AACACCGTTCAAAGGACGGGTACTTCTGCTATACTAATATATAAAAATGAGATGGAGTGTGTCTGTCTTTCTGTCTGTCTGTGTGCTACTCAATAACGCAAAAACCACTGGTCCGATTTAAATGAAATTTTGCATGGATGTAGCTGATTTACAAGGTTTACATATAGGATACATTTTATTTCGATAATTTGCACTATTAAAAATGGCGACCATTTTAGTGACGTCACTACACACTTTAATCAAAACTTCATATTTCCTTATCAAATAAAAAGAGAACGCTAAGAAATAGCAAACTTTTGACGGTACATACGAGCTTCACTTTTCGTTTATCTCCAACGGTTAGCGAGTAAAACCCACATTTATGACGTCACTACACCCTTTGGTTTCAAAATTTGATATTTTCATTTCAAATAAAAAGAGAACGCTAAGAAATAGCAACCTTTTGATGGCATAAATGAGCTTTAACATTCAATTTTCTATCCAAAAGGTCCTTAACACTTTTCCTGTATCTCCAACGGTTAGCGAGTAAATCCTAAATTTGTGCAATAAAACACGGTCAACACCGAGCCGTGCAGTATATCTCTACATATATAAATAGAAAATTTGTCTGTTTTTTTCTGAATTTCTACGGAAATTTGAGTTATTTATACGTTTCAGACTGTTTTATGATAGATGCACGCGAAAATAATGTTTTGGTCTGTCTGTTTGTTTGATTGTGGACAACTTTGTTCCCTTATAAATCGAGAACGGCTGGGTGTATCAACGCAAAATTTGGTACAGATATCCATCAGAGGCACGACACTAATCATTGATGTATCTCTTCTCTGTACCTATCATAAAAGGGGGCATACCCCCTTAAAATACATGCTGAAATAGGAGTAGAAGGACGAGACAAAGCCCATTTTCAGCCCCTCAATGTGAGAGATAACATTCGGGGGCCCTAAAAACACATTTTAAGGTCCTACGTCCAACCGTTTTTGAGATATTCCCAGAAAACTAATATCATTTAATAAACTACTGAACGAATGCAAGCCGATAACCATGGCAACAGATTCTCAGAGGTCCATCTATTGCTGTAAGACGCAATGCAATTCCATTAATTACATTAGTGTGAAAGTTTGCAAACGGCTAGATGGTTATTATGGAACCAAATTAAGCTGTAAATTTCATCAATATGTAAAATGCGCTTAAGGGGGTCAAGGGGTAGTCTAGAATTTTTTCACGCGATTTACACCTGCGGGTGTGGTATGGCAGGTCTATTATATTCCTATCCCTATATTATATTATTATTAGTAATATTATATTATGGCGTACAACGACGAGACAAAGCCCCTCTGTGCCAGAAATAAAACTCTAGGGTCCTCGAAAACTACATTATAAGGCTCTTAAACCAACAGTTTCTGAAACATTCCCAGAAAACTAATTAAATTTAATTTAACAAACTAATGAAGGAATGCAAATCCGTAACCATGACAACATTATCTCAAGGGGTGGCATCCAACTTTCCATCTATTTCAGTAAGAAGCAATTTATTACATTTATTACATTTCTGTGAAAGTTTGCAAATATAAGGTTATCACGGAACCGACGTAGACTGTATAATTCACCAATGCAATTAAGGGGGTCAAGGGGTAATCTAGGATTTTTTCATGCAATTTTCACGTGCGACATATAGTACAGAAGGTCTATTATATCTCCAAACAACAACATTATTTTCAAAAATTCCTGAATTGAATCAGCATTTTTTGCGGCTTTTAGGAATTTGGGCCAGTTGTGACTAAAGAACCTGAATTTTCATGCACCACAAGCTTTTATAATTTATGATAGAGGTCTTCCTGTGTATGGGGACCTAACACAACGTAGAGGGTCAGTTTTTATGTGACGTGTATTGCGTTTCATCTACAAGACTTTCAATTCTATTTCATGTCAGGAAGTACACGTTAGGTGAATTTAGTTTGAGAGCACATTTCAACTAATCTTTTTATTTTCTTTTTTTTGTCGACATACGGGTTCATCGTAAGGATGATTTTCTTTGATACTGTGTGGTAGATATACCCATATTTGGATTTCTGGGTGGTATGTTGTAGACAATAGAATTGTCTGTCTGTCTTTCTGTGTATCCTTATGTACGCCTATAACTCATGTTCGGATGCTTGGTGCATCGTAAAATTAGGTATGGTAAACATGAGTCAATACACCAATCATTTATAAAACTCTTCACCGTACTTTTCATACAGTAGAAGGGTGGATATAGGGAAAAACTTCTCAAAATACATGCTAAAATAGGCGAAATATAAAAATTATCCTAGAAGGACGACCAAAGCATATGTTGCGCTTCTCAATGTGAGACAAAAAATTCGCGAGTCTATAAAGGATCTCCGAAAACCACATTATAAGGCCCTTAAATTAACAGTGTGTGTGATATTCCCAGAAAATTAACTTCGTTCTGATAAACTTATGAAGGAATTACAAGCCGCTAACCATTGCAACAGTAGCTCAATTGATAATGTCTGGTGCGTCTCTAAAAGCAACAATACTTAAAAGGGATGTAACACCAATAACATTGTTATTATTATTATTATAATGTCTGGTGTTAACACCGAACACCGTTCGAAGAACGGGTACTTCTGCTAGTTAACAATAAAATTTACAAGTATAAATAAAACAAAAACAGCAAACACGAACAAAAAATAGGAATACACTAGTCTATTATAAATCAACAACCACAACCATACAGACACGCACTCAAACATCCTATCTGAAGCATTCATGCATACAATCCCTTTGTACAAGAAACATTAAAATAATTATTACAGAAAAATCAAAACTATCTACAGTAAACGGAAAAAGGCAAAAACATAAAATAAAAGATAAGAAGAAAAAGTTCAGAAACTGGGATAAAAGTGATATAAGAGTGACATTCGAGGATCTAGATAACAGCAAACAAAAAATACATTACTTCAGTCGCTCGTACATTCAATCAAAAATCAATCAACCATTCATTCAACCACATGTTCAATCAATCAATCAATCAATCAACGCAAATAGAAAACAAGTAGTTCCGTGAAGAACTATACAGCCTATTTTCATATATACTACTTATATCAACTGCCACTATCAACATACAAAATTTCAGTTTGATTGCTGTAATAGATTCGTATATATTGAGTACCAACTAAATATTTCGGATGGTCGCCATGTTGGATTTTATATATGTAGGTCCTAGAGTTATGTAATGTGACATGAAGATTATTGTGTACGTGTCGCAATCAAACTTCAATCGCATGATTAGGACACAAGAAGTAACAAGGAGATTTTAAAATTTCGCACAGCTGCCATCTTGTGGTTATGGAAATAATTGACATAAATTAGATGCCTGTGGATTAACATTCGTAAAGGGATTTACTGTACCAACTTTCACTGCACTCGGATGGTTAAATTGCGAGAAACGTCCATGCGAATATTTATACTTCGCGTCACCGCCATGTTGGATTTGTGATCACCAGGTTATTTAAAGTCCTATAGGTGAACTTACGTTCATAGGCCCTATGAACATAAAAACATTCAGTTTGATTGCTATAATAGATTCGAAGATATTCAGAGTTGTCTGAATATTTCGGATGGTCGCCATGTTGGATTGTTAAATGAATAGGCCATAGAGCCATGTACCATTAAAGGAAAATTATTGCGTAGGTTCATTATTCAAACTTTCACTTCGATTGCTTGATTACGACACAAGAAATAAAAAATTAATTTTTAAATTCGCACAGCCGCCATCTTGAGGTTATGTAAATAATTGAACTAAATTAGATACCAGTGCATTACAATGTGTATAAACATTTCCTGTACCAGATTTCATTGCGTTTGGAATATTAAATCGCAAGAAAGGTCTATTTAAAATTTTCAAATTTGCTTGGCCGCCATGTTCGTTTTGTGGTCAACCGCTTTTAGAAAGTCTTATAGATGAACTTCCAGTAGTGCCCTCTATCTACGTACAAAATTTCAGGGTGATACAGCTAATAGTTTCTGAGATATAGAATGCCGGTGAAATATTTCGCTCATCCGCCATCTTGTGGTTATGTAAACAATTGAACCAAGTTAGATGTCGGTGTATTACAATGTGTATAAACATATACTGTACCATGTTTTATTGCGTTTGGTTGGTTAAATCGCGAGAAACGTTTATTTAAAAGTCGCAAATTCGCGTGGCCACCATGTTGGTTTTGTAGTTTCCAGTTTTTCAAAAGTCACATAGGTGATCTTCTAGTAGAACCCTTTATCAACATAATAAATTCCAGGGTGATATCGGTAGTAGTTTCGGAGATATTGAATGCTGGTGAAATATTTCGCACAGCCGCCATTTTGGATTGGTGAGACGTAACAAAATTTGAAGGGCACGGTCCAGGTTGCCCAGAATAGTGCTATGAACTTACCGAGTTTCATTGAAATCGCTCAAGCCGTTTAGAATTTATTAGGGGGACACACACACACACACCTCACACACACACACACACACACACGCACACACACACGGACAAAAGGTGATCTCATAAGCCTATTTTTTTTCAAAATTGAAAATAGGCTAATAACACAATATGCATGCACTATTTTACAGCCCACTTGAGATGTTTCTCATAACAGTTGATAGAGAGTCGAAGTGAATATCAGTAGCACTTTTACTCTCCATCAAGCTGTATGTTGACTGCATCTAACCATCGCCTTCTAGGTCTACCTCTGCTTCTCTTACCCTCTACAGCCGAACTCTCTCCTCATCCATTCTCTCCACATGACCCCACCATCTGAATCGGCTCATCCAGCGTCGTGATTTCCAACTTAATCTTTATACAGGGCGCCAGGAAATTTCCTACGCAGTACCTACATGCGTCTGCGAGAGCTAGCATCAGTAGTTACGTTGTCTGCTTGTCTGTCGCTTGTATAAAAACTAACAGAAAACTTTGTGCTCACCACAGCCATTCATGACAGATGCTGGAAATGCTGATGACACACACGCTCGCTTACTGCAATACACACTGACGATTTAGACAGGCTACAGCCCACACGTGTGGGATTTACCCTGTCAAGGACACCGTGCTGCCAACTAAACTACTGATGCTAGCTCTGGCTGAAGCCGGCAGTCCCTGCGGAGAACATTTCCTGGCACCCTGCATATTCATTGCGAGTACCTTCCTGCCATTGCTCCCATCTAAAACGTCAATAATTCTAATAACGTAATCATTATATTAAATTCATTTGATTTTAGATATCGACATTTAGCTGGGCGGCTCGGTGGCGTAGTTGATAGCATGCTGAGCTTCTATGCCCAAGATATCGGGTTCAAATTCGGCCGAAGTCGTCGGATTTTAAGAGCGTTAAAATCCCTCAGTATGCCTTCCTTCGGAGGGGAAGTAAAGCTGGCGAGCCCATAATAATAATAATAATAATAATAATATCGTATGACCTCGGGTGCTGGGTGCAAGCTTTGTAATTTGACACCCAGAGGGTAGCTCGCATGTCGTATTTCGTTGTTCCTTGAATCACTATGAAAGTCAAGGAAGTTAGATATCTAAGCTATCTAAGCTTCTGGAACACTATAGCGCTTTCTAGTAGAGAAATGAGGAACTTTATGTTGGCGGAAACTCCCGAGATTAATTTTTCCATTATGAACACGGCCTACGGAATTCAAATGGGTTCTTTGACATGTCAACATCGTATGACATGCGTGACGTATTTTTGCCGCCTTTCAAAAATCACTTAACTCGGCCAGGAGCGAACCTGCTATCTTGGGGTTAGTAGACCGACACGCTATCCACTCACCCACCGTGGCAAGCTGGCAAGCCCATGTCATAGATTTATGGCATGTAAAATAACCTTCCACTAACTACAATCGTGTGAAGCTAAATTTATACGTTGGATTTTATTAACGCTCTATTAAGTTCCAGTGTTCGGCTCCAGGTGCCGGTTGTGGTGGCATCTAGTAGCCAAGCTCATGGCTAGGTGTCGTTGACGGTAGCATTTGGTAGCAAAGGTAGGAACTACTTGAAATTGAATTACAGATACACACACTAATACAGCCATCACAATTATCACCAGTTATCAGACAGATTCTACACACACCCAAAGTAGGCCTACACGGGGCTACATGACCGCGTTGTCGCAGCCCCTAAACTGAGGAACCAACCAACTAACCAAGCAACATTTGCCTGCATGATTTTAATATTTTGTAAGATATCATACATTGTTAAATGTCAACTTCTGATGAAAGAAATTTTAATAAAGATTCAATCCTCCGCCTTGGCAAAACATAAGACACGAGCGATAATCCTCAATGTGCCTTACGCCCTTCGGATATTCTGCTGGTCCTTACTGTGGGGTATACACACTGAATGGTAAGAAATCCGCTCATCAAACGACAATTGTTTTGTTCTGTCTAACTGCAGTGGAGTCCAAATTAAAGAAGATGAATCAGAGCGAATAAATTGACTGGCATCTCGTATGCCTAACTAATAGAGAAGAAGTGGTACACGAAGAACGAGGAGAAATTCTTTCCAAGCATGAGCAGACTCTAGTTTGATTATATCTCCCACTTCGCCTTAATTATTATTTGAAGACGAACGACCGAGAAGGAGAGGGATAATGCGTTGTACAGACTTGTAGCTGATTTCACAAGAAGACTGCTGGTCATTGTTACCGGAGAAGAATAACGAACGGAGAAATTTAAGAGCCTTTCATAAAAACGGAACAAGTAGAGTCGTAGGAGCAGAGAGAAGATATGGATAAGTTGCAAGAGTGCTTCTACAAGATATGTGAGTTAAACAGAGCTACCAGTTTATGTCCAGATTTTGTTCCAGATCATTACATGAAGTTGTTCTCAGTTTTCAAGAACACTGTATAGGTACATCACTGCTATGAAGGTAACAAGGAATGGATTGCGTATGAAGTCCTGATGAACCTAATCGTAGTTTACTGCACTTTCAATTGCTTGGAGACAGAATTTGTTACTAAACAAGAATATTAGTTTAGATATTCTGCGAAAAATTGCTGAAATGGCCTAGTTATCCTATTTTTTTGAAATTCATATTAAAGATAGTTCAATTCATTGGATTTATTTTAAACCCTAGCACCCGATATGCTCTAGAGATTCATGTATTACACATCAATCATCATCATCATCATTTATTGAATTTAACAGGCCATTAAGATCCAGAAAAGGAGAGAATAAAAACTAAAACTTATAAAATTGAACACAGGTATTAGTTATACCAAGAGGGACTAAGTCTTTTGCACAAGTATTGGTCACAGACGTTCTTCCTCCTTCCCCGGTCCCTTGCATCTTCCACTATTGCTGATGGTGCCATTATCATCCGATCATTCCATCTCGTTCTAGGGCGGTCTCTCAGGCGTCTCCCAGTTGTTGCCGAGTTAAAACACAGTTAGATATGGAAATCTCCGCTCTAATTACATGACCCAACCACTGTAACCACCTCCTCCTCTCTAGATTTTAGTTGATGTTCGTATTTCCAAAGTGTTGATACAGTACTTTCTGAGGTCTTCATTCCCACCTTACAGTTTCTGCAATATAGGCCTATATTGGACCATATATTTTTCGTTAAGACCTTCGTTTAAAAAACGCAGATACGTTCTTCAAGCGTATGTGGGGTGGCTCATGTTCCACAGCAATATAGAATCTCAGGTATCACCAAGGTCATGTAGAGACGTACTGTACATTATTTTCCTGTGAAATCAAACGTGACATTAAAAGATTTATCGAGCTAAAAAAAAAGATTTGCGTTAGTTATCCTCTGCTGTACTTCTTAGTGGCTTCGGTGCCGTAGTTGGTAGCATGCTGAACTGCTGTGTCCATGGTCGCGGGTTCAAACCCGGCCGAAGTCATCGCATTGTTTAAGAGCGTTATAATCCTTTAGTATGCCTTCCTTCGGAGGGGAAGTAAAGCCGGTGGTCCCATGTCATAGATTTATGGCATGTAAAAGATCCTTACACTAACTAAACTTGTGTGGAGCTAAAATTCTAGGATGAATTTCGTTGAAACGCTCTAGCAAAGTTCCAACGTTCACCACTAGGTGTCAGTGACATCTGGTAACGAAAGTTGGAAGTACATGAAATTGAACGGAACTTGTAGCTCACCCCATGGGTGTCCGCTTGAAGCAGCTACAGCCTCTGGCGAGTCGAACATGTCCTCGGACACTCCCGACACTAAAAGCCATACGCTAAATAAGTAATACTGTACTTCCTTTGCTACCTAGTTGCGGTTCAAGACACCGATCGTAAATATTTGAAATATATACATTTCAATAGTTAGGCTACACAAATTCATTCAACCAATTTAAAGTATGTCAGCAAATCAGCAGAATATAAATATTGCAATATAATTAAGCAAATCGTGATGATCGACTGAAAAGCATTCTACTATAATAGGCCTACAGTAGATTACAAGGCAGGACTGAAGATGGCTTCTAATACTTTACTACTGTACAAAGGTATTACAGACTACTATCTGAAATATAAATATAACCCACTAATGCTACCAACTTCTCGGCGTAGTCATGCGCATTATTCCGGTCACCACGAACGCGATGTGGAGTTTCAGCAAGTCTGTATATCGGAGGCTCGAATCCCAATGCTGACAACGGTTATCCTGAGCGAGGTATTTCTACGGGGTTTTCCACACTCCTTCCAGACAAATACCGGGATAGTGCCTTATTTCCAGTCCAGGGACCCATACCTTATCCCGAACCTAATAATTACAGCTGCACACACCACTACAGTCACCACAAAAAACGCGTTATCAGGTAAATTAAGCACCATACACGGAGCTGATTATCAAATATATCCAAAACACCAAACACTAATTAACAACAACATATCTCAGCTTTTATACCTGGACATAAAAGTAAATGAACACAAGACTTATTTTATAACATGCCTGTCAATGTTGTTTAAAGTTTTCGATTGTTTAGTGCTGAGGTTTCCATTAGGTGGTCCGCGGACACCCGGGGGTCCGCGACGGTTTGCCAGGGGGTCCGCGAAGAGTCGTCAAGAAATAATGCAGTAATGAAAATGGAAAACGGAGAAAGTACAAAAAGTTCCTAAACATAATTATTATGCGTTGCCACCCACAGCATAAGTGGCGCATTAATATATGTGCTGCAGCGTAATTTGAGCTTTTCGAGTTTCCCGCTACAGAGCGTTCTGATCTTTTATCTCTGAGTTCTGCTCCGCAGCCATTTTGTGTGTTTACATATTGACATGAGATTTTTAAGTTGAAACTTATGATTGTTTTAATTGTTAAAAGTCCATTGAATATGGATCGTTGATTGAAGAATGGATCTTAAAAACGAAGTAGACCCACTGCTACAGATAGTTTTTTTTGTCGTGTAGCCTCCTGAGAGGCCGAGTGCAGGTCTTTCTAGTCGACGCCCGTGGGCGACCTGCGCGTCGGGATGAGAGGTGGAATGGATGAAGATGAATGAAACTGGGCAAGGATGTGGAAGGAAGTGGCCGTGGCCTGTCAGAAGGTACTGTCCCAGCATTTGCCTGGTGTTGAAAATGGGAAACAACGGAAAACCATTTCAAGGACAGCTGACGGTGGGGATCGAACCCACGCGTCTACCGAGTCAGCAGAGAGCTTGGCCCCTTGACCTAACGCAGCGCTTTAGCCCGCGTAACCACTACTGTCGGTGCTACAGATAGTGACGAGGAGGAATCTTTGGTAATCTGTGCTGCTTCTCTTGAGTCTAGCCATTCAAAGAGTAAGCCTACTGCGAAAACTAGGAAATACGACTTAAAATATTTGGAAATTGGCTTTACGTTTTGTGGATCTGAAGTTTGGCATAAGCCTCAATGCGTGATATGCTTTGAAACCCTTGCCAATGAGCGTATGAAACCTGCAAACCTCCGGAGGCATCTATATAGCAAACACTCGGAGTACAAAGGTAAATCCATTGATTTCTTCGAACTGAAATCATGCCAGAAATTAATTACCAAAAGTTCTGGTGCAAATGTGACTGAAAATGCAATGTTTGCATCCTACGAAGTATCTCAGCTTGTCGCATTGCTGAGGAGCTCATTCTACCTTCAGGAATTATTTTGTGCAAGAGAATGCTGGGTGATACTCTCGCAAAGCTTGTAAGTAACGTCCCGCTGTCTATCAATACTGTGCAAAGGCGAATTACAGATATGTCAAGCAAAATTGAAGAGACGTTGTTAGGAAGGCTCCACATGTATGACATGTTTGCTCTGCAGTTAGATGTGAGTACCGACATATAAAAAAGGCGATAATGTAAATATTTGTACTTTCTTTATGTCATGATGAAATATATGAAGATTTTCTATTTTTCTGTGAGCTAGTACACACAACAGCAGACGATATTTTCGCAGCTCTGAACGATTATTGTAATAAACATGATATGGCCTGTGGTGTATTCTTTGGAATACACGGTAAGATAGAGTAAGCTTTTACTTCTCTTTGCTATAGTTCATTACTTCCTTTTTTTTCTCAAACACCAACAGTGATCTTCTGATTTCTCCTTGTTGGTCATGTCTCTTATGTTACCTGTGAGTCTGTTCTAGAGATATATCTTCCATGACCCACCTAGCGTCATCTAGCAGCGAATCTCTGAAGTTCCTCATTTCTTCCCTGTACAAGAGGACTTCTTTATCAATCTGGCCACCAGATCTCGTCGCCATCGCTAGCTATCATCTCCGTGATCAAGAGAACTTCATCTACTTTTTCACCCTCCAGGCTACGCTAGTGTTGCCTGCTATCAACTCATTGAAGATCATTTCATCAAGAGAAATTAACGTTTCAATGTTGGTTATTCTTATATGTATTCCTTTTGTCTCCTACCCCCACTCTTTTCCCTTCCCTGGTTCCTCCGTGCTTCGCTGAGCATGTCTCACTTGTACGTCGGAAGTCGACCTAATCAGTTAGAGCTCCACTAAAGCTCGCCTCCTCAACTCGAGAGCAAACTTTTAAATTCTACGCCATGTTAGAATTTTAGTATCAACCGTCAAAGGTAACTTCACCTTCGCCATGAAGCAAAGCTAAGTACTACTTCTACGTTCTTCAACTTATTTTAATTGATTTTAAATAGCTACATGCTTTTTAATGATCATTTTATAGGCAGTGTGAGATTTCTATATTTGGGGCAATAATCATCCTTCGCGGGATCTTCTATGTTGGGCTTTTGTCTACCTAAGCCAATCTTAACAAGAAGCAGCATTTCTTATGCTTATTAAATGAGAGATTTTCTCACAACGTGGGATACCATCAAATTTCCCACTGTCTATAAAATACTTAGCTTGTTCCACCGCTGGACTAACTTTTGCCCTATTCTTCAGTCATGATTGCTCTGGAACCTTCCAGAATCTGCACTCTATCTACCAGTTATACTGTCATGTATTTTCCACTCACATGTGGGAATACTTTTTCAAACTAAGGAATCATCCTTATGAACTACTAATCAATATCTAATTTTTCTTCCTCCGTTGGGATTTTCTCTGGCGCATTCAACTATAATCTACAACTTTCTGAAGCAATAGACTCTCGCAAATCTAGTGTGACTAGTTATTTTCCATCATTGCAATAACTTTCTTTGTCATAAACTTTTTGTGCTACCACAGTGAACTTTTCAACTATATCAACAGACTATAGTGAAAAACAGTGTTTGTTCAACATTTCATCCGCGTCGCACTCGTCCGTGTACAATAAATACGGCCATGAACACTTTTCCTCAATCCCGTTTGATCTTTCCCAAACCCTTTACTAACAAACCAAAATAATAATATTGTTACTTTAAGTCTTTTTTCAACGAGGTGTCACTCTCAATAAGTGCCCTCCCTCTCATGCTTTATATAAAATGAATTAATGTCTGTAAAACTTCGTGTCCAGTACACGCCTCAAATTATATTGTTTCTCCCTTCTAATTAGGGAATACAATTCTTTCAACTCATGAGTGAGTTATCTCTAGGTTTCACGAAAGGGAAACTAGTCCCATTTGTCTCGTGATCCCTACTTAAACATAGGAATTCTAGAAACTTCCTTTCGATTGTTCTCTTCAGGTTTCACAATAAGTGACCTGCCCTATTTGCATAATCCAACCAAGTATTTCAGCATCAATACAAGAAGTTATAGAAACTTATATTTTATTCTTGCTCCTTTTTGTTGTTGTTACTTTCGAAGTTGTTACTCTTTCTAAGATACTTATCCAGAAATTCTTAAAGTACACACCTTGTACTCGATTTATTGTCTAACTTTAATTACGTCAGTTATCTTTAAATTTTTCATTTATTTATCTTCGTCATTTCAAAATCTTACGAAGATTTTAAAGTATATAAAAGGTTTAAAACCGAAAGAATTGTTAATTGCCTGGCGCAAGCTTTAGATGTTTTCGGAGGCCTGCGACCCCAATTGTTTATATAAATCAGAGGTATATATTTGTTGCAAAATTACTACCCAACGTTGTTAAATAAATTCAAGATTTCTTTTTGGATTTATCATTTCTCTAACATAACGGTTAGGCACGATCCTGTCTTCCTTGACTCTTCCCACTTAATGCAAATAAATCTATTGACAGGGCTTTCACCACTTGTTGCATTTGAGCAAGAAATCTTAGTTGATAAGTTAGTAAAGTCTCTCTTAGCTTTAATAGCTAATTCTAACTGGCCAGTAAGGCAAGCATAGCTCGCTACGCCAGCTTCCTGCTTGTGGAGATTCTCTCCAACACTTATGGTTAGTTTTTCAAAATATAAGTGTTTCTCATTGTCTAAACTTTTAGTCGGCGCCTTGCTGGGTAAGAGCTTAGCCATTTCTAAATGCAACTATTGGTATACTCACCAAAATTATTCCCAAAGGTATAATTGCTTTATCCCTATCCTTCTTGGAAGCATTTGGCCGCTTTTTAGAAATTATACAATTTCAAAAACTAAAAATCTCGAAGCTGATTCAAATTATCAGCATTCTTCAAATTGCTTGTTTAAAAACAAACTCCTTAGAACAGATACACAATAAGTCTGTCTCTCTTTGTCTTGCCAGACCATCACCCTTCCCCATAGTAGGCTATGTATGCTTGAGAGGGAATACACTAAAGCAGCTTTCTCGAGAACAGCCCAAGTTCCAGCTGCGTTTCCCGTTAGCTTTGCTCAGGTCCTTACCCACTTTAGGTATCGGAGAGCGGATTTGCAGTGGCAGTTGCTTTTGAGTATACTTAAAGTTAAACTTATAACTTCTGTAGGACTCTCGTCCTCTTTCTCCATCCTTTTTCTCCAGTCCGAAACCCACTTCCTTTCCTTTATCATCTTCCCTTGGGGGTTAGGTTATTCCCAAGCCAATAATCTACCCAGCCTGGAAGAAATAATATGTAGGTCTGTCTACATTTGGCGCGAAAGCAGGAAGGGCCTTCAAGCTGAAGTAAAGAAGGTAGCTCCAGATATGAAGTGGACACATAGCTGTATTCACCGGGAAGCATTAGTAGCCAAAAGACTGCCTGAACTGCTGCAGAGCACCCTTAATGAAGCGGTGAAAATAATAAGCAATGTCAAAACTAGCTCCTTAAAATGCAGGTTATTTGCATTGCTCTGCAAAGACATGGGTAGCGGGCATGAGCAGCTTCTCATTCGTACTGAAGTGCGTTGGCTTTCAAGGGGCAAGATGTTTACGGGGTTTTTCGTGCTGAACGATGAGGTACGGATCTTTCTTCTTGGAGGGGCGTGGTGGCGCAGCGGTCAAGCTGTATGCCTCTCACCAAGGCGGACCGGGTTCGATTCCCGGTCACTGCATGTGAGATTTTCGATGTGAAATGCCATGTCCTGTGGTTCGGATTCCACGTAAAACGGAGGTACCGTGGCTTATGATCGCGAGATTAACGGTCACGTTAAACTACAAGCTTCCTTCCTTCCTTCTTTCTTCTTGGGACGATATATGAGGATTTGCTCAATGACTTTTCTTGGTTTTGCAGAACTGACGTCTTTGATCACTCGAATGTTTTGAATTTGAGTCTGCAAGGTGACTACGTTGATATCTTCAGCGCTGAAGACAAGATCAGTGCGATTGGGAAAGAGTGTAATATTTGATCAGCAAGGGTTCAAAATGGCACACATGCCCACTTCCCCACACTAAATACGTTTCTGCAGTCATCTAACGAAGGTTTGCTTTGCGAGGTAAAAGAGAATATAACCAAATATCTTCGTAGTATTGCAACTACTTTTCGGGATTTTTTTCCCCGAGCCCGATGACGATAACTGCCGGATTCGAGGCCCATTCAGCTCCAATTTAAAAATTGAAATCTTTCAGCTACTCTCAGAGTTGGAACAAGACCAACTCGTTGAATTGACCTCATGTGGTGAAATGAAAATGAAAAGAAAGCTAGCAGACTTCTGGGTGACAACTCGAAAGGACTACGTGGGAATCATCGATAAGGCAATAAAATTATTATTCCGTTCGCAACAACTTACGTGTGCAAACAAGCTTTTTTTCACAATGTGCGTAATGAAAAGCAAATATAGAAATAGGCTAGATATGGGGCCTGATTTCAGGGTGAACATTTCGAAATTGCAACCAGACTTTCGAGAAAGAATTGCGGGAAAGAATAGGTTACGTTCGTCTCATTGAACGCTGGCCCATTTTACACATTAATGCTGTTAACAAAATGATAATAAATAGGGCTTGTTTCTTCTTTTTTTTCTCAACCACTGCATTGTTATTTTTATGTCTTTAGCACTACCTACCTTTACGACTTAGAAATTGTATACGATGTAATAGGATTAAATAAATAAATATTAACTTACAAATAATACAGCACAGTACTCCTAGGCAAAGGTTCCTATTAGGAATTTAAATATTTTAAGTCTTGACTTAAAATATTTTTGAGCAGGGGGTCCGTGCTTACATTACGATCGCTTTAGGGGGTCCGAGAAAAATTCCTAATGGGAATCCCTGGTTTAGTGGATAGCGATACTAACTGCTCTTTCGGTGCGATTCTCCGTCCTACCTAGGTATTTTCTCTTGGGTTGCGGGTTTGGAAAAGGATTGGCACAGCTTAGTGAGGATAGCTGAGTAGGTATCTCATATGAAAGGTAAGTAAATAAAGTGATCACAAACATTTGTCATTGCGGGTAATTAATATCTTACCGGTTGCTGATTACCTTCTGAGGTTTTGAAGCAAACATGGTTGATGTTCATTTTTGTTGTTTCGTTTGAGGGGCTTTCAAATATCGTGATCTGTATAGCCCCATGTTCATGGGTATGTGTAGGATCTGTCTAATAACCTGTATCATTATGTTGGCTGTAGTAGTTTGCGTATTTGTAAATGCTGCTAGGTTTTGGCTGGAATTCAGTCGAGGATTTAATTTAGTACCATCCCTATATTTGTCTGCAATCTTGGGTATGTGTAGAATCTGTCTGATAACCTATGGCATTGTGTTAGGTGTACACGTGTGTGTATTTGTAAATGGTGCTAGGATTTGGCTAGGATTCCATCGTGGGTTTAATTTAGTACCATTCTTATATTCGCCTAGAGTAGACGAGGGAAACTTCAGAAAACAATTTCTAGGATAGTCGAGGTAGAAATAGAACCCACGTCTTGTCAGTTGTGCTTCATGCGAGTCAAACTCAAGTCTCAAGCCCTCACCGAACCTTCGTGGTGACACCCAAGAAGGCTAATCACCACGCCACGTAGTGGATGATTAAAAATTGAAATGTACAGAAAGCAATACGATTTTATTTAGATAAATGGTTTACGGAAATTTTAATGAATCATATAAAACTAAACGTGTCACGGCAGGAGTGTTGCTGCCTCTCAAGGCGCCAAGTTTCTTCTCGTTGACTAGGACAGGAGACTCCCAGTACTGACCCAAGGAAGGTTGTAAGCCTTGGCCGAACAAACGAGCTGCTGTGTCACGGATTTGTTTTGTTTTAAAAGTTTATTCACACCCTTTTATTTTCACTCTTACACTTTAAGGATCACTATACCATGGCAAACAACTGCCATTAACATGACATTATACGATGCAAACTTCAAGAAGAGATGTTTCGTATGCAAATGCATAAGTCATGGTTGAACAAATCTACATTCATTTTACGGAGTTGGAATACTTGCACATTCCACTACTGTAAGAGTCTCTATTGTACAAAAATTGTATTCTCAATCCAATCTTTCTCCCCAAATTTGGTAGATTTCGGATTTTGGATAGCCATGGAGATTCAGTGCAATTTTCAATATAAGTCGCTCTTGGTAATCTATGATTGACATTAGTCGTGTCGGTTAATGGATCCCCAGCCGGCGTACTTTCATCCACGTAATGGGTGGGGGGAACGATGGGGATGTGATGGTGCAGTGGCCAAACAGTTTGCCTCTTACTAAGGTGGACCAGGTTCAATTCCCGGTCAATGCATGTGAGATTTTCAAAGTGAAGTGCCATGTCCTGTGGTTCAGATTCCACGTATATAAACGGAGGTCCCGTGGCTCATGATCGCAAGTATTAATGGTCACGTAAAACTACAATCTTCCTTCCTTTCCCATAATTGGCAACATTGCTGTAACTACTTGTTTTGGAGAGTAGAAGCGTATGAGCCAACTCCCATTTGAAGTCCATAAAACTGTTCTCTAGCTGGATGATAACCACTTGTAAAGGGATGAAGATCTATCGCATGTCGATTCTTTTGGCACCGGGTGAGGACGCGCTAGCAGTCGCAACTATACCAAAGCTTCTGGCAATCATTCACAGCTCTGTCAATACATTTAATTCCGGTATGATGGCTAGAACGGAGTGTAGTTAGCCTCGTGAGGCTGAGTGTACATCATTTCAGCCCTAAAATTACATTTTAATTTCTGGGTGGACCCGGGAATAGAACACATAATATAAGAACATTATAAGCTTCACTGAAGCAATAAAATTACATTTGGATGTTTGTAGACGTTGAAGGACGCTAGGAAATTCCTCAGTACGGGCTACTATTTGGTACAAGTGTAGAAGACACGCTGGGAACTGCTGACCTAATGCAACATTCACGAGTAGCCTCTGGGGAAAGAATCAGCTCGCCATTGACTTGCAGTGAGTCGACAGGAAATAAAAGAACTGGATGGCTGAGTGGCACACGCGTGTTCGCCGCGAGCAGTATTTCTATCAGGTATTATTGTTTAGTATACACCAAGACAAACATCTGTGGGGCGTAGTTGAATTACCAAATACAATATTGAACTTTGTTGACTTCATGAGACCTGTTGTCATCTTGGCTGACCTTCAAGTATTGTCTTTAACTGCAACACAATTGGTGCTAAACTACTTGGACACGTCGTAAAGTACAGTACCGGACAAAGTCGTAACTTTCAGGGTGTGTAGTGTACTTCGACTCTAAAATGTTTATGCAACAATGTCTTTGTGATAATGATCACATACCTCTGGCTTGCCCAAATCATTAATTATTACGTCTCTCCTCGGATAAGTATAATACTCTATACTTATTGTACATACTGTACAAAGAAAGGCGAACGATATCATTGAAAATATCTGACAAGTATTTTTTTTCAACGTGATGCATTTTGATACAGGTAGGTGTGTGGGAGAAGTAATTATTACGCGTCATATCTGGTTGGATCAGACTTAGGTTCTAATGGCACGGAAAACTTTCCGTGAAGTTTCACTCCGTTTTTCATGAATTTCAATTTTTCTTCCCGATGAGAACTGCATTGATGCGCTGCATTTGAAATGTAGTATGATACAAATTGGCGCAGTGTGCGTTATACATGTTGGCTCAATACAGCTGACACCTTCGAAATTAGAATTACAACACTAATCTCTATAAATAAATAAATTCAAACCCGGGCGAAGATGTCGGATTATTTATGAGCGTTAAAAATCCCTCAGTATGCCCTCCTTCGGAGGGGAAGAAAAGCCGGCGTTCCCATGTCATAGATTTATGGCATGAAAATGAACCTTCCTCTAACTACACTTGTGGAAGCTAAAATATGTAGGTTAGTTCCAACGTTTGCCGCCAGGTGCTGACTGCGATGGCATCTAGTAGCCAAGTCCGCAGCTAGGTGTCGTGGGCAGTAGCATTTGGTAGCAGAAATTAGAATTACTATTTGAAATTGGCCGTCTGCAGGCCTTAGCTGAATTACAGACTAATAGGCTACAGCCATCACAATTAACACCAGATATCTGAAATATTCTACACACACCCAAAGTACACGGAGTTACATGACCGCATTGTTGCAGCCCCTAAACTAAGAAACCATCCAATCTATAAATAAAGTAGGCTTTTTTCTGAATATTTTGAGTTTATGGCTCAAACTTTCTACTATTTATCACGGATGAAGTGTATAATTACCAAGTATACTCTCAGATTTATTTTTTGTCTGTTGTGGAGGTAACGTCAAAACTACTGGAGCGAATGACATGAAAACTGGAATGTAAATAGACGACACCCCTGAAATAAAATCAGGCTACACATTATTCATGTAATGTCATGAGGTGAGGGGGTTGGATACAGCCTCAAATAGTTCTAGTAAGGACATTCCGCAATTCATATCCCCTTCTTGGTATGCAGCTGTAGTCTCGGCCATGAATTCATGGAATGCGCCCGAGGCGGCTGCTAATCACGAGAAGTTGTGACACAAAGTCAACCTGCAACACAGATTTTAATTATCTTACTACGTAGTCATGCGCATGAAATCGCCCAGTATGACCGCGATGGGGTGCTACAGAAAGTCAGGAAATCTGAGGTGCGGGATATTTGCCCTAAATGTTTCTTTCTTTCTTATTTTTTTTAAATTTCTTTACTTGCCAGTTAAACTATTAACAAGAAAATCACGAATTTAAATACTCTAAATGCCAGCCAAGTTATGATCCCGCAACGTTGATTACAGGAAACGAGCATCTCACAAATCGAGACACACAGCTGGCCATGCGTGTGTTAGAGAGAGACAGAGAATTACTGATTGGTTACGGTGGTAGTGATTGTTCCTTTATGGGTTTGGACATCGACGTCATCTGCCCAGAACACACGTTTGAGGTAAAAATCCAAATTAAGGAATTAAAATTTATACAAGAACTGGACAGACAGTCCCCTTCTTGAATAGTACGCCTCGTTGCGTAGTGGCTAGCATAGTAGGCTGTTACCTGGGAGTCCCAGGTTTGACTCCTGGCTGTGCCAAGAAATTCTCGTCTGAAGGCTTAAACGGGGTACACTCATACTCGTGAGGAAAAACTTAGAAAAAGAGGAGGGTTTTATTCCCACCGCAGCCATCCACGTATACGTAACGTAAGGCCACGGTCGCTTCTTACTCAAATCCTACCTCCATTACAAATACACACACTGGTACAGACATCACAGTGACACGGGTAAATTCTACACACACCGAAGTGCACAGGGCTACATGACCAAATCAAGAGAATGACTGGAGCAAGTGCTGAGTGCTTAGTTTCATTCTCAAGGGACTAACTCGTGGTGTAGCGGCTTGCATTGTTGGCTGTCTCCCCAAATGTCCGGGTTCGATTTCCATCTCTCGAAGAAATAGTATTCTGGTCTTAGGGCTGGAACGGGGTACACTCAGCTTTGTGAGGCAAAAGTAAGAAGAGATGGGTTTGATTCCCACTTGAATCATTTTGGAAAAAGAATTTCCCCACTTCTAATCCAGGCAAATTCTGGGATGGTTCCTATCATTAGGCCACGGCTACTGCCTTCCCAATCCTCACCTTAATTACAAATACACACAAAAGTAAAGCCAGCAACATCATACAAAATTACACACACACACAAGTATACGGGGCTAAAAGATAACGATGTTCAAGCCTCTTAAATGAAACAACTGCAAACAAATAATCACTTTATTTTTTCTAACTCATACGGTGCTCAGACAAGGTCGGAAACTAGGAAGTAGATTTATAATCTGTCAAATGAGGGTGGAAAGTGATTTAGTTACTAAGCATAACACAGAATTTAGGAAGAAAACCGGAGAAAGAGGTGATGAGAAAAAGTTCGCATGGTACTCGTACGGAATGGTATTGTTTATGTGGATAATTTGGATGCGATGACATGTACAGTATTATGCTGGCATCAGAATTATATACGAAACTAGCTGAAGTACCCGTGCTTGGCTACTGGTCATAAATAAATTGAAATGTGATGGTGACAGTTAAAACAGGGGATAGGCGAGTTCCTGCGTGGAGGAAGAGTTAGGATGGAACATTTTGTCCAGCTACACTGCTTGGCATTGACCTTGTATTATAGCACACAATTAGGTTTTACTCGCTAACAGTTAGAGATACACGAAAAGTGATAAGGACGATTCTGATAGAAATTTAAATTTTAAACCAAGTATATGCCGTCAAAAGTTTGCTATTTCTTAGCGTTCTCTTTTTATTGAAAATTGAAATATGAATGTTTGAAACCAAAGGGTGTAGTGACGTCACTTAAATGGTCGCCATCTTTAAATAATGCAAAGTATTGAAATCAAAATTAGCCTATATATTAACCAGATAAATCAGCTACTTCCATGTAAAATTTCATGTAAATCGGACCAGTGGTTCTTTGGTGATCGAGTAATACACCGACACACAGACTCATACCATCTCACTTTTATATATTAGTAGCCTATGGATGTAGTTTTTTGATGTACGAAAAACGTACGATATTATTTACTTAGTAATTTGAAAGTACCCATGTTTAAGTACAAAAGGAGCCTGGTCATGGCTTCTAATGATTACTATGAGAATTATTGGTGACGTCAGTTACCTGTAGGTTTGCTACGGTACTGTATCTGTTGAGAGCAGTGAAGGAGGTAATGTTCTGTACAAATTATTTACTCTTATAGTCATGTCTTAAGTAGAAAAGAGGGAGTGTTCACTGCGTGGTTAATCATTTTAGGTTACTGTTTCATTTTGGTTGCTACAAATTATTCTGGTTCTGTTAGTCTTAGTCAAGTCTTATCACAGTTACTGTATTCTTGGTTTGTAATACAAAAGATAGCCGGTACAGGTTAACAATGTCAACAATTAAAACAATGCATAATAAAAATACAACCATACAATATATCGCGCGTGATACCTTCCGTCATAATGTAAAGATTCAAAATCTCCCGTAACAGCAGCGGCATCAAGAGTATGACATTAGACCTAAAATGTCACATTTAGACGACCACGTGGATTAGCGGCTAACATTCTCGGCTATCGCCTTGGAGGTCCGAGTTTGAATCTGGCTCTGCCAAGAATTTTAATTCTGGTCTGAGAGCAGGAAGGGGGTACACTGCGCCTCCCGTGGCAAAACTTGGAAGATGTTTTCCGTGGTTTCCCACTTCTACTCGAAGCAAATACAGGGATAGACTAGTTTACAACTCAAGGCAACAGCAACCTCATTTTTAATCCTCACCTGAATTACAAATACCCACACTACTACAGCCATCAAAGTAACACTGGCTGTCAGAAAAAAATCATTTAATCTTAATACTAAGTTTCGTGATATCTATAGCCGTTGTTACGTTAGGTCGCGTGCAGGGTTAGCCGATGTATTTGTTATTATTATTATTATTATTATTATTATTATATTAATTCCCTACATCGACTCCTGTTCATAAAATTAAAAAAAAAATACGTTTTCAGATTTTTAAGGCGTTCAGGTTCCTAATATTCTTATCGTGGTTCGGATAGAAAATGGAGGCTCATGACCTGGTGTTTACGTCTTGACTGTAGTCATGGAGAAAATGGAGTGGCATGGCCCCTAACAGAGACAGGTGGAAACCTGGTGATCACTTCTTGAGGTAGTGATGCCGTTGAGAAAATTGAGTGGCATGGCTTCTTACCGAGATAGAATGAAACTTGGTGGACCCGTCTTGTGCTACTGTTGCCATAGAGATGGCCGGCCTTGCCGTTCCTTCATAAGTTAATTTTCTGAATTTATTAACCTTTGTTCGAGTGCAAATAGGCCGATATCAGAAGAATGAGAAAGACTATCGAACATCCATGTAGCCAGCCGTTCCTTCTGGGTCCTAAACTATGTGTATGCACAATTTGGTTGAGATTGGTGGAACGGTGTAGATTTGTATGTGGAACAAATATACATATATACCCACCTACATACAGACTTTCACTTTTATATATTAGATATAGACAGCTGTGACGAGTACGTCCGACAACCAGATGTCTAAATGTGATCTGTTGGAATTGTGGAAACAGCGTTTCCCATGAGCAATTAATAGAGTTATTGCTTACATAGGCTATATTTTATAGCGTAACGACTACCAAGACAAAGGACAGTGGAAAACGTTGGATGAGGGTATTGTTAAGGCTCAGAAGTGGGATGAGGAGAACACTCTAATTGTTTAAGTACATGTTGTTTATTTGAGCCTTCAGTCTTTTGAGCGGTTTGATGCAGCTCTCAAAACATCCCTGTCCTGAGATAATCGTTTCAACTCTACATAGCTAGCATACCTCAGTTTAGGGGCTGCGACAACGCGGTCAAGTAGCCCCGTGTACTTGGGTGTGTGTAGAATCTGTCTGATAACTGGTGTTAATTTTGATGACTATATTAATGTGTGTTATATGCTTTTAATTCAAATAAGGACTGCAGACATTGAATTTTTCAAGTAGTACCTACTTTTGCCGCCAAACGCCGCTGTCAACGACTACTAGTTCAGAACTTGGCTACTAGACGCCCCCGAAGTCGGCTCCTGGCGACGAGCGTAGGAAACTAAGAGCGTTCTTTAAAATTAACCTGTAATTTAGCTTCACACAGGTGTAATTAGTGGAAGGTGCTTTGACATGCCATAAATCTATGACATGGGACCGCCGGCTTTACTTCCCCTCCGAAGGAAGACATACTCAGGGATTTTCAATGCTCTTAAAAAATCCGACGACTTCGGCCGGGTCCTGCAACACCATTAGGGGCCGATAACCTAGATGTTAGGCCCCTTAAAACAACAATTATCATCATTATTATTTAACCATTTGAGTCGTCCAGTTGCAAAACTCGTTTAATCCACTTGTGAAAAGGATCATGTCGTAAAATTATTTATTTAATTATTTTATTTTATTTTGTTTTTGTTTTGTTTTGTTTAATTTTATTTTGTTTTGTTTTTTTTTGAATTTGTTTTGCTTATTTTGTTTTATTTTATTTCGTTTTATTTTGTTTTGAAATGTTTTGTTTAATCTTTTGTTTTCTTTTAGTTTAGATTTTTATTTTTTATTTTTAAAATTTTATTTTGTTTGTTTTATTTTGATTTTGTTTTGTATATTTTGTTTTATTTTGTTTTGTTTTATTTTGATTTTCCAGAAAATAAAAACAAAACCAAAACCAAAAAACACGAAGCAAAAAGCAAAATTCGAAAACAAATGCAAAAGCATAAAACAAAAAAACAAGAAACACAAAGCAAAAAGCAAAATTCAAAAAAAAACATAAGCAGAATACAAAAAAAAACAAGAAAGAAAACCAACATGCAAAATTCAAAAGCAAAAGCACAAAGCAAACAAAAGACCAAATACCAAAAACATAAAGCAAAAAGTAGAAAACAACAAACACAAAAGATACGTCAGGCAAAGTACAGAGAAACGTTTCTCATGAAAATGATTCTTATTCACTAGTGGACGACTCATATTTTAAATGCTTCTATTCTCCTCTTTTCCGCCGCGCGAACAGTCCAAGTTTTACTTCCATATAGTGCCACACTCCAGACAAAGGCTTTCAAAAATTACTTTCTTATACCTAAGTCACTGTTTGATATCAACAGATTTCTTATCTGTAGAAATGCTTCCGTTGCCTGAGCCAACCTGCATTTTGTACCATCTTTGTTTCATTCATTGCTAGTTAATTTACTTCCTGAGCAACAGAAGTCTCCCACTTCCTATAGCTTTTCACCTGCCAATTTGACGTCAATAGGAAAGAAGGAAGTTTGTAGTTTTACGAGACCATTAATATCGCAGTCATGAGCCACGGGACATCCTTTTCTTACGTGGAATCCGAACCACAGAACATGGCATTTCACTTTAATAATCTCATATGCATTGACCAGGAATCGAACCCGGTCCGCCGTGATTAGAGGCCAGCAGCTTGACCACTGTGCCACCCCCCTCTCCCGACGGACATCGGTAGGTGTTTCTGATTTCTTTCGTCAGTATTCTATTATTTTGGTACATAATTTGTATTGCATGACTAGCAACCCACCCGGGCTTCGCCCAGTACCTTTAACGGTTCACCCAGCGTCAGGTTAAAAGGCGAACGGATTACAGGTCCCAGACGCAATTCAGAAAAGCCGAGATGAACAGGGCATCTCCAAACACATATACTGTACTCTTCTCTGAAGTTTTAACTCAACACGACTCGACAGTTTGAAATTGGGGTGATGGACCTACTCACTAGCTCGTAAACTCGCTCCGAAGCTAGTCTTTAAATTTGCACTGAATGGAGATATTGGAAGAAATAGAAACGTAAAACCACTTTTAGTGGGCGATGTATTAAATACAGAAATATGTTGTCGCGAACTTTTATGTAGAACTTTTCATGCTGACCGATTTTTTACACTCATAGTATATAGATATTCTTTACGGTTTACCCAGCGTACGCTCAAAAGGCACAAGGATGGCAGGTTTTTCTTCTACTCGATTCACTGAAATCGTTACTGTTCGGCTTCCTTTGATCATAAATGAATGCTTTTCTACAGAAACCTTCCTCGAGAAATTAGTTATAGAATGTTGAAAACCGCATCAAAATTCAGCTACGGTAGTGGTTCTCGAGATTACCCGTTACATCAAAGAATCGGAAACTATGTAGTACGTAGAATTGTCTCCTGAGGTTCTCGAACAGTATCGTACGGTATTCATGTAGGTAGGACAGTAAAACATTGATTTATGTCGCTTGCCCCATGCGAGTAGGCAGACGAGTTGGAAATTGAATGTCGGAACAGCCTCTCCCGTGAGCAATTAAAAGATTTATTGTTTAAATGTATTTTATTGGCAACGTTTATGACAATAGTCCACACGCCCCACTATATGTCACCAGGCAAAATGTTTTCAATATGGACTGTGGCTACTTATATGAATCTAACACTTATGAAAGGTCTTTTATTTTCTGTACCATATACTTTAGGGAGTAGCCCTCTTGACCACCACCACGACAGTAATATGAATGATTTCAGAACAGTTTTCAGGACTCAGAATACAGAAGAATTATTGCTTGCTTCAGGTTTCCATTGAGGTTGCCTAAAGAGGATGTACTAAATATTTCTGCTAGGGCGGAGAGTTGTCCACCTATCATCTACAATATTCAGCTCAGCAATGAGTCACTCACAAGTGTTAATAAGGAAATCAATTCAAAAAACATGATATCAGGATTATATAAAAATAAAATTAACTTTCATGGAACTGGTTTAAATGGCAGTTGTCGTTGCACGACCACTCGGGAATGAGAATGATTTGTATTCCTTATCGTCCGCCTCGTTGCATAGTGTCTAGCACTCTTGGCCGTGCCGAGAAATTTAATTCTGATCTGAGGGCTGGAACGGGGTACAGTCAGCCTCGTCGGGCAAAACTGAGAAGAGGTGGGTTCGATTCCTACCTCAGTCATTCTGGAAGTGGTTTTCCGTGGTTTCCCACTTCTACTCCTAAATTAAGGTCACGGCTGCCTCCTTCCCAATCCTCATCACATACACTAATACAGACAACACAATAACACAGGTTATCAAACTCATTCCCCCCACACATACACACCCAAGTATACGGGGATACAAGACAAAGATATCGCAAAGCCCCTACATGAATCAACAACAACAACAACAACTGTATTCCTTATCAGCTATTCTGTCAATGCATTCTTAAGTGTTTGAAATGGCCGATTATTGAATTTCCTCACGCAGTTTAGACAATTATTCCCTCCATTGGAAATTCATTCAGACCCTGATCTTGGCTTAGTTATCTCTGGTTCGCTTACCTTCTTCTAACTGGTGACGGTAGTTTTATAAGTGCTTAAATCTATGATAAGTAGTCTTTCACACCATACCATCTTAGGTGAGACTTCCGAGTTATTTAGGCTAACCTTACACATCTCGTCATTATGGTTAGTTACGTCCTTTGCCACTACTTCTACCAGTACTAACTATGAATAAAGCATCTACTTCATTTAGGAAGACGTTGGCCAGTCATTAGAACGAAATGACCAGTCCAACGAAGCTGATCCTGATCATGGAGAGTGACCACCTTTACACCAACGTATTGAATGTTACGAATAATATTGATATCCATTTTTAAATCTCATTCTTTTAAATGAGTGGCTATCAAATTTTGTGACCACTCTCAGAATTGAATACACGTGAAAGATGATAAAATTGCTGGTTACTACCGATACGAATTTGTGTAAGGAGGAGAACAGTAACAAATCAGCCATGCAGACTCATTGTTTATTTCTCTGGACATAAGGTTATTGATATGTCTCTTTGTCAAATCTGGGATAGAGGCGAGTAGCTAAGACCAAATGAATGTGGTTAGTTAACTGGTTGTTGTGGTCGTTGGAGGACGAGTATTTCATCGTCGTCTGTCTGTCGTTTTTACTGCATGTCACGATCACGAGACATATGTCTGACGTCACACTGCTCAGTGGGTGAGAGATTGGCTTTGAAACTTCAACAGCCACCTTACAAGCTGGATCTCCCACTGACTATTTTCACATTTTTGGCTGTCTGATGAAAGACGTTTATTTGCGTTGTTTGACAACGGAAGAGCACGAGTGTGACTGAGAACGGTTATGGTTCCGTAAGTGGTCTAAGTATTTCTACAGTAAGGGAGCTAAGCATCTTAGACCCAGTGGGAGAAATTCATTAACTATCACAAAGAGTACTTTTGAGGTAATACATATTCAGTTGAAGGTACTTTTAGCCTATTTTCAATTTTGAAAAAATAGGCTTATGAGATCACCTTTTGTCCGTGTGTGTGTGCGTGTGTGTGTGAGGAGTGTGTGTGTGTGTGTCCCTAATATCTTCTAAACAGCTTGAGCGATTTCAATGAAACTCTGTAAGTTCATAGCACTATTCAGGACGACCCCGACCGTGCCCTTCAAATTTTGTTACGTCTCACCAATCCAACACGGCGGCTGTGTGAAATATTTCACCAGCATTCAATATCTCCGAAACTATTTCCGATATCACCCTGGATTTTTTCCGGTGATAAAGGGAACTACTAGAAGTTCACCTATGTGACTTTTCAAAAACTGGTAACTACAAAACCAGCATGGCGGCTACGCGAATTTGCGACTTTTAAATAGACGTTTCTCGCGATTTAACCAACCAAACGCAATAACACTTGGTGCAGTAGGTATATGTTTATACAGATTGTAATGCACCGACATCTAACTAGGTTCAGTTGTTTACATAACCACAAGATGGCGGATGTGAGAAATATTTCACCGGCATTCTATATCTCTGAAACTATTAGCGGTATCACCCTGAAAATTTGTACGGAGATAAAGGGCACTACTGGAAGTTCATCTATAAGACTTTAAACAAGATGTTCAGTAAAGAACATATAGCCTACTTTCTCCTAAATGTATGAGTATAGTTATAACTCGTTGTTATTATCAAAGAGTATAATAGAACTATTCTTTGTTGAAGACCTTAGAAACGATTTACCTCTACCAAACGCCACAACCTAGATAAAAACTGCTACCATCATTGAAGAAAGAAAGATAAGAAGTATCTAAAGAATGTTATGGATCTGCAGACATAATCGACCGGACTGGCGGCGTGGCTCAGCGGTAACGTTCTCGCTTGCTGGACCGTATGTTTCAGGTTCGTATCCTGGCGCAGTCAGCTGGCATTTGAGGGTGCACAAATGCGAGGGAGCCGTGTTAGTAGATTTACTGGCACGTTAAAGATCCCCTTCGGGACAAAATTCTGGCACCCTGGCGTCTCTTAAAGCAACAGTAGTTAAAAGGGACGTAAATCCAATAAAATTATTATTATTATTATTATTATTATTATTATTATTATTATTATTATTATTACGTGGGCAACATCCAACTTTGAGTTGAGGCATGTGTTTACACGTCTGGCTGTGCATTGCTTTCACCACCCTAATTGAATTAACAAATCTTTCCATGACCCTACAGAGACGTGTGTATACCAACTATGTGGATATTTTCGATTGCTATTTGGCTGAAATAAAAGTATTAATTAATATCCTGAACTAGCACCAACGGTAGAGTTCAAATACTATGTGAAATCGTGTTGTTCTTTACTTCAATTAACATTTTCAAATAACGCACAATAGGCTGTTACAAACCCATTAAAATAAAAAGTAAAAATGTATCGTAGTATCATCTTGTCATTCTTCAAATTCGATGCGCATAGAATGCCAATGGTATAGTAATCAATGGAGCCCCACGTAGACTAGTCGTGACATCTAGTGGTGAAATATCGAACAATATAATCCTAACAGAGCGAGTGCATTCTAGCGGCCAGAAGAAGAAACTTTTCAATAAAATCTGGAAGTTAATAAGTAGCGGCGTGCAGTTACCTATTTGGCAGCTAGATGTCTCGAGTAAATCTGCTGGCGAATTATGTTTTAATTAAATATATATTTTACACCATAATATGCACAATATAACGCTTAATTTTAAAACATCTGAGTCATTACAAAACAATAAACATATAACATTTCAAGCAAAAAAAAATAGCTCTGATCGGGTTTGAACCATAGGCACTTGAGAGATAGGCTAACGCTCTACCACTGAGCTAATTGTGTCAACGAATATCATTCTATATAAAATGACTTACATAGAACTTGTTAGCAAATAATGATTTATACTAAACGATTTCATCACTGGAGTATATTATTTATATATAAAGCATTTCATACAAAGTTTATTTATTTTGTATCAGTACGCTATATTGCATGCAATACTCAAATTAGTGAAATATAAGTCAGGCACAAGATATCCGCTGCCATCTTGTCTTATTACTGAATCGGCTCAGCTTTTTAAAATCACGTCTGCACTATAGTATTACAAAATAAACTTTTAATTTCGAACGTGCCTCTTCCTTTAGAATAGTTAAAACGATTCTCGGCTCGATAATCGGAACTGGTGGGTCCCATGATATGGATTATAAAGTTTCCATAATTCGCACGGCCGCCATCCTGAAATGGTATGGCGGACGACCTTGTAGATTGGTCACAAGACGCATCCTATACGAAGGTATGTTGTTACCAAATTTGGTAGAGATGGGATGATTTGGTTAGTCGTTATTTGATTTTACGTTTTGAACGTTTGAGTGGCCGCCATTCAGTTTTAGTAAAGATGGCGGCGATATAAAACATGACACTGAGGTGTCCTTTGCTATTGCTACCTTTGTACCAAATTTCGCTCAATTCGCATTCACCGTGTTCGAATTGATAGGGGGGGACAGACATTCAGAGTACACACACTCACTCACACACACACAGACACACACACACACACACACAGACTCACACACACACATACACACACACACACATACTCATACACACACATACACACACACAGACAGACACACATTTTTCGCCCTGTGTTGATCTCATAAGTCTACTTTCATTTTTTGCAAAAATCGAAAGTAGGCTAAAAACCGGTTAACTACAAAACGAACATGGCAGCCAAGCAAATTTAAAAATTTTAAATAGACCTTTCTCGCGTTTTAATGTTCCAAGCAATGAAATCTGTAACAGGAAATGTTTATACACATTGTAATGCACTGGTATCTAATTTAGTTCAATTGTTTACATAACCTCAAGATGGCGGCTGTGCGAATTTTAAAATTAAGTTTTTATTTCTTGTGTCGTAATCATGCGATCGAAGTGAAAGTTTGAATAATGAACCTACGCAATAATTTTCCTTTAATGGTACATGACTCTATGGCCTATACATTTAACAATCCAACATGGCGACCATCTGAAATATTTAGACGGCTCTGAATATCTTCGAATCTATTAGATCAATCAAACTGAATTTTTTAATGTTCATAGGGGCTATGAACTTATGTTCACCAATAGGACTTTAAATAACCTGGTGATCACAAATCCAACATGGCGGCGACGCAAAATATAAATATTCACATGGACGTTTCTCGCAATTTAACCATCCGAGTGCAGTGAAACTTGGTACAGTAAATCCTTATACGAATATTAATCTACTGGCATCTAATTTATTTCAATTTTTTCCATAACCACAAGATGGCAGCTGTGCGAAATTTTAAAATCTCCTTGTTATTCTTGTGTCCTAATCATGCGATTGAGTTTGAATGCTACACGTACACAATAATCTTCATGTAACAGTACATAACTCTAGGACCTACATATATAAATTCCAACATGGCGACCATCCGAAATATTTAGTCGGTTCTCAATATCTACGAATCTAATCAAACTGAAATTTTGTATGTAGATAGAGGCAATTAACATATGTAGGATATATGAAAATATTCTGAATAGTTCTTTACGGAACTACTTGTTGGTGTGTAACATCTTTCCATTTGGTTGCTGTATAATTTTTGTGGGGGTGATTTTGGAAAAAGGACGGAAATGGGACGGAAACAATGAGCACGCGCGGTGGCAGAGATTGGTACAACGACGTACTGTCGGCCAAGGGGCTATGTGGAATGTATATCGCATACGGTTTACTTCAAGGTTTGGAGGCCCCATTAAAGATATTCCTACAATAAATCATCTTCAAATTATTATTATTATTATTATTTTTTCGTTCTTAGGTGTGAAAATATTGATTATATCATATTTGCTGAAAGCAATCATAATTTATTAAATCTTCATACTTTTACTGTATTCTTATTTAATGTAAGCATTCGAGGTACTGTCGGCCAACATACAGCCCTATGTGGAATGTATATCGCATACGGTTTACTTCAAGGTTTGGAGGCCCCATCATATATATTATTTCAGTAGTATGGATCCCTCCTGCGGTGCTCACAAACGACCGATCGTGACAAATGAGCATTCATGTGAAAGAGAATATACATTGACACTGACGAATTGCACTCTAATTCCATAAATATCTATAATTTCTATAAAAGATGAGTTTTAAAAAGATGTACGACTTGTGCAATTTGCAGATACTGTTCCTGTAGGAAAATACGCTCAATAATTCCTGTTCACTTCACATTTCGGCCGCTATGACGTCTGTTTCATGTCATTTTAACATTCTGAGGTCTATCCTTTATCTTTTTGCTTGGATTTCAGAAACCGTAAATCAAAGGAATGAGTACTCAAATCGTATAATTTCATAAATATCGAATAACCGGTGAATGTTATGATGATCCAATTTTCAGTGATTGCCTTCTTAAGTTAGGGAACGTAGAACTTGGAATCCTAAATGAAATGTAAATACTGTTCTATAATAATTTGGTTGAAATAAAAACATAACAACCTTTCTCCTTAAGTCTCTCATTATAATCCTACTAGCAGTAGTGCCCGGCTTCGCCCGGAGGATTTATTTGTTTTATGGATGATAATGAATACTGCTACAGAACTGGCATATGATACTTAACTAACAGAAAACAATATTTTAAAAATATATCTTTTTGTGGTGGTGGTGGTGGTGGTGGTGGTGGTGGTGGTGGTGGTGGTGGTGAGTAGTACAGTATAATGGACGTAAAATTCAGGTCATTTTCCCGTAATGATAATTATGAATAGGGAAACAATAATTTACTAATTACAGCACTGACACGTGTAATTTACAAACAAATTTACAAAAAATAGAAAGAGGAGTAAGTGAAATAAAAGACAGTGCCTAGGGCCTATATCTCATTGGCTGTTAGAAATGTAGAGACCAATAGTGTCGTCTTTTGTCGCATAGCGCCGTAGGAAAATAATCAGAACACTTTGGAAAACTTCGGCTGTCCCGAGCCACTGAGGTAGGAATAGTATTATTTATCGCCACAAAGCGCTTAACGATAAGTTTCGGAATAAATGAAGGTAAATTTGAAAGCACCAACGCTTATTGCAGCTGATAACCTCGATGTACTGCACCAACACCATTGCACTTATACAGAGGCATAATATTTTCATGATGATAACTGTTTAAAGGGGCATAAGAAATCTTTTTGCACTAATTAACCCCCGTGACTGCAATTTATAAACAGCGCAAGATGCAACTATTTTCGCAATTCTGCACCAGAACACTGGTAGGGGTGACGTGATGCAGCCCGAATTGCCCGTCAACAATATACTTATTAAAATACTCTTACAGTTACACTATTACGGACATGAATGGTTCTAGGGCCTTAATACGTGGTTTTCAAGTTCATTTTGTCTGTTATTCTAAATGTAGGGACTGGGGACCGTTGTCTAAAATATCAAGCGGACAATGTTACCAGCAGGGTTTCAAAGTGTAAGAAAAATTTGGTGCAATTAGGAGAAACTGTGTAGATTTGTGCCAAAGGACCTAAATGCAGGTAATGGAATGGTCTGTCCGAAATTTCATGCGGACTGTGTTACTCGCAGGGTACATTTTGGTTCTGATCGGTGAAAAGGTGTAGATTTGTGCCAAAGGGCCTATAGGCAAGGAATGGAGTGGTCTGTCCGAAATTTCATGTAAACAGTGTTACTCGCAGGGTTCCAAAGGGTAAGAATACACATTTTGGTTCAGATCGGGGAAAAGGTCTAGATTTGAACCAAAGGGCCTAAATGCAGTGAATGGACTGGGCTGTCATAAATTGCACGTAGACAGAGTTACCATCAGGGTCCCAAAGGGTAAGTATACAAATTTTGGTTCAGATAGGTGAAACGGTGTACGTATCACTAACCATAACGCCAGCGCATGTGGATAGAGCTGATCGGGAGTGCTTGTTCTACCGACTTACTGAACAAAATTCAATCTTTAATGTTACCTGAGAGGTGTAGCCTAGTGCTACATAGCCTAAACTATTCCTCTTGAATCTGGCTATCATATAAAAAAATAATTTTTCGAATCGGACTGGCAGTTCCAGAGATTAGCGTATTTAAACACATAAACACACAAGCACACAAACTCTTCAGCTTTATTATATTAGTATAGAAGTATAGATTGGGCAAAGTGTGGTTCAGTGAAATATATACATACAATAAAATATCTTCAAGTTGTCGTTCTTTGGTGTGAAAATATTCATTATGTCATATTTGCTGAAAGGATTTGGCACTGGAGTTCTAATAGTACATTATGCAACTCGCCTATAATGGCTATAATTAAGACACGAATATTTTTATAAAACGAGCGTATGCGAGTTTTATAATTTCCATACGAGTGTCTTAATTACCATTATAGGCGAGTTGCATACGACTGTTTATGTTCGTCGATAATTATAACTTTATTATATGTTTTAACATAAATATTCATAAATATCTGTTGAGATTGTCACTAGAATTTTGTGATGGGGTGCTGTGCTGCGCTGCGTAGGATATCTCTGATTTCCAAGCTCTCTGACCGACCGACACATGCGCTCTGTGTGCTTCAATGCCATATGTGCAGATTGAGCACCAGTACTCAGTAAAAATGTCACCGGAGTCGTTTGAAAACAACGCGCTCTGTAAAAATTGGATTTGGGGATATTAAGGTACAGTGCTATTTCTTGTCTCATATTCACCAGTTTATTTACGCAAATATATGGACGGTGCACTTTCGGTAATTTATATAGACATGTTGGATTTTGATCGCATGCGCGAAGGTATCCTTATCTAATTGGTCAAACAACTGTTTCTTGAGCTGTGATTGGTGGGAGAAACTGTTTCATAATGAGAAATAGTGTTATAATGACCATCATTATGATACAGTTTTCAGACATATAACAGTCAGGGTCGAACATAAAAGTAGTTATTTCAATGACCAACAGAGTTCACTGTTAACAAGGGATTTGCGCTCCCGTCAGACACATAGTAGGATAATATGACAAATGTTACACATCATATGCGACTACTGTAAGGCTCGTGATTTTTTTTAAACTTTAGGGTCGTAGATCATAATGGTCATCAGCAACATGTTCTTATGTGTGTGGGGGGAACTTGTGTGATAAGCAGTGTATTTTGTGATGACTGTTGGTGATGGTGGTGCTGATCATTGTTTAGGGTTGGATATTGAGAATATACTATATCTCGGTCAGACCATGTCATATTCAAGTCGTTCAGAGAAAGAGATCAAACGAAGAATAGGACAAGCATGGACGAGTTTTTGGTCCATAAAGTTTATACTGGCTGACAAGACCCCAAAACCCACTCTAAAGGCTGAAGTTCTAGATAAATTCGTGATACCGGTGTTACTATATGGTTGACAAACTTGGGAATTAACATCGAAATAAAAACAAATGATCCAGAGATGTGAACGAAAAATGGAAAGGAAGGTACTCCATGTCTCATTGAGAGATAGAATACGGAACGAAGATATAAGCAGGAGAACCGGCATGAAAGATGCTATGACATCAGAAGACCAGCTCAAATGGAAATGGGGTGGACATGTAGCGAGACTAGATCCAAACCGATGGACGTACAAGATGACGATGTGGGACCCAAGAACGGGAAAACGAAACGTAGGAAGACAAAGAATCAGATGGGCAGACTTGTTTGTAAAAAGTGGAGGAAAACAATGGACAAGAACAGCAAAGATGAGGAAAGACCTTGGGAAACTCGCATGCAGTGACCACTAAATCAATATCAGCTACACATCCATATAGAAGGCCAAATCAGAAAGAATGACCCCGAATGCTTCTCAGGACTTGCTCACCTGATGAGTTAAAACAGAGCAATTCCCTGCAAAGCAGGAGGCCATAGCCCTTATGGGATTTGCAAAGCTATTTATTATTATTATTATTATTATTATTATTAAGCCTCCGTGGCTTAGGCGGCAGCACGCCGACCTCTCACCGCTGGGTCCGTGGTTCAAATCCCGGTCACCCCATGTGAGATCTGTGCTGGACAAAACGGAGGCAGACAGGTTTTTCTCCGGGTACTCCGGTTTTCCCTGTCAAAATTTCATTACAGCAACACTCTCCACTATCATTTCAGTTCATCTGTCATTCATTTAATCATTGCCCCAGAGGAGTGCGTCAGGCCTCGGCAGCCGGCACAGTTCATATCCTCGCCGCTAGCTGGGGGCTTCATTCATTCCATTCCTGTCCCGGTCGGAGACTGGAAGCAGGCTGTGGATTTTCATTATTATTATTATTATTATTATTATTGTACCAATTTTGCAAATCGGTACATGTTCATCTTATCTTCGAGACGCAGCAAGAGCTCCAGGTCTGACCAGATTATCATGAGGGCATACACCAGGCCCCTTCTGAGAATTCCTTCGCCAATCCGGCGCCTGACTGTTTGTGAAATGGGTTCGCCGAGCCCTTTCTGCCAGGATTTGTGCCTTTGTGTGTCCTGTCACTTATAGGCTTATCGTGATAGACACTTGTCAAGGGAGATAAATCGAGCTTTGTGTCTGCAAACTTTGGAAAAGCGAACATTTACTGTCAGCTTCATTCGCCAAGCTCTTATTCTGAGAAAAATCTTACAAAGGACATTGTGTAACGCCTCGACTCCTAGAAGGTTTCTACGCAGTAACCTGTATGGGCTGATATTCTATAGTACCCACTCAAGACCTTGAACTCTGGCTTTGTTTTGGCCGGTTGAGCGACTGGTCGCAGTTGGTACTACTGGAGGGTTGTGGTGGGGGGTACGCTGATATACAAGGGTGGAATCTGTGACTCAAAGGACAGTACGAGAGGAAGGTTGGTGACGGAAGGACTTAAAACCGATCGCCTCCGGGGGAACTAAAGCCAGCTCCTCCGGAGGGCTGAAATAAACCAGGTGGTATGAACTTTTGGTTAGAAGGGGCAACCTTTCGGTGGAACACTAAACTGTGTCATTTTGCTATGTCGTTAAGACCATGTGACGGTGGACCATACTGACATTTTATTCTAGTATATTAGCATGTAATATTTTGGAAGGGTTTGTATGATTTGGGGGGACCTTTATATGTAATTACTGCAGTATGGGTTATTATTGCCCTATTTCCGGTTAGCTGGATGGGAACCTCGTGGACTTAACCTTGGTCAGATAGGCTTCAGAAGACAGTCAGTGCTGGACTCTGAAGTTTCTCAGACGCTTTCGTTCACTAAGGAACACGTTTGTTGCTTTATGCAATTTGTTTGTGAAACGCCACCAGGCCTAAATTTCATGTTGTTATTTTCCTTGTATCCTTGCGGGTGAAACTACCCTCAATTCTGTAATTATATTAATCGTATGATGGGGAAAAGTAATTCTGCCAACTGGGCAATGTCTGACTTTTATTTTATTCACAGCATTATCCGTAACTTGCATTACCTTTAAATATAAGCCTAAGTTAAGTGGTTTAGGGTTTTAGTTGTAATCAAATCATGATTTAATTGTATCTTTTGATTTTCATTATATTTTGTTATTGAGATGATGTTATTTATTGCATGAAGTCACTAGGAAGATTATTCCCCTTTTCTTTTACATCTTTGGCAGGGTCAATTTAATACGGCCTGCTGAGGTACGCATCCAGCCTTATACTCAACAAGCTGGTCTTGACATTGTTTTCGTCCCGCCTGTTCTCTTTTCCTAAATCAAATGGGGGTGTTCTTGAAAACCAAGCAAATCGGAACATTCGCTCCTAGGTTTTTTTTTTGCTGTGAACTCAGCTGACCTAGCGAGTAATTAAATTGGTCCTTTTGGCTGTATTATAAATTATTAATTTCTGATATGGTAATATCATGTTAATAAAGCATTTTTGATATGCTAATTTTATTATCACGCTTTGGGTTATCAAAAGGGCAGGGGGGGATGAGAGCAATGTTACAATGGTAGCAATGAGCATGGTTTGTTCTGTGATCTTGCCATTAACAAATAATCTTTCCTGCCGACTGATTGCAGTAATTAATTAAAATTAAATTCCGCAGTAATTAATTAAAATTAAATTCAGTAACTTAATTAATGTAGATTGGGCCCTCCTCCTTATTAATCTTTTCCCCAATAGGTAGGCTAGTTATTAGAGCAGAACCTAATACATGTTGTGATTTGATTTCATGTAAAATAACCTGCTGTGTACACCGAAGACCAAATGAACAATTCTGTCGTCAGCTGTTAAGACGAGCAGATAGCCGAATGTGGCAATCACGTGCGCTGGACGAAAGTCAGGACTGACGGGAGAGTAATGGCCGTGCTGCGTTGCCAGATTGACGAGTTGACCGGCCGAATGAATTTCACACGCGGTGAGTTTTGATATGCTGTTTGTATGGTTTTGGGGTGGTTGTAAATTCATTCTGTTCTTGTAGGAAATAGTCCAGCTCAATTTTACTGCGCCTGTGCTAAATGTACACCTCGGGAAGTTTTGTTTTGACAAATTGTGTCACGTGTTTGGAAAGAATAAAATGTTTGTCTGATTGGAAGTAGTTTTGGTAAAATTTAAATTAGTGACGTTTAAATTCTCTTGAAAATAGGCTGAAATTGATAAACTTGTATTTCCAGTAAGAATAACTTAGTGTCTGTTTTGATGTGCGTTTAGTGCACGCCTGTTGAATCACGTAGTGATTTTGAACCATCATGGCCGACGACTGTGCGGAGTTATTGTTTTATGCAACTGATGTCAGTAAAAATGTGAATTGCGTGTGTGGATTTATCATCAGCAGGTTCTTTGGGGTAAATCTGTAATTATTCTTAATAATTGTTAGTGACGTATGGCTGGGAGTGTGAAGTTCTGCGATTCGCTGTGCATAATACGTGTAAGGTATAATTGGTAGTTGTCAGCTGTTCATTAGGCCAAACATTTCAAGTTTTGTTGTCATTTCTTTAGCTGGGGGTTAATTATTTCGCTGTTGGTAGTTCTGTCAAATTAAATTGGACCGTGAGAGTATTAAAATTTGGTATTGTCAACTTATTCTGCGTTAAATTAATTCTGGAAAATGGTCGAATTGCTGTCTATATGTACGTTCGGTAATTGTGTTTTGAATGATGTTAAATGTCGAATTGCGTGTGTGCTAATTCAGTATAAATGAATCAGGTGAGTGTTTATGTATGATTGGTTGATGTTTAAGTTGCTTAGTAATTGGGGGGCGAGTAAATTGTCTTGTTGTGACATAGGATTTTTAAGGTTAGATTGTCATCTAAATTGGTCAAGTATTAAATGGCTTTAATATTCAGTATCTTACTGTGTTTTTCGTTGAGTGACTTACTAAGTGGGATATTTCTGGGAGGCAGTCACCTTCACGTCGCATCTCATTTAGGGTGTAAATAAATATTTTCCCCCGATTCGTGTCTTTCGTTTTAGGACGTTTTTCTACGATGTAAGGAGAACTGTGATTTCAGGGCTACAACTACGGGTTGTTTTTTCAGGTCCTCACGTGAGTTGATACTCCGTTGGCGTTATAGTGTCTTGACGATCCGAATACTAACATACTGATGTAAATGGGGAATTTAGAGTTGGTCAGGGAAGGGAGCACGTATGTCTGGTGGAGGTATGAATGTATTTCTGAGGTTGATTGTGTTCAGGATGAAAGAGTGTGTGTGATGCGATTTTTATTGGTGTCCTGACTAGGGATCGAGCCGGTTTTCCTTTGATGTCAAATTTATTTTCTTCCGTAGTCCTTCTAGTTTTTTTGAGCCTGTTGATTGAATGAATTAGTCATGTGTGGATGAATTGATGCAAGTTTGCAATTTGAATTGGGTGGGAGTAAATTGAGGCCTAATTGTCATTAACGTAAGATGAATTAATATTAATTTTATATTAGTTGTATTAGTTGCATTTTGAAAATGGACCTATTATGCAGATGTGCTTCGTATGGGGATCTACTGTCAGGAGTCCATTTAATTTGGGGTGTGAGTACCATCTTGATTGGGCCCGGGCAGGGTGTATATAGTATTTGCCCGAGTCGAGTGACTGTAGGTATGGGACTTCGTTATCTCGGTGAAAGGCAAATTTTTTTTGGGGGTATTTAGAAGCCACTCGTCCAGTTAGTATGGAGAGTCGGGCCACGATTGGTGAGCTGTCGGTAAGTGTTTCTATACCATAGGGTATTTTGTGTTCATGATATTTGTACGATTGCTAATTTGCATAATTGAAGGTAACGGGTTATTGTAGTGGGTGGTAAAATCTTATAATGAGATGTTTGAGAAGGATGTGTGATGGATGATGGATGAATGTTAGGAACTGGAGTCCTGTGTTCGAGTTCCAGTGATGAAGTTGCTAACTCTGGGAATACTTGTTGATTTTTGGTATATAAAAAAAAATATTTGGTAGTTCGGTTGGTGAAAGTTTTCCTTTAGGGAGATATCCTGCGGTGGCATGCTGAGTTGTCGTTGTATGTCGGCTGCTGTGTTCACTAGTCTGATTTTGAGATTTTTGGGAGGTTGCAGTGTTTCGTTTGCGATGGCATTGAAATAGGCTGG
Source organism: Meconema thalassinum (assembly GCA_946902985.2). Taxonomy (NCBI): domain Eukaryota; kingdom Metazoa; phylum Arthropoda; class Insecta; order Orthoptera; family Tettigoniidae; genus Meconema; species Meconema thalassinum. Next base: position 147,486,424 of record OX336390.1, on the reverse strand, counting down.
TTCGTTAGTTATTCATAACTTGCAGTTTCTTGCTGTTAGGCGGCTAGGTTTTTCTATTGTGGTCGCATTTCTGAAGGGTTGTAGGTTCGTGAGATTTCATGTAGACTCCCGTTAGCTTGGGTGTGTTCACTTCACAATCAGCTGTTGTAGGCGTTCATGCATATTTTGATATTTTGATTCTGGAGTTTTCACTTGAGGGTGCTTCAGTGCATTAGTTGGTTAGTTATTTATAACTTGCAGCCTTGATCTGTTAGACCGCTGGCGTTTCTGTTGTAGTTTCAACTCTGAAAGGTTCTGGGTTCGTTAAAATTTTGTGTAGCCCCGTCACCTTGGGTGTGTGTGAGTTTGGCTGTTGCCACCGGATGTTCTGATCGATTGTGAGCCTTAGTGACAGTCAGTGTCCTGGGTAGTTACTGGAGTAATCATCTTTGGTGGTAAAAATAATTTAAATTCTCTGAGTAATAGAGTGTTGGTAGTTTGGCAGTTTTTTTAGTGCGAGGTTCCAAAGTGGTTAGGTGTGAGCTGGATTTATGGACTTATTTTGAAGATTTTAATTGCTTCGTGCCTTTTGAGATGTAACATCTGTCACTGCTGTGATTTGTAATTCTGAATAATTTAGTGTTGATATTCTGGGAGGAATTTTATTGGCGTTAGAATTTGGTGAGATACAGACACGTGTTGTTAGTCGAAGAGGTTGTGAATTTTGAGATTTTAAGTAGCTTCGTGAAGTTAATGTTTTGGGAACGTATGATGACAGTGGTGCGTTGAAGCATCATGGGTTCGATTTGAGTGTGGTCATAAAATGTCACCCGGTATTTGGATGGTGAATATTAATGGTAGGTGACACACGTTGTTAGTTGGAGACGTCTGTAGTCTGTGGTAACGCCAGTTAGAGAAATTTTCGGGATTGTGTTTGTCTGTGTTGTGTGATTGGAAGGTGAACCACGTGCACTAGGTTGTGTGTGACGCTTGGTGGGTGCCCTACCTTGTGTCGAATGTGTATTTATGTTTTGGTAATGTGTTGTACTGTCATCTTCTGAGGCGGCCATGCCTTTGTGGGGGAAGATGTTAATTACCCTCTGTGGGGTCGTGTGTTGATCCGGAGGGGGAGCTCAGGGACCGAGCTGATTTTGTCGTGATGGCCAGGGTTTGGTGGCGCAAGAGTGATGTTCCTCCCGGTGTCATAAGGGAGAGGACCTGTCATGTGAAGGACAGGGCGATTTTTATTTGTGTAGTGTGTGAATGACAGTGCATACTGTTTTAATAATTCACGTCAGGTTATGAACTGCAGTCCTCGTGCTGTTTTCCTGGTTCGCAAGTTGTCCTATGGAATTTAGGGTTATTTATGTTTTGTGTTGTCGCCGGGAACAGAGCCCGTAGGCAGTTATGGAGTGGGTGACGTGGTTTTTTCCTTATTTTATTTGTCTTGCTGCTAGTATGCTTGTGTGTTAGGATGTTGTGGTCTCTGTTCCTCCTGTCCTTGGAGGCCACTGAGGGCAGTGTGGGTCAGGAACATGTCAAATTGAGCAAGACATGTAATTTATGTTTGTGTGCATATCAAAACGAGCTCTGTGTGATGCCTTCGGTGCGGTAGGTAATTTTGTAATGTATTAACTTGAGCGGTGCCACGGGCGGTATAGTAAATGTAGTTCTGATGGAATGCCCCGTGCGGCATGTTAATGTAATTGTCATTGTGAATTTTGGAAATAGTTACGTACTGTCCTGATTTCGTGAAGTCGCAGAAAAATGGTCCTTCGGTTTTGGTTAAAATAATTTATTTTGAAAAATTGTTTAAAAATTTTGGTGGGCAAGTTTGTAGGTGCCTTTGATTTGCGTATTCTAAAGAAAAATTCTGGGTTCTGTACACCTTAGTCAAATTTTGGTTATTCTTGCTAAGTATTGTAGTGAATTTTCAATTAAGCTTGTTAACGTCAGTCATATCGTATAGTTGGTTGCCCCTTTCGTGTGTTTTTCATACTTCAGTGGACCTTTAATTATGCCCTGGACACTATCTCTTTGCGCAGAACCTTGTTTGAAGCATCAAGTATCCCTTGTGATTTGAAAGACTCTTAAGTGAACTTCGATGGCACACTAATGCTTCGTGTGGTGTTTTTTTTTTATCCTTCCTGGGATAACTTCAGCTGTTATGGGCTGGTTGGCTGGCCTGGAACGATTGTTCCCTCTAAGGGAACTGTATTTGGACCATACGCTGCTGTTCTGATGTGTGTTTCAGTGGTCACTATGTGGGACGTGTACTACCAATCTGGGCCCAGTTTGGAGGTACCATCTAGGTCCCATGGCATCATTCTACCCGAGGAGATCTACTTCAAGGTCCGCTGGCGGAGATTGGAGTAGCTTCTTCAGCTGCCAAGAGACCAGTTGGACACCATCACCCTGTTCATCATCTCCCCATCGTCTTCCTTTGGAGGAGGAGGATGTACCAATTTTGCAAATCGGTACATGTTCATCTTATCTTCGAGACGCAGCAAGAGCTCCAGGTCTGACCAGATTATCATGAGGGCATACACCAGGCCCCTTCTGAGAATTCCTTCGCCAATCCGGTGCCTGACTGTTTGTGAAATGGGTTCGCCGAGCCCTTTCTGCCAGGATTTGTGCCTTTGTGTGTCCTGTCACTTATAGGCTTATCGTGATAGACACTTGTCAAGGGAGATAAATCGAGCTTTGTGTCTGCAAACTTTGGAAAAGCGAACATTTACTGTCAGCTTCATTCGCCAAGCTCTTATTCTGAGAAAAATCTTACAAAGGACATTGTGTAACGCCTCGACTCCTAGAAGGTTTCTACGCAGTAACCTGTATGGGCTGATATTCTATAGTACCCACTCAAGACCTTGAACTCTGGCTTTGTTTTGGCCGGTTGAGCGACTGGTCGCAGTTGGTACTACTGGAGGGTTGTGGTGGGGGGTACGCTGATATACAAGGGTGGAATCTGTGACTCAAAGGACAGTACGAGAGGAAGGTTGGTGACGGAAGGACTTAAAACCGATCGCCTCCGGGGGAACTAAAGCCAGCTCCTCCGGAGGGCTGAAATAAACCAGGTGGTATGAACTTTTGGTTAGAAGGGGCAACCTTTCGGTGGAACACTAAACTGTGTCATTTTGCTATGTCGTTAAGACCATGTGACGGTGGACCATACTGACATTTTATTCTAGTATATTAGCATGTAATATTTTGGAAGGTTTTGTATGATTTGGGGGGACCTTTATATGTAATTACTGCAGTATGGGTTATTATTGCCCTATTTCCGGTTAGCTGGATGGGAACCTCGTGGACTTAACCTTGGTCAGATAGGCTTCAGAAGACAGTCAGTGCTGGACTCTGAAGTTTCTCAGACGCTTTCGTTCACTAAGGAACACGTTTGTTGCTTTATGCAATTTGTTTGTGAAACGCCACCAGGCCTAAATTTCATGTTGTTATTTTCCTTGTATCCTTGCGGGTGAAACTACCCTCAATTCTGTAATTATATTAATCGTATGATGGGGAAAAGTAATTCTGCCAACTGGGCAATGTCTGACTTTTATTTTATTCACAGCATTATCCGTAACTTGCATTACCTTTAAATATAAGCCTAAGTTAAGTGGTTTAGGGTTTTAGTTGTAATCAAATCATGATTTAATTGTATCTTTTGATTTTCATTATATTTTGTTATTGAGATGATGTTATTTATTGCATGAAGTCACTAGGAAGATTATTCCCCTTTTCTTTTACATCTTTGGCAGGGTCAATTTAATACGGCCTGCTAAGGTACGCATCCAGCCTTATACTCAACAAGCTGGTCTTGACATTGTTTTCGTCCCGCCTGTTCTCTTTTCCTAAATCAAATGGGGGTGTTCTTGAAAACCAAGCAAATCGGAACATTCGCTCCTAGGTTTTTTTTTTGCTGTGAACTCAGCTGACCTAGCGAGTAATTAAATTGGTCCTTTTGGCTGTATTATAAATTATTAATTTCTGATATGGTAATATCATGTTAATAAAGCATTTTTGATATGCTAATTTTATTATCACGCTTTGGGTTATCAAAAGGGCAGGGGGGGATGAGAGCAATGTTACAATGGTAGCAATGAGCATGGTTTGTTCTGTGATCTTGCCATTAACAAATAATCTTTCCTGCCGACTGATTGCAGTAATTAATTAAAATTAAATTCCGCAGTAATTAATTAAAATTAAATTCAGTAACTTAATTAATGTAGATTGGGCCCTCCTCCTTATTAATCTTTTCCCCAATAGGTAGGCTAGTTATTAGAGCAGAACCTAATACATGTTGTGATTTGATTTCATGTAAAATAACCTGCTGTGTACACCGAAGACCAAATGAACAATTCTGTTGTCAGCTGTTAAGACGAGCAGATAGCCGAATGTGGCAATCACGTGCGCTGGACGAAAGTCAGGACTGACGGGAGAGTAATGGCCGTGCTGCGTTGCCATATTGACGAGTTGACCGGCCGAATGAATTTCACACGCGGTGAGTTTTGATATGCTGTTTGTATGGTTTTGGGGTGGTTGTAAATTCATTCTGTTCTTGTAGGAAATAGTCCAGCTCAATTTTACTGCGCCTGTGCTAAATGTACACCTCGGGAAGTGTTGTTTTGACAAATTGTGTCACGTGTTTGGAAAGAATAAAATGTTTGTCTGATTGGAAGTAGTTTTGGTAAAATTTAAATTAGTGACGTTTTAAATTCTCTTGAAAATAGGCTGAAATTGATAAACTTGTATTTCCAGTAAGAATAACTTAGTGTCTGTTTTGATGTGCGTTTAGTGCACGCCTGTTGAATCACGTAGTGATTTTGAACCATCATGGCCGACGACTGTGCGGAGTTATTGTTTTATGCAACTGATGTCAGTAAAAATGTGAATTGCGTGTGTGGATTTATCATCAGCAGGTTCTTTGGGGTAAATCTGTAATTATTCTTAATAATTGTTAGTGACGTATGGCTGGGAGTGTGAAGTTCTGCGATTCGCTGTGCATAATACGTGTAAGGTATAATTGGTAGTTGTCAGCTGTTCATTAGGCCAAACATTTCAAGTTTTGTTGTCATTTCTTTAGCTGGGGGTTAATTATTTCGCTGTTGGTAGTTCTGTCAAATTAAATTGGACCGTGAGAGTATTAAAATTTGGTATTGTCAACTTATTCTGCGTTAAATTAATTCTGGAAAATGGTCGAATTGCTGTCTATATGTACGTTCGGTAATTGTGTTTTGAATGATGTTAAATGTCGAATTGCGTGTGTGCTAATTCAGTATAAATGAATCAGGTGAGTGTTTATGTATGATTGGTTGATGTTTAAGTTGCTTAATAATTGGGGGGCGAGTAAATTGTCTTGTTGTGACATAGGATTTTTAAGGTTAGATTGTCATCTAAATTGGTCAAGTATTAAATGGCTTTAATATTCAGTATCTTACTGTGTTTTTCGTTGAGTGACTTACTAAGTGGGATATTTCTGGGAGGCAGTCACCTTCACGTCGCATCTCATTTAGGGTGTAAATAAATATTTTCCCCCGATTCGTGTCTTTCGTTTTAGGACGTTTTTCTACGTTGTAAGGAGAACTGTGATTTCAGGGCTACAACTACGGGTTGTTTTTTCAGGTCCTCACGTGAGTTGATACTCCGTTGGCGTTATAGTGTCTTGACGATCCGAATACTAACATACTGATGTAAATGGGGAATTTAGAGTTGGTCAGGGAAGGGAGCACGTATGTCTGGTGGAGGTATGAATGTATTTCTGAGGTTGATTGTGTTCAGGATGAAAGAGTGTGTGTGATGCGATTTTTATTGGTGTCCTGACTAGGGATCGAGCCGGTTTTCCTTTGATGTCAAATTTATTTTCTTCCGTAGTCCTTCTAGTTTTTTTGAGCCTGTTGATTGAATGAATTAGTCATGTGTGGATGAATTGATGCAAGTTTGCAATTTGAATTGGGTGGGAGTAAATTGAGGCCTAATTGTCATTAACGTAAGATGAATTAATATTAATTTTATATTAGTTGTATTAGTTGCATTTTGAAAATGGACCTATTATGCAGATGTGCTTCGTATGGGGATCTACTGTCAGGAGTCCATTTAATTTGGGGTGTGAGTACCATCTTGATTGGGCCCGGGCAGGGTGTATATAGTATTTGCCCGAGTCGAGTGACTGTAGGTATGGGACTTCGTTATCTCGGTGAAAGGCAAATTTTTTTGGGGGTATTTAGAAGCCACTCGTCCAGTTAGTATGGAGAGTCGGGCCACGATTGGTGAGCTGTCGGTAAGTGTTTCTATACCATAGGGTATTTTGTGTTCATGATATTTGTACGATTGCTAATTTGCATAATTGAAGGTAACGGGTTATTGTAGTGGGTGGTAAAATCTTATAATGAGATGTTTGAGAAGGATGTGTGATGGATGATGGATGAATGTTAGGAACTGGAGTCCTGTGTTCGAGTTCCAGTGATGAAGTTGCTAACTCTGGGAATACTTGTTGATTTTTGGTATATAAAAAAAAAAATATTTGGTAGTTCGGTTGGTGAAAGTTTTCCTTTAGGGAGATATCCTGCGGTGGCATGCTGAGTTGTCGTTGTATGTCGGCTGCTGTGTTCACTAGTCTGATTTTGAGATTTTTGGGAGGTTGCAGTGTTTCGTTTGCGATGGCATTGAAATAGGCTGGTTCGTTAGTTATTCATAACTTGCAGTTTCTTGCTGTTAGGCGGCTAGGTTTTTCTATTGTGGTCGCATTTCTGAAGGGTTGTAGGTTCGTGAGATTTCATGTAGACTCCCGTTAGCTTGGGTGTGTTCACTTCACAATCAGCTGTTGTAGGCGTTCATGCATATTTTGATATTTTGATTCTGGAGTTTTCACTTGAGGGTGCTTCAGTGCATTAGTTGGTTAGTTATTTATAACTTGCAGCCTTGATCTGTTAGACCGCTGGCGTTTCTGTTGTAGTTTCAACTCTGAAAGGTTCTGGGTTCGTTAAAATTTTGTGTAGCCCCGTCACCTTGGGTGTGTGTGAGTTTGGCTGTTGCCACCGGATGTTCTGATCGATTGTGAGCCTTAGTGACAGTCAGTGTCCTGGGTAGTTACTGGAGTAATCATCTTTGGTGGTAAAAATAATTTAAATTCTCTGAGTAATAGAGTGTTGGTAGTTTGGCAGTTTTTTTAGTGCGAGGTTCCAAAGTGGTTAGGTGTGAGCTGGATTTATGGACTTATTTTGAAGATTTTAATTGCTTCGTGCCTTTTGAGATGTAACATCTGTCACTGCTGTGATTTGTAATTCTGAATAATTTAGTGTTGATATTCTTGGAGGAATTTTATTGGCGTTAGAATTTGGTGAGATACAGACACGTGTTGTTAGTCGAGGAGGTTGTGAATTTTGAGATTTTAAGTAGCTTCGTGAAGTTAATGTTTTGGGAACGTATGATGACAGTGGTGCGTTGAAGCATCATGGGTTCGATTTGAGTGTGGTCATAAAATGTCACCCGGTATTTGGATGGTGAATATTAATGGTAGGTGACACACGTTGTTAGTTGGAGACGTCTGTAGTCTGTGGTAACGCCAGTTAGAGAAATTTTCGGGATTGTGTTTGTCTGTGTTGTGTGATTGGAAGGTGAACCACGTGCACTAGGTTGTGTGTGACGCTTGGTGGGTGCCCTACCTTGTGTCGAATGTGTATTTATGTTTTGGTAATGTGTTGTACTGTCATCTTCTGAGGCGGCCATGCCTTTGTGGGGGAAGATGTTAATTACCCTCTGTGGGGTCGTGTGTTGATCCGGAGGGGGAGCTCAGGGACCGAGCTGATTTTGTCGTGATGGCCAGGGTTTGGTGGCGCAAGAGTGATGTTCCTCCCGGTGTCATAAGGGAGAGGACCTGTCATGTGAAGGACAGGGCGATTTTTATTTGTGTAGTGTGTGAATGACAGTGCATACTGTTTTAATAATTCACGTCAGGTTATGAACTGCAGTCCTCGTGCTGTTTTCCTGGTTCGCAAGTTGTCCTATGGAATTTAGGGTTATTTATGTTTTGTGTTGTCGCCGGGAACAGAGCCCGTAGGCAGTTATGGAGTGGGTGACGTGGTTTTTTCCTTATTTTATTTGTCTTGCTGCTAGTATGCTTGTGTGTTAGGATGTTGTGGTCTCTGTTCCTCCTGTCCTTGGAGGCCACTGAGGGCAGTGTGGGTCAGGAACATGTCAAATTGAGCAAGACATGTAATTTATGTTTGTGTGCATATCAAAACGAGCTCTGTGTGATGCCTTCGGTGCGGTAGGTAATTTTGTAATGTATTAACTTGAGCGGTGCCACGGGCGGTATAGTAAATGTAGTTCTGATGGAATGCCCCGTGCGGCATGTTAATGTAATTGTCATTGTGAATTTTGGAAATAGTTACGTACTGTCCTGATTTCGTGAAGTCGCAGAAAAATGGTCCTTCGGTTTTGGTTAAAATAATTTATTTTGAAAAATTGTTTAAAAATTTTGGTGGGCAAGTTTGTAGGTGCCTTTGATTTGCGTATTCTAAAGAAAAATTCTGGGTTCTGTACACCTTAGTCAAATTTTGGTTATTCTTGCTAAGTATTGTAGTGAATTTTCAATTAAGCTTGTTAACGTCAGTCATATCGTATAGTTGGTTGCCCCTTTCGTGTGTTTTTCATACTTCAGTGGACCTTTAATTATGCCCTGGACACTATCTCTTTGCGCAGAACCTTGTTTGAAGCATCAAGTATCCCTTGTGATTTGAAAGACTCTTAAGTGAACTTCGATGGCACACTAATGCTTCGTGTGGTGTTTTTTTTATCCTTCCTGGGATAACTTCAGCTGTTATGGGCTGGTTGGCTGGCCTGGAACGATTGTTCCCTCTAAGGGAACTGTATTTGGACCATACGCTGCTGTTCTGATGTGTGTTTCAGTGGTCACTATGTGGGACGTGTACTACCAATCTGGGCCCAGTTTGGAGGTACCATCTAGGTCCCATGGCATCATTCTACCCGAGGAGATCTACTTCAAGGTCCGCTGGCGGAGATTGGAGTAGCTTCTTCAGCTGCCAAGAGACCAGTTGGACACCATCACCCTGTTCATCATCTCCCCATCGTCTTCCTTTGGAGGAGGAGGATGTACCAATTTTGCAAATCGGTACATGTTCATCTTATCTTCGAGACGCAGCAAGAGCTCCAGGTCTGACCAGATTATCATGAGGGCATACACCAGGCCCCTTCTGAGAATTCCTTCGCCAATCCGGTGCCTGACTGTTTGTGAAATGGGTTCGCCGAGCCCTTTCTGCCAGGATTTGTGCCTTTGTGTGTCCTGTCACTTATAGGCTTATCGTGATAGACACTTGTCAAGGGAGATAAATCGAGCTTTGTGTCTGCAAACTTTGGAAAAGCGAACATTTACTGTCAGCTTCATTCGCCAAGCTCTTATTCTGAGAAAAATCTTACAAAGGACATTGTGTAACGCCTCGACTCCTAGAAGGTTTCTACGCAGTAACCTGTATGGGCTGATATTCTATAGTACCCACTCAAGACCTTGAACTCTGGCTTTGTTTTGGCCGGTTGAGCGACTGGTCGCAGTTGGTACTACTGGAGGGTTGTGGTGGGGGGTACGCTGATATACAAGGGTGGAATCTGTGACTCAAAGGACAGTACGAGAGGAAGGTTGGTGACGGAAGGACTTAAAACCGATCGCCTCCGGGGGAACTAAAGCCAGCTCCTCCGGAGGGCTGAAATAAACCAGGTGGTATGAACTTTTGGTTAGAAGGGGCAACCTTTCGGTGGAACACTAAACTGTGTCATTTTGCTATGTCGTTAAGACCATGTGACGGTGGACCATACTGACATTTTATTCTAGTATATTAGCATGTAATATTTTGGAAGGGTTTGTATGATTTGGGGGGACCTTTATATGTAATTACTGCAGTATGGGTTATTATTGCCCTATTTCCGGTTAGCTGGATGGGAACCTCGTGGACTTAACCTTGGTCAGATAGGCTTCAGAAGACAGTCAGTGCTGGACTCTGAAGTTTCTCAGACGCTTTCGTTCACTAAGGAACACGTTTGTTGCTTTATGCAATTTGTTTGTGAAACGCCACCAGGCCTAAATTTCATGTTGTTATTTTCCTTGTATCCTTGCGGGTGAAACTACCCTCAATTCTGTAATTATATTAATCGTATGATGGGGAAAAGTAATTCTGCCAACTGGGCAATGTCTGACTTTTATTTTATTCACAGCATTATCCGTAACTTGCATTACCTTTAAATATAAGCCTAAGTTAAGTGGTTTAGGGTTTTAGTTGTAATCAAATCATGATTTAATTGTATCTTTTGATTTTCATTATATTTTGTTATTGAGATGATGTTATTTATTGCATGAAGTCACTAGGAAGATTATTCCCCTTTTCTTCTACATCTTTGGCAGGGTCAATTTAATACGGCCTGTTGAGGTACGCATCCAGCCTTCTACTCAACAAGCTGGTCTTGACATTGTTTTCGTCCCGCCTGTTCTCTTTTCCTAAATCAAATGGGGGTGTTCTTGAAAACCAAGCAAATCGGAACATTCGCTCCTAGGTTTTTTTTTGCTGTGAACTCAGCTGACCTAGCGAGTAATTAAATTGGGCCTTTTGGCTGTATTATAAATTATTAATTTCTGATATGGTAATATCATGTTAATAAAGCATTTTTGATATGCTAATTTTATTATCACGCTTTGGGTTATCAAAAGGGCAGGGGGGGATGAGAGCAATGTTACAATTATTATTATTATTATTATTATTATTATTATTATTATTAAGCCTCCGTGGCTTAGGTGGCAGCTCGCCGGCCTCTCACCGCTGGGTCCGTGGTTCAAATCCCGGTCACTCCATGTGAGATCTGTGCTGGACAAAACGGAGGCAGACAGGTTTTTCTCCGGGTACTCCGGTTTTCCCTGTCAAAATTTCATTCCAGCAACACTCTCCAAAATCATTTCATTTCATCTGTCATTCATTTAATCATTGCCCCAGAGGGGTGCGTCAGGCCTCGGCAGCCGGCACAGTTCATATCCTCGCCGCTAGATGGGGGCTTCATTCATTCCATTCCTGACCCGGTCGGAGACTGGAAACAGGCTGTGGATTTTCATTTCATTATTATTATTATTACCGACAGTAGTGGCTACGCTGGCTAACGCGCAGCATTAGGTCATGGGGCCAAGCTCTCTGCTAACTCGGTAGACGCGTGGGTTCGAGCCCCACCGTCGGCCGTCCTTGAAATGGTTTTTCGTGGTTTCCCGTTTTCAACACCAGGCAAATGCTGGGACGGTACCTTCTGACAGGCCACGGCCGCTTCCTTCCACATCCTTGCCCAGTTTCATTCACCATCATTCATTTCATCTCTCATTAACTCCGCTCATGAGGTTGGCGTCAGGAAGGGCATCCGGCCGTAAAAACCATCGCCACAAAGACTTCCATCGCATCTCATCCCCGACCCCGTTGGAAAACGGGAATAATAAGGGGTAGACATACAATACAACATACATTATTATTATTATTATTATTATTATTATTATTGAGGTCATCTGTCTCTAGTAAGCACTGTTGAAGTGTATGTAATTGTAATGATTAAAGTCTAGGATTGAAGTAGATAAACAGAAACTTGAAACAAGTTACTGTACTTTCCCGGAATTTTCGTACAGTGACTGTGGAAACACGTAGGGTAAACCATGATCAGATCGGCCGTTTCCAGTGTAAGATGTCAGACTTTGGATCTTTGAACTCCAACTGCCCTTTCAAAAGGTGAGATACCCCATAAACCATACGACTACGCTAGTGGGTGATACTGTATGATTCAATGACACGTCCTACTGACAGACCCGTTTCCATTTGACTGTCCCTTATACTATTGTAGCATTGTGGTATGTGGACTCCGGAGAGTTCTGGAGTTCACCTAGCTAGTTGATCCTTGCCCGACATGAAGAGGATGAAATGAATGATGAGGACGTCCCGAGTAAGGGAAACCTTGTGGACCAAAGATAAGCGTCTTATCCACTTTTCCATGGAATAAAAATCCCTTAGGCCTATATATCGTACTAGATGTTTTAGTTTCTTAAAGGAATTTGAACATCGTGGTCGCCAATTTCGTATACTTGGGCGCGTGTTGAATCTGTCTGGTAACCTCCGTTGATGTTGTGTCTTTAGTATTGTATGTATTTCTGAGGATATAATTGGTAACGAGGTGACCATGGCTGTATGTTACGAATGAGCGGCTTCGGTGGCGTAGTTGGTAGCATGCTGAACTGCTGTTCCCAAGATAGTGGGTTCAAACCCGACCGAAGTCGTCGCATTATTTAACAGCGTTAAAAATCCTTCAGTATGCCTTCCTTCGGAGGGGAATTAAAGCCGGCGCGGTCCCATATCATAGATGTATGGCATGTAAAAGATCCTTCCACAGACTAAACTTGTGTGAAGCTAAATTGTCAGGTTATATTTCATCGGAACGCTCTATTAAAGTTCCAACGTTCACCACTAGGTATCATTGATATCTGGTAGCGAATGTTGGAACTACTTGAAATTGAACGGAACTTGTAGCTCACCTTAAGGGTGTCCGCTGGAAGCAGCTACAGACTCAGGCGAGCCGAACATGTTCTCGGACACTCCCGGCAATGAAGGCCATACGATAAATAAATATGTTAGGAATCAACTCGGAATTTACCTGGAGTAGGAGTGGGAAACCTCAGTAAACCACTTCTAGGAAGGCTGGCATGGGCATCACACTGTCTTATTTTCAGGCTGAATGCACCCTTCTAACCATCACAAGGGAAATATCGGGTATATCGGGTAAGATAGGTCAAAACCTATATTTAAACTTTGTGGGCGCAATCGTTGTACTATAAAAGGACAACGTGCGGAAAGCCAGCTGCCAGGTTGAACTGCAAGGCTCCGAAATCATGTGGCGAATCTCTCATATAAATCAATGGGAGGTAGCGAGTACCGTACATATTGGAATGGACAGCCATGACGGCCCAAATACTTAAGGCTGGTGGGAAGCAGCCGCATGCTCCAGTCAGCATATACGCCCCACCTCGCTATTACTCCGAGTGCCACAGGGATGTCCTGCTTCTCCTGCCGTCATGCCTGCGTACCAGGATGTCAGGTACGATTTCGGAGCCTTGCAGTTCAATGTGACAGCTGACTTTCCGCACGTTGTCCTCTTATAGTGCAACGATTACGTCAACAAAGTTTCAAGATAGATATTGACCTGTCTTACCTGATACGTCCCTTGTCAGACCAGAATTAAATTTGTTGGAAGGTCCGGGAATCAAACCCAGGGTCATTGGGACTGAAGTCTCAACATGTATGCTGAGGCTACAGAAGGTGGATCTTTCATACTTTGGGCACAAATATAAATGCGAACGGTACGTAGGTGTAATGATATTTTTTGTGAAAATATCGTGAAACTACCGGTACCTATAGCTTGCTACGGTGGCTGAGTGGATAGCGTATCGGCCTACTAACCCCAAGATTGCAGGTTCGGCCCTGGCCGTGGTAAGTGATTTTTGAAAGGCGGCAAAAATACGATACGCATGTCATACGATGTTGGCTTGTCAAAGAACCCATTTGAATTCAGTAGGCCGAGTTCATAATGGCAACATTAATCTCGGGAGTTTCCGCCAACACAAAGTTCCTCATTTCTCTACTAGAAAGCGCCATAATGTTCAAGGAGCTTAGGTATCTATTATCTAACCTCCTTGACTTTCATAGTGATTCAATGAATAACGAAATTCGACATGCAAGCTACCCTCTGGGTGTCAAATTACAAAGCTTGCACCAGGCACCCGAGGCCATACGATATTATTATTATTATTATTATTATTATTATTATTATTACCGGTACCTATTTGTACACACTAAAATTTACATAGGCCTAGGCGCTAACCAGAACCAGGTAGAGCCGACAATCGAACACAGATCCCAAGACTCAGGGCTCTCAATAAGCTCCCCTAGACAACAGAATTTGGCTCGCTGTGCTATACTAGTTTCTGTAAATAATTCTGTGAGGACATCGAAACTCAAACAACTCCATCTGTTTCTCTGAACTTTCACATTGTTTCATTATGACGGTACATTCGAAATGCATGAGAAATGACTTCTGACCCAATTATACTAAGCTAGAGAAATCCAATACCTGAGAAGTTCCCTCCACTCCAAAATCATTTAAATTCAACATCTAGATTTACGTTGCTGGCCACTGACTTGGAATATTATTCGTATGAACATTGATGTACGGATGTACGAATCCGATTCAGCCATGCATTCTGCTTGGAGAAACACACGCGTACAGTATGTGACACGCCGTGATTTAGGTAGCAGTGTACTCACCGCATATCAAACCAAAAAGCAAAGAAGACCATTATGTAAATTTGAATTAAAACGTGGAAAATAAGATTTATGAATTATAACACACTTGGAATAAAGTACAGGGATAGGAGGGTGAAATGCAATCTATACAGAAACCAAACAGGCAGTTATTCGAGTATACATATATTTCGTATGACATACGGAGGATTCAGTAATGCTACGGTATATACAATATATGAATGAAAATCCACAGCCTGCTTCCAGTCTCCGACCGGGTCAGGAATGGAATGAATGAAGCCCCCATCTAGCGGCGAGGATATGAACTGTGCCGGCTGCCGAGGCCTGACGCACTCCTCTGTGGCAATGATTAAGTTAATGACAGATGAAATGAAATGAGAGTGGAGAGTGTTGCTTGAATGAAATTTAGACAGGGAAAACCGGAGTACCCGAAGAAAAACCTGTCTGCCTTCGTTTTGTCCAGCACAGATCTCACATGGAGTGACCGGGATTTGAACCACGGACCCAGCGGTGAGAGGCCGTCGTGCTGCCGCCTAAGCCACGGAGGCTTGTATATACAATATATACCTAGTAACATCGAAAACGAAGCCAAAAGTCACAGTTGGATGTCCAGAGCAACAATCCACTCAACTGCATCATCAGTTGCGTTCAGCAGGTCGTCATATCCTCCCTTGAAAGACCGTGAAGGGCATTCCGACACAATATGATGGATTGTCTGCACTGAATCGTCACAATCGCACTGAGGACTAGAAATTTTCCCCCATTTTTGGAGCCAAAAGTTACATCTTCCGTGACCGGTCCGCACTCTGTTCAGTGATGTCCATATCCTTCTTGGAAGATGGCAATCAGGAGGTTTCCTGCAGGGGTCGGTGATCAATCCTAGCTCATCAGGGTTTGATGAAGCCCATTCCTCTCGCCAAGTTTCGTCCATATTGAACTTAGATTCAACAAACATCATTCCTAGCTGCCATGACGGATGTCGAGATTTTAATCTCCCTTGCTTCTGTGGATTACAGACCTGATGTATGGGTAAGAGATCATTTTCTGCGCATTTTGACCATTCCCTTTTTATAGCTGTTATTCGAATCGAACGACATGAGAGAGAAGCTGGTATTCAGAAAGGAGTAAGACAAGGCTGCAACTTACACCCACACTTTTCAATCTAAACTTTGAAAAAGCAACGAACGAAATTAGAGAAAAATTTAAAGTAGGAGATTTGCCGCTGCCATTGTCATCGTAGCCGATTCAACAGAGAATAAGAATGCGTTTTTGAATGGTATGGACTCTGTTTTGAGGAAAGATTTCATGATGAAAATCAATAAATGTAAAACAGAAATATTATAATGCATCCAAAGTAAATAAGAAAGCCCCGTTGACGTCAAATTGCCAGGTGAAAAACTAAATGAATTAGGAGACGTCTGTTACTTAGGAAATAACATAACATCTCGGTCATATACTCCCGTGTACTTTAGTGTGTGTAATTTCTCTGTTAACCTGTAGGCTATCATTGAGATGGTTGTATTAACGTGTCCAAATGAAAAAAAAATGGATGGTACATTTTTTTAAATAATTTCATTAATGCAGCCAATGGCCATGTACTTTTCTTTTCAGGACGGGTCAGGGAAGGGATTAGGAAAGGAAATCGGCCGTGGACCTATTGAAAGGAACCGTCCCGGCATTTGCCTGGAGATGAAAATGGGAAACCACGAAAACCATTTTCAGGACGGCCGAGGTGGGAATTGAACCCATGCTCTCCCGATGCCAGCGAGGCACGAGGAAGCGCCTTAGCGCTCTCGACCACCGCGGCCGGTCGAAAGTACAATTTTGGTAGGAGAAAGCCGCATCCTGAATTCAAATATCATTTCAGCTTTCTCCCGAGGTAGAAAACCATGTACATCCACTTCTAGAAGAATTCAGGTAGAAACCGAAACCACCCTTTATCAGTTATGCCTCACGGGGCTGAGTGAACTTCGTTCCACCCTCACATTACAATTTAATTTCTTGCCACGAAACCACAGAAAGTGATTGAAACATAGCACAAACTAAGTCAGTTTTTGTGAAGAAGGACTAAATCATTTAGAAAGGAAGGAAAGAAAGAAGGAAGGACGGAAGGACGGACGGAAGAACGAAAGGAAGGAAGGATGGAAGGACGGAAGGAAGGAAGAACGGAAGGAAGAACGAAAGGACGGAAGGAAGGAAGGACGGAAGGAAGGAAGAACGGAAGGAAGAACGAAAGGAAGGAAGGATGGAAGGAAGGCTGGAAGGAAGAACGGAAGGAAGGAAGGAAGGAAGGACGGAAGGAAGGAAGGAAGGCTGGAAGGAAGGAAGGAAGGAAGGAGGGACGGAAGGAAGGAAGGAAGGATGGAAGGAAGGAGGGAAGGAAGGAAGGAAGGACGGAAGGAAGGACGGAAGGAAGGCTGGAAGGAAGAACGGAAGGAAGGAAGGAAGGACGAAAGGAAGGAAGGAAGGATGGAAGGAAGGACGGAAGGAAGGATGGAAGGAAGTAAGGAAGGACGGAGGGAAGGAAGGACGGAAGGACGGAAGGAAGGATGGAAGGACGGAAGGAAGGATGTAAGGAAGGAAGGAAGGATGGAAGGAAGGTCGGAAGGAAGGAGGGACGGAAGGAAGGAAGGAAGGACGGAAGGAAGGAAGGAGAGAAGGAAGGAAGGAAGGAAGGACGGAAGGAAGGACCGAAGGAAGGACGGAAGGAGGGAAGGAAGGAAGGACGGAAGAAGGAAGGACGGAAGGAAGGAAGGACGGATGGAAGGACGGAAGGAGGGAAGGACGGAAGGAAGGAAGGAAGGATGGAAGGAAGAAAGGATGGAAGGAAGGCTGGAAGGAAGGAAGGAAGGAAGGATGGAAGGAAGGAGGGAAGGAAGAATGGAAGGACGGAAGGAAGAATGGAAGGACGGAAGGAAGGACGGATGGAAGGAAGGACGGAAGGAAGGACGGAAGGAAGGATGGAAGGAAGGAAGAATGGAAGGACGGAAGGAGGGAAGGAAGGAAGGACGGAAGGAAGGAAGGGCGGAAGGAAGGAAAGACGGATGGATGGAAGGACGGAAGGAAGGGAGGAAGGATGGAAGGAAGGACGGAAGGAAGGAAGGAAAGACGGATGGAAGGAAGGACGGAAGGGAGGAAGGATGGAAGGAAGGAAGGACGGAAGGAAGGATGGTAGGAAGGACGGAAGAATCATACCCGGTCCACCTTCGTAAGAGGCAAGCATATTTCACTTAAAATACATTCATTAAGTGAGAATCATACCCGGTCCACCTTCGTGAGAGGCAAGCATATTGACCACTGCACCAACAAGCCCCCAAATCGTTTAGGACAACTTTTAGTCGGTCCCAAACAAATTAAGCGAGATATATAAGATTTTCCTAAACTTCGCCTGAAGTAGAAGTGAGAAAACACGGAAAGCCACTTATAGGATGCTTGAGATGGGAATCGAACCCACCTCATCTCAGTTCAAACCCATGGCTGAGTGTACCTTATTCCAACCCTCCAGACCAGAATTCAAATTCCATGGCCGCGCCAGAAATCGAACCCAAACTCCCAGGGCGACAGCCTAGAATGCTAGACGCTACACCACGAGGTGGTTCCCGGATGAAAGGACAAACCAGAGTAATTTGCACTGGAATTCATGAGCCGGGGGCTTGTAGATAAGAGAACATATAATTAGATCTCTCTGCCGAAGACATGCTCATTATTGAGCGATTTCAGCTTTGTGCTGATTGTCGTTTTTAAACTCCACCCTGCAAGCCTCAAAGGACTCACCTCTTCAAATTTGGACACCTGCTTAACTATACATATTTAAATTGCTAGAAACATTGCTAATAATTTTACTGAACAGCCTTAGGGGGGACCTACACCTTTAAGAATCAAAATTTGTCATTTTTTTCTACGTTTACTGATTTTTAGCCTATTTTCAATTTTGAAAAAATAGGCTTATGAGAACACCTTTTGTCCGTGTGTGTGTGCGCGTGTGTGTGTGTGTGTGTGGTGTGTGTGTGTGTGTGTGTGTGTGTGTGTGTGTCCCCTAATAAAATCTAAACGGCTGGAGAGATTTCAATGAAACTCGATAAGTTCTTAGCACTACTCCGGGCGACCCCGACTGTGCCCTTCAAATTGTGTTACGTCTCACCAATCCAACATGGCGGCTGTGCTAAATATTTCAACACCATTCAATATCTCCGAGACTATTCCCGATATCACCCTGAAATTTATTAAGGTGATAAAGGGAACTACTAGAAGTTCACCTATGTAACTTTTGAAAAACTGGTAACTACAAAACCAACATGGCGGCCACGCGAATTTGTTACTTATAATAGACGTTCCTCGCGATTTAACCAACCAAACGCAATGAAACTTGGTACAGTATATGGTTATACACATTGTAATGCACCGACATCTAACTTCGTTCAATTGTTTACATAACCACAAGATGGCGGATGTGCGAAATATTTCACTGGCATTCTATATCTCTGAAACTATTAGTGGTATCACCCTGAAATTTTGTACGGAGATAAAGGGCACTACTGAAAGTACATCTATAAGACTTTCAAAAACCGTTTAACTACAAAACGAACATGGCGGCCAAGCGAATTTGAAAATTTTAAATAGACCTTTCTCGCGATTTAATGTTCCAAACGCAATGAAATCTGGTACAGGAAATGTTTATACACATTGTAATGCACTGGTATCTAATTTAGTTCAATTGTTTACATAACCTCAAGATGGCGGCTGTGCGAATTTTAAAATGAAGTTTTTATCTCTTGTGTCGTAATCATGCGATCGAAGTGGAAGTTTGAATAATAAACCTACGCAATAATTTTCCTTGAATGGTACATGACTCTATGGCCTATACATTTAACAATCCAACATGGTGACCATCCGAAGTATTTAGACGGCCATGAATATCTACGAATCTATTATAGCAATCAAACTGATTTTTTTTATGTTCATAGGGGCTATGAACTTAAGTTCGCCTATAGGACTTTAAATAACCTGGTGATTACAAATCCAACATGGCGGCGACGCGAATTATAAATATTCACATGCACGTTTCTCGCAATTTAGCCATTCGAGTGAAGTGAAACTTGGTACAGTAAATCCTGATGCGAATGTTAATCCACTGGCATTAATTTATTTCAATTGTTTCCATAACCAAGATGGCAGCTGTGCGAAATTTTAAATCTATTTTTTACTTCTTGTGTCCTAATCATGCGATTGAAATTTGAATGCTACACGTACACAATAATCTTCATGTAACAGTACATAACTTTAGGACCTACATATATAAAATTCAACATGGCAACCAACCGAAATATTTAGTCGGTTCTCAATATCTATGAATCTATTACAGCAATCAAACTGTTATTTTGTATGTTGATAGTGGCAGTTAACATAAGTAGGATATACGAAAATAGGCTCTATAATTCTTCACGGAACTACTTGTTGCTCTTCAAATCACTGCAACAATTTCTTTGATATGTTTAATACTTTTTTTGTTATGACGAGAAAAGTGCAGGGGAGTTTTGGAAGGTTTCCTACACATTGGTAACTTTGTTGCTCGTTTCCCGAAACTTTGGATTTTCAAATCCGTTTCCTTAGTAACTGCCAGAGTTTTCAAGATTATGAGGTGAAATTTAGTATACATGTGTATCTTAAAGAGAAGAACAATATGACCTAGAACTGTTGCTGTATATGTTATAGTTTCGGTTTTTAAAGAAATATACAGTGAAAAAACTTGCAAAAAAGTTACACTTTAATATAAGCTTTAAAAAATATGTTTTTTTCTTTATAGATTCCAATGATTCTAGGTCAATCTCTAGCTAATGTATTATATACCACGGACAGGCCAACAAGGACCACGCAAATATCACTTCTTTATAGGTCTAGTTTCCTTCTTTCTCTTCCAGAAGTCTTTCATCCTGGTCGACTGTGCAGCTCTTCTTTCAGCAGTCCATTCTCCTCTGTTGAGATTTTTCTTCTCCCCTGGTGTATTCTTGGGATACACGGTATGATAGAGTATTATTTTTAATGCTCTTTGCATGTTCATTTTTTCCTTTTTATCAAACACCAACAGCGATCTTCTAGTTTCTCTTTGGTGGTCATGTCTCTTATGTTCTTTGTGAGTCTGTTCTAGATATATATCTTCCATGACCCACCTAGCGTCATCTAGCAGCGAATCTCAGAAGTTCCTCAAATCTTCCCTGTACAAGAGGACGTACTTATCAATTTGGCCATCAGATCTCGTCGGCATCGCCAGCTATCATCTCCGTGATCAAGAGAACTTCGTCTACCTTTTCACCCACCATGCTGTGCTAGTATCGCCTACTATCGACTCTTTGAAGACCATTCATCAAGAAGAACATTTATTTTTGATAAGTTGTCTATTCTGATATGTATTCCTTTTGTCTCCTACCCCCACTCTTTTCCTCCCTTGGTCCCTCCGCGCTTCGCTGGGTGGGTCTCACTTGTTCGTCGGCAGTTGACTTGGTCAGTCAAGGCTCAACTAGAGCCAGTCTCCTCAAACCAAGAGGCACTCTCTACATTCTACGCCATGTTGTCACATTAAGTTTATACGTCAAAGGGAACTTCGCCTTCGCCATGCAACAAAGATAAGTACATTCTTCAGGTTTCAACCTCATCTTCATCGGTTTTACTGTCTTCATGCTTTTAACGATTATTTTATAGGCAGTGTGAGATATTTATTTGTGGCAATAATCATTCTTCGTGGGATTTTCCATGTTGGGCTTCTGTCCAATTAAGCCAACCTTCGTGAAAAGCAGCATTTCTCATGCTTATTAAATGAGAGATCTTCTCACAACGGGGGATATTATAGAATACCCACTGTCTATAAATATTAAGCTTGTTCCACCACTGGAGTAACTTTGGCCCTATTCTTCCATTAGGATCGTTCTGGAACTTTCCAGAATCTGCACTTTATCTACAAGTCACGCCGTCATGTATCTTTCACTCACTTGTGGGAATGCCATTTCAAACTAAGGAATCTACCTTATTAATTAATGCTCAATAGCTAAATTTTCTTCCACCGTTGGGATTTTTTCTGGCGCATTTAATTGTAATCCACAACTTTCTCAAGTAATAGACTTTCGCCTATCTAGTGCAACCTGTCATTTTCCACGATTGCAATAACTTTCATTGCCATAAACTTTTGCGCTACTACAGTGAACTTTTCATCCATTTCAACGAACTATAGTGATAAACAGTGTTCTTTCAGTATTTCTTCCGCGTCGCGCTCGTCCGAGTATTATAAACACGGGCATGAACATTTACCTTTCATCCCAATTGCTCTTTCCTAAACCTCTTACTAACAACCCATAATAAATTGTTAATTTAGGTCTGTTTCAACGAGGTGTCAATCTAAAGATGTGCCCTCCCATTTTTTCTTATGTGTAATTAATTAACTTCTGCATAACCACGTGTCTTGTACACGGTTCAAATTATCTTGTTTCTCCCTTCTAACTTAGGGGATACAATTCCTTCAACTTATAATTGAGTTATTTCTAGGTTTCACGAAAGGAAAACTTGCCCCATTTGTCTCGTGATTCCTATTTAAACATAGGAGGTCTAGAACCTTCTTTTTGACTTTCTCTTCAGGTTTCACAGTAAGTGACCTGCCCTATTTGTGTAACTACTAAAAGTAATGCTGCTTCAATACAAGAAGTTCTAGGAACTTCTATCTTATTCTTCCTGTTTTTGTTATTGTTATTTTCTAAGTTGTTACTCTCTCTAGAACATTCTCTCCGGAATTTATCAAAGTACACACCTTGTACTCTAGTTGTTGTTAAACTTTAATCACTTTAATTGTCTTTAAAATTTTGAATTTTTATCTTCGCTATTTTAAATCTTTGCGAGGATTTTATAAAGGTTTGAAACCTAATAAATTGTTAATTGCCTGGAGCAAACGTCAAATGTTTTCTGAGGTCTGTGACCCCAAAATTGTTAACCAAATTGAAAATATTTATTTGTTAAAGTTATCAACTTCTTTTGCCTTGTTAAATAAATTAAATATTTGTTTTTGGATTTATCATTTCGCAAATACTACAGTTAGGCAAGATCCTGGCTTTCCTAACTCTTCCTAGGTTCATGCCCTCGTTAATACGCAATAAATCTGTTACTATTTGTCTTGTCAGACCATCACCCTTCCCCATAGTAGGCATATGCATGCTTGAGAGGGAATACGCTAAAGCCATTCTCTGGCAAACCGCCCAAGTCTTAGCTGCGGTTCCCGTTAGCTTCGACCAGGTCCTTACCCACTTTAGGTATCAGAGAGCGGCTTTGCAATGGCAACCGCCTTTGAGTGTATTTAAAGTTAAATTTATAACTTTTGTGGGACTCTCCTCCTATTTCTCTCTCCTTTCTCTCCAGTCCGAAGCCCACCTCCTTTTCTTTATCATCTTCCCTTGGTGGTTAGGTTATTCCTCAGCCAATAATCTACCCATCTCCGACAAGAATTTTGAGACCAAAATTTGTTTCCTGTACTCTATTCGATTTAGACAATCTTCTTCAGTAATTTTGAATTTTTGAAGTTCTTCTTTCATTTGTTTTACATAGCCTCCTTGTCCTTTATAGTTCCAGATTGTATCAAAAATGTGTTTGTTTAACCTTGAGCAATCCATGCGGACCATATGTCCGTAGAACTGAAGTCGCCGTTTTCTGATCATCACTTCAAGGTTGTCGATTTTACTATAAATTTCTGCATTCGATCTCAGTCTATAACCTTCCTGTGTTTTCCTAGGACCATAAATCCTTCTTAAAATTCATCTTTCTATCTTGAGGAAATTCTCCATTCCGGTTATATTTGTAGTTTCCATGCCGTACAAGATGACTGGTCTAACAACAGTATTAAATTGTCGTAATTTTGCATTGATAGACAGGTACTTTTTATTGCATATATTTTTTGTACAAAAATTTAATCTTTCCAATTTCCCTTTTTTGTTCTCGATTGCCAATTTATCCGTCCCATTGCTACTAATTATTTCTCCAAGATATTTAAATCGGTCAGTGACCCTGATTCTCCCATAATTTGTTTTTATCATTTTATTAGTATATTTCTGATCACTTGTCATCATCTCTGTTTTTACCAACGAAATCTGTAAGCCCGCTTTTTCCGCCGTTTCTTTTAACTGATCAATTTGGTTAATAGCTTCTTGTTCTGATTCAGCAAACAACACTACGTCGTCAGCAAATGCTAAACCTTTGACTTTGAGGTTCTTATTCTTTGTACCAATTTTAGCACTTGAATCGTTCTTCTCCCAAAACGTATTCATGACTTTATCCAAGACCAAATTGAAAAGCAGTGGTGATAGACTGTCCCCTTGTCTTAGCCCAGTTTTTACCTCGAAGGGCTCGCTAACTTCATTTAAAAATTTGACTCTGGAAATCGTATTAGTTAATGTAAGTTTTATTAAATTTATGTTTTTTTGATCAACTTGGTATTCCTTTAATGTGTCAAAAACAGTATCCCTATCCACTGAATCATACGCTTTCTGAAAATCAACGAATGAGATAAAGATATTCTTTGGCCTGTTGTTGTAATATTTTAATATAAATTTTAAACTAAGAATTTGTTCTGCACACGATCTATTCTTTCTGAAACCTCCTTGGAACTCGCCAAGCTGTGGTTCGATCTGTGGTTCAAGTCTGTTTAAAAGTAATTTGGCAAATATTTTATATATGTCAGACAACAATGAGATCCCCCTATAACTATTGACATCAATTTTTGAGCCTTTTTATGTAGTGGATGAATTAAGGCGATTAACCAGTCTTCTGGAATTGCTTCCTCAATGAAAAAAAGTTTTGAAAAACAATGATAATTGTGTAAAATAATACGGAAACAGTGGATCAGTGCACAATATGCAGCCGCCATTTTAAATGCCCAATTTGCTGAAATGCATTCGCCATATGACTTTTAAATACACGAACATATTGGCAAAGCATAGTGTGATTGGCAGACCAAATTATAATTCTTTAGTACTTTCTGTTACTGAGGAATAAAAAAGTAAAATATACATGATTTTGGGATCCTTAAAGGTGTAGGTCCACCCCCCAGCCCTCTGGCCACTGCCGCTTCGTTCCCAATCCTTACCTCAATTACAAATACACTCACTATTACATCCCTCACAATAGCACAGGTTATTAGAGAAAATGTTCAAACCCACACAAAAACACACCTAAGTAAATGATCACGCAGTCCAAACTTCTCAAATAAATAACAACAAAATCTGTCGAGGAAGATATTGGGATAGATCCCTATTTTAAGACCCGGGGAATCTACCGCAATCCTAGATCTAAATTATAACTGTTAAACATATTGCTACAGTGATTAATGCTACATAAGTTATACCGGAGTTTCTTTTTCATCTTCTGTCACGTGGGATTTTACAGCCATTTCTAAAATTATGTTTCAGTATCGCAGATTCCAAATCTGAAATATAATTTTATACATGCTCTAGTTTTCATGGAATGCAAATTCAATGCTAATTTGAATTGTTAATGTTGCAATTAAATGCCCCGGTTGAATTATCACTGCCATCTGTCTATTATGTAGGTTTCTTTGTTGAAAAATACGTATGCTTATTAGTGTACTTCATGGTAGAATTAAGTGCTATTAGTTCAATGCATTTTAAAACTGCAGACATAATATGATGCAATTGCTCCTTTTAGTGCATAAATCGATTATATTCTCAATAGGATGATGTTCGACATGACATCCGACTTCAATGTGTTGTACTAAATGTTACAAATGTTGAAAAAACAACCACTGACATGAAACAAAATTTCTTGAATTGCAAACAAACAAAAAAACAAGTAGTTCCGTGAAGAACTATACAGCCTATTTTCATTTATCCTGCTCATGTTAATGCCTCTATCAACATACAAAATTTCAGTTTAATTGCTGTAACAGATTCGTAGATATTGAGAACCGTCTAAATATTTCAGATGGTCGCCAGGTTGGAGTTTACTTTTGTACTATTACATTAAGATTATTGTGTACGTGCGGTATTCAAACTTCAATCGCATGATTAGAACACAAGAAATAAAAACGAGATTTTAAAATTACGCACAGCAGCCATCTTGTGATTATGCAAACAATTGAAATAAATTAGATGCCAGTGGATCAACATTTGTATAAGCATTTAACGTGCAACGTTTCACGGCACTCGGATAGCTAATTCGCGAGAAACGTCCATTTAAATATTTATACTTCGCGTCGCCGCCATGTTGGATTTGTGCTCACCAGGTTACTCGAAGTCCTATAGGTGAATATATGTTCATAGTCTCTATGAACATAAAAAAATCTGTTTGGTTGCTGTAAAAAATTCATAGATATTGAGAACCGTCTAAATATTTCGGAAGCTCGCCATTTAGGATTGTTATACGTATAGGCCATAGAGTTATGTACCATGCAAGGACAATTATTGCCTAGGTTTATTATTCAAACTTTCACTTCGATCGCATGATTACGACACAAGAAATAAAAACTTAATTTTAAAATTTCGCACAGCCGCCATCTTGAGGTTATGTAAACAATTGAATTAAATTAGATGGCAGTGCATTACAATCTGCAAAATCATTTACTGTACCACATTTCACTGCGCTCAGAGAGTTAAATCACGAGAAAAGTCTATTAAAATATTTCAAATTCGCATGGTCGCCATGTTCGTTTTGTACTTTACAGGTTTATGAAATATACATAGGTAAACTTGTATCAATAACCTTTATCACCGTACAAAATTGCAGGGTGATATCTCTAATAGTTTCGGAGATGTAGAATGTCAGTGAAATATTTCGCACAGCCGCCATTTTGAGGTTATGTAAACAATTGAACTAAATTAGACTCCAGTGCTTTGCAATGTGTACAAACAATTGCTGTACCCAGTTTCATTACGTTTGGGTGGTTATATTGCGAGAAAAGTCTATTTAAATGTCTCAACTTCGCTTGGCCGCCATGTTGGTTTTGTAGTCACCAGGTTTTTGAAAGTCTCATAGGTGAACTTCTAGTAGTGCCCTTTATCACCGTACACAATTTCATGGCGATATCGGTAATAGTTTCGTAGATATTGAATGCTAGTGAAATATTTCGCACAGCCGTCATGTTGGATTGGTGAGACGTAACAAAATTTGAAGGGCACGGTCGAGGTCGCCGGGAATAGCGCCATGAACTTACCGAGTTTCATTGAAATCGCTCCAGCCGTTTAGATTTTATTAGGGACACACACACACACACACACACACGCACGCACACACACACGGACAAAAGGTGATCTCATAAGCCTATTTTTTCAAAATTGAAAATAGGCTAAAAAAAGATTAGCACATGAGAATGAAATAGGTACAGGTGTTGTTATGAATTTATGAAAGCAAAAAAAAAAAGGAATAATCACTAGATTATAGAATATACTTAATATCAAATTTCAGATCTTTGTGTACTTAGGTAGACCTCTGTGTAGAATTTCGCTAATAACCTGTGTTATTGTGTTAACTGTAGTAGTGTATGTATTTGTAATTCAGTATGTTGTACTAAATGTTACAAATGTTCAACAGAAAATAGACTGACATAAAACAAAATTTCTTGAATTAATTGTAAAAAAAAAAAAAATGAAGATCAGCAGATTAGATTGTGAAGGAGGCGGCCGTGGCCTCAAATTGAGAACCAACGAAACATTTGCCTAGAATGGAGGTGGTAAAGCTCGAAAAACCAATGCCAGGATAGCTGTGTTGTTAATCGAACTCGCCTTTTCTTGGCTTTGCCTTATGAGGCTGAGTGTACCCGTTCCAGCCCTAAGACAGAATTAAATTCATTTGCAGAGCTGGGCCTCAAACTCGAACCTCAAAGGTAACAGCTGAGAATGCTAACCACTGGGCCACGAGGCGGGCTGAATTTGAAATCAGCAGACCCAACTTAAGTACAGTAGGAGCAGATGCCGTTATTAAGTTATGAGAAAAGAAATAAAATGCAGAGAGCACGGGAATAATAACCACTATACCGCATGGTTGGTTGGTTCCTTAGTTTAGGGGCTGCGACAACGCGGTGATGTAGCCCCGTGTACTTTGGGTGTGTGTGGAATCTGTCTGATAACCGGTGTTAATTGTGATAGCTGTATTAGTGTGTGTTATCTGTTTTTTATTCAAGTAAGGACTGCAGACGATAATTTCAAGTAGTTCCTACCTATGCTACTAATGCTACTGTCCACGACGCCTAGCTTGCGGACTTGGCTGTTAGATGACATCGCAGTCAGCATCTGGCGGTGAACGTTGGAACTAATAGAGCGTTTTCAATTCTAACCTACAAATTTTGGTTTCACACAAGGGTAGTTAGTGGAAGATTCTTCTTCATGCCATAAATCTATGACATGGAACCACCAGCTTTACTTCCGCTCCGAAGGAAGCCATACTGAGGGATTTTTAACGCTCTTAAAAAAGACAACTTCGGCCGGGTTTGAACCCGCGACCTTGGGCACAGAAGCACTATCCCTCAACCTTATGAATGAAACAAATGTGATGTCAAAACATGCTATGTTAGTAATTCTATCATGGTTTGAACCTTGGCACACTAAAATATTGATTACTTTGATCATCACGCCGGAAATACAGGCAAAGAACTGAACTTCAAACTAGTACAGAGCATTGGAACGTTGAAGCTAATACTCCTGCGTCCATTCCCACTTTGATCCCTTTGAGGCCGACGGATGGACTTCCCGCATGAGGGGATCCAGACGAATTTCAGCCTACGATCACAGAACTACCACAGGTAGGAATATCTGAATGAAAAGCTCCAAATGCCATTTGCAGTAATGACAGAGCTGATCTAATGCTTATTCGTTAACGGGGAGTGGTCTGCTATTTAATAACGTTAGTATTATACCAGTTCATTTATGCAACATAAAACATAGAAATACACTGACCGCCGAAATGAAAAACAAACAAATTTGTAGTTTTACGAGACTCTAAGGTCATAACCCTGGAACATCTTTATTACGTAGAATCTCAACCTTTGGACGTAAGTTTGGAGCTCTGAAAATATCACCATCATTAACCAGGAATCGAACATGGTGAGAGGCAAGCATCTAGATCAATATAGACTATTCTAGACTTGAAACAAAATTAATCACAAAAATGTATGTCATTAATAATAATAACTGAATGTTATTGGTTTTACGTCCTTCATAACTACTGCAGCTTTTAGAGAGGCCAGGGTGCCAGAATTTTGCCCCGAAGGGATCTTTAACGTGCCAAAAAATCTACTGTTACAATTCTCTCGCATTTTCGCACCTCAACCTGACTGCACAAGGATTCAATCCTGCAACGTTGGAAACAGCAGGCGAGAAAGTTTCCGCTGATCTACGCAGCCAGTCCATATGTCGGTAATATAAAGAATTCCCAATACATTGCGTTCTGTCCGTGTATTTTTTAAGTTTTTTGGAAACGATTGCTATTGTCCCATATTTAGTAATAGTCATCAATTTCATGTACTCAATTTTGTGTAATCCGTCCGTTAACCTGTGTTTATGCGTCTGAATATGTGTGTGAAACTGGGTTTTGGGATGGAGGCTACCATGAAGTTTGTAGTTTTACGTGATCGTTAATCTTGCGATCATGAGCCTCGGGATCTCCTATTTACGTGGAATCCGATCAACAGGATATGGCATTTTACTTTGAAAATCTCACATGAATTAACTGGGAATCGAACCCGGTTTGCCTTGGTGAGAGGCCATCAGCTTAACCGCTGCGTCACCGAGCCCCCTAATAGACTGTGCGTTTGGGGGTTCAGTACCATAGGATTTGACATAAGGAACCATCACGGTCAATGTGAAGTTACGCAGGGAGAAAATCACACTCGGGACGGCCGCTATAAGTGCTGAGATTAGAACAATTATTGGAATCCTACCACGGTGGCTTTGGTGGCGTAGTTGATAGCATGATGAGGTTCTATGCCCAAGATCACGGGTTCAAACCTGACGGAAATCGTCAGATTTCTTAAGAGCGTTAAAAGAACAGTATTCCTTCCTTCGGAGGGGAAGTAAAGCAAGCAGTCCTATGTCATAGATTTACGGCATGTAAAAGAACATTCCACTAACAACAATTGTGTGAAGCTAAATTTACAGGTTAGATTTGATTAACGCTCCAAGTTTCAACGTTCGTCGCCAAGTGATGGTTGCGGTGGCATCTAGTAGCCAAGTTTCCAGCTAGGTTTTGTTGACGGTAGCATTTGGTAGCAAAAGAAGGAACTACTTGAAATTGATCGTCTGCAGTTCCTACCTAAATCACAGATAAAACCCACTAATGCAGCCATCACAATTAACACTGGTTATCAGACAGATTCTACACACACCCAAAGTACACGGGGCTACATGACCACCCATAAACTGAGGAACCAACTAGAATCCAACCGCCCACTTGCAATCGTGGTGCGCAATTCGTTGCACATGCCTACGTTATGAGATGTGCAAATATTTAATTAAAGTAAATACCAAATGGTACTGTATTGTAGTGGCTACGCTGGCTAAAGCGCAGCATTAGGTCATGGGGCCAAGCTCTCTGCTGACTCGGTAGACGCGTGGGTTCGAGCCCCACCGTCGGCCGCCCTTGAAATGGTTTTCCGTGGTTTCCCATTTTCAACACCAGGCAAATGCTGGGACAGTACTTTCTGACAGGCCACGGCCGTTTCCTTCCACATCCTTGCCCAGTTTCATTCACCATCATTCATTTCATCTCTCATTAATTCCTCTCATGAGGTTGGCGTCAGGAAGGGCATCCGGCCGTAAAAACCATCGCCACAAAGACTTCCATCGCATCTCATCCCCGACCCCGTTGGAAAACGGGAATAATAAGGGGTAGACATACATACACCAAATGGTACTGTATCGATATATTTATTCGACCTTAACCAATAATTATAGTTAACATGAAACTTTGTGGCTTTCTTCGGCTTTGTACAGTGCAGCACAGCACTAAGTGCAGCAAGTCTTGTCTTTTCTAGGGCTACGGCATGGCTAATGATCTCGGAGCTTCTTGGCTACCCCTGTCTGGCAAAGCCGATGACGTGAAATGGGCGTGTTTCCCTGTCCGAGTAGCCAGGGGCACTGTCTTGACTCGGCGAATAGACTTTAGGAAATTATCTTAATAAATAATAAAAACCAATAAAATCATATCTGTTAAAAATCGTTATGTTGATTTTAACGTTGTAGTGATAATTATAATCGAATTGGATACAGATAAATGATATTTCGAATGTCTATGAATAAGTTTCAAATATTATAAAGTAATGTAGGTATTTGATATTTCTAGTTAACTTCTACCGTTATCAAAACACAGATTATCAGACATGTACAATACAATCACAAGTTCACGTGGCAGGTCTCCATAATGGTCTCCTAATTGAAGCAACAACAACAATAACCTTCATCTCTAATCAGTTTATCAAGAAATGAGAGTTTCAATCATGTTCTGGCCAACCCTTCAATAATAATAATAATAATAACAATAATAATATCGTATGGCCTCGGGTGCAAGCTTTGTTATTTGACGCCCAGAGGGCATCTTGCATGTCGAATTTTGTTGTTCCTTGGAATGCTATGAAAGTCAAGGAGGTTGGATATCTAAGCTCCTTTGACACTAGTAGAGAAAGAAAGAACATTTTTGTGTTGGCGGAAAATCCCGAGATTAATTTTGCCATTATGAACACGGTCTATTGAATTCAAATGGGTTCTTTAACATGCCAACAAATTTGACATGCATGCCCTGATTTTTGTCGCCTTTTAGAAATCACTTCCACGGACAGGAGCGAACTTGCAAAATTGGGGTTTGAAGGCCGGCACGATAACCACTCACCCAGCGTGGTAAGCAATCCTTCAATGCACTGTGGTTGAATGGCTGTGTTCCTCATCCGGTCATGTGGAGTAGCTTGGGTCTGGGAGAGGCAAAGCTGTCAGAATGCAACAGTCGTAAGTGGCCAAATTATTCGTCCGGGTGCTCGCATTTACAAGCGTTATGTCCCTTGTTTTGGCAAGCGGTTACTATTCCTGTAGAGCTCTCCACAGCACGCGGTCATCACATACAGTAGCTGGACACAGGCGTAAATACTCGAATGTTCTGGTGTCTGCAAATCACAGATCCTAATAAATGCCTGCTGGCACGCAGTGTGTCTGCTAGCCTTATTGGCCGACCTAACTCTTAAGACAGGAGAATGTCAAGTTTATATTTTATTTTTTTATTTTAGTTGATTTACCCTCTAAGTTGGTGTTTCCCATGGACTCAGCGAGGGAACTCACCACTACCGCCGCTACGGGCAGTGTCCTGGAGCATGGAACATTTGGTAGGGGTGGATACAACTGGGGAGGTGTGATCAGCACTTCGCCCAAGTGGCCTCACCTGAAAAGGGAACAGGGGCCTCATGAGGGATAGAAAGGGAGGGGATGATTGGGATGGAGAGGCAAGGAAGAGGGAAGTAGGCGGCCGAGGCCTTACAGGAGGTAACATTCCGGCATTTGCCCGAAGATGAAGTGGGAACCAACGGAAAACCACTTCGAGGATAGCTGAGGTGGGAATCGATCCCACTCTACTCATTTGGACCACCCGAGGCTGATAGACCCCGTTCCAGTTTTCATACGACTTTTCAAATTTCGTGGCTGAGCCGGAAATCGAAGCCAGGGCCTCCGGAGCGGCAGCTAACCATGGTGACCGCTACGCTACGGAGGCGACCAAGTTTACAATAGCCTACATTATTACCACGAAGTAACAAACGAGGATCATCTCTGAAAACGTTCGTGTTGGAAGCCATGTTTCAAGGTTGCCATAGTAAATTAAATTTAAATGCTTTTCAGTCGGTCAACACGTTTGTACCCAATTGTGAGTGTTTGAGTCTTCAGTCTCTTTACTGGTTTGATGCAGCTCTCTATGCTTCCCTGCCCTGAGCTAATCATTTCATCTCTACGTAGTTACAACATCTTACATCCAAACGAACTGTTTAACACAGCCTAACCTTGGTCTACCCCTACAGTTCTTGCCCTCAACCCTTCTTTCCATAACTAAGTTTGCTATTCCTGTTGTCTTAATGTGTGTCCTTCCAACCTATCTCTTCTCTTCTCGCCCACTCGTCATAATACCTCTTCATTGGTTGCTCTATCTACCCATCTTATCTTTATCATTCTCCTGTAACACCACATTTCAAATGATTCTATTCACTTCCTTTTGGCGGCTTCGGTGGGGTAGTTGGTAGCATGCTGAGCATCTATGCCCAAGATCGCGGGTTCAAATCCAGCCGAAGTCATCGGATTTTTAAGAGCGTTAAAAATCCCTCAGTATGCCTTCCTTCGGAGGGGAAGTAAAGCCGGCGGTCCCATGTCATAGATTTATGGCATGTTAAAGAACCTTCCACTAATTACACCTGTGTGAAGCTAAATTGTATAGGTTAAGAATGTAAACAACGATCTTAGGTTCCCACGTTCGTTGCCAAGAGCCGACTGCGGTGACGTTGGGTAGCTAAGTTCTGAACTAGTAGTCGTCGACGGTGGCGTTTGGCGGCAAAAGTAGGAACTACTTGAAAATTGATCGTCTGCAGTGCTTACTTGAATTAAAACAGATAACACACACTAACACAGTCATCACAATTAACACCAGTTATCAGACAGATTCTACACACACCCAAAGTACACGGGGCTATATGACCGCGTTGTCGCAGCTCCTAAACTTAAGAACCAACCAACCACCATCACCTCCTTTGCCCCAACAGTCCAAGTTTCACTTCCATGGAGTTGAAACGTTTTGGGTTATAAATGTAACTGTTGACCTTTGCCTAAGCTATGTTGTTTTAATGGGCGCCAAGACCTCAATGCAATGTTGAAATCTAAATTTGTATTCAACAACGTCTAGCTCTGGCAGAACACCTTCAAGACTCTATTCACTCAGATCGTGGTATGATTTGATCATTAACCCAACAACAATTGTATCAGGAGAATGAATTGGTCTATATCTAATGCTACCTACTGAAAGCAAAGATTGCATTGTTGAAAGAAATGAATTTATTATATAAAACAAGTATTGCAAAATTAATAATAATAAGAAGTTTAAAATTTAAATTGGAGCGTTGCGATTTTAATATTACCGATAGAGAATTACGTGAAAACGGAGTTTGATAAATTATTGATTTTACTCTTATTCCCAAGCTATGAAGTTACTGAAATATTGAATATAAAACAAAGAGAAACGAGAGATTGCGTAATTCTGTGTCATTCGCGCTTACCACTGGAAATTGCCGAAGCATTTCCCTCGTACTGGATGATGCAGAGAGCTTCCCACTGTTTCCTGGACGCCGTCATCTTCTTCGATATGTGATGGTATACTGATTGATTTGATAACTCTATGGTCCGAACATCGGAGCCAAACACTCGTACAACCACACTGGTTAAGTTCTACAAAGATAGTCCTCTACTCCACGGAACATCGGAGCGACTCACGCGTGCTACCATACTGGTCAAGTCTTACACTGATTGTCCTTTATTCCACGGCGCGCCAAACGATATATGCCCTCGTCGGCTTCCCACTCCAGTGCCGACTTCCACCTTAAGTGGTCTCCAGTGATTGGCTGTGCCACCCCGCTACTCCCCTCCTTAGGCTCAATACACACGGCGCGCGGAGGATGTCGATTGCCGTTCCATACTATCCGCCTTTTCTTGACGTTGCAACCCAGCTTGCGTCATGCTACTCGACAAGATTAAGCCTGTATCTGAATTCCCAGTGAGTCATCTCCCTCATAATACCCTAACTGACGAAACTCCGTAAAATTCCGTAATCACATAATTTTCTATGATAATGTCGTTCGTAATAATTTGCTTGATAGTGTTTTCTAAGACATAGAAAACCTATCTATATGCTTATAATTTTATAAAAATACTCCAAAAAATACCTTAATAATAATAATAATAATAAGTTAATAATAATAATAAATTAACATGAAAAATTCTCTTGGCTGAACAATTTGCCGCGTAAATAAATATAGAATGGCTTCTTACTGATTTATGCCAGTGGCATAAAAACCCATCGAAAAACACGTTACATATTCGCCTCGGATCATCGGATGATTTACCGTGACGACGGTCCATTATCCGATTATCCCAGACACGTTAATAATCCCCATCCAAAATACATATTACATAAATGAAATCACCCTAAATTACAGATATATACACTCATAATTTTTCTTTACGCACTTTGCGTCAAAGTTTGTTGTCACTATGGATTGCACTTTGCAACCAGTCCAATGTTTTTCATATAGAATAGTGTTCCACGGATATTTCCGCCTCTCAAATTTCTCTATGTTGGAAAAATAGACATAATTACTGTGTGAGCACTATGTATATGAGATGTCACATCACACGCATCAAGGTGTTCTGATATATGTATATCTCCCTAGAACTTCCTAATTTCACTGGAGGTTCCTTCCTAATTGTGAAATTTAATCCCACTTATCACTGAGCACACAATCACACTATTGTGGCAGCGTATCGTGACCATAATACTTAATCTCTCTTTATAACAGACGAAATTAATATTGATTTCTGAAAAAAAAAAACATTAAATGCGCATTACATATAACACCAAATATTTCTGTGCCGTAATCGCCCTGTCTTGTTAAGTTCCCGTAGACCATATTCTACTTAATACTAGTTCTCAACTCAGACCAGTTCTCCCCTATCAAATAATACCATTGTACAAATTACCTTAAATTACACACTTACAAATCTTACATGGCGAGGCCGTAAACAGAAATCACGTGTGCTGTTATGTATGAGTTTCATGAAGGACTGTCTCGCCTTCTGATGGCCCATCTTTTGCCTCGTGGACGCCTTAAGCAAAAATACCCTGTTCAAGCGCTCACCCATCTCTAGGAGACAAATGGGAATTCACCAGCGCTGCCAAATTCTGGCCTTGGTGTATCGAGACATTTTAGTGCTCAAGAGCAACCTACAATCCCGTCATATTTCCCTGTACCTTAAAAACTCTCATTTACTTACATACTACCCCCCTGTGTGACGTCTGATACGCCTGCCTGGAAGACCAGATCTTCCCACGCACCAAATACCACACTTACTCATTTGATAGGCTGGCTCGCCAGCTAAACATCCTCACTTTATGACACATACTTTTGGAGACTATGTATATTATACGTCCCGTATAATCTGTTTCCCTCACTATTCTCCAGCACATATGCTGTTTTGCCAATACGTTTGGAAACTATAAATGGGCACTCGTAGAGATAAAAGAACTTGGACATGACTTTCTCTAGCTTATTTGACTGTTTCGGCACTCTAAGTAAGACTCTGTCTCCCGGCTCGAATAGGTCAAATTTAGTTTCTTTTTGTTGGCGAATTCGCTTTTGTGCTGACTTAGATAAATTCTGTTTCGCCAACTGGACAATGTAATCCATCCCCGGTTGCTTACCCTCATTTAAACCCAACACCCTCGCTAGTTCATTTTGTGGTCTTTTTCCGAAGTGAACTTCGTATGGCGTCAATTTCGTGCTCTCATGCTGGACAGAATTCAGCCAAGTCTCGACCTTGGGAAGGTGTCCAACCCAGGCCGTATGCTTGTCATGCACTAGAGTTCGAAAAAGACGAGCCACTTCCCTTAATGGACACTCTGCAGAATTACCCTGAGGGTACCTTACAGAGGAATGAACGTGTGTAATACCAGCTTCCTGCATACTGGTTCTCCATTTCTTTGCAGTAAACTGTGGTCCACTGTCAGATAGTATCCTGAGAGGAAGGCCAAACTAAGGTACATACTTATTAATGATCAGACGGCTACACGCTAGTCCCGTGGCTTTCCTTAGCGGATATAGCTTGTCATACTTACTAAAAGCGTCAATAACTATAAAAATGTACTCGTAGCCGTACTGTCCTTTAACGATCGGGCCAAATAAATCCACACACAGTAGTTCGCCGGGACTACTGGTGAGAACTGCAGATCTCTCCCCCACTAAATACTTAACTGGATATTTACTCCTTTGACAGGTGTCACACTTAGCTAAAATCCTCCTAACATCCCTTCCCATGTTACTCCAAATGAAGTCACGACCAATATCATAGAAGACCTTGGCAGCACCAAAGTGTCCTAATTCCCTATGAATGAACCAAATTAGCTCCTCCCGCAAAGTGGCAGGAACACTTATTGCCCACTGATTATTCCTACATTTCCTTGCAAGAAGCCCATCCTGCATCTTGTACGTGAACCGTCCTACTTTCACATACTCTTCTTCACCTATTTCCAACCTAGCCAGTGGCTCCCTTAACTTAACGTCCTCACGTTGCTCCACTAGCATATTTCTCAGTGTCTGTAACGATGCCCTGTTGCTACTGTCCACACATGCACATATTAAAATACCGTCCTCTGCTTTAACCACAGGATAATCTCTACATAAATTAGTGTCCCTCGATAGCATGTCTGCAAGAATGTTATCTTTACCTTTAATATATTTTACTGTGAATTCGTATTCCTGCAGAGCAAGAATCCACCTACTAACTCTGTTAGAACTGAGTTTACAAGTCCTCATATACAGTAATGCATGGTGATCTGTATGGATCTCAAATTTCCCCCCTACTAAATACATTCTAAATTTCCCTAAACTGAAAACAATACCTAAAAGCTCTAACTCAGTAATCGTGTATCTTTTCTCTGCTGCTGTCAGTCCTCGCGAGGCTAAAGATACGATGCACAGATTACCCTCATCATCTTTCTGACATAATACTCCAGCAATGCCTATATGTGAAGCATCTGTCATAACCACATATTCCTTATCTTTTAACGGATATTTCAGCACTACAGCTTTCTCAAATCCTTCCTTCAGCGCTCTAAAAGCCTGTTCATGCTTGGACTCCCATCTCCACCGAGTCCCACTTTTAAGCAATTCCCTAAATGGTTCTACCAACCCTGAGTATTTAAGAACGAACCTCCAGAAAAAGTTGCAAATTCCCAGGTAAGTTTTTAACTGTTTAACATTCTGTGGAACCTCTGCGTTAAGTATCTTATTAACCCTACTTTCTTCTGGTGTAACACCTCTACTCGACACTCTATGACCTAAAAATGTCACTTCTGACTGACAGAATGACGACTTAGACAGCTTCAAAGTGAACCCTGCCTGATCTAACTTCTGAAAAACTATATCTAAATGACGTAGATGCTCCTCAAAACTGCGTGAACTAATTACCATATCATCTATGTAAATTGTTACAAACTCTCCTGTGTCATCCCCTAATGCGATGTTTAAAGCCCTAATTAAAGCTGCTGAACTACTCTTTAACCCATAAGGTGTTCTACAAAATTGACAAAGGTTATATTTATGACTAAAAGCTGTAAATGGTTTATCTTCGTACATAAGTGGCACTTGCCAAAAACTGGAACTCAAATCTACACAAGTGAAATACTTCTTACCCTCAAATGTTTGCATTAATTCCTCTATTGACATAGATTTCAGCTGATCTGAACTAATCCTACTGTTAACCAAACGAGCGTCTAAACAAATACGAACTGTGCCGTCGGTCTTGGGTACCGTGATCAACGAATTAACATACGGACTGTTAGAGTGCTCAATAATCCCATCTTCAAGCATCTGGTTAATTTGTGCCTCAACTGCACTCTGATAAGCGAAAGGTACAGGATATCTATTTCCTGTGAATTCTGACCTATCAATAACGTTCAAGGAATGTGTATAGCAATTGGCCATACCAATGCGATCCTCAAAAACTCTCTTATTACACAATAACACATCATAGAGCCGAACACATTGTTCCACCTCTATATTTCCCTGAAATGTAGCCTCACGTAACGAGTCCTCTAGACTACCGTTCGTAATCACACTGCCCACAAAACATGGAGAACCCCGCTCTACGGCTGGCGATATGTCATTTAAAGTGCAAATCACACCTACAACACTATTTCTCTGAATATGGTCATTGAACGCTACTTCTACTTCAGAATCACCCCATTTAAATTTCAAACTCCCTACATCATAACATAAGTTACCAGACACTCTACTTAGCCACTCTGAACCCAAGATAACACTGAATACTAAATTTGGAATTACAAGACAAATCTGCTTCTCTACATGATTATTAATTTTAATGTCTACTAAAACCTGCTTAGAAATTACTTTAGACCACTTCCCAACAGCTGTGATAACAAAAGTGCTTTTAATTGGCATCTCCTCAAAATTTACTCCAGTTCCTTTCATTTTATCATAAAATGCACTACTTATGCAACTCTTCATACAACCACTATCAATTAAAACATCTGTGTACGCCTCGGACACGTTAAATTTAACTATGGGGCTCTTACTAACCACTTCCTGAATAATACCTTCATCATTTAGTTCATGTAATAATTCATTTCTTACATTTAGGTCATAGGGTTCCTGTATAATTGTATGGACAGGGCATGTTACAGACTGAGATTCTGACCTTACTTCGCAGCCTGGTTCGCGTTTAAAGAACCGCTACAGCTGGCTGTAATACTACTAACTACTGCACTGGTCTGGTTGTTCGGGGCTGTGTTGTCATTGTTTGGCTGTATATTACTACCACTAGGCTGTCCTCTTCCTTGACCCCTATTCTGGTTGTAATTATTGTCATTATAATTTCTCCCTTGATTTCCTCTGAAATCATTATTTCTCCCTTGATTTCCCCTGTAATCATTGTTCCTCCCTTGATTTCCCCTGAAGTCATTGTTCCTCCCTTGATACTGATTACCATAGCCATTTCCTCTGTTCTGATTTAGCTGATTATTATCATTATTATTTCTATTTTGAGCGTTGGTACCTTCGCCACCGTTCCCTTGAACTTCCTGATGCCTGGCTTCATTAGGCCTATTATTATTATTACCCTGGTTCCTATTGAAATTGTCCTCATAACCCCCTCTCCCTAATGCATCAAATGTGCTTAACAAATGTTCTACTTGTGATATTGTCTTTACATTCTGGATACAAGCAGCCTCCTTGATCCTATAGGGAAAGTGCCTAAGTAGCAACCTCACCACATCACTTTCCTCCTTCAAGCCATCCAGATATTTACACACTAATACCTGCCCTAAAAAGTATTCGGTCATGGTGGAGCTTCCTTTAGGGTTATATTTATCACACACTACTCCCTCACGATGCTGCGACTGAATAACCTCATTCCAGAACTTTTCACAGAATTTCATTTTAAAATCATTAATATCAGTAAACTTGTCTCTGTAGACAGCAAACCAATTCCTCGTTTCCCCCACAAACACTTGTTCTAAAATTTCAACTACCTGGCACCACTCAATACTACCATTTTCCAACCTCTCCCCGATTTTATTTTCTATAGTAATCATGAACTCCATTGGGCACCCCTGTCGATTGCTGAACTTACCCAGTTCTACCTCCCTGTGTGTGCTATTCACAAAAACTGGCCTATTCTGACTATTTTCTTGCCTGATCCTAGCTTTTAATTTTAATTCTAATTCTGCGATTTTCTCCTCAGCCTTCCTCTCAATACTGTTTACTGTTAATTTAATGTTTCCTTCTGATTCTTCTACTTTATCATATAGCTTTGCTTGTTTCTCCTCAATCTTGCTAATGCTCTCTCTATTACTCTCTCTTAAAACATTTACTTCTGCAACTATTTGCGAGTGGGTGGACTTTCTTAATTCTTCCCCCCAGCTGTTCTTTAACCTCTTTAGTTGCTACCTGAATTTTGTCAGTTTCTCCCCCCAATTGTTTTTTGACCTGCTGTGTTTCCAGTTGCACTAGCTCTTTTAAATTTTCAGCCTGTGTACTGATTCTAATTTCTAACTCCTCCTGTACTTTTCCTAATTTTCTGTCTACATCTGCAATAATCTCTTTAGCCTTCTCTTCCATCACCCCCCTGATCTCACCCCTAATCAGTTCGAATGTATCACTAATTTCCCTACTGTTTTGTTCTAATTTAGCATTTAAAGTTTCAGTACTCTCTCTATTTTCCCTACTATTCTGTTCTAATTTGGCGTTTAAGGCATCTGTACTTTCTATATTTTTCCTACTGTTTTGTTCTAGTTTAGCGTTGTTTTGTTCCAGTTTAGCATTTAAAGCGTCTGTACTTTCTTTATTTTTCCTACTGTTTTGTTCTAATTTTGCATTTAAGGCATCACTACTTTGTTCTGAAACATGAACTCGAGAAGTAAAGTTTTTAATTCTGGTTGGCCGCCTACACTCCCTGTTTCAGTATCGGGATTTACCTCCGCTACCCCGGTACTACCATCACTCGACATACTGCTCGTATTATCACTCTCCAGTTTATGACCACTACGTAACCTCATCTGTTTTTCTTTCTCATCCCCCATAATGTTATACACTGAAAGCGGCTTCGGTGGCGTAGTCGGTAGCATGCTGAACTGCTATGCCCAAGATAGCGGGTTCAAACCCGGCCGAAGTCGTCGGATTTTTTAAGAGCGTTAAAAATCCTTCAGTATGCCTTCCTTCGGAGGGGAAGTAAAGCCGGCGGTTCCATGTCATAGATTTATGGCATGTAAAAGATTCTTAACCGATTGACTTCGTAATGCATTCTAACGAGAGCTCTTGGCTTGTAGATTTGCAGAGTGTCTTTAAAATAAACAAATATGTTACAGAATATTTTTAAATTAATAAACAAAAATTCAGAAATCTTGCCGATCACGCATGCGCACAATCGCCTTGCCTCATGACAGTCATGGCGGTTACAAGTCCACCGCATTTTAATTTCATGTTTATGTATAAGAATTATAATGGAAGGGAACATTGTTTATGGCGTTTTCATGACATACACTGCAATTACCAGACAGAAAATGTTGAAAAACGTAAACTGACATCAAATTTTGAGTGTGCATGATGTTGAACTAACTTAATATTGCCCTTGAATACCAGTGGGTCGGTAGCTTAGGTGGTTACGCCGTATTCTCTTAATTCATGCATCACCCAGTGTAAGGGGTTCGAATCCCCCCTCCGGCATGTTCTTTTTATTTCCGTATTTTCCTTTCTTGCAATTGCTATTATATTGTCAAAACATATTTAACTCTTGGCATTCCCGTAACTAAGGAATTCTACGTTCCCATCTCAATTTAAAACGCTATGGTAATTTCATTGATACGCTTTATAAGCAGGGGCGGTTCGAGTGGTGGGGTTCCCCCCCCCCCCCCCCTCAGGTATTTTCTAAGTCGGCAAATACGACATCAGTCGGCAGTCGGCAGTCGGCAAATCCTGAAGAAGTCGTAGGCCTAACATTTCCCAAAACAGCATTTAAAAAAGCAAAACGGGGCAGGCCATATACGATTTGGTCCGATTAAAAAAAAAAAGAAAACATTATACTGACAGTCGGCACAAACGACGCTGCAATAATTTCGTTCATCCAGGCAATAGCCCAGTGCGGCAAGATGAAGAGTCGACAAAATAACCATTTCAAAAGTTTCACTTCCAGTCCTCGGTGCACCGGCTGCCACTTGTTTTTTTTTTTGTTTCTTTTTATGGAAACTGAAGAAAGAATGACAGATGAGCAATATGGGACCAAGGGCAAGGGATGAATTGATCGTACACGTATTTTAAATTACTCCACAATTGAACATCAAACGGGCTTAGGTCCGTGCTTCGATTAATTACAGTAAA
The DNA here is from genome assembly GCA_946902985.2 of Meconema thalassinum. Classification (NCBI taxonomy): domain Eukaryota; kingdom Metazoa; phylum Arthropoda; class Insecta; order Orthoptera; family Tettigoniidae; genus Meconema; species Meconema thalassinum. Next base: position 147,444,445 of record OX336390.1, on the reverse strand, counting down.
CACGCAGGTGGGTACAGGAGTAGCTACATAATGTTACTATGTAACTACCAAAGTTACTGTCTGTCAGCTGAAGGAGAAAATTTTCAGCATCTTCTGTGAAAATATAAGTTCTAACCTATAACTGCTGACGTGAGGTCATCCAGATTGCCAAGAAATTTAGAAACACATATGTACTTCTCTAATTAAATCTTTCAGGAAGCTATTGTTTATGTTGCCTTCTTATCTGTGCGCTGACGCTACACACCCTGGTTGATGAATGTGACTTAATGACTTAAATTACCCTGGTTAGCTCGCCTCCGCGCAACCCTGCGGGCCAAGCTCTGTTAGCTGGCGGAAGGCGTGCGCTCCAGCAAAAGAATGTCACTGTATAATACACAAACAACACGTAGGGTTTGGGTCAACTTCTTCACAGTACTTGAATAGAATAATAACTTGTTAAGCCTATTAAACCTCTAGGATTGTGCCGTGTCTTGTGTAGGGATACGGCTAGGACACCAAGATGGCTCATCAGCGGGTTCATGATGTCCCCGTCCAGACCCCCACAGGAGTAGCGACCTGCGCGCTACCTCCCTTTTTATGAAGCGCACCTGCGCCACTTTACTGTGAGAACTAAAAGCCCAAGCAGCCATAACCCCCATATGGAGGCTTCCAAAAAGATGATATATTGGCTTTCACGGACAGTGAATTAAAACTCAGCAATTCTTCTAGGTTTGTGCCGTGACTTGTGTGCGGTTTCGCCTAGGACACCAAGCTGGCTCATCAGCGGGTTCTTGGTGTCCCCGCCCGGACCCCCACAGGAGTAACGACCTGCGCGTTACCTCCCTTTCTATGAAGCACACCTGTGCCTCTTTATTGCGAGAACTAAAAGCTCAAGCAGCTATAACCTCCCTATGAAGGCTTCCAAGAAGATGGTAGCATATATTGGCAGTCACAGCCAGTGAATTTTAACTCGGCAATCTATGTCTCATAGATTGAACAGACAATGAAGGTCAGTGTATAGAGACAGAGAGTCTCTCTGAATTACTTGTCATTTGCATAATAATAGCATAGCATAATAACTGTAGAGAGGTCATCCAAAGTATCCCAAACTCAATCTGTACAATTGTAAACACGTTCGAATTAGACAGGCTTCAATCCCGCAATTATGTGGACAATACGTCTCCTCAGCGACAAGGAGCGGTAATTAGAACGTAATTGGTATGCTGGTGGAAACGGGAAGTGACACCATACTTGGTTCATTCTCTACGTTATTTAATATTAATACTAATAATAATAATAATGAGGAAAATATACGGGCCAGTGAGAGAGGAGGAAGATTGGAGAATAAGGACAAATGTGGAACTACAGGAACTCTTCGAACAGGCAGATATTGTGGTGAAAATTAAGCAGGGGAAGATAAGATGGGCAGGACACGTACAGAGAATGCCAGAATCACGCAGTGTCACAAAAGTGTTTACACAAAGACCGGATGGAAGAACGAGAAGAGGAAGACCCGGGAGACGGTGGATAGATGACGTGGAAGACGACCTTAGGAGTCTGGTTGGTTGGTTCTTTAGTTTAGGGGCTGCGACAACGCGGTCATGTAGCCCCGTGTACTTTGGGTGTGTGAAGAATCTGTCTGATAACCGGTGTTAATTGTGATGACTGTATTAGTGTGTGTTATCTGTTTTCTTTTGCCGCCAAGTGCCACCGTCAACGACTACTAGGCCAAGTTCAGAACTTAGCTACTAGACGCCACCGCAGTCGGCTCTTGGCAACGAACGTAGAAACCTAAGAGCGTTGTTTACATTCTTAACCTATCCAATTTAGCTTCACACAGGTGTAATTAGTCGCCTCCGTAGCGTAGCGGTCAGCATGGTTAGCTGCCGCTGTCCTGAGTTCGATTCACGGCTCTGCCACGAAATTTGAAAAGTGGTATGAGGACTGGAACGGAGTCTACTCAGCCTCGGGTGGTCCAAATGCGTAGAGGAGTTCTATTCCCACCTCAGCCATCCTCGAAGTGGTTTTCCGTGGTTTCCCACTTTGTCTTCGGGCAAATGTCGGGATGGTACCTACTGTAAGGCCACGGCCGGCTCCTTCCCTCTTCCTCGCCTATCCATCCCAATCTTCCTTCCCCTCCCATCCCTCATGAGGCCCCTGTTCGCTTTGCAGGTGAGGCCACCTGGGCGAAGTGCTGATCACACCTCCCCAGTTGTATCCATCCCGACCAGATGTTCCAGGCTCCAGGACACTGCCCATAGAGGCGGTAGTGGTGAGTTCCCTCGCTGAGTCCGTGGGAACCACCAAACTAGAGGGTAAATTGACTAAAAAAACAGGTGTAATTAGTGGAAGGTTCTTTAACATTCCTTAAATCGACGACATGGGACCGCCGGCTTTACTTCCCCTCCGAAGGAAGGCATACTGAGGGATTTTTAACGCTCTTAAAAAAACCGACGGCTTCGGCCGGGTTTGAACCTGCTATATTGTGCATAGAAGCTCAGCATGCTACCGACTACGCCACCGAAGCCGCTGTAGGAGTCTAGGAATCAGGAACTGGAGAAGGAAGGCGGAAGATAGAGATGAATGGAGTCAGGTGATAAAGGAGGCCAAGGTTCTTCTGGGATTGTAGCGCCGACCAGTAAGTAAGTAAGTAAGTAAGTAAGTAAGTAAGTAATAATAATAATAATAATTCGTTCTATATGACTTTTGTGATTGCGGTCAAGATTCCTGCGCATTGCCACTACAGCAGTATTTTACCCATTTAAGATTTGACTGCCGCTGAGCGTTTGGTGGTTATTGTAGCAGCTGCCCCGCGGGGTTGAGCGTAGGAGAGCTGTCTGCACTTAAGTCAAGCAGCATTGCACGCCGTAGCTATCTTAGAAACGCAGATTAGCGTCACAGGAGGTGACTGGGTAAAGAGTTCCCTCAGGCCCAACAAATCCATGCAAGAAGAAGAAGAAGAAGAAGAAAGAGAAGCAGAAGAAGAAAAGAAGAAGAAGCGTCACAGCAGCTCATGTCACCACGGACAGTTAAACGAAGACTGAAGCTACTGGAGCTGAGTCATATCCTACTTGCGCATCTGTACCTGTCAACGAAGCAGAGTGACGTGTGCCACAAGTAAACAGAGAATAGTTCCCATCTCGACCGCCGGCAATCAATTCGTGAAAGGGTATTAACCAAAATCTGTTACAGGTTCTGTGAGATGACTACTGGGAATATATTTGATCACTGTTATTGCTGATCCCGGGAGTCAGGTATGTGTTAAAAATTACTCAAAAAATAAGCAAATGTGTTATGTTCCTGTAACTTTGCTTCAAAAGAATTGCGCGTGATACTTGATAAATTGAATTGCTCCTGATATAGCAGACGCAACTTTTCAATACTTACATTTAGGTACGTGGGGAATGTATGATTACATGAGTCATTTTGATCCTGTTAGGGGTGTAGAGTCAACCAACAAATATTTAACTTCTACTTATCATGTTTGTTTCTCCCCCACCCCTCCAATTATTCATGATTAGCATAGCGTTCTGTAGGAGAGATAGGGTAAGGGCAAGTACCTCTTCCCTCCAACCTCCCCATCTCCCTCGTCTTGGTCGTATGAGTGCCTGAGCATTTTAGTGTGTGTCTGCGTAATATCACGTGATATCCCCTTGGCAGTCTGCTAGCTAAGGCTACCCACCATACACACCGTCGGTTAGTGGTGTAGCGGCTAGCATACTTGGCTGTCGCTCCGGAGGTCCGTGTTAGATTCACGGCTCTGCCAAGACATTTAATTCTGGTCTGAGGAATGGAACGGAGCACACTGAGCCACTTAGGCAAAAAGAGGTGTATTCAATTCCCACCTCAGACATCTTGGAAATGGTTTACCATGGTTGCCCACTTCTACTCCAGGCAAATACCGGAAAAATTCCCAACTTAAGGCCACGGTCGTCTCCTTCCCAATCATCACTGGGCTTACAAATACACACACTAATGGAACTATCACAATAGGATAGGTCATCAGTCAAATTCCACACGCACCCAAGTACACGGGTCTACAAGACCACAATGTCACAAAGCCTCTAAATAAATCAACAACTCATTGTTGTCCGCAATAATAATAATAATAATAATAATAATAATAATATCGTATGGCTTCGGGTGCCAGGTGCAAGCTTTGTTAATTTACGCCCAGAGAGCATCTTGAATGTCGAATTTTATCGCTCCTTGAAGGGCTATGAAAGTCAAGGAGGTTAGAATCTTACCTCCTTGACACTACAGTGCTTTCTAGTAGAGAAATGAGGAATTTTGTGTTGCCAGAAAATCCCGAGATTAATTTTGCCATTATTAACACGGCCTTCTGAATTCAAATGGGTTCTTTAACATGCCAACATCGTATGACATGCGCGTCGTGAATTTTGTCGCCTTTCAAAAATCACTTGGCACGGCCAGGAGCGAACCTGCAAGCTTGGGGTTGCCATTCCCACACGATAACCACTCACCCACCGTGGCAAGCAATATCTGCAATGGTCAGCACGCTGACAGCTCGAGTAGAACACCGAAACCTAAGTCATTGCAAGCATGCGCCGCGCGAAGAGATGGAGTACGGACGGTAGGCCCTATGTATTGAGGCTTGAAGGTCAAACTGACCGCTCTAGACAGACAGATATGCAGTCACGTCTCAGTGGTGGGGGATCAGCGACTGCAGTTACTCGTCATCCGCCGTGCTACCGACATTGCATCTTAATACTTAAAAAGTGAGAGTCAGTCTGAAAGACTAGACTTTGTATCATTTTAAATGCTACAAATGCTGTAAAATGCTACAAAGACTCTTAAAATGTTAGAAAATTATCTGCTTAAAACTTATCTTACTTTATAATACTTTACCTTGATCCAAATTACTCGCGAACGGCAAGTGCAAACCAAGGGCAAAGCAAGATCAAGCGCGCGGAGGAAGATGGGTGGATGACGTGCCTCTTCCATCCAGACTAAAAACACTTATAGTGGGCGATGTATTAAAGATTGAGATATGCTCTCGCGGACTTTTTTATAGAACATTTCATGCTGACCAATTCTTACGCTCATAGTATATTGATATGTTTATCGGATTGCCCAGCGTAAGCTTAAGAAGCGCACGGACGCCAAGTTTGTTTTCGACTTTTCACTGAAATCGTTACTGCTTGGCTTCCTTTGATCATACATAAATTATTTTCTACAGAATCTTTCCTCGAGATATCCTTTACAGAATGGTGAAAACCGCATCAAAATCCATCCAGTGGTTCTCGTGATTACACGTGACATCCAAGAATCGGGGATAGAGATTGTCGGGGTACACATGCACCAAGCGGTACAATGACGTCAGTGCATCTGGGTACATTTCGTCCCTTCACCGTAACGTAACGCCAGACCCCAGCGTAACGACGAAGTCGACAAGATCATTTAAAATGATAAAATCTCTGGATGCAATCGTCTTGAGTTCGGCTCAGTTACGTAAGGGGTAAGTTATCTCCTACAGCGTTGCTCTCCACCACTCATACTGTTCCGTGATCTTGAGGTCTCACCACATACCGTCCATTGTCTACAGCGGACTTCATTTGCACTGGTCACAAACGTATGACGGCTCGCTGTGTACGGTTACAACATTGTAATTGCCTTGAAGAAACGGCCAATTTATTATATTATACTAGCAACCCGCCCCAGCTTCGCCCGTGAATAGTTATGAATGCATTAGACCTACGTGATAAGCGCTTTTTAGCCTATTTTCAATTTTGAAAAAATAGGCTTATGAGATCACCTTTTGTCCGTGAGTGTGTGCGTGTGTGTGTGTGAGGTGTGTGTGAGTTCCCCCCTAATAAATTCTAAACGGCTGGAGCGATTTCAATGAAACTCGGCATGTTCATAGCACTATTCCAGGCGACCCCGACCGTGCCCATCAAATTTTGTTGCGTCTCACCAATCCAACATGGCGGCTGTGCGAAATTTTACACCAGCTTTCAATATCTCCGAAACTATTACCGATATCACCCTAGAATTTGTTACGGTGATAAAGGGAACTACTAGAAGTTCACCTATGTGACTCTTGAAAAACTGGTAACTACAAAACCATCATGGCGGCCAAGCGAATTTGTGACGTCTAAATAGACGTTTCTCGCGATTTAACCAACCAAACGCAATAAAACATGGTACAGTATATGTTTATACACATTGTAATGCACCGACATCTAACTTCGTTCAATTGTTAACATAACCACAAGATGGCGGATGTGCGAAATATTTCACCGGCGTTCTATATCTCAGAAAATATTAGGGTTATCACCCTGAAATTTTGTACGGAAATAAAGGGCACTACTGGAAGTTCATCAATAAAATATTCAAAAACCAGTTAACTGCAAAACGAACATGGCGTCCAAGCAAATTTGAAAATTTAAATTGACCTTTCTCGCGATTTAATGATCCACACGCAATGAAATATGGTACAGGAAATGTTTATACACATTGTAATACACTGGTATCTAATTTAGTTCAATTGTTTACATAACCTCAAGATGGCGGCTGTGCGAATTTTAAAATTATTTTTTATTTCTTGTGTCGTAATCATGCGATCGAAGTGAAAGTTTCCATAATGAAACTACGCAATAATTTTCCTTTAATGGTACATGATTATATGGCCTATACATTTAACAATCCAACATGGCGACCATCCGAAATATTTAGACGGCTATGAATATCTACGAATCTATTATAGCAATCAAACTGAATATTTGTATGTGCATAGGGGCTATGAACATAAGTTCACCTATAGGACTTTCAATAACCTGGTGATCATAAATCAAACATGGCGGCGAAGCGAATTATAAATATTCACATGGACGTTTCACGCAATTTAACCATCCGAGTGCAGTGAAACTTGGTACAGTAAATCCTTATACGAATGTTAATCCACTGGCAATCTAATTTATTTCATTGTTTCCATAACCACAAGATGGCAGCTGTGAGAAATTTTAAAATCTCCTTGTTACTTCTTGTGTCCTAATCATGCGATTGAAGTTTGAATGCTACACGTACACAATAATCTTCATGTAACAGTACATAACTCTGGGACCTACACATATAAAGTCCAATATGGCGACCATCCGAAATATTTAGTCAGTTCTCAATATCTACGAATCTATTACAGCAATCAAACTGGAATTTTGTATGTTGGTAGTGGCAATTAACATAAGTAGGATATATGAAAATAGGCTGTATAGTTCTTCACGGAAATACTTGTTATCGATGTAAATGAACTACGACCTATATCCGTGTTACGTCTCGGCATGATGGGTTAAAATCACTGACCGGACTATTAATTATATTATCATGGAGATGCATGTGCAACGAATTCTTGTCAGACGTAATTTAAGAATGTCGAGATGCATGAAACACAAATCCCCCTTCCGTCCAATCTTAACTTGACTGTGTATTTTGCGGAACGAAAAGTTCACAGGCGAAATGAAGAAAAGCCGTGTTGCACTTCCAGGCAAACTTCAAACACAACCACTCTTCTCTGAAGTCTTAACTCAACACGACTTGACAGTTTGCTGCTGGCTGTATCTGGGATAATAGGCTCGCGTGCTAGCTAGGCTGTAACTCGAGTGATAGACTCGCCCCTAACTAGCTCCTAAACTGTCGCCTCAGTAATTGAATGGAGATCGTTGGAATAAATGAAAAAGTAAAAACACTTATAGAGGGCGGTGTATTGAAGATAGAGATATGCTCTCCGGGACTTTTTTGTAGAATTATTCATGCTGAACAATTCTTACACTCATGGTATACTGATATTTTTAACGATTTACCCAGTGTAAGCTTAAAAAGCACATGGATGCCAGTTTCTTCGACTTATTCACTGAAATCGTTACTGCTTGGCTTCCTTTGATCATAAATAAATAATTTTCTTCGGAAACCTTCCTTGAGACCTCCTTTATAGATGGTGAAAACCGCAGCAAAATCCATCCAGTGGTTCTTGAGTTTACCCGTGGACTTTGTTTTATACTAAGTAGAGATATGAATTGCAGCCAATGGCCATAGCAGGGTATTTTATTCGAGCTCCCGTAGGCTCCCAACAAATTGAAATAGTTCCACCTTTGGCTACCGGATGCCACTTTCGCTGTAACTAGCGGCGAACGTTGGAGCTCGATAGAGCGTTTCTAACCAACCGAATATAACCTACAAATTTGGCTACACACTACCAATTTATTGTAGTGGTAGGTTCATTTACTTGCCATACATCTATGACATGTGCCCGTCGGCTTTACTTCCCCTCCGAGGGAAGGCATACTGAAGGAATTTAACGCTCTTAAAAATCCGATGACTTCAGCCAGGTTTGAACCCGCGACCATGGGCATAGCAGTTCAGCCTTCTACTGATAATGCCAATCTATAACAAATTGTTATTTTAATATTAATACATTCCGCCTTTAGAAAACCCATGGAAATAAATTACGAGACTTGATATGAATAAATGTTCTTTTAAAAGAACAGATGAAAATTTAGGAATTGATTGAAGATGAAGACAGTGACTTACCATTTGGCAACGTCGTGTTCGCTTAGAACTGCTGGAGGCCACCAATCAAATCGAGGCAACGTTTTCGCCTCTTTAATGCGTTCAGCCCTGAAGCGAGGATTAGTTAACTCTTAATGAGTTAGTTAATGACTTTGCTAGAATAAAACCAAGAGGTCACCTTTTGCCACATTGGTCGTTTTCACGTAACGTTGGGATGTTAATTCAGGTACTTAACATCAAGATCATAACCCTGTTTCTTAAGGAATTTGAGGAATGAAAGAAGAGACCTAGCCTATTATTAAAGGTGCGAAGGTGGAGATGGTGGTAATTGGTTTTAAGGGTGGAACAGCGATGTCATATGGCCCTAACATAGAAAAGTAAAAGACAATTTAGTGCTCAGATAACCAAACGCACGCAGTGAAGATCATAGGATTTTTTTAAAATTATTGATTCAATTAAGAGCCACGGCATCGTGGTCATTTCAGACCCGTCTACTATGTTTTTTGTTGTTATTATTGATTCTCTAGGGGCTTTGCGACATCGTTGTAATGTTGTTCCGTGTACTAGGGTGTGTGTGTAGAATATTTTATGATAACCTGTGTTATTGTAATGGCTGATTAGTGCGTGTATTTGTAATTTAGATGAGGATTGGGAAGGAGGCGGCCGTGGCCTCAAGTTAGGAACCACCCTGGCATTTGGCTGGAGTAGAGGGAAACCTCTTCTCAGCTTTGCCTCACGAGGCTGAGCTCTCAGGCAAGAATTGAATGTCCTGGCAGAGCCGAGAATCAAACCCGGGACTATGCGGTGTCACAGCCAAGAATGCTAGCCACTGTGTATATGCATGGATGGATATAGAGAGTTTGTTTGATAACCTGTGTTATTGTTGTTCCATACACTATATATAGTGTATTTGTAATTCAGGCTAGTAATTGGAACGGGTGGTGGGGCCTTACGTTAGAAATCAACATTTATACGGTGGCCCGTTACCAAGAGAGCCCCAAGCTCCATTAGAAATTTTAAGTCAAACGCGAGGGCTTGTAAACTGTACATTTAGCCTTGTGAGGACAATTGTGTAGCCGTTTGAAATTAGAAGTTGCACCCCGCAGTCCACAGCCAAGGTAATACGGTTGAAACTGTTGTATTCTCAGTTTTGTCCAGCAGGCTGAAGGAACCCCGTTCAATCCCTCAGACCAGAATTAAATGTCTTCTCAGAGCCGGGAATTGAATCCGTACTCCGTAGGCTATAAGCTCGATAGCAGTCGTTCTTGGATGCGAGATGAGGACCCTATCACGTGGTAAGTCTGGATTGGTAGAAATACATTACATCCCTTATTATAATAATATCAGTGACAAGTGAGCTTGGTCAGTTAGACATAAGCATCAACAGCATTTCAGAGTCAAAGAAAGATTGTTGTACTTGATTTAATAATCCCCGTGTATTTCGGGTGTGTTGGAATCTCTCTGATAACCCGTGTCGATGTGAAGGCTATAGCAGTGTGTTGAGCCATACATCACTTCTGGGATGTGGCATCGATGGCTCATGAGAAGTCAATCTTCCATGGATGAACCGAGGACTCCCAAGAAGCAGTATTTTCCCTTTGGCAGTAACCCTCATTCAGTGCACCACGAGTTTCCGCAACACTTATATTAATTTTTGCCATTTTATTTGGAGACTGTATTTATTAAAGGATGTTTGTAAATAATTGGAAGCACTGAATACTTCTATGATTTTTGTTGATACATGTAAATAACGGTATAACCTCGCAGAATATGCGATGAACGTCCAATAGTTACATCCTTGACTTGGGTGATACCATTGAAGCTTCCGGCATTTTTGCCGAGGACACTCTTGTTTCAGGTGAGGTCCTGACCGGACGTGAATTTCATCGTTGTTAAAATCCACGAGTATGATTTACGCCAATTATCATCGGAGTGTGAATAATATTCAAATATATGCAGTAAAGCTGCCATTATAATTTGGAACTGTGATTTGGTTTAAATAAGTGACATTCGTAAAATTGGGTAAACATTTGTGAACCCAGGACCGATCAACGTGGCGAGCACATGGTTGCAGGTCTAAGTGAAAAATTGCTAAAGTTTAAACAATTCGTCTTTTGCAGTTAAATGAGAATCTACATTTCGTTGTGTAACATTCACCAGGCCATAAAGGTGAATTTCTAGTGAGCGGATGGCTCCAGCGTATATTAATAGGAGTGTTTAAGTAGCATAAAAGTTTGGAGTGAGTATAGTTTCACAAGCAACCATTCTAGCGTCTTTGAGTGGAGAAACACATGGTCATTTCTGCAATAAGCCGCTATTTGTGTAGATGCCGTGTATTTGAAAACAAACCCACGTTAAGCTTAAACTCAGTGAAAACTCCGAATATTTGATCAAGATGGAGCTCACATTATTAGACCAACACCTCGTGGACACGATTATTCCTATTCTGATGGAAGCCGTTATGGAGTAGAACCCAGTAAGGAGGGGAATTGCGATGGTTGATACTCACTAAAGGTAGGATGGCGATATGGCTACCCCAACCATTCCATCGCATTTGCCAATGGTATCAGGCACAGTGCACACGCTGGAAATACTTATGATGGTCACGTGAGTCCGACTGAAAAGTCGCAATCTTTTTATGTACGGTCATGACACAGGAGGATTAATTATAGAGATCTTACTACAGCACATTCTTTAGGTAGGGTTCATGCTTTTATTTTCACGATTTATTATGGTTATACGAAGACGTATCATTTGACAGAGCCTGGGGGATAAAGCTCTTGCCACAATTCTTGTAAATACATTTTTCATGGTTATAAAACAGTGCTTCAAACTAAGCCCAGTTACGTAGTACAATTATGTCCTGTACTGTCAGAGCCGCATTCCACTGGATACTGTTAGTCCAGTAAGCAGGTGTTTTGAAGGCCGAAGCCCGGTATTTTAGTTCATTGATTTAGTTATTGCGAGTGCAAGGTGCTGTCTGTATGAATAAATCTAGAAGGCTGTGAACTGCACTGCCAGCAGGCACCGTATAAACTTGTTTGTGACGCTACAGAAACATATGGGATTGTTCTTTTGTTTTATTTTGTATAAATTGACATTCAGAGACTATGAAGGTACGCTATGATAGTTAAGATGAGCCGAGCAGGCAGTCTTAGGTTCGATGTGAGGGGTCATATCATAAGAATTAGGGAGCCCCAGAATTATTGCAATACATATTTTTGTCTGCACACTCACTGAATGAGATGTAATCGCAGTCCATCCACATTTTGTGTATATTCGAGAGTACATTTAAAATCCACAGCTGATTGTACAGCTTATGAATCTTTGTCCACAGGCTGAAAATTGTATAAAACTAGTGAACATCATTGTAATATTTTGAGGTTTACCACAATGGTAGGGTGCTATCCCAGTTGTGAGGTACGATTGTGTACTACCTAAGCTAGCGACGTGTATGTTTTTGTCTCGTTGTCTAAGCAAACGGCCGACGGATCGAGTATTATTGAGAGCACTTAAGAGATGCTGATGAAAGTTTGGAAAGAGTGTTTCTTCCCAATTGTTGGAGGTGATGTCAGTTGTCAATTTACACCAATTTTTCACACTTTACGAGTTTAAAAAGGTCACTAAATTACAGAGCAACTGGTAGGACTAAAATGATATTGTTAATATTATAATAATCAAGTGATAGGATTTTCTCTCTAATCGCACACCTAAACGAAGTGATAGGCAGTATCATTAAACCTGATTAAAATCCAAAACGTAATCAAACCTTGTCGACCAATGATTAGTTATTGCTCTGTTGCGACTTCTTTGATACAATAATAGCTATTCCCTATTTGATGAGACGACGTCGGTTAACTACGTGTTAAAATACGGTAGTTAACCCGACAAAGCAACCTTAGTCATGAACTTCCTCATGCCGTTGCCGACATAACTTTTTTCTCTCCCACACACATATGGCCATAGTTCACAAAGACTGGAGATGTGTGCAGGAAGGTCAGTGACACCAATTGCACAATTTTGAAGGGTAATAGTGTAACATATTTGTGTTGTATTATGGTTTAGCTTTTCCATTTAATAAAATAGGAACAGAATGTGCTTAGCTTTGTTTTTGAAATACATTTTGGATTAAACGCTTCTCGTTTACTTCGTTGCCAAACTTATCGTCAGATAGGAATTAGCTTAAATTACTATAACGTTAAGTGTTAGAGATGGCGCCATCATAGCGTAGTCTGTTAACTTATTGTGCAGTAAATATAACAAAATATTTGCATTGTAAGCATGTAAATATCTTTCTTTGCCGTAAATTCGTGCCTGTGATATTATTATTATTATTGTCATTATTATTATTCCAATCTCCAAAGTAATTTTGTAGCGATGAACTACGTGTCATTCTCTTAGCCTTGCTTGTTGAATTCATAATCTTTTAGTAGGACTTCGAGAGGCCTATGTTTTAGGATATTTCGTACGGAAATGAGTAAATTCATATTAGGACAGAGTAGCACGGACTAGCCGTTTTTCACCTCTCAGAAGTAGGCTAGGGTCTGCCACTTTTGAATAAAATGAGTGTGATTTAAATGTAAGCCTGGCCTCTTTACTGTATGTTGTGTTTGTATTCCTCTGGACTGGTAGTTATGATCTCTCATTACACCCGACACCTTCGAGTTAAGTTTCCTTGTGTAATCCCAGTCCAAGAATGCATTCCTCCCCGTTATGTCTTCTCGTTGAAGGGGTATTTAGGAAGGGTCAGTTAAAATCTGTGGCTCCCCAAAATCCTCGTCAAACGGGCACAGTGAGTAGGAATAAAAGTAGAAAAACACGGAAAACCAATTCTAGGACAGTTGAGATGAGAATCGAATCCATCTATTCTCAGTTCCATTCCCGGCCGAAGTCGTCGTATTCTTTAAGAGCGTTAAAAATTCCTCAGTATGCCTTCCTTCGTAGGGGAAGTAAAGCCGGCGGTCCCATGTCATAGATTTATGGCATGTAAAACAACCTTCAACTAGTTACACTTGTGTGAAGCTAAATTATAGGTTGGATTTGACTAACGCTCTTAGGTTCCAACGTTCGTCGCCAGGAACCGACTGCGGTGGCATCTAGTAACCAAGTTAAGAACTAGTTGTCTTTGATGGTGACGTTTGGTAGCAAAACTAGGAGGTACTTGAGAATTGGATGTCTGCAGTCCTTACTTGAATTAAAAACAGATAACACACACTTATACAGCCATCACAATTAACAACGATCATCAGAGTGATTCTACACATACCCAAAGTACACGGGGCTACATGGCCACATGGCCCTAAACTGACAAACCAACCAACCATCAGTTCCGTTGGTAGGACACATAATAAGACACCCAGGAACAGCAAACTTAGTTATGAAAGGAAGGGTCGAACACTAGAACTTTAAGCGTAGTCCAAGATTAGAATATGTTAAACATACAGTATTACCTCAGATGTAGGGTATATAGAGATGAAACGATTAGCTCAGGACGGGGAGGCATGGAGAACTTCATCAAACCAGTCAAAAGACTGAAGACTCAAACAACTATTCTCAGTTTTGCTCCAAGAGACTGCGTGTACCCCGTTCCAACCCTCAGGCCAGAATACAAATTCTTGTTATAGCCGGGAACCGCACCCAGGTCCTCCAGATCCCTAGTATCAATACGTACTCCGAGAACCTGAAAGGTGGATTAATGAATGATTTAAACAACTGTTATCCAAGTATGCGTAACCATAGCAGATCTGTGATCTAAAGGGAATTCTCTGCATTCCTTGCGTGAGGTACTTGAGACCAGATGGGATTGATTAATGGATTCGCCGATAATCTCCTTGTCTGATCATTAGGAAATCATTAAATAACAAATCGATAACTGCCCAACCACATTCCGCATTGTAGAACAGGCATTTAAACTGGTAATTCCGCAGTTGTCGACACTTGGATAGGTTTCTGATATCATCTTACAGTATTATATACGCTAAGGCTAAGGTGTATGTTTCACAAAACTCAAGCTTCTAAAGCAGAAGGAGTTAGAAGGTGTCGTTTGTACCAAATCTTCCAAATCGTCCCAATAGTACAGGAAAAATCTTGCATTTGTTGAAGAGTCAACTGAAATGTATTCATTTGTTTATAACGTGCTATTAAACAATAAACAAGACGATAGCCCCTGCGAGAACTCTGTCGCCTACAGCCCGCATAGCACTAGAGCCTGGCGGGTAGTCTGTACACATTTGGCGCACATAACCCATTATGGGAGAGTTCTCGCAAGGGTTCGCTAGTTTGATTTAATTTAAGAATCTTAAGGAACCCCTCGTGGTGTTGGCTGTCGCCCTGGAGGTCCGGGTTCGTCGTTTCTCGGCTCTGCCAAGGAACTCAATTCTGATCTGAGGGCTGGAATGGGGTCCGCTCACTCTCATGAGGCAATACTGAGCATAGGTTGGTTCGATTCCCTAACTTAAGGTCACGGCTGCTTCCTTGCCAATCCTCACATGAATTACAAATGCACGCACTACAACTGACACAAAATAACACAAGTTATCTTACAAATTTTCTCTCGGTCTGTCTCTTTCTCTATATACGGTACATACACATATAAGCACTTGGGACTAAATGAACACGCTGCAACAACAACAACAAGAATCACAAGAACATAGAAATAAAAGGAAGATTGCAGTTTTACGTGACCGTATCGTATGATTATGAGCCAAGGGACCTCCTGTTTGCGTGGAATCCGAACCACAGGACAAGGCATTTCACATCGAAAATCTCACATGCATTGACCGGGAATCGAACCCAGTCCACCTTGGTGAGAGGCCAACAGCTTGACAGCAAAGAAATAAGCTATGTAGCTAATAATAGCGTGCTCATCAGTCATCAAAACAGCTCTGACGCTGAATTATTATAATAATTATTATTATTATCGTACTATCATAGGTTTTCCATAGTGAACAGCCAACAACCGGCTCTTAAGAGCAAGGATTAGTGGCTGCAATAAAACTGATTATATTTGATTTGTAGTGTTGGTGGTAACGAGTCCTTGGTGGCACTAGTTACATTGTTTTGGTCATCAACAGTACTTTTTGCGCTATACCAAACGTTTCCAATAGGCCTGTCGTTTCTTTCTGTAGTTGGGCAAAAGGTTTCTCAGATAAGTCCAGATTACATATAGAGTCGTAGATCTTGCGTGTAGGTTCTATCCAGCTGGTCCAATGACCTTGGCACTATGACGACTTTATTATTATTATTATTATTATTATTACCTGGCGGTACACAATCAGCTGTTTAGTCAGACTGGTGGTACACCTGTAAAAGAGCTTGTAAACCACTGTTGTATATTATTCTTCACTTCAAGATGTGGTTGAGTACAGTGTTACGTGTACTCTTTGAACAAGCCTCTACGGTAGTTACCAAGATAATCAAACTACGAAATGTCCCACTGACTGAAAAGTAAACTTGGAAGAAACATTTCTGGTTATCTTCCATTAAAGTCATAATAGAAAATATCACATCAGTATTCGTAACTTGAATACTAGCGATAGAGCACGTATCATTTCTAACCTCTTTCAACTTTGATCACCTGCTTGGGTAGAATAATGGCATGTGTTATCAGACCAAGACGAGAATTTCATTTTTCAGACAACTGGCTTGCATCCAACTTTCGTAGGTGCTGCAAGAGCTCAACAAGATTCAAAAGAGCATGTGCAGAAAGGAACTGGTCTGCCCATCAGTTATAATGCTGGGGGTCATTCGTCTGTCCGACAGAAATTCAAACGCTTACAAGGGACCCTCACGAGTTGCCTATGGTATTGAATTCATTTACAGCCCCTTACATCGTCTACCACGCATGCGCATTATTGGATACTAATTGCGAGAGGGGTCGGAATTGTACGTATTTAAAGTAAAGGTCGCTTTGAACCTTTTTGAGTGTTGCCTCATTAACAATTGTAGCTTTCAGTCAGTGAAAAATAACCTGAAGTAAATTACATGACATTTATTTCAAATTTATGCTCCCCATATTCCAGTGAAAGCAACAATATTAATCGCATCCAAAGGTAAACAAATCGTGAGGCTAGTAGTAATGTTATGAGCCCTACGTCATTTTTAGCCTATTTTCAATTTTGAAAAAATAGGCTTATGAGATCACCTTTTGTCCGTGTGTGTGTGCGCGTGTGTGTGTGAGGTGTGTGTGTGTGTGTGTGTGTGTGTCCCTAATAAAATCTAAACGGCTGGAGCGATTTCAATGAAACTCGGTAAGTTCATAGCGTTATTCCCGGCGACCTCGACCGTGCACTTCAAATTTTGTTACGTCTCACCAATCCAACATGGCGGCTGTGCGAAATATTTCACAAGCATTCAATATCTCCTAAACTATTACCGATATCGCCCTGAAATTGTGTACGGTGATAAAGGGTACTACTAGAAGTTCACCTATGAGACTTTCAAAAACCTGGTTACTACAAAACAAACATGGCGGCCAAGCGAAGTTGAGACTTTTAAATAGACATTTCTCGCGATTTAACTATCCAAACGTAATGAAACTAGGTACAGCAATTGTTTATACACATTGTAATGCACTGGAGTCTAATTTAGTCCAATTGTTCGCATAACCTTAAAATGGCGGCTGTGCGAAATATTTCACTGACATTCTATATCTCCGAAACTATTACAGACATCACCCTGCAATTTTGTACGGTGATAAAGGGTACTGATACAAGTTTACCCATGTATATTTCATAAACGTGTAAAGTACAAAACGAACATGGCGACCAAGCGAATTTGAAATATTTTAATATACTTTTCTCGTGATTTAACTCTCTGAGCGCAGTGAAAAGTGGTACAGTAAATGATTTTGCAGATTGTAATGCACTGCCATCAAATTTAATTCAATTGTTCACATAACCTCAAGATGGCGGCTGTGCGAAATTTTAAAATTAAGTTTTTATTTCTTGTGCCGTAATCATGCGATCGAAGTGAAAGGTTGAATAATGAACCTAGGCAATAATTGTCCTTGAATGGTACATAACTCTATGGCCTATACATATAACAATCCTAACTGACGAGCTTCTGAAATATTTAGACGGTTCTCAATATCTATGAATCTTTTACAGCAACCAAACTGATTTTTTTAATGTTCATAGAGACTATGAACATATGTTCACCTATAAGACTTTCAGTAACCTGGTGAGCACAAATCCAACATGGCGGCGACGCGAAGTATAAATATTTCAATGGACGTTTCTCGCGAATTAACTATCCGAGACTCGTGAAACGTTGCACGTTAAATGCTTATACAATTGTTGATCCACTGGCATCTAATTTATTTCAATTGTTTGCATAATCACAAGATGGCTGCTGTGCGTAATTTTAAAATTTCGTTTTTACTTCTTGTGTTCTAATCATGCGATTGCAGTTTGAATGCCACACGTACACAATAATCTTAATGTAATAGTACAAAAATAAAAATCCAATCTGGCGACCATCTGAAATACTTAGACGGTTCTCAATATCTACGAATCTGTTACAGCAATTAAACTGAAATTTTGTATGTTGATAGAGGCAATTAACATGAGCAGGATATATGAAAATAGGCTATATAGTTCTTCACGGAACTACTTGTTATCTATTGCGTCATTACAGACGCCAATGTGCCGGAATTTTGTCTCGAAGAGTCGCTGTTAATTCATCATCTCTCCCATTTGATGTACATGGATGACGTAAAATTATATGCACCCACCGAAAAGCATATAGATAATCTGATTGTTATCACAGCTTCCTTTTCTACAGACATCGATGTCCTTTGGGTTGGATAAATGTCGTACTCTTACTCTCCGACAGGGAAAGTTAGAAGCCCGAGGATTTGTAATCGAAAATCGATGTCTCATTCAGCCCATGGAAGAAACTGAGAGTTACTAATATCTTGGTTTCCTAGTCAAAGAGAATTGATCACAAGATCATTAAGGAACAAACAGTAGCGACGTACAATCAACGTCTCAACGAGATTCTGAAATCCAAGTTGAATGGAAGGAACATCTTCAAGGCCATCAAAACATATGCCATTCCAGGACTGGCTTACACGTTTGGTATAGTAAAATGGACACAGACAGACCTAGAAAATATTCTTATTAAGAAACGCACCACCTTAACGAAACACAGATGTCTGCACCCGAAGTCAGCAGTTGAACGACTGACTTTGCCACGTCAGAGAGGTGGACGCACGCATGACCAAGCCAAGATAATCCACCTGAACCTGGCAATTAAGCACTCCTTAAGTAATAATGTTCCTCCTTACTATCAATACACTGATGCTGTTCTGAAGAATGATACACACAAGCTACTCTGGGACAGGTCATTGATCACAGATAGGCCTATATCAGCAAAAAGGCCAGACATTATTCTTATTGATAAAGTGCAGAAGAAAACTCTTCCAATAGATATTGCAGTCCCTAACTCGCATAATATACGGCGAAGTTATGCTGAGAAAGTGACCAAATACATGCCTCTGGCTGAAGAGATCCGACAGATGTGGCGACAGGAATTTGTCACTGTATTGCCTATCATAATCTCTTCCACAGGGATCATACTGAAGTCGCTGAAGGCCAACCTCGATAAATTGGGGCTCCGCCATAATCTGCATCCTAGTATACAGAAAGTAGTTATTTTAGATACCTGCTCCATAGTACGTTCGTTCCTCAACTTAACAGTATAGACAACTCCACTCCATCTTGCAACAAATGCCGATGGAATGGTGAATTGTACCCAAAGATATGGTGAACATATGAGATAATAATAATAATAATAATAATAATAATAATAATAATAATAATAATAATAATGATAACAATCTATATACTGTATTACTGTTGTGTAAACTTTCTCGACCAATTGCATACATAATATAGCTTTGGGGCTTGGACCCACGAAGATAACGATTTGTATGGGTGGTTCCCTGACCACCATCATTATCAGAAACAGGCTGCCCTTAACACTCTTGTTAAAAGAGCAAGGACGGTGTGTGAAAAGGATAAGTTAGACGGTGAACTTGTGTCCTGGCCGATACTTTCCAGAAGAATGGCTACTCCATGAGACAGATTAATGAAGTGTTACATCTTAAACCGAAAGACAGATTATCGCCGAATCCTCCTCCTGCGACATTGGCCTGTCTGCCATACGTGAAATTTGTCACGGACAGGACTAGCAATATTCTAAGAAGACACAATATCAAAACCATATTCAAGCCTAATGTCACCGTAGGCAAATCATTGCGATCAGTCAAGGATTCAGTTGGTCATAACTGTGCTGGAGTATACAAGATTCCATATTCCTGTGGTTACGTATCTATCGGACAGACATGTAGGAGATTTTATTTATTTTATTTATTTATTTATTTATTTATTTAATAATTATTAGATACAACCATGAATAGGTCATTTTACACTAATATTTTAACAATTTTAAATAATATTAACAAAACAACAACAACAATAACAGGTAACAAATGGCAGTGATGGCAGCGAGGGTCAAATCTCGGGAAAGACGTAGGGAATGATTGGGGTAGTGGGTGATTTGGAGGGTGAGGGGGTAGGGATTGAGGATGAAAGGGATCTTCTAATGTTATGTTTGAATGTTCTATAGGGAGAGAATATGTCAATATTTGGAAGGGAGTTGCTAAGGGTTGGCAGACGGTGGAAAATAGAGCGCTTCTGTACTTCAAGACGTGGGCGAGGTATGTGGTGTAAATGGTTCTGACGTGTTGAACGGGAGGGAACGTGGAGTGGGAAGTAGCTTAGTAGCATGTTACATTTTGTGTAACCATTCATAATTTTATGTAGGAAACACAGGTCAGTAAATTGTAGACGGCTCCTCAGGTCGAGTACATTGAGCTGATTTAAAATGTCGGATTTGGCAAAGTGCCTTAGTGAAGGATTGCGAGCTTTGACTATTGATATGAAGAAATTAAAGACACTGTTCAATTTAGAAATATTGGTTATTGCCGAGGCAGACCAAATTGGAGAAGAGAAATCTAGGATAGGGAGAACATATGTGGTGAAGTATAATTTAAGTGCAGTGAGGTTTTTAATTTCTGTGAACCTGTATAGAATGCCGAGACTGCGCATTGCGCGATTGCGCGAATTACAACAAGGGTCAATGAACATCGTAGACATTTATGTTTTTGCCAACCAGAGAAGTCTGGTTGGTTGGTTCTTAAGTTTAGGGGCTGCGACAACGCGGTCATGTAGCCCCGTGTACTTTGGGTGTGTGTAGAATCTGTCTGATAACCGGCCTTAATTGTGATGACTGTATTAGTGTGTGTTATCTTTTTTTTTTAATTTAAGTACTGCAACTTAGATTTCTTCAAATAGTTCCTACTTTTGTCGCCAAGCGCCACCGTCAACGACTACTAGGCCAAGTTCAGAACTTAGCTACTAGACGCCACCGCAGTCGGCTCTTTGCAACGAACGTAGAAACCTATGAGCGTTGTTTACATTCTTAACCTATCCAATTTAGCTTCACACAAGTGCAATTAGTGGAAGGTACTTTAACGTGCCATAAATCTATGACATGGGACCGCCGGCTTTACTTCCCCTCCGAACGAAGGCATACTGAGCGATTTTAAACGCTTTTAAAAATCCGACGGCTTCGGCCGGGTTTGAACCCGCTATCTTGGACATAGAAGCTCAGCATGCTACCGACTACGCCACCGAAGTCGCGTCCAGAGAAGTCTGTGGTTGCTGAACATGCCATACAGAATGACCATCAAATTCGTTTTGATGAAACTTTTGTCATCTGTACGGAGAAACATTTCACAACTCGTATGATTCGGGAGGCGATTGAAATAAGTGAACAACCACACAACTAGGACACTGGGTTGTGGCAATGGCTTATTTTACACAATTAAATAGGCAAATTTAAAAAACAAATTACTGTTATTTCCGTTTGGTCAATGGTTGTTAATTGTACCCTAAACAAAGATCTAACCTTTCTAAGCCACCTGCTAACAATAAATATGAAATATTTTTGTCTAATTTATACAGGGTTAAAAACAGCATTACAGAAAACTATCCCTCAAGTTAAGGACACCACGTACTCTTGCATTATGAAAAAAAAATCGATTTTTTGATTTTGGTACCATAAAATTCTTCATTCTTTTCTGAATCCAAATATATATAGTTTGTTGGGGTTTTGATGTCTACAACTACCATAAATTCGTTTTTTTTTAATTAGCGTCCCATGCTCTGAATAATACACTTTTAACTTTGCCAGCTGTTTTCCGTTAATACTCATTTTTCATGTTTAGGTACCATTAATTAGGAAACCATTTAAGATAGAGGGCTAATTTTTACATTAACTTGCCTAATGGAGTACTTGAATGTTAACCTATTTACACATCCAAAATATAGTAGACTTGGATTGGGAAGAGAAAAACTGATACATATGTTTGAATAAATTTAAAAAGAAAGAGTTCGGATTTTTTTCTTGCATTCTGTCCCAATAATAATGAAACAAAGTGTTTACTCATCTGCCACGATCCATTCCAAGTATGTGAACAAAATTTGAGAATATTTGATTGAAAAACAACTGAGAAATGTGTACCTGAAGCAATTTATACAACATTTTTTTGAAAATGTATCTGTCCAAATATGTATTCATTTCACACATCCTATAAGAGCAAAGTAGCACTACATGGTCAAAAACAGCTCAGAATGTACCGCTTCTTATATGTGACAAGAATCATAGCTGTAAAGTGATGCAACAAAAATAGACTTTTTCAACGTGTAAGAGTACGTGGTGACCTTAAGATTTTACAGATTCTGGTACACTTTTCTCAGGAACTACTTAAGTTACAGGCCTTATCTTTTGTAATGTGTTGGTAACCTTGTAGTTTTATAGAATGAACTGAAAGCTATTTAAAGTTATCTTTATATTTTCAATTTATTAATTTAAAAACCATACATTTTAAGAGGCAAACATTTTTAGTTGTTGTTAATTTTTAAACGGGTCAAAATAATTATTCTAGAGAAACCAATCCGTTCATTTTGTCAAGTACATGTTGATTACATTCCAGGAAAAAGTTTGAGTATCCTTAACTAGAAAGTTTCAAGAAAAGTGTACTGCCCCCGTAAATTGAATTATGTTGAGACCACGGTGGCTATTTTGAAAATTATGAAAAAAGTTATGGCTGTCATAGTTATGACGTGGGTAGTCATGACGTAAGCACGGATGACGCAGACGTTATGCGAGCAGTCTACATGAGCTGAGATTCTTTGTGACGTCAGCATTTATTCGAGAAAGATCCGAGATTTACGACGCAGTCGCAGGAAACGTGGAATTCTGCTGAGGAAGAAATTATGCTATTGGAGGGGAGGCTCGAACCAATGAACGATTGTTTGAAGGAAGACGGAGATTGCTGAAACTATGGTATTTTTAATACTTTTTGGAATGCAGAATTGTGGAAATCCATTTGCAGTAGAGGCATTGATCTGGAATTTTGGTGAAATTTATTTTCTGTTTTTGAATTTTGAAAATCCGTCATGTATTGACGAAGTTGGAACTTCTAGCGATGACGCAGTAACACGCTATGGAAGGGATGGATACGCCCCTTATGAAGTTTATAAAAGGCCTTGCGCAGAAGAGAGGAGTCTCAAATCGTCATAGCTGATACCTCTGATATTCAAATCGTCAGATCTTCAGTGCTTATATAGTCGTTTTGGTGAGACGTCGAGTGATATAAGTAGAAAGAGTCGTCATTTTAACGCGTGGTGAAGCCACCGCATTAAACGAGATTCAAGCAGACAAGCAGTGCAAGTTTACTGTGAGTGAAAACTAGGTGAAGTTAAAACGCACATTATAACGCGTCTACAAGAGTGGCTATGAACAGTTAGCGTTTGCCTATAAGCTAATCCTATTGTGCAGTGCTACATTAAGGAGTATAAAAATTTTGAACAATTTCAAGGAGTTATTTTGGAAGATATTGGCAATTTTTGACGACTGACAAAAGTGATTTTCTCGCCACATGAGAAGCACTTTATAGCGTCAGATTCTACGACACGGCTGACACTGCTAGTGCAACAGGGAGACTTCTGATTGCTTTTGTGACACAACGCTACAGTATTATGGAGCAGTTTAATATGGCAGTTTGTTCTACTATTACCATAACCGAAGAGAAGATGGAAGGCTAAAGGACTTTAATGCAATTGGGACATACATCGTTGGAGTAAGATAGCAACATGGAACTTCGCTAATTGCCATTCCATACAAGCGAACATGTGGTGAACAACCATCTACACCCATGTTTCGTGGTTCAACGCTGAATACTGTCAAACAGCAATGGAAACGATTTCATACTCACTGTATATGAATATTTCGATGGAAATTACTACAAAAACTTCATGGCGATTTTCTACAAGATCTTCAGGGATTTTTCAAGAGAGGTCAGGGTAGTCCCGACTCACAAAGAAGAATTTTGCCGGAAGGATGTCTTTCGTCTTCACGGAGCAGTGCAATTTCCGGAGGAGGAAGCAGTTCGATTCTCCGAGGGTGCTGTTTCCTGTTTCGAGGATGGAGCTCAGCTTTAACTTGGTGAAATGGATCCATCAGCAGTCTTCTTTGGGGAATTGTCCTCTGGAACTTCAATCGGCAGATAAGGTAGTCGTGAACGTTTATTGTATTTGAGTTTCTTAGCGATATCTGAGCAACCATTTTCCCATATTTTCTGTCCTCATGTATTTTGCCCTATATTCTTGTGTGAGATTCCTATTCTCAGTACACCTTGATGAGTTATGCCTTTTTCGACGATTTATTAAGACATTGTTATGTCATGGGCATAGTTAAATGATTTTGGATCAGTTGAGACTGATATTTAGATATTTCAGTAATTTGCTTATTTTGGTAGTCTCGATTTGACTATATGTTAATGATTTTCATGGCAGATTTAAATTCAGACAGCGTGTCACTTTATTAAAGTAATTCTACCCCAAGTTAATTACTTTGACCAATTTTCTGTCATCATCAAGAAGGAAGAACATTTAAATGATTTTAGAGCGTTAAAATCTCTTACGTTGTCGACGATCTTGGAAATACTAGTCGTTATTTGAAATGATTGCAACACAGACATTTATCGTCAGTTATGAACGACCATTGCATCATAGACAATTTTGTGAAAGATGAACTTTAATTATGAATTATTGAATGCATTAAAGTCATGAACTTTTGTTAGGAGTTTTTTCTCAATTAGAGAGTTGAATAATAATGTTTGCATTCCACAGTCTAATTGGATTCTATTCGACTATTTTTCAGTTTAGTCGCACTTTGTTTGATGATAGTATTTTTATACTACAATACTTTGAAGATGATAATCTTAAATTTTGATAGACCAGAGAGGCGTATATAAGCGTATTCACTGTTAAATTTGTTTGTGATGGGCAAATTTTTACTTCATTTCGATTCATGAATGAAATCCACGAAAGTTTAAGATAACAGTTTTGAAACAATTAATGATTATAAGAATTTTTGAAGTGGAAATATGAATGTATAATCGCTAGTTCAGCGGACGTGTTGAAAGTCGATGATGTATAATGCCCTTGAAGTAAATGAAGGAGGTTCCCACAGTAATTAATGATGTTGAAGAATTTGTTAGTGGAGGTTTTTGTAAGTTCTGTGGAAGATTTTGATGCCGTATATATTAATATATGATGAATTCTGGGCCTATTTTAATGCAGTTTTGTGCATTTTTTTGTAAGCGAAGTATTTTCCGCCGGAGTGTATTGTATTTGTCCTTTGAAAATTAATCAAGTGAATTTACTGTTATAATTAACAAGAGTATTGAAAGAATCTGAGATAAGATTTTGAATGAAGATTACCGTCACAAATAATTATAATAATTATTAAACCTTTATTAAACCAGATTGTGACATTAATATGTATAACTAACCTTCATTGGTCGATTATATTGACACGATTATGAAATTACCAACCGGATGAACATGTGGTTAAATGTATTTCTTAAAATTAATAATTTGAATAATTTAAATGTTAATATTGTAAATAATGATGTAAATATCATTGACAATAATGTGGAACGAAAGTAATGTTAGAGGCGTGTTTAATTTTTTTTTTGTCTTCGACAATATTATAAACAATTTCTAATTGTTATAAACATTTATGAGTTTTTGTTATAAACATTTAAGAGTTTGTTTTATACTCTAAACAATGCTTATTAAACATTTGGATGATAATTTAACAAGTTTAGGGATTGTCAGAATAATCCAGTGGTATGTGAGTAAAGCATTTGAAAGATTTGCGTAACAATATGAGTTGTCTTGCGGACATTTAAACCTTTTGAGAGGGAGCTGGATTCTTACGCAACGTGGCATGACAAGTGAGCCCATTTGACAGGTGTGCGTCAGGTTGAAGGGTAGACCGCAGCTGGCCAGACAACTGGTTATCAGCGGGCAAGGTCGTCTACATTCTGGCCTTGTGCCTATATATATCAGTGTCATGTTTATTAAAAGAAAACAAATGCTCTATATGTGTCTTGTCCTGACTTCCTTTTCCAGTCCAAGTGTGCTATGAATGTTACGTTATTTTGAGCTCGTGGGAGCTAACATGTTGTATGATAACTTTGCAAGTCCTACAGGAGGACATAGTCAGATTGACATGGGCTACTGATAGCCACATTTATTTTGTTGAGTGTGTTAAAATCATACCCTTTATTTGAAATAAAGCTTTTGTACAGTTCAAAGTTCTCGTCTTCGTTCTGGTTCATTTTTAAATGTCATGGTGAAGGTTATTGTGGGAGCATACTTTAGAGATCCTGTTGTCAACCCAATCCCCGAGATTATTTTTAAGAGGTAAGTGAAGGTAAGTATGAACCCCCGTCTATTTTGGTGTGTTCCACAATAATTTCCTGTTAACTTCTGTGCTCAAATCTCGGTAGTATCTGTCAGTGCCATTTTCATTGGTGTAGCTGAGCCGGTGCGGTTGATTATTGGCAATCCGATTGAGGGGGCGGATATCTGACAGCCTACTATCCGGGTAAACGGGGACAGTACCAAACTTGAGAAATGTATATACTAGAATTGCTTTCTGTGACCTTGTTCATGAACACCCTGTACAAAATCAAACAATAATATTTCATATTTATTGCTAGAAAGTGTGTCCTGGGTTCGATTCCGGCTCTGTCTCGAAATTTGAACAGTGGTATGAGGACTGGAACGGGGTCTACTCAGCCTCGGGTGACCCAAATGAGTCGAGGGGGTTCGATTCCCACCTCAACCAACCTCAAATTGGTTTTCCGTGGTTTCCCACTTCGTCTTCGGGCAAATGCCGGGATGGTTCCTACTCTAAGGCCATGGCCGCCTCCTTCCAACTTCCTAGCCTAACCGTCCCACTCTTCCCATCCCTTCATCAGGCCCCCTGTTCGCTTTGCAGGTGAGGCCGCCTGGAGTAGTGCTGGTCACACACACCAGTTGTATTCCTGACTCAGAGTCTCAAGCTCCAGGACACTGCCCTCAGTGGCGGTAGAGGTGGGATCCCTCGCTTAGTCCGTGGGAAAAGCCAACCCTGGAGGGTAAAACGATAGCGAAAAAGAAAGTGGCTTAGGAAGGTATGATATTTGTTTGGTGTAAGATGAGCAACCATCGACCAAACGTAAATAACAGAAATTTGTTCTTGAAATTTGTTCATTTCATTGTGTAAGCTAAGCCATTGTCACATCCCAGTGTCCTTAGAGGTGATGGTTATCCTTTGAGGAAATCATGGCTGCCCGCAATAGTTTCATCACCACCAACTTCTTGGTCTCAGGAGGACATGGAGTAACTATTTGGTTCGACATGGCTTCCTATCTTATGCCATTTAAATATGGAGGCTACATGCCATTGTTAACTCATTCTTTCTTTCCTTCTTTCTTTCTTTCTTTCTTTATTTCTTTCTTTCTTTCTTTCTTTCTTTCTTTCTTGAGAAACCGTGATAAAGGGACAATCAGTTGTCTTGAAACGTCGGTATTTAATGATTCACTCGATCCAATAGCCCCAAAGCTATATTATGTATAGGCTACTTGTATTAGTTATGATCACTCACAGTCTTCTTCTTTCTCTTTACATCATTTCCACTCCTATGAGGGGTCGATGTTTCTGACAGCTCTCCTCCATTTAACCCGATCATGCACATCCTCTTCTGACAACTGTTTTTCCCTGAGGTCCTCCCGTACACAATCCATCCGTCTTCGTTTAGGTCTGCCTCGCATTCTCACTCCCTGTATTTGCATGTCGAGCATTTTCCTCCCCACGTAGGATTCCTCCCTTCTTCTCACATGCCCGTAGCACTGAAGTCGCTTTTCTTGTATCTTCTTAGATATTTCCACAACCTTCAATGTTCCTCTTATTTTGACATTTTCCACTGTATCACGCTTAGTCACTCCACTCATCCACCTGAGCATTTTCATTTCCGTGACGTCAAGCCTGTTTGTGTGCGTTTTGCGTGCAGGCCATGTTTCAGAACCATACAGCAATGCAGGTCTTACGACAGTTTTATACATTTTCCCCTTAACCTTTGGCTTGATCCTGTGGTCACAGAGCACTCCTGACATTTTCCTCCAGTTCATCCATCCTACCTGAATCCTGTGTGACACTTCCACATCCAGATTTCCATCTCCAGTCACCACCGAACCCCAGTATTTGAACTCATCCACTCTGTTTAACGTTTCCCCTTGCATTCTGATCTCACAGTCTTGATCTCTATTGAACCTCATATACTCCGTCTTCTTCCTGCGAATCCTGAGTCCTCTGTCTTCCAAGGCTGCCCTCCACTGTTCCAGTTTTTCCTTACAGTATTGCCCCATTATAATAGTGATCATAACTAATACATATAATTTATTTCCAGGAGTGTTACATATTGATGTGTAACATCATTCCACTCGGTTGCTGGATATTTTTGTGGGAGTGATTTTTAAAAATGGGACGGAAGTGAGTAAGACACACTGCCAGCTGGATCGCATCCCTCCTGGCTAGCCTTTCATGAACCACTATAGGAATACCCTTTACTGTCAAGTAGGCGTATTCATAACTAATTTAAAACTCAATTCCACGCAGGAACATTATCGAAAAAAAAGCAAAATATTAAAGGAGCATAAAAAAATACTTTCATATTATTACCGGCACGTGAAAATGAGTAACTGCCTTGTACTGTAAATTTCTGTGGTTGTAATGTCTGTGTGGATACTGAACCCTTTATCCACAGGCTGTATAAAGGATTCTAATAAATTATTCATCTTCATGTGATACATTTCTACAGACAGCAGATATGAGAGCCAGACGGAGTTGGGAAATGTTGAGAAATCAGTGGCAGAGAGAACACAATGGTTTAAGCTCCTGTGGTATTTTTGAAAGTAGCATGATATTCATGACGCATCGGACAGGTGCAACTTTTAGCGCAAAGAGAGGCTTGGGTACGCACAATATGGCTTGTTGCTATGAGAGTTGGCGCCAAGAAGAAAATTGAATGCTACAATGTAATTTGTCAATCTTCAGGTTAACCACTCCCTGTGGCAGGAATACAAGTAAGAGCGCGCGAAGATCTACAAGAGTCTGAACCAATAATATCAAGACGCCCTGTTTAAGCGGCAACTCGGCGTTATAACGCATCCTGGTGAATTAACGCGGGAGTTATCTACGGATTAATTCCACGATCGATTCGAGCTAGCTACAGCATAATCGTAACCTCCACATTGCTACGAACTCAATGATACCGATCGCATGCTAGTCTGATAATTATTATGGAATTTTTTTCCATAAATCCCCTTCCATGCCTACTCTAGCCAGTTTCATTTATAAATGGTCCAGGAAGCTTCGAGAGATGACTTTTATTTGAGCATTTGAGGACCTAAGGCCTTTATTCAGGTGTCTGAGGACACGAGGCATAACTCTGCATTATTTTTCATGTGTGTGAACATGGAACATTTTCTTCAAGATATAAGTGTAACTTCAGTGATTTATTTGTAGTCCCAGTACTACCAGATAGAGGAGTTCATCGAAATAATTCACCAATAGACGGTCAAGGAATTTAGTACTTGATCGGTGAATTTAATAGGAAATATATCGTGTGTGTATCTGACAAACTTTATTTTAACTAGGCACGAGATGACGTCTAGGAACGAGGGAGGATCTTGGAACCAGCAGGACATTTGCCAGAAGATGTCGATGGCGAGCTAAGCATTTTAAAGGAGTGATGGCTGGGGATGTTTTCCTGACGCTGTTATATAGGAATGAGTAAAAGTGAATTTATTTATTTATTAAATCAGCTATGGTTTTATGGGACGTATTTTTGTAGATATTTGTTTGCTTGTTTGGTAATGTAGATTCTTAGTTATTGTTTACTGACACATTAAGTATGGGACAAGCTGAGCGCTTTGTATTTTGTAAATATTGTGATTTTGTATGGTTCAACTGTACGGGGCTATGCGCAGCTCGTGCTCGCATTCGCTTGCGTAAATCGCGGTCAAGCATTATACATTCGGAAGTATGCCTTATAACAAAAATGGAACTGAATTAATTTTGAGATTAAAAATAGAATTTGGAGGGTAAAGATTATTTGTGAGCAGAATTTATGATGGATCAGGATTATTTTGGTAATTGCTTTTCTAGCAGGTCTGTACGGGATGGCGCTCTTGCACCCGAGTTTTTGTTGTTTATTTTGTTTAATGTGTCTATGGACGCAATGCAGGTTGATCTGTTTTGAGCCGACCCAGATGATATGTTTGTGAGTGAGTCAGTCCAAGCTTTATGGTGTATAGTGTGATTTTATGATGTGTTAGCGGGAATATATCATTGAGATTATTCCGACTTTTCATATCAGCCCAGTTCATAACCTCGCGAGGCTGAGCTCGTGGTATATATTTGTGTTCTTGCCATCCAAGGGGATGAGTGAGATATGTCGTTTCGCGTTTCCAGATGGATAACGGGATCAGTGTGGTCCCATGTATAATTAGCACCAAGCTTGAAGGACTGAAAGAGTGAGTCGAGGCAGCGATGACTCATGGAAGGAGGGGAGCGCTCAAATCAGATAACAACTCAGCAATTCTTCTAGGTTTGTGCCGTGTCTTGTGTGGGGTTTCGCCTAGGACACCAAGCTAGGCTCATCGGCGGGCTCTTGGTGTCCCTGCCCGGACCCCCACAGGAGTGACGAACTGCGCGCCACCTCCCTTTATATAAGGTGCAACTGCACCACTTGACTACGAGAACTAAAAGCTCAAGTAGCCTTAACCTCCCTATGAAGGCTTCCAAAAAGATGGACGCAATGTAGGTTGATCTGTTTTGAGCCGACCCAGATGATATGTTTGTGAGTGAGTCAGTCCAAGCTTTATGGTGTATAGTGTGATTCACAAGACACGGCACAAACCTAGAAGAATTGCTGAGTTTTAATTCACCGGCCGTGAAAGCCAATATACCATCTTTTCAGATAACAACTGTTTGTCATTAGTAGCAGGCCAGGTTCCTGTATTTCAATATAAGATGTTATTTAAATTCACAAAAACCCTGATCGGTTATAAAGAGTATTTGATTGATTAAATGGGTGTTTTCCATGGTTTAAGGTATATTCCGAAACATCTGTTTGCCTGGCGTTTATAAAATGTAAATATAACTTTCAGCCGTTAGGCTTGTATTTTGTTGTTGTTGCTTAACTTCTTGTGTGTTTATTTTACGCATTCAATGACCCCATGTGGCATTAGGACGTGCGAGGCTGTGTTCCCAATTTGTGATGCGAGCTTTTTGGCCTATTTTTCGGCATGCTCTTTTTGTTTGTGTGCGTTGGCACCGGCTAGAATCTCAGGGAGGTTCTTCATCGTTTTGTATTATTAGTTCTTGCATGTGTCAGTAGTAATTATAGTGTGTTAATTAAGGGTGGGTCCCATAGCCGTAGTGTGATTTAAAAGATGCAACTCCGTGAGCAATATGACTGTTTCAGTTGTAAACGGACTCGCATCAGTACTCATTTTCTTATTAAAGAGCAGTACACCACGCATTATATAACTTCTTGACCAGGAAAAAAATGGACTTGCATCCATATGTTGTGAGGAGCGAGTTCTTACCGCTCAATTGTATGTTATGATTAATCATTTTGTGTGAAGCTGTATTCACATTGTTTTGTTGTGTGGAGCGATTTCGTACCGCTCAGTAATATATTTATTTCTTATGGGAGTGAAAGTCAGGGAGGACTTCCTTTTATTATTATTATTATTATTATTATTATTATTATTATTATTATTATTATTATTATTATTATTATTATGCACATAATTTTTCAGTCATTAAATATCTTTTATTCTACTTGTTATTCATTTTATTTCTAGTATAGCCTCTGTCATGGACGTTTCTATTCATTAGAGCATGTTGTTTTTGCGAACTTTGCTTTGAAAAGCATCCAGGACTGAGCACGACCCCGTAGAAAGAATCTTGATAAAACAATGCTTTATTGAAGGATGCAATACCATCTTGGTGAGGTCTCAGGTTCAAACCTTAGTCCGGCAATTTTTTTTTTTTTTTTGCTACCGGATTATCTATCATAACATTATGCGTCATTTTAACGGAATCTACATGAAATTACGATTTATCTAATTTTAATTAAAATAGTTTGCATCAAGCAGGAGTAGGGAAATTTGATTGTATTCAACATTATTTCTAGTAGTCTATAGATAGGCTAGAGACTATGGTTTCATTCCTCCTCTTAATTTACAATATAATATGTGATGTTTGCTCAAACAAGTGTGACAGTAGAATATGTCCAATTCAATCTATACATTCATCATAGTACCAGTATGAAAACGGAGCGTAAATTAACATTTTAAAAATGTCCAAGCTGTGTAGTGTGCCCGCTGGCCGAAGGTTTCGGGGAGCCACCGAGACCCTCTTCCAGTTAACACACAAGTATGGGGACGATACATTCATAGGCTGGTATAGCACAAAAGTCTGCACTCGGGGGTGTCGGGAATTAGTGAGGTTCGATCTTTAACCAGCTCAGAGGAATGCATCGATAACGAAACCAAACAAGAAAAGAGAGGTCAGTCTTAGGTTAAAATCACAAATAAACTTTATTCAGAATAGATCCCTAGCCTAGCATGAGAGTTGCAAACGGCTAGTCCGATACAATTCTGCCCTGAAAGAAATATAAAAAAAGTCCTGAACAACATCTAAATTGCTCTCATGGTCCTAATACAAAATTCGACAAAATGAACAAGCTAAGAGAATGGCACGTAAGATCAGCCCTATGCAATTACATCGAAATAACTTACGGGTGGATCAAACATCAAAAGAATTTACAGCAAAGCAAGACATTTACTTGTTTACAAATACTAGAACATTTACATTTAGTAGCAAGGGGAAAATTTGTCCTATGCTATGATGGTGCCATCTCTAACATTTATCTTTAGAGTTAAGTGTTTAGCTAGCCCTAAATATCATTAATTAATAAACGAGATACGTTTATTACTAAGAAAATCAAGCTATGTGCACAATGTTGCTGAATAAAAAAAACTATGCTAATACAACACAAATGCATACAATAATTCAGCACTCCTATGGTTGTGCAATTGGCACTGCCTACGTACTTGATTTGTCACTGTTTGTAACAAACGTTCATAGTGTCAAAGTGTTAAGAAAATAGAAAATATAGGAAAGCCTGCAAATGCGATAGTAATTAAACAATTATATCGACTCATATTGCTACTAACCTGATGTGTGTGCTTCAGTTATCACATCACGAATTAGTAGTCGACTAATCATGTAAAAATGTATCAAAATGTATCTACAATAGCTTAACAGCATCTAAGTGTTAACATTTGGTCCAGAAAAATAGTTTATTTTTAATGTTTATGAATTTTATTTAGGTTCAGGGGGAATTTATAAGATTTGTTAGTTTTCAAAACCCTATTTTTGATTGTTATTAGAGTTTCACACAATTATTTATTCCTGCAGGTATTGCTGTTCAGTTTATGGACCTTTAAAAGCGTTCAGTGTATTCAGGTAACGTTTGTATCCAACTTAAGCAAATAACTCAATAGTTCAATAGCTTACGAGACACCCTGTGTCTTCACCAATATTTCATCACACTTATTAGACATCCTATGTCTTCACCAATTACTTTACTCTTATTTTCGGATCCTTTGATCCAGGCGCCTTCGGTTTTTGGTACGACTTTATTTAGTTCATTACCACCGATATAATCACAATAACAATGTCGGAGGTATTCATCCACCGTCACGACTCATATAATACTCTTAATTTACAGAAGTGTGGAATCCTAATTGATACACGTTTGAATTGCTGGTAATAAAGTTTATGTGTACAAAACACATCCTGACAACGCTTTAAATAAACATAAAGGCTCCTAATACAAGCTAACTGTGTGTGTGTTTATAAAATTACCTCTTCCCTGAATAAATCGAACCTGCGTTCATTTGGTTACAAAATACAATTTCATTCATTTTAAAGAAATAAACCTGTTTTCAAGTATTGTTCTGGCCAATAAATGTGAGTAACGGAACTCTGCATTCCACTTGTAATAATGTCAAGAATCTCACAGCCTTCTAAAACAAAATATTAATCCACTGCCTAGAATCGAGTGTGCTGTGTAGTGAACTTGGCTCGTAGCCTTGGCCTTGATTTAACATTGTCAAACTAGTTTATTTGTCATGAGCCTGACAAAATAAAAGTTGATAATACTTGTTCTTAAATGATACGAATGAGCTTTGAAAATCCAGCCTTCCTGTCTTCTATAAATGTTTAATAACTATTAATTTCCACACGCGTCTTATAATTAGCTACCTGCATTGTGCACTAAATAAATGAAACCAAATTAAACTAAGTCTACTGTTTTCCACTCTTACAATACGCTATAAATATTTTATCTACAGATTCAGCGTCACTTGGTTCGAGTCCCGCCATGAGATGTTGTAAGCGGTCTCGTGTATGGCTTTAGGTTACCATTTCATTGTGTCTGGACATCCTCCGTCGCCAATTCCCCACGCATGATTTAGCAATCACATGCCATTGCGCGGTTGGAGTTGTATCTGAAGATCCGCTGGTTTATCATTATTGCGATGTTAGCGTTGGTAAAAAATGTAGCACATAATTAAATAAAACTGTCGCGCACTGCAGCTAATATGCGGTAAAAAATTGCCCATTTTCACTCCGTCACTGGCTCTAGTTTCTGTCGCTTGTGCGACACTCACTCGTGACTTGCACTGATATTTACACAAGAAAATATGAACAAAAATTAAATCAAAATCACTGCCCATCCGGCAAATAAAGATTGTACTTGTAAGTTTTGTACAGTTATAAAGTTAGTTAAATACACAGTTTGAAGAACACTGAAACATGTGTGTGTGCGTGAGAATGAGACCATGCGGTCGCAAAGTTTTCTTCGCACAAGCCCTTCATTTCACCTCGGATAAATATAAAAATACTTCACGGTTTTCGTAGTGGTGAATGTCTTCAATCGTTCAATTATTACACAATGCCATGATGGCAATCCATATGAAAGTTATTTGTAGATTTTTCCTGCCACATGGTTTCCTTTCACTTGTGCTCCATCATGCACATGTTGTCTCTTCCACAGACGAATAGGAACTGGTGTTACCAAATATGGCGTGCTCTCAGTACATGAGCTGGCCGCGTAAATTGATAGTTTCTTCGATTTACGAAGTATGCTGTACTTCAAATATGCAGAATTACTTGATTATAATTATAGTAGGTTTTTGGAATGTGAAAAATAAGTAAAAATATAATCATAAGCGATATTGCTTCAGCTTCTTCCCGCCGCTCGCAGGGTATGTTCAGTTACATTTCAGCATAAGTTTTAGTCTCTGTTGCCTGAGCAAACATGCGTCAACGGGCGCAGTAGTATACGAGTAGGATAACATGTCAGATGTTACACATCATATGCGACTACTTTAAGGCTCGTATCTTTTTTAAAATTCATATATTATATACATTATGATCCGCCAGTCATTGGGCAAATTCTTGTTGACCGACTGAAGAGTTACAACTGACAGAGATGTTTATCACTCCCAACTGGCAGCGACTGTACACAGTGTTAGTCCTCTGTCAACAGCTAGGAGCACACAATCAATCTCATGCAGTGTTGAAGCAAATTCAGATCGGAATCTGATGGCAAGGAAACACGGAACCCCTGGATGCTGAAAGGTCGGGACATAACAAAAAAAGTTCATTGTTGTTGATTTATTTATTGTCTTGTGACGTCCATAACCTTAAGCCCCGTTTTCTGCGGTGAGTGAGTCTAGCCGTGGCCTTAAGTTAGGAACTATCCCGGCATTTGCCTGGATCAGAAGTGGAAAACTTTGGAAGACGACTTCTAGGATACTTGAGGTGAGTTTCTGATCACAAGGCTGAGTGTACCCCATTCTAGCCCACAGATTAGTCAATAAACATCAGTCAACAACAACTTAAATAGTTAAGCAAGTGTCTTAATTGTTATAACAGCTTAGGGAGTTAGTTAGTTATTGTTGTTTTAAGGGATGGAACTACGAGGTCATCTGCCCCCAGCTTAAGGAGCAAACAGCCTTTCTAGAACACGGCCTACGAGCCCAGACAACTTGTACATGAGTTTGTTGTAGCTAATTTCTTTACGGTGATGAGACTGTTTCTTCCTTTGCTTTACGAGTGCATGGCACGAAAGTACGAAACTGAATGTGAGCTATTTCTTAATCTCTTGCTACCATTCTTGGCTGACACCGAGGCGGCCCGGGTGTGATTCCCGACTCAGCCATGAAATATAATTCTGGTCTGAGGGCTGGAACGGGGTATACTCAGCCTCTTGAGGTAAAACTGAGAAGAGGTGGGTTCGATTCCCACCTCAGCCAACCTGGAAGTGGTTTTCCGCGGTTTCCCACCTTTACTCCTGGTAAATGCTGGTAATGTACCTAACATAAGGCCACGGCCACTTCCAATCAAAAATCATACCTCGATTACAAATACACACACTTTTACAAACATCACAGTTATCTAGGTTATCAGACAACTTTCACACACACACTCACGCACACCCACTGACATAGATCTACATGACCACGATGTCGCCAAGTCCCTAAAGGAATCAACAACAAAAGGTATTTTTCTAGCCAATATCGTACGACTCGATGTACCTGTATGCCAAACACCGGGAGTAGTATAGGTTGCGATAGGTCTTATTAAAAATAAGATGTTCAGTAAAGAACATATAGCCTACTTTCTCCTAAATGCATGGGTATTGTTATAATTCTTTGTCCTTTTCAAGGAGTATGATTGAATGTTGGTTGTAGGAGCTTGTTGAAATACAACGTGCTATAGGGATATTAAACATGAATATGAGGTGCCCTTTGCTAGTGCTACCTCTGTACCAAATTTCGTTCAATTCGGTTTCACCGTGTTTGAATTGATAGGGGGAATCGATTTGCACACATACTTGGCCACCATCTGCAAACTATTGGGCTGATGTTCTTGCAGTTTGGTCAGAATATGTTTCCCACATAAAGATATGGTGTTGCAAAATTAGGTAGAGACTAGATTATTAGGTTGGTCGTAATTACATTTTAGCTTTTAACATTTGGGTGGCCGCGATTACGTTTCCATCAAGATAGCGGTGATATAAAACATGACACTGAGGTGCCCTTTGCTAGTGCTACCTCTATACCAAATTTCGTTCCATTTGGTTTCAGCGTGTTTGAATTAATAGGGGGAATCGATTCTGACACAAAGATGGCCGCCATCCGCAAACTATTAGGCGAATGACCTATTAGATTGGTCAAAGGATGCTCCCTCCATAAAGGTATGTAGTTGCAAAATTTGGTAGAGATCGGATGATT
The DNA here is from genome assembly GCA_946902985.2 of Meconema thalassinum. Lineage (NCBI taxonomy): Eukaryota > Metazoa > Arthropoda > Insecta > Orthoptera > Tettigoniidae > Meconema > Meconema thalassinum. Next base: position 147,407,094 of record OX336390.1, on the reverse strand, counting down.
AGGTTAATCGTAATTTGATTTAAGCTTTGAACATTCGTGTGGCCGCCATTACGTTTCAGTCAAGATGACGGCGATATAAAACATGACACTGAGGTGCCCTTTGCTAGTACTACCTCTGTACCAAATTTCGTTCCATTCGGTTCCACCGTGTTCGAATTAATAGGGGGAATCAATTTTGACATAAAGATGGCCTCCATCCGCAAACTATTAGGTGAATGACCTATTAGATTGGTCAAAGGATGCTCCCTCCATAATGGTATGTAGTTGCAAAATTTGGTAGAGATCGGATGATTAGGTTAATCGTAATTTGATTTAAGCTTTGAACATTCGTGTGGCCGCCATTACGTTTCAGTCAAGATGGCGGCGATATAAAACATGACACTGAGGTGCCCTTTGCTAGTGCTACCTCTGTACCAAATTTCGTTCCATTCGGTTCCACCGTGTTCGAATTAATAGGGGGAATCAATTTTGACATAAAGATGGCCGCCATCCGCAAAATATCAGGTGAATGACCTATTAGATTGGTCAAAGGATGCTCCCTCCATAAAGGTATGTAGTTGCAAAATTTGGTAGAGATCGGATTATTAGGTTAATCGTAATTTGATTTAAGCTTTGAACATTTGTGTGGCCGCCATTACGTTTCCGTCAAGATGGCGGCGATATAAAACATGACACTGAGGTGCCTTTTGTTAGTACTACCTCTGTACCAAATTTCGTTCCATTCGGTTGCACCGTGTTCGAATTAATAGGGGGAATCGAATTTCACACAAAGATGGCCGCCATCCGCACACTATTACGCTGATGACCTATTGGTTTGGTCAAACGATGCTCCCCCCATAAAGGTATGTTGTTGCAAAATTTGGTAGAGATCGGATGATTAGGTTAATCGTAATTTGATTTAAGCTTTGAACATTTGTGTGGCCGCCATTACGTTTCCGTCAAAATGGCGGCGATATAAAACATGACACTGAGGTGCCTTTTGTTAGTACTACCTCTGTACCAAATTTCGTTCCATTCGGTTGCACCGTGTTCGAATTAATAGGGGGAATCGATTTTCACACAAAGATGGCCGCCATCCGCAAACTATTACTCTGATGACCTATTGGTTTGGTCAAAGGATGCTCCCCCCATATAGGTATGTCATTGCAAAATTTGGTAGAGATCGGATGATTAGGTTAGTCGTAATTTGATTTAAGCTTTGAACATTTGTGTGGCCGCCATTACGTTTCCGTCAAGATGGCGGCGATATAAAACATGACACTGAGGTGTCCTTTGCTAGTGCTACCTTTGTACCAAATTTCGTTCAATTCGCATTCACCGTGTTCGAATTGATAGGGGGGGACAGACATTCAGAGTACACACACTCACACACACACACACACACACAGACACACACACACACACAGACTCACACACACACATACACACACACAGACAGACACACTTTTTTCGCCCTGTGTTGATCTCATAAGTCTACTTTCATTTTTTGCAAAAATCGAAAGTAGGCTAAATAAAAAATGCAATAGCCTATCTTACTGACCAGTATTTTTGTATTAAGCTAATTTGGGATCGCTGTAACTAATAATCACATGTATCAGGTGATGGTTGCAATCTTCTATAGTAATTTAATAAAGCTGAAGAGTTTGTGTGATTGTTTGTGTGTTTATGTGTTTAAACGTGCTAATCTCTGGAACTACCAGTCGGATTCGAAAAATTATTTTTGTATATGATAGCCTGATTCAAGAGGAATACTTTAGGCTATGTAGCATTAGGCTACACCTCTCAGTTTACCTTAAAGATTGTTTTTTGTTCAGTAAGTCGGAAGAATAAGCTCTCCAGAACGGCTTGAATAATACCGAAGTCTATTGTTGCCATGTAATGCGGGCCAAATCATGTCGCCCCTACCAGTGTTCTGGTGCAGAATTGCGAGCTGCTTATAAATTGCAGTCACGGGGAGTAATTAGTGCAAACAGATTTCTTATGCCCCTTAAAACAGTTATCATCATGACAATAGTATGCCTCTGTATAAGGGCGATGGTATTGGTGCAGTATACTGAGGTTATCCGCTGTAATAAACATTGGTGTTTTCAAATTAATTTTCATTTATTCCGATCCTTATCCTTGAGTGCTCCAGTTCTGTAAAACAAATAAATCCACCGGGCGAAGCCGGGCACTACTGCTATTAAACAATAAACAGTAAACAGGGCTAAAAGATCAGGACGTCACAAATCAATAAGCACCTACCACTACAATTGGTAGTGTGTAGCTAAATGTGTAGGTAATTTGGCTAGAAACGCTCTATTTAAGTTCCAACATTCGCCACAAGGTGACAGTGGCATCTCTGGCAACCAAAAATGGAACTACTTGAAACTGAACATGATGGGGAGACTACGGGCGTTCAATAGGGATGTATAGAACTAGCACCGATAGAGCGCACTGCTGTTGTACTGGGTAAGCGCAAGGCGCTCTTCATTTGTCTCATGTGTTCTCATGCCGCTAATATCCACGAATTTAAGTTGTTTAAATGGCTATTTTCGTGACTATGTCGAGCTATTGCAGTGTTCCTCTTTGCAAAAATCAGGAAAATCCGATTTCGTGTCACCAATTTTAACAAAATAAAGAAATGAGGAAGAAATGGTTGCATGCTATTAGAAGGAAACATTTCGGTTAGAAAATCTGACCGAAAATATTAAAGTGTGTTCCCATCGTTTTCAACTCGATGACTTCACGAAAACTGTGTTGGGCAAGTGTGATTTACAAAGGGAAATAATTCCTACCTTTAAACTGAATAGACATATCGATAACAACCACTGAATTTATGCGTTTGTATTTGAAGGTGAGAGAGCAAGATTAAAACCGGGTACTGTTCCATCGCTTTTTCCGTGGACCACGAACAAAACAAAAATAAGGAAGAGGCCATACACAAGAAAATTGCCAGTTTACCACGATAAGCCTACAATATCGGAATCTGCATAAATTATATCCATTGAAGTACGGTACGGGAAGAAATCGTCAATATACAGGAAGAAGTGAATGTAACATTTGTGACTCCTATTTTCAAAGGCATCAATACTCGGACAAATACTTCAAGAATAAATGTCACAACATTAACAGTCAAAAACGTATTATGGTTGGTTTCTTGAAATCAGAATTAATCGTCAACTTACATCTGCCCGACGGAGAATGTGGTACCGGTAGTGACTGACTTCTACATTCTTGAGTCATAGGCCTAAGTTAGCCAGATGAATGGAAACAGTTCATGGCCTTAAAACAGGGATTCTCAAACTTTTTAAATACTGTACCCCTAAGTCGTTTCCAAGGGGTACGGAAACGATTTGTATTAAGAAATTGGCAAATTACAAAAGAACCAAACGTTGCGATGCATTTTGAGGTAAACAATACCGGTATCAACTTTCTTTGATTATGTTTACCTTAAAACAAGACCGTTTCATGTACGCTATCAACCAAAAAAATACACGAATCGAAGTCTATAAGCAAGGGGAGCCAGTGAATATTTAAATCTCTATTTATAAAAGGAAGATTATAGTTTTACGTGACCGTTAATCTAGAGATCATAAGGCACAGAGGACTTCCTCTTTACGTGGAATCCGAACAGGACAAGGCATTTCACTTTGAAAATCTCACATGCATTGACCGGGAAATCTCCATTTATGATTTAAGTCTTTTGGAGATATAGTCTATTTATCAATATAGGCCTACAATACTCAAGCATGCTGACTCCTATTCATAATTTGAATAATAAAGCGCGTTAGAATTTTGTTATTACCGCTGTAGCCTACTAATTCTTCCCTCCTCCCACTGGTTTTAGCGCCTCTAGTCCATATCTCATTTTACGGCTGTTTAACACTTAAACGCTGAAAATCGTTCATAATATATTAGAGGATATACCTATATAATTAATTGATATAGTCTTGGAATAAAATTAGAGAAGATATAATTTACTTTAGCTTAGAAAACTCGGTCACAATCTATACATTCCTCGTAGCTGACTGGGGGAAACATAGGACGATCGCCTTGCGCTTACCCAGAGCTACACGAGCGCTATCTGGCGCGAACTTTCTCAGGCTACATCCCTATTAAAATACCCCGCCCTGGCCATTGGCTGCAATTCACACATAATAAACAATACTCTCGCCCCAATCTCTAGCCATCCTAGATTCGGAACAGAGAGTATTCTATATCTAAGATACGTAATAGTACATTATGCAAAGAGCCTATAATGGCAATAATTTAGACATGAGTGTGCTTATAAAACGAGCGAAGCGAGTGTCTTAATTGTGTTTATGTTCGACCCTGACTATTATATGTCAGAAAACTGTACTATAATGAGGCTCATTATAACACTATTTTTCATTATGAAACAGTTTCTCCCACCAATCAGAGCTCTAGAAACAGTTGTTTGATCAATTAGATAATAAGATGCATTGAGTTCCACGGCCTTCTAATTTAAATTTCAGTGCCTGGCCTAGTGTTATAGTAGGGTAATCGAGGAGGCCATGGTCAAATACAAGGCATTCTCTGCGTCTCATGCGCTCTGTTCAGTACAAAAAACTGGCGAAATCTCGACAGATATTTATGAATATTTATGTTCGAACATAAAATAGTTATAATAATTATCGTCGAACATAAACAGTCGTATGCAACACGCCTATAATGGTAATTAAGACACTCGTATGGAAATTATAAAACTCGCATACGCTCGTTTTATATACATACTCGTGCCTTAATTATAGTCATTAGAGGCTCGTTTCATAATGTACTATTTAGTTACCACTATAGGCGAGTTGCATTCGACTGTTTATGATCGACGATAATTATAACTTTATTATATGTTCTAACATAAATATTCATAAATATCTGTCGAGATTCAGTCACTTGGGTTTGCTATCTGTGCTTTACAAGTTCTCTGACCCACGCATGCACTCTGTCTGCTTGGCGATGACATATGTTTACTGCCTGTCGTCACCAATGAGCAGCAGCATTCACTCAAACTCTCATCGAAGTCTTACGACAGCAATGCCATGTGTAGAAATTGGTGTTGGGGATATTAAGGTACAGTGCTATTTCTTTTCTCATATTCGCCAGTTCATTTATGCGAACATATCGGACTTTCCATGTCGGTACTTTATATAGAAGTATGGTGTGTTGCAATCTTCTGGACGTAGATTCATATATTTCCTGCATATGTCATATGAGATGACATTTTCTTTTTACCGTAATGGTTCATGGTGATTTTGTCATTGTGTTTGGGACTGTACAGTAACTACAATGGTTGATCCGATATCCTTTACATTGTCGACTTTCATATCATGTAATTCATGTCCTACATGTTGGATTTTGAGCGCATGAGTGAAGCTATCGTTACCTAATTGGTCAATGAATGAGCTCTGATAGGTTGGAAAAACTGTATCATAATGAAAAGTAGTACAGTACATTAATGAACCTCATTACGATACAGTTTTCTGACATATAACTTACTATTTACATTTGGACATCGTCGAACATAAACAAAATTGTGGCTCTCATTACGTCATGGACGACACTTATGTTTTAACTATAAACACAACATAAAACACAGTTGAAAATTAGCTATGAAAACAACGCTTAAATTGTGCCTATCGTCTAGTTGACCTATCCAGTTGAAGTCAATACCTCGATGCTTAATTGCTTTCCAAGCAAGCAACATTTTCCAAATCCACGTATTGCTATGCATAGGCCTACATGTTAAATTATTATTTTCTACTGTCCACCTTCTCGTGAAGCGGTAAGCGTTCTTGGCTATCACCCTTGAGGTCCAGGTTCGATTCCCGACTCTGCCAAGAAATATATTTGGATCTGAGAGCTGGAACGAGGTACACTCAGCCTCTTGAAGAACACCTGAGACGAGGTGGGTTCGAAATCCCATCTCAGCCATCTTGGAAGTGGTTTTCCCTGATTTCTCACTTCCACTCCAAGGAAATGCCGGGATGGTTCCTAACTTTAGGCCACAGACGTTTCCTTCTTAATCCTCGCCTGAATAGGCCTACAATAACACATGCTATCAGGTCAATTCTGTACACACACACAAACACATGGGGCTATATATATCCACGATCTTCATACCCCTCTAATTATAAAACGTTAAATTGTTTTTTTAGCGTATGGCTTTTAGTGCCGGGAGTGTCCGAGGACATGTTAGGCACGCCAGTTTTTGTAGCTGCTTCGAGACGGACACCCAATGGGTGAGCTACAAGTACCGTTGGGAGGGAAGTTGGAATGTAAGGACGAGGAGTGGGAAGGTAGCGGCAGTGGCCTATAGTTAGGGACCAACCCCGGCATTTGCCTGGAAGGAAGATGGGAATCCACAGAAGACCATCTTCAAGTTTGCCGGCGGGGGGATTCGAACGGCTAACTCACCCGGTATTATTTGTGTTAATATGGCATTACATTCAAAAACACACCTAACCTGGAGCTTACGCTCCGGACACTCTTGCTTGCGGCCAATGGTCTTGTGGTTCGGTAAAATGAATGCACGGGTAGGTTACCCACTTGTTTTCCAAGAATGTAAGGACAACAAGGAGACCATCGCAAATGGTCTCTAAAGGGATCATCCCCTTCTTCCCAGTGTGAAAGTTCAATACGACAAAACACACAGCGCACCACATCTTCTCGGTTCAAGTAAAAAAAACCTGCTTTTGCAAGTTCATGCGTCGACAAAAAGCCTACAGGCCAGGATTCAAATGTTAACCAACGGTCATGTTCTGATTTTAAATTTAACCCACGTGGTAAACCAACTTGCTCTCTTGTTGTATTTGGTACTAACGCCATGTGTTATAATAAAACTTTTTCTTATTGTAAGTTATTAACGTTGCACAGAGTACTTTAAAGCACAATGTATGCTTGTTCACTGTCTGTTCATTACGTTAATGGCGCATGACGACACCTAAAAGCAAACAAAATAACCCATCACTCAATCAATCAATCAACCAATCAATCAATATTTGTAGATAAATCGTTAACATTAATTGGCATTAATTTATCAAAACACCATTAAAAATAAACTGTATGTTGGCACTAACAGTAACACATGTACTTATTTTCTTTTTATAAAGCTACAGTCATTTACATCTCCCCTTTAACCAATATATAAACAAAAATGAATGTCATGTCATTTTGTTCACATTATCATGTTCAAACCTGTGGATATTCGTTGAGTCCATAGGGAACCACCCATAAATTAAATTTAAATTTTTGTTTTTAGAAAATCCAACATGGCCTTGTACTTTTCCCAGTCAACAACAACATAGCCATTAATCAAGAAAGCAATAATCGTCCTAGTCATGTACAGGTAATGATTTTTTTTTGTCTACCAGTTTTCAGTAGTGGTAAAATGGAATAGCATTTTATGTTAGGCTTACCTGATTTTTAAATAGTTCACTGCCTGGAAACAATGGTTGCACTTTACTGCGTCTCGGGTTTTCAGCGACTGCTACGGCGGTAAGGCTTTTCTTTCCAAGTTTCTAAAAATAAATAAAATAAACCGTTATAAATACCTAAATTCAGGTTAGTACATGCATTTCATCAAGTAAAATATGAAACAAGAAAATGAATCAAGTTAGTTTAAAAAAATAATCCCACCTTCACTTGCAGTGGCTTATTGCTGTTTCCTTCTAGTGGGCTCAAAAGTGCAATGGTATCTTTTCTCTCAGACATGTAAGGTATACCAGTTATCTGCAAACAAATAAATAAATAAAAATCATTAATTACCCAATCAATAACTACAAATTTAAGGTTCATTAGCATTACATTATTAAAATAATCATTCATAGGTACTTACCAAAAAATAAAAGGATTTTTTCTTCCAAAGTTCAGTTCAGAGCTCTACTGTATACGTCTGTTTGCTAAAATGGCAAGTGCATTACTAACGCAATCGTTATCAGTTAGCCTAGCAACAGAGAGAGTTGCATTTTCTCAGCGTTGTGAACTTGAAATGTTGTCTCTCTCAAACGTGTTCCCACGCCTCTTTACATTCCTCAATCTGAATAAGATTCGTGTACCTTATAGTAGTTTCATGTTTTTAATAAGGAACCAAAATGCCTGCCTCTTATACATCGGTAGTACGGCTGTCTAGGAGCCAAAATGGCGGTCTCTCTGTTTAAACGCCAGACCTCCTAGCCTCTACCAGGTCTGTTTAAACGACAGACCTGCTAGCCTCTACCAGCCAAGTAACCTGACCCGTTACTTCCTGCCCACATAGACATTCTTGTGTTATCAGCAGTCGTCTGACAAGGCCTGGCCAGGTCATGGATTGAGTGTGAGCAAGCAAGACTGTGTGTGCTAGCAATGAAAACATGTGTGTCTCAAACATTTTACTGTAATAATAATTATTAGCAAGCGGCCATCCTCAATACATGTACACATTAATCATACACTTTCACTATGTCCAATGAATAGTTTATAAAATCTTTGGGGAATGACCTTACAGTTTTGGTGCTTTGCATTCACGCACATTGCTTGGTCGACCGAATGTTATAGGTTTTTATATTCTACAACCATTTGCTGTGCCAGACATGAACTTGCATTTTGTCACGTACGAAGCAAACAGGATGTAACTTGTTTATCCCTCATGTGGTTTCACATGTGTTCACATGCCTTTTGCTCTTCCCTGCCACCGCGATTGTCAGATTATTTAACCTTGAAGCGTCATCCGCGTCTTTGTCATTTTCCATTGCACTTGTTGTCAAGTCAGATCAGCGCATTCCAATAAGCTCAAATGACATTCACCTCCTGCTCGTCTGCAAGTTTGTTTTCTGTACTCGCTTCGACCAACATAGAACCAAGTTCTCATCACCGTTTACACGTTAAAGGTAAAATATCAGAAAAACGAACCCTCGCTCTGTCATACACTGACCCGCCGAAATAGCGATTGTTCTATTAAGCATGGTCCTTGTGGTTAGCGACAGGTTCGTTGAAACACACACCCAGCAGTATCGTCTCTCTCAACCACCAAGCTTCATGAACATTATAAACAGGTAAAGAAAAAAAACAGTTTTTTTCAACATGTATGGCGTTAGGCCTTTTGTGAATTATTTTTTGGAAAACATATCTACCACACTCGAAAGGGGGCGTTAGCCCGAGTCCTAGGACACCTCGCACACGTCTCTAGCGTTATTGGTTCGTGAGATATCGGCAAAATCACAAAAAAACACGTGTTTACCCCAAAATCGAGTTTCCAATTAAAAAAAAAATTATAACGAGTGGTCCAAAGCAAAGAGGACGTCACCCCGAGTCCTTGGACCCGTCGTACACACCTCTAGCATGATTGGTTCGCGAGATATTAAAAGCGGATGACCTTTTAGTTTTTGGTCTTTTATTTAAATAAAGAGCCTATAGGAAAGTAGGGGGCGTCACTACGAGTGCTAGGACACCCTGTATGTTCTAATCCCATGTTTGGTTAGCGAGATATCAGGTTCGGGGCAAATACGAGGAGGGTTCAAAAAGAAGTGGCGTAGAACCCGTGTTACCACACTACTACTTTAGCGAGATATCAGGTTCGGGGAAAATATGAGGAGGGTTCAAAAAGAAGTGGCGCAGAACCCGTGTTACCACACTACTACAGGTTTTTATCCTAGAGACTTGAAATTTATTTTGGGGATAGAGGGTGTAGGGACCATTGATTTACGTCAAACAATTTTTTTGTAGAGTTCCTAGTTTCCAAAATATAGGATTTTCAAAATTCGAGTGTTTTCAAAAAAATATAAAAAATAAAAAAGTTTTATTATAGAAAATAAAGGTCATAAAGACCATTCGTTTGAGCCATAGCACAATGTTCTATCATGTTTGGTTTTCAAACTATCGCCTACTTTCTAAAACAAAAATTTTCAAAAAAAATTCAAAAATATAACGAGTGGTCCATAGCAAATCCTCCGTCAGCCCGAGTCCAACGACACCTCATTCGTGAATCTCCGACCACGGGTTCGAGAGTTATTAATTATTTAATATGAACGCCGCCCGAGCAACGGCGGGTGGCCTAGAAGTGCCACCACTCCACTACTAATAGTTTCGTCCGGACGGTCGTCTAACCCAGAAGCAACCAATAGTTTCGTCCAGACGGTCGTTTAACCCAGAAGCGACCAATAGTTTCGTCCAGACGGTCGTCTAACCGAGAAGCAACCAATAGTTTCGTCCAGACGGTCGTCTCACCCAGAAGCGACCAATAGTTTCGTCCAGACGGTCGTCTAACCCAGAAGCGACCAATAGTTTCGTCCAGACGGTCGTCTTACCCAGAAGCGACCAATAGTTTCGTCCAGACGGTCGTCTAACCCTGAAGCGACCAATAGTTTCGTCCAGACGGTCGTCTAACGCAGAAGCGACCAATAGTTTCGTCCAGACGGTCATCTATCCCAGAAGCGACCAAGAGTTTCGCCCAGACGGTCGTCTAACCCAGAAGCAACCAAGAGTTTCGTCCAGACGGTCGTCTAACGCAGAAGCGACCAATAGTTTCGTCCAGACGGTCGTCTAACCCAGAAGCGACAAAGAGTTTCGCCCAGACGGTCGTCTAACCCAGAAGCGACCAATAGTTTCGTCCAGACGGTCGTCTAACGCAGAAGCGACCAATAGTTTCGTCCAGACGGTCATCTATCCCAGAAGCGACCAAGAGTTTCGCCCAGACGGTCGTCTAACCCAGAAGCGACCAAGAGTTTCGTCCAGACGGTCGTCTAACGCAGAAGCGACCAATAGTTTCGTCCAGACGGTCGTCTAACCCAGAAGCGACCAAGAGTTTCGTCCAGACGGTCGTCTAACGCAGAAGCGACCAATAGTTTCGTCCAGACGGTCGTCTAACCCAGAAGCGACCAATAGTTTCGTCCAGACGGTCGTCTAACGCAGAAGCGACCAATAGTTTCGTCCAGACGGTCGTCTAACGCAGAAGCGACCAAGAGTTTCGTCCAGACGGTCGTCTAACCCAGAAGCGACCAAGAGTTTCGTCCAGACGGTCGTCTAACGCAGAAGCGACCAATAGTTTCGTCCAGACGGTCGTCTAACCCAGAAGCGACCAAGAGTTTCGTCCAGACGGTCGTCTAACCCAGAAGCGACCAAGAGTTTCGTCCAGACGGTCGTCTAACCCAGAAGCGACCAAGAGTTTCGTCCAGACGGTCGTCTAACCCAGAAGCGACCAATAGTTTCGTCCAGACGGTCGTCTAACGCAGAAGCAACTAATAGTTTCGTCCAGACGGTCATCTATCCCAGAAGCGACCAAGAGTTTCGCCCAGACGGTCGTCTAACCCAGAAGCGACCAATAGTTTCGTCCAGACGGTCGTCTAACGCAGAAGCAACCAATAGTTTCGTCCAGACGGTCGTCTAACGCAGAAGCAACCAATAGTTTCGTCCAGACGGTCGTCTAACGCAGAAGCAACCAATAGTTTCGTCCAGATGGTCGTCTAACCCAGAAGCGACCAAGAGTTTCGTCCAGACGGTCGTCTAACCCAGAAGCGAGCAATAGTTTCGTCCAGACGGTCGTCTAACGCAGAAGCAACCAATAGTTTCGTCCAGACGGTCGTCTAACCCAGAAGCGACCAAGAGTTTCGTCCAGACGGTCGTCTAACCCAGAAGTGACCAATGGTTTCGCCCTAACAATGACTTTCAATTAAATTAACCTCCTGAAAATAAAGCATAAACATTCGCAACTTACCCCCAAACCTCGCCCACTCGTGGACTTGAACACACGTGACCATATTCACATGTGACCACATACTGTTTTTAACCTCATACCAACATAAAACATAAAAACAGTAGAGTTACATAACTGCGAATCGTGGCACTTCATAAAACAAACAAATATTTACGTTGTTACGTCATCGGTGACATTATTGACAACAATAACACATTTCCGTAGACACGTACGTATCGCGGTATAAACTTGACCCCAAAAAAGAAAACTTCCTCAACTGGGATCATGTGTCGAACAATCTACCACTGATGCACCGATGAATCTAATTCTGTAATATAAAATTAGTGTATGGGCATTACATTTGCGAGGTTATATTTTCCTCAGAGAAAGCAAGAAAGTCCACCCAAAGACTGAGTGATTCTCTTCCATAAGATTTATCAAGCCACCTTCCTCTCCATTAACACTGACTGTGATGAATTGACTGATGTCCACGAGCGCGTACAGTGTCCACATTCACCCAGGCAATTAAATACTATTTAAGGGACACTAGGACTGAAATTTTAGTGAAATATGTGAAAAATATCGATTTTCTGTTTTTTTTATATTAATACTCCCCTATCCCCCCTGTGGATTAGATAGCATTGTTTTTATCCGAATTCCGCCATTTTTTAAGCCCTAGCGTAGCTTTTAAATGCCTTGTGTGCAGTCCTTTAAACGTCCCAGCACAGTAAGTGTCCTGAAGGTTCTGAGTCTTGGTGCATCTACAATTGAAGTACAATATCGCAGCAGGTAATACACCACAGAGTCATGACAAAATGGCTGTAAATCTTTAAGAACCCTTAATTGTCAAGATTATGCCTGTTTATCAAAGGCTGGCATCAGATGAGCTACTATCCAGATACATCCGGGGTGCTACTGAAAATCAGAACGAGTCTCTGCATTCTGTTATCTGGAGGAAGTGCCCAAAAGAGATTTTTATTTCACGGGAGAGACTTGAAATTGCTGTTTGTAATTCTGCAGCAGAATTCAACATGGGGTGTGGTGCAACTACAGAGTTGAAATAAGGAATAAGACAAACTTCAGTATCTCATGTCACAGCACAAACGCTTGAAAGATGTGACAGTCGTAGTGTACCCGTTCGTCCTGGGGATGCGATGACCCATCTGCTATTACATCGCATTCCTGGATTTCCAGGACAGAGCGGAGTTAAATGAACACCTAGTCAAATAAGGAATGTGTCGGAAATTCAGTTGAAATATCTCAAAAGCAGAGGGTAACACGAGATAAAGTATCTCCAGGGTCGTTACGGGTTTAAATTTAATTAAAAAAATACAAATATAAATGGGCGCCATCAACTGAATACCTAGCAAACCACATCCTTCCTGGTTAAGCCTTAATTAAGACAAGGAACGAAAATAGGAAAATCACATCATCATCAGATCACAACTAAGATAAAAACAAATTTAGTCAACTTTGATAGTCAGACAGACATATTAAACACTCATCCTACCTAAGAGCATGGTCGAATGCCAACGTTAAATTGTCATTGTCCAGAAAATCGAACCATCTCCATTCTACTCAAAGTGTATTTAATCCACATAAAATAGGAAAAATTTCTAAAGTTCTCTTGGGTTCTCAGGATCATCGTAGCACTAAGTCTTTGCGTCACTGACATTCGTGATAACTGAGACCTAATTTCTCTTTAAATTAACATCATGAATGTGGATGTAAAAAATATTATTAATCTGTCTAAACACACATATTATAATCACATATTTCAAATATCACATAATTTATGGATTGCATGGCATTATTCAAATGCTGAATATGTTAGTAAAATGCTCCTAAACATCGAATAACTAATTTACACTATTTACACTGTCATTAATCATTGCTTATTTGTGAATCCCAGAAAATCCACTATTCATTGGTTATAATCATCATCATCAAAATTAATTGTTTAATTCATCAACACAAGTTGCAATTCTTCAAATCATTCTCAAATAAATTTATTTAAATTCATTTAAATTTATTAATCATCAGCTTCTTTATTTAATTATCACCTTCCAATTCAGTTATTCATCATCTATTCAATCATCTAGCCTATTAATTTACTTAAGTCAGCTTATTTATTCAATCTTTAATTCATCCATTTATTTAATTCATTGATCTATTCCAAAATTTAATTTATCAACTTATTTAAATTTTATTCATCTGGTTATTTATATTTTTATTATTTCATCTAGTCATTCTGTTTTTTATTTCATTAGGTCAGATCATTAATATGCTTAATTTTCAGATTATTATTTCATTAATTATTATTATCAGAAAATCTTGTATTATCAACATTATTTATTTGTTTAATTTCCTAACAAATTGTTTAATATGGTTTATAGAACGTTGTCTTACAGTTTTATCACTTCCAAGTTATATCTCGTATATAATTATCATGCCAAAAAATATTATTGCCTTCACAAATTCACGTTGGATCTCACTATCCACAACTACACTATATATTTTCACTTCATCAAATATCACATTTGAATACCACAATTATTCCACAAAGCTCCATAAATATTCAGCGCATAGCATGAATCTCAAAATTATGCTAGACTGGGTTCGACAACCTCATGTCTGCTTCAAAATACATTTGCAATATTGCAACTTCCACTCGGCAACTTCCACAAAATGCCTATCACAAACTTCACTTAATCACGTTGCATGATCTACATAAAGTACATAACTGGCTTCAAATTATCAACGCACACAATCTCCAATAACTGTAATTAATCTGATCACATCTAGACAACTTCTTAAACAATTAGGAAAAATATATTACCTTAGTAATCGTAATCAAATTCAAAATCTGCTTTCAAATAGCATAAATTCTCTTTAAAATTCTCATAATTCACTTCACAGAAAAACACCAATGTGCTATAATCTCTCACATCGAAATATGCAATACTGATCTGCCTTAAAATAAATCTGACCATTAATGATTCATCTTATAAGATTCAATTACTTTAAATCCTTCTAAAAGGTATCAAATTCAATCATAAAAATTATCTAAAGCATCAACTGTATCAGCTGTTCAATGAAAGTACTCTCAAAAGAGTATAGCAACAAAATATTGGATTGGCAAACAAGAATTACAAAATGTAACCCTGCTGACATTTATTTTTAATTTATTTAACAACATTCGACTGATATGTGACTAGTAGTTCCTTGTTTGATCCTCTTACAATCTCAAGTACACTCGGATGATAAAAATGAGTCCCTCAATGGCAAGTAAGATGAGTAACCACCACACGATCGTATTAATACGAAAGGCCTTGCCCCGTCGTCTAACATGATAATGCCCTGAACGATGGGTAAAGATGTGTACCACCACGCAATCGTATAAATACGAAAGGCCCCATCTCGTCGTCTCATGAGTGAATGTACCAGATTGGAATCAACAAGTCTCTAGTTGTCATATAAAAGCGATATTCATTCACTTGAGTGAATAACATCTTAATATCTCCAAACAATCCAATGGAAAAATCCCTACTGATGAATAATACACACTCGCTAGTATGCAATGAACTGACGAAGTGATTTAAATAATCCAATTGCAGATCACGAGTTCGAAATACTCGTCACAAAAAATAACTATCCAAGAAAACTATCCTTACTGGAGAAATGTCTAAAAGACCAAACATCTGCTTAATAAAGCCAACCAATGGTGAGAATTTCGTATAATGGTGCCTGCCATATCATATGGTAACGCCATATTCTAGCAATACTCGGAGCAAATAATGTTTAAGCCATGTCTAAATAATCGTATAACTCCTACTAGAAAATATATACATGTATACCCAGTGCTCATGAAAAACTCATATTAGAAAGTCATAACTCTTACAGTACCTTCTCATATCAGCTGTTATTATATTTCAAAGATCGTCGATTATTCTTGTGTGTAATAATTTCTCGAAAGATCGACGTGAATATCGTTTCACCCACGCGATAACGATCGCCTTCATATCCCAAGTGAATCAGCTGTTAGACCTCCTCTTCTTCAGGAATCGAATCCATCGCTCCGTGGTGCCATCGCGTCTCTGTCTTCGTTTACTCCGACATGATGAACTGCATGTTATCCATAATGGATACTGTCCAAAATCTTACGTAAAAGTTCATAAAAGCAGCGTACCCCATATTCTTCCTTTATGTTACGCCACTGTCCCATATAATGTTCGGTTTGCTTGTTAAAAGTTCAATCTCCACAGCGGTTAAGTCTCACTTGCAGAAAATAAATTTTATTTATGAGAGTGTATAAGTTTTTGAAACACCCTGTAGCTGTGTTTGTACTCGATAATTTATGATAATTCATGAAAAAAAGAATTCTATTAATGCACATGCCAATGTTCATAAGTGCATATAATTGTAACAGTTCGTTTGCTTAAAAGCGTTAATGTTGTTTGGACCCCATGGTCGCTCTACATATTCCGTCATGAAATGCATAGTCGTAATGTAATTTGAATGTCTAAGTTCATAATTGCAGTATATTGTAACTATCTGCCTGCACAATTCTATTACTGAATACAAGTCCCAACTCAATGTTGTAACTGAATGTTGAAATGAAGTTCAGCTTCTTTAATGTTGCCTGCGTATAAAAGTCGGAACTAACCCGCTCGGATCTACTGCATTGTTCCAGAATGAACTATGTTTAAAGCCGGCCTCGCCATGCCGCTTCGCTATACTGTTCTGCGTTATAAAATGCAGCTCGAAATAAAGTTCTCAAACTCGTATTACAATGCTGTTCTGAACCCCGGCCTTTCTCCTCCGTACACGGCCCGTACAGCCTGCCGCATAACCGGTCTTCTCGCCGTCTGCCCTGCGTTGCTCGCCTTGGCCCAATGACCTACTTCCTGCTCTCTGCTTGGTTAAGTAATACTGTCTCCTTCGCTTTACGTAACAAGTGCTGTTCACCGCTCGACTTTACCGTACGCTCTGCGCATGTGTACCACTTCAGCTCGCTGGCTGAACTCGACTGCTTTCTCTAAACTGCATTGACCAGCTCCTACCTGGCGTGGTCACGTGATTCTCTCCCACCATCTACGGTCGTGCGTCACGAATATAATCTCGACCACCTTCATCTCGGCTATTAAGTTATACAATAACTTAAGGGATTATCTGTCTTTCTTCAAGTTATTATCATATATAATGCTTGTTATCTCTTCTCTTCTGAGATTATTAAATATACTGTTCCATAAAGATCTTAATAAAACTTTAAATTTCCTCCCATAATTCCATCTACTTGACTGGTAGTGCCTTCTTGATCCTTGGCCTTCTATGTCATTTTCAAACATTCCTCTCTACTCGATGTGAGCGCTATCTTTACAATTCTTCCCATAAATCTCAACTACGGATTAATGTCAGCTGGCGTAGCCGATAGCCTCAACTAGGTATCGGGTACATCTCTCCCGTACATCTCCTTTTTTTATCAGGCTCGAGAAAAAAAATACACTCTCAGGCATTCTATACACAACATACGTACTCGATAGCTCTATAATCCTCTTATTCAGCATAATGATACTTTCTAATGCTAGCTGCGTTAAAAGTCCCCACAACTTCACTAGTATCCATTCCCTCGATGTACTATATCTCCTTAAATTAAATCCTCTTCTTTGACATGCTACGTTTCAACAATAATGATGGATTCCCAATGATTAGTATTCTGCTTCTGCATTACTTTGTCGTTTATTTCTTCCATCTCCACTCGTGCTTGCTCGATTAACATCTCTAGTTATCTCTTCGGGTGGTGCACTAGGCTGTCTACTTTCTTGCCTTGTTCTCCCATATTCTCGATTGTCTTGTCTTTTATTTGGATCATTTCTTCTGCTATCCTGCCTATCGTTCTGATTAGATTGCTGACCTTGGTTCCAGTTGTATCGACCTCGATATCTATTATTGTACCTATTCCTATTCTGGTATCTGGAATTCTGATCATAGTTCCTGTATCTACTGTTTCTTGCGTCCTGATCGTATGGCCTCTCATATGGTCCTCGATATCGATCATTCCCGCGAACGTTGTGAATATTACTTCTATTCCCTTCGTTCCTTCTGTTTCCCCAGGAATCTCTTCTATCAGTCTGTGCTGCGTTATAGACAACTACCGCATTCACCTCTTGCGTGTTTCGATTCTCGTTCCGTGCAGTTCTGGGTGTTATTTGAGCGCTTGTGTAATCTAATCGTCGTAAGATAACGTCATAGTGCTCAAGTGTGTTCGCTCCCGATGCAATGAGTGATCGTTGTACCTCAATTGGCAACTGTCTTGCTATAGCTTGCAAAAACTCTTCTTCTGGCAATGGAGGAATCAAAAACTGCAACTTAGCCAATTGCGAGGTAAAGTAATTAGCATAATGCGTTGGATGTGACGTAGAGTAACGCTTCGAATACATTTCTGCTCTTACGTTCAGCTGATCCTCTGCACTCCAAAATCTACTTAAGAATAATTTTAACAACATTCCTTAAGAATGCTATGGCAAATTGTTCCATATTCGCAAAATTGCTCCTGAATGCGCGAAACCAAGTTAACGCTGGCCCATCTAAGGCGCGTTCGACTATCCTTAGTTCCCTTTCCTTGGCTACTCTATGTTCCGCCATGTAATCGCGAATATCCCTCAGAAACTCGACTGGTGTGACTCCTGTGTTTCCTGAAAACTTCCTTGGTTTGTCGTCCAAATTTCTGATGATGGTCACTGGACCTGAGTATCGTTCACTCGTACCAAACGTACTCCTATTCGAATTCGGATTATCTTGAGGGGTTGAACTAGCCCATTCGAATGTTACATTCTGTTGCGTTTGACGGTCTTCTCCCACGCTAACCTCTTGACTGTTCATACTGCGGTCTATCGGTGCCTGATTCATCGATACCTCCCCCGTTGTAACATTTTTACTTGTGAAACTCTCTATTATAGATTATATTTTAGTCATCCTATCTTCTGTTCTTTTTTCTACGGTCTTGACCTGAGTCTTCAAATCATCTAACGACGTAACATTCTGCGTTCTGTTACTCTCTTCTAAATCGTTCTTCAATTTGTCTATCTTGTCTTCGCATGTAGTCTTTACTGACGCGACTTGTTCCTTTAACTGATCAACATCTGTCCTAAACTGAGTTGAATCTATCTTCATCGCTTCCTTATTCTCAGTAAATCTCGCTTCCAAGTTCGCCATACCTGCGATTAATTTCTCATCCAACCCTGCACGTTTTTCTTTTGCTTCGGCATCGACCTCACTATACCGTTCTTCCACTATTGCACCAACTCTATTTTTAAATAAAGCTAAGTTTTCATTAACTTTCTGCTCTATATCATCATCAATTTTCCTAATGTCTATCTGCAATTGGTTTTCTAAGGATTATAAGTTAGAATTAACCTCTCCTAAGACTTCCTCTTTAACGGTCCCGATTACAGACTTTAAACCTTTGATTTCATTACCGAGATTCATTTCTAGACCTTTGATTTTAGTTTCGAAAGATACTTCGGTAGACCACTCTTGTATTTTGCCTACATCTGCCACTAAACCATCAATGTCGAATCTCAACTTCGATACATCTGATTTAATGTCTTTCTGAATAGACATAACATCTGTTCTTAAATTAAGATTATTTTCTTCTTCTCTAATTTCTAAATTAATAATATTCTTCCTTAACATTTGCACATTTTCCTCTCCTTTCATTTCTACTGCTTTTATATCTAATTGTAAAGCCTTAAAGATTTCATCGTTCTTTAATGTTAATCTATTCTTCAAACTAGTTAAATTGTTTTTCAACCCTGTGTTATTTTCTTCACTACGAGCTTGTAATCTAGTTTCTAATAATTTAAAACTATCCTTCAAGTTAGCTTCATTAGCTTTCAATTTGCTTTCAGTACTAGTCTGCAATCTAGTCTCCAATGACTTCAATTCATCTTAACTATTTGATTGTAATCTATCTTCCAATAATTTCAATTCATCTTTACTATTTGACTGTAACCTAGTCTCTAATGACTTTAAATTATCTTTCAGATTGTCTTCATTACTAGCCTGTAATGATCTCAAATTTTCCCTACATCTAGCTTCTGAATCATTTATCTGCTCTTTAACTTCTGTTTCCATTTTAGAAATAGTTACGGCAATACTAGACATGCCATTCTGTAACTCTCCTAACACCTTAGTTAATCTTCCGGTAACATAATTATATTTTTCAATGAACGTTTTATTCAGAGACGTTAGATAACAACACATCACAATGTATCAATTCCTGCATTCACTTGGGTATAAGAAAAATGACTCATAACTAAACATGATATAATACTAATATGATTAACATGATCACTGGAATGGGCATACAAGTATATTGTCTGACTAAGTTTAATAAATTTTATAACACCATTAAATGAACTTGAGATCAATCTCTTCATAATCTAAATCTGATGTGATTCCATAGAATAAACAAAATCGAATCCCCACGGATGGGTAAAGCCAATTCTCCCTCTCTCTCTCTGTACCCGTTTGTCCTGGGGATGCGATGACCCATCTGCTATTACATCGCATTCCTGGATTTCCAGGACAGAGCGGAGTTAAATGAACACCTAGTCAAATAAGGAATATGTCGGAAATTCAGTTGAACTATCTCAAAAGCAGAGGGTAAAACGATATAAAGTATCTCCAGGGTCGTTACGGGTTAAAATTTAATAAAAAAATACAAATATCAATGGGCGCCATCAACTGAATCCCTAGCAAACCACATCCTTCCTGGTTAAGCCTTAATTAAGACAAGGAACGAAAATAGGAAAATCACATCATCATCAGATCACAACTAAGATAAAAACAAATTTAGTCAACTTTGATAGTCAGACAGACATATTAAACACTCATCCTACCTAAGAGCATGGTCGAATGCCAACGTTAAATTGTCATTGTCCAGAAAATCGAACCATCTCCATTCTACTCAAAGTGTATTTAATCCACATAAAATAGGAAAAATTTCTAAAGTTCTCTTGGGTTCTCAGGATCATCGTAGCACTATGTCTTTGCGTCACTGACATTCGTGATAACTGAGACCTAATTCCTCTTTAAATTAACATCATGAATGTGGATGTAAAAAATATTATTAATCTGTCTAAACACACATATTATAATCACATATTTCAAATATCACATAATTTATGGCCTGCATGGCATTATTCAAATGCTGAATGTGTTAGTAAAATGCTCCTAAACATCGAATAACTAATTTACACTATTTACACTGTCATTAATCATTGCTTATTTGTGAATCCCAGAAAATCCACTATTCATTGGTTATAATCATCATCATCATCATCATCAAAATTAATTGTTTAATTCATCAACACAAGTTGCAATTCTTCAAAACATTCTCAAATAAATTTATTTAAATTCATTTAAATTTATTAATCATCAGCTTCTTTATTTAATTATCACCTTCCAATTCAGTTATTCATCATCTATTCAATCATCTATTAATTTACTTAAGTCAGCTTATTTATTCAATCTTTAATTCATCCATTTATTTAATTCATTGATCTATTCCAAAATTTAATTTATCAACTTATTTAAATTTTATTCATCTGGTTATTTATATTTTTATTATTTCATCTAGTCATTCTGATTTTTATTTCATTAGGTCAGATCATTAATATGCTTAATTTTCAGATTATTATTTCATTAATTATTATTATCAGAAAATCTTGTATTATCAACATTATTTATTTGTTTAATTTCCTAACAAATTGTTTAATATGGTTTATAGAACGTTGTCTTACAGTTTTATCACTTCCAAGTTATATCTCGTATTTAATTATCATGCCAAAAATATTATTGCCTTCACAAATTCACGTTGGATCTCACTATCCACAACTACACTATATATTTTCACTTCATCAAATATCACATTTGAATACCACAATTATTCCACAAAGCTCCATAAATATTCAGCGCATAGCATGAATCTCAAAATTATGCTAGACTGGGTTCGACAACCTCATGTCTGCTTCAAAATACATTAGCAATATTGCAACTTCCACTCGGCAACTTCCACAAAATGCCTATCACAAACTTCACTTAATCACGTTGCATGATCTACAAAAAATACATAACTGGCTTCAAATTATCAACGCACACAATCTCCAATAACTGTAATTAATCTGATCACATCTAGACAACTTCTTAAACAATTAGGAAATATATATTACCTTAGTAATCGTAATCAAATTCAAAATCTGCGTTCAAATAGCATAAATTCTCTTTAAAATTCTCATAATTCACTTCACAGGAAAACACCAATGTGCTATAATCTCTCACATCGAAATATGCAATACTGATCTGCCTTAAAATAAATCTGACCATTAATGATTCATCTTATAAGATTCAATTACTTTAAATCCTTCTCAAAGGTATCAAATCAATCATAAAAATTATCAAAAGCATCAACTGTATCAGCTGTTAAATGAAAGTACTCTCAAAAGAGTATAGCAACAAAATATTGGATTGGCAAACAAGAATTACAAAATGTAACCCTGCTGACATTTATTTTTAATTTATTTAACAACATTCGACTGATATGTGACTAGTAGTTCCTTGTTTGATCCTCTTACAATCTCAAGTACACTCGGATGATAAAAATGAGTCCCTCAATGGCAAGTAAGATGAGTAACCACCACACGATCGTATAAATACGAAAGGCCTTGCCCCGTCGTCTAACATGATAATGCCCTGAACGATGGGTAAAGATGTGTACCACCACGCAATCGTATAAATACGAAAGGCCCCATCTCGTCGTCTCATGAGTGAATGTACCAGATTGGAATCAACAAGTCTCTAGTTGTCATATAAAAGCGATATTCATTCACTTGAGTGAATAACATCTTAATATCTCCAAACAATCCAATGGAAAAATCCCTACTGATGAATAATACACACTCGCTAGTATGCAATGAACTGACGAAGTGATTTAAATAATCCAATTGCAGATCATGAGTTCGAAATACTCGTCACAAATAACTATCCAAGAAAACTATCCTTACTGGAAAAATGTCTGAAAGACCAAACATCTGCTTAATAAAGCCAACCAATGGTGAGAATTTTGTATAATGGTGCCTGCCATATCATATGGTAACGCCATATTCTAGCAATACTCGGAGCAAATAATGTTTAAGCCATGTCTAAATAATCGTATAACTCCTACTAGAAAATATATACATGTATGCCCAGTGCTCATGAAAAAGTCATATTAGAAAGTCATAACTCTTACAGTACCTTCTCATATCAGCTGTTATTATATTTCAAAGATCGTCGATTATTCTTGTGTGTATTAAATTTCTCGAATGATCGACGTGAATATCGTTTCACCCACGCGATAACGATCGCCTTCATATCCCAAGTGAATCAGCTGTTAGACCTCCTCTTCTTCAGGAATCGAATCCATCGCTCCGTGGTGCCATCGCGTCTCTGTCTTCGTTTACTCCGACATGATGAACTGCATGTTATCCATAATGGATACTGTCCAAAATCTTACGTAAAAGTTCATAAAAGCAGCGTACCCCATATTCTTCCTTTATGTTACGCCACTGCCCCATATAATGTTCGGTTTGCTTGTTAAAAGTTCAATCTCCACGGCGGTTAAGTCTCACTTGCAGAAAATAAATTTTATTTATGAGAGTGTATACGTTTTTGAAACACCCTGTAGCTGTGTTTGTACTCGATAATTTATGATAATTCATGAAAAAAAAAAGAATTCTATTAATGCACATGCCAATGTTCATAAGTGCATATAATTGTAACAGTTCGTTTGCTTAAAAGCGTTAATGTTGTTTGGACCCCATGGTCGCTCTACATATTCCGTTATGAAAAGCATAGTCGTAATGTAATTTGAATGTCTAAGTTCATAATTGCAGTATATTGTAACTATCTGCCTGCACAATTCTATTACTGAATACAAGTCCCAACTCAATGTTGTAACTGAATGTTGAAATGAAGTTCAGCTTCTTTAATGTTGCCTGCGTATAAAAGTCGGAACTAACCCGCTCGGATCTACTGCATTGTTCCAGAATGAACTATGATTAAAGACGGCCTCGCCATGCCGCTTCGCTATACTGTTCTGCGTTATAAAATGCAGCTCGAAATAAAGTTCTCAAACTCGTATTACAATGCTGTTCTGAACCCCGGCCTTTCTCCTGCGTACACGGCCCGTTCAGCCTGCCGCATAACCGGTCTTCTCGCCGTCTGCCCTGCGTTGCTCGCCTTGGCCCAATGACCTACTTCCTGCTCTCTGCTTGGTTAAGTAATACTGTCTCCTTCGCTTTACGTAACAAGTGCTGTTCACCGCTCGACTTTACCGTACGCTCTGCGCATGTGTACCACTTCAGCTCGCTGGCTGAACTCGACTGACTTCTCTAAACTGCATGGACCAGCTCCTACCTGGCGCGGTCACGTGATTCTCTCCCACCATCTACGGTCGTGCGTCACGAATATAATCTCGACCACCTTCATCTCGGCTATTAAGTTATACAATAACTTAAGGGATTATCTGTCTTTCTTCAAGTTATTATCATGTATAATGCTTGTTATCTCTTCTCTTCTGAGATTATTAAATATACTGTTCCATAAAGATCTTAATAAAACTTTAAATTTCCTCCCATAATTCCATCTACTTGACTGGTAGTGCCTTCTTGATCCTTGGCCTTCTACGTCATTTTCTAACAAACCTCTCTACTCGATGTGAGTGCTATCTTTACAATTCTTCCCATAAATCTCAACTATGGCTTAATGTCAGCTGGCGTAGCCGATAGCCTCAACTAGGTATCGGGTACAGTAGGAAGTATGAAAGTCTGCGGTCATCATTGGAGAAGTGAAAGGCATGTCAACGGAAGGTGAAACTGACAAAAATGAAGAAGGAGGCTGCAAAACAGAAGGAGGGTGGCTCCTATGCTGCAGGACAGTTCTAATGTCCTTGGTAAGCTGAAACCTTGTAAACTGTGCATCATTTTAGAAAATTGCTGTTTTCTCCGATTCACGTTTTCAGGCATTCAAAATGTTATTCGCGTCATAAATCTCATGATATTTCTTTCAAAATGGGCATTTATTATCTTCATTGCAATGACTATAAACCTGCGGATCGATTTTTAGATTGCACTTTTGGTCTGGCTGCAAACAAATTTCAAACTGGAAAAATTCTAGATTTTTTGTAGAAAAATACTTGGATATGAAAAAAAAATCTTCACACTCATTAATGCAATTCAAAAACCGATCCGTAGGTTTCTTCCAATTGTTATAGTGCAATAGAATATTACGTAAAAGTTACACTATCTTGATTTTTTTTAACACGGCTGACCTTTATAAAACTTGAATAATTAGCACAATAAATGTTCAAAATAATTAATATCTGAAAAACTAAATAACTTACAATGCTCAAGTTTCCCACAGTGGTTTAAAATATGACTATTCATAACCATATAAAATTGCAAAGCTGTACCTCAGTTTATATAGAATTTGAAAGTTTCATTCCCAGTGATGATTTATTTATACATCGAGATAGTGACCATTATAGGTTTCTATAGCAACTGTAACTCATTTCTCTGAATTATGAAATTCAGAACCCAACATTGCGAATTTAATTCCGGACAAGCCGATGATAGCCTGTTTAAGGTTTTAAATACATGTGAAAATCATATGTCGCAAAATATATCATTCAGATAAAATACTGACTTTCTGGCATTTCTGTCAAATAATGGAATGATCTGTATTTTCATTATATCTTCGTTTTAAGCCCTTTCAAGAGCGTGTTGGAACTTGTAAGTTGGCCTGAAGACTTTTCCCTTCCTCTTCTCCCAAAATCTCTTCATGAACTCACTGTATTGCTTCTTGCGTTCTTCTGTCCATCTTGTATCAGTCCTGAGGCTAGATTTCACCCTAAATCTGCGCTTATTATCAGAGGTTCTGAAAATATCTCGGTTTTAGGTAGATTTCATTAGAACGCTAACTATTGCAATGGGTCCCATGTTTCGACTTCCAGAAAATTTCGACATATCTTCGCGTTTCACATCCCCCAGACTCCAAAACCACCGTCAGTTCAAAAGTTTATATATAATTTATGTATGTTTATATATATATATACCAGGTGGCCCACCTGCGCCGTGCAATCTACTAATAAATGTCCCGCATGTACTAGTGTTGAACGGGAGATCAAATAACTGAATTGCTAAGGGGTAACCTTGCATACAAGCAGGTTACGTCAGAATGCCAAGAGATAACAACCAGACGGCTGAACGCTGCATGTTCCTCAGTGCTTCCGTCTAATGCACCCCAAAGCGGTATGCAGCCTCTCTGGCGAGTGCAAAATAGTAGGTTTGCACGTGGCACAGCAGTATTAAAGTTGCTATCAACACACCGACAATGGCTGAGGTATTCGCCAAAAACGAGCGCGCACACACATAATTCTAATCTATGGAGAATCTGGTCACAATCCCACCAAAGCTCGCACATTAATGCACAGGAGATTCCAAATAGACGCCTGCCTTTTGTACATGAATTTCCCCGAACAGAACTATAATTAACTGCTAACGGATTGAAGCACATACCAGCATGGCTAGACCCGTCTGCAACAATTCTGATGTTGTGCAGACTGTACATCAGTATTGTGATCGAAGCCTTCACACGGTACGTTGAATAATGAGTTGTTGAATTTCAGGGGCTTTACAACACAGTGGGCATGTAGTCCCGTGTACTTGAGTGTGTGAAGAATTTGTCTGATAACCTGTGTCACTATTGTTATTTTATTATTACAGTTTAGTGCAGACATCATAGTGACAATAATAATAATAATAATAATAATAATAATAATAATAATAATGATAGGAATCCTGTTACAGTACCTGTGTAGTACAACTACTGCTAAATAGTTGCACAACATGCAACATATTGTATACCATGTGTAACATTTTTAATGAGTCGTTGAACGTGGTGATGACTATTGTGGTTCAATAAAACAAACATGATATGAATAAATAATATACACTGTGGTGTGACCTTACCTGTGATAGTGTAATATAATAAGTTGTTGAGCGCCAGATTCCTATTTAAGATAGTGAATCGAAATTTATTGATTTAACCTCGGCTATCAGCAGTAGAGTCGAGAACCACTTACCCGGGCCGTAGTGAGACAAAGTCATCTAACCAATCCGTATTTAATCAAGGAGTATGATTGCCTTAAAGTACCAACTACAATGAAAGAAATAGGCATTACGTTAAAGGAAATGAATTTATTTACTTAAGAACAAAATACTAATAAAACAGAATAGTGATAGTCACACAATTGAATTTAAAATTACTCAATGCGGCAATTAATTATTTAAAAGAAAATGAATATTAAAATGAATTGAAAGTTAAATGAAGTTAAATTATAATAGAGACGATAGTTTTATTGAATTGTTGGCTCACCCAGTCGAAGGCTCGTCATATTTAAGAAATGATCGATGATCTCGTTGTTACGTCGCTTATGTTTTAAAAAAATGATGTGATATCTCAATTACTATGAAATATCCTCATTAAGTACGTTGCCATTTGTAGAAAGACTCTTGATCAGGGATATAACCCATTATGTATTGATATAGATGTCGGCAAGACATCGTTCAGTGTCGACTCTCGGTGCTCAGTCCATTAGGACCCAGAAAGCAAGGTTACAACTTCCTTCCTTCATTAAGAGCTGTAGATCAATGCCATTCTTGTCCGATGTTGCAGGTACAAATACTAATGACTTCCTTGTCACGTGGTGTCACAGCTTCCCTCTCTATTAGCCTTCTCCATTCTTGACTCATAACTTGCAATATATATTGACGCGTATATACCGTAGAAAATGGCGTGTTGGTTACACCATAGTGGGTTTCTTAACATCTCAGGAAAATGACGCAGTTTGCCGTGGTGTAATTCTTACTACGTCGTTCAGTTTGTGACGCACAGGGTTAGTCCATATCGCCAGTCTTGTTGCAATATATAATACTTCGTCTCTTTACAAGTAATTGTTAATAAAAATCTAATTGAATATAATAATCAAAACCGCTTACAATTATCTGATATAAAAATCATCTCATTGATGTACTAATTAATAAGAATAATAAATATGATAATTATAAATGAATAACCCTATAAATATAACCGCTATGGGATCGAATCGTTACAATCGCCCCTGATATAAATAATTTAAAATAAAATGTAACATTATTTATATCACTACACATCCTACACAAATGAATACAAATTTAAATATTAATACCCCCATAACGACAACATACAAATAATACCCTTCAACAATACATAAAAATATACAAGAACATACTCTTTTCACTTTACATATTTGTACTATCATTTCTCATTCTTCCAAATGTTCATAATGTTCATTCTTCTTTATGTATTAAACGAGCTGTAAAAAATATACATATAAAATGCCCTTCACTTTTATTTTTGACATATATGTCAACGCTGCACTCGTTTATATTTCGGTGATCGTATGCATGACATACAATTTTGGCTTCATCTCTTTTGAACGTAGTTTTTGTATATCAGTCTGGCGTAGAAGTACATTGTTGTAATACCAGCTGATTAACCCATAATAACTATTACAGCACACGATAATAGGATGCAAACAATACAATATTCCTTTCGTCTTTATAAAGGGATTACTCAAATGCAGTAAAATTTCAATAATTGAAGAAAAAAATAACTTAGCAAGATATTCAAGGCAATTCCAATTTCAGTGCATATGTCATACATGTAAATATTTCCCCAAATACATAATGACATCGAAATACCTCAAAGCAGTTATTAAACAGTTCATTTAAATATCCAAGTTACTACTCACCTGCCTTCGTGGCTTAATTCTTTCTTAGGCCACGGCCGCCTCCTTCCAAATTAATACTTCCTAAGTCTCCACGACTTCTTAACTTCTCATAAAACCATAATTCCTCTTTACTACTTCTCGAAAACAATAACTTGGATTTTCAAAATCACCAATAAACATAAAATCTGACTTCTCGTTCACTTTATAAAATTTAACTTAGCGTCAAGATATAACTTTACCGTAACGTCATTCCTTACTTACCATAACAAAATGATTAAGACTTGGACAAAATACTACTCAATACCTGAATTACGTATATCACTAAACTATTTCACAAAAACACATGACAAACTCCTCGGAATAAATATTTCGTTCCACAAAATATTAATGCTCTTATACTTTGAACTTAGTCTATTCATGATTTGACTTTTTGCTGAATACCTAAAAACCCCCCTTAGTTTTCTCTCAAAACTCTTAATTAAGTACCGTGTCCTCCAAACACCACTTCCTACTTGTTCTGACCGCCTGGACTATAGCTCACTCTTGCTATACCAGAATCTCTCAAAACTCATCGTGACTTCACACGTCACATACAAAAACTTCCCTATTCGTGGTATAATCCCACATCTTCTTACTGTTACAGGTCACCTCTTACTGACCAATAACACACTAAATTTCAGCTAAAAAATCTTACATGCTTCGACTAATTCCTTGGAATAATAACATCACACTTAGCTTTCCTAACTATTGTCTTCCTAAAATAATGACAGTGTTCCTGTTGATAGTTAATAACACCGACACTCCTAATTAGCAAATATTCTCCCATAATCACTTCATAAAGCAAGTTCTGAGTTCTAACACAGTTCAGATACTTTCTTCTCTATCAAATTAAATGCGTAAATTACACCTGCCTTTAATTGAAACTTCATTATTACCCCTTAGGTATACACTTATCTTACCAACTTATTCTTCCTTCAAAATATTAACTTATCTTTACTAACTCCGTATGACATAAATAAAACTTTAATTTCCTGTCTACTAAAAAAAAAGATTTATCTTTAAATCCTCAAACGTCGAATTATAACAAATTCCTTTCAATATTAGTAAATATTATGTCAACCTTTTAATTATAATTATTATCTTTACTTTAACCTGTGTGTAGGACAACAATCTACCACATCATTAATTCGTTATTAATCATCAGTAATTTTTTTACTACAAAGTGGTTTAGCTCAATAACAAGCCTTGTAATATCTTTAAAACGTGCGTAACTGTAACAAAAACTTGGACAATCTTACCTTTGTAATCTCTTATTACCTTGTGTGCATACATCCATATATACTTAAAAAAAACTCCCTTATTAACTTCACGTAGTCCCGTAGATACCATAAAAAATAATTATTGCTCAACGGAATATACCTCGCTGACCTACTTCATCCTCCAAAACCTTCTTAAAACTTCATTTGGCATCTTACCAAAACTTCCTCCATTATAACTCCATTTGGCATCTTACCAAAAACTTCCTCAAAAAACAACTTCATTTGGCATCTTACCAAAACTTTAAAACCACTTTGCTCAACGGCATTACCTTCGTTGGCCTACTTCTTCAAACTCACGTCCATTTACGTGAAAATACACACATACACACACACATATCTGTCACCAAGTAAGTTACCAGATGTCCTAATTAGTTACTACTTCCTCATTTCAACCCGATGTTGGTTAATTCATACAACGCATTACCATTAACAATTCTAAACCACTTATAAATTTCTCAACATATATCCGCTGATAACCTCGCTGTCCTCAACTGAAACTTCTTTATTAAATCAATACTTAATTCTTCAACTCACTAGTTTTATTACCACTGTATCATCTTATCTTCACTCACTTTTGAATTAAATCTTTATTACCATTATATTCTTAATTATGGTTGCCATAATAATTATTACTTTCTTTCGATTACTTACCTATGTAATAACCTTCCTATTTTTAAAATTTAATTCTCACTTCATCCAACTTACCTGCAGTTTAAGGACCTACATTCAACTTACCTGCATTGCTCAATAGCACGACAACCTTTGTCTTCCAAATTAAATGATTTTAGTCAATCTAAATCAATAAGCGTAGGCACTACGCGCCCCTTACCATCCTAACTTCACGACTGAATTAAAATTACACACAGCAGGTTTCTTATCTACCTCTTTTAAGTCATATTAAACTTCATTACTTAATATTTAAGTCATACGGAAGAGTAACTATCGGTAATATAAATTTACCTCACTACTTTCTCTGGCATTTCACCGTTCTTACCATCTTCATCTTCAATTCTATCTCTTTCTAGGGTTCCATTTTCCTCTTTTCTTATAACATTACTTTCTACCTCTTTCGGACTACACTCATCAACAGTAACATTATACTTCGGCTTTCCTCCTATCATTTCCCCAAGTCTGGCTAATTCATTACGCCACTGCACATCATATGCTTTCTTTCTCTCTTTCATTCTGATTTCTTTTTCCACTAACAACTTAATTCTCTTCTCTTTCATTTTACTTCTAAAATATCTACCTACATGTCTTCCCTTCACTTCTCCACTACTAATATTTAATTTTCTCTTTAGCCGTTGCCCATTGCTTCTCCTCTTATCTATCTCTCTCCTCCTCTTAACCTGTTTACTAATTATGTTCTTCTGACTATGACTTAACACACGCTTCTCTGCCACTAATAATTTCATATTAACTTCCTCTATCACAGGACTAAATTCTTCCCTAGTTTGCCTATCTAATTTATCTATGATTGTCTGCATCTTAATCTCTTGGGTGCTTAGTACTTTCTTTATCTTACCTACTTCTATCCCTATCTTTTCTCTCATCTTCTTCACTTCTTTTTCGCTACATTCTATAGTCTCTTCTACAGCTATCCTGCGTTCATCTAAAATCTCCTTCAACTCTACTATGCTTTCTCCTACTATCTCCTCTGACGCTAATCTATTTTCACCTAAAATCTCGTCTGACTCTAATCTGATTTCACCTAAAATCTCCGCTATTTGCCGTTCCTCACCTAAGATCTCCTCCGATTCCAATCTGCTTTCACCTACAATCTCCAATGACTCTAATCTACTTTCAATTACAGTCTCCACTAATTCCAATTTGCTTTCACCTAAAATCTCGTCTGACTCTATTCTACTTTCAATTATAGTCTCCTTACAGGCTGTCTTTACTGATTCTACTGCAGTTTCCCCTAAAGTCTCTACCACCTGCCTAGTTTCCACTTCTACCAATTTGCTAAAACTTTCACCTTGAGTTGCTATTTTCTCTTCAATCACAGTTACTATTCTTTCCTGAATCCTACTTTCTGCTGCTTCTAATTTCTTATCTACTGTCTTAATAATATCTTTAGCCTTCATCTCTACCTCCTCCTTAATTTCACCTCTGATTTCCTGTTTCACCCCCTGAATACTCTCCTGTAGCATATCATACTTCATACTTAATTCTTCATTTACCTTAACCACACTGTCTAGCTTTTTACTATTTTCTTCCAGCTTTTGGTTGATCGTTTTACTATTTCTATGCAATTGTTCAAACTTCTCATTAAATTCCTTCCTACTTTCCTGATTTTGTCTACCCATCTCTTCTCTCATTTCCTGACTATTCTTATCAAGCTTCAAATTCAACTCCTGACAATTCTTTTCTAATTTCTCAAATTTAACATTGAACTCCTGACTATGCTTATTTAATTTTTCACTCATATCTTGATTTAGCCTACCCATCTCTTCTCTCATCTCCTTACTATTTTTATTAGTATCTTTATCTAATTTCTCAAATTTACCATTGAATTCCAAATAATTTCTTTTATTCTCTTCACTATTTTTATTCATACTTTCAACAAATTTCGCACTTAAATCTCTACTCATCTGCCTTATGAGCGCAGTTAATGGATCTTCAGGAATCTCTATAGACTTTTCTTTCTCTAGACTACCACTAGTCTCAGGATGTACCTCTGTATCCGTCTCAAGATTTATCTCTGTATTCATGTCAGGGCTAACCTCAGGATTATTTTCAGGATTACTCTCAGGATTATTCTCAAGATTTACCTCCGACATCTTGGTATTATTCTCAACGCTCTCAACATCGCTACCGCTATCAACCTCCTTATAATTAACTTTCTTGACTGCATCCCTACTTCTCAACTGCCTCTGTTCCTCCTCCGACATCTTGAAGTACACCGTATAACAATTGCCCGTCCAAAATTTCACTTCACTTCACTCCTCTGACTAAATACCGAATGGTTTTCGTGCCCCACGTTGGGCGCCAAATGTAACATTTTTAATGAGTCGTTGAACGTGGTGATGACTATTGTGGTTCAATAAAACAAACATGATATGAATAAATAATATACACTGTGGTGTGACCTTACCTGTGATAGTGTAATATAATAAGTTGTTGAGCGCCAGATTCCTATTTAAGATAGTGAATCGAAATTTATTGATTTAACCTCGGCTATCAGCAGTAGAGTCGAGAACCACTTACCCGGGCCGTAGTGAGACAAAGTCATCTAACCAATCCGTATTTAATCAAGGAGTATGATTGCCTTAAAGTACCAACTACAATGAAAGAAATAGGCATTACGTTAAAGGAAATGAATTTATTTACTCAAGAACAAAATACTAATAAAACAGAATAGTGATAGTCACACAATTGAATTTAAAATTACTCAATGCGGCAATTAATTATTTAAAAGAAAATGAATATTAAAATGAATTGAAAGTTAAATGAAGTTAAATTATAATAGAGACGATAGTTTTATTGAATTGTTGGCTCACCCAGTCGAAGGCTCGTCATATTTAAGAAATGATCGATGATCTCGTTGTTACGTCGCTTATGTTTTAAAAAAATGATGTGATATCTCAATTACTATGAAATATCCTCATTAAGTACGTTGCCATTTGTAGAAAGACTCTTGATCAGGGATATAACCCATTATGTATTGATATAGATGTCGGCAAGACATCGTTCAGTGTCGACTCTCGGTGCTCAGTCCATTAGGACCCAGAAAGCAAGGTTACAACTTCCTTCCTTCATTAAGAGCTGTAGATCAATGCCATTCTTGTCCGATGTTGCAGGTACAAATACTAATGACTTCCTTGTCACGTGGTGTCACAGCTTCCCTCTCTATTAGCCTTCTCCATTCTTGACTCATAACTTGCAATATATATTGACGCGTATATACCGTAGAAAATGGCGTGTTGGTTACACCATAGTGGGTTTCTTAACATCTCAGGAAAATGACGCAGTTTGCCGTGGTGTAATTCTTACTACGTCGTTCAGTTTGTGACGCACAGGGTTAGTCCATATCGCCAGTCTTGTTGCAATATATAATACTTCGTCTCTTTACAAGTAATTGTTAATAAAAATCTAATTGAATATAATAATCAAAACCGCTTACAATTATCTGATATAAAAATCATCTCATTGATGTACTAATTAATAAGAATAATAAATATGATAATTATAAATGAATAACCCTATAAATATAACCGCTATGGGATCGAATCGTTACACATGTTGTAACGCTCCTTTGCAAACAACGATTCTGTTATAAAAAATTCCTCTCGGCACGCCGGAAGGCGGAGGTAGATTTCACCGGGCAGACTAGAGAATAGGCTAAAATAGGCGAAATATGCAGGTTTTCGTAGGTGGATCAGACCTCATTTATTGCGAGAATGTATTTTACAATTGGAGGTTAATTAACCTTTTTTTCGTCTTTCTATGCATATTTTTAACATTTTATTTTCTTATGGGGATGGTAACTTTCTTGTCATATTTGGGGTTCATTTTTATACTTTTGATCACAATGTCCTTATGCAAGGTTTGGAACTGATGTGTAACTATCTAACAGTCTGTTACTTCTTCACGCAAAATTTTATCTCCCGCAGAGATGTTGGTTGGTTCCTCAGTCTAGGAGCTGCGACAACGTGGTCATGCAACCCCGTGTACATAGGGTGTGTGTAGAATCTGTCTGATAAACGGTGTTAATTGTGATGACTGTATTAGTCTCTAATTCAGGTAAGGTCTGCAGAAGGTCAATTATAAGTAGTAGTACCTAATTTTGTACCAAAAACTACCGTCAACGACACCTACTGTGAACTTGGCTGCTAGATTCCACCGCAACCAGCAACTTGAACTGAACGTTGGAACTTCCCCTCCGAAGGAAAGCATGCTGAGGGATTTTAGCGCTCTTAGAAAATCCGACGACTTTGGCCAGTTTTAAACCAGCGACCTTGGGCATAGAAGTTCAGCATGCTACCAGTTTGTCGCTTCCCACATAGTCAGATGGAACAAGAAGTTCCGTGCCGAACTAAAGAGCCTACTTTTCTTAAAATTAAGATTCATGCCAATGATTAATCTACAGTATATGAACCTATCTCGAATAGTGACGAAATTAAGTTGGTAATATCGGAATGTCTTAATTAGTTCGAAATACTGTATACTAGGCATAATGCAGCCTAATACAGCAATACAGTTGGCAGCCCTGGTGACTGAATATATTCTTAATTCCATCTCTTAAGGTACAGAATACAAAATGTGGTTGAAGTCCAAAGGACGTTACATGGAGTTATACATTGGATCTATCAGCACACGTAAAAGCACGTTGGCAACAATGTCATGCGTATGCTGGTCAGAAATAATCGGAAATATTATGATATCTTTTTGTGCCAATTTTGGATGAAATCCATTTTTTTAGTATAGAAGTTATATGTATTTTAAAATTGGAGCTATCATCAGGCATAGAATCTTGTTGGCATCACTGACTTATATTAATTACTCCAAATTAATCTAGAATGTCAGGTGCTATACGTATGCAAAGTATAGACCTGTTGGCTTGCATACTTTCTGATATATTGATATTAGGGTAAAAAATATAGACACCATTTTTAACAGTTGGCAGCCCTAATTGCTCATAAGAAAACTTATAGTCATATCTGTTATATTAAACATAGCACATACGAAATTTGGTTGAAATCCAACTGACAGTATAGAAGTTACATGTATTTAAAAATTGGTCCTATCAGCAGGCTTAGAATCATGTTGGTAGAACTGACGTATATATGATACTCCAAATTAATGTAAAATGTCAGGTACTATACGCGTGCATAGTTTAAAGCTGTCGGCTTGCATACTTTCTGATATATTGGTATTTGGATAAAAAGTAGAGAGAGCAATTATTAACAGTTGGCAGCCCTCGAGGCTCTTAAGAATACGCTCAGTCATACCTGCTTATGTGCAAATATTACATACATAATTTGGTTGAAATCCAATTGATAGTGTAGAAGTTATGTGCATTTAAATATTGGACCTATCAGAAGGCTTAAGATTATTTTGGCAACACTGTCATGTATGGCCTCCTGGAAATTAAACTGAAATAGTATTATCTACATGTGTGCCAATTTTGGAATTGCTCCCATGTATGCCTTCCATGATATCCAACATGGAGCTCAAATTTCTAATGCGTTCTTTAGCAGTTGGTAGCACTGATATCTTTTTCAAATATGGGCTTGAGATATTCCGGTATACAGCTTTACTCATACTAAATTTGGTTTCGATTGCTGCAGCCGTTTAGGAGTTGATAGGGGGGACACACACACACACACACCGCCAGCCAGCCAGCCAGAAGGACAGACAGACAGACAGACAGACACATTTTCCCGGATCGATCTCATAAGTCTACTTTTTCCTCATTTTTGCAAAGTGTGAAAAGTAGGCTAAAAATGAATGTGATCTCGTCAATGGCGTTGTCTTGGCAACCTCTGATAGATCATCCCTCATCAATTTAGAAGCGTTGTCATGGTAACCTCTTATGGCACTTTGCATTTTCTTTAATTCCGAAATGGTTTTTCTCATACCTTGGCGTAATGGTGGGTCATATCAAAATTTCTTTCAGACAAAAGTTTTAGGTAATTATTAGGGAAATATTTTCTATTTTGTACGGTTTTGATATTGTGCCTATTAAGAGAGATATGAATTATGTTTCCCGAAAAACCCACTTTTTTCCACCCCTTTGGTCAATGGTTGGTGCTATCAAAAAACTTATTTGACATAAATTTTTGGCACTTATCCGACACATATTATGAATTTTGAAGGGATTCGATATTTCATGTATTAAGAGAGTTATAGCGATATTTCACTTTTTCGAAAAAAGCCCCCCATTTTCACCCCCTTTGTCCGATTTTGCCCATTAACGAACTCGACCGAGATTTTATAGGGATACATATTATGTAAAAAATTCAAAGTGATTGGTGCAAAATTACGGCAGTTATCGTGTCCACAAGAAACTGATATATAGACCCCAAAACCACCGTCAGTACAAAAGTTTATATATAATTTATGTAATATATGTATATATATATGTATATCAGTTTCTTGTGGACACGTTAACTGCCGTAATTTTGCACCAATCACTTTGAATTTTTTACCGAATATGTATACCCATAAAATCTCGGACGAGTTCGTTACTGGGCTAAATCGGTCGAAGGGGATGAAAATGGGGGACTTTTTTTTTTCTTTCGAAAAAATGAAATATTGCTATAACTCTCTTAATATGTGAAATATCGAATCCGTTCAAAGTTCATACTATGTGTCGGATAAAGCTCAAAAATTTATGTTTGAAACATTTTTTGATAGCACCAACCATTGACCAAAGGGGTGGGAAAAAGTGTTTTTTTCGGGAAACATTAATCATATCTCTGTTAATAGGCACAATATCAAAACCGTACAAAATGGACAATATTCCCCTAATAATTACCTAAAACGTTTGTCTGAAATAATTTTTGATATGAGCCACCATTACGCCAAGGGATGAGAAAAATGATTTCGGAATTATAAGAAAATGCCAAGAGCTATCAGTGGTTGACATGGCAACACTACTAAATTGATGAGGGATGAGCCATCAGACGTTGCCATGACAACGCACTTGCGCGAGATCAGATTCAGATTTACATCTGACTAAGTGTGAAGCGGCTTCGGTGACGTAACTGGTAGCATGCTGAGCTTCTATGCCCAAGGTCGCGGGTTCAAAGCCGGCCAAAGTCGTCGGATTTTCTAAGAGCGCTAAAAATACCTCAGTAATCTTTCCTTTGGAGGGGAAGTTCCAACGTTCGTTGCGAGTTGCTGATTGAGGTGGCATCTAGTAGCCAAGTTCACAGCTAGGTGGCGTTGACGGTAGTATCTGGTAGCAACATTAGGAACTACTGCTTGAAATTGAGCGTCTGCATTCCTTATCTGAATTACAGTAATACAGCCATCACAATTCACACCGTTTATTAGACAGATTCTACACTCACCCAAAGTACACGGGGTTACATGACCGCGTTGTCGCAGCCCCTAAACTGAGGAACCAACCATCATCTCTGCGGGAGATGTAATTTTGCGTGAAGAAGTAACAGACCGTTACATAGTTACACATCAGTGTCGAAACCTTGCATAAGGACAGTGTGACCACAAGTATAAAAATGGATTCCAAATGACAAGAAGGTTACCGTCATCATAAGACAATAGAATGTTTAAAAAATGCATAAAATGACGAAAAACAAAGTTAATTAATCTCCTATTATAAAATACTTTCACTCGATAAATGAGGTCTGATCCTTCTACGAAAACCTGCATATTCTGCCTATTTGTCCGGTGAAATCTACCTCCGCCTTCCGGCGTGCCGACAGGACTTTTTTCATTATGTTCTCTCCGATGTTTAACTCATTCAGGTCCCCTCTTGTTTCCTCCAGCCGCATTATCCTATTTTATGTATTACTTACATTGAATAATCTTTTTGTTAGTCTGTTGTTGCCATCCTAAATATGTGTTTAAAAATTTCAAACATCTTATGCCTACAGTGTTTGCTACATTCTTATTTTTCTTTATGCTTTATAATAATAATATTTTGGCACATTATGCTTAATTATTGATGAATTTACCCGTTACCTATGAGGTGCAACTGAAACTAAGTATAATTATTGTCATTATCTTGATAACTTATGGTTGCAGATATCAAGCGCCAATGTCTACCAGGATGTGTATTTTATTTTCTGATAACCTGGTGCCTTTTATAGACTGCAGTTAGTGACTAATTAATTGATCCTGGAATAGGGACAAACGATAAAGGAAATGAATGAAAACTTCGAAGTAGGAGTGAAGGTTTAAAGTAAGTATATTACAACTCCGAGGTTGGCATTGTCATGGACACAGTCTTCAGGAAAGTATTCATGTTGAAAATCAATTAATAAAACAAAAAGCTTGAAGTTTAACGTGACCGTTAATCTCGAGATCATGAGCCACGGGACCTCCTTTTTACGTGGAATCCGAACCACAGGATATGGCATTTCACTTCGAAAATCTCACATGCATTGACCGGGAATCGAACCCGGACCGAATTAATAAAACAAAAATGATCAAATGCACCAGAATAAAACGACATCGACATGAAGTATAAAGGAAGTATGAGTGTCATGAGTGTCATGCTACTTGGGAAGTGAAATAGGACAGAGCATAACTTATTGAATTACATAAAAAGGTAAGGAAAACTACTACAGACAAGACCTCTGTCGAAATTAAATACAAATTTAGGTATTAAGAAGTCATTTCTAAAAGCCTTTGTCTGGATCATGGCACTGTATGACAGAAAAATGTACAAAAAGAGCAGAATAGAAGCATTTGAAATGGGGTGTTACAGGAGAATTATATCAGATGGATAGATCGAGTAACAAAGGTACTAAGATGAGGGGGGTTGGGGAGAAGAGATGTTTCTGGCGAGTGTTAATCAAAGGTAGTTATTGTGCCCAATCAGTCACGGCAGTCTGGCATCGAACTCGGGTCTCATCAGAGAAGACCAGGCACATGATTATGCCTAGAGTCGAACCATTGATCTCTGAGGGGGAGCAATAACAGGGAACCCAAAGAGCAATGAGAGGTATACTGACATACAATATTGTAGCATGATTTCACGGCCTATATGTGAATATCATAGCAGTTTAAGGTGAAGAATTGTAGCCAAATGCAAGGAAATATACGTTTTCAGAGCATACGAGAATGAGAGGAGGCCAGTTTGGCGTTTTACAAATTACACTTAGCAAGTGGGTGGAGACCTTAGGCGCCGAGCGCACTATTTACGTCTGGACCGAGGAGACAGCCCAAAATTAATGACTCGGGTATTCACCGCTTGACAACGATGGAATCGGGAGTAGGGATGATTGCCCACGGAAATTAATTAATTACAGCCTAGTGGAGCATTGAAATGGAGTGAAATATACACCCAGGTGAATATATTCAAGGAGAGATAATTTAGGAATGATTTTACATCTAAATTAAAGCCTATATCTCCAAATGAACGCATTACAACCTAGCCTACGCTCGAGAGCAGTGATTTTGTGACCAGCCAAAGGGGAACCACCACGATGGCGTCCTGACGCGCTGAACTAAGGCAATTAATTTGAATTAATTGGCCGAAGCGATCGCCGGCACGCGAACGGTTATGAAACCTCCACACTTAAATGAACAAGGTGTATATATCATTTCGGCTGAAAATGTATTATTTCAAGGAAGGAGTCGCACCCACATGTCCGGTGGACTAGTTTTTACGAGAAACCTTTATAAGAGAGAGCAGGGCAGACCAAGCCAGTTGTTCTCCAGTCTTCTCCAGTTCATCTCAAGTTATTCTACAGTATACACGTAACTAAGACGCTGCCAGTAGCGCGCCAAATGTTAAAGTATCAACGCTCGGCCGTTGAAGAACAATAGAAGCAAGTCATACAGCTTCATAAGTATAATCATGAAGTGCGTCGAAGTCAATTTAATACAGATATTTATCTATTATCTGACGCAAATATAAATTCGCCACAGCGAAAGAGTAACTTATAATGTTTTTGAACATTACACATACCAGGAGGTAATGTCAGAGTTGAATATGACATTATCATCAGTATCACTACAATGATGGGAGCTTGGGAAGCATTGCCACTTCATCTTGACAGTGAGCTGAACGATATTGCAGGTGACGAGGATCGAACGTCCGTAAACGCTGTTAGATTTTCACGGAGACCAGCGGTTGGCGTAATTGTATCGCATCTCTGAGACCAGGCGTAGGAGAAGTCCGATTTAAGGATCAACCTGTGAAATAGTGAATAAGTGTACATAAATTGTGTAATAGTGATTCAAAAGTGTTCATGTGTATAGTGATTAATATGCATTGTGTAAAAGTGAAAGAGGCCACTGATAAGAGTATGTTTATCATGTGGGAAATGTGTGAAATTAAGTGTTGTGAAAAATATAACATGATGGCTTAAATCAAGCGTCATGGTAGGCCTGAAGCTGAAGTGCTGGCACTATCCAGCGAAAAAGAAAAAGTGAGTACAATTTTACAATATTATTATAACGAAATAGTTCACCATGTAACGATTTATCACTTTGAGAATAAGATGTAACAGTCACTTACTGAACGAGTTTTCACCACTCGTCTTGAATAAAATATGGCTTGGAAGGTGATTTGTTTAGGGCCATTCAGGCCGAAAATAGTGATGGATGTAACGGTAACGTTAAATGAATAATAATAATAATAATAATAATCTGGGGTCGGCAACAGTAAAGTAATAGGCATTTTTGGCCTAAATAACGTTCAAAGTGTGTCATGTCTAATATAAAGATACTGTATTTTGGTAAACAGTAAGAAAGTAACGTGGAATATAGCGAGATACGAGAGCTTTTTCAGTGTCAGTGAAGTGTGGAATGAATATTTGATATGGTCAATCCTTAGGATTATATTTGAGGACCATTAAAGTAAAGTAAGCCAGTAAATTTATACATTTTTATTAGGAGCTATTTAAAGCTTTGGCTTAAGTAATATGACAGAGAGAACGCGGGTGCCTTAATAATTGAGTCATCTATGTGAAGTATTGTTTGAAGCCGCATATTGCGTGCAGAAATAACGTAGAATCCAGTGATTTACGTAAGTAAATAATTGCGGGGACCAACTAGTATAGCTTTCGCGTTAGGTGAGAAGTTGGCTAAATCTACGAGTTAGTATCGCCTTGAGCATACTCTATTATTCGCAGCGAATTGGACAGAGCCTGCCTGTATCCACCGCTTGCATGAATTATGGCCACGAATGACGTCCGTCGAGACTCCGTGAGCATATCTAAATGATCTACCCTGAGAGGTAAGGATCATATTCGTCGTTTAGGAAACGCAGATTTCCTGATATTTTATTGAGACAGCTGCTGGTGAAAATCGTGGATTTTCACTATGATGCGCTTCCAAGCCACAGTAGTCACCATAGAACGGCAAGGCTATCACCAGAATCATCCCCAGCCATGAATGTTAATTAAGGAGCCGAATTGAGCCCAAAACACTATAAAGATAGGTGTAAAATAATCAGAATGACTCAATTACTTGAGGACAACACTTAGCGTAACTCCAGTACTGCAGTTGTAAACAAACTTGACCTTGACAGCAGATGAGAGGAGGTGGGGTAGTAGACCACTTCTGCGGCGGCCATCTTGACTAGCCAGCTGGAACGAATTTTATTGCCTGCTAAGGGGATAAGGTCGGTCGACCAGTCCCTTGTAAATTAGAGTCATAGTAGGACACTGAAGAATCTCGATATTTCAATATGCAATTATGATATGAGTGTTATGATGATGCCAATTGAATTGAATGGTGTGTTGCAACACACATACGTTGTTGGATCATAGAAATCAGATAATATTTGGCCCAGTTATTCTCTGAGGAGGAAAACTGAACCAAAATAATGTAGGCATCTTTTTGGAATGCATTTTGCCAGTTCACGCTAATTTATGCAGACGGGTATGTGATTTCTAAGAACATGACACGTTTGTAACGATATAAGCCCGACAAGTCCCAGAAAATCGTTGTATGGTGAAACTATAAAATATTCTATCCATGTTTATTTTATAAGGGATAAGTACCACTTTTTTTAAAGCGTTCATATTGATGGAAAGAAGGAAGATGATTCACACGACACAACAAATATTTGTTAATGAATGCAGAAAATAATGAATTTATGCTAATCAAGGTAAATGCCATAAGAAACGGAGTAATGTTTTATTAATGTCATTTAGATGTGATATGTGATTTTTGTGTTATGATACTCCAGTTAAGTAGTTGTGTCACATGATGAACACTATGGAAACCCATGGAAGTCTGAAAGTATCATTGACAGGATGCTAGAATTAGATTTGAGTGCAGTGTAGCACTATTTTAAGAAGAAGACTCACAGAATAACCCTATTTTTATTTGTGGGAATTAAATATAATTTGTCATTTATTTGTATTTGTTGTATAGCCATGATTTTAGACTAGTAAATATTTTATTTTAGGAATATGTTGTGTATTTCATGTAGAGTAGTTACCTGGTAGACTCAAATCCTGAGCATGTGGTCGTATGGTGGGCAGGAACGTCCCATACCTCGATAGACCGTGAGTTAGCTGGGATACGAACACATGGTCCACATGATGACAGTTGGGTACATGGAGGATATGTCTCTGTACTAGGATTGAG
Source organism: Meconema thalassinum (assembly GCA_946902985.2). NCBI lineage: Eukaryota > Metazoa > Arthropoda > Insecta > Orthoptera > Tettigoniidae > Meconema > Meconema thalassinum. The sequence goes on along the minus strand of OX336390.1, from coordinate 147,363,992 downwards.
TCACAGGTATTACTAAAGTCAGCCAAGATATTAATGGTAGAAGCAAATTCAGCATAGAAATTAGGATATAATAGGAAAAGGCCGCATCCCATTTGTTAATAAGCCTTCACGTCAAATAAATGTTGATAATCCTCCATTAGACATGCTTAAGTGTAAATGTAACTTACACATAACCCCCTTTAATTATCATGGCCCAAGCAATGTGGGACGGTATTAATTCATTATGGAACCGCCTGCGTCAGTGCAATATGAGCGATCTTGGCATTGCACAAAATGGCCAAAGCATGTCAGATATTAACCCACTCCTAATTTTTATTTATCATGGCGCCCAGTACGTGGATGGCTTATGGGATTCAGAAAACCCCATAATAATAGCATGGGTTTCATGGGGAAAACCATAAAAATAATATTTTTCCTCAAACTTTGTTTGAGCGATTGTGAGTCTTTCTAGATGATATTCAGACGTCAGACACTGTTGTCAGACGGGTACGCGGGTCTATACCCATTCCATAGGTGGTTTCAGAACTTTATAATATGTTGTTGTTGTTGTTGTCGCGGGATCGGAATCTTTTCTTTCCAATAGAACGCGCCAGCATATTCAGCTGCGGCCTACCTGAATCTCAAATTAAGAAATACAGGATGGCTGGAACTGAAGACGTACTCAGGTGTATTGCTGAGTTAAGGGAACATTTTGATGATACTAATGCTAAGAGGAAGGAAGAAGATAAAGCATTTAAGGATGAAATAGCAGAGAGATTGGCTACAGTCAATACTCAATTGGATAATAATCAAGCTGAAATAAACACTAGACTAGAGGCTAATCAAGCCGAAGTAAACACTAGACTAGAGGCTAATCAAGCCGAAATAAACACTAGACTAGAGGTTAATCAAGCTAATGTAAACACGCAGTTAGAGTCAAACCTAATAGAGGTTAATAAAAAAATGGATGACGTTAAAGAGTCACAGCGTGAAGTAACTAAGAATATTGTTAGCGTGGTCTCAGAAATGCAAGCTGATAACGATAAACGCTTTGAGTCTATTGAGCTAAAACTAGAGAATAATCTGCAAGCGTGCAGAGAGTCACAGCGTGAGATTAACGATAGCTTAAGCAGTATGTCCATGGAGCTTAAAGACATTCAGAGTCAGAATGAAGCTAATACTAAACGTCAATTAGAGCAATTTAATACGTTCACTCAGACCGTGGATCAAAGGCTCGAGGATAGCGACGTGAAATGGAATACGCGAATGGCAGGTTACGCCAAGGCGGTAGACGAAGCCTTAAGGAAACAGGATCAGAATATCCTTGACCAATGCAAGGAAATCCAGGAAATAAAAACTTCTGATCAAGAGAATAAGGAGATAATGTCAAATATGAAGAGGCAGGTCGGGAAGGTGCAGAAAGAGTTGGAACAAACTCAGAGCGACCTAGGGGTTATTCATAAAAGACAGGATGAGGACCAGGGAGAAATCACGAAAATAAGGACGGAAATCTCTCATATACAAGGTCACATTCAAAAGGAAGTTACAGGCTTACGAGAAGAATTAGAACTTCGAGAAGGCTTGAAGACTGAAGCCAGCGATAAGACTCTTGCCGAGGTAAGAGAAAGTCTAGCGGGGGAAATTACCCACCTGAAGGAAAACCTTAAGGATGATAAGGAAAAGGTATTTTCTATGGCAGAAAGAAACCGAGATCGCCTAGAGAAAATAGAACGAGAGGTATTAGCTCGTTTGGAAAGGGCAGAAAATAGGCACAGCCAAATCGAGACTAGAATGATCGCACAGGAGGAATCCATGTTGCGGAATCCTAGGTCTAGCGAAGGAAGTATAGACGAGAATCGGAGAAAAAATGGGCAGAGATAGAAATACAGCCTACTCCAAAAAATGCAGCCATGCCAAGTGACAGCCCGTATACAACACCTGGTATGCCAATTGCCATGTCAACACCGCATGAAAATGCTGTTCAAAGTCAAATAGTCACAGTTGTAAGGGCTAGTGATGAGAAACCAAAGAAATACTCTGGGAGTAATTCTAACATGACACCCAAGTACTGGCTTAAAGAAGTTTCCGAGTACTTGAATGACGCGAAAGTACCGCCAGAGCGAAGGTTGAGAGCGATTGAAAAATTAACTGAGGGCGAGTGTGCCTTATGGTTTAGGAGTTTTCGGTACACGTTCGACACCGTTGACGAATTTTGCCAAGCATTTTTAAGCAGATTCTGGAACGCGAGCATACAACAGAACCTCAGATTGGACTTGTATTCCAGGCGTTATAGTACTAGTAATCCGACGAAGTACGGAGAATTCTTTGTGAATCAATTGTGCCGTTTTCGCGAGTTTGATGAAGGACTTAGAGAGTCAGATTTGTGCATAGCGATAGCCAAGCAGCTACCGTACGAAGTACAACGTCTACTAATCTCAGCAAACGCCAAAACTGCGATCGATATGGAGGAGGTGCTGAGACAACTCGATCTAACCACAGTGCAGCACACAAGGCAAAGTCGAAACGTGGAACAAGTCAACATGACGACTACACCGACTGAACCGACTAAGGTGCAGACAAAAAGCAAGTCTACAAGCACCGAAACAGAAAAATCCGACTGGCAACGTGAAGGACGTGAAAACCAAAATTGGAGGCCAGCATATCGAGGAGGATCGAACCGTGGAAACTGAGGAAGGAAAAACTGGAATCAGCGTGGTACCAGAGACCAGCAGCCTGATAAAAGAAGGAATTACGGCCGAAATAGGAACAACCAAGGATGGAGATCCCAGGCACAGAGTCGAGGGTTCGATGAAGAGGCGGAAGAACGCTATCACGCATCTTTAAGATACATGGAAGAGCGCGGAGATGACCAGAGACAATCGCGAGTTCATTGGGATGAAGCGATTAGGAATAGAAGGTCACCCGACATATATAAAAATGATGACGGTGCCTAGAGTCTGGAACTTCAACAGCATGAAGACAGGCAGAAGAACTCCACAAAGAATGGAGCAATTGAAAAAAAAAACCAAAATTAAATGACCAAAGAGAGATAAGTTCAGGATGGAATACAGTGAATGTTGTTAACTGGATTGCCAAACCTGAGGAGCTTGTCGAAGACCTAGGTGAAGGGACGGTCAATGTGAGAAGGGAACTACCCATTATTATTGTAAACATTGCGGGCATGAAGATAAGAAGTCTCATTGATACAGGTTCAACAGCGTGCTTGATAACCCAGGCATTATATAATGAAATCCAAAGTAAAATCCACGTATTGAAAATACCTATTTCAAGCGTGAAGATAAAAGGTGTGATACCAGATAAAGTTATGATATGCAGATACCAAGTATTTTTAGATCTGCAGATAGGGAACTCTACATTCTCACAGAGCTTCCTACTTGTGAATAAGCTGCCTTTTAACCTCATAGTTGGAATGGATTTCATAAGAGAATATAAAGTTATTATAGATCTCTCGCAAGACATTGTTATGTTTCGCGCAAGTGAGGGAAAGGAAGACTTAGAACTCTCATTAAAGCAAAATGAAACGAGACCAGAAGAGTACGTATGGCATACATACGGAGATACGACTGGGGATGCAGTGTCGACAACAGAAGAAATTGAGGAAGAGTTGGCAACACTGGCCGCAGACATTGAAAAGGACCTCGAACCAAAATTTGAAGAATGCCTGGAAGAGAAGATTGAGGAAGCTAAAATTGATCCAGAACATAAGCAAATGCTAAGAGAACTGCTATTTGAGTATAAAGGAGTCTTTGATTCGAGACCTGGCCGGATCAAGAATTTCCAATATGCATTCCAAGTCAGCGATTGGACACCATTCAAACAGAAGCCGTATCCTGTAGCTGAGAAACATTATTTAAAAGTCAAAGAAGCAATACAGGAAATGCTAGAGGCAGGCGTCATTGTGAAGACAGCCACACCCTATGTCAGCCCACTGGTAGTTGTACCTAAACAGGACGGAAGTGTGAGGATATGCCTGGACCTACGAAATTTGAATTCCAAGGTCATACCGGAATTTGACAAAGTGCCGCCCATTAAGGAGGTTCTCAGAAGGTTCAAAGGAAAGACTGTTTTCTCAAATCTTGACCTGACGGCAAGTTTTCACCATCTTGCTCTGGAGGAGAAAACAAGTTTATTAACTGGGTTTTTATTTGACCAGCATACATATTCTTACGTGCGTCTTCCATTTGGATTGAAAACAGCAGGTTCAGCATTGATACGAGCGCTATATCGGAACCTGTCTGAAGCAGTAAAAGCAACAACCATACGCTACGTAGATGATATGCTACTGACATCTGAAACAGTCGAAGAACACGTCAGAGATCTACGCAAGTTGTTATATGACCTAAGTCAGGCAAACTTTAAGGTCAATATAAAGAAGTCTAACTTTGGTCAGAGAGAAGTTAAATTTCTAGGCCACGTAATAGATGCACAAGGTGTCAGACCTAATCCGGGAAAATTGGAAGTTATTAAACATTTCCCGAGACCAACGAAGGTAAAGAATGTCAGGCAATATCTAGGCGTTATTGGATTCTTTTCAAACCATTGCCCAAAGTATACCGAGACCGTAGCACCACTCCAAGACTTACTGAAGAAGGGAGGAAGATGGCGCTGGACGGAACAATGCGAGGAAGCCTTCGTGAAATCTAAACAGATGCTGTTAGATTATGTAAAATTGGGATATCCTGACTACACTCAGAAATTTATTATCCAGACTGACGCATCATTCATAGGTATTGGAGCAATGTTATATCAGGAAAATGTGGACAGGCCAGAGGAGAAAACTTACATTGCATTCATAAGTAGAAGGTTGAAACCTAATGAAAAGAATTATACGGTCACGGAGATCGAATTACTCGCGATACTGTATGCCTTACAGTATTGGCGAAAGCTAGTCTATGGCTTTAGAATTATATTGAGAACAGACCATAAAGCCCTAACGTTCCTGTTGAAAACTGACTTGTCGAGTCAAAGACTGACGAGGTGGTCCCTGTACATACAGCAATTTCAAGTGGAAATAGAGTATTGCCCGGGGAAGGACAATATCATACCTGACTTGCTAAGCAGATACCCTACAGCTGATGAAGAAGAAGTTCTAGCTATCGAGATAGAAGATAGAGACCAGAAGACCTTAGATGATCTGAGGAACATCACCGTTTTTCAACGTGAAGATCCCTGGATACGGTTGATGATTAATTACTTCGAGGGAAAGCTGGACAGAGGAACACCAATGTATGTGGAAGCCGAAGCACTATCAGCGGAGTATCTATGGTTTAACCAGATGTTACATAAATGGAGCGACTCAGACCACACCATACCCAGGATCGTTGTACCACCAGCATTGCAGAGGTGGCTAGTATGGTTAGCACACCGAGCTTTTGGTCACCCCGGTGTAGATAAGTCTGTTGCCCTGCTTAAAGAAGCATTTATTTGGCCAAAACTTAGAGAGACAGTCAGGAATACTATCAGGACATGTGATATGTGCCAACGAGTAAAGCCTAACTCGTATTTAATGAGGCAGAAACCTATACCACTCTTACCGGAGAAGCCATGTCAGCTTCTGGCACTGGACAACTTTGGGCCGCTTCCTAGAGCTAGAAGAGGAAATAGACACATCCTAGTTGCACTAGACGTGTTTTCTAAAATAGTAGTCCTGTGTCCAATTCAGAAAACCAGTACAAAACAGGTACTTAAGAGGCTGAAGGAAAGAATCATTCCTATATTAGGGCAGCCGGAGAACATCTTATCTGATCATGGGAGCTGTTTTACCAGCGTAGAATTTCGCAGGGAGTTGGAAAATCTGGGCATAAGACAGATTTTATCCACAGTTCGACACCCGGAGTCGAATTCTGCTGAAAGAGTAATGAGGGAACTGCAAAAGTACATGAAGATATACTGCTCTACTGAGAACTGGAAATGGATTGACGTACTTGAGATTATTGAATATTGTATCAACAATACCGTGCACGAAGCGACAGGAGAGGTGCCAGTGAGCCTACATCTTGATAGAAGACCAGAGAGGCCATGGAATAATGTCATTCGGACACCCATCGATGCACAACCTGGACGTGAGTTGAGGATCCAGAGAACATTCGAGTATCTCAAGAAACAAGCAGACAGACGGCAGCGGAGAAACAGGAGGAAACGCTACCATAGACCATTACTCGTGGGGGAATACGTCTTATTGAAGAAACCCGCTAGTTCAGATCCAGAGAGCAGGAAATATAAAAATTTTCAGCATGCCTATCACGGACCCTACCTGATTATAAGGGACTTGCAAAATAATGCATACCGGATCAAAGACGAAGCAACAGGTAGAGAAGTTGTTGTAAACGCGGCTAATTTAAAACTATATAGTCCACCAGAAGATTATGATACGAGAGAGGAGCAAGCAATGCACACCCAAATGGACGAGGAGTCATTACGTATGCACGGAAAGAATCTTGAGAAAAGCTTGCAGTCCCAGGAAGGAACGGAGCGAAGCGACCAGCTCGCAGACCCAAGGGATCCGAAGGGAGAATGCAGCTGTCAACTGAAGGAACTTTATGACCAGTTGAGGGAGGCCGTTACAGAAATAGAGGAGATGAATGAACAACTGAGAAGGCAGAACCAGAGTCTACGAGACGGCAGACAGAGTGGAATGGGGGGAACGAGACAGCCCTTGCCGAGAACACTGACCGCTTAAGGTAAACAAGCATGGAGTCGATGCCATCTGTAGGCACAAAAAATTCACTTGTAAAATGAATTTTTCGAGCTTAGCAGGGGAAAGATGTGCCCAATCAGTCACGGCAGTCTGGCATCGAACTCGGGTCTCATCAGAGAAGACCAGGCACATGATTATGCCTAGAGTCGAACCATTGATCTCTGAGGGGGAGCAATTACAGGGAACCCAAAGAGCAATGAGAGGTATACTGACATATAATATTGTAGCATGATTTCACGGCCTATATGTGAATATCATAGCAGTTTAAGGTGAAGAATTGTAGCCAAATGCAAGGAAATATACGTTTTCAGAGCATACGAGAATGAGAGGAGGCCAGTTTGGCGTTTTACAAATTACACTTAGCAAGAGGGTGGAGACCTTAGGCGCCGAGTGCACTATTTACGTCTGGACCGAGGAGACAGCCCAAAATTAATGACTCGGGTATTCACCGCTTGACAACGATGGAATCGGGAGTAGGGATGATTGCCCACGGAAATTAATTAATTACAGCCAAGTGGAGCATTGAAATGGAGTGAAATATACACCCAGGTGAATATATTCAAGGAGAGATAATTTAGGAATGATTTTACACCTAAATTAAAGCCTATATCTCCACATGAACGCATTACAACCTAGCCTACGCTCGAGAGTAGTGATTTTGTGACCAGCCAAAGGGGAACCACCACGATGGCGTCCTGACGCGCTGAACTAAGGCAATTAATTTGAATTAATTGGCCGAAGCGATCGCCGGCACGCGAACGGTTATGAAACCTCCACACTTAAATGAACAAGGTGTATATATCATTTCGGCTGAAAATGTATTATTTCAAGGAAGGAGTCGCACCCACATGTCCGGTGGACTAGTTTTTACGAGAAACCTTTATAAGGGAGAGCAGGGCAGACCAAGCCAGTTGTTCTCCAGTCTTCTCCAGTTCATCTCAAGTTATTCTACAGTATACACATAACTAAGACGCTGCCAGTAGCGCGCCAAATGTTAAAGTATCAACGCTCGGCCGTTGAAGAACAATAGAAGCAAGTCATACAGCTTCATAAGTATAATCATGAAGTGCGTCGAAGTCAATTTAAGACATATATTTATCTATTATCTGACGCAAATACAAATTCGCCACAGCGAAAGAGTAACTTATAATGTTTTTGAACATTACACATACCAGGAGGTATTGTCAGAGTTGAATATGACATTATCATCAGGATCACTACAATGATGGGAGCTTGGGAAGCATTGCCACTTCATCTTGACAGTGAGCTGAACGATATTGCAGGTGACGAGGATCGAACGTCCGTAAACGCTGTTAGATTTTCACGGAGACCAGCGGTTGGCGTAATTGTATCGCATCTCTGAGACCAGGCGTAGGAGAAGTCCGATTTAAGGATCAACCTGTGAAATAGTGAATAAGTGTACATAAATTGTGTAATAATGATTTAAAAGTGTTCATGTGTATAGTGATTAATATGCATTGTGTAAAAGTGAAAGAGGCCATTGATAAGAGTATGTTTATCATGTGGGAAATGTGTGAAATTAAGTGTTGTGAAAAATATAACATGATGGCTTAAATCAAGCGTCATGGTAGGCCTGAAGCTGAAGTGCTGGCACTATCCAGCGAAAAAGAAAAAGTGAGTACAATTTTACAATGTTATTATAACGAAATAGTTCACCATGTAACGATTTATCACTTTGAGAATAAGATGTAACAGTCACTTACTGAACGAGTTTTCACCACTCGTCTTGAATAAAATATGGCTTGGAAGGTGATTTGTTTAGGGCCATTCAGGCCGAAAATAGTGATGGATGTAACGGTAACGTTAAATGAATAATAATAATAATAATAATAATCTGGGGTCGGCAACAGTAAAGTAATAGGCATTTTTGGCCTAAATAACGTTCAAAGTGTGTCATGTCTAATATAAAGATACTGTATTTTGGTAAACAGTAAGAAAGTAACGTGGAATATAGCGAGATACGAGAGCTTTTTCAGTGTCAGTGAAGTGTGGAATGAATATTTGATATGGTCAATCCTTAGGATTATATTTGAGGACCATTAAATTAAAGTAAGCCAGTAAATTTATACATTTTTATTAGGAGCTATTTAAAGCTTTGGCTTAAGTAATATGACAGAGAGAACGCGGGTGCCTTAATAATTGAGTCATCTATGTGAAGTATTGTTTGAAGCCGCATATTGCGTGCAGAAATAACGTAGAATCCAGTGATTTACGTAAGTAAATAATTGCGGGGACCAACTAGTATAGCTTGCGCGTTAGGTGAGAAGTTGGCTAAATCTACGAGTTAGTATCGCCTTGAGCATACTCTATTATTCGCAGCGAATTGGACAGAGCCTGTCTGTATCCACTGCTTGCATGAATTATGGCCACGAATGACGTCCGTCGAGACTCCGTGAGCATATCTAAATGATCTACCCTGAGAGGTAAGGATCATATTCGTCGTTTAGGAAACGCAGATTTCCTGATATTTTATTGAGACAGCTGCTGGTGAAAATCGTGGATTTTCACTATGATGCGCTTCCAAGCCACAGTAGTCACCATAGAACGGCAAGGCTATCACCAGAATAATCCCCAGCCATGAATGTTAATTAAGGAGCCGAATTGAGCCCAAAACACTATAAAGATAGGTGTAAAATAATCAGAATGACTCAATTACTTGAGGACAACACTTAGCGTAACTCCAGTACTGCAGTTGTAAACAAACTTGACCTTGACAGCAGATGAGAGGAGGTGGGGTAGTAGACCAATTCTGCGGCGGCCATCTTGACTAGCCAGCTGGAACGAATTTTATTGCCTGCTAAGGGGATAAGGTCGGTCGACCAGTCCCTTGTAAATTAGAGTCATAGTAGGACACTGAAGAATCTCGATATTTCAATATGCAATTATGATATGAGTGTTATGATGATGCCAATTGAATTGAATGGTGTGTTGCAACACACATACGTTGTTGGATCATAGAAATCAGATATTATTTGGCCCAGTTATTCTCTGAGGAGGAAAACTGAACCAAAATAATGTAGGCATCTTTTTGGAATGCATTTTGCCAGTTCACGCTAATTTATGCAGACGGGTATGTGATTTCTAAGAACATGACACGTTTGTAACGATATAAGCCCGACAAGACCCAGAAAATCGTTGTATGGTGAAACTATAAAATATTCTATCCATGTTTATTTTGGAAGGGATAAGTACCACTTTTTTTAAAGCGTTCATATTGATGGAAAGAAGGAAGATGATTCACACGACACAACAAATATTTGTTAATGAATGCAGAAAATAATGAATTTATGCTCATCAAGGTAAATGCCATAAGAAACGGAGTAATGTTTTATTAATGTCATTTAGATGTGATATGTGATTTTTGTGTTATGATACTCCAGTTAAGTAATTGTGTCACATGATGAACACTATGGAAACCCATGGAAGTCTGAAAGTATCATTGACAGGATGCTAGAATTAGATTTGAGTGCAGTGTAGCACTATTTTAAGAAGAAGACTCACAGAATAACCCTATTTTTATTTGTGGGAATTAAATATAATTTGTCCTTTATTTGTATTTGTTGTATAGCCATGATTTTAGACCAGTAAATATTTTATTTTAGGAATATGTTGTGTATTTCATGTAGAGTAGTTACCTGGTAGACTCAAATCCTGAGCATGTGGTCGTATGGTGGGCAGGAACGTTCCATACCTCGAAAGACCGTGAGTTAGCTGGGATACGAACACATGGTCCACATGATGACAGTTGGGTACATTATAGAAGGAAGGATCGAAAACAAGAACTTGGGAGGTAGGCCAAGGTTAAGGTATGTCTGACAGGTTGCTTGGGATTCAAGATCTGGCTACGGAGCTACGTGTTACTTCAAGAAAGGAGTATTGAAGAGCACCATCAAACCAGCCTAATTACTGATGAATGATCCAATCATCGGAAGATCAAGTTGTTAGAATGTCAGATACGGTAGTTTCATTGGTGATTGGTGATAACCAAGCAGCTTGTTAGTAGAAGCATGTTGCCCTCTACAAAACTTATATTTCAAACGAACAGTGAAAATTATTGATATTTGATTTGAACAAACTATTAAAAATAAAATACTTCCGCCAATTTATAAACAACAGGGTTGCAATTGCACTAAAAGCCTGGGTACATAGCGCGTTCACGCACAAGCCAGGCTATCTCCAGTAACGGATAATGGGTGGTTTTGAACTCCATCGCCGGACGTACATCTCCGTGGTTTCCCATTTCCAACTCCAAAGGAATGCCATACAGTACTATGTAGTAGGGCATGGATGCTTTCTTCCAATGTGAAAATAATGTTATTTTACTCGTCTTCATTCATTGAACTCCTCTTATAAGTTTTCCGTCCCAGAAACCATTGCCCCTTATAAATTCATCTTATCTCATCCTCGACTCAGTTGAAACGAGAAGTTTATTCGTTGTTGTTGATGTTGTTTCATTTGAGGGGTTTGGGCATGTTGATTATTTAGCCCTGTGTACTTGGGTGTGTGTATATACACTCACAGGCAAAATAAGTGACACACTACGAATTTTAGACTAAACTCAAAGTTGGAAGTTCCAAACCTTGTATTAATCAAATACAGTGGCACTTACAAGGGGCAGATGACCTCGTAGTTCCACTCCTTAAAACACCAATAACTGACATTTACAACACTATGGCAATGTATCATAACCCTAATTAGCACAATAATTAATAAACATTATTGATCATGACAATGCTTGCCTCGGTGGGTGAGTGGTCAACGTGTCGGTCTACTAACCCCCAAGCTTGCAGGTTCGCTCCTGGCCGTGGTAAGTGATTTTTGAAAGGAGGCAAAAATTACGACACCATGTCATAAGATGTTGGCATGTCAATGAACCCATTTGAATTCAGTAGGCCGTGTTCATAATGGCAAAACTAATCTCGGGAGTTTTGCCAACACAAAGTTCCTCATTTTTCTACTAGAAAGCGCTATAGTGTTCAAGGAGTTAAGATATCTAACCTCCTTGACTATCATAGTGCTTCAAGGAACATCGAAATTCGACATGCAAGCTACCCTTTGGGTGTCAAATAACAAAGCTTGCACCCGGCGCCCGAGGCCATAAGATATTATTATTATTATTATTATTATTATTATTATTATTCTTTCTTTCTTTTTGCGTTTTGCCCATTATAGAGCGCGCTTGAACTTGTTTTTCGGCTTGATGATATTCGCCTTCCTATCTTCCCAAAATCTCTTCATGAAGTCACTGTGCTGCTTCTTCCGTTCTTCTGTCCACTTGGTTCCAGTCCTGCCACTAGTTTTCACCCTAAACTTGTGCTTTGTTACTGCGGTCCTGAGGACTTTGCGGTTTCTCAGAATATTTTCTCCGATGTTCAACTCTTGCAGGTCCTCTCTTGATTCATCCAGCCAGGCTATCCTTGATTTCTGAGAATTTATTACATTGAATAACCTTTTTGTAAGTCTATAATCGTCCATCCTGAAGAGGTGTCCATAAAATGTTAAACGTCTTTTTCGTACCGTGTTGCTGAAACTATCTGTGTGACGGTATAGGTCTGAATTTCGTCTTTTAATCCAAATTCCGTTTTCTTGTGTGGGGCCGAATATTTTTCTAAGAATTTTACGTTCTTGCTTTTCTATATTTGCAATTTTAGAATGACCTCCTAAAGCTATGGTTTCTGAAGCATATAGAGCTTCCGGTAGTACAACTGTTTTGTAGTGTTTCAGTTTTGCATTATGTGACATTACTCTTTTATTATAGTGATCCCATGTTAGTCTGAATGCTCTATGAAGTTTTGAGGCTCTTTCTGTGTTAGCCAAACTGTCCAATCCTGAAGGAAGAATTATTTCTCCAAGGTATTTAAAAAATTCTACTTGTGAAATTGCTCCATACGCTGTTTCTATTTTTTCTTTCTTCTTCTTTTGCTGAAAATTCTTCATGTACTTGGTTTTTTCAAATGATATTTGAAGGCCTGCTTGTGATGCTATTCTGTATAATGTCTCAATAGCATGCTTAGTTTCTTCTTTGTTCCTAGTGATAATCGCTAGGTCATCTGCGAAAGCCAAGCATTTCACATTGATTTTGTTTCCAGCAGTTCCTATGCTAACGCCTTTGATGTTCTTTTCCCACTCTCTGATGACTTTATCTAGAACCAGGTTAAATAGAAGGGGTGAAAGTCCGTCTCCTTGGCGAACACCTGTTCGTACTTCAAAAGAGTCAGAAATTTCCCCAAGAAACTTCACCTTCGATGTTGTATTGGTGAGAGTCTGACAAATCAGTTCTCTGGTCTTCCTGTCCACTTGAAGTTCTTCTAGCGTCTCAAACAGGGTCTGCCTGTCCACAGAATCATATGCTTTCTTTAGGTCCACAAAGGTGACAATTGTGGGGTTGGATCTGCGGATCTTCAAAATCATCTTCAGATTCCATATCTGTTCAGCACATGAACGCCCTTTTCTAAAACCCGCTTGATATTCACCAATCAAATGGTCTGTTTGTTTCTCTAGTCTGTTCAGAAGAGCTTTAGATAGGATTTTATAGGCCACAGATAATAGGGATAGACCTCTATAGTTGTTTGGATCAGTTTTGTTACCTCTCTTGTGCAATGGATGTATTAACGCGCACTTCCAGTCCTGTGGGATCACTTCTGTTTCCCAAATTGCTTTTAAAATTGCGTGGATTCTTCTGGTGACCTCTTCCCCACCGAGTTTCAACATTTCAGCGGTAATACCGTCTTCTCCCGGTGCTTTGTTGTTTTTAAGAGATTGAATGATTTCAGCTGTTTCTTCCATTGTCGGTGGATGTGAATCTGGATTATTATTATTATTATCATCATGACAATCATATCAGTGCACAAATACGAATTAGTAAATGTCGAAACGTGGAATCCATCTTACTGTCCTCCGAACTGTTGCACTGTATGATTACGATTGTTGAAGACAAAATATAATGTTCACAAAAATACAAGCCACGAGACTTCACTGCAATAAACCTTAAGGCAGCCGTTTGTGGTTATTCTTGGTCAAAGGCGCGAAACAGTAATATTGGTGCTCTGATGTCACGATCAACAATGATTCAATTATTGTGCAACATTCCTCAAATAAGCTAATTAATTCCTGAAAAAATCACGACACATTGCCACACTGCTCTAAGTTACAACATTAAATTTATACCAGATTTGAAGCGGTCAAACATTGAGTTTTGTCGAAAATTCGTAGTGTTTTGTTTCTTATGCCGGTGGGTGTATATATTAGGTGCGTTTAAAAACTAACGAGCCGGAGGCTGGAAAGCGCAAACCGGTGACGACATCGGCTAATCGTGGGGTGTGTAACGAGGTGTGGTTCCGACCAGAGCGTGGAAGGTCACAGCCCGTCGCTAGAGGGCACGCGTTCACGTCACGTGACGATACAAAGCAAGCAGCAGCATGCATCAATCGTCCAACGCTGCCAGTCGCATTGAAAACAGTGCCATGGAGGCGTCAACCGAAGAGCAAAGAGGTGTTGTTCGGTTTCTGACAGCGGGAGGAGTAGGGGGAACGGACATTCATCGCCGGATGTCACAAGTGTACGGCGAACACTGCATGTTCCATGCAATGGTCAAGGCGTGGCACAAGCGCTTCAGGGAAGGACGGGTTTCGTTGGCCGATGATGCCCGGTCTGGGCATAACAATGACCGATGACAACATCCAGCTGGTTGATGCACTCATTACCCAGGACCGCCGAGTGACAGTGAACGCCATTGCCGCCGTGGTTGCTCCACGACAATGCACGACCTCATACGGCCAACACAGTCGCGGCACTCCTGCAGAAATTCAAATGGGAGGTCCTCGGCCACCCTCCGTATGGTTCAGACCTCTCTCCCTGTGATTACGCCATGTTTGGTCCCCTGAAAAGGGCTCTGCGGGGCCAATGATTCACCTCGGACGCCGACGTCCAGCTGTACGTGCAGAACTGGTTCGCATCGCAGCCCAGGGAATTTTATGAGACAGCCATTCACCGCCTCGTGTCACGGTGGGACAATTGCCTCAACAGTCAGGGCCAATACTTCTATCATACAGGTACTAGTTTCTGTAATTATGCCTCCGGCTCGTTACTTTTTGAACGCACCTTATAAATAAAACAATATCTGATAACCTGTGTTATTTTGGTGTTCGTAGTAGTTTGTGTATTCGTTATTCAGGCGAGTAGTGGGAAGGAGGCAGTCGTGGCCTTATGTTAGGAACCATCCTGGTATTTGCATGGAAAACCACTTCCAGGATGGCTGTGGTGGGAATCGAACCCACCTCTTCTCAGTTATGCTTCACGAGGCTGAGTGTATCCCGTTCCAGCCCTCAGACCAGAATTAAATATCTTGGCAGAACCGGGAATTGAGTCCGGACCTTCGGAGCAACAGGAAAAATGCTACCCGCTACACCAGGACAAAAGTTTATTCACTGCAGTGCTTGTTCTGTACTACCCTGCCAGCGAGTTGTTCCCGGTGGCGGAAATCGGAACTAAGGCGCTCCGCCCAGCCACACGCCTGTGATAGACGTGCAGTCGTCGCCAACCAAACCTCATCGCATGTCGAGTGTGTGCATGATTCGTGCTGGGTGCTGCGCTGTGTGGTGTGTTCTCATTGTATGACTGTATATGCGTTCCCCCTCTTCCCCGCTGGAGCGGTGTTCATGGATAGGTTAGCTGGCGACAATGACGACGCCTGGTGGTTTGATGAGGAAGTTCTCTTGAGATCAGAGAAATTGAAGAACTTCGGCAGTTAGCTGCTAGATGCCGCTAAGTTCTCCATGGAAGTTACATATCTAGAACAGACTTAAACAAAACATAAGCAAGTGCACGGAGAAAATAGAATGTAAGGGTTTGCTGTTAGTGTCTGCGGGAAGGGAAATTAAATAAATAAATAAATCGAAGAGCAGCAAAAGCTAACTCTGACTGACCGTGTGTTCCAAAGAATACACCACCCGCACGCGCCCGCGGCAGCGCCATAACGTGGCGATATGACGTAATGTATACACATCAGCCCCGCTCCACGTCTAGCAGTAACAATTCCCTGGCAGGGTACTATATTGAAATGTAAATCCACAGCCTGCTTCCAGTCAACCGACCGGGACTGGGAATGGAATGAATGAAGCTCCCATCTAGCGGTGAGGATATGAACTGTACCGGCTGCCGAAGCCTGTCGCACTCCCCTGGGACAATGATTAAATGAATGACAGATGAAATGGAATGATAGTGGAGAGTGTTGCCGGAATGAAATTGTGACAGGAAAACCAGAGTACTCGAAGAAAAACCTACCTGCCTCCGCTTTGTCCAGCACAAATCTCACATGGAGTGACCAGGATTTGAACCACGGACCCAGCGGTGAGAGGCCGGCGTGCTCCCGCCTACGCCATGGAGGCTGATGCTTGTACTGTATATCAAAATACCGTAATCATGTCGAACATTTGGATCCTGATTCCCTATTCTATCACGCATGAAAACACTTATTTCTTTTCCTACAAAATATGGCAAGATGGGAGGTTCTCTTTCTCTCACACACATTATCCATCAACGGATCTCCTCATAGTTGATTCAAACTCTGAGTTTTCCATTTGAAGCCTCTCTAGCCCAATTTCTGACTGACCGGCTCAGAACTGCTGAGGTATGAGTGAGCAGAGCTACTGCCTGGTGCAGGAGAGATGGGTATATTATTACCCTGAGGCTTAGCCCAGGGCGATAAAACGACCGCCTAATGTGGACTCGGGCTAAGTATTGAGACTATGGTATCTGAGGTCATGGGTTCAAATCCAGGCTCTCGTCTGAAGGTTGGAATGGGGTACACTCAATATCGTGAAGCAAAACTGACAAATGTGTGTTCGATTTCCACCTTGGCCATCTTGGAAGGGCTGTCTGTTTTC
The DNA here is from genome assembly GCA_946902985.2 of Meconema thalassinum. Classification (NCBI taxonomy): domain Eukaryota; kingdom Metazoa; phylum Arthropoda; class Insecta; order Orthoptera; family Tettigoniidae; genus Meconema; species Meconema thalassinum. Next base: position 147,347,390 of record OX336390.1, on the reverse strand, counting down.
CCACTTCTGCTGGAATAGTTCCAAACTAAATGCCAGAGGTGTATTTCTATTTAAAATGTATTCGGTACTATAGCCACCACAATAATACAGGATAACAGATAAATTTCACTTACTCCCAAGTACACTTATTCCAGGCAAATATCGATGAGAAATCTTATATGAAGTCCAGGGCACATTATACCTAGACGGGTAATAATAATGAAAAACAACCACAGGCACTACATTCCATGAAGGGACTGGGCCTACCAAGCGACCTGTGCCTAGCCATTTGGCCTGCAGATATTGAGATGACGCGTGATCAGCGCATAGGGACCCCTCGGCCGCTAATCTTGGTTTTCGTGATCGGGGCGCTGCCTCACTGTCAGACAGATACTCAATTGTCCTCACGAGGCTAAGTGCACCCCGTTCCAGCCCTCATGTCAGTTTCTTAAGTCCCGGATAGAGCCGGGAATCGAACCTGGGGGCTCCGGATGTGAGGCAGGCGTGCTACCCCAACACCACGGGGCTAGCAATCTAGACAGGTACACTAATGTAATTAATTTTATTAAGGCAGCCAATTGGCCTTTTATTTTATTTTCGGGACGGGTGAGAGAAGGGATTTTAGAAGGAAATTGACCATGGACCTATCGAAAGGAACAGTCCAAGCATTTGCCTGGTGGTGGAAATGGGAAACCATGCAAACCTTTTTCAGGACAGTCAAGGTGGGAGTCAAAACCACGCTCACCCGATGTCCGCGTGGTACGAGGTAGCGCGTTAGTGCTCTCGGCTACTGCAGTAGGCATCATATTAACACAATAATCAAACACACACTTAAGATGCCCCATGCCCCTCATTGAAGCAAAAACAATATACGTACTGTGGTGTAGAGGTGACACGCACTGTCACAGTGAAAGGAAAATAACCAGTGTTGGACGAATCAAAGAGGATATAAAAAGTAGGTTGGCTCAGGCATGGAAAGCATTTCTACAGAAAAGGAATCTGTTGACTTCGAATGTAGATTTAGGTATTAGTAAGTGATTTTTGAAAGCCTTTTTCTGGAGCGTGGCGCTCTATGGAAGTGAAACTTGGACTATTGGTGCAGCAGAAAAGAGGAAAATTGAAGCGTTTGAAATGTGGTGTTACAGCAGAATGATGAAGTTCAGATGGGTAGATAGGATAACAAATGAAGAGGTATTAAGACTAGTGGGAGAGGAGAGATGTTTTTGGTGTCTGCTATGCTAGGACACATACTAAGACACCCAGGAATATGCAAGCTTAGTTGTGGCAGGAAGGGTCGAGGACAAGAACTGTAGGGGTAGACCAAGGTTAGAATATGTTACACAGATTGCCTCGGTTGTAGGGTGTGGTAGCTATGTAGAGATGAAACGATTAGCTCAGGACAGGGAGGTATGGAATGCTGCATCAAACCAGTCAAAATACTGAAGACTCGAACACAAACACAGAGGGGTGATATAGTGAGGAACAAACCAATATGCGCTCATTGGATGCTCTGGGTACGAGTTGGACAGCAATGACCTAACTCAATACTCCTAGAGACGATTCTTCCTTCTTAACCCCTCTACCTTCACTCGAGGTTAAAGAACCGAACATTCTATATATCTGGGATCATAACCAATCCGGCTCGAAAACTAACTTACGGTCATAAAAGTAGGCAGGAAATGAAAACAAAATCGATTGTGTACGTGAGAATAGAAGGAACGAGAAGGCTTTGAGGTAGGACGGGACTAACATTGGATTATTGTTTCCAATCTTCACGTTGCAAGGCCGGAGCAGGGAGTTAAATACACTTTGTGAGGCAGGTTTCCATCAACGAGCTGAAAGTTTACAACTAATAAATTCCATCCAATGCTTGTTGGAGAATTAAGCTCACTTTTCTTAGCAATATCTGTTACCAGAATGCGGCTGTTGATATTGGGGAATACAATGCACGTTCTCGGATTTACCAACTTAGTTCCTTTCATTACATTCATCACCAGGAATGTGAGTAGTTACATTCTATTTCACTGCCGAGTGAAAATCAAAAGGTTGGAAGCCTGTGGTTTAACGTGGAACCTAAACTGGAAATCATAAGACACGAGGCCTCTTTTTAGCCTATTTTCATTTTAACAAAATACACTTATGAGATCACCTTGTGTCCGTTGGTTGTGTATGTGTGTGTGCGTCCCTCCCTACGAAATTCTAAACGGCTGGAGCGATTTCAATGAAACTCAGTAAGATCATAGTTACTATCTTGTCCAACTCCGACCATTTTCATTTATAACAAAATACACTTATGAGATCACCTTTTGTCCGGGTGTGTGTATGTGTGTGTGCATCCCCTCCCTACGAAAATCTAAACGGCTGGAGCGATTTCAATGAAACTCAGTAAGATCATAGTATTATCTTGACCGACCCCAACCGTGCACTTCAAATTTTATTATGTCTCACCATCTAACTCGGCGGGTGTGCGAAATATTTCACCGGCATTCTATATCTCCGAAACTATTACTGATATCACCCTAAACTTTTGTACGGTAATGAGGGGTACTATTAGAAGTTCACCTAGGTGACTTTCAAAAACCTGATAAGTACTAAATGAACATGGCGGCCAAGCAAGGTTGAAACATTTATAGTAAATAGATTTTTCTCGCAGTGAATCATGGTAGACAAATGTCTATACACATTACAATGCACTGACATCTAATTTAGTTCATTTATTTACAAAAACTCAAGTTGGCAGCTGTGCGAAATTTTAAAATTATTTATTTATTTCTTGTATCCTAATCATGCGATTGAAGTCAACATTTGAATATCGGACCTACGCAATAATTGTCATCTAATAGTATATTGTTCTATGGCCTACATATATAACAATCCAACATAGCGACCATCCGAAATATTTAGACGGTTCTCAATAATTACTAATCTATGTCAGAAATCAAACTGAAATATTGTATGTTGATAGAGGCTATGAACATAAGTACACCTATGGGACTTTCAATAACCTGGTAAGCACAAATGCAACATGGCGGCGACGCGAAATTTAAATATTTAAATCGTCGTTTCTCGCGATTTATTCATCCGAGTGCAGTGAAACTTGGTACCGTAAATGCTTAAAGAAATTTTAATCCACTGACATCTAATTTACCGTACTTATATTGTTTTCATAACCACAATATGGTGGCTGTGCGAAATTTTAAAATTTCGTTTATATATTCTGCGTCCTAATCATGCGATTGAAGTTTGATTAATACACCTACGCAATAATCATCATGTAATAGCACATACCTCTATGGCCTACATATATAAAAATCCAACATGGTGACCATCCGAAATATATAGACGGTTTTCAATATCTACGAATCTATTACAGCAATTAAATCGAAATTTTGTATGTTGATAGAGACAATTGACCTAAGTAGGATATACGAAAATATGCTATTTAGTCCTTCACGGAACTACTTGTCTTTTAACGTGAATTGCTGGCCACCAAGGTTTTACATTGAAAATCGCACATGCATTTATTAGAAATGGAAATCGGTCGGTTTTGTGGACAGGCAAGCAGCTTGGCTGCTAAACTCTCACTTTTTCACCTGTGAGTAGACTAACACGTTTCACGAGATGTCTGAATAATTGCAGCATTCGAGGATTTAGCAATCGAATATTGAATCATGATTCTCTCATTGAACAATTTGTTTTTGTTGATTCTCTTTAGGGGCTTTGTAACATTGACTGCAACTTCAAAAATAAAAATAATTTTCAAGGTTTCTTTACGTCTAAAATTTAATGGTTAAAACAATATCTAGGTGCTGATAGCAGATATTCAGTTGTGCTCCCTCTGAATGTTTCCCTTTCACTCTGGAAACTATGTAAGGGTGGTACTTTATTTTAGATACCATGGACTACCATTCTTAAAGCGGATGTTGCAGATAACACAAAACACATGTTTACTGGAGAGCTATTACGCACACAAGTACATACGGATAATTAACGTGATACCTTTGTTATGACCCGTGGTGTTGGGGTAGCGCGCCTGCCTCTCACCCGGAGGCCCTGGGTTCGATCCCCGGCTCCGTCAGGGATTTTAAAACTGACGTGAGGGTTGGAACGGGGTGCACTCAGCCTCGTGAGGACAATTGAGTATCTGTCTGACAGTGAGACAGCGCCCCGATATCGGAAACCAAGATTAACGGCCGAGGGGATCCGACGCGCTGATCACGCGTCACCCCAATATCTGCAGGCCGAATGGCTGGGCAGCGGTCGCTTGGTCGGCCTTAGCCCGTCATGGGCTGTAGAGTGCCAGGGGTTGACTTGACTTGACCTTTGTTATGAAATAAATAAAAGCAGTAGTTGCATTTACCTATTTGTTCATTAGCTGAAATGGTCTATATACATACTGGGTGGGGCATATAAAAGTGGCCCGGGTAACTGAGTTACGGGTTACAGAGAAACACATCACAGGAAGGGAGATAGTTCGCTAACCTTCTTATATTGTGGCATATGTTGCAAATAAAAGTGGCCCGGACGAGGGGCTACACCACGCACACGTGCACCTCACGTGATCGAAACCAGTTCAGATGTTACAGTAGTGTGGGCTGTGTCAGTGTGATTTGTTAGTTAATTATTGTTGTTTTAAGGGGAGGAACTGCAAGGTCATCTGCCCCGTCAGTGTGAGTTGATCAGTTGACAGGTGAAGATAGTACTCTCAGTGCAGCAGAGGGTATTTGTTGTGGAAAGGTACGTTAAAACAAATTGGTGGAAGGAGTGGGGTCACTTGGTTGCTCATAAATTTATTGGTATGTCTTTACCGAGCTTCAATGAAATCACTTTGGCCGTTTAGATTACATTAGGGACACGCAGATCACACGCACAAACGCACACACACACACACACACACACACACACACACGCGGACAAAAGGTGATCTCATAAGACAATTTTTTTCATAAGATGAAAATAGGCTAAAAGTGGATTTACTCGAGGGTGATATGGTTTACTTTGTTTAGACGAGGAACTCTCTCAAAGTTTGGTTACTCTCTTTAATTAAGAATAAGACAAAGCACCCCTCGTACGAGACATGCAGTTCAATGGAGGTCTGTAATAAAACTCCTGCTTGCTCCAGAAAATGCCGATCACGTCACAAACCCAGCCACTGATGTTAAACATACAGCCACAGCAATAATGATAAAATTTTACTGCATATAGTAATTTTAGTTTAGGACTTTTTTCCATATTATAATAGGTTCCAAATATATGACTAGGATTTTAATTACCGTAGTTATTTTGAATCCATTGCCTTTGTTGTTGAAGTTTATATACGTGACTAGTGGGCTGCATCAGTTGGTAACCTTTATGGAGGACAGTATCCGCGTTCTGTGGTCTCGGGGTAACTGTTGAGACTCTGGTCTCAAAGGACCTTTGTACGATTTCCAGCAATACAAAGAAATGTAATTCTGCTCTGAGGGTTGGGTACACGCAACCTCGTGAGGCAAAGCTAATACGAGATAGTTTCAATTACAACCTCAACCATACTAGAAGGTTGTTTCTGTGGTTTTCCACTTCTACTCCAGGTAAATACTGTGATGGTCTCTAATTTATGGCCACGGCCACCTCCTTCCATGTCATCACATCAATGACAAAAACACACAACATCACAAAGACATAGGTTATCAGACAGATTCCTTACACGTCCAAGTACACGAGGGTACATAAATACGATGGCGCAAATCTCTTAAACGAAAAAAACATCAACAACAACAACCAGAACAACAATACTGGCAAATCAATCGAATGTTAATGTTTCAAAAGTTTGAAGCTTTTCAGTCGGTCAACACGATTGAACCCAAATAAGATGGGTTATTCCCTAACACTGAAAAAATGTACATGAGATTAATAAATTAGTTATTAATCTCATGTACATTTTCTTTTCAGGATTAGAAAATAACCCATCTCCTTTGGGTACAATCGTGTTGACCGACTGAAAAGCACTAATCTTTTGCTTACTAAGGCAACACTGAAAAATGGCTTCAAACACCACAATGTTGCTGTTACATTTGAAGGACTTGGACATCGTTGTCATTCAACCCCATGTTCTTCGGTGTGTGTGTGTGTGTTGAGAATTTCTGATAATTTGTGTTATTGTGATGGGGGTAAAAGAGTATGTATTTGTAACTCAGGTAAGGATTGGGAAGGATGCAGCCGTGGCCTCAAGTTAGACATCATCCCAATATTTTCCTTGAATAGAAGTTAGTTATTGTAGTTTTAAGGGGCGAAACAGCGAGGTCATCTGCCTCCTTGAGTTGAAGTAGAAACCACAGGAAACCACTTAAAAGTTGCTTGAGGAGGGATTCGAACCACACTATTCTTAGATTTACCTCACGAGGCTGAGTGCACCTTGTTAGAGCCCTGAGACTGGAATTATACTATATTTATGATAGAGCCGGGAATAGAACTCGGACCACCGGGAAAATAGCCAAGAATGCTACCACTAACCACGAGGTGATCAGTTTATTATAATCATGTAGACTACTCACATACGAAGAAAACTGACTGTTGTAAAAGAATGGCAGAAGTGTCGTAGCAACCCTCGGCTGCCCTTACATCAGGACTGCAACCCTCAGAAACAGAAGAGATTAAAGTCCAGAAACCTACCACGGAAGCTAGGTGAGAAGCCCCTGGAAACACATTTTGATGCTGGTGATATCTGGACCTCTTCAAATCTTGACCGCCTGGGTTTAATCCATCATCCTTTTAGAGCTCCTCCTAGTTTCAACTTACCGAGAAGGGAATGGACATCTCTAAACAGAATCAGGGCAAATCATGGCAGGTGTAAATTCTGGCTTCACAATTGGGGAAGATCTGACGACCCATTCTGCGACTGTAATAATGTGCCCCAGACCATCCAGCACGTTGTTATGGACTGCCCAAAAAAAGATTCAATGGATCTGTTCAAGAGCTACATAGTGCCTCTACAGAGGCAGTGGACTAGCTGAAAAGTTGACCTGTAAATAATTGATTATATAATTGTAAGATATATGTATTTATAATGTATCCTTGTTTTCCCATACGATATATATAAATAAATAAATGTAACCTACTTGAAATGTTCAAACTATTACTTACCTTACCTTACCCCGTGGCACTACAGTCCATGAAGGACCTTGGCCTGCTCCACCACAGTCTTCCAGCTTTTCCTATCCCGTGCACGCCTCCTCCAAGCTCTGACACGTAGCATCCTGAGATCCTCCTCGACATCGTCCAGCCAGCGCTTTTTCGGTCGCCCCCGTCCTCGCTTTCCAGTGGGCCGCCCATGGAAGACCTGATACACCATCCTTGACTCAGGCATTCGCTCGACATGTCCAAGCCACCGAATCCGGGAACTCTTGACCTCTGCGACGATAGTAGGGTCCCCATACAGATCATAGATCTCCTTGTTGGTGCGGAGGCGCCACACTCCACGATCACACACAGGTCCATAGATCTTACGGAGTACCTTCCTCTCCCACCTGTTCAACAAATCCTCATTCCTCCTAGTCAACACCCATGTCTCACACCCATAGGTGACAACAGGTTCAAACTATACACGTGGTATTATGAAGACACGAATATTTATTACAAGCTGCGGGTGATGCGTGACAACGGCCCCTGGGCGATATAGACCCTACAGTGTGCATTCGTTCCAATTCAAATATCCACACGACTGCATACAGTAAATGGCAAACATGACGAATGGAACTCCATTGACGTAATGAAGTACTATGTAACGAAGGGAAGTTTGGACGTGTATTTGCAGCTCTGTAGGTACTTTATGTCATTTGCCCGGTTATCCACCGGAGAACAATGAAACAGTTACATTGCTCATTTTCCGAAATTTAAGGATTTTTGTTTAAAAAATTTCAGAAAAAATTGTGTAATCTCATTTTCATTGTATTGTGAATGATGAACTGTGTGTATGTTTTCCTCGTTACCAAACAGATAAACACAGGCTGCGTGGTTCAGCGGTAACAATTTAGCCTGCTGTTCCCAAGGTTGCAGGATCGAATCCCGGCGCAGGCAGTTGGCATTTGAGGGTGCACAAATGCGAGGGAGCCGTCTCAGTAGATTTACTAGCAAGTTGAAGATACCCTTCGGGGCAAAATTCCGGCTCCCTGGCGTCTCTAAAATCCGCAATTGTTAAAAGGGACGTAAAATCAATAACATAACAGATAAACGCCCTCAAGTGACAATATGTATGTATGTCTACCCCTCATTATTCCCGTTTCCATCGGGGTCGGGGATGAGATGCGATGAAATTCTATGTGGTGGGTGTTTGTATGACCGGATGCCCTTCCTGACACCAATCTTATTATAGGAGTTAAGAAATGAATGAAGATGAATGAAATTGAGCAAGGATGTGGAAGGAAGCAGCCGTGACCTGTAAGAAGGTACCGTCACAGCATTTTCCTGGAGTTGAAAATGGGGAAACCATGGAAAACCGTTTTACGGTCGGCTGACGGTGGGGCTCGCACCTACATCTACCGAGTCCGCAGAGTAGCTTGGCTCCATTGCCAAGCGATGCGCGTTAGAGAGCGTACCTACCGCAGTCGATCAACAGGTTATTTATTTATCGTAGGGCTTTTAGAGCCAGGTGTCAGAGGACATGTTCGGCTCGCCAGAGTTTGTAGCCGCTTCTATGTGGACACCAATGGGATAAGCTACAGGTACCGACTCGTGTGGATGTGATGAAATGAATGAATATGATTGAGCAAGTTCAATTTCAAGTAGTTCCAACTTTTGCTACCAGATACCACTGAGACGTATCGTGCTCGTTCCACCTCCCCAGTTGTAGCCCCCGACCCGATGTTTCAATCTCCAGGACACTGCCCAGGAGGCGGCAATGGTGGGATCCCTCACTGAGTCCGAGGGAAAAGCCAACCTGGAGGGTAAACTGACTAAACAAAAATTAGTACTTAAAATATAACACATATAAAAAAATCAAGCAAAAAAATACAACTCTGTTAGTTTTTGAACCCCGGCCGGCCGGGTGAAAGACCAAAGGTCTAACCACAGAGCCAAAATAGTCCACCCGTGTCAAACGTTATCAATCGATTTACATACAACGTCTTAGCAAATAATGACTTGGACTAAACGATTTCTTCACTGGAGTACATAATCATTATAATTAATGTCATACAAAGCATATATTATTTCTATCAGTAGGCTATATTGCATTCAATACTCAAATTAGTGAAACATAGGTCTCAACGCGAGATCAGCTGCCATCTTGTCTTGTATCTGAGACGGCTTATCTTTTCAAATTCACTTCTGCAGTATTATATAATATAAGCTTCTAATTTCGAACGGTCCACGTCCATTAGAACAGTTTAAACCATTCTCGTTTCGATAATTAGAACTGGTGGTTCCCAAGTCCTGGATTATAAAGCTTGCATTATTCACACGGCCACCATCCTGAAATGGTACGGCTGATGATTTTGTAGTTTGGGAGCAAGACGCGTCCCTTATGAAGGTGCGATTTTACCAAATATGGTAAAGATCCGATGATTACTGTAGTTTGGTCGTAAAATACTTTTAAGTTTTGACCATTTGAGTTGCCGCCATTACGTTTTGGTAAAGTTGGCCGCAATATCAAACATGACACTGAGGTGCTCTTTGCTAGTGCTACATGTATACCAAATTTAGTTCAATTCGGTTTCGTCGTGTTTGAATTGATAGCGATACAGAATACACACTCACACACACACACCCACACTTTTTATATTTTATTTTTAGCGTATGGCTTTTAGTGCCGGGAGTGTCCGAGCACATGTTTGGCTCGCCAGAGTTTGTAGCTGCTTCTATGCGGACACCAATGAGGTGAGCTACAAGTACCGTCACGTGCCGAGTGTTGTCTGGGGAGGAAAGTGTGAGTGTAAGGACGGGGAATTGGAAGGTAGCGGCTGTGGCCTATAGTTAGGGACCAACCCCGGCATTTGCCTGGAAGGAAGATGGGAAACCGCAGAAGACCATCTTCAAGGTTGCCGGCAGGGGGATTCAAACCTCCTCGCCTCCCGGATGTGAGCGACTTCCTGCAGCCACGCCGTAACGACCACGTCTAACTCACCCGGTACTCACACTCACACACCCAGACGGACTGACAACTTTCGATCCATGTAGATCTCATAGGTCTACTTTCATACCTTTGCAAAAATAGAAAGTAGGCTAAATATTCAGTCATGTGTAACCTAATATGCTGCATAGTACAGGTGGGAATCGAACTCCAGCTGCCCGTACAGAAGAGTACTGTACTTACCACTACACTTAAATGGTGCCCAAAGAGCAATTTAATACTGATTTTCAGAATTTAAAATTTGATTGATCTTGTGATTTTCAGTCGCTCAACACAAAGGAATTCTAATCACTGGAATGTGAGAAAATAGAACATTATGCAACGATCCTCTATTGGCAACAATTAAGACACGGGTATGTTCATAAAACGAGCGAAGCTAGTTTTATAATTTCCACACGAGTGTCTTAATTACCATTATAGGCGAGTTGCATACGACTGTTTATCGACGATAATTATAACTTTATTATATGTTTTAACATAAATATTCATAAATATGGAGCCTCCGTGGCTTAGGCGGCAGCACGCCGGCCTCTCACCGCTGGGACCGTGGTTCAAATCCCGGTCACTCCATGTGAGATCTGTGCTGGACAAAACGGAGGCAGACAGGTTTTTCTCCGGGTACTCCGGTTTTCCCTGTCAAAATTTCATTCCAGCAACACCCTCCACTATCATTTCATTTCATCTGTCATTCATTTAATCATTGCCCTAGAGGAGTGCGTCAGGCCTCGGCAGCCGGCACAGTTCATATCCTCGCCGCTAGATGGGGGCTTCATTCATTCCATTCCTGACCCGGTCGGAGACTGGAAGCAGGCTGTGGATTTTTCATTCATAAATATCTGTGGGATTCAGTTAATTCAGTTAGTGAACAGGGCACGCTGGCTTTGCTGACTGAACAGAGCACATGCGAGGGTCAAGGCACTCCGAAAGCAGAGACCATTCACTTTGCTTGCCGACAGAACACCTATTGTTTACAGCCTGCCGTCCAGCTCTAGCATTCACTAATATTGTCACCGAAGTCGTTTGAAAGCAATGCGCTGTGTACAAATTGGATTTGGAGATATTAAGGTACAGTGCTATTTCTTGTCTCATATTCGTCAGTTTATTTACGCGAACATATGGACCACTTTCCATGTCAGTAATTTATATATAGAGCGTCTCAACCTTAAATGACAGTACGCATTAAATGGAGCGCGCTGATGCCAGATCTGCTGCATATACAAAGTTCTGCAAGGCCGGGCACATGATGTAACATAACTCGTATTCAGGCGTGCTTTTACGCAAAACTCGGGAAATTTCCAAAATATTTGTTTGTTGTATATAACTGTACCTCATGCCTTGAAGCGAAAGTCGGTACACGATTTAGATTATGATACACCGAAGCTCAGAGCGCGATTTTAATGCACACATAATAATTTATAATTTTCAATTATTCAATTATTCAATTATTCATGAATATGATAAGGCCTTTTTATATATTGTGGTCCACGTAATTTACCCAATTTTGTGTGGTCAAGTGGGGGTATGCAGCCGAAATTAAATTATTCATTTATTTTTCTTGAACGTGACGTTGTTCAATTTTATATAGTTCATCACTTGCGCCCATACCATTTGGATGGGATTAAGTTCACTGTGGTATGGTGGTGTGGTAAGGTGACAAGCAAGAACATCTTTCTCCGCTGTGGTAGCCTACATTGTCTATTACTAGGCTAGATCCTTCGGGAACATTGAGCAACAATATTGCTCGGCGAACCACTTTTCATATACTTCACCTGTCATTTTGTCGTGTGTGTCTACCGTGTTCTTTTGGCACAGAAACGTTAACTCTGCACCATTAACGAACCCTTGTTAATTCCCGGGACGAGCAAAGGCAAACTACGGAAACCACTTCGAGGATGGCTGAGGTAGGAATCGAACCCGCCTCTTCTCAGTTTTGTCTCATGGAGTAGAGTACACTCCGTTCCAGCCCTCAGACCGGAATTACATTTCTTGGCCGAGCCGGTATTCAAACCCGGGCCTCCACGGTGACAGCACAGTGACAGCCAAGAACGCAACGAGGCGGACAATTTATAAAGAACACAAGATCCACTTCATTTCATAGTATTACTTCACATCATCACCTACCCTCCTTCAATCGTAGTCGGGGGAGATAGCCTGCGGGCCACATTAGTAAACAAACTTTCGGTGCGTCAACGCTGAGCGGGAGGACTAAGCGAAGTGCTGTAACTTATGAATGCTACCTGATATTGAGCTCTAGTTTGTTTTAAAAACTATTTTAGACATTAATGAACATTTCTTCTCGCTTAGTCACCAACGTAAAGTCTATAGCAAAAAACTTTCTCGCTAGCTAACTTTTCTGTTACATCATCCCAGATTTTTCAAGTAACATTTAAGAAAAGAAAACATAACTTTCTTATTATGAAAATAATCACTGTCCTGAGAAATAGGGTATCTTCTACCAACATCAGGCAATCTAAAAATAAATTCTTGATCTGTTGCGATGATTAGTTCATTATATATGGCGTGATAAGTTTTAAAAATGCAAAAATGTAGATTCGCGCTAAAATATCGTAATTGTGAAATATGGGCCATGTGTTAATTATTTATGGCTTTTATTTTCACACCATCATAAAGAGCGGGAAATTCTCTATAAGACCACGCAAACATTTTCTTAGATTTGTCACTTTCAATTATTGGGAAATGGCAACATCGCGGGGGTAGAAGAGGACGAAGCTAATTGCAGGACATAGGAGTGCGAGTGAGAGGGAAATACTACATTTAATTCCATACTGTCTTTTAAGATAGAGACGCACTATAGACATGTTGGATTATGAGCGCATGCGCGAAGGTATCCTTACCTAATTGGTCACACAACTGTTTCTTGAGCTCTGATTGTTGGGTAAAACTGTTTCATAATGAAAAATAGTGTTATAATGAGCCTAATTATGATACAGTTTTCTGACACATAATGTTAACATTTCGACATAGTCGAACATAAAGTAACTTTTAACTCGGCAGGGCTGGTAATAATCCAAAATCTGTATTTACTTGAAGGCAATTTGCAGTCGGACAGGAAACAAGTCCACAGTTTCCCGGCAGAAAGTAAACTGTAGCCGATCTGGTCCTTAAAAGTACACATTTCATGTTGTAAAAGTCCTTGCCCAAGCTGCCTGAAGCAGCGCCGAGCCGGAGGCGACCCTGGGGATAATATAACAGACTGAACAAGAAGCAATAAAATGTGATCACCACAATGGTCTCCGAGAGATTTGTCTGCGGTTGTAAATACCAAACCGGCGACGCGTTCTGTGTTTCTTTGTGCTGCGAGGCTCACTTTATTGAAAACCATTACAAATTAAAGACTCCTTCAAGACATTTGATGATCTCTCAGGGCCTTCTTCATTTTATGTACCCAGTCGGGAAAGAGTACAAGTTTATTACAGATGACAGCATATAATCAAGGTATGCTGTTAGCTGTAGCGTCTCGGGTGGTTTTGAAGAAACCATTAAATAAAGAAAAGGGCGCGAATGCGTTGTGAGAGCTCCTCGCTCCTTACAAATGCGTACTAGGTTTGATTACTGGTTAATGTGTGTAAGATTTTCATAATGAGATTTTATATCATGTGCTGTTGACTCTATGAATGCACCTTCACTACATTTCATACCACGTAAAACTACAATATACCGTAACTTAGTTTTCTTTCAAAATTAAATGTTTTTCAGTCGGTCAGCACGCTTGTACCCAATTGTAATGGGTGTTTCCTTATCCAGAATAAATTTACATGAGATTAATAAGTAATTAATAATTAATTAAAATTAATTAAAAAATACATGAGATTAATAATTAATGAAAATTATTAACATTAATTTAAAATAATGCTTTCGTTTAATAATTAATTAATAATTCAATAAAATATAGTAAATTTAAAAAATAAATGAGATTAGTAACCAATTAATAATTCATTAAAATAAATTAATTTACAAAAATTAAATGAGATTAATAGCCTAATTAATAATCTCATGTAAATATTTTTCAGGATTAACGAAACACCCATTAAAATTGGGTACGATCGTGTTGACCAACTAAAAATCATTAAATTTTGATTACTACGGCAAACTGAATTATGGCTTCCAAAACGATAGGAGTTTTTCTTTTAAAAGAATTAATGTGCACAAGAATTTAAATGCGTCAAGTCACGTCCAGTGGTTCGTATTTCACGTAAAATTAAGATCTTATTTCTATAACCGCTCTGTTAATAGCAATGTAAAACAATAATTTTCGGTTTTCTTCAAATGACGTACGTCATTTATCGTTGCCGTAAGTTTTGGTTGAAAGTGTGATAGTGACAGGAACAATATTACTATCTAAAGAGCTCAGTGAGTTAGTGGAATACAGTTTCTGATTGCCCTGATATTCGCTGCGTTACTAGGCTTACTATTGGGATTGTATTCCTTTGTAAAAAAAAAACAATCGTTGAAAGAAGTGTAAGGGGAATATACTTTGTTTACGAGTACAGTGCCTTAAAAAATCAAATGAGCGGGGCTCTCGATAAATGCATTTTTTCCTTCAAAATCTCTCTAGTAGTTCTCCAGCCCACATCTAAAACTCAAAGAAAGGATTAGAGTGAACTTGTGACGTATGCTTTTAACGCCTGACACCGCTGTAATGGTTCTCGTGTAAACCCGGAGATTTATGAAGATTGCGCTCATTCTTTGTTTGAACGACTATACTTTCCTAGTAAGGTAACCTCAGTCTAATAGAAGAACAGGCTCCTGAATCTTACCTACACAGAGAAACAAGATATATTAATACAGTAGTTTTTATGCCTGCTTATTCACTTCGCTTCCATTAGACCTGTGCATATGTGTTTTGTTCATTTTGCTTTGACAACGTCTTGTTTTTCTCTCCAAGGTAGATCATATAGACTACAGTGCAGTTATTTTGAACTATCGGAATTTATATATTGAGCTTATATTCTTGTAAACGTTTGATCATAATTCTGATGCCTGCAGGATAAAACTTGATTGTCCTGTCGTGAACTCCATTGGCAATGGCGTGCATTGCTTCCAATAAGCTAACATTGATGTTGCATTTGGAGGAAGCTCCTGTCATTGCATATTAGGTCAGCGGTGTTTACACGGAGAACAAGCACTCAGCATTTGGATGAATATCGCCACTAGGTATCCTAGATTACAGCACCGATACCAAGAACTAGAGTGACTTCATCTCGTAGCTAAATCAATATGCTTTCATGAAACATAAGGGTGTAAACAATATAGATTTTTCGATTGTACAAGCTGAACTTGGTCCTTACGTTGATGAGATGCTGTAATGAAATACTTCTATTTTCAAACGAAATTGAATCTTTCCGTGTATGATGAAGGTAATAATAATGTTATTTGTTTTATGTCCCTTTCAAGTACTCTGGATCACGAAGAAAAACAGATCGAAATGTAAAGTACTAAGCCAAAGAAAATAAAGGAACTTTACAGGGCGCAAGGCGTATGACTGTGCAACGTAATATTATCGTCAGTGAGGAAGCCAAACCTTGTATGTCACATTTGTTCCGTATGCGGAAGTGTTCTGAAGGGATGTGTCAGATACGGAACACTTACACACCACTAACAAACGTGAGTAAAGAGGTTTGGAGTCTTCACCAACGTTGTGCTCCCGTTGGTGAAAATATAGACGTGGAAGAAGGCAAGGAGGTACCGGTTACTAAAATATTATTTTGCGTAATAATTTAAGAATTGCAAAGAATTAAATTATCAAACCATATTTGGAGTCTGCATTTCTTTACGACTATAGGAAAATACTTACACACAATAATTACTAGATGGTAATGAGCAGATATAGAAAGATCACAGTTTGTCATATTTTAGATGTAGGAGGGGATATCGGACAAGTGTCCAGTACTTACAAAAGTACGAGAAATCAACCTTTATTATGTACATCATATCTTCAATACAGGGTATCCTCTTGAAGACTGACACTAGCTGAAACTGAACCCAATCTGTTCTTCACTGAATCTTCTTCTTCTTCTTCTTCTTCTTCTTCTTCTTCTTCTTCTTCTTCTTCTTCTTCTTCTTCTTCTTCCTGGCGTTGTTCCCAATTATTTTTTGTGGTCCGCCACTCTGCACCTCGCTTTCCATTTGTTGCGGTTTGCTGCATCTATAGGACGAAGACCTACGATGTGCATATCGTCGTGTCGGGTATCCATCCAACGACTTTTTGGTCGTCCTGGAGGTCTTTGTCCATCAGGCTCGAGAGCAAGTGAATTGCTTACAATGGACTCTGTATTTGCTCGGGCTACATGCCCGTACCAACGCAACCGAGTCTCCCTCATTTTGGCTGGCTTAGGGGCAAGAGTATTGCGGACGTCTTCGTTCTTAATATGATCCAGCAGTGGAATTCCCAAGGACCATCGTAGCATCCGCATATCCGTTGAGTGCAAGGCTTGCTCATGTTTCTTTGTATTAGGCCAGCATTCAGCTCCATACAAAGCAACAGGGTGGGCGACTGATTAATAGATCTTAGTTTTGAGGCGCAAAGAGATCTTGCGGTCACAGAGAACGCCTGTGACCTGGCGCTACATCATCCATGCAGCATTCACTCTTGCACGGGCATCCGGGACTGTGTCACCGTCAGGTCCCGCAACGGAGCCAAGGTATCGGAGATGTGAAGCCTTTGGTAGTGGGGTGCCATCTACTATGATGGTCCTATCTGTCTGGGAACCACATTCAAGGTACTCAGTCTTAGTGAGGTTGAGCCGTAGTCCAAATTCACATAGCCTTGCATTGCAGAGGTTGACCAAGTGCTCTAGATCATTACGGGTCTCGCTTGCAAGCATGACATTATCGGCGTACAGTAATATCCAAGGTGGTTGCCTCTGCAAACCGGCAGTCACTGTATCCATGCATATGATAAACAAGAGTGGAGATAGTGCAGATCCCTGGTGAACCCCAACTCGAATATCGAACTGTTCTTCACTGAATGATTTATCCTAAATGAAGCAGTCAATTACTATCCTGCCATTCAGAATAAGAGTATTGATTTCCTTCTCTGAGTTTCTCTTTGTAATTATATAATATATAGCACGTCTCATCTCAATTTCTTTCTCCTTTCAGTAACTATCCTTCTCCTGAAAACAGTGCATGCTGGGGTTCCATTCTAAGGTTCAAGTATTTTAAACAGACTAAAATATCCAGTGTCTTTGGTGTTGTATTGGTTTATATTCTGCGATGAGTGAAGGCAACGGAATTTGCTACATATAGCAGAGTACAGCAGTTAGAAGTGCTGAAGTTGAAGGTGTGATATCAGAATCCAGCACCGATTTTAATGTTGGTGGTTTTGCTTCAGGTGGCGTCTGTATGGAGAAATGTTGAGATGGAGAGGAAACTTTAGTCGGCATGATTAACAAAGCAGCTGATTATGCTCGTACATACAAGTCAGTAAAAATACAGGGTTATTCAGGTAAGAGGGTCACCTCAAATATCTACTGAACCGTTTAAGATATCGACATTCTGTTGGTTTCCATTCTTTTGAGTTGGCAGTAGACAGAAAGCTATGCGCCAGCTGCTGGAATGTAGAGTGCATGATTCTCTTGCGTGACCCACTCCTTGTTCACATACTCACAAACTGAATGTATTCAATTTATTGCGTACTGTGATGTGTACATATTCAAAATTCAGTATCTTATGTACGTGTGTCATTTTCCCTCCCCACCTCGTTTTAAATCCTGGCGGAAATATCTGAAAATACCTCAATGAAGAGGGTAAATTATAAGTACGGAATGCTTTTGCACTGGCGAACCTGCGACAGTGACTTTAATTACATTAATTACACCATAATGTGTACATATTCAAAATTCAGTCTCTTATGTACGTGTGTCATTTTCCCTCCCCACCTCGTTTTAAATCCTAGAGGAAACATCTGAAAATACCTCAATGAAGAGGGTAAATTATAAGTACGGAATGTTTTAGTACTGGCAGACCTGCGACAGTGACTTAACGTACATATTAAAATCAGAAAAGCAACAAAACTCGCCCATTTAGTTCATTGCGACCGTCTTGTCTAATGTTAATTCTTACGAGTCAAGTTAACAATCAAACAACGGACATATTTTTTATAAATTGTGTTTAAGCAAATAAATATGACGATAACCCCTGCACAACTGTGTCGCGTTGAGCCCGCATACCAATAAAACCGAGCGGATAGTTTAACACATACGAGAGTTCTCGCATGGGTCTGCTAATTAGAATCGTTATTATTATATTATTATTATTATTAGTAGTATTATAGTTTATTGTTTGTCAACATTATCACGGCAAATACCGCTTACATTTTATGTTACAGCCTGGTTCGGCCTTAGCAAGGAACCATCTGTACTGAGATAATTTTGTATACACTGTTCAGAGACTTCACATACTACTGTACATCCATGTCGTGCCCGCAGTTTTCACGAGTCTCCTTCATTAAATAGGATGAGCTAAATTTCCATCTGAAACTCTGTCTGAGTGTTCGGCCAGGGTATTGTCACCAAAGAACTTCCTAACAATATGGCAGGTGTTTAACATAACTGCCTTCTGTAGTTCATTCAATATCTGTGTATGCAGATTCAATATTGATAGACTACTGTGGAGAGTTTTGGATATAACACCAGTACACGATAAAATTATAGTAATAATAATAATGAAAAATCCACAGCCTGCTTCCAGTCTCCGACCGGGTCAGGAATGGAATGAATGAAGCCCCCATCTAGCGGCGAGGATATGAACTGTGCCGGCTGCCGAGGCCTAACGCACTCCTCTGGGGCAATGATTAAATGAATGACAGATGAAATGAAATGATAGTGGAGAGTGTTGCTGGAATGAAATTTTGACAGGGAAAACCGGAGTACCCGGAGAAAAACCTGTCTGCTTCCGTTCTGTCCAGCACAGATCTCACATGGAGTGACCGGGATTTGAACCACGGACCCAGCGGTGAGAGGCCGGCGTGCTGCCGCCTAAGCCACGGAGGCTTAATAATAATAATAATATTTATTATTATTATTATTACTTATGATGTAAATCGGTAATGGGATACTTATAAGATATTTGAATTGAATTAATTATTATTTACGATTCTCCACTTCGCTTCTCTTTATGCCTTGGCTTTTCCTTTCAGTAACTCTCAGTATTTCTGCTTCTGATGGGTTAACTAACAAATATAAAATCGAGGACTGCTTCATTTTGGCTTTGCTTCACTCATGTTATTCTTGTCATACATTAAAGATATCACTGAACTGTTAAAGCCCAATCTTATATTATGAGGTAGCCACTATGTACATTGTGCTAATAATCTTGACCTGGAAGAAATTATATAGAATTGTAACATGTTATGCTAGAGTAGAATTTCACTTACCTCATAAAAGTAAAACGAGTTGATTGCTATCTCGGATACATTTGCCGGGACGTCTTCGATGCCAATCAGAAGAGTATCACTCGTAACGTTAAACGCTTGGTTGATGGGAACGTTGGTAAAGTTCTCCATGTCCATGTCTCCCAATGGAGTTGGGTTCAAGCCCCGGGCAATCACCAGCTACCTCCTCACCTTCACCCGCATATTGCCTTGAGAACTAACTTCTCTTTTATTACTAGAAAGTACTCCCGTATTGTCCCTAGTAGAGTTCCTGGCAGCAGCTGAAACAATAAACACACGAAGAATTACAACATTCGATCTCTTTCAATAGATGTTTACTACATTGAGAATTGATAGAAAGTTTCTTGTTTTTAATCCAGAAAGTTTTCAAAGAGAAATGAACCATTCCTTAGGACTCTTTATTCTATATAATTTCTATAGCAACCCCTTTCTCCGATTTTGTAAGTCTTTCATTACAGCTAACTGAAAGAAGGTTATTCTTCTTGTAGCTCAAACTCAATATAGTTGAGGCACCAAGTAATATTACACCCACGGTATTTCTAAAGGAGACGTCAAATACACCTTCCAAGTGATTCAGAGTTTTATAAAGCTTAACTTCTGAGAGTTATTGTTTCAAATAAGGATCTTGGGACATCGTGGCATCGCCCATGAACATGGAAATAACAATATTAATAATATTAATAATAATAATGTACAGTATTTCGATGCCTTATTATTCCTGTTTCTATGGATTTGGGGATAAAATGCAATGTATTTGTACGTAATATATAATAACCCCTTGCACATCTAACCTCCTTGACTTTCATAGTCAAGGAACTACGAAATTCGACATGCAAGCTACCCTCTGGGTGTCAAATAGCAAAGCTTGCACCAGGCACCCGAGGCCATACGATATTATTATTATTATTATAACCCCTTGCACTACAGCCCATGAAGGGCCTAGGGCCCAGCCATTTGGCCTGCAGATATTGCGGTGACGCGTGGTCAGCGCATCGGGTCCCCTCGGCCCTTAATCTTGGTTTTCTAGACCGGGGTGCTGCCTCACTGTCAGACAGCAACTCAATAGTCTTCACGAGGCTGAGTGCACCCCGTTCCAACCATCACATCAGTTTCTAAAATCCCTGACAGAGCCGGGAATCGAACCTGGGGCCTCTGGATGATAGGCAGGCGCGCTACCCCAACACCACGGGGCCACTCATATTTGTACGAAAAGGATATCTTTTATGGCCAGATGCTCCTCTTGACACCTACGTCATGTGCGGAGCTAATGAAAATTATATTGAACGAATTTGAATGAAACTGGGGACTGAGATAATTTTTAATCTGATATTAAAAGAAGGTGTGAAGAGTCTCCGTGGCTTAGGCGGCAGCACGCCAGTCTCTCACCACTGGGTCCGTAGTTCAAATCCCGGTCACTCCATGTGATATTTGTGCTGGACAAAGCGGAGGCTGACAGGTTTCTCTCCGGGTACTTCGGTTTTCCCTGTCACAAATGTCACTATCATTTCATTTCAACTGTCATACATTTAATCATTGCCCCTCGGGGAAAGCGACAGGCTTCGGCAGCCGGCACAGATCATATCCCCGCCACTAGATGGGGGCTTCCATTCCTTGACGCGGTCGGCGACTGGAAGCAGGCTGTGGATTTTCATTTTCAGTAAATGAAATTGTGACACGAGTGTTTGGAGAGAAATTATTTATTCCAACCTTTCAAAAGCCTTAGTTGCTCGGCCTGTAATTTATACACTTATTAGTATCATGATAAGCCTCCGTGGCTTAGGCTGCAGCACGCCGGCCTCTCACCGCTGGGTCCGTGGTTCAAATCCCGGTCACTCCATGTGAGATCTGTGCTGGACAAAACGGAGGCAGACAGGTTTTTCTCCGGGTACTCCGGTTTTCCCTGTCACAATTTCATTCCAGCAACACTCTCCACTATCATTTCATTTCATCTGTCATTCATTTAATCATTGCCCCAGAGGAGTGCGTCGGGCCTCGGCAGCCGGCACAGTTCATATCCTCGCCGCTAGATGGGGGCTTCATTCATTCCATTCCTGACCCGGTCGGAGACTGGAAGCAGGCTGTGGATTTTCATTTTCATTAGTATCATGATAATGGCATGCTACCAATGATCCAACGATGGAGATGGAACCATATTTGAAAACTATCAAATGGCCTGTAAAGTATTCTGGAACTTATATTTAATCTCTATTTTGAGGGCTCTAACGGAGGATAATCAGCCATTAAGAAAGTAATGTTCCGTGGTTCCTCCACTTCTACTCCGGGAAAATATAGGGATGGTTCTTTAGTTAAGGTCACGGCCACTTTCTTCCAAATCCTCACCTGAATTACAAGTACACACACTTATTCAGTCTTAATAACAACACAGGTTATAAGAAAGAATCCACACACACACTCAAGTGCACGGGGCTAAATAACCTCAACGTCCAAGAAACAACAACAATTATATTGCCTGAATTTAATTGTTTCAAGATATTGTTTTGAATAAAGTGGCCATGGTTATTGAGACAATCATTACTTGCCTGGAGTCACAATATTGAGTAATGGAAAGCTAGTTCAAGGATGCCTACGATAGGTTTTAAATTTACCAGTTAACAGAGTCAGTGGCTGTGTTATCTCGAACAGGAAAGGTTGACTACTAACAACAATCTTATACGGTGATCGCCGCATTCAGTGGTCTAGGGTTACGTATTGTCACCCCTATCCCAAAGGATTTGTGATCGATACCGGGATCTGTAGAGAAATGTAATATTGATTTGAGGGCTGTAACACTGTGCCTTCCTAATTCCAACTCATTCATCCGAGAAGTGGTTTTGCACTTTTACTCGAAGCCAATTTCAAAATGTTAGAATGTTTTGGCTTTATTTATGTGTTTAATATAACCTTTTAATTAATTACCGTAATTAATTAATTAAAAAGCCTCCGTGGCTTAGGCGGCAGCACGCCGGCCTCTCACCGCTGGATCCGTTGTTCAAATCCCGGTCACTCCATGTGACATCTGTGCTGGACAAAACGGAGGCAGACAGGTTTTTCTCCGGGTACTCCGGTTTTCCCTGTCAAAATTTCATTCCAGCAACACTCTCCACTATCATTTCATTTCATAAGTCATTCATTTAATCATTGCCCCAGAGGAGTGCGTCAGGCCTCGGCAGCCGGCACAGTTCATATCCTCGCCGCTAGTTGGGGGCTTCATTCATTCCATTCCTGACCCGGTCGGAGACTGGAAGCAGGCTGTGGATTTTCATTTTCAATTAATTAATTAATTTAATTTTGATAATTTTTATTCTTTTATTTGTCACTTATTTATTTAATATTTAGTTGTTTTTGGCCTACTTTTCACATTTTGTAAAAGATCGTAAAAAGTAGACTTATGGGATCGATCCGGTGTGTCTGTCATTCTGTCTGTCTGTCAACTCCTAAACGGCTGCAGCTATCGAAACCAAATTTTGTACAAGTAAAGATATTTAACTGGATAACTCAATTTCATATTTGAAAAAGACGTCAATGCTACCAACTGCTGAAAAATCACAATTGAAATTTGAGCTCCATGTTGGATATCTTGGAAGGTATGCATGGAAACTATTCCAAAATTGACGCACATATAGAAAATAATATTCAGTCTAATTTCAAGAGGCTATAGATGTCAGTGTTACCGACATCATTCTAACCCTGCTTATAGATCCAATTTTTAGCCTGTTTTCAATTTTTGCAAAAAAATATAAGTAGACTTATGAGATCCTAACCGGCCAAATGTTGTCGTCAGTCTGTCTGTGTGTGTGTGAGAGAGAGTGAGTTTATATCTATTCCCCATCAATTCAAACACGATGAAACCGAATTGAACGAAATTTGGTACAACGTTAGCACTGTCAAGGAGCAATGGAATCTGATTTAAGACAGCAGTATTAGATGATGATGATAATTGTTGTTTTAAGGGGCCTAACATCTAGGTTATCGGCCCAGCAGTATTAGAGAATTAAAGGCAAGAGGTGGAATATCTTGATACTGCTAAGGCACTTTTGGGGAGCATTTTGGCTACTTCCCAAAAGATCATGAAGAAGGAAGGAAGGAAGCTTGTTGTTTAACGTGACCGTTAATCTTGAGATCATGAGCCACGGGACCTCCTTTTTACGTGGAATCCGAACCACAGGACATGGCATTTCACTTCGAAAATCTCACATGCATTGACCGGGAATCGAACCCGGACCGCCTTGGTGAGAGGCATACAGCTAGACGGCTGAGCCACCACGCCCCCAAGAAGATCATGAAGAAGGAGATTCAGATTGGTTTGAGGAAGTTGTACGAGGATGGGATGAAAAGGGCTTGTGGTTTTTAGTGGGTAGAAATGCCACGCACTTGAGGAGTATGGACCCTCCTTGAGCGTCTGATGTACTGCAAGATTTTCCACAATCCCTCGTAATATATACTGTATACATATAGATTAATCATCGGCATGAATCCTAAATTTTAGGATAAGTAGGCTCTTTAGTTTGTCACGGAACTACTTATCAATTAATTTGATTAGCTAATTAACTGACGAATTAATTATCCAATTAATTCATTCATTCATATAGTCAATCAATGAATTATTTATTTATTTATTTATTCAATTTCGCTTTTACGGTCAGGGTAATTTAACACAGCAAATTATCCTTGGTTTTATATCGTGTCTAAGCTAATGGAGCTGAAAACTCTTAAATCCTTTAGCCAAGAAGTACAGCAATGCGCTTCTAGATGGAACATAGCAAGTAGTTGCAATTCCATAATGGGTTGTACGATATCTACAGACGAGACCATTGGGTACATCTGGGCAAAACCCCAAATAAACACGGCATGATACCTAAGAAATTGCTGTATTAAATTCCAAGAAAGTGCGTAATTTTAGGTCACGGCCATTTCCTTCCTGATATTTTCCCAATAAAAATATGCACATACCACAATAATACATGCAATTAGATACACAAACTTAGATATACAAATATAACAAGGAAGGAAGGAAGATTGTAGTTTTACGTGACCGTGAATCTTGTGATTATGAGCCACGGGACTTCCTTTTTACGTGGAATCCGAACCACAGGACATGGCATTTCACTTCGAAAATACAAATATAACAAGTAGATAGCCTACGGTACTGATAACCACGATGTTGGAAAACCTTAACTAGAAACGACAATTTAATTACGTCGATTCTCCTGACGAGAGATGTTGTTTGATACAAATGCACAAGTCTTGCTCCATTCCTCAACGCAATCCAGTCCGTCGTCGTGAATATTAATGAGTGTCCATGTTGTGCGCGATGTCCTGCATACAGAGAAAACGTGAGGGGTAGAAGTGGTCTTGGCACGCAGCCTACTCCCATTCTTCCATAGCTTACATGAAGATACCCATCCATGTACCAGACGGAACGTTACAGTCTACCGGAGTAAAAAATATCCTCCTTCTTCGCTCACGTCCTAATACGTAACGACCCTGTTTGGAAACGGATATGCTTTGGAGATGCCTGGTAATAAAAATACTATTAATAACCAAATACATAGGGAAACAAAATAGGGAAATTAGACGAAAAATGTTTGACCCAGTTTGTATAGACTATAGAGAGAGTACGGAGGAAAGAAACATACCAGGAAATATATTTTCATTTTGGAAAAATCTTTCACACTTTTGGAAAGATTAAAATTTTATGGACACATTATCAGATTGAACAATAACACATTATCTAATAGAGTTCTCAATCTGGCCCTTTCATTAAAAACCAAGAACAGCTGGCTTCGTGAAATTGAAACAGATCTCCAGGAAATCAACATCTCAGAAGACATTGTACGGGGCAGATGTAAATTCAGAACCAAAATCGACAATCACTGATTTGGAGACAAACCCAACACTAGAGCCACTATACCTTGGACAGCAGAACGAAGGACGAAGCTCAGCGAGAGGATGAAGAGGTTTTGGGAGGAATAGATGGCCAACACATCAGCTAAGTAGGTTCAATCGTGCTCCTGAGTTGGGCATAACATGTAACAAGATGTTCAGTAAAGAACATACAGCCTACTTTCTCCTAAATGCATGGGTATGGTTTTAACTCTTTGTCCTATTCAAGGAGTATAATTGAATGTTGGTTGTAGTAGCTTATTGAAATACAACGTGCTATACGGACATTAAACATGAATATGAGGTGCCCTTTGCTAGTGCCACCTCTGTAAAATATTTCAATCGAATCGGTTTCACTATGTTTGAATTGATAGGGGAAATCGATTTTCACACATACACGACCGCTATATGCAAACTATTGGACTGATGACCTTGTAGCTTGGTTAAAGAACGCTACTCACATAAAGGTATGTTGCTGCAAAATTTGGTAGAGATCAGATAATAAGGTTGGTCGTAATTTGATTTAAGCTTTTTAAATCTGGGTGGCCATCATTACGTTTTCGTCATGATGGTGGCGATATAAAACATGACACTGAGGTGCCTTATGCTAGTGCTACCTCTATACCAATTTCGTTCAATTCGGTTTACCGTGTTTGAAAAGATAGGGGGAATCGATTTGCACACATACATGGGCGCCATCCGCAAATTATAGGCCTGATGAACTTGTAGTTTTGTCAAAAGATTCTTTATGCATAAAGGTATAATGTTTAGGTTGGTCGTAATTTGGTTGGGTGGCCGCCATTACGTTTCCGTCGAGATGGCGGCAATATAATAGATGACACTGAGGTGCCATTTGCTAGTGCTACATCTGTACCAAATTTTGTTCAATTCGGTTTCACCATGTTTGAATAGATAGGGGGAATCGATTTGCACACATACATGGCCGCCATCCGCACAGTATTGGGCTGATGACCTTGTAGTTTGGTCAAACAATTGTTCATACATGACGGTATAATGTTGCAAAATTTGGTAGAGATCAGATGATTAGGTTGTTCGTAATTTGATTTAAGCTTTTGACATTTGGGTGGCCGCCATTACGTTTTTGTCAAGATAGTGGCGATATAAAACATGATACTGAGGTGTTCTTTGCTAGTGCTACCTCTGTACCAAATTTCATTCAATTCAGTTCCGCCGTGTTTGAATTAATTGGGGGAATTGATTTGCACACATACATGTCTGCCATCTGCAAATTATTGTTCTGATGACCTTGTAGTTTAGTCAAATGACGCTCGCCATATAAATATATGTTGTTACAAAATTTGGTAGAGATGAGATGATTAGGTTAGTCGTAATTTGATTTAAGCTTTGATCATTTGGGTGGACGCCATTACGTTTCCGTCAAGATGGCGGCGATATAAAACATGACACTGAGGTGCCCTTTGCTAGTTCTACCTCTGTATCAAATTTCGTTCAATTCGGTTTTACCGTGTTCGAATTGATAATGAGGGACAGACATTCAGAGTACACACACTCACACACAGACACACACACAGACACACAATTGTTGGCCCTTTGTAGATCTCATAAGTCTACTTTCATTTTTTGCAAAAATCGAAATTAGGCTAAAAAATAGTAATAGTATAAGTAGTTCAGGGCGGTCAGGAGTGAACAGGAAATACTGGTATTAAGCGCGAAGGCATCGCTAATTGAATCAAGTACCGGCAGCAGATCTACTGCTTCAAGGGCTTTCATGAAGAAGGCAAGCAGAACATCGGGTGGACAGTGGAATGGAAACAGGCTGTCAGGGAACGAATGTAATGATACTGGGCTGAAAAGAAGGCTTGTATGAATGTGAAACAGTTGTTTAAAATGGTCCCTAATGACCGTAAACGAAATATAAGAAATATATTGTTTTATCCTGAGAAGCATGACGCACGTCTTTTAAGTTGACACCTTTAGGTGACCCACCGATCATGATGGGGATGAAATGAATTATGAAGACTTCACAAACACCCACTGAATAAACCAAAGAAAATAGAATCCCACTGCCAGGCCAGGAATCAAAACTGAGACACTCGAACCAAAGTCCAGTGCTCTATCCACTTGGCGATGAATGGACATGATGTTAACAATGATGTTTCTGACGTTGTTTCATATTAGGGGCTTAAACGTCATGTTCATTTAAATCTGTGCACTTAGGTATGTATACAGAACATATACAAATTAAAATAAAAAACCAACATAATTTGTCTGATAACCTGTATTTTTGTGGTGTCTGTATAAGTGTGTGTACTTTATTTGTAACTCAGGTGAGAATTGGGTAGGAGGCGGACGTGGCCTGAAATAAAGAACCTTCTCGGTATTGTCTGAAATAAAAGTGGGAATCCTCAGAAAACCACTTCTGGGATGGCTGAGGTGGGAATTAAACCCTTCTCTTCTCTGTTTTGCCTCGTGGTGGTCAACTTGCAGTTTGACCTGTCCGTTAATTTAGAGATCATAAGCCACTGGACCTAGATTTTGGTTAGTTGGTTGGTTCCTTAGTTTAGGAATTAAGACAACGCAGTCATGTAGCCCCGTGTACTTTGGGTGTGTGTAGAATATGCCTGATAACTGGTGTTATTTGTGATGACTGTATTAGTAAGTGTTATCTGTTTTCAATTCAAGTGTGGACTGCAGACATTAAATTTTTTAAGCAGTTCCTACTTTTGCCGCCAAACGCCACCGTCAACGATTACTAGTTCAGAACTTGATTACCAGATGCCACCGCAGTCGGCTCCTGGCGACAAACTTCGGAACCTAGGAGCGTTTGTCGAACGTTTAACTTATATATAATTTAGCTTCACACAGGTGTAATTAGTGGAAGGTTCTATTACATGGGACCGCCAGCTTTACTTCCCCTCCGAAGGAAGGCATACTGAGGACCTAGTATTTGCGTGGAATCCAAATCACCGGACGTGACATTTCATCTCGAAACCCCCACTTTCAAGAATGGAACCCCATCCATCTTCACGAGGGGCAAGTAGCTACGCCATCACGCCCTCTATTTAGTCATCATTTCTAGGCTGTAAAAAACTTGTTGCATCAGGTATTTCAGATTTCTTATCATCTAGAGCTTAGAAAGTTCAACCTGGCACATCGAAATATGAAAATTAGTTAGAAAAAGTTAATGGAATGTTTAATTTCACATCTAGTCGCTACACTAGAATATATAGTTCTTGATTCAATTAGGGTCTTGCAGTATCATAGCTATTTAGTGTTGTTGACTGGGATATGTGCAAGATTTTAATGATAAGCAGTATTATTGTTGTAGTGTGTGTGTGTTTGTACTTGGGTAGGAGGCAGCCGTGGTATTAAGCCTTCCAGTGTCACTGAAATATAATTGATCTATTATTTGAGTGATCTTTCTTTTAAGGATACAAATTTAAAAAGTGCTTACTTTTTATTACTAGTTATAGTCAAAGTTTAAAAATATACACCAATCAATACTTGAACACGGTAGTTGATAGTAATATTATATTAAGTAGATATTTGACTCAATTCATATATAGTTATTTTCTATTATATGAATAAACAAGATGTTCAGTAAAGAACATATAGCCTACTTTCACCTAAATGCATGGGTATTGTTATAACTTTTTGTCCTTTTCAAGCAGTATGATTGAATGTTGGTTGCAGTAGCTTGTTGAAATACAACGTGCTATATGGATATTAAACATGAATATGAGGTGCCCTTTGCTAGTGCTACCTCTGTAAAAAAAATCATTCAATTCGGTTTCACCGTGTTTGAATTGATCTGGGGAATGGATTTGCACACATACATGGCCGCTATTTGCAAACTATTGGGCTGATGACCTTGTAGTCAGTCATAAGATGCTTTCCACAAAAAGGCATGTTGTTGCAAAATCCGGTAGAGATCAAATTATTAGGATGGTCGAAATTTGATTTAAGCTTTTAACATTTGGTTGGCCGTCATTCCGTTTCCGTCAAGATGGCGGCGATATAAAACATGACACTGAGGTGCCTTTTGCTAATGCTACCTCTGTACCAAATTTCGTTCAATTCGGTTTCACCGTGTTTGAATTGATAGGGGGAATCGATTTGCACACATACTTGGCCACCATCTGCAAACTATTGGGCTGATGATCTAGCAGTTTGGTCAGAATATGCTTCCCACATAAAGATTTGTTGTTGCAAAATTAGGTAGAGACTAGATTATTAGGTTGGTCGTAATTACATTTTAGCCTTTAACATTTGGGTGGCCACGATTACGTTTCCGTCAAGATGGCGGTGATATAAAACATGACACTGAGGTGGCCATTTCTAGTGCTACCTCTGTACCAAATTTCGTTCCATTCGGTTTCACCGTGTTCGAATTAATAGGGGGAATCGATTTTCACACAAATATGGCCACCATCCGCAAAATATTAGGCTAATGACCTATTAGTTTGGTCAAAGGATGCTCCCTCCATAATGGTATGTTGATGCAAAATTTGGTAGAGATCGGATGATTAGGTTAATCGTAATTTGATTTAAGCTTTGAATATTTGTGTGGCCGCCATTACGTTTTCGTCAAGATGGTGGCGATATAAAACATGACACTGAGGTGCCCTTTGCTAGTGCTACCTCTGTACCAAATTTCATTCCATTCGCTTTCACCGTGTTCGAATTAATAGGGGTAATCGATTTTGACACAAAGATGGCCGCCATCCGCAAACTATTAGGCTAATGACCTATTAAATTCGTCACAGGATGCTCCCTTCATAATGGTATGTTGTTGCAAAATTTGGTAGAGATCGGATGATTAGGTTAGTCGTAATTTGATTTAAGCTTTGAACATTTGTGTGGCCGCCATTACGTTTCCGTCAAGATGGCGGCGATATAAAACATGACACTGGGGTGCCCTTTGCTAGTACTACCTCTGTACCAAATTTAGTTCCATTCGGTTTCACCGTGTTCGAATTATTAGGGGCAATCGATTTTCACACAGATGGCCGCCATCCGCAAACTATTAAGCTGATGACCTATTAATTTGGTCAAAAGATGCTGCCCCCATAAAGGTATGTTGTTGCAAAATTTGGTAGAGATCGGATGATTAGGTTAGTCGTAATTTGATTTATGCTTTGAACATTTGTGTGGCCGCCATTACGTTTCCGTCAAGATGGCGGCGATATAAAACATGACACTGAGGTGTCCTTTGCTAGTGCTACCTTTGTACCAAATTTCGTTCAATTTGCGCTCACCGTGTTCGAATTGATAGGGTCAGACATTCAGAGTACACACACTCACACACACACACACACACACACAGACTCACACACACACATACACACACTCAGACAGACACACTTTTTTTTCGCCCTGTAGTGATCTCAGAAGTCTACTTTCATTTTTTGCAAAAATCGAAAGTAAGCTAAAAATGTAACCATCTCTGATATATTTTCCAATCAATTATGTGGATTCAAAAGACACACTAACTGGTTGGCACCTGAAAGCAAAATTTACACACCATATTTCGAAAGAAGATTTAATTTTACTCATTTTCAGGCTGCTCAGTTAACGAATTTGTTGATATTCTGCACATGTTATTTGTAGATTAATTTTCTATATTAATGTTTGGAATTTTTAATGTAAAGCCCAAAAATTTAACTTACGTTCATTAAATTACATTGTAAAGACTGCACTTGTTATTTCAAAATTACTTGACTTTCTATTTGTATTTTGGAATTTTTAATGTGAAGACCAATATTATATTTTATTTACATTTAATTAAATTGTAAGTCTATCCATTTTATTATTTTATTTAATTCATTTAATTAAAATTTCGCCCGGAAACTGAATAATTCTCTTTATCGAACCACGAACCATGAACATTTCTTCCCTGTGACAAAGGAACTTTGGGGTTGACTCCCTTTGTCTTTGGGAATTCTTCCTTTATGTCTCTTGTGACAATCGAGATATTATTTGTTGCTCAGTTTCATTGTTACGTGATAAGCATATTTTTTTCGGTTTCAATGAACTACGATCTATATCCGTCTTCCGTCTCGGCAAAATGGGTTAAAATCAATGACTGGACTAATAATTTTATTGTATTATCATGGAGATAGCATGTGCAACGAATTCTTGTCATTCGCAATTTAAGAATGGCGAGATGCATGAAATACAAATCCCCCTTCCATCTAATCTAAACTTGACAGTGAATTCTGCGGAACGAAGGCTGAAACGGGGTGATAGGCTCGCTCGCTAGCTAGCTCAAAAACTGTCCCCTAAGCAAGTAATTGAATGGAGATCTTTGGAAGAAATGAAAACGTAGAAACACCTATAGGGGCGATGTATTGAATTTAGAGGTAGATGCCTAACAATGAAATGGTCTAAAAATAATAAAACAAAGCATTAAATTAAACTAATAGTTAAAACAATAACCAAAAACTACGGAAAAACAAAAAATCCGAATTAAAAAAGAAGTCTTTGAGTCAATATCCACTAGCACATTTTGATTGGTGGGCCTAACCCACTCTCAGTTATAACGCGGATGACCGCGTAATTGGCTAATATAGTCTAAGTTTGAGTGTCATCTACAAACCAAGGTTACTTCTTAAATCAGCAAAATCCACACACTCGATTAATATGTGGGCAACACATGAACCAAAAACAACAACAACAGAAACTATTCATGTACATCAGAAAAAGAAAATTCAGCTCTTAATGAGGTCTTAATGAGTCCGCTACTGGAATGCCGTACAATCTCTTCCCGGGATGGAACCATATCAAGAAGGAGATACAACTACTAATCCTAGACGTAATAAGCAACTGTTATGCACCTATTCTCAATCTCCGCTAGGGAATGGCAATAGGCAATTATGATAACTACACTTGATGAATCACGGTACATTCTCATATCAGATAATGATTGGACTTGCTTTCAAACTCTTCAGTATTGCTCCTTGACGATATGTATCTGACGGTTTATAAATGTTCCGACTCATCCTATTAAATGGTAGAATTGACGTCAAAATCACCAGTGGCATCAGCTATACAGACACGATTAAGAGTCATTAAGAGACAGCCTATATACCTGAGCAATGAACATAAAATACTCAAGGCAGCATCGTGGAGAAACACTTCAAATTTTAAGGGGCGTCTGATTACGAATAATTTGTAAGAAAATAATCAAAGCACAAATTAGTTACCATTAGAATACCCTCATCTAAAAATAACGATGTAAGAAAGTAGCGTTAAATACTACATGCATAAATTTTGACAAAATGCTACCAACGCTCTTACACTAAATATCTTATACATAAAAGTGAAAGTCTGTATGTATATATGTGGGTGGGTTGGTTCCGTATACAAATCCACACCGTTCCACCAATCCCAACCAAATTTTGCATACACATAGTTTAGGACCCAGAAGGAACCACTGGCTACATGAATTTTCGATAGTCTTTCTCATTCTTCTGATTTCGGCCATTTTGCACTCAAGCACAGACTAATCAAATCATAAAATATATTCATGAAGGAATGGCAAGGCAGATAGTTTCCATGGCAACATAGCTCAAGTCGAGACATGGCCGACTGGATGCCAGTTGCGCTCTGCACTACCGGTATAGGAAATGAGGATCTTTACGTGAAATCCCGTTAGTTACTCAACTGCTCACACAGCACTGTCAACCGAGTTTAGCATAACAAAGACTTGACACTATCTACTACATATTTGTCAAATACCACTCACTCACTCACTCATTCATTCATCACGAAATCTCAGAAACCACCTAACAGATTGGAATGAAATTTGGTATGCAGCTTCCTCAAGGGCCGCAAATACCCAATAAGAGAGGATTTTTGGATATTCAGGTTTTAAAGGGGTGTTAATGGGGTAGACCTGCATTTCATTGAATAGCAATATTTCCCGATTGGTTTCATTGGGGGATGTGATACTCGGCATATAAACTCACCATTAAAAATAAGAAGACATGTGTCTGAGGGTTTTTCGATGTGGTGTATATTATGAGGTGAAAGGGGAGAAAAGTGGGGATTGAAAGATTCCTAACGGAGCGTGTACCTCTTAAACGACATAGGCGAGGAGTTTGAAACTCAGCGAAACAAAATCAACATAAAAAATAAGTACATATGTGTTTGACCGTTTTTTTTTCATAAATCTAATTTAAGGGGCCCATGTGGAGGGGTGAAATTCTGGGGGGTGGGGGGGAACAGGAAAGGAAGTGTCCTAACTGATTGACTGACAGACTCACTCATCAAACTCAGGGGGGAAAAACTGCTTTAAAGTAAGTAAATAGCTGTTCGACAGTTTTTTTTCTTAAATCAAATTTAAGAGATTCATGGGAAGGGGTGAAATTCTGAAAAAAGAAAATTGAAAGAAAATGTCCTGACTCACTCACTCACGCATCATCGCCCAGCCAAAATTATTGAAGTTAGAAACATGACAGTTTGGGGATATGTTCATTGTGTGTAAAAACCGTCTACTAAGGGAGGATTTTCGGATATTCAGGTTCTAAAGGGGTCTTAAGGGGGTTAAACCTGCATTTCATTGAATAACAATATCTCCCGATTGGTTTCATTGGGGGATGTGATACACGACATATAAACTCATCATAAACAAGATGTTCAGTAAAGAACATATAGCCTACTTTCTCCTAAATGTATGAGTATAGTTATAACTCGTTGTTATTATCAAAGAGTATAATAGAACTATTCTTTGTTGAAGACCTTAGAAACGATTTACCTCTACCAAACGCCACGACCTAGATAAAAACTGCTACCATCATTGAAGAAAGAAAGAAAGATAAGAAGTATATCAAGAATGTTATGGATCTGGAGACATAATCGACCGGACTGGCGGCGTGGCTCAGCGGTAACGTTCTCGCTTGCTGGGCCCTAGGTTGCAGGTTCGTATCCTGGCGCAGTCAGCTGGCATTTGAGGGTGCACAAATGCGAGGGAGCCGTGTCAGTACATTTACTGGCACGTTAAAGATCCCCTTCGGGCCAAAATTCCGGCACCCCGGTGTCTCTAAAAGCAGCAGTAGTTAAAAGGGATGTAAAACCAATAACATTATTATTATTATTATTACGACCTGCCGTGGGCAACATCCAACTTTGAGTTGAGGCATGTCTTTACACGTCTGGTTGTGCATGGCTTTCACAACCCTAATTGAATTAACAAATCTTTCCATGACCCTACAGAGACGTGTGTATACAAACTATGTGGATATTTTCGATAATATAATCCTAACAGAGCGAGTGCATTCTAGCGGCCAGAATAAGAAACTTTTCAATAAAATCTGGAAGTTACCTTTTTGGCAGCTAGATGTCTCGAGTAAATCTGCTGGCGAATTATGTTTTAATTAAATATATATTTTACACCATAATGTGGACAATATAACGCTTAATAACATTTTCAAGTAACGCAAAATAGGCTGTTACAAACCCTTTAAAATAAAAAGTTAAAATGTATCGTAGTATCAACTTGTCATTCTTAAAATTCGATGCGCATAGAATGATAATGGTATAGTAATCAATGGATCCCCACGTAGACTAGTCGGGACATCTAGTGGTGAAATATCGAACAATATAATCCTAACAGAGCGAGTGCATTCTAGCGGCCAGAAGAAGAAACTTTTCAATAAAATCTGGAAGTTACCTTTTTGGCAGCTAGATGTCTCGAGTAAATCTGCTGGCGAATTATGTTTTAATTAAATATATATTTTACACCATAATTTGCACAATATAACGCTTAATTTTAAAACATCTGAGTCATTACAAAACAATAAACATATAACATTTCAAGCAAAAAAACTAGCTCTGATCGGGTTTGAACCATAGGAATCTGAGCGACAGGCTATCGCTCTACCACTGAGCTAATTGTGTCAACGAATATCCTTCTATTTAAAATGACTTACATAGAACTTGTTAGCAAATAATGATTTATACTAAACGATTTCATCACTGGAGTATATTATTTATATATAAAGCATTTCATACAAAGTTTATTTATTTTTTATCAGTACGCTATATTGCATTCAATACTCAAATTAGTGAAATATAAGTCAGGCACAAGATATCCGCTGCCATCTTGTCTTATTAATGAATCAGCTGAGCTTTTTAAAATCACGTCTGCACTATAGTATTACAAAATAAACTTTTAATTTCGTACGTGCCTCTTCCTTTAGAACAGTTAAAACGATTCTCGGCTCGATAATCGGAACTGGTGGGTCCCATGATATGGATTATAAAGTTTGCATAATTCGCACGGCCGCCATCCTGAAATGGTACGGCGGACGACCTTGTAGTTTGGTCACAAGACGCATCCTATACGAAGGTATGTTGTTACCAAATTTGGTAGAGATTGGATGATTTGGTTAGTCGTTATTTGATTTTACGTTTTGAACGTTTGAGTGGCCGCCATTCAGTTTTAGTAAAGATGGCGGCGATATAAAACATGACACTGAGGTGTCCTTTGCTAGTGCTACCTTTGTACCAAATTTCGTTCAATTCGCATTCACCGTGTTCGAATTGATAGGGGGGGACAGACATTCAGAGTACACACACTCACACACACACACACAGACTCACACACACACATACACACACACAGACTCACACACACACATACACACACACAGACAGACACACTTTTTTTTCGCCCTGTGTTGATCTCATAAGTCTACTTTCATTTTTTGCAAAAATCGAAAGTAGGCTAAAAAGTAAGAAGGCACGTGTCTGAGGGTTTTTCGATGTGGTGTATATTATGAGGTGAAAGGGGTGAAGAGTTGGGATTGAAAGATTCCTAACGGAGCGTGTATCACTTAAACGACATAGGCGAGGAGTTTGAAACTCAGCGGAAAAATATCAGCATAAAATTAAGCAAATATGTGTTTGACCGTTTTTTTTTTCATAAATCCAATTTAAGGGTCTATGGGGAGGGGTGAAATTCTGGGGGGTGGGGGGGAACAGGAAAGATAGTGTCCTAACTGATTGACTGACTGACTCACTCATTAAACTCAAGGGGAAAAACTGCTTTAAAGTAAGTAAATAGCTTTTCGACAGGTTTTTTGATCAATCAAATTGAAGGGGTTCGACGGGAGGGGTGAAATTCTGAAGGAAAAACAAGTAGTTCCGTGGAGAACTATACAGCCTATTTTCATATATCCTATTTATGTTAATTGCCACTATCAACATACAAAATTTCAGTTTGTTTGCTGTAATAGATTCGTAGATATTGAGAACCGACTAAATATTTCGGATGGTAGCCATGTTGGATTTTATATATGTAGGTCCTAGAGTTATGTACCTTTTACATGAAGATTAATGTGTACGTGTAGCATTCAAACTTCAATCGCATGATTAGGAGACAAGAAGTAACAAGGAGATTTTAAAATTTTGCACAGCTGCTATCTTGTGGTTATGGAAAAATTGAAATAAATTACGATGCCATGGATAAACCTTTGTATACGGATTTACTGTACAAAGTTTCACTGCACTTGTATGGTTAAATTGGGAGAAACGCCCATGTGAATATTTATAATTCGCGTCGCCGCCATGTTTGATTTCTGATCACCAGGTTATTTAAAGTACTTTAGGTGAACTTAAGTTCATAGCACCTATGAATATTAAAAAATTTAGTTTGATTGCTATAATAGATTCGAGATATTCAGAGCCGTCTAAATATCTCGGATGGTCGCTATGTTGGATTGTTAAATGTATATGCCATAGAGTTATGTACCATTAGAGAAGAATTATTGCGTAGGTTCATTATTCAAACTTTCACTTCGATCGCATGATTACGACACAAGAAATAAAAACTTTTTTAAAATTCGCACCGCCGCCATCTTGAGGTTATGTAAACAATTGAACTAAATTAGATACCAGTGCATTACAATGTGTATAACCAAATCCTGTACCAGATTCCATTGCGTTTGGAACATTAAACAGCGAGAAAGGTCTATTTAAAATTTTCAAATTCGCTTGGTCGCCATGTTCGTTTTGTAGTTAACCGGGTTTTGAAAGTCTTATAGATGAACTTCCAGTAGTGCCCTTTATCTTCGTACACAATTTCAGGGTGATACCTC
This sequence comes from Meconema thalassinum, assembly GCA_946902985.2. Lineage (NCBI taxonomy): Eukaryota > Metazoa > Arthropoda > Insecta > Orthoptera > Tettigoniidae > Meconema > Meconema thalassinum. The sequence continues at coordinate 147,309,925 of OX336390.1, read as the reverse complement.
TAATAGTTTCAGAGATATAGAATGCCGGTGAAATATTTCGCACATCCGCCATCTTTTGATTATGTAAACAATTGAACGAAGTTAGATGTCGGTGCATTACAATGTATATAAACATATACTGTACCAAGTTTCATTGCGTTTGGTTGGTCAAATCGCGAGAAACGTCTATTTAAAAGTCGCAAATTCGCTTGGCAGCCATGTTGGTTTTGTAGTTATCAGGTTTTTAAAAGTCACATAAGTGAACTTATAGTAGTTCCCTCTATCACCATAGAAAATGTCAGGGTAATATCGGTAATAGTTTCGGAGATATTGAATGCTGGTGAAATATTTCGCACAGCCGCCATGTTGGATTGGTGAGACGTAACAAAATTTGAAGGGAACGGTCGAGGTCGCACGGAATAGTGCTATGAACTTACCGAGTTTCATTGAAATCGATCCAGCCGTTTAGATTTTATTAGGGGGGCACACACACACACACACATACGCACACACACACGGACAAAAGGTGATCTCATAAGCCTATTTTTTCAAAATTGAAAAAAGGGTAAAAATGAAAGAAAATGTCCTGACTCATTCACTCACTCATCATCGACCAGCCAAAAATATTGAAGTTGGAAACATGGCATTTCGGGGATATGATCGTTGTAAGTCAAAACCGTACACTAAGAGAGGATTTTAAGCCTATTTTCAATTTTGAAAAAATAGGCTTATGAGATCACCTTTTGTCCGTGTGTGTGTGTGCGTGTGTGTGTGTGTGTGTGTGTGTGTGTGTGTGTGTGTGAGGTGTACTTTGTATAAACATTGACACTGTAACTTTGTAATATCAAAAATGATCTAAGTCGCGCCCATATCAATCACGTCTACTATCAATCGCGCCTACTATCAATCACGTCTACTATCAATTGCATCTACTATCAATTGAGCCTACTATGAAATGCGCTTACTACAAATCACGCCTACTATCAATCACGCCTAGTATCAATTGCGTCTACTATCAATCACGCCTACTATCATTTGCGTCTACTATCAATTGCGTCTACTATTAATCGCGCCTACTATCAATTGCGTCTACTATAAATCGCGCCTACTAGGACATGACGTTTCATTAAACCAGAACATTTCCTTTTTTGTCAGCCTCTCACCCCTCCCATCAATCTATGACGTCATAATCAGTCTTAAAGCAAGTCTAAACTTGTAGAACATGTCACGTGACAAAGTTAGGTTAGGTAAAGTTAGGTTATGTTAAGTGAGCTGAGGTTATGTCTTAAAATACCCCCTCTCTACCTTGTACTTTGTATAAACATTGACACTCTACCTTTATGATATCAAAAATGATCTGGGTCGCGCCCATGTCAAATTGCTCCTACTATAAATCGCGTCTACTATCAATCACGCCTACTATCAATCGCGCCTACTATCATTTGCGTCTACTATAAATCGCGCTCATGTCAAATCACGCCTACTATCAATCACGCCTACTATCAATTGCGTCTACTATTAATCGCGCCTACTATCAATTGCGTCTACTATAAATCGTGCCTACTAGGACATGACGTTTCATTAAACTAAAACATTTCCTTTTTGTCAGCCTCTCACCCCTCCCATCAATCTATGACGACATAATCAGTCTTAAAGCAAGTCTAAACTTGTAGAACATGTCACGTGACAAAGTTAGGTTAGGTAAAGTTAGGTTATGTTAAGTGAGCTGAGGTTATGTCTTAAAATACCCTCTACCTTGTACTTTGTATAAACATTGACACTGTAACTTTATGATATCAAAAATGATCTGGGTCGCGCCCATGTCAAATTGCGCCTACTATCAATCGCGTCTACTATCAATCACGCCTACTATCAATCGCGCCTACTATCATTTGCGTCTACTATAAATCGCGCTTACTACAAATCACGCCTACTATCAATCACGCCTAGTATCAATTGCGTCTACTATTAATCACGTCTAGTATTGATTACGTCTACTATCAATTGCGTCTACTATAAATCACGCCTACTAGGACATGACATTTCATTAAACTAAAACATTTCCTTTTTTGCCAGCCTCTCACCCCTCCCATCCGCAAAACGTGCTTGTATGAGCTGTGCATTTAAATTCTATATATACAATTAACCACTAAGTGTTCAGAACTAACATGTCTAGGGTATATATGGGATCCTTAACAATAAACAAAAAATACGGTCTAACCTACGAGTGTACGGTCTTGTCATACGCAGTAAGTACCTGTTAACCTTGACTAGGGTATAAGAATATTGTCAGTTGACTACTGCCTGTTACAGTGTTCACATCGTGAAAGACCGTCTCACCTACCAGTCTCCAGCCTTGTCATACGCAGTAAGCAGCTGTTGGCGGAAAACAACATCCATAAATCTTGACATTTAGGAAAGTGTGTGTGTGTGTGTGTGTAAATCACTTGTAATCTAAAGATTGTTCATGTGACTTTACTAAAAATTTAATTCATATGTATTAGTTGATATGGAAGTCTCAACAACCAGTCATGGCAAGCCATGTGTCTTCTATAAAGGATATACATATATTGTAAAAACAACCAATAAAGATGGAACTGTTATTTGGCGATGTTCAAAACAACGATCCAAAAAGTGTCGAGGAATGATTAAAACAAAAGACTCCAACGTACTTACTTCAAAAGAACATCATTGTGAATCTCAAATTAATACACATTTAAATACGCAAAATACTCTAACCCAGGTAAAAAAGCAAGTCCAAGAAAAATATATTGCTGCTCAAGATAGTGCATTGTTTGTTAAAAAGCATTCATCATCACCTCAAAAAGACATGTTAGGACAAATACCATCGTTCAAAAAACCCTTAACACTATCAAAAGCAACGCAGACTCTACAAGAGGTCCCTGTGGAAAACAAACAAGAGGAATTGGATAGTTCTAGTGATGTTGAGAATGATGATGATGATGATAATGATGGTGACAATGACTATAATAATTTTGATGATAATATTCATAATGATGATGATGATGATGATAATTATGAAAAAGAAGAGGATGAGAGTTTTACGTTTATAAAACCATTGCGGTTTCCCCAGTTTTTAAGAGCAAGAGTACCTGGAGAAAGTTGTAAAAGGATCTACAACAAGCGTTGTGTTTAAAAATCTATATAGAACAATGGTAAAGAGATAGAGTTGAATTCAGTGTGTAACTATTATAAAATGAATTTAATAAAAATATTGTATGGGTATTGTCTGTTTTTCTTAATTACTATCCCCATGTCCCACTATTAATACAATTGTTAACCATCAACAGTCTCTGACTATGTTCAGAAAGAGAGTGGCCTTAAACAATACACTATATCTATGGTTTGTGTACCGAGTATCATAATAATGCAGTGTGGCCAAGCCATGTCAAGGCAATAGTTATGTCAGGTAAGGGATTCGAACCCTTGCTTCCTTATACAGAAAATTTGATCTTAAGTCAAACACCTTAACCACTCGGTCAACCTGACAGTTACTAATTTAATTAGTCTTGAGGACTTGAGTGTTTACAAAACTTTTTCCAGTATACATTGACTAAACCACTTGCTTGTTTTGAAATATAGATTTTGTTTTGTTTTACCATAACATTGCAGTTATGAGTCTTGTGAACTGGGTGTTCAATATAGGGTTAAAGGCATTTTAAAATAATTTTAGAAAAGCTCCTAGGTATCGTGTCATGGGTTTTAGTAATGCATTACTGTTCGTTGACTAACATTTACCGTTACACAACATTATTTTAGTGAACTTACATGTTGTTGTTTGAGTCTTTAGTCCTTTGACTGGTTTGATGCAGATCTCAGCGCCTATCTGTCCCGAGCTAATCGTTTCATCTCTATATAGCTACCACACCCTACATTCAAGGCTATCTGTTTAACATATTCTAAACTTGGTCTACCCCTACAGTTCTCGTCCTCGAACCTTTCTTCCTTAACTAAGTTTGCTATTCTTGGGTGTCTTAGTACGTGTCCTACCAACCTATCTCTTTACTTCATTAACAGTCGCCAGATACATCTCTTCTCCCCCACTCGTCTTAATACCTCTTTGTTAGTAACCCTATTTACCCATCTAATCTTCATCATTCTCCTGTAACACCACATTTCAAACACTTCAATTCACCACTTTTCTGCTACACCAATTGTCTAAGTTTTACTTTCATAGAGTGCCACGCTCCAGACAAAGGCCTTCAAAATGACTTCCTAATACCTAAATCTATATTCAATGTCAACTGATTCTGTAGAAATGCTTTCCTTGTCTGAGCTACATAAGAATCCTAATCGTGTCTGGTATAATGTCTTGTTTAGCAAACATAGTCACTCAAAAGGTCTAAGCATTTTTTGTATATAACCCAAAATAGCAAACAGTTTTTCTAAAACCCTACTCATTGGTCAATAACAAGCAGAGTCGCCAAAGTGTTTCGTTGGTAGTTAACTCATGTCTGGTTAATCAATTCCTTTCATATCGTTATCCAATTGTAGTAGTAAGGACTGGTGAACAACGTCAGTTCAACACACTGCTTTACACACAAATGTAGTTAGGCCCTTTGACATAATTTGGATAAATTTCATGGGCCGGTCCATAGGGACCAGCCTAAAGGGGTCGGTCTAAAGGGACCCTTCCACAGGGACCCATCAACAGGGACTTGTCAACAAGGACCCATCAACAATGACCCGTCAACAATGACCTGTCATCAATGACCTGTCAACAATGGCCTGTCAATAGGGACCCGTCAACAATGACCCGTCCACAGGGACTCATCAACAAGGACCCGTCAGCAATGACTCGTCAACATGGACCCGTCGAAAAGGACCTGCCAAAAAGGATGCATCAAAAATGACCCCCTGTCAAAAAGGACCCGTCCAAAAGGGGCTAGTCAATAGAGACCAGTCCAAAGGGACAAATCAACAGAGATCAATCAACAGGGATCAATCAAAAGGGGCTATCACCACAAGGCCTGACATATCCCTCTTTGATTATTGGTTTGCCAATCGACAAGCGTCACTTAAAATACTTTTTGATCACCACTCGTGGGTTGGGTTAGGTAAGGTTACACTACAGCCGCCATCTTTTAAAAAGTCCGCCCTCTTACAAAAGCTATGAGTGGTCATGCGTAAAATACAAAAAAAAAAAAAAAAAAAAAAACAAGCATGTTAATTCATAGTGGCTATCCACCGAAAATATGTCTCTTGTGTGGAACAACGTTTCATTCCATATCGGCATTCAAACTCTCACAGGGGATTAGTGAACAACGTCAGTTCAACACACGCGAAATGTAGTTAGGCCCTTTGACATAATTTAAATAAATTCATGAGCCAGTCCGTAGGAACCGGTCCAAAAGGGATCAGTCCAAAGGGGCTCATCCACAAGGACTCATCCACAAGGACCTGTCCACAAGGACTTGTCCACAAGGACCTGTCCACAAGGACTTGTCCACAAGGACCCGGCAACAATGACCCGTCCACAGGGACTTGTCAACAAGGACCCGTCCACAGGGAACCGCTCCCCCACCCTCTTCAAAAGCCATGAGTTGGCATGCGTAAAAAACAAAAAACAAGCATGTTAATTCATAGTGGCTATCCACCGTACACATGCACTTTATGTGGAACAACGTTTAAATCCATATCGGCATTCAAACTCTCACATGTTGCAATTGGAAAGAGAGATTCTCTAAAAAATTACAATTACACCCCCTAGTAGGGTAGATTTTATTTTTGGGGTGGAAATATGTTGTCCATTGGAAAGGGGGTGTTAGCCCGAGTTCAATGACACCTCATTCGTCAAAATCCGACAATGCGTTCGAGAGATATCGGGCTGCCGCCATCTTTTGAGGTGGGGAGGTGGAGGTGACATCTGAACCGGCACAAACACACTACTAATATCTCACGAGTGGTTTCATTTGTGGATGTGATACTCGGCATATAAACTAATCATTAACAAGTAGTTCCGTGAAGAACCATACAGCCTATTTTCATATATCCTGCTCACGTTAATTGCCTCTATAAACATACAAAATTTCATTTTAATTGCTGTAACAGATTCCTAGATATTGAGGACCGTCTAAATATTTCAGATGGTCGACAGGTAGGATTTTTAGCCTTTTTTCAATTTTGAAAAAATAGGCGTATGAGATCACCTTTTGTCCGTGTGTGTGTGTGTGTGTGTGTGTGTGTGAGGTGTGTGTGTGTGTGTCCCCCTAATAAAATCTAAACGGCTGGAGCGATTTAAATGAAACTCGGTAAGTTTATAGCACTATTCCCGGCGACCTCGACCGTGCCCTTCAAATTTTGTTACGTCTCACCAATCCAACATGGCGGCTGTGCGAAATATTTCACTAGCATTCAATATCTCTGAAACTATTACCAACATCGCCCTGAAATTGTGTACGGTGATAAAGGGCACTACTAGAAGTTCAGTTATGAGACTTTCAAAAACCTGGTGACTACAAAACCAACATGGCGGCCAAGCGAATTTGAGCCTTTTAAATAGACTTTTCTCGCGATTTAACTATCCAAACGTAATGAAACTTGGTACAGCAAATGTTTATACACATTGTAATGTACTGGAGTCTAATTTAGTTCAATTGTTTGCATAACCTCAAAATGGCGGCTGTGCGAAATATTTAAACTGACATTCCATATCTCCGAAACTATTACAGATATCACCCTGCAATTTTGTACGGTGATAAAGGGTACTAATACAAGTTTACTTATGTATATTTCATAAACCAGTAAAGTATAAAACGAACATGGCGACCAAGCGAATTTGAAATATTTTAATATACTTTTCTCGTGATTTAACTCTCTGAGCGCAGTGAAATGTGGTACAGTAAATGATTTTGCAGATTGTAATGCACTGCCATCTAATTTAATTCAATTGTTTACATAACCTCAAGATGGTGGCTGTGCGAAATTTTAAAATTAAGTTTTTATTTATTGTGTCGTAATCATGTGATCAAAGTGAAAGTTTGAATAATGAACCTAGGCAATAATTGTCCTTGAATGGTACATAACTCTATAGCCTATACTTATGACAATCCTAAATGGCGAGCTTCCGAAATATTTAAAAGGTTCTCACTATCTATGAATCATTTACAGCAACCAAACTGAATTTTTTTAATGTTCGTAGAGACTATGAACATATGTTCACCTATAGGACTTTCAGTAACCTGGTCAGCACAAATCCAACATTGCGGCGACGCAAAGTATAAATATTTAAATGGACGTATCTCGCGAATTAACTATCCTTGTGCCGTGAAACGTTGCACGTTAAATGCTTACACAAATATTGATCCACTGGCATGTAATTTATTTCAATTGTTTGCATAATCACAAGATGGCTGCTGTGCGTAATTTTAAAATCTCGTTTTTACTTCTTGTGTTCTAATCATACGATTGAAGTATGAATACCACACGTACACAATAATCTTAATGTAATAGTACAAAAATAACAAGTAGTTCCGTGAAGAATTATATAGCCTATTTTCATATATCTTGCTCATGTTAATTGCCTCTAACAACATACAAAATTTTAATTTAATTGCTGTAACAGATTCCTAGATATTGAGGACCGTCTAAATATTTCAGATAGTCGTCAGGTTGGATTTTTATTATGTTGGATGTGTGCTCACCAGGTTACTGAAAGTCCTATAGGTGAACATTTATGTTCATAGTCTCTATGAACATTAAAAAAAATCAGTTTGGTTGCTGTAAAAGATTCATAGATAATGAGAACCGTTTAAATATTTTGGAAGCTCGCCATTTAGGATTGTTATATGTATAGGCTATAGAGTTATGTACCATTCAAGGACAATGATTGCCTAGGTTCATTATTCAAACTTACACCTTGATCGCATGATTACGACACAAGAAATAAAAACTTAATTTTAAAATTTCGCACAGCCGCCATCTTGAGGTTATGTAAACAATTGAATTAAATTAGATGGCAGCGCATTACAATCTGCAAAATCATTTACTGTACCACATTTCACTGCGCTCAGAGCGTTAAATCACGAGAAAAGTCTATTAAAATATTTCAAATTCGCTTGGTCGCCATGTTCGTTTTATACTTTTCAGGTTTATGAAATATACATAAGTAAACTTATATCAGTACCCCTTATCACCGTACAACATTGCAGGGTGATATCTGTAATAGTTTCGCAGATATGGAATGTCAGTTTAAATATTTTGCACAGCCGCCATTTTGAGGTTATGTAAATAATTGAACTAAATTAGACTCCAGTACATTACAATGTGTTTAAACATTTGCTGTACCAAGTTTCATTACGTTTGGATAGTTAAATCGCGAGAAAAGTCTATTTAAAAGTCTCAACTTCGCTTGGCCGCCATGTTGGTTTTGTAATCACCAGGTTTTTGAAAGTCTCATAGGTGAACTTCTAGTAGTGCCCTTTATCACCGTAAACAATTTCAGGGCGATATCGGTAATAGTTTCAGAGATATTGAATGCTAGTGAAATATTTCGCACAGCCGCCATGTTGGATTGGTGAGACGTAACAAAATTTGAAGGGCACGGTCGAGGTCGCCGGGAATAGTGCTATAAACTTACCGAGTTTCATTTAAATCGCTCCAGCCGTTTAGATTTTATTAGGGACACACACACACACACCTCACACACACACACACACACACACACACACACACACACACGCACACACACACGGACAAAAGGTGATCTCATAAGCCTATTTTTTTCAAAATTGAAAAAAGGCTAAAAATAAGCAGACATGTGTCTAAGGGTATTTCGATGTGGTGTATTATTATGAAATGAAAGGGGTTAAAAGTGGGGGTTGAAGGATTCCTAACGGAGCGTTTAGGCCTATCTCTTAAACGACATAGGCAAGAAATTCGAAACTCAGAGAAAAAAATCAGCTTAAAAAGTAAGTAAATCCGTGTTCGGCCGTTTTTTCATAAATTAATTTAAGGGGCCAATGGGGTGGGGTGAAATTCTGGGGGAAAAAGGAGAGAAAGTGTCCTGACTGACTGACGTGCTCACTCACTCATCAAACTCAGGGGAAAAAGACAGCTGAAACAAGTAGTTCCGTGAAGAACATTACAGCCTATTTTCATATATCCTACTTATGTTAATTGCCACTATCAACATACACAATTTCAGTTTGATTGCTGTAATAGATTCGTAGATAATGAGAACCGACTAAATATTTCGGATGGTCGCCTTGTTGAATTTTATATATGTAGGTCCTAGAGTTATGTACTGTTACATGCAGATTATTGTGAACGTGTAGTATTCAAACTTCGGTTGGTTGGTTGGTTCTTAAGTTTAGGGGCTGCGACAACGCGGTCATGTAGCCCCGTGTACTTTGGGTGTGTGTAGAATCTGTCTGATAACCGGTGTTAATTGTGATGACTGTATTAGTGTGTGTATCTGTTTTTTAATTTTAAGTACTGCAACTTATAATTTTTCAAATAGTTCCTACTTTTGCCGCCAAGCGCCACCGTCAACGACTACTAGGTCTAATTCAGAACTTAGCTACTAGACGCCACCGCAGTCAGCGCTTGGCAACGAACGTAGAAACCTAAGAGCGTTGTTTACATTCTTAACCTATCCAATTTAGCTTCACACAGGTGCAATTAGTGGAAGGATCTTTAACATGCCATAAATCTATGACATGGGACCGCCGGCTTTACTTCCCCTCCGAAGGAAGGCATACTGAGGGATTTTTAACGCTCTTAAAAAATCCGACGGCTTCGGCCGGGTTTATTCAAACTTCAATCGCATATTTAGGACACAAGAATTAACAAGGAGATTTAAAAAAATTTTTCACAGCTGCCATCTTGTGGTTATGGAAACAATTGAAATAAATTAGATGCCAGTGGATTAACATTCGTATAAGGATTTACTGTACCAAGTTTCACTGCACGCGGATGGTTAAATTGCGAGAAACGTCCATGTGAACATTTATAATTCGCGTCGCCGCCATGTTGGATTGTGATCACCAGGTTATTTAAAGTCCTATAGGTGAACTTAAGTTCATAACCCCTATGGACATTAAAAAATGCAGTTTGATTGCTAAAATAGATTCATAGATATTCAGTATCGTCTTAATTTTCGGATGGTCGCCATGTTGGATTGTTAAATATATAGGCCATAGAGTCATGTACCAATAAAGGAAAATTATTGCGTAGGTTCATTATTCAAACTTTCACTTCGATCGCATGACTACATCACAAGAAATAAAAACTTAATTTTAAAATTCGCACTGCCGCCATCTTGAGGTTATGTAAACAATTGAACTAAATTAGATACCAGTGGATTACAATGTGTATAAATATTTCCTGTACCAGGTTTCAGTGCGCTTGGAACTTTAAATCGCGAGAAAGGTCTATTTGAAATTTTTAAATTCGCCTGGCCGCCATGTTCGTTTTGTAGTTAACCGGTTTTTGAAAGTCTTATAGATGGACTTCCAGTAGTGCCCTTTATCTCCGTACAAAATTTTAGGGAGATACCGCTAATAGTTTCAGAGATATAGAATGCCGGTGAAATATTTCGCATATCCGCCATCTTGTGATTATGTAAACAATTGAACGAAGTTAGATGTTTGTGCATTAAAATGTATATAAACATACACTGTACCAAGTTTCATTGCGTTTGGTTGGCCAAATCGCGAGAAACTTCTATTTAAAAGTCGCAAATTCGCTTGGCCGCCATGTTGGTTTTGTAGTTACCAGGTTTTCAAAAGTCACATAAGTGAACTTATAGTAGTTCCCTCTATCACCATAGAAAATGTCAGGGTAATATCGGTAATAGTTTCGGAGATATTGAATGCTGGTGAAATATGTCGCACAGCCACCATGTTGGATTGGTGAGTCGTAACAAAATTTGAAGGGCACGGTCGAGGTCGCCCGGAATAGTGCTATGAACATTCCGAGTTTCATTGAAATCGCTCTTGCCGTTTAGATTTTATTAGGGGGGACACACACACACGAATCACACACACACACACATGCACACACACACGGACAAATGGTGATCTCATAAGCCTATTTTTTCAAAATTGATAATAGGCTAAAAACAAGTTAATAGGTGTTCAAGGGTTTTTTTGCAGCAATCCAATTTAAGGGGCCAATGGGGAGGGATGATATTCTGGTAAAAATAATTGAAAGAAAATGCCCTGTCTGACTCACTTACTCATCACGCCCAGCGGTAACTATTAAAGTTGGAAACATGAAATTTGGGGAATATGTTCGCTGTATGTCGAAAACGTCAACTAAGGAATGATTTTTGTTTATTCGGGATTTAAAGAGGTGATAAGGGGGTAAAAGTGCATTTCATTGAATAACGATATCTCATGAGTTGTTTCTTTGGGGATGTGATATTCGGTATATAAACTAATCATTAGAAATAGTCAGACATATGTCTAAGGGTTTATCAATGTGGTGTATATTATGAGGTGTAAGGGGTGAAAATTGGGGGTTGAGGGATTCTTAACGGAGCGTGTATCTCTGAAACGACATAGGCGAGAAGTTTGAAATTCGGCGGAAAAAACAGCTTAAAATACAAGTAAATAGGTGTTCGACCGTTTTTTCATAAATCCAATTTAAGGGGCCCTTGGAGAGGGGTGAAATTCTGGAGGGGGGGGGGGGAAGTGTCCTAACTGATTGAGTCACTTACTCACTAATCAAACTCAGGGGGAAAACAGCTTTAAATAAGTAAGTAGGTGTTCGACCGTTTGTTTCATAAATCCAATTTAAGGGGTTCATGGGGAGGGGTGAAATTATCAAAAATAAATGAAAGAAAATGTCCTGACTGACTCACTCACTCATCATCGCTCTGCCAAAATTATTGAAGTTAGAAACATGAAATTTTGGGGATATGTTCGTTGTATGTCGAAAACGTCCACTAAGGAAAGAGTTTTGGATATTCAGGTTCTAAAGAGGTGTTAAGGGGGTAAACGTGCATTTCATTGAATAACAATATCTCAAGAGTGGTTCCATTTGGGGATGTGATACTTGGCATATATACTAATCATTAAAAATAAGCTGACACATGTCTAATGTTTTTTCGATGTATATTATGAGGTGAAAGGGATGAAAAGTGGGGGTTGAAAGATTCCTAACGGAGCGTGTATTTTTAAACGGCATAGGCGAGGAGTTTGAAACTCGGTGGAAATCAATCAGCTTAAAAATAAATAAATGAATAAATAAAATAAATAGGTGTTCGACAGTTTTTTCATAAGTGCAATTTAAGGGGCCTATGGAGAGGGGTGAAATTCTGGAAGAAAAACGTCCACTAAGGAAGGATTTTTGGATGCTCACTCCCATCGACCAACCAAAACTATTCAAGTTAGAAGAATGATATTTTGGGGATATGTTTGTTGTGTGTCCAAAACGTCTACAAAGGGGGGATTTTTGGATATTCAGGTTCTAAAGGGGTGTTAACGGAGTAAAACCTGCATTTCATTGAATAGCAATATGACACGACTATTATGCGAGCGAAGGGAGGCTAAAAATTAGATGGTGTGTGTCTGTGTATTACTCAATCACGCAAGTACCACTGGTCCGATTTACATGAATTTTACATGGAAGTAGCTGATTTACTTGGTTAACATATAGGTTACTTTTGATGTCAATATTTTGCACTATTTAAATATGGCGACCATTTTAGTGACGTCACTACACCCTTTGGTTTCAAACTTTCATATTTCCATTTCAAATAAAAAGAGAATGCTAAGAAATAGCAAACTTTTGATGGCATATACGAGGTTTAAAATTACATTTTCTATCCGAAAGGTATCTCCGGTTAGCGAGTAAAACCTAAATTTGTGCTATAAAACATGGTCAACGTCGAGCGGTGTAGTTGGACAAAATATTCCATCCTTAATCTCCCTCTGCGCAGCACCTCGCCTATCCCCTGTTTTAACTGTCGCCTTCACATTTTAATTTATTTATGACGCGTAGCGAAGCACGGGTACTTCAGCTAGACATATATAATTATTAATTATAAATAAATCAATAACATTATTTACATTTACTTCGAGGAAAACCGTGGGGAAATCTTAAAAAAAAAACAGACTGCAAGATTCCGGACTTACAACTGTGCAGGATTCTTACCTTTTAAAACCCCACTATCCCTATACTTGGCTTAAGGCCACCTCGGAACTGCCTGTTCAGCCTTACTTCAGGGTGGAGCCACTGTTACCAGCAAATGTCTCAGTAAATTTAATTTATATCAATGACTACCTATTTTACCCGGCGTTTCCAGGGAAGTGTATTTACATGTTATATAAAGATACATGCCAATTTATTTCGCAAGGTATATTCACTTATCCCCTAAGTGAGTTTAAAACATAGTTCTCCTGGTCTCTGAAGTTAATCAAGTGCAATATGAACTCACTGAAAATCTAGGCAAAAGGTACTGTGGAATACAATAACGTAGTAGAAAATGCATCAATAACAAAAACGGCTGTATATGTACTTTTCTCAAAGATCTAGTCTCACAATTACAGTACTTTCCTGATAGTGTTTATTTTTGTTGTGATGGGTGTAATTTAGACTCTTGTTCACATAGTTCTCTTTCATTTTATTTTGTTGCATCTACCTTTTTGAAGGGAAACATTTAAATTATTCAATATTTGGAATATAAAGTCATCATTCTGGAGTCAAATATACTTACGAATTTTAACCCCGCACAAATGGTGTGATTAATGAGAAATGGCTTATTCATGTACATAAGTCAGTGTGTAGGCTACTATAGCTGCATATTAGGGAATAGTATTGCTGTATTTACATGCCTGTTATCTCATATTGGGCGGCTTTTGTGGCGTATTTGGTAGCATTTTGAGTTTCTATGCCCAAGGTCACGGGTTAAAACCCGTCCGAAGTCATCGGATTTTTGAATGGCGTTAGAAATCCCTCAGTATGCCTACCTTCGTAGGGGAAGTAAAGCTGGTGGGCCCATGTCATAAGACATAGATTTATGTGATGTAAAAGAACATTCCACCTACTACACTCGTGTGTAGGTAAAATGTGTAGGTTGAATTTGATTAAAGCTATTAAGTTCCAACGATCACCGCCAGGTTCTGCTTGCATGGGTATTTATTAGCCAAGTTTGCAGCTAGGTGTCGTTGACGGTAGCATTTGGTAGCAAATGTTGGAACTACTTAATACTGACTGTCTGCAGTCCTTACCTGAATTACATATAACACACAATAATACAGCCATCACAATTAACACCAGTTATCAGGCAGATTCTACACACATCCAAAGTACACGGGTCTGCAAGACCGCGTTGTCGCAGCCCCTAAACAGAGGAACCAACCAACCTATCTCACCTAGTGAAAGTAGAACGTAGCACTGTAATAAGATAGGTTATTAAACCTAATATAGTTCACCATATATTTGGGTTTTAAAAATTAGAATAAAATGAAATGATGTTGGTGACGGTGATCAGCCTGCCGGTGCTAAAGAAGATGTATCACAAACAGTAGACACTACATTCACAGTTCCGTATTGAGAAGGTCACAAGCTTGAAATGAGAGATTCGGAATATCAATACTTCACCAATCCGTGTATAATTAATGAAGAGCCTGTATGCTCAAAGATCCATAAGCCTTTTCCAATCAAAGCGGCTTCAAGTAACACGACGTGGTGGAAAGTACAACTCTTGGTAAAGAGGTTAGCTCAAAGTATATGGTGTCTAAAAAGAAAGCAATGGAAATAACAAATACAATTATAAAAGTGACTAAGATGAAAAAATGTATTGAAATCATTATGCAATTCTAATTTAAATGACAAGGAATGAATATACATTTAATAAATACGACAAAACATACTTGAGGTTAAGGCAATGTTTCATTTAGAAAATGATTTGTCTATTGTTTAAAATTTTATGGGTGTAGCAAAGTCCAAAAACTCAAATAGGCGGTAGTAGGAAATGAAATAACGCCAGTGCTAGTTCTGGAAAAAGACGTAAATACGAATGGAGCGCTACTGTGAAAATATCCTGTACGCGTCTGAGTGTTGAATGGGCAGGCAGTTTAAAGCAGCCAGGAGGGATGTGATCCAGCTGGCAGTGAAAATGCCGCGGCGATCACAGTCGGTTGGTGCTCTATCTTGTCTTGTGTTAAATGGACAGGCAGTTTAAAGCAGCTGAGAGGGATGTGATCTAGCTGGCAGTGGGTGTAACATGGCCTCTTAGCGAGATGGAAACTTGGTGGTCCCGTCTTGAGCTATTGTTGCCATGAAGATGCTAGATGGCCTAGCCATTACTTTATCAGTTTTTTTCTGACTTAATTAGCCTTTGCTTGAGTGCAAAAAGGCCGAAATCATAAGAATGAAAAAGACTATCGAAAATTCATGTAGCCAGCCGTTCCTTCTGGGTCCTAAAGTATGTGTATGCAAAATTTGGTTTAGATTGGTGGAACGGTGTAGATTTGTACACGGAACAAATATACCTACATACCCACATACCCACATACCCACATACTGTACACACAGACTTTCATTTTTATATATAAAATAATGTAATAACTAATCATCCTCACTGTCTTCAGCAACCAATCTTCTAGGTTCCTGCGCTTTCTTTTTCTTTTATTTTTTTATTTTAGCTACTCAGAGTTGTAGACAGCAATTTGTGCCCAACTCTCTCTGCAACAACAATAATAATAATAATATATTTTTATATCGATTGTTCCTCTTTAGGAGAGCGATTTAACTACAATTCACGATTTTATTTTCCGGCGTTTTCCCTAATTTCTTCCCAAAATCTCTTCATCCTCTCGTTAAGCTCCTTCTTCCGCTCAGCAGTCCATTTTTTCCAGCTTGTCGTGATGTACTTTGGACTAATAATAATAAGAGTAATAATAATAATTAATTTTAGTAATTCATCCAATGGCCATGTACTTTCTATTCAGGACGGGTCAGGGAAGTTTTTTTTGAAGGAAATCGTCTGTGGATCTATTGAAAGGAAACACTCCGGCATTTGCCTGGTGTTGAAAATGGGAAACTACGTATACCATTTCCAGGACAGCCGAGGTGGCATTTTAACCCACGCCCTCCCGATGCCAGCAAGGCAAGAGGTAGCGCGTTAGAGATCTTGGCCACCGCGGCATAATAATAATAATAATAATAATAATAACAACAATATTTCAATGAATGATCAGTTCTTGTGACCTAAGTGGTGCAAATGTAGCCCTGGACTCCATTGTCAAATAGTAGAATCCGCAAATCGCCAACCCTTTACAGAAGATGGTAAATAATCTCACCAGACTAAAAATTACCACCTCCCATAGTACCTTAAGACCTAAATTTTCTAAAATAAAATATATTTAAGATACAACTCAACAGTTTTTTAACCTTCCAATGTGCAAGGCATCAATCGTGTTTCTCAATTTCAAGATAAGTTTGATGAACATGAAAATCCACAGCCTGCTTCCAGTCTCCGACCGGGTCAGGAATGGAATGAATGAAGCCCCCCATCTAGCAGCGAGGATATGGTTAACTGTGCCGGCTGCCGAAGCCTGTCGCACTCCTCTGGAGTAAAGATTAAATGAATGACAGAGGAAATGAAATGATAGTGGAGAGTGTTGCTGGAATGATACTTTGACAGGGAAAACCGGAGTACCCGGAGAAAAACCTGTCTGCCTCCGTTTTGTCCAGCACAGATCTCACATGGAGTGATCGGGTATTGAACCACGGACCCAGCAGTGAGAGGCCGGCGTGCAGCCGCCTAAGCCACGGAGGCAGATTAGTTTGATGCTTATTTTTAATTAACAACTCAATGTAGAATATATACGCAAAAGATAGATTCCCCATATTAATAATAATTAAGTTTTGTCATTATTAATACAATTGTAATCAGATTTATTTTATAAAAATAAGTAGATCCAAGAAGAACAAAATAGCCTAAATAACTTCTAAAAGTAATGGTGTAGGTGAAGACATACTGTAGGTCGTGAACCAAAAACTAAAATATTTAGTATATCACAAGAAAATCCTTTTAATAGGCAGGAGTGTTGGTTGGTTGGTTCCTCAGTTTAAGGGCTGCGACAACACGTTCATGTAGCCCAGTGTACTTTGGGTGTGTGCAGAATTTGTCTGATAACCGGTGTGAATTGTGAGAACTGTATTAGTGTGTGTTATCTGTGATGCAGGTAATAGGACTGCAGACGATTAATTTTTCAGGTAGTTCCTGCATTTGCTACCAAATGCTACCGTCCACGACATCTAGCTGCGGACATGGCTACTAAATGCCATCGCAGTCACCACCTGGTGGCGAACGTTGGAACTAATAAGGCGTTATCAAACTAACCTACACATTTTAGCTTCCACAAGTGTAGTTAGTGGAAGGTTCTATTTCATGCCATAAATCTATAACATGGGACCGCCGGGTTTATATTTTTCCTCCGAAGGAAGGCATACTGAGGGATTTTTAACGCACTTAAAATATTCGACGACTTCGGCCGGGTTTGAACCCAAGATCTTGATCCAGGAGTGTGTTAATGGAAAATACCAGTGGGGTATATGAAAATAGGTTATTTAGTTCTCCACGGAACTACTTGTTATGAATGAAATATACTGTAGACCCTTCCAATGAAGGCTCGCAGCACCTCATTATGCAAGCATCTCTCGTCAGAGGTAAAGAAACATTATCTCCTGTATTCACTTCCTCCCGTTGAAGTGAATGCCGGACATAGTGTAGCTCCGTCCCTGGGCTGTTGAATGAAACTTTACAGAAAGCACCCTAACATGTGTCAGACACTTGTTCGCACACAGGACGTTCTGTATAGTGTACTCGGTTATTATCATGCTCACGCCGTGCTTTGGACTTTAATCTTCACAGAAATCTCTGGCATGAAATCCTGTCACCAATCGTTAGATACTGCACACGTAATGCTTTCGAGACTAGCGTCCCATTATTACAAATGACATCATTTAAGAGTCAAGAATCTATTAGGGATTTCAAATGAAATGATAAAAACTGCCAGAATAACTGCGAACTTGCTAGATACTGAACACTTACTGATTTCGAGACTAGCGTCCCATTATTACAAATTACATAATTTAAGAGTCAAGAATGTATTAGGGATTGCAAATGAAATAATACTAACTGCCAGACTAACTGCGAACTTGGTAGACAAGTGAGTTCAAATTGCCCCGTAGCCATTATTTAAATGGTCTACCGTAGTTTACCCAAATTTAACTCCAGACAAATGTGAGGACAGTACTTTCTAATAAGCTTCTTCCCAACTTCTAGCCTGTTGTGCTCTGTTGTGTTTTTCTTAACCCTTGAGATCTGGCGTGAAAAAATACAGTATAATACGAGGACTGGCACAGGGTCATTTTGACCCATAGGGTGTCACTCCTTTTTAGTCGTAGTCGTATGGATTTTAATGAAGTAATTTTACACCTGGTGTCTTCCTATGAACCATTCCCAATATAAAATGAGTTTTATTTATAATTTTCAAATTTAATATGCAGAGAAATTACACTAATGTTCGTAACAGAATAATTAGCCTTGATGGTGGCGGCAAAGCAGTCATCTCGATTTTTTTGATTAAATGAGCTGATGACCAAGATGTCCCTAGACCCTAAACATGACCAACAAGAACGTGAGCTATGTGATTGTGCTACACCAAAATAGGTGGATTTTCCCCCTTATTTTTAGCCTACTTTCGATTTTTGCAAAAAATGAAAGTAGACTTATGAGATCACTACAGGGCTAAAAATTGTGTGTGTATGTGTGTGTGTGAGTCTGTGTGTGTGTGTGTGTGTGTGTGAGTGTGTGTACTCTGAATGTCTGTCCCCCCCTATCAATTCGAACACGGTGAAACCGAATTGAACGAAATTTGGTACAGAGGTAGAACAAGCAAAGGGCACCTCAGTGTCATGTTTTATATCGCCGCCATCTTTACCAAATCTGAATGGCGGCCACTCAAACGTTCAAAACGTAAAATCAAATAGCGACTAATCAAATTATCCGATCTCTACCAAATTTGGTAATAACATACCTTCATATAAGACGCGTCTTGTGACCAAACTACAAGGTCATCCGCCGTACCATTTCAGGATGGCGGCCGTGCGAATTATGCAAACTTTATAATCCATATCATGGGACCCACCAGTTCCGATTATCGAGCCGAGAATCGATTTAATTGTTCTAAAGGAAGAGGCACGTTCGAAATTAAAAGTTTATTTTGTAATACTATAGTGCAGAAGTGATTTTTAAAAGCTGAGCCGTCTCGGTAGGAAGACAAGATGGCAGCGGATATCTTGTGCCTGACTTATATTTCACTAATTTGAGTATTGCATGCAATATAGCGTACTGATACAAGATAAATAAACTTAGTATGAAATGATTTATACATAAATAACATACTCCACTGATGAAATCGTGAGGTCTAAATCATTATTTGCCAACAAGTTCTATGTAAGTCATTTTATATAGATCAATGTTCGTTGGCACAAATGGCTTCGTGGTAAAGCGTTAGTCTGTCATTCATATGCCTATGGTTCAAACCCCATCAGAGTTTGGTTTTTTGCTTGAAATTTTACATATTAGTTGCTTTGTAATGACTCAGACATTTTAAAATTAAGCCTTATATTGTGCATATTACGGTGCAAAACATATATTTAATTAAAACATAATTCGCCAGCAGATTTGCTCGAGACATCTAGCAGCCAAAAAGGTAACTGCACGCCGGCCTACTTATTAACTTCCAGATTTTATTGAAAAGTTTCTTCTTATGGCCGCTAGAATGCACTCGCCCTGTTAGGATTATATTGTTCGATATTTCTCCACTAGACTTCACGACTGGTCTACATTGATAGTATACCATTGGCATCGAATTTGAAGAATGACAGGATGATACTATGATACATTTTTACTTCTTATTTTAAAGGGTTTGTTACAGCCTATTGTGCGTTATTTGAAAATGTTATTTGAAGTAAAGAACAAAACGATTTCACATAGTAACTGAATTCTAGCCGCTGGTACTAGTTCAGGTTATTAATACTTTTATTTCAAGCAAATAGCAATCGAAAATATCCACATAGTTTGTATACACGTCTCTGTAGGGACACGGAAAGATTTGTTAATTCAAAGCCATGCACAACCAGACGTGTAAAGACATGCCTCAACTCAAAGTTGAATGTTGCCCACGGCAGGTCGATTATGTAATAATAACAATAATAATAATATTTGTTTTACGACCCTTTTAACTACTGCTGCTTTTAGACACGCTGGGGTGCCGGAATTTTGGCCCGAAGGGGATCTTTAACGTGCCAGTAAATCTACTGAGACGGCTCCCTCGCATTTGTGCCACCTGACTGCGCCAGGATACGAACCTGCAACCTAGGGCCCAGCAAGCGAGAACGTTACCGCAGAGCCACGCAGCCAGTCCGGTCGATTATGTCTCCAGATCCATAACATTCTTGGATACTTCTTATCTATCTTTCTTTCATCAATGATGGTAGTAGTTTTTTTCTAGGTTGTGGCGTTTGGTAGAGGTAAATAGTTTCTAAGGTCTTCAACCAAGAAATGTTTCTATTATACTCTTTGATAATAACAACGAGTTATAACTATACTCATACATTTAGGTGAAAGTAGGCTATATGTTCTTTACTGAACATCTTGTTTACAGATTGTTTCGACTAACGTAGGCCGAAAATTGTCACGCGGGGACTGGCACCATGGGTAAATCTCTCCCGACGGTAAATAATATATAAATAATTTGAGTGTTCCTAAGGCTACGGACATGATTCCTTTGCAGGGTGACGTGTTCAAGGCTAGGAAGGAAGGTACTGTAAGTGACTGGAAATCAGGGCTGGCCTTAAAATGTGGTTTTCGTAGACCCTTTATAGACTCCCGAATTTTCTGTCTCACATTGAGAAGCGCAACATATGCTTAGGTCGTCCTTCTAGAATAATTTTTATATTTCGCCTATTTTAGCATGTATTTTGAAACTTTTTTCCCTATACCCACCCTTCTATGAGAAGTACAGTGAAGAGTTTTATAAACGATTAGTGTATTGACCCTCATGGATACCTACCTAATTTTACGATGCTCCAAGCATCCGAACACGAGTTATAGGCGTACATAAAGATACACAGAAATTCAGACACACAAATCCACGTTGTGCTTGCATCCGTCAAAAAACATACCGAAACGCGTAAAAGAAACAAAATTGAAACTTTAATAAACAAACAATCATATGTTTATAGATAGGTGTATTTATGCAAGAGCAAAGGCAGCTAGTGACCATGAGGCAAACAAATTCTATTGACTACAACGTATCACCCAGATGTCCAAATATGGATATATCAACCACACAGTATCAAACAAATTCAAGGGGCAGATGACCTCGTAGTTCCACCCTTTAAAACAACAATAACTAACTCAAACAAAATCATCCTTACGATGTACCCGTTTGTTGACAAAAAAGAATGATTAGTTAAAATGTGCTCTCGAACTAAATTCACCTAACGTGTACTACCTGACGTGAAAATAAAATTGAATACCTCAAATTCCTAAAAAGCCGCAAAAATACTATTTCAATTCAGGAATTTTTGAAAATAATATTGCTGTTTGGAGATATAATAGACCTTCTGTACAACATATCAGACGTGTAAGTCGGATGAAAGAATTCTGGAGTGCCCCTTGACCCCCTTAAGCGCATTGACGAATTTCACAGTCTTAGTTGGTTCCGTGATAATCTTATAGTCATTTGCAAACTTTCACAGAAATGTAATAAATGGAGTGGTATTGCTTCTTAGAGAAAGAGATGGAAAGTTGGATGTCATCTCTTGAGATACTGTTGTCATGGTTACCGGCTTGCATTCCTTGATTAGTTTATTAAATGAAATTAGTTTTCATGGATTATCTCAGAAACTGTGGGTTATAGAGCCTTAAAATTTAGTTTTCGGGGACAGTTTAGGGTCCCCGTGTTTTGTTTCCGACACCGATAGGGATTAAATAGACCTTCCGTACCACACCCACACGTGTAAATCACGTGAAAAAATTCTAGAGTACTTCTTGACCCCATTAAGCGCAGTATACTGTATGTATTGATGCATTTTACAGCGTAATTTGGTTCCGTGATAACCTTATAGCCGTTAGCAAACTATCTCAGTAATGTAATAAATGGAATTGTATTGCGACTTACAGCAATAGATGGACCTGTGAGATTCTGTTGCCATTATTACCGGGTTGCATACTTTCATTATTGTATTAAATCAAATTAGTTTTCTGGGAATAACTCAAAAACTATTGGTTTTAGGGCCTTAAAATGTAGTTTTCGGGGCCCTTTGGGCCTCCGAGTTTTGTTTCTGATATTGAGGGGCTGAAAATGAGCTTTGACTGGCCCTTCTACACCTATTTCAGCATGCATTTTAAGGGGGTATGCCCCTCATATGAGAGGTACGGAGAAGAGTTACATCAATGATTAGTGTGGTGCCTCTGATGGATATCTGTATCAAATTTTACGTTGATCCACCCAGCCGTTCTCAAGTTATAAGGACTCAAAGTTGTCCACAGACAGACAGACAAACAGACAGACAGACAGACAAAAAAAATATTTTAGCGCGCATCCGTCATATAACAGTCTGAAACGCGCAAATAACGCAAATTTCCGTGGAAATTCAGAAAAAAACAGACAAACTTTCATTTATATATATATATATAGATTATTTAAGGCTCGGGTCAAAAGTGCCCATACGTGAGTCCACTCGGGTTAAGTACCTACTGTACGTATCCACCGAAGCTAAATTAATCCCAGTGTACAAGATCTGATGATATTCGCTAGACGAACGAAGCTAGTCACCCAAATACCTCCCATATGAGTGAGAAGAGTTTTTTATTAAGAGTATAAATAAATCATATATTTATTTTATTTCAAACATTACATTGGGTGGAGAAGTTAATTCTTAATTCCCGCTCAATCTAATTGAGCACGCATGTATTGACCAACTGAAAAGAGATTCTATTAATAAATTCAATAATATCTAGTTAACTCCTGTGATGAGGTTGGCGTCAGGAAGTGAATACGTCTATGGAAACCATCCACCACAGAAAATTCATACCACCTTATCCTCGACCCTGTTTAACCCTTTGCTACTGAGGAGAGAAATCAGTAACTTTATTACTGACGTTGAGTCTGAAGGGCTCCACAAAATTAATTTCAAATTATGGACAGTTAGTATAAGTTTTAATGAGCAAAGTATTAACAATCGTTTCAAAAGACATTGGATTAATCGTTTTGGTATAAGATTCCACAATACGTACTCTTTGGGCAGTAATACACGACATATTTCTTTATATAGCAGTATGAACAACCATGAACGATTGGCAAACATGCGGGAAGACTGCTGTTTCGGAAGTATTGGACGTTGGGTAAGGTTGGTGCCTGCATATTCAAGCAGAGCTGAATTAAATTCATATTGGATCTTGGATTGACGGCTTGTTTTCCCATTCTGAAGTTCATTTACGTGAGTCGATTCATTTATGGTGACTTCATTATCAGTATTGATTTGGTTTATTTCACCATTTGCAGCTGAGGGATATTATTATTATTATTATTATTTATTTGTTCATTTATTTAAGCGAAAATTCCCCTACAGGAGAGCGATTAAACTCGATAACATAATGTCATTTGGACGTGTGTCTCCTCCGCTCCTCCCAAAATCTCTTCATTCGCGCAGAATGCTCCCTCTTCCTCTCATCCGTCCACTTTTTCCCAGGTTGTCGTAATTAACTTGGTTCAAACTTAACATTCGCGATTTTCGTCTGGCACTCAGTTCGGTCTTCGTAATTTTGTATACTTTTTTTTAGCGTATGGCTTTTAGTGCCAGGAGTGTCCGAGGACATGTTCGGCTCGCCAGTTTTTTGTAGCTGCTTGGAGACGGACACCCAATGGGTGAGCTACAAGTACCGTTGGGGAGGAAAGTGTGGATGTAAGGACGAGGAGTTGGAAGATAGCGGCTGTGGCCTATAGTTAGGGACCAACCCCTGCATTTGCCTGGAAGGAAGATGGGAAACCACAGAAGACCATCTTCAAGGTTGCCGGCGGGGGGATTCGAACCTCCTCGCCTCCCGGATGTGAGCGACTGCCAGCAGTCATGCCGTAACAACCACGGCTAACTCACCCGGTATTTTGTATACTGATTATTTGTAAGTCTCTCTGTACCTCTTGAAGCAATTATGTGCCACATTTGCACTGTGTTATGATACTGAGCCCGTGGAAGCTCATGGCTCGGTGATATTAGTTGGAACTTATGAGGAACAAGTCATGTTTGTGAAACAGAACGCGCCCTGTTACAGCGCGGGACATACAGAAATATATGGGAGTTGTCTTGACTCGGAACACTCACCTGAATATTTTATTCTGAGCACAAGTATCACCTATTTTGCATTTAAAATCTCTGATCATTCCACTATGTAATACTGCTTCAAGGAAACATCTCCATGTTTACCGCATTTTTGTTATAAGATAAAAGGTAATAGCACCGTAGATTGGCGGGAGGAAATGGGCCGTCAACGACTCAACTTTTGACTCTGCACGAGGCAGAGAGACCGACACTCATGGCTCTTACTGTTTGACAGCCGTCGGGAACAGACGTGCTGGGATAGACCGTCCCGTGTGACGAGGAAATATTCAAAGTCCACCGTGTAGGTGATGAACAATTTGTGTATCCGACTGCGTCGATGTATAAGTATTACTTTTGCACGAATGTGTGCTGTGCTACGTTGCGAAAAGTATTTATTCAATTGTGAGTGGAAAAGTGCAATTCACGTCCAAGTGACGACCACCACATGCTACGTCCACGAGGTGGAGATAAAATCCGCAATCATCTGTGAGAGATTAAGTGTGAAATTAATTTAATGGTGATAATTGTTACCAGTGATATTCTGTGGAAATGCACATGTCAAGTGCGATATTTTTGTAACAATTGTGTCGGATATTTTTGTGTAACACCACATTTTCATTGTGAACGCCATGCTGCATGTTACACGAGTGTGATAAAATACAGTCAATCAAACATGATCACTAAACCATCCACCCAAATAAAAGTGCTTCATTTTACTTTATATAACGCCACACTTTACGTATGAATGTTTCGCCAGATCAGTGCGATATTTGTGGATGTGTAAAAACATATTCGAATCAGTGATCGCTGACAACGCATGTCTATTAAATGCAGTGAAGCAGAGAGTGAAAGGCCATTTGTTGAAAGTCTGCACCATAAAGCCTGTGATTAGCTATACTGTTATACTGTGCTAACTTCAAATCAGTGGAAACACGTGTGATAATTTCACGATGTACTTGAACGTCAACCACGTGTACGCTATTATTACAACCCCCATGATGACCATTATCATGGAGTAGACACCATGATGTGAGGAATATTTCGACAAGGAGGAGGACGAATCTACAACCGTGGCAGGAGGATCAACGAACACCACCCTGGATGTGGAGATCCAAGGTACACTCAAACCTTCCGTTGACCATGAGGAGGAGATCTTTACTCGAGAGACGAGAAGCCGATGGAGAGGAATGGAGTGGTATAAGCTCGATGTCCGAGCAGGTTCATGGAAGATTGCCAACCATCCTGAATCTCTGTTACACCATACTGTTGGAACCTTCGATTATGGTGGCTTCTGAGTGAGTCAAATCTTTTCTTTTGTTCGGGTTGATCTGTGGTAGTAGATTATAGATTGTAGAATGTAGACATTAACCGAACTTGTGACACCAGTCAGGCAAGGATTTCTTGTAGTTAGTTTAATTATGTTTTATTTCAGTGGATGAGTTAGTCACCAGAGTGTTAGGTGCAAGTAAAAGTGTTCGCAGGATCTTTGTCCTAATTTTGGTTAGGGAGACCTCAAATCACTTTGATTAGGTAGTCCTTCACATGGACTAGAATATGAATTTGGAATAATGGACAACCATTATTCGGTTATTTTTTCCTGACCCCCTGTTTGCGAACCTCTCTTTTACGCCACTGTTAGTTTTTTTGAGCTATTTGAGCCTCGTATCATTTTCATGATCGACAGAAGTCATGACCGTTTGAATGGATTTATTTAAGCTTTAAGGTGAGCTTTGATGCCACAACAGTTCTGAGGAGAACTATATTTAGTAGCATTATTGTAGATGCCAACCCAGCATCGAACCCGATGCCATTGTATCATTTAAGACGACCTATCAGTTAGTAGGATTGTCAACTGTTTATTATTTTTGGTTCAGTGTCAAGTTGTGAGACACGAGAAAGTTTTGATAAAGGCATATTTTAGATAATAGGAGTGGAATATCTTTATCCATTTCCAAAGTCATTTTTAGAGTGGAATATCTCCACTATTTTGTCTTTGAAATATTTTGACGTTACCTATCAGTGTTTATCAGCGTGGTGGTGAAACCACGGAAAATATTTTGCAATTGTATTACATTTTAAGCCAGCGTTATACCAGAAAGCCTTCTATTTGAGAGATAGTATACGCCTGCGTAGTGTGTTACATCGCAGACACGATGAGATGAGTGTGAGTGCTTTGACAAGCCACTGAATGTTTGTGAACTGTATGGGATTCGCAGCGCTCAGGTGAGACGACTCGAAGTTTTTTTTGTTTAGTCTCGACGCGCATGCGCACACCCCAATTCAACGTGACGGAATGTATTGATTACTTTGGGTCGAGGTTATATGAATGTTCATAGCTGTCGCATGTTTATTACGTCATTGGACTATATTTACTAGAGTTACCGCTTTAGGAAGCGAGATATTTGAATACCAGGAGTGTGTATCATGATGAGTAGAAGCTTTTGTCCGTTTTATGAGATGTTTTGACACCGTTTTTGTAGGCTTGTGTTATTTTTGTGACATTTAGTCCGGCCAGGTGTGAGCCAATGATGATGCCCAGGTCAGTACCTGATGACTGTTACGGTAAGCTTCGAGCCCCGACAGTGTTATTGTGAATTCCGGCCAGGTGTTAGCCGATGATCTTTAGTGTTGTTCTTAGAGAGACTTCACGAGTTTAAGCCTAGGTGTCCTTTGAGGAATGAGCCAGTACTCTAAACCGACGACAGATAATAATCACGCTTCTAATAATAATAATAAAACCTAATTGTTATAACTAGAATAACTAAAATGACAGTAAAACTTTGACTTGCGATTGGATGCGAACTGGCCAACTCATAGGATCAGTCACATTTCCGAGCGGAGAATGACTTGTAATTTTTGATAACACTACTTTTTGACGACAGAGTTGTCGCGGACCATTAGTTCTCAGCTAGTGGCGCACGACATCTCAGTAATATAAGACGTATTTTGTTATCACGCATTTACCAACATAACAAACACTAGATGACCCAAGGATGCAAAGAGTATTCTTGCGTGTACGCAGGGCAATAATATGAAGGTTTCTGAAAGCTGTGTCTTATTTATTTATTTGTGTATAAATGTATGTTCACCCCTTGTACCTGATAGTTTGAAAGGAACTTAGTTATTCTTTTTTATACTGGTTTGTCACATAGCTTTGTTATTAAATGTTTGTTTGTTTGTTTGTTTGTTTGTTTGTTACGGTAGTCAGTCACCGTATACTTTGTTGTAATTGTCAGGATTTAGCTATATTTAACTTATTTAAAGATAAATAAGGGAGTGGTACCTTCGTAAATTCTTTTGATCTTTGTTGTTGTTAATTTAAATTCATAAGTAACCGGTTTCTTTGTGTAGGGTGTACTTTACGTGCCACTGCCCTAGCTTGCTGCTTTTGCATTTTTTGTAACTAGATCTTTCGTGAGGGTTATTTCAATTTACAATCAGTTTAGGATCAACAACTTTAACTTTTTTTATTTAGCTTGCGGGATAAGCCCGAGATTAACCCTCCCAACTAGGATAGGTGTTTGCACATTTTTTAAATAAATTTTATTCGAGTTTTACATAAGACTGGATGTTATCATTTTTAAGCTAAGTGTATCTAGAGTGTGCTTCTTGGGTCCATTCACCTTTCTGGCCGTGTCTGCCCGATCGCCCCGGGATGCTGCGTCTTCGTGCGCAATGACCTATAGGAAGTACACTCAAGCCTTCTCGGCTTATGCGTCCAGACGGTGAGTTGTCTGGGAAGACATTTCGGTTAGTGGAAACCCAAACAACTCGTCTGACGGGCTCAATACCGAGTAGTTTCTTTGGCAATCTGGAGGTGGCCATCCTGTGGATGTGAGTGTAAAATTTGGCTCTGCGTTTTCTAATTTCGTCAATTATCGTAATGGTCTTTTGATAGAGTTCAGTACTAGGTCTCTTCATCCAAATTCCGTTTCTGTTGATTGCTCCGTAGATCTTCCGGAGAATTTTTCGTTCCTTCTTTTCCAGTTCCCTAATCTTGGAATAATAACTGTTTTATAATGTCGTAATTTGGCGTTCGTCGAAATGCATTTCTTGTTGTAATGGGCCCTCGTTAGCCTGTAGGCCTTCTGGAGCTTAGTGATTCTGTCTTCATTGACGATTCGATTAAGTCCTGAGGTCTGTATAATTTCGCCAAAGTATTTAGAAGTGCAGACTTGTGCGATTTTACCGTATTCGGTGTTTGAAGGGGATTTATTTTCTGGCCTTCTCTCCATATCTTGTCGTAAGTAATATGTAATCTGGTCTTTTGTGCAATATCATGGAGCTTTTCCACTGCGTAAGTCGCTTCCGATCTCTTGTCGGCGACAGTTGCAATATCGTCCGTTCTCTTTTTTAAAAACGATTTGAATGCCCTTTACAAGAGGTTCTCATTCCCTCATTATCTTCCTCAGAACAATATTAAAGAGGATTGGGGATAGTCCATACCCCTGTCGGACTCCAGATTATTATTATTATTATTATTATTATTATTATTATTATTATTATTATTATTATTATTATTATTATTATTATTGTGTAGATTTCCACCACTCTAGAAGAGAGGATTATAAGTTTTTCATTTTATTTTGTTGATTTATTCATCAGATTTTGCTGGGAACGCTGTTCTTCGAAATTTTGTTACACTGAACAGCAATATCGATCGTCTATTTCTGAATACATTTAGAATACGATGATGGTGCTTATATTTCATTCTCCAAACAACAACTAGTGACATAACCAATAACCCAAAACATAAGTGTGGAACAGTGATACAAATTGCACTACAGGTAGACTGGATATTCCATGTAATAATGTATTGTTCTGATTAGAATGTCTATAAATAATGACCTACTGTTCTGCCCGGCTCTATGTCTAAGATGCTAGGCTTTACCCGAATGTAATCTCCTAGGATTGACATCCCTGTCGTGGGAATGTTATTATTATCATTGATCATCATCATTATCATAGCATGCAAGTTGCTTTGGGAGATAACTAGAAAGACCTGCACCAAGTCTCCCTTTAGCCCACACGGCATTTCACGTACTGTAACGTTTCTGCGGCATGCATTTACGACGGCCGTGGAAGTAAATCTCCATGTTCGTAGAATAATCCCAATCGACATATTTTCTTTAAAGGAAAGCGAATTTGCTGACCACTTCGTGATCTAGTGACTTGCATTCATGGCTGTCATCTCTGAGGTGTAATAATGTATTGTTTTGATTAGAATGTCTATAATAATGCCAAGAAATGTAATTCTGGTCTGAGGGCTGGAATGAGGTTCACTCATACACGCGAGGGAAAATTGAGAAGACGTGGGTTCCGTTCCCATCGCAGCCACCCTATGGGTGTTTTTTCGGTTGTTGTCCACTTTTATTTCGGGCACATTCCGGGACGGTTCCAAACTTTAGACTACTGCCACTTCTTATCCATTTAAAGCATCAATTATAGATACATACATGACTACAAATATCGCATCGACTGGCAGTGGGAACGTTCTCGCCTTCTGTGCCGCAGGTTGCAGGATTGGACCCTGGCACTGTCAGTTGGCATTTGAGGGTGTGCAAATATGAAGGAAGCGACTTCGGTGGTGTAGTTAGTAGCATGCTGAGCTTCTATGCCTAAGATTGCGGGCTTAAACCCGGCCAAAGTCGGATTTTTAAGAGCGTTAAATATCCCTCAGTATGCCTTAATTCGGAGGGGAAGTAAAGCCGGCGGTCCCATGTCATAGATTTATAGCATGAAAAAAACTTCCACTAACTACACTTGTGTGAAGCCAAAATTTTTTGGGCGCAGGTTGCGATGGCATCCAGCAGTAGCGAAGTTCACAGCTAGGTGTCGTGGATGGTAGCATTTGGTAGCGAAAGTAGGAACTATTTGAAATTATCGTCTGCAGTCCTTACTTGAATTAAAAACAGATAACACACCCTAATACTGTCATCACAATTAACACCGGTTATCAGACAGATTCTACACACACCCAAAGTACTCGGGGCTACATGACCGCGTTGTCACAGTGTCTAAACTGAGGAACCAACCAACCAATATGAGGGAGATGTGTCAATAGATTTACTGGTACGTTAAAGATATTCCTTGGGGCTAAATGCCGGCAACTCGATGTCTCTAAAAGCCGCAGTAGATAAAAGAGACGTAAGACCCATAACATTAATATTAAACATCACAACAACACAGGTTATCAGATAAATTCAGCACACACCAAATTTGATGAGGCTGCGTGACTTCAACTGTATAAGCGGTTCTCTAAATCAAACACTTCTTGCAGTTTTCTCATTAAATCGCAATTAATCTATCGGCTAGTACTGAATGATACCTGTATAAACAGCGAGAATGTAAATCGAAGATGAGTTATATATTTCTTAGAAGGAACCAATCAGTAATTCAAATCAGGTCTTCATTAATATTTCTGCTAGGGACGGAGTCACGTAGCAGTTCAATTGTGAGATTTGTAATAAATCACATTGGACATGCGGGTGGAATGGCACGCCTCTTTAAGGTAAGTCTTGTTGGCTCGAGTTGCTGCCACTGCTTCCTTCCCAAGTCCAGACACACATTCACAATGTGCTGCGAGTCACAAGGCAAGGCTGTACAAACTTTGGAATAATTTTAACAAGACTTTGGCTGTGTCCATCCACAGCGATGAGTTACTGCCCCCTTAGTATTCCTGTTTATATTGAGTCAAAGATAAGGTGAAGTAAGTTGCTATTTAGCTATTGGTTTTATAGATGGATGCCCTGTATGATGCCAAACTCATCAAAGGATTACATATAAACATGATCCTCAATCAACACGTATAGGGAGGACAAATTATCTATTGCAGTTAATTTTAATATAGTATACACAAATACCACAAAATACACTTACCAATTGTGCGGTTTGCAAGCAATTATTTTCAGTTATGAGTTTACAATTTATCAGTTCATAATCTACAGTCGATCGACACGAATTTTAGCCCAATTTCATTAGGTGGGGTAACTACGTATATTTAGAACACACTATTCCTGAAAAAATATATGTAGGCCTAATAATATTATTCACTGCTCTCCACGGTGGGTGAGTGGATAGCGTGTCGGTCTACCAACCGCAAGATTGCAGGATCGCTCCTGGCCGTGGTAAGTGATTTTTGAAAGGTGGCAAAAATACGACACGCATGTCATACGATGTTGGCATGTTAAAGAACCCATTTGAATTCAGTAGGCCGTGTTCATAATGGCAAAATTAATCTCGGGAGTTTCCACCAACACAAAGTTCCTCATTTCTCTACTAGAAAGCGCTATAGTGTTCAAGGAGCTTAGATATCTAACCTCCTTGACTTTCATAGTGATTCAAGGAACAACGAAATGCGACATGCAAGCTACCCTCTGGGTGTCAAATTACAAAGCTTGCACCCGGCAACTGAGGCCATACGATATTATTATTATTAATATTTTTCACTGATAAAGGGCAAATTTAGGATTACACGATTCGACCATCAAGCGATCATCCTCAGATCTTGATCACTAGGGTTGAAGTTTAATTTCATATTGAGACCTTATGGCATATTGCATATCCATCTAGTCTCAAGTTTGTATTTCCAACATTAATTCTATACGCAGACCGGCACAGCAGATGCAGAGTACAGAGGCGGCGAATACTTTTATTGGATGTGTGCAGAGACGTGTACGAAGAATAGCAGGAGGGTTGAGTGGTCATAAATGCACTTAGCAGGTTTCCAGGGTGTGCCGAGGGAGGACATTGTACCATGAGAAGACGAGCGAGGGTAGGACAGGCAGGTCGTTGAACGCAGGAATTTGTGTGGGAAAATTGCAGTTTGGCAAGGTCACAGCTCCAAGTTTTGGTGCCGCCCAAATGTGACCTACTTAAGAATTAATGACCGGAGAGCAATGAAAGTTGCATGTATGGAAGCGGGAGACTCTCAGCCTCCCAGAAATGTAATTTGATGCAATTTGGATGTAAGGCTGATTTAATTCAGTATAAAATGCCTGATATGGGGGCGTTTCAGCATCAGCCAATGAGGGGATAAGCGTCACCAAGCCGTGTTTGGCGCGTAAATTGGCAGACAATGAGGGATGATTACGGAGGTTATTTGATAAGGAGTCCACGATCGATTCTTGGAAAGGATATCACCAATGAGACATTGAGATTGCGATGAGTGCAGTGATATAAGTCAATTTGGGACAGAGCTATTATTTTTGGAAATAAATCTCATATTTCCCCCTCCTACGGCAGGTTATGCCTCAAAAACTTAAATAGCTCCAAATGGGAGAGTGAAGTCAGTCAATTTTGTGATTCTGTCACGGACGCTCCACGTCAGTCGAGTTCGTGATTTGGACTCTGTTAATTTTCACGTCAGATGGTAAATTGAGATAGCGTGGCGGGTTTTTTTTGAGATCATATCTAAATACTATAGCATACGAGTGCGAGTTTTTGTTAGTGGCTGAGAAATAGGCTAGCCATTGCGCTAGATAAACATATAAGTTGTGTCGATAGGAGCTACGGTGGACGATCTGGATGAATCAAGTAGTTCAGATGGTAGCATTTAGGATAATGATAGGATTATCGGTCAGGAACAGTGAGTGCGTGTTACTTTCTTGATTGTCGCATTAAAAAAAATTGTGTATTTCTGTGTTCTTCGTTACCACGAGGTACCTGAAGCAAGAGGAAGCTGATGCCGAGATTGGAACAATGGGAGGATCTTCAACTATGGAATTCGTCATGCGAGGAATGAGGGCGTAAACCCAAAACCTTGGGGCACGCCGCGATGATGGAGACAGTCTGGGACCCAGGAATAGTGATAAGTACAGCAAATTATCTTGCATAATTTAGTTAGGGGTGTACGGATCAGCATAAGTGCAATGGCTGTGTACCTATTCAATTTCTTAATGTTAGTTGTGTTTTTGTTGTTGTGTTTGTTGCTGCAACGTGCGTGTAAATATGTATCGTGTGGTCATGGTTTTCAATGTAGTTTGGGGAGATTATCATTCAGGGGAAATCTGGCCATCAGCTACTGTCACTGTAGATACATTTTTCAGTGATCAGGTGGGGTGAGAGTTTGTACAGTGGTCGTAAGCAAACCAGAGCATATTGAATATTTTGTGGTAAATCAGGTTCGTGGATCGACTGTGGTAAGTTCTACCAGGTAATGGTTGTGTTGCAATCTTCGATTGGTGACGGACAAGGCAGGCAAACCCGGCGATTTGAGGTAATTTAATTGGAGTATGGCTGGATGTACTGATGCATATTGGTAAGTCGTGGATGTTCAGAACCACGTAAGTATTTTTGGTAATTCCGTGGACGGGTAATTCCCACGAGGTAAAAATCACGGCCGTGATGCTGGGGTCGATCTGACGCCCGTAGGCAGCGTGCTAAGTGATGATTCTGCGGGGCTTGTTGAATTGGGCTATTGTGAGCTCATGCTTCAGTCAGTATACATCAGCTATGGAGGGGGTGAAAGCTGATAGCCACTCCTCGCCACGGGGTGCTTTGCTTGGCCTTGAGTCTGTCCGAGGTTAATTGGTCAAAGTTAAAATGGCTGGTTTGTTTACATATTTTATTGTTAATTCTGGGATTCTGGTTTGTTGTGTTTTGATTTTATTTTGTGGACCCACGTTACTAGTGTATCAGATTTGTACCCTCCGGGTGGCCGCTAGTCGGTATTAATGATTGTCTTGATAAATGTTTCACACGGGAACTGTTGTATGTGAATGAGATAGGCACGTTGTAGCTTAATGTAGTGTTTGTGTAGCCGCACTGCATGCTGACCGTACACGACTCTAACGGAGGTCGTGAAGGGAGGTCTGTTTGCCAAACGGAACGGTCTCGTCTGTACGATTCACTTTTCCAATATAAGAGCGTTAAAAATGAGGTTCCAGCTTGTAAAATTCAGTTGATTTGATGCTCCGTTGGAGTATTTGTGTTATGATCTGATTAACGTAATGATTCATTTCTTGTGGCATTAATTTAGTCCTTTGTTGTTCCATTTGAACTCACCTGGGGTGAGAGCGCGCCACTTTGATTTTTGGGATTTTATTTTATTTGGATTTTTTTTATTTTTTTTTTGGAGTTCCATGATCCTGCAGTGTTGATCAGGGGGAAGCTGAGGCTTGCCCGAACTAATTAGATTTAAGGTACCCTGGTCGTACCATCTCTGTGGACTTTATGGCAGAGAAGGACAGTGATGACACAGTTTATTTTGTTGTGGTTCTACGTTTTATTAAGGGATTGTTTCTTCTGTTTTGTAGTCTTCTAAGAATAAATTTTGTTTCCTTGTTCCCCTGGCATATGATTTATAGTTTTAAGTTCCCATGATCCAAAATTCCGAATTCCTAGGATGTAAAGTGTTAATTAGCCACCGAACGAGCCGCGCCCGAGATAAGATTCAACATCCTAGAAGGCCCTGGAAGGGTATAATATAATATTTAAAAATGTGTTCTTGTTTTATTGTTATACCGCTATAACAAGATTCACTGCAAATAGTAACATTAAGCAGACGAGTTATACTAAGTTTAACAATAACACATTTTTAATATTATACAAAATTAAACTTCAAACCCAGTGATCAGAATCTGAAGATGACCACTTGACGGTCGAAACGTGTAATCTTATTTCCCCCTTACATCAGTGAATCTATATATATATATAAGAAAGTCGTGTTAGTTACACTAATTATAACTCCAGAACGGTTGAACCGATTTGGCTGAAAATTGGTGTGGAGGTAGCTTAGAACCAGGAGACGGACATAGGATACTTTTTTTTAAAATCCCGTGACGTGACATAGAACGTCAAAGAGAATACAAGTCACTATAAAACGTAACACAAATGACCGCTATGGCAAGTCGTTTCCAGGCAACAGTAGCTCTTGACCAGACACGGCCGACTGGATGCGAATTGCGCTCTCCACTACCGGTATAGAAAATGAGGCTCTTAACATGAAATCCCGTTATATTAGTTACTCAACGTAATTTGTGTAGGGGTAGTAAATCCAATTTACAATAGATGGCGGGAGTAGCTTCAACTAAATGGCGTGCGTTTGTTTCAAGCAAGTCCCACATTTGTTCATATACCATTCATCTCATTGCGATGAAACTTGGGTGAGATGTTCTGTACACTTCATGTAAGGTTTATGGCTGAGTAAATCCACTTAACAATTGGTAATGCACGAGTTCAACAAATGAGCGACGACGGGAGAAGCGTTTCAAAAAATTCCTGTTTGCGTTCACATACCATTCGTCCGACAGCGATGAAACTTGGGTGTGAGGTTGTGTATACTACAGGCAAGGTTTCTGGCTTAGTAAAGCCATGTTATAATAGGTTGCGCACGAGTAGATTCAACAAATGAGCGACGATGCGCGAAGCGTTTCAACAAAGTTCCGTATGCTTTCATATGCTATTCGTCTGATAGCGATGAAACTTGGGTGAGATGTTGTGTACACTTCAGGGAAGGTTTCTGGCTTAGTAAATCCACTTAAGAATAGGTAGTGCACGAGTAGATTCAACAAATGAGCGACGACGGGCCAAGCGTTTCAACAAAGTCCTGTATGCATTCACATACCATTCGTCCGATAGCGATGAAACTTTGGTGAGAGGTTGTGTGCACTAAAGGAAAGGTTTCTGGCTTAGTAAATCCATGTTATAATAGGTAGCGCATGAGTAGATTCAACAAATGAGCGACGACGCGCGATGCGTTTCAACAAAGTCCCGTATGCGTTTATATGCTAATCGTCTGATAGCGACTAAACTTAGGTGAGTTGTTGTGTACACTTCAGGAAAGGTTTCTGACTTAGTAAATCCACTTTACAATAGGTATCGCACAATTTGATTCAACAAATGAGTAACGGCGCGCGTATCGTTTAAAAAAAAGTTCCATATGCGTTCATATACCATTCATGCGATTGCAATGAAATTTGGTGAAATGTTGTTTCCACTCCCGCGAAGATTTCTGATTTTTGTAAATCCATTTGGTGAGTTGAGCACAGTCCTGCGAAGGTGTATGAATTAGTAGATCCGTTTTTCAATGGGTGGCGCTCAAGTAGATTCAACAAATGAGTAACGGCGCACGAATCGTTTATACAAAATCCCATTTGCGTTCATATGCCATTCATTCGATTGTGATGAAACTTTGATGAGTTGTTGTGTACACGCCAGGGAAGGTTTTCGAATTAGTAAATCCATTTTCCAATAGGTAGCGTACGAGTATATTCATCAAATGGGTGACGGCGCTCGAATCGTTTCAACAAAGTCCCGTATGCGTTCATATGCCATTCATTTCATTGTGATGAAACTTTGGTGAGTTGTTGAACACGCTCCCAGGATTTGTTTTGAGATAGTAAATCAATTTTACAATAGTTTAGAGGTGGTTAACGGAAAAAGAAAAAAAATATTGGGAATCCAAAAGCACTTCAACAAACAAAGTTACAAAGCCAACACTTTCTTTGATTGGCATTGCAACGCATGCCGGGTACAGCTAATATATTAATAAATGTAGTTTTATTTTCAGGAATAGTGTGTTATATATAGTTACCCCGTTTAATCAAATTGGGCAATAAAGCGTGTTGACCGACTAAAAAGTATAAATTGAGAGTTAGCAACAAATTCTACATTTCACTTCTTTCAGTAAAATAATTCTGGGTTGAGACGTTTCGTTCATAATGCAAACATCTTCAGACAATGGTTAGTTAATCTAATATGTGTAATTATATGCACGGTTGCCCACTTAAAAGTTTCATCGTAATTATATCTGAAACAACAATAGATATTGAAAAATATATTTCACAGGTATGAAGACATGAACCTACGTGTCTTTAATATTTCTTGTGCAATTCATAACCTCACGTTAAGAATGACGTTACTTGCATCGCAATTGGTCAATTACCACACATCCCGAGAAATTGCAACGTCAAGTTAAAGCTCGGGATGGCCGAAACGTCCATCAGTTGCACATCATATTAATCCAAATTGATTTGATATACCTACGTACACTTTATAATAATGCAGACTCCTCTGTTTTTCTAGACAAAATTTCCCTTGACTACCGATCAGCTCAGAAGGTCCGTGTAGTTTCAGTGTACGCCCTACTACCCAGGACTCGGTCGTATAAGCTGGGGGTTGTAAATACAGTAGATCTATTTGTGCAAGGAACAACCTACCGTGCCATCTGAAGGCCAGCAACAATAATGCCGTACAGTTTAAGTGGAAGCTGTGGCATTATTTGTTCAACAAGTAGGTTGTATGTTCATAAATTATACCCATATTCTTTGTTGTGTTAGTGTTGTTTCCCGTGATGCTCTAATTCCAATTTTCATTTCTTAATCCTCTTCACTGTTCTCTTGTTACTACCCTACCAGGGAATTATTACCGCTAGACGTGGAGCGGGGCAGTTGTGTATACATTACTTTAGCTTGCCTCGTTATGGCTGCAGCGAGCGGTTGTGGGCCAAGAGGGGGAATGCGTATACAGTCATACAATGAGAACACACCGCACAGCGCACGACCCAGCACGCATCATGCACACAAATGACATGCGATGAGACTTCCGCCACCGGGAACAATTCACTGGTAGGGTAGTATTCTTCCCTTATCCTATGTAAATTTACATTTATCATTTCCCAAATCTGCAGGTATATTGTAAATAATATTTTGATTGCTTGATTTCCGCTAATTGCCATCTTGTGTACATGTGTAAATATAACCCAGTGTATGTAGTGGAGTCTCTGACGCATCTCAAATGCGAAGTGGGGCTTCTGTGTATTCTAATATAGTGTAAGCCACGGATAAATAAGAAATTAAATGAAATCCTCAGTAGAGATCAATAAAACACGAAAAAGAAAACCCTTTCTTTATTTATTTTTAATTTTGTGTGATTGGAGAGCGGTATTATTATTCGCCCACTTGGAAACCGTGATAGTCTACTAACATTAAGAACTAAGAACCGGGTGAGTTAGCCGCGGTCGTTGCGGCATGACTGCTGGCAGTCACTCACATCCGGAAGGCGAGGAGGTTCGAATCCCCTCACCGGCAACCTTAAAGATGGTCTTCTGTGGTTTCCCATCTTCCTTCCAGGTAAATGCCGGGGTTGGTCCCTACCTATAGGCCACAGCCGCTACCTTCCAACTCCTCGTCCTTACATCCCAACTTTCCTCCCCAACGGTACTTGTAGCTCACCCATTGGGTGTCCGTCTCGAAACAGCTACAAAACTGGCGAGCCGAACATGTCCTCGGACACTCCCGGCACTAAAAGCCATACGCTAAAAAATAGAACTAAGAGCGTTAAAAATCCCTCAGTATCCTTCCTTTGGAGGGGAAGTAAAGCCGGCGGGCCCATATCATAGATATATGGCATGTACAAGAACCTTCCCCTAACTACAATTGTGTGAAGCTAAATTTACTGCTTAGATTTGATTAACGCTCTTTAGTTCCAACGTTCGCCTCAAGGTGCCGGTTGCAGTGGCATCTAGAAGCCAAGCTCACAGCTAGGTGTCGTTGATGTTAGCATTTGGTAGCAAAAGTAGGAACTACTTGAAATTGATCGTCTCTAGTCCTTACATGAATTACAGATAACACACACTAATACAACCATCACAATTAACATCGGTTATCAGACAGATTCTACACACACACACACAAAGTACACGGGGCTACATGACCGTGTTGTCGCAACCCCAAAACTGAGGAACCAACAAGAACAGCTTCTGTTGCATCGTATTGCGTCAATCACTTGGTGAATAACAGCAACGTGAAGGTCATGCTTGAACCATTGATTCTGTGCTCACTGCAGTTAAAAGAGGAAGAGTGGTGATACACAGTATTGGATGTGCAATGTAGCGTTTTCTACACTACCACGAGACCTCTCCTATCCCAACTACCTCAACTCGTACTGAGCATTCAGTAATTCCGTAGATAATGGTGATATTCTCAATAGGGGAATGGAAGGTGTTGAATCTTAAACTTTAAAGAGAGATACCTTCTTTAAGTTTCTTGATTCTGTGTAGCGTCACCCTCCATATAGTTGTCCATCTGAAGCGTTTATTTCCTTCAATTGTTCTGCCGAATTCAAGATCACTTTCGTGAACTAAATTATTAGAGGGGAACAAGTCTTTGCTATACCTCCCCCCACCAGACAGGCAGAATCAAATTTAATAAAGAGCCTGCTAATTTTTCTACCCCTGCTCGGTCGAAGAACCGGGGAGCATATGGAATTCATCCCAGGCAAAACAAATGTCCACTGGAAGGAACAAATAAGGCGGCGCTTTAACTCCCACTTGACAATGGCTTTAAAGAAGACACATGGAGCTCTTAACTGTCTCAGTGGGGCCGAGTCTGCTGCAAGGGCACTGGGATGTTTATATATAAAACTACCACAACTCCCAGCTCCTTAACCCTCTCTTCGACCGCCAGATGTGTGTCATTAACCACCTGATCTTGCTAACTCCATTATTTGCAGATGTTTCCTATAGTGACTATTTATCTCGATCAGACGTTATCAAACTGGTGCTCGCGAGAACCATGGTGCCCTTTAAATGAAATTTGGTGCTCTCGTCATACAAACCAAAAACGTACTCGCGAGCATAACCCACCCTGAGATCCATTCAGCAATTCAAATTTTGTTGTATGAACCTGCATAATAGTGTTTCTGTTAGACCCTGGCGAAATGTAAATATTATATGTCAGAAAACTGTACTATAATGAGGTTCATTATAGTACAAGTTTCCATTATGATACAGTTTCTCCCACCAATCAGAGCTCAAGAAATAGTTGTGTGACCAATTAGGTAAGGAAAGCATCGCACCTGCGCTGACTTTCACGGCCGCCTATTTTAAATTTCACTGCGTGGCTAGTGTCATAGTGGGGTATTTGAGGAGGCCATGGTCGAATACAAGGTATTCTCTGCCTCCCATACGCTCTGTTCAGTACAGTACATAACACTGGTGGAATCTTGGCAGATAATTATGAATATTTATGTTCGAACATGATAGTACATTACCATTATAGACGAGTTGCATACGTCTGTTTATGTTCGACATTTCCGAGAGAGGATAAGGCATTCTGACGCATAGAGGGATACCAGCTAGACGACAGTGCTGAATTTTGGTATTTATAGAAAAGCACCTTTTGTTATATATGTTCCGGGTGGTTTGAAAGACTACCTCCAGTTTCTTTGTTCTGGCCGCTATGGTATCTGTATCTAGTCTGTTTGATTGGATCCATTCACCATGGTATTTAAACTAATGCACACGGTTTATTGTTCCATATTCGGTGTTCAGTTGCGTCGTGTTGCCTTTGATGTTTGACATTACTTCCGTCTTCTCAAAGGATATCCGCAAGCCTGTTTGTTCAGCTACCTTCTTCAGCACATTGATTTCGTCTGTTGCAGTTTCAAAACTTTCTGTCAGAAAATATTATTATTATTATATTCGATTTAATAGTGTTCGGGTATTTGGTATGACAGCCTCTAAAAGGCTGAGAACACCTGATCTAGATGACGAAATAGTTTAAGTCATGCTTACTATGCTTTTCGTCTTCTTTGTCTCAGAGGTAGGCCTACATATTGAGTCTGCAGATCCGCAGTCCTGGGTTCTATTCTCACATAATTTTGCTCGTAAGTTATAATTTGTTGAGCATACTGTGAGCATTAGGTTGTTATGTTACAGAAAGTTGCTCACGAACAAAGAATGGATGTGCAAACATTTCCAGAAATGAGATATTTAATTCATTTCATTAACTCCTCTCTTGACAGCGGCTTAGGTTGCGTAGTTGGTAGCATGCTGAGCTTCTATGCCTAAGATCGCGGGTTCAAACCCGGCCAAAGTCATCGGATTATTA
The DNA here is from genome assembly GCA_946902985.2 of Meconema thalassinum. Classification (NCBI taxonomy): domain Eukaryota; kingdom Metazoa; phylum Arthropoda; class Insecta; order Orthoptera; family Tettigoniidae; genus Meconema; species Meconema thalassinum. Next base: position 147,268,742 of record OX336390.1, on the reverse strand, counting down.
AGTTGGTTGGTTGGTTGGTTCTTAAGTTTAGGGGCTGCGACAACGCGGTCATGTAGCCCCGTGTACTTTGGGTGTGTGTAGAATCTGTCTGATAACCGGTGTTAATTGTGATGACCAAGAGCGTTAAAAATCCCTCAGTATGCCTTCCTTCGGAGGGGAAGTAAAACCGGCGGTCCCATGTCATAGATTTATGGCATGAAAACGAACTTCCACTCACTACAGTTGTGGAAGCTAAAATTTGTAGGTTAGTTTGGTAACGCTATATTAGTTCCAACGTTCGCCGCCAGATGCTGACTGCGATGGCATTTAATAGCCACGTCTGCAGCTAGGTGTCGTAGACGCTAGCATTTGGTAGAAAAAGTAGGAACTACTTGAAAAAATTAATCGCTGCAGTCCTTCTACCTGAATCACAGATAACACACACTAATACAGCCATCACAATTAACACCGGTTATCAGATAAATTCTACACATACCCAAAGTACAGGGGACTACATGACTGCGTTGTCGCAGCCCCTAAACTGAGGAACCAACCAACCAACCTCTATTGACGTTCGATTCAGGAAGGTCATCCGGCCGTAGGCAGTTGCCAAATAAATACTCATCTCATCGCATCACCGAGGCTGTTCATACAGAAGTAATATGGTTGTTGGTGTCGTTGATTAAAGGAAGGAAGGAAGCTTGTCTTTTAACGTGACCGTTAATCTCGCCGTCATGAGCCACGGGAGCTCCTTTTTATGTGGAATACGAACCTCAGGACATGGCATTTCACTTCGAAAATCTCACATGCAATGATCGGGAATCGAACCTGGTCTGCCTTGGTGAGAGGCATACAGCTTGACCGCTGCGCCACCACGCCCCCCGGTGTCGTTGATTAATTAAGGGGCTATGCATCATCTTTATCGTGTAGCCCCGTGTATTTGTATGTGTGGAATCTGTCTGTTAACATGTGTAATGGTGATGGCTGTAGTAGTTTGTGTATTTGTTACCGATAATTCGGTTTGGAAGAACGTGGCCGTGGCCTTAATGTAAGATTCATTCCCGCATTTGCCTGAATTCGAAGTGGAGAACCATGGTAATTCACTTCTAGGACAGCTAAGGTATGAACCGAACCCACCTTTACTCAGTTTTGCCCCCAACATTGAGTGTACCTGTTCCAGCCCTCAGACTAGAATTTGATTGCTTAGCAGAGCCGGAAATCGAAACCAGGGCCTTAAGATCTAAAGTCTCAAAATGTACCTTGAGGTTTCAGAAGGTGGCGGTATCTTTAATAAAACAGTAGCCTAGTGAAGAGTGCAATAAGTGTCCAAGTGAACTGCTCTCAAAGGGCCACGCAAGACCCAAACCAGATAATTAGCCTGTACAATACATTACAATCAGAATTGACCACTTACAACAAACACAAATTCACTCCAAACAAGCAAATTCCGGAGGTCAATCACCACTTCCAGTATCTCACCAAAACATCACATAGACTAGAACTAACAAATATTGACGAGTTGCATTATCTCAACTAATACTGTAACTAAATAAGTGTACATATTGTAAATATTTTCATCCATATTTTCAGACATAGATTTTACTAGCAGAAGTACCCGCTCTTCGAACGGTCTTCGGTATTAATAACCAGACGTTATCCATTTAGCTACTGTTGCAATGGTTAGGGGCTTGTCATTCCTTCATAAGTTTATCAGAACGAAGTTAGTTTTCTGGGTATATCGCAGACACTGTTAATTCTGTAGTGCCGGGGAAAAGTGGCACAAGTCAAAAAATTAAATTTTACGAGAAAGTGAAACAACTGTCCTAACGAATAAATTATTGATATATTTTTAAAATTTCAGTTTATCCTTTGTGATTGTCAAATCACTTGTGCCTCTCTTCTCAAGTTGGAAATGACAAAAATATAAAAAAATAAGTGCTTGAATAAATAAATAAATAACTAAATGAGAGAATGAAATAACTAAATGACAGAATGAATCAATAAATAGGCCTAATTATAAAATAAAATTAATAATAAATTAAAAATACGTAAAACATAAGATAACATAAAAGAAAGATGGAAAGAATGAAAGAAAAACATGAAGATATAAAGAAAGAAAGAAAGAAAGAAAGAAAGAATGAAAGCTATAAAGATATAAATAAATTAATAATTGAAAGAAAGTAAGAAAGAAAGTAGGAAAGAAATAACGAAGGAATATTGACTTATGCCACTTTTTCCTGGCACTACAGAATTTAAGGGCCATAAAATGTGGTTTCCGGAGACCCTTTATAGACTCCCTAGTTTTGTGCCACACATTGAGAAGCGCAAAATATGCTTTGGTCGTCCTTCTAGGATAATTCTTATTTTTCGCCTATTTTAGCATGTATTTTGAGAAGTTGTTCCTTGTACCCACCCTTCTATGAGAAGTACGTTGAAGAGTTTTATAAATGATTGGTGTATTAACTCATTGTTAAAATACCTAATTTTACGATGCTCCAAGCACCCGAACATGAATTATAGGCGTACATAAACATAAAGACATATCAACCACACAGTATCAAACAAAATCATCTTTACGATGAACCCGTTTGGTGACAAAAATATGATTAGTTAAAATGTGCTCTCAAACTAAATTCACCTATCGTGTACGTCCTGACGTGAAAATATTATTGAAAACCTTATTGACGAAACGCAATATATGTCAAATAAAAACGGACCCTCACCGTTGTGGAAAGTCCCCATCCCCAGAAAGAACCCTTCAATAAATTATAAAGGCTTGTGGTGCATGAAAATTCGGGATTTTTAGCCTCCAATGGACCAAATTCCCAAAAAACCGGCAAATACACTATTCCAATCCAGGAATTTTTGAAAATAATGTTGTTGTTTGGAGATATAATAGACCTTCAGTACAACATATCGCATATCGCACTTGTAAGTCACGTGTAAAAATTGTAGGGTACCCCTTGACCCCCTTAATCGCATTGTTGAATTTTACAGTCTATGTTTGATTCCACGATAACCTTATAGCCATTTGCAAACTTTCACACATATTTAATAAATTGAGTGGCATTGCTTCTTACAGAAATAGATGGAAAGTTAGATGTCACCTCTTGTGATATGCCTACTGTTGTCATGGTTACCGGCTTGCATTACTTCATTAGTTCCTTCTTGTTCTTGTTCCTTCGGATGGGCCAGCTAAGGACCACGACATTCAACTTTTCAGCTTGGCGAGGGACTTGATGTTTGCCCAATATTCGCGCATTCGCTGGCTATGTTTCTCCTTTCCCTCTTTTGTCCAGATGATGCCGGTTTTCTTACAGGGTGGTCTGTCCTGAAAACTCTTCTGATTAAGTATCTTTCTGAGATGTGATCGGCTTCTAACATCACTTTTCATTATCTTCAGTTCTTGGATATCCTTGTTAACTACTGTTAGCGACGGTGTCACGCTCTTTCTATTCCCCCAGTAGTTGAGAAGCCGGTTGGTTAGTCTTGTTGGGTTCATCCATGAGGCATGTCCGTAAAAGCCAGCCAGACGTCTCTTCCTGGCCACATCTGTGATTTTCTCAGTATATCTACATAGCTCCTGATTTGGTATTCTTCTGTACTCATCATCTATTTATTAGTTTATTAAATGAAATTAGTTTTCTAGGAATATCTCAGAAACGTGGTTTTAGAGCCTTAAAACATAGTAGCCTCCGAGCCACCGAAGGGCTGAAAATGAGTTTTGTCTCGTCCTTGTATGCCATTATATAATAATCAAAATAATAATTAAATACTCTATGGATAGGGATATAATAGACCTTTCCACACCCGCCCGTGTAAATCACGTGAAGAAAATCAAAAGTACCCCTTGACCCCCTTAAGCGCATTATATACGTATTGATGAATTTTACAGCTTAAGTTGGTTCCGTGATAACCTTATAGCCGTTTGCGAACGTTCACATTAATGTAATAAATGGAATGGCATTGCGTCTTACTGAAATACAGTAGATGGAATTCTGAGATTGTATTGCCATGGTTACCATCTTGCATTCTTTCAATAGCTTAATAAATGAAATTAGTTTTCTGGGTATATCTCAAAAACTGTTGGTTTTAGGACCTTAAAATGAGGTTTTCGGGGCCCGCAGGACTCTCGAGTTTTGTTTCTCACATTGAGACGCTGAAAATGAGCTTTGTCTCGTCTTTCTACGCCCATTTCAGCATGAATTTAAGGGGATAGGCCCTCTTTTATGAGAGGTATGGAGAAGAGTTACATCAATGATTACTTTCGTGCCTCTGATGGACATCTGTACCAAATCTTACGTTGATCCACTCAGCCGTTCTCGAGTGAAACGCGTGCAAATTTGTACACAGACAAACAGACAGACAGACAAAAATTTTGTTTTTGCGCGCAACCGTCATAAACCAGTCTGAAACGCGTTAATAATTTAAATTTCCGTGGAAAATCAGAAAAAACAGACAAACTTTCATTTTTAGCCTATTTTCAATTTTGAAAAAATAGGCTTATGAGATCACCTTTTGTCCGTATGTCTGTGTGTGTGCGTGTGTGTGTGTGTGTGTGTGAGGTGTGTGTGTGTGTCCCTAATAACTTCTATACGGCTGGAGCGATTTCAATGAAACTCTGTAACTTCATAGCACTACTCCGGGCTACCCTGACCGTGCCCTTCAAATGTTGTTACGTCTCACCAATCCAACATGGCGGCTGTGCGAAATATTTCACCAGCATTCAATATCTCCGAAACTATTCCCGATATCACCCTGGAATTTTTTTTACGGTGATAAAGGGAACTACTAGAAGTTCACCTATGTGACTATTGAAAATCTGGTAACTACAAAACCAACATGGCCCCCACGCGAATTTGCGACTTTTAAATAGACGTTTCTCTCGACTTAACCAACCAAACGCAATAAAACTTGGTACAGTATATGTTTATACACATTGTAAAGCATCGACATCAAACTTCGTTCAATTGTTTACATAACCACAAGATGGCGGATGTGCGAAATATTTCACCGGCATTCTATATCTCTGAAACTATTAGCGGTATTACCCTGAAATGTTGTACGGAGATAAAGGGCACTACAGGAAGTTCATCTGTAAGACTTTCAAAAACCGGTTAACTACAAAACGAATATGGCGGCCAAGCGAATTAAAAATTTTAATAGACCTTTCTCGCGATTTAATGTACCAAACGCAATGAAATCTGGTACAGGAAATGTTTATACACATTGTAATGCACTGGTATCCAATTTTGTTCAATTGTTTACATAACCTCAAAATGGCGGCTGTGCGGATTTTAAAGTTAAGTTTTTATTTTTTGTGTCGTAATCATGCAGTCGAAGTGAAAGTTTGAATAATGAACCTACGCAATAATTTTCCTTTAATGGTACATGAATCTATGGCCTATACATTTAACAATCCTACATGGCGACCATCCGAAATATTTAGACGGCTCTGAATATCTACGAATCTATTATAGCAATCAAACTGAATTTCTTTATGTTCATAGGGGCTATGAACATAAGTTCACCTATAGGACTGTAAATAACCTGGTGATCACAAATCCAACATGGCGGCGACGCGAAATATAAATATTCGCATGGACGATTCTCGTAATTTAACCATCCTAGTGCAGTGAAACTTGATACAGTAAATCCTTATACGAATGTTAATCCACTGGCATCTAATTTATTTCAATTGTTTCCATAACCACAAGATGGCAGCTCTGCAAAATTTTAAAATCTCCTTGTTACTTCTTGTGTCCTAATCATGCGATTGAAATTTGAATGCTACACGCACACAATAATCTTCATGTAACAGTACATAACTCTAGGACCTACATATATAAATTCCAACATGGCGACCATCCGAAATATTTAGTCGGTTCTCAATATCTACGAATCTATTACTGCAATCAAACTGAAATTTTGTATGTTCACAGTGGCAGTTAACATAAGCAGGATATATGAAAATAGGCTGTATAGTTCTTCACGGAACTACTTGTTATATATATAGAGATAGCCTAAGTGTAATGGATCTGATGATGATCGCTTAACGATCGAAACTGGTCATCCAAGTGCATTTATTAATCTCATGTAATTTTTTTTCAGGATTAGGGAATCACCCATCTCATTTGTGTACAATCGTGTTGACCGACTGAAAAGCACCAAACTATTGTTTGAAACATTATTTGATGAGCCAGGAAATGTCTTGCGCTGTGCTTCTTACGGGCAGTGATTTGAGAAACAAACTACCACTTCTCGAAACGCAAATGTCCCTATGGTTCGTTCTGCCTGCAGCAGAATAATTAGAGCCAGGGTAATTATTGAAGGTGGTCGGGTGTGGGGTTGACAAGTTTACCCCATATAGTGTCGATGATACGATGCCTCACAGGCATCGGACATTAGCTTTAGAAACATGTTTCATTCTAACTTGATCTCCCACCTCAAAGTGCTTGCACCATGACTTATTTGTTGTTGTTGGTTCTTTTAGGGGCTTTGCGCCATCGTGGTAGATTGCTCACATAAGAGTATTTTTATGAACTTTAAAAATAAATTGCTGTATAAAGTTGACGTCAATCTAGATATAATATTTTGATTATGATGATGTAGATGATGATGATGATGATGATGATGATGATGATGATAATTGTTGTTTCAAGGGGCCTAACATCTAAGTTAACGGCCACAAATTGTTTGGGTGTTAGTGAACAGGCATGATAAGAATGATGATTAATTGAAATCTATTTACTACAACTCACTACTCGCTTACAACTAACTTAGACCACTTCATGGTGTAGCAACTAGCAGTCTTGGCTTTCACGCCGGAGGTCAGGGTTCGATTCCCGGCTCTGCGAAGAAATTTCAGTTCTGATCTGAAGGCTGGAACTGGGTACACTCAACCTCGTGAGGCAAAACTGAGAAAAAATGGGTTTAATTCCGATCTCGGCCATCTTGGAAGTAGTTTTTCGTGGTTTCCCACTTATACTTCTATACCTAGTTTTATACCACGACCACCTCCGTCCTAACCCTCATCTCAATTTCAAATACACACACTAATACAGCCCTCACAATAACATAGGTTATCAGACATACACACACACACCCAAGTACATCCAAGTCATCAGGGGCGGTTCCTGAGGTGGTGCCCGTGTGCCATGGCACCACCAATGTAATGAAGAGAGAATATGTGACTTTTCCCTCTCAAGAACATTTTATATTACATTTACATTTTGAGGAAATTGTATGCATATTCTGCAATTATTTCAACGAGCGTCAAACTGACATGCGTTCTGGTGGCGCTTTATTGAATTACTGAGCCAGAGCCAACCGGCACTACCTACGAATATCAGACCGCATCAGACACTGTACTGCAATAAGGACTAGTTTGGCTTGAGTTTGTTTGTGTTGTGTTGAGACGCATATTACCCTGAGGTAGAGCCAACGGCCCCGTGACGCGGAGCTTCAATTCTATCCACGAGATAGCAGCACGTACCAGGTTCAAGCGCTGGTTCAAGCGCACATTACATACACGTTAGAACTGCTGAACTGCTTTATCTTTCAACCACTAGAGTACAGCATATGGCAACACACCTCCAGTGATACCAGCTTGACGATATATCACTGTGTCTAGACTATTAAATAAATTCAAACCACAAAATAGTTTTAGTTCTTTATTGTTTGACATTTAGCAACTTTTTCAGGCTCATATTGATGACGGGGATTATTTGTTCTCTCTTTGTAATGTAAAAATTCGGAATTTTTCAACGAGTTTTACTGTGTTTCGTTAATTTAATTTGGCGGCACAGTTTCACGTCCCAAGCGTAAACACAAATTCTCAAGTTTGACTGCAAATGTGTATGAATAGTGTCCGTCGTTAAACAGCTTTTGTGTTCATTTATATTAGATGCAGGGGTTATCCTTTCCAATCAATCCGTATGTACGATAAGTAAGGTTGTCTTAGAGGTAGGTCATCGTGTTTATTTCATCTCACCTATTTATTTAGAGACAGCAACTGAAATTGCGACAAAGAGGCTGTGTGCGCGTGTGTGTTAGCAATAGCCATGCTTATTTATTCCTATATAGACATGTTACTTAAACTTGCATAGCATTGTGTATCATGCGGCATTGACCATATAAACACCGTTTTAACCTAAGTGTGCTTTTTGAATCGATATATGCAAGCTAGGTCCCTTAATAAAATTTGATTTGTTTCATGTTTGAAGATCGCATAGCTCGAGCGCGACGTACGAATCCGTAGAAATCTCAATGGGCTCTGTGTCACCTTTCGGAAGTGTAACAGTGAATAAAATAAGCGAGTTGTTACAATCTCCATTTAGCAATAGGACCCTCACTGCAAAAATAGACATAAAAAACTGGGTAGGCCACTTCCTAATTTAAATCTCCAGCAACGGTCAAAAAATCGATGCCACAAATTCAATCCGGAAATTTATAGCAAAAACAAATGGATTTGTGGTTCCGAAGAAGACAATGCATTCTTCTGTCTTCCTTGTGTGTTGTTCGGCGGTGATGGGAGTTGGAGTAAGACAGGTATTAGGGATATAGGGCACATATGGTCTAAAATTAAAGTCCATGAATCATCAAAGCGACATATGGATAATGTTTTTAGCCTCTCATTTCTGGGCAAAACGAACATTCAAAGCAGGTTGGATAGTCAGTACAGACAAACTATTATCACTCACAACAAACAAGTAGATAAGAATAGGTATGTCTTAAAATTAATTATAAACTGTATCCGCTTTTGTGGTGCCTTGGAATTAGCCCTTAGGGGACATGATGAAACAGAAACATTCGAAAACAAAGGCGTATTTCGCGAATTGATTCAGTTTAGTGCTGATTGGATAAGGACTTGAAAGTTCATCTCATCCAGTCGCCTGTGTTTAAAGGCATCTCCAAGACTATTCAAAACGAACTGCTCGAATGCATGCTCCAGGTGTATCACGACGAAGTGTCCAAAGAAATAAAAAAGGCTGATAATATAGCAATAATCGCTGATGAAACAATTGATGTGTCTTGCAATTATCAATTGGTTATTGTGTTGCGCTACGTTGTTGAAGGAAGAACAGTAGAAAGATTTTGGAACTTTATTAATCCCGAAGGCCAAAATGCTCATGTCAACGCAGATACCATTTTAAGTGAAATCGACCCCTTAGTAGGTGATCAACCCACTAAATTGATTGCCCAAAGTTATGACGGAGCATCCGTTATGAGTGATGGATTAAATGGTGTGCAAAAGTTAATCAAGGATAAGTACCCTAATGCAAATGTTATTCATTGCTATGCGCAACAACTTAATCTCATAATGTCCACAGCAGCCTCCGTTAATCGACAGGCTCGCATCTTTTTCGCTCATCTCACAGGAATTTGTTCATTTTTTCGCATTCGCCGCAAAGATCGAAAGTGTTGCGCGAGATCATAGAGAAAAGTTTGCCTCGAGTATCACTCACACGATGGAATTACCATTCGCGTGCTGTGAAAGATATTTATGAAAATAGGGAACACCTCGTCAAAGTTATGGAATCCATCGAAAGCAATGGGTCCATTAAGTTACCTTCCACCATTGAAAAAGCTGGAGCATACAAGCAAAGGCTTAATGACAAGAAATTCATTTTCTGGCTAACATTTTTCAATAAGATAATGCCTCATGTTGACATAATTTTTAATCAGCTGCAAAAGAGAATTACTGACCCAATTAAAGTGAAACAAGACATTCAGCATTTTGAAGGCATCATACAGGCAATCAGGGGCAATATTGATGAAATAATGAATGAGACTTTTATCGAAAGAGGCGAATCCTTACCTTCTAAAAGACCCCGGATTGATGAGGACTGTAGAAAAAGGGACGCTCTGGAAGTATGTGATGCTATCCTTTCAGATATAAAAATTCGCTTTCAGTTCACTGGACTCCTCACAGCTACCAACCTATTTGCAGTTCAGACCTGTACCTTGACGAAATGACGAGCGTATATACATTTCTTGATAAAAGAAAGTTGAAGGGTGAGCTGCAAGTATTCTATGCTAGGCCTGAATTGAGAGCGGTCTCTGGTGCCGTTCCATTTCTGTCGTTGATTCTGGAAGATGAGCTATGTGATACTTTTGAAGAGACAATCAAAATCTTGAAGTTGCTGATCACAATGCCTCTCTCAACATCGGAAGCGGAGCGGTGTTTCTCAATGCTCAAACGGATCAAGACCTTTCTTCGGAACACAATGAAGGAAGAGAGATTAAGTGCCTTAGGAATGTTGTCGTGTGGGAAATCATTTGTGAACAAGATTGAGAACTTCAATTCAAAGGTGATAGACGTATTTGCCTACAAGAAAGAACGAAGAATGGACTTTCAGCACCGCTCTTATTAATTCAAATGAAGGTGTCGATCGAGGTTTTGGAACAAATATTTTTGGTGAGTAGGCCTAGCATATGTTGTTTTCTTCAAATTATTTTTCTGAGAGGTTTGTTCAATTATAATTCTTAAAAATGGTTTTATTTAAAATGCATATCGATCAAAATATGTGTATGATATAATATTGTATGGCCTCGGTGCCAGGTGCAAGCTTTGTTGTTTGACACCCAAAGGGAAGCTTGCATGTCGAATTTTTGTTGTTCCTTGGAGTGCCATGAAAGTCAAGAAAGTCAGATATCTAAGCTCCTTGACACTATAGCACTTTCTAGTAGAGAAAGGAGGAACTTTTGTTTTGGCGAAAAATCCCGAGATTAAAATATTTGTAGTAGTTACGCAATTTCTCAATTCACTTCAGCTGACACTTCAATTAAAAACGTCTTCTACAATAGCACAGTTAAATAATGTTAAACATATAACTTATTGCATAAAATATGCACTACCGGTACCTGCAACTTTGAATGATTTTATTGTAAATTTTGTATTTGCTGGCACCACCAATTGAAAAATCACCAGCCGCCACTGCAAGTCATGTGTGCCAACAGGTAAGTGGCCGCGTTTCTGCGAGGTAAATCCTAAAGGCTATCCTTTAAACTATTCTTGCCCGCTCAATATGACGACGCCTACTTTACTCGTGAGAGCTAATAGCAGTAAGGACTACAGATTACGCCATCAAACACGGATCGGTTATATACGGAAGTGCTTGAAGTTGCATGTAAGTTCCGAATGTGCTGTCTCCAGCTGACCCAGCAAAGAGCTGTTTGATGAATAATGAGATACCCTTCATGGCTGGAATGGATTCCAGGGTTTGAATTTCACACTTACTTCAGGCAAATTCCGGGATGATAACTTATTTGTAGCCCAATTTTAATTGAATCGGTCGGAGCTGAAAAAACATTGAGTCAATAATGGTAATTTTTTAAAATAATTAGTGTTCTGGGCTTTGTAACGGCATAGGAAAGAATTAAGTCAACCTCCTGTTTAAGCCAGAAACCACTGCTACATGTAGTGAGATCAGAGGATAAAAGCATTAAGTCAATGACTTTCTGCCTTTCAGCGTCGTATCCCATACTTAATGTTGGCCGCACTGCAAGATTCTCGCGTGTTACAGTGCTATTGTAAATTACATTTGTACAGGGTTTAGGTCGTTTTATCATTTTAAATGATCTTGTCGACTTCGTCGTTACGCTGGGGTCTGGCGTTACGTTACGGTGACGGACGGACAGATGCACTGAGGTGTGTGACGTAATATTACCGCTCAGTGCATGTGTACCCCGACAATCTCTACTTCGTTAGTATAAGACGAAAATCCCCGAATCTTGGATGTCACGGGTAATCTCGAGAACCACTGGATGGATTTTGATGCGGATTTCACCATTCTGTAAAGGATATCTCGAGGAAAGATTCTGTAGAAAATAATTTATGTATGATCAAAGGAAGCCAAGCGGTATCGATTTCAGTGAAAAAAGTCGAAAACAAACTTGGCGTCCGTGCGCTTCTTCAGCTTACGCTGGGCAAACCGTTAAAAATATCAATATACAATGAGCATAAGAATTGTTCAGCATGAAAAGTTCTACACAAAAGTTCGCGAGAGCATATCTCCATCTCCAATACATCGCCCACTATAAGTGTTTTTAGACTGGATGAAAGGGGCAAGTCCCCGCGCGCTCTGGTGAGCGTGCGGCATCCCCCGCGCTGGACCTTGCTTTGCCCTTGCTTTGCACTTGCCCTTCGCGAGTAATTTGAAACAAGATAAGCAAGATAAGTATTATGCAGATAATTTTCCAACATGTCAAGAGTCTTTCTAGCATTTTTCAGCATTTGTATCATTTAAAATGATACAAAGTCTAGTCTTTCAAACTGACTGTCACTTTTTTATGTTAAAAATCCATTTTAAAATAAAATATCATGCGAAATATTCATTCTGTATGGATTCATGCCGCACTAAACTGACCATGGAGCTGAGAGAGATAACGTCACTTTCCCAAAATGTATTCGAAAAAAAAGTTAATTAAATTAAAATTGATATTCCGGTAACACAAATACAGTATAACCTGAATATTTGGTTCACAACATGGATGACTAATACAGTGTGTTTGTTACGTTCTGTTCTGTCAATGATGTTTTATCTGTCTCCTGAAAAGTACTGAAAACTGACTTAATAATTTTCAGCTCCGGTCGATTCAATTATACAGTAATAACAGTTACTGTTCTAGTTATCTAATGAACTGGTGGCATCAGCCACACTGCTGAGAAGCACTGGGCAGTTCGACCGCAGAGTTGTTCACTTGGAGTTCCCATCCGCACGATAGAGTGAATCCAGGTCTTAACGAGTCTAGCAGGCGAGGACGTTAAATCCTTTCAGGCAAACAGACAGGCTAATGCGAGACTTACGGTCTCCTTTCACAAGTTTGACTTGGAAATGATGGCAAGAGATAAACTGGAGTTCTTGAACGTCAGTCAGAGGACATTGGGGTAACTTCAAAAACTATACGCGCCGATATCCAAGATGCTAGGCCCCTTAAAACAACAATTATCATCATCATCAAAAACTCTAATCTATAATAAATTCCTTGATTACGATGATGATGATACTTGTTGTTTTAAGGGGCCTAACATTTAGGTTATCGACCCCAAATGGTTGGGGGTGATAGTGAAAGATGAGATGAGAATGAAAACTAGAAGTAATACTAACTACAGACTTGCATAGGCCTACTAGAAGAAGAAATGGTAAACAAATAAAGGAAAAGGCAAATAAAGGACAGGAAGAAAATAAATGCCCTCAACCCTCGAATAATGAGAATTGAGGGACTTGGAAGGAAGGAGAGTCATGAAAGACAGACAGGAAATGGAAAGAGGAGAGGGCTCGTTCCAAAGTCAGAGGAAAAAGGGGACAAAACGGACCCAGCTCAGAAATACCTCGAGGTCGCCAACTCCCAAACTCACCAGCCGTGAGCCCTTGAGGGTGTAGCACTATCCAGAGTGTACCAGAAGTGGTGGGGCTACATACACCCTACCTCGTTGAGGGCCTTGTGCAGAAGGCAGGAGATAACATGTAAAGAAAAAGAAGGCTGACCCCTCGAAGAATGAGGGTATCAGGAAAGATGAGACAAGGCGGGAAAGACTCCCTAGGTCCCGGATACCCTAATACCCTCAGGGTCGGAAGAGAACAAGAGGTGACCAAGAGTGGTCGACAGGAAAGAAGACGGAAAGGAACCCAGCACAAGTAAGTGGAAGCAATGCCGGACTCTGCTGGAGTCCCATGGTCACCAACCCACGTTCCACTAGATGTGAGCTCCTGAAGGGAGGGGGTAAATACCTTGAGCGACTGGGTTTGTTCTTTACTTATAAAACAGCTTTTAGTACGTGGATATACGAAGACAATAAATCCATAATAGAAAACTATTTGAAACAGACACCAGTTATGTAGAACCAATATTTGGCAAGATTAAAGTAACAGCCAAACGAGTTACATTTAGTTGTGCCTACCAGCGATAAATGGTAGAGAAGAATACTCAAATATGGCCATGTCAGGGAGCAAAATTCTCAAGAATTGGAAATTTATAGAAGGAAAAACGTTCCCTGTCTTATTAGCAGGTCTGACGTTAAGGTGGCCGTTAGTTTTCACTTCTTCTGGTCATCCATCCTAGTTAGGCCATCCCATACTTGCCTTACTTTGGATCTCATGGGGGTCAGTGTTTCGTCTTGGCCCAGCTGTTGGGTAGGGAGCTATAAAATGAAGATGGATTTATGTATAACTAGCAGAAGTACCCATTCTTCGAACGGTCTTCGGTATTAATAACCAGATATTGTCAATTGAGCTACTGTTGCAATGTTTAGGGGCTTGGAACCTGTTTGTTGGCAAAGAAAAATGATTAATTAAAATGTGCTCTCAAACTAAATTCACCTAACGTGTTCATCCTGGCGTGAAAATAAAATTGAAAACCTCGTAGACGAATCGCAATACACGTCACATACGAACTGACCCTAACCGTTGTGTCAAGTGCCCAACTACAGGAAGACCCCTTTTATGAATTATAAAGGCTTGTGGTGCATGAAAATTCAGTTTTTTTAGACTCCAATGGCCCAAATTCCTAAAATCAGCAAAAAACAGTCTACTATTTCAAATCAGGAATTTTTGAAAATAATATTTCTGTTTGGAGATTTAAGAGACCTTCTGTACGACATATCGCACGAGTAAGTCGTGTAAAAAAATCTTGAACCCCTTAAGCGCATTGATGAATTTTACAGTTTTAGTTGGTTCCGTGATAACCTTATAGCCATTTGCAACCTTTCACAGAAATGTAATAAATGGAGTGGCATTACTTATTCCAGAAATAGATGGAAAGTTGGATGCCTCCTCTTGAGATACTGTTGTCATGGTTAGTGGCTTGCATTCCTTCTTTAGTTTATTAAATGAAATTAGTTTTCTGGGAATATCTAGAAACTGTTGGGTTTAGAGCCTTAAAATATAGTTTTCGGGGACCCTTTACGGCTCTTGAAGGGCCCAGAGTTTTGTTTCTGACACCAAGGGTTTGAAAATGAGCATTGTATCGTCGTGGTACGCCATAATAATGATAATAATTAAAATAATAGTTATAATAATTGATACGTGCAAGGGCACGTCTCTACCATTTCAAACATGTATTTAATCAGGGACGCTGTTCTTGAAGTTTGAAACGACCGCCTGGTGACTTGCTTCCCATTTTGAACACGAGATGGTAGCGCCTGTCGGTCTTGGAGAGATTGCAAGTAGTTCCTGTTTCTCCCCAATAGGTGGTGTGGGCTTCGCCTTATAAACTCTATATACGCATGACATAATTGAAAGACAATCATATTCTTCGTCGTAAAACAAAAGCCGGCGTATTCATGATACCGCCAAATTATGAACCTATTTTATGACATTGTTGTTTTGATGTGTCTTTCTCTGATTGGACGATATTATTTTCATGAAGACAGTTCGATAAATGACGAGCGATTCTCCGCCATTTTTGTGGAGTGCATTAGCTGTCCCGAAGTGAGTCAAGAAGGACTTGGTCGTAAAAGGTGTCACCGCTGATGGGGGGGCGGTTGCCTCCCCCATCCTCTACGAAATATGAATATATTTAAAAAAAGGAATTGCCTGTTTTCTTCAGACTGTAAATTTTCATCGTTCCGCCGTGAAGAGGAAATGTGCAAGGATAATCGCAGCTGGATGCGATCAGGTGCTGTCATCGGAGCGGCTCATGGGCGTGTTAGCCATTTTTTGTGAAGCACTGGTAGTTATGTAAAATTAGGTGTTAATTACTCTGTTATTATTGTGTCTCCACTGAGAAGGATGTAAGGTACGTTTTTTAAATTTAATTTATCTAATTATTTTATGTTATGGAGCTCCGATATCATCTTATAGTAATATTTTATTTCTGTTCCTCCTTTGTTTTATAGGTCTAATTTTATTGTTGTTTTTATTACGTTTCCTGGTTTATTTTTATTCTGTTCTCTTTTCTTCGTACTGCCCCCGTAATTGAATTATGTAGAGACCACGGTGGCTATATTTGAAATTATATGGAAAGTTATGGCTGTCATAGTTATGACGTGGGTAGTCATGACGTAAGCACGGATGACGTAAATGTTATGCCAGCAAGCTACTTGAGCTGAGATTCTCAGTGACGTCAGCATTTAGTCCAGAATGTTCCAAGATGTACGACGCAGTCGCAGGAAACGAGGAATTCTGCTGAGGAAGAAACTATGCTATTGGAGGAGAGGCATGAACCAATGAACGATAGTTTAAAGGAAGACGGAGATTGCTGAAACTATGGTATTTTTATTACTTTTGGAATGCAGAATTGTGGAAATCCATTTGCAATAAAAGCATTGATTTGGAATTTTGGTGAAATTTATTTTCAGTTTTTGAATTTTGAAAATCCGTCATGTATTAACGAAGTTGGAACTTCTAGCGATGACGCAGTATCACGCTTTGGAAGGGATGGAAACGCCCCTCGTGAAGTTAATAAAAGGGCTTGCGCAGAAGAGAGGAAGCTCTTTCGTTCTCTGATCATTCTGAGATCTTATTCTCAAATCATCGAAGTATATTTGTGAAAGTTCTTTTCTTATACATTCATTATAGTGAGACGTCGAAGTGAACAGCAGTGAAAAGAATCGTCTTTATAACGCGTGGCGAGGCCACTATATTAACGAGATCCAGGTCAAACTAGGTGAAGTTGAAACGGACCTTAGAAAGCTTCTACAAGTTTAGCTTCGAACAGTTAGCGGTCACCGATAAGCCAATTGTATTGTGCAGTGCTTCATGCTGTAACAGAGAAAAGCTGAACAATTTCGACCGATTAGTTTAAAAGATATTAGCAGTTTTATACGACTGATAAAAGTGATTATCTCGCCACTAGAGAAACACTTTTGTTTAGCCAGAATCAACGCACGGCTGACGCTGTGAGTGGAGTAGAAAGACTTCAGATTGCTTGGTTACAGAACGATACAGTATAATGGAGCATTTGAATACGGCAGTTTGTTCTTCTGACACTACAACCGAAGTGCAGATGGAAGGCTAAGAGGGCTTATTGCAATTGGGACATACTTCATTGGAGTAAGATAGCGACATGGAACTTCGCTAATTGCTATTCCACACAAGCGAACATGCGGTGAATACCATCTACACCCATGTTTCGTAATTAAAGGCTGAATACCATCGAACAGCCATAGAAACAATTTCATACTCTGAATATGAATAATTTCTTCGGAAATTTCTACAAAACTTCATGACGATTGTCTACTGGAACTTCAGGGAATTTTTCAAGAGAGGTCAGGGATATCCCGACTCACAAAGAAGATTATTGCCGGAAGGATGTCTATTCGTCTTCGAGGAGCAGAGCGATTCACGGAGAAGGAAGCAGTTCGATTCTCCGAGGGTGCTATTTCCTATTTCGAGGATGGAGCTCAACTTTAACGTGGTGAAATGGATCCATCAGCAGTCTTCTGTGGGGAATTTTCCTCTGGAACGTCAATCGACAGATAAGGTAGTCGTGAACGTTTATTGTATTTGAGTTATCTAATAATGTTTGAGCAACCATTTTTCCCATATTTTTATCCTCATGTTTTTTGCCCTATTTTCTTGTTGAGATTCTTATTCTCAGTACACCTTGATGAGTTTTGCATTTTTCGACGATTTATTAAGACATTGTTATGTCATGGGCATAGTTAAACGATTTTGAATCAGTTGAGACTGATATTTAGATTTTTCTGTAATTAATTTGTTTGTAGTCACGATTTGACTGTAAGTTAATGATTTTTATGGCAGATTTAAATTCAGACAGCGTGTCATTTTATTAAAGTAATTCTACCCCAGTTTAATTACTTTGAACAATTTTCTGTCATCATCAAGAAGGAAGAACAGTTAAATGATTTTAGAGCGTTAAAATCTCTTACGTTGTCGACGATCTTGGAAATACTAGTCGTTATTTGAATTGATTGCAACACAGACATTTATCGTCAGTTATGAATGAACATTGCATCATAGACACTTTTGTGAAAGAGTAACTTTAATAATGAATTATTGAATGCATTCAAGTCAAGTACTTTTGTTAGGAGTTTTTCTCAATTAGAGATTTATAGAACGATGTTTGCATTCCCCAGTCTAATTGGATTCTATTCGACTACTTTGCATTTTAGTCGCACTTTATTTGAAGATAGTATTTTCATACTACATTTTCTTTTAAGATGTTAATCTTAAATTTTGATAGACCAGACAGGCGTATATAAGCGTATTCACTATTAAATTTGTTTGTGATTGGCAAGTTTTGACTTCATTTCGGTTCATGAATGAAATCCACGAAGGTTAAATAGAAAAACAGTTTTGAAACAAGTAATGATTATTAAAAATTTTTAAGTGGAACTATGAATGTATAATCGCTAGTGCAGCGCGTGTTGAAAGTCGCTGAGATATAATGCCCTTGAATATGAAGGAGGTTCCCACAGGAATAAATGTTAAAGAATTATTTGTGGAAGTTTTGTAAGTAATGTGGAAGTTTTAAATGCCATATAGGTTAATATATGATGATTTTGGGCATATTTTTAATGCAGATTGTGCATTAACTTGTTAGCGAAGGATTTTCCGCTGGAGTAAGATTGTCATAGTTCGTTGAAAATTAATCAAGTGAGTTACTGTTATAATTAACACGAGTTTTGAAAGAATTTGAGATAAGATTTTGAATGAAGGTTGCCGTCACAAATCATTATTAAAAACTTTATTAAACCAGATTGTGACATTAACATGTATAACTAACCTTCATTGGTCGATTATATTAAACAGGATTATAAAATTACCAACCGAATGAACATGTGGTTAATGTATTTATTAAATTAATAATTTAAACAATTTAAATGTTAATATTGTAAATAATTGCTGTAAATATTTTTGAAAATAATATGGAACGAGAGTGATGTTAAAGGCGTGCTTATAATATTTTTATTGTCTTTGACAAATATTATAAACAATTTCTAATTGTTATAAATAATTTATGTGATTTTGTTATAAACATTTAAGAGCTAATGAAACATTTGGATTGAAGTTAACAAGTTCAAGAAATTAACATAATGATCCAATAGGATGTGCGCAAAGTACTTGAAAGATTTGCGTAAATATAATGTGAGTTGTCTTGTAGACGTTTAAAAGCTTGAGAGTGCAGGCTGTATTCTTACGTAACATAGCACGTGAGAAGGGAGTGCATTTGACCACTATGCAACAGGCTGGAAGGTAACCCGCAGCTGTGCCAACATATGGTTCTCAGAGAGTGAGGTCGTACACACTTTGGCCTTGCGACTATAAATACCATTCCCATGTTTATTAAAAGGAAACAAAATGCTCTATATATGTCACACCCTGACGTCCTTTTCCAATCCAATAGTGTTATGAATACTACGTTATTTGGAGCTCTTGGGAGCTAAAATGTTTTACATCATGTTGTATGATAAATTTTGCAAGTCCTACTGGAGGACGTAGTCAGATTGACTTGGGCTACTGATAGCCACGTTGATTTTGTTGTGTTATCAAAATCATACCCTTTATTAGAAATAAAGCTTTTGTACAGTTCAAAGTTCTCGTCTTCGTTTTGGTTCATTTTTAAATGTCATGGTGGAGATTATAGTGTGAACAGACTTTAGTGATCCTGTTGTCAACTCAAACCCCGAGATAATTAAGAGGTAAGTAACGGTAAGTATGAACCCCCGTCTATTTTGGTGTGTTCCACAATGATTTCCTGTGAATTTCTGTGCTCTTATCTCGATAGTATCTGTCAGTGCCATTTTCATTGATGTAACTGTGCCGGTGCGATTGATAATTGGCAATCCGATTGAGGGGGCGGATATCTGACAGCCTACTATCCAGGTAAACGGGGACAGTACCTTGTGGAGACACATTTCTAATTTATTTCACGTTTAAATTATTATTTATTTTCCTTTGGCAAGCTTGGGTTTGTCTTTTTTTTTAATCCATGTAAGATCCGTCCAGTTTTAAAACGACTTGCATTAATAGTTTTTTAGATGTAATTGTTTTTTTTTCCACCGTTCATTTCCTTCTACTAATGTTTAAATTTAATCTTATTAATTGTTTGCCGTAATTTTGATCTGGCATGTTTTTGGTGTGGCCATATCTTTTGTTTACTGTGATGCATTGTGGTCTCGTTGTCAGTACATTTGGCGCGGGTCTAAAAACCAGACGTGTTGTGTAATTTGTTGTCAATCCTTTTTTTTTTTGGCGTGGCCTGAACTCCTGCATGTCGGATCGTGATTACATTCCCGTGCAAATCATCAAGCCCGTTCTCAATATGTTATGCATGTAATATTTATTTTAACCTTTGGGCTGTTAAATTTTATTTTATTTTAAATTAAGTCTTTCGTCTTCTTCGCTTTGCAAGCAAGCATGTTAGGCGCTATCTGGCCTTTTTGTAAAATATTGGTGGTGGATGCATGTTCTTTTTCTGGTGATGATTCTCCTTTAAATTTTTAATATTAAACCTTTTTTTTTTTTTTTTTATCTTTGGTTGTGGCATTATTTCACCGACGGCAGTTCCGTTGGGTTTTGGGGGATGTTTGTACGATAGCCTGTGTGTGTTGTCCCCTTCTCCATCTTCCTTCCACTCCTTTGGAGCTCTTCTGTTGGGTCATGTCATCTGGAGGTGATGTTGCTGCGGTAGTGACCCGGACCCCTGAATACAGGTAAGTTGGCCCATCCACGTTTCCCGTACTCGTCCCATTCTGGTAAGCAAAGCGTTGGTTATCGAGTAACCGACGTGCTGCTGGCCAGTGCCGTTAAATAATGCTAAGGGGGTAGCATTTTGGTAGCAGATCCCGCTCATGTTCACTTCCGTAACTATCCCCTCCCCAGTACCCACAGGCTGTTTTATGGACCCCTCTAATACTGATGGGTCAGTTGTTGGTGGGATTTTGTCAGGAAAGTGCACTTAATGTTATGTTTTGCTAATCCTTATCGTTTATTGTGTTTCATGTTGCCTCTGGATATCCATGTGGTATGCTGGATGTAAGGTGTCCTGTTTTTAAACGAGGCGTTTACCCCTGTATTTTACCCTGTTTGTGTGCAACATCCCCACTGAAGATGAAGCCCGGTGAGTGACCGACATGTGTTCTTGGCATGGGAAATGGGATTTCTTAATGTTTTAATAGCCTATATGCTGCGTGTGAAGGCATCCTGGAGCCCCGTCGGTAGCTGGTACCCTGATTGTTTTGTGCCTATTTTTGTGATTTAGCTCCCTGTTCTCGAGCCAAGCAGGTGGTGACGTGTGCAGTTCTGGACAGCATGGTGCATGATTTGGTGTAGTAGGGTGGCTGTGTTTGAGTGTCAGCCTAATCTTTGGTGATGGTAATTGCTGGTTGTGGTACTGTTGTGAAACTGTAAACTGTCCTTGTAATTCCTGAAATTTTGTTTCTTTCTATATTGGTTGTCTGCATTCTGTGTTTTCCAAAATGGCCGACAACAATAGTGTTTTCAATTTAATTGACTTAAGCGATAACCTTGTGAATTTAGAGAGTTCTTCTGGGGTTGAACGTGAATCACCTCTGTTTACTAGGTCTGAGGTTTTGGGATCGATTACCAGTAGTAGTTTGCCTGCCCCTCTGTTGCCTGGCGCTGGCTCGTCCATACCACTTAATTCTGCATACGGTCATTCTTCTCATGTTAGGTCACGTAGTGATTTCCTGGGTCCTGCCGACCCATTGCATCCCAGTTCTTTCACTAGTAATATTAATGTTTTGTCGCCTGTAGAGGGTGTGCGAGCGGGCTACCCTGGTAACAATGTCTCTATTCCTCATGCTACGTTCTCACCTACCGTTAATTAAGGGTCGATTCCTCACCCTATTTCTGGTTTCTTAACTAAATTAAAGCATTTCAACCTTGATGACGTTACCCAAGTGGTTCAATTTTTAAAGCAAGTGGTCGAGTTGGGTAACCATGCCTCGATTTTTGGGATGTCGGAAGTTCAGATTTTCCAACTTTTGTATCCAGTTGCATCCGGTATGCTGCGCGATAAGCTTGTTGAAGCTATCCACCTCCGCATGTCCTTAGCCATGTTTATTAGGGAAGTGTTGTGGTTTTTTGTCCCTGCGAGCGCCCTAAGTGCTCTCGAGCATAAGTTCCTTTATCGTGTCCAAAGGCTGGACGAGTCCCTTAGCGACTATGTCAGTGACATTAAGGTGTATGCCCAGGTTTTTGCATCCCCTTTAACTGAGCGACAGTTGGTGTCATCAATTGTGAATGGGTTTTCGCCTCAATATAGGTCATACATGACTATGTGTACCAGGCCTTCGTCATTCGTCGAGCTGAAACAGGTCGTTATAGAGGCTATGGCTGTGAAGCATGCAGATTCCCTTCGTGTAGCTAATGTTCCTCCTCCTTCCTTGATGGCTTGTCCCCCTCCTAAGGTTATGTTTCATCCTCGACCTAATATTAAGTGCCACTCGTGCGGTGGAGTGGGACATGTCAAGAAGGTGTGTCCGAGTAACCAGGCTGTGTATCGCCAATGACGGAACGTTGAGGGGACCAATTCGGGTGTTACTTCCAAGGATATTTCTGTGTGTAAGAATTTGGGAAAACCCTGTGAAGTTTCTGGTCGCCCTACCAATGATAGTCTTGATAACTCTATGAAAGCTAATTCATCATGTGCTAATTCTGCTTTTGTCGCTGGCCTACCTAACCTGTCGGTGAGCAATGGCGTGGTAAGTCAGCCTAATTCCAAACGTTGTGTGAATCCTGTGGTGCGGGTGTCCTCGTCACCTGCTTGTAATCGTGTTAGAGTGAGTAATGATTTTGGAATTTCTCCTGTGGCTAAAGGAATATCCCCGTTTATTGAAATATGTGTTAATGACGAGCCCGTTTCTGCGTTGCTTGATTCTGGTAGTGTCGCATCCTTTATAAGCGAGGACTGGTTTTTATCTATGAAGAGTGTTTGCAAATTTCCTGAGTTAGAGCCTAACAATGAATCTTTTATTTCGGCAAATTGTTCAAACTTAAATATTTTGGGTAGTATGACAGTCAAAATTCATATTCTAAATTTTTCTTGGAAATTTAAATTTTTGGTTGCCAGAAATCTTTCTTGTGCTGTGGTCATTGGAGCTAATTTCATGTCACACGTTGGTATGCTTCTTGATTTTGGTGCTCGCAACTTATGGTTTAAGTTTAATCCACAGAGTAAATTATCTTTTAACCCGGTTTTATCTTCTCCTGCTGTCAATTCTGTTACTGAGCCTATGACTATTGAGGATCTCGATCTGGAAAATTTAACGAGTCTTCAAAGGGAGGCCATTAAGAGGTTATGTCAGGAGTATGGCGATGTATTTACTGACAAGCTGGGTGTAACCCATTTGATGGAGTACAAGATTGAGCTAACCGATTCTGTGCCGGTGCGTTCCAGCCCGTATCGCCTTGCCCCGCCCAAGATGGCTGAACTTCGTAAGATTATCGATAAGATGTTAGAAGAAGGTGTAATCCAACCCTCTATCTCTGCCTACTCGTCCCCTGTATTTCTTGTGCCAAAACCTAACGGTGGTTTTCGGCCGGTGGTCGACTATAGGGCTCTTAATCAAAAAGTTGTTTTGCAGTCCATTCCTTTGCCGGACCTTCACACATGTTTTAGTTGGTTTCGCAACGCGAAGGTGTTCACGATCCTCGATTTAAAATCTTCCTACTTCCAAATTCCCCTCTCTCCTGAATCCAGGCATGTTACTGCTTTTTCCACTGACTGGAACCTCTTTGAATATGCCCGTGTCCCGTTTGGCCTATCCACCGGAGCCGCTGTGTTGAGCAGACTTCTGGACAAGGTATTTTCGGAAATTAAATTCAAGTTTGTGTACCACTACCTTGACGATGTGGTGATCTATTCCGAGTCCTTCGAGGAACACGTTGATCATCTGAAAATTGTACTTGATCGGTTGCGTGACGCCGGACTTACCGTCAAATTGTCCAAGGTTTCCTTTGCCAAGCCCAAAATTTCCTTTTTGGGACATATTGTTTCTGAATCTGGTATCTCAGTGGATCAGTCTCGCACGCAGGCCATAAGAGATTTTAAACCACCCAAGAACGCCAAGGGTGTTGCTCGTTACATTGGAATGGTCAACTTCTTCCGTAAGTTTATCAGTAACTTTGCCGACCGTGCTGCTCCTCTAAATCAATTACGCAAAAAGGCTGTGAAGTTCGAGTGGGGTCCCTCTCAGCAAGCAGCCTTCGAAGATCTTAAGCTTGCGCTCTCTAACGCCCCTGTGTTAGCCATTCCGGATTTTGGGAAGCAGTTCATTGTGCAGACTGATGCGTCTGGACGTGGTGTTGGTTGTGTCCTTCTGCAGGAATCTGATCTGGGTCGGCAACCCATTGCATACGCTTCACGTACCTTAACGGACGCAGAGAGGAAGTATTCTATTTACGAACTTGAGGGTTTAGCTGTGTTGTTCGCTCTAGAAAAATTCCGTATGTATCTTGAGCACACTAAGTTTCTCCCTGAGACCGATAACCAAGCCTTGAGCTGGGTCTTAGGGAAACCCCGCAAAACTGGTAGAATTGCTAGGTGGGCAACTAGGATTCTGTCGTTCCAGTTCACTGTCCAACATATTCGTGGGTCCGAAAATGCGGTAGCTGATTCTTTAAGCCGCATGTACGAGGAAACAGCTGAAGAAGATGTTCAGGAATGTGAACCTGTAAACCTTGTATCTGCTGTAAATTGTGTCAATGCCGTTCTTAGCAATTCCCCTGTGCTATTTGAGGATGTGAGACGATTCCAGAAGGAAGACCCCTCCTTGTCTAGCCTTATTGACCGAATCAATTCTGGTGAAGTGATCAAGCCCTACTCTATGAAGGACGGTGTGTTGTGTTGTTCGTCTCGTCATGACCGCCTACCTAAAATTGTGCTCCCGTCAATCCTCATTCCGGAAATCTTTCGTTACTATCATGAATCTCCTGTTGGTGGCCACCTAGGAGTATTCAAGACCCGAGCTAAAATCAGACAGTTTTTCATTTGGCAAGGTATGGATGGCGACATCAGGAGGCTCATTAGGAATTGTGCTGCATGCAGTATTAGCAAACCTCCGGTTTCTACTAAGGTTGGCCTGTTGTCATCTGAACCAGCATCTAGACCCATGGAGAGGCTTTTTATCGACCATGTTGGACCGTTCCCTCGCTCTGGTCGGGGAAATCAATTTGCGCTTGTTTGCACTGACGGTTTCTCCCGGTTTAGTTGGATTTTCCCCACCAGACAGGCTACGACCAGTTCCGTCATAAAGTGTCTTAATTCCATCTTCTCGTCTTTTGGGCCGTGTCAGTATCTGGTGTCAGATAATGCCAAGTGCTTTGTATCTCATCAGTTCCGTCAATTCTTGTTTGATTATCCTATTTCGCATGTAACCACCACTCCCTATTTTCCTAACCCGTCTCTTGCTGAGCGAGTCAATCGTAATCTCCGTTCTGCTCTGATTGCTTTCCACCACGACGACCATTCCAAGTGGGATTCTAATTTGCATTGGCTCAATTTTGCTTTCAACACCGCCGTGCATGAGAGCACGCAAGCTACCCCTTTTTCGCTAATGTTTTCCTTTATGGCTAATTCTCCGTTGTCTAATCTGTGGAACCTGCACGATCTCCTCCCAGACAGTTTCACGCCCGAGGATATGAGGGCGAAATTCGACAAGGCTAGAGAGAATATTAAGGTATCCCATGACCAACTTGCCAGGCGACACAATGCCTGTCGCAAGCCAGCTGATTTGGAAATTGGTGATGTTGTGTACGTCCGCAATTTCGAGCCCAAGGGCGTCAGTAATCTTGTCTCAAGCAAGTTAACCCCTCGTTTTAAAGGCCCATGCTATGTAGAGGCATTCTTGACTCCTGTTACTCTTCTTGTTCGAAACCCTAAGGCCAACAAAATTTCTAGAGTGCATCTATCACACATTAAACGAGGTGGAGACGTTTCTAATGAGCAAATGCTACCGTAAATTTTGTAAAACAAATTTTGTAAACTGATTTTGTATAATGTAGAGTATCCCTAACCTTCATTGAAGCCTTCAAGCTTCTGTTCCTTGGGGAATTTTGAATTTAATTGGATTTGAAAACTCTGGTGGGATACAAACTGTATTGTTGGGAAGTTCCCTTTGTAATGGTAAATTGTAAAAGTGTACCTAATTTTGATGTTTCATTGGAGATGCTAACATGTAAGTTGGGCTCGGTGGGAGACCTAACTCATGGTAACCTTGTATTCCTGTTCCCTTTGGGAATTGTAGTGGTCATTCCTCTACCGTAGTCCCTTCGAAATGTATAGTCGTCTAACTCATGTAATCTTGTAATGTACTTCGAATCTGTAAAAAGTGTAAACTTGTTAATGAAACCTTGTAAGCACGGATCTAGGGCTTTGGTCAAAAATTTTCTTCATTTAAATTCAAACTTGTTTCTCTTTGTAAAATGTAGTAAGAAATTGTAAATTCTGTAAACTTTTTTGAAATTAGATTAACTTTTATTTTTGTAAATGGCTGCCCACGCGTTGAATCATATCTTGCACATTGCTTCATCCTACTTCGTCTAAAACGACCTACATTGGACTTGTTGAAAATTTTTCCTAACGTGTCTCGGACTCTGAAAGCACTGCTGGTGCTGGTGTACTGCGTTTCTGAAGGTTTTTGGACACAGTGAAGCTGTTAACTAAGTGGTTTGCGAGGTGATCAATTATCCCTTCACTGATAATCTGACCCTGCATTCTTCCTAACCAAAACGATGCGGTTTCATCCATCAATTGGAGTTAACTGGTGAACATTATCTTCGGGAAGCATCTCTGGTGAATCGACAAGTTAAGGAGTACTGTGTATGCCTTGGCATATTCGTGAACGGTGTTCACGCTTAAGGGAGGGAGACTGATACGTGCAAGGGCACGTCTCTACCATTTCAAACATGTATTTAATCAGGGACGCTGTTCTTGAAGTTTGAAACGACCGCCTGGTGACTTGCTTCCCATTTTGAACACGAGATGGTAGCGCCTGTCGGTCTTGGAGAGATTGCAAGTAGTTCCTGTTTCTCCCCAATAGGTGGTGTGGGCTTCGCCTTATAAACTCTATATACGCATGACATAATTGAAAGACAATCATATTCTTCGTCGTAAAACAAAAGCCGGCGTATTCATGATACCGCCAAATTATGAACCTATTTTATGACATTGTTGTTTTGATGTGTCTTTCTCTGATTGGACGATATTATTTTCATGAAGACAGTTCGATAAATGACGAGCGATTCTCCGCCATTTTTGTGGAGTGCATTAGCTGTCCCGAAGTGAGTCAAGAAGGACTTGGTCGTAAAAGGTGTCACCGCTGATGGGGGGGGGGGCGGTTGCCTCCCCCATCCTCTACGAAATATGAATATATTTAAAAAAAGGAATTGCCTGTTTTCTTCAGACTGTAAATTTTCATCGTTCCGCCGTGAAGAGGAAATGTGCAAGGATAATCGCAGCTGGATGCGATCAGGTGCTGTCATCGGAGCGGCTCATGGGCGTGTTAGCCATTTTTTGTGAAGCACTGGTAGTTATGTAAAATTAGGTGTTAATTACTCTGTTATTATTGTGTCTCCACTGAGAAGGATGTAAGGTACGTTTTTTAAATTTAATTTATCTAATTATTTTATGTTATGGAGCTCCGATATCATCTTATAGTAATATTTTATTTCTGTTCCTCCTTTGTTTTATAGGTCTAATTTTATTGTTGTTTTTATTACGTTTCCTGGTTTATTTTTATTCTGTTCTCTTTTCTTCGTACTGCCCCCGTAATTGAATTATACAGAGACCACGGTGGCTATATTTGAAATTATAATTTAAGTTATGGCTGTCATAGTTATGACGTGGGTAGTCATGACGTAAGCACGGATGACGTATATGTTATGCCAGCAGGCTACTTGAGCTGAGATTCTCAGTGACGTCAGCATTTTAGTCCAGAATGTTCCAAGATGTACGACGCAGTCGCAGGAAACGAGGAATTCTGCTGAGGAAGAAACTATGCTATTGGAGGAGAGGCATGAACCAATCAACGATAGTTTAAAGGAAGACGGAGATTGCTGAAACTATGGTATTTTTATTACTTTTGGAATGCAGAATTGTGGAAATCCATTTGCAATAAAAGCAATGATTTGGAATTTTGGTGAAATTTATTTTCAGTTTTTGAATTTTGAAAATCCGTCATGTATTAACGAAGTTGGAAGTTCTAGCGATGACGCAGTATCACGCTTTGGAAGGGATGGAAACGCCCCTCGTGAAGTTAATAAAAGGGCTTGCGCAGAAGAGAGGAGTCTCTTTCGTTCTCTGATCATTCTGAGATCTCATGCTCAGATCATCGAAGTATATTTGTGAAAGTTCTTTTCTTATACATTCATTATAGTGAGACGTCGAAGTGAACAGCAGTGAAAAGAATCGTCTTTATAACGCGTGGCGAGGCCACTATATTAACGAGATCCAGGTCAAACTAGGTGAAGTTGAAACGGACCTTAGAAAGCTTCTACAAGTTTAGCTTCGAACAGTTAGCGGTCACCGATAAGATAATTGTATTGTGCAGTGCTACATGCAGTTATAGAGAAAGGCTGAACAATTTCGACCGATTAGTTTAAAAGATATTAGCAGTTTTATACGACTGACAAAAGTGATTATCTCGCCACTAGAGAAACACTTTTGTATAGCGAGAATCAACGCAACGGCTGACGCTGCGAGTGGAGTAGAAAGACTTCAGATTGCTTGGTTACACAACGATACCAGTATAATGGAGCATTTGAATACGGCAGTTTGTTCTTCTGACACTACAACTGAAGAGCAGATGGAAGGCTAAGAGGGCTTATTGCAATTGGGACATACTTCAATGGAGTAAGATAGCGACATGGAACTTCGCTAATTGCTATTCCACACAAGCGAACATGCGGTGAATACCATCTACACCCATGTTTCGTAATTAAAGGCTGAATACCATCGAACAGCCATAGAAACAATTTCATACTCTGAATATGAATAATTTCTTCGGAAATTTCTACAAAACTTCATGATGATTGTCTACTGGAACTTCAGGGAATTTTTCAAGAGAGGTCAGGGATATCCCGACTCACAAAGAAGATTATTGCCGGAAGGATGTCTATTCGTCTTCGAGGAGCAGAGCGATTTCCGGAGAAGGAAGCAGTTCGATTCTCCGAGGGTGCTATTTCCTATTTCGAGGATGGAGCTCAAATTTAACGTGGTGAAATGGATCCATCAGCAGTCTACTTTGGGGAATTTTCCTCTGGAACGTCAATCGGCAGATAAGGTAGTCGTGAACGTTTATTGTATTTGAGTTATCTAATAATGTTTGAGCAACCATTTTTCCCATATTTTTATCCTCATGTTTTTTGCCCTATTTTCTTGTTGAGATTCTTATTCTCAGTACACCTTGATGAGTTTTGCATTTTTCGACGATTTATTAAGACATTGTTATGTCATGGGCATCGTTAACGATTTTGAATCAGTTGAGACTGATATTTAGAATTTTCAGTAATTAATTTTTTTTGTAGTCA
Organism: Meconema thalassinum; assembly: GCA_946902985.2. Taxonomy (NCBI): domain Eukaryota; kingdom Metazoa; phylum Arthropoda; class Insecta; order Orthoptera; family Tettigoniidae; genus Meconema; species Meconema thalassinum. Next base: position 147,239,301 of record OX336390.1, on the reverse strand, counting down.
CGATTTGACTGTATGTTAATGATTTTTATGGCAGATTTAAATTCAGACAGCGTGTCATTTTATTAAAGTAATTCTACCCCAGTTTAATTACTTTGAACAATTTTCTGTCATCATCAAGAAGGAAGAACATTTAAATGATTTTAGAGCGTTAAAATCTCTTACGTTGTCGACGATCTTGGAAATACTAGTCGTTATTTGAATTGATTGCAACAAAGACATTTATCGTCAGTTATGAATGAACATTGCATTATAGACACTTTTGTGAAAGAGTAACTTTAATAAGGAATTATTGAATGCATTAAAGTCAAGTACTTTTGTTAGGAGTTTTTCTCAATTAGAGATTTATATAACGATGTTTGCATTCCCCAGTCTAATTGGATTCTATTCGACTACTTTGCATTTTAGTCGCACTTTATTTGAAGATAGTATTTTTATACTACAATTTTCTTTTAAGATGTTAATCTTAAATTTTGATAGACCAGACAGGCGTATATAAGCGTATTCACTATTAAATTTGTTTGTGATTGGCAAGTTTTGACTTCATTTCAGTTCATGAATGAAATCCACGAAGGTTAAATAGAAAAACAGTTTTGAAACAATTAATGATTATAAAAATTTTTAAGTGGAACTATGAATGTATAATCGCTAGTGCAGCGCGTGTTGAAAGTCGCTGAGATATAATGCCCTTGAATATGAAGGAGGTTCCCACAGGAATTAATGTTAAAGAATTATTTGTGGAAGTTTTGTAAGTGATGTGAAAGTTTTTAATGCCATATAGATTAATATATGATGATTTTGGGCATATTTTTAATGCAGATTGTGCATTAACTTGTTAGCGAAGGATTTTCCGCTGGAGTAAGATTGTCATAGTTCGTTGAAAATTAATCAAGTGAGTTACTGTTAGAATTAACACGAGTTTTGAAAGAATTTGAGATAAAATTTTGAATGAAGGTTGCCGTCACAAATCATTATTAAAACCTTTATTAAACCAGATTGTGACATTAACATGTATAACTATCCTTCATTGGTCGATTATATTAAATAGGATTATAAAATTACCAACCGAATGAACATGTGGTTAATGTATTTATTAAATTAATAATTTAAACAATTTAAATGTTAATATTGTAAATAATTGTTGTAAATATTTTTGAAAATAATGTGAAACGAGAGTGATGTTAAAGGCGTGCTTATAATATTTTTATTGTCTTTGACAAATATTATAAACAATTTCTAATTGTTATAAATAATTTGTGTGATTTTGTTATAAACATTTAAGAGCTAATTAAACATTTGGATTGAAGTTAACAAGTTTAAGAAATTAATATTATGATCCAATAGGATGTGAGCAAAGTACTTGAAAGATTTGCGTAAATATAATGTGAGTTGTCTTGTAAGACATTTAAAAGTTTGAGAGTGCAGGCTGTACTCTTACGTAACTTAGCGTGTGAGAAGGGAGTGCATTTGACCCGTATGCAACAGGCTGGAAGGTAACCCGCAGCTGTGCCAACATATGGTTCTCAGAGAGTGAGGTCGTACACACTGTGGCCTTGCGACTATAAATACAATTCTAATGTTTATTAAAAGGAAACCAAATGCTCTATATATGTCACACCCTGACGTCCTTTTCCAATCCAATAGTGTTATGAATATTACGTTATTTGAAGCTCTTGGGAGCTAAAATGTTTTACATCATGTTGTATGATAATGATTTTGCAAGTCCTACTGGAGGACGTAGTCAGATTGACTTGGGCTACTGATAGACACGTTGTTTTTGTTGTGTTAGTAAAATCAGACCCTTTATTAGAAATAAAGCTTTTGTACAGTTCAAAGTTCTCGTCTTCGTTCTGGTTCATTTTTAAATGTCATGGTGGAGGTTATTGTGTGAACAGACTTTTAGTGATCCTGTTGTCAACTCAAACCCCGAGATAATTAAGAGGTAAGTAACGGTAAGTATGAACCCCCGTCTATTTTGGTGTGTTCCACAATGATTTCCTGTGAATTTCTGTGCTCTTATCTCGATAGTATCTGTCAGTGCCATTTTCATTGATGTAACTGTGCCGGTGCGATTGATAATTGGCAATCCGATTGAGGGGGCGGATATCTGACAGCCTACTATCCAGGTAAACGGGGACAGTACCTTGTGGAGACACATTTCTAATTTATTTCACGTTTAAATTATTATTTATTTTCCTTTGGCAAGCTTGGGTTTGTCTTTTTTTTAAATCCATGTAAGATCCGTCCAGTTTTAAAACGACTTGCATTAATAGTTTTTTAGATGTAATTGTTTTTTTTTCCACCGTTCATTTCCTTCTACTAATGTTTAAATTTAATCTTATTAATTGTTTGCCGTAATTTTGATCTGGCATGTTTTTGGTGTGGCCATATCTTTTGTTTACCGTGATGCATTGTGGTCTCGTTGTCAGTACATTTGGCGCGGGTCTAAAAACCAGACGTGTTGTGTAATTTGTTGTCAATCCTTTTTTTTTGGCGTGGCCTGAACTCCTGCATGTCGGATCGTGATTACATTCCCGTGCAAATCATCAAGCCCGTTCTCAATATGTTATGCATGTAATATTTATTTTAACCTTTGGGCTGTTAAATTTTATTTTATTTTAAATTAAGTCTTTCGTCTTCTTCGCTTTGCAAGCAAGCATGTTAGGCGCTATCTGGCCTTTTTGTAAAATATTGGTGGTGGATGCATGTTCTTTTTCTGGTGATGATTCTCCTTTACATTTTTAATATTAAACCTTTTTTATTTATTTTTTAATCTTTGGTTGTGGCATTATTTCACCGACGGCAGTTCCGTTGGGTTTTGGGGGATGTTTGTACGATAGCCTGTGTGTGTTGTCCCCTTCTCCATCTTCCTTCCACTCCTTTGGAGCTCTTCTGTTGGGACATGTCATCTGGAGGTGATGTTGCTGCGGTAGTGACCCGGACCCCTGGATACAGGTAAGTTGGCCCATCCACGTTTCCCGTACTCGTCCCATTCTGGTAAGCAAAGCGTTGGTTATCGAGTAACCGACGTGCTGCTGGCCAGTGCCGTTAAATAATGCTAAGGGGGTAGCAATAATAATATAACAATATAGGGATAGGGATATAATAGACCTTCCGTACCATACCCGCTCGTGTAAATAACGTTAAAAAATTCTAGAGTACCCCTTGACCCCTTAAGCGCATTATATGTATTGATGAATATTTCAGCTTAATTTGGATCCGTTATAACCTTATTGTCGTTTGCAATCCTTCACAGTAATGTAATAAAAGGAATTGCATTGCGTCTTTCAGAAATAGTTAGAGCTCTGAGATTCTGTTGCCATTGTTACCGGCATGCATTCCTTCATTAATTTATTAAGTGAAATTAGTTTTTTGGGAATATCTCAAAAACTGTTGGTTTTAGGGCCTTAAAATGTGGTTTTCGGGGTCCTTTTAGGGCCCCCGAGTTTCGTTCCTCACATTGAGGGGCTGAAAATGAGCTTTGTCTCACCCTTCTACGCTTATTTCAGCATGTATTTTAAGGGGCTAGGTCCCCTGTTATGAGAGGTACGGGGAAGAGTTACATCAATGATTAGTGTCGTGCCTCTGATGGATATCTGTATCAAATTTTACGTTAATCCACCCAGCCGTTCTCAAGTTATAAGGACACAAAAATTGTCCACTGACAAACAGACAGACAAAAAATATTTTTGCGTGCATCCGTCACAAAACAGTCCGAAACGGGAAAATATGTCAAATTTCCGTGGAAATGCAGAAAAAAAGACAAACATTCATTTTTAGCCTCCTTTCGATTTTTGCAAAAAAATGAAAGTAGACTTATGAGATTAACACAGGGCGAAAAATTGTGTGTCTGTCTGTGTGTCTGTGTGTGTGTGTGTGTGTGAGTGTGTGTGTGTGTGTGAGTGTGTGTACTCTGAATGTATGCCCCCCCCCTCTCAATTCGAACACGGTGAATCCGAATTGAACGAAATTTGGTACAGAGGTAGCACTAGCAAAGGGCACCTCAGTGTCATGTTTCATATCGCCGCCATCTTGACGAAAACGTAATGGTGACCACCCAAATGTTGAAAGCTTTAATCAAATTACGACCAAACCAATCATCTGATCCCTACCAATTTTTGCAAAATTATACCACTTCATCATACTAATATATAAAAATGAGATGGTGTGTGTCTGTCTTTCTGTCTGTCTGTCTGTCTGTTACCTAATAACGCAAGAACCACTGGTCCGATTTAAATGAAATTTTGCATGGATGTAGCTGAAATACCAGGTTTACATATAGGATACTTTTAATTTCGATATTTTGCACTATTAAGAAATGGCGACCATTTTAGTGACGTCACTACACCCTTTGGTTTCAAAATTTCATATTTCCATTTCAAATAAAAAGAGAACGCTAAGAAATAGCAAACTTTTGATGGTATACACGAGCTTTAGCATTTAATTTTCTATCCAAAAGGTTCTTATCACTTTTCGTGTATCTCCGACGGTTAGCGAGTATAACCTAAATTTGTGCAATAAAACAAGGTCAACACCGAGCGGTGCAGTATATCCCTATATATATAAATAGAAAATTTGTCTGGTTTTTTTTTCTGATTTTCTACGGAAATTTGAGTTATTTACACGTTTCAGACTGTTTTATGATAGATGCGCGCGAAAATAATGTTTTGGTCTGTCTGTTTGTTTGATTGTCTGTGGACAAATTTGTTCCCTTATAACTCGAGAACGGCTGGGTGTATCAACGTAAAATTTGGTACAGATATCCATCAGAGGCACGACACTAATCATTGATGTAACCCTTCTCCGTACCTCTCATAAAAGGGGGCCTACCCCCTTAAAATGCATGCTGAAATAGGAGTAGAAGGACGAGACAAAAATCATTTTCAGCCCCTCGATGTGAAGGACAAAACTCGGGGGCTCTGAAGGGTCCCCGAAATCCACATTTTAAGGCCCTAAATCCAACCGTTTTTGAGATATTCCCAGAAAACTAATTTCATTTAATAAACTAATGAACGAATACAAGCCGGTAACCATGGCAACAGATTCTCAGAGGTCCATCTATTGCTGTAAGACGCAATGCAATTACATTAATTACATTGGTGTGAAAGTTTGCAAACGGCTAGAAGGTTATCACGGAACCAAATTAAGCTGTAGAATTCATCAATACGTATAATGCGCTTAAGGGGGTCAAGGGGTACAGTAGAATTTTTTCACGCGATGTGGACGGCAGGTCTATTATATTCCTATCCCTATATTATATTATTATTATTATATTATGGCGTACAACGAGGAGACAAAGCCCCCTCGGTGCCAGAAACAAAACTTGGGAGCCCTAAAGAGTCCTCGAAAACTACATTATAAGGCCCTAAAACCAAAAGTATCTGAAATATTCCCAGAAAACTAATTAAATTTAACAAACTAATGAAGGAATGGAAATCGCTAACCATGACAATATTATCTCAAAGGGTGGCATCCAACTTTCCATCTATTTCTGTAAGAAGTAATGTCACTCTATTTATTACATTTCTGTGAAAGTTTGCAAATGGCTATACGGTTATCACGGTTATCACGGTTATCACGGAACCAACGTAGACTGTATAATTCATCAATGCAATTTAGGGGGTCAAGGGGTAACCTAGATTTTTTTCATGCAATTTTCACTTGCGACATATAGTACAGAAGGACTATTATATCTCCAAACATTTGCAAAGTGAAATGCCATGCCCTGTGGTTCAGATTCCACGTAAAATGTAGGTCCCGTGGCTTATGATCTCGAGATTAATGGTCACGTAAAACTACAATCATCCTTTATATCTCCAAACAGCAACATTATTTTCAAAAATTCCTGAATTGAATCAGCATTTTTTGCGGCTTTTAGGAATTTGGGCCATTTGAGACTAAAGAACCTGAATTTTCATGCACCACAAGCCTTTATAATTTATGAAAGAGGTCTTCCTGTGTATGTGGACCTAACACAACGTAGAGGGCCATTTTTTATGTGAGGTGTATTGCGTTTCGTCTACAAGTCTTTCAATTCTATTTCACGTCAAGAAGTACAAGTTAGGTGAATTTAGTTTGAGAGCAAATTTTAACTAATCTTTCTTTTGTCGACATACGGGTTCATCGTAAGGATGATTTTGTTTGATACTGTATGGCAGATATACCCATATTTGGATATCTGGGTGATTGTTGTAGACAATAGAATAGTCTGTCTGTCTTTCTGTGTATCTTTAGGTACGCCTATAAATCGTGTTCGTAGGCGTGGTGCATCGTGAAATTAGGTATGGTAAACATGAGTCAATACACCAATCATTTATAAAACTCCTCACCGTACTTTTGAAACAGTAGAAGGGTGGATATAGGGAAAATCTTCTCAAAATACATGCTAAAATAGGCGAAATACAAAAAAATTATCCTAGAAGGACGATCAACGCATATGTTGCGCTTCTCAATGTGAGACACAAAATTCGCGAGTCTATAAGGGGTCTCCGAAAACCACATTTTAAGGCCCTTAAATTAACAGTGTGTGTGGTATTCCCTGAAAACTAACTTCGTTCTGATAAACTTATGAAGGAATGAAAAACCGCTAACCATTGCAACAGTAGCTCAATTGATAATGTCTGGTGTTAATATATAACACCGTTCGAAGGACGGGTACTTCTGCTATACTAATATATAAAAATGAGATGGTGTGTGTCTGTCTTTCTGTCTGTCTGTGTGCTACTCAATAACGCAAGAACCACTGGTCCGATTTAAATGAAATTTTGCATGGATGTAGCTGATTTACCAGGTTTACATATAGGATACATTTTATTTCGATAATTTGCACTATTAAAAATGGCGACCATTTTAGTGACGTCACTACACACTTTAATCAAAACTTCATATTTCCTTATCAAATAAAAAGAGAACGCTAAGAAATAGCAAACTTTTGACGGTACATACGAGCTTCACTTTTCGTTTATCTCCAACGGTTAGCGAGTAAAACCCACATTTATGACGTCACTACACCCTTTGGTTTCAAAATTTGATATTTCCATTTCAAATAAAAAGAGAACGCTAAGAAATAGCAACCTTTTGATGGCATACATGAGCTTTAACATTCAATTTTCTATCCAAAAGGTCCTTAACACTTTTCGTGTATCTCCAACGGTTAGCGAGTAAATCCTAAATTTGTGCAATAAAACACGGTCAACACCAAGCCGTGCAGTATATCTCTACATATATAAATAGAAAATTTGTCTGTTTTTTTTCTGAATTTCTACGGAAATTTGAGTTATTTACACGTTTCAGACTGTTTTATGATAGATGCGCGCGAAAATAATGTTTTGGTCTGTCTGTCTGTCTGTCTGTTTGTTTGATTGTGGACAACTTTGTTCCCTTATAAATCGAGAACGGCTGGGTGTATCAACGCAAAATTTGGTACAGATATCCATCAGAGGCACGACACTAATCATTGATGTATCTCTTCTCTGTACCTATCATAAAAGGGGGCATACCCCCTTAAAATACATGCTGAAATAGGAGTAGAAGGACGAGAGAAAGCCCATTTTCAGCCCCTCAATGTGAGAGATAACATTCGGGGGCCCTAAAAACACATTTTAAGGTCCTACGTCCAACCGTTTTTGAGATATTCCCAGAAAACTAATTTAATTTAATAAACTACTGAACGAATGCAAGCCGATAACCATGGCAACAGATTCTCAGAGGTCCATCTATTGCTGTAAGACGCAATGCAATTCCATTAAATACATTAGTGTGAAAGTTTGCAAACGGCTAGATGGTTATTATGGAACCAAATTAAGCTGTAAATTTCATCAATATGTAAAATGCGCTTAAGGGGGTCAAGGGGTAGTCTAGAATTTTTTCACGCGATCTACACCTGCGGGTGTGGTATGGCAGGTCTATTATATTCCTATCCCTATATTATATTATTATTATTATTATTATTATTATTATTATTATTATTATTATATTATGGCGTACAACGACGAGACAAAGCCCCTCGGTGCCAGAAATAAAACTCTAGGGTCCTCGAAAACTACATTATAAGGCTCTTAAACCAACAGTTTCTGAAACATTCCCAGAAAACTAATTAAATTTAATTTAACAAACTAATGAAGGAATGCAAATCCGTAACCATGACAACATTATCTCAAGGAGTGGCATCCAACTTTCCATCTATTTCAGTAAGAAGCAATTTATTACATTTATTATATTTCTGTGAAAGTTTGCAAATATAAGGTTATCACGGAACCAACGTAGACTGTATAATTCACCAATGCAATTAAGGGGGTCAAGGGGTAATCTAGGATTTTTTCATGCAATTTTCACGTGTGACATATAGTACAGAAGGTCTATTATATCTCCAAACAACAACATTATTTTCAAAAATTCCTGAATTGAATCAGCATTTTTTGCGGCTTTTAGGAATTTGGGCCATTTGAGACTAAAGAACCTGAATTTTCATGCACCACAAGCTTTTATAATTTATGATAGAGGTCTTCCTGTGTATGGGGACCCAACACAACGTAGAGGGTCAGTTTTTATGTGACGTGTATTGCGTTTCATCTACAAGACTTTCAATTCTATTTCATGTCAGGAAGTACACGTTAGGTGAATTTAGTTTGAGAGCACATTTCAACTAATCTTTTTTCTTTTCTTTTTTTTTGTCGACATACGGGTTCATCGTAAGGATGATTTTCTTTGATACTGTGTGGTAGATATACCCATATTTGGATTTCTGGGTGATATGTTGTAGACAATAGAATTGTCTGTCTGTCTTTCTGTGTATCCTTATGTACGCCTATAACTCATGTTCGGATGCTTGGTGCATCGTAAAATTAGGTATGGTAAACATGAGTCAATACACCAATCATTTATAAAACTCTTCACCGTACTTTTCATACAGTAGAAGGGTGGAAATTGGGAAAAACTTCTCAAAATACATGCTAAAATAGGCGAAATATAAAAATTATCCTAGAAGGACGACCAAAGCATATGTTGCACTTCTCAATGTGAGACAAAAAATTCGCGAGTCTATAAAGGATCTCCGAAAACCACATTATAAGGCCCTTAAATTAACAGTGTGTGTGATTTCCCAAAAAATTAACTTCGTTCTGATAAACTTATGAAGGAATTACAAGCCGATAACCATTGCAACAGTAGCTCAATTGATAATGTCTGGTGCGTCTCTAAAAGCAACAGTACTTAAAAGGGATGTAACACCAATAACATTGTTATTATTATTATTATTATAATGTCTGGTGTTAACACCGAACACCGTTCGAAGAACGGGTACTTCTGCTAGTATTACATATTTTTGACCAATCTACAAGGTCATCAGCCCAATAATTTGCGGATGGCGGCCATGTTTGTGTGCAAATCGATTTCCCCTATCTATTCAAACACGGTCAAACCGAATGGAACGAAATTTGGTACAGAGGTAGCACTGGCAAAGGCCACCTCAGTGTCATGTTTCATATCGCCGCCATCTTGACGAAAACGTAATGGTGACCACCCAAATGTTGAAAGCTTAAATCAAATTACGACCAAACCAATCATCTGATCCCTACCAATTTTTGCAACATTATACCGTTTCATATTACATATTTTTGACCAATCTACACGGTCATCTGCCCGATCATTTGCGGATGGCGGCCATGTGTGTGTGTTAATAGATTCCCCCTTATCTATTCAAACACGGTGAAACCAAATTGAACGAAATTTGGTACAGAGGTAGCTCTAGTAAAGGGCACCTCATATTCATGTTTTATATCGCCGCCATCTTGACGGAAACGTAATGGCGGCCACCCAAATGTTAAAAGCTTAAATCAAATTACGGCCACCCTAATCATCTGATCTCTACTAAATCTTGCAACAGCATACCTTTATGTGGTAAGCATTTTATGACCAAACGACAAGGTCATCAGCCCAATAGTTTACAGATAGCGGTCATGTATGTGTGCGAATCGATTCCCCCGATCAATTCAGACAAGGTGAAACCGAATTGAACGAAATTTGGTACAGAGGTAGCACTTTCAAAAGGCAACTCAGTGTCATGTTTTATATCGTCGCCATCTTGACGGAAACGTAATGGCGGCCACCCAAATTTTAAATGATTAAATCAAATTACGACCAACCTAATAATCTGATCTCCAGCAAATTTTGCAACAACATACCTTTTTGTGGGAAGCATCTTTTGACTGAAATACAAGGTTATCAGCCCAATAGTTTGCAGATAGCAGCCATGTATGTGTGCAAATCGATTGACCATATCAATTCAAACACGATGAAACCGAATTGTTTGAAATTTTGTACACAGGTAGCACTAGCAAAGGGCACCTCATATTCATGTTTAATATCCGTCCTAGGCGAAACCCCACACAAGACACAGCACAAACCTAGAAGAAATGCAGAGTTTTAAAACAGACAAACTTTCATTTTTATATATATATAGTGATATTATTTTTAATAATAAAAATAATAATAATAAGGTAATTCGAATAGCATTCGGAGAGACTTTGTTCAGGTCTTAAGACTTGACACACATAGCCGGACGTCATGATGAGGACCAGATGAATTATGACGACGTCATAAACATCCAGTCCGCAAATAAGGGTAATCGACCTTATTAGAATAAAGTCCTCACGGTCTGATTGAAGATCGAAGCTGGGACTCTTCGTGCCAAAGTCTTACGTCCTAGCGACTTAGATATGGGGCCGGAAATATTTAGTGTGGCCACACTAGCCTGGTGCAAGTCTTCGGATTTGGCACCGCATGGGTAACTTGCATATCAACGATACCGTTCCAGAGGTTCAAACAGCATTTATATAAGATGGTATATTGGCTTTCACGGCCAAGGAATTAAAACTCAGCAATATTTCTGGGTTTATGCCGTGTCTTGTGTGGGGTTTCGGCTAGGAACACCAAGATAGGCTCATCAGCGGACTCTTAATGTCCCCGCCCAGACTCCCACAGGAGTTGCGAACTGTGCAATACCTCCCTTCTTATGAAGCGCGCCTGCGCTCCTTTACTGTGAGAGCTAAAATCTCAAGCAGCCTTTCACTGCCAAGGAATTAAAACTCAGCTATTGAGCCTATCCTGGTGTTCCTAGGCGAAAGCCCACACAAGACATGGCGTAAATCTAGAAAAATTGCTGAGTTTTAACAATTATTTAATATGGCAGTGCCAAACAAGGAATCTGGTCCTCCGGGAATTAAGTCGACACACTAAAGACAAAACCATGAGGCGTACGTTTAGGGAATGATGATTATTATTTACTTAGGGGTTCTAACATCTGTATTATCGGCCCCTAATGGTTTGTGTGGTCATGAAACTGAAAATGAAAGTATTGAATACAACTAACTACACAATTACAACTTAACTAAGTACCGACTTTTATACTAGAAGTTGGATTGGAAATCAAACAGAGAAGAATAAGGCAAATAAAAATGACAGGAGGAAAGGAAATGCTCGCAATCTTCGAGGAATGAAAATTAAAGTGCTTGGAAGAAAGGAGAGCCAAGGAAGGCAGATACGAAAGTGAAAGAAGAGAGGGTCTGTCCCAATGGCAATGGAAAAAGTGGAAAACCCGGACTCGGTTCAGGAATCCCACGGATTTGCCAACTCCCGAACTCACCAGTTGCGAGTCCTTGAGAGTGTAGCACTGTCAGAGGTGCACACACCCTGCCTCCTTTAGGGCCTTGAGCAGAAGTCAGGAGATACCATTAAAAGAGAAAGAAGAGGTCTGACCCCTCGAATAATGAGGGTATCAGGAACGATGAAACAAAGGTCAATTAAGGCGGGAAAGTGAAAGACTCCCTAGGCTTAGAATACTCAAATACCGTCGGGGTCGGAAGAGATCAAGAATTGACCTAGGAAGGTTGACAGGAAAGATGATAGAGAGGAGCCCAGCTCAAGTAAGAGGAAGCAATGCCAGACTCAGTGACGTCCAGTGGTCGTCAACCCATGTCCCACAAGTTGTGAGTCCCTAGGAGAATTTAGGGAATAGTAAGGATTTTATATTGTAGAAGTGAAACTATATTTCACAGGAATGTGGCCCAGTTTATTACTCATTGGATGGTTGGTTGGTTCCTCAGTTTAGGGGCTGTGACAACGCGGTCATGTAGCCCCGTGTACTTTGGGTGTGTGTAGATTTTTTCTGATAACCGGTGTTAATCGTCATGGCTGTATTAGTGTGCGTTATCTGTTTTTAATTCAAGTAAGGACTGCAGACATTCAATATTAAGTAGTTCCTACTTTTGCCTCCAAACGCCACCGTCGACGACAACTAGTTGTGAACTGGGTTACTAGATGTGACCGCAGTCGGCTACTGGTGAAAAGCCTTGGAACCTAAGAGCATTAGTCAAATGCAACCTATAATTTAGCTTCACACAAATGTAATCAGTGGAAGGTACTTTTACATGCCATAAATCTATGACATGAGACAGGCGGCTTTACTTCCCTTCTGAAGGAATTATTACTCATTACCGACAACAGTGGCTACGCTGGATAAAGTGCAGCGTTAGGTCATGGGGCCAAGCTCTCTGCTGACTCGGTAGACGCGTGGGTTCGAGCCCCACCGTCGGCCGTCCTTGAAATGGTTTTCCGTGATTTCCCATTTTCAACACCAGGAAAATGCTGGGACGGTACCTTCTGACAGGCCACGGCCGCTTTCTTCCACATCCTTGCCCAGTTTCATTCTTCTTCATCCATTCCATCTCTCATCCTGACGCGCAGGTCGCCAACGGGCGTCATCTAGAAAGACCTGCACTCGGACTCTCAGGAGGCCACACGACAAAAAAAATAATTCATTGTTGGTATAATTTATTCATTTCAGGGATTGGAATATCTTGGCCATCAGCCCCGTGTAATAAATGTGTGCAGGCTAACGTTGTCTGATAATCACTGAATTACTGTGTGCAACAGTATTAGGGACAGACATGGATAAGGTCCCTCAGGATTTTCTGTAAGTTACTATCCCGGCATTTACCTGGATGAAGTGTGAAAAAACCTTGTGAAAAACCACACTCAGGAAAACGACTGTCAACTCAGGAACTCTAACCTCTAAACTCCGGGCTTGCTGCAACTCCCGCTCGTAGTGTTACTTATTGAGCACACCTTATACGTGGTTAAGCTCTAGCTACAAGCATGTGATGTTCCGCGCGTATAATTGTTTCTTCTGGCAGGCATCACGTCATCGTCCACGGTATATAGAAACACACTAAGCCATCATTACGCAAATTATATATTAAAAATTAATGTGGAGATGGTACTAGAAGACGAGCGGATAGCGGTTTAGCCTTCGACCTTCAGGTCATCGGTTTAAACCTGTCCTAAGTGAATGAGAAAGGCTGACTCATTGGAGCCTGGGCGTATACTTAGCCTTCTTAGTGCAACTACAAAATGAATACACTGTTATTTTCATGAACATCTTCTCAATATTAGTTCTTAACACTGGGGATAAATAATAGAACTTCAATTTGGATCATTGTAAAATAAATAAATAAATAAATAAAATAATTATTTAAGTAAAGAAATTGATTCTGATAAATTTGTCTCAGTCTTTACATGAATATATTAATGTTGAAAGTGCAAATAGATCCCCACTAAATTGAGAAGTCTTTGTTATTATTTGTCCTTGTGATGGCTGTATTAGGGTGTGTTATCTGTTTTTAAATCAAAGTAAGGATTGCAGACATTCAATTTTCAAGTAGTTCCTACTTTTGCCACCAAACGCCACCGTCGACGACAACTAGTTGTGAACTTGGTTACTAGAAGTCCCGTGAGAGCCAATACACTATCTTTTTGGAAGCCTTTATAGGGAGGTCAGAGGCTGCTTGAGCGTTTAGCTCTCGCAGTAAAGAAGCTCAGGTGCGCTTCATAAGAAGGGAGGTTGTGCACAGTTCGCTACTCCTTTGGGGATCCCGGCTTGGACACCAAGAGCCCGCTGATGAGCCTATCTTGGCATTCCTAGGCGAAACCCCACAAAAGACACGGCATAAACCTAGAAATATTGCTGAGTTTTAATTCCTTGGCCATAAAAGCCAATAAACCATCTTATACGAGGGTCATTCCGTAATTCATGGCAACTATGTAAAGCCTATAACTTTCGATAATGCTACAGCATGGGAAATCCACGATGTGCATTGAACCATTTAGGCCGTAATTGACGTAATAAATATGATGCAGGAATTCACCTTCAATGTGTTTTCTTTACTCATACAGAGTTAAAAACATCTTGCTGACTTTAAGTCAAAAATTGTACGAATAAAGAGCAAGTAGTCAAATTTATAAGTAAATAAGAATACAGGCTATATTAGTGTTAAACCGTGTTCAGTGAAGCAGCACGAAATACAGGGTGATTCTTATTAACGTTTAAAACTCTCTGTAGCGACGTAGATGGCATTGAGACGAGTAATTTGATATAGGACACTTAGGGTCGCAAGTGTCCGGAAATACCTTGAAAGTGAACCACAACTGTTAAACGTATGACGTCATCAGGTGACGGCTATGCTCGAGCCGTCAGGCCCGGGCTCCCTTACGCACACCAAAGCAAACGTTGAATGTCATATCACTCTTGTTCCGAGTCTGCGTGTGCTAGTTGGGCGCGTGGGGTTCGAGGTTCAAATCCGGGGCCTATCTATCAGCTTTCGTTGTTCTTTCTCTTCTCCTTTCTTGTGGATGCAGGACACGGAGCCAGAGTGATATGACATTCAACGTTTGCTTTGGATGCTTTGGTGTGCGTCAGAGTGCACAGGCCTGACCGCTCGAGCTGAGCCGTCACCTGATGACGTCATATGTTTAACAGTTGTGGTACACTTTTAAGGTATTTCCGGACACTTGCGACCCTAAGTGTCCTATATCAAATTACTCGTCTCAATGCCATCCACGTCGCTACAGAGAGTTTTAAACGTTAATAAGAATCATCCTGTATAAAGGAATTAAATGAAACGTAGGTAGTTAGAATGTACAGAAACTGTTTCCTTTTTCAATCTGCCACATACCAAAGTCAAAAATTCAAGCTTGTTCATTTATCCCTATAATGAATATATTACATGCTGAATCCAAACCTTATTTCATTTCATTTCTATCCTACAAAACAGCGTGAAATCTTGTTTGAAAAGTAAATTGGATTCAGAGAAAAATGTTTTGTATGTCATGATTACCTTTCCATGTTAAAATATACTTCTATGCCCAAGGTCACGGGATCAAACCTGGCCGAAGTCGTCGGATTTTTTAATAGCGATAACAATCCCTAAGTATGCCTTCCTTCGCAGGGGATATAAATTCCAGTGGGCCCATATCATAGATTTATGGCATGTAAAAGAACCATCCACTAATTACCCTTGTGTGAAGTTAAATTGTAGGTTAGATTTGACTAACGCTCTTAAGTTTCAACGTTCGTTGCCAGGAGCTGACTACGGTGCCATCTAGTAACCAAGTTCACAACTAGTTGTCGTTGACGGTAGCATTTGGTAGCAACAGTTGGAACTACTTGAAAATTGAATGTCTACAGTACTTACCTGAATTACTGATAACACACACTAATACAGCCATCATAATTGACACCGGTTATCAGACAGATTCTACATAGGGTAAGCTGTACAGTTATTGGAACTTAAGGACACTAAGCAAATTAAATGAATAACTAGATGAAACCCGTCAAAACATGACGGACAATGGAAAACAAAATTACTGAAGAAGCTTCTTATATAAGTTACATTCTTTGTACGATTACTTTTTAGCACTATTGCAACTTTAAGGGCGTCAAAAGATAGCACTCTCAGCATTGCAATATATTGCTGGTCATGACTGAAAACGTGATTAGGTCATCATCATCTTGCACAGTTTCCAGCCACTGGCCGGGTCTGTTTGGAACACAAGTCTCTCCAACGTCTTCTGTCTTCCCACCATCTCTCAGCCTCCACCCTTGTCCAGTCTTCTCCTCTCTTCTTCACGATTTCTTCCTCCCCCTTCAGCCACCTGTCTCTCGGTCTCCCTCTTGGTCTCTTTCCTTCCCACTTCGTCTCGTGTATCCTGCTGGGTATCCTCTTCTCCTCCATTCGTTTTACATGTCCATACCATCTAAGTCTAGATTTCTCTATACCAGTCTGTAATGGTTCATCCTTCATTAATTCTCCGGTCCTCTCATTTCTTATTCTGTCCATCTTTGTAGCTCCAATACTGCTTCTCAAGAACCTCATCTCACTGGCCTGTATTTTGCTCTTCTCCCTTCCTTTCATAACCCAGGTCTCCGAGGCATACGTCAGGATAGGGACATTGTACGTCCGATATATGATCTTTTTGCTGTTCTGAGGGACATTCTTGCTCCATAACATGCTTCTCACACTCCTCCGGAATGCTTCTGCCTATCTCCCCCGCTCATTTATTTCTCTATCGTTTCTTCCATTCTCTTGTATCAGGCTTCCCAGATACTTGAAACTCTCCAATTCCTTCGGCTGTTCCCCACCAATTGTTATTTCCGTTGTGGTTCTTTCCTTCTTCCTTGTGTGATCACCATCTCACTCTTATTTATGCTAAATTTCATCCCATAACCTTGTATTATTCCTTCCCACACGTCCAACTGTTCCTGTACCTCCTCCTCCTTGTTTCCCCAAATCATCAAATCATCTGCAAGCACCATTGCTTTCATCTTTCCTTCCCCAATTACTTGTGCCACTCGGGTCATTATGTCATCCATCACCACAATGAAAAGTAACGGTGACAGTGCACTTCCTTGTTTCAGGCCGTTTCTCTGTTCCAACCAGTCCGATCTCTCTCCTCCCACTTTCACACAGCTCACGCTTCCCTTGTACATCTCCTTTATCTTCCTTATAGTCCATTTTTATATTCCTCTATCCTCCAGGGACTTCCATACTTTGTTTCTGCATACACTGTCATATGCTTTCTCAATGTCCAGAAAGGTCATCAGTAGATCTGTTCCATACTCATAGTGCTGTTCTTGTAACTGCCTTACAGCAAAAATCAAATCCACTGTGGACCTTCCTGATCTGAAGCCATGTTGTTCTTCCCTCATCCCTCCTTCTATCCTTGTCCTAATTCTCCTTTCCAAAACTTTCTCAAACAACTTTGCACAATGACTCATCAGTGTTATTCCCCGATAGTTTCTGCATTCTGTTCTACTACCTTTCTTGAAGATCGGGACAATTATTCCCTTTTTCCAGTCCTCTGGGGTCTTCCTTTCCTTCCATGCTGTCTTCATCACTCGGTACAACCATTGTATCCCCACCTCTCCTGCTGCTCTCACCATCTCCACACTCAACTCATCCACACCCGGTGCCTTCCCTCCTTTCATCTTCCTCACTGCATCTTCCACTTCTTTCCATGTTAAGTCCTTTTCTATTTGCAGTTCATCTACTGTACCTCTTCCCCGATTTCTTCCTCCTCGCCGTGGTTTCCATTTGGGTTCAGGAGTTCTTCAAAATATTATTTCCACATTTTCTTCAGTTCTTCCCTATTTTCTATCTCTTGTCCCCTTTTGTTCACAATTCTAACATAATCCGTAGGATCCTTCCGCCTCTTATCTTTACCATCCCAAACAGGACCTTTTTTGCACCTTCACTATCCTGCTGGTCATGACTGAAAACGTGATGAGGTAAATAGCCCAATACGTTCAAGAGTTTCTCCTTGAGCTTGATTGATTTTGATAAAGTAGGCCGAGCGAATAGGAAATTGTTGCCTATTAAAAGAAAATGTACTGTAGGCTACCTGTAAGTGTTTTATCGTAAGGTGTTAAATCAAGTCGTAGGATTTGAGCTCTCTGCCTATTATTACTGCACCTATTATATCCGAATCCAAGCGATTTCTTACAATTAATATATTACCATATATGAGTCCATGGGAAACGTTCAGATTTCTAAGAAGCATATCTACGGCTTAAACGTTCGAAGTATGTGGAGGCGAATCTCTTAATTCCAAGGAATTGAAAAATTCAATAATAGGGAAATGAAGTAGCTGGCTTTCATCTTCAGTATCCAATCTGTTAACGCTGATGTATGTGTTTGAACTGCTGGATATAAGTTCAATGACTTTTAAATTAATATCATTACATTGTTGCAGCTTGGCAAATATTTTATATTCCAGTAGATCAATTTTACCCTCACAACAGTAAAGACCAAAATAACCACGCATAGATTTTACGCAAGAGAAATACAATGTAGAAAAATGTTTACATTTGATCGTCAAGGACCTTACAGTAAACTGTATTGCATAATATCTGGAATTGTTTCTGAAATGGCCTATTTATATTGGATTTTAAATGTGGCTTCGTATTATTCGATAACACTATAGTGTCCTGCAATAACGGAGCCGCTAAATATTAAATGGCAAATAATACTTCCATTGCCGAAATCAACTACGTAGTTAGACTCCGTACTCTAAACAAATAATCATTAAACAATTGTCTTATACAATGAAGTTCAACATGACCGTCCAGAGACTTTCTAACTCAAGTTGGTTGGTGAGGAGAATGCGATGAGACTGATCGCTTAAAATAAATTCCTTATAATTGTTCCTGCCAGCGAAATTTTTTGCGATAGCTTGAAAACGCAGCTCAGAATGACGTTCTTCATTTTGTTATAAACAGTACGAAACTGCTCTAAATAAGCAATTTCCATCACCTGTTATAGGTTATGGCAGTACATTTTGCAGGGGAACATAGAATCACTTCACCAACTACTGGAATGACCATAGGCCTATACTCAATACTCACTTCGATAGTCACCCTAATGGAGGCAGTTTTTGAATTCTATGTCCCGTGCATGTCAAAAATCGTATTAACACATGGAGGCCCACCTATTCTTGTCTATCGCCCCGGAGACCCGGGTTACATTTCCTGCTCTGCCAAGAAATTTAATTCTGGTCTCAGGGCAAAATCGGGGTACATTCAGTCTCTTGAGGTATAACTAAGAAGAGGAAGGTTTAATTCCCACCTCGACAATCTTGGATGTGGTTTTCCGTGGTTTCCCACTTCCACTTAAGGCAAATACCGGGATGGTTCCTAACTTTAGGCCTTGGCCGTCTCCTTGCCATTTACCACCTTAATTACAAATACACACAGTAATGCAGCCATCACAATAACACAGGTTATCAGAAGAAAGTTTCACACATGCACACCCAAGTACACGGGGCTGAGTGACCAAGATGTCGGAGTCCTTCAAACGAATTATATTTGCCAAGTGTCTCTCATGGCGAAAGCAATTGTGGAGACGCGCGTGTGCCTGGAAAACTACTTTTTTCTTTAATATCGACGATGCATAATTATAACTTTTAGTCTAGGACGCTAATAACTTGACCACCGAAGCATTGGGAAGAAATTGCAATATTAAGGTACATAAACAACCTAGCCTACACATTCAACTGTCAGTTAATGTTCCTCAACATTTCCCTTCTTAAATATTCCCCTCCTTTATAATTTTCCATCACGTGAAAACATGCCATGTCTTGTGTTTTAAATATATCGATGCAATGGTGTTGCCATCTGCTGTCAGTTAATGGAACTATATGGGCGAATTACTGCCATCTGTTGTCAGTTATAGGAACTGATTGCAGATATTTAAACGGCGTACTGCGGACAACAGTTTGCTCTTTTGATTACATGCTGCAATGCAATGGTAAAACGAAAATAAAACGTATTTAGAGGGAATGTAGAAATAAGTATCTTTAACAGACATAAAACCTTACTGTTACTCCTTGATTAAACAATATTTCAGTGGTAAAAAAAAAAAAAACTGGCGAGGGCTAGGATCGAACCGGCGCTTCATGGAACCACAGTCAGTCGCCTTAACCACATGGCTACTCACGCACTCATGTGTAGTAGCAGACGCAGCCATTCATTATATTCAAAAGCCGCTGTTTGAAGGAAATAATCAATTTCATTATCCAAATAAATCAATGTTGCACATTCGTATACGTTCATACTGTTATTATACTTTATTGTCAGAACTTGGTTAATGTATGTTTTCAATTACATGGAAGCTTATTAAATAACTTACATTTTAATGGAATTCTCACCGCCATTTTGTCATGACCTCAGGCGGATTGTGCGCATGCGTGAGGGCCAAGAATTCTGCTATTTTCTATATTAATTCAAAAATATACCGAGAGGGAATGTAGAAATATGTATCTTTAACAGACATAAAACCTTACTAGTTGTAACCCGTCAAAACATGACGGTCAATAGAAAAATATTTACTGAAGAATTTTCTTATATAGGCCTACTGTACATTCTTTGTACGATTATTTTTTAACTCTATTGAAACTATGAGGGCGTCAAAAGATTGCACTCTCAACATTGCAAAATACTGCTGGCCATGACTGAAAAATTGTTGGGGCAAATTGAGGCCTATACGTTCCAGAGTTTCCCCTTGAGCTTTATTGATTGTGATAAAGTATGCCAAATGAATTGGAAAATATTGCTTCTTAAAAGAAAATGATAGTGTTTTATCGGATGGTGTTAAATCAAGTCGAAGGATTAGACATCTCTGCCTAATTTTAACTGCACCTATTATTTCCAAATCCAAGCAATATGGTTGCATTTAGGAGTCCTTGGGAAACGTTCAGATTTCTAAGCAGCATAACGGGCCAAGCGTTTGGAGTATGTGGCGGCCAGTCGTTTAGTTCCAAGGAATTCAAGAACTCTGATGAGTCTAATACAACTGGCCGCAAACCATCGCTTATATTTTTGGAATATAACGAAGAAATGCGATGATGTGCAATTCCATACATTTTAAAACAATGTGGACCGTGTGCGTGTGGCACAGTAACATTGGCACCAAATGAAACGAAGGAAGGAAGCTTGCAGTTTAACGTGACCGTTAATCTCGCGATCATAAGCCACGGGACCTCCGTTTAACGTGGAATCCGAACCACAGGACATGGAATTTCACATCAAAAATCTCACATGCATTGACCGGGAATCGAACCCGATCCGCCTTGGTGAGAGGCATACAGCTTGACCGCTGCGCCATGAAACGAAGGACATAGCATTGTACTGCCGATTAGTCCCTCTGAAATTCCTTGAGATATCATCTCCAGTGAAAAATAATTGTTAAAGCCTGTCAAATATTTTATATTTATTCAGATTAATTTTACCATTACAACAGCAAAGGTCAAAGTAACCAAGTGTAGATTTCTCGCAAGAGAAATACAGTGCAGAACAATGTTTACATTTGTTCGTCAAGGACCCTAAACTGTAACGGCATAGTATCTGGAATTGTTTCTGAAATGCCATATTTATATTGGATTTTAAAAGTGGCTTCGTATTTTTCTCCAATTTCCCACTTTTTTGCGGCTAATGTTCTATTTCGTCAAATGGGTTTATTTATAGCAGCATTTCTGCCCAAATTAACGTCATCTTATATAACACTATAGTGGCCTGCATCAACGTAGCCGCCAAATATTAAATGGCAAATAATAACTTACTTCCATTGCCAAAATCAACTGCGTGGTTAGACCCATTGTTATGCACTCTAAACAAATAATCAATAAACAATAATATTCACATATACAATGAATACTTCCATTCTCAAGTTGGTTGCTGATGAGAATGCGATGAGATTGATCGCCAATAATAAAATCCTTGCAATTTTTGCAATTTGCTTGCAAACGCAACTCAGGATGACGATCTTCATTTTGAAATAAACAGAATGAAATTGCTGTAAATAATGAATTTCCATCACCTTTTTAAGGTACAATACTTTGTATTTCCATGACAGTAAATTATGCAAGGGAGCATAGAATCACTTCGCCTCTACTGGAATGAGCATAGACTCACTTCGCCAGCCACCGTAATGGAGGGAGTTTTAGAATTATATGTTCAGTGCTTGTCAAAGATCGTATTAACACAGGGAAGCCCATTCTTAAGGCTACATTCTGAGCTATTGCCCCGGATTCCAGGTTCGATCCCCGCTCTGCCAAGAAATTTAATTCTGGTCTGAGGACTGGAACGGGGCGCACTCGTGAGGCAAAACTAAGAAGAGCAAAGTTTGATTCCCATCTCAACAATCTTGGATTTGGTTTTCCGTGGTTTCCCACTTCCACTACAGACAAATACCGGGATAGTTCCTAACTTAAAGCCTCGGTCGTTAACTCCCCATTCCCCATATTAATTACAAATGCACACATCAACACAGCCATCACATTAACACAGGTTATCAGAGAAAAGTTTACACTCGCACACCAAAATAGACGGGGCTGAGTGACGACGATGTCTGAGTCCATCAAATGAATTATGTTCGCCAATATGTTAACGCTGATGTATGTGTTTGAACTACTGGATATAAGTTCAATGACTTTAAAATTAATATCATTGCATTGTTGCAGCTTGGCAAATATTTTATATTTCAGCAGATCAATTTTACCATCACAACAGTAAAGGCCAAAGTAACCGCGCGTAGATTTTACGCAAGAGAAATACAATGTAGAACAATGTTTACATTTGATCGTCAAAGACCTTACACTGTACTGCATAACATCTGGAATTGTTTCTGAAATGGCCTATTTATATTGGATTTTAAATGTGGCTTCGTATTATTCGATAACACTATAGTGACCTGCAATATCGGAGCCGCTAAATATTAAATGCCCAAAAATACTTCCATTGCCGAAATCAACTGCCTAGTTAGATTCAGTACTCTAAACAAATAATCATTAAACAACTGTCTTATACAATGAAGTTCAACATGACCGTCCAGAGACTCTCATACTCAAGTTGGTTGGTGAGGAGAATGCGATGAGACTGGTCGCTTACAATAAATTCCTTATAATTGTTCCAGCCAGCGAAATGTTTGGCAATAGCTTGAAAACGCAGCGCAGAATGACGTTCTTCATTTTGATATAAACAGTACAAAACTGCTCTAAATAAGCTATTTCCATCACCTGTTATAGTTTATGGCAGTACATTTTGCAGGGGAACATAGAATAACTTCGCCAACTACTGGAATGAGCATAGGCATATACTCAATACTCACTTCGGCAGTCACCCTAATGGAGGCTGTTTTAGAATTCTATGTCCCGTGCATGTCAAAAATCTATTAACACATGGAAGCCCACCCATTCTTGGCTATCGCCTCGGAGACCCGGGTTACATTTCCTGCTCTGCCAAGAAATTTAATTCTGGTCTGAGGGCAAAAACGGGGCACATTCAGTCTCTAGAGGTATAACTAAGAAGAGGAAGGTTTGATTCCCACCTCGTCAATCTTAGATGTGGTTTTCCGTGGTTTCCCACTTCCACTCAAGGCAAATACCGGGATGGTTCCTAACTTAAGGCCTCGGCCGTCACCTTGCCATTTCCCACCTTAATTACAAATACACAAAGTAATGCAGCTATCACAATAATACGGGTTATCAGAGGAAATTTTACACTTACACACCAAAGTACATGGGGCTGAGTGACAACGATGTCGGAGCCCTTCAAACGAATTATGTTTGCCAAGTGCCTCTCATGGCGAAAGCAACTGTGGACACGCGCCAGGGCCTGGAAAACTACCTTTTCACTAATAATTTAAGAGTATATCGACGATGCATAATTTATAACTTTTAGTCTAGGATGCTACCAACTTGACCACCGAAGCATTGGGAAGAAATTGCAATATTAAAGTACATAAACAACATAGCCTACACACTCAACTGTCAGTTAATGTTCTTCAACGTTTCCCTTCTTAAAAATTCCCCTCTATAACTCTCCATCACTTGAAAACGCGCCATGTTTTGTGTTTTAAATATATCGATGCAATGGTGCTGCCATCTGTTGTTAGTTACTGAAACTATATGGGCGAAGTACTGCCATCGGTTGTCAGTTACTGCAATTGATGGCAGATATTAGCTCTTTTGACCACATGCTGTAATGCAATGGTAAAACGGAAATAAAACTTATTGAGAGGGAATGTAGGAATCTTTAACTGACATAAAACGTTACTAATAATCCTTGATAAAACAATATTTAACTATCACGTGAAAACTCGCCATCAAGGCCATGCCTTGTGTTTTAAATATATCGACGCAATCTGCTCTCAGTTACTGGAACTATATTGGCGAGGTACTGCCATCTGTTGTCTGTTACTGGAACTGATTGCAGATATTCAAACGACGTATTGAGGACATGCTGTAATGCAATGGTAAAACGGAAATAAAACGTGTTGAGAAAATGTGTAGAAATATGTATCTTTAACTGACATAAAACCTTACTAATACTCCTTGATAAAACAATATTTCAGTGGCCAAAAAAAAAAAAATACTGGCGAGAGTTGGGATCGAACCTGCGATCCTTGGATCCACAGTCAATCGCCTTAACCAAATAGCCACTCGCGCACTCACATTTAGATGCAGACGCAACCATTCACTATCTTCAAAAGCCGCTATCTGAAGAAAATAATCCAATTCATTATCAATAAAATCAATATACATTCGTATATGTTCATACTGTTATTATATTGTATTCTCAGAACTTGGTTAATGTATGTTTTCAATTACATGGAAGCTTATTAAATAACTTACATTTTAATGGACTTCTCACCGCCATTTTGTCATGAGCCCAGGCGGATTGTGCGCATGCGTGAGGGTTGAGAATTCTGCTATTTTCTATATTTATTTAAAAATATACCGTAATATATTTGTTTATTTTAGAGACACTCTGCAAATCTACAGGCCAAGAGCTTTCGTTAGAGTGCTCTACGAAGTAAATTGGTTCTGTCGTTCTCTCTATCTCGTGATAACAAAAATCACCTTACTGTTTTAAATATATAGACTAATACTCCTTGATTAAACAATATTTCAGTGGTAAAAAAAAAATATATATATCGGCGATGGCTGGGATCGAACCGGTGAACCTTGGAACCACAGTCTGTCGCCTTAACCACATAGCTACACGCGCACTCTTGGTCACCAGCAGTCGCAGCCGTTCTTTATCATTAAAAGCCGCTGTCTGAAGAAAATAATCCATTTCATTATCCAAATAAATCAATGTTGCACATTCGTATACGTTCATACTGTTATTATATTTTACTGTCAGAACTTGGTTAATGTATGTTTTCAATTACATGCAAGCTTATTAAATAACTTACATTTTAATGGACTTCTCACCGCCATTTTGTCATGACCCCCAGGCGGATTGTGCGCATGCGTGAGGGCCTAGAATTCTGCTATATTCTATATTAATTTAAAAATATACCGTAATATATTTGTTTATTTTAGAGACACTCTGCAAATCTGCATGCCAAGAGCTTTCGTTAGAATGTCTTACGAAGCCAATCGGTTAAGTCGTTTTCACAATCTCGTGTGTACAAAAAACAGCTTAGTGTTTTAAATATATAGATTTTGAACAGAAAATCTGCTGTTATTTGTCTCATTTTTGTCTCATATTCTGTACATTATGAAAATTGATTATAAATATTAAGAAACTAAATATAGAGCCTTAACATATTATAAATCGGTTATGAAAAGTTAAGTGAGCAAACGGACAGTACTTGGCACATACATTTAGTTGTTAGCACCTTGGTCAGGTACAGTTCTTGGCACCTTTATTTTCTTTGTGTGCCTCCTGTATTTTTAATAAAACATGTAGAACAATATTATTTTCCACTAGAAAGGCATTGCTCACGACCTTAGACATGTAACAAGACTGTGAAAACCAAAATCACAGTTATTGGCACAGCGTGCCAAGTACTGAATATTATCGTTATTTTTAATACAGTAATTGGCACCCCCATTACACAGAATAATTATAGGTAAGAGTGCTTCATAAACACAGAACAAATACATTAAGGCGTATTCAACATATTTTCACACTTGCCCTTAAAATACAGTTTGTATACTGAGCTCCAAACATCGAAGTTTGGAACTAGTGACGTGAACAAAACTGTAAGATGTCAACAAAATATCAGCAGTAATGAACAACACCAACTTGTTCCAACATTCACTTCAAATCTGTTCACCTGGTGGCAGTAAGATGAAGTATAGAGGCCAAGGAGTAATAGAATGGAAAGATAAAACACTCTGTGGCATTGTTATTGTTGTAAAAATACAATTATATTCAAATAAATGCAAGCAGTGCCAATAACTGTCAGAGTGCCAATGACTGTACAGTTTACCATACATCGAAAGTATACGGGGCTACATGACCGGGATGTCACATCCCCTAAGCTGAGGACCCAACCAACCATTACTTTGTCGCATCACATTCAGGAAATGTCGTACTTAAGCTGAAGGTAACTGATATGAGGGTTGCAGAAATGATTGTGGGACAAATAGATAGGAGCAATGGCAGGAAAGTACTCGTAAAGAAGCGACCAAATGAAGCATCAGCAAAAAGGGTACTGGGTGGACGCGGTAAGAAATATACTGGACAGATTAGGAATGGGGCGCTCATGGGATAGGGCCTGATCAGGGAATGCAATGAAATCAAAATAATAACAGTAAGTTTCTAGATAAGGGAGATATAAACTGAATAGATAGAGAAATGAATACCATACTTTACTGACATTTCTAAATAGGGAATGGAGGAAGCCAGGTAAATTAGCGAAATCTTGTAATGTTAGCAGGGGAATATGGGATAGCAAAGCGACTGATGAGAATCACAACAAAAATGCATGTGAAATAAATATAAGGTTACAGAAGACGGTTTCCTAAACTATGGAACGTGCTGCAGTTAAAGTCTTGGATAGCCTCCCTGTATCAATTATAATAGATTAAGATAGTACACAATTAATAGCCGCTATTATTGTTTTGATAATTGTTTATAACATTTTATGTTCGACCCTGACTATTATATGTCAGAAAACTGTACTATAATGAGGCTCATTATAACACTATTTTTCATTATGAAACAGTTTCTTCCACCAATCAGAGCTCAAAAATCAGTTGTTTGACCAATTAGATCGCACCTGCGCTGAGTTCCAAGGCCTTCTAATATAAATGTCACTGCGTGGCCTAGTGTCATCGTGGGGTAACCGAGGAGGCCATGGTCAAATACAAGGTAGCCTATTCTGTGCGTCCCATGCGCTCTGTTCCTCTGTTGAGTACATAAAACTGGCGAAATCTCGACAGATATTTATGAATATTTATTTTCGAACATAAAATATTTATAATAATATTCGTCGAACATAAACAGTCGAGCAACTCGCCTTTAATGGTAATTAAGACACTCGTATGGAAATTATAAAACTCGCATACGCTCGTTTTATAAACATACTCGTCTCTTAATTATTGCCATTATAGGCTCGTTTCATAATGTACTATTATACCATGTAAATTATTTGTAGATTCTGTGACTTATTTTTAAATTCATGTTGCAATTTACTTATCTTACTGAGAATGATTTTTATATTAGGCTATTAGGGAATCACTGTAACTAATAATCACATGTATCAGGTGATGGTTTCAATAAAATACTATTCTTGCCTCAATCCCCGGATATCCGAGATTTGGAAATTCATAATGAAGAGATAAAGGCTAAGTTATAAATTAACACATTAGATATTTTCATGAGCCTACTCTGATGGTGGGGCCATGTCATGAGAATGGGCAAGGAGAGAATGCGTAGGATGTTAATGTACTCGGATATAGAGGGCAAGAGAGGCGGAGGTAGACGTAGGAGGCGTTCGATATATTCAGTGTTTAACCATTTCATAATGACATAGAACCAGAGGATGCCGCATGCTAATAGGCGAACAAGGAGATAAATCGTTCAAAAACAGAGAATTGCAAACTAGACTGGTCGCTGAAAGACAAAGCTCTCCTACATGAAAATGGATGAATGAATAATAATTACAAGAGATAGTTACAGAGGTTCATAGAATACTCCGTGACGTCAAACTTCTGGTGTGTGTAATGCACATAATACGCCTCATAACTGACGTCCTTACATGGAAAGAGAAGCTATTTTTATTCAAATCGATCACATACAGCCAGCTGTAAACACTATCCTTACTCAACTTAAATCCAACAAATGGTTACTCTCATTCTTCTTTTCGGGAGTAATCACCTTCTTGATGGTTATGGCTCTGCTGAGGACAGTAGTAGTAGATGCGATAAGGAGGGGGTGTGCAATTTACCGCATGCATTAGGTAACAAATAACCCCCTCACTACCAAATGCGAGGAGTCAATCGTGAGTGCACAAGCCACTTGTGGTATGATTTACACCCTCAGGAATATTTCGCACTAAAGCGCAAGAACGTGAGTTCAAAGACTAGCAACAAATACCAAGTATGCACTTCGGGAGCAATGTTAGACGCATTTCACCTTCACTTATACACAGTGTTGGCTAGCGCAGGAAATCAGTTGGGATGAAACCAATTCACCCTCCAAAAGAATAAAAATATTTAGAAATATAATTATAGAAACACACAAGAGGCTTGCCATTGAGTTTTCCACACTGAATAAACACGAAAGCAAACTCAACAGATACACACATGCCTCATACAACATTAATTAAGCACACAATAACCCCTGCAAAGACAAAATACCAGTATTCCCGAACTCAGAAACACTTGGATTGAGCGCACAAAATCAGAACTTCTCGGTGTTACCAAAATAGTACATTATGCAACGAGCCTATAATGGCTATCATTAAGACACGAGTATGTTTATAAAACGAGCTTTAGCGAGTTTTATAATTTCCATACGAGTGTCTTAATACCATTATAGGCGAATTGCATACGACTGTTTATGTTCGACGATAATTATAACTTTATTACATGTTTTAACATAAATATTCATAAATATCTGTTCAGTAACTAGAATTTTGTGATCGGGTGGTGCGCTAGGTAGCATATCTCCGTGTTCCAAGCTCTCTGGCCGACCGATGCATGCGCTCTGTGTGCTTCAATGCCATATGTGCAGATCGTGAATCAGTATTCAGTAAAACTGTCACCGTAGTCGTTTGAAATCAACGCGCTGTGTAGAAATTGGATTTGGGTATATTAAGGTACAGTGCTATTTCTTGTCTCATATTCACCAGTTTATTTACGCGAACATATGGACGGTGCACTTTCGGTAATTTATATACACATGTTGGATTTTGAGAGCATGCGCGAAGGTATCCTTATCTAATTGGTCAAACAACTGTTTCTTGAGCTGTGATTGGTGGGAGAAACTGTTTCATAATGAAAAATAGTGTTATAATGACCATCATTATGATACAGTTTTCAGACACATAATAGTCAGGGTCGAACATAATAGTACATTATGCAATGAGCCTATAATGACTATAATTAAGACACGAGTATGTTTATAAAACGAGCTTTAGCGAGTTTTATAATTTCCATACGAGTGTCTTAATTACCATTATAGGCGAGTTGCATACAACTGTTTATGTTCGACGATAATTATAACTTTATTACATGTTTTAACATAAATATTCATAAATATCTGTTCAGTAACTAGAATTTTGTGATCGGGTGGTGCGCTAGGTAGCATATCTCCGTGTTCCAAGCTCTCTGGCCGACCGACGCATGCGCTCTGTGTGCTTCAATGCCATATGTGCAGATCGTGAATCAGTATTCAGTAAAACTGTCACCGTAGTCGTTTGAAATCAACGCGCTGTGTAGAAATTGGATTTGGGTATATTACGGTACAGTGCTATTTCTTGACTCATATTCACCAGTTTATTTACGCGAACATATGGACGGTGCACTTTCGGTAATTTATATACACATGTTGGATTTTGAGAGCATGCGCGAAGGTATCCTTATCTAATTGGTCAAACAACTGTTTCTTGAGCTGTGATTGGTGGGAGAAACTGTTTCATAATGAAAAATAGTGTTATAATGACCATCATTATGATACAGTTTTCAGACACATAATAGTCAGGGTCGAACATAATAGTACATTATGCAATGAGCCTATAATGGCTATAATTAAGACACGAGTATGTTTATAAAACGAGCTTTAGCGAGTTTTATAATTTCCATACGAGTGTCTTAATTACCATTATAGGCGAGTTGCATATAACTGTTTATGTTCGACGATAATTATAACTTTATTACATGTTTTAACATAAATATTCATAAATATCTGTTCAGTAACTAGAATTTTGTGATCGGGTGGTGCGCTAGGTAGCATATCTCCGTGTTCCAAGCTCTCTGGCCGACCGACGCATGCGCTCTGTGTGCTTCAATGCCATATGTGCAGATCGTGAATCAGTATTCAGTAAAACTGTCACCGTAGTCGTTTGAAATCAGCGCGCTGTGTAGAAATTGGATTTGGGTATATTAAGGTACAGTGCTATTTCTTGTCTCATATTCACCAGTTTATTTACGCGAACATATGGACGGTGCACTTTCGGTAATTTATATACACATGTTGGATTTTGAGCGCATGCGCGAAGGTATCCTTATCTAATTGGTCAAACAACTGTTTCTTGAGCTGTGATTGGTGGGAGAAACTGTTTCATAATGAAAAATAGTGTTATAATGAGCCTCATTATGATACAGTTTTCAGACACATAATAGTCAGGGTCGAACATAATAGTACATTATGCAACGAGCCTATAATGGCTATAATTAAGACACGAGTATTTTTTATAAAACGAGCGTATGCGACTTTTATAATTTCCATACGAGTGTCTTAATTACCATTATAGGCGAGTTGCATACGACTGTTTATGTTCGACGATAATTATAATTTTATTATATGTTTTAACATAAATATTCATAAATATCTCTTGAGAGTCAGCCACAAGAATTTTGATATCGGAGAGCGACCGCGAGACATCTCTCTGCCCTTCAAGATCTTTGAACGACCGACGCATGCGCTCTGTGTGTTTGCAATGCCATATGTTTACATCTGCCGTCCCTCAGTAATATTGTCACCGGAGTCGTTTGAATGCGCTGTGTAGAAATTAGTGTTGGTGATTTTAAGGTACAGTGCTATTTCTTGTTTCATATTCGCCAGTTTATTTACGCGAACATATGGACGGTGCGTATTCCATGTCGGTAATTTATTATAGTTCGATGTTGTGTTTATGTCCGACATGTTGGATTTTGAGTGCATGCGCGAAGGTATCGTTACCTAATTGGTCAATGAACGAGCTCTGATTGGCTGGAGAAACTGTATCATAATGAAAAACGGTGTTATAATGACCATCATTATGATACAGTTTTCTAACACATAATAGTGAGGGTCGAACATAAACATTAAAATGAAACCAGCAACGCTGTAATGCAAAATTAAATGTTAATTTGCTATGGTCACATTTACAGTCTACACTGGTGGCTTTGGTTGCGTAGTTGGTAGCATGCTGAGCTTCTATGCCCAAGATAGCGGGTTCAAACCCGGCTGAAGCCGTCGGATTTTTTAAGAGCGTTGAAAATCCCTCAGTATGCCTTCCTTCGGAGGGGAAGTAAGGCCGGCGGTCCCATGTCATAAATTTATGGCATGTTAAAGAACCTTCCACTAATTACACCTGTGTGAAGCTAAATTTTGTATGTTAAGAATGTAAACAACGCTCTTAGGTTCCTACGTTCGTTGCCAAGAGCCGACTGCAGTGGTGTATAGTAGCTAAGTTCTGAGCTAGGCCTAGTAGTCGTTGACGGTGGTATTTTGCGGCAAAAGTAGGAACTATTTGAAAAGTTCAAAGTTGCAGTTGAATAAAAAACAGATACACACACTAATACAGCCATCGCAAATAACACCGGTTATCGGACAGATTCTACACACACCCAAAGTACATGGGGCTACATGACCGCGTTGTCGCAGCCCCTAAACTGTGGAACCAACCAACGAACAGTCTACATATTTTGTAAATAAATAAAATCAATGTATCATGACTTATTATGACAACATAATAATAGGCTATAATTTTTATAGTTCATCGATTTAGTAAATGTGGCCATAGAATAGATAAGTTGGGAGATAAAAAGACCTTCTGGTGGGAAAAGCTTATGGCTCATTCTAATATTTTCCCCCGTTTGCTTTGAGCGATTCCCTCTGAAATGCTACCTTTGTGTCCAGAGGAAGCCAATTGCCACGTTCTCATTTCATGTGACCAGTGCTGCCTCTCTGTGTTTGAACAAAGAATCGCTGTGATGTCTTGGCACTGTTCTTGGCTGTTGTCCCAACAGCACAACGAAAACGTTGGTCACGCATGCGCAAAAGGCAGAGTTGTTGTTGGCTGGCAATAAACTTAGAAAATTCTCGCTGAGCTGCTATCTGCAGAGCCAATGCCGGACATGGAGTGGAGCACATGACTAGATACCTCGTTGTGAGGAGGGTTAAAATATTTACTATTCTTTAGTGGACATTTTCTAATGCGTTATATTTGATTGTAGATAATATAATTAAAGTAATTTATTTTCAAATAAAACAAATCGCTGCAGCACTTCAGCATACGAGGTGCGGCCGCCCATGAATATACTCATTACTTTACAGCACTATAGATATTGAACGTCAGCAAATCTTACAGGCTTTCGTAATGTCAATCGTGGGGTATCACATAAATACACAAAGTTGCGATCATCAGCAGATTTTAGGTACACCTCGCCTGGACCCAACTGTGATAACGATCTCTGTACTACGTCCCTTTCTTTTAACACTTCGCAATGCTACTTTGCTTTGGGATTCAACTGCTCCCTCAGCTTGTCCTTTCAGTACAGGGGTACCACAAGAAGTAATATTAGCTCTCCCAACCAGGCAGCTAGCACCAAATGCATAATGATGAGTCCAACATGGTACAACCATGCTAAACCTCACGAAGAACTCGCATTCTCCGAAACAATGGAACCTCGCCGTTTATTTTCTTCTTCCATCGTAGAGTGGCCTTGAGGTTTGACCCCAAAATATTAAAACATAAAACAATTAGTCAGTCATATCATCCTGTGGCGTAGCCGTGTTCGTTAAATCGTACACCACGGTTGCTAGGGCAGTTGCAGCAAGTCTGGAGATCACAGGTTGGAATCCCGGTGCTGACAGCGGCTACCTAGAGTGTGGTTTCTCCAGGGTATTTTCACACTTCTTCCAGGAAAATGTTGAGATAGTACTTTACTTCAAGTCCCATGGAGCCTACCCAATCCCTGTCACAAATACAATTACACACCTTATCATAATCATTACAGGAATATGGTTTATCAGGGCTCGATTTGAGGCGGACTGCACAGGAACGGCGTTTCTTTGGGGAAAAAAGAAACTACACATAAACACATTTAATGAAGAGTAAGGAGAGATCAAGAGACAAGAAGTATGATGATGGCATGTTGATGTTTTGGACAATCTTTTAGGACGGGCAGACAACCTAAACAATCATAAAACTGTGCTTTCTTACTGCTTTTATTACTTTACTAGAAACCATTTTGTACTTGTTTTGCAAATTACGTTAGGAATTAAATAAAATGTTCAAGTTTATGTATAACCTTAAGATTTCTTATTTTCTATCCAATAATTTAGAAACCTCCCCCCACCACTACATCCCACGGAAGGTTACTGTTCGGGCTCCTCTATCTCTAGAACTAGAGCACTACATGTTATTATATGAGTCGTCCAGTTGCAAAACTCGTTTAATCCACTTGTGAATAAGGATCATGTCGTAAAATTATTTATTTAATTAGTTTATTTTATTTTACTTTATTTTATTTTGTTTTGTTTTATTTTGATTTTGTTTTGTTTGTTTTGTTTTATTTAGATTTTCCAGAAAACACACATTAAACCAAAAACCAAAAACACGAAGCAAAAAGAAAAATTCAAAAGCAAAAGCTAAAGCAGAAAACAAAAAACAAGAAACACAAAGCAAAAACCAAAATTCAAAAAAAGCAAGAGCAGAAAACAAACACAAAACTAAAACCAAGAAAGAAAAGCAAAAAGTAAAATTTAATAGCAAAAGCACAAAGCAAAGAGAGAAAAGTAGAAATCAACAAACACAAAAGATACGTGAGACAAAGTCCAGAGAAACGTTTCTCATGAAAATGATTCATTCACAAGTGGATTTAACGAGTTTTGCAACTGGACGACTCATATAAAAGTTCCAACACAAACACGACTACACGCGACTGAAGACCAAGCTGCCCCTCAAATGAATTAACTACAGATATATTTCTTAACGACATCCATAGAACAAACAGGATGTTCTTTGTTATTTGACATCTTAAGCACCAGTTCCAGAGTGTCACTGCTCAATCCTGCTCCATCGCAGACGATATGGTATGTCTCGATCGTTCCGAGCTTCTTTGTGCCTCCTGTCTGATCTGAGAGACTCCAGCTTGAGGGAAAACATACCTCAAACCACTGTGCCACTTCTTTGAGCAAGATGTGTGGGATTTATTTTAAGACAAGCGTATAACTTAATATTAGCAACTGGCTCTGTAAAGAACTAAAATGTATGTCTACATTTCATTCCTTGCCTCAACTAAACTTAACAAATACTGCTTACATGACACATCGGTGTGACATCTGATGTTCACATACCGAAAATTACGTGCACCTAACCAATGTTTATTGATGAAAACAATTCTACAGACGAGCCATATTATTACAATTAAATTGATATATGATTCGCAGACAATAGCCACAAGCCGAGGGCCCACAACAAGTTCAATTTCAATAGTTCCAACTCTGGCTACCAGATGCTACTGTCACTAACACTAGCGGTGAACGTTGGAACTTGATAGAGCTATTCCTAACCAGCCAAATATACTGTAATCTAAAATATTTTCTACCCACCATCAATTGCAGTGGTAGGTTCTTTTACATGCCATAAATCTCTGACATGTGCCCGCTGGCTTTACTTCCCCCTCCGAAGGAAGGCATACTGAAGGATTTTAATGCTCTTAAAAATCCGACGACTTTGGCAGGGTTTGAACCCGCCAACTTGAACATAGCAGTTCAGCATGCTACCAACTACGCCACAAAATAATTAAAATAAAACTCCCCAATTTATTAACTACAGTTGAACTTCGATATCTCGAAGTGCTTTCGGAAATAAAAATTAATTCGAGTTATCGAAAATTCAAGTTATAGAAATACATAAAAGAATGAGGTTCTATTATCATAAATACATAAAGAGTTATCTGTTGCTCCGTCATGCAGTTATTGTCACCTGGTCTACTCCTGCAGGTTTACTAACTAGGGTTAAAATTGTTGTGCAAATTTGCAGATAACTTTCGATTAATTTTACAACATATATTTTCTGTTCGTTTACAAAAAGTGACTCCCACTTAGCGCTATAAATCTTGTGTTTATTTTTCATAATGATTGACTGCGTATTATTCTGGAATTCCAAGAATAATAAGCTGCTGACAGAAATCGACAGAAATACAAAGTCCAGGCACCCTACAGAGCTCAATCGATATTTTAATTCCAATGTCAAACCTAATTCAACTGCATTTTCACCCCAACTTCGAGTCAACGACACATATTTTATGTCTGGGGAACAAAATAGCATTCGAGTTATCAAACTATTCCAGTAATAGAACTTTGAATTATACAGTACTGTTTGTAGAAAGTGAAACACCATGAACAAGAAATGTGACCACATTGCACTTTATACCACAGATTATGGACATGACAATACATTACTGATTAGAAGGACAGCTCGGTACATGCACGTTGACGGTCGATCTTCAGTACGGCGTCGCGCCACCACGTGCTGTACTCAGAGCCACTAGACGTCGTGGCATGGAATCATACAGCGCTTTAATACGCTGTTTTGGAATACCATCACACGCGGTTTGTAGGCACGTCCACAATGCATCAACGGTGGCGGCAGGTGGACCTGAACGAACAAGTTGCCGACCGACCATATCCCAGACATGTTCGATGGGTAACATGTCAGGCGAACGGACAGGCCAGGGAAGGAGAGGTATCCGTCGTTCTGCGAAGAAGGCTTGCACATTCCTCGCCACATGCGGGTGGGCATTGTCCTGCTGAAATATGGCATGTGGAACAGCCTGCAAGAGGGGCAGTGCCGCGGGCTGTAAAACTCCCTGATGTAGCGATCACTGTTCCGATTGCCTGCAAGACGTACGAGGCGCGATCGCCTGTTATAGGCAATTGCGCCCCAAACCATTACACCTGGTGTTTGTCCGCTATTCCGCTCAACAATACAATCTGCCTGATTGCGTTCTCCACGGTGGCGTCGAACGCGTTTGCGGCCATCACTGTAGGACAGGTTGAGGCGGGACTCGTCCAAAAACACTACATTTCGCCACTCAGCCTGCCAGTGTCGGCATGCACGTGCCCATTGTAGTCGGAGGCGTCGGTAGTTCCCAGTCAATGGAAGCCGACGCAGTGGCATGCGGCTACCAGTCCAGCCCTCAAAAGACGGCGCCGCACCATCCGCGCAGTCATGTCCACCCCCGTTGCAGTGCTCCAACGTCGTGCCAATACCGAGGACGACGCTGTTCTTTCCGATACGGCCATGCGGAGAAGATGGCGGTCGTCTCGTGCTGTGGTAACATTGCGTCGCCCTGTACCCTGCCGTTGCTGTGTACGGCCCTCCTCTCTCCATTGGATCCACATACGCAGTGTGCCCTGTACGAGCCCCAATGTCCCGGAACGACAGACCTGCCTCCCGGAGCCCAAACATTCTGCCCCGTTTAACCGCACTCACATGCTGATAGTCCACCCTGTGATGTCGGCAAGGCATCGTTGC
Organism: Meconema thalassinum; assembly: GCA_946902985.2. Taxonomy (NCBI): domain Eukaryota; kingdom Metazoa; phylum Arthropoda; class Insecta; order Orthoptera; family Tettigoniidae; genus Meconema; species Meconema thalassinum. Next base: position 147,202,705 of record OX336390.1, on the reverse strand, counting down.
GCTTGCTCACACGTTTCCACTTGGTATGACGGCCCCATGCCGACAGAGCTGTGCGTAACACTCACCTGTCCGGTCCCACGACAGAGGGCACTGGTGGGCCAATGTGCTCGCCATCTCTCTGCGATTTCAATCATTTAGTATGGTACAGCAGGCCTACACGACCCCCGTTCTGAGAGTGTCCCCAGCCATTTCTTCTGGGTGTTTCATTTTCTACAAACAGTAGTGTAGATAATACATGGCATATAAATTATGTAGAATATCGCCAGGAAATTAAAATTACTTCGAGACAGTAGTTCGACTGTTGGTGGCGTTCCTGGATGAAAGGCTCGTGAAATCTCTCACCCACTCACCGCCACACTCGAATGCTCCTACTGCATAGGTGCAAACCAATGGAGACCTCATTCAGGAACTCCACCAACAGCAAGGAGGTTCAGTTTTGTTTTGGGGTGAAATCATGTTGGTTCGACGTACGTCTCTAATTCCTATCCACAGTAACATAACTGGTCTGGTGTACAGAGACAACATCCTTGAAACTGTCATTACAGGATTCGCTGCCACATTGGGTGAGGGCTTTACGCTAGTGGACCATAATTCCCGTGTCCATCAAGCTAAGGTGGTCAATCAGTTCCTTGAGATGCATGGCATACAGAGAAAGGAGTGGCTTGCCTATTATGCGGACAAGAACTGTATTAAACATGCATGGAAAGAGCTCAAGAGAGAAATTTTGCACCGTCCCAATCCTCCAAACCACGTTGGAGCTCAGTATGCCTAGTCGTCTGCAAGCATACCTTAGAGCTCGTGGTGGCCATAAACGGTATTGATAAGCCCCAACATGAAATGGACGTTTGTGTTCTCAGTCCCACATTATCACTTTTGTCATTCGTTGTGTGAATCTGTCTCTTTTGCAGAGCAGATTGTGTGTTTTTTCTTTGTATGTACCCTATAATGCGTATAATGTAGTTACATACACTTAACAAATTAACAAGTTACCAAATCGCAATATTCAAAACTGTCTTGATTACTGTATTTGAAAGTACGATCAGCAAGTAGTTACTGAGACCTTAAATTAGGAACGTCATGGGATTTGAGTGGAGTTGATGTGAGAAACTGCAGAATAAAAATTTGGTGCTTTTCAGTCGGTCAACACGATTGTACCCATATGAGATGGTTATTCCCTAATCCTGAAAAAATAAATGAGATTAATAAATACACTTGGATGACCAGTTTCGATCGTCAAGCAATCATCATCAGATCCAATACACTTAGGCTATAAAATCTATGTTTGAAAATATGGGAGAAAATATTTACAATATGTACACTTATTTAGTTGCTGTATTAGCAATGCAACTCGTGTGTATTTCTTAATGTCATGTAATTTATTTCAGGATTAGGGAATAACCGATCTCATTTGGGTACAATCGTGTTGACCGACTGAAAAGCACCAAACTTTTGTTTACTAAGGCAACACTGAAAAATGGCTTCAAACACCATAATGTTCGCGGCTAAACTGCAGAATGCGATGTCTAAGATATCTGAATTAAAATGCAAACCCTCCAGTTTCATGTTCACCATACAAGTCTGGGTGTGCCCTACCCCGTTCAAAACCTTATAATAGGGTTTAAATTCTTGAAAGCAGAATCAAACCCTGGGCTGGACACTATTACCCTACTTACCCATAGACCACGTTGGTGGCTCACTTCCATATGAAATCCAGTTGTGTTCGTTCAAGCGATTCTTACTCAATGGTGGGCATAGAGCCAGGTGGTCACTGGACTGATGAACCACACCAGCCAGGGCGTGTTTAACAATAGAAAAGTGCAGGGCCCGAATCGTGACCAGGAAGATCAGCTGAAGGTGGGCAGATGCTATCGACCTTGATCCTGGCTCGACCCCATGACCTTGAACTTGAGGAACCCCCCCACACCGTTGAGACCAGCCCCTTCCTCTCAAGTAACATCGTGAGAACTCTGTCTGTGCCTTATGCTTGCCTCCAGTTACAGAATGAAGGATGGTGTAACCCTCAATCCGTGAGATTACTTTTCGAACTTAAAAGAAAGAAAAGAATAAAATCACTCACAGTTAACGCCACCTTAAACATCCATCCTATAGTAACGTGACTTGGAGACCGCTTCAGGCAGTATGTAAATGCTCACTTTAAGTATGGGAAACTCCTCGATAGTGAAACAGCTCAGCTGATAGTACCGATGACTCATATTCACCTAATCGTACGATCAGATATATTACATGTCTACATCTAAAAAGGTCAGAAGGTGTACAAAGAACTTAGAGTTTTATCTTCCTCGAAGGTGGTTATCGATTGTCAAATTACAGATGCCATTAAGAGACAGTTTAGCTCTTCATAATTCAATGTAAAGTGACTTGCAGTATTACAAAAATTAAATTATCAAAGTAAAGACCCATGAGGTCATCACACTCGATATGCCCAAGTTACAAGGTGAAGAAAGATAGACGGAATACGGTTTAAAACTTAAATGAATAACGGAAACATAAAAGAATATAATATAGACAAGAAAAGGTCAATGACCGTCTTACTGGGACTGGAGAATATTAATAAAATCAACTTAAGTCCCACAATAGATCGCTTCCTCACTGAAAAGATCGAGTTCTGATCTTTAATAACAAAAATGACTTAGAAATGATGTCTCTTTTCAGAGCAGTTCCTCGTTAACCCAGGCAATTGTAAGAGTAAATACTGGAGCGAGTTCTTATATCTGAAGATTGTCTGAGGGTAAAATGCTGTCGAAAGACATGCAAAATCTTTTGCAAATATTGGAGAGAGCTGTTCTTATATCGGATGATTGTCTCAGGGATAAAACGCCGTCGAAGGATATGCAAAATTTACTGCGAATATCGGAGATATTTCTTATATCGGATGATTTTCTCAGGGATAAAACGTAGTAAAAGCACATGCTAAATTTATTGCCTATTTTTTTGGGACGAGATTCTAAGAAAGTGTGGAGCGTTATCCTCAAAATCCGCTAATAACCAATAAAACATTACAAAAAATAGTTTTAATCGACACGGAAGTTAAATTTTATAGATAACATATCAGACAACTATTCAAGGAGGGTAACTAAGGGAAAGCGGGGTTGAATCTCACCTCAGACACGTAAGAAGAGGATTTTTGTTACAAGCACGCAGGATAGTATACACACCCCACTGACACAGGTTATCAGAAAGATTCTACTCACATACTCATTTATAAAGGACTGGTGACCATGAAGGGAAGTTAAAACTGGCTCAGGTGAAGTGCTCTGTTTGAGTTCAGTCGTGTTTGGGTTGATCACTTGAAACTAAAACTGGGTGATTTTCCTGACAACCTAATTTATAGCCTACTTTATACATTTTGCAAAAAATAATGAAATGGTAGACTTACGAGTTCAATCCGTGCAACTGTGTGTCTGTCTGTGGGCATGTCCCCTTATCAATTCATAAAAGGCTACAGCAATCGAAACCAAATTTGTTATCAGTAAAGATCGACTATACCGTACCAGGTTATCTCAATGTCATATTTGAAAATGACGTCTCTGCTATAACTGCTAAGGAATTACAATTACAATTTGAGCTGATGTTGTATATCTCAGAAGTTAAGCATGGGAACTTTTCGGAAATTGGCACACATATAGGTAAAATCTTGGATTAATTTTAGGACTCCATGTATTACGATGTTGCCAACATGATTTTACGCATACAAATAGGTCAAATTTTTAAATACACATAACGCCACTTCCATACTATCAATTTGATTCCAACCAAATTTTATATGTTATTTGTGTACCATAACATAATTGGCTATTGCGTATTCTGTAGAGTCAACAGGGCAGCCAACTGTTAATAAATGCTCTCATTAATTTTGATCCTTATTCTCATTAAATTATATCTTAAAGTATGCTGGCCTACAGTTCTAAACTTTACAAATTTATGGAACATAATATTCCAGATTCATTTTGAGTAACCCATACATGTCAGTGTTGGCAACAAGATCCTAGGCGTGCTGATAAGTTCAATGTTTAACTGCACACAACATGCTTATTAACGAATGGATTTCATTGAAAATTTGTACATGCAATGTATGCTTTAGGTCATATAACTGTGCTTATGATAAGGGTAAGCAGGGCTACTAACTGTCTTTTAATAATCTCAAGTCTGTTGAACTCTTGATTCAATTTCTCGGAACATATGTACGGAACACACATCAAACATTGCTCACTGTAAGCCCGGGATATTTTAGTCGTATGCCGTCAATATTAGTGCTGAGAACATAATTCTATGGAAACATAGGCCTATATGTTCAGTGTTCAACTGCAGTGTATTAACAATACTAACAAATGAATTTCAACAAATTTCATTTGTGTAATGTAGGTCTCGAGAGGTATAAATCAGGGGTACCAACCCTTGAAAAATGTTCACCATATCTCAATATATCATAATGAATATAGGCAATTTGATCAAAATTTGGCACATCAATCAACAGTAATGCTCTTCCGTCGGTGAACACAAGAGTGCTCAAATAGATTGACCTATTATCTGGAAGATATGTTACCTGAATTATTTATACATTAACACACTTCTTTAAAAAATAGTGAGGTTTAATTGGTTGACATGTTTCGCTTGTCAAGAGAGCATCATCAGATATAAATATACAAGATAAAATAGCACTACTAAATCCCACAAAGCCACCTACAAACGTTCACTACCCTTCAACAACAAATGAAGAAGAGAAGAATGAGATTAATAAATACACTTGGATGTTTTTCAGGCAACTACCCTTCACAATTGAAGAGCTTATTTCCAATGAATATCTATGACTTTAGTCATTTTTCCAAGGTTTCCCGTATTGATTTTGATAAGTTATGCAAATGTCCACTTTACAATACAAAATTTTGTATTGTAAAGTGGACATTTGCATAACTTAGCTTATTTCCAAAGTGACGTAAATCCAAAATTGACAGGTTTTCAGTTTTTTCTTACATAAGCAAGTATAGCAAATGTTTTAATTCGGAATACGTCGTAACAGAGATCTAAAAATTAATTTTATTCTCAAAGTGACGTAACTCCAACGTGTATTTATTTCCAATGTGTCTTATATCCATGTTGACCAATCCTATGGCTCATCTGGACATCACGTGATGTCACGTGATAAATCAAGGCCATGGCTAACTTTGCAGAATATGTAGAGCATCAGTTCGTCTTTGTTGTGTTTAAACCATTTAAATGTTCATAAAAGTCACTCAAAGCGTTTGTCAATATATGATTTATTTCCAAAGCGTCCTAATTCCAACTTACAGGAGACGATTACCACCATTTCCATTGATAGGAGATATTTAAAACACAGGATGTGCAAGGAAGTAATGAATGAAATTACATTATATAGATAATCATATCTGAGTTCAATTATACGAAGAAACAAAAACACGATTTCTGACGTTTTGCATTTCTTGTATTTACGTCAGTTTGGAAATAAGCTCTTCAATTAGGTTCAATAGTGTTGAGCGACTGAAAAAACATTAAATTTCGATTAACAAGGCAACACTGTGAAATGGCTTCCAACACGATAATACTCTCTAGATTATATTTGCTTTGCCCGTACACAGTGAAACAACAGAAGCTCAGCGGAAAGCCTCTTTGGTCGAAACAATAATGTCGTATTTTAGATCTATAGCCAGTGTATTTCACGCATCGACGAATTTGAGGCTTAGGAGAAGCAATTCACTAAGAGGCAAACCTCCCAAGTTTCAAAACGGATTACGTCTTCTCCGCGCAAGATAGATGTATCTACTTGGCAGGGGATCAAACTTCATAGCCGAAGACTGGGTGATAAGAGGGACATTAATTTGGAACTCATGTGTTATTGCTCCCCACGGAGTTAGATTCTGAGGTCCATAAAGTCAGGCAAGACGAGATATGACCAACCACGTTTCGGTTGGTTGGTTTCTAAGTTTAGGGGCTGCGACAACGTGGTCATGTAGCCCCGTGCACTTTGGGTGTGTTTTGAATCTGTCTGATAACCGGTGTTAATTGTAATGACTGTATCAGTGTGTGTTCTCTGTTTTTTAAAATTCAAGTTAGGACTGCAGACTTTTGAATTTTTCTAATAGTTCCTACTTTTGCCACCAAACGCCACCGTCAACGACTACTAGTTCGGAACTTAGCTACCAGACGCCACCACACTCAACTCTTGGCAACGAACGTAGGAACTTAAGAGCGTTGTTTACATTCTTAACCTATACAATTTAGCTTCGCACAGCTGTAATTAGTGGAAGGTTCTTTAACATGCCATAAATCTATAACATGGGACCGACGGCTTTACTTCCCCTCCGAAGGAAGGCATACTGAGGGATTTTTAACGCTCTTAAAAAATCCGACGGCTTCGGCCGGATTTGTACCCGCGATCTTGGGCATAGAAACTGAGCATGCTACCAACTACGCCACCGAAGCCGCCAACCACGTTTCGGTTTCAACACTTTCGTCCAGTTCCTTCCGGCGCAGCGACACACAATGTGTTTTGAACAGCAACAAATCAATTTCTCTATTTCTGTTTATAGGAACAAATTCAAGATGAGAAACAATTAATGTAAAACAAAAACAAGTAGTTCCGTGAAGAACTATACAGCCTATTTTCATATATCCTACTTATGTTAATTGCCACTATCAACATACAAAATTTCAATTTGATTGCTGTAATAGATTCGTAGATATTGAGAACCGACTAAATATTATGGATGGTCGCCATGTTGGATTTTATATGTAGGTACTAAAGTTATGTACTGTTACATGAAGATTATTGTGTACGTGTAGCATTCAAACTTCAATCGAATGATTAGGACACAAGAAGTAAAAACGAGATTTTAAAACTTCACACAGCTGCCATCTTGTGATTATGGAAACAATTGAAATAAATTAGATCCCAGTGGATTAACATTCGTATAAGTATTTACTGTACCAAGTTTCACTGCACTCGGATGGTTAAATTGCGAGAAACGTTCATATGAATATTAATATTTCGCGTCGCCACCATGTTGGATTTGTGATCACCAGGTTATTTAAAGTCATATAGGCGAACTTAAGTTCATAGCCCCTATGAACATAAAAAATCAGTTTGATTGCTATAATAGATTCGTAGATATTCAGAGCCGTCTAAATATTTCGGATGGTCGCCATGTTGGATTGTTAAATGTATAGGCCATAGAGTCATGTACCATTAAAGGAAAATTATTGCCTTGATTTATTATTCAAACTTTCACTTCGATCGCATGATTACGACACAAGAAATAAAAACTTAATTTTCGAAATTCGCACAGCCGCCATCCTGAGGTTATGTAAACAATTGAACTAAATTAGATACCAGTGCATTACAATGTGTATAGAAATTTCCTGTACCAGATTTCATTGCGTTTGAAAGATTAAACCGTCAGAAAGGTCTATTTAAAATTTTCAAATTCGCTTGGTCGCCATGTTCGTTTTGTAGTTAACCGGTTTTTGAAAGTCTTATAGATGAACTTCCAGTAGTGCCCTTTATCTCAGGGTGATACCGCTAATAGTTTCAGAGATATAGAATGCCGGTGAAATATTTCGCACATCCGCCATCTTGTGGTTATGTAAACAATTCAACGAAGATAGATGTCGGTGCATTTCAATGTGTATAAACATATACTGTACCAAGTTTTATTGCGTTTGGTTGGTTAAATCGCGAGAAACGTCTATTTAATAGTCGCTAATTCGCGTGGCCGCCATGTTGGTTTTGTAGTTACCAGTTTTTCAAAAATTACATAGGTGAACTTCTAGTCGTTCCCTTCATCACCGTAATAAATTCCAGGGTGATATCGGGAATAATTTCGGAGATATTGAACGGTGGTGAGATAGTTCGCACAGCCGCCATGTTGGATTGGTGATACGTAACAAAATTTGAAGGGCATGGTCGGGGTCGCCCGGAATAGTGCTATGAACTTACCGAGTTTCATTGAAATCGCTCCAGCCGTTTAGATTTTATTAGGGACACACAGACACACACACCTCACACGCACACACACACACACACGCACACACACACGGACAAAAGGTGATCTCATAAGCCTATTTTTTCAAAATTGAAAATAGGCTAATAATGGAATTCCGCCGAAATAAATCAGAAACTCATATTGAAGTCAAATTGGCAAACGATAAGCTAATGTAAGTAGCAGGATAGTGATGAACGAAGCAAAGAGGATATAAAAAGTAGGTTTGCTCAGGCAATGAAAGCATTTCTACAGAAAAGACTTTTCTTGATATCAAATGTAGATTTAGATATTAGAAGGTCATTTCTGTTAGCCTTTGTCTGGAGCGTGGTACTCTATGGAAATGAAACTCGAACTGTCGGCGCAGCAGAGAAGAGGAGAATAGAAGCGTATGAAATGTGGTGTTACAGGAGAATGATGAAGATCAGATGCGTAGATAGAGTAACAAATGCGGAGGTATTAAGATGAGTGGGAGAGGAGAGATGTTTCTGGTGACTGCTAATGAAGATAAGAGATGGTTGGTACTAATACTACTAAGACAACCAGGAATAGCAAACTTAGTTATGGAAAGAAAGGTTGAGGACAAGAACTGTATGGGTAGACCAAGGTTAGAATATGTTAAACAGATTGACTCGGTTGTAGGGTGTGGTAGCTACTGTATGTAGATATGAAACGATTAACTCAGGACAGGGAGGCATGGAGTTCTGCATCAAAACAGTCAAAAGACTGAAACCTCAAACAACAACAACAAGGTGTCCGAGGAAGAGGTAATATGAGTTCTTGGATTGTTTCTACGGCCGGATGCCCTTCCTGACTCCAATCTTATTAGAGCATACTGTAGGAACGTCTTTAGACATGGAGTGGTCACGAGATAGACTTGAAAATGTAAAAAGGAAGGAAGCTTTTAGTTTTACGTGACCGTTAATCATGCGATCATGAGCCATGGGACCTCCTTTTTACGTGGAATCCGAACCACAAGACAAGGCATTTCATTTCGAAAATTCACATGCATTGACCGGTAATCGAACCCGTTCCACCTTGGTGAGAGACCAACAGCTTGACCGCTGCGCCACCACGCTCCCCCTCTCTCCCCCACACACACTTGAAAATGTGACCACAGTCGGGATATGATGCCGAATCCCCTGCTGTACTGGCAGGAACATTTTGCTACTTAAAGCAATGTGACCACGTTCCGACAGCAACATATTTTTAAGACTCATTAGATGGAGAGGCGCTGTTGCGGAGGCTGCTGAAATGACGTTGAGATATCTGTGATTGGCCAGATAACACATACAGAGCGATCTATGAGTCAAAGTTAGAACCTGATTTGATTTAATTTAACAAAGAAATGGCTTTAGGATATACCTGTTATTAGAGCGGTCATATATGTACCGCGAATTGATGTAATATCCAGACATTTGACTAGAAGGAATGTAAAAAAAAAAACAAGAAAAATCTACACTCAGGACAGGCGCTTTCTGTGATGAGAGTCAAACCTTCGATCTTTGGACTTGCCCAGTGCCCAAGATATGGGATGGACTCCTTGAGCTGTTAGTTCGCATTTGACAGAGCTTAAAAGAGAAGACGCCGCGCCGTGTTAGTAGATTTACTGGCACGTTAAAGGTCCACTTCAGGGAAAAATTCCGTTACTTTGCGTTTTTTATTGCTACCTTAGTTAAAAGGGACATAAAAGCAATAACGTTATTATTATTAATGTTAATAATATTCGTGGATATATGCCATTGAATTCAATGTACTTGGAGAATAAATTAAATTACATTTAAAACAAGAAGTTCCGTGAAGAACTATACAGCCTACTTTTCATGCCAATGATTATTCTACAGAATATGAACCTATCTAGAATAATGACGAAATTAAGTTGCTAATATCGAAATTTCCAATTAGTTCGAAATACTGTATACCTGGCATAATGTATCCTAATAGAGCACTACAGTTGGCAGCCCTGATGACTGAATATATTCTTAGTTCCGTCTCTTACGGTACAAAATTTGGTTGAAGTCAACTGGATAGCATGGACGTTACATGCAGTTAAACATTGGATCTAACAGCGCGCGTAAAATCATGTTGGCAACAATGTCATGCATGTATTGGTCAGAAATAATCTGAAATAATATGATCTATTGTTGTGCCAATTTTGAATGAAATCCATTAGTTAGTATAGAAGTAACATGCATTTTAAAATTGGACCTATCAGCAGGCTTAGAATCATGTTGGCAGCACTGACGTATATTAGTTACTCCAAATTCGTCTAGAATGCCAGGTACTATACGTGTGCAAAGTTTAGAGCTATTGGCTTGCATACTTTCTGATATATTGATATTAGGGTATCAAAAATAGGGACAGCACATATTAACAGTTGGCAGCCCTGGTTGCTCCTTAGAATACGCATAGTCATATCTGTTATGGTACACATAGCACATACGAAATTTGGTTGAAATCCAAATGATAGTATGGAAGTTACATGTATTTAAAGTTGGACTTGTCAGCAGGCTTAGAATCATGTTGGTAGCACTGACGTATATAAATTACTCCAAATTAATATAGAATGTCAGGTACTATACGTGTGCATAGTTTAAAGCTGTTGGCTTGCATACTTTCTGATATATTGGTATTTGGATAAAATAAATTAGGAGCATTTATTAACAGTTGGCAGCCCTGGTAGGTCTTAAGAATACGCTCAGTCATATCTGGTTATGTACACATACAACATACGAAATTTGGTTGGATTCCACTTGATAGTGTAGAAGTTATATGCATTTAAAAATTGGACCTATCAGGAGGCTTATAATCATTTTGGCAACACTGCCATGTTTGGCCTCCTGGAAATTAAACTGAAATATTATGATCTGTACGTGTGCCAATTTTGAAATAGCTCCCATTCATACTTTCCAAGATATCCAACATGGAGCTGAAATTTCAATTGCGATTTTTTAGCAGTTGGTAGCACTGACATCATTTTCAAATATGGCCGTGAGATATTCAGGTATAGATCTTTACTCCTACCAAATTTTGTTTCGATTGCTGCAGCCGTTTAGGAGTTGATAGGGGGGGGACACACACACAGCCAGACAGACAGACAGAAGGACAGACAGACGGACAGACAGACAGACAGACAGACACACATTTGCCCGATCTCATAAGTCTACTTTTTCCTCATTTTTGAAAAATGTGAAAAGTAGGCTAAAAATAATATTATTATTATTATTTTAACATCCTCATTCTTCGAGGAGTTTGATAGACTGCGTGTCTCAGCGGTAACGTTCTCACTTGCTGGGCTCAAAATTACAGGTTCGTATGCTAGCGCTGTCAGCTGGAATTTGAGGATGATGCGCAAATGCCAGGGAGGCGTGCCAGTAGATTTACTGGCATATTAAAGATTCCCTTCGGGCAAAATTGTGGCACCCCGGCGTCTCTAAAAGCCAGAGTAGTTAAAAGGGACGTAAAATCAATAACATTATTACTATTATTTATCTTCGAGGAGTCTTATTTCTCTGCTCCACACCCCCTTCTCTTTCCTTTCTACACTTTCCACCCTTCTACTTACAAATGGCGCTTTGCCTGTCTACGTCCATACAGTAGCTTCAGTCAACCGTCTGGTGACGAACAGAGCAACTTCTCTGTTTTTCTTGTAAGCTCATTGACAGACTGTTTTGGACAGATAGTTGTGTTCTTTTGAAAACAAAGGCAATTGGTATTTCAATATGGTACATTATTAATTTCCAGACTGTATAACCGCACAAAAAAGATAACATGATTGTGCATAAGTGCAATATTTATGATAAGCACAGTTATAAATTGAATATTGTTACTTTTTTCTTTAATTTTTAAAGCTGTGAGATTTTGAGCTGGTCATTAATGTTGTCCAACTATGTAATGTAGGTTAATGTCTCAGAGATCACCGTGGTTAGAACTGTGTGGTTAGTTTCCTATGTCATTGGAACCATGGCATGCCACATGGAGATTTTACATTCTCAACTCCTAAGATAAGGGAATTCATTTTCAACCTAACCCCAGTTCACAAGTAATAAAAATATAAACTTGCCTAGTATGTCGTAGGCTATAAGAGCAGAAAATTAAAATAATCATTCTAGAATTTATGTAGTAACTCATAAATTTAAGCAAGTCCAATGTAAAGCATTCTTTCTCCACTTGGTATGCTTCATCTGATATTAACTTAATTTTTGAAATACGGGGGAATGTTTATTTTGGCGGAGATTGTTATTTGAAAGGATGGAAAATTACGTCATATGCCTTTTAATGTTTGTTTTACGTTTGCCTTTCGAGGTATGGTCAAATGAAAATATGTTGTTATTTCTTCATATTGGAGGCCAAATATCAATCAATTCTGTTGTATATATTATTTATGTATTGTTTGTTCGTGACACTGTTCCTTGTAACAACAGCTATGGTTGGATTCGTGGCGTAGCTGGTGAGGTTCTCGCATGACAAAAACAGTACATTTAAAGAGTTTTGAAATTGAGAAATGTATGTCAGTAGATGTACTGGCATGCAAAAATAAATCTAGGGCACAATTGCGGCTCATGGTAACTCTGAAAGCACATTAGCATTGCATGTGCGTTAAAGTAAATTACACTGGAGATTTTGTTTTCAGATAACAAAAAGACAGCCTGGAATTTTCACTGACGTCAAAATGAATGCAACACTTTGGTTTCTAGGAAATTTTGTCATTCTAATTTTCACGATTTCACTAATCCTTTTGAAACATTAAATCATTCAATAACTTGTGCTTTTGTTAATATATTTAAGGACTGACAACATTAAAGTCATTTAGCCCCGTGTACTTAGGTGTGTGTGTATAATCTATATACAAATCCTATAAATAATCTATGTTGTGTCTGTATTAGTGGTGTGTTCTAATTGAAACTAAGATTGGGACGGAAGCAGCCGTGATATTCGGTTTTGAACCATCCTGGCAAGTGCCAGCAGTTGAAGTAAAACAATCTTCTACTGTAGGAAGGCTGAGATGAGAATTTATCAGTTGAGGTCAAATATTTATGTACGAGGGCTGAGATGAGAATTGAACACGCGTTTTCAAAATTCTGTCATAGATACTGAGAGTACCACGCTCCAGCCCTCAGAAAAGAATTAAATTTCGAACCCGGGCCTCTATGGTGACAGCCAAGAATGGTAGTCGCTACACAATGAAGTTGGCGTCTACATGCTTAGGAACATCCTGTATAAGAACAGTACCATTCATTATATACAAAACGTTAGTTCACCTCTTTGCTAACATTCCTTGCTGTCACCAAGAAGGTTCAGGTTCGATTCTGGTCTCGCCATTTAATTTTGGTTTGAGTTCTGAAACGGGCTCACTCAGACCTGTAAGACAGAACTGAAAAGAGGTGAGCTAGATTTCTACCATAGCCATCCTGGAAGTTGATTTCCGTGTTTTTCCACTCCAATACAGGCGAATTCAAGGACGGAATCTTAATTAATTCCACAACCATCTCCTATCAAAATCCTGACACTAATTAGGCTACATATTCACACAATAGTACAGCCAACACACTGACACAGGTTATCAAACAGATGAACACGCACTCAAGTGCATTAGTCTACATGACTACGATCTTGCAAAGGCCATAAACGAATCAACAAAAATGAAATGTCAACATAATATTACAATTTAAGTAAAAGTGAGCAGGAAATTCGAATTACTTCCACCCTCTGTGCCTTGGTCTGAACGCCGTCTTCCAGACTAACGAGAGTCATATTTGTAAATATTAGCACATTGCACTAGAATTCCTCTCAGAGTCTTGTTGAATCACATCTGTAATTACATAGTTTTAGTAAGCTCCACAAACTAGCTTCACAAGTCTGTGTCAAGAACGTCAATAATTATTTAGAATCACACAGCCATATGCAGAAAGTGTTTAAACTTGTAAAGAATCTTTACCAGTGATAATCAACAAGCCAATCACATCAGATTATCGCGAATGTGAACCGTCAGATCCCGTTGAAACTTTATATACATGTAAGTCAGATCACAAGGAAAATATTTGTGATGACTAGGGCTCGGATTGGAGCATATTTGCATATTAGCCTACTTTCGATTTTTGCAAAAAATGAAAGTAGACTTATGAGATCAACACAGGGCGAAAAAAAGTGTGTCTGTCTGTGTGTGTGTGTGTGTGTGTGTATGAGTGTGTGTGAGTCTGTGTGAGTGTGTGAGTGTGTGTACTCTGAATGTCTGTCCCCCCTATCAATTCGAACACGGTGAACGCGAATTGAACGAAATTTGGTACAAAGGTAGCACTAGCAAATGACACCTCAGTGTCATGTTTTATATTGCCGCCATCTTGACGGAAACGTAATGGCGGCCACACAAATGTTCAAAGCTTAAATCAAATTACGACTAACCTAATCATCCGATCTCTACCAAATTTTGCAACAACATACCTTTATGGAGGGAGCATCCTTTGCCCAAACTAATAGGTCATTAGCCTTATATTTTTCGGATGGTGGCCATATTTGTGTGAAAATCGATTCCCCCTATCAATTCGAACACGGTGAAACCGAATGGAACGAAATTTGGTACAGAGGTAGCACTAGCAAAGGGCACCCCAGAGTCATGTTTTATATCACCGCCATCTTGACGGAAACGTAATCGCGGCCACAAAAATGTTAAAAGCAAAAATGTAATTACGACCAACCTAATAATCTAGTCTCTACCAAATTTTGCAACAACATATCTTTATGTGGGAAGCATATTCTGACCAAACTGCAAGATCATCAGCCCAATAGTTTGCAGATGGTGGCCAAGTATGTGTGCAAATCGATTCCCCCTATCAATTCAAACACGGTGAAACCGAATTGAACGAAATTTGGTACAGTGGTAGCAATAGCAAAGGGCACCTCAGTGTCACGTTTTATATTGCCGCCATCTTGACGGAAACGGAATGACGGCCACCCAAAGGTTAAAAGCTTAAATCAAATTATGACCATCCTAATCATTTGATCTCTACCAGATTTTGCAACAACATGCCTTTTTGTGGAAAGCATCTTACGACTGACTACAAGGTCATCAGCCCAATAGTTTGCAAATAGCGGCCATGTATGTGTGCAAATCCATTCCCCATACCAATTCAAACACGGTGAAACCGAATTGAATGAAATTTTTTACATAGGTAGCACTAGCAAAGGGCACCTCATATTCATGTTTAATATCCCTATAGCACGTTGTATTTCAACAAGCTACTACAACCAACATTCAATTATACTCCTTGAAAAGGACAAAGAGTTATAACAATACCCATGCATTTAGGAGAAAGTAGGCTATATGTTCTTTACTGAACATCTTGTTTTTTTCCTGAATAGTACACATTGAAAGAAGCCTTTCGGTGGTATTTTCACCTCTCTGGGACCAACAGAATTGACATTTATCCAGCATATAAGTGCATAAAACCGCGGTTTTCAGAATAGAAGCATATAAATGCATATTCATTTGGTTTTCGTCTAAGTAGTTTGTTCTTCTTCGAATTCTCCCCCGAATTCGGGCCCTGACCATTCTTAATGTTCGAAAACAGAAATAATTATTGAAAAGCCTATCTGGTGCGAATAATAGAACCGCAGGTTTTTAACCTTTAGTGAGGTTGTTCTCGTCATTGAAACGTTTAATGATTGATCTAAGAAAATCATTCATAACTGAAAACATGAAAAAATTATTGTAGTGCAGACCAATGCAGATCTACTTCATTAACTCGGCTAATTCTGAACATCTTGTAAATGAACTTTTAAACTGTAACTTTTATAAGAAAACTTCTCTGATATATACTTGAAAAATTTGAATGCGAGTATATCGAAGTGTATCATACATACAATTAGTAAATAAAGCTCATATATAGAGGTATGTTATTGGTTTTTTCGTTTCACTTTCCTTTCTATAGTTTTTAAAGGTGTTTTTCGAGCATATTCTGCATATTTAACAGCATATAATGGTTTTTTCGAGCATATCTATCGAGCATATAATGTTTTTTCAAGCATATCTATCGAGCATAAACACATGGTTTTCGTGCATATCTGGAGATTTTATCGAGCATATCGATCCGAGCCCTAGTGATCACATATCTCCCAAATTAAGTAATACAAGAAACGCGCACAGTTGTGAATACAAGTGTAGATTTGAGTTTCAAAAATGAGATTCTTCCCTTTGAACAATTATGGCATGGTACCTATCAGAATACAAGTCATCACACATCTAATACTCATATTCATGAATTGGTTTCAGGAATGTGTTGGCCCTACATAATTATTTTGAGATGTAAACCATGCACAGCTAAACCGATTATCATGCATCGGAGTGGTTGGTTAGTTTACATCCATGTCTGGTCTATCTTTGCAATTGTGGCGTAAAATTCTGGCCATATTTATTTTCTGTTTCCTTTTGTTTAGTAATCTCGACAAGTTTTTTGTTGATAGGAGTGAGAATCTAAATCGTAAATCCTCCATTAGGCTCCCCTCGCGAGTACATATGAAAACCTCGAGGAGCAAATTTTGTAAGGACGAGTGAAAATTCCATATATCGTGATTGTACTCTTTCCAATGTCCTGAGATCTGATAGTCTTAGGATTTCCCAGATAAGTTCTATACACTCTATTGGAATATTTTTGGCCTCTAAAAGTTTTTCGGCAGGACTTAGACTTAATTGTCTGAGGTTCTTGAAATTTAAAATTTCCTTGGTAGCTTCTACAGGTCTCTCCTCAGTAAGTAAACAAAATTATTGAACGTTGGTTGAAGAGTCATTCTCAGGTATCTGAAAGCTTTGACAATTTTCACTGCTTTGACTGGTTTGATGCAGCGATCCATGCCTCCCTGTCCTGAGCTAACGTTTAATCTCTACATAGCTACCACACCCTACAACCGTGGCAATCTGTTTAACATATTATAACCTTGGTCTACCAGTACAGTTCTTGTCCTCGACCCTACCTTCCATGCCTAAGCTTGCTATTCCCGGGTGTCTTAGTATGTGTCCTACCAACCTATCTCTTGTCTTCATTAGCAGTCGCCAGAAACATCTATCCTCTCCCACTCGTCTTAATACCTCTTCATTTGTAACCCTATCTACCCATATGATCTTCATCATTCTCCTGTCCGGGTTCGATTCCCGGCCAATGCATGTGAGATTTTCGAAGTGAAATGCCACGTCATGTGGTTCGGATTCCACGTAAAAAGGAGGTCCCGTGGCTCATGATCTCAAGATTAACGGTCACGTTAAACTGCAAGCTTCCTTCCTTCCTTTTCATTCTCCTGTAACACCACATTTCAAACGCTATCTATTTAATTGATGGAGAGAAGATTAAAAAAAGAGCAGTAGAAAATAATTATGGAAATAGGCTACATTATGCGATTTATGAAATTACTTGTAATTATTGATTTATATATTGTACTGAACTTTTATGATAATTCATTGCCTCATTACTGTAGAGCAATTAGTTATTAATAATTTTATTAGTTTTAGGTGCGTTAATTAATTAATTAATTAATTTATTAATTAATTAATTTATTTATTTGACGTTTCCCATAAGCCCAAACCCTCGTCCACGTCGTGGGAGACGGGCAACGGCACTAAGTGGGGGATTGCCTGTAGGAGCGAAGTACAGTGGGGACTTCGTGTGCCCCGGGACCGTTACGGTAGCTGTGAAGGTCCTACAGGAACCCTGAAAAGTGATGGCTAACGGGGCTCTGGTAAAGCTACGATAGGCCCAGGAAGCCAGTAGTGGATGAAACCAAATGCTTTCAAGAATGGAACGAGCCTCGGACATGATTGATATAATAGACGACGACACGGCTGTAAACACGGACTAAGATTTGGAACTTTAAACATAAGAATGCTGACGGGGAAGGTGGAGGAGATAGTGGATGTGATGGAAAGAAGGAAGATGGATTTATTGTGATTGGCAGAAACAAAGTGGAAAGGGAAAGGAAGGAGAGAACTGAGAAAAGGCTATTGACTCTACTGGAGTGGGAATAAAGAGGGAAAGAGGAATGGAGTGGGAGTAGTAGTACGAGATGGTTTAAAAGGAGAAGTGAAGAAAATAAGTGATAGGATGGTGAAAGAGAAAGTAGCACTGAGGGGAGAGACCGTAGAAATAGTGCAAGTGTATGCTCCACAAGTAGGCTGCACCTCTGAAGAGAAGGAGGAGTTTGAAGTGGAATTACAGAAGCAGCTGGTAGGAAGGAATATGATTGTTATGGGGGATCTGAATGCCCATGTAGGAAGAGAAAGACAAGGGTATGAGAGTATGCTTGGACCAGAGGGTTGGGGCGGAAGAAATGAGGAAGGAAAGAGAATGTCGGACTTCTGCCAAAGGAACAGCCTGCTAGTTGGGAACTCCTGGTTCAAGAAGAGAGAGAGAGTCACACAATCACATGGTACAGTGATGACTTGACCAGGAAGTCGGTGGTCGACTATATACTGTATGAGAAAGAATTAAATAAGAACATCACGGACATCAAGGTTATACCATCGGAGAACCTGGATAGCGACCATCGATTGCTGGTAATGAACCTGAGAGGGACTAAGGAGAAGAAAGGGACTGAGAACCAGGTAAGACGTAGAAGGATATGGAAACTGAAAGAAGGAGATAGAAGGGTCGAGTACCTCAAAATGGTAAAGGAAGAAATTCCAACAGATGAAGAAAGAGAGGTGGAAGAGGAATGGGCTAGATTTAAGAAGACACTAGTAGGTGCAGCAGAAGCAGTATGTGGGAGGACAAGTTGTAAGAAGAGGTGGAAGGAAACACCATGGTGGAATGAGAAGACAAAAGATATAGTAAGGGAAAAGAATAGAGCCTTTAGGAGGTGGTATCAAAATAGGCCGGTAGCGACATGGGAAGAGTACCAGGAAAGAAAGAAGGAGGCAAGGAGAGTAGTGACTGAGGAGAGAAGAAAGTGGATGGAAGAGTGGACAAAGATGATGAAGGAGGATAGTGAAGGTACAAAAAAGGTCCAGTATGGGGTGGTGAAAAATAAGAGGCGGAAGGATCCTACGGATTATGTTAGAATGGTGAACAAAAGGGGACAAGAGATAGAAAATTGGGAAGAACTGAAGAAAATGTGGAAAGAATATTTTGAAGAACTTCTGAACCCAAATGGAAACCATGGCGAGGAGGAAGAAATCGGGGAAGGGGAAGATGGACTGCAAACAGAAAAGGACTTAACATGGAAAGAAGTGGAAGATGCAGTGAGGAAGATGAAATGAGGGAAGGCACCGCGTGTGGATGAGTTGAGTGTGGAGATGGTGAGAGCAGCAGGAGAGGAGGGGATGCAATGGTTGTACCGAGTGATGAAGACAGCATGGAAGGAATGGAAGACCCCAGAGGACTGGAAAAAAGGAATAATTGTCCCAATCTTTAAGAAAGGTAGTAGAACATAATGCAGAAACTATCGGGGAATAACACGGATGAGTCATTGTGCAAAGATGTTTGAGAAAGTTTTGGAAAGGAGAATTAGGACAACGATAGAAGGAGGGATGAGGGAAGAACAACATGGCTTCAGAGTGGGAAGGTCCACAGTGGATTTGATTTTTGCTGTAAGGCAGTTACAAGAACAGCACTATGAGTATGGAGCAGATCTACTGATGGCCTTCCTGGACATTGACAAAGCATATGGCAGTGTATGCAGAAACAATGTATGGAAGTCCCTGGAGGATAGAGGAGTAGAAAAAATGGACTATAAGGAGGATAAAGGAGATGTACAAGGGAAGCGTGAGCTGTGTGAAAGTGGGAGGAGAGAGATCGGACTGGTTGGAACAGAGAAACGGCCTGAAACAAGGAAGTGCACTGTCACAGTTACTTTTCATTGTGGTGATGGATGACATAATGACCCGAGCGGCCCAAGTAATTGGGGAAGGAAAGATGAAAGCAATGGTGTTTGCAGATGATTTGATGATTTGGGGAAACAAGGAGGAGGAGGTACAAGAACAGTTGGACGTGTGGGAAGGAATAATACAAGGATATGGGATGAAATTTAGCATAAATAAGAGTGAGATGGTGATCACAACAAGGAAGAAAGAAAGAACCACATCGGGAATAACAATTGGTGGGGAACAGCTGAAGAAAGAGGAGAGATTTAAGTATCTGGGAAGCCTGATACAAGATAATGGAAGAAACGATAGAGAAATAAATGAGCGGGGAAGACAGGCAGAAGCATTATGAGGAGTGTAAGAAGCATGTTATGGAGCAAGGATGTCCCTCAGAACAGCAAATAGATCATATATCGGACGTACTATGTCCCTATCCTGACGCATGCCTCGTAGACCTGGGTTATGAAAGGAAGGGAGAAGAGCAAAATACAGGCCAGTGAGATGAGGTTCTTGAGAAGCAGTATTGGAGCTACAAAGATGGACAGAATAAGAAATGAGAGGACCAGAGAATTAATGAAGGAGGAACCATTACAGGATTGTATAGAGAAATCTAGACTTAGATGGTATGGACATGTAAAACGAATGGAGGAGAAGAGGATACCCAGGAGGATACACGAAACGAAGTGGGAAGGAAAGGGACCGAGAGGAAGACCGAGAGACAGGTGGCTGAAGGGGGTGGAAGAAAGCTTGAAGAAGAGAGGAGAAGACTGGTCAAGGGTGGAGGCTGAGAGATGGTGGGAAGACAGAAGACGTTGGAGAGGCTTGTGTTCCAAACAGACCCGGCCAGTGGCTGGAAACTGTGCAAGATGATGATGATTTATTTATTTGACAAATTTCAAAACATTTTCATCATTGTTGGATAGCTATATTTTGAGGTGTAATGATCTCGATGTTTCATCCCTTGAAAATACATCACCAAGAACACACACTTATACATACATCACAATAACATTGGTTATTGGAAGGATTTCACTCACGCCCAAGTGCATTGGGCTGAACTCCGCTATATCCCTAACATAAGGAACATATACAACTAACAGTCTAATATTCGTGCAATATCATTCAAGTCGTAATGAATGGGCTGTTACAGTGCAGAGCTGATCACTGTTTGACTGGTGGTTTACCCACAGGGTGATCATCCCGCTTGAGCTCTGGGTTGGTTCCCTTCAGATAATTGGAATCTGTGATGAGCACAGCGGCGGGCGACAGATTTCCACGGGACCTTCTAATTCCCAATCTGATTAAACATTCCATCAGTGATCCATCGCCGTTCGAATAATCTATCCTACCATTGCTAATGACATGTCTTTGAGTTTCAGGACCATCGTGATCTTAGGAGCAGATAACCTGGACGTTGAAACCCTTAAAACAATAATTAACTGTTAAAACCAACATCACAAATGTGAATTTCCTGATCTTGCATATTCAGTATGTTGGTCAGACCGCAAGAAAGACATGTAATGGTAGGCTATTTCATCACCAAATCTCTAGAGAGTGTTTCCCACCTCAGCCAACCTAGAAGTGGTTATTCGCTGTTTCCCCACTTCTGCTTCAGTCCACGGTCGGCTCATTCCAAATACTAGCGAAATGCAAGAATAGCTCCAGAAAGAGTCAACAACCAAAGAGCCTATTTATTTATTTATATATCTATTTATCTATTAATTTATCTATTAATTTATTTGTTAATTTATTTATTTGTTTATTGTCGCCTCCGTTGCGTAGTGGTCAGCGTTATTACCTGCCACTCCGGAGGTCCTAGGTTCGATTCCTGGCTATGCTACGAAATTTGGAAAGTGGTATGAGGACTGGAATGGGGTCAACTCAGACTCGGGTGGTCCAAATGAGTAGATGGGGTTAGATTCCCACCTCAGCCATCCTCGAAGTGGTTTTCCGTGGTTTCCACTTCGTCTTCGGGCAAATGCCAGGATGGTACTGTTCCAGTATTTTCCTGTTGAGATTAAAGCAATTTTGGTTTGGTTATATTTACGTAGAGTCGCAATGTTTGGTAATTCTCCGTTTGAGCTAGTTTATTTTTGTGTTTACATTGGTTTATTCTTAACGCATTCTTATATCTGTGTGCATCCGTATTCCTGGTTGAAATTGTTGGTAGGATCTTGGGAGTTTTTCCAGCCGGGTACTTCTAGATTCTGCGATACAGCTTCGTCATCGGAATCATGAAGATCTGTCCACGAGAATACATTAAACTGCCATCAAGCCACGGCCACCTCCTTCCCTCTTCCTTGTCTATCCCTCCCATTCTTCCCATCCCGTCCCATCCCTCATTAGGCCCCCTGTTTGCTTTGCAGTTGAGACCGCCTGGGCGAGATAGTAGTCGCGCCTCCCCAGTTGTATCCCCGATATGATGTCAACCTCCAGGACTCAGCCTGTAGAGGCGGTAAAGGTATCCCTCGCTGAGTCCGTGGGAAAAGCCAACCTGGAGGATAAACTGACTACGAAAAAAAAATCTATATATCTACTTATTTATTTATTTGTTTATTTATGTATTAATTGATTGATTAATTTATGTATTTATTTATTTATTTGTTAGTAGCAAACTAAGGGCTCATGACCCTCTCTTACATATAACCACACAATGTGGTAGATATGGAACAATTTTATGAAATACAATAAATACAAATTAATTACGATGATTAATTAAGAGTTAATTAATTGTGTTAAAACTAATATCAATTGATAAGGCATATGCATAATTACCGGTCCCGTGGTGTTGGGGTAGCGTGCCTGCCCCTCAACCGAAGGCACCGGGTTCAATTCCCGGCTCCGTCAGGGATATTAGAAACTAACGTGAGGGTTGGAACGGGATGCACTCAGCCTCGTGAGGACAATTGAGTAGCTGTCTGACAGTGAGGCAGCGCCTCGGTCACGAAATCACCAAGATTAATGGCTGAGGGGACCCGATGCGCGACCACGCGTCACCCCAATATCTGCAGGCCAAATGGTTGGGCAGCAGCCACTTGGTAGACCTGGGCCCTTATGGGCAGTAGTGCCAAGGGTTATATTATGAATAATAATAATCACGATGTTATGATGTTCTACAATATCCTAAACATGTATAGCCATTCACACGAGTCAGTCAGCAGATAATCTCGACATGCGACCTTCAATTTCTTTACTGTTTTAGAGGTTCTGATATCGGCCGGAGTTGAATTCTGTAGTCTAGACTCAGATACAGCAAAAACAAGTAGTTCCGTGAAGAACTATACAGCCCATTCCCGTATATGCTACTTATGTTAATTGCCTCTATCAACATATAAAATTTCAGTTTGATTTCTGTAATTAGAGTCGTAGATATTCAGAACCGTCTAAATATTTCAGATCGCCGCAAGGTTGGATTTTTATATATGTAGGCCATAGAGTTATGTACTAATAGATGACGATTTTTCGTACGTCCATTATTCAAACGTTCATTTCGATCACAAGATTAATACACAAGAAATAAGAACTCAATTTTAAAATTACGCACAGCCGCCATCTTGCGGTTATGTGAACAATTGAACTAAATTAGATGCTAGTGCATTACAATGTGTATAAACATTTACTGTACCATATTTCACTGCGCTCAGATGGTTAAATCGCGAGAAAAGTCTATTAAAATGATTCACCTTCGTTTGGCCACCATATTCATTTTGTATTTTACAGATTTTTGGAAGTCTCATAAATGAATTTCTAGTAGTACCCTTTATCACTGTACAAAATTTTAGGGTGATATCAGTAATAGTTTCAGAGATATAGAATGCCGGTGAAATATTTCACACAGCCGCCATCTTGAGGTTATGTAGACAATTGAACTAAATCAGATGCCAATGCATTACAATGTGTTTAGACATTCGCTGTACCAAGTTTCATTGCGTTTGGGTGGTTAAATCGCGAGAAAAGTCTATTTGAAAGTTTCAACTTCGCTTGGCCGCCATGTTCGTTTCGTGGTTAACAGATTTTTTAAAGTCTCATAGGTGAACTTCTAGTAGTACCCTTTATCACCGTTCAAAATTTTAGGATGATATCGGTAATATTTTCGGAGATAGAGAATACCGGTGAAGTAATTCGCACAGCCACCATGTTGGATTGGTGAGATGGAATAAAATATGAAGGGCACATTCGGTGTCGGCCAAAATAGTACTATAACCTTACCGAGATTTCATGAAATCGCTCCAGCCGTTTAGAAGTTATTAGGGGGGAGAGAGGCACACACACAAACACAGACATACGCGCACACACACACAGACAGAAGGTGACGTCATAAGCCTATTTTTGGCCTGTTTTCAATTTTGAAAAAATAGGCTTATGAGATCACCTTTTGTCCGTGTGTGTGTGCGTGTGTGTGTGTGTGAGGTGTGTGTGTGTTTCCCCCTAATAAAATCTAAACGGCTGGAACGATTTCAATGAAACTCGGTAAGTTCATAGCACTATTGCCGGCGACCTCGACCGTGCCCTTCAAATTTTGTTACGTCTCACCAATCCAACATGGCGGCTGTGCGAAATACTTCACTAGCATTCAATATCTCCGAAACTATTACCGATATCGCCCTGAAATTGCGTGCAGTGATAAAGGGCACTACTAGAAGTTCACATATGAGACTTTCAAAAATCGGGTGACTACAAAACCAACATGGCGGCCAAGCGAATTTGAGACACTTTAATAGACTTTTCTCGCGATTTAAATATCCAAATGTAATGAAACTTGGTACAGCAAATGTTCATACACATTGTCATGCACTGGAGTCTAATTTAGTTCAATTGTTTACATAACCTCAAAATGGCGGCTGTGCGAAATATTTCACTGACATTCTATATCTCCGAAACTATTACAGATGTCACCCTGCAATTTTGTACGGCGATAAAGAGTACTGATAAAAGTTTACCTATGCATATTTCATAAACCTGTAAATTACAAAACGAACATGGCGACCAAGCGAATTTAAAATATATTAATAGACTTTTCTCGTGATTTAACTCTCTGAGCGCAGTGAAATGTGGCACAGTAAATGATTTTGCAGCTTGTAATACACTGCCATCCAATTTAAATCAATTGTTTACATAACCTCAAGATGGTGGCTGTGCGAAATTTTAAAATTTCGTTTTAATTTCTTGTGTCGTAATCATGCGATCGAAGTGAAAGTTTGAATCATGAACCTAGGCAATAAATGTCCTTGATTGGTACAAAAATCTATGGCCTATACATATAACAGTCCTAAATGGCGAGCTTCCGAAGTATTTCGACGGTTCTCAATATCTATGAATCTTTTACAGCAACCAAACTGATTTTTTTAATGTTCATAGAGACTATGAACATATATATGTTCACCAATAGGACTTTCAGTAACCTGGTGAGCACAAATCCAACATGGCGGCGACGCGAAGTATAAATATTTAAATGGCCGTTTCTCGCGAATTAACTATCCGAGTGCCGTGAAACGTTGCACGTTAAATGCTTATACAAATATTGATCCACTGGCATCTAATTTATTTCAATTATTTGCATAATCACAAGATGGCTGCTGTGCGTAATTTAAAATCTCGTTTTTACTTCTTGTGTTCTAATCATGCGATTGAAGTTTGAATACCACACGTACACAATAATCCTTTTTTTTTTTTTTTTTAACGTATGGCTTTTGTGCCGGGAGTGTCCGAGGACATGTTCGGCACGCCAGTTTTGTAGCTGCTTCGAGACGGACACCCAATGGGTGAGCTACAAGTACCATTGGGGAGGAAAGTTGGTAGGGAAGGGCGAGGAGTTGGAAGGTAGCGGCTGTGGCCTATAGTTAGGGACCAACCCCGTCATTTGCCTGGAAGGAAGATGGGAAACCACAGAAGACCATCTTCAAGTTTGCCGGCGGGGGGATTCGAACCTCCTCGCCTCCCGGATGTGAGCGACTGCCATTAGTCATGCTGTAACGACCACGGCTAACTCACCCGGTACAATAATCTTAATGTAATAGTACAAAAATAAAAATCCAACCTGGCGACCATCTGAAATATTTAGACGGTTCTCAATATCTACGAATCTGTTACAGCAATTAAACTGAAATGTTGTATGTTGATAGAGGCAATTAACATGAGCAGGATATATGAAAATAGGCTGTATAGTTTTTCACGGAACTACTTGTTTTTTTATGAAATGAAAATAGACCAAAAATGGGTTAACAAGGAGGAGTGATAATTTGAGTGATATTCAAGTACTTACGATTAGTAATTGCAATATTGAAGTATTCTGTTATTGTATAGTAGTTTTGATATACCACAGCATGTTCATTCTTTGTGTTACAAAGGTTACTTTGCCAATTAGGGAATTTTGTGTGGCTAACATCAGGCTCATTAAGGTTCAGAGGTAGAGATTGCTAGATGATTAATTACGTCCATGTTAGGTGTTCGCAGCTAAACGCGCATGACCCGTAACACTTCCTAATTTCAGAGTAGGCTGTTTAATGTTATGGGTTTCTAATCATATGTTCATAAACAAAAATATATGCTTTCCATACAAGGGAGCATCTCGATCTCGATGGATCTCTGCATTCATGTTGATCAGGTTGGATGGGAAATATTTCATCCCCAAATTCACTTGGACCGCCCCTTGAGAGGCCACCCAGTGGCGTAGCCGTGCATATTAAATCACTCACCACGACCATGATGGGAACAGCAGCAAAACCGGAGATCGGATTTTTGATTTCCAGCGCTGACAGCGGCAATCCTAAGAGTGCTTTTTATTATTTCAAATGATCTTGTCGACTTCATCGTTATGCTTTGGTCTAGCGTTATGCGTTACGGTCACGGCGTGTATGACGTCATCATGGTGTTCAGTGCATATGCACCTAGTCTGAGTTTACTCCTGGGGTCTGGAGTTATGCGATACGGAGACGGCGAGTGCGTGACGTCATGCAACAGATTGCACCTCCCGCTCTTCGTTCCCCGCGCGAGAAGCCTAAGTTAAAGGGTAATGGAGTCTGTTGAGTCAGAGTTTACTCCTGGGGTCTGGCGTTATGCGATACGGAGACGGCGAGTGCGTGACGTCATGCAGCAGAGTGCACCTGCCGCTCTTCGTTCCCCGCGCGAGAAGCCTAAGTTAAAGGGTAATGGAGTCTGTTGAGTCTGAGTTTACTCCTGGGGTCTGGCGTTATGCGATACTGTGCCCAAAGCCAGTTGCCTAGATTGAAGTTTTTTTTTGGTCGTGTAGCCTCCTGAGAGGCCGAGTGCAGGTCTTTCTAGTCGACGCCCGTGGGCGACCTGCGCGTCGGGATGAGAGATGGAATGGATGAAGATGAATGAAACTGGGCAAGGATGTGGAAAGAAAGCGGCCGTGGCCTGTCAGAAGGTACTGTCCCAGCATTTGCCTGGTGTTGAAAATGGGAAACCACGGAAAACCATTTCAAGGACAGCCGACGGTGGGGCTCAAACCCACGCGTCTACCGAGTCAGCAGAGAGCTTGGCCCCTTGACCTAACGCAGCGCTTTAGCCCGCGTAGCCACTACTGTAGGTGATTGAAGGGTACAAGCCGTGAGCCTAGATTTGAGGGAACAGGCCACGATGATAAGTACAGAATGGGATGTTTGAATAGCGCGCGCCGAACCTTCTTAGAAGCTTTTCGAAGGTTTTGACAGCCAAGAAGTGGGTAAGTGACGTAGGACGAGAGCATCATAGTCGAGGCTATATGTCACTAAATATTTTCCGATGAGATGGAAACATGAAACTTATATCAGATTACTGGCACGGACAAGGGAAGAAGAATGAGCTTTGTTTCAAAGAAATTGATCGAGCGGAAGCCGAGTTATGAGCTGTTAAATTTCAGAATTTTCTCCGCATTGACCTCAAACCGGTCACCCGAGGAGTATATAAGGCGTGTCTCCCAGGCACATGTATGTTCACTTCGTCATCAGCACTCCGTTGCCTTGGACGTGCTACTCTACGTAAGCGCTCTAGCCGCTTAACTCTCGACAATCTACGAACATCGTTACTATCGCCAAGCACATGGTTGCTTTAATCGTCGATTTACAGCACAAGTTGTGGACTTTTCTACAGTACATGGTTACTGAAAGTGTTAAACATTTCAAGTGAGTTTCGAACTTTTCTACGTTATCACCGAGGTGAAATAAGTCTGTGGCACTTGGTAATTTCTTACCGCTACCACTTTGTCTATATTTCTTTCTACAGTCCACAATCACTTATAGCTCGATTATTTATATCCAACAGTCTAGGGACAAGTTTTAGTCTTGTTCGTTGGACAAGCCAAGACAAGTCAGTAATCTTAATACCATTCTTGCATATTACAATTCAAAAGCCGATGATGGGAATACAGGTATGCCTTGCGCGACCTGAAGAAGTGAGAAGCTCTGACCAACCAACTCGACAGAATTCGTAATTGTGCTCAATAAGATTGTGAGCGTACTAGAATACTGATTATATCACAGTTGGGTCATGGTACTTATTTTCAACATGGATCGTTTAGATCAGGCCCCTGTCAACTTCACTTCAGCTTTTGAAACTGCCAACATTTTTCTGCAAAATATTATGAACGCCACTATGTCTGTGTAGACAGCTTGTGGGTATAAAATGGAAGCCGATACGAGATTATAAGTATGCGTCCTAATGGGACAGACAACAGGAAGACTGAATAATCTGGTTCTGTCCAGACTTCTAACATCAAGACCTACAAGAATGTAAGCTGCAATTTACATTATTTCTATGCGTAGTTAGTTGGATTTTCTCATATTTTCTACAGTCTTGCCATCACATATTTTTAGCCTACTTTCGATTTTTGCAAAAAATGAAAGTAGACTTATGAGATCAACACAGGGCGAAAAAAGTGTGTCTATCTGTGTGTGTGTATGTGTGTGTGTGAGTCTGTGTGTGCGTGTATGTGTGTGTGTGGGTCTGTGTGTGTGTCTGTGTGTGAGTGAGTACACACTCTGAATGTCTGTCCCCCCCTATCAATTCGAACACGGTGAATGCGAATTGAATGAAATTTGGTACAAAGGTAGCACTAGCAAAGGAAACCTCAGTGTAATGTTTTATATCGCCGCCATCTTGACGGAAACGTAATGGCGGCCACACAAATGTTCAGAGCTTAAATCAAATTACGACTAACCTAATCATCCGATCTCTACCAAATTTTGCAACAACATAACTTTATGGGGGGGAGCATCCTTTGACCTAACCAATAGGTCATCAGCGTAATAGTTTGCGGATGGCGACCATTTTGTGTGAAAATCGATTCCCCCTATTAATTCGAACACGGTACAACCGAATGGAACGAAATTTGGTACAGAGGTAGTACTAACAAAAGGCACCTCAGTGTCATGTTTTATATCGCCGCCATCTTGACGGAAACGTAATAGTGGCCACACAAATGTTCAAAGCTTAAATCAAATTACGACTAACCTAATCATCCGATCTCTACCAAATTTCGCAACAACATACCTTTATGGGGGGAGCATCATTTGACCAAACTAATAGGTCATCAGCGTAATAGTTTGTGGATGGCGGTCATCTTTGTGTGAAAATCGATTCCCCCTATTAATTCTAACACGGTGCAACCGAATGGAACGCAATTTGGTACAGATGTAGTACTAACAAAAGGCTCCTCAGTGTCATGTATTATATCGCCGCCATCTTGACGGAAACGTAATGGCGGCCACACAAATGTTCAAAGCTTAAATCAAATTACGATTAACCTAATCATCCGATCTCTACCAAATTTTGCTACAACATATCCTTATAGAAGCATCCTTTGACCAAATGAATAGGTCATTAGCCTAATAGTTTGCGGATGGCGGCCATCTTTGTGTGAAAATCAATTCCCCCTATTAATTCGAACACGGTGCAACCAAATGGAACGAATTTGGTACAGAGGTAGTACTAGCAAAGGGCACCTCAGTGTCATGTTTTATATCGCCGCCATCTTGACGGAAACGTAATGGCGGCCACACAAATGTTCAAAGCTTAAGTTAAATTACGACTAACATAACCATCTTATCTCTACCAAACTTTGCAACAACATACCTTTATGGAGGGAGCATCCTTTGACCAATCTAATCGGTTATTAGCCTAATAGTTTGCGGATGGCGGCCATCTTTATGTCAAAATCGATTCCCCCTATTAATTCGAACACGGTGCAACCGAATGGAACGAAATTTGGTACAGAGGTAGTACTAGCAAAGGGCACCTCAGTGTCATGTTTTATATCGCCGCCATCTTGACGGAAACGTAATGGGGGCCACACAAATGTTCAAAGATTAAATCAAATTACGACTAACCTAATTATCCGATCTCTACCAAATTTTGCAACAACATACCTTTATGGGGGGAGCATTCTTTGACCAAAATAATAGGTCATCAGCGTAATAGTTTGCGGATGGCGGCCATCTTTGTGTGAAAATCGATTCCCCCTATTAATTCGAACACGGTGCAACCGAATGGAACGAAATTTGGTACAGAGGTAGCACTAGCAAAGGGCATCTCAGTGTCATGCTTTATATCGCGCCATATTGACAGAAACGTAATGGCGGCCACACAAATGTTCAAAGCATAAGTTAAATTACGACTAACATAACCATCCGATCTCTACCAAACTTTCAACAGCATACCTTTATGGAGGGAGCATCCTTTGACCAATCTAGTAGGTTATTAGCCTAATAGTTTGCGGATGGCGGCCATCTTTGTGTGAAAATTGATTCCCCCTATTAATTCGAACACGGTGCAACCGAATGGAACGAACTTTGGTACAGAGGTAGCACTAGCAAAGGGCATCTCAGTGTCATGCTTTATATCGCCGCCATCTTGACAGAAACGTAACGGCGGCCACACGAATGTTCAAAGCTTAAATCAAATTACGATTTACCTAATTATCCGATCTCTACCAAATTTTGCAACTACATACCTTTATGGAGGAAGCATCCTTTGACCAAAATAATAGGTAATCAGCCTAATAGTTTGCGGATGGCGGCCATCTTTGTGTGAAAATTGATTCCCCCTATTAATTCGAACACGGTGCAACCGAATGGAACGAACTTTGGTACAGAGGTAGCACTAGCAAAGGGCATCTCAGTGTCATGCTTTATATCGCCGCCATCTTGACAGAAACGTAACGGCGGCCACACGAATGTTCAAAGCTTAAATCAAATTACGATTTACCTAATTATCCGATCTCTACCAAGTTTTGCAACTACATACCTTTATGGAGGAAGCATCCTTTGACCAACCTAATAGGTCATTTGCCTAGTAGTTTGTGGATGGCGGCTATCTTTATGTCGAAATTGATTCCCCCTATTAATTCGAAAACGGTGGAACCGAATGAACGAAATTTGGTACAGAGGTAGCCCTAGCAAAGGGCACCTCAGTGTCATGTTTTATATCACCGCTATCTTGAGGGAAACGTAATCGCGGCCACCCAAATGATAAATGCTAAAATGTAATTACGACCGACCTAATAATCTAGTCTCTACCAAATTTTGCAACACCATATCTTTATGTGGGAAACATTGTACCCAACTCTAGGAATGGGTATTCCAAGATTCAGATACCTAGATATCAAGGGAAAGGCTGTAGCCGCTTTTGAAAGTTGAGATATTTGAATATCGCGTTACATTGCTTCTCGAAGCAATTGGAAAGAATTTACCGAAACTTGCATGTCAAGTGACGTAGCGAGTAATAGCAGAGGTGGAGGCTATTTATTGATTAAATAGTTAACCACGGAGTAGAGACTTGAGACTGGGATCAGATTACTGGCACGGCCAAATGAAAGAGAATGCAATTAGTATCAAGTAAATCGGACCAGGGATACCGGAGATATGAGGATTTCCAGATTTCAGCTGATGACGCGTGACCCTGGCAGTTTTGAATAAAAGCCGGCTGGTCGAAGCATCGATAGCTCATTTCAACACAAGCACTTGCCGAGCAAGTTGCTGCGACGCTGAGCCAAGGCACATGGTTGCCGGATCTACGCAGAAGTTCTTTTCAAAGTCGTGATAGTCACGAAAGTGCTGCGCTACGATGTGGAACTTAGTAAGTTTACGGCGAGGAGAATCACTGAGGTGATTGATTTTTCTACAGACATTGGAGGAAATATTTATATTTCTACATGGACATATGCTAGACTTTGTCTAGAATTAGTACTTTGTCACAGTCCAGTAATAACTTAATACTTGGATGTTTAAATCCATTTCAGTCATTTTTCGTATTTGTAACTAGTTAACCACTTCGATCTATCAGTACACTGAAGACTAGTCTATAACGGTGGCGTTCATTAGTCTACGCAAGGGAAACTACAAGTTGCTTAGCGCATGGTAGATGGTGTTAAATCACGCCCAGGGAACGATCTTCAGAACAGCCGTTGATTGCTTAGACTGTCAGTGTTTTTCTTGTACTGATAAGATTACCGTGAGTTATGTTACAACTGACATATCTAAGAAGAGATCACTTAGATCTGACCCTATTTAAACAAACTGTTATGGCTTTGATAGAAGTCCATATTAAAATGGAACAACAGTTTATTCAAACGTCAAGAGATACTACCACTATGTCTGACTAGACGTATTGTGGGTATATAATGGCGGCCGATACAAGGATTATACGTACTTGTCCGATAGGGCATATCGATGGATAAATCTGGTACAGACCAGGTTTACTACGCTTCAAGACCATCAAGAAATGTAAGCCACATTTGAATTATATTATGCCTAGCTAATTGGAACAAACTATTTTTTCTGCAGATGACCAACACATTTTTTTTCTTCGTATTTACATCTTGCAATGATTTACGCAAGACTTGTTAGAGTTATTCTGAGCATTTTCAGCACTCAGATCAGTTTAGGATCGATGACCGAGCATTTCGAAGATTTATTTGAATATTTCATATTTTAGGGAAACCACGGAAAACCGTCGATGTGAAGGTTGAGTTAAATTATTTTTGTTGAGGAATGGATATTTTTTCCATATTCGAAGGTTCGAACATGTGGATTCTCACATAATGAGATGATAATTAAACACATTTAAAATAATATAACAAATAATAATAATAATAATCCACTGATAATAATAATTAAAATGTTTATATTTTTTCTAAATAATTCTTGGATATTATATTTTATAATAATCATATGTATTGAGAAAGAGCCTATGAAGTAGTTTAAACATTTCTAGTTTGGAACAGGAGATTTTCCGAAGGAGAGTGGTTAACGCAAGCCCGCATTCAACCAACATTTCAGTTCTGGTTGAACAGTTGATATTTGCAATGAGCAAAGTATATTTTTCAGATAACACGGAGAGGCATGAAACGGGAAGCAAATGATATTTGTATCAAATAGGATATTTTTGTATTTATATAAAATCATGACGTAAATACACTCGAAAGTGAAATAAAGATTTTCATAAGTATGGTAAATTCACGGGTTGAACTGAATGGTAAAATAAAATAAACTTGTAAGTTTATTAATCTTCCAGTGTCGATAACAAGCAGAGGCTTGATTTATTGTATAAATTTTGGGAAGAAAATTTATGTGTGGAGTTGTTGAAATGCCATTCCCAGGTGCGCATGTTTAAGTCGCAGGAATGAAGAGGTTTTTTCGAGCATCAATCAAATAGCAGGTTCGATGGCTCAGGTTTATAGTAGGAGTATTGGAACTACACATTTCGTCGGATGAATGACCCGAAGGTTATTTCTTGAAACCATCAGTTCTTATTTCAGCCTTGTTTACGAATTCCATTTAGACTTTGATTTTGCTAGAACCCGGATTTGTCATGATAGTAGTTGTTTATTCTTCTTCAGAGGAAGACCTTTGCCGTTGTTGTTGGAATATTGTGTTCTTACACAGATAATAGAATGGGCCACTGCCAATTAAAAATAATTCTTTAACCACGAATAATTTGAAGGATATTTTCAATCCTAGTGCCATGAACTAAATGAATTTATTACGAAACTACAATTCTTATTTCCGCATTCTGTCGAAGAATTGCAAGTTGTAAAAGTTACTAGAAATGGCCATAAATATAAATATTTTATAATAATGATTCCAAGTGGAAAATTGAATAGTTAAATGGTTCAACAATTTAGTGATCAAGTTGATGATTCAGAAATCATGTATTTTGTTAGGAACTTCAAGTTCATAATCGAGTCACTTCTCGAATGTTTAATGTCAGAAGAACAATTAATTGTTGTTGTGCTTCGCACAGTTCTTCGATGCTATGCTCAAGGTCAAATACTTTTCAGATGTTATTGATATGTGTAAATAATGTGTGTTGATTCAATGAAAATAATATTTTCGACAATATATTTTTGAAACTGGAAAATAAGTGAAAGTTAAAAATTCTATGAACATTTATTCTACGAGTGTTAATATCATGTAAATATTCAAACAGTGATCTACGATATTTCCAGTAGAGACAATTAACTTTGAACTGGAATTAATCACAAATAATTTTGGAACACAGTCTACAGGACTATTAATCAGACTTGTGTTTCCAAAAAAAGATTGTCAAATGCGTTTGGAAAATTTCTGTATATTGTGTAAATGAGAGTGTGGATCGCCACACGTGGATGATGCTGCTTTGAGCATCTTTGCAGTCAATTTTAACTTCAAAATAAACTGAGATAATTTAACCAGATGTGTTATACCCAATTAAATCTCCTTCTATCATTATTGTTGCATTGAGCCAAAAATCAGTAAAGCATTTTTTTTATTTGATGTCGTTTTTGCGATTTGCTTTAACCCATCTGGCGCCCCGGGATATTTTGATTCTCGTGCTGACTGATTATTGGTAAAATGCATATGTGGTCGTGCGCTTTCTGGTCTAAACGGGCACATAAAATAAGATAGAGAGAGAAATGGCTTCGAACGTGGGTCCCGATTTAGACATGGTCAATCGCATGCCGATTTAAATTGTGATAATTTTTATAGAAATATTTTGGGAGTTGAGAGATGTCTGGTTTGGATGAATATATTAGTAGGAAACCCAATTGGTGGGAAAAATTAAAAATTTAACTTGGTTAATAATTAGAATGGGTTTGATTATTTTTGATAATGGCTTAACCATTAGGGCGTCAAGTAAATTCAGTAGTAAACGTTCGATGACTGGACATACACATTATTAGAATCCAGGTGGAGGATATTTGAGAACTTGCATATTTTTCTTGTGATGTTGTGGTAAAAGTAATTCGTAAAAGTAGAGAATTTTGTTTTTCCATCACGACGACATTAGGACAAATCTCATTTTATTAGAGTGTTCCAATTAGCTATTTATATTTCTTTTTCTAGTTATAAGCTTGTGTTTGCCAATATTGTATACCCCTAAGTTTTGAATAATAATTGAAATTATGGAAGAAACGATGAGGATGATGAGGAGTTTGGAGGAGAGTTCAAAAGAGGCTGGACTGCGTGTAGCAGCCATTATGAAAGATAATACTGAAGCTTTGGAAAGGAAACTTAAAGAAAATTCTGATAAACTTAAAGAAAGTTTAAACGATAAACTTAAAGAAAATTCTTATTCTTTAGAAAATAAACTTAAAGAAAATTCTGATTCTTTAGAAAGCAGGTTAAAAGGTAATTTGAAAGAAAATTTAAATAGTAAATTTAATTCAATGGAAAGTAAATTTAAAGAGAATTCTGAAATTTTGAAAATGTCACTTGAAAGTAAAATGAATAAATTATGCGAAAAAACACATGAGCTCGAAACTTCATTAGCTACTAACGCAAGTTTAATGGACGAAAAATTTCGCGATGCCGATCTTCGATCCCAAAGCTTAGCTGATAGGATAGAACATGGTCTTAGGAAAGTTGGTGAAGACATGATCGACCTAGAAGTCAGAGTGAAGAAGGAGAGTAACGAGATGGGATTTCTAGTTGTTCAACGTTTAACGGAACAATTCAAAGAACTTGTCATGGGAGAAATAAGAGAAGGTGTGATTAATGAGTTGCAAACTGAAATTAAAACCACAGTTGTCAATGAAATTAAAGACACACTCAAGCTGGAGAACCAAGAGGGAATCAAGGAGATTAGGGAATCTTTGTCATCCCATATTGAAGTAATTGCCAAAGATATCCAAGCAACTCAGAAGGACATATCAGATATGACAGGGTCATTGAAAAGTCATGAGGCTGTTATGAACCAGATATCCATTGATGTTAAGGAGAATTATAAAGAAACTGAAGCAATTAAGAAAATGGCAGAAGAAAACCAGAAGGAACTTGAGGCTATGAAAACTCAAATCAAGGATGAGAAACAGTCTGATCATCTGTTTAAAATGCCAAATGTAAGGGGAAAGGAACAGATACAGATAAATCTAGGAGGAGCTAGAGACACGGATAGTCAAAGACAGGATGAGGTCAGGACGGTATTTCAATCCAACCCCATAACTTTATTTAAGAATGTAGAAGATAAGCCTTCTAAATTTTCAGGGCGAGATTCTGTGACACCCGTGGAATTTTTGAGAGAAGCAGGGGATTACCTGAAAGATTCCAAGATCCCTAAAGAAAGACAGATCCGAGTGATAGGGAAGTTTTTGGAAGGTCCTGCACTTCTTTGGTTTAGAGCTTTTAGATCCACTCTAACCACTTTTGAGGAGTTTTCTCGTGGGCTATTGAAAAAGTTTTGGTCCCCGGAAACCCAACAGCAAGTCAGAGCAGAGTTATATTCGAAGAGATTCTCGACGTCACAACCTACTCGATACTCTACGTACTTTTCTGAACAGCTTTCTAAACTTCAACATTTAGATCCGCCGATGCCAGATAACGAATTGATTACTGCATTGATACGTCAGTTTCCAGCAGACGTCCAGAGGACTTTGATCGCTGCTGATATCTATAATATGGAGCAATTTGACGAAGTATTACAGAAGCTGGATCATACGAACACTCAATTCTTCCATCAGAAGGGAGTAAAGAATAACAACGCTGTGTACGCGGTTATGGCTGACAGTTATTCTCAAACACCTCGAGAGATTCGAGAGGGGCGAGAAGAGAAAACGCCGAGGGAAGATTCAAATAAGAGAGAATGGAATCAGTACAGTAACAGATACAGTTACAAGCCTTATGCGAGACCGGATGGTGGAAATCGATACAATACTCGATGGAGAAGACCACGAGATAGTCAAGGAAGGTACCAGGAAAGAAGGTACTATGGTAGAAACAACTACAATAACAGAGGGAATGTGGATACTCGTCAGTCCAATGAAGAGTTCAACAAGAAGACGAGGAAAAATTTGGAAGCAAGACACCAAGATAACTTGCAATTTTTGGAGCAGAGGCCCAATGAACCCGGTCCATCGGGAACACAACAATCCCGGGGGAATGGTAATGAAAAAAAAAACTTCGAATTCACAGTAGAAGATAGAATTTTGAACACTTTCACTTCCAGAATTATTAAATGGCAAGCAGAGGATGATGACTTGATTCAACAGAATGACGAACGAAAAGAAATGGGTACAAGAATTAGAATGCCAATCATATCATGCGAAGTATTCGGTATGCCTGTCGATACTTTGATTGATACTGGGGCTATGCTTTGTCTGGTGAGTGAGAAGCTTTATATTCTGTGGAAGCTCAGAGAATTTAGAGGAGATTCCAGTATCAGGAATTAAGATCCAAGGAATAATACCCAATAAAATATCTCTGTGTAAAACACAATTATACTTATGTATTACGATTGGAGGACATGATTTCCGACATGTGTTTGTTGTAATGAAGGACATGGCTTTGACATGATATTGGGAGCAGATTTCATTCAGAAATATCAAGCAGTGATAGACATGAAGACAGAGACGATCAGATTCAAGAATACCGAAGAGATAAACTTCGAGGGAAAAGAAGAGGAAGACATCGAGGGAGATGCTCAATGGTCTCTGATTTTTCACGAAGCTGAAGGAAGAGAAGTCTACACTGAGAAGGAGTCCCCAGAGCTAGGGAAAATTTTAGAAGAATATCACGTTATTTTTGATATTAAACCTGGTGAAATTAAAGATTTTGAATATCATATTCGTGTAAATGATGATGCACCTTTTCATGCTAAATTGTATCCAGTAGCAGAAAAGCATCGAGAAAGAGTAAAAGTGCTTATCAAGGAGATGGAAAGCAACAATGTGATTGAAAAGTACACTACATCTTATGTCAATCCATTAGCAGTAGTGTCTAAGCAAGATGGAAGTCTGAGACTATGTTTAGACGCGCGAAATTTGAATTCAAGATTACTGCCAGAGTATGACAGACCACCAATCATTAGGGAACTGTTAAGGAAATTCCAAGGCAAGGTCTGGTTCTCTAATATTGATCTCACTTCGTCCTACCATCATATTAGGCTTAGTGAAGATTCCAAGAAGTTTACAGGATTTATGTTTGACCAGCAGACATATGTATTCCGTCGTTTACCATTTGGAGTCAAAACATCTGGATCAGTTTTGATCAGAGCACTGGAACAAAATTTGAGTCCTGAAGTAAAAGAGATAGCAATTCGTTATATAGATGATATCTTAATTGCATCTGAGACTAAGGAGGAACATTTGCTACATCTTCAAATGTTATTCGCAGATTTGAGAAAAGCGAACTTTAAGGTAAACCTTCGAAAATGTCAGTTCTTTCGAAAGGAAATAATATTTTTGGGTCACATTTTGGATGGAGAAGGATACCGTCCCAATGAGACGAAGATACAGGCAATTGCAAATTTCCCTAGACCTACTAGAGTGAAGAATGTCCGCAGTTTTCTCGGGACATGCCAATTCTTTGCAGGGCATTGTCCGAACTTCACCAAGACAGTTGCGCCATTGCAGGAATTGTTAAAGAAAGGAAATAAATGGAAATGGGATGAAGATTGTGAACAATCATTTCAAGATGCCAAGAGGTTATTGGTAAACAGTGTGAAATTGGAGTATCCTGACTTTACCAAGAATTTCATCATAGAATCTGATGCATCCACCGTAGGGATTGGAGCTATTCTTCTTCAAGAAGATGAAGACCACAAGAGACATTACCTGGCGTTCATTAGCAGGAAACTTCGTCCATCAGAAAGGAATTATTACACCACAGAGTTAGAAGCACTTGCTGTAATATTCGCGTTGGAGTCGTGGAAGAAAATGTTAATTGGACATTCAGTCATTGTGAGGACTGATCACCACGCATTGGAGTTTATCTTGAGAACAAACTTTGCCAGTGATAGAATAACTAGATGGTCACTTTTTATTCAGCAATTCAACCTAGTTATTGAACACACTCCTGGAAAGTTGAACGTGGGAGCTGATTTATTGAGTGGAGCAGTGGAGTCTACATCTAAGGTTTTTCAAGTTAACCTGACGCAGGAAGATGAGGATACCTTGAGAAGGTTAAGGTTAGTGCATTTATCCCAGAGGAGAGACCGACGTCTTAGGAACATTTTTCGTTTTCTACAGGGAGACATGGATCCAAATGATGATGATTTTGTGGAAACTGAAAGAATTTCAAGAGATTTTATGATGTTAGATGGTTTAATCTACAAGTTTGCAGATCCCGACCATACGAAGCTGAGAATAGTGATACCTCCACGATTGCAAAAACCCATTATTTGGATGGCACATCGAATCGCAGGTCATGCTGGAGTAGATAAGACGGTCAACATGATTCAAGAGAAATTTTCGTGGGAGCGAATGCGACAAACTGTCAGAAACACTATTCGAGAATGCGACTTATGCCAAAGGAGTAAACATAATTCTAGATTACTGAGAGAATTACCAAGGCCTATTATTCCTTCTAAGCCTTGCGAAATCTTCGCGACTGATTTATATGGTCCTCTCCCAAAGTCTAAAAGAGGTAACCGATATATTTTGGTGACCATGGATGTTTTCAGCAAATACACTATGTTACATCCAATTCAGAAGGCAAACGCAAAATATTGTGCGAAAAGAATTAGAGACAGCGTAATTCCGGAAGCAGGCAAACCGGAATTCCTTTTATCAGATCGTGGACCTCAATTTACATCTTTGGAATTTCGAACCATCATGAATAATCTTGGGATTATACAATTGTTTTGTTCTATTAGACATCCAGAGAGCAATCCAGCGGAACGCGTGATGGCTGAGATAGCAAAATTTTGCCGCCTCTATTGTCCAAATGAGCATTGGAAATGGATGGATGTTCTCTCTTTAGCATCCGAATCCATCAACTCTACGATTCATGAGAGTACTGGACAGATTCCCATGTTGCTTCATCATGGAATTAAACCAACGAGATTTTGGGATCGAATCATCTCTATTCCACCTGAGATTGAACCAAGTCGTCAGATGAGGGAAACTCGAGCTTTAGACAAGTTAAGGAGCCAAGCTGAGAAAAGAGAGCGCAGAGTGAGAGGAAAGCGTTTTCGCAGACCCTTGCGCGTAGGAACTCTTGTTTTAGTGAAAAGACCTACACCCTCTGACGTGCAAAATCGAGTGTACTCGAAATTTGCAAGCCTTCACGCGGGACCCTATCGTATTGTGGAAGTAAACAATAATGGAACCTATGAAGTAGCCAATACACGAACTGGTAACATCGTGGGAACTTATAATGCATCGAATTTGAAGATTTATTATTCAAGAACCAGATTATTTAATGTGTAGAGAGGAAAAATAAAAATGTTTCAATTTTTATTTTTTGCTAGGTGTGGGGTGGATGTGCCCAACTCTAGGAATGGGTATTCCAAGATTCAGACACCTAGATATCAAGGGAAAGGCTGTGGCCGCTTTTGAAAGTTGAGATATTTGAATATCGCGCTACATTGCTTCTCGAAGCAATTGGAAAGAATTTACCGAAACTTGCATGTCAAGTGACGTAGCGAGTAATAGCAGAGGTGGAGGCTATTTATTGATTAAATAGTTAACCATGGAGTAGAGACTTGAGACTGGGATCAGATTACTGGCACGGCCAAATAAAAGAGAATGCAATTAGTATCAAGTAAATCGGACCAGGGATACCGGAGATATGAGGATTTCCAGATTTCAGCTGATGACGCGTGACCCTGGCAGTTTTGAATAAAAGCCGGCTGGCCGAAGCATCGATAGCTCATTTCAACACAAGCACTTCCCGAGCAAGTTGCTGCGACGCTGAGCCAAGGCACATGGTTGCCGGATCTACGCAGAAGTTCTTTTCAAAGTCGTGATAGTCACGAAAGTGCTGCGCTACGAGGTGGAACTTAGTAAGTTTACGGCGAGGAGAATCACTGAGGTGATTGATTTTTCTACAGACATTGGTGGAAATATTTATATTTCTACATGGACATATGCTAGACTTTGTCTAGAATTAGTACTTTGTCACAGTCCAGCAATAACTTAATACTTGGATGTTTAAATCCATTTCAGTCAGTTTTCATATTTGTAACTAGTTAACCACTTCGATCTATCAGTACACTGAAGACTAGTCTATAACGGTGGCGTTCATTAGTCTACGCAAGGGAAACTACAAGTTGCTTAGCGCATGGTAGATGATGTTAAATCATGCCCAGGGAACGATCTTCAGAACAGCCGTTGATTGCTTAGACTGTCAGTGTTTTTCTTGTACTGATAAGATTACCGTGAGTTATGTTACAACTGACATATCTAAGAAGAGATCACTTAGATCTGACCCTATTTAAACAAACTGTTATGGCTTTGATAGAAGCCCATATTAAAACGGAACAACAGTTTATTCAAACGTCAAGAGATACTACCACTATGTCTGACTAGACGAATTGTGAGCATATAATGGCGGCCGATACAAGGATTATACGTACTTGTCCGATAGGGCATATCGATGGATAAATCTGGTACAGACCAGGTTTACTACGCTTCAAGACCATCAAGAAATGTAAGCCACATTTGAATTATATTATGCCTAGCTAATTGGAACAAACTATTTTTTCTGCAAATGACCAACACATTTTTTTTCTTCGTATTTACATCTTGCAATGATTTACGCAAGACTTGTTAGAGTTATTCTGAGCATTTTCAGCACTCAGATCAGTTTAGGATCGATGACCGAGCATTTCGAAGATTTATTTGAATATTTCATATTTTAGGGAAACCACGGAAAACCGTCGATGTGAAGGTTGAGTTAAATTATTTTTGTTGAGGAATGGATATTTTTTCCATATTCGAAGGTTCGAACATGTGGATTCTCACATAATGAGATGATAATTAAACACATTTAAAATAATATAACAAATAATAATAATAATAATCCACTGATAATAATAATTACATTTTTTATAATTTTTCTAAATAATTCTTGGATATTATATTTTATAATAATCATATGTATTGAGAAAGAGCCTATGAAGTAGTTTAAACATTTCTAGTTTGGAACAGGAGATTTTCCGAAGGAGAGTGGTTAACGCAAGCCCGCATTCAACCAACATTTCAGTTCTGGTTGAACAGTTGATATTTGCAATGAGCAAGGTATATTTTTCAGATA
Source organism: Meconema thalassinum (assembly GCA_946902985.2). Taxonomy (NCBI): domain Eukaryota; kingdom Metazoa; phylum Arthropoda; class Insecta; order Orthoptera; family Tettigoniidae; genus Meconema; species Meconema thalassinum. The sequence continues at coordinate 147,160,397 of OX336390.1, read as the reverse complement.
ACACGGAGAGGCATGAAACGGGAAGCAAATGATATTTGTATCAAATAGGATATTTTTGTATTTATATAAAATCATGACGTAAATACACTCGAAAGTGAAATAAAGATTTTCATAAGTATGGTAAATTCACGGGTTGAACTGAATGGTAAAACAAGATGTTCAGCAAAGAACATATAGCCTACTTTCTCCTAAATGTATGGGTATCTTTATGACTCTTTGTCCTCATCCCTAAAACAATCACCCCAACCACAATGTATTGTTTGTTTTCTTTTATATCGATAATAATAATAATAGTTTTAATGCATCCAATGGCCATTGAAAAAGTAAAAAATACAATGCAGGTACTGTCAGTCGCTACAAAATTGCGTCAGGGAAGTTGATCTTCTTTTACAATATGCCGCATGATATCGGTCACAGGGCTCGCTACACAATTCACATATGCATGTAGCTGCATTTGGAGTGTGAAAGTCTTTTCTTCCGCAACACCTGAAATGAAATCCATGGACTGCGAAACGCGTCACAGTGTGTCGTAAATCGTAGTCTGCTCTCTTCCAGTCAGACGATAACATCGCTTCTGTCCCATAGAAGTCCAACCATATTTCTTTCTTTTTTGATTGAAATTCCGCAAGAAGTTCCTGATAGGCAGCGCTAGATGGAAGCTGCATTTGTAGTCTGATTTGCTCAATACAGAATGGCTCTGCAGACAGCTCATACATTAGCCGGGACGGAGTAAATTTCGATACACACAATGCTTTCTTTAGGAAGATAGACTTTACTTGCTCTATTTCCTTTAAGTTGGTTTTGGTCAGATGAGGCCAGATCAGTTCCAGACCGTAGGTTAAAATAGGTGTCAGTGTGGAAACAAAGAGCTTCATAGCAGTAACTAAAGATAGTTTACGCAAATGCTGTATGTTGTTCATAGCTATTAGTGTAGCAGTCGCTCTGTTTCTCACATGCATTGTGAAAGAAGTTCCTGTCGTCTGGAAAATTAACCCTAAATAGTTAAAATTCTTGACGGTTGTTATCGGTAAATCTCCAGGTCTGTAATAAATCTTATCTCTATTCGAAATCATTCCTCCCTTACGGAAGACCATGTGGGCTGTTTTATTTTCGTTGATCTGTAATTTGTTCCTCTCGGCCCAGAGAAGCAGACGATCCATACATTCCTGCAGAACTTCCAAACTCTTTGCTCCAATTACTACATCATCTGCGTATATATAAAGAGATATCTTCTCTTCCAAAGACTCGAGGATACCCGTGATGTCAGCAGTTGAGAGAATGAACAGCAGTGGACTGATTGGGTCACCCTGTAGGACACCATTTATCTGTTCAATAGGCTTTGAGAACTGAAGGCCATCGGAGATAAACACGGTATTGTGATGTAGAATGTTGGTTATTATCAGTGTCAGATAATCAGATTCACCGAGCATAGTCTGAAGTTTCTCAACTATGACCTGTCGACTTAACAGGTCGAAGGCCTTCTTAAAATCCACAAAGATGGCGTGAAATTTACCTCTATGGTGACGAAGTGCCTCATCAATATCTGACAGTAGGTTTCCAATTGCCTGTAGAGTTGATTTACCTTTCTGAAACCCAAACTGTTGGTCTGGGATCTTGTCAGAAACTTTTTCTGTCAGTCTGTCCGTCAGAATTCTTGTGAATACTTTGAATATTGCGTTCTCGAGCGCTATTCCTCTATAAGAATCCGGAGAGTTTGCACTTCCTTTCCCTTTATAAAGTAGTTTGATAAATGACGTTCTCCAGGATGACGGTATTGTACAGGCTTCAAGACACTTATTGAAAAGTGTAGGCAATATGTCACGAAAGTAAGGCAAAGCCTCCTTCAAGTGTTCATTAAATATTTCACCAGGCCCGGGGGACTTGCCAGCTTTAAGACTGAGTATAGTTTTCACAACCTCCACCTCAGTAATTGGAGGGAAATCAGCTTGTCCATGAAGAGTCGTTACCCTGCAAGAGTTACCGGTATTGAAAATATTCTGGAAATGCCTTTCCCAAGCGTCCATACTGATAGTCTGCAAGAACTTCTGGGTTCTGGGCTGCAGTGCTAGAAAATGATTGTCCATTGCTCTCTTCACTAGTTTATTCCCTTCCTCTTCCAACCAAGCTGCTCTTTTCTCCATAAGGATTTTTTTGTAGGATCGTCTTAGGTCGCTATACCTCTTGAGGTTTTCTTCTGTTTTATAGTATCGAACAATATGAAGCAAATTTAGGACGTCTTTCCTTACCGAAAAACAGTATGCATCAAACCACGGTTGAGATTTCCTTTCTGTTGGAGGCATCCTAACTTGGGACTCCTTTATAATCTTTTCAAGACTGAATGCTGCAGCATCTATTTCTCCTTGTCTCGCCGAATCTAGGATGTGGTTTTTTGAAGTCATTAAAGTTTCTTCTAGGTAGTTGATGTCGAGGGAGCGTTTGATTATTACAGGCTTCCTTATGTTTCTTTCTGATGGTGCAATATTTACTTTAATTTTAGCAACGACTGGTAGGTGCTTCCTTAATGGTATCACAGAATTTGAGGAAAGTGTCTTGATATTAATTTTCCTAACGCATGTGTTCGCAAAGATTAAATCCACTGAGCTCATACCGTTATGACATATATATGTTGGTGTTGTCCTGCTGTTTAATAGATAGAAACCTTCTGCCTCCAGAAATTCTACAACCATTTTACTTTTTGTACATTCCTTATCTACACGACAGTTAAAGTCTCCAGCTATGACTGATCCACGGTGGTGTCCAATAATTGACAGCATTTCTGATAGATTGTAAATGATATCCTGAGCGGAGTGTTTTGGGGGAAAATAAGCACAGACAATCGTCAGTCCTTTGGCATATATTGCTAATAGGTTTATGGTCCTATATACTAATTCGTGAGGAGTTAGCCATGGTCTAATTAAACACGATATCCCTCCACTTGGTCTCCCTCTATCTCCTTGTAGAGCAAGGTTATGACAGTTGTAATAGTTTTCAACATTAATGTTACTGGTTAAGAAAGTCTCCACTAATACTACTATGTCTGCTTTGAAGAAGTTCGGTGTGGCTATTTTCATAATTGTATTGAGCTCTTCTACATTCCACAACATAATGTCGATACGACCGTCTTTCCTGCTACTAAAAGAGGTCCACTCCTTGATTTCGCACGAATGGTCTGCGAAACCGACGCACAAGAATCCCTTTTGGCCAGAAATGAGGAGTCTTAATGTCTTCAAGGCGATTAAATGGTATCCCAATTTTGAACGCCTTGTTCATTCCGCGTGTTCTCAATTCCTCGCAAGTCATATGTGCTTTTTCAAGCCCTCTCGTCTGGAGGAAATTTCTAATTTTCTCTTCTGTGACACGGGAAGAGAGACGACCTACATATAGCCACGCTGTTCTCTCCCCCGCTTGCAACAACTCTGTCCCTTCATCCCCAGTCCCTATTATAACTTGGGAGTGCTGGCGCGGACGTTTCCTCCTTTTCACAACCTGGGTAAAAGCTCCAGCGTCCTCATCGTCAAATTCTCTTCCTTCTACGCTAATGAACCCATTGCTGGTATTTGATTCGGCCATTATTCCACCCTTATCACCTTCAGGTTCTTTCTGTACGTACTGCCCCACTTCTATGAAGGAGCGGTTGTTTGTAGTAACTTCTGGTTCCACACGCTGTCCTTGGGTATTCCTAATTACCGGTGATCCTGATTGGCTCTGATTATTTCTTCGTCGTTGTGGAATTCTGTTAACTATTTCGCTAGAGCTACCTTTGACGGATGCCTGATTTAGCTTGTGAATTGCATCAGACAAGCTATTTAATTTTGCGTTCACGTCAGTTTTGATGGATTCTATTTCATTCCGTAATCCCTTACTTGCTTTGAACAGTTGAAAATCCTGTTCACATTTATAGCATAGCCATGGAAGCTTAGACTTCCTCTTGTTTGATGTTTTAAGAGCATTGAATTGTCCCTGTTGTAATTCTGTGCAGCTCAAGTGGTGCCATCTCTGGCACACACCATCACATGCGACGGCTAACTCGTCTTCACATTTTCTTTCACAGATGGGGCATACATCAGTCAAATCATGCGATGTGGATACATGTTGGATGATTACGTCAGGCATATTTACTGGGAATCTAAGAGGGCGGTGACAAAATGTCAAACTTGTATCCAGAACCCACTAAAGTACTTAAATAAGCCAGTAAGTGTCAAGATCAATATTATATACTTTATGATGATTGAATAACAAAACTACTAACTTATTGTAATGCATTCACGTCCGTTAATCTCTATATTAAGCCAGCCTGCAAAATTAAGAATCTTCCGCCCCAATCACAGTAGGTGGTGCTGCGACCTATCAGTGAATTAATCTTTATCTTGTACGCCTATGCACTGCCATCGTAATGTACTACGATGGCAGTGTTCTATGGGTGTTGAATGAGTAGGCAGTTTAAAGTAGCCAAGAGGGAGGCGATCCAGCTGGCAGTGTTTAAAGGTATTCGGAGCGCGATCGTGGCTAATAGTTGAACTACCAGTATTACAAAATTGCCATACTTCAGGAGGCCAGCTCAGGCATTTACACAGCGTTATGTTTGGAACAATATTACCCACATAACCCACAAGAGGACAGCACCGTACAGAGGCATTAAGAAGGCTGTGGTTAATGACAACGTGTATCTAGTTCTTCTATTCTCCTTTTTCTAATGTCTTCTGTTTATGTGCGATGCTGGGACTGTGATTTTATTAATATACGAGTGTATACTTTATCCTCTCCTTTGAGCTAAATGACATTTTATTCAGTATCTGTGGAAAAAGCTCGTGCACATCATTTGTAAAAGAATTCAAGAAAAAAAAACCTAACTGTAGCAGTACTCGATCCCCAGTCAACTGCGTGTCAGACTAACATGCTAGCCCAGAGCTAACCGTATCCATGACGTCAGGTGTTCTTAACTGACATATTAGATACAAACTGTTGGCAAATAATGACTTTAAATAAACGATTTCTTCACTGCAGTACATCTTCATTAAAGATCATTTCATACAAAGTTTATATTATTGTATCAGTACGGTATATCACATACAACATACTAAAACTACTGAAATATAAGACAGGCACATGAGGACAGCTGCCATCTTGTCGTGTGACACAAACGGCTCAGATCTTTTAAGCCACTCATACTGTATAATATTATAATATTAAATTATAATAAATAACGGATCACGACCTTCAGGATAGCTTAAACCCCCCTAGGCTCGATAATCGGAATTGGTGGGTCTTAAGCTATTTATTAAAATGGTTGCATAATTCACACGGCCGCCATCCTGAAATGGCATGGCCGATGACCTTGAATTTTGGGTGAAAGACGCATCCTATATTAAGGTATGTTGTCACCAAATTTGGTAGAGATCGGATGATTAGTTTAGCCGTAATTTGATTTTACGTTTTGAACATTTGAGTGGCCGCCATTCTGTTTTGGTAAAGATGGCGGCGATATAAAGTATGACACTGAGGTGTCCTTTACTAGTGCTACCTCTGTACCAAATTTCGTTCAATTCGGTTTCACCGTGTTCGAATTGATAGGGGGGGACAGACATTCAGAGTACACACACTCACACACACACAGACACACACACACACACACACAGACTCACACACACACATACACACACACACACAGACTCACACACACACATACACACACACAGACAGACACACTTTTTTCGCCCTGTGTTGATCTCATAAGTCTACTTTCATTTTTTGCAAAAATCGAAAGTAGGCTAATAAAATAAACTTGTAAGTTTATTAATCTTCCAGTGTTGATAACAAGCAGAGGCTTGATTTATTGTATAAATTTTGGGAAGAAAATTTATGTGTGGAGTAGTTGAAATGCCATTCCCAGGTGCGCATGTTTAAGTCGCAGGAATGAAGAGGTTTTTTCGAGCATCAATCAAATAGCAGGTTCGATGGCTCAGGTTTATAGTAGGAGTATTGGAACTACACATTTCGTCGGATGAATGACCCGAAGGTTATTTCTTGAAACCATCAGTTCTTATTTCAGCCTTGTTTACGAATTCCATTTAGACTTTGATTTTGCTAGAACCCGGATTTGTCATGATAGTAGTTGTTTATTCTTCTTCAGAGGAAGACCTTTGCCGTTGTTGTTGGAATATTGTGTTCTTACACAGATAATAGAATGGGCCACTGCCAATTAAAAATAATTCTTTACCCACGAATAATTTGAAGGATATTTTCAATCCTAGTGCCATGAACTAAATAAATTTATTACGTAACTACAATTCTTATTTCCGCATTCTGTCGAAGAATTGCAAGTTGTAAAAGTTACTAGAAATGGCCATAAATATAAATATTTTATAATAATGATTCCAAGTGGAAAATTGAATAGTTAAATGGTTCAACAATTTAGTGATCAAGTTGATGATTCAGAAATCATGTATTTTGTTAGGAACTTGTTCAGAAGAACAATTAATTGTTGTTGTGCTTCGCACAGTTCTTCGATGCTATGCTCAAGGTCAAATACTTTTCAGATGTTATTGATATGTGTAAATAATGTGTGTTGATTCAATGAAAATAATATTTTCGACAATATATTTTTGAAACTGGAAAATAAGTGAAAGTTAAAAATTCTATGAACATTTATTCTACGAGTGTTAATATCATGTAAATATTCAAACAGTGATCTACGATATTTCCAGTAGAGACAATTAACTTTGAACTGGAATTAATCACAAATAATTTTGGAACACAGTCTACAGGACTATTAATCAGACTTGTGTTTCCAAAAAAAGATTGTCAAATGTGTTTGGAAAATTTCTGTATATTGTGTAAATAAGAGTGTGGATCGCCACACGTGGATGATGCTGCTTTGAGCATCTTTGCAGTCAATTTTAACTTCAAAATAAACTGAGATAATTTTACCAGATGTGTTATACCCAATTAAATCTCCTTCTATCCTTATTGTTGCATTGAGCCAAAAATCAGTAAAGCATTTTTTTTTATTTGATGTCGTTTTTGCGATTTGCTTTAACCCATCTGGCGCCCCGGGATATTTTGATTCTCGTGCTGACTGATTATTGGTAAAATGCATATGTGGTCATGCGGACTCCGGTCTAAACGGGCACAACATATTCTGACCGAACTGCAAGATCATCAGCCCAATAGTTTGCAGATGGTAGCCAAGTATGTGTGCAAATCGATTCCCCCTATCAATTCAAACACGGTGAAACCGAATTGAACGAAATTTGGTACAGAGGTAGCACTAGCAAAGGGCACCTCATATTCATGTTTAATATCCCTATAGCACGTTGTATTTCAACAAGCTACTACAACCAACATTCAATCATACTCCTTGAAAAGGACAAAGAGTTATAACAATACCCATGCATTTAGGAGAAAGTAGGCTATATGTTCTTTACTGAACATCTTGTTTTCACTGGTCATCGATATGTTTATTTGCTGTTGCAAATATTTTTCTTTCGAAATTTGAGCTTGGATCTGAGTTGTTCTTACTCAGACTTCAATGATTCGACATTTATGGACGAGCAGAACGAGCATTTATTTTATTTTGATATTTTTTAGCCTACTTTCGATTTTTGAAAAAATGGAAGTAGACTTATGAGATAAACACGGGGCGAAAAAAAGTGTGTCTCTGCGTGTGTATGTGTGTGTGTGAATCTGTGTGTGTGTGTGTACTCTGAATGTCTGTCCCCCCCTATCAATTCGAACACGGTGAACGCGAATTGAATGAAATTTGGTACAAAGGTAGCACTAGCAACGGACACCTCAGTGTCATGTTTTATATCACCACCATCTTGACGGAAACTTAATGGCGGCCACACAAATGTTCAAAGCTTAAATCATATTACGACTAACCTAAACATCGGATCTCTACCAAATTTTGCAACAACATACCTTTATGGAGGAAGCATCCTTTGACCAAACTAATAGGTCATCAGCCTAATAGTTTGCGGATGGCGGCCATCTTTGTGTCAAAATCGATTGCCCCTATAAATTCGAACACGGTGAAACCGAATGGAACGAAATTTGGTACAGAGGTAGTACTGGCATAGGGCACCCCAGAGTCATGTTTTATATCGCCGCCATCTTGACGGAAACGTAATGGCGGCCACACAAATGTTCAAAGCTTAAATCAAATTACGACTAACATAATCATTCGATCTCTACCAAATTTTGCAGCAACATACCTTTATGGAGGGAGCATCCTTTGACCAATCTAGTAGGTCATTAGCCTAATAGTTTGCGGATGGCGGCCATCTTTGTGTCAAAATCGATTCCCCCCATTAATTCGAACACGGTGAAACCGAATGGAACGAAAGTAGTGTGTTTTGGCCGGTTTCGCAGCCACCTCCACCTCCCCACCTCACAAGATGGCGGCAGCCCGATAACTCCCGAACCCGTGGTCGGATTTTGACGAATGAGGTGTCATTGAACTCGGGCTGACATCCCCTTTCCATTGGACAACATATTTCAACCCCAAAAATAAAACCTACCCCTACTAGAGGGTGAAATTAAATTGTTTAGAGAATCTCTGTTACCAATTGCAACATGTGAGAGTTTGAATGCCGATGTGGATTTAAACGTTGTTCCACATAAAGTGCATATGTTTGGTGTAAAGCCACTATGAATTAGCATGCCCACTCATGGCTTTTGTAAGAGGGTGGGGGAGCGGATCCCTATGGATGGGTTATTGTTGACGGGTCATTGTTGGCGGGGTCATTGTGGACGAGTCCTTGTGGACAAGTCCTTGTTGACAGGTCCTTGTGGACAAGTCCTTGTGGACAGGTCATTCTTGACAGGTCATTGTTGACGAGTCCTTGTGGACGAGTCCTTGTGGACGAGTCCTTGTCCCTTTGGACTGATCCCTTTGGACGGGTCCCTTTGGCCTGGTTCCTACGGACTAGCCCATGAATTTATTTAAATTATGTCAAAGGGCCTAACTACATTTGTGTGTGTGTTGAATTGACGTTGTTCACTAATCCCCCACTACTATAATGGGATAACGATATGAAAGGAAAGTGATGAAATACATGTGAACACGTGTGAAATGTCATTATTAGCATTCTCCTTGTGAAACAAGTTACATCCTGTTTTGGTTCATACGTGAGAAAATGCAAGTTCATGTGTAATATGATCTAACACACAAGTGTTCACCTGTACACGTGCACGATAAGAGCTAACAAGTCACAACCTGTTTTGACAGTGGTGGGAGGTGAAGGGGGGTTAGTGTAAGAGAGAACACAGGTGAAGAGAGAAAGAAATATGTATTGCTCATAATACATGTATAGCTGAGGACTGTACATAGGACTGTAGGTTAAGTACAACATGAGTAAATAAATAAATACAAGACACACAGGTTCACACAACATGTAATTTATTAATCCAAGAATTAAAGGCTGAGCTAAATCCCAACCATTTTACATATAGTTTATTTCCTTTTTGTTTCAACACTTTTTCCACAAGGTAATGTTTAGGAAACGCTGTCTTTTGAAGTTCTTGAAGATAAAACCTGCCTCTTATGGGTTGATGGTTGAGGTCCTCGAGTAAATTGGTGACTGGACTGTTCAGGTTGACTTGACGAATTCGAAATAGTTCAGTCCCCCAATTTGGTGTGTAGCCCTTGTCGAAGACGGACTTGAATTTGCTCACACGAACATGGTCCCCAATGTTAAGGCGATGACCTTTAGGGTCTGCTGTTTTTATGGGGTTAAACAGTTTATCCAGTTGTGGAATATTTTTAGTTACAAGTCGTGGCTTGGTCCCAATGGTTCTGTGTTTGGTGTCGTTGTAACGTGACACTAACTCAGGTAACAAGTCCAACCAGCGATAAGTGCCCTGAGCGGTAAACGCTTTCCACATATGGGTTTTCAATGTTCGGTTGAACCGCTCGACCACGCTGGCTTTGAGATTGCTGTACGTGGTGTAATGGTGAATATCCTTAGATTTTAGAAAACTGGAGAAATCCTTGTTGAAAAATTCTTTTCCCTGGTCGGTTTGTAGCAGCTGAGGTTGACGTTTAGATTGTTGAATAATATGTTGAAAGGCTTTGGTGACTAGTGGACTAGACTTGCGACGCACAGGTTCAACAAACGCCATTTTAGAATAAACATCAATGACCGTCAACATATAGCGTACACCATCGTTAACGTTAGCATAAGTAATCATTTCAACCAAGTCTGCTTGCCAAAGTTCATCCACACCCTGTGAAATCACCTTGAGTCGCTGATAGTGACGTCTAGCTGGACGATGCAACTCGTGAGCAATACCCATTTTAATGGGTGAGGGCTTAAACAATAATTTTGGCATTTCGAAGTTCTTCCTCAATTTCTTGAATTTCCCAATCGTGACCAGTATGGCCGGCTTGACGTGAAGCATGCAACAGCTGTAGTCGCTGGACGAGTTTATTTGGATTGTGCCAGTAGGTAACATCCACAAGGGGTTTTAATGGTTTAAATGTCACCCCTGAAGCGGACACTTTACGACGACCACTTTGACTAGTGGGGAATATTTTTGCAATGATGGTTTTATATTTTTGGGATATATTAGCATTCACTTGTTGAGTGGGATCATACTGTCTTTTGTGAGCATGGGTATCCAATAAAATGGATTTATATTTACTAAGTTCCTCTGACGTATAATCTTGAGATGAGGGAGTCCTAGAGAATAGTAGCTTTATCAGTCCTGGTGTTAATTTATAGTTGATCTTTTTAATGACAGCTTTAGTACGACTAAATGTAATCGATGAATCACCAATTTTAAAACTATCATTCTCATAGCGAACGCCATATGTGGTATCTGTGTTTCCAACAAATAGATTGGTGAAATAGGGTTCCATCGTTGATCCATAATATTTTATTAAAATGTTTTTCAGTTGAGCTTTATGTTGAGGGGTAGCCAAGAGTTGTGAAAATGGAGACGATCTGGAAGGGCAAGAGGTTTCGACCATGGCCAAGGATTTCCTTTTTCTTAAAAACTCTGCAAGGGGTGATGCCTTTTTTTGAGGCGTAAACACTTGTTCCTCATTATCCTCAACTTCGCTAACACTAGTTAAATCTTCCTGTTCCTCTTCATTTTCCTCTTCCTCTTCCTCAGAGTCCTCGTGGTGCGTCTGACTGGCTTTTGAAACGGTAGGTAGTGTTTCAGATGGCTTGAAAGAGGGTTTCAACATAGCTTTTAGCGGAGGTGCTAAATGTTGTTGAATAAACAAAGCATGATCCGCACGCGATCGTTTCAATTGACGAAACTTTTGGCGAATAGTATTTTTTGCTCTAATAATATGCTTTTTCAATTGACTCTCTGCTAACGCCATGATGTCGTGACAAATGACTTGAGAGGGAATGATACAGTGCCTTAAATAGCAATAAAATGATCAAACCCTAAGCGATACCGCCCTTGGTTGAGTTCACCTTGTTTGTCAATCACTAAACAGGCATGACGTTGTGTGTTCCAGCACTTGCCACACAATTCTGTAAACATTTGAAAGGTCATATCCGGATTCACATGTTCATTATAAATGTAACGACTGTTCCTCTCGTCCTGGCGAAATAAAACAATGACATTGGCATTGTCACGAATCAACTGTTTGGACATTTTAGAATACGTTTGTCCAAGATAGAAGCAATCGATATGTTTGTGTCGACCCATGCTGAAATAGCTTTGAATGATACCTTGTCGTTCAGTGGATACATCATCGAAAATCATGAGTGAATCAGGCTTTACCTCATTCGGTGAAATAACATTTTCTTGCGTGGAAAATGTAAAATACCCCATATTCTCATTTTTTAATCCAGACATGACTTGATCCAGAAACACGTAGAGCGGTTGGTAGAGAGATTTTGCGAAAATATAAATATTTTGAAAACACAGACCATTGTGCGCTGTAATAAGTGTCAGCAAAAGATTGGTCTTTCCACAGCCGGAAGGTCCCACAATGATGCAGCGAATGGAAGATGGAAACAGTGAACCATGGCGTTGTTCACGTGATGTGGGGTAGAGATGGGAAACCATGTCCCTCACGGGGAATGACTCTTGCTGCTTAATTAGCTTCATTTCAACTAAGGCTTAGAGAGGCTAGCAGGCTGTCTATATACATCGCACCGAGCCTTGTCATAGAAACAGTAGACTCGTACTACAGGTTGACGATGGATGTCTTTGGACGTGCGTTGATGGTCAAAGCTAGGTCTGTTCCCATACATGATCCTAAACAAGAAACAGATCCTGCTAATAAACACTATGGGGATAGGTCAGTAGTGCCACGCACAAAACAAGGAGATTATGACTTTAAAGGAAAGCGGTTAACTCATGTAAAACATCCTCAAGTGTCTACAGACGTTACTACAAAAAAGTATGTGGATAACAAGGTGTATGAGTTTTATGATAAAGTGCCTCAGCTTACGGTGGATGGCTATAGCGCTAATCATCACCGCATTATTCACGTGGAAGACCCACAAGAAGATGATGATGTCTGTACCAAGCGATACGTGACCTATGAAATGAAAAGGCTTTATACATTTATCCCATCTGTATTTTTAGTGCATCTGACAAATGTAAAACCTGCGAATGAGAGAAACCATATACCGCTAGTTCATGACCAGCACTTGACCTATGTGCTTGCTTCGGGTTTAAGCCACTATCGACTACACTATAATGGAACCATTCACATCAAATATGCCATACCTGATGAGAACCATTTACAAATAGAGATAAATGGTCATAGGATGATGGTCCATAACCATGAAATGGTCAATGCAGGAGACGAATTATCCTTTCATCTCCTGTTGACATGGAATGAAAAGCAAGCTGGAAAAACCATAAATGATTTCCCACTTTATGTAGAATTGGAATATACAGCCATGAAATGACAATCTAATGTTAGTTGTGACTTAAACTTTCTTGTGAAAGGTTGTTGGTCATCATCATCATGGTGAAACAAAGATATGTGGTGAGAAAGACAAAAAATATGAGCCTGTCCTTGGCAAAGCCTAGGCTTATGACATTCGTGGACAAGCCCTTGCGAAAGAAAAAAAGAAAAAATAATGTGTTGACCATAAGGAAAGCTCTTCGAGTAGCACAGAGACATGTTATTCCAAAACGTCAGCGACAGGGTTCAAAACAAGGGCGAGTGATCCCCGTCCCCAAACGAGCGGGATTTTTACCTGCATTATTCGCTGGTCTGGCTGCTCTAGGTTCACTTTTAGGCGGCGCCAGTGCAGTGGCAAAAACCATTAAAGCCGTGCAACAGGGCAAGCAACAACTCAATGAAAATCAGCGACACAATGAAACAATGGAGGCCATTGCTATGGGGGCTAGAAATGTCAATTTGAAGCCAGCCTTTTATCAACAAGGATTTGGAATTTCACCTTTTCGAAATAAAAAAAACATCTTTAACCTCAGCCATAGCAAGACATGCCCTGACGCATCAGCAAGTGGAAAGCTATGCTAAACAACTGAAGCTTTCTCATTTTCGAGGTGTGTTTATGCGAAACCGATTACCCTCACGACCCTGGAAACATGAATGTGCTGTTGTCAATTTGGATGATCACCGAGGACCTGGAACACATTATGTAGCTTATGTCAAAGAGGGATCTACTGTATGGTACTTTGACAGTTTTGGGAATTTGCCCCCGCCCATGGAACTAGTGACCTATTTTGGAAACAGGATCAAGATATATTATAATGTGAAACGTGAGCAAACGTTTAACAGCCAACAGTGTGGACGTTTGTGTTTATTTTTTTATATAAGACGCAACATAAGCAAAAACGTCAACAGTATGTCGGTGGAAAGTAAGACGTTTACACTGCATGGACGTGGACCTGAAGTGAGTCTAGACTTTTACCCACCTATCGAATTGAGTGAAAAACCTTATGGTTTAGGACTTGTTTCTCTTGAAACGTACAATCGAATATACAACATACGTGAAAATGTGAACAACAAGTTTTACTATGATGATTCTGTGCTCACCCTGAACTCTGGTGGATACACGATAGATGACATTTATGAACACATTTATGTGGTGTTGATCAATGAATATGGTTTAAAGTCATTTCTCGATGAAACGCGTAAGTTTGAACTTGTAGGAAATACCAACACTCATCGCTGCAGTATTTTTTCTACATTCAAAATTGACTTTAAAACTCACTCCGATTCCATTGGTCCATTACTAGGATTTAAACCACGTGTGTTAGAGCCCAACAAAAAACATGAATCAGACCATGAAGTGAAATTCATTGAGGACCATCATGTGTCGGTGACGTGTAATATTATTAGTCAAGTGTACACCAATCAAGAACCGTCGCATTCGCTTTATGACTTTATCGTAACATCGCCCAATGGCTATATTATTCGTGAAAACCCTCCAGTGGTGCTTTTTCATTCTGTGGCTGTCGATGGTATTAGTAATATAACATTAAGACTGATCAATAGAGAGCAACAACTCATTGATCTAGATTCTACCACACCAGTGACTTACAAGTTGGTGCTAAAACCACTATGAAGTTTGTATATAAAGCAACAGCACCGTCTAGGAATGGTGTTAGTTGTTTACCACGTGAATACACGTTAACATCTCAGAACAAGCAGATTTTACAGCATTTAGGTTACCACATTAACCCCCGCGATGAATTCTATTCTAGAGGTAGCGAACCACATCGAGGAGCAACCAGGAGTGATAAGAATTGATCTGCATTCTTATCAAGCTCAAACACCTGGACTCAATAACAATGATGAAATTCAATTTGTTATCAACAAACAAGATATTTACACTCTACCGCATGAAAGTGTTATTCAGATTGAAGGTCGGCTCACCAAAGCCGATGGTTCTACACCCACTACATCCAAGTTAGCCAACCATGCTTTCGCCTTCCTGTTTTCTGAAGTACGTTATGTCATTAACGATATCGTGGTGGATAGCACTCGAAATGTGGGTATTTCCAGTGTCATGAAACTATATCCCTCTTATAGTGAGGAAGAAGCTAAAACACTTTGCATGGCGGGTTGGTGCCCTGACTCGACCAATGACTGGATGGTACACACCGATGGCACCTTTACTGGATATTTACCTCTTAAACTGATTTTAGGCTTTGTTGAAGATCACCAGCGCATTGTGGTCAACGCAAGGCAAGTGCTTTATCTGGTGAGAGACAGGAGTGATAATAATGCACTCAAGGGAGTCGACAATGCCCCCATTGATTCAAAAATTCAACTACAACGCTTGCTATGGAAAGTGCCTCATGTGACCCTTAACGATAGCAAAAAACTGGACATACTCAAAATGGTAAAGAGAGATATACCTCTACCCATGGAATTTAGAAGCTGGGCACTCCATGAGTACCCGTTATTGCCCACCACCAACACACACAGTTGGTCTATAAAAACAGCCCGCTATACAGAGAGACCTCTCTACATGATTGTGGGTTTTCAAACGAATCGCAAGTATCAACAAACCAAAGATGTCACGCAATTTGATCACCTGCAATTGAGAAATGCACGTCTTTTCCTCAACGGTGCTGTGTTTCCCTATGAAGGGTTGGATTTAGATTTTTCAAAAAATAAGTTTGCCCCCCTGTACGACTTGTTTTCTAAATTTAGATGGTCGTATTATCAAAAAGAGAATTGTCCAATGTTGTCACCCCAAGCTTTTAAGACAAGGGCGCCACTGATTGTCTTTGACTGTTCCTGCATGGAAGAGTCTGTCAAACCATCCAATATTGACATTCGACTAGATTTTTAAACGCATGACAATGTTCCAGCCAATACCACGGCCTACTGTTTGATTATTCATCACAAACAAGTCAACTATTATCCACTGTCCAACCAAGTGACAAGTGTATAAATAGCAGGTCAACACACATTAAACCACTCAGTCATGTCTTGCTTTCAAGCCTCAAGAGAAGTTACATCCATGAATTTAAAATCTGAGGAACAACGTTTGAAGACCTTTGCGACGTGGCCGGTGCCTTTTATAAACCCTCAAGCCTTAGCAGCCGCTGGATTCTACTATTTAAAAAGAAGAGATGAAGTGAAATGTGTGTTTTGTCCCATCATCTTAGACCAATGGCAAGAGAGCGATGAACCCATGCAGGAACATCAGCGCTGGTCACCTGCCTGCCCCTACCTGTGCAGAATGGAAGTGGGTAATATACCCTGTCATTCAAGTTACCCCTCACTCATGCCTCTGAGTGATGAAAAAAGTTATGATACGTGTGGACTTTATGGTGTCAACAGTGCTTCAGTGAGCAGCTCACAGTCAAAAACATCCAGTTTAGAGACATTGGGATATCATCGGTGTTATGGACACTATAAACACAAAAGACTTTTTTGTTGTATGAGATGGTACCGCCTCTATCCTAGAATGAAAAAAGAATGTAAAACTTGTTATGCTAATAAAATAATGAAATAAAAAAATGGTTGTTGTTGTTATATTATTATTTCTTATGCCCTTCCCTGTCATATCCTTACCTCTATAGTGACTACTCGATGTTTTTCTTTTCTTTTACTAGAATGGAATGTAAGTAAATGACATGGGTACACCTTACTGAACAATTATCAGTCTGTGGTCAGTTGGACTTGATCCAGACAAGAGTGAACATGTTGCGTACACTGATTGTCGACTGTCAAGGGTTTAAAATTGGAGATAACAAATTTATATTTAAAGAAGTGGCCTTCATCGATTGTTCCACTTTTTGGATATCACAAGCTACTCATTTGGTGTTTAAACCACCTTATGCGTTTGATTTGTTGTGTGATAAAGACCGTAAACAAACCCAGTGGATTGAAACTCATATGCAACTGGACTGGAAGCAGGGAACCATTTCATATAAGCACCTGGACATGGTCATGAAAGCCCACTTGTCTTTTGCCCATGTAATATTTGTGAAAGGTAGTGAAAAACGTCAATGGCTACAACCATTTTTAGCGTCTTACTGTCAATGTATCGATTTAATGGACATGGGTTGTCCCTCGCTGCAAACACTCATGGATCGCTGCCCCTGTGACAATATTACCCATAAAGCCTTGGCACAGGTGTGGCAATTGTTTCATTGGCTATCCACCAATGCCTGCTGGGAGTTGTTAAATAAAATTAAAACTAAAGGTTTACCTGTGAATGCCACCAGTGAGACTTCTACAAGCGACGTGTAAACATCAACGTAATAGCATGGAGAAAGGGGATGCTACCGATAAAGCGATTGGAAAGTTCTTTGTATGCAAAAAGAAACTAGACAGTTTTACTAAAGAAGAATTATTGGCTCTTCCAAAATCATTCATTTATTACGTCGCAGCAAATGCAGTGAAAGAAATCTGGCAACATGTACCAAAATCATGGACTCAAGACCCTGTGTTAAGTGAATTGCAACCATGTACGGATTATGATCACCATAAGCAAGTGGCTATGGCAAAAATACCCTCTATGCGACAGTGTGCTACTTGCCAGCTGGTCAAACTGTATCATGGTCATAAAAGTCAGTGTAAATACTTTGTTTCCTCATACCACGGGTGTAATGAAGAAAAAAAGCAACAACAACAAACATCATCCACAGAGGAAGAGGAAGATCAAACCTTTTTACCATCGATGGAAAAGGATATGCCAGACCTGTACTGGCAATGGCGTCATTAACAAAGTATTTCAATACTTGACTTTCGAAATCTACCTACCTGGTTATTATTTGTGTAGTCCTGGAACTTGTCTTGAAGAACCTTTGCAGCATAGTGATATACCTATTAATCCTTTGGATCAAGCATGCACCTTTCTTATCACCACAGTCATTCTGCATTAAGACGTGTAGCGGATAAAGTATCGTTGAAAAGCTAAACAATGTTTGACATCCTGTGATGTCTCAGTGGGAGAGAGGTTGGCAGTCGTCATTGTGATTAGTGTTATAAAAGGAAAGTTAATAATGAGTGGACATGGACATTGAAAAGGATTGAGGAATTGGTATTTCTTTGTATTCTATTTTTGTAAAGCTCTATTTGTTGTGAAATAAAAACAAGGTTTACAAGATCACAATGTCTTTTATTTTAAAAAATGGTGATAGTCATTTCATTTTTGTCACACATGAATATTTACAATTTCCACTTTACATTTTTTTACATTCCCCTTGTTTAGTTTAAACATTCTGTACATTTTTGTTGTTGTGAAATAAAAACAAGGTTTACCAGATCACAATGTCTTTTAATTCTAAAAATGGTGATAGTCATTTCTTCATTTTCATTTTTTCACACATGAATATTTACAATTTCCACTTTACATTTTTTACATTCCCCTTGTTTAGTTCACACATTCTGTACATTTTTTTGTGAAATATAAATAAGGTTCACTAAATCACTATATCTTTTAAATTTTCAAAATGGTGATAGCCATTTCATTTTTTCACACATGAATATTTACAATTTCCACTTTTCATTTTTTACATTCCCTTGTTTAGTTTACACATTCTGTACATTTTTGTTGTTGTGAAATAAAAAACAAGGTTTACCAGATTACAATGTCTTTTTAATTTTAAAATGGTGATAGCCATTTCACTTTTTCACACATGGATATTTACAATTTCCACTTTACATTTTTTACATTCCCCTTGTTTAGTTCACACATTCAGTAAATTTTTTAAAATCTTTTTCGTAATATACAAAAGCAAACATTTTACACTAAAATGTATTACTTATCTTATTTTAACTAAACTACTGTAGCCTAACATTATACATTCTACTTACAGTTTTTACAAAAAATATTACAATATAAAACACACTACAAATATTACAATATAGTGATCATTTGACTTAAGTAAAGTAATAGTCGTCAATACGACTGTTTCCCCAAGCAAGAGTATTAAATGTGTTGGGTATAATGAATCGTTTGTTGTCTTCATTACTTAAAGCAACTTTGTTCAACAAATTGGTATGTAGCTGATGATTTTTACTTCTAAATACACACATTTTCTTATATAATACAGGTGGGTTACTAACTATACAGTTTTTATAATCACTTATATCTAACTCTTTACTAACAACATTCTTTTTCACTCCTTTTAATTTTTTTACTACTACATCATCAATTGTCATATAGCTGTATGATTTAGATTTTGTGCCTACAAAGGTGTCTATAATAACACCAGCACATTCATCCTTAAATTTCCCAAGAACCTTTTTGTTTACTAGAGGTAAATGGTAAATATTATCCTTGGGGTAGTCACTTGTATCAAACCTATTTAGCTCAGTTTTGATATCCTCGTAAAAATCATCAGTTTTAAACTCATAAATAAAAGAATCTGTGTCTGTGTAGAGTAATTTAGCATTATCAAGATAGTTTTTCTTTACATAATCATAGTGAAATTCATACATAAGTGTTTTTGATAATTCCAGAATGGTGTAACCCACATATATGGGTTTGTTGTAAGTTACTTTAAGACGATTCATTTGTATTACAACTAAATCCTCATGAATAATTGAACAGCTATGAAAGTTAGGCTTGCTTATTAAGTTGCTCGCACCATACCTTTTACCATCATTCTCCCACTTTGTTATCAGCTTTACATCAACTCGTTTATCAACATTCTCCATAGTCTTTCCAAAAACACTATTATTCATGAGTTTATAAAAATCTTTTTCAAACGCGTTTGTTGACTGCGTTCTTAAATTATTGTTTAGATCAATATACGGTTTGAGCCATGCTGACTGATGAAATTGCAATACGCGATGAATTTTAGTTAATTTCAATCCATGCTGTAGACACTGTTTCAAGTTTTGATAATGTATTACATATTTACATTTATCATTTACATTAGCAATTAACATTTTTGTTCGTGATGTGATGTATGGAGATTTCATATTCTCAGGACAAAATGGTAAATCATTATGATCATCATGTAACTCTTTAGGGTACTCAAGATTTACCTCTAAAATATATCCTTTATCATCGTTATCATTAAGAGTGTCAACATGTAAGACATCAATTTCAGGTTGTGTCAGCCAGCGAAAATCTTTCAGTGGTAGATATTGACTCATAGCCCAACCATATTGGTTATTTGCATCGAGGTAGACAATATACTTTGACTCTTCACAAGGGTTGTAGCTAGGCATGTATTTATTATTCGCTTTAGAGTACCGTCCACTACATTGACTTAATCCACCTCGAATTGATGATTTTATAAAATTGATCATGTCTATATCAGTCATTAATTCTAAATTTACTTTCGTTTTTTTCAACATTGAACTGAAACTTAACCCAGGAGCTGTGAAATACTGACAAGGATCAAGGTCATAAGTTTTCATACAAACATTCCGAAAATTTTCAAAAACATCTGCTAATAACAACACATCTGTCTTCAAATATATGTCTGAAAATTCTCCTAAAGTTTGAATGTGGAACTGTGCCCATACACGTTGTGCATGTAAATATTCCTGATCACTGATATGACTTGTGTTTAAGGAACTGTAAAATGCATTTTTCGGTGGTAAACAACACTCCTCAAGACGTTCCACACAGTTAATATATTCATAAGGGAATATACCCTTTTGACGAATCAAATTAAAATCATCTTCTTTAGGAAAGACACGTTGAATTTCATGAAACTGATCTGATTTTAAATGACTAGCCAGCTTATCAAGACTACTCGACATAAAGCGGAATGAATCTAAAAATCGCAGTTTAATGTTTTTTTTATTGCTAGTTTTGATGTATTTTGTGAACGATATGTATTGTTCCTTATTATTTGCAATAACATCAATTTTCACATCTGAAGCTCCAAATTCTTTAACGATAAAGTGGTTATCGTATTTGCTACCATTGTGTAGAATGACCGGAATGAATTTACTTACTCTATAATTTAAATTACATTCTTGGTGAGCCGCACCACGATATTTTCCTGTTAAATGGTCATGATCGCGAACCCTATCTGTATATAAACATTCACCACATATAAAACAATTAGTTTCAGTTTCAAAATTCATTTGCTCTAATGAAGTTAGTGGCTCCATTGGAATGATCGTATTTAAAATAGAGGATATACGGACGGCATCTTTCTCAAGCCTTTCCATAAAAACTTTAGGTGCATCAGGTCCTCTATAGAGCTCAAACTTATTTAAAGAGTCATCATAACTACATTTAATATAATATGCAAAGCTAAAAGGTTCATGAATGTGAGTAGTGTTGGTGAAAGGTTGGGCTGGATTCGATGAACATGTATTAAATGGTTTTAGCAAAGCCTCGAAGTCAGCATATATAACAAATGGTACTCGAAGCTGTTTCTCATAATCCTTAAATTTTAGAATGTTATTTTTAGGAGTCGGTAATACCGTACACACATGATTACACCCCCATTTTTGATATTGAGTTAGTTGGTCCTCTTTTCTGAAATATAGCAAACAGCCATCGCACAACCACTTTTTATGTTCTCTTTTTGTTATCTGACTACCAACAAGTCTACTTAAATGTTTTATCCAACAATAGTGAGCATTTTCACCTTCGGTTATGTATAGTAAATTTACATGAGCATCCTTTTTTTCCTGAGTATAATATAGAGGGCCAACTATACTCTTATTTTCAATTCCATAAACATTAATACTTACATTGTTCAGCTCTTCAAAACGTTGAATGTCTTTTATCGCCATAGGAAATTCTATTTCTTTTAAATCTAACACTGAAGAATAGTGAGGATATGATGACGTTCTCTTTTCATTCATCGCTGCCTGATGGAGAGCTGAGGTTACATCCCATGCAAAGCATGCGTCATCATTATTCATAACGTTTACACAAGCATTCTTACGTTTAATCCATGCAGGTAAATCAATGTATGATGATGCTCGAAGGGGATTATATTTATTCAGGTTGGTTTCTAAATAAAGTACTTCAACCAACGCCCAGCCTGACTCCCTTTCCTGGAACTCTTCACTCTTCGCGATGATGGCACTTGAAATATTTTGATATATATCACTAATATTAGTTGATTCGCTAACAATTATGTTTTTTGTATTAAAAGATTTGATATCTGTAATTTCACCTTCGCTCCCAGTTTTTACATAGAGGCCAAAAAGTTCAAAATTCATTTTAATTGTTTTATGCTCTAATAAAACATTTTCTACTAAGCCAAACACAGTAGGTTGAACATTTTTTAAAAATGATTCAATACTTTGAGTTTTTTCTTTACTATAAAGTCTATAACTAGCAATTCGACTTTTAAATGCACTACCAATTTGTTGAACATTTCCAGAATTTCTTTCATGGCAAGCGTTATTTTTATGTTGAATACTGCGTAAATGTCCATGAATGATTGAAGAAGGTATATCAATATTACATACATTACAATGTGTTATTGAAGGTTCACCATTCTTTTTTCTTTTTGTTGCACAACTATTTTCACAATCTTGAGAACGTTTACGCTTTTGAGCATCACATTCGTTTAAAGGTTCCGTGCTAGTTGATGGTTTTACAGATTTCAATTCCTGTTGTTCTCCATGCACTTCAACCATGTGGAATTGATATCGCTTTACAGCAGAAAAACCAAGTTCGCAAACTGAACACGAAAATGGTGCTGAACTGACATGCATTAAATTTACATGACGTGCAAGATTATCTTGTCTGTTAAATGTTGTAGCACAATGACTGCACACAAACATTTTAATGTCATGTTTAACATTTGCGTGTCGTTGAAGGCTGTCAGGTCTTGAGAACTGTTTCTTACAGTCACCACACTTGAACATGGTGATTACTTTCCAAGATATCTATAAAAGAAAGAAATCATCAATGTTAATAAAAGATAAAACAAAAAGTACAATATAAATAGTTTAATTATATTCCAGTCAATGGTTATAGCAGGGTATTTAAATGGATTTGTGAACTCCTAGCAAGTCTAACTTTATGTAGTTCTAACTGGGGGTTACTATATACCACTGTCACTGACACCTAGCGGTGAACATTGGAACATGATAGAGTGGTAGAAACCAGTGGTCGTCAGTTAAGTGAGCTAAGTGTGGCGTCATAGCCAGTCTTAAAACAAGTCTAAACTTGTAGAACATGTCACGTGATAGAAACCAGCGATCACCAGTTAAGTGAGCTAAGTGTGACGTCATAGCCAGTCTTAAAACAAGTCTAAACTTGTAGAACATGTCACGTAATAGAAACCAGCGATCGCCAGTTAAGTGAGCTAAGTGTGACGTCATAGCCAGTCTTAAAACAAGTTTAAACTTGTAAAACATGTCACATGACAAGGTTAAGTTAGGTAAAGTTAAGTGAACTGAGGTTAAGTCTTTAAATATTCCCTCTGTCACTGACACCTAGCAATGAACATTCAGACTTAATAGAGCGGTAATCAAAATCTAACCTACAAAATTAGCTTTACACACCATGGTCAAGTAGTTCCAACTTTTGACTGCCAAATATACCATTTTCACTAACATGTAGTGGTGAACATTGGAAAATATCACTCTAACTGTTTAAAAGTTATTAGAGGGGCACTTACCTTTTTATAATTGATCAACTACTGTCACTGAATGAACAGATTGAAGGAATCTGGTAACCTACAGGTACCCAATTATCTGCAAACAAATCAATCAATCAATCAATCATTACATTCCAATCAATAACTTCAACATCAATTAGTAATAAAAGGCTACAATCCATTAATAATAAGTACTTACCTTGCAAAATAATTTAATGATTTTCTACCAAAACGGCTTTTTTTACAACTCTTGAGCAGTAATAGAGCACTGTTCACTCAAAGCGAGTAATATAGACTGACAGTAGGGAGATATATGACACCCCTCTTATATAAACTCTCATCGCTCGTGTCAGCAGTTTTTTGCAGATCATTGCAATTCCTTTCCCAATACAGTTGAGAGTCCAAAGTACACTAGGAACACCTGTGTGGTATCCAATGACTGCTGACTTTGCATGATCATCACCCATTGTCTTAATCAACATATGGGGTTTCAAATTACTGCAGCGTCAATCATAGCAACAGCAGTGTGCGCTCTCTGGTATGTCAGCAACATGACACCGGAAGGAACACCTGTGTAATATCCAATAACTGCTAACTTTGCATGATCATCATCTATTGTCTTAATGAACACTTGCGGTTTCAAATTACTGCAGTGTTAGTCATAGCAACAGATCTGCGCGCTCTCTGCCATGTCTGTAATATGACACAGGAAGTAACAAGACGTCTTACTGAACGTGTCATTTCTTAAGTTTTAACATCTTAAGAACATGTATTATTCTCTTTCAACTACAAATGACTCGTTAGAACACATCCATCCACCAAGTTAGATCCCTTGTTTGTTCACATGTATTTCGTCACTTTCCTTTCATATCGTTATTCCATTATAGTAGTGGTGAACAACGTCAATTCAACACACACAAAATGTAGTTAGACCCTTTGGCATAATTTAAATAAATTCATGGGCTAGTCCGTAGGAATCAGGCCAAAGGGACCCGTCCAAAGGGATCAGTCCAAAGGGACAAGGACTCGTCCACAAGGACTCGTCCACAAGGACTCGTCAACAATGACCTGTCAACAATGACCTGTCCACAAGGACTTGTCCACAAGGACCTGTCAACAAGGACTTGTCCACAAGGACTCGTCCACAATGACCCCGCCAACAATGACCCGTCAACAATAACCCATCCATAGGGATCCGCTCCCCCACCCTCTTACAAAAGCCATGAGTGGGCATGCTAATTCATAGTGGCTTTCAACCGAACATATGCACTTTATGTGGAACAACGTTTAAATCCATATCGGCATTCAAACTCTCACATGTTGCAATTGGTAACAGAGATTCTCTAAAAAATTTAATTTCACCCTCTAGTAGGGGTAGGTTTTATTTTTGGGGTAGAAATATGTTATCCAATGGAAAGGGGGTGTCAGCCCGAGTTCAATGACACCTCATTCGTCAAAATCCGACCACGGGTTCGGGAATTATCGGGCTGCCGCCATCTTGTGAGGTGGGGAGGTGGAGGTGGCTGCGGAACCGGCCAAAACACACTACTAACGAAATTTGGTACAGAGGTAGCACTAGTAAAGGGCACCTCAGTGTCATGTTTTATATTGCCGCCATCTTGACGGAAACGTAATCGCGTCCACCCAAATGTTCAAAGCTTAAATCAAATTACGACTAACCTAATCATCCGATCTCTACCAAATTTTGCAACAACATACCTTTATGGAGGAAGCATCCTGTGAACAAATTAATAGGTCATTAGCCTAATAGTTTGCGGATGGCGGCCATCTTTGAGTCAAAATCGATTCCCCCTATTAATTCAAACACGGTGAAACCGAAGGGAACGAAATTTGGTACAGAGGTAGCACAAGCAAAGGACACCTCAGTGTCATGTTTTATATCGCCGCCATCTTGACGGAAACGGAATGACGGCCACCTTAATGTTAAAAGCTTAAATCAAATCACGACCATCCTAATAATTTGATCTCTACCAGATTTTGTAACAACATCCTTTTTGTGGAAAGCATCTTATGACTGACTACAAGGTCATCTGCCCAATAGTTTGCAAATAGTGGCCATGTATGTGTGCAAATCCATTCCCCATATCAATTCAAACACGGTGAAACCGAATTGAATGAAATATCTTACAGAGGTAGCACTAGCAATGGGCACCTCATATTCATGTTTAATATCCCTATAGCACGTTGTATTTCAACAAGCTACTACAACCAACATTCAATTATACTCCGTG
The DNA here is from genome assembly GCA_946902985.2 of Meconema thalassinum. Classification (NCBI taxonomy): domain Eukaryota; kingdom Metazoa; phylum Arthropoda; class Insecta; order Orthoptera; family Tettigoniidae; genus Meconema; species Meconema thalassinum. The sequence goes on along the minus strand of OX336390.1, from coordinate 147,134,691 downwards.
AAAAGGACAAAGAGTTATAACAATAGCCATGAATTTAGGAGAAAGTAGGCTATATGTTCTTTACTGAACATCTTGTTTCTTTTTTCTGTCATTAGCCGCCGTAATTTGAGATTTAAGAATTAATCTAAGTTGAGGAATGGATAGTTATCCATTATTTGGAGGTCGAGGGTGATATTCCCCGAACAGCTTAATGACTTTAAACCCATTTTTGGTTGAGAATATAATAATAATAATAATAATAATGTGATTTAATAATAATTATTATTTTCTATTTTCCGAAATAATAATAATAAACATTGGTGATTTCTAATAATCATTTTCTGGTTGTATGATTAATGCAGTTGACATTTGAAGTCATATTCTAAATCGGATATTTGTTAATTCCGAAGGATAGTGGTTAACGCATGCCCACATATAAATAACAGATTAATTCAGTGAAATTATTTCACGTTTGCATTACATATTAACGCTTTGAGAAGACACGGAAAGAAGTGAAACGGTAAGCTAAGCGTGTATAAAGCAAGGGTTTTGCTAGAGTTTATATAAAATAAAATCATTATGGAGCAACGTCTTTCAAAACGTTTTGTTAATATTAACACAGTGTGGATGTTTCAAACTGATGGTAAAACTATTGTTTATATTGTCGTAAACTCATTAGTGAGGTTTACTGATTTCTGAATCTTCCATTTGTCGTAACAAGCAAAGGCTTGATTATTTTGTATAATTTGGGAAGATGTCATTTTGTGTGTGTGCAGAAAGTTATATGCCATTCTGAGTGCGCAATTTAAGTCGCAGGAATGAGGTTGTGTAAAATGGAGCACCAATTATATTGTAGGTTGGGTGTCTTCGATGTAGTAGAGGAGTCGTTTTAGCCACACTTTCGTCGTAATATAACCACAGGTTATTTTGTTGAACCATCATTATTAATTTACAGTTGATCCACGTGTTTAAAAAATATTTCTAGTAATTGCTTACCCGAAATTTGTTATTGTTCTATTAATTCCTTTCATTCAGGAAAACTTTACCATTGTCTAAATGCTGGTTATAATTCTGTGATTTTTGTCACGTGTGAATCATATGGGCCGGTGCTGTTATTTAAAATTGTTACTTATTAACAACCTCTATAAGCTGAAAGGATTTTCAGATCCTATAACAATAAATACACATTTTTGCAAATAAATTGATGCTTAACATATTTGACATTTTGTCAAAATTAATTTTGATAATAATAATAATAAATTGTTTCATTATAAAATATTCTGAATGATATTTCAAATTTCCTAATTAATATTTTCAAGGGATAATTAATAGATTTATTGATTGAATCCATGTGGAATGGAATTTATATTTTTGATAATTATATTTTTGATTGAGTCAAATTTTTGAATAGACTTTGGATTGAGATCTATGATTAAATACATATTTTCTGTTCTTCGAATATAAAAATGATCAAAGTCCATGTAATTATATTGTATTCTATTTATTATGATCAACTTTGTATTTAAACCAACCCTGATATTACTGCATCCTGTAGGTGTTAGTCAAAAATTGCTACGATATTTTTGAGAAAAGAACAGTGAAAAGTGATAAATTTTTCAACAAGTGATAATTTTTCTTATTGATCTTCAACGTGTGAATGCTAAATGATTTAGAGATCAGTATTGACGATTGACTTTGCGCTGATAAAACCCTACCCCTGTATATAATTATGTTGAACGAAGTCAACAAGACTGATATTTTGACCTCTCGTCTATTTTTAGTGTTCATGTGTTGCCGACATTGTATTTTGTGTGTATAAACTATGCTTCTCCAGTCATCTTTTGTGCCATTTTGAGCATATTTTTCCTGTATTTTAAAATTTTTAAATCAAATGAGATAACTTTATGGTATGCAAACCCGTGTCATAAATCTCCTTCTATCCTTATTGTTGCATCGAGCCGAAAATCAGTTAAGCATTTTTTGTTGGGTCTTTGTATTCGACTTTTAACCATCTGGCGCCCCGGGATATTTTGATTCTCGTGCTGACTGATTTTTGGTGAAATGCATATGTGGTCGTCCGGACTTCGGTCTAAACGGGCACAATACGGAGACGGCGAGTGCGTGACGTCATGCAGCAGAGTGCACCTCCCACTCTCCGTTCCCCGTGCAGAAAGCCTAAGTTAATGGGTAATGGAGTATGTTGAAAGAGTCCTGGGAGCCCTCCTGAGCCTTTCTAAAATGTGAAGCATTCGTAGCATGCGTCATGTAAAATGATATAAAGTCTAGTCCCTCAGACTGACTGTATCTTTTTTTCCTTGCCCCCCCCCCCCCCCCTCCAGGAAAATGCCTGAAGGGTATCTTATTTCAAGTCTCAGGATCCAACACCATTTCTACCCCTAATAATTTCAGTTACATACAATATACTATTACAGTAGGAAAGAAAACTGGAGGAAAATGGATCCAAGAAATCCAACAAGATCTCAAAGCAGTTCGACTCAAGTGGTCCAGTGTGACCAATCAATATTAATAATAATAATAATAATAATAATAATAATAATACTATTACAGTCACCACGCGGCTTTGGTGGCGTAGTTGGTAGCATGCTTAGCATCTATGCCCAAGGTCGCGGGTTCAAACCCGGCCGAAGTCGTCCAATTTTTTAAGAGCGTTAGAAATCCCCTCAGTGTGCCTTCCTTCAGAGAGGAGATAAAGCCGGCGCGGCGGTCCCATGTCATAGATTTATGGCATGTAAAAATACCTTCCACTAACTACACTTGTGTGAAGCCAAAATTTGTAGGTTAGAATTGATAACGATCTATTGGTTCCAACGTTCGCCACTTGGTGCTGACTGCGATGCCATCTAGTAGCCAAGTCCACAAGCTAGGTGTCGTGGACGGTAGCATTTGGTAGCAAAAGTAGGAACTACTTGAAATTATTGTCTGCATTCCTTACTTGAATTAAAGCATATAACACAGTCATCACAATTAACACTGGTTATCAGACTAATTCTACACACACCCAAAGTATACGGGGCTACTTGAGAGTGTTGTCGCAGCTCGTACTCAAGTACTCGGGGATGATAACCAGGATGTCCCAAGCCCCTATAACGAATCAAGAAACAAAACACCTAAATAGATCAACAACATCATACTATAGCCTATATAGATATCATTTGAATTCGAGTGTGACAGATTACCGTGGAAAGTACCATATGCAAGGCTTGCGATTCTGTGTTTGGTTCTAAAAGAGTATTGAATTGAGTATTAGTTACATTCAAAACTGAACTCTATACGTATCATTAATCACAGTCTACGTCTGGATAGAAGCATCCCCTTTATACCACTTTAAGTTTAAGCAGACGTACTCGTCTTCACCAAGCTGGACACAGAAATTCATGTTCATTTAATATTTCTTTCTTTCTTTCTTTCTTTTTTAGCGTATGGCTTTTAGTGCTGGGAGGGTCCGAGAACAAGTTCAGCTGGGCAGAGTTTCCAGCTGCTTCTATGCGGACACCAAAGGGGTGAGCTACAAGTACCGTTGCGTGTGGAGTGTTGTCTGGGGAGGGAAGTGTGAATGTAAGGACGAGGAATTGGAAAGTTGTGGCTGTGGCCTGGAATTAGGGACCAACCCCGGCATTTGCCTGGAAAGAAGATGGGAAACCACAGAATATCATTCTCAAGGTTGCCGGCGGGGGGATTAAAACCTCCTCGCCTCCCGGATGTGATTGACTGCCTGCAGCCACGCCGTCACGACCACGGCTAACTCACCATGGTCTATCTAATGTTAATCTTCGCAAACTAAACGGCGTCAGGTCAGAACAAACCAAAATAGTGAAGAATTATCACAAGAAAATATGTACGTTAGAAAAACAGGATGTTGGGGGTATGTTTTAAAACATTAAGCCACTTGATATAGAATATAGCGAACATTTAGGTGAAGCTCCAAGAATTTCTATAGGTACATCACAAAACCTTTCACATGTGCAAAATATTGATATTCGGTTATCATCACTGCTTGTATTTCTTATTACTTCGTTTAGGGGTTTAGGGCATCTTAATCATCATCTCCGTAGTTGTTTTGATGGCCTTTATTTTTGTGGTGACTGTAGTAGTGTTGGTAGCTGCAATTATTAAATTCAAGGAAGGACTAGGTGACCCTAGACTTGAAATCTGGTAGCACACTGGTATTGTGATTTCAAAACCACATACATACTACAGCACGAAAATATAGCGCCTGTAAGCACTGGGGAGTACCTGTTGGATGAAGTAAATTTCTAACAACGTGTGCAGTATATTCCTTGATTGTTGAACAAACCAAATTGGGCATGAAAAATGAGAGAAAACAAATATTTAAGCAGAATGCCTTCAGTACACAAAGATATCTAGCAATATATTGAGAAGTATGCAATCAAGATAGTATAATCAAGTTGAATGTCGACGAACAATAATTCATGAGTTGGCGTAGAATGGAGGATAAGTAAAATTTCTTAAACTGTGTGTCTGTGTATGAATATGTACCATTTTCCGGCGTCTATTTGCAGAGATATCCAAATCTAGAAACCAATTAATATTAATTTCGCCATGGATATTTGCAATCTTTTGGCTATAACCTTAATGCACAATGAAAGGAGAAGTAAAGGGCAAGTGCCAGCATACGAAATTCTGTCTTTAAAGTGAATTTATCTAGTGCGTTTTTCAAATTCTGCGTTCTAGGTTGAACTCGAAGTTTTTTGTTTTTCTGATAATAAACAACTTTAAAAGCCGAATACAAACAGGACCCTTTTCATATACCGTACATACACATATGTTAAGATATACAAAGTGGGTGGATAGTTACTAGGTACCCGGACGTACCATTTTACAGGTCAAGAAGCGTTGTAATATGTGCAATACGTGTAGTAAAATGTATGTAGTTTAAAAGGAAAGTACGTCGTAATAGGCAACACCGCTTGCAAGTCTACCCCTGTGTATAAACTGTGTTGTAGTTGTTCCCTTCACTTGCAAAGAATTACTTGAGATTAATTAATACACTTGGGTGATTAGTTTCGATCGCCGGGTGATCATAATCGGTTCCTTTACACACAGGCTATTAATCTGTCTACGAATATGCGAACTTAAATTAATAATTGACTTATACAGCATACCCTACATCAGGGGTGCCCAAACTTTTTTAACTAAGGGCCACATTGTAAATAATTGGGGGACCTTGCGGGCCAATAACACTCCGGGAAGTTTGGGGGTAATGTTTTTTTTAAACATTGGTGCAATATGGTGAGTTTTTTTGGCTGCATGAGCTTAGTTTTCTTAGTATTGTTCCCGTTTTCTATATTTATTTATACTGAATTAAAAAAATAAAACACTAATTTAAAAAAAAATATTGTTTATAAATTCCTTTAAAATAGAAGTACGATGATATTCAATACTCCCATACAGACTGAATGTCGAAGAGTGAATATTTATGTTCATTTGACACAATTATTAATCAAATCATGAATTAAAGTTCATGATAATTTAGTTTAGTGTGACGACTGGAAGAGCTTTGTACCGGAACTTAAAATTTCTCTCCACTTAGGATCGAACTTAGTTGTACCAATCATTAATAAATATTTTAAGTGTTCATCAGTGAGTCAATGACCTTGGTTAGGAGTGTACGCGCACTGCTTTGTCCAGTAGGCTTAAGTTGTTTCAAAGATTTGGCGAAACGGCGCGGACGCGGAGTGGCGGGCGGACAAAATATTCTCGCGGGTAGCATCCGGGCCGTGGGCCATAGTTTTGGCAGTCCTGCCCTACATCATGATCATCCACAAATCAAGGCCATTACATTTAAGACAGTTAATATTAATCAGAAAGGAAGGAATCAGTATCCTTATTGACGTCAAATTGGCAGATGAGAAGCCAATGGAAGCAGGAGACTTCTGTTACTTAGGAAGCAAAATAACCAGTGTTCGCCGACGCAAAGAGGTTATAAAAATTAAGTTGGCTCAGGCAAGGAAATAATTTTACAGAAAATAAATTTGTTGACATCAAATATACTTTGAATTTAGGTATTACAAAGTCATTTATGAAAGCCTTTGTCTGGAGCGTGACTCTTTATGGAAGTGAAACTTGGACCTTTAGCATAGCAGAAAAAAAGGACAATAGAAGGATTTGAAATGTGGTGATACGAGAGAATGATGAAAATCAGATGGGTATATAGTGTAAGAAATGAAGAGGTATTAAGACGAGTGGGAGAGAAGAAACGTTTATGCCAGCTGCTAATGAAGAGAAGAGATAATAATGATCGTGCGGCCTCCGGAGAGGACGAGTGCAGGTCTTTCTAGTTGACGCCCGTGGGCGACCTGCGCGTCGAAATGAGGATGAAGTGAGAATGAAGACGTCACATACACCCAGTCCCCGAGCCATGGGAATTAACTGAGGAGATTAAAATCCCTGATCGCTCGGCCGGGAATCGAACCAAGGGCACTTAGGGCCAAAGCCTACCGCGCTAACCATTTAGCCATGGAGCTGGACAAGAGAAGAGATAGGTTGGTAGGACACATACTAAGATACCCATGAATAGCTAACTTAGTTATGGAAGGAAGGGTTGAAGACAAGAAATGGAGGAGTAGACCAAAGTTAGAATATGTTAAACAGATTAATGTGTGGTACTAGTAGCTATGTAGAGATGAAACGATTAGCTCAGGACAGGGAGGCACGGAAAGCTGCATCAATCCAGTCAAAAGACAGAAGACTCAAACAACAACAACAACAACAACAAGAATATTAATCTATTGCCAAAATGACTCCAATATTCACTCCAAGCATTATTAAAGGGAAACACTAACCTGTTTATGGCGGAGAGTTCTTCTCTGCTGAGATTCAAAAATGTAAACAATGATAAGGAACAACTAAACAACCGTTCATATTAGAACTTAGAGCTGATTTCTCAAGGGAGGGGATAGGCTAGCTATGTCTGGCACGAGTAACGGTAATCACCGGAAAACATCGCCTGGATGGGCTCCGTGACTTGATTAACAAAGAACAATGAGCTTCCTCGTAGTGTACGTCATGAAATGCAAGCAGTTAGTCGACGATTGGCTTAAAACCAAAGAAATTTTCATTCCTTTTACGAACATTATTGTCTCAATGAAGAGCGTGAGTGTAAATCAATACGTCACTTTAAGTAATAATAATAATATCGTGCCGGGTGCAAGCTTTGTTATCTGACACCCAAAGGGTAGCTTGCATGTCGAATTTCGTTGTTCCTTCAAGCTCTATGAAAGTCGAGGAGGTTAGATATCTAAGCTCCTTGAACACTATAGCGCTTTCAAGCAGAGAAATGAGGGACTTTGTGTTGGCGGAAACTCCCGAGATTAATTTTGCCATTATGAACACGGCCTACTGAATTCAAATGGGTCCTTTGACATGCCAACATCGTATGACATGCGTGTCGTAAATTTTGCCGCCTTTCAGAAATCACTTATCACGGCCAGGAGCGAACCTGGAAGCTTGGGGTTAGTAGACCGACACGTTAACCACTCACCCACCGTGGCATGTGTCACTTTAAATGATCGTTGGAAAGGAAAGATGATTTTTATCTCCTTCTTTATTTCTGAGAATGAAAGTTTGATGCCTTTCAGTCATTCAACACCATTGTACCCAAAAGAGATGGGTTATTCCCTAATCCCGAAAAAAATTACATGAGATTTTTAGGATTGGGGAATAACACATCTCATTTGGGTACAATCGTGTTGACCGACTGAAAAGCGTCAAACTTATGGTATATTGGCTTTCACGGCCGGTGAATTAAAACTCAGCAATTCTTCTAGGTTTGTGCCGTGTCTTGTGTGGGGTTTCGCCTAGGACACCAAGCTAGGCTCATCGGCGGGCTCTTGGTGTCCCCGCCCGGACCCCCACAGGAGTGACGAACTGCGCGCCACCTCCCTTTATATAAGGTGCAACTGCACCACTTGACTACGAGAACTAAAAGTTCAAGCAGCCTCAACCTCCCTATGAAGGCTTCCAAAAAGATGGTATATTGGCTTTCACGGCCGGTGAATTAAAACTCAGCAATTCTTCTAGGTTTGTGCCGTGTCTTGTGTGGGGTTTCGCCTAGGACACCAAGCTAGGCTCATCGGCGGGCTCTTGGTGTCCCCGCCCCCGTCCTAGGCGAAACCCCACACAAGACACGGCACAAACCTAGAAGAATTGCTGAGCTTTCGTCAAACTTATGTTTGCTAAGGCAACCCTGAAAATGGCTTCAAATACCATAAGCCTAATACATTTCTAAGAATATAATTATTCGCTTGACCATTAATGTGAACTAAGTTACTGCGCATGTCTTCGCGTTAATACAGTATTTTGAAGAGCGGAAAGCAATTCGATTTTACAGTACTGTCAACTTAAGAAATATTATATGTTGATGGAAGCCTCCGTGGGTTAGGCGGCAGCACGCCGGCCTCTCACCGCTGGGCCCGTGGTTCAAATCTCGGTCACTCCATGTGAGATCTGTGCTGGACAAAACAGAGGCAGACAGGTTTTTCTCCGGGCACTTCGGTTTTCCCTGTCAAAATTTCATTCCAGCAACACTCTCCACTATCATTTCATTTCATCTGTCATTCATTTAATCATTGCCCCAGAGGAGTGCGTCAGGCTTCGGCAGCCGACACAGTTCATATCCTCGCCGCTAGTTGGGGGGCTTCATTCATTCCATTCCTGACCCGGTCGGAGACTGGAAGCAGGCTGTGGATTTTCATTTTCATATGTTGATGGATGATTGATTTAGGTTTTAACGGTGTTGCAATTCTTTGTCATATCCCATCAACTACACCTCCGAATTTTAAGGTTTATAAATCTGGTTGGTTGGTTCCTCAGTTTAGGGGCTGCGACAACGCGGTCATGTAGCCCTGTGTACTTTGGGTGTGTGTAGAATCTGTCTGATAACCGGTGTTAATTGTGATGGCTGTATTAGTGTGTGTATCTGTTTTTTAATTTAAGTACAGGCTGCAACTTAGAATTTTTCAAATAGTTCCTACTTTTGCCGCCAAACGCCACCGTCAACGACTACTAGGCCTAGTTCTGAATTTAGCTACTAGACGCCACCGCAGTCGGCTCTTGGCAACGAACGTAGAAACCTAAGAGCGTTGTTTACATTCTTAACCTATCCAATTTAGCTTCACACAGGTATAATTAGTGGAAGGTTCTTTAACTTTTCGTAAATCTATGACATGGGACCGCCGGCTTTACTTCCCCTCCGAAGGAAGGTACTCTGAGGGATTTTAACGCTCTTCAAAAATCCGACGGCTTCGGCCGGATTTGAACCCACTATCTTGGGCATAGAAGCTCAGCATGTTTATAAATTTTAAATTAGGTTTATATATCCATGTTATTTTAGGATGTTATATGTTTTTATGAGAACTCCGCAGTTAAGCAGCATCGGGCGAAGTCGGAACTTGGATGGCATGCCAGTTCTAGGTACTGCGCGCTGTTGGCAACCATAAGGAGGAGCGGAAAGGTCCTGGCCACCCTACTGCACGTAAACTCCGGCTGATGATAGCCTCTTCGGAGGCTCGGACCTGCCTTCGGGCAGAATACCACGTATGTTTTTAGGAATTTCCATGCAATATCTTATTTTTATTAATTTTTGCCACTTGGTTTTAGTATATATTCATGAAGCAGATTGCTAGCCTTGCTCATTCAGGACACCAGGGAGTGCTACTATTAATGGCTTACGGATTAACCAGCAAGTTGTCTTGACTTAGCCATCTGAGTAGTACCGGGTGAGTTAGCCGTGGTCGTTACGGCCGAGGAGGTTCGAATCCCCCCACTGGCAAGCTTGAAGATAGTCTTCTATGGTTTCCCATCTTCCTTCTCGGCAAATGCCGGGGTTATTCCCTAACCATAGGCCACAGACGCTACCTTCCAATTCCTCGTCCTTACATTCACACTTTCCTCCCCAGACAACTCACCACACGCGACCGTATTTGTAGCTCACACCACGGGTGTCTGCATAGAAGCAGCTACGAACTCTGGCGAGTCGAACATGTCCTCCGACACTCCCGGCACTTAAAGCCATACACTAACAAAAAAAAAAGCAGGAGGGAGACCGTGGTATGCCCGATATGCTCACTCCTATTCCTTAGTAACTGGTATGCCGGCTATTAGGGCTACTTACTACGTCACTCCACCTTTACCAATGGTTCTCGGACTAGGACGGTGGAATTAATAGACTATTACAAGTCTTAAATGCGTTTACAATTACTTCAGCAAATCATTCACTTTATTCCCAAAATGACACTGAATGATGAATTAATTTCACAGATTGAAGGAAATTCCTTAAATTGGGGAAAATGGAGTATCAAATGTGGTAATAATTTCCAAGCACACCTATTAGTTGTGTTTTTAGGATTTCCACTTCTCCAGTAATATGTCTGAATCGTACAGTGCGTCGTTCAAAATCCTGCTATCAAACAAGACGTATACTTGTACATGACATACGTTAAAAGAATCAACCATCATACATTTAGGACCCCCCTAAGCGATAGTTGACCCTGGAAAGTCAACAACAAATATAATGAACTTACTACAATATATTCCCAATGAACTACAATAGACAATTCCAAGAGAGTGGATATAATTTATACAGACTTCTCAAAATCATTTAAAAAATTGATCATGACATACTTTTAAAGAAACGGTCACAATATAGACTTTTCCTACAGCTTTTGCGTTGGACGTCATATTCATTTAAAGACAGAAAGAAATTCGTAATGTATCGTCTTACCAAATCATATTCTTATGTAGTGAATTCTGGAGTGCCACCAGATTCAATCTGAGGGGCATTTTACTTTCTGTTATTCAGTATATTAATGATTTGATGTTCTTCTTATTTGAACAAAAAAAAGTCAACCCCTGGCACTATCCAGCCCATGACGGGCTAAGACCGACCAAGCGACCGCTGACCAGCCATTTGGCCTGCAGATATTGGGGTGACGCGTGATCAGCGCGTCGGGTCCCCTCGGCCGTTAATCTTGGTATTCGTGATCGGGGCGCTGTCTCACTGTCAGACAGCTACTGAATTGTCCTCACGAGGCTGCGTGCACCCTGTTCCAACCCTCACGTCAGTTTCTTATTTGAACTGAAATTTATTTTAACTTTTTCTAGTTATTACTTTGATATGACAACAAATATTTGTCAATTTTGTTTTAGTTTTAATTTAACTTTGTGTTTAATTTAAAACTATCCAGTTGTTATTTTGAGTATTGTATGTGTTATATACTGTGTTATTAAATAATAAATAAATAATAAATAAACAAATACAGTAAATAAATAACGCTGCCTACAATAAGGCCTCAATTACAGCGTGTTACAATCAATGGATGTGCTGGACAGCTCTTTCCAACGTTATTCTAAACTGTATTGCCTTCAACTAGCCACTGAGATGCCCAGAATAGATCAGTATTTGAATTTCATAACTGGAAGCGAATATCATTACCAGATACCTCTATCGGTGAACGTGGTAGTTTCACTGCCTAATTTTCTGCTTGATCCACTGTTTCTACCTATATCAATGTGGTTAAACGAAGAACGCCGGCTGTGCGGTTTGAAGCAGGTGTTTATTTGAGGCAAACAGAGCCTTGTGTCCCCGACCTAATTCAATGAGGGCTCTATGTTGTTTGTTTTGAGCGAATACTATTGTGAATGTATGCACTTGTCCGATTGGTGAGAGTGAAACCTACTCGAGCGAACACTGGGCAAGCCGAAACCATCGACTCGGAAGAACAATGTAACAGCGGTCATACATATGGCAGCCTCTAATGGCAGGGTTCAACTGGAAGTTAAATTGTATTACTAAATAGCCTGCAGACATTAAGAATTTAAACCGATGTAACAATATGTTCGAGATTTTCAATTTAACGTACATAGGAAGAACATTTTCGTGTTTACTACTGTTTATATTATTGTTGCTTTAGTTCTTAATAACAATAACAATAATAATAATAATAATAATAATAATAATAATGAAAATAATAATCTGTATATATAATACGCTAAGGTGTATGTTTCACAAAACTCAAGCTCCTAGACCAGAGGGAGTTGGAAGGTGCGGTTAGTACCAACATATTCCAAATCGTCTCAATAGTACTGGAAAATATCTTGCATTTCTTGAAAATTCAATGGAAGTATATTTAAGCTGATGGATTTGAATCCGGGCTAGCCATAGGAAACATATTTATTTGTTTATAGAGTGCTTTTAAACCGGCAGCGGTGGCCGAGAGCGCTAACGCGCTACCTCGAGCCTCGCTGGAATCGGGAGTGCGAGGGTTCGAATCACACCTCGGTCGTCCTGAAAATGGTACTTTTTCAATTCACCTTTACTATCGCTCATAAGCATATAGATCCCTCTTCTTTTGACGCAAAGTACTTTCCACGTACACTGCTTCCTGATCCCAGAATTCTTTGCAACATAAAACGCAGGTTATTGTCTTGGAGTTACAGTAGTTCTCCCGGCTCAGCTTCAAAGCATCTTCTTTGTGGCAACCAATGGCCACAAACAAAGAACGTGAGGAGTACGTCATCGATGTAATTGCAGTAGATGCACACCAGACTATTCGCTTGCTCTATTGTGTGGAGGAATATTCGGGAGTTCCTATGACCTATCAATAATAATTACTAATAGTAATAATAGTACTAGTAATAATTACCGGCCGCGGAGGCCAAGGGCGCTAACGCGCTACCTCCTGTCTCGCTGGCATCGGGAGAGCGTGGGTTCGATTCCCACCTCGGCCGTCCTGAAAATGGTTTCCGTGGTTTCCCACTTTCATTACCAGGCAAATACCGGGGCGGTTCCTTACAATAGGTCCACGGCCGATTTCCTTCCTCAATCCCTTCCCTGACCCGTCCTGAAAAGAAAAATGCATGGCCATTGGCTGCATTAAAAAAATTATTAATAATTATAACATTAATAAAAATTTTCATAACGAATTGTCGGGTGAATACTGTTAGGGCCCATGGAGACCCTGCACCCCTTTGGTACCCTACGCACACCCCAAGAGGGAGATAGCCCCATGCCTCTGGATCTACACTCACCTATAAAAATCTACAACTACTCATACTTCCATAATCTATAACTACCCCATAAAACACGTCTACGCATCTGGCCAACCCACTACACCAATTTCACCCCAAATTTACCCTCATACCGGAACCAGCTACAACAACCGGCACACAATTCTACTACACACAGCCAGCAGAGTTGAAGCCTCAGCTCTGGCTCAAGGCTTGCATCATTCACATACACACATACGGGTGTTAACTGGAACTGCAACAGAGTGAGGAAACACTCGACTCAGCAGTTCCAAAAGGTTTAAGAAGACCGTCCCCAAGGAACTAATTGTCTTTCTTTGCCGGAGGCTCTGTCCAACTGTTACGACGTCACGAGGTAAGTGTGTCCCAGATTCCTGAACTTTACAAGTTACAATCCTTCCCCTTTGACACCTGAATTACTTTAGTGTAGCATTTACATTGTGCTACACCGTCCCTATAAAGAGGGACGCATTCATAACATTTCTGGTTCTATAAACAAGTGACCACAAACACCACTCATCCATTGTAACATTTTTTCACAAACATTGTCATTACCGCCAGACTCCCTACCCGACACCTTGAATCGCCAGTGCCATTATTTATAGAATTGCTGTGCGAGCAGCATAGACCTTTTCACTGTCATAGCCTTGAAGTGCTTGGTCGCACGTCTGGCGAGTATAACGTTGCACGGTCAGCGAATACTGAATTGTTCATAACATTAAGTGCTCTACAAGCTAATAGCTCCTCATCAGGAAAACAGCCCTTTGATTTAAAACCCTGATCGTACAGAGCGTCTCACGATCACTCTACACATTCCCCAACACACATTCGGAGTTTCAGCACCTCTGTTGAAACTCACGCTGAGCAAACTCCACCCTCTACACTCACCCTTACACTCCCTTGTTCGACCAGCCCCCGTTTCAGGTCAGAACAATACAGTGTTGATTGAACATTTTGTTAAGTTGGTATATTGGCTTTCATGGCCAGTGATTTAAAACTCAGCAATCTTTCTAGGTTTGTGCCGTGTCTTGTGTGGTGAGGACTGCTTGAGCTTTTAGCTCTCGCAGTGAAGAGGCACAGGCGCACTTCATAAAAGGGGAGGTAGCGCGCAGTTCGCTACTCCTGTGGGGATCCGGGTGGGGACACCAAGTGCCCGCTGATGAGCCAGCTTCGTGTCCTAGGCGAAACCCCACACAAGACACGGCACAAACCTAGAAAGATTGCTGAGTTTTAATTTTTTTAAAGTTATTTACATGATTACATAGTGATGTATATTACAGTTCACTCCGAATGAAGATCTTAGAAATTAGGAAGAACTCTGGGAGAGTTGGCCTCATCCGTGACACAATTTTAGAAATATTCACTCGTATGATTAATTTACAGTACTAATAATTATGTGATTCCTTCACATTGGTGAAGTATTTCATTTAGCAACCATATTGGATTGGACGGAACTAAAAATATATAGTTGACTCCGGCCAAGCAGTACCAACTGCCTGCCAAGTTTGAATCAAATCACTTCAGTGCCTAGTCCATACATATGGGACATAATGTACAAATACGAACCAAGGGTGATCTCAAATGTCTACTTTTCGTGATACGTACTTAAATCTCAACTTCCATGATGTTCATTCAAGAAGCTATTAAATATTACCGTAACTTTCGGAAATAAATAAATAAATAAATAAATAAATAAATCAATAAATAAATAAATCCCTATATTATTCTGCTAAGGTCCCATTCCAGTTTTGTACCGAAAATAAGGTCCCATTAACACCAACCTACACATATGGGGTACCTACAGGTTCAGCATAACCCAATTCGTACGCGAAACGCACTCACTTACTCTTTAAATGCCTCAAATTAACTAAATACCTTAAAACATGTATATTTACAATGAAATAATGAAAGAATGCAACACGGTAACCATGGTAACAGTATCTCACAGGTCCATCTATTTCTGTAAGATGAAATTCCAATGATTACCTTGCTGTGGAAGTTTCCAGACGTTTATAAGGTTATCACTGAACCAAATTAAGCTGTAAAATTCATCAAGTAAAGAGTAATAGGCTGAGATGGCTGGGACATGTGGAGAGAATGGCAGATGATAGAGTGGTTAAAAGACCTATAGAGGAAATCCAGGTGGAAGAAGATGCAAAGGAAGACCTAGGAAACGATGGTTGGATGACTTGGAGGACGACTTACGCAAGATGGGAGTAAGAAGATGGAGGAAACGTACAGAAGATCGTCAGGATTGGGCAACGATTGTTGGAGAGGCCAAGGTCCTACGTGTACTGTAGAGCCGAGTAGTAGTAGTAGTAGTAGTAGTAGTAGTAGTAGTAGTAGAGTAATAAATATAAATAATTCAATAAATTTATATATATACTAGCTGTTACCCGCGGCTTCGCCCGCAATAACATTTGGAATCCCGTTATAAGATTAGATATATAATTTTTCCCTGTAGTGGAAGATAATGACGGCAACATGGAGCGTTGAAATTGGAAATCGGGTGCAATATACGACGGGGAAAGACGACAATTTACCATATCTGACAAACGTCTGACAGCTTTACTCATTGCGACCTTCAGGTGCACATATTCCTAACTTCTCAACTTTTTCTGATTGATGCGAATACAAAGTAGTCTCTCTGTCTCAATCTTTGCATACATATCAACCGGAAACTGATTGAGAAGATTGCGAAAGAAGTAAAGATAAAAATTATCACCCTCAAGCTCAAATATTCCGAAGCTGTAAAAGTTAGCGGCAGACACGGTCTTCTTCAAAGGTGCTTGAGTGCTGTTGGGACGTTGAGGGATAGTCTCCTAACGTAATAAAACAAATCTCTACTTAAAAATACCTGATAAATGGAATAGACTTAGCTTAACTTAACAAAATTAACGTTGGCAGAGGTAATTTTCTTTTACCAAAGCCTACTTTTCATTATAGCTATGTCTTCTTCTTCATTTCACCTTTTCCAGCTGACACTGGATGGGGGCAAATATGGTTCCTCTCCACTTTGTTCTGTCGTTCCACCATTCCTCTTCCGACACGGTGTTCCAATCCAGGTTCCGTTTTCTAATGTTATTCTCCACCGAGTCCATCCAACGCATTCTTGGTCTTCCTCGTCCTCTTTTCCCTGTCATCCGTCGTTCTAGTGCTCGCCTTGGTAGCCTAACTTCATTCATCCGTTTGACATGTCCAAACCATCTCAATCTGTTTTGCTCCATTTGTCATTTATTTTATGTACTCCCAGTTCTTTCCGTATATCTTCATTTCTCACTCTGTCTCTCCTCTTTTTCTGGACCATACTTCTCAGGAATCTCATCTCAGCTGCCTGTACTCTGCTCTCTAACTACGTACTACCAAGAAATGATGAAAAACGCCGTACCTAATCCAACAAACTTACGTC
Organism: Meconema thalassinum; assembly: GCA_946902985.2. NCBI lineage: Eukaryota > Metazoa > Arthropoda > Insecta > Orthoptera > Tettigoniidae > Meconema > Meconema thalassinum. Next base: position 147,118,238 of record OX336390.1, on the reverse strand, counting down.
AACTAAAGGCTAATATATAATGCAATATGATGATTATAAAGTGATGGTGCAAGTATAAAGTACAAACAGAAATTACATAGAAGTACTGTTTGAACAGAGAGAGTGGGTAAAGGTCGGGAGCGCAGACAACAATGACGTGCACGTTATGAAAGTAAGCTCACTGTCTGCAAAGACTGGAAGGGGCGACGTGCTGCAGCCCGCATTGCTTCATATAATCGCGGTTTTCCCGGTTTGACCATGATCCCGAGTGAATTTTTTGAAAACCTTTCTTAGCGAGCACCTACGGCCCCTGAGGAAGCTGCATACCAAATTTCATTCCAATCCCTTCGGTGGTTTCTGAGATTTCGAGATGAATGAATGAGTGAGTGAGTGGTATTTGACAAATATCATACTAATATATAAAAATGAGATGGTGTGTGTCTTTCTGTCTGTCTGTCTGTTACTCAATAACGCAAGAACCACTGGTCCGATTTAAATTAAATTTTGCATGGATGTAGCTGATTTACCAGGTTTACATATAAGATACTTTTGATTACGATATTTTGCACTATTGAAAAATGGCGACTATTTTCATATTTCCATTTCAAATAAAAAGAGAACGCTAAGATATAGCAACCTTTTGATGGCACAACGAGCTTTGAAATTTAATTTCCTATCCGAAAGGTCCTTATCACTTATCGTGTATCTCCAACGGTTAGTGAGTAAAGCCTACTTTTGTGACGTCACTACACCCTTTGGTTTCAAAATTTCATATTTCCATTTCAAATAAAAAGAGAACGCTAAGAAATAGCCAACTTTTGATGGTATTGTACCCTTGCACAAGGCCTTCAGAACAGGACTCTGTCGTCGGGGCATGAACGGTACACTAGCTTGAATATGAAACTGTTCTGGATATTATAGGAAGATCACTAGGGCTGAATAAAATTCATCACACACAGATTCTGAATGAGAATAAACAAATTTAATGCACCAAACACCAGTACAGCAAAAACAAATAAATGAAATAAAACCAAAATAGTAGAAATAAAATTTAAAATAATAATAATAATAATAATATCTCAAAGGTAAAATAAATCAAATGCGGAATCAATAAAATTAAGTCAAAATCAAAAATATAAACAATGGACTAATTAATGTCCAAAAACCACCAATTAAATGCTAATCAGCATCAATTAATACTTATCATAGTAGTTATGATGTATGATTACAATCAAATTTATTAACAAATAAAAACCAATCATATGGCAAAATAAAGAAAATGAATCAAAATGAAATCTGGTTAACACCAATTAGCCTTAATTGCCATAATCAAATTTATTAATTACGATGATAAGATATCATCAGAAAGTTAAGTTATTAAGAGATGATGGATCAAGAGGGTCCGGTCAACTGCAACAACAGTATGGATTAAGAAAAAGAAATCCATTTATACGAAATTAATCAATCATTAATCTGAGTAAACATAATGATCATTGAGTCTAATATCATCCAATTACATTTCAGATACATGGTATGTTCAATATCAGAGACATCCATGGCCATTCCGAAGTATACATTATAGCCTAACCATTGGCTTATTTAATTATTAATGGCGTTTAATTAACATTTACTAGAATCCCTCCGTTAAATAAAAGTTTACCCTCATATCAAATCTTAACCTTCATGGCATTAATTATGTATTTCTATCTGCAAACATGAATATGATTTATGCATCTTATTTACATACTCTTGTAAATTAATTATGGAAGCCTTTCCGTACGGAATCTTAATGTCCAATCCCGACATTACTTTGGACGTCTTAGCTTTAAAACAAAATAGCTGAATCAATGAAGCCATTTAGTTTCCTTAGCCTTGAAACACACTTACAAATTGTCACATATTGCATTAACATATTAGCGATATGATAAGCCTGGCTTCGGCCCTTGCGATCGACGTGATACACTTTCGAACCAAGCACTCGATGCCTTGTCAAATAATTCATGGATATTTAATAAACAAACTAAGAAAAATGCCTTAAAAACAAACAAAAATAGCATCCTAAAAAATGATGACTAATCATTTGCCTTTCAAACTTGGGTTGGATAAACCTGAAAAACAATTAATAATTCCAACCAAACATTATTAAAATAATCGTATCGTGTCAGAGTCACGTTAGGCAACGGTGAATGTATTTGAAGCCGCGACCCCTAGAAAAAATGGACATGACACAGAAGAAATACCTTGTATCAGTGTTATGTTAAACAACGGTGAATGTATTTGAAGTCGCGACCCCTGAAAAAGATAGGCATGGCACAAACATGTTCTAAGTGGCCTATTCAACAGGATCAATATGTATTTAGGGGTATTCGCTACCTATACATTTCTTACCTTGAATGCCTTATCTTGCAGAACGAGGTTACAATAGAACAAAGCATGGTCCGTTCAACAATTATCGAGAAAAATAAATCTCAAGATAATTTTGAACCAATATTAACTATAAAAAAACTAATAATAATTATTTTCCAGGACCGAAAATAATTATTCATGAACACAGGACTCTAAGGTCACTGTCTAGCTAGTACCCATTTAAAAAGACTGATCGACCAGGCATAAACAAAAGGATTTCGAACACGGGACCGCAAGGTTACTGCCTATCTAGCACCCGTTTAAAAATAGTTTCTGGACCAGGCACAACAAGAGGATATCGAACCCGGGACTGTATGATCAGCAGACAAAACCGTCCCTTATATCAAAATGATCAGTAAAAAAACACTATCGATTGGAGGCATCAGGATAGTAACCTATCATACCCTTACGTGAATATTAAACTTGGGACCAAACATAAGAAAAATTTAAATGAATCGCTGCGGCAAACACCCGAGTCCAGAGTGGACCCCTCTCTTTGTGTAAAATGACAATAGGTTGGCCGCGCCTACTAGCTAAACTTGACAGTGAAAAGGCAGAGATGCAACTCTTCACCCCTCCCCGGTCTAACATATGATTGTATCCTCACCAGCTGTGCGACCAGATCTTAGTATTCTAAACGTGGAGCGGGGCGCTCTCATTTGGATATAGATTAATTATAGCGTTATTTTATCTGTGCTTATTCACCACTACCTTACGCATACAATTTACTTAATATCATTGTAAACTTATCATACTAACTCTCATCTGACATCTTCCCTCAGGTCTATATTTACCTGGCATCATTATCTATTTTATCTTATTTCATCGTAGATTCCTCCTTACAACATCTTACCTGTATGTCCTTAAATATCACACGCGCTCAATAAAAACTAATATAACAATTAATGAGGCTGGTTCAGCCGTCACTTCTTAAATAACTCACGCCATTGTAAACTGTCCTCTAAACTATACTCATTGCTTACACCATAATATCCCGTCATTATCCATCACAATACACCATGGTCCTTTAAATATCGTCCCAAAAAAATCCTCGGATATTAATTCATCCGGTATGTAAATACATAAATTACTATTTCTGGTCATTTATATGAAATAATGAGATTTTGCCTGGAAAGGGCATCTATCGAAATACCATGCTTCGTTCGTTCTATTTGGGTGGAAAACACAGGGGATATTTCTAACACACATTTATAAATAAAATAGGTAGTTCTACCATGTGTTTTATGTACGGATACGATTACCTAGCAACATCCTTACGTTAAATTAGGCACTTTTAATTCATTAAAATAATTATTGTGATCATTAATCATTATGAACGTACCCAGCTCCGTCAGATGCACAACTATGGTCGCCATTGACACGGTCATTGTACACACAAGATAAAACAAATCAAAAGAAAACAAATAACATGCTAACATTATGGCGATAAAATCCATGAATTATTTGACACTTTAAAATATAATCAAAAGGTACTTATCATATTGAAGACTTCCTTCATCATTTGCAAGAGTTGGACCAGAGGCCCGCAACAGTATAACTTAACACATGACCTCCATGGCCAGTTCGAATCCCATCACGATGATGTAAAACCACTCGCTAATATCACTGCAATCCTCCATTATCACTAGGTTGCTATAAGCCAGCACCCTTTTAAAATGCACACACACACATATTTAATTAGATTATGCACCACTAAAAAAAATACATTAGTGGACTATACACTTGTGTCATAGATGACAAATTCTCACACTATTTCCACACTTGTCGCGGACACATTTTCTGTTACATATTTTTCACTTGAATTACACATAATTTCACATCCGTCCTTACTTTTATACACATTCACAGCTCAGTATTCATTTTTAATATTATTTCGCATCAGCCGAACAATGGACTGTGCGTTTCGTACATTAATGCTTGGGCGTGACGCTACATGGACCAGCATCCACTAACTTTGGCTGAATGATGAACAATGCCCCTGTCACAGACTTCACCCACATATATGACAAAATGGTTGCCAATTCACAGTTTTGCACATACGACACCAAATGCTCCCTTCACAATCATAGGCTACAGTAATCAGGTACCTTAATTTATACACAAAAATATGGCCTTGCTAATCATATGATTCACGACGAAACTCGATCATAGGCTAAATTTATATCATCAGCGCTTGGGTAGAACTAATTTCTTGCTGAAGGACGCTATGTTCTCTCTCTCACACACTCGACGTTGTCAAATTTCCTTGCGCGGGGACTATTTCTACTCGGTGAATACAGAGATATTTAATCCGTTACCGCATTCCCAAAATTCTTGATAATAATTAGATTCATCATGGGCGTTTCAGATCATTCCTGTAATGTCTTGATCTCTTGTAACTAACTGAGGCGTACTCTTTAAGGGCGGAGTCAAGCATCTACTGCGTGCTAACTTGAGATAGTTACTGCGTTTTGGCAAGAATCTCAGAATTCGCTGGAGTGCTCCTGCTCTGAAACTTGCAGGCAAGCGACTTGTGACGCACCTGCTCTGCCCATTGTGTGAAAACCATAAATTTCTCCCTGTCAGAACTGCCAAGCCACATGCAGTTTATGTGATCTCAACACGGCAGGAAGATCCTAGTTATTATTATGATCATTACATAATGATGATTTCATTCTCATTAACATCATGACATTGCCCCATATAAGTACTCCAGTGACATAATGTGTCCATGGCCTAAGACATAGGCCAAGGGCACATCTCCCTCCTTCTTAGTTTGGAAAAACTGCTGAGGTTACGAAGAGTTTTTACAATTCAAGAACTGCTCGGCAACATAATCCATTTTAACAATGTCATGTCTTCCTCATCGACCTTCTTTCGAAGTTGGCTTTCTGATGGACTCCAAATTAATTCGGATCATGAAATTCTTCACGCAGCCTCTTACTCTCAGCTATAAATTCTGCATTTATCCTTAGTTCACTCTCTCTTAGCATTATCATATTCTTCACGCAGCGTTATCCAATGACAGTCGTGATTATTTGTCCGCTGATTCTCTTCTTCTGCTTCCGATGGTTCTTCTACTTGGAATGGATCTTCCCCTTCTTCTTTCTTCTCCACTACGTTGACTTGGTGTTGGACCTCATCTTCTTCGGCGGGATAGTACAGCTTTAAATTCTGTGCGTTATAGACAGACTCGACTCCAGTGCGTAGGTGTTTCACTTTATAAGCATTATTTCCAATCACCTCTATGACTCGGTACGGTCCATAGAATATCTCGCAAAATTTTGAGTATATTCGCTTCGCTGGATCGGATTTTGCTGGTCGTTTCACCAAGACCAATTCTTCCAATTCCAAAGGACGGTGAAATCTTTTATTACCCACTCTACGTAATCGACGATCAGCTTGTTTCTTCAAATAAGTTGCCGTGGCCTGTATGGTTAATTCATGGCTTGGTCGTGCGTCCAATGGACACGGTAAGATGTTCTTCCACGGTCGATCCGGACATCGATTTAAGTGAAAGACTGTGGGGATCTGTCCTGTGCTCTCATGGATCGTATTGTTTATACAGAATTCCATTACGGGTAATACGTCGACCCACTTCCAATGCTGATCAGAACAGTAAATTCGGCAATATTTTGCGATCTCCCGCATTACTCTTTCTGATGGATTCCCCTCAGGATGGCGTACTGAACTCAACACATGCCGGACATCTAACCTCACCATCTCACTCCTAAACTCGGCACTAGTGAAATAACTGCCGTGGTCCGTAAGACAGAATTCCATCTTCCCTAACGTTGGAATTACCCTTGCCTTAATTCTGTTCAGTACCTGTTTAGTGTTTAACTTCTGAACTGGACATAACACCACGTATTTTGTAAATACATCGATGCTGACGAGAATGTATTTGCATCCTCTTCTGCCTTTTGGTAATGGACCATAACCGTCCATGGCGACCAGTTCGCACGGCTTCTGTGGCAGTAGAGGTTTGGGATATTGCTTCATGAGGAATGAGTTTGGCTTAACCCTTTGACATTTGTCACAGGTCTTCAAAACACTGCGAATGGTTTCCCTTAATTTGGGCCATACAAATGCTTCTTGAATAAGAGCACTTGTCTTATCGATTCCTCCATGTCCAGATATGCTATGTGCGTGCCAGACTAGACCTCTCTGTAAAGAAGGTGGCACCACAATCCTTGATTTCACGCGATCGGGATCCACGTACTTGTGCAGCAGGTTATTATACCAAATATAACTTGTCGAAATTTTCTCCGCTTCCAAATACGCGGGCGTTCCTCGTTGCAATCTTCCTCTTAAATAATCGATGATCATATTCATCCACGGATCCTTAACTTGTTCAGCCTGAATTTCTCCCAGTTTAACCAAAAATTCCTGATCTGCCTGAGTGAGCTCGACTTGATGTACAGATACTACTCCTTCTCCTCGTTCTGGGTTTCGACTTAATGCGTCGGGTATCACATTGAATCTTCCTGGGCTGTGTTCAATGTCAATATTGAACTGTTGAACATACAACGACCATCTGTTCACTCACTCGCTAGCCATGGGAGTTTTCAATAGGAAGATAAGGCTCTTGTGGTCGGTTCTTATCAAAATCTCGAAACCATAGACAGCCTTCCCCCATTGTTGTAAAGCAAAAATGATGGATAGAAGTTCCAATTCCGTTACTGTGTAATTTCCCTCGTGTGTCTTTAGCTTACGGCTAGAAAATGCCAAGTAAGATCGTTCTCGAGGGTTGTTTGGATCTTCTTGGTACAGCATGCATCCAATTCCAATCCGTGAGGCGTCTGTTTGAATTATAAATTTTCTTGAGAAATCCGGGTAACCCAATTTAATACTATTGGTTAGTAATTCCTTCGTTTTCCGAAAAGCCGCGTCGCATTCTTCCTTCCATGCCCATTTGCTGTTCTTACGAAGCATATCCTGTAGTGGCGCCACAGCCTCAGTATACCCGGGACAATGATTTGCAAAGAAATTGCAAATGCCCAGAAATTGGCGGACGTGTTTTACCCTGTTTGGTTTAGGAAAGTTCCGAATAGCCTCCAGTTTCGCAGGATTTGGGCGTACTCCTTCACCATCGATGATGTGGCCTAAATAGAGTACCTCCTTTTGGCAAAAATGAGATTTTTGGATGTTAATTTTGAAATTGGCTTTCTCCAAATTGTCTAGTAATTTCTCTAAATTCGTGAGGTGATCATCCAAATTATCAGACGCCAAGAGTATGTCATCGACATATCTTACAGTGGCATCCTTGACTTCCGACGTCAGGTTCCGGTCTAACGCTCGTATGAGTGCCGAACCTGCTGTTTTGATACCGAATGGTAATCTTTGAAATGCATAAGTTTGCTGATTAAATAGGAATCCAGTCAATAACCTTGACTTGTCATCCAGTTCCAAATGGTGATAGCTACTAGTCAAGTCTATGGATGAAAAATATATCTTGTTCTGGAATTTGTTTATGACCTCTTTGATCGCTGGAGCTTGGTCATATTCAGGAATCAATCGTTCATTAATTGTCCTGGCGTCCAGACATATTCGAACAGAGCCATTGGGTTTGTTGACTACAACCAACGGACTCACGAATGGGGTAGCCATCTTAACTATGACTCCAGCATCCTCCATTTGCTTGATGGTTTCTTTCACCTCATTCATATGTTTTTCGGCTATCGGATAAGGCTTTTTCCTAAACGGTGACCAATCGTTGACCTGCATTTGGTACTTGAAATGTTCTATCTTACCGGGTTTAGAATTAAAAACCGGTTCGTGTCGCATTAACATGTCCATCAATTTGATCCTGTTCTCCTCATTTATCTTTGCTTCACGAGCCTTCTCCTCAAAAGCGTCAGTAACTCTGTCTTCCAATTCTTCTAGCGCCATGACCCAGGATTCAGGTTCCATTAAATCATCCTCAATATCCCTTAACCTTTCGCCGATTTTCTCATATGCTTCCATCTCTTCAGTGGTGCACAATGTCCATATCTCTTCGCCATCTCTTGGAATATCCGTATTTAATTGCATGTCCAAATGATTGTCCTCTCCAATATCTTTAAAACAAATGGTGTTTTCATATAGGTTGATGACTGCTTTATATTCTCGAATGAAGTCCGCTCCCAAGATAATGTTATAATTTATCTTGTTCATTATGATGAACGAATGCGGCATATTATGTCCTTGCAGTGTAATGTCCAACAAAGCTTGGAACTTACAGACTGCGGACTTGTCTGGGATAATGCCCTTGACTGTGATGTTAGAAATTGGCATCACGGGAACCTTCCCCAATCTCTCCAACTCTTTAACTAATGCTTGGGAAGCTATACTGATGCTGGCACCCGTATCTACCATACAGCGTACCGTTAGACCTCCCACTCGGGCGTGAATTATGGGTAATTCTCTAATTGTATTAATCTTTGGCCCTCTTGTGTCCTCCGTCAAGTCCTCTTCTTTGATGACCCAGTCACTGATCTGCGCTACTACCATATACTTTGCATTGTGAGTGTTTTGTGCACTAGCGACGTTCCCATCTTCTAAAATTGGCGTTTTTTTTCTCGTTGTTGCCATTCCTATCTGGTGTACCTCCGGATGATTGATTGTTGTTCCTCCGGGCATTCTGGAGTTCCAGGCTCTCAGCTCCCTGTTCGATGACATCTGGATCCCTCGATCATTCATTCCCCTGTTCCATCTGTCTTTCTTACTTTGTTCGGCCGATTCTTTGGCACGTAATTCTGCCAAATACCGCTCCGAATCGCTGTGCCACCTTTCCATTTCCTCTCTGTGGTCATCTGGCAAGTCCCATCTCACTTCTGGCTCTCTATTTTGATCCCACGGCGGTCTTCCGCGTTGAAAACGCCCACCTCTCTTGTTATACGGCCTGTATGATCCACGATGTCCTCTCCAGGGTTCATTTTGTCTTTGAGACGACCTCCAGTTATTATTACCTCGGTTACCATACCACGGGGGCCTCAACTCTTGATCTTGGTATTCCCGACGTTCCCAGTTCTGCCTCATGTCCATGGCGTCTGTACTTTGGTCTTTCATGCGTCGTCTAGGTGCTTCTTCTAGGCCGACCACGTTTACATTTTCAGTCGTTCGACCTGATCTTTGCGGACTGTGGATCGTCGTTTCATCGAGGTTTCTCAATATTTCCTCGGCATGTACCGCTGTCCGTACGTTCGCTGCCGCCATGATCTGTTGAACTCCGACTGGCAATTGCTTCTCAATGGCGGTGATCATCTCTTCTTCTGATGGAGGCATATCCAACTCTTTCATTCGGAGTAGCTGTGTGATGAAATATTCTGAATATTTTGTGGGTGATGTGGTACTATAGCGGCGCGCGTATAGTTCCATCCTCAGGTTCTGTTGCGAGGCAAGGCTCCAATACTTCTTCAGAAATGCTTCACGGAATTCCCCCATAGTGTCAAAGGTATACCTGAAGCTACGGAACCATTGTAACGCGTGTCCAGTCAACAGTTTCTCCACTGTCCTTAACTGTCGGTCTTCTGAGATCTTGCTTTCCTTGATGTATTCCATAAATTCTCTGAGGAAACTCTTAGGAGTAAAGTTATTGTTCCCTGAGAATTTGTTTGGCCGGTCATCACTCATTTTTATAACGTGAATGACCTGAGCAGCTGCGTTAGACTCCACGGGTGTCGAAGTACGACCCCTGAATTCCTGACTGTGAGGTTCCATCCCCTCATCTATGGTCGTATGCTCCTGAAATCCTACTTTCCCTTCCATACGGGTTTCTGTAATGGACTTGGCCAATCCTTTTTGCAAGTCGGCGATGACCTCTTCTTGGATCAGCATCTTGAGGTCGCTTTTGACTTGTTTATTTTCTTGTCGTTCCAACCTCGACAAAAGCTCCATCTCGACCTTATTCATCTTTAATTTGCTCTCTTCTAATTTGCGGAGTACAGCTATCCTTTCTTCCTTAGCCTCCTGGCTCATGTCCTCGTATGCTAATTCGACATCTCTCTTCAATCCTTCCTTATCCTTTTCCCATGATTTCTTACATTCGTCATGTTGGCCATTCATATCATCTCGTATGAGCTGCAATGAATCCTTAATCTCGTCCTTAAATGTAGAGATGTCGGTCTCGATCACTCCTATCTTGGCTTGCGTTGACTTATTCTCATCTCTCAGCTTGTCGACATCAGCCTGAGTTGCTGCGATTCCCACTTCACATTTCGCTACCTGCGCTTGGACTCAAATTTCCATACTAGCCATTCTCTGAGACACGTTCTTGATCTCGTTCTCGATCGTGACCATATGAATTTCTATTTGCTCAGTACTCTGATTGCAAATGCGGCCTACATGTTCTATATTTCTCTGCATCTGTGACAATTGCTGTTCAGTACTAACTCTAAGTTCCTGATTACTGTCTTTTATTTCCTGCATCTGCTTATAACTACTGTCCTTAAATTCTTGCAATACGACCATCAGGTCCTCTGTCGATGACATAATTATCAATAAGAGAATATGCGGGCTTGTCCCAACTCATGCAAATATACACATCAACACACCATGCAATGTAAGTGTATTTCAAAGCTTTCAAGGCTTCCTTCCCCTATCCTTCGAATTTGCAATCACCTACAGTGATATTGCAACAGTAAAACGATTCAAAATTTGATTGTAATCCATTGGCGTCATTAAATATTTGACTTATCACTAAAATAAAAATTAATTAACTAATTTAATTTAATCAAACATTAATTAAAGTGATTAATGTTTCTCATCAGGCCACTAATGAGCCTTAATTAACTATCTGATGGATGCTCAATGCTATAAAAATTGCAAGGGACTCCTTGAGATTACTGTATGATACTATAAAAATTTATATATATGAAAATTTAATTACAGTAACTCTCGATCAATTAATTGAGCTCCATTTCGACCTTATGTTGGGCTGCTATTGTCTCAAGCTTAAGTCACACCGTTGGGCGCCATTTTGCACTTTACACTGGTGGTGGGGAGAACAGGATTTGGTATTAAATGAATATGGCAAGCGGAAAAAGGGCAAGGCTGATCCTCACGGAAAAATAACGGGTATGAAATGAATGGAATACGGTTTGGATTCGGGTTTGAATTGATAAGTGACTTATGGGTATCTTCCAGCGTTTACCGCTCAGCAAAGAGTCAAAAAAATAATTAACATGCCAAACGAGTAGGCAAGCCAAACTTAATCAAATAAGCACAAAACCCGGGTGCATCTGTGTATGTTAACCACTAGGATCTTCCAGAATAGAAAAATCGAAGAAGAATATAGAATAATCTATCCTTTGCCATGTACCCTTGCACAAGGCCTTCAGAACAGGACTCTGTCGTCGGGGCATGAACGGTACACTAGCTTGAATATGAAACTGTTCTGGATATTATAGGAAGATCACTAGGGCTGAATAAAATTCATCACACACAGATTCTGAATGAGAATAAACAAATTTAATGCACCAAACACCAGTACAGCAAAAACAAATAAATGAAATAAAACCAAAATAGTAGAAATAAAATTTAAAATAATAATAATAACTCAAAGGTAAAATAAATCAAATGCGGAATCAATAAAATTAAGTCAAAATCAAAAATATAAACAATGGACTAATTAATGTCCAAAAACCACCAATTAAATGCTAATCAGCATCAATTAATACTTATCATAGTAGTTATGATGTATGATTACAATCAAATTTATTAACAAATAAAAACCAATCATATGGCAAAATAAAGAAAATGAATCAAAATGAAATCTGGTTAACACCAATTAGCCTTAATTGCCATAATCAAATTTATTAATTACGATGATAAGATATCATCAGAAAGTTAAGTTATTAAGAGATGATGGATCAAGAGGGTCCGGTCAACTGCAACAACAGTATGGATTAAGAAAAAGAAATCCATTTATACGAAATTAATCAATCATTAATCTGAGTAAACATAATGATCATTGAGTCTAATATCATCCAATTACATTTCAGATACATGGTATGTTCAATATCAGAGACATCCATGGTCATTCCGAAGTATACATTATAGCCTAACCATTGGCTTATTTAATTATTAATGGCGTTTAAGTAACATTTACTAGAATCCCTCCGTTAAATAAAAGTTTACCCTCATATCAAATCTTAACCTTCATGGCATTAATTATGTATTTCTATCTGCAAACATGAATATGATTTATGCATCTTATTTACATACTCTTGTAAATTAATTATGGAAGCCTTTCCGTACGGAATCTTAATGTCCAATCCCGACATTACTTTGGACGTCTTAGCTTTAAAACAAAATAGCTGAATCAATGAAGCCATTTAGTTTCCTTAGCCTTGAAACACACTTACAAATTGTCACATATTGCATTAACATATTAGCGATATGATAAGCCTGGCTTCGGCCCTTGCGTTCGACGTGATACACTTTCGAACCAAGCACTCGATGCCTTGTCAAATAATTCATGGATATTTAATAAACAAACTAAGAAAAATGCCTTAAAAACAAACAAAAATAGCATCCTAAAAATGATGACTAATCATTTGCCTTTCAAACTTGGGTTGGATAAACCTGAAAAACAATTAATAATTCCAACCAAACATTATTAAAATAATCGTATCGTGTCAGAGTCACGTTAGGCAACGGTGAATGTATTTGAAGCCGCGACCCCTAGAAAAAATGGACATGACACAGAAGAAATACCTTGTATCAGTGTTATGTTAAACAACGGTGAATGTATTTGAAGCCGCGACCCCTGAAAAAGATAGGCATGGCACAAACATGTTCTAAGTGGCCTATTCAACAGGATCAATATGTATTTAGGGGTATTCGCTACCTATACATTTCTTACCTTGAATGCCTTATCTTGCAGAACGAGGTTACAATAGAACAAAGCATGGTCCGTTCAACAATTATCGAGAAAAATAAATCTCAAGATAATTTTGAACCAATATTAACTATAAAAAACTAATAATAATTATTTTCCAGGACCGAAAATAATTATTCATGAACACAGGACTCTAAGGTCACTGTCTAGCTAGTACCCATTTAAAAAGACTGATCGACCAGGCATAAACAAAAGGATTTCGAACACGGGACCGCAAGGTTACTGCCTATCTAGCACCCGTTTAAAAATAGTTTCTGGACCAGGCACAACAAGAGGATATCGAACCCGGGACTGTATGATCAGCAGACAAAACCGTCCCTTATATCAAAATGATCAGTAAAAGAAACAATATCGATTGGAGGCATCAGGATAGTAACCTAACATACCCTTACGTGAATATTAAACTTGGGACCAAACATAAGAAAAATTTAATTGAATCTCTGCGGCAAACACCCGAGTCCAGAGTGGACCCCTCTCTTTGTGTAAAATGACAATAGGTTGGCCGCGCCTACTAGCTAAACTTGACAGTGAAAAGGCAGAGATGCAACTCTTCACCCCTCCCCGGTCTAACATATGATTGTATCCTCACCAGCTGTGCGACCAGATCTTAGTATTCTAAACGTGGAGCGGGGCGCTCTCATTTGGATATAGATTAATTATAGCGTTATTTTATCTGTGCTTATTCGCCACTACCTTACGCATACAATTTACTTAATATCATTGTAAACTTATCATACTAACTCTCATCTGACATCTTCCCTCAGGTCTATATTTACCTGGCATCATTATCTATTTTATCTTATTTCATCGTAGATTCCTCCTTACAACATCTTACCTGTATGTCCTTAAATATCACACGCGCTCATTAAAAACTAATATAACAATTAATGAGGCTGGTTCAGCCGTCACTTCTTAAATAACTCACGCCATTGTAAACTGTCCTCTAAACTATACTCATTGCTTACACCATAATATCCCGTCATTATCCATCACAATACACCATGGTCCTTTAAATATCGTCCCAAAAAAATCCTCGGATATTAATTCATCCGGTATGTAAATACATAAATTACTATTTCTGGTCATTTATATGAAATAATGAGATTTTGCCTGGAAAGGGCATCTATCGAAATACCATGCTTCGTTCGTTCTATTTGGGTGGAAAACACAGGGGATATTTCTAACACACATTTATAAATAAAATAGGTAGTTCTACCATGTGTTTTATGTACGGATACGATTACCTAGCAACATCCTTACGTTAAATTAGGCACTTTTAATTCATTAAAATAATTATTGTGATCATTAATCATTATGAACGTACCCAGCTCCGTCAGATGCACAACTATGGTCGCCATTGACACGGTCATTGTACACACAAGATAAAACAAATCAAAAGAAAACAAATAACATGCTAACATTATGGCGATAAAATCCATGAATTATTTGACACTTTAAAATATAATCAAAAGGTACTTATCATATTGAAGACTTCCTTCATCATTTGCAAGAGTTGGACCAGAGGCCCGCAACAGTATAACTTAACACATGACCTCCATGGCCAGTTCGAATCCCATCACGATGATGTAAAACCACTCGCTAATATCACTGCAATCCTCCATTATCACTAGGTTGCTATAAGCCAGCACCCTTTTAAAATGCACACACACACATATTTAATTAGATTATGCACCACTAAAAAAAATACATTAGTGGACTATACACTTGTGTCATAGATGACAAATTCTCACACTATTTCCACACTTGTCGCGGACACATTTTCTGTTACATATTTTTCACTTGAATTACACATAATTTCACATCCGTCCTTACTGTTATACACATTCACAGCTCAGTATTCATTTTTAATATTATTTCGCATCAGCCGAACAATGGACTGTGCGTTTCGTACATTAATGCTTGGGCGTGACGCTACATGGACGAGCATCCACTAACTTTGGCTGAATGATGAACAATGCCCCTGTCACAGACTTCACCCACATATATGACAAAATGGTTGCCAATTCACAGTTTTGCACATACGACACCAAATGCTCCCTTCACAATCATAGGCTACAGTAATCAGGTACCTTAATTTATACACAAAAATATGGCCTTGCTAATCATATGATTCACGACGAAACTCGATCATAGGCTAAATTTATATCATCAGCGCTTGGGTAGAACTAATTTCTTGCTGAAGGACGCTATGTTCTCTCTCTCACACACTCGACGTTGTCAAATTTCCTTGCGCGGGGACTATTTCTACTCGGTGAATACAGAGATATTTAATCCGTTACCGCATTCCTAAAATCCTTGATAATAATTAGATTCATCATGGGCGTTTCAGATCATTCCTGTAATGCCTTGATCTCTTGTAACTAACTGAGGCGTACTCTTTAAGGGCGGAGTCAAGCATCTACTGCGTGCTAACTTGAGATAGTTACTGCGTTTTGGCAAGATTCTCAGAATTCGCTGGAGTGCTCCTGCTCTGAAACTTGCAGGCAAGCGACTTGTGACGCACCTGCTCTGCCCATTGTGTGAAAACCATAAATTTCTCCCTGTCAGAACTGCCAAGCCACATACAGTTTATGTGATCTCAACACGGCAGGAAGATCCTAGTTATTATTATGATCATTACATAATGATGATTTCATTCTCATTAACATCATGACATTGCCCCATATAAGTACTCCAGTGACATAATGTGTCCATGGCCTAAGACATAGGCCAAGGGCACAGTATACACGGGCTTTAGCATTTAATTTTATATCCAAAAGGTTCTTATCACTTTTCGTGTATCTCCGACGGTTAGCGAGTAAAACCTAAATTTGTGCAATAAAACACGGTCAACACCGAGCGGTGCAGTATATCTCTACATATATAAAAAAGAAAATTTGTTTTTTTCTGAATTTCTAGGGAAATTTGAGTTATTTACACGTTTCAGACTGTTTTATGATAGATGCGCGCGAAAATAATGTTTTGGTCTGTCTGTCTGTTTTTTTGATTGTCTGTGGACAACTTTGTTCCCTTATAACTCGAGAACGTCTGGGTGTATCAACGTAAAATTTGGTATAGATATCCATCAGAGGCACGACACTGATCATTGATGTAACCCTTCTCCGTACATCTCATAAAAGAGGGCCTACCCCCTTAAAATACATGCTGAAATAGGAGTAGAAGGACGAGACAAAGCACATTTTCAGCCCCTCAATGTGAGAGACAAAACTTGGGGGCCCTAAAAGCATATTTTAAGGTCCCACGTCCACCGTTTTTTAGATATTCCCAGAAAACTAATTTAATTTAATAAACTAATGAACGAATGCAAGCCGATAACCATGGCAACAGATTCTCAGAGGTCCATCTATTGCTGTAAGACGCAATACAATTGCATTAATTATATTAGTGTGAAAGTTTGCAAACGGTTAGATGGTTATTATGGAACCAAATTAAGCTGTAAATTTCATCAATACGTAAAATGCGCTTAAGGGGGTCAAGGGGTAGTCTAGAAATTTTTCACGCGATTTACATCTGCGGGTGTGGTATGGCAGGTCTATTATATTCCTATTATTATTATTAATATTATATTATGGCGAACAACGACGAGACAAAGCCCCTCGGTGCCAGAAATAAAACTCGAGGGTCCTCGAAAACTACATTATGAGGCTCTAAAACCAACAGTTTCTGAAACATTCCCAGAAAACTAATTAAATTTAATTTAACAAACTAATGAAGGAATGCAAATCGGTAACCATGAGAACATTATCTCAAGGGGTGGCATACAACTTTCAATCTATTTCAGTAAGAAGCAATTTATTACATTTATTACATTTATTACATTTCTGTGAAAGTTTGCAAATATAAGGTTATCACGGAACCAACGTAGACTGTATAGTTCATCAATGCAATTAAGGGGGTCAAGGGGTAACCTAGGATTTTTTCATGCAATTTTCACTGCGACATATAGTACAGAAGCTCTATTATATCTCCAAACAAGAACATTATTGTCAAATATTCCTGAATTGAATCAGCATTTTTTGCGGCTTTTAGGAATTTGGGCCATTTGAGACTAAAGAACCTGAATTTTCATGCACCACACGCTTTTATAATTTATGATAGAGGTCTTCCTGTGTATGGGGACCCAACACAACGTTAGAGGGTCTGTTTTTATGTGACGTGTATTGCGTTTCATCTACAAGGCTTTCAATTCTATTTCATGTCAGGAAGTACACGTTAGGTGAATTTAGTTTGAGAGCACATTTTAACTAATCTTTTTTTTTTTTTGTCGACATACGTGTTCATCGTAAGGATGATTTTCTTTGATACTGTGTGGTAGATATACCCATATTTGGATTTCTGGGTGATATGTTGTAGACAATAGTATTGTCTGTCTGTCTGTCTTTCTGTGTATCCTTATGTATGCCTATAACTCATGTTCGGATGCTTGGTGCATCGTAAAATTAGGTATGGTAAACATGAGTCAATACACCAATCATTTATAAAACTCTTCACCGTACATTTCATACAGTAGAAGGGTGGATATCGGGAAAACCTTCTCAAAATACATGCTAAAATAGGCGAAATATAAAAATTATCCTAGAAGGACGACCAAAGCATATGTTGCACTTCTCAATGTGAGACACAAAATTTGCTAGTCTATAAAGGGACTCCGAAAACCACAATAAAAGGCCCTTAAATTAACAGTGTGTGTGATATTCCCAGAAAACTATCTTCGTTTTTAAAAATGTATGAAGGAATTACAAGCCGCTAACCATTGCAACAGTAGCTCAATTGATAATGTCTGGTGCGTCTCTAAAAGCAACAGTACTTAAAAGGGACGTAACACCAATAACATTATAATTATTATTATAATGTCTGGTGTTAATACCGAACACCGTTCGAAGAACGGGTACTTCTGCTAGTATAGTATAGATAGATGAAATTTATGAAAAAAACAGTCGAACACCGTTTTACTTATTTTTAAGCTGATTTTTTTCAGTTGTGTTTCAAACTCCTCGCCTATGTCGTTTAAGAGATACACGCTCCGTTAGGAATCCTTCAACCCCCACTTTTCACCCCTTTCACATCATAATATACACCACATCGAAAAAACCTCAGACACGTGTCTTCTTATTTTAAATGATGTGTTTATATGCCGAGTATCACATCCCGCAATGAAACCAATCGGGAGATATTGCTATTCCATGAAATGCAGGTCTACCCCCTTAACACCCCTTTAGAACCTGAATATCCAACAAGAAGTTCCGTGACGAACTAAAGAGCCTACTTTTCATGCCAATGATTATTCTACAGTATATGAACCTATCTAGAATAATGAAGAAATTAAGTTGCTAATATCGAAATTTCTAATTATTTCGAAATACTGTATACGTTGCATAATGTAGCCTAATAGAGCACTACAGTTGGCAGCCCTGATGACTGAATATATTCTTAGTTCCATATCTTAAGGTACAGAATACAAAATTTGGTTGAAGTCCAATGAATAGCATGGACGTTACATGCAGTTAAACATTGGATCTAACAGCGTGCGTAAAATCATGATGGCAACAATGTCATGCATGTATTGGTCAGAAATAATCTGAAATAATATGATCTATTGTTGTGCTAATTTTGAATGAAATCCATTAGTTAGTATAGAAGTTACATGCATCTTAAAATTGGACCTATCAGCAGGCTTAGAATCATGTTGGCAGCACTGACGAATATTAGTTAGTCCAAATGCATCTAGAATGCCAGGTACTATACGTGTGCAAAGTTTAGAGCTATTGGCTTGCATACTTTCTGATAAATTGTTATTTGGATAAAATAAATTAGGAGCATTTATTAACAGTTGGCAGCCCTGGTGGGTCTTAAGAATACGCTCAGTCATATCTGGTTATGTATGCATACAACATACGAAATTTGGTTGAATTCCAATTGATAGTGTAGAAGTTATGTGCATTTAAAAATTGGACCAATCAGCAGGCTTATAATCATTTTGGCAACACAGCGATGTATGGCCTCCTGGAAATTTAACTGCAATATTATTATCTATACGTATGCCAATTTTGAAATAGCTCCCATTCATACCTTCCAAGATATCCAACATGGAGCTCAAATTTCAATTGCGATATTTTAGCAGTTGGTAGCACTGACATCATTTTCAAATATGGCCGTGAGATATTCGGGTATAGACCTTTACTCCTACCAAATTTTGTTTTGATTGCTCCAGCCGTTTAGGAGTTGATAGGGGGGGACACACACACAGCCAGACAGACAGAAGGACAGACAGACAGACAGACAGACAGACACACATTTGCCCGATCTCATAAGACTACTTTTTCCTCATTTTTGCAAAATGTGAAAAGTAGGCTAAAAATCCTTCCTTAGTGGGCGTTTGCGGCCCTTGAGGAAGCTGCATAACAAATTTAATTCCATTTTGGCTGGGCGATGATGAGTGAGTGAGTCAGGACATTTTCTTTCAATTTTCTTTTTTCATAATTTTACCCCTCCCCATCAACCCCTTACATTTGATTTATGGTAAAAAAACTGTTGAACAGCTATTTACTTATTTTTAAGCAGTTTTCCCCCCTGAGTTTGATGTGTGAGTCAGTCAGTCAATCAGTTATGACACTTCCTTTTCTGTTTTTTTCCCCCAGAATTTCACCCCTCCCCATGGGCCCCTTAAATTGGATTTATGAAAAGACGGTCAAACACCTATTTACTAAATTTTTATAATGATTTTTTCCCGCTGAGATTCAAACTCCTCGCCTATGTCGTTTAAGAGATACACGCTCCGTTAGGAATCCTTCCACCCCCACTTTGCCCCCCTGTCACCTCATAATATACACCATATCTAAAAACCCTCGGACACGTGTCTCCTTATTTTTAGCCTACTTTCGATTTTTGCAAAAAATGAAAGTAGACTTATGAGATCACTACTGGGCGAAAAAAAGTGTGTCTGTCTGTGTGTGTGTATATGTGTGTGTGAGTCTGTGTGTGTGTGTGTGTGTGTGTGTGTGTGTGTGAGTGTGTGTACTCTGAATGTGTGTCCCCCCCTATCAATTCGAACACGGTGATCGCAAATTGAACGAAATTTGGTACAAAGGTAGCACTAGCAAAGGAGACCTCAGTGTCATGTTTTATATCGCCGCCATTTTGACGGAAACGTAATGGCGGCCACACAAATGTTCAAAGCTTAAATCAAATTACGACTAACCTTATCATCCGATCTCTACCAAATTTTGCAACAACATACCTTTATGGAGGCAGCATCCTTTGACCAAACTAATAGGTCATCAGCCTGATAGTTTGCGGATGGCGGCCATCCTTGTGTAAAAATCGATTGCACCTATTAATTCGCACACCGTGAAACCGAATGGAACGAAATTTGGTACAGAGGTAGTGCTATCAAAGGGCACCCCAGTGTCATGTTTTATATCGCCGCCATCTTGACGGAAACGTAATGGTGGCCACACATATGTTCAAAGCTTAAATCAAATTACGACTAACCTAATCATCCGATCTCTACCAAATTTTGCAACAACATACCTTTATGGAGGGAGCATCATTTGACAAATCTAATAGGTAATTAGCCTAATAGTTTGCGGATGGCGGCCATCTTTGTGTCAAAATCGATTACCCCTATTAATTCAAACACGGTGAAACCGAATGGAACGAAATTTGGTACAGAGGTAGCACTAGTAAAGGGCACCTCAGTGTCATGTTTTATATTGCCGCCATCTTGACGGAAACGTAATCGCGGCCACCCAAATGTTCAAAGCTTAAATCAAATTACGACTAACCTAATCATCCAAATTTTGCAACAACATACCTTTGTGGAGGAAGCATCCTTTGAACAAATTAATAGGTCATTGTCATTAGCCTAATAGTTTGCGGATGGCGGCCATCTTTGTGTCAAAATCGATTCCCCCTATTAATTCGAACACGGTGAAACCGAAGGGAACGAAATTTGGTACAGAGGTAGCACTAGCAAAGGGCACCTCAGTGTCAGGTTTTATATCGCCGCCATCTTGACGGAAAATAATGGCGGCCACACAAATATTCAAAGCTTAAATCAAATTACGACTAACATAATCATCCGATCTCTACCAAATAGTGCATCAACATACCATTATGGAGGGAGCATCCTTTGACCAAACTAATAGGTCATTAGCCTAATATTTTGCGGATGGCGGCCATCTTTGTGTGAAAATCGATTCCCCCTGTTAATTCGAACACGGTGAAACCGAATGGAACGAAATTTGGTACATAGGTAGCACTAGAAAAGGCCACCTCAGTGTGAGGTTTTATAGCACCGCCATCTTGACGGAAACGTAATCGCGGCCACCCAAATGTTAAAGGCTAAAATGTAATTACGACCAACCTAATAATCTAGTCTCTACCAAATTTTGCAACAACAAATCTTTATGTGGGAAGCATATTCTGACCAAACTGCTAGATCATCAGCCCAATAGTTTGTAGATGGTGGCCTAGTATGTGTGCAAATCGATTCCCCCTATCAATTCAAACACGGTGAAACCGAATTGAACGAAATTTGGTACAGAGGTAGCACTAGCAAAAGGCACCTCAGTGTCATATTTTATATCGCCGCCATCTTGACGGAAACGGAATGTCGGCCACCCAAATGTTAACAGCTTAAATCAAATTTCGACCATCCTAATAATTTGATCTCTACCGGATTTTGCAACAACATGCCTTTTTTTGTGGAAAGCATCTTATGACTGACTACAAGGTCATCAGCCCAATAGTTTGCAAATAGCGGCCATGTATGTGTGCAAATCCATTCCCCAGATCAATTCAAACACGGTGAAACCGAATTGAATGCATTTTTTTACAGAGGTAGCACTAGCAAAGGGCACCTCATATTCATGTTTAATATCCCTATACCACGTTGTATTTCAACAAGCTACTACAACCAACATTCAATTATACTCCTTGAAAAGGACAAAGAGTTATAACAATACCCATGCATTTAGGAGAAAGTAGGCTATATGTTCTTTACTGAACATCTTGTTAATGATGAGTTTATTTGCCGTGTATCACATCCCCCAATGAAACCAATCGGGAGATATTGCTATTCAATGAAATGCAGGTCTACCCCCTTAACACCCCTTTAGAACCTGAATATCCAAAAATCCTTCCTTAGTGGGCGCTTGCCGCCATTGAGGAAGCTGCATATCAAATTTCATTCCATTTTGGCTGGGCGATGATGAGTGAGTGAGTCAGGACATTATCTTTCAATTTTCTTTTTTCAGAATGTCACTCCTCCCCATGAACCCCTTAAATTTGATTTATGAAAAAAACTGTCGAACAGCTATTTAGTTATTTTTAAGCAGTTTTTTTCCCCCTGAGTTGGATGAGTGAGTCAGTCAGTCAATCAGTTAGGACACTTTCTTTCCTGTTCCCCCCCCCCCTCCCCCAAGATTTTCATCCCTCCCATGGGCCCCTAAAATTGGATTTATGAAAAAACGGTCAAACCCCTATTTACTTATTTTTTATGCTGATTTTTTCCCGCTGAGTTTCAAACTCCTCGCCTATGTCGTTTAAGAGATACACGCTCCGTTAGGATTCCTTCAACCCCCACTTTTCCCCCCTTTCACCCAATAATATACACCACATCGAAAAATCCTCGGACACGTTTTCTTATTTTTACTGACGATTTTATATGCCGAGTCTCACATCCCCCAATGAAATCAATCGGGAGATATTGCTATTCAATGAAATGCAGGTCTAACCCTTAACACCCCTTTAGAACCTGAATATCCAAAAATCCTTCCTTAAAGGGCGCTTGAGGCCCTTGAGGAAGCTGCATACCAAATGTCATTCCATTTTGGCTGGGCGATGATGAATGAGTTCCGAGTGAGGGAGTCAGGACTTTTTCTTTCAATTTTCTTTTTTCAGAATTTAACCCCTCCCCATGAACACCTTAAATTTGATTTATGAAAAAAAAAACTGTCGAACAGCTATTTACTTATTTTTAAGCAGCCCCCCCCCCCCCCCCCCCCGAGTTTGATGAGTGAGTCAGTCAGTCAGTTAGGACACTTTCTTTCCTGTTCCCCCGCCCCCCCCCCAGAATTTCAAACCTCCCCATGGGCCCCTTAAATTGGATTTATGAAAAAAAAAACGGTCAATCATCTATTTACTTATTTTTTATGCTGATTTTTTCCGCTGAGTTTCAAACTCCTCGCCTATGTCGTTTAAGAGATACACGCTCCGTTAGGAATCCTTCAACCCCCACTTTTCCCCCCTTTCACCCAATAATATACACCACATCGAAAAACCCTCGGACACGTGTCTTCTTATTTTTAATGATGAGTTTATATGCCGAGAATCACATCCCCAATGAAACCAATCGGCAGATATTGCTATTCAATGAAATGCAGGTCTTCCCCTTAACACCCCTTTAGAACCTGAATATCCGAAAATCCTTTCTTAGTGGGCGTTTGCGGCCCTTGAGGAAGCGGCATACCAAATTTTATTCCAATCCGTTCGGTGGTTTCTGAGATTTCGTGATGAATGAATGAGTCAGTCAGTCAGTCAGTCAGTGAGTGAGTGAGTGAGTGGTATTTGACAAATATATAGTAGACTAGCAGAAGTACCCGTTCTTCGAACGGTGTTCGGTGTTAACACCAGATATTATCAATTGAGCTACTGTTGTAATGGTTAGCGGTTTGTCATTCCTCCATAAGTTTATCAGAACGAAGTTAGTTTTCTGGGAATATCACACACACTGTTAATTTAAGGGCCTTAAAATGTGATTTTCGGAGACCCTTTATAGACTCGCGAATTTTGTGTCTTACATTGAGAAGCGCAACATATGCTTTGGTCGTCCTTATAGGATAATTTTTATATTTCGCCTATTTTAGCATGCATTTTGAGAAGTTTTTCCCTATATCCACCCTTCTACTCTATGAAAAGTACGGTGAAGTGTTTAAGAAATGTTTGGTGTATTGACTCATGTTTACCATACCTAATTTTACGATGCACCAAGCATACGAACACGAGTTATAGGCGTACATAAAGATACAGAGAAAGACAGACAGACAATTCTATTGTCTACAACATATCACCCAGATGCCCAAATATGGGTATATCTACCACACACTATCAAAAAAATTATCCTTATGTGTGACAAATTCCTTATAAATGTATTTCTATTTCTCTCGCCTAACCGGTTAATTCTCTGAATTAGTTCTATAATCACAAAATAAGTCGGTTTTAAAATACAGTATGAATGACGTCCCAGAAATGATAGACAATTGAAATTATCATTCGTTATTACTCCCTAATTCAAGGTAACAAATGAGAACATAATTCAATATGACAGATTATTTATTATGTGAGCAGAAAGTGAATTAATTACACGTTTCTCATATTCGCGCCCACGACTTAAAGCTTGACTTTGACAATCGTACAGATAAATTGTCTCTCCACCAAACTCTGCTGCTGGGAGTTCGCTAACTAAAGTTGAATATTCCAGTAAGCGTCTACCTCGGCTTACAAGAACTGTGCACTCATCTCAGCTAATTTCTCATTCTTATGAGCTCTACATCTCATAGGCTGCTAGTTGAGATTCCTTCTTCACGGATAATGAAACAAGAGAATGAAGCCCCGCGCGTTAAATCGCACACCAATATCACAACTGGAAGCTGCAAAGTCCGGAGGTATGAGGTTCAAATCCAGGCACTGTCAGCGGCTACCCTGAGGTTGGTTTATCCTCGGGTTTTTCCACACTCTGGCAAATCCAGGAATAGTGCATTATTTCAAATCCCGGGTTTGATTCCCGGCTCCGTCTGTGTTTTTAGAAACTGACGGGAGGGCTGGAACGGGGAGCACTCAGCCACGTGAGGACTATTGAGTAGCTGTCTGACTGTGAGACAGCATCCTGGACACGAAAACCAATATTAACGGCCGAGGGAACCCGACGCTCTGACCACACGTCACCCCACATTATGCAGGCCAAATAAAGGCTGGGCAACGGTCACTTGGTAGGCCTGGGCCCTTGATGGGCTGTTGTGCCACGGGGTTTGGTTTGGTTTGTTTTCTTCAACTCCGGGACACCTACTATGCCAACCACAGTTTTCATAATTACAGCTACACACGCTACTACACCTCATTACTGATTATCTAAGAAATAAAACACACACCCAAGCACATGGAGTTGATGACCAAGAATGTTCTAGTATTTCTTTCTACCCCAGATATTGTGTGGAGCCTTTTCATAACGCCCCACTCTGTGTGCATACGGCAGACTCCTACTCCAGATATCCTCGCTAAATCCGGGCTAAATTTTGGCTCCATAGAATCCCTAAATTCAAGGTATTGAACCCGACAATAAACAAATAACATAAACAGAATTCTGACAATTTATAGCAGATCACAAAACGGAGTCAAAACAATCTAATAGAGTTCTTAATTTTCCTTAAAATTACCTTAAGTTCTGTGCTAATGCCTGTACAGGTCGTGTTAATGAAGAACAACGCGTTAAATATTTAAATATATTTTGTTTATGAGTTTATTAATAACTAGCTGTACCCCGTATGCTTTGCAATGCCAATCAAATAAAAGGAAGTGTGTGTGTGTAATTTTGTTTATTGAAGTGCCATGCCTTTGGATAAACAAAGATTGTTTTTTCGTGTCACGCCGTGAGCACAACAATTCTTTAAAGGACATTTGTTAAAACGATTCGCGTGCCAGCACTCATTTGTTGAAGCGACTCGCGCGCTACATATTGAAAAATGGATTCGGAAATCTTAGTGGGTGTGTGAATAACAACTCACCAAAATTTCATCAGAATCGGATGAATGGTATAAGAACGATGTGGGGCAAACAGACAAACATACATGTAATCAATCAAGAACCATTGATTTTATGTATAGAGATTTGTCTTAAAAGACATTAAAATATGCATTATGTGCTTATTAGCAATATAATAATTTCAACCTTTTTGAGTTGACTCAACTAGTACTCTTGTACATAGAGAAAGTTGTAAAATCATATTGTGAAATCACTTTTCGACCCGTATCTCTCTATAATTCTTCGGTATTTTATCAGATCCCACTCTTCCCTGGGAACGGAGGTTTTACTAAATCCCTTCATACGCTGACATGTTGGACGTGGTGTGTTGAAGTATATTCTAACTTCAAAATAAGCCATTATTGACCCGAAAACTTGAGAACCTGAATTAAATGCTCCATACCCCCCCCCACGAGACAACTGTTGCACATTTAAATCCGCTCAAGTAATTGCGCTCACATCAAGTTTGGAATATATATAATGATGTTATTTACAGAGGTAAACATTGTAAATATTGTGCACTTAACATAAGCAGTAATTTTGCCTCACTGTCAAGCGTAACTTAATGTTACCTCACCATATTTATTGTGTATCACATTTTAGCTTTGGCATAATAAGTTATGTCAACCAGTGATATAATTCTGTTTGCCTACAACCGGGACGGTGTGGTGGGCATGTGACATAAATAAATGAAACCTTCCATATCTTTGACAATAAACATTGTTTCTGCTGTCTTCGAATGTGTACAGAAGTCAGTTATATGGTTGGAGAAGAACTGAAGTCATGAATCATACAAAACGTGCTCATTTATTCGTCGGGCTCACATCTCCCCTCTCCTGTTCTGTGGTCGGACTCAGGTGACCAAATTCATTCGTAGGTTCCAGAACGTAAAATAAAACAAAAAGAAGTGAGAAAAGTGCTAAGGGTAGGGGAAGTCTACACCTTTATAATTATGCACTTTGGAGGCAAAGCCCCAACCCCTTAGTTAGGTTTGAAGAATCGGAGCGTTTTGACAAAGAATCACTGGATGAACGTTGGCTGCACCAAAATTTGATGATTCCAGCTCCCGTGCAAGGATAGAAAAATGCACAACAATATTACACCAAGTTCAGAGCTCAGTTTTTTCTTTTTTTTCTTTCTAGCGTATGGCTTCTAGTGCCGGGAGTGTCCGAGGACATGTTCGGCTCGCCAGTTTGTAGCTGCTTCTAGGCGGACACCTATGGGGTGAGCTACAAGTACCGTCACGTGTGGAGTGTTGTCTGGGGAGGAATGTTTGAATGTAAGGACGAGGAGTTGGAAGGTACCGGCTGTGGCCTATAGTTAGGGACCAACCCCGGCATTTGTCTGGAAGGAAGATGGGAAACCACAGAAGACCATCTTCAAGGTTGCGGGCGGGGGGATTCGAACCTCCTCGCCTCCCGGATGTGAGCGACTGCCAGCAGCCATGCCGTAACGACCACGGCTAACTCACCCGGTCGTATTTTGGTGGTTTTACTACCTAGTTGCAGTATCCTTCCAATAAAGGTCGTCATGAACTTTACATTCGCGTGAAATATTTTGAATTTTTTCTAGGGTTGAAAACTTTCAAATATTATTTCTTTGGAATTCTTCCTTCGGCTACTGCCTAAAAGCTGCAATTTTGCTAAATTTCAAGTTTCTAGCTCATTTGGAAGCGGGTAAATATTAATGCCAGTGAATGAGTAAGCCGTATGGCTCGATACTATGAGGTAATACAAGGTCAGTCAGTGGCAACGTCCATCCCATATTTCTCTTGACTAGTTGAAACCTCTCCGGGGACAAATTTCGGCACTTTTGCTCTTTTATAGCCATGCTATTTAAAAGGTATATACTGTAATAAAAAATAACTATTCTTTGATGTTGCTATACTACAATGTACCTTAATTAGCATTTCTCCATAAGTATGCCTTCTATTTTCAAAGGTGTGTGTATTCTTAACGGTTTTAAGCGCCGTTCGTTTAAAGCTTGTGTGCGCTGTCCAGTGTTATAGAATTATTACAAAACTAGCCCTCTCTACTCCTGTTCATTGAGGACCAACCCGTTAGATCAGTTACGCTAATAACAATAATAACCTCTCTAAGGTACTTGTTAAGCGATCCACTCGATAATCAACCGTAACAATGTGTCTTAGTTTCAGAATACACTAATTGCTAACATAAACCTCAAACGAGCATCGTATCAAACCATTCAGAGTAAATATTTCAAATTGCCAGCTTCAATTGAGGACGAAATGTCGAATATTATGGAAAATACTGCATGGAATAATATCTAAAAAGCCGTTATAGAAATTGTTTTTCTTACAATAAAGACTACACCAGATGTTAATCACATAATAATTATAATAATAAAATAATAATATTAAGTCATTTTCAGAAATTGTTTTGAAAAATACCCGTTTGACGAATAAATACGTAGTTGAAGAGTTATGGCATTGTCAAGAGCATGATAAGGTATAAACATTACCCTATGATGATGTGATGATGATATGATGATTATTTTAGTAGTGAAAAAATCCCCACAGTATAAACTAAGCAACATGATGTAGACGTTTCAAAACATTAAAAGAAGAAGAGGAAAGCCAACAACGGAGGAGAATGTAAAACGAAGCAAGCAAACAGGTGAATGTTTCCTAAAGGTTAAAAATCTTGAAATGGAAATGAAAAGCACAGAATATCGAATCTGTCAAGCGAGTTCTCTCTCGAAATTCAGTCCGGGAATAACTTGGCATGAAGTATACTTTGAAAATGCAAATGAATTACATTTTAAAATCCCGTATGGAACGGTTATTTTTTCAACGAGGGCGTCCTGGCAGACTAATTGGGTTTACAGGATTCACTCTTCCGGATTATGAACATGTCCCAAAGCTTCAAACGAATAAGTTGCAGTAAACAATGTTAGTGAAACAACAACAACTTTTATACAATGTTTTGTCGCTTTATATAAGGAAGTCAATTTCATCATTTCTCGCACAGATGTTTCTTCGCATTCCTTGGTATACACGTTTTGTGTGTGTGTGTGGGAGGGGGGTGTATATCTGCCATCAGATAAAGTTTGTGACTTTGTGCTTCATTATAATGCACATTGCCGTCATTTTGGCCAAGTGGTTAGTAAAGTGGCTTTACATAAGGTTAAACCTCACCAGCTATCAACCACCACTGCAATGGCCCTTTTCAAACTGCAGGTTTCCCCAGTAGCAACATACTAATATGGAAAAAGCTTAGCATACCGAGCATGAGGAAACTTGAAAATCTGAAAGCTAGAGACCTGAAACGCATCCTCCAGATCTCCAAATTCACCAAAGACAGACTAGCATACATAACAGACAACGTATCATTCTTCCTGGATGACATAAAATCCTTCTTCGACCTACAGGACACACCTGCCTCCATCTTCGTCCTCGAAGAGAGAAGAGGAAAAGCACGGCATATTCCAGTGGATATCCACTCCTCGGAAGCACTAAAGACAGACACATGGAAAGGATCAAACTTCAAGCTCAGACATGTCTACCCCTGGAGAGGGCGCGTCACGGTCTTTTCGACCGGGTGCAGAGATAAATGTTTATAGTTCTTAACGTAGTGGGCTGTTAGTTTCCATCCCCTCAGTACCTTACATTGGACTCGTCCACTGTCAATGTGCGTAACAGTTCACCCCTCCCGCTCCTCAGTTTCAGCCAGAATGCATTGTTTAACGGACCCGGTCTAAAATTTCCGGCGCGCCCCATGACGTATGCGTGTTTATGAGTAAGGTTTTACTTTTATTTTTCAGTTAATCTAGTGGGAAAGTTTCCACCCCCTCAGTACCTTACATTGGACTCGTCCACTGTCGGTGTGCGTAACAGTTCACCCCTCCCGCTCCTCAGTTTCAGCCAGAGTGCATTGTTTAACGGACCCGGTCTAAACCTTCTGGCGCGCCCCATGACGTATGTGTGTATATGAGTTAAGTTTTATTTTTATTTTTCAGTTAATCTTTTATTGTTTAAGTGACTTTGAGCATTATTTATAAGTTGGTTCATTATTATTTACTTGTTTCATAACAATAAAAATAGTTTTTGCGTCATTTGTGTTATTTTTCCGTGACCCGGTCGAAAACACCGTGCGCGCCTCCTCACGTGATTATTCTTTCGCGCCTCTCCAGGGTTAAACAAGAATCGCCGTTCACTGGAACATCTGCACGACTGACGGCCAACACACACCGGATGACACCTGGAAATACTAACTGTGTGGAATGAAATGTGCGCAGTACCACCTGAGAAACTGCTCTGAAAGGACTATTACACTCGTCAATTACGCCTAGGACCTGTCAATGTGCACATTGTGCTTTGTATATAATACAATAGGGTAAAGTCGGAACTGATAGCGCATCAGGAGAGATGGCGCACCCCCCCCCCCCCCCCCCCCCCTCCCGAGACAACTGTAGTAAGGGTAGGCCGTTAAAAGAGTGTTGATAACAAGCGTAACTGAGTGAGATTTGCACCAGTAGTTTTGTTCCATACAATTCGTTCTGAGACAAGGATTTAATGAAAATAAAGGGAATTGGTGATTGCAAATATTTGCACAACAACAATGTACCTTATCACCATACATGTGTGTTGAAGAGGCTGTGTCCCAATGCTCAAGTTGATAACTATTTACTATGAAAATCCACAGCCTGCTTCCAGTCTCCGACCGGGTCAGGAATGGAATGAATGAAGCCCCCAGCTAGCGGCGAGGATATGTACTGTGCCGGCTGCCGAGGCCTGACGCACTCCTCTGGGGCAATGATTAAATGAATGACAGATGAAATGAAATGATAATGGAGAGTGTTGCTGGAATGAAATGTTGACAGGGAAAACCGGAGTACCCGGAGAAAAACCTGTCTGCCTCCGTTCTGTCCAGCACAGATCTCACATGGAGTGACCGGGATTTGAACCACGGACCCAGCGGTGAGAGGCCGGCGTGCTGCCACCTAAGCCACGGAGGCTTCAACTATTTACTAGCTGCTAGCAAATACTCACAAATTAGTACTACGCACGACGGAGCTTGGGGACATGACGTGTGCTTGAAGCATGGCCTCTTTCGAAGAATTGTGTTCTGAAACACACTAGGTTTACACGCCGGTGCCAAACTGAAGCGTAAGAAGGCAGTGATCTGCACCATCTCTTCTTTGTTTCAGATAAAGTTTATACCTAGGTGGCTTTGGTGGCGTAGTTGGTAGCATGCTGAGCTTCTATGCCCAAGGTTGCGGGTTCAAACCCGGCCGAGGTCGTCGAATTTTTTTGAGAGCGTTAAAATTCCCTCAGTATGCCTTCCTTCGGAGGGGAAGTAAAGCCGGCGGTCCCATGTAATAAATTTGTGGCATGATAAAGAACCTTCCACTAATTACACTTGTGTGAAGCTAAATTAAAAGTTATATTTGACTAACGCTTTTAGGTTCCAACGTTCGTCGCCAGGAGCCGACTGCGGTGGCATCTAGTAACAAAGTTCATAACTAGTTGGTCGTTGACGGTGGCGTTTGGTAGCAAAAGTTGGAACTACTTGAAAATCGAATGTCTGCAGTCCTTACTTGAATTAAAAACAGATAGCACACACCGGTTATCAGACAGATTCTACTCATACCCAAAGTACACGGGGCTACATGACCGCGTTGTCGCAGCCCCTAAACTAAGGAACCAACTAACCTAAAGTTTATACCAATAGGTATTGTATTTCTTTATTCTACCTTAATCAATATTATAATTAAAATATAATTAATTAATTAATCGGTACCATTTTCGGCCATATTGCGGTCTTCAGCTTCGTGTGGATCTTAACAAATTAAACCAAATGCGAGCATGTATGAGGGCGAATCAAAAAGTAAGTTACACTTCCAATTATGGCCCTTTATTAAACCACATACACATAGGCAACACGACTGTGACAACATACAATGTAAGTTCATTTTTCCACATAGTCCCCAAGAGACTGAGGGTTAGAACGGGGATTACTCACCCTTGTGACGCAAAACTGAGAAAACTTTATTTCGATGCCACTCTCAGCCATCAAGAAATTTTCCCCGCAGTGACTGCCGGCTTCTGCCAGAGCTAGCATCACCAGTTTAGTTGGCAGCACGTTGTCCTTGACAGGGTGAATCCCACACGTGTGGGCTGTAGGCTGTCGAAATCGTCAGTGTATATTGCAATAAGCGAGCGTGTGTGTCACCAACACTTCCAGTATCAGTTACGAATGGCTGTGGTGAGAACAAAGTTTACTGTTTGTTTTGATACAAACAAAGTCGTGCTGCCAACGTAACTACTGATGCTAGCTCTCGCAGACTCATGAAGGCACTGCGGAGAACATTTCCTGGCGCACTGTAGAAGTAGTATTCCGTGGTTTCCCAGTCTCTTCGGGACTATGTGGAGAAGTGGACTTACATGTTGCATGTGTATGTGGTTTCATAAAGGGCCGTAATTGGAAGTGTAACGTACTTTTTGATTCTCACTTGTACATTCTCTCATTTGGTTTAATTTTTTAAAATCCATACATTGCCCCAGAGGAGTGCGTCAGGCCTCGGCAGCCGGCACAGTTCATATCCTCGCCGCTAGATGGGGGCTTCATTCATTCCATTCCTGACCCGGTCAGAGACTGGAAGCAGGCTGTGGATTTTCATTCATACAAAGCTGAAGACCGCAATGTGGCCGAAACTGGTACTGATTATTTCTCAGAACGGGCAACCAACTTTTCGATTCCAGATGCGTAGAAACCACCTCCAGCTCTATGTAACCACCTGGATGCAGTTGTTTTCACCTCTTCATCGTTTCAGAATCGTAGACCACCGAGATCCTTTTTCATCCTACCAAACACATGCTAATCGCATGGCGTTAAGTCTGGATTGTATGGAGGAAGTTGCCATACTTCCCACTTGAATCGCTGCAGCAGTTCTAGAGTTTACGATTATCATGTGTTCGGTAAGATGAAAACGAATCTCGGTGAAAGACGATTTCAAAACGATGAGGAGGTGAAAGCAACTACATCCAGGTAGTTACATAGTGCTGGAGGTGATTTCTACGCATCCGGAATCGAAAAGTTGGTTGCTCTTTCCGAGAAATGTTCACGGTCTCTTGTTGACTATGTGGAAAAGTGAACTTACATTGTACCGGGTCATCAATTTAAGTCTCCCCTCCGATACCATCCAAGGCTCGGGAAGCTCTCGCACTGACACCCGCTCGCTGGCTCAACTAGAGCCCGCTCTGTGGGAAAGAGATACATTGTTGCAACAGATCCACCATATTCCTAGTCCCCACACCGTAGGCTGCTGCCGTGAGTTCCTGCGGTATGGCAACAATGTCGCTTCCCTCAACGAGCCTGTCTCTTTCACGCTGCTTTACACTTGGCTTTCCTGACAACACACTAGCTCAGATTCTCAAGACAGACTGACTGTGATTGGTGGGATGGAAGTGAGGCATGACGTAATGGTAGCGTTGTGTTCTGCGCACCGCCTTCCCGGCTGACTCGAGCAACCTGAAGGAGATCTTGCTCGAGCTCTAGCACTTCACAATCTCACGACACCGGAGATACTTAACAGCTTATTGCAACATTGCCGGGCTCAGTACGAGTGTTCATTTGGGAGATAAGGCTGCGCCTGCCTAGGTCACTTTTACTAACCTAGCGGTAATAATAATTATTATTATTATTAATCTTGATTGGTCACATTGGACCACTTGAGTCGTTCCACAATCACTTCTTCTTTGAAGGTAGTACTGCTTGGTTCTTGCGCTCTTTCCAGTACTTTTTCATTCTTTCAGATCGGGATTTTCTCAACTCATCTGAAATCTCCATAGGCTTTCTGTGAGTCATTTCTGCAGAAAATTTGTGAGTTTTAAGAATGGTGTTAATTTTATTTTTCTCCTCGGCATCTGTTATCTTGAGTCCAACTGCTTTGAGATCTTGTTGGATTTCTTGGATCCATTTTCCTCCAGTTTTCTTTCCTAGATTTCTCATCACCAGTTGGCGTACAATTCTGTTTTCTGGAAGCCGTAAGATGTGAAAAAATATGAAATTCTTTTCTTCTTCATTGTGCTGGTGATTGGATCAATTTCACGATAGACAGTTTCATTTGGGAGAATCCTCCAGACTCCCTCAACCTGATACTTTATATTTATGCACGTTCTAATGATTCTTCTTTCCGTTTTGAGGAGCTGATCAGTTCTTTGTTCATTTTTAATTTGGAACAGTGTTTCACAAGCATAAGTGGCTTCTGGGAGAGTTACAGTTTTATAATGTTGGATCTTAGTAGCTATTGATAGGCATTTTTTATTATATGTTGACCAGGTTAGAGATTGTGCCTTTTTCATTTTATTTGTTCTATTTATCCAAGTTACTTTTTCGTTTAAGTTATGTGTTATAATTTCTCCAAGATACTTAAATTGAGGAACTAGGTTAATTTTATGATCATTTATATAGACTTCATTTATATCTAACGGTTTCATAGGCATGATCTCAGTTTTTTCAAAGGATATCTGTAATCCTATTCCTTGAGCAATTTCTTGGAGACTAGTGATCTGAGTACAAACCTATTCCTTGTCTAGTGCTAAAAGAGCCAAGTCATAATAATAATAATATTGTATGGCCTCGGGTACTGGGTGCAAGCTTTGTTATTTGACACCCAGAGGGTAGCTTGCATGTCGAATTTTGTTGTTCCTTGAAGCACTATGAAAGTCAAGGAGGTTAGATATCGAAGCTCCTTGACACTATAGCGCTTTCTAGTAGAGAAATGAGGAACTTTGTGTTGGTGAAAAATATCGAGATTAATTTTGCTACTATGAACACGACCTGCTGAATTCAAATGCGTTCTTTAACATGCCAACATCGTATGACATGCGTATCGTGATTTTTGCCACCTTTCAAAAATCACTTGCCACGGCCAGGAGCGAACCTGCAAGCGATGCGTACAGGGGGGATATAAAATGATGACCCTATATATTGTCATAGCTGTGTTTCCCATGTGTATGAGGTTTAATAAAGGGCCACAACTGGGAAGTGTAACTTACGTTTTGATATGCCATTGTAACATTTATACAATCGAATTGTTCTAAATCTAATTTGAAATTAATGATGATAATAGCCTAGGAAAATGTATTTTTCTTCTTTCAGGGAATTAACTTTTCTTGATGAGGTGTCCATTTTTGCTTGGAGTAACAGTCAAAGATAAAATCTGTAAATTCTTTGTACAAGTCGACAATCAGGCAAGCACTTTTGTTCACTAGCTACTACAGAATTGATTGATATGTGCTAAGCAGCTTTGGATCATGATTTGTGACGTCATATCCGGAATATTGACTATCTAGTTCACTACGGCAGGAAATGTAGCTTTGGGACACAGCCTTATACCAGCCAGAATTGAGTTGAAAAAGTCGGGCACCCTAGGGAGCAGAACATGAGATGGTCTATTAGCAGTAGTATGTATCTCAGATACAATCCGTCAAATCCATTCCAAACAAACATGAAAGCCACAGCGTGAGTGTGTGATTGAAAACTAGAAGACAACGATATTCTTAGAAAGATAGAATGACATTTTCAGGTATTCCTTCAGGGAATATTGAAAATGTTGATATGTTGTGACATGAGAACGAATTGTCTTCCAACTTGTAGTGCTTTCTTTCCAGCTGCGTAGCTTGGAGGTGGTTGTGATTTGTGATCTAGGCTATCCACCACTGTGCATCATAGTTTAAATTGATGAGATCATTTTTGTTGCTTTTTTATGATAATTCATTTTAGAGTCATATGTTTTCTTGTTTTATTTAAGGGTTTCGACTTGGTTGTCATTTAGCCCAGCGTGTATATAGAATTTGCCTGATAACCTGTGTTATTGTGGTGTCTGTAGTAGTGTGTGTGTGTTTATAATTAAGGTGAGGATTTGGAAGAAGGCGGCCATGGCTTTATGTTAGGAATTATCTCAGCATTTGCCTGGTGTACAGGTGGAAAATGGCAGAAAACCACATCCAAGATGGCTAGATAGGAATCGAACCCACCTCTTCTCAGCTTTGTCTCACAAGGCTGAGTGCACCTCGTTCCAGCCCCCATGCCAGAATTAAGATTTCTTGGCAAACCCGGGAAGTGAACCCCGACCTCCAGGGAGACAGTGAAGAGGTGGACTAATTTTAAGGATGGGACATCTAGGTCTAATTTAGGGTGTAATAGATTTTAGTGATAACATGTATTTCTGTGATGTCTTCTTCTTCTTGGTTCATTGAGGCCTCTTGGACCACGTGCTTCCTATCTCTGGCGAGCTTTCATCTTAGCCCAGTATTCCTTCATCTTTGCACTATGGGTTGGTTTCCTTTCCTGATTCCACTTCACTCCCACTCCAGGACGCAATGTTAATGACTGGAGAGTGTCGAATGTTCTGATCTGCATTCAAAATTTATTCATGTTGAATATATTCTTGGGATCAATTTCTAAAAATTCTAGGTCTTTTCAAACAAGTCTCGTCCATTGCGAATTTGTCCCCTTCCCTCTAGAAATGATGTTGAAGATATTTGAGGTCAGTCTCTTGTTGTCCTTTCTGACTCTGTGACCGTAGACGATAAGTCTCCTCTTTCTCATGGCTGATGTTATGCTCCGTAAATGTTGGTAAATCTCATTGTTATTCCTGATTTTCTATTCTCCTCCCTCTTTAAAGGGACCCATGATTAGCCTATTTTCATTTATAAAAAAAAAAAGGTTTATGAAATCACCTTTTGTCCGTGTTTCTGTCTGTGTGTGCGTGTGTGTATGTGTGATGGATTTTTGTGTGTCCCCTCCTAATAACTTCTAAACGGCTAGAGCGATTTCAATGAAACTCGGTAAGTTCATAGCACTATTCCGGGCGACCCCGAACGTGCCCTTCAAATTTTGTTACGTCGAACCAATCAAACATGGTGGCTGTGCGATATATTTCACCAGCATTCAATATCACCGAAACTATTACCAATATCACCCTGGAATTTTGTACGGTGATAAAGGGCCAACATTTAAATTATTTTCATAACCACAAGATGGCGGCTGAGCAAAATTTTATAATTCCGCTTTAATTTCTTGTGTCCTAATCATGCGATTGAAATTTGAATAAAACAGCTACACAATAATCTTCATGTAGTAGTACATATATCTAAGGCCTATAATATAAAAATCCAACATGGTGACCATCCAAAGTATTTAGACGGTTCCTAATATCTACGAATCTATTACAGCAATCAAACTGACTATTTGTATGTTGATAGAGGCAATTAATATTAGTAGAATATATGAAAATAGGCTATTTAGTTATTCACGGAACTGCTTGTTTTTCTCACCATCTTTCAATTCCAAATTCCTGAGTTGTCCCTTTTTGACCATGTTCGTACATTACTGCAGGTCTTACTACGGTTTCGTAGTGTCTAAGTTTGAGGCGAAGGGAAAGGGATTTGGACTTGTAAATGTTCTTACAAAGTTGGTAAGCTCTCTCCAGTTGGGTACGCCTATCTTTCATGGCTACATCCTGTGGTGTCTATAATAGGTTTGTTAAGAACCATTTATTTCTGTTGAAAATAATGCCGTGTATTCTTAGCCTGCATTTCTCATGACAAGAGCAGAAACACAAGGGTGTGTGTGTGTGTGTCTGTGGGTTTGTCTGTGTACCTGCTTTGATTAGTCCACCTCGTTTCGAGGTCTCTGGCGTGCATGGCTGTATAACCACTTCAGGTGTAAGCCTGCGCCCGACGTACATTGAACGTCGAACTGGCTTGAGAGGTTATCATTAGTAATTGGTACATACAATATTATTCGAGAGGTCTCTCCAACCATGAAAGTATATACAGTCTCTCAAATTATTCTTTGAAAGACACACTCCACATATACAGACCATTCCTTTGTTCCTAGTTTTAGCCATTCCTTCAGACGAGCTGTCATGCTGCGTCTGCGATAAAAAAAAATAATAATACAGTAGTCGCATATGATGTGTAACATATGACATGTTATTCTACTATGTGTGTCCCGGTAGCGCAAATCCCTTGTTGACAGTGAACTCTGCTGGTCATTGAAATAACTACTTGTAAAACTCCAATGCCAAATCCTGACCTTAATGAATCATAATTGTTATTTGCCGTGGCGGAAGCAATCCACTGCCTACTCGATGCGAGCTGCGCTCTATACCGGCCAGTTAGTGAACCCATGCCAGCGACGTTATTGAAAATGGCCTCGTTTTGTCGATAGAGCGCACTGCCAAGTATAGGCGCGATTAAAAATTAGGTGTGCGGAAGCTATATTATAGTTGTTTCTCCCAGTGATATGTTTAGACCAACGAAGTTTCAATTATTGTTAGTAGTCGGCGTTAATATACTGAATTCCTACGTTCTTTGGAGTGTTTGTTGATGCGATATACATTCCCCATAGCCACATGGCCTACAGTACGTCGTTGTACCGATCTCCACCACCACGCGCGCTCATTGTTTCCGTCCCATGCACTTCCGTCCCTTCCATTTCCGTCCCATCCACTTCCGTCCCTTTTCCAAAAACACTCCTACAAAAAAGTCCAGCTACCGAGTGGAAAGATGTTACACATCAAAAAATAGAAGGGAATTAATATCTGAACTTTTTCAGTGGTGTTTTCGAAAACAGTAATGAAAACGTTCTATCGCGTCACATTTTCTTGAAAAATTCAATTGTACTTTGATTTTTATCTACATTTACTTGAGATTGAACATAATAGAAGAACGTCATGAACATGTTTCAAAGGAAAAAGACTACGTACTTAAATATACACTTTGTTTGTTTGTTTTGTTATTTGCTTAGTTTCATGTAAACATACATAATATTTATTCCTCTGGTCAATCATCTATTTTATGTTACTTTCTTCTAGACACTGCAGCATAATTTGATGTAAAAAGTTTAAACTCAAGGGTATTCTTTTTCTCTCTATTTTAGGAAAAATATTCATATTGATTTTCCAGAAATCCCTGACGTAATAGAATAAATGGAGGTAATTTTCGAAATGAGCATACCAAATATTTTAAAAATTAGCGAAAACTTCTCTTGTATTTTTCAAAAACTTAAATTTTTCATGCCTGTGTTATTATTCCCAACATTCCACCAATGTTGGTCAAAATACTAATTATTATCAAAGTGTATCCAGTGGCTCTTTCACGATGGCACAACCAGTGAGGCTCGCTAATATTTTTGTACTTATTATCTTAAAATAGGTCTAAAATGTACTTAGAACTCAATTTTCTGCAAAATTATAAAGTGGGGGCAGAGAAACCTTTGTATTTATCATGGATGTTTGAATAAGAATCACCAACAAACTCAGAAATGGATGTAGAACTTCCTGATACGGTACTTTCTGAACCTATCATCAAATTCTTAACTCAATGTGGTAATTGGTTGAGTGGTCTAGATTGGCTCTCACTCGTGTAGCCGGTGTACGAATCTTGGGTTTTTATTGGTGTTTTAATGTATTTGTTGTTTTATTATCACTTATATAATTACAGTTCGTATAGTGCGTATTTTCTAATTGGAAATAATTATGAATTGCAGAGCATGCTTTTTTGCAAGCTTCCACAATACAACAGCTCACAATAGCCTCCATTTTGACGTGTGAGCTTTAACTGCTTGGTGAACGGCACGGCATGGCTTGGCTTGTGTGCAATTAAGTAACTGCTATGGTACAATATTCAAATATAAAATTATAATATCCAACGGGTACATCCTCCAGGACAGTTTAAATCATCCTATGTTCTATAAGTGGAACTGTTGAAACCAAGCCTTGTAGGGTTATAAGTTACGGGTTAGCCAATAAGCTTGCATGATTCACACAGCCACCACCTTGAAGCTATTTGTCTTATGACCTTGTAGTTTTTGGGAAACGGACGTTTCCCACATGAAGGTATACTTTTTCTGAATTAGGTACAGATCTAATGATTAGTTTAGTCTTAATTTGATTTAAGCTTTGATCATTTTGGTGACCGTCATTTCGTTTTTATTAATATGACGGTGATATAAAACATCACACTGAGGTGTTCCTTACTAGTGCTACCTATGTACCAAATTCGGTGCAATTCGGTTTCGTCATGTTTCAATTGATAGGATGGGGGCAGACATACACACATACACACACTCACTATCACGCAAACCTTTGGCCGGTCTCATAAATATACTTTCTTTTTCTTTTTTGTAAGAATGGGAAGTAGGCTAACAAGTATGCAGGTTTATTACGACAGCGTATGTTCATTAGAAACCAAACACCATGAAGCTAGTATGAGCCATAATCCACACAAAGTGCGACTGACCCACTATTATGAAACACTCGACTACCACTGCTGCAAAATCGAATCCCGCAGTCTATTATAAGAAATAAAACATGGAACGATATGCTTAACCAATGGATGTATCATAACATGTCCGGGAATACAGTAAAATGGAGGCTAATAATCTAACTTGGGCCAAGAATTCTGACCTAGAGTGAAAACAAGAAAATATTGTTGAAATATTAATAGATTTATATTCTGCTGGCAAAATATCAAAGACACTCAAGTGGAACATTATGGAGCTTGAACTTCATTCTATATGGGAGCAAATGGATAATCATTATAATGGTATGTAATGTACAGTATCAGTCAAGAGGAAACCCAGCGGGTTGGATTGAATCCATGCGACAAGTTTACACTGACGTGAAAAAACTGACAAAGAAAGGTTCGTATTTCTCTAATACGATTATATGAGAACTGTGAGAAAAGATACAATTCACTCAATAATAGCCCTGTACCAAATGGAACTGGATTCGATACCGTGTGCTGGAAAAAATAAATTCTGGCCTAAGGACTGAAACATGGAGCACAACTGAAAGGAGTACGTTTTGTTACCAATTGGTCGTCCTAGATGGGGAATTTCTTTGTTTTCCTACTTATCCTCTCAGGTTAATGCCGGGAAGGTACTTGATTTGAGGCACCAATCTTAGTCCCAGTTCAGTGTACGCAGGCTAGAGAAAATCCAGCCTGCTGCCAGTATCTGACCGGGTCAGGAATGGAATGAATGAAGCCCCAATCTATCGGCAAGGATATGAACTGTGCCGGCTGCCGAGGCCTGAAGCACTCCTCTGGGGCAATGATTAAATGAATGACAGATGAAATGATATGATAGTGGAGAGTGTTGCTGGAATGAAATTTTGACAGGGAAAACCGGAGTACCCGGAGAAAACCCTCCGATTTGTCCAGCAGAGATCTCACACGGAGTGACCGGGATTCGAACCACGGACCCAGCGGTGAGAGGCCGGCGTGCTGCCGCCTAAGCCACGGAGGCTTTGTACGCACGCTAGTACAGACACGAAATTAACAGAGGTCTGACGACCAGCACCTGAGGCTTAAGGCGGCTACACACGTTACGATAAAACCGTGCTATTTAACTGCACCGACCGAACTGCGGAGATTTATCTCACGTGTGGAGGATAAATCGTTGCAGTTATTTCGGCTTGCACAGTTTATCGGAACAAGTTGAATTTTCTAACCGATAAAACTGTGTCGATTTCGTTTCACAGTTTTATCGTAACGTGCGGACGGTGGCAACTGCCGATTGTTCAGTTCAAGCAACAGACCTTATTTATGTAGACAAAACATGGCGGCGATAAATGCCCATATATTAGCTAAGATCATATCATCGGGCTTGTTACAGTTCGTTACAAATGAGCGATAGTTTATCCCAACTTTCGTCAAATGAACCTAATATTGTATCCCAGCAATGAACGTAAACAAACAATATATCTGGCTTCGACATACGCCATTTTCACAGTTTCGATACCTGCAAAGGTCTGAGTATTGGTTCAAGTGAGTCACTCGTTCAGATAGTGCGTGCTACAATTTATTGTAATTTGCAACATGTCTCAGGAAGACCAAAGCGGATATCGTGAGCACTTGGAAGCTTTCATTGAATGCTACAGAAATGAATCTTGTCTCTGGCAGACGAAATCTAAATATTACCACGATCGGAACAGAAAAGACGCCGCATACAATAAGTAGATTGAGAAATATAAATCCATTGACTGCAAAGCCAACAGAGAAGTAGTAGTCAAAAAGATTAATAGTCTTAGAAGTACTTACAAAAAGGAGTTAAACAAAGTTAAACAATCTAAAATAACGGGAACAGGTACTTACGAGATATACACTCCGCGTTTGTGGTACTT
Source organism: Meconema thalassinum (assembly GCA_946902985.2). Lineage (NCBI taxonomy): Eukaryota > Metazoa > Arthropoda > Insecta > Orthoptera > Tettigoniidae > Meconema > Meconema thalassinum. The sequence goes on along the minus strand of OX336390.1, from coordinate 147,075,991 downwards.
TCATCTATTGCACTTCTTGTATGAACAAGAGACTCCAAGAACTTCTACATCTAACATGAGTGAGGATGAAATTGAGGTAAGCCATTATTTGACACACATATACAGTGTTTATTACTATAATTTCTATATACTGTATAATTCATTTATGAGAATTTCCTTGCTAGTTAGAGCTACATGACGATGCAACTTAGTGCAACAATACTGAATGTTCGCGTTCATGGAGATCAATCACTGTATGAAATTGTCTTGCCATGGGACTTTTCCTTCGTTTACAAAATAGCTCATGAATTCATCTCGTATTTCTTTTGCCGTTCTGAGGGAATTGCCTAGGTGAGTTCTTTGTAAAGGCTCCATTGTTGAATCTGTTGTTGTAAGACCCACTGTCACCACACCTTCTAAATGTTCACGGTCGAAACATTCAGTTGGGGCATAATAATTAGGCAAAGATGACATTAGGTAATTGTGCTAAGCGCAGCTTGCCATTACTACTGATTCAATACTTTTTGGTTCTAGATTTATTTGAGTCTTAAAAATTCTGAATCTAGCTGCAAGTATGCCAAACCCATTTTCAACTATTCGACGTGCTCTTGATGTTCGGTAATTATAAAGTTTCTCCATCTTACTTCCCAAGTCACCTTGTCTAAATGGTTTCATAATGTCTTTTCTCAAAGGAAAAGCGTCATCTGCAACGAACACGTAGGGGAGTATTCGCGAACTATTATTCACTTTTTTCTTCCAAAGGAATATGTAACGCGTCATTTTCTAGCTTTTCATAGAATTTTGTATTCCGGAAAACACCTCCATCGGAAACTCTTCCATTTGTTCCAAAATCGCACAAAATAAATCTATATCCTGCATCAACGATGGCCATCAGTACCATACTAAACTCCTGCTTGTAATTATAAAAAACTGAACCACTATTTCTCGGAGGTATGATATCTATGTGTTTACCGTCCAGAGCTCCCAGACAGTACGGAAAGTTCCAGTTGCTTTCAAATTCATTCGCTATTGTTTTCCATTCCTCTTCTGTACGTGGCAACTGAAACAAAAGTATAAATAGACTACATATTGCACATACGACATCCCTAATAATGAATCATTTTACAGGAGTTGCCAACTGAAACACAGCACAAGTCACCACAATCCAGCAACACCGACCCGGACATGCCACCACTATCCAGCAATGCCGACCCAGACCAGCCTCAACAACGCAGAAATATCCAATCAGAAGACGAACGAATAAAACGACAGCAATTCGTTGACCCAGACCTATAAAAAGGTCGAATACATTGACCGACGAGGTACTCAAAACTGTAAATGATCATTTTAAACGCCCTAAAATTGACGATCGTTTCGATATCTTTGGCAAACATATAGGTATGAAATTAAGAGAGTTACCTAAGCAGCAAAGAATAATCGCCGAGAAAATCATCAACGAAACTTTATACTTGGCTGAAATGGATTGCTTAACTATCTCACACACTGTGAGAAGCTCTGATTTTTTGAACACTACTTTCTCGTCTCATCACTCTCAGCCATATACCCAAATGCAAACTCAATACACAAAACAGACACAAGTTCTACCTCAATTCCAGCCACTCCAGTCAACCTCACAATGCCAATTTCAACCTCAGCCATCTGAAAATTCAGCTGCTTCCTATGTGAGTACATTTAGTGACGAGTGAAGAAATTAACAATGAAACGAATGTACAAGTGGAAACATTTGTCATCATACAAATAGGTTTTGATTATTATTATTATTATTCAAGATTTTCATATCATGTTTCTATGTATGTAGCCTAATTTCAAGTGAGTCCTGTTCACACGGGTTCCATGTATATTTTTGTAGCCTATTTTGTATTTGTTCCTTTAAGAAATTAAAAACCAATATAATTCTAAATTTAAAAAAATGTATTTATGTCTTACCTTCAAATATTCGCATCGTAAAGTTTGATACAATGCATTACAGGTTTCAGGAATAATATAACTGAGAGCCTGTGGCGACATTCTAGTTGAGAATTTCAGATCTTCGTATGACCGACCTGTGGCTAAATATCGTAAGGTAGCAGACAATCTCTCATGAGGAGTTATAGCTTGTCTCATCACAGTATCCTCTTTCTTTATAAATGGAGTAACCAATGATAGAAGGTGAAGGTAAGTCTCCTCATCCTTGTAAATAATTGTGCCAATCTTTCGGTATGAAGCGTAACTCACTTAATAAATTTACGTGTGAATATTGCTTTCTCTGTAGAAGCCAATCTTTAGACCACACACTGCGTGTCTTCTTTTGCTTTTTCATTATACACACACATAGGCCTAAAACCGCTAGTACGTCGTCGTCCGTCGATGACATGTTGCCATGAATGTCTGATGAGAACTGTTGATCGACGCAGTTATCTGTACCGTGAGGATGCTATAGGGCTTTCAGTTTTAGTGCGCAGTTCATCGTTGCAGTTAAATTGCACAGTTATATCGTAACGTGTGTAGCCGCCTTAAGGCCTACACTGTTGGACATAAGTTGCATGAGCACCTCGTGGTGTAGTGGTTAGCTGCTTCTTGACAAGTGTATGGCTCGTACTCTTTGTAGGCCTATAACACAAGACCAAATAAAATTTAAAAAACTCCTTGGTCATCAATGAGGTCGTAAAGATCCAATTCCTTGAATGAAACTCTACACTGAGGGACTATTACGGTGTGATAGCGTTAATATAGGATGGCTTCAAAGATGCACTGATTCAATGAAAATTAAAAAATAATAATTACAGATTACCTCAGTTGGCAAAATAGAGGCGTTTAAAGCTGGATTCCGCAGGGTCGAGTCCCGTAGTCATCAGCCATTTCCATCTACTGTATTATGCCTAGTACTTCGCGGGTTGGTTGGTTGTTTCCTCAGTTTAGGGGCTGCTACAATGTGGTCATGTAGCCCCTTGTAGATTGTGTCTGATAACCGGTGTTAATTGTGATGGCTGTATTTGTGTGTGTTATCTCTAATTCAGGTAAGGACTGCAGACGATCAATTTCAAGTAGTTCCTACTTTTGCTACCAAATGCTACCGTCAACGACACCTAGCCGCGAGCACGATTACTACATGCTACCACTACCGGCACCTCGCGGTGAACATTGGAACTTAATAGAGCATTAAATAAATATAACCTACAAATTCAGATTCACGCAATATTTAGTTAGTGGAAGGTTCTTTTACATGCCATGAATCTATGACATGGGCCCGCCGGCTTTATTTGCCCTCCGAAGGAAGGCATACTGAGGGATTTTTAACGCTCTTAAAACATCCGAAGATTTCGAGCGGGTTTGAACCCGCGATCATGGGCATAGAACCTCAGCATGCTACCAACTACGCCACCGAAGCCGCCGTAGTCTGTGTGAATGCTTCATGTTGTGTTTTCCAATAAGCATGGTTTACGAATCATCTCCGTTGGAACTGTTAGAATGATGATTTCATGTATCTGAAAAGTTTTGGATAATGATGATGATTATGATGTTGATGATGATGATGATGATAATTGTAGGTTTAAGGATCCAAACAACTAGATTATCGTCCCTGGGAATAATGATGTTCTCGAATATTTTGCCTGTGCTTTGCCTCTATTGTTGTCCCAGTGAATGTCAGTCATTGTTCTGAACCTCAGTTTACGGTCCCATTTGTATTTTAGACTCCTAATATTAATTAACGACGTGGCACCTCCGCTACCACTGCCACCCCCACCTCTACCACCAGCACCACCACTGGCCACGGTGGCCGAGAGCGCTAACGCGCTAGCTCGATCTCACTGGCGTGGATTCAAATCCCTCCTCGGCCGTCCTGAAAATGATTTTCATGGTTTCCCATTTTTACCACCAAGCAAATAGCGGGACGGTTCCTTTCACAGGTCAACAGCCAACTTCCTTTCAAAATCCTTTTCTTAATGAGACCACAGTTAGCGTTTACCTGGGTGATCGGAATGTCACCATCCCCAGTTGTATGTGCTGACTAAGTGTCCTTGCGACGGTAGAGGAATAATCCCTTTCCGAGTCCGTGGGTAAAACTGAGCTGGGAGGATAAGCCATTAGAAAAAAGTAATTTTCCAACAGGTCTGTAAAGGGAATTTGAAATGTTTTACTGTTTATAATGGTATACTCATCACCTCCCAATCAGCATCCTGTATGTAGCCTATATCAGTATGTTATTATGTTACACATAGTAACAACAAAAATCGAAAATCCAAAACCAAAAACCAAAAACAAATAAGAAAACACAAAAACCAAAACAAAACAAAAATATACGAGCCTTGCAGTAGTTGCATATGATGTGTAACATGTGACATGTTATCCTACTATGTGTGTCCCGGGAGCGCAAATCCCTTGTTGACAGAGAACTCTGTTGGTCATTGAAATAACTACTTGTATAACTCCAGTGCGAAATCCTGACCGTAATATAATGAATCATAATTGTTATTTGCCGTCGCGGAAGCAATCCACTGCCTACTTGATGCGGGGCTGCGCTCTATACCGGCCAGTTAGTGAACCCATGCCAGCGATGTTATTGAAAATGGCGTCGTTTAGCCGATAGAGCGCACTGCCAAGTATAGGCGCGATTAAAAATTAGGTGTGCGGAAAGTATATTAAATGTGTTTCTCCCAGTGATATGTTTAGACCAACGAAGTTTCAATTATTGTTGGTAGTCGGCGTTAATATACTGAATTCCTACGTTGTTTGGAGTGTTTGTTGATGCGATATAGATTCCACATAGCCACATGGCCGACAGTACATCGAGTGCTTACACTAAATAAGAATACAGCAAAAGTATGAAGATTTAATAAATAGTAATTGTTTTCAGCAAATATGATAATAAGAATATTTTCACACCAAAGAACCACAACATGAAGATGATTTATTGTGGGAATATCTTAAATGGGGTCTCCAAACCTTGAACTAAACTGTATGCGATATACATTCCCCACAGCCACACGACCTACAGTACATCGTTGTACCTATCTCCGCCACCACGCACGCTTATTGTTACCGTCCCATGCCCTTCCGTCCCCATCCATTTCCGTCCCTTTTACAAAATCACTCCCACAAACATGTCCAGCTACCGAGCGCCACAAAAATATCCGGTTATAGGACTTAACGTACCACTTGCCCGGCTGATTACTTGCGAAGAGTCAGCTAATGACCTTAACATATTTAGGAGAGGACATAACGTACCACTTGAAAGAGTGGGAAGTATTTAGGGTGCATGAAACCCTAACCGCACGGCCACTTGCTCGGTATTGCTCAATTAATCCTGGTAATAAATACGTGGGCAATAACATAACATAAACTAATATAAAATATGATAAGTTTTTGGATTCTGCAACTTATACCCATACTTTTCAATCTTTACATTGCACAAGCAATGAAGGAAATTAGAGAAAAATTTAAAGTGGGAGTGAAGATTCAAGGAGAAATAATTTCAACTCTGAGATTTGCTGATGACATCGTCATCTTGGCCGACAAGCCTGAGGATTTGAATGAGTTTTTGAATGGTATGGACTCCGTCTTACGGAAAGAATTCATGATGAAAATTAATAAATGTAAAACAAAAATACTGGAATGCAGCCGAAATAAATCAGAAACCTCTATGGAGATCAAATTGGCAGGTGAAAAGCTAAAGGAAGTAGGAGACTTCTGTTACTTAGGAAGCAGAATAACCAGTGATGGACGAAGCAGAGAGGATATAAAAAAGTAGGTTGGCTCAGGCAAAGAAAGCATTTCTACAAAAAAGGAATCTGCTGACATCGAACATAGATTTAGGTATTAGGAAGTCATTTTTGAAAGCCTTTGTCTGGAGCGTGGCGCTCTATGGAAGTGAAACTTGGACTACTGGTGCAGCAGAAAATAGGAGAATTGAAGCATTTGAAATGTGGTGTTACAGGAGAATGATGAAGATCAGATGGGTAGATAGGGTTACAAACGAAGAGGTATTAAGACGAGTGGGAGAGGAGAGATGTTTCTGGCGACTGCTAATGAAGAGAAGAGATAGGTTGGTAGGACACGTACTAAGACACCCAGGAATAGCAAGCTTAGTTATGGAAGGAAGGGTCGAGGACAAGAACGGTAGGGGTAGACCAAGGTTAGAATATGTTAAACAGATTGCCTCGGATGTAGGGTGTCGGAGCTATGTAGAGATGAAACGATTAGCTCAGGACAGGGAAGCATGGAGGGTTGCATCAAACCAGTCAAAAGACTGAAGACTCAAACAACAACTTGGATTCTCATCACACTTTATCCAGGCGCTGGACTGTTTAAAATCAGGAGTGGTTAAACTCGGGCCATTTTTCATTTTCTTTAATTTGTTTTTTGTAATTTTTAATATTGTTTTTGTGGGTTTTATATCCTATCGAACAGCAAATTCGACATGGGATGTTTCATTCTAAGTGAATTGCAAGTTCGCCATGTGAAGTTTCATTCCATGTTCTGCGAATATGAGAGAGCTCTCGAAAAAAATCAAGGTCTTGAAGACAGAGAGTTATTGAAGAATTGTGTGAGAACGGAAAGAGGGATTTTAATTATCCCTTGCGAACTGCAGTGTCAGGGGAGTATAACATAATAAATTCCTGGTATTAATTAAAAGTGCAATTTTCGTGCCTTCTCCCTTGTAATGTAATTCCAGATTAATTCTTCCTTGCAAGAAGTTAAATGGTCTCACAAGACAAAAGCTTAACTTAAAGACGAATTTTATTTCTTTTCAACTTAAATGATCGTATGATACTGTTCTTTCCATTAAAATAAATATTCGATTATATCAAGAATGTGTGCATTCGTTATCTTTCAAATTATGAACTAATTGTTTCTTAGAGTGCAAATATACAGTATTTGCCATTGATAGCAAGCACTGGGTTTAAATATTTGTCGATATTCGGCATTTGTTTTCTAAATTATTTATGTTCGTACCAGACTATTATATGTCAGAAAACTGTATCATAATGATGGTCATTATAACACTACTTTTCATTATGAAACAGTTTCTCCCACCAATCACAGCTCAAGAAACAGTTGTTTGACCAATTAGATAAGGATATTATCGCACCTGCACTGAGTTCCAAGGCCTTCTAATTTAAATTTAACTGCGTTGCCTAGTGTCATAGTGGGGTAATCGAGGAGCCCATGGTCAAATACAAGGCATCCTCTGCGTCACATGCGCTCTGTTCAGTACATAATACTGGTGAAATCTCGACACATATTTATGAATATTTATGTTCGAACATAAAATAGTTATAATAATTATCGTCGAACATAAACAGTCGTATGCAACTCGTCTATAATTGTAATTAAGACACTCGTTTGGAAATTACAAAACTCGCATACGCTCGTTTTATAAACATACTCGTGTCTTAATTATTGCCATTATAGGCTCTTTGCTTAATGTACTATTAATTGTCTATATTTTGGAATTTTTAATATAAAGCCCAATATTTTAGTTACACTTAATATTACAAAATTTCTTATTTTTCTAACTGTATTTGAAAAAAATAATGTAAAGTCCAATATCTATATATTTAAAACACTAAGCTGTTTTTTGTACACACGAGATTGTGAAAACGACTTAACCGATTGGCTTCGTAAGACATTCTAACGAAAGCTCTTGGCATGCAGATTTGCAGAGTTTCTTTAAAAGGAAAATATATGTTACGGTATATTTTTAAATGATTAAAGAAATATGTAATAGTTGTCACTCCCGCGCATGCGCACAATGGCCTTTCTCAACAAGCAAAATGGCGATTCCGGTCGCGTCTAACTGAGATCTTTGTTCATGAGAACTAAAAAGGATCTCCAATAATGTTAGTTATGTTTTTACAATGTGCATTGAAATAGAATTATATTAAATAAACCACGAATTGAAAGACATAAACTGCAGGTTGAGTGTGTATACTGGTTATATAGCTTAATACTGCAGTGTCACATAGTTGTCTGGTTGGCCAAGGGGATAAGGTTACTGGCCTGAAATTTGTATTATGCATAATCGAGAGGGTTCGATTCCCACCTCGGATATGTTTTTTTATTTTCATTTTCTTCCTTCCTACGATTGGTATTGCATTGTAGAAAGCTCTTGGCATGCAGATTTGCAGAGTTTCTTTAAAAGGAAAATATATGTTACGGTATATTTTTAAATGGTTAAAGAAATATGTAATATTTGCCGCGCATGCGCACAATGGCTTTTCTCAACAAGGAAAATGGCGATTCCGGTCGCGTCTAACTGAGATCTTTGTTTATGAGAATTAAAAAGGGTCTCCAATAATGTTAGTTATGTTTTTACAATATGCATTGAAATAGAATTATATTAAATAAACCACGAATTGAAGGACATAAAGTGCAGGTTGAGTGTGTATACTGGTTAGATAGCTTAATACTGCAGTGTCACATAGTTGTCTGGTTGGCCAAGGGGATAAGGTTACTTGCCAGAAATTTGTATTATGCATGATCGAGAGGGTTCGATCCCACTTCGGATAAGTTTTTTATTTTCGTTTTCTTCCTTCCTACGATTGGTATTGCATTGTAGAAACATATTTCACTTTTATCATTCCCGTCAAGTAACGAATTCTCTGTTTCCATCGAGAGGGTTCGATTCCCACCTCGGTTATGTTTTATTTTATTTTCGTTTTCTTCCTTCCTACGATTGGTATTACATTGTAGAAACATATTTCACTTTTATCATTCCCGTAAAGTAACGAATTCTCTGTTGCCATCCTTTGCATGGTCGAGAGGGTTCGATTCCCACCTCGGATACGTTTTTTTAATTTTCATTTTCTTCCTTCCTACGATTGGTATTACATTGTAGAGATATATTTCACTTTTTCATTCCCGTAAAGTAACGAATTCTCTGTTGCCATCCTTTGCATGGTCGAGAGGGTTCGATTCCCACCTCGGATATGTTTTTTTTTTGTTTTCTTCCTTCCTACGATTGGTATTACAGTGTAGAAACATATTTCACTTTTATCATTCCTGTAAAGTAAAGAATTCTCTGTTGCCATATATATTTAAAACACTAAGGTATTTTTTGTACACACGAGATTTTGAAAACGACTTAACCGATTGGCTTCGTATGGCATTCTAACGAAAGCTCTTGGCATGCAGATTTGCAGTGTGTCTTTAAAAGGAAAATATATGTTACGGTATATTTTTATATGTTTAAAGAAAAAGGTAATATATGTGGCAATTGCGTGTTGCCACAATTGCGTTTCTTCATGAGAGAAATGGCGTATCGTAGTGTGATCTTTGTTTATGAGAATTGAAAAGGGAAATATCGCTTATGTTGTATCCCGATATATACTTGAATAGAATCATGAAATAAGGGAAATATTGATGAACTGTAACTGGCAGTTGAGTGCGTTTGTTGTTTACGTCACTTAATATTGCACTCTAATTTCGTTGTCTGGGTGGCTCAGCGGCTAACATTGTGGACAACGAAATTGATTATGCATCGTCGAAGGAGTTTGATTCCCACCTCAGACATGTAATTTTATTTCCCAATTATTCTATCTTGCATTTGGTATTACATTGTCTAAACATATGTTACGTTTATTATTCCCGTAAGGTAAGAAATTCTATATGATTTACGTTGCCAGATACTTTTAAATTGAAAATGAAAATCGGCACAATCGCTTCGCCTTGAGAGAAAATTGTCGAACATAATTCATTTGATGGACTCAGACATCGTGGTCACTCAGCCCTGTCTACTTTCATGTGTGAGTGTAAACCTTTCTCTGATAACCTGTGTTAATGTGATGGCTGTATTGATGTGTGCATTTGTAATTAGTATGGGGAATAGGGAGTTGAGAATCATGAAATAAGGGAAATATTGATGAACTGTAACTGGCAGTTAAGTGCGTTTGTTGTTTACGTCTCTTAATATTGCACTCTAATTTCGTTGTCTGGGTGGCTCAGCGGCTAACATTGTGGACAACGAAATTGATTATGCATCGTCGAAGGAGTTTGATTCCCACCTCAGACATGTAATTCTATTTCCCAATTATTCTTTCTTGCAATTGGTATTACATTGTCTAAACATATGTTAGGCTACGTTTATTATTCCCGTAAGGTAAGGAATTCTCCATTATTTACGTTCCCAGATACTTTTAAATTATTAAATAAATATCGGCACAATCGCTTCGCCTTGAGAGAAAATTGTCGAACATAATTCATTTGATGGACTCAGACATCGTGGTCACTCAGCCCCGTCTACTTTGGTGTGTGAGTGTAAACCTTTCTCTGATAACCTGTGTTAATGTGATGGCTGTATTGATGTGTGCATTTGTAATTAGTATGGGGAATGGAGAGTTGACGACTGAGGCTTTAAGTTAGGAACTATCCCGGTATTTGCCTGGAGTGGAAGTGGGAAACCACGGAAAACCACATCCAAGGTTGTTGAGATGGGAATCAAATTTTGCTCTTCTTAGGTTTGCCTCAAGAGTGCGCCCCTTTCCAGCCCTCAGACCAGAATTAAATTTATTGGCAGAGCAGGGATCGAACCTGGAATCTGGGGCGATAGCTCAGAATGTAGCCTTAAGACTGGGCTTCCCTGTGTTAATACGATCTTTGAAAAACACTGAACATATAATTCTAAAACTCCCTCCATTACGGTGGCTGGCGAAGTGAGTCCATGCTCATTCCAGTAGTGGCGAAGTGATTCTATGCTCCCTTGCATAATTTACTGTCATGGAAATGCAAAGTATTGTACCTTCAACAGGTGATGGAAATTGATTATTTAGAGCAGTTTCATTCTGTTTATTTCAAAATGAAGTTCGTCATCCTGAGTTGCGTTTGCAAGCAAATTGCAAAAATTGCAAGGATTTTATTATTGGCGATCAGTCTCATCGCATTCTCATCAGCAACCAACTTGAGAATGGAAGTCTCTGAACTTAGTTGTATAAGTGAATATTGTTGTTTATTGATTATTTTTTTAGAGTACATAACAATGAGTCTAACCACGCAGTTGATTTTGGCAATGGAAGTAAGTTATTATTTGCTATTTAATATTTGGCAGCTGCGTTGATGCAGGCCACTATAGTGTTATTTAATAAGCTATGACGTTAATTTGGGGAGAAATGCTGCTATAAATAAACCCATTTTACGAAATAGAACATTAGCCGCAAACAAGTGGGAAATCGGAGAAAAATACGAAGCCACTTTTAAACTCCAATATGAATACGGCATTTCAGATACAATTCCAGATACTATACCGTTACAGTGTAGGGTCCTTGACGAACAAATTTAAACATTGTTCTGCACTGTATTTCTCTTGAGAGAAATCTTCACTTGGTTACTTTGACCTTTGCAGTTGTAATGTAAAATTAATCTGACTAAATATAAAACATTTGACATGCTGCAACAATTATTTTTCACTGGAGATGATATCTCAAGGAATTTCAGAGAGACTAATCGGCAGTACAATGCTATGTCCTTCGTTTCATTTGGTGCCAATGTTACTGTGCCACACCCATACGGTCCACATTGTTTTAAGATGTATGGAGGTGCACATCATCGCATTTCTTCGTTATATTCCAAAATTATATGTGACGGTTTGCGGCCAGTTTTATTAGACTCCTCAGAGTTCTTGAATTCCTTGGAACTAAATGACTTGCCTCCACATATTCCAAACGCTTGAACCGTTATGCTGCTTAGAAATCTGAACGTTTCCCAAGGGCTCCTAAATGCAACCATATTGCTTGGATTTGGAAATAATAAGTGCAGTTAAAATTAGGCAGAGAGGTCTAATCCTTCTACTTGATTTAACAGCATCCGATAAAACACTATCATTTTGTTTTAAGAGGCAATATTTTCCAATTTATTTGGCATACTCTGTCACAATCAATGAAGCTCAAGGGAAAACTCTGGAACGTATAGGTCTCAATATGCCTCATCAATTTTTCAGTCATGGCCAGCAGTATTTTGCAATGTTGAGAGTGCAATCTTTTGACGCCCTTATAGTTTCAATAGAGCCAAAAAATCATCGTACAAAGAATATACAGTAGGCCTACATAAGAAAATTCTTCAGTAAATATTTTTCTATTGACCGTCATTTTTGACGGGTTTCAACTAGTCTATATATTTAAAACACTAAGCTGTTTTTTGTACACACGAGATTGTGAAAACGACTTAACCGATTGGCTTCGTAAGACATTCTAACGAAAGCTCTTGGCATGCAGATTTGCAGAGTTTCTTTAAAAGGAAAATATATGTTACGGTATATTTTTAAATGATTAAAGAAATATGTAATATTTGACACTCCCGCGCATGCGCACAATGGCCTTTCTCAACAAGGAAAATGGCGATTCCGGTCGCGTCTAACTGAGATCTTTGTTTATGACAATTAAAAAGGGTCTCCAATAATGTTAATTATGTTTTTACAATATGCATTGAATTAGAATTATATTAAATAAACCACGAATTGAAGGACTTAAACTGCAGGTTGAGCGTGTATACTGGTTAGATAGCTTAATACTGAAGTCTCACACAGTTGTTTGGATGGCCGAGGGGATAAGCTTACTGCCTAGAAATATGTATTATGCATGATCGAGAGGGTTCGATTCCCACCTCGGATATGTTTTTTTATTTTCGTTTTCTGCCTTCCTACGATTGGTATTACATTGTAGAAACATATTTCACTTTTATCATTCCCGTCAAGTAACGAATTCTCTGTTGCCATCCTTTGCATGGTCGAGAGGGTTCGATTCCCACCTCGGTTATGTTTTTTTATTTTCATTATCTTCCTTCCTACGATTGGTATTACATTGTAGAAACATATTTCACTTTTATCATTCCCGTAAAGTAACGAATTCTCTGTTGCCATCCTTTGCATGGTCGAGAGGGTTCGATTCCCACCTCGGATACGTTCTTTTATTTTCATTTTCTTCTTTCCTACGATTGGTATTACATTGAAGAGACATATTTCACTTTTTTCATTCCCGTAAAGTAACGAATTCTCTGTTGCCATCCTTTGCATGGTCGAGAGGGTTCGATTCCCACCTCGGATATGGTTTTTTTTGTTTTCTTCTTTCTACGATTGGTATTTCATTGTAGAAATATATCTCACTTTTATCATTCCCGTAAAGTAACGAATTCGCTGTTGCCATCTATATATTTAAAACACTAAGCTGTTTTTTGTACACACGAGATTGTGAAAACGACTTAACCGATTGGCTTCGTAAGACATTCTAACGAAAGCTCTTGGCATGCAGATTTGCAGAGTTTCTTTAAAAGGAAAATATATGTTACGGTATATTTTTAAATGATTAAAGAAATATGTAATATTTGACACTCCCGCGCATGCGCACAATGGCCTTTCTCAACAAGGAAAATGGCGATTCCGGTCGCGTCTAACTGAGATCTTTGTTTATGACAATTAAAAAGGGTCTCCAATAATGTTAATTATGTTTTTACAATATGCATTGAATTAGAATTATATTAAATAAACCACGAATTGAAGGACTTAAACTGCAGGTTGAGCGTGTATACTGGTTAGATAGCTTAATACTGAAGTCTCACACAGTTGTCTGGATGGCCGAGGGGATAAGCTTACTGCCTAGAAATATGTATTATGCATGATCGAGAGGGTTCGATTCCCACCTCGGATATGTTTTTTTATTTTCGTTTTCTGCCTTCCTACGATTGGTATTACATTGTAGAAACATATTTCACTTTTATCATTCCCGTCAAGTAACGAATTCTCTGTTGCCATCCTTTGCATGGTCGAGAGGGTTCGATTCCCACCTCGGTTATGTTTTTTTATTTTCATTATCTTCCTTCCTACGATTGGTATTACATTGTAGAAACATATTTCACTTTTATCATTCCCGTAAAGTAACGAATTCTCTGTTGCCATCCTTTGCATGGTCGAGAGGGTTCGATTCCCACCTCGGATACGTTCTTTTATTTTCATTTTCTTCTTTCCTACGATTGGTATTACATTGTAGAGACATATTTCACTTTTTTCATTCCCGTAAAGTAACGAATTCTCTGTTGCCATCCTTTGCATGGTCGAGAGGGTTCGATTCCCACCTCGGATATGGTTTTTTTTGTTTTCTTCTTTCTACGATTGGTATTTCATTGTAGAAATATATTTCACTTTTATCATTCCCGTAAAGTAACGAATTCGCTGTTGCCATCTATATATTTAAAACACTAAGCTGTTTTTTGTACACACGAGATTGTGAAAACGACTTAACCGATTGGCTTCGTAAGACATTCTAACGAAAGCTCTTGGCATGCAGATTTGCAGAGTTTCTTTAAAAGGAAAATATATGTTACGGTATATTTTTAAATGATTAAAGAAATATGTAATATTTGACACTCCCGCGCATGCGCACAATGGCCTTTCTCAACAAGGAAAATGGCGATTCCGGTCGCGTCTAACTGAGATCTTTGTTTATGACAATTAAAAAGGGTCTCCAATAATGTTAATTATGTTTTTACAATATGCATTGAATTAGAATTATATTAAATAAACCACGAATTGAAGGACTTAAACTGCAGGTTGAGCGTGTATACTGGTTAGATAGCTTAATACTGAAGTCTCACACAGTTGTCTGGATGGCCGAGGGGATAAGCTTACTGCCTAGAAATATGTATTATGCATGATCGAGAGGGTTCGATTCCCACCTCGGATATGTTTTTTTATTTTCGTTTTCTGCCTTCCTACGATTGGTATTACATTGTAGAAACATATTTCACTTTTATCATTCCCGTCAAGTAACGAATTCTCTGTTGCCATCCTTTGCATGGTCGAGAGGGTTCGATTCCCACCTCGGTTATGTTTTTTTATTTTCATTATCTTCCTTCCTACGATTGGTATTACATTGTAGAAACATATTTCACTTTTATCATTCCCGTAAAGTAACGAATTCTCTGTTGCCATCCTTTGCATGGTCGAGAGGGTTCGATTCCCACCTCGGATACGTTCTTTTATTTTCATTTTCTTCTTTCCTACGATTGGTATTACATTGTAGAGACATATTTCACTTTTTTCATTCCCGTAAAGTAACGAATTCTCTGTTGCCATCCTTTGCATGGTCGAGAGGGTTCGATTCCCACCTCGGATATGGTTTTTTTTGTTTTCTTCTTTCTACGATTGGTATTTCATTGTAGAAATATATCTCACTTTTATCATTCCCGTAAAGTAACGAATTCGCTGTTGCCATCTATATATTTAAAACACTAAGCTGTTTTTTGTACACACGAGATTGTGAAAACGACTTAACCGATTGGCTTCGTAAGACATTCTAACGAAAGCTCTTGGCATGCAGATTTGCAGAGTTTCTTTAAAAGGAAAATATATGTTACGGTATATTTTTAAATGATTAAAGAAATATGTAATAGTTGTCACTCCCGCGCATGCGCACAATGGCCTTTCTCAACAAGCAAAATGGCGATTCCGGTCGCGTCTAACTGAGATCTTTGTTCATGAGAACTAAAAAGGATCTCCAATAATGTTAGTTATGTTTTTACAATGTGCATTGAAATAGAATTATATTAAATAAACCACGAATTGAAAGACATAAACTGCAGGTTGAGTGTGTATACTGGTTATATAGCTTAATACTGCAGTGTCACATAGTTGTCTGGTTGGCCAAGGGGATAAGGTTACTGGCCTGAAATTTGTATTATGCATAATCGAGAGGGTTCGATTCCCACCTCGGATATGTTTTTTTATTTTCATTTTCTTCCTTCCTACGATTGGTATTGCATTGTAGAAAGCTCTTGGCATGCAGATTTGCAGAGTTTCTTTAAAAGGAAAATATATGTTACGGTATATTTTTAAATGGTTAAAGAAATATGTAATATTTGCCGCGCATGCGCACAATGGCTTTTCTCAACAAGGAAAATGGCGATTCCGGTCGCGTCTAACTGAGATCTTTGTTTATGAGAATTAAAAAGGGTCTCCAATAATGTTAGTTATGTTTTTACAATATGCATTGAAATAGAATTATATTAAATAAACCACGAATTGAAGGACATAAAGTGCAGGTTGAGTGTGTATACTGGTTAGATAGCTTAATACTGCAGTGTCACATAGTTGTCTGGTTGGCCAAGGGGATAAGGTTACTTGCCAGAAATTTGTATTATGCATGATCGAGAGGGTTCGATCCCACTTCGGATAAGTTTTTTATTTTCGTTTTCTTCCTTCCTACGATTGGTATTGCATTGTAGAAACATATTTCACTTTTATCATTCCCGTCAAGTAACGAATTCTCTGTTTCCATCGAGAGGGTTCGATTCCCACCTCGGTTATGTTTTATTTTATTTTCGTTTTCTTCCTTCCTACGATTGGTATTACATTGTAGAAACATATTTCACTTTTATCATTCCCGTAAAGTAACGAATTCTCTGTTGCCATCCTTTGCATGGTCGAGAGGGTTCGATTCCCACCTCGGATACGTTTTTTTAATTTTCATTTTCTTCCTTCCTACGATTGGTATTACATTGTAGAGATATATTTCACTTTTTCATTCCCGTAAAGTAACGAATTCTCTGTTGCCATCCTTTGCATGGTCGAGAGGGTTCGATTCCCACCTCGGATATGTTTTTTTTTTGTTTTCTTCCTTCCTACGATTGGTATTACAGTGTAGAAACATATTTCACTTTTATCATTCCTGTAAAGTAAAGAATTCTCTGTTGCCATATATATTTAAAACACTAAGGTATTTTTTGTACACACGAGATTTTGAAAACGACTTAACCGATTGGCTTCGTATGGCATTCTAACGAAAGCTCTTGGCATGCAGATTTGCAGTGTGTCTTTAAAAGGAAAATATATGTTACGGTATATTTTTATATGTTTAAAGAAAAAGGTAATATATGTGGCAATTGCGTGTTGCCACAATTGCGTTTCTTCATGAGAGAAATGGCGTATCGTAGTGTGATCTTTGTTTATGAGAATTGAAAAGGGAAATATCGCTTATGTTGTATCCCGATATATACTTGAATAGAATCATGAAATAAGGGAAATATTGATGAACTGTAACTGGCAGTTGAGTGCGTTTGTTGTTTACGTCACTTAATATTGCACTCTAATTTCGTTGTCTGGGTGGCTCAGCGGCTAACATTGTGGACAACGAAATTGATTATGCATCGTCGAAGGAGTTTGATTCCCACCTCAGACATGTAATTTTATTTCCCAATTATTCTATCTTGCATTTGGTATTACATTGTCTAAACATATGTTACGTTTATTATTCCCGTAAGGTAAGAAATTCTATATGATTTACGTTGCCAGATACTTTTAAATTGAAAATGAAAATCGGCACAATCGCTTCGCCTTGAGAGAAAATTGTCGAACATAATTCATTTGATGGACTCAGACATCGTGGTCACTCAGCCCTGTCTACTTTCATGTGTGAGTGTAAACCTTTCTCTGATAACCTGTGTTAATGTGATGGCTGTATTGATGTGTGCATTTGTAATTAGTATGGGGAATAGGGAGTTGAGAATCATGAAATAAGGGAAATATTGATGAACTGTAACTGGCAGTTAAGTGCGTTTGTTGTTTACGTCTCTTAATATTGCACTCTAATTTCGTTGTCTGGGTGGCTCAGCGGCTAACATTGTGGACAACGAAATTGATTATGCATCGTCGAAGGAGTTTGATTCCCACCTCAGACATGTAATTCTATTTCCCAATTATTCTTTCTTGCAATTGGTATTACATTGTCTAAACATATGTTAGGCTACGTTTATTATTCCCGTAAGGTAAGGAATTCTCCATTATTTACGTTCCCAGATACTTTTAAATTATTAAATAAATATCGGCACAATCGCTTCGCCTTGAGAGAAAATTGTCGAACATAATTCATTTGATGGACTCAGACATCGTGGTCACTCAGCCCCGTCTACTTTGGTGTGTGAGTGTAAACCTTTCTCTGATAACCTGTGTTAATGTGATGGCTGTATTGATGTGTGCATTTGTAATTAGTATGGGGAATGGAGAGTTGACGACTGAGGCTTTAAGTTAGGAACTATCCCGGTATTTGCCTGGAGTGGAAGTGGGAAACCACGGAAAACCACATCCAAGGTTGTTGAGATGGGAATCAAATTTTGCTCTTCTTAGGTTTGCCTCAAGAGTGCGCCCCTTTCCAGCCCTCAGACCAGAATTAAATTTATTGGCAGAGCAGGGATCGAACCTGGAATCTGGGGCGATAGCTCAGAATGTAGCCTTAAGACTGGGCTTCCCTGTGTTAATACGATCTTTGAAAAACACTGAACATATAATTCTAAAACTCCCTCCATTACGGTGGCTGGCGAAGTGAGTCCATGCTCATTCCAGTAGTGGCGAAGTGATTCTATGCTCCCTTGCATAATTTACTGTCATGGAAATGCAAAGTATTGTACCTTCAACAGGTGATGGAAATTGATTATTTAGAGCAGTTTCATTCTGTTTATTTCAAAATGAAGTTCGTCATCCTGAGTTGCGTTTGCAAGCAAATTGCAAAAATTGCAAGGATTTTATTATTGGCGATCAGTCTCATCGCATTCTCATCAGCAACCAACTTGAGAATGGAAGTCTCTGAACTTAGTTGTATAAGTGAATATTGTTGTTTATTGATTATTTTTTTAGAGTACATAACAATGAGTCTAACCACGCAGTTGATTTTGGCAATGGAAGTAAGTTATTATTTGCTATTTAATATTTGGCAGCTGCGTTGATGCAGGCCACTATAGTGTTATTTAATAAGCTATGACGTTAATTTGGGGAGAAATGCTGCTATAAATAAACCCATTTTACGAAATAGAACATTAGCCGCAAACAAGTGGGAAATCGGAGAAAAATACGAAGCCACTTTTAAACTCCAATATGAATACGGCATTTCAGATACAATTCCAGATACTATACCGTTACAGTGTAGGGTCCTTGACGAACAAATTTAAACATTGTTCTGCACTGTATTTCTCTTGAGAGAAATCTTCACTTGGTTACTTTGACCTTTGCAGTTGTAATGTAAAATTAATCTGACTAAATATAAAACATTTGACATGCTGCAACAATTATTTTTCACTGGAGATGATATCTCAAGGAATTTCAGAGAGACTAATCGGCAGTACAATGCTATGTCCTTCGTTTCATTTGGTGCCAATGTTACTGTGCCACACCCATACGGTCCACATTGTTTTAAGATGTATGGAGGTGCACATCATCGCATTTCTTCGTTATATTCCAAAATTATATGTGACGGTTTGCGGCCAGTTTTATTAGACTCCTCAGAGTTCTTGAATTCCTTGGAACTAAATGACTTGCCTCCACATATTCCAAACGCTTGAACCGTTATGCTGCTTAGAAATCTGAACGTTTCCCAAGGGCTCCTAAATGCAACCATATTGCTTGGATTTGGAAATAATAAGTGCAGTTAAAATTAGGCAGAGAGGTCTAATCCTTCTACTTGATTTAACAGCATCCGATAAAACACTATCATTTTGTTTTAAGAGGCAATATTTTCCAATTTATTTGGCATACTCTGTCACAATCAATGAAGCTCAAGGGAAAACTCTGGAACGTATAGGTCTCAATATGCCTCATCAATTTTTCAGTCATGGCCAGCAGTATTTTGCAATGTTGAGAGTGCAATCTTTTGACGCCCTTATAGTTTCAATAGAGCCAAAAAATCATCGTACAAAGAATATACAGTAGGCCTACATAAGAAAATTCTTCAGTAAATATTTTTCTATTGACCGTCATTTTTGACGGGTTTCAACTAGTCTATATATTTAAAACACTAAGCTGTTTTTTGTACACACGAGATTGTGAAAACGACTTAACCGATTGGCTTCGTAAGACATTCTAACGAAAGCTCTTGGCATGCAGATTTGCAGAGTTTCTTTAAAAGGAAAATATATGTTACGGTATATTTTTAAATGATTAAAGAAATATGTAATATTTGACACTCCCGCGCATGCGCACAATGGCCTTTCTCAACAAGGAAAATGGCGATTCCGGTCGCGTCTAACTGAGATCTTTGTTTATGACAATTAAAAAGGGTCTCCAATAATGTTAATTATGTTTTTACAATATGCATTGAATTAGAATTATATTAAATAAACCACGAATTGAAGGACTTAAACTGCAGGTTGAGCGTGTATACTGGTTAGATAGCTTAATACTGAAGTCTCACACAGTTGTTTGGATGGCCGAGGGGATAAGCTTACTGCCTAGAAATATGTATTATGCATGATCGAGAGGGTTCGATTCCCACCTCGGATATGTTTTTTTATTTTCGTTTTCTGCCTTCCTACGATTGGTATTACATTGTAGAAACATATTTCACTTTTATCATTCCCGTCAAGTAACGAATTCTCTGTTGCCATCCTTTGCATGGTCGAGAGGGTTCGATTCCCACCTCGGTTATGTTTTTTTATTTTCATTATCTTCCTTCCTACGATTGGTATTACATTGTAGAAACATATTTCACTTTTATCATTCCCGTAAAGTAACGAATTCTCTGTTGCCATCCTTTGCATGGTCGAGAGGGTTCGATTCCCACCTCGGATACGTTCTTTTATTTTCATTTTCTTCTTTCCTACGATTGGTATTACATTGAAGAGACATATTTCACTTTTTTCATTCCCGTAAAGTAACGAATTCTCTGTTGCCATCCTTTGCATGGTCGAGAGGGTTCGATTCCCACCTCGGATATGGTTTTTTTTGTTTTCTTCTTTCTACGATTGGTATTTCATTGTAGAAATATATCTCACTTTTATCATTCCCGTAAAGTAACGAATTCGCTGTTGCCATCTATATATTTAAAACACTAAGCTGTTTTTTGTACACACGAGATTGTGAAAACGACTTAACCGATTGGCTTCGTAAGACATTCTAACGAAAGCTCTTGGCATGCAGATTTGCAGAGTTTCTTTAAAAGGAAAATATATGTTACGGTATATTTTTAAATGATTAAAGAAATATGTAATATTTGACACTCCCGCGCATGCGCACAATGGCCTTTCTCAACAAGGAAAATGGCGATTCCGGTCGCGTCTAACTGAGATCTTTGTTTATGACAATTAAAAAGGGTCTCCAATAATGTTAATTATGTTTTTACAATATGCATTGAATTAGAATTATATTAAATAAACCACGAATTGAAGGACTTAAACTGCAGGTTGAGCGTGTATACTGGTTAGATAGCTTAATACTGAAGTCTCACACAGTTGTCTGGATGGCCGAGGGGATAAGCTTACTGCCTAGAAATATGTATTATGCATGATCGAGAGGGTTCGATTCCCACCTCGGATATGTTTTTTTATTTTCGTTTTCTGCCTTCCTACGATTGGTATTACATTGTAGAAACATATTTCACTTTTATCATTCCCGTCAAGTAACGAATTCTCTGTTGCCATCCTTTGCATGGTCGAGAGGGTTCGATTCCCACCTCGGTTATGTTTTTTTATTTTCATTATCTTCCTTCCTACGATTGGTATTACATTGTAGAAACATATTTCACTTTTATCATTCCCGTAAAGTAACGAATTCTCTGTTGCCATCCTTTGCATGGTCGAGAGGGTTCGATTCCCACCTCGGATACGTTCTTTTATTTTCATTTTCTTCTTTCCTACGATTGGTATTACATTGTAGAGACATATTTCACTTTTTTCATTCCCGTAAAGTAACGAATTCTCTGTTGCCATCCTTTGCATGGTCGAGAGGGTTCGATTCCCACCTCGGATATGGTTTTTTTTGTTTTCTTCTTTCTACGATTGGTATTTCATTGTAGAAATATATTTCACTTTTATCATTCCCGTAAAGTAACGAATTCGCTGTTGCCATCTATATATTTAAAACACTAAGCTGTTTTTTGTACACACGAGATTGTGAAAACGACTTAACCGATTGGCTTCGTAAGACATTCTAACGAAAGCTCTTGGCATGCAGATTTGCAGAGTTTCTTTAAAAGGAAAATATATGTTACGGTATATTTTTAAATGATTAAAGAAATATGTAATATTTGACACTCCCGCGCATGCGCACAATGGCCTTTCTCAACAAGGAAAATGGCGATTCCGGTCGCGTCTAACTGAGATCTTTGTTTATGACAATTAAAAAGGGTCTCCAATAATGTTAATTATGTTTTTACAATATGCATTGAATTAGAATTATATTAAATAAACCACGAATTGAAGGACTTAAACTGCAGGTTGAGCGTGTATACTGGTTAGATAGCTTAATACTGAAGTCTCACACAGTTGTCTGGATGGCCGAGGGGATAAGCTTACTGCCTAGAAATATGTATTATGCATGATCGAGAGGGTTCGATTCCCACCTCGGATATGTTTTTTTATTTTCGTTTTCTGCCTTCCTACGATTGGTATTACATTGTAGAAACATATTTCACTTTTATCATTCCCGTCAAGTAACGAATTCTCTGTTGCCATCCTTTGCATGGTCGAGAGGGTTCGATTCCCACCTCGGTTATGTTTTTTTATTTTCATTATCTTCCTTCCTACGATTGGTATTACATTGTAGAAACATATTTCACTTTTATCATTCCCGTAAAGTAACGAATTCTCTGTTGCCATCCTTTGCATGGTCGAGAGGGTTCGATTCCCACCTCGGATACGTTCTTTTATTTTCATTTTCTTCTTTCCTACGATTGGTATTACATTGTAGAGACATATTTCACTTTTTTCATTCCCGTAAAGTAACGAATTCTCTGTTGCCATCCTTTGCATGGTCGAGAGGGTTCGATTCCCACCTCGGATATGGTTTTTTTTGTTTTCTTCTTTCTACGATTGGTATTTCATTGTAGAAATATATTTCACTTTTATCATTCCCGTAAAGTAACGAATTCGCTGTTGCCATCTATATATTTAAAACACTAAGCTGTTTTTTGTACACACGAGATTGTGAAAACGACTTAACCGATTGGCTTCGTAAGACATTCTAACGAAAGCTCTTGGCATGCAGATTTGCAGAGTTTCTTTAAAAGGAAAATATATGTTACGGTATATTTTTAAATGATTAAAGAAATATGTAATATTTGACACTCCCGCGCATGCGCACAATGGCCTTTCTCAACAAGGAAAATGGCGATTCCGGTCGCGTCTAACTGAGATCTTTGTTTATGACAATTAAAAAGGGTCTCCAATAATGTTAATTATGTTTTTACAATATGCATTGAATTAGAATTATATTAAATAAACCACGAATTGAAGGACTTAAACTGCAGGTTGAGCGTGTATACTGGTTAGATAGCTTAATACTGAAGTCTCACACAGATGTCTGGATGGCCGAGGGGATAAGCTTACTGCCTAGAAATATGTATTATGCATGATCGAGAGGGTTCGATTCCCACCTCGGATATGTTTTTTATTTTCGTTTTCTGCCCTCCTACGATTGGTATTACATTGTAGAAACATATTTCACTTTTATCATTCCCGTCAAGTAACGAATTCTCTGTTGCCATCCTTTGCATGGTCGAGAGGGTTCGATTCCCACCTCGGTTATGTTTTTTTTATTTTCATTATCTTCCTTCCTACGATTGGTATTACATTGTAGAAACATATTTCACTTTTATCATTCCCGTAAAGTAACGAATTCTCTGTTGCCATCCTTTGCATGGTCGAGAGGGTTCGATTCCCACCTCGGATACGTTCTTTTATTTTCATTTTCTTCTTTCCTACGATTGGTATTACATTGTAGAGACATATTTCACTTTTTTCATTCCCGTAAAGTAACGAATTCTCTGTTGCCATCCTTTGCATGGTCGAGAGGGTTCGATTCCCACCTCGGATATGGTTTTTTTTGTTTTCTTCTTTCTACGATTGGTATTTCATTGTAGAAATATATTTCACTTTTATCATTCCCGTAAAGTAACGAATTCGCTGTTGCCATCTATATATTTAAAACACTAAGCTGTTTTTTGTACACACGAGATTGTGAAAACGACTTAACCGATTGGCTTCGTAAGACATTCTAACGAAAGCTCTTGGCATGCAGATTTGCAGAGTGTCTCTAAAATAAACAAATATATTACGGTATATTTTTAAATTAATATAGAAAATAGCAGAATTCTAGGCCCTCACGCATGCGCACAATCCGCCTAGGGGTCATGACAAAATGGCGGTGAGAAGTCCATTAAAATGTAAGTTATTTAATAAGCTTGCATGTAATTGAAAACATACATTAACCAAGTTCTGACAGTAAAATATAATAACAGTATGAACGTATACGAATGTGCAACATTGATTTATTTGGATAATGAAATGGATTATTTTCTTCAGACAGCGGCTTTTAATGATAAAGAACGGCTGCGCCTGCTGGTGACCAAGAGTGCGCGTGTAGCTATGTGGTTAAGGCGATAGACTGTGGTTCGGAGGTTCACCGGTTCGATCCCAGCCCTCGCCGATATATATTTTTTTTTTTACCACTGAAATATTGTTTAATCAAGGAGTATTAGTAAGGTTTTATGTCTGTTAAAGATACATATTTCTACATTCCCTCTCGGTATATTTTTGAATTAATATAGAAAATAGCAGAATTCTTGGCCCTCACGCATGCGCACAATCCGCCTGAGGTCATGACAAAATGGCGGTGAGAATTCCATTAAAATGTAAGTTATTTAATAAGCTTCCATGTAATTGAAAACATACATTAACCAAGTTCTGACAATAAAGTATAATAACAGTAAGAACGTATACGAATGTGCAACATTGATTTATTTGGATAATGAAATTGATTATTTCCTTCAAACAGCGGCTTTTCAATATAATGAATGGCTGCGTCTGCTACTGTACATGAGTGCGTGAGTAGCCATGTGGTTAAGGCGACTGACTGTTGTTCCATGAAGCGCGGGTTCGATCCTAGCCCTCGCCAGTTTTTTTTTACCACTGAAATATTGTTTAATCAAGGAGTAACAGTAAGGTTTTATGTCTGTTAAGGATACTTATTTCTACATTCCCTCTAAATACGTTTTATTTTCGTTTTACCATTGCATTGCAGCATGTAATCAAAAGAGCAAACTGTTGTCCGCAGTACGCCGTTTAAATATCTGCAATCAGTTCCTATAACTGACAACAGATGGCAGTAATTCGCCCATATAGTTCCATTAACTGACAGCAGATGGCAACACCATTGCATCGATATATTTAAAACACAAGACATGGCATGTTTTCACGTGATGGAAAATTATAAAGGAGGGGAATATTTAAGAAGGGAAATGTTGAGGAACATTAACTGACAGTTGAATGTGTAGGCTAGGTTGTTTATGTACCTTAATATTGCAATTTCTTCCCAATGCTTCGGTGGTCAAGTTATTAGCGTCCTAGACTAAAAGTTATAATTATGCATCGTCGATATTAAAGAAAAAAGTAGTTTTCCAGGCACACGCGCGTCTCCACAATTGCTTTCGCCATGAGAGACACTTGGCAAATATAATTCGTTTGAAGGACTCCGACATCTTGGTCACTCAGCCCCGTGTACTTGGGTGTGTATGTGTGAAATTTTCTTCTGATAACCTGTGTTATTGTGATGGCTGCATTACTGTGTGTATTTGTAATTAAGGTGGTAAATGGCAAGGAGACGGCCAAGGCCTTAAGTTAGGAACCATCCCGGTATTTGCCTTAAGTGGAAGTGGGAAACCACGGAAAACCACATCCAAGATTGTCGAGGTGGGAATTAAACCTTCCTCTTCTTAGTTATACCTCAAGAGACTGAATGTACCCCGATTTTGCCCTGAGACCAGAATTAAATTTCTTGGCAGAGCAGGAAATGTAACCCGGGTCTCCGGGGCGATAGACAAGAATAGGTGGGCCTCCATGTGTTAATACGATTTTTGACATGCACGGGACATAGAATTCAAAAACTGCCTCCATTAGGGTGACTATCGAAGTGAGTATTGAGTATAGGCCTATGGTCATTCCAGTAGTTGGTGAAGTGATTCTATGTTCCCCTGCAAAATGTACTGCCATAACCTATAACAGGTGATGGAAATTGCTTATTTAGAGCAGTTTCGTACTGTTTATAACAAAATGAAGAACGTCATTCTGAGCTGCGTTTTCAAGCTATCGCAAAAAATTTCGCTGGCAGGAACAATTATAAGGAATTTATTTTAAGCGATCAGTCTCATCGCATTCTCCTCACCAACCAACTTGAGTATGAAAGTCTCTGGACGGTCATGTTAAACTTCATTGTATAAGACAATTGTTTAATGATTATTTGTTTAGAGTACGGAGTCTAACTACGTAGTTGATTTCGGCAATGGAAGTATTATTTGCCATTTAATATTTAGCGGCTCCGTTATTGCAGGACACTATAGTGTTATCGAATAATACGAAGCCACATTTAAAATCCAATATAAATAGGCCATTTCAGAAACAACTCCAGATATTATGCAATACAGTGTACTGTAAGGTCCTTGACGATCAAATGTAAACATTTTTCTACATTGTATTTCTCTTGCGTAAAATCTATGCGTGGTTACTTTGGTCTTTACTGTTGTGAGGGTAAAATTGATCTGCTGGAATATAAAATATTTGCCAAGCTGCAACAATGTAATGATATTAATTTAAAAGTCATTGAACTTATATCCAGCAGTTCAAACACATACATCAGCGTTAACAGATTGGATACTGAAGATGAAAGCCAGCTACTTCATTTCCCTATTATTGAATTTTTCAATTCCTTGGAATTAAGAGATTCGCCTCCACATACTTCGAACGTTTAAGCCGTAGATATGCTTCTTAGAAATCTGAACGTTTCCCATGGACTCATATATGGTAATATATTAATTGTAAGAAATCGCTTGGATTCGGATATAATAGGTGCAGTAATAATAGGCAGAGAGCTCAAATCCTACGACTTGATTTAACACCTTACGATAAAACACTTACAGGTAGCCTACAGTACATTTTCTTTTAATAGGCAACAATTTCCTATTCGCTCGGCCTACTTTATCAAAATCAATCAAGCTCAAGGAGAAACTCTTGAACGTATTGGGCTATTTACCTCATCACGTTTTCAGTCATGACCAGCAGGATAGTGAAGGTGCAAAAAAGGTCCTGTTTGGGATGGTAAAGAATAAGAGGCGGAAGGATCCTACGGATTATGTTATAATTGTGAACAAAAGGGGACAAGAGATAGAAAATAGGGAAGAACTGAAGAAAATGTGGAAATAATATTTTGAAGAACTCCTGAACCCAAATGGAAACCACGGCGAGGAGGAAGAAATCGGGGAAGAGGTACAGTAGATGAACTGCAAATAGAAAAGGACTTAACATGGAAAGAAGTGGAAGATGCAGTGAGGAAGATGAAAGGAGGGAAGGCACCGGGTGTGGATGAGTTGAGTGTGGAGATGGTGAGAGCAGCAGGAGAGGTGGGGATACAATGGTTGTACCGAGTGATGAAGACAGCATGGAAGGAAAGGAAGACCCCAGAGGACTGGAAAAAGGGAATAATTGTCCCGATCTTCAAGAAAGGTAGTAGAACAGAATGCAGAAACTATCGGGGAATAACACTGATGAGTCATTGTGCAAAGTTGTTTGAGAAAGTTTTGGAAAGGAGAATTAGGACAAGGATAGAAGGAGGGATGAGGGAAGAACAACATGGCTTCAGATCAGGAAGGTCCACAGTGGATTTGATTTTTGCTGTAAGGCAGTTACAAGAACATCACTATGAGTATGGAACAGATCTACTGATGGCCTTTCTGGACATTGAGAAAGCATATGACAGTGTATGCAGAAACAAAGTATGGAAGTCCCTGGAGGATAGAGGAATATAAAAATGGACTATAAGGAAGATAAAGGAGATGTACAAGGGAAGCGTGAGCTGTGTGAAAGTGGGAGGAGAGAGATCGGACTGGTTGGAACAGAGAAACGGCCTGAAACAAGGAAGTGCACTGTCACCGTTACTTTTCATTGTGGTGATGGATGACATAATGACCCGAGTGGCACAAGTAATTGGGGAAGGAAAGATGAAAGCAATGGTGCTTGCAGATGATTTGATGATTAGGGGAAACAAGGAGGAGGAGGTACAGGAACAGTTGGACGTGTGGGAAGGAATAATACAAGGTTATGGGATGAAATTTAGCATAAATAAGAGTGAGATGGTGATCACACAAGGAAGAAGGAAAGAACCACAACGGAAATAACAATTGGTGGGGAACAGCCGAAGGAATTGGAGAGTTTCAAGTATCTGGGAAGCCTGATACAAGAGAATGGAAGAAACGATAGAGAAATAAATGAGCGGGGGAGACAGGCAGAAGCATTCCGGAGGAGTGTGAGAAGCATGTTATGGAGCAAGAATGTCCCTCAGAACAGCAAAAAGATCATATATCAAACGTACAATGTCCCTATCCTGACGTATGCCTCGGAGACCTGGGTTATGAAAGGAAGGGAGAAGAGCAAAATACAGGCCAGTGAGATGAGGTTCTTGAGAAGCAGTATTGGAGCTACAAAGATGGACAGAATAAGAAATGAGAGGACCGGAGAATTAATGAAGGATGAACCATTACAGACTGGTATAGAGAAATCTAGACTTAGATGGTATGGACATGTAAAACGAATGGAGGAGAAGAGGATACCCAGCAGGATACACGAGACGAAGTGGGAAGGAAAGAGACCAAGAGGGAGACCGAGAGACAGGTGGCTGAAGGGGGAGGAAGAAATCGTGAAGAAGAGAGGAGAAGACTGGACAAGGGTGGAGGCTGAGAGATGGTGGGAAGACAGAAGACGTTGGAGAGACTTGTGTTCCAAACAGACCCGGCCAGTGGCTGGAAACTGTGCAAGATGATGATGACCTAATCACGTTTTCAGTCATGACCAGCAATATATTGCAATGCTGAGAGTGCTATCTTTTGACGCCCTTAAAGTTGCAATAGTGCTAAAAAGTAATCGTACAAAGAATGCAACTTATATAAGAAGCTTCTTCAGTAATTTTGTTTTCCATTGTCCGTCATGTTTTGACGGGTTTCATCTAGTATATATTTAAAACACTAAGGTATTTTTTGTACACACGAGATTTTGAAAACGACTTAACCGATTGGCTTCGTATGGCATTCTAACGAAAGCTCTTGGCATGCAGATTTGCAGTGTGTCTTTGAAAGGAAAATATATGTTACGGTATATTTTTATATGTTTAAAGAAAAATGTAATATATGTGGCTATTGCGCGTTGCCACAATGGCGTTTCTTCATGAGAGAAATGGCGGATAAACGATCCACCGTATCGTAGAGTGATCTTTGTTTATGAGAATTGAAAAGGGAAATATCGCTTATGTTGTATCCCGATATATACTGGAATAGAATCATGAAATAAGTGACATATTGATGAACTATAACTGGCAGTTGAGTGCGTTTGTTGTTTACCTCACTTAATATTGCACTCTAATTTCGTTGTCTGGGTGGCTCAGCGGCTAACATTGTGGACAACGAAATTGATTATGCATCGTCGGAGGAGTTTGATTCCCACCTCAGACATGTAATTTTATTTCCCAATTATTCTATCTTGCAATTGGTATTACATTGTCTAAACATATGTTACGTTTATTATTCCCGTAAGGTATGGAATTCTCCATGATTTACGTTGCCAGATACGTTTAAATTATAAAATAAAAATCGGCACAATCGCTTCGCCTTGAGAGAAAATTGTCGAACATAATTCATTTGATGGACTCAGACATCGTGGTCACTCAGCGCCGTCTACTTTGGTGTGTGAGTGTAAACCTTTCTCTGATAACCTGTGTTAATGTGATGGCTGTATTGATGTGTGCATTTGTAATTAGTATGGGGAATGGAGAGTTGACGACTGAGGCTTTAAGTTAGGAACTATCCCGGTATTTGACTGGAGTGGAAGTGGGAAACCACGGAAAACCACATCCAAGATTGTTGAGATGGGAATCAAATTTTGCTCTTCTTAGGTTTGCCTCAAGAGTGCGCCCCGTTCCAGCCCTCAGACCAGAATTACATTTCTTGGCAGAGCAGGGATCGAACCTGGAATCTGGGGCGATAGCTCAGAATGTAGCCTTAAGACTGGGCTTCCCTGTGTTAATACGATCTTTGAAAAACACTGAACATATAATTCTAAAACTCCCTCCATTATGGTGGCTGGCGAAGTGAGTCCATGCTCATTCCAGTAGTGGCGAAGTGATTCTATGCTCCCTTGCATAATTTACTGTCATGGAAATGCAAAGTATTGTACCTTCAACAGGTGATGGAAATTGATTATTTAGAGCAGTTTCATTCTGTTTATTTCAAAATGAAGTTCGTCATCCTGAGTTGCGTTTGCAAGCAAATTGCAAAAATTGCAAGGATTTTATTATTGGCGATCAGTCTCATCGCATTCTCATCAGCAACCAACTTGAGAATGGAAGTCTCTGAACTTAGTTGTATAAGTGAATATTATAGTTTATTGATAATTTTTTCAGAGTACATAACAATGAGTCTAACCACGCAGTTGATTTTGGCAATGGAAGTAAGTTATTATTTGCTATTTAATATTTGGCTGCTGCGTTGATGCAGGCCACTATAGTATTATTTAATATGACGTTAATTTGGGGAGAAATGCGGCTATAAATAAACCCATTTTACGAAATAGAACATTAGCCGCAAACAAGTGGGAAATCGGAGAAAAATACGAAGCCACTTTTAAACTCCAATATGAATACGGCATTTCAGATACAATTCCAGATACTATACCGTTACAGTGTAGGGTCCTTGACGAACAAATGTAAACATTGTTCTGCACTGTATTTCTCTTGAGAGAAATCTACACTTGGTTACTTTGACCTTTGCTGTTGTAATGGATTAATCTGACTAAATATAAAATATTTGACATGCTGCAACAATTATTTTTCACTGGAGATGATATCTCAAGGAATTTCAGAGAGACTAATCGGCAGTACAATGCTATGTCCTTCGTTTCATTTGGTGCCAATGTTACTGTGCCACACCCATACGGTCCACATTGTTTTAAGATGTATGGAGGTGCACATCATCGCATTTCTTCGTTATATTCCAAAATTATATATGACGGTTTGCGGCCAGTTTTATTAGACTCCTTCTTGAATTCCTTGGAACTAAATGACTTGCCTCCACATATTCCAAACGCTTGAACCGTTATGCTGCTTAGAAATCTGAACGTTTCCCAAGGGCTCCTAAATGCAACTATATTGCTTGGATTTGGAAATAATAAGTGCAGTTAAAATTAGGCAGAGAGGTCTAATCCTTCTACTTGATTTAACAGCATCCGATACAACACTATCATTTTGTTTTAAGAGGCAATATTTTCCAATTTATTTGGCATACTCTGTCACAATCAATAAAGCTCAAGGGAAAACTCTGGAACGTATAGGTCTCAATTTGCCTCATCAATTTTGCAGTCATGGCCAGCAGTATTTTGCAATGTTGAGAGTGAAATCTTTTGACGCCCTTATAGTTTCAATAGAGCCAAAAAATAATCGTACAAAGAATATACAGTAGGCCTACATAAGAAAATTCTTCAGTAAATATTTTTCTATTGACCGTCATTTTTGACGGGTTTCAACTAGTTATATTTTATTTTATTTATTTACAATTAATATTACATTATAAGGATATCAATTTTATTATTTTATTTCATTCTTTTAATTACAATTTATATCATAAACATTTTACATCTATCAAAAATTAGATTTAAGAACATCTATAGTATTTTATTTTTTATTCTTCATTCATTTCATTTTAATTGAGCTGAAGAAGAACTCAATGTCAGGTCGAAACATGTACAATATATCTATTATATATAATCCAAAATGGACTCATCACCGCAGGGCTCAAACCACTAGACCTAGAAAGCTGAAATTTTGCATGTTGGTTGACCCTAGTATGTAGAGGCCCACTAAGAAACGGTTTTTGAAAATTCAATTTGTAAGTGACTTTTTTTCGGCCCTTTGGAACTGAGCAAGGACAGTCGGTACAAAGTTCGGATTTAGCTCATTTTAAGCCGCCAGATACGAGGACAATACTCGGCGGTCCTGTAGGAACCCCGAAACACACTTTTTAAGTTCCTAAAATGAACGGTTTCGGAGATATTCCCAAATAACTGTGTTCCCTCTGAGAAACAGATCAACGTTACTCTGGCAACCGCTGAAATTTCGCTGACCGGGGATAGTTTTCTGGCAATATCTCGAAAACCGTTCGTTTTAGGGCCTTAAAACGCGGGGTTCGGTCCCCACTTCTAACCACGAACATCGATCCTCGCATTGATAGGCGTAAAATGAGATATATTTTATTTATAGAGGTGGCTTTTGGGGTCGGATATGATCGTGATTTTGAGTCTAATTTTATGCTCTTTGTGCTGGTTATTGTAAGCGAGCTTTCAGATCTTTACTCTAATTTACAATGTTTAGATGCCTTCTATTTTGCACGGTATGCTTTCATTTCCTTTATAAATTTGTTTTTTTCTAACAGAATATTTTTGTTTGCCAATTTTGATCTGCTCTTTTTCGTTTTTTACCATGATCAGCAACCCATATTCACAGTCGAATGTGTCGTATTCTACCGGCTGTCACGTTAATTATTATTTTTCTTAATTACTCTTACTGAGGAATTGGGCGAACTTATTTCAATAAAGTTGGTATTTTGTCTTTCACGGCCATTGCATCCCCACACAAGGCAAGGCTTAAACCTAGAAAAGTTGCTGAGTTGGACTAATGGACTAATGGTGCAGCAGAAAAGAAGAGAATTGAAGCTTTTGAAATGTGGTGATACAGGAGAATGATGATCAGATGGGTAGATAGGGTAACAAATGAAGAGGTATTAAGACGAGTGGGAGAGAAGAGATGTTTCTGGCGACTGCTAATGAAGAGAAGAGATAGGAGGGTAGGACACATATTAAGACACCCAGGAATATGAAGCTTAGTTATGGATGGGAGGGTCGCGGACAAGAACTGTAGGGGTAAACCAGGGTTAAACAGATTGCCTCGGATGTAGGGTGTGGTAGCTATGTAGAGAAGAAACTATTAGCTCAGGAGAGGGAGACATGGAAGGCTGCATCAAACCAGTTAAAAAACTGAAGACTCAAACAACAAAAACAATCAGGAATTTTAATTACTTAGAGGGGCATGTGAGGCAAAATGGTGGTTGGAGAATTGCAATCCCTGGGATGTTGTTGTTGTCGTGTGGCCTCCTGAGAGGCCGAGTGCAGGTCTTTCTAGTCGACGCCCGTGGGTGACCTGCCCGTCGGGATGAGAGATGGAATGGATGAATATGAATGAAACCCGGCAAGGGTGTGGAAGGAAGCGGCCGTGGCCTATCAGAAGGTACCGTCCTAGCATGTGCCTGGTGTTGAAAATGGGAAAACACGGAAAACCATTTCAAGGACGGCCGACGGTGGGGCTCGAACCCACGCGTCTACCGAGTCAGCAGAGAACCTGGCCCCATGACCTAGCGCTGCACTTTAGCTGCACTGCTGTCGGTAATCCCTGGGATGTAACACTGGAAGAGACTGCATAATGTACATCAGCGGCCAAGGTGAGAGATATTTAACTATAGCTCTATTAATAGCGATATGTTGACGTTCAAATCATCAATAAGTATGGCCAAATTACATCCAGAATAGCTTAAGTAAGAATGCTTTTAATTCCACATATTCCGATAGATTTGCCATTCCAGTGTGCAAGAGTGCAGTTCCCCCTTCAAACAATATTCACTATTTCTTTAACAAAGCGCAATGACACACACTTAACAGTAGCACGTGTACATTTAGACAAAACCATTTTTTTCCCATGGGCAACTGTATGTGGCCTGCTCGTGAGCATCCGGACAACAAAATCGTTACGTCGCAGCAGAAAATGGCAAAACCTGAAACGTAATTTTAAAATGTGTTAACATAATGTAACATCGAACCCTGCAGACTTTCACAACTCCATAAAATTCCCACTTTGCTGCTCATATCAATATACTGTTACGTGCCACCCCTCTAGTGACACTTTTGTTAACTGGATTACGGTGGGTTGAAGCACAACACAGATTGTTCCTTTAAAGAAATAATTAACTTTATTGCGGCCAGAAAGATACAATACTCATCAGCAAATACAAGCAATTAAAACCTTACTCCAGTTTCCTCAAGTCTCTCCCTTGAGCGCTCTTGCTCCTTTCACTTAGTCATGCAGCTAATTCTCCACTAATGAGACCCGTGGAATACCTGCACCGCTTCCTTATGTACACAAACTACAGTTACTTACGATAACCTGCTACACGCTGCTTCGCTGTTCACAAACTGGGAAACAATGTCACTGGATTTCGTAACTCGCACGGCACTTCCCCACAATACCTCTGTCGCCCAGTGAAATCACACTCGCTCAAAACACAGGCAGTCCCCTGTATGCTTCTCACTCCCTCGCTGCCAAGAGAATCAGCTTCACTAGGGGTTTCGCAAGTTACGTCACCACACTTCTGTCGCTCAGGATAAACGCTCGCACTAGCTCGAAAAACACACACTCACTGCTTGACAAGTCGGTCTTATATAGCAGGCCGGTGACTCAATAAATGCTTCTAGACCCATCCAGGGTTCACGGCTTCTCGAGGTTTCTTCACTGGCTGAGTCACGAATATTCTGGACCATCCCTTTCACTTCGCAGCCCGTTGCGTAACGCGCACGTAATACACTGAGGCAGAGCACACATAGCCCAACCCAGGGGCAGTTTTGACTCATGTGGCGAGCGATGACACAAACTCACAGCCGTAACACCACCCCCATCCAAAAAGGCTGATCGTCCCGATCAATCATTGGTCCATCTGTGTCCCTCCGTAGGCTGCCAGGCGATCTCGATGCACGATCTTCATCTTCGCCCTCGGGCTCCGCTGGATCCTGTAGACGACATCGATGATCCGTTTCACGACTCGGTACGGGCCCTCCCAGGACTTCTTCTGTTTGGGTGACAGGCCTTTCTTCCGTAATGGGTTGAAGAGCCAGACCAGGTCGTCCTCGTGGAATCCGCCGGCATCCCTCTCTTGGTCGTTTCGGGTCTTCATTCGGTCGGTCTCGATCCGCAGTTTCCTCCTCGCGAACGCGTGCACGTCCTCCAGTTGGTCGACCAGTTCTTGACAATACTGGCTTACCGGGACCGGATCATTCTCAGGTCGGCCGAAGGCAAGATCGACAGGTAGACGGAGCTCCCTCCCAAACATGGCCCGGGCTGGTGTGCCCCCGGTGGCTTCATGCACGGCGGCGCGGTAAGCCAGGAGAAATAGTGGAAGATGTTTGTCCCACCCTCTGGTGCTCGCTGACGACTATTCGGAGATGGTTCTCGATGGTGCGATTGAATCACTCTACCATCCCGTCGGACTGAGGGTGTAGCGGCGTTGTCCTTGTCTTCCGGATTCCCAGCAGCTGGCATAGGTTCTGGAACACCTAAGACTCGAAGTTCCTCCCTTGGTCGGAGTGCAGATCCGGGGATACTCCGTACCGGCTGACGAATTCCTTCACCAGGGTCTCTGCGATCGTCGCGGCTTCTTGGTTAGGGAGCGCATACGCCTCCGGCCATTTGGTAACGTAGTCGCTGACGACCAATATGTAGCGGTTCCCTGCCTCGCTTAACGGGAATGGCCCAGCAACATCGATGGCCACTCTCTCCATGGGGCCGCCCACGTTGTAGGTCTTCAGTGGACCCCGTCGTCTTCGTCCTGGGCCCTTGCTGGCTACGCAATCGTGGCACCTCGCGCAGTGTTTCTCCACGTCAGTTCGGCATCCGATCCAGTAGAACCGCTCTCTCAGCTTCTCCAGGGTCTTCTTTATCCCCAGGTATCCACCAGATGATCCTCCATGGACTTCCTTCAGGACTTCCTCCGTCATAGCCTTTGGTACGACGACTTGTTCCCGAGATTTCTTCCCGTCGGTGCTCTCCCAGGTCCAGCAGATGAGGCCATCCCTTACAATCAGCGAGTCCCACTGCGCCCAGTAGGACTTGAACTTTGGACTGTAGTCGCTCACAATGTTCCACCCGGGTCTGGGAACACAGGCACTCTTCCATTCGGCTATCAATCCCAGGTCATCATCTTCTGCTTGTGCCCGCGAGAAAGATTCGCGGCTCCAGCTCCCATGTAGTTCCACGGTAGTCCTTCGGCACTGTATCCCGGTGTTCTCATGTCGGTACAGAAGGTGCAATCTTCGGGCCACGGTCTTCGTGACAGGGCGTCGGCGTTAGAATGCAGTTGGCCTTTCCTGTTCTGGATCTCAAAGTTGTTCTGTTGAAGCCTTTCCATCCACCGCGCGAGTTGACCCTCGGGCTGTTTGAAGTTCAGGAGCCACCGCAGGGATGCATGGTCGGTCCTGATGAGAAATTCTTGCCCGTACAGGTAATTGTGGAAGTGTTCGATGACCTTCACGATGGCGAGCAGTTCCTTCCTGGTGACGCAGTAGTTCCTCTCTGGCTTTGACAAGGCTTTGCTGATGTAGGCCACTACTCTCTCCTCGCCGTCCACTATTTGCGACAGGATTCCCCCTATACCAAAGTCGCTGGCATCGGTATCGACGATGAACCTTGTTCCAGGTCTGGAGTAGGCCAGAATAGGTGCGGTGCACAAAGCCTGCTTGAGTTGTTCGAAGGCACTGTGGCATTCTGCTATCCACGTGAAGAGTTGGTCCTTTTCAGTCAGTCGATGCAGTGGTTTGGCGATGTCAGCGAATCCTCTCACGAATCGACGGTAATAAGTGCAGAGTCCCAGGAAGCTCCGTAGTTAGGACTTGTCCTCCGAAACTGGCCACTCCCTCACAGCTGCGGTCTTCTCTGTGTCGGTGCGCACCCCTTCCTCGGAGACGATATGCCCAAGGTACTAGACCTGCTTCTGGAAGAGCTGACACTTCTTGGGGCTCAACTTCAGCTGGGCAGCCCGTAGCTTCATCAAGATCTCCTTCAGGTTGCTGTAGTGCTCCTCGCAGCTTCTTCCCAGAACGATGACGTCGTCTAGGTAGACCAGGCAGGTCTTCCAGTGTAGTCCCCTCAGAATGGACTCCATTAGCCTTTCGAAGGTCGCAGGGGCGTTGCACAGAACGAATGACATGACGGTGAATTGCCAGAGCCAGCTGCCCACAGAGAACGCAGTTTTCTCGCGGTCCTTAGGGTGGACTTCCACCTGCCAGTAGCCACTCTTCAAATCCAAGGTGGAGAACCATCTTGACACTGATATGGTGTCCAGGGTGTCGTCGATCCGGGGTAGAGGGTAGCTGTCCTTCTTCGTGACGTCGTTCACCCGCCTGTAGTCCACGCAGAACCTGGTGGAACCGTCCTTCTTCTTCATAAGCACGACCGGAGAACTCCAAGGACTATGTGATGGATCGATCACCCTTTGCTCCTTCATCTCTTCTACCATCCGGTCGACTTCGGCTTGCTTGGCGAGCGGGATACGTCGGAATGGGGCCCTAATCGGTGCGCTGTCCCCAACGTCGATTCTGTGCTGGACCAAGCTTGTCCTGCCGAAGTCTTTTCTCTCCACGGAGAAGACGTCCTGGAATTCCCGTAGCAGGTCCTGAAGTTGGCGTGATTGTTCCTCGTCTAAATGGTCCTGGGATCCTTGGTACAGCTTCTGTAGTTCTTCTGGCAGTGCGCGTCTTCTTCGGTTGTCCGTCTGCAAGTGTCCGTCCGTCGTATCTGTGATGCGGGCAATCCAGGTAACGGGCTCGCTGACTCCTAGGTTGGTGCCCCGGTGAACCGTAATGTCGTAGTCGTTCAGGTTGGACAGGCGGACGTACGGCCGAGACGTCGTGTTGATGAGGGTCTTGGCAACTAGCAATCCTTTTGTCTGGATGTCCTCATATTTTGGCTCGATGACACCCGCCACTCCCTCAGCAGTTCCGTCGACAATTACGGCGGCGCCGACCTCCGTCCTGGCAGGAACGATGACGTCCTCTCTCAGCCTTACTCGTCGTGCGGTGACGGCCTCGTGTGCTGGTTGCAAAGCAAGTTCCTCAACTCCGAAGTGCAGAGTGTTGGTACTCAGATCCAAGATGATGTTGTTCTGGTCCAGGAAGTCCAGTCCGATGATCACTTCATTTGATACGTCAGCCACAAGCACTGGATGCTTTATCGCCCGTCGACCAATGACGAACTCCAGTGATGCTTCGCCATGTACCGGTGCGGTCTCTCCGGTCGCGGTTATTAGCTGGAGGTTCCTTTGTGTGGGTTGCACTCTCCACTTCGGGAACACGGGGGGACTGACGATGGTCCTCGATGCTCCAGTGTCGATTAGCATGGGCCAGCTCTCTCCGTTGACGACTCCCTCGACCATCAGGCTGCTATTATACCTCCGTAACTACGTCACACGAACTTGGACTGCCGGGGCTTGACGACTATCACAAGCCAACCTTTGCCCCCCAAGGCTGGCTGATACTTGCTTTCCTGGGTCGCGCGGTTTTCAGACGACTGATTTCCCATCGGATACCCTCGGCGGCGGCGATCACCGCAGTCCTTGCTCAGGTTGCCTCTCTTACGTCAGGTCCAGCAGGTCGGTAGTCCTCTTCCGGGCCGCCTCTCCGGATGTCCTTCGGCTACGTTTTTGTTGGTGGTACTGCGACTCTTGAAGAACCGGCCTAGCGCCTCCATCAGTTCGTCGGCCAGGGGCTTGGTCATGTCGGCTTAGGCTTGTTCGTCGACGTCCACCTGACGCACCCGCGCGCGCATTCTAGATACCTGCTTTGCCGTCTCGAACTCAAGTGCGTGGCTCAGCGCATCTGCCAGGGTCTTATTGCGCGCGAGTCGCAGCGCCTGTTGAGTGTCCGGGTCCCGTAGCCCGTCGGTGAAGGTCTGCGTCGCAATCTGTTCTAGAAAGTCGGCCGGCGCTGTTGGATAGGCGAGCCTTACGAGGCGTACGATGTCCATCTCGAACTCCTGCAGGGTTTCCGCATTCTTCTGTACCCGGGTCCGGAGCTGCATCTGGTAGGCCTGCTGAAGATGACTATCTCCATATCGGGACTCCATATGGGCGATCAGTGAAGCGTAGTCCTGGTATCCAGTCGGGATGGCCTGAAGGAAGTTGAGGGCGTCACCTCTCTGCGCTACAATGAGAGCTGTAGCCTTTTCTGTGTTGTTCCAGTTGTTTATGGAACAGGCTGCCTCGAACTGACGTAAATAGGTGCTCCACGGGACCTTTCCGTCGAAGGTTGGGGGCGTCACTCTGCTCTGTCCCGTTCCTGATATTCCCGGTGTACCTGTGGGCGGGCGTCGGCGCAGCACGGCAACTTCCTCTTGAAGAGCGTTGAATCTCGCTTCCATCCCCGTCGACGGGCGTTGGTTCAGCTCAGCAATTTCCTTTTGTAAAGCGTTGAATTTCTCTTCCAACCCCGTCAGTGGGCGTTGGCGCAGTTCGGCTACTTCCTCTTTTAAGGCGTCGAACTTCTTTTCTACTGCTGTGACTTCCTCACGTAGGCCCTGGCAGACGGTGTTGACTTCCTGACGCAGACCCTGTTAATATTTATTTTGACTTTCCTGTAATTTCGTCAACAGACACTCTTCCAGATTTTTCTGGCCATCCAGAAATTTGGCGGTTAGGTCCTCTGCTAGCTTTTTCTGGCCGTCTTCTAATTTGGCAGTTAGGTCCTTGGTTAAATTCTTCTGGCCCTCCTCCATCTTCTTCTGGCCGTTTTCCATCTTCTTTTGGCCGGCTTCCATTTTGGTTTCCATGCCATTTAACTTTTCTAGCAATGCTGCCAATTGCGCCTCCATTTTAGCTGTTTGTCTTGTAAAGGGCATGCACTGACAGGAAAATTAGAGAAAATGACCTGCTCGGGTTTTGAACCCAGGACCGTCAGGTGTTGTGCTTGAGTTCGTAATCCGGCTTCTGGCACCACTTGTTACGTGCCACCCCCCTAGTGACACTTTTGTTAACTGGATTACGGTGGGTTGAAGCACAACACAGATTGTTCCTTTAAAGAAATATTTAACTTTATTGCGGCCAGAAAGATACACTACTCATCAGCAAATACAAGCAATTAGAACCTTACTCCAGTTTCCTCAAGTCTCTCCCTTGAGCACTCTTGCTCCTTTCACTTAGTCATGCAGCTAATTCTCCACTAATGAGACCCGTGGAATACCTGCACCGCTTCCTTATGTATACAAACTACAGTTACTTACGATAACCTGCTACACGCTGCTTCGCTGTTCACAAACTGGGAAACAATGTCACTGGATTTCGTAACTCGCACGGCACTTCCCCACAATACCTCTGTCGCTCAGTGAAATCACACTCGCTCAAAACACAGGCAGTCCCCTGTATGCTTCTCACTCCCTCGCTGTCAAGAGAATCAGCTTCACTAGGGGTTTCGCAAGTTACGTCACCACACTTCTGTCGCTCAGGATAAACGCTCGCACTAGCTCGAAAAACAAACACTCACTGCTTGACAGGTCGCTCTTATATAGCAGGCCGGTGACTCAATAAATTCTTCTAGACCCATCCAGGGTTCACGGCTTCTCGAGGCTTCCATCGCTGGCTGGGTCACGAATATTCTGTACCATCCCTTTGTCCTAGTAGACCTGTTGCATAAAGTGCACGCAATACACTGAGGCAGAGCACAGCCCAGCCCTGGGGCAGTTGTGACTCATGCGGCGAGCGATGAAACAAACTCACAGCCGTAACAATACTGTATGTATCAGAATATTCAGAATTAGAATGGACCCACCTGTAGCCGCGATTGCTGTAATAGAATAGACCAATTATCAGCAATAATGCATTGTCCCCATTGTCTTGATCGCGGGCGAAGCCGCGTGTACCTGCTAGTAATAGATATATTTGTGTAAGTATTGATTGGTGTATAATTTAAACTTTTAATAGTTTCTTGTTATTGTTGCTGCTCCTGCTGTTGTGTATGAAATATGCCTAATAATCTGGGTAATTATGATGACCGTACTAGCGTATAGAGACCGGAAAAGTAGCTGCCGTGGTCCAGGTCTACGTATGAACCATTCCGGGATTTACCGGGAGATGAAGTAGGCCACTATTAGTAGAAGCATTTTTAGTCAATCAACACGAGTGTAACCATATAGATTACAGTAGGTGGGGAATTACAATTGATTTCTTAGTGCCTAAAATAAATACACATGAATTATTTATACACTTAATAAAACATTTCTCACACAAACGGGCACCTTAATTGGATGAATACTTTCGTTCGTCAAACGATCATCATAAAATGAGGAGGGCTTGATTCCCACCTGAGCTGTCCTGGAAGTGGCTTTCCACGGTTTCCCCCACTTAT
This sequence comes from Meconema thalassinum, assembly GCA_946902985.2. Lineage (NCBI taxonomy): Eukaryota > Metazoa > Arthropoda > Insecta > Orthoptera > Tettigoniidae > Meconema > Meconema thalassinum. The sequence goes on along the minus strand of OX336390.1, from coordinate 147,034,810 downwards.
ACTTCAAGAAAATACTGGGATGGTTCTTAACTAAAGCCCTGCGTGGATAAACAAAACGTTATCCGCATCCACCCCGCATCCACCCCGCATCCACCCGCATCCACCCCGCATCCAACCCACATACACCCCGCATCCACCCCGCATCCACCCCGCATCCACCCCGCATCCACCCCACATCCACCCCGCATCCACCCCGCATCCACCCCGCATCCACCCCGCATCCGCCCAGCATCCGCCCCGCATCCACCCCACATCCGCCCCACATCCGCCCCGCACCCACCCCACATCCACCCCACATCCACCCCACATCCACCCCGCATCCACCCCGCATCTACCCCGCATCCACCCCGCATCCACCCCACATCCGCCCCACATCCACCCCGCATCCACCCCACATCCGCCCCACATCCACCCCGCATCCACCCGGCATCCACCCCGCATCCACCCCGCATCCACCCCACATCCACCTCACATCCACCCCGCATCCACCCCGCATCCAACCCGCATCCACCCCGCATCCACCCCACATCCACCCCGCATCCACCCCGCATCCGCCCCGCATCCACCCCGCATCCACCCCACATTCGCCCCACATCCGCCCCACATCCATCCCGCATCCACCCCACATCCACCCCACATCCACCCCGCATCCGCCACGCATCCACCCCGCATCCACCCCACATCCGCCCCACATCCGCCCCACATCTGCCCCGTACCCCCACGACTGTTATCCGCATCCGCACTTTTGTTATCTGAATCTACTGGCATTACAATAATATTTTATTTAGATAAAGCAGAAATTACTTCTTCTTCTTTCTCTCCTCAACCTGGCGGTTGGTGGGTAGCATGAATGTCTTCGTCCAAAGGTCTTCTATCCTGAGCCCGCTGTTTGATCATGTGGTACGGAAATCTTCCTCCGATGTCATCAAAGAACTCTGCTCTTGGTCGTCCTCTTCCTGCCATGCCTTCCATTTTCCCTTCAAGCAGTGTGATGCACCATGGTGAATGCCGGAGTAGGTGGCCTATCCAATTATTTCTTCTTTTTTTTTGATTGTTTCTGTCAGATTGATGGTTTCTTCTGCTCTTCTTAGAACCTCTTCATTAGTTAGCCTTAGGGTCCAAGGTATCCGTAGAATTCGTCGCCAGCACCACATATCAAATGCACATTTGAGAAAAAGATCGTTCCCTTAGGCTATGTATGTCATGTGCTATGTTTAATATGAATGTTATACAGACAGAATTTCAACCCTTTCTTGTTCGGAGTGTTAATTATGCTTAATGACATAATTTGAATGAGATTAGCTTACATCATCATCTTACATTTGTCATGAAAGAAAAACATAACGGGAAAATATGTTGACCTAAGTCATAAACATCCGGGTTCTAATAATGATATTCAACAAGTTCATATTGTATTCTAAAAACTATCCGCAAATTTACTCCAAACATTACCTGCTATCCGCACAACCATGCAAACTGTATCCGCATGGCGAAATGTTTATCCGTGGATATCCGCATCCGCGCAGGGCTTAATTCATAACTAAAGACCACGGCTGCCTCCTTCCCGATTCTATCCCCAATTTACAAATTCACACTCTAGTACAGTGCTCACAATAGCATAGGCTATTACACAAATTCCACACACATCCATAAATACAAAAAGCTATATGACCGCGATGTCACAGCCTCTAAAAAAGCAACAACAATAATTATATCATAGCTTGCCACGGTGGGTGTGTGGTTATAGTGTCGGACTACCAACCCCCAAGCTTGCAGGTTCGCTCCTGACCATGGTAAGAGATTTTTTGAAAGGCGACAAAAATCACGATACTCATGTCATACGTTGTTGGCATGTTAAAGAACCCATTTGAATTCAGTAGGTCGTGTTCATAATGGAAAAATTAGTCTCGGGATTTTCCGCCAACACAAAGTTCCTCATTTCTCTACTAGAAAGCAGTATAGCGTCAAGGAGCCTAGATATCTAAACTCCTTGATATTTATAGCGCTCCAAGGAGCATTAAATTCGACACGCAAGCTGCCCTCTGGGTGCCAATTAACAAAGCTTGCACCCGGTCCCCGAGGCCATACGATATTACAGTATTATTATTATTATTATTATTATTATTATTATTATTATTATTATTATTATTATATCATGCTTTTCCGTGTAGCGAAGAAAATGTACGTTTTTCATTAAAACCTCTCATGAGGCTTTCGTCAAGAAGGGCATTCGGTCTTGTAAACCACTGTCACATTGGAACTTGTCACAACTCATCACCAGCCGTGTATTAAACGTGAATAATAACGGGTAGAATTGCATACAAAAACTGAGTATCTATTTTCGTGAAGGACTCACTATGAAGAAGATTGTCTGTTTGATTATCCTTGGCCGCTTAGCTGTGAAGTGCCAATGTGTCATCCAGCCTCCTACACGTGAGTAATCGGATATGAGTGGCGTCTGCCGTATCATAGCTGGCGCCATCCCCTCCAAGAGGGTGTTAAACCGTTCTTGACGTTTAAATATTTTTAAAGGGAAGAATGCTTGCTCGTCTCGGCAGGGAATCAAAACAATTTACAAGTTGCTCAATATTTGCTGACCACGAAACAATGAACTTAACTGTGACCATAGGTCCTTTAAGCTATTAGGTCATAAGTAGGGTTTGGAAGTTTAATACCTAAAGAAATACAAAATATGCAAGCATATATGCCCTAAAAAGTAGCTAAATATGACCTAAAAAATATAAAATAAAACCTAAAAACCTATGACATTCTATTGAAAGGTGGAAGCACACTATCGTCATGTTCCGTGACCTCATACGTACAGTGTCGCAATCTAACTTGTCCAGAAACATGTGCTAAAAAGCGTCCGTAGAGAAGCGCCTTCTTGGAATCAATCTGCTCCGGGAAAAGAAAGAAAAATATATCTACTACACCATTCGGAAATCCTGTGTTTGAAACTCGACGCACATAACACGTACCTTGTTAACGACGCCCCTATTTAAACAAAAATGCTGACATTATAACCAAATATGACCTTATACCACTAAAATGTGACCAAATATGATCTAAACAATAAAAATGGCTGAAATATGCATTAATAGGCAACATCAAATTGCTTTAAACGTGGTCAGGGACCCTCATTCAAGCTTATTTTTCAGATTTCGGGAAAAATGAGCTCAGGAAAAAATATGACTTTCCCTTAACATCCGAACCTTAGTCATAAGTAAGGATAACTTTGAAGTAATTCCTCAGTTCTGCCTGTTTGACAGCTGATCTGACTGAAAGTTGCAGTATCATTAGGTCATGTTGAGTAAATTGACTACAATCCATTATATCGCTCTTGTTAGGACCAATGGGTATACCTCAAAAGAATACCAAACCTGAGAGTATGCAAATGTTTGGTAGGGATTTGACATAACATTGTTTTTACAAAAGGGTTTAAGTCAATTCTGAATACTCTGACTGTTAGTGCAAAAGGACCTATAAGTCAAAATAATACCAAAACTGAGATTATGCAATTGTTTAGTAGAAAACGGACATAACTTTGTTTTTACAAAAGGGTTTAAGTCAATTCAGAATACTCTGACTGTTCGTGCAAAGGGATATAAGTTACAAGAATTCCAAAACATAGATTATGCAATTGTTTGGTAGGGAAGAGTCATATCCTACTCTTGGTATTCTTTTGACACCCTTTTTCCCTAACAAGAGCGGTTAATGTAGTAGCGGTTTATGTTATGTTGCATAGGTGAAGAAACTTCCTTTCCTTGCCTTGAGAGTGGAATGCCGTGCCAAGTTAGATCAATTGATGGAGTATTAGCGGTCAAATTCAAATGTTTTACTCTCTTACATAATATCTACAGCATTAGTGTTCACAGAAAGGCTCGCTGGAATACTTTGGAAAAACCAGCGTATTTTTATGAGCCGCTTGTAGGAGAGGTATCTCGAACTTATCTCTCATCCCTCCATAAGATCACTGCACTAGTTTATCGACCTTGCCGTCTTTATTTTTCGCGTGAAGAGGCGGGTTATGCATTCTTGCACCCTCCGTGTGATGCCTCCAACATGCAATTAGTTATACGATGGAAAGTTTAGATGGGATAGACTTTCAAGACATGCTTTCTGCCTTTCTCAGTATGTTACACAAACTCAAATCATCGTTTAGACCTAGTCTTATAACTTCAAATATGTGAGAGATTCCTTTAAGATGCTCAAAATCACGCCAGTGCTGAAGATGATCATAGGAACTGTCCTGACTTGTGCCATGTGACGTTGCTTCCGGATCAGTTCTGAAGAGCTCTCTGTATTTTGACAGATTTTTCACATGTTTTGTTAGCACGTTACCACAGTTTGGGATTGCCACATCTACGGAGATGGCGTGCCTCATGCAGAGCCATATCAGGTCTGTTGATTGATCTGTCAATGCAGTATGATCCCGGTAGAAGGTAAAGTTGCCATTTTCTAGCACACTTTCTGGGGCATATTGATTATATATATATAATTCGTTGAGGCCATCTAGGACCACGTTAAGTCTTGCTTCACTTGGCAATTTGTTTCGCCTTCCTCTGAGCCCAGAATTCCCTCATTCTCTGTGAGTGGGCCATCTTGCGCTCCGCTGTCCAGGTGGTACCGTGTCTTCCTTTCGGGTTCGATGTCTCGTCTCGGGTTAGCCCATTAGTCAGTATCTTTTTGCGGAAGAGATCTCTATTGAAGGCGTTGTCGGGTTTTTGATGCAGTATTTAGAGGTCGACTTTGGTATTCATAAACCAGGGCATTGTGGTTTTGGGTTTGGAGTCAAAGAAATGAAAAATCTGTTTAGTCAGCCTGTTTCGGTCCATTCGTTTGAGATGACCGTAATACCGTGCCCGCCTTTTACGAATCGATTCTGAAATTTTCTCTATATCACTGTAGACTTCTTTGTTGGATTTTTTTTATAGTGGATACCATTCTTGTAATTTGATCCCATCATACCTCTGACGATTTTGCGCTCTTTTTTCTCCAGTTCTTCAAGGAGTCCTTTATTAGCATTTAGGGATAGGGTTTCGGCTGCATACATAACTACTGGTTTCAGAACAGTTTCATAATGACGTAGTTTAGTATTTTTGGACAGGCATTTTTTGTTGTATATTGAGCGCGATGTTTGATGGGCTATTTCGAGTTTGCGTACTCGTTCCTTGACTGCTTCTTTGTCCAGTCCACTTTTCATGATGATCTCTCCCAAGTACTTACATTTTTCCACTCTGTTGATCTCTCCGTATTTTGTCTGCAGTTTTGCTGGGACGTCTTTGATGTTAGTCATTACTTCTGTTTTTTCGAATGATATCTGCAAGCCAGTTTGTTCAGCGATTTCTTTTAAAAGGTCGATTTGCATCCTACCAGTTTCTACCTCGTTCGACAGAATGGCGGTCATCAGCGAATGCTAGACAGTCGACTATGATCCCCTTGGATTTTGCTCCCATTCTCAGAGGGCTATACTCAGTTTCTAATAATCTTGTTCGCCAGGTCCGAATGACTTTTTCGAGAACGCAGTTGAACAGCATTGGAGAGAGCCCGTCACCTTGTCTGACTCCCGTTTTGACCTCGAAGGTATCCGACAGACATCCCAGGAACTTTAGTTTCGATTTTGTTTCAGTTAGGGTGGCTCTAATTAATGCCAGCAGTTTCAGGTCAACCCCGAATACGTTGAGGATGTTCAACAGAACTTCGCCGTCTATGGAATCGTAAGCCTTCTTTAAGTCCACGAAGACTGAAACGTACGATTTGGACCTGAGATTGCAATATCTAATGATCGTTTTGAGGTTGTGGATCTGTTCGGCAGTTGAACGACCCTTTCTGAATCCCCCTTGGTATTATCCCATTTGATGCTCGACTTCGGCTTCTAATCGCTCCAGGATAGCAAGTGAGAGAATTTTGTATGTTACCGATAGGAGGGATATTCCTCTGTAGTTGTTGACATTTTTCATGCTGCCTTTCCTGTGTAACGGATGGATCAAGGCCGTTTTCCAATCATCTGGTAGAATTTCATTTTTCCAAATTTGTTCTATTTGCTTCTGCAAGATTTCAACTGCTTCTTCGGGAGCATATTTCCAAAGTTCTGCAACTACAGAGTCTTCCCCGGGCGCGTTGTTGTTTTTCAGTCGAGCAATGTGACGCTTTATTTCGTCTTTGTTGGGTGGTCTTGATTTTGGGCATCTGCGAATGGGTTCCTCGGTCTTGATGGGATTTTTGTGTTGATCGCAATTTAGTAAATTCTTAAAGTAATCAGCTAGGATGGTACAATTTTCTTCATTTGAGGTCGCCAGTGTACCGTCCTTCCGCTGAAAGCATAACGACGGAGGTTTATAACCCGTAAGTATCCTTTTGAACGTTCCGTAGTACTCTCTGGTGTTGTTTCTTTTAAAGTCTTGGTCGATCTTCTCAATAAGTGACTTTTCATATTTACGTTTCTCAGCTCGGATCACTTTAGCTGTCTGGGCTCGTTGGGCTTTGTAGGTTTCCCAATCAGTTTGCGATTTTGTTGAGTAATATTGTTTCCATGCATCGAGCCTTTTCTTGAGAACTGAAACACATGTATCATTCCACCAGGCATGTTTCTTGCTTCTTTTAATTTCAGCAATTTCCTTGGCAGCCTCGATCAGGCGTTTTTTTGTGTTGTTTAAGTCACAGTCGATTGGTCGAGCCTTTTCCTGGAATTCGGTTGCATTCAGTTTGAGTTTATCAGTGTAGAAGCGAATAATTTGTTTGGGCGTCTTGTTGGTGTTTGCAGGGACCGGTTTGAATTTAATTATGGACATATAGTGGTCTGAAGCCACGTTTATGCCTTTTTAACCTTAACATTCATAATCTCAGGACTGTTTTTCCGAGAGATCGCGACGTGATCTATTTGAAACTCTCCGATGGCGTCGACAGGAGATCGCCATGTTGTCTGCTTTCTGGGAAGATGGCGAAAGTGTGTCGACATGATCTGCAAGTTATGGTTTTCGCAAATGGAGACCGATCTCTCACCATTTTGATTGGTTCTTTTGTGGGCAGGATAGTTTCCAATGATTTTCCTATACTTGTGTTCTCGACCAAGTTGAGCATTGAAGTCCCCCATAAGAAGTTTAACATGGTGTTTAGGAATTTTGGCGAGCTTTTCATCCAGTAGGTCCCAAAAGTTATCCACTTCGTCCGGGTCAGATCTGTTCTTGTCATTTGTGGGGGCATGTGCGTTAACTAGGCTGTAGGTTTTGTTGGCGCATTTGATTGTTAATATGGATAATCGGTCATTAACTGGCTCAAAATTTGCGACTGACTTAAGGATTCTGGTTCTCACAGCAAACGCTGTACCAAGCATCACAGATCCATTGAGGACCCTCTTTTGAGCTCTGCTCTTGAAATAGCGGTAACCTTCAGATTCGAAAGTCTCTTCGTCTGGGTAACGTGTTTCTTGTAGGGTAATGATACATATCTGATTTTCATGTAGTGCGTCGGTGAGAGTTTTCAGTTTGCCAATTTGTGTAAGGGTGTTAATGTTGAACGTTGCTAGAAAGGCTTTTGATTTGATTCTGAGTTTCTGACTGGTTGGGATACACCGAGACGCTCCGACTCGTCTCTCGCATGATGCCGAGTCTCTCCCAGAATCTGAATGAGACTCGTGCGTCGCAGGTGTCACGACGAGGGATTTATCCGAAGACTTACCCCCTGGGGTAAAAGAAATGTTGAAATGTTTTGCCATCATGCTCACTTGACTTGAGTTTGTTTTGGACGCATACGCATCCATGTTGCATCTAAGGTTGTTAGCCCTAGAGGTTGCCTCAATGTGTTTTCTGGCTTCTCTATACTACCAAGGCTTCAAGCCTGGGAGTCCTCCAGCACTGATCGGTTCGTCGACCCAGCTTCCCGCTGGGATGGAGAGAAGGAATGAAGGAAGGAAGGAAGAACGGAATTAAGGAAGGATGGAAGGAAGGAAGGAAGAAAGGAATTAAGGAAGGAAGGAATGAATGAAGGAAGGATGGAAGGAAGGAAGGAATCAAGGAAGGATGGAAGGAAGGAAGGACGCTTGTTTTCAAACGAGTCTAATAATTTCACGATCATGAGGTACAGAACGTTATTTTTCCTTTAAATCCAAACTACCGAACGAGACATTTTACCTTTATAATATCACATGCATTTACCTGGTTTTGAACCTGCTCTAGCTGGATGAGATTTGCTTTTGTTAACTCATTGAAGGGTTTGGGTCACCTTGGCCATCAACAATATAAAATGAAGATTTTGTACGAAATAAGCCACGGAATTTTTATTGGAATCACAAATCTCCGTCGTAGAATGAACTAATCTTCTCTCAATACATATCAATTGGGCTGATTATAGAACCACTAAAGGCAAATCTGTATTCATTGTCCGAGTTTATGCGCTTATACGTAATATTTAGCCAGAATACTGTCCTCTCTCTCAGGTTTCAATTATTATATTTGTTCGCTATTTCCACATTTTGACGTCCACTAATACCCTGGCATTCATTGCAAATGCAGATTCAAGAGTAATACAGTTATTCTACTTAACGGGATAACTGGAGCAATTATTGAAGTTACAGCATGGACGAATGTAATGGGTGTTGACTAAGCACAGGCGGTGCAATCAATTATCAGACTTGGTATCACATGCAAATGAACAGTGTCAGCATATTTGATCCATGATTGACGTCAATCATTTCGGTTAGATTCCGTGAAACAGATTTTATTTCTCATTCATTCCTGTTGTTGTTGTTGATGATTTATTAAGGGGCTTTGCGATATCGGGGTAATTCATTTAAGTGTACTTGGGTGTGTGTACATTTGTAATTGAGGCTAGGATTTGGAAGGGCGCAGCTATGGCCTAGATTTGGGAACCATCCAGGCATTTGCCTAGGGCAACTGAGGTGGGAATCGAACACATGTTTCCTCAGATTACTCATACTACTGAATGTTGTTTAGTCTTACTATCAGGACACCTTGTTGCGTAGTGGCTAGCATTCTTGGCTGTCACCGTGGAGGTCCGGGTTCGATCCTCGCCTCTGCCAAGGAATGTAATTCTGGTCTGAGGGCTGGAACGGGGTACACTCAGCCTCGTGAGGCAAATCAGGAAGTGGTTTTCCGTGGTTTCGCACTTCTACTCCAGGCAAACGTGGGGATGGTACCTAACTTAAGGCCACGACCGCTTCCTACCCAAGTCCTACGTCAATTACAAATACACACACTCTTACAGACATCAAAGTGACACAGGTTATCAGACAGATTCTATACATACCCAAGTACACGGGGATATATGGCGTCAATGTCGCAGAGTCCCTAAAAGAATGAACAACAAGAGTCTTACTATTAAAGATTTAAGAGGTTTCATTATTACGTATATTCATCCATTATTTATTTATTTGTTTATTTATTTATTTATTTATTAGCCTACTTTCGATTTTTGCAAAAAAATGAAAGTAGACTTATGAGATCAACACAGGGCGAAAAAAGTGTGTCTGTCTGTGTGTGTGTGTGTGTGTATGTGTGTGTGTGTAAGTCTGTATGTGTGTGTGTGTGAGTGTGTGTACTCTGAATGTCTGTCCCCCCCTATCAATTCGAACACAGTGAACGCGAATTGAACGAAATTTGGTACAAAGGTAGCACTAGTAAAGGACACCTCAGTGTCATGTTTTATATCGCCGCCATCTTGACGGAAACGTAATGTCGGCCACACAAATGTTCAAAGCTTAAATCAAATTACGACTAACCTAATCATCCGATCTCTACCAAATTTTTCAACAACATACCTTTATGGGGGCAGCATTCTTTGACCAAACTAATAGGTCATCTGCCTAATACTTTGCGGATGGCGGCCATCTTTGTGTGAAAATCGATTCCCCCTATTAATTCGAACACGGTGAAACCGAATGGAACGAAATTTGGTACAGAGGTAGCACTAGCAAAGGGTACCTCAGTGTCATGTCTTATATCGCCGCCATCTTGACGGAAACGTAATGGCGGCCACACAAATGTTCTAAGCTTAAATCAAATTACGACTAACCTAATCAACCGATCTCTACCAAATTTTGCAACAACATACCTTAATTGAGGAAGCATCCTTTAACCAAATTAATAGGTCATCAGCCTAATAGTTTGCGGATGGCGGCCATCTTTGTGTCAAAATAGATTCCCCCTATTAATTCAAACACGGTGAAACCGAATGGAACGAAATTTGGTAAAGAGGTAGCACTAACAAAGGACACTTCAGTGTCATGTATTATATTGCCGCCATCTTGACAGAAACGTAATGGCGGCCACACAAATGTTCAAAGCTTAAATCAAATTACGACTAACATTATCATCCGATCTCTACCAAATTTTGCAACAACATACCTTTATGGAGAAAGCATCCTTTGACCAATCTAATAGGTCATTAGCCTAATAGTTTGCGGATGGTGGCCATCTTTGTGTGAAAATCGATTCCCCCTATTAATTCGAACACGGCGAAACCGAATGGAACGAAATTTGATACAGCGGTAGCACTAGCAAAGGGCACCTCAGTGTCATATTTTATATTGCCGCCATCTTGACGGAAACGTAATGGCGGCCACACAAATGTTCAAAGGTTAAATCAAATTACGATTAACCTAATCATCCTATCTCTACCAAATTTTGCAACAACATACCTTTATGGAGGGAGCATCCTTTGACCAAACTAATAGGTCATCAGCCTAATAGTTTGCGGATGGCGGCCATCTTTGTATCAAAATCGATTACCCCTATTAATTCGAACACGGTTAAACCGAATTAAACAAAGTTTGGTACAGAGGTAGCACTAGCAAAGGGCACCTCAGTGTCATGTTTCATATCGCCGCCGTCTTGACGGAAACGGAATGACGGCCACCCAAATGTTAAAAGCTTGAATCAAATTACGACCATCCTAATAATTTGATCTCTACCAGATTTTGCAACAACATGCCTTTTTGTGGAAAGCATCTTATGACTGACTACAAGGTCATCAGCCCAATAGTTTGCAAATAGCGGCCATGTATGTGTGCAAATCCGTTCCCCAAATCAATTCAAACACGGTGAAACCGAATAGAATGAAATTTTGTACAGAGGTAGTACTAGCAAAGGGCACCACATATTCATGTTTAATATCCCTACAGCACGTTGTATTTCAACAAGTACTACAACCAACATTCAATTATACTTCTTGAAAAGGACAAAGAGTTATAACAATACCCATGCGTGTAGGAGAAAGTAGGCTATAGGTTCTTTACTGAACATCTTGTTTATTTATCATATGTCGTTTAGTGCCGGGAGTGTCCGAGGACATGTTCGGTTCGCCAGAGGCTATAGCTACTTCAAGCGGACACCGATGGGGTGAGCTACAAGTTCCGTTCAATTACAAGTAGTTCCAACTTTCGCTACCAAATATCACTGACACCTAGTGGTGAATGTTGGAACTTTAATGATGCGTTCCAATGAAATCTAACCAAAAATTTAGCTTCACACAAGTTTAGTTAGTGGAAGGATCTTTTACATGCCGCAAATCTATGAAAAGGCACCACCGCGCCGGCTTTACTTCCCCTCCATAGGAAGTCATACTGAAGGAGTTTAACGCTCTTTAAAAAATCCGACGACTTCGGCTAGGTTTGAACCCACGATCTTGGACACAACTGTTCATCGTGCTACCAACTACGCCACTGAGGCCATTCATACCCCTTGACTCAGAGGTGCGCACTGTTACTCCGATGAGTAGCTGCATAAATTCTGGATATCGATGGTTCAGTTTCTAGTGCTGACTGTGGACGTCCTGGGTATGTTTGTTCTACAGATATTCCGCAATCTCTTCATGCTAATTCAGGGTGTTATCTTATTTAAAGTCCGAGGGCAACTACGCTAATCTCTTCCCCTGACAATTACAGTTGCACCCACCGTTACAGCCAGCACAGACACACAGGTTATCAGACAACTTCTAAGCACACCCACGTACACGGGGACGTCCATCAGCTGAAAGCTCCAAAGAGAAAGGATTTATGGGTAATATCTATTGTTTTCTTTGTGTAGAGATAATGCTGTTTCGTACAGTACTTTGCTCCTCTTCTCCCATCATACCATTAATATTCTTTGACATCATAAAGCTTCAACTTACGATACTGATTAATATAGTCGGTAAATATTTGATGGAATATTGACGTCTTATGTGTACTGTAATACGCTTATTGGCTAGAATTAGGGACGCCACTTCCTTAGCATCGCGAAATGCTTGGCCCAGTTGTTCAGACTAATCCCAATGAATAATAAAAGGCTTGCTAAGGAACATAAAGAAGGATCATTGGCGAGAGTGCTCGTCTCTCGCGTCGTTGTAACGTATTCAAAGAAAGAACATGTCAGATCAAATATTATACACAAAGAAATACAGCTAGTGTAAAGGCAAAAGTATAAGGTGGCAGAAAATGAAGTTAATGCAGGGGTAAGATCTCTCTAACTAATAATGGTATTTAGAAAAGCTTCTATACCATAATTTTGCTTCGAACTGGTTCTTTAACACGCAAATAATCTACTGAGGGTGGTTAAGCCAGACGTCCCTTTGCTTTGGGTTGCAATTTAAATTCAATGAATGTTGCCTAAACAGTGTTTGTAAATACTTGTTGTTGTTGTTGAATCTAAGGGCATGGACATCGCGGTAATTTGCACCTTGTGCAGTTTTTCTGACAACCTGTGTTACTTTGGTGGTCGTAGTAGTTTGAATTTGTTATTAGGTCTAGGATTGGGAAGAAAGCAGCCGTGGTCTTAAGTCAGGAACCATCCCAGCATTTGACTGGGAACTTCCATGGCTGAGATGGAAATTGAATCCACTTCTTTTCAGTTTTGTCTTACGAGGCTGAATGTATCCAATCCCAAACCCCAGAGGCAATAGTTTATTGGCACGTAACGAAAATCATACTTGGCAAAATTACCTAGTCCCAGAGTTTCTAATACATCATGGAATTAAATGAGATGTGTAGCACATTTTTATGAGAAAATCTTGATGGCTAAACCAACTGGAGATTCCCAATATATCGGACTCCGGATCAATTCAAAGAATAAATTCTCATTAAGAGGAATTTGACAATAATAATTTTAATAATAATAATAATAATAATAATAATAAATGGTAAATTGTACCCAACGATATGGTGAACATTGAGTATGATAATAATAATAATAATAACAATAATAATAATAATAATAATAATAACTTTCGACAGGGGGAGATGACGGCTGTTGGGTTCTCCTATCTGCGTTGTCGGCTGTAGAATTTTCGGGTGACCCGACATGTGCCCGCCTGTTCAGCATCATGCCACTGGTGGTTCGCCTGCTGTCACGTTCAGCACCAGCTCCAAACGTGCCCCGACGCACATCGGGTAGCGTCCTTTTCCGAGGCTCATTATTCTTTGTCATTTTCTCCATTATCAATGGGTTGAGTTTTATACCTACTGCCAGGATTTCATTTAGGCCGCCCCTAACATGGGGTACAGACGCCTTTCACAGCCGCCCCTAACATGGAGTACAGACGCTGTTGGCTAGTGCTTATGGCGGCACTGACTCGCCTTGACACATTGCTGTGAGGAATAATAGACTTCCTGCAATAATGATTCAAAGTCTTAAAGAGGAAGCAGCAAAAATTCTAGCTTCAGAATCCAACAATGAAAACAAATCCACATTATTGATTCAAGCTGTTCAGGAAGTAACCTGCAGAAATGGCACAGGGGAAGAGGGAATTATTGAACCTACTATCCCTACTAATATCTCGAGTTCTGATGAAACAAGTTCTATTTAACATGTGTTTAAAGAGGCAATGACAGAATTTATGCACTACAGTGGTACAAGTCTATATGCCTACCAGTCAAGCTGATGATGAGGATGTTGAAAAGGTCTACGAAGAAATAGACGAAATTCTGCGGTATATCAAGGGTGATGAAAATGTTATAGTAATGGGAGATTGGAATGCTGTGGTAGGAAAAGGGAGAGAAGGGAAGATAGTAGGAGATTTCGGATTAGGTGAAAGGAATGATCGAGGAAGCAGGTTGGTAGAAATCTGCACCGAGCATGAATTGGTCATAGCTAACACCTTATTCAATAACCACAATAGAAGAATATACACATGGATGAGACCAGGAGATACAGGGCGTTACCAAATCGCCTTCATTATGGTCAAGCAGAGGTTTCGAAACCAGATTTTGGGTTGTAAAACATATCCTGGTGCTGACATAAACTCTGATCACAATCTGGTTGTAATGAAATGCAGATTAAAGTTGAAGAAACTGAAGAAAAGTCAAAAGCCAAAAAGGTGGGCAATAGACAGACTGAAAGAGAAGGATGTAAACGAAAGATTCAAGAAGAGTATAAAGGAAGGACTAATGAAAAACCCTAAACAAACTTCAATTGCAGACGAATGGGCAATTTTGAAGAATGAAATAACAAAATCCGCAGAAGAAAACATTGGTAGGAAAGAAAGAATAGGTAGAAAACCGTGGATCACTCAGGATATACCTGAATTGATGGATGAAAGGCGGAAACACAAGAATGTAAGAGATGAAAAGGGGAAAGCAGAATACAGACGTCTGAGAAATGAGGTTAACAAGAAGTGCAAGGAAGCGAAAGAAGAATGGTTGAAAGAGAAATGTGCAGGTATAGAAAATTGTCTGAAATTAGGAAAAGTAGACACAGCTTATCGAAGGATTAAGAATACTTTTGGGAAAAAGAAGACTAAGTGCTGTAATATTAAGGACACAAATGGAAAACCTCTAACAGATAGGGAAGAAAAGGTTGCGAGATGGAAAGCTTACATAGAGAGTTTGTATAAGGGAAAGGAGATTGAGAATCATGTAATGGAAAGGGAGGAGGAAATTGATGAGGATGCGAAAGGAGATTTAATATTGAGATCAGAATTTGATAGAGCTTTGGAAGACTTAAGCAGGAACAAAGCACCAGGCATAGATGATATACCGATTGAGTTGCTACGCTGCATAGGAGATGAAGGTCTGATCAGGTTATTTCACTTGGTGTGTAGGATTTATGAGACAGGTGAGGTACCCCCTGATTTCAAGAAGAATGTAATCATCCCTATACCAAAGAAAGTGGGAACTGACAGATGTGAAGATTACCGTACAATCAGCTTGATTACTCATGCTTCAAAGATCCTGTCTAGAATAATTTACAAGAGGATTGAAAGCCAGATAGAAACGGAGTTGGGTGAAGACCAGTTTGGTTTCAGGAGAAATGTAGGAACAAGGGAGCTGTACTTAGTCTTAGGCTGATTTTAAAAGGCAGAATAAGGAAAGATAAGAGAACGTTCATGGCTTTTGTAGACTTAGAAAAGGCTTTTGATAACGTTGATTGGACTAAATTGTTTGACATTTTGAAATCAATTGGAATAAAGTACAGGGATAGGAGGGTGATATACAATCTGTACAGAAACCAGACAGCAGTCATTCGAGTTGAAGGACATGAGAGAGAAGCTGGTATTCAGAAAGGTGTAAGGCAAGGCTGCAACTTATCACTCATACTTTTCAATCTTTACATTGAACAAGCAATGAAGGAAATTAGAGAAATATTTAAAGTGGGAGTGAAGATTCAAGGAGAAATAATTTCAACTCTGAGATTTGCTGATGACATCGTCATCTTGGCCGACAAGCCTGAGGATTTGAATGAGTTTTTGAATGGTATGGACTCCGTCTTACGGAAAGAATTCATGATGAAAATAAATAAATGTAAAACAAAAATACTGGAATGCAGCCGAAATAAATCAGAAACCTCTATGGAGATCAAATTGGCAGGTGAAAAGCTGAAGGAAGTAGGAGATTTCTGTTACTTAGGAAGCAGAATAACCAGTGATGGACGAAGCAAAGAGGATATTAAAAGTAGATTGGCTCAGGCAAAGAAAGCATTTCTACAAAAAAGGAATCTGCTGACATCGAAAATAGATTTAGGTATTAGGAAGTCATTTTTGAAAGCCTTTGTCTGGAGCGTGGCGCTCTATGGAAGTGAAACTTGGACTATTGGTGCAGCAGAAAAGAGGAGAATTGAAGTATTTGAAATGTGGTGTTACAGGAGAATGATGAAGATCAGATGGGTAGATAGGGTTACAAACAAAGAGGTATTAAGACGAGTGGGAGAGGAGAGATGTTTCTGGCGACTGCTAATGAAGAGAAGAGATAGGTTGGTAGGACACATACTAAGACACCCAGGAATAGCAAGCTTAGTTATGGAAGGAAGGGTCGAGGACAAAAACTGTAGGGGTAGACCAAGGTTAGAATATGTTAAACAGATTGCCTCCGATGTAGGATGTCGGAACTATGTAGAGATGAAACGATTAGCTCAGGACAGGGAGGCATGGAGAGCTGCATCAAACCAGTCAAAAGACTGAAGACTCAAACAACAACAACAAAGTAGACTATCGACCAAACCTGCCCAAACTCCTAGAAACAGCAAAGAGTAAATCTCTTGTCAGTATGACAAATAATATCCTAAAACAGTATGTGGAAACATCCGATAATCTAGAAAAAACAAACTCTCTTGTATATTGCGCAGCAATGTTCACTGTGATAAGTCTGAACAACCATAAACTAATACCTTTGTCTGGAAGCTTTCGTGGAAAAGGTGCAGATGCAGAATACATTCCACCCTGGCAGCGTCGATTAGAAAATGACATCAAGGAACTGAGGAAAACCATAGGCCAACTAACAGCATATTTAAACAATAAAACTAAACCCAAAACCAATCGAAAGCTGAGAAATATATTCAGAAAAATCAACAGTCATATAAAGGAATATGATCACACAGAAAAAATCGAGGAATACATTGACGACCAAAAGCAAAAATTATGCGCAAAAGCAGCGAGACTCAGGAGGTACAAGGAATCACGAGCGAGGAAAACACAAAACAAACTTTTCTCCAACAATGAAGGTCAGTTCTACAGAATGATCAAACGAAACAAACAATCCATGACAAAAGCAGAACCTCCTAGCACGCAAGAAACGGAAGATTTTTGGAGAAGTGTATGGGCTGCAAAGTCACCGCACAATGAAAATGCAAATTGGATCAACGAAGATCGAAATAGCAATAATGTATATGATGAAATTGATTTTGATACCATTGAAGAACGGCATGTGTCTGATGCTATAAGGAGAACTCAGAATTGGAAAGCGCCGGGAACAGATAAAATTCACAATTATTGGTACAAACATTTCACGTGTGTGCACCAGAAGATAGCCCAGCAATTTACTTACCTCATCCATCATCCAGAGGAATGTCCTGATTTCCTTACTGCTGGAATTACATATCTAATCTCAAAAGAAAGTGGAAATACTAAAGACCCATCAAACCTATCACCTGTCTCCAAACACTTCACAAACTATTTACGTCCATAATTGCGGACGAAATATACAAGTTTCTCGACAAACACAACATTTTGGCTGAGGAACAGAAGGGATGCAAGAAGCTGTCGCAAGGATGCAAAGAACAGATAGTTATTGATTCTGTGATAACACAACAGGCGATACATAATCAAAGGAATCTATATACGGCATACATAGATTACCAGAAAGTATTTGATTCAGTCCCGCATTCATGGCTGAAAGAAATCCTCCATATGTATTAGATTAACCCTGCTGTAATTCACTTCCTGGAGGTCACGATGGATAATTGGAAAACAGTACTGTATACTAAGACAGACAATGAATGTGTCACATCTGACACAATAAAAATTGAGCGTGGTATCTATCAAGGAGACTCGCTAAGCCCATTATGGTTTTGCTTAGCCATCAATCCTCTCTCTAAAATTCTAAAATCCACCGGTTTCGGATTTGATATCAAATACTACAATAGGAAATACAGAATATCCCATCTCCTTTATATGGATGACCTCAAAGTATATGCACACAGTGAGACTCAAATGAATGCCATGCTAAATATAATAGATTCATATTCATCCGATGTCCGAATGACGTTGAGAGTGAAGAAATGCAAGCGTCTGACAATTGAAAGAGGTAAATATGCAACTTCCGAACCACATGAACTACGCAAAGGATCTCTAATTGAAGGAATGACTGAAATAGAAACCTACAAATATCTGGGATTTGTTCAAAATACAACTTTTGATCATAAAAGTATCAAAGAGGAACTCATTGGAAAATATACCACAAGACTAAATCTAGTGCTGCGAACCAATCTATGTGCAAAGAACAAAATTAAAGCTATCAACATATACGCTATACCAACCCTAGTATATTCATTTGGGATTCTGAAATGGTCAGCAACAGAAATGGAAAGCCTGCAGAGAAAAACTAGGACCCTTCTCACTACTTACCGTTTACATCATCCAAACGCCTGTAAAGAAAGGGTCACTCTTCCACGAAATATGGGAGGTCGAGGAGTACTGGATTTACAAATTTTGCCCCAGAACCAAATTAAAACCCTTAGAAGATATTTCTATCAATGGAAGGAAAACAGCATTCTCCATTAAGCCATTGTACTTGCTGATAAACACACTGTATTGAACCTTCGTACACCCTCTGATGATCATATCAGCCAGCCACTACACTTACATGAAAAAGAAAAGGCATGGGGAGAAAATACCCTCCATGGAAAATACTACAGCAACCTATCCCAACAGAGTATTGATAAAAAAGCATCGTGTATGTGGTTACAAAGTGGTCGACTGTTTGGAGAAACAGAGGGATTCGCAATTGCCATCCAAGATCAAGTCATTGCTACAAAAATTACAAGAAATACATCATCAAAGATACCAGTGCAATTTCAGACAAATGCAGACGATGCGCCATTCATCTCGAGACCATTGACCATGTCACTGCAGGTTGCCCAATACTAGCATCAGTTGAATATACAAAGCGGCATAATCAGGTTGCAGGCATCATTCATCAAGCATTCGCACAGAAATATAAATTAACTGGGGAGTATATCCCTTACTACAACTATCATCCACCATCCCTCCTCGAAAATGAACTGTGTAAAATATACTGGGACACTGGTATTGTGACAGATAAAACAATAGATCACAATCGACCAGACATCATAGTAGTAAATAAGGTTGATGGCACTACATTTATAATAGGCATAGCAGTCCCAACGACACCAACATCGAACGTAAACACAATGAAAAAATCTCCAAGTATAGACAGCTTGCAGAGGAAATCAAGAGGATACGGAAGATGAACTGCGTCCGGATAGAGCCTGTAATATTATCAGTCAACGGCCTCATCCCTTACACACTCCACAAGAGTCTGAAGGAATTGGATCCTCCGCCGACCATCTACAAGAGTATGCAGCATTCGGTCCTATTGTCCACATGCAACATTGTGCGATCCTTCCTTGCTAGTGAATGAGTGATAATGAACTCTTATATTTTGTATATACATGATATGTATGCATTATAGTTTGTATTATAGTTGTTATGTATTGTTGTAAAGCACTTGGTTTAACCCGTGCTTTAGAGTAAATAAATAATAATAGAAGAGTGATGTCACGTAATGCAAAATCGAAGCATTACAAAGCCGTTGTCTTCTCAGAAGCTCTATATGTATAAGAAACCATAACTTCAGGAGGCCATTCAAAAATTGCAGACATTGAAAAGTAAGACAGCAAATTTCTTAGAAAAATATTCGGCCGTACCCAAGAAAATGGAATTTGGATCAAAAGAGGAACTACAGATCTCCAGTCTCACAGACATTTTCACAAACACTGTACGCAGGAGAAGGTTGAATATTTTTGGCCACATATTTAGGATGGACAGCAATAGACTAACAAAAAGATTGTTCAATATAATTGATACAAAACATCAACGATAAATTGGCTGGAGGAAACAAGTGTTGGGGACATGAATGAGATGAACATTGGAGAGAACATAATGAAAAATGAAGAGATCTTCAGAACCTCTGTAAACAAGTACACATTTAGGGTGAAATCTAGCAGCAGGACTGGCACAAGAAAGACAGAAGAACACAAGAAGCAACACAGTGAAAGGGAAAAGTCTTCAGGCCAACTAACAAGTTCCAACGCGCTCTATGAATGGGCATAACGAAGAAAGATAGAAAGAAAGAGAGAAAGAAAGAAACAAGGATAGAGAAAAAGAAAGAAAGAACGAATGAAAGAAAGAATCATAGAAAGAAACAAAGAAACAAAGAAAGAAAGAAAGAAAGAAAGAAAGAAAGAAAGAATGAATGAATGAATGAAAGAATGAATGAAAGAAAGATAGAAAAAAGAAAGAATGAAAGAAAGAAAGAAAGGAAGATAGAACGAAAGAAAGAAAGAAAGAAAGAAAGAAAGAAGAAACGAATAGTATTAATTATTTTCAATATGTGAAATTAGGCTTTATTTACTGATTAATTATTAATTATGAATAAGTGTATTATTATTATTATTATTATTATTATTATTATTATTATTATTATTATTATTATTATTATTATTCTTTCCGATGAGGCCTGCTAGGGACCACGAGCCAATTTCAATTCTTCACACTTTGTTGTTTTCTCTTCCGTTCCCTCCAGTACTCCTTCATCCGTTCACTATGCAGCTTCTTTCTGTCCTCGGACCACTTCGCTCCAGGTTTCTTTGACAATCTTCATTGGAATCCTTTCATACGTAAAACCCTTTTTCTAAATATATCTCTGTTCACCGTTTCTTCTTCACTTATATTATTTCTTTCTAAATCTTTCTTTACTTCTTGAATCCAGCTAGTTGTTGCCCTTTTCTCCCAAAGGTACTTGAATATCCTTTTTGTTAATTCTGTAAATATGTCCAAAAAATTGCAATCTCCTTTTTCTTATCGTTTCTGTTATATTTTCTATGTTCCTGTATATTTCATCATTATATCTTAATTTCCATACTACTGCTGTTTTCACTGGGTCTAAAATTTTCCTCATGATTCTCCTTTCTAGTACTTCAAGTTGATCTAATCTATAGTTTAGTACCAGACATTCACTTGCGTATAGACATTCCGGTTTCACCACTGTAGTGTAGTGCCTTATTTTAAGATTTTTAGATAAGCACCTTTTGTTATAAAAATTCTTAGTGATACCATATGCTCTTTACATCTTGTGTACCCTTTCTTCTACCGAAGATTTTTCTAAACCATTTTCTTGAAATATTTCTCCCAGTTATTTGAATTTCTTTACTTTTTCCACTGGGCCAATATCTGTTGCCAAATATTTTGAAGTGTTCTTGATATTTGTAATAACTTTAGTTTTTTTTTTCTACGGAGATTCTCAAGCCTGTTTTGTTGGCTATTTCTTCCAAGAGATTGATTTGTGTTGTTGCACTTGTTATGTTTTCTGACAATATAGCAAAATCGTCTGCAATTTTATTTTATATCATTTTTGTTATACCAAGAAACGTGTCAGTCAAATTTTTTAGCCTATTTTCAATTTTGAAAAAATAGGCTTATGAGATCACCTTTTGTCCGAGTGTGTGTGCGCGCGTGTGTGTGTGTGTGTGTGATTCGTGTGTGTGTCCCCCCCTAATAAAATCTAAACGGCTGGAGTGATTTCAATGAAACTCGGTATGTTCATAGCACTATTCCCGGCGACCTCGACCGTACCCTTCAAATTTTGTTACGTCTCACCAATGCAAAATGGCGGCTGTGCGAAATATTTCACTAGCATTCAATATCTCCGAAACTATTACCGATATCGTCCTGAAATTGTGTAGGGTGATAAAGGGTACTACTAGAAGTTCACCTATGAGACTTTCAAAAACCTGGTGACTACAAAACCAACATGGCGGTCAAGCGAAATTGAGACTTTCAAATAGACTTTTCTCGCGATTTAACTATCCACACGTAATGAAACTTGGTACAGCAAATGTTTATACACATTGTAATGCACTGGAGTCTAATTTAGTTCAATTGTTTACATAACTTAGAAATGGCGGCTGTGTGAAATATTTCACTGACATTCTATATCTCCGAAACTATTACAGATATCACCCTGCAATTTAGTAGGATGATAAAGGGTACTGATACAAGTTTACCTATGTATATTTCATAAACTTGTAAAGTAGAAAACGAACATGGCGACCAAGCGAAGTTGAGACTTTTAATAGACTTTTCTCACGATTTAACCATCCAAACGTAATGAAACTAGGTACAGCAAGTGTTTATACACATAGTAATGCACTGGAGTCTAATTTAGTTCAATTGTTTGCATAACCTCAAAATGGCGGCTGTGCGAAATATTTCACTGACATTCTATATCTCCGAAACTATTACAGATATTACCCTGCAATTTTGTACGGTGATAAAGGGTACTGGTACAAGTTTATCTTTGTATACTTCATAAACTTGTAAAGTAAAAAACGAACATGGCGATCAAGCGAATTTGAAATATTTTAATAGACTTTTCTCGTGATTTAACTCTCTGAGCGCAGTGAAATGTGGTACAGTAAATGATTTTGCAGATTGTAATGCACTGCCATCTAATTTAAATCAATTGTTTACATAACCTCAATATGGCGGCTGTGCGAAATTTTTAAATTAAGTTTTTATTTCTTGTGTCGTAATCATGCGATCGAAGTGAAAGTTTGAATAATGAACCTAGGCAATAATTGTCCTTGAATGGTACATAATTCTATGGCCTATACATATAACAATCCTAAATGGCGAGCTTCCGAAATATTTAGACGGTTCTCAATATCTATGAATCTTTTACAGCAACCAAACTGAATTTTTTTATATTCATAGAGACTATGAACATATGTTCACCTATAGGACTTTCATTAACCTGGTGAGCACAAATCTAACATGGCGGCGACGCGAAGTATAAATATTTAAATGGACGATTCTCGCAAATTAACTAGCCGAGTGCTGTGAAACGTTGCACGTTAAATGCTTATTCAAATGTTGATCCACTGGCATCTAATTTATTTCAATTGTTTGCATAATCACAAGATGGCTGCTGTGCGTAATTTTAAAATCTCGTTTTTACTTCTTGTGTTCTAATCATGCGATTGAAGTTTGAATACCACACGTACACAATAATCTTAATGTAATAGTACAAAAATAAAAATCCAACCTGGCGACAATCTGAAATATTTAGACGGTTCTCAATATCTACGAATCTGTTACAGCAATTAAACTGAAATTTTGTATGTTGTTAGAAGAAATTAACATGAGCAGGATATATGAAAATAGGCTGTATAGTTCTTTACGGAACTACTTGTTTGATCGTGGAATTGGTCGTCGTCGTTTTAACAGGTAGAATATTGAAGTCAGGGGCTCCTTCGAATATAGCATTATCTTGAAGAAAGAACGTGGAAGACTTGTAACCTCTGTAAAAATGAGCGAAGAGAGAGAGATGAACCATTAAATGCGGGAAGATAAGGGACTCCCTAGAACTCCTAGCGTCGGAGTCAGCAGAGTACAATGGCCAAGGGAGACCAAAATCAAAAACGTAGGGCAGGAGCACTTCAAAAGTAACTTCAAGCAATGCAGAATTCAAACATATTCCTTTGTTTACCGTTTGTGATCACGTAAGGGTTTCCGTATCCTATACCGTTATCGTTGGTGGGTCCTACTAGTGACACTATTACATCGCCCAATGCCAAGATAACCAATGGTTGGATAAAAGTAAATATTAGGGTCGCTAGCAAAACGAAAGAGATAACCAGTGTAGGTACATCTACTTTCTTCAACAGGTAACATACAGTACGGTAGTCAAACACCGGACTTGCGGTGACATTGCCTACTAGTTTTGTCACTCTCAGTGAACAAATAATAATTCAATCAACTGCCAACTGGGAGAACATCTACCAGTGACTGCTATTCGTGTCTCAGGAATAAGAGAGTTTCCAATGCGAATGCAATGTGTTCAAATGATATATACCTATATTTTATTAATGCAGGACGGGTTAGGGGAAGAATTTGGGAAGGTAATTGGCCAAGGACCTATTTAAAGGAACCGTCGCGGCATTTTCCTCGTGGTGAAAACCTTTTCCAAGATGGCCGAGGTGGGATTCGAACCCACGCTCTGCCGATGCCAGCGAGGTACGAGGTAGCACGTTAACGCTCTCAGCCACCGCGGCCTGTTATGTATGCCTACCCCTTTTTATTCCCGTTTTAAACAGAGTTGGGAATGAGACCAGATGAAAGCCTTTGTGGCTTGTATTTTTACGACCGGATGCCCTTCCTGATGGCAACCCCATGAGAGGAGTTAATGAGAGACGAAAAGAATGAAACTGGACAAGAAGTTGGAAGAAACTGGCCGTGGCCCATTAGAAGGTACCGTCCCAGCATTTGCTTGAAGTTGCATGGGGAAACCATGGAAAATCATTTCAAGGACGACCGACGGTAGGGTTTGAACCCACAGAGTTGGCCCCATGACCAAGAGCTGCCCGTTAGCAAACATAGCTACTGCTGTCAGAGCAATGTGGTCAAAACATAACTGGCTTTAATATCTGGTTCTTCGGATCTTTTAGACCCTGATCTTTCCTTAGCGTCAGGCAGTATAAAATATTGTGGTTTATCGGATCTAAGTCTGAAATAGAAACTCATTTTGTTGAAGGGTTGAATGGTAGGATGAAATATTCCAGAAATAATGCCATGCCTGTGATGGATACTGATAGCTAATTTGACATTGATCGACCTAGCGTTTCTCGAGTTAAAAAAAAGTTCAAACAGACTGACAAACAAACAAACATTTTATTTTCGCGTTGAGTGCTTTCGACTAGTTTGAAGCACGTGAGTAACTCCAAATCAAGGGATATTCACAAGAAAACAGACAGATTCATTTAATATAGATAGATGAAGTCATCTGGAAATAAACAGGGTATAGTTATGGAAGGCGGAAAAATGACAGACACTCTTGGTCTCACACACTACTGTAGTATCATTGCCATTGAAATTGAACAAAAATTGGCCAAGAAAGGTCAGTATAAAATGGAAGGGAGGATTATAGCACAATTAAAAGTGTAAGTAGTTCCGGACATAGCGAGCAGCTCATAGTTTTTAATCACGTCATTTGAAATGCGAGTTCCTGTGGAGAAATATTATGGCGTAAAACTACAGTATACTGTACATATTTTCCACTAGCCTACTTTGCTCTCACAGGAGTGGTCACATGGCGAAGTGGTAACGTTATAGCCTGCTGTTCCCAATGTTGTGGGATCGGATAACGACACAGTCACAGGGTGCTGTGTCGCTAGATTTGGTTGTAAAATAACGATCCCCTTCTGGATTAAATTCCAGAACCCCGGCGTCTATAATAACCGCAGTAGATATACGGGACGTAAAATCAATAACATAATGATTTTCCCTCAAAAGAAGCCTCTTTGGGGAGGAAGATTTAATGCACTTACTACTACTAATATTAGCCTACAACAACACGGGCTACTGTGGGTTAAATCTTTTATATTGGAGCAATTTAGGCCATCCATCCTCTGGTTTTATTCGGAATTCCATAGAAACAACGTTCTGCCGTCTGGCCGAAAATCGGGGAGTTATACATGGTGACTTGTGACAGAGATTACAACTATATTTTTCTTGGAATCACCAAATGAGGGGAGCGTTATAGCACAGTAACTTATATGTCTGTCTTTTCGCACGTACCGTCGAGTTTCCCCTGAAAATCATGTGGTGTCAGAATAAAACATCCGGTCTAAAATTCCTGGCCACAACCATAATTCGACAGGCTGGCTCCAACGACCTCAATTAATTGGGATATGTTGTTGAATTATTTACGTAATCATCAAACGTGATACCACAGATTTTCTACGAACCAATATTGTACGAGATAGTGTTCAGTCGATTTTTCTGCCCCTCTGAATTCCGACTTCTCCGGCTAGAGACCAAACCCGTGCCTTGGCATCTGTAGGCGTATACTCGACCAGTAATTCATCGAGGAATTGTGTGCATGATAATCTTAGTGGAGCTAGCATTCTAACCTTATCTCAGATAGAGAAGGTGAAGAGCCGAATTCTGCCGGGAAAGTAATGGGGTGTCAAAGGCTGTTACGGCACGGACTCGGCAGTTACCAGTTATGCTGGGCCGTGAAGAGAGGGGTGAAGATGTGCCCATTAAAAGTCCACCTAGAACTAATTTATTTAACAGCGTGGGAGCCCAGAAGTCGTTATTAAATTTTACTACAGAACACTAATTGAGTTTGATAACTAATGTCCGCTCACATTGTTTCAAGCGCTTCCGCATTTAAGTACAGCAACATGTTGAAGGGGTATTATTCCGAGACTATCTTTTATGTTGGCTTGCTAATTGAAATATGTGCCAAATCTTGGCGAATGAGCTATTGTACTCTATAGATAGGATTGAAGAAATTTTTTCTGTTTTGCCTTATTGACAATTGATATTGAAACTTTTCAGTCGGTCGACAAAATATCATCCCAATTACAGAGATACGCGAAAAACGAACCTGGAGAAATACATGTGATTAAAATAATATGCACCGGGTGATTCAGCAGCCCCTTCCAATATCGTTTGCTGCAACCCAACTAACGCGTGTTGGCAGGAAGTTCGATAATTTTCTGCTTGCATCCCGTCTTGTACTAATGCACTGCAAGCATATTCTGCAAACGATACTGAATCTATTATTTAAATTACTCATGATAGTTCCGTATTGACGTACTAAATATTTTTAACAATATTTATACAACCGCCTTAATCAATACATAAACGAAAATAATAATTATTAGAGTTGCTCCTGGTACATGTCTCAGGGATTAATTAACAACATTTTTTATCCCCTTCATCAGCCAAAGAAAATTATGAAGTAGCGTGCACTTAAATATAAGTCTAATAACCATTTATATTTAAGTGCCACGCTATTTCATGATTTTCTTTAGCAAATGAAGGGGACAAAAAATGTTGTTAATACCTGAAACATGTACCAGGGGCAACTCTAATAATAATTCTTTTCGTTTATGTATTGATTAAGGCAGTTGTATAATTATTGTTAAAATTATAACGATACTGAAAACTATTATTTTTGCCTCTATGTGACTACAGACTAATTTGAGGGAAACAGCATAGTTTTCAGTATCTGTATGCTGCCGTTATGGTGCTGTGCATATTATTGTCAAATACATAATGTTCGCTACTAGACATTTGTGTTCCTTTTGAACAACCACTACAGTATGACCAAAATGACGCACGTCTCTAAAATGAATATCAACATTGCGTTTGCTGCTTATCATCGGCTCATAAGCTTGCCATGGTGGGTGAGTGGTTATCGTGCCGGACTATCAACCCCAAACTTGCCATGGTAAGTGACTTTCGAAAGGCGAAAACAATCACAGCACGCATGCCATGCGTTGTTGGCACGTTAAAAACCCATTTGAATTGAGTAGGCCGGGTTCATAGTGGCAAAATTAATCTCGGGATTTTCCGCCAACACAAAAGTTCCTCCTTTCTCTACTAGAAAGCGCTATTGTTTCAAGGAGCTTAAATATCTAACCTCTTTGACTTTCATAGCGCTCCAAGGAACAACAACAAAATTTGACATGCAAGCAGCCCTCTGTGCGTCAAATAACAAAGCTTGCATCCGGCGCCCGAGGCCATACGATACTATTATTATTATTATCGGCTGATGCAATATTGCATTGTTTGCTTATAAATTCATATGAACTAGCTGCATACAAACTTATCCTTCCAAATCCTAATATGTTATAAAAATAATATTAATGAGAGAAATTAAAAATGACTTTCAAGAAATCAATGTAACAAACGATGTTTTACAGAACAGGCATCATTGGTGAACAAACATCATTATGCTGCAAACCCCCAAATGAGAGACACCACAGCATGGACAGTATAAAGGAAAATCAAAGTTAGGGAATGAAGAGATTTTTGGAAGATAAGAAAGCTAATTCACATTCAACTGTGAAGTAGGTTTAATCGCGCTCCTTTGTTGGGCATAACGTCATAAATATAATAATAATAATAATAATAATAATAATGAAAAATTGAAGTAGCGTCCCAAATTACCCAGAACGTATATAACAGAAGATACGTTTTTTTATAAATACCAAAATGTATCACTGCAACACTGCCATGAAGTCGATCTTTCTTTAAAAGTCATAATGCTGCCTTGTTCTCTCTCGGAGATGCGCGCTCGCTGAAAGTGAAAATAGAAAAAGATGCTCCACAGCATACTACACAAAATTGATGTACATCAGAAAATACAAACAAGAAATCTACTCTAAGATAGAGAAGATCATGGACCCAATGTGCAAAATTAGAACTCGACGTTGGACGACTGTCGATGTACCTAACGCGTCTTTATCGATTTAAACTCCAAGACGAAAAACAACAATTACCTGGTACTTGTGTTAATGTCAAGCAAGACTTCAAAGACGTTGGTCTACGATCAGAAGACGCACAATAACGAGACATTTTCAGAATAGGCATCGGGTATATTGAGACGTTCTAAGATGAGAAACGAATAACAGATGGGAAATGGTCAGATGGACGCCGTACTCTACACAGCGAACTAATGAAAACCATCTGGATAAAACGAAGAATGAATACAAGACAGAATATACTGCATAATGTAACTTACCGTAGTCCATAGTTGGCTAATTAGCGAATGGTAAATGCGGCAGAAACCTTATCAAGCATGAAAACTATTGAAATTGAGAAAACGGAAAGGAAGGTCTTCCGGAAAATTCTAGGTCTCAAGAAGCTACCTGGAGATGGATGCAAATTTCAACTGTAGTCAAACCAAGAACTCTATGACAAGTTTGAAGGGATTTCTGTCAGCATGAGAGAGAGGAGGTTGATATCTATAGACATATTAAACGATTGGGGACCGAGAGATTGGCTAACAAAATTCTCAACCTTCAGGAGAAATGGAAGGTGCAACCTCTATGGCTTCAGGAAGTCCAGCAGGACTTAAAAAGGGCAAACATTGGACCGGCCGAAGTCTGGGACAGGACAGGATTCAGAATCAATCTTGCAGGTGTGAAGGATCCCCCCAAAGAAAGACACACGCTTTCAGCCGAAGAACGATTTAGAAGGAGCTAGTGGCTGAATGATCTTTGGCAGGAAGCTAAACGACAAGGAAGAAACATCTTAAAGCAGAAAGCTGAATGGTTTTGTAGTCCATAGGTGGCTGTATCAAATAATAATATTATTATCTGATAATATTTTGCCTTACTATCACTATGTTCCTGACGCCGTTTTGGAAAATGCTAGTCACAAGTTGTTATGGGACCGATCAGTTATTACTGATAAAACCATACCAGCAAACCGGCCAGATATCGTTCTTATGGGCAAGGTGCAGAAGAGAACCTTCCTAATTTATATTGCAGTGCCCAATTCCCATAATCTGCAACAAACTTGCTATGATAAGATCACCAAATATCTGCCCTTGGCTGAGGAGATACGGCAAATGTGGAGACAGGAAAGTGTAGTGGTTCTGCACATAGTAATTTCTTCAACCGGCATCATCCCCAAATCATTGGCTCGCAATCTACAAATATTGGGAGTACATCCTGGTCTACATATCACCATCCAGAAGGCCGTCATCTTGGAGACCTGTTCCATTGTTCGCTCGTTTCTCATGTGTCACCTTAAGAGAATTAGCCATACCGTCTTGCAAACAAGCCGACGATATGTTGATATGTCCCACTTATTTGGTGAAATGAATGTGATAACAATAATAATAATAATAATAATAATAATAATAATAATAAATAAATTAAGAGCATTAAAATAAATAAATAAATTCATAAATAAACAAATAAAGAAATAAAAATAATTAATTAATTAAAGAATTTAAATAAACAAATACATAGACATTAAGTAATAGTGTAAATATTTATTCAGGTGCTGCGTAATCATTGTACAATTTATACAGAATTCTGGTAATGAAATTTATTGAATTCAGCGTAATTATTGTTCAGTTATGAAAACATTGTAGGCTAGTGTGTGTAGCTGTATATAATAATTCCTAATTTATTGATCGTGCTCCTCCATAAATCTCTCCCAGCACTTTGAGGTGGAAACTACTTCTTGAAAGCTTGCTGGTACATCTTGGCAGTGACCTCGCCGACTAGGACAACATACAGACACACACCCCAGGTCTCTATCTAACAGGTGGCTGGTTAAAGCCACACCACACCCAACTGCATGCTCTCAGCCAAATAATAATGCACAACGAAAGAACTTCAGCGTTAGGGGGGAAACTACATTTGCATATTCTGGATATTTTAATGTCAGACTCTGTATTAATTAGCAAGTGATAAGTGGGCTTCATTATTTTCAAAGAAAACTTAGTTGTTATTTCAGTTTAGGGATATCGGGTGTAACGGCCATCAGTCCCGTGTACATGAGCATGAGTCGGATTTGTCTAATAACCAATGTTACTGTGTATGGCTGTAATACAGTAATTAAGGTCGGAGATTATGGCAGGTACCCCGGGACTAGAAATAAGGTATCATCTCTCCATTTGCCCGAGGGAGTATAGAAAACCTTGGGGAGCAATAAATGTCGTAATATGCAAACAAATCGGCACTATTCATGACGTCATAAATTCCACAGTGTTCTTAACTGTAGTCTATTTATTTTCCATTTTATGAAAAAAAAAAAAGGTTTATGAGATGACCTTTTGGCCATGTGTGTGTCTGTATGTGTTTATGTGTGTGTGTAGCCTATGTGTGTGCGTATGTGTGTGTGATGTGTGTGCGTATGTGTGCGTGTGTCCCCTTAATAACTGTTAAACGGCTTGAGAGATATTAATGAAAATCAGTAGAATCATAGTACTTTTCTAACCGACCTCAAACGTGCCCTTCATATTTTGTTACGTCTCACCAATCCAACATGGCGGCTGTGCGAAATATTTCACCGGCAATCTATATCTCCGAAACTATTACCGATATCACTCTGACATTTTGTACGGTGATAAAGGGCACTACTAAAAGTTCACTTATGAGACTTTCAAAAACAAAACGAAAACAAAACGAACATGGCGGCCAGGCGAAATTCAAACATTTAAATAGACTTTTCTCGCGATGTAACCATCGAAACGCAATGATACCTGGTGCAGCAAAAGTTTAAACACATTGTAATGCACTTGCATCTAATTTACTTCAATTGTTTATATAACCTCCTGATGGCGGCTGTGCGAAATATTTCACCGGCATTCTATATCTCCGAAACTATTACTGATGTCACCCTGAAATGTTGTACGTTGATAAAGGGAACTACTAGACGTTCAACTGCGAGACTTCCAATAACCTGTAAAATACAAAACGAACATGGTGGCCAAGCGAAGGTGAAACATTCTAATAGACATTTCTCGCGACTTAACGATCTGAGCGCAGTGAAATAAGGTACTGTAAATGTTTATACACATTGCAATGCACTGCAATCTAGTTTCTGTTCACATAACTTCAAGATGACGGCTGTAGCCTTGGCCTACCAAGCGACTGCTACTCAGCCATTTGGGCAGTAGATTGCGGGGTAACTCGCGGTCAGCTTGACAGATCCCATGGACGCTTAATCTTAGTTTCTTAGGTCGGTACGCTACCGCTCTGATCAAACAGCTTCTCAACTGTCCTCACGAAACTGAGTACACCCTCTTTCAGCCCTCACGACAATTTATGAAATCACCGATGGAGCTGGAAATTGAACCAGGGGCCTCCGGGTGAGAGGCAGGAGCGCTGCCCCCACACCATTGGGCCACTTGTAACAAAGCACACTACTATAAATTCATCCATATTTTAGAAGACACACAGAATTTCTTGCGTCTCAATCATGAAAGAGTTGGTTGATTTGTTCCTTACTCAGTTTAGGAGCTGCGACAACGCGGTCATGTAGTCCCGTGTACTTTGTGTGTCTGTAGAATCTGTCTGATAACCGGTGTTAATTGTGATAGCTGTATTAGTGTTTGTTATCTGTAATTCATGTAAGGACTCCAAACGATCAATTTTAAATAGTTGCTACTTTTGCTACCAAAGTCTACCATCAACGACATGTAGCTGTGACCTTGGCTACTAGATTCCACCGCAACCGGCACCTGCGGTGAACGTTGGGACTTAATAGAGCTTTAATCAAATCTAACCTACAAATTTAGCTTCACACAATTGTAGTTAGTGGAAGGTTCTTTTCCACGCCATAAAT
The DNA here is from genome assembly GCA_946902985.2 of Meconema thalassinum. NCBI lineage: Eukaryota > Metazoa > Arthropoda > Insecta > Orthoptera > Tettigoniidae > Meconema > Meconema thalassinum. The sequence continues at coordinate 147,002,707 of OX336390.1, read as the reverse complement.
CTATGTCATGGGCCCGCCGGCTTTACTTCCCCTTTACTCCCTTTAAATGCTCTTAAAATTCCTACGAGTCCGACCGGGTTTGAACCAGCGATCTTGGACGTAGAAGCTCAGCTTGTTACCAACTACACCACCGAAGCCGCCCCTTTTGAAAGTATGAATATCAAATTGTGCCAAATAATCAAAGTAAGCAGTTTATTTCTGAATCTCGCCTTAGTATTCAATTCGAACTCAGGCAACGCTCCACGGAAGAACCGAGAAATTACACAATTCCGAGCTCTGCCAGTCACCATTCAAAGTACGTTTCCTTACTTACGCCACTGAATTCCTTGTTGATGTTGTTAGAACATCATAGTCATTGCGCCCTTTATGAAAGTTTGTGTGTAGGATTCCCCTGATCATCGGCTTTACGGTAACTGTATACCCGTATATCGTGTGATCAATATCCGCCTGCATCACTGAGCTCATACGACACTTGGTGTTGTTTCATTTGAGGGGCCTTAGACATCGTGGTCATTCAGGGCCATGTACTAGAGTGTGTCTGAAATGATCTCTGATAATCTGTGTTATTTTGAAGACTGTATTATTTTGTGTATTTTTATTCCGGTGAGGATAGGGATGAAGGTGGCCGTGCTCTGGAGTAGAAGTGAAAAACCACGGAGAATACTACTTCCAAAATGGCTGAAGGGGGGGGGGGAATCGAACCCACATTTCCTGAGTTTTGCCTCACGAGACTCTATTCGAGTACCCAGTCCGGATTTAAATAACTTGGGAGAGCCGGGAATTAAACCCGGACCTCCGGGGTTACAGCCAAGAATCCTAGCCACTAAACCAGATATGGGCACATCATACGATAGTAATAGACCTTCTGTCACTCTCACACTGACCACTTAATGTCGAAGTGACTATCATTCATGGTTGTCATCCCTGTGGTCCTGGTTGGATTCCCGGCTCTGCCAAGGAATTTATTTCTGCTCTGATGATTGTAACAGCGTTATCCAGCCACGTGAGGCAGAACTGTGGAAAGATTGTTTCGATTCCCACCTTAGCCTACGTTAGAAGTGGTTTCCTGTGCTTCCCATTCCTTCTCCAGGCAAATGCCCGGTGGGTTCATTAATTTTGACATCGACAGCCACCTCCCTCAATCCTTATCTTAATTACAAATACATACACCACGACAGCCAACACACTAACGCAGGTTATCAAACAAATGCTGACTCGTATCCAAATGCACGGGGCTACACAATCAAGCCCCTTAAATTTATATACAACAGAATCCTGACAGAGCCAGAAATCGAACCCAGGGTACTTATTTATTTAGCGTATGGCTTTTAGAGCCGGGAGTGTCCGAGGACATGTTCGGCTCGCCAGAGGCTCTAGCTGCTTCAAGCTACAAGTTCCGTTCAATTTCAATGTCAGTGACATCTGGAAGCGAAAGTTGTAACTTGAGCGTTTCAACAAGATCTAACCTAGAAATTTAACTTCACACAAGTTTAGTCAGTGGAAGGATCTTTCATATGTCATAAATCTATGACATGGGATCGCTGGCTTTACTTCCCCTCCGCAGGAAGGCATACTGAAGGATTTTAACGCTCTTAAAATTCCGACGATTTCGGCCGGGTTTGAACCCGCGATCTTGGGCACAGCAGTTCAGCATGCTACCAACTACGGCACCGAAGCCGCTCTTATACAGTAGATAAGATACAAAAGCTCTCTATATCACAGGAGTCGGCGTAAATGTTGTGTTACATATTTAAATCCAATACAAATTCGCACACGCACATAAACACACACACACGAAGCCGACCAAGTTGATCATTGTCCCTCAATCAAAATTATTATTCATCGCTGTAATCTCTGCGATATATTCTTATGTTATCGGAGAGTTGATGATTATTGGTAAAAATCTTCTCACACCATTACTGGGCGAAATGTTGGCTCAGAATTGCTGGTCTAGTAGAGTGCAGCCCATTAAGAAGCCCCGGGCTCCTTAGCTATGCAAAGTAGCGAGATAAGGGGAGTGTCACTAGAAATTATGGCAGAAGAAGTCTTAATGGTAACAGCATTAAGTATGTTACGACGAATTACTTGATTACTTTATCTCTAACGTCTTAATAAAACGTTCAAGTTACAAAATGTGTTGATATAAGAATGGATATTAAGATTATCTCATAAGAGATTGAATCCATTGTAAACAACCAAATGAATCACTGATGTACAATACTGTAATTGTTCACTGGAGTTGTATAAATAAAACACGGGAATTAAATCCCTTTAATACAGTAATTATATAATAATAATAACAATAATAATAATACTAAAACAATAGTAATCGATAAATCGATGGTCATTCCAAAATTAAGGAACTGGAAAAGCAGGAGCGAAAAAATCTGCGGAAGATCTACGGAGCAATCAACAGAAACGGCATTTGGATGAAGAGGCCTATTACAGAACTCTATCAAGAGACCAATACGATAACAGACGAAATTAGAAAATGCAAAGCCAAATTTTACATTCCCATCCACAGGATGGCCACCTCTAGATTGCGAAAGAAACTACTTGGTATCATAACACAGAGTAAATGCGGCACGGAATGGCTTAAAGAGGTACTGAGAGACTTACAAGTAATCTGCATAGAAAATGTCGATGACCGAACTGAGTGACAGACGAAAATCGTGAATGTTAAGTTTGAACCAAGGTCATTACCACAACCAGGGGAAAATTGGACAAATGAGAGGAAGAGGGAGCATTCCGCGAGAATGAAGAGATTTTGGGAGGAGCGGAGGAGACACACCTCCAAATGCCATCATGTTATCAAGTTTAATCGCTCTCCTGTAGGGGAATTTTCACTTGAAATGAAAATCCACAGCCTGCTTCCAGTCTCCGACCGGGTCAGGAATGGAATGAGTGAAGCCCCCATCTAGCGGCGAGGATATGGACTGTGCCGGCTGCCGAGACCTGACGCACTCCTCCGGGGCAATGATTAAATGAATGACAGATGAAATGAAATGATAGTGGAGAGTGTTGCTGGAATGAAATTTTGACAGGGAAAACCGGAGTACCCGGAGAAAAACCTGTCTGCCTCCGTTTTGTCCAGCACAGATCTCACATGGAGTGACCGGGATTTGAACCACGGACCCAGCGGTGAGAGGCCAGCGTGCTGCCGCCTAAGCCACGGAGGCTTTCAATTTTCACTTAAATAAATAAAATTAAAAAGAAAAAATAATAATAATAATTCAAAATAATTCCTTGGTACTGCAAGTATAGTACGTAAGGTTTTGTCTCTTCAATGACTTGCTCTGAACATCTTGAGATCCAGTGTTATCATCAGTGTCTTTGGCTCGCAAGGATTCCGACGGTGATTGTTTTGCAATTATATGTACATTACATATATAATAATAATGATAATAATAATAATAATAATAATAACAATGATAAACCCTACCAATAGACATCACAGTCCCTAACTCGCATTAAATCCAACACATTTATGCTGAGAAAGTGACCAAACACATTCCTCTGGCTGAAGAGATCCTACAGATGTGGCGACAGGAAATTGTTACGGTATTGCCTATCATAATCTCATCCACTGGGATCATACCGAAGTCGCTGAAGGTCAACCTCGATAAACTGGGGCTCCACCATAACTTGCATATCAGTATGCAGAAAGCTGTCATTTTAGAGACTTGCCCTATAGTTTGTACGTTTCTCAACCTACCAACGTAGAGAGCTCCACTCCATCTTGCAACAATTTCCGATTACATGACAAATTGCACCCAATGTAATGGTGAACAAATGAATAAGAACAATAATAACAATATTGGTTTAACATATATTTTATCAAGTGAGCCTAGAGAGGCAGTGAGTTGTCCGAATTTACCCCTGAAACGTGACTGAATATAAACAAGTACGATGTTGTCTAATTCAAACACCATTAAATTCCATCAGACTGATCAGAACCCAGTCCCGCTATCTTTATATTTTCAGGCCAACAAAATAATCGACTACGCAACTCAGGTGAACGAAACGCAAAATGTGTCCTGTGCCCATAAACCATTACACAAGGAATTTAAACTAGTGTTATATTATATTGCACTCAAACATTATTTTTTTACATATTTAGTTCCCACTCAATCCAAATATATATTTCAGTGAAAGAAGAAACTCTTTCTGACATTTTCGATTTAATAAGCTACTGAAAGGTTATAAGGAATGAATAGCCAGTATACTGTACATAACGTAGAATGCCGGCCCTTTGGTGTCGGGGCAGCGTGCCTGCATCTCACCCGGAGGCCCCAGGTTCGAATCCCGGCTCCGTCAGGGATTTTAGAAACTAACGCGAGGGTTGGAACGGGCTACCCTCAGCCTCATGAGGACAATTTAGTAGCTGCCTGACAGTGAGGCAGCGCCACGCGTCACCCCAATATCTGCAGCCTAAGTGGCTGGGCAGCGGTCGCTTGGTAGGCCTAGACCCTACATGGGCTGTATTGCCAGTGGTTATTATTATAGATTACGTAGAATTATTTATATTCCTGACCATCTCATGGTCTAGGGCCTAGCATTCTTTGTAGTCACCTTTGGAGTCCAGATTCGTTTCGTGGCTCTGTAAATGAGAATCCACAGCCTGCTTTCAGTCGACTGACCGAGTCAGGGAATGGAATGAATGAAGCCCCCATCTAGCGGCGAGTATATGAATTGTGCCGGCTGCCGAAGCCTGTCGCACTCACCTGGGGCAATGATTAAATGAATGACAGATGAATTGAAATGATAGTGGAAAGTGGTGCTGGAATGAAATTGTGACAGGGAAAAACCAGAGTACCCGGAGAAACAGATGTCTGCCTCCTCTTTGTCCTGGCTCTGTCAAGAAATTTGTAATTCTGGTGTGAGGGTCTGAAGGGGGCACACTCAGGATCTGTAGGCAGAACTGAGAAGAGGTTGGTTCGATTGCCACCTTGAAGCGGTTTCGTACTTCTATTCTAGACAAATGTTGGAATGGCTCCTAACTAAAGGTGACGTCCACCACCTTTCCAATCCTGACCTTAATTCTTTGCCGCAATGTATCCTCATTTTGCCATGCGAAATAAATAAAATTACTACACACATTATTTCAGTTACCACAATTACACAAAGTATCAGACAAATCCTACACACACAAATTACATGGGTCTAAATGACCACGATGTCACCAGCTCCTAAATGAATCAACAGCAATTGTTTATCATCCACATAATTTCGTTTGAATGACCTGATAAAGGATACAATTTCTAATATGTCTGCATTAAAACATTATATAATTGAATGAACTAAAGGATAAGATTTATAATATGTTTTCTTAAAAACATTCTATAATTGAATAAACTATTTTGTACTTACATAAATGCAGTATATCCTTTCATTTAGTCTAATTTAAATGCTGATATTAAATGGATAGTTAAGTAAATTTCCAGTGCTTACAGTAATTCAGTAAACTGTTGTACATTACGTCTTCAATCAAGAGGTCGGCTTATACCATTCTAAATTAAATTTCGTAAACATTCTATGTTCCAATTTATATCGTTTACAAATAATTGAGCTATAGGGCATTATTAATATCATTGCACAAAATATCATTCTGTGCATACTTGTTGTGCCGGCCCCATGGTGTTTGGGTAGCACGCCTGCCTCTCAACCGGAGGCCACGGGTTCGATTCCCGGCTCCGTCAGGGATTTTAGGAACTGACGTGAGGGCTGGAACGGGGTGCAGTCAGCCTCGTGAGGACAATTGAGTAGATGTCTGACAGTGAGGCAGCGTCCCGGTCACAAGAACCAAGATTAACGGCCGAGGGGACCCGATGCGCTGATTACGCGTCACCCGAATATTTGCAGGCCAAATGGCTGGGCAGCGGTCGCTTGGTAGGCCTAGGGTCTTCAAGGTCTGTAGTGCCAGGGATTATTTATTATTATATTACATACTTGTTGTAGTGAAATGTTATGAAATACATATAGTTATCACCCGTTTCTAATATTCTGAAATACATGTTGTATCTGAGTAAGTGAATGATACACAAAATCACAACCTAAGCAAGCTTAACGTTTTACGTGACCATTAGTCTCAAATCAAGTCACAGGACCTCGTATAACTTTGAATTCGCACCACCTAACGTGACATTCCACCTCGTATATCTCACATGTATTAACAGGGAATCGAACACGGTCCACCTTGGAGAGAGACAAGTAGTTTGACTGCTGCAGTATTACGTCCACTCTGATATTTCATATTCTTTGATAATAATTATTGTAGTAAAAGCAGACATTTTATAAACTATGTAATCTCAAACCAATGTACACGTTCAATATTATTTATCGAGTCTTAGGATGAAGTTTAAATAAATAAATAAATAAGTAAATAAATAAATAAATAAATTAAAATGCCAGTTTTCTCCACAGTCATGAAGAGGTATAGCCTGAAAAAGGAATACTTAAATAATGGGGTCCTGAGAAGTGTCACAACGCAGTACGTACTCGTTTGATGCAGTGAAATATTATGGGAAATAAATCACTGTCACACGTTGAATTTCTGATCGATAAACCATGGATTGGAATCTTCCATTCTACAATAATAAGAAAGAACGAGCCATTTCAGGTTACCTAAATAGAAGCTCCATCCATCCTCTTTAGGAAAATATTCCGGCATAGCAGCAGAAATTTTAGCCCAATTATTATTATTATTGTTAAAATTCATTACATGTGTTCTGATGACAGTAACGTTCGCTGTTCAAACCCGTAATTATTGTTAGGACAATAATTTGCTCTAAAGCGCAATGTAAATAATGTGTTAATAGTTAATAATAATACATATTATTCACCTCTGCTGATCGATAAACTAAGAGTTGGAATCATTCATTCTACAATAAGAAGAAAGAACAAGCCAATAGAATGCTGCAGTACTTTTTGTAAATCAATGAGAGAGCTATTTCACAAATGAACTTCAGTTGTTCGATCTATTCAATTCCGTTCATCCTAAACTGATATAAATCATTATATCTCAGAGTATATTTTTAATACCTTATCTTTCATTATTCAGACCTGATGGTTTACCACGACTTACTCCCAACCTTTGTGAAGGTCAAGTAGATTTACTTTTGAAAATTGAATTTAATAGTTCACAATTTCACATGGCAATTAACTCAAAATAGTAATCTGATTTCTGCGTCAAGTTCCAAAAGGTGTCAATTCAATGAAGAGGCGTAATTTATGATTATGTTGATAATATTAATAATAATAATACCAATAATAATAATAATAATAATAATAATAATAATAAAACCTACAGGAACAAACTTGGACGTGGACGGTGATTACGGGACCGTGTTTTGATTGTGAGACTTGTTTCATTTAATATATAGGCCTTACTACTGATACTATTGGCGACACGAATGGGCTGTTTATTTTTCAAAATATTCCCGAACATTTGGCGTAGCTATTATCTAATGTTAATATTTTTAAAGATGAAACTACAGGCCGACTATGAACCTGTCTGTTAACTATTAGCGAGTGAATCTGAAGGTCATTCAGTGAACAATTTCAGGCTTAATCAATGGAAGTCCCAGTCGGTTGGATGTTAGGAGTGCTTCAATGGGCAAGATCCGGTTATTGGATTTACTGGTTCATTTAAATCTCAGGGCAAATTTCCAGCACAACAATATCTCTCAAGACCCATAATAGTGAAATTGGGCGTAAAACTCTGTGATTATTATTTAAAATTCCCGCGCGCGTACTTCAAAATTTACGGGGATAACATTTTAGAAACTTATTTAATACATGGCGGTACGAGTGATGACACACGGGGTAGCAGCATATAAGGATCTTTGCCATGTGTACAAAGTAGGTCCAAGTTAGGGAAGTGTGAGGGCGGACTTACGTGATAAGCAAGTGACGTTCCGCCGCACTAGGAGTTAAAGCGAGCAGTCAGCGCCACTCGGGGCGCCCATTGCCGATGTGCAAGCCAGCCCGGACAAAACTGGCGCGCGACGCCGTGCAGTGAGGTAGGTGAGGACCACGGCACACTGCGCATGCGCGACTCCCTTGTCGAGTAGGCCCGAGAACGTGGCCGAGTGACGGCCCGAACTGACCACACGCCGACTATTTCAAACTCAATTCTCATGATTCTACCACCAAATGAGACAAGATTGGAACCTTATATTTCTAATTGTTGAGTAAGACTTGAAAACAAGTCCTCAGTCCGATTTCGAACCCAAACTTCCTACATTCTGGGCAGGCGCACGTGTCCGACTTCACCATCAAGTCCTCGTGACAAAGGTTGTTGTCCACTTCGTTGCGTAGTGGCTAACATTCTTGACTGTCACTGCGGGTTCGATTCCCGGCTCTGACAAGAAATTTAATTATGGTCTGAGGGCTGGAACGGTTTACACTCAGCTTCGTGAGGCAAAACTGACAAGAGGCGGGTTCGATTCTTACCTCAGCCATCCTTGAAGTGGTTTTCCGTGCTTTCCCACTTTACTGACAAATGCCGGGAGGGTACCTTAACTTAAGGCCACGGCCGCTTACTACCTAAATTCTACCTCAATTACATATAAACACACTAGTACAGACATTACAGTGACACTGGTTATCATACAAGTTCTACACACACCAAGTACAAGGGTCTATATGACCACGATGTCGGGAAGCCTCTAAATAATTCAATAACAACATTCATTTTAGGGCTTGGACCTCGTGGTAATCAGCCCCGTATAGTTGGATGTATTTTGAAATGTATCTGATAAGCTATGTTTTTGTGAATCACTACTAGTGTGAATATTTGCAATTTGTTTATTGTTTGTAAATTCGTTTTAAGTACTTGGGGCATCTTCGGCATCAGCCCCATGTGTTCGGGTGCGTGTTCAATTTTTCTCATAATTGATGATAGTATAGAGGCGGTGGCTTTAAGTTTAGGACCCATGCAGTCATTCCACTAGACTAAAAGTGTGAAACCATGGAATACCATTTTGCCTCACCAGTCTTAGTGTACCCCATTGAAACCCCAAGTTCAGAATTAATTTACACAGCAATGCCAGAAATCGCAGTCAAAACCTTAAGGATTTCACCCAAATACGCAAGATTGAGGACCGCCAATTAATAGTTCCCAACACAAAAGCTTAATTCATTTGATTGATTAAATCTTCTAGTTATTGAAGAATTCATTTATTTTCATCCATAATTAATTAAATACACATTTCATGCATATGGCCATCATGCATTAATTTATTGAAGAAAACAAATAGGATTTCTGAATGATGTCTAACGTGATTGCAAAATATTTCAGCATTCAAGGAAATAGTTGCCCAGGAAATAAAAAGAATTCCTCTCGGCACGCCGGAAGGCAGAGGTAGATTTCTCCGGGCAAAGTTGGGGATAGGCGAAAATAGGCAGAATATGCAGGTTTTCGTAAAAGGATCAGACCTCATTTATTGCGAGAAAGTATTTTATAATTGGAGCTTAATTAACTTTGTTTTTCGTCATTTTATGCATGTGTGTGTTGTGTTTGAGTCTTTTGACTGGTTTGATGCAGCCCTCCATGCCTCCCTGTCCTGAGCTAATCGTTTCATCTCTACATAGCTACCACACCCTACATCTGAAGCAATCTGTTTAACATATTCTAACCTTGGTCTACCCTTATAGTTCTTGTCCTCGACCCTTCTTTCCATAACTAAGCTTGCTATTCCTGGGTGTCTTAGTATGTGTCCAACCAACCTATCTCTTCTCTTCATTAGCAATCGCCAGAAACATCTCTCCTCTCCCACTCGTCTTAATACCTCTTTGTTTGTAACCCTATCTACCCATCGGACTTTCATCATTCTCCTGTAACACCACATTTCAAATGCTTCAATTCTCCTCTTTTCTGCTGCACCAATAGTCCAAGTTTCACTTCCATAGAGCGCCACGGTCCAAACAAAGGCTTTCAAAAATGTTGTCTGGCTGCGTGGCTCAGGGGTAGCGTTCTCGCTTACTGAGCCCAAGGTTGCAGGTTCGAAACCTGGCGCAGTCAGCTGGCATTTGAGGGTGCGCAAATGCGAGGGAGCCGTGTCAGTACATTTACTGGCACGTTAAAGATCCCCTTCGGGGCAAAATTCCGGCACCCCGGCGTCTCTAAAAGCCAGTGTAGTTAAAAGGGACGTAAAACCAATAACATTATTATTATTATCTTTTCAAAAATGACTTCCTAACAACTAAATCTATATTCGTTGTCAGCAGATTCCTTTTTTGTAGAAATGCTTTCTTTGCCTGAGCCAACCTACTTTTAATATCCTCTTTGCTTCGTCCATCACTGGTTATTCTGCTTCCTAAGTAACAGAAGTCTCCTACTTCCTTCAGCTTTTCACCTGTCAATTTGATCTCCATAGAGGTTTCTGATTTTATTTCGGCTGCATTCCAGTATTTTTGTTTTACATTTATTAATTTTCATCATGAATTCTTTCCGTAAGACGGACTCCATACCATTCAAAATCTCATTCAAATCCTCAGGCTTGTCGGCCAAGATGACGATGTCATCAGCAAATCTCAGAGTTGAAATTATGCATATTTTAAACATTTTATTGTCTTATGGGGACGGTAACCTTCTCCTCATTTGGGGTCCATTTTTAGCCTACTTTTCACATTTTGCAAAAATGAGGAAAAAGTAGACTTATGAGATCGATTCGGGAAAATGTGTGTCTGTCCTTCTGTCTGTCTGTGTGTGTGTCTCCCCTATCAACTCCTAAATGGCTGCAGCAATCAAAACCAAATTTAGTATGAGTAAAGATGTGCACCGGAATATCTCACGCCCATATTGGAAAATGATGTCAGTGCTACCAACTGCTGAAAAAGCGCACTAGAAATTTGAGCTCCATGTTGGATATCTTGCAAGGTATGCATGGGAGCTATTCCAAAATTGGCACACATGTAGATAATGCTATTGCAGTCTACTTTCCAATAGGCCATACATGGCAGTGTTGCCAAAATCATTATAAACCTGCTGATAGGTCCAAATTTTAAATGCATATAACTTCTACACTATCAATTGGATTTCAAACAAATTTCGTATGTGGTATGTGTACATAAACAGATATGACTAAGCGTATTCTTAAAAGCCACCAGGGCTGCCAACTGTTAATAAATGCTCACAATTTATTTTATCCAAATACCCATATATCAGAAAGTATGCAAGCCGACAGCGTTAAACTATGCACACGTACCGTATAGTACCTGACCTTCTATATTAATTTGGAGTATTTTATATCCGTCAGTGCTACTAACATAATTCTAAGCCTGCTCAGAGGTCCGACTTTAAATACATGTAACTTCTATACTATCATTTGGATTTCAACCAAATTTCGTGTGTGCTATGTGTACCATGACAGATATGACTATGCCGATTCTTAAGAGTAACCAGGGCTGCCAACTGTTAATAAATACTGTCTCTAGTTTTGTTACCCCAATATCAATATATCAGAAAGTATGCAAGCCAATAGCTCTAAACTTTGCACACGTATAGTACCTGGCATTCTAGATTAATTTGGAGTAACTAATATAGGCCTACGCCAGTGCTACCAATATGATTCTAAGCCTGCTGATACGTCCAATTTTAAAATACATGTTACTTCTATACTAACAAATGGATTTCATCCAAAATTGCCACAACAGGAGATCATAATATTTCAGATAATATCTGACCAACACATGCATGACATTGCTGCCAACATGATTTTACGCGCGCTGATAAATCCAAGGTCTAACTGCATGTAACGTGCATGCTATCCATTGGACTTCAACCAAATTTTGTATTCTGTACCTTAAGAGATGCAACTAACAATAGCCTATATTCAGTCACCAGGGCTACCAACTGTACTGCTCTATTAGGCTACATTATATAAGGTATATTTGAAACTAATTAGGAATTTCGATATTACCAACTTAATTTCGTCATTATTCTAGATAGGTCAATATAGATTGGCAAGAATCTTAAATTTCAAGTAAAGTAGGCTCTTTAGTTCGTCACGGAACTTCTTGTTAAATACATGTAACTTCTATACTATCAGTTGGATTTCAACCAAATTTCGTATGTGCTATGTGTAACATAACAGATATGACTATAAGTATTGTTAAGAGCAATCAGGGCAGCCAACTGTTAATAGATGCAGTCTATATTTTTTTAACCTAAAATCAATATATCAGAAAGTATGCAAGCCAAGAGCTCTATACTTTGAACACGTATAGCACCTGACTTTCTAGATTAATTTGGATAATTAATATAAGTCAGTGCTGCCAACATGATTCTATGCCTGCTGATAGGTTCAATTTTAAAATACATGTAACTTCTATACTAACAAATGGATTTCTTCCAAAATTGGCACAACAAGATATCATAATATTTCAGATTATTTCTGACCAGCACACGCATGGTATTGCTGCCAACATGTTTTTACGCGAGCTGATAGATCCAGTGTCTAACTGCATGTAACGTCCATTGGACTTCAACAAAATTTTGTATTCTGTACCTTAAGAGATGGAAATAAGAATATATTCAGTCACCAGGGCTGCCAACTGTAGAGCTCTATTAGGCTACATTATACAAGGTATGGTTTGAACGAATTAGATATTTCGATATTACCAACTTAATTTCGTCATTATTCTAAATAGGTTCATATACTGTAGAATAATCATAGGCATGAAAAGTAGGCTGCATAGTTCTTCACGGAACTTCTTGTTATACTTGTGATCACACTGTCCTTATGCAAGGTTTCGACACTGATGTGTAACTATCTAACGGTCTACCGGGTAAGTTAGCTGTGGTCGTTTCAGGGTGGCTGCAGGCAGTCAGTCACATCCGGGAGGCGAGAGGGTTTGAATCCCCCCGCCGACAACCTTGAGGATGGTCTTCTGTGATTTCCCATCATCCCTCCAGGAAAATGCCGGGCTTGGTCCCTAACTATAGGCCACAGCCGCTACCTTCCAACTCCTCGTCCTTACTTTCGGACTTTCCTCCCCAGACAACACTCCACACGTTACGGTACTTGCAGCTCACCCATTGGGTGTCCGCCAAGAAGCAGCTACAAACTGGCGAGCCGAATATGTCCTCGGACACTCCCGGCACTAAAAGCCATACGCTAAAAATAATAAAATAAAAAAATAAAAATAAAAATAAAATATCTAACGGTCTGTTACTTCTTCAAGCAAAATTGTATCTCCCGCAGAGAATTTGGCTGGTTCCTCAGTTTTGGGGCAGCGACAACGCGCTCATGTAGCCCCGTGAACTTTGGGTGTGTGTAGAATCTGTCTGATAAACGGTGTTAATTGTGATGGCTGTATTAGTCTGTAATTCAGGTACGGACTGCAGATGGTCAATTTCAAGTAGTAGCTCCTAATTTTGCTACCAAATACTACCGTCAACGACACCTAGCTATGAACTTGGCTACTAGATGCCACCGTAACCAGCTACTCGCAACGAACGTTGGAACTTCCCCTCCAAAGAAAGGCATACTGAGGGATTTTAGCGTTCTTAGAAAATCCGACGACTTCGGCCGGCTTTCAACCCACGACCTTGGGCATAGAATTTCAGCATGCTACCAGTTACCTCACCGAAGCCGCTTCCCACAGAGTCGGATGGAAAAATGAATGTGATCTCGTGCAATGGTGTTGTCATGGCAACGTCTGATGGCTCATCCCTCATCAATTCAGTAGTGTTGTCATGGCAACCTCTGATGGCACTTTGCATTTTTTTTCTAATTCCGAAATCATTTTGCTCATCCCTTGGCGTAATGGTGGGTCATGTCAAAAATTATTTCAGACAAAAGTTTTAGGTAATTATTAGGCGAATATTGTCCATTTTGTACGGTTTTGATATTGAGCCTATTAAGAGAGATATGATTAATGTTTCCCGAAAAAAAAACACTTTTTCTCACCCCTTTCGTCAATGGTTGGTGCTATCAAAAAACTTTTCAAACATAAATTTTGGGCCTTATCCGACACATAGTATGAAATTTGAATGGATTCGATATTTCAAATATTAAGGGAGTTATAGCGATATTTCACTTTTTCAAAAAAAAAGCCCCTCATTTTCACCCCCTTCGACCGATTGCGCCCATTATCGAACTCGAGCGAGTTTTTAAAGGGATACATATTATGTAAAACATTCAAAGCGATTGGTGCAAAATTACGGCAGTTATCGTGTCCACAAGAAAGTGATATATATATATACTTAAATTATATATAAACTTTGAACTGACGGTTTTGGGGTCTGGGGGATGTGAAACGCGAAGATATGTCGAAATTTTCCGGAAGTCGAAACATGGTAACCACTGCAATAGTTAGCTTTCTAATGAAATCTACATAAAAGACCTCAGAAATAAAAGTCAAATCAAAGACCATAGAAAACAGAATGAATCTATGAAATAACAGAATTTCCAAGAATATCCTATTCTGTTATATTCTATTATATTCTACTAGCATTACCCGTCGCGGCTTCGCCCGCGAATATTCTAGTTGTAAGGAATACACTTAACAAAATCTCAATCATGACTGATTTATCCTTGGTATGAATAATCAGACTTTATCAATTCAGCTACTGGTGCAGTGGTTAGAGGTTTGTCATTCCATCATAGGTATATCACAGACACTGTTAATTTAAGGGCCTTTAAATGTGGTTTTCGGAGACCCTTTATAGTCGGGTGAAAAAGACCTTTCGAACCACACTCACTCGCGAAAATTGCGTGAAAAAATTCTAGAGTTCCCCTTGACCCCCTTAAGCGCATTATACTGTATGTATTGATGAATTTTACAGCTTAATTTGGTTCAGTGATAACCTTATAACCGTCTGGAAACTTTCACAGTAATGCAATAATTGGAATTTCATTGCGTCTTACAGAAATGGATGGACTGTGAAATTCTGTTACCATGTTTACCGTTTGCATTCTTTCATTATTTCATTCTAAATATACATGTTTTTAGGTATTTATTTAATTGCGAGGCATTTAAAGAGTAAGTGAGTGCGTTTCGCTTATGCATTGGGTTATGCTGAACCTGTAGGTACCCCATATGTGTAGGTTGGTGTTAATGGGACTTTATTCTCGGTACAAAACTGAATGGGACCTTAGCAGAATAATATAGGGAGGGATTATATCATATTATATGAAAATGAAAATCCACAGCCTGCTTCCAGTCTCCGACCGGGTCAGGAATGGAATGAATGAAGCCCCTATCTAGCGGCGAGGATATGAACTGTGCCGGCTGCCGAGGCCTGACGCACTCCTCTGGGGCAATGATTAAATGAATGATAGATGAAAGGAAATGATAGTGGAGAGTGTTGCTGGCATGAAATTTTGACAGGGAAAACCGGAGTACCCGGAGAAAAACCTGTCTGCCTCCGTTCTGTCCAGCACAGATCTCACATGGAGTGACCGGGATTTGAACCACGGACTCAGCGGTGAGAGGCCGGCGTGCTGCCGCCTAAGCCACGGAGGCTCCATCATATTATATAATTTTCAATATTTCTAAAAATATACAAGTTATATACTATAGGAAGTGCTCGACGAGGTCACTAAATAAATATATTGTATATTTTTCTTTCACATCGTTTCAGTCGTACAAACATTTTTTTTTTTAGATACCTTGACGCTATCTTTCATTGTGGAATCTCGGAGCACAAGGAGAAAGAAATGTCAACAGAGTGAGCATTCAACTGGAAGTATTGCTGTCGCAGCAAAGTAACATGACCACAACTTGACATTAACCTGTTCTTTACTGCAGCCCAGTCGAACTGAAATGCTAGGGAGGCAGTCATAGCCACCTTGGATAAAACCTTCCGTGCTGTGTCAGTTTTGATTTTGTTGTTGTTAATTCTTTTGACGAGCTGGGTCATCCGCCCAGTATACGTGGATGTGTGTACAATTTGTTAGATAACTTGTGTACTTTAGGTGGTTGAAGTAGTGTTTGGAGCTGTTATTTTATAGTGTCGAGAGTATGGTGGATCCTTCGGGACTTCAAATAAGGTACTGTATGTATGTATGTCTACCCCTTATTATTCCCGTTTTCCAACGGGGTCGGGGATGAGATGCGATGGAAGTCTTTGTGGCGATGGTTTTTACGGCCGGATGCCCTTACTGACGCCAACCTCATGAGAGGAGTTAATGAGAGATGAAATGAATGATGGTGAATGAAACTGGGCAAGGATGTGGAAGAAAGCGGCCGTGGCCTGTCAGAAGGTACCGTCCCAGCATTTGCCTGGTGTTGAAAATGGGAAACCACGGAAAACCATTTCAAGGACGGCCGACGGTGGGGCTTGAACCCACGCGTCTACCAAGTCAGCAGAGAGCCTGGCCCCATGACCTAATGCTGACTTCAAAACTACCCAGGCAAATTACTTGGGTGGAGTGTATTAATACACGGTGAAATCACACTTAGGATAGCCGCTGCTGGCGCCAGGATTCAAACCTCTGTTAACTGGACTTGCTACAGCATCCCCTTCGTGATCGTGGTAAGAGATTTATACCACGCGATAATGCGTCGAACGAGTGTGGCGTGCTGCTCAGTAGTAGCACTCACATGCGGACAGACTGAAAGCTGAAATGTCCTTGTTGTCGAATGAGGGATTGGTTTTTTCAATACGTTCAGTTAAGAGTAACAATACAAATCGCACAGACGGCGTTCAACTCTATAAAGTGCAAACTTGAGGTACAATTATTTCGGCCAAATGTTCATTTCTACTCTCTTGTATAAAGATTCATTTACTCAATCCTTGATGGTGTTTGGTTCTGGCAAACCTTTCGTTTCTATAAAATGTAATATTACAATGGAGAGAGTGAATCAGTTAACAAAACTCCTGGAATAAAATGCTTTGTGTATGGGATGATAATGCTGAATGCATGAATTCTGAAAACCATTTTAAGACACAAATCTGACTAACAGAGTCTATTGTTAATCGTGTTAGAAAACTTTCTTCTCCTTAGAGTAATTCAGTCTGATGACTGGTTTGCCATTGCGACGAGTCTTCCCCAACTGGGTCAATCTTGAGCTGTACGTTTGACGTTTGCATAGCTCCTGCATCCTGAGTTCCCAAGAAATGTCATCATGAATATCTTTCTTGGTCTTCCACGAGAGCGTTTTACTGGTATTTTACAATCCAATATTTCCGACAACACATTCCTATGTCGAAGCCTATGTCCCATCCACAAACGTTATCTCTTCCTAATCTGACTCATCAGCTGTCTCCTTTCTTCAACAATGTTCAATACCTCAGTGTTAACCGGGTGAGTTAGCCGAGGTCGTTGCGGCATGACTGTTGGCAGTCGCCCACTTCCGGGAGGCGAGGAGGTTCGAATCCCCCCGCCGGCAACCTTGAAGGTGGTCTTCTGTGGTTTCCCATCTTCCTTCCAGGCAAATGCCGGGGTTGGTTCCTAACTATAGGCCACAGCCGCTACCTTCCAACTCCTCGACCCTCCCATCCAACATTCCTCCCCAACGGTACTTGTAGCTCACCCATTGGGTGTCCGTCTCGAAGCAGCTACAAAACTGGCGAGCCGAACATGTCCTAGGACACTCCCGGCACTAAAAAGCCATACGCTAAAAAAAAGAAAGAAAATAAAAGCCTCAGAATTAGTCTTCTTGTCCACCCAACTTATCCGTTGTAGCCAACGTCAACACCACATCTCAAAGGCTTCTAGCTTCTTAATATCGCACTTGGTTAACGTCCAGGTCTCAGGACAATACAACGCAACAGACCAAACATAGGATTTAATTATTCTTTTTCATAAGCTAAGGGGAAGCCTCCGTGGCTTAGGCGGCAGCACGCCGGCCTCTCCCCGCTGAGTCCGTGGTTCAAATCCCGGTCACTCCTTGTGGGATCTGTGCTGGACAAAACGGAGGCAGACAGGTTTTTCTCCGGGTACTCCGGTTTTCCCTGTCAAAATTTCATTCCAGCAACACTCTCCACTATCATTTCATTTCATCTGCCATTCATTTAATCATTGCTCCGGAGGAGTGCGTCAGGCCTCGGTAGCCGGCACAGTTCATATCCTCGCCGCTAGATGAGGGCTTCATTCATTCCATTCCTGACCCGGTCGGAGACTGGAAGCAGGCTGTGGATTTTCATTTTCATAAGCTAAGGGACATCGTCTCCTGACATAAAAGGGACTGTTTATCTCTGAAGAATACATTAAAGAAAATAAATGTTCACGAACGTTTTACTTCTAAACAGTTCACTATCTACTCATATTTTACTTTCAAAATCATGAGAAACAAAAAATCAACATGGCAGTTCACGAATTCAAAATATTTAAAATTATTTTTCTGTTGACCTTATCATCCGAGCGTAGTAAAAATCGACACAAAGGTTCTTTATTACTAGGTGACGCTAAATATTGTTCAAAAGTTTTCAAAAATGCTAGATGACGGTGGTGCGTAATTGAAAGAGATTTCTATAAACTTTTTCTACCCTATTTAAGCGATCTAAATGAAACTTTTTACAATGAACCATCATAATAATCCATACCTACTGGCACTATATTCCAGTTAGTTAGTCAGTTATTTATTGAGTTTTAAGGGGTGGAAAAGCGAAGTCATCGGCCCCTGAACTGCTAAATACTCTAGCTTACTGTTGATAAATATTATAAAAGCTGTGCACACGACTTTCTTTAAAATGAACTACTGTGATTCTATACGGAATAAACCGTTATTGAAAAAAATCACACTGTACTTTCCATACGTTTTTTTTCAGTTGCGATGGTGATGTCGGTTGTAAGGGGTATAACTACGAGTTCAACTGCGCCATTCTTTTTGTGAAAGTATCGTTAATTATATATTTTACCCAAATTAATTTCTGGAAAGGCTCATCTCTTACTGCTGTTCTATAGGACCAGCATATTATATGATCTACTGTAATACCCCACTAATTAATTATTTAGTGTTGTATTCGTGTATTGTAGATAGCGTCTCATCATTTGCCTTTGCACACACGCTTTCCATTGTGGATTCGGTGTTGATGTGAGTTAGCTTGACAAATATGAAAGGATTGGTTGAACATACGGCAAGAACTAGCGCCATAGTAATTTTTGTATTTTCTAAAATGCTTCAGTGTTTGAATGTTAGTTGGTTAGTTCCTCAGTTTAGGGGCTGCGACAACGCGGTCATGTAACCCCGTGTACTTTAGTTGTGTGTAGAATATGTCTGATAACCGGTGTTAATTGTGATGGCTGTATTAGTGTGTGATACCTGTAATTCAGATGAGGACTGCAGTTGATCAATTTTCAAGTAGTTCCTACCTTTGCTCCCGAATGCTACCGTCAATGACATCTAGCCACGGACTTGGTTACTAAATGCCACCGGCACCTGGTGACGAACGTTGGAACATATAGAGCATTAGGTATAACCTACAAATTCGGCTTCACACAAATTTAGTTAGTGGAAGGTCCTTTACACGCCATAAATATATAACATGGGCCCGCCGAATTTACTTCCCCTCCAAAGGAAGGCAAACTGTGGGATTTTTAATGATCCTAAAAAATCCGACGACTTCGGCGGGTTTGAACCCGCGATCTTGGGCATAGAAGCTCAGCATGCTACCAACTACGCCACCGAAGCCCCCTGTTTGAATTTTGCGTATAGTGTTCAAATTGTGCTATAAATCATCACAATGTACTGTATTTCAAGTTTCAATGCTATCTCGTAAACCACATGGAAAATCAATTAAATCGATGGGAGATACTTAAGATAAATAGGTCATGTAGAATATATTAAACTATGCTTTATTAGTTCTTCTAAAGATATGCTACTGAGGTAAATAACCTTTCATCTCTGCATAAATACAATTGAATCATATCTGGGTAAAACTTATGTCGTAGTCAGATAGTGAAATCCGTCATGTTTTTATTCCTTAGCACTTCATGATGAGCCGGCGTATCTGTAAAAACTGATAGTTGCATTATCTGACGCCCTTCTTTATGACGTGGCGGACCGATTTCGGCAGATGGTGTAATAAATGACTCTACATTGTCATCCAATGCACTTCATGAAGATCCGGTGTTGGCTGATTCGATGAAATGACTGACGTAATGTAGTCGTAAATTAATTTTTGCCGTCATGCACGAACTATTCCAAGAAATAAATTAATGCTTCTTTATAATGGTTATAGGCATTCAAAATTCTTGAATGAAAGGGGCTAGAATTCTTGGTTAATAAGGGTAAACATTCTTTAGTGATTCTGAAAAATTATTGAATGAATCGGAATTTTTCACACTGCTTTATTAAGTTTATATGTCTGTAATAATGTTCAACTCACACCATCTAGTGACAACATTCCAAACCTTGCGGCTTTTTTTTCAGATATGACAAGACAAGAAAGATTGTGTTTTGGAACTTGGTCAATAAATATTATGAAAAAACAATCTGAAATTTTCAATTTTTGTATTTTATTAATTGTCGAAAAACTCCGTTTTTTGCGAATAACGACAAAAAAAGATGCTAAATTTGCGAGCCATCGCATTTTAGCGATATTTCGCGAGTGTTATGGGAGTTGAAACGTGTCATTATATGATATTTTTATATAAAACATGTTGGTTGGTTGGTTCCTCAGTTTAGGGGCTGCGTCAAGGCGGTCATGTAGCCCCGTGTACTCTGGGTGTGTGTAGAATCTGTCTGATAATCGGTATTAATTGTCATGGCTGTATTAGTGTGTGTTATCTGAAGAAATCTTTATTGCATTGCACAACGAATAATATTTCTTTATCCATGCTTCGGGAAATAACATGAGCTTTGACTGTGAATAAGTTATGATATTATTCTGTCACTTTCATTATGTTGTTGAAAATTCCTAAGCTGCAATACAGGGAGAAGCGTACATAAGTGGGAACATTATCCTCACTTATCAATACAGAGGACTCTATTTAGGGCGCTTAGAAAGTATAATTTTTCAACGCTGATCTTTCTGTAAATACGATCGTATTTGATGTACAAATGAAATACATTAATTCGGAGAGCAAGTTATGCAAAATATGAGCGTTGAATAACCATACTTACTGGTAATTGCGTTTTGAAGGTGTTTTATGAGTTGGTATGTATCTCGTTAATTAAATTCTCTTTGCGTAAGAAATAGTAGTTCCTGCCAACAATTGGTAGAAAACCCCTCCAGGGTCTCGCAACTTGCGGGACATGGGTTGACGACCAAGATACTCCAGCTGAGTCCACCTTTGCTTCCAGTTACTTGTGCCGGATCACACTCTTTATTTTTTGTATTGACTTAAAGTGATCAACTCTTATCAGTTCCGACCGCGACGATATTGGGGTGATGGGCATCTAGGGAGTATTTTATTGTCTTGCTTTACATGACCCTTATATTCTCTTTCATTATGCCATTAGAATCCACCACCCTACCTTACTGAGATGTCAGAGGATGTTACAATAAGTCCACTGATCTGGGGGTTTGATTCCCGGCGCTGAGAGTGACTCAGAGAGTGGATTTCCTGGTTCCCTTCTTGTCAAATGCCAGGATAGTGCCTTAGTTCAACCCGGAGCACATAATCTTATTCATAACTCTAACAAATACATCTGTACACAATTCTACAGTCATCAGATACAATTCAACGCATGTAAGCTGTGCTGATGACCAAAAAGTCCCAAAGACCTAAAGGATTTCATAAAAAAACAATTAGTTTCGTGAAGAACTAAATAACTTGTTTTCATATATCCTATTTATGTTAACTGCCTTTATCAACATACAACATTTCAGTTTCATTGCTGTAATAAATTCGTAGATATTGAGAACCATCCAAATATTTCGGATGGTCGCCATGTTGGATTTTTATATTTGTATTTGTTATATTAGAAGACGATTATTACGATTATTCAAACTTTCACTTCGATGCATGATTAGGACACAAGAAATAAAAAGTGTTTTTAAAAATTCCGCACAGCCGCCATCTTGAGGTTATGTAAACAATGGAACTAAATTAAATGTCGGTGCATAACAATGTGTATACAATTTTTGTACCATGTTTCACTGGGCTCGGATGGTTAATTCGGGAGAAAAGTCAATTCAAATGTTCCAACATTGCTTGGCCGCCATGTTCGTTCTGAACTTAACAGGTTTTTAAAGTCAAATAAATGACTCTTTAGTAGTGTCGTTTATCACTGTACATAATTCCAGGGTGATATCAGTAATAGTTTTGGAGATATAGAATGCCGGTGAAATATTTCGCACAGCTGCCATGTTCGATTGGCGAGACGTAATAAAATTTAAAGGGTTGGACTAAATAGTACTACGACCTTACCGAGTTTCATAGGAATCGCTCAAACCGTTTAGATTTTATTAGCGGCGAAAACTCACACGGACGCACACACACACACGCGCGCAAAAGTTTATCTGGTTGGTTGGTTCTTAAGTTTAGGAGCTGCGACAACTTGGTCATATAGCCCCGTGTACTTTGGGTGTGTGAAGAATCTACCTGATAACCGGTGTTAATTGTGATGACTGTATTTGTGTGTGTTATCTGTTTTTTAATTTAAGTACTGCAACTTAGAATGTTTCAAATAGTTCCTACTTTTGCCGCCAAGCGCCACCGTCAACGACTACTAGGCCAAGTTCAGAACTTAGCTACTAGACGCCACCGCAGTCGGCTCTTGGCAAAGAACGTAGAAACCTTAGAGAGTTGTTTACATTCTCAACCTATCCAATTTAGCTTCACACAGGTGCAATTAGTGGAAGGTTCTTTAACAAGACATAAATTTATGACATGGGACTGCCAGCTTTACTTTCCCTCCGATGGAAGGCATACTGAGGGATTGTAACGCTCTTAAAAAATCCGACGGCTTCGGCCGGGTTTGAACCCCACTATCTTGGGCATAGAAGCTCAGCATGCTACCAACTACGCCACCGAAGCCACCAAAAGTTTATCTCAAAAGCCTATTCTTTTTCATAAATGTAAAAAGAATAATAAGAAATTCAATATTTCCTAATACTCTCATTTTCGAATGGGTCAAGTTCATGGTGTCTCCTGCCTTCTACAGTACAATGGGTCCTAAAATAGGCAGGACGTGTGTAGTCCTAACACACTCAAGGGCTCACGTCTGTAGATTACGGAAGCTGACAACCCCAGTTGATTCCTGAACTGGGTTCGTTTTATCCCATTTTCCCATTGACTTTGGGGTGGACTAACTCCTCTTTCCCTATTACTTCCAAATCCCTCACTCATTTATCGAGGGGTGAGGACTTTTATTTCCAATTTCTTTTCATCCAGTAAGATAATATTAAGTTAATAACTATTAGTAGTTGTAGCAGTAACAGTAGTTTTTATACCATTGACATTTGTTATTATACCGCAAAATTGGACACAGATAACCTTGACCACCACCTTTGTACAAAGACAGTTAACGTGTTCGTGATCGGTTGAGTCGCTTTCCTGTCTGTCTACTTTCATCCGACTAAAATTCAATATCTTCACTAAGCCCATGTTCATTATTTCTATCTTTTTAACTCGCATTATACTGTAGGTACCGACAGCATTGGCTCAGCTGGCTAAAGCGCAGCATTAGGTCATGGGGCCAAGCTCTCTGCTGACTCGGTAGACGCGTGGGTTCGAGCCCCACCGTCGGCCGTCCTTGAAATGGTTTTCCGTGGTTTCCCATTTTCAACACCAGGCAAATGCTGGGACGGTACCTTCTGATAGGCCACGGCCGATTCCTTCCACATCCTTGCCCTGTTTCATTCATCCTCATCCATTCCATCTCTCATCCCGACGCGCAGGTCGCCCACGGGCGTCGAATAGAAAGACCTGCACTCGGCCTCTCAGGAGGCCACACGACAAAAAAAAAAAAAAATACTGTAGGTGAACCATTGGGGTAGGACAAATTACCATAGACATTTCAAAATTAATCCAGTCAGTAAATAATAAAGACATTTCAATGTCTTCTTAATTGAGATGTGATTTGTAAGACTCAGCAATCTATGAAGTTAAGGAGGACTGGAATTGGTTTTCATCGTGTCCTCACATTGCCGACTCACTGCAAATGTCGGAACAGGACTGCTTCCTTCCATCTCCTTGCTTAGTTTTCTTCATCCCCATTCATTTTATTATGTCAGTAATTCGTCTGCTGGGGTTGGTGTCTGGAATAGCACCCAACTATGAAAACCATCCGATGAATAGACAATGCAGCTCAGTAAGTTGGATAGCCAACAGGAATATGAACTTCGGGAAATGGTAGCAGTGTTGCCAAATTCACTCAAATCCCAACGTAGGCCTTTCGTGGCGTCATTTTCTGTGGTTTCCCATTTCAAACTCCAGGTAAATGCCAGGATAATACCCTCTAATACACAAAGGTAACCTACATTATAGGTAGGCCCTACAGGCGAAAGATGCAAATGCAGTCACTTGAAGCTATTGGCTTTAGATTCAATCATTCTGCTGCACATCTAAAGCTTTGAAGTTGCCGAAACATTAGGTATTAAGACAGTACTTCTGCTCTTCCGATGCTCCTATTACTATAGGCATCCAAACTTACTGAGCTGTGTCTGTTTTACCGTGTACACATGGGAAGAATGACGAGGTAGAGGTACATACTCTCACTGTCACTGTCAGACAGCAATCACACACAATAGAGTACACTGGGCTCAAGAATAAAAACCTTTTACCTTGTACCTTTGTACCTTGTATACTCCTCTTCTATGACATTGTTGTCCCTGCCCGGAAGAACGAAGGTAACACCCACTTCATTATTACCCTGCTAATCAGTGACCTGGGAAGCTATAGGCACTAAAGAGCAAGCCCATGGTGGCAAGGCTATCTTCATACTCAGAAGACGAGTTTGCTCAAACCTCATCGTAGGTCTTCTTTGCAATGACTTTCTGTGGTTTCCCAGTTTGAATTCCAGGTAAATGCCGGAACGTATCCTCAAATACGCGACGGGCTTTTCCTTCTAACGCGTGTCCCTCTTTCATTCGTTTCATTTCTCATTAACTCCACTCATAATCTTGGCATCAGGAAGGGAATTTGACCGTAAAATCCACTGTAGAAGATAAAATAATCCCACCCCATCCCTAACTTCGTAAAAAGAAATAATAAAGGGCAAAATGCCTAGTATTTCTATCATAAGCCTACTTATAGTTTAATGTTCCTTCTTCGAATGTTAATCTTGAAGAACATAGTAGTAGAAACTACAGCTACATGCTATTTCCTAAATGTCCCTTAATGTGGAGTCGCCCGAATAGCTCCTGGTGACGCCTCAGTGGATTTGCATAAACTGGACAGTGATTAAGTTCAGGAATTGCCCATGCATGAAACATTCATGAATTTCTTGACGCTGTGGGGGGATGGCTAGCAACTGTATTACGGCTCAAGTGAAGGGCCAACGGCTCCAGCCTGTCAGGAGTTAACCTAACAGACATTCTATTAAACGTGAAATAATACTTGTAATTACCAATTAATGGAATAGATGATCAGAGCGTGTTAACATTAATTTACTTATCTACAGTGCAGTGTTTTCAAAACACTAAACAAAGAGATTGGATTGTTGCAACAGCTGTGTAGTCACAAATACATGAAACATGATTATTGCAACAACTAATTCTAATATACCGGTACACTGATTATAGTTCGAACAAAAATGAAATGGAATAAAATTCTTTACATTTTGTATTTTTATTATTGACGGAGTATAAGTCCTACAGCTAAGTATTTTACACTTTCAAGACAGCTTAGTGGACTATACGTACGTCTAGAGATCCAAAGATTATCATTGTCGGTTACCAACCCCTGGAGACCTGGGTTCGATTCCTGTCTCTGCCAAAAACATTAATTCTGGTTTGAGGTACTGGAACGGCATCGTTGTGATGAAAGTCACCAATGTGGTGTGAATTCCGAAGACTTTCACCAGGCCAGTAGGCTACAGAGTTTATTATTATACTTAATTATACAAGTATAATCTTATAGCTTAATAGTTTTTGATAAAGTGTTAAAATGTTGGTTGCTATTTGTAGTTGCCGTGCATCCAAAAAGAGGGATAATAATGTACCTAAGAAATATTAAAATTCACGAGGAAAGAAAGTGTATATATTTGAGAATTCATGCGGAGTGCATCTGGAGAACCATTAAGTTAATTAAAATTTGTTTATTTTGTTAAAAATTAAGAATATCGCATATATTCATGCATTTATTTATTTATTTATGTATTTATTTATTTATTTACTTCACATTTTGAATCAATATCGCACATCATCACTAGTTGTATACCGCTAAATATCACTCGTAGGAGTCAAATAACATGGAGGTACGTTACGCGATGAATGTTAGACAAATTTAGCATGTATTGCTAACTATAATCCGCAGCGCTTTACACAAAATTATACACAATATTAATGTTTCAGCAGTTATTAATTTAACCTGGTATATCTACTTAACTGGAAGCCAAAATTTTTGCCTTTATACATAAATGCCCACATTTGTTGACCACGAAGGCAAGCTGCCAGATCGACTGAGCTCATCGAGAACGGTGGGCGAATGGAGTT
This sequence comes from Meconema thalassinum, assembly GCA_946902985.2. Classification (NCBI taxonomy): domain Eukaryota; kingdom Metazoa; phylum Arthropoda; class Insecta; order Orthoptera; family Tettigoniidae; genus Meconema; species Meconema thalassinum. Next base: position 146,976,207 of record OX336390.1, on the reverse strand, counting down.
TCCCTGCAACAAGTGTAAGGAGAAGCAATATATCAACTGTAACCCAACTTCTATCTGTTATATTTGGTTCTGAAACGACCCTTTGTGATAGCTCTAACCTATATGGTGGAGGGAAATTTTGAGTTATTATACCAGGCGAACGTCAAAGATCGTAACGATTCAGTAATTTGATAATAAAGTTCATTAACTGGAGAGATTCTAAATTAGTAGCGATACTTGGAGAATTTGGCGTCTGTGATAATTGAAACACCGATAAGCCTTAATAAGCTATTAACAAGATGTTCAGTAAGGAATAATATAATATAATATAATATAATATAATATAATATAATATAATATAATATAATATAATATAATATAATATAATATAATATAATATAATATAATATAATATAATATAATATAATATAATATAATATAATATAATATAATATAGCCTAATTTCTCCTAAATGTAAGAATATAGTTATAACTCTTTGGCTTTATCAAAGAGTATAACATAATCATGTCTTGGTTGAAGACCTTAGAAACTATTTACCTCTACCAAACACCAGAACCTCGAAAAAAAAAACAACTACCATCATTGAAGAAAGAAAGAAAGAAAGAAAGAAAGAAAGAGAAGACATATCTCAAGAATTTTATGGATCTGAAGACATAATCGACCGAACTGGCTGCCTGACTCAGCGGTAACGTTCTCGCTTGCTGGGCCCTAAGTTGCAGGTTCGTATCCTGGCGCTGTCAGCTGGAATTTGAGGGTGCGCAAATGCGAGGAGCCGTGTCAGTAGATTTACTGGCACGTTAAGGATCCCCTACGGGGCGAAAGTCCGGTATCCTGGCGTCTGTAAAAGCCACAGTAGTTAAAAGAGAAGTAAAACCAATAACATTATTATTATTATCATTATTAATATTATTACATAATCGACCGGACGTGGGCAACAACCAACTTGGAGTTGAGGCATGTGTTTACACGTCTGGCTGTGCATGGATTTCACCACCTTAATTGTACTAACAAATATTTCCATTACCCTACAGTGACGTGTATATACCAACTATGTGGACAAGCATGTGAACGCCACCATTTAGAGTTCTGTAGAAAATAAAAACAATCAATCAAAGACTATGCAATTCAAATCTCCAGAGTGCAGTTTTAGTGTACATGTTCATTCTTTATTTTCGATTGCTATTTGGCTGCAATAAAATTATAAATTAATATCCTGAACTAGCACCAACTGCTAGAACTCAGGTAGGCCTACTATGTGAGATCGTTTTATCCTTCACTTCAAATAACATTTTCAAATAACGCACAATAGGCTGTTACAAACCCTTTAAAATAAAAAATAAAATAATATCATATTGCCATTCTTCAAACTCGATGCGTATCAAATGCCAATGGTATGCTATTCAATGGAGTCCCACGTAGACCAGTCGTGCCATCTAGTGGAAAAGTATCGAATAAGATAATCCTAATAGGGCGAGTGCATTCTAGAAACTTTTCAATTAAAGCTGTAAGTTAATATGTGGGCTAGCGCGCAGTTCGCAAGAATTTGGCCATGATAATTCACCTGATTGCTGTTAGATGTCTCGTGCAGATCCACCGGCGAATTTTGTATTAATTAAATATATATTTTCCTTTGTAATATGCACAATATAACGCTTAATTTTAAAACATCTGAGTAGTTACAAAACAATAAATATACAAAATGTCAAGCAAAAAACCCAACTCTGATAGGATTTGAACTCAAGCCTTACGAGTGAAAGGCAAACGCTTTATCACGCAGCCAAACGTGTCAACGAACATTGGCCGATATCAAATGACTCGGTACAACGTGTTAGCAAATAATGATTTAGACTCGAAGATTTCTTCACTGAAGTATATTATTTATGTATAAAGCATTTCATACAAAGTTTATATATTTTCTATCAGTAAGCGATATTGCATGCAACACTCAAACTAGTGAAATATAGGTCAGGATATCAGCTGCCATCTTGCCTTGTAACTGAGACGGCTCAGATTTTCAAAATCACTTCTGCACTATAGTATTAAAATATAAACTCTTAATTTCGATCGTGCCACGGTTAAAACGATTCTCGGTTCGATAATCAGAACTGGTGAGTCCCATGATATGGATTATAAAGTTTGCATAATTCACACGGCCGCCATCCTGAAATCGTACGGCGGATGACCTTGTAGTTTGGGCACAAGACGCGTCCCATCTGAAGGTATGTAGTTACGAAATTTGGTAAAGATCGGATGATTAGTTTAGTTGCTATTTGATTTTACGTTTTGAACGTTTGAGTGACCGCCATTCAGTTTTGGTAAAGATGGCGGCGATATAAGACATGGCACTGAGTTTCCCTTTGCTAGTGCTACGTTTGTAACAAATTTCGTTCAATTCGGTTTCACCGTGTTTTAATTGATAGGGGGGGGGACATACATTCGGAGTACACACACACTCACACACACACAGACACACAAGTTTTGGCTCGTGTAGATCTCATAAGTCTACTTTCATTTTTTGCAAAAATCGAAAGTATGCTACTAAGAATAATTTAGTTCAAAGTGATTCAAAAATGAAGAGTGGAGATATATAATGGGCCAAGAGACAAATAACACAATTTTTGTTTTATTGAGAAAATCTGGTCAAAGTAGCAAGGCCCATATCCTGTAAAACCGGCCAAGTGACAGGTGCCTCGGAATTAGTTCAGATAAATTCCACATGATAGTGCGTGCGCCAAGTTCAGTGCTGAGTTTCCTAAAAAAAAAAAAAACTCACGTTTGAACCCCAATTCTGAAAAGAAATGTAATTCTGATCTGAGGGTACGTACATTCAGCCACGTTAGATTTTTCGTACATTTCCCCCATTTCTGTTTGAAGCAAATGCAGAGATGGTTCCTAATTTAGAGCTACAGTCTTGAAAATGCTACCGGCACGCCACATTTAAAGGAAATTAAAAGCTATTGAATTGTTCCGAGATTGATTGGGCTTTCTTGGGTTTTGTTGATCAACGCTTAACCGTGTGCGCCAACAAAACAATGATTGAAAAGGATACCACCATACACCACATTACCCCGATTTATTACAAGTAGGCCTATTAGCCTACTTTCGATTTTTGCAAAAAAATAAAGTAGACTTATGAGATCTACACAGGGCCAAAAATTGAGTGTCTGTCTGTGTATGTGTATGTGTGTGTGAGTGTGTGAGTGTACTCTGAATGTCTGTCCCCCCCCCCCCCTATCATTTCGAACACGGTGAAAATGAATTGAACGAAATTTGGTACAGAGGTAGAACAAGAAAAGGGCACCTTAGTGTCATGTTTTATATCGCCGCCATCTTGACGGATACGTAATGGCGGCCACCCAAATGTTCAAAGCTTAGATAAAATTACGACCAACCTAATCATCCGATCTCTACCAAATTTTTCAACAATATACCATTATGTTAGACGCATATTTTGACCAAACTACGAGATCATCAGCCCAATATTTTGCGGATGGCGGCCATGTATGTGTGCAAATCGATTCCCCCTATTAATTCAAACACGGTAAAATCGAATTGAACGAAATTTGGTACAGAGGTAGCACTAGCAAAGAACTCATCAGTGTCATGTTTTATATCGCCGCCATCTTGACTAAAACGTAATGGCGGCCACCCAAATGTTAAAAGCTTAAATCAAATTTTGACCAACCTAATCATTTCATCTCTACCAAATTTTGTAATAATATACCTTTATGCGGGAGGCATGTATTTGCCAAATTACAAGATCATCAGCCCAATAGTTTGCAGATGGGGGCCATGTATGTGTGCAAATCGATTCCCCATATCTATTCAAACACAGTGAAACAGAATTGAACGAAATTTGGTACAGAGGTAGCACAAACGAAGGGCACCTCCGTGGCATGTTTAATATCGCCGCCATCTTGACGGAAGCGTAATGGTGGACACCCAAATATAAAACGCTTAAATCAAATTACAACCAACCTAATCGTCTGATCTCTGATCTGATCTGAACCGAATTGAATGATTTTTTTACAGAGGTTGCACTAGCAAAGGGGAACCTCATATTCATGTTTAAGATCCGTATAGCACGTTGTATTTCAACAAGCTTCTATAACCAACATTCAATTATACTCCTTGAAAAGGACAAAGAGTTATAACAATACCCAAGCATTTAGGGGAAAGTAGGTTATATGTTCTTTACTGAACATCTTGTTTTTCAATATGCACAACTGCAATGATAGCGATTCACTAGTGTCTTTCTTAGAGGAGGTGGTGTTAACTCTACTGTAATACAAGAACAATTTTCTAATTCATAAATTTTACACAATTTCATTCGGCGCAGAAAGGATTCCTAGAGAAGAAACCTTGCCCGTCGAGATTGGCTTTTACAGTGCGTCTTGCGATAAATTAACCTCATGTATTTCATTCCCATTTGTCACGTGCAGCTGTCTAGTTCCCAGGGTGTTGTAATTCAGCTCGTGTAGGAGTATCCGATTCCCACCTATCTTCTTGCTTCTCGGATAATAGTGTCGGAAAAATTGATAACATCAATGTTTCCAACCTTTCATCAGTTCTTTTGACGGTCAATCTGGTCGGCTCATGCCAGTACCGTAGGCTACAATCAATGTTACACAATATTTTAAGTAAACTCAAACGTATTTTTAGGTTCCCAAGGAGATTGTGTGGTTTGAAGCCATTTTTTCAGTGTTGCCTTAGTAAACAAGAGTTTAGTGCTTTTCAGTCGGTCAACACGATTGTACCCAAAAGAGCTGGGTTATGCCCTAATCCTGAAATAAATTACATGAGATTAATAAATACACTAGGATAAAAAATTTCGATCGTCAAGCGATCATCATCAGATCCATTACACTTAGGCTATAAAATCTATGTTTGAAAATACAGGTGAAAATATTTACAATATGTACAATTATTTAGTTGCAGTATTGGTACTGCAACTGTCGGTGTATGCTAAATGCAGTAACGAGTATATGATATTAGGTGAAATGCTAAATGGTGATAGATATTCGGAGTTTGTAATTTGGAGTGATTATATGGTTGTAAAATTCAACTATGGTTAAACTGTAATATTACAGGCTATTATTTATCTGGTAGTCTTCCTTGCTGGAGCTGCGCGCAGTTTTCGTCGACCACACCTGGAGTTACAGTGAACACGAAAACTGCGCGCAGCTCCAGCAAGGAAGACTACCAGATAAGTAATAGCCTGTAATATTACATAGTTGATTTTTACAACCATATACTAACTCCAAATTACAAACTCCGGTTATCTATCACCATTTAGCGTTTCACCTAACATCATATATACTGCATTTAGCATAAACCGACAGTTGCAGTACCAATACTGCAACTAAATAATTGTACATATTGTAAATATTTTCACCTGTGTTTTCAAACATAGATTTTATAGACCAAGTGTAATGGATCTGATGATGAAACTGGTTATCCTAGTGTATTTATTAATCTCATGTAATTTATTTCAGGATTAGGGCATAACCCAGCTCTTTTAAATACATTCGTGTTGACTGACTGAAAAGAACTAAACTCTTGTTCCCAGGGAGCTAATTCGGCATCATACACCGGTCATGAAAACCTTCACTAATGCGTTCTTTCATTGGGCTTAATCCAGCTTTATGTTTAGTTCATTATTACCAAGATTCAACCAGCGTGAGGGCTCATACCTTGAAAGTCCCATTCATTCTATCCATTTTCATCCTATGAAACATAGGCTTATGAGATCACCTATCATCCATATGAGTGTGTAGGTATAAATGTGTGTGCCTCTTCCTAATAAATTTTGGTTGGCTGTAACGATTTCGATATAATAATAATATCGTTTGGACTCGGGTGCCGGGTGCAAGCTTTGTTATTTGACACCCAAAGGGTAGCTTGCATGTCGAATTTCGTTGTTCCTTGAAGCACTATGAAAGTCAAGGAGGTTAGATATCTAAGCTCCTTGAACACTATAGTGCTATCTAGTAGAGAAATGAGGAACTTTGTGTTGGCGGAAATTCCCGAGATTAGCCTTTCCATTATGAACATGGCCTACTGAATTCAAGTGGGTTCTTTGACATGCCAACATCGTAGGACATGGTGTCGCAATTTTTGCCACCTTTCAAAAATCACTTACCACGGCCAGGAGCGAACCTGCAAGCTTGGGGTTAGTAGACCGACACGTTGACCACTCACCCACCGTGGCAAGCTAACGATTTCGATGAAACTTTCTAAGCACTTATTACTACCATGTCCAACCATGACCGTGCCTGTAAAATATCAGTGTCACCATTCCAATATGGGGGCTAGGCGAATTACTGTATTTCACTGGTACGGTACTCAATCTCCAAAACTATTTCATCAATCAACCTGAAATTTTGTACGGTGATAAGATACTATGAAGCATGTTCACACATATGAAATGTAGAAACATGAACACGAAACCAACATGCTAGGTATGTGAATTTGAAATACTTTAAATGGCTTAGTGGCGAGTTAATCATCCAAGTGCAGTGAAACTTGACATAGTAAATCTTTAATTAGAGCTTAATATATTGGTAAAATGCATAGACATCAATCATTATGAAGATGGTATTAAATATGATCCGTGTTGAATGATATTAATCTCAAACTATTAAAGCCGCCTTCTCTAACACTAGAAAGTAGTTTAATAATTGAATATCAATGAAAAATCTTAGAAACTATCTTCCACTATTTTCCACCGTCTACCTACCCTTAGCAACTCCCTTCCAAACATTGACATATTCTCTCCCTATCGAACATTCAAACATAACATTAGAAGATCCCTTTCACCCTCTTTTCCTAACCCCTCGCCCTCCGAATCACTCACTACCCCCAATCACTCCCTGCGTCCTTCCCGAGATTTATCCCTTCTGCCATCACTGCCAATTGTTACCTGTTATTGTTGTTGTTGTTGTTGTTGTTTTTGTTAATATTATTTGAAATGGTTAAAATATTAGTGTAAAATGACCTTTTCATGGTTTTATCTAATAATTATTAAATAAATAAATTAACAAAATCCAAAAAGAAAATGGATATCATTACAAAAAGTCATTATTTTACAAAATAAATGAACGGTCACAAAAGAGAACAAATAAATAATTATAGGATGTGTGAAATACTAGGACATTGATATTAATATGAAAATCCACAGCCTGCTTCCAGTCTCCGACCGGGTCAGGAATGGAATGAATGAAGCCCCCATCTAGCGGCGAGGATATGAACTGTGCCGGCTGCCGAGGCCTGACGCACTCCTCTGGGGCAATGATTAAATGAATGACAGATGAGATGAAATGATAGTGGAGAGTGTTGCTGGAATGAAATTTTGACAGGGAAAACCGGAGTACCCGGAGAAAAACCTGTCTGCCTCCGTTTTGTCCAGCACAGATCTCACATGGAGTGACCGGGATTTGAACCACGGACCCAGCGGTGAGAGGCTGGCGTGCTGCCGCCTAAGCCACGGAGGCTTCTGATATTAATATATTGGTGTCAAATGCACTGGTAATATAACAAGTAGTTCCGTGAAGAACTATCCAGCCTATTTTCTTATATCCTACTTATGTTAATTGCCACTATCAACATACAAAATTTCAGTTTGATTGCTGTAATAGATTCGTAGATATTGAGAACCGACTAAATATTTCGGAGGTCGCATTGTTGGATTTTATATATGTAGGTCCTAGAGTTATGTACTGTTACATGAAGATTATTGTGTACGTGTAGTATTCATACTTCAAACGCATGATTAGGACACAAGAAGTAACAAGGAGATTTTAAAATTTCGCACAGCTGCCATCTTGAGGTCATGGAAACAATTGAAATAAATTAGAGTGGATTAACATTCACATAAGGATTTACTGTACCAAGTTTCACTGCACTCGGATGGTTAAATTGCGAGAAACGTCCATGTGAATATTTATACTTCGCGTCACCAGGCCATAGAGTCATGTACCATTAAAGGAAAATTATTGCGTAGGTTCATTATTCAAACTTTCACTTCGATCACATGATTACGACACAAGAAATAAAAACTTAATTTTAAAATTCTCACAGCCGCCATCTTCAGGTTATGTAAACAATTGGACTAAATTATATACCAGTGCATTAAAATGTGTATACACATTTCCTGTACCAGATTTCATTGCGATTGGAACATTAAATCGCGAGGAAGGTATATTAAAAATTTTCAAATTGGCTTGGCTGCCATGTTCGTTTTGTAGTTAACCGGTTTTATAAGTCTCATAGATGAACTTTCAGTAGTGCCCTTTATCTCCGTACAAAATGTCAGGGTGATACCGCTAATAGTTTCAGAGATGTAGAATGCCGGTGAAATATTTCGCAAATCCATCTTGTGGTTATGTAAACAATTGAACGAAGTTGCATTACAATGTGTATAAACATAAACTGTACCAAGTTTTATTGCGTTTGGTTGGTTAAATCGCGAGAAACGTCTATTTAAAAGTCACAATTTCGCGCTGCCGCCATGTTGGTTTTGTAGTTATCAGCTTTTCAAAAGTCACATATGTGAACTTCTAGTTGTTCCCTTTATTATCGTAAAAAATTCCAGGGTGATATCGGGAATAGTTTCGGAGATATTGAATGCTGGTGAAATATTTCACAACCGCCATGTTGGATTGGTAAGGCGTACCAAAATTTGAAGGGCACGGTCGGGGTCGTCCGGAATAGTTCTATGAACTTACCGAGTTTCATTGAAATCGCTCCAGCCGTTTAGAAGTTATTATGGGGACACACACCTCACACACACACACACACACACACAAACACACGGACAAAAGGTGATCTTATAAGCCTATTTTTTCAAAATTGAAAATAGGCTAAAAATGCAAGATGATGGCTGTGAGATTATATAGAAGCATAATTGTAGCTTAATTTAAATTTGGTAAATAAGATAAGTAGATTTACGAGACAGCTTTGAAGCCATTTTTCTGTGTTGCCTTATTCTTACATAATCTGAAAACATTTCCACAGTTAGATATTTTTATCAAAGGTACTCAAACTCAAAGAACACATTTCATTATTTATTCGGTACATACAGATTTTACTATAGCCTACACCAAAAGTGGTTGTCTGAGCAGTCTGTCGACATTCCACAATTTCAGGTAAGTATCAATATCATATAATTCAACAAATTTGATTTGTTTGCGTTTTTTTTTCCTTCCTTGATTTTGATTTCCTTCAGTGCAAAGCCTCCGTGGCTTAGGCGGCAGCACGCCGGCCTCTCACCGCTGGGTCCGTGGTTCAAATCCTGGTCACTCCATGTAAGATCTGTGCTGGACAAAACGGAGGCAGACAGGTTTTTCTCCAGGTACTCCAGTTTTCCCTATCAAAATTTCATTCCAGCAACACTCTCCACTATCATTTCATTTCATCTGTCCTTCATTTAATCATTGCCCCCAGGGGAGTGCGACAGGCTTCGGCAGCCGGCACAGTTAACATCCTCGCAGCTAGATGGGGGCTTCAGTCATTCCATTCCTGACCCGGTCGGAGACTGGAAGCAGGCTGTGGATTTTCATTCATTCAGTGTCACACTGAAATAAAATAAAACAATAGCAATAGCAAAGCAAGCCTTCAGAGGTAAACAGTCCCTTCTATGTCAGAAAACAATATCCCTCAGCTTACTTAAAGGAATAATGAAATTTTATGATTGGTCTGTTGCGTTGTATTGTGCTGGGACCTGGACGTTAACCAAGAGTGATATTAAGAGGCTAGAAGCATTGGAGATGTGGTTTTGGCGTCGGCTACAACGGATAAGTTGGGTGGAGAAGAAGATTAACACTGAGGTATTGAACATTGTTGAAGAAAGGAGACAGCTGATGACTCAGATTTGGAAGAGACATTTTTTGTGAATGGGACATAGGCTTCGACATAGGAAAGTGTTGTCGGAAATATTGGAAGGTAAAATCCCAGCAATACGCTCTTGTGGAAGACCAAGAAATACATTCATGATGACATTTCTTGTGAACTCAGGATGCAGGAGGACAAACGTACAGCACAGGATCGACCCAGTTGGAGAAGACTCGTCGTAGGGGCAAACCAGTCACCAGACTGAATTACTCTAAGAGAAGAAGAAGATTTCGAATTATTGATGTGTAACATCTTTCCACTCGGTTGTTGGATATTTTTTTGGGAGTGATTTTGGAAAAGAGACGGAAATGGGACGAAAATGGGACAGAAATGTGTAAGAGGAAACAATGAGCGCGCGAGGTGGCGGAGATTGGTACCACGACGTACTGTCGGCCATGTGGCTATGTGGAATGTATATCGCATACGGTTTACTCCAAGGTTTGGAGGCCACATTAAATATATTTCTACAATAAATCATCTTCAAGTTGTCATTCTTTGGTGAGAAAATATTTCTTATATCATATTTGCTGAAAACAATTATGATTTATGAAATCTTCATACTTTTGCTGTGTTTTTATTTAATGTAAGCATTCGAGGTAATGTCGGACAACATACAACCCTATGTGGAATTTATATCGCATATGGTTTACTTCAAGGTTTGGAGGCCCCATTAAAGATATTCCTACAATAAATCATCTTCAAGTTGTCGTTCATAGGTACGAAAATATTCATTATATCATATTTGCTGAAATCAATTATGATTTATTAAATCTTCATACTTTTGCTGTGGAATGTATATCGCATACGGTTTACTTCAAGGTTTGGAGGCCCCATTAAAGATATTCCTACAATAAATCATTGGTACCACGCACTGGTCAGGATATGGCATTGGAGTTTTAGAAGTAGTTATTTCATTGATCAACAGTGTCCACTGTTAAAAAGGGATTTTTCGCTCCCGGCAGACACATGGTGGGATAACATGTCAGATATTACACATCAAATGCGACTACAGTAAGGAACGAAATTTTTAGCCTATTTCCATTTATGAAACAAGATGTTCAGTAAAGAACATATAGCCTACTTTCTCCTAAATGCATGAGTATTGTTATAACTCTTTGTCCTTTTCAAGGAGTATAATCGAATGTTGGTTGTAGTAGCTTGTGGAAATACAACGTGCTATAGGGATATTAAACATGAATATGAGGTGCCCTTTGCTAGTGATACCTTTTTTAAAAAAAAATCATTCAATTCGGTTTCACCGTGTTTGAATTGATATGGGGAACGGATTTGCAACATACATGGCCGCTATTTGCAAACTATTGGGCTGATGACCTTGTAGTCAGTCATAAGATGCTTTCCACAAAAAGGCATGTTGTTGCAAAATCTGGTAGAGATCAAATTATTAGGATGGTCGTAATTTGATTTAAGCTTTTAACATTTGGGTGGCCGTCATTCCGTTTCCGTCATGATGGCGGCGATATAAAACATGACACTGAGGTGCCCTTTGCTAGTGCTACCTCTGTACCAAATTTCGTTCAATCCGCTTTCACCGTGTTTGAATTGATAGGGGGAATCGATTTGCATACATACGTGGCCACCATATGCAAACTATTGGGCTGATGACCTTGCAGTTTGGTCAGAATATGCTTCCCACATAAAGATATGTTGTTGCAAAATTTGGTAGAGACTAGATTATTAGCTTGGTCTTAATTACATTTTAGCTTTTAATATTTGGGTGGCCGCGATTACGTTTCCGTCAAGATGGCGGTGATATAAAACATAACACTGAGGTGCACTTTACTAGTGCAACCTCTGTACCAAATTTCGTTCCATTCGGTTTCACCGTGTTCGAATTAATAGGGGAATCGATTTTCACACAAGGATGGCCGCCATCCGCAAGATATTAGGCTAATGACCTATTAGTTTGGTCAAAGGATGCTCCCTCCATAAGATATGTTGATGCAAAATTTGGTAGAGATCGGATGATTAGCTTGATCGTAATTTGATTTAAGCTTTGAACATTTGTGTGGCCGCCATTACGTTTACGTCAAGATGGTGACGATATAAAACATGACACTGAGGTGCCCTTTACTAGTGCTAACTCTGTACCAAATTTCGTTCCATTCGGTTTCACCGTGTTCGAATTAATAGGGGGAATCGATTTTGACACACAGATGACCGTCATCCGCAAACCTTTAGGCTAATGACCTATTAGATGGTCAAAGGATGCTCCCTCCATAAAGGTATGTTGTTGCAAAATTTGGTAGAGATCGGATGATTGGGTTAGTCGTAATTTGATTTAAGCCTTGAACATTTGTGTGGCCGCCATTACGTTTCCGTCAAGATGGCGGCGATATAAAACATGACACTGAGGTGCCCTTTGCTAGTACTACCTCTGTAAGAAATTTCGTTCCATTCGGTTTCAACGTGTTTGAATTAATAGGGGGAGTCGATTTTGACACAAAGATGGCCGCCATCCGCAAACTATTAGGTTAATAACCTATTAATTTGGTCAAAGGATGCTTCCTCCCTATAGGTATGTTGTTGCAAAATTTGGTAGAGATCGGATGATTAGGTTAGTCGTAATTTGATTTATGCTTTGAACATTTGTGTGGCCGCCATTACGTATCCGTCAAGATGGCGGTGATATAAAACATGACACTGAGGTGCCCTTTGCTAGTACTACCTCTGTACCAAATTTCGTTCCATTTGGTTTGACCGTGTTCGAATTAATAGGGGATATCGATTTTGACACAAATATGGCCGCCATCCGCAAACTATTAGGCTAATGACCTATTAATTTGGTCAAAGGATGCTTCCTCCATAAAAGTATGTTGTTGGATAATTTGGTAGAGATCGGATGATTAGGTTAGTCGTAATTTGATTTAAGCTTTGAACATTTGTGAGACCGCCATTACGTTTCCGTCTAGATGGCGTCGATATAAAACATGACACTGAGATGCCCTTTGCTAGTACTACCTCTGTACCAAATTTCGTTCCATTCGGTTTCACCGTGTTCGAATTAATAGGAGGAATCGATTTTCACACAAAGATGACCGCCATCCGCAAACTATTAGGCTGATGACTTATTAGTTTGTTCAAAGGATGCTCCCTCCATAAAGGTATGTTGTTGCAAAATTTGTTAGAGATCGGATGATTAGGTTAGTCGTAATTTGATTTAAGCTTTGCTCATTTGTGTGGCCGCCATTACGTTTCCGTCAAGATGGCGGTGATATAAAACATGACACTGAGGTGTCCTTTGCTAGTACTACCTCTGTACCAAATTTCGTTCAATTCGCGTTCACCGTGTTCGAATTGATAGGGGGGGGGGGGGACAGACATTCAGAGTACACACACTCACACACACACATACACACACACACAGACAGACACACTTTTTTCGTCCTGTGTTGATCTCATAAGTCTAGTTTCATTTTTTGCAAAAATCGAAAGTAGGCTAAAAATGGGCTTATGAGATCACCTTTTTCTGTGTGTGCATGTGTGTGTGATGGTGTGTGTGTGATGGATGTTTGTGTGACCCCCCCCCAAATAACTTCTAAACGGCTGGAACGATTTCATTGAAACTCGGTAAGTTCATAGCACTATTCCGGTCGACCCTGATCGTGCCTTTGAAATTCTGTTAGGTCTCACCATTCCAACATGGCGGCTGTGCGAAATATTTCACCAGCATTCAATATCTCCGATACTATTACCGATATCACCCTGCAATTTTGCACGGTGATGAAGGGAATTACTAGAAGTTCACCTATGTAACTTTTGAAAACCTGTTAGCTACAAAACCAACCAACATGGCTAAGTTGAAAGATTTAAATAGACTTTTCTCGCGATTTAATGATCCAAACGCAATGAAACTTGGTACAGCAAATGTTTAGACACATTGTAATGCACTGGTATGTAATTTAGTTCAATTGTTTACATAACTTCAAGATGGCGGCTGTGCGAATTTTAAAATTAAGTTTTTATTTCTGGTGTCGTAATCATGTGATCGAAGTGAAAGTTTGAATAATGAACCTACGCAATAATTTTCCTTTAATGGTACAAGACTGTATGGCCTATACATATAACAATCCAATGTGGCGACCATCCGAAATATTTAGATGGTTCTCAATATCTACGAATCTATTACAGCAATCAAACTAAATTTTTTAATATTCATAGGGGCTATGGAGTAAGTTCACTTATAAGACTTTCAATGACCTGGTGATCACAAATCCAACATGTCGGCGACGCGAAGTATAAATTTTCACATGGTCGTTTCTCGCAATGTAACCATCCGAGTGCAGTGTAACTTAGTACAGTAAATCCTTATACAAATGTTAATCCACTGGCATCTAATTTATTTCAATTGTTTCCATAACCACAAGATGGCAGCTGGGCGAAATTTTAAAATCTCGTTTTTACTTCTTGTATCCTAATCGTTCGATTGAAGTTTGAATACTACACGTACACAATAATCTTCATGTAACAGTACATGACTCTAAGACCTACATATATAAAATCCAACATGGCGACCATCCGAAATATTAGACGGTTCTCAATATCTACGAATCTATTACAGCAATCAAACTGATTTTTTTTTATGTTAATAGAGGCAATTAACATGAGTAGGATATATGAAAATAGGCTGTATAGTTCTTCACGGAACTACTTGTTTTACTTTGTATTTTAGGGCTGCCAAACACTGGTAGGGATAGTACAAAAGGGGGAGTGGGGGAAGCAGAATTGTATCCTGTGTTCGTAGCGGAGACGAACGCTTCCATTCTAGGGTTAAATCCACACTGGGAACAACTCACACTCTTTCGACTTTGTCTACGTTGATTTACGTATAATAGTATTTCTACAACAGAACGTACGGATGTTGGGAACAATTTATCCAGACAGGCAACACAGAACCATCATAATTCGTACACACGGTGCTTCCACTTCTATCCATTAGCATTCAGTGGGCCTGCGTTTAATTTGATAAGAGCGCCACCACCTTGGGGCTAAAAGGGCTGAATATTCAATTGACGCGATCCGTCTGAACAATTGAAACTTTTATCGTCTCTTAACAGCAAAGGAGATGTTTCTAAACGAAATTAATATCAGTTAATAATGTTATATTGGCTTTCACGGCCAGTGAATTAAAACTCAGCAATTTTTCTAGGTTTATGCCATGTCTTGTGTGGGGTTTCGCCCAGGAACACTAAGCTGGCTCATCAGCAGGCTGTTGATGTCTGTGCCGGGACTCCCACAGGAGTAGCGAGGCTATAGCTCATCCAGTGGCAGTCACTGGCAAAGAGACAGTACGTTTTTACGACAGTGTTATAATGCCTTATTTCAGTATTCCAGGAGATGCACTTCTTGTTGTAGATATATTTCGTTAATCCATATACTCTTTCCATTTTTAGAATTCGATCCCCAACAGCTGCTTTTTCTAACCCATTCTCCTGTATAGCCTAGTATCTCCCCGGTACTTGAGCTTTTCGACCCTTTCAATCCGTCCTATCTCCGTGTCAAGGAATTTCGGTCCATGCTTGTAATTTGTCATAAAATAATATATATGTATTTATTAATTAATGGTGATTGAAAATTCTAGATTGTGTACTATTCTAGATAGTATAATTAATATTACAGATTGAACACACTAAATAACACAGGTTATCATACAATTATCATACAGACAAGCATATGGGGCTGAAGCCGAATGTGTTAATCAATGAATTAACTAATTCAAATAAATAAATAAATACATATTAACAGGATATTTAAGCATGTCTCCTCATTAAAGGCCAAGAATAACTGGGTGATAGAAATTGAAAATAACCTTCAAGAAATAAAGGTAATAGGTAAAACATTATGGGACAGTCCTAGATTCAGATCATAGGAGAACAAACATCTTTTTGCTGGTAACTCCCGAATAATAATCACCACTCCATGGACAGTAAAACGGAAGACAATTCACAGTGAAATGAAAATCCACAGCCTGCTTCCAGTCTCCGACCGGGTCAGGTATGGAATGAATGAAGCCCCACCTAGCGGCGAGGATATGAACTGTGCCGGCTGCCGAGGCCTGACGCACTCCTCTGGGGCAATGATTAAATGAATGAACAGATGAAATGAAATGATAGTGGAGAGTGTTGCTGGAATGAAATTTTGACAGGGAAAACCGGAGTACCCGGAGAAAAACCTGTCTGCCTCCGTTTTGTCCAGCACAGATCTCACATGGAGTGACCGGGATTTGAACCACGGATCCAGCGGTGAGAGGCCGGCGTGCTGCCGCCTAAGCCACGGAGGCTCTACAATTCACAGTGAGAGAATGAAAAGATTTTGGTAAGAGAAGAAAGCTATTTCGAATTCATCTGTGAAATAGGTTCAAAAGCGCTCCTTAGTTGGGTATAACATGGTAAGAAAATGAATAAATACACGAATGAATGAATGAATGAATGAATGAATGAATGAATGAATGAATGAATAAATAATTAAATAAAACAAAAATTGATCTTTGCTTGCGATCACCATTATAATGTCCGGCTCCGTGGCTAAATGGTTTGCGTTCTAGGCTTTGGCCTGAAGTGCCCCGGGTTCGATTCCCTGCCGAGCCATCAGGGATTTTAATCCCCTGAGGTCAATTCCCGTGGCTCGAGGACTGGGTGTATGTGACGACTTCATCATCACTTCATCCTCATTACGATGCGCAGGTCGCCCACGGGCGTCAACTAGAAAGACCTGCACTCGGCCTCTCCGGAGGCCACACGATCATCATTACCATTGTAATGCAACATAATAGTAATAAATTTGCCCAATTAATTAACGGATGGTTGGTTTCGACATTCATGAATTGAATATGGTGTATAAACTGACAATTTGTTACTCTCCATTTAAATATAATCCAATTTCATGCTCTGGTAAACGCTGTGTAAGGATTATTAAATGTTGACAAGTTCCTTCATTACATGCCAGTCATTCCGAAATAGAGCGTAATCGAGCTATATGCGGTGCACCCTGCAATACAGCAATACTTCTACATGCTTAGGGGCAGATTTAGAGATAAGTTTCTCAGAAAAGCAATCCCAAGTGTCGACGTTTAGCTGTGTTCAACTTACCAAATGGATAAAATCGATAAACTAATGGTGTTACATAACCAAAAGATGGCATTATGGATTTTTTGTGATTCTACTTTTCGTATTATAAATACCACGGTTGGTTGGTTCTTGAGTTTAGGGGCTGCGACAACGCGGTCATATAGCCCCGTGTACTTTGGGTGTGTGTAGAATCTGTCTGATAACCGGTGTTAATTGTGATGACTGTATTAGTGGGTGTATCTGTTTTATTTCAAGTAAGCACTGCAGAAGACCAATTTTCAAGTAGTTCCTACTTTTGCCGCTAAACGCCACCATCGACGACTACTAGTTCAGAACTTAGCTACCAGACGTCACCGCAGTCGGCTCCTGGCAACGAACGTAGTAACCTAAGAGCGTTGTTTACATTCTTAACCTATCCAATTTAGCTTCACACAGGTGTAATTAGTGGAAGGTTCTTTAACATGCCATAAATCTATGACATGGGACCGACGGTTTTACTTCCCCTCCGAAGGAAGGCATACTGAGGGATTTTTAGCGCTCTTAAATATACCACCTTCAATTCGCTTGCACTTGTTGCCATGGTACTAGATGCTGGAAATTTGTTTACGCCATTGTACCCACGCTAATCCGAAAAGCATCCACGTTAATGTGAATTAACAAATTACAGTATTTCATTTACTTAATTTTATGTAAATGACTAAATATTATTTAGTTTTCTAGTGCAAAAACATCTGCTAAGATCAAAACCCGCAACAACATCCTGCACAAACTCACAGGAACGGGCTGGGGCCCAACAGCATCCACCCTCAGAACTTCAGCACTTGCCCTAGTGTATCCAGTAGCTGAATATTGCTGCCCAGTATGGCTTAACAGCGCCCATGCAAAGAAGATAGACGTACAGCTGAACGACACAATGAGGACTGTATCAGGAACCATCCAATCTACACATTTGGAATGGTTACCAGTACTCTCCAACATCCCGCCTCCTCATCTTCGAAGACAAATGGCACTGAAGAGAGAATGGCTTAAATGTTGTGACAACCCTCTTCTGCCAATTCATCTAGACTGCCCACCTAAAGATCTCAGGCTGAAATCCCGGAATCCTTCTTGGAGACAAGGAAGGAAGTTAGTCCAAGAGCAGTTTCAAGTGAATGAAGCTTGGCGCAATGAGTGGCTGACTTCAAATCCAGACAGATTAGGTCTTATCTCGGGTCCAGTTAAGCAGCCCCCTGGTTTCGACCTTCCCAGGGAAATCTGGACGTCGCTGAACCATATAAGAACTCAACACGGTAGGTGTCAGTTCTGGAAGCACAAATGGAAAATTGCCGAGAATCCTTTCTGCAACTGTGCAGATGTGCCTCAGACCATCAGTCACATCGCTATGGTTTGCCCACTCCGAAGGTTCAATGGCCCAATGAAGGAGATTCATCAAGCTAGTGATGAAGCTTTAGAATGGTTAGAGAAATTAGATATCCAGCTCAAACAAAACTGAAGCTACTTGCAGATCAAGGTCTCAATCTGTATATATTTGTACTGTAAATACTGTAAATAATTGTATATTGCATCTCCATGCCATACGAAATAAATATATTTACGAAAAGACATCAATAGGATCATGTCTGCCCAAAATCCTTATTGAAATAGAAAACAAAATACGGTAAGTCAATAAATTGTAATTCCTGAGTGCAGTGCACTGCATTATTTATTTATTTATTACTAGCAGAAGTACCCGTTCTTCGAACGGTGTTCGGTGTTAACACCAGACATTAATAATAATAATAATAATGTTATTGGTGTTACGTCCCTTTTAAATACTGTTGCTTTTAGAGACGCACCAGACATAATCAATTGAGCTACTGTTGCAATGGTTAGCGGCTTGTCATTCCTTCATAAGTTTATCAAAACGAAGTTAGTTTTCTGGGAATATCACACCCACTGTTAATTTAAGGGCCTTATAATGTGGTTTTCGGAGACCCTTTATAGACTCGCGAATTTTGTGTCTCACATTGAGAAGTGCAACATATGCTTTGGTCGTCCTTCTAGGATAATTGTTATATTTCGCCTATTTTAGCATGTATTTTGAGAAGTTTTTACCTATATCCATTCTTCTACTGTATGAAATGAACGGTGAAGAGTTTTATAAATGATTAGTGTATTGACTCATGTTTACCATACCTAATTTTACGATGCACCAAGCATCCGAACATGAGTTATAGGCGTACAGTACATAAGGATACACAGAAAGACAGACAGACAGACAATACTATTGTCTACAACATATCACCCAGAAATCCAAATATGGGTATATCTACCACACAGTATCAAAGAAAATCATCCTTACGATGAACCCGTATGTCGACAAAAAAAAAAAAAAAAAGATTAGTTGAAATGTGCTCTCAAACTAAATTCACCTCACGTGTACTTCCTGACATGAAATAGAATTGAAAGCCTTGTAGACGAAACGCAATACACCTCACATAAAAACTGACCCTCTACGTTGTGTTGGGTCCCCATACACAGTAAGACCTCTTTCATAAATTATAAAAGCTTGTGGTGCATGAAAATTCAGGTTCTTTAGTCTCAAATGGCCCAAATTCCTAAAAGCCGCAAAAAATGCTGATTCAATACGGGAATTTTTGAAAATAATGTTGTTGTTTGGAGATATAATAGACCTTCTGCACTATAAGTCGCACGTGAAAATTGCATGAAAAAATCCTAGATTACCCCTTGACCCCCTTAATTGCATTGATGAATTATACAGTCTACGTTGGTTCCGTGATAACTTTATATTTGCAAGCTTTCACAGAAATGTAATAAATGTAATAAATTGCTTCTTACTGAAATAGATGGAAAGTTGGATGCCACCCCTTGAGATAATGTTGTCATGGTTACCGATTTGCATTCCTTCATTAGTTTGTTAAATTTAATTTAATTAGTTTTCTGGGAATGTCTCAGAAACTGTTGATTTTAGAGCCTTATAATGTAGTTTTCGAGGACCCTCGAGTTTTATTTCTGGCACCGAGGGGCTTTGTCTCGTCGTTGTACGCCATAATATAATACTAATAATAATAATATAACATAGGGATAGGAATATACTAGACCTGCCATACCACACCCGCAGATGTAAATCGCGTGAAAAAAAATCTAGACTACCCCTTGACCCCCTTAAGCGCATTTTACGTATTGATGAAATTTACAGCTTAATTTGGTTCCATAATAACCATCTAACCGTTTGCAAACTTTCACACTAATGTAATTAATGGAATTGTATTGCGTCTGAATAGATGGATCTCTGAGAATCTGTTGCCATGGTTATCGGCTTGCATTCGTTCATAGTTTACTAGCAGGTACCCGCGGCTTCGCTCGCGATAAAGACAATTGGGACGATGCATTATTGCTGAAAATTGGTCTATTCTATCACATCAATCGCGGCTACAGGTGGGTCCATTCTAATTCTGAAAATTCTAATACATACAGTGTATTGATATGAGCAGCAAAGTGGGACTTTCATATAGTTGAGAAAGTCCACAGGGTATGATGTTACCTTAGGTGAACACATTTGAAAATTACTTTTTTGTTTTGCCATCTTCTGCTGAGACATAACAATTATGTTGTCCGGATACTCGTGAGCAGGCCACATACAGTTGTTCATGGGAAAAAATGGTTTTGTCTAAATGTACACCTGCTGCTGTTAAGTGAGTCATTGCGCTTTGTTAATGGAAATTGCTAATATTGTTGGAAAAGGGAACTGCACTCTTGCACACTGGAATGGCAAATCTATCGGAATATGGGGATTTAAAAGTATTTTTCCTTAAGCTATTCACAATGTAATTTTGCCATAATTATTGATGGTTTGAACGACAACATGTCGCTATTAATAGACCCATAGTGAAATATCTCTCACCTTGGCCGCTGGAGCACATTATGCAGTCTCTTCCAGTGTTACATCCCTGGGATTGAAATTCTCCAGATGCCTCTGTGGGTAATTAAAATTCCTGATTGTTGTTGTTGTTTGTTTGAGTCATCAGTCTTTTGACTGGTTTGATACAGACCTCCATGCCTCCCTCTCCTCAGCTAATCGTTTCATCTCTACATAGCTACTTCATCCTACATCCGAGGCAATCTGTTTAACCTTGGTCTACCCCTACAGTTCTTGGGCTCGACCCTCCCATCCATAACTAAGCTTGCTATTCCTGGGTGTCTTAATATGTGTCGTACCAACCTTTCTCTTCTCTGCATAAGCAATCGCCAGAAACATCTCTCCTCTCCCACTCGTCTTAATACCGCTTCATTTGTTACCCTATCTACCCATCTATCTTCATCATTCTTCTGTAACACCGCGTTTCAATCGCTTCAATTCTATGTCAAACGATTCCTTTTCTGTAGAAATGCTGTCCTTGCCTGAGCCAACCTACTTTTGATATCCTCTTTGCTTCGTCCTTCACTGGTTATTTTGCTTCCAAAGTAACAGACGTCTCCTACTGCCCGTAGCGTTTCACCTGCCAATTTGATGTCCATAGAGGTTTTTGATCTTTTTCGGCTGCATTCCAATTTTTTTGTTTTACAATTATTGATTTTCATCATGAATTCTTTCCTAAAGACGGATTTCATACCATTCAAAAACTCATTGAAATTCTCTGGCGTATTGGCCAAGATGACGATGTCATCAGCAAATCACAGAGTCGAAGTGATTTCTCCTTGAATCTTCTCTCCCACTATACATTTTCTCCAATTTCCTGATTACTGTGTTTTTAGAGATCTTTGAAATGCGTTGCCCTCGCACATGGTGTAGATGCATTGTCAAAGGAAAACATTCTATGTTACGAACATGGGATGCATAACCTGTACCGAAAGCTTCTGCAGATTTAACACAATGCCTATTCTGAACAGCAGTTCCTTAAACTCAGATTTGCCAACATTTTATTGTATCTTTCCATGTGGTATATATCTGTACCTCAACATACAGAAGAGTGCTTTCAAAATCACGTCTTGTGTAAATTTTGCAAAAGGTAGTTCACAATTTTATAAGTGCACATTGACTATTTATTTATCGTATGGTTTTTAGTGCCGGGAGTGTCCGAAGACATGTTCGGCTCGCCTGAGTCTGTAGCTGCTTCCAGCGGACACCCTAAAGGGTGAGCTACAAGTTCCGTTCAATTTCAAGTAGTTCCAACTTTCGCCACAAGATATCAATGATACCTAGTGGTGAACGTTGGAACTTTGATAGAGCGTTCTGACGAAATCTAACCTAACAATTTTGCTTTACACAAGTTTAGTCTGTGAAAGGATCTTTTACATGCCATAAATCTATGACATGGGACCACCGGCTTTACTTCCCCTCCGAAGGAAGGCATTCTGAAGGATTTTCAACGCTCTTAAAAAAATCCGACGCCTTCGGCCGGGTTTGAACCCGCTATCTTGGGCACAGCAGTTCAGCATGCTACCGACTACGCCACCGACTATGAGACGGCGGGATGCCTTTAGTGTTACGGAAACGGCAATAGCCGCCACAGAGCTTCGTTGCTACTGACATAACGACCAGACTGATATTTGTACTGAAATTACGGGATTTGTGAGCCCAGTGTTTATGAAATTGAACGTAGCTTGATCGCTACCTTTATTTAGTAGCCGCTACTGTAGTGTTTAAAACTTAAAGGCGGTATTAGAAGGCGCTTCCTCTAATTTTTTTACCCCTGGCACTACAGCCCATGAAGGGCTTAGGCCTATAATGCGACCGCTTCCCAGTCATTTGGCCTTCAGATATTGTGGTGACGCGTGGTCAGTGCATCGTATCCCTCGGCCGTTAATGTTGTTCTTCGTGACCGGGGCGCTGCCTCACTATCAGACAGCTACTCAATTGTCCTCACGAATCTGAATGCACACCGTTGCAAACCTCACGTCAGTGTCAAAAATCTCTGACGGAGCCGGAAATCGAACCCAGGGCCCCCAGTTGAGAGGCCGGCGCGCTACCCTGTTCTTATTGTGTTTATATATATCTTGAAAAAGATAACAAATGGATTGGCATTGCCTCCTACAGGGATTTATATAAAATCGGATGTCATACCTTGAGGTAGTGTTGCCATGGAAACGGACTTTCCATTAGTTCAGTTTATCAGAGCGAAGATAGTTTTCTGCGAATATCTTTGAAAATATTGGTTTTAGGGCCTTAAAAAGTGGTTTTCGGTGTCCCGTAGGGACCTACCGAGTATTGTTTCTCGCATCGAGGGGCGTAAAATGAGCTGTGTCCGCTCTTTATGCGACAACTTCGATATTTTGTCCCAGTTGAGTATTTTTAGTGACTTTTCTGTTATGTTGCTCGTTCCACGGGAACAATGATTTATTTCTGGGTGAAAGGCATCCTATATGTTATCCCAGGGTATAAGCTGTCTCCATTTCAAATTTCATCCAAATCCGTCCAGCCGTTTTAGTGTCAAGAGGTAACAAACTAACACACACACACACAGACTTTCACAATTATAATATATATAGGGATATAGGGATTAAATTTAATTAGTTTTCTGGGAATATGTCAAAAACGGTTGGACGTAGGACCTTAAAATGTGCTATTAGGGCCCCCGAGTTTTGTCTCTCACATTGAGGGGCTGAAAATGAGCTTTGTCTCGTCCTTCTACTCCTATTTCAGCAAGTATTTTCAGGGGGTATGCCCCCTTTTATGAGAGGTATAGAGAAGAGTTACATCAATGAATAGTGTCGTGCCTCTGATGGATATCTGTATCAAATTTTACGTTGATACACCCAGCCGTTCTCGAGTTATAAGGGAACAAAGTTGTCCACAGACTATCAAGCAAACAGACAGACAGACCAAAACATTATTTTCGCGCGCATCTATCATAAAACAGTCTGAAACGTGTACATAAATCAAATTTCCGTAGAAATTCAGAAAAAAACAAACAAATTTTCTTTTTTAAATATGTAGAGATATACTGCACCGCTCGATGTGACCGTGTTTTATTGCACAAATTTAGATTTTACTCGCTAACCGTCGGAGATACACGATAAGTGATAAGAACCTTTTGGATAGAAAATTAAATGCTAAAGCTCGTGTATACCATCAAAAGTTTGCTATTTCTCAGCGTTCTCTTTTTATCTGAAATGGAAATATGAAATTTTGAAACCAAAGGGTGTAGTGACGTAACAAAAGTAGGTTTTACTCGCTAACCGTTGGAGATACACGAAAAGTGATAAGGACCTTTCGGATTGAAAATTAAATTTTGAAGCTCATACGTGCCATCAAAAGTTTGTTATTTCCTACCGTTCTCTTTTTATTTGATATGGAAATATGAAATTTTGAAACCAAAGGGT
This sequence comes from Meconema thalassinum, assembly GCA_946902985.2. Taxonomy (NCBI): domain Eukaryota; kingdom Metazoa; phylum Arthropoda; class Insecta; order Orthoptera; family Tettigoniidae; genus Meconema; species Meconema thalassinum. The sequence goes on along the minus strand of OX336390.1, from coordinate 146,951,908 downwards.
GTAGTGACGTCACTAAAATGGTCGCCATTTCTTAATAGTGCAAAATATCGAAATTAAAAGTATCCTATATGTAAACCTGGTATTTCAGCTACATCCATGCAAAATTTCATTTAAATCGGACCAGTGGTTCTTGCGTTATTAGGTAACAGACAGACAGACAGACAGACAGAAAGACAGACACACACCATCTCATTTTTAGCCTACTTTCGATTTTTGCAAAAAATGAAAGTAGACTTATGAGATCAACACAGGGCGAAAAAGTGTGTCTGTCTGTGTGTGTGTATGTGTGTGTGTGAGTCTGTGTGTGTGTGTGTATGTGTGTGTGTGAGTCTGTGTGTGTGTGTGTGTGTGTGTCTGTGTGTGTGTGAGTGTGTGTACTCTGAATGTCTGTCCCCCCCTATCAATTCGAACACGGTGAAACCGAATTGAACGAAATTTGGTACAGAGGTAGCACTAGTAAAGGACACCTCAGTGTCATACTTTATATCGCCGCCATCTTTACCAAAACAGAATGGCGGCCACTCAAATGTTCAAAACGTAAAATCAAATTACGGCTAAACTAATCATCCGATCTCTACCAAATTTGGTGACAACATACCTTTATATAGGACGCGTCTTTCACCCAAAATTCAAGGTCATCGGCCATGCCATTTCAGGATGGCGGCCGTGTGAATTATGCAACCATTTTAATAAATAGCTTAAGACCCACCAATTCCGATTATCGAGTCTAGGGGGGTTTAAGCTATCCTGAAGGTCGTGATCCGTTATTTATTATAATTTAATATTATAATATTATACAGTATGAGTGGCTTAAAAGAGCTGAGCCGTTGTGTCACACGACAAGATGGCAGCTGTCCTCATGTGCCTGTCTTATATTTCAGTAGTTTTAGTATGTTGTATGTGATATACCGTACTGATACAATAATATAAACTTTGTATGAAATGATCTTTAATGAAGATGTACTGCAGTGAAGAAATCGTTTATTTAAAGTCATTATTCCCAACAGTTTGTATCTAATATGTCAGTTAAGAACACCTGACGTCATGGATACGGTTAGCTCTGGGCTAGCATGTTAGTCTGACACGTAGTTGACTGGGGATCGAGTACTGCTACAGTTAGTTTTTTTTTTCTTGAATTCTTTTACAAATGATATGCTCGAGCTTTTTCCACAGATACTGAATAAAATGTCATTTAGCTCAAAGGAGAGGATAAAATATACACTCGTATATTAATAAAATCACAGTCCCAGCATCGCACATAAACAGAAGACATTAGAAAAAGGAGAATAGAAGAACTAGATACACGTTGTCATTAACCACAGCCTTCTTAATGCCTCTGTACGGTGCTGTCCTCTTGTGGGTTATGTGGGTAATATTGCTCCAAACATAACGCTGTGTAAATGCCTGAGCTGGCCTCCTGAAGTATGGCAATTTTGTAATACTGGTAGTTCAACTATTAGCCACGATCGCGCTCCGAATACCTTTAAACACTGCCAGCTGGATCGCCTCCCTCTTGGCTACTTTAAACTGCCTACTCATTCAACACCCATAGAACACTGCCATCGTAGTACATTACGATGGCAGTGCATAGGCGTACAAGATAAAGATTAATTCACTGATAGGTCGCAGCACCACCTACTGTGATTGGGGCGGAAGATTCTTAATTTTGCAGGCTGGCTTAATATAGAGATTAACGGACGTGAATGCATTACAATAAGTTAGTAGTTTTCTTATTCAATCATCATAAAGTATATAATATTGATCTTGACACTTACTGGCTTATTATCAATATAAAAGAAAACAAACAATACATTGTGGTTGGGGTGATTGTTTTAGGGATGAGGACAAAGAGTCATAATAGTACATTATGCAACGAGCCTATAATGGCTATAATTAAGACACGAGTATTTTTTATAAAACGAGCGTATGCGAGTTTTATAATTTCCATACTAGTGTCTTAATTACCATTATAGGCGAGTTGCATACGACTGTTTATGTTCGACGATAATTACAACTTTATTATATGTTTTAACATAAATATTCATAAATATCTGTTGAGATTGTCACTAGAATTTTGTGATCGGGTGCTGCGCAGGGTAGGATATCTCTGATGTCCAAGCTCACTGACCGACCGACGCATGCGCTCTGTGAGCTTCAATGCCGTATGTGCAGATTGAGCATCAGTATTCAGTAAAAATGTCACGGAAATCGTTTGAAAACAACCCGCTGTGTAGAAATTGGATTTAAGGATATTAAGGTACAGTGTCTCATATTAACCAGTTTATTTACGAGAACATTATGGACGGTGCACTTTCGGTAATTTATATAGACATGTTGGATTTTGAGCGCACGCGAGTAGGTATCGTTACCTAATTGGTCAATGAACGAGCTCTGATTGGCTGGAGAAACTGTATCATAATGAAAAAGAGTGTTATAATGACCATCATTATGATACAGTTTCCTGACACATAATAGTGGGGGTCGAACATAAAGATACCCATACATTTAGGAGAAAGTAGGCTATATGTTCTTTGCTGAACATCTTGTTATATATTAGTATGATTACATTGTGTTATTTTAAATTGTATACACATGTGTATACACCTTTACTCACGCAATTCATAAAACCTTTAAGACAAAACAAACCTAACGTGTAACGAGATTCAAATTGCGAATCATATTAAAAAGAACAACAAAGACAAGCTACTACAATAGTAGTTAATTATATTAGTGTAAATTTAAACCTCAACACAGTGATGAGGATCCGATGATGGTCACTTGTGGGTTGAGACACGTTCTAAATTGCTCCATTTTAATAGTGACAATTAACTAATGAAAGTAATTCCACAACCTGCTTCCAGACGATCGACCGGGTCAGGGATGGAATGAATGAAGCCCCCATCTAGCGGCTAGAATATGAACCGTGCCGGCTGCCAAAGCCTGTCGCACTTCTTTGAGGAAATGATTAAATGAATGACAGATGAAATGAAATGATAGTGGAGAGTGTTGCTCGAATGAAATGTTGACCTGGAAAACCAGAGTACCCGGAGAAAAACCCGTCTGTCTCCGTTGAGTCCAGCACAGATCTCAGATGGAGTGGCCGGAATTGGAACCACGGACCCAGCGGTGAGAGGCTGATGTGCTGTCGCCTAAGCCACAGAGACTTTAGTGACAATTAACTAATACATGTATTTTTTCAGGAGTGTATTTACATATTTATACTTTGTACCACGCCCAGTCATTGGGCACTATCGTGTGGACCGACTGAAGAGCTACGAATGACAATACATATTTAGTGCACCAAAGGCGGCTCATGCAACTTTTTAAGAGCAGAAAAGACGTTAACTCCATTAAGCATGCAATAAATTAGCCTACATCCAGGCACACAATTTCAAACATCCCTGTATGTAATTATTTTGAAAGCTTCAATCCATGAATATAATAATAATAATAATAATAATAATAATAATAATAATAATAATAATAATAATAATAATAATAATAATAATAATACCGTAATGATAATGAATGAAAATCCACAGCCTGCTTCCAGTCTCCGACCGGGTCAGGAATGGAATGAAGGAAGTCCCCATCTAGCGGCGAGGATATGGACTGTGCCGGCAGCCGAGGCCTGACGCACTCCTCTGGGACAATGATTAAATGAATGACAGATGAAATGAAATGATAGTGGAGAGTGTTGCTGGAATGAAATTTGACAGGGAAAACCGGAGTACCCGGAGAAAAACCTGTCTGCCTCCGTTTTGTCCAGCACAGATCTCACATGGAGTGACCGGGATTTGAACCACGGTCCCAGCGGTGAGAGGCCGGCGTGCTGCCGCCTAAGCCACGGAGGCTTGTAATAATAATAATAATGATTTTAAAAAGAAAATAAATCATATTTTCACAGCTCTGGTTGAATGCAACGCCGCTAGATGACATTTGTTGTAAGTTAGCCACACTACATGCCGGAATTGCGATGCATGCGCAGAACAAGGGGAGGATATCCCCCTGTGCCATTTATATGGTTGCGTTAAAATTGTATTTGGAAGGAAAATATTGAGAAAGATCTATGGCTCCATAAGAGAAGAAGAACATGGGAGAATTAGATCTAATAAAGAGTTGAACGATATTATCAATGGTGAAGATATAATAAGATTTGTGAAATCTAGGAGGTCATGTGGAACGAATGGGGTAGGGGAGAATACCAAAGAAGGTAATGCACGGAAGAATGTATGGATCAAGGAAGAAAGGATGACCCAGAAAAGGATAGATCAAGGACATAGAAGAGGAGACTTAAGAAGATGAAGATTAAAGGATCGTGCTACAGGGTCTTCATTTTTGCTTGGCAAGGACATTCTCGCTCACGCGCTCCGCCAGTGACAGCTCAGTTCCCGGCTGCCGCGCGTGCGTATAGACGGCAGAATACGGTGCTGAAAATCAGTATCATGCATTTTTACTCACCATACTTACAGTAGATGTTGAAAATGTTCCCCATCCGCTGCCAAATATTACCGGCATCTCCTTATGAAGTTTCCGGTTACTCTGGTTAATTTAGCTTCAGTAAGGAAATAACGACATTATTGTTTACTGAACCTGTACATTTTAATCTCTTAGCCAGTTGTCTTATTGTCGGATTGATAGGAATTGGTCCACCTGGAAATCTCACTCGAAACTTTTGTCTTGTTCTGGCGCACGATTTCCTGCACTTTATGTACTTATTGTGCAGATATACGTAACGAATATTTCACATAAGGCATTACTGGACTACACACAATCACAATAAAACACTACACAATACGATATACAGTACCTGTACACAGTAGCTTTATAAAACACTGAAAGACTGAAACACCCTATTAGCTCAAAGCTCGGACTCTACAAAAGAGCGAGTGAATACGGCTGTGACCACGCGCCAACCTGGACCGGGACCGGCGGCCAAGGTCGAGCGAAGGTCTGCATAATAGGCCTACGTGCCGTTCATAACGTGCGCCTAAACAAGACAAACGTTTCGAATGACATTTCCAGGGAGACCCATTCCTATAAATCGGACAATAACTCAACTGGCTAAGAGATTCAAATGTATAGGTTCAGTAAACAATAAAAATAGACGTAAATGTCGTTATTTCCTTACTGAATCTAAATTAACCAGAGTAACCGGAAACTTCATAAGGAGATGCCGGTAATGTTTGGCAGCGGATGGGGAACATTTTCCGCATCTACTGTAGGCATGGTGAGTAAAAATGCATGATACTGATTTTCAACACCGTATTCTGCCGTCTATACGTGCGCGCGGCAGCCAGGAACTGAGCTGTCACTGGCGGAGCGCGTGAGCGAGAATGTCCTTGCCAAGCAAAATAAAGACCCTTTAGAAGATAAAGAAGAGAGAAGTCCAGACGTGTAATGTGAAGGAGGCCAAGGTTCACCCAGGGCTGTAGCGCCTAGGAAGTAAGTAAAGTTAAGACTGTAGTACTTTCTATGCTCACTAGTGCACCTATGTCAATGGGTGTTAGCTGCTGTTAAGATTTTTCAAGTAGTACAAGAGCGTGCGTATTTAAAAATCTGATAAAACATCCTCGTGTTATAGTTGTGAAAATAAAAATTCAATCTACCTCGAATTTCAAGGTAAATATATTATATATCAATTACTGAAAAAATTGAGGAAGAAGTTACTTCATTCCCTCCATCGTGGTAGCGCACTGATGTCTACTAGTTCCTTGTACACATCGTTAACGGGTTTGAGCTATGAGTGTAGCAAAATGTAGTTCAATCATTGATTTCAGCGCACGAGACTCTGATGACAGCGGAGTCTGCCGCCATTTAAAGCGCACTTCCCACTACGCTTTACGTATCAGGCGATGAGACCGGGCTGCCGAGTGAACAGACTATTCCGGCAAGATTGAGGTTAAGCAACAACACCTCAATGTTCCTCATCCAAGTGCTGAGTCCCTGCTTCTCATGCCACAAGCACAGTATAAAGACACAAGGTACTTTCCATAGATAATCTCTGATAAAATTTCTCATTGGCAGTTCCTTGTAATGTTGTTGTTCCATACAGTCGATAAATAACGTTGACTGATTACGCTACATCATTTACATATTCAATTTCACGCGCACATCAATAAGCGATGATCAAAACTAGTATACAGTAGAGTCTTGCAAACTCGGCCTAATGTGGACCGAAGGGTGGCCGAGTTCGCAAAAATGCCGGGTTATCTGGAAATGTATTAAAAAGACGAAATAAGCTGTTTGTTTTGGTTTAAAAATAATGCAATGCAGTATATTTAATTGTTTTTAACAGAAACACAAGTTTTAAAACGATTAAGCAACTACAATTACAGTACTTGAATATATAGTTCAGTACTGTACTATTGTACTGCGTAAAATCAAGGGAAACAATTAAATTATAAAAGAAAACTTAGCAAAACTAGGCCTACATTTTTAGCCTACTTTCGATTTTTGCAAAAAATGAAAGTAGACTTATGAGATCAACACAGGGCGAAAAAAGTGTGTCTGTCTGTGTGTGTGTATGTGAGTGTGTGAGTCTGTGTGTGTGTGTGTGAGTGTGTGTACTCTGAATGTCTGTCCCCCCCTGTCAATTCGAACACGGTGAATGCGAATTGAACGAAATTTGGTACAAAGGGAGCACTAGCAAAGGACACCTCAGTGTCATGTTTTATATCGCCGCCATCTTTACTAAAACTGAATGGCGGCCACTCAAACGTTCAAAACGTAAAATCAAATAACGACTAACCAAATCATCCAATCTCTACCAAATTTGGTAACAGCATACCTTCGTATAGGATGCGTCTTGTGACCAAACTACAAGGTCGTCCGCCATACCATTTCAGGATGGCGGCCGTGCGAATTATGCAAACTTTATAATCCATATCATGGGACCCACCAGTTCCGATTATCGAGCCGAGAATCGTTTTAACTGTTCTAAAGGAAGAGGCACGTACGAAATTAAAAGTTTATTTTGTAATACTATAGTGCAGACGTGATTTTAAAAAGCTCAGCTGATTCATTAATAAGACAAGATGGCAGCGGATATCTTGTGCCTGACTTATATTTCACTAATTTGAGTATTGAATGCAATATAGCGTACTGATAAAAAATAAATAAACTTTGTATGAAATGCTTTATATATAAATAATATACTCCAGTGATGAAATCGTTTAGTATAAATCATTATTTGCTAACAAGTTCTATGTAAGTCATTTTAAATAGAACGATATTCGTTGACATAATTAGCTCAGTGGTAGAGCGATAGCCTGTCGCTCAGATTCCTATGGTTCAAACCCGATCAGAGCTAGTTTTTTTGCTTGAAATGTTATATGTTTATTGTTTTGTAATGACTCAGATGTTTTAAAATTAAGCGTTATATTGTGCAAATTATGGTGCAAAATATATATTTAATTAAAACATAATTCGCCAGCAGATTTACTCGAGACATCTAGCTGCCAAAAAGGTAACTTCCAGATTTTATTGAAAAGTTTCTTCTTCTGGCCGCTAGAATGCACTCGCTCTGTTAGGATTATATTGTTCGATATTTCACCACTAGATGTCCCGACTAGTCTACGTGGGGATCCATTGATTACTATACCATTATCATTCTATGCGCATCGAATTTGAAGAATGACAAGTTGATACTACGATACATTTTAACTTTTTATTTTAAAGGGTTTGTAACAGCCATTTTGCGTTACTTGAAAATGTTATTAAGCGTTATATTGTCCACATTATGGTGTAAAATATATATTTAATTAAAACATAATTCGCCAGCAGATTTACTCGAGACATCTAGCTGCCAAAAAGGTAACTTCCAGATTTTATTGAAAAGTTTCTTATTCTGGCCGCTAGAATGCACTCGCTCTGTTAGGATTATATTATCGAAAATATCCACATAGTTTGTATACACACGTCTCTGTAGGGTCATGGAAAGATTTGTTAATTCAATTAGGGTTGTGAAAGCCATGCACAACCAGACGTGTAAAGACATGCCTCAACTCAAAGTTGGATGTTGCCCACGGCAGGTCGTAATAATAATAATAATAATGTTATTGGTTTTACATCCCTTTTAACTACTGCTGCTTTTAGAGACACCGGGGTGCCGGAATTTTGGCCCGAAGGGGATCTTTAACGTGCCAGTAAATGTACTGACACGGCTCCCTCGCATTTGTGCACCCTCAAATGCCAGCTGACTGCGCCAGGATACGAACCTGCAACCTAGGGCCCAGCAAGCGAGAACGTTACCGCTGAGCCACGCCGCCAGTTCGGTCGATTATGTCTCCAGATCCATAACATTCTTGATATACTTCTTATCTTTCTTTCTTTCTTCAATGATGGTAGCAGTTTTTATCTAGGTCGTGGCGTTTGGTAGAGGTAAATCGTTTCTAAGGTCTTCAACAAAGAATAGTTCTATTATACTCTTTGATAATAACAACGAGTTATAACTATACTCATACATTTAGGAGAAAGTAGGCTATATGTTCTTTACTGAACATCTTGTTTAAAATAATATGTACTCTGTACAGTATATGTACAAAACAATTCCTGTACGCTAATAGTTTTTTCACTTAATGACAATTACCATACACTTTTTTGCAAAAAAAAAAAGTAAGTAATGTTCTTTTGCTTTTCGTTTTGAAACCTGTTTCTTGAAGCCTCGTGACGAAGACGGCGAAGAAACAGAATGTCCATAGCGGAGAAGACGGAGAAAACGAAGCAAATCATAATAACGCTCTGTGCTGAAACACACAAATAAAAACCTGTCGGGGTGGCCGAGAAATTCGGAGTGCCGGGTTACCGAGTGCTGAGTTTTCGAGACTCTACTGTAACACAATTATCGTATTTAAATTCAAAATCATGGCTATTTTTGTGGCATTAAAAAGGTATTGTGTGCTCATATGTCTGTATTCAGTCCCCAATAAATATTCATGTGACAGCTGTGTACGCTGATGGTCAGTGGAGTTGAAGAGAGGGAGGAAAATTATGTAATTCCACTGGTGCATTCTTTTAAAGCATTTTATTTGTCCGTTGGCTGATATGACGGGCATGCTGGATTGAGCAATCATGTGGATCCATCAGTCATTAGACTGACAGAGTTATCGGTCCAGCAGCTGCTCTGTATATTCTGCTCCCTGTTAGTTAACGTTTCGTTCGTTATCATTTTAATCAAATGCACAGATGAGATTTTTTATGATTCTCCCTAGGGGTCTCGATTATATGGGTTCAGTATTGCAAACTGGTATATTTACTCTTTCATGCTAAAGTTGAAATGGGATTACCAGCTACTGACATCAGCAATTGCGCAAGGATCAAGTCTACAGGGGTTGAGTATGATCTATTAGTATATGACCTAATAAGGTGTTTGGTTGGTTGGTTCCTCAGTTTAGGGGCTGCAATAACGCGGTCATGTAGCCCCGTGTACTTTGGGTGTGTGTCGAATCTGTCTGATAACCAGTGTTAACTGTGATGGTTGTATTAGTAGACTATCAATTTCATTTAGATCCTACTTTTGCTACCAATATTACCGTCAACGACACCTAGCCACGAACATGGCTACTAGATGCCACCAAAATCGGCACCTGGCGAAGAATGTTGGAACAACAGACCGTTAATGTAATCAAACCTACAAATTTGGCTTCACACAATTGTAGTGGAAGGTTCTTTTACATGCACTAAATCAATGACATGGGCCCGCTGGCTTTACTTTCCCTCTGAAGGAAGGCATACTAGGGGATTTTTAACGCTCTTAAAAGTCCAGCCCGGATTGAACCCGCGATCTTGGGCATAGAAGCTCAGCATGCTACCAACTACCCCACCGAAGCCGCATGTAGGCTACATAGTCCCTAAAAGTTAAGCAATGTCACCGATCCCAGTTCTGATCAAGTCAAATGTTGATGAATTTTTGATGTTTTAGAGACTTTGGTTCTTCAACCGACAAGAGCGTTTACCGATGCCCAATAAATTCTATAGAATTGTTTATGTTGGACAATGTCGAAAAATAAATATTATATGCCAAGAAAGATCATCTTAATGAGGCTCATTATAGTTCATGTTTCATTATGATTCAGGTTCTCCACCAATCAGAGCTAGAGATTTTCATTACGATACAGCTGTTTGACCAATTAGATAAGAATAGCATCGTACCTGCGCACAACGCACTTGCTTCCAAAATTAAACATGTCGGACACAAGTGAAAACATTGAGGTTATGATAACCTTCTATCCATGACATTGTTTCAAAGCTTTGGAAACATATGACATTGCCAAGGTCTTTGCTCCACGGAAAAGCAATAAGCCAGCGCATGCGCTCTGTTCAGTAAACACAGCTGGTGGAATCTCGACAGATATTTATGAATATTTATGTTTGAACATAAAATAATGTTATAATTATCGTCGAGTATAAACAGTCGTATGCAACTCGCCTATAATAGTAATTAAGACACTGGTATGGAAATTATAAAACTCGCTTCACTCGTGCCTTAATTATTATTGCCATTATAGGCTTGTTGCATAATGTACTATTATAAAACTCTTAATGGTTTACCTTACAACGTAAAAGAACTATCCTAAGAGTTAGGCATGCATGTACCTACTGTAGGTATAACTAATAATAATAATATTTTAATCACTTATCCTACAAGTTCGGCTTCGCCCACATACTCTGCGAGGAATCATTCCTCTGCTGCCATGAGGACAGTGTCTTGGAGCTGGACACCCTTTGTCAGCAGATACAACTGGGGCTGGTGACTGGCCGATCGCCCACGCGACCGCTAATTTGAGTCTAATGAAGGAAAGATCAGAAAAGGGAATGGGAAGGAAGTCAGCTGTGGACTCGTTGAAAGGAACAGTTCCGGCATTTGTCTGGGAGTGAAAATGAGAAACCACGGATAACAACTTTCAGGAGAGCCGGGGAGGGTCGAACCCACGCTCTCCCGACACCAGCGAGACACGAGGTAGCGTGTTAGCGGCCGGTATAATCTAAACTAATAAAGATGAAGAGTTTGTCTGTGTGTTTGTGTCTTTAAACGCGCTAATCTCTGGAACTACCTGTCGGATTCGAAAAAATATTTTTGTATATGATAGCCAGATTCAACAGGAATAGTTTAGGCTATGTTAAATTTCGGACAGGCCACTCCATTCCCTGCATTTAGGCCCTTTTGCACAAATCTACACCGTTTCACCAATCTAATAACTTGACGGACATATTATCGCTAGGCGATAACGACTAACACTGTATCATGATAGTCAACGCCGGACCATTGATGGACAGGTTGTCACTAGGCAACAACGATTTACTCTGTATCTTGATAGTCCAGTAAAATTTGCTAAAGGACACATGGGAAAACTGACCGATTGTGAATCAAGGAGTGTATTGGACTGTAGTATTCTCTAAGCTATCGTATGCACAGTTAATCAGCATATTAGCAAAATATAATGTAATGCTATCCTGTCTGATAAACATAGTGGCAAACATTCCTACATTCTCCTACCACCATTTTGCAGTTTTCAGGTGTTGACAGTTGTTATTTCATTTTCGGGGCTTAGACATCGTGGTCATGTTGCCCCATGTACATGGGTGTGTGTAGAATATTTGTGATAACCTGCGTTATTGCGATTGTTGTACTAGCATGTGTAAATTGGAGATATGATATGATATTTGAAGCCATTTTTCAGTGTTGCTCAAGGATTTATTGGACTGTAGTATTATCTATGCTATCCTAAGCACAGTAAATCAGCATATTAGCAAATTGTAATGTAATGCTATCCTGTCAGAGAAAAATAGTGGCAAATATTCCTACTTTCCCCTATCACCGTTTTGCAGAATTCATGTGTAGACAGTTGTTATTACGTTTGAGGGTCTTAGATATGGTGGTCATATTGCCCCGTGTACATGGGTGTGTGTGTAGAATGTTTGTGATAACCTGCGTTATTGTGATTGTTGCACTAGCATGTGTAAATTGGAGATAGGATTTGAAGTCATTTTAAAAACTTTAACACTTAAAAACTTAAAACCCATCTTATGTGTAGAGTACATGTGCAATTTATAAAACTGTCTTCAGCACAGTTAAACATGAAAATTCACAGCTCTAGCCAATCAGACAAGCAACTGAATGTTGAAAACATCCTTTTTTAGGTAGATTTCATTAGAAAGCTAACTATTGCAATGGGTACCATGTTTCGACTTCCGGAAAATTTCGACATATCTTCGCGTTTCACATCCCCCAGACCCCAAAACCACCGTCAGTTCAAACGTTTGTATATAATTTATGTATATATGTATCTATCTATCTCTCTATATATATACATATATCAGTTTCTTGTGGACACGATAACTGCCGTAATTTTGCACCAATCACTTTGAAATTTTTACATAATATGTATCCCTATAAATCTCGGTCGAGTTCGTTAATGGGCAAAATCGGTCGAAGGGGGTGAAAATGGGGGGCTTTTTTCGAAAAAGTGAAATATCGCTATAACTCTCTTAATACGTGAAATATCGAATCCCTTCAAAGTTCATAATATGTGTCGGATAAGTGCCAAAAATTTATGTCAAATAAGTTTTTTGATAGCACCAACCATTGACCAAAGGGGTGGAAAAAAGTGGTTTTTTCGGGAAACATTAATCATATCTCTCTTAATAGGCACAATATCAAAACCGTACAAAATGGAAAATATTCCCCTAATAATTACCTAAAACTTTTGTCTGAAAGAATTTTTGATATGACCCACCATTACGCCAAGGGATGAGAAAAATGATTTCGGAATTTTAAAAAATGCCAAGTGCCATCAGAGGTTACCATAACAACGCTTTTAAATTGATAAGGGATGATCTATCAGAGGTTGCCAAGACAACGCCATTGACGAGATCACATTCATTTTTAGCCTACTTTTCACATTTTGCAAAAATGAGGAAAAAGTAGACTTATGAGATCGGGCAAATGTGTGTCTGTCTGTCTGTCTGTCTGTCTGTCCTTCTGTCTGTCTGTCTGGCTGTGTGTGTGTCCCCCCCTATCAACTCCTAAACGGCTGCAGCAATCGAAACAAAATTTGGTAGGAGTAAAGATCTATACCTGAATATCTCACGGCCATATTTGAAAATGATGTCAGTGCTACCAACTGCTAAAAAATCGCAATTGAAATTTGAGCTCCATGTTGGATATCTTGGAAAGTATGAATGGGAGCTATTTCAAAATTGGCACACGTACAGATCATAATATTTCAGTTTAATTTCCAGGAGGCCAAACATGGCAGTGTTGCCAAACTGATTATAAGCCTCCTGATAGGTCCAATTTTTAAATGCATATAACTTCTACACTATCAAGTGGAATTCAACCAAATTTCGTATGTTGTATGTGTACATAACCAGATATGACTGAGCGTATTCTTAAGACCTACCAGGGCTGCCAACTGTTAATAAATGCTCCTAATTTATTTTATCCAAATACCAATATATCAGAAAGTATGCAAGCCGACAGCTTTAAACTATGCACACGTATAGTACCTGACATTCTATATTAATTTGGAGTAACTTATATACGTCAGTGCTACCAACATGATTCTAAGCCTGCTGACAGGTCCAACTTTAAATACATGTAACTTCCATACTATCATTTGGATTTCAACCAAATTTCGTATGTGTACCATAACAGATATGACTATGCGTATTCTAAGGAGCAACCAGGGCTGCCAACTGTTAATATGTGCTGTCCCTATTTTTGTTACCCTAATATCAATATATCAGAAAGTATGCAAACCAATAGCTCTAAACTTTACACACGTATAGTACCTGGCATTCTAGACGAATTTGGAGTAACTAATATACGTCAGTGCTGCCAACATGATTCTAAGCCTGCTGATAGGTCCAATTTTAAAATGCATGTAACTTCTATACTAACTAATGGATTTCATTCAAAATTGGCACAACAATAGATCATATTATTTCAGATTATTTCTGACCAATACATGCATGACATTGTTGCCAACATGATTCTACGCGCGCTGTTAGATCCAATGTTTAACTGCATGTAACGCCCATGCTATTCATTGGACTTCAACCAAATTTTGTAATTAGTACCTTAAGAGACGGAACTAAGAATATATTCAGTCATCAGGGCTGCCAACTGTAGTGCTCTATTAGGATACATTATGCCATCTATACAGTATTTCGAACTAATTGGAAATTTCGATATTAGCAACTTAATTTCGTCATTATTCTAGATAGGTTCATATTCTGTAGAATAATCATTGGCATGAAAAGTAGGCTGTATAGTTCTTCACGGAACTTCTTGTTAGCCTACTTTTCACATTTTGCAAAAATGAGGAAAAAGTAGACTTATGAGATCGATCCGGGAAAATGTCTGTCTGTCTGTCCTTCTGTCTGTCTGGCTGTGTGTGTGTGTCCCCCTATCAACTCCTAAACGGCTGCAGCAATCAAAACCAAATTTAGTATGAGTAAAGATGTGCACCGGAATAGCTCACGTCCATATTTGAAAATGATGTCAGTGCTGAAACAGGGTAGTGCGCTTTCACCCCTTCTCTTTATTGTGGTTATGGACGAGGAAATGACACGGATAGCAGGAAAGATAGGAGAAGATAAGATGAAAGCAATGGTGTTTGCAGATGATCTCATGGTCTGGGGAAACAAGGAGGAGGAAATTCAGGAGCAACTGAAGGCTTGGGAAGAAACAGTGGGAGAGTACGGATGGAAGTTCAACATCAGTAAATGTGAGATCCTGTTAACGACCAGGAAAAAGGACAGACCAATGAGTGGGATAACACTTGGAGGTGGACAGCTGAAGAAGGTGGAAAGTCTCAAGTACTAGGGAAGTATAGTGGAGGAAAATGGGAGCAATGACAAAGAGATTACGGAACGTGGCAGACAGGCAGAAGCATTTCTGAGATGCATTAGGAGCTTAGTGTGGAATAAAGATGTCCCACAAAAAAGCAAGGAAGTGTTATACAGAAGCTACTATATCCCGATACTGACCTATGCTTCAGAAACGTGGACAATGAAGAAAAGAGACATAAGCAGAATACAGGCAGGTGAAATAAAGTTCCTGCGAAGTAGGATCGGAATAACAAGAAGAGACAGGGTGAGGAAGGTCAGGGAAATGGTGAAAGAGGAGCCCTTGCAAGGTAGGATTGAGACATCAAGACTGAGGTCGTATGGACACTTAAAGAGAATGGATGAGAAGAAGATTCCCAAGAGGATACATGAGATGCAGATGCAGAAGAAACGACCAAGAGATAGATGGCTGAAAGGAGTGGAGGAATGTGTCAAGAAGAGAGGCGAGGACTGGACCAGAGTGACAGCGGAGAGGTGGTGGGAAGAAAGAACTAAGTGGCGAGGCTTATGTTCCAAACAGACCCAGCCTGGGGCTGGAAACTGTACAAGATGATGATGATGATGATGATGATGATGTCAGTGCTACCAACTGCTGAAAAAACGCACTAGAAATTTGAGCTCCATGTTGGATATCTTGCAAGGTATGCATGGGAGCTATTCCAAAATTGGCACACATGTAGATAATACTATTTCACTTTAATTTCCAGGAGGCCAACCATGACAGTGTTGCCAAAATGATTTTAAGCCTTCTGATAGGTCCAATGTTTAAATGCATATAACTTCTACACTATCAACTGGATTTCAACCAAATTTTGTATGCAATATTTGTACATAAACAGATATGACAGAGCATATTCTTAAGAGCCACCAGGGATGCCAACTGTTAATAATTGCTCTCTCTATTTTTTAAAATCTAAATACCAATATATCAGAAAGTATGCAAGCCAACAGCTTTAAACTATGCACACGTATATTCTGACATTTTAGATTAATTTGGAGTAACTTATATACGTCAGTTCTACCAACATGATTATAAGCCTGCTGATAGGACCAATTTTTAAATACGTGTAACTTCTACACTATCAGTTGGATTTCAACCAAATTTCGTATGTAATATGTGTACCATAACAGATATGACTATAAGTATTGTTAAGAGCAATCAGGGCTGCCAACTGTTAATAAATGCTGTCTATATTCTTTTAACCCTAATATCAATATATCAGAAAGTATGCAAGCCAACAGCTCTATACTTTGCACACGTATAGCACCTGACATTCTAGATTAATTTGGAGTAATTAATACAAGGCAGTGCTGCCAACATGATTCTATGCCTGCTGATATGTCCACTTTTAAAATACATGTAACTTCTATACTGAACCCGAGGGGGTCATGCTGACTGATATCGAACGTGGATCTCAGAGACTGTGATCTCAGTATAAAGGTTCCACCAGGGAACGAACCCGAGGTCTGTTGAGGGAGTTTCATTGTAAAAACCCCTAGAGAAAAGTATATATTTAATCACTGGTGTGATTTCAGTTGATAATGACATTATTTATTAAAATAATGCAGGGAAATTGAGCGGAATACAACATTATTAGACTACTTGGTGTAGGCTATGCTGGACTTGGAGCACAGAAAGCGCAGAGTTTGACGTTTTACTAATAGGTCCAGAATTCTGGGAGGTGACCCTTGGAGCCACGTCAATCTTGCTGACCTAGTTAAGTCGTCTGGAAGAGGTTGGGGGCTTGAATAATGACCCAGTTTTTCCCCGACTGAGAATAGGACGAAGAAGAGTGGGGAGAGATCCCAAGGAAAATCATTAATTACTCGTGATTGGAGTAATGCAATAACATGAGAGTTGCACACAGGTGAATCTTTAGCCAAGAGGCTAATTTTAGAGCCTTTAATCTGCGAAATTGACGCATATTTAATGGAGTGCGGAAGGACATAGGACTATGGTTGTTCGCGGCTGGGTTTGACGAGGTCGGCAGGGATTCCCAGTGAAACAGCGTCCCCACACTATGGAGAAAAGAATTAATATTAATTAATTGGCCGAGCGATCCTTCAGCACGCAGATAGTTCTGGGATCAGTGAAGAAAAAGGAACCCGATGAGCATGGTTTCGAGACCAGAATCATGCTGGGAGAGGAGTCGAGATAGCGCGGGAAATTTTCGCTCTACTTTTTGTGTGAAACCAATATAAAGGGAGTCGACCCTTGGCAGAGGACAGCAGTCGCTACAGTTTACAGTTTGTCACAGTCGTCGCTACACAGTCAGAACACAGTTGTCAAGCAGTTGTTGAGGCGGAACGTATGTCGGTCCGGCTCATGGAAGGACGCTCAAACAAAGACTTGTACGTTTGAGTGAACCATTATATTTACCGCACATCATAATGCACCAAGTGAGAAGATAATAATGTATAGTCAGAAATTAATAAGAAGTATTCCAGTATAAATTTAAAACAAAAATACTGGAATGCAGCCGAAATAAATCAGAAACCTCTATGGAGATCAAATTGACAGGTGAAAAGCTGAAGGAAGTAGAAGACTTCTGTTACTTAGGAAGTAGAATAACCAGTGATGGACGAAGCAAAGAGGATATAAAAAGTAGGTTGGCTCAGGCAAAGAAAGCTTTTCTACAAAAAAGGAATCTGCTGACATCGAATATAGATTTAGGTATTAGGAAGTCATTTTTGAAAGCCTTTGTCTGGAGCGTGGCGCTCTATGGAAGTGAAACTTGGACTATTGGTGCAGCAGAAAAGAGGAGAATAGAAGCATTTGAAATGTGGTGTTACAGGAGAATGATGAAGATCAGATGGGTAGATAGGGTTATAAACATAGAGGTATTAAGACGAGTGGGAGAGGAGAGATGTTTCTGGCGACTGCTAATGAAGAGAAGAGATAGGTTGGTAGGACACATACTAAGACACCCAGGAATAGCAAGTTTAGTTATGGAAGGAAGGGTTGAGGACAAGAACTGTAGGGGTAGACCAAGGTTAGAATATGTTAAACAGATTGCCTCAGATGTAGGGTGTGGTAGTTATGTAGAGATGAAACGATTAGCTCAGGACAGGGAGGAATGGAGAGCTGCATCAAACCAGTCAAAAGACTGAAGACTCAAACACAAAACGGTAATCAATGAACTTTATGGTGTGAAATGTGTATTACCGAAGGCAAGGAAGGAGGCCCGGACTTCGACTTGGGAAGCCGTGCAGTAAGACATTTAGAAGGTTTTATTAAGGGAAGTCGTGCTGCAGGTGATGTCAGCAGTACGAACAAAGGTTTATGTACACTTAGGATGCACCGTGTGAGATGAGTTGCAGAACTATTGAAATAATAATCTGTGAAAAATTGTGTACAATGTTAAGCGCAATGTATAATGTATTGACTGATCATACATGTCTTATTACGCTGGAATGCGCTGGGAGAAACTTTACGAAGCATTTGGTAATGTCTTAAGAATACCAAATAGTAACGCTCAGGACGGAAGTCAGCAGATTTATGCAAATCAGGAAGCTTACCGTAGGAGTATGGATAAACTGTTGGTGAATTCCGGGGGCAGATGAACCAGACTTTCAATCAGGAGTTGGTAGGAGCACGGAAGATGCCGCCGACACCTGCAATTTTGATATCTTTGCTAGGGAATTTCAACCAATGAAAAGTGTAAAAAGTGACGAGTGTTATGTATAAATCATATGTGAAATGTCTTTTAAATTAACGGTATAATAAGTGTTATAAAGTGTCATGTGTTTTGGGAGCAATAGCTTCTTTATAGAAATGCAAAGTGTCGTGTGGTTACGAAAGATATGGATCATAAAATGTGTGTATTCAAGATGCAAATGTCGCACTAAATCTGCATATGGCAGGCGACCCGGAAGGATATGAGTGGTTGGAGCCACCATGATGAGCCGATGTATGTGAGTACCCCACAAATTATGTTTAAGTAGAAATATAGGCTACTGCATGTAGTGTGATTTCAGAGTTATAAAGATGCCAGTAAGAATCAGATTAGGAGGTTGACCCTCCAGGTTTAATCATTATTGTGTTGATTTTAATAGAGTTGAGATGTTATTTTGCATCAGTGAGTGGATTAATCGTTACCACTATTAACTTAAAAATGGCAAATTAGTTATGTAAACGTAATGTTACGAACACGGTTGTTCGGGTTTTAAGATGATTAGTTGTGTCGGATTTTGGTAATTTATGTCAGTGAGAATAATAATAATAATGATGAATAATAAAGGTTTGAATGAATGCATCAGGCAAAATGTTGTAAGCAAGAAATAGTTACGCTAATTGCAAGACTTATCGATCCAAGCAAAAAGATTGTACAGTAAGATTACATTACGGGATTAAGAAAAGAGTTTTATATCAGAATATATTGTATTAATGGGAATATAATTATGCAAGGAAAAGGATAAGCTTTCTAGTGAATTGAATTTGCAGCTTAAGTAAAAGCTCATAGAGTAATTGATATATTTCTCTTAAATATTATAGGACGAAGGTCATAACATTAGGTAAGGAACCAGGTGGTCTATTCGACGTATGAAATCTCCTAAGCCGTGGGCATACTGGGAGATATGCTTTGTGCCAGAGTGTAATTAGTGTTTGGACCCTAACTCTGATGATGGATATGGAATGTTCCGGGTTCGAATCCCGTGATAGGTGGGAGGAAAACGATGGACACCTCTGCACTCTATCTGATTCCCCGAGAACTTATTATTGAGTGATTCGGCTCGTTGAAGCGAATCTCAGGACGGCAGCATGTGTGGCTAACCGCAGCATTTATTTAAGACACCGGTTACCTACTGGACCAATGTTTTATGAACCTCGTACCTTCATGTTGAAATGGGCCTATTTGGTGCCAGTTATTATTATCCTCAGGGTAGGAATACATGTTAAAGCTCATCCAGTACTTGTTTGCATAATATTCAGTTTAAATCCATTGAGATATGTGTGTCATTGGGACCACAGTATTTGTCTTGTAAAATTTATACTGCTTGGGGAGAAAGCCATGAGACAGGAAACGAGGGTTGAGGTAATGTTGGAACCTCCCTCCACTTCTATTGTGTACAGGCCGCTCGGGGGAGGGTCTGGGGACGGTCAAGCGAACCGTGAAAGAAGGTTTAAAAAGGGGCTGATTTTAGACCCTGTTAATGACATGAAATGAAATATTGTTATATTGAGTAATGAAGCCATGTGGTTTAAGAACACATTGATAATTATAGATCACCCTGATGGTTCATGATTTTAGCTATCTAACGAATGGTTAGACGTTGCATTTGTACTGCCACTGACAACTTTTTCAGAAGTTGGTTACTCGACGCTACAGGCTACGCGCGCAAGGTAGTTTTATAGTACCATCCGACACAGCAATAACTAACGTTTTCAAGATGAAATCACAAACGGCATGCAGTGGAACTATATAAATAGAGGAAGTGTAAGGGTAGCTTACATAATTATGGAGTCGCACGTAGACTGCTGTGCAACACCAGAATAGGCTAATGCATGTAAAGCATTTGGTGGGAGGAGAAAGATCAAACACACACGGTACACATAATTGTCAAATTAAGACGAGGTCTAAGGAATAAGTAATTTTATAAAATTAAAGAAGTCACATTGGATGACAGTAGAATCAATGTACAGTTTGTTTCTGAAGTTGTATGTGCATCAGCGCACTAGAGTATCATTGTAAAATTGATATAAGGGTAAAGGTTTGTGTTATGATATGATTTTTATTATGATAATATGATGTTCATATTAGTGGATTGTGGAAGTAAATTTTGTTTGCTTTTGTTTTATGGTTGTGGGGATTGTTTTGTTTTGTTTGAAGCCATGATTTTATTACTGAATTAAAGTTTTAGGATAGAGTTATGCCTTATCATTGTAGAGTTGATACCTTTTAGCCTCAAATCCAAAATATGCAACTGCTAAATGGGGGAACGGTACACGCCCGGGTCCTGACGCTAGCTGGAGGCGGAAGCATATTTTCCATCGAGATTACTCACATGGGTACATGGAAATTGATGTCCAGTACAGTGATTTGAGCTATAGGTACAACTAAAGTCGGTCTAGATCTAATGCACACAACTCTATTAAGGTAACAATTAACATGAAGTAGGGGATGACCGCGCCTAACCCTAGCTAAGCTCCGATACGAACAATATAAATTTTGATAATGTTATTTATCATGTCGCCCGTGTGTGGGCAAAGCATGACTATTACTTTTCTTTTATCATGGCGAGACCCAAGTGGGGCAGTCGACAGTACAACCGAGACCTTGGATGGTTTCTGCGATGTCTTAACGTGGACCATCTCCCATCTTATTTATTTATCATGGCGCCCAGGTTTGTGGAGCTTATGGGATTTAGGGAAAACCCATAGATTTTTATGGTATTTCATGGGGAAAACCATAGTAATTGTTGTTTTGCCTCAAACTGTGTTTGAGTGATTTTTGAGTTCAGTAGGCTTTTGAGTAACGCAGAATCTCTCTATTGAGAAGAGAAGTACCCAAGGGTACGAGCGCTACATACCAGATCCACAATTTACCATAATATTGACAGGTTTTGTACGATTTTACAATATAGGTACAGTGTTTGATGTTTCTCTTCAAAACATATCCACACATTTTTCCAGGAAGCCTGCCTGCATATCTAAGTATATTATTGTAAAAATGTCAGGTACAGAGGAGATCCTGCAGGTTATTTCAGGGTTGAAACAGCATTTTGATGCTGTTAACGAGCAAAATAAGCTGGAAGCCAAGGCTTTCCAGAATGAAATAAACACTCGTTTAGATGCCAATCAGGAGGCAATTAATCACAATCAGAGTGAATTTAATGATCGGTTAGATGCCAATCAGCGGGCAATTAATCACAACCAGAGTGAATTAAGTAACCGTTTGGATGCAAATCAGGTTGCACTGAGTAATCGTTTAGATGCCAATCAGGAGGCAATGAATGCAAATAAGGTTGAATTAAATGATAAGTTAGGTCAAATGCAAGAGGTAATTAAGACCTAAGTAACAGAAACTGTTGTAAGCATTGTATCAGAAATGCAGGTTAAAACAGATAAACGTTTCGAGGCTATAGAAGCCAAGCTCGAAAGTAATTTACAAGCGTGTAAGCATGCTCAGGATGAAACCAACAGTAGGTTAGATGTGCTGTCTAATGACATTAAGGATATTCAAATCCAAAATGAGGCGAATCTCGAACGCCAAGCGAAACAGTTTTCAGAATTTACGAGAACGGTAGATCAGAGGTTAGAAGAGAACGACTCTAAATGGGACCAGAAATTGAAAAGCTACGCTAGAGCAATTAACGGTGATCTCAAGAAACAGGATCAGAACATATTAGATCAATGTCAGGAAATAAGCGAGATTAATGCTATCGCTAATGAAAATAAAGAGCTGGTAAGCAACGTGAAAGGTCAGATGGGCAAAGTTCATCAAGAACTGGACCAAGTTCAAAGTGACATTGTTGTAGTTAACAAAAGGCAAGAGGAGAATAGAGGTGAGATCATCAAGGTCCGGACTGAATTGTCAAAATTCAATGGACACATTCAAGAGGAAATTAAAGGGCTGAGAGAAGAACTCGAATTAAGAGAAGGCCAGAAGACAGAGGCAAGCGACAAGACCCTTGCTCAAATTAAGGAAGGTGTAGAGGATGAAATCTCCCATATCAAACAAAGCCTGAAAGAAGACAAGAAGAAAATATTTCAAGTGGCCGAGGAAAATCAAGATAGGCTTACCAGAATCGAGAAGGAGGTAATTACTCGACTAGAAAGAGCGGAGGTGCGCCACAATCAAATGGAGACTAGGATAATCGCACAGGAGGAAACCCTTCTGAAAGATCCTAAGTCAAGTGAAGGCAGCACGGAAGATATGAGGAAACAAGGTGGGCAGACTTAGAAACCCAACCTATAATCAGGAATGCTACAGGCCCAGGCGAAAGTCCTTATATGACGCCAGGTGCACCAGTTGCAGCATCAACGCCACATGAAAATGCTATGCACACCCAGGTGATAAACGTAATCAGGCCAAGCGAAGAAAAACCAAGGAAATTCTCAGGTAGCCACTGTAATATGACACCAAAATATTGGTTGAAGGAAGTGTCTGAATATCTGAATGATGTGTGGATACCGCCAGAGCGCAGGCTACGTGCCATTGAGAAACTAACAGAGGGAGAATGCGCACTATGGTTTCGCAGTTTCCGGTATACTTTCGACACTGTTGAGGAGTTTCGAGAGGCATTTTTGAAACGGTACTGGGATCCGGCCACACAGCAAAATTTGAGATTGGATTTGTATTCAAAAAGATACAGCACCAACAACCAAACGAAGTATGCAGAATTCTTCATATCACAGATGTGTCGTTTCAAAGAACTGGATCAAAAACCGAGCGAGCTGGAATTATGTATTGCTATCGCCAAGCAGCTTCCATACGAGATCCAAAGACTGCTAATCTCGGCTAATGCGAAAACCGCTATAGAAATGGAGACAGTTCTTAGACAACTGGACCTCACAACAGCCAATACGATGGGTCAGAGTCGAACCGTGGAACAGGTACATGTGACCAACACGCAGACTGACCAACATCAAGCTCCAAAGAACAACAAAGCTACGAGCACTGAAACATTAGATTCCTACGGACGGCGATGGGAACAGGAACCCAGAAGATGGCAGCCAAAGTACAAAGGGAATGCTAGTAGAGGAGGAAGAGGCCGAAATTCGTAGAATAAGCAGAATACAAGGGGTAGACCGTACCAAAACAATGGAGGTAACAATGGCCAAGAAGGCAACAATAGAAATTGGAGACCCCAAGAAAGAAGAAGTAACTTCGATGACGAGGTAGAGGAACGATATCACGCTTCATTGCGATACTTCGAGGAAAGGGGAGATGAGCCCCAGAAACAACAAGTCCGCTGGCAAGAAATTATGCAGAACAGGACGTCGCCAGACAGATATGGAGATGGAGCTAAGAGTTTGGAGCTACAGCGCAGCGAACAGGAGAGAAGAAACTCCAAGGGGACGGGCGCTGAAGAAGAAAAAAACGCCAAAATTAGAAGAGTTCGAGACTGATGGATGGAAGTCTGTTAACATCATCAATTGGATAGCCAAACCAGAAGAGCTAATCGAGGATACAGGAGGATTACAGGTCATGGTCAAGAGAGAATTGCCTATTATAATAGTAAGAGTGGCAGGATTGAAAATAAGAAGTCTGTTAGACACGGGTTCAACAGTGTGCCTTAACACAAGCTTTATATAATGAAATAGCCCAGAGAGAGAATGTTTTGAAAATACCGATCTCTAGTGTCAAAATAAAAGGGGTAATTCCAGACAGAACGATGATATGTAAATATCAGGTATTCCTAGATTTACAGATAGGAGGCTCTATTTTCTCACCGAGTTTTCTATTAGTAAACAAACTGCCTTATAACCTATTTATTGGGGCAGAATTTATAAGGGAATACAGAGTGATAATCGACCTAGCACAGGACAGGGTTATGTTCCATGTGAATGAGGAAGCCGAAGGCTTGGAGGTCGCACTCAATCAGATTGAACCAGGGTCAAGTGAACAAGTATGGCATACATACAGAGATGTGGCTGAGGAAGAAGTTGGAAGAAGAACTGAAAACACTAGCCGCAGACTTGGAGAATGATCTGGAACCCGAACTGGAAGAATATATTTCGGAAAAACTAGAAGAAGCGAAAATTGGGCTAAAAGAGAAGGAAAATTTAAAGCAGTTATTACTGGAACAGAAGGAAGTCTTTGATTAGAGACCTGGTCGTATAAAGAACTTCACTTTTGCTTTTCAAGTCAGTGATTGGACACCATTTAGGCAGAAACCCTACCCTATAGCCGAAAAGCATTATGCTAAAGTGAAAGAGGCAATTCAGGAGATGTTGGAGGCCGGTGTTATTGAGAAGACACCTACGCCTTATGTAAGTCCATTGGTAATCGTACCGAAGACAGACGGGACTGTCAGAGTATGTCTGGACCTGAGACATTTACATTTAAAGGTTATTCCGGAATTTGACCAAGTGCCACCTATTAAAGAAATCCTCAGGAAGTTCAAAGGGAAGACCGTATTCACAAACTTGGATATCACATCCAGTTTCCACCATCTTGAATTAGAGAAGAAAACTAGTCTGTTGACAGGATTTATGTTTGATCAACACACATATACATTTTTAAGGCTACCTTTTGGTTTGAAAACAGCTGGTTCAGCACTGATAAGAGCGTTAGATCGCAATCTATCAGATGATGTGAAAGAGAGTACCATCAGATAAGTAGACGACATTCTACTCACATCAGAATCTCTGGAGGAACACATGAGAGACCTGAAGAAGTTGCTAGATGACCTTCGAGAAGCTAACTTTAAGGTTAATATCAATAAATCGCACTTCTGTCAGAGGGAAGTCAAATTCCTAGGGCATGTTATTGATGCAAATGGAGTTAAGCCTAATCCCGATAAATTGGAGGTAATTCGAAATTTCCCTCGACCCATGAAAGTTAAGCACGTCCGACAGTATTTGGGAGTAATTGGATTCTTTTCGAACCACTGCCCAAAGTATACTACGACAGTAGCACCCCTGCAGGACCTATTGAAGAAAGGCGGCAGATGGAATTGGACGGAGCAATGTCAGGAAGCATTCGTGAGGTCAAAACAAATGCTTTTGGAAAATGTGAAACTGGGATACCCGGATTATACCCAGAAGTTCATCATACAGACGGATGCATCACTCGTTGGTATTGGAGCGATGCTATTCCAGGAAAATGTTGACCAGCCTGAGAAGAAAGTTTTATTGCCTTTATAAGTAGGAGGCTGAAAGCCCATGAGAAAAACTACACGATTACAGAGATAGAGTTGCTCGCAATTTTGTACGCGTTGCAATCTTGGCATAAACTCGTGTATGGCTTTCAAATAGTCCTCAGAACAGACCATAAAGCTTTAACATTTTTGTTAAAGACAGACTTGTCTAGCCAGAGATTGACAAGAAGGTCCCTGTATATTCAGCAATTCAATGTGAAAATAGAATACTGTCCAGGGAAAGAGAATGTAATACCGGACATTCTAAGCCGTTACCCTAGAGAAGAGAAAGCGCTAGCTGTCCAGATTGAGAATCGAGATCAGAAGACGTTGGATGACTTGAGGAATCTTACCAACCTGCAACGCGAAGACCCGTGGTTGAAGATGATGATCGATTACTTCGAGGGACACTTAGCAAGGGGAACTGCAATATACCGAGAGGCAGAGGCATTGGCAACAGATTATGTATGGTATAATCAGATACTACACAAGTGGGATGATGTAGATCATACACGTCAAAGGATTGTGATTCCTGCATCTTTGCAGAGGAGATTGGTGTGGCTAGCACACAGAGCATTTGGACATCTCGGAATAGACAAAATTTGTGCTGTGTTGAAAGAAGCATTTACTTGGCCAAAGTTGAGAGAAACGGTGAGAAATGCTATTAGGACATGTGATCTGTGCCAAAGGGTAAAGCCAAATCCCTTTTTAATGAGGCAACGACCTATCCCGTTGTTACCGGAGAAGCCAAGGCAGCTATTGAGCATAGACAACTTTGGACCACTGCCTAGAGCACGTAGAGGCAATAGACACATTTTTGTAGCCATGGATGTATTTTCGAAAATGGTGGTATTATGCCCCATACAGAAGACAAGTTCAAAGCAGGTATTGAAACGCCTGAAAGAGAGAGTTATTCCGATTCTTGGGAAGCCGGATAACATCCTCTCAGACCACGGAAGTTGCTTCACAAGTGCAGAATTTCGTCGAGAACTGGAAAACCTAGGAATTAGGCAGATTTTATCTACCATTCGCCATCCTGAGGCAAGTCCAGTTGAAAGAGTAATGAGAGAGATCCAGAAATACATGAAGATCTACTGCTCTGAAGAGAATTGGCGTTGGATTGAGTTCCTAGAAGTAATTGAATATTGTATAAATAATACCGTTCATGAGGCGACAGGTCAGGTTCCCGTGACTCTACATTTGGATCAGAGACCGGAAAGACCGTGGACTGGTGTCATTCCATTACCAGTAGACGCACAGCCAGGACGAGAATTGAGGATCCAACGAACCTTCGAATATCTCAAAGCACAGGCGGAGAGACGCCAGAGAAGAAATCGTGCGAAGAGGTATCACAGACCACTTCTCGTCGGAGAGAAAGTTTTAGTCAGGAAGCCCGCCAGTTCAGATCCAGAGGCACGGAAGTATAAGAAGTTCATTTTTGCATATCACGGCCCGTTCGAGGTGATTAGAAACCTACAAAACAATGCATACAGCATAAAGCATTTAGAAACTGGAAACGAGGTCGTTATGAATGCAGCCAATTTAAAAATTTACCATCCGCCAGAAGAATTCGACGAACAAGAAGAAGTATTAACAGCGCACACCCAACTGAACGTGGACGGCGAAGTCAGCCAGGCAGTCAGACCTGAGAGTTCGCGCGGCGAGACGGAACTAGAAGCAGACAGCTTGCCCAGTGGAAGGGACAAACAGCAAGAATGCCAGTGCCTGCGAGAACTTTACAAAGAAATGGTCGAAGCAGCAAGGCAAGTTGAGGCCATAAATGAAGCCCTCCGTCAAGAGAATGAACAGCTTAGAGCTGAGCGCAGTGTGGAAGGGGGAGCGAGACAAACCTACTCGCAGCCAGACGAGGTGAAGGACCCCAGATGTAAACACAGACAGTGGTAGACAGTCAGCTGGTTACTTACAGAAAGTCACTTGCAATTGACTTTTATAAGTTTTGCAAGGGGAATATGAACCCGAGGGGGTCATGCTGACTGATATCGAACGTGGATCTCAGAGACTGTGATCTCAGTATAAAGGTTCCACCAGGGAACGAACCCGAGGTCTGTTGCGGGAGTTTCATTGTAAAAACCCCTAGAGAAAAGTATATATTTAATCACTGGTGTGATTTCAGTTGATAATGACATTATTTATTAAAATAATGCAGGGAAATTGAGCGGAATACAACATTATTAGACTACTTGGTGTAGGCTATGCTGGACTTGGAGCACAGAAAGCGCAGAGTTTGACGTTTTACTAATAGGTCCAGAATTGTGGGAGGTGACCCTTGGAGCCACGTCAATCTTGCTGACCTAGTTAAGTCGTCTGGAAGAGGTTGGGGGCTTGAATAATGACCCAGTTTTTCCCCGACTGAGAATAGGACGAAGAAGAGTGGGGAGAGATCCCAAGGAAAATCATTGATTACTCGTGATTGGAGTAACGCAATGACATGAGAGTTGCACACAGGTGAATCTTTAGCCAGGAGGCTAATTTTAGAGCCTTTAATCTGCGAAATTGACGCATATTTAATGGAGTGCGGAAGGACATAAGACTATGGTTGTTCGCGGCTGGGTTTGACGAGGTCAGCAGGGATTCCCATTGACACAGCGTCCCCACGCTATGGAGAAAAGAATTAATATTAATTAATTGGCCGAGCGATCCTTCAGCACGCAGATAGTTCTGGGATCAGTGAAGAAAAAGGAACCCGATGAGCATGGTTTCGAGACCAGAATCATGCTGGGAGAGGAGTCGAGATAGCGCAGGAAATTTTAGCTCTACTTTTTGTGTGAAACCAATATAAAGGGAGTCGACCCTTGGCAGAGGACAGTAGTCGCTACAGTTTACAGTTTGTCACAGTCGTCGCTACACAGTCAGAACACAGTTGTCAAGCAGTTGTTGAGGCGGAACGTATGTCGGTCCGGCTCATGGAAGGACGCTCAAACAAAGTCTTGTACGTTTGAGTGAACCATTATATTTACCGCACATCATAATGCACCAAGTGAGAAATTAATAAGAAGTACGGTAATCAATGAACTTTATGGTGTGAAATGTGTATTACCGAAGGCAAGGAAGGAGGCCCGGACTTCGACTTGGGAAGCCGTGCAGTAAGACATTTAGAAGGTTTTATTAAGGGAAGTCGTGCTGCAGGTGATGTCAGCAGTACGAACAATGGTTTGTGTTCACTTAGGATGCACCGTGTGAGATAAGTTTTAGAACTATTGAAATAATAATCTGTGAAAAATTGTGTACAATGTTAAGCGCAATGTATAATGTATTGACTGATCATACATGTCTTATTACGCTGGAATGCGCTGGGAGAAACTTTACGAAGCATTTGGTAATGTCTTAAGAATACCAAATAGTAACGCTCAGGACGGAAGTCAGCAGATTTATGCAAATCAGGAAGCTTACCGTAGGAGTATGGATAAACTGTTGGTGAATTCCGGGGGCAGATGAACCAGACTTTCAATCAGGAGTTGGTAGGAGCAGGGAAGATGCCGCCGACACCTGCAATTTTGATATCTTTGCTAGGGAATTTCAACCAATGAAAAGTGTAAAAAGTGACGAGTGTTATGTATAAATCATATGTGAAATGTCTTTTAAATTAATGGTTTAATAAGTGTTATAAAGTGTCATGTGTTTTGGGAGCAATAGCTTCTTTATAGAAATGTAAAGTGTCGTGTGGTTAACGGAAGATATGTTTCATAAAATGTGTGTATTCAAGATGCAAATGTCGCACTAAATCTGCATATGGCAGGCGACCCGGAAGGATATGAGTGGTTGGAGCCACCATGATGAGCCGATGTATGTGAGTACCCCACAAATTATGTTTAAGTAGAAATATAGGCCACTGCATGTAGTGTGATTTCAGAGTTATAAAGATGCCAGTAAGAATCAGATTAGTAGGTAGACCCTCCAGGTTTAATCATTATTGTGTTGATTTTAATAGAGTTGAGATGTTATTTTGCATCAGTGAGTGGATTAATCGTTACCACTATTAATTAAAAATGGCAAATTAGTTATGTAAACGTAATGTTACGAACACGGTTGTTCGGGTTTTAAGATGATTAGTTGTGTCGGATTTTGGTAATTTATGTCAGTGAGAATAATAATAATAATAATAATGATGAATAATAAGGTAT
Source organism: Meconema thalassinum (assembly GCA_946902985.2). NCBI lineage: Eukaryota > Metazoa > Arthropoda > Insecta > Orthoptera > Tettigoniidae > Meconema > Meconema thalassinum. The sequence continues at coordinate 146,922,107 of OX336390.1, read as the reverse complement.
GAATGAATGCATCTGGCAAAATGTTGTAAGCAAGAAATAGTTACGCTAATTGCAAGACTTATCGATCTAAGCAGGAAGATTGTACAGTAAGATTACATTACGGGATTAAGAAAAGAGTTTTAAATCAGAATATATTGTATTAATGGGAATATAATTATGCAAGGAAAAGGATAAGCTTACTAGGGAATTGAATTTGCAACTTAAGTAAAAGCTCATAGAGTAATTGATAGATTTCTCTTAAATATTAGAGGACGAAGGTCATAACATTAGGTAAGGAACCAGGTGGTCTATTCGACGTATGAAATCTCCTATGCCGTGGGCATACTGGGAGATATGCTTTGTGCCAGAGTGTAATTAGTGTCTGGACCCTAACTCTGATGATGGATATGAAATGTTCCGGGTTCGAATCCCGTGATAGGTGGGAGGAAAACGATGGACACCTCTGCACACTATCTGATTCCCCGAGAACTTATTATTAAGTGATTCGGCTCGTTGAAGCGAATCTCAGGACGGCAGCATGTGTGGCTGACCGCAGCATTTATTTAAGACACCGGTTACCTACTAGACCAATGATTTATGAACCTCGTACCTTCATGTTGAAATGGGCCTATTTGGTGCCAGTTATTATTATCCTCAGGGTAGGAATAAATGTTAAAGCTCATCCAGTACTTGTTTGCATAATATTCAGTTTAAATCCATTGAGATATGTGTGTCATTGGGACCACAGTATTTGTCTTGTAAAATCTTATACTGCTTGGGGAGAAAGCCATGAGACAGGAAACGAGGGTTGAGGTAATGTTGGAACCTCCCTCCACTTCTATTGTGTACAGGCCGCTCGGAGGAGGGTCTGGGGACGGTCAAGCGAACCGTGAAAGAAGGTTTGAAAAGGGGCAGATTTTAGACCCTGTTAATAACATGAAATGAAATATTGTTATATTGAGTAATGAAGCCATGTAGTTTAAGAACACATTGATAATTATAGATCACCCTGATGGTTCATGATTTTAGCTATCTAACGAATGGTTAGACGTTGCATTTGTACTGTCACTGACAACTTTTTCAGAAGTTGGTTACTCGACGCCGAGGCTACGCGCGCAAGGTAGTTTTATAGTACCATCCGACACAGCAATAACTAACGTTTTTAAGATGAAATCACAAACGGCATGCAGTGGAACTATATAAATAGAGGAAGTGTAGGGGTAGCTTACATAATTATGGAGTCGCACGTAGACTGCTGTGCAACACCAGAATAGGCTAATGCATGTAAAGCATTTGGTGGGAGGAGAAAGATCAAACACACACGGTACACGTAATTGTCAAATTAAGACGAGGTCTAAGGAATAAGTAATTTTATAAAATTAAAGAAGTCACATTGGATGACAGTAGAATCAATGTACAGTTTGTTTCTGAAGTTGTATGTGCATCAGGGCACTAGAGTATCATTGTAAAGTTGATATAAGGGTAAAGGTTTGTGTTATGATATGATTTTTATTATGATAATATGATGTTCATATTAGTGGATTGTGGAAGTAAATTTTGTTTGCTTTTGTTTTATGGTTGTGGGGATTGTTTTGTTTTGTTTGAAGCCATGATTTTATTACTGAATTAAAGTTTTAGGATAGAGTTATGCCTTATCATTGTAGAGTTGATACCTTTTAGCCTCAAATCCAAAATATGCAACTGCTAAATGGGGGAACGGTAAGCGCCCGGGTCCTGACGCTAGCTGGAGGCGGAAGCATATTTTCCATCGAGATTACTCACATGGGTACAATACTAACAAATGGATTTCATCCAAAATTGGCACAACAAGATATCATAATAATTCAGATTATTTCTGACCAGCACATGCATGGTATTGTTGGCAACATGCTTTTACGCGTGCTGATTGATCCAGTGTCTAACTGCATGTAACGTCCATTGGACTTCAACCAAATTTTGTATTCTGTACCTTAAGAGACGGAACTAAGAATATATTCAGTCACCAGGGCTGCCAACTGTAGTGCTCTATTAGGCTACATTATACCAGGTATATTTTGAACTAATTAGATATTTCGATATTACCAACTTAATTTCGTCATTATTCTAGATAGGTTCATATACTGTAGAATAATCATTGGCATGAAAAGTAAGCTGTATAGTTCTTCACGGAACTTCTAGTTAGCCTACTTTTCACACTTTTCAAAAATGAGGAAAAAGTAGACTTATAAGATATATCCGGGAAAATGTGTCTGTCCTTCTGTCTGTCTGTCTGTCCTGTCTGTCTGTCTGTCTGTCTGTCTGTCCTTCTGTCTGTCTGTCCTTCTGTCTGTCTGTCTGTCTGGCTGTGTGTGTGTGTGTGTGTGTGTGTCCCTATCAACTCCTAAACGGCTGCAGCAATCGAAACCAAATTTAGTATGAGTAAAGATGTATACCGGAACATCTCAGGCCCATATTTGAAAAAGATGCCAGTGCTACCAACTGCCAAAAAACGCACTAGAAATTTGAGCTCCATGTTAGATATCTTGGAAGGTATACATGGGAGCTATTCTAAAATTGGCACACATGTAGATAATACTATTTCAGTTTAATTTCCAGGTGGCCATACATGACAGCGTTGCCAAAATAATTTTAAGCCTTCTGATAAGTCCAATTTTTAAATGCATATAACTTCTACACTATCAATTAGATTTCAACCAAAGTTTGTATGTAATATGTGTACATAAACATATATGACTGAGTGTATTCTTAAGAGCCACCAGGGCTGCCAACTGTTAATAATTGCTCTCTATTTTGTATCCAAATATATCAGAAAGTATGCAAGCCGACAGCTTTAAACTATGCACACGTAAATTACCCGACATTTTACATTAATTTGGAGTAACTTATATACGTCAGTTCTCCCAACATGATTCTAAGCCTGCTGATAGGACCAATTTTTAAATACATGTAACTTCTCTACCAACAAATGGATTTCATCCAAAATTGGCACAAAAATATATAATATTTCAGATTATTTCTGACCAGCACTCGCATGACATTGTTGCCAACATGCTTTTACGTGTACTAATAGATCCAATGTCTAAATCCATGTAACGTCCTTTGGACTTCAACCACATTTTGTATTCTGTACCTTAGGAGATGGAAGTAAGAATATATTCAGTCACCAGAGCTGCCAACTGTATTGCTCTATTAGGCTACATTATGCCTAGTATATCTTATTTTGAACGAATTAAGACATTTCGATATTACCCACTTAATTTCGTCATTATTCTAGATAGGTTCATATACTGTAGATTAATCTATGGCATGAATCTTAATTTTAAGAAAAGTAGGCTCTTTAGTTCGTCACGGAACTTCTTGTTCCATCTGACTATGAGGAAAGCGGCTAACTGGTAGCATGCTGAACTTCTATGCCCAAGGTGCTGGTTCAATGCCTGCCAAAGTCGCCGGATTTTCTAAGAGCGCTAAAAATCCGTCAGCATGCTTTCCTTCGGAGGGGAAGTTACAACGTTCGTTGCAAGTTGCTGGTTGCGGTGGCATCTAGCAGCCAAGTTCACAGCTAGGTGTCGTTGACGTTAGTATTTGGTACAAAATTAGGTACTACTACTTAAAATTGACCGTCTGCAGACCTTACCTGAATTACAGACTAATACAGTCATCACAAATAACACCGTTTATCAGACAGATTCTACACACACCAAATGTACACGGGGTTACATGACCACGTTGTCGCAGCCCCTAAACTGAGGAACCAACCAACATCTCTGCGGGAGATAAAATTTTGCGTGAAGAAGTAACAGACTGTTAGATAGTTACACATTAGTTCCAAACCTTGCATAAGGACAGTGTGATCACAAGTATAAAAAATGAACCCCAAATGACAAGAAGGTTACCATCCCCATAAGACAGTAAAATGTTAAAAGAATGCATAGAAAGACGACGAAATGTTAACTAACCTCCAATTGTACAATACTTTCTCGCAATAAATGAGGTCTGATCCTCCTACGAAAACCTGCATATTTTGCCTATTATAGCCTATCCCCTAGTTTGCCCGGTGAAATCTACCTCCGCCTTCCGGCGTGCCGAGAGGAATTTTTGTCTTTTTTTTCGAATTTGGCCAACTATGGATCGCAAAAACTTAAGACGTTTTGGCTTTTCTTCTTTTCTCCTCCCAGGACCTCTTCATGCGTTCGGTTCTTTTCTTTCTCTCCTCGTCGGAAATGATCCGTCTGATCCTCCTTATTGTTGGTTTCTCCTGAAATGCTTTTATACTGTCTACTCTCCTTCTAAACTCTCTTCTGTTGTGGACCATCTGTAGTGTGATTACAACCTCTGCCGCATCCCTTTTCACCACATCTACCCATTTAGATGTGGCCTTTAACCCCATGATGTAGTTGAAGACACTTTTGGTCAGTCTGCATTCATCCATTCGTGGTAAGTGACCATAGAACTTCAACCTCCGCTTGCTCATTGTATCTGTGATATTCTCAATGTATTTCTCGAGTTCTCCGTTTTTCCTCATCCTCCAAGTCCCATCAGCAGTTTTCTGTGGTTCGAGTATTTTCCACAGAATCCTCTTTCTTTCTTTTCTATTTCGTGAAGCTCCGCCTTTTTATTTAAAATAAAACACTCTGAAGCGTACAATCCTTCAGGTTGTACTACCGATCTATTGAACCCGCTAACCACTGGTTCATGTGATATTTTTCACCGCAACGCATTTTTGATGCATCACTTTTGAACGTACCCACTGACCGACCATGCTGTCGCTACATGCTAACATTCTTTGGAGTTATAAATGGTTGAACTTTTGACTACGGAGAAAACCACTATTAAATAATCTGAGGCTAAATTATGACACTTCTATTTTCTACGAAGCTCAGTATTATCACACTGTAATTCTGTATAATCGAAACATTCTTTAGACTATGATTTCTGTTTTGGTAAGGTAGTAACCCCGCAGACACGCGAACCGGAACCAGACAGACGCTGCACGACGAGTGTAGTTACAAGCTAACGCAGCGCATGGCTGAGAGCTTACAACATGTGTTTGGATTATCATCCAAGTTGGATGCCGTTTGTATCAAGTCCGTCTATAAGACGAGGTAACAGTCCGCCTGAAGGCGAGGAAAGCAATCCTAGTGCATCGCACTTTAGTTCGATTCGAATAGTACATGATATTATTAAATATTACAGCCGGAGAAGGCTTGTGCTACGAATACTGTGGATTTTGGGGAACATTGATCATAACCGTGGAACACCACATTTTCCGCCACGTGCTTGAACATCATATTTCGACATCGTCGAGTGGCGATAAATACATCACTCCCAGTGAAATAATTATTAACCGAGTGGATCATTTCAACACTCATAGCTACAAATATTGCTTTAATCGCAAGTGCGATTCTTTTCAGTGAAACGCAACGCCGATGCCACGTGATTTGTGGGCAAGTGAAATCTGTATCAGTGAAGCAGATAATAGTGCATGGCCAATTTTTACATAATCTGCGCCGTGTAGTAGCAGTGAGCTTAGTGCCACGTTAAAGCTAGCTTCTGTGCAATTATGCTACGCTTATTCATCGTATCTTAAAGTGGTAAAGTCATATTTCAAGAATGTCATATTTTGACGACCACGTGTACGACAATCCTTGTTACGCATCACCTGTGGAGATGAGGTGTTAAGCTTCATCATGTGAAGGAGAGGACCGGAGAACTACAGCCGATGACGGAAGAACCATGGCTTTAGCACCCGCTAATCCAAGGAAGATGACGACTTTGAGGAGGAGTCTGGTTATATCATCACGACAACGACGAGGACGAATAAAGGCTGTGGAAATGGATAGAGCCGATGTGGAGGCTCAGATTGGATAATCCTTGTCCGGAGACCAAAGCCTTATTATATCCCTCGGGTCGTTGGAACGATCGAGATGTAGACATCCTTTCTTGTGAGTCCGAAATATTCATTCCTTGTGAGGTTCTTTTGTGGTGTAGCTTAGTGTAGTTTATTGTAGAATCAGCCGAACTTCTTGAGAAGCCGTAGGTAGGTTTTGTACTGTGAGAATTGAAAAATGAAAATCCACAGCCTGCTTCCAGTCTCCGACCGGGTCAGGAATGGAATGAATGAAGCCCCCATCTAGCAGCGAGGATATGAACTGTGCCGGCTGCCGAGGCCTGACGCACTCCTCTGGGGCAATGATTAAAAGGGATGACAGATGAAATGGAATGATAGTGGAGAGTGTTGCTGGAATGAAATTTTGACAGGGAAAACCGGAGTGCCCGGAGAAAAACCTGTCTGCCTCCGTTTTGTCCAGCACAGATCTCACATGGAGTGACCGGGATTTGAACCACGGACCCAGCGGTGAGAGGCCGGCGTGCTGTCGCCTAAGCCACGGAGGCTTCACTGTTAGAATTAATGCTTGTAATTCACTTTCAGTGATTTTTTAGTCACCCGTTGTGATTGAATTTCTCTTCGATCACGGTGCATTCTGAGGGACATCGTTAAGATGTTATTTCTACCCCTGCTAAGCGTGACTGTAGTCTTGTTACTACGTTTTGTTCAACCCTAGGTGGGTGATTTTGTGTACAGTCATTTGGGATGACGATCAGACGTCATGGCCAGTGTTATTTTTATAACACCCCTTTCTAGTAAATGTTGTCACGCCACTGATTTAGTCAGAACAGTACGTATCGTTGGATAGCAGACTGAAGCTATCAGATTTGTTATACTATGTCATTTTTCATTTTGATGTGCTATGAAGCCATCCAGTTCAAGTTTGAACACATTCAGAGTGTTACAGTTTGTGTGCAATCTAGCATCGAACCCAGCAATGAATGCCTTATCATTGGCAAACTTAGCAATTGTAAGATTTGCGCCTTTATAATGTTTATTTCGTGTCAGTGTTTCGACACAGTTGTTATTTGGGTTATATTTAGACAGAGCAGTTATGAACTGACATATCTGCACATTTCAAAGAGGTTCAGATTAAGTGGAATATCTATGTTTCTTTTCTTTTGACTTTTCAGACATGCTATACCTTTGAACATAGTTGAGGCGTGATTTTAAGCCTAATGCTTGTGTAAATTTCTATTATATCTGGGACATGATAACAAGGCCAGTTTTCTAATAGGACTTTCTGCGTGAAAGCTGCCTGCCCTCAGTGATGAGCATATTCTAAACCGTCCGTGTAGATGATTACGAGTAGCGAGGCTAGCTCGAATCATGGACAGGTGGTTACAGTTCCCAGCATGCAGTGTACTAGAGCACCACTCACTCAGTGAGACTATAACTTTTCCAGACTCTTTGACAATGCTTATAGCATTACTAACATTTAGATGTTGTGTCTCATATGTAGGTCAATGTCCAGGCAACCATTTTGTAATAATCATATGTTTTGCTACTTCGAGATGACTGGCGAAAGCCATGTGTTTGCATCGCTATTAAAGCGAATATCTTTCTCCTCCATCTGAGAATGATTTCACGTTATGTTAAGGTTTATTTATGGTAATTAAGAGGCTAGATGAGGCACCTGTATAGAGGCTATATTTATGTGTGTCCAGACTTCGATTCTGTTGACTGTGTTATTGTAGGGAGGTAACTGATGTTCATACCAGGCCTTACCCAGAGGTAAATTAAGTGAGCCGAGAGCCATTAATAACCTATGTTATTGTTATGTCCGAGCGGGAGAGCTTGTTGACGGTGTTATAGCAACGATTGATCTCGCACGAGACTGCTACTGCTGAGCCCAAGGTATTCAGGATTGTCAGCCTATTTGTCATAAACCAACGATAATTTAAACCAACGATATTAATAATCAGTAACGTCATTATTATAAACCTGATGATAATTAACTACTCATAGCATTTAACCTTGATTTTCTTGCTTTTGGACCTGATGGCTGGCATTTGCTTTGTGCACACTTCTCTTGTGGAAGTAATCTAGGACAGACGACACTAATTTTTATCGACGGAGTGCTTGCTCGACCTTTGGTCAGTAGCTGGTGGAGCGTGAGCCTCATGCGACGTTACACATAGTTTTTTCATTACGCAATCGCCAACGTAAATCACATGCACGTAGATGACACTGGTTTACAAAGAGTAACCCAGGGCGAAGGCAGGAATAATAATGTTTATGGTCTTGTTTTACTTATTTCAAGCGTATGATAACCCCATGTTTACCCTTTACTTAGATTATAAGAGGGCATTTATTGTTTTTGTTTGACGGCTTGTCATGTAGATTTTGTATTACATTGTTTTTGCTTTACGGACGTCATCGCCTTAAATTTTGTATTAATTGTTAGGAATTAGCTAGATTAAAAATAAATGTAAATGAGGAAATGGTATCATCCTAACTTAGACTTGCTATTGCTTCCCTGTTAAATGTAAATTCTGTTCTTAGCTTATTTTGTAACTTGATTTAGAGATTATTGCCGTACCATTTACCCAGCGTTGCTGTTGTTGCTTTACTTTGTCAGATAGATCGTTCGCGAGGGTTTACAGTAGTTTACAGTTAGGGTACTGATCTTTTATCTTTATTTATTTATTAGTTTACGGATTAGCCGATAGAAACCCTCCGAACTAGGCTAGGTGTCTGAATAATTTGAATAAATATTTCTATAAGTTTTACTTAAGTCTGGATTTTTTTTTCTCAGTCTAGCTTTAGGAGGTGTAATTTCTTGGCCTGTCTATGACCTTTCAGCAACCATGTTACCACGGATCCCCTGGATCATGGATTCTCGTGCCGCTATGGCCTATAAGAAATTCACCCAATCCTCATGGCACATGGGTCCGGCAGGTGAGGTGTTAGGGATGTCGTTTCGGCTGTTGGCAACCCTGATAGCTCCTCTGACGGGCACGCTATAGTGTCTGATTTTGGCCTTTATGGGATAGAGCCGAGGGTATTTACGTACATTGTACCTTTAGGGGATATAGACTTGGAAATTAACGTTGTCGTTACATGGGAGGTTCCTCTTCGTTCGTGACACTATCTTCTCGTTGTCTGTCGATCACTATTACATTTTTGTCCGATTGCCAACTTGAACCCAGCTCATCACTGAATCTTCTAGTTGGTTCATTTGTAACTCATTTTCGTTGTTTTCTCCACCTTTCCAAGCGTAAAGGACACACTAAACGTTTCCTTTGAGGTGCCTGCATAATGGCACGTGGTAGACTGATGATTAATTACCGGAGGAAACTCAACCATATCCGGTCAAGCAAATTAGAAGTTTTCCTTTTCTACCACTACGAGTGCTAGTGTGAGTCAATGTAGAGTTTCACTTAAGCCCTTATAACTACTTCCTGTGTCAAATTTTTTTCAAAAAAATCAAAAAGAGCCTGAGGGTTTTGAACAAAAGAACACATTAAACAAAGAATTATGTAAATAAGTAAATTTAGCTAGGATTTGAATAAAAAAGAAAAAGAATAAAGAAACAAGCGATCGTGGACTGTTTTTCCAAAAGTGCTTATAAGCCGGAAGTGGTTTTCAATTTGTTTAGTTTGATAGATATCTCCAAGACTCACAATTTGAAGCCTTTTCCGGGCCCTTTAGCCCATCAATTTTTGACACAATTTAGGAAATTGGTTGATGGGCCCAGCATTAAAATAATTTTTTTTCTTCTTCAGTGCTTATTGCCCTAATATTTATCAGTAATAATTATCACACTTAGCCTACTAAGTTTCTGACAGGTGTTCTTCAAATCTTTTTTTTTTTTTTTTTTGGAGGACAGAGACTGTCTCAGAGTGTCACTTATTTATTTATCCGAGTCCAAAACACATACATTTATACATATAAATTACACTAAATTTCATTACTCCAGTGTTCAACTGTTAGAATGGCACAGTCATTGGCTTCTATCAAGTCCTGCATAGTACATGGTCTTGATAACATGCTGCAATTCAGAAGGTGCTCAGGGTCTTGTCTTTCACCATATCTACAAAGTTCGTCAGCACTGTATCCCCACTTCATTAAATTGCTTCTGCACCGACTCACACCAGTTCTCAGTCGGTTTAGCGTCTTCCAGGATTCGTATTGTAGGTGGTAACCAGCTGCCGGCTTCTCCTTCATTTTCCACGATCCTCCTGGTGATTTTGCTTTCCAAAGTTCAATTCGGCGAGTTTCAGCTGAGGAATGAATTGATATTGTTGTTTGGAGGAAGCTCTTTCTTGATTTTAGCCTAGGTGGATGGACATCAAGTCCATACATTGGATGTCTTGGATCTGTTTCTTGCTTTTTCTTCTCTACTTCTGCCGCTACTTGTCTTCTAACAACTGGAGGTGCTAATCCCATAAGCCGAAAGATCTTATCGACAGAAGTTGGACGTAGACAGCCTGTCACAATGCGGCCTGTCTCATGGAGGGCAACATCTACTTGGTTGGCATGAGCAGAGTTCCTCCAGACTGGGGCAGCATATTCTGCAGCAGAGAAACTCAGAGCAAGGGCAGTTGTACGCAGGACACTAGGCTGAGCTCCCCATCTGGTGTTTGTGAGCTTCCGAACTATGTTGTTCCTGGTGCATACCTTCCGTTTGGTGTCCATGCAATGCTGTTTATAGGTCAGCGCGCGATCCAGCTTTACTCCTAAGTATTTAGGATGAACACAGTGTTTCACCTTCCCATGTGACGTTGAGCTGCCTTCTCGCCTCCCTATTGCGCAGGTGAAACGCGCATATTTGGGTTTTCTCTGGGTTGGGTTTCAAGTAGTTATCATTGTAGTAGAAGGCTGTCTTCAAGAGCAGATGTCAGCTTTGACTCTACTTCTTCAAACGTTGATCCTTGAGCAGCAACAGCAGTGTCATCTGCGTAGATGAATGCTCTGGTCCTAGTGTTAAGTGGCTGGTCGTTAGTGTAGATATTATATAATAATGGAGCTAGCACGCTTCCCTGTGGGAGGCCATTCTTTTGGTTCCTCCATCGGCTTTTCTTATCCTTGAGGGTGACAAAAAATCGTCGATTCTGCAACAAACACTGAATAAACTGTGTTAGTCGAAAGTCTCTAGTTGTTGAGTACAGCTTCTTTGTCAATCGCTTGTGGTTTACAGTATCATAAGCAGCTGTGAGGTCCACAAAAGCAACTCCAGTAATCTGTTTCCTTTCATATCCATCCTCAATATACTGGGTTAAGCTCATTATTTGACCAGTACACGATTTCCCTGGTCTGAAACCTGATTGCTCCTTAATGATCTCTCTGTCAACAAAATCGGAAATCCGGTTCAAAATCATTCTCTCCAGGGCCTTACAGAGATGACAGAGAAGCGATACAGGTCTGAAATTCTTGGGTTCATTTGGTTCTTTACCTGGTTTGAGCAAGGCCACAACTTTTGCTTTACGCCATAACTTCGGGATTATCATTTTAGTCACACAGGTGTTCATCAGTTGTAGGATCCATTCGATAGTTAAGGGGCCAAAATGTTTTATTTGCTCAGGTCTTATATCATCCAAACCTGCAGCTTTGTTGTGTTTCATCTGTTGAATAACAGTTCTTAATTCTTCCGTTGTGAATCGTGTACCAAGATGGTTGTTCTCCTGTTCATATCGTTGGTTTTTTATTTCTTTGGACCTTCTTGAGGCTTTACCGTTCAGCAGTAGTTGATTGGCTATTTGGTCAGCGGTAACTTTATCCGTTTCCTGGGTTGGAACTGTAGGATCACCATTGAGATTCTTCAATAATTTCCAAGCTTGACGACTTGTGCGCTTCATGTCCAAACTTTCGAGAAGATTACGCCATTTGTTTGTTCTTGAAATGATATGGCTTGGAGAAGGTGTTCCCCAGTTAGTATTGTTTCCTCTGCGAATGGGTCCTTTTCATATAGTTGTTCATATTTGCTTAGGAGGTATTTTGAGTCCTTATCGAGTCCAGGAATATACATTGTTCTGCAGCCCCTTGGGATGTGTTTACGGGAGATAGACTTGACTAATTCAACAAAATCCATGTATTTCTCTGGGTCAGGCTTGATCTTCCTCACCTCATCATCTAGGTTTTGAGAGAAGCTATCCCACTGAGCTTTCTTAAAGTTGAACTGTCTTTTAAACGGGACTTGTTCAGGTTTGACAATTGCTTGTGCTACACATATAAGAGCTCGGCGTTGTGTTCTTGGGAAAGGTTCTGCAATGTGCTTCTTGGTTTGATAAGCTATATGATCGGTGACAAAAATGTTGTCCGGATTGTAGCCTCTCTTCCACCGACCACTATTAAAGGACTGGGGTAGCTTTGGGTCATGTATCAATTTAAGACCCATGCATTCGGCCCATTCTTCTAGTTTTTGACCATTTAAGTCCGTCTCTTTGTATCCCCATGATATACTTTGGCAATTGAAGTCGCCTACGACTAGTTTTGTAGCTTGGGAATGGAAGTTACAGGTTTCTGTGAATTTGTATTCCTTATTTGGTGGTTTGTAGACAGATGTAATAGTACAGGATTGTATTTCAACTGTCAGAATTTCTATATGATCTACACAGGTCATATCAGTAGAGAGAATGTTGGTTCCCAGTTTAGTGAAAACTGCACTCCCATATTGCTCATCAGGTCTCTCCAAAACGAGTTTCATTCCATTCACCCTTGGTCGGCGATCATTTGATCCCCTATGGGTTTCTTGGACCAGTAAGAAATCACAGTCATGTTTCCTGCAGATGTTAGATAATAAGGCTTCCTTTCCTGATGAAATACCTTCAATGTTAATGGAGATTATCACTAGTGCTGGCATTGAAAAATGCCTTTTTAAAAGGATCGACATTATAGTAGTGTTTTGGTGTTGAAAGAATCAGCCGGTAAATTTTACAATATTTTTTACCATTGCCCAGGGGACGCCCGAGTGCATGTAAATAGTGCATTCTTCTGGGAGGCTTCTTTCGTGACTCCCAGAGTGTCACTGAAGGTTTGGTAGTGTTTTGTAGAGCTATTTCTCTTGCTTAAGTTATTTGGATCTGATGATGGTCACTTCATGAGCGAAACACGTCATACCTTAGTTTTCTTCTTCTTCTCCTTCTTCAATAGTCCGAAAAAATATACAAATTTTAATCACATGTAATTTATTTCAGGTTATTTTCATATATTCCACTTTTTGGAATATTTTTTTAGTTTACCGAATGAAAACTACAATATTAATTGTTTATAAGGCAATATTGAAAAATGGTTTCAAAGCTATCATTATTATGATTGCGTTTTTTAAGATTCACTTACTGTGGATATCAAACGGTTTTAGAAAACACGCACCGTTATTATTTTAATTTATGGCATAAGTTTAAAATGGATAAAGAATGCTTGTATGAAATGAAAAGCGTATTTCAAAGAATTACTTCATTCTCAGTTCTGAGTGACGATAATGCGTTTTCAAATGATGCCTGATAAAGAGTAATCGAATGCTATTATGTGCAATGTGAGATCAATTCTCTTTCAAAAGCTAATACATTGAGCTGCATATGATGGAATGAGGATTATAAAATACCACGTCAATCTCTCTATTTGTATTCCATCAAAGGTATTGCGAAGTCAACGTGACAATTTGGACGAGTTGGTGATTGCGCAGTGCGTAGTTTGCCTGGGGAAACGATGGTAGAAATACTCGAATGCTGTGTGGGAAAGATCATTGTATAATTACTAGGAACCAGACGTATAGATATAAAATTTGTCATGTTAGGTTTTCAAAAACATAAAACACGTTTTTATTTTATTTTTAATAGGTACAATAGGATTTTAAATAGGTTTTTATGTTCAAATTTTATTAAAAGTTGACATTAACTGCCCAAAGATTAAAATTAATGCCTAATTACGAGGGACGAACTATATTGTTTTACACTTGATTTTTCTACCCAAATGAAGTACATTTCACATCAGTTGTTACGTCCACCTTCTCAACAGAATCTCCTTGTAACTTAATGCACTTTTGCCATCGATGTGTCAGTCTCTCCATACCTTCCTGAAACCATTCTTTCCGAGTGATGCGTTCCCATGCCTTGACAGCTGTATCCAGAGGTTTCTTCATTTTCCGGATCAGGTAATAAATACTTCGTGCCAAGTCGGGAGAGTATGGTGGGTGTGGCAGCACCGTGAATTCCATTTGATCAATGGCAGCGGTGGTCTCTCGGCTAGTGTGGGTACGGGCATTGTCATGTTGCAGAAGCACATCTTTAGCCCATTTTCCTGGCCGCTTAGTTTGTATGACAGGACGTAATCGCTTAAGGATTGCCACATATGCTGCACTGTTAATCGTAGACCCCAATTCCCGATAGTCAATGAGGATGATGCCCTTTGTGTCCCAGAACACTGTCACCATTCGCTTGCCAACTGATAGCACTGTTCAACATTTCCTTGGCGGTGGACTGCCCCTATGCTTCCATTGCATGGTTGCCGTTTTGCGTATTTTGCAGAACTGGACTCAGCTGTTAAGGCATGGGTACGCAGCACTCCGAAATAATGATTTCAGGAAGGCCTGGAGGGATTGACACATCGATGGTAAAAGTGCATAAAGTTTCAAGGAGATTATGTTGAGAAAGTGGGTGTAACAACTGATGTGTAATGTACTTCTTTTGGGTAGAAAACAAGTAGTTCCGTGAAGAACATTAAAGCCTATTTTCATATATCCTACTTATGTTAATTGCCTCTATCAACATACGAAATTTCAGTTTGATTGCTGTAATAGATTCGTAGATATTGAGAACCGACTAAGTATTGCGGATGGTGGCCATGTTGGATTTTTATTATGTAGGTCTTAGAGTTATGTACTGTTACATGAAGATTATTGTGTACGTGTAGTATTCAAACTTCAATCGCAATATTAGGACAAAAGAAGTAAAAACGAGATTTTAAAATTTAGCACAGCTGCCATCTTGTGGTTATGGAAACAATTGAAAAAATTAGATGCCAGTGGATTAACATTTGTATAAGGATTTACTGTACCAAGTGTCACTGCGCTCGGATGGTCACATTGCGAGAAATGACCATGTGCATATTTATACTTCGCTTTATACTACACTCTAGCCCGATTAAGTAATTTTGTTTATTTAGAATATAGGAAACTTGGAAACAATAAGAGATCCACCTTCCTAACAGAGAAAACCAAACAATAAGATACAATGTAAGCTGAAAAGTGCTGAAACTATTTGAATTTTCTGGCAGGTAGCATTTCCCTCAATCAACTAGAGCTAGGAATAAACATGTGGTGTACTTTTAAAAATATGGACTAAAAGTTCAAATATAGCCTACTACAATAAATGGAACAAAACTGAAACTGGTATTTTAGGTACTCGCATATCGTTTAGGATTTTTAGGTACTAAATAATTCATGAATAGGCTATGGCAATTTTGAGTGTGATTCGGAAAAGTATTAAATTATGTTTGTATTTGGAAGTAAGGAAAAACATAGGTAAAAATCTAAGAATCCGGTCCCTAATAATTACACACTAACGAAAAGAGTGCAGAAATCACCCTTCAATCAAAGCAATCAATTCCCGTCCATAATGGGTTGATAATGTAATTGAAGGCATCTTATGACGATATCTTCCAGGCCATAACCCCATCACTGGTGGGGCGTGGCGGCGTAGTGGTCAAGCTGATTGTCTCTCACCACGGCAGACCAGGTTCGATTCCCGGTCAATGCATGTGAGATTTTCAAAGTGAAATGTCATTTCTTGTGGTTCGGATTCCACGTAAAAAGGAGGTCCTGTGGCTCATGATCACGAGACTAACGGTCAAGTAAATCAACAATCTTCCTTCCTTCCCCGTCACTGAAGAGAGGAAAGACAAGTCCATGTCATAACAACTACTTCCATCAAGAACTAAATAGCCTATTTTCATATATCTCACTGGTCTTTTCTTTCCTATGTTAACGGTTGGAGGTCCCTATAGTGAAAGATGCAATAATACATACTGTGACCTTAATGCTTTTGGCTAGCTAGCAAAATGTATCAAGGTGTGTTTAAGCATTGCGTAAAGTTGATATATATTAATGTTTTTGAAAAAATACAATCTTGTTTTTCACTTCTTTGGTTGGACAGTGATTGATTTTAATGTTTTGTATTTTTGGCATGTTTTGAGTCATAGATCCACGGATGCGTCCTTGTGAGGGCGTTGGGTATTTTTTCAATTCAGGGAATGTTTCATTTTTGTTTTTATTTCGTTCAGTCAAGGGGAGAGTTAGTTTTAAATTTATATGTTTGTAGTAGTTAGTTTTAGTAAACAAATTCATGTTTAGGTAAGATACCCTGACGTGCGGTTGTAGTTATATCCCTGTGATTTCATCTCCACAGTCCTATGATGGTAATTTATTCTAAGCTAGTGGACTAAGCACGGCCACCAGAAGAGAGTCCCATCCTAGAAGACCCAGGTTTGAAGGATACAATACATACCCAATAGAGATAATCAATGTTTGCCTCGAGTTTTAACCTACTTTTGTGGCATGTAGGCCTAAATATCACACAATTTAGATGTTTCGTGTGCCTTTTACAATCACATTCAACAATAACCACGTTAGGAAAATGATAATCAATGAAGGCAGACCTTTCAATTTCAGTTTATTATTGTCTTATAAAGCGGCTGCGGTGGCGTAGTCGGTAGCATGCTGAACTCCTGTGCCCAGGATAGCGGGTTCAAACCCGGCTGAAGTCGTCGGATTTTTAAGAGCGTTAAAATCCTTCAGTATGCCTTCCTTCGGAGGGGAAGTAAAGTCAGCGGTCCCATGTCATAGATTTATGACATGTAAAAGATCTTTCCACAGACTAAACTTGTGTGAAAATACATTTCTAGGTTAAATTTCCTTGCAACGATCTATCAAAGTTCCAACGTTCACCACTAGGTATCAGTAACATCTGGTAACGAAAGTTGGAACTACATGAAATTGAATGGAACTTGTAGCTCTCCCTATGGGTGTTTGGTTGAATCAGCTACAGCCTCTGGCGAGCCGAACATGTCCTCGGACCCTCCCGGTACTAAAAACCATACGATAAATACATAATTGTCTTATGTCGCAATATTAAGCAAGATTTATTAAGATCATTATTTAACATTTCTTCATTCGAAACGCCTCTTTTTGCTTTGAAAATAAATTTGTAGTCTATTTGATTAAATAACCGAATTAGGTATTTTTAGGTTCCATCACGAAAATAGCATTTGAAAATGAAAAATCCACAGCCTGCTTCCAGTCTCCGGCCGGGTCAGGAATGGAATGAATGAAGCCCCCATCTAGCGGCGAAGATATGAACTGTGCCGGCTGCCGAGGCCTGACGCACTCTTCTGGGGCAATGATTAAATGAATGACAGATGAAATGAAATGATAGTGGAGAGTGTTGCTGGAATGAAATTTTGACAGGGAAAACCGGAGTACCCGGAGAAAAACATGCTTGACTCCGTTTTGTCCAGCACAGATCTCACATGGAGTGACCGGGATTTGTACCACGGACCCGCGGTGAGAGGCCGGCGTGCTGCCGCCTAAGCCACGGAGGCTTACGAAAATAGCTCTTATTAGATTCTAACATATGAGGTAGGAGTTGTGCTGAGTAATGACCTACAAGACACAACTAGTGCATATACTGTATACACTGTGGAAGGTTCTACTCATAGGGTCAGTGTTATTGTTCTGACTTGGTGAGGAAAGCAATGGCAAACTACCTCACTCCTCACCTTACCTAGTATGCCTCATTATAGTGCTGCCATAGGTTTTTGTGGGTATCTACTTACCTAGCCGGCCCCGTGGTGTTGGGGTAGCGTGCCTGCCTCTCACCCGGAGGCCCCGGGTTCGATCCCCGGCTCCGTCAGGGATTTTAAAACTGACGTGAGGGTTGGAACGGGGTGCACTCAGCCTCGTGAGGAGAATTGAGTAGCTGTCTGACAGTGAGACAGCGCCCCGATCACGAATACCAAGATTAACGGCCGAGGGGACCCGACGCGCTGATCACGCGTCACCCCAATATCTGCAGGCCAAATGGCTGGGCAGCGGTCGCTTGGTCGGCCTTAGCCCGTCATGGGCTGGATAGTGCCAGGGGTTGACTTTTTTTTTCTACTTACCTAACCTGTTGCCGTTCTTTCGGAGGATCCAACTAGCCTCTGGGCTGATTACCTTACAGACGGACGTAAAATTAGGTGAATTTAGGCCCTATAAAAATTCAAGTATAATTTGCTCGTTGGTACTTAAAGCATTAAAATAAAATAAAATTTTCTCGGCCGAAGTCGTCGGATTTTTAAGAGCGTTAAATATCCCTAAGCATGCCTTCCTTCGGAGGGGAAGTAAAACCGGCGGTCACATGTCATAGATATGTGGCATGAAAAAAAACCTTCCACTAATTACACTTGTGTGAAGCCAAAATGCGTAGGTTAGAATTGATAATTCTCTATTAGTTCCAACGTTCGCCACCATGTGCTGACTGCGCTGCCATCTAGTAGCTAAATCTGCAAGCTAGGTGTTGTGAACGGTAGCATTCTTTACGTGAATTAAAACAGATAACACACACTAATACAGCCATCACAATTAACAACGGTTATCAGACAGATTCTACACACACCCAAAGTACACGGAGCTACATGACCGCGCTGTCGCAGCCCCTAAACGAAAGAACCAACCAACCAAACTACAATTTGGAGACTAAGAGGTCATGAATAAAATATGTCAGAACGCTTGGTGATAAATACAAAGGAACATCATTTATTCGTTTTTCAAGGGGCAGACATCGATGATCCACCCATAAAAATAACAACCATCTTTATCACTATCAAACTCACAATATGAATTTCTTTATGCTGGCCAGGTTTGAACTCACAAACCCTACTCACAAGGTCCTGAAAATTTGATGCCATGGACATCAGCAGTAAATTTTCAGCTTACGAGTTCAAAAGATAACTCCGTTTAATATGAATGTGCTATTAAGAGGCCATACTCCACATTTGGATAATGTAACCAGCATGTTTCATGTGTATCATTAACCGCGCCTACCCGCATGTTGGAACACAGTTTAAACCTGATGGGTTCAGTCCCCTTTTAGGTATTCATTGTATCAATCAATATTAAAGAGCTGGATATTGGTTTTTATAACATGGCTATTCATTATTCCGTCCGATATTACCAATCTCTGCAATAAATTGACAATATAACCACAGCAAATGAAAGCTCATGTACAGAAAATATTATATTTTCAAGTAGGGTTGTTAGAATGAACTACTTTATGTCATTGATATCACAACTTCTAAGTTGCTTCACACATTGTAATTCCAAATACTTAAAAATCCCTCAGTATGCCTTCCTTTGGAGGGGAAGTAAAGCCGGCGGTCCCATGTCATAGATTTATGGCATGTTAAAGAACCTTCCATTAATTACACCTGTGTGAAGCTAAATCGTATATGTTAAGTATGTAAACAACACTCTTAGGTTCGTACGTTCGTTGCCAAGAGCCGACAGCTGTGACGTCTGGTAGGTAAGTTCTGAACTAGTAGGTTAGTTGTTGACGGTGGCGTTTGGCGGCAAAAGTAAGAACTACTTGAAAATTGATCGTCTGCCGTCCTTACTTGAATTAAAACAGATACACACACTAATACAGTCATCACAATTAACACCGGTTATCAGATAGATTCTACACACACCCAAAGTACACGGGGCTACATGACCGTTTTGTCGCAGCCCCTAAACTTAAGAACCAACCAACCAATTCCAAATACTGGGGCATGTGAAAAATAACCTAAATCAATACATGTGAATAAGATATATAGGCTACAGTCAATCCAGGTTACAAGAAAGTAGAAGGGCAAGTGTTATTCTTTCTTATATGGTGGTTTTCGTTATACCCAGGTTGTCTTATACCCAAGTTTATCCACTTCCTTGTATGGAGGTAGTAAGAGGTTGCTTCCGCTTAGTAGACATTATAATTATACCGTAGCTCGTTTACTCCTAATAACAGACTGAACTCTTACTATGGAAACAATGCAGTACAATAAAATAGGTTGGTTGGTTGGTTCCTCAGTTTAGGGGTTGCGGCAACGCGGTCATGTAGCCCCATCTACTTTGGGTGTGTGTAGAATCTGTCTGATAACCGGTGTTAATTGTGATGGCTGTATTAGTATGTGTTATCAGTTTTTATTTCAAGTAAGGACTGCAGACATTCAATTTTCAAATAGTTCCTACTTTTGCTACCAAACGCCTCCGTCAACGACAATTAGTTCAAACTTGGTTACTGGATGCCACCGCAGTCGGCTCCTGGCGACGAACGTTGGAACCTAAGAGCGTTAGACAAATCTAACCTATAATTTAGCTTCACACAAGTGTAATTAGTGGAAGGTTCTTTTACAAGCAATAAATCTATGACATGCGACCGCCGGCTTTACTCCCCTCCAAAGGAAGGCATTCTGAGGTTTTTTTAACACTCTTAAAAATCTGACGACTTCGGTCGGGTTTGAACCCGCGATCTTGGGCGTAGAAGCTCAGCATGCTATCAACTACACCACCGAAGCCGCCTACAGTAAAATCGGTTTGGATAATACAGTACAGTACAGTATGTTGTGTGAGATAGTAAAGAGGGAAAATAACAGGGGAAAAAGCACACTTACTTCATGAACCTACAGTACTCTTTTCGTTTTCCTATACAGAGGTAAACGAGTCCAACATAACTTTCTTATACAGAGGTACAAAAGTTTCTTGTATAGAGTTTTCAAATTAAAATGGACTGGTTCAAGAAATTTCTCTCCAATACAGAGGTTTTTCTTATACAAAGGTTTACTATAACCAGGTTCGACTGTATTTGGTTTAGAGACCTACATAATCTGAAAAGTTTTCAATATAAACTGATTTTATATTAGTACATGATGCAACGACCATATAATGGCAATAATTAAGACACGAGTATGTTTATAAATCGAGCGAAGTGTGTTTTATAATTTCCATACGAGTGTCTTAATTACCATTATCGGCGAGTTGCATACGACTGTTTATGTTCGACGATAATTATATCTATTTTATGTTCGAACATAAATATTCATAAATATCTGTCGAGATTTCGCAAGTTTTATGTATTGAACAGAGCGCGTGGGACGCAGAGAATACCATGGCCGCCTGGAATACATCACTATGACACTAGAAGCCACACAGTGAAATTTAAAATAGAAGGCCGTGGAAGTCAGCGCTGGTGCGATGCTATCCTTACCTAATTGGTCACACAACTGTTTCTTGAGCTCTGATTGGTGGGAGAATCTGTTTCATAATGAAAAATAGTGTTATAATGACCCTTATTATGATACAGTTTTCTGATATATAATATTTACATTTCGACATCGTCGAACATAAAACTCCTAAAACGACGAATACTATACATACAGTTGTTTCTTTACATTAGAAAAGTCGTTGTCAGAGCAGCTTGTAGATTTTCCATAACTTCAGTTAAGTAACCATATCAGATCTTCTAACACATTAATAGTAGACATGCACTGTTTTTGAATGTTGCAGTTCTAACTTTTACAATCATCCGAGCAGAGTACCCGTCCATTTCTGCAATGATTTACAATTCTACAACAAACAAAAGTTTAATGCTTTTCAGTCGGTTAACACGATTGTACCCAAATGAGAGGGTTATTCCCTTATCTTAAAAAAAGCCTGGTCATCCGAGGGTATATATTAATCTCATGTAATTATTTTTTCAGGATTAGGGAATAACCCATCTCATTTGGGTACAATCGTGTTAACCGGCTGAAAGGCAACAAACTTTTGTTTACTTAGGCAACACTGAAAAATGGCTTCAAACACCATTGAATTCTACAGCGGTATTTTTTTCTGTTACTTAGGATGCAAAATAACCAGTGATGGACGAAGCAAAGAGCATATAAAAAGTAGGTTGGCTCAGGCAAGGAAATCATTTCTACAAAAAAGGAATCTGTTCACATCGAATATAGATTTAGGTATTAGGAAGTCATTTTTGAAAGCCTTTGTCTGGAGCGTGGCGCTCTATGAATGTGAAACTTGGACTATTGATGCAGCAGAAAAGAGGAGAATTGAAGCGTTTGAAATGTGGTGTTACAGGAGAATGCTGAATATCAGATGGGTAGATAGGGTTACACACGAAGAGGTAAAAGATGAGTGGGAAAGGAGAGATGTTTCTGGCGACTGCTAATGAAGAGATGAGATAGGTTGGTAGGACACATACTAAGACACCCAGGAATAGCGAGCTTAGTCTTGGAAGGAAGGGTCGAGGACAAGAACTGTAGGGGTAGACCAAGGTTCGAATATGTTAAACGGATTGCCTCGGATGTAGGGTGTGGTAGCTATGTAGAGATGAAACGATTAGCTCAGGACAGGGAGCCATGGAGAGCTGCATCAAACCAGTCAAAATACCGAAGACTCAAACAACAACAACAACATTTTTTTAGCTTATGGCTTTTAGTACCGGGACTGTCCGAGGACATGTTCGACTCGCCAGTGTTTGTAGCTGCTTCTATGCGGACACCCATGGGGTGAGCTGCAAGTACCGTCACATGTGGAGTGTTGTCTGAGGAGGAAAGTGTGAATGTAAGGATGAGGATTTGGAAGATAGCGGCTGTGGTCTGTAGTAGGGACCAACCCCGGCATTTGCCTGGAAGGAAGATGGGAAACCACAGAAGACCATTTTCAGGGTTGCCGGCGGGGGGATTTGAACCTCGTCGCCTCCCGCATGTGACCGATTGCCTGCAGCCACGCAGTAACGACCACGGCTAACACACCCAGTTCAGTTTAAGTATATCACAGCAATAGATTAGTTGGTGGAGTGAGACTGTTTGTTGATAAGATTGTCATTTATCAGTTTTGTAACATTGCATCAAAGCTTTGTTCCCGCTGCACAGTGGGTCAAAATCGAAATCTAGGAGGACAAAATTATTTATTTTCAAAATTAAATAATCAAAATGTTTTACTTCTACAGCATTCTCATATAATTGCCGCTCACTATTCTGGGATGTAAACGCATCTTAGTGTAAATCTGTCACCACTGTTCCAGCAGTCTGAATTGGAGGCTAAATGTAAGTGGCTGTGGTTTGGTTGTCTTTGTGGTTAGTGCGATGCTTTAAGATGGAACATGCAGCTGAAGGTATGATCTTTGTAACGTGTTTCAGTTATTAATGGGCATAATTGTTACGTAATTTTAGCTATATTTGCATTATATAATATTTAACTATTATTTTTGAAATTATATTTTCACTTAGATTTTTAGTATGTCGCGTCACTCTGCGTCACTTTCTACTTAATGCTAAAATGTAGATAAAGTCTTGTAGTTTACGCCTGTCATAAGATTTTTTGCATCTTTTTGCAACTTACTTAGTTATTTTACGTTTTAGAAGATACCCCGCAACCAGTTCACACACATTTACAACTGTTTGAAGCACTGGGTTCGACGATTATGTCAAAAGTGGAACTTTATGACTTTGTTAAAGGTAAATTACGGGTAGAGAATTGTTCTGAAGAGATAACTGAACGCTCTATCCAACTCCTAGTCATAGACAATTTGTTGCATGTGTAGACGTAGCTTAAAGAAGGTCTTAACTGATGTTTATTATGAAGTAAACAAATTATATACGTTGCTGCCACTCTAAATTCATGATTAAATCGTAAAAATAATTTTGTCCTCCTAGATTTCGATTTTGACCCACTGTGCGCTGGGTCCCTAGATACCTAACGGAAGACCATAAAGAGCAAAGAAGAAACATCTGCGCGGAATTGCTTGCTCGTTATGAGGCTGAAGGTGACAATTTCTTGTCAAACATTGTCACAGGTTATGAAACATGGATTCATCACTTCGAACGGGAAACAAAACTGCAATCCATGGAGTGGCGCCACACCAACTCTCCCACGAAGAAAAAATCAAATCCGTACCTCAGCTGGGAAAGTCATGGTTTCGGTCTGCTGGGGCACTGATGGGTCATTCTGTTCGTTGGCTTCGACATCGACCAGTCGAGTGGTACCATGCAGGCATATAGGCCCTCACATTGCGGTAGCGTAAGGCCACAGCTTTGAACGGAGACTATGTCGAAAGGTAGGGCACTGTACCAAAGGATTGGGGAATAACATGGTGTATTTGAATCCTCAATAAAACCAACCTGCTAAAAAAAATGTGTTGCAATATATATTGAACGCGCCTCGTAGTTTTATGGTTTGGATGCTTAATGCTTAAGTATTTTACCGGTAATAGTTGCCACACTTTCTGAGATGTTGATGGGATTATTATTTTTAAGGGCAGTAACCGTTAGTGGGAGTCATTGTAATTTTGGTAGATTCATTTGAAAGTAATCAACTCCAAATCCATAAAAGACAATATAGCTCAACAGTCCTGTGTTCGACTGCACAACCGGGGCTGACCGGCCAAAACTTGTGACGTAAACGGTAACTTATTATTTTTTACAATTTATTAGCCTACTTTCGATTTTTGCAAAAAATGAAAGTAGACTTATGAGATCAACACAGGGCGAAAAAAAGTGTGTCTGTCTGTGTGTGTGTATGTGTGTGTGTGAGTCTGTGTGTGTGTATGTGTGTGTGTGAGTCTGTGTGTGTGTGTGTGAGTGTGTGTACTCTGAATGTCTGTCCCCCCCTATCAATTCGAACACGGTGAATGCGAATTGAACGAAATTTGGTACAAAGGTAGCACTAGCAAAGGACACCTCATTGTCATGTTTTATATCGCCGCCATCTTTACTAAAACTGAATGGCGGCCACTCAAACGTTCAAAACGTAAAATCAAATAACGACTAACCAAATCATCCAATCGCTACCAAATTTGGTAACAACATACCTTCGTATAGGATGCGTCTTGTGACCAAACTACAAGGTCGTCCGCCATACCATTTCAGGATGGCGGCCGTGCGAATTATGCAAACTTTATAATCCATATCATGGGACCCACCAGTTCCGATTATCGAGCCGAGAATCGTTTTAACTGTTCTAAAGGAAGAGGCACGTACGAAATTAAAAGTTTATTTTGTAATACTATAGTGCAGACGTGATTTTAAAAAGCTCAGCTGATTCATTAATAAGACAAGATGGCAGCGGATATCTTGTGCCTGACTTATATTTCACTAATTTGAGTATTGCATGCAATATAGCGTACTCAAACAAAATAAATAAACTTTGTATGAAATGCTTTATATATAAATAATATACTTCAGTGATGAAATCGTTTAGTATAAATCATTATTTGCTAACAAGTTCTATGTAAGTCATTTTATATGGAACAATGTTCGTTGGCACAAATAGCTCCGTGGTAAAGCGTTAGTCTGTCATTCATATGCCTATGGTTCAAACCCCATCAGAGATATGTTTTTTGCTTGACATTTTACATATTTGTTGCTTTGTAATGACTCAGACGTTTTAAAATTAAGCGTTATATTGTGCTTATTACGGTGCAAAACATATACTTAATTAAAACATAATTCGCCAGCAGATTTAATCGAGACATCTAGCTGACAAAAAGGTAACAGATTTTATTGAAAAGTTTCTTCATCTGGCCGCTAGAATGCACTCGCTCTGTTAGGATTATATTGTTCGATATTTCACAACTAGATATCACGACTAGTTTTTATATTTATTGTTTCTTGAGTACTGAGACGTTATAAAATAAAGCTTTATATGGTGCTTTTTGCAATGGAAATTATATATTTAAAAAAACGACATTCTCCACTGGTGTGACATCTTCCAGCCTTCAGTTGTACTATGCAGAAACTATAGATTCGAGCAGCGCTCTATACCGGCCAGTTAGTGAACCCAGTCTTAACGACTGCTAGGAGTAAGAAGACAGTAACATTCGTTTATTCCTTGTGCACAGAGGCGTTGTTGATAATCTCAAAACTTGCAATATGGATGATTTGGAGATGGATTATTTTGTTATACCGTGTATTTAAGATTAGCCTATAAATTAACGGGTTGCGAAGTTACTTCACTTAGTTCTATATCATTCGTACACGACACAGAACAACAACGTGACGTCAGTTTCTGATCTGCTCTGATTGGCTATTACATTGCTGCAGTCGGGTAGTTGGCAGTCAAGGATAAAATTCTCGACTGCCAACTGCCAGCTACCAACTGCAACTTCATGTTGTGTATGGTGCCTATAGTATACACGGAGTCGATCGCGACTGCCGACCGAGGACTACCAACTACGGACTGCCGACTGCGCATTGTAGATGGGCCTTATTAGAGCAACGAAGTTTCAATTATTGTAAGTAGTCGGTGTTTGGAGTGTTTGCTGATGAAATTGCAAAATGCTGGGGTAAATTATAAACTATGGTTTGAACGCCACTGTTCAAATCCTGTGTGCCAATTTGCACTTCAAATAGGAAGAAATTAGGAGATGATAAGGACAGAGAGTTATAACTATACCCATACATTTCGGAGAAAGTAGGCTATATGTTCTTTCCCGAACATCTTGTTTTTATTTGGTGTTACGTAAACTGTCATTTACTTCACTATTAGAGATATAAAGGTCAAAGGAGACGAATATTTTACTGCCATAGGGCTCTTATTTTGTTTTTTCGGTGACGGAGATATGAACTAGAAGTTGTCACATAAACTACATTACTTTGTTCTATGAACAAATCAACGACCGGCACTAGAAATCAATTGGGCTATAATATTTGAAATATAATCTACAGTTGACGGGTTGGAAATCATTTTTCTGTATTGCCTAGGTAAATGAAATGGAAATGCTTTTTAGTCCGTCTACACAAATCTACCCAATATATAATGTAATGGGAGTCGTATTTTCTAAACTTTAAGAAAATACACGAGCTGAATTAATACACTTGGACGACTAGTTTCGATTGTTAAATGACCATTAGCGAATATGTTACACTGCCCATGTCTCTGATCCATGCCACTGGTTTTACTACAGATCAGTACACTTTCGCTTTTACGTGTTCAGAAGACCCTTGCCAGTGAACAATAGCTGCGGTTATCAAAAGTGACCAGTACTCCAACGTACTTAAGACTCTTACTCTGTCATTTCCTTAGATTGAGATGGAAAGATGTGTGTGATTTTGTCTGATGTACCTTAGGTCCTATTTCTGCTACTGTCCTTTCCAACCTAGCCAGGCCATCCTCTAATTCCTGAAATCTACGAGCCTTCATATTTATATCATCTGCGTAGGCCAAATTCTGTCTGAAGCGATTGACAAGGGTTTCTTCTGCGTTGTTAATTACCACTTTCCTCATGACCCATTCAAGTGCTGAACTGCTGTGCCCAAGATAGTGGGTTCAAACCCGGCCGAAGTCGTCGGCATTTTTAAGAGCGTTAACATCCTTCAGTATGCCTTCCTGCGGAGGGCAAGTAAAGCTAGTGTTCCCATGTCTTAGATTTATGGCATGACAGACTAAACCTGTGTGAAGCTAAATTTCTAGGTTAGATTTCGTTGGAACGCTCTATCAAAGTTCCAGCGTTCACTACTATGCATCAGTGACACCTGGTAGCGAAAGTTGGAACTACTGGCAATTTAACTGAACTTGTAGCTCACCCTATGGGTGTTCTCTTGAAGCAGTTACAGCCTCTGGCGAGCCGAACATGTCCTCGGACACTTCCGCCACTGAAAGCAATACTATAAATAAATAAATAAATAAATAAATAAATAATAATGTTTAAACGGTTTAAAGCCAAAGCTGAAGACAGGGAAGGCGTGGTCTCAAGGGAGAAAAGAACAACACCTAAACGAATGCGGGAACACTGTGCGGTAGTTAGAGCTCAGAAGAAGAGACAGTTGAACTGACGTGGTCCCTAGTTGGCCGAATCGAAGAAAGAAAGAAAGAAAGAAGAAGTAGAAGAATGTTTAAACGGTGATGAAAATGACAAAGAGTACAGTAGCCCATGACCAACGAGAAGAAGAGGTAGTAAAGACATATTCTTAACATTAGAAGGAAAGGTTAGCCGTAGAAATAGCGTACGAAATAAGGCTGATCGAACCAGTCTGAGGGCGTACAGCCCAACACATACTACATATATGTACTAC
This sequence comes from Meconema thalassinum, assembly GCA_946902985.2. Lineage (NCBI taxonomy): Eukaryota > Metazoa > Arthropoda > Insecta > Orthoptera > Tettigoniidae > Meconema > Meconema thalassinum. The sequence continues at coordinate 146,894,218 of OX336390.1, read as the reverse complement.
TGTACATTGAAGGTGGTATTTCATGGCTCGTTTCTGTTAAAGTATGTCTTTAATTTCAAATACCATTCGTTTTGTACACGATTATCTCACTACTGCATGATACACTGAGTGAACTCGTTAAAGGTGTTAAATGATCATTGGCAAGTCATAATTTAACCAGTTGTGATAATAACAACAACGACTGAATCGATTAGTTAAACAATTATGCGGTTCAATAGCAGCAGTCAGAACGTGAACTTCTGTTATTAGAAAATATAAATTACTCTTTATAGAACTGTAATCTCTAGAATGAACCGGTTTCGACTGCCCATGTGCGTAATGCAAGGTAGATAACATTCCATGCTTTTTCAACCTGAACTTGTTTTACCAAGAAATTAAATGTAGGTTGGTATAATGATAACATAACCTGATTCCTAATATTTATGGATGCTGCTGCAGAAACATGATCTACGACCGGTGGGGTTATTCAGTAAACAATTGGGCAAACATAAACTGTGATACAGTCTTAGACTTTTAACCCTTGAGAAATGGGGTGAGAAAATATAACACGAGGACTGCCACCGGGTCATTTTGACCCATAGTGTGTCACTCCCTTTTGTCGTAGTCGTACGGATTTTAATGAAGTAATTTTACACCTGGTATATTCCTATGAACTATTCCCAATATAAAATTAGGTTTATGTATTTTTTTCAAATTTAATATGCAGAAAAATTACACTAACTTACGTAACAGTGGAATAGGCCTGATTGTGGTGGCAAAGCAGTCATCTCAATTTTTTTGAACAACGGAGCTGATGACGAAGGTTTCCAAACACCTAAAACATGGATCAACAAGTACATGAGCTATGTGATTGTACTGCGCCAAAATAGGTGGATTTTTCCCTTAATGTTTTCAATATTGTCCCGACTAACGTAAGCCAAAAATTGTCACGCGAGTACTGTTGCCATGGGTAAATCTGACCCGACAGTAAACAATATGGAAATAACTTGAGTGTGCAAAAAACTATGGACATGTTCCTTTTGCTGGGTGCAGTTCAAGGCTAGGAAGGAAGGTACAGTAAGCGACAGGAAATAAGGGCTGACCAAACTGAAAATATAGTGCTTTATTTAAGTTACGGGTCAAAAAAGAAACCATGCGCCAGTCCTCTCGGGTTAAATAAATGGGTTGTTGTTTTTTTCTTCTCTCAGAAAGCTGAGATGTCTTGAGCATCAGTTCCAAGTACTTATGTAAGTGGTTGATGTTTCATTTTAGAGGCTTCGACCACGAGTTCATTTAGCCCCATGTACTTGGCTCAATGTACAATTTGTCTAATAAATGTGTTACTGTAGTGGCTGCAGTAGTGTGTTTATTTGTAAAATGGGGATAGGATGGAGAAGAAGATAGCGCACAGTTCGATACTCCTGTGGGGATCCGGGCGGGGACACCAAGAGCCCGCTGATGAGCTTGCATGGTGTCCTGGGCGAAACCCCACACAAGACACGGCACAACCCTAGAAAAATTGCTGAGTTTAAATTCACTGGCCGTGAAAGCCAATATACCATCTTTTTCGGAGCCTTCATATGGAGTTTGTGACTGCTTGAGCTTTTAGTTCCCACAGTAAAGAGAGGCAGGTGCGCTTCATAAAAAGGGAGGTAGCGCGCAGTTCGCTACTCCTGTGGGGGTCCGGACGGAGACACCAAGAGCCCACTGATGAGCCAGCTTGGTGTCCTAGGCGAAACCCCACACAAGACATGGCACAAAACTAGAAAAAATGCTGAGTTTTAATAGTATATGAATTGTTTGAGCGTCAGGGGATGTCAGATTGACTCGGAGAGTGGGGGTTTGGCTGTACGCATACGTGGTCTGTCCATTCCTGACCTATATGTAGTCTTTTGGCAACCAATTACTGCTACCACCTGCACTGTGCTTGTTGTACATTCATCTGTAAGTATCTAGTCAGTCATTGAAGGCCCCTTTCCGGTTTTCCTAATTGCAGAGTACAAAGTACAAATAATGAAACAAAGATGTCGTGAATGAGCGAAGCTGGGAGTGATCGACGTGATGTTTTTTCAATGCGCAGTATGTAGTACGTGGGAAGGCATCTGTAGTTCAAACCCAGCTGACTTCTCGTGGTGGGCAGACAACATCTGTATTTGTTTGGGTCTAGAATTGGGGCAGGTGGTCATCCCGACATTTGGATTGAGATAAACCCAAACTTGAAATCACAGTAATGAGGGCCACTCTTAACGCCGGCATTTGAAGCCAAGATCTCTGTACCTGCAGTTTCCCGTTTCAGGCGTAGAGTACTGCTTCACCCGCTGCTGGATCTACGTTAATCATTCATGATAGGGACCAGAGGCATAGCGGTCAATTCCATTTAAGTGTACAATCATAGAATCGAAAACGAATAACAATGTTTAGAACCTTTAAAGAAACCCGTTATATTGTTTCTTTATGTTCAAATTAATGTCAATACGTCCACACGTCCAAGAATAATTTCTGATAATTGATCCTCCAGATCGCGGGTTATATTTTGGTACGAGGAAATCATAAAGATGGAAAAGAAGTCGTTCCGTGATGACCTAACGAGCCTATTGTTCTTAAAATGTAATATTCATACAAATGATTAATCTATTTTACGAGGGATTGTGGAAAATCTTACAACAGACGCATTCCTCAAGTGTGTGGGATTCCTATCCACTAATAACCACACGCCCTTTCCATCCCATCCCCGTACAATTTCCTAAACCCAATCTGAATCTCCAACTTCATGTTCTTTTGGGGAATAGCCAAAATGCTCTTCAAAATTTGCCTCAACAATAACAAGATACTCTCCTGCCTTTCTTTCTCTAGTACCTGCTATTTAAAATCACATTCTATTGCTCCTTGACTGTGTATGTCCTCAATCCTGACGCTACGGTCCCAATATGTCCGCCAAACTCTAGGGGTCTAGATCAATGCCATCTAGTCTAGGTGGCGTTGCCTAGACCCTCTTTCCGCCTACTGTCGGCAAGACCTATTTCTATTACAAATACCAGATGGCTTTGGACGTTGCGGCAAGAACTATTACTATACTAACCTCTCCTCATGTCAGTGATATTATTTAAGCTATTATGTCTAGGAGGGTATTTGCAACGCCTAACCTCACATTGGTTACGACGTCTCAATAAACAGGCAAATATATATTTTACAAAACTCAGCAATATACCATATTTTACAAGGCCTATGTCACAAACCCTAATTATTATTTATGAACTTAAATGTACACTGACCTGTTCACAAGTACATGACAATTAAATGGTCGACTTCTTTTCGTGTCAATCATTAACTTGACATACACGAGTTCATTATACCATATACCAATCATGGCTACCCTCTATCCCAATCCAATGATTATAGACCTAGTTAATTAGTTATTGTTGTTTTAAGGAGTGGAACTAAGAGGATTATAGACCTATCTAGAATAATGACGATATTGGTAATACTGAAATTTCTAATTTGTTCGAAGTATACCTAAAATAGTGTAGCCTAATAGAGCATTACAGTCTGTTTGAAATAGATTCCTTCCATGGATTATGAGAGGTTGAGAATCTACGACTTAAATACTCAGAGAGAGTTATTAGGTAGTACCTGAAAATATGCACATAAGGCATAGACACAATGTATAACATTTCTTAGTTATCCATTAAATGTCATGGAAGTTAAACGCCGTTAAAAATTGTACCTATCAGCACGCGTAGAATTTTGTTTGCACCACCGCCACGTACGGGCTTAAGAAATGAAAAGGAAGCTTGGAGTTTAACGTGACCGTTAATCTTGAGATCATGAGCCGCGGCACCTCCTTTTTACGTGGAATCCGAACCACAGGACATTGCATTTCACTTCGAAAATCTCACATGCATTGACCGGGAATCGAACCCGGATCGCCTTGGTGAGAGGCATACAGCTAGACCGCTGAGCCACCACGCCCCCACGCTTAAGAAATGAACCTGCAAAATTGTCGTCTATACATATGTCACCCACAGGAGTAGCGAACTGTGCACTACCTCCAACTTGGTGTTCCTAGCCTAAACCCCACACAAGACATGGCATAGACATAGAAAAATTGCTGAGATTAAATTCACTGGCCGTGAAAGCCAGTACACTATCTTTTTGGAAGCCTTTACAGGTAGGTGAATGATTGCTTGAGCTTTTAGTTCTCGCAGTAAAGAAGTGCAGGTGTGCTTCATAAGAAAGGAGGTAGTGCACAGTTCGCTACTTCAGTGGTGGTCCAGGCACGGACACCAAGAGCTCGCTGATGAGTCAGGTATTTATTCCTTGGCGAAACCTCACACACGACGTGGCATAAACCTAGAGTAATTGCTGTGTTTTAAGACTGACATTTTCCCGGATCGATCTCATAAGTCTACATTTTCCTCATTTTTGCAAAATGAGGAAAGTCTGCCTAATAAATATCCATGGCACTAAGAGACGTACTGCATCGGCTTACTAATTATATGAGGTATCATATTCGGTTGCATTCAGAAAACATTATTATCTGCCTAATGTCAGTCAATTGAATTCAGTTATTTTTATCAGGAAGTCGGGGGCATGTGGTTATTATTATATTATTATCATTATTATTATTATTATTGTCGTTTCGTCTCATATCTTCACTATATCGTTGGGTACAATTCACCATTCCATCAGCATTTGTTGCAAGATGGAGTGGAGTTCTTTATACTGGTAGGTTGAGGAACGAACGTACTATGGAGCAGATCTCTAAAATAACTACTTTCTGCATACTGGTATGCAGATTATGGTGGAGCCCCAATTTATCGAGGTTGGCCTTCAGCAACTTCGGTATGATCCCCGTGGAAGAGAATATGATAGGTAATACAGTGACAAATTCCTGTCGCCACATCTGTCGGATCTCTTCAGCCAGAGCATGTATTTCGTCACTTTCTCAGCGTAACTGTGCTGGATATTATGCGAGTTAGGGACTGCGATATCTATTAGAAGAGTTTTCTTCTGCACTTTAACGATAAGAATAATATCTGGCCTGTTTGCTGATATAGGTCTGTGATTACTGACCTGTCCCTGAGTAGCTTGTGTGTATCATTCTCCAGAACAGCATCAGGAATGTATTGATAGTAAGACAGAACATTATTACTTACGGAGTGCGTCTTTGCAGGTTCAGGTGGATTATCTTGGTTACTGTTTCATGCCTCTTCAAGTAATACGTAGATGAGATTGTTGTATAGCCCCCTGTGATATGCTGGATGGTCTCCGATTAGCGATGGCATCTCCTACATTTGTCATGTGGCATGTCAGCTTTAATGATGTAATTTAGGTAGTTCTTTTTTGCCACTACTTGATCTTGTATCGCGATCGTGAAGCCCTCAGTCTCAGGAAATAGATCCGCATTGGTCAGCCAGCTGTTCGACGAATGTATGTCGACATATTCTCGACTGAGATCATATGGATGACGGCCGTGCAGGGCTTTTTGAGTCCACTGTTGAAGCTTGTTGGTTATGTGCTCTTCTGACGTACCTAGCTGCATATCGCTGGCATGGAGAATGTCCAATGGCGTGTACTTGTTATCTACCTTAATAACATTACCATTATTATCATGATGATTATTATTATTATTATATATATAATGCGTTTGGCCCTCTAAGGAGTACGTAGAACCATTAGTTAACATTGGTCTTCTTGTTCTTCTTATCTTCCCAAAACTTCCTCATCCTTTCGCTATGTGCCTGTCTTCTTTCTTGTGTCCATGCAGCTTTAAGTTTCAAATTCTGTCCCGTAGGGATCTTGGGTGGAAACTTATACGAATTTACTTTTTGTCTATATGCAGTCCGCGTCGTTCTCAGTGGGTCAATATTGATTTCAGTGAGGTCCTTTTGGGTGTCTGCTAGCCAGCGTACTTTGGTTTGTCGGTTTCCATTGACTATGAGGAAGATTTTCTTGGTCAGTCGGGAGTTGTCCATTCGAGCTATATGTCCGTAGAATTTCATGCGTCTTTTACGTGCGAGTGAGGCGAATCGTTCAGTCCGTGAATACAGTTCGTCTGAGCTTTTCCTCATCCAGATACCGTCCTGAAGCTTTGGTCCAAAGATTTTTCTCAGTATTTGTCGTTCTATCTTCTCAATGTATTTGATGTTGATGGTTAACGATGACGTCTCAATCGCATAGAGTGCCTCTGGGAGGATGACTGTGTGGTAGTGATGGAGTTTGGTTTTAGTGGAAAGTGATTTCTTGTTGTAAATATTCCAATTATTATTATTATTATTATTATCATTATTACACTGGGGATCAAAAAGACAATTTTTAAGTCGTGTCTACAATTTAAGAACAGATTCTGGGAACATTTGCGCTGCTGATTCCAAAAGTGCTATCTTAAGTTCTCTTATTCTTATTGATAATTTTGTGATAATTTATTACAGTAATTGAGAAATTAAGATCACGGAAAAATAGTACTCTGGACGATGGAATACGCATATGATGGCGGACTACTGTTGGAGCCTCCATCGAGAATCAACAGAAATATCTCATCACAGAAACGTGGATTCAGCGATGTGTCAAATTGAAGGTGTCATACCTTTGTTGTTCTCCTTCTACTAGGCATTACGTCTTAGTGAACAAGAAATGGATAACGACTTACTCCAAATTTAAAAACTTTGTACCAAAAATACGTGTTATCTCAATGAAGAACTTGTTTGTCAACGATTTAGGCTTAATTGAATAATCTAATGGGCCATATCGTGAGAAGGAGAGGAGATATGCAAAATCTAAAACCATTTTTAGAATCTACGACCCAAGAATATCAAATAAGGGACTAACAAAATCGTGTCCCCCAGTGATACTTATAAATACCACTAGCATAGTGCTCATGTTATAATTCATTGCTAAATACACAATCAAAGCTTGTAAACAACCAGACAATTGTAAAATAACGTAATGCCTTGCTTCCCCATTTTTGAGTTGCATTACATAGTGTGCCCGTCAGAGGAGCTATCAAGGTTGCCAACAGCCGAAACGACATCCCTAACACCTCACCTGCCGGACCCATGTGCCATGAGGATCAGGTGAATTTCTTATAGGCCATAGCGGCACGAGAATCCATGATCCAGGGGATCCGTGGTAACATGGTTGCTAAAAAGGTCATAGACAGCCCAAGAAAATACACCTCCTAAAGCTAGACTGAGAAATAAACTTCCAGGCTTAAGTAAAACATGTAGAAATATTTATTCAAAATATTCAGACGCCTAGCCTAGTTCGGAGGGTTTCTATCGGCTAATCCGCAAACTAATAAATAAACAAAAATAAAAGATCAGTACCCTACCTGTAAACTACTGTAAACCCTCGCGAAAGATCTATCTGACAAAGTAAAGCAACAACAGCAACGCTGGGAAAATGGTACGGCAATAATCTCTAAGTCAAGTTACAAAATAAGCTAATAACGGAATTTACATTTAACAGGGTAGCAATAGCAAGTCTAAGTTAGGATGATACAATTTCCTCATTTACATTTATTTTTAAATAATCTAGCTAATTCCTAATAATTAATACAAAATTTACGGCGATGACGTCCGTAAAGCAAAACAGTTAGTACAAATCTACATGACAAGCCGTCAAAAAAAAAACAACATTAAATGCCCTCATACAATCTAAAAAAGGGTAAACATGGGGTTATCATACACTTGAATAAATAATAACAAGACCATAAACAATATTATTCCTGCCTTCGCCATGGGTTACTCTTTGTAAACCAGTGTCATCTACGTGCATGTTAATTACGGTGGCGATTGCGTAGTAAAAACTACGTCCAACGGTCGCATGAGGCTCACGCTCCACCAGCTACTGACTAAAGGTTGAGCAAGCACTCCGTCGATTAAAATTAGTGTCATCTGTCCTAGATTACTTCCACAAAAGAAGCGTGCACAAAGCAAGTGTCAGCCAGCAGGTCCAAAATGCAAGAAAATCAAGGTTAAATGCTATAAATAGTTAATTATCATCAGTTTATAATAATGACGTTCTGATAATTAGAATCGTTGGTTTAGATTATCTTTGGTTTATGGCGAATAGGCTGACAATCCTGAATACCTTGGGATCAGCAGTAGCAGTCTCGTGCGAGATCAATCTCTGCTATAAAACACCGTCAACGAGCTCTCCCGCTCGGAAATAACAATACCACAGGTTATTAGTGGCTCCCGGCTCACTTAATTTACCTCTGGGAAAGGCCTGGCATGAACATCAGTTACCTCCCTACAATAACACTGTCAACAGAATCGAAGTCTGGACACACATAAATATAGCCTCTATACAGGTGCCTCATCTAGCCTCTTAATTTGAACAAATAAACCTTAACATAACGTGTAATCATTCTCACATGGAGAAGAAAGATGGTCGCTTCAAGAGCGATGCAAACACATGGCTCTCGCCAGTTATCTCTAAGTAGCAAAACATCTGATTATTACAAAATGGTGGCCTGGACATTGACCTACATATGAGACACAGCATTTAAATGTTAGTAATGCTATAAGCATTGTCAAAGAGTCTGAAAAAGTATGTCTCACTGAGTGAGTGGTGCTTTAGTACATTGCATGCTGGGAACTGTTACCACCTGTCCATGATTCGAGCTAGCCTCGCTTCTTACAATCATCCACACGGACAGTTTAGAAAATAAACAACACTGAAGGCGGGCTCTGTTTTCTCGCAGAAAGTCCTATCAGAAAACTGGCCTAGTTATCTTGTCCCACATATAATACAAAATCACATAAGCATTAGGCTTAAAATCACGTCTCAAAACTATGCACAAAGACGTAGCATGTTTGTAAAAGTCAAAGAAATGAAAAACACAGATATTCCACTTAATCTGAACCTCTTTGAAATGTGCAGATATGTCAGTTCATAACTGTTCTGTCTAACCATAACCAAAATAATAACTGTGTCGATACACTTGATACGAAATAAACATCATAAAGGCGCAAATCTTACAATTGCTAAGTTTGCCAATGATACGGCATTCATTGCAGGGTTCGATGCTAGATTGCATACAAAATATAACACCCTGAATGTGTTCATAACTCGAACTAGATGGCTTCATAGCACATCAAAATGAAAATGACATTGAATTACAAAATTGATAGCTTCAGTCGGCTATCTAACGATACGGACTGTTCTGACTAAATCAGTGGCGTGATAACATTTACTAGAAAGGGGTGTTATAAAAATATCACTGGCCATGACGTTTGACCGTCATCCCAAATAACTGTACACAAAATCACCCACCTAGGGTTGAACAAAACGTAGTAACAAAGACTACAGTCACGCATATCAGGGGTAGAAATAACATCTTAGCGATATCCATCAGAATGCACCGTGATCGAAAAGAAATTCAATCACAACGGGTGACTAACGAATCGCTGAAAGTGAACTACAAGGATTAATTCTAACAGTACAAAACCTACCGATGGCTTGTCAAGAAGTTCGGCTGATTCTACAATAAACTACAATAAACTACACTAAGCTACACCACAAAAGAACCGCCCAAGGAATGAATTATTCGTACTCACAAGAAAGGATGTCTATATCTCAGTCGTTCCAACGACCTGAGGGATACAATAAGGCTTTGGTCTCCGGACAAGGGTTGTCCAATCTGGGCCTCCACATAGGCTTTATCCATCTCCACGGACTTTATTCGTCCTCGTCGTTGTCGTGATGATATGACCAGACTCCTCCCCAAAGTCGTCATTTTCTTTGGCTTAGCGGATGCAAAAGTCATGGTTCTCCCGTCATCGGCTGTAGTTCTCCGGTCCTCTCCTTCACATGATGAAGCTTAACAGCTCATCTCCACAGGTGATGCGTGACAAAGATCGTCGTACACGTGGTTATCAAGAAGTGACATTTTGTAGTACCAATTTACCACTTGAAAATATAAAAATGAGCGTAGCACAGTTGCACTGAAACTAGCTTTAATGTGGTACTAAATTCACTGCTAATACACGGCGCAGATGGTTTATAAATTGGCCATGCACTATTATCTGCTTCACTAACACAGATTTTACTTGCCCACAAATCACGTGGCATCGACGTTGTGTTTCACAGAAAGGAATTGCACTTGCGATCAAAGCAATATTTGTAGTTATGAGTGTTGAAATGATTCACTCGGTTAGTGATAATTTCACAGTGAATGATATATTTTATCGCCACTTGACGATTTCGAAATACAATGTTCAAACACGTGGTTGAAAATGTGGTCTTCCACAATTATAATCACTTTTCCAAAAATTTACAGTATTCGTAGCACAAGCCTTCTCCGGCTGTAGTATTCACTGATATTATGTACTGTTCGTAGTTAAATAATGTGCGATGCACTAAGATTGCTTTCCTCTCCGTCAGGCGGACTATTACATCGTCTTTTAGACGGACTTGACAAGAACACATCCAACTTGGATGTTAAACCAAACACATGTGGTAAGAGCTCAGTCCTGCGCTGCGTGAACTCGTGAATACACTAGTCGTGCAGCGACTGTCTGGTTCCGGTTCGCGTATCTGCGAGGTTACTACCTTACCAAAAGCAGAAATAACATTCTAAAGAATGTTTCGGTGATACAGAATTACAACATGAGAATATCTGAGCTTCGTAGAAAATAGAAGTGTCATAATTTAGCCTCAGATTATTTAATAATGGGTTTCCTCCATAGTCAAAAGATCAACCATTTATAACTCCAAAGAATGTTAGCATGTGGCGACAGCATGTTCGGTCAGTGGGTACGTTCTAAAGTGATGCATCAAAAATGCGTTGCGATGAAAAATATCACATGAACCAGTGCTTAGCGGGTTCAATAGGTTCCCTTGCCCCCACAAACAGGAAAATGTAAACCATATTTCATGAGCATATTTCCAAAGTGACGTAAATCCATGAAATGTAAAACTTCAGAAATCGCGTTTTTGTTTCTTCGTATAATTAAATTCAGATATGATTTTAATATAATATCATTCATTACATTTATTCACATCCTGACACTGTGTTTTATAAATATCCTATCAATGGAAATGGTGGTAATCGTCTCCTGTATGTTGGAGTAAGGACGGTTTGGAAATTAATTATATATTGACTTATGTTTTGAGTGACATTTATGAACATTTAAATGGTTTAAACACAACAAACACAAACTGATTTTTCAAAGTTAGCCATGGCTTTTCTTTATCACATGGTATCACGTGATGTCCAGAGAGCCATCGGATTGGTCAACATGGATAGTCTATAAGACACATTGGAAATAAATACACGTTGGAGTTACGTAACTTTACTACCGAACTTAGTTTTTAGAGCTCTGTTAATATCGGATATAGGCTACGACGTATTACGACTTAAAACTTAAAACCTTGCTATACTTTGATAGAACTTGCTTATGAAAGAAAAGAAAAAAAAAACGAAAAACCGCCAATTTAGGATTTACATCACTTTGGAAATCAGGTCTTCATTTATGATTACATAAATATCAATTTTAGTGTCTAAATAAGTAATTTCATTCTAGCACACTTTCACTTGCCTCTATGAACAGGGAAATATAAAGTATGTTTACGATTACATAAATGTCAATTTTAACGTATAAATGAGTGATTTAATTTCCTAATCCTGGATCTAAATTTATGGCTATACGCATATTTCATTAGAGACTTCAATGTCAGTTTCATTACAGGGAGATTAGCTGGGGCCACAAGTAATAACGAAATAATGCCAGCATCCAGATCGTAAAGTTCTCTCCCTCCTCCGCTTTCAGTTCAGGTAGAATCGTGTCTCATCGTTTCACTCGTGTGGAACCAACGAAGGCAAAGAGCCTTATTTACGGTCTAAGGTTCGGTATGTGGTGATGAGACAATTTATAGCATTCCTACCACGAATATTGTTTAAAGTGGAAACACTCTTTTCTGTTCACGCCTTTATTTCATCGTAGAAGGAACGTTTATGACAATATGCTAATAACCCACTCCGTGGCACAGCAGCTAGAATTGTTGGCCGCCACCCCAGAAGCCCCGGATTCAATTGCCGGCACTGCCAGGGATTTTAAAGTCTTGGTGTGGTCTGATATGCGGTTTTTCAGTCTCGTGATGCTAAATGGGAACTTGAGGAATGATGTGGCAAAAGGAGGAGTAGAAAGGAATTGGCCAAACTATCGCACTTAAATTTCGGCTCGGAACGCCTGGTTAGTGTTCCCTCGTCGGCTTAGGTGGCGCAGATGGTAGCAAGCTGAGTTTCTATGCCCAAGGTCTCGGGTTCAAACCCGGCCAAAATCGTCGGATTTTTAAGAGCGTTAAAATCCCCTCATTATGCTCTCCTTTGGAGGGGAATTAAAGCCGGCAGTCCCACATCATAGATTTATGGCATTATAAAGAACCTTGCACTAATTACACTTGTGTGAAGCTAAATTATAGGTTAAATTTGACTAACGCTCTTAGGTTCCAACCTTCGTTGCCAGGAGACGACTGCGGTGGCATCTAGTAACCAAGTTCAAAACTAGTTGGTCGTCGATGGTGCCGTTTGGTAGCAAAAGTAGGAACTACTTGAAAATTCAATGTCTGCAGTCCTTACTCGAATTTAAAAAAAACAGATAACACACACTAACACAGCCATCACAGTTAACACCGGTTATCAGACAGTTTCTACACACACCCAAAGTACACGGGGCTACATGACCGCGTTGTCGCAGCCCCTAAACTGAGGAACTAAACAACCAGTGATCCATCGACACAGTCAGCAACCCTTCGGTGGCACGAGGACCATCACAAACTTCATAAATTGTGTGATAGTAATGACAACTTTCTCCATACGTACAGTAGTCTCATAAAACCAGTGGTGACTAGCTGCGTGGCTCTGCGGTAACGTTCTCGCCAGCTCAGCCTAAGGTTACAGAATCGAAACCTGGTGCAGTCACCTCGCATTTGAGGGTGCACAAATGCAAGGGAGTCGTGCCAGAAGATTTACTGGCACGTTAAAGATCCCCATCGGGGTAAAATTCCGCCACCCTGGCGTCTCTAAAAGCCGCAGTGGTTAAAAGGGACGTAAAACCAATAACATTAATACAATACCAGTGGTGGCTAGCGGATTATTTTTCTGGGTATTGCACTATTTTCATTAAGGGGGTAAAATACTGCTTGATATCAGAGAAGACGGTAAACAATTGCGCTGTGAAATAGATGTAGCTTATCAAGAATGCCTCAGTTCAGAGAACTTGATCTGTCTAGCATCTCTGCGATACCCTCCACTATTGCTATCTGCTCCTTTCCAACGTAGGTTCAACTTCAAGAAGGCGAACAGGCCTAAGTTCAGTTGTGAACTTGATGTAGCCATAGGGGAAGTGGAACCACAACCAGAAAACTATGGCACCTTCATTCCCGTAGTGAAAAAAGTCTCACGAAAGAACATACCAAGAGGATGCAGAACAGAATACGAGTATATCCCAGGTCTTTCTGATCAGAATATATCTCTTTTGGGTAACTACCGCAACTTGTATGATATGGACCCCTTCTCCGAGGAAACAATGGAAGCTGGGCATGCACTGATGATTTCTCTCGGTCAGACACGTGCCGACAGATGGAATAGCTTGGTTTCTAATATCGATATGAAACAGAATAGTAGACAAGCATGGCGTCTTCTTAAGAATCTCAGTGGAGATCCAATTAGCCCGCCTTTTAACTTTACTCAAGTAACTGCTAATCAGATAGCACACCAACTGATCCTAAATGGAAAGACTTCAAAATCTAAGTCAAATACAGAGAAACTTGAACGGTGTATTGAAGAAGAGAATGATTTCTTTAAGGACCTGTTTACGATGGAAGAACTTATGAAAGCAATCGACGGTCTGAAATCGAACAAGGCAGCTGGGTTGGATGATCTCAGAGCGGAGCAAATAAAACAATTTGGACCAGCAACACAGCAATGGTTACTTTCTTTAATGAACAACTGTACATCCAGGCTGAAGATTCCTAAGGTATGGAGAAAAGCTCGCATAGTTGCGATCCTAAAACCTGGGAAGACTCCTGATAGCCCAAAGAACTTTCGGCCAGTTTCACTTCTGTGTCACACCTATAAGTTGCTGGAGAGAATGATTCTTAATAGAATATCTGATTCTATCGACAGCAAATTGATTTCTGAAAAGGCAGGCTTTAGACCGGGCAGGTCATGCTGTGGACAAATTCTGAACCTTACTCAGCACATAGAGAATGGATTTGAGGAAAAGTGCTTTACTGGTGTAGTCTTCATAGATTTAACTGCTGCTTACGACACTGTTAATCATAACACACTACTTCGTAAGATTTATGAACTGACAAACGACTACAGGCTGACCTCACTGCTAAGAACTTTCCTTGAGAACAGTAGATTTTACCTGTCTCTCCTTGGGAAAAATAGTCGTTGGTGCCTCCAGAAGAATGGATTACCTCAAGGTAGCGTCTTAGCACCACTGCTTTACAATGTATCCACCAATGACCAGTCCAGAACAGCAGGCACCAGGCGATTTATCGACGCAGGTGACACTGCAGTAGCCGTGCAAGGTCGTAGCTTTGAAGAAATAGAACATTCTTTGTCCTGTGCTTTGGAAGAACTTGGTCGATACTATCACAGAAAGAATTTGAAGCCAAATCCAGCCAAAACGCAAGTTTGTGCTTTACACTTGCGAAATAAAGAAGCAAAGAGGACACTGAACATTAAGTGGCAAGGTGAAACAATCCTTCATTGTTTTACACCAACATATCTTGGTGTCACCCTCGATCGAACTCTGTCTTTCAAGCAACATTGCTTGAACACCAAAAGTAAAGGATCTGCACGAAATAACATACTAAGATGCCCAACAGGAAGGACATCGGGTGCTCACCCCACCAATCTCAGAATTTCAGCCCTTGGACTGAGCTTCTCAGCTGCTGAATATACAGCACCAGTTTGGCTTTCTTCTCCACATTCCAAAGAGGTGGATTTAGCTCTGAATGAGACTTCCAGGATTGTATCTGGATGTCTTAGACCAACACCACTTCAGAAGATCTACCCTCTTATTGGAATTTCTCCACCTCATGTCCGAAGAATGGTAGCAGCAGTATCTGAGAAGAAACGACAAGAAATCGATTCAAGGCATCCAATTTTCAGCCAACAACCAGCCCGAGAGAGACTTAAGTCCAGAAACAGCTTTTTGAGGGGAGTAACAGCCCTCGAAGGCTCACAAGAAGCTGCCCGTGTGAAGATATGGAAGACAGAGATCACAGACCCTACTATTCCTCTATCAGAAACAAGTAGTTCCGTGAAGAACTATACAGCCTATTTTCATATATCCTACTTATGTTAACTGCCACTATCAACATACCAAATTTCAGTTTGATTGCCGTAATAGATTCGTAGATATTGAGAACCGACTAAATATTTCGGATGGTCGCCATGTTGGATTTTATATATGTAGGTCCAAGAGTTATGTACTGTTACATGAAGATTATTGTGTACGTGTAGCATTCAAATTTCAATCGCATGATTAGGACACAAAAAGTAACAAGGAGATTTTAAAATTTCGTACAGCTGCCATCTTGTGGTTATGGAAACAATTGAAATAAATTAGATGCCAGTGGATTAACATTCGTATAAGGATTTACTGTACCAAGTTTCACTGCACTCGTATGGTTAAATTGCGAGAAATGTCCAAGCGAATATTTATAATTCACGTCGCCGCCATGTTGGATTTGTGATCACCAGGTTATTTAAAGTCCTATAGGTGAACTTATGTTCATAGCCCCTATGAACATAAGGAAATTCAGTTTGATTGCTATAATAGATTTGTAGATATTCAGAGCCGTCTAAATATTTCGGATGTTCGCCATGTTGGATTGTTAAATGTATAGGCCATAGAGTCATGTACTATTAAAGGAAAATTATTGCGTAGGTTCATTATTCAAACTTTCACTTCGATCGCATGATTACGACACAAGAAATAAATACTAAATTTTAAAATTCACACAGCCGTCATATTGAGGTTATGTAAACAATTGAACTAAATTGGATACCAGTGCATTACAATGTGTATAAACATTTTCCGTACCAGATTTATTTCCGTTTGGAACATTAAATCGCGAGAAAGGTCTATTAAAATTTTTAATTCGCTTGGCCGCCATGTTCGTTTTGTATTTAACCGTTTTTTGAAATTCTTATAGATGAACTTCCAGTAGTGCCCTTTACCTCCGTACAAAATTTCAGGGCGATACCTCTAATAGTTTCCGAGATATAGAATGCTGGTGAAATATTTTGCACATCCGCCATCTTGTGGTTATGTAAGCAATTGAACGAAGTTTGATGTCGGTGCATTTCAATGTGAATAAACATATACTGTAACAAGTTGTATTGCGTTTGGCTGGTTAAATCGCGAGAAACGTCTATTTAAAAGTCGCAATTTCGCGTGGCCGCCATGTTGGTTTTGTTGTTACCAGTTTTTCAATAATCACATAGGTGAACTTCGAGTAGTTTTCTTTATCACCGTAAAAAATTCCAGGGTGATAACGGGAATAGTTTCGGAGATATTGAAGGCTGGTGAAATATTTCGCACAGCCGCCATGTTGGATTGGTGAGACGTAACAAAATTTGAAGGGCACGGTCGGGGTCGCCTGGAGTTGTGCTATGAACTTACCGAGTTTCATTGAAATCGCTCCAGCCGTATAGAAGTTATTAGGGGGGACACACACACACCTCACACACACACACACACACACACGCGCGCGCACACACAGACACACGGACAAAAGGTGATCTCATAAGCCTATTTTTTTTTCAAAATTGAAAATAGGCTAAAAATGCCACCTGGTCACAACTTGCACTGTGGAATTTGGAAATCATTGAACAGGCTGAGGACGGGGTTTCACGCTGCAAGAACAATCTCAAGAAATGGAACATGCTCGGTCAACAATGATGAGTTTTGTGACTGCGGCATGTTACAAGATCCAGAACACCTGCTGATCTGCTCCTTGATGGAGGACGTATGTTCGAAGGACGATCTTTTGGTTGCAAATGCTGATGCTGTAACTGTTGCTACTTACAGGTAAAATCTAATTTGATTCGGACACGGAAAATAAATAAATAAATAAATAAATCTGGTCGGTGATCGGGCCTGGCAACGACCAAATGGCGAGCGCTGCTGCATTGTTCCGCGCTTCGCTTTCTTGGACGGTTCAAAGTACTACTGTACAAGATTTTATGAATTACCTCATAATCAAGAATAAATCTATGAATTCCTATGCATATACTGTAAAATGAAATTTACAGCTTTTATTGCAAAAAAAATTACGGTGTTAATTTTTGTTGTTGAAAATTCCGGTCGTTGTGCAATACTGCAACCTAATTACCACTCACCACTGCATGAAAGTGTGACCGTACAGTTAATCCCTCTCCGTGGCACTAGAGCCTTTGAAGGGCCCTAGCCTACCAAGTGACCGCTGCCCAACCATTCGGCCTACAGATTGTGGAGTGAGGCGTTGTCAGCGCGTTGGATCCTCTCTCATTCCTATCTCAGCCATTCGAGAAGAGGTTTCCCGTGGGTTTCCACTTCTACTCCATATAAATGGCGGGATAGTTGGGTTTCCTGACCGGGACGCTGTCTCACTGGCATTACCATCAACACTGCAATAAACGTTATGTTTTGGAGTAGCCTATATAGGGGAAGGTACCCCGGTATAAGACGGAACTCAATATCGGACAGTGTCAGTTTCTGATGTTCAGCACAATGCTGAGGGAACTTTTGTTATGGTAGTACTGACCCTTCATGAGGTAAGTTGGAGGGTGACCATTTTGTGTCCATAAACAAAGACGTAAGCACGTGATGAGAAGCTCCCTCTTTTGTGACTGTTTCTTGCTGCACGAAGATAATTTTGTGAACCTGTTCCGCACCTTAATACTGGTGAGTGAAATATTTTAAGGGTTGATGATTGTTAACCATACGTTAATGAATGAATGTGGATGATGGCATAGCTTTTGATTGAATGTGTTACGTATGATAACCAGTTCAAGTTTTTCGTGTTGTACACCCAATATCGGACAAGCTTCCGGCACACAGTATCGGACAAACGTACCCGAAGGTTTCTTGCCAATTCTTACAATACCTTCGTTTGTTTCAGACAAATATGAGAGTATAAAGGTGAAGCTGGGTTATGGAAAACATAAAATTAGCAATTGATGAAGTAAGAGGGGCTAAAATGAGCATTAGGAAAGCAAGTGAGCAGTTCTGTGTCCCTAGAAGTACATTAGGTGACAGATTGAAATTAATTTCTCCAGGGAAACAGGCACAAATGAAACCTGCCATGGGTGCATTTAAAAGCACGTTTTCTGATGAGCAAGACGATGATTGGAACATGTTTAGACAAATTTTTAAAACTGAATTTATGTCACAATTATGTAATAATTTAATTTCTATGTTAATTTTTGGAAAGCCTTTCCCTAAGTTTATTATAATAGGCTATTATATGCAAAGCATAATGTGAACACACGGCGTGTTGACCTGAATTTACAAATCTTAGGCGTAATTGGGGGAAAAAGCAAGAAAGATCCTGAATTTTGATTGCGAAACAGCCGACTGCATAATTTGTGGTGAGAATTTCAGTGAGGATTGGATCCAGTGCAACATAAATGCAAAGGTTTCCTTGAAGGGAAACTTCCTTATTTTCGATGTGACATATGTGCTAAAATGTAATATGGATATACTGTACATTCATGAGCATAGTAATAGAATAATCTTACAATATTGAGACTGTCCGATACTGTAGGCCTCGTTTTTAAATTGTAAAAAATGTGAGATTTATAAATGTTTTAATTTTTTTGATATCAGTATATAATTTAGAAAGATGATTTGCTACAATGAAAGAAAATCAAATCAAGTTTTCAGAAATTATTTTAAATTTTAGTTCGACCCTTTTCTTAAATTATTATATAAAGGGAACCTGAAATGTGCCGGCTGCCGAAGCCTGTCGCACTCCTCTGAGGCAATGATTAAATGAATGACAGATGAAATTATAGTGGAGAGTGTTGCTGGAATGAAATGTTGACAGGGAAAACCGGAGTACCCGGAGAAAATCTGTCTGCCTCCGTTTTGTCCAGCACAGATCTCACGTGGTGTGACCGGGATTTGAACCACGGACCCAGAGGTGAGAGACCGGCGTGCTGCCGCCTAAGCCACGGAGGCTGTAAGTTACGAGAAGTAAGCTTGTGAATTTATTGCAAGTATTTGATGATTATCCTCAATCATTCCTATCTCAGCCATACCTCCGCTCACTAAAGCGCAGCTTTAGGCCATGGGGCCAAGCTCTCTGCTAACTCGGTAGACGCGTGGGTTCGATCCCTGTCGTCGTCCGTCCTTGAAATGGTTTACCGTGGTTTCCCCATTTTCAGCACCAGGCAAATGCTGGGACGGTACATTCTAACAGACCACGGACGCTTCCTTCCACATCCTTGCCCAGTTTAATTCCATCTTCATCCATTACATCTCTCACCCCGGCGTGCAGGTCTCCAACGGGCGTCGACTAGAAAGATCTGCAGTCAGCCTCTCAGGAGGCCACACGACAAACAAAGTCTCCGCAATTCTAGAAGTGATTATCCGTGGTTTTCCACTTCTACCCCAGTTAAATGGTGGGATTCTTGGGTTTCCTCTCCAGAGTGCTCTCTCGATATCAGACTGAGAGCTACTCAATTGTCGTCACGAGGCTAAACGCACACCAATCCAGCCTTCACGACAGTTTCCAAAATACCTCATGGAACCGGAGATCGAATCTGGGACCTCAGGACATAGGATGGGCATGCAACCCCAGCATCATGGGGCCAGCAATACCATACCTTAATAACGGTTGGCTGCACTAGGAAACATCTATATCCTTACATTGATTTAATTGTGGTTACGTATTCAAACATGGAAACTTAGGTAAAATTCGAGTTACTTTTCCCGTTTTTCACTGGATACTATAATGTATGTTCACAACACTAGAAACACTTGGCGGCTTCAGTGGCGTAG
Source organism: Meconema thalassinum (assembly GCA_946902985.2). NCBI lineage: Eukaryota > Metazoa > Arthropoda > Insecta > Orthoptera > Tettigoniidae > Meconema > Meconema thalassinum. Next base: position 146,874,224 of record OX336390.1, on the reverse strand, counting down.
TTGGTAGCAAGCTGAGCTTCTGTGTCCAAGATAGCGGTTTCAAACCCGGCCGAAGCCGTCGGATTTTTTAAGAGCGTTAAAAATCCCTCAGTATGCCTTCCTTCGGAGGGGAAGTAAATCCGGCGGTCCCATGTCATAGATTTATGGCATGTTAAAGAACTTTCCACTAATTACACCTGTGTGAAACTAAATTGTATAGGCTAAGAATGTAAACAACGCTCTATGGTTGCTACGTTCGTTGCCAAGAGCCGACTGCTGCGGTGGCGTCTAGTAGCTAAGTTCTGAACTAGGTCTAGTAGTCGTTGACGGTGGCGTTTGGCGGAAAAAGTAGGACCTATTTGAAAAATTCAAAATTGCAGTTCATACTTGAATTTAAAAAAACAGATACACACACTAATACAGTCATCACAATTAACACCGGTTATCAGACAGATTCTACACACACCCAAAGTGCACGGGGCTACATGACCGCGTTGTCGCAGCCCCTAAACTGAGGAACCAACCAACCAACACTAGAAACAATTCAAAATTATAAATCTTGTTTGTGGTGTGTACTTTGCTCATAAAAAAAATATTTTTCAATTCGGTGAATATTTTACAAGTATTTCCGGAGTAACTGTTAAGTTTGTACCACCTATTATTTATACTTGATAACAATGATATGATGTAAACAAACATACCTAGCAAAAGTCGGATTTATTACTATTACTTCTATACTCAACGACAGTGGTGGCTACGCACGCTAAAGCGCAGCGTTAGGTCATGGGGCCAAACTCTCTGCTGACTCGGTAGACGCGTGGGTTCGAGCCCCACCGTCAGCCGTCATTGAAATGGTTTTCCATGGATTCCAATTTTTTACTTCAGGCTAATGCTGGGACGGTACCTTCTGACAGGCCACGGCCGCTCCCTTCCACATCCTTGCATGGTTTCATTCACGTCATTCATTTCATCTGTCAATAACTCCCCTCTCATGAGGTGGCGTCAGGAAGGGCATCCGGCCGTAAAAAACTTCCGCCAAAATACTTCCATCGCATCGCATCTCATCCCCGTTATCGTTGGAAAACGGGAATAATAAGGGGTAGACTTACAGTACATACACTACTATACGCAAATAACATTTTACTTGTTTCAAGCATCCATTCAGAAGCTAATAGGGAGAACGAAGACTCACGCACATTTTTCATAACGAATGTAAGCTAAAAGCCACTGATATATTATATACTACTTTATTTTCCGTACTGTATATAGAAACAGCGAGACAAAATGGTTTTTAGCCTACTTTTCACATTTTGCAAAAATGAGGAAAAAGTAGACTTATGAGATCGGGCAAATGTTTGTCTGTCTGTCTGTCTGTCAGTCCGTCTGTTTGGCTGTGTGTCCCCCCCACATAAACGGCTGGAGCAATCGAAACAAAATTTGGTAAGAGTAAAGATCTATACCTGAATATCTCACGGCCATATTTAAAAATGATGTCAGTGCTACCAACTGCTGAAAAATCGCAACTGAAATTTGAGCTCCATGTTTGATATCTTGGAAGGTATGAATGGGAGCTATTTCAAAATTGTTACACGTATAGATAATAATATTGCAGTTTAAATTCCAGGAGGCCATACATGGCAGTGTTGCCAAAATGATTATAAGCCTGCTGATAGGTCCAAATTGTAATGCATATAACTTCTACACTATCAATTGGAATTCAACCAAATTTCGTATGTGCTAAGTGTACATAATCGGATATGACTGAGCGTATTCTTAAGAGCCACCAGGGCTGCCAACTGTTAATAAATGCTCTCATTTGTTTTTAACCATATACCCATATATCAGAAAGTATGCATGCCCACTGCTTTAAACTATGCACACGTATAGTACCTGACATTCTATATTAATTTGGAGTAACTTATATACGTCAGTGCTACCAACATGATTCTAAGCCTGCTGAGAGGTCCAACTTTAAATATATGTAACTTCTATACTATCATTTGGATTTTAACCAAATTTCGTGTGTGCTATGTGTACTATAACAGATATGACTATGCCGATTCTTAAGAGTAACCAGGGCTGCCAACTGTTAATAAATGTTGTCCCTAATTTTGTTACCCTAATATCAATATATCAGAAAGTATGCAAGCCAATAGCTCTAAACTTTGCACACGTATAGTACCTGGCATTCTAGATTAATTTGGAGTAACTAATATAGGCCTACGCTAGTGCTACCAACATGATTCTAAAACTGCTGATAAGTCCAATTTTAAAATTCATGTAACTTCTATACTAATGGATTCCATTCAAAATTGACAAAACAATAGATCATATTATTTCAGATTATTTCTGACCAATACATGTATGTCATTGTTGGCAACATGATTTTACGCGCGCTATTAGATCCGATGTTTAACTGCATGTAACGTCCATGCTATCCATTGGACATCAACCAAATTTTGTATTCTATACCTTAAGAGATGGAACTAAGAATATATTCAGTCACCAGAGCTGCCAACTGTAGTTCTCTATTAGGCTACATTATGCCCGGTATACAGTATTTAGAACTAATTAGAAATGTTGATATTACCAACTTAATTTCGTCATTATTCTAGATAGATCGATATAGATTAATCATTGGCATGAATCTTAAATTTTAAGAAATGTAGACTCTTTAGTTCGTCACGGAACTTTTTGTTACACTTGAGTATGGTGTGCCAGGCTAATAATAAACCAGACCATGTACTGTAAACCTTTCCAGAACTGTGACCTGGATCAGTGGTTTAATATTTGCTGAGCAGCGTTTAATAAGTGAGGTCAGAGGGTGCCCTTAGCAGCCAAACAGCTTGTGTGCACACATCGAGCGGCTCTAATTTGTGTGCGCATGAGCTACCATGTGAACCGTACGAGGGGCACACATATGCTAACCATAATAACAAACTACCTACTGTACTGTAATATCATCATCGACAACGCCCAGGACGAGATTCAATTTTATTTAAGTGATTCCTCATTCATTTACATTACAACAAAGCAAGCAATTCACCTCTTTATGTACTATTAATCCCTATATCCCTATATATATTATAACTAGCAACCCTACCCGGCTTCGCCCGGGAACAGTTATGAATGCATTACGTGATAAGCGCTTCTTTTTCCCAATTTCAATGAACAACGACCAATATCCCTTTTACGACTCGGCATGATGGGTTAAAATCACTGACTGGACTATTAATTATATTATCATGGGTATGCATGTGCAACAAATTCTTGTCAGACGTAATTTAAGAATGGCGAGGTGCATGAAACACAAATCCTCCTTCCGTCCAATCTTAACTTGACTGTGAACTTTGCGGAACGAAAAGTTCACAGGCGAAATGAGAGTTGCACTTCCAGGGAATGGCGAGGTGAATGAAACTCAAATCCCCCTTCCGTCCAATCTTAACTTGAATGTGTTTCACAGGCGAAATGAAGAAAACCCGAGTTGCATTTCCAGGGAAACTCCAAACACAACCACCCTTCTCGGAAGTCTTAACTCAACACGACTAAACGGTTTGCTGCTGGCTGTATCGGGGGCAATAGGTTCGCCCGTTAGCTAGGCTGTCACAGGGATGATAGACTCCCGCTTAGCTTGCTCGTAAACTGTCGCCTCAGTAGTTGAATGGACATGGTTGAAAGAAATTAAGACGTAAAAACACTTATAGTGGGCGATGTATTGAAGATAGACATATGCTCTCCGGGACTTTTTTTGTAGAACATTTCATGCTGAACAATTCTTACACTCATAGTATTTAGATATTTTGAACGGTTTGCCCAGCGTAAGCTTACAAACCGCTCGGATGCCTGTTTTTTTCGACTTTTCCACTGAAATCGTTACTGCTCGGCTTCCTTTGATCATAAATAAATTATTTTCTACAAAAATCATCCTCGAGATATCCTTTACAGAATTAGCCCAGGCATTTTAGTCTAAAAATCGTCAAAACCTAGGAAAAAATCATGTAAAGCTAATTTTCTCAGAATTTGATAATTTGACCCTGGGGAACAACATACTAAAATTCTCCAAGCTTCCGATGCCGGCTTCCTTGTTTTCCAGGCCTGGAAACCTGAAATTTCAGGATATTCCTGGAACGCCCACAAAAACCGAATCTTTTATCCAAAATTGATAAAGTATGGTATCAAATGAAAGAGGAAAACATGCAGGTTCGAAAAAACGCAAGAAAAACAACTTTCGGTCACTTTCGGTTGAATAAAAAACATAAAACGCACAACTTTCAATTTTTTAATATATATATTTTTTCAATCAACGCGCATTTAAGTGATCAAAACAAAGCTCAATAGAATGAAATAGCATGTTTTTAGAATTACAGAAGTGTCTTTTGTTCGTTTGTACGTCTAATAGTGTACGAGCTACAGCCAGAATAAATCGAACACCAAATTAAGTTGGTAGCGCCGACGCGTCGTGTACATTGTTGGGTCGAATGCTCGTTGCTGCTCCTGGGCTGCGGCTTACGCTGTGCAAGGAAAGGTTTGTTGTTGCTATTGTGTTGTTGAGTTTAACGTTTATTGGTGGCACGTTGCGATATTGGCCTACTATAAAAGTACAGTGAAGAAGGTTGTGTGAAAATGTGGAATTGCGTTTTATGTAAGTTTAGTGAAGAAGAAAGGCCTCGAAAGTTTAAAAATCGCAAGCGTGTAGCGAAATGATGGCTTTGTGAATACTTTTGCCTCCCTGGAAGTTCACCTTCATTGCAGGTACGGATGTGTTTTGTATTCTATATACTATAAAATACAACGGACGTACCTTAAAAACACAAATAAACAAGATGTTCAGCAAAGAACATATAGCCTACTTTCTCCTAAATGCATGGGTATCTTTATGACTCTTTGTCCTCATCCCTAACACAATCACCCCTACCACAATGTATTGTTTGTTTTCTTTTATATTGATAATAAGCCAGTAAGTGTCAAAATCAATATTATATACTTTATGATGATTGAATAACAAAACTACTAACTTATTGTAATGCATTCACGTCCTTTAATCTCTATATTAAGCCAGCCTGCAAAATTAAGAATCCTCCGCCCCAATCACAGTAGGTGGTGCTGCGACCTATCAGTGAATTAATCTTTATCTTGTACGCCTATGCACTGCCATCGTAATGTACTACGATGGCAGTGTTCTATGGGTGTTGAATGAGTAGGCAGTTTAAAGTAGCCAAGAGGGAGGCGATCCAGCTGGCAGTGTTTAAAGGTATTCGGAGCGCGATCGTGGCTAATAGTTGAACTACCAGTATTACAAAATTGCCTTACTTCAGGAGGCCAGCTCAGGCATTTACACAGCGTTATGTTTGGAACAATATTACCCACGTAATCCACAAGAGGACAGCACCGTACAGAGGCATTAAGAAGGCTGTGGTTAATGACAACGTGTATCTAGTTCTTCTATTCTCCTTTTCCTATTGTCTTCTGTTTATGTGCGATGCTGGGACTGTGATTTTATTAATATACGAGTGTATATTTTATCCTCTCCTTTGAGCTAAATGACATTTTATTCAGTATCTGTGGAAAAAGCTCGAGCATATCATTTGTAAAAGAATTCAAGAAAAAAAAAACTAACTTTAGCAGTACTCGATCCCCAGGCAACTGCGTGTAAGACTAACATGCTAGCCCAGAGCTAACCATATCCATGACGTCAGGTGTTCTTAACTGACATATTAGATACAAACTGTTGGCAAATAATGACTTTAAATAAACGATTTCTTCACTGCAGTACATCTTCATTAAAGATCATTTCATACAAAGTTTATATTATTGTATCAGTACGGTATATCACATACAACATACTAAAACTACTGAAATACACACATCAAAAAAAGTTTTGCATCACCTCGGTTCCCAGATCTCCGGCATATAGACGTTGACTGTGTATATTGTATCCAAGATACAGTCCCTTTGACTGTTCATAGATGTCACTAAAACTGCTCAAAGATGTAAACAACCATGCATGAGCAGGGCCTATTAGACGGAGGGGGTACGACAGCCGATCAGTTCCAGTCATTCCACCAGGACGAAGGTACGCTGCTCATGTTGTCTGTAGTTCTACCATGCCTAGAAGGTCAATACCGCAGTTCGATCGCGTCCGCATTGTTACTTTGTGTCAAGAAGGGCTCTCAACAAGGGAAGTTTCCAGGCGTCTCAGAGTGAACCAAAGCGATGTTGTTCGGACATGGAGGAGGTACAGAGATACAGGAACTGTCGATGACAGGCCTCGCTCAGGCCGCCCAAGGGCTACTACTGTAGTGGATGACCGCTACTTACGGATTGCCGCTCGGAGGAACCCTGACAGCAATGCCACCATGTTGAATAATGCGTTTCGTTCAGCCACAGGACGTCGTGTTTCAACTCAAACTGTGCGCAATAGGCTGCATGATGCGCAACTTCACTCCCGACGTCCATGGCGAGGTCCAGCTTTGCAACCCCGACACCATGCAGCGCGGTACAGATGGGCCCAACAACATGCTGAATGGACCCCACGGAATTGGCATCACGTTCTCTTCACCGATGAGTGTCGCATATGCCTTCAACCAGACAATCGTCGGAGACGTGTTTGGAGGCACCCTGGTCAGGCTGAACGTCTTAGACACACTGTCCAGCGAGTGCAGCAAGGTGGTGGTTCCCTGATGTTTTGGGGTGGCATTATGTGGGGCCGACGTACGCCACTGGTGGTCATGGAAGGCTCCGAAACGGCTTTACGATACCTGAATGACATCCTCCGACCCATAGTGCAACCATATCGGCAGAATATTGGAGAGGCATTTGTCTTCATGGACGACAATTCTCGACCTCATCGTGCACATCTTGTGAATGCGTTCCTTCAAGATAACGACATCGCTCGACTACAGTGGCCAGCATGTTCGCCAGACATGAACCCTATCGAACATGCCTGGGATATGTTGAAAAGGGCTGTTTATGGACGTCTTGACCCACCAACCACTCTGAGAGATTTACGCCGAATTGTCGTTGAGGAGTGGGACAATTTGGACCAACAGTGTCTTGATGAACTTGTGGATAGTATGCCACGGCGAATACAGGCATGCATCAATGCAAGAGGACGTGCTACTGGGTATTAGAGGTAGTGGTGTGTACTGCAATCTGGACCACAAATGCTGAAAGTCTAGCTGTATGATGGTACAACATGCAATGTGTGGGTCTCATGAGCAATAAAACGAGCTGAAATGTTGTTTGTGTTGATCTCTATTCCCTTTGTATTTAACGGTTCCGGAACTCTTGGAACCGAGGTGATGCAAAACTTTTTTTGATGTGTGTATAAGACAGGCACATGAGGACAGCTGCCATCTTGTCGTGTGATACAAACGGCTCAGCTCTTTTAAGCCACTCATACTGTATAATATTATGATATTAAATTATAATAAATAACGGATCACGACCTTCAGGATAGCTTAAACCCCCCTAGGCTCGATAATCGGAATTGGTGGGTCTTAAGCTATTTATTAAAATGGTTGCATAATTCACACGGCCGCCATCCTGAAATGGCATGGCCGATGACCTTGAATTCGTCCTATATAAAGGTTTGTTGTCACCAAATTTGGTACAGATCGGATGATTAGTTTAGCCGTAATTTGATTTTACGTTTTGAACATTTGAGTGGCCGCCATTCTGTTTTGGTAAAGATGGCGGCGATATAAAGTATGACACTGAGGTGTCCTTTACTAGTGCTACCTCTGTACCAAATTTCGTTCAATTCGGTTTCACCGTGTTCGAATTGATAGGGGGGGACAGACATTCAGAGTACACACACTCACACACACACAGACACACACACACACACACAGACTCACACACACACATACACACACACACACAGACTCACACACACACATACACACACACAGACAGACACACTTTTTTCGCCCTGTGTTGATCTCATAAGTCTACTTTCATTTTTTGCAAAAATCGAAAGTAGGCTAAAAATTACTACCGTTGAATTTAGTTCATAGATTTTATGTTTCAAAATGCTTTTATGTGTCTATAAGCCTAGGACTTATTGCCAGTCGCTTAAGGTATTTAGGCAGTTGTATATCTGTGGATTTGGGGCTTAATACGATCTTAACACTCATTGATAAAGTCTTAAATGTTGAAATTTAACGGATTTTGAGCCAACTGAAATGGCACAATTCACATTTGCTTTGTCGCGCAAGGGAAGATATGCCAGCTAGCTATGTGCACAGCCGTCGGCCTAGCGGCCTTAAGTGCTAAGGAGAGAAAAAATAAATTGCTGGGTTGGAGTGAGATTTTAACCCAAGACGAACTCAAGCTTTGTAAGGAAAAGGGGAGCGCCGGCGGCCGACACCTGTAAGCTATGCTTGCTGGAATAACTTCGCTTATGTGACAAAGCAAACGTGAATTTCATGTTTTTTAATCGGCCCTAAATCCGTTAAATTTGAGCGTTTGGAATTTTATCATATACCACCGTGTTTGCCTTAACGAGACCTGTGCAATGGTAAGGGTTTTTGAAAAAAGTAAATCCGTTAGCTTTTTTACGTTAGAAATTGGGATACCGTCCAAAGCTTTTTTACAGCTTACTTCTTGCAGTTTTTACAGCTTTTTGTGCATGTTAGTAACGTTTTTAGTCGAAGTAGGGCTTAATGAAGTTTAATTTAGGAAAACTGACCAGGAGTTTGTTTTGATCTTAAAAACTCTGCTTCTAAGTTGGTTATTTAGATCTATCTGAGGGCCCACTTTCTCGTAGTAGAACCAGGTAAATATTTAACTAATTTTACTTATTTTATTTTATGGATGGCTTACACGCGGCCTGGTTCGATAAAGGCATCTCTAGATAAGAGGCCCGAAGGAGACTTATCCAATGAGGAAACGCTCTTAAATCCTACTCTTCGTTCTTCTGTTGGCCCTTTTAACATAAAAGAAGATTGTCGGTTCTGTGGCAAAGAGGCCTCTTCTCGGAAGGAGACGAAAAAGGAAGTTAAGTACAGGCGTATTATCCACGAGATCCGAACGATTCCGGTTATTACAGGCATCCGACTCCGAGCAATCGAACTTGGCGATGAATGGGGACGTACTGTATGTGCTCGTGTGGACAGCATAATTAGCCCAGGCATATTAAGTTATAACCTCAAAAAAAAAAAATGTAAAGCTGAAATTTGGTATAGATGTTCCCTAGTACCCTAGTAACAAATTCTGAAAAGTCCCCATCTCTGCGGCGTCCGCGTCATAGTTTTTGGAGAGTTCAAAAGGGCTTAAATGGGGCCTAAGTGCCTAAAACAGCATTTTTGCTTCCAGCGTTCAAAATATTGATCCAAAATCAGTTATAATGAGCTTTGATAGTAATAAGAGAATGACTGCGTTATATATAACGCTCTTATTGGTCGTAATTATTGCCATATATTTAAACAGATGAGTAATCAAACATTTTTAGCTCAACTTTTCTCACGAAAATTTAGCTAATTTGTCATTTGCCGGGACTTATCGTGTAAACAGCTGCTGATAGCGACTAAAGACCCAAAGTAAAAGTTGTAAATCACACTTGTAGCTTTAAAACGATACAATGCCCATGTTCATCCGACAAACAGCAACAGAGATACAGTTACAAATATAAAAGTGGAAGTGTGGCAGTCGCTTTTCCGAACGAACGCCCATTTACTCTGGTGGGCTCCTCTATTCACCTTTGCTGACACCATTTTGTATCTTTGCTCAAGAGCTTTTAGGATGGTATTCCTTTGAATCCAGGTAAACTAGCAGAAACCGTTTACATAGAACAAAACGAGTTTAATGCAGTTAGCAGTTAAACGTACATTCATAATATGCATAATGCAAATAATAACAAAACAAAGCTTAAAAAGCTTTCTTCAGACAAAGAACACTTGCAAAACAAAGCTTACATCGGACTCAATCGTCCTCCTCATCGTCTGAGCCATCAAATGTGACGTTGCCACATGCTTTTCCACTGCAGTGCGCACACATTAAGAAGCATGGGCAATGTATCGTTTTAAAGCTACAAGTGTGCTTTACAACTTTTACTTCGGGTCTTTAATCACTATCAGCAGCACTCACACCGACTGCCACAAGAGTTCTTGCAGTTGCAGGACACCAAATTGAGGAGATGATCTGGAGCAGCTGGAAGATGAGTTGTCACTGGTACTAAAGCTGAGTGTTGGAATTTCCATCCCCATTGGGTAGGGTCCAAAGAAAATCCTAACCATTCCTGATCTTGCAAATATACCCGCAGTGAATGTTGTTTGCATGCCGCCGAAGTCGGCGGAAGTGAAGTCACCTGAAATGACGCTGTGACCGGTTGTTGGCCATTTCTTGGCTGTAGTTCACTACCCGAAGTTCGTCGAGGCTTTTGCACTCCAATTTGGCACTATCATAAAGACAAATGGCGAACTTCTCTCCAGCTGATAGTATGGCCTTTTCATCTGGAGCCGTAGAGACGAATACCTTCATTTCCTCGCGTAAAGATGCGGAATCCTTCAATATTTTCCAGGTTTGCTGTTTGATGTACTCTACTCACAGCTTTCCTGTGCGAGATTTCTGGCTCATTGAAGAAAATGTGTCATGAAGCGACTCTTTGAGACGTTGAAGGCAAGGATATGATAGCAAATCGTTGGCGGTGCCTTCTTGGAATGCGGTAAAAAGCGCCAGTATTTCGTCCTTGTCATCCTTCAGCCCGTCGTTAATGTTGAGTAACATTGTCCCGACAGCCTGTTTTGTCAGAAAATGCGCTCTGAGGGCCCTAGAACATGCACATTTTCGCGTTATTGATACATTTGAAATTGAAGGCATAACGTAATCATTTTTAAGAGCGAGCTAATTTCAAGCCTACCTAGAATATGCGTGTCCAGACATCATGTGAGTCACTGACGATTTAGCGTATATTTCCGCCCAGAGCTCCTCCGAACCGCTTCCATTCATCACGAAGCCGATTGCCCCAAGAAACAAGATTAGAATGTGAAATCCGCCTAGACGAACAACCACGTTTTTGAGTTCCTCTGAAGTGTCCGAGGCGACTATCTCTGCAGCTTTCGCGTATAGGGGCTGGTCAAAGGTTCCGAAACAAGTGCTTTGTTTCAGTTCCACGCACTCTCTTGCGACAAACTTCAACGCGGAATGTATGGTTGATGGATTGCTCGGTTCCAAGTTAATGAACAGCAGGGTATCAACTGACGTCGTCTGGGGAGCTGGTTGAGCGTGAGCAGACAGTGACGTCTTCATAACGCCGTTCCACGAGGCGGGTAAGTTAATACCTGACCACCGTCCAGATAACAACAAAGAGTCCATCATCGATGCAATAGCCACAGAGTTTGGGGCTTCCACTGTTAATTTCTTAATCTTGACGTCCTTTGAACCACGGGAAGAGGGCTTCCGATACCACGAAATGTTGAACTTTCCTATCGCTGCAATCACACCAGCATTAAGAACTTCTCGTGTACGTGGGAGTGGAGATATTTCACTGTCAGGTGCTGGACCTGTGCACTTGATGACTCCCATGCAGTGAAATGTGTTTCGCTCGTCCAATGTCCTTAAGTTAAAGTCAGCGTTGTTAAAGCAAAACTGCGTGAACGCTCCAGTATTCGGGATTGGACGTTCTTCACGAAGCGCTGAAACTTCGTACCTGTGGACTTCCACCAAATTTACTGAAAATACAAGACTGTTTAGAAGCTGAACTAATTATTTGGATTATTGTTGGCCTGCTCCGACAGGCCGAGCGCTGTCACCTAGAAACGCGATCGGGTGCATTTTCAACAGCGGTTATGCTTTGGGACCGTAACTCGGTAACCGTTTCTCGCATAGACATGGGTAATGTGCCAATGTAAAGCTAAAAGTATGCTTTATAACTTGCATTCCGGGTCTTTAGTCAATATCAGCAGTCGTTTAAAAAATACTGACCTGCTAATCACAAATTAACCAAATTTTCGTGTAAAATAGTGCTAAAAATGTTAAATTAGTCTATTCTTTCCCTTCGTCAATAGCAATAATTAGGCCTGATAAGTCCGTTATCCTACTGGTTCATTTTTATTAATTGCTTAAGCTCGCGAGAACTAAATTTGGATCAATATTTTTAACGCAGGAAGCAAAAATGCTGTTTTTGGCACTTAGGCCCTATTTAAGCCCTTTTGAACCCTCCAAGAACTATGACGCGGACACCGCAGAGATGGGGACTTTTCAGGATTTGTTTCTAGGGTACTAGGGAACATCTATGCCAAATTTCAGCTTTACATTTTTTTTTAGGTTGGCCGTGTTTTTTGCATATAATGCCTGGGGTAAATAGACCTTGTTGCTGCCGAGGCCAAATATCATCGAGAATGCCATCTCCGATTTGTATCTGGAGGCGTTCTGGAGGGCGATGGTAGCAGCGTCAAGACTGGCCGTGGCCGTCCTGCGGATCCCGAAAAACACGACGCCTTTGAAAAGCTCTGTACGTTCTTGGAGACCAATGAAGATTGCCAGTTCGCGCTTGGTGATCTTCATGACTACCTTGAGAAAGTATGTAAAGAAATGGAATGTGGCCCATACGCGCAAAAGTATCTCAAAGAAAAACTACTTAGCCACTATGGACAGCGAATCTTCATCACCGAGCTGCCAGGTCGAAACTGCATTGTAAATATGAAAGAAACGGCAGAAAACATCTTGCACTACAAATGGTACGAGGAACGTGAGAAGTCTGAAGCCGATGAACGTCAGCGAATCGTAGAAAAGGCCGCTCAAATTATAAAAGAAGATATTCGGACGCGTGCATACAATCTGGAGGAATATCCGTCCGCAGAAGAGCAGTCGTTAGATGCCGACGTTCTACCTAATACTCTAGCTCTGTTTCTTGATCGGAGCATCAAGACCAACCGCGCAACCGGTAAATCCGCCAAGAAAAAAGCCATTGGGCAGGCAATTATTTCAGCTTGTCGTCCGAAGTCCTTTTTTATCTCCTATCTTGTTGGCTGTTGGCGTGTATGTCTACCGACACTACGGGTCGCGGCAGCTTGTAGATCTTCATCATAACATGGGTTTCCCCGTGTCCTACAACGAGGTTCTTTGTTACTAGAAAAACGTAATAGCTTTCACGGCCAGTGAAAATGACACAGGGAAGAACAGCTTGGCGAAGCAGAGCCGAACAAAGAATTTGTTCAATATTCCGTTGATAACACTGACGTTAATGTGCGCACGCAGACCGGACACGGGACGTTTCACGACATGGGTGGTGTTACGATGTCTTCACCGGCCCCTACTTTACCTCGGAAAGCAGTACCACGGCAACGAAATATATCATCTGCTGCTGTAACATTTAGTTTATAGATTTCACGTTTCAACATGCTTTTATGCCTCTATAAGCCTAGGACTTATTTAAATTTTTATATTAAGTTGTACATATTTTTGTCATTGTAATCATTCGAACGATTTCACGAAAAAGAGCTATTAATTTTCTTTTTACTTTCCAGGAGGAGGCCGTGACAGCCATAGACACCGACGTATGACATTAGTCGACCCTACATGTACAATAATGCACCAAATATTTTTTTAAATTTCACAAATGTTTTTTTGTTTTTTATAATTGTCGCCGTTAAAACCACAAACCAAATGTTCATTAAAACGCATGTTATCAACTGTACATGTGAGTATGTTTTTTTGTCGGTCTTTGTTATTCATTTAGCAAATCTTGCGTCGTTTTATGATTTTTAATGGACGTCGCGTAACCAACTCAACGTGGCGTTCAACTTATTCTGGCTGTAGCTCGTGCATTATTAGACGTACTGAACCCTTTAGTATTGCAGTGTTTATATGCAAGAACCTTGATCAAGCGGTCGCGCTCAGTTCATAGTGTGATGTTTACGTTCGCCAAACAACATGCTCTACTGAGGGAAGGGTCATAGGATTAAAACTATAATTAAGAAAAGAAGTGACAAGGCGTAAAATAATAACATAATTTAATGACTATTAGTGCAAATAAAATGAATATATACAACAACAATAATAACATTCCTCCCTGAATCTTCCCATGACAGAAATATCTATCAAACGTTGAGGAGTCAGACGGATCTCCTCCTTATAAAAAAAATGTGGATCCAAGTTCCACTAACTTGCATTGGGATTTCATGTACGCGTAATGACTAACTACGAGGCATGAGTACTTGGATGACTGTTCGTTTACATCGGGTAACAGCCACGATGCTTACGAACAATCATCTCGTAAATCAACGTTTACGGATATAGGACACAACACTAATAAAAACCCTTAAAAATTAATGCTGACACACAGTCTGAATTCTAATATTTACAGGAATCTCCCTCGAGACCCTCCTTCAATGCGATGACGCATCTGACAAATGAGCTGCCAACACGGCCAATTGCTCAATACACAAACAAGGAAAAGACAGCATCGCACGTGACTGCACGGGTCACTAATACGGAACATAAACATGGAATGAAACCAACAACAACAAAAGCCTCACCGGCTTAGATTATTTTATATGAACAAAAATGCACGTTAAGCTAACGCTTTGGAGATTATAGTGATTCGTAGGCAACTCCCATTTATTTGAACAATTTTTACCATTGATCAGTTCTTATTCTGTATTTCAAGTAATTTTACGGAGCCAACAAGCACTCCACTAATGACCTCGATGCAATCCTTTTAGCCCGCCTTGTGAAACAGCTTTCCCCTTCCTCAACTCTTGTCATCGCCAGCTCCAGTGTGTAAAAATAACTTGACCAACTGACCGTTATCTCGTAGAATCAACAGCAACAAATCTCAACCACATAAACATATGGTAAGACTTTAATCGATATAGCCACATATGTCCTCGCAAGGTAACCATATGGACTCGGCACCAAGCTGACAGAAATCAGTCTAAGCTAAAATTCCCGCTTGTAATGACCAATAAAATACACACACACACACTGATGGGAATGACATAACACATTTAACACAGGTTGGTTGAATCAGATCCTCACAATCTATTTAAAAAAATATTAAGACCTACGAGAGAGCTGACTGCTCTTCGCCACAACTCACATTGCTCCAACGGCAATAAACTCACTGAATCTGATCAATAATAAACATTACAAGATTAATTTACCCTCCAATCTACTGCATGATTATACTAATTCAGTCCTACTTCTGAAACACAATATATCTCCGAGAGACGCTTCTTATTCGCACTACGTAAACATATGCGAACACGGTCGTCCCCATAGCCACGTTAGTTAAAACAAACAAACAAACAAGAACTTACGACTATAAAACTTTGTGCGAGCTGTTTCCATGCAAAAGGTGTGTCAAACCAAAATTAAATACACTACGTTAATCAACACAAGCAAGATATTTACAAACAAAATATGTCCCATATACCATAAGTTAATTTGTCAGATAATAAGAATATTATTCAGTACTCATCCTCGGCCAGTTACCGTCAACGAACATCTGCAGCCATCTCCCTACTTAATACTGCTTAGCTCATCTCAAACATCTCGACGGAGTGTTGTTAGTTCCAAACCTCTTCCAGGATAAGCGATGTCATCTCTCGTGCTGATGCAAAAAGTTATAGATTATTTCACACTCGATATCTGTTTACTAAATTCACCTTTTAGGTACTTATTTCCCCAAAACAGTCTGTTGGCGAATTGTCGATGATACTGTCCCTACAAAATAGTACTGTGACTATCTATCACACTGAATTTACAACACATTTATATTAATAAAAATCTGTGTCCTCATGACACGCAAAGTACAAGTGCCTACGTCCTCAGACGCACAAAATGTAATAATAACCTGTGTCTCCCGACTCACACAATGTAATAGTAACCTACGTCCTCAGACGCACAAATGTAATAGTAACCTACGTCCTCAGACGCACAAATTGTAATAGTAATTTCTTGACTCTTCACGCCAATTATAAATGAACTGGCCCTAGGTATCGATAGAGGGGGAAATTATATAAAAATTTCTCAAAATAATAGTGGTACAGGAATGAAACAAATATCACTGAACTCGTAAAATTGCGCAGGTCAAGAATATGCCCATTAATCCTAGAATCGATCGTAGAGATGTTGTCTAGCCGATCTCCCGCGTTAATGCTAGCTATCGCGTGCCCAAGCTAGACTTTGCGCGTTCGTAAGCATTCATCTCTCATTGGTTCCACTTTTTCAATAACTTCGCGGTTTTTATCAGACCTCGGCCTCGTAGGAGTGTCCAGTAGTACCATCAGCCACTCACGTTACTGCATTATATTTTTTCTAGGCGCGAATAGTACAATGAACATACCATAAGCGTGTCTCACCACGCGTCCCTTCTATTTTTAGGTAGCCACCACCTGTCCTTCTGAAACATTGCTAGGCTCTTTCTTTTCACAATGCTAAAGTATTTAGCCTTTTGTCAAACTGCTGCAGGTATGTCCCCACTGTCTCCAACAAATGCTTGAAGTTTCCTCATCTTCGTCTGGCTATTTCACGACGCTGGTGGAAATATTAATTAATTGTAGAAATAAAACATGGAATCATTTATCCATCAGAGGATAAATGGTTCACAACTCCTCCACTCACAAAATTTCGAAATTAGGATAAAGTCGATAATTTTTAAAAGACTTCCGTAGGCCAATTTGTTTTATTTCAGAATCACCCCTTTTCTATTACTTGGTCTAGCCGCTCCTGTCTTGAATGGCATTTACTCGTTTTATTTCCTGCTTGGACCTCACCCTCTCAGCTGCTTGCGTGACGCGCTGATGTCTTAGGCCACACTCTGCCCGTCTCGTTAATGTTTGTCAACACCATCTCCACTTCCTTCTTCACGTGCCGTACTCAACTGCCCCCCGTCCACTTGGTTGATATAGGACGTCCATATATTCAAACTGCATCATTATTTCGGCGCTCCCATGGTTCGCTTCTTCGATACGTTTTTAAATTGGCTGCATTGTAGACCGACATTGTTCCTGTGCTTAACTCTTTCACTCTGTATGCATTATTTCCTAGGTTTCTTGCAATAGAATAGAGTCCTATGAACTTTTCACAGAATTTGCTGAAGATCTTCTTCTCTGGATCAGATGTAGCGGGTCGTTTCACAAAAACGAGCTGGTTGATTTCTAGATCACGGTGAAATCTCTTATTTCTCACTCGCCGTAATCTGCGATCTGCTTGTTTTCTCATGTAGGCTCTCGTTCTCTCTATCCGCAGGTCAGGTGCTATCATGGGATCTTGTGGGCAGTTAATGATGCTTTTCCACGTTCTCACTGGATACTCGTTTTTGGTGTAAGACCATAGGGATCTGTCCTGTTGACTCGTGCCTGGTAGAATTCATACATGTCTCTACATCCTTAATTTTATCCACCCACTTATGATGTTCTTTGGGAATGAAGATTCTCAACTATGATGTTACACATTTTATTGCTCGCTCACTTGGATTAGCTTGGGCATGTCGGATACTGCTTAAAACGTGTTTTATACGCATGTCCTCCATACCTTTCTTGAATTCGGCGCTTGTAAAATAGCTGCCATGGTCTGACAATATAAATTCTGGTTTTCCAAGGATTGGAGTAACTCTATTTCGAATACGACTGAGTACTTGTTTCGATGTAGTTTTCTGAATGGGGCATAATACGACAAACTTAGAAAACACATGAATGCACACTAGCAAGTGACGGCAACCTAGTCTACCTTTCGGGATTGGACCGAAACAGTCCAGGGCCACTAGCTCGCAGGGTTTCTGAGGTAGCAATGGTCTAGGATACTGCCTCATTAAATAGTTATTGGGCTTTGTCCTCTGACAAGGATCACAAGTCGTAATGACGTCACATATAGTTGTTCTCATACGTGGCCATGTAAATGTCTCTCCTATTGTCGCTTCGCACTTATCTACTCCGACGTGTCCGTAACATTCGTGAGTATGCCATGTCAATCCTCGCTGTAAAGATGCAGGTACTAGTATGCGTAACTTGGTGTGGTCATTATCTACCCATTTGTGCAGCAAATTGTTGACATAAACATATCTTCCTTCTTTTGCTTTCGCTTCTCGAAATGCAGGTGTTTCTGTAGGTAGTTGCTTTCTGAAGTATTGAATTAATAGCATCATCCATGGTTCCGCTTCCTGTTCTCGCTGTATCTCACGTAACTCCTCCAGTAATTCCCGGTCCTTCGGTGTTAACTCCAAGTGTTGTACCATCGCTGTTTCTTCATCATCAGGCTCTGGGTTCCTGCTGAGTGCATCCGGAATCACGTTCATCTTCCCTGGACAATGTTCAATCTCAATGCTAAACTGCTGAATATATATAGACCAACGTGTCAAACGTTCGCTTGCCATCGACGTCTTAAACAAGAATGTTAGTGCCTTGTGATCAGTCCTGACAACAATGGGGTAGCCATAAATTATTCGTTTCCATTGTTGTAGCGCATGAAGGATGGCCAACAGCTCTAGCTCCGTTACAGTATAATTGCGCTCGTGCTTACGTAATTTTCGGCTGACAAATCCCAAATATGTTTTATGTTGCAGGTTAGCTGGATCTTCTTGGTAGAGCATGGCACCTATACCAATTAGTGAAGCATCCGCTTGTATAATAAATTTGTGCTTGAAATCTGGATATCCTAACTTAATGCAGTTTTCCAGTAGCTGTTTTGTTGCTTGGAACGCCTTCTCACATTCCGCATTCCACAACCATTTATTATTCTTTTTTAGCATTTCCTGCATTGGAGCTACAGTCTCCGTGTAACCTGGACAGTTTTCTTTAAAGAATCCCGTTACGCCTAAGAAAGCCCGAATGTGCTTGACACTCGTTGGTGTAGGGAAATTCTTTATCGCTTCGATCTTTGCTGGGTTTGGCTTCACTCCCTCCTTGTCAAAGATGTGACCCAAATATAAGATCTCGCTCTTGAAGAAATGCGATTTCTTCATGTTTACTTTGAAATTTGATGCATTAAGGTTGCCTAATACTTTATCTAAATTTTCCATGTGAATTTCAATGTTGTCGGATGCCAGCAGAATGTCATCTATGTAGCGCACCGTCATCTCCTTAACCTCCTCGGTTAGATTCCGATCCAGGGCTCGGATTAAAGCACAGCCCGCTGTTTTGACTCCGAAGGGCATTCGGACGAAGCAGAACGTTTGGTTATCGAATAAGAAGCCAGTTAGAAGCTGTGACTTCTCATCCAATTCAATATGGTGGAAACTGGACGTCAAATCAACTGATGAATAAATGCTCTTGTTCTTAAAGCCTTTTAGTACGTCTCTGATAATTGGCGCTCTGTCATACTCAGGAAAAATGAGTCTCATGTTGAGATTTCTGGCATCTAAACAAAGTCTAATAGATCCATTTGGTTTTGTGACTGCCAAAATCGCATTTAGATAAGGTGAAGGTGTCTTCCTTATCACTCCAGCTTGTAACATCTCATCTATAATGACCTTGACTTGACCACGATATTTTTCCGGAATTGGATACAATCTACTTTTGAAAGGTGACCAATCCTCGACTTGCATTGAATATTTGAAATTTAATATTTTCCCAGGTACTGTATCAAATACTGCTTTGTGCTTCCTTAAAATCTCTTGCAATTGTTTTCTATGTTCACCCCCAAGTTGAATGTCATTGAGCCGCTCCTGTAGTAACTCTTCAAATTGTGCATCACTGTCATCTCCTTCTGTTAACAAAGACCATATCTCCTGGGATTCACTCTCCTCATCTAGTTCCACAACAGCTCCTTCTATGATGTTATCTTCTGCCTTTCGTATCTCCTCTTCCGTCTCTTCCGATATTGCTTCCAATGCCCAAGAATTTACATCTCTTCCGGTAGTGATTTCATCCATATGCAATCCCACGTTCTTTTGTTGATCGTACTCTTTAAAACTGACTGTATTCTTGTGCAAATCTATCACTGCTTGATAGTCACAAATGAAATTTGCACCAAGAATTATATTGAAATTCATCTTTGCCATGATAATGAATGTTTGCCCAAAAGTGTGTTCCAATATGTTCAGCTCTAAGTATGCCTGACGTTTACAAGTGACGGTGCGTTCAGGAATAACACCCCTCACTTTGAGTTGTGGTACGGGAATCACAGGAATATTCTGACTCCGTCCCAACTCTCGAACCAAGGCCTCCGATACCAGACTGATCTGCGACCCCGTATCCAATAAATATCTTATATTAATTCCACCAATCCTCGCGTAAATATTGGGTAACTGCCTAATTTCATCGTTCCGTGGTTTCACCGTCTCCTCCAGGCAATCTTCTGGCAAAGCAATCCATTCTTGTATGTTTGCTACTATCCATCCATCTTCAACTTCCGACTGTTGCGTTTGTAGACTGTCTCCATTATCCAAATTTAGATTTTTTTTTAGCTCCGCTGCGACTCCCGTCATCATTTTGTCGCCCACGCCCCTGACATTCATCTTGTCTCAGTAGACTTCCAGCTTCCTCAGTATGTGTGTCTGGATTCTTCATGTTCCCAATGGCTTTTTCCCATCGTCCTTGCTCTCCACCTTGACTAGCGTTAACTCCTCTAGGTAATTTTGTGATTGAGCGTGCCTATCATCCCAGTCATTTCGATAATTACGTGCCTCTCCTTGATTTTGATCTCTCCTTCCTTTCCATCTTTGATTCCCATTGTAATTACCGTATCTTCCATAAGGCCTCTCATTTCTTCGATTTTCACGCCATTGCTGATACCCTCTCTGTTGATATCTATTGTTGCCTTGATATGACCTATTGTTATAGTTATTCTCGTTATGCTGGTACGGTCTGTTTTCTACCTCTTCCTGGTTCCGCCTAGGTGTGGATGTGCTTGTATTTGTACCCTGCGTTTTAGTGTTCGCCTGTTTTGGTTTTATGACCTCTGTCGTATTTACTAACTCCAGTTGTCTTCCTCCTCTATAATGATTATGAGATGTAGTCTCATCTATCTGGCGTAATATCTGTTCTGCATGTAAGGCCGTACTATCGTTCGCTGCGACTAGTACTTGTTGCACGTTGACTGGTAATTGCCGCGCTATAGTCATCACCAGATCCGCTTCATTTAAAGGGTAATCAAGGTCGCGAAATTTTAGCATTTGCATGTTAAAGAAATCTGAGTATTTCGTTTGCTGGGTAGTTTGGTATTTCCTAGAGTAAAGCTCCATTCTTAAACTCTGTTGTAATGCCGGCGACCAGTATTTGCGCAGAAACGCGATTTTAAAATCTGCCATAGTTCCAAATGTATATTTGTAGCTTAAAAACCATGTAAGGACATTTCCTGATAAAAATCTCTCCATCATCCTTAACCTACGTGCTTCAGGTACCCCAGTGTCATTGTAATGATCTTCAATTTCTTTAATAAAGGCTTTAGGTGTCACCCCTGAATTCTCCGTGTACTTCTGCGGTTTATAATCGTTCGAGCGAATTACTTGGATAAGTTGTGTGGGCTGATGACCGTCCTGTGGCGTGGAACTCCTTTCAATATTCTTGCGAAACCCCTCCGTGTTTGTCGTTAATGGGCTCTCTGAGTCTGACTTCCTGCTGTGCTCGTACCCTCCGGGCTATTTGAGTCGTCCTGCTTATCTTTCATTGTTCCCGTTTTAAATATCGAGGATTGTTCTATCGACCTCAGTTCAGCTTTAATGATCCTGTCTGTTTGTTCTTTAAGTTTACTCTTAATTTCTTGCTCTAATGCTTGAATATGAGTATGATTTTCGCCTACTGTCTTAAGGATGGTTGATCTTTCCTCTTTAGAATCGATATTCATTTTTCGCCAATCTTTTCTTATTTGCTCCTTAATCGTGCTTACTTTCTCCTCAATCTGGCTTTTAGTGTCATCCTGATTGCTTTCTATCTGGCTCAACCTTTCGTCGAAGGTATTCTTTAATTGATCCTGATCCGCTTCTAGGCTTTTCCATTGCTCCGCTGATTTTATTTCGAGACGGTCCATATCTTTAATTATGCCATTATGTTTTCATCTACCGCTGATAATTGTTGCTGAATGACCTTGCCGCTTTTTTCCATTTCCTTAAATCGTTCTTCCAACTTATCCTGAGCTATCTTGACCTCGCTCGTACTCATAGTGCATGCTAGTTCAATTTGCTCTAATTTACCTAACACCGTTTCATCCAGAATGCTAAGTTTTTGATCAAATATAATTTCCATTTTCTTAATCTGATCTAATTGTTTTTCATTGTTTTTACTAACATCTAGGGCCAGCAATACCATCTGTTTATTAGTGTGATCCTTCATCTCTGCGGTTAACAAAGCTAATTGGTTCGTGTTTTTAACATTCTGCGCCTCTAACTGCGAATTTATAGTGTCATTGATTTCACTTTTTAATAATCTAGCTTGTTCCGCTGATATTCATTTTGTTCTATTCTACTGTTGTTTAATTGTGTCCGCAATGATTCACTTTGTTCAGACAATTTGTTTATGGACTCACTTTGTTCTAACATAGTATTGTTTAGTGATTCACTTTTTTCGGATAATTTCGCGTTTAACGCTTCACTTTGTTCTAACATACTATTGTTTATTTGTTCAGATAATTTCGCGTTTATTGCTTCACTTTGTTCTAACATACTATTGTTTATTTGTTCAGATATTTTCGCGTTTAATGATTCGCTCTGTTCTGATAGTTTAGTGTTTAATGATTCACTCTGTTCTGATAGTTTAGTGTTTAATGATTCACTCTGTTCTGATAGTTTAGTGTTTAATGATTCACTCTGTTCCGCCAATTTGGTGTCCAACAATTCCTGTGTCCTCCTAGCAGCATTTTCAATGATTTCTTGAATCTGTTCTACTGTTGCCATGTTATACACTTTATATGAGACATTAGGGAAATGGCATAAAGCAATGTCCCCTGACACACACATACAATCCCAATGCACATTTAATTTCTTTACCCTACTCAGTTCATTTATATTTTACATTTAATCCCACTAGTCGATTGCATCTCTGAGTGGTTCTAATTTTACTCAATTTAATTTAAACCCAAACACATATTTAGTCATTAAATTGTTATCCTTATCTGATATTAACACTGACTAATTAACAAAGTATTAATTGTCATTTAAGGCTACCAGCCTCCTAACATTTTCATGAGTTTGACTTTCTAAACAAATCTAGTTTTAACTTTAATCATTGGGCGCCCGATATCACGTATATTATTTTTACTTTAATTCAATAGACAAAAACGTGAACCGTATTTTACATTGCAAACTCCTGATTTTAATTTATATTTCACACAGTTGACGGTATCCTCTTCGCCTCAATTACTTTTAATAAAATATAACTTTCCGGTGATTAAAATACTGTCATATCTGCCTCCACTTGTGGCATGTCAGTTTTACTCAAATACGCCAACTAAATGTGTTCCAGCAGCGAACCAGCAACAAAAATACACCTTCATTGTTGCGTCAGTTTGTAAACCCAACTACGCTTACATTGACATGTGCAATTTCTTTGCCGTTACACCACAGTGAACCGCCCCACGCTTGGCCGCGCCAGTTTACCTCCTATGAACCCTTTAGTATTGCAGTGTTTATATGCAAGAATCTTGATCAAGGGGTCGCGCTCAGTTCATAGTGTGATGTTTACGTTCGCCAAACAACATGCTCTACTGAGGGAAGGGTCATAGGATTAAAACTATAATTAAGAAAAGAAGTGACAAGGCGTAAAATAATAACATAATTTAATGATTATTAGTGCAAATAAAATGAATATATACAACAACAATAATAAAATTCCTCCCTGAATCTTCTAATGACAGAAATATCTATCAAACGTTGAGGAGTCAGACGGATCTCCTCCTTATAAAAAAAATGTGGATCCAAGTTCCACTAACTTGCATTGGGATTTCATGTACGCGTAATGACTAACTACGAGGAATGAGTACTTGGATGACTGTTCGTTTACATTGGGTAACAGCCACGATGCTTACGAACAATCATCTCGTAAATCAACGTTTACGGATATAGGTCTGTCTGTTAGGTAGTCAGCCCAAAGGCTGGTTGGATCCTCAAAAAGTACCGCCGTTACGTTATGTGAGTAGATACCCACAAAAACCCAAGGCAGCGCTATTTTGAGGTGTTCTAGGCAAGAAGAGGAGTGATGTAGTTTGCCATTGCTTTCCTCACTGAGTCAGAACAGTAGTCCTAACCCTACGAGTTGAACCTTTCACAGCATTCACAGGCACTGACTGTGCCCCGAATGCCATTACTAAGCACCATCCATACCTCAGTAGCTTCCATATAATCACAGCCATGAGTGAGACTGAGACATCGGTGAAAAGCCACCTTTTACTCTAGCCTGTGCCAACTGACAAATGCAAAAGTACTGTATTCATCAAGAGATGGCGAACAGGCCAACGGATATAGGACACAACACTAATAAAAACCCTTAAAAATTAATGCTGACACACAGTCTGAAATCTAATATTTACAGGAATCTCCCTCGAGACCCTCCTTCAATGCGATGACGCATCTGTCAAATGAGCTGCCAACACGGCCAATTGCTCAATACACAAACAAGGAAAAGACAGCATCGCACGTGACTGCACGGGTCACTAATACGGAACATAAACATGGAATGAAACCAACAGCAACAAAAGCCTCACCGGCTGAGATTATTTTATATGAACAAAAATGGACGTTAAGCTAACGCTTCGGAGATTATAGTGATTCGTAGGCAACTCCCATTTATTTAAACAATTTTTACCATTGATTAGTTCTTATTCTGTATTTCAAGTAATTTTACGGAGCCAACAAGCACTCCACTAATGACCTCGATTCAATCCTTTTAGCCCGCCTTGTGAAACAGCTTTCCCCTTCCTCAACTCTTGTCATCGCCAGCTCCAGTGTGTAAAAATAACTTGACCAACTGACCGTTATCTCGTAGAATCAACAGCAACAAATCTCAACCACATAAACATATGGTAAGACCTTAATCGATATAGCCACATATGTCCTCGCAAGGTAACCATATGGACTCGGCACCAAGCTGACAGAAATCAGTCTAAGCTGAAATTCCCGCTTGTAATGACCAATAAAATACACACACTCACACTGCTGGGAATGACATAACACATTTCACACAGGTCGGTTGAATCAGATCCTCACAATCTATTTAAAAACATATTAAAACCTACGAGAGAGCTGACTGCTCTTCGCCACAACTCACATTGCTCCAACAGCAATAAACTCACTGAATCTGATCAATAATAAACATTACAAGATTAATTTACCCTCCAATCTACTGCATGATTATACTAATTCAGTCCTACTTCTTAAACACAATATATCTCCGAGAGACGCTTCTTAATCGCACTACGTAAACATATGCGAACACGGTCGTCCCCATAGCCTCGTTAGTTAAAACAAACAAACAAGAACTTACGACTATAAAATTTTGTGAGAGCTGTTTCCATGCAAAAGGTGTGTCAGACCAAAATTAAATACACTACGTTAATCAACACAAGCAAGATATTTACAAACAAAATATGTCCCATATGCCATAAGTTAATTTGTCAGATAATAAGAATATTATTCAGTACTCATCCTCGGCCAGTCACCGTTAACGAACATCTGCAGCCATCTCCCTACTTAATGCTGCTTAGCTCATCTCAAACATCTCGACGGAGTGTTGACAGTTCCAAACTTCTTCCAGGATAAGCGATGTCATCTCTCGTGCTGATGCAAAAAGTTATAGATTATTTCACACTCGATATCTGTTTACTAAATTCACCTTTTAGATACTTATTTCCCCAAAACAGTCTGTTGCGAATTGTCGATGATACTGTCCCTACAAAATAGTACTGTGACTATCTATCACACTGAATTTACAACACATTTATATTAATAAAAATCTGTGTCCTCATGACACGCAAAGTACAAGTGCCTACGTCCTCAGACGCACAAAATGTAATAATAACCTGTGTCTCCCGACACACACAATGTAATAGTAACTTACGTCCTCAGACGCACAAATGTAATAGTAACCTACGTCCTCAGACGCACAAATTTTAATAGTAATTTCTTGGCTCTTCACGCCACTTATAAATGAACTGGCCCTAGGTATCGATAGAGGGGGAAATTATATAAAAATTTCTCAAAATAATAGTGGTACAGGAATGAAACAAATATCACTGAACTCGTAAAATTGCGCAGGTCAAGAATATGCCCATTAATCCTAGAATCGATCGTAGAGATGTTGTCTAGCCGATCTCCCGCGTTAATGCTAGCTATCGCGTGCCCAAGCTAGACTTGGCGCGTTCGTAAGCATTCATCTCTCATTGGTTCCACTTTTTCAATAACTTCGCGGTTTTTATCAGACCTCGGCCTCGTAGGAGTGTCCAGTAGTACCATCAGCCACTCACGTTACTGCATTATATTTTTTCTAGGCGCGAATAGTACAATGAACATACCATAAGCGTGTCTCACCACGCGTCCCTTCTATTTTGAGGTAGCCACCACCTGTCCTTCTGAAACATTGCTAGGCTCTTTCATTTCACAATGCTAAAGTATTTAGCCTTTTGTCAAACTGCTGCAGGTATGTCCCCACTGTCTCCA
The DNA here is from genome assembly GCA_946902985.2 of Meconema thalassinum. Classification (NCBI taxonomy): domain Eukaryota; kingdom Metazoa; phylum Arthropoda; class Insecta; order Orthoptera; family Tettigoniidae; genus Meconema; species Meconema thalassinum. Next base: position 146,847,715 of record OX336390.1, on the reverse strand, counting down.
ACAAATGCTTGAAGTTTCCTCATCTTCGTCTGGCTATTTCATGACGCTGGTGGAAATATTAATTAATTGTAGAAATAAAACATCGAATCATTTATCCATCAGAGGATAAAGGGTTCAGTACGAACAAACAATAGACACTTCTGGAAAGCTAAAAACATGGTCTTTCGTTCTGTTTAGCTTATTTTCCTTTAACCGCATGTTTTGGCCACTTAAAACCGCGTTGATTTAAAACAAAAATTAAGAAAATTGAAATTCGAGCGTTTTTTGTTCTTTTATCGATTGGAAGTGACCGAATGTTGCTTTCCTTACGTTTTTTAGAACCTGCATGTTCTCCTCTTTTATTTGATACCACACTTTGTCAATTTTGGAAAAACGATTCGGTTTTTACGGGCGCTCCAGGAATATCCTGGAATTCCAGGTTTCTAGGCCTGGAAAACAAGGAAGCCGGCATCGGAAGCTTGGAGAATTTTAGTATGTTGTTCCCGAGGGTCAAATTGTCAAATTCTCAGAAAATTAGCTTTACATGATTTTTTTCAACCTTAAATCCTAAAATGCCTGGGCTAAATGGTGAAAACCGCATGAAAATCCATCCAGTGTTTCTCGAGTTTACCCGTAACATCCAAAAATCGGGGACTTCGTTTTATACTAAGTAGAGATTGTGAAAGTCTGTGTGTTTGTGTGTTAGTTTCTTACCTCTTCACACTAAAAAGGCTGGACGGATTTGGATGGAGATACCTTATAACCTGGAATAACATATAGGCTGCCTCTCATCCAGAAATAAATCATTGTACCCGTGGAACGGGCAACATGACTGAAAATTCACCAAAAATACTCAACTGGGACAAAATATCGATGTTGTCACATAAAGACCGGACATAGCTCATTTTACGCCCCTCGATGCGAGAATCAATACTCGGTCGTCCCGGCGGGACACCGAAAACCACATTTTTAAGGCCCTAAAACCAACAGTTTCAAAGATATTCGCAGAAAACTATCTTCGCTCTGATAAATGGATGAACTAACGGCAAGTCAGTTTCCATGGCAACAGTACCTTAAGGTATGACATCCGATTTTCTATATATCCCTGTAGGAGGCAATGCCAATCCATTTATCTTTTTCAAGATACATATAAACACAATAAGAACAGGGTAGCGCGCCTGCCTTTCAACCGGAGGCCCCGGGTTCGATTCCCGGCACCGTCAGAGATTATAGACACTGACGTGAGGGCTGCAACGGGGTGCATTCAGCTTCGTGAGGACAATTGAGTAGCTGTCTGATGGTGAGGCAGAGCCCCGGTCACGAAGAATAAGATTAACGGCCGAGGGGACACGATGCACTGACCACGCGTGACCATAATATCTCCAGGCCAAATGGCTGGGAAGCGGTCGCATGATAGGCCTAGGACCTTCATGGGCTGTAGTGCCAGGGGTAAAAAAATTATGGAAAGTGCCTTCTAATACCACCTTTAATTTTTAAACACTACAGTAGCGGCTACTAAATAAAGGTAGCGATATAGCTACGTTCAGTTTCATAAACACTGGTCTCACAAATCCCGTATAGTTAAGTGCAACTCAAATACCAGTCAGGTCGTTATTTTAGTAGCAACGAAGCTCTGTGGCGGCTATTGCCGTTCTCGTAACACTTAAGGCATCCCGCCGTCATATACCTCAATGTGCACGTACAAAATTGTGAACCAGTCTATTTTACTGAAAAGAATTTCAACGAGCGAATATCCACTCCGGCAAAAACCAAAAATTCCAAAATTTAAACAAGACATGATATTTAAAGCACTCTTCTGTATGTTGAGCTACAGCGATATACCACATGGAAAGATACAATAAAATTTTGCCAAATCTGAGTTCAAGGAACTGCTGTAGAGAATGGGTCTTGTGTTAAATCTGCAGAAACTTTCGGTAAAGTTTATGCAGCCCATGTTTGTAACATGGAATGTTTTCCTTTAACCATGCATCTACACCGTACGAGGGCAAAGCATTTCAAAGATCTCTAAAAACACAATAATCAGGAAATTGGAGAAAAATTTAAAGTGGGAGCGAAGATTCAAGGAGAAATAATTGCATCTCTGAGATTTGTTGATGACATCGTCATCTTGGCCGATACGCCAGAGGATTTGAACGAGTTTTTGAATGGTATGGACTCCGTCTTGAGGAAAGAATTCATGATGAAAATCAATAAATATAAAACAAATTATTGAAATGCAGCTGAAATAAATCAGAAACCTCTATGGACATCAAATTGGCAGGTGAAACACTACGGGAAGTAGGAGACCTCTGTTACTTAGGAAGCAAAGTACCCAGTGATGGATGAAGCAAAGAGGATATAAAAAGTAGGTTGGCTCAGGCAAGGAAAGCATTTCTACAGAAAAGGAATCTGTTGATATCGAATATACATTTAGGTATTAGGAAGTTATTTTTGAAAGCTTTTGTCTGGAGCGTGAAACTGTAAGGAAGTGAACTTGAACTAATGGTTCAGCAAAAAAAGAGGAGAATTGAAGCGTTTGAAATGTGGTGTTACAGAAGAATGATGAAGATCAGATGGGTAGATAGGGTAACAAATGAAGAGGTATTAAGACGAGTGGGAGAGGGGAGATGTTTCTGGTGATTGCTAATGAAGAGAAGAGATAGGTTGGTAGGACACATAATATGACTCCCAGAAATAGCAAACGTAGTTATGGATGGGAGGGTCGAGGACAAGAACTGTAGGGGCAGACCAGGGTTGAACAGATTGCCTTGGAGGTATGGTGTGGTAGCTATGTAGGGATGAAACGATTAGCTTGAGAGAGGGAGACATGGAGAGCTGCATCAAACCAGTCAAAAAACTGAAGACCCAAACAACAGCAATCAGGAATTTTAATTACTTAGAGAGGCATGTGAGGGAAAAGTGTTGTTGGAGAATTTCAATCCCTGGGATGTAACACTGGAAGAGACTGCATAATGTACATCAGCGGCCAGGTGAGAGATATTTTACTATAGTTCTATTAATAGCAACATGTTGACGTTCAAATCAACAATAAGTGTGGCAAAATTACACCCATAATAGCTTAAGGAAAAATACTTTTAATTCCCCATATTCCGACAGATTTGCCATTCCAGTGTGCAAGAGTGCAGTTCCCTCATCAAACAATATTCGCAATTTCTATTAAGGGGATAGTCTGGCAATAAAATATTGAATTTTTGTGTTTTTCTTTTTTTTACCTAAATATGTTCATTCATATAAGTGCATTCATAGTAAAAAAGGATTTTGTGAAATTCCACAGAGAAATGTAGAAAAAATATAATTAAATACTAGCCTGCTGCTGAGGAGTGGGCGTGGCATCATATGAAAGCTGTCACAATGTTACTTGTTTGCTCTGAAAAAATTATATGAATGAATGTAAGGAGTGATTTTGGACTTTGGTGACATCTCTTGGGCATTCCAGGTATTCCAGTGTTCTTTGAGATGCAGGTATTTATTTATGCTCTGTGATCATAAGGTCTTTGAAGTCGTTTGTAAACAAATGAGTGTCAACATAGTATAATCTGGTCAAAGTGCCCAAAGGATGTATTTGTATCCAAGCAAAATGTAGAACTAGCTGTGACAGAAGCTGTTTCACAGTTCAATCAAGGATGCTATCTGACATAAGCAACAAGAACAACAGAGACCACTCCAATGTCAGCAATAAGGAAGCGACTGTGCAAAGTTAGCGACGAGCGACGAAGGAAACAAACGGCAAAACGGTGCTTAGAATTCGGAAAACGAAGAAAACATTCATCAAGGTTGACGGCCATACACACTGAGGAAGCTCGAAAGAGAAGGATCGAGAGCAAGGATCGGCGTACGATTGTGTTGTGTAACTTTGACTGCGTTTATTTTAAATTTTTGAAATTGAACATTTAAATATAACTTTTTCCTAGTAAATATTTTCTGAATTTGGTGAAATTTTTGGAGCTAACCCCTACTAACAGTGCTAACAGTCTTGCGTATCATTTTTTTAAGTATTTAGAAACGAAAATATTGATAAGTATAATATACTTAAGTTATATAAACATATTATGTTTTAATTATTTCAATAATAAGATTCAAAATTTTGAAAATTAATTTAAAGGTCACCATACAATATACCCAAAAAAACTTACACAAAACTGTTTGGCTATATTATGAGATACAGTCTTCAATTTTCCAAGCACATTAAAGTAAATTTGCTATAAAAAGATGATTTTTGAAAAACCCTTAAAAATAAAATAAAAATATTTTTCTCAAAAACGGTTCGTTCAATTGAGTTGAAATTTTGTAATTGTCTTTAATACTACTCACAAATTATATGTTTGAAATTTGAGACCAATTGATAAATTAGGGAAAACGTTTCATTTTTTACTAGACTAACCCCTTAACAAAGCGCAATGACACACACTTAACAGCAGCAGGTGTACATTTAGTCGAAACCATTTTCTCCCATGGGCAACTGTATGTGTCATGCTCATGAGTATCCGGACAACAAAATCGTTATGTCAAACAGAAGATGGCAAAACCAAAAAAGTAATTTTCAAATGTGTTCACATAATGTAGATAGATAGATTTATTTTGACTGGCAAGATTAGGGCCATTGGGCCCTCTCTTCCATCTAACCAGATTATACAAATAATAAATGATGAACAATACAAATACAACTTAAATCTAACAATATTACAATGTTGATATGATATAATATAAAATGCATATGAAATGGATTAGCTTGATAATATACAATACAAATACAACTTAAATCTAACAATTTTACAATATTTATACAATATAAAATACATATAAACTGGATTAGCTTGGTGGTGTAGGCTGTAAATTGTTGCATTGTTAGGGTGAATAACTAAGATACTTAGGAGTAAGTTTAAAATTACAGTAAGTTAAAGGAAATAGGCTACTGAAAAAAGTAGACTAATGATGGTGATGAAGATGATGATGAAGATAATTAGTCGTTATTGAAGGAGGTTATTTAGATATCTAAATAGAGAGTAAATGAGAAAGTGAGAATTGGAAAGTTTGAATATATGTAATACGACGTAAGAATATAAGCATAAATGTTGAGTTCAACTTTCATTTACTTAGTGAGTATGTACTGCTGACAACGCTGCTTGAAGCTGGACGGGGTTGCTCCTCTGACAGAGCGAGGCAGATTGTTCCACAGTCGTGCAGTAGCAACAACGAAGGAGTTGGTATAGCGTACTGTGTGGTGTATGGGTATCAGCAAGAGTGTGTCGTTTTTTTGACCGTGTTCCAAGAGTATGCTCGTACGAGAGGCGGTGAAGCTGAGAGTGCAGGTAAGCTGGAGTTGAAGTTGAGAGTATTTGTTGAAGAATACATAAAGAATGGAGGTCGCGGCGTTGATTTAGACGTAACCAGTTAAGTTGCTCATAAGCGGGGGTGATATGGTCATAGTACCGTAAATTAAATATGTAGCGTACACAGGCATTTTGTGCATGTTGGAGTTTGTTTTTAAGAGTAACAGTGAGATCTTTGTATACCACATCGCAGTAATCAAAATGAGGCAATATTAGGGAGGAAACAAGTCGTTCCTTTAATACACGAGAGAAAATATTCCAGAATCTTCTAAGTGAATTCAATGCGGAAAATACTTTTCTGGAAACATTGCAGACGTGCTGCGTCCAGGAAAGATGTTTATCTATAATAACGCCTAGATCTTTAACTGACTCACGGAATTCGATTGGGGAATCGCACAAGCGTAATTTTGGTAATGTGGGTTCATTTTTTAGTTTTAGGAGGATTTTCGGGTGGGAGATTATGATTCCTTGGGTTTTAGCCTCATTGAGTCGTAGTCCATGTAAGCGAGTCCAGTTACAGATTTCAGTTAAGTCTTCATTAAAGGTGCCGATTGCTTCCGATAGTTTTTCTGGTGATGAATGCAGGTAGATTTGTACATCATCAGCATATAGGTGGTGTTTGCATTTAGTGATTGATGACGGAATGTCGTTTATATATATTGAAAACAGGAGCGGTCCAAGGACTGACCCCTGAGGGACTCCTCTCTCAACTGGACGCCATGAAGACATTTGATTTAAGTTAATTTTAACACATTGTTGACGTCCACGTAGATAAGAGTCCATCCATTGGATACTGTTCTTGGAGAGATGAATTTTAAATAGACAAGAGAGTAATATGTCATGGTCAACAGAATCGAAGGCTTTACTGAAATCAAGCAGTGTTAGGATTGGTACTGCCCCCGTAAATTGAATTATATTGAGACCACGATGGCTGTATTGGCAAATATGAGTAAAGTTATGGATGTCATAGTTGTGACGTGGATATTCATGACGTAGGCACGGATGACGCAGATTTCATGCAAGTAGGCTGATTGAGCTGAGATTCTTGATGACGTCATGATTTTGTTCGAGAAAGATCAGAGATTTACGACGCAGTCGCAGGAAACAAGGTATTGTGCTAAGGAAGAAGTTACGCTATTGGAGGAGAGACTCGAACCAATGAACGATAGTTTGGAAGGAAGACGGAGATTGCTGAAACTACGATATTTAATTACTTTTGGCATGCAGATTTGTGGAAAACTATTTTCAGTTATGGCATTGATTTGGAATTTTGAAGAAATTAATTTTGAGTTTTTGAAATTTGAAAATCCGTCAAGTATAGCCAAAGTTAAAACTTCTAGCAATGACGCAGCAACAGGCTATGGAAGGGATGGATACGCCCCTTAAGAAGTTGATAAAAGGTCGTGCACAGAAGAGAGGAGCTCTCAGAACTCATATTCTCAGAACTCGTATCCTCAGAACTCAGAACTCAGAACTCATAATCTCAGAACTCATACTCAGAACTCATACTCAGACCTCATACGGATCAGAACTCATACTCAGACCTCATATCTCTCATACCGCTGATACCGCATATATATTTCAGATGTCATAGAGTCATTTTCGAGTGAATAAGTGAAGCAAGTTGTCTTTAGCGTGTGGTTAAAGCCCGGCGCATCGAACGAACACGGAGCAGTTCCATTTTACGCTGCTCGAAACTAGGTGAAGTTGAAACGCTCACATTAACGTTTCCACCAGATAAGATATCAAGAGTTAACTTCAGCCCTTATTATAATTCAATTGGGCAGTACAACATTGAGGTGTGTAGAAGATTTGAACAATTTCACAGTTATACTTCGAAAGATATTGGCACTTTAAGGCTGCCAACAAAAGTGATTTTCTCGCCACATGAGAAACACTTTTGAAATTCCACATTATACACTACGGCTGGCACGTGGATTGCAACAGTGATATTGGAGAATACGTTTGGTAATACAACGATACAGTCTACTATGGAACATTATAATCTTGCAGTGCTTTCAATGATTATAACAGAAGTTGAGATGGAAGGCTAAGGCTTTAATGCAATTGGGACATATATCGTTGGTTTGAAATAACAGCATGAAACTTCGTTAATCGTTATTCTACAAAAGCGAGCATGTAGTGAACATCCAACTACACTCATGCATCGTGAATCCATCGCTGAATTATACCAGATGACAGTGGAAATATTTTCATACTCCACAACTATGAATATTTCTGCGGAAATAACTACAATAAACTTCATGAAGAATTACGACCGGAACTTCAGGGAACTTTCAAGAGTGGCCAGGGTGGACCCGGCTCACAAAGAAGAGTTTTGCCAGAAGGATGTTTTTCGTATCCACGGAGCAGTGCAATTTCCGGAGGAGGAAGCAGTTCGATTCTCCGAGGACGCTGATTCCAGGTTCGAGGACGGAGCACATCTTCTCGCTGGTGAAATGGAACCAAAAGCAGTTTTCTTTGAAAACTTTCCTCTAGAACTTCAATCAACAGATAAGGTAGTCGTGAATGTTTCTTGTATTATTTGAGTCTTGTAGCGATATCTGAGCAACCATTTTCCCATATTTTCTGTCCTTTATTTTGCCCCATTTTCTTGATTGATATTTCTGTACTCAGTACACTTCGATGATTTATGCATTTTTCTTCGATTTGTTGAGACATTGTTATGTCATTGGCATACTTAAATAATTTTGGATCAGTTGAGACTGATATTAAATTCTTTCAGTAATTTGCATATTTTTGCAGTCACGATTTGACTGTAAAGTTAACGATTTTCTATGGCAGATTTGAATTCAGACAGCGTGTCATTTTATTAATGTAATTCTATTCAGTTAATTACTTTGACCAATTTTCTGTCATCCTCAAGAAAGAAGAATGATTAAATGATTTTAGAGCGTTAAAATCTATTACGATATCGACGATCTTTGAAATACTAGTCGTCTTATGAACATGATTGTAACATAGACATTTATCATTGCATTATAGACAATTTTATGAAATATGAACTTTGATTACGATTTATTGAATACACTATAGTAATGAACATTTGATAGGAGTTTTTCTCAATTATAGATTGGAACAATAATGTTTGCATTCCACAGTCTAATTGTATTCTATTCGACTATTTATACAGTTTAGATGAACTTTGATTGAAGATAGTATTTTTATACTACGATACTTTGAAGATATTAATCTCAATTTTGATAGACCAGGGAGGAGAGTCTAATCGTATTTGCTATTAAATTTATTTGTGATTGGCAAATTTTTACTTCATATCGATTCATGAATGAAACCCACGAAGGTTAAATAATAACAGTCATTAATACAATTGATGAATATAAGAATTTTTAAAGAGGAACAATGGATGTATAATCGTTAGTTCAGTGGACATGTAAAAGTCGCTGATGAATAATGCCCTGGAATAATGAAGGAGGTTCCCACAGTAATAAATGAAGTTGATGAATTTATAAGTGGAGGTTTTTGTATGTAGCTTGGAAGATTTTTATGCCATATATATGAAGATATATGATGAATTTTGGGCCAATTGTTGTGCAATTTTGTGAGTTTTGAGCGAAGTATTTTCCCGTTGAATGTATTGTTCTGGTTCTTTGAAAGTTATTCATATGAAGATACTGTTAAAATTAACAAGAGTGTTAAATAATTTGAGATGAAGATTTTGAATGGAGGTTACTGTCACAAATATTAATAATAATTATTAAACCTTATTAAACCTGAATTTGACATTTAAATATAAATAACCTTCATTGGTCGATTATATCATCACGATTTGAGTAATTATCAACCGGATAAACGTGTGGTTTAATGTATTTCTTGTATAAATAATATAAACAATATTAATATTGTAAATAATTTTGTAAATATCTTTGATAATAATTTGAAATGATAGTGATTAATAGAGGCGTGTATAAAATTTTCAATTGTCATTTGACATTGTTATAAACAATTTTATTATTGTTATAAATAATTAATGAACTTTTGTTATCAACATTAAGAGTTTTGTTTTTGTACTCTAAACAACGCTAATTAAGCAGGTGGATTGAACAATTAAACATGATTTGGGATTGTTGGAGTAATCCACTGGTGTTTGAATGGAGCATTTAAAACATTTGCGTGATAATATTTCAGTTGAAATGTGAACATTTACGTGTTTTGAAAAGGAGAGCCAAGCTCTGATATAACTCGCTTATGCTAGGGTTGAACGGACGGGGAGTCCGCTTTGACGATGCAGGTGCATTGCAGATGGCCCGGACAACTGTATGACAGAGGCCAAGGACGTATCCATAATAGCCTTGTGGCTATAAATAAAATGTGAAGTATATAAACACGCAAAACAATTGATATATGTGTCTCGTCCCAAATCCCGTTTCCATTCCAAGTGCATTATTATAATTACGTTATTTTGAGCTTGAGAAAGCTGAAACATTGTATGTAGAGTATACAAGTCCTACAGGAGGACATGGTTATGTGGTCGATGGCTTCTGATTGCCACGTGGATTTTGTTGTTTTATTTTTGTTAAAATTCATTCTTTTTGTGAAATAAATTATTGTGCAGTTTAAAGTTTCTCGTCTTCGTTATGGTTCATTTTAAATATCATGGTGGAGGTTATTGTGTGGGCATACTTTAAGTGATCCAGTTGACAACCCGGTCCCCGAGATAAATTTAAGAGGTAAGTTAAGGTAAGTATGAACCCCCGTATATTTTGGTGTGTTCCACAATAATTTCTTGTTAACTATTGCAGTAGGATTGGCGCCGCAATTACGTGGGGCATGTTCAACAAAACTGGATTACCAGGTTGAACGCCAGTAGGATTGGCGACCCTAAAACGTGGGGCACGATTGGCTCGATTGGCACGTTCGACTGAATAACATTGGATTACCAAGTTATTGCAGTAGAATTGGCACCGCAATTTTTTGGAGTGTTCGAATAACATTGGATTACCAAGTTATCGATGTCAAAGGGATTGTGAAGACCTAAATAAAGAGGTTGATTCTTTGTTAGATGTCTTGGCCAATTGTAGAATTTGAGAGTGTGATTATATAGGAATAAAATGTTGTGTTGTATTAGGAAAATTACACTCAGAAAAGATCAGATCTTATACAACTTGAGAGAGGTTAAATAGGCTGGAAACTTAGAAAAATCGCCTATGATCTGGAATCTTATTTTATTTGACCGGCTTATGACATGTTTAGTCATATTAAAGATAAAATTAAACTATTTGGATTGTAAATGTAAATTATTTGTGTTAGGATATTTTAAAATGAACCAAAGAAACTTGAACATGTGCTTGAGTTTATTTCAACATGAAGTGTCTACGAAAGTTAATTATAAGGTAATTATAAGTTAGATTTAAGACAGAAAATTGCTCAAATTTATATATGGTGAAAAATGTTGCTCAGATGTTGTTATTTTGCTCTGTTTGATGTATGTCCCTAAAGCAGTTTATTATTGAAATATTATTGAAATGGCAGATGATAGTCTGAGAATTATGTTGGAGGAGATGAAAGCTAGCATGAATAGCAGTATGAAGCAGATGATGGAGGAGAATTCTAGTAATATGTCTATTAGGCTGGATGAAAGTATGAGGGAGATGGAAGCTAGGAATACTAGTAGAATGGAGGAGAATATGAAAGTTCTTCAGACCAGTTCTGCAAACTTAGAAAATAATATGTCGCGTTTACAGATCAATACCCAGGGAATCGAGAATGCTGTAACTGACATGCGCACAGACGTGTCCAATGTCCATAAAGATTTATCCAATGTGCATAAAGATGTGTCTGATGTTAAAATAGATGTTTCTAAGGTACAGAAAGATCTTACTATGTTGAATCTTGATGTTGCTAATGTCCGGGGTGATATTTCATGTGCTAGAGCTGAAGTAATTGTTGTTAGGAATGATGTTGCTACTGTACAAGACAAAGTAGAGGAAGTTCAAAGAGAGGTTAGAAATGCTCGAACTGATGTGTCAAATGTTCAAGTAGACATCAATAATATTCATTCAGATGTTAATGATATGCAAAGCGATATCAATAAGATACAAGTAGAAGTCAATACTGTTTTTGTAGACATTGCTAAAGTTCAAACTGATGTTAACAAAGTTAGGGAAGAAATTGAAACTTCAAAAACACTTTGTACTCGTAACATTAGTGCATTAACAACTCGGTTAGTTGACGAGTCTGTTAGGACAACAGCTTCTTTAGCTGGTTTAAAATACGATGTAGAGGTCATGAGAACCCAAGTATTAGATCACAATCGTTTACTTAAGGAAGACATTGAAGTAGATATCGCGGAAATGTTAACTGCAAATGTAACGGTTTGGAAAGATGAATGGAACAGGTCAAGTGGGGAACATGTAGATCAGATTCAGGAACGAATTGAAAGAAAACTTGCCAGTACACAAGTAGACATTAATAATGAAGTATTTCAGATTAGGAAAGACTTGAATGTAAGGATGGATTCGCTATCCGAAAAGCAGGTAGAGGATAGAACTCAAATAGGTCAGGACGTGCAAGCATTAAAAACTGCGTTAGAGGAACAGATTCATAAGGTTGTCTCTGATGTTAATGAAACTATGAGCAAACTGCAGAATTTGAAACTAGGAGAAGCTAGCATGATGGAAACCTATAAGGAAGAGTTGATTAGGAAAGTCATCACGGAAATCACAGACAAGGATACCGAAGGATTGACTGGTGAAGAGGATAGAAATTACGTGAGAAGAGGTAACCTTACTACAGAAGAGAGAGATATTAGTCCTGAGGAACGTATATCCAGATTCAGGGAAGAAGAAGAAGATAGGAATATTGAACCCGAATGGAAGTATCGTGATAGTGGGAGGAATTATATGGATTCATATCCGAGAAATGTGACAGTCATCCGGAACTTTGAAGACAAACCTCAAAAATTTAGCAACACTGATAGTCTCACACCGATTGAATATATCAGGAATCTTAAAGACTATTTCATAGAAGCCCACATTCCTAGAGAGAGAGAGAGAGATGAGAATCGTAGAAAGATTTCTAGCTGGAGGACCCCTTGAATGGTTTAGAGCATTTCGGTACACTTTAGCAATTTTGACGAATTTGCAGAGGCACTGATAAAACGATTCTGGTCAATAGAAGCTCAGAATTCACTAAGAGCTGAGGTATACTCGAGGAAGTATTCAGGTACTCTTCCAACCCGGTACGCTGATTTCTTCACGAGTCAACTATCAGGCTTGAGATTTTTGCAACCCCCATTGTCAACAGAGCAGTTGATAGATGCGATTTCACGTATGCTGCCTGTGGAAGTAAGAAGACTGATCATATCGTCTAATATCAGAGATTTGACAAGTATGGACGAATTGTTGAGAAGGCTTGACTACACGAGTCCAATGCCAAATTTGGTACAAAAAGGTCAGAGGCACGAATTCAAAGACGTCAATACAGTCTACATGGATCAAGTGCAGCAAACTGATAAGCCTGAGGAAGGAAAAACTGAAAATGTAGGTCCTCACAGGAATAATTATTTCCGCAACAACAGATCCCAAGGTTACCGTCCATATCAGCAAAGACGAGGCTGGAATATTAATGGAAGGAATTATGAACAGATCTTTATTGTGGGGAACAAGATCCATTTCGATATTGTGCTAGGAATCGATTTTATACCGAAAGTTGGAGCCATTATTGATATGAAGAATAGAAGTATTAGCTTTAATGATGGGTACATGATCACAGAAGAGATCGAAGAACAGGACGTGAAAAACAGTCTGGAGATAGACCTTAGGGAAGAAATTTTAAATACCATTATTAATGAAGTAGAGAATATAACAGAAATACCCAGTAGAAAAACTGAAGGATTTGAAGAAATTCAGGGGGAATTTGAGGATTTGATAAAGGAATTCCAAGATATTTTTGATGAAAAGCCTGGATTGATTAAAGACTATAAGTATAAGATAAGGCTAACCGATGAAACCCCTTACCAAAAGAGAATATACCCCATACCTGAGAAATACTATCAAGAAGTACGAGGGTTGATCAGAAAAATGGTGGTAGACGGGATTATTAAAAAACAGGCGTCGTCTTACATAAACCCCATCACTGTAGTGAAGAAAAGTAATGGTCAGATACGTCTTTGTCTCGATGCTCGGACCATCAACTTGAAGATTCTTCCAGAAAATGACCGACCACCTAAGATCAGAGATCTGCTTAGAAAGTTCAAAGGGAGAGCATGTTTCAGTGTTCTTGACTTGACATCTTCGTTTTACCAAGTTCAACTGGAGGAAGAAAGTGTGCAGTACACTGGATTCTTATTTGACCAGACGTCATGGGTCTTTGTGAGAATGCCTTTTGGAATGGTCAACAGTGGACCAGCACTTATTCGAGCACTTGATAGCAAGCTCACTGACGAAGTAAAGGAGAATGTAATCTGCTACATTGACGATTTAATTGTATCTTCACCCAACGCCGCAGAACACTTAGTGCATTTGAGAAAGTTGTTTGAAAATTTAAGGGAGGCCAATATCAAGGTCAATTTTGGAAAATGTCAATTCTTGAAGAAGGAGATCAATTACTTGGGGCATACCATTGATAAGGATGGATATCATCCAAACATGCAGAAAGTAGATGCGATCACAAGATTCCCAAAGCCAACTAAGGTGAAACAAGTCAGAGAATTTGTAGGCGCTTGCCAATTCATTAGCAGCCACTGTCCGAGATACTCTGAAATTATGGCTCCTCTGTATGATTTACTCAAGAAGAATAATAGATGGAAATGGAGTACCGCAGCAGACGAGGCTTTTGAGAAAGCAAAGGAGATGCTCAGAAACAACGTCAAACTGGAGTACCCAGACTTTGACAAGGTGTTCTATATAGAGTCTGATGCATCAAGAATAGGCATTAGTGCAGTCTTATACCAAAAAGACGAGGCAGGCAACAAGCACTACATTGAGTTCACTAGTCGAAAGTTAAAGAAACACGAGGAAAATTACTTTACGACAGAACTAGAAGCGTTAGCTTTTGTAACAGCTTTGCAAGCTTGGAAAAAAATGTTGCTGGGACATAAGGTTATCATTATTACAGATCACAAAGCACTTCAGTTTATGCTGCAAACTGACATGTCTAGTGATAGATTGACACGTTGGGCTTTGTTCACCCAACAGTTTAACGCCACTATCGTCCATCAGCCTGGGAAAGATAACTTACTGGCTGATGCTTTATCACGTAACCCTATCAAAAATGTGCAGATACACCATGTACAATTGGAGCAGCAAGATCAAGAGACCGTTAGGAGGTTAGCCCGAATCGGTGTGTCACAGAAGAGACACGCTCCAATCAGGAAAATGTACAGGTTTCTTAAGGGTTACATGGACAATACTGATGTTGACTATGCAGCTACACAGAGAGATTCACGACACTTTGTCTTGAGTGGAGACATCGTATGTAAGTATGCTGACTCTGCGCATACAAAGCTTCGAATAGTCGTGCCACCTAAACTTGTTGTCAATTTAATGTGGGTAGCTCATCACGCAACTGGACATGCGGGTTTAGATAAAACTCTTGATACTCTTAAAGAGAGGTTTATTTGGACTAACATGCGTTCCAGCATTGCTAATGTCATTCGTTCATGTGATAAATGTCAAAGAGCAAAGTATGCTTCCGCTCTATTAAAAGGAAAACCTAAGGCTATGATTCCCTCTAAACCAAACGAACTCATGGCGACAGACATATTTGGTTCTTGTCCGAAGGGAAATCAGGGTAATCAGTATCTGTTGGTTACCGTGGATGTCTTCTCAAAATTTGTAACAATGAGTCCCATGCAAAAAGCTAACACGAGGAACGTTGTAAGCAGACTGGAACATGCTGTATTTCCAAAAGCTGGTAAACCAGAATATCTACTTTCGGATCATGGAGCTCAGTTTACGTCCTTAGAATTTGCTGCAGATATGGAAAGGCTTGGTATTAAGCACATATTTTCAAGCGTGCGATATCCGGAATCGAATTCTTCGGAAAGATATATGGCTGAATTTTCGAAATTCTGTCGAATTTTCTGTCCGAATGATCATTCTGGTTGGGTGAGATTTGTACCCCTTATTGAGGAATGTTTAAATTCTACAGTGCAGGAGAGCACAGGAGAGGTGCCAATGAGACTTCATCTAGGAAGAAACCGAGAAAGGCCGTGGGATAATCTTTTTAACCACGTTCCTAGAGATCCCGACCTAGGAAGACAGCAGAGAATAGACAGAGCGAAGGAACAACTCCAGAAAGCAGCTCAAAAACGACTGAAAAGAGTAGCTGGAAAACGTTTTGGTGCTCCCTTAGAAATTGGAAATCTGGTATTATTACGCAGACCTGTCAAGGCTGACGTGGGTAAGAAAATCTATCCCAAGTTTGGAATAGTGTTCATGGGTCCGTTCAGAATTACGAATGCCTATGGAAACAACTGTTATGAACTCTACGATGAAGAGAATAATGTCGTTTATGGCAAGTTCAATGCTGGGAACTTGAAGAAATATTATCCAAGAGTGTTCAAGTGAATTGAGATATTTATAACACTGAGTTTAAAAACAATTTGCAACTGTTCTTAAAACGTGGTGAAGGGAGAATGCCCCCGTAAATTGAATTATATTGAGACCACGATGGCTGTATTGGCAAATATGAGTAAAGTTATGGATGTCATAGTTGTGACGTGGATATTCATGACGTAGGCACGGATGACGCAGATTTCATGCAAGTAGGCTGATTGAGCTGAGATTCTTGATGACGTCATGATTTTGTTCGAGAAAGATCAGAGATTTACGACGCAGTCGCAGGAAACAAGGTATTGTGCTAAGGAAGAAGTTACGCTATTGGAGGAGAGACTCGAACCAATGAACGATAGTTTGGAAGGAAGACGGAGATTGCTGAAACTACGATATTTAATTACTTTTGGCATGCAGATTTGTGAAAAACTATTTTCAGTTATGGCATTGATTTGGAATTTTGAAGAAATTAATTTTGAGTTTTTGAAATTTGAAAATCCGTCAAGTATAGCCAAAGTTAAAACTTCTAGCAATGACGCAGCAACAGGCTATGGAAGGGATGGATACGCCCCTTAAGAAGTTGATAAAAGGTCGTGCACAGAAGAGAGGAGCTCTCAGAACTCATATTCTCAGAACTCATATCCTCAGAACTCAGAACTCAGAACTCATAATCTCAGAACTCATACTCAGAACTCATACTCAGAACTCATACTCAGAACTCATACTCAGACCTCATACGGATCAGAACTCATACTCAGACCTCATATCTCTCATACCGCTGATACCGCATATATATTTCAGATGTCATAGAGTCATTTTCGAGTGAATAAGTGAAGCAAGTTGTCTTTAGCGTGTGGTTAAAGCCCGGCGCATCGAACGAACAGGGAGCAGTTCCATTTTACGCTGCTCGAAACTAGGTGAAGTTGAAACGCTCACATTAACGTTTCCACCAGATAAGATATCAAGAGTTAACTTCAGCCTTTATTATAATTCAATTGGGCAGTACAACATTGAGGTGTGTAGAAGATTTGAACAATTTCACAGTTATACTTCGAAAGATATTGGCACTTTAAGGCTGTCAACAAAAGTGATTTTCTCGCCACATGAGAAACACTTTTGAAATTCCACATTATACACTACGGCTGACACGTGGATTGCAACAGTGATATTGGAGAATACGTTTGGTAATACAACGATACAGTCTACTATGGAACATTATAATCTTGCAGTGCTTTCAATGATTATAACAGAAGTTGAGATGGAAGGCTAAGGCTTTAATGCAATTGGGACATATATCGTTGGAGTGAAATAACAGCATGGAACTTCGTTAATCGTTATTCTACAAAAGCGAGCATGTAGTGAACATCCAACTACACTCATGCATCGTGAATCCATCGCTGAATTATACCAGATGACAGTGGAAATATTTTCATACTCCACAACTATGAATATTTCTGCGGAAATAACTACAATAAACTTCATGAAGAATTACGACCGGAACTTCAGGGAACTTTCAAGAGTGGCCAGGGTGGACCCGGCTCACAAAGAAGAGTTTTGCCAGAAGGATGTTTTTCGTATCCACGGAGCAGTGCAATTTCCGGAGGAGGAAGCAGTTCGATTCTCCGAGGACGCTGATTCCAGGTTCGAGGACGGAGCACATCTTCACGCTGGTGAAATGGAACCAACAGCAGTTTTCTTTGAAAACTTTCCTCTAGAACTTCAATCAACAGATAAGGTAGTCGTGAATGTTTCTTGTATTATTTGAGTCTTGTAGCGATATCTGAGCAACCATTTTCCCATATTTTCTGTCCTTTATTTTGCCCCATTTTCTTGATTGATATTTCTGTACACAGTACACTTCGATGATTTATGCCTTTTTCTTCGATTTGTTGAGACATTGTTATGTCATTGGCATACTTAAATAATTTTGGATCAGTTGAGACTGATATTAAATTCTTTCAGTAATTTGCATATTTTTGTAGTCACGATTTGATTGTAATATTAACGATTTTCTATGGCAGATTTGAATTCAGACAGCGTGTCATTTTATTAATGTAATTCTATTCAGTTAATTACTTTGACCAATTTTCTGTCATCCTCAAGAAAGAAGAATGATTAAATGATTTTAGAGCGTTAAAATCTATTACGATATCGACGATCTTTGAAATACTAGTCGTCTTATGAACATGATTGCAACATAGACATTTATCATTGCATTATAGACAATTTTATGAAATATGAACTTTGATTACGATTTATTGAATACACTATAGTAATGAACATTTGATAGGAGTTTTTCTCAATTATAGATTGGAACAATAATGTTTGCATTCCACAGTCTAATTGTATTCTATTCGACTATTTATACAGTTTAGATGAACTTTGATTGAAGATAGTATTTTTATACTGCGATACTTTGAAGATATTAATCTCAATTTTGATAGACCAGGGAGGAGTGTCTAATCGTATTTGCTATTAAATTTATTTGTGATTGGCAAATTTTTACTTCATATCGATTCATGAATGAAACCCACGAAGGTTAAATAATAACAGTCATTAATACAATTGATGAATATAAGAATTTTTAAAGAGGAACAATGGATGTATAATCGTTAGTTCAGTGGACATGTAAAAGTCGCTGATGAATAATGCCCTGGAATAATGAAGGAGGTTCCCACAGTAATAAATGAAGTTGATGAATTTATAAGTGGAGGTTTTTGTATGTAGTTTGGAAGATTTTTATGCCATATATATGAAGATATATGATGAATTTTGGGCCAATTGTTGTGCAATTTTGTGAGTTTTGAGCGAAGTATTTTCCCGCTGAATGTATTGTTCTGGTTCTTTGAAAGTTATTCATATGAAGATACTGTTAAAATTAACAAGAGTGTTAAATAATTTGAGATGAAGATTTTGAATGGAGGTTACTGTCACAAATATTAATAATAATTATTAAACCTTATTAAACCTGAATTTGACATTTAAATATAAATAACCTTCATTGGTCGATTATATCATCACGATTTGAGTAATTATCAACCGGATAAACGTGTGGTTTAATGTATTTCTTGTACAAATAATATAAACAATATTAATATTGTAAATAATTATGTAAATATCTTTGATAATAATTTGAAATGATAGTGATTAATAGAGGCGTGTATAAAATTTTCAATTGTCATTTGACATTGTTATAAACAATTTTATTATTGTTATAAATAATTAATGAACTTTTGTTATCAACATTAAGAGTTTTGTTTTTGTACTCTAAACAACGCTAATTAAGCAGGTGGATTGAACAATTAAACATGATTTGGGATTGTTGGAGTAATCCACTGGTGTTTGAATGGAGCATTTAAAACATTTGCGTGATAATATTTCAGTTGAGATGTGAACATTTACGTGTTTTGAAAAGGAGAGCCAAGCTCTGATATAACTCGCTTATGCTAGGGTTGAACGGACGGGGAGTCCGCTTTGACGATGCAGGTGCATTGCAGATGGCCCGGACAACTGTATGACAGAGGCCAATGACGTATCCATAATAGCCTTGTGGCTATAAATAAAATGTGAAGTATATAAACACGCAAAACAATTGATATATGTGTCTCGTCCCAAATCCCGTTTCCATTCCAAGTGCATTATTATAATTACGTTATTTTGAGCTTGAGAAAGCTGAAACATTGTATGTAGAGTATACAAGTCCTACAGGAGGACATGGTTATGTGGTCGATGGCTTCTGATTGCCACGTGGATTTTGTTGTTTTATTTTTGTTAAAATTCATTCTTTTTGTGAAATAAATTATTGTGCAGTTTAAAGTTTCTCGTCTTCGTTATGGTTCATTTTAAATATCATGGTGGAGGTTATTGTGTGGGCATACTTTAAGTGATCCAGTTGACAACCCAGTCCCCGAGATAAATTTAAGAGGTAAGTAAAGGTAAGTATGAACCCCCGTATATTTTGGTGTGTTCCACAATAATTTCTTGTTAACTATTGTGCTCTAATCTCGATAGTATCTGTCAGTGCCATTTTCATAGATGTAGCTGTGCCGGTGCGTTTGATTATTGGCAATCCGATTGAGGGGGCGGATATCTGACAGCCTACTATCCTGAGATCGGGGACAGTACTAGCCCACTGTCCATAGCCTTTCTTATGTCATCCGTGACCTTGAGTAGTGCAGTACTAGTACTATGATTTTTGCGGAAGCCGGATTGGTGTTCATCAAGGATATTGTGCTCTAGCAAATAGGAGGAGAGTTGTTCGTGGACGATAAATTCCAGTGATTTGGAGAGGGATGATAGTATACTGACTGGGCGATAATCGCTTACATGTTTAGCCTGTGTATTTTTTGGGATTGGGATGACGAAGGCCGCTTTCCAAAGCGATGGGTACATACCTGTCATTAACGAGTGATTGAATATGTGTGTTATTGTGGGAAGTATAATATCAATGATACGTTTGAATAATTCGATTTCTATATTGTCAATCCCTTTAGATTTCGATTTTATTCGAAGAATAGCACGTCTGGCTTGTGAGGGGGTAACATGCGAGAAATGGAATGTTTCTCTGTTAGGGGTGGGGATGCTGTAGTTATTGATCAAAGTTCTGTGTTTCATGTCAGTGTCCGATAGTTGTAAAATGTTCGTTGAGTGTGTCAAGAGGTAGATTAATGGGGTTGTCAATTTTCTCTCTACCTATTCCCATATTTCTTAGTTCCTTCCACGCCGCAGAGGGTTTAATATTAGCTCCTAGCAGGTTATGAGCATGTCTGATTCGATCATTACGTACCGTTTGGGAAGTTTTGTTTCGAAGTTTTTTGTAATCATCATAATTCTGTTGAGTTGGCAATCTCTTAAACTTTCTGTGTGCCACATCGCGCTTAGCCATCAGTACTTTAAGTTCCGGGCTGAGCCAAGGTGCGGGAGGTCGCGTTGCTCGAACAGATTTTACTGGAGCATGTCTGTCATAAAGTTCTGTCAAGTATTCGGTCATTGTGTGTACCTTATCATCTATGTTGTGAATAGTCAGTATATCGTGCCATGGGATACATAGAGCATCTTCTGTCAAGGAGTTCATATCAATTTTAGAGAGGTCTCTGTACATGATGGTTCTTGGTTTGGTCTTGGGACATTTTAATGAGTAGGAGATATAGATTAAATCATGGGCTGAAATTCCGGGTACAGATGTCTGACCAAACTGAAGCACCCTGTCAGTGTTCTTTACTGATATCAAGTCAATTGTCGTGTGTGAAGTACGCGTGTGATGTGTTGGTAATAGTTCTAATATTTTCATGTCTCGTGACGAAAGCATATTCAGCAGTTGCCGAGTTTCAGACTTGGTGTTGTCGCCTATATTAGTATTGAAATCGCCCATGACTATTACATGTTGGTAAAGTGGTAGGATTCTTAGTAACGCATCCTCCACGTCCTCCAAGTGACCCAGTGAAGGTGCTTTGTAAACAACACAGACAGCGCACTTTTGATGGGCGGCATCAATTTCAAATAGCATAAATTCAGGCCTCCTATTTACTGGCTATCAGAACATGCTAAGACTTTAGGATTAAGGTTTGACTTAACGAAAGCTCCTACCCCACCTCCTCTCTTCCCAACACGGTCATTACGTATTCGAGTGTAGCCGGGAAAGTGGAATGATTTAGATTGATTTAGCGGTGATAGCCACGTCTCGCTCATCAAACAAATATGGAAGAAATCAGGTATAATGAGTTCAAGTTCATGAAAATGTGCCGATAAGGATTGTACATTCACGTGGGCTATATGGATTCCGGTTGGGTGAAGTGACACATTTTCAAACAGTCGATCTCGAGTCGAGATAAGGTCATTGTTTGCGGGAGCTAATTGTAGCCTGTTATTTGAATCGAATGGAAACGGTTCGGTAGGGGGAGGGGAGGGGTGAGGGAGTGCGGGAGAAATTCCTTTCACTGCAGGGGGTGCCTGCGAGAGTGCTGCTGTCAGAGGTAACATTCTTGTCGATCAGGTTTGCCAACTTAAGAAATGAAATCGTACCCTGCAGAGTTTCACAACTCTATAAAATTCCCACTTTGCTGCTCATATCAATATACTGTATGTATCAGAATTTTCAGAATTAGAATGGACCCACCTGTAGCCGCGATTGCTGGAATAGAATAGACCAATTATCAGCAATAATGCATCGTGCCCATTGTCTTAATCGCGAGCGAAGCCGCGGGTACCTGCTAATTACTTAATAACGTGATTTCATGTTAAACTACCACATTATAAGGCAATATATCTTCTCTCCTTATTGTTAGTATAAAACTAAGACCCCGATTCTTGGATGTTACGGGTAAACTCGAGAATTACTAGATGAATTTTGATGCGGTTTTCACCTTTCTGTAAAGGATATCTCGAGGATGGTTTCTGTAGAAAATAATTTATTTGTGATCAAAGGAAGCCGAGCAGTAACGATTTCTGTGGAAAAGTTGAAAAATTCCTGGCGTCCGAACGCTTTGTAAGCTTACGATGGGCAAACCGGTAAAATTATCTATATACTATGAGTGTAAGAATTTTTCAGCATGAAACGTTCTACAAAAAAGTCCGCGAGAGCATATGTCTACCTTCAATACATCGCCCACTATAAGTGTTTTTACGTTTTAATTTCTCCCAACCGTGTCCATTCAATTACTACTGAGGCGAAGGTTTACGGGCTAGCTAAGGGCGAGTCTATCATCCCTGTTACAGCCTAGCTAGCAGGTGAACCTATTGCCCCAGATACAGCCAGCAGCAAACCGTTGAGTCGTGTTGAGTTAAGACTTCCGAGAAGGGTGGTTGTGTTTGGAGTTTCCCTGGAAGTGCAACTCGGGTTTTCTTCATTTCGCCTATGAAACACAGTCAAGTTAAGATTGGACGGAAGGGGGATTTGAGTTTCATTCCCCTCGCCATTCCCTGGAAGTCTAACTCTCATTTCGCCTGTGAACTTTTCGTTCCGCAAAATTCACAGTCAAGTTAAGATTGGACGGAAGGGTGATTTGTGTTTCATGCACCTCGCCATTCTTAAATTACGTCTGACAAGAATTTTTTGCACATGCATCTCCATGATAATATAATAAATTGTCCACTCAGTGATTTTAACCTATCATGCCGAGACGTAAAACGGATATTGGACGTTGTTCATTGACATTGGAAAAAAAAAGCGCTTATCACGTAATGCATTCATAACTGTTCCCTGGCGAAGCCGGGTCGGGTTGCTAGTACTATTATAATTGGCGAGGTTTACATAAATGATTTCCTCCCAGGGGCTCACAACTTGGGGGACGTGGGTTGGTGACCACGGGACCCCAGCTGAGTCCGGCATTGCTTCCACTTACTTGTGCCGGACTCATCTCTGTTATTTTTCCACTTGACCTCCCTTGGTCAACTCTTGTACTTTTCCAACCCCGACGGTATTAGGGTATCCAAGACCTAGGGAGTCTTTCACTTTTCCGCCTAAATTGGCCCTTGTCTCATCTTTCCTGAACCCTCATTTTTCGAGGGGTCAGACCTCTTGTTTATATTTCCATTGTATTTCCTGCCTTCTCTCCAGGGGCCTCAAGGAGGCAGGGTGTGTGCAGCCTTACCACTAATAGTGCACCCTGGATATTGCTACACCCTCAAGGGCTCACGTCTGGAGTGTTCGGGCGTTGGTGACCCGAGGGCTTCCTGAGCTGGGTCTGGTTTTTCTCCTTCTTCCATTGCCTTTGGTGTGGTCCCTCTTCTCTTTACCTTTCCTAACTTATTATACTTATTTTTGGATTCCATGTAGGCCTAGTTAGTTTTAGGATTAGTTTTATTTCATTTACATTTTCACATCGCCCAAACCATTAGGGGCCGATATAACCGAGATGTTAGGCCCCTTAAGACAGCAATTATCATCATCATTACAGAAATGATTCATTTAACTGTGAAGTGTACTTTGAAGATCGTATGGCCTCGGGTGCGGTGTGCAAGCTTTGTAATTTGACACCCAGAGGGTAACTTGCATGTCGAATTTCGTTGTTCCTTGAATCACTATGAACGTCAAGGAGGTTAGATATCTAAGCTCCTTGAACACTATGGCGCCTTCTACTAGAGAAATGAGGAACTTTGTGTTGGCGGAAACTCCCGAGATTAATTTAGCCATTATGAACACGGCCTACTGAATTCAAATGGGTTCTTTGACATGCCAACATCGTATGACATGCGTGTCGTATTTTTGACGCCTTAAAAAAAACACTTACCACGTCCAGGAGCGAACCTGCAATCTTGGGGTTAGTAGACCGTCACGCTATCCACTCACCCACCGTGGCAAGCTATTTGAAGATAAAATGACTACATACAGACCAGCATTTATTAAAACCGGAGGGGGCACTTTGTAATGCTTATCAACAACAACGTATCCTAGCCTTAAAACACTACGTTCCAAATTTGAACTTGAACTGATATCATGTTTAAATAAGGATAGTGAAATATCTATTTGAATATTCTTATAAACATAAGAGAATATTACATCGTTTAACAAATACTTTTATAGAGAACTAATATAACCTCCGAAATTAACATTCGTATCATGTATTGACGATAACTAGACTTGAAAATTGGGTCAGATGGCTATGGTGTTCTATCCCTTAAAAGAATCATTACCAGCACCACTGAAATTAAAATTATGTGCTGTAGTATAAATCTTACAATACAGGTTAATTATGACTCCTCCCGCATAGATGGCATATTTCTGTAACGAGTCAAACGAGTCAATTATAAATTCAAATGCACGATCTGTGTAATTTACGAAAAATAACATTGTAATGTTTTGCCAGCAATTAATGATTATCCTCTTTCCTAGCTCAGCCATTGTAGAAGAGATTTTCCTTGATTTTCCACCTCTACTCCAGGTAAATGGCGGGAGTCTTCCTAAATCAAGGCCACGGCCATCTCCTTACTAATGATAGCCTCACTTGCAAATACACACATCACTACACTCTTCACAATGGTACAGGTTCTCAAACAGATTCCAGGAACACTCAAGTACACGCGGCTACATAGGCACGATGAGGCAAAGCCCCTCAATTTATCAATAACAATTTCACAATAGACTTGCCCAAAATGGCTGTAAGGTTTGCTGGAGAAAATAATGTGCCAACAAGAACTTGTCGGATGGGTATGAAGTGTGATATGAAGGAATGGGTTAATGAACACACCTTTTGAAATCTCTTTAGTGAGAAAATAACGTGTCGTGCGATCGTGCGGTCTGTGACATGCGCCAAACCATCTTATATTTTCATGTATTGACGATAAGGTTGATTATCTTTAGGCCGATAAGTTTTCCATCCCCTCTTAATAGTAATATTACACTCACAGTGTAGGAACTTGATATGGCTCTAAGTACCATGAACAAAGTTACAGTGCCTTCTAAACTAGCATCCATGTTGCAAGCATGGTCGATTGCTTATGAGTTATGACAGTCTATGTTATGTGGAGCTATATCATACTAATTTTGGAATCATGATTAGTTAGTTATTGTTGTTTTAAGGGGCGGAACTACGAGGTCATCTGCCCCTAAAGCAAGATTTATGCTGAGTTTCTATGCCCAAGATCGCGGGTTTAAACCCGCCCGAAGTAGTCGGATTTTTCAAGAGCGTAAATACCTCAGTATGCCTTCCTTCGGAGGGGAAATAAAGCCAGCGGGCACTTATGGCATGTGAAAGAACCCTCCACTAACTACAATTATTGTGTGATGCTTAATTTGTAGGTTAGATTTCATTAATGCTCTGTTAAGTTCCAACGTTCGTCGCCATGTGCCGGTTGCGGTGGCATCTAATAGCCACGTTCACAACTAGGTGTCGTCGACGATAGCGTTTGGTAGCAAAAGTAGGAACTACTTGAAATTGATCGTCTGCAGTCCTTAACTGAATTACAGATAACACACACTAATAGATCCATCACAATTAACACTGGTTATCAGACAGATTCTACACACACACACACAAAATACATGGGGCTACATAACCGGGTTGTCGCAGCCCCTAAACTGAGGAACCAACAAACAATCTCTCTACATAATATTAGACTCCGTTATTCCTGAGCTTGGAGAGAGTGTGGAAAAATATGTAGTAGTTCTATTTAGGGGTTTGAATATCGTAGCAATTTAGTCCCGATTACTTGGTTGTGTGTGTTCATAATGAGGTCTAGTAATCGTCCGTGGCCTTACGTTTGGAGCCATCCTGGGGAGTAGAAGTGGTAAACCCACCGGATACCACTTCTTGGATGACTGAAATGGGAATCAAATCCACCTCTTCTCAGGTCTGCGTTACGAGGATGAGTGTAGCCCGTTCCAACACTCAGTCCAAAATTAAAATTTTTGGTAGTGTCGAAAATTGAACCCAGGATCTTTGGGAACGGATTGTCAAGACATACCCCGTGCTATATAATACGTGTGAAAAATGAAAATCCACAGCCTGCTTCCAGTCTCCGACCGGGTCAGGAATGGAATGAATGAAGCCCCCATCTAGCGGCGAGGATATGAACTGTGCCGGCTGGCGAGGCCTGATGCACTCCTCTGGGGCAATGATTAAATGAATGACAGATGGAATGAAATGATAGTGGAGAGTGTTGCTGGAATGAAATTTTGACAGGGAAAACCGGAGTACCCGGAGAAAAACCTGTCTGCCTCCGTTTTGTCCAGCACAGATCTCACTTGGAGTGACCGGGATTTGAACCTCGGACCCAGCGGTGAGAGGCCGGCGAGCTGCCGCCTAAGCCACGGAGGCTCTGCTATATAGTACGTGTAATGACTGGAATGTTTGAAGTTGTCTGACAGTCAAAATATGGCGTATTCGGCGTGCATTCAGGCGCACGGTAGACATTTTGAGCACTTCTTGTAGAATGACGTATCACTACTGCTTCACAACACAAGGCTACAGATCCTTGACGTGAGTGTACCAGATCTGGCCTTTCCCATTCATTCCAGTACATCTGTAGCTTGTAATTCAAGATATTTGAGAACATTCTGTAAAAGTTACGACAGTATAAGATAAGTTGTTTTCTGTATTGATTTCTATGCTTGTTAAACCAGTGTAATGATGTGTGTTTGATTACTAAACAAGTTTTTATCTTGAAACAAAGAGCTAAATACCTCGCCACATTTACCAAATGTTTTACTGGTTCAATGAATATTATGAAGATCCGAATTACAATGCTTCGAATTATCTGATTTTTATAGACACTAATAATTTTCTAATAGTAATAATAATAAAATAACGATAATATTATTAATAATAAAACCAAAAACAAAAGTTCTCTGGTACGTTAACGTCAAGAAAGACCTCCAAGAAATGGGCCTACGACCTGGTGACGTGCACAAACGAGACCTTTTCCGAACAAGCATCGCAACTTTTGGGACTTTCCGAGATGAGAAATGGACAACCGATGCAAAGTGGTCGGATGAACGCCGTGATCGACACATCAAGCTTATGAAAACCTACTGGATCAATCGTAAATTGAATAAACGCCAGAATGTATAGTGGGACTTATCGTGGTCCCTAGTTGGGCGATTAGCGAATAGTAGATAAATTAATAAATAACAATAATAATATAGTGAGGTTTTCTTCTTAACTGTTGTATTTTTTGTCCTGGATTAGACCTTCAATAAGTCAGGAAATATATTGCACCATTAAATGCTATAGGACTGACCCAGCGAATGGGTAATTTTAAAGCAAGATAGAATTATCACTTAAGGATATAAATGTGAATTGTCCATATAATACTTTGGGTGATGACTTCATCGAACGGATTTACTAAGTGCGTTTAGTGAGCAAAGCAAGGTTATCTGTGGAGTCAGGACATGAGTCAGTTTGAACTAACGGTCGTCCGTCTTTGGAGTGGTTTTCCATAGTTTCTTCATTTTAATTCCAGGAAAATTCCAGGTTAGAGCGTAATAATAGACCACGACCATGTCGCTCTAAATCAGTGGTTCTGAGCCCGTAGAAGTCTGCGGACCAATCAGCCTGAAATTGAATCGTGTATAGACCCCCCCCCCCCCCCAATACAACTTATCAGTGGTGGCCCTTCCTCAATAACACTTATTTTAAAGATATTCCAATTCAAAACCTGATAGTCATCCCCGCGAATACATTCGGACAATTCTCGTTCAACGCACATCGTTTTCGAAATCCCCATTTATTGGCCACATTTTTACACGTGCTGGTGGATCCTTTTCTCCCGCGGACCACTCCCGAAGCACTCGCAGACCAACTGTGGTCAGCGGACCACCGGTTAAGAACCAGTGCTCTAAATCTTTGTCCTATTTCGATTTTCTTCCTCCTCCGATGGCGTATGCCTTAGTTATTTCAATTGTAGTTAATGTACACCACTTATTATTTTCGTCTCTACGGTAAAGTCGATGAGATCAAAATCTATCTGATCAATTTAATTCAAATGCACACGGGGGCACTGTCGAATAGAAATTATGGCTGGTGAATAGGTTATCAAAACGTCTCGTTCTGTCAAATGTTAATCCATTATTCTTTACGATGGCTGTTCACACGATTTATAAGTATTAAACATGAATATTTATTTGTTCTTAGAGTAATTGCTCTCCTATCTGTTCCCAACTACCAAACGAGGTTTGAAACAGTTGAAGGAGTGAAGCGCACCTGCCCCGGGCGACAATACGGAACCTGCTCGCGTGCCGACCCGACTCGCTCCGGCCACGGAACTGATTTAACGGGCTCCCCAAACAATTAATCTCTCCAGATAACAGTCACGAAGCCAGTTATCGCTTTCTATTTCAGCGACGAAGCTTTTAGTGCTATTAATATTAGCCCAGTGCGTTGACACATTGTTTAAACGCACCACCTGTTTAAATGGGACGACAAATAACCCACGAACATAATTCAAGTATATAGCCTATGAGGCGCCTAAACAACGGCTTGAACAGGTTCCATTCACCCTCAGACACTGTAAGATGTTCCGAAACTGTGCAGGACTGTAGACTGGATGACACGAGCTCATGGTTTGCAGACGTGGCTGTAAGGAGCAGAAAATACATGAAACAAATGCGTTGCATTTTCCTTTTAAATGACGTTTAGAAGAGGAAATGAATTTACCTCATCTTCCTTGTGCCCAGAGGGGACCTTACAAGTCGAATAATAATAAAATAAACCAAAAGGCCTACTTGGTAGACGTTGCAGTCCCACCTAGCCAACATGCAAACTACCCAGGCTAAAAGACAAAAAAGTAAGCACCGTTGGCTGAAGATACGGAAACTATGGGGACTAAAATGTGTGAGAATTTTGCCAGTGGTGATCTCTTCCATGGGAATGGTTCCAAAGACGTTGGTAATGGCTTTGGAGGAAATTCAAATAAAACACCTAATTGCCAGAATACAGAAGGCAGTGCTGCTAGATACGAGTCATATTGTTTGTGTATTTTTTTATCTCAGTAACGATTACAGGATACTTTATTGTGAAAACCGTATCTTGTAGACTGAGTCATACCATATTTATGAGAAATTAAAGAAATAGAATATTAATAATAATAATAATAATTATTATAATAATCAATCTTTGTCCACTCCCCGGGGCTCTCAAACGCTATGCAGCCGAACACCGTAGTGGCAACTACTACATCTTTAGCATGGTGGGAGCGACACATCCCGGAGGAGATTCAACATGGTGAAGACGCGAAATTTAAATATTTATTGGATTTTTCTCGGGATTTTATCATCCGAACGCTATGAAACTTCATACGTACAAGGCCTAATGTACTGATGACCAATATAATACAATTTTTATGAAAACTTTAAATGGTGGCTTTGCTAATTTTTGAAAATTATTTTATATTTTATTTCTCGTCTTATAAACAAGCGATAGATGTAAGTTGGTATAATGGAACCATCATTATTATATTCATCTGCTGGCATATAATTATATAGCCAATATATAAAACAATCTAACACGGATTACAATATCTCCGGAACTATTTACGCAATGAAACTGAAATTTTATATGGTGTTACTGAACTAATATGTAAGTGCATATATGTGACTGTCAAAGAAAACGTGGTGGCCAAGTGATTTTCAAATATTTCAAATGAATTTTCTGGCTACCTAATCATCCGAGAGCAATGAAAGTTATCACAGCGAATTTTCATTCAGAGCTTTGTATAGAGACATCTCAAGTTCTATTGTTTCAAAAATTTAAGACAGGATCACTTAAAAAATTTAAAACTTTAATGGTCTTGTTACAGAAGCCTCCGTGGCTTAGGCGGCAGCACGCCGGCATCTCACCGCTGGGTTCGTGGTTCAAATCCCGGTCGCTCCATGTGAGATCTGTGCTGGACAAAACGGAGGCAGACAGGTTTTTCTCCGGGTACTCCGGTTTTCCCTGTCAAAATTTCATTCCAGCAACACTCTCCACTATCATTTCATTTCATCTGTAATTCATTTAATCATTGCCCCAGAGGAGTGCGTGAGGCCTCGGCAGCCGGCACAGTTCATATCCTCGCCGCTAGATGGGGGCTTCATTCATTCCATTCCTGACCCGGTCGGAGACTGGAAGCAGGCTGTGGATTTTCATTTTCAATGGTCTTGTTACACCGACAGTAGTGGCTACGCTGGCTAAAGCGCAGCATTAGGTCATGGGGCCAAGCTCTCTGCTGACTCGGTAGACGCGTGGGTTCGAGCCCCACCGTCGGCCGTCCTTGAAATGGTTTTCCGTGGTTTCCCATTTTCAACACCAGGAAAATGCTGGGACGGTACCTTCTGACAGGCCACGGCCGCTTTCTTCCACATCCTTGCCCAGTTTCATTCACCATCATTCATTTCATCTCTCATTAACTCCTCTCATGAGGTTGGCGTCAGGAAGGGCATCCGGCCGTAAAAACCATCGCCACAAAGACTTCCATCGCATCTCATACCCGACCCCGTTGGAAAACGGGAAAAATAAGGGGTAGACATACAATGGTCTTGTTACTCGTATCCTATTCAAGCGATTGAAGAGAATATTCATGTTCATCTATTAGCACTAAATTCTGTCGCATACTTTTCGTAAATTATTATAGAAGCCGTGCATTTTACTTTTACTAAAATAAACTCCCCTTATATTCTCTGTATCGTTCCAATTTTAGTATACAGGGTCTTTCATATAAAGTAAGAACGGCGAGCGGCGGTTCTGTCATTCGCTGCTGAAGCCGGCTTGGCCGAGCTTGTGACGCACCATGGCCCCCTGCTGTAGTATTGAAAGCGCGCGCATAGTACAAACTTGCCCTTGCAATAAGCGTGCAGGTGTTGTCAGTCGCCAGTCTGAACCTCAGATGCTAACATGTTGAGACATTTATCATTGCAACATCGTATTTTTGTATGTAAAATTAATTTTAATTACGATTCGGCTCGGCGGGTACGTGATGCATTTGATCAGCAATTTCCTGATGAAGTGCCACCTTCACTAGCACAGATTCACGTAATTGTAAATAACTTTGACACTACTGGTTCAGTGCTCAATAAAAAACACAAAATAAAAAATCAGAAAAAATACAGTGGCATGACTCACTCGCGTCAGCCAAAATGTGGTTACCAGATACAATGCCTGTATAACCCAGGAAGGACGACACTTCCAGCAACTTTTATAAGGTAATATTTCATAGAGGATTGTACACACGCTTAGAGCAGGGGGCCACGGCTCGCCACAAGATCGGTCAAGGCCACCACACTAGCGGATAACAAACCCGCCGCTTGGCGTTCTTACTTTATATGAAAGACCCTGTATGTACAAGCGAAGCGAGATAGCCTCCATACCCGAGAGGTGCAGGCATTCAATAATAAAAGTATTGTACAATGGAAAAGGAGACCCAAAAGACACTAACACATACAGAGGCATTGCTCCTGAAAATATTCCTTTCACATTACTGACAAAAACAATCACAGAAAGAATAAAAGATGAAATAGATGAACATCTCCCAGACACTCAATTCGGGTTCAGGAAGGGAAGATCAACTTTGACTGCAACAATACTACTACTAATACAAGGGAAGCTCTAGAAGGAAAATAAAAAGTTTTACACAGTCTTCATATACTTTACCAAAGCAACCGAGAACTTGTGATATGGAAACTAGAAGAAACCCTAGTTAGACGTAACGTATGGACGCAAACTATAAAATCAATACTCTTATGGAACAAACTAATATATTCTGACAATATTTCATTTTCAGAACCATTAGGCTTATTGCAAACAAACGGAATAATAATAATAATAATATCGTATGGCCTCGGGTGCCTGGTGCAAGCTTTGCTATTTGACACCCAGAGGGTAGCTTGCATGTCGAATTTCGTAGTTCCTTGACTATGAAAATCAAGGAGGTTAGATGTTAGATATCTAATCTCCTTGAACACAATAGCGCTTTCTAGTAGAGAAATGAGGAACTTTGTGCTGGCGGAAACTCCCGAGATTAATTTTGCCATTATGAACTCGGCCTACTGAATTCAAATGGGTTCTTTGACATGCCAACATCGTATGACATGCGTATCGTATTTTTGCCGCCTTTCAAAAATCACTTACCACGGTCTGGGGCGAACCTGCAATCTTGGGGTTAGTAGACCGACACGCTATCCACTCACCCACCGTGGCAAGCTAACAAACGGAATACTTCAGGGTGATCCAATTATCCCTTTACATTTCATTCTGGCAACAGAAGAAATCATGAGAATAGATCAAATAGAGGACGTAGTGTCATACGCGTACGCTGATGACATAGTGATTGGCTCTAAAGACGTCACAGAACTCCAAAACACATTAACAGAAAGGAACAATGGTGTTCCGATCACAAGTTTGAAATCAACGTTTCAAATCGGTATTGATGGTGTTTAGAAAAGGAGGGAAGGTTCCCGCAACGAAATAAATTTTCATCAAGAGGAGTAAAATAAACATCGTAAAGGAATTCAAATATTCGGGTATCACGCTCCAAACAAGTTATACATGTTTCACAAACCATGTGATAGAGAAATCAACACGGGCAATGCGTGAAATTAGATACTTGAGAACTACAAGCTTAGAGACAGCAATGGCTCTTTTTAGAAATAAAATCATGCCTATTCTAATATAATTATGCCATTGGAGTCATTTGGCAACACCTAACAGGAAACACTAGAAGGAGTGATGGCATTTGTCATAAGAAAAGCAGTCGGAGTGTCAAAAACTACCAGGTCACGATTCCTCTACCTCCTGGCACGAGAATTATTTCTGATAGGAGATCTTAGAAACTATTTACCTTTACCAAACACCAGAGCCTTGGAAAACTACTAACATCATTCAAGAAAGAACGAGAATTTTATGGAACCTAAGCCCTAATCGACCGGTCGCCGACAACAGCCAACTTTGAGTTGAGGCATGTGTTTATACGTCTGGCGGTCCATGGGTTTCACCACCTTATTTGCATTAACAAATATTTCCATGAACCTACCGTGACGTGTGTATACCAACTATGTGGAGAAGCATGTGATTGCTACCACATAAAGCTTTTATAAGGAAAAAAATCAATCAAAGACTATGCAACTTAAAGTGCCATAGTGCAATTTTAGTGTACGTGATTATACTTTATTTCCGATGGCTAATTGGCTGCCATAAACGTATTATTGTATGTATGTCTACCCCTTATTATTCCCGTTTTCCGACGGGGTCGGGGATGAGATGCGATGGAAGTCTTTGTGGCGATGGTTTTTACGGCCGGGTGCCCTTCCTGACGCCAACCTCATGAGAGGAGTTAATGAGAGATGAAATGAATGATGGTGAATGAAACTGGGCAAGGATGTGGAAGGAAGCGGCCGTGGCCTGTCAGAAGGAACCGTCCCAGCATTTGCCTGGTGTTGAAAATGGGAAACCACGGAAAACCATTTCAAGGACGGCCGACGGTGGGGCTCGAACCCACGCGTCTACCGAGTCAGCAGAGAGCTTGGCCCCATGACCTAATGCTGAGCTTTAGCCAGCGTAGCCACTACTGTCGGTCCATAAACGTATTATTAACTACCGTTATTCGTTCTAGAAAGATGCCATCTCGTGGGAGGAGTCTTAATCAGTGATACTGAAAGTTACATATTCTAGCACATAATTTTGCCATGTAATGGTGTTGGTGGAGACGTACTGTAGATCGTGTACCAAAAGCTATCACATGGAAAATCCTTGTAATAGGCGAGATATTGTTTTATGGAAAAGACCAGTAGAATATATGAAAATAGGCTATTACGTTCTTCACAGAACTACGTGTTGAAGTTCAGAACTAGTTGTCCTTGAAAGTGGAGTTTGGTAGCAAAAGTAGGAACTACTTGAAAATGGAATGTTCGCAGTCCTTAATTGAATTAAAAACAGATACCACACACTAATACAGCCATCACAATTAACACCGGTTATCAGACAGATTCTACACACAACCAAAGTATACGGGGTTACATGGCCATGTTGTCTCAGCCCCTAAACTCAGGAACCAACCAACCAACCTGCTTGTTGAAATTAAACCCCGTAAATTTACAAATCTGTTTTAATGATTTTATGAAATATTTTCCCAGGTTGTATTATTAGACTATTATTCGGTACATAATCATTTTCAAAACATTAAATTTTAGTCTGAATAATGTTTCCATGACAATTTTCATGTCACTATCACATTTAAAAAACAAGTAGTTCCGTGAAGAACTATACAGACTATTTTCATGTATCCTACTTATATTAATTGCCTCTTTCTACATACAAAATTTCAGTTTGATTGCTGTAATAGATTCGTAGATATTGAGAACCGACTAAATATTTCGGATGGTTGCCATGTTGGAATTTATATATGTAGGTCCTAGAGTTACAGTATGTACTGTTACATAAAGATTATTGTGTACGTGTAGCATTCAAACTTCAATCGCATGGTTAGGACACATGAAGTAACAAGGAGATTTTAAAATTTCGCACAGCTGCCATCTTGTGGTTATGGAAACAATTGAAATAAATTAGATGCCAGTGGATTAACATTCGTATAAGGATTTACTGTACCAGGTTTCACTGCACTCGGATGGTTAAATTGCGAGAAACGTCCATGTGAATATTTTTATTTTGCGTCGCCGCCATGTTGGATTTGTGATCACCAGGTTATTTAAAGTCCTATAGGTGAACCTCAGTCTATAGCCCCTATGAACATAAAAAAATTCAGTTTGATTGCTATAATACAATCGTAGATATTCAGAGCCGTTAAATATTTCGGATGATCGCCATGTTGGATTGTTAAATGTATAGGCCAGAGAGTCATGTACCATTAAAGGAAAATTATTGCGTAGGTTCATTATCCAAACATTCACTTCGATCGCATGATTACGACACAAGAAATAAAAACTTAATTTTAAAATTTGCAAAGCCGCCATCTTGAGGTTATGTAAACAATTGAACTAAATTAAATTACAGTGCACTACAATGCGTATAAACATTTCCTGTACCAGATTTCATTGAGTTTGGAACATTAAATCGCGAGAAAGGTCTATTTAAAATTTTTAAATTCGCTTGGCCGCCATGTTCGTTTTGTAGTTAACCGGTTTTTGAAAGTCATATAGATGAACTTCCAGTAGTGCCTTTTATCTCCGTACAAAATTTCAGGGTGATACCGCTAATAGTTTCAGAGACATAGAATGCCGGTGAAATATTTCCCACATCCGCCATCTTGTGGTTATGTAAACAATTGAACCAAGTTAGATGTCGATGCATTACAATGTGAATAAACATATACTGTACCAAGTTTTATAGCGTCTGGTTAGTTAAATGGCGAGAAACGTCTATTTAAAAGTTGAAAATTCGCGTGGCCGCCAAGTTGGTTTTGTAGTTACCAGTTTTTCAAAAGTCACATAGGTGAACTTCCAGAAGTTCTCTTTACCTCCGTACAAAATTCCAGGGTGATATCGGGAATAGTTTCGGAGATATTGAATGCTGGTGAAATATTTCGCACAGCCGCCATGTTGTATTGGTAAGATGTAACAAAATTTGAAGGGCTCGGTCGAGGTCGCCCGGAATAGTGCTATGAAATTACCGAGTTTCATTGAAATCGCTCCAGCCGTTTAGATTTTATTAGGGGGACACACACACACACCTCACACACACACACACACACGCACACACACACGGACAAAAGGTGATCTCATAAGCCTATTTTTCAAAATTGAAAATGGGCTAACAAGTAGTTCCGTGAAGAACTATAAAGCCTATTTTCATATATCCTGCTCTTGTTAATTGCCTCTATCAACATACAAAATTTCAGTTTAATTGTTGTAACAGATTCGTAGATATTGAGAACCGTCTAAATGTTTCAGATGGTCGCCAGGTTGGATTCTTATTTTTGTACTATTACATTAAGATTATTGTGTACGTGTGGTATTCAAACTGCAATCGCATGATTTGAACACAAGAAGTAAAAACGAGATTCTAAAATTACGCACAGCAGCCATCTTGTGATTATGCAAACAATTGTAATAAATTAGATGCCAGTGAATCAACATTTGTATAAGCATTTAACGTGCAACGTTTCATGGCACTCGGATAGTTAATTCGCGAGAAACGTCCATTTAAATATTTATACTTCGCGTCGCCGCCATGTTGGATTTGTGCTCACCAGGTTACTGAAAGTCCTATAGGTGAGCATATGTTTATAGTCTCAATGAACATAAAAACAATCAGTTTGGTTGCTGTAAAAGATTCATAGATATTGAGAACCGTCTAAATATTTCTGAAGCTCGCCATTTAGGATTGTTATATGTATAGGCCATAGGGTTATGTACCATTCAAGGACAATTATTTCCTAGGTTCATTATTCAAACTTTCACTTCGATCGCATGATTACGACACAAGAAATAAAAACTTAATTTTAAAATTTCGCACAGCTGCCATCTTGAGGTTATGTAAACAATTGAATTAAATTAGATGGCAGTGCATTACAATCTGCAAAATCATTTACTGTACCACATTTCACAGCGCTCAGAGAGTTAAATCACGAGAAAAGTCTATTAAAATATTTCAAATTCGCTTGGTCGCCATGTTCGTTTTGTACTTTAGAGGTTTATGAAATACTAGCTGAAGTACCCGTGCTTCGCCACGCGTCATAAATAAATTAAAATGTGAAGGTGACAGTTAAAACAGGGGATAGGCGCGGTGCTGCGCAGAGGGAGATTAAGGATGGAACATTTTGTCCAACTACACCGCTCGGCGTTGACCGTGTTAATAGCACAAATTTAGGTTTTACTCGCTAACGGTTGGAGATAACTTTCGGATAGAAAATGTAATTTTAAACCTCGTATATGCCATCAAAAGTTTGCTATTTCTTAGCGTTCTCTTTTTATTTGAAATGGAAATAAGAAAGTTTTAAACCAAAGGGTGTAGTGACGTCACTAAAATGGTCACAATCTTTAAATAATGAAAAGTATTGAAATCAAAAGTAACCTATATGTTAACCAGGTAAATCAGCTACTTCCATGTAAAATTCATGTAAATCGGACCAGTGGTACTTGCGTGATTGAGTAATACACAGACACACACCATCTCATTTTTAGCCTCGCTTCGCTCGCGTCATAGTCGTCTCATATTGTTATTCAATGAAATGCAGGTTCAACCCCGTTAACACCCCTTAAGAACCTGAATATCCAAAATCCCTCCTTAGTAGACGTTTTCGACACACAACTAACATATCCCCAAAATATCATTCTGCTAACATTAATAGTTTGGGTTGTTCGATGAGAGTGAACATCCAAAAATCAATCCTTAGTGGACGTTTTCTTCCAGAATTTCACCCCTCCCCATAGGCCCCTTAAATCGGATTTATGAAAGAAAAAAAAAAACGGTCGAACACCTATTTATTTTATGTATTTATTTATTTTTAAGCTGATTGATTTCCTCCGAGTTTCAAACTCCTCCCCTATGTCGTTTAAGAGATACACGCTCCGTTAAGAATCTTTCAACCCCCACTTTTCATCCCTTTCGCCTAATAATATACACTACATCGAAAAACCATTAGACATGTGTCAGCTTATTTTTAATGATTAGTATATATGCCAAGTATCACATCCCCAAAAGTAACCATTCGTGAGATATTGTTATTCAATGAAATGCACGTTTATCCCCCCTTAACACCTATTTAGAACCTGAATATTCAAAACTCTTTCCTTAGTGGACGTTTTCGACATACAACGAACATATCCCCAAAATTTCATGTTTCTAGCTTCAATAACTTTGGCTTGGCGATGATGAGTGAGTGAGTGAGTCAGGACATTTTCTTTCATTTATTTTTGATAATTTCACCCCTACCCATGAACCCCTTAAATTGGATTTATGAAACAAACGGTCGAACACCTATTTACTTATTTAAAGCTGTTTTCGCCCTGAGTTTGATGAGTGAGTAAGTGAGTCAGTTAGGACACTTCCATTCCTGTTTTTCCTCCCAGAATTTCACCCCTCTCCAAGGGCCCATTAAATTGGATTTATGAAAAAAAAACGGTCGAACACCTATTTACTTGTATTTTAAGATGTTTTTTTCCCGCCGAATTTCAAACTTCTCGCCTATGTCGTTTAAGAGATACACGCTCCGTTAAGAATCCCTCAACCTCCAATTTTCACCCATTTCACCTCATAATATACACCACATCAATAAACCCTTAGATATATGTCGTATTATTATTTAGCGATTAGTTTATATACCGAATATCACATCCCCAAAGAAACAACTCATGAGATATCGTTATTCAATGAAATGCACGTTTACCCCCTTAACATCTCTTTAAAACCCGAATAAACAAAAATCATTCCTTAGTTGACGTTTTCGACATACAGCGAACATATTCCCAAAATTTCATTTTTCCAACTTTAATAGTTTTCGCTGGGCGTGATGAGTGAGTGAGTCAGACAGGACATTTTCTTTCAATTATTTTTACCAGAATTTCACCCCTCCCCATGGACCCCTTAAATTGGATTGATGAAAAAACTCTTGAACACCTATTACCTTATTTTTAAGCTGACTTTTTCCTCTGACTTTGATGAGTGAGTTAGTCAGTCAATTAGGACACTTTCTCTCCTTTTTTCCACCAGACTTTCACCCCACACCATTGGCCCCTTAAATTAATTTATGAAAAAAAAAAAAACGTCGAACACCGATTTACTTATTTATTTAGCTGATTTTTTTTCGCTGAGTTTCAAATTTCTCGCCTATGTCGTTTAAGAGATAGGCCTGCACGCTCCGTTAGGAATCTTCAACCCCCACTATTCACCCCTTTCACCTCATAATAACACACCACATCGAAAAACCCTTAGACACATGTCTGCTTATTTTTAATGATTAGTTTATATGCCGAGTATCACATCCACAAATAAAACCACTCGTGAGATATTGTAATTCAATGAAATGCAGGTTTAACCCCCTTAAGACCCCTTTAGAGCCTGAATATCCAAAAATCCTCCCTAAGTGCACAGTTTTGACATACAACGAACATATCCCCAAAATGCCATGTTTCCAACTTCAATAATTTTGGCAGGGCGATGATGAGTGAGCGAATGAGTCGGGACATTTTCTTTCATTTGTTTTTCTTCAGAATTTCACCCCTCCCGATGAACCCCTTCAATTTGATTGATCAAAAAAACTGTCGAATAGCTATTTACTTACTTTAAAGCAGTTTTTCCCCCTGAGTTTGATGAGTGAGTCAGTCAGTCAATCAGTTAGGACACTTTCTTTCCTGTCCCCCCCCCCCAGAATTTCACCCCTCCCCATGGGCCCCTTAAATTGGATTTATGAAAAAACGGTCAAACATATATTTACTTATTTTCTATGCTGATTTTTTTCCGCTGAGTTTCAAATTCCTCGCCTATGTCGTTTAAGAGATACACGCTCCATTAGGAATCTTTCAATCCCTACTTTTCACCCCTTTCACCTCATAATATACACCACATCGAAAAACCCTCAGAAACGTGTCTTCTTACTTTTTAATGATGAGTTTATATGCCGTGTATTACATCCCCCAATGAAACCAATCGGGAGATATTGATATTCAATGAAATGCAGGTTTAACCCCCTTAAGACCCCTTTAGAACCTGAATATCCGAATATCCTCCCTTATTAGACGGTTTTGACATACAATGAACATATCCCCAAACTGTCATGTTTCTAACTTCCATAATTTTGACTGGGCGATGATGAGTGAGTGAGTGAGTGAGTTAGTCAGGACATTTTCTTTCAATTTTCTTTTTTCAGAATTTCACCCCTCCCCATGAACCCCTTAAATATGATTTATGAAAAAAACTGTCGAACAGCTATTTACTTACTTTAAAGCAGATTTTTCCCCCTGAGTTTGATGAGTGAGTCAGTCAGTCAATCAGTTAGCACACTTTCTGTCTTGTCACCCCCCCCCCCCAGAATTTCACCCCTCCCCATGGGCCCCTTAAATTGGATTTATGAAAAAAACGGTCAAACACATATTTACTTACTTTTATGCTGATTTTTTTCCGCTGAGTTTCAAACTCCTCGCCTATGTCGTTTAAGAGATACACGCTCCGTTAGGAATCTTTCAATCCCCACTTTTCATCCCCTTTCACCTCATAATATACGCCACATCGAAAAACCCTCAGACTCGTGTCTTCTTATGATGAGTTTATGTGCCTAGTATCACATCCCCCAATGAAACCAATCGGGAGATATTGCTATTCAATGAAATGCAGGTCTACCCCTTAACACCCCTTTAAAACCTGAATATACAAAAATCCTCTCTTAGTGGGCATTTGTGGCCCTTGTAGAAGCAGCATACCAAATTTCATTCCAATCCGTTCGGTGGTTTCTGAGACTTCGTGATGAATGAATGAATGAGTGAGTGAGTGAGTGAGTGGTATTTGACAAATATATAGTAGAAGATAGTGTCAAGTCTTTGTTATGCTAAACTCGGTTGACAGTGCTGTGTGAGTAGGTGAGTAACTAACGGGATTTCAAGTAAAGATGCTCATTTTCTATACCGGTAGTGCAGAGCGCAACTGGCATCCAGTCGGCCGTGTCTCGACTTGAGCTATGATGCCATGGAAACTATCTATCATGCCATTCCTTCATGAGTATATTTTATGATTTGATTAGCCTGTGCTTGAGTGCAAAAGGGCCGAAATCAGAAGAATGAGAAAGACTATCGAAAATTCATGTAGCCAGCGGTTCCTTCTGGGTCCTAAACTATGTGTATGCAAAATTTGGTTGAGATTGTTGGAACGGTGTAGATTTGTATACGGAACCAACCCACCCACCCACATACATACATACAGACTTTCACTTTTATATATAAGATACATAGGTAAACTTGTATCAGTATCTTTTATCACCGTACAAAATTGCAGGATGATATCTGTAATAGTTTCGGAGATATAGAACGTCAGTGAAATATTTCGCACAGCCGCCATTTTGAGGTTATGTAAACAATTGAACTAAATTAGACTTCAGTGCATTACAATGTGTATAAACATTTGCTGTACCAAGTTTCATTACGTTTGGATAGTTAAATCGCGAGAAAAGTCTATTTTAAAGTCTCAACTTCGCTTGGCCGCCATGTTGGTTTTGTAGTCACCAGGTTTTTGAAAGTCTCATAGGTGAACTTCTAGTAGTACCCTTTATCACCGTACACAATTTCAGGGCGACATCGGTAATAGTTTCCTAGATATTGAATGCTAGTTAAATATTTCGCACTACCGCCATGTTGGATTGGTGAGACGTAACAAAATTTGAAGGGCACGGTTGAGGTCGCCGGGAATAGTGCTATGAACTTACTGAGTTTCATTGAAATCGCTCCAGCCGTTTAGATTTTATTAGGGACACACACACACACACACCTCACACACACACACGCACACACACACACGGACAAAAGGTGATCTCATAAGCCTATTTTTTCAAAATTGAAAATAGGCTAACAAGAAGTTCCGTGAAGAACTATACAGCCTACTTTTCATGCCAATGATTATTCTACAGTATAAGAACCTATCTAGAATAATGACAAAATTAAGTTGGTAATATCGAAATAACAAATTAGTTCAAAATATACCTGGTATAATGTAGCCTGATAGAGCACTATAGTTGGCAGCCCTGGTGACTGAATATATTCTTAGTTCCATCTCTTAAGGAACAGAATACAAAATTAGGTTGAAGTCCAATGGACGTTACATGCAGTTAGACACTGGATCTATCAGCACGCGTAAAAGCATGTTGCCAACAATACCATGCGTGTGCTGGTCTGAAATAATCTGAAATATTATGATATCTTGTTGTGCCAATTTTGGATGAAATCCATTTGTTAGTACAGAAGTTACATGTATTTTAAAATTGGACATATCAGCAGGCATAGAATCATGTTGGCAGCACTGCCTTGTATTAATTACTCCAAATTAATCTACAATGTCAGGTGCTATACGTGTTCAAAGTATAGAGCTGTTGGCTTGCATACCTTCTGATATATTGATATTAGGGTAAAAATATAGACAGCATTTATTAACAGTTGGCAGCCCTGATTGCTCTTAACAATACTTACACTCATTCTGTTATGGTACACATAGCACATACGAAATTTCGTTGTAATCCAACTGATAGTATAGAAGTTACATGTATTTAAAAATTGGTACTATCAGCAGGCTTATAATCATGTTGGTAGAACTGACGTATATAAGTTACTCAAAATTAATCTAAAATGTCAGAATATACGTGTGCATAGTTTAAAGCTGTTGGCTTGCATACTTCCTGATATATTGGTATTTGGATAAAAAAAGAGCAAATTATTAACACTTGGCAGCCCAGGTGGCTCTTAAGAATACGCTCAATCATATCTGTTTATGTACAGATATTACATACAAAATTTGGTTGAAATCCAATTGAGAGTGTAGAAGTTATATGCATTTAAACATTGGACCTATCAGAAGGCTTAAAATTATTTTGGCAACACTGTCATTGTTGGCCTCCTGGAAATTAAACTGAAATAGTATTATCTGCATGTGTACCAATTTTGGAATAGCTCCCATGCATACCTTGCAAGATATCCAACATGGAGCTCAAATTTCCAGTGCGTTTTTTCAGCAGTTGGTAGCACTGACATCATTTTCAAATATGGACGTGAGATATTCCGGTGCACATCTTCACTCATACTAAATTTGGTTTTGATTGCTGCAGCCGTTTAGGAGTTGATAGGGGGGGGACACACACACAGGCAGACAGACAGACAGAAGGACAGACAGAAGGACAGACAGACAGACAGACAGACAGACACACATTTTCCTGGATCGATCTCATAAGACTACTTTTTCCTCATTTTTGCAAAATGTGAAAAGTAGGTTAAAAATTCATATATTATTACATAATTAAAAGAACTGGCACAACAGTCCATGAAGGGCCAAGGCCTACCAATCGATCGCTGCCCAGCCATTTGGCCTTCAAATATTGGGGTGACGCGTGGTCAGCGCATCGGGTCGCCTCGGCCGTTAATCGTGGTTTTCGTGACTGGGGCGCTGCCTCACTGTCAGACAGCTACTGAATTGACCTCAAGAGGCTGAGTGCATCCCGTTCCTATTATTACACTTAACTATAATAAAAGGGCCGTTCGTTCTTGGCTGGTACAGTTTATGTGCGCAATGGTGTATCAACGCAGAGCCAGCCTTCATACGTGTGTGACCACTGCAAATCGAGTGCGCCTCGCGTCTCCTCGTTGGGCGGGTGAGTAGAAGGACTTCCAAGGGCATGTCACGTGATATTATGTAGACTCGCTCTAAAAAACTCACGTGCATGCGACCGGTCACGATTTGGTGGCCTATTTATACTGTAGTATATTAATAATTGAGGTCAAACTTGTTATTTTCTTTCAAATACTATTTTTCTCGCAATTATTTAACTTTTTTGAAAACATTTTGCTGCTGAGAAAGTTCATAATTTGTTTGAAACTTGTACGTTTGGATTAATTTATGTCATTATTTTTTAAACTCAACAAGAAGAAGACAGAATACATGACATCCGATACACAAGAAGTGGGCACCATTACTGTTGACGGAGAAGATTTACCACGTGTAGCG
This sequence comes from Meconema thalassinum, assembly GCA_946902985.2. NCBI lineage: Eukaryota > Metazoa > Arthropoda > Insecta > Orthoptera > Tettigoniidae > Meconema > Meconema thalassinum. The sequence continues at coordinate 146,803,795 of OX336390.1, read as the reverse complement.
AAATTTAAGTATCTTGGTTCCACTATCTCTGATGATGGGCGACTTACTGACGAGTTCAACACAAGGATACACGCAGCCCGGACGAAGTGGCGAATGACAACTGGCCTCACCTGTGACCGTAGGATGAATGACCATCTGAAATCTAAGATCTACCGGACTGTCATTCGTCCTGTCGCTCTCTACGGCACGGAGTGCTGGCCATCTACTAAGGAAGCAGAACGTCGCCTATGTGTCATGGAGACGAAGATGCTTAGATGGTCAGCAGGTTTCACTAGGCTGGATCATATTTCAAATGATGCCATCAGAAATCTGTTTGGTGTTGCTCCAATCGGGGAAAAAAATGCAGGAAAACCGTCTGAGATGGTTTGGACATGTGCTGCGCGCAGAGGACGACACAATGACAAAAGCAGCTTACACACTGGATGTGGCTGGAAAGAGGCCCAGAGGGCGACCAAAGCAACGGTGGGCCGATACACTGCACAATGATCTAAAGGCTGTCAATCTTCATCCAGACATGGCCCATGACCGAGGGAAATGGAGACTACGATCCCACATAGCGGACCCTGCCATAAGGTGGGACAAACGCTAAAGAAAAAGAAGAAAGAAGAAGAAGATTATTTTTTTAAACTTATTGATTTATTTGGAATAAACAGATTATATACCAATTTGGTATATCATTAATAAAATTGTCAATAAGGGAATTTATTGATAAATTCCATATGGTTACGAAGTCACCTTGTGCCAGAAGACAGATTCTGCTCAGTAACCACAAAGAGGCAACATATTCTGCCTAAAGTACAGTGGTGTAAATATGTACTCATATCACCAACTCAAAAAAGCATTTCACAATAAATAGAGTACAATTTCTAATCTAGTATACAACTATAAAATTATGAATTTGTTTATAACTTTCTGACTTCCAAGCATCTTTGAATCCTTGAAGGGCTTTGTAATTTCCTGCTTCGGTAGTTGTACAGGAGAATGCAGTACCAAGGATACATTTTTGAAACTCATTCTCTTCCTTCACCATATGTTTCCTTCGCGATAATTTTTACACTTTTCAGCGTCCAATATTATACGAAACACAAATAAATTCATAACGGAACAAACAATACGTAACAAAGAGTTTTCGTTTTTATAGCAACGTAAAAATGACGCTACTGACCTTGGATGCATAGATGACGAACAATCGTTACCATGGTGTCAAGAAATACGGTGGTTGGTTGGTTCTTAACTTTAGGGGCTGCGACAACGTGGTCATGTAGCCCCGTGTACTTTGGGTGTGTGTAGAATCTGTCTGATAACCGGTGTTAATTGTGATGACTGTATTAGTGTGTGTTATCTGTTTTTTAAATTAAGTAATGCAACTTAGAATTTTTCAAATAGTTACTACTTTTGCCGCCACGCGCCACCGTCAACGACTACTAGGCAAAAAATTTAGTTTAGGTTCAAAATACTTACAAAATGCAAATTAAATTCGAAATACTCAACTAAATGCAATTGAAATTGAAATAACTTACAAAATATAAATACTTATAAAATGCAATTGATATTGATAATACACAATGGAATTTAGATTGAAAATGCCTTAGCAGATTCAAAATGCTCTCAAAATGCAAATTAAATTCAAAATACTTAAAAATTGCTATTGAAATTGAAAATACTTACAAAATGTAATTTAGATTCAAAATACTCACAATATGTGGAAGCCCGCGAATCAAAATACTGTAGGCTACTTACAAAATGCAATTTTGATTGAAAATACGTACAAATTGGAGTTAGGTCAAGAATACTTACAAAATGCAATGTAGATTGAAAATACTTGCAAAATGTGGTTGAGATTCAAAATACTCACAAAATGGAATTTGAAGACACGGGGAGCCAATTCATAAAAACATGGCGGGAATCTTAAAGAGAAAGGAACAATAATGAAAAGAAATAGAAAGCTGATCCCTAGAAGACTGAGGGATCAGGAAAGATGAGAGGAGTGCCAATTAAGGCGGGAAAGTAAGAGACTCCCTATGCCTCGGATACCCTAATACCGTCGGGGTCGGATGAGAACAAGAGTTGACCAAGAAAGGTCGACGGGAAAGAAGATGGAGAGGAACCCGGCACAAGTAAGTGGAAGCAATGCCGGACTCAGCTGGGGTCCCGTGGCCGCCAACCCACGTCCCACTAGATGTGAGACCCTGGGGGGATCCATTTTAACCTTTCCCTAAAATAGCGCTGTCCTAAGCTACAGATATCTTCTCTACAATACAGTGGGATATAAAATGCACATATCAAAAAAGGAATTGCGTATTGCTGACCGAGAGTCATAGTGGTCTCAAACCCATTAGTCGTTCTTGCGTGTGTGTTTATCGGCTGTGTACACTCGCCTGTGTCAATGAGGAAAGATCTGTGCGTGTGTGGAGACGAACCAGTGAACGTATGCACAACCAATACCAACAGGGATGAGGTGGTGCAATGTTTTGGGGTGGCATCATGTATGGTCGCCGAACCCCTCTTGTGTACATCCCAGCCTATTCTCCCGATATCAATTGTGTAGAGCAGGCGTGGACACTGCTTAATAAATAAGTCAGTCCTCACTTTCATCCCCACTGTGCACCATGGCAATATGCTAAACTTTCTTTTATGTGTGTAGTTTATGGAAACGCTGATCTGTTCTGCACTCAGTAATCGTAATGCCATCGCTGTTTGAATTGAAGTGATATATTCAGTTCACTAACATTAGTTTGCAGGTGTGTCGTAACGAGTGGGATTATGCATTCAAGTATGAAAAGATCATTTATACATATGATGGATAGCTGCTTGTTTGAGTCGAGAGGGCTTCTTTTTATGTTTTTGTGATGAATGGCTTATGAGATATTGTTTGTCATGTAATTCAGTTCATTAACTGAAATATTATTTTGTGCTCCAAATGGTTTGGGCATAAAGGGTAAATAGTCGTGTTTTGCTTCACTGAACGTAGACTAATCTCTTTGTCCCCATGTGTTTACAGCCTATCAGTGGCCAAACTGCGTAGCCAAAAGGGCTAGATCATGGTCCATGACAGAAACACTCGGATATGTGGTTTTACGCTGAAAGAGCCATTCTGAGTATGATATTATCCCAAGCGTTAATCGACGCTCTCCTGCTCAGCTACTTTCTGGCCGGCTCGGGACTCCTGAGCTGTAAACGAGGGTTCTTGCTGACCAGTGCAAGAAAGATAGCGATATTGTGCTTGGGTAGTAAGATGAGCTTTCCGAGTGGTCACCATTCAGAGCAAGACGGGGCATTCAGGTGGAAGGGACAACACGGAACCGTACGCCGGGCCGTCAGTGGATCCCTAGGTTGTTATTATTCCTGTTTAGGAGCTAGCAGCATCTTGGTAATCATTCCCGCATTGTTGTGTGTCTTTTAAATTTGTTTGATAGCCTGTGCTTCTGTTGTGACTGTAGTAGTGTGTGTAACTGTAACTATAAGAGTGATGGATTGGGTTAGGTTCTCTGGGACGTAATATGAGATTTACCTGGAAGAAGTGTTAAAATAAGGGAAAAACACACACTCAGGATGGCGGCTGTTAGCGCCGGGATACGAACCACCAAACTCCACACTTGCTGATGCTCATCCTCTGCCTCGTCTCTGAAAGTACACTGGTTGGAGAGGTCGCTTATAATCCACATCATCTCCTGGAAAACACACGTGTAATACATAATTTCATAAAAATACAATACAATATAGGATCTTCTTGAACATAATATATCACACATAACATGCGAATCTTTATTGTCAATTTAATTTAGGTTATTTTGTCAACTTGGTCATCAGCTCCACGTGCTTGACTGTGTGTTGAATTTGTACGGTAACATGTGTTGAAATGTTAGAAGCCATTTTTCAGTGTTGCATAAGTAATCAATAACTAAAAGCTTTTCAACAAACGTTTGTTGCTTTTCAGTCGGTCAACACGATTGTACCCAAATGAGATGGGTGCAATAAGTTTCGAAGTGAACTGCTCTCAACAGGACCGCGTAAGACCCTGTACAATACAGTACAATCAGAATTGACCATTCATAACAACCACACAGTCACTTCAAATAGGCAAATTCCGGAGGTCGATCACCACTTCCAGTATCTCAACAAAACATCACATAGACAACAACTAACACATACTGACGAGTTGTAGTTTAATGTATACTGCGACTAAATAAGTGTACGTATTGTAAATATTTTCACCCATATTTTCAGACATAGATCTTATAGCCAAAGTGTAACGAATCTGATGATGATCGCTTGACGATTGAAACTGGTCATCCAAGTGTATTTATTGATCTCATGTAATTTTTTTCAGGATTAGGAAATAGCCCATCTCATTTCGGTACAATCGTGTTGACCGACTGAAAAGCACCACACTTTTGTTTACTAAAGCAACTCTGGAAAATGGCTTAAACACCAGAATAAAGAAGCTTTCCAGTTGGTCAACACAGATGTGCACAACGAGATTGGGCTAAATGTCAATTGTCAATAAATGAAAGTTTTGATAAATAATCAGCTGATCGGTACTTTTGTTATTAAGTTTGTGTGTGAGAAGTATTTTATTAAGTGAATAGGTAATTAATATAATTTGTTACAGGGACTAGGAAATTAATTGTAATACCCGCCCAATATAATAAATTGGGTACACTCGTGTAGACCAACTGAAAAGTTGATACTAATAGATTAATGGTAACCTGTGTCACTGTGCTGTAGTACTGAATGTCACTGTAGTTATTACGTTGTATTTCTTCGCCAGATTATTCCCCTCCATAATTGTTCGCAAAATCTTGTTACAACGTAGAGTATAACCATGAATTAATTTTTCTTCATTTCACAAGAGCTATTAACTACCTCTTATAATGTGCTTTATTGATAGCAGATTTGTTAGATTTCTTTTCTATCCAACCGATTTTCTTCATTCTTGTTCACACCCACATTTGCATTGCTTCTAGCAGGGTAGGCTCTGGATGGGAGTAACAAGGTAGCGCTATCCCTGTAATTTTTAAACCAATACCGTAAGTAATCATGTCCTACATACATTATTCAATCCCCAATTATCTCCTGAAGGGGTTGCGTGGCGCAGTCGGTAGAGGCGCTGAGCTTCTAATTGAAAGGGAGTGGGTTCGATCCCCACCCAGGTAGTGGATTTTAGAAACAAAAACTACCACTTTCGGAAACGCAAATAGCCCTGGGCTTCACTCAGCCGACACCAGAAATGAGTACCAGGGTAATTGCTGGGAGCAAAGGCGGCCGGGCGTGGAGCTGACAACTCCATCCCATCTAGTGCCGATGACACAAAAAGTGGAAGCCTCTACCGTCCACTACTCCCAGGGCTCCATGGCCTGTACGGAGTTGACTTTGCTTTGCTTTGCTCCCGAGTAACTGTATGGACACGTGCATGAGTCATGTCATTTGTGTTCCATAACTTATACATTCTTTTGACCCTAAACCCGCCTAACACTCTATGTAAATGCGACATCAGACAGAGTGAAAAAGACAAACATTTCGCTATTAGCCTTCTTTTGATTCTTGAAATGAAAATCCACAGCCTGCTTCCAGTCTCCGACCGGGTCAGGAATGGAATGAATGAAGCCCCCATCTAGCGGCGAGGATATGAACTGTGCCGGCTGCCGAGGCCTGACGCACTCCTCTGGGGCAATGATTAAATGAATGACAGATGAAATGAAATGATAGTGGAGAGTGTTGCTGGAATGAAATTTTGACAGGGAAAACCGGAGTACCCGGAGAAAAACCTGTCTGCCTCCGTTTTGTCCAGCACAGATCTCACATGGAGTGACCGGGATTTGAACCACGGACCCAGTGGTGAGAGGCCGGCGTGCTGCCGCCTAAGCCACGGAGGCTTTCTTTTGATTCTTGTAAAAGTAAAATTGAAAGTAGACTTACGAGATCTACACGGGCTAAACGTTCGTTAGTATGTGCCTCGGGACTTCAAATAAGATACCATCTTCGCATTTTCCTGCACGGGGTGTGAAGAAAGACCGAGAAAAACCACACTCAAGGTGGCCGCTGTTTGAACTGTTATTCCAACCCTCGGCCACAGGACTTCCAGCTACCCATTGCAGTCCAGGTGCACGAATATAACTTACATGCAATATGAATGGGTAACAAGTGAACTGAGTCAATTTTCAATTTCATTTGTATTGAGAGCAAGTAGTCGCAAATCAACAAAATCCATTCACATTAGTACATGTGACTAGCGACCAATTTGTCTCTATTCAATAAATGAAGCTATGCGATTAAATGATCAGCTGGAGAGAAGGCCGATTTATATTATTAACTAACTATGTTTCACTCTACATGGGTGCATTGTAAGCAGCGAAGTTATACACAGTTACCGATGAGGCACTCAAATGCTCTGAAACATGTATGCCAATTGATTAATAACGCCTTTAATGCTCAAGTATTAACTAGTTTACTGGCAATACTGAGTGGTTGTGATTTATTAGGGAATTCATTGTCATCAGCTATGTGTGTAGAATTTATCTCAAGCTACATAAACATTATGTTAATATACTTTTCTAAAACATTGTGTTTATCTCGGATGAGGCGCATAATGACCAAATATACTCTCAGTTTGATTTCTGTATGTTTGTCTGTTTGTTTGTTATGATCCCAAACCACTGAGCCGTATTCCAAGATTGGCCTCACCAGGGTCAAATATCCGAATTATTTTGCGTTGGGACTACTGTCTTCGAATACCCTCATTACATAATTAAGTGATTTGTATGCTTTGGACACGACACAACCCACATGGGTACTCCATTTCATATCATTCCTTACATGGATGCCTAAGTATTTGCACGAGTCTTCTTCTACAAGTATTTCTTAGCCAATAGTTCGATGATACAGAACCTCAAATCCCAGCAGTAAGGCATCTGCGAAATCTGATCTGTGTCCGTCTCTCGACAAGACAAGGAAAGTTGTTAGAAGAGCTAGATTATTCCGGTATAGAGAGAATATCTCAAAGTTGGAGGGACAGCTTTCTGAAGTCGATATTGTCCATCACCATTCTAATGCAGGAGTCTCAATCAAGCATCTAATAATTTGCTTAACATCTATCATTCTTTTCACATGAAGAGTGGAGTGAGTTCATAAGCAAGCTCTGTCTCCGGCCAGAAGTAGCGTTGATGGACTTTCTTCAGAACTTTTATATGCTCCTTGTTCTTTCACCCAAACTTCATTGGGATGGATAGGTTAAGAGTAATTTCCAACATTAGTAAGTATTTTATTCTACAAGGAACTTCGAATTAGGATAGATTTGAATGGTTTTTTTTAGTGTTCCCTTATTAACGATTTCAGTCGAGCAACACAATGCAATTCCAAATACTGGAATATGCGAAAAAATATCCTGATAAATATACACGTGATTAAGGTATACATGTGCAGTGCGTCAGGGAATGTTCTTCGCAGTGCCTAAGCACTGCTACGTTAGGTGAGAGTCGGAGTTCAGTTGGCAGCGCGGTGACAGATCTTTCGCTCACTCGCCGACAGCCAGGTACTAGCTTGTCTTCTCCAAGGTCGACAGGATACCAGAACACACGTGTGAGCTGTGCTGTGCTGTGCTGTGGAAAGCGTCAGTGTAAATCAAGTAGGGGAGAGTTTAGGTTCTTGGAATAGTGCAACAGGATACAGTCCGTAATGTCTACCACTGAAGAGAGAGCGTTTTTGGTGGAATACGTTTTACGTGAAGGCGATTGGTTTACAGAAAATGTAAAACTAAAATTTCAGGCGCGGTTTCCTAATTCAAAGTGTCCAAACCGGGATACCGTTCGGTATTTGATAAGTAAATTTCGTGTGACCGGCTCAGTTCACGATGTACCAGGAACAGGCGGGCTTACGCTATTAACAGACGAAAAAATTGATGAAATTTCCGATATAATGCTGCGAATTCCAAGTAAATCAATACTCAAATTAGCTCAAGAAACGGGAATGTCTAAGTGGACTGTTTGTTGTTTGTTTTGCTTTGATACAAGCGGCGGCAGCCGCGCTGTCAGCAGCAACCGTGCTGCCAACTTAACTCCGGCTCTCACCTAACGTAGGCACTGCGGAGAACATTCCCTGACACCCTGTATTTGTTATGGGCTGTAGGACAAGGAGAAAACTAAGGGATGACATGTTTCGCTCGTTAAGCGACCATCATAGTTTCCTTTACACTCAGGTAATTCAGTTTACTCCTGTAACTAAAATATTGTATATGTGTATATATCTTCACCCACATATTCTTAGTCATTGTTTCAATAGGTTGAGTATAAAGGATATGATGATAATTGCTTGATAATCGAAACTAGTCATCCAAGCTAATTCTATCTCTGTCTACCCCTTATTAATCCCGTTTCCAACGGGGTTGAGGATGAGACGCGATGAAATGCCACGTGGCTGATGGTTTCTGCGGCCCGATGCCCTTCCTGACACCAACCTCACGAGAGGAGTTAATGAGAGATGAAATGAAATAAGATGAATGTATGTTCAATTTGAAGTAGTTCCACCTTTGGCTACCCGATGCCACTGTCAACGGCCAGTGGCGATTGTTGGAACTTTGTAGAACGTTTCTCACGAAATAACCTTCAAATTTAGCTACACACTACCAATTGTAGTGGTAGGTTCTTTTACATGACATAAATCTATGACAAGGGCACGCCATCTTTACTCCCCCTCCTAAGGAAGGCATAATGAATGTTTTGAACGTTCATAAAAATCCAACGACTTCAGCTGGGTTTGAACCCGTGACCTAGGGCGTAGTAGTTCAGCATGCTACCGACTACGCCACCGAAGCCGATAAGTTAATTATTTAATCACATATATACATTTTTCAGTTTAGGAAAAAACACCCATTACAAGTTGGCCACAATCATGTTGACCGACTAAAAAGCATTTAAATTTCGTTTATCAAGGTAAAACTGGCTTCCAACAGGAAAATATCCTAGATTCAGTAATTTTATCTATCATAATGTAGGCCAACTATATACATCTCCTTTCTCTGTTGAGCCTGCTTGCCTCTGTGTGACTGCTGATGAGTGCACCAGCAAAATCTTCCCGATGGTTAGTAATAAGGCAGTTAAATGTGCACAAATCATGAGCAGGAATGGGTTATAGAATGTAGATGTTCCATTAAAAATTGCTAAATTAATTGGCTCTAACGATATCCGATGGAAGCAATTAGTGTGAAGCAAATAGTTCTTGCAACATACAATCATAATAAATGTTCACTAATCTCATATATATTGTTACTTATTTATTATTTGCGGTGAACATAAGAGAAGGAAACCTTAACCTTTGGCAATTTATGGATAACCAAAGAGTATAATATTTCATGTTGTACACAGTTAACAATAAGAACGTTATGCCTAATAAATCTCTCCCTCCACGGTCACGACTCTAATGTGAATCCCCCTCAGCTGTTCACAGGCCACCATTAATAAGCGTTACATGGACTAATTATGTTTTTAACGATTGGCAGGCGTGGTTCGCTGACCGGCCGCAACGCTAACCAAATTACAAATTGTTCATTTCCTCACGGAAGTGTGGAACACATCAATAGTGGTCGGTCATTTCATTTAGAGGAATTTTATTGAAATTGAATAAACAAAGAAATTTACTCATGAATTCAAGAGGATATTCAATATAAAGCTCCATTTAGGGGACCCGGGACGTGTGATAGGCTCAAAAATGTCAATTTTTATTTTTCAGCTTAAAAAAATCTCCTATCTTTCTTGAAGAATTTGGTGTATCAATTATTGTGCTGAAACGATATTTTATGCAATAAAATTAGGTTTAAACATAATGTTTTAAGGCTATATTGTAGCTACCTACCAGCCAAACATTCTTTTTGTGTTTACCGTAAGTCATATGTTTGGAAACTTCATGTACTGCCCCCGTAAATTGAATTATACTGAGACCACGGTGGTTGTATTGGCATATGTGAATAAAGTTATGGCCGTCATAGTTGTGACGTGGATATTCATGACGTAGGCACGGATTACGCAGACTTCATGCAAGTAGGCTGGATGAGCTGAGATTCTTGGTGACGTCATGATTTTGTTCGAGAAGGATCTAAGATTTACGACGCAGTCGCAGGGAAACAAGGAATTGTGCTAAGGAAGAAGTTACGCTATTGGAGGAGAGGCTCGAACCAATGAATGATAGTTTGGAGGGAGACGGAGATTACTGAAATTACCATATTTAATTACTTTTGGAATGCAGAATTGTGGAAATCTATTTTCAGTTATGGCATTGATTTGGAATTTTGAAAAAATTAATTATGAGTTTTTGAAATTTGAAAATCCGTCAAGTATAGCCAAAGTTAGAACTTCTAGCAATGACGGAGGAACAAGCTATGGTAGGGATGGATACGCCCCTTAAGAAGTTGATAAAAGGCCTTGCACAGCAGAGAGGAAGCTCTCATGTCTCAGCTCTCATAGTCATTTTTCTGATTCTCATATTGTCAGACTTCGAGTTTATATTATTCAGTGAAGCAAGTCGTCATTAGCACGTGTGGTAGAGCCCACAGCATCGAACAAGCACGGAGAGTGCAGCAGTACAATTTTACGGTTACTGTAACTAGGCGAAGTTGGAGCGCACACATAAACGAGTCTACAAGATTATCTATCAAGAGTTAGCTACTGCATTTATGCTAATTCAATTGTGCATTACAATATTGAGGCGTGTAAGAAAGTTGAACATTTTCACTATTATACTTTGGAAGATATTCGCATTTTAAGACTGCAGACAAAAGTGATTTTCTCGACACCTGAGAAGCACTTTTATAATACCACATTCTACGCTACGGCTGACACATGTATTGCAACCGTGATACTGAAGATTACATTTGGTGATACAACGCTACATTCTACAATGGAACTATATAATCTGGCATTACTTTCGACTATTATTATAACGGAAGTGGAGATGGAAGACTAAAACTTTAATGCAATTGGGACATACATCAATGGAGTGAAATAGCAGCATGGAACTTCGTTAATCGTCATTCTACAAAAGCGAGCATGTAGTTAACATCCAACTACACTCATGCATCGTAATCCATCGCTGAATTACATCAAATGGCAGTGGAAATATCTTCATTCTCCACAATTATGAACATTTCTGCGGAAATAATTGCAATAAACTTCATGGCGAATTTCTACCAGAACTTCAGGGAACTATCAAGAGAGGCCAGGGTGGACCCGGCTCACAAAGAAGAGTTTTGCCAGAAGGATGTCTATCGTCTACACGGAGCAGTGCAATTTCCGGAGGAGGAAGCAGTTCTATTCTCCGAGTGCGCAGGTTCCAGGTTCGAGGTCGGAGCACATCTTTACGGTGGTGAAATGGAACCAACAGCAGTCTTCTTTGGAAATTTTCCTCTAGAACTTCAATCAACAGATAAGGTAGTCGTGAACGTTTCTTGTTTTATTTGAGCCATTTAGCGATATCTGAGCAACCATTTTTCCCATATTTTCTGTCCCATATATTTTGCCCCATATTCTTGCTTGATATTTCTGTACTCTGTACACTTTGATGAGTTATGCCTTTTTCTACGTTTTATTGAGACATTATTATGTCATTGGCATATTTAAATAATTTTGGATCAGTTGAGACTGATATTATTATATTCTTTCAGTAATTTGCATATTTTTGTAGTCACGATTTGACTGTAAAGTTAACGATTTTCTATGGCAAATTTGAATTCAGACAGCGTGTCATTTTATTAAAGTAATTATATTCTGTAAATTACTTTGACCAATTTTCTGTCATCCTCAAGAAAGAAGAATAATTAAAAGATTTTAGAGCGTTAAAATCTTCTACTTTATCGACGATCTTGGAAATACTAGTCGTTTTATGAACATGATTGCAACATAGACATTTATCGTCAGTTCTGAAATACCATTGCATTATAGACAATTTTATGAAATATGAACTTTGATTACGATTCATTGAGTACACTATAGTAATGAACATGTGATAGGAGTTTTTCTCAATTCTAGATTGGAACAATAATGTTTGCATTCCACAGTCTAATTGTATTCTATTCGATTATTTATGCAGATTAGATGAACTTTGATTGAAGATAGTATTTTTATACTGCGATACTTTGATGATATTAATCTCAATTTTGATAGACCAGGGAGGCGTGTCTAATCGTATTTGCTATTAAATTTATTTGTGATTGGCAAATTTTTACTTCATATCGATTCATGAATGAAACCCACGAATGTTAAATATAATAACAGTTTTTGATACAATTGATGAATATAAGAATTTTTAAAGAGGAACTATGGATGTATAATCGTTAGTTCAGTGGACGTGTAAAAGTCGCTGATGAATAATGGCCTGTAATAAGTGAAGGAGGTTCCCACAGTAATATTGATGATGTTGATGAATTTGTAATTGGAGGTTTTTTGTATGTATTGTGGAAGATTTTGATGCCATATATAATGAGATATATGATGAATTATGGGCCAATTTTGTGCAATTTTGTGCGTTTTGAGCGAGATATTTTTCCGCTGAGTGTATTGTTCAGGTCCTTTGAAAATTAATCATGTGAAGTTACTGTTAAAATTAACAAGAATGTTTAAATAATTTGAGATAACGATTTTGAATTGAGGTTACCGTCACAAATAATAATAATTATTAAATCTTATTAAACCTGAATCTAAAATTTAAATATAACTAACCTTCATTGGTCGATTATATCACCACGATTTAAGTAATTATCAACCGAATAAACGTGTGGTTTAATGTATTTCTAATATAAATAATATAAATTATATAAACAATGTAAATAACTATGTAAATATCTTTAATAATAATTTGAAATGAACGGGATTAATAGAGGCGTGTATACATTTTTCAATTGTCGTTTGACAATGTTATAAACAATTTAAAATTGTTATAAATAATTAATGAACATTTTGTTATAAACATTAAACGTTTTTGTTATTATACTCTAAACAACGCTAGTTCAACAATTGGATTATACAATTAAACAAGATTTGGGATTATTAGAGTAATCCATTGATATTTGAACGGAGCATTTAAAAGATTTGCGTGATAATATTTGAGTTGAGATGTGAACATTTAAAGTGTTTTGAAAAGGAGCTAGGCTCTGAGGTAACTAGCATATGCTAACGTTGGCTGGACAGGTGGGTCCATTTGACGATGCAAGCATGCGACATGGTGCAGGGTGTATCGCAGGTGGCCAGATAACTGTATGATAGAAGCCAAGGTCATCTACATAGCAGCCTTGCGGTTATAAATAAAATGTGAAGTTCATAAACAAGGAAACAATTGCTATATGTCTCGTCCCAACTCCCTTATCCATTCCAAAGTGCATTATTATTGTTACGTTCTTTTGAGCTAGAGAAAGCTGAAATTTTGTATGTAAAGTCTACAAGTCCTACAGGAGGACATGGTTACATGGACAATGGCTTCTGATTGCCACGTATATTTTGTTGTTAAATTTTGTTAAATTAATTTCTTTATGTGAAATAAATTATTGTGCAGTTTAAATTTTCTTGTTTCCGTTTTGGTTCATTTTAAATATCATGGTGGAGGTTATTGTGAGGGCATACTATTAAGTGATCCAGTTGAAAACCCAGACCCGAGATTAATTTGAAAAGGTAAGTAAAAGGTAAGTATGAACCCCCGTATATTTTGGTGTGTTCCACAATATTTTCTTGTTAACTACTGTGCTCTAATCTCGGTAGTATCTGTCAGTGCCATTTTCATTGATGTAGCTGTGCCGGTGCGATTGATTATTGGCAATCCGATTGAGGGGGCGGATATTTGACAGCCTACTATCCGGATTATCGGGGACAGTAGGATTGGCGACCCTAATCCGTGGGGATCGATTGGCTCGATTGGCTCGATTGACTCGAAGTTCGGAGTGCTTGAATAACATTGGATTAACAAGTTATTGGAGTAGAATTGGCACCGCAATTTCGTGGAGTGCTCGAATAACATTGGATTACCAAGTTATCGATGTCAATGGGATTGTGAAGACTCAAATAAAGAGGTTGATTCTTTGTTAGATGTCTTGGCCAATTGTAGAATTTGAGAGTGTGATTATATAGGGATTAAATGTTGTGTTGTATTAGGAAAATTACACTCAGAAAAGATCAGATCTTATACAACCTGAGAGAGGTTAAATAGGCTGGAAACTTAGAAAAATCGCCTATGATCTGGAGTCTTATTTTATTTGACCGGCTTATGACATGTTTAGTCATATTAAAGATAAAATTAAACTATTTGGATTGCAAATGTAAATTATTTGTGTTAGGATATTTTAAAATGAACCAAAGAAATTTGAACATGTGCTTGAGTTTATTTCAACATAGGGTGTCTACGAAAGTTAATTATAAGCTAATTATAAGTTAGATTTAAGACAGAAAATTGCTCAAACTTATATATATGGTGAAAGATGTTGCTCAGATGTTGTTATCTTGCTCTGTTTGATGTATGTCCCTAAAGCAGTCTATTATTGAAATATTATTGAGATGGCAGATGAGAGTATGAGAAAGATGTTGGAGGAGATGTCCAACAGAATGAAGCAGATGATGGAGGAGAATTCTAGTAATTTGTCTATTAGGCTGGATGAAAGTGTGAAGGAGAGGGAAGCTAGGAATGCTAGTCGAACGAAGCAGATGCTGGATGAAAATTTGAAAGTTCTTCAGACCAGTTCTGCAAACTTGGAAAATAATGTGTCGCGTTTACAGACCAGTACCCAGGGAATCCAGAATGCCGTGACTGACATTCACAAGGATGTCTCAGATGTTAAAGTAGATTTATCCAATGTCCATAAAGATGTATCCAATGTCCATAAAGATGTATCAGATGTTAAGATTGATGTTTCTAAGGTACAGAAAGACCTTACTATGTTGAATCTTGATGTTGCTAATGTCCGGGGTGATATTTCATGTGCTAGAGCAGAAGTAATCGTTGTTAGGAATGATGTTGCTACTGTACAAGACAAGGTAGAAGAAGTTCAAAAAGAGATTAGAAATGTTCGAACCGATGTGTCAAACGTTCAAGTAGACATAAATAATATTCATTCTGATGTTAATGATATGCAAAGCGATATCAATAAGATACAAATAGAAGTTAATACAGTTTTTGTAGACATTGCCAAAGTTCAAACTGATGTTAATAAGGTTAGAGAAGAAATTGAAACTTCAAAAACGCTTTGTACTCGTAACATTAGTGCTTTAACAACTAGGTTGGTTGACGAGTCTGTTAGGACAACAGCTTCTTTAGCTGGATTAAAATATGATGTAGAGGTCATGAGGACCCAAGTCTTAGATCATAATCGTTTACTTAAGGAAGACATTGAAGTAGATATTGCTGAAATGTTAACTGCAAATGTAACGGTTTGGAAAGATGAATGGAACAGGTCAAGTGGGGAACATGTCAATCAGATTCAGGAGCGAATTGAACGAAAACTTGCCAGTACACAGGTAGATATAAATAATGAGGTAGTTCAAATTAGAAAGGACTTGAATATAAGGATGGATTCGCTATCCGAAAATCAGGTAGAGGATAGAACTCAAATAGGTCAGGACGTGCAAGCATTAAAAACCGCGTTAGAGGAACAAATTCATAAGGTTGTCTCTGATGTCAATGAAACTACGAGCAAACTTCAGAATTTGAAAATAGGAGAAGCTAGCATGTTGGAAACCTATAAAGAAGAGTTGATTAGGAAAGTCATCACGGAAATCACAGATAAGGATCCAGAAGGATTGACTTGTGAAGATAATATAAATTACGTGAGAAGATGTAATCTCGCTACCGAAGAGAGAGATATTAGTCCTGAGGAACGTATATTCAGATTCCGGGAAGAAGAAGAAGAGGATAGGAATATTGAACCTGAATGGAAATATCGTGATAGTGGGAAGAATTACATGGATTCATATCCAAGAAATGTGACAGTCATCCGAAACTTTGAGGACAAGCCTCAGAAATTTAGTAATACAGATAGTCTAACACCGATAGAGTATATCAGGAACCTGAAAGACTATTTTATTGAAGCCCATATTCCTAGAGAAAGAGAGATGAGAATCGTAGAAAGATTTCTAGCTGGAGGACCCCTTGAATGGTTCAGTGCATTTCGGTACACTTTTAGTAATTTCGATGAATTTGCAGAGGCACTGATAAAAAGATTCTGGTCAATAGAAGCACAAAATTCATTAAGAGCTGAGGTATACTCGAGGAAGTATTCGGGTACTCTTCCAACACGGTACGCTGATTTCTTCACGAGCCAGTTATCGCGCTTGAGATTCTTACAACCCCCATTGTCGACGGAGCAGTTGATAGATGCTATTTCACGTATGCTGCCTGTGGAAGTAAGAAGACTTACCATATCGTCAAATATCAGGGATTTGACCAGTATGGACGAACTATTGAGAAGGCTTGACTACACGAGTCCAATGCCAAATTTGGTTCAAAAAGGTCAGAGGCACGAATTCAAAGACATTAATACAGTCTACATGGATCAAGTTCAGCAAAACTGATAAGCCTGCTGAAGAGAAAACTGAAAATGTAGGTCCTCACAGGAACAATTATTTTCGCAACAACAGATCACAAGGTTACCGTCCATATCAGCAAAGACGAGGCTGGAATAACAATAGAGGGAACTATAATAACAAAAGAGGTAGATACTATAATAACAATGGGTACAATAGGAACTACAACAGAAATAACCAGTACCAGAATCGGAATCAGAATTCTCAAGGTCAGGTTATGACACCGGACAAGTATCAAGAGAGAGAGAAAGAAAGTCAGCAGTATTTGAAGGAATTACGAGAGAAGGAAGCTGAAAACCAGAAGAAAAGACAGGATGTAGTGATCGATCCTGGTCCTTCTACAAGCCAGCAGAATTTGGAAAACAGGAATTCAGGACAGAAGAGAAAGTAGAGAGGAGAGAATGCATTAGCCACACACAACCCAGAGAAGAAGAGACTTATGATTAAGGAACGTAGAGGAAATATCATACAAGAGTAGAATTATAATTCAATTTCGTGTTCAAGTGAATTCACATATTTATAACAGTTTAAAAACAATTTGCAACTGTTTTTAAAACGTGGTGAAGGGAGAATGCCCCCGTAAATTGAATTATACTGAGACCACGGTGGTTGTATTGGCATATGTGAATAAAGTTATGGCCCTCATAGTTGTGACGTGGATATTCATGACGTAGGCACGGATTACGCAGACTTCATGCAAGTAGGCTGGATGAGCTGAGATTCTTGGTGACGTCATGATTTTGTTCGAGAAGGATCTAAGATTTACGACGCAGTCGCAGGGAAACAAGGAATTGTGCTAAGGAAGAAGTTACGCTATTGGAGGAGAGGCTCGATCCAATGAATGATAGTTTGGAGGGAGACGGAGATTACTGAAATTACCATATTTAATTACTTTTGGAATGCAGAATTGTGGAAATCTATTTTCAGTTATGGCATTGATTTGGAATTTTGAAGAAATTAATTATGAGTTTTTGAAATTTGAAAATCCGTCAAGTATAGCCAAAGTTAGAACTTCTAGCAATGACGGAGGAACAAGCTATGGTAGGGATGGATACGCCCCTTAAGAAGTTGATAAAAGGCCTTGCACAGCAGAGAGGAAGCTCTCATGTCTCAGCTCTCATAGTCATTTTTCTGATTCTCATATTGTCAGACTTCGAGTTTATATTATTCAGTGAAGCAAGTCGTCATTAGCACGTGTGGTAGAGCCCACAGCATCGAACAAGCACGGAGCGTGCAGCAGTACAATTTTACGGTTACTGTAACTAGGCGAAGTTGGAGCGCACACATAAACGAGTCTACAAGATTATCTATCAAGAGTTAGCTACTGCATTTATGCTAATTCAATTGTGCATTACAATATTGAGGCGTGTAAGAAAGTTGAACATTTTCACTATTATACTTTGGAAGATATTCGCATTTTAAGACTGCAGACAAAAGTGATTTTCTCGACACCTGAGAAGCACTTTTATAATACCACATTCTACGCTACGGCTGACACATGTATTGCAACCGTGATACTGAAGATTACATTTGGTGATACAACGCTACATTCTACAATGGAACTATATAATCTGGCGTTACTTTCGACTATTATTATAACGGAAGTGGAGATGGAAGACTAAAACTTTAATGCAATTGGGACATACATCAATGGAGTGAAATAGCAGCATGGAACTTCGTTAATCGTCATTCTACAAAAGCGAGCATGTAGTGAACATCCAACTACACTCATGCATCGTAATCCATCGCTGAATTACATCAAATGGCAGTGGAAATATCTTCATACTCCACAATTATGAACATTTCTGCGGAAATAATTGCAATAAACTTCATGGCGAATTTCTACCAGAACTTCAGGGAACTATCAAGAGAGGCCAGGGTGGACCCGGCTCACAAAGAAGAGTTTTGCCAGAAGGATGTCTATCGTCTACACGGAGCAGTGCAATTTCCGGAGGAGGAAGCAGTTCTATTCTCCGAGGGCGCAGGTTCCAGGTTCGAGGTCGGAGCACATCTTTACGGTGGTGGAATGGAACCAACAGCAGTCTTCTTTGGAAATTTTCCTCCAGAACTTCAATCAACAGATAAGGTAGTCGTGAACGTTTCTTGTTTTATTTGAGCCATTTAGCGATATCTGAGCAACCATTTTTCCCATATTTTCTGTCCCATATATTTTGCCCCATATTCTTGCTTGATATTTCTGTACTCTGTACACTTTGATGAGTTATGCCCTTTTCTACGTTTTATTGAGACATTATTATGTCATTAGCATATTTAAATAATTTTGGATCAGTTGAGACTGATATTATTATATTCTTTCAGTAATTTGCATATTTTTGTAGTCACGATTTGACTGTAAAGTTAACGATTTTCTATGGCAAATTTGAAGTCAGACAGCGTGTCATTTTATTAAAGTAATTATATTCTGTAAATTACTATGACCAATTTTCTGTCATCCTCAAGAAAGAAGAATAATTAAAAGATTTTAGAGCGTTAAAATCTTCTACTTTATCGACGATCTTGGAAATACTAGTCGTTTTATGAACATGATTGCAACATAGACATTTATCGTCAGTTCTGAAATAACATTGCATTATAGACAATTTTATGAAATATGAACTTTGATTACGATTTATTGAGTACACTATAGTAATGAACATGTGATAGGAGTTTTTCTCAATTCTAGATTGGAACAATAATGTTTGCATTCCACAGTCTAATTATATTCTATTCGATTAGTTATGCAGTTTAGATGAACTTTGATTGAAGATAGTATTTTTATACTGCGATACTTTGATGATATTAATCTCAATTTTGATAGACCAGGGAGGCGTGTCTAATCGTATTTGCTATTAAATTTATTTGTGATTGGCAAATTTTTACTTCATATCGATTCATGAATGAAACCCACGAATGTTAAATATATAATAACAGTTTTTGATACAATTGATGAATATAAGAATTTTTAAAGAGGAACTATGGATGTATAATCGTTAGTTCAGTGGACGTGTAAAAGTCGCTGATGAATAATGCCCTGTAATAAGTGAAGGAGGCTCCCACAGTAATATTGATGATGTTGATGAATTTGTAAGTGGAGGTTTTTTGTATGTATTGTGGAAGATTTTGATCCCATATATAATGAGATATATGATGAGTTATGGGCCAATTTTGTGCAATTTTGTGCGTTTTGAGCGAGGTATTTTTCCGCTGAGTGTATTGTTCAGGTCCTTTGAAAATTAATCATGTGAAGTTACTGTTAAAATTAACAAGAATGTTTAAATAATTTGAGATAACGATTTTGAATGGAGGTTACCGTCACAAATAATAATAATTTTTAAATCTTATTAAACCTGAATCTAAAATTTAAATATAACTAACCTTCATTGGTCGATTATATCACCATGATTTAAGTAATTATCAACCGGATAAACGTGTGGTTTAATGTATTCATAATATAAATAATATAAATTATATAAACAATGTAAATAACTATGTAAATATCTTTAATAATAATTTGAAACGAACGGGATTAATAGAGGCGTGTATAAATTTTTCAATTGTCGTTTGACAATGTTATAAACAATTTAAAATTGTTATAAATAATTAATGAACATTTTGTTATAAACATTAAACGTTTTTGTTATTATACTCTAAACAACGCTAGTTCAACAATTGGATTATACAATTAAACAAGATGTGGGATTATTAGAGTAATCCATTGATATTTGAACGGAGCATTTAAAAGATTTGCGTGATAATATTTGAGTTGAGATGTGAACATTTAAAGTGTTTTGAAAAGGAGCTAGGCTCTGAGGTAACTAGCATATGCTAACGTTGGCTGGACAGGTGGGTCCATTTGACGATGCAAGCATGCGACATGGTGCAGGGTGTATCGCAGGTGGCCAGATAACTGTATGGTAGAGGCCAAGGTCATCTACATAGCAGCCTTGCGGTTATAAATAAAATGTGAAGTTCATAAACAAGGAAACAATTGCTATATGTCTCGTCCCAACTCCCTTATCCATTCCAAAGTGCGTTATTATTATTACGTTCTTTTGAGCTAGAGAAAGCTGAAATTTTGTATGTAAAGTCTACAAGTCCTACAGAAGGACATGGTTACATGGACAATGGCTTCTGATTGCCACGTATATTTTGTTGTTAAATTTTGTTAAATTAATTTCTTTATGTGAAATAAATTATTGTGCAGTTTAAATTTTCTTGTTTCCGTTTTGGTTCATTTTAAATATCATGGTGGAGGTTATTGTGAGGGCATACTATTAAGTGATCCAGTTGAAAACCCAGACCCGAGATTAATTTGAAAAGGTAAGTAAAAGGTAAGTATGAACCCCCGTATATTTTGGTGTGTTCCACAATAATTTCTTGTTAACTACTGTGCTCTAATCTCGGTAGTGTCTGTCAGTGCCATTTTCATTGATGTAGCTGTGCCGGTGCGATTGATTATTGGCAATCCGATTGAGGGGGCGGATATCTGACAGCCTACTATCCGGATTATCGGGGACAGTACCATTTTCCCAGAAACTATGTGACTAATGTATTTGAAATTTGGTAGTCTCTAAGAAACTATATGGATCTACTAGTGGAAGTAAATTTATTGACGTATCTTGATTAGTTCATGGAGCCCAGCATGAAAAACACTGAATATTTTACAGAGAAAGTCAGTTTTCAAAAAGGATGTAAAAAAAGATAACTCAGCTCCTGTAACCGATAGGGCAATACTCATACTTCAGTAGATCAAAAATGTTTGAAATATTATGAATGCAAAGTTTGATGGGTCTGGTTTGAGTATTTGCTCTGAAAAAAGGACATGAGTTAAGGGAAATTTTAACAATATATTGTTTTAACATTGTTTTTGTGATGCTATCTCTGACACAAAATACTCAACATAGAAGTTTCAAATTCTACCCAAATAATGACGAATGTACTCTGAATACACCAAAAGAATATTCAAGGTGATATCTATTGAAGTTTCTGAGATTTGTAACTGAACATCGGAAGCTACATTTTTATATCGATTCACACGTCCCGGTTCCCTTAATACAGGGTCTTTCATATAAAGTAAGAACGGCGAGCGGCGGTTTTGTCATTCGCTGCTGCAGCCGGCTTGGCCGAGCTTGTGGCGCGCCACGGCTCCCTGCTGTAGTATTGAAAGCGCGCGCATAGTACTAACTTGACCTTGCAATAAGCGTGCAGGTGTTATCAGTGGCTAGTCTGAACCTCAACTGCTAACATGGCCAGACAGTTATCATTGCAACATCGAATTTTTGTATGGAACATTTTTTAAATTGCGAGTTGGCCCGGTGGGTACGTGATGCATTTATTCAGCAATTTCCTGATGAAGTGGCACCTTCACTAGCACAGATTCAAGTAATTATAAATAACTTTGACACTACTGGCTCAGTGCTCAATAAAAGAACACAAAATAAAAAAATCAGAAACATTACAGTGGCAAAACTCTCTCGCGCCAGCCAAAATGTGGTTACCAGGTACAATGCCTGTATAACCCAGGAAGGACGACACTTCCAGCATCTTTTATAAGGTAATATTTCATAGAGGATTGCACACACGCTTAAAGCAGGGGGCCGTGGCGCGCCACATCCTCGGTCAAGGCCACCGCAGCAACTGATAACAAAACCGTCGCTCCCCGTTCTTACTTTATATGAAAGACCCTGTATATATGAAGGAGTGTGTTCAACATTCAGTAGTTAAAAATAAGGCTGATATTTTGATAATTTTGCATGACCCTAATTCAAATTTTAAAGCAGTACTCAGCTGGAAACATACATTTTCAATACGAGGATAGATGAATATCACCTTATATAATATTTATTTGAATATTACTATCGTGTTGGAAGCCATTTTTCGGTGTTGCCCTGGTAATAAAAAGTTCATGTTTTTCAGTCGGTCAACACGATTGTACCCAATTATTGTTGTTGGTTCCTTAGTTTAGGGGCTGCGACAACGCGGTCATGTAGCCCCGTGTACTTTGGGTGTGTGTAGAATCTGTCTGATAACTGGTGTTAATTGTGAAATGTTGTGGCCGTATTAGTGTATGTTAACTGTTTCAAATTCATGTAAGGACTGCAGACAATAATTTGAAGCAGTTTCTACTTTTGCTACCAAATGATACCGTCCACGACACCTAGCTTGCGGACTTGGCTACTAGATGGCATCACAGTCAACACCTGGCGGCAAACGTTGGAGCTAATAGAGCGTTATCAATTGTAACCTAAAAATTTTGGCTTCACATAAGTGTAGTTAGTGGAAGGTTCTTTTTCATGCCATAAATCTATGACAAGGGATCTCCGGTTTTACTTCCCCTCCGAAGGAAGCCATACTGAGGGATTTTCAACGCTTTTAAACATTCGACGAATTCGGCCGGGTTTGAACCCGCGATCTTGAGCCTAGAAGATCAGCATGCTACCAACTACGCCACCGAAGCTGCCACCCAATAATAATTATTGTAATGGGTGATCCCCCTAATCCTAAACAAAAATTACATCAGATTATTAAACCCATATTACATAAATACGTAATTAATGAATACATTCCCGCACAGTGTATTTATAAATCTCATGTAACTCTTTTCTGGATTAGGGAACCATCCTGTTGACTGAGTGAAAAACATTAAATTTCGATTATTTCCATGTTTTAAAAACTTTTCGAATAGAGTATGTCTCACAGTTTATGGGTTAAATTTAAGGAATTGTAATTTTCTAGAAGTTTATTTCAGTTCCGTTTAACCCCAGAATGGAAGCAATGCTCCCCATAGACGTACACCCAAGTGTAAATGCCCGCCAAAACAAATGACCTTGAAAAGGCACACCCGCCCTCCAGCTATGCTTCCCCATTCGACAGTCAATCTCGTCCCAGCCGTGTTCCTGTCCATGTTTGGTCAGTAATAATGATTTTCAGTAATCTACTGCACCCGAGAGGCACACAATCACCATTAAACATATTTGGTGAAGGTTATCTCTTTACTTTACCCTTTAGATACCGGATGAGTTAGCCGTGGTCGTTACGGCATGACTGCTGGCAGTCGCTCACATCCGGGAGGCGAGGTGGTTCGTATCCCCCCGCCGGCAATCTTGAAGATGGTCTTCTGTGGTTTCCCATCTTCCATCCAGGCAAATGCCTGGGTTGGTCCCTAACTATAGGCCACAGCCGCTACCGTCCAACTCCTCGTCCTTACATCCCAACTTTCCTCCCCAACGGTACTTGTAGCTCACCCATTGGGTGTCCATCTCGAAGCAGCTACAAAACTGGCGAGCCGAACATGTCCTCGGGCACTCCCGGCACTACAAGCCATACGCTAAAAAAAAACCTTTAGATACCGGGACAATTAATGAGTGTTTTTGCTAAAATTGCCAAACCATGTTGTTGTTGGAGTCTTCAGTCTTTTGACTGGTTAGATGCAGCTCTCTATGCCTCCCTGTCCAGAGCTAATCGTTTCATTTCTACATAGCTACCACACCCTACATCCGAGGCAATCTGTTTAACATTTTCTATCCTTGGTCTACGCCTACAGTTCTTGTCCTCGACCCTTCCTTCCATAACTAAGCTCGCTATTCCTGGGTGTCTTAGTATGTGTCCTACCAACTTATCTCTTCTCTTCATTATCAGACACCAGAAGCATCTCTCATCTCCCACACGTCTTAATACCACTTCGTTTGTAACCATTTCAACCCATCTGATCGTCATTATTCTCCTGAAATCATATGGAAGAAATTATCCCTGGTAGACTTGAGGACGCTTGATGCAGTCAAATCGCGCTTCCTGAAGGCTACCCTGGGGATATCCAAATATACAAAATCAAGATTAGCATATGAACTCGCCAGGGAGACCTTCTTTATTGAGGACCTTCGGATGAAGAGAGGGCTACCATCCACAGACGCCTGGAAATAACTAATGCAGGAAAGAATACAGAAAAGGGACGAAATCTGGTTCGAGTTTTACACCACGGAGGCCATGATGACTAGGACATGGATGAACACAAATCAAGACTTGCGACACATTGTCAATTCGATGGCGGTACATGGGTATCACCATAAACTGTGCAATACCGAATACTTTCATGACCCTGATGAATCCTGTGTATGTAAGTTATGCGGGGTGCAATGTAGTAGATACCACGTAATTTCTTGTGCAAATCGGGGATCATCCATTGTGATGTTTTGTGAATGACAGTTTGTTATCATCAATATGCACAATTTGTGCGTTTTATCTTTAATAATAAATTATTCTCCTATAACACCACATTTGAAAAGTTTCAATTCTCCTCTTTTCTGCTGCACCAAAGTCCAAGTTTCACTTCCTTATAGTGGCACGCTCCAGACCGCCAAATCTTGTTTAGTGAAATTACAAGTGTTTGTTGAAAATTATCCCCTACCTGTATTTTTTCAGATAGATGTAGGTAATTTTTATAGTAAGTAAACAAATTGCTAAAATTATATATGTTTAAAAAATATTGGAAATTTTAATTTCATTTTGACAGCCTACACAATTTAATTAGTGTGTTTTGTGATAAACAAGTTAATATTAATTGAATCGCGTACTTATATCCCAAGTTAAGATAAATTCTATGAAATAGGTTTCGAGTACGTTCAATTTCTACAAATATTAAAACATTATTTATTTCCCCTTCGTTCAAAGAGCTATCACCACTTATCTTAGTTACCTCCAATCTACATACACATCTTCAAAAGATAGGACATGCGGAGGTCAGCTGACTGTAGCTTGTTCAAAGAATACTTATTATAAATCCAGTTATTCACTGAAAATAAACATATCGATATAATTATTATGAGAAATAATGATTCACACGTCGTCTTTGTTTCAACTGTGTTGGTGCTGCGTCTGTGGGAAAAACACTAAAAAAATAAGAACAAGAAGTTCCGTTAAGAACTATACAGCCTACTTTTCATGCCAATGATTATTCTACAGAATATGAACCTATCTAGAATAATGACGAAATTAAGTTGCTAATATCGAAATTTCCAATTAGTTCGAAATACTGTATACCTGGCATAATGTATCCTAATAGAGCACTACAGTTGGCAGCCTTGATGACTGCATATATTCTTAGTTCCATCTCTTAAGGTACAAAATACAAAATTTGGTTGAAGTCCAATGAATCGCATGGACGTTACATGCAGTTAAACATTGGATCTAACAGCGCGCGTAAAATCATGTTGGCAACAATGTCATGCATGTATTGGTCCGAAATAATCTGAAATTATATGATCTATTGTTGTGCCAATTTTGAATGAAATCCATTAGTTAGTATAGAAGTTACATGCATTTTAAAATTGGACCTATCAGCAGGCTTAGAATCATGTTGGCAGCACTGACGTATATTAGTTACTCCAAATTCGTCTAGAATGCCAGGTACTATACGTGTGCAAATTTTAGACCTATTGGCTTGCATACTGTCTGATATATTGATATTAGGGTAACAAAAATAGGGACAGCACATATTAACAGTTGGCAGCCCTGGTTGCTCCTTAGAATACGCATAGTCATATTTGTTATGGTACACATAACACATACGAAATTTGGTTGAAATCCAAATGATAGTATGGAAGTTGCATGTATTTAAAGTTGGACCTATCAGCAGGCTTAGAATCATGTTGGTAGCAATGACGTTTATAAGTTACTCCAAATTAATATAGAATGTCAGGTACTATACGTGTGCATAGTTTAAAGCTGTCGGCTTGCATACTTTCTGATATATTGGTATTTGGATAAAATAAATTAGGAGCATTTGTTAACAGTTGGCAGCCCTGGTAGGTCTTAAGAATACGCTCAGTCATATCTGGTTATGTACACATACAACATACGAAATTTGGTTGAATTCCAATTGATAGCGTAGAAGTTATATTCATTTAAAAATTGGACCTATCAGGAGGCTTATAATCATTTTGGCAACACTGCCATGTTTGGCCTCCTGGAAATTTAACTGAAATATTATGGTCTGTACGTGTGCCAATTTTTTAATAGCTCCCATTCATACTTTCCAAGATATCCAATATGGAGCTCAAATTTCAATTGCGATTTTTTAGCAGTTGGTAGCACTGACATCATTTTCAAATATGGCCGTGAGATTTTCAGGTGTAGATCTTTACTCCTACCAAATTTTGTTTCGATTGCTGCAGCCGTTTAGGAGTTGATAGGGGGGGACACACACACAGCCAGACAGACAGACAGAAGGACAGACAGACAGACACACATTTGCCCGATCTCATAAGTCTACTTTTTTCTCATTTTTGCAAAATGTGAAAAGTAGGCTAAAAACGAGGCTGATGTAACGGCCAGTGGCATTTCTATCAGAAGCTCCCTCGGTCGATATATCGGCTTCGTGCCACTATGAGGGTTAAACTACTACTGGAACAATAATGCATTTTATGTTCGACCATGTCGAAATGTACTGTAAACATTATGTGTCAGAAAACTGTATCATAATGAGGCTCATTATAACGCTATTAGCCTACTTTCGATTTTTGCAAATAATAAAAGTAGACTTATGAGATCTACACAGGGCGAAAAATTGTGTGTCTGTCTGTGTGTATATGTGTGTGTGAGTCTGTGTGTGTGTGTGTGAGTGTGTGTACTCTGAATGTCTGTCCCCCCCCCCTATTAATTCAAACACGGTGAAACCGAATTGAACGAAATTTGGTACATAGGTAGAACTAGCAAAGGGCACCTCAGTGTCATGTTTTATATCGCCGCCATCTTTACCAAAATTGAATGGTGGCCACTCAAACGTTCAAAACCTAAAATCAAATAACGACTAACCACATCATCCGATCTCTACCAAATTTGGAAACAACATACCTTCATATAGGACGCGTCGTGTGACCAAACTACAAGGTCATCCGCCGTACCATTTCAGGATGGCGGCCGTGCGAATTATGCAAACATTATAATCCATATCATGGGACCCACCAGTTCCGATTATCGAGCCGAGAATCGTTTTAACTGTTCTAAAGGAAGAGGCACGTTCGAAACTAAAAGTTTATTTTGTAATACTATAGTGCAGAAGTGATTTTAAAAAACTGAGCCGTCTCAGTACAAGGCAAGATGGCAGCGGATATCTTGTGCCTGACTTATATTTCACTAATTTGAGTATTGCATGCAATATAGCGTACTGATACAACATAAATAAACTTTGCATGAAATGCTTTATATATAAATAATATACTCCACTGATGAAATCGTTTAGTGTAAATCATTAATTACTAACACGCTCTATGTAACTCATTTGATATCGGTTAATGTCCGTTCGCACGTTTGGTTCCGTGGTAAAGCGTTAGCCTATCAATCTTATGGCTATGGTTCAAACCCTATCAGAGTTAGGTTTTTTGCTTGAATTTCTTTATATTTATTGTTTTGTAATGACTCAGACGTTTTAAAATTATGCGTTATATTGTGCATATTACGGTGGAAAATATATAATTAAAACAAAATTCGCTAGCAGATTTGCACGAGACATCTAGGAACAAAAAAGTGAATTATCATGGCGAACTGCACGCCGGCCAACAGATTAACTTACAGATTTTATTGAAAAGTTTATGTTTATGGCCGCTAGAATGCACTCCCCCAGTTAGGATTATCTTGTTCGATACTTCTCCATTAGATGTCACGACTGGTCTACATGGGACTCCATTTATTAGTATACCATCGGCATTCTATGCGCATCGAATTAGAAGAATGACAAGATGATACTGCGATATATTTTTACTTTTTATTTTAAAGGGTTTGTAACAGCCTACTGTGCGTTATTTGAAAATGTTAATTGAAGTAAAGAACAAAACGATTTCACATAGCCGTTGGTGCTAGTTCAGGATATTAATTAATACATTTATTGCAGCCAAATAGCTTTCGACAATATCCACATAGTTGGTATACATACGTCTATGTAGGATCGTGGAAAGATTTGTTAATTCAATTAGGGTTGTGAAAGCCATGCACAGCCAGACGTGTAAAGACATGCCTCAACTCAAAGTTGGATGTTGCCCGCGTCAGGCCGATTATGTAATAATATAATTGGTTTTACGTCCCTTTTAACTACTGTTGCATTTATAGATGCTGGGGTGCCGGGATTTTGGCCCGAAGGGGATATTTAACGTGCCAGTAAATCTACTAACACGGCTCCCTCGCATTTGTCCACCCTCAAATGCCAGCTGACTGCGCCAGGATACGAACCTGCAGCATAGGGCCCAGCAAGCGAGAACGTTACCGCTGAGCCACGCAGCCAGTCCGGTCGATTATGTCTCCAGATCCATAACATTCTTTAGATAGCCTACTCCTTATCTTTCTTTCTTTCTTTCTTTCTTCAATGATGGTAGCAGTTGTGTTCGAGGTTGTGGTGTTTGGTAGAGGTAAATAGTTTTTAAGGTCTTCAACCAAGAAATAATTATATTATACTCTTTGATAAAAACAACGAGTTATAACTATACTCAAACATTTAGGAGAAAGTTGGCTATATGTTCTTTACTGAACATCTTGTTTTTCATTATGAAGCAGTTTCTCCCACCAATCAGAGCTCAAGAAACAGTTGGTGATCAATTATTTATGGATACCTTCGCGCATGCGCTCAAAATCCAACATGTCTATATAAATTACCAAAAGTGCACCGTGCATATGTTCGCGTAAATAAACTGGCGAATAAGAGACTAGAAATAGCACTATATATACCTTAATATCCCCAACCCCAATTTCAACGCAGCTTATTTCTTTCAAACAACTTCAGTGACAGTTTGACTGAATGCTGATGCACATCGGCAGGCTGTAAACATTGCCAAGCACACAGAGCGCGTGTGTCGGTCGGTCAGATCACTTGGAAAACAGAGATATCCTACCCAGCGCTTGCAATCCGATCACAAAATTCTAATGACTGAATCTCAGCAGATATTTATGAATATTTATGTTAAAACATATAATAAAGTTATAAAAATCGTCGAACATAAACAGTCGTATGCAACTCGCCTATAATGGTAATTAAGACACTCGTATGGAAATTATAAAACTCGCTTACAATCGTTTTATAAACATACTCGTGTCTTAATTATTGCCATTATAGGCTCGTTGCATAATGTACTATTAAAAATGATTAAGACTATCTTGATAAACTTGTGATTTGGTACTTAAGATTTATGTTATAATTTTGTTTTCAACTCAGTCAAAATGATACAAATTTAGGTACGCCTTGTATATCTTGTGTTCAAGATAAAATAATTACCGTACTTCAAGTTTCAGAAAGAAAATATCATTGAAATCACCTCTATTCCTAGTGATGTAATTAACACGACGAACATAAAGAAAAGAACCATGAAAAGCAGCATAAATTTTTATTTTGCGCCGTATACGTTGCCAATAAGTGTGAAATTTCCTTGTTACCATTTCAGGTTTAAGGCAAACATGCTTCAGAGCCAAAGAGTTGAAAATTCAATTGCCATCAGACCTTGAACACAAAATCCTATTACGCTTGACTGAAATTTATATTGTGTCCAAATGTATTCATATGTGCATGAGATAATTAATAGCAACATAAGTAGTGATACAATTGGCAGGAAAAGTAAACAATAGGTTGTACACAGAATATATTTATACAATCAATAATAATAATAATAATAATAATAATAATAATAATAATAATAGTAATAATAATAATAATAATAATAAACCATAATAAACCATAATCTATCATCATATCATCATACTAATATATAAAAATGAGATGGTGTGTGTCTGTCTGTCTGTCTGTCTGTCTGTTACTCAATAACGCAAGAACCACTGGTCCGATTTAAATGAAATTTTGCATGGATGTGTCTGATTTACCATGTTTACATATAGGATACTTTTAATTTCGATATTATTCACTATTAAAAAATGGCAACCATTTTAGTGACGTCACTACACCCTTTGGTTTCAAAATTTCATATTTCCATATCAAATAAAAAGAGAACGCTAAGAAATAGCAAACGTTTGATGCATACACGAGATTTAACATTTAATTTTCTATCCAAAAGGTCCTTATCACTTTTCGTGTATCTCCAACGGTTAGCGAGTAAAACCTAAATTTGTGCAATAAAACACGGTCAACACCGAGCGGTGCAGTACATCTCTACGTACATAAAAAATTAAAGTTTGTATGTTTTTTTTTCGCAATTTCTACGGAAATTTGTGTTATTTACGCGTTTCAGACTGTTTTATTATGGATGCGCGCGAAAATAATTTTTTGGTCTGTCTGTCTGTCTGCCTGTTTTTTTGTCTGTGGACAACTTTGTTCCCTTATAACTCGAGAACGGCTGGGTGTATCAACGTAAAATTTGGTACAGATATCCATCAGAGGCACGACACTAATCATTGATGCAACCCTTCTCCGTACCTCTCATAAAAGAGGGCCTACCCCTTTAAAATACATGCTGAAATAGGAGTAGAAGGACGAGACAAAGATCATTTTCAGCCCCTCAAAGTGAGAGACAAAACTCGGGGGCCCTAAAGGGTCCCCGAAATCCACATTTTAAAGCCCTAAACCAACCATTTTTGAGATATTCCCAGAAAACTAATTTCATTTAATAAACTAATGAACGAATACAAGCCGGTAACCATGGCAACAGATTCTCAGAGGTCCATCTATTGCTGTAAGATTCAATGCAATTCCATTAATTACATTGGTGTGAAAGTTTGAAAACGGCTAGAAGGTTATCACGAAACCAAATTAAGCTGTAAAATTCATCAATACGTATAATGCGCTTAAGGGGGTCAAGGGGTACACTAGAATTTTTTCACGCGATTTACACCTGCGGGTGTGGTACGGCAGGTCTATTATATTCCTATCCCTATATTATATTATTATTATTAGTATTATATTATGGCATACAACGACGATACAAAGCCCCTCGGTGCCAGAAACAAAACTTGGGGGCCTCGAAAACTACATTATAAGGCTCTAAAACCAACAGTATCTGAAATATTCCCAGAAAAATAATTTAATTTAACAAACTAATGAAGGAATGGAAATCGGTAACCATGACAACATTATCTCAAGTGGTGGCATCCAACTTTCCATCTATTTCTGTGAGAAGCAATATCACTCCATTTATACCTTGCCACGGTGGGTGAGTGGATAGCGTGTCGGTCTACTAACCCCAAGATTGCAGGTTCGCTCCTGGCCGTGGTACAGGCCGGACGTTTGTTTTAGACGAGTGAAAAATCTTAATGGAAGCCTGGAGGCGAGTTACTACAGTACCTGTGTTGTTATCAGCTGCCCCAAGCGCTCCGATGATTGATAAAGCTGTTTCACACTATTGCTGAAGTATAGTCACTGGCAAATATAATGACGTTCTGTTCGTAACTACGTAACGTGTACTTCCGTGTCACACAATACTTCGACGTGGACTGTACTGTCTGCTCAAGTCTGGAATTCCATTACATCAGATCGGTGGTGACAAATGTGAAGTGATAGGGTGAGAGAGTGACTGTGTACAGGCTCACCCGCAGGCTTGAAGGTCAAGGGAAATCGTCTAAAACAAACGTCCGGCCTGTACGTGATTTTTGAAAGGCGGCAAAAATACGACTCGCATGTCATACGATGTTGGCATGTCAAAGAACCCATTTGAATTCAGTAGGCCGTGTTCATAATGGCAAAACTAACCTCAGGAGTTTCCGCCAACACAAAGTTCCTCATTTATTTACTAGAAAGCGCTATAGTGTTCAAGGAGCTTAGATATCTACCCTCCTTGACTTTCATAGTGATTCAAGGAACAACGAAATTTCGACATGCAAGCTACCCTCTGGGTGTCAAATTACGAAGCTTGCACCCGGCATCCGAGGCCATACGATATCATTATTATTAGGCTACTCCATTTATTACATTTCTGTGAAAGTTTGCAAATGGCTATAAGGTTATCACGGAACCAATGTAGACTGTATAATTCGTCAATGCAATTAAGGGGGTCAAGGGGAAACCTAGAATTTTTTCATGCAATTTCACGTGCGACATATGGTACAGAAAGTCTATTATATCTACAAACAGAAACATTATTTTCAAAAATTCCTGAATTGAATCAGCATTTTTTGCGGCTTTTAGGAATTTGGGCCATTTGAGGCTAAAGAATCTGAATTTTCATGCACCACAAGCCTTCATAATTTATGAAAGAGGTCTTCCTGTGTATGGGGACCTAACACAACGTAGAGGGATATTTTTTATGTGAGGTGTATTGCGTTTCGTCTACAAGGCTTTCAATTCTATTTCACGTCATGAAGTACACGTTAGGTGAATTTAGTTTGAGAGCAGATTTTAACTAATCTTTTTTTTTTGTCGACGTACGGGTTCATCGTAAGGATGATTTTGTTTGATACGTATGGTAGATATACCCATATTTGGATATCTGGGTGATATGTTGTAGACAATAGAATTGTCTGTCTGTCTTTCTGTGTATCTTTATGTACGCCTATAAATCGTCTTCGGATGCTTGGTGCATCGTAAAATTAGGTATGGTAAACATGAGTCAATACACCAATCATTTATAAAACTCCTCACCGTACTTTTCATACAGTAGAAGGGTGGATATAGGGAAAAACTTCTCAAAATACATGCTAAAATAGGCGAAATATATAAATTATCCTAGAAGGACGATCAAAGCATATGTTGCGCTTCTCATTGTGAGACACAAAATTCGCGAGTCTATAAGGGGTCTCCGAAATCCACATTTTAATGCCCTTAAATTAACAGTGTGTGTGATATTCCCAGAAAACTAACTTCGTTCTGATAAACTTATGAAGGAATGACAAGCCGCTAACCATTTCAACAGTAGCTCAATTGATAATGTCTGGTGTTAATATATAACACCGTTCGAAGAACGGGTACTTCTGCTAGTACTAATATATAAAAATGAGATGGTGTGTGTCTGTCTTTCTGTCTGTCTGTCTGTCTGTCTGTTACCTAATAACGCAAGAACCACTAGTCCGATCTAAATGAAATTTTGCATGGATGTAGCTGAAATACCAGGTTTACATATAGGATACTTTTAATTTCGATATTTTTCACTATTAAGAAATGGCGACCATTTTAGTGACGTCACTACACCCTTTGGTATCAAAATTTCATATTTCCATATCAAATAAAAAGAGAACGGTAGGAAATAGCAACCTTTTGATGGCACATACGAGCTTCAAAATTTAATTGTCTATCCGAAAGGTCCTTATCACTTTTCGTGTATCTCCAACGGTTAGCGAGTAAAACCTACTTTTGTGACGTCACTACAACCTTTGGTTTCAAAATGTCATATTTCCATTTCAAATAAAAAGAGAACGCTAAGAAATAGCAAACTTTTGATGGTATATACGAGCTTTATCATTTAATTTTCTATCCAAAAGGTTCTTATAACTTTTCGTGTATCTCCGACGGTTAGCGAGTAAAACCTAAATTTGTGCAATAAAACACGGTCACATCGAGCGGTGCAGTATATCTCTCCATATATAAAAAAGAAAATTTGTCTGTTTTTTTTTCTGAATTTCTACGGAAATTTGAGTTATTTACACGTTTCAGGCTGTTTTATGATAGATGCGCGCGAAAATAATGTTTTGGTCTGTCTGTCTGTTTGCTTGATTGTCTGTGGACAACTTTGTTCCCTTATAACTCGAGAACGGCTGGGTGTATCAACGTAAAATTTGGTACAGATATCCATCAGAGGCACGACACTAATCATTGATGTAACTCTTCTCTATACCTCTCATAAAAGGGGGCATACCCCCTTCAAATACATGCTGAAATAGGAGTAGAAGGACGAGACAAAGCTCATTTTCAGCCCCTCAATGTGAGAGACAAAACTCGGGGGCCCTAAAAGCACATTTGAAGGTCCTACGTCCAACCGTTTTTGAGATATTCCCAGAAAACTAATTTAATTTAATAAACCATGAACGAATGCAAGCCGATAACCATGGCAACAGATTCTCAGAGATCAATCTATTGCTGTAAGACGCAATACAATTCCATTAATTACATTAGTGTGAAAGTTTGCAAACCGTTAGATGGTTATTATGGAACCAAATTAAGCTGTAAATTTCATCAATACGTAAAATGCGCTTAAGGGGGTCAAGGGGTAGTCTAGATTTTTTTCACGCGATTTACATCTGCGGGTGTGGTATGGCAGGTCTATTATATTCCTATCCCTATGTTATATTATTATTATTAGTATTATATTATGGCGTACAACGACGAGACAAAGCCCCTCGGTGCCAGAAATAAAACTCGAGGGTCCTCGAAAACTACATTATAAGGCTCTAAAACCAACAGTTTCTGAAACATTCCCAGAAAACTAATTAAATTTAATTTAACAAACTAATGAAGGAATGCAAATCGGTAACCATGACAACATTATCTCAAGGGGTGGCATCCAACTTTCCATCTATTCCAGTAAGAAGCAATTTATTACATTTATTACATTTCTGTGAAAGTTTGCAAATATAAGGTTATCACGGAACCAACGTAGACTGTATAATTCATCAATGCAATTAAGGGGGTCAAGGGGTAACCTAGGATTTTTTCATGCAATTTTCACGTGCGACATATAGTGCAGAAGGTCTATTATATCTCCAAACAACAACATTATTTTCAAAAATTCCTGAATTGAATCAGCATTTTTTGCGGCTTTTAGGAATTTGGGCCATTTGAGACTAAAGAACCTGAATTTTCATGCACCACAAGCTTTTATAATTTATGAAAGAGGTCTTCCTGTGTATGGGGACCCAACACAACGTAGAGGGTCAGTTTTTATGTGACGTGTATTGCGTTTCATCTACAAGGCTTTCAATTCTATTTCATGTCAGGAAGTACACGTCAGGTGAATTTAGTTTGAGAGCACGTTTCAACTAATCTTTTTTTTTTTGTCGACATACGGGTTCATCGTAAGGATGATTTTCTTTGATACTGTGTGGTAGATATACCCATATTTGGATTTCTGGGTGATATGTTGTAGACAATAGTATTGTCTGTCTGTCTGTCTTTCTGTGTATCCTTATGTACGCCTATAACTCATGTTCGGATGCTTGGTGCATCGTAAAATTAGGTATGGTAAACATGAGTCAATACACCAATCATTTATAAAACTCTTCACCGTTCATTTCATACAGTAGAAGGGTGGATATAGGGAAAAACTTCTCAAAATACATGCTAAAATAGGCGAAATATAAAAATTATCCTAGAAGGACGACCAAAGCATATGTTGCACTTATCAATGTGAGACACAAAATTCGCGAGTCTATAAAGGGTCTCCGAAAACCACATTATAAGGCCCTTAAATTAACAGTGTGTGTGATATTCCCAGAAAACTAACTTCGTTTTGATAAACTTATGAAGGAATGACAAGCCGCTAACCATTGCAACAGTAGCTCAATTGATAATGTCAGGTGCGTCTCTAAAAGCAACAGTACTTAAAAGGGACGTAACACCAATAACATTATTATTATTATTATTATTATTATTATTATTATTATTATTATTATTATAATGTCTGGTGTTAACACCGAACACCGTTCGAAGAACGGGTACTTCTGCTAGTACTAATATATAAAAATGAGATGGTGTGTGTCTGTCTGTCTGTCTGTTACTCAATAACTCAAGAACCACTGGTCCGATTTAAATGAAATTTTGCATGGATGTAGCTGATTTACCAGGTTTACATATAGGATACTTTTCATTTCGAAATTTTGCACTATTAAAAAATGACGACCATTTTAGTGACGTCATTAGACCCTTTGGTTTCAAAATTTCATAATTCCATATCAAATAAAAAGAGAACGGTAGGAAATAGCAAACTTTTTATGGAACATGTGAGCTTTGAAATTTAATTTACTATCCGAAAGGTCCTTATCACTTTTCTTGTATCTCCAACAGTTAGCGAGTAAAACCGACATTTGTGACGTCACTACACCCTTTGGTTTCAAAATTACATAATTCCTTTTCAAATAAATAGAGAACGCTAAGAAATAGCGAACTTTTGATGGTATACATGAGCTTAAACATTTAATTTTCTATCCGAAAGGTTCTTATCACTTTTCGTATATCTCCAACGGTTAGCGAGTAAAACCAGAATCTGTGCAATAAAACACGGTCAACACCGAGCGGTGCAGTATATATCTCTATATGAAAATGAAAATTTGTGAGTATTTCTCTGAATTTCTGCGGAAATTTGAGTTTTTTAGACGTTTCAGACTGTTTTATGATGGATGCGCGCGAATTTTTTTTGTCTGTCTGTCTGTTTGTTTGTTTGTTTGTCTGTGGACAAATTAGTTCCCTTATAACTCGAGAACGGCTGGGTGTATCAACGTAAAATTTGGTACAGATATCCATCAGATGCACGACACTAATCATTCATGTAACTCTTCTCCGTAACTCTCATAAAAGGGGGCCTACCCCCTTAAAATATATGCTGAAATAGGCGTAGAAGGACGAGACAAAACTCATTTTCAGCCCCTCAATGTGAGAGACAAAACCCGGGTCCCCGAAAACCACATTTTAAGGACCGAAGACCAACCGTTTATGAGATATTCCCAGAAAACTAATTTAATTTAATAAACTACTGAACGAATGCAAGCCAGTACCCATGCCAACGGATTCTCAGAGGTCCATCTATTGCTGTAAGACGCAATGCAATTCCATTAATAACATTAGTGTGAAAGTTTGCAAACGGCTAGAAGGTTATCACGGAACCAAATTAAGCCGTAAAATTCATCAATACGTATAATGCGCTTAAGGGGATCAAGGAGTACTCTAGAATATTTTCACGCGATTTACACCTGCGGGTGTGGTACGGCAGGTCTATTATATTCCTATACCCATACTATTCATTCATTCATTCATTTATTTCGTATAGGCCATCTATGGATCGCGTCGTTCCAACCGTCTCCTACTGGCTTTGATGTTTGCCCTGTACGCCCGCATTTGTTCTCGGTGGACTTCCTTCCGTTCCTGGGTCCAAATCTTTCCCGTTTTCAGCTTCGGTTTTTCTTGGAAACCTTTACAAGCTTGAAGTTTCCCTTTGAGTGGGGCTCGCTCCTGAATATGTGTTGGTGTAATCCCTACTTCTTTCAGATCTTTATCCAGTTCAATGCACCAGGCCCATTTTGTTTCCCTCTCCTGAAAGGAAGTTATGTTGCGGTTGGTCAGTCTCGCTGGGCTCATTCGTTTCACATGCCCAAAAAATGGTAACCTTCTCTTCCGGATGACGTTGCTTATCTTCTGCACATGAGTATATAGGTCATGGTTATGCCGTCTTCTGTATTCCCCATTGTCTTTGATGGAACTCAATATCTTTCTCAAAATTTTCCTTTCTTTGGCCTCCAGTTTCTCGACCAAGCCTTTTTTTGTTCATCGCGAGGCATTCAGAAGCATGCAAGACCTCCGGACGGATGACACTGCAGTAATGTTTTAGTTTTGCGTTGAAGGATATTGACCTTTTCTTATAGATGCCCTTAGTTAAATGGTAGGCCATTTTCATTTTGCTCATACGTGATGTGAATGCTTCTTTCTCTGATAATATCCCTTCCCTGACCCGTCCTGAAAAGAAAAGTACATGGCCATTGGCTGAATTAAAAATAAAATAAAAATAGGTGTTATAATTTCTCCCTATATTATATTATTATTAGTATTATATTATGGCGTACAACGACGAGACAAATCCCCTCGGTGCCAAAAACAAAACTCGGGGGCCTTCAAGGATCCTCGAAAACTACATTATAAGGCTCTAAATCCAACAGTTTCTGAAATATTCCCAGAAAACTAATTTAATTTAATTTAACAAACTAATGAAGGAATGCAAATCGGTAACCATGAGAACATTATCTCAAGGGGTGGCATACAACTTTCCATCTATTTCTGTAAGAAGCAATGTCACTCCATTTATTACATTTCTGTGAAAGTTTGCAAATGGCTATAAGGTTATCACGGAACTAACGTAGACCGTATAATTCATCAATGCAATTAAGGGGGTGAAGGGGTACCCTAGAATTTTTTCATGCAATTTTCACGTTCGACATATAGTACAGAAGGTCTATTATATCTACAAACAGAAACATTATTTTCAAACATTCCTGAATTGAACCAGCATTTTTGCGGCTTTTAGGAATTTGGGCAATTTGAGGCTAAAGAACCTGAATTTTCATGCACCACAAGCCTTTATAATTTATGAAACGGGTCTTCCTGAGTATGGGCACCTAGCACAACGTAGAGGGTCAGTTTTTATGTAACGTGTATTGCGTTTCGTCTACAAGGCTTTCAATTGTATTTCACGTCAGGAAGTACACGTTAGGTGAATTTAGTCTGAGAGCACATTTTAACTTTTTTTTTGTCGACATACGGGTTCATCGTAAGGATGATTTTATTTGATAATGTGTGGTAGATATACCCATATTTGGATATCTGGGTGATATGTTCTAGACAATAGAATTGCCTGTCTGTCTTTCTGTGTATCTTTATGTACGCCTATACCTCGTGTTCGGATGCTTGGTGCATCGTAAAATTAGGTATGGTAACCATGAGAGTCAATACACCAATCATTTATAAAACTCTTGACCGTACTTTTCGTACAGTAGAAAGGTGGATATAGAGAAAAACATCTCAATATATGCTAAAATAAGCGAAATATAAAAATTATCCTAGAAGGACGACCAAAGCATATGTTGCGCTTCTCAATGTGAGACACAAAATTCGGGAATCTATAAAGGGTCTCCGAAAACTACATTTTAAGGGTCTTAAATTAACAGTGTGTATGATATTCCCAGTAAACTAACTTCGTTCTGATAAACTTGAAGGAATGACAAACCGCTAACCATTGCAACAGTAGCTCAATTGATAATGTCTGGTGTTAACAACGAACACCGTTCGAAGAACGGTACTTCTGCTAGTATATATATAAAAGAAAGTCGTGTTAGTTACACTATTTATAACTCAAGAATGGCTGAAACGATTTGGCTAAAAATTGGTGTGGAGGTTGCTTAGAACCGGGAGACGGACATAGGATACGTTTTATCCCGTGACGTGACATAAAACGTCAAAGAGAATACAAGCCACTATAAAACGCAACGCAAATGACAGCTAAGGAAAATCGTTTCCAGGCAACAGTAGCTCTTGACAAGACACGGCCGACTGGATGCGAGTTGCGCTCTCCACTACCGGTATAGAAAATGAGGCTCTTAACATGAAATCCCGTTAGTTACTCAACGTAATATGTCACTTCAGGTAAGGTTTCTGGCTGAGTAAATCCACCAATTGGTAGCGGACGAGTAGATTCAACAAATGAGCGACGACGGGCGAAGCGTTTCAACAATGTCCTGTATGCGTTCATATACTATTCGTCAGATAGCGATGAAACTTGGGTGAGATGCTGTGTATACTACAGGCAAGGTTTCTGGCTTAGTAAATCCACTTAACAATAGGTAGCGCGCGAGTAGATTCAACAAATGAGCGACGACGGTTGAAGCGTTTCAACAAAGTCCGTTGTGCGTTCACATTCCATTCGTCCGATAGCGATGAAACTTGGGTGAGAGGTTGTGTACACTAAAGGCAAGGTTTCTGGCTTAGTAAATCCAAGTTATAATAGGTAGCGCACGAGTAGATTCAACAAGATGTTCAGTAAAGAACATATAGCCTACTTTCTCCTAAATGCATAGGTATTGTTATAACTCTTTGTCCTTTTCAAGGAGTATGATTGAATGTTGGTTGTAGGAGCTTGTTGAAATACAACGTGCTAAAGGGATATTAAACATGAATATGAGGTGCCCTTTGCTAGTGCTACCTCTGTACCAAATTTCGTTCAATTCGGTTTCACCGTGTTTGAATTGATAGGGGGAATCGATTTGCACACATACTTGGCCACCATCTGCAATCTATTGGGCTGATGTTCTTGCAGTTTGGTCAGAAAATGTTTCCCACATAAAGATATGGTGTTGCAAAATTAGGTAGAGACTAGATTATTAGGTTGGTCGTAATTACATTTTAGCTTTTAACATTTGGGTGGCCGCGATTACGTTTCCATCAAGATAGCGGTGATATAAAACATGACACTGAGGTGCCCTTTGCTAGTGCTACCTCTATACCAAATTTCGTTCCATTTGGTTTCAGCGTGTTTGAATTAATAGGGGAATCGATTCTGACACAAAGATGGCCGCCATCCGCAAACTATTAGGCGAATGACCTATTAGATTTGTCAAAGGATGCTCCCTCCATAAAGGTATGTAGTTGCAAAATTTGGTAGAGATCGGATGATTAGGTTAATCGTAATTTGATTTAAGCTTTGAACATTCGTGTGGCCGCCATTACGTTTCAGTCAAGATGGCGGCGATATAAAACATGACACTGAGGTGCCCTTTGCTAGTACTACCTCTGTACCAAATTTCGTTCCATTCGGTTCCACCGTGTTCGAATTAATAGGGGGAATCAATTTTGACATAAAGAAGGCCTCCATCCTTAACTATTAGGTGAATGACCTATTAGATTGGTCAAAGGATGCTCCCTCCATAAAGGTATGTAGTTGCAAAATTTGGTAGAGATCGGATGATTAGGTTAATCGTAATTTGATTTAAGCTTTGAACATTTGTGTGGCCGCCATTACGTTTCCGTCAAGATGGCGGCGATATGAAACATGACACTGAGGTGCCTTTTGTTAGTACTACCTCTGTACCAAATTTCGTTCCATTCGGTTGCACCGTGTTCGAATTAATAGGGGGAATCGATTTTCACACAAAGATGGCCGCCATCCGCAAACTATTACGCTGATGACCTATTGGTTTGGTCGAAGGATGCTCCCCCCATAAAGGTATGTCGTTGCAAAATTGGTAGAGATCGGATGATTAGGTTAGTCGTAATTTGATTTAAGCTTTGAACATTTGTGTGGCCGCCATTACGTTTCCGTCAAGATGGCGGCGATATAAAACATGACACTGAGGTGTCCTT
The DNA here is from genome assembly GCA_946902985.2 of Meconema thalassinum. Taxonomy (NCBI): domain Eukaryota; kingdom Metazoa; phylum Arthropoda; class Insecta; order Orthoptera; family Tettigoniidae; genus Meconema; species Meconema thalassinum. Next base: position 146,762,278 of record OX336390.1, on the reverse strand, counting down.
TGCTAGTGCTACCTTTGTACCAAATTTCGTTCAATTCGCATTCACCGTGTTCGAATTGATAGGGGGGACAGACATTCAGAGTACACACACTCACACAGACACACAGACACACACACACAGAGACTCACACACACACATACACACAGACAGACACACTTTTTTTCGCCCTGTGTTGATCTCATAAGTCTACTTTCATTTTTTGCAAAAATCGAAAGTAGGCTAACAAATGGGCGACGACGCGCGAAGCGTTACAAAAAAGTACCGTTTGCGTTCATATACTATCCGTCTGATAGCGATGCAACTTGGGTGAGATGTTGTGTACACTTCAGGAAAGGTTTCTGGCTTACTAAATCCACTTTACAATAGGTATCGCACAAGTAGATTAAACAAATGAGCGACGACGCGCGAAGTGCTTCAAAATAGTACCGCATGCTTTCAAATACCATTCGTCCGATAGCGACTAAATTTGGGTGAGTTGTTGTGTACACTTCAGGGAAGGTTTCTGGCTTATTAAATCCACTTTACAATAGGTATCGCACAAGTAGATTCAACAAATGAGCGACGGCACGCGAATCGTTTATACGAAGTCCCGTATGCGTTCATATACCATTCATCCGATTGCTATGAAACTTTGGTGAATTGTTGTGCAAACTCCAGGAAAGGTTTCTGACTTAGTAAATCCTTTTTACAATAGGTAGCGCACGAGTAGATTCAACAAATATGTAACGGCGCGCGTATCGTTTAAAAAAGTTCCGTATGCGTTCATATACCATTCATGCGATTGCAATGAAATTTGGTGAAATGTTTTTTCCACTCCTGCGAAGATTTTTGATTTAGTAAATCCATTTTACAATATGGTAGCGCACGAGTAGATTCAACTAATGAGCGACAGCGTGTGAATCGTTTCAACCAAGTCCCGTATGCGTTCATATACCATTCATCCGATTGTGATAAAATATTTGGTGAGTTGAGTACAGTCCTGCGAAGGTGTATGAATTAGTAAATCCGTTTTTCAATGTGTGGCGCACAAGTAGGTTCAACAAATGAGTGACGGCGCGCGAATCGTTTTTTACAAAATCCCGTATGCGTTCATATGCCATTCTTTCGATTGCGATGAAACTTTGATGAGTTGTTGTGCACACGCCAGGGAAGGTATCTGAATTAGTAAATCCATTTTACAATAGGTAGCGTACGAGTGTATTCAACAAATGGGTGACGCCGCTCGAATCGTTTCAACAATGCCCCGTATGCGTTCATATGGCATTCATTTCATTGCGATGAAACTTTGGTGAGTTGTTGAGTACGCTCCCAGGATTTTTTGAGATAGTAAATCAATTTTACAATAGTATAGAGGTGGTTAACGCAAAAAGAAAAGAATATTGGGAATCAAAAAGCACTTCAACAAATAAAGTTACAACGCCAACACTTTCTTTGATTGGCATTGCAACGCATGCCGGGTACAGCTAGTGAACCATAAAGAAAAGGAAACAACAAAAAAAGAAGAGAAGACTCAAATTATATGGTCACCTATTTGAAATGGATAATAGGAGGTTGACTAGCAGAATTTTCAATATACTTGACCTAAATCCGCAAATAAGTGGTTCAGGGAGGTCAGGAATGATCTAGACCACATCCGGCCCGCGGACAGATTTTGTCCGGCCCGCGGAGAGCTAGCATACTTGAAAACTCCTTTTAGAGAACATATTTTTTATAGCAAATTAAATTTAGTTTACTGAAGTATTCTAATTTTATGTTGAATAATTATTAATATGACATCTACATTGATATGGTCATGGGCTAACTACTCATAACATTGTTGTAGGCTTATTGTTATTGTTTTTGTGATAAGTTGGATAAAGAAACACAGAATTGTAATGAGTAAAGACATGTATAACATGCAGACATATGAAATACTATTGAGATTTATGTAATTGAGATTTTCCACTGACAATAGTTTGTAGTTGTGGACTAATTTTACTTGTACCAATTATTAAAAGAGATTTAAGATGCTCATCAGTTAATTTAGATCTGTAAACATTTTTTGTGTACTTCATTTTGGAGAAGGTCTTCTCACACAAATAAGTAGTACCAAAAACAGAAAACAGCCCACGAGCAAATTTATGCAAATTATCAAATTGTGTCAGTGGAAGATTCTTATAAAATTCCAACAAAGATGAGTTTTGATATTTGTTCTTAATTATATCACTGCACTGTAGTTCAATCATTTCCATTTGAAGTTCCGGGGCTAGGGTTTCAATGTCAGTATCAAAAGGATCCTGAAAAATCTTAATTTGATTCGCAAAGGCATCGAAGTCCGAGAAACGAGTATCAAAATTTATTTTCAAAGCACTCAAAGTTTCGATTGCAAAATCGATAGGAAACTCAGTCTCAGTGGTGTGGCTGAATATTTCACATGTTTTAAAATGTGAAAAACATTTACTTCGTAGTTGTGATTGAAACAGTATCAATTTCTTCCTAAATGATTTGATATTAGTGTATAAATCAGGAAGATGCTGGTTTTCTCCTTGCAATCTCAAATTCAGTTCGTTCACATGTTTTGTCAAATCAACATAGAATGCTAACTTCCACAGCCATGCGTTGTTTTGTAATTCAGTAAGAGGGCGATGCTTTTCATTCAAAAAACTTTCGATCACTGCTCGAAGTTCAAAAAAGCGCTGAAGGACTTTCCCACAACTAAGCCAACGTACGGCAGTATGATAAGGTAAGTCATTTTCTGCAATCTCTTCAATAAATTGTCGGAATTGTCGGTGATTCAGCCCAAAAGATCTCATAAAATTAACAGTTGATATGACTGGTTTCAGAACTTCAGACATATCCAAACATTTTCCGCACAAAGACTGTTGATGAATGATACAATGTAAGACTAATGGTTTTGAACCACCGTCATTTTCTGCAGCCTTTGACACAAGAGCGACCACTCCTTTATCTTTCCCACTCATGTTTTTGCCTCCATCAGTTGTAATACATTTCAAGTTTTTCCATCGAAGGTTCTTTTGATTAATGGCCATTTCAACTCCTTTAAAAATATCTGTACCAGTAGTTGTGCCATGAATACTATACATATCAAGAAGTTCTTCATGCACTTCATAGCTTTTATCTACTCCTCGAATATAAATCAACACCTGAGCAGTATCTGACACATCCGTTGACTCATCCAAGGCCAAAGAAAACCACTCAACATCTCCATTTTTGTCGAACAGTTGAGAGGATATATTTGCAGCGATGTTTTCTACCCTTCGAGCCACAGTGTTTGCTGACATACTGACAGTTTTTAATAAATTTACCTTTTCAGGGCACATTTCTTCGGCTGCTGCAATTATGTATTCTTTGATCATTTCTCCATCGGTGAATGGTTTTCCACGTTTTGCAATTTCAAGAGCCACACGAAAGCTGGCACGAGTTGCAGCCTCTTGTTCGGTTTTGAGTTTTGTAAATGAAGATTGCTGCGATTTCAATCCGCGCTTCATAGCTTCGAATTTTTCTGTCCGCAAACTTCCTGTATATTTTGAGTAATTTTGAAAATGTTTTGTTTCATAATGACGTTTAATGTTATATTCCTTGAGAATGGCTATGCTTTCATTGCAAATCAAACATAGCGCCTTGTTACTGGACTCAATTACGAAATACTGAATGTTCCACACATCTTTGAATTTTCTGCATTCACTATCAATTTTTCGCTTCTTTTCCATACTACTAAATCACACACAAAAGCAACAATTCAAATCAAAATACTGTTACAAAGATGTCTTAAACTTAAACACGCACAAACACGTTTTAAGGAGGTACGCACTATTTTATTTCACAACAGTGTCATAGGAACTGACTTGTGGTTGCGCAACTAGCCTTCTTATATATTCCAATTACAGCCGTCTAGAAGTGAGTGGAAGACACCAGAACTCTCTCGAACCAACGAGATTACTCTGTACGTGCTATTAGCGCCATCTGTTAGCGATAGAAGGTACTACCTATTTCCGCTTGTGTCCACCAGATGTCGTGTCACGTTACTCCTCATGGCTCGTACTCTACGACTAAACTAGAAATTACAGATAATGACAAGAAAATTAATAATATGCAGTGTTGCCGTTTTGCGGACTTTAGTCCGATTTGCAGCCTTTTTTCAACGTTGCGTACTTTTTCGGACTTTTTTTTCATCAGTGGACTATTTCACTTTTTACCACCGGCAACAATGATAATATGGTTTTGGCCCTCGGAACTTACTGGAGTAATCAGTATGGCCCTAAGGCTGGAAAGTTTGGAGACCCCTGATCTAGACAATATGGGTATGAAGTGTGAAGACATCGCTAATAGAATCAAGTACTGACAGGAGGTCAATAACTTTAAGGGCTTTCATGAAGAAGGCAAGCTGAACAGCGGATGGACGGTGGAAACGGGACAGGCTGTCAGGGAAAGAATGCACCGACACTGGACTGTAATGAAGGCTTCTAATATTTTGTTTATTAATGCAGCCAATGGCCATATACCTTTCTTTTCAGGACGGGTCAGGGAAGGGATATTGGAAGGAAATCGGCCGTGGACTTATTGAAAGGAACCGTCCCGGCATTTGCCTGGTGGTGAAAATGGGAAACCACGAAAACCATTTTCAGAACGGCCGGAGTGGGATTTGAACCCACGCTCTCCCGATGCCAGCGAGGCACGAGGTAGCACGTTAGCGCAGCCGGTTAATGGAATTTGCATGAATGTGTAACAGTTGTTTGACGTGGTCTCTCATGGCCGCAAATAAAATTTAAAAATTACATAATAGGTTACAACTGTACATTATGGCTTCAGTGGCGTAGTCGGTGCATGCTGAACTGCTATACCCAAGATTGTGGGTTCAAACCCGGCTGAAATCGTCGGATTTTTAAGAGCGTTAAAATATTTCAGTAAGCCTTCCTTCGGAGGGGAAGTAAAGCCGGCGGGCTTGTTAAAAAACTTACCACTACAATTGGTAGTGAGTAGCCAAATTTGTCGGTTACAATTCGTTAGAAACGCTCTATCAAGTTCCAAAGTTCACCACTAGGTGTCAGTGGCATCTTTTAGCCAAAGTGGGAACTACTTGAAATTGAACTTGCCCAGTTTAATCCATCTTCATTCATTTCATCTCACCCACATGCGACGGTATTTGTAGCTCACTACATGGGTGTCCACATAGAAGCAGCTAAAAAATCTGGCGAGCCGATTACGTCCTCGGACACTCCCGGCATTAAAAGCCATACGCTAAATAAATAAGTAAATAAAATAAATAAACTGTATATTATAAAATTCATCATGTTTTTCAGTCATGCGACTGGTCTGCCTCCACAATGAGTCTTTTCACCAGTTTATAACAAAAGTAATAATAATTAGAGTTATTATGAAACCATGAACAGCATTACTTCTATAGAACGTGAGAAACAGACACATGGACTCGAATAACAAACAAATTACGAATACGTATCCAACTACAATCAATTTAGCTGCGTCTGTAGTTACATGTACCAAACCACTGTGTGCGTGTCTAATGTAGTTCCAATTGTCGTTTAGGGTTCTTGACAAGGACAAATCTTTTAAGACCGCTAAATTTGTGAATTTTACAGTGATAATTCTACTAATATTTTTTTTCAACTGCACGGAAACACTACGATCATGCAAGTGATGTACATCATGACGTATGCCTACCTAGCACAATCTCCTGCCAGTATCATCTAAGTCCCAATGGACTGGTCGTACGTCGGAAACAAGCAAGGGAAACTTGACTTAATCCGCAATATTAAGCGATTGACAGTATAATGATCCCCCGCTTATTATGGGAATGAGAGAAGGATAATCGATACGAGACATAATACCCCATCATGGTTGCAGTCTGCTTGGAATGGGAGTGTTACATTATGTACAATTACTTAAGTCCATTAGTACATAACAATAATTCAAACGCACTGATTACGGTAGCCTTTGAATAATCCATGAGAGTTGAAAGTTGTATTGTCTACCTGAAATTTCACCATTTTTATTTATTTATCGTATGGCTTTTAGTGCCGGAGGGTGCGAGGACATGTTCGGCTCGCCTGAGTCTGTAGCTGCTTCCAGCGGACACCCTAAAGGGCGAGCTACAAGTTCCGTTCAATTTCAAGTAGTTCCAACTTTCGCCACCAGATATCAATGATACCTAGTGGTGAACGTTGGAACTTAGATAGAGCGTTCTGACGAAATCTAACCTAACAAATTTTGCTTTACACAAGTTTAGTCTGTGAAAGGATCTTTTACATGCCAAAAATCTATGACATGGGACCGCCGGCTTTACTTCCCCTCCGAAGGAAGGCATACTGAAGGATTTTTAACGCTCTTAAAAAATCCGACGACTTCGGCCGGGTTTGAACCCGCTATCTTGGGCATAGCAGTTCAACATGCTACCGACTACGCCACCGAAGCCGCTTTAATACCATAATACAGTATAACACATTTAATAAGGAAAATACCGCACACAAATCACTGGATATATTAGGGGGAAAACTACCCATATGATTAAGTAAATTACACTATTAAATAATAAATTCCCGGTCCTAAGTTCAAAGATGGAGGTTATAAGCTCTGGAGTGATTCAGAAATATTATACTCCCACACTGAAATGATCTCAAGTGTAATCCGGAAACGGAGAATAACATTTTATGCCCACTTCCGCAGAATGCCAGTCAGTAGATTCTCCAACCGTCAATTATCGCACTTCGGTGGTTTAAAGGTGATGTCTCTTTGGCTGGTGGAAGTGGATAAAGACTTGTTCAAGTTTGAAATTTCTGAATTAGATATACTGCTCAAAACCCCATTGAAACAAAAACTCCGTCAGGTTCATCAAGAGGAAGTAAAACCCAGCGAGATATATGTTCACTCGGATGAATGGAACAGGTTCGAAACCTGGCGCAGTCAGCTGGCATTTGAGGGTGCGCAAATGCGAGGGAGCCGTGTCAGTACATTTACTGGCACGTTAAAGATCCCCTTCGGGGCAAATTTCCGGCACCCCGGCGTCTCTAAAAGCCAGGGTAGTTAAAAGGGACGTAAAACCAATAACATTATTATTAACTAGGATGAATGGAAGAATTCCCATTCCGAAAGGATGAAGGTATGGTGGGCTAACGAGAAGAAAAACAGTTGAGATGTCGCCGACCCTAGTGGCCACAACGATAAAAGGAAAAAATAAAAATTAAATTAAAAAACGAAGAATATCCTTTCAATTTAAGATACTTTTTCACCAAAATATTTAAATTAGATTCCCCCACCTCCAAATCTGCTTCAGTTTGAAAAGACCTTCATGAATATGTACTTTATTTTTCGAATATCGATGACTTCGTACAGGCCTGCGTACAACCTCCAGTACTCTACAGAGCTCCAATGTGTTCTCCTGCAGCATGTTGCACCCGTGTCAAGTGTGTGGAAGGTGTAGAATACCAGTAGCAGTGCCGCCTTTGATGATTCCCGTATTGGAGTGAGCTACTACTCGAACTATGGTACAGTGAGTCCAGGGATGTTCTCCTCAGCGCCTACATGCGTCTGCGAGAGCTATCTACAGCAGTTACGTTGGCAGGGCTGCCACTTGCATCATAACAAACAAACAGTAAACTTTGTACTCACCACAGCCATTCATAACAGATGCTGGAAGTGTTGTCCTCATGTTCGAAGACAGACATCAACACGTCTACACAAATATTGTCGAAAACTTTCACTAGAATTTCTTGCGGAACGGACTGCATATAATTAATGATATTCACTTTAAGTTCCTCAATCGTTTTTGGATTCGTTTTGTATACCTCAGAGCTCGTGTTTATTTACTTGGACTACACAGCATTATATCGGAGATTTCATTCAGATTTCGTTTGTTGAAAGCGTAGGCCTGCCTGTTCCCGGTACATCGTGAACTGAGCCAGTCACATGAAATTTACTTATCAAATCCCGAACGGTATCACGGGTTGTACACTTTGAATTAGGAAACCACGCCTGAAATCTTAATTTTACATATTCTGAAAACCGATCGCCTTCGCGCAAAACGTATTCCACAAAAAAAAACTCTCTCTTCAATAGTAAATATTACCGCCTGTATACTGTTGCACTCTTCCAATAATCTATCTGAACGCTCGCTTACTGCAATACACACTGAAGACATACACCAGGCTGTTCCAAATCCACGAGTTTTAGTATGCGTACACGCGAGTACTGGGGGTGATAGCCAATACGTCACTGGGCGAACGTCATAGCACAAGCCCATGCGCTTCCTGCCAGTCATGATGTATCCACCGCGAAGTGACGGCAGCCCCCCACAGCAGAGCTGTATTGCATGTTGCAGGTTTACCCACGCAAGGCGGCGAGTACTCCGCTGCTCACGGGCGAGTTGCTCGGCTGGAACAGCCTGATACACGCTCGCTTATTTTGACATCCTACAGCCCACACTCGCGGGAGTCCCCCTTTTAAGGACACAGTGCTGCCAACTAAACCGATAACGCAACCACTCACAGCTGCACGTAGCCACTGCGGAGAACATTCCCGAGCGCCCTGTATCTCGGAGATGCTCCCTTAGTTTTATGAATTGATTGAAATCACTAAGACTCATCTCGGAGATGCTCCCTTAGTTTTATGAAATGATCGAAATCATATCCGGTGAATAGAGTGGAAGATCCAGGACCTCATTCCTTCACCGTGCCTACTATTCCCTCCCAGGAGCAGCATTGCTAATCCGGGCATTCTCGAGCAAGGTTTCTGGTACTGCATTTACAGCCTGCAATGCACGGGAAACGTACCCATTTCCCAACGCATCCGCCCATTTTCTTTGTTATCAATTCCTCATACACACATGTCCCACTTAACATGTGACAATTGTTGCTTCATGGTGCGTAACATCTAGGTAACCTACCTCTCATCCCACTTTGTTGTTGATATTGTTTCATTTAGGAGTTTGGACATCGTGGTCATCACTCTGTGCACTTGGGTGCATTAGGGTTTCGTCAAATAAGATGTGTTACATGTTGTCTGAGTAACGTGCGTATTTGTAATTGAGGTTGGGATTGGGAAGGAGATGGCAGTGGCCTTATGTTAGGAATCAATTCGTATCTGGTCGAGCAGGCGTGTGGAAAACTCAAAAAACAAATTCTATGGTAACTGATGTAGGAATCGAATCCATCAGAATGTTGCATCGTGAGGAAAAGTGTACCACGTTCCAACCCTCAGACTAGATTTAAACTTCTTTCCAGAACCGGGAATGGAACCTAGACCTGGCAACGAAGAATGCTAGTAATTAAGCCATGAGATGATCGATGTCCCACATTACTGAAATTGTAGCATAATTACCCAAATTTATGAGGCCTAGCCTTCAAACCTAGCCATTGCAAAGAATTGTATAGAAGTTTCATAGATCATTCTAGCATTAATTTTAGATTTAATTTCTTTTTCTTTAAAAACACGAGCCTCAAATTTCGAGACGTACGTGAGGCGAGAAATTTTTCTTAAACAATGGGCCCCACAATTTAGACTACGCCTTCCTTTCTCTTATCGTCTGTTTCATTGCTTTACTAGACCTTGTCACTTAACGTCTGTATCCATACGTAGGGTGCATTGTTTTAACAAACCTCCTGCATTTGGTGAGCATGTTCAGGATTGAAGCTTGAATCCTCCTAGCATTTAATGCTTGTTTATCCACCTCTGCATTGGATATCCACGAGAACAACGTAATTTGTTGTCGGCCTCGTGAGTCGTGAGGCATTCCAATATCTTGTGAAATATGGAGATCTGGACAATCGCCGCCCACTTGTTGGAGACCTCAAGTAATGTGCTATTTCATTTAGTCTACAGTAAGGGCATAGTTTAGAATCAAATTGTAGTACAATATTATAAAGTTTGTTAATGAATGTTGATATTTTAATATTCATTATAACAAACGTTCTTATCAACAGGCAAGTATAGAACATAAATACTTTAATCATAAGGTATGGTGCAGGTTCTTCTTCGTTACCTAGCTGTAATGGCTTTAACACATCAAGGCTTTAACGCTCGTGAGCATAGCAAAGTGCATGCTTAAATGCGTTTAGCTTTCCTCCCCTTTATTTGCTGGCTACTTAGTCTGCATAATAAGCAATTTATTTACTAGTTTCAGTACCATGTAATGACTAGAAACTACGCGCCAGTAGAGGCGCAATTTGGTAACGATCATAAATAAGAATGATACTTCTTTCACTGCAGACTTTTAATTGTAAACACTAACGTTCTACCTTTCTCAAATTATATATTACGTGTAAACATGAGTTTAGTGCTTTTCAGTCGGTCAACACGAATGTACCCAAAAGAGATGGGTTATGCCCTAATCCTGAAATAAATTATATGAGATTAATAAATACACTAGGATGACCAGTTTCGATCGTCAAGGGATCTTCATCAGATCCATTACACTTAGGCTATAAAATCTATGTTTGAAAATACAAGAGAAAATATTTACAATATGTACAAATATTTAGTTGCAGTATTGGTACTGCAACTGTCGGTGTATGCTAAATGCAGTAGTAGAAGTCCATTAGTCCGGCATCCAACAGTTCGGAATGCCCGATAGTCCGGCATCGCTCCGGAAAATTGTAAAAATTTTGGTATTCTCTAAAAGTGTGTCTTTAAAGCAAATAAAAACGCTCGAGAGCTATTCGGAAGTTTTCGGGGTAGTTCGGGATCATCTGGAAGCGCTCGGTATTGTTCGGAAACAATTAGCGGCCGGCTAGTATCAGCTGTCACAACAAATACAGGTGCAGTGCAGCACAGTTAATCAATCACGAAGCGTCTTCGCCATTTTTTGTGCGTTGTTGTTTTGTGTCCTTTCACTAGCTACAGTGCTTCAGAAATTATTGATTTCCATATCATTAGAAATAAATTTTATACTAAACGCCAAAAGTCAAGAAAACAAAAAGACATTCGTGACTTTTTTAAATCTAAGTGAAATATGTTTTACAGTACGTGTACATACATTATATGAAATGTAAAATAAACTTTGTTGTACTGTATTTGCATACTGTATTTGTAGTTTTATTATGTATTAACCTAATTGTTCTTATAATTACGATTTATGTATGTAGTAAAAAAAACGAAGTACATTTGTTTTACGGCAAAGCCTACACTAAAAAGAAGGGGCACCTCCCGATAGACCGGAATTTTCGGTAGTCCAGCACCGAGCCGGTCCCGAACGTGCCGGATTATCGGACTTCTAGGTGAAATGCTAAATGGTGATATATACCGGAGTTTGTATATTTGGAGTGATTATATGGTTGTAAAAATTCAACTATGGTTAAACTGTAATATTACAGGCTACTAGGCCTACTTATTCGGTAGTCTTCCTCGCTGGAGCTACGCGCAGTTTCGTGTTCACTGTTATTCCAGGTGTGGTCGACTGAGATGGACTGTTATCTCAACGACACTGGTTTTTCCCTTTCACCCCCCTGTTCCTATGTGCTGTGCGGAGTCAGTGCGATGTGTTTATGTGGGGTGTTGCCAACCTAGATAAGATGTATGTTATTGAATGAGGTGGGTCTACAACTATTAAAGACCGGGGATAATTCCCCGCCACGCATGGACCATAAGCCATTCAAAATAAGCACTGCCCGGTCTTTTGGGGACGTCCCGGCACCTTTAATACTGCCGCAAATACGGGCCTTGGATTATTGAAGAAAAGAAGTACATCGTACACCTGATCCAGAAAGACTACCAGATAAGTAGTAGCCTGTAATATTACAGTTTAACCATAGTTGATTTTTACAACCATACAATCACTCCAAATATACAAACTCCGGATATCTATCACCATTTAGCATTTCACCCAACATCATATATACTGCATTTAGCATACACCGGCAGTTGCAGTACCAATATTGCAACTAAATAATTGTTTATATTGTAAATAATTTCTCTTGTATTTTCAAACATAGATTTGATAGCCTAAATGTAATGGATCTGATGATGATCGCTTGACGATCGAAACTGGTCATCCTAGTGTATTTATTAATCTTATGTAATTTATTTCAGGATTAGGGCATAACCCAGCTCTTTTGGGTACATTCGTGTTGACCGACTGAATAGCACTGAACTCTTGTTTACTAAGGCAACACTGAAAAAATGGCTTCAGACACCACAACGTGTTAACATATTAAAAATTAGTTATACTCATAAACATTTGTTAAAAGATAAGACAAGTAAACTTAATGTAGAAATTGTCATCGGTGTGGAGTAAAAAATTCCACCTTCCTCTCCTGGTCATGTTCTACTGTAGTTATCTTGCCATAAAGTTGTTCAATTTCAATACTTATAATGACGATCAGCAGGCCTACATAGCGGAAAAAATAAGACCGCCAGCGCCATCTTCTATTATATACTAGCAGAAGTGCCCGGCTACGCCCGGTGGATTTATTTGTTTTATGGATGATAATGAATACTACTACAGAATTGGCACATGATACTTAAACTATCAGAAAATAAATATTGTTAAATATAACTTTTTGTGGTGGTGGTGGTGGTAGTAGGGGGGATAAGCAGTACAGTATAATGGACGTAACATTTAGGTCATTTTCCCGTAATGATAATAATGATAATAATGAATAGGGAAACGGCTATTTACTAACTACAGCACTGACACATGTAATTTAAAAACAAATTTCTAAAAATGATTAAAAAGAGGAGTAAGTGAAATAAAAGACACTGCCTAGGGCCTATATCTCATTGTCTGTTAGAAATGTAGAGACCAATAGTGTCGTCTTTTGTCGCATATCGCCGTAGGAAAATAATCAGAACACTTTGGAAAACTTCGGCTGTCCTGAGCTCCACATAGCACTCAACGATAAGTTTCGGAATAAATTAGGGTAAATTTGAAGGCACCAACGCTTATTGCAGCTGATAACCTCAATGTATTGCACCAACACCATTGCACTTAGCCTAGGCTATACAGAGGCATAATATGTTCATAATGATAACTGTTTTTAGGGCCTAAGAAATCTGTATGCACTAATTACTCCCCATGACTGCTATTTATAAGCAGCGCAAGATTTAACTATTTCGCAATTCTGCACCAGAACACTGGTATGGGCGACGTGATGCAGCCCGAATTGCCAGTCAACAATAGACTTATTAAAATACTATTACAGTTACACTACTATGGACATGAATGTTTATAGGGCCTTAATACGTGGTTTTCAAATTCAGTTTGTTTGTTATTCTAAATGTGGGGAACGGACAGCGTTGTCCAAAATATCAAGTGGACAGTGTTACCAGCAGGCTTTCAAAGTGTATGTAAAATTAGGCGCAATTAGGAGGAACCATGTAGATTTGTGATAAATGGCCTAAATGCAGGGAATGGAGTGGTCTGTCCGAAATTTAAAGTGTACAGTGTCACCCGCAGGGTTCCAAAGGAAAAGTGTACAAAATGTGGTTCAGATCGGTGAAACGGTGTAGATTTGTGCCAAAGGACCTAAATGCTGGGAATGGAGTGGTCAGTCCGAAATTTCAAGCAGTCTTACTCGTCAGGTTCGAAAGGGTAAGTATGTGAAATTTGGTTCAGATCGGTGAAACGGTGTAGATTTGTGCCAAAGAGCCTAAATGCAGGGAATGGAGTGGTTTGTCCGAAATTTCATGCAGACAGTGATACTCGCATGGTTCCAAAGGGTAAATATACAAATTTTGGTTCAGATCGGTAAAATGGTGTAGATTTGTGCCAAATGTACTAAATGCAGGGAATGGAGTAGTCTGTCCGAAATTTCATGCAGACAGTGTTACTCGCAGGACTACAAAGGGTAAGTATACAAATTTTGGTTCAGATCGGTGAAACGGTGTAGATTTATGCCAAAGGGCCTAACTGCAGGGTATGGACTGGTCTGTCATAAATTTCATGCAGACAGTGTTACTTGCAGGGTTCCAAAGGGTAAGTATACACATTTTGGTTCAGATCAGTGAAACAGTGTAGATTTGTGACAAAGGGCCTAAATGCAGGGAATGGAGCGTTCTGTCCTAAATTTAACATAGCCTAAACTATTCCCCTTGAATCTGGCTATCATATACAAAAAGAATTTGTCGAATCCGACTGGTAGTTCCAGAGATTAGCGCGTTTAAACACACAAACACACAAACTCTTCAGCTTAATTATAGATGTATAGATTATTCTTCCTCTCAAATAATATAATCACGTCTGATATGATTCAAAAATGAAATTATCATGTATCAGTCTAAAATCATTACTTACTAGATGCTCTTTGTAATGGGTCGTAAAATTGTTAATGTAACTTTGTCGAATTCTGAAAACATATGCGATGTCAGAGGTGATTCACTGTAATAATGTTTTATTTATATCCAGAAAACCAATTACGTTATAAGATAGAAACTATTTCTATTTGTGTTTCAAATGAACAACAATCAAAATTTAGGTAGTTAAAAATCATCTGCACACATCAAACGTACCCCTACATTGAATACTACTCACTTGAAGGACTAACTTACCTAATAAATCATGCTATTTGTGACTGAATTCTGAGAATGCTAATTTTGTATTTCCAGTAAGCATTTCAAATTTGAAAATGGAGGTCCAGTATGATTTTGTCTTTGTAGTCTGGACTTCTTAATCATTGTGTAGTGATTCGAATTGTACACAAGTTACGCGATCAAATTTCATTTATACTTTCCTTTTATAATGGCTTATCCACTCACGTTCTGTCTTAACTCTTCGATTGTCTACGTTTTACAGTTGGTAGCACTGACAGGAGCAAATGAGTACACAATTTGCATGGCCATAAGTAATATGCCTAATACCCCCACACACAGCGCTATTAAAAGTCGGAGTAGCCATGCCAAATTTAGGGGAACAGGCAGAGAGGCTTAGTTATAAAACTTCTCAAAATTTCTCATGTGACTATTTTCGTCTTCTTCTTGATTGTGGGTAGGCGGTAAAAGAGCATTATGGTGACGGTACATGCAGAACGTATGTATAAGAATTTGAAAACGTAGTTAAGAAAGAAATTGTGTTATTAAATAGACTTCCTACACACTTGGGATTGATTATACGCATGAGCAAAAATGGCCAGTGATAACCACTTCGTACGCGTTGGAGTGAGGCACACCCAGTACCATAATAACAGATTCAGAACTTCACTCAGTGGAGTAAAATCACAGATACTGTTTGCAAGTTATGTTCATTTTAAAAGGGACGTTGAACCAATAACGCCATTATTTATATTAAAATATTGAATACAATTATATTTCAATCCCACATAAAGTTATTCCAACGCTTTGCTGTATATTTGTTTAACAAGGAAATACTGTTGTTTACACTGCTTCAACAGTTTGCAACTAATGTTTAATTAAAAAGTGGTGGCATTGTGGATACAATCCGGAAACATAATTTTATTATTAATGGTGGGTAAACCTATAGCTTAATAATTCGTATATGAACATCAGAGGTATGCAATTTAATTAAGCTTATGAAGAGTGCAATGAGAAAAGTTATATGGCAATGTGTACAGTATATTTGATAAAATGTAATGTGTACACATTTATACTACAGTAAATTTAATAAACTTAGATCTCAAATACATGTTCAATTATTTTCTTAAATAATGTTGTAAGGACGTCCATTTTTCCTAGACTTGCATATTCTAAATTTGATTTTTTTAGAGTTTATTATAATATTTTTTCATAGATAATAACCATTTTAGTACATAAGTATTTTATCTTAAAACAACCCTTGCTGATGAAGACCCCAATGATGGGTTGAAAGTACGTTTCATTAAACATTATAGTATAAACATGTGTCTCTCAGTAAATTCAAGTAGTGCATACGTTAATACGTCTATTAAACACATTTTCCGAAATGGTTAATATTTTTGCTTCATATTATACATATCACGAGTTTCAAGACAGAATTCAGTGCATTTGTGTGTGGTTTTTCTTTTTCTCGAGTTCATTTTCTTGCAGGATGTGGTTGGCTATTTTGAAAACGAATAATTCATTGTGTAACATATTGGTTACAGAGCTCAGCCTTTTTGGGTTGGAGGGTGGCGCCTTCTGAGAGTGCTCTTTGCGTCTCTGCGTGGCATGGCAGGTGGCCTTGCCTATGAAGTTAGATGTTTTGTATATTCCTTTTATATTTCCATTTTTAGATGCTATTTTGTTTTTATATATATCTTTGGCTGTTTTTGTTGGGTGTCCGTACTGGGGGATTTAATTATTAGTGAATATCTGTCCGGATTATCTTTGGAGATTGTTCCATGTTAGTATCTGTTGTGGGGTTAGATGAGAAAAAGACGTGTGTTGGTTTTGGATTATAAAAGTGGATTGCTTATATATCAAGAAAAAGCTGTATAGTGGGAATTATTGATGAATTAAATGAGTACCTGTGTTCCTATGGTGAGGTGCAGGTTCCTTTAAATTTTAATTGATGGTGATCTGAGTGATTGGCGGTTAATAGAGTAATGTCCATCGCATGTATCGGGTATGTGTGCTATATGTCTGCCCTGTTGTTAAAATGAAATGTCCCTTTTGAGAATAATCAACCACAACCCCGGTAAAGTGAGTATGAACGGTTACAATTGGCAACCCAACGTCGGGCACGAACAAGGGAAAGTAGAAAGAGAAATGGAGGAGGATATGACTCGGGATATGCTACTAATGCTGCTTAGCAAGTTCACAGGTATGGAAGAGTCTTTAGGATCAGTAAGAGAGTCTTTAAGTACAAAAATAGGAGAAGTTAGGCAGCAAGGAGAGTCTATGAAAGTGCAAATAGAATCCATAGGTAAGCAGGTAGAATCTGTAAAGGTGTACGTAAACGAAGCAATAAAGAAACAGGCTGAAGCAACCAATGCTAAGATTGACGAGTTAAGCAAAGAAGTACAAGAACATAAAACTGTGATGAGATATGGAATAGCGAAAAATAAGGATAGCGTGGATAGCCTTAAGGAGGAACAGGTGACATTGATGGAGAGGAATGAGAAGCTCAAGGAAGAGAGAGAACGATGTGAAGAAGAACAAGGTTATATGGATGAAGTGAATGAGCTATGTGTGATTAAGGAGCAGGGAAATTATCCGAGATGTGGGGGGCGTAAGAAAGCATGTGATTTGGAAGAAACTGAAGGAAAGGAGGCAGGTGAAAGAAAGGAAAAGGTAGAAGAGAAAGGAGAAACGGATAAGGAAGAAGGAGAAACAGAAGGGCGTGAGAAAGCAGGTGATATGGCAGAAACTGAAGAAGAGAAAGAAGAATCGGATAAAGTTGGTCATGAGGAGGGCAGTAGCAGTCAAGAAAAGGAGGCTAAAGATGAAGGTAAAAGTGCAAGAGAAGGTCATGGAGAAGACAACATACTGGAAGAAGATAAGGTGAAGAAGAAACACGGGAAAACAAAGTGGGAGAAGAGAAAGGAACTGTTGAGTAAGACAAGACAGACGAGGAAGAGGTGGAAAATGTGGAAAGGAAGAAGAGAGAAGTGGTTGAGAATGAAGACAAGGAGGACCAGGAGGATAGATAAAAGAATGAGTTGGAAAGCAAAGAGAAGGAGTAGGAAGAAGATGAGATGTCAGGTAAAGGAAGATAAGAGAGTGAAGGTTCAGACCAAAGGAAGAAGAAGAAGAAAGGAAAATATGATACTGAATAAGAAGAGACAGACCAAGAGAAGAAAAAGAAAGAAACATATGATACTGAATCAGAGGAGACAGACCAAAGGAAGAAGAAAAAGAGAGGTTTGGAATACAGGAGACGGGGAGGCAGGAGTCATCCTAGAAGACGACGAGGAGGAAGGCGTGGGAGATGCAATAATTACAGATGACGATGCAGGCGTGGAGGCAGGAGGAGAAAAATGTATTATTTTCATTTGTGTATGTTAATGTATGTGATCCTCACGTGCTTCTCACGTGAGAATCACATAGAGGGGCGATTGTAACATATTGGTTACAGAGCTCAGCCTTTTTGGGTTGGAGGGTGGCGCCTTCTGAGAGTGCTCTTTGCGTCTCTGCGTGGCATGGCAGGTGGCCTTGCCTATGAAGTTAGATGTTTTGTATATTCTTTTTATATTTCCATTTTTAGATGCTATTTTGTTTTTATATATATCTTTGGCTGTTTTTGTTGGGTGTCCGTACTGGGGGATTTAATTATTAGTGAATATCTGTCCGGATTATCTTTGGAGATTGTTCCATGTTAGTATCTGTTGTGGGGTTAGATGAGAAAAAGACGTGTGTTGGTTTTGGATTATAAAAGTGGATTGCTTATATATCAAGAAAAAGCTGTATAGTGGGAATTATTGATGAATTAAATGAGTACCTGTGTTCCTATGGTGAGGTGCAGGTTCCTTTAAATTTTAATTGATGGTGATCTGAGTGATTGGCGGTTAATAGAGTAATGTCCATCGCATGTATCGGGTATGTGTGCTATATGTCTGCCCTGTTGTTAAAATGAAATGTCCCTTTTGAGAATAATCAACCACAACCCCGGTATAATGAGAATGAACGGTTACAATTGAAATACCTTACTCCGAGTTTGGAGACTATTTATCCCATAATTTTATTATTTAAAGAGGCTATTTTATGAAGGATAACAGTGATTATACAGCAACCACATTGAACTAGTTTTAAAACATTGTGTGAGCTGTGACCTGTGATTGGTCCTGTCGGTAGGTTTTTGATGGCAAGGTAACACAGGAGGTGTTACCTCTGCGGCGGTGAGTGATGCTGAAAAGAACACAATGGGTGGGAAGGACAGTGTCCACACAGAATAGAGAGCCACTTGTAGGGATAACAATGGGAGGGTGTTAGTGATTTGTGTCGTGACAGGCCGTACGCGTCTAGCATGGAACACTCACTCCAATATGCTAATAGAGCCATCCTCCGTGTCACTAGTGCCAGTCTGCTAACCCTGTGGCCCAAGAACTACTGCCATCATGCTTCACTACCTCTTTCTCATACTATCATTCTTTCTGTTATGAAACTGAAACTTTAGAAGAAAGTAAGTTTACTCATCTCTTATCCAGCAGTATTTCTTCATTGAACCTGCAAACCACGATCTGACAATGCTCTTCTTTTCCATTAATTTCCTTGAGATTGTCTACATAACCTCAAGATAGCGGCTGGGCGAAATATTCCACCGAAATTCTATATCTCCGAAACTATTACTGATATCATCATGAAATTTTGTACGGTGATAAAGGGTACTACTAAAAGTTCAGCTATGGGACTTCCAAAATCCAGTAAAATACAAAACGAGCATAGCGGCTAAGCGAAGTTGAAACATTTTAATAGACTATTCTCGCGATTTAACCACCTGAGCACAATGAAATAAGTACATTCAATGTTTATACTCACTGTAATGCACTGGCATATAATTTAGTTCAATTGCTCACATAACGTCAAGATGGCGGCTGTGCGCAATTTTAAAATTAAGCTTTAATTTCTTGCGTATTAATCATGCAATGGAAGTGAACGTTTGGATAATGAACCTACGCAACAATCGTCATCAAATAGTATATAACTCAATGGTCTACATATATAAAAAATTAACATGGCGACCAACCGAAATATTTTGACGTTTCTCAATATCTATTGATCTATGATAGCAATTAAACTGAAATTTTGTATGTTGATAGAGGCAATTAACATAAGTAGGATATATCTGAAAATAGGCTGTTTATTTCTTCACGGAACTACTTGTTTTTCTTGTCGTCAGACTGTTTCGTTTTAAGGAAGTTGATATTTGATACTGTGTGGTTAAAATATCCATATTCGGCCATTTGGGTGATATGATGTAGTCAATAGTGTTAATTTGCCTCGTGGCCACTAGGTGCCGTTGCTCTCCTATAAAAATATGTTATATACACCTATCTAGAAATATATGAATGTTTGATTATTGAATTTTCAATTTTTTATAGGTGTATCGGGCTATTTATTTGTCGGATGCAATCAAAAAGTTATTTTGTCTGTCTGACTTACTATGAAGGCTATCTTTCTGTACACCTATAACTCATGTTCGGCCGGTAGGGGCATCGTAAAATTACTGTAGGTATGGTATCCATTAGAGGCAATACACCAATCATTTATACAAGGTGTATTTGATATGATGGAAGTCCATTACACTGGAGATAGAAGAGACTATTCTAAGCAAATATCTTCAAGAAATTTAGTCGTATCTTAATTAGTGTAGGTGGAATTAAAACACAAAAATCGTCGGTCAATGTCTTGGAGAAGGGTTTAGACTGCGTTCCCCTCAGCATCACAGCTGACTTCTCCCCGTCGCCCTCCCCTCCAACGCTAAGGAATGTTGACAAGAGTCTGAAGTCGAGTGACCTACTCGCCTTGTCTGCCAATGACATTGAAATACACAAACCAAGCCTATGAACAGCTATTTCACACATTCATGGGGAGTGGCTACATGACTAGTGATGGCGGATCTGTTTAGGATTTTGCCAGCTTCATGGACCATCCATAGAAAATAGAAACCCTACAGATTTGGTAAATTAATTTAAGGAACTGTTGATCTATCTTTGTGTGAAGATAGTGCAACAACTGTAATATAAATATTAATAATACTAATAATAGTAATAATAGTCTTTTAGACACACTAACTTCTTTTATCTTTCTTTTTGGTATGTCGAGTTGGCAGACTTTTATGTACGTAGGATTTCTTGTATGTGCTATGAAATCCATGGACATGATCGTATTAGATCCCATTCATTTACTACATGACTGAACGTAGATCGCACCCTCGGGAAGGTTAGCATTCTACCATCAGAACTACACATGCTGACTCTTCTTCTTATTATTAGCCTATTATTATTATTAGCCTATTATTATTATTATTATTATTAGTATTATACCGACAGCAGTGGCTATGCTCGCTAAAAGCGCAGCGTTAGGTCATGGGGCCAAGCACTCTGCTGACTCGGTAGACGCGTGGGTTCGAGCCCCACCGTCGGCCGTCCTTGAAATGGTTTTCCGTGGTTTCCCATTTTCAACACCAGGCAAATGCTGGGACGGTACCTTCTGACAGGCCACGGCCGATTCCTTCCACATCCTTGCCCAGTTTCATTCATCTTCATCCATTCCATCCATCATCCCGGCGCGCAGGTCGCCCACGGGCGTCGACTAGAAGACCTGCACTCGGCCTCTCAGGAGGTCACACGAAAAAAAAAAATAGTATTATTATTATTATCATCTACATGTTGTGCTAGTGTTTGGACAGATTACCATTACCGGCCGATGTGCAAGTCTGGGCGTGATGGCGCAGCGGTTCAGCTGTTGGCCTCTCGCCACGGCGGACCGGGTTTGATTCCCGGTCAATGCATGTGTGATTTATTCAAAGTGAAATGCCATGTCCTGTGGTTCGGATTCCACGTAAAACGGAGATCCCGTGGCTCATGATCACGATATTTACGGTCTAGTAAAACCACAAGCTTCCTTACTTCCCACTATCAACACAAGATGATTTCCCGTGGCATCCCACGATGCTCAAGTTGGGATGTCCCTTCATAAGACTACGGATGTTTACTTTCTTACCGCCGCGGTGTAGGCTTGCGCGTTTAATCGCGCACCAAGAAAGCAGCAAGTCTGGTGATTGGAGGTGCGAACTCAGCACCGACAGTGGCTCTCCTGAGTTTGGATTTCCCTGGATTCTTCCACGTGCTTTCCAAGCACATACCGGGATAGTATGATACTCGAAGTCCCGAGACACCAACCTCATTCACGACCCTAATAACTACAGCTACACATACTACTACAGTCACCACAGGAACACAGTTTATCAGACAAATTCAACACTCACCCAACTAAACGGGGCTGATAAACAAAGGCCCCAAGACCCTAAAATGAATTAACAACCATCACAACAAGCTTGAAAATCTCTTCCATCTTCATTGTTACCGAAAATATTTATATCCTGAACGTCCTAAACAATTAGAACCCTACTTAAAAATAAATAACGTTCAGTAAATACATAATTTCTTATAATTTGTTTAATAGTCTAATACTACTACTTTTTTTAACGAGGGAAGTGGAAAATTCTTGCATAAGACCTTGAGAAGGGTCCGCACTCCTCAAGAGTGTGGGATTCTTACCCACTAAAAAACCACACCCTGTCCTCTTGACAAAACCCATCCCGGGATCACTACCACTACTACTACTACTACTAATAATAATAATAGTATGTTAAAAGAAGACCCACGCATTAAGCTTAAGAAAGGGCAGAGACCAAAGGGGTCAGAAGCTGCTAAACAATTACAAAGTCAGAAAATGAAGGAGATATGGGCTAGGAAGAAGACTCTTAAGAACGTGAAACCAATCACAACTCATCAAGCTGAAAACCATTTTGGTTAACCTACGTAGTCCATAGTTGGCTCATTCGAAGAAAGATGAAGAATAAGTTGTTGGACACACTATTTTTATTTTTTTCGGGGATGTCGAGATTCCGGAATGTTGTGTTCACAGAGTTTTATGTACGTGCCATTACATCCATCGACATTCATAACATGACTAAGCCTAGATCGAACCCTCGAGAAGGATAGCACTATACTACCTGAGCTACACGGCCTCGCTATCATTTAATTATTAGCAGGGCTAGATTTGTGACGGTACGCACCGGTACGCCGTACCAAAACCTCTGATCGGGGGAAAAGTCGAATATATAACATAATTTTTAGAACTGTGGAACGTAAGTTGTAAGTCAAGGTCAACTTGGTTTTTGACTGGATAATTATTTCAGAAAACTGTATAGACAAAAATATAAAACAAGAAAAATGGATCAAGATAGTTACAATTTGAATTTTTAAAATTTAAATATTTGCTTCTAATAGCAAGATGTGTGTGTTTCCTTGGAAATGTATATACTTGTTGTAGACGTTTCATGACAAGCTCAGAAATTTGGTTGTTGGTGAACTTGAGTGTATTTTCAAACCAAATGTATTAAATTTTTTTAAATTACGTAAAAAAATTAAATTGAAATAATGTACATTGTTGGAATGGCAGCCTAGCTGGCCTACGTTAACATTTAATATAGGACAACGGCTATGGTAAGAAAAATGTCGCTACAGCAGTTTCAATTTAATTTACAATTGCAATCATAATTGGATTGCTATTTTGCGCACTGATTAATATTTGAAGGTGTTCAGAAATGCGTAAAAATATCGTCTTCAGAACTCTATATTTTAATATTACATAAAGCCCCCCTCACCCCACTGCCCGGTAGCCCACCCACCCGGTACCCCATAGTACTGGAACCTCTTTTTTTTTTACAAATCAAGCACTGATTATTAGTATTGTATTATACAGTACATAACTTATAGCACATTGCTGGTACATCACAACATATCTATGCGGGCTTCTGAGAACCAAAGTATAGTTACTGTACTGAAAAAGCCACTTCTAAGCTGGAAAGTCGAAATCGCTACCCAAGAACTTCCGGACAAGTCGGTTTGTTGAGAGAACTACACCTTCTGCGTTAGTTTCTACAGTTGAGTATCCAGATCCAGTTCTTTATGGCATTGGAGCAAGGTACTTGGGATCATGCCCGAACTTGAGACAATGATAGGAATGGTATTTACCCGTTCTACTGCCATTGCCTTTTGGTAGGGCTGACCAACTCGCTATATTTCCTTTATTGTTATTATTATTATTATTATAACACTGTATTATAACAATGTATTTGTATTTTATTTTCATTTTCGTGTATTTTCATACGTATGTACGTTGTTGATTGACCAATAAATCAATACCCTCCCTCTCCAGTTTATGGCCACCCCAGGGCTGGAGATGGGATGGGACAATTCACAATATGTACATGTGGTACCGTACTAGTATTAAATCTTGGAAGTAGTTTTCCATGGGTTCCCACTTCTACCCCAGGCAAATGCCGGGATGGTTCCTAACATAAGGCCACGGCCGCTTTCTTCCCAATAAACATAATCGCTGGCAGTGCAGCCCATGAAGGGCCTAGGCCTACCAAGCGACCACTGTCCAGCCATTTGGCCTGCAGATATTAGGGTGACGTTTGGTCAGTGCATCGGGTCCCCTCGACCATTAATCTTGATTTTCCTGACAGGGGCACTGCCTCCCTGTCAGACAGCTACTCAATTGCCCTCACGAGGCTTAGTGCACCCCGTTCCAGCCCACACGTCAGTTTCTAAAATCCCTGATGGAGCCGGGAATCGAGCCCAGGGCCTCCGGGTGAGAGGCAGTTGCGCTGCCCCAACACCACGGGGCCGGCGCCTTCCTCCGAATCCTCACCTGAATTACAAATACCCACATTACTACCGAAACCACAAAAACACAGGTTATCACACAAATTCTACCCATACCCAGCTACATGGGGCTAAATGACCAAAATCGCCAAGCCCCTCAAACTAAACATCAAGTATTTTACTTCCGTCTTAAATGCCTAGTTCTGAACAGACTACGGGATGTCAGAATTTTGTCACACCGTATTTCATTAAGTGAATGTTTTTAGTATTGTCAGAAACTAGTCAACAGAACGTCCGACACGGACGCCAATGATACACCAGGGCTGAGTATCGAAATTATTTTATACATGAACATCAATCAATGAATTCCACACTTAAAAAGTAGGCTACACAATACTACTGGTCCTAAAGTCCCAAGCCATTGCGTGCGTTGTCAACAACAACAACAACAACAACGGCAATACACATTTTCTTACGAGACGGTGCCGCTTATCCTCATAACAGCTGATAGCCTACCTCCCCTCAAGTCAACCGGTAAGGTCAATGCTCCGATTACGTAACAACTTCCCCTCCGCGTGTCGTCACATCTCGCTCCGCCTCGTTTCTCCAAGCCTGCCGCAACACTTTCAGCTTGATTAGTTTCTGAAAAAACTAAAAACATTGACTTTTAAATGATTGATTTTCAATTTCAAGATAGGTGACAATTTTGTTACCTAGGAAGCTTAGAATAGTCTCTTCTTTCACCAGTGTAACGGACTTCCATCATATCAATTACACCCTGTATAACTCTTCACCGAAATCCTCATCAGAAAGGGTGGATATAGGGGAAACATTTTCGTAATACTTGCTAAAATATGCGAAATATAACATTTATCCAAGAAGAACGACCAAAGCTTATTTTGAGCCCCTCAATTTAAAACACAAGCTCGGAAGCCTATAAAGAGTCTCCGAATCCTCATTTTAAGACCCTTAAATTAGCAGTGTCTGTGATATTCCCAGAAAACTTACTTCGCTGTAATAAACTGATGAAGGAATGACAAGCCCGTAATCATTGCAACAGAAGCTCAATTGATAACGTCTGGTTATTAATACCGAAAACTTTTGGAAGAACGGGTACTTCTGTTAGCTTTATATAATTCCAAAAACTATTGCTAATCTCTTGGCGTAACGGTAGGTCATATGTTTTCACACACAGGTTTTAGGTAATTATTACAGGAGTGTTGACCATTTTGAACGGTTTTGATATTGTGTCTATTAAGAGAGATATGTTTTTTGTTTCTATAAACATCCGCTTTTCCCAACTTCTTTGATCAATGGATGGTGCTATCAAAATACTTTACTAAACTAAATGTTTGGCCTTATTTGAAGAACGGTATGAACTTTGTATGGATTCGATATTTCCTATATTAAGAGAGTTATAGCGATATTTCACTTTTTCGAAAAAGGCCACAAATGTTCACCCCCTTTGTCTGATTTTGCCCATTAACGAAATCAACTGAGATCTCTCTCTATATATAACAAGTAGTTCCGTGAAGAACTATACAGCCTATTTTCATATATCCTACTCATGTTAATTGCCACTATCAACATACAAAATTTCAGTTTAATTGCTATAACAGATTCGTAGATATTGAGAACAGTCTAAATATTTCAGATTGTCGCCAGGTTGGATTTTGACTTTTGTACTATTACATTAATATTATTGTGTACGTGTTGTATTCAAATTTCAATAGCATGATTAGAACACAAGAAGTAAAAGCGAGATTTTGAAATTACGCACAGCAGCCATCTTGTGATTATGCAAACAATTGAAATAAATTAGATGCCAGTGGATCAACATTTGTATAAGCATTTAACGTGCAACGTTTCACGGCACTCGGATAGTTAATTCGCGAGAAACGTCCATTTAAATATTTATACTTCGCGTCGCCGCCATGCTGGATTTGTGCTCACCAGGTTACTGAAATCCTATAGGTGAACATATGTTCATAGTCTCTATGAACATTAAAAAAATTCAGTTTGGTTGCTGTAAAATATTCATAGATATTGAGAACCATCTAAATATTTCGGAAGCTCGCCATTTAGGATTGTTATATGTATAGGCCATAGAGTTATGTACCATTCAAGGACAATTATTGCCTAGGTTCATTATTCAAACTTTCACTTCGATCGCATGATTACGACACAAGAAACAAAAACTTAATTTTAAATTTTCGCACAGCCGCCATCTTGAGGTTATGTAAACAATTGAATTAAATTAGATGGCAGTGCATTCCAATCTGCAAAATCATTTACTGTAGCACATTTCACTGCGCTCAGAGAGTTAAATCACGAGAAAAGTCTATTAAAATATTTCAAATTCGCTTGGTCGCCATGTTCGTTTTGTACATAACAGGTTTATGAAATACACATAGGTTAACTTGTATCAGTACCCTTTATCACCGTACAAAATTGCAGGGTGATATCTGTAATAGTTTCGGAGATGTAGATTGTCAATGAAATATTTCGCACAGCCGCCATTTTAAGGTTATGTTAACAATGGAACTAAATTAGACTCCAGTGCATTACAATGTGTATAGACATTTGGTGTACCAAGTTTCATTACGTTTGCACAGTTAAATCGCGAGAAAAGACTATTTAAAAGTCTCAACTTCGCTTGACCGCCATGTTGGTTTTGTAGTCACCAGGTTTTTGAAAGTCTCATAGGTGAACTTCTAGTAGTACCCTTTATCACTGTACACAATTTCTGGGCGATATCGGCAATAGTTTCGGAGATATTGAATGCTAGTGAAATATTTCGCTCAGCCGCCATGTTGGATTGGTGAGATGTAACAAAATTTGAAGGGCACGGTCGAGGTCGCCGGGAATAGTGCTATGAACTTACAGAGTTTCATTGAAATCGCTCCAGCCGTTTAGATTTTATTAGGGGGCACACACATACACACACACACACACAAAATTGAAAATAGGCTAAAAATTAATGTTTGTCTGTTTTTTCTGAATTTCCACGGAAGTTTGAGTTATTAACGCGTTTCAGACTGGTTTATGACGGTTGCGCGCAAACGCAAAATTTTTGTCTGTCTGTCTGTGTGTCTGTCTGTCTGTTTGTCTGTCTGTGTACAACGTTGCACGCGTATCACTCGAAAACGGCTGAGTGGATCAACGTAAAATTTGGTACAGATGTCCATCAGAGGCACGAAAGTAATCATTGATGTAACTCTTCTCCAACCTCTCATAAAAGAGGAAAGGAAGGAAGATTGTAGTTTTACGTGACCGTGAATCTTGTGATTATGAGCCACGGGACATCATAAAAGTGGGCCTACCCCCTTAAAATGCATGCTGAAATGGGCGTAGAAAGACGAGACAAAGCTCATTTTCAGAGTCTCAATGTGAGAAACAAAACTCGGGAGCCCTACGGGCCCCGAAAACCACATGTTAAGGTCCTAAAACCAACAGTTTTTGAGATATACCCAAAAAACTAATTTCAATTATTAAGCTATTGAAGGAATGCAAGCCGGTTACCATGGCAACACAATCTCAGAAGTCCATCTATTTCTGTAAGACGCAATGCCATTCCATTTATTGCATTACTTTGAACGTTCGCAAACGGCTTTAAGGTTATCACGGAACCAACTTAAGCTGTAAAATTCATGAATACGTAGGCCTTTATGATGCGCTTAAGGGGGTCAAGGGGTACTCGTGAATTTTTTCACGTGATTTACACGGACGGGTATGGTACTAAAGGTCTATTATACCCTTATCCCTATATTATTAAATTATTATTATGTTTATTATTATATAATGACGTACAAGGACGAGACAAAACTCATTTTAAGCCCCTCGGTGGCTCGGAGGCTACTACGTTTTAAGGCTCTAAAACTACGTTTCTGAAATATTCCCAAAAAACGAATTTCATTTAGCAAACTAATAAATAGATGACGAGTACAGAAGAACACCAAATCAGGAGCTATATAAATGTACTGGGAAAATCACAGATGTAGCCAGAAAGAGACGTCTGGCTTTCTACGGCCATGTCTCATGGATGAACCCAACAAGACTAACCATATGGCTTCTCAACTACTGGAGGAATAGAAAGAGCTTGACACCGTCGCTAACAGTAGTTAACAAGGATATCCAAGAACTGAAGATAATGAAAAGCGATATTCGAAGCCGATCACATCTCAGAAAGATACTTAAAGAGAAGAGTTTTCAGGACAGACCACCCTGTAAGAAAACCGGCATCATCTGGACAAAAGAGAGAAAGGAGATACATAGCCAGATAATGCGCGAATATTGGTCAAACATCAAGTCCCTCGCCAAACTGAAAAGTTGAACGTCGTGGTCCTTAGCTGGCCCATCCGAAAGAAGAGGAAGGAGAACAAGAAGAAACTAATGAAGTAATGCAAGCCGGTAACCATGACAACAGTATCACAAGAGGTGACATCCAACTTTCCATGTATTTCTGTAAGAAGCAATGCCACTCAATTTATTACATTTCTGTGAAAGTTTTCAAATGGATATAAGGTTATTGTGGAATCAAACATAGACTGTTAAATTCAACAATGCGATTAAGGGGGTCAAGGGTTACCCTACAATTTTTACACGTGACTGACACGTACGATATGTTGTACAGAAGGTCTATTAAATCTCCAAACAGCAACATTATTTTCAAAAATTCCTGGATTGGAATAGTGATTTTGCAGCTTTTGGAAATTTGAGCCATTGGAGGCTAAAAATCCCGAATTTCCATGCACCACAAGCCTTTATAATTTATTAACGGGGTCTTCCTGGGGATGGGGACTTTCCTTAACGGTGAGGGTCAGTTTTAATTTGACATATATTGCGTTTCGTCTATGAGGTTTTCAATATTAATGTCACGTCAGGAAGTACACGCTAGGTGAATTTAGTTTGAGAGCACATTTTAAGTAATCATATTTTTGTCGACAAACGGGTTCATTGTAAAGATGATTTTGTTTGATACTGTGTGGTTGATATATCTTTATGTTAATGTACGCCTATAATTCATGTTCGGGTGTTTGGAGCATCGTAAAATTAGGTATTGTAACCATGAGTCAATACACCAATCATGTAGAATACTCTTGAACGTACTTCTCAGAGAAGGGTGGGTATAAGGAACAACTTTTCGAAATACATGCTAAAATAGGCGAAAAATATTAAATATCCTAGAAGGATGACAAAGCATATGTTGAGCTTCTCAAAGTGTGACACAAAACAAGGGAATCTATAAAGGGTCTCCGAAAACCACATTTTATGGCCCTTAAATAAACAGTGTCTGCGATATACCCAGAAAACTAACTTGGTTCTGATAAACTTATGAAGGACTGACACGCCCCCAACCACTTCAACCGTAGCTCAGATGATAACTTCTGGTTATTAATACCGAAGACCGTTCGAAGAGCGGGTACTTCTGCTAGTTTTGTGTATAAAGTTGAAACTAATTGGTGCAAAATTGCGGTAGTTATCGTGTCCACAAAATATAAATACATACATAAATTACATATAAAATTTTGAACTGACGGTGGTTTTGGGGTCTGGATGATGTGAAACGCGAAGATACGTCGACATTTTCTGGAAGTCGCAACAAGGTACCAATTGCAACAGGTAGCTTTCTAAGGAAATCTACCTAACAATCTAATCACTATCAACAAGTAGTTCCGTGAAGAACTATACAGCCTATTTTCATATATCCTACTCATGTTAATTGCCTCTATCAACATACATAATTTCAGTTTGAAGGTTGTGATAGATTCATAGATATTGAGAATCGCCTAATATTTCAGATGGTCCCCAGGTTGGATTTTTTATTTTTGTACTATTACATTAAGATTATTGTGTACGTGTGGTATTCAAACTTCAAACGCATGATTAGAACTCAAAAAGTAAAAACGAGATTTTAAAATTTCGCACAGCTGCTATCTTGTGAATATAGAAACATTGAAATAAATTAGATGCCAGTGGATTAACATTTGTATAAACATTTAACGTGAAACGTTTCACAGTACTCGGATAGTTAATTCGCGAGAAACGTCCATTTAAATATTTATAATTCGCGTCGCCGCCATGTGGGATTTGTGCTCACCAAGTTACTGAAAGTCCTATAGGTGAACATATGTTCATAGTCTCTATGAACATAAATAATTTCAGTTTGACTGCTGTAAAAGATTCATAGATACCGTATTGAGAACCGTATAAATATTTCGGATGCTCGCCATTTTGGATTGTTATATAATAATGATATTTATTGCAACCAATGGTCAAATACAATAATAATTAAAATTGCACACAATGAAGTCATGTACAGAATTCTGTTAATGTCACTGTTCTCTTGCTACAAACTTTTGCGTGATATCTTTCACACGACTTTCCACACAACTCACACCTACAGTTCTCGTCTGGGTTGTGGTATACCTTCTTGCAGCACAGCTTGAAATGAAAACCATGAACAGCGAAACGTGTCATGAAATGGCGAAGTTCCTCCACTCTGAGGTCATCATGGCATCTGTTTGGTAGAAATCCATTGGATTGTTATATGTATAGGCCATAGAGTTATGTACTATTCAAGGTCAATTATTGCCTAGGTTCATTATTCAAACTTTCACTTCGATCGCATGATTGCGACACAGGAAATTGAAACTTAATTTTAAAATTTCGCATAGCCGCCATCTTGAGGATATGCAAACAATTGAACTAAATTAGATGCCAGTGCATTGCAATATGTAAAATCATTTACTGTACCACATTTCACTGCGCTCAGAGAGTTAAATCACGTTAAAAGTCTATTAAAATACTTCAAATTCGCTTGGCCGCCATGTTCGTTTTGTACTTTACAAGTTTACAGATGCAAACTGTGAACATTTCAAATTGATACCTTGTAAAGATTGTGAGGAAATGTTCCTTATATGTGGGATGATTTAACATTGTAAACATAGGACGTTCTGGGTCTCGTTAACAATTAATATTATATCTTTCAGTCGGTCAACATAAAGATATTAACAGACCTACAGGACAGTAAGTTTAGCCGCTTATAGTAATAGGAGCTTCGTAGAAGCATATTATGCAGCCTAAACCCCTGATCGATCGGTAAATCCTCTGCTTTGGAAGTGTAGTGGGACGATTGAATTTAAAGGCGAAGAATTCGTGTGGTTAAAAATACAGCTTCCGCTCATGGAGCATATCGTCTCGCTACACACCATAAGCGGAGAAGTTACCGACACACCAAGAGTGCAGCCTGCACAAAGTTATCCCTAAAAGCTGTATTATTTAATAATAGCTAAACTTTCTTCGGCTTTTCCCAATCAATTGGGGTCACCGGAGCCAACCAGGCTCATTTTGGTTTTGGCCGGGGATTTAAGGCTGGATGCCCTTCCTGACGCCACGTGATTTTTCAGATGAAAATTCCACCCCGCTGTCACCGGGATTCGAACCCCGGCCTTCCGGGTGAAAGACGAGCAGCTAAGCCACTGTGCCATCACGCTCCCATTATTTAATAATAAATACCTTTTAAAATATAACGCCCATCAATACAACATTAAGAACTTCTATTAAAATTTCTGAATCTCTATTAAATCATTGGTACTTGTTTCAACATTTCATTGAGGTCTGGGCCGATAACCTAGATGTTAGGCCCCTTAAAACAACAATTATCATCATCATCATTGAGGTCTTCATTAGCCAAATAATGGCTTATATCTATTTCTTAAAACTAGTGTAACAATATTCATAAAATGAAATGAATATCCTTACAATTCGTAGCCTATTTTCATTTTATGAAAAAATAGGCTTATAATTTTATTAATGCAGCCAATGGCCATGTACTTTTCTTTTCAGGACGGGTCAGGGAAGGGATATTGGAAGGAAATCGGCCGTGGACCTATTGGAAGGAACCGTCCCGGCATTTGCCTGGTGGTGAAAATGGGAAACCACGAAAACCATTTTCAGGACGGCCGAGGTGGGATTCGAACCCACGCTCTCCCGATACCAGCGAGGCACGAGATAGCGCGTTAGCGCTCTCGGCCACCGCGGCTTATGAGATCACCTTTTGTCCGTGTGTGTGTGTGTGTGTGTGTGTGTCTGTGTGTGTGCTCCATCCCCCTTCCCCCTCTATCAACATCAGATCGGCTTGAGAGATTTCAATGAAGTTCGGTAAGATCATAGCACCATTTTGGCCGACCCCGACCGTGCCCTTCAAATTGTATTTTATCTCACCAATCCAACATGGCGGTTGTGCGAAATATATCACCAGCATTCAATGTCTCCGAAACTATTACCGATATTATCCTGAAATTTTGTACGGTGATAAAGGGCACCACTAAAAGTTCAGCTATGAGGCCTTAAAAATGCTGGTAACTACAAAACCAACATGGCGGCCAAGCAATGTTGAGACATTCAAATAGACTCTTCTCGCGATTTAACCATTCAATCGCAATTGGTACAGCAAATGTTTATACAAATTTTAATGCACTGGCATCTAATTTTGTTCAATTGTTTACATAACCTCAAGATGGTGGTTGTGCGAAATTTTAAAATTACCTTTTTATTTCTTGTGTCGCAATCATGCGACCGAAGTGATAGTTTGAATAATGAACCTACGGAATCATTTTCCTTTAATAGAACATAACTCTATGGCCTATACATATAACAATTCAAAATGGTGACTATCCGAAATATTTAAACGATTCTCAATATCTACGAATCGTTTACAGCAATCAAACTGAAATTTCTTATGCTCATAGAGGCTATGATCGTAAGTTCACTGATAGGACCTTCGATAACCTGGCAAGCACAAATTCAACATGGCGGCAACGCGAACAATAATTATTTAAATGGACGTTTCTTGCGATTTAACCATCCGAGTGCAGTGAAAAGTGATGCGGTAAATGCTGACTCGAGAACAACCTCTCAGTGGTTCAGACCTACTTTTCAGGCGGTTAACCTTTCTCCTCATCCATTATGTTTGAGTGAAATTCATTTCAGATATAAGAGGGCTTTGAACAACATTGTATTCCATTATTACTCAAAACGCAAGATATTTGTATATAAGACGTCATCAAAAAGTTTCTCTCTGAGGGCTTTTCTGCAGCGTATACGCAACGTACATGGATACCCAGGGCGTTTATTGCTGAACAAAAAGCACACCGGATGGCTGTTTGCCTGCAGTACCTGGACCATTTATATATTGAAGGCAACACAATCCTGTAGCGCAATTGTTGTACGTGACGAAAGCTGGTGCCATCACTGGGAACCTAAATCGAAGGCGTCGTCGATGCAGAGGTGTCATCCATTGTCCCAAGAGCCAACCATTTCATTTCATTTTCATTTCATATTTATTTATCAGTGGCGTACACTATATTTACAGTATACTGAAGGGAGTCTCTGAAAAGAGCAAAGCCCCACTTCGCATTCGGGATGCGTCAGAGCCCCCAATATATATATACACTGGGATATATTTACATATGTACACAAGATGGCAATTAGTGAGAATCGAGTAATGATTACATTATTTACAGTATATATTAGGGTGATGGGGAGAGCCTCCGTGGCTTAGGCGGCAGCACGCCGGCCTCTCACCGCTGGGTCCGTGGTTCAAATCCCGGTCACTCCATGTGAGATCTGTGCTGGACAAAACGGAGGCAGACAGGTTTTTCTCCGGGTACTCCGGTTTTCCCTGTCAATATTTCATTCCAGCAACACTCTCCACTAACATTTCATTCCATCTGTCATTCATTTAATCATTGCCCCAGAGGAGTGCGACAGGCTTCGGCAGCTGTCACATTTCATATCCTCGCCGCTAGATAGGGGCTTCATTCATTCCATTCCTGACCCGGTCGGAGACTGGAAGCAGGCCTTGGATTTCCATATTCATTAGGGTGATGGTAAATGCACATTTACATAGGATAGCGGAGGAACAACAAGAGAAGGGATCAAATAAACATTGCAAATAGAGATTCACGGGAAACACTAGCACAACAAAGAATCTGGGCATAATTTACGAAGAACAACCTACTTGTTGAACAAATGCCACGGCTTCCTCTTGAACTGTACGGCATTATTGTTGCTGGCCTTCAGGAAACATGGTAGGCTGTTCCATGCACAGACCGATCTATTAACGTACCAGTCGCTGGAAAGTTGATGCTCACCCTGTTCTTTCATTACCGGGGTTCATTGCTTATTGTTTCCAAGAAAACTGGTGTCTCCATCACTGGGGAACGTTACTGCGCAACACTTGAGGAATTACGGCGTGCAATTAAGGCAAAACGTTCGAGAACTGCGACAAGGAGTGCTGATGCTTCTTGATAACGCACGACCCCTTATCGCAAAGGTTGTAACGCAGAAGGTACGCAAACATAAGTGAGAGACACTGGAGGGTCCGCCCTATAGTCTTGATCTTTCCACATGTGATTACAGCGCCTTAGGTCTTTAGAAAAAGGCCTTGAAAGGTGGACGATTCTTGTATGACGAGGATGTGCAGCTGACGGTTATGAATTTCTTCACGCAGCCGGACACAGTGTTTTACCACACAGAGATGTTCAATCTGGAGCGTCGGTTGGAATGAGTTCCTCAATACCCACGGCTATTTCGCCTCACTGTCATGCTGATTCTGGACTGTACGGCTGTCCAACGGAAACTTTCTTATCACGTCACATGTACACCCTTTGTCTGAAAAGTTCGGTGAATGGGTCTATATTACGAACGGATTGTTGGCTTACCTGAAACAGCCGTTACTGTCCTTCGAAGTAATCCCCGTGGATGGTGATGCACTTTTCAGAACGACTGAACAAGTCATGGAAACTCCTGGTATAGTCTTCTTTAGGAATAGCCTTCAGTTTGGGTCGTCGAAACTCTAAATTGAAATCAAGAGAGAAGCGTGAATTTATGCAACCTGCCTTGCACACCTGATAGACGGGCGGCAGTGAAAAGGGTGAATATATGCAACCTTACCTGCACACCTGTTTGACGGGTGGCAGTGAGAAGGGTGAATGTTCCGTTGAATGGTCCTGAAAACCATTGTCACGGGTGACGAGACCTGGTGGCTGGGGTACGACCTCGAAAGCAAGCGTCAAAGTATGGAGTATCGGGGTCCAGGGTCGCCGAAAAACCCTCAAGGGCCAGAGGTTTTCGGACATTTCGGATATCCAACGTAATGTGACGAACCAGCTGCAGGCTATCCCTCAGGAAGACTATGCCAGGACTTGTACAGCCGTTCTAAGAGGTGCATAACCATCCACGGGGATTACTTCTCAGGATAGTAACAGCTGTTTCGGGTAAGGCAACAATCCGTTCGTAATATAGACCCATTCACCGAATTTTTCAGAGAGAGGGTGTATATTGTTTATTACGTATTATACTTGATACAATGAAGTGGGTATTTATGCATAATGGGGCTTCATAACCCAGTCTGGTGTGGGTGTACTCCACAGATATTGTGTGTTAACAGGGTGGACAGATGTTTCAAGTACAAACAGCTGCGAGCACTCGTTGGACAGCTAAACGCATTCACTTGACTTTCATTCGACAAGCATTTGAAACTGTTGATTAATTAATTTAGTGGAAGCAAATACACCTGAATGCACTGACTCATTATCA
Organism: Meconema thalassinum; assembly: GCA_946902985.2. Taxonomy (NCBI): domain Eukaryota; kingdom Metazoa; phylum Arthropoda; class Insecta; order Orthoptera; family Tettigoniidae; genus Meconema; species Meconema thalassinum. The sequence continues at coordinate 146,726,480 of OX336390.1, read as the reverse complement.
GTTAACCAACCATAATGGATGCTCGCTGGAGAATATATATAACCCACCGTAAGCTGCTTTTCAATGAATGGTGTAGCTTTTAGAATGATCACGTGTTTTGAATTGAGTTGGTCAGAGGATAGATTTTCTGAATTATCATTAGAGAGCGTATTTATGTAAGGAATATTTTGGCAAAATAATAAATTAGGTGTTAGAATATGAAATATGAACATTTTCATAAATTTAAGGCAAAAATATGAAAATACATGGTCGCTTAATCGACTAATATTAGGTTGGTTGGTTGGTTCCTCAGTTTAGGGGCTGCGACAACGCGGTCATGTAGCCCCGTTTACTTTGGGTGTGTGTAGAATCTGTCTGATAAACGGTGTTAATTGTGATGGCTGTATTAGTGTGTGTATCAGTTTTTAAATTAAGGACTACAACTTTGAATTTTTCAAATAGTTCCTACTTTTGCCGCCAAAGGCCACCATCAACGACTACTAGGCCTAGTTCAGAACTTAGCTACTAGACGCCACCACAATCAGCTCTTGGCAACGAACGGAGAAACCTAAGAGCGTTGTTTACATTGTTAACCTATACAATTTAGCTTCACACAGGTGTAATTAGTGGACGGTTCTTTAACATGCCATAAATCTATGACATGGGAACGCCGGCTTTACTTCCCCTCCGAAGGAAGGCTTACTGAGGGATTTTTAACGCTCTTAAAAATCCAACGGCTTCGGCCGGGTTTGAACCCGCTATCTTGGGCATAGAAGGTCAGCTTGCTACCAACTACGCCACCGAAGTCGCTGACTAATAATAGTAATGTTCTTTTATGCAGCACAACTAGCATTGTAATCAGGAAGGTCGATATTTTTCTGCTAGCATCCTGCATGGTACTAATGCACTGAAAGTATATCCTGCAAACGATACGGAACACTATATTTTCCCCCTCGAGGTGGTAAAGACTAATTCGAGGGATAAAATATAATAGTTTTCAGTATCGTTTGCGGAATATGCTTGCAGTGCATTAGTAAGTTACCGTACGGGATCCAAGCAGAGACATATGGACCTTCCTGACAACACGCGTTATTTTGGCTGCATATCACAATATCATTAGGAGCTGTCGATTCACCCGGTATATTCTTCTGTTTTGGTTCCAGTCATAATCTTCGTGATGATAATAATAAAATACAATCCGTCTTTAAAGAAATCTTGACTTAAAAATTAGATATAGGCGCAGCATTGTGGATCCATAGCATTAATTATATTTGACGTACTCCTGATCCAAAAACGAAACCGTTCATTGAGTTTATATGTAGAACCATTGCATGGTCGTTAAACATTCTTTTTTGTGGCATTGAAGGTATAATATCAAGTATCAATAAGGCAATACTAATAACCTGGCTTCAAAACTATCTATATGGAAGGTGTAGTTAAATACGGAGAGGCTGGGTTGTAGCTTAATCAGCATAGGACCATTTACGTGACTGAATATTTTTGAATCCTCAATTTAATGTACCAACATTGTAAGACTGTCACGAAGACTAGTTACAGGTTAGATTTTGGAGATAGTTTTACAGGCTCATTGTTCAGTTTTACGTAGAACATGGTATATTCTTCTTAGCATATGGGAAAGTAACAAAACAATAGAAGAAATATGAGAAAATATAAACATTTGCTACGAAAGATAACATCCAATTAAGAGTCGCTTCCTAACAAATCGGAATCCTAATCAATTCACTGAATAATTAATATTTAAAAAATGTAAGGAATTTTCTAACTATTTGACGTAGTTAGTGTTAAGTTATTAACCGAAAATGTGTTTGTACTGCATGATTTACACTGATCACAAGTAGTAATTCATTGTATTGAATGATGATTTTGGGACGGAAAGAAATATTGAATTCAATGTTCTTTCAGGAATGTCTATTTTACGCAAGATCTCCGTAGTCTCAAGAGGTATTGTGCGTCTTGAACCTGCGATATGATCTGTGACTTTCCATTGACTGACTTTGTATTTATGGCCTAAGTCTTTGCAACTAGAAGTATAACTTGCTCCTTTCACTTCACTGACATCACGTAGTCGATGTTCTTAGACCTCAAATAGGACAATGCGTTTAACAATAAGACCGGAATCTTTCTACGCGTTAATAACAATATCAGTTCTTCTTTTTGCTTCTTCATTAGAAATACACTTGTGAACATCTTTGTAATCATCGTTCCGTTACTGGACGTGATCCATCGTTGATTTGGGCTTAATACTAAGTATAGGACAATGCGTTTAACAATAAGACCGGAATCTTTCTACCCGTTAATAACAATATCAGTTCTTCTTTTTGCTTTTTCATTAGAAATACACTAGTGAACATCTTTGTATTCATCGTTCCGTTACTGGACGTGAATCCATCGTTGATTTGGGCTTAATACTAAGTATGACCCAAGCTTTTGTTCTAGAACGCTTTCAGTGATTCTCCACAACAATCAGAAATCGTTATAGGGTGTCAATGTTTTAGGTTATCCGCCTCCACTATCATTGGGATAGTGAACTATGCATTATGTGAAGCGCTTGAGGGAATTGAGAGCTCCCACAACATTATCTACTCGCTACAGTGGTACTAAAACTATATTATTGGCTTTCATGGCACAGTAATTAAACTTCATCAAATCTTTCGGCATGTCTAGTGAGGGGTATTGAAAATAATAACCCCTGCGTCAATATGGGCAGGACCTGCTGATGAGTCTAACTTTGTGCAACTAGATGAAACTCGACACCAGACAAGGCAGACACCTTGAATATTTGCTGGAGATGGCATCTTAATTTTTAACTGTCTTTCAACTTCATAAATCCTTCATATGAAGCAAGAACATAAACCATAATGGATAATGCATTAATTATACGTATTAACTCAGTTAATTAGATTTACTGATGACACCTGTTAATACTATTATAAATACTAGGTACGAATAAAGCTTCTGGTCTAGAACTATTTCAGTCATTCTCCACAATAATGAGAAATCGTTATTGGGTGACAGTGTTTCTACATTATCTGGGTCTCCACTCTCCTTTGAATTAATAATTAAACCTCATCTGCATGTTGTGATCAGAATATCAAACGAGTTATTTAGTTCAGCTTTTTAGTGTGAGCTCTTGGTTTGTAAATCCATTATAATTATATTAGGTGAAATATTTACTCCCGGCTTTATTCATTTTGGGTGGAGTGGATTAGAGAAAATACACATGTGCAGACAATAATTCTGCTTCATGGTAAACATGGAGTAGATTTTAGTCTGCCTTCACGGCTAAATTAGATGGACGAGATTGGTACACTAAATTCTCTTATTCAGCACTTCGTGCCCAAATTATTCTCTCAACAGTTTCCGCTACATCTCATCGGTCTGCGTATTTGCGTTTAATTGGAATTGACGTCGTTATAATTTATTTCATTATCTCGAGAGTTACATTACTTAAATGTATTTGGAAAATTTGTAGTAGTATTATAAATAGTATATATTGGCTCTATCTTCATGCTTCTGTCAGATTTTGTAACAAGAATAACAAAACAAGATCCTGAATTTTTTATTTTAATCGTTTTTCTCTTTTTTCTCAATAACTTAATAAATGCAGATGTCGATGTTGTAAATATGGCCTCAGCTACCGCGGCGTAGAACTTTTGTGTTGGAGCTATCTACACTCCAATTTCGACGTTCTGTTTACCTGGGAATAAAACCAGAATTATATTGGGTGACTTGCTGTTGATATTAACTTTGTCTTTTAATCACCAAATGTGATACGAAACATCTTTTACGAGATGACATCGTACGACTTGAAGTGCTGTGGATTTTTGAAAAGTCCAACATCCTTGGCCAGGAATCAAACCCGCGATATTACGATCATCAATCACACATTTTCAGTAATATAGATTGCTGCCGTCCCGTCAGAGATGGATAATTTGCATTTAAATGTAAATGTGAGTGGCATTGAAAATAAAGCGAGACGTTTGCCAGGAAAGTGTAATTAAAAATTAATGAGAGTTAATTAATTTTGTATTGTAAATGAGATACAAGAGATATTTTGAGAAGCGAAATGGCACGATTCAGGGTTTAGTGGACTTTTACCGCCATTCAACAATCCTGCGTATTTTGGGATCATGAAGGGGATACCCACCGAGGTTTCTGGTTGTTCTGCGACATTCGTTGGTGAAAGGCTCTCTTAGAATCGACTATTCCTCTCTCACAATGGCAAAAGTTATCAGGCAGGATACATTCAATTCAAATGTATGATGATCATGATGGTGTTTAGTAATCAAAACAGCAACGATATTTATATCACTGAAAGTGGACAGTAAACATTTAAATATAATTGTTATTTACCAGAGAAACAAAATCTAAAATTCATGAAAGTTATTTGACACATTTCATTTTGCAACAGCACATCGTGCCAAGTTTTATTTCGTTAGCAATTTAGAAAATAGAAAGCACATTCATTAGGATGCAGACTTCTTCTCTACTTGACGAGACATCCGCTAGCATATGTCACGTGATCAGCATTTAATTACCTTACAATATATCACTGAAGGTGAATGAGGAAAGCAACCTCATTATGAACACTGAATATAAATACTCTGGCTCCAAAACCATGCTATTGGCCTTTCTAAATTCTGGATTTGTATGTACTAAATTTAAGAGAATTTGCATGGGAATTCATACTTAAGATGGTTGAAATGTGCTCAAACAATTGATATATAACATTATCGATTTGAAAGAAATTTCTCTGTGTTGCCTCATACACCTGGATAACCAGTCTCAATCGCCAAGCGATCATCATCAGATCCATTACATTATAATAAACTACTGTATTTATTACCTTAAGTCAATATTTAGTACATTGAAACCGTAGCGGTTTCACTCACATTGAGACCTTCTTCAGCGTAACATACAACTTAATAAAATTGTTATCATAATAGAGGATACTATAAATATTTTTGTTCCAAAAGCTCACAGAGTAAAATAAAAAAAAAAACAGTTACAAAAATTTTGTTGATAAAGCACGAAAAGTCTTGATAAAACAGCGTTGAATTGAAGAGATGTGTATGTGAAAATATATATGCTGATAAGTTAGGTTATAAATGATGGTTGATGTGTATTTGCCAGGTAGAGAAATATTGTAGAGAGAACTTTAGAAATAGGTGTGACGAAGTTATTATGAAATGGTAAGAAATGTATTGGTTATGTAGTTGCCAAGAAACTAAATAACGTAGGCTCTTAAATCTATGTCTACAAGTATGGGTGATAGTAATTACTTTATGTACACTTATTTAGTTGCAGTAATAAATTAACATCACTAAGCAATAGTTAGTTATATGTGACTTTTTGTTAAGATACTGAAAGTGATGAATGATCTTCAAATATGCTTGCTTAGAGTGATTATATGATTGTTGTTAAATGGCCAGTTTAGAGTGGATTGTGAGCTTAGCTGCTTGAGTGATATGTGGTCCGGATGCGAGCAGCTACTCTCGTCACTACCTGCACTGAACTGTGATGAATTTACTGTGGTTGCGTATATTTTATCTTCCTAGGCTTTCCCTCCCGCATTCCCAACTGTCTGTGTTGATCGAATATTTTTACATACGTGTGCTGCCATGTCTAGAGCCTCATAATTTGGTGTATGTTACTGTAGACTGGACATCTTCTTCGACTATAAAAGGCATGTTTTCATTCTCGCCACGCAATATAGAGTAAAACATACAGAAAAAAATGACTGGTATAGAAACAGTGATAGTCAGACAACGAGAACAAAGCTACTGAAGATAAGATATTCTGTGTAGTCAAATTTAACATGATTGTATTCATACTCTGTCACAGTATACCACATCAGAGTTACAATATAGACCTGCATCTATGATTTCTGTTAACCACTTCAGTATTAAAGCCTTCCTAGCCTACATCATTGTTAAATTATTAATATTCTATAAGCCTTGCCAATATTCAATAAATCACGTGGAATTTAAAATTTCCTATTTGGTAATATTTTGGTATTACAGTAAACCACTTCACTGACCCAAAAATACGAAAAACGTAAATACAAATAGCGCTTAACCTTCAACCAGGCACACTAATAACGTCAGGAATAGTTAGTCTAACGAATTAACCAATGAAATATATGTTAATCTACATTATATCGACTAAATATAATACTAGAATTTAGCGTCTCCTGTTATGTTGTACTAATTAATCCCGGCTTCGCCCGGTGGATTTATTTGTTTTGTGGATGATAATGACTACTATTACAGAACTGGCACATGATACTTAAACTAACAGAAAAACATATTTTAAAAATATAACTTTTTGTGATGGTAGTGGTGGTGGTGGTTGTTGTAGTGTGGTTAAAAGTAGTACAGTATAATGGACATAATATTCAGGTAATTTTCCCGTAATAATAATAAAAATAATTATGAATCTGAAAACAGCTATTTACTAACTACAGCACTGACATATTTAATTTACAAACACATTTTAAAAAAATGATTAGAAAGAGAAGTGAAATAAAAGACACTGCCTTGGGCCTATATCGCATTGGCTGTTAGAAATGTGTTGTCTTTTGTCGCATAGCGCCGTAGAAAAATAATCAGAACACGTTGGAAAACTTCGGCTGTCCCGAGCTACTGAGGAAGCAATATTGTCATTTATCGCCACATAGCGCTCAATGATAAGGTTCGGAATAAATGAAGGTAAATATGAAAGCTCCAACGCTTATTGTGGCTGGTAACCTCAATGTACTGCACAAACACCCTTTCACTTATAAAGAGGTATAATATTTTCATGATGATAACTGTTTTAAGGGGCCTAAGACATCTTTTTGCACAAATTAATCCCCGTGACTGCAATTTATAAACAGCGCGAGATGCAACTATTTTCGCAATTCTGCACCAGAACACTGGTAGGGGCGACGTGATGCTGTCCGAATTGCCAGCCAACAATAGACTTATTAAAATATTCTTACAGTTACACTACTACGGACATGAATGGTTCTAGGGTGTTAATACGTGGTTTTCAAGTCCATTTTGTCTGTTATTCTAAATGTAGGGAATGGATAGCGTTGTCCAAAATATCAAGTGGACAGTGTTACCAGCAGGGTTTCAACGTGTATGTAAAATTTGGTGCAATTAGGAGAAACGGTGTAGATTTGTGATAAAGGGCCTAATTTAAAGTGGACAGTGTCACCCGCATGGTTCCAAAGGGTAAGTATACAAAATGTGGTTCAGATCGTGTAGATTTGTGCCAAAGGGCCTAAATACAGGAAATGGAGTGGTATGTCCAAAATTTCATGCAGACAGTGTTACTCGCAGGGTTCCAAAAGTTAAGTATATAAATTGTGGATGAGATCGTTGAAACGGTGTATATTTGTGATAAAGGGCCTGAAAGCAGGGAATGGAGTGGTCGGTCCGAAATTTCAAGCACACAGTGTTACATTTCGGGTTCCAAATGGTAAGTATGTAGAATTTGGTTCAGATCGGTGAAACGGTGTATATTTGTGCCAAAGGGCCTAAATACAGGAAATGGAGTGATCTGTCCGAAATTTCTTGTAAAAGTGTTACTCGCAGGTTTCCAAAGGGTAAGTATACAAATTTTGGTTCAGATCGGTGGAAAGGTGTAGATTTGTGACAAAGGGCCTAAATGCAGGGAATGGTCTGGTCTGTCATAAATTTCACGTAGACAGTATTACTCGCGGAGTTCCAAAGGGTTAGCATACACATTTTGGTTCAGATCGGTGAAACGGTGTGGATTTGTGACAAAGGGCCTAAATACAGGAAATGGAGTGGTATGTCCAAAATTTCATGCAGGCAGTGTTACTCGCAGGGTTCCAAAGGGTAAGTATACAAATTTTGGATCAGAACGGTGAAACGGTGTGGATTAGTGATAAAGGGCCTGAATGCAGGGAATGGAGTGGTCGGTCCGAAATTTCAAGCAGACAGTGTTACTCGTCCGGTTCCAAAGGGAAAGTATGAAAAATTTGGATCAGATCGGTGAAACAGTGTATATTTGTGCCAAAGGGCCTAAATACATGAAATGGAGCGGTATGTCCAAAATTTCATGCGGACAGTGTTACTCGCAGGATTCCAAAGGGTAAGTATACAAATTTCGGATCAGATCGGTGAAAAGGTGTAGATTTGTGCCAAAAGGCCTAAATGCAGGGAATGGAGTGGTCTTTCCGAAATTTCATGTAAACAGTGTTACTCGCAGGGTTCCAAAGGCTATGTATACACATTTCGGTTCAGATCGGTCAAGGTGTAGATTTGTACTGTACCCGTAATACCTACCAATACTTGTTGGAATCCCTCGATGACAGCCGGATCGTAGAACCTGAAAATCCCCGTCAATAAAAACCCCCTGGTTCTACCAACAGATCGAGGAGTAGAAGGGAGCAGATATCCTAACAGGTGGTATTAAGAAGAACCATAGCTGCATTAAAAATAAACTTGCTCGAAAAGGCACGAGATTTCTCCAAAAGGTTAATCTCTGAGGGTGGAGTACCCTAGCGATGGCCCTCTTAATACTACCTCCCATCACTTTACTAAAACAACACGCAATAAAATTTAAAATGGAAAGCAAAATTTATTCAAGAAAAGAACAGGACAAAAAGAAATGAATGCACTGTCGTTAAAACGACCCAAGAAAACGTTAAGAAAGGACTAATAAAAAAAATAACTGGACCACCTCAAAATTGAGTGTCCAGAATTGGAAACTCGTTCCAATTCGTCGCAAAATGATCTTACATAATCCTCGAGTAATTAGATTGGACAGTATAATTAACAACAAATAGAATCACCATAGTGATTTTATTTGTATTGCATTCTAATAAATTTTAATCACTAGGAAAGCTAGCAGTTATTTAGAACTTTGGCGTCAATTTACGCTATATACAATAAATTACAAAATGTATACAAGTTTAATTTAGGACACACTCTATTGTTCCTAAAATACTTACATTAAATACAATATTCGATTCTGTATGGTCATAGTAAATGGTAAATTCTCTTAATACTGGGTACATTCCGCCAAGCAGCCAAGCTAAGCTAGAAGTCTGCTCAAAATTATAATTCAAATAATGACTTAATTAATTATGGTCTTAATGTTTGTATAGGCATTGATTACGAGACTGCAGAAATATTAATTTATTTTATCATACAACTTCTCCGAGCATTGCTTTAGAATGGTCTATTATCAAGACAGAGGTATTTGTAAGACCTGATAAACAGCTGATAAAGTCAAAACGAACATCACAAAAATGAACCTCAAATGGTTCAAGAACACCGAACAGCTGATACAAGACTACGACTAGTCTAACAACGATTGGCACTTATTGGCTCAAAAGCACTTATTGGCACAATCCCAAAAATACAAACAGCTTCACTAATCATTACATCCAAAAGAATCAGCTGTATCACAAAAATCCTAATATGCAACACTGTGCTTCTAACTAAGGTTCTCATAACCTTGATATAGCTCGTTTATCATGCGAAAGTGTGGTATGCATAGCATCTAGCTGACCACAAAATTACCAAGGTCTTACAAAATGCCTCCGAAAGTGCTTGAAAACAAAACCTATACTATTGCACGTCGTTACTCAATACGAATCTTGCCTTACAAAAATCATTTTCATCATGTATATCATTATGCCCATAGATTAAAAGTCTATATTGCCTGGGATAAATTTATTCAGAAACTTGGGTGTTTTTCTAAATGCGGTGGTAATAAATCTCATACTATTGCGTCAAAAGCAATCATTTAACTTTATATTAATTAAAGCTCATGTCTAAGCATGATATCACAAAACTACAACTGTACCTCCAGAATGAGGTTATTCGAAAACGTTAAGATCAATGTCCCCCTAAATTGAGGTCGCCCCTGGCCCAGGTGAACTCGGAAGAATCAGTAGACCGTTCCTACACCATGAATGCAAACCAACATCAAAGGTTGGTCCAATGACAATTCATTAGGAAGGTGTACCAATACATCTCTGTACACCAAAGCTAAGTGCTTTCTCAAAGAAAAAGAAGAAAATATTGATCAAAACGATCCATACAGCAGGATCCGAAAACTTCCCAATATCAAATAGATGAGCGGAATGACTGAGATCCTCATCAATAAAACGAAGCGAAAAAGCAAAAATGCACATACTAAAGTGCACTAACCACTAGAAAAACAATCAGTGTCTGGACACTGTTAAACGAAGTCTCCTATAAAATTAATCTATACTTACACAACATATTGTAAATCTTCTCCTAACAGGCTTCTCGCAATGAAAATATACATATCAATTTAGAATACAACTACTAATTTACTGAAAGTTAAATGATGAATCTAAGTTTACACAAGGGATGCTTCCATGAAATTGGATCAAAATCCCGGAGATACATCACGTCAGCTTCGAAAGAGACATCGAAGCTATTCCTGTGTAAATCCATTTAATCCACAAAAAGTAACTCAGTACCTTAGCGTTGATTCTCGGAGCAGTGGAAATAGAAGGATATATAACTACCACGTTAGCCTCCACGCTAAAACATGGCAAAGTAATCTTCTTGGTTAAAGTCTCACCTCGAACCCCTGAACACGCCCCGTTCCACAGGTGTCGGGCCGGCCATGTGTTCCAACAGGCCTCGCCTAACACCACCCGCGTGCACTCGCGAAAGAAACGCCTTATACCAGAACAGTTTATCAGCATCACGAAGCTCGCAAGCGTTCTTAAACAACCACAAGGAAGTGCCATTGCAAGTGGACACATTTCCTGCCTAGAATATGCAGGCATTAGGTTGTGCGATATAACTTGCTGTCGCTAAGAATGTAGCTGCCCCATTATATTCAGTGTGACATAATCACAGCTATAAAGTCATTCTGAAACATCCCCTCCGACATCTGGTTTAATTACATGTCGGTCATGGTTATAATATCCACTTGGGGTAAAGTCTGAATACTGCCAAGCGTTATTATAATAGTAACACACTGCCGTAATCCGTGAAAATATGTGAGTATCTTACCCACTGGCCACATGAACCCCGGACGATGCAGAACGTGCGTGCACGGTGAAGTTCATTTACAGGATTATTATGTTATAAATGTCTACGCTGCATTTGGGTCTTAGAAAGCATTTTAGACTCCATTGCCCGTGGCCTTTCGCTGCTAAGAAGCAGATACATGTTACACACGCATTATCGTCTTCACTAGCGAACACTCACACGCCACGGACTGTTGAAATTTATAGTAGTTATGGCTTCGGTGTCGTCTGTTACAAGCCTGAACTAAGAGTAGTCTCTCACCTTCCACTGCACGCTGCCGTGCTCGATACGAGACTATCCTCGAGCACGCCACGTCATACCCACATATCGATATATCGTTGTAGCGTGGGTTATACACTTTTAATTACTTGATTTCACTTAATATAAGCAAATCCACAAATGAAATAGATTTCTGCTATTGAAATGCGTATTCTAACATCTCCAGTTCTTCATTTTAGGCACTTATTTTCTTATAAGCAGTATATGATCTTCTCAGGTTGATGTCGATGTATGACATTACGTAATTTACTATATTATTGATTGGCTACATCTTCGTCTCTGCTTCGGAGCTGTTCGTGAGCTATCATCTGGAACCGAAAGGAAAATACCCCAGCTTTCACATCTGTGGCGTGAATCCAGGAATGCGAACTGGGCTACATCACGCTGCATAAACAACAGAGTACTGAACTCTTAAAGCCAAAATAAACGGTACAGTACGAAAGGGCCTAAATGCAGGGAATGGACTGGTCTGTCATAAATTTCACCTATACGGTGTTACTCGCAGGGTTCCATAGGGCTAGTATTCAAATTTTGGTTGAGGTCGGTGAAACCGTGTACGTATCACTAACCATAACGCCAGCGCATGCGGATAGAGCAGTTCGGGAGCGCTTGTTCTAGCGACTTACTGAATAAAAATTAATTTTTAAGGTTACCTCAGAGGTGTAGCCTAATGCTACACAGCTTAAACTATTCTTCTTGAATCTGGCTATCATATTAAAAAAAAAATTTCGAATCGGACCGGTAGTACCAGAGATTAGTGCGTTTAAACCCACAAACACGCAAACTCTTCAGCTTTATTATATTAGTACAAGCTGACCCGGCAGACGTTGTCCTGCCAATCAAAGAAAGTGTTGTAACTTTGTTTCTTGAAGTGCTTTTGGATACACAATATTTTTTTTTCAATTTCTGTTAACTGCCTCTAAACTATCGTGAATTGAATTAACTAATTTAGAAACATTCATTGGAGCATGCACAACAACTCTCCAAAGTTTCATCGCAAACGGATAAATGGCATTTAACGCATACGGGAATTGGTTTAAATGATTCGTGCCCTGTCACTCATTTATTGAATCTACTCGTGCTCTACCAACTGTGAAATGGATTTACTAAGTTAGAAAGCTTCACGTAAGTGTACACAACAACTCATCAAAGTTTCATCGCAATCGATGAATAGTATATGAACGCATACAGGATTTTGTTGGAACGCTTCGCGCGTCGTCACTCATTTGTTACATCTACTCGTGCGCTACCAATATTGTAAAATGGATTTACCAAGTTGAACACCTTCCCTGGCGTGTACACAACAACTCATCAAAGTTTCATCGGAATCGGATGAATGACATATGAACGCATAAGTGATTTTCTTTAAACGATTCGCGTGCCGTCACTCATTTGTTGAATCTACTCATGCGCTACCTATTGTAAAATAGATTTACTAAGCCTGAAACCTTCTCTGGCGTGTACTCAATGATTCACCAAGGTTTGATCGCAATCGGTTGAATGATATATGACCGCATAAGGGACATTGTGGAAACAATTCGCGCGCCGTCGCTCATTTGTTGAATCTACTCGTGCGCTACTTATTAAAAACTGGATTTACTAAGACAGAAACATTTCCTTGAGTGTACACAACAATTCACCAAAGTTTCATCGCAATCGGATAAATGGTATATGGACGCATACGGTACTTTGTTGAAATGATTCGCGTGCCGTCACACTTTTGTTGAATCTACTCGTGCGCTACCTATTGTAAAATGGATTTATTAAGCCAGAAACCTTCCATAGTGTGTAAACAACATCTCACCCAAGTTTCATCGCTATCGGACGAATGGTATTTGAACGTATACGGGACTTGGTTGAAACGCTTCGCACGTCGCTGCTCATTTGTTGAATCTTTCGTGCGCAACCTCCTGTGAAATGGATTACTAAGTTAGAAGCCTTCACTTAAGTGTACACAACAACTCATCAAAGTTTCATCTCAATCTATGAATGGAATATAAACTTATACGGTACGGGATTTTGTTGATACGCTTCGCGCGTCGTCACTCATTTGTTGAATCGAGTCGTGCGCTACCTAATGTGAAATTGATTTACTAAGCCAGAAGCCTTCCCTGGAGTGTACACAACATCTCACCCAAGTTTCATCGCTATCGGACGAATGGTATTTGAACGCATACGGGACCTTTTTGAAACGCTTCGCGCGTCGTCGCTCATTTGTTGAATCTATTCGTGCGCTATCTATTGTAAAATGGATTTACTAAGCCAAACACATTCCCTGGAGCTCACTCAACATATCACCCAAGTTTCATGGCAATCGGATGAATGGTATATGAACGCATACGGGACTTTGAAACGCTCTAACGTGCAGAGACAAATAGTAGAATTCGACATCACTGCCACCTTTGGTATAAAACAAAACTTTTCGCCACGGGCGGAGTGTACGTAATGGCGGTAGTTGCACAGGTTGCGACCAGGTGGCTCTAACGTGCAGAGACAAACCGACCAAAGACATCAGCTTTCACGAAGGCCAAGGCTAGTGGTTTCCATGACGACTGTTTTTGACTGTATATTGTGGTTCTAAAATTGTGTGTAAATTGTGGTTCAAAAATTGTGTTCATTCCACCTACCGGGTCAGATTGTGAATCTAAACCATACATGGACCCACCCTAATATACATACCAAATTCCATCAAAATCGGTTCAGTCGTTTAGGAGTAGTTCAGTCACATACACACGCGTCGAAGAATTATATATATAAAGATATATTTGTAAGGTTAAGAAACAACATAATCGAATTTAAATGATAAAATGTTATTTTTTTCTTATAACTGAAAATGAATTAGCCTACTTACAATGATCGGATTAAAAACCTGTAAGCTTATTACACATAAACTACACTATTGAGATATAAAGAAGCCGCAGATAGATAAAATAATCTCACTGTAACTGACATATCAAAAATAATAACCTACATATTCCAAATCAGTTTGGTGTTGAAAAGTTGGAGAAAGGTTGAAATCCCTAACATTTGCGCAATCAATCTTGTAGATGAATCAGTTCACCAAGGTGCATCGAAGGGCTCTGAAACAAGGACGGCCTCACCTTCACGTAAGCCTAGGGTGGAAAGAGAATTCCCACTTAATCACACAGATTATGTACTCTCGATGGAAGGTTAAACAAGAATAAGAACACTATACAAATAAAATTGATGTCACATAGAAAAACATAATACTCAAGGGCAATGTCTTGTAACACTCATGAATTCGTTGAAATTACCCAGGTGGGACCCAGTAGCAGACACTTAAACACTTGAGCGTGAAAGGCAATATGTCATGATTACTATACTGTATATAAGGGAGACTTTCCTTATTTCACACTATCCCTAATTTCAGAACAACATATCGCGTTCTTGGTAGAACGTCGCTGTTTGACGGTGTATCTGACGAGGAGTTTCAGTACCTAGAATAATTGTCTTTGCTTGTCGAAACAAATTTACTACGAAATTAGGCAAGTTTAAGTAAGGTTTGAAAATGTAACCACATTAGGGTTTCAAATACAAAGCTTTGTGAGCCAATGCATTTCGACATTTACACCATTGCGGCCACGTTCCAATCCCGGCACGGTTTCAAGTTTCAGATGGAGAGGCGCTGTCGCGGTACCGTAACCTTTGTAATGATATACAGTGGAAATATCATTGATCGCCAAGATGACACACAGGGTCTATGCCTAAACCTATTTCTATGTTTCAAAATGATCAATTAATTATTATTTCTGTAGAATTTTATGGCCATTTCCAACGTTTCAGTATGTAAAAGCTCTTATATAATGTTTCCAGCAATGAGATCAAGCGGTCACAAGATTTTAACTATCAAATTGAAGATATTTGTGCTGCCACCTACAACCGGAAAATCTAAATACTTGTAAATTTAGCAGGTAGTTAGTTTTGTTGCTAAGACCATCTGAAAAATTCACCAGAAATGATATTTTCTTAAATGTCTCTCATCTGACACATTTGACTTTTAGAATGGTTTAGTGCATTTCTGGTCTAAATTTACTGTCAATTTTTACATTAATTCTTTCAAGTGGTTTCGTTATATGGGCCGTTCAGTGTAACTCTTCTCGGAAAACAGCAAAATCTAACCTTACAGGCCGAAAGATACAATGCTAACTTCCAGTGCTTCGCACACACTGGCCCTGAGCTACGCCTCCTTGCCATAAGCCAACTTTCCACCACTTGGGCTTTTAACGGCTCATATTGAAGATAGGCGTAAATTGTAGGATTTGATGACGTTTTCGAAAACGCGAAAGCATTGGCATGAACATACACATACACAAACACTTACATCTCATAAACTTATATTTCATATGATGAAAGAATGCTTAATGATAAATAAAGAATAAAGTGGTGTTCTGGATGATGGAGATAACATGATCGAAGAATTTGCGAGTAATCAAAATTTAATGTTTTTCAGTCGGTCTGCACGATTGTACCCAATTGTAATGGGTGGTTCCCTAACTCTGAGAAACATGCACACGAGATTAATAAATCTCATTAATAAATCTAATGTATTTTTTTTCAGGATTAGGGAACCACCCATTGCGATTGGTTACAATAGTGTTAACCGACTGAAAAACATTAAATCTCTATTACTAAGGCAACGCTGAAAAATGGCTTCCAATATGATAAAATTTACGAGTATGTTATCACTATCGACTTCATGTTGCCTTTCACCTGGACAAAATTGTTAGCCTATAGCTTATACTATTCTCCGCCAGCGGGTGAGGTAAATGGAAGAAATGAATCTTAAAGTTCCACTCGTCTTTATAATATTACCCGCAGCTTCGCTCGCGATCAAGACAATGGGGACGATGCCTTATTGCCGATAATTGGTCTATTCTAATACAGAAATCGCGGCTCCAGGTGGGTCCATTCTGATTCTGAATATTCTGATACATACAGGATATTGATATGAGCAGCAAAGTGGGAATTTTATAGAGTTGTGAAAGTCTGCAGGGTACGATGTTACATTATGTGAACACATTTGAAAATTACGTTTTTGGTTTTGCCATCTTCTGCTGAGACATAACGATTTTGTTGTCCGGATAATCGCGAGCACGCCACATACAGTCGCGCGTGGGAAAAAATGGTTTTGTCTAAATGTACACCAGCTGCTGTTAAATGTGTGTCATTGCGCTTTGTTAATAGAAATTGCGAATATTGTTTGAAGAGGGAGCTGCACTCTTATACAGTGGAATGGCAAATCTGTCGGAATATGGGGAATTAAAAGTATTTTTCCTTAAGCTATTCTGGTGTAATTTTGCCACACTTATTGATGATTTGAACGTCAAAATGTCGCTATTAGGCCTAATAGACCTATAGTAAAATATCTCTCACCTTGGCCGCTGATGTACATTATGCAGTCTCTTCCCGCATTACATAACAGGGATTGAAATCTCCAACAACCCTTTTGCCTCACATGCCTCTCTAAGTAATTAAAATTCCTGATTGTTGATGTTTGAGTCTTCAGTTTTTTGACTGGTTTGATGCAGCCCTCCATGTCTCCCTCTCCTGAGCTAATCGTTTCATCTCTACACACCCTACATCTGAGGCAATCTGTTTAACCCTGATCTACCCCTACAGTTCCTGTCCTCGACCCTCCCATCCACAACCAAGCTTGCTCTTCCTGGGTGTCTTGATATGTGTCCTACCAACCTCTCACTTCTCTTCTTTAGCAGTCGCCAGAAACATATCTCCTCTCCCACTCGTCTTAATACCTCTTCATTTGTTACCCTATCTACTCACCTGATCTTCATCATTCTCCTGTAACACCACATTTCAAACGCTTCAATTCTCCTCTTTTCTGCTGCACCATTAGCCCAAATTCCACTTCCTTATAATGTCACGCTCCAGGAAAAAGCTTTCAAAAATGACTTCCTAATACCTAAATGTATATTCGATGACAACAGATTCCTTTTCTGTAGAAATGCTGTCCTTGCCTGAGCCAACCTACTTTTAGGTAGATTTCATTAGAAAGCTAACTATTGCAATGGGTACCATGTTTCGACTTCCGGAAACTTTCGACATATCTTCACGTTTCACATCCCCTAGACCCCAAAACCACCGTCAGTTAAAAAGTTTATATATAATTTATGTATATATATATATATATATATATATATATATATATATATATACATATATCACTTTCTTGTGGACACGATAACTACCGCAATTTTGTACCAATCAATTTGAATTTTTTACATAATATGTATCCGTATAAAATCTCGATTGAGTTCGTTAATGGGCACAATCGGTCGACGGGGGTGAAAATAGGGGTCTTTTTTCGAAAAAGTGAAATATCGCTATAACTCTCTTAATATTTGAAATATCGAATCCATTCAAAGTTCATACTACGCGTCGAATAAGGCCCAAAATTTATGTTTGAAGAGTTTTTTGATAGCACCAACCATTGACCAAAGGGTTGGGAAAAAGTGAGTTTTTTGGGAAACATTAATCATATCTCTCTTAATAGGCACAATATCAAAACCGTACAAAATGGACAATATTCCCCTAATAATTACCTAAAACTTTTGTCTGAAATAATTTTTGATATGACCCACCATTACGCCAAGGGATGAGAAAAATAATTTTGGAATTATAAGAAAATGCCAAGAGCTATCAGAGGTTGCCATGACAACACAACTAAATTGATGAGGGATGAGCCATCAGACGTTGCCATGACAACGCACTTGCACGCGATCACATTCAGTTTTCCTCTGACTAAGTGAGAAGCGGCCTCGGTGACGTAACTGGTAGTATGCTGAACTTCTATGCCCAAGGTCGCGGGTTCAAAGCCGGCCGAAGTCGTCGGATTTTCTAAGAGCGCTAAAAATCCCTCAGTATTCTTTCCTTTGGAGGGGAAGATCCAACGTTCGTTGCGAGTTGCTGGTTGTGGTGGCATCTCGTAGCCAATTTCACAGCTAGGTGTCGTTGACGGTAGTATCTGGTAGCAACATTAGGAACTACTGCTTGAAATTGACCGTCTGCAGTCCTTACCTGAAATACAGACTAATACAGCCATCACAATTCACACTGTTTATCAGACAGATTCTACACTTACACCAGGTACACGGGGTTACATGACCGCGTTGTCGCAGTCCCTAAACTGAGGAACCAACCAAAATCTCTGCGGGAGATATAATTTTGCGTGAAGAGGTAACAGACCGTTAGATAGTTACACATCAGTGTCGAAACCTTGCATAAGGACAGTGTGACCACAAGCATAAAAATGTACCCTAAATGACAAGAAGGTTACCGTCCCCATAAGACAATAAAATGTTTAAAATATGCATAAAATGACGAAAAACAAAGTTAATTAAGCTCCAATTATAAAATACTTTCTCGCAATAAATGAGGTCTGATCCTTCTACGAAAACGTGCGTATTCTGCCTATTTTTGCCTATCCCCAAGTTTGCCCGATGAAATCTACCTCCGCCTTCCGGCGTGCCGAGAGGACTTTTTTATATCCTATTTGCTTCGTCCATCACTGGATATTGTGCTTCCTAAGTAACAGAAGTCCCCTACTTCCCGTAGCGTTTCACCTGCCAATTTGATGTCCATAGATGTTCCTGATTTATTTCGGCTGCATTCTAATAATTTTGTTTTGCATTTATTGATTTTCATCATGAATTCTTTCCTCAAGACGGAATCCATACCATTCAAAAACTCATTCAAATCCTCTGGCGTATCGGCCAAGATGACGATGTCATCAGCAAATCTCAGAAATGAAATTATTTCACCTTGAATCTTCGCTCCCACTTTAAATTTTTCTCCAATTTCCTGATTATTGTGTTTTAGAGATCTTTGATATGCGTTGCCCTCGCACATCGTGTAGATGCATTGTCAAAGGAAAACATTCCATGTTACGAACATGGGCCACATAACCTGTACCGAAAGCTTCTGCAGATTTAACAGAAGGCCTATTCTGAACATCACTTCCTTGAACTCAGATTTGCCAACATTTTGTTGTATCTTTCCAAGTGGTATTTCTTTGTACCTCAACATACAGAAGAGTGCTTTAAAAATCATGCCTTGTGTAAATTTTGGAAAAGGTGGTGAGTGTGTTTTTTTCCGGAGTGGATACTCGCTCGTAGAAATTCTTCTCAGTATAATAGACTGGTTCACAATGAGATATGTGACGGCGGGATGCCTTAAATGTTACGGAAACGGCAATAGCCGCCATAGAGCTTCGTTACTACTGAAGTAACGACCAGACTGATATTTGTACTTAACTATACGGGAGTTGTGAGCCCAGTGTTAATGAAATTGAATGTAGCTATATCGCTACCTTTATTTAGTAGCCGCTACTGTAGAGTTTAAAAATTAAAGGTGGTATTAGAAGGCGCTTTCCATATTTTTTTACCCCTGGCACTACAGCCCATGAATGGCTTAGGCCTATCATGCGACCACTTCTCAGCCATTTGGCCTGCAGATATTGTGGTGACGCGTGGTCAGTGCACCGTGTCCCCTTGGCCGTTAATCTTGTTCTTCGTGGCCGGGGCGCTGCCTCACTATCAGGCAGCTACTCAATTGACCACACGAAGCTGAGTGCACCCCTTTGCAGCCCTCACGTCAGTGTCTAAAATCACTGACGGAGCCGGGAATCGAACCCGGGGCCTCCGGATGAGAGGCAGGCGCGCTACCCTGTTCTTATTGTGTTTATATATATATCTTGAAAAAGATAATAAATGGATTGGCATTGCCTCCTGCAGGAATAGCCTATATAGAAAATCGGATGTCATATCTTGAGGTAGTGTTGCCATGGAAACGGACTTGCCATTAGTTCATTAGTTTATCAGAGCGATAGTTTTCTTCGAAGGGGAAGTAAAGCTGGTGGTCCCATGTCATAGATTTATGGCATGTTAAAGAACCTTCCACTAATTGCACCTGTGTGAAGCTAAATTGAATAGGTTAAGAATGTAAACAACGCTCTTAGGTTTCTGCGTTCGTTGCCAAGAGCCTACTGTGGTGGCGTCTAGTAGTTAAGTTCTGAACTTCGCCTAGTAGTGGTTGCCGGTGGCGCTTGGCGGCAAAAGTAGGAACTATTTGAAAAATTCTAAGTTGCAGTACTTAAAATTAAAAAACAGATACACACACACTAATACAGTCATCACAATTAACACCGGTTATCAGACAGATTCTACACACACCCAAAGTACACGGGGCTACATGACCGCGTTGTCGCAGCCCCTAAACTTAAGAACCAACCAACCATAGTTTTCTGCGAATATCTTTGAAACTGTTGGTTTTAGGGCCTTACAATATTTCTCGCATCGAGGGGCGTAAAATGAGCTATGTCCGGTCCTTATGCGACAACTTTGATATTTTGTCCCAGTTGAGTATATTTGGTGACTTTTCAGTTATGTTGCCAAGGGGCCTGAATGGAGTGGTCTGTCCGAAATTTAAAGTAGACAGTGTTCCCGCTGGGTTCCAAAGGATAAGAATACAAATACAAATTTTGGTTCAGATCGGTTAAACGGTGTATCTCTCTCTCTATATAAATGAAAGTTTGTCTGTTTTTTCTGAATTTCCGTGGAAATTTGCGTTATTTGCGCGTTTCAGACTGTTTTATGACGGATGCGCGCAAAAATAAATTTGTTGTCTATCAGTCTGTCTGTTTGTCTGTTTGTCTGTGGACAACTTGGAGTCCTTATAACTTGAGAACGGCTGGGTGGATCAACGTAAAATTTGATACAGATATCCATCAGAAGAACCACACTAATCATTGATGTAACTCTTCTCCGTACCTCTCATAAAAGGGGGCCTACCCCCTTAAAAATCATGCTGAAATAAGCGTAGAAGGACGAGGCAAAGCTTATTTTCAACCCCTCGGTGTGAGAAACAAAACTCGGGGGCCCAAAAGGGCCCCCGAAAACCACATTTCAAGGCCCTAAAACCAACAGCTTTGAGATATTCCCAGAAAACTAATTTCATTTAATAATCTAATGAAAGAATGCATTCTGGTAACCATGGCAACACAATCTTAGGGGACCATCTATTTCTGTAAGACGCAATGCAATTCCATTTATTACATTACTGTGAAGTTTGCAAACGGCTATAAGGTTTACACGGAACCGAATTAAGCTGTAAAATTCATCAATACGTATAATGAGCTTAAGGGGGTCAAGGGGTACACTAGAATTTTATCACGCAATTTTCACGTGCGGGTGTGGTACGGAAGGTCTTTCATATCCCTATCCCTAAATTGTATTTATTATATTATTATTATTATTATTATTATTATATTTTGGCATACAACAACGAGACAAAGCTCATTTTAGCCCCCTTGGTGGCAGAAACAAAAGTCGAGGGTTCCCAAAAACTACATTTTAAGGCTCTAAACCCAACAGTTTCTGAGATATTCCCAGGAAACTAATTTAATTTAATAAACTAATGAAGGAATGCAAGCTGGCAACCATGACATCAGGTTCTCAAGAGAAGACATCCAACGTTCCATCTATTTCTGAAAAAATCAATGCCACTCCACTTATTACATTTCTGTGAAAGTTTGCAAATGGCTATAAGGTTATCACGAAACCAACTTAGACTGTAAAATTCATCAATGCGCATAAGGGGGTCAAGGAGTACACTAGGATTTTTTCACGTGATTTACACGTGAGATATGTCGTACTGAATTATATCTCCAAACAGCAACATTATTTTCAAAAAATACTCAATTGAAATAGTATTTTTGCGGCTATTAGGAATTTGGGCCATTGGAGGCTAAAAAACCTGAATGTCCATGCACCACAAGCCTTTATAATTTGTCAAAGGTGTCTTCCTGTGGATGGGGACTTTACACAACGGTGAGGGTCAGTCTTTATGTGAGGTGTATTGCGTTTCGTCTACGAGGTTTTCAATTTTATTTTCACGTCTGGAAGTACACGTTAGGTGAATTTAGATTGAGCACATTCTAACTTTTTTTTTCGACAAACGGGTTCATCGTAAGGATGATTTTGTTTGAAACTGTGTGGCTGATATATGCATATTCGGACTTCTGGGTAATATGTTGTAGGTTGGTTGATTGGTTCCTCAGTTTAGAAGCTGCAACAACGCGTTCACGTAGCCTCGTGTGTGTAGAATCTGTCTGCTAACCGGTGTTAATTGTGATGGCTGTATTAGTGTGTGTTATCTGTATTTCAGGTAAGGACTGCAGGCGATCAATTTCCAGTAGTTCCTACTTTTGCTACCAAATGCTACCGTCAACGTCACCTAGCTGTGACTTGTCTACTAGATGCCACCGTAACCGGCAAACTTTGGAACTAATAGAGCGTTAATCAAATCTAACCTACAAATTTAGCTTCACACAATTGTAGTTAGTGGGAGGTTCTATTACCGCCGGCTTTACTTCCTCTCCGAAGTAATGCATACTTAGGGATTTTTGGCCTTTCTGTGTATCTTTATGTACGCCTATAACTCGTGTTCAAATGTTTGGAGCATCGTGAAATTAGGCATCCATGAGAGTCAATACACCAATTATTTATAAAACTCTTCACCGTACTTCTCATAGAAGGATTGGTATAGGTAGAAACTTTTCAAAATACATGCTAAAATAGGCGAAATATAAAAATTATCCTGGAAGGACGACCAAAGCATATGTTGCGCTTCTCAATGTGATACACAAAATTCGGGAGTCTATAATGAGTCTCCGAAAACCACATTTTAAGGACCTCAAATTAATAGTGTGTGTGATATTCCCAGAATACTAACTTCGCTCTGATAAACATATGAAGGAATAACAAGCCCCTAACCATTGCAACAGTAGCTCAATTGATAACGTCTGGTTATTAATACCGATGACCGTTCGAAGAGCGGGTACTTCTGCTAGTATTTGTATAAATAACAGACAAACAAACAAACAGACCATCCAACATTGAGTTTTATATATATATACAGTATATATGTGTCATAAAATACCCATAAATCTATTAGCCTCTAGCATTTCATTGAACTCTGTTAACTGGCACAGTATTGTTTCCGTATGATACATGGCCCACCGGAAATGGTGAGTTGAAGAGGATAGCGCGTTCCTTTACACATGAGCCGCTATCACGAACCGTCCATCCGTTCGGTTAGGAAGAGTTTATCAGAGAAGCCGATATCGCGGCGAGTTAATGGGACAATGCGTCAGTGACCCTATTCTTTAATGTTTAACACATCCGACATACCTTATGCCTCTGAGGTCCGCGATTGATTCTGTGCTCATAAAGGGAACTTAATTGTGGTCTGAGAGCTGGAATAGTGTACACTCAGCCTCGTGAGGCAAAACAGAGGAGTAGTGACTTCGATTCCCACCTTTGCTACTCTAGAAGTGGTTTGGCGTGGTTTCCCACTTTTAGTCAAGGTAAATACCAGGTTGGTTACTTTCTTAAAGCCATGGTCTCCTCCTTCCCGATCCTAGTTTAAATTTCATATTGTCATATTACTACAGGCATCACAGTAACACAAGTTATCAGACAAATCCAACTCACAAACAACTACAGGGGGTGAAGCGACAATGATGTTCCAACCCCTAAATGAATTAACAACAGAAACGACAACAACAACAACAGCTTTGTGCCTTAAATCTAAATGATCTTTCTCATGTCATTTACTGCCTAAAATCTCAACAGTTTGCAGAGACTCATTATTTAGGACGTTTTCTCATAATGACAGCTAACGATTGTTAGTTATTGTTGTTCTAAGGGGCGGAGCAGCGAGGGCATATGCCCTTAACGATTGTTGTTGTCAATTCGTTTTAGTGACTCGGGACATCATTGTCATCATCACCGTATGTTTGAATGTACAGTAGGAAGGATGTTCCGAATAGGTTTCGTCATTTTATTTCATAGGGTAGCTGTATTACAAAGTAAGAAAACGCATCGCTAAGATAAAGGACATTATCTCTGAATTATCGACTGGCATAATGAGAGCAGAGGAGTACTGGCGCATGCGATGAGGGCAAAGCAGAGAGAGAAGCAGCAGATCGGTGTGCCCGAGTTCATTCGAGATGCACATTTGTGATATGATCAAATAAACTAAATTAGAAATATTAAAGAAAGTTATTCCTCGGGAGTGATGAACCTGGATCCTACACTCTGAACTTAGCTAATATATGTCATGTTTACGATTTTCCTAACTTATTTGATATTCCGGATTATTTAAATGCTAATAAGATGCTGTGTAGCGACACCCACTAGACATGTGCCGCACGAACCCTCTAAAAATAGTTTTATACTGCTTACAGGTAGAATATTGGCATGAAATACATGTTAATTTGAAGCAGACAAACAAGGCTTCCATTTACAATGAAAAAACGAAAATTGAATTTTTGGTCACAATTGCAGAATGCTAAATTGCTTAATAACAATATGAATGGTGAAGAAGGGGCGTTATAGTTGCCATAAGGACGAAATAGGCTAACGAATATAGTGAAGATGGGGTTGTAGGCGACCTTTAAATGGGATAAAGACGATATCTCCTGCGGGAATTGTGTCACGCCTAGCCAGCATTACATTAAATTCAGTTGGTCTGCTGTGCATCAGGCGTGCTCAACTGGAACTCATTACACGTTACTCAATAATGTAGTGAGGACAGGATCCATGTTGTAACTTTTCTTTTCTGCACAGAAATTCAGACGAGGATTGTGGGGTAGGGGATGGTGGGTCAACTTGTCTAACTGAGATAAGTGTCCAAACGGCTATTCCAATCAAAACGAAACTTTCGTACGGTTATAAGGAATTATTTTTCATAACAGAAGAAATGCTATAGCCTAGTTATCCAAACTATTGGTGCCTAGATGCAGATGAGGTGTTAAAAATTTCAATAGTACATTAATAAATGATGCATCGACTGAGTTATGTAGAGGACAAATAAGTATTTATTTTTTGGCGTTGTTCTCAGAGGACAGGGTTGCACAATACTAATATTAATAATAATTATAAATAACAATAATATTAATATTAATGGTTTTACGTCTCTTTTATCTACTACAGCTTTCAGAGACACCCGGATGCCGGAATTGCCGTTCTGAAGGGGATTTTTATCGTGGCAGTAAATCTGCTAACACGGCTCCCTCACATTATTATTATTAACTAGCAGTAGTGCCAGGCTTCGCCCGGTGGATTTATTTGTTCCATTGATGATAATGAATACACTACAGAACTGGCACATGATACTTAAACTAACAGAAAAAATAATTAAAAATATAAGATTTTGTGGTGGTGGTGGTGGTGGTAGTGGGGGTGATAAGTAGTACAGTATAATGGACGTAACATTCAGATAATTTTCCCGTAATGATAGACTAATAATGAATAGGGAAACGGCTATTTTGTAAATAAAGCACTGACACATGTAATTTACAAACAAATATTTAACAAGTAGTTCCGTGAAGAACTATACAGCCTATTTTCATATATCCTACTTATGTTAATTGCCACTATCAACATACACAATTTCAGTTTGATTGCTGTAATAGATTCGTAGATATTGAGAACCGACTACATATTTCGGATGGTCGCCATGTTGGATTTTATATATGTAGGTCCTAGAGTTATGTACTGTTACATGCAGATTATTGTGAACGTGTAGTATTCAAACTTCAATCGCATAGTTAGGACACAAGAAAAAACAAGGAGAGTTTATAATTTTTCACAGCTGCCATCTTGAGGTTATGGAAACAACTGAAATAAATTGGATGCCAGTGGATTAACATTCGTATAAGGATTTACTGTACCAAGTTTCACTGCACGCGGATGGTTAAATTGCGAGAAACGTCCATGTGAATATTTATAATTCGCGTCACCGCCATGTTGGATTTGTGATCACCAGGTTATTTAAAGTCCTATAGGTGAACTTAAGTTCATAGCCCCTATGAACATTAAAAATGCAGTTTGATTGCTAAAATAGATTCGTAGATATTCAGTATCGTCTAAATATTTCGGATGGTCGCCATGTTGGATTGTTAAATGTACAGGCCATAGGGTCATGTACCATTAAAGGAAAATTATTGCGTAGGTTCATTATTCAAACTTTCACTTCGATCGCATGACTACATCAAAATAAATAACATCTTAATTTTAAAATTCGCACTGCCGCCATCTTGAGGTTATGTAAACAATTGAACTAAATTAGATACCAGTGGATTACAATGTGTATAAATATTTCCTGTGCCAGGTTTCAGTGCGCTTGGAACATTAAATCGCGAGAAAGGTCTATTTAAAATTTTCAAATTCGCTTGGCCGCCATGTTCGTTTTGTAGTTAACCGGTTTTTGAAAGTCTTATAGATGGACTTCCAGTAGTGCCCTTTATCTCCGTACAAAATTTCAGGGGTTTACCGCTAATAGTTTCTGAGATATAGAATGCCGGTGAAATATTTCGCACATCCGCCATCTTGTGATTATGTTAACAATTGAACGAAGTTAGATGTCGGTGCATTACAATGTATATAAACATATCCTGTACCAAGTTTCATTGCGTTTGGTTGGTCAAATCGCGAGAAACGTCTATTTAAAAGTCGCAAATTCGCTTGGCCGCCATGTTGGTTTTGTTGTTACCAGGTTTTCAAAAGTCACATAAGTGAACTTATAGTAGTTCCCTCTATCACCATAGAAAATGTCAGGGTAATATCGGTAATAGTTTCGGAGATATTGAATGCTGGTGAAATATTTCGCACAGCCGCCATGTTGGATTGGTGAGTCGTAACAAAATTTGAAGGGCACGGTCGAGGTCGCCGGGACTAGTACTATGAACTTTGCGAGTTTCATTGAAATCGCTCCAGCCGTTTAGATTTTATTAGGGGGGGACACACACACGAATCACACACACACACACACACACACACACACACACACGCACACACACACGGACAAAAGGTGATCTCATCAGCCTATTTTTTCAAAATTGAAAATAGGCTAAAAAATGATGAGAAAGAGCAGTAAGTGAAATAAAAGACACGGCCTAGAGCCTATATCTCATTGGCTGTTAGAAATGTAGTGACCAATAGTGTCGTCTTTAGTCGCATAGCGCCGTAGGAAAATAATCAGAGCACTTTGGAAAACTTCGGCTGTCCCAAGCTACTGAGGTAGCAATAGTATCATTTATCGCCACAAAGTGCTTAACGATAAGGTTCGGAATAAATGAAGGTAAATTTGAAAGTACCAACGCTTATTGCAGCTGATAACCTCAATGTACTGCACCAACACCATTGCACTTACACAGAGGCATCATATTTTCATGAAGATAACTGTTGAAAGGGGCCTAAGAGGTCCTTTTGCACTAATTACGCCCCGTGACTGCAATTTATAAACAGCGCAAGATGCAACTATTTTCGCAATTCTGCACCAGAACAGTGGTAGGGGTGACGTGATGCAGCCCGAACTGCCCGTCAACAATCTATATATTTAAAACAGTAAGGTGATTTTTGTTATCACGAGATAGAGAGAACGACAGAACCAATTTACTTCGTAGAGCACTCTAACGAAAGCTCTTGGCCTGTAGATTTGCAGAGTGTCTCTAAAATAAACAAATATAATACGGTATATTTTTAAATAAATATAGAAAATAGCAGAATTTTCCCCCCTCGCGCATGCGCACAATCCGCCTGGGCTCATGACAAAATGGCGGTGAGAAGTCCATTAAAATGTAAGTTATTTAATAAGCTTCCATGTAATTGAAAACATACATTAACCAAGTTCTGACAATACAATATAATAACAGTATGAACATATACGAATGTATATTGATTTTATTGATAATGAATTGGATTATTTTCTTCAGATAGCGGCTTTTGAAGATAGTGAATGGTTGCGTCTGCATCTAAATGTGAGTGCGCGAGTAGCTATTTGGTTAAGGCGATTGACTGTGGGTCCAAGGATCGCAGGTTCGATCTCAACTCTCGCCAGTATTTTTTTTTTTTTTTGCCACTGAAATATTGTTTTATCAAGGAGTATTAGTAAGGTTTTATGTCAGTTAAAGATACATATTTCTACACATTTTCTCAACACGTTTTATTTCCGTTTTACCATTGCATTACAGCATGTCCTCAATACGTCGTTTGAATATCTGCAATCAGTTCCAGTAACTGACAACAGATGGCAGTACCTCGCCAATATAGTTCCAGTAACTGAGAGCAGATTGCGTCGATATATTTAAAACACAAGGCATGGCCTTGATGGCGAGTTTTCGCGTGATAGTTAAATATTGTTTTATCAAGGATTATTAGTAACGTTTCATGTCAGTTAAAGATTCCTACATTCCCTCTCAATACGTTTTATTTCCGTTTTACCATTGCATTACAGCATGTGGTCAAAAGAGCTAATATCTGCCATCAATTGCAGTAACTGACAACAGATGGCAGTACCTCGCCCATATAGTTTCAGTAACTAACAACAGATGGCAGCACCATTGCGTCGATATATTTAAAACACAAAACATGGCGCGTTTTCAAGTGATGGAGAGTTATAGAGGGGAATTTTTAAGAAGGGAAACGTTGAAGAACATTAACTGACAGTTGAGTGTGTAGGCTATGTTGTTTATGTACTTTAATATTGCAATTTCTTCCCAATGCTTCGGTGGTCAAGTTGGTAGCATCCTAGACTAAAAGTTATAAATTATGCATCGTCGATATACTCTTAAATTATTAGTGAAAAGGTAGTTTTCCAGGCCCTGGCGCGTGTCCACAATTGCTTTCGCCATGAGAGACACTTGGCAAACATAATTCGTTTGAAGGGCTCCGACATCGTTGTCACTCAGCCCCATGTACTTTGGTGTGTAAGTGTAAAATTTTCTCTGATAACCCGTATTATTGTGATAGCTGCATTACTTTGTGTATTTGTAATTAAGGTGGGAAATGGCAAGGTGACGGCCGAGGCCTTAAGTTAGGAACCATCCCGGTATTTGCCTTGAGTGGAAGTGGGAAACCACGGAAAACCACATCTAAGATTGTCGAGGTGGGAATCAAACCTTCCTCTTCTTAGTTATACCTCTAGGATCTGAATGTGCCCCGTTTTTGCCCTCAGACCAGAATTCAATTTCTTGGCAGAGCAGGAAATGTAACCCGGGTCTCCGAGGCGATAGCCAAGAATGGGTGGGCTTCCATGTGTTAATACGATTTTTGACATGCACGGAACATAGAATTCTAAAACAGCCTCCATTAGGGTGACTGCCGAAGTGAGTATTGAGTATATGCCTAAGCTCATTCCAGTAGTTGGCGAAGTTATTCTATGGTCCCCTGCAAAATGTACTGCCATAAACTATAACAGGTGATGGAAATAGCTTATTTAGAGCAGTTTTGTACTGTTTATATCAAAATGAAGAACGTCATTCTGCGCTGCGTTTTCAAGCTATTGCCAAACATTTCGCTGGCAGGAACAATTATAAGGAATTTATTGTAAGCGATCAGTCTCATCGCATTCTCCTCACCAACCAACTTGAGTATGAGAGTCTCTGGACGGTCATGTTGAACTTCATTGTATAAGACAGTTGTTTAATGATTATTTGTTTAGAGTACTGAATCTAACTACGCAGTTGATTTCGGCAATGGAAGTATTTTTTGCCATTTAATATTTAGCGGCTCCGATATTGCAGGTCACTATAGTGTTATCGAATAATACGAAGCCACATTTAAAATCCAATATAAATAGGCCATTTCAGAAACAATTCCAGATGTTATGCAGTACAGCGAAAGGTCTTTGACGATCAAATGTAAACATTGTTCTACATTGTATTTCTCTTGCGTAAAATCTACGCGCGGTTACTTTGGCCTTTACTGTTGTGATGGTAAAATTGATCTGCTGAAATATAAAATATTTGCCAAGCTGCAACAATGCAATGATATTAATTTTAAAGTCTGTCTGTCTGTCTGTTAGGTAGTCAGCCCGAAGGCTGGTTGGATCCTCAAAAAGTACCGCCGTTACGTTATGTGAGTAGATACCCACAAAAACCCAAGGCAGCGCTATTTTGAGGCGTTCTAGGCAAGAAGAGGAGTGAGGTAGTTTGCCATTGCTTTCCTCACTGAGTCAGAACAGTAGTCCTAACCCTATGAGTTGAACCTTTCACAGCATTCACAGGCACTGACTGTGCCCCGAATGCCATTACTAAGCACCACCCATACCTCAGTAGCTTCCATATAATCACAGCCATGAGTGAGACTGAGACATCGGTGAAAAGCCATCTTTTACTCTAGCCTGTGCCAACTGACAAATGCAAAAGTACTGTATTCATCAAGAGATGGGGAACATTGAACTTATATCCAGTAGTCCAAACACATACATCAGCGTTAACATATTGGCGAACAGGTGTGCGAGTGTAAACTTTTCTCTGATAACCTGTGTTAATGTGATGGCTGTGTTGATGTGTGCATTTGTAATTAATGTGGGGAATGGGGAGTTAACGACCGAGGCTTTAAGTTAGGAACTATCCCGGTATTTGCCTGGAGTGGAAGTGGGAAACCACGGAAAACCAAATCCAAGATTGTTGAGATGGGAATCAAACTTTGCTCTTCTTAGTTTTGCCTCACGAGTGCGCCCCGTTCCAGTCCTCAGACCAGAATTAAATTTCTTGGCAGAGCGGGGATCGAACCTGGAATCCGGGGCAATAGCTCAGAATGTAGCCTTAAGAATGGGCTTCCCTGTGTTAATACGATCTTTGACAAGCACTGAACATATAATTCTAAAACTCCCTCCATTACTGTGGCTGGCGAAGTGAGTCTATGCTCATTCCAGTAGTGGCGAAGTGATTCTATGCTCCCTTGCATAATTTACTGTCATGGAAATACAAAGTATTGTACCTTCAACAGGTGATGGAAATTCATTATTTACAGCAATTTCATCCTGTTTATTTCAAAATGAAGATCGTCATCCTGAGTTGCGTTTGCAAGCAAATTGCAAAAATTGCAAGGATTTTATTATCAATCTCATCGCATTCTCATCAGCAACCAACTTGAGAATGGAAGTATTCATTGTATATGTTTATTGATTATTTGTTTAGAGTGCATAACAATGGGTCTAACCACGCAGTTGATTTTGGCAATGGAAGTAAGTTATTATTTGCCATTTAATATTTGGCGGCTACGTTGATGCAGGCCACTATAGTTTTATATAAAATGACGTTAATTTGGGCAGAAATGCTGCTATAAATAAACCCATTTGACGAAATAGAACATTAGCCGCAAAAAAGTGGGAAATCGGAGAAAAATACGAAGCCACTTTTAAAATCCAATATAAATATGGCATTTCAGAAACAATTCCAGATACTATGCCGTTACAGTTTAGGGTCCTTGACGAACAAATGTAAACATTGTTCTGCACTGTATTTCTCTTGCGAGAAATCTACACTTGGTTACTTTGACCTTTGCTGTTGTAATGGTAAAATTAATCTGAATAAATATAAAATATTTGACAGGCTTTAACAATTATTTTTCACTGGAGATGATATCTCAAGGAATTCCAGAGGGACTAATCGGCAGTACAATGCTATGTCCTTCGTTTCATGGCGCAGCGGTCAAGCTGTATGCCTCTCACCAAGGCGGATCGGGTTCGATTCCCGGTCAATGCATGTGAGATTTTTGATGTGAAAGGCCATGTCCTGTGGTTCGGATTCCACGTTAAACGGAGGTCCCGTGGCTTATGATCGCGAGATTAACGGTCACGTTAAACTGCAAGCTTCCTTCCTTCCTTCGTTTCATTTGGTGCCAATGTTACTGTGCCACACGCACACGGTCCACATGGTTTTAAAATGTATGGAATTGCACATCATCGCATTTCTTCGTTATATTCCAAAAATATAAGCGATGGTTTGCGGCCAGTTGTATTAGACTCATCAGAGTTCTTGAATCACTTGGAACTAAACGACTGGCCGCCACATACTCCAAACGCTTGGCCCGTTATGCTGCTTAGAAATCTGAACGGTTCCCAAGGACTCCTAAATGCAACCATATTGCTTGGATTTGGAAATAATAGGTGCAGTTAAAATTAGGCAGAGATGTCTAATCCTTCGACTTGATTTAACACCATCCGATAAAACACTATCATTTTCTTTTAAGAGGCAATATTTTCCAATTCATTTGGCATACTTTATCACAATCAATAAAGCTCAAGGGGAAACTCTGGAACGTATAGGCCTCAATTTGCCCCAACAATTTTTCAGTCATGGCCAGCAGTATTTTGCAATGTTGAGAGTGCAATCTTTTGACGCCCTCATAGTTTCAATAGAGTCAAAAAATAATCGTACAAAGAATGTACAGTAGGCCTATATAAGAAAATTCTTCAGTAAATATTTTTCTATTGACCGTCATGTTTTGACGGGTTTCAACTAGTTGACTTATTAAAACACACTTACAGTTTCACTACTTCGGACATGAATGGTTCTAGGTCCTAAATACGTGGTTTTCAAGCTTATTTTGTCTGTTATTCTAAATGTAGAGAATGGAGAGCGTTGTCTAAAATATCAAGTGGATAGTGTTACCAGAGGGTTTCAAAGTGTATGTAAAATTTGGTGCAATTAGGAGAAACGGTGTAGATTTGTGATAAAGGGCCTATATGCAGGGAATGGAGTGGTCTGTCCAAAATTTTAAGTGGACTGTGTCACCCGAAGGGTTCCAAAGGGTAAGTATACAAAATGTGGTTCAGAACGGTGAAACGGTGTAGATTTGTGCCAAAAGACTTAAATGATGGGAATGGAGTGGTCAATCCAAAATTTCAAGCATAAAATGTTTCTCGTCGGGTTCCAAAGGGTAAGTATGTAAAATTTGGTTCAGATCAGTGAAACGGTGTGGATTTGTGCCAAAGGGCCTAAATGCAGGGAATGGAGTGGTCTGTCCAAATTTTCAAGCAGACAGTGTTACTCTCAGGGTTCCAAAGGGTAAGTATACAAATTTTGTTTCAGATTGGTGAAAAGGTGTAGATTTGTGCCAAAGGGCCTAAATGCAGGGAATAGAGTAGTCTGTCATAATTTTCATATAGGCAGTGTTACTCGCAGGGTACCAAAGGGCAAGTATTCACATTTTTGTACAGATCGGTGAAACGGTGTAGATTTGTGCCAAAGGGCCTAAATGCAGGAAATGGAGTGGTCTGTCCGAAATTGCATGCAGACTGTGTTACTCGCAGAGCTCCAAAGGATAAGTATACACATTTTTGTTCAGATCGGTGAAACGGTGTAGATTTGTGCCATAGGGCCTAAATGCAGGGAATGGAGTGGTCTGTCCGAAATGTTATGTAAACAGTGTTACTCGCTCGGTTCCAAAGTGTAAGTATACACATTTTGGTTCAGAAAGGTGAAAAGGTGTAGATTTGTGCCAAAGGGCCTAAATGCAGGGAATGGACTGGTCTGTCATAAATTTCATGTAGACAGTGTTACTCGCAGGGTTCTAAAGGGTAAGTATACAAATTTTGGTTCAGATCCGTGAAACGGTGTACGTATCACTAACCATAACGCCAGCGCATGCGGACAGTGCAGTTCGGGAGAGCTTGTTCTACCGACTTACTGAACAAAAATCAATCTTTAATGTTATCTGAGAGGTGTAGCCTAATACTACATAGTCTAAACTATTCCTCTCGAATCTGGCTATCATATAAATATAAGAATATTTCGAATCGGACTGGTAGTTCCCGAGATTAGCGCGTTTAAAAACACAAACACACAGACAAACTCTTCAGCTATATTATATTAGTATACATTCCCCTCCTTCTCCTTCTCTTTCTTCTTCTTCTATCTAAGGTCATCAATACTTGAATAAAAAAATATCTATTGGTTATTATTGGATGGGTACATGTTTCTACCTGACATTGAGGTCTTACTTAGCCCAATTGAGAATTACAATATTAATGATGTACTTAAGTCTAATGATGAATGTTTGATATGAAAAAATATATGGCAAATTATAATTAATAGAATTAATTAAAATAATACAATGGATATTTTTACAATGTAATTAAATTTGAATAAAACATAATATTGGGCTTCACATTAAAAATTCTAAAAATACAGATACAAAATCACGTAATTTTTTAACAACAAGTGTATACCTCACAATGTAATTAAACGAACGTAAATAAAACATTGGACTTCCATAAATTCATATAGGAAATCAAATATAGAAATAACAAAAGCAGAATATCAACAAATACGTTAACTAAGTTGCCAGAAAATGAGTAAAATTAAGTCTTAAATAAATACTTCGAAATATGGTATGTAAATTTTGCAATCAGGTGCCAACCAGTTAGTGCATTTTTAGCCTACTTTTCACATTTTGCAAAAATGAGGAATAAGTAGACTTATAAGATCGGGCAATTGTGTGTCTGTCTGTCTGTCCTTCTGTCTGTCTGTCTGTGTGTGTGCACCCCCCCCCCTATCAACTCCTAAACGGCTGCAGCAATCGAAACAAAATTTAGTAGGAGTAAAGATCTATACAGGAATATCTCACGGCCATATTTGAAAATTATGTCAGTGCTACCAACTGCTGAAAAATCGCAATTGAAATTTGAGCTCCATGTTGGATATCTTGGAAGGTATGAATGGGAGCTATTTCAAAATTGGCAAACGTATAGATAATAATACTGCGGATTAATTCCCAGGAGGCCATACATGTCAGTGTTGCCAAAATGATGCCTGCTGATAGGTCCAAATTTTAAATGCGTATAACTTCTACAATATCAATTGGATTGCAACCAAATTTCGTATGTGCTATGTGTACATAAACAGATATGACTGAGCGTATTCTTAAGAGCCACCAGGTCTGCCAACTGTTAATACATGCTCTCAATTATTTTATCCAAATACCCATATATCAGAAAGTATGCAAGCCGACAGCTTTAAACTATGCCCACATATTTGGAGTAACTTATATACGTCAGTGCTACCAACATGATTCTAATCCTGCTGAGAGGTCCAACTTTAAATACATGTAACTTCTATACTATCATTTGGATTTCAACCAAATTTCGTGTGTGCTATGTGTAACATAACAGATATGACTAGGCCGATTCTTAAGAGTAACCAGGGCTGCCAACTGTTAATTAATACTGTCTCTATTTTTGTTACCTTAATATCAATATATCAGAAAGTATGCAAGCCAATAGCTCTAAAATTTGCACACGTATAGTACCTGGCATTCTAGATTTATTTGGAGTAACTAATATACGTCAGTGCTGCCAACTTTATTCTAAGCCTACTGATAGATCCAATTTTAAAATGCATGTAACTTCTATACTAACTAATGGATTTCATTCAAAATTGGCACAACAATAGATCATATTATTTCAGATTATTTCTGACCGATACATGTATGTCATTGTTGCCAACATAATTTTACGCGCGCTGTTAGATCCAATGTTTAACTGCATGTAACGTCCATACCATCCATTGGACTTCAACCAAATGTTGTATTCTGTACCTTAAAAGATGGAACTAAGAATATAATCAGTCACCAGGGCTGCCAACTGTAGTTCTCTATTAGGCTATATTATGCCAGGTATACAGTATTTGGAACTAATTAGAAATTTCGATATTTAAATTTTAAGAAAAGTAGGCTCTTTAGTTCGTCACGGAACTTCTTGTTTGAATAATGATTTGTCTTAAGTTCATATGTATAAATAACCAAAATGTTTAATGAATCATCTTAAGTTAATAAAGACCTCAATGTCAGGTTGAAACAGGTACCCATCCTATACTTAGGTATAATAGACACATTTTAATTCAAGTATTGATTGGGGTATATTTTTAACTTAAGAATTCGTCTATCAATACGGATATCAACAAACATTTTGCAATGGCAAATGTATTTGCATTCTCATAATTAAATATTCATAAGCATCCGTAACGGAGGCACTGTATATTTCTTGCGGATGAAGAGCTTACGCCATCTAAAACACAATATTTCAAGAAATCGGGGTAGTTAGTTAGTTAGTTAGTTAGTTAGTAATTGTTGTTTTAAGGGGAGGAACTACGAGGTCATCTGCCTCTCTTAACACAGACTAAAACATACACATTTGGAATGGAATTTAAAATTTAGAGGTGGATATCTAAATTTGAAAAGGCCGAAAATCCATCAAACCAAAAATTAAAAGAAAACTAATAATTATAAAAGTAATCAAAGAGTATGGAAAGACAAAAATCATCATTCAAAAACTAACAAGTCGTTGAGTCAATGTTCACTGGAACATTTAGATTGCTGGCCCTAACCCACTCTGACTTATAAAGCGGATAACGCGATCAGCAGCCACCGCGTCATCGGCTAATATAAGTTTGAGTGTCCTCTGCAAACCAAGATTTCTTCGTGAGTCAGCAAGATCCACACACTCGGTTAAAATGTGGGCCACGGTGAATAGGGCTCCTCAGGTACAAAGTGGGGGGTCTTCCCTACTCATTAGGTACGAGTGGGTGGATCTTGTATGACCTATCCTTAGCCTACACAAAATGACGGACTCCCTCCATAAAATTGGAGTAGCACACGCATATTCTGCCCTTGAAGTGTTATCCACAGACTACTCTCTTCTAGTTTTTAATAAGGAAAGTAGGCTAACAACAAAATAGCTTCTTCCCGCTCTTTTAGTCGGGTTAAGCTAATTGACAATGGTTTGGGAAAAGTTTCCTTCCAAGAATAATGGTTGACCAGCAGAACTGCTAGAGTTCGCCAATGGACTTGCGGTTCATCCTACACAAGGCTTTTTGGCCAGTGTATGTGCATTACTAGAAGCCAGCATTTCAGAAGTACAGCGCGATGCGTTAATACCTTCTAATGCGGGCAAAGCTATAGTAATTGCTCCCCATTATTCTTTGAAGTGTTCTCAAACATCACCCGCCTTTGTTATTCTCAAACGACGGGTGTGGTGGCTTTTAGGATGTTGGCCATGTACATAAAGAAACCAAGTCGTACACCATTGAAACTAAATGACACATAAGAAAGTATATTTCACCATTCTTAACTTTAGTATTATTGCAATGATATTTGAATCAACTTATTTTTAAAATTAAAGCCTCAGTAAGACAACTAGAAAAAGAAAAGTTTCATATTCTTCTCAGTCCTTCAATTTCTATAGCAATTAGATTATGAAGTTCAGGAAAAAAAAAGGACATCAACCTGTACTAAAATCAACTCATGTCATTGAGTTGGAAATTAAACTATATTAAAAATGTATTATTATATTTGAATTGCTGCCAATGGCCATAGCAGGGTCATTTCAATTGAATGCCCGTAAGCTCCCCAACAAGTTCAATTTTAGTAATTCCAACTTCGGCTACCAGACGCCACTGTCACTGAGCCCCAGCGGAGAAGGTTGGAACTTGATAGAGCGTTTCTAAGCAAAATGACCTACAAATTTTGGCTACACACAAACAATCGTATTGGTAGGTTCTTTTACATGCCATAAATCTATGTCATGGACCCGCTGGCTTAACTTCTCCTTTGAAGGAAGGCATAACGAAGGATTTTGTCGCTGCTAAAATCCGACGACTTCGGCCGAGGTTGAACCTGCGATCTTGGCATAGCAGTTCAGCATACTACCGACTACGCCACCGTAATCAAATATATGGATATCCAATAAGCTAAGCCAGGCTGTTCCAAATCCATGAGTTTGAGTATGCGTTCACGCGGGTACTCAGCAGTGTTGCTCGGAGCACTGGTGGAGAGGACTGGGGGTGATAGCCAATATGTCACTGGGCGAAGGTCATAACACAAGTCCATGCTTTTCCTGCCAGTCTTGATGTATACAACGCGCAGTGACGGCAGCCCCCACAGCAGAACTGTATTGCATGTTGCAGGTTTACTCATGCAAGGCGGCGAATACTCCTCTGCTCACTCACGAGTAGCTCGGCTGGAACAGCCTGCTAAGCTATAATTAATCATTCGAAAATCTTACTTCAGCGATGGCGAGTTAGAAATGAAACTAAAATATAATTTTATGGTTATCCAATAAAGCTAATGTATTCTTCATTTGAAAAATTTACTTCAGAAACTGCAGAATTCGCGTGAAGACAGACTAATTGCACATGACCACAAACCCCTTGGCGTTAAAACCCATGAAGGGCCTAGGTCTCCTAAGTGAGCATTGCCGAGCCATTTGACCTGCATATTATAGGGTGACTCGTGGTCAGCATGTCGGGTCCCCTCGGCCATCAATCTTGGTCTCCGTAACCAGAGTGCTGCCTCTCCGTTAGACAGCTTCTCATTTGTCATCACAAAGCTGAATACACCCCCGTTCCAGCCTTTATGTCATTTTATAAAATTACTGACGGAGTCGGGATTCGAACCCGGAGCCTACGGGTGCGAGGTAGGCGCGCTACCCCAACACCACGGGGCTGGTTAATTGCATATGAAGCGTGGTCAATTTCAATTCGTTCGAATCGTGCTACGTGAAGTGTGTTGTTGCTTGAGGTTGAAAGTACGTACCTGCAAGAAATTAGTTAGTTATTTCCGTTTTAAGGGGCGAAACAGCGAGGTCATCGGTCATTGCGCAAGAATAATTGAATGTATGGCTCATGCGCTGTAGTCGGGCACGAGCGCTTTGCTTTGTTTGTAGACACGTACCATTATATCAAGGGATCAGAACCCGTCCCAGCAAGACCAAAGGGCAGTAATGCAGTTTTTAAAGTCAGAGTGTGTCCAAGCCAGAGGAGATGTTTGTTGTATACGGCGATACGTGCTGCTCAAAGGCAGTTGGTAAGAATTGGTCGTGAATGATTTGCAAGGGTGAATTTGTTACATACTGGTCAGGCTCACTACGTTGTGACCCAGACTCTCATGGCAACTTTTTGATAATGTGAATGAGATGAACCGTCGACAAAGCATTCTCGCCTTGGGAATTAAAATCGACACTTCTGTCGATACTGTACACACAAATATTCAAATTTGTCACCTTGAGGCTTTCATCTACTTGGACCGTTGAAGAAATTCCTAAATGGGCTAAGATTTCACTACGGTTCGAACGTACAAGATGCAGTTATGGGCTGGGTACAGGCTGCTGCAGTAAATAAAATCATTCCTCTTGGACCACGTTTCCTACTTATCGAAACAATAGAAACAAAAATTAATAACATTTACCATGCTACGAAAGCGGATGATATTTATCGTACGATTAATAGATAACTTTATCGTGTTGGAAGCCATTTTTATTAGCGTATTTTCATTTGTGAAAAAATAGGCTTATGAGATCACCTTTTGTCCGTGTGTCTGTGTGTGCGTGTGTGTGTGATTCGTGTGTGTGTCCCTAACACAATCTAAACGGTTGGATCGATTTCAATGAAACTCGGTAAGTTCATAGCACTATTCCGGGTGACCCCGACCGTGCCCTTCAAATTCTGTTACTTCTCACCAATCCAACATGGCGGCTGAACGAAATATTTCACCAGCATTCAATTTCTCCGTAACTATTAGAGATCCACCCTGGAATTTTGTACGATGATAAAGGGAACTACTAGAAGTTCACCTATGTGACTTTTGAAAACTTGGTAACTATAATACCAACATGGTGGCCAAGCGAAGTTGAGACTTTTATATAGACGTTTCTCGCGATTTAACCAAACAAACGCAATTAAACTTGGTACAGGATATGTTAATACACATTGTAATGCACCGACATCTAGCTTCGTTCAATTGTTTACATAACCTCAAGATGGCGGCTGTGCGAAATATTTCCCTGCATTCTACATCTCTGAAACTATTACCGGTATCACCCTGAAATTTTGTACAGAGATAAAGGGTTTTACTGGAAGTTCATCTATGAGACTTTCAAACCCCGTTTAACTACACAACGAACATGGCGGCCAAGTGAATTTGAAAATTTTAAATATACATTTCTCGCGATTTAATGATCCAAACGCAATGAAACTTGGTACAGGAAATGCTTATACACATTGTAATGCACTGGTATCTAATTTAGTTCAATTGTTTACATAACCTCAAGAAGGGGGCTGTGCGAATTTTAAAATTAAGTTTTTATTTCTTGTATCGTAATCATGCGATCGAAATGAAAGTTTGAATAATGAACCTACGCAATAATTTTCCTTTAATGGTACATGACTCTATGGCCTATACTTATAACAATCCAACAAGGCGACCATCCCAAATATTTAGACGGATCTCAATATCTTCGAATCTATTACAGCAATCAAACTGAATTTTTGTATGTTCATAGGGGCTATGAACATAAGTTCACCTATAGGACTTTCAATTACCTGGTGATCACAATCCTACATGGCGGCGACGCGAAATATATTCACATGGACGTTCCTCGCGTTTAACCATCCGAGTGCAGTGAAACTTGGTACAGTAAATCCTTATACAAATGACAATCCACTGGCATCTAATTAATTCAAATTATTTTCATAACCACAAGATGGCAGCTGTGCGAAATTTTAAAATCTCGTTTTTACTTTTTGTGTCCAAATCATGCGATGGAAATTTGAATACTACACGTACACAATAATCTTCATGTAACAGTACATAACTATAAGATCTAAATATATAAGAATTCAACATGGCGACCATCCGAAATATTTAGGCGGTGCTCAATATCTACGAATCTATTACAGCAATCAAACTGAAATTTGGTATGCTGATAGAGGCAATTAACATAAGTAGGATATATGAATATAGGCTTTAGTTCTTCACGGAACTACTTGTTCGGTGTTTCCTTAGTAATCGAAATTTAATGCTTTTCAGTCAGTATACAGGATCGTACCCAATTTCAATAGGTGTTTCCCTAAGTCTGAAATAAATTACATAAGGTTAATAAATTAATAAATACCATTTAATTTCAAGTAATTTTTTTCAGGATTAGGTAACCACCCATTACAATTGAATCTCAACAAGTAATGATATGGAGTGGCAGCTTCGGTGGCGTAGTTTGCTGAGCTTCTATTCCCAAGGTCGCTTACTAGTGTGTGTAATTTTTTGCTTACTACTTTTAAACGAGGAAGGATTTGGGTAGGAATCTGTTGTTGTTGTTGTTTCATTTGTGATACATGGACGTCAATGTCATTTATCTCTTTGTTCTTGGGTGACTGTTGAAGTTTGTCTGTTAACCTGAGTTATTGTGATGGCTGTATTAGTGTGTGCGTGTAGGCCTATATATAATTCAGGTGAGTATTCAATCAATCAACGTATAATATCCGTATAGCACGTTGTATTTCAGCAAGCTACTACATCCAACATTCAACTATACTCCTTGAAAAGGACAAAGAGTTTAACTATATGCATGCATTTAGGAGAAAGTAGGCTATATGTTCTTGACTGATAATCCTGTTATTAATGTAAAGATAGCTTGCCACGGTGGGTGAGTGGATAGCTTGTCGGTCTACTAACCCCAAGATTGCAGCTTCGCTCCTGGCCGTGGCAAGTGATTTTTTTTGAAAGGCGGCAAAAATACGACACGCATGTCATACGATGTTGGCATGTCAAAGAACCCATTTGAATTCAGTAGGCCGTGTTCATAATGGCAAAATCAATCTCGGGAGTTTCCGCCAACACAAAGTTCCTCATTTCTCTACTAGGAAGCGCTATAGTGTTCAAGGAGCTTAGATATCTATTATCTAACCTCCTTGACTTTCATATTGATTCAAGGAACAACGAAATTCGACCCGCAAGCTACCCTCTGGGTGTCAAATTAGAAAGCTTGCACCCGGCACTCGAGGCCATACGATATTATTATTATTATTTTATAATGTAAAGATTTTTGTACATTTGTGTTTGAGTGAGGCAGGTTTCTTTCCCATTTTATAATAACAGGTTTATGAAATTATTTAAGGGTAGAGTGTGAGCGAGTGTGGTGTTACACGGTGCCCCACTTCTACTAGAGACAGATTTTGTTGTTGTTGACAGATGCCGGTATGGTAACTAATTCAAAACCTTAGCCTACTCCTTCGCGAACCTAGCCCCAAACACATATACAGATGTCACAATGACACATCCTATCAGACAGATTTAACACACACCAAAGTTCACAGGGCAGATGACATAGATGTCATGCCCTTAAAACAACAATCGTCATAACATTGTAGATAACCAAATTTATTTATTTAATCGTATGGTGAGTACAACAAGCAATTCATACGCCCTGGTTCAAGATCTTCTACCACACAGCAGCACTTTCTGATAGATGAAACAGGTCGCTGGGGCTTCCAGAGTAGACCTGAAGAGGGCAACGCAGGATGACATGGTCCATGGTGTGCTCCTCTTCATTGCATTCACACATTGGAGAATCCATCCAGCCCCACTTATGCCGCAAGGAATTACAGCGCCCATGCCCAGTTCTTAGTCTGTTGAGGCGACACCATACTTTTCTTGGGAGGTCATATCCATTCATTTTCCGAGTTGGATTTATCTGATGAGCAATAGTACCAGATGTTGAATTTGACCACTCTTCCTGCCAGCTCCGGTTTAGGTTAAAATTGTCCCTCAAGAGTCGGCCGGCCAATACACTTGCTGGTCTCCTAGATCGAAGTCGTTGTGGCGATGGGTAACAAAATTCCTGGTGAATTGGTAATGAGGGATATGACCGGATCTTCTTTGCTTCTCTGAGCAGAGCTTCCTTTCTCCTCGGGTACATAACCATAAGAAACAATCGATTCAACTATAAAAGTTGACCCAGTGTGTGGGTGCTTCCAGTGGCTTTGCATTGTCACAAGACATCCTTGACCCAGAATCTTAACCTGATCTAACTTCGGCTTGGTATGTATAACTTCGTCTCTAAAATATTAAGATATATTTTCATAGAGTTTTCAACTTTTCACAAACTCAAAACTATTGTAATCTATTTTTCTAGTGGGTTTACGAAATTAATCATGAGTAATGTGTTTGCGAAAGTACGCCATCCTAGAAGTGGTTTTCCATGGTTTGCCCCTTGTACACAAGGCAAAAGCCGATATGGTACTTAATGTAAGACCACCGTCAACTTCGTGTATTCAAACCGGGAATCGAATCATTTGCCCTATCAATACGTATCCCGTGAACATACAGTATATTTACATACACTATAAAAGGTATAGCTTAAACGCGTCATATACTAGCATGTGATTTATTCCGCAATTATCCTTGAAGGTGTACACAAAGGGGCCGCAGATATCGATCTGTCCGTGTGCTCTCCTCATCAGTGGTAATCCTACGTGCTACTGACAAACAACTAATTAGAGATAGAGGTAAAGCACCAGTTAACTAAATTGGTTAAAACATGTACCAGGATTTACGTGTGAATAACTTACCCTTCCTTTGATGTTTTGTAAACATTGAAGTTTCTAGGATCTAGGTCCATATGAATTAATTAGTAAAGTCCGTCAGGTTTTATCATTTTAAATGATATAGTTGACTTCGTCGTTACGTTACGGCAACGTCACGAAATGTACCGAGAATCCACAGAGGTGTGTGACGTCATAGTACCGCTTGGTGCATGTGTACTGAGTTCTCTGGTGAGCTCTGGCGTTACGTTACGGCAGCGTCACGAAATATACCGAGAATACGCTGAGGTGTGTGACGTCATAGTACCGCTTGGTGCATCCGCCTCCAGCCTTTCTAGCATTTGTAGTATTTAATATGATATAAAGTCCAGTCTTTCAGACTGACTGTCTCTTTTTTGGATTTCAGTTTAAAGATAAGTTAACTCATATCTTGACTCATTTGTAGTATATTTTACGAACCCACCTTTTTAGCCTGTGGGGAAGATGACCTCGTAGTTCCGCCCCTTAAAACAACAACTAACTTTTTAGCCTATTTTCATTTATGAAATATGAAAAATATGCTTATGAGACCAGCTTTTGTCCATGTGTGTGTGTGTGTGTGTGTGTGTGTG
Source organism: Meconema thalassinum (assembly GCA_946902985.2). Classification (NCBI taxonomy): domain Eukaryota; kingdom Metazoa; phylum Arthropoda; class Insecta; order Orthoptera; family Tettigoniidae; genus Meconema; species Meconema thalassinum. The sequence continues at coordinate 146,682,351 of OX336390.1, read as the reverse complement.
TGGGTCTATAATAAAATTTAAATGGCTAGAGCAATTTCAATGAAACTCGGTGAGAATATAGTACCATTTCGGCTGGCCCCGACCGTGCCCTTCAAATTTTATAACGTCTCACCAATCCAACAGTGCGGCTATGCGAAATATTTCACCGGCATTCTATATCTCCGAAACTATTATTGATATCACCCTGAAATTTTGTACAGTGGTAGAGGGCACTTCTAGAAGATTATCTATGCTATTCAAGAAAGAAACTGTTTACTAGAAAACGAACATGGCGGTCAAACGAATTTGAAATATTTAAATTGCCATTTCTCTCGAATTTATCATCCAATCGCAGTGAAACTTGGTAAGCAAATGTTTATACACATTGTAATGCACTGACATATAATTTTGTTCAATTGCTTACATAACCTCAAGATGGCGGCTTTGCGAAATTTAAAGATTACGTTTTTGATTTGTAACATCTTTCCTCTCGGTATCTGGATATTTTTGTGGCACTCGGTAGCTGGACATTTTTGTGGGAGTGATTTTGGAAAAGAGACGGAAATGGATAGGACGGAAGTGCATGGGGCGGAAGTGCATGGGACGGAAACAATGAGCGCGCGCGGTGGCGGAGATCGGAACAACGACGTACTGTAAGCCATGTGACAATGTGGAATGTAAATCGCATATGGGTTATCTCAAGGTTTTCAGGCCCCATTAAAGAAATTCCTACAACAAATCATCTTCAAGTTGTCATTCATTGGTGTGAAAACATTCATTATATCTTATTAGCTAAAAACAATCACGATTTATTAAATCTTCATACTTTTGCTGTATTCTTATTTAATGTAAGCCCTCGATACATCGAGTGCTATATCGCATCAACCAACACTCCAAACAACGTAGGAATTCAGTATTTTAACACCAGCTACTAACAATAATTGAAACTTCGTTGGTCTAAACGTATCACTGGGAGAAACGCATTTGATATACCTATTGCACACCTAATTTTTAATCGCGCCTATACATGGCAGTGCGCTATATCGGTAATAAGAGGCCATTTTCAATAACACCGCTGTCATGGGTTCACTAACTGGCCGGTATAAAGCGCAGCTCGCATCAATTAGGCAGTGCATTGCTCCCGCATACAGTTGCAGGTATATGTCACTACTGCAGATGCATTGGAGAATCCTTTCATGTTTGCTGGCACAAGGTAGCACTATGAGTTCATTCTTTAAAAAATGCGAGTAAGTAATATGGAATTATTCGAATAACATGTCAGATGTTACACATCATATGCGACTACTGTAAGGCTCGTATTTTTTTATTACCGGTGTCCTAATCATGCGATGAAAGTCAACATTTGAATAATGAACCTCCGCAATAATCGTCATCTAATATTGCATAACTCTATGGCTTTCATATATAAAAATCCAACATGGCGACCATCCGAAATATTTAGACGGTTATCAATTCCTATTAATCTATGAGAGCAATCAAACTGATATATTGTATGTTGATAAAAGCCTTTCAATAATCTGGTGATAACAAATCCAACATGGTTGCGACACGAAATTTAAATATTTAAATGGACGGCTTTTTTTTTTTTTTTTTTTTTTTTTTTTTTTGCGATTTAACCATCCGAGCGCAGTGAAACTTGGTATGGTAAATGCTTGTACAAATTGTAATCGACTGGCATCTAATTTATTTCAATTGTTTTCTTAATCACAAGATTGCAGCTGTTCGAAATTTTATAACCTTGCTTTTATTTCTTGTGACCTAATCATGCGATTGAAGTTTGAATAATACACCTACAGAAAAAAAACTGCATTTAATAGTGCATTACCCTAAGGTCAACATACATAAAAATGCAACATGGTGACAATCCTAAATATTTAGTAGGAAGGTCTCCCATGTCAACTCATACACTAGTCTTGATGCGCTGTGCCTCTTCCAGGTACCTGGTCTTTACGTTTTTCCAGAGATTCGAGGTCATTTCCTGTTAGATTTTCCCAAATTTTTCCCAGTTTTTGTCTACTTTAGTTATTATGTGAATACTCATTCCAGATCTTAAAGAACATGGGAGGTGGTTTGGGAAAAGGACGAGCCTATGGAATGCATAAAAGAACAGATTTAAAGCACTGCAAAATAAAGGGTTTTATCCAGTAGTTTCTAAGAATGAAATGTTTCAACCTTTAACAATTATTTTGTTTTAGTGTCATTCAACACATACGCAGGACAAACATGACGTGGTTTCAAAAACCAAGTAATTAAGCACGAAAGGAGCTGAAGATTGGATGGTCTGGACTCTAGTTTTTCAGAGCATACGTCCTATACATCATCCGTGACTTCCAAAATCCTATGCAGTTCTGTGGTCTCCATGAGCATAACAAGAGTCGACGGCTGGAGAGATTGTATATGATGGCAATTGTCCTTAAACAATAATATAAAAGCCTCCCTGTTAATGTCATCGCGCCACGAGATGGCAGTTCAACACGCTGTGACGGGGCAAGGGCGTCTTGCAGTACGCATGTGCGGCACGCATATACCAAACTTAAATATATCGGCTGGCAGTCAGTTGCTCCAACTTCCTACATGATAATTTGTTATCGGACTCCACGTGTGTGTGTGTATTGCTACCTTTCTTCCTACTGTCGATATTATTACAAGCCTTTGTGTTCACTCTTAAGAGTGTGGCATTATCAGGTACAGTAATGGAAACAGTGACCAACTTAATGTTTTTGAGAATGCGCGACACGTAGTGAGCGGGAAGACAACTTCAGTTCAAACCTGACTGCCATCTCCTGGCGCGATATCAGTACTTTAAGTCTCGCTCATTTCATATAATTAGAATTCACTATTCTGTCTCCTCCCAACACTCTGACCTTGCATTCAGTCCATATTTAATTTTTACGTGTGCTTTGTCTCAATGATTTGTTATCTTCCCTGTTTTCTTTTTAGTTTAGGTTCTTTTTTTCGTTTTGTATCTGCTTTTTGTGTTCCTTTGTGTCTGTTTTTGCATTTTCTTATTGGTTCCTTGTTTTGTGATTTCGTGTTTGTTTTTGCTTTTTCTTATTGCTTTTTTTCTATGTGTTTTTGTGTCCGTTTTCGCTTTTTCTTATTGGTTCCTTTCTTTGTGTTTTTGTGTTTGTTTTTGCTTTGTCTTGTTGGCTTCTTCCTATGTGTTTTGTGTCTAGATTTGCTTTTCCTTTTTGGTTTCTTGCTTTGTGTTTTTGTGTCTTTTTCTTATTGGTTTCTTGCTTTGTGCTTTTTTGTTTTTGATTTGTGCATTTTTTTATTTTATTTTACTTTTGTTTTTGCTTTGTGCTTTCGATTTTTGCTTTCGTGTTAATTTTCTCTTTCGTTCTTTTGTTTTTGGTTTATTCGGGCAATGGGTAAAAATGAGATAGAATCAATAAAAGCAAAACTACACGTTTTCGTGTTTGATCTCTATGGCGTTTCATACGGTTCATTAAATTTGGAACTATCAATGTGCTCTAAAATGAACAGTTTTTCTTAATCAAGTCTAAAGTGTTGGTAACACTAAGGTGAGATAACCTCGCTTTTCCACCCCATATGACCTCAATAACTAACTAACTAGGTAACACTAGAAGTTTAGACGGGTAAACATAAATTTTCTTGAATTAGTTAGAATAAACTTACATAATCCAGTCGCTTGTCACCTATCCTAAAATTGGTTTTATTCAAATCAAAAACTTCGTCGAATTGCGAATTTTTATTATTTGGTTCTGGTGGGGGATTGATCCCCCAGATCACCTCCCGTAATTACGCCTCTGATAAGGGGTTAAGAAACTCACTACCACCACGCTAACTATCTGCACTTATGTAGATAGGGATTCTATTCTGTTTCTCTCTGAATTGGAAAGCTGCGGCGATGGATGGTTGGGCGGTGTTGGTACTGTGTCGGTACTTATCTTCCCTCCGCAAATCACCTCCCCGGCTTACTGCTACACCCCTGTGGCTATGTAAACATGCCATAAAACTGAATTGAAACTTTGTAATTGCTTTCTGAACTCTAAGCTCTCAAAATCTGTCTTAATTACCTGGAGACCATAACACAATACACTTCGATAAAGACCCCAAATTAATTTTAAACCGTACACAATGCATTTATACCCTACTAGCAGGTACCCGCGGCTTCGCTCGCGTCATAGTCGTGTCATATTGTTATTCAATGAAATGCAGGGTTAACCCCGTTAACACCCCTTTAGAACATGAATATCCAAAAATCCCTCCTTGGTAGAAGTTTTCGACACACAACAAACCTATACCCCAAATATCATTCTTCTAACTTTAATAGTTTTGGTTGATCGATGAGAGTGAATATTCAATAATCCTTCCTTAGTGGACGTTTTTCTTCCAGAATTTCACCCTCCCCATGGGCCCCTTAAATTGTATTTATTAAAACAACGGATGAACACCTATTTATTTAATTATTTATTCATTTATTTTAAGCTAATTGTTTTCCGCTGAGTTTGAAACTTCTCGCCTATGGCGTTAAAGAGATACACGCTCCGTTAGGAATCTTTCAACCCCCACTTTTGTCCCTTTCACCTCATAATATACACCACATCGAAAAACCATTAGACATGTGTCAGCTTATTTTTAATGATTAGTAGTTCATATGCCAAGTATCACATCATCAAATGAAACCACTCTTGAGACATTGTTATTCAATGAAATGCCCGTTAACCCCCTTAACACCCCTTTAGAACCTGAATATCCAAAAACCTTACCTTAGTGGACGTTTCTGACATATAACGAACATATCCCCAAAATTTCATGTTTCTAACTTCAATAATTTTGGCTGGGCGATGATGAAAACGTGAGTCAGACAACATTTTCTTTAATTTTATTTTTAAGAATTTCACCCATCCCCATGAACCCCTTAAATTGGATTTATGAGAAAAAAAACGGTCGAACACATATTTACTTATTTTTAAGCTGTTTTTCCCCCTGAATTTGATGAGTGAGTAAGTGAATCAATCAGTTAGGACACTTTCTTTCCTGTTTCTCCCCCCGAGTTTCACCCCTCCCCATGGGCCCATTGAATTGGATTTATGAAAAAACGGTCGAACACCTATTTACTTATATTTAAGCTGATTTTTCCCGCTGAATTTCAAACTTCACGCCTATGTCGTTTAAGAGATACACACTCCGTTAAGAATCCTTCAACCCCCAATTTTCACCCCTTTCACCTCATAATATACACCATATCGATAAACCCTTAGACATATGTCTGCATATTTTTAATGATTAGTTTATATGCCGAATATCACATCCCCAAATGAAACATCTCGTGAGATATTGTTATTCAATGAAATGCAAGTTTAACACCCTTAATACCCCTTCAGAACATGAATATCAAAAATCCATCCTTAGTGGACGTTTTCGACATACAACAAACATATCCCCAAAATTTCAAGTTTCTAACTGCTATAGGTTTGGCTGGGGGATGATGAGTGTATATCCAAAAATCCTTCCTTAGTGGACTTCTTTCTCAGAACTTCACCCCTCCCCATTGGCCCCTTAAATTGGATTTATGAAAACACGATCGTACACCTATTTACTTATTTTTCAAGCTGATGTTTCCCCCTGAGTTTTACACTTTTTGCCTCTGTCTTTTAAGAGATACTTGTTCCGTTAGGAATCCTTCAACCCCCACTTTTCACCCCTTTCACCTCATAATATACACCACATCGAAAAACCATCAGACATATGTCTTCTTATTCTTAATGATGAGTTTTTATGCAGAGTATCACATCCACCAAGCAAACCAATCTGGAGATATTGTTATTCAATGAAATGCAGGTCTACCCCCTTAACACCCCTTTAGTACCTGAATATCCAAAAATTCTTCCTTAAGGTACGTTTTCGACATATAATGTATTAATCAGTTAGAACACTTTCTTTTCTGTTTTTTCCCCCAGAAATTCATCCCTCTCCAAGGGTCCCTTAAATTGGATTTTTGAAAAAAAAATGGTCGAACACCTATCTACTTATATTTTAAGCTGTTTTCTTCCAGTGAACTTCTCGCCTATGTCGTTTAAGAGATACACACTCGGTTCAGAATCCTTCAACCCCTAATTTTCACCCCTTTCACCTGATAATATACACCATATCGATAAAACCTTCGACATATGTCTGCTTATTTTTAATGATTAGTTTATATGCCGAATATCATATCCCCAAAGAAACAACTCATGAGATATAGTTATTCAATGAAATGCACGTTTACCCCCTTAACACCTCTTTAGAACCCGAATAAACAAAAATCCATCCTTAGTTGACGTTTTCGACATACACCGAACATATTCCCAACATTTCATGTTTTCAACTTCAATTGTTTTCGCTGGGCGATGATGAGTGAGTGAGTCAGTCAGGACATATTCTTTACCAGAATTTCACTCCTCCCCATGGGCCGCTTAATTTGGATCTATGAAAAAACGCTCGGAACACCTATTAACTTATTTTTAAGCTGTCTTTTTCCCCTGAGTTTGATGATTGAGTGAGTTTGACAGTCAGTTAGGACACTTTCCCTCCTTTTCTTTTCCAGAATTTCACCCCACCCCATTGGCCCCTTATATTGAATTTGTGAAAAAACAGTCGAACACCGATTTACTTATTAAATAAGCTGATATTTTTCCGCTGAGTTTCAAACTTCTCGCCTATGTCGTTTAAGAGATACACGCTCCGATAGGAATCCTTCAACCCTCACTTGTCACCCCTTTCATCCTATAATATACACCACATCAAAAACCCTTAGACACATGTCTGCTTATTTTTAATGATTAGTTTATATGCTGAATATCACATCCACAAATGAAACCACTCTTGAGATATTGTTATTCAATGAAAATCAGGTTTAACCCCCTTAAGACCCCTTTAGAACCTGAATATCCAAAAATCCTCCCTTAGTGTACGGTTTTGACATACAACGAACATATCCCCAAAATATCATGTTTCTAACTTCAATATTTTTTTCTGGGCGATGATGAGTGAGTGGGTGAGTCAGGACATATATATATATATATTTTAAGAATTTCACCCTGCCCCATGAACACCTTAAATTTTATTTATGAAAAAAAAAACTGTCGAACACTTATTTACTTATTTTTAAGCAGTTTTTCCCCGTGAGTTTGAAGAGTAAGTGAGTTAGTCAATCAGTTAGGACAATTTCTTTCCTTTTTTTTCTCCCGCAGAATTTCACCCATCCCCAATGTGCCCCTTAAATTGGAAGTATGAAGAAAGACAGTCGAACACCTATTTATTCTTTTTTAAGCTGATTTTTTCCGCTGAATTTCAAACTCCTGGCCTATGTCGTTTAAGACATACACGCTCCTTTAGGATTCCTTCAACCCCCAATTTACCCCTTTCACCTCATAATATACACCACATCGAAAAACTCTCAGTAACGTGTCTTCTTATTTTTAATTATGAGTTTATATGCCGAGTATCACATCCCCCAATGAAACCAATCGGGAGATATTGTTATACAATTAAATGCAAGTTTAACCCCCTTAAGACCCCTTTAGAACCTGAATATCCGGAAATCCTCCCTTAGTGGACGGTATTGACTTACAATGAACATATCCCTAAAATGTCATGTTTCTAACTTCAATAATTTTGGCTGGGCAATGGTGAGTGAGTGAGTCTGGATATTTTCTTTCAATTTTGTTTTTTCAAAATTTCAACCCTCCCCATGAACCCCTTAAATTGGATTTATGAAAAAAACTGTCGAACATCTATTTATTTTTTTAAGCATTTTTTCCCCTGAGTTTGATGAGTGAGTCAGTCTGTCAATCAGTTAAGACATTCTCTTTCCTGTTTTTTCCCCCAGAATTTCACCCCTCCCCATGGGCCCCTCAAATTGGATTTATGAAAAAACGGTCAAACACCTATTTACTTATTTTTTAAGGTGATTTTTTTCCGCTGAGTTTAAAATTTCTCGCCTATGTCGTTTAAGGGATACACGCTCTGTTAGGAATCCTTCAACCCCCACTTTTCACCACTTTCACCTCAAAATATTCACCAAATCGAAAACCCCTCAGACACGTATCTTCTTATTTTTAATGATGAGTTTATATGCCGAGTATCAAATCCCCCAATGAAACCAATCCGGAGATATTGTTATTCAATGAAATGCAGGTGTACCCCCTTAACACCCCTTTAGAACCTGAATATCCAAAAATCCTTCCTTAGTGGGCGTTTTCGACTTACAACGAACATATCCCCAAAATTTCATGTTTCTATCTTTAATAGTTTGGGCTGGGCGATGATGAGTCAGTCAGTCAGTCAGTCAGTCAGTCAGTCAGGACACTTAGTTTTATATAATAGACTAGCAGGTACCCGCGGCTTCGCTCGCGTCATAGTCGTGTCGTATGAATGAAATGCAGGGTTAACCCCGTTAACACCCCTTTAGAACATGAATATCCAAAAATCCCTCCTTGGTAGAAGTTTTCGACACATAACAAACCTATACCCCAAATATCATTCTTCTAACTTTAATAGTTTTGGTTGGTCGATGAGAGTGAACATTCAAAAATCCTTCCTTAGTGGATGTTTTTCTTCCAGAATTTCACCCTCCCCATGGGCCCCTTAAATTGTATTTATTAAAACAACGGATGAACACCTATTTATTTAATTATTTATTCATTTATTTTTAAGCTATTTGTTTTCCGCTGAGTTTGAAACTTCTCGCCTATGGCGTTAAAGAGTTACACGCTCCGTTAGGAATCTTTCAACCCCCACTTTTATCCCTTTCACCTCATAATATACACCACATCGAAAAACCATTAGACATCTGTCAGCTTATTTTTAATGATTAGTAGTTTATATGCCAAGTATCACATCATCAAATGAAACCACTCTTGAGACATTATTATTCAATGAAATGCCCGTTTACCCCCTTAACACCCCTTTAGAACCTGAATATCCAAAAACTTTACCTTAGTGGACGTTTCTGACATATAACGAACATATCCCCAAAATTTCATGTTTCTAACTTCAATAATTTTGGCTGGGCGATGTTGAGAACGGGAGTCAGACAACATTTTCTTCAATTTTATTTTTAAGAATTTCACCCATCCCCATGAACTCCTTAAATTGGATTTATGAAAAAACGGTCGAACACCTATTTACTTATATTTAAGCTGATTTTTTTCCCGCTGAATTTCAAACTTCACGCCTATGTCGTTTAAGAGATATACACTCCGTTAAGAAACCTTCAATCCCCAATTTTCACCCCTTTCACCTCATAATATACACCATATCGATAAACCCTTAGACATATGTCTGCATATTTTTAATGATTAGTTTATATGCCGAATATCACATCCCCAAATGAAACAACTCGTGAGATATTGTTATTCAATGAAATGCAAGTTTAACACCCTTGATACCCCTTCAGAACATGAATATCAAAAATCCATCCTTAGTGGACGTTTTCGACATATAACAAACATATCCCCAAAATTTCAAGTTTCTAACTGCTATAGATTTGGCTGGGGGGATGATGAGTGTATATCCAAAAATCCTTCCTTAGTGGACTTCTTTCTCAGAACTTCACCCCTCCCCATTGGCCCCTTAAATCGGATTTATGAAAACACGATCGTACACCTATTTACTTATTTTTCAAGCTGATATTTCCCCCTGAGTTTTACACTTTTTGCCTCTGTCTTTTAAGAGATACTTGCTCCGTTAGGAATCCTTCAACCCCCACTTTTCACCCCTTTCGCCTCATAATATACACCACTTCGAAAAACCATCAGACATATTTCTTCTTATTCTTAATGATGAGTTTTTATGCCGAGTATCACATCCACCAAGCAAACCAATCGGGAGATATTGTTATTCAATTAAATGCAGGTCTACCCCCTTAACACCCCTTTAGTACCTGAATATCCAAAAATTCTTCCTTAAGGTACGTTTTCGACATACAATGAACATAACCCCAAAATTTCATGTTTCTAACTTCAATAATTTTGGCTGGGCGATGATGAGTGAGTGAGTAAGTCAAGACATTTTCTTTCGTTTATTTTTCAGAATATCACCCCTCTTATGAACCCCTTAAATTGAATTTATGAAAAAAAAATCGGTTGAACACGTATTTACTTATTTTTAAGCTGTTCTTCCCCCCTGAGTTTGATGAGTGAGTGTATTAATCAGTTAGAACACTTTCTTTTCTGTTTTGTTCCCCCAGAAATTCATCCCTCTCCAAGGGTCCCTTAAATTGGATTTTTGAATAAAAAAATGTTCGAACACCTCTTTACTGTACTTATATTTTGAGCTGTTTTTTCCAGTGAACTTCTCGCCTATGTCGTTTAAGAGATACACACTCCGTTAAGAATCCTTCAACCCCTAATTTTCAACCATTTCACCTGATAATATACACCATATCGATAAACCCTTCGGCATATGTCTGCTTATTAGCCTACTTTCGATTTTTGCAAAAAATGAAAGTAGACTTATGAGATCAACACAGGGCGAAAAAAGTGTGTCTGTCTGTGTGTGTGTATGTGTGTGTGTGAGTCTGTGTGTGTGTCTGTGTGTGTACTCTGAATGTCTGTCCCCCCCTATCAATTCGAACACGGTGAATGCGAATTGAACGAAATTTGGTACAAAGGTAGCACTAGCAAAGGACACCTCAGTGTCATATTTTATATCGCCGCCATCTTGACGGAAACGTAATGGCGGCCACACAAATGTTCAAAGCTTAAATCAAATTACGACTAACCTAATCATCCGATCTCTACCAAATTTTGCAACAACATACCTTTATGGGGGGAGCATCCTTTGACCAAACCAATAGGCCATAAGCGTAATAGTTTGCGGATGGCGGCCATCTTTGTGTGAAAATCGATTCCCCCTATTAATTCGAACACGGTGCAACCGAATGGAACGAAATTTGGTACAGAGGTAGTACTAACAAAAGGCACCTCAGTGTCATGTTTTATATCGCCGCCATCTTGACGGAAACGTAATGGCGGCCACACAAATGTTCAAAGCTTAAATCAAATTACGACTAACCTAATCATCCGATCTCTACCAAATTTTGCAACAACATACCTTTATAGGGGGAGCATCCTTTGACCAAACTAATAGGTCATCAGCGTAATAGTTTGCGGATGGCGGCCATCTTTGTGTGAAAATCGATTCCCCCTATTAATTCAAACACGGTGCAACCGAATGGAACGAAATTTGGTACAGAGGTAGCACTATCAAAGGGCACCTCAGTATCATGTTTTATATCGCCGCCATCTTGACTGAAACGTAATGGTGGCCACACGAATGTTCAAAGCTTAAATCAAATTACGATTAACCTAATCATCCGATCTCTACCAAATTTTGCAACTACATACCTTTATGGAGGGAGCATCCTTTGACCAATCTAATAGGTCATTCGCCTAATAGTTTGCGGATGGCGGCCATCTTTGTGTAAAAATCGATTCCCCCTATTAATTCAAACACGGTGAAACAGAATGGAACGAAATTTGGTACAGAGATAGCACTAGCAAAGGGCATCTCAGTGTCATGATTTATATCGCCGCCATATTGACAGAAACGTAATGACGGCCACACAAATGTTTAAAGCTTAAATCAAATTACGACTAACATAACCATCCGATCTCTACCAAACTTTGCAACAATATACTGAACCCGATGGGGTTATGCTGACTGGAATCGAACATGGTTCTCAGAGACTGTGATCTCAGTAAAAAAGGTTCCACCAGGAAGCGAACCAGAGATCTGTACAGGGAGTTTCTTGGTAAAAACCCCTCGAAAGAAATGTATAGTTAATCACTGGTGTGATTTTTGATGAAATGGCATTATTTATTAAAATAATGTAGGAAATAATGAGCAGATTATATCATTATAAGACGATTTGGTGTAAGCTATTGGGAGTTTGAAGCACAGAGGAGGGCAGAGCTGACATTTACTAATCGGCCCAGAATTGTGGGTTGGTCCCAGTGGAGCCACGTCCATCTCTGTCACCCCATTATGTCGTCTGGAGCAGGGGAGAGGCCTGAATAATGACACAGTTATTCCCCGACGGAGAATAGATTTGAAGTAGGGGCGGTGAAATGCCCAGAAGAATCATTGATTACTCGTGATTGGAGTAACGAATCGAGATGAGAGTTGCACACAGGTGAATATTTTGGCAAGAAGATAATTTTAGAGTCTTTTACCGGCAAAATTGGTGCATATTTAGTGATGTGCGTAAGGACTGTAAAACGACCATTGTTCGCGGATGGATGTGAAGATGTTGACGGGGAGTTCCCGATTAGGTAGCGTCCCACGCCATGGAGAAAGGAATTAATATTAATTAATTGAACGAGCGATTCCTTTGCACACATATAGTTTTGGGACCTGTGAAGAGAGAGGAACACAATGATCATGGTTTGAAGACCTGAATCATGCTGTGAGAGGAGCGAAGATTACGCGGGAAGATGTTGCTCTACTTTCTGTGGAAATCCGATATAAGGGAGTAGACCCCAGGAGGAGCCCTCTGTTCTCACTTGTTGCGCAGTTACTGTGTTCTAACTCAGCTATGCCCAGTTGTAAGCCAGTCGAGACGCAGCCAATTTCAGTCTACATGCCGTCAAGCGCAGTTACAGCCAGTTATAGTTTTACTCAATTGTGAATTGTAGCACAATGGCAATAAGTTGCAATCAGTATGCAGCAAATATGCAGCAGTACGAGACAGCGTGTAAGCCGCAGACAGAAGTCTTCAAATAAGCTACGTGCAGTCTTCGAGTGAAACTTCAGTCAGCTACAGCCAGGTTGAAGCAAGTTCGTCAAGGCAAAACGCATGACGATTCTATTCATCGAGACGCCGAACAAAGACTGGTATGTGTAATAGAAACAGTAAATATGCTTGTATGAATAATAGTCGTGATACAGGTATAATCAGCCGCACGAACTATGACGTGTTCAGTTATGAAGTACCGTATAGACTAACGGTAGAACTATTGTATATAATTATTTGTGAAAGTGTTGAACTTTATTAAGCGCAGTGTGTATAGTATTAACTAATCGTGTATGTGTAACTACGATAGAATGCGCGAAAGAAACTCTACTAAGTGTTTGGTATTGCCATGAGAGTACCAGATATTAACGCTCATGTTTGGGAGCCAGCGTATTGATGTAACGCAGGACGCTTACTGTAGGAGTAATGATCGTCATAAAACTGTTGGAGAGTTCCGAGAGCAGATAACCAGACTTTCAATCAGGAGTTGATAACGTAAGATGCCGTCGACACCTGCAATTTCGATCTCTGCTAGGGAATTTCAGCATTGAAGTGTGTATAAAGTGACGAGTGTTCAGTGCAATGTATATGTAAAAATATCATTTAAAGTAGTGTTTGATGAAGTGTTTCACATGTTTGGGGAGTGATAACTTCCTGAAAGGTATGCAACGTGTCGTGTTGGTGATAGAAATTATGTGTAATCAAATGTGTGTAAACAAGAGAAATATGTCGCGTTAAACCCATTATGGCGGGCGACATGGAAGAATATGATTGGTTGGAGCCACCTTAGATGCCTATAGAGATGTAAGTACCCCACAAATTATGGTTATAATTATGTAGAAGTATGGACCGATGCATGTCTGTGATTCCGTAAAGATATTGTGAATTCCTTATAGATGCCAGTAAAAGTCAGTTAGGAGGCTGATCCTCCATGTTTAATCAGTAATGAATTGATTTTTGATAGAGTTGAGATGTTGATTTGCATCATTAAGGGGAGTAATTATTCCCACTATGAATTAAGAATGGCAATCAGTTATGTAAATGCAACGAACGCGATTGTTCGAGTTTAAAAAACGTTTAGCTATGTCGGAAAATTTTGGTAATTTAGATGAGAATAATAATAAATAATGATTTGGTCATTTATGTCAATGAGATTTATAATAATAATAATAAATAATGATTTTGGTCATTTATGTCAGTGAGAAATGATGATAATAATAATAATGGTTATTAAGAGTATGAATGAACGCATCAGGAAACAAATAAATGTTGTAAGCGAGAATTATTAACGCTAATTGCAAGACTTATCAATCTAAGCAGGAAGATGTTACAATGAGATTACATTACAGTAACTATGGAAAGAAGTTTTATATCAGAATATTGCATATATTCGGTAATGATACCAGTAATGAAAGAGCTTTTAGTGAATTGAATTTGCAGCTTAATTGAGAAGCTTATAGAGTAAATGTTAGATTTCTCTTAATATTATAGGTCGGTGTGTCGTAGCATGGAGCATTAGGGGCCAGATAGTCTATTCTACGTATGAATTCTCCTATGTCGTGGACATTGTTGGAGATATTAGTTATCCCAGAGTTGTAGTGTAGGACCCTAACTCTGAAGAAAGGATTGAAATGTGTTCCGGGTTGGAATCTTTATAAGAGTCGAGGAAACAGGGACACCTCGCAGCTCTATGATTTCCCGAGAACTTATAGATGAGTTATGTACGCTCGTGGGTAGCGAAAACTCATGGCGACAGTGGTTTTGTGCGCCTATATTATACTTGAGACATCGGTCAACCGCCAGGCTCATGCATTACGAACCCCGAACCTTCATGTTGAATGGACCCATGTGAGGCCATTAATTAATCATTATCCTCGATGTAGGAATAATTACGAAAGCTCATTCAATACCTGTTGGCATAGTAGTCAATTAAGATCCTTTGGGAACATGTGTGTCGGTCAGGACACAGTATTTTGTCTTGTAAATCTTCACTGCTTAGAGAGAGGGAAGCTTTCAAACTTTTAGAAAGGTCGAGATAATTGGTGAAACGACCCATCCCACTTTCTATTGTGTAGCGACTTCCTTAGCCGAGGGTCGGTGCCAACCACCCGGACCGCCCAGGCAAGTTATAAAGGGAAGAGATTCTAGACCTTGTTAAAATGACATATAATGCAAGATTGTTATGTTGAGTATTATAGCCATGTGGTTTGTGAACACATGGATAATTATAGTTAATCCTGATGGTTCATTAATTTAGCTATCTGACGAATAGTTACATGATATATTTGTACTGTCACTGGAACCAAGTCATGTAGTTGGTGACTAGATGCCAATCGCCATGAGCGCGAGGTAGTCTATCGTACAATCCGACATAAGCTATAACGTAACGTTTTATCTAGGAATCACAGACAGCATGCGGTGAAACCATATAATTGGAGGATGTGTAGGGGGTAGCTTACATAATTATGGAGTTGCACGTTGATTTTGGTGCAACGTCCAAATAGGTAAATGCATGCAAAGCATTTCATTGGTGAGAAGAAAAATATTAAAACACGCACGGCACACATAATTGTTTAACATAAAGAGGTTTAAGGAATAATCCTTGTTGTAATATTAAAGAAGTCACATTGTATGACTGTTATGTTAATGTACAGTTTGTTTTGAAGTCGTAGGTGCATCAGCGCACTAGTATATCCTTGTGAAGTTCACAGAAGGGTAAAGCATTATGGCTAGGTATGACTTTGTTGTGATTTTATATTTGTTTACTTGTGGATTGTGGAAGTAAAAATTTTGTTTGCTTTTATTTTATGCTTTTTGGGTATTGTTTTGTGTTTGAAGCCATGATTTATTTAAATGGATTAAAGTTTTAGAATAGAGTTGTGCTTTATCATTGTAGAGTTGATACCTTTTAGCCTCAAATCCAAAATATGCACTGCTAAATTGGGGTTACCGTACACGCCTGAGAGCTGATGCTAGCTGGAGGCAGATGCATATTATCCAACGAGATTACTCACATGGGTACATGGGAATTGATGTCCTATACTGTGATTTGAGCTAAAGGTACGACTAAAGTCGGTCAGATTTAATGCACACAACTCTATTAAAGTAAGAATTAACGAAGTAGGGTGTGACCGCTCCCAATCCATAGCTAAGTTCCGATACGTATATATAAATTTTGATAGATTGTGCATATCACCATTAATTTATCATGACGCCCATCTGTGGAGTCTATGGTAGTAAAAGCTCTATTAATTTATCATGGCGTGGCCCAAGTGGGGCTTTCGGCAGTAAAAACCACTCCCTGAACAGTTTTTATAGTAAATTAAAATACGGCCGATGTCCTACTAGTACCACGACACATATTAATTTATCATGGCGCCCAACGTGGAGTCTATGGTAGTAAAAGCTCTATTAATTTATCATGGCACCCAGAATACGTGGAGCTTATGGGATTTAGGGAAAACCCATAGATTTTTTATGGTATTTCATGGGGAAAACCATAGTAATTGTTTTGCCTCAAACCGTGTTTGAGTGATTGTTGAATTCAGTAGGCTTTTGAGGTAACGCAGAATCTCTCTATTGAGAAGAGAATGGCCTAAGGGTACTAGCGTTACATACCCAATCCACAATCTACTATAATATTATCAGGTTTTGTACGACTTCACAATATGTGTGCAGTGTTTGATGTTTCTCTTCGAAACGTATCCACATATTTTTCCAGGAAGCCTGCCTGCATATTTAAGTGTGTTATTGTAAAATGTCAGGTACGGAGGAGATCTTGCAAGTTATTGCAGGACTGAAACAACATTTTGATGCTGTTCATGAGCAGAGTAAACTGGAAACCAAAGCTTTCCAGGATAGTATAAATGCTCGTTTAGATGCCAATCAGGTTGTAATGAACAATAACCAGATTGAATTAAACAACCGTTTAGAGGCAAATAAGGTTGAATATAAAGATGAATTAAACAATAAGTTAGGTCAAATGCAAGAAGTCATTAAGACCGAAGTAACAGATACTGTTGTAAGCATTGTATCGGAAATGCAGGTGAATACTGACAAACGTTTCGAGGCCATAGAAGCCAAACTTGAGGGTAATTTGCAAGCGTGTAGGCATGCTCAGGAGCAAACCAACAGTAAATTAGAGGCGTTGTCTAACGATATTAAGGATATTCAGATCCAAAATGAGGCGAATCTCGAACGCCAAGCGAAACAGTTCGCAGAGTTTACGAAAACAGTAGACCAGAGATTAGAGGAAAACGACTCCAAATGGGACCAGAAATTGAAAAGTTACGCTAGAGCAATTAACGGTGACCTCAAGAAACAGGACCAGAATATATTAGGTCAATGCCAGGAAATAGGCGAAATTAAGGCTATCGCTCATGAAAGTAAGGAGCTGGTAGGCAACGTGAAAGGTCAGATGGGTAAAGTTCATAAAGAACTGGACCAAGTGCAAAGCGACATTGTCATAGTCAATAAAAGACAAGAGGAAAATAGAGGCGAGATCACCAAGGTCCGGAATGAATTGTCTAAAGTCAATGGACACATTCAAGATGAAATTAAAGGTCTGAGAGAAGAACTCGAAATAAGAGAAGGCCAGAAAACAGAGGCAAGCGACAAGACCCTTGCTCAAATTAAAGAGGACGTAGAGGATGAAATATCCCATATCAAACAAAGTCTGAAAGAAGACAAGGTGAAAATTTTTCAAGTAGCCGAGGAAAACCGAGATAGGCTTACAAGAATAGAAAAAGAAGTCATTACTCGCCTAGAAAGAGCAGAAATGCGCCATAACCAAATGGAGACTAGGATAATAGCACAGGAGGAGACACTTCTGAAGTATCCTAAGTCAAGTGAAGGCAGCATAGAGGATATAAGAAAAACAAGGTGGGCAGACCTAGAAACCCAACCTATAAGCAGGAATGCTGCAGGCGCAGGAGAAAGTCCTTACATGACGCCAGGTGTACCAATTGCGGCATCGACGCCACATGAAAACGCGATGCACACCCAGGTGATAAACGTCATTAGGGCAAGCGAAGAAAAACCTAGGAAGTTTTCAGGTAGTCACTGTAGTATGACACCAAAATATTGGTTAAAGGAAGTGACTGAATATCTCAATGATGCACGAATACCACAGGAGCGTAGGCTACGTGCTATAGAGAAGTTAACAGAGGGGGAGTGCGCATTATGGTTTCGCAGCTTCCGTTACACTTTTGATACTGTTGAGGAATTCCGCGAGGCATTCTTGAAGAGATATTGGGACGCCGCGACTCAGCAGAATTTACGGCTGGATTTGTATGCCAAAAAGTACAGCACGAACAACCCGACGAAGTACGCAGAATTCTTCATATCGCAGATGTGTCGTTTTAAAGAGCTGGATCAAAAACCTAGTGAACTGGAGCTATGCATTGCTATCGCCAAACAGCTTCCATACGAGATCCAAAGGCTACTAATCTCGGCTAATGCGAAAACTGCTATGGAAATGGAGACAGTTCTAAGACAACTGGACCTCACCACAGCAAATACTATGCGTCAGAGTCGAACCGTGGAACAAGTCCACGTGACCAACACACAGACTGACCAACAGCAAGCTCCAAGGAACAACAAGGCCACGAGCACAGAAACTTTAGATTCCTATGGACGGAAATGGGAACAGGAACCCAGAAAATGGCAGTCAAGGTACAAAGGAAATGCTAATAAAGCAGGAAGAGGTCGAAGTTCGTGGAATAAACACAATAACAGGGGCAAACCGTACCATAACAATGGAGGTAATAATGGCCAGGAAGGCAATAATAGAAATTGGAGACCCCAAGAAAGAAGAAATAACTTCGATGACGAGGCAGAAGAGCGTTATCATGCTTCTTTGCGATACCTCGAAGAAAGGGGAGATGAGCCCCAGAAATCACAAGTCCGCTGGCAAGAAGTCATGCAGAACAGGACATCGCCAGACAGATATGGAGATGGAGCTAAGAGTTTGGAACTACAGCGCAGCGAACAGGAGAGAAGGAACTCCAAAGGGGCGGGCGCTGAAGAAAAAAAAAACGCCAAAATTAGAAGAGCTCGAGACTGAGGGATGGAAGTCTATTAACATCATCAATTGGATAGCCAAACCAGATGAATTGATTGAGGATACAGGAGGACCACAGGTCATGGTCAAGAGAGAATTGCCTATTATAATTGTGAGAGTGGCAGGATTAAAAGTCAGAAGTCTGCTAGACACAGGATCAACAGTGAGCCTGATGACACAAGCTCTATATAATGAAATAGCCCGGAGAGAGAACATTTTGAAGATACCGATCTCCAGTGTCAAAATTAAAGGGGTAATTCCAGACAGAACAATGATATGTAAATACCAGGTATTCCTAGATTTACAGATAGGAGGCTCTATTTTCTCACAGAGTTTTCTGTTAGTGAACAAACTACCTTATAACCTACTTATTGGGGCAGAGTTTATAAGGGAATACAGAGTGATAATTGACCTAGCACAGGACAGGGTTATGTTCCATGTGAATGAAGAAGCTGAAGGCTTAGAGGTCGCACTCAATGAAATTGAACCAGGATCCAGTGAACAAGTATGGCATACATACAGAGATGTGGCTGATGAAGAAGTGTTAGCCATTTAGCAGTTAGAAGCGGAGCTCAAAACACTAGCCACAGACTTGGAAAAAGATCTGGAACCCAAATTGGAAGAATACATTTCGGAGAAGCTAGAAGAAGCGAAAATTGGGCTAAAAGAGAAGGAAAATTTAAAGCAGTTATTGCTGGAACAGAAGGAAGTCTTTGATTCGAGACCTGGTCGGATAAAGAACTTCACTTATGATTTTCAAGTCAGTGATTGGACACCATTTAGGCAGAAACCCTACCCTATAGCTGAAAAGCATTATGCTAAAGTGAAAGAGGCAATTCAGGAGATGTTGGAGGCCGGCGTTATTGAGAAAACACCTACGCCTTATGTAAGTCCATTGGTAATTGTACCAAAGACAGACGGATCTGTCAGAGTCTGCTTGGACCTGAGACGCTTAAATTTGAGAGTTATTCCGGAATTTGACCAAGTGCCACCTATTAAAGAGATCCTCAGGAAGTTTAAAGGAAAAACTATATTCTCAAACTTGGATATCACATCCAGTTTCCACCATCTTGAATTAGAGAAGAAAACTAGTCTGTTGACAGGATTTATGTTTGATCAACATACATTCACATTTTTAAGGCTACCTTTTGGGTTGAAAACAGCTGGTTCAGCCCTGATAAGAGCGTTAGATCGCAATCTATCAGATGAGGTTAAAGAGAGTACCATCAGATATGTAGACGACATTCTACTCACATCAGAATCTCTGGAGGAGCACATGAGAGACCTGAAGAAGCTGCTAGATGACCTTCGAGAGGCTAATTTTAAGGTCAATATCAAGAAATCGCACTTCTGTCAGAGGGAAGTTAAATTCCTAGGGCATGTTATTGATGCAAATGGAGTGAAGCCTAATCCAGATAAATTGGAGATAATTCGGAATTTCCCTCGACCCACGAAAGTTAAGCACGTCCGACAGTATTTGGGAGTAATTGGATTCTTTTCGAACCACTGCCCAAACTATACTGCGACAGTAGCACCACTGCAGGACCTATTGAAGAAAGGCGGCAGATGGAATTGGACGGAGCAATGTCAGGAAGCATTCGTGAGGTCAAAACAAATGCTTTTGGAATATGTGAAACTGGGATACCCAGATTATACCCAGAAGTTCATCATACAGACGGATGCATCACTTATTGGGATTGGAGCGATGTTATTCCAGGAAAATGTTGACCAGCCTGAGAAGAAAGTTTTTATCGCCTTTATAAGCAGAAGACTGAGAGCCCATGAGAAAAATTACACGATCACAGAGATAGAATTGCTCGCAATTTTGTACGCGTTGCAATCGTGGCACAAACTCGTGTACGGCTTCCAAATAGTTCTGAGAACAGACCATAAAGCTTTAACATTTTTGTTAAAGACAGATTTGTCTAGTCAGAGATTGACAAGATGGTCCCTGTATATCCAGCAATTTAATGTGGAAATAGAATACTGTCCAGGGAAAGAGAATGTAATACCGGACATATTAAGTCGTTACCCTAGAGAAGAAGAAGTACTAGCGGTCCAGATTGAGAATCGAGATCAGAAGACGTTGGATGACTTAAGGAACATTACCAACCTACAACGCGAAGACCCATGGTTGAAGATGATAATCGATTACTTCGAGGGACGCTTAGCAAGGGGAACTGCGATATACAGAGAGGCGGAGGCATTGGCAACAGATTATGTATGGTATAATCAGATATTACACAAGTGGGACGATGTGGATCACACACGTCAAAGGATTGTAATTCCTGCATCTTTGCAGAGGAGATTAGTATGGCTAGCCCACAGAGCATTTGGCCATCCGGGGATTAAAAAAATCTGTGCTCTGTTGAAGGAAGCATTTACTTGGCCAAAATTGAGAGAAACGGTGAGAAATGCTATTAGAACATGTGATCTTTGCCAAAGGGTAAAGCCGAATCCCTTTTTAATGAGGCAACGACCTATCCCGTTGTTACCAGAGAAGCCAAGGCAGCTATTGAGTATCGACAACTTTGGACCATTGCCTAGAGCACGTAGAGGCAATAGACACATTTTTGTAGCCATGGATGTATTTTCGAAAATGGTGGTGTTGTGCCCCATTCAAAAGACAAGTTCAAAACAGGTCTTGAAGCGCCTGAAAGAGAGAGTTATTCCGATTCTTGGGAAGCCGGATAACATTCTCTCGGACCACGGAAGTTGCTTTACTAGTGCAGAATTTCGTCGAGAACTGGAAACTCTCGGAATTAGGCAGATTCTATCTACTATTCGCCATCCTGAGGCAAGTCCCGTTGAAAGAGTAATGAGAGAGATCCAGAAATACATGAAGATCTACTGTTCTGAAGCGAATTGGCGTTGGATTGAATTTCTAGAAGTAATTGAATACTGTATAAATAATACTGTACATGAGGCGACAGGTCAGGTTCCCGTTACTCAACATCTGGATCAGAGACCAGAGAGACCGTGGAATGGTGTTATTCCATTACCTGTAGACGCACAGCCCGGTAGAGAATTGAGGATCCAACGAACCTTTGAATATCTCAAAGCACAGGCGGAGAGACGTCAGAGAAGGAATCGTGCGAAGAGGTATCATAAACCGCTTCTCGTGGGACAGAAAGTTTTAATTAAGAAACCCGCCAGTTCAGATCCAGAGGCACGGAAGTATAAAAAGTTCATTTTTGCTTACCACGGCCCGTTCGAGGTGATAAGAGACCTCCAGAACAATGCATACAGGTTAAGGCATTTAGAGAATGGAAACGAGGTCGTTATGAACATAGCCAACTTAAAAATTTATTACTCGCCAGAAGAATTCGATGAACCAGAAGAAGAATTAGTAACGCACACCCAACTCAACGTGGAGAGCGGAGGCAGCCAAGCAGGCAGACCTGAGTGTTGGAACGGCGAGACGGGACAAGAAACAGACAGTTTACCCAGTGTAAGCGGAGAGCAGAAAGAATGCCAGTGTTTGCGAGAATTCTATGAAGAAATGGTCAGAGTAGCCAGAGAGGTTGAGGCTGTAAACGCGACCCTTCGCAGGGAGAATAGACAGCTCAGAAACAAGGCCGAGTGTGGAAGGGGGAACACTACTAACCCACTCGCAGCCAGACAAGGTGAAGGACCCCAGACGTAAACACAGACGGTGGTCGACAGTCAGCTGGTTACTTATATAAGCCACTTGCATTGGACTTTTATAAGTTTTGCAAGGGGAACATGAACCCGATGGGGTTATGCTGACTGGAATCGAACATGGTTCTCAGAGACTGTGATCTCAGTAAAAAAGGTTCCACCAGGAAGCGAACCAGAGATCTGTACAGGGAGTTTCTTGGTAAAAACCCCTCGAAAGAAATGTATAGTTAATCACTGGTGTGATTTTTGATGAAATGGCATTATTTATTAAAATAATGTAGGAAATAATGAGCAGATTATATCATTATAAGACGATTTGGTGTAAGCTATTGGGAGTTTGAAGCACAGAGGAGGGCAGAGCTGACATTTACTAATCGGCCCAGAATTGTGGGTTGGTCCCAGTGGAGCCACGTCCATCTCTGTCACCCCATTATGTCGTCTGGAGCAGGGGAGAGGCCTGAATAATGACACAGTTATTCCCCGACGGAGAATAGATTTGAAGTAGGGGCGGTGAAATGCCCAGAAGAATCATTGATTACTCGTGATTGGAGTAACGAATCGAGATGAGAGTTGCACACAGGTGAATATTTTGGCAAGAAGATAATTTTAGAGTCTTTTACCGGCAAAATTGGTGCATATTTAGTGATGTGCGTAAGGACTGTAAAACGACCATTGTTCGCGGATGGATGTGAAGATGTTGACGGGGAGTTCCCGATTAGGTAGCGTCCCACGCCATGGAGAAAGGAATTAATATTAATTAATTGAACGAGCGATTCCTTTGCACACATATAGTTTTGGGACCTGTGAAGAGAGAGGAACACAATGATCATGGTTTGAAGACCTGAATCATGCTGTGAGAGGAGCGAAGATTACGCGGGAAGATGTTGCTCTACTTTCTGTGGAAATCCGATATAAGGGAGTAGACCCCAGGAGGAGCCCTCTGTTCTCACTTGTTGCGCAGTTACTGTGTTCTAACTCAGCTATGCCCAGTTGTAAGCCAGTCGAGACGCAGCCAATTTCAGTCTACATGCCGTCAAGCGCAGTTACAGCCAGTTATAGTTTTACTCAATTGTGAATTGTAGCACAATGGCAATAAGTTGCAATCAGTATGCAGCAAATATGCAGCAGTACGAGACAGCGTGTAAGCCGCAGACAGAAGTCTTCAAATAAGCTACGTGCAGTCTTCGAGTGAAACTTCAGTCAGCTACAGCCAGGTTGAAGCAAGTTCGTCAAGGCAAAACGCATGACGATTCTATTCATCGAGACGCCGAACAAAGACTGGTATGTGTAATAGAAACAGTAAATATGCTTGTATGAATAATAGTCGTGATACAGGTATAATCAGCCGCACGAACTATGACGTGTTCAGTTATGAAGTACCGTATAGACTAACGGTAGAACTATTGTATATAATTATTTGTGAAAGTGTTGAACTTTATTAAGCGCAGTGTGTATAGTATTAACTAATCGTGTATGTGTAACTACGATAGAATGCGCGAAAGAAACTCTACTAAGTGTTTGGTATTGCCATGAGAGTACCAGATATTAACGCTCATGTTTGGGAGCCAGCGTATTGATGTAACGCAGGACGCTTACTGTAGGAGTAATGATCGTCATAAAACTGTTGGAGAGTTCCGAGAGCAGATAACCAGACTTTCAATCAGGAGTTGATAACGTAAGATGCCGTCGACACCTGCAATTTCGATCTCTGCTAGGGAATTTCAGCATTGAAGTGTGTATAAAGTGACGAGTGTTCAGTGCAATGTATATGTAAAAATATCATTTAAAGTAGTGTTTGATGAAGTGTTTCACATGTTTGGGGAGTGATAACTTCCTGAAAGGTATGCAACGTGTCGTGTTGGTGATAGAAATTATGTGTAATCAAATGTGTGTAAACAAGAGAAATATGTCGCGTTAAACCCATTATGGCGGGCGACATGGAAGAATATGATTGGTTGGAGCCACCTTAGATGCCTATAGAGATGTAAGTACCCCACAAATTATGGTTATAATTATGTAGAAGTATGGACCGATGCATGTCTGTGATTCCGTAAAGATATTGTGAATTCCTTATAGATGCCAGTAAAAGTCAGTTAGGAGGCTGATCCTCCATGTTTAATCAGTAATGAATTGATTTTTGATAGAGTTGAGATGTTGATTTGCATCATTAAGGGGAGTAATTATTCCCACTATGAATTAAGAATGGCAATCAGTTATGTAAATGCAACGAACGCGATTGTTCGAGTTTAAAAAACGTTTAGCTATGTCGGAAAATTTTGGTAATTTAGATGAGAATAATAATAAATAATGATTTGGTCATTTATGTCAATGAGATTTATAATAATAATAATAAATAATGATTTTGGTCATTTATGTCAGTGAGAAATGATGATAATAATAATAATGGTTATTAAGAGTATGAATGAACGCATCAGGAAACAAATAAATGTTGTAAGCGAGAATTATTAACGCTAATTGCAAGACTTATCAATCTAAGCAGGAAGATGTTACAATGAGATTACATTACAGTAACTATGGAAAGAAGTTTTATATCAGAATATTGCATATATTCGGTAATGATACCAGTAATGAAAGAGCTTTTAGTGAATTGAATTTGCAGCTTAATTGAGAAGCTTATAGAGTAAATGTTAGATTTCTCTTAATATTATAGGTCGGTGTGTCGTAGCATGGAGCATTAGGGGCCAGATAGTCTATTCTACGTATGAATTCTCCTATGTCGTGGACATTGTTGGAGATATTAGTTATCCCAGAGTTGTAGTGTAGGACCCTAACTCTGAAGAAAGGATTGAAATGTGTTCCGGGTTGGAATCTTTATAAGAGTCGAGGAAACAGGGACACCTCGCAGCTCTATGATTTCCCGAGAACTTATAGATGAGTTATGTACGCTCGTGGGTAGCGAAAACTCATGGCGACAGTGGTTTTGTGCGCCTATATTATACTTGAGACATCGGTCAACCGCCAGGCTCATGCATTACGAACCCCGAACCTTCATGTTGAATGGACCCATGTGAGGCCATTAATTAATCATTATCCTCGATGTAGGAATAATTACGAAAGCTCATTCAATACCTGTTGGCATAGTAGTCAATTAAGATCCTTTGGGAACATGTGTGTCGGTCAGGACACAGTATTTTGTCTTGTAAATCTTCACTGCTTAGAGAGAGGGAAGCTTTCAAACTTTTAGAAAGGTCGAGATAATTGGTGAAACGACCCATCCCACTTTCTATTGTGTAGCGACTTCCTTAGCCGAGGGTCGGTGCCAACCACCCGGACCGCCCAGGCAAGTTATAAAGGGAAGAGATTCTAGACCTTGTTAAAATGACATATAATGCAAGATTGTTATGTTGAGTATTATAGCCATGTGGTTTGTGAACACATGGATAATTATAGTTAATCCTGATGGTTCATTAATTTAGCTATCTGACGAATAGTTACATGATATATTTGTACTGTCACTGGAACCAAGTCATGTAGTTGGTGACTAGATGCCAATCGCCATGAGCGCGAGGTAGTCTATCGTACAATCCGACATAAGCTATAACGTAACGTTTT
The DNA here is from genome assembly GCA_946902985.2 of Meconema thalassinum. Lineage (NCBI taxonomy): Eukaryota > Metazoa > Arthropoda > Insecta > Orthoptera > Tettigoniidae > Meconema > Meconema thalassinum. The sequence goes on along the minus strand of OX336390.1, from coordinate 146,656,327 downwards.
ATCTAGGAATCACAGACAGCATGCGGTGAAACCATATAATTGGAGGATGTGTAGGGGGTAGCTTACATAATTATGGAGTTGCACGTTGATTTTGGTGCAACGTCCAAATAGGTAAATGCATGCAAAGCATTTCATTGGTGAGAAGAAAAATATTAAAACACGCACGGCACACATAATTGTTTAACATAAAGAGGTTTAAGGAATAATCCTTGTTGTAATATTAAAGAAGTCACATTGTATGACTGTTATGTTAATGTACAGTTTGTTTTGAAGTCGTAGGTGCATCAGCGCACTAGTATATCCTTGTGAAGTTCACAGAAGGGTAAAGCATTATGGCTAGGTATGACTTTGTTGTGATTTTATATTTGTTTACTTGTGGATTGTGGAAGTAAAAATTTTGTTTGCTTTTATTTTATGCTTTTTGGGTATTGTTTTGTGTTTGAAGCCATGATTTATTTAAATGGATTAAAGTTTTAGAATAGAGTTGTGCTTTATCATTGTAGAGTTGATACCTTTTAGCCTCAAATCCAAAATATGCACTGCTAAATTGGGGTTACCGTACACGCCTGAGAGCTGATGCTAGCTGGAGGCAGATGCATATTATCCAACGAGATTACTCACATGGGTACAATACCTTTATGGAGGGAGCATCCTGTGACCAATCTAATAGGCCATTAGCCTAATAGTTTGCGGATGGCGGCCATCTTTATGTCAAAATTTATTCCCCCTATTAATTCGAACACGGTGGAACCGAATGAACGAAATTTGGTACAGAGGTAGCACTAGCAAAGGGCACCTCAGTGTCATGTTTTATATCGCCGCCATCTTGACGGAAACGTAATGGCGGCCACACAAATGTTCAAAGCTTAAATCAAATTACGATTCGCCTAATCATCCGATCTCTAGCAAATTTAGCAACAACATACCTTTATGGAGGGAGCATCCTTTGACCAAACTAATAGGTCATCAGCCTGATATTTTGCGGATGGTGGCCATCTTTGTGTGAAAATCGATTCCCCTTATCAATTCGAACACGGTGAAACCGAATGGAACGACATTTGGTACAGAGGTAGCACTAGCAAAGGGCACCTCAGTGTCATGTTTTATATCACCGCTATCTTGACGGAAACGTAATCGTGGCCACCCAAATGTTAAAAGCTAAAATGTAATTACGACCAACCTAATAATCTAGTCTCTACCAAATTTTGCAACACCATATCTTTATGTGGGACACATATTTAGACCAAACTGCAAGAACATCAGCCCAATAGTTTGCAGATGGTGGCCAAGTATGTGTGCAAATCGATTCCCCCTATCAATTCAAACACGGTGAAACCGAATTGAACGAAATTTGGTACAGAGGTAGCACTAGCAAGGGGCACCTCATATTCATGTTTAATATCCCTATAGCACGTTGTATTTCAACAAGCTACTACAACCAACATTCGATCATACTCCTTGAAAAGGACAAAGAGTTATAACAATACCCATGCATTTAGGAGAAAGTAGGCTATATGTTCTTTACTGAACATCTTGTTTTTTAGCCTACTTTCGATTTTTGCAAAAAATGAAAGTAGACTTATGAGATCAACACAGGGCGAAAAAAGTATGTCTGTCTGTGTGTGTGTATGTGTGTGTGTGAGTCTGTGTGTGTGTCTGTGTGTGTGTGTGTCTGTGTGTGTGTGAGTGTGTGTACTCTGAATGTCTGTCCCCCCCTATCAATTCGAACACGGTGAATGCGAATTGAACGAAATTTGGTACAAAGGTAGCACTAGCAAAGGACACCTCAGTGTCATATTTTATATCGCCGCCATCTTGACGGAAACGTAATGGCGGCCACACAAATGTTCAAAGCTTAAATCAAATTACGACTAACCTAATCATCCGATCTCTACCAAATTTTGCAACAACATACCTTTATGGGGGGAGCATCCTTTGACCAAACCAATAGGCCATAAGCGTAATAGTTTGCGGATGGCGGCCATCTTTGTGTGAAAATCGATTCCCCCTATTAATTCGAACACGGTGCAACCGAATGGAACGAAATTTGGTACAGAGGTAGTACTAACAAAAGGCACCTCAGTGTCATGTTTTATATCGCCGCCATCTTGACGGAAACGTAATGGCGGCCACACAAATGTTCAAAGCTTAAATCAAATTACGACTAACCTAATCATCCGATCTCTACCAAATTTTGCAACAACATACCTTTATAGGGGGAGCATCCTTTGACCAAACTAATAGGTCATCAGCGTAATAGTTTGCGGATGGCGGCCATCTTTGTGTGAAAATCGATTCCCCCTATTAATTCAAACACGGTGCAACCGAATGGAACGAAATTTGGTACAGAGGTAACACTAGCAAAGGGCACCTCAGTGTCATGTTTTATATCGCCGCCATCTTGACTGAAACGTAATGGCGGCCACACGAATGTTCAAAGCTTAAATCAAATTACGATTAACCTAATCATCCGATCTCTACCAAATTTTGCAACTACATACCTTTATGGAGGGAGCATCCTTTGACCAATCTAATAGGTCATTCGCCTAATAGTTTGCGGATGGCGGCCATCTTTGTGTAAAAATCGATTCCCCCTATTAATTCAAACACGGTGAAACAGAATGGAACGAAATTTGGTACAGAGATAGCACTAGCAAAGGGCATCTCAGTGTCATGATTTATATCGCCGCCATATTGACAGAAACGTAATGACGGCCACACAAATGTTTAAAGCTTAAATCAAATTACGACTAACATAACCATCCGATCTCTACCAAACTTTGCAACAATATACCTTTATGGAGGGAGCATCCTGTGACCAATCTAATAGGCCATTAGCCTAATAGTTTGCGGATGGCGGCCATCTTTATGTCAAAATTTATTCCCCCTATTAATTCGAACACGGTGGAACCGAATGAACGAAATTTGGTACAGAGGTAGCACTAGCAAAGGGCACCTCAGTGTCATGTTTTATATCGCCGCCATCTTGACGGAAACGTAATGGCGGCCACACAAATGTTCAAAGCTTAAATCAAATTACGATTCGCCTAATCATCCGATCTCTAGCAAATTTAGCAACAACATACCTTTATGGAGGGAGCATCCTTTGACCAAACTAATAGGTCATCAGCCTGATATTTTGCGGATGGTGGCCATCTTTGTGTGAAAATCGATTCCCCTTATCAATTCGAACACGGTGAAACCGAATGGAACGACATTTGGTACAGAGGTAGCACTAGCAAAGGGCACCTCAGTGTCATGTTTTATATCACCGCTTTCTTGACGGAAACGTAATCCTGGCCACCCAAATGTTAAAAGCTAAAATGTAATTACGACCAACCTAATAATCTAGTCTCTACCAAATTTTGCAACACCATATCTTTATGTGGAAACATATTCAGACCAAACTGCAAGAACATCAGCCCAATAGTTTGCAGATGGTGGCCAAGTATGTGTGCAAATCGATTCCCCCTATCAATTCAAACACGGTGAAACCGAATTGAACGAAATTTGGTACAGAGGTAGCACTAGCAAGGGGCACCTCATATTCATGTTTAATATCCCTATAGCACGTTGTATTTCAACAAGCTACTACAACCAACATTCGATCATACTCCTTGAAAAGGACAAAGAGTTATAACAATACCCATGCATTTGGGAGAAAGTAGGCTATATGTTCTTTACTGAACATCTTGTTTTTAATGATTAGTTTATATGCCGAATATCATATCCCCAAAGAAACAACTCATGAGATATAGTTATTCAATGAAATGCACGTTTACCCCCTTAACACCTCTTTAGAACCCGAATAAACAAAAATCCATCCTTAGTTGACGTTTTCGACATACAGCGAACATATTCCCAACATTTCATGTTTTCAACTTCAATAGTTTTCGCTGGGCGATGATGAGTGAGTGAGTCAGTCAGGACATATTCTTTACCAGAATTTCACTCCTCCCCATGGGCCGCTTAATTTGGATCTATGAAAAAACGCTCGAACACCTATTAACTTATTTTTAAGCTGTCTCTTTCCCCTGAGTTTGATGATTGAGTGAGTTTGACAGTCAGTTAGGATACTTTCCCTCCTTTTCCTTTCCAGAATTTCACCCCACCCCATTGGCCCCTTATATTGAATTTGTGAAAAAAACAGTCGAACACCGATTTACTTATTAAATAAGCTGATATTTTTCCGCTGAGTTCAAACTTCTCGCCTATGTCGTTTAAGAGATACACACTCCGTTAGGAATCCTTCAACCCTCACTTGTCACCCCTTTCATCCTATGATATTGTACAGCATCCCAGGGGTATGCACCCCTTGGAGACCATCCCCCCGGCATCTGGCTAAATCCCCTAAAATGGCAACTCTTGGAAAGCCGGGGCAACATCCATTAATACTGTAAGGACAGCTTGCTACTCCATAAAGCAGCTCAAGCCTTACGTAATCATTACACTCAGCGACATAGTACTAACTGGGGCAGCATGCCAACGCAATGCTGACAGCAGGGCGTCAGAAGGTATAAGAAGACGTCCTAATGAGGTCAGAGGATCTCTTCATTGTCAGTGCTTCATCGAGACGGCCGAGGCTACGCTGGTGTCAACCGAGGTGAGTCAGTCAATCGTGTTCAGAGTTCCTACTTATGTAACCTGTAACCCACCACTTGTACACATTGTGAACATAATCTCATTCCCTACAAGGGACTCATAATCAAAACTACAGACCAATAAACACTTGGTCTACACTCTACACACACTTTACTGTTTATACACCTTTTTACATCCCAACGCCCTTCCTTACTCCCGTCACGGTAAGACGTGATAGACGGTAGTCTAATAGCGCTAACTCAGGTACCTTTGTGTTCCCCGAGCCGGCCCGGCTGCAAGCAAGCAGCACGTGCCACTCGGCTGATACGAGCAGATTCAATTACATAATAAGCAGTCAGCTGAGCGACCAGAACAGTGACCCTTGCGTTGGGTCCCATCCCTTCAAACACTACTACCTTATTCATAGGAACGCCCCCTAGTTCCTAGCACACCACAACACTCTACACTGGTCAGCTTGCCCTGTCAAGGGAGGCTACCCTTTTAGGCACCACCTTATAAATTAGTACAACTACTCTCCCTTTTAGATCCACCCCCAAATTAGGGATCTAAAACACTGGTGGAGGCGCGGTCCTACGCATAGAGAACAGGACTCAACCAACGAGCCCTCGTAGGAAAAACGACCCCTTCCGTACCGCAAAAAGCCAAGCAGATAGTGATTTTTTTTTAACCTCATATTACGTCACACATTTTTTTTTCTTAAATTAAATGTCCACATTTAGAACTACATTAAGAGACTTTGCACACCATTTGTCGGCTAGTACAACTCCACTCCTGCCGAAGCTAAAAATTAGGAACGGTGACTTAATAACTGACCAGACTGCAGTACAACTTCTCAGGGACCTTGAATTCAAAACAGCACAGATCCGTGCTCAACACCCTGCCGCCGCAGCACAAGTCATACATTTTACACGGTCCCAGGCCAGTGAACACACACAAGAGTCACCAGTATCCAGCGCTAGTGAGGTAGATTGCCTGCCAACACTCCATCCCCTATTGTTGCAGTAACTGCAGATCACAGAGCAGAAAGCCAGTAACCTGCTCGAGCGCATTTCAGAGCTATTAGAGACAGACACTATTAAAGCCAATAATCACACGACAGAAGCGGTTCTTGACATCCACACTATTTTGGAGACAGTAAAACAGGATTTAGACAGAACCGCACACATAGTTAGCTCCGCACAGTACGACAACACACCATCCATCAGCACAGACATATCAGGTGACGAGCCACCTGGTAACGTAACACAGGTGTCCTACACGGAAAGCGAGGCTAATTCCCCTCCAAACAGCCCAAACACCTCGACACACAGCCAACGAAACACAGCCGAAAACGACATGAATAGACACACTGAGTACCCCATGATCCACCCCACAAAGTTCACGGGGGAAGGCCAGGATCCCGAGGAATACCTCAAGGCCTTCAATAGAACGGCTCGGATCAATGGTTGGAGCGAGGAAGTTAGGAAACGGCTCCTTCCTGCTTACCTCACGAAGGCGGCCATGACATGGTATGAGCTCCATGAGGACACACTAGAAGCTGCCACATGGGAGGAAACCGCTTTACTTTTAAAAGAGGAGTTCCAGCTCATACCAGACGATGACGATCTCTATGACCAGATTAGACAGAGGTCACAGGGACCCAAAGAGAGCGCCCAGGCATACATCAATGTTAAATTGATAATGTGCGAAAAGTACAATGCAGCAATGACAAATAAACAGAAAGTCAAGCTGTTAATGCAGGGCCTCAGACCAGCCATAGTAGAAAAGCTATGCATAATGAACAACCTCACGGTCCAACATATGTTGAATAACATAAAGACCATAGAGGAGGGGAGAAAGATCACGGAAAAGGCTACGGAAAAAGCCGTGGATCTGCACTTCCAAACTCAGAAAGACGACACTAGCGCCAAAATGGACGAATTAGTGGACAGGATGGAGAAACTGACCATAGCTGCCATCCAAGCGGGCGGGAGACCGCCAAGGGATGAGCAAGCAGATAAACGAGAACATTATCATACTGAGAGGGACAGGGGGTACGCAGAGAGGAGACGCTACGGGAGGGAAGAAAATTACTGCCCTCCACAGCGGCCAACAACACCTCCCCCACAGGATAGGCCACACTACCCCCCGCGGTACTCACCGATAGCATACACGGACACAGAGCCGACATACCCCTCAAGGCGTTCACCATCCCCGTACACACGGGAGTACTACCCCGAGGAGTACGACCACGACATCCCCCGACGAAACAGCCCGCCACCAAATAGACAGTCCTACGCTGCCCCACATTTCAGGGCAGACAGGGGGTACCGGGAATATTCGCCCCCACGCAGCCAAGGTTATGCAGCCCCGCAGTACAGGGGAAATGGGGAATATCGGGAGAACCCGCCCCCACGTAGCCAACGTTATGCAGCCCCGCAGTACAGGGGAAATGGGGAATATCGGGAGAACCCGCCCCCACGCAGCCAAGGCTATGCGGCCCCGCAGTACAAGGGAAATTGGGAACAGCGAGAAAACCCACCCTCGACCAGACAGGGGTATGCAGCTGACCAATATAGGGAAAAGGGGAACCGACGGGAACACCCGCCCCAGCAGCAGCAGACATACACCCCACCCGGGCGGAGACAGAATAACGGACAACAGGGCAATAACCGACAAGGAAGGAAACCCACTAGAGAAAGGAACAACATAGACAAACACACGAAGGGCCCAGAACACTACCCCCTCCCAGACGAATACCCGAGGGAGTTCAGGGATGAAGCACCCCGCCGGACAGACAGGGGGGCAATACTCCCTACACCTACTTACACACCGCAAACGGGGAGTTGGCGCAGCCACCCCGAGGGGGGGCGCACATACAGTACAAGTAGGCGTACACCCACATTTTCAAAAAACGCCTAGACGGGGAGGTTCGGCTAGCTGATGAAGCAGCTGAGGTTCCTCCCCCAACACAACACAAGAAAGGCCCCTCTCCCAAGCAAACTCGCAAGAGTAAGGCGAAGAAGCAGCCAGCTAAAGCTGAGGCTGACGATCCGCCCCTGGACCGTTTCCAAGCACACCCCGTGCAAGGAGATGGCAACTGTCTGTTTAGGGCCATGAGCTTCCTAATCCGGAATACCGAGGACTATCATGGGGACTACAGACAGGAAACGGTCAAACATATCTTGGCCAACTGGAAAGAGTACCGGGACTTTGTGTCGGACGAATGGGAAAACCCATTCCAGACCGGGGCGGATTACCGAAAATACATGGGCAAGGACGGCACCTATGGCAGTGCCGTAGAGGTAACCGCTCTCGGCGAAGTGCTCAAAGCCAACATCCATGTATACACGGATGTGCACTCGCCTCCGCTATTTTCAACTGCGGGATTCAATAGGGACCTACTCGTACTTTTTACAGGAAACCCTAAGGCGGGACATTACACACCCCTCACAATCAGAAGTAAACAGCCCGAGAACACGCCCACACCCTCCAAACAGGAAACCCTACCCCCTTCACCACAACACAGGGGGGGAAATGACCACACACAGGCGCATGACGCGGGCTCGCTCGGCATGGGGAAGCCAGCAACAGGAGTCGAACTCGCGACCGCCTGGAACAAAAGGCGGGGTAACAAGGGCAAGCTCAGGGTCACATTTGCAGACACACCTTCCCGAGAGGAAGAAACCAACAACAACACAACTACACAAAGGCTGGGAACGATCAATACACTAAACGTTCGCCAGCAGACTCCTAGTCTCATAGCAAGACCGGTTAAAGGAGCTGGCAATGTACTTGGCAAACGCACTTTGCTGACCTGGGCAAAGCACTCAGAACAGGAAGCCAGCCGAGAGGCGAAGCGTGCCAGGTACGATAAGCGGACAGCTTCGTGCCTGCCCAGCACAAATGTCACTCCGGCAACAACAACAACAACAACAACATACATCTTACACAACACATCGGTGCAGGGCAGTGGATTTCAGGTATCGGCCCTCACGATACACGCCACCATAAATGGCCACAGAGTGCAGGCCCTAATCGATACTGGGGCAGCCATAAGTTGTGTTAATAGCCGACACATTGCCGAGGCGCAAATACAAGGTGTCACGGGGGACATCCGGCTGGTAGCGGCCAATGCTCAGACGTTAGAAAACATGGGAGTGGCAAACATACATATTAGGATAGACCATTTTGCCACAACGCACCCCATGTTCGTTATCGAACACCTTTCTGCGTCAGCCATAATTGGTATGGATTTTCTCGCTAGGTATGAGGCTAGCATAAATTTCGCTAGTGGTCAGATGCTTTTAAAGCACGACCAGAGGCTCACCACGCATCCCATGGTATACACCAGGAACAGAGATGGGATTCGAGCGGAGCGAGAAAACCACGAGCATCAGGCCCCTACACTGCACACTATCAGCCAATACACAAACACACACACGGATAAGGCGGCTAACCAGAACCACACGCAGGACCTGACTCCGGAGCAAAATAAAAGGCTCACGGAGCTCCTGGAGACCAACAGAGATATTTTTGCCCACTCAATGAAGGATCTCGCTGTGACAGACCTCATTGAACACCACGTCACACTCACTAGTGACCGACCGGTACACCAGCCTCCCTTCAGAGTGAGCCAGAAGGAGCGACATGCCATCGACGCTCAGATCTCAGAGATGCTCGAGGCAGGGGTCATTGTGCCCGTTATTTCTAACTACTCCTCACCGGTTCTGCTGACCAAAAAGAGGGACGGATCGCACAGATTTTGTACTGACTACAGGAGGCTCAATAAGTTAGTCGAAAATGATAGTTATCCACTACCAAGGGCAGACACCTATTTGGACGCCCTTGGTGGAGCTAGCTGGTTCAGTTCGATGGATTGCTATAGTGGATTCTATTCGATCCCCGTCTATGAACCAGATAGGCACAAGCTGGCGTTCGTCACAGAGAACGGACTATTTACCTACACCCGTTTACCGATGGGTCTCCGTAACGCCAGCCAAACCTTCCAAAAGCTAGTGGATAAGACATTTTCAGGGCTTAAATGGCGTTCCGTATTAGTGTACGTGGATGACATAACGGTCTTCTCCAACACTTTTGACGAACATATCGTACACTTGGAGGAGGCTTTCGCAAGGATCAGAGAAGCTAAGCTAAGGCTTAAACCTGCGAAATGTCAATTTGCCAGACAGCAAATTACCATATTGGGCCATATTGTCAATAGGGAGGGCATTATTCCCGACCCAGCTAAGACTGACGCAATAACGGGCATCCCAATGCCCACAAATTTGAAACAATTGCGCAGTTTCATTGGCCTGGCTTCGTACTATCGCAAGCATATCTATAGGTTTGCACACATCGCCCATCCCCTAACTGAACTCACACGTGAAAGAACGCCCTTCAGCATCAAGCAGGAACACATAGATGCCTTCAACACACTGAAGCAACTATTGACCTCACCTCCATTACTACAACACTTCCACAGTGATAGGCCCACATTTTTACACGTGGATGCCAGCCTGTATGGGTTGGGCGCAGCCCTATTGCAGGAAGACGCCGAAGGGCGCAAACGGCCCGTCGCCTACGCTAGCAGGAAGCTAACGGCCGTTGAGACTAGATACTCTGCCACAGAGCGGGAAATGCTGGCATTTTCGTGGGGAGTGAACTATTTTAGAGTATACCTCTATGGTATCAAGTTCACGGTAGTGACTGACCACGCGAGCTTGCTTTTTTGGGACAAATTTAAAAACCCAAATTCGCGACTCAACAGGTTTATATTCCGCCTGTATGAATATGATTTCGTGGTCAAACACAAGAAAGGCGCTACACACCTAGACGCAGATGGGTTGTCTAGGCTGCCAGTAGCCGATCCCCCGGATGACAGTAAGGACCACGACTGGGACGATATGCCCACCTTTGCCCTGACGGTGGTTGACATCAAACAGGAGCAAGAAAGTGATCCGCACTTGAAACAGATTCTATTGGCACTAGAAAACTTGGATAAGGTGGACTCCAAGACAGCACGGCTGTCTAGGCGATTTTTCCTAGACAAAGACGGGGTACTGAAATTTAAGCCCACAGCCATGCACGATAGCGCACCTATAGCGGTTCCGGAATCATTGAGAGAAAATATCATGATCGGACACCACAATAGCCCACTGGCAGGGGCACATTTGGGTACGCATAAAACTTACCTTAGAATCCGTGACAAGTATTATTGGGTAAACATGAAGGCCGACATAGATACCTTTGTAAAGACATGTCACACTTGCCAGCGATTCAAAACAAGGCCTGGCAAGCCTCATGGATTACTCAACCCAATTCCCGTGGGAGAGTTATTTCACAGAGTCGGGATAGATGTGAAAGGCCCCATTACAACGAGTCAGAAAGGTAACAAATATATCCTGGTGGCCACCGAGTATCTCACACGATACATGATTACAAAGGCTGTTCCCAAAGCAGACACGAACAGCATAGCCGAATTTCTATTTGATATAATTACACGTTATGGCCTATTCCAAACCTTATTATCCGACAGAGGTACTATTTTCACCTCGAGAGTGCTCCAACAGTTTCTGGAGATACTCAGGATTAAGGCATACACTACCACGAGTTTTTCCCCGCAAACCAACGGACTCACGGAAAGTATGAACAAAATACTTGGAATAGCGCTGGCTAAATTTACAGAGGACGCAGGAACAGACTGGGATGAATACCTGCAAAGCATTACTTTTAGTTATAATACCTCTGTATCTACGGCTACGAAACACTCTCCACACTTCTTACTGCACGGATACACACCCAGAAGTCCTATAGACAATATATGTATCCCACAGGACGCCCACACAGACAATGCGGCTCGGCTAGAGCATTTGCAGATAGCCCGCATGGACGCTAGAAAAAACATAGCCGAGGCCCAGAAAAAGCAGAAAGAGCGGTACGATCGGAATAGAAAGACCGTGGAATACACACCCGGGCAATTGGTCATGGTCTCCAATTCTGCCCGTAAGAAGAACGTGTCCGAATTTCTCCTGCCACGCTGGTCAGGTCCCTTCAAAGTCTGCAGGAAGATATCTGACCTAAATTATATAGTGAGCGTGCGCCATGGGAGAAAACTCATAAAGGACACTATTCATGCCCGCCGGATGAAGGCATATCACACACGTAAAGATCACACACCTACACGTACAGGCGGGCACACTACTAAGAGAAAAGGAAACGGTCCCGCTGGCAGGTGTGAAAAGAGGGCCAAGAAGTAGCCCACTGACCGCACCGGGATACGATCCTAACACTCCACAGAACTGTCCCGGAGACACGCGGGCATAATGACATTTCGTACCATTGTCGGGACATAATCGAACCACGGTACAGTAACACAAAATCTGGGGACGCACATGTAGTCAATGGAAGGTTCTTCTACAAGTACGGCCAACGCATATGAGATTTCCAAAGTGAAATGCCATGGCCTGTGGTTTGGATTCCAAGTAAAACGGAAATCCCGTGGCTCATGATCTCCAGATACGGTCACGTTAAACCACAAATTCCCCTCTTTTCTGTCACAATGCGAAAAGCACTCATCACAGTCACAGCGAGTAAGCGATTAAAAATACATGTGCCGGACATACAGCGTTATCAAGACAAGTAACGAGCGTGCGCGCAGGACATTGTAATCCGATACCGCCATACTCAGCAATAACGCAGGCCTCAGTGATAACCTGCACGCTTACAGACAACAGCTCTCAGAGCAGAGCGCACGGCATCATTCACGCCCGAATTAGAGACCCTATATCTTCCAAAATTACACTACAAGGGGAAATCAAAAATATACCAACTCTACACAGGTATGCATGCTTTCATTTGCGCATTGCGCATCCACGGGAACGTGCCATAATATATGCGGCACGGAAATGATCACACCAAATCTTTACAGACAACCGGATTCGAACCCACGACCACACACCACACTTGTACCAAAAACTAACTATCCAATGGTATTTTTGGTACACGGAACACAAGCAAAAAACAACACTGGGGAAGCCCCAAGCCCTGAAACACAACGCAAACATAAAACACAGAAAATGACATAAGGTCGCGGGTCTGAGTTCCAGTAAAAATTTAGACACAAAGGAAAACAGCTATTCAGGCGTCCAATCATACTGAAGGTGGCCCATACAAGTGCATGAACAGGGAATACTACATTTCCTCCCACCAAAAGCCAGACATAAAATTTCGAATTACACCAGACATGGCGAATACATTTCCCAGACGCAGGTAGGAAAATTTCGCAAGACACAAGTCTTAGGAAACAGTGGCCACACAATGTCATTACCTAACTAGGTCGAATTGCTACATTAGGCCGCTAGGAATCTAAAAACAATGACCACACTTGAGTACGTGCAGAAAAAGCACATACTAACTGCTGACAGCAGACTATTTACACTGTAATACTGCGGTGACGAGACACTATTGCGTAGCGCCAGTGACCATGAAATTACAAACACATAACAATTATAACACCATACATTTTTTCTCCACACTGCAAAAACATTTGGCAATGGACAAGACGTGACACAGCGGAACTTATCTTGGGCCTATAAGGGCACGTTCGCAAAGACGTTGACAGGCCACGGGCGCTTCCCGCCCATACACAATATACACAGTAGGACTTAGCCTTATAACAGACCAACCGTCCGCGTGGTGTAGCGGAACGTAGTCACACACACACACACACGCGCTCACCAATTAGGAGCGAACACAGGGACTTTGAGGAAACAGGACCTCCCCTTAATAACTTCTTTTCGCGATTCTATTCCCGAAATAAATCATTCCAGGCGACTAGGACATGACCAGTCGCACCACGACCACTGGCCACATCTACACTGCAATTGGCCGACCAGATTAGGTCATGCAGCTCTACTATCCCAAGGCGCGGATAGAAAGCCAACATGGACCAAGGGAGGATGACAGGAGAACAGGCTACCAGCGTACCACCTTACTCCCTTCCCATAACCTCCTCACGCCCAACATAAACAACGCAGACATAGCTACACGACCAAAAACAGCTACACTACATACAAAGTACACACAAAGGGGTTGATGGACTTCATGCGTCTAAAAAGCAGGCATGCTACGCCTTGAGTCACGATGCTACCACCTGAGTATTAGGGGTGTGTCAGCAAACATTAAAGAAGCATAATGCGCCTCTCCAAATGAGAGAGGAGGCCATATATATACATTAACCATTCTTTGGCACTTAAACACTCCCGCATGAAGGAACATACTGGTATTATGCCCCACCCCACACCTATCCGTACATGAAGGCAGTAACTTCATATCCAGACACATGCATGAATATCCCATCCATTCACCAGGGATTTTAATATCAAACCTGCATGAATTTTCGTATCTTTGCGATCCCGGGAATTACCTCCCCACTCCACTCACTATAGGAGCATCCCAGCGGCATCACCGGTTCCAGGCCACCACTAACGTGGAACCCAAAGGTGCGCAAACCCTTCCTACCATACTTAAGGCCACTCAACAAATAACTACCCCCAGATCCTAATAACAGGGTACCTGATATCACAGACCCTACTAACACCTCCATTAAGGTAAAGAAAGCATTATTGCTGGAAAGCTGACGTAGCGAGGGTAGACCAGAAGTAGCCTATGTACTTAGAAGATCTACAACCCCGCAACACTGGAAATATTTTACATTTTACACAGATACTATACCATTTACACAGGTTACGCTACATTTTTTTCTTACAAAGGAATCTGATACGACTTGATGGTTGACAACGGTGTAAGCCGAAGGTCAGGAGCACCACACCGGAGCAGAGCTGGGGAAGGCGATGTGGACCCTTCCCCCAGTGGCTCGACAAACCACTGAACTTGACGACTAGACCGAACAGACGAACTACGTAAGGTCAAAGCATTCGGGACCGGACACGGGCAAACATCGAGATCTAGGGGTGCATATTAGCCCATCCCCCTTATCGGAGAAGGTTACACCCACTATGTGTCCCGGTCATCGAAGCCGAGATCTGCAGGGTGACTTTCTGAGGATGGCGGGAGAAATAGCTCACTCAGCGCCGGCCTCGGGAACTATCCCTAGAGACGACCCATATAATGACTAGACTCCTAGTAGCATTAGATAAGTACGGCTTCCATAGCGGGAAGCAAGACTCCTGTGCGTTGGAGCAAAACACACTGCGGCCGATACAGGCGAAGAGGACTCCCCGGACGCTCACTTCCCGGAGGACACATGAATCGTTACTATTGCGGCCGATACAGGCGAAGAGGATTCCCCGGACGCTCACTTCCCGGAGGACATATGAATCGTTACTATTGCGGCCGATACAGGCGAAGAGGATTCCCCGGACGCTCCCTTCCCGGAGGACACATGAATCATTACTATTGCGGCCGACATAGGCGAAGAGAAATCCCCGGACGCTCCCTTCCCGGAGGATATTATGCCATTGGACCACACTGTCCAATGCCCACATAAATGGCGATGCATCGGGCAGCCAAAGGGCATTAAGAGAGGGGCAGTGCGCGCACCTCACAGGAGCCAAGTGGGCGGCTCAAATACGATAAAATCGGAACAGCAAACGGTCATGAACAAGGAAGCTACAGCGGGCGAAACGGTTAGCTTAGTGGCACCGTAAGCCGCCTGCGAATAGGTTAATACTAGTAATAGACGTCGACACCTAGAATTAAGGGGACGGAATCCAGCGACCCTAGAGACAACCGGTGTTTCTGGGGCTCGTGCGGGTGGTGTCCTGGGGATTTAATTGCCCCAGGCGATCGTCCTGGTCCAAATTTAGCTATAAGACGGTTGCATTTGACACGCAACCTAGGATTAAGCAAATTTACTGAACGCTGTTGCAATGTAGCACAGCATCTTTCGGCAATAGATTAAGGCAACCCTCTCGGTTTAGATATAGCAATTTTTTTATATATACCATAAGTAGTGTAAGATAACGCCGTTCGGCGCCTGATAGCCCAGAAATCCGGCATCAGGGTAAGACCGACGACTAATAATAAGGCATGACAATTCGTCGTAAACCTACATTTAAGGCAATTTTTTATATATAGATCACATAGAATATTTCGGCACCTGGTAACTAAAATTCGTTGCCAGGGTAAGCCCGATAATACATTAAGTTAAACTACATTAAGATAACAATACATTAGGATAAGTAAGATTAGGACGCCAAATTAAGCTAAGATAGAAATCTAGCCGGCATAGGATAAGAATTGAGTAAGGCGCCAAGGGCGACTGAAAAGTATACACAGGTGTGAATGACCACAATGCATTGGCCGATATAACCATTCCCATGCGTTCTCTTTCAGGATGGCAGAAAGGAAAACATGGATAGCAGCACACCCACTAACAAAGGATTTATTTATCACAGGTCAAGATCATTGTACTGTACATACACCCTGTAAATAATATCACGAATCACACACAAATGTAAAACAATGATGTCACACAAACATATACACTCTCCCACATTTTCAAGTCGCGCCGATAAGGTGACGGCGACGCGATCAGCAGCGTGCAGTGGTCGTGGGACACTGAACGCCACTGACGCAATCCTTAGCAAGCACTTGAATAATGAGTGACCTACGGCAGCCAGGGACAGCGCAAGGATTGTAAGCGCTTACCTTTGCTTCCAAGGTGCAATTTTCTCACCCACGGGGGAAAATGCACGACAGGTGTGAATTAGCGGCACAGCCACTAAAACACAATAAAATGGCTTGGTAAATCAAATGGCCATGGATGAAAGGGTAGGACCAAGGCCAAATGAGAGCGCTACAGAGTGATCACGTAATGAGAAATGAGTACAAAAGAATAGCGGGCACGCAGGTACATTTAGGATACGGCCGTCTAGACATAAGTAGCCTAATAAATATAAATGTATAACAATGTAACAATGTAACATACAACAATGTAATAAGGTAACGTAATAATGCAACAATGTCACAGAAAATGCCACATATTTGTTCTCATACACGCACTGATTTTCATTTCTACCCTTCTAACTTAAAATTTGTCAGGGTGTTCCGTTTTTTCCCACACAAATAAACACTTTGATTATATCCCCTAAACTATACCCTGGAACACCCATTTTTTTCTATTCTCTCCTACCTTTCTATTTGCAGGGAGCACTTTTTCCCCAAGGTAAAGCTAGACGACACAATTCCTCATCTAGCTGGGTTTTTTCCTCCCTGCACAACATGTAACGAATCAGCATCACAAACCACGTTTTTTTTTGAAGCTAGCAATATGCCAGCAATAGCAAGGGCAATTTTTTTATTGTACATGTCAAACTTCTTTTAATGTCAAATTTTTCTCAAATATCAATTTTTTTTACCAATGTTAATTCTTCCTCGATATCAAATCTTTCGCAATGTCAATTTTTTTTGTTTTGTTTTTTCACAATGTCAATATCAGTGTATACATATATCTGTACATCCCATAACCCTCCCCTCTGAACACGGGCTGACCTCACACCCACACTTCGATACGACACCACCAGGAGATACGAGGGGGTTCCAAGGACCACTACGCCAACATCCCAACCCCCAGTTCCGTTCCCGTTCGCGAGGACGCGAACAAATGAAGGAAGACGCTTGTACAGCATCCCAGGGGTATGCACCCCTTGGAGACCATCCCCCCGGCATCTGGCTAAATCCCCTAAAATGGCAACTCTTGGAAAGCCGGGGCAACATCCATTAATACTGTAAGGACAGCTTGCTACTCCATAAAGCAGCTCAAGCCTTACGTAATCATTACACTCAGCGACATAGTACTAACTGGGGCAGCATGCCAACGCAATGCTGACAGCAGGGCGTCAGAAGGTATAAGAAGACGTCCTAATGAGGTCAGAGGATCTCTTCATTGTCAGTGCTTCATCGAGACGGCCGAGGCTACGCTGGTGTCAACCGAGGTGAGTCAGTCAATCGTGTTCAGAGTTCCTACTTATGTAACCTGTAACCCACCACTTGTACACATTGTGAACATAATCTCATTCCCTACAAGGGACTCATAATCAAAACTACAGACCAATAAACACTTGGTCTACACTCTACACACACTTTACTGTTTATACACCTTTTTACATCCCAACGCCCTTCCTTACTCCCGTCACGGTAAGACGTGATAGACGGTAGTCTAATAGCGCTAACTCAGGTACCTTTGTGTTCCCCGAGCCGGCCCGGCTGCAAGCAAGCAGCACGTGCCACTCGGCTGATACGAGCAGATTCAATTACATAATAAGCAGTCAGCTGAGCGACCAGAACAGTGACCCTTGCGTTGGGTCCCATCCCTTCAAACACTACTACCTTATTCATAGGAACGCCCCCTAGTTCCTAGCACACCACAACACTCTACACTGGTCAGCTTGCCCTGTCAAGGGAGGCTACCCTTTTAGGCACCACCTTATAAATTAGTACAACTACTCTCCCTTTTAGATCCACCCCCAAATTAGGGATCTAAAACAATATACACCACATAAAAAACCCTTAGACACATGTCTGCTTATTTTTAATGATTAGTTTATATGCTGAGTATCACATCCACAAATGAAACCACTCTTGAGATATTGTTATTCAATGAAAATCAGGTTTAACCCCCTTAAGACCCCTTTAGAACCTGAATATCCCAAAATCCTCCCTTAGTGTACGGTTTTGACATACAACGAACATATCCCCAAAATATCATGTTTCTAACTTCAATATTTTTTTCTGGGCGATGATGAGTGAGTGGGTGAGTCAGGACATATATATATATATATATTTTTAAGAATTTCACCCTGCCCCATGAACACCTTAAATTTTATTTATGAAAAAAAAAACTGTCGAACACTTATTTACTTATTTTTAAGCAGTTTTTCCCCCTGAGTTTGAAGAGTAAGTGAGTTAGTCAATCAGTTAGGACAATTTCTTTCCTTTTTTTTCTCCCGCAGAATTTCACCCATCCCCAATGTGCCCCTTAAATTGGAAGTATGAAGAAAGACAGTCGAACACCTATTTACTCTTTTTTTAAGCTGATTTTTTCCGCTGAATTTCAAACTCCTCGCCTATGTCGTTAAAGGCATACACGCTCCGTTAGGATTCCTTCAACCCCCAATTTACCCCTTTCACCTCATAATATACACCACATAGAAAAACTCTCAGTAACGTGTCTTCTTATTTTTAATGGTGAGTTTATATGCCGAGTATCACATCCCCCAATGAAACCAATCGGGAGATATTGTTATACAATTAAATGCAAATTTAACTCCCCTTTAGACCCCTTTAGAACCTGAATATCCGGAAATCCTCCGTTAGTGGACGGTATTGACTTACAATGAACATATCCCAAAAATGTCATGTTTCTAACTTCAATAATTTTGGCTGGGCAATGGTGAGTGAGTGAGTCAGGATATTTTCATTCAATTTTGTTTTTTCAAAATTTCAACCCTCCCCATGAACCCCTTAAATTGGATTTATGAAAAAAACTGTCGAACATCTATTTATTTTTTTAAGCATTTTTTCCCCTGAGTTTGATGAGTGAGTCAGTCTGTCAATCAGTTAGGACATTCTCTTTCCTGTTTTTCCCCCCAGAATTTCACCCCTCCCCATGGGCCCCTTAAATTGGATTTATGAAAAAAACGGTCAAACACCTATTTACTTATTTTTTAAGCTGATTTTTTTCCGCTGAGTTTAAAATTTCTCGCCTATGTCGTTTAAGGGATACACGCTCTGTTAGGAATTCTTCAACCCCCACTTTTCACCCCTTTCACCTCAAAATATTCACCAAATTGAAAAACCCTCAGACACGTATCTTCTTATTTTTAATGATGAGTTTATATGCCGAGTATCAAATCCCCCAATGAAACCAATCCGGAGATATTGTTATTCAATGAAATGCAGGTGTATCCCCTTAACACCCCTTTAGAACCTGAATATCCAAAAATCCTTCCTTAGTGGGCGTTTTCGACTTACAACGAACATATCCCCAAAATTTCATGTTTCTATCTTTAATAGTTTGGGCTGGGCGATGATGAGTCAGTCAGTCAGTTAGTCAGTCTGTCAGTCAGTCAGGACACTTAGTTTTATATAATAGATAATATGTATTAAACAACTCGCAATGAACTTTTATCATCACATTAATCCCTTCAGCTCTGAATAAGTGCACCTGTTCCATTTTCTACAGTTCACTCAAAAATCTCGAATTTCAGAATGCTAGATACTGGTTTAATTTCTAATTTAAGGCTTTGAAACCATATCTTCAGTGATATCTATACAAGATGTCAGTTGTAACTCTTCAGTCGGTCAAAAAAATTGCCCAATGACTGGGCGCAGAACAATGTATATAGACTAACATATGAACCATAACTAACAACACTCCTGGAAAAAATAAATGTAGACTATTAGTTCAAGCTTGAAGGTCGAAACGCGTAATCTTAAAATCTAACACGTCGCGTTTCACCAATAAATAGTTCACCTAGTGGCGTAGTGGCTAGTATTCATGACAGTCACCACAGGGGTACGGGTTTGATTCCAAGTTCTTCAAATAAATGTTATTCTGGCCTGCGGGTTGGGATGGGGTACGCTCAACATTGTGAGGCAAAACAAAGAAGAGATAGGTTGGATGTCCGTAGTTTCCCCAACTACTCTCCAGGCACCCCATTGACACCAAGAGCCCGCCGATTAGCCTAGCTTGGTGTCCTAGGCGAAACCCCACACAAGACACGGCACAAACCTAGAAGAATTGCTGAGTTTTAATCCTCACATGAATTAGGCTACAATTACACACACTACTACAGACACCACACTAACGCAGGTTATGATACAAATTATTATATATATTCACACCCACACACACAAGGATAAATGACCACGATGTCCAAGCTACTCAAATGAAACAACATCATTAAATAAACTGCAACATAACAGGAATTATCGGAAGTTGCACAGTGCTTCGAGGAGATAGTAAAGACTGCATTGATGCCAAATGGGTACCTTCTGGGGATGGATATGTATAGGTGTTTGAATGTGTTTACGGAAAATGGCTATTTTCCATCCTTCGATCTTTTTGTTTTTGTCCATGTTGATGGACAGTAAAATCTTCTTTTGTATGACTTTCCTCAGTCTGGTTACAACTTGCGATAAGACTTTCCTTATCTGATATTTATGGAAATAATGGATTGAACCCAACTTATTGGAAAGAATCGCAATATCCATGAGAGTTAACGAACAGGAATTGGCCTATCGATTGACTCATAATACCTTTAACAGGCGGCTTCGGTGGCGTAGTGGGTAACATGCTGAGCCTCTATGCCCAAAATCGCAAATCCAAACCCGGCCGAAA
The DNA here is from genome assembly GCA_946902985.2 of Meconema thalassinum. Lineage (NCBI taxonomy): Eukaryota > Metazoa > Arthropoda > Insecta > Orthoptera > Tettigoniidae > Meconema > Meconema thalassinum. Next base: position 146,635,380 of record OX336390.1, on the reverse strand, counting down.
TCGTCGCATTTTTAAGAGCTATAAAATCCTACTGTATGCCTTCCTTCGGAGGAGAAGTAAAGCCGACGGTCCCATGTAATAAATTTATGGCATGTAAAAGATCCTTCCACTAATTAAACTTGTGTGAAGCTAAATTGTAGGTTAGATTTCGTTGAAACGTTCTACCAAAATTCCAACGTTCACCACTAGGTGTCAGTGACATCTGGTAGTGAAAGTTGGACCTACTTGAAATTGAATGGAACTTGTAGTTCACCCCATGGGAGTCCGCATTGACGCAGCTACAGCCTCTGGCGAGCCGAACATGACCTCGGACACTCCCGGCACTAAAAGCCATACGGTAAATAAATAAATAAATAAATAAATAAATAAATACCTATAACAAACAGTGGTTGTCTTGTAACTTTAAGTTGGAACACTAAACTACAGTCATGCGTCCAGAAGCGTTGTATTCCATGGAGTGTCCATCATTGAACCAAAGAGGGCTGGTTGATCAATTGGAAGTTAAGGAGAGAAGGGTATTCTGGACGATCGTAGGCCCGGTGCGGAAATTTGGGGAATGCCGAAGGATGCACAATTCTGAAATTTACGAGTATATAGAAAGGCTCTCGGACTCTGCTAGGAAGAGAAGGATAGCCTTTTATTCTCATGTGTCACGATTGTATCCAAACAGAATGACTAACCTTCTGTTCACCTTCTGGAGGAACAAGAAAGTTCGGTCCACCTGGCTGACAGAAACCGAGAAAGATGTTCACGAAATGGGAATACTAGATCTTCAAGACAGACAAGCTGTGAGAAAAACTCTCAAGGAAGCCCGTGGATTTCAGTAAAACCCTCGGAGGAAAGGAATCCCCTGGACAGTGGAATGAAAGGAGTTGCATCAGGAAAAGATGCGACAATATTGGGCAATATTGGCCCAACAGTTGAACAAGCATGGTCCAAGGTAGGCCTATTCAAAATAGGAAGAAAAAGGAATCAGACATCAGGGGGAGCATTAAAAATTGTGCTATGATCACAACAAAATCCTACTCTGAGGCTTTCGGCCAACCGTGGCCGGTATGTTTAATTAACTGTATTTTAAAATAAACTTTGATTAAAAGGGTTCTCATAATACTCCCTGCATGTAGGCTATTAATCATTACGTTTAAGAGAAAAGGGCACTATTCATGAGTTATGCCTCTTTTGTATTCATGAGCAAATTTATGTAAGACAAGGTCCTGGAGTACTTAAGGGCACTATGAAACTCATGAGTAACCATCTTCTTCTCCTTCTTTTCTTTCGTCTTTTCCCACTCAAAAGGGGTCGACGTTCCTGGCAAGTCTTCTCCATTTCCCTCGGTCCATACGTCATCTTCCTTTAGATGTTTCTCCCTCAAGTCATCTCGGTTACAGTCCCTCCATCTTCTTCTTGGTCTTCCCCTTCCTCTATCACCTTCCACTACCATTACTGTCATTATCATGCCAACATAAGTGTCGTCCCTTCTCATGACATGTCAATACCACTGTAGTATTCTCTCTTGAGCCTTCTTTGATATCTCCGTCACTTGAACACTGACTCTTAGTCTCTCATTTCTAATCCTATCGGCTCTGGTGACGCCACAAATTCTTCTTAACATTTTCATTTCAGCCACGTCCATTGCCGTACAATGTGCCTTAGTTGGTGCCCATCTCTTTGCTCCACAAATCATTGCAGATCTCACTACTGACTTATACACCATTCAAATTCATGAGTAACCATAAATCACTAAAATGCCTTTGTTAGTTGGAATGTCATTGCTTTATTTGTAATTCCACTGTAGAAACCATCCCTGAATTTGTATTCATCCACACCCCCAAACCTTTTAATAATTCCGGGCAGTGATGGCGCATTGGTCAAGCTATTTCCCAGTAACAAAGTAGATGGGATTCGATTCATGATAAATACATGTGGGATTGATGAGGTGAAATGTTACATCCAGTGGTTTGGATTCCATGAAAGTTTCATCGTGAGGTTAATAAGAGCCGCGGAAAGTTAAATATTGCTTCATCCTGATAATTTTGGAAATTTATTGACTGGTATCGCAATTTCAGTTTATGTTTGGTCATTCTTGAAATACAAACGGTAAAAAAGCCCTAAAATAAAGTCTGTGCTCAAAGAATTTTTCAGAAAGTGAGAAAATTGGTTTACACTGCTTTTCTTCTCAGTTGCTCAATTATAACTAGATATTACTGTTACCCACCAGTTATCAATAATAATAATAGCCAGATATGGTTATTCAATTCACAAATGCTATGTCCTGCTATATCACAATGTAACACCACATCAAATTGGATTGTTTAGACCAAAAGCCACATACGCCATATTTCTGCCATATTGATTTGCTTCTCTCACGTGAAAGTGACAGCGTATGCTACATGTTGATGCAACAGAACCACAGGTGGTACATGTACGAATTTAAATATAGAGGAATATTCAGTAATAACAGTATAAGGTGTATCAAGCAAACAATGAAATTGTCGTGTTTTACGCTACTTGCTGTCTACCGAGATGTAAGAAATTTGAATCAGAAGAACGGCACAATAATGTGAAAATTCATAGTGAATGATCGAAACTATGGTGGAAGTACCTAGCGGTTTAGATCAGTGCATTTAATGTATTTATCAGATTTATTCATTTATCGTATGATGGTAGAAGGGATAGATAAAACAATTATTTACAAATATTTATACAATGATATACACTAAGATACACTTGATCTCAAGTTTGAAAAACTAGAGTCCAAAATTGAACCGTTGAATCCAATCTATGGCTTCTTGGGACAGTTTGTGTAAGTCTTGCAATGTTCCTTTGAATGCTCTGAGGGGACATGCGAAGACTACGTGATCCATAGTCTGCTGTTCTTCGCCACAGTCACATGCAGGAGAAGACTTCCAACCCCATTGGTTCAGGATCGCTACGCACCTTCCTTGGCCCGTTCTTATCCGATTCAGTGCGCACCATTGGCGCCCAGGTAGATGAAATCCTGCAGGCCGAACCCAAGGAATATTGATTAACTGATGGTGTGTCAAGGACGTTTGTTGCTGCCATTTGGTTGTCGTCCTGCAGGCTGGTTGCTCGTCCGTTGTTGTTGAGCGTACAGTTCACCCTGAAGTGCTAGTAGGGGGCGTGCTGGTGCGTCAACCATCCTCGAAGTGGTTTTCTGTGGTTTCTCCACGTATACTCCAGGCAAATGCAGGTATGGTGTCTAACTTAAGGCCACGGCCTATTTACAAATACACATGCTAGTACATCCATCACATTAACACAGGTTATCATTCAAAGTTCAGGCACCCAAATACACGAGGCTATATGACCGAAATGCCTCAGCCTCTGAAATAAGAAACATAACCGATATTTCTGGGATCGATTACTGACTCGGCTAAGAAATATAATTATGGCCTGAGGGCAGGAACTAGATACACTCAGCCTCGTGAGGCAAAACTGAGAAGATGTGGAGTCAATTCCTATCTCAAGCATCCTGGAAGTGGTTTTCCATGGTTTCCCAATTCTACTCCAGAAAATGCCAAGATTGTACCTAACGCAAGGCCTCGGTCGCTTCTTACCCAATTCCTACCCCGATTAAAAATACACACACTAGTACAGATATCACAGTGATATAAGTAATTAGGCAAAATCTGCACACACCCAAGTACACGGGGCTAAATATCCACCATGTCGCAATTTCCCTTAATAATCAACAACAACAACCTCAAGATATTTAAATCTGATGTGAGGGCTGGAGCGAGGTTTACTTATTCTCGAATCTACAACTAAGAAACGTTGATATTGAGTCCAAGGGCTCTCTAAGTATCCCTAGACCATGGAAGGCGGCAACCTTGAAGAATCTGAATCACCAATACCTTTGCGTGGAATTCTGTAACAAATAACTTATAATTTACATTTCAAACACGCTTGACCATAAATCCGAGGCAAAGTGATTTGTTTCTAAATAAGACGTTTACGGTATGCAGATGAAAGCCATTCGTTTCCCACATTGCATTACGGCGCAGGTGTAGCTGAGATACAAGTTACTCGTTGTCATGGTGACGCACGGAGGAGTCGACAGTTCGGACGGGAACTGAATCAATGAGGTATGCATTGGGATGCATTCGGCGTAGACCACCCACAGCTATTGTAGCTGATGAAATGCACGTACCATGACGCATCCTCCATTCGGCCGGACTGATATAACATATAAACTGATCGCAGAACCTGCGTGAAACAGACATCAGACCTTGGGGCTGCGACAACGCGGCCATGTAGCCCCGTGTACTTTGGGTGTGTGTAGAATCTGTCTGATAACCGGTGTTAAATTGTGATGACTGTATTAGTGTGTGTTATCAGTTTTTTTTAAATTTAAGTACAGACTGCAACTTAGATTTTTTCAAATAGTTCCTACTTTTGCCGCCAAGCGCCACCGTCAACGACTACTAGGCCAAGTTCAGAACTTGGCTACTAGACGCCACCGCAGTCGGCTCTTGGCAACGAACGTAGAAACCTAAGAGCGTTGTTTACATTCTTAACCTATCCAATTTAGCTTCACACAGGGGTAATTAGTGGAAGGTTCTTTAACATGCCACAAATCTCAGTTTAGTTATACCGGGATCCAGTCCGCGGTCACTTTCCTGGGATTTTAGCATAATGTATGTCTAGTCTACCCCTTATTATTCCCGTTTTATCTAACGGTGTCCGGGATGAGATGCGATGCAATTCCTTGTGGTGGATGGTTCTTACGGCCTGATGCACTTCCTGACGCCATCCTCACGAGAAGAGTTAATGAGAGATGAATTGAAGGATGATGAATGAACCTAGGCAAGGATGTGGAAGGAAGCGGCCGTGGCCTGTATGAAATTACCGTCCCAGCATTTGCCTGGAGTTCAAAATTGGAAACCACGGAAAACCATTTCAACGACGGCCGACGGTGGGACTCGAACCATGTCTACCGATTCCACAGAGAGCTTCGCCCCATGACGTAGTGCTGCACGTTAGCAAGCATAATTACCGCTGTTCGTATTTTAGCTTAATAATAGTGAACAAGTAGTTCCGTGAAGAACTATACAGCCTATTTTCATATATCCTACTCATGTTAATTGTCTCTATCAACATACAAAATTTCAGTTTAATTGCTGTAACAGATTCGTAGATATTGAGAACCCTCTAAATATTTCATATGATCGCCAGGATGGATTTTTATTTTTGTACTATTACATTAAGATTTTTGTGTACGTGTGGTATTCAAACTTCAATCACATGATTAGAACACAAGAAGTAAAAACGAGATTTTAAAAGTACGCACACCAGCCATCTTGTGATTATGCAAACAATTGAAATAAATTACATGCCAGTGGATCAACATTTGTATAAGCATTTAACGTGCAACGTTTCACGGCACTCGGATAGTTAATTCGCGAGGAACGTCCATTTAAATATTTATACTTCGCGTCGCCGCCATGTTGGATTTGTGCTCACCAGGTTACTGAAAGTCCTATAGGTGAACATATGTTCATAGTCTCTATGAACATTAAAAAACACAGTTTGGTTGCTGTAAAAGATTCATAGATATTGAGAACCGTCTAAATATTTCGGAAGCTCGCCATTTAGGATTGTTATATGTATAGGACATAGAGTTATGTACCATTCAAGGTCAATTATTGCCTAGCTTCATTATTCAAACTTTCACTTCGATCGCATGATTACGACACAAGAATAAAAACTTAATTTTAAAATTTCGCACAGCCACCATCTTGAGGTTATGTAAACAATTGAATTAAATTAGATGGCAGTGCATTACAATCAGCAAAATCATTTACTGTACCACATTTCACTGCGCTCAGAGAGTTAAATCACGAGAAAAGTCTATTAAAATATTTCAAATTCGCTTGGTCGCCATGTTCGTTTTGTACTTTACAGATTTACTTGTATCAGTACCCTTTATCGCCGTACAAAATTGCACGATGATATATGTAATAGTTTCGGAGATATAGAATGTCAGTGAAATATTTCGCACAGCCGCCATTTTAAGGTTATGTAAACAATTGAACTAAATTAGACTCCAGTGCATTACAATGTGTATAAACATTTGCTGTACCAAGTTTCATTACGTTTGGATAGTTAAATCACGATAAATGTCTTTTTTAAAGTCTCAATTTCGCTTGACCGCCATGTTGGTTTTGTAGTCACCAGGTTTTTGAAAGTCTCATAGGTGAACTTCTAGTAGTGCCCTTTATCACTGTACACAATTTCAGGGCGATATTGGAAATAGTTTCGGAGATATTGAATGCTAGTGAAATATTTCGCACAGCCGCCATGTTGGATTGGCGAGACGTAACAAAATTTGAAGGGCACGGTCGAGGTCGCCGGGAATAGTGCTATGAACTTACCGAGTTTCATTGAAATCACTCCAGCCATTTAGATTTTATTAGGGACACACACACCTCACACAAACACACACACACACACACGCACACACACACGGACAAAAGGTGATCTCATAAGCCTATTTTTTTCAAAATTGAAAATAGGCTAAAAATGAAAATCCACAGTCTGCCTCCAGTCTCCGACTGGGTCAGGAATGGAATGAATGAAGCCCCCATCTAGCGACGAGGATATGAACTGTGCCGGCTGCCGAGGCCTGACGCACTCCTCTGGGGCAATGATTATATGAATGACAGATGAAATGAAATGATAGTGGAGAGTGTTGCTGGAATGAAATTTTGACAGGGAAAACCGGAGTACCCGGAGAAAAACCTGTCTGCCTCCGTTTTGTCCAGCACAGATCTCAGCTTAGTAATAGCATGACGAATAGAAATAAATAGTGTTATCACTCACCGAGTTCAACCGCGCCCCGCTCTGCTAGCGCTAGCGGCGCTGATCCCCAACGCTACACAGTCAGCTGTTCAATAGTGGGATACGCGCTGGGCTACGTAAACCTCTTTACGAAGCCTGCGGTTACGCTGATTACAACAAATTGTGTGTTTAGACTTATGAATAATACTGTCAAAAGGTTAGCATTAATATTCTCAGTCCCCATGTAGAACTATCGTTTAAAACCCTCCGTTAGTCGCGCATTGGTCTGACAGCTCTATGGTTCGTTATATTAGTTTTAATATCAAGCCAACAGTTCAAGTTATGATCTTATCGTCTCGTGACATCTTACACCAAACCATAGTAAGCATTTTTCTGGAGTTGTGAAATAGCGTGCCTAAAATAACTTTAGCACGTGTACCATTTTGTCAGCGTGAGATTGATAGTACCAGCGCTCCCAATGATGTTACATTCTGTTAGTGAGTGGCAGGTGTGCTGTTATAACGATTATTTGGCTTAGTATGTTGCCTTAGTTAATATCAGTAAGGAGCCTGCGCCTTACGAAAACCTAAGGATGCAGATGAAGCGTGTCACCTTCTGCTGAAAGATAACGAATAGCTATAATTATAGTTCATGATTCAGTAATTTCAAAGGAATTTGTGACTCTGATACTGAAGACAAAGTTGAAACAATATCCGAAGATCAGGAGGACGGTAACGGAAGCGAAGAATTGGATGACCGTTTATTTTATTGGCAGGTTGGCCATTATTATATGTCCGACTCATTCTTGGCCACTTGGCTATCACCACGGAAGTCCGGGTTCGATTCCCAGCTCTGCCAATAAATTTAATACTGGTCTGAGGGCTGGAACGGTGTTCACTCAGCCTCGTGAGGCAAAAATGTTAAGAGGCGCGTTCGATTCCTACCTCAGCTATCCTGGAAGTGGATTTCCGTGGTTTCCCACTTCTCCTCCAGGCAAATGCCAGGATGGTACCTAACTGAAGGACACGGCCGCTTCCTACCCAAATCCGACCTCAATTCCAAATACACACACTACTACAGACATCATAATGACACAGGTTATCAGACGAATTCTAAACAAACCCAAACACACGGGGATACGTGACCACGATGTCGTTAAGTGCCTAAAGAATCAACAACTATTATTATTTTAGGCCTATTATTATCGAGACGGTTTTTTTTTTCGCTTTAGGTAAGGATGGCACGAAATAGAACAAGTAACCATGGAAGGCTGCCTTCATTCCGTATCCTACTGGGCGGCTTTCGTGATTTTACATCAGTGGATAGATATTTCGGTAAATTTTGAAAAATTTGAGGTACTGATCCTGGTTTTAATTTCCACTTCACGCGAGGAAGTTTCACGTTCTCATAGTTCACTAGGAAACAGTCCGCCTTTATAATAATTAAATCTTCCGAAAAACGCTCGTCACAGATTCTATTTTTGATCGACAATCGCTTATCCTTCCACGGAAAAACTCTCGCCCATTTCGAAAACAGATTTGTTTCTTTTGGCGGTGTGAAAAAATGTCGACCATCAGATTTTCTTCGTAACCCGATTTACTTCCCGGAACGAAACATACGACATTTTCCTGAAACAACAGAAAACTTAGTTGTTTGCACACACAAAGCACTGCACAGACATTCGTAAATTATTACAAAGAAACAAATTCCCTCGAATAATATGACTTCTCGCGCACAGGATATTACAGTACTAACCTCGTGGGCTACTGTCATACGTGCTTATGGTTCGTCGCGACTTCCGCGCCACACACTGGCTGGACCATGAACTACAATGCTTAAGTAGCGGAGTGATGACACTGTTTATTTCTATTCGTCATGGTAATAGTAATAATAATATTGTGTTTATCATTTATCCTACCACTCATTAGTTGAAACTACTCGCACCCTATCTATTGAAAATTGGATTTACTATGCCTATAACCAGCCCGGGGCTGTACACAACAACTCACCAAAATTTGATCGCAATCGGATGAATGGTAGGCTATAGGAACGCATAAAAGGCAAACAAACATTCATTTTAGCCTACTTTCGATTTTTGCAAAAAATGAAAGTAGACTTATGAGATCACTACAGGGCCCAAAATTGTGTGTCTGTCTGTGTGTGTGTATGTGTGTGTGTGAGTCTCTGTGTGTGTGTGTGTGTGTGTGTGAGTGTGTGTACTCTGAATGTCTGTCCCCCCCCCATATCAATTTGAACACGGTGAAACCGAATTGAACGAAATTTGGTACTGAGGTAGCACTGGCAAAGGGCACCTCAGTGTCATGTTTTATATTGCCGCCATCTTTACCAAAACTTAATGGCGGCCACTCAAATGGTCAAAACGTAATAATGCATTACAACCAAACTAATAATCGGATCTTTACCAAATTTGGTAACAACGTTCCTTCATATGAGGCGCGTCTTGTGCCCAAACTACGAGGTCATCAACCGTACCATTTCAGAATGGCGCCGTGTGAATTATGCAAACTTTATAATCCATAACATGGGTCCCACCAGTTCCGACTATCGAACCAAGAATCGTTTAATCTGTTTGAAACGACGTGGCCCGTTTGAAATTAAAAGTTTATATTTTAATATTATAGTCTATAAGTGATTTTAAAAAGCTGAGTCGTCTCGGTTATTTGACAATATGGCAGCTGATCTCTCGTTCTGACCTATATTTTATTAATTTCAGTATGTTGCATGCAATATAGGCTAGTGGTAACAAATATATGAACTTTCTATGAAATGAACTCGGTTTAAAATATACTCCAGTAAAGAAAACGTTTAGTCCAGGTCATGATTTGCTATAACGTGGTATATGTATTGGTTCCTAACGATCTTTTGGAGATTGCACGATTGGCTGACTGGTCAGCCCGTTAGTCTTTCATCAGGCTGGCCGTGGTTCAAATCCTATCAGAGTTGGACTTTTTTTCTTGATTTTTTTATATTAATTATTTCTTGAGTACTGAGACGTTATAAAATAAAGCATTATATGGTGCATTTTGAAATGGAAAATATATATTTAATTAAAACAACATTCACCACCGGAGTGACATCTAAGGGTAATTACTTGAACTATGTAACTAGATGCGAGCTATGCTCTCTACCGGCCAGTTAGTGAACCCATGTCTACAGTATAATTGCGAAGGTTATTATTTTTGCCGATAGAGGGTACACATCCCCAAGATAAGGCGCGATTATCACGGCCAACGAGAATGACTGGCTCTGGTGAGTTTTCGTGACGTCAGCAATGTAGTTCTGTTGCACCACTGCCTGGTCTTCGTTTTACTGCCGGTGTGGTACCTAGTCATCTTGTCTACATCATTGAACCTGTATAAACGTTGGTATTCATTTATCACTTGTCTTCATAGAAGGTATTGATACAAGTCGTTAGTCGGTGGGTAGTGTATTCCGCAGATCTCTTCTATAACATAATTAATTTATGTTCCGCCCCTTGAAACAACAATAAGTTAATGATATCTATACTATGCTGCTAGATTCTTTGATCTAATTATACTAATGTGCACATAATTTAACTCACAACGAAGGTCACAGAATCCACAACTCGACTTACTGTAGCCTGTTCGTTGCAGCTATTAAAGACACAACGAACCCTTGAATCCTAGTTCGCGTGGATTTTTCTAAGGAGTAACTTCAATAGGCGTAGTTTTGCAAACCTATACAGTATAATTTATCTTGTTTGAAAACACACGGAACATCTAAACTGCGTCCATTTTATGAAGATTGATATAAAATATTGCATTTCTGCTGCTTATGAATTGTTCTCGACTTAAACGTACAAGCATCATCAAGCAGTACCGGTACATTGCCTACGTCACAGAAGGGTTTGGTTTACGCGCCATGGCCAGTCTTTCTCGTTAGCCGTGCGCGATTACAAATTAGCTATGTAATAGTTATATTAAATATGTTTCTCCCAGTGATACGTTTAGAGCAACGAAGTTTAAATTATTGTAAGTAGTCGGTGTTAATAAACTGAATACCTACGTTGTTTGGACTGTTTACTGATGAAATTGCAAAATGCTGGGGTAAATTATTTGAACGCCACTCCTCAAATCCAGTGTGCCAATTTGCACTTCGAATTGGAAGAAATTAGGAGATGATAAAGACAAAGAGTTATAACTATACCCATACATTTAGGAGAAAGTAGGCTATATGTTCTTTCCTGAACATCTTGTTAATATACCCATATATAGATTATTTTCATTGTTAGTAATTTAGTATTATCTAGCTCTTAGTTACAAAGTTCTATAATACAGTATTAATTGTGATTTGTGTATCTGGTTAAATGTAAGAGAACACCACTGGCCCTTTATCTCGCCAGACTAAAATAACAATCAATCAAACAATTAATAATTTATTAACCTATTTTCATTGATGAAAAAGTAGGCTTATGAGATCACCTTTTGTCCGTGTGTCTGTATGTGTGTGCGCGTGTGTGTTATGGTGTGTGAGTGAGATGGTGTGTGTCCCCCCTATTAACTTCTAAACGGCTGGAGCGATTTCAATGAAACTCAAAACGTTCATAGCACTATTCCATAAGACCCCGACCGTGCCCTTCAAATTTCGTTACGTCTCACCAATCCAATATGGCGGCTGTGCCAAATATTTCACCAGCATTCAATATCTCCGAAACTATTACCGATATCAGCCAGGAATTTTTTGCGGTAATAAAGGGAACTACTAGAAGTTCACCTATGTGACTTTTGAAAACCTGATACCTACAAAACCAACATGGCGGCCAAGTGAATTTGCGATGTTTAAGTAGATGTTTCTCGCGATTTAACCAACCAAATGCAATAAAACTTGTAAAGTATATTTTTCTACACATTGTAATGCACCGACATCTAACTTCGTTCAATTGTTTACATAACCTCAAGATGGCGGCTGTGGAAAATGTTTCACCGGCTTTCTATATCTCTGAAACTATTAGCGGTATCACCCTGAAATTTTGTACGAAGATAAACGGCACTACTGAACGTTCATCTGTAAGACTTTCAAAAACCGGTCAACTACAAAACGAGCATGGCGGCCAAGCGAAGTCGAAAATTTAAATAGCCTTTTCTCGCGATGTAATGATACAAACGCAATGAAACTTGGTACAGGAAATTTTTATACACATTGAAATGCACTGGTATCTAATTTAGTTCAATTGTTTACATAACCTCAAGATGGCGGCTGTGAGAATTTTAAAATGTAGTTTTTATTTCTTGTGTCGTAATCATGCGATCGAAGTTAAAGTTTGATTAATGAAACTACGCAATAATTTTCCTTTAATGGTACATGACTATATGGCCTATACGTATAACAATTCAACATGGCGACCATCCGAAATATTTAGACGGCTCTGAATATCCGTGAATCTATTTTAGCAAACAAACTGATTTTTTAATGTTTATAGGGGCTATGAACATACGGTACAGTAAGTTCACCTATAGGACTTTCAATAACCTGGTGATCACAAATCCAACATGGCGGCGACGCGAATTATAAATATTAACACGGACGTTTCTCGCAATTTAACCATCCGAGTGCAGTGAAACTTGGTGCTGTAAATCCTTATACAAATGTTAATCCACTGGCATCTAATTTATTTCATTTTTTCCATAAACACAAGATGGCAGCTGTGCGAAATTTTAAAATCTCTCTTTTACTTCTTGTGTCCTAATCATGAGTTTGAAGTTTGAATACTGCACGTACACAATAATCTTCATGTAACAGTACATAACTCTAGGACCTACATATATAAAAATCCAACATGGTGACCATCCGAACTATTTAGTCGTATTTCAATACATACGAATCTATTACAGCAATCAAACTGAAATTTTGTATGTTGATGGTGGTAATTAACAGAAGTACGTTATATAAAAATAGGTTATATAATTCTTCTCGGAACTACTTGTTTATTTGTATATGATCACTCTAAGAGAAGCAATGCCCTAATATCATATCTATGTTACAAAAATCCCGCCTCATGTTCAGATTTCGACGCGCAAGTGGCCCTGTTTATGTTGTCTCTGTAATTCTGGAAGCCGCCGCAAGAGCGCCTCTACATCTACAGTATGTCTTGAAATTGTACCGCAGCGTGCTTAAAAATGTGCCGCAGCGTGAGTGTTTAGTCGCGTAAGTGGTTGGAGCAAGTGATTTGAGGCCAGTGAGAGAACAAGAAAGAGAAGGTTTGCAATAATTGTATTTCATCAATAGTCTATCTATGGTTACAACTCAACATAGATTATCATCGGGTTTGTTTGCATGACGGTACACCAACATTTATCATGGTTTAAATGAGCGAACTATGCCATGAAAGAGATTGTTTGCAAACACCTGTGATATGTTTGTTTCTGATTCTAGATGACATCTTCGACATTTATCATCACCTAGCAGTGGCGTGCGCCGGATTTCTTTCTGGGGGAGGGTTCAATCATCAAGTATTTCTGCACATTATTAAAATGATACTTCGATTATTATTCATCTAAAGAAATAATCAATTAAATATTCTGTTTGCATGAAGTATATTTTCCAGCACAAAAAGAGGGTTTGAAGAAAATAATTTTTTAAAATAAACAGTAACTAATTATTAATGCTGAAATGATATATTGGTATTAACATATAAAGGAAAAAAGGAAGGAAGATAGTAGTTTTACGTGTCCGTGAATCTTGTGATTATGAGCCACGGGACCTCCTTTTTACGTGGAATCCGAACCACAGGACATGGCATTTCACTTCGAAAATCTCACATGCATTGACCGGGAATCGAACCCGGACCGCCTTGGTGAGAGCCACCACGCCCCATTAACATGTAAATACGTGAATGTTTATGATATTGATATTGTGTGTGAGAAATATGTTTTCCTCTCCATGTTCTTACTACCATTACTATTGACTCTCAAAATCTATTTAAACACAAATTGTGCTAAATGTTCCGGCATAACTCAACAAAATGACAGTGTTTCACCCCGGTGTGCAATTGGGCTCTTCAGTTGGTTAAAGCACACCTCACCAACACACTGTCTAGTACACACTGGGAAGGCCATTGCAAGACGTATTTGATACATGTGTATCCACGTCACGAGCAAAGCCAGTGCACTATGGGTGTCGAAACTCCACTCCAAAGCAATTATAACCTTACCTTGGCATTGAATATATAATTTTCAAAAGAAAACACTGTCATTTTGTTGAGTTATGCCGGAACATTTAGCACAATTTGTGTTTAAATATATAATGGTTCAACGGACAATACATATTTTTCTTTTGAAAATTATATATCTCAAAATCTGTCTATCGTGATGGATTTACCTGTATCATTGATAGGAAAAAAAAGTTACAGTCAGTCTGAAAGACTAGACTTTATATCATTTCAAATGACGCATGCTACAACTGCCTTCTCGCTTCGCTCGAAGCCCCAGGTCGCTCGACGCCCCAGGACTCTTTCAACAGACTCCATTATTACCCATTAACTTAGGCTTCCCACGTGGCTACATGACGTCACGCACTCGCCGTCCATTACCCATTAACTTAGGCTTCCCGTGCGGCTGCATGACGTCACGCGGTCACCGTCTCCTTAACGCATAACGTTAGATTCAAGCATAACGATGAAGTCGACAAGATCATATGAAATGATAAAAATTGCAGAAACTCCTCATGTACCGAAATATCTTTAACGAAACAGACACACAGTGACACAGATATGCACATTTAAAGCAGCACGAAGCGACGTGAAGAAATGTACTGATCGCACACGTTACCAGTGAAACTGATCCACGGCTAGCTCCAGCACTGGAGGAGGAGTCTCGCTGCGAGTGGGGTTTAGGGCATTTACCAGGTGTTACCTGGGGCTATACCGAGTGAGTTAGCCGTGGCTCCAGGCAGTCGCAGGTTCGAATCCCCCCACCAGCAACCTTGTTGATGGTCTTCTGTGGTTTTCCACCTTCCTTCCAGGCAAATGCCGGGGTTGGTCCCTAACTATAGGCCACAGCCGCTACCATCCAATTCCTCGTCCTTACATTTACATTTATCTCCCCAGACAACACTCCACACGCAACGGTACTTGTAGCTCACCTCATTGGTATCTGCATAGAAGCAGCTACAAACTCTGGCGAGCCGAATATGTCTTAGGACACTCCTGGCACTAAAATCCATACGCTAAAGAAAAAATAATAATAATTGAGAAAATATAAGGATTCAAGTACACCAAAGTCTTTGGAGGCGGGGTGTGAATTAAACCCTCTCCCCTCCCCCGTCGGTATGCCACTGCACGTAGCCTATATTTGCCAAAACAATATATTTCACTATTGACTATGGTGGCAAAAACTTGATCCTGGATTGCAACCACGAATCCTTCGGTATCAGTAAATAGAACCGCAATATTATTATTTCATGGAGGTTCAGCAAAGATGGATTTCATACAGATCATCTCACGAAATCTCTTGGGTGTACAAGTGGGCGATCGTCGGTTCCAAGTATTAATACTGAAGGTAATGAAATATGAATTTATTTGCACTGAGCTGGTGGGAGGATGGCGCAGTGTCACGGGGAGGCGTGGGTGGGCACAGCCCTCCAGTCACGACTTGCTGCACTAACATTCCTCTGAGCCGTGAAATTAAAACATTCCGCCTGCAGCTAAAACATGTGCTAATGTGTCAAAACAGAGTGGGGTTGCTTGCTCGGTCAAGCGTGTAGAATATATACTTAAGAGAACTCTTTAAATCTCACACCAGAGGAGAAGAAATAGAGTTCTTTTCCGGCACATTTAATGGACATTAAAAATAGTATTCCCCTTCAACAAATCATGAATATCTTGAGATGAATCTCTCAAGCCTTTTATGGCAGTTTCTTGTGAAACAGGTGGAGAGTCAATCATCGGCAGGTTCTTTGATCTACCTTAGGTAATATGCTACACTAATTAGCTTACACTACTTTACAGCAGGATATTCCCTTAAACCAAGCTTGCTCAAACCGGGCATTTCGCCAAGTGGGCGCCTGCTCCGTGCACGGGTGGCGAGCGGGCAGATTAGCTGCGTTCTGTCTTCGCAGCGTCCACCAACTGACTGCCTCACTGGACTGACAGCTGGTGCTACGAATATGAAGTCAGCTGAGAAGAGACTATGTTCCAATAAAAATGGCGTTCAACAAGAATCCCAATGAGAAGGGCAGTGGCTTTTTGTGCCAACTGGAGAACATGCTAAATGTTCAGTAAGTGGACATTCTGTGATAGCTAAACAAGTAGTTCGGTGAAGAAATACACAGCCTATTTTCATATATCCTACTCATGTTAATTGCTTCTATCCACATACAAAATTTCAGTTTTATTGTTGTAATAGATTCGTAGATATTGAGAACCATCTAAATATTTCAGATAGTCGCCATGTTGGATTTTTATTTATGCACTATTACATGAAGATTATTGTGTTCGTGTGGTATTCAAACTTCAATCGCATGATTAGGAAATAAGAAGTAAAAACGATATTTTAAAATTTTGCACTGCTGCCATCTTGTGGTTATGATAACAATTGAAATAAATTAGATGTCAGTGGATTAACATTTGTATAAGCATTTAACATACAAAATTTCAATGCACTCGGATGGTTAAATCGCGAGAAACGTCCATTTAAATAGTGATTCTTTGCGTCGCTGCCATGTTGGATTTGTGCACACGGAAGTGACTGAAAGTCCTATAGGTGAACCTATTTTCATAGCCTCTATGAACATAAAAATTCTGTTTGATTGCGCTAAAAGATTCGTAGATATTAAAAACCGTCTAAATATTTCGGATGGTCGCCATTTTGGATTGTTATATGTATAGGCCACAGAGTTATGTACCATTAAAGGAAAATTATTGCGTCGCTTCATTATTCAAACTTTCACTTCGATCACATGATTACGACACAGGAAATAAAACTTAATATTTAAAATTTCGCACAGCCGGCATCTTGAGGTTATGTAAACAAATGAACTAAATTAGATGCCAGTGCATTACAATAGATATAATCATTTGCTGTACTACATTTCACTGCACTCAGATGATTAAATCGCGAGAAAAGTATATTAAAATGTTTCAACTTCGCTTGGCCGTCATGTTCGTTTTGTACTTTACATGTTTTTGAAAGTTACATAGATAAGCATGTAGCAGTTCCCTTTGTCATCGCACACACTTGCAAGTTGATATCAGTAATAGTTTCGGAGATATAGAATGCCAGTGAAATATTTCGCTCAGCCGCCATTTTTAGGTTATGGAAACAATTGAACTAAATTAGATGCGAGTACATTACAATGTGTATACACATTTGCTGTACCAAATTTTATTGCGTTTGGTTGGTTAAATCACGAGCAACGTCTATTTAAAAGTCCCAAATTCGCTTGACCGCCATGTTGGTTCTGTAGTTACCAGGTTTTTGAAAGTCTCATAGGTGAACTTCTATTGATGTCCTTTATCCCTGTACAAAATTTAAGGGTGATATCGGTGATAATTTCGGAGATATTGAATGCTGGTGAAATATTTCGCACAGCCGCCATGTTTGATTGGTGAGACGTAATAAAATTTGAAGAGCACGGACGGCGTTAGCCGAAATAGTACTATGTCCTTACCGAGTTTCATTGAAATCGCTAATTTGTCTCCGCTTTAAAGCTTTGCAAATCAAGATATCGATCACAAATGACAGATAGCAATTTGAGGGCTGTTCTTCGACTGCACACCAGTTGTAGTATTTGTCCAGACATTCCCTCACATACAGCAAAACATGGGACCTATACATCATAATGCACACACATGAATGCTTACATTTTTGTAATGTAAAGTGAATTCACTGTCAATAATAAAAGAGTATTAGTTTGAATCTTCCGCCCCTGAATCTCCACCGCATGACACCCTACTCACAATGCCTACCCGGTATCATTTGATGTTTATAATAGCATATTTTGAATGAACTACATTGTACTTGTATACCGAAAGGTGTATATTATACAGACATTAGCTGTTAACCTGGAACACCCTCAAGATATTTCCAATTAAGCCCAACAACTCTCTGCTTCTTGCTACTCATTTGGTAACACTGGGATCGAATTCACTAGACTCAGAGCAGGATAACAAATTGGCGGCATGTCACACGGTTACTTGTGGGTTAAGTTCTGGAGCATTGGGATTGGCCACGGTGATCAACAGTTGAGAGTTTACAGTACTTGTCGGCCAATTGTGGTCGTCCCGTGCCACCAGACTGGATAACGTACCAGCGCTCGGCGGAAAACATTAACTGCTCTTCACTAAGTACATTACACTTTCAGCTAATTGAAGTAGGCTATACGGTGCCCAGAAGTGTGTGTAAATGAAATAAACGACATGAGATTATTACCTAGTTGTATGAAATGAGCAATGTGACGAACTAAAGAGACTACTTTCCTACAAATGTAAGAGGCATGCCAATGATTAAACTATAGGGACATGTCTAGAATAATGACGAAATTAAGTTGGTAATACTTACATTTCTAATTAGTTTGAAATATATCTGAATTAGTGTAGCCTAATAGAGTACCACAATTGGCAGTCCTTGTGACACTGAATATATCGTTAGTTCCATCTCTTAAGGTACAGAATGCACATACAAAATTTGGTTGGACATTACATGCAGTTAGACATTGGATCTATCAGTGTGCGTAAAATCATTTTGGCAACAATGTCATGTATGTGATGCTCAGAATTAATCTGAAATATTATGATTCATTATTGAGCCAATTATGGACGAAATCCATTTTATAGTATAGAAGTTACATGTATTTAAACATTGGACCTATCAGCAGGCTTAGAATCATGTTGGCAGTACTGACGTATATCAGTTACTCCAAATGAATCGAGAATGTCAGGTACTATACGTGTGTAAAGTTTAGAGCTGTTGGCTTACATATTTTCTGATATATTGATATTAGGATAAAAATAGAGATACAATTTTTTAACAGTTGGCAGCACTGCTGGCTCTTAAGAATACACATAGTCATATATGTTATTGTACACATAGCACATACGAAGTTTGGTTGAAATCCAATTGATAGTATAGAAGTTACACCCTTTTAAAAATTGAACCTATCAGCAGGCAACACTGTCATATCTGGGCTCCTAGAAATTAATCAGGAATGTTATTATCTACGTGTGTGCCAATTCTGGAAGAGTCTGCATGCATAACCTCTGAGATATCCAACATAGAGCCCAATTTCAATTGTGATCTTTCGGCAGTTGGTAGCACTGAGAACATTTTCAAATATAGACGTGAGATATTCAGGTATAGATCTGGTGGTGCAGTGGTCAAGCTATTTGCCTCTCACCCAGGTAGAACGGGTTCGATTCCCGGTCAATTCACGTGTGATTTTTGAAGTGAAATGCCATGTCCTGTGGTTCAGATTCCACGTAAAAATGAAGTCCGGTGGCTCATGAACATACGATTAATTGTCACGTAAAACTAAAAGCTCCTTTCTTTGCTTTACATTTATATGAAAAGCATATTGTAGCCAGCCAGACACACAGCATAGCCCATCATAATTCCCTCCAAGACTACAATGCCATGCTCCTACGCGTCTGTATCTTACTCACGTTTACCGGAAACATCAAACCATACTTCATTTTCAAGACCCGATTCCCTTAAAAGAACACATGACGCAATGTAATTGTATATTCAAACTTTGTGCGATTCAAATCTTGCACAGTCCATATAAATCTCTGTGACTTTCTCATAAAAGCTTGGCAAACAAGACCGTCTGCTAATATTCCTCTTGTGCCAGTCCAGTGTCTGTCTGCGAGGCAAGGCGGCTGACGGTGATGGCCACACACATCATAACACTCCATTGGGTGTGATGCCTGGCCGGCCGACAGGAGATAAGCCATGGCTTGTCTGCCCGAGCCGGGGGTTAAGATTCCACCACAAGAGAAATAATGTAAATAATTCCGAAGAAGGAACCCGGGACTTCTGAATTTATTGTTGATAGGTACAATTATGACGTTGATATTGTTGTTGTTTCACTTAGTGGCTCGGGATGCCGTGGTCTTCAGTACCGACTGGCTGCGTGGTGCAGCGGTAACGTTCTCGCCTGCTGTTCCCAAGGTTGCAGGATCGAATCCTGGTGCAGTCAATTGGCATTTGAGGGTGCATAAATGAGAGGGAGCTGTGTCAGTAGATTTACTGGCACGACAAAGATCCCCCCTTCGGGGAAAATTTCTAGCACCCCGGCGTCTCTAAAATAATGCCACCGTAATTAAATTGGACGTAAAACCAACAACATTATTATGATTAACTTAGTATTGCTTATATTATTCTTTCTTTCCTTCATTCTTTCTTTCTATCTTTCTTTCCTTCCTTCCTTTCTTTATTTTCTTTCTTATTTCTTCTTTCCTGTCTTTTCTTTCTTTCTTTCTTCCTTTCCTTTCTTTCTCACTTCTCATTCTTTCTTTCTTTCTTTCTTTCTTTCATTCGTATTTTCTTTCTTCGTTATGTTCATTCATAGAGCGCGTTGGAATTTGTTAGATGGGTAGATGACTTTTGCTTTCTTATTCTCCCAATATCTCTTCATGAACTCACTGAGTTGCTTCTTGCGTTCTTCTGTCCATCATGTACCAATCCTGCTGATAAATTCCACCCTAAATGAATGCTTATTTACAGAGGTTCTAAAGACTTTTTGGGTTTCATTTTGTTCTCTCCAATGTTCATCTCATTCAAGTCACCTCTTATCAATAGTCTAGTCTTATAACTAGGGGGCGGATTTCTATGACCAAAAAATGTATGAAATATGTATGCATTTATGACCTAAAACATAAAAATATGACCTATAAAAATCAAAATATGACCTAATGAATAGCATCTACGTAACATAGAAACACTTATTACTCCATCCGTACTGAATATGTTTTCACCTAACTCGTGAACAAAACTTCGTAACTTCCCACAAATTGAGACTTCCGTTTTAGGCATATTGAAAGGAACTGAATGACTGAAGCTCCCTAATGAGTGACCAAGGTCATTCAGTGTGTTGAAGGTGGAAGAGGGAAGGGAGAAGGAGCGAGATAAGAACGATGACAAATAACTGCGGAATTACCTCTGTTTCCGTGTAAACAATAGCCCGATTTCCAGGAATTGACCCAGCTAGCAAACAATAGCTCTTACCTGTTAGAAACTTTCTATACATTACTTTAGAATGGTTCTTCAGTAGTATATTCTAGTCTATCCTGAACAATAATTTCTAGAGCTTATTCTGATATTTATAAAACGAAATTCAAAAGAAAACAAGAAGTTCCGTTAAGAACTATACAGCCTACTTTTCATGCCAATGATTATTCTACAGAATATGAACCTATCTAGAATAATGAAGAAATTAAGTTGTTAATATCGAAATATATAATTAGTTCAAACCATACCTGGTATAATGTAGCCTCATAGAGCACTACAGTTGGCAGCCCTGGTGACTGAATATATTCTTAGTTCCATCTCTTAAGGTACAGAATACAAAATTTGGTTGAAGTCCAATGGACGTTACATGCAGTTAGACACTGGATCTATCAGCACGCGTAAAAGCATGTTGCCAACAACGTCATGCGTGTGCTGGTCAGAAATAATCTGAAATATTATGATATCTTGTTGTGCCAATTTTGGATGAAATCCATTTGTTAGTATAGAAGTTACATGTATTTTAAAATTGGACATATCAGCAGGCATGGAATCATGTTGGCAGCACTGCCTTGTATTAATTA
This sequence comes from Meconema thalassinum, assembly GCA_946902985.2. NCBI lineage: Eukaryota > Metazoa > Arthropoda > Insecta > Orthoptera > Tettigoniidae > Meconema > Meconema thalassinum. The sequence goes on along the minus strand of OX336390.1, from coordinate 146,613,794 downwards.
CTCCAAATTAATCTAGAATATCAGGTGCTATACGTGTGCAAAGTATAGAGCTGTTCGCTTGCATACTTTCTGATATATTGATATTAGGGTAAAAAATATAGACAGCATTAATTAACAGTTGGCAGCCCTGATTGCTCCTAACAATACCTATAGTCATACCTGTTATGGTACACATAGCACATACGAAATTTGGTTGAAATCCAACTGATAGTATAGAAGTTACATGTATTTAAAAATTGGTACTATCAGCAGGCTTATAATCATTTTGGTAGAACTGACGTATATAAGTTACTCCAAATTAATCTAAAATGTCAGAATATTCGTGTGCATAGTTTAAAGCTATTGGCTTGCATACTTTCGGATATATTGGTATTTGGAAAAAAAAATAGAGAGAGCAATTTTCAACAGTTGGCAGCCCTGGTGGCACTTAAGAATACGCTCAGTCATATCTGTTTATGTACAGATGTTACATACTAAATTTGGTTGAAATCCAATTGATAGTGTAGAAGTTATATGCATTTAAACATTGGACCTATCAGAAGGCTTAAAATTATTTTGGCAACACTGTCATGGTTGACCTCCTGGAAATTAAACTGAAATAGTATTATCTACATGTGTGCCAATTTTGGAATAGCTCCCATGCATACCTTGCGAGATATCCAACATGGAGCTCAAATTTCTAGTGCGTTTTTTCAGCAGTTGGTAGCACTGACATCATTTTCAAATATGGACGTGAGATATTCCGGTGCACATCTTTACTCATACTAAATTTGGTTTTGATTGCTGCAGCCGTTTAGGAGTTGATAGGGGGGACACACACACAGCCAGACAGACAGACAGAAGGACAGACAGACAGACAGACAGACAGACAGACACACATTTTCCCGGATCGATCTCATAAGTCTACTTTTTCCTCATTTTTGCAAAATGTGAAAGGTAGGCTAAAAATTACCAAAATATGCCGTTTATAATGATATTTTGTTCAAAATATGCCATAAAACTTAAGAAAGCCTAAATATGCATTTATATGCCCAATAAAACCTGTTTTTTTTGGTTATCATGCTTGGAAACGTGTTGAAAATACAAGACTATAAGATATAATGTTAAGTGAAAAAATATGACTTTTCATAGAAATCCGACCTCTACTTATAACAAAATTATACTTACTACTAAGTTACAGACACCACATTGACACAGCTTACCCCAAACACATTGTATGTATATCCAAGGACACGGAATTGAAACTCTCACAATAACCAATCCTCTAATTGCAACAACAAAGGTAACAGTATGAAAACCACCTTCAGAATGGAAATACCTCGTCTCTCCTACCCACACGAGGCTGAGTGTACACCGTTCTGGTCATCAGTCTTGAATTATTATCTTTCTTGACAGAGCCAAGAATCGAATCAAGAACCTTTCGTGCAGGAGTCTCACACATTAAAGATAGCTTTGAAGCCAGTTTTCAGTGTTGCCATATTAACAATTAATATTGTAGCTTTCAGTCAGACAACACAAAATAATTCCAATTACTGGAATATGTTAAAAATAACGTGAAATAAATACGTTTGAAATAAATACTCAGCAATTTTTCTAGGCTTATGTGGGGTTGTGTGGGGTTTCACCTAGGAACATCAAGCTGGCTCATCAGCGGGCTCTTGAGGTCCGTGCCCGGACCCCTTCAGGAGTAGCAAACTGTTATCTCCCTCCCTTCTTATGAAGCGCACGTATGGCTCTTAACTGCGACAGCTTAAATTCAAGCAGCCTTTCACCTCCCTATAATGGCTTCCAAAAATTAACCCCACACAAGACACGTCATAAACCTAGAAAAATTGCTGAGCTTTAATTCACGTGCCGTGAAAGCCAATATACCAAATTACATGTTATTGAGATATATGTAGGAATATATATTGTATATTGTTACGGACTACTGATATATTGATAATTTATTCAATAGTCCGTAACATTATAATATATAGAAGTATCTTAATCACATGTAACTTATTTCAGGTGATATTTCACAATTGAACTGAAAGCTACAACATTTTACTCTCATACATTGTCGCAAAGGCGGTACTATTTAAAGAAGGGAAGTCGGTATTTGGAGCCTGCGTAAGCATGACTATTGAGAGCACTCGAAACACATGGTTTGCATAGTACATTTGACCATACCATCATTATTATCACATTTAGGTAACCAGCTATTACACTGTTTATCACCATGACCATTCATTATGAATGAATACATTCGTTTCAATATGTTTCCCTTTATTTTAAATTTTGACTGCCGTGAACTCCTGTAGGGGAGGGCATCAATGTGTTAAGAACCACAAAATAAAAGTATAGAGCAAACGTTGTCCTCAAAGTTCATAAATTATTTTTGACCTTGAGAGTTTCGCCAAGCCTTCCCTACAGTACGTTTAGGAATCTTCATCTATGCCAACAGCCTTGTTCAGTTCAACTCTGATCTCAGCCCAGCATGACGACTAAGCCCACGTGACAACGAGCATGCCAAGTATGCGGCTAACTCCTCGGAATCATTAGTACAAATCTCCCTGCAAATAATGATTTACGAGCTACTATGAATCCTCAGGTGATGAGTACTTCCTGCCTTATCAGTAACTGCGATTATAAAAGAATAGTGTATGAAATGAGTAGCATGTAGGCCTGCACCCTCTACACACATTATGCAGGGGCGGGGGATAGGTTGTTTATATCCTCTAAAACAGGTGTTCTCAACCTGGTGCTCTAGTCATACGAGCCAAAATTTTCTCGTGAGCAAAAGCCCCCTGATATCATTTATTCTATTTCCATTTCATTGCACGAATTAGAAAAAAAAGTGTTTTCATTGAAAGTTTTTACAGTCAGAAATTTAATAATTTTGTGAAGTAGTGTTTCTTCCTTACGTAAAAATAATTGGACATCCCTGTTTTATGAGTAACATGAAAGATGCTGATTCGACTCGACTGTCCACACGTATATGTATTTTATCTGTATGGGTCATGCAGGTAGTTGTGGTGAATTCCTAGCTATTTCACAACTTCAGAGGGAGAGATAGGAATAAGTATGAGAGGCACATGCTTGTAGCATTATTATTATTATTATTATTATTATTGGCATTATTTTTTATTATTATTATTGCCATTATTATTATTGTTATCACATTCATTTCACCACTTAAGTGGGACAAATCAACATATCGTCGGCTTGTTTGCAAGACGGTATGGCTAATTCTCTTTAGGTGGCACATTGTGAAACGAACGAACAATGAAACAGGTATCCAAGATCGCGGCCTTCTGCATGGTGATATGTAGACCAGGATGTATTCCCAGTATTTCTAGATTGCGACCCAATGATTTAGGGATGATGCCGATAGAAGTAATGACTATGGGCAGAACCATTACACTTTCTTGTCTCCATATTTGCCGTATTTCCTCAGCCAAGGGCAGTGATCGGTCAGTGATCTTATCACAGCAGGTTTGTTGCAGATTATTATTAATATTATTATTATTATTGTTGTTATTATTATTATATCACAAATTATTCATTTAACACAATTCTTCTGGTATTCGGCAAACTTCGGTGGGCTTACACAAGAAGCTTTTCTGGATCTCAATCACTATTCCAGAATTTCCTGACTATATTACAGCCTTCCAGTATTGCTGCCTTCTGCATTTTCTGATGGATGTTGAATGGTAGATTCAGTTGGTTAGCTGTTTCGAGCTGTTTATTATTATTATTATTATTATTATTATTATTCATCGAAGTCCCACTCTAGTCACCCGGGTGTGGTTTATAAGCCTCCTCCACTCCTTTCTGTTCTTCCATTTTTCCTTTTCCATCACTTCTGACACATCCAATCCAGCTTCTCCAAAGTCCTTCAAAATTTGGTCCAACCACCTTCTTCTCGGTCTTCCAACTGGTCTCTTTCCCTTGACTTCTGACTTATTATTATTATTAATATTATTATTTTAATTTGTCATGAATATGGTACAACTCAGTCTACAAGATACGGGACAATCAAGTATCATGTAAACCTTAATGAGATAAAAGGAGCCTAACAATATGACACGTATCCTGCAGTACTGTCATCTGTATTCTGGCAATCATGTGTTTCATTTGCAGTTCCACCAAAGCCATTACCAACGTCTTTGGAACAACTCCCGTGGGAGTGATCACCACTCGCAAACTTCTCATGCATTTTAGTCACCCGAGTTTCCGTATTTCTTCAGCCAACGGTGCGAACATGTTTGTTTCCTTACCCTGGGTAGTTTGCATATTTTGTCTAAGTGGGACAGCAACGTTCATGAAGTAAGCCTTTTGGTTTCATTTATTGGGATAGACAATATCAGGTCGATTGGCCAAGACTTCCTGGTTGGTTAAAATAAGTCCATCCCAATACACCTTATAATGCTCATTTTCAAGCACGTTGGCAGGATTGCAATTATAGTACAACATGCTCGTATCCAAAAGTCCATTTTTTTTAGCTGGCTCTTGATTTAAGATCTTAGAATCATCGTTGTGCCCCTTGGTATACTCTACACCAGTCAGCGTAGTGCAGCCACTGATGATGTGATCGAAGGTTTCCGGCGCTGAGGTGCATCTACGATATCGATAATCTGCCACATTCTCTTTAAGGATGTGCTTTCTATAATTTGACACGGTCCTGTATAGCAATTACAAAGCCCTCAGTTTCACTGAAGAGCGAACCGTGCTTCAACCATAAGTTTGACAAAGATCGGTCGACATGATGTTGGCTGAGCATGTGAGGGTTTACACCGTGCATTTCTTTTCGTAACCATGCCATCTGGCGCTGTTCAAACGAAGTAATGAGCTCTTTCGTGTCATATTGCATGTCTGCAAGTCGTAGTGGTGTGAATCTCTTATCACTTTCAACAATGACTTCATACAGAGGAGTATTTCTTGCGCCAGAAAGGCACCGTCGCTGAAGTTCCAGTTGCCTACTTTGGGCGATTGGGAGATCAATGACCCCTCGACCGCCTTCGCTCCGTGGTAGTGTGATGCTCGATAGCTGCCTTAGGATGATTTATCCGATATTTTGTCACTGACACTCGTACTCTCCGTTCTATCTGCTCTAAATCTGTCTAAGCCTCTTAACGATCCCGAACGAATAGGCTACGTGTGTACAGGTACTGCCCAGGTTTTAAGGGCTTTGACCTTCTTGTCTGCATCCAAGTATGATTTCAAAATCATATCCACTCGATTATAGAATTTCTTCTGTAAATTGGCTTTAATTTATGTTTGTTGGATCCCTCGAAGCTGAAGAAAGTTAGTTAGTTAGTAATTGTTGTTTTAAGGGGCGGAACTACGAGGTCATCTGCCCGTAAGCTAAAGAAAGCTCAAGTGTTTGTAGGTCTCGCCCCCATCCAAACACTCGATTATCTCATCTAGACCAACATCGAAGCCCTCTGCAGTATCAAGTTTCCCTCTTGCCATTACGATTGCTTTGCATTTTTCAAGCCTAAATTCCATCGCTATATCGTCGCTAAACGTCTGCGTAATATCTATCAGGACTTGCAGTAAACGCTCTGTGCTTGCATAGATTTGTAAGTCATTAATTATTATTATAATTATTATTATTATTGTTATTATTATATTCGATTTCATGCTGCTGGGGTACTTGATATGGCATGATGGTGGTGCTCACAGTCTCAAAGGGGTTGACAATTCCTGCTCTAGAGCCTAGTTAATATTCCAGACATTCTACACATTGCATTAGAAAACAAGAAGATCCGTGACGAACTAAAGAGCCTACTTTTCTTAAAATTTAAGATTCATACCAATGATTAATCTATATGGATCTATCTAGAATAATGACGAAATTAAGTTGGTAATATCAAAATTTCTAATTAGATCGAAATATAACTGGCATAATGTAGCCTAATAGAGAACTACAGTTGGCAGCCCTGATGACTGAATATATTCTTAGTTCCATCTCTTAAGGTACAGAATACAAAATTTGGTTGATGTCCAATGGATAGCATGGACGTTACATGCAGTTTAAATTGGATCTAACAGCGCACGTAAAATCATGTTGGCAACAATGACTTACATGTATTGGTAAGAAATAAACTGAAATAATATGATCTATTGTTGTGTCAATTTTGAATGAAATCCATTAGTTAGTATAGAAGTTACATGCATTTTAAAATTAGACCTATCAGCAGGCTTAGGATCATGTTGATAGCACTGACGTATATAAGTTACTCCAAATTAATATAGAATGTCAGGTGCTATACGTGTGCCAAGTTTGATGCTGTCGGCTTGGATACTTTCTGATATATGGGTATTTGGATAAAAAGAAATTGGGAGCATTTATTAACAGTTGGCAACTCTTGTGGCTCAAAAGGATACGCTCAGTCATATCTGATTATGTACACATAGCACATACGAAATTTGGTTGAAATCCAATTGATAGTGTAGAAGTTATATGCATTTAAAATTTGGACCTATCAGCAGGCTTATAATCATTTTGGCAGCACTGCCATGTATGGCCTCCTGAAAATTAAACTGCAATAATATTATCTATACGTGTGCCAATTTTGAAATAGCTCCCATTCATATCTTCCAAGATATCCAACATGGAGCTCAAATTTCAATTGCGATTTTTCAGCATATGGTAGCAATGACATCATTTTCAAATATGGCCGTGAGATATTCATGTATAGATCTTTACTCCTACCAAATTTTGTTTCAATTGCTTCAGCCGTTTAGGAGTTGATAGGGGGGGGGGACACACACACAGCCAGACAGACAGAAGGACAGACAGACAGACACACACACATTTGCCCGTTCTCATAAGTCTACTTTTTCCTCATTTTTGCAAAATGTGAAATGTAGGCTAATAAGAAGGAACTGTGCACCACGGCATTGGACTAGTAATGCAGGTGAACTTCATTATGTTTATCCGGTGTATATTCGACTATAAGTTGGACCAATCCGTTATTTTAGAACAACCAGACACATCACCCCCAATTTATGAACAATTTTCTGATATCAGAATATTTAGATAATGGCATTAATAGTCACTGATATTATTAGCCTTCTTTTCACATTTAACGAAAATGAGGAAAAAGTAGACTTATGAGATCGATCTGGGCAAATGTGTGTCTGTCTGTCTGTCTGCTGTCTGTCTGTCCTTCTGTCTGTCAGTCTGGCTGGGTGTGTGTCCCCCCTATCAAGTCCTAAACGGCTGAAGCAATCGAAACAAAATTTGGTAGGAGTTAAGATCTATACCTGAATATCTCAATGCCGTATTTGAAAATGATGTCAGTGCTACCAACTGCTGAAAAATCGCAATTGAAATTTGAGCTCCATGTTGGATATCATGGAAGATATGAATGGGAGCTATTTCAAAATTGGCACACGTATAGTGTGCCCGATAATCTGGCTTTGGATTGGGTGGCCCGACACACACGTTAAACCTCACCCAGAATTCGGTACAACTCGGAAAGAAAAAAAAATCTTGAATGTCCGAATCAATTTTGTCCTTAAAAAAACCATGTCGGGAACGAGATTCAAGCAATCCCGGGGTCTTTATAATGATGGGTACAACTGGCGTAAAATCTCAAAATTGATCCGGTGGACACACAAGTATGACAACGAACAAGAATGACAAAAAAACTCCGCTGATAAAATAAAACTCATCCACCATTTATTACAGAACCACACCACTAAATACATAAAATCGAACACAGAAGCCTACCTTCGTTCGGAGACTTCTCAAAATTACTCTTGATGTGCAAATAAATAAATGACGCAGAAGCAAAATTCAAATTAATGAGGACAAAAATCTCCGGGCGTCCTAATCTTTGGATACAAAATAACTTACGGAGATCAGAGCTATATCACCCTAGTATTACAACCATTACTTCAAAATGCTATGTCATCTCTCCGTTGAATAGTCCATAAATGAGCAGGTGCATAAATCTGAGAAAATATTCAAAGAAAAAATATTTGTTGCCTCCTTCGATCTCCTTCTAACTAAATGTAATCACCAAAATAGAAAAAATATATATATGGATGTCACTGGCGTTAAAGAATTTATTTTCAGACCTTTTATTCATGGATTAAATACTTTCATTATTATTTTCACTGGTTTTCGTTCAGCTGTGCCTCACTCAGAAAAATGACTGGTTGTTGGCTTTTACATTTATTACTTTACATTGTAACATCTTTATGATTCCAGATATTTATTAATTTACTTGTTAATCACTGCATGCTCTTCACATATTTATAAATACACCATAACATTTAAGTAGATGGCCTCTGCCGATCTGTATTATTTTCAACTGACACTTGCCTCAAAATTTCATATACTTGAACCTATCACGTAACATTAGTTATAATCATTTATTTTATTCACCTCGCTATAGCGAGAACCATTAGTTTCATCCTAACTTCGTATTAGGCAACCCTGCTATCTTATCAATGCAGTTTCATTATTTACACAACCTTGTATCAGTCACCTACCAAACGCATCTCCTCATGTTAGCATGTGAAGGGAAACCTCAGTGACGTGTGAGTGTTTAGTATAAATAACATGATGTGCGCACAAAAAGTGGCCCCTTAAGTGTAAATGAATCCCCTGTAATTTAAGCCTGTTCAAACCATAAATTGTCATCCAGGTTGCACCAATTCAAAGAACACAGCGACGTAACACGCTGAAAGATCCCTGTACTCAGATTATATTTTAAAGCATCCATATATTTTATTTTAAACCCTAAATATGACTGCATTAATCTCTCAAAAGGAAACTTAAAATTTACTATCCTAATAATCTTGTCATGATATCGCATTTTATCTTTTTGATTAACTTCTATTTCGATTTAAGCCCATCTGTCCAAATCTTAGTAACCACTACTCATTAACCACTACTTAAGAATTAACATGGTTTTCAGTACCTTTCGACCACCTCAGTCTTGGTTCCGCTGACACGTTTCCTGGGGGTTTGGGTCCACGTTCTTCCCATTGAACATCCTCCCCTCTCGTCCTGGATCCAGCTCGCGACCCTCGGGGTATCCATGGTCCTGGCTCGCCTTCGTTTCCACGTCATCGTAACAGCTTCCACATTTCTAGACTTAGCTTGTCATCTCTTCGCTCGTAAAGTTCTTGACACAAAACTCGCACTGGTCTGTACTGATAGCCTTTATGCCCGTCCAATACATCGCTGCAATCTTCATGTCGAATATGCCAAGTAATATCAACTTATGGCCGTGATAATAACTCTATAACGGCACAGGTTATATCGTACGCATCTACACCAGCCTGCACTCATAAGAGATTACGTCCGTCCTTGGCCTTGAATGTCGCTCTGTATTTGGACTACACTCAGTTTATCTCTCATAGTTCACTGACCCTGGATACTCATTTGTCTGCTCGTCAAACAAAAGCACATCGCTTCGTTCATATGTTCTGTCCGTCAATTATATCGCGCACGGTCCATACAGTCCCGTACCTAGTAAAGCTTGAGACACCACGTGTGTCTGCTCACACTTCGTCGTACAAATGACTAGTGTCCCACAACATAATGCATTACGATCTACGTTATAATATCACCTCGCCACATTCGGCTTTAGTATTCGTTAATACAGAGCTGTCCACGCAAGAAATAATACTGAGCCTTTCAGCTATGTCCCAAAAACTGTCGGAATACCGCACTGGTTCCAAGCTGCCACGGTACGACTGCTACTACACTTGTTTGGAACTTCAGCGTGCGGCGACACAAAAATAGAGATGAACTTCGGCGTACGGCGACACAAACAAAGAGAACTTCGTCGTACGGTGATGCAAAATAAAGTGACCCGCTTCTCCGACGTGACCTTTCCACCTTGACTTTTCCTGGAGCTCATCAGCGCCCTCTACGCTTCTGGAACCTTCGCCTAGTCATGCTGTCGACTATGTCCATGACGTAAAAACATCAACCTCAGGTTACTTCCGCTTGCTTTCTTCTTCCTGCTATGCGACGTTGCCAGAGCTCTCAAAACCATTGCGATATCGGTCACAAATCCCCCTCAACCAGGAATAATAATAAGCGTGAATCATCTCGATTATTATTATTCGGTTGGGTCAACAATCTACTTCTTCAATAAGTTCTCTATATCGCATGCTTACTCTCTCTTGTGGTACCGTTAAGGCTAGCTGCATTGAATTTGCTATAACTCTCTCAGTTGCATCTTCTTCTGTGGTATTCACCTCCTGAAACGGAAGCTCCATCCATTCTTCACTCATTCTACTTTCTTCTTCGTCTTGGTCTTCATATCTCCTATCATCAGTAATGCTGTGAATGGCTTGAATTTGGACTGTCATGAAATCTGGGCGTAAATCATTATTAATGGGCAAATAATCATTATTACTGCCTGTGAGTCCCTGTTCAAACTCAGCATTTCCTTCCTGTCAGCTTCTCTTTCCTGATTTGACACCACTGGTGCCTGGTTTCGATTCCTCATGCTGTTTTGCCTGAGATTCTTCTTCTTGTTCCTTTTCCCTCAATTGTTCAATGTATCTCTGGCTTTCTTGGTGACGTTCTTCTAATGATGGCCTATAATTTTGCCTTTCTTGATTCCCATATCTTGGGTAGTTATTGTATGGTCTCCGATCACGTGACCACGATTCTCTCCCTCTATATCCTGACCTTCCGTAGTCCCTCTGATTAAATCGTCCACTTCTATCCTGATAATATGGCCTCCGGTCATATGGCTTTCCTTGATTCCTGTATCTGTTTAAGCCATTTCCTTCATCCCTTCCATCTCTATCGTTCCTTCCATAACTTCGCTGAGGTTCCGTCTGCGCCATACGATCCATTACCACCATATTTGCCTCTCTCTGTTCTGTCCTTGGACTACGAGGTTCCGTCATCTTGCTCGTGTGGTCTAGTTTCCTCAAAAGCTCGTCACACACCTCGAGTCTATTTGCACCCGATGCAATTAATACACGCTGGACTTCTACCGGATATTGCTGTATTATGGCATGCACCAAATCCTGCTCCTCCAACGGTGGATCCAAAAATTGTAGCCTGGCTACCTGATTCGTGAAATACCCAGCGTATTGTGTTGGCCTGGTAGTCGCGTATTTCTTTAAGTATAATTCAGCCCTTATACTTTGTTGATCTTCTGAGGACCAAAATCTCTTCAGGAAAGCGTTCGCAAAGTCATCGTACCCTCTAAACTGATTCCTAAAAGCTCGCATCCAGTTTAGCGGTTGACCTTCAAGAGCTCTTTCTATTACCCTCAATTCTCTCTCTTCAGGAACCCTATGTTCATCCATGTATTCCTTCAGGTCCCGCAAGAATCCTATGGGTGTAATGCCAGTCAAATTTGAATTTTTTTTTGGGCGGTCCTCCTGATTCCTAATGATGGTAATCGGTTGAGTTGAGCTGTAACTGAATGGTGTGAATGTTGTTCCTGTCGGACTTGGTTCCTTGTTTTCATCTATCGATTTTGCTTCTACCATCTTTCCTTCTAATTCAACAATTCTCTTTAACTGTTCTCCGTGAGTAATACTCATTTTATATTGTACTGTCGAAACCGCTGTTGCAATCTGTGTTTTAATTTCGTCGTTTAACTCTAATTTCATTTCCCCCATCTGACTCCTAAGACTTTCCATCTTGCATTCCTGCTCTATGGTGAATTCAGACATTTTATCGGTCATGCTCCTGGTATCTTTCGCTAATCTCTGCTGTACTGATTTCGCCTCTTCCTTTAACACTAAGACCTCTGCGTTGATTGCTTTATCCCTTTCTTCCATCTTGGCGGTCAATGCCTCTACGCTTCGATCCATTTTCTCTTGAACGGTTTTCTCCAATGATTTCAACTGTGTCCCCATATTACTTTCAATTTCGACCTTATCCCTCTTAATTTGTTCCTTTAAATCCGTCATTTCGGCTTGAGCCTTCTCCATGTACTGTTTCATATCGAATTGGTGCTCCTTTAATAATTCCATTCCTCCTTGCAAATCCCCTGACTGAATTCCAAGATTTTTTCCAAACCTTCGAATTTAGTATCTAAATCTTTGAATTTGGTGTCAAAACCTTTAAATTGAGTGTCTAAACCTTCAAATTTAGTGTCTAAATCTTTCAATTTTGTGTTGAAACCTTTAAATTGAGTGTCTAGACCTTCAAAATTAGTATTTATTCCTTCCTGCATCTTAATCAACTGTCTATCCAACCCATCTAGATTAGTGTTCATACCACCTTCATAGTCTTTCCATTGAGTCTTCAAACCTTCCTTCGTATTCTTTTGACTTTTAGCTAACTCCTTTAGCTTCTCTCCTAGCTGTCCCATCAATCCCTTAATTTCATCAAATTCTCCCATATTTCACAACAAATAAACATGGAAGCTGTTACAACTAGTGACTAACTTAGACTAAGGACTAGTGGTTACTTCAATTTGGCAGTGGAATCGAAATCTAATATCATGTGGAGATAATAAATGTGGATGGTATCGCTCAAACACAGCGATCTAACGTTACTGAATCGCTTCGTTCTATGTCATTCAAACACACACAAAAATCCTACAAAGTGAACTTTAACAGACTGACAGACATATCGCACAATAAAATGGGGTACCAGAACTCAATTGGTCTTCTCTCCATTCCATTTGTGCCACATGGCCGTTCACCATCTTGTCACTCTCCTCTGGTGTTCCAATTTTTTCGAGTTCAAAATGTCGGCTATACCACTGGGTGGTACGATATTCCCAGTTCGAGGCCATTACACGGTGGGCGCCATCTTGTTGTGCCCGATAATCTGGCTTTGGATTGGGTGGCCCAACACACACGTTAACCCTCACCCAGAATTCGGTACAACTCGAAAAGAAAAAAAAAATTGAATGTCCGAATCAATTTTGGCCTTAAAAAAACTATGTCGGGAACGAGATTCAAGCAATCCCGGGGTCTTTATAATGATGGGTACAACTGGGGTAAAATCTCAAAATTGATCCGGTGGACACACAAGTATGACAACGAACAAGAATGACAAAAAACTCCGCTGATAAAATAAAACTCATCCACCATTTATTACAGAACCACACCACTAAATACATAAAATCGAACACAGAAGCCTACCTTCGCTCGGAGACTTCTCAAAATTACTCTTGATGTGCAAATAAATAAATGACGCAGAAGCAAAATTCAAATTAATGAGGACAAAAATCTCCGGGCGTCCTAATCTTTGGATACAAAATAACTTACGGAGATCAGAGCTATATCACCCTAGTATTACAACCATTACTTCAAAATGCTATGTCACCTCTCCGTTGAATAGTCCATAAATGAGCAGGTGCATAAATCTGAGAAAATATTCAAAGAAAAAAAATGTGTTGCCTCCTTCGATCTCCTTCTAACTAAATGTAATCACCAAAATAGAAACATAAATTATATATGGATGTCACTGGCGTTAAAGAATTTATTTTCAGACCTTTTATTCATGGATTAAATACTTTCATTATTATTTTCACTGGTTTTCGTTCAGCTGTACCTCACTCAGAAAAATGACTGGTTGTTGGCTTTTACATTTATTACTTTACATTGTAACATCTTTATGATTCCAGATATTTATTTATTTATTTATTTGTTAATCACTGCATGCTCTTCACATATTTATAAATACACCATAACATTTAAGTAGATGGCCTCTGCATATCTGTATTATATTCAACTGACAATTGCCTCAAAATTTCATATACTTGAACCTATCACGTAACATTAATTATAATCGTTTATTTTATTCACCTCGCTATAGCGAGAACCTTTAGTTTCATCATAACTTCGTATTAGGCAACCCTGCTATTTTATCAATGCAGTTTCATTATTTACACAACCTTGTATCAGTCACCTACCAAACGCATCTCCTCATGTTAGCATGTGAAGGGAAACCTCAGTGACGTGTGAGTGTTTAGTATAAATATCATGAAGTGCGCACAAAAAGTGACCCCTTAAGTGTAAATGAATCCCCTGTAATCTAAGCCTGTTCAAACCATAAATTGTAATCCAGGTTGCACCAATTCAAAGAACACAGCGACGTAACACGCTGAAAGATCCCTGTACTCAGATTATATTTTAAAGCATCCATATATTTTATTTTAAACCCTAAATATGACTGCATTAATCTCTCAAAAGAAAACTTAAAATTTACTATCCTAATAATCTTGTCATGATATCGCATTTTATCTTTTTGATTAGCTTCTATTTCGATTTAAGCCCATCTGTCCAAATCTTAGTAACCACTACTCATTAACCACTACTTAAGAATTAACATGGTTTTCAGTACCTTTCGACCACCTCAGTCTTGGTTCCGCTGACACGTTTCCTGGGGGTTTGGGTCCACGTTCTTCCCATTGAACATCCTCCCCTCTCGTCCTGGATCCAGCTCGCGACCCTCGGGATGTCCATGGTCATGGCTCGCCTTCGTTTCCACGTCATCGTAACAGCTTCCACATTTCTAGACTTAGCTTGTAATCTCTTCGCTCGTAAAGTTCTTGACACAAAACACGCACTGGTCTGTACTGATAGCCTAAAGCCCATCCAATACATCGCTGCAATCTTCATGTCGAATATGCCAAGTAATATCAACTTATGGCCGTGATAATAACTCTATAACGGCACAGGTTATATCGTACGCATCTACACCAGCCTGCACTCATAAGAGATTACGTCCGTCCTTGGCCTTGAATGTCGCTCTATATTTGGACTACACTCAGTTTATCTCTCATAGTTCACTGACCCTGGATACTCATTTGTCTGCTCGTCAAACAAAAGCACATCGCTTCGTTCATATGTTCTGGGCGTCAATTATATCGCGCACGGCCCATACAGTCCCGTACCTAGTAAAGCTTGAGACACCACGTGTGTCTGCTCACACTTCGTCGTACAAATGACTAGTGTCCCACAACATAATGCATTATGATCTGCGTTATAATATCACCTCGCCACATTCGGCTTTAGTATTCGTTAATACAGAGCTGTCCACGCAAGAAATAATACTGAGCCTTTCAGCTATGTCCCAAAAACTGTCGGAATACCGCACTGGTTCCAAGCTGCCACGGTACGACTGCTACTACACTTGTTTGGTACTTCAGCGTACGGCGACACAAAAATGTAGATGAACTTCGGCGTACGGCGACACAAAAGAAAGTGAACTTCGTTGTACGGCGATGCAAAATAAAGTGACCCGCTTCTCCGACGTGACCTTTCCACCTTGACTTTTCCTGGAGCTCATCAGCGCCCTCCACACTTCTGGAACCTTCGCCTAGTCATGCTGTCGACTATGTCCATGACGTAAAAACATCAACCGCAGGTTACTTCCGCTTGCTTTCTTCCTCCTGCTATGCGACGTTGCCAGAGCTCTCAAAACCTTGCGATATCGGTCACAATTGATAATAATATTTCAGTTTAATTTCCAGGAGACCATACATGGCAGTGTTGCCAAAATGATTATAAGCCTGCTGATATGTCCAATTTTTAAATACATAGAACTTCTACACTATCAATTGGATTTCAACCAAATTTCGTATGTGCTATGAGTACATAAACAGAGATGACTGAGCGTATTCTTAAGAGCCACCAGGGCTGCCAACTGTAAATAAATGCTCTCAATTTATTTTATCCAAATACCAATATATCAGAAAGTATGCAAGCCGACAGCTTTAAAATATGCACAAGTATAGTACCGTACCTGACATTCTGAATTAATTTGGAGTACCTTATATACGTCAGTGCTACCAACATCATTCTAAGCCTGCTGAGAGGTCCAATTTTAAAATAAATGTAACTTCTCTACTAACTAATAGATTTCATTCAAAATTGGCACAACAATAGATCATATTATTTCAGATTATTCCTGACCAACACATACATGACATTGTTACCAACATGATTTTACGCGCGCTGTTAAATCCAATGTTTAACTGCATGTAACGTCCATGCTATCCATTGGACTTGAACCAAATTTTGTATTCTGTACCTTAAGAGATGGAACTAAGAATATATTCAGTCACCAGGGCTGCCAACTGTAATGCTCTATTAGGCTACATTATGCCAAGAATACAGTATTTCGAACTAATTAGAAATTTCGATATTACCAACTTAATTTCGTTATTTTTCAAGATAGATCCATATAGATTAATCATAGGCAAGAATCTTAAATTTTAAGAAAAGTAGGCTCTTTAGTTCATCGCGGAACTTCTTGTTTGTTTTAAAGTTAACAAGTTACAGCAGAGGCCCGCCTCGTTGCGTAGTTGCTAGCATACTTTTCAGTCACCGTGGAGGCCCGGGTTTGATTCCCAGCTCTACCAACAAATTTACTTATAGTCTGGGGGTTCACTGAGTGAGGGCGGGCTCTATTACTACCTTAGCCATTCTAGAAGAGCTTTTTCGTGGTTTCCAACTTCCACTTCAGGCAAATGCCAGGATGGTACCTAACGTAAGGCCATAGCCACTTACTAGCCAAATGTACCTCAATTACAATTATTATTATTATTATTGTTACAATTATTAACCCGGAAAGAAGCCTTGGCCAGCAAGATGGAGCTTTGGCAGTAGAGGTGGAATGCTGATCTCAGAGGAAGATGGACGGCTCGTGTGGTACCAAGTTTGGTTGAATGGACAACTAGAAGGCATGGTGAGATCAATAATACTATCTGACTCAGATGTTGACAGGCCATAGTTACTTTTGGATGTATATCATAGGTCTGCGTTCGATGGACGGCGGAAAGACAACAAATTGAAACCAACTTTGGTTCAATAACTCCAGACAACATCGTCGAAATTATGCTAAGGAACCAGTACAGTTGGGAGATTTTTTATTTTTTTTGTCGAAACAGTTCTCCGTCATAAGAAGAAAGAGGGAGACTTACATGATTTAAGGGAGTACGGCTGTGATCTACGGATTGCGTATGAATAGAGAAGTAAGAAGGTGTTCGAGAAGCATAGAAAACGATACCATCCTGAAATAATACGTAAGTGGTCCCGGGATGGATTTTATCAAGAGGATTGGGTGTGGTTTTTAGCGGGTACGAATCCCAATCGCTTAAGGAGTAACCTAAGAACCCTTCTCAAAGGTCTTATGTAAGAGTTTCCACTTTCCGCGTAAAAACAAATATATTATTATTATTATTATTATTATTACTATTATTATTATTATTATTATTATATTCAATTTAATGGTGCTGGGGTACGTGGTATAGCATGAGGGTGGTGCTCACAGTGTCAAAGGGAACCCATCATTTTCCCATACTCACTCCAGGAAAATTGCAAGGTGAACAATTCCCAGTCCTTGATTATAATAGTTAAAATCACACACACTACTGCAGTCACCACAAAATCATAGGTTACCAGCTAATTAGAAAAGTAATAAAAACCACATACATACTGTATACGGGAGGAGAATGAGCAAAAATTTCCGAAGCCTTAAATTGAAGCAAGTACTTTTTTTTTTGTCGTGTAGCCTCCGGTGAGGCCGAGTGCAGGTCTTTCTAGTCGACGCCCGTGGGCGACCTGCGCGTCGGGATGAGAGATGGAATGGATGAAGATGAATGAAACTGGGCAAGGATGTGGAAGGAAGCGGCCGTGGCCTGTCAGAAGGTACTGTCCCAGCATTTGCCTGGTGTTGAAAATGGGAAACCACGGAAAACCATTTTAAGGACAGCCGACGGTGGGGCTCGAACCCACGCGTCTACCGAGTCAGCAGAGAGCTTGGCCCCTTGACCTAACGCAGCGCTTTAGCCCGCGTAGCCACTACTGTCAGTGAAGCAAGTACTAAACCTCAATTACAGTAAACGTCTTTAAGCAGAGCTAAGAATTAAACCCAGGGCCTTCAGAACTTAAGCCTCAATATGTAACTGTAGACCACAACTGTACTGCATATAGAGTGACCCAATTATCGGCCAATTATTCTTTGTCAACACTGTGACAGATGAACGATGTTGTTTAAAAATATCCATTGCGGTTTGAGTGAACAGTTTTATTCCATTCCCGCAGTAGAGCCTGACAAGAGACAAACAAACACTAATATAGGTTTTTGTAACCTATTAATTATATGTTAATCCAGTGCTCAACGAATGTTTACGTTAACAAGGCGGTGGCAGGTCTGTTTTCTAATTCAATATATTGTTCGCCACTAAACTGGGCAAGAGTGATGAAAATTAATTGAAGTCTGTCGCCACTGACAGCGCTTTAGGTGCCACTATTTACATAGACTAATACATTATCCACTCATACGTGGAAACTCGCTCCCAGCAAGAACAAGAAAAATTCAACTCTTTAAATTGAACAGCAATGTAATAAATCTCGTGGACCAGGGTTGTGGACCTTCCAGCAACTTCCTCCAGCCTTGCCGTCAATGTCTGAAGTTAAGTGCAGTAAACTGCCTGTCTAGACAGCGTGGCTTAGCTCCAAGACACGGAGGATTTTAAATGTAGATCTGGGGCATTCAGCCTAGTGAGGGCAATTGCCATGGGATATATATTCGGATACATCCCTTAGTCACCCTAAAGGTGGATTTCCAAGATCAAGCCATTGAGACACAGACAAATGATAATTTTGTACTTACCGTAACTGAAAGTAATGGCCGCTTTAAGGACACCATGTAGAGTTCGCCTTGGAACTGACCACAATATTTCAATAAATTTTGAGGCCATCTTACCTCTATACCATTAATTTCAAAGCATTGAAACTTTGCACATGCATTTAGTGATATCTCCTCAACTCAGGAAAAGAATATTGGTAAGATCCAAATGCCCAGTTTATGTAAAATACATTTTAAATTTTACCTGAAAAATATTTGAGTATGTTTTAATCTCATTAGGTACACTTTTCTCAGAAAGTAGCAGACAGAGAGCAACTAAACTGCCCACATATGTCGTATAGGCTTTGATTTACACAGTAGGTGAAAGATTTTATTCATTAGATTAATATTTGGCCAATTTAAAAATATTATATTTGATGTACCAAATTTTGGTAAATGTTTTGAAATATTTAATTTTTATAAGGCTTGATATCTGTTAATATCCAATTAATATCCAAAATATTTCACCTACTGTGTAAACCAAAGCCTATACGACATATGTGGGCAGTTTAGTTGCTCTCTGTCTGTTACTTTCTGAGAAAAGTGTACCTAATGAGATTAAAACATACTCAAAAATTATTTTTCAGGTAAAATTTAAAATGTATTTTACATGAACTGGGCATTTGGTTCTTACCAATATTCTTTCCCTGAGTTGAGGAGATATCACTAAATGCATGTGCAAAGTTTCAATGCTTTGAAATAAATGATATAGAAGTAAGATGGCCTCAAAATTTATTGAAATATTGTGGTCAGTTCCAAGGCGAACTCTACATGGTGTTGAGCTTGATTATGAGCTCATACTTAAATTGACATCAGAATAAATGCATAATAATAATGATAATAATAATAACAATAATAATAATAATAAATTCATTCCACTTTGTGTATCCTTTCCCAAAAATGAATTAAAACGTAGAACTGGACCTCTCAGTATACTGAGGTCAACTTGCAGTTTCCCATTGTGGACGTTGATCGGGACTAAACTGTCTCGACTGCTCTGTGATAGTAAAGTTAGCTTATTTGCCTATTCATATAAATATTGTTGTTCCACAGATTGCCATGAAAATAAACTCAAAGTTACGAAAGATAAAAACGTTATTGTGCCCAACTGTGTTAGGCCTATAGATTTTACGTTAAGTAAAGTTAATCATCTATCTATCTATTTATTTGTTCATTTATTTATTTATGTATTTATTTATTTATTCTTCTTTCTTTCTGTCTTTCTTCGTTTCGGCCTGCTGTGGACCACGTTACTTCAACCGTTTGCACTCCAGAGCTTTAACTCATCCCCATTATTCTCGCAATCGCGTTCTGTGAGCCTCCTTTCTTTCATCAGTCCACTTCTTGCCAGACATCAATTATGGATTTTCTTGGAAGCTCGAAGTCTTCTCTGGAGAGGTGCACGGTCCTGGATGTCTTCAAGTGTGATTCCTACTTCTCGAAGATCTTTTTCAACTTCAATGAAGCAGGGTCCCTTGGTTTTCTTGTTAACAAAGTAGGAAAATATCTTGTTGGTCTGTCTCTGCGAGCTCTTGCGTGTTATGTGGCCATAAAATTGAATCGTCCTTTTGCGACTGGCGTCTGTTATCCTCTCAATGAGCCGGTAGATTTCGTTGTTATGCCACCTCTTGTATTCGTCATATTGTCTGATTGGTCCAAGAATCTTCCTCAGGATTTTCCTTTCTTTGATTTCTAAATTTTCAATCAGAACTTTTCCATTCATTACCAAGCATTCTGTTGCGTACATGGCTTCTGGGCGAATGACTGAACAATAATGCTTAAGTTTGGCGTTGATGGACGCTGATATTTTGTTGTAGAGATCTCTAGTTAGCTAGTATGGCACTTCCATCTTGTTGATCCTAGCTATAATTGCTTCTTTCACAGACGTTCTAGTTACTATCCACTCGCCTAAGTACTTAAACCTTCTTGGCTGCTTGATTTTGCCCTGTACCACAATAAGATTATTTGTTTATTTATTTATTTATTTATTTATTTACACTTACTCAATTGGCACTTGTGCCTGTTTACCATCTCTTGATGAATGCAGTACATTTGCAATTGTTTGTTGGCTCAGGCTAGGGTAAAATGTGACTTTTCACCGATGTCTCTGTCTCACATATGGCAGTGTTTATATGGAAGCTACTGAGCTATGAGTGGTGCTGTGTAACGCCATTAGGGAAACAGTTAGTGCCTGTTGATGCTGTGAAAGGTTCTACTCATAGTGTCAGTACTATTGTTTTGACTCAGAGAGGAAAGCAATGGCAAACGACCTCACTCATCACCTTGCTTAGTATGCTTCATTATAGTGCTGCCTTGATTTTTGCTGTGCTTTTTGAGGATTCGACCAGTACCCGGACTGAATACACAAGAGACAACTGGGGATAGAGATAAATGTGGCATTACAGTGACTTGGCAGTCTCACCTATAGCTGTTGTTATGTCACATCTAATTACGTGTTTGTGGTGATAAATAATGATATTCAAAACACAGCCAGTAGCTGTTATGTTGAGAAAGATGTTATTTTTAGGGTATCAGCAGTATCTGGCTCATTCAGGAGAGTGATTGCCAACTACCTCACGTACCACCTAGCCTAGAATACTTCATTATTAATCTGACTTTGATATTTGTGTTTGTAACCACAATGGTTGGCAGGTTGGTTCCTCAGTTTAGGGACTGCGACAACGCGGTCATGTAGCCCCGTGTACTTTGGGAGTGTGTAGAATTTGTCTGATAACCGGTGTTAATTGTGATGGCTGTATTAGTGTGTGTTATTTGTGATTCAAGTAGAAAGACTGCAGAAGATTATTTTTTCAAGTAGTTCCTACTTTTGCTACCAAATGCTACCGTCTACGACAACTAGCTGCGGACGTGGCTATTAAATGCCATCGCAGTCAACACCTGGCGGCTAACGTTGGAACTAATACAGCGTTATCAAACTAACCTAAAAATTTTAGCTTCCACAAGTGTAGTTAGTGGAAGGTTCTAATTCAGGCCATAAATCTATGACATGGGACCGCCGGCATACTGACGGATGTTTAACGCTCTTAAAAAGATCCGAAAAATCCGACGACTTCGGTAGGGTTTGAACCCGCGATCTTGGGCATAGAAGCTCAGCATGCTAGCAACTACGCCACCGAAGCCGCTGTATGAAACCACAATTTAACGCGATATATATATATATATACATACTATAATAATAATAATAACAATAATAATAATATCGTATGGCCTCGGATGCCGGGTGCAAGCTTTGAATTTGACACCCAAAGGGTAGCTTGCATGTCGAATTTATTTGTTCCTTGAAGCACTATGAAAGTCAAGGGGGTTAGATATCTAAGCTCCTTGAACACTATAGCGCTTTCTAGTAGAGGAATGAGGAACTTTGTGTTGGCGGAAACTCCCGAGATTAATTTTGCCATTATGAACACGGCCTACTGAATTCAAAAGGGTTCATTGACATGCCAACATCGTATGACATGGTGTCGTAATTTTTTCCGCCTTTCAAAAATCACTTACCACAGCCAGGAGCGAACCTGCAAGCTTGGGGTTAGTAGACCGACACGTTGACCACTCACCCACCGTGGTAAGTTTTTGAAAAATGGGCTATAGTTCCATTTTTTTTAGTTGGTTTCACTCCAATGAAAGGTCCTTACCCCTCTACCCACAAACCAAGTTTCAAGTCACTAAGATAAAAACAAAAAGTTCCATTTTCAAAATGGCCGATATTTTGAAAGCATTTTTTTTTTTTTTTTTTTTACAAAAAAGTGTGTTTAACATAAATCAATGGTCCCTAACCTCTCTACCCTCAAAATAAATTTCAAGTCTCTAGGGCTAACATTAGCTCATATTATTATTTCACCCTCTAGTAGGGGTAGTTTTTATTTTGGGTGGAGAAAACGTTATCCATAGGAACAAGGGCATCACCCCGAGTCTTAGGACACGTCTCACATCGAAACCCGAACACGCGTTCGGGAGATATCAGCAAACTTCATAGGAAAGTAGGCTGTGGGCCAGGACCGGTACTGCCCCCCTACTGTATATTGGAGACGGAACCAGCCTCACGGCTTATGATTTAGTAGCGAGTTACTGTATGTACACAGTACACCGGCTTAACATATAGGTTACAACGTGGTTATGGTAGCACAATATTTGATAGGAATCGAACAGCGCCCGCCTTGGCAAGTTACCAGGAACTACACTAAGCCACTGATTAAGCATGGTGAAACTTAAGAGAGAGAATTACCGCCAGAGGCTCGACTGCCAGGACGCTCAACAGACGGTAGGAACATGCGAGAGGAAATTAATTCATGTTGGAATTTACTTGGACAAGTACACATTAGGAAAATAGACACACCTTGAGTCGTGATCTGAAGTTAGATATCAATCATTCTCTGTGAGAGAAGTATAGCCTGAGGGAAGGTTATTCTCTTATTCCAGTCACACTCAGGCCCAGCTATCCAGAACAGAAGCAGAAGATGCGCTGTGAGTAATGCAGTTGATGCTTACCCGGAGTGAAATACAGTATTGGGTAAGCTAATTGTTATCAAGGACATTTCTGGAACTCCTGGAAACGAAAGAGCGGATCAACTCGCAAAAACGGTGTCGTGTCGGATGCGACCCGTGCCGCAAGCGACCCACCAATTTGTCATCGTGCCACTAGCGACCCAAGCACTGATGTATCGGTGGAACCAAGAAATTTCTAACACATCTGTCTCTGCTAAAATTTAAGAGCTTATTTCCAAAGTGACGTGAATCCAAAATTGATGGTTTTTCAGTTCGTTCTTTCATAAGCAAGTGTACAGGTTCTCTCAACGTATAGCAAAGGTTTTAAGTCGCAATACGTCGTATATCCCATATTAACAGATATCTAAGAACTAAGTTTATTTGCAAAGTGATGTAACTCCAAAGTGTATTTATTTCCTATGTGTCATCCAAGTTGACCAATCCAATGTCTCTCTGGACATCACGTGATTTCACGTGATAAATCAAGGCCATGGCTAACTTTGAAGAATATGTAGAGCATCAGTTTGTGTTTGTTGTGTTTAAGCCATTTAAATGACCATAAATGCCACTCAAAGCGTATGTCAATGCATGATTTATTTCCAAAACGTCTTAACTCCAACTTACAGGAGACGATTACCACAATTTTCATTGATAGGAGATTTTTTAAACACAGTGTCAGGATGTGCATAAAAGTAACGAATGAAATTACATTATATTCATATCTGAATTTAATTATACGAAGAAAAAAAACGCGATTTCTGAAGTTTTGCATATCATGAATTTACGTCACTTTGGAAATAAGATCTTCAATTCTTCTCTCGAACAATGGGTCGCATGGGGCACTGTAAGCTACTAGCAGGGTCGCTACAGCCACGACTTGTACTGGGTCGCATCCGACACGGTCGCACTCGGCACGTAATGGCAAAAAACAGCAGCAGTATCTAATATGCAAGCTCCATATGACAAGTCCCCAATATGTTATGCAAAGAGACAAATTAGACGTCACATACCAAGTCAGTGGAACAACTACTGGACCCACTCTACAAAAGGATCTGTCACAAGAAATATATTTTTTCCAGAAGTTCACCATAGGCTCCAGTGTAAGATGTTTGTGCCGAATTTTGAACTTACTCAATTCTTTACTGGTCACGGGCGTTTTAAATCCTATTTCGAACATTTTAAAATCAATATTGTAGATGGTTATTCCTGTTTTTCTGATTCACCTCAAACAATAGATCACCTCTTGTTTGAATGCTTCGTGTTTGGTTAAGCCAGATACAACTTGAACTGTCACTTAAATTTCTGCAACTTGAAATTTTCAAAACCACTTTAACACATATTAACGAAAAAATGTTGTTGTAAGTAGTTTATAGCTTTTATATATACAACGCGAACAGGCCAACAAGGACCACGCAAATATCACTTCTTTATAGGTCTAGTATCCTTCTTTCTCTTCCAGAAGTCTTTCATCCTGGTCGACTGAGCAGCTCTTCTTTCAGCAGACCATTCTCCTCTGTTGAGATTCTTCTTCTCCCCGACAAGAATTTTAAGGCCAAACATTTTTTTTCTGTACTCTATTCGATTTAGACAATCTTCTTTAGTAATTTTGAATTATTGAAGTTCTTCCTTCAATTGTTTTACATAACTTCCTTGCCCTTTATAGTTCCAGATGTTATCAAAAATTTGTTTATTTAACCTTGAGCAATCCATGCGGACCATATGTCCGTAGTACTGAAGTCGCCGTTTTCTGATCATCACTTCAAGGTTGTCGATTTTACTATACATTTCTGCATTGAATTTCAGTCTATAGCCTTCCTGTGTTTTCCTAAGACCATAAATCCTTCTTAAAATTCTTCTTTCTTGAGCAAATTCTCCATTCCGGTTATATTTGTCGTTTCCAAGCCGTACAAGAAGACTGGTCTAACAAGTATTAAAATGTCGTAATTTTGCATTGATAGACAGGTTCTTTTTATTGCATATATTTTTTGTACAAAAATTTAATCTTTCCAATTTCCCTTTTTTGTTCTCAGTTGCCAATTTATCCGTCCCATTGCTACTAATTGAAATGAAATGCACAGCCTGCTTCCAGTCTCCGACCGGGTCAGGAATGGAATGAATGAAGCCCCCATCTAGCGGCGAGGATATGAAATGTGCCGGCTGCCGAGGCCTGACGCACTCCTATGGGGTAATGATTAAATGAATGACAGATGAAATGAAATGATAGTGGAGAGTGTTGCTGGAATGAAATGTTGACAGGAAAAACCGGAGTACCCGGAGAAAAACCTGTCTGCCTCCGTTTTGTCCAGCACAGAACTCACATGGAGTGACCGGGATTTGAACCACGGATCCAGCGGTGAGAGGCCGGCGTGCTGCCGCCTAAGCCACGGAGGCTCTCCCATTGCTACTAATTATTTCTCCAAAATATTTTAAACTTTAATTCATCTTATTTCTTCAAAAATTAATCTCATAATTTATGATGTAATTAATTTTTCTTTTTGTAACAAACTACAACCCTAATGTACTATGTCTAATAGGGTTCCATTTACTGGAATGGATATTCAATTAACAAAAAAGCTAATTGTTAAACGTAACCTAGTTACAATTAATACTGTAGCTTACAGTCAGTCAACCCAAAAATAATTCCAATTACTGGTTGGTTGGTCCCTTAGTTTAGGGGCTGCGACAACGCAGTCAAGTAGCCCCGTGTACTTTGGGGGTGTGTAGAATTTGTCTGATAAACGGTATAAATTGTGATGGCTGTATTAGTGTGGGTTATCTATTTCTATTCAAGTAAGGACTGCAGTAAAGAATTTCAAGTAGTTCCTACTTTTAATACCAAATGCTACCGTCCACAACACCTAGCTAGTTTACTTGGCTACTAGATGGCATCGCATTCATAACCTGGCGGCGAACGTTGGAACTAATAGAGCGTTATCAATTCTAACCTACTAATTTTGGCTTCACACAAGTGTAGTTTGTAGAAAGTATTTTTCATGCCATAAATCTACACACATCAAAAAAAGTTTTGCATCACCTCGGTTCCCAGATCTCCGGCATATAGACGTTGACTGTGTATATTGTATCCAAGATACAGTCCCTTTGACTGTTCATAGATGTCACTAAAACTGCTCAAAGATGTAAACAACCATGCATGAGCAGGGCCTATTAGACGGAGGGGGTACGACAGCCGATCAGTTCCAGTCATTCCACCAGGACGAAGGTACGCTGCTCATGTTGTCTGTAGTTCTACCATGCCTAGAAGGTCAATACCGCAGTTCGATCGCGTCCGCATTGTTACTTTGGGTCAAGAAGGGCTCTCAACAAGGGAAGTTTCCAGGCGTCTCAGAGTGAACCAAAGCGATGTTGTTCGGACATGGAGGAGGTACAGAGATACAGGAACTGTCGATGACAGGCCTCGCTCAGGCCGCCCAAGGGCTACTACTGTAGTGGATGACCGCTACTTACGGATTGCCGCTCGGAGGAACCCTGACAGCAATGCCACCATGTTGAATAATGCGTTTCGTTCAGCCACAGGACGTCGTGTTTCAACTCAAACTGTGCGCAATAGGCTGCATGATGCGCAACTTCACTCCCGACGTCCATGGCGAGGTCCAGCTTTGCAACCCCGACACCATGCAGCGCGGTACAGATGGGCCCAACAACATGCTGAATGGACCCCACGGAATTGGCATCACGTTCTCTTCACCGATGAGTGTCGCATATGCCTTCAACCAGACAATCGTCGGAGACGTGTTTGGAGGCACCCTGGTCAGGCTGAACGTCTTAGACACACTGTCCAGCGAGTGCAGCAAGGTGGTGGTTCCCCGATGTTTTGGGGTGGCATTATGTGGGGCCGACGTACGCCACTGGTGGTCATGGAAGGCTCCGAAACGGCTTTACGATACCTGAATGACATCCTCCGACCCATAGTGCAACCATATCGGCAGAATATTGGAGAGGCATTTGTCTTCATGGACGACAATTCTCGACCTCATCGTGCACATCTTGTGAATGCGTTCCTTCAAGATAACGACATCGCTCGACTACAGTGGCCAGCATGTTCGCCAGACATGAACCCTATCGAACATGCCTGGGATATGTTGAAAAGGGCTGTTTATGGACGTCTTGACCCACCGAATTGTCGTTGAGGAGTGGGACAATTTGGACCAACAGTGTCTTGATGAACTTGTGGACAGTATGCCACGACGAATACAGGCATGCATCAATGCAAGAGGACGTGCTACTGGGTATTAGAGGTAGTGGTGTGTACTGCAATCTGGACCACAAATGCTGAAAGTCTAGCTGTATGATGGTACAACATGCAATGTGTGGGTCTCATGAGCAATAAAACGAGCTGAAATGTTGTTTGTGTTGATCTCTATTCCCTTTGTATTTAAAGGTTCCGGAACTCTTGGAACCGAGGTGATGCAAAACTTTTTTTGATGTGTGTATGACATGGCATCACCGGCTTTACTTCCCTTCCGAAGGAAGGCATACTGAGCGATTATTAACGCTCTTAAAATATCTGACGACTTCGGCCGGGTTTGAACCAATTACTGGAATATGTGAACATAACCTGAAATAAATTACATGTGTTTAAAATTTATATATTGTTGCGGAATATTAAAGAAGAAGAAGAAGAAGAAGAAGATAATTAAGGGATGTCATGTTTCGCTCGACAAGCGAGCATCATCAGATGATAGGAAGCAAGACAAATAGCTCCACAAAACACTACCAAACCTACAGTGACACCCACAGCCAGTCTGACCTCCAAAAAGCAAAATATAGGAAAACCTTTCAGAAACTTAGTGCGGCTTCGGTGGCGTAGTTGTTAGCATGCTAAGCTTCTATGCCCAAGATCGCGGGTTCATACCCGGCCAGAGTCGTCAGATTTTTTAAGACCGTTAAAATCCCTCAGTATGCCTTCCTTTGGAGGGGAAGTAAAGCCGGCGGGCCCATGTCATAGATTTATGGCATGCAAAGAACCTTCCACTTACTAAAATTGTGTGAAGCTAAATTTGTAGATTAGATTTGTTTAACGCTCTTTTAAGTGCCAACGTTTGCCGCCAGGTGCCAGTTGCGATGGCATCTACTAGCCAAGTTCACAGCTAGGTGTCGTTGACGGTAGCATTTAGCAGCAAAAGTAGGAACAACTTGAAATTGATAGTCTGCAGTCTTTACCTGAATTACAGATTACTCACACTCATATAGCCATCACAATTAACACTGGTTATCAGACAGATTCTACATACACCCAAAGTACACGGGGCTACATGACCGCGTTGTCGCAGCCCCTAAACTGACGAACCAACCAACCAACCATCTAAATTCACCAATTCAGGGTTTGTACAGGTAGTGTATAGATGTTAATATGTTTTCTGATTTTTCGTGTGAAACAAGTAATGTGTTTTAAAATGTTTGACTGGATACATATCAAAAACTAAACCAGAGCATTGCGAAGGCGAGTTGGAAGAATGAAAATTTACACAATGCCACCAGAAGAAGTAGGAATGATAAAATAACGAATGAAAGAAGAGAGGCTTGGAAAGAAAGCCGTCAGTTAAAAGCCTTTTTGTTAGACCAAGCTGTGGATGGAACTGTGATGTAGATATTGATTTAAATTTAAAGTGGGTAGGCTGTCAGCTGTCAACCTGTCGATGGAGTTAAATAACAAAATGCTCTGAAGATACTGAAAATACAAATCTCTTCGCATCACATCTGAATGGATGAGTGAGTATTGAGAGGTTGGTTGGTTCTTAAGTTTAGGGGCTGCGACAACGCGGTCGTGTAGCCCCGTGTACTTTGGGTGAGTGTAGAATCTGTCTGATAACCGGTGTTAATTGTGATGACTGTATTAGTGTGTGTTATATGTTTTTTAATTTAAGTACTGCAACTTAGAATTTTTCAAATAGTTCCTACTTTTGCCGCCAAGCACCACCGTCAACGACTACTAGGCTAAGTTCACAACTTAGCTGCTAGACGCCACCGCAGTCGGCTCTTGGCAACGAACTTAGAAACCTAAGAGCGTTGTTTACAATAACCTATCCAATTTAGCTTCACACAGGTGCAATTAGTGGAAGGTTCTTTAACATGCCATAAATCTATGACATGGGACCGCCGGCTTTACTTCCCCTCCGAAGGAAGGCATACTGAGGAATTTTTAACGCTCTTAAAAAATCCGACGGCTTCGGCCGGGTTTGAACCCGCTATCTTGGGCATAGAAGCTCAGCATGCTACCGACTACGCCACCGAAGCCGCTGTATTGAGAGGAAATGACAAGGAGAAAATACTCATTCAAGATTTTTATATAAATGTGTTTCAGAGTAAGAGGTGCGGAACTAAGCATATTTTAGGGCATATATTTTTGCATGTTTCTCTAATTATGTGGGATATGGCATTTTAGGGGTTTTATTGCATTTATAAACATTTTTCAATCCTTATTGCGGTTTACTGCATCTTATACGCATTTGAAGTACTTTTTAGGTGTGATCTATAATTATTAGATCAGCCTCGTCAAACACTAGAAGGTAGTTGACTAATTAAAATATACGTACATTTTTCGTTATTACATTGATAACTTCTTCAGCGTGAGGAAATGTTAGAAAATTGTTTGTTGATATGTCCAGCCCGCGTTTACTTGCAATGATATTGTACTTGGATGATATGCGGTGTTGGAAGGATCTTTTGATTATGGAATGTTTAGTGTGTGGAGTGTGGAGAATATCTTTGAGCCTGGTAGAACGGGAAAGGGATCTTAGTTTGAAAAGTGGCAGCAGGTGGTCCGAACGGTAATGGCCATTTAAGATAGAATGTAGGAATGGCAGGTCAGTTACCTGTCGTGTCGTGTTGAGGGGAGGGTTTACTTATGACTGAAAGTGCCTGTTTAATGGTGAAGTGGACTCATGGCCGTGTGCCTCAGCGCGCATAGCTACCTTGGCCGGTTTCATCTTTCCAAAAGGGATACTTTCGGTTCGGTTTTAAATTTAATTTCTTAATAAGTTATTTACTTTCCTTAGTTTTTAACTTACGGTAACTTCTTTAAGTGTAATTTATCTTTACTAAACTATACTATTTTATTATACGTGATTTTGAATGTATATTCAGAAACCAGACATCCGAGTAAAATGTTTGCATTTTTAAGGGCATTTCATAAATTTTATAGGGCATTTTGTTGGAGGTTTTTAAGTCATACCTGCATTTTAAGTACATTTTACATTTTTATAGGGCATTCAAATCTTAGCCCTCTTATGACAATGGCCTCCGAAGAGAACTGGTCAGGTCCTTCGAATGGACTTCTGTATGCGACCTACGCGCCGAGATGAGATTTTGGAAGGAAGTCAGTCGTGGACCTGTTGAAAGGAACTGTCCCGGTATTTGTCTGGGGGTGAAAATGGGAAACCACGGTAAACTATTCTCAGGATGGCCCAGGTGGGATTTGAACCCACGCCCGCCCGATACGAGTGAGGCACGAGGTAGCGTATTAGCGCTCTTGGCCACCGCTGGTGGTGAAACGGTAAATTAATAATTTTTATCCTACGGCAAGTATATAAGAGTCCAATGTTGTGACATCATTAATACTTTGATATTCGACGATGTCGAAATGTAAATATTATATGTCAGAAAACTGTATCATAGTGAGGGTCATTATATAACTATTTTTCATTATGAAACAGTTCCTCCCACCAATCAGAGCTCAAGAAACAGTTATGTGACCAATTAGGTAAGGATAACATCGCATCTGCATTGACTTCCACGGCCTCTTATTTTAAATTTCACTGCGTGGTTAATGCCATAGTGGGGTAATCGAGGATGCCATGGTCAAATACAAGGTAATCTCTGCGTCCCATGCGCTATGTTCAATACATAAAACTGGCGAAATCTCGACAGATTTTATGAATATTTATGTATTTATTTAGTTATAATTATCGTCGAACATAAACAGTCGTATGCAACTCGCCTATTATGGTAATTAAGACACTCGTATGAAAAATTATAAAACTCGCTTCGCTCGTTTTATAAACATACTCGTGTTTTAATTATTGCCATTATAGGCTCGTTGCATAATGTACTATGAACAAATAATATTACTAATACAGTATATGGTTTTATTGCATAGCCCTACACCAAGCCCTAATACTGTATTTGAAAGGCGTCCGCGCATGTGCAACTACAGTGCTATAAGATATTAAGTCGTTAGCACTTGTCGTGACACTGGGAGGTCCCTGTCACGAAGAGTGGTAAGCTGAGGCCAGATGCCTGCTGCGATAACATCTCCAAAGATGTTCTAAGGCAGCTGCTGAGAGATTCACGTGTCTGATTCTGCCTGGACGATTAAATAATGAGGCAGATCAAATAATTGAGTCCTTCTCAGGTATGATTTTCAATGTCGATAGCTTCCTCACGATTCGAGACACACCCACCATTGTACCGTATGATCCAACAACACGGTCTATCCTATGCTATCTCAGAAATCTTTTTTGAAGTATAATTTCCTATCTTATCTTCCCAACAGTATGAAACACGAATCTTAAAATCCATAGTGCTCAAAATCATACATAGAGCCATAATGCCGAATGTGTCAATAGTGTGTATGGAAGATGTTCTCCCTTTATTAGAGGCATTGCACCCTGTCTCCTGTTGAGTGAGTTGATTATAAATAATAGCTATCAGCACTGAAAGCAATCCTTTTCAACCCTAATTGCAGAAGAAGCTATCAAGGATAGGACATCTCAATCATCCCCTATGAACGTTTTCCTCAATTGCATGAACCGAATTAAATGGAATTTCATAGAGAGGTATGAATCAGAGACATAGGAAAGGTATTCCCTGGAAGGCGTGGTTGCCCACAGTACTTACACGTGTGAGGATATACAAAACAAACATAACCTTGCAGAGTTACGTTATTGAACTTAAACGGCCAGCCACATGACATGGCTTGTAATATCCCGCGGACATGCTATACGGTACTGTATCTGGAGAATTCTCATCGTTCAGTACCCAAGAGTCACCCTACCAGTGCATTAATGGCGGGATATAAGTAACAATGGATAGTACATTACATTTTGCAACAAGCCTATATTGGCAATAATTAAGACACGAGTACGTTTCCTGTATAAAATGAGCGAAGCGAGATTTATAATTTCCATACGAGTGTCTTAATTACGATTATAGGCGAGTGCCATACGACTGTTAATGTTCGACGATAATTATAACTTTATTTTATGTTCGAACATATATATCCATAAATATCTGCCGAGATTCCGCCAGTTAGGTTTATGAACTGAGCGCATGCGCTGGGTTCCCAGTTGCGTTTACTGAACAGTTATTGATTTTACGTGGATCAAGGACCTTGATAATGTCATATGTTTCGAAGAATTTCCAGCCTTCATGACGTTTTAGTGTCGTTATATCACCACCAGCATTCACTAGAATTGCCGCCGTTCTCCTACGAAAGCAGTGCCCTTTGTACAAATTGGTGTTGTAGAGAGTTTATTTAAGCCAACATTTTGGACGGTGCACTTCCCATGTCGGTAATAAAAAAAGAAGGATGGAGTGTTGCAAACTTCTGGACGTAGATTCTTGCCTATTTCATAGAGTTTCCCTGTTACCGTAAAGGTTCGTCTTTGTGTTTGGGATTATGTCTACAATGGTTGATCCTATATCCTTTACATTGTCAAATCCCATAATTCCAAGGATCAATATTGTCACTTGTGTCCGACATGTTTGATTTTGGAAACAAGTGAGTTTAGCGTAGGTGCGATGCTATCCTTTCTTAATTGGTCAAACAGCTGTATCGTAATGAAAATCTTGAGCTATGATTGGCGGAGAGCCTGTGTCATAATGAAATTTGAACTATAATGAGCCTAATTAAGATGCAGTTTTCTGACATATAATATTAAGTATTATATGTTAGCGTGGCCCACATGGCCGCGCTACTAAGTAATTATTGATCTAGTCAAAAGCCATTTGTCTAAATAAAGATTATTGAAGGGTTGGCAATACTGTGTATGTCCGTGATTCACGTGTATAATGACCGACACAGCTGGAATTTTAATATACAAGTCGTGATCACAAAGGGGGAAGGCGGGAGGTTATTGAGAGCGGAGGAGTAAACATCTATTACTAATGCATTTCCAGGGTTAATTTGCTTCATAACAGAAGATATTTAGGCTAATTTCAGTAGTTTAGTAAATGTCATCGTAGGTCCGCCTCTCATGCAGTGGCCCCCAGGGACGTGGGTTGGCGACCACGGGGCCCCAGCTGAGTCCGGCATTGCTTCCACTTACTTGTGCCGGGCTCCTCTCCGTCTTCTTTCCTGTCGACATCACTTGGTCAACTCTTGTTCTCTTCCGACCCCGACGGTATTAGGGTATCCGAGGCCTAGGGAGTCTCTTCCTTTCCCGCATTAATTGGCCCTTGTCTCATCTTTTCTGATTCGCTCCTTCTGCGAGGGGTCAGCCTTCTTTTTTTTTCAAGTTATCTCCTGTCTTCTACTCAAGGCCTTCAAGGAGGCCGGGTGTATGTAGCCCCACCACTTCTGGTGCACCCTAGATAATGCTACACCCTCAGGGGCTCACGGCTGGTTAGTTCGGGAGTTGGCGACCCCGAGGGATTCCTGAGCTGGGTCTGGTTTCCCCCTTTTGTCCCTTACTTGTGGGGTGGACCCTCTCCTCATTCACTTTCCTATCTGCCTTTCACGGCTCTCCTTCCTTCCAAGTCCCTCAATCCACATTCTTCGAGGGTTGAGGGCATTTCTTTTCCTCCTGTCCTTTATTTGCCTTATTCTCCTTTTGTTTTCCATTTCTTCTTCTAGTATGTAGGTTAGTAGTTAGTTTTAAGTTTGCATTTCATTTTTATTCTTCACGATCACCGAAACCATCAGGGGCCGATAACCTAGATGTCAGGCCCCTTAAAACAACAATTATCATCATCATCATCATCAACTCATGCAGTGTTAGTAGAATTAGCTCCCACCCACTTAAAAATGAGAGTAGTGTGAATACAAAAGGAAAATACCATAGAAGGGGAAAAAATAAAGACTCTGCAAAGCTTTTTTCTTTACTTTACTTCACTTGTTTCGGTTTACGATTTTCTGTTTAAATTATTTTCTACATTTACCTTATGAATTCGACACTAACACCCACTCCCCGAGCCAGGGAAATTACTATACGAGATTAAAATCCTCTCAGCTCAGCCGGGAAACGAACCCGGGACTCATCGGTTTAAAGGCCTAGCATGTCAACCAATTATCCGGAAAGGTTAAGGATGCCTTAATACCAATGGCATCTAAAAGAAGAGAGACAGTTGACTAAGGGAGATCGTTAAGAAAATTGACAGAGAGGAGCCTAGCACAAGAAGATGGGAGTGTTGTTGTACTCAGCTGAAGTCCCAAGGTTGCCAATCTGAACTGATCATGTAGGGCGATTTTCGCCTTGAGCTACTCGTACAGAAAAATTCGAATGTTTTGCCAGACATGCGAACACAAGAAGTTAGTTAAGAGAGTGCAGAAGGTGGTGTATCTAGCTCATGATGCTCGTCTATTACTGGACATACGACTCGTGTGGAATAGTAATGTGCCTAGTTAACACGAAAGCAAGGCATGTTGTACCGTAGCACTTCAACGTGTGATATTATGTTACTTCCTCTTCTCCGTTGCTCTTATTAACAGTGTGGCCAATGTTTATTAGGAAAATGAATCACTGGTCTGAATGGAATGTCTCTTTATCCTTATTCCACCCTCTCTTTGACTAACAATCATCTGCTGAGTAAGACTTGAAACTATGGCCGCAGTCAGGATTCAAACCCGAGTCTTCTACTGTCCAGGCAGGTGCGTTTAGTCACTGAAGGTCTCCTACAATGCGCTGTCGGCAGACGGTAGTGGGCAGACGGCAGATGAAGTCAGAAGTCAGTAGTTCACAACATAGCCACCCACAATGCGCAGTCGTTAAATGCTAGGAGTAAATAATAACTTGACTTTCATTTATTCCTTGAGAAGGTTGTCAATTGTCGACAACCTAACCTAAAATTTGCAAGGATGGATGACTTGGAGCGGTACGGTTTATTTTTATTGCTACTAACTGGTACAGCATTGTTAAAATTGAGGAAATATACTCGTACATCCAGTATCCCCTCTTGTAAATAATTAATAACAAATTCAACTCTGAATTAGGCCTGCTGATTTTTGAACAGAATTGTTTTTGTGTAGCTGGTCATTTTTCATTGAACGCCCGAGGGCTCCCAACACGTTCAATCTATTACTACATCATTTCCTAATTTATTTTTCGTCATTAGAAAATGTATTTTGGCTAATTTCAATACCGGTAGGCCCTACTTTAGAAAATGTTTTCGTACGATGAGCTCTCATTCAGCGTTACCTTCCGTTGCATTACATTTGCTACAAAGGAAAACATTATAATCAATGAACAGTTTCCTTTTAAATACTTGGGCTCACTCATGTCATACATCCAACGGCGTTTCCTCACAAGATCAATGAATATATCTTCTATCCCAAGGTTAGTACATTCAGTCATCATCTTTTTATACACTGTAATTATGTGAAGAATATAGGCCTACCGCGAATACAACTAGTCAACTACACTGCTGATGACGACAAAGTGACGCCATCTTGTGATCTTTGGCTCTTATATATGCAGTTGGCTGTCAAAGATAAAATTGGCGACAGTCGACTACACGCTGTCGATTGTCAACCATGTACTACTGACATACAACTTCACATTGTGAATGACGCCATAAGAGAGCACGGGACTGACTTCAACTGCCGTCTGCCGTCTGCCAACTGCAGTCTGCTGACCGCGCATTGTGGGTAGAGCTTTACACCAATGCGGCAACACTCGGCCGCTGCAGATTTTCAAGTCTTACATGGAGAAGCAATGTTGCGGCAGCTTCTGGAATGTTGTAGAAATAACTTTGATTTCCTAAACGACACACACAGATTCAAATATATACCAACGTCTGAACCTGACTTGTATTTTAAAAACACAGAAATGCCTTTAGGATATAGTCTAACTCTCTATGGAGCAGTCAGCAAATATGATCGTTCTATGGAGATTAGTTAGTTATTGTTGTTTTAAAGGACGGAACAGCAAGGTCATCTACCCCTCTATAGAGATTATTGTTGTTTCATTTGAGGAGCTTGGAATTTGTGGTCATTTAGCTTTATGTACGTGGACGTGTGTGTATTTATAGAGAGAGAATCAGTCCTATAACGTGTGTTATTGAGGTTTCTTTAGTAGTGTGTATGATTGGAAAACAGGCGCCGTGGTCATAAGTTAGTTTCAAGTCATAGATGGAGAGGTGCTGTTGCGGCAGGTTCTGGAATGGAATAGAAAGAAACTTTGCATTTCCTAGACGACACAACAGAGCCATCTATGTACCAACGTCTGAACCTGAGTTAGATACTCGTAACACAGAAATACATAAGTTAGGAATCATCCCGGCATTTGCCTCAAGTAGATGTGGGAAATCTCGGAAAACCAGTTCCAGAATGGTTGAGGTGATAATCAAACCCACCTCTTCTCAGTTTTGCCTTTAGAGACTGAGTGTGGTCCGTTCCTGCCGCCATTACATTTCTTGTCATAGGCGGGTATCGAACCTGGGCCTCCGGGGCGACAGCCAAGCACACTAGCCGATATAACAGGAAGTGGACCCGCTGTAATAAGAGCTATGAGTGATTGCCAAAGGATGGTCAGATTTTAGGTCCTGTATTAAGCCTACTTTTCACATTTTGCAAAAATGAGGAAAAAGTAGACTTATGAGATCGGGCAAATGTGTGTCTGTCTGTCTGGCTGGCTGTGTGTGTGTCCCCACCCCCCTATCAACTCCTAAACGGCTGCAGCAATCGAAACAAAATTTGGTATGAGTAAAGATCTATACCTGAATATCTCACGGTCATATTTGAAAATGATGCCAGTGCTACCAACTGCTGAAAAATCGCAATTGAAATTTGAGCTCCATGTTGGATATCTTGGAAGGTATGAATGGGAGCTATTTAAAAATTGGCACACGTATAGATAATAATATTGCAGTTAAATTTTCAGGAGGCCATATATGTCAGTGCTGCCAAAATGATTATAAGCCTGCTGATAAGTCCAAATTTTAAATGCATATAACTTATACGCTATCAATTGGATTTCAACCAAATTTTGTATGTGCTATGTGTACATAAGCAGATATGACTGAGCGTATTCTTAAGAGCCACCAGGGCTGTCAACTGTTAATAAATGCTCTCAATTTTGTTTTATCCAAATACCCATATATCAGAAAGTATGCAAGCCGACAGCTTTAAATTATGCACACGTATAGTACCCGACATCTTATATATAAAAGTGAAAGTCTCCATGTATGTATGTATGTATGTGGGTGGGTGGGTGGGTGGGTTGGTTCCGTATACAAATCTACACCGTTTCACCAATCTCAACCATATTTTGCATACACATAGTTTAGGACCCAGAAGGAACCGCTGTCTACATGAATTTTCGATAGACTTTCTCATTATTCTGATTTAGGCACTTTTGCACTCAAGCACAGGCTAATCAAATCATAAAATATACTCATGAAGGAATGGCAGGGCAGATGGTTTCCATGGCAACATAGCTCAAGTCGAGACACGGCCGACTGGATGCCATTTGCGCTCTGCACTACCGGTATAGAAAATGAGGATCTTTACTTGAAATCCCGTTAGTTACTCAACTGCTCACAAAGCACTGTCAACCGAGTATAGCATAACAAAGACTTGACACTATCTACTAGATATTTGTCTAATACCACTCACACACTCACTCACACATTCATCACGAAATCACAGAAACAACCAAACGGATTGGAATGAAATTTGGTATGTAGCTTCCTCAAGGACCGCAAACGCCCACTAAGAAAGGATTTTTGGGTATTCATGTTCTAAAGGGGTGTTAAGGGGGTAGACCTGCATTTCATTGAATAGCAATATCTCCCGATTGGTTTCATTGGGAGATGTGATACTCGGCATATAAACTCATCATTAAAAATAAGAAGACACGGGTCTGAGTGTTTTTCGATGTGGTGTATATTATGAGGTGTAAGGGGAGAAAAGTGGGGGATGAAAGATTCCTAACGGAACCTGTATCTCTTAAACGACATAGGCGAGTAGTTTGAAACTCAGTGGAAAAAAATCAGCAAAAAATAAGTAAATAGGTGTTTGACCGTTTTTTCATAAATCCAATTTAAGGGGCCCATGGGGAGGGGGTGAAATTCTGGGTAAAAAAAACAGGAAAGAAAGTGTCCTAACCGATTGACTCACTCGCTCTTCAAACTCAGGGGGAAAAACTGCTTAAAAATAAGTATATGTGAGTTCGACAGTTTTTTTGATCAATCAAATTTAAGGGGTTCATCGGGAGGGGTGAAATTCTGAAGAAAAAAAATGAAAGAAAATGTCCTGACTCACTCACCCATCATCGCCCAGCCAAAAATATTGAAGTTGGAAACATGTCATTTTCGGGATATGTTCGTTGTATGTCAAAACCATACACTAAGGGAGGATTTTTGAATATTCAGGTTCTAAAGGGGTCTTAAGGGGGTTAAACCTGCATTTCATTGAATAACAATATCTCACGAGTGGTTTCATGTGTGGATGTGATACTCGGCATATAAACTAATCATTAACAAGAAGTTCCGTGAAGAACTATACAGCCTACTTTTCATGCCAATGATTATTCTACAGTATATGAACCTATCTAGAATAGTGACGAAATTAAGTTGGTAATATCGAAATATCTAATTAGTTCAAAATATACCAGGTATAGTGTAGCCTAATAGAGCACTACAGTTGGCAGTCCTGGTGACTGAATATATTCTTAGTTCCACCTCTTAAGGTACAGAATACAAAATTTGGTTGAAGTCCAATGGACGTTACATGCAGTTAGACACTGGATCTATCAGCACGCGTAAAAGCATGTTGCCAACAATACCATGCGTGTGCTGGTCAGAAATAATCTGAATTATTATGATATCTTGTTGTGCCAATTTTGGATGAAATCCATTTGTTAGTATAGAAGTTACATGTATTTTAAAATTGGACATATCAGCAGGCATAGAATCATGTTGGCAGCACTGCCTTGTATTAATTACTCCAAATTAAACTAGAATGTCAGGTGCTATACGTGCGCAAAGTATAGAGCTGTTGGCTTGCATACTTTCTGATATATTGATATTAGGGTAAAAAGAATATAGACAGCATTTATTAACAGTTGGCTGCCCTGATTGCTCTTAACAATACTTATAGTCATATCTGTTATGGTACACATATCACATACGAAATTTGGTTGACATCCAACTGATAGTATAGAAGTTTCATGTATTTAAAAATTGGTACTATCAGCAGGCTTATAATCATGTTGGTAGAACTGACGTATATAAGTTACTCCAAATTAATCTAAAATGTCAGAATATACGTGTGCATAGTTTAAAGCTGTTGGCTTGCATACTTTCTGATATATTGGTATTTGGATAAAAAAAATAGAGAGAGCAATTATTAACAGTTGGCAGCCCTGGTGGCTCTTAAGAATACGCTCAGTCATATCTGTTTATGTACAGATATTACATACAAATTTTCGTTGAAATCCAATTGATAGTGTAGAAGTTATATGCATTTAAACATTGGACCTATCAGAAGGCTTAAAATTATTTTGGCAACACTGTCATGGTTGGCCTCCTGGAAATTAAACTGAAATAGTATTATCTACATGTGTGCCAATTTTGGAATAGCTCCCACGCATACCTTGCAAGATATCCAACATGGAGCTCAAATTTCTAGTGCGTTTTTTCAGCAGTTGGTAGCACTGACATCATTTTCAAATATGGACGTGAGCTATTCCGGTGCACATCTTTACTCATACTAAATTTGGTTTTGATTGCTGCAGCCGTTTAGGAGTTGATAGGGGGGGACACACACACAGCCAGACAGACAAACAGAAGGACAGACAGACAGACAGACAGACCGACACACATTTTCCCGGATCGATCTCATAAGTCTACTTTTTCCTCATTTTTGCAAAATGTGAAAAGTAGGCTAAAAATAAGCAGACATGTGTCTAAGGGTTTTTCGATGTGGTGTATTACTATGAGGTGAAAGGGGTGAAAATTGGGGGTTGAAGGATTCCTAACGAAGCGTGTAGGCCTATCTCCTAAACGACATAGGCGAGAAATTTGAAACTCAGCGAAAAAAATCAGCTTAAAAAATAAGTAAATCGGTGTTCCACCGTTTTTTCATAAATTAATTTAAGGAGCCAATGGGGCGGGGTGAAATTCTGGGGGAGGGAAAGGAGAGAAAGTGTCCTAACTGACTGATTAACTCACTCACTCATCGAACTCAGGGGAAAAAGACAGCTTAAAAATAAGTTAATAGGTGTTCAAGCGTTTTTTCATCAATCCAATTTAAGGGGCACATGGGGATGGGTGAGATTCTGGTAAAAATAATTGAAAGGAAATGTCCTGTCTGACTCACTCACTCGTCACGCCCAGCGAAAACTATTAAAGTTAGAAACATGACATTTTGGGAATATGTTCGCTGTATGTCGAAAACGTCAACTAATGAATGATTTTTGTTATTCGGGTTTTAAAGAGGTGTTAAGGGGGTAAACGTGCATTTCATTGAATAACGATATCTCATGAGTTGTTTCTTTGGGGATGTGATATTCGGTATATAACTAATCATTAAAATAATCAGACAAATGTCTAAAGGTTTATCGATGTCGTGTATATTATGAGGTGAAAGGGGTGAAAATTGGGGGTTGAGGGATTCTTAACAGAGCGTGTATCTCTTAAAAGACATAGGCGAGAAGTTTGAAATTCGTCGGGAAAAGACAGCTTAGAATATAAGTAAATAGGTGTTCGACCGTCTTATCATAAATCCAATTTAAGGGGCCCTTGGAGAGGGGTGAAATTCTGGGGGAATAAACAGGAAAGAAAGTGTCCTAACTCACTCACTCATCAAACTCAGGGGGGAAGAACAGCCCAAAAATAAGTAAATAGGTGTTCGACCGTTTTTTTTTCATAAATCCAATTTAAGGTGTTCATGAGAGGGGTGAAATTCTGAAAAATAATTGAAAGAAAATGTCCTGACTTACTCACTCACTCATCATCCCCCATCCAAAATTATTGAAGTTAGAAACATTACATTAAGGGGCTATGTTCGTTGTATGTCGAAAACGTCCACTAAGGAAGGAATTTTGGATATTCAGGTTCTAAAGGGGTGTTAAGGGGGTAGACTTGCATTTAATTGAATAACAATATCTACCGATTGGTTACCTTTGGGATGGGATACAAGGCATATAAACTCATCATTAAGAATAAGAACACACATGTCTGAGGGTTTTTCGGTGTGGTGTATATTATGAGGTGTATGTGTGAAAAGTGAGTGTTGAAGGATTCTTAACGGAGCAAGTATCTCTTAAAAGACAGAGGCAAAAAGTAAGAATCTCAGGGAGAAAAATCAGATTGAAAAAGTAGTAAATAGGTGTTCGATCGTTTTTTCATAAATCAAATTTAAGGGCCTCATGGGGAGAGATGAAATTCTGGGGAAAGAAGTCCACTAAGGAAGGATTTTTGGATATTCACTCATCATCCCCCAGCAAACCTATTGCAGTTAGAAACTTGAAATTTTGGGGATATATTCGTTGTATTTCGAAAAAGTCCTCTAAGGATGGATTTTTGGATATTCATGTTCTGAAGGGGTGTTAAGGGGGTTAAACTTGCATTTCATTGATTAACAATATCTAACGAGTTGTTTCATTTGGGGATGTGATATTCGGCATATAAACTAAGCATTCAAAATAAGCAGACATATGTCAAAGGGTTTATCGATATGGTGTATATTATGAGGTGAAAGGGGAGAAAATTGGGGGTTGAAGGATTCTTAACGGAGCGTGTACTGTATCTCTTATTCAACATAGGCGATAAGTTTGAAATTCAGCGGAAAACGCAGCTTAAAAATAAGTAAGTAGGTGTTCGACCATTTCTTCATAAATCCAATTTTAGGGGCCCATGGGGAGGAGTGAAATTCGGGGGAAAAACAGGAAAGAAAGTGTCCTAACTGATTGAATCACTTACTCACTCATCAAACTCAGGGAGGAAACAACTTTAAATAAGTAAATAGGTGTTCGACCGGTTTTTTTTTCATAAATCCAATTTAAGGGGTTCATGGGGAGGGGTGAAATTCTCAAAAATAAATGAAAGAAAATATCCTGACTGACTCACTCACTCATCATCGCCCTGCCAAAATTATTGAAGTTAGAAACATGAAATTTTGGGGATAAGTTCTTTGTATGAGGAAAACGTCCACTAAGGAAAGAGTTTTGGATATTCAGGTTCTAAAGAGGTGTTAAGGGGGTAAACGTGCATTTCATTGAATAACAATATCTCACGAGTGGTTTCATTTGGGGATGTGATACTTGGCATATATACTAATCATTAAAAATAAGCTGACATATGTCTAATGGTTTTTCGATGTGGTGTATATTATGAGGTGAAAGGGATGAAAAGTTGGGGTTGAAAGAGTCCTAACGGAGCGTGTATCTCTTAAACGACATAGGCGAGGAGTTTGATTTTCTCCGAGTTTCAATCAGCTTAAAAATAAATAAATGAATAAATAATTAAAATAAGTAGGTGTTCGACCGTTTTTTTTTTCATAAATCCAATGGGGAGGGGTGAAATTCTGGAAGGAAAACGTCCACTAAGAAAGGATTTTTGGATGTTCACTCTCTTCGATCAATCAAAACTATTAAAGTTAGAAGAAGGGGATATGTTTGTTGTGTGTCGAAAAAGTCTACTAAGGAGGGATTTTTGGATATTCTGGTTCTAAAGGGGGTGTTAAGGGGGTTAAACCTACATGTCATTGAATAACAATATGACACGACTATGACGCGAGCGAAGCGAGGCTAAAAATGAGATGGTGTGTATCTGTGTATTACTCAATCCCGCAAGAACCACTGGTCCGACTTACATGAATTTTACATGGAAGTAGTTGATTTACCTGGTTAACATATAGACTACTTTTGATTTCAATACTTTGCACTATTTTAAGATGGCGACCATTTTAGTGACGTCACTATACCCTTTGGTTTCAATTTTTCATATTTCCATTTCAAATAAAAAGTGAACGCTAAGAAATACCAAACTTTTGATGGCATATACGTGGTTTAAAATTACATTTTCTATCCGAAAGGTATCTCCAACGGTTAGCGAGTAAAACCTAAATTTGTGCTATAAAACACGGTCAACGCCGAACGGTGTAGTTGGACAAAATGAAATGTTCCATCCTTAATCTCCCTCTGTGCAGCACCTCGCCTATCCCCTGTTTTTACTGTCACTTTCACATTTTAATTTATTTATGACTCGTAGCGAAGGACGGGTACTTCAGCTAGTTCCATATAAATTTGGAGTAACTTATATACGTCAGTGCTGCCAACATGATTCTAAGCCTGATGATAAGTCCTATTTTAAAATGCATGTAACTTCTATACTAAATAATGGATTTCATTCAAAATTGACACAACAATAGATCATATTATTTCAGATTATTTCTGACCAATACATGTATAAGGTTTTGAATATTCCCGAGGGGAATATGATGTAGTTTC
The DNA here is from genome assembly GCA_946902985.2 of Meconema thalassinum. Lineage (NCBI taxonomy): Eukaryota > Metazoa > Arthropoda > Insecta > Orthoptera > Tettigoniidae > Meconema > Meconema thalassinum. The sequence goes on along the minus strand of OX336390.1, from coordinate 146,570,081 downwards.
CATTTGAGCGGATGAATTATCAATAAATGATAAAAATGGTCCGGTTAGCTCAAACAATGCCAGCGTTTTACCCCAGTGTGCCGTTGGGCTCGTCAGTTGGTACAGACACACCTACCAATACGCGTGGCTAGCACATACTGAGAAGTTCATGCAAGACACAAAATACAAGCAGTATTGACGTCACGAGCATGCCAATGTGCTACGGGAGTCAAACTCCCTTTCATAAAAACAAAAGCCTTACCTTGGCAATCCAATATAAAATTGAATCGACCGGAGCTGAAAAGCATTCAGTCAGTTTTCACCACTTTTCAGGAGACAGATCAATCGTCATTGACAGAACAGAACTTAACAAACACACTATATTAGTCATCCATGTTGTAAAGCAATTATTCGTGTAATATTTGTGTTAGCGGAATATCAATTTTAATTTAATAAACATATTTTTCCAATTAATTTTGGAAACGTGACTTACAGTAATGCCTTTCAGCTCCGTGGTCAGTTTAGCATGGCGTAAAGCCATCCAGAATGATATTGATATTTTATTTAAATATGTACAGTATTTGTGACATAGAAACAACCTTAACCCGGTACAAATATAATATACAATAGCACTGTAACACGCGGGAATCTTCAGTGCGGCCAACATTAAGTACGAAATATGGTGCTGAAAGGCAGCAAGTCATTGACTTAATGCTTTTCTTCTCTGATCGCACTACATGTAGCAGTGGTTTCTGGCATAAACCCACAAAAGAAAATGGATATGTAAGCTTCCGTGCTTTTCCTCCTGCTGGTAAGATGAAAAAATGAGACAGTCAGTCTGAAAGACTGGACTTTATATCATTTTAAATGCTACAAATGCTGAAAAATGCTGGAAAGACAGGAGGCTTCTCGCTTCGCTCGAAGCCAAAGACTATTGACATGTTAGATGATTAAGAAACAATCAGAACGCTAGAAAGTTACAAGTCATGGAGGAGCTGGAGCGCGCGGTGAAAGGAGGGAACTGGCTGGATGACATCACGTCCGCCGCGTCGTTGCCGTCTCGTAACGCCAGAGCTCACCAGTGAACTCAGTACACATGCACCAAGCGGTAATATGACGTCACACACCTCAGTGCATTCTCGGTACATTTCGTGACGTCGCCTTAACGTAACGACGAAGTCGACTATATCATTTGAAAATCCACAGCCTGCTTCCAGTCTCCGACCGGGTCAGGAATGGAATGAATGAAGCCCCCATCTAGCGGCGAGGATATGAACTGTGCCGGCTGCCGAGGCCTGACGCACTCCTCTGGGGCAATGATTAAATGAATGACAGATGAAATGAAATGATAGTGGAGAGTGTTGCTGGAATGAAATTTTGACAGGGAACACCGGAGTACCCGGAGAAAAACCTGCCTACCTCCGCTTTGTCCAGCACAGATCTCACATGGAGTGACCGGGATTTGAACCACGGGCCCAGCGGTGAGAGGCCGGCGTGCTGCCGCCGAAGCCACGGAGGCTTGCCACTAGATCATTTAAAATGATAAAATGTTTTGTGTGTAGCTTAAACAGAAGGCTGACTTAATTCTTTCCTATGCCGTTCCAAGGCCTTTGGGTCAAAACTTCAGACTACTAATTCTTAAAAAGATGACCATTTTCAGCTCCGACCGATTCAATTAGTGTAGCGACGAAACTCTCTCTACATCGCTCAGCAATTAGACCAATATTATCGTACGGAAGTAAGAGTGGGGTAGATTCAGGAAATCGGATACATAAATTAGAGTCTGATATGAGTTTAGCACGAACGATTGCTGGAGCAAATAGATGGGAGCAATAACAGGAGGGTACTCGCAATGAAGAGATAGAAGCTAAGTTAGCAATGAACACGCTAGATGAAGCTGTTCGTATAAGCCGACTCAGATGGTGGGGTCATGTGAAGAGAATGGAAAAGAGATTACATAAGAGATTCATGAGCTCGGCTATAGAGGGTAAGGAAACCAGCAGTAGACTTCTGATTGGATTCATATATCAATTATTTGAAAGTGAGGGGTAGAAGCAGAAGGAGCCGCAGTGCTAACTGGGGATAGGGGATTATTGAGGTTGCTTGTTTGCGAACAGAGACTTGTGGACTAGACTGGACACTGAGAGGCAAAACAGTCACAAATGAAAATGCATTTATGTATCAGGAGTAAAATTACATTCCCATAATTGTACTGCATATCAATTTTCACACATAGCCTAGTTGTTAATCTCATGCTTTGTAGTGTTCAAGGTTGTTGACTTCGAAATATAATGTGAATTGGGGGAGAATTAGAACTAGAATATTATTGGTAAAAATCTGCCACTGAGGCTAATGAGACCCTTTATGCTTGAAGTATTGTAATAAGAAGGAATGTTTCCTATCTCAAGGTCACAACTAGTACCTGCCTATAATGAAGACTATTCGTGTTCGTGTTCTGACAGTCGAGACTGTTTCAACTCCTAAGTTTTTTTTTAAATTGACGACGATTTTGATAGAAAATAAAATATCACTTGTTTAGGTAGAAAATCATGGTCTTCGGAATATTGTATTTCAATAGGATAGAATTTTACTAATCGTTAGTCATAAAAGGAGAATATAATTGAAACATTAGAACACCTCTTCTTCTCTTACCCTTTATAGCCAAGCTCATTAATCCCTTGTGTAATTTTTTCTCCTCAATAATTATTTGTTATAGAATTTTTTTCAGTCGGTCAACACCAATTGTGCCCAATTACATTAGGCGGTAAAAGTAGCATTTAAATAGCCTAACCTGAAAAAAAATATTTGTACATAAAAGCGTGTTCTTTTGTAATGAATATCTCATTTAATATTTCTTTCATCACAATATAGCATGTGAACAGGAATTTATTCATCAGCCATGTGTTGTTAGTTAGTTAGTTAGTTATTTATTGTTGCTTAAAGGGGCGGAACAGTGAGGTCATCTGCCCCTCATCAGCCATGTGTACTATGTTTAGTGTGAAATTGGGACGAGCTTCTATGTTTACACTTAAACCTTAATTTATCGACCATAAGTCACATATAAGGAATTTCTCGGGAGCTAGGAGAGGAGAATCCACTCTTATAAATACGAATATTATAAAATAAAACCCTGTCTTTATAGTCCTGAGCTTAGAGTCCTGGATGTTCTCTCAGTTCCATACCCTTGTTCATGTCATTATATTTTCCTGCAAGCTTTTGGAAGCTGGAGCCTTTTCCATCGGCCCCATCCATTTCCTTTTATTGACGAGTTCAATCCATTTTATCTGTCTAGTTCGTCATCTCCAATCCCTCTCCAAAAACAAGAACGAACGTTCAGATATCAAACGATGACGCGAGATCTTTCTGAGCTGAGAAGCCAATACTAATGGTCCATTCACTTGATCCGGTGTCTACTACTTCTTGTGGCTTTGATGTGACGAATATCTACTTAGCTTGAAGTTCATTCCTGCCTGGCCAATATGATGAGAACCACCTCCTGGTTTAGCGGTTAGTAACCTTGGCCTTCGACCCGAAGGTCCGGGTTTATCACGGCTCTGCCAAAAAATAATTATTATGGTGTGAGGGCTCGAACGAGGAGCACACAGCCTCATGAGGAAAACTGAGAAGAGGAAGGTTAGATTTCCACCCTGTTCATACTGGAAGTGGCTTTCCCTGGTTTCTACTCCAGGCAAATACAGTGCTTGGATGGTCCTTAACTTAAGGCCACGGCCGTCTCCTTTCCAATCCTACCCCATATTTACAAATACACTCACTAGTAAAGCAATTACAATAACACAGTTTATCACGGAAATTCCACACGCATTCACACCTAAATAAACAGGGCTATATGACCTCGATGTAGTAGACCCTCAAAATAAGCAACAACAACAACTACTACAGATAATGTTGGTTAGGGACCTGCAAATGTATTTGGTAGACTTACTACAAGTCCTTAGGTACGGTAACTGAGGTGAAATATTCTTTGATCCTCGTCTCAATTACAAATACACACACTAATACAAACACCACAATAACACAGGTTATCAATTTTAGCAATGTAGTTTCTAAGAGTAAAAAAATCAAAATTTCAACATCTTTCTTGAATGCAGATACACTTGTGAACAAGTAGTTCCATGGCGATCTAAAGAACCTACTTTTCTTAAAATTTGAGATCCATGCCGATGATAAATCTATATACACCTAGAATAATGACGAAATTAAGATGGTAATATTAACATTTCTATTAAGTTTGAAATATACCTGAAATAGTGTAGCCTTATAGAGCACTACAGGTGGCAGTCTTGGTGACTCTGAATATATTCTTAGTTCAAAATTCACATACAAAATTTGGTTGAAGTCCAATGGACAGTATGGACGTTACATAGGATCTATAAGTGCACATAAATTAATGTTGGCAACAAAGTCATGTATGTGTTGCACAGAATTAATCAAATATTGTATTACGATCTATTTATGGTGCCAATTTTGGATGGAATCCATTTAGTATAGAAGTTGTATGAATTTAAAAATTGAACCTATCAGCAGGCCTAGAATCATGTTGGCAGCACTGACGTGCATTAGTTACTCCAAATTAATCTAGAATATCACGTACTGTACGTTTGCAAAGTTTAGAGCTGTTCTCTTGCATACTTTCTGATATATTGATATTCGGATTAAACAAATCGAGAGAGCATTTATTAACATTGGCAGCCTGGCTGACTCCTTAAAATATGCACAGTCATATCTGTTATAGTACTCAAATCACATACTAAATTTGGTTGAAATCCAATTGATAGTATATAAGTTTAAAGCATTTAAATATTGGACCTATCAGCAGGCTTAGAATCATGTTGGCATCAGTGACGTGAGGACCGTTGCATTTCTGAGAATTCGTGTCAACTCCCCTACTCCTGTTCAAAAGCATTACCCCCACATGGTGGGGCTCATGAGTTCTGGTGGCCGACTTATTATAATGCACTCGGACGAAGTCGTCGAATTTTTTAAGAACGTTAAAAATCCTTCAGTATGCCTTCCTTCGGAGGGGAAGTAAAGCCGGCGGTCCCATCTCATAGATTTATGGCATGAAAAGATCCTTTCACAGACTAAACATGTGTAAAACTAAATTGTTAGGTTGGATTTCATTGGAACGCTCTATCAAAGTTCCAACGTTCACCACTAGGTATCATTGATATCTGGTACTGCAGTGAAAGTTGGAACTACTTGAAATTTAACGGAACTTGTAGCTCACCCTAATAAGGGTGTCCACTGGAAGCTGCTACAAACTCAGGCGAGCCGAACATGTCCTCGGACACTCCATGCGATAAAAATGAATTGGCATGAAACTTAAATTTGAAGAAGAAGTAGGCTCTTTAGTTCGTCACGGAACTTCTTGTTTTAGATTATAAACGTACATAAACCAGTCATTTGTCATCAATCCGAAAATTGGGGATATTTTAGCCCTTTCGATTTTTGCAAAAAAATAAATAAATGAAAGTCGACTTATGTGATCTACACGGCCCAGAAGTTGCCAGTCTGGTTGTGTCTGTGTGAGTGTGTATATCGGTCCTCCCTATCAATTCAAACATGAAGAAACCAAATAGAACCAATCTTCGTCACCTCAGTGTCATGTTTTATATCGCCGCCATCTTGACGGAAACGGTATGGCGTTCACTCAAATGTTCAAAGCTTAAATCAAATTACGACTAACCTAATCATCTGATCTATACCAAATTTTGCAACAATATACCTTCTTGTAAGAAGCGTCTTTTGCCCAAATTACAAGGTCATTATCTAAATAGTTTGAAGATGACGGGCGTATATGTGTGCAAATCGAACCACCCCTATCAATTCAAACATGACGAAACCAAATCAAACCAAGTATGGTACAGAGGTAGCACTAGCAAAGAATAACTCAATTTCATGTTGTATAAAACGCCGCCATCAGAACCAGAAAGAAATAGCGCCCACTCGAATGTTGTAAGCTTAAATCAAATTACGACTAAGATTATCATCCGCTTTACCACATTGTGCACCAATATACTTTAATATGGGAAGCGTCTTTTGACCAAATTGCAAGGTCATCAGTCAAATAGAAAAATGGCAGATGTACGAATCATGCAAGTAATAAGGTCTAAGCGTAACTTACGATTCAACAAGGCCGGGCCTCACTAAATCCGCTTATCGTATAGAGGGTGGTTTAAACTGTCCTCAAGGTGTCGTGTAGGATATTAGCGTTTTGTAATAGAATATTATTCCGTAATAGTTTTTTTTAAACATTTTTTTTTTTTAGCATATGGCTTTTAGTGCCGGGAGTTTCTCCGAGGACATGTTCGGCTCGCCAGTTTTGTAGCTGCTTCGAAGCGGACACCCAATGGGTAAGCTACAAGTACCGTTGGGGAGGAAAGGTGCAATGGAAGGTCGAGGAGTTGGAAGGTAGTGGCTGTGGCCTATAGTTAGGGACCAACCCCAGCATTTGGCTGGAAGGAAGATGGGAAACCACAGAAAACCATATTCAAGGTTGCCGGCGGGGGGATTCGAATCTCCTCGCCTCCCGGATGTGAGCGACTGCTAGTAGTCATGCCGTAACGACCACGGCTAACTCACCCGGTTCCGTAATAGTGACTAACAGTTTTGGCTGACCGTGCCATACTAGCATTGGCCGCGTGTAGCAGCAGGCTAGCTTCTTTAAATCTTGGTTCAATTTTTTAAAATTGATTTTTGTATTTATTGATTTATAACTACTCCCGCGTTATATAAATATCTTTTGATATTCTGTCGGTTGAATTCTTCTTCTACTACTTCTGAATTGTGTGGGGTCAGCATTTGATCTCTACCCAATAACGAATCTCAAAGTTTTGAAACATTGTTTATCCGGAAGTTGTACCAACAGCATACAGATAGCGCACAGATACTATGTATGATTATTTTGTTAAATTAAATTAAAATGTATCGTATTAGTCAACAAAAAAAAAAGTCAACCCCTGGCACTATCCAGCCCATGACGGGCTAAGGCCGACCAAGCGACCGCTGCCCAGCCATTTGGCCTGCAGATATTGGGGTGACGCGTGATCAGCGCGTCGGATCCCCTCGGCCGTTAATATTGGTATTCGTGATCGGGGCGCTGTCTCACTGTCAGACAGCTACTCAATTGTCCTCACGAGGCTGAGTGCACCTCGTTCCAACCCTCACGTCAGTTTTAAAATCCCTGACGGAGCCGGGGATCGAACCCGGGGCCTCCGGGTGAGAGGCAGGCGCGCTACCCCAACACCACGGGGCCGGCATATGTATCGTATTATCAAGTAGTTATTCTTTAAATTCGATGCGTATAGAATGTCAACGGAAGGCAAATCAATTTAGTCCCAAAAAGAACAGTAACGGTGTCTGGCGGAAAGGTTTCGCATAAGAAATCCATTTACTGAACAGAGAGCTGGATTATAATTTCCATGGAAATAATTTCATACGCATGCTTCCTCTATGGCATTCGGGTGTGTTTATGTCAACAACAGCATTCACTAAAATTGTCGGCGAAATCTTACGAATTTGTAGAAATTGGAGTTGCGGATATTAAGGTACAGTGCTATTTCTTTTGCAATATTGCCCAGTTTGTTTATGCATTGTAACTACAATGGTTGATCCAATATAGGCTTCATTGTCAACTTTCAAATCATGTAATTCATGTCCGACATGTTGGATTTTCAGTACATGTCAGACGCTATCCTTACCTAATTGGTCAATGAATGAGAATATTGAACTCAGATTGCTTGAAAAAACTGTATTATAATGAAAAACAAGATGTTCAGTAAAGAACATATAGCCTACTTTCTCCTAAATGCATGGGTATTGTTATAACTCTTTGTCCTTTTCTAGGAGTATGATTGAATGTTGGTTGTAGTAGCTTGTTGAAATACAACGTGCTATAGGGATATTAAACATGAATATGAGGTGCCCGTTGCTAGTGCTACCTCTGTACCAAATTTCGTTCTATTCGGTTTCACCGTGTTTGAATTGATAGGGAGAATCGATTTGCACACATACTTGGCCACCATCTGCAAACTATTGGGCTGATGTTCTTGCAGTTTGGTCAGAATATGTTTCCCACATAAAGATATGGTGTTGCAAAATTTGGTAGAGACTAGATTATTAGGTTGGTCGTAATTACATTTTAGCTTTTAACATTTGGGTGGCCGCGATTACGTTTCCGTGAAGATAGCGGTGATATAAAACATGACACTGCGGTGTCCTTTGCTAGTGCTACCTCTGTACCAAATTTCGTTCCATTCGGTTTCACCGTGTTCGAATTGATAGGGGGAATCGATTTTCACACAAAGATGGCCGCCATCCGCAAAATATTAGGCTAATGACCTATTAGATTGGTCAAAGGATGCTCCCTCCATAAAGGTATGTTGTTGCAAATTTTGCTAGAGATCGGATGATTAGGTTAATCGTAATTTGATTTAAGCTTTGAACATTTGTGTGGCCGCCATTACGTTTCCGTCAAGATGGCGGCGATATAAAACATGACACTGAGGTGCCCTTTGCTAGTGCTACCTCTGTACAAAATTCGTTCCATTCGGCTGCACCGTGTTCGAATTAATAGGGGGAATCGATCTTGACACAAAGATGGCCGCCATCCGCAAACTATTAGGCGAATGACCTATTAGATTGGTCAAAGGATGCTCCCTCCATAATGGTATGTTGTTGCAAAGTTTGGTAGAGATCGGATGGTTATGTTAGTCGTAATTTGATTTAAGCTTTAAACATTTGTGTGGCCACCATTACGTTTCTGTCAATATGGCGGCGATATAAATCATGACACTGAGATGCCCTTTGCTAGTGCTATCTCTGTACCAAATTTCGTTCCATTCGGTTTCACCGTGTTTAAATTAATAGGGGGAATCGATTTTGACACAAAGATGGCCGCCATCCGCAAACTATTAGGCGAATGACCTATTAGGTTGGTCAAAGGATGCTCCCTCCATAAAGGTATGTTGTTTCCAAATTTGGTAGAGATCGGATGATTAGGTTAATCGTAATTTGATTTAAGCTTTGAACATTTGTGTGGCCGCCATTACGTTTCCGTCAAGATGGCGGCCATATAAAACATGACACTGAGGTGTCCTTTGCTAGTGCTACCTTTGTACGAAATTTCGTTCAATTCGCATTCACCGTGTTCGAATTGATAGGGGGGGACAGGCATTCAGAGTACACACACTCACACACACACACACACACACAGACACACACACACAGACTCACACACATACACACACACAGACAGACACACTTTTTTCGCCCTGTGTTGATCTCATAAGTCTACTTTCATTTTTTGGAAAAATCGAAAGTAGGCTAATAGTATTTTAATGACATCCATTATGATTCAGTTTTCTGACATATAATATTCACATATCGACATCGTCGAACATAAATATTATTATATACTTAAGACACCACATATTTCAACACTCGACCACAGCAGTTAATATTCGTTGTCCTTGATCCGCGGTACAGACTATTGTTGTTGTTGATTCTTTAGGGGCTTTGCGGCATCACAGTCATGTAGCCCTGTGTACTTGGGTGTGTGTAGAAATTGACCGATAACCTGTGTCACTGTGATGGCTGTATTAGTGTGTGCACTTTTAAATGAGGTAGGATTTTTGTAGGAAGCTGTCCTTGATTCGCAGTCGAGTCTGTTGTTAATTTTTCAGGAGCTTAGCGGCATCGTGGCTATGTAGCTCCGTGTACGTGGGTGTGTGCTGAAGTTGTCTGATAAACTGTGTCACTGTGATGTCTGTATTAGTGAGAGGACTTCTATACGAGGGAGGATTTGGGTAAGAAGCTGTTGTTGTTGTTGTTTCATTTGTGAGGCTTGGACAGCATGGTCATTTAGTCCCGTGTACTTGGGTGAGTGTTGAATTTTTTCAGATAACCTGTGTTATTGTGATGGCTGTATTAGTGTGTAGTTATAATTCAGGTGAGGATTCAATCAATCAACTTATAATATAGCACGTTATATTTCAACAAGCTACTACTACTGACATTCAATTTTACTACTTGAAAACGTCATAGAGTTAGAAATATACCCATGCTTTTAGGAGTAAGTAGGTTATATGTTCTTTAATGAATATCTTGTTAAAGATCTTCACTCGTTTTATAAACATACTCGTGTTTTAATTATTGCCATTATAGGCGAGTTGCATTCGACTGCTATGTTCGACGTTAATTATAACTATTTTATGTTCGAACATAAATATTCATATCGCCAGTTTTATGTACTGAACAGAGCGCATGGGACGCAGAGAATACCATGGCCTCCTGGAATACCCCCTATGGCAATAGAAGTCAAGCAGTGAAATTTAAAATAGACGGCCGTGGAAGTCAGCGCAGGTGCGTTGCTATCCGACCTAATTGGTCACACAACTATTTCTTGAATTCTGTATGGTAGGAGAAACTGTTTCATAATGAAAAATAGTGTTATAATGACCCTCATTATGATACAGTTTTCTGACATATAATATTTACATTTCGACATCGTCGAACATAAAAAAATTATGATTTTATGTTTCTTTAAATTGTTATTATTTAAATTATTAAATTATTTATTTAATCCCCCTCTGTAGTTACGCCACTGTGCACACATATTCCATTAGTTCTGTTAGAGATCTGGCTGGTAGCTTTGTCATCCCTATTGTACTGGTAATGGGAGTGCGGATCACGTACCGCAGTTTATAATCGCCTGCTGCACTGAATGGCTCAGTTTAACGAAAGGAAAGCGGGTCGGGAGACATTAGCATTAAGAGTGCATACCTTCATTCAAAGCCAGATACTACACTCATATAATGCTCATTCCAACGTGATCAAAATATTGAGGCGTGAAAGTTGTACAGTCGTGGAGGGGTATACTCTGCACCCGTGTACTCTTTGACCTATCCCACCTACATATAATTGGGCCCTTACCATCATATACATTATTTAAGTAGTATAGATCCCTCCAGCGGCTCTCACAAGTGACCGACCATGACAAATGAGCATTCAAATGAAAGGTAATATACATTAGCAGTGACGAATTGCACTCTAATTTCATAAATATCCATAATTTCTTTAAAAAAATACTTAAAACATAGGAAGTGTGCGATTTTCAGATACTGTTGCTGTAAGAAAATACACTCCATAATTGCTGTCCACTTCACATTTTGGCTCTGTGACGCCTGTTTCATGTCATTTTCTGATGTCTTTCCTTTATCATTTTGCATGGATTTCAGAAACTGTAAACCAAAGGAATGAGTACTCATATCGCAAAATTTCTTAAATATCGAATAACCAGTGAGTGTTATGATGATCCAATTTTCAGTGATTGCATTCATAAGTTAGGGAACGTAGAACTTGGAATTCTAACTGAAATGTAAATAATGTTCTATAATCATTTGGTTGAAATAAAAACATAGCCTTTCTCCGTAAGTCTCTCATTATAAACCTATTTGGGGAAAGTGTGATTTATGAACAGGCGAGATTTCTCACACGGGTCCGCTGGTAATAATAATAACATTAATATCTGTATGCTACAGAGTGCTTGGTGCTGAACAGGAAAGGTTTGATGGACAAACTGGAGATCCAGGAGAAGAAAATCCTGAGAAAGATACTGGGACCAGTCAAAATAGATGACGAGTATGGTAGAAGACCAAATCAGGAACTGTACAGATCTACTGAGAAAATCACAGATATAGCCAGAAAGAGACGTCTGGCTTTCTACGGACACGTCTTAAGGACGAACCCAACAGGACTAACCAACCGGCTTCTCAACTACTGGCAGAATAGAAAGAGCTTGGCACCGTGGCTGAGAAGTTAACAAGAACACCCAAGAACTGAAGATAATGAAAAGATACTTTAACAGAAGAGGATTCAGGACAGACCACTCTGTGAGAAAACCGGCACCAACTGGACAAAAGACAGAAAGAAGAAACATAGCCAGAGAATGCGCATATATTGGGCAAACATCAAGTCCGCCGACAAACTGAAAAGTTGAACGTCGTGGTCCTTAGCTGGCCTGTCCGAAGGAAGAGGAACAATATTATTATTGATAATAATAATAAAGTAGATCCTCAGTGGCTTAGGCGGCAGCACGCCGGCCTCTCACCGCTGGGTCCGTGGTTCAAATCCCGGTCACTCCATGTGAGATCTGTGCTGGACAAAACGGAGGCAGGCAGGTTTTTCTCCGGGTACTCCGGGTTTCCCTGTCAACATTTCATTCCAGCAACACTCTCCACTATCATTTCATTTCATATGTCATTCATTTAATCATTGACCCAGAGGAGTGCGTCAGGCCTCGGCAGCCGGCACAGTTCATATCCTCACCGCTAGATGGGGGCTTCATTCATTCCATTCCTGACCCGGTCGGAGACTGGAAGCAGGCTGTGGATATTCAATAATAAAGTCTGCCTCATTGCGTAGTGGCTAGCACACATTGCTCTCATCGTGGAGGTTCGATTCCCGGCTCCGCCAAGAAATTTAATTCTGGTCTGAGGGCTGGAACGGGGAAAACTCAGCCTCGTGAGGCAAATCTGAGAAGAGGCTGGTTCGATTCCTACCTTCTTAGTTAGAAACGGGCACTAAGCTTTGTAGAAGATTTATGGTCTGACTACAGTTTCAAAATCAACGACAGATGCTTCGAGGCGTTTTTCACTTTTGTTTTACAGTTTCTTTTTGTTTTTACTTTCCCACTTTTACTTCCGGTTTGTATATTATTAAGACGTCACACACACTAAGTCCCCTAGTGAGGTAATTAAACCACAGGAGATTAAAATCCCCACGGTTCGACCTGGAATCGAATCCGAGAATCTTTGAGCTAAAGTCTTGCACGCTAACCAATTAACCACGGAGCCGGACGTTCTGAGACAAAGAACGTTGGAACACTTGTTAATTGTAGCTCATTGTTCTCACAGTAATAAGAAATGACAGCCGTTTAACAGATACAAATGATCTCTGTCTTCTTAATAAGCCAATGAAAACCTAATCCACATGCTTTCAAAATGATTAGAAGAATCCTTTAATGCAGTCGTTTTCAAACTGGGGCACATGGACCGCCGGTGGTACGTGACGAGTTAATAGGAGTGTTATATTTAGATCATCGACATCAAGTCAGTGACTGCACAGTATATTCCCACTTTCATGCGCTCCCTAGACCTGAAAGGAGTTTTGGTTGTTAATTATTGGAGTATTAATCGTTGGAACAGCCAAGTCATCTGCCCCTCTTAACACAGATTAAAGTATACAAACTTAGAATTGGATTAAAATTATCTCAACCTGAATGTGAACTGACCGAAAATTATTAAAACAAAACAAAAATTAAATTAAACTAATAATTATAATAATATTTATTTATTTATTTATTTATTTATCGTATGGCTTTTAGTGTCGGGAGTGTCCGAGGACATGTTTGGCTCACTAGAGGCTGTAGCTGCTTCAAGCGGACACCCATTGGGTGAGCTACAAGTTCTGTTCAATTTCAAGTAGTTCCAACTTTCGCTACCAGATGTCAATGATACCTAGTGATGAACGTTGGAATTTTGATAGAGCGTTCTAACGAAATCTAACCTAGAAATTTAGCTTCACACAAGTTTAGTCTGTGAAAGGATCATTTACAAGCCATAAATCTATAACATGGGACCGCCACCTTACTTCCCCTCCGAAGGAAGGTATACTGAAGGACTTTAATGCTCTTAAAAAATCCGACGACTTCGGCCGGGTTTGAACCCACTATCTTGGGCACAGCAGTTCAGCATGCTACCAACTATGCCACTGAAACCGCTATTATAATAATAAACAAAACATTACGGAAATAACAAAAATTTAGTATTCAAAAAGTACAAGGTCTTTCAGTCAATGATCACTTGATTACTGGCCCTAACCCACTCTCACTTATAAAACGGATGACGAGATCAGCAGCCATCACGTCATCAGCTAATATAAGATCGAGTGTCATTATTTTGCAAACCAAGCTTTGTTAGTAGATCAGCAAGATCCACACTCTCGGTTAAAATGTGGGCCACTGAGAGTACGGCTCCACAGGTACAAAGTGGCTGAAAGGAGTTTGCAAGAGTCATTCCACAATATTCATCTGAGTGTTAGTATGAGACATCGAAAGTCGAAGTTTTTATTGTCGTTGATTCATTTAGGGACTTTGCGACATTGTGGTCATGTAGCCCCGTGAATTTGGGTGTGTGTGTATTTCGTCTGATAACCCAATCAAATCCCCAATTTACAAATACACATACTAGTACAGCCATCACAATAACACAGGCTATCACCCACCACCACATGCATCCAAATATGACCATGATGTTGCGGCCCTTAAAATAATAAGTGAGCAAGTGAACCCTTCAGAATAGCAGTGTTTATATGTAAGAAATCTTAATCAAGGGGTCGCGCTCAGTTCCTATGTGATGTTTACGTTCGCCAAACAACATGCTCTACTGAGGTAAGGGTCATAGGATTAAAACTATAATTAACAAAGAAAGGTGACAAGATGTAAAATAATAACATGATTTAATGACTAATAGTGCATAAAAAGAATATAAACAACAATAATAAAAAAAATCCTCCCTGAACTTTCCCATGACAGGAATATCTATCAAAGCTGAGGAGTCGGACGGATCTCCCTCTTATTAAAATGTGGATCCTGTTTCCACTAACTTGCAATTTGGATTTTATGTACGCGTAATGACTAACTACGAGGAATGAGCACTTTGGATGACTGTTCGTTTACAACGGGTTAACAGCCACGGTTCTCACGAACAATCATCTCGTAAATCAACGTTTACGGATATGGAACATGACACTAATAAAAACCCTTAAAATGTAATGCTGACACACACACTAAAATCTACTATTTACAGGAATCTCTCTCGAGACCCTCATTTAGCGCGATGACGCACTTGACAATGAGTTGGCAACACCGGCCAATTGCTCAATACACAAGCAAGGAAATACAGCATAGCACGTGACTTCACGGGTCACTGAATGGAATATAAACATGGACTAAACCAACAACAACAAAAGCCTGACCAGCTGATATTACTTTATATGAACAAAACTGCATGTTAAGCTAACGCTTCGGAGATTATCGTGATTCGTAGGCAACTCCCATTTATTTAAACAAACTTTTATCATTGATCAGTTCTTAATTCTGTATTTCAAGTTGTTACGGAGCCAAACAAGCTCTCTCCACTAATGACCTCGCTAGCAACCTTCAGTCCGTCTTGTGAAACAGCTCCCCTTTCCTCAATACCTGTCATCGTCCCAACTCCAGTGTGTAAAAATAACCGACCAGCTGTGACGTTATCTCAAAGAATCAACAGGTACAAAATCTCAACCACCTCAACAAATGGTCAGACATTAATCAAAATATCCACAATTGCCCTCGCAAGGTTACAATATGGACCTGGCACCAAGCTGACAGAAATCAGTCTACGCTGAAATTCCCGCTTGTAATGACCACAAAATACACACACACACACACACACATCTGGGAATGACATTACGTTTTTCACACAGGTCGGCTGAATAGGTGCTCGCAAACTATTTAAAAAAATATTAAACCCTACGATAGAGCTGACTGCTCTTCGTCACAAATCGCATTGCTCCAAAGGCAATAATCTCTCTGAATCTGATCAATAATAAATCTTAAAAATTTAATTACCCTCCAATCTACTGTATAATTATATTACTTCAGTCCTACTTCTGAAACACAACATATCTCCGAGAGACGTTTTTAACCGCATTGCGTAACATATGCAAACACGGTCGTCCACATAGCTACGTTAGTTAAAACAACAAACAAAAACAAGAACCTTCCATTAATAACATATGCGAGCTGTTTCCATGCAAAAGGTGTGTCAGACCAAAACTAAATATACTACGTTAATCACACAAGCAAATTATTTACAAAAATATGTCCCATACACCATAAGTTAATCTATCAGATAATAAGAATATTATTCAGTACTCATCCTCAGCCAGTCACCCGTCAAAGAACATCAGCAGCCATCTCCCAACTGGATGCTTCTTATCTCATTTCAACCATCTTGACGGAGTGTTGATAGTTCCAGGCTTCTTCAATGGTAAGCGATGTCATCTCTCGTGCTGATTCAAAAAGTTAAATTATTATACACTTGATATCTGATTACTAAATTCGCTGTCTCAGGTACTACTTTCCCCGGAACTGTTCGTTGGCGAATTATCGATGATACTGCCCCTACAAAATATAGTACTGTGACTATCTAACACTGAATTTAACACATTTATTAATAATTTCTGTGTCCTTCATGACACGCAAAATATAATAGCTTCCATCCTCAGACGAACAAAAGTAATAAGCCCTACGTCCTCAGACGTACAAAAGTAATAGCTTCCGTCCTCAGACGGACAAATGTAATCAGTCCTGTCTTGGCTCTTCACGCCACTTATAAATGAACCTACCCTAGGTATTGGTAGAAGGGGAAATCATATAAAAATTTCTCAAAATAATAGTGGTACAGGAATGAAATAAATATCATTGAACTCGAAAAATAGCGCAGGTCAAGAATATGCCCATTAATCCTAGAATCGATCGTAGAGATGTTGTCTAGCCGATCTCCCGCGTTAATGCTAGCCATAGCGTGCCCAAGCTAGACTTGCCGCGCTGGTAAGCATTCTTCTCCCATTGGTTCCACATTTTCTGTAACTTGGCGGTTTTTATCAGACCTTGGCCTAGTAGGAGTGTCTAGTATTTTCATCAGCCACTCACGTTACTGCATCATATTTTTTTCTAGGCGCGAATATTACAATGAACATACCAGAAGCGTGTCTCACTGCGCGTCGCTTCTATTTTGAGGTGGCACCACCTGTCCTTCTGAATCATTGCTAGGTATTTCTTTTCACAATCCTAAGTATTTAGCCTTTTGTCAAACTGCTGCAGGTATTTCCTCATTGTCTCCAACCAATGCTTGAAATTTCCTCATCTCCGTCTGGCTATTTTCATGATGCTGGTGGAAATATTTATTAATTGAAGAAATAAAACATCGAATCATTTATCCATCAGAGGTTAAAGGGTTCACAAGAAACATTTTCAAGTAATGATAAGACTTATTAGAGTTTTCTAAAACAGATCTAACAATAACAACTGCAGACGATGCATTAGTGAGATAGGAAAACACTAAGCATTACTAAATATTAAAACAGAAATGATGCAGTGGTATAATTATGTCCATACGTGAGTGCTTATAATATAGATATTATGTGAGAGAAATATAATGTTTTGCTCTCAATGATCTTACTGCCATAAGGTTACTATTGATTCTCAAATATACCTATCTTAACTTATGGGATACAGATTATATGGGATCACCTAACACTCGCAGACATCCGATCCATAGAAAAAGTGAAGGCAAGGTTTCTTAAAAGAGCTCCATATGTTGGAATAAACACAAAGTCAAGACTGGTATATGAAATGGCCAAAGAGACTTCCTATATCGATGACATAAAGGCAAGGTTCTTACTACCATCCACGCAAAATAGTGGCAAGGTACTTGAAAAGAGAAGCCAAAAAGAAGGGAGGATATTTGGCTTGAATTTTATTGTACAGACGCCATGTGGGACCGACACTGGACGGAGGTAAATCAAGAATTAGGGCATGTCATAACAAGTTTAGCGGTTCATGGATACACCACAAACTATGTGAGTCGGCACATTTTCATGAAGTAGGAAAGAAGTGTGTGTGTACTTTGTGTGGTGAAGGATGTGAACGCTATCACATCAACCGATGCAAATATAGGACAAAATCAGTTTTAGTGTATAGCAAAAATCTGTAGACTAAATAACCGACATGAATTGTATTTTGGCCATTCGGCTGCCATTAAATTTTATTTAAATATGCTTACCTTGATGGCTTTATCTGCATCATTGTTAGGAATAAATTGCCTAAACTTCTCATGTACCAAATTATCTTGATCATTTAAAGCAGCCTGAAGCGACGTGAAGAACGTTACCGATCGCACATTTTGACAGCAAAACTGCTCTACGGTGAGTTCCTACGCTGAAAGAGGAGTATCGCCACGAGTTAAGTGTAATGCTGGCATTCTCAACCTTTTAGATGGTGTGAGTACCACCACCCTCCTGTCATACCAAGTAAGCGAGCATCATAAAATCGAATATAATTATAACAAGCAGTAGTGCCCGGCTTCGTCCGGTGGATTTATTTATTTTATGGATGATAATGAATACTACTACAGAACTAGAGCGCTCAAGGATAAGGATCGGAATAAATGAAAGTAAATTTGAAAGCACGAACGCTTATTGCAGCTGATAACCTCAGTGTACTGCACCAACACCATCGCCATTATACAGAGGCACACTATTGTCATGATGATAACTGTTTTAAGGGGCCTAAGAAATCATTTGGCACTATATACTCCCCGTGACTGCAATTTATAAGCAGCTCGCGATTCTGCACCAGAACACTAGTAGGGGCGATGTGATGCAGCCCTCATTACCAGGGAACAATAGAATTAGGTATTATTGAAGCTGTTCGGGAGCGCTTGTTCTTCCGACTTACTGAACAAAATTAAATCTTTAAGGTTACCTGAGAGGTGTAGCCTAAACTATTCCTCTTGAATCTGGCTATCATATAAAAAAATAATTTTTCGAATCCGACTGGTAGCTCCAGAGATTAGCGCGTTTAAACACACAAACAAACAGACTCTTCAGCTTTATTATATTAGTAAAGATAACATCAACAATTATAATCATTATAATAATGATTCATTCTCCTCTCCTGCTGCAAATGCTTGCATTATTCATGTAGGCAAGGCGCATTTACGTGTGGACAGTCTAGTTGAGTCGATTAAGAATCTTTCGTATTATACATGAAACAGGGATATCCAATTATTTTACTGTAGATTAAAAGTACTATTTCATAAAATGATAAAATTCCTGACTCTCAAAACTTGTAATGAAAACACTATTATTCTGATATGTAGATTAAGGCTTTCACAGCCCGGAATACTATCACAATTATTCATGCTTTTGTAAAATAAAATTTAAAATTGTTTGGCAACATTGTTTTAATTCGATTGAAAGAGGAGGCAAGGTTCTTTTCGAAACGTTCAGAATTTTAATAGTACATTATGCAATTTTATAATTTCCATACGAGTGTCTTAATTACCATTATAGGCGAGTCGCATACGACTGTTTATGTTCGACGATAATTATAACTAGTTTATCTTCGAACATAAATAGCCTATTCATAAATATCTGTCGAGATTTCACCAGTTTTATGTACTGAACAGAGCGCATGGGACGCAGATAATACCTTGTTTTTGACCATGACTTCCTGGAATACCTCACTATGACACTCGCCACGCAGTGAAACTTAAAATAGGGGGCCATGGAAGTGAGCGCAGGTGCGATGCTGTCCTCACCTAATTGGTCATACAACTGTTTCTTGAGCTCTGATTGGTGGGAGAAACAGTTTCATAATGAACAAGTAGTTCCGTGAAGAACTATACAGCCTATTTTCATATATCCTACTTATGTTAATTGCCACTATCAACATACACAATTTCTGTTTGATTGCTGTAATAGATTCGTAGATATTGAGAACCGACTAAGTATTTCGAATGGTCGCCATGTTGGATTTTATATATGTAGGTCCTAGAGTTATGTACTATTACATGCAGATTATTGTGAACGTGTAGTATTCAAACTTCAATCGCATAATTAGGACACAAGAAAAAACAAGGAGATTTAAAAAATTTTCACAGCTGCCATCTTGAGGTTATGGAAACAATTGAAATAAATTAGATGCCAGTGGATTAACATTCGGATAAAGATTTACTGTACCAAGTTTAAATTGCGAGAAACGTCCATGTGAATATTTATAATTCGCGTCACCGCCATGTTGGATTTTTGATCACCAGGTTATTTAAAGTCCTATAGGTGAACTTAAGTTCATAGCCCCTATGAACATTAAAAAATTTAGTTTGATTGCTAAAATAGATTCGTAGATATTCAGTATCGTCTAAATATTTCGGATGGTCGCCATGTTGGATTGTTAAATGTATAGGCCATAGAGTCATGTACCATTAAAGGAAAATTATTGCGTAGGTTCATTATTCAAACTTTCAATTCGATCGCATGACTACAACACAAGAAATAAAAACTTAATTTTAAAATTCGCACAGGCGCCATCTTGAGGTTATGTAAACAATTGAACTAAATTAGTTACCAGTGGATTACAATGTGTATAAATATTTCCTGTACCAGGTTTCAGTGCGCTTGGAACATTAAATCGCGAGAAAGGTCTATTTAAAATGTTCAAATTCGCTTGGCCGCCATGTTCGTTTTGTAGTTAACCGGTTTTTGAAAATCTTATAGATGGACTTCCAGTAGTGCCCTTTATCTCCGTACAAAATTTTAGGGAGATACCGCTAATAGTTTCAGAGATATAGAATGCCGGTGAAATATTTCGCACATCCGCCATCTTGTGATTATGTAAACAATTGGACGAAGTTAGATGTCGGTGCATTACAATGTATATAAACATATACTGTACCAAGTTTCATTGCGTTTGGTTGGTCAAATCGCGAGAAACGTTTATTTAAATGTCGCAAATTCGCTTGGCCGCCATGTTGGTTTTGTAGTTACCAGGTTTTCAAAAGTCACATACGTGAACTTATAGTAGTTCCCTCTATCACCATAGAAAATGCCAGGGTAATATCGGTAATAGTTTCGGAGATATTGAATGCTGGTGAAATATTTCGCACAGCCGCCATGTTGGATTGGTGAGTCGTTACAAAATTTGAAGGGCACGGTCGAGGTCGCCGGGAATAGTGCTATGAACTTTCCGAGTTTCATTGAAATCGCTCCTGCCGTTTAGATTTTATTAGGGGGGGACACACACACGAATCACACACACACACACACACACACACGCACACACACACGGACAAAAGGTGATCTCATAAGCCTATTTTTTCAAAATTGAAAATAGGCTAAAAATAGTGTCATAATGACCCTAATTATGATACAGTTTTCGGACATATAATATTTACATTTCGACATCGACGAACATAAAAATATATACAGGAGTAAGGAAGCCTGACTAGCGGCAGTCTAAAACAGGTGATAGATGGGCCAATATTATGATTAAAGTAAACAAATGTGTCTGGGAGAGGGGTTTATACCATTAATCCCCCGTCGGTACGCCGCTGGTTATAACTAGAGCCCTGCACGGATAAACAAAACGTTATCCGCATCTGCCCCGCATTCGCACTACTGTCATCACATTAATATTATTAATTAGATAAAGTATTAAAGCAACACATTGAGACATTTGAGGAGAAAGTCGTTCCCTTAGGCTATGTATGTCATATACTATGTTTGAAATGAATGATATATACAGCTATAATTGCGACCCTTTTGAGTTCGGAGTGTTATTTATTTATTTATTTATTTAGCGTATGATGCTTCACGACAATCGTTTGAAATGTATTACATATAATTGCTATTAGAAAAATAAAAATTAATATATATTTATATACATGGATATAAAGTATTATAGACTAACTGGGAGGCACGCATACACACACGCACACACACACACACACAGCTGCAGATTCTAGGATTTCATCACAAGCTGATGTCTAGTCCTTCCAACCAAGTGAGTGCCGCAGGGGTTACTTGATGTAGCTCCTCCATAGGCCCAGTGAATGCTCGTAGAGGACATTCTTTCACGATGTGGCTGATGGTTTGCACTTCAGCACCACAGTTGCAGGAAGGAGACTCCAACCACCCCCATTGGTGTAGTGCAGAAGCAGTTCTTCCAACGCCGCAGCGTATCCTGTTTAGTCTGGTCCAGATGGTGCGCGGGAGGTTAAACCCAGGAGGTTTTGCTGTTGGGTTATCGATGTTGATTAGACCATGTGGGTGTAATCTGGCCCATTCTTGCTTCCTTGCTTCGTCAGGTCTAAATGGTATGTCAGCTAGATTCCTGGCCGTCTTCCAGGCAGGTTTCCGGGATTTCAGTCTTGCTACGTCGTTTCCATCTGTATCCTGGTGGATGGGAAGTGAGCTGTTCATCATCACCTTAGTCCATAATCTGACCAGGGCATTTTATCGTCTGATGTGAGGAGGTTGAATGTGGCTCAGTACGGGTAACCACTGTACAGGAGTAGGGTGCAGGGTGCCAGATATGATTCTCATTGTGTGGCGTAGCTGGACGTCGACCTGACGAGTATGGGAACTATTCAGCCATACAGCAGAACAGTATTCAGTTGAAGAATATACTAGTGGTAAAGCAGTTGTTCGCAGTGAATTTGCATCTGCACCCCATGATGTTCCAGCTAGTCTTCCCAGAAGGTTGTTACGACTTTTCAGTTTAGCTGCCAGTTTCAGAAGGTGATTGCGAAAGGTTAGAGATCTATCTAATGGCTTTTTGGGGTAGCAATACATCGCAGTGAGTTCGGAGTGTTAATTGTGTTTAATTACACAATTAGTATGAGATTAGCCTAAATCATCATCTAGCATTTATTATGGAAAAAAACGGAAAAAATGATATTTCATACACATTTGGCTCTTAGAAATAATATTCAACACGTTCGGATTGCTTTCTGAAAACTATCCGCAAATTTACTCCAAACATTATCCGCAGCTTATCCGCTATCCGCATAGTCTTGCAAACTATATCCTTACTTACTTATTTACTTACTTACTTACTTACTTACTTACTGGTCGGTGCTGCAGTCCCTGAAGAACCTTGGCCTCCTTTATCACCTGCCTCCATTCATCTCTATCTTCCGCCTTCCTTCTCCAGTTCCTGATTCCCAGACTCCTAAGATCGTCTTCCATGTCATCTATCCACCGTCTCCTGGGTCTTCCTCTTCTCCTCCTTCCATCCGGTCTTTGTATAAACACTTTTTTTGACACTACGCGATTCTGGCATTCTCTGTATGAGTCCTGCCCATCTTATCCTCCCCTGCTTAATTTTCATCACAATATCTGCCTGTCCGAAGAGTTCCTGTAGTTCCGCATTTGTCCTTATTCTCCAACCTTCCTCCTTTCTCACTGGCTCGTCTATTAACCCTCAAGATCTTCCGTTCCCATCTTCGCAGCCAGTCTTCTTCTCTTCTATTGAGAACCCAACCTTCCGATCCATACATAACCACAGGTCTTGGTATTGTAATGTAAATTCTTACTTTAGTATTCCTACTAACATTTCTGGATTTAAACATGCCTTGCAGAGCGTAATAGCATCTATTTATACTTTTAATCCGCACGGCGAAATATTTTGCCGATATCCTCGGAAAAAAAACCGTGGATATCTGCATCCGCGAAAGACTTTAGTTATAACATAAAAAGCCTACCTTATGAATGTACGCAGTAGCCCCTACTGATGTGAACAGCCTTTAGGACAAGTCAATTTAACTCATAACAGATGCTTACGCCTTACTGAACAGATGGTAAGGGATATATTGTCCACAGGAACCCTCCTCCCATTATGATCAGGTCTGCATAAGAGTTTCTTTTCAACTCTACGTGTGCAGTACGTTGAATGTGAGGCCACGACCTGTAAACACTGTTAATTTAAACTGCTAGGCTATCATGCAGCTGCATAATAGAATATGAGCGTCATGACACGAACAAAGTGTATGGTTAAAGGAACTTCTCTTCTCATCACATCACACCCACATCTTTAAGGAAGAGTAAGCAAATCGCTTGACATATGGCAGGCTGCTCCCTCAACTAAACGAGACAAATCGCTGCAATTTAGTTTTATCGTGTCATTGACCTCAGCGTGCACTTTAGCTCGGAGGAGATATAATGTGAGAACAATGATAGACCTAGGTGCTCGGGTGTTGGATGGCATCTAGCAATTCTAGATGCTCATGTCCAGAGATGTACTAAACCAGGTGTTCTCAACCTGCTGCTCGCGAGCACCACGGTGTTCTTTAATAATAATGATAATAATAATAATAATAATAATAATAATAATAATAATAATAACAATCAAAATGATGAGTGCCTTATACTAGACACAGGGTGTCTACAACAAAAATGTCTATCCACATTCACCAAACTTCGTCATTTATTTATTTATTTATTTATTTATTTATCGTAGGGCTTTTAGTACCGGGAGTGTCCAAGGACATGTTCGGCTCGCTAGAGTCTTTAGCTGCTTTCTTCGGGCACCCAGAGGGTGAGCTACACGTTCCGTTCAATTCCAAGTAGTTCCAACTTTCGCTACCAGATGTCAATGATACCTAGTGGTGAACGTTGGAACTTTGATAGAGCGTTCCAACGAAATCCAACCGAAAAATTAGCTCCACACAAGTTAAGTCAGTGGAAGGATCTTTTACATGCCATAAATCTATAACATGTGACCGCCAGCTTTATTTCCCCTCCGAAGGAAGGCGTACTGAAGGAGTTTTAACGCTCTTAAAAAAAAACGACGACTTCGTCATTACAACACGGTTATTGAACCTGCGATGTTTTATGTCAGTGAGACATTGACATTACACACTAAGGGTGAATTGGAAAAAATCCTCTCAGAGGAAAGAAAAATAAGAAGGAAAATATTGGACCAAAGTACACCCCAGAGACACCACAGAGAAATTGTCCAACCTTGCAGCAAACATCAGAAAGACGCGACTAAAATTTTACGGCTACATCAGCAGACTCACACAAACCAGAATCACCAACAAAATTCCTAGATACATACAGCGGCTTACGATTACTACACCCTGGATGATGCAAGTCAAAATTGATCTGTTAAAAGTACAGGTTGACCCAGAAGACGTCATAGACAAAAGCGTCTATCGACACAAAGTATACAAGTGGGAAGTGTTGTCAGAGAGAGCAGCACCTACAGCCCAAAGACCAACGTGGACTGAGGAAACGAAGAGGATCATCCTACTGTATGTATTAATCTCATGTAATTTTTTTCAGGATAAGGGAATAACCCATATCATATGGGTACAATCGTGTTGATCGACTGAAAAGCACCAAATTTTTGAGTGCTTGGGTAGTTGGTATGAGATGACGGTGGTGCTCACAATCTCAAAACGGTTGAGAATGCCGAGGTAGAGAGAGGAGCGTCTTTAAGTGCAAATTCCGATTGTTCTGATTGCATACACGGAGATTTCAGGAAACTTATTTTGTTGTTGTTGTTGTTGTTGATTCGTTTAGGGACTTTGCGACATCATGCTCATGTAGCCCCGCGTACATGCGTGTGTGTATAAATATAATATTTGTATGATAACCTGTGCTAGTGTAATGGCTAGATTACTGTGTGCATTTGCAACTGAGCTAAGGATTTGGGGAAGGAGGTGGCCGTGGACTTATTTTAGGTTCCATCTTGGTATTTGCCTTGAGTAAAACCTCCTATACGTTGGCTGAGAGCCCTTAGATCAGAGCCGATAATTACGAACCTTGACCACAGAAGTGACAGCCAAGAATTAAGAGAAAATTATGGTATCTGAATTCAGTCATAATAATTACAGTTATTGCATTAAAATTGCCTCATTCATGGTGTAGGATTTGCGCGATTTTATCTTGCCTAGGAGGTCCTGGGTTCGATTTTCTACTTCAGAACTGGTGTGAGGACCGGAAAGGGGCACACTCAGCTTTGATTATGATGATGATGATGATGATGATGATGATTATGATTATGATGATGATGATGATGATTATGATGATGATAAGTGTTGTTTATAAGGGGCATAACATCAAGGTGGTTGGCCCTCACTCAGCTTGGTGAGAACAGCTGAGTAGCTGATCCGAAAGACAGTGATCATGGTGAAAGAAAACAAAAGATAATGGCCGAAGCGAAACGTCACGCTGACCACGTGTCACCCCGCACTGTAGAAGCTGAGAAGTGGTCACTTGGTAGCCCAAGGTCTTCGGTGGGTGGTGGAACTACAGGGATTATTTATTTCATGAAATGAATGGGAAGGTGGGTAATTGTTCTTGAATCGTTCAAATATATACAATAACTCACAAATGTATTAGACCCCACCTAAAAACCTTCAATATTTTTTAAATCACTTATATTCCTAGCACAACTTCACCCCCGGACTCTATGAGGGGCCATTCCTCTACCGTTACAAGGACCGTGTCTGGGAGCTGAACACATTTTGTCAGTAGATACAACTGGGGAGGTTAATAGGCCGATATCCTTGGAGACGGCAAAGTTATGTTCTATAGAGAAGGCTCTCACTGTATTATGTCTTTCCAACTCAAAACTCCCCCTTCTAGTAAATGTATTCTATTTTATGATCAACATTGTGATAAATAGGGCTCGGATTTTTAGGTGCTAAAAGTCAGGAAAATATTGACTTTTTATGTATTAAAAAATACCTGAAATATGTGACAAAAAGTAAAAATATTTAATTATAATTTAGTTTATTAATGTGAATATAAACAATATGCAGTAGTCACAAATTCAATTTATTCTATGTCTCACTGACTGCTGAAGCATAACAATACTCAACGAGATACATCTTCAGCATGTCATAGATTTTTGGCATGTTAAAGAACCTTCCACTGATTGCACCTGTGTGAAGCTAAATTGGATAGGTTAAGAATGTAAACAACGCTCTTAGGTTTCTACGTTCGTTGCCAAGAGCCGACTGTGGTGGCGTCTAGTAGCTAAGTTCTGAACTTGGCCTAGTAGTCGTTGATGGTGGCGCTTGGCGGCAAAAGTAGGAACTATTTGAAAAATTCTAAGTTGCAGTACTTAAATTAAAGAACATATAACACACACTAATACAGTCATCACAATTAACACCGGTTATCAGACAGATTCTACACACACCCAAAGTACACGGGGCTACATGACCGCGTTGTCGCAGCCCCTAAACTTAAGAACCAACCAACCAAAAACCATACATCTTCAGGTTGTCCATCACAAACGACCCGACGATTATCGCGAAACACTTACTGTGAAGGCGCGAAACTGCGGCAATATGTTTCTTGCCCTTGAGGTGTTATGTAACTTGAGATCGCTGTTCAGCTTTGATTGTTTTCCCACATGGTTGGCAGAACAGAACCTTTAAATTCTGCAACAGACGATAATTTGTAGATGTTTTTACTTTAGGGATCGTAGAACTGCCTTACACTTCGCAGTGCCAGAAATGAACTGCATGTGAGTGACACTGGTTCCAGGTAGCTGGGGGAGAGGGAGGTCTACCATGTGGTGCAATATAGCTACGAACAAGGAAATCCCCGGCATCCACAGTGAGTGGCATGGGGCGACAAGGTAAGAATAACACAGTTACAAGCTGACATACGCTCTGCATGAAGATTAGATAGCTCACGGGTTCTTCCCCGTTGAAGTAACAGAACAAAAATGCAATAAACTGAAATATCGTAGTCAATTTTGTCAAAACGCATAAAACTAAAATTTCAAGATGAAATTATGAAGACGATTGGCAAAAAATAAAAATAAAAAGAATGTGGTAAACACTATTAACGCGAGGAATCCGCCAAGTGTAACAACCTGATTTCCCATAAACTTCGCTCAGTGAGAGAGGGGTCGAAATAAGCGAACACATGTTTCGGCATGTCCGTAGACACTCTATCGTTTCCGAAAGAAAGACGGTTGAAGTGTATCCGTCGTGCTTTACGCGCCTATTAGCGCGTAACAGATTGAAATGACGCGGAGGCTCAGTGGTCATCGCGAGTTAGCCGCAGCTTTAGAATTTTGCACCCCGTGTTCAAATCCCGATTAATAATGTTATTTCTTTTTAATTTATCTTCTGATGTCCATTGACGATTCCTACACGAATGTTTCTTATCAAGGTGCCAGTAAAATTATACATCACAGGGTTGATAGAAGTGGGTGATTTCACTGTGACAACCTAGCGCAGTCGTCTTTTGCACCTTCCGCCACACAATGCACCGGCGCATACACCCTGAGAGGCCCTGATTTTAGAAATACGCATGCAAGACATTTCTATTTTATGAAAGGAACGTTTGAAAATTAGATCAACACCTGCATTCATTGCATTAATATACTTTATTTACCTTCACTGCGATAGGATAAATAGGCACTAAAAGCGCTTTCCATAATAGAAGGTAACTACTCTAAATAAGACCATATTATGGCGTCGTAGAACCAAAACGTAGAATCATGGATATATATTTTACTCGTATAACATAAGTATAGCGCAGGCTTCATGGAGTGGGATCAGCGTGCTTGCACTGCTGCCATCGTAACTGGTTGTCGGACATTTGTCAGCACTAAACTTCCACCGCTAACGTGTCCACGCTAATTCCAGGTAGACCCCCCAGCCTTTCAAAACATATCCGTGTGAAAATTATATTCCAGAATGTTTCATATTTACCATATATTACGACACAACAGTTTTTTGTCAAGGACCATTCGCTTCAAAATTTCCATTGGAGCAAGAAGATACATACAGTAGCCTACATATACTGAACCCGAGGGTGTTATGCTGACTGATATCGAACGTGGATCTCAGAGACTGTGATCTCAGTATAAAGGTTCCACCAGGGAACGAACCCGAGGTCTGCGGAGGGAGTTTCATGGTAAAAACCCCTAGAGAAAAGTGTATATTTAATCACTGGTGTGATTCCAGTTGATAATGACATTATTTATTAAAATAATGCAGGAAATTGAGCGAAATACAGCATTATTAGACTACTTGAAGTAGGCTATACTGGACTTGGAGCACGGAAAGTGCAGAGTTTGACGTTTAACTAATTGGCCCAGAATTGTGGGAGGTGCAGCATGGAGCCACGTCCATCTTGCTGACCTCGTTATGTCGTCTGGAGGAGGTTGGGGGCCTGAGTAATGACCCAGTTCTTCCCCGACTGAGAATGGATGTAAGAATGGGGTGGGAAGATCCCAAGGAAAATCATTGATTACTCATGATTGGAGTAACACAATGACGTGAGAGTGGCACACAGATGAATCTTTAGCCAGGAGGCTAATTTTAGAGCCTTTAATCTGCGAAATTGACGCATATTTAATGAAGTGCGGAAGAACAGAGACTATGGTTGTTCGCGGCTTGGTTTAAACGAGGTTGCCAGGGATTCCCAGTAAGATAGCGTCCCCACGCTATGGAGAAAGGAATTAATATTAATTAATTGGCCGAGCGATTCTTCAGCACGCAGACAGTTCTGGGATCAGTGAAGGAAAATGAACCCGATGAGCATGGTTTCGAGACCAGAATAGTGCTGAGAGAGGAGTCGAGATAGCGCGGGAAAATTCAGCTCTACTTTTCGTGGGAATCCAATATAAGGGAGTCGACCCTAGGCAGAGCCCAGTAGCACGTCAGTTTTTAGCCCAGTCTTAACCCAGTCGCACGCCAGTGTTGCAGCCAGTCTTAACGCAGTTTACACAGTTGGACATAGTTTGTCACCGAGGGTCGCAAACAGTCGTCGCTACACAGTTTTTGTAAACAGTACGAACAATGGTGTGTTCACTTAGGGAGCAACGTGTGAGATAAGTTGCAGAACTATTGTAAATAATAATCTATGTAAAGTTATGCACAGTGTTAAGCGCAATGTATAAAATATTGACTGATCGTACATGTCTAATTACGATGGAATGCGCTAAAAGAAACCTTACGAAGCATTTGGTAATGTCTTTGAATACCAAATAATAACGCTCAGGACGGAAGTTAGCATATTTATGCGAATCAGGAAGCTTACCGTAGGAGTATGGATAAACTGTTGGTGAATTCCGAGGGCAAGCGAACCAGACTTTCAATCAGGAGTTGGTAGGAGCGCGGGAGATGCCGTCGACACCTGCATTTTGGATATCTTTGCTAGGGAATTTCAACCAAGGAAAAGTGTACCGAGTGCCGTGTGTTATGTAAATTATATGTGAAATGTCTTTTAAATTAATAGTTTAATAAGTGTTTTAAAGTGTCATGTGTGTTGGAAGCAATAGCTTCTTTATAGAAATGCAAAGTGTCGTGTGGTTAACGAAAAATATGTGTCAGAAAATGTGTGTATTCAAGATGAAAATGTCGCACTAAAATCTGCATATGGCAGGCGACCAGGAAGGATATGAGTGGTTGGAACCACCGTGACGAGCCTTAAGATATGTGAGTACCCCACAAATTATGTTTAAGTAGAGGTATAGGCCACTGCATGTAGTGTGATTTCAGAATTATAAAGATGCCAGTAAGAATCAGAGTAGGAGATAGACTCTCCAAGTTTACTCATTATTGTGTTGATTTTAATAGATTTGAGATGTTATTTTGCATCAGTGAGTGGATTAAACATTACCACTATTAATTAAAAATGGCAAATCAGTTATGTAAATGTCACGGACATGGTTGTTCGATTTGTAAGATGGAGTTGTGTCGGATTTTGGTAGTTTATGTCAGTGAGAATAATAATAATAATAATAATAATAATAATGAATATAAAGGTATGAATGAATGCATCAGGCAAAATGTTGTAAACAAGAAATATTTACGCTAAAGGGCAAGACTTATCGATCTAAGCAGTAAGATTATACAGTAAGATTACGTTACGGGATTAAGAAAAGAGTTTGATATCAGAATATTGTATTAATGGGAATATAATTGTGCCAGGAAATGGAAGGGCTTTTGGTGAATTGAATTTGCAGCTTATGTGAAAAGCTTATAGAGCAATTGATAGATTTCTCTTGGTAATTATAGGACGCAGATCATAGCATTAGGAGGGACCAGGGTATCTATTCTTCGTATGAAATCTCGTATGCCGTGGGCGTAATGAGAGATGTACTTTGTGTCAAAGCGTATATAGTGATATTGACCCTAGCTCTGATGATGGATATGGAATGTTCCGGGTTTGAATCCCGTGATAGATGGGAGGAAAACAATGGACACCTCTGCACACTATCTGAATCCCCGAGGACTATTTGTTGAGTGATTCGGCTCGTTGAAGCGAATCCCAGACGGCAGCATGGGCTGGCCGCAATATTTATTAAAGATACCGGTTACCTAATGGACTAATGTGTTATGAATCTCGTGCCTTCATGTTGAAATGAGCCCATTTTGGAGCCAATTATTATTATCCTCAGTGCAGGAGTAAATGTGAAAGCTCATCCAGAACCTATTTGCATAATAATCCGTTTAAATCCATTGAGAGATGTGTGTCACTGGGACCACAGTGTTTGTCTTGTAAAATCTTTTACTGCTTGGGGAGAAAGAAGTCAGACAGGAAACGAGGGGGAGGTAATGTAGGACCTCACTCCACTTCTATTGTGTATCGGCCGCTCGGGAAGAGGGTCTGAACGGTCAAGCGAACCGTGAAAGCGAGTTTGAAAGGAACAGGGTTTAGACCCTGTTAATGACATGAAATGAAATATTGTTATATTGAGTAATAAAGTCATGTGGTTTAAGAACACATTGATAATTATAGATTACCCTGATGGTTCATGATTTTAGCTATCTAACGAATGGTTAGACGTTGCATTTGTACTGTCACTGACATCTTTTTCTGAAGTGGGTTGCCAGATGCCACAGGCTACGCGCGAAAAGGTAGTTTAATAGTACCGTCCGACACAGCGTTAACTAATGTTTTTAATATGAAATCACACACGGCATGCAGTGGAACTATATAAATAGAGGAAGTGTAGGGGTAGCTTACATAATTATGGAGTTGTACGTAGACTGCTGTGCAACACTAGAATAGGCTAATGCATGTAAAGCATTTGGTGGGAAGAGAAAGATCAAAACACACACACGATACACATTATTGTCAAATTAAGACAAGGTTTAAGGAATAATTAATTTTGTAGAAGTAATGAAGTCACATTGGATGACAGAAGAATTAAAGTACAGTTTGTTCTGAAGTTGTATGTGCATCAGCGCACTAGAGTACTTTGTAAAGTTCACATAAGGGTAAAGGTTTGTGTTATAATATGATTTTATTATGATAATATTATGTTCATATTTGTGGATTGTGGAAATAATTTTTGTTTGTTTATTTTTGTGGTTGTGGGATTTGTTTTGTTTGTGTGAAGCCATGAAGTTTTTTTACTGAATTAAAGTTTTAGAATAGAGTTGTGCCTTATCATTGTAGAGTTGATACCTTGTAGCCTCAAATCCAAAATATGCAACTGCTACATGGAAGAACGGTACACGCCCGAGCCCTGATGCTAGCTGGAGGCAGAAGCATATTTTCCATCGAGATTACTCGCATGGGTACATGGAAATTGATGTCTTGTACAATGATTTGAGCTATAGGTACAACTGAAGTCGGTCTAGATCTAATGCACACAACTCTATTAAAGTAACAATTAACATGAAGTAGGGAATGACCGCACCTAATCTCTAGCTAAGCTCCGATACGAACAATATAAATTTTGATAGATTCCTCTTTAATTTATCATGGCCCAAGCAACGTGGAGCGGTATTAACTCATTATGGAACCGCCTACGTTAGTGCAATATGAGCGATCTTGGCATTACACGAACCGGTCATTGCATTTATTTATCATGTCGACCGTGTGTGGGCAAAGCATGAGCATCATCTCATTTTTATTTATCATGGCGCCCAGAGTTCGTAGAGCTTATGGGATTTAGGGAAAACCCATAGATTTTGTATGGTATTTCATGGGGAAAACCATAGTAATTGTTTTTTTTTGCCTCAAACTGTGTTTGAGTGATTTTTGAGTTCAGTAGGCTTTTGATGTAACGCGGAATCTCTCTATTGAGAAGAGGATTACCCAAGGGTACGAGCGCTACATACCAGATCCACAATTTATCATAATATTGACAGGTTTTGTACGACTTTACAATATGTGTACAGTGTTTGATGTTTCTCTTCAAAACGTATCCACACATATTTCCAGGAAGCCTGCCTGCATCTCACAGTATATTATTGTAGAAATGTCAGGTACAGAAGAGATTGTGCAGTTGATTGCAGGCTTAAGACAGCATTTTGACGCTGTTAACGGGCAAAATAAGCTGGAAGCTAAGGCTTTCCAGGAGGGAATAAACGCTCGTTTAGATGATAATCAGAGTGAATTGAATAATCGGTTAGATGCCAATCAGGAGGCAATTAGTGCAAATCAAGTTGCAATGAATGCCAATCAGGTTGAAATAAACAACCGATTGGATGCAAATAAGGTTGAATTAAATGATAAGTTAGGTCAAATGCAAGAGGTAATTAAGACCGAAGTAACAGAAACTGTTGTAAGCATTGTATCAGAAATTCAGGTTAAAACAGATAAACCTTTCGAGGCTATAGAAGCCAAGCTCGAAAGTAACTTACAAGCGTGTAAGCGTGCTCAGGATGAAACCAACAGTAGGTTAGATGCGCTGTCTAATGACATTAAGGATATTCAAATCCAAAATGAGGCGAATCTCGAACGCCAAGCGAAACAATTTTCAGAATTTACGAGAACGGTAGATCAGAGGTTAGAAGAGAACGACTCTAAATGGGACCAGAAATTGAAAAGCTATGCTAGAACAATTAACGGTGACCTCAAGAAACAGGATCAGAACATATTAGATCAATGTCAGGAAATAAGCGAGATTAAGGCTATCGCTAATGAAAGTAAAGAGCTAGTAAGCAACGTGAAAGGTCAGATGGGCAAAGTTCATCAAGAACTGGACCAAGTTCAAAGCGACATTGTTATAGTTAACAAAAGGCAAGAGGAGAATAGAGGTGAGATCATAAAGGTCCGGAATGAATTGTCGAAAGTCAATGGACACATTCAAGAGGAAATTAAAGGGCTGAGAGAAGAACTCGAAATAAGAGAAGGCCAGAAGACAGAGGCAAGCGACAAGACCCTTGCTCAAATTAAGGAAGATGTAGAGGATGAAATCTCCCATATCAAACAAAGTCTGAAAGAAGACAAGAAGAAAATATTTCAAGTAGCTGAGGAAAATCGAGATAGACTTTCCAGAATCGAGAAGGAGGTAATTACTCGACTTGAAAGAGCGGAGATGCGCCACAATCAAATGGAGACTAGGATAATCGCACAGGAGGAAACCCTTATGAAGAGTCCTAAGTCAAGTGAAGGCAGCATGCAAGATATGAGGAAAACAAGGTGGGCAGACTTAGAAACCCAACCTATAATCAGGAATGCTACAGGCCCAGGCGAAAGTCCTTATATGACGCCAGGTGCAACAAATGCAGCATCAACGCCACATGAAAATGCTACGCACACCCAGGTGATAAACATAATCAGGGCAAGCGAAGAAAAACCAAGGAAGTTCTCAGGTAGCAACTGTAATATGACACCAAAATATTGGTTGAAGGAAGTGTCTGAATATCTGAATGATGCGCGGATACCGCAAGAGCGAAGGCTACGAGCCATTGAGAAACTAACAGAGGGAGAATGCGCATTCTGGTTTCTCAGTTTCCGGTATACTTTCGATACTGTTGAGGAGTTTCGAGAGGCAATCTTGAAACGGTTCTGGGATTCAACCACACAGCAAAATTTGAGACTGGATTTGTATTCCAAAAGATACAGTACCAGCAACCCAACGAAGTACGCGGAGTTTTTCATATCTCAGATGTGTCGTTTCAAAGAACTGGATCAAAAACCGAGCGAGCTGGAATTATGTATTGCTATCGCCAAGCAGCTTCCATACGAGATCCAAAGACTGCTAATCTCGGCTAATGCGAGAACGGCTATAGAAATGGAGGCAGTTCTTAGACAACTGGACCTCACAACAGCAAATACGATGCGTCAGAGTCGAACCGTGGAACAGGTACACGTGACCAACACGCAGACTGACCAACATCAAGCTCCAAGGAACAATAAAGCTACGAGCACTGAAACACTAGATTCCAACGGACGTCAATGGGAACAGGAACCCAGAAGATGGCAGCCAAAGTACAAAGGGAATGCTAGTAGAGGAGGAAGAGGCCGAAATTCGTGGAGTAAGCAGAATACCAGGGGTAGACCGTACCAAAACAATGGAGGTAACAATGGCCAAGAAGGCAACAATAGAAATTGGAGACCCCAAGAAAGAAGAAGGAACTTCGATGACGAGGTAGAGGAACGATATCGTTGCGATACCTCGAGGAAAGGGGAGATGAGCCCCAGAAACAACAAGTCCGCTGGCAAGAGGCTATGCAGAACAGGACATCGCCAGACAGATATGGAGATGGAGCTAAGAGTTTGGAGCTACAGCGCAGCGAACAGGAGAGAAGAAACTCCATGGGGACGGGCGCTGAAGAAAAAACAACCGCCAAAATTAGAAGAGTTCAAGACTGATGGATGGAAGTCTGTTAACATCATCAATTGGATAGCCAAACCAGAAGAGCTAATCGAGGATACAGGAGGATCACAGGTCATGGTCAAGAGAGAATTGCCTATTATAATTGTAAGAGTGGCAGGATTGAAAATAAGAAGTCTGTTAGACACCGGTTCTACAGTGAGCCTTATGACACAAGCTTTATTTAATGAAATAGCCCAGAGAGAGAATGTTTTGAAAGTACCGATCTCTAGTGTAAAAATAAAAGGGGTAATTCCAGACAGAACGATGATATGTAAATATCAGGTATTCCTAGATTTACAGATAGGAGGCTCTATTTTCTCACAGAGTTTTCTATTAGTAAACAAACTGCCTTATAACCTACTTATTGGGGCAGAATTTATAAGGGAATACAGAGTGATAATAGACCTAGCACAGGACAGGGTTATGTTCCATGTGAATGAGGAAGCCGAAGGCTTGGAGGTCGCACTCAATGAGATTGAACCAGGGTCAGATGAACAAGTATGGCATACATACAGAGACGTGGCTGGAGAAGAAGTGTTAGCTATGGAACAGTTAGAAGAAGAACTGAAAACACTAGCCACAGACCTGGAGAAAGATTTGGAACCCGAATTGGAAGAATATATTTCGGAAAAGCTAGAAGAAGCGAAAATTGGGCTAATAGAGAAGGAAAATTTAAAGCGGTTATTACGGGAACAGAAGGAAGTCTTTGATTCGAGACCTGGTCGTATAAAGAACTTCACTTATGCTTTCCAAGTCAGTGATTGGACACCATTTAGGCAGAAACCCTACCCTATTGCTGAAAAGCATTATGCTAAAGTGAAAGAGGCAATTCATGAGATGTTGGAGGCCGGTGTTATTGAGAAGACACCTACGCCTTATGTAAGTCCATTGGTAATCGTACCGAAGACAGACGGGACTGTTAGAGTATGTCTGGACCTGAGATATTTAAATTTGAAGGTTATTCCGGAGTTTGACCAAGTGCCACCTATGAAAGAGATCCTCAGGAAGTTCAAAGGGAAGACTGTATTCACAAACTTGGACATCACTTCCAGTTTCCACCATCTTGAATTAGAGAAGAAAACTAGTCTGTTGACAGGATTCATGTTTGATCAACACACATATACGTTTTTAAGGCTACCTTTTGGGTTGAAAACAGCTGGTTCAGCCCTGATAAGAGCGTTAGATCGCAATCTATCAGATGATGTGAAAGAGAGAACCATCAGATATGTATACGACATTCTACTCACGTCAGAATCTCTGGAGGAGCACATGAGAGACCTGAAGAAGTTGCTAGATGACCTTCGAGAAGCTAACTTCATGGTTAATATCAAGAAATCGCACTTCTGTCAGAGGGAAGTTAAATTCCTAGGGCATGTTATTGATGCAAATGGAGTCAAGCCTAATCCAGATAAATTGGAGGTAATTCGAAATTTCCCTCGACCCACGAAGGTTAAGCACGTCCGACAGTATTTGGGAGTAATTGGATTCTTTTCGAACCACTGCCCAAATTATACTACGACAGTAGCACCCCTCCAGGACCTATTGAAGAAAGGCGGCAGATGGAATTGGACGGAGCAATGTCAGGAAGCATTCGTGAGGTCAAAACAAATGCTTTTGGAATACGTGAAACTGGGATACCCGGATTATACCCAGAAGTTCATCATACAGACGGATGCATCACTCATTGGGATTGGAGCGATGCTATTCCAGGAAAATGTTGACCAGCCTGAAAAGAAAGTTTTTATTGCCTTTATAAGTAGGAGGCTGAAAGCCCATGAGAAAAACTACACGATTACAGAGATAGAGTTGCTCGCAATTTTGTACGCGTTGCAATCATGGCATAAACTCGTGTATGGCTTTCAAATAGTCCTCAGAACAGACCATAAAGCTTTAACATTTTTGTTAAAGACAGACTTGTCTAGCCAGAGATTGACAAGATGGTCCCTGTATATTCAGCAATTCAATGTGGAAATAGAATACTGTCCAGGGAAAGAAAATGTAATACCGGACATATTAAGCCGTTACCCTAGAGAAGAGGAAGCGCTAGCTGTCCAGATTGAGAATCGAGATCAGAAGACGTTGGATGATTTGAGGAATCTTACCAACCTACAACGCGAAGACCCGTGGTTGAAGATGATGATCGATTACTTCGAGGGACGTTTAGCAAGGGGAACTGCAATATACAGAGAGGCAGAGGCATTGGCAACAGATTATGTATGGTATAATCAGATACTGCACAAGTGGGATGAGTAAGAAAAAGCCCGTTCGAGGTGGTTAGAGACCTTCAAAACAATGCATACAGGATAAAGCATTTAGAAACTGGAAACGAGGTCATTATGAATGCAGCCAATTTAAAGTTTATTATTCGCCAGAAGAATTCGACGAACAAGAAGAAGTATTAACAGCGCACACCCAACTGAACGTGGATAGCGAAGTCAGCCAGGCAGTCAGACCTGAACGTTCACTGAGCGAGACGGAACGAGAAGCAGACAGCTTGCCCAGTGTAAGGGACGAACAACAAGAATGCCAGTGTCTGCGAGAATTCTACAAATAAATGGTTGAAGCGGCGAGGGAGGCCGAGGCCATAAATGCAGCCCTCCGTCGAGAGAATAAACAGCTTAGAGAGAGCGCAGTGTGGAAGGGGGAACTGAACTAACCTACTCGCAGCCAGACGAGGTGAAGGACCCCAGACGTAAACACAGACAGTGGTAGACAGTCAGCTGGTTACTTACAGAAAATCACTTGCAATTGATTTCTAAAAGTTTTGCAAGGGGAATCTGAACCCGAGGGTGTTATGCTGACTGATATCGAACGTGGATCTCAGAGACTGTGATCTCAGTATAAAGGTTCCACCAGGGAACGAACCCGAGGTCTGCGGAGGGAGTTTCATGGTAAAAACCCCTAGAGAAAAGTGTATATTTAATCACTGGTGTGATTCCAGTTGATAATGACATTATTTATTAAAATAATGCAGGTAATTGAGCGAAATACAGCATTATTAGACTACTTGAAGTAGGCTATACTGGACTTGGAGCACGGAAAGTGCAGAGTTTGACGTTTAACTAATTGGTCCAGAATTGTGGGAGGTGCAGCATGGAGCCACGTCCATCTTGCTGACCTCGTTATGTCGTCTGGAGGTGGTTGGGGGCCTGAGTAATGACCCAGTTTTTCCCCGACTGAGAATGGATGTAAGAATGGGGTGGGAAGATCCCAAGGAAAATCATTGATTACTCATGATTGGAGTAACACAATGACGTGAGAGTGGCACACAGATGAATCTTTAGCCAGGAGGATAATTTTAGAGCCTTTAATCTGCGAAATTGACGCATATTTAATGAAGTGCGGAAGAACAGAGACTATGGTTGTTCGCGGCTTGGTTTAAACGAGGTTGCCAGGGATTCCCAGTAAGATAGCGTCCCCGCGCTATGGAGAAAGGAATTAATATTAATTAATTGGCCGAGCGATTCTTCAGCACGCAGACAGTTCTGGGATCAGTGAAGAAAAATGAACCCGATGAGCATGGTTTCGAGACCAGAATCGTGCTGAGAGAGGAGTCGAGATAGCGCGGGAAAATTCAGCTCTACTTTTCGTGGGAATCCAATATAAGGGAGTCGACCCTTGGCAGAGCCCAGTAGCACGTCAGTCTTTAGCCCAGTCTTAACCCAGTCGCACGCCAGTGTTGCAGCCAGTCTTAACGCAGTTTACACAGTTGGACATAGTTTGTCACCGAGAGTCGCAAACAGTCGTCGTTACACAGTTTTTGTAAACAGTACGAACAATGGTGTGTTCACTTAGGAAGCAACGTGTGAGATAAGTTGCAGAACTATTGTAAATAATAATCTATGTAAAGTTATGCACAGTGTTAAGCGCAATGTATAAAATATTGACTGATCGTACATGTCTAATTACGATGGAATGCGCTAAAAGAAACCTTACGAAGCATTTGGTAATGTCTTTGAATACCAAATAATAACGCTCAGGACGGAAGTTAGCATATTTATGCGAATCAGGAAGCTTACCGTAGGAGTATGGATAAACTGTTGGTGAATTCCGAGGGCAAGTGAACCAGACTTTCAATCAGGAGTTGGTAGGAGCGCGGGAGATGCCGTCGACACCTGCATTTTGGATATCTTTGTTAGGGAATTTCAACCAAGGAAAAGTGTACGGAGTGACGTGTGTTATGTAAATTATACGTGAAATGTCTTTTAAATTAATAGTTTAATAAGTGTTTTAAAGTGTCATGTGTGTTGGAAGCAATAGCTTCTTTATAGAAATGCAAAGTGTCGTGTGGTTAACGAAAAATATGTGTCAGAAAATGTGTGTATTCAAGATGAAAATGTCGCACTAAAATCTGCATATGGCAGGCGACCAGGAAGGATATGAGTGGTTGGAACCACCGTGACGAGCCTTAAGATATGTGAGTACCCCACAAATTATGTTTAAGTAGAGGTATAGGCCACTGCATGTAGTGTGATTTCAGAATTATAAAGATGCCAGTAAGAATAAGAGTAGGAGATAGACTCTCCAAGTTTACTCATTATTGTGTTGATTTTAATAGATTTGAGATGTTATTTTGCATCAGTGAGTGGATTAATCGTTACCACTATTAATTACAAATGGCAAATCAGTTATGTAAATGTCACGGACATGGTTGTTCGATTTGTAAGATGAAGTTGTGTCGGATTTTGGTAGTTTATGTCAGTGAGAATAATAATAATAATAATAATAATAATAATGAATATAAAGGTATGAATGAATGCATCAGGCAAAATGTTGTAAACAAGAAATATTTACGCTAAAGGGCAAGACTTATCGATCTAAGCAGTAAGATTATACAGTAAGATTACGTTACGGGATTAAGAAAAGAGTTTGATATCAGAATATTGTATTAATGGGAATATAATTGTGCCAGGAAATGGAAGGGCTTTTGGTGAATTGAATTTGCAGCTTATGTGAAAAGCTTATAGAGCAATTGATAGATTTCTCTTGGTAATTATAGGACGCAGATCATAGCATTAGGAGGGACCAGGGTATCTATTCTTCGTATGAAATCTCGTATGCCGTGGGCGTAATGAGAGATGTACTTTGTGTCAAAGCGTATATAGTGATATTGACCCTAGCTCTGATGATGGATATGGAATGTTCCGGGTTTGAATCCCGTGATAGATGGGAGGAAAACAATGGACACCTCTGCACACTATCTGAATCCCCGAGAACTATTTGTTGAGTGATTCGGCTCGTTGAAGCGAATCCCAGACGGCAGCATGGGCTGGCCGCAATATTTATTAAAGATACCGGTTACCTAATGGACTAATGTGTTATGAATCTCGTGCCTTCATGTTGAAATGAGCCCATTTTGGAGCCAATTATTATTATCCTCAGTGCAGGAGTAAATGTGAAAGCTCATCCAGAAACTATTTGCATAATATTCCGTTTAAATCCATTGAGAGATGTGTGTCACTGGGACCACAGTGTTTGTCTTGTAAAATATTTTACTGCTTGGGGAGAAAGAAGTCAGACAGGAAACGAGGGGGAGGTAATGTAGGACCTCACTCCACTTCTATTGTGTATCGGCCACTCGGGAAGAGGGTCTGAACGGTCAAGCGAACCGTGAAAGCGAGTTTGAAAGGAACAGGTTTTAGACCCTGTTAATGACATGAAATGAAATATTGTTATATTGAGTAATAAAGTCATGTGGTTTAAGAACACATTGATAATTATAGATTACCCTGATGGTTCATGATTTTAGCTATCTAACGAATGGTTAGACGTTGCATTTGTACTGTCACTGATATCTTTTTCTGAAGTGGGTTACCAGATGCCACAGGCTACGCGCTAAAAGGTAGTTTAATAGTTCCGTCCGACACAGCGTTAACTAATGTTTTTAATATGAAATCACACACGGCATGCAGTGGAACTATATAAATAGAGGAAGTGTAGGGGTAGCTTACATAATTATGGAGTTGTACGTAGACTGCTGTGCAACACTAGAATAGGCTAATGCATGTAAAGCATTTGGTGGGAAGAGAAAGTTCAAAACACACACACGATACACATTATTGTCAAATTAAGACAAGGTTTAAGGAATAATTAATTTTGTAGAAGTAATGAAGTCACATTGGATGACAGAAGAATTAAAGTACAGTTTGTTCTGAAGTTGTAGGTGCATCAGCGCACTAGAGTACTTTGTAAAGTTCACATAAGGGTAAAGGTTTGTGTTATAATATGATTTTATTATGATAATATTATGTTCATATTTGTGGATTGTGGAAATAATTTTTGTTTGTTTATTTTTGTGGTTGTGGGATTTGTTTTGTTTGTGTGAAGCCATGAAGTTTTTTTACTGAATTAAAGTTTTAGAATAGAGTTGTGCCTTATCATTGTAGAGTTGATACCTTTTAGCCTCAAATCCAAAATATGCAACTGCTACATGGGAGAACGGTACACGCCCGACCTCTGATGCTAGCTGGAGGCAGAAGCATATTTTCCATCGAGATTACTCGCATGGGTACAATACCAACCTATGATCCACTACGCAAAGAGTCTTTATTCATCTTATAGAAATCACACCCATGACCAACCATCCCAAGATATATTTTTAAGAAAAAAATTAGTTTCTTTCATAGTATTATACAAACTCCAACTACTTAAATATAACATCATTTTCACAACATTATTTTATATTATAATTATTTTAAAGCCAATGTTTGATACAAATCTGTTATTTTATTTATTTTGATATATTTTTTATTAATTTTTCCGAAAAAATCCAAGTATAATATTATTTCAAAACATTGCTCACAATTGCAATAGTTTTTTTTAAACCATTACTGAAGAAGGCCGTCATCTGGGCGAAACTGGTATAATTAATCCATGTATATTAATTCAATTTATTGACATACAACGGGGTAACAAAATTATTAAACACCTATTGGTATTTCATTTAGATTAAACCTCAACAAGGAAGATCATCAATATATTTATGTTCGACCCTGGCGAAATGTGAATATTATATGTCAGAAAACTGTACTATAATGAGGCTCATTTTAGTACAAGTTTTCATTATGATACAGTTTCTCCCACCAATCAGAGCTCAAGGAACAGTTGTGTGACCAATTAGGTGAGGATAGCATCGCACCTGCGCTCACTTCCATGGACCCCTATTTTAAATTTCACTGCGTGGCGAGTGTCATAGTGAGGTATATCAGGAGGCCATGGTCAAATACAAGGTTTTCTGTGCGTACCATACGCTCTGTTCAGTACATAAAACTGGTGAAATCTCGACAGATATTTATGAATTATGTTCGAACATAAAATAGTTATAATCATCGTCGAACATAAACAGTCGTATGCAACTCGCCTATAATGGTAATTAAGACACTCATATGGAAATTATAAAACTCACTACGCTCGTTTTATAAACATAGTCGTGTCTTAATTAGTGCCATTATAGGCTCGTTGCATAATATACCATTAATTTCATATCACTACGTTAAAATTATGCCACAATGTTTCATATTTACAGTACTTAAAAGGCTATTGTTTCATTCACATCCAAGCCTCGCTTACGAGAAGCAACAAGTTGAGTCTGGACCTGCCCCAATTACCAGGCAATAACTGTTGTCTACTGGAGGGAAGTTCCTTGCTATGTGGACTAATTACACACAGAGGTCACTCTCATTTAATGCTGTCTGACGTCACTCCCATGTCTTGTGTCTCCTCTGTCACCATGCAACTGCATTCTCTGCCACCAGAACTAGGAGTTGGATTCTCTTCTCTGCTGTAGGATGGAACAGGCCGCGAAAGCAGACATCATCAACTAACAAGGTCCTACCTAGAGACTCAGGAAATCCTAGACAGTTACAGAGGTATGCGTAGTATTAGACTCAAATACAGAATTTACAGTAAATCTTTCATATTTTATAGTTCCAAATCATTTTACTGACCAGCTATTGACATATCTTATTACCCTCTTAGTAATGTTTCCTTCCCTATAGACTTACAACTTTCCCCATGAGGAATTGCATCTACAATTTTTGAAATTATGTATTCTGAGGGACACTAGATTTGAGTCCCTTTTCTCGTTTTTCAATTTCATTGGGGTGTATCCTCTCAATCCATGGTCCACGAACCTTTCAATAGTTCAAGAGCAGACCATCCGTAAAATAAATCTTCAAATCCCTCTGCTCTAACTTCACGCAAAGAGAAAATTAACCCAAAAAAAAACATGTATCATTCTGCATCAGCAAGCCCCTCTTGTAGTGGAAATTCTAAAATATAATTTTACTGTGAGTTTCTTAAAGGAAAATGTCATTAAGATTCTTGGTTGAAAATGAAAATCCACAGCCTGCTTCCAGTCTCCGACCGGGTCAGGAATGGAATGAATGAAGCCCCTATCTAGCGGTGAGGATATGAACTGTGCCGGCTGCCGAGGCCTGACGCACTCCTCTGGGGCAATGATTAAATGAATGACAGATGAAATGAAATGATAGTGGAGAGTGTTGCTGGAATGAAATTTTTGACTGGGAAAACCGGAGTACCCGGAGAAAAACCTGTCTGCCTCCGTTTTGTCCAGCACAGATCTCACATGGAGTGACCGGGATTTGAACCACGGACCCAGCGGTGAGAGGCCGGCGTGCTGCCGCCTAAGCCACGGAGGCTTCAAGATTCTTGGTTAAATATTTAAAATAGTTTCAGCGCCTTGGAAACATATTTATTGCATTATGTCGTGAAAAGTAAAAAATGAAATGTTGGAAATTTGGAATCTGGTCTAATAAATAATTTGCAAACCTCTGTAACCGAATAAAACCCCATTATGGTGATTTAGAAATAAAACTTTTATTTTGTATTTATTTAACACACTCTGACTTACGAAAGTAGAGGAGCAGGTGTAGAAATGAAATAGATAAATACCTACGACCCCATCAAACTCTAACAACATTCTTGGTCACAAGGAGCCTAATTTCATCTACATTAAAATATCTCAAGTTGCAGAAAAATAACATTCTAATGCCAAAGGTGAAGCATTACACATGTAGACGACGAGAAACTTCACATGCTTTCTACCCAGGTACAGGTCAAGAGGATGCAAGAGGTATTTTGCCACCCCATGACGGTTGACGATCACTAAGAAAGAACGATGGAACGAACAAAATCTACAAATACACCTTAAAATAATAAACAATTTCTGTACGTAAACATATAATCAAAGGTTGGTTGGTTCCTCAGTTTAGGGACTGCGACAACGCGGTCATGTAGCCCCGTGTACTTGGGGTGTGTAGAATCGGTCTGATTATTAAAGAACACCATGGTGCTCACGACCAGCAGGTTGAAACACCTGGTTTAGTACCGGTCTGATAACCGGTGTTAATATTGTGATGACTGTATTAATGTGTATTTCTGTTTCTTAATTCAAGGACTGCAGACTTTGAAATTTTCAAGTAGTCCCTACTTTTGCCGCCAAACGCCACCGTCAACAACTACTAGTTCAGAACTTGGTTACTAGACGCAGACGAAAGTAGGAACCTGAGCGTTGTTTACATTTTTTACGTGATTTACCTTCACACAGGTGCAATTAGTGGAAGGTTCTTTAACATGCCATAAATCTATGACATGGGACCGCCGGCTATACTTCCCCTCCGACGGAAGGCATACTGAGGGATTTTGAACGCTCTTAATAAATCCGACGACTTCGGCTGGGTTTGAACCCGCGATCATGGGCATAGAAGCTCAGCATGCTACCAACTACGCC
The DNA here is from genome assembly GCA_946902985.2 of Meconema thalassinum. Taxonomy (NCBI): domain Eukaryota; kingdom Metazoa; phylum Arthropoda; class Insecta; order Orthoptera; family Tettigoniidae; genus Meconema; species Meconema thalassinum. Next base: position 146,525,127 of record OX336390.1, on the reverse strand, counting down.
ACCGAAGCCGCCTAATTAAAGGTTAAAGGCTATTAAATATGATAATAATAATTAATCAAGTATATAAATGCAAGTAGCCCTACCTAGGAAAAGTAATTCATCCTTCATGATTAAATCGTGAGGAAAACAGAGAATTTCAAAATTACAGATCGCCTATAGAATCCCCTGGAACAGATAGGCCTGTAACAAAAAATTAATATCGAAGAAGGCAAAATTAAAGCATTACACCACAGTAATCTGAGCCTCCGTGGCTTAGGCGGGAGCACGCCGGCATATCACCGCTGGGCCCGTGGTTCAAATCCCGGTCACTCCATGTGAGATTTGTGCTGGACAAAACGGAGGCAGACAGGTTTTCCTCCGGGTACTCCAGTTTTCCCTGTCAGAAATTTCATTCCAGCAATTATTATTTATCGTATGATGATAAAGAGTTAAAATAAATGTTCATACACTAGGCCTACATATAGAGTTATATAGGCCTATACAGTTATATACATAGTCATAAACACAAGTTCTTGATGTAAACTTCTAAATCCAGGCCATCAATCCACTGAAGTGCCCCAGAAGATGCATGCTGAATGTCACCTACTGATCCTTGGAACGCTCGTTGCGGACATTCACAAACAATATGTTTGATGGTTTGCAGGTTAGCTCCACAATCGCAGTTAGCAGAAGTAACCCAACCCCATTTGTGAAGCAGGAATCCACATTTGCCTTGTCCTGTACGGATGCGGTTAATGATTCTCCATTGGCGTCGGGGGAGTTTGAAACCTTCTATCCGGTTGGAAGGGTTTTCAATCAGATGTGCATTGAATACTGATGATTCTTCCCACATAGTTTTCCATGCTTCTGAGATGTTAAATGAAGAGTCTTCAAGAAGTACTGCAGAGCGCCAAGGTGGTTTTCTTGACTTCAACCGTTGATTACCTGCTTTTGCTACATCAGTATGTATGGGTAGCTGGGGGTTCTTCTGAATGGTTTTCCAGAACTTCAGGAGAACCTCTGATCTTCGAAGAGCTGGAGGTTGGATGTTACTTAGAACAGGTAACCATGTAGTGAGTGTGCTACGTATGCAGCCCGTAATCAATCGCATTGTCTGGTTAAGTTGCACATCTATCTTCTTGGATTTCTTCAATCCTATCTATAGAGTACAATAGCTCATTCCCCAAGATTTGGCACATATTTCAATTAGCAAGCCAACATAAAAGATAGTCTCAATTGGAATAATACCCCTTTAACATGTTGCTGTACTTAAATGTGGAAGCGCTTGAAACAATGTGCGCGGACATTAGTTATCAAACTCAATTAGTGTTCCGTAGTTAAATTTAATAACGACTTCTGGGCTCCCACGCTGTTAAATAAAATAGTTCTAGGTGGACTTTTAATGGGCACATCTTCACCCCTCTCTTCACGACCTGGCATAACTGGTAACTACTGAGTCCGTGCCGTAACAGCCTTTGACACCCCATTACTTCCCCGGCAGGATTCGGCTCTTCAACTTCTATATCTGAGATAAGGTTAGAATGCTTACTTTGGACATACGGTAGCTCTACTAAGATTATCATGCACACAGTTCCTCGATGAATCACTGGTCGTGTATCCACCTACAGAAGCTGAAGGATCAGAAAAATCCACTGAACACCAGCTCGTTTGATGTTGGTTCATAGAGAACCTCTGGTATCACGTTTGATGATTACGAAAACAATTCAACATCGTATCCCGATTAATTGAGGTCGTCGGAGTCAGCCTGCCTCATTAGGGTTGTGGCCAGGAATTTTAGACCGGATGTTTTTTCAGACACCACATGATTTCAGCAATACTCTCCACTGTCATGTCATTTCATCTGTCATTCATTTAATCATTTCCCCAGAGGAGTGCGACAGGCTTCGGCAGCCGGCACAGTTCATATCCTGGCCGCTAGATGGGGGCTTCATTCATTCCATTCTCTGACCCGGTCGGTCGACTGGAAGCAGGCTGTGGATTTTCACCACAGTAATCATACGTGAAGCACTATTTGCCTCAGAAACCCCGATCATTGGAGGGAGATCTCTTATTAAAGACATAGAGAAACAAGAGGGGGAAATATTGAAGAAAACCCTTGGTTTAGTCTACTCAGAAGGAATCTGGATGAAACGGAAGTCTCAGGAGCTTTATCAGCAAGCTGAAATGATCACTGACACCTTCAGAAAAAGGCGATTGATATTATACGGCCACATTCTCAGAATGAACAATGACAGACTCACCAAAAGGATTCTCAACTTTGCTCTCGCAATGAAGTCAAAACAACTGAGTTAGTGAAATAGAAAAAGATCTTCAAGATATTGGCATTTCACAGGAAATTTTACAAGATCTATTCCAGTTCAGAACATAAATCAACATCATTTCACTGAAAAAATTACATCCAGGACCAAGAAATCATGGACTTAAGAACGGTGGAAAATTTTCAGATAAACAAATTTTGGGAGAATAAAAAAGAAACATCATTAGCAAAATAAGATCTATCGCGCTAAATAACATGGATGGGCATAACGATGAAAAGTAATAATAATAATAAATTTAAGAATTAATGCAAAATTGAAGCATCACAAAACCGTTGTTCACCCAGAAGCTCTCTATGAATCAGAAACAATAACTATAAGAGGCCATTCAAATATTGCAGATATTGAAAAGGAAGAACGCAAAATTCTTAGAGAAATAATTGGCCCTACACAAGAAAATGGAATTTGGATTAAAAGACAAACTGCAGACTACTATAGTCTCACAGACTATTTCACAAAACCGGGTGAGTTAGCCGTGGTTGTTACGGCGTGGCTGCAGGCTGTCGCTCATATCCGGGAGGCGAGGAGGTTCGAATTCCCCCACCGGCAACCCTGAAGATGGTTTTTTGTGGTTTCCCATCTTCCTTCCAGGCAAATGCCAGGGTTGGTCCCTAACTATAGGTCACAGCCGTTACCTTCCAATTCCTAGTCCTTACAGTCACCCTTTCCTCCCCAGACATCACTCCTTACGCGACGGCACTTGTAGCTCACCCCATGGGTGTCCGCATCGAAGCAGCTATTAACTCTGGCGAGCCGAACATGTCCTCAGACACTCCCGGCACTAAAAGCCATACGGTAAAAATAAAAACAATAAAAATTCACAAACACTGTATGCAGGAGACGGTTGTTATTTTTTGGTCACAAACTTAGGATGGACAAAAATAGCTTAACAAAAAGATTATTCAATATAATTAATACAAAAATTCGATGAGAAATTGGTTGGAAGAAGCATAATAATAATAATAACCCCTGGCACTAAAGCCCATGAAGAGCATAGGCCTACCAAGCGACCGCTGCCCATCCATTTGGCCTGCAGATATTGAGGTGATGAGTGGTCAGCGCACGGATCCCCTTGGCCGTTAATCTTGGTATTTGTGTCCGGGGCGCTGCCTCGCTGTCAGATAGCTACTCAATTGTCCTCACGAGGCTGATTGCACCCCATTCCAGCCTTCTCGTCAGTTTCTAAAATTCCTGAATAAGCCGGGAATCGAACCCGAAGTCTCCGGGCGAGATGCAGGCACGCTAACCTCAACACCAAGGGTTTGGTGACTGGAAGAAACATGGGGGACCTAAATGAGATGAACATTCGAGAGATCATTATAAAAACAAGATGTTCAGTAAAGAACATATAGCCTACTTCTCCTAAATGCATGGGTATTGTTATAACTCTTTGTCCTCTTCAAGGAGACAATTGAATGATGGTTGTAGTAGCTTGTTGAAATACAACGTGTTATACGGATATTAAACATGAATATTAGGTGTCCTTTGTTAGTGCTACTTCTGTGCAAAATTTCATTCAATTCGGTTTCACCGTGTTTGAATTGATATGGTGAATCGATTTGCACACATACATGGCCGCTATCTGCAAACTATGGGTTGATTACCTTGTAGTTCAGTCAAACGATGCTTCCCACAGAAAGGTATGTTGTTGCAAAATTTGTTAGTGATCAGATGATTAGGTTGGTCGTAATTTGATTTAAGCTTTTAATATTTGGGTGGCCGCCATTATGTTTCCGTCAAGATGGCGACGATATGAAACATGACACTGAGTTGCCTTTTGCGAGTGCTATCTCTGTACCAAATTTCGTTCAATGCGGTTTCACCGTGTTTGAATTGATAGGGGGAATCAATTTGCACACATACATGGCCGCCATCTGCAAACTAGTGGACTGATGATGTTGTAGTTTGGTAAAAATATGCTTCTCATACAAAGGTATATTGTTGCAAAGTTTGGTAGAGAGCAGATTATTATTAGGTTGGTCGTAATTTGATTTAATCTTTTAACATTTGGGTGGCCGCCATTACGTTTTCGTCAATACGGCGGCGATATAAAACATGACACTGAAGTGCCCTTTGCTAGTGCTACCTCAGCACCAAATTTCGTTCAATTCGGTTTCACCGTATTTGAATAGTTAGGGGGAATCGATTTGCACACATACATGGCCGCTATCAGTAAATTATTGGTCTGATGACCTTGTACTTTGGTCAAATGATTCTTCATACATAAAGGTATAACGTTGCAAAACTTAGTAGAGATCAGATGATTAGGTTGGTCGTAATTTGAATTAAACGTTTTGGCATCAAACCAGTCAAAAGACTGAAGACTCAAACAACACATTTAACTTTTGGGTGGCCGCTATTAGTTTTCGTCAAGATGGCGGCGATGTAAAATATGACACTAAGGTGCCCTTTGCTAGTGCTACCTCTATACCAAATATTGTTCAATTCAGTTTCACGGTGTTTGAATTGATAGGGGGAATCGATTTGCACACAGACATGGCCGCCATCCACAAAGTATCGGGCTGATGACCTTGTAGCTTGGTCAAGGAATTCTTCTCACATAAAGGTATGTTGTTGCAAAATTTGGTAGAGATCGAATGAATAGGTTAGTCGTAATTTGACTTAAGCTTTGAACATTTGGGTGGCCGCCATTACGTTTCCGTCAAGATGGCGGCGATTTAAAACATGACACTGAGGTGCCCTTTGCTATTGCTACCTCTGTACCAAATTTCGTTCAATTAGGTTTCACCGTGTTCGAATTGATTGGGAAGGGGGGGGGGGGGGAAGACATTCAGAGTACACACACTCACAGACACACAGACTCACACACACAGACAGACACAGAATTGTTCGCCCTGTGTTGATCTCATAAGTCTACTTTTTTTTTTTTGCAAAAATTGAAAGTAGGCTAAAAACAGAAATATTCAGAACCACTGTAAATGAGTACATTTAGGGTGAAAATTATCAGCAAGTCTGGTACAAGATGGACAGAAGAATGCAAGAGGCAACACGGTGAGTTGCTGAAGAGAGTTCACTAGTTATTGTTGTTTTAAGGGGCGGAACTATGAGGTCATCTTCCCCCCTTCCTGACGAGATTTTGGGAGAAGAAGGAGACAAAATTTGTCACGCCAAGAAACAAGTTTCAATGCGCTCTATGAATGGGCTTAACGAAGGAAGTTAGAAAGAAAGAAAGAAAGAAAGGAAGGACGAAAGAACGAAGGAAAGAAAGAAAGAAAGAAAGAAAGAAAGAAAGAAAGATAGATAGAAAGAAGGAAAGAAAGAAAGGAAGGAAGAAAGAAGTAAAGAAGGAAAGAAAGAAAGGAAGGAAGGAAGAAAGAAAGAAAGAAGGAAAGAAAGAAAGGAAGAAAGAAAGAAAGAAGGAAAGAAAGAAAGGTAGGAAAAAAGAAAGAAGGAAAGAAAGAAAGGAAGGAAGAAAGAAAGAAAGGAAGGAAGAAAGAAAGAAAGGAAGGAAGAAAGAAAGAAAAAAGGAAGGAAGAAAGAAAGAAGGAAAGAAAGAAAGGAAGGAAGAAAGAAAGAAGGAAAGAAAGAAAGAAAGAAAGGAAGGAAGAAAGAAAGGAAGGAAGAAAGAAAGAAATAAAGAAAGAATGAAGGAAAGAAAGAAAGAAAGGAAGGAAGAAAGAAAGAAAGGAAGGAAGAAAGAAAGAAAGAACGCAAGGAAGAAAGAAGGAAGGAAAGAAAGAAAGGAAGGAAGAAAGAAAGGAAGGAAGGAAGACAGAAAGAAAGAAGGAAAGAAAGAAGGAAAGGAAGGAAGAAAGGAAAGAAGGAAGAAAGAAAGAAAGAAAGAAAAAAGAATGAAAAAAAGAAAGAAAGAAAGAAAGAAAGAAAGAAAGAAGGAAAGAAAGAAAGGAAAAAAGGAAGGAAGAAATAAGGAAAGAAAGAAAGGAAGGAAGAAAGAAAGGAAGGAAGAAAGAAAAAGGAAGAAAGAAAGAAAGAAAGAAAGAAAGAAAGAAAGAAAGAAAGAAAGAATGAAAAAAGAAGGAAAGAAAGAAAGGAAGGAAGAAAGAAAGAAAGGAAGAAAGGAAGAAAGGAAGAAAGGAAGAAAGAAAGAAAGAAAGAAAGAAAGAAAGAAAGAAAGAAAGAAAGAAAAAAGAATGAACAAATAAATAAATAAAGAAAGAAAGAAAGAAAGAAAGAAAGAAGGAAAGAAAGGAAGGAAGAAAGAAAGAAAGAAAGAAAGAAAGAAAGAAATTTTGCTTAATCCCGAGTACCATACTCTAATTTTAGGTCGGTTGGGTGTCGCAGGTGCGTTTCCACCTAGGGTATTCAATTGCATTCCAGGACAGTGTTTTTCAATTTCCGTAATGAAAATTAAATGCATCTCAGTCGGTCAACACGATTGTACCCAACTTGAAATGGGACTTATACCCTAAACCTGAAAAATAACAAGATGTTCAGTAAAGAACATATAGCCTGCTTTCTCCTAAATGCATGGGTATTGTTATAACTCTTTGTCCTTTTCAGGGAGTATAATTGAATGTTGGTTGTAGTGGCTTGTTGAAATACAACGTGCTATAGGGATATTAAACATGAATATGAGGTGCCCTTTGCTAGTGCTACCTCTGTAAAAAAAATCATTCAATTCGGTTTCACCGTGTATGAATTGATATGAGGAATGGATTTGCACACATACATGGCCGCTATTTGCAAACTATTGGGCTGATGACCTTGTAGTCATTCATAAGATGCTTTCCACAAAAAGGCCTGTTGTTCCAAAATCTGGTAGAGATCAAATTATTAGGATGGTCGTAATTTGATTTTAGCTTTTGACATTTGGGTGGCCGTCATTCCGTTTCCGTCAAGATGGCGGCGATATAAAACATGACACTGAGGTGCCCTTTGCTAGTACTACCTCTGTACCAAATTTCGTTCAATTCGGTTTCACCGTGTATGAATTGATAGGGGGAATCGATTTGCACACATACTTGGCCACCATCTGCAAACTATTAGGCTGATGATCTTGCAGTTTGGTCAGAATATGCTTCCCACATAAAGATATGTTGTTGCAAAATTTGGTAGAGACTAGATTATTAGGTTGCTCGTAATTACATTTTAGCTTTTAACATTTGGGTGGCCGCGATTACGTTTCCGTCAAGATGGTGGTGATATAAAACATGACACTGATGTGCCCTTTGCTAGTGCTACCTCTGTACCAAATTTCGTTCCATTCGGTTTCACCGTGTTCGAATTGATAGGGGGAATCGATTTTCAACAAAGATGACCGCCATCCGCAAAATATTAGGCTAATGACCTATTAGTTTGGTCAAAGGATGCTCCCTCCATAAAGTTATGTTGTTGCAAAATTTGGTAGAGATCGGATGATTAGGTTAATCGTAATTTGATTTAAGCTTTGAACATTTGTGTGGCCGTCATTACGTTTCCGTCAAGATGGCGGCGATATAAAACATGACACTTAGGTGCCCTTTGCTAGTGCTACCTCTGTACCAAATTTCGTTCCATTCGGTTTCACCGTGTTCGAATTAATAGCGGGAATCGATTTTGACACAAAGATGGCCGCCATCCGCAAAACTATTAGGCTAATGACCTATTAGATTGGTCAAAGGATGCTCCCTCCATTAAGGTATGCTGTTGCAAAATTTGGTAGAGATCGGATGATTATGTTAGTCGTAATTTGATTTAAGCTTTGAACATTTGTGTGGCCCCATTACGTTTCTGTCAAGATGGCGGCGATATAAAACATGACTCTGAGGTGCTCTTTGCTAGTGCTACCTCTGTACCAAATCTCGTTGCATTCGGTTTCACCGTGTTTGAATTAATAAATAGGGGGAATCTGTTTTGACACAAGGATGGCCGCCATCCGCAAACTATTAGGCTTCAAAGGATGCTCCCTTCATAAAGGTATATTGTTGCAAAATTTGGTAGAGATCGGATGATTATGTTAGTCGTAATTTGATTTAAGCTTTGAACATTTGTGTGGCCGGCATTACGTTTCTGTCAAGATGGCGGCGATATAAAATATGACTCTGAGGTGCTCTTTGCTAGTGCTACCTCTGTACCAAATTTCTTTCCATTCGGTTTCACTGTGTTTGAATTAGTAGGGGGAATCGATTTTGACACAAAGATGGCCGCCATCCGCAAACTATTATGCTAATGACCTATTAATTTGGTCAAAGGATGCTTCCTCCGTAAAGGTATGTTGTTGCAAAATTTAGTAGAGATCGGATGATTTGGTTAGTCGTAATTTGATTTAAGCTTTGAACATTTGTGTGGCCGCCATTACGTTTCCGTCAAGATGGCGGCGATATAAAACATGACACTGAGGTGCCCTTTGCTAGTGCTAGCTTTGAACGAAATTTCGTTCAATTCGCGTTCACCGTGTTCGAATTGATACGGGGGGACAGACATTCAGAGTACACACACTCACACACACACACACTCACCCACATACACACACACACACACACACACAGTCAGACACACTTTTTTTCGCCCTGTATGATCTCATAAGTCTACTTTAATTTTCCGCAAAAATCGAAAGTAGGCTAAAAATACATGACATAAATTATTTCACTTGGATGACTACTTTCGATCATCAAGTGATCATCATAAAATCCCTAACACTCAAGCTATTAACTCTACAGGGTCGCCCCAAAGTCTCGGTAACCCCCCCCCCCCCCTCTTATAACCAATAGAAACCCCTAAACCTAGTTAATTAAGTTGTACACCATTTCTAAGAGAGGTTTTCTTAGGAATATACGGCATTACGAAACCCATCCATCGCCCTGGAAGAACTGCGACAATGTCGAAAATGCAGAAGCACATGAAGAAAGACTTAGGCTTGCGTTCATATCGGCCTACGCCCGTCCAGGAATTATCGGGTGGAGGCTTGTGAGGCACTTCTTCAGATGTTCGACACAATACCAAAACGAGGCAAAGTGCTCTTTTCCGATGGTTCTCCCGTGCTGCCGGCTCCACTTGCCTGGCCACCACGAAGCCCAGACCTTACCACATGTGATAATGCGCTATGGGGGTTTATAAAGGGTATCGGTTTACAAAACGGACACAATAACACGGATGAACTGAAAGATGGTGTGAGACAAGCTTTCACTAAAGTCACACCAACAATGCTCCGAAGAATGTCGCATGGAACTTGGCGCCGTATTATCCTTTGCCATGAAAATGATGGTGCACATGCTGATGGTTTTGACTCTTAATGCCGTATATTCCTAAGAAAACCTCTCTTAGAAATGGTGCACAACTTATTTAACTAGGTTTAAGGGTTTCTATTGGTTATAAGAGTCGGGTAACGGGACTTTGTGGTCACCCTGTATGTCAACGAATATGTGAGTGAAGATATTTATGCACTACTGTATATTCAATGTTTTAGTTACTGGCTTCCATTTCAAACTCGCGTAATTTGTCCAGGTTAGTTAGTTTTATGTGATTTCTTGTCATGATAATTTTTAGTGGTTCGACAGTTATATTGTTGGTGTTTGTAACTTGGAGATGGATTAAAGAACTTAGCTGGTTATTTGGGCGATGTGGTGTTCGTTCTCATTCAACTTCTGTCAGAAACTGTATCTCGTTAAATTTTGTTCATGTTTAGAGACTAACACCCATTGCAATTTGGGTAAGTTGGTTGGTTGGTTCTTAAGTTTAGGGGCTGCGACAACGCAGCCATGTAGCCCCGTGTACTTTGTGTGTGTGTAGAATCTGTCTAATGACCGGTGTTAATTGTGATGACTGTATTAGTGTGTGTGTATCTGTTTTAATTCAAGTAAGGAGTGCAGACGATCAATTTTCAAGTAGTTCCTACTTTTGCCACCAAACGCCACCGTCAACGACTACTAGTTCAGAACTTAGCTACCAGACATCACCGCAGTCGGCTCTTGGCAACGAACGTAGGAACCTAAGAGCATTGTTTACATTCTTAACCTATACAATTTAGCTTCCCACGGGTGTAATTAGTGGAAGGTTCTTTAACATTCCATAAATCAATTACATGGGACCACCGGCTTTACTTCCCTCCGAAGGCAATTTGGGTACAATCGTGTTTACCGACTGAAAAACATTCGTTTACTAAGGCAACACTAAATAATGGCTTCCAACACGTTAATAAATGAAAATTACTTTATTATGTGAAAGGCACTTACCAGACCCCTTCCTGTCAGTATTTTGGTAACTTGGTCACTCCAAAAAATCAATTAAATATGATATTATTGTTATTATTATATTAACATTCTTTATGTCCATTCAAAGGCCTCCGTGGCTTAGGCGGCAGCACGCCGGCCTCTCACCGCTGGATCCGTGGTTCAAATCCCGGTCACCCATGTGAGATCTGTGCTGGACAAAACGGAGGCAGACAGGTTTTTCTCCGGGTACTCCGGTTTTCCCTGTCAAAATTTCATTCCAGCAACACTATCCACTAACATTTCATTTCATCTGTCATTCATTTAAACATTGCCCCAGAGGAGTGCGTCAGGCCTCGGCAGCCGGCACAGTTCATATCCTCGCCGCTAGTTGGGGGCTTCATTCATTCCATTCCTGACCCGGTCGGAGACTGGAAGCAGGCTGTGGATTTTCATGTCCATTCAAAGAGCGCGTTTGAACTTGTTAGTTGGCTTGATGGTTCTCGCCTTCTTATCCCTCCAAAATCTCTTCATGAATTCACTGTGTTGCACCTTGCGTTGTGTGGACCCTTTGTTTACCAGTTTACCGTTATGGCTTCTCCGTGAATATGTGCTTGCGTACTATTGTACTAACGGCTCCACTATTTTCTATGATGTCGTTTGTGATTTCTATTTCTTGGAGGTCCACCTTAGTTTCTTTTAGCCAGTTCATTTTGACCTCCATTGAGTTGATTACTTTAAAAAATACCAGCCTTACAGTAGTCGCATATGATGTGTAACATCTGACATAGAAGAAACCTCACGTGAAATTGTTGATACACCGGTATTTTATACTAGCATTGGCACAAATATTAATCTATTGTAAAAGGGAGTGTTTTACAGACATTGTTGTTTATAATATGGCACTCATTTTATTAGATAATTTGTAGCTTCCACCAGCACTAGCCTAAATAAGGAATACGATATGGATCAACTAGATTAATAGACGCGACACCACTCATAACCTTAAATTCCTTATAAACAGGTCCTCTTCATTCACAGACCAACACGTAATTTCATATGGATTCTGTTAAAATTAGTCATATTGATGTGATAAATATCGTTTAAAATGATAATCTGGTAGCAAAAATATCTACCCCGTCCCGGATTCGAATCCAAGATCTCTAGATTCACAGTCATAAGCACTAACCCCACGGCAATTTTGACTAGGCAAAATTCGTGCACAAGATGGTGACTTATTTCCACGTTCCAATAATACTGCATTACGGAATTATGTTTCATTCATATTTTGCTTGTTTCGATAATGTTCCTGCGTGAAATTGAGTTGAAATTGCCTTATGAATAGGCCCTCTTGTGAGTAAAGAGAATGCATTCAGTAATAGTTCATGAAGGCTTGCTCAATTCTCGCATAACCACAACGATTATATTATATTGATGACTGCATTACCGTTATGTGGGTTAATATTTGAATAGCCATTGTGCAGAAACATAATACCGGCAATGCCGACTACTTACAATGTTTGATATTAAGGCATTTTACCATTTAAATACTGATACGAAGACGCATGAGCGTTTTCCGTTAAGTATGTCATATGCATTCCACATGGCCGATAGTATGTCATGGTGTCAATTTCAGACACCGCGCGCTCATTGTTTCTCGTACCACTGCCAGCTGGGTCTGACCACTGCTCGCTGGATCGATCGATCGAGCGGGCAGTGCATACTTCCGTATTCCACAACTGCCAGCTAGTACACTTCCGTTCGATCGATCGAGCGGGCAGTGCATATTTCCTTTCGATCCACCACTGCCAGCTCAATCGTTCCGATCCACTTCCGTCCCCAATTTTCAAAATTACTCCTACTAAACTATCCAGCAATCGAGCAGAAAGATGTTACACGTCAATAATATTTTGGTTAGTCTGCCGCTGTCCATTTTATAGATATGGCCGCAGAATTGCATACGTCTCTTGAGTACGGCTTCAGTGAACCTGTCACTTAAGGAATTGATGTCCGCTGTTCTGCACTTAATCCAGATTCTGTTTTCTCTCGTGGTATTATACATTTTCCGGAGAATTTTCCGTTCTTGCCTTTCAATTTCGATAATTTTCGAGTGACAACCTCCATTGAGGCGTATTATTATTATATTCGTTCAGCCCCCCTAAGGAGCACGTGGAACCACTAAATAGCACTGGAATTCATCTTTTTGAACTTCTTATTCGCCCAAAATTTCATCATTCTTTCACTCTGGGCCTGCCGTCTTTCTTGTGTCCATGAGCTTTGGAGTTTCAAGCTTTTCTCGGATGGATTCTTCAGTGCAAATTTGTGGGTGTTGATCTTTTGTCTGTATGTAGTCCTTGTTGTAGCCATTGAATCAATGTCGACTTCAGTAAGGTCCATTTGTGTATCTACTAGCCAGCGAATTTTGGTTTGTCGGTTCCCATTGATAATAAGAAATATTTTCTTAGTCAGACGTGAATCATCCATTAGTGTTATTATTATTATTCCTCATTTTTTTTAAAGAATTAACCTCCCTCAAATTATGGCATCTCTTGATCTGTCCTCTGGATCCATGACTGCCTCCATCCATGAATTGTATCTGTCACATTCACATATGCATTTCAATGCCACTGGTTCAAAGACGACCGTAGACTTGCAACTGGATAGAAGATGCTGTTGATCATCATGGAGCTCGTGTTTCATATCATTGTCTCATAAGCTGCTCCATTAATAGTAGGCGCCTCGCAGCTCGTTGCCAACTCGGCACTGATGTCATACTAAGGTTATCTCTTGTCGTCTTGCCCACATGCGACATAGCAGTGCACAGTGGTTGTCGCAAAAACAACACTCCTCATGTCTGCCGAGACACTCTTCACTTCAGACTCTAGTGCCTGCTGATTATAAGGTAATGGTCTCAATTTCCAATACATCATTAGAATAATTACACCACGAAAGATCTAAGTGTCAACTTAGTAACTACAGTATATGTTTTGTGTTTGAAGATACTGAGTCCACCTTGTTGCATAGTGGCTAGTTTTCTTAGCTGACACCGCGGAGACCCGGGTGTGATTCCTGGCTCTGCCAAGAAAGGTAATTCTGGTCTGAGGGATGGAAAGGGGTACACTCAGACTCGTGAGAGAAAACTGAGAAGAGGCGAGTTCAAATCCTACTCCAGCCATCCTGGAAGTGGTTTTCCGTGGTTTACCACTTCTACTCCAGGGAAATGTCGGGGTGGTACTTATCTTAAGGCCATAGACACTTCCTACACAATTACAATTTACAAACCTGAATTATAAATGCTCACACTAGTACAAACATCACAATGACACAGATTATCATACAAATTGTGCACACACACAAGTACACGAGGATACATGACCACGATGTCACAATGCCACTAAATAATCAACAATAACAACAACAAAAATTATCATATTTTCACATACGTTCTTTTGTTTAGATTTAATGCCTGTGTTTACTGTGGAGGGTTCTACTCGTATGGTCAGTGCTTTATTCTGACTCGGTGAGGAACGCAATGACAAATTACCTCACTCCTCATGTGGCATAGTATGCCTCATTATATTGCTCCGTTTTGAGGATCCGACCAGCCTCTGTGTTGACTACCTAATAGACAGTGTATGCTAGGATCTAGATAAAATTCCATCTTTATATGGCAAGTCAGAAACATAACTGCGTACTTTCTTTATGTCATAAGTATTTTATTTAACATTATGGTGTTTGAAGCCATTTCTCAGTGATGCTTTGCCAATCGAAATTTGATTATTGCTTGTTTTTCAGTCGGTCAACACGGTTGTATCCAATTGTGGTGGGTTATTCCGTAATACTGAAAAAATACATATATTTATATATTATTCTCATGTATTTTTTTTTTCAGTATTACGGAATAACCGATCACAATTGGATACAATCATGTTGGCCGACTGAAAAACATCACATTTCGATATTTTATTTAACTCATAATCACACAATTTCTTGGCAATTTTTATAGTAAATTTTTATTTAAACTCATTATTAAATCGTGATTTAGACTTTCACGGCCCGTGTTACTATTCATGATGTTGAATTTTGGGCTTATGCCGTGTTTATTATACTAAAATTCGACGCGTTTCGAAAGAAACCATGCCTATCTTCGTCAGGAATAATCTGGAATACGACAATGATTGCTAAGAGAAAGCAACGAAGAACATATAGAAGGTGCCCAAAGATGGACGCCATTATAGCCCCATGTTAGGGACAACGGAAAGCAGCAGTGAATTACTTTCTCAGGGTTCTGATAATAGGTAGCCAGGATTCACTGAGATTGTAGCCGGTGTCGCGGTTGAAATTATCTGGGTGTTTACGTATTTCAACCGCCTCCCTGATGATTCTGGGACGATATTGCTTTATACGGGCAAGAACATCCACTCCTTGGAACATGACATCATGGCCAGGTGTTAATGCATGATCGGCAACAGCTGATTTATCAGGTTGAATGAGCCTGATACATCTATTATGTTCCTTAATGCGAGTGCATATTGTTCTCGAAGTCTGCCCGATGTAAACCTTGCCACAAGTACAGGGAACTCTGTAGAAAGATTCTGTAGTAAATCATTTACTAAATTGAGTCTTACGTGGTTACATTCATAGTATTTTGTTACAAAAATTTAGCAGTGTGTCTATTGTTTATATATTTCCTATTTGGGTCATAAATTCCCAATGTTCTGTTCGTATTTTGTTTATGAACACTACCAGTCTACTTTTATCATATGAATATAGCAAAAGAGACCGGCTTTTGTCCATCTGTGAGTCCGTGTTTGTATATGTACGGTATGTTTGTGTACCCGCTAAAACGATTTGATTGGCTACAGCGCAGCGATTTGAATGAAACTTCGATATGTATGAGTATGACCAATCCAGCATGGAGGTGATGACCCTTTATGGAATTTCAGTATTTTCTGTTGTTGTTGTTGTTGTTGATTTATTTAGGGTCTTTGCAACATCGTAGTCATGTAGCACCGTGTACTTGAGTGTGTATAGAAGTTGTCTAATAACCTGTGTCACTTTGATGTCTGTATAGTGTGTGTATTTGTAATCGAGGTAATATTTGGGAAGGAAGCAGCCGCGGCCATACGATAGTTATTATCCTGGCCTTAGCCTCGAATTGAAGTGGGAAACTGCGTCAAACCACTTCCAGGGTGGCTGAGGTAGGAATCGTCTCTTCTCAGTTTTGCCTCACGAGGCTGAGTGTACTCCGTTGCAGCCCTCAGGCCAGAATTAAATTAAATTAAATTTCTTGGCAGAGCCGGGAATCAAACCGAGGCCTCCGCTGTGGATAGCCACTTACTCAACGAGGCGGACTCAGTATTTTATCATTTTAAATGATCTTGTCGACTTCGTCGTTACGCTGGGGTCTGGCGTTACGTTACGGTGACGGACGGACAGATGTACTGAGGTGTGTGACGTCATAGTACCGCTTGGTGCATGTATTCCCCGACAATTTCTACTTCGTTAATATAAGAAAAAAATCCCCGATCCTTGGATGTCACGGGTAATCTCGAGAACCACTGGATGGATTTTGATGCGGGTTTCACCATTCTGTAAAGGATATCTTAAGGAAAGATTCTGCAGAAAATAATTAATGTATGATCAAAGGAAGCCAAGCAGTAACGATTTCAGTGAAAATGTCAAAAACAAACTTGGCGTCCGTGCGCTTCTTAAGCCTACGCTGGACAAACCGTTAAAAATATCAATATACTATGAGTGTAAGAATCGGTCAGCATGAAAAGTTCTACAAAAAGTCCGCGAGAGCATATCTCTATCTTCAATACATCGCCCACTATAAGTGTTGTTAGACTGGATGGAAGGGGCACAACCCCTCGTGCTCTGGTGAGCGTGACGGCATTCCGCGCGCTTGACCTTGCTTTGCCCTTGGTTTGCACTTGCCGTTCGCGAGTAATTTTAAACAAGGTAAAGTATTATCAAGCAAGATAAGTATTATGGTGATAATTTTCTAACATGTCAAGAGTCCAGCCTTTCTAGCATTTTTCAGCATTTGTAGCATTTCAAATGATACCAAGACTAGTCTTTCAGACTGACTGTCACTATTTCTAACAAGCGCACGCCGCAAATGGAATTAAAATGTAGTTTGATTCATGAGTGGAACCCGTGGAACATTCCCAAAATCCGTTATTGAGTTCCTCATATCTTTGAGGATGATGGTTGGTTGGTTCCTCAGTTTAGGGGCTGCGACAACGCGGTCATGTAGCCCCGTGTACTTTGGGTGTGTGTAGAATCTGTCTGATAACCGGTGTTAATTGTGATGGTGGTATTAATGTGTGTATCTGTTTTTTAATTCAAGTAAGGACTGCAACTTTGAATTTTTCAAATAGTTCCTACTTTTGCCGCCAAACGCCACCGTCAACGACTACTAGGCCTAGTTCAGAACTTAGTTACTAGGCGCCACCGCAGTCGGCTCTTGGCAACGAACGTAGAAACCTAAGAGCGTTGTTTACATTCCTAACCTATACAATTTAGCTTCACACAGGTGTAATTAGTGGATGGTTCTTTAACATGCCATAAATCTATGACATGGGACCGCCGGTTTACTTCCCCTCCGGAGGAAGGCATACTGAGGGATTTTTAACGCTCTTAAAAATCCGACGGCTCCGGCCGGGTCTGAACCCGCGAACTTGGGCATAGAAGCTCAGCATGCTACCAACTACGCCACCGAAGCCGCCTTGAGGTTGATGATTGTTGTTCTAAGGGGTGGATCAGCGAGGTTATCTACCTTTCACTGTAAGGATTCAGTTACACAATTTTAGGCATGCAGTTCTATGATTTGAAGGGATCGATTCAAATATCAAAGAACTACTTATACCGGGTGATTCTGCAGCCCCTTCCAGTGTCGCTTGCAACCCAACTAACGCGTGTTGGTAGGAAGATCGCTAAATCTCTGCTTACATCCTGTATGGTATTAGTGCACTGCAAGCATATCCTACAAACGATACTGTAGTCCAATGCTTTTCTTTCTATGTGGCTACAGACTAGTATGAGGGGAAAATAATGGGGTTCAGTATAGTTTGTATGATATGCTTGCAGTAATAATAATAATAATATCGTATGGCCTCGGTTAACGGGTGCAAACTTTGCTATTTGACACCCAGAGGGTAGCTTGCATGTCGAATTTCGTTGTTCCTTGAGGCACTATGAAAGTCAAAGAGGTTAGATATCTAAGGTCCTTGAACACTATAGCTCTTTCTAGTAGCCTAGAGAAATAAGGAACTTTGTGTTGGCGGAAAGTCCCGAGATTAATTTTGCCATTATGAACACGGCCTACTGAATTCAAATGGATTATTTGACATGCCAACATCGTATGACATGCGTGTCGTATTTTTTCCGCCTTTAAAAGTCAGTTACCACGGCCAGGAACGAACCTGCAAACTTGGGGTTAGTAGTCCGACACGTTATCCACTCACCCACCGTGGCAAGCTTGCAGTGCTTTAGTACCATACGGGATGCAGGCAGAGAAATATCGACCTTCCCGACAACACGCGTTAGTTGGGCCGCATAAAACAATATTATTAGAAGCAGCTGATTCACCTGGTAAACAGGGTGTAGAAAAAATGCCGCACTTGGAGGTCGGCATGCGATTAGGCATCCAAATACAAGACAGCATAGCATAATCGGAGCGGGTGCAGTTTGAAAACACAAGTATGAAAACGAGAAGCTGGCAACACTGCCACATCCTGCAGCGCATCACAATGTACAGAAAAATGTGTATCACCCCACACTACCGCACTAGCCCGCTAGGCTTTGGCCCAAAATGTCCCGCGTTCGATTCCCGACCGAGCCATCAGGGATTTTAATCTCCTTGGGTCAATTCCCGTGGCTCGGGGACGAGGTGTATGTGACGTCTTCATCTTCACTTCATCCTCATTACGACGCGCAGGTCGCCCACAGGCGTCAACTAGAAAGACCTGCATTCGGCCTCTCCGGAGGCCACACGATCATTCATTCATACCGCACTAGCCATCATAGCTCACTGAGTAGAATGCTGGGTCATCAAACCACATCCACAATGGAGACACGGTTCGTGTCTACTTCAGGTCGTTATTTTGTGTGTGTGCGTTACGTCAGTTCCCTAGTTTCCGTCCTTTATGTGCGTTTATAAGCAGGATATCATTTTGTCACATGACAATAGCCTAACACATGACAGAGGTCTCTTTGAACTTGTGTAAGTGTACGTACCAGCTCTGTGAAGATAAGACCGGTCGTCAAACGTACAGAATGAAATTATTGTGCGTAGCATAATGAGCAATTTAGTGTAGCCTTCCTATTGTGCTTTTTGTTCGTCATTGAATAAAGACGATGTTACTGTATCCGCTAATTATGCTCTATTGCAGGCTGTTCCAAATCCATGAGTTTGAGTATGCGTACACGCGAGTACTCAGCAGTAATGCTCGGAGCAATAAATTGATCGTCTGGCCTCCGGAGAGGGCTAGTGCGGGTCTTTCTAGTTGACGCCTGTGGGCGACCTGCGCGTCGTAATGAGGATGACGTGATGATGAAGACGTCACATACACCCAGTCCCCGAGCCCCGGGAATTAACTCCAGGAGATTAAAATAACTGATGGCTCAGCCGGGAATCGAACCCGGGACACTTTGGGTCAAAGCCTAGCGCGCTAACCATTTAGCCACAGAGCCGGACTTCGGAGCAATGTTGGAGAGGGATTGGGGGTGAGAGCCGATATGTCACTGGGCGAAGGTCTTAGCACAAGTCTTTGCGTTCCTGCCAGTCGTGATGTATCCACCGCGAAATGACGGCAGCCCCCCCACAGCAGAGCTGTATTTCATGTTGCAGGTTTACTCACGGAAGGCGGCGAGTACTCCGCTGCTCACGAGCGAGTTGCTCGGCTGGAACAGCCTGCTATATTGGCTTTATTTGTGCCATGGACGAAACAAAGTGGTCGTTTACGACTGTAAGAATTTGTTTTAAACATAACACAAAATGTATTGCATTGTGGATGTGTACATTGGATACAATTTGATACATTCACTGAAAAATGTTTAGCCTCGAAAGTGCCTCGACTATTGGTGCATTTAAATAGCCGGCATTCACCGTATTACCTCGTCCCACTGAGCTAATGAGACAACTTCGGCGCAGCACCGAGTTCATGTGACCAATTCCTGGCAATGCTGCACGCAGTTACAGCGTTGCCAGAGCCTCGTCTCTTAACTCGCATTTCTATTAAACCTATTGGCGAGACTAGGAGTTGCTAGATACACCTTTGTCGTGAATTTTGACAAGGAACCGCATGCCGATCTTCAAGTGCGGCATTTCTTGTTCATCCTGTATATAAACTTTTGAACTGAAGGTTGCTTTGGGTTCTGGAAGATTTGAAACGCGAAGTTATGTCAAAATTTTACGAAAGTCCTAACATGGTACCGATTGCAATAGGTACCATAGCTTTTTCATGATATCTACCTACCAGAATGAGTATTCTCGACCCATTCATCAAATGTGTTATAAAAATGCAGACTAGGAAGATCAATACATTCAAAGACCTCATCGAGAGATCAATTATCGCTCTAGACCCATCCAGTCATTGCGTTCGGTGAGCACTTCGCAGTCAGACTAGTGCTCCTTCCACTACCACCACCATACTGGGGCAGCGAGGAGACCTGAGACAGGCGGACGATGTTCGGACGTCGCTGACTAGATACGTACGGTTCGTATAGTCGTGCGACCGACAGCTTTTGTGGGTTTGTTGACATCTTATTGATAGGGCTGTTTTGCCATAAAAAATAGATCGCATATACAAATCGAATGGCACTCCGATATATGTAATGTGCAGGAAACGAACACAAGTGTTAGGTAAAAATATTGTGATTTATTCCAGACTCAAATGTAAACTAATTAGAGAGGAAAATTCAACAACGTTTTACCAATATGAACAGGTAGTACAGACCTTGAGTGAATTTTGCTCCGTCGTTTTTACGAGCTTTTAGTTTTGGAGGAAATAATCTTCTCCAAATTGGGTACAATATCTCTGGACACAGCTATTTGTAAACAATTGCGCAAGTTTCTATCGCTCAACGTTGCACGATGTTAACTTTTGGTAAGCTTAAGAACCGACAAGAAATGCTCTCAAATGTACGTTGAGCCAACCATTGCTCACTCCGGCGCAGCGGGCAGACCGCGCGCTCAACAAGCCGAAACTACCTTCCAGCAAAGCGCTCGGAGCACTGGGTTAGAGCACGGCTGGAGCGCTGTGTGGATGGCCCCGCTCTAGACAGATCTCCTCCCTTGTGGGGAATACGATTATAGGCAAGTAGAAATGTTAATGAAATCAGGTTTAGTTTGATACACAATTATAGATTAGTGAAGCATGGAAAGCCAGTTAGTTTCTTAATGAGCTGGTCGTAATTTCTATTTCTGCAAGTCAAACGAATGAGATAGTATTTTCTGTGAATGAATAAGCTGCTATTAGTGATCCTGGTTTATCAATAACCCGATGTAAGGTCACAGCTTCATTGAATGAACACGTAATAGTTTTGACATCTTTATCTGAACAATATTTATTACTCGATTGTAGACTGCCCTCTTTCTCTCAATATTCTGTGTCACAAGGCTTGAATCACAGTTTCATTAATGGGCAAAGCGTCACCATAGTATCACTAAAGGGCAAGCGGTTATCGGAAGCTTGTTTGATTTCATCACCTTTCAATTATGAATAGGGTTATCGGCAGTTTTCTTTTCTAGTTTTTAGCATTCACCTTTGTTCTTTTAGAACAAGTACATTCAAAATACACTGAGGGCCTTCCCTATAGAACCGAGACTTGAAGATGCTGCCTGGCGGCCGAGGCACTGTCGAGCAAGACATTGGCGTTAGCAGCAGCGTAGTGCCCAACTAGTTCAACACATTTACATTTTTAAACGTATTTAATAATCATCATTACTTACATGAATTTCAGAGTATTTGGTGGAAATGCTGTCCTTCAATTTCTAAACTCACATTGCCACAACGTAGGAAGTTTTGGTAAACTCGCTGTAATTCATCCTGTCTTATATTTCGTATCAGTGCAGTAATTTGGTTCTCGCGGGCCTCCAGAGTACAAGGATTGTTTTGTTCGAGGTTACCCTACAAGTAAAAATCTGTCAGGCTGAAACTTGCGAACACATTTACTGCAAACTTCTTCTTGACAAAATAAGTTTCCACTTGGAAAATTCGACGTTTTGTACTGTACCTAACCATGTTCACGTGATACGATGTAGGATACATTACTTCACAGCCAGTCTTAATTATCACAACTAAGTTATTTTGCCAGATGTGTATGTAATAAATGATATGGCAGTATCCAGAACTTCATGGTGCGCTGTTGTAATTGGCACATGCTATAAATGTTACGGTGAGTCATTGCGACGTGTCCACGGCACGGCTATTGGAAATCCCTGTTCTACAGGGGAGGGCCCTCACTGTATTTGCTTGTTCAGTCGAACTTAGATATCTAGAGGTGCTTTCGAAATTAAAAATTACTTCGAGTTATCGGAAATTCAAGATATATAAATACATCAGAATGGGGTTCTATTACCATACATACATAAATAGTCAACTGTTGCTACGCCATGCTGTTATTGTCACTGGGTCATGCAAGTACGCGTCTACTAACTAGGGATAAATGCTGCTGTGCAAATATTGCAGATATATTTCTATTAATTTTACTGTATGTATTTTCCGATCCTTTCAAAAACGTGACTCCTGCATAGCGCTATAAATCTTATGTTTAATTTTCATAATGGTTGACAGCGGATTTGTTGGAATTCCGAGAATAATAAGCTGCTGAGAGAAATACACAATCCAGGTACCTTACACAACTGAATCGATATTTTAATTCTCATACCGCACCTAAGAAAAGTAATTCGCCCCAACTTCGAGATAATGACATATATTTTATGTCTGGGGAACAAAATTTCATTCGAGTTATTGATATATTTGGCAAATTAAACTTCAAATTATAGAGGAAAAATTATATAAAAATTATGTTAAACTTCACCGCGAATAAAAAAATATTTTGAGAAACCCAAAATTCGAGATATGAAGGTTCAACTGAAGATCAAAACAATTAATATTGCCACCTTCAATCGGTGAACACAAATACCATGTTATAATCTGAAGACTTTTCATGAGATACATGCTTTTATGAAAGATACTTAAATAATAAACTATTGAAAATCCACAGCCTGCTTCCAGTCTCCGACCGGGTCAGGAATGGAATGAATGAAGCCCCTATCTAGCGGCGAGGATATGAATTGTGCCGGGTGCCGAGGCCTGACGCACTCCTCTGGGGCAATAATTAAATGAATGACAGATGACATGAAATGATAGTGGAGAGTGTTGCTGGAATGAAATTTTGACATTGAAAACCGGAGTACCCGGAGAAAAATCTGTCTGCCTCCGTTCTGTCCAGCACAGATCTCACATGGAGTGACCGGGATTAGAACCACGGATTCAGCGGTGAGAGGCCGGCGTGCTGCCGCCTAAGCCACGGAGGCTGCAAATAATAAACTATTAAGTAGCCTAATTTACAAAACATACTTTACACCAAACCTGGTAATCTGAGCAACTTGTAGACATTCTACAACTTTAGATAAGTATCAACAATAGTTCTTTGTACATATTTATTAGTTGTTGTTGTTGTTGTTGTTGTTGTTTGAGTCTCCAGTATTTTGGCTGGTTTGATGCAGCCCTCCATACCTCCTTTCCCTGAGCTAATTGTTTCATCTCTACATAGCTACCACACCCTACATCGAGGCAATCTGGTTAACATACTCTAACCTTGGTCTACTACTACAGCTCTTGTACTCAACCCTTCCTTCCATAACTAAGCTTGCTATTCCTGGGTGTCTTAATATTGTCCTACCAACCTATCTCCTCTCTTCATTACCAGTCGCCATAAACATCTCTTCTCACCCACTCGTATTAATACCACTTCGTTTTTAATCCTTTTACCCATCTGATCTTCATCATTCTCCTGTAACACCACATTTCAAATGCTTCAATTCTCCTCTTTTCTGCTGCACCAATAGACCAAGTTTCACTTCCATATAGTGCCACGCTCCAGACAAAGGCATTCAAAAATGACTTCCTAATACCTAAATCTATGTTCGATGTCAACAAATTCCTCTTTTGTAGTAATGCTTTCCTTGCCTGAGACAACCTACTTTTTATATCCTCTTTGCTTCGTCCATCACTGGTTATTTTGCTTCCTAAGTAACAGAAGTCTACTACTTCCTTTAGCTTTTCACCTGCCAATTGGATGTCCTTGGAGGTTTCTGATTTATTTGCGCTGCATTTTTGAAGACAAACAATATTTTATGTTGTAGTTATCGCTTTTAATCTTCACAACAGAGTTCCTGTAGTTCATTTACACATATTAGTTTACAATTCTACTGTAGTTTTAGGGCTCACTGCTGAAGTGTATCACAGCAACAGTAGCTACACCTTCATAGATTAGTTCGGGGATGGAAACCTTCTTATCGGTGATGTTTTTGCAACATTACGGTAAATATAAGGTGCGTTCAAAAAGTAACGAGCCGGAGGCATAATTACAGAAACCAGTACCTGTATGTTAGAAGTATTGGCCCTGGCTGTTGAGGCACTTGTCCCACTGTGACACGAGGCGGTGAATGGCTGTCTCATAAAATTCCCTGGGCTGCGATGTGAACCAGTTCCGCACGTACAGCTGGACGTCGACGTCTGAGGTGAATCGTTGGCCCCGCAGAGCCCTTTTCAGGGGACCAAACATGGCGTAATCACAGGGAGAGAGGTCCGGACTGTATAGAGGGTGGCCGAGAACCTCCCATTTAAATTTCTGCAGGAGTGCCGTGACTATGTTGGCCGTATGAGATCGTGCATTGTGGTGGAGCGACCATGGCGGCTATGGCGTTCACTGTCACTCGGCGGTCCTGGGAAATGTGTGCATGAACCAGCTGGACGTTGTCATCGGTAATGCAGGGGAGTGCCCCAGACCGGACATCATCGGCTAACGACACCCGTCCTTCCCTGTAGCGCTTTTGCCACGCCTTGACCCTTGCTAGGGACATGCAGTGTTCGCTGTACACTTGTGACATTCAGCGATGAATGTTCGTTCCCCCTACTCCTCCCACTGTCAGAAACCGAATAACACCTCTTTGCTCTTCGGTTGACGCCCCCATGTCACTGTTTGCAATGCGACTGGCAGCGTTGGACGATTGATGCATGCTGTTGCTCGTTTTGTATCGTCACGTGACGTGCACGCGTGCCTTCTAGCGACGGGCTGTGACCTTCCACGCTCTGGTCGGAACCACACCTTGTTACACACGCCACGATTAGCCGATGTAGTCACCGGTTGCGCATTTCAGCCTCCAGCTCGTTACTTTTTGAACGCACCTTATAGTTATGTTTCGGTGTTTAATACTTTAATAAGAATATTTATCAGTAATAATTAGGGCCTACAACACTTACTAAGTTTCTGACAGGTTTTCTAGTAATTCCTTTGGAGGGCAGAGACTGTCTGTGGGTGTCACTGTAGGTTTGGTAGTGTTTTGTAGAGGTATTTGCTTTGTTTATTTAGATCTGATTATGCTCCCTTGACGAGCGAAAGATGCCCTCCCTTAGTTTTCTTCTTCTTATTATTATTATTCGTCTTCAATAGTTCGCAACAATATATAAATCTTAATCTCAAGTAATTTATTTAAGGTAATTTTTCACATATTCCTGTGAAGAATCCACAGCCTGCTTCCAGTCGATCGACCGAATCAGGAATGAAATGAATGAGGCCCCATCTAGTGGCGAGGATATGAACTAAGCTGGCTGCTGAAGCTTGTCGCACATCTTACGGGCAATGAATAAACGAATGACAGATGAAATGAAATCATAGTGGAGAGTGTTGCTGGAATGAAATTGTGACAGGAAAAACCGGAGTACCCGGAGAAAAACCTGTCTGGCTCCGCTTTGTCCAGCACAAATCTCACATGGAGTGAACGGGATTTGAACCACGGACCCAGTGGTGAGAGGCCGGCGTGCTGCCGCCTAAGCGACGGAAGGCTTCACATATTCCAGTAATTCGAATAATTGTTCTGTTGACCGACTGAAAGTTACAATATTAATTGTTAATAAGACAACAATGAAACAAGATGTTCAGTAAAGAACATATAGCCTACTTTCTCCTAAATGCATGGGTATTGTTATAACTCTTTGTCCTTTTCAAGGAGTATGATTGAATGTTGGTTGTAGTAGCTTGTTGAAATACAACGTGCTATAGGGATATTAAACATGAATATGAGGTGCCCTTTGCTAGTGCTACCTCTGTACCAAATTTCGTTCAATTCGGTTTCGCCGTGTTTGAATTGATAGGGGGAATCGATTTGCACACATACTTGGCCACCATCTGCAAATTATCGGGCTGATGTTCTTGCAGTTTGGTCAGAATATGTTTCCCACATAAAGATATGGTGTTGCAAAATTTGGTAGAGACTAGATTATTAGGTTGGTCGTAATTACATTTTAGCTTTTAACATTTGGGTGGCCGCGATTACGTTTCCGTCAAGATAGCGGTGATATAAAACATGACACTGAGGTGCCTCTTGCTAGTGCTACCTCTGTACCAAATTTCGTTCATTCGGTTCCACCGTGTTCGAATTAATAGGGGGAATCAATTTTGACATAAAGATGGCCGCCATCCGCAAACTATTAGGCTAATGACCTATTAGATTGGTCAAAGGATGCTCCCTCCATAAAGGTATGTTGTTGCAAAGTTTGGTAGAGATCGAATGGTTATGTTAGTCGTAATTTGATTTAAGCTTTAAACATTTGTGTGGCCGCTATTACGTTTCTGTCAATATGGCGGCGATATTAATCATGACACTGAGATGCCCTTTGCTAGTGCTATCTCTGTACCAAATTTCGTTCCATTCTGTTTCACCGTGTTTGAATTAATAGGGGGAATCGATTCTGACACAAAGATGGCCGCCATCCGCAAACTATTAGGCGAATGACCTATTAGATTGGTCAAAGGATGCTCCCTCCATAAAGGTATGTAGTTGCAAAATTTGGTTGAGATCGGATGATTAGGTTAATCGTAATTTGATTTAAGCTTTGAACATTCGTGTGGCCGCCATTACGTTTCAGTCAAGACGGCGGCGATATAAAACATGACACTGAGGTGCCCTTTGCTAGTGCTACCTCTGTACCAAATTTCGTTCCATTAGGTTCCTCCGTGTTCGAATTAATAGGGGGAATCAATTTTGACATAAAGATGGCCGCCATCCGCAAACTATTAGGCTAATAACCTATTAGATTGGTCAAAGGATGCTCCCTCCAAAAAGGTATGTTGTTGCAAAGTTTGGTAGAGATCGGATGGTTATGTTAGTCGGAATTTAACTTAAGCTTTGAACATTTGTGTGGCCGCCATTACGTTTCTGTCAATATGGCGGCGATATAAAACATGACACTGAGATGCCCTTTGCTAGTGCTACCTCTGTACCAAACTTCGTTCCATTCGGTTTCACCGTGTTTGAATTAATAGGGGGAATTGATTTTCACACAAAGATGGCCGCCATTCGCAAACTATTAGGCTAATGACCTATTCATTTGGTCAAA
This sequence comes from Meconema thalassinum, assembly GCA_946902985.2. Lineage (NCBI taxonomy): Eukaryota > Metazoa > Arthropoda > Insecta > Orthoptera > Tettigoniidae > Meconema > Meconema thalassinum. The sequence continues at coordinate 146,498,067 of OX336390.1, read as the reverse complement.
GGATGCTTCCTCTATAAGGGTATGTTGTTGCAAAATTTGGTAGAGATCGGATGATTAGGTTAATCGTAATTTGATTTAAGCTTTGAACATTTGTGTGGCCGCCATTACGTTTCCGTCAAGATGGCGGCGATATAAAACATGACACTGAGGTGACATTTGTTAGTACTACCTCTGTACCAAATTTCGTTCCATTTGGTTGCACCGTGTTCGAATTAATAGGGGGAATCGATTTTCACACAAAGATGGCCGCCATCCGCAAACTATTACTCTGATGACCTATTAGCTTGGTCAAAGGATGCTCCCCCCATAAAGGTATGTTGTTGCAAAATTTGGTAGAGATCGGATGATTAGGTTAGTCGTAATTTGATTTAAGCTTTGAACATTTGTGTGGCCGCCATTACGTTTCCGTCAAGATGGCGGCAATATAAAACATGACACTGAGGTGCCCTTCGTTAGTACTACTTCCGTACCAAATTTCGTTCCATTCGGTTGCACCGTGTTCGAATTAATAGGGGGAATCGATTTTCACTCAAAGATGGCCGCCATCCGTAAACTATTACGCTGATGACCTATTGGTTTGGTCAAAGGATGCTCCCCCCATAAAGGTATGTTGTTGCAAAATTTGGTAGAGATCGGATGATTAGGTTAGTCGTAATTTGATTTAAGCTTTGACCATTTGTGAGGCCGCCATTACGTTTCCGTCAAGATGGCGGCGATATAAAACATGACACTGACGTGTCCTTTGCTAGTGCTACCTTTGTACCAAATTTCGTTCAATTCGCATTCACCGTGTTCGAATTGATAGGGGGGGACAGACATTCAGAGTACACACACTCACACACACACACACACACAGACACACACACAGACTCACACACACACATACACACACACACACACACACATACACACACACAGACAGACACACTTTTTTCGCCCTGTGTTGATCTCATAAGTCTACTTTCATTTTTTGCAAAAATCGAAAGTAGGCTAAAAATGGCTTCAAACCTATCGTTAAATTTAACAAGTCTGATGCGTCTCCACGGATGTAACTTGTGGATGCACAATATGGCAAGAGGAACGCTGTCGTTCTTGATTCATTGTACTCCTTGATACGAGTAAAGAACTACTCCATAATTCCAAGTCATGACCATGGATGGATTAAAATGCGCCTTAGTTTGAATTTTAGAAATGTTGTGAGTAGTTTGGTTATGAAAATTTCACCAGCTGTTTCTAACTATGAAAATTACAGACTAAAGTTTTACCTCGGTATCTTAGGACTGGTTGGTTGGATCCTCAGTTTAGGGGCTGCGACAACGCGGTCATATAGCTCCGTGAACTTTGGGTGTGTGTAGAATCTGATAACCGGTGTTAATTGTGATGGCTGTATTAGTGTGTGTTATATGTTTTTTTAATTCAAGTAAGGACTGCAGACATTCCATTTGCAAGTAATTCCTACTTTTGCTACCATGCGCCACCGTCAACGTCAACTAGGTCAGAACTTGGTTACTAGATGACACCACAGTCGGCTCCTGGCGACGAAAGTTGGCACCTAAGAGCATTAGTCAAATCTAACCTATGTTTTAGGTTCACACAAGTGTAATTAGTGGAAGGATCTTTGACATGCCATAAATCTATGAAATGGGACTGCCGGCTTTACTTCCCCTCCGAAGGAAGGCATACTGACGTATTTTTAGCGCTCTTAAAAATCCGATGACTTCGACCGGGTGTGAACCTGCGACCTTGGACATAGAAGCTTAGCATGCTACCAACTACGCCTCGAAAGCCGCTTGTCTTAGGACTAACCCCCGCAGTGTAGCCGTACGCATTGAGTCACTCGCTACGTCTGCAAGGTGTAACTGAAAGTCTGGAGTTCGATGATTCGAAACCTGACACTAGAAACGGCCATCCTGAGTGTAGTTTTTCCTGAGTTTTTTCACACTTCCTCACGGCGATTGACAGGAATGTACTTCGTTTTAATTCCCGAAGCACTTTACCTATATTTAAACGGTAGTAATTACAGTTAAATGAGATAATACAGACGCCACGTTCAGACCCAATATCCGCAACAAGGAATTAACAAAGGAATTAAACAGGCAGTGTATGTTTGCAGCCTAATGGACTGTTATACCGACTGATCCATGAAAACAGTGGAATTCTGTTATTAAAAATTGGCTAGTTATAATCATTGGGTTGTGTTTTTCAGTCCTCAGTCCTTTTACTGGTTTGATGCAGATCTCCATGCTTCCCTGTCCTGAGTTAATCGTTTCATCTCTGCATAGCTAGCACATCCTACATCCAAGGCAATCTGTTTAAGATATTATTTATTTATTTATTTATTGGTGCCTTTATTGTGGCGAAGGTAAGGCTCTAGGCCCTCTCTTACACTTAACCACACACAGTGCAACTTACATGAATACTCACATATGTCATTCTTAACCTACCAAACTTAAATACTAGGAAAAATTTAAATACTAGAATTAAATTAAATAAAAATCAAATAAAATTAAATTAAATTGGCGACTGCCTGATATTAACTAAGCTATACAATTTAAATGACATACATTTTTAACAAAATTATACTATAGTCATTCACTCACACATTCATACACAAATTGTTCTAGTTGGCCTGCGAATTCAAGAAGAAATCTTTACATGCACGTTTGAAAGTTGTTAGGGATGTACAATTTCTAACGTCACGAGGACAATTATTCCAAATTCTGGTTTCCGACACGAGGAAAGAGTTGGTTGGTTGGTTCTTAAGTTTAGAGGCTGCGACAACGCGGTCATGTAGCCCCGTGTACTTTGGGTGTGAGTAGAATCTGTCTGATAACCGGTGTTAATTGTGATGACTGTAATAGTGTGTGTTATCTGTTTTTTAATTTAAGTACTGCAACTTAGAATTTTTCAAATAGTTCCTACTTTTGCCGCCAAGCGCCACCGTCAACGACTACTAGGCCAAGTTCAGAACTTAGCTACTAGACGGCACCGCAGTCGGCTCTTGGCAACGAACATAGAAACCTAAGATCGTTGTTTACATTCTTAACCTATCCAATTTAGCTTCACCCAGGTGTAATTAGTGGAAGGTTCTTTAACATGCCATACATCTATGACATGGGACCACCGGCTTTACTTCCCCTCCGAAGGAAGGCATACTGAGGGATTTTAACGCTCTTAAAAAATCCGACGGCTTCGGCCGGGTTTGAACCCGCTATCTTGGGCATAGAAGCTCAGCATGCTACCGAAGCCGCTGAGGAAAGAGTTACTGAAGGCAGATGAATGATGTAGAGGAATTGCAATTATAGATCCAGATCGCGTGTGACGATCATGAAAGGAAGAAAGAAAACAAAAATTACAAGAGAGATAGTGAGGAGTACTTTCATTGAGAAGTCGATAGATGAGGGTATATATGTGCAGGTTTCTTTGTTGTTCCACTTTTAGCCAGGAAAGTAGATCATAAAAAGGAGACACGTGCAACCTTGGTCCACGTCTACAGTGCTTGTCCTCAACCCTTCCTTTCATAGCTATGTTTGCTAATCCTGGGTGTCTTAGTATGTGTCCTACCAACCTATCTCTTCTCTTCATTAACAGTCACCATAAACATCTCTCCTCTCCCACTCATCATAATAACACTTCATTTGTTACTCTATCTACCCATCTGATCTTCATCATTCTCCTGTAACACCACATTTCAAATGCATCAATTCTCCTCTTTTCTGCTGCATCAATAATCCAAGTTTCACTTCCATAGAGCGCCACACTCCAGACAAAGGCTATCAAAATTGAATTTCTAATACTTTAATCGTTATTGGTTGTCAACAGATCTCTCTTCTGTAGAAATGGGTTCCTTGCCTGAGCCAACCTACTTTTTATATCCTCTTTGCCTCGATCATCATTGGTTGTATTGCTTACTAAGTAACAGAAGTCTCCTACTTCCTTCAGGTTTTCACCTGCCAATATAACGTCAATAGGGGTTTCTGGTTTCTTTTAGGCTACATTCCAATATTTGGAAGCCTTCCTTGTTCTTGCCATATGATTCATACTGAACTTTTTTTTCTTTTCTTTCAGATGTATCTATACACATGTTGGCTATTTCTACTGTGGTGGTTCCACTTCAGCCTGGCGTTTTCCACCTTCTCTCCATGCTCACTCTGCCACGACCGCAATTCCTCAAGATGTGTGGACAAGCGGCTAATCAGTTTGGATGATTTGAAGACACGCGAACATATCAATGAACTCCATATCTCCTACAACAACATCCCGAAGCTGACGGATCACCTATTTAAGGAACTTGGATTCTCCAGTCTCAAACGAATTCACTGCAAAAACTGCGGCATAAATGAAATAGAACCTAGAACATTTGATGGTTTATTCACCCTCAAATTCATCCATTTAAGCAGTAATAATATTTACGAAATTCATCCTGATACCTTCCAGTCACTGGAGAAACTTAGAATCTTGGATCTCAATGATAACAAGCTAACTCAGGTTGAAGGACTACACACAATATCTTCACTACAATACTGCTACTTAGCCGATAACTACATACATTCAGTGAAGAACGAATCATTCTGTAAACTTGAATCTTGTGAAATGATAATTCTTGATCTTTCTAATAACCTCATCTCAACAGTTGAAGTGGAGGCATTTAAAGGGTTAAATTTACTGCAAGATTTGAACTTGTCATTCAATAACATTCAGTATTTAGATTATGATACATTCGTTCATTCTAAAATTTTATACAACCTAAATCTTCAGGAAAATAGACTTCACCGTTTAGATTTTATCCATAACATACCCTGGGTTGGATATTTGGATGTGTCCTTCAACAATATATCAGTTCTTGTGAACGATGTAGTCGCCATTCACAATACATCACAGTTAAAGAAATTAAAACTAGACAATAACAACATTTCTCTTATAGAAATCATGGCATTCAGGAACTTAGTTAATTTGGTTCATCTTGATCTTTCGAATAACCAGATTGATTTCATTCCTTCAGGAATATTTTTGGACACACCAAATTTGGAGAATATTAAGCTTCACAATAATCATTTAAATACCTTAGAGTTCGTACGCTCGATTAAAAAGTTAAGATTTCTGTACCTCTCAAGAAATAGAGTAATGGCTTTGACACCTCGTACATTCATTCCCAAACATGTGCATACAGTAGACATGTCAAACAACATGATAAGCACAGTGCATTCCTCGACATTTCTAGGAATAAATAGACTATTACATTTCAACCTTCAAGGTAATAACATATCTTACATTCCATCTAACGTATTTCAAAGAACACACGTATTAGACATAGATTTGAAGGGCAATGATATATCTGATTTCAATTTCATTTTACATGGTCTAAGTTTTCGTCTTCTACATCTTCCTAGCAATAATTTGTCTACCCTTCCAGATGAAATATATTCGCAATCACAAACGTACACTATCACTGAAATTAATTTATCTAATAATGGAATAACTGAATTGAAACCTGGCATATTTAGTCGACTTGTACATTTGAAAACATTAAATCTCTCAAAGAATAAGTTGCGAACTATACAAAAGGAAGTTTTGCAAAATACAATTGTTTTAACAACACTTATTTTGGACTACAATGAACTAACTGATGTCAATTTTGTGTCCTCATGCATCAATCTGAAATATCTCTATCTCCAAGGTAATAATATAGCTTCCTTGCCAAATTCATCCTTCTTAAATACCAAAATTCCTCACGAATCTAAAATTGAACTTCTTAATCTAGAAAACAATGAAATCAGTATTATTGAGGAAGGAGCATTTCACGGTATGCCTCGTTTAAAGAAACTCGTTATTTCTAGGAACAGAATAACCAGTCTGCATCTTCAAACGCTACAGCATCCTTCCAATTTGCGATTAGTGGACTTAAGCCATAACACAATCTCACAAATAGATTTTGTAGCTTCCGCACCCTACCTAAGACGGTTACACTTAACAAAAAATTGCATCTCTGTGCTTCCTCCAAACGCTTTTACCAATTCAAACCAATCTCAGCTTTACGAAATAGACCTCTCCAAAAATGAGATAACTACAATAGACAAGACAGCTTTCCATGGTCTACGAGATTTGACTATAATTAACTTATCGGGCAACAATATAACATATTTATATCCTAGATCATTTCAAGAATCAAAGTATTTAAATTCTCTAGATCTGTCACACAATAATATTTCTGAAATATATATATTTGACTACATTCCATCGCTAAGATCATGTAATTTGGCAGATAACATTATTTCTGTTCTTCATAATCAAATGTTTTCTTCTTCAAATACGTCCAAATTATGTAAACTTAGCCTAGCTAACAATCGTATTAGCACAATTGAATACCACGCTTTCAGTGGTCTGCACCAGCTAAAAGAGCTAGATATTTCCGGTAACAACATTACCATAATACATCCACAAACATTCAGTTTCTTCCGGGATTTACTTAGATTAGATCTCAGTAATAATAAAATCTACCACCCATATTTTATACAAAATATGCCTCAGTTACGACACTTACACCTTGCTGACAATAACATACATATTGTTCAAAATAATACATTCGCCACTTCTCAAATTTCTCAAGTAATTCACCTAAATCTGTCACATAATAGAATATTCAAAGTAGAAGAAATGGCATTTCAGGGTCTCAAAATGTTAAGATATCTAGACCTCTCAAGAAATTCTCTCTCCTCATTGCCAAGTAATGTATTTGAGAATAATACTTTGCTTTCGGCTATTGATTTGAGTAATAATCACTTGTCACAAACGGACTTTATTCTATACCTAACAAACTTACAGTTTTGTAACTTATCTAGCAATCAAATATTGATTCTCGGTAACAATTCATTTAGTACTTCCAATACCAATCGACTGAAGTTTATTGACATTTCAAATAATAAGATTATGCTAATAGAGCATCGAGCATTCCAAGGTCTGCCAAAGTTGGAGCATCTTGATTTATCAGCTAATAACATGTCCTATTTGTACTCCGATATTTTGGATCATTCTCCAAAACTCAAAACTTTAGATCTAAGGACCAACCCGACCAGCTGGAGTGGCAAAGAAGTAGTTGACTTTCTGAAACTTGCCGATGACACACTCACGAACATTAGAGGTCATTATAGGATGCCGTGGGATGCGCACTCTCCAACAAACACATGAGATGGATAGTAATATCTGTTGAAGAAATACTCAATTTCATTAAGTTAACGCCTGGTTGGTTTATTTTTAAAGGGGCTGAATATGAAACTAACTCGAGGAAAGTTGGATGTTTGTAATAAGAGGAAAAAATGTGAAATCACGTGGGCCCTGTGATATCCACTCAATCTTACCGCCCGCACCGTTATGTTAGTTATTGTTTGGAGACAAATCACGTAAATTAGAAAGGTAAATCCGTAAAAAGTATTTCAGTGAATTCCTTATGTATAGAATATTGTTCTATTCAGCATATAAAATATACAACGGTACAAATACGCATATTTATTCATGTTCACATAGACTTTGTTCACTATTGGCATATGATCACAATAAACTCTATTTTGTCCATACAAGCCAAACGCTAAGATGCCAAAGGATTCGCAGAACATTTCACTCTATGTCTTAGTTGTTGATATAATGGTTTACAACCCGCATTATTTTGAAATTCAGAAAAAGAGGAAGTCACTAGCACAGGATAAAGATTGTAAGTAAGAAACGAAGATAACGAGGATGGGGTAAGGGGAAGGAGACAAGAGGAGAGGTAGGCACATGTTTTCAACAGAAATACTTCTGAACATTGTCGCTTGCACTTCGTGTTTCACGCTGTCTTCCTTAAACAGAACATTTAAAAATATCAAACGAGGCTCTTTTAATCGAATGTTGGTTTCCAGCCATGTTCCCCTTCGTGACTGCAACACTGATATGTGTGGGCAATCATTGCGTGAAAATCGCCTATTATGGGCATGCGTGACATATACTCTGATAGCCACATGACGCTCAGTAATTTAAACAGTAGCTACAGACTGTGGTAATTTTCATATACGTGTCTTCCTTCAAAAAATATTTGTATGGAAAACTTCGCAAAACATACTTTCTAAATCTAAGTGACAACGTAGTGACTAAACTTTTGAATTTGAACACATAATATTCGGAATAAGTAGTAATAGTATTAATTATGATACTACTTAAAACCCGCCAAAAAGTCCTCGTTCAATTGAACGCTATTTTGGTGATACGTGTATATTTTGACTTCGTACGATTAAAGACAAAATTTCATGGTTGCCAAGTTTGTGTGTGTATGTGTTCCAGAAACCCCTTATCACATCTATTACGTAGGTTTTACGGTATTGTACATGTATTGCGTTATGAGACGACACAGACAAAAAGTGAGATCTTAAATGCAACTGCCTATGAAATCGAGGATCATACCTGCTCATCTGTGAGTCTTACAGAAATACTTTAATGGCTATGCAAAGGCCATTTTTTTTGGGGGGGGGAAGCAGATGACATTGCTGTTCCGCCCCCTTAAAACAATAACAATAACAATAAAGGCCAATTTTCAAAATTTCTCCGAATATGAATAAATCAAATGACCAATACGAGGTGTGATTGTTGCTGTATGTACACACAACGAGCAAGTTTTACATTCCAATAGGAAATCAAAATGATATTGAATCATAGCCAAAATATGATTTCAAAACTTTTAATAGAAATTAGGCCTATGGCAAGACCAGGAATTACTGAAAGATTTCATTATGTGGTATATTCTAAAGTAATGATTGAAAATGCATTCTGAGCAGATTGGATTTTTTTCCATTGTCATTAAAATCGTCAAGCAATGGGAAATTATGTTGTATAGATTAATGTAACATTCAGGCTAACCAATACTGTTTCGTAAGCAATAGAAATCGTAATCACTAAAGGTCTGAAGTGATGATGGTGGTGAGAGTTGTTTCAAGGGGTAGAAATTATTGTGAGATTTATCCCAGATGGTTTTATGATTTGTCTCTGAATATACTGGGTGGATGTGGATGTGAAATTAATCAATCGGTTCCTTACGGAAGAATCTGTCGGCTTCAATGTCAGTTCCTCAAACCTGAAGGATGACAATTGGATTAAATACAGTGAATTATTGTAAGATACTAAAGAGGGCTCTCACATACAGTCCGTTACACGTATTAGCCAAGAAAATGGATATAAAGGTATAACGGTAGGTGCATAGGGCCATCCAGATGCCCTATATAGAAGACTAGACCACAATCCTGAAATTAAATAATAGAACAATTTTTTTAGGAGATTCCAGTATTTATTTTACAGGACAAATTTAAATTCAAAAACAAATTTAATGATAAATGCTGTCCATTAATCTTGTCATTTCAGGAGCAGATAAACTCTGTTTTCTTCCAATCACCACCATCATTAGTATTTATTATTGACATTCCTTCTTGATTGATGTTTTAACTGTAATTTTACAAGTCAAGGTCTCCTTGGTTTTAATAAGTATATTTTAATAAATGTTTGTTGGTATCATATTGTCTGAATATTTCATATTGTTGTTGATTCATTTTAAGGCTCCGTGACATCGTGGTCATGCATCTCCGTGTACTTTGGTGTGTGGTGAATTTGTCTGATAACCTGTGTCATTGTGCTTGATGCACTAGCATGTATATTTGTAATTGGGACTTGGATTCCGATAGAAGGCAGCCGTGATCTTAATTGTAGTACCATCTTGGTATCCGCCTTGATTAAAAGTGAGAAACCAAGACAAACATCTGGTAGGAATAGAGCCCGTATCTTCTCAGTTCTGCCTCACTAGGCGGAGTGAACCCCCGTTTCATTTCTCAGAACAGAATGCGATTTCATGGGAGAGTCGGGAATTGAACCTGGACCTCCACAGTAACAGCCTGCCTAGTGACTACACCCCACGTCTTAACCCACGATGGAAAGTTGCAGCAAGTCCCAAGATCGGAGGTTTGAATTCTGGTGCTGACAGCGGCTATCCTGAGTGTGCTTTATCCCAGAGTTTCTCCACCCTCCCTCCAAGAAAAACCGTAATAGGATCTTATTTGAATTTCCGGGGCACCTACTCCATTCACAATTCTTATAATTACAGTTTTACTCACATTACTACAGTCCCCACAAAAGCCCAGGTTATTAGAAAAATCACACACCCAAATGCACGGAAGTGTTGAACAAGATATTCCAAGACCCTAGAACGAATCAACAACGATAAAAGCTAGTCACTAAGTCAGGAGGTGGAACAAAGTCCTTTTTGATTCAAAACAACTACTTTAATTCCCTTGTTTAGGTTGACGCTGGGAAGGAAATCCAACTGTAAAAGCCATTCTCCACATATAATTCATCACAACTATTCTCCGTTTCTGTACAATCGGGTATAATAGGGGGTGATGCTCTAAAACAGGGCCATCCAGTCATAGCGCTCGGGGAGCATTGGGCAGTCAGACTAGCGCTCCTTCCCCTACAGCGAGGAGACCTGAGACAGATGGACGATGTTCGGACCGCGCTGACTAGTTACGTACGTACAGTCGTGCGGTCGATGGCCTTTCTGGGATTGTAGACATAATGATAAGGCTGTTTTGCCATAAAAAATATACTACATATCCTACTGTACAAATCGAATGGTACTCCGTTGTATGAAATGTGCAGGATACGAACGTAAGTGTTAAGTAAAGAATATTGTGATTTATTCCAAACAGGAATGTGAGCATATTACAAAGGAAAATTCAACAACATTTTACCAATATGAACATATAATACAGACCTTGAGTGACTTTTGCTCCTTTATAAGCTGTACAGAAAAATGAAATTTCCCATTCTGCTTTAAAGGCTGCTGCTTCACCACTCCATCCTTCTTTTTGGTATGATGTTCAGTCATGGCCACTGAGAAACAGATTTACTTACACGCTGTCAAAAAAAGCACATTGGACTAGACTAGTAACTGATGGATTGGCTGCTCACTTCGGCGCTGCGGGCAGACCACGCACTCAGTCAGCCAAGCTACTACCACCACTACCAAAACTACTTTCCACCAAAGCGCTCGGAGCACTGGCTTAGAGCGCGGCTGGAGCACTAACGCTCGGGGAGCGTGGTGTAGATGGCCCTGCTCTAAAATGATGTTCAAAATCTCTACATCAGGTAATTCAACAGTTCCTTCCAATATCATCTGCTGCAACCCAACTAACGAGTGTTGGCAGGAAGGTCGATAATTCTCTGCTTGTATCCCGTATGGTAGTAATGCACTGCAAGCATATCCCCCAAACGATACCGAACCCTATTATCTTTCCCTCGATATGACTATAGACTACTATGTACCTAGCAAACAAGTTATTATTACAAACTAACACGCTTTTAAGTAGCCCATTTTGTACATAAAATCGTGTTAGTTTGAAATAATATCTTGTTTCTATCAGGAAAGGAAGCTTTTTAGTTATACTTGATCGTAAATCATGCGATCAGGAGCCACGGGACCTCCTTTTTACGTGGAATCCGAACCACAGGTCATGGCATCTCACCTCGAAAATCTCAATGCATTGACCGGCAATCGAACCTTTCTGAGAGGCCAACAGCTTGACCGCTGCGCCACCATGCCCCCGTTTCTTTCAGGTTAGGGTATGTAAATACTTGTTTCCCGCCTAAAATACTTGGGCACAATTTTTGTTGATCGACTGGATAGCTTTCTTTAATTAGATGATTTAGACAACCAGATGAAAATTTCAGAACTAAATTTATGTCATAGGTAGACCTAAGTAAAATTTTTATTTCTATGTTAATTTTCCTAATCTTTTCCCTTAATTCATCATGTTTACCGTCAATTCCCTAATATTTCGGATTTAGCTGATTCTCGGTATAGATTAGGAGAGTGCTTGGGCTGGAAAACGTTGGGAGCACGGTGCCTCAGAGAGGCGCTTTCTCATAGAAATACTCTCACTGTCATGTTCTCAGAATCATTAAGAGGAGAAGGTTCACGTGTTAATCACACTTAATATGATCTCTTAATAGTCTAAGCTTAATGGACGTTAAGTGGTTCGTTGTAACAAGATCTCCAATTTTCATAGCAATACTTGAAACTTAATATTCTTCTAGCATCTTCATCAAGATTTCCACTTGTGAATAATTCCTTAGCAGACATCAAGAGAGATGAGAACAAGCTAATTAACGATTACTGGTTTATTCGAGAGCAATCAACATTGCTACGAAATACATTCTTAATTACATCAACTTCACTCACAGCGGATATAAACATTGAAAAACGTTCATTTCTGTGTGGGAGGATAATAATTTTCTAATTGACGAGCCGGACTACAAAATGTACAAACGTAGGCAAAGTCAATCTTGTGATATTTTGAGTAAATTAGTTCACGGAATTCTCAAGTCAGAGGAAGCTCTTTTACATGGTTGAAGGGTTTACTCCTACACATTTACAAATGCGTGCAAATTATTAGATTCGATGCTAGTTTTCCAATATTTCATTTTATTTTTTACTTTTTATGACTTAATGCAGTAAAAATGTTTGCATGACGCTGAAATTATTTCAATTTTTAACAAATACAGTGCTCAAAATTGCATTTTCTTTTAATGAGAATGACGGTAATAGTTTTTTTTAGAATTTATGATAAAAAGGATCCTTGCTAATGAAGAAAGTCACACGTTACTTTATTCCAGTTTTCGCGTAAATTTAGAGAAGAGATTCGAAGCCTTTTTATTACTAATGGTCTGCTCTTAACCCTTTGAATGCCAAGCTAAGTAATATCAATTGGAATATCAAATGGTATGAAAATCATGAAAATGACATATTAGCTAAGTCCAAGTATAGGATCATGGTTCGTCACTCCCGATGAATTACCATTTTTTTAAATCAATTGAAATGGACATTTTTTAAATTCGTTTTTAATAGTCTTAGATGTACCTTCACACGCTTCACTCAGCGTTAAAGCCGCATTTATTTCCCCATCGTTCAAAGAACTAGGCCATATTTATCACCACGTATCTCAATTAGCTCCGAATAAGAATGAAAACACGCATAGATTCAAAAGATCACACGTGCTGACTACAGCATGTTCAATGGATACTTATTATGAACCCAGTTATCCACGGAAATTAATATATCGATATCCAGAGAGAAAATAAATTCTACATCGTCTGGGTTACAACATTGCTTGGCTAGAAGTAGTAATACTAACACATATACATAAACAGGGCCGATAGACCGACTCGTGGCATTCTTTAGCAGAAGCGATATATCACCCCCTGGCGCTACAAGGGTTTAACTATTAAAAGGTTTGTAGAACATGGGTTTAAATCACCTGATTTAGAGTGTACATTCAAAAGTAAATGAAAGAGATAACGGACTCAGCTCATGTATCCCTCAGAATCTCCAATTGCGAAACTTATGAGACGCCATTCCTTTTTGGAAAAGATTTAAGTCCAAACCATTCAGCGGTTTGGAACCCATTTCAAGTAGGGTTCATTAATGAGCTGGAGATGGTACAAAGGAAGGCTGCTAGATTTGTGCTCAACAATTTTAATCGTAGAAGTGGTGTTACTTAACCATAGAAAAACTAGGGTGGAAATCTCTGGTAGATAGAAGGACGAAATCCATACTAAATGCTATGTTTACCACTTATACTAATGGGCCAGCGTGAGGAGAACTAAGCAAACGTCTGGAAATCTCACCTACCTGAGCAGGGCAGATCATCAGCACAAGCATAAGGGCCGACCGCAGCGTACACATTGTTGGAAATATTATTTCATTAACCGTGGATTTGATAATAGGAACTCATTACCTGCCACAGTTCTAGTATTGATATGTTTAAGAGAAGACTGAAATTGTGTGTAAATACGCCGATAGAATTACTCTAGTTTCCAAAACGTGACTTGTGTAAATTGAGTTTGATACTATTATTGGTTTGTACAATTCACCACTTGGAAATTACCCCCATTTAAAAATAAAGTAAATGAATGAATGAATGAATGAATGAATGAATGAAAGAATGCATGTATAAGGAAGAAAACATTGGTAGTAAAATTTATCATTAACTTGTAACTAAAATGATTTAGATGCTGAGCTTCTATGCGCAAGATAGCGGGTTCAAACCCGGCCGAAGCCGTCGGATTTTTTAAGAGCGTTAAAAATCCCTGAGTATGCCTTCCTTCGGAGGGGAAGTAAAGCCGGCGGTCCCATGTCATAGATTTATGGCATGTTAAAGAACCTTCCACTAATTACACCTGTGTGAAGATAAATTGGATAGGTTAGGAATATAAACAACGCTCTTAGGTTTGTACGTTCGTTGCCAAGAGCCGACTGTGGTGGCGTCTAGTAGCTAAGTTCTGAACTAGGCCTAGTAGTCGTTGACGGTGGTGTTTGGCAGCAAAAGTAGGAACTATTTGAAAAATTCAAAGTTGCAGTCCTTACTTGAATTAAAAATCAGATACACTCACTAATACAGCCATCACAATTAACCCCGGTTATCAGACAGATTCAACACACACCCAAAGTACACAGGGCTACATGACCATGTTGTCACAGCCCCTAAACTGAGGAACCAACCAACCAAAATTATTTAGAACAAATTTTGTAAAGGATTCAAATTCTTTATTTGAGTCTAATAATGCGAACACCTCTGTATTTTATTACTTGTTCTCAGATGAAAATGAAAATCCATAGCCTGCTTCCAGTCTCCGACCGGGTCAGGAATGGAATGAATGAAGCCCCTATCTAGCGGCGAGGATATGAACTGTGCCGGCTGCCGAGGCCTGACGCACTCCTCTGGGGCAATGATTAAAAGAATGAAAGATGAAATGAAATGATAGTGGAGAGTGTTGCTGGAATGAAATTTTGACAGGGAAAACCGGAGTACCCGGAGAAAAACCTGTCTGCCTCTGTTTTGTCCAGCACAGATCTCACATGGAGTGACCGGGATTTGAACCACGGACCCAGCGGTGAGAGGCCGGCGTGCTGCCGCCTAAGCCACGGAGGCTTACTTGTTCTCAGATACACTTTTTAAATTATTCTAATTCATCATTGTAATATTCCACAATAAAGTGGTATAGTCTATTGGCTTTCACGGCCCAATATACCATCCTTTTGGAAGCCTTTATAGGGAGGTGAAAGGCTGATTGAGCTTCTATCTCTCGCAGTTAAGAGTTGCACGTGTGCTTCATAAGAAGGGAGGTAATGCACAGTTCGCGGGCGCGGAACATCAAGAGCCCGCTGATGAGCCTGCTGGGTGTTCCTGGGCGAAACCCCACACAAGACACGGCATAAACCTAGAAAAATTGCTGAGTTTTGATTCACCGGCCGTGAAAGACAATATACTGTACCATCTAAATGAAGAGTTATTAAGACGAGTGGGAGAGGCGAGATGTTTCTGGAGACCGCTAATGAAGAGAAGAGATAAGTTGGTGGGACAAAATAATAGCAAGACACCCAGGAATAACAAACTTAGTTGTGGAAGGAAGGGGTAAGGACAAGAACTGTAATGATAGACCCTGGTTAGTTTATTATAAACAAAAAATTGCTTCGGATGTAGGGTGTGCTAGCTATATAGAGATGAAACGATTAGCTCTGTACAGGGAGACATGGAGGGCTGCATCAAACCAGTCAAATAACTGAAGAATCAAACAATAATATTGCTTTTTATTTACTTTCCTAATACTTCATTTTTGAGGGTTCAGACAAGTTCCCGATCAGTCAATTTCCATTTATAAAAAAAATTGGCATATGAGATGAACATTTGTCCGTGCGTGTGTGTGTATGTGTCCCAAATAAAAGTACTCGTACATACTAATACCTCCTACGACCTCGACCATGCCTTTAAAACTTTAAAGCGTTTTATCAATCCAGTATGGTGGCCGCGAAAAATATTTCACTGGCATTCTAAATCTCCTCATCAGAAACAGATATCACCCTCAAAATATTGTACGTATTTATAGAGGTTCACTTTTCAATTAAGTTTCTATTTCTTGTGTCCCGATCATGCGATCGAAGTGAAAGTTTGAATAATGAACCTACGCAATAATCTTTATAATATATTGGTACACAACTACATTGGATGACCTAAATTCAACATAACGACTATCCAACGTACTGTATTTAGTCGGTTCTCAATATCTACGAATCTATTACAGCAAACAACAGAAAGGTTGAATCAAAGTTAGTGAGTAGTTTGTATTAGAACTAGCTGTTTAAGTTACGAGTGCTGGTGACCAAGTTAGGAACTACTTTTTGTTTACATGGCAACGTGTTGTGTTGACAAGTGCAGTCAAGCGGGAAGGATACGTGTAAGCTCCAGTAGCCTCAATCAAATAAGGTGCGTTCAAAAAGTAACGAGCCGGAGCCTGTAATGCGCAAACGGGTGACGACATCGGCTAATCGTGGCGTGTGTAACAAGGTGTGGTTCCGAACAGAGCGTGGAAGGTCACAGCCCGTCGCAAGAGGGCACGCGTGCACGTCACGTGACGATACAAAGCAAGCAGCAGATGCTTTAATCGTCACATTGCAAACAGTGACATGGAAGCGTCAATCAAAGAGCAAAGAGGTGTCGTTCGGTTTCTGACAGCTGAAGGAGTAGGGGGAACGGACATTCATCGCCGAATGTCATAAGTGTACGGCGAACACTGCATGTCCCTTGCAAGTGTCAAGGCGTGGCACAAGCGCTTCAGGGAAGGACGGGTGTCGTTAGCCGATGATGCCCGGTCTGGGGCACCCCCCAGCATTACCGATGACAACGTTCAGCTGGTTGATGCACTCATTACCCAGGACCGCCGAGTGACAGTGAACGCCATAGCCACCGTGGTCAGATTGAGCGTCGGAAGTATGCACACCATCACGAAGGAACGACTGCACTTGCAAAAAGAGTGTGCCCAATGGGTCCCCACAGTCTTCAACCACACCAGGAAGCATGTCGATGGCCTACTGTCTTGGTCTTGGTTGGACGATTGATGCATGCTGCTGCTCGCTTTGTATCGTCACGTGACGTGAACGCGTGCCCTCTAGCGACGGGCTGTGACCTTCCACGCTCTGGTCGGAACCACACCTCGTTACACACGCCACGATTAGCCGATGTCGTCACCGGTTTGCGCATTACAGCCTCCATCTCGTTACTTTTTGATCGCACCTTAAAGATTTCCTCTCCATGGTTAGATGCGCCCCTGTTATGCTTAGCAGTGCTGGACTTATGAAGTCGCCGTTCTCCATCACCACCGTGTCGTCTTCATTGTCTCGCAAGGCTCCATTTCCTACCAACAACATACGCTACAACTGCACAGTCAAGGTCATCGGCAGTTGTTTCTCAAACAAGTAATACTATAGTAACATTCGCACTAGCGGTAGTGGTGATCCTTCATTCTCATTGCCATTATCATAAATGGCAGATACCCTCGATGTTCTACCACGTAGTACAACAATCACCACCACCACTAGCTTGCCACGGTGGGTGAGTGGATAGCGTGTCGGTCTACTAACCCCAAGATTTCAGGTTCGCTCCTGGCCGTGGTAAGTGATTTTTGAAAGGCGGCAAAAATACGACATGCATGTCATACGATGTTGGCATGTCAAAGAAACCATTTGAATTCAGTAGGCCGTGCTCATAATGGCAACATTAATCTCGGGAGTTTCCGCCAACACAAAGTTCTTCATTTCTCTACTAGAAAGCGCTATAGTGTTCAAGGAGTTTAGATATCTAACCTCCTTGACTTTCATAGTGATTCAAGAAACAACGAAATTCGACATGCAAGCTACCCTCTGGGTGCAAATTACAAAGCTTGCACCCGGCACCCGAGCCCATACGATGTTATATTATTTATCACCACCACCACCACCATAATCCACGACAAGTATCTTGCACATTACAGTATTTTCATTTATAAGGGATCAACGTCCTGGTGTAGCGTCAAGCACTCTTCGCTGTCGCCCCGGAGGCCCGGGTTTGATTCCTGGCTCTGCCAAGAAATACAATTCTGGTCGTAGGGCTGAAACGGCGTACACTCAGCCTCGTGAAGCAAATCTGAGAAGAGGTGGTTCGATTCCCATCTCAGCCATCCTGAAAGTGGTTTTCCGTCGTTTCCAACTTCTACTCCAGGCAAGATCATGACCACCTCCTTCCCAATCGTCACAAGAATTACAAATACTCACACTGTTACATACACCACAATATTTCAGGTTATCAGACAAATATTATATATAACTTATATATATAAGGTGCGTTCAAAACGTAACGAGCCGGAGGCATAATTACAGAAACCAGTGCCTGTATGTTAGAAGTATTGGCCCTGGCTGTTGAGGCACTTGTCCCACTGTGACACGAGGCGGTGAATAGCTGTCTCATAAAAATCCCTGGGCTGAGATGTGAACCAGTTCCGCACATACAGCTGGACGTCGGGGTCCGAGGGGAATCGTTGGTCCCGCTGAGCCCTTTTCAGGGGACCAAACATGGCGTGATCACAGGTCTGGACTGTATGGAGTGTGGCCGAGAACCTCCCATTTTAATTTCTGCAGGAGTGCCGCGACTGTGTTGGCCGTATGAGGTCGTGCATTGTCGTGGAGCAGAATGACCCCATGGGTGAGATTGCCTGGTCGTTTTGGTTTGATCGCTTGGCGAAGGGTGGTCAAGGTTTGCAAGTAACGCTGGGCATTCGCTGTCGTCCCGTGCGGCATGATGTGTATCAGAAGGGGGCCATCTTGGTCAAAGAAGAATGTCAGCATTACCTTTCCTGCACTCGTGTCGATGGTCTTGCCATTTTTGGGTGGTGGTGACCCTGGATGCTTCCACTGGAGGCTTTGTCGTTTGGATTCTGGTTCGAAGTGATGACACCATGCCTCATCTCCAGCCACCACTCGTGCCAGGAACCAATTCCTTTCCCTCGCATAGCGCTGCAGGTGACCAAGACAGTGGGCCATTCGAAATGCTTCCTGGTGTGGTTGAAGACTGTGGGGCACCCATTGGGCACACACTTTGCGCAAGTGCAGTCGTTCCTTCATGATGGTGTGCACACTTCCGACGCCCAATCTGACCACGGCGGCTATGGCGTTCACTGTCACTCGGCGGTCCTGGCTAATGAGTGCATCAACCAGCTGGACGTTGTCATCGGTAATGCAGGGGGTGCCCCAGACCGGGCATCATCGGCTAACGACACGCGTCCTTTCCTGAAGCGCTAGTGCCACGTATTGACCCTTGCAAGGGACATGCAGTGTTCGCCGTACACTTGTGACATTCGATGAATATCCGTTCCCCCGACTCCTTCCGCTGTCAGAAACCGAACAACAGCTCTTTGTTCTTCGGTTGACGCCTCCATGTCACTCACTGTTTGCAATGCGACTGGCAGCGTTGGAAGATTGATGCATGCTGCTGCTCGCTTTGTATCGTCACGTGACCTGCACGCGTGCCCTCTAGCGACGGGCTGTGACCTCCCACGCTCTGGTCGGAACCACACCTCGTTAAACACGCAACGATTAGCCGATGTCGTCACCGGTTTGCGCATTCCAGCCTCCAGCTCGTAACTTTTTGAACGCACCTTATATATATATATATATATATATATATATATATATATATATATATATACAGTACTGCATAAATATGTACACCGAAATACACGGGGCTAAAAGACCACGATGACCAAGTCCCTCAAGTGGAACAACACAAAAAGCAACATTGTTTGTAAACCTTCACTACCGGACGCGGTGGCCGAGACCGCTAACGCGCTGCCTCGTGCCTCGCTGGAATCGGGAGACCGTGTGTTCGAATTCCACCTCGGCTGTCCTAAAAGTGGTTATCGTGATTTCCCATTTTCACCACCAGGCAATTTCAATAGGTCGACGGCCAATTTCCTTCCAATATTCCTTCCCTGACCCGTCCTGAAAAGAAAAGTGCATGGCCATTTGCTGTATTAATAAAATTATTGTAAGCCTTCATTGAACTTCCCTTTTTTAGAACTCCCTGTCGACAATTCTCATGTGGTTCACCTCGTGACATAGTCACCGTGAAGGTCACCACAGTTTTGCCAACATAATTATTTATGGACTGAGGCCTGGAATGCGGCTTACCGGGATCAATTCTTTTCTGAACCATTCTAGATTTGTTTTGCCAAATTCCACTTCATGAGAATGCACGGATTTTACTTAAATATGTCCACAACCACCTCCTACCCACATCTTAGTGTCAGTACAAATACAGTTACAGCCGAAACAATTCATGAAACAGAACATTTCCCACACACACACACACACAAGTATACGGGGCTACATGCTCACGATGTCGAAAAAAACTGTAATGAATTAACAACTACTATATTTAGATGAAGGCTTTCATGGCCCGGATTACTATTCAAATAATTCTTGGGTTTTGGTCTAATGCCGTGTGAAATTAAATACCACCAGATGTTTCGAAGGAACCTTGCCTCATTTTTCAATGGAATTAAACAATGTGGCTAAAGGAAGTATATCAATGAGATTACAAAACAAAACAAAAACAAAAAAACTAGATAAATTCCTCTGTTCGTCACCAGAGAGCATCTGCCAGAAATTACTGTATTAGTCTACATTATTTAATTCCATTGAAAAAGGAGGCAAGGTTCCTGCGAAACGTCTGGTGGTATTGAATTTAATTTCACATGGCATTAGCCCCAAAACCATGAATTATTTGAATAACTGCAATATATTCCTATGTAACTCCAAAAGAAATCATCATCATCATCATCATCAAGTAACGGCTCCAGTTCCCGGGTACTGGTGACGAGCCTCTCCCACCTTCCTCTATCCTTATACAGCTCCTCCTCTTGGATTCTATCCCATTATAGTTCAATATGCAACGAGCCTATAATGACAATAATTAAGACACGAGTATGTTTAAAATTTCCATACGAGTGTCTTAATTACCATTACAGACAAGTTGCATACGACTATTTATGTTCGACGATAATTATAACTTTATTATATGTTTTAACATAAATATTCATAAATATCTGTGGGATTCAGTAACTTCAGTTAGTGAACAGAGCGCGCTGGGTGGTTGGCTAACTGAACAGAGTGTATGCGAGAGTCAAAAAATTTCGAGAGCCGAGACCATTTACTTTGCTTGGTAATGCTATTGTTTACAGCCTGCATGATGTCTAGTGGCGATCAGAACTAGCATTCACTAATATTATCACTGAAGTCGTTTGAAAGCAATGCGCTGTGTAGATATTGGGGTTCGGTATATTAAGGTACAGTGCTATTTTTGTCTCATATTCGCCAGTTTATTTACGCGAACGTATGGGACGGTGCACTTTCCATGTCGGTAATTTATGTAGAAGGATGCTGTGTTGCTAACTTCTGGACGTAGATTCATAAATTTCTTGCACATGTCATAGTATTTTCTTGTTACCGTAAAGGTTCGTGCTGATTTTGTCTTTGTGTTTGGGATTGTAACTACAATGGTTGATCCGATATCCAATTAGAACTTTCAAATCATGTAATTCATGTCCAACATGTTGGATTTTGAGCGCATGTGCGAAGCTATCCTTACCTAATTTGTCAATGAATGAGCTCTGATTGGCTGGATAAACTGTTTCGTAATGAAGAATAGTACTATAATGACCCTCATTATGATACATTTTTCTGACAAATATATAATATTTACATTTCGACATCGTCGAACATAAATAATAATAATATCGTATGGCCTCGGTGCCGGGTGCAAGCTTAGTTATTTGACACCCAAAGGGTAGCTTCCATGTCGAATTTGGTTGTTCCTTGAAGCACTATTGAAGTCAAGGAGGTTAGATATCTAAGCTCCTTGAACACTATAGCGCTTTCTAGTAGAGAAATGAGGAACTTTGTGTTGGCGGAAATTCCCGAGATTAATTTTAAAATTTTGAACACGGCCTACTGAATTCAAATTGGTTCTTTGACATGCCAACATCGTATGACATGGTGTCGTAATTTTTACCGCCTTTCTAAAATCACTTACCACGGCCATGAGCGAACCTCCAAGCTTGGGGTTAGTAAACCGACACGTTGACCACTCACCCACCGTGGCAAGCTCTATCCCGTTGAAGACCACTTACGGAGATGTCCTTCTTAACCACATCGATCCATCTCCGCGTTGGTTTTTTCCCAATCACAGCCTTTTAGGTGTGCTTTTTAGCAATTCTTGTTCCTTCCATCCGCTGTACATGACTATACCAACTTAGCCCACCTCGCCATAATTTTTCCAATACACTGATTTTTAAACCTGCCTCCATTCTATATGTTTCATTCCTTACCATGTTATTTTTTATTCGTCTTAGCATAGATCGAACAAACTTCATTTCATCAACTTGAATTTCATTGCTTACTAGTGACTAGTACTTCTTTTCTTTCAAAAGGAATAGATATCAATAGGTGGTTCTCCTGAGAGGAAAGATGCCGGAACGTTGGTAGATCTTCGGTGTCTAGTGAAATTTCGATCTGTTTTCAATAAATTGTACAGGATCATCGTTAGTTGGTTTATTTCCACTTCATCACGTCTGTGTCCTGTTCTCAGGGGTATTTAAGATGGAGTTTTTAATTCTTTCTGGAATGGAATAAACAATAAAGTGGTTCTGGGGTCATCCGCGTTGAGACTTGTTGCTTTATGGCTTCAGAACAACAAGGGCTCTCTAGCTGCCGCCAAGCTTGTGATTTAAGTCGGGTCTATGCTTCCTTGTACGTTGTATAAAAAAGGATGACCTCAGGAAATATATAGGCCAGAGCTCTACCAATACAAAGATAGAAACTAGGGGTTGAGTAGCAGTTGCTTTCTATTCACCCATCTCGCTCTTAAAAATGCAATTTATTTTTAGTAGTCGCCATACGATTGTAGAAGTTTGAACATTAAATTTCACTCAAGGCGTAGTGCAGTATATGAAGCCAGATTTGTGCATTCACTCGATCAGTCCTATGTTTCATACTTTACTAGATACTGCGGTAGAACTCTGACCACATGTTTAACATTATTGTTGTTGTTGTTGTTGTTGCTGGTTATTTTAGGGGCTGCAATATCGTGGTCATATAGCCCCGTGTATTTGGGTGTGTGTGAAATTGATGCGATAGCCTGTGTTATTGTGATGGCTATACTAGTGTGTGTATTTGGGAAGAACGCGGTCATGGCATTAAGTTAGGCATCATCCCAGTATTTGCATAGAGTAGGAGTAGGGGAACGTCCGGAAAACCACTTCTAGGATGGAGGTAAGAATCAAACCCTCCTCTTCTTAGTCTTGCCTCACGAGGGTGAGTGTGCCCCGTTCCAGACCTCACACCTGTTTTTTTTTTTTTTTTTTTTTGTTTTTGTTTTTTTCAGATTCGGTCTCCAGGATGACTTACAAGAACGCTAGCAGCTGCACCACGAGGTGGTCTTAACATTACAGAACTGAGTTGTAAACCGTATTTTGCACACAAAAAGTTATACAATGAGATAATCCATGTGTATGTCTGACTGTCTGTATGTCTACCTGTCGGTCTGTGTGTGTGTGTATGTCCATCAACTCTTAAACGGCTGCAGCTATCAAAACCGGCGAAAAGTGAAATTGTATGGCAGGATACCTCAAGGTCATATTGAACAAGAAGTTCCGTGAAGAACTATACAGCCTACATTTCATGCCAATGATTATTCTACAGAATATGAACCTATCTAGAATAATGACGAAATTAAATTGCTAATATCGAAATTTCCAATTAGTTCGAAATACTGTATACCTGGCATAATGTATCCTAATAGAGCACTACAGTTGGCAGCCCTGATGACTTAATATATTCTTAGTTCCATCTCTTAAGGTATAAAATACAAAATTTGGTTGAAGTCCAATGAATTGCATGGACGTTACATAAAGTTAAACATTGGATCTAACAGCGCGCGTAAAATCATGTTGGCAACAATGTCATGCATGTATTGGTCAGAAATAATCTGAAATAATATGATCTATTGTTGTGCCAATTTTGAATGAAATCCATTAGTTAGTATAGAAGTTACATGCATTTTAAAATTGGACCTATCAGCAGGCTTAGAACCATGTTGGCAGCACTGACGTAAATTAGTTACTCCAAATTTGTCTAGAATGCCAGGTACTATACGTGTGCAAAGTTTAGTGCTATTGGCTTGCATACTTTCTGATATATTGATATTAGGGTAACAAAAATAGGGACAGTACATATTAACAGTTGGCAGCCCTGGTTGCTCCTTAGAATACGCATAGTCATATCTGTTATGGTACACATAGCACATACGAAATTTGGTTGAAATCCAAATGATAGTATGGAAGTTACATGTATTTAAAGTTGGACCTGTCAGCAGGCTTAGAATCATGTTGGTAGCACTGACGTATATAAGTTACTCCAAATTAATATAGAATGTCAGGTACTATACGTGTGCATAGTTTAAAGCTGTCGGCTTACATACTTTCTGATATATTGGTATTTGGATGAAATAAATTAGGAGCATTTATTAACAGTTGGCAGCCCTGGTAGGTCTTAAGAATACGATTAGTCATATCTGGTTATGTACACATACAACATACGAAATTTGGTTAAATTCCAATTGATAGTGTAGAAGTTATATGCATTTAAAAATTGGACCTATCAGCAGGCTTATAATCATTTTTGGCAACACTGCCATGTTTGGCCTCCTGGAAATTAAACTAAAATATTATGATCTGTAGGTGTGCCAATTTTGAAATTGCTCCCATTCATACTTTCCAAGATATCCAACATGGAGCTCAAATTTTAATTGCGATTTTTTAGCAGTTGGTAGCACTGATATCATTTTCAAATATGGCCGTGAGATATTCAGGTATAGATCTTTACTCCTACCAAATTTTGTTTCGATTGCTGCAGCCGTTTAGGAGTTGATAGGGGGGGGGGGGGACACACACAGCCAGACAGACAGACAGAAGGACAGACAGACAGACATTTGCCCGATCTCATAAGTCTACTTTTTCCTCATTTTTGCAAAATGTGAAAAGTAGGCTAAAAATCCCGGCATGCTACGAACTGCTGAGAAACACAATATCGACGCTTGAATACATTATTGGATACCTCAAAAAGTATGCATAGAAGTTGTTCTGAAATTGGCACTCATATAGACCAAAATATTGTATAATATTTTGAACAACCCATAATCAACAGTTTTGCCAACATGATGCTACGCGTGCTGCGAGCTTCAATTTTTAATTACATGTAACTTTTACAACATTTAATAGATTTCTACAATAATCTATGTATATGCAATGTACCTAGGTATGTCATTGGGATATTGTCCTCATTTTCAAAGGCAGCCATCTTACCAACTACCTAATAAATCTCGTTGAGCATTCTCAATATAACAGAATCCATGCAAGGAAACTATTTCAAAGATACTATTGTGCTTTATTAGGTCACATTATTTCAGAAATATTTTGAGCATATCTTGTTAAGTCAGATTAATTTCGTGGATAAATTCATTATTCTAAATAGATCTAGATTGATATATTATTGCTTTAAATCTTAAATGTTAAGAAAACTAGGCTCTTTTTTATCGTCACAGAACTACTTGTTACATATTAAAATTAACAGTCTCTGGTTTAAAAATGTTATTGTTGTTAATTAATTCTAGGGGCTTAGGACATCTTGTTCAGCCCCGTGTAGTTGGGTGTCTGTTGTACTTGTTTGATAACCTGTGCAGTATTTATGTGATGACTTTAGTAGTATGTGTAACTGTGTTAGGGACAGAAATGACGTAGGCGCCCCGGAATTGAAATCAACTGCAATTTACCATAGCCAGTGTCAGCGCTGGTATTTGAACAGGCGTTCTTCGGACTTGCTTTAGCTGCCATATTGCACGGTTTAACGAGCACGGCTACGGCGTGGGACTAGGTTTAAATATACCCATCTACCTAGTTACCTATTTGTAAAACATATATAAGCACAAATAATTCATAAAGAAAATAAAAAATTAAGAAAAGATACTTAAATGCATTAATAAATAAATATTTTTAAATACATTATTTAAGTAAGTAATTATTTAATTAATTAATAATTGTATTAAAGAAATCAATAAATTCAGAAATATAACTATTTAAATAACTTAAATAAATAAACAAATATATAAATAAATTGAATTAATTTTGAAAGAGATACTGGAATAATGTACCTGTATATCCAATGAGGGAATTAGAATTGATTTGGCCTTGATACCAAAGATTACGCAGACCAGTCTAGAGTAAATAATTGCATCAAACTTATAAAAAGTTGATACAATAAAAATATATATACTGTATCACTGTTTTTGTAATAACCGTGAGAAATGGTGTACTCACCTGAGAATAGTTAGGGCGACGATCTCTCGCTTGCATAAGATTAGTTTGTAATTCAACCAGCATTACAGAGGATGCTTTGTCTAAGGATAAAATTAGGTTGTCATTTTACAAAGCACGTTTCTATATTGACATACATGTCCGGTAGCTCCGTTGGTCACACCATTGTCTGCTTCGCTATTTGGCGATAATATGAACCTTCTCCCATGCATAATCTATTGAGCAACGTGGCAGCCATGTAAACCTTCTGTGATTAGCTCACTTTCGCAAATCCGTAATACTGCCGTGATCATTCCACTGTATACCGAATCAACCGAAGAGACTAAGGCATGTGAAGTACCAGCTCTATGAGGCCACCTTACCGTCAGTCCTAATGCGTTACCATGATGATGTGTTTGGTGAACTTGTTTTAATGATACCTAAATACTGAATATTATACGTTTAAAAACATTTAGTGAAATCCATAAATTTCACATGATTAAGTGACAACTATAAAAATGTTAAAATTGAAATGAGCTCGATCACAAATTTGTAAGTAGAGTTCTGCTTCTATATAAAAATAAGGCCATCCTGTTTTCTATTCAGATACTTAACAAGCAATAATAATAATAATGCATAAATACAATAATTACATTCATCGACTTAAGAAAAGAACGTAAGATTCAGTAGACCACGAAACCCTCTTTAAAATCATGGAAGAATTTGGGATAGACAGAAAGACCCGAAAAAATACTGAACTGACGCTTACAGGAACTATGTCCAAAGTGAAATTCATAGGCGAAGTATCGGAGCCCTTCGACATCAAAACTGGAGTGCGACAGTGGGATGGACTATCCCCAATCCTCTTCTTGTTCTAGAAAAGATCATTAGAGAATGGGAACCTCATGTAAAGGGCATTCATAATGGTATCAAAAGAGAACCGTATTAAAGTCAAACGCCTTGCTTTCATGGATGATATTGCAATTATCACGGACAAACGTAATGAACTATGGACGCCGTGGAAAAACTACTTGAAATCGCGCAAAAAAAAAACGGACTACAAATCTCTTATGGAAAAACCCGCTATTTTAAATACCTTAATCTTAGTCATCGGGACAAAAGCGAATCGATAATGAACAAAGAATCACCAAGCTACAAAAGGACTACAAGCTAACGTGGGCTCACTACAACAAGAAGTGCATTTCGATAGACGCAAAATAAAACAGTGATTCTTCCAGAAGTAACATACGCAGCCGAAGAAATGGTGATCGACAGTCATTCCATAATTAAGGACATAGAAAAGCAGGAACGAAAAATTCTCAGGAATATTTACGGGGCAATCAATAGTAGCGGCATTTGGATGAAGAGACCTCAGAATGAACTCTATCAATCGACCAACACAACAACGGAAGGAATCAGAAATCACCGAGCGAAGTTTTACACACACATCTACAGGTTGGAAAACTCCAGAACGGCAAAAGGAAATATTCAACATCATAACAAAGAGTAAATGTGGCATGGAATGGCTGACAGAGGTCCAGAGGGACCGACAACAGATCAACATACAAAATCTCGAAGACCACACCGAATGCCGGAATAAAATCACAAATGTTAAGTTTGAGCAAAGAACATCACAACAACCTGAGGAAAAATGGACAGCTGAGCGAAAGAAGGAGCATACCAAGAGGATGAAGGGATTTCGGGAAGAAAAGAGAGAGAATGCACGAAGATGAAACCGTGAATTCAAGTTCAATCACTCTCCTAATGGGGAGCAATCGATAAAATAATAATAATAATAATAATAATAATTAAAATATATTGGCCCTGCAAGACAATCAGTTTACGAAAGCATTTATTTGGCGGGTTCACTGACTCTTAACATGGATGGTCTAAGTTTCAAAATGGATTTGTCATCAACCCCCGCAATAAATTCAAATGGCATCCCTAGATCAATCTTTATTGTTGCCCTAACACATATCTAATATTTACTTATAACACATTTATACACTTTCAAACAATGGTATACGACAAACAAGAGCAATCCAAGGTTCAAATTAACATAGGTAATGATGTGAAATGAAAATCCACAGCCTGCTTCCAGTCTCCGACCGGGTCAGGAAAGGAATGAATGAATCCCCCATCTAGCGGCGAGGATATGTACTGTGCCGGCTGCCGAGGCCTGACACACTCCTCCTGGGCAATGATTAAATGAACGACAGATGAAATGAAATGCTAGTAGAGAGTGTTGCTGGAATGACATATTGACAGGGAAAACCGGAGTACCCAGAGAAAAACCTGTCTGCCTCCGTTTTGTCCAGCACAGATCTCACATGGAGTGACCGTGATTTGAACCACGGACCCAGCGGTGAGAGGCCGACGGGCTGCCGCCTAAGCCACGGAGGCTTCTAGGTAATGATGTACTTGAACAAAATGACTCGTTTATGCATCTAGGCAGTAGGTTCAGTAGGGATGGACGGAGTAAAACAGAAGTACGAAATAGAATTTCTCAAGCCAAAGGTGCCTTTAACAGAAAGAAAAAGATCTTAACTTCTAAGAACATCAGCCTTGATATAAGTAAAAGGTTTCTGAAAGCATATTCTGGAATGTGCCATGCTATGGCTGTGAAACCTGGACTCTGGGGACTGTGGAAGAGAAGAAGTTACATTCCTTAGAGAAGTGGTGCTATAGGCGCATGCTCGAAATAAAATGGATTGACAAGGTTACAAATGAGGAAGCCTTGAAAAGAGTGGGTGAGAAGAGAAGTTCGTGGAAATCAATTGTTAAAAGAAGAATACAACTTACAGGCCAACTATTGAGACATGAAGACAATCATACAGGGTATGTTGATGGAAAAAGATCTAGAGGAAGACCACGCCTGAGGTATATGGATCAAATTATGATGATGATAATTGTTTTTTTAAGTTGCCTAACATCTAGGTTATCGACCCCTAATGGTTTGGGTGATCGTGAAGATGAAAATGAAATGTAAACTATAACTAAAACTAACTACTAACTTATATACTAGAAGAATAAATGGAAACCAAAAGGAGAATAAGGCAAATAAAGGACAGGAGGAAAAGAAATGCCCTCAACCCTCGAAGAAAGCGGATTGAGGGACTTGGAAGGAACGAGAGCCATGAAAGGCAGATAGGAAAGAGGAGAGGGTCCGCAACAGAGGTAATGGATAAAAGGGGGAAAACCAGGACCAGCTCAGGAATCCCTCGGGGTCGCCAACTCCTGAACTCACCAACCGTGAGCCCCTGAGGGTGTAGCAATATTCAGGGTGCACCAGAAGTGGTGGGGCTACAGGCACCCTACCTCCTTTAGGGCCTTGGGCTGAATGCAGGAGATAACATGAAAATAAAAAGAAGGCTGACCACTCTCAGAAGGAGGGTATCAGGAAAGATGAGACAAGGGCCAATTAAGGCGGGAAAGGAATAGACTCCCTAGGCCTCGGATACCCTAACACCGTCGTGGTCAGAAGAGAACAAGAATTGACCAAGTGAGGTCGACAGGAAAGAAGACAGAGAGGAGCCCGGCACAAGTAAGTGGAAGCAATGCCGGACTCAGCTGGGGTCCCGTGGCCACCAACCCACGTTCCATAGATGTGAGCCCCTGGGGGGTGGATCAAATTAAGTAAGATGTGGGATGCAAGACCTAAGTAAAAATGAATAGGAAGGCGGAAAGAAGCAAGAATTGGTGATTTGCTGCAAATCAATCCTCGAATTGACCACTAGGGAAGAAGAGAAGAAGAAAGATATTTGGGAAATCTGTCATAAGCTGAAATACTTTAATTATTTATCACTTTACATTAAGTGGGGTCAATGCCTCCTTAGCTTAATCAAAACCTCAACCTTGCGGGTATGCCTGTACTGACTTCTACATGTATGTCAACATGGATGAAGCATGGATTAGAAATCCTAAATTTCATTCTTAAATAAATTTAAATTACTTCTTGACCTCGATCAAAGGTAATTAGATCTTCTAACTGCCTTCACATAAATCTCTATTATAATTATGGAGATGTCCTCCACTGGAATGTAGCCTACCATGGATCGTTGCAGTAAATAAAATGGATGAGTGTGGTGCTTACCTTGTAGTTCTCTGGAATCATCATCTTCTGAATACTCTTAGCCTGTGTATTTTACTGTGCCTTACATCAATAATCGTCGAATATATCCCTAGGACTTAACTACTGCCTCTTTATCCCATCGTAGTCCAGGACTTACCTACTGTCTCTATATCGTCGTAGTTCAGGCCTTATTCAATGCCACCTACAGTATATATCTGCCTTGAGCTTTAACAGAATCATCGCTAATGCACACTGCACCTTAGTGGCTTCGGTGGCGTAGTCTGGGTTCAAACTCGGCCGATTCGTCGGATGTTTTAAAAGAGTTAAAATCCTTCAATATCCCTTCCATGTCCCACGGCATGGCATTATTTGCATGTAAAAACCTTCCACTAATTAAACTTTTGTGAAGCTAAATTTTAGGTTAGATTTCGTTGAAACGCTCTATCAAAGTTCCAATGTTCACCAGTCAGTGACATCTGATAGTGAAATTTGGAACTACTTGAAATTGAACGGAACTTGTTGCTCACCCCTATGGGTGTGCGCATTGTAATATTAATATTTGATCCTCTGAGGAGTGCGTCAGGCCTCGGCAGCCGGCACAGTTCATATCCTCGCCGCTAGATGGGGGCTTCATTCATTCCATTCCTGACCCGGTCGGAGACTGGAATCAGGCTGTGGATTTTCATTTTCATTTGATCCTCTGCGGTTTCACTTATTATTATTATTATTATTTGTTAAGCTTTTATTCTTCCCATTATTGTTATTACTGTGCGATTATATTTTCAATCATGAAATATAACACTCAATGCATTCAATTATATAACAGCTTTGGCTTTCACGGCCGGCGTTCATAATTAAGTACAAGTTTTTCGGGCTTGTAGGCCGTGGTCCAGACAGGATATCTCCCGACGTTTCACTGGAAACTGCGTCCGGCATTATCAAAGGTTCCGCTCCTTTCCTTGGTCAGCAGTGGAATGAAGAAGAGGCTTGAAATAATGGGTAACGGTTTGTAGTGGGGGGTATTGTTGTTTGAATATGACTGTTGGCTGGGTGGATCTTGGCGATGAACTAACGGCTGGAAAGTAGTTTTGGATCTTCAAATTAGCATGGTGAGCCGAGCGTTCTCTTCGCATTCCGGCTGGATCGTCTGGTCTCGCGTACATGTTGCGGGGTGCGGTGCGTGCTCCGGCTTCGGCAACCGAGCTTGTGAGGGTCAGGTGTTCCCATCATTCTACAACCGCACATCGGTAACACTGAGACTCACGTCAGGGATTCAGGCCATTTTATTGAGAAATTGCAGAACATAAGTCTGAAACCTGAAGATCGCCTAGTCAGCTTTGACGTAGTATCCCTCTTCACGAAGGTGCCTATGAAAGAATCCATAAACCATATTGCCGAGCTCTTCACGGAAGACATCACTGACTTGTTTCGCCACTGCCTCGCCACGAGCTACTTCCTATGGCGCGAGAACTTCTACGAGCAAATAGAGGGAGTTGCCCACTAAGCCCTGTGATTGTGAACTTCTACATGGAAAAGTTCGAGCAGTTGGCGATCGAGACTGCACCCCTCAAACCGAAAGTATGGCTACGTTATGTTGACGATACCTTCGTAGTCTGGAGCCACGGAGAGGAAGAGCTGGAACGTTTCCTGGACCACCTTAACAGCCTCAACACCAGCATAAAATTTACAATGGAGAAGGAGAAAGACAACTGCCTGGCCTTTCTTGACGTGCTGATCACCAGGACTAATGACTTGCGCTTGGAGCACACCGTATACC
Source organism: Meconema thalassinum (assembly GCA_946902985.2). Classification (NCBI taxonomy): domain Eukaryota; kingdom Metazoa; phylum Arthropoda; class Insecta; order Orthoptera; family Tettigoniidae; genus Meconema; species Meconema thalassinum. The sequence goes on along the minus strand of OX336390.1, from coordinate 146,465,935 downwards.
GGAAACCCACACACCGACCGGTATCTACACAAGACATCCAATCAACACCCCCGACAGAAACACGGAGTTATTAAAACATTGGTAGACCGTGCTAGGAGAATCTGTGAGCCATCCAACCTCAACCAAGAGCTGAATCATATAAAGAGAGCCCAATCTGCCAACGGATACAGCAATAAGGAGATTGAGCGAGCCTCTCATCCCAGGCGCCGGAGTACGAGCAAAGATTCTGAAGAAACTCCGGTGGCCACCGCATTCCTGCCGTACGTGAAGAAGGTGACGGACAGGATAGGCAAATTACTGCAGACCTATGGGGTGAAGACGGTTTATAAACCCACCGCCAAAATCCGGGACTTGCTGCGATCCGCTAAAGACAAGCGCCACCCACACTCCACTGCAGGTGTCTACAGAATCCCGTGTTCCTGTGGGAAGGTGTACATCGGAACGACGAAGAGGAGCGTGACCACCAGACTCAAGGAACATAACAGACACAGCCACCGGGGTCAAACTGAGAAATCGTCAGTCGCTGAGCATTCTCTCTTGCCCGGTCAGGATGTACAGTACGGGGACACGGAGATACTCTCCACGACCACACACTACCACGCCAGGCTGCAACGGGAAGCCATAGAAATCTGCAAACACCCCGACAATTTCAATCGGAAGGAAGAAATTGAACGTGTGCCTAATACATGGATCCCGGCCCTTAAGAACACCAAGGCCAAGAAATCACTCACACGTCAACCTGAAGAACCTTCCCGTTACAGCCGGGCAGTCGCCCAGGGAACACCTGACCCTCACAAGCTCGGTCGCCGAAGCCGGAGCACGCACCGCACCCCGCAACATGTACGTGAGACCAGATGATCCAGCCGGAATGCGAAGAGAACGCTCGGCTCACCATGCTAATTTGAAGATTCAAAACTACCTTCCAGCCGTTAGTTCATCGCCAACAGTCATATTCAAACAACAATACCCCACTACAAACCGTTACCCATTATTTCAAGCCTCTTCTTCATTCCACTGCTGACCAAGGAAAGGAGCGGAACCCTTGATAATGCCGGACGCAGTTTCCGGTGAAACGTCGGGATATATCCTGTCTGGACCACGGCCTACAGCCCGAAAAACTTGTACTCATTCAATTATACTATCCCTCTTCACTTGTGTAAAATCGACATTATTCCGACTACCTGAATTTTCTAAATACTCCCCTAGCCACATTTATCGAACCAAGTCATTTTTACACACATCTTTTATCTATACAAAACAACATAATTAAACATTTTTCCTCGATCCTAGATTAGTAAATGGGTTTGTACGGATCTGAACTAGTAGGCATAGTAGCTTGTACATGATATCACCCCCTTTCCATTGACTTAGAAGACCATCTCTCTGCTTCTCTGAGGCTGGTCGACACTTTCACTCGGGCTGTTGACCCTCAGCTGCGCTTGAATACACATTTTCACACTGTTAACACTTAAATAACATCTCACTGAAGTTACATATACAGTAAATTTGTTGTTTACTTAACGGTCCTTACAAGGCCGAATAGTCTATATCACGTGATCGCGTTACTTTTAGGCGTTCGAGTGAAAGTCATGTTACTAGCACATCTGTTTACAGTTCTTTCTTCCTTTTAGGGTAAGTTCTCACAGTCTTTGTACTCACTGTATTTTCACTGTCGAGGCTATATATTATGCGTTGCCTGTGGTAACGCTGCCTTGCTTTACAGATACTGTTCAAAGCGTTCTACCGTTCAAGTACTGTCTCATTTGACGGAGTAATACTGTTCTTTATGATTCCTACTCTTGAATAATAATTTACTAACTTCTTTTGTCGCCCAAGTTGGCGACCAGAGCGTCGTTCCCTCCCGCTGGAAGTCATCCTTGAATACTCAGTGTTGGCTGCTGTTCTCTTTGGCTTTTTATAAGATTTGCCTGCTCGGCCCCGAATTATTAGGTCAATTGATCTAAACTGAAGATCGCTTAGGATGGAAAGGTCTCATCATGGATGTAGTTACTATTGAAGTGAAGAAATGAGGTCACGACGCTCAGCAATTAGTAAAAGGACTAATGATGATGTTGTATATCTAAACTTCTATAAAAATAGGTCTCTAACGTTAGGATCTTCATTTCCCTGTAGATCTCAACATGCTGATTCTAATTATGGTCCTGGATTTAAAAATCGAACGTAGATTTTTATGAAAATGAGTCCGCGTGTGTAGGCCTTATTCAATAAGAACGTGACCTCATAGATCCTGTAAAAAAATCAACGGCTTTGAACAACCGCGACATTTATGGAAGACCATTAACCGCATCCGAACAGGACATGGAGATTGTGCGTACAACCTGCACAAATGGGGAATGCGGCCAGACCCCTGCTGTGATTGTTGTTCACCAAATCAGACCATCAGGCACATTGTTGAAGACTGCAAAATAAGAGCATACCTAGGTGACCCTAATGACTTTTTCAGGGCTACACCATCGAGCCTGGACTGGATCAATAGTCTGGTCATAAGGTTATAGGTCGATATCTGTGCTTGTATGTACTTTTTGTTATTATTATTAATATTATTCGTTATTATGATTGTGTCTTTTGTGTTTCATGTGTAATGCCATACGCTAAATAAATAAATAAATAAGATCGTAATTCCCCTCGGTGGCTGTGTCTTATTGGTGGCCCCGCTTTGACCTAAGTTCACTTTTGCCCAGTCACCACGTAACTAATTGAATCTGCCAATTAATTCAATTAATCTGCTCATAAATATAAACTTGATTTTACATGCTGTAACTTACTTTTCTTCATTTTTTAACTGCTCTAGCTCAGCTAAATATGCATTTTTCTTATGTTATCACGTACTTTTAAAGATAGTAAGACACGCCTCCTGGACTGACACAAGGAAAAAGTGGATTCACGCTGTCGCTCACTCTGGAGCTTCAGTCAGTGTGTTTGTTTTCCTATTTATATTTCGCGGCTTGTTCTCGACAAAACGTGTCTGCTTGCAATAACATATTCGCTGGCTCCAACTTAAATGTTGCCGTACTGTGTCTTTAATATCAACATATCTCTACTTAGTATAACACTAAGTCCCCGATTCTTGGATGTCACGGGTAATCTCGAGAACCACTGCATGGGTTTTGTTGCAGATTTCACCATTCTGTAAAGGATATCTCGAGGAAGATTTATGTAGACAATAATTTATTTATGATCAAAGGAAGCCGAGCAGTAATTATTTCAGGGAAAAAGTCGAAAAAAAACTGGCGTCCGAGCGCTTTGTAATCTTACGCTGGGCAAACCGTTAAAAATATCTAAATACTATGAGTGTAAGAATTGTTCAGCATGAAAAGTCCTACAGAAACTTCCGCGAGAGTAACTTATATTTCTATCTTAAATACATCGCCCTCTATAAGTGTTTGTACGTTTCCGTTTTCCAACCATGTCCATTCAAATACTGAGGAGACAGTTTACGAGCTAGCTAAGGTCGAGTCTATTACCCCTGTTACAGCCAGCAGCAAACCGTTGAGTCGTGTTGAGTTAAGATTTCAGAGAAGGCTGGTTGGGTTTGGAGTTTCTCTGGAAGTGCAACTCGCCTATTCTTCATTTCGCCAGTGAACTTTCCATTTCACAAAATACACAGTCAGTTAACTTGGGCGGAAGGGGGATATGTGTTTCATACACCTCGCCATTCTTAAATTACGTCTGACAAGGATTCGTTGCACGTGCGTTCTCCGTGATAATATAATTAATAGTCCAAATAGTGATTTTAACCCATCATGCCGAGATGAAAAACGTATACAGGACTTAGTTCATTGACATCGAAAGAAAAGCGCTTATCACGTAATGCATTCATAACTGTTCCCGGGCGAAGCCAGGTGGGTAGTTAGTACTGTATATAAAACACAAAGCTGTATCTATCTATATAAAGCTCAATGTTTGTCTGTCTGTCTGTCTGTCTGTTATGTATACAAATCCACACCGTTTCACCGATCTGAACCAAAATTTGTATACTTACCCGTTGGAACCCTGCGGGTAACCCTGTCCACTTGAAATTTCCGAAAAACCATCCCATTTCCTGCATTTAGGCCCTTTGGCCCAAATCTACACCGTTTCACCGATCACGACCAAAGTTTGTATACTTACCCTTTGTAACCCTGTGAATAACACGGTCCACGTAAAATTTCTGACAGACCACCCCATTTCCTGCATTTAGGCCCTTTGACAAACATCTACACCGCTTCACCGATCTGAACCAAAATGTGTATACTTACCCTTTGGTACCCTGCGAGTAACACTGTCTGTTTGAAATTGCAGACAGACCACTCCATTCCCCACATTTAGGCCCTTTGGCCCAAATCTACAACGTTTCACAGATCTAAACCAAAATTTGTATATTTACCCTTTGTAACCCTGTGAATAACACTGTCACTTAATATTTCGGACAGACCACCCCATTTCCTGCATTTAGGCCCTTTGGAAAAAATCTACACCGTTTCACCTATCCGAACCAAAATTTGTATACTTACTCATTGAAACCCTGCGGGTAACCCTGTCCACTTGAAATTGCGGTCAGATCACCCCATTCCCTGCATTTAGGCCCCTTGGCACAAATCTACACCGTTTCACCGATCAGAACCAAAATTTGTATACTTACCCTTTGGTACACTGCGAGTAACACTGTCTGCTTGAAATTGCGGACAGACCACTCCATTCCCTGCAATTAGGCCCTTTGGCTCAAATCTACCCCGTTTCACCAATCTCAACCAAAATTTGTATATTTACCCTTTGGAACCCTGCGAGTAACACTATCACTTAAAATTTCGGACAGACCACCCCATTTCCTGCATTTAGACCGTTTAGCACAAATCTACACCGTTTCACCGATCTGAACCAAATATTTCATACTTACCCTTTGGACCCGACAAGTAACACTGTCCACTTTAAAATTCGGACAGACCACTCCATTCCCTGCATTTAGGCCCTTTGGCATAAATTTACACCGTTCCACCTAATTGCACCGAATTTTAGGTACTTACCCTTTGAAACCCTACTGGTAACACTGTCCACTTGATATTTTGGACAACCCTCTCCTTTCCTTATATTTAGAACAACAGACAAATGGATCTTAAAAACCACGTTTAAGGCGCTAGAACTATTCATATCCGTAGTAGTGTAACTGTAAGAATATTTTATTAAGTCTATTATTGGCTGGCAATGCGGGCTGCATCACGTCACCCTTACCAGTGTTCTGGTGCAGAATTGTGATAATAATTACATCTTAATCTGCTTATAAATGGCAGTCACAGGGACTAATAAGTTAAAAAGATTTCTTAGGCCCTTAAAACCGTTATCATCTTGAAAATATTATGCCTCTGTATAAGTGTCATGGTGTTGGTGCAGTACATTGAGGTTATCAGCGACTATAAGCGTTGGTGCTTTCAAATTTACCTTCATTTATTCCGCACCTTATCGTTCAGTGCTATGTGACGATAAATGACATTTTTGCTCCCGGTACCTCAGGAACTTGGGCCAGCCGACGTTTTTCCAAACTGCTCTGCATATTTTCCTACGGCACTATGCGACAAGAGACGACACCATTGGTGTCTATTTTTCTAACAGCTAATGAGATATAGGCCCTAGGCAGTGTCTTTTAGTTCACTGCCTCCTCTTTCTAATCATATCTTTCAATTCGATTGTAAATTACATATGTCAGTACAGTAGTTAGCAAATAGCCGTTTCCCAATTCACTATTATCATTATATTACGAGAAAACGACCTGAATGTTACGTCAATTAGACTGTAGACTACTACTTATCACCCCCACTACCACCTCCACCATCACAAAAAGTTATATTATTCATTTTCTGTTAGATTTAATATCATTTCTGTAGTAAGTTAGTATTCATTATCATCCATAAAACAAATAAATCCTCCGGGCGAAGCCGGGCACTACTGCTAGTATTTCATAAAACTCAAGCTCATAAACAAAAGGCAGTTAGAAGGTTTAGGCCAAAATTATCCAAATCGTCTCAAGATCTTGCTTCTCTGTGTCGCGTACTGCCCTCATAACAGTAATGCAGGGTGGGTGGTTTAACAAATGTGAGATTTCTCGCACAGGCGCTCTAGTTCATTATAATATTGCAATACAATGCACGTATCTCTTAAGCATAATTGATAGGGTGCAATACATACCGTAGTATACATTACAGTACATGAGCCTGTATTTACGTACTCATTTTTATTCAACTTATTTATATTTTTTTAGCCTATTTCCATTTATGAAAAAAATAGGCTTATGAGATCCCCTTTTGTCCGTGTGTCTGTCTGTGTGTGCGTGTGTGTGTGATGGTGTGTGTCCCCCCCCCTAATATCTTCTAAACGGCTGGAGCGATTTCAATGAAACTCGGTAAGTTCATAGAACTATTCCGGACGACCCCGACCGTGCTCCTCAAATGTTGTTACGTCTCACCTATCCAACATGGTGGCTTTGCGAAATATTTCACCAGCATTCAATATCTCCGAAATTATTGCCGATATCACCCCGGAATATTTTACGGTGATAAAGGGCACTACTGGAAGTTCACCTATGTGACGTTTGAAAACCTGGTAACTACAGAACCAACATGGCGGCCAAACGTATTTGTGACTTTTAAATCGACGTTTCTCGTGATAAAACCAACCAAACGCAATAACACTTGGTACAGTATATGTTTATACACATTGTAATGCACCGACATATAACTTCGTTCAATTGTTTACATACCGGGTGAGTTAGCCGTGGTCGTTACGGCATGACTGCTGGCAGCCGCTCACATCCGGGAGGCGAGGAGGTTTGAATCCCCCCGCCGGCAAACTTGAAGATGGTCTTCTGTGGTTTCCCATCTTCCTTCCAGGCAAATGCCGGGGTTGGTCCCTAACTATAGGCCACAGCCGCTACGTTCCAACTCCTCGACCTTCCATTCCAACTTTCCTCCCCAACGGTAATTGTAGCTCCCCCATTGGGTGTCCGTCTCGAAGCAGCTACAAAACTGGCGAGCCGAACATGTCCTCGGGCACTCCCGGCAATAAAAAAGTCTTACGCTAAAAAATAATAGTAATAATTGTTTACATAACGTCAACATGGTGGCTGTGCGAAATATTTCACCAGCATTCTATATCTCTGGAACTATTAGCGGTATCCACCTGAAATTTTGTACGGGGATAAAGGGAACAACTGGAAGTTCATTTATAAGACTTTCAAAAACCGGTTGACCACAAAACGAATATGGCAGTCAAGCGAATTTGAGAATTTAAAGACCCAAAACGCAATGAAACTTGGTACACGAAATGTTTATACACATTGTAATGCACTGGTATCTAATTTAGTTCAATTGTTTACATAACCTCAAGATGGTGGCTGTGCGATTTTTAAAATTAAGTTTTTATTTCTTGTGTCGAAATCATGCGATCGAAGTGAAAGTTTGAATAATGAACCTACGCAATAATTTTCCTTTAATGGTACATGACTCTATGCCCTATACATATAACAATCAAATATGGCGATCATCCGAAATATTTAGATGGATCTCAATATCTACGAATCTATTACAGCAATCAAACTGAATTTTTTAATGTTCATAGGGGCTATGAACATAAGATCACCTATAGGACGTTCAATATTCTGGTGATCACAAATCCAACATGGCGGCGACGCGAAGTATAAATATTCACATGGTCGTTTCTCGCAATTTAACCATCCGAGTGCAGTAACACTTGGTTCAGTAAATCCTTATACAAATGTTAATCCACTGGCATCTGATTTTTTTTTCATTTGTTTCCTTCAGATTTTAAAATCTCGTTTTTACTTCTTGTGTCCTAATCATGCGATTGAAGTTTGAATACTACACGTACACAATACTCTTCATGTAACAGTACATAACTCTAAGACCTACACATATAAAATGCCACATGGCGACCTTCCGCAATATTTAGTCGGTTCTCAATATCTAAGAATCTATTACAGCAACAAAACTGAAATTTTGTATGTTCATAGTGGGAATTAACATAAATAGGACATGTGAAAATAGGCTGTATAGTTCTTCACGGAACTACTTGTTATTTATATTTATACTAGCAGAAGTACCCATTCTTCGAACGGTCTTCGGTATTAATAACCTGACGTAATCAATTGAGCTACTGTTGCAATGGTTAGAGACTTGGAACCTGTTTCTCGACAAAGAAAAGTGATTAGTTAAAATATGCTCTGAAACTAAATTTGCATAACGTGTACTTCCGGACGTGAAAAAAAACCTCAGATACGAAACGCAGTACACTTCAAATAAAATTGACCTTCACTCTTGTGTCAAGTCCCTATCCAGAGGAAGACCCCTTTAATAACTTATAAAGGCTTGTGGTGCATGAAAATTCTGTTTTTTTAGACTCCAATGGCCCAAATTCCTAAAAGAAAAAAAGAAAAAAATACTGTATTTCAATTCAGGAATTTTTGAAAATAATGTTTCTATTTGGAGATATAATAGACCTTCTGTACGACATAACGCACATTTAAGTCGTGTGAAAAAAATCTAGGGTACCCCTTGACCCCCTAAAACGCAGTGATGAATTTTACAGTTTTAGTTGATTCCGTAATAACCTTATAGCCATTTGCAAACATTCACAGAAATTTAATAAATGGAGTGGCTTTACTTCTTGCAGAAATAGATGGAAAGTTGGATGTCACCTTTTCAGATATTGTTGTCATGGTTTCTGGCTTGCATTCCTTCATTAGTTTGTTGTTGTTGTTGTTTGAGTCTTCAGTCTTTTGACTGGTTTGATGCAGCTCTCCATGCTCCCTGTCATGAGCTAATCGTTTCATTTCTACATAGCTACCACACCCTACGTCCGAGGCAATCTGTTTAACATATTCTAACCTTACAGTTCTTGTCCTCGACCCTTCCTTCCATAACTAAGCTTGCTATTCCTGGGTGTCTTAGTATGTGTCCTACTAACCTATCTCTTCTCTTCATTAGCAGTCGCCAGAAACATCTCTCCTCTCCCACTCGTCTTAATACCTCTTGGTTTGTAACCTTATCTATCCGTCTTATCTTCATCATTCTCCTGTAACACCACATTTCAAATGCCTCAATTCTCCTCTTTTCTGCTGCACCAATAGTCCAAGTTTCACTTCCATAGAGCGCCACGCTCCAAACAAAGGCTTTCAAAAATGACTTCCTAATACCTAAATCTATTTTCGATGTCAACAGATTCCTTTTTTGTAGAAATGCTTTCTTTGCCTGAGCCAACCTACTTTTTATATCCTCTTTGCTTCGTCCATCACTGGTTATTCTTCTCCCTAAGTAACAGAAGTTTCCGACTTCCTTCAGCTTTTCACCTGCCAATTTGATCTCCATAGAGGTTTCTGATTAATTTCGGCTGCATTCCAGTATTTTTGTTTTACATTTATTAATTTTCATCATGAATTCTTTCCGTAAGACGGAGTCCATACCATTCAAAAACTCATTCAAATCCTCAGGCTTGTCGGCAAAGATGACGGTGTTTTCTGGGAATATCTCAGAAACTGTTGGTTTTAGGGCCTTAAAATATACTTTTCGGGGACCCTTTACTGCTATTTAGGGGCACCTAGTTTTATTTCTGACACCAAGGGGCTGAAAATAAGATTTGTCTCGTCGTTGTAGGCCGTAGTATAATAATAATAATTATAATAATAATATGAAAATATAGGGATAGGGATATAATAGACCTTCCGTACCACACCCGCACGTGTAAATCGCGTGAATAAAATCTAGAGTACACCTTTACTCCCTTAAGCACATTATATGACATTGATGAATTTTACAGCTTAATTTGGTTCCGTTATAACCTTATAGCCGTTTGCGAACTATCTCAGTAATGTAATAAATGGAATTGTATTGCGTCTTACAGCAATAGATGGACCTGTGAGATTCCGTTGCCATGGTAACCGGCTTGCATTCTTTCGTTATTGTATTAAATGAAATTAGTTTTCTGGAAATATCTCAAAAACTGTTGGTTTTACGGCCTTAAAATGTGGTTTTCGTTTCTCACATTGAAAGGTTGAAAATGAGCTTTGTCTCGCCCGTCTACGCCTATTTCAGCAAGTGTTTTAAGGGGGTAGGCCCCCTTTTATTGGAGCTACAGAGAAGAGTTACATCAATGATTAGTGACGTGCCTCTGAAGGATATCTGTACCAAATTTTACGTTGATCCACGCAGCCGTTCTCGAGTTATAAGGGAACATACTTGTCCACAGACAAACAGACAGACAGACATACATACAGACAGACAGACAGACAGACAAAAATTTTATTTTCGCGCTCATCCGTCATAAAACATAAAACGCAAATTTCCGTGGAAATTCAGAAAAAACAGACAAACTGTAATTCTTATATATATATAGATGATTGTGTTTATATCTATGTTTATGTCTGTCTGTTAGGTAGTCAGCCCGAAGGCTGGTTGGATCCTCAATAAGTGACACCATAGGTTATGTGGGTTGAAACTCACAAAAGCCAAAGGGAACCAAAGGGAGGCGTACTAGGCAAGGTGATGAATGAGGTAGTTTGCCATTGCTTTCCTCACCTATATTTATATATATATATATAATTCTTCGACACGTGTGTATGTGACTGAACTCCTCCTAAACGACTGAACCGATTTTGATGGAATTTGGTATGTATATTAGGCTAGGTCCATGTATGGTTTAGATTCACAATCTAACCCGGTAGGTGGAATGAACACAATTTTAGAACCACAATTTATACACAATTTTAGAACCACAATATACAGTCAAAAACAGTCGTCATGGAAACCATTGGCCTTGGCCTTGGTGAAAGCTGATGTCTGTGGACGGTTTGTCTCTGCACGTAAGAGCCACCTGGTCGCAACCTGTGCAACTACCGCCATTACATACACTCCGCCCGTGGCGGAAAGTTGTGTTTTATACCAAAGGTGGCAGTGATGTCGAATTCTACTGTTTGTCTCTGGACGTTAGAGCGTTACAAAGTCCCGTATGCGTTCATATACCATTCATCCGATTGCGATGAAACTTGGGTGATATGTTGAGTGAGCTCCAGGCAAGGTGTTTGGCTAACTAAATCCATTTTACAATAGATAGCGCACGACTAGATTCAAAAAATGAGTGACGACGCGCGAAGCGTTTCAACAAATTCCCGTATAAGTTTATATTCCATTCATAGATTGAGATGAAACTTTGATGAGTTGTTGTGTATACTTAAGTGAAGGCTTCTAACTTAGTCATCCATTTCACAGCAGGTTGCGCACGAGTAGATTCAACAAATGAGCGGCGACGTGCGAAGCGTTTCAACAAAGCCCCGTATGCGTTCAAATACCATTCGTCCGATAGCGATGAAACTTGGGTGAGATGTTGTGTACACTTACGTGAGGGTTTCTAACTTAGTAAATCCATTTTACAATAGGTAGCTCACGAGTAGATTCAACAAATGAGCAACGACGCGCGAACTTTTAATCAAAGTCCCGTATGGGTTCATATACCATTCATCCGAATGCAATGAAATTTGGGTAAGATGTTGTGTACACTTACGTGAGGGTTTCTAACTCAGTAAATCCATTTCACAGGAGGTTTCGCACGAGTAGATTCAACAAATGAGCGACGGCGCGCGAATCGTTTCCACAATGTCCCGTATGCGGTCATATATCATTCATCCGATTGCGATCAAACCTTGGTGAATCATTGAGTACATGCCAGAGAAGGTTTCAGGATTAGTAAATCTATTTTACAATAGGTAGCGCATGACTAGATTCAACAAATGAGTGACGGCACGCGAATCGTTTAAAGAAAATCACTTATGCGTTCATATGTCATTCATCCGATTCCGAAGAAACTTTGATGAGTTGTTGTGTACACGCCAGGGAAGGTGTTCAACTTGGTAAATCCATTTTACAATATTGGTAGCGCACGAGTAGATGTAACAAATGAGTGACGACGCGCGAAGCGCTCCAACAAAATCCTGTATGCGTTCATATACTATTCATCGATTGCGATGAAACTTTGATGAGTTGTTGTGTACACTTACGTGAAGCCTTTTAACTTAGTAAATCCATTTCACAGTTGGTAGAGCACGAGTAGATTCAACAAATGAGTGACAGCGCACGAATCATTTAAACCAAATCCCGTATGCGTTAAATGCCATTGGTCCGTTTGCGATGAAACTTTGGAGAGTTGTTGTGCACGCTCCAACGAATGTTTCTAAATTAGTTAATTCAATTCACGATAGTTTAGAGGCAGTTAACAGAAATTGAAAAAAATGTTTATCCAAAAGCACTTCAAGAAACAAAGTTACAAAACTTTCTTTGATTGGCAGGACAACGTCTGCCGGGTCAGCTTGTATATATATAAATTTATATTTATTAATATTTAACTATACCATATATTAGCCTACTTTAGATTTTTGAAAAAATGAAAGTAGACTAATGAGATCACTACAGGGCCAAAAATTGTGTGTCTGTGTGTGTGTATGTGTATGTGTGTGTGAGTCTGTGTGTGTGTGTGTGAGTGTGTGTACTCTGAATGTCTGTCCCCCCCCCCCCTATCAATTCGACCACGGTGAAACCGAATCGAACGAAATTTGGTACAGAGGTAGAACAAGCAAAGGGCACCTCAGTGTCATGTTTTATATCGCCGCCATCTTTACCAAAACTGAATGGCGGCCACTCAAACGTTCAAAACGTAAAATCAAATAGCGACTAACCAAATTATCCGATCTCTACCAAATTTGGTAATGACATACCTTCATATAGGACGCGTCTTGTGACCAAACTACAAGGTCATTCGCCGTACCATTTCAGGATGGCGGCCGTGCGAATTATGCAAACTTTATAATCCATATCATGGGACCCACCAGTTCCGATTATCGAGGCGAGAATCGATTTAACTGTTCTAAAGGAAGAGGCACGTTCGAAATTAAAAGTTTATTCTGTAATACTATAGTGCAGAAGTGATTTTAAAAAGCTGAGCCGTCTCGGTAAGAAGACAAGATGGCAGCGGATATCTTGTGCCTGACTTATATTTCACAAATTTGAGTATTGCATGCAATATAGCGTACTGATACAAAATAAATAAACTTTGTATGAAATGCTTTATAAATAAATAATATACTCCACTGATGAAATCGTTTAGTCTAAATCATTATTTGCTAACAAGTTATATGTAAGTCATTTTATATAGAACGATGTTCGTTGGCACAAATGGCTCCGTGGTAAAGGGTTGGCCTATCACTCATATGCCTATGGTTCAAACCCTATCAGAGTTTTTTTTGCTCTGAATTTTATATATTTATAGTTTTGTAATGATTCAGACGTTTTAAAATTAAGCGTTATATTGTACATATTACGGTGGAAAATATATATTTAATTAAAACATAATTCACTAGCAGATTTTCTCGAGGCATCTAGCAGCCAAAAAGGTAACTGCACGCCGGCCTACTTTTTAACTTCAAGATTTAATTGTAAAGTTTCTTCTTATGGCCACTAGAATGCACTCGCCCTGTTAGGGTTATATTGTTCGATACTTCTCCACTAGATGTCACGACTGGTCTACGTGGGACTCCATTGTTTAGTACCGTATACCATTGGCATTCTATGCGCATCGAACTTGAAGAATGGCAAGATGATACTACGATAAATTTTTACTTTTTATTTTAAAGGGTTTGTAACAGCCTATTGTGCGTTATTTGAAAATGTTATTTGAAGTAAAGAACAAAACAATTTCACATAGTAACTGAATTCTAGCCGTTGGTGCTAGTTCAGGTTATTAATTAATACTTTTTTTTTTTCAGGCAAATAGCGATCGAAAATGTCCACATAGTTTGTATACACACGTCTCTGTAGGGTCATGGAAAGATTTGTTAATTCAATTAGGGTCTTGAAAGCCATGCACAACCAGACGTGTAAAGACATGCCTCAACTCAAAGTTGGATGTAGCCCACGGCAGGTGGACTATGTAATAATAACAATAATAATAATGTTATTTGTTTTACGTCCCTTTTAACTACTGCTGCTTTTAGATACGCCGGGGCGCCGGAATTTTGGCCCGAAGGGGATCTTTAACGTGCCAGTAAATCTACTGACACGGCTCCCTCGCATTTGTGCACCCTCAAATGCCAGCTGACTGCGCCAGGATACGAACCTGCAACCTAGGGCCCAGCAAGCGAGAACGTTACCGCTGAGCCACGCAGCCAGTCCGGTCGATTATGTCTCCAGATCCATAACATTCTTGAGATACTTCTTATCTATCTTTCTTCAATGATGGTAGTAGTTTTCTTCTAGGTTGTGGCGTTTGGTAGAGGTAAATAGTTTCTAAGGTCTTCAACCCAGAAATGATTCTATTATACTCTTTGATAATAACAACGAGTTATAACTATACTCATACATTTAGGAGAAAGTAGGCTATATGTTCTTTACTGAACATCTTGTTTTTTCTTTATTTGTTTATATTTATATATTTTTATTTACATCTATTTATATTTATGTTTATTTACATTTCGTTGTGTATTTCTTTCTTTCTTTCTTTCTTTCTTTATATATATGAAAATGAAAATCCACAGCCTGCTTCCAGTCTCCGACCGGGTCAGGAATGGAATGAATGAAGCCCCCATCTAGCGGCGAGGATATGGACTGTGCCGGCTGCCGAGGCCTGACGCACTCCTCTGGGGCAATGATTAAATGCATGACAGATGAAATGAAATGATGGTGGAGAGTGTTGCTGGAATGAAACATTGACAGGGAAAACCGGAGTACCCGGAGAAAAACCTGTCTGCCTCCGTTTTGTCCAGCACAGATCTCACATGGAGTGACCGGGATTTGAACCACGGACCCAGCGGTGAGAGGCCGACGTGCTGCCGCCTAAGCCACGGAGGCTTTACCTTTATATATATATTTATTTATTTAGACCAGTAGGCGGGATCATTTCTATCATTGCCGGGAGATGTGTTACGTTGGCCTATTCCTCTGTCTTCATTATCAATTTTAGCCAATCAGCAGAGACTGAGGGCACTGCTTGCTACCTGACTCGACACCATCAATATAGTGGCCCCGGCAGACCTGATCTGTTGGCTTGTCACTAAACTGCGTGCGTAGGTGTGTCTAAGCTGTGAATCAGGCTGGCTGTCACCTATCTCATTGCGTCGACACACCATTCATTACCCCGAGGCTTAATCTCTGTGGCATTAATAGGCATTGAGTATGCCATACGCGATTGGAAGTGTGCATCAACAATGTATTTTCTAAAATCGTTCCCGTATGTATGTATGTATGTATGTATGTATGACGGCCTATGTAATACGGTATCTTCTAAAAATATTTACAAATGTATTTAAGTTGCACTAACAAGTTATATTTGAAATACAGGGTATTCATGTTTATACCTTCCGCTACAGTTCTCCTACCAACACAATATTTAACTGAAGGAAGTAATCTAAATGGGTTTAAGGGGGGACCTACACCTTTAAGGATACAAACATCATGTAATTTCATTTTTTTATTCCTCAGTAACATAAAGTACTAAAGAATTGTAATTTGTTCTGCCAATCACACTATGCTTTGCCAATATGTTCGTGTATTTACAAGTCATATGGCGAATGCATTTCAGCAAATTAGGCATTTAAAATGGCGGCTGCATATTGTGCACTGTTCCACCGTTTCCCTAATATTTTACACAATTATCATTGTTTTACAAAAATTCTTTTTTCATTGTATTTACTAATACAGTAGCTAGAGATTGACCTAGAATCATTCGAATCTATAAAGCAAATATATATATATTTTAAGCATAAAAGTGTAATTTTTTGCAAGTATTTTCACTGAATATAAAAAACAAGATGTTCAGTAAAGAACATATAGCCTACTTTCTCATAAATGCATGGGTATTGTTATAACACTTTGTCCTTTTCAAGGAGTATAATTGAATGTTGGTTGCAGTAGCTTGTTGAAATACAACGTGCTATAGGGATATTAAACATGAATATGAGGTGCCCTTTGCTAGTGCTACCTCTGTAAAAAAAAATCATTCAATTCGGTTTCACCGTGTTTGAATTGATCTGGGGAATGGATTTGCACACATACATGGCCGCTATTTACAAACTATTGGGCTGATGACCGTGTAGTCAGTCATAAGATGCTTTCCACAAAAAGGCATGTTGTTGCAAAATCCGGTAGAGATCAAATTATTAGGATGGTCGAAATTTGATTTAAGCTTCTAACATTTGGGTGGCCGTCATTCCGTTTCCGTCAAGATGGCGGCCATATAAAACATGACACTGAGGTGCCTTTTGCTAGTGCTACCTCTGTACCAAATTTCGTTCAATTCGGTTTCACCGTGATTGAATTGATAGGGGGAATCGATTTGCACACATACTTGGCCACCATCTGCAAACTATTGGGCTGATGATCTAGCAGTTTGGTCAAAATATGCTTCCCACATAAAGATTTGTTGTTGCAAAATTTGGTAGAGACTAGATTATTAGGTTGGTCGTAATTACATTTTAGCCTTTAACATATGGGTGGCCGCGATTACGTTTCTGTCAAGATGGCGGTGATATAAAACTTGACACTGAGGTGGCCTTTTCTAGTGCTACCTCTGTACCAAATTTCGTTCCATTCGGTTTCACCGTGTTCGAATTAATAGGGGGAATCGATTTACACACAAAGATGGCCGCCATCCGCAAAATATTAGGCTAATGACCTATTAGTTTGGTCAAAGGATGCTCCCTCCATAATGGTATGTTGATGCAAAATTTGGTAGAGATCGGATGATTAGGTTAATCGTAATTTGACTTAAGCTTTGAATATTTGTGTGGCCGCCATTACGTTTCCGTCAAGATGGCGGCGATATAAAACAAGACACTGAGGTGCCCTTTGCTAGTGCTACCTCTGTACCAAATTTCATTCCATTCGGTTTCACCGTGCTCGAATTAATAGGGGTAATCGATTTTGACACAAAGATGGCCGCCATCCGCAAACTATTAGGCTGATGACCTATTAGTTTGGTCAAAGGATGTTGCCCCATGAAGGTATGTTGTTGCAAAATTTGGTAGAGATCGGATGATTAGGTTAGTCGTAATTTGATTTAAGCTTTGAACATTTGTGTGGCCGCCATTACGTTTCAGTCAAGATGGCGGCGATATAAAACATGACACTGAGGTGTTCTTTGCTAGTGCTACCTTTGTACCAAATTTCGTTCAATTTGCGCTCACCGTGTTGGAATTGATGTGTACTTTCAGAGTACACACACTCGCACACACACACACACACACACACAGACTCACACACACACATACACACACACAGACAGACACACTTTTTTTTTCGCCCTGTAGTGATCTCATAAGTCTACTTTCATTTTTTGTAAAAATGTAAAGTAGGCTAAAACGAAACTATGACATACAGCAACCGTTCTAAGTCGTATTATTCTCCGCTATAAGATACACATGTATACTTAATTTCACTTCATTATCTTGAAAACTCTGGCAGTTACTAAGGAAACGGATTTAAAAATCCATACTTACGGAAAACGAGCAACAAAGTTACCAATGTGTAGGAAAACATCTAAATCTACCCGGCACGTTTTTGGTCATAACCTCAAAAGTATTAAACATATCAAAGAAATGTAGCAGTGATTTGAATAGGAAGGATCAATAAATATAGAAAAAAATATTGAGACATGACAAATTTTGATCCTTAAAGGTGTAGGTCCCCCCTTAACAAGTTGTGTGGCACAATCGGATGAGAAATTCACCTCTTGTGCTCAAGCTTGATATAACTAATCCCTGAAGGGTCAGGTCACAATTAGCCCTAAAAGAAATCATGACATATATTCCAATTGATTTACTGTGACCCAAACTAATTCCAGGTAAAGACTTGGGCAGCCCGTCACCTGTTTATTCGCTGCACTTAAAAGGAGCATTGGGCATCTTTTATTTTTAGTCGGCTTACCCTCCAGGGTGGCTTTTCTCTCGGACTCAGCGAGGGATCCCACCTTTACCGACTCCCGGGCAGTGTCCTGAAGCTTGAAACATCGGATTGGGGGATACAACTGGGGAGTTGGGACGAGCATCTCACCCAGGCGGCCTCGCCTGCAAAGCAAACGAGGGCCCTATAAGGGATGGGAAGATTGGGAGGGATGGGCAAGGAAGCGGGAAGGAGGCGGCTGTGGCCTTACCATATTTACCATCCCGGCATTTGCCTGGAGACCACGGAAAACCATTTTGAGGATGGCTGAGGTGGGAATCGAACCACTCATTTGGACCACCCAAGGCTGAGACCCCGTTCCAGTCCTCATACCACTTTTCAAATTTCGTGGCAGAGCCAGGAATCGAACCTCGGAACTCCGGAGTGGCAGCTAAGCATGATGACCCCTACACCACGGATCTATTATTATTATTATTATTATTTAATTGTCCTCGCGGTGTAAGCTACATCACCGTGGAAATTTACTGAAACTCCAAGTACCATTTACACGTCATTTCATTCCCAGGTCTATGAGCTGCCAGAATAGGACTGACATTTAACCGGAAATTCCACGTCAGTCATCACCCTTCTGCCTCTTGACCAATCCATGTTCGCATAGTTGATGTCATAATACTCTGCGTTGCAATATTACAGCCTATGTGCGTCAGTGCATGGTTAGCTTTGTCACTGGCTTGTACAGTGTGATCGCTTGTTATTCTAACTGTTTGGCAACCTTGTTTCCTGACCACATGGTGAGGCGAGAACTGTCAATCCCATTCTGGCAGCTCACAGAGTATACAGTCCGGTGTAACCACGCGCGCTGAAGTGCAAGATCACCGAGTCCGGTTCTAGCTGTACAGTACTTAGAAGACGATTGGGGTTCAGCTGTCCATAAAATGGTTTGACATGGTTTCCAATTTTCAACTCCAGGAGAAGCTTGGACAGTATCTACCAACAAGCCATGGCCGCTTCCTTCTCCCACTTATTTTTAGCTTATATACTGTGCCCAACTGGTCACGGCAGAATGGCATCGAACTCAGGTCCTATCTGAGAAGACCAGGCACATGACTCTAACGAGAATCGAACCATTGATCTCTAAGGAGGAACAGTTTTAGGGAACCCGAAGAGCAATGTGTTAAAATATGACATATAATAATGTAGCATGATTTCACGACCTGTATGTGAATATCATAGCAGTTTTAAGATGAAGAATTGTAAGCAAATGCAAGCAAATATACGTTTTCGAAGCCTACAGGAACGAGAGCAGGCCAGTTGACGTTTTATTAATTGCAGTTGGAAAATGGGTGGAGACCGAAGGCGCCAAGGGACCTACTTTCGTCTGGAGCGAGGAGACAGCTCAAAATTAATGACCCGGGTATTCACCGCTTGACAACGATGGAACCTGGGGTAGGGATGACTATCCACGGAAATTAATTAATTACAGCCAAGTGGAGCATTAAAATGGAGTGAAATGTACACCCAGGTGAATATATTTTAGGAGAGATAATTTAGGAATGATTTTACACCTAAATTAAAGCCTATATCTCCAAATGAACGCGTTACTACCGAGCCTACGCTCGAGAGGAGTGATTTGGTGACCAGTCAAGGGGGAATCACCTTGATGGCGTCCTGACGCGCTGGACTAAGGCAATTAATTGTAATTAATTGGCCGAAGCGATCGCCGGCACGCGAACGTTTATGAAACCTCCACACCTAAATAAACAAGGTGTATATGTCATTTCGGCTGAAAACGTATTATTTCAAGGAAGGAGTCGCAGCCACATGTCCGGTGGACTAGTTTTTTACGAGAAACCTTTATAAGGAGGGAGCAGTGCAGACCAAGGGAGTTGTCTTGTTGTCTTCAGTCTGTTCTCAAGTATACACGTAACTAATACGCTGCCAGTAAGCGCGCGAAATGTTAAAGTATCAACGCTCAGCCGTCGAAGAACAATAGAAGCAAGTCATACAGCTTCATAAGTAATCATGAAGTGCGTCGAAAGTAATTTAATACAGATATTTATCTATTGAAAATGAAAATCCACAGCCTGCTTCAAGTCTCCGACCGGGTCAGGAATGGAATGAATGAAGCCCCCATCTAGCGGCGAGGATATGAACTGTGCCGGCTGCCGAGGCCTGACGCACTCCTCTGGGGCAATGATTAAATGAATGACAGATGAAATGAAATGATAGTGGAGAGTGTTGCTGGAATGAAATTTTTGACAGGGAAAACCGGAGTACCCGGAGAAAAACCTGTCTGCCTCCGTTTTGTCCAGCACAGATCTCACATGGAGTGACCGGGATTTGAACCACGGACCCAGCGGTGAGAGGCCGGCGTGCTGCCGCCTAAGCCAGGGAGGCTCTCGATATTTATCTATTATCTGACGCAAATATAAATTCGCCACAGCGAAAGAGGAACTTATAATGTTTTTGAACATGACATATACCAGGAGGTATTGTCAGAGTTGTATATGACATTATCATCAGGATCACTACAATGATGGGAGCTTGGGAAATATCGCCACTTAATCTTGACAGTGAGCTGAACGGTATTGCAGGTGACGAGGATCGAACGTCCGTAAACGCTGTTAAACTTTCACGGAGTCCAGCGGTTGGCGTAATTGCATCGCATCTCTGAGATCAGGCGTAGGAAGAGTCCGAGTAAGAATCAACCTGTGAAATAGTGAATAAGTGTACATAAATTGTGTAATAGTGATTTAAAAGTGTTCATGTGTACACTGATTAATATGCATTGTGTAAATGTGAAAGAGGCCACTGATAAGAGTATGTTTATCATGTGGGAAATGTGTGAAATTAAGTGTTGTGAAACATATAACATGATGGCTTAAATCAAGCGTCATGGTAGGCCTGAAGCTGAAAGGCTGGTACCATCCAGCGAAAAATTAAAAGTGAGTACCAATTTACAATGTTATTATAACTAAATAGTTCACCATATAACGATTTATCACTTTGAGACTAAGATGTAACAGTCACTTATTGAACGAGTTTTCACCACTCGTCTTGAATAAAGTATGGCTTGGAAGGTGATTTGTTTAGGGCCATTCAGGCCGAAAATAGTGATGAATGTAACGATAACGTTAAATGATAATAATAATAATAATAATCTGGGGTCGGCAACAGTAAAGTAATAGGCATTTTTGGCCTAAATAATGTTCAAAATGTGTCATGTCTAATATAAAGATACTGTATTTTGGTAAACAGTAAGAAAGTAACGTGGAATATAACGAGATACGAGAGTTTTTCAGTGTCAATGAAGTGTTGAATGAATATTTGATAAGGTCAATCCTTAGGATTATATTTGAGGACCATTAAAGTAATGTAAGCCAGTAAATTTATACCTTGTTATTAGGAGCTACTTAAAGCTTAGGCTTAAGTGTTATTACAGAGAGAACGCGGGTGCCTTAATAATTGAGTCATATATGTGAAGTATTGTTTGAAGCCGCATATAAGCGTGCAGAATTAACGTAGAATCCAGTGATTTACGTAAGATAAATAATTGCGGGGACCAAACTAATATAGCTTGCGCGTTAGGTGAGAAGTTGGCTAATCTACGATTAGTATCGCCCTTGTGCATACTCTATTATTCGCAGCGAATTGGACAGAGCCTGTCTGTATCCAACGTTTGCATGAATTATGGCCACTAATGATGTCCGTTGAGACTCCGTGAGCATGTGTATAAATGATCTACCCTGAGAGGTAAGAATCATATTCGTCGTTCAGGAAACGCAGATTTCCTCTTGTTATTATTGTGACAGCTGCTGGTGAGAATCCTGTGTTCTCATTATGATGCGCGTCCAAAAGCCACTAGTATTCACCATAGAACGGCAAGGCTATCACAGGAATCCATCCTCAGCCATGAATGTTAATAAGGAGCCAGTTGAGCCCGATACACTCTAATTATAGGTGTTAAATAATTAAATGACTCAATTACTTAGGAACAACACTTAGCGTATCCCGGCTGTACTGAAATTGTAAACAAACTTGACCTTGACAGCAGATGAGAGAAGTGGGTTGTCCCACTGAGTCGAGCGGCCATCTTGTGCAGCTTGCCGGAACTAATTTTATTGCCTTCTGGGGAAAGGGAACGTCGGTCCGCCAGTCCTTTAAATTATGGTCATAGTAGGACACTGAAGAATCTCGATATTTCAATATGCAATTAAAATATGAGTGTTATGATGATGCCAATTGAATTAAAAGATGTGTTGCAACTCACATACATTGTTGAATCAAAGAAATCGGATAATACTTGGCCCAGTTATTCTCTGAAGAGGAACACTGAACCAAATAAATTGTTAGGCATCCTTTTAGAATGCATTTTGCCAGTTCACGCTAATTTATGCAGACGGGTATGTGATTTCTAAGAACATGACACATTTGTAACGATAATAAGCCCGACAAGACCCAGAAAATCGTTGTATGGTGAAACTATAAATAATTCTATCCATGTTTATTTTGGAAGGGAAATGTACCACTTTTTAAGCGTTTCATTTTGATGGAAAGAAGGAAGATGATTCACACGACACAACAAATAATTGTTAATTAAAGCAGAAAAATAATGAATTTATGCTAATCAAAGTAACTGCCATAAGAAACGGAGTAATGTTTTATTAATGTCATTTTGATGTGATATGTGACTTTGTGTTATGATACTCCAGTTAAGTAAAATTGTGTCACATGATGAACACTATGGAAACCCATGGAAGTCTGAAAGTATCAATGATAGGATGCTAGAAATAGATTTGAGTGCAGTATTGCCATATTGAAGAAGAGACTCAGAAGATAACCCTATTTTTAATTGTGGGAGTTAAATATAATTTGTCTTTTATTTGTATTTGTTGTATAGCCATGATTTCATACCAGTAAATAATTATTTTAGGAATATGTTGTGTATTTCATGTAGAGTAGTTACCTGGTAGACTTAAATCCTGAGCATGTGGTCGTATGGTGGGCAGGAACGCCCCATACCTCGAAAGACCGTGAGTTAGCTGGGATACGAGCACATGTTCCACATGATGACAGTTGGGTACATGGGGGGTATGTCTCTGTACTAGGATTGAGTCACAGGTACTACTAAAAGTCGGCCAAGATATAAATGATAGAAGCAAGTA
Organism: Meconema thalassinum; assembly: GCA_946902985.2. Taxonomy (NCBI): domain Eukaryota; kingdom Metazoa; phylum Arthropoda; class Insecta; order Orthoptera; family Tettigoniidae; genus Meconema; species Meconema thalassinum. Next base: position 146,442,825 of record OX336390.1, on the reverse strand, counting down.
CAGCATAGAAATTAGGATATAATAGGAAAAGGCCGCGTCCCATTTGTTAATAAGCCATCTCGTCAAATAAATGTTGATAATCCTCAATAAAACATGCTTAAATGTAAATGTAACTTGTCATAGCATAAGTGATACCAATCCCATTTCATTATCATGGCCCAAGCAACGTGGTGCGGTATTAATGCATTATGGAACCGCCTGCATCAGTGCAATATGAGCGATCTTGGCATTGCACAAAACTGGCCATATAAAACATAGCATGTCCACTCAAATCCCATTAATTTATCATGTCGCCCAGATGTGTGTGGCAAAGCATGGGATACCCCTCTTCATTATCATGGCGCCCAGGACGTGGATGGCTTATGGGATTCAGAAAACCCCATAATAATAGAATGGTTTTCATGGGGAAAACCATAAAAATAGTATTTTTCCTCAAACTCTGTTTGAGCGATTGTGAGTCTTTCTAGATGATATTCAGACGTCAGACACTGTTGTCAGACGGGTACGTGGGTCTATACCCATTCCATAGGTGGTTTTGGCACTTTGTAATATGTTGTTGTTGTTGTTGTCGCGGAATCGGAATCCTTTTCTTTCCAATAAAACGCGCCAGCATGTTCAGCTGCGGCCTACCTGAATCTCAAATTAAGAAATACAGGATGGCTGGAACGGAGGACGTACTCAGGTGTATTGCTGAGTTAAGGGAACATTTTGATGATGCTAATGCTAAGAGAAAGGAAGAAATTAGAGAATTTAAAGATGAAATAGCGGGTAGACTGGATGCCAATCAAACCGAAATAAACACTAGATTAGAGGCTAATCAAGCTAATGTAAACACGCAGTTAGAGTCAATAGAGGTTAATAAGAAAATGGACGACGTTAAAGAGTTTGTGCACCGTGAAGTAAATATTCAATTAGAGAATAATCGAGCTTGTATTGTTAGCGTGGTCTCAGAAATGCAAGCTGATAACTATAAACGCTTTGAGTCTATAGAGCTAGAACTAGAAAATAATCTGCAAGCGTGCAGAGAGTCACAGCGTGCGATTAACGATAGCTTAAGCAGTATGTCCATGGAGCTTAAAGACATTCAAAGTCAGAATGAAGCGAATACTAAACGTTAACTAGAGCAATTTAATACGTTCACTCAGACCGTGGATCAAAGGCTCGAAGATAGCGACGTAAAATGGAATACGCGAATGGCAGGCTACGCCAAGGCGGTAGACGAAGCCTTAAGAAAACAGGATCAGAATATCCTTGACCAATGCAAGAAAATCCAGGAAATAAAAACTTCTGATCAAGAGAATAAGGAGATAATGTCAAATATGAAGAGGCAGGTCGGGAAGGTGCAGAAAGAGTTGGAACAAACTCAGAGCGACCTAGCAGTTATTCATAAAAGACAGGATGAGGGCCAGGGAGAAATCACGAAAATAAGGACTGAAATCTCTCATATGCAGGGTCACATTCAAAAGGAAGTTATAGGCTTACGAGAAGAATTAGAACTTCGAGAAGGCTTGAAGACTGAAGCCAGCGATAAGACTCTTGCCGAAGTAAGGGAAAGTCTAGCGGGGGAAATTACCCACCTGAAGGAAAACCTTAAGGATGATAAGGAAAAGGTATTTTCTATGGCAGAAAGAAACCGAGATCGCCTAGAGATAATAGAACGAGAGGTATTAGCTCGTTTGGAAAGGACAGAAAATAGACACAGCCAAATAGAGACTAGAATGATCGCGCAGGAGGAATCCATGTTGCGGAATCCTAGGTCTAGCGAAGGAAGTATAGACGAGAATAGGAGGAATAAATGGGCAGAGATAGAAATACAGCCCACTCCAAAGAATGCAGCCATGCCAAGTGACAGCCCGTATACCACACCTGGTATGCCAATTGCCATGTCAACACCGCATGAAAATGCTGTTCAGAATCAAATAGTCACTGTTGTAAGGGCTAATGATGAGAAACCAAAGAAATACTCTGGGAGTAATTCTAACATGACACCCAAGTACTGGCTTAAAGAAGTTTCCGAGTACTTGAATGACGCGAAAGTACCGCCAGAGCGAAGGTTGAGAGCGATTGAAAAACTAACTGAGGGTGAGTGTGTCTTATGGTTTAGGAGTTTTCGGTACACGTTCGACACCGTTGACGAATTTCGCCAAGCATTTTTAAGCAGGTACTGGAACGCAAGTATACAACAGAACCTCAGATTGGACTTGTATTCCAGGCGTTATAGTACTAGTAATCCGACGAAGTACGGAGAATTCTTTGTGAGTCAATTGTGCCGTTTTCGCCAACTTGATGAAGGGATTAGTGAGTCAGATTTGTGCATAGCGATAGCCAAGCAGCTAGCGTATGAAGTACAACGTCTATTAATCTCAGCAAACGCCAAAACTGCGATTGATATGGAGGAGGTGCTGAGACAACCCGATCTCACCACAGCGCAGCACCCAAGGCAAAGTCGGAACATGGAACAAGTCATCATGACGACTACGCCGACTGAACCGACTAAGGTGCAGACGAAAAGCAAATCTACGAGCACCGAAACGGAAAAATCAGACTGGCAACGCGAAGGACGCGAAAACCAAAATTGGAGGCCAGCATATCGAGGAGGATCGAACCGTGGAAACCGAGGAAGGAAAAACTGGAATCAGCGTGGTACCAGAGACCAGCAGCCTGATAACAGAAGGAATTACGGCCGAAATGGGAACAACCAAGGATGGAGATCCCAGGAACAGAGTCGCGGGTTCGATGAAGAGGCGGAAGAACGCTATCACGCATCTTTAAGATACATGGAAGAGCGCGGAGATGACCAGAGACAATCGCGAGTTCATTGGGATGAAGCGATTAGGAATAGAAGGTCACCCGACATCTATAAAAATGATGACGGTGCCAAGAGTCTGGAACTTCAGCAGTATGAAGACAGACAGAAGAACTCCACAAAGAATGGAGCAATTGAAAAAAAAACACCAAAATTAAATGACCAAAGAGAGATAAGTTCAGGATGGAATACAGTGAATGTTGTTAACTGGATTGCCAAACCTGAGGAGCTTATCGAAGACCTAGATGAAGGGACGGTCAATGTGAGAAGGGAACTACCCATTATTATTGTAAACATTGCGGGCATGAAGATAAGAAGTCTCATTGATACAGGTTCAACAGTGTGCTTGATAACCCAGGCATTATATAATGAAATCCAAAGTAAAATTCACGTATTGAAAATACCTATTTCAAGCGTGAAAATAAAAGGTGTGATACCAGATAAAGTTATGATATGCAGATACCAAGTATTTTTAGATTTGCAGATAGGGAACTCTACATTCTCACAGAGCTTCCTACTTGTGAATAAGCTGCCGTTTAACCTCATTATTGGCATGGATTTCATAAGAGAATATAAAGTTATTATAGATCTCTCGCAAGACATTGTTATGTTTCGCGCAAGTGAGGGAAAGGAAGATTTAGAACTCTCTTTAAAGCACAATGAAACGAGACCAGAAGAGTACGTATGGCATACATACGGAGATATGACTGGGGATGCAGTATTGACAACAGAAGATATCGAGGAAGAGTTGGCAAAACTGGCCGCAGACATTGAAAAGGACCTCGAACCAAAATTTTGAAGAATGCCTGGAAGAGAAGATTGAGGAAGCTAAATTTGGTCCAGAATATAAGCAAATGCTAAGGGAACTGCTGTTTGAGTATAAAGGAGTCTTCGATTCGAGACCTGGCCGGATCAAGATTTTCCAGTATGCGTTCCAAGTCAGCGATTGGACACCATTCAAACAAAAGCCGTATCCTGTAGCCGAGAAACATTATTTAAAGGTCAAAGAAGCAATACAGGAAATGCTAGAGGCAGGCGTCATTGTGAAGACAGCCACACCTTATGTCAGCCCACTGGTAGTTGTACCTAAACAGGACGGAAGTGTGAGGATATGCCTGGACCTACGAAATTTGAATTCCAAGGTCATACCGGAATTTGACCATGTGCCGCCCATTAAGGAGGTACTCAGGAGGTTCAAAGGAAAGACTGTGTTCTCAAATCTTGACCTGACGGCAAGTTTTCACCATCTTGCTCTGGAGGAGAAAACAAGCTTATTGACTGGGTTTTTATTTGACCAGCACACGTATTCTTACGTGCGTCTTCCATTTGGATTAAAAACAGCAGGTTCAGCGTTGATACGAGCGCTAGATCGGAACCTGTCTGAAGAAGTAAAAGCGACAACCATATGCTACGTAGATGATATACTACTGACATCTGAAACTGTTGAAGAACACGTCAGAGATCTACGCAAGTTGTTGTATGACCTAAGTCAGGCTAACTTTAAGGTCAATATAAAAAAAATTCTAACTTTGGTCAGAGAGAAGTTAAATTTCTAGGCCACGTAATAGATGCACAAGGAGTCAGACCTAATCCGGGAAAATTGGAAGTTATTAAACATTTCCCGAGACCAACGAAGGTAAAGAACGTCAGGCAATATCTAGGCGTTATTGGATTCTTTTCAAACCATTGCCCAAAGTATACCGAGAACGTAGCACCACTCCAAGACTTACTTAAGAAAGAAGGAATATGGCGCTGGACGGAACAATGCGAGGAAGCCTTCGTGAAATCTAAACAGATGCTGTTAGATTATGTAAAATAGGGATATCCTGACTACACTCAGAAATTTATTATCCAGACTGACGCATCATTCATAGGTATTGGAGCAATGTTATATCAGGAAAATGTGGACAGGCCAGAGGAGAAAACTTACATTGCATTCATAAGTAGAAGGTTGAAACCTAATGAAAAGAATTATACGGTCACGGAGATCGAATTGCTCGCGATACTGTATGCCCTACAGTATTGGCGAAAGCTAGTCTATGGCTTTAGAATTATATTAAGAACAGACCATAAAGCCCTAACGTTCCTGTTGAAAACTGACTTGTCGAGTCAAAGACTGACGAGATGGTCCCTGTACATACAGCAATTTCAAGTGGAAATCGAGTATTGCCCGGGGAAGGACAATATTATAGCTGACTTGCTAAGCAGATACCCGACAGCTGATGAAGAAGAAGTTCTAGCTATCGAGATAGATGATAGAGACCAGAAGACCTTAGATGATCTGAGGAACATCTCCGTTTTTCAACGTGAAGATCCCTGGATACGGTTGATGATTAATTACTTCGAGGGAAAGCTGGATAGAGGAACCCCGATGTATGTGGAAGCCGAAGCACTATCAACGGAGTATCTATGGTTTAACCAGAGGTTACATAAATGGAGCGACTCAGACCACACTCGACCCAGGATCATTGTACCACCAGCACTGCAGAGAAGGCTAGTATGGTTGGCACACCGAGCTTTTGGTCACCCCGGTGTAGATAAGTCTGTTGCCCTGCTTAAAGAAGCATTTATTTGGCCAAAACTTCGAGATACAGTCAGGAATACAATCAGGACATGTGATATTTGCCAACGAGTAAAGCCTAACTCGTATTTAATGAGGCAAAAACCTATACCACTCTTACCAGAGAAGCCATGTCAGCTTCTGGCACTGGACAACTTTGGGCCGCTTCCTAGAGCTAGAAGAGGAAATAGACACATTCTAGTTGCACTAGACGTGTTTTCGAAAATGGTAGTCCTGTGTCCAATTCAGAAAACCAGTACAAAACAGGTACTTAAGAGGCTGAAGGAAAGAATCATTCCTATATTAGGGCAGCCGGAGAACATCTTATCTGATCATGGGAGCTGTTTTACCAGCGTGGAATTTCGCAGGGAGTTGGAAAATCTGGGGATAAGACAGATTTTGTCCACAGTTCGACACCCGGAGTCGAATTCTGCCGAAAGAGTAATGAGGGAACTGCAAAAGTACATGAAGATATACTGCTCTACTGAGAATTGGAAATGGATTGACGTACTTGAGATTATTGAATATTGTATCAACAATACCGTGCACGAAGCGACAGGAGAGGTGCCAGTGAGCCTACATCTCGATAGAAGACCGGAGAGGCCATGGAATAATGTCATTCGGACACCCATCGATGCACAGCCTGGACGTGAGTTGAGGATCCAGAGAACATTCGAGTATCTCAAGAAACAAGCAGACAGACGGCAGCGGAGAAACAGGAGGAAACGCTATCATAGACCATTACTCGTGGGGGAATACGTCTTATTGAAAAAACCCGCTAGTTCAGATCCAGAGAGCAGGAAATATAAAAAATTTCAGCATAGCTACCACGGACCCTACCTGATTATAAGGGACTTGCAAAATAATGCATACCGGATCAAAGACGAAGCAACAGGTAGAGAGGTTGTTGTAAATGCAGCTAATTTGAAGTTGTATAGTCCACCAGAGGATTATGATACGAGGGAAGAGCAAGCAATGCACACCCAAGTGGACGGGGAGTCATTACGTAAGCACGGAAAGACTCTGGAGAAAAGCTTGCAGGCCCAGGAAGAAACGGAGCGAAGCGACCAGCTCGCAGACCCAAGGGATACGAGGGGAGAATGCAGCTGTCAACTGAAGGAACTTTATGACCAGTTGAGGGTGGCCGCTACGGAGCTAGAGGAAATGAATGAACAACTGAGAAGGCAGAACAAGAGTATGAGACGGCAGACAGAGTGGAATGGGGAACTAGACAGCCCATTGCCGAGAGCACTGACCGCTTAAAGAAAATACTGCATGGAGTCAATGCCATCTGAAAGGCCCGAAAAATTCACTTGTGAAATGAATTTTCCGAGCTTAGCAGGGGAAAGATGTGCCCAACTGGTCACGGCAGAATGGCATCGAACTCAGGTCCTATCTGAGAAGACCAGGCACATGACTCTAACGAGAATCGAACCATTGATCTCTAAGGAGGAACAGTTTTAGGGAACCCGAAGAGCAATGTGTTAAAATATGACATATAATAATGTAGCATGATTTCACGACCTGTATGTGAATTTCATAGCAGTTTTAAGATGAAGAATTGTAAGCAAATGCAAGCAAATATACGTTTTCGAAGCCTACAGGAACGAGAGCAGGCCAGTTGACGTTTTATTAATTGCAGTTGGAAAATGGGTGGAGACCGAAGGCGCCAAGGGACCTACTTTCGTCTGGAGCGAGGAGACAGCTCAAAATTAATGACCCGGGTATTCACCGCTTGACAACGATGGAACCTGGGGTAGGGATGACTATCCACGGAAATTAATTAATTACAGCCAAGTGGAGCATTAAAATGGAGTGAAATGTACACCCAGGTGAATATATTTTAGGAGAGATAATTTAGGAATGATTTTACACCTAAATTAAAGCCTATATCTCCAAATGAACGCGTTACTACCGAGCCTACGCTCGAGAGGAGTGATTTGGTGACCAGTCAAGGGGGAATCACCTTGATGGCGTCCTGACGCGCTGGACTAAGGCAATTAATTGTAATTAATTGGCCGAAGCGATCGCCGGCACGCGAACGTTTATGAAACCCCCACACCTAAATAAACAAGGTGTATATGTCATTTCGGCTGAAAACGTATTATTTCAAGGAAGGAGTCGCAGCCACATGTCCGGTGGACTAGTTTTACGAGAAACCTTTATAAGGAGGGAGCAGTGCAGACCAAGGGAGTTGTCTTGTTGTCTTCAGTCTGTTCTCAAGTATACACGTAACTAATACGCTGCCAGTAAGCGCGCGAAATGTTAAAGTATCAACGCTCAGCCGTCGAAGAACAATAGTAGCAAGTCATACAGCTTCATAAGTAATCATGAAGTGCGTCGAAAGTAATTTAATACAGATATTTATCTATTATCTGACGCAAATATAAATTCGCCACAGCGAAAGAGGAACTTATAATGATTTTGAACATTACATATACCAGGAGGTATTGTCAGAGTTGTATATGACATTATCATCAGGATCACTACAATGATGGGAGCTTGGGAAACGTCGCCACTTAATCTTGACAGTGAGCTGAACGATATTGCAGGTGACGAGGATCGAACGTCCGTAAACGCTGTTAAACTTTCACGGAGACCAGCGGTTGGCGTAATTGCATCGCATCTCTGATATCAGGCGTAGGAAGAGTCCGAGTAAGAATCAACCTGTGAAATAGTGAATAAGTGTACATAAATTGTGTAATAGTGATTTAAAAGTGTTCATGTGTACAGTGATTAATATGCATTGTGTTAATGTGAAAGAGGCCACTGATTATCATGTTTATCATGTGGGAAATGTGGGAAATTAAGTGTTGTGAAAAATATAACATGATGGCTTAAATCAAGCGTCATGGTAGGCCTGTAGCTGAAAGGCTGGTACCATCCAGCGAAAAATAAAAAGTGAGTACCAATTTACAATGTTATTATAACTAAATAGTTCACCATATAACGATTTATCACTTTGAGACTAAGATGTAACAGTCACTTATTGAACGAGTTTTCACCACTCGTCTTGAATAAAGTATGGCTTGGAAGGTGATTTGTTTAGGGCCATTCAGGCCGAAAATAGTGATGAATGTAACGATAACGTTAAATGATAATAATAATAATAATAATCTGGGGTCGGCAACAGTAAAGTAATAGGCATTTTTGGCCTAAATAATGTTCAAAATGTGTCATGTCTAATATAAAGATACTGTATTTTGGTAAACAGTAAGAAAGTAACGTGGAATATAACGAGATACGAGAGTTTTTCAGTGTCAATGAAGTGTTGAATGAATATTTGATAAGGTCAATCCTTAGGATTATATTTGAGGACCATTAAAGTAATGTAAGCCAGTAAATTTATACCTTGTTATTAGGAGCTATTTAAAGCTTAGGCTTAAGTGTTATTACAGAGAGAACGCGGGTGCCTTAATAATTGAGTCACCTATGTGAAGTATTGTTTGAAGCCGCATATAAGCGTGCAGAATTAACGTAGAATCCAGTGATTTACGTAAGATAAATAATTGCGGGGACCAAACTAATATAGCTTGCGCGTTAGGTGAGAAGTTGGCTAATCTACGATTAGTATCGCCCTTGTGCATACTCTATTATTCGCAGCGAATTGGACAGAGCCTGTCTGTATCCAACGCTTGCATGAATTATGGCCACGAATGATGTCCGTTGAGACTCCGTGAGCATGTGTATAAATGATCTACCCTGAGAGGTAAGAATCATATTCGTCGTTCAGGAAACGCAGATTTCCTCTTGTTATTATTGTGACAGCTGCTGGTGAGAATCCTGTGTTCTCATTATGATGCGCGTCCAAAAGCCACTAGTATTCACCATAGAACGGCAAGGCTATCACAGGAATCCATCCTCAGCCATGAATGTTAATAAGGAGCCAGTTGAGCCCGATACACTCTAATTATAGGTGTTAAATAATTAAATGACTCAATTACTTAGGAACAACACTTAGCGTATCCCGGCTGTACTGAAATTGTAAACAAACTTGACCTTGACAGAAGATGAGAGAAGTGGGTTGTCCCACTGAGTCGAGCGGCCATCTTGTGCAGCTTGCCGGAACTAATTTTATTGCCTTCTGGGGAAAGGGAACGTCGGTCCGCCAGTCCTTTAAATTATGGTCATAGTAGGACACTGAAGAATCTCGATATTTCAATATGCAATTAAAATATGAGTGTTATGATGATGCCAATTGAATTAAAAGATGTGTTGCAACTCACATACATTGTTGAATCAAAGAAATCGGATAATACTTGGCCCAGTTATTCTCTGAAGAGGAACACTGAACCAAATAAATTGTTAGGCATCCTTTTAGAATGCATTTTGCCAGTTCACGCTAATTTATGCAGACGGGTATGTAATTTCTAACAACATGACACATTTGTAACGATAATAAGCCCGACAAGACCCAGAAAATCGTTGTATGGTGAAACTATAAATAATTCTATCCATGTTTATTTTGGAAGGGAAATGTACCACTTTTTAAGCGTTTCATTTTGATGGAAAGAAGGAAGATGATTCACACGACACAACAAATAATTGTTAATTAAAGCAGAAAAATAATGAATTTATGCTAATCAAAGTAAATGCCATAAGAAACGGAGTAATGTTTTATTAATGTCATTTTGATGTGATATGTGACTTTGTGTTATGATACTCCAGTTAAGTAAAATTGTGTCACATGATGAACACTATGGAAACCCATGGAAGTCTGAAAGTATCAATGATAGGATGCTAGAAATAGATTTGAGTGCAGTATTGCCTTATTGAAGAAGAGACTCAGAAGATAACCCTATTTTTAATTGTGGGAGTTAAATATAATTTGTCCTTTATTTGTATTTGTTGTATAGCCATGATTTCATACCAGTAAATATTTATTTTAGGAATATGTTGTGTATTTCATGTAGAGTAGTCACCTGGTAGACTCAAATCCTGAGCATGTGGTCGTATGGTGGGCAGGAACGCCCCATGCCTCGAAAGACCGTGAGTTAGCTGGGATACGAGCACATGTTCCACATGATGACAGTTGGGTACAATACATTTATGAAAACAATAGGCTTATGAGATCACATTTTTAAAATGTGTGTGTGTAAGTATGTGTGTCCCCAACGAAATCTATACGACCGAAGCGATTTCAATGAAACTCGGATAGTATATAACACTACCCTGTTCGACCTCGACCGTGCCTTTCGAAATGTAATACATCTCACCAATCCAACATGGCAGCCACGCGAAATATTATACTAGCATTCAATATCTCCACAACAGTAACATATATCACCTTGAACGTTTGTACGGTGATAAAAGGTACTACTAAATGTTTACCTATGTGATTTTCGAAAACCTGTTAACAAAAACTAACATGGCGGCCAGGCGAAATTGAAATATTTAATTAGATTTTTTCATGATTAAATCATTCGAGCACAGTGAAACTTGGTGCGGTTAATGTTCAATCAAAACGAAATTTACTGGCTTTTAATTTAATTCAATTGTTTTCATAACCCCAATATGGCAGCTGTGCGAAATTTTTAAATGAAGTTTTTATTTCTTGTGACCTAATCATGTGATTGAAGTGAACGTTTGAATAATGACCCTACGCAATGATCTACATATATTGGCTCATAACTTAATGTCTTATATATAGAACAATGCAACATGTGACCATCCGATATATTTAGATGATTCTCAATATCTACGAATATATCACAGCAATCAAACTGAAATTGTGTACGTTGATAGAGAATATTAACATAAGTTCACCTATGGTATTTTTAATAACCAAGCCAACATGGCGGCCAAGCGAAGTTAAAACATTTAAATATAACTTTCTCGCGATTCATTCATTCAAAATCCTAAGAAACACAAAAGCAACATGGCGGCCAAGGGATTTTCGAATGTTTCAAATATGTAATTTTTCTAGCGAACTAATCACCTGAAAGCAGTGATGCTATTGAACCCTTTAGTATTGCAGTGATTATAAACAAGAATCAAAATCAAGGGATCGCGATCAGTTCATAGTGTGATGTTTGCGTTCGCCAAACAACATGCTCTACTTTGGTAAGGGTCATAGGATTAAAACTATAATTAAGAAAGAAGTGACAAGACGTAAAGTAATAACATAATTTAATGACTATTTGTGCAAAAATGAAATGAATATAAACAATAACAATAATAACATTCCTCCCTGAATCTTCCCATGACAAAAATATCTATCAATGTTGAGGAGTCAGACGGATCTCCCCTTTATAAAAATGTGGATCCAAGTTCTACTAACTCGCATTGGGATTTCATGTACGCGTAATGACTAACTACGAGGAATGAGTACTTTGGATGACTGTTCGTTTACATCGGGTAACAGCCACGATGCTTACGATCAATCATCTCGTAAATCAACGTTTACGGATATGGGACACAACACTAATAAAAACCCTTAAAAATTAATGCTGACACACAATCTAAATCTAGTATTCACAGGAATCTCCCTCGAGACCCTCCTTCAATGCGGTGACGCATCTGACAAAATGAGCTGCCAACCCGGCCAATTGCTCAATACACAAACAAGGAAAGACAGCATGGCACGTGACTACACGGGTCACAAATATGAAACTTAAACATGGACTTAAACCAACAACAACAAAAGCCTCAACGGCTGAGATTACCTTATATGAACAAACATGCACGTTAAGCTAACGCTTCGGAGATTATAGTGATTCGTAGGCAACTCCAATTTATTTAAACAATTTTTACCATTGATCAGTTCTTATTCTTTATTTCAAGTAACTTTACGGAGTCAAAGCACTCCCTAATGACCTTGCTGCAATCCTTTCAGTCCGCCTTGTGAAACCAGCTTCCCCCTACCACAACATCTGTCATCGTCCAGCTCAGTGTGTAAAAATAACCAGACCAACTGTCCCGTTATCTCGTAGAATCAACAGCAACAAATCTCAACCACATAAACATATGGTAAGACATTAATCGAAATAGCCACATACGCCCTCGCAAGGTAACGATATGGGCTTGGCATCAAGCTGACAGAAATCAGTCTACGCTGAAATTCCCGCTTGTAATGACCAATAATCACACACACACACTGCTGGAAATGACATAACACTTTTCACACAGGTCGGTTGAATAAGATTCTCACAAACTACTCAAAAATATTAAAACCTACGAGAAAGCTGACTGCTCCTCGCCACAAATCACATTGCTCCAACGGCAATAACTTCACTGAATCTGATCAATAATAAACATTACAAAGATTAATTTACCCTCCAATCTACTGCATGATTATACTACTTCAGTCCTACTTCTGAAACACAACATATCTCTGAGAGACGTTTCTCAACCGCATTACGTAATTATATGCGAACACGGTCGTCCACATAGTCACGTTAGTTAAAAAAAAAAGAAACAAGGAACTACAACTAAATAAAATTGTGCGAGCTGTTTCCATGCAAAAGGTGTGTCAGACCAAAACTAAATACACTACGTTAATCAACACAAGCAAGATATTTACAAAACTATTTGTCCCATATACCATAAGTTAATTTATCAGATAATAAGAATATTATTCAGTACTCATCCTCAGCCAATCACCGTCAACGGACATCTGCAGCCATTTCCCAACTAATGCTGCTTAGCTCGTCTCAAACATTTCGACGGAGTGTTGTCGGTTCCAAACTTCTTCCATAGTCAGAGATGTCATCCCTCGTGCTGATGTAAAAAGTTATAGATTATTATACACTCGATATCTGACTACTAAATTCGCCGTTCTAGGTACTTAGTTCCCCAGAAACAGTCTGTTGGCGAATTGTCGAAGATACTGTCCCTACAAAAATAGTACAGTGACCATCTATCACACTGATTTTAACACACTTTAGTCTTAATAAAAATCTGTGTCCTCACGACACGCAAAGTACAGTAACCTACGTCCTTAGACGCACAAATGTAATCAGTCTTACGTCCTCGGACGCACAAAATATAATCAGTAGTAGTCTTGGCTCTTCACGCCACTTATAAATGAACTGGCCCTAGGTATCGATGGGGGGGGGGGGGGAATTATATAAAAATTTCTCAAAATAATAGTGGTACAGGAATGAAACAAATATCACTGATCTCGTAAAAATGCGCAGGTCGAGAATATGCCCATTAATTCAAGAATCGATCGTAGAGATGTTGTCTAGCCGATCTCCCGCGTTAATGCTAGATATCGCGTGCCCAAGCTAGACTTGGCGCGCTCGTAAGCATTCATCTCTCATTGGTTCCACATATTCTGTTAACTTCGCGGTTTTATCAGACATCGGCCTCGTAGGAGTGTCCAGTGGTACCATCAACCACTCACGTTACTGCATTATATTTTTCTAGGCGCGAATAGTACAATGCACATGCCATAAGCGTGTCTCACCAGCGTCCCTTTTATTTTGAGGTGGCCACCACCTGTCCTTCTGAATCATTGCTATGCTATTTCTTTTCACAATCATTAAGTATCTAGCCTTTTGTCAAACTGCTGCAGGTATGTCCCAACTGTCTCCAACAAATGCTTGAAGTTTCGTCATCTTCGTCTGGCTATTTTATGACGCTTGTGGAAATATTATTTAATTGAAGAAATAAAACATCGAATCATTTATCCATCAGAGGATAAAGGGTTCACAACTCCTCCACTCACAAAATTTCGAACTTAGGATAAAGTCGAAAATTTTTAAAAGACTTCCGCAGGCCAATTTGTTTTATTTCAGAATCACCCCTTTCTATTACTTGGTCTAACCGCTCGTGTCTTGAATGGCATTTACTCGTTTTATTTCCTGCTTGGACCTCCCCTCTCAGTCTGCTTGCGTGACGCGCTAATGCCTGAGGCAACACTCTGCCCGTCTCGTTAATGATTGTCAACACCAACTCCAATTCCTTCTTCACGTGCCGTACTCAACTGCCCCCCGTACACTTGGTTGATATTAGGACGTCCATATATTTAAACTGCATCAATATTTCGGCGCTCCCATGGCTCGCTTCTTCGATAAGTTCTTAAGTTGGCTGCATTGTAGACCGACATTGTTCCTGTGCTTAACTCTTTCACTCTGTATGCATTATTTCCTAGGTTTCTTACAATAGAATAGGGTCCTATGAACTTTTCACAGAATTTGCTGAAGATTTTCTTCTCTGGATCCGATGTAGCGGGTCGTTTCACCAAAATGAGCTGGTTGATTTCTAGATTACGGTGAAATCTCTTATTTCTCACTCGCCGTAATCTGCGATCTGCTTGTTTTCTCATATAGGCTCTCGTTCTCTCTATTCGCAGGTCAGGTGCTATCATGGGATCTTGTGGGCAGTTAATGATGCTTTTCCACTTTCTCACGGTTACTCGTTTTTGTGTAAGACCATAGGGATCTGTCCTGTTGACTCGTGCCTGGTAGAATTCATGCATGTCTCTACATCCTTAATTTTATCCACCCACATATGATGTTCTTTGGGAATGAAGATTCTCAAGTATGATGTTACACATTTTATTGCTCTTTCACTTGGATTAGCTTGGGCATGTCGGATACTGCTTAAAACGTGTTTTATACCCATGTCCTCCATACCTTTCTTGAATTCGGCGCTTGTAAAATAGCTGCCATGATCTGACAATATAAATTCTGGTTTTCCAAGGATTGGAATAACTCTATTTCGAATACGACTGAGTACTTGCTTCGATGTAGTTTTCTGAATGGGGCATAATACGACAAACTTATAAAACACATCAATGCACACTAGCAAGTGACGGCAACCTCGTCTACCTTTCGGGATTAGACCGAAACAGTCTAGGGCCAGTAGCTCGCAGGGTTTCTGAGGTAGCAATGGTCTAGGATACTGCCTCATTAAATAGTTATTGGGCTTTGTCCTCTGACAAGGATCACAAGTCGTAATGACGTCACATATAGTTGTTCTCATACGTGGCCATGTAAATGTCTCTCCTATTGTCGCTTCGCACTTGTCTACGCCAACGTGTCCGTAACTTTCGTGAGTATGCCATGTCAATCCTCGCTGTAAAGATGCAGGTACTAATATGCGTAACTTGGTGTGGTCATTATCTACCCATTTGTGCAGCAAATTGTTGACATAAACATATCTTCCTTCTTTTGCTTTCGCTTCTCGATATGCAGGAGTTCCCGTAGGTAGCTGCTTTCTGAAGTATTGAATTAATAGCATCATCCATGGTTCCGCTTCCTGTTCTCGCTGTATCTCACGTAACTCCTCCAAGAATTCCCGGTCCTTTGGTGTTAACTCCAAGTGTTGTACCATCGCTGTTTCTTCAACATCAGGCTCTGGGTTCCTGCTGAATGCATCCGGAATCACGTTCATCTTCCCTGGGCAATGTTCAATCTCAATGCTAATCTTCTGAATATATATAGACCAACGTGTCACACGTTCGCTTGCCATCGACGTCTTAAACAAGAATGTTAGTGCCTTGTGATTAGTCCTGACAACAATGGGGTAACCATAAATTATTCGTTTCCATTGTTGGAGCGCATGAAGGATGGTCAACAGCTCTAGTTCCGTTACAGTATAATTGCGCTCGTGCTTACGCAATTTTCGGCTGACAAATGCCAAATATGTTTTATGTTGCAGGTTAGCTGGATCTTCTTGGTAGAGCATGGCACCTATACCAATTAGTGAAGCATCCGCTTGGATTATAAATTTGTGCTTGAAATCTGGATATCCTAACTCAATGCAGTTTTCCAGTAGCTGTTTTGTTGCTTGGAACGCCTTCTCGCATTCCGCATTCCATAACCATTTATTATTCTTTTTTAGCATTTCCTGCATTGGAGCTACAGTCTCCGTGTAACCTGGACAGTTTTCTTTAAAGAATCCCGTTACGCCTAAGAAAGCCCGAATGTTCTTGACTCTCGTTGGTGTAGGGAAATTCTTTATCGCTTCGATCTTAGCTGGGTTTGGCTTCACTCCCTCCTTGTCAATGATGTGACCCAAATATAAGATCTCGCTCTTAAAGAAATGCGATTTCTTCAGGTTTACTTTGAAATTTGATGCATTTAGGTTGCCTAATACTTTATCTAAATTTTCCATGTGAATTTCAATGTTGTCGGATGCCAGCAGAATGTCATCAATGTAGCGCACCGTCATCTCCTTAACTTCCTCGGTTAGATTTCGATCCAGGGCTCGGATTAAAGCACAGCCCGCTGTTTTGACTCCGAAGGGCATTCGGACGAAACAAAACGTTTGGTTATCGAATAAGAAGCCAGTTAGAAGCTGTGACTTCTCATCCAATTCAATATGGTGGAAACTGGACGTCAAATCAACTGATGAATAAATGCTCTTGTTCTTAAAGCCTTTTAGTACGTCTCTAATAACTGGTGCTCTGTCATACTCAGCAAAATTGAGTCTCATGTTGAGATTTCTGGCATCTAAACAAAGTCTAATAGATCCATTTGGTTTTGTGACTGCCAAAATCGCATTTAGATAAGGTGTAGGTGTCTTCCTTATCACTCCTGCTTGTAACATCTCATCTATAATGACCTTGACTTGACCACGATATTTTTCCGGAATTGGGTACAACCTACTTTTGAAAGGTAGCCAATCCTCGACTTGCATTGAATATTTGAAATTTAATATTTTTCCAGGTACTGCATCAAATACTGCTTTGTGCTTCCTTAATATCTCTTCCAATTGTTTTCTATGTTCACCCCCAAGTTGAATGTCATTGAGCCGCTCCTGTAGTAACTCTTCAAATTGTGCATCACTGTTATCTCCTTCTGTTAATAAAGACCATATCTCCTGGGATTCGCTCTCCTCATCTAGTTCCACAACAGCTCCTTCAATGATGCTATCTTCTGCCTTTCGTATCTCCTCTTCCGTCTCTTCTGATATTGCTTCCAATGCCCAAGAATTTACATCTATTCCGGTAGTGATTTCGTCCATATGCAATCCCACGTTTTTCAGTTGATCATACTCTCTAAAACTGACTGTATTCTTGTGCAAATCTATCACTGCTTGATAGTCACAAATGAAATTTGCACCAAGAATTATATTAAAATTCATCTTTGCCATGATAATGAATGTTTGCCCAAAAGTGTGTTCCAATATGTTCAGCTCTAAGTATGCCTGACGTTTACAAGTGACGGTGCGTTCAGGAATAACACCCCTCACTTTGAGTTGTGGTACGGGAATCACAGGAATATTCTGACTCCGTCCCAACTCTCGAACCAAGGCCTCCGATACCAGACTGATCTGCGACCCCGTATCCAATAAACATCTTATATTAATTCCACCAATCCTCGCGTAAATAATGGGTAACTGCCTAATTTCATCGTCCCGTGGTTTCACCGTCTCCTCCAGGCAATCTTCTGGTAAAGCAATCCATTCTTGTATGTTCGCTACTATCCATCCATCTTCAACTTCGGACTGTTGCGTTTGTAGACTATCTCCTTTATACAAATTTAGCATTTTTTTTTAGCTCCGCTGCGACTCCCATCGTCATTTTGTCGCCCGCGCCCTTGACATTCCTCTTGTCTCAGTAGACTTCCAGCTTCCTCAGTATGCGTGTCTGGATTCTTCATGTTCCCAATAGCTCTCTCCCATCGTCCGTGCTCTCCACCTTGACTAGCGTGTAATTCCTCTAGGTAATTTTGCGATTGAGCGTGCATATCATCCCAGTCATTTCGATAATTACGTGCCTCTTCTTGATTTTGATCTCTCCTTCCTTTCCATCTTTGATTCCCATTGTAATTACTGTATCTTCCATAAGGCCTCTCATTTCTTCGGTTTTCACGCCATTGTTGATATCCTCTCTGTTGATATCTATTGTTGCCTTGATATGACCTATTGTTGTAATTATTTTCGTTACGCTGGTACGGTCTGTTTTCTACCTCTTCCGGGTTTCACCAAGGTGTGGATGTGCTTGTATTTGTACCCTGCGTTTTGGTGTTCGCCTGTTTTGGTTTTATGACCTCTGTCGTATTTACTAACTCCAGTTGTCTTCCTCCTCTATAATGATTATGAGATGTAGTCTCATCTATCTGGCGTAATATCTGCTCTGCATGTAAGGCCGTACTAACGTTCGCTGCGACTAGTACTTGCTGCACGTTGACTGGTAATTGCCGCGCTATAGTCATCACCAGATCCGCTTCATTTAAAGGGTAATCAAGGTCGCGAAATTTTAGCATTTGCATGTTAAAGAAATCTGAGTATTTCGTTTGCTGTGTAGTTTGATATTTCCTAGAGTAAAGCTCCATTCTTAGACTCTGTTGTAATGCCGGCGACCAGTACTTGCGCAGAAACGCGATTTTAAAATCCGTCATAGTTCCAAAGGTATATTTGAAGCTTAAAAACCATGTAAGGACATTTCCTGACAAAAACCTCTCCATCATCCTCAACCTACGTGCTTCAGGTACCCCAGTGTCATTATAATGATCTTCGATTTCTTTAATAAAGGCTTTAGGTGTCACCCCTGAATTCTCCGTGTACTTCTGCGGTTTATAATCGTTCGAGCGAATTACTTGGATAAGTTGTGTGGGCTGATGACCGTCCTGTGGCGTGGAACTCCTTTCAATATTCTTGCGAATCTCCTCCGTGTTTGTCAATAACGGGCTCTCCGTCTGAGTCGGACTCCCTGCTGTGCTCATCCCGTCCGGGCTATTTGAGTCGTCCTGCTTGTCTTTCATGGTTCCCGTTTTAAATATTGAGGATTGTTCTATTGACCTGAGTTCAGCTTTAATGATCCTGTCTGTTTGTTCTTTAAGCTTATTCTTAATTTCTTGTTCTAATGCTTGAATACGAGTATGATTTTCGCCTACTGTCTTAAGGATGGTTGATCTTTCCTCTTTAGAATCGATATTCATATTTCGCCAATCTTTTCTTATTTGCTCCTTAATTGTGCTTACTTTCTCTTCAATCTGGCTTTTAGCGTCATCCTGATTGCTTTCTATCTGGCTCAGCCTTTCTTCCAACTTCGCGCTATTTTCGTCGATGGTACTCTTTAATTGATCCTGATCCGCTTCTAGGCTTTTCCATTGCTCCGCTGATTTTATTTCGAGACGGTCCATATCTTTAATTATGCCGGATATATTTTCATCTACCGCTGATAATTGTTGCTGAATGACCTTGCCGCTTTTTTCCATTTCCTTAAATCGTCCTTCCAACTTATCCTGAGCTATCTTGACCTCGCTCGTACTCATAGTGCATGCTAGTTCAATTTGCTCTAATTTAGCTAACACCGTTTCATCCAGAATGCTAAGTTTTTGATCAAAAATAATTTCCATTTTCTTAATCTGATCTAATTGTTTTTCATTGTTTTTACTAACATCTAGGGCCAGCAATACCATCTGTTGATTAGTGTGATCCTTCATCTCTGCGGTTAACGCCTCTAATTGGTTCGTGTTTTTAACATTCTGCGCCTCTAACTGCGAATTTATAGTGTCATTGATTTCACTTTTTAATAATCTAGCTTGTTCCGCCTGATATTCATTTTGTTCAATCCTACTGTTGTTTAATTGTGTCCGCA
Source organism: Meconema thalassinum (assembly GCA_946902985.2). Classification (NCBI taxonomy): domain Eukaryota; kingdom Metazoa; phylum Arthropoda; class Insecta; order Orthoptera; family Tettigoniidae; genus Meconema; species Meconema thalassinum. Next base: position 146,422,962 of record OX336390.1, on the reverse strand, counting down.
ATGATTCACTTTGTTCAGATAGTTTTGTGTTTTATGATTCACTCTGTTCGGATAGTTTAGTGATAATTTGTTCAGATAATTTAGCGTTTAATGATTCGCTCTGTTCTGATAGTTTAGTGTTTAGTGATTCACTTTGTTCGGATAGTTTAGTTTTTAGTGATTCACTCTGTTCAGACAATTTGTTTATAGACTCACTTTGTTCTAACATAGTATTGTTTAACGATTCACTTTGTTCGGATAGTTTCGCGTTTAATGCTTCACTTTGTTCTGATAGGTTAGTGTCCAACAATTCCTGTGTTCTCCTAGCCGCGTTTTCAATGATTTCTTGAATCTGTTCTACTGTTGCCATGTTATACACTTTATATGAGACATTAGGGAAATGGCATAAAGCAATGCCCCCTGACACATACATACAATCCCCACGCACATTTAATTTATTTACCCTACTCAGTTCATTTATAATTTACATTTAATCCCACTAGTCGATTACATCTCTGAGTGGTTCTAATTTACTCAATTTAATTTAAACCCAAGCACATATTCAGTCATTAAATTGTTATCCGGATCTGATATTAACATTGACTAATTAAGAAAGTATTAATTGTCATTTAAGGCTACCAGTCTCCTAACATTTTCATGAGTTTGACTTTCTAAACAAATCTAGTTTTAACTTTAATCATTGGGCGCCCGATATCACGTATATTACCTTTTACTTTAATTCAATAGACAAAAACGTGAACCGTATTTTACATTGCAAACTCCTGATTTTATTTTATATTTCACACATTTGGCGGTATCCTCTTCGCCTCAATTACTTTTAATAAAATATCACTTTCCGGTGATTAAAATACTGTCATATCTGCCTGCACTTGCGGCATGTCAGTTTTACTCAAATACGCCAACTAAATGTGTTCAGCAGCGAACCAGTAACAAAAAATACACCTTCATTGTTGCGTCAGATTGTAATCCCAACTACGCTTACATTGAAATGTGCAATTTCTCTGACGTTACACCACAGTGAACCGCCCTACGCTTGGCCGCGCCAGTTTACCTCCTATGAACCCTTTAGTATTGCAGTGTTTATAAACAAGAATCAAAATCAAGGGGTCGCGATCAGTTCATAGTGTGATGTTTACGTTCGCCAAACAACATGCTCTACTGAGGTAAGGGTCATAGGATTAAAACTATAATTAAGAAAGAAGTGACAAGACGTAAAATAATAACATAATTTAATGACTATTTGTGCAAAAATGAAATGAATATAAACAATAACAATAATAACATTCCTCCCTGAATCTTCCCATGACAAAAATATCTATCAATGTTGAGGAGTCAGACGGATCTCCCCTTTATAAAAATGTGGATCCAAGTTCTACTAACTTGCATTGGGATTTCATGTACGCGTAATGACTAACTACGAGGAATGAGTACTTTGGATGACTGTTCGTTTACATCGGGTAACAGCCACGATGCTTACGATCAATCATCTCGTAAATCAACGTTTACGGATATGGGACACAACACTAATAAAAACCCTTAAAATTAATGCTGACACACAATCTAAATCTAGTATTTACAGGAATCTCCCTCGAGACCCTCCTTCAATGCGGTGACGCATCTGACAAAATGAGCTGCAAACCCGGCCAATTGCTCAATACACAAACAAGGAAAGACAGCATCGCACGTGACTACACGGGTCACAAATATGAAACTTAAACATGGACTTAAACCAACAACAACAAAAGCCTCAACGGCTGAGATTACCTTATATGAACAAACATGCACGTTAAGCTAACGCTTCGGAGATTATAGTGATTCGTAGGCAACTCCCATTTATTTAAACAATTTTTACCATTGATCAGTTCTTATTTTGTATTTCAAGTAACATGACGGAGCCAAAGCACTCCCTAATGACCTTGCTGCAATCCTTTCAGTCCGCCTTGTGAAACCAGCTTCCCCCTACCACAACACCTGTCATCGTCCAGCTCAGTGTGTAAAAATAACCAGACCAACTGTCCCGTTATCTCGTAGAATCAACAGCAACAAATCTCAACCACATAAACATATGGTAAGACATTAATCGAAATAGCCACATACGCCCTCGCAAGGTAACGATATGGGCTTGGCATCAAGCTGACAGAAATCAGTCTACGCTGAAATTCCCGCTTGTAATGACCAATAATCACACACACACACTGCTGGAAATGACATAACACTTTTCACACAGGTCGGTTGAATAAGATTCTCACAAACTACTCAAACATATTAAAACCTACGAGAAAGCTGACTGGTCCTTCCCACAAACCACATTGCTCCAACGGCAATAACTTCACTGAATCTGATCAATAATAAACATTACAAAGATTAATTTACCCTCCAATCTACTGCATGATTATACTACTTCAGTCCTACTTCTGAAACACAACATATCTCCGAGAGACGATTCTCAACCGCATTACGTAAACATATGCGAACACGGTCGTCCACATAGTCACGTTAGTTAATAAAAACAAACAAGGAACTACAACTAAATAAAATTGTGCGAGCTGTTTCCATGCAAAAGGTGTGTCAGACCAAAACTAAATACACTACGTTAATCAACACAAGCAAGATATTTACAAAACTATTTGTCCCATATACCATAAGTTAATTTATCAGATAATAAGAATATTATTCAGTACTCATCCTCAGCCAATCACCGTCAACGGACATCTGCAGCCATTTCCCAACTAATGCTGCTTAGCTCGTCTCAAACATTTCGACGGAGTGTTGTCGGTTCTAAACTTCTTCCATGGTCAGTGATGTCATCTCTCGTGCTGATGTAAAAAGTTATAGATTATTATACACTCGATATCTGACTACTAAATTCGCCGTTCTAGGTACTTAGTTCCCCAGAAACAGTCTGTTGGCGAATTGTCGAAGATACTGTCCCTACAAAAATAGTACAGTGACCATCTATCACACTGATTTTAACACACTTTAGTCTTAATAAAAATCTGTGTCCTCACGACACGCAAAGTACAGTAACCTACGTCCTTAGACGCACAAATGTAATCAGTCTTACGGCCTCGGACGCACAAAATATAATCAGTAGTAGTCTTGGCTCTTCACGCCGCTTATAAATGAACTGGCCCTAGGTATCGATGGGGGGGGGGGGGAAATTATATAAAAATTTCTCAAAATAATAGTGTTACAGGAATGAAACAAATATCACTGAACTCGTAAAATTGCGCAGGTCAAGAATATGCCCATTAATTCAAGAATCGATCGTAGAGATGTTGTCTAGCCGATCTCCCGCGTTAATGCTAGATATTGCGTGCCCAAGCTAGACTTGGCGCACTCGTAAGCATTCATCTCTCATTGGTTCCACATATTCTGTTAACTTCGCGGTTTTATCAGACATCGGCCTCGTAGGAGTGTCCAGTGGTACCATCAACCACTCACGTTACTGCATTATATTTTTTCTAGGCGCGAATAGTACAATGCACATGCCATAAGCGTGTCTCACCACGCGTCCCTTTTATTTTGAGGTGGCCACCACCTGTCCTTCTGAATCATTGCTATGCTATTTCTTTTCACAATCCTTAAGTATCTAGCCTTTTGTGAAACTGCTGCAGGTATGTCCCAACTGTCTCCAACAAATGCTTGAAGTTTCGTTATCTTCGTCTGGCTATTTTATGACGCTTGTGGAAATATTATTTAATTGAAGAAATAAAACATCGAATCATTTATCCATCAGAGGATAAAGGGTTCACTATGAACATTAAATCTTTATTCAGAGCTTAGTATAGAGTCATCTAATGATGTTCAATGTTTTAAAAATGGCATCAGTTCGAAATTTTAAATCCTTTTCTTTTTATTTCACGAACCCTATTCCAGCGATTGAAGAGAGGATTCGTTTGTTAGATTATTATAATAATCTTAAATTAATGGAATTAAATTCTGTAGCTCACTTTTCATAAATCACAGAAGCCATGCGTTTGACTTTCCTTAAAATAAACTTCTGTGATGCAGTACAGAAAGATGTCATCTCATGAGAGGATTCTTATTCGTCGATACTGAAATATATATATTCTAGAACATACTGTACTTTCTCAAAGTAATGAATGGTGGTGACGTAAGTCGTGTATCAAAAGCTATTTAGTATAAGTTACATCACATGGCAAATCCGTTTATTTTCTGGGGGAGCTTTAAATGGGAATGACCAATAGGATATATGAAAATAGGCTGTTTAGTTCTTCACGGAACTTCTGTTTATTTACTATCTCTCACAAACTCCTGCAATAAGACTGACGTCAAAAAAAAAATCGGCTCTAAAAACCCTTCCCATAAACAAACTCATCACACCTCAACCAATTCCCAGTAGGAACGGAAATAACCCACGCTGTGCTCACAATTCTTTAGTGCGCTGCATTCAGTAATATTATCATTACTTAATCACTATTATTACATAAAAGATAAAGATAATGTGATGTTTAGTATGCTAAACATGGATATTTTTATTCGCATTCCTAAAAATATGATTCATAAAGAACACATAGCCTCATTCCTTTGTTATTTATGAATTTGTTTCTTTCTGCCGTTATTATTGAGCAATACGATTCAACACATTTAGAGTGGTGGAAGATCTGCGATATTTACCAACATTACGCTGTTTCACATACTGTAGTTCATATTTGTACAGAGGCTTCTCTTTCACCAAGTCTCTTAAAGGAACCTGTTACATTGCCAATTTTCGTACCAGCTGAGAGACGGCAGCTACTTGTAATTTTCAATATAACAGTTATGAGGCTTACGTAAATGATTTCCCTAAGGTGTTACTACTCACTTGCAACATTTCTTGAAAATCAATTCTATTATTAATTTATGAGTGCATTCCTTAAACAGTACTAACATTATGCCAAGTTTCGACATTGTTAGTTTATTATATAGTGGGTAATCGATTTCATTATTATATAAGTTTATAATATTCATTGTGCGTAATGCTCAATGTGATTATTTCCACTAACGTCTAGCATACATGACTCTCATTTCTCCTTTTGTGTTTGTGGTAATTGCTCAATTACATCCACGTTTCTCAACTTTTAAGTGTAAACAAGCTTAACCCGGCCACGCTTCGCTGTGGCTCAGTCTGATATGAAATGGGTAAGAAATGCAAGTATTGTAGCGAACATAGATTCATCAAGAAAACACGTCATTCAATGCAATATCCTGATTTGCGTTGCTGTGTCTATGCTGTGGAATGAAAGGAAGGAAAATAACGATGTTTTTCACATGAAATCATTAGTTATTGTAAAGCCTGTGGATTGCCTACATTCATTGTTTGCCCGTTTTTTGCATAAACATAGATATCAGATGGTTTACTGACTCTGAAACATGCGACGTATAATTGCCAATTAGAGAAGCAATCGTCTTCTAAATTCAAACCGCACACTTACAAAGATTATACTTTCAAAAATTTAGACTTTCACGACCGGCGTTGAAATAGGAATCTCTGATTCGCGGGCTTATAGGCCGTGTTCCAAGGACATTTTGTCGTCCTGACGTTTCGCTGAATACTGCGTTCAGCATGTTCACTTGTTTTACATCGCTTAATGTAACCTGTGAACATGCTGAACGCAGTATTCAGAGAAACGTCAGGAGGACAAAATGTCCTTGGAACACGGCCTATAAGCCCGCAAAACAGAGATTTCTATTATACTTTCACTTTAGTGATAGTCATAGCGAATGCAAGGCGTATTGGTTTTGAAGTCGATTGTACTGGAACACCATGTCGGTCGGGATAAGTGGTATCGGAGGATGTAGTACGTCTTCACCTTTATGTGGTACTACGAGAATAGTTTCTTCAATGAGATTGTTCATCAATTTCTTAACTACTAATCGTGAGCCATTACAAAACTTTGGCTGATTAATGTTTGGCAATAATATAATTGGCACTCCAATTTTCAAATTTAGAATGTATGACGGTAATCCGGGAATTTCGAGAGAATTAAGAAATTCCGTTGGAAAATTCACTATTTCACTTTGATTCATCACGTGTTCTGGAATTTTAGGTGCAGTGCCGTTACCCAGCTGTGTTGAAAATATGTCAGCTGTTGGGTCGTTTTGAAGTTGAAGTCTCATATTTCTTGTTAAATGCATTGTTTTGACAGTGATCCAAATAGTTGAATATTTTTAGCAGGTATGCAATTCAGCTGGTTTTGAGCGAGGTATAGCTGGAAGCGTTTACCTGAAATCACTGGATACTAACACCAATGCTCCACCTAATAAAACCCATGGCATTACAGCCCATGAAGGGCCTAGACCCTCCAAGCGACCGTGGCCCAGCCATTTGGCCTGCAGATATTGGGGTGACGCGTGATCAGCGCGTCGAGTCCCCACGGCCGTTAATCTTGGTTTTCGTGACCGGGGCACTGCCTGATAGTCAGACAGCTACTCAATTGTCCTCACGAGGCTAAGTGCACCCAGTTCCAGCCCTCACGTCAGTTTCTAAAATCCCTGACGGAGCCGGGAGTCGAACCCGGGGCCTCAGGGTGAGAGGCAGGCGTGCTACCCCAACACCATGGGCCTGGCCGCTCCACCAAATAGAACCTCATTATTTCGCAAGTCTTTCAATGTATGGTCACTTCTTGTGAGCCAATGTACACTCATCCCATACAATAATTTGCCACGAATGAAGAACCTTTCCGATTCCTGATGTTTTTGAAATGTTACTGAGAATTGCATATTTAGTGACAGTTTGAGAGCTGAATGCGCTGTTCTCTCTCCTTACATCAACGTGGTAGCAATGCCTGACGAAGCAAAAGCTAACGTAATATGTCCGTTTGAACGGATTGTAGCCAGGATCAAAGAAATTAAGAAAGTTTTACCAGTTCCACCTGGACATCGCCGTCTATAATTCTCAAGCCGTGCTGTTGGTAGAATTGGCAACGTATAGAAGAGTCCGTAAATTCTTTAAACACGTAAGACCATATGCTAAGTTTTATTATTAAATATCGTTAATTTTGATATGACAGCATCTACAAGCAGTTTGTACTGACTATTTCAACACCCGTGAAATTCCTCGGGGTAAATCAGACCTGCTGAATTTGTAGAAGTGAGTTTTCCCGTATTAAGTTGCATGTGTAACCAATGCTTGGTTATGAATAACCAACAAATTCTTCACTAATATTTCATTGAACTATTTCAAATGCTTATGAAGTGTTGTGTGCCTGACTCTAAGTCAAATTATGGCAGCACTATTAAAACAAGTAGTTCCGTGAAGAACTATACGGCCTATTTTCATATATCTTGCTCATGTTAATTGCCTGTATCAACATACAAAATTTCAGTTTAATTGCTGTAACGGATTCGTAGATATTGAGAACCGTCTAAATATTTCAGTTGGTTGCCAGGTTGGATTTTTATTTTTGTACTATTACATTAAGAGTATTGTGTACGTGTGGTATTCAAACTTCAATCGCATGATTAGAACACAAGAAGTAAAAACGAGATTTTAAAATTACGCACAGCAGTCATCTTGTGATTACGCAAACAATTGAAATAAATTAGATGCCAGTGGATGAACATTTGTATAAGCATTTAACGTGCAACGTTTCACGGCACTCAGATAGTTAATTCGTGAGAAACGTCCATTTAAAAATTTATACTTCGCGTCGCCGCCATGTTGGATTTGTGCTCACCAGGTTACTGAAAGTCCTATAGGTGAACATATGTTCATAGTCTCTATGAACAAAAAAAATAAGTTTGGTTGCTGTAAAAGATTCATAGATATTGAGAACCGTCTAAATATTTCGGAAGCTCGCCATTTTGGATTGTTATATGTATAGGCCATAGAGTTATGTACTATTCAAGGAAAATTATTGCCTAGGTTCAATATTCAAACTTTCACATCGATCGCATGATTACGACACAAGAAATAAAAACTTAATTTTAATATTTCGCACAGCCGCCATCTTGACGTTATGTAAACAATTGAATTAAATTAGATGTCAGTGCATTACAATCTGCAAAATCATTTACTGTACCACATTTCACTGCGCTCAGAGAGTTAAATCACGAGAAAAGTCTATTAAAATATTTAAAATTCGCTTGGTCGCCATGTTCGTTTTGTACTTGACAGGTATATGAAATATACATAGGTAAACTTGTATCGGTACCCTTTATCACCGTAAAAAATTGCAGGGTGATATCTGTAATAGTTTCGGAGATATAGAACGTCAGTGAAATATTTCGCACAGCCGCCATTTCGATGTTATGTAAACAATTGAACTAAATTAGACTCCAGTGCATTACAATGTGTATAAACATTTTCTGTACCAAGTTTCATTACGTTTGGATAGTTAAATCGCGAGAAAAGTCTATTTAAAAGTCTCAAATTCGCTTGACCGCCATGTTGGTTTTGTAGTCACCAGGATTTTGAAAGTCTCATAGGTGAACTTCTAGTAGTGCCCTCTATCACCGTACACAATTTCAGGGCGATATCGCTAATAGTTTCGGAGATAGTGAATGCTAGTGAAATATTTCGCACAGCCGCCATGTTGGATTGGTGAGACGTAACAATATTTGAAGGGCACGGTCGAGGTCATCTGGAATAGTGCTATGAACTTACCGAGTTTCATTGAAATCGTTCCAGCCGTTTAGATTTTATTAGGGGACACACACACACACCTCACACACACATACACACACACACACACTCACACACACGGACAAAAGGTGATCTCATAAGCCTATTTTTTTTCAAAATTGAAAATAGGCTAATAACTGGTTATATCACTACGTTTTGATCACTATATAGAGGTGGACTTTCAGGGCCTAGTAATTTAATTTTGGTATATACCTTCATGTGGCCTCTATATTCTAGTAGATTATGAAGTGTACTCAGTTGGCAAGTGCCGTTTGGTAGATTTCATTAGTAAGCTACCTATTTTTAAATTAAATGACCATTGGAGCATTATTGTTATACTGTCAACATTAAGCTTGGAGGCCTATTGTGACTATGATGGGTGCATCTGTGAACAAAAGGTGAATAATTTATTATCAAAAGCAGTCTCTAAGTTCGTAAGAATAGTCTTAAATATTTTATGTTCGACCCTCACTATTATGTGTTAGAAAACTGTATCATAATGATGGTCATTATAACACCGTTTTTCATTATGATACAGTTTCTCCAGCCAATCAGAGCTCGTTCATTGACCAATTAGGTAACGATACCTTCGCGCATGCACTCAAAATCCAACATGTCGGACATAAACACAACATCGAACTATAATAAATTACCGACATGGAATACGCACCGTCCATATGTTCGCGTAAATAAACTGGCGAATATGAGACAAGAAATAGCACTGTACCGGTACCTTAATATCCCCAAAACCAATTTCTACACAGCGCGTGGTTTTGATACGACTTCAGTGACTGTTTTACTGAATACTGGTGCGCAATCTGAACAATGATTGATGCACACAGAGCGCATGCGTCGGTTGTCCAGAGAGCTTGGACAAGAGAGATATACTACCCACCGCAGCACCCGATCACAACATTCTACTGTAGTGACTGAACAGATGAAAATGAAAATCCACAGCCTGCTTCCAGTCTCCGACTGGGTCAGGAATGGAATGAATGAAGCCCCCATCTAGCGGCGAGGATATGAACTGTGCCGGCTGCCGAGGCCTGACGCACTCCTCTGGGGCAATGATTAAATGAATGACAGATGAAATGAAATGATAGTGGAGAGTGTTGCTGGAATGACATTTTGACAGGGAAAACCGGAGTACCCGGAGAAAAACCTGTCTGCCTCCGTTCTGTCCAGCACAGATCTCACATGGAGTGACCGGGATTTGAACCACGGACCCAGCGGTGAGAGGCCGGCGTGCTGCCGCCTAAGCCACGGAGGCTTGTGACTGAACAGATATTTATGAATATTTATGTTAAAACATATAATAAAGTTATAATTATCGTCGAACATAAACAGTCGTATGCAACTCGCCTATAATGGTAATTAAGACACTCGTATGGAAATTAGCCATTATAGGCTCGTTGCATAATGTACTATTTTCTGAGCGCGTCAATGACGCCATTGAGCATAGCGGCAAGAAAATGAAACTTCAGACATTGGGGCATTGAAGTGCAGTACAGCCTTTTATTATTACCTTATCGGGAATTGACAACACATAGCGTGATATTATGTAGGCCTATTCTTTATTTGTGATATTTGTGTGTGGATTTAGTGGACGTTATGTTCTGTTGTACATTTGGCGTCAAAATCTATGTGTTTTCGCAGTTTTAGCAAATACCATGTGTTTGCGATAGGCCTTCCTGATGACAAATGGGTGGTGTTGCCAAACCTTATGACACGGCGTGAGAATTGTAGACGGCGATGACCTGGAGCGTCCAAAAAGTACAATCCAGCGGATTGATTGGCCACAACTTGTATGATGGCATCAAATGCTCTCTTTGTTTCTGGAAGGAGTTTCGGTGCATTTTCTTGGATGAACAGCTGTAAGTCATTTATGTTGTATGACTGTTCTCTATCGAATGTTGCATTGATATACCAATTTGACGCTGTCATTCCCAATTGTGCCAAAATCTTGCCGCACATTGCAAGATTAAGATCCTCTGAGGATTAGAGCTTCATTGTATATTTCTTCTGTGAAATACAAGCCATGATTTTGTGTTTCTTGACGCCTTCTGCGCAGAATATCTTCGGCCATGTATTTCTCCTACAATTGTGCTGGTTGTGAAGGGGAACACGTAGATGAAATAATTGCCCACAGCGTACGTATTTGAAATGGATTAGAAGGGATCGCTAAATCTACGATGAAGATGTGCACTCAACTTTCTATTCACGGCGTAGCCTAGGGGCAATATTCTTTAGCAATTCTTACCGCACTATCTTGATACAGAGTAAGTCGTTGTCGCCTAGTGACAATCTGTCCATGAAGTTATTAGATTCAACTTTATTTGTTTAAACAAATAAATATATTTCCGTTGACGATTTGGAAGATCCTGGTGCAAACCAGACCTTTTATCACTCTTTGGTTCACGAGCTTGAATTTTTTGTCGGTTGAACTTAGCGTATTATATGAATAGTACACATGGTCGCTATATTGAATGTTTCTATGTTTGTGCTTTCAGTGGAGTAAGTCTTGTATGCAATGATAGTTTTTTGCAAAATATCGAAATTCTTAATTTTTGTAGATGGAGAATAATCTTTTTTTATTTTTATGCATGGTATTCAAGATAGTAACAAGATGTTCGGGAAAGAACATATAGCCTACTTTCTCCTAAATGTATGGGTATAGTTATAACTCTCTGTCCTTATCATCTCCTAATTTCTTCCTATTTGAAGTGAAAATTGGCACACAGGATTTGAACAGTGGCGTTCAAACCATAGTTTATAATTTACCCCAGCATTTTGCAATTTTATCAGCAAACACTCAAACACCGACTACTTACAATAATTGAAACTTCGTTGGTCTAATAAGGCCCATCTACAATGCGCAGTCGGCAGTCCGTAGTTGGTAGTCCTCGGTCGGCAGTCGCGATCGACTCCGTGTATACTATAGGCACCATACACAACATGAAGTTGCTGTTGGTAGTTGGCAGTTGGCAGTCGCGAATTTTATCCTTGACTGCCAACTACCCGACTGCAGCAATGTAATAGCCAATCAGAGCAGATCAGAAACTGACGTCACGTTGTTGTTTTGTGTCGTATACTAATGATATAGGACTAGGTGAAGTAACTTCGCAACCCGTTAATTTATAGGCTAATCTTAAATACACGGTATAACAAAATAATCCATCTCCAAATCATCCATATTGCAAGTTTTGAGGTTATCAACAACGCCTCTGTGCACAAGGAATAAACGAATGTTACTGTATTATTACTCCTAGCAGTCGTTAAGACTGGGTTCACTAACTGGCCGGTATAGAGCGCTGCTCGAATCTATAGTTTCTGCATGGTACAACTGAAGGCTGGTAGATGTCACTCCGGTGGAGAATGTCGTTTTTTTAATATATAATTTCCATTGCAATAAGCACCATATAACGCTTTATTTTATAACGTCTCAGTACTCAAGAAACAATGAATATTAAAAAAATCAAGCAAGAATGTTCTACTCTGATAGGATTTGAACCCCGGCCAGCCACATGAGAGACGGGAGCTCTAACCACACAGCCAATCGTACACTCATAACTTACGCGTTATCGATCAAATACATATAACGTACTGTATTAGCAAATAATCACTTGGACTGAAGATTTCTTCACTGGAGTGTATTTCAAACCGAGTTCATTTCATATTAAGTTCATATAATTTTTATCAGTAGGTTATATTGCATGCAACATATTGAAATTAGTAAAATGTAGGTCAGAACGAGAGATCAGCTGCCATCTTGTCAAATAGCCGAGACGATTCAGATTTTTAAAGTCACTTCTAGATTATAATATTACAATATAAACTTTTAATTTCGAACGAACCACGTCGCTTAGAACAGATTAAACGATTCTTGGTTCGATGTGCACAAGGAATAAACGAATGTTACTGTATTATTACTCCTAGCAGTCGTTAAGACTGGGGTCACTAACTGGCCGGTATAGAGCGCTGCTCGAATCTATAGTTTCTGCATAGTACAACTGAAGGATGGTAGATGTCACTCCGGTGGAGAATGTCGTTTTTTTTAATATATAATTTCCATTGCAAAACGCACCATATAACGCTTTATTTTATAACGTCTCAGTACTCAAGAAACAATAAATATTAAAAAAATCAAGCAAAAAAGTTCTACTCTGATAGGATTAGAACCCCGGCCAGCCACATGAGAGACGGGAGCTCTAACCACACAGCCAATCGTACATTCATTTATATCTCACGCGTTATCGATCAAATACATATTAATAATTAATTGGTATTCTGCCCGAAGGCAGGTCCGATCCTCCGAAGAGGCTACCCCCAGCCGGAGTTTACTTGCGGTAGGGTGGCCAGGGCCTTTCCGCTCCTCCTTATGTTGGCCAACAGCGCGCAGTGCCTAGAAAAGGCATACCATCCAAGTTCCGACTGCGCCCAATGTTGCTTAACTGCGGAGTACATATAACGTACTGTATTAGCAAATAATCACTTGGACTGAAGATTTCTTCACTGGAGTATATTTCAAACCGAGTTCATTTCATATTAAGTTCATATAATTTTTATCAGTAGGTTATATTGCATGCAACATACTGAAATTAGTAAAATATAGGTCAGAACGAGAGATCAGCTGCCATCTTGTCAAATAGCCGAGACGATTAAGATTTTTAAAGTCACTTCTAGATTATAATATTACAATATAAACTTTTAATTTCGAACGAACCACGTCGCTTAGAACAGATTAAACGATTCTTGGTTCGATAATCGGAACTGGTGGGTCCCATGTTATGGATTATAAATTTTGCATAATTCACACGGCCGCCATCCTGAAATGGTACGTTTGATGACCTTGTAGTTTGGGCACAAGACGCGTCCCATATGAAGGTAGGTTGTTACCAAATTTGGTAAAGATCCGATGATTGGTTTGGTCGTAATGCATTATTAAGTTATGACCATTCGATTGGCCGCCATTACCTTTTGGTAAAGATGGCGGCAATATAAAACATGACACTGAGGTGCCCTTTGCCAGGCCTACCTCTGTACCTAATTTCGTTCAATTCGGTTTAACCGTGTTCGAATTGATAGGGGGGGACAGACATTCAGAGTACACACACTCTCTCTCACACACACACACACACACAGACTCACACTCATACACACACACAGACAGACACACTGTTTTTCGCCCTGTAGTGATCTCATAAGTCTACTTTCATTTTTTGCAAAAATCGAAAGTAGGCTAAAAATGCGTAATATTCAAAATGATTAGTGTCTAACTCAGGCAAATTGTGTTCATTAAACGAAACTCCCTGAACGCCAATTTTGGGGAGTAGTTATTCGTTGGAACGCAAGTTATTGATTATAATATTAAAACTTACACACGGTTGCCATGCATAAATTAGACTGAGAAACCTGTATCCGTGGCAACCGACAGTCCTTATGTGAAGTTATGTGTGATTGAAAATCAGTCGTGATCCAATGATTGGTTCGGGTGGTAGCCAACTTATGCCAAAAATAATAGCGTGTGGTCGCCCATTTTGTTTATATACTAAGATGAGAAAAAGCAATAGCATTTATCATTTTAGTAAAATGTAAGATAATCGCCGTATTGATTAATAGATAATTAATGAAAATGCTCCGCCCATCAATATAAATTATATTCAAACTAGTACATAATTCGGTCGAATAATGAGACCTTCTTCAGCATATTACAATTATACCTTAAGAAACTAATGTAATGAACTACAGTAAGTGTAGAGAAACTAAATTAACTAAAATATACACAGGATGAAATGAAACTGGAAAACAATGAACGATAACGATGAAAATGTAAACTAAAAACTAAAAATATTAAAAAACAAGAAGTTCCGTGAAGAACTATACAGCCAACTTTTCATGCCAATGATTATTCTACAGTATATGAACCTATCTAGAATAATGACGAAATTAAGTTGGTAATATCGAAATATCAAATTAGTTCAAAATATACCTGGTATAATGTAGCCTAATAGAGCACGACAGTTGGCAGCCCTGGTGACTGAATATATTCTTAGTTCCTCCTCTTAAGGTACAGAATACAAAATTAGGTTGAAGTCCAATGGACGTTACATGCAGTTAGACACTGGATCTATCAGCACGCGTAGCATGTTGCCAACAATACGATGCGTGTGCTGGTCATAAATAATCTGAATTATTATGGTATCTTGTTGTGCCAATTTTGGATGAAATCCATTTGTTAGTATAGAAGTTACATGTATTTTAAAATTGGACATATCAACAGGCATAGAATCATGTTGGCAGCACTGCCTTGTATTAATTACTCCAAGTCAATCTAGAATGTCAGGTGCTATGCGTGTGCAAAGTATAGAGCTGTTGGTTGCATACTTTCTGATATATTGATAATAGGGTAAAAAGAATATAGACAGCATTTATTAACAGTTGGCAGCCCTGATTGCTCTTAACAATACTTATAGTCATATCTGTTATGGTACACATAGCACATACGAAATTTGGTTGAAATCCAACTGATAGTATAGAAGTTACATGTATTTAAAAATTGGTACTATCAGCAGGCTTATAATCATGTTGGTAGAACTGACGTATATAAGTTACTCCAAATTAATCTAAAATGTCAGAATATACGAGTGCATAGTTTAAAGCTGTTGGCTTGCATACTTTCTGATATATTGGTATTTGGATTTTAAAAAATTGAGGGAGCAATTATTAACAGTTGGCAGCCCTGGTGGCTCTTAAGAATACGCTTAATCATATCTGTTTATGTACAGATATTACATACAAAATTTGGTTGAAATCCAATTGATAGTGTAGAAGTTATATGCATTTAAACATTGGACTTATCAGAAGGCTTAAAATTATTTTGGCAACACTGTCATGGTTGGCCTCCTGGAAATTAAACTGAAATAGTATTATCTACATGTGTGCCAATTTTTGAATAGCTCCCATGCATACCTTGAAGATATCCAACATGGAACTCAAATTTCTAGTGCGTTTTTTCAGCAGTTGGTAGCACTGACATCATTTTCAAATATGGACGTGAGCTATTCCGGTGGACGTCTTTACTCATACTAAATTTGGTTTTGATTGATCCAGCCGTTTAGGAGTTGATACGGGGGAACACACACAGAGCCAACAGTCAGATCGACAGACAGACATTTTCGCGGATCGATCTCATAAGTCTACTATTTCCTCATTTTTGCAAAATGTGAAAAGTAGGCTAATAAATATTTAAAATCTAATGGATAAGTATTTGTGTAAGATGTAAAATAATGAAACCGATATAAAATAAAATAAAATGGATATCCTTACAAATAAATTGATTAAATAAAGGTTACAAATATTTAAATATAATGTTCACGATTACTCTGGAGATGCTGTTTCCAAACTGGTAAATAGAGCCAGATGGATGGTTGTGAAGTTGAAAGTGGAAGTCTCAATTCCATCTGCCAATGTTAAAATTACTATATGAATGTCCCATTTTCTCAACATCTATTAGATATATGATTTTTAGCCCACTTTTCCCATTTTGCAAAAATGAGGAAAAAGTAGACTTATGAGATCGGGCAAATGTGTGTCTGTCTGTCTGTCTGTCCTTCTGTCTGGCTGTGTGTGTGTGTCCCCCCCCTATCAACTCCTAAACGGCTGGAGCAATCGAAACAAAATTCGGTAGCATTAAAGATCTATACCTGAATATCTGACGGCCATATTTGAAAATGATGTCAGTGCTACCAACTGCAAAAAAATCGCAATTGAAATTTGAGCTCCATGATGTATATCTTGGAAGGTATGAATGGGAGCTATTTCAAAATTGGCACACGTATAGATAATAATATTGCAGTTTAATTTCCAGGAGTCCATACATGGCAGTGTTGCCAAAATGATTATAAGCCTGCTGATAAGTCCAATTTTTATATGCATATAACTTATACACTATCAATTGGAAATCAACCAAATTTCGTATGTTGTATGTGTACATAACCAGATATGACTGAGCATATTCTTACGACCCACCAGGGCTGCCAACTGTTAATAAATGCTCCTAATTTATTTTATCCAAATACCAATATATCAGAAAGTATGCAAGCCGACAGCTTTAAACTATGCACACGTATAGTACCTGACATTCTATATTAATTTGGAGTAACTTATATACGTCAGTGCTACCAACATGATTGTAAGCCTGCTGACAGGTCCAACTTTAAATACATGCAACTTCCATACTATCATTTGGATTTGAACCAAATTTCGTATGTGCTATGTGTACCATAACAGATATGACTATGCATATTCTTAAGAGCAACCAGGGCTGCCAACTGTTAATATGTGCTGTCTCTATTTTTGTTACCCTAATATCAATATATCAGAAAGTATGCAAACATAGCTCTAAACTTTGCACACGTATAGTACCTGGCATTCTAGATGAATTTGGAGTAACTAATATACGTCAGTGCTGCCAACATGATTCTAAACCTGTTGATAGGTCCAATTTTAAAATTCATGTAACTTCTATACTAACTAATGGATTTCATTCAAAATTGGCACAACAATAGGTCATATTATTTCAGATTATTTCTGACCAATACATGCATGACATTGTTGCCAACATGATTTTACGCGCGCTGTTAGATCCAACGTTTAACTGCATATAACGCCCATGCTATTCATTGGACTTCAACCAAATTTTGTATTCTGTACCTTAAGAGATGGAACTAAGAATATATTCAGTCATCAGGGCTGCCAACTGTGGTGCCCTATTAGGCTGCATTATGCCAGGTATACAGTATTTCGAACTAATTAAAATTTCGATATTAGCAACTTAATTTCGTCATTATTCTAGATAGGTTCATATACTGTAGAATAATCATTGGCATGAAAAGTAGGCTCTTTAGTTCGTCACGGAACTTCTTGTTTTTCATTACATACTTGTTATTGGTTCTTCCTTCAGTGTACTGATCCTCATTTATATGGACAAATTAAATAGAAAACTTAAATATTTTTTTAATTGAACCTCTAATATTTTCATTCAATATTTTGTGATTAAGAAAAAACCTTGAAAAAACTGACTTTTCGAGGATCCACAGTATCGGTGTGCAATATATATTATATGGCAAAATAATTATGGAGATACCACCAGTAGTTCATGATAAAACAGGGTTTTTATTTTGAAAAAAGTAATTTTGAGAAAATTGATGTTCAAGTAAGGCCATTTCGGTTTGAACAATATTCACACAGTTTCACTTTCCCCCTACAAATATTACAACTAACAGTGTCACTCAAAACTGAATTCATTATTCCTAATTAATGTGTTGATATTTTTTACAATTGTGATGGGTTATTAATTCCTAATCATAAAAAGAAATATATGAGATTGTATGTATGTCTACCTCTTATTATTCCCGTTTTTCCAACGGGGTCGGGGATGAGATGCGATGGAAGTCTTAGTGGCGATGGTTTTTACGGCCGGATGCCCTTTCTGACGCCAACCTCATGAGAGGAGTTAATGTGAGATGAAATGAATGATGGTGAATGAAACTGGACAGGGATGTGGAAGGAAGCGGCCGTGGCCTGTCAGAAGGTACCGTCCCAGCATTTGCCTGGTGTTGAAAATGGGAAACCACAGAAAACCATTTCAAGGACGGCCGACGGTGGGGCTCGAACCCACGCGTCTACCGAGTCAGCAGAGAGCTTGGCCCCATGACCTAATGCTGCGCTTTGGCCAGCGTAGCCACTACTGTCGGTAAATTGAAATATATGAGATTAATAAAATAAAATATAAATACACTTAGATGGCCAGTTTCGTCAAGCGATCATCATCAGATCAATTTCCCTCAGGCTATTAAATCTATGTCTAAAGGTTTGGTTGAAAGTATTTGCAGTAGTAGTAGCAAATCTGTAAGTGTATTGTACCCGTTTGACAGGGATGTTGGGCGACCATCGGCCGATGACACTCTTCTCGACAGAATAGCGAACTGATTATTTCCTTTGAAATGTAAGCCAAACCACAGCCTTCTAGACCAAATGGTCTGAGAGATATGCTGTTAAAAAAACCTTGCAAGATATTTTAAGGAAAAATTAGGATTACAGTAATATCATAAAAAGTAATTATAAATAGTAAATATTGAAATTAATCAGAATGAATCATATATTATTAATGTGTAAAAATGTGAAAATGTCAAAATGAACCGATTTGGACCTTCACGACATCTCTTAAACTTAAGGTTTGATCCTAATTTGCTGAAGAAGGTCCCATCGCTGAACTGAAACATGTACTAAACAATCAAATGTATTAAAATTAAAATAAGGCCACTTGGCTGCAATAAATCTTTATTATATTACAATAGAATTTGTAATGTCTGGCGGAGAATTCTAATAATAGGAATAATAATATCTTATGGCCTTTGGTGCCGGGTGCAAGCTTTGTTATTTGACACCCAGCTTGCATGTCGAATTTTGTTGTTCCTTGGAACGCTATGAAAGTCAAGGATGTTAGATATCTAAGCTCCTTGACACTATAACGCTTTCTAGTAGAGAAAGGAGGAACTTTTTTGTGTTGGTGGAAAATCCCGAGATTAATTTTGCCATTATAAACACCGCCTACTGAATGCAAATGGGTTCTTTTACATGCCAACATCATATGACATTTGTGCAGTGATTTTTGTCACCTTTCAAAAAAAATCACTTACCCCGGCCAGGAGCAAACCTGAAAGCTTGGGGTTGGTAGTCCGACACGATAACCCATCACCCACCGTGGCAAGCTAGCATCCTTCTCTATATTATTCTGCTAAGGTCCCATTCCAGTTTTGTACCGAAAATAAGGTCCCATTAACACCAACCTACACATAATTATGGGGTACCTACAGGTTCAGCATAACCCAATGCGTAAGCGAAACGCATTCACTTACTCTTTAAATGCCTCACAATTAAATAAATACCTTAAAACATGTATATTTACAATGAAATAATGAAAGAATGCAACACGGTAACCATGGTAACAGAATCTCACAGGTCCATCTATTTCTGTAAGACGCAATGCAATTCCAATTATTACATTACTGTGAAAGTTTCCAGACGGTTATAAGGTTATCACTGAACCAAATTAAGCTGTAAAATTCATCAATACATACAGTATAATGCGCTTAAGGGGGTCAAGGGGCACTCTAGAATTTTTTCACGCAATTTTCACGCGTGAGTGTGGAACGAAAGGTCTTTTTCACCCGACTATATAGGGTCTCCGAAAACCACATTTAAAGGCCCTTAAATTAACAGTGCCTGTGATATTCCCAGAAAACTAACTTCACTCTGATATACCTATGAAGGAATGACAAACCCCTAACCACTGCACCAGTAGCTGAATTGATAAAGTCTGATTATTCATACCAAGGATAAATTAGTCATAGCATTCATGATTGAGATTTTACTAAGTGTACTCTTTACAAATAGAATATTCGCGGGCGAAGCCGCGACGGGTAATGCTAGTTTTATTTAAATAACTAAGATGACAGATATATGACAATTTGTTTAGGGTAGCAAGTTTTACTCTATTCGGTGTAGACATTCAGGAATTGATAAGAAGGACATACAGGGACACATACACAACAAACCGACACATTCATGATTGAGATAATCATTTTAGGGACTGTGACAGACCCCTGTAGGCCCACTCTCCACCCATCCTCAAATAGGCTATAATAAACCAATATATTTAACTAAAAGGTGCAATAGAAGGCAGGGATTGCCCTCGTAAACACTAGCATGAACATTGAGCCCAGGTAGAAAAGTGTTCAATAAGTTTACTACATTTTACTTTCTGAAAACGGATAACCGACAGAATCAATCAGAATGCTTTACGCCCGTTAGAACGCTCCTAGTGCTTGGCAGCACAACGTCTTGCCCTGGCACTCTGTTGAGTGGGCGGGCCCATGCAAGTCATAAAGTGCAATAATTATCCTCCACACACTGCACATGCTGACAATATGCAGATTTATGCACATACTGAACCATGTCATTTGCAGATGTCCATAAATGATCCAGCATTTTTCAAGTAAACCCATCCAAATCTCGTGATATTCCATTACATACCGTATATCAAACGATGACGTCAATCATAATCACTGACTCACGCATTGAATACTCTTAATTAAAGTCCCAGTTTTATAATAAGACTCACGCGGCAATATGCCCTGATCATGTAATACTACCAGTGTGTACTTGTCGTTGATTGGTTCTTATAATTTGATGGTGTGTATCCGGAGTTTCTCAAGAAATGTGGTCCAGCTACCAAACGATGGTTTGCAAACTTTTTCAGTTCCATTCTACAATCAGGACGTCTTCCACCGTCTTTCAAGAAGACCAAAATAATTGCAGTACTGAAGCCAGGAAAAGATCCAAAGCTACCCCAAAGTTACAGGCCAATTGACTTACTCAGTGTCACCTACAAATTACTTGAAAGACTGTTACTGAATAGAATTGCTCCTGCAATTGAGCAAGAGATTCCTGTTGAACAAGTTGGATTCCGCCCAAAACGAGACTGCTCTGATCAAGTCCTTGCCTTAACTACATATCCAGAAATTGGCTTTGAGAAGAAACTTAAAAGTGTTTCTGCCTTTCTGGACCTCTCAGCGGCGTACGATACTGTCTGGAGAAAAGGACTTCTCCTCAAACTCATAAAGTCAGTCCCTTGTCTTAAAACAGTGACTCTCATCAGCAACATGTTAAGTAATAGACTATTCCAAGTTCACAATGAAAGTGCCAGAAGCAGGTTCCATACACTCAATAATGGTCTACCTCAGGGTTCAGTTTTATCCCCTATGCTATTTAACTTATACATTCATGATCTGCCAGAAACGGTATCCCGTAAATTCATCTATGCGGACGATATAAATCTTACAGTCCAGTGCACCACTTTTGATGAAGCAGAGGATTTACTGAGTGAAGACCTTAAGAAGATGAATGTTTATTTCAAAAAGTGGCGGCTTCAACCAAGTCCTTCTAAATCTGAGGTAACCACATTTCACCTTAACAACCTTCAGGCGAACTACCAACCTAGAGTGAAGTTCGGGAACCAATATCTGAAGTACAACAGCTCCCCTAAGTACTTAGGAGTGATATTGGACAGGGCATTAACTTTCAGACAGCATATGGCAAAAACAGCAGCAAAATTAAAAAGCCGTAGCTGGAACATCATGGGGCGCTGATGCCAACACACTCAGGACTACTGCTTTGGCTGTCGTTTACTCTCCAGATGAATACTGTGCAAGTGTATGGTTGAACAGCTCACATTGCCAACTGGTTGATATTCAACTCCGGCAGACAATGCGGATTATCTCTGGCACTCTACATTGCACTCCCTCACAGTGGCTACCTGTACTGTGTAATATTGTTCCTCCTCACATCAGGAGACAGCAAGTTCTTTCCCGCCTGTGGCACAGAATTATGAATAATGAAGTTCTCCCAATCCACCAAGACGTCAATCAACCTTCCACGTCCAGGTTGAAATCACGGAAACCAGCCTACAAGACGGCTATGGAACTTACTTCAGCTCCATTCAACTCCCGAAATACATGGAAAGTTGAATGGTCTACCTCTCCACCTCGTGGCCTAATTGAAGTACTTGATCCTACCATCAAACTACCTGGATTCCATCTCCCTCGAGCTGTCTGGTCCCGTCTGAACAGAATTCGATGTGGCACTGCTCGAACTAGATCAGCCTTACATCAGTGGGGTTGGATAGACTCGCCTCTTTGTGATTGTGGATATGAAGTGCAAACCATCAAGCATGTCGTGCAGGAATGCCCTCTATATATGTACTCTGGGAACTTAGAAGAGCTCCATGCAGCCACTCCACAAGCCCTTGAATGGATTCAAGACCTGGCAGCCCATATATGAAGGGTCCTAATGCCGTAAATTGTTTATTTGAAAATTTATATTTATTAATTACAGTACTGTCTTGTAAGCATCATACGCTAAATAAATAAATAAATAAATAAATATAATTCTATTATTTAAATCACTCATAATGGTTCCGTATTGATGTGCTTAAATAGTTTTTAAAAAGATTTATATAACTGCCTGAATCAATACTTAAAATAAGTATTAATAAAGTTATTCTTGGTACATGTTTCAGGGACTAATTTACAATTCTAGTTCCCTTCATCAGCCAATTGTAAAGCATTAACATAATGATATTATCATTTTAAATGATCTTGCCGACTTCGTCGTTACGCTGGGGTCTGGCTTTACGTTACGGTGACGGGACGAAATGTACCCAGATCTCGAGAAGAGATTCTGTAGAAAATAATTTATGTATGATCAAAGGAAGCCAAGCAGTAACGATTTCAGTGAAAAAGTCGAAAACAAACTTGGCGTCCGTGCTCTTCTTAAGCTTACCCTGGGCAAACCGTTAAAAATTTCAATATACTATGGAGCGTAAGAATTGGTCTGCATGAAAAGGTCTACAAAAAAAGTTCACGAGAGCATATCTCTATCTTCAATACATCGCCCACTATAAGTGTTAGGTAGATTTCATTAGAAAGCTAACTATTGCAATGGGTACCATGTTTCGACTTCCGGAAAATTTCGACATATCTTCGCATTTCACATCCCTCAGACCCCAAAACCACCGTCAGTTCAAAAGTTTATATATAATTTATGTATATATGTATCTATATATATCACTTTCTTGTGGACACGATAACTGCCGTAATTTTCACCCAATCAGTTTGAATTTTTTACATAATAAGTAACCCATTAAAATCTCGGTCGAGTTCGTTAATGGGCAAAATCGGTCGAAGGGGGTGAAAATGGGGGGGGGGGGCTTTTTCCAATAAGTGAAATTTCGCTATAACTCTCTCAATACGTGAAATATCGAATCCATTCAAAGTTCATAATATGTGTCGGATAAGTGCCAACAATTTATGTCAAATACGTTTTTTGATAGCACCATCCATTGACCAAAGGGGTGGAAAAAGTGGGTTTTTTGGGAAACATTAATCATATCTCTCTTAATAGGCACAATATCAAAACCGTACAAAATGGAAAATATTCCCCTAATAATTACCTAAAACTTTTGTCTGAAAGAATTTTTGATATGACCCACCATTACGCCAAGGGATGAGAAAAATGATTTCGGAATTTAAGAAAATGCCAAGTGCTATCCGAGGTTACCATGACAACGCTTCTAAATTGATGAAGGATGAGCTATCAGAGGTTGCCAAGACAACGCCATTGACGAGATCACATTAATTTTTAGCCTAATTTTCACACTTTGCAAAAATTAGGAAAAAATAGACTTATGAGATCGATCCAGGAAAATGTGTCTGTCTGTCCTTCTGTTTGTCTGGCTGGATGGCTGTGTGTGTGTGTGTCCCCCTCTATCAACTCCTAAACGGCTGCAGCAATCGAAACCAAATTTAGTATGAGTAAAGATGTATACCGGAATATCACAGGCCCATATTTGAAAAAGACGTCAGGGCTACCAACTGCTAAAAAACGCACTAGAAATTTGAGCTCCATGTGGGATATCTTGGAATGTATACATGGGAACTATTCCAAAATTGGCACACATGTAGATAATACTATTTCCGTTTAATTTCCAGGAGGCCATATATGACAGTGTTGCCAAAATAATTTTAAGCCTTCTGATATGTCCAATTTTAAAATGCATATAACTTCTACACTATCAATTGGATTTCAACTAAATTTTGTATGTAATATGTCTACATAAACAGATATGTCTGAGTGTATTCTTAAGAGCCACCAGGGCTGCCAAATGTTAATAATTGCTCTCTCTATTTTTCATCCAAATACCAATATATCAGAAAGTATGCAAGCCGACAGCTTTAAACTATGCACAGGTATATTACCTGACATTTTACATTAATTTGTAGTAACTTATATACGTCAGATCTACCAACATGATTCTATGCCTGTTGATAGGACCAATTTTTAAATACATGTAACTTCTATACTGTCAGTTGGATTTCAACCAAATTTCGTATGTGATATGTGTAACATTACAGACATGACTATAAGTATTCTTAAGGACAATCAGGGCTGCCAACTGTTAATAAATGGTGTCTATATTTTTTACCCTAATATCAATATATCAGAAAGTATGCAAGTCAACAGCTCTATACTTTGCACACGTATAGCACCTGACATTCTAGATTAATTTGGAGTAATTAATATAAGTCAGTGCTGCCAGCATGATTCTATGCCTGATGATAGCTCCAATTTTAAAATACATGTAACTTCTATACCAACAAATGGATTTCATCCAAAATTGGCACAAAAAGATATCATAATATTTCAGATTATTTCTGACCAGCACTCGCATGACATTGTTGCCAACATGCTTTTGAGTGTACTAATAGATCCAATGTCTAACGCCATGTAACGTCCTTTGGACTTCAACCACATGTTGTATTCTGTACCTTAAGAGATGGAATTAAGAATATATTCAGTCACCAGGGCTGCCAACTGTATTGCTCTATTATGCTACATTATGCCTAGTATACAGTATTTCGAACTAATTAAGACATTTCGATATTACCAATTTAATTTCGTCATTATTCTAGATAGGTTCATATACTGTAGATTAATCATTGCCATGAATCTTAATTTTAAGAAAAGTAGGCTCCTAAGTTCGTCACGGAAGTTCTTGTTCCATCTGACTATGAGGGAAGCGGCTAACTGGCAGCATGCTGAACTTCTATGCCCAAGGTCGCTGGTTCAAAGCCGGCCAAAGGCGCCGAATTTTTTAAGAGCACTAAAAATCCCTCAGCATGCTTTCCTTCGGAGGGGAAGTTAGAACGTTCATTGCAAGTTGCTGGTTGCGGTGGCATCTAGCAGCCAAGTTCACAGCTAGGTGTCGTTGACGGTAGTATTTGGTACAAAATTAGGTACTACTACTTAAAATTGACCGTCTGCAGACTTTACCTGAATTACAGACTAATACAGTCATCACAATTAACACCGTTTACCAGACAGATTCTACACACACCCAATGTACACGGGGTTACATGACCACGTTGTCGCAGCCCCTAAACTGAGGAACCAACCAACATCTCTGCGGGAGATAAAATTTTGCGTGAAGAAGTAACAGACTGTTAGATAGTTACACATCAGTTCCAAACCTTGCATAAGGACAGTGTGATCACAAGTATACAAATGAACCCCAAATGACAAGAAGGTTACCATCCCCATAAGACAATAAAATGTTCAAAATATGCATATAAAGACGAAAAAAAGTTCATTAACCTCCAATTGTAAAATACTTTCTCGCAATAAATGAGGTGTGATCCTCCTACGAAAACCTGCATATTTTGCCTATTATAGCCTAACCCCAAGTTTGCCCGGTAAAAACTACCTCCACCTTCCGGCGTGCCGAGAGGTTTTTCTTTAGACTGGATGGAAGGGGCACGTCCCCGCGCGCTCAGGTGAGCGTGACGGCAACCCGCGCGCTTGACTTTGCTTTGCCCTTGGTTTGCACTTGCCGTTCGCGAGTAATTTGAAACAAGATAAGTATTATGCAGATAATTTTCTAACATGTCAATAGTCTTTGGCTTCGAGCGAAGCGAGAAGCCTCCATCCTTTCTAGCATTTTTCAGCATTTGTAGCATTTAAAATGATACAAAGTCTAGTCTTTCAGACTGACTGTCACTTCTTATGATAAAGCGTAGCACTGAAATATAAATGGTTATTTAACCTAACATATGTATACGAGGGCTGTTCTTTAAGTAAGGGCCTTTTTTTAAATTAACCGAACATTTTATTTTGAAACCACATTTATTTTTAGGTTTTACATGCCTTCCTCTATTTTAGTTGCCTTGTTTATTTGGGCACTTGATATACCTTAAAACTAAGTTCTGAAATCCCTCTGCATAAAAGTTTGCCGCCTGCTCTGACAACCAAGAATTCATGGCTGTTATTACTTCTTCATTGTCGGTGAAGCGGTTCCCACCAAGATGACGTTTCAGCTGCGAAAAGAGGTGGAAATCTGTGATCACAGATGGTCGACCTGAGCGTTCATCGTCATGAACATTTTCACGGCCACTTTTGAACTCGCGTACCCATTTTCGCACTTTACCTTCCGTCATTGCATTATCACCATACACCTCACAAAGCTGACGATGAATGTCTGCAGACGACATGTTTCTTGCACTAAAAAAACGTATCACAGATCGTACCTCACACGCGGCGGGCGAATCAATATATAATAATAATGACGATGATAATTGTTGTTTTGAGGGGCCTCACATCGAGGTTATCGGCCCAGCGAATCAATAATCTTGAACATTGTAAAGATGCACAGTTCAGCGTACAGGTTAGTTAAACAGCTGCAACTGACGTCTGCTTGTTCGCAAAGGATGCCGGGAGGTAGCTCGCACGCTTGTTGCGGCGTGCGCACTAACTACGGGCTTTAAAGAAAACGGCCCTTACTTAAAAAAACAGCCTTCGTAGGTTGTTGAAAAAATTAAGGTATAGATCAAAATGAAGTACAGGGTGCGGCAGAAATAACTGAGGAATTTCAAACGTAAATAACACAGCAACGCAACGCGATATTCACCAATTTATTGGGCACTTTAAAATGACTCTTTCTACAGACTCCATTACCCATTAACTAAGGCTTCCGCGCGGGGAACGGAGAGCGGGAGGTGCACTCTGCTGCATGACGTCACGCATTCGCCGTCTCCGTATCGCATAACGCCAGACCCCAGGGGTCAACTCACACTCAACAGACTCCATTACCTTTTAACTTAGGCTTCCCGCGCGGGGAACGGAGAGCGGGAGGTGCACTCTGCTGCATGACGTCACGCACTCGCCGTCCCCGTATCGCATAACGCCAGACCCCAGGAGTAAACTCAGACTCGGTGCATATGCACTGAACAACATGATGACGTCATACACGCCGTAACCGTAACGCATAACGGTAGACTAAAGCATAACGATGAAGTCGACAAGATAATTTGAAATGATAAAACAAAGATAATTATAAAAGTGACTGAGGGGAAATTTATTGAGTGAAATATATTAAAATAATTATGATTTCTAAAATGTCTTATTTAAATGACATTGAATGAGTATAAATGGTTCTTATAAATCAAGCTTCAGACCATCAGTGTGCCGTATTCATTTAAAGGGCCCACCAAAAGTGAAAAAAATATTGTTTTATTTGAGGGGATTCGATATCATGGTCATTCATTCCCATATACTTGGGTGTGAGTAGAATTTTAGTCTGATAACCTGTGTTAATGCGATGACTGTATTAATGTGTGTATTTGAGGTTAGGGTTTGGAAGGACGTGGCCACGGTTTGAAATTAGGAACCATACCGACATTTGTCCGGAGTAGAAGTGAGAAACCACGGATAACAACTTCCAGAATGGCCAAGGTGGGAATCGAACCCACCTCTTCAAAGTTTTGCCGCATGAGGCTGAGTGGACCGCAGTAGGTAACAGGTATGCGAGTGTGTTATCATGTTTAATATTACCTAACGAAAATCATACACTTCACATTTGGGTTATTGTTGCTAATTCACTCATTGGGTCATCCTGATCAACATCCCCGTGTTGTTGGGTGTGCGTTGAACTTGTGTGATTGTCTACATTATATTCATGTGATGACTATACTAGTGTGTGTAACTGAATTAGGGTCAGGGATGGGTAGGTGCCCCGAGACTTGAAGTAAGGTACTATCTCGGCAGTTGCCTGGAGGGAGTGTGGAAGAAACGTAGGAAAACATCACTCATTATAGCCACTGTAGTAGTGTGTTTTGATCGGTTCTGGCCCCTCCACCTCCACACCCTCCACACAAGATGGCGGCAGTGCGATATCTCTCGAACTTATGGTCGGATTTTGATGAATGAGGTGTAATTGAACTCGGGCTGACACCCCCTTTCCAATGGACAATATACTTCAACCCCAAAATAAAACCTACCCTACTAGGGGGTGAAAATTGTAATTTTTTAGAGAATCTCTGTTTCCAATTGCAACATGTGAGAGTTTGAATGCTGATATGGATTCAAACGTTGTTCCACATAAAGTGCATGTGTACGGTCAATAGTCACTATGAATTAACATGCGCTTTTTTTTGTTTTTACGCATGCCCACTCATGGCTTTTGAAGAGGGTGGGGGGAGCGGATCTCTGTGGACGGGTCCTTGTTGACCGGTCATTGATGACAAGTCCTTGAGGACAAGTCCTTGTGGACGAGTCCTTGTGGACAGGTCCTTGTGGATGAGTCCTTGTGGACAGGTCCTTGTGGACGAGTCCTTGTGGATGAGTCCTTGTTGATGAGTCCCTTTAGACCGATCCCTTTAGACCGGTCCCTTTGGATTGGTCCCTATGGACTGGCCCATGGTCCCTAATGCTATGATGAAATTAAACGTTGTTCCACATGAAACGCATGTGAAGAGCCGATTGCTACTATGAATTAACATGTTTGTTTTTTGTTTTTTTTACGCATGCGCACTTGAGGTTTTTGTAAGCGGGCGGGGTTTTTGAATAATGATTTATAGATGAGTTATTTTTTTTTTTAATTACCAAAAGATCCAAAACTAATATCTCATGAATTAATAAGGCTAGGGACCTGTATGAGAGGTCGTTGGACTTGAGGTGACATTCTGTTTTTGAATATATTATTTATTTTTGTTAAAAGGGCCTAACTACACTTTTGTTAATATCTCGCTAACTAATAATCAGAGAGGGTCAAGTGAGGTGTCATAGGACTCAGGATGGTCAACCCTTTTCCATGACCAACGAATTTACCCAAAAGATCTAAGGTCATTAGCTTTTTAATATCTCATGAATCAATAAGGCTAGAGACCTGTATGAGAGGTCGTTGGACTTGAGGTGACATTCTGTTTTTGAATATATTATTCATTTATGTCAAAAGGGCCTAACTACACTTTCGTTGATATCTCGCTAACTAATAATCAGAGATGGTCAAGTGAGGTGTCATAGGACTCAGGATGGTCAACCCTTTTCCATGACCAACGAATTTACCCAAAAGATTCAAAACAGCAAGGTCATTGATCTATGATTTTATAAACTAATAATCAGAGAGGCTCAAGTGAGGTGTCATGGGACTCAGGATGGTCAACCCTTTCCCATGACCAACGAATTTACCCAAAAGATTCAAAAAACAGCAAGGTCATTGACCTAATATTTTATAAACTAATAATCGAATATCTACATGTGAGGTGTTATAGGACTTAGAATGGTCAACCCATTCCCATGGCCAATGAATTTACCCAAAATACCCAATACATCAAGGTCATCGACCTGAGATTTTATAAACTAATAATCGGATACGAACATGTGAGATGTTTACCATGTGTGTGATGAAACATAGCTAGGTAGAGAAAGAATTAGTGTAGGCTACATGTATGGTGATTGACAAGTCTTTTACCATTGAAACTTGTTTTTCAGATCAAACTGCAGTATAGAGAGAGTATAGGTTGTAGGTATGGGTTAATAAATGACGAACGGTGTACACACAAACTCTGATTTATCGATTCAAGAATTAAGAGTAGACTATCTTTAATTGATTGGTTAAAGAGGATAGCTAAAACACAAAAATGCTCAGTGGTTACCGGGGCAAGATGGTCGCTACAGACACACACACACACACAACAAGCTTTAAATACTTGAGGCTAATAATCTATACACACACACTCGCTTGTTCTAAACTAAACTGTGTTGCTGTCAGTGCTCAGACAGTAGGCTGATGACAAAAAAAATGGATTGCTAACAGAAATATAATCATTTCCGGTTGTATAATGTTACCAGCTATCCATTTTGTGTTGCAGTGTTAAGCACTTTTAGCTCTTGTACTGGTGGTCTTAACTCAATTTCCAGGTCTGATGCCTAGAACGAGTCAAACTAAGAAACAAGGGCAAGGTGGTGTAGTGGTTAAGCTGTTAGCCTTTTCACCAGGGTTCAATTTCAGGTTAATATGCATGTCATAAACATATTAAACAAAACAAAACAGAGATAACGTTCAAAACTGATTACATTTGTGTCTTTCCAAATTATTACTTGGATTACAAATACAAAGGTGAACTGGGTTTGATATACATTAATGCTGTCTATCACACACTAGACTGTAAGAAAGCCAAAAGAGCAAAAGCGTAGGTAGAGCAGTGGTAAAATTGCTATATGTAGAGAACTACCTAGCGGTTTTATGAACTGGCAAAGCTATATATCGCATAAACAGTGTAGGATACAATCCGGCAATCAAATTTGTATCTTGTGGAACAGAAAAAATGCACTTTTACCTTGATGGATAGCAAATGAGTGCAGATGAATGACCTATGCATTAGCCTACCATAGGGTTATAATCACGAGGTGGAGGTGTGACTTCTATATTTTATTGTTTAGAGACATAGCTTTTTTTGTAACCAGTAGATTTAGTATTTTGTAAATATTCATTTTTGTAATTGTAAAAATTGAAGAAACATTTTTTTTGTAATAGTAAATGTTAAATGTATAACTAAAAGTTATTTGGGATAAGCGTGCATGTCAAGGATAAATAGCGTGGTTGTATTTGTTTTTCAAAGACAGGTATGGTTGTGTGAATGTATGACTATAGATAGAATGATAGAGAGAGAGAGAGAAAGTGTGTGTGTGTGTGTGTGTGTGGGTAGCATTGATTGTTCAACCAAAGCAAACACGGCAAGGTAGGATGGTGGGGTAATTAATGTATATAGCAAATGGTAAATAGTATACTGTAGTTTTTTTTAACACTTGTGTTTCTTTTAAATGCAGCGGTAGATAGGTGTTATTTTGTAAAACAGTCTTACCTACAGTAGTAGTATTAGTAGTAGTAGTAGTAGTCCTATACGTTTTTGGAAACAAACAGAAAGAGAATGCACTATTGCCATGGCCAAGCACTTCCATCTAAATAATTTCAAGAAAATTTTAATCAGCAAATGTGTGTTTTGCAAAACTAAACTTTCAGCATGGACTAGATCATAAAAGTGTCGTCTGTGATATGGAAAAAATAGGAAATCCATGTTTCCATATCAACACAATGTAAAAACTTAAAACTGACCTTTAAAAAATGTAAATGGGAAATTGACAAATGTGTAAACAACAACAAAATGGAAAATTCTTGTTTCCGTATCATGAAATCCAAAAACTTTTAACTGACATTTTCAAATCGTGTACATGGAAAATTGACAAATGGCAATGTGTGAAATGTGAAAATGAAAAACAAATGAACAAATGGCTATCATTATTTAAAAAAAAAACGTCGTGTTCTATCGTTAACGTGTGAATCAAACCACATCTACTTATTTGAATCACCCGAGACTGAGTAGACCTGTTTTAGTTCTAATATACTTTTAAAATTTTATGTTAAAGCTCGAATTGAACTCAAGAGCTTTAGAGTGCCAGCTAACCATTATAACCGTTACGTCACAAAGACAACTTTACACTACTCTTAATGAACAATGATAATAAAAAGAATAATAAATATTGATTTTTTTTAAGGATGAACATTGTGACACTGTTTCTGTTACACTGTCTGCTAGCTACTAGCCACCAGCTGGGGTCTTAGAAAACGATACAGTTGACATTTTGCAATGAGATGTGACATGTTTCAAAGTATAGTATTATGGGTTGCTGTTGAGTAAAAACTAATCCTGTACAAGGAAGCAAGGGTTCGAACCCCTTACCTAACATAACTATTGCCTGAACATGGCTTGACGACACTGTATTATTATGATACTCGGTACACAAACCATAGATAGAGTGTATTGTTTAAGATCACTTTCTTTCTGAACATAGGTGGAGATTGTTGATGGTTAACAATGACATTAATATAGTAGGACGTGGGTATAGCAATTAAGAAAAAACAGACAATACCCATACAATATTTTTATTTATTTAATATAAGTACTTGTACAATAGTTACATTCAAAATACATTTCTTTTTTCTCTATTACTATTTAGTCCTTTTTGATTCTCTTGCATATGAAGGGTAGATAACCTTGTAGTTCAGCCCCTTAAAACAACAACAACAACACAACCTTTTTGCATAGTTTGAGATGTTGATAACTCTTGAGATGTGGAAGATGGATTAAACATAACTTTTACAGCAGGGGTTAAATGTTGCTCAATAAACACTGCACTATTTTGAGTAGCAACATTTTTTTCTTGTACTAGCTTTTTAGCATTGTCATGATTAATTGTTGACACCAACAGTGTTTCATTTGGTGCACCACATAGATGATCACTCACACTTAAAACCTTACCATTTCTACTTTTTAGATTGCCTAGACATCTTTTTGACCTCTCTTTTGAGCATCGCCAAAATATTATTCCTTTTACATTTTGACGATTATAGTTATAAGAGTAGCCTTTATAGAGTACACGTTGTTTACCTTTGTTAGTTGTAGTAAGTTCCATAGTAGCAACTAACCTGTTAATATGATTTGCTCACTACAAAGGTTATAACTGTTCTGATAATAAAATCATTTAGCTTTGGCTTTTATATTTAATATGTACAGTTTGAAGTGATAGCAAAAGTGAGAGCAAAATGGTAGCATAGTGGTAGAAAATATAACATGTATTGTTAAGAAATAGTTTAAGCGGTTATGTGGATCCATTACATAATAATTTTAGCACGACGAAGCTCATTTTCTATATCCAATAGTTCTTCCTCATATTCAGTATAACCAGCCTGTTTATAGACATGCAGTTGCTGAAGCCGCCGGATTAGCTTACTTGGATTGTTCCAGTAGACAAATTTAACAAATGATTTTTAGGTGTAAACAAAGCATTACCATTATCATTATTATCTTCATCATCAACATCATCATCATCATAACCATTATCATTATCATCATCATCATCATCATCATGATCATTATAATCCTCATCACTATTACTGTATAGTCCTTTTTGATCCTTTTGCAATACCACATTTTGCACAGTTTGTGTTGCCTTTGATAATGTTGGGAGTTTTTCAGACATTGACAACTGTCCTAACACGACTTTCTGGGGAGATGATACATGCTTCTTAACAAACATTGCACTATCTTGAGCTGCAATATCTTTTTCTGGGACAAGTGTTTTAGCATTTTGAAGAGTTTTTTTAAACAGCAACGATGTTTTATCTGGTACACTACATTGATGATCACTCACACTTAAGACATCACTATTTTTACTTTTCAGCTCACCTCGACACTGTTTTGAACGATGTTTTGAACAACGCCAAATAACAGTTCCATTTTTATTGGTTCGTTTTACAATATATGTATATCCTTTTTAGAATGCGTATGGCATACCATTGCTATTTGTTGATACTTCCATGTCAATTGACAAGCATGAACTAATCTCTAGCAAAGTTCACTCGATAATATAAATAATAGTTTAAAGTGAGAGGAAAAGTGGGTGCAAGAGTGGGTGCAAGAGTGGGTGCAAGAGTGGGTGCTTGAATGGGTGCAAGAGTGGGTGCAAGAGTGGGTGCAAGAGTGGGTGTAGAAGTGGGTGCCGCTTATAGTAGGCATGAATTTTACTAGAATGTGATTTGAGTAAATGTAATTTCTAAACCCAAGTAGTGAATAGTCGGTTGGTTTTGATCTATGCAAGCGTAAACATGTCACATACACTGGTGATGGATACTCAAGGCTTTAAGGTCAACGAAAACAAGTACAGTATATATTTAAAGAGGTGGCTATCAATGATTGCACAACACGCGGGTTACCATATCTTTTTTTCGGACTGGTGTTTTAACATTTGAAGTATTTTTTTAAACAGCAACGATGTTTTATCTGGTACACTACATTGATGATCACTCATACTTAAGACATCACTATTTTTACTTTTATTTCACTTTGACACTGTTTTGAACGATGTTTTGAACAACGCCAAATAACAGTTCCATTTTTATTGGTTCGTTTTGCAATATACGTATAACCTTTATAGAATGCGTATGGCATACCATTGCTATTTGTTGATACTTCCATGTCAATTGTCAAGCATGAACTACTCTCTAGCAAAGTTCACTCGATAATATAAATAATAGTTTAAAGTGAGAGGAAAAGTGGGTGCAAAAGTGGGTGCAAGAGTGGGTGCAAGAGTGGGTGTAAGAGTGGGTGCAAGAGTGGGTGCAAGAGTGGGTGCAAGAGTGGGTATAAAAGGGAGCGCAAGAGTGGGTGCAAAAGTGGGTGCCGCTTATAGTAGGCATGAATTTTACTAGAATGTGATTTGAGTAAATGTAATTTCTAAACCCAAGTAGTGAATAGTCAGTTGCAAGCGTAAACATGTCACATACACTGGTGAGTGATACTCAAGGCTTTAAGGTCAACGAAAACAAGTACAGTATATATTTAAAGAGGTGGCTATCATTGATTGCACAACACGCGGGTTACCATATCTTTTTTTCGGACTGGTGTTTTAACATATGAAGTATTTTTTTTAAACAGCAACGATGTCTTATCTGTCACACTACATTGATGATCACTCACACTTAAGACCTTACTATTTTTACTTTTTAGTTCACTTTGACACTGTTTTGAACGATGTTTTGAACAACGTCAAATAACAGTTCCATTTTATTGGTTCGTTTTGCAATATACGTATAACCTTTATAGTATGCATATGGCTTACCATAACTATTCGTTGATACTTCCATATCAATTTTCAAGCATGAAATAATCTCCAATAAATTTCGCTCGATAATAGAAATAATAGTTTAAAGTGAGTGCAAATGTGGGTGCAAAAGTGAGTGTAAAAGTGAGTGCAAAAGTGGGTGCAAAAGTGAGTGCAAAAGTGAATGTAAAAGTGAGTGCAAACGTGGGTGTAGTTTATAGTAGGCATGATTTTTACTAGAATGTGATTTGAGTAAATGTAATTCTAAACCCAATTAGTGAGTAGTCAGTTGGTTTTGATTTATGCAAGCGTAAACATGTCTCATACACTGATGATGGATACTCAAGGCTTCATGGTCAACAAAAACAAGTATATAGTTAAAGAGGTAGCTATTATTGATTGCACAACACTGAATCTATTTTTGAAATTTTGACAAAGGGCCTAAGTGCACTTTTGTTAATATCTCGCGAAGCAATAAGACTAGGGCATTGTATGAGGTATTGTTGGACTTTTTGCCGAAGACTGCTGGTAAACACCTATGTTCCCACGACCTTTTTAAAGATGGCGGCTAACCCACGAGGGGTGATTAAAAAGTAATCCAAGCGGCGCTTGTCGATAAGCAAACCAATAATCAAAGGGGGGGGGGGTATGACAGAGCTTGAGGCGATAACCACTTTTGATTGATCCCTGTTGATTTGCCCCTTTGGACTGGTCCCCGTTGACTAGTCCCTCTGGACGGGTCCTTTTTGAAGGGAGTCATTTTTGACGGGCCCCGGCTGACGGGTCACTGTGGACGGGTCCCTGTTGACAGGTCCTTTTGACTAATCCCTTTGGACCGGTCCCTTTGGACTGATCCCTATGGGTTGGCCCATGCATTTAGCCAAATTATGTCAAAGGGACGGGTCCAAAGGGATTAGTCAAAAGGACCTGTCAACAGGGACCCGTCCACAGTGACCCGTCAGCCGGGGCCCGTCAAAAATGACTCCCTTCAAAAAGGACCCGTCCAGAGGGACTAGTCAACGGGGACCAGTCCAAAGGGGCAAATCAACAGGGATCAATCAAAAGTAGTTATTGCCTCAAGCTCTGTCATACCCCCCCCCCCTTTGATTATTGGTTTGCTTATCGACAAGCGCCGCTTGGATTACTTTTTAATCACCCCTCGTGGGTTAGCCGCCATCTTTAAAAAGGACGTGGGAACATAGGTGTTTACCAGCAGTCTTCGGCAAAAATCCAACAATACCTCATACAATGCCCTAGTCTTATTGCTTCGCGAGATATTAACAAAAGTGCACTTAGGCCCTTTGTCAAAATTTCAAAAATAGATTCAGTGTTGTGCAATCAATAATAGCTACCTCTTTAACTATATACTTGTTTTTGTTGACCATGAAGCCTTGAGTATCCATCATCAGTGTATGAGACATGTTTACGCTTGCATAAATCAAAACCAACTGACTACTCACTAATTGGGTTTAGAAATTACATTTACTCAAATCACATTCTAGTAAAAATCATGCCTACTATAAACTACACCCACGTTTGCACTCACTTTTACATTCACTTTTGCACTCACTTTTGCACCCACTTTTGCACTAACTTTTACACTCACTTTGGCACCCACATTTGCACTCACTTTAAACTATTATTTCTATTATCGAGCGAAATTTATTGGAGATTATTTCATGCTTGAAAATTGATATGGAAGTATCAACGAATAGTTATGGTAAGCCATATGCATACTATAAAGGTTATACGTATATTGCAAAACGAACCAATAAAATGGAATTGTTATTTGATGTTGTTCAAAACATCGTTCAAAACAGTGTCAAAGTGAACTAAAAAGTAAAAATAGTGAGGTCTTAAGTGTGAGTGATCATCAATGTAGTGTGACAGATAAGACATCGTTGCTGTTTAAAAAAAATACTTCATATGTTAAAACACCAGTCCGAAAATAAGATATGGTAACCCGCGTGTTGTGCAATCAATGATAGCCACCTCTTTAAATATATACTGTACTTGTTTTCGTTGACCTTAAAGCCTTGAGTATCCATCACCAGTGTATGTGACATGTTTACGCTTGCAACTGACTATTCACTACTTGGGTTTAGAAATTACATTTACTCAAATCACATTCTAGTAAAATTCATGCCTACTATAAGCGGCACCCACTTTTGCACCCACTCTTGCACTCCCTTCTACACCCACTCTTGCACCTGTCTTGCACCCACTCTTGCACCCACTCTTGCACCCACTCTTGCACCCACTCTTGCACCCACTCTTACACCCACTCTTGCACCCACTCTTGCACCCACTTTTCCTCTCACTTTAAACTATTATTTATATTATCGAGTGAACTTTGCTAGAGAGTAGTTCATGCTTGACAATTGACATGGAAGTATCAACAAATAGCAATTGTATGCCATACGCATTCTATAAAGGTTATACGTATATTGCAAAACGAACCAATAAAAATGGAACTGTTATTTGGCGTTGTTCAAAACATCGTTCAAAACAGTGTCAAAGTGAAATAAAAGTAAAAATAGTGATGTCTTAAGTGTGAGTGATCATCAATGTAGTGTACCAGATAAAACATCGTTGCTGTTTAAAAAAATACTTCTAATGTTAAAACACTAGTCCGAAAAAAAATATGGTAACCCGCGTGTTGTGCAATCAATGATAGCCACTTCTTTAAATATATACTGTACTTGTTTTCGTTGACCTTAAAGCCTTGAGTATCCATCACCAGTGTATGTGACATGTTTACGCTTGCATAGATCAAAACCAACTGACTATTCACTACTTGGGTTTAGAAATTACATTTACTCAAATCACATTCTAGTAAAATTCATGCCTACTATAAGCGGCACCCACTTCTACACCCACTCTTGCACCCACTCTTGCACCCACTCTTGCACCCATTCTTGCACCCACTCATGCACCCACTCTTGCACCCACTCTTGCACCCACTCTTGCACCCACTCTTGCACCCACTTTTCCTCTCACTTTAAACTATTATTAATATTATCGAGTGAACTTTGCTAGAGATTAGTTCATGCTTGACAATTGACATGGAAGTATCAACAAATAGCAATGGTATGCCATACGCATTCTATAAAGGATATACATATATTGTAAAACGAACCAATAAAAATGGAACTGTTATTTGGCGTTGTTCAAAACATCGTTCAAAACAGTGTCGAGGTGAGCTGAAAAGTAAAAATAGTGATGTCTTAAGTGTGAGTGATCATCAATGTAGTGTACCAGATAAAACATCGTTGCTGTTTAAAAAAACTCTTCAAAATGCTAAAACACTTGTCCCAGAAAAAGATATTGCAGCTCAAGATAGTGCAATGTTTGTTAAGAAGCATGTATCATCTCCCCCCAGAAAGTCGTGTTAGGACAGTTGTCAATGTCTGAAACACTCCCAACATTATCAAAGGCAACACAAACTGTGCAAAATGTGGTATTGCAAAAGGATCAAAAAGGACTATACAGTAATAGTGATGAGGATTATAATGATCATGATGATGATGATGATGATGATAATGATAATGGTTATGATGATGATGATGTTGATGATGAAGATAATAATGATAATGGTAATGCTTTGTTTACACCTAAAAATCATTTGTTAAATTTGTCTACTGGAACAATCCAAGTAAGCTAATCCGGTGGCTTCAGCAACTGCATGTCTATAAACAGGCTGGTTATACTGAATATGAGAAAGAACTTTTGGATATAGAAAATTAGCTTCGTCGTGCTAAAATTATTATGTAATGGATCCACATAACCTCTTAAACTATTTTTTAACAATACATGTTATATTTTCTACCACTATGCTACCATTTTGCTCTCACTTTTGCTATCACTTCAAACTGTACATATTAAATATAAAAGCCAAAGCTAAATGATTTTATTATCAGAACAGTTATAACCTTTGTAGTGAGCAAATCATACTAACAGGTTAGTTGCTACTATGGAACTTACTACAACTAACAAAGGTAAACAACGTGTACTCTATAAAGGCAACTCTTATAACTATAATCGTCAAAATGTAAAAGGAATAATATTTTGGCGATGCTCAAAAGAGAGGTCAAAAAGATGTCGAGGCAATCTAAAAAGTAGAAATGGTAAGGTTTTAAGTGTGAGTGATCATCTATGTGGTGCACCAAATGAAACACTGTTGGTGTCAACAATTAATCATGACAATGCTAAAAAGCTAGTACAAGAAAAAAATGTTGCTACTCAAAATAGTGCAGTGTTTATTGAGCAACATTTAACCCCTGCTGTAAAAGTTATGTTTAATCCATCTTCCACATCTCAAGAGTTATCAACATCACAAACTATGCAAAAAGGTTGTGTTGTTGTTGTTGTTTTAAGGGGCTGAACTACAAGGTTATCTACCCTTCATATGCAAGAGAATCAAAAAGGACTAAATAGTAATAGAGAAGAAAGAAATGTATTTTGAATGTAACTATTGTACAAGTACTTATATTAAATAAATAAAAATATTGTATGGGTATTGTCTGTTTTTTCTTAATTGCTATACCCACGTCCTACTATATTAATGTCATTGTTAACCATCAACAATCTCCACCTATGTTCAGAAAGAAAGTGATCTTAAACAATTCACTCTATCTATGGTTTGTGTACCGAGTATCATAATAATACAGTGTCGTCAAGCCATGTTCAGGCAATAGTAATGTTAGGTAAGGGGTTCGAACCCTTGCTTCCTTGTACAGGATTAGTTTTTACTCAACAGCAACCCATAATACTATACTTTGAAACATGTCACATCTCATTGCAAAATGTCAACTGTATCGTTTTCTAAGACCCCAGCTGGTGGCTAGTAGCTAGCAGACAGTGTAACAGAAACAA
The DNA here is from genome assembly GCA_946902985.2 of Meconema thalassinum. Classification (NCBI taxonomy): domain Eukaryota; kingdom Metazoa; phylum Arthropoda; class Insecta; order Orthoptera; family Tettigoniidae; genus Meconema; species Meconema thalassinum. The sequence goes on along the minus strand of OX336390.1, from coordinate 146,382,845 downwards.
AGTCACCATGTTCATTCTTAAAAAAAATCAATATTTATTATTCTTTTTATTATTATTGTTCACTAAGAGTAGTGTAAAGTTGTCTTTGTGACGTAACGGTTATAATAGTTAGCTGGCACTCTAAAGCTCTTGAGTTCAATTCGAGCTTTAACATAAAATTTTAAAAGTATATTAGAACTAAAACAGGTCTACTCATTCCCGGGTGATTCAAATAAGTAGATGTGGTTTGATTCACACTTTAACGATAGAACACGACGTTTTTTTTTATTTTTTTAAATAATGATAGCCATTTGTTCATTGGTTTTTCATTTTCACATTTCACACATTGCCATTTGTCAATTTTCCATGTACACGATTTGAAAATGTCAGTTTAAAGTTTTTGGATTTCATGATACGGAAACAAGAATTTTCCATTTTGTTGTTGTTTACACATTTGTCAATTTCCCATTTACATTTTTTAAAGGACAGTTTTAAGTTTTTACATTGTGTTGATATGGAAACATGGATTTCCTATTTTTTCCATATCACAGACGATACTTTTATGATTTAGTCCATGCTGAAAGTTTAGTTTTGTAAAACACACATTTGCTGATTAAAATTTTCTTGAAATTATTTAAATGGAAGTGCTTGGCCATGGCAATAGTGCATTCTCTTTCTGTTTGTTTCCAAAAACGTATAGGACTACTACTACTACTACTAATACTACTACTGTAGGTAAGACTGTTTTACAAAATAACACCTATCTACCGCTGCATTTAAAAGAAACACAAGTGTTAAAGAAAACTACAGTATACTATTTACCATTTGCTATATACATTAAATACCCCACCATCCTACCTTGCCGTGTTTGCTTTGGTTGAACAATCAATGCTACCCACACACACACACACACACACACTTTCTCTCTCTCTCTCTCTCTATCATTCTATCTATAGTCATACATTCACACAACCATACCTGTCTTTGAAAAACAAATACAACCACGCTATTTATCCTTGACATGCACGCTTATCCCAAATAACTTTTAGTTATACATTTAACATTTACTATTACAAAAAAATGTTTCTTCAATTTTTACAATTACAAAAATGAATATTTACAAAATACTAAATCTACTGGTTACAAAAAAAGCTATGTCTCTAAACAATAAAATATAGAAGTCACACCTCCACCTCGTGATTATAACCCTATGGTAGGCTAATGCATAGGTCATTCATCTGCACTCATTTGCTATCCATCAAGGTAAAAGTGCATTTTTTCTGGTCCACAAGATACAAATTTGATTGCTGGATTGTATCCTACACTGTTTATGCGATATATAGCTTTGCCAGTTCATAAAACCGCTAGGTAGTTCTCTACATATAGCAATTTTACCACTGCTCTACCTACGCTTTTGCTCTTTTGGCTTTCTTACAGTCTAGTGTGTGATAGACAGCATTAATGTATATCAAACCCAGTTCACCTTTGTATTTGTAATCCAAGTAATAATTTGGAAAGACACAAATGTAATCAGTTTTGAACGTTATCTCTGTTTTGTTTTGTTTAATATGTTTATGACATGCATATTAACCTGAAATTGAACCCTGGTGAAAAGGCTAACAGCTTAACCACTACACTACCTTGCCCTTGTTTCTTAGTTTGACTCGTTCTAGGCATCAGACCTGGAAATTGAGTTAAGACCACCAGTACAAGAGCTAAAAGTGCTTAACACTGCAACACAAAATGGATAGCTGGTAACATTATACAACCGGAAATGATTATATTTCTGTTAGCAATCCATTTTTTTGTCATCAGCCTACTGTCTGAGCACTGACAGCAACACAGTTTAGTTTAGAACAAGCGAGTGTGTGTATAGATTATTAGCCTCAAGTATTTAAAGCTTGTTGTGTGTGTGTGTGTGTGTGTGTGTGTGTAGCGACCATCTTGCCCCGGTAACCACTGAGCATTTTTGTGTTTTAGCTATCCTCTTTAACCAATCAATTAAAGATAGTCTACTCTTAATTCTTGAATCGATAAATCAGAGTTTGTGTGTACACCGTTCGTCATTTATTAACCCATACCTACAAACTATACTCTCTCTATACTGCAGTTGGATCTGAAAAACAAGTTTCAATGGTAAAAGACTTGTCAATCACCATACATGTAGCCTACACTAATTCTTTCTCTACCTCGCTATGTTTCATCACACACATGGTAAACATCTCACATGTTCGTATCCGATTATTAGTTTATAAAATCTCAGGTCGATGACCTTGATGTATTGGGAATTTTGGGTAAATTCATTGGCCATGGGAAAGTGTTGACCATTCTAAGTCCTATAACACCTCACATGTAGATATTCGATTATTAGTTTATAAAATATTAGGTCAATGACCTTGCTGTTTTTTGAATCTTTTGGGTAAATTCGTTGGTCATGGAAAAGGGTTGACCATCCTGAGTCCCATGACACCTCACTTGAGTCTCTCTGATTATTAGTTTATAAAATCATAGGTCAATGACCTTGCTGTTTTGAATCTTTTGGGTAAATTCGTTGGTCATGGAAAAGGGTTGACCATCCTGAGTCCTATGACACCTCACTTTACCCTCTCTGATTATTAGTTAGCGAGATATCAACAAAAGTGTAGTTAGGCCCTTTTGACATAAATGAATAATATATTCAAAAACAGAATGTCACCTCAAGTCCAACGACCTCTCATACAGGTCTCTAGCCTTATTGATTCATGAGATATTAAAATGCTAATGACCTTAGATCTTTTGGGTAAATTCGTTGGTCATGGAAAAGGGTTGACCATCCTGAGTCCTATGACACCTCACTTGACCCTCTCTGATTATTGGTTAGCGAGATATTAACAAAAGTGTAGTTAGGCCCTTTTAACAAAAATAAATAATATATTCAAAAACAGAATGTCACCTCAAGTACAACGACCTCTCTAACAGGTCCCTAGCCTTATTAATTCATGAGATATTAGTTTTGGATCTTTTGGTAATTTAAAAAAATATAACTCATCTATAAATCATTATTCAAAAACCCCGCCCGCTTACAAAAACCTCAAGTGCGCATGCGTAAAAAAAACAAAAAACAAACATGTTAATTCATAGTAGCAATCGGCTCTTCACATGCGTTTCATGTGGAACAACGTTTAATTTCATCATAGCATTGGGGACCATGGGCCAGTCCATAGGGACCAATCCAAAGGGACCGGTCTAAAGGGATCGGTCTAAAGGGACTCATCAACAAGGACTCATCCACAAGGACTCGTCCACAAGGACCTGTCCACAAGGACTCATCCACAAGGACCTGTCCACAAGGACTCGTCCACAAGGACTTGCCCACAAGGACTTGTCATCAATGACCTGTCAATAAGGACCCGTCCACAGAGATCCGCTCCCCCCACCCTCTTCAAAAGCCATGAGTGGGCATGCGTAAAAACAAAAAAAAAGCATGTTAATTCATAGTGACTATTGACCGTACACATGCACATTATGTGGAACAACGTTTAAATCCATATCAGCATTCAAACTCTCACATGTTGCAATTGGAAACAGAGATTCTGTAAAATATTACAATTTTCACCCCCTAGTAGGGTAGGTTTTATTTTGGGGTTGACGTATATTGTCCATTGGAAAGGGGGTGTCAGCCCGAGTTCAGTGACACCTCATTCATCAAAATACGACCATAAGTTCGAGAGATATCGCACTGCCGCCATCTTGTGTGGAGGGTGTGGAGGTGGAGGGACCAGAACCGATCAAAACACACTACTCACTGTCAGTGCCAGGATTCGAACCTGTGATCTACAGACTTTCTACAGCTGCCCTCGCGGTCATGGTGCACAATTTAACGAGCACGAATACGCCGCAGGATTGTTGGTATTTGAGCGTTTATGAAAGAATGATCAGGGCTATGTAATAATTTCCGATTAACCGTCGTCTCTAAAATAATATTAATAATGTTAATACGTCCAGATTAACTTTATTTTTAATAATTTATACTTCCAGGTCGGCTTCACCCACGGACTCTCCAAGGGATCATTCCTCTACCGACCAAGGACGGAGTATGGGAGCTGAACACACTTTGTACCCAGATAAATTACTATTAGGGATGGTGACAGGCTGATCTCCCAGGTGATCGCTTACTTCGGTCTAATTAACAACGGATCAGAGAAGTTTTTTTTTTTAAGGAAGTCAGCTCCGGCAATGGACTTGTTAAAAAGAACAGTCCCTCCATTGGCCTGGTAGTGAAAACTCTATACCACTAAAACCATTTAGGTCAGAATCAAGCCCACGCTCTTCAGTTGCTAGCATGTTAACACTCTCTGCCACCATGACCAGTCCGTTATAACTACCGCAGCTTTTAGAGCCGTCGCGTCGGGTTCCGGAATTTCACCCGGAGGGGTATTATTTGACGCGGCTCCCTTGCATTTGTGCACCCTCAAAAGCCAACTGAGTGCACCAGGATTCGAACCTGCAACCGGGTCTTTAAAATACTCTTATGTTATTGGTTCTACGTCCCTATTAACTACCGTGGCTTTTAGAGACGCCGAGGTGCCGGAAATTTTCCCCGAAGGGGATCCTTAACGTGCCAGTAAATCTACCGAGACGACTCCCTCCCATTTGCGCACCCTCAAATGCCAATTGGCTGCGCCAGGATTTGATCCTGCAACCCTGGCCACAGCTGGCGAAAACGTTACCGCTGAGTCACGCAGCCAGCCAACGCATCTCTAAAAACCGCAGTAGTTAAAAGGGACGTAAAAACCACATAATTATTACTCAATAGGCCAGACAACACCGAAATACCACTGGGGGGAGTGTTGTGTGATTCGGTCGGTCGCGAAGAGTGAGTACACCGATGGGGCAATGAGACGTTTAACGCGTAGTGTACGGGAGGATTGAGTTCAACTGGAGGGGATTCTGTGTTATTCTGGGGGTGGTTTTCGTGCCTTGACTTTGGCCCACTCATTCAGGTCACAATCAACATGAACCAGGGCGTCAGTTACGAGGCAGTGTATTGTACAAAACGTACAAGCTATTTAAATGAAATGTAGAAAATGAAAATGTTTGACCATGATGGCACTCGAACCCATGACTTCTGGCTTTGCACGACGTTGCTCAGACCAATGAGATAATGCCACAGGTATCGTATTTCTCTTTGTGAAAGGTACATATTGTGCAGCCAATCACAGTACAGCTGAGTTGTTAATGTTATCCTCTCAGTAAACAAGAGCAGTCTATACTTTAATTCAACATACTCTTATGGTGAGTACGCTGTCAAAACACTCACTTTTAGCCTATCTTCATATATGAAATTAGGATTATGAGATCACCTATTGCCCAAGTGTGTTTGTGTGTATGTGTGAGTGTGTGTGTGTATGCGTGTGCGCATGTGTGTGTACCCCTAATAAAATCTGAATGGTTAGAGCGATTCCTATTTAACTCTATAATGACATAGTGCTATTTTGAACAACCCCGAACATGCCATTCAAATGTTATTACGTCTCACAAATCCAACATGGCGGCTGTGCGAAAGATTTCACCGCCATTCTATAGCTCAGAAACTATTAACGATATCACCATGATATTGTGCACGGTGATAAAGGGCGCTATCAAAAGTTTACATACTTGGCTTTCAAAAACCTGTTGAGTACAATACGAACATGAAGGCCAAGAAAATTTGAAAAATGTAAAACAACTTTTCTCGTGATTTACCATCCGAGCGCAGTCAAACTTGGTACAGCAAATGTTTATTTACATTGTAATAAACTGACATTCAATTTAGTTCAATTGTTTACATAACCTCAAGATGGCCGCTGTGCAAAATGTAAAAATTATTATTTTTCATTTCTTGTGTCCTAATCATGCGATCAACGTCTACGTTTGAATAATGAACCTGCGCAATAATGGGCATCTAATAGTAAATAATTCAAGGACCTACATATTATACACAATTCCATAGGGGTGTCCATCCGAAATATTTAGACGGTTCTCAATATCTATTAAACTATGACGGCAATCAAACTGAAATTTGGTATGTTGATAGAAGCTATAAACATAAGTGCACCTATGGAACTTTCAATAACCTGGTGAGCATAAATTCAACACGGCAGTGACGCGAAATGTAAATATTTAATTGGACTTTTCACGCGATTTAAACACCCAAGCGCAGTGAAATTTGGTTCGGTAAATGCTTATACAAATTTCAATCCACTGGCATTTAATTCATTTCAATTGCTTTCACAACCTCAAGATGATGGTTGTGCGAAATTTCGCCTTTATTTCTTGTGACCATAATTGTCATGAGCTTGAAGTTTGAATAATACACCTACACAATAATCTTCATGTAATAGTACATAATCCTTAAACCTACATATATATAAAAAAACACGGTGACCATCCGACATGATTTTATGGTTCTCAATATTTACGAATCAATTACAGCAATCAAGCTGTAATTTTGTATGTTGATTGAGGCAATTAACATAAGTAAGACACATGAAAATCTATACATATAAAACTCAATGTTGGATTGTATGTTATTTATACAAATCTACACCGTTTCACCGATCTGAACCGAAATTTGTATACTTACCCTTTGGAACCATGTGGGTAACACTACCTACTTTAAATAATTTACAGACTACTCCATTCCCTGCATTTAGGCCCTTTGGCACAAATCTACACAGTTTCACCTATTTGAACCAAAATGTGTATACTTACCCTTTGGAACCATGGAGGTAACACTGTCCACTTTAAATTTCGTACAGACCACTCCATTACCTGCATTTAGGCCCTTTGGCTCAAATCTACACCGTTTCACCGATCTGAGCCAAACTTTGTATACTTACCCTCTGGAACCCTGCGAGTAACACTGTCTACATGAAATGTCGGTCAGACCACTCCATTCCCTGCAGTTAGGCCCTTTGGAAAAAATCCACACCATTTCATCGATCTGAAGAAAATGTGTATACTTACGATTTAGAACACAGCGAGTAACACTGTCTAGGCTACATGAAATTTCCGACAGACCACTCAATTCATTGCATTTAAGCCCTTTGGCACAAATCTACACCGTTTCATTGATCTGAGTCAAAGTGTGTATACTTACCCTTTGGAACCCTGCGAGTAACACTGTCCACATGAAATTTCGTACAGACCACTCTATTCCCTGCATTTAGGGCCTTTGGCACAAATCTATACCGTTTCTGTGATGTGAACCAAAATGTGTACACTTACCAATTGGAACCCTGCGAGTAACACTGTCTACATGAAATTTCCGGCAGACCACTCAATTCCCTGCATTTAAACCCATTGGCACAAATCTACACCATTTCAACGATTTGAACCAAATCTTTCTTAATTACCCTTTGGAACCCGACGAGTAACACTGTCTGCTTGAAATTTATGACAAACCAATCCATTCCCTGCATTTAGGCCTTTTGGAAAAATCTACACCGTTTTACCCATCTGAACCAAATTTTACATACCCTTTGGAACCCGCCGAGTAACACTGTCTACTTACCTTTTTGGACAGACCACTCCATTCCCTACATTTAGGCCCTTTGGCATAAATCTACATCGTTCCACCGATATGAACCAAACTTAATGTACTTACACTTTGGAACCCGACGAGTAACACTATCTACTTGAAATTTCGGAAAGACCACTCCATTCCCTGCATTTAGGCCCCTTGGCACAAATCTACACTGTTTCACCGATCCCAACCAGATTTTCTATACTTAAACTTTGGAACCCTGCGGGTAACACTTTAAATTTAGGGCAGACTACTCAATTCCCTGCATTTTGGCCCTTTAGCACAAATCTACACTTTATCACGTAATTGCTCCAAATTTTTTATACTTACCCTTTGAAACCCTGCTGGTAACACTGTCCACTTGTTATTTTGGACAACCGTCTCTATTCCCTACATTTAAAATAACAGACAAAATGAACTTGTAAACCACTTTTTAAGGCCCTAGAACCATTTGTCCGTAGTACTGTAACTGTAAGAATATTTTAATAAGTCTATTGTTGGTGTACCCGAGGGCCTCGAGTACATTGATGGCAATTCGGGCTGCATCACGTCGCCCCTATCAGTGTTATGGTGCAGAATTGGGAAAATAGTTATATCTTGCGCTGCTTATGATTTGCAGTCACGGGGAGTAATTAGTGCCAAAAGATGACTTAGGCCCCTTAAAACAATTATCATCATGAAAATATTATGCCTCTGTAACAGTGCGATGGTGTTGGTGCAGTACATTGACGTTATCACCTGCAATAAGCGGTGGTACTTTCAAATTTACTTTCATTTACTCCGATCCTTATCCTTGAGCGCTGTTGCGATAAATGACACTACTGTATTGCTGCTTCAGGGGCTCGGGACAGTCGAAGTTTTCCAAAGTACTCTGATTATTTTCCTACGGCACTATGTGACAAAAGACGACACTATTGGTGTCTACTTTTCTAACAGGCAATGAGATAGGCCCTAGGGCGCGTATCTTGTTTCACTTACTCATCTTTCTAATCACATTTTTAATTCGTTTTGTAAATTATGTGTGTCGGTACTGTAGTTAGTAAATAGCCGTTTCCTTATTCATTCTTTTCATTGTCATTACGGGAATATGACCTGACTGTTACGTCCATTATACTGTACTACTTATCACCCCCACTAACACCACAAAACTTTATATGTTTAAAATATTTTTTTCTGTTAGTTTAAGTATCATGTGCCTGTTCTGTAGTAGTATCCATTATCATCCATAAAACAAATAAATCCACCGGGCGAAGCCGGGCACTACTGCTGGTAGGATATATAGTACTTCACGGAACTACTTGTTCAAGATGAAAACGAACGTGACTTTATGTAATGATCGGTTGAAGAACAGCATTGTTTATTTGAGTTTAGCGAGGGAATCGCCAGTAACGATGTTGTTGGTGTTGTTTTTGATTCACTTGTGGGACTTGGACACCGCGGTTATTTAGCACCGTGTACCTTGGTGTTGTACCCGTTCGTCCTGGGGATGCGATGACCCATCTGCTATTACATCGCATTCCTGGAGTTCCAGGACAGAGCGGAGTTAAATGAACCTCTTGTCAAATAAGGAATGTGTCGGAAATTCAGCTGAGTTATCTAAAAAGCAGTGGGTAACACGAGACAAAGTATCTCTAGGGTCGTTACGGGCTTAAGTTTAATAAAAAATGCAAATATAAATGGACGCCATCAACTGAATTCCTAGCGAACCACTTCCTTTCCGGTTAAGCCTTAATCAAGACAAGGAAAGAAAAAGGAAAATCACACCATCATCAGATCACAACTAAGATAAAAACAAATTTATTTCACTTTGATAGTCAGAGAGACATTTTAAATAATCATCCTACCTGAGAGTATGGTCGAATGCCAACGTTAAATTGTCATTGTCCAAAAATCGAACCATCTCTTTTCTAATCAAAAATATTTCATCCACATAGAACAAGAAAAATCTCTAAAGTTCTCTTGGGTTCTCAGGATCACTGTAGCACTATGTCTTTCGTCACTGACATTTGTGAAACCTGAGACCTAATTTCTCTTTAATTTTACATCATAAATGTGGATTTCAAAAAGTTGTTAATCTGTCTAAACATACACATATTAATCACATATTTTAAACATCACGTAATTTATGGCTTGCATGGCATAATTTAAATGTTGAACATGTTAGTAAAATGCTCCTAAACATCAAATAATTAATTTACACTATTTACATTGTCACTAATAATTACTTGTTTGTGAATTACAGAAAATTCACTGCTCATTGGTCATCATTATCATCATCATCAAAGTTAAATATTTCTCACATTAATTCTCATCTCAAAATTCAACATATTCCTGTCAGAATCATTAACTCATCACCATTAAATCATTTAAATCCCCAACTCAAGTTGCAATTTCTTCAAATTATATCTCAATTAAATTTATTTAATTCCATATAAATGCATTAATCATCAGCTTCTTTAGTTAATTATCACCTTCTAATTCAGTTATTCATCATCTATCCAATCATCTATTAATTTACTTAAATCAGTTTAATTATTCAATCTTTAATTCATCCACTTATTTAATTCATTGATCTATTCCAAAATTTAATTTATCCATTTATTTAAATTTCATTCTTCTGGTTATTTAGATTTTTATTATTTCCTCTCGTCATTCTGATTTTTATTTCATTAGGTCAGATCATTAATATGCTTAAATTTCAGATTATTATTTCATTAATTCTTATTCTCAGAAAATCTCGTGGGTAGATTATAGGCTAGGGAATAACCCACCCACCAAGGGAAGATGATTAAGATAAGGAAGTAGATTTGGGATTGGAAAAGAAGGATAGAAGAATAGGAGGAGAGTCCCACAAAAGTTATTAATTTGACTTTTAATCCATTTAGAAGCGGTTGCCACCGCAAATATGTGCTCGGATACCTAAAGTAGCTACGAGCTTGGTCGAGGCTAACGGGAACAGCAGCTAAGGCTTGGGCAGTTTGCCAGAGAGAGGCTTTAGTATGTTTCCTTCCAAGCACGAATGAAAGTACTATAGGGAAGGGTGATGATCTGGCCAGACAAATAGTAAAAGCTTTATTGAGCATCAACGAGGGCATAAAACTAGGAGGAGCTAGGAAAGCCAGGATCCTGCCTAACTGTAGTATCAGAGAAACGATGAATCCAAAACCAAATATTTAATTTATTAAACAATGCAGGAAGTTTGAGGAAATTAACAATTATGCAATATAAATTTAATAAACATAGTTCATTTGAACTTTTTAACAAATAGGTATTTTTTAATCTTATTAGCAATTTGAGGTCGCAGACCTCCGACAACATTAAACGGTTGCTCCAGGCAATTAACAATTTACAAGGTTTCAAACCTTACATGCTTATAAATCTTTATAAAAGTTAAACCAATAAACAATGAAATAATTAAAGCTTGAACGTGAATTGGAGTACAAAAGTGTACCTTAAGAAATTCTTGAGAGAATGTTCTAGAGAAAATGACAATTTTGAAAAGGACAATAATAACAACGTGAAAATAAGATAGAAGTTCCTACAACTTCTTATATTTATACAGAGTAAATATATGAGAATTATACAAAGAGGGCAGGTCACTTGCTGTGAAACCTGGAGAAAGTGAAAAGGAAGTTTCTAGACTTCCTATGTTTAATTAGGAGTCACGAGAAAAATGGGGCAGTTTCCATTTCGTGAAACCTGAACATGACTCGCTCAAGAGTTTAGATAATTGTTTTCCCTGATTTTGAAGGGAGGAACAATGTAAGTTTGAAACGTGTGCTAGACACGTATCACAAAGATTATACAGAGATACTTAATGATAAACCAACAAAATGGAAGGGCACTTCTTGGAATGACACCTTATTGAAGCAAACCTAGATTGCAGATTGTTAGTGAAAGGTTTAGGAAAGAGAAATGGGAATTAAGGAAAATGTTCATGGCCGTATTTAATATAACCGGACGATCGCGACGCGGTAGAAACGTGGAGAAAGCACTTATTATCACTATAGTCTGTAAAGATTGATTCAAAGTTCACTATAGAAACACTAAAGTTCATGAAAAGAAAGTTATTGCAATTATGGAAAGAACTGATTGCACTATATAGGTGAGAGTCTATTTCTTGAAAAAGTTGTAATTTACAATTGAATGCGCCATAGAATTTTCCAGAGGTTCCAGCGGAGGACGAAAATTCACTATTGTAGTAATTTAGTTTTAAACAGAATTCTCCCAAGTACATGAAAAATACATGACGGCAGGACTCTTAGATTGAGTACCGAATCTGGAAAGTTCCAGAACAACCTTAGCAGAAAAATGGGGTTGAGAAAATCCAACGGCGGAAATAACTTTGTAATTATAGACAGCGGGTATTAGATAATATCCCACGTAGCGAGAGAATTTCTCGTTTGAATCGCTTAAGAAAAGCTCTTTTATAGTAAGGTTGGCTTATACACGCAAAAGCTCAACATGGCAAAACCCACGAAGAATGATTATTGCCCCAAAGTAAATAATTTCACACTGCCTATAATTAAAAGCACTTTGAAGTTAAAACCACGAAGATGAGGTTAAAACTTTTTAAAAATGGTACTTATCTCGATTTCATGTTGAAGTCGGAGTTCCTTATGAAGACTATCTAGCCAACATGGCGTAGAAGAGTGTGTGCCTCTTGGTTTGAGGCAAGCTCGAGAGGAGCTTTGACTGAACGACGCAACTGCAGACGGAGAAGTGAGAGCAGCTCAGCGGAGCACAGAGAGACCACGGAAGGGGAAAAGAGTGGGGGTAGGAAACAAAAGGTATACATATCAGCATAACCAACTTAAATACAACAAAATAATCTTCTTTTGCTGAGCTGGTCTTCAAAGAGTTGACAACAGTATCTGGTAGCCAAATGGATATGGAATTCCTCTTGCGCGAGGAAGAGTTGAAGAGCTTCAGAGATTTGTTGTTATATGACGCTAGGTGGGTCACAGAATATATATCTGGAACAGACTCATACAAAATATAAGAAATGTGCACATAGAGGAGAAAACAATTGATCACTGTTGGTGTTTGACAAAAAGGAAGGAAGGAACGTGCAAAAGCATTCAAAATTATAATCTCAGGTACCGTGCATTCCAAGAATGTACCATACTGGGAGGGGCAGACACCAACAGCGAGCAAGAAAAACAAGTACAGTAATGAACAATTGTCGAAAAGTAGTCTTGTGATCTGACCATTATTGGTCAAGACTCTGAATACCCTGACTCTCCTATCTCTTCCAGAGTAACACTTAGTCACTTTTCCAAAAGGCCGGACTAGGGGGGGTGGAACATCCCTAACCAAGACCAAGTCTCCCACTTGAATGTCGGGACTGGAAAGAAACCACTTCTGTCTCCCTTGCAAGGAAGTTAAATATTCCAAGTTCCACCTCTTCCAAAAGGAATTACGGAGGGCTTCAAGTTTACACCAACCAATAGGTAAATCAAAATCCCTGAAAGAATTAGGAAGGGGAGGATGGGCAGAGAGAGAAGTGCGTGTAAAGAAGCGACCAGGTGTAAGTGGAAGGAGGTCATCAGGGTCATTAGAAAGCGGAGTTGAAAGGCGAGAATTATCAACACTTTCAATCACAAAATAGCTGGAAGCTGAGGGAAATAAAGCACTAGTAAAGATTACGATACAATGCAAAAGGAGAATTAACAAGTTTAAACAAAGCGTATAGAAATAAGTACATCTATTCAAGACAAGAATATACCAAATAAACAAAGGAACTATGCGAGTAGAAAGCAAGAACGCCATAGGTAACAAACGAGTAGCCATAAACAATGACCTCAAGTTATAATGAGTATCAAAGGGTTTACTCAGAAAATTACTTAAGTCAGCGAAAAACGGGACATAACAAGTATGAATACAAAAACACATCGAATGTGACGACGAGAAAAAACAAGTTTGTTCATAAATGAACATTAAGGTCGCAAAATATGCAAGCAAATTGCAATACCTACGCGCGTGAGAAATACGCAACGAAGTTTTGAAACAGGGATCAAAGCAGTTGTAAGATACGAGCGTGAGTAATTGAGGGACGTAAACAAGCACGGCCTTGACACACATAGTACAACGAGATAAGACATATAAATAGCTGACCGAGTCCTTAAGCGGAACAAGTTTATTTTGGGAAGTAGGTAAACGGCTTCCGTACTTGTAGTAGCAACTCGCCAAACAATGCTTGGCAATCAGCCAAAGTTGAGATAAGAGAAACTTGCTTTGAACTGTGTCAAGCGTACAGGAAATAAACAACTTGGCATTCCTCAGGCGTGTATACATACAAGTTTGACAACCAAGCAGTTCGAAGTACACACACAACATTTGGTGAATCAGCTGTAACTTAAAGCAGATATTCAGTTTGAACGGAATGCAGGCAATCGTAACTTGGACGTGAAAAAGCAATTTAAAGCTATATGAAATAAAAGAGGAAATCAATTTCGCATAATTGAGAGGATCACGAAATCGGACAATTTTCAACAAAAAGAAGCTTAATTCTTCCGAGCAAAGGACAAGCTGGGACATTGAGACGAAGGTTATGCATAAGAATAGTTATTCTAGATGCTATAGAATTCAGAATTTCAATCGGTTTCATGAGCGACTTCCAATTGCGAGGAAGGGGGGAGGAGCCGGCCGTGGCCATCCTTCTACATAACGAAAGAAGTGAAACATAGCGTACAGCAAAGTGATGGTGACTGATAGCCATGGTTTTACACAAGGGGAAGATAGTTTTCGAGGAATAGTTTAAGCAATTAACTGCTATAAAAAATGACATAAGAAGATAGACGAAATAACACAAAGCAAGGCGAACTTGAATGGCCATCTTGTGCGGGAAGAAGGAAAAGCTATTTAAACAACTTACAGGGTTAGCGCAGTTGTTCACGATAAGACATCGTTTCGACAAGTGGTTTTCAAAAATATTGAAATCTGAAACATGAGCGTTCTCTTTTTCAGAAATGGGATTTATGTCAGCCGTAACGAAATGACATTGAGCTTTGGTTTGAACACTGGTATGTTTGATTTCACCAGTAATAACCCAACCAAAATCGGTGTCTCTGGCGACCACGGTTGAAGATAACTTGCGTGTTTGTTTGCGAATGCAATTCCAAAAAACATTGGCACTGAAAAGTACATCAATGGGACCTTGAGCATTAAACTGAGGATCGGCTAACCTTAAGTGCGAAGGAATGTTTAAACCGGAAGTATTAATGGAGTGACTTGGAGTGTCTTTACCAATACTGGTAAGAATGAGACAGTTTAAATTAAGATTGGTGTTTCTTTGGCAAACGTCTCTGATTTTCAATTTTGAAGACTGCAAAACTTGAGTTTTCAAATTGTCAATGCCGGTCACATTGATAGAAGTAGGCGATGACGAAAGACCTAGTTTTTTAATCAACGATTGCGAAACAAAGTTGTGCGTTGAAGCGGAATCGAGAAGACCACGGGTTTTGAACCAATTTCCAAATCTATCTTGGATTTCAAATTGTACAGTGGTCAACAGGGTTTGCGTACTATGAAAAGTTTCGGCGTTGGAAATGCAGGAAGAAGCACTAGTTTGTTCGGAGCTGCTCTGCATGGAGCTTGAAAAGGCGGGTGCTGATGACCTCGATTTATCGTGAACGTGCAATAAAGAATGATGCGGTTTTTTACAATGGAAACAGAGATTAAATGACGTGCAGTTCGAAGATGAATGCTTAGATGACAAGCAATTGAAACAATGTTTGCTATTCAAGACAAACTTTCTTCGATCTTCGACAGACAATTCTTTAAAGGATTTGCACGAATACAATGTGTGAAGCTTTTTACAGAGCGTGCATTTTAACGATTTGTTAAGCGGCCTGATATCTTCTCTTGCATGATTAAAAGAAGAACGGGTTTGTTTGTTTTCGACAAATGGGGGCTGATGTCCCTTTGAAGAAGCAAGTTTTTTTTCAAAAATTTGACACTGAGGATTCGTTTCGACTTTTTCGCACTGAAATGCGAGTGCTGTAAGGAATTGACATCGACTGTTGAGAAACGAGATGAGGTGTTCGAACGAATGCTCCTTGTTGCAGGCGAGTTCGATCTCCCAGGCCTTCAGTGTCGAAAAATCGAATCTTGATGTAGCTAGGTGAATAAGTATGGTGTCCCATGTTTGGACAGGCTGTTTTAGCTGGTATAACGCTCTGACATTTAACTGCATAGAATCTAAGAGGTCTCTTAAAGATGTGACGTCATTAGGTTTGACGGCAGGTAAGTTGAAGAGACAACGGATATGACGAGCTACACTCAAACGTAAATTGCCATATCTCTCTTTAAGGAGATTAAAGGCGATGTGGTAGTTGTCTGCGCTTAAAGGCAGTGACTCCACCAAGGTCAAGGCCTCAGATTCCAAAGACGTACGGAGGAAATAAAATTTATGTATGTCTGGGATCTCGATATTTTCATGAATTAAAGAGCAGTAAAGTTCGTAAAAAGAATACCATTCACCTTCCTTGCCTGAGAAGTGCGGTAGGCTTATCTTGGGAAGTAACGGTTTCGGTTTGTTCTCGTGAACTGAAGCGGATGCGAACTGGGCCGGATTGATGACCCTAGTGTCCGGTTCTGAGATATTGCGGATCAGTTGGTGGGCCTTTGCAATTCCTTCAAAGTACAAGGGTTCGACCTCGTCCCGATCCGATTGAAGTTCTGGACAAGCGGATTCGATCTCGGTTTGAATTTGGTCATAATAATCATAAGACCGTTCGTACAACTTAAGACGATGTGTTAAGATATCTAAATCACACTCGGCGGGATTTAATTTGCTGATGAAATTTCGGAATCTAGTGAGTTGCCCTTTATAGGAAGAACGTCTGGCAATGAGAGTTTCATCTTTTTCAGTAGGAGCCATGACAAAAAGAATAAATTGAAATACAACTCACGAAACTGTAGAACCTTGGAGATGCTGTCAAGCTGGCAGCAGAGAATGGGTCGAAAGAACAGGACACACCATAGGAGACAGGAGCGGCCTCTTTCCCGTTCACAGGCTTTGCATGATGTAGATATAGCTGAAAGATCCAAAGGAGATATTAAAAATTTACAAAGTATTGTCAAATGACACTTGACAAACAATGGACATAAAAAATGGACTCTCCCGGGTTTCTAGTACCAAATTTTGGGTAGATTATAGGCTAGGGAATAACCCACCCACCAAGGGAAGATGATTAAGAGAAGGAAGTAGATTTGGGATTGGAAAAGAAGGATAGAAGAATAGGAGGAGAGTCCCACAAAAGTTATTAATTTGACTTTTAATCCATTTAGAAGCGGTTGCCACCGCAAATATGTGCTCGGATACCTAAAGTAGCTACGAGCTTGGTCGAGGCTAACGGGAACAGCAGCTAAGGCTTGGGCAGTTTGCCAGAGAGAGGCTTTAGTATGTTTCCTTCCAAGCACGAATGAAAGTACTATAGGGAAGGGTGATGATCTGGCCAGACAAATAGTAAAAGCTTTATTGAGCATCAACGAGGGCATAAAACTAGGAGGAGCTAGGAAAGCCAGGATCCTGCCTAACTGTAGTATCAGAGAAACGATGAATCCAAAACCAAATATTTAATTTATTAAACAATGCAGGAAGTTTGAGGAAATTAACAATTATGCAATATAAATTTAATAAACATAGTTCATTTGAAGTTTTTAACAAATAGGTATTTTTTAATCTTATTAGCAATTTGAGGTCGCAGACCTCCGACAACATTAAACGGTTGCTCCAGGCAATTAACAATTTACAAGGTTTCAAACCTTACATGCTTATAAATCTTTATAAAAGTTAAACCAATAAACAATGAAATAATTAAAGCTTGAACGTGAATTGGAGTACAAATGTGTACCTTAAGAAATTCTTGAGAGAATGTTCTAGAGAAAATGACAATTTTGAAAAGGACAATAATAACAACGTGAAAATAAGATAGAAGTTCCTACAACTTCTTATATTTATACAGAGTAAATATATGAGAATTATACAAAGAGGGCAGGTCACTTACTGTGAAACCTGGAGAAAGTGAAAAGGAAGTTTCTAGACTTCCTATGTTTAATTAGGAGTCACGAGAAAAATGGGGCAGTTTCCATTTCGTGAAACCTGAACATGACTCGCTCAAGAGTTTAGAGAATTGTTTTCCCTGATTTTGAAGGGAGGAACAATGTAAGTTTGAAACGTGTGCTAGACACGTATCACAAAGATTATACAGAGATACTTAATGATAAACCAACAAAATGGAAGGGCACTTCTTGGAATGACACCTTATTGAAGCAAACCTAGATTGCAGATTGTTAGTGAAAGGTTTAGGAAAGAGAAATGGGAATTAAGGAAAATGTTCATGGCCGTATTTAATATAACCGGACTATCGCGACGCGGTAGAAACGTGGAGAAAGCACTTATTATCACTATAGTCTGTAAAGATTGATTCAAAGTTCACTATAGAAACACTAAAGTTCATGAAAAGAAAGTTATTGCAATTATGGAAAGAACTGATTGCACTATATAGGTGAGAGTCTATTTCTTGAAAAAGTTGTAATTTACAATTGAATGCGCCATAGAATTTTCCAGAGGTTCCAGCGGAGGACGAAAATTCACTATTGTAGTAATTTAGTTTTAAACAGAATTCTCCCAAGTACATGAAAAATACATGACGGCAGGACTCGTAGATTGAGTACCGAATCTGGAAAGTTCCAGAACAACCTTAGCAGAAAAATGGGGTTGAGAAAATCCAACGGCGGAAATAACTTTGTAATTATAGACAGCGGGTATTAGATAATATCCCACGTAGCGAGAGAATTTCTCGTTTGAATCGCTTAAGAAAAGCTCTTTTATAGTAAGGTTGGCTTATACACGCAAAAGCTCAACATGGCAAAACCCACGAAGAATGATTATTGCCCCAAAGTAAATAATTTCACACTGCCTATAATTAAAAGCACTTTGAAGTTAAAACCACGAAGATGAGGTTAAAACTTTTTAAAAATGGTACTTATCTCGATTTCATGTTGAAGTCGGAGTTCCTTATGAAGACTATCTAGCCAACATGGCGTAGAAGAGTGTGTGCCTCTTGGTTTGAGGCAAGCTCGAGAGGAGCTTTGACTGAACGACGCAACTGCAGACGGAGAAGTGAGAGCAGCTCAACGGAGCACAGAGAGACCACGGAAGGGGAAAAGAGTGGGGGTAGGAAACAAAAGGTATACATATCAGCATAACCAACTTAAATACAACAAAATAATCTTCTTTTGCTGAGCTGGTCTTCAAAGAGTTGACAACAGTATCTGGTAGCCAAATGGATATGGAATTCCTCTTGCGCGAGGAAGAGTTGAAGAGCTTCAGAGATTTGTTGTTATATGACGCTAGGTGGGTCACAGAATATATATCTGGAACAGACTCATACAAAATATAAGAAATGTGCACATAGAGGAGAAAACAAATGATCACTGTTGGTGTTTGACAAAAAGGAAGGAAAGAACGTGCAAAAGCATTCAAAATTATAATCTCAGGTACCGTGCATTCCAAGAATGTACCATCTCGTATTATCAACTTTATTTATTTGTTTAATTTCCTAACAAATTGTTTAATATGGGTTATAGAACGTTGTCTTACAGTTTTATCACTTCCAAGTTATATTTCGTATTTAATTTTCATGCCAAAAAATATTATTGCCTTCACGACATCACGTTGGATCTGACTATCCACAACTACATTATATATCTTCAATTCTTCAAATATCACATTTGAATACAACAATTATTCCACAAAACTCCATAAATATTCAGCATACAGCCTGAATCTCAACAATTACGCTAGATTGGGTTCGACAACCTCATGTCTGCTTCAAAATACATTAGCAACATTGCAACTATCACTTGGCAACTTCCACAAAATGCCTATCACAAACTTCACTTAACCATGTTGCATGATCTACAAAAAATATATAACTGGCTTCAAATTATCAACGCACACAATCTCCAATAACTGTAGTTAATCTGATCACATCTAGACAACTTCTTAAACAATTGGAAAAAATATTACCTTAGTAATTCAAGATCTGCTTTCAAATAGCATAAATTCTCTTACAATTCTCATAATTCACATCACAGAAAAACACCAATGTGCTATAATCTCTCATATCAAAATCTGCAATACTGATCTGCCTTAAGATAAATCTGACCATTAATGATTCATCTTACAAGATTCAATTACTTTAAATCCTTTTCAAAGGTATCAAACACAATTATAAAAATCATCAAAAGCATCAGCTGTATCAGCTGTTAAACTGAAATTACTCTCAAAAGAGTATAGCAACAAAATATTGGATTGGCAAACAAGAATTACAAAACGTAATCCTGCTGACATTTATCTGTACTTTATTTAACAAAATTTCGACTGATATACGACTAGTAGTTCCTTGTTTGATTCACTTACAATCTCATGTACACTCGGATGATAAAAATGAGTCCCTCAATGGCAAGTAAGATGAGTAACCACCGTACAATCGTATAAATACGAAAAACCTCGCCCCGTCGACTAACATGATAGTGCCCTGCACGATGGGTAAGATGAGTAACCACCATACAATCGTATAAATACGAAAGACCCCATCTCGAAGACTGAATCAGTGAATGTACCAGATAGGAATCAACAAGTCTCTAGTTAGTTTTAACAACAAATTGTATATCCGCCTTAGTCAATACATAAATGAAAATAAATTATAATTACACTTGCTCCTGGTACATGTTTCGGGGATTAATTGCTTTTATCCCCTTCATCAGCCAAGACAAATATCCGAAGAAAGATATAATATAGCGTAGCAATCAAAAATAAATAGCTGTTTAACTTAATATGGTGCACCATATAAGTAGGTCACAGGAAATTGTTGAGCAATACTAAAAATATATATGAAACAGCGATGATATTCAGCCATCAAAACACAGAGAATCAGTGGACAGTTAACTCGTAAATCCGCTCCAAAACACTGGTCGAAGCTTGAATTGGCAAAAATCATAATACTTCACCATATGGACACAACCAATGAAGATGCCTTATGCTAAACAGGTCCAAAATCAAATGCCTGCATATGAATTAGACGAGCGTGGAAGGAACAACTTCAAATAGCAATGAGGTTAGCTCAATGCATAACCTGAAAGAAGCAAAGGAAACAAACACCATAACAAAAGGGACTAACCTCATTGCTATTTGAAGTTGTTCCTTCCACGCTCGTCTAATTCATATGCAGGCATTTGATTTTGGACCTGTTTAGCATAAGGCATCTTCATTGGTTGTGTCCATATGGTGAAGTATTATGATTTTTGCCAATTCAAGCTTCGACCAGTGTTTTGGAGCGGATTTACGAGTTAACTGTCCACTGATTCTCTGTGTTTTGATGGCTGAATATCATCGCTGTTTCATATACGTTTTTAGTATTGCTCAACAATTTCCTGTGACCTACTTATATGGTGCACAATATTAAGTTAAATAGCTATTTATTTTTGATTGCTACGCTATATTATATCTTTCTTCGGATATTTGTCTTGGCTGATGAAGGGGATAAAAGCAATTAATCCCCGAAACATGTACCAGGAGCAAGTGTAATTATAATTTATTTTCATTTATGTATTGACTAAGGCGGATATACAATTTGTTGTTAAAACTATTTAGTACGTCAATACGGAACCACAATGGAAACTAGTTTAAATAATAGAAAGTCTCTAGTTGTCATATAAAAGCGATATTCATTCACTAAAGTGAATAACATCTTAATATCTCCAAACAATCCAATGGAAAAAATCCCTACTGATGAATAATACACACTCGCTAGTATGCAATGAACTGACGAAGTAATTTAGATAATCAATTGCAGATCACGAGTTCGAAATACTCGTCACAAAAAAAACTATTCATGAAAACTATCCTTGCTGGAAAAATGTCTAAAAGACCAAACATCTGCTTAATAAAGCCAACCAATGGTGAGAATTTCGTATAATGATGCCTGCCATATCATATGGTCACGCCATATTCTAGCAAAAATTCGATGCATATAAAGTCAAAGCCATGTCTAAATAATTGTATCACTCCTATTAGAAAAATATACATGTGTGCCCAGTATTCATGAAAATAATCGTATCAGGAAGTTATAACTCTTACAGTACCTTCTCATAATCAGCTGTTATTAAATTTCAAAGATCGTCGATTTTCCTTATGTAATGAATTTCTCGAAAGATCGGCGTGAATATCATTCCATCCATGCAATGACGATTGCCTTCAAAATCCCAAGTGAATCAGCTGGTGGACCTCCTCCTCGTCAGGAATCGAATCCATCGCTCTGTGGTGCCATCGCGTCTCTGTCTGCGTTTACTCCGACATGATGAACTTCTGGTTATCCATAGCGGATATTGTCCAAATCCTCACGAAAAAGTTCATAGAAACAGCGGACCCCCTATTCCTCTTCTACGTTACGCCACTGTTCTATACAATGTTCAGTTTGAGTGTTGAAAGTTCAATCTCCAATAACTGCTAAGTCTCACTTTCATAAAATAAAATTTTATATGAGAGTGTCTAAGTTTATGAAACACCCTGTAGCTGTGTTCATACTCGGTAATTTATAACACTGCATAAGAAATAAATGCATTAATGCACGTGCTAATGTTCAGAAGTGCATATGCTTACAACATTCCGTTTGCTTAAAATTGTTAATGTTACTTGGAATGAGTTATGAAATGCATAGTCGTAATGTCATTAAGAAAAACTATGTTCATTCGAAGTTCACAGTTGCAGTATCTCGTAACTATCTGCTTTTATAATTCAAGTGCTGAATAAACGTTCGAACTCAATGTAGTAATGAAGTTCAGCTTCTGTCATAATGCTTGCGTATATAATGGGAAATAACCCACTCGGTTTTACTGCAATGCTATAATCATCTCCGCCTAAAGCTGGCCTCGCCATGTCGCTCTACTATGCTGTTCTGCGTTGAAATACAGCTTGGAATAAAGTTCTCCAACTACTCGCAATGCTGTTCTACAACCCCGGCCTTCTATGCTTGTTCACTGCGGATGTCCGCCCGGCTCACTGACCTACTTGTCGTTCGCTGCTCGGTGAAGTTGAAACTGTCGCTTTCACTTTCCGTGACAGTTTCTGTTCGCTGCGCGACCTGTACCATGCGCCTGGCGTGTGCTACTGAGCTCGACGTCTGACCTCGACTGCGTTGCTCGTTGTACTGGACTACTCTTGCTAACAGATCTCGATTGCTTGGCTCACAGAGCTCGACTGACTGTCTCTGGACTGCCTTGACCCTTACCTGCCTGGCGCAGTCATGTGACGTTCTCCCCACCACCGTGCTCTTGCGTAACAACTATAATCTCGAACCCCCATCATCTCGGCTATTAAGTTATAAAATAACTTAAGGGTTATCTGACTTCCTTTAAATTATTACCACATATAATGCTTGTTATATCTCCTCTTCTAAGATGTTTAAATACCATGTTCCATATAGATCTTAATAAAGCTTCATAATTTCATCCATAATTCCATCCGCTTACAGATGTCAGTGCCTTCTTGATCCTAGACCTACTACGTCATCCTGACATTCCTCTTGACTCGATCTGAGCGCTATCTTTTCTTAACTCTTCCCAAAACCTCAACTACGGCTTAATGTCTGCTGGCGTAGCCGATAGCCTCAACTAGGTATCGGGTACATCTCTCCCGTACATCTCCTTTTTTAATCAGGATTGAGAAAAAAATACACTCTCAGGCATTCTATATATAACACATGTACACGATAGCTCTACAATCCTCTCATTCAGCATGATGGTACTTTCTAATGCTAGCTGCATTAAAAGTTCCTACAACTTCATCAGTATCCAATCTGACAATCTTGTAACTATTATTCTGGTACGTTTCTTCAATACGGAATGGACCAGCGTACAATGGCGCAAATTTATGGTAGATCTTCAGTTGAAGGTTCGAAGTGACTGGCTTCCTAATCAGCACCTCATTATTTTCTTGAAATGGCTCGTGGAACCTCCTTCCTGCTTGTCTCCTGGTTCTCTTCTCCGCCTGTCTTCTGAGTCTCTCTCCTGCCATCTCGACTCTTCTTTCTTGTGTGGGTTGAGGATCTACTGGTGCCCTCACGACTCGGTCCCATGGTCTATCCGGTTTCAATCCATGATGAAGCATGGACGGAATCTGTCCTGTGCTTTCGTGTACTGTGGAATTCAAGCATTGACTAATGATGGGTATCACTTCCATCCATCTATGGTGTTGCCTTGACACATATAAGCGACACATCTTACTGATTTCCGGCATAATTCTTTCGGCTGGATTTCCCTCTGGATACCGCACAGAATTAAACACATGCCTTATTCCTAAACGTTCCATAGCAGTAGAAAATTCCAAACTGGTAAATTGTGATCCATGGTCACTCAACAAAACTTCAGGTATCCCCATGCTCGGAATAACTGTTTTCTCTAATCTGTTGATCACGTACTTGGATGTAGCTTTCTGGATAGGGCATAGAGATGCGTATTTAGAAAATACGTCTACTGTTACCAAAACGAACTGATTTCCTTTCGTCGAACGAGGAATTGGACCGAAAATGTCTGTAGCGAAAATTTCTCTTGGCTAGCTGGGAATATTGATATAGGAACCTCTTTCTTTAGCTTAGATGAGTATTTACTTCGCTGACAACTGTCACAGGTCTTTATGACGTCGCGAAACGTTTGCCCCATTTGTCTCCAAACGAAGGTTTCTTGAGCGAGAGCCAACGTCTTGTCTACACCTACATGAGCTGCAGTTCGGTGTATCATCCAAATAACTGGTTTGACAAGCTTGGGTGGGATCACTACTCTAAGTTTAGTATGATCCTGATCAATATATTGGCATATAACACCTCCCATAATATGATATTTTGTAGCCTCTATCTCAGTTCTTTGAAAATCTGGATCAGCGTTGTCCATCCTGCGTGTCAAAAACGATAAATTCTTCGCAAAGGTGCATATCTCTTCTGAGTTTGCGCTAACAAATTCAACTTTTCTAGAGTACCATTATCCTCTTGAATCAAATTTATATGGTTGACAATTACTTCCTCACAAGGGTTTCTGCTCAACACATCTGCTAACAGATTTAATTTCCCCGGTCTATGTACAACAGTTAGGTTAAATTGCTGTAGGAACAGAGCCCATCTGGTGATGCGGTCACTCGCTAAGTCTGTCTTCATAATAAATTGGAGGGCTTTATGATCTGTGATCACTGTTATGTCATGTCCAAACAACACCTTCTTCCACGTCTTAAGAGCATGAACCACTGCTAATGCCTCTAACTCAGTTGCATAGTAATTCTTCTCACAATTCCTGAGCTTGCGACTGGTGAAAGCTAAATACCTATGTTTCTTGTCATCATCCAACTGATATAGGATCCCACTGATACCTATTTTGGATGCGTTTGTCTCCACAAAAAATCTTCTCGCAAAATCTGGGTACTCAAGCTTGATATTTTGGATCAACATGTTCTTAGCCGCTAAAAACGCTTGATTGCATTTATCGTCCCATTTCCATCGATTTCCCTTTCTTAGTAAATCCTGCAGAGGTGCCATCGTTTCAGTATATTCAGGACAATATGTTGAAAAGAACTGACACATGCCTAAAAACTGCCGTACCTCTTTAATCTTTCGTGGTGTTGGAAACTCTGAAATAGCCATGATCTTCTTTGGATTGGGCCTATAACCATCTCCATCGATTCTATGTCCAAGAAATTCAATTTCTTCATGAAAGAACTGACATTTATTGAAATTCACCTTGAAGTTCGTCCTCCTAAGATGTTCAAAAAGCATTCGAAGGTGCCTGATATGTTCTTCCGCTGTCTCAGACGCTATAATCAGATCATCAATATAGCTTACCACGTGTTCCTTAACTGCATCTGACAAATTTTCATCTAGTGCTCGGATCATCACAGGACCACTATTTTTCACTCCAAAAGGTAACCTATTGAATACATATGTTTTATGGTCAAACAAGAACCCTGTGTATTGTTTGCAGTCTTCTGCTAGCTCTACATGATAATAAGAACTAGTCAGATCGATAGTCGAAATGAAACTCTTTCCTCTGAATCTGCGTAACAATTCACGAATAACAGGTGGCCTGTCATGTTCAGCAAGATCTCTTTCATTAAGGGCTCTAGCATCTAGGCATATCCTCAGCTTACCATTAGGTTTCTTGACAACAGCTAAAGGATTCAAATAAGCAGTTGGCATCTTCTTAATTATTCCATCTTTCTCCATATCGCTTATCATTATACTAACTTCCTCCTTCCATTTATCCGGAATGGGATATAAATTCTTATGGTATGGTTTGTCAGTAGGATATATAGGCCGAAGCTGGCGCAGGGGCTAATGGGCAAGATGGCCGCCGCGCGCAATAAGCCCTATGTTATTCTTATGGAGGGGTCAGTCAGAGCTGGCGCAGTGGCTAATGGGCAAGATGGCCGCCATGCCCTGAGACCGTGTATGACGTCACAGGGAGAGGTCGGCCGTGTAGTTGATAAATGGAATATTTATTATTATTATTATTATTAGGTAATTACTGATTGATTGTATACAATCAAGACAAGCCTTATATATTGTCCACTTCTTGGTGTAGTGGCAAGCATTCTTGGCAGTCATTCCTGAGGTTCCAATCCAGACTCTGCCAAGAAATTAAATTTCTGGTCTCAGGAGTGGAACGGGGTACACTCAGTCTTGTGAGGCAAAACTGACAGGAGATGGCTTTTGATTCATACCTCAACCATTCTGCCTAACCCAACTTCACCTAACCTAACCTAAACTAACTTAACCTAACCTAACCTAACCTAACTTCAAAGTCAGAGCAAATATGAGAGCACATATAATAAACTAAGTTATAACCTAACCTAACCTAACTTCAAAGTCAGAGCAAATATGAGAGCAAATGTGAGAGCACACATAATAAACTAAGTTATAACCTAACCTAACCTAACCTATTCCACAGGAACCTCATTTAAAGATTTCAGATTTTACATTTTAACATTTTACATTTTAACATTTTAGATTTTTGATTTTTCATTTTACATTTTTTAGATTTTACATTTTACATTTTTGATTGTTTTGTATTTTAGATTTTAGTTTTTTAGATTTTACATTTTAAATTTGAGATTTTTGATTTTAGATTTACATTTTACATTTTCCGAAAATAGTAAACTACAAGGTCACATACCTAACCTCACCAAACCTAACTTAAGCTAATCCAAAGGCAAATCCACATACACAAAGTATATAAGGGCACATGCAACTATCATTATGCTAGTCTTATAGGCTACTGTACAACATGATCACTACCCCAACCGGGGTTTTTTTTTCAGTTTTTTTAATGTCAGTTTTAAGTTTTTCAATTTCATAATATGGAGACATGGATTTTGCATTTCGTTGTTTACACATTTGCCAATTTTCCAATTTCCCATTTTCATTTTTTTAATGTCAGTTTTAAGTTTTTCAATTTCATAATATGGAAACATGGATTTTGCATTTTGTTGTTTACACATTTATTAATTTCACAATTTCCATGTACAGTTTTTAAAATGTCAATTTAAAGTTTTTTCAATATCATGATATAGAAACATGGATTTTCCAATTTGTTGATATACATTATTTGTCAATTTACCAAATTCCCATTTACAGTTTTTAAAATTTCAGTTTAATGTTTTTTCTATTTTGTCAATATGGAAACATGGATTTTCCAATTTGTGTTTTACATGTTCATTTTGCATTAGGAGTGGAGAGAGGTGGGTAGTAATTAAAAATGTACAAGCAGTGTCCATACAATATTTTTTATTTTAAATACATGTACATTATTTACACTTAATACATTTTTATATATATTCTTTTTTGTTATAAATTGTACAGTTGTTTTTTATTTTGTTTTCTATTTATATATTTTTTATTATGAATACCATTTTTTATTTTTGTAGTGTTATTGTTTTATTTCCTAAATTGTTTTATGTATTTGCTAGTTGCAGGCAGAAGATTAAGATATTCATAACTTAACTCTTTAAGCATGGTTAATGATTGAGTAATGACCATAGGCATGTGTACCTATACCATCAGCATCAATCACTCTTTTATCATCACCAGGACACAAAGCAATTTTGTTTAGTCTTATAGATGATATGTCATGTTGTTTAGAAGCGATAATGTTCATGGGTATTCTTTTTACATTGTTTTTCATGACACAAACCTTATAATCTTGAAAGCTAATACAATTTTTGACAACACCACTGTTAATACCTTTAATCTTTTTGATTTCTTTACCATTTATGTCTAAAGCATACATTTTAGCTCTAAGTCCAACAAATGCTTTTATAATTTGTCCACAAGCCTCGTCTTTAAATTTCCCCAACGTTTTCTTGTTTGATGTAGAGTAACATATGTGATTAGTAGGATAATCTGATGTGTCCAGGTGTTCTAGGAAATCCAACTTGTCTTGATATACATCTGGGGTGTTAACCAAATAAATGAACGAGTCGGTATCCATATACATGAGTTTAAGATTGTTCATTCCATAATAGGGTAGCAGGACATCATAGTGGTGGGAATACATGAGAGTTTTTGAAATATCCAGTATATACATTCCAATATATATAGGCTTATTGAATACAATGTTACGTTTAGCCATGTGGAAAGCTGCTAGGTTAGGACCATAAATTGTTCTGTCGATGAATGTTGGTTTAGCTATTAGCTTTTCTGCCTTTTTTTCTGTCAGTCACAAGACGTATGTCTATTCTTTTACGGATATTTACCATTGTTTTTCCAAAAATGGCATTGTTGAATAATTTGTACAGATTTTTCTCAAAATCATTTTTGGCTTGTTTTCGAAGGTTGTTATTAAAATCAACGTATGCCTTTAACCAAGGTCTTTGTTTAAACTTTAACACACGATGAATTTTTATCAATTTTATTCCATGATCTAAAGCCTGTTTTAATGCCATGTAGTGAACAACATATCGCCTTCGATTTCCAAGATGAGGAATTAGTTTTTTCAGAGACGAATCCTTAGGTTGTGTACACTCTGGTAGGAAAGGTAAATCGTTGTGTAGATCATGAAGGTCAGATGGGTAATCAACATCAACGTCTAGAATGTATCCCACAGGATCGTCTTTCTTTAGTTTTTCTAGATCAACAGTATCTGGAGAAACCCACTGAAATCCACCATAAGGAAGTGAGTGGCACATAGCCCACCCGTATTGGTTGTTGGCATCATCATAGGTAATAAACTGCGATGGTTTCTCAGAATCATAGGTTTCCATGTATTTATTGTTAGCTTCAGCATACCGATGAGACACCTGGCATATGCCTCCACGTATTCCAGACTCGATTAAAAGAATCTGATCGTAATCCTGTAGCAATTCCAGTTCAATGCCTGTGTAAAGGAGCATTGCCTCGAAACTTAAACCAGGCGAAGTAAAAATGTGTGCAGCATCCACTCGGTGTGTTTCTAGTGTTTTGTTTCTAAACGTTTCAAAGCTGTCTGCAAGAAGGAGTACATCTGAAGTTAGGTAGAGGTCACTATATTCCCCTAGAGTTTTAATGTTGAACTGATTCCAGGCACTTTTGGCATGTTCATAGTCTTCTTGACTAACATCTTCTTGACTTAATTTGTTAAAGAATGCCTCTTTTGGAGGTAAACACGTTTCACTTAACTTTTCCCAAGAGTCAATGTAGTCATAACAAAATACCCCTTTACGAGTCATGAGCATTGCATTTTCTTTACCAAAGTACTTGTCTGTTTCAGGGTATGATGTTAAGTTGGAAACTAAGTTTTCCAAACTACTCGGCATTAACCGAAACGTGTCCACAAATCTAAGCTTAACATTTCCTACATATTTGGTAAAGGAAATGTACTTTTCTTTGGAGTTAGCGATAACATTCACTCTCTCAGTAGTACATCCCAATTGCTTTACAATGAAATTTGCGTCGTAGCCACTCATATTATGTAGAAACACAGGAACGGGGTTACGTGTTTTACACCTCAAATTACAGTTATTGTGAGCACTTCCACGGTATTCCCCTGTAATATGGCAGTGGTCTCGAACTTTCCAGTCCTGTTGGGTAAATGGTTTTTGACACAAATAACAGGTTTCAGAACATTGGAACTCTACTTCTTGATCCTCAGTTAAAGCCTTCTGAACATTTAAGCTGTAAAGGCGATCGATTTCATTAGCTATTGAAATCAAACAGTCCATAAACTTTTCTGCAGCGTCAAGTCCACGATAAATAAGAGGTCGGCTTGGAAGGTTTGTCTTTATGTGTTCCACAGCAGGTGAGAGTTTAACGTATATACCAAAGCTCATAGGAACATGACTCTTGTATGGCACTGTATAACTTGCTTCAGGATTGGGTAGACATGTTTGATAAGGTAAGAGTATACTTTCAAAATCAGCATAGATAACGTAAGGTATTCTCAGCATTTTTTCCACGTTTAAAAATTTAACAATGGAGTTTTTAATAGGCATTTCAACCCTAGCAATGTCATGCTGGACACACAAAGCTCTATGTTCTTTCAATTTTTCCATTCCTTGTTGACCATATCGATTATCAAAGTGTGTAAAACACCGTTTACACGTATATATCTTATGTTCATGGCGGGTAATCTGATGTCTTACTAGTTTATCAAAATCTTTGATAAAGACGTAGTGGTTCTGGCCGGATGATGAACTTAGCAGAAGGAGGTCACGATGGTCTTGCAGCTCTTGATCCACAACCTTTAGAGGGAACAGTTTATTGTTTTGTTCCAATCCAAATACATTAATGGATATATCGTTGGCTTTTTCAAATTTGGGAATGTCAGCTAGTAATGTAGGAAATGATATTACAGAAAAATCATACTTGTTGTCCAGGTCCTTGTATTTACTAACGCGTTCAGCTTTCGTTTTAACCAGTTTTGCTAAAATGGCATACATAAAACACTTTTCATCCTTTAAGTTTTGAGGATTAATGCAGGCTTTTCTTGCTTGTATAGCTGCTGGTAATGGAATATATGTGCTTATTATTATTATTATTTAGCGTATGATGAATACAATATTATATACAATATATACAGTACATCTACCATCTCAAGTTCATAACTAGAGTTCTATGCTTAAATTTGAGAGCCAGAGAAGGGCTTCGCTTGAGACACAGTGTAAGTCTTCTATAGAGCCTCTATATGCACGTAAAGGACACTCGAATGTAATGTGGTCCACTGTCTGTTCCTCTTCTCCGCAGTCACATTGAGGTGATGCCTTCCATCCCCATTTGAAGAGAGTGGCTCCACATCTACCTTGGCCGGTCCTAATACGGTTTAGCGTCCTCCACTGTCGTCTAGGAAGGGAAAATCCATCAGGGCACTTGCAGGGGTTCTTAATGATGTGATGGTTTGGTAACGAGGATTGCAGATGCCATTGTTCTTTCCAGGCGTCCGATACATTAAAGGAGGTGTACAAACCAACCATACCATTCAGAGGAGAGAATCTACAATACTGTAGTAACCCAAAATACCTGGGAGTCACCCTGGACAGGTCGTTGACTTACAAGAATCACCTCTGCAATGTGTCAGCCAAGATCAAGACCAGGAATAACATCCTTCAAAAGCTGGCGGGTACATCCTGGGGTGCTAATGCTCAAGTCCTGAGATCCACTGCTCTTGCACTTTCTTATTCCGTCGCTGAATATTGTTGCTCAACTTGGCTTAACAGTGCTCACATTGGACTAGTAGACACCCAGCTGAACCAAGCAATGCGTATCATTACAGGGTGCATCCGACCTACTAACACACACTGGCTTCACACCCTAAGCCACATACCACCTCCATCCCTAAGAAGATCACAGTCACTGCTTAACTTATGGAAGAAATATATGTGCTGCCACGCAAGGGATTATACTTATTTATTTTCAATCGTACTCCTTCCACTGCTAACAAAGCCCAATTACTACCTTTTAGCTCAGATTCCTCCATTTCCGTAGTTAAC
Organism: Meconema thalassinum; assembly: GCA_946902985.2. Taxonomy (NCBI): domain Eukaryota; kingdom Metazoa; phylum Arthropoda; class Insecta; order Orthoptera; family Tettigoniidae; genus Meconema; species Meconema thalassinum. Next base: position 146,351,307 of record OX336390.1, on the reverse strand, counting down.
TTTGTAAATTGTGTTTCCAAGAAACTACTTAAGTCCGTTTCCAAAAATAGGGCCTGATTTCGTGTTTTAAAAGCACGATCTGTAATTTCATTGGTAGATGTATGAATGAATCTACATTCAGCCACAAGATTAACTTTGATCGACTTGTGCATTGCTAGTTCTTTCTCCATAGCTTGTATTATTTGCTGTTTGGACTCTTTAAGGTATGAATTTAAATCCTTGCACGTATCACAGCGTATGAAATAGGATTTAAGTCGACCTTCAAAAGATGTCTCATATTCAATAAGTCCATTTTTGTCAGGGACCAGTGACAGTAGGTAATGTTTTGTAGGCTCCGCTTTTTGTCTTTTAGCTGCCGACACAACATTACAACATTCTTCATGACGACGTCCATTGTAGGCATTGTTGAATGTACTACCACACGTTTTGCACTCATGAAATTCACCACACGATACTTCATGTCGCTTCCTATGATAGTCTCGAAGAAAACCTTTTCCACACTCTTTACACATATAGCTAGGAATGGCTTCTTCCATCACGAATGTTGATTTCTGCAAACAGCTGCTTACTGCGTATCACAAGGCTATAGGTTGGTCGGTGAGACGGTGTTTCACGATGTGAACACCGTGAGAGGTAGTAGTCAACTGGTGATATTCTTGTGAAGGGTCCTCTAATATACCACTAGTCTAGACCAACAGCTCTTTACAGCGTATGACAAGGCTGTAGACTGGACAGTGACGGTCTTTCACGATGTGAACACTGTAACAAGTAGTAGTCAACTGATGATATACTTGCTAAGGGTTCTCTAATATACAATAGTCAAGACCAACAGCTACTTACTGAGTAGTACAAGGCTGTACAATAGTTGTTTTGACAGTCTTTCACGATGTGGTCACTGTGAGTGGCGGTAGTCAACTGATGATATTCTTGATAAGGGTCCTCTGATATACCCCTGGTTAAGGGTAACAGCTGCTCACTGCTTATGACAAGGCTAAAGACTGGTTGCTTCAACGGTCTTTCACAATGTAAACACTGTGACAGGTAGTAGTCAACTGAAAATATTCTTATGGCCTACTCAAGGTTATCAGGTACTTACTGCATATCAAAAGGCTGTACACTCATGTGTTAGACAGTCTTTTTTTTGCTAAAAGACCCCAATATTCCCCACACAAGGCTATACATGTTAGTTCTAAACACTTAGTGGTTAATTGTATATTCAATTTTTGTACAAAGCTTATACAAGCACGTTTTATGAGGTAAAACTTTGTTAAATAGCTGCATGCGACACGCAAAGTATGTTTCCGCTATCTAGCAGTGACTATGAGAACTACTTGAACGACCAGCATGCTACCTAGCGCTCCATTTCAATACTCGCTCACTGAACGAACAGCATGCTATCTAGCGGTCGATATCAATACTCACTCAATTACCAGCCTGCTACCTATCGGTCAATATAACAACTCACTCAACTACCAGCATGCTACATAGCTTTTTTGGTCAGTTTTTTGTTGGCTTTTTGTTGGCTTTTGTTGGCTTTTGTTGGCTTTTGTTGGCTTTTGTTGGCTTTTTGTTGGCTTTTGTTGGCTTTTGTATTAGCTCTTTTATATTTGCTCTTGCTTGTGGGGGCTTCTTTGGTCTTGGAAAATATGTCAGTCCTTTTTTTATGGCTGTAAAATGCTTACAGCCATGTTTGTAAGCAGCAGCAACAACAACAACAACACACAAAATTCCAAAAAAATCGAAAGTACTCTAAGTTTTATCAATGACTCTCAACTCTTACACTCACCTCTATCCCATGCATAGTCAAAAATTAGTGTATTTTTCAAATTTTTCAAAAAATATTTGGAAAGTAGGCTATATCATTAAACTAAAAATCCTGAAAAGACATATGTTAACTCCAACACCTACTTCTATACCCCTCTCAGTCCAAAAATAGTGTATTTTTCAAATTTTCCAAATCATATTTCCAAAATGGGTTATATTTCCGAAATTAAAAAGTTAACAAAAATGTTTGTTTGACATAAATGAATGGCCTTTGTCTCCTCTACCACTTTACCAAGTCCCAGGTCTCCAGGACAAAAAAATAAAATTTTTAAATAGGGTTTTATTTCCAAAATTAGGAATTTTACAAACACATTTTTCTGACGTAAATCAATGGTCATTACCCCCTCTACCCCCCACACTAAGTCACATGTCTCTAGGACAACAAAAATAAAATTTTGAAAATGGGCTTATATTTCCAAAATTAGGAATTTTACAAAAACGTTTGTCTGACGTAAATCAATGGTCTTTACCCCTATATCCCCATACCAAGTCTCAGGTCTTTAGGTCAACAAAAATAAAATTTTGAAAATAGGCCATATTTCCAAAATTAGGAATTCTACAAAAAAGTTTGTTTGACGTAAATCAATGGTCTTTACCCCCTCTATTCCAACACCAAGTCTCAGGTCTCTAGGTCAACAAAAATAAAATTTTAAAAAATGGGCAATATTTCCAAAATTAGGATTTCTACAAAAACGTTTGTTTAACATAAATGAAAGGTCCTACGCCCTCTACCAGTAAACCAAGTTTCAGGTCTGTATGACTAAAATGAAAAAAGTTCAATTGGGAAAGTAGGCGATTTTTCATAAAACCAAACATTCTAAAAAGTTTTCTATGGGCTTTAATGACCCCTATGTCCTATATTTTTTATAATAAAACGTTTTTATTTTTAACATTTTTTGAAAAAAGTTCAATTTTGAAATTTTTATATTTTGGAAACTAAAGAGTTTACTAAAAAATGTTGTTTGACATAAATGAATGGCCCTGACCCCATCTACCACCAAAATAAATTTCAAATCGCTAGGACAATAAATAACAGTAGGGGGGTGAGGCCGATTCCAACGCACCCTCCTCGACCCACTACTAAGCACTACTAAGCAGAATCGGCCTCACCCCCCTACTGTTATTTTTTGTCCTAGCGATTTGAAATTTATTTTGGTGGTAGATGGGGTCAGGGCCATTCATTTATGTCAAACAACATTTTTAGTAAACTCTTTAGTTTCCAAAATATAAAAATTTCAAAATTGAACTTTTTTCAAAAAATGTTAAAAATAAAAACGTTTTATTATAAAAAATATAGGACATAGGGGTCATTATTTTAAGCCCATAGAACACTTTTTAGAATGTTTGGTTTTATGAAAAATCGCCTACTTTCCCAATTGAACTTTTTTCATTTTAGTCGTACAGACCTGAAACTTGGTTTACTGGTAGAGGGCGTAGGACCTTTCATTTATGTTAAACAAACGTTTTTGTAGAAATCCTCATTTTGGAAATATTGCCCATTTTTTAAAATTTTATTTTTGTTGACCTAGAGACCTGAGACTTGGTGTTGGAATAGAGGGGGTAAAGACCATTGATTTACGTCAAACAAACTTTTTTGTAGAATTCCTAATTTTGGAAATATGGCCTATTTTCAAAATTTTATTTTTGTTGACCTAAAGACCTGAGACTTGGTATGGGGATATAGGGGTAAAGACCATTGATTTACGTCAGACAAACGTTTTTGTAAAATTCCTAATTTTGGAAATATAAGCCCATCTTCAAAATTTTATTTTTGTTGTCCTAGAGACATGTGACTTAGTGTGGGGGGTAGAGGGGGTAATGACCATTGATTTACGTCAGAAAAATGTGTTTGTAAAATTCCTAATTTTGGAAATAAAACCCTTTTTAAAAATTTTATTGTTTTGTCCTGGAGACCTGGGACTTGGTAAAGTGGTAGAGGAGACAAAGGCCATTCATTTATGTCAAACAAACATTTTTGTTAACTTTTTAATTTCGGAAATATAACCCATTTTGGAAATATGTTTTGGAAAATTTGAAAAATACACTATTTTTGGACTGAGAGGGGTATAGAAGTAGGTGTTGGAGTTAACATATGTCTTTTCAGGATTTTTAGTTTAATGATATAGCCTACTTTCCAAATATTTTTTGAAAAATTTGAAAAATACACTAATTTTTGACTATGCATGGGATAGAGGTGAGTGTAAGAGTTGAGAGACATTGATAAAACTTAGAGTACTTTCGTTTTTTTTTTGGAATTTTGTGTGTTGTTGTTGTTGTTGTTGCTGCTGCTTACAAACATGGCTGTAAGCATTTTACAGCCATAAAAAAAGGACTGACATATTTTCCAAGACCAAAGAAGCCCCCACAAGCAAGAGCAAATATAAAAGAGCTAATACAAAAGCCAACAAAAGCCAACAAAAGCCAACAAAAGCCAACAAAAAGCCAACAAAAAACTGACCAAAAAAAGCTATGTAGCATGCTGGTAGTTGAGTGAGTTGTTATATTGACCGATAGGTAGCAGGCTGGTAATTGAGTGAGTATTGATATCGACCGCTAGATAGCATGCTGTTCGTTCAGTGAGCGAGTATTGAAATGGAGCGCTAGGTAGCATGCTGGTCGTTCAAGTAGTTCTCATAGTCACTGCTAGATAGCGGAAACATACTTTGCGTGTCGCATGCAGCTATTTAACAAAGTTTTACCTCATAAAAACGTGCTTGTATAAGCTTTGTACAAAAATTGAATATACAATTAACCACTAAGTGTTTAGAACTAACATGTATAACCTTGTGTGGGGAATATTGGGGTCTTTTAGCAAAAAAAAGACTGTCTAACACATGAGTGTACAGCCTTTTGATATGCAGTAAGTACCTGATAACCTTGAGTAGGCCATAAGAATATTTTCAGTTGACTACTACCTGTCACAGTGTTTACATTGTGAAAGACCGTTGAAGCAACCAGTCTTTAGCCTTGTCATAAGCAGTGAGCAGCTGTTACCCTTAACCAGGGGTATATCAGAGGACTCTTATCAAGAATATCATCAGTTGACTACCGCCACTCACAGTGACCACATCGTGAAAGACTGTCAAAACAACTATTGTACAGCCTTGTACTACTCAGTAAGTAGCTGTTGGTCTTGACTATTGTATATTAGAGAACCCTTAGCAAGTATATCATCAGTTGACTACTACTTGTTACAGTGTTCACATCGTGAAAGACCGTCACTGTCCAGTCTACAGCCTTGTCATACGCTGTAAAGAGCTGTTGGTCTAGACTAGTGGTATATTAGAGGACCCTTCACAAGAATATCACCAGTTGACTACTACCTCTCACGGTGTTCACATCGTGAAACACCGTCTCACCGACCAACCTATAGCCTTGTGATACGCAGTAAGCAGCTGTTTGCAGAAATCAACATTCGTGATGGAAGAAGCCATTCCTAGCTATATGTGTAAAGAGTGTGGAAAAGGTTTTCTTCGAGACTATCATAGGAAGCGACATGAAGTATCGTGTGGTGAATTTCATGAGTGCAAAACGTGTGGTAGTACATTCAACAATGCCTACAATGGACGTCGTCATGAAGAATGTTGTAATGTTGTGTCGGCAGCTAAAAGACAAAAAGCGGAGCCTACAAAACATTACCTACTGTCACTGGTCCCTGACAAAATTGGACTTATTGAATATGAGACATCTTTTGAAGGTCGACTTAAATCCTATTTCATACGCTGTGATACGTGCAAGGATTTAAATTCATACCTTAAAGAGTCCAAACAGCAAATAATACAAGCTATGGAGAAAGAACTAGCAATGCACAAGTCGATCAAAGTTAATCTTGTGGCTGAATGTAGATTCATTCATACATCTACCAATGAAATTACAGATCGTGCTTTTAAAACACGAAATCAGGCCCTATTTTTGGAAACGGATTTAAGTAGTTTCTTGGAAACACAATTTACAAAGTTAACTACGGAAATGGAGGAATCTGAGCTAAAAGGTAGTAATTGGGCTTTGTTAGCAGTGGAAGGAGTACGATTGAAAATAAATAAGTATAATCCCTTGCGTGGCAGCACATATATTCCATTACCAGCAGCTATACAAGCAAGAAAAGCCTGCATTAATCCTCAAAACTTAAAGGATGAAAAGTGTTTTATGTATGCCATTTTAGCAAAACTGGTTAAAACGAAAGCTGAACTCGTTAGTAAATACAAGGACCTGGACAACAAGTATGATTTTTCTGTAATATCATTTCCTACATTACTAGCTGACATTCCCAAATTTGAAAAAGCCAACGATATATCCATTAATGTATTTGGATTGGAACAAAACAATAAACTGTTCCCTCTAAAGGTTGTGGATCAAGAGCTGCAAGACCATCGTGACCTCCTTCTGCTAAGTTCATCATCCGGCCAGAACCACTACGTCTTTATCAAAGATTTTGATAAACTAGTAAGACATCAGATTACCCGCCATGAACATAAGATATATACGTGTAAACGGTGTTTTACACACTTTGATAATCGATATGGTCAACAAGGAATGGAAAAATTGAAAGAACATAGAGCTTTGTGTGTCCAGCATGACATTGCTAGGGTTGAAATGCCTATTAAAAACTCCATTGTTAAATTTTTAAACGTGGAAAAAATGCTGAGAATACCTTACGTTATCTATGCTGATTTTGAAAGTATACTCTTACCTTATCAAACATGTCTACCCAATCCTGAAGCAAGTTATACAGTGCCATACAAGAGTCATGTTCCTATGAGCTTTGGTATATACGTTAAACTCTCACCTGCTGTGGAACACATAAAGACAAACCTTCCAAGCCGACCTCTTATTTATCGTGGACTTGACGCTGCAGAAAAGTTTATGGACTGTTTGATTTCAATAGCTAATGAAATCGATCGCCTTTACAGCTTAAATGTTCAGAAGGCTTTAACTGAGGATCAAGAAGTAGAGTTCCAATGTTCTGAAACCTGTTATTTGTGTCAAAAACCATTTACCCAACAGGACTGGAAATTTCGAGACCACTGCCATATTACAGGGGAATACCGTGGTAGTGCTCACAATAACTGTAATTTGAGGTGTAAAACACGTAACCCCGTTCCTGTGTTTCTACATAATATGAGTGGCTACGACGCAAATTTCATTGTAAAGCAATTGGGATGTACTACTGAGAGAGTGAATGTTATCGCTAACTCCAAAGAAAAGTACATTTCCTTTACCAAATATGTAGGAAATGTTAAGCTTAGATTTGTGGACACGTTTCGGTTAATGCCGAGTAGTTTGGAAAACTTAGTTTCCAACTTAACATCATACCCTGCAACAGACAACTACTTTGGAAAAGAAAATGCAATGCTCATGACTCGTAAAGGGGTATTTTGTTATGACTACATTGACTCTTGGGAAAAGTTAAGTGAAACGTGTTTACCTCCAAAAGAGGCATTCTTTAACAAATTAAGTCAAGAAGATGTTAGTCAAGAAGACTATGAACATGCCAAAAGTGCCTGGAATCAGTTCAACATTAAAACTCTAGGGGAATATAGTGACCTCTACCTAACTTCAGATGTACTCCTTCTTGCAGACAGCTTTGAAACGTTTAGAAACAAAACACTAGAAACACACCGAGTGGATGCTGCACACTTTTTTACTTCGCCTGGTTTAAGTTTCGAGGCAATGCTCCTTTACACAGGCATTGAACTGGAATTGCTACAGGATTACGATCAGATTCTTTTAATCGAGTCTGGAATACGTGGAGGCATATGCCAGGTGTCTCATCGGTATGCTGAAACTAACAATAAATACATGGAAACCTATGATTCTGAGAAACCATCGCAGTTTATTACCTATGATGATGCCAACAACCAATACGGGTGGGCTATGTGCCACTCCCTTCTTTATGGTGGATTTCAGTGGGTTTCTCCAGATACTGTTGATCTAGAAAAACTAAAGAAAGACGATCCTGTGGGATACATTCTAGACGTTGATGTTGATTACCCATCTGACCTTCATGATCTACACAACGATTTACCTTTCCTACCAGAGTGTACACAACCTAAGGATTCGTCTCTGAAAAAACTAATTCCTCATCTTGGAAATCGAAGGCGATATGTTGTTCACTACATGGCATTAAAACAGGCTTTAGATCATGGAATAAAATTGATAAAAATTCATCGTGTGTTAAAGTTTAAACAAAGACCTTGGTTAAAGGCATACGTTGATTTTAATAACAACCTTCGAAAACAAGCCAAAAATGATTTTGAGAAAAATCTGTACAAATTATTCAACAATGCCATTTTTGGAAAAACAATGGAAAATATCCGTAAAAGAATAGACATACGTCTTGTGACTGACAGAAAAAAGGCATAAAAGCTAATAGCTAAACCAACATTCATCGACAGAACAATTTATGGTCCTAACCTAGCAACTTTCCACATGGCTAAACGTAACATTGTATTCAATAAGCCTATATATATTGGAATGTGTATACTGGATATTTCAAAAACTCTCATGTATTCCCACCACTATGATGTCCTGCTACCCTATTATGGAATGAACAATCTTAAACTCATGTATATGGATACCGACTCGTTCATTTATTTGGTTAACACCCCAGATGTACATCAAGACAAGTTGGATTTCCTAGAACACCTGGACACATCAGATTATCCTACTAATCACATATGTTACTCTACATCAAACAAGAAAACGTTGGGGAAATTTAAAGACGAGGCTTGTGGACAAATTATAAAAGCATTTGTTGGACTTAGAGCTAAAATGTACGCTTTAGACATAAATGGTAAAGAAATCAAAAAGATTAAAGGTATTAACAGTGGTGTTGTCAAAAATTGTATAAGCTTTCAAGATTATAAGGATTGTGTCATGAAAAACAATGTAAAAAGAATACCCATGAACATTATCGCTTCTAAACAACATGACATATCATCTATAAGACTAAACAAAATTGCTTTGTGTCCTGGTGATGATAAAAGAGTGATTGATGCTGATGGTATAGGTACACATGCCTATGGTCATTACTCAATCATTAACCATGCTTAAAGAGTTAAGTTATGAATATCTAAATCTTCTGCCTGCAACTAGCAAATACATAAAACAATTTAGGAAATAAAACAATAACACTACAAAAATAAAAAATGGTATTCATAATAAAAAAATATATAAATAGAAAACAAAATAAAAAACAACTGTACAATTTATAACAAAAAAAGAATATATATAAAAATGTATTATGTGTAAATAATGTACATGTATTTAAAATAAAAAATATTGTATGGACACTGCTTGTACATTTTTAATTACTACCCACCTCTCTCCACTCCTAATGCAAAATGAACATGTAAAACACAAATTGGAAAATCCATGTTTCCATATTGACAAAATAGAAAAAACATTAAACTGAAATTTTAAAAACTGTAAATGGGAATTTGGTAAATTGACAAATAATGTATATCAACAAATTGGAAAATCCATGTTTCTATATCATGATATTGAAAAAACTTTAAATTGACATTTTAAAAACTGTACATGGAAATTGTGAAATTAATAAATGTGTAAACAACAAAATGCAAAATCCATGTTTCCATATTATGAAATTGAAAAACTTAAAACTGACATTTAAAAAAATGAAAATGGGAAATTGGAAAATTGGCAAATGTGTAAACAACGAAATGCAAAATCCATGTCTCCATATTATGAAATTGAAAAACATAAAACTGACATTAAAAAAAACTGAAAAAAATACCCGGTTGGGGTAGTTATCATGTTGTACAGTAGCCTATAAGACTGGCATAATGATAGTTGCATGTGCCCTTATATACTTTGTGTATGTGGATTTGCCTTTGGATTAGCTTAAGTTAGGTTTGGTGAGGTTAGGTATGTGACCTTGTAGTTTACTCTTTTCGGAAAATGTAAAATGTAAATCTAAAATCAAAAATCTCAAATTTAAAATGTAAAATCTAAAAAACTAAAATCTAAAATACAAAACAATCAAAAATGTAAAATGTAAAATCTAAAAAATGTAAAATGAAAAATCAAAAATCTAAAATGTTAAAATGTAAAATGTTAAAATGTAAAATCTGAAATCTTTAAATGAGGTTCCTGTGGAATAGGTTAGGTTAGGTTAGGTTATAACTTAGTTTATTATGTGTGCTCTCACATTTGCTCTCATATTTGCTCTGACTTTGAAGTTAGGTTAGGTTAGGTTATAACTTAATTTATTATGTGTGCTCTCATATTTGCTCTGACTTTGAAGTTAGGTTAGGTTAGGTTAGGTTAAGTTAGGTTAGGTTAGGTTAGGTGAAGTTGGGTTAGGCAGAATGGTTGAGGTATGAATCAAAAGCCATCTCCTGTCAGTTTTGCCTCACAAGACTGAGTGTACCCCGTTCCACTCCTGAGACCAGAAATTAAATTTCTTGGCAGAGTCTGGATTGGAACCTCAGGAATGACTGCCAAGAATGCTTGCCACTACACCAAGAAGTTGACAATATATAAGGCTTGTCTTGATTGTATACAATCAATCAGTAATTACCTAATAATAATAATAATAATAATAATAATAATAATAAATATTCCATTTATCAACTACACGGCCGACCTCTCCCTGTGACGTCATACACGGTCTCAGGGCATGGCGGCCATCTTGCCCATTAGCCACTGCGCCAGCTCTGACTGACCCCTCCATAAGAATAACATAGGGCTTATTGCGCGCGGCGGCCATCTTGCCCATTAGCCCCTGCGCCAGCTTCGGCCTATATATCCTACTTTTGTCATCCATCAACTTGATGCTGTAGGTAAAATTTTCTATGAGACCTGGTTTGTCATTGAATATGTCCTCATATTCTGAAATTACTTGATCAAACTGCTCCTTAATTTCTGGATTTATTTTACTTGTCATGCCAGTTCTATCTTCTATAGACCTTTCAATGCTGCATACTATCTCCTCCAATATATTCTCTCTAAAGAATGTCGTCTCCGATTCCTGGTTTTCCATGATCCCTTCCGGAAAGTACATGCGCCTACTCTGCATATCTATGATCAGGCCACTTTCACTTAAGAAATCCACTCCTAGGATCATGTCAAAATGTAGTTGACCCACTACTAGGAACATCTGTTCAAAACTTCTGGTTCCAATCCCAACATCTAAAAGTACCTGACTTTTACATTTCATACTTCTGTCTGGGATCACCCCTTGAATCTTGCTAACAACAGTTGGCAACATCGTAATTTCCCCTGATAATTTCAACTCATCCAGGCAACCTATGGATATCAAGCTCACCATAGCCCCCGTGTCTACAAGTGTCTTTATTTCTTTTCCCATGACTTCCACACTGATAACTGGCAATTCGTGTCTATTTCCTCGATATACTATGTCTTCCTCCTCGATTAAATCCTCGTCCTTGACCTGATACGTTTCCACAATGATGATCGATTCCCAATGATTAGCATCTTTCTCTAGAGTTAATTTGACTTTTTTTTCCTTCGCCACTCGTGCTTGCTCGATTGACATCTCTGACTGTCTCTTCGAGTGGTGCACTAGGCTGTCTATTTTCTTGCCTCGACCTCTCATATCCACGATTATCTCGTCCTTCATTAGGATCGTTTCTTCGGCCATCCTGCCTGTCGTTCCGATTATACTGTTGACCTTGATTCCAGTTATTTCTACCACGATATCTATTGTTGTATCGATTCCTTTCTTGATATCTGGAATTCTGGTTATAATTTCTGTATCGGCTGTCTTTTGCTTCCTGATCGTATGGCCTCTCATATGGTCCTCTATATCGATCATTTCCTCGAACGTTACGGATGTTTCCTCGATTTCCTTCGTTCCTTCTGTTTTCCCAGGAATCTCTTCTGTCCGTTTGAGCTGCGTTATCAACACTACCGCATTCACCTCTTGCGTATTCCGATTGTCGTTTCTTGCATTTCTAGGCGTAACTTGAGCGCTTGTATAGTCTAATCGCCGTAAAATGTCGTCATAGTGCTCAAGTGTGTTTGCTCCCGACGCTATTAGTGATCGCTGTACCTCAATCGGTAACTGTCTCGCTATAGCTTGCAAAAGCTCTTCTTCTGGCAATGGAGGAATCAGAAACTGTAATTTAGCCAACTGTAACGTAAAATAATTGGCATAATGCGTCGGATGTGACGTAGAATAACGCTTCGAGTACATTTCTGCTCTTACGTTCAGTTGATCCTCTGCACTCCAAAATCTCCTTAAGAATGCCATTGCAAATTGCTCCATATTCGCAAAATTGCTTCTGAATGCTCTAAACCAAGTTAACGCAGACCCGTCTAAGGCGCGTTCGACTATCCTTAGCTCTCTTTCCTTGGCTACTCTATGTTCCGCCATGTAGTCTCGAATATCTCGCAGAAATTCGACTGGTGTGACTCCTGTATTTCCAGAAAACTTCCTAGGCTTGTAATCCAGATTTCTGATAATGGTAACTGGACCTGAGTATCGTTCACTTGTACCCAACGTACTCCTATTTGAATTCGCATTTTCCTGAGGGGTTGAACTTGCCCTTTCGAATGTCACATTCGGTTGCGTTTGACGGTCTTCTCCCATGCTAACTTCTTGATTACTCATACTGCTGCCTATCGCTGTCTGATTTATCGATGTTTCCCCTGATGTAATATTTTGACTGGTGAAACTATTAATCATAGATTCTAGTTTAGTAATCCTATCTTCTGCCAATTTCTCTACGGTCTTGACCTGAGTCTTCAACTCGTCTAACGACGTAACATTCTGCGTTTTGTTACTCTCGTCTAAATCGTTTTTCAACTTGTCTATCTTGTCTTCGCACGTATTCTTTACTGACGCGACTTGTTCCTTTAACAGATCAACATCTGTCCTAAATAGAGTTGAATCTATCTTCATCGCTTCCTTGTTCTCCGTAAACCTCGCTTCTAAGTTCCCCATACCTGCGATTAATTTTTCATCTAATCCTGCACGTTTTTCTTTTGCTTCGGCATCGACCTCACTATACCGTTCTTCCACGATTGCACCGACTCTATTTTTGAATAAAGCTAAGTTTTCATTAACCTTTTGCTCTATATCATCATCCATTTTCCTAATATATTCCTGCAATTGATTCTCTAATGATTTTAAATTAGAATTAACCTCTCCTAAGAATTCCTCTTTAATGGTCCCAATTACTGACTTTAAATCTTTAATCTCATTACCGAGATTCATCTCTAGACCATTGATTTTAGTTTCGAAAGATACTTCGGTAGACCACTCTTGAATTTTGCCTACATCTGCCACTAAACCCTCGATGTCGAATCTCAACTTCGATACATCCGATTTAATGTCTTTCTGTATGGACATAACGTCTGTTCTTAAAGTAAGAATGTTTTCTTCTCCTCTACTTTCTAATTCAATAATATTCTTTCTTAATATTTGAACATTTTCCTCTCCTTTCATATTTACTGCAATTATATCTAATTGTAAAGTCTGAAGCATCTCATTATTCTTTAAAGTTAATCTATTCTCTAACCTAGTTAACTTGTTTTCTAACTCTGTGTTAGTTTCTTCACTACGAGCTTGTAATTTCTCTTCCAATGATTTAAAATTATCCTCACTATTTGATTGTAATCTTTCTTCTAATGACTTAAAACTATCTTTCAAGTTAGCTTCACTAGCTTTCAAATGACTTTCAGTACTAGTCTGTAATCTAGTTTCTAATGACATCAACTCATCTTTACTATTTGACTGTAATAATTTTAAAATTTCTTCATTACTAGTCTGTAATCTAGTCTCTAATGACTTTAAATTATCTTCACTAGTTGACTGTAATATTTTTATATTAGCTTCGTTGCTAATCTGTAATGATTTCAACTCGTCCCTACTACTGGACTGTAATCTGGTCTCTAATGACTTTAAACTGTCGTTCAGATTGCCTTCGTTACTAGCCTGTAATGCTTGCACATTTTCTTTACATCTAGCTTCTAACCTAGCTTCTGAACTATTTATCTGTTCTTTAACTTCTGTTTCCATCTTAGAAATAGTTTCTGCAATACCAGACATACCACTCTGTAACTCTCCTAACACCTTAGCTAAATCTTCCGGCAACATAATTATATTTTCAATAGACGTTTTATTCAGAGACGTTAGACAACAACACATCACAATGTCTCAATTCCTGCATTCACTTGGGTATAGGAAAAATATGACTTATAACTAACATGATATAATACTAATACGATTAACATGAACACTGGAATGGGCACACAAGTATATTGTCTGACTAAGATTAATAAATTTTGTAACACAATTAAATGAACTTGAGATCAATCTCTCAGTAATCTAAATATGATGTGATTCCATAGAATAAACAAAATCGAAGCCCCACAGGTGGGTAAAGCCAATTCTCCCTCTCTCTCTGTACCCTTTCGACCTGGGGATGCCTCTTGTCAAATAAGGAATGTGTCGGAAATTCAGCTGAGTTATCGAAAAAGCAGTGGGTAACACGAGACAAAGTATCTCTAGGGTCGTTACGGGCTTAAGTTTAATAAAAAAAAATGCAAATATAAATGGGCGCCATCAACCGAATTCCTAGCGAACCACTTCCTTTCCGGTTAAGCCTTAATCAAGACAAGGAAAGAAAAAGGAAAATCACACCATCATCAGATCACAACTAAGATAAAAACAAATTTATTTCACTTTGATAGACAGACATTTTAAATAATCATCCTACCTGAGAGTATGGTCGAATGTCAACGTTAAATTGTCATTGTCCAAAAATCGAACCATCTCTTTTCTAATCAAAAATATTTCATCCACATAGAACAAGAAAAATCTCTAAAGTTCTCTTGGGTTCTCAGGATCACTGTAGCACTATGTCATTCGTCACTGACATTTGTGAAACCTGAGACCTAATTTCTCTTTAATTTTACATCATAAATGTGGATTTCAAAAAGTTGTTAATCTGTCTAATCATACACATATTAATCACATATTTTAAACATCACGTAATTTATGGCTTGCATGGCATAATTTAAATGTTGAACATGTTAGTACAAATGCTCCTAAACATCAAATAATTAATTTACACTATTTACATTGTCACTAATAATTACTTGTTTGTGAATTACAGAAAATTCACTGCTCATTGGTCATCATTATCATCATCATCAAAGTTAAATATTTCTCACATTAATTCTCATCTCAAAATTCAACATATTCCTGTCAGAATCATTAACTCATCACCATTAAATCATTGAAATCCTCAACTCAAGTTGCAATTTCTTCAAATTATATCTCAATTAAATTTATTTAATTCCATATAAATTCATTAATCATCAGCTTCTTTAGTTAATTATCACCTTCTAATTCAGTTATTCATCATCTATCCAATCATTTATTAATTTACTTAAATCAGTTTAATTATTCAATCTTTAATTCATCCACTTATTTAATTCATTGATCTATTCCAAAATTTAATTTATCCATTTATTTAAATTTCATTCTTCTGGTTATTTAGATTTTTATTATTTCCTCTCGTCATTCTGATTTTTATTTCATTAGGTCAGATCATTAATATGCTTAAATTTCAGATTATTATTTCATTAATTCTTATTCTCAGAAAATCTCGTATTATCAACTTTATTTATTTGTTTAATTTCCTAACAAATTGTTTAATATGGGTTATAGAACGTTGTATTACAGTTTTATCACTTCCAAGTTATATTTCGTATTTAATTTTCATGCCAAAAAATATTATTGCCTTCACGACATCACGTTGGATCTGGCTATCCACAACTACATTATATATCTTCAATTCTTCAAATATCACATTTGAATACAACAATTATTCCACAAAACTCCATAAATATTCAGCATACAGCCTGAATCTCAACAATTACGCTAGACTGGGTTCGACAACCTCATGTCTGCTTCAAAATACATTAGCAACATTGCAACTATCACTTGGCAACTTCCACAAAATGCCTATCACAAACTTCATTTAACCATGTTGCATGATCTACAAAAAATATATAACTGGCTTCAAATTATCAACGCACACAATCTCCAATAACTGTAGTTAATCTGATCACATCTAGACAACTTCTTAAACAATTGGAAAAAATAATACCTTAGTAATTCAAGATCTGCTTTCAAATAGCATAAATTCTCTTACAATTCTCATAATTCACATCACAGAAAAACACCAATGTGCTATAATCTCTCATATCAAAATCTTCAATACTGATCTGCCTTAAGATAAATCTGACCATTAATGATTCATCTTACAAGATTCAATTACTTTAAATCCTTTTCAAAGGTATCAAACACAATTATAAAAATCATCAAAAGCATCAGTTGTATCAGCTGTTAAACTGAAATTACTCTCAAAAGAGTATAGCAACAAAATATTGGATTGGCAAACAAGAATTACAAAACGTAATCCTGCTGACATTTATCTGTACTTTATTTAACAAAATTTCGACTGATATATGACTAGTAGTTCCTTGTTTGATTCACTTACAATCTCATGTACACTCGGATGATAAAAATGAGTCCCTCAATGGCAAGTAAGATGAGTAACCACCGTAAAATCGTATAAATACGAAAGACCTCGCCCCGTCGACTAACATGATAGTGCCCTGCACAATGGGTAAGATGATTAACCACCATACAATCGTATAAATACGAAAGACCCCATCTCGAAGACTGAATCAGTGAATGTACCAGATAGGAATCAACAAGTCTCTAGTTGTCATATAAAAGCGATATTCATTCACTAAAGTGAATAACATCTTAATATCTCCAAACAATCCAATGGAAAAAATCCCTACTGATGAATAATACACACTCGCTAGTATGCAATGAACTGACGAAGGAATTTAGATAATCAATTGCAGATCACGAGTTCGAAATACTCGTCACAAAAAAAACTATTCATGAAAACTATCCTTGCTGGAAAAATGTCTAAAAGACCAAACATCTGCTTAATAAAGCCAACCAATGGTGAGAATTTCGTATAATGATGCCTGCCATATCATATGGTCACGCCATATTCTAGCAAAAATTCGAAGCATATAAAGTCAAAGCCATGTCTAAATAATTGTATCACTCCTATTAGAAAAATATACATGTGTGCCCAGTATTCATGAAAATAATCGTATCAGGAAGTTATAACTCTTACAGTACCTTCTCATAATCAGCTGTTATTAAATTTCAAAGATCGTCGATTTTCCTTATGTAATGAATTTCTCGAAAGATCGGCGTGAATATCATTCCATCCATGCAATGACGATTGCCTTCAAAATCCCAAGTGAATCAGCTGGTGGACCTCCTCCTCGTCAGGAATCGAATCCATCGCTCTGTGGTGCCATCGCGTCTGTCTGCGTTTACTCCGACTTGATGAACTTCTGGTTATCCATAGCGGATATTGCCCAAATCCTCACGAAAAAGTTCATAGAAACAGCGGACCCCCTATTCCTCTTCTACGTTACGCCACTGTTCTATACAATGTTCAGTTTGAGTGTTGAAAGTTCAATCTCCAATAACTGCTAAGTCTCACTTTCATAAAATAAAATTTTATATGAGAGTGTCTAAGTTTATGAAACACCCTGTAGCTGTGTTCATACTCGGTAATTTATAACACTGCATAAGAAATAAATGCATTAATGCACGTGCTAATGTTCAGAAGTGCATATGCTTACAACATTCCGTTTGCTTAAAATTGTTAATGTTACTTGGAATGTGTTATGAAATGCATAGTCGTAATGTCATTAAGAAAAACTATGTTCATTTGAAGTTCACAGTTGCAGTATCTCGTAACTATCTGCTTTTATAAATCAAGTGCTGAATAAACGTTCCAACTCAATGTAGTAATGAAGTTCAGCTTCTGTCATAATGCTTGCGTATATAATGGGAAATAACCCGCTCGGTTTTACTGCAATGCTATAATCATCTCCACCTAAAGCTGGCCTCGCCATGTCGCTCTACTATGCTGTTCTGCGTTGAAATACAGCTTGGAATAAAGTTCTCCAACTACTCGCAATGCTGTTCTACAACCCCGGCCTTCTATGCTTGTTTACTGCGGATGTCCGCACGGCTCACTGACCTACTTGTCGTTCGCTGCTCGGTGAAGTTGAAACTGTCGCTTTCACTTTCCGTGACAGTTTCTGTTCGCTGCGCGACCTGTACCATGCGCCTGGCGTGTGCTACTGAGCTCGACGTCTGACCTCGACTGCGTTGCTCGTTGTACTGGACTACTCTTGCTAACAGATCTCGATTGCTTGGCTCACAGAGCTCGACTGACTGTCTCTGGACTGCCTTGACCCTTACCTGCCTGGCGCAGTCATGTGACGTTCTCCCCACCACCGTGCTCTTGCGTAACAACTATAATCTCGAACCCCCATCATCTCGGCTATGAAGTTATAAAATAACTTAAGGGTTATCTGACTTCCTTTAAATTATTACCACATATAATGCTTGTTATATCTCCTCTTCTAAGATGTTTAAATACCATGTTCCATATAGATCTTAATAAAGCTTCATAATTTCATCCATAATTCCATCCGCTTACAGATGTCAGTGCCTTCTTGATCCTAGACCTACTACGTCATCCTGACATTCCTCTTGACTCGATCTGAGCGCTATCTTTTCTTAACTCTTCCCAAAACCTCAACTACGGCTTAATGTCTGCTGGCGTAGCCGATAGCCTCAACTAGATATCGGGTACAGTGTGTGTATATTTTGTCTGATAACCTGTGTTATTGTGATATGGTGTGTGTTTGTATTTGTAATTCAGATGATTATTGAGAAGGAGGCGGCCGTGGCTAAAGGTTAGGAGCCATTTCGGCATATTTCTGGGAAAGAAGTGGGAAACCAAGGAAAACCACTTCTAAAACGGCGTAGTTAGGAATCGGACCCAGCTCTTCTCAGTTTTGCTTTACGAGGCTGAGTGTATCCCGTCCCAGACCTCAGACCAGAATTACATTTATTATCATAGGCGGGAATCGAACCCGGACCTCTTTAGCGACAGCCAAGTATGCTAGGCGCTACACCAGGTGCTGCACCGTCAGTAACATGAAATTTAGCGTAGCATTATTAGCCTACTTTCCACTGTGTAACAATGTGCAAAATGTAGACTTATGAGATCAATCCGGGAAAATGTGTGTCTGTCTGTATATATAGATAATACTTCAGGTTAATTTTCAGGACTCTACACGTGACAGTGTTATTAACATGATTCTACGCGTTGATTCTTGTCAGAAAACTGATTTTAAAAACGTACTCATTCAATAGGTGTTCCCAAACGTTGTTCAAAATTACAGAGATCATATATGGTTGAGGGAACGAGCTATTTTGGCTGTCAAAAACATAGATGTACTAGGTATATGAATTAAATTTCAAAATTCAAAATGAAATTGCCGGTGATTTGAGGACATACAAATCAGTTGATTCCGCTACCAACCAAGATGATGTCAACTATCCACCCGAATGTTTTAACTCGCTGTATTTGACAGGATTGCCGCCTCACAATCTTCAATTAAAGGTGGGATTGGTGGCCAGAATGTTGCGAAATATCAACCAACCGCGTCTTTGTAATGACACACGGCTAGCAATGAAAAAAATTAATGAACAACATGATTGAAGCAACCATTCTAAAGGGAAATTACCAAGAATAGGACGCTTTGATACCACACATCCCAATGATTCCCACTGAAACACCATTTGAATGTAAACGTCTGCAGTTTCCAGTGCGGCTTGCTTTCGTTATGACCATAAATAAATCCCAGGATTAGTCATTGAGTGTTTGCGGTATTTATCTTGCAAACCCATGTTTCTCGCATGGCCAATTGTAAGTTGCCTGTTCCCGTGTTGGAAAACCATCAACTTTGTTTGTTTACGCGCCAAGTAATCAATCAAAAGATATCGTTCACCATAAAGCATTATAATGAAAATATCATTTAACAAAATAATTTTCATTTTAACTTATCAGTATTATTACACCGTAGCGTAGCGGTCAGCATGGTCAGCTGCCGCCCCGGAGGTCCTGGGTTCGATTCCTGGCTCTGCCACGAAATTTGAAACGTGGTGCGAGGACTGGAACGGGGTCTACTCAGCCTCGGGTGGCCCAAATGAGTAGAGGGGGTTCGATTGCCCCTCAGCCATCCTCGAAGTGGATTTCCGTGGTTTCCCACTTCGCCTTCGGACAAATGCCGGGATGGTACCTTCTTCAAGGCCATGGCCGCCTCCTTCCCCCTTCCTTGTCTATCCATCCTAACCATCCCTTACCTTCCCTCAACCTTTCCTCATGAGGCCACTGTTCGCTTTGCAGGCGATGCCGCCTGGGCGAGGTGCCAATCCCACCTCACCAGTTGTATCCCTTTCGATTCGATGTTCCCAGCTCTAGGACACTGCCCGTAGAGGCGGTAGTGGTGAGTTCCCTCGCTGAGTCCGTGGGTTCCACCAACCTGGAGGGTAAAAAAAAAAGTATTATTACACGTGCAAGACGTATTTCATTGTGGCAGTAAATTATTAGCCACACCCAAGAATTGTGATCATGTGAGGAACACACTTACGCCAGTGAAAAAAACAGTATTTTTTGACGGGGCTTTATCTTCCTAGTGTTGATTGAAATCAGTGTTTTCTAGGATAATTACTTTTTCCCAAAGAAAGAAGATTATGATTTCGCACATTAGGTCTATCTACAAGGCAACAACTTATCAAATTGCTCGATTTGCAACGGGGGATAATTAGGCCTATGGCTCAGTGAGAGATTTGATGACCAGCCAAACAGTTTCCATCTACTCAACAGTCAGTCAGGGTTATTTCTGGGTAATGATATGCTGATAAAAATTCTCGAGCATTTCCTTAGTTACTATGAAGATATTAATATTGTAGCTAACGGTGGCACTTTTTGAGGATCCAACAGCCTTCGGGCTGACTACCTAACAGACTGAAAACACATAGATTCTTAATTACGTTTGGTAGCAGTAGAATATTAACTCATTCCATGTTGATGATGTAGTGATTTGCATTACTCTGATTTTTGCGTGCAGTACAGACTGAATTGGAGTTCAATACACTGTCATTTATTTTGACAGAACGACGTCTGTCGGGTCATCTAGTTATACATATAGACTAATACTATAATGACACCGGCCGAGAGTGGTAACGTGCTAGCTAGTGCTTCACTGCCATCGGGGGGGGGGAGTGGATTGGAAGCACACATAGGTCGTCCTGAAAATGGCTTCTCTGGTTTCCCATTTTTACCACCAGGCAAATATTGGGACGTTTCCTTTCAATTGGGGCATGGTGGTGCAGTGGTCAAGCTGCTTGCCACTCACCAATGCAGACAGGGTTCGATTCCCGGACAATGCATGTGAGATTTTCGAAGTGATATATCACGTCCTGTGGTTCGGATTCCAAGTAAAATGAAGGTCCCGTGGCTCATGATTGTGAGATTAACGGTCACGTAAAACTACAAGCTTCCTTCCTTCCTTCCTTCCTTCCTTCCTGCCTTCCTTCCTTTCCTTCCTTAATTTCCTTCCTTCCTGTCATCCATCCTGCCTTCCTTCCTTTCCTTCCTTCCTTCCTTCCTTCCTTCCTTCCTGCCTTCCTTCCTTTCCTTCCTTCCTTTCCTTCCTTCCTTCCTGCCTTCCTTCATCCCTTCCTTCCCTTCCTTCCTGCATTCCTTCCTTTCCTTCCGTCCTTTCCTTCCTTCCATTCCTTCCTTCCTGCCTTCCTTTCCTTCCTTCCTTACCTTCCTTCCTTTCCTTTCCTTCCTTCATTTCCTTCCTTCCTGCCTTCCTTCCTTTCCCTTCCTGCCTTCCTTCCTTTCCTTCCTTCCTGCCTTCCTTCCTTTCCTTCCTTCCTTTCCTTCCTTCCTTCCTTTCCTTCCTTCCTGCCTTCCCGCCTTCCTTCCTGCCTTCCTTCCTTTCATTCCTTCCTTCCTTCCTGCCTTCCTTCCTTTCATTCCTTCCTTTCCTTCCTTCCTTCCTTTAATTCCTTCCTTTCCTTCCTTCCTTTACTTCCTTCCTGCCTTCCTTTCCTTCTTTCCTTTCCTTCCTTCCTTTTCTTTCCTTCCTTCCTGCCTTTTTTCCTTTCCTTCCATCCTTCCTTCCTTTCCTTTCCTTCCTTCCTGCCTTCCTTCCTTCCTTCCTTCCTTTCCTTCCTTCCTTCCTTCCTTCTTTCCTTTCCTTCCTTCCTGCCTTCCTTCCTTCTTTTCCTTCCTTTCCTTCCTTTCCTTCCTCCCTTTCCTTCCTTCCTGCCTTCCTACCTTCCTTTCCTTCCTTCCTTTCCTTCCTTCCTACCTTCCTTCCTTCACTTTCCTTCCTGCCTTCCTTCCTTTACTTCCTACATTCCTTCCTTCCTTCCTTCCTTTCCTTCCTTCCTTTCCTTCCTACATTCCTTCCTTCCTTTCCTTCCTTCCTGCCTTCCTGCCTTCCTTCCTTTCCTTCCTTCCTTCCTTCCTTCCTTTCCTTCCTTCCTTCCTGCCTTCCTTCCTTCCTTTCCTTCCTTCCTTCCTTCCTTCCTGCCTTCCTTCCTTCCTACCTGCCTTCCTGCCATCCTTCCTGCCTTCCTTCCTTCCTTCCTTCCTGCCTTCCTTCCTTCCTGCCTTCCTTCCTGCCTTCCTTCCTTCCTTTCCTTCCTTCCTTTCCTTCCTTCCTTTCCTTCCTTCCTGCCTTCCTTCATTCCTTCCTTCCTTTCCTTCCTTCCTTCCTTCCTTCCTTTCCTTCCTTCCTTCCTTTCCTTCCTTTCCTTCCTCCCTTTCCTTCTTTCCTGCCTTCCTTCCTTCCTTTCCTTCCATCCTTCCTTCCTTTCCTTCCTTCCTGCCTTCCTTCCTTTCCTTCCATCCTGCCTTCCTTCCTTTCCTACCTTCCGTTCCTTCCTTCATTCCTTCCTTCCTTTCCTTCCTTCCTTCCTGCCTTCCTTCCTTCCTTTCCTTCCTTTCCTTCCTTCCTGCCTTCCTTCCTTTCCTTCCTTCCTTCTTTCCTTTCCTTCCTTCATTCCTTCCTTTCCTTCCTTCCTGCCTTCCTTCCTTTCCTTTCATTCCTTCCTTCCTTTCCTTCCTTCCTTCCTTCCTTCCTTTCTTCCTTTCCTTCCTTTTCTTCCATCCTTCCTGCCTTCCTTCCTTTCCTTCCTTCCTTCCTGCCTTCCTTTCCTTTCTTCCTGCCTTCCTTCCGTTCGTTCCTTCTTTCCTTTCTTTCCTTCCTTTCCTTCCTTCCTGCCTTCCTTTCTTTCCTTCATTCCTTCCTGCCTTCCTTCCTTTCCTTCCTTCCTTTCCTTCCATTCTTCCTTCCTTTCCTTCCTTCCTGCCTTCCTTCCTTTCCTTCCTTCCTGCCTTCCTTCCTTTCCTTCCTTCCTTCCTTCCTTCTTGCCTTCCTTCCTTCCTTCCTGCCTTCCTTTCCTTCCTTCCTGCCTTCCTTCCTTCCTGCCTTCCATCCTTTCCTTCCTTCCTTTCCTTCCTTCCTTTCCTTCCTTCCTTACCTTCATCCCTTCCTTCCTTCCATCTTTCCTTCCTTCCTTCCTTTCTTTCCTTAATTCCATCCTTCCTTCCTTTCCTCCCTTCCTGCCTTCCTTCCTTCCTTCCTTTCCTTCCTTCCTTCCTTTCCTCCATTCCTTCCTTCCTTCTTTCCTTTCCTTCCTTCATTCCTTCCTTCCTTCCTTCTTTCCTTTCCTTTCCTTCCTTCATTCCTTCCTTCCTTCCTTCTTTCCTTTCCTTCCTCCATTCCTGCCTTCCTTCCTTCCTGCCTTCCTTCCTGCCTTCCTTCCTTCCTTTCCTTCCTTCCTTTCCTTCCTTCCTTTCCTTCCTTCCTGCCTTCCTTCATTCCTTCCTTCCTTTCCTTCCTTCCTTCCTTCCTTCCTTTCCTTCCTTCCTTCCTTTCCTTCCTTTCCTTCCTCCCTTTCCTTCTTTCCTGCCTTCCTTCCTTCCTTTCCTTCCATCCTTCCTTCCTTTCCTTCCTTCCTGCCTTCCTTCCTTTCCTTCCATCCTGCCTTCCTTCCTTTCCTACCTTCCGTTCCTTCCTTCATTCCTTCCTTCCTTTCCTTCCTTCCTTCCTGCCTTCCTTCCTTCCTTTCCTTCCTTTCCTTCCTTCCTGCCTTCCTTCCTTTCCTTCCTTCCTTCTTTCCTTTCCTTCCTTCATTCCTTCCTTTCCTTCCTTCCTGCCTTCCTTCCTTTCCTTTCATTCCTTCCTTCCTTTCCTTCCTTCCTTCCTTCCTTCCTTTCTTCCTTTCCTTCCTTTTCTTCCATCCTTCCTGCCTTCCTTCCTTTCCTTCCTTCCTTCCTGCCTTCCTTTCCTTTCTTCCTGCCTTCCTTCCGTTCGTTCCTTCTTTCCTTTCTTTCCTTCCTTTCCTTCCTTCCTGCCTTCCTTTCTTTCCTTCATTCCTTCCTGCCTTCCTTCCTTTCCTTCCTTCCTTTCCTTCCATTCTTCCTTCCTTTCCTTCCTTCCTGCCTTCCTTCCTTTCCTTCCTTCCTGCCTTCCTTCCTTTCCTTCCTTCCTTCCTTCTTGCCTTCCTTCCTTCCTTCCTGCCTTCCTTTCCTTCCTTCCTGCCTTCCTTCCTTCCTGCCTTCCATCCTTTCCTTCCTTCCTTTCCTTCCTTCCTTTCCTTCCTTCCTTACCTTCATCCCTTCCTTCCTTCCATCTTTCCTTCCTTCCTTCCTTTCTTTCCTTAATTCCATCCTTCCTTCCTTTCCTCCCTTCCTGCCTTCCTTCCTTCCTTCCTTTCCTTCCTTCCTTCCTTTCCTCCATTCCTTCCTTCCTTCTTTCCTTTCCTTCCTTCATTCCTTCCTTCCTTCCTTCTTTCCTTTCCTTTCCTTCCTTCATTCCTTCCTTCCTTCCTTCTTTCCTTTCCTTCCTCCATTCCTTCCTTCCTTCTTTCCTTTCCTTCCTTCTTCCCTTCCTTCCTTTCCTTCCTTCCTTTCCTTCCTTCCTTCCTTTCCTTCCTTCCTGCCTTCCTTCCTTTCCTTCCTTCCTTCTTTCCTTGCTTCCTTCCTTCCTTTCCTTCCTTCCTTCCTTCCTGCCTTCCTGCCTTCCTTCCTTCCTTTCCTTCCTTCCTTCCTGCCTTTCTTCCTTTCCTTCCTGCTTTCCTTCCTTTCCTTCCTTCCTTCCTGCCTTCCTTCATCCCTTCCTTCCTTCCTTGTTTTCTTTCCTTCCTTCCTGCCTTCCTTCCTTACCTTCATCCCTTCCTTCCTTCCATCTTTCCTTCCTTCCTTCTTTCCTTTCTTTCCATAATTCCTTCCTTCCTTTCCTTCCCTCCTGCCTTCCTTCATTCCTTTCCTTCCTTCCTTTCCTCCATTCCTTCCTTCCTTCTTTCCTTTCCTTCCTTCATTCCTTACTTCCTTCCTTCTTTCCTTTCCTTTCCTTTCCTTCCTTCCTTCTTTCCTTTCCTTCCTCCATTCCTTCCTTCCTTCTTTCCTTTCCTTCCTTCCTTTCCTTCCTTCCTTTCCTTCCTTCCTTCCTTTCCTTCCTTCCTGCCTTCCTTCCTTTCCTTCCTTCCTTCTTTCCTTGCTTCCTTCCTTCCTTTCCTTCCTTCCTGCCTTCCTGCCTTCCTTCCTTCCTTCCTGCCTTCCTTCCTGCCTTCCTTCCTTTCCTTCCTTCCTTCCTGCCTTCCTTCCTTTCCTTCCTGCTTTCCTTCCTTTCCTTCCTTCCTTCCTGCCTTCCTTCATCCCTTCCTTCCTTCCTTGTTTTCTTTCCTTCCTTCCTGCCTTCCTTCCTTACCTTCATCCCTTCCTTCCTTCCTTCCATCTTTCCTTCCTTCCTTCCTTCTTTCCTTTCTTTCCATAATTCCTTCCTTCCTTCCTTCCTTTCCTTCCCTCCTGCCTTCCTTCATTCCTTTCCTTCCTTCCTTTCCTCCATTCCTTCCTTCCTTCCTTCTTTCCTTTCCTTCCTTCATTCCTTACTTCCTTCCGTCTTTCCTTTCCTTTCCTTCCTTCCTTCCTTCCTTCCTTCTTTCCTTTCCTTCCTCCATTCCTTCCTTCCTTCTTTCATTTCCTTCCTTCATTCTTTCCTTCCTTTCCTTCCTTCCTTTCCTTCCTTCCTTCCTTTCCTTCCTTCCTGCCTTCCTTCCTTTCCTTCCTTCCTTCCTTCCTTCTTTCCTTGCTTCCTTCCTTCCTTTCCTTCCTTCCTTCCTTCCTTCCTGCCTTCCTTCCTGCCTTCCTTCCTTTCCTTCCTTCCTTCCTTCCTTCCTGCCTTCCTTCCTTTCCTTCCTTCCTTTCCATCCTTCCTTCCTGCCTTCCTTCATCCCTTCCTTCCTTGTTTCCTTTCCTTCCTTCCTTCCTTCCTTTCCTTCTTTCCTTCCTTTCTTTCCTTCCTTCCTGCCTTCCCTTCTTTCCTTCGTTTCCTTCCTTTCCTTCCTTCCTTTCCTTCCTTCCTTCCTTCCCTTCCTTCCTTCCTGCCTTCCTTTCCTTCCTTCCTCCTTTCCTTCCTTTCCTTCCTTCCTGCCTTCCTTCCTTTCCTTCCTTCCTGCCTTTCTTCCTTTCCTTCCTTCCTTTCATTCCTTCCTGCCTTCCTTCCTTTCCTTCATCACTTCCTTCCTTCCTTCTTTCCTTTCCTTCCTTCCTTCCTTCCTTCATTCCATCCTTCCTTCCTTCTTTCCTTTCTTTCCTTAATTCCTTCCTTCCTTCCTTTCCTTTCTTCCTGCCTTCCTTCCTTCATTTCCTTCCTTCCTTTCCTTCATTCCTTCCTTCCTTCCTTCCTTCCTTCTTTCCTTTCCTTCCTTCATTCCTTCCTTCTTTCCTTCTTTCCTTTCCTTCCTTCATTCCTTCCTTCCTTCTTTCCTTTCCTTCCTTCATACCTTCCTTCCTTCCTTCTTTCCTTTCCTTCCTTCATTCCTTCCTTCCTTTCCTTCCTTCCTTCCTTTCTTTCCTTCCTTCCTTTCCTTCCTTCCTGCCTTCCTTCCTTTCCTTCCTTCCTTCTTTCCTTGCTTCCTTCCTACCTTTCCTTCCTTCCTTCCTTCCTGCCTTCCTGCCTTCCTTCCTTCCTTCCTGCCTTCCTTCCTTCCTTCCTGCCTTCCTTCCTTCCTGCCTTCCTTCCTTTCCTTCCTTCCATCCTTCCTGCCTTCCTTCCTTTCCTTCCTTCCTTCCTGCCTTCCTTTCCTTCTTTCCTTCCTTCTTGTCTGGCTGCGTGGCTCAGGGGTAACGTTCTCGCTTGCTGAGCCCAAGGTTGCAGGTTCGAAACCTGGCGCAGTCAGCTGGCATTTGAGGGTGCGCAAATGCGAGGGAGCCGTGTCAGTAGATTTACTGGCACGTTAAAGACCCCCTTCGGGGCAAAATTCCGGCACCCCGGCGTCTCTAAAAGCCAGTGTAGTTAAAAGGGACGTAAAACCAATAACATTATTATTTCCTTCCTTCTTTCCTTTCCTTCCTTCATTCCTTCCTTTCTTTCCTTCCTGCCTTCCTTCCTTCCTTTCCTTCATTTCTGCCTTCCATCCTTTCCTTCCTTCCTTCCTTCCTTCCTTCCTTTCCTTCCTTCCTTCCTTCCTTTCATTCCTTCCTTCCTTCCTTCCTTGCTTCCTTCCTTCCTTCATTCCTTGCTTCTTTTTTTCCCCTTTCAACAGGACCACGGCCGACTTCCTTCCAAAATCCCTTCCCTGACCCTTCCTTAATTACACCCAAGTTAGCGGTCACCTGGGCGATCGGTCCGTCAACATGCCTCGTTGTATCTGCTAACAAAGTGAGTTCAGCTCCCAGTCACCGTCCTTGCGACGGTACAGTTTTACCTAGCAGAGTCCTTGGATAGAGCCAAGCTGGTAGGGTAAACAAATTTCAAAAAAAAAGTAAAAAAAATAGACCAACTTGAAAGGAATTTAGCGGTGGACAATCCCGGAATTTGACTGGTGGTGAAAATGTGAAACCACTGTAAACATTTTCTGGACGAATGCGGTGGGATTCGAACCTACGCTCTCCCGATGCTAGTGTGGCATAAGCTGGCATGTTAGCACTCTCCGTCACCGTGGCCAGTGTTACTATTATCATTATTATTATTATCTCTTTATTTACTCAACTTACAGTCGGTACCATGACTCATATCGGTACATTACGTACAAGAAAATGAGTCAAGTAACACTTAAGCCTATTGCATACATTTTCGAATAGCATAGATGTTTGACAGTTAATTTTGTCTTCTCTTCTAATCTTCCACGTCTCGTTTTCACAAGAGGGTCCAAAGAAAAATCCTAATGTGTATTCAAAAACCCTCTAACGATGCTGCAGGTTTTCAGAATTGCAGCCTTTTGTGCAATAGTATGGGTGAATATGGGAAGATTTAGTGTAGCTAGATTTACTGAAAAGGATTTAGGTGTCAGGCCAGTGGGAGAAAGGAGGAAAGGAAGAATCGTCACATTTTTAGCCTACTTTCGATTTTTGCAAAAAATGAAAGTAGAATTATGAGATCAACACAGGGCGAAAAAAGTGTGTCTGTCTGTGTGTGTGTATGTGTGTGTGTGAGTCTGTGTGTGTGTGTGTCTGTGTGTGTGTGTGTGTGTGTGTGAGTGTGTGTACTCTGAATGTCTGTCCCCCCCTATCAATTCGAACACGGTGAATGCGAATTGAACGAAATTTGGTACAAAGGTAGCACTAGCAAAGGACACCTCAGTGTCATGTTTTATATCGCCGCCATCTTGACGGAAACGTAATGGCGGCCACACAAATGCTCAAAGCTTAAATCAAATTAAGATTAACCTAATCATCCGATCTCTACCAAATTTTGCAACAACATACCTTTATAGGGGGAGCATCCTTTGACCAAACCAATAGGTCATCAGCGTAATAGTTTGCGGATGGCGGCCATCTTTATGTGAAAACCGATTCCCCCTATTAATTCAAACACGGTGCAACCGAATGGAACGAAATTTGGTACAGAGGTAGTACTAACAAAAGGCACCTCAGTGTCATGTTTTATATCGCCGCCATCTTGACGGAAACGTAATGGCGGCCACACAAATGTTCAAAGCTTAAATCAAATTACGATTAACCTAATCATCCGATCTCTACCAAATTTTGCAACTACATACCTTTATGGAGGGAGCATCCTTTGACCAATCTAATAGGTCATTCACCTGATAGTTTGCGGATGGCGGCCATCTTTATGTCAAAATTGATTCCCCCTATTAATTCGAACACGGTGGAACCGAATGGAACGAAATTTGGTACAGAGGTAGCACTAGCAAAGGGCACCTCATATTCATGTTTAATATCCCTATAGCACGTTGTATTTCAACAAGCTACTACAACCAACATTCAATCATACTCCTTGAAAAGGACAAAGAGTTAAAACAATACCCATGCATTTAGGAGAAAGTAGGCTATATGTTCTTTACTGAACATCTTGTTTTGTCTCCAGATTCTAGCAACCTCCATAGCTAGAGGAGTATATTTTTCAATCTTTTCTCTGTATTTATGGTGGATATTATGGTCATTCGGAACAGATATGTCAATCAAGTACGTGTGATGGTTCTTCTTATCAGTTCAAGTTATGTCTGGTCTATTATGAGGAGTTGTTTTGTCTGTTTGAATAGTGCGATCCCAATACAGCTTGTAATCTTCGTTTTCCATCACACTTTCTGGAGAGTATTTGTAATAAGGCGTCCTGTCGTGTATGAGAGATCGGGTTAGGGCGAGTTCTTGATGAATGACTTTGGCAACATCGTTATGCCTCTCAGTGTAAGATGTTGGCGCTAGAATTCTGCAGCTGCTGGTAATATGCTCTATGGTTTCTGGACCGGTATTGCACTTCCTGCATTCGTCATCTATAACAGTCTGATCTTTCAGGATGTGTTTCCTATAACTTTTTGTGGTAATAACTTTGTCTTGTATCGCCTGGTTAAATCCCTCAGTTTCTGGAAACAGCTCTCCCCTTGACAACCATGTGTTCGAAAGCTGTTTGTCAATATTCTTGTCATTGCACTGGTTGTAGAATCTGCCATGAAGTTCTTTTCCAGCCCATCTCTGCACCTTCTCTCTGTTCAGTGTGTTCTTGTCTTTCATGACGAAATTTCCTTCATGGAGATTCAAAGGAGTGTGGTTGAAGTCAGCTTGCGCTACCGCTCGATGTAAAACACTGGTATCTTTCCGAGAATGAAAGTAATTCCTTAGATGTATAACTTGTTGATTGTGCAGAGCTATAGCATCAAGAATACCTCTGCCTCCTTCATTTCTGGGTGTTGTTACTCTCTCTATACAAGCATTGGGATGCAACATTCTGTGTTTCGTAAGCATAGTTCTTATTGTGCGGTTAATGTTCTCTAGGTCTGTTTGAGATCATTTTAAAACACCAAACGAATACATCAGCACAGATATAGCATATGAATTGATAGCTTTTGTTAGGTTATGAGCACTAAGCTTGGTTTTCAGCAGAAGTCGAAGTCTATGATTAAATTTCTGGTAGAGTTTCTCCTTCTCAGATTTACTGTCGATTCCAACTACTTGCTCAAATCCTAGATATTTATATGTTTCATCTTTCCCCATGCTGTCTATTCGCTCATCAGCTGTTATGCTTATTCCCTCTGTTCTACACCACTGTCCTTTGTTGATGCTGTTGATTATTATTATTATTATTATTATTATTATTATTATTATTATTATTATAGTAGTAGTAGTGAATGCTCTCTCCTTAATTTTTATATTCATCTTTCAAAGTTTAAAAAATAATGTTTACCTCATTTTGCATGTGAATTAATGAAAATGAAAATCCACAGCCTGTTCCAACCCCGATCTAGCGGTGAGGATATAAACTGTACCGGCAGCCTAAGCCTGTCGCACTCCTCTGAGGCAATGATTAAATGAATGACAGATGAAATAAAATGATAGTGGAGAGTGTTGCTGGAATAAAAAATTTGACAAGGAAAACCGGAGTACCCGGAGAAAAACCTGTCTGCCTCCGTGTTGTCCAGCACAGATCGCATATGGAGTAACCGGTATTTGAACCACGGACTCAGCGGTGAGAGGCCGCGTGCTACCGCCTAAGCCACGTAGGCTTCCATGTGAATTAATGAAATGAAAATCCATAGCCTGCTTCCAGTCTCCGACCGGGTCAGGAATGGAATGAATGAAGTCCCCATCTAGCGGCGAGGATATGAACTGTGCCGGCTGCCGAGGCCTGACACACTCCTCTGGGGCAATGATTAAATGAATGACAGATGAAATGAAATGATAGTGGAGAGTGTTGCTGGAATGAAATTTTGACAGGGAAAACCGGAGTACCCGGAGAAAAACCTGTCTGCCTCCGTTTTGTCCAGCACAGATCTCACATGGAGTGACCGGGATTTGAACCACAGACCCAGCGGTGAGAGGCCGGCGTGCTGCCGCCTAAGCCACGGAGGCTTAGGTGAATTAATAAAGGCTGTAAATTACGATAAAAATATGTTCACTCTTGAGTAGCGCTAAACAACGTCAAGCGAGTGCATCCCACTGCTCTCTGTTGGCCAATAATGGAGGCTTATTGCAGCCGCTACGGTACACATGCGCACAATTGAAACGCAGTTTTAAAGAGCCGCTGTTCTGCCTGCCACCTAGTAGTCAAGAGTAAAATCAAAAGCCTCGTCTCCGTGATGCGTGCTGCCACCTTTGAAACTGACGGGAAACAAGGTTATTCAATCATGGGCGGCTAATAGGGTAATCTGTGGGGTATTGGGATTTAAGCCTATTTTAATTTATGAAATAAATAGGCTTATGAGATCACCTTTTGTCCATGTGTGTGTATGTGTGTGTGTGTGTGCGTGTTCTCCAACAAAATCTAAACGGCTGGAGCGATTTTAATGGAACTCGGTAAGGTCATAGTAAAATTTCGTCCAAACCCGACCGTGTCCTTCAAATTTCATAACGTATCACCAATCCAACACGGTGTCTGTGCGAAATATTTCACCGGCATTCTATATCTCCGAAACTATTCCTCATATCACCCTGAAATTTGGTACGGTGATAAAGGACACTACTAGAAGTTCACATATGTGACTTTCAAAAACTTATTAAGTACAAATCGAATATGGCGGCCAAGCGAAGTTGAAACATTTCAATACACTTTTCTAGCGACTTAACCTTCCGAGCTCAGTGAAACATGGCACAGCAAATGTTTATACACATAGTACTACACTGGTCGCCTCCGTAGAGTAGCGGTCAGCATGGTTAGCTGCCGCCTCGGAGGTCTTGGGTTCGATTCCCGGCTCTGCCACGAAATTTGAAAAGTGGTACGAGGACTGGAACGGGGTCTACGCAGCCTCGGGTGGCCCAAATGAGTAGAGGGGGTTCGATTCCCCCTCAGCCATCCTCGAAGTGGTTTTCCGTGGTTTCCCACTTCGTCTTCGGGCAAATGCCGGGATGGTACCTTCTTCAAGGCCACGGCCGCCTCCTTCCCTATTCCTTTTCTATCCATCCAAACCATCCCTTACCTTACCCTCATGAGGCCCCTGTTCGTTTTGCTGGTGAGGCCGCCTGGGCGAGGTGTCAATCCCACCTCACCAGTTGTATCCCTTCCGATTCGTAGATCCCAGCTCTAGGACACTGCCCGTAGAGGCGGTAGTGGTGAGTTCCCTCGCTGAGTCCGTGGGTTCCACCAACGACTAAAAATAAAAAAGTCATATACTGACATCTAATTTAGTGCAATTGTTTTCATAACCTCAATATGGTGGCTGTGCGATTTATTTTTATTTATTTATTTCTTGTATCCTAATCATGCGATCAAAATTAACATTTGAATAATGAACCTACGCAACAATCGTCATCTAATAGTACATAACTCTATGAACAACATTTATGACAATCCAACATGGTGACCACCCGAATTATTTAGATGGTTCGCAATATCTACTAATCTATGACAGCAATAAAACTGAAATTTTGTATGTTGATAGAGATTATGAACATAAGTTCACTCATGGAAATTTCAATAACCTGGTGAGTACAAATCCAACATGGCGGCGACGCGAAACTTAAATATTTAACTGGACGTTTCCCGCGATTTAACCATCCGAGTGTAGTAAAAGTGGGCACTGTAAATGCTTATACACATTTTATGTCAATGACATCTAATATATTTAAATTTTTGTCATAACCACAAGATGGCGGCTGTGCGAAATTTTAAAAACTCTTTTTTTTTGTCCTAATCATGCAATTGAAGTTTGAATTCGCAATAATCTTCATGTAATAGTAGACCTACATAACTCTACGGCCTACATATATAAAAATTCAATATGGTGACCTTCCGAAATATTTATACGGTTTCAAAATCTACGAATAAATGACAGCAATTAACCTGAAATTTTGTATGTTGATAGAGGCTATTAACATAACTAGGATGTATGAAAATAGGCTATTTAGTTCTTCGCGGAACTAATCGTTCACTTTAATGTACAGTACTGTATTCATGCATGCTTGCCAGTTCCCGAATTTGGACGATGCAAAATTATTGAAATCTGCTGTAACCTCGTGTACACGGTGCAGAAGGACCATGATGTCACAAAGCCCATTAATGTTTGAACAATAACAACGATGGTATTACGTTTTAATAATAGTGTGCAATCGTCTGACGGACAGTGTATTTATTTTATTTTTTTGTCGTGTGGCCTCCTGAGATGCCGAGTGCAGGTCTTTATAGTCGACGCCCGTGGGCGACCTGCGCGTCGGGATGAGAGAAGGAATGGATGAAGATGAATAAAACTGGGCAAGGATGTGGAAGGAAGCGGCCGTGGCCTTTCAGAAGGTACCGTTCCAGCATTTGCCTAGTGTTGAAAATGGGGAAACAACGGAAAACCGTTTCTAGGACGGCCGACGGTGGAGCTCGAACCCACGCGTCTACCGAGTCTGCAGAAAGCTTGGCCCCATGACCTAACGCTGCGCTTGCTGTCGGTAAATTACCGTTGGTTTGGATCGATCCAATTAAGTATCTCTTAATGCCCCTGTGGCATATGATCGCGAATTCTTCTTTCCTACTTTCCCCCCTTCCTTCTTCATGCTGCTACAGACTTAGGCTATGTCCAATTACAGAACAATTTGAAAAGTATAAGGTGCGTTCAAAAAGTAACGAGCCGGAGGCATAATTACAGAAACCAGTACCTCTATGTTAGAAGTATTGGCCCTGGCTCTTGAGGCACTTGTCCCACTGTGACACGAGGCGGAGAATGGCAGTCTCATAAAATTCCCTGGGCTGCGATGAGAACCAGTTCCGCACGTACAGCTGGACGTCGGCGTTCGAGGTGAATCGTCGGCCCCGCAGAGCCCTTTTCAGGGGACAAAACAAGGCGTAATCACAGGGAGAGAGGTCTGGACTGTATGGAGGGTGGCCGAGAACCTCCCATTTGAATTTCTGCAGGAGTGACGCGACTGTGTTGGCCGTATGAGGTCGTGCATTGTCGTGGAGCGACCATGGTGGCTATGGCGTTCACTGTCACTCGGCGGTCCTGGGTAAAGAGTGTATCAACCAGCTGGACGTTGTCATCGGTAATGCAGGGGGGTGCCCCAGACCAGGCATCATCGGCTAACGACACCCGTCCTTCCCTGAAGCGCTTGTGCCACGCCTTGACCCTTGCAAGGGACACGCAGTGTTCGCCGTACACTTGTGACATTCGGCGATGAATGTCCGTTCCCCCAACTCCATCCGCTGTCAGAAACCGAAGAACACCTCTTTGCTCTTCGGTTGGCGCCTTCATGTCACTGTTTGCAATAGGACTGGCAGCGTTGGACGATTGATGCATGCTGCTGCTCGCTTTGTATCGTCACGTGACGTGCACGCGTGCCCTCTAGCGACGGGCTGTGACCTTCCACGCTCTGGTCAGAACCACACCTCGTTAC
The DNA here is from genome assembly GCA_946902985.2 of Meconema thalassinum. NCBI lineage: Eukaryota > Metazoa > Arthropoda > Insecta > Orthoptera > Tettigoniidae > Meconema > Meconema thalassinum. The sequence continues at coordinate 146,316,730 of OX336390.1, read as the reverse complement.
ACACGCCACGATTAGCCGATGTAGTCACCGGTTTGTGCATTCCAGCCTCCGGCTCGTTACTTTTTGAACGCACCTTATATAATACAACACATGTCTAAGTAGCGCAGAGGTTAGAGCATAGATTGCTGTCCAAAACCAAAACACGCACGCTCCAGTTCTTGTCATCTCAATACTTAACAACGGGGTGAGTTAGCCGTGGTCGTTACGGCGTGGCTGCAGGCAGTCGCTCACATTCGAGAGGCGAGGAGGTTCAAATCCCCACACCAGCAACCTTGAAGATGGTATTCTGTGGTTTCCCATCTTCCTTCCAGCAAATGCCGGAGCTCGTCCCTACTATAGGCCGCAGTCGCTAGCCGCTAGCTTCCAATTCCTCGTCCTTACATTCACACTTTCCTCCCCAGAAAACACTCCATACCCGACGGTACTTGTAGCACACCCCATGAGTGTCCGCATAGAAGCAGCTAAAAACTATGGTGGGCCGAACATGTCCTCGGACATTCCCGGCACTAAAGGCCATACGCTGAAGAAAAAAGAAGAGAGAAAACCTTTACTGACTTCTATATGGCCTTGTTTCAGAGGGAGAAATGTGGAAATGCCTCAAACTTTCCCAGAGACCATACCCCACAAGGGTTTATACCCAAATAAACTTTGGACATATTGTAGTCTTCCAGACGTTCTCAACCTGCTGCTCACGAACACCACGGTACTCTTTAAATGACATTTGGTGCTCCCGTCGTATGAGCAAAAAGGTGCTCGTGAGCACAACCTCCCCTGAGATCCATTTTTCGATTCAAATTATGTTGCACGAACCAGAATAATAGTGTTTCCACTTAAAGATTTGTCAGTGAAAAATGTATCTTGTGTTTAATCATCAGTTATCATGATTGGACATCCCTGTTTTATGAGTAAGATGCTGTTTCGACTCGACTGTCCATACGTAAATGATCTTATCTGAATGAGTCACGCAAGCAGTTCCAGCATACCAGGTGAGTGGTGAATCCCTAGATATTTCAGCACTTCAGAGGGAGAGAGAGACAGGAAAAGGAAAGAGAAGTGCATGCTTGTTACATTACTATTTTTTAGTAGTAGTAGTAGTAGTAGTAGTAGTAGTATTATTAGGTAGATTTCATTAGAAAGCTAACTATTGCAATGGGTACCATGTTTCAACTTCCAGAAAATTTCTACATATCTTCGCGTTTCACATCCCCCAGACCCCAAAACCACCGTCAGTTCAAAAGTTTATATATGATTTATGTATATACTAGCAGGTACCCGCGGCTTCGTTCGCGATGAAGACAATGGGAATGATGCATTATTGCTGATAATTGGTCTATTCTATTACAGCAATCTCGGCTACTGGTGGGTCCATTTTAGTTCTGAAAATTCTGATACATTGATATGAGCAGCAAAGTGGGAATTTCATACAGTTGAGAAAGTCTGCAGGATATTTTGTTAACTTATGTGAACACATTTAAAAATTACGTTTTTGGTTTTGGCATTTTCTGCTGAGACATAACGATTTTGTTGTCCGGATACTCGTGAGGTCGCCACATACAGTTATCCATGGGAAAACTGGTTTTGTTTAACTGTACACCTGCTGCTGTAAGTGCGTGTCATTTCGTTTTGTTAATAATAATTGCGAATACTGTTTGAAGAGGGAACTGCACTCATGCACACTGGAATGGCAAATCAAAATAATCGGAATGGCCTGTGGAGAATTGAATGTTTTTTTCTTTAAGCTATTCAGGGTGTACTTTTCCCTCAATTATTGATGATTTGAACGTCAACAAGGGGCAGATGGCCCAGTAGTTCCGCCCCCCTTGAAACCTCAATAACTAACTAACTGAACGTCAACATGCCGCTATTAATAGAAAAATAGCTAAAATATATCTCACCTTGGCCGCTGATGTATATTGTGCAGCTTTTTTTTTTTCCAGTGTTACATCCCAGGGATTGTAATTCTCCAACAACCCTTTTGCCTCACATGCCTCTAAATAATTCCCGATTATTGTGTTTTTAGAGATCTTTGAAATACGTACGCTCGCACATGGTGTATTGTCATCGCGCCAGGAAATGGTAGTTCAATACTCTGTGACAGGGTATGGGGGGTGGGTCTTGAAGTACGCATGCGCGGACAGCCTATTCAGCTTCCCGAATGCCAAGGGTTGTTATCGCAGCAGACGACATGCAGCCAGTGAAAGAAGGAATGTGCTGAGTGAAGCAAGTACTGACCAACTTTTTTTTTGAATGCATGATACGTAGTAGGCGGGAAGACATCCGCAGTTCAAACCCAACTGCCATCTCCTGGCGCGATATCAATAGATGCATTGTCAAAGGAAAACATTCCATGTTACGAACATGTGCCGTATAACCTGTACCGAAAGCTTCTGCAGATTTAACACCAGGCCTATTCTGAGAAGTAGTTCCTTGAATTCAGATTTGCCAACATTTTATTTTAACTTTCCATGTGTTATATCTCTGTACCTCAACATACAGAAAAGTGCTTTCGAAATCACGTCTTGTGTAAATGTTGGAAAAGGTTGTGAATGTGGATATTGGCGGAATGGATACTCACTTGTAGAAATCATTTTCAGTAAAATAGACAGGTTCACAATTCTGTAAGTGCATATTGAGGTATGTGTCGGCGGGATGCCTTTAGTGTTACGGAAACGGCAATAGCCGCCACATAGCTTCGTTGCTACTAACATAACGACCAGACTGATATGTTTTTACTTAACTATACGGGATTTGTGAGCCCTGTGTTTATGAAATTGAACGTAGCTTCATCGCTTCCTTTATTTAGTAGTCGCTACTACAGTGTTACAAAATTAAAGGTGGCATTAGATGGCGCTATCTCACACTAATGTTCGTTATTGTAGCTCTAAAACATAGAAAGTTATTTTTAAAATATGATATAGATATAAATTGAAAGATGGATGACCGTTTAGATTTGCAATGCACTTATCGTGTTTAGATATATCTTGAAAAATGGATGACCGTTTAGATTTCTATCGTTCTTAACGTGTTTTAATAATAATGTTATTGGAATTACGTTCCTTTTAACTACTCTGGCTTTTAGAAACGCCGGAGTGCTAGAATTTTGCCCCGAAGGGGATCTTTCACTTTCCAGTAAATCTACTGACATTGTTCCCTTGCATTTGCGCAAGCTGATTGCACCTGCAACCTTGGGCCCAGCAAGCTAGAACGTTACCGCTGAGCCTCGCAGCTAGTCTACCGTGTTTGCAATAATAAGTAAATTGGCATTGCCTCCTACAGAGATAGTTGGACAATTGGATGTCATGTCTTGAGCTACTGTTGCCATGGATAGGGACTTGCGATTAATTCATCAGTTTATCAGAGCGTACTATTGGCATGGATACGGACTTGCCATTAGTTCATCAGTTCATAAGAGCGAAGATAGTTTTCTGGGAATATCTTTGAAACCGTTGGTTTTAGGGCCAAAAAATGTGGTTTCCGGTGTCCCGTAGGGACCCACCGAGTATTGTTTCTCACTTCGAGGGTCGTTAAATGAGCTATGTCCGGTCATTATGCGACAACTTCGATATTTTGTCCCAGTTAAGTATAACAAAAATGAAAAATCACATTTCACCCCTTTTCACCCCTTTAAAATAGGTAGTTTTAAAAATCGTTTCATAGTGCAAATCCAAACTATGGTAGGAACATATCTTCAAAGTTTCCTGCAATTATCTCCAGTAGTTATTACTGTGCGTTGATTATCAGTCAGTCAGTCAGTCAGTCAGTCAGTCAGGACATCTTGCATTATAGATATAGACTAGCAGAAGTACCCATTCTTTGAACGGTCTTCGGTATTAATAACCAGACGTTATCAATTGAGCTACTGTTGCAATGGTTAGGGGCTTGGAACCTGTTGGTTGACAAAGAAAACTGATTAGTTAAAATGTGCTCTCAAACTAAATTTACTTAACGTGTTCTTCCTGACGTGAATATAAAATTGAAAACCTCGTAAACGAATCGCAATACACGTCACATACAAACTGAACCTAACCGTTGTGTCAAGTGCCCAGCCACAGGAAGACCCCTTTTATAAATTATAAAGGCTTGTGGTGCATGGAAATTTAGGTTTTGAGCCTTCAATAGCCCAAATTCCTAAAATCAGCAAAAAATAGTCTACTATTACAAATCAAGAATTTTAGAAAATAATGTTGCTGTTTGGAGATATAATAGACCTTCTGTACGAAATATTGCACGTGTAAGTCGTGTGAAAAAAAATCCAGGGTACTCCTTGAACCCCTTAAGCGCATTGATGAATTTTACAGTTTTAGTTGGTTCCGTGATAACCTTATAGCCATTTGCAAACTTTCACAGAAATATAACAAATGGAGTGGCATTTCTTCTTCCAGAAATAGATGCGAAGTTGGATGTCACCTCTTGGGATACTGTTGTCATGGTTACTGGCTTGCATTCCTTCATTAGTTTAATAAATGAAATTAGTTTTCTGGGAATATCTAAGAAACTGTTGGTTTTAGAGCCTTAAAATATAGATTTTGGGGACCCTTTACGGCTCTTTAGGGGCCCCGAGTTTTGTTTCTGACACCAAGGGTTTGAAAATGAGCTTTATCTCGTCGTTGTACGCCATAATAATGATAATAAATAAATAATAATAATAATAATATAACAATATAGGGATATGAATATAATAAGTTAGATCTTCCGTACCATACCCGCACGTGTAAGTCGCGTTAAAAAAATTCTAGAGTACCCCTTGACCCCTTAAGCGCAGTATTGATGAATATTTCAGGTTAATTTGGATCCGTTATAACCTTAAAGCCGTTTGCAAACATCACAGTAATGTAATAAATGGAATTGCATTGCGTCTTACAGAAATAGAGTACCGACAGCAGTGGCTACGCTGGCTAAAGCGCAGCGTTAGGTCATGGGGCCAAGCTCTCTGCTGACTCGGTAGACGCGTGGGTTCGAGCCCCACCGTCGGCCGTCCTTGAAATGGTTTTCCGTTGTTTCCCATTTTCAACACCAGGCAAACGCTGGGACTATACCTTCTGACAGGCCACGGCCGCTTCCTTCCACATCCTTCTCCAATTTCATTCACCTTCATCAATTCCATCTCTCATCCCGACGCGCAGGTCGCCCACGGGCGTCGAATAGCAAGACCTGCACTCGGCCTCCGAGGAGACCACACGACAAAGAAAACAGAAATAGATGGACCTCTGAGATTCTGTTGCCATTGTTACAGGCAAGCATTCTTTCATTAACTTATTAAGTGAAATTAGTTTTCTGGGAATATCTCAAAAACTGTTGGTTTTAGGGCCTTAAAATTTGGTTTTCGGGGTCCTTATAGGGCCCCCGAGTTTCGTTTCATACATTGAGGGGCTGAAAATGAGCTTTGTCTCACCCTACTAGGCTTATTTCAGCATGTATTTTAAGGGGTAGGCCCCTTGTTATGAGAGGTACTGAGAAGAGTTACATCAATGATTAGTGTCGTGCCTCAGATGGATATCTGTATCAAATTTTACGTTGATCCAGTCAGCCGTTCTCGAGTTATAAGGACACAAAAAATTGTCCACATACAGACAAACAAACAGACAGACAGACAAAAATTTTATTTTTGCGCGCATCTGTCATAAAACAGTCTAAAACGCGAAAATATCGCAAATTTCCGTGGAAATTCAGAAAAAACAGACAAACTTTCATTTTTATATAGAGAGAGATATGTATATCAGTTTTTTGTGGACCCAATACCTGCCTTAATTTTGCACCAATCACTTTGATTTTTTTACATAGTATGTATCCCTTTAAAATCTCGGTCAAGTTCGTTAATGGGCAAAATCGGTCGAAGGGGGTGAAAATGAGGGGCTTTTTTTTCGAAAAAGTGAAATATCGCTATAATTCTCTTAATACATGAAATATCGAATCCATTCAAAGTTCATACTATGTGTCGTATAAGTGCCAAAAATTTATGTTCATAACGTTTTTTGCACCAACCATTGACCGAAGGGGTGGAAAAAAGTGGGTTTTTCGGGAAACATTAATCATATCTCTCTTAATAGGAACAATATCAAAACCGTAAAAAATGGACAATATTCCCCTAATAATTACCTAAAACTTTTTTCTGAAAGAATTTTTGATATGACCCACCATTACCCCCAAAGGATGAGTAAAATGATTTCGGAATTATAAGAAAATGCCAAGAGCCATCAGAGGTTACCATGACAACGCTTCTAAATTGATGAGGGATGAGCTATCAGAGGTTGCCATGACAACGCCATTGCACTCACATTCAGTTTCCCATCTGACTCTGTGGGAAGCGGCTTCGGTGATGTAACTGGTAACATACTGACCTTCTATGCCCAAGATTGCGGATTCAAAGCCGGCCGAAGTCGGTGGAGTTTCTAAGAGCTTTCCTTCGGAGGGGAAGTTTCAACGTTCGTTGCAAGTTACTCGTTGTGGTGCCATCTAGTTGCCAAGTTCACAACTAGGTGTCCTTGACGGTAGTATTTGGTAGCAAAATTAGGAACTAATAATTCAAATTGACCGTCTGCAGTCCTTACCTGAATTACAAACTAATACAGTCATCACAATCAACACCTTTTTTCAGACAGATTCTACACACACCCAAGTACATGGGGTTTCATGACCGCGTTGTCGCAGCCCCTAAACTGAGGAACCATCCAACATCTCTGCGGGAGATACAATTTTGCGTGAAGAAGTAACGGACTGTTAGATAGTTACACATCAGTTCCAAACCTTGCATAAGAACAGTGTGACTACAAGTATAACAAGTAGTTCCGTGAAGAACTAAAGCCTATTTACATATATCCTACTCATGTTAATTTCCTCTGTCAACATACAAAAATTCAATTTTATTGTTGTGATACATTTGTAGATATTGAGAACCGTCTAAATATTTCAGATGGTCGCCAGGTTGGATTTTTATTTACGTACTATTACATGAAGATTATTGTGTACGTGTGGTATTCAAACTTCAATCGCATGATTAGGACACAAGAAGTAAAAACGAGATTTTAAAATTTCGCACAACTGCCATCTTGTGGTTATGAAAATAATTGAAATAAATTAGATGGCAGTGGATTAACATTGTATATGCATTTAACGTGCAAAGTTTCACTGCACTCGGATGGTTAAATCGCGAGAAACGGACATTTAAATATTAATACATCGCGTTCCCGCCATGTTGGATTTGTGCTCACCAGGTTACTGAAGGTCCTATAGGTGAACTTATGTCCGTAGCCTCTATGAACATCAAAAAATTCAGTTTGAATGCTGTTAAAGATTCGTAGATATTGAGAACCGTCGATATATTTCGGATGCTCGCCATTTTGGATTATAATATGTACATGCCATAGAGTTATGTAACATTAAAGGAAAATTATTGCATAGCTTCATTATTCAAAGTTTCACTTCGATCGCATGATTACCGCACAAGGAATAAAAGCTTAATTTTAAAATTTCGCACTGCCGCCATCTTGAGGTTATGTATACAATTGAACTAAATTAGATGCCAGTGCATTACAATATGTATAATCATTTACTGTACCACATTTCACTGTGCTCAGATGGTTAAATCACGAGAAAAGTCTATTAAAATGTTTCAAATTCGCTTGGCCGCCATGTTAGTTTTTTACTTTACAGATTTTTGAATGTTATATAGATAAACTTGTAGCAGTGTCCTTTATCACCGTACACTATTTCAGGGTTATATCAGTAATAGTTTCGGAGATATAGAATGCCAGTGAAATATTTCACACAGCTGCCATTTTGAGGTGATGTAAACAATTGAACTAAGTTAGACGTCAGTGCATTACAATGTGTATAAACACTTGCTGTACTAAGTTTCATTACTGTTGGATGGCTAAATCGCCAGAAAAGTTTATATAAAAGTCTCAAATTCGCTTGGCCGCCATCTTGGTTTTGTAGTTACCAAGTTTTCGAACGTTTCATAGGTACACTTCTAGTAGTGCTCTTTATCACCGTACAACATTTCAGGGTTATATTGGTAATAGTTTCGGAGATACTGAATGCTGGTGAAATATTTCGCACTGCCGCCATGTTGGATTTGTGAGACACAATAACATTTGAAGGGTACGGTCGGGGTCGGCCAGAATGGTGCTATGATCTTACCGAGTTTCATTGAAATCGCTCCAGCCGTTTAGAAGTTGGGGACACACACACACTCTTCACATACACACACAGACACGGACAAAGGTGATCCCATAAGCCTAATTTTTCATAAGATTAAAATAGGCTAAAAATGGACCCGAAACAACAAGAAGGTTACCGTCCCCATAAGACAAGTAGTTCCGTGAAGAACTATACAGCCTATTTTCATATATCCTGCTCACGTTAATTGCCTCTATCAACATACAAAATTTCAGTTTAATTGCTGTAAGAGATTCGTAGATATTGAGAACCGTCTAAATATTTCATATGGTCGCCAGGTTGATTTTTTTTTATTATATTAAGATTATTGTGTACGTGTGGTATTCAAACTTCAATCGCATGATTAGAACACAAGAAGTAAAAACGAGATTTTAAAATTACGCACATCAGCCATCTTGTGATTATGCAAACAATTGAAATAAATTAGATGCCAGTGGATCAACATTTGTGCAAGCATTTAACGTGCAACGTTTCACGGCACTCGGATAGTTAATTCGCGAGAAACGTCCATTTAAATATTTATAATTCGCGTCGCCGCCATGTTGGATTTGTGCTCACCAGGTTACTGAAAGTCCTATAGGTGAACATATGTTCATAGTCTCTATGAACATTAAAAAAATCAGTTTGGTTGCTGTAAAAGATTCATAGATATTGAGAACCGTCTAAATATTTCCAAAGCTCGGCATTTAGGATTGTTATATGTATAGGCCATTGAGTTATGTACCATTCAAGGACAATTATTGCCTAGGTTCAGTATTCAAACTTTCACTTCGATCGCATGATTACGACACAAGAAATAAAAACTTAATTTTAAAATTTCGCACAGCTGCCATCTTGAGGTTATGTAAACAATTGAATTAAATTAGATGGCAGTGCATTACAATCTGCAAAATCATTTATTGTACCACATTTCACTGCGCTCAGAGAGTCAAATCACGAGAAAAGTATATTAAAATATTTCAAATTCGCTTGGTCGCCATGTTAGTTTTGTACTTTTCAGGTTTATGAAATATACATAGGTAAACTTGTATCAGTACCCTTTATCACCGTACAAAATTACAGGGTGATATCTGTAATTGTTTCGGAGATATAGAATGTCAGTGAAATATTTCGCACAGCCGCTATTTTGAGGTTATGTAAACAATTGAACTAAATTAGACTCCAGTGCATTAAAATGTGTATAAACATTTGCTGAACCAAGTTTCATTACGTTTGGATAGTTAAATCGCGAGAAAAGTCTATTTAAAAGTCTCAAATTCGCTTGGCCGCCATGTTGGTTTTGTAGTCACCAGGTTTTGGAAAGTCTCATAGGTGAACATCTAGTAGTGCCCTTTATCACCATACACAATTTCAGGGCGATATCTGTAATAGTTTCGGAGATATTGAATGCTAGTTAAATATTTCGCACAGCCGCCATGTTGGATTGGTGAGATGTAACAAAATTTAAAGGGCACGGTCGAGGTCGCCGGGAATAGTGCTATGAACTTACCGAGTTTTACTGAAATCGCTCCAGCCGTTTAGATTTTATTAGGGGACACACACACACACACCTCACACACACACACGCACACAAACACGGACAAAAGGTGATCTCATAAGCCTATTTTTTCTAAATTGAAAATAGGCTAACAATAAAGTGTTTAAAAAATGCATAGAAAGGCGAAAAAAATATGAATTAATCTCCAATTGTAAAATACTTTCTCGCAATAAATGAGGTCTGATCCTTCTACGAAAACCTGCATATTTTGCCTATTATAGCCTATCCCCTAGTTTGGTTGGTTGGTTGGTTTGTTCCTCAGTTTAGGGGCTGCGACAACGCGGTCATGTAGCCCCGTGTACTTTGGGTGTGTGTTGAATCTGTCTCATAACCGGTGTTAAATTTGATGGCTGTATTAGTGGGTGTATTTGTTTTTTAATTCAAGTTAGGACTGCAACTTGGAATTTTTCAAATAGTTCCTACTTTTGCCGCCAAACGCCACCGTCAACGACTACTAGGCCTAGTTCAGAACTTAGCTACTAGGCGCCACCGCAGTCGGCTCTTGGTAACGGACGTAGAAACCTAAGAGCGTTGTTTACATTCCTAACCCAGACAATTTAGCTTCACACGGGTGTAATTAGTGGAAGGTTCTTTAACATGCCATAAATCTATGACATGGGGCCGCCGGCTTTACTTTCCCTCCGAAGGAAGGCATGCTGAGGGATTGTTAACGCTTTTAAAAACTCCGACGGCTTCGGCCGGGTTTGAACCCGCTATCTTGGGCATAGAAGCTCAGCATGCTACCAACTACGCCACCGAAGCCGCTTATCCCCTAGTTTGCCCAGTGGAATCTACCTCCACCTTCCGGGGTGCCGAGAGGATATTTGTTTTGTTTTAATGCTTCGTAGTGGGTATGGCATGATGGTGGTGGTGGTTCAAACCCCTCATACAGCCGCCAGTAAAAAGATATTTCCTATTTGAAATTTTAGGCAAATGCTGGGACGGTACCTTCTAATGGGCCACGGCCGCTTCCCTCCGTCTCTTGGTCCAGTTTCATTCTATCTCTCATTAACTTTTCATTAGTTTGGCGTTAGTAAGAGTATTTGGCCTTTAAACCACCTGTGTCATAGAAATGCATTGCACATCATATCCAAGCCGGTTGAAACTGGAAGGATTACCACGGCGTAGCCTTGCTGGTACAAATCTTGCACCTCGACCAAGAAGGTAGATGCAGCAAGTCGGGAGATCGTAGATGCAAAACCCGGCGATGGCAGCGGCTATACAGAGTGTGGTTTCTCCCCGTGCTTTTCCGCACTCCCTTCACCCAAATGTTGGGATAGTAGGCTACCATACGTCAAGTCCCGAGGTGCCTATCCCATCCCTCTCCCTAATACAGTTCTCCCACCCCTACAGTCTTCACATAAATATAAGTTTAATTTACACCCAATCACACGGGGCTGATGACCAAGGTGTCCCAAGTCCCCCAAATGAATTAACAACAAAACTGGAACGATAATAGGTAAGACACACAGAATGAAGAAGAAAGTAGAATCATTCTTTCAGAAATTTCTGTCTTTAATATACAGGCAGAAATTCAAGATTATCTCGAAGGTAAACCCTCCACTAAATCTAATAAACTTAAAGCTTTAGCTTATGCCCCTCTTACTTCTTGCGACATTAAAAGAAGTGTCGCGCCACACAGTTTTGCTTCCCAAGGCTGAGTGTAACCCGATTCAACCCTCAGACCATAATTAAGTTCCTATCCCTGGTAACCATAGTTGATTTCATAAGTCTACTTAACGAGTATTAGTCCAGTCGACAGGTTGGAAAAAATGGGATTAGGTGGAAAAAGGTCGGAATTTAATGAAACTTTGGGATGTTGTTCGGGAATGGTTAATTAACATTTTCTCAAGTTTTGGACCTCGAGAACCCTGTGCGAAAAGAGGAGGGGGCAGGAAACTTCAAAAGTTTCGACCTTCCTCCGGTTTTTCCTCAATAACGTTTTTACCTTACGTCCTACAGCAAAATGATTCTTATGCTATTTTGTAGAGCGTTACATTTCCTACAATTTTGAATATTAAAACATGTTTGTATGTCAATTCGTTACCGAAATATGGCGTTTCGAAAAAGATGTCATTTTTCAAAATTCGCTAAAAATTCCTAAAAATGCCAAATTCCGCCTTATTTTTTCTGTTTTACCCGAATTATGATGAATTGTTGTAGTAATTATGGTTCCTAGTTACAATCACCAACTTTGTCCCCCCTCCCCCTTCCCCCACCCAACCCCAATTCACAAAAGTTAATTTTATTCTGTGATGAGAGCCAACCATATTCACATCATGTTGTTATTGATATTAGTTACTTTTCGGATCGACCTCCCCTCCCCCCCTCCCTCCCACTACATAATTATCCCAGGGCAAGTGAAATAGAATTGTTCGCTGATGTTTATTCAGAGACAGCATGTGGGCATGAGAGCAACCCGAGTAGTGAGAGACAACATGGACATTGGGAAACTGCGCGCATGTTTCACTGAACACCTCCCATTCCTTCACATCCAGGAGATAGTTTCTCGGAGCACAGGGATCATTGGTCTTGGCGAAGTGAACTGTCACTTAGCACGAGAGATAGGCATATCATGCATGAAGATAGTGGGGGAGATTTTGAAGAATTGAAACTGAAACGGAAGGATATGGTCGTGACTCTCGCTTCCGTTTCCTGTTCGTTGAAAATTGCTGGTAAAAAGTAACTGTCATTCCCCTCACTCTCTTCCAGCGTGTCTTAGTTGTCAAAAAATCTGAAGAAGATCTTAAAGAACTTTTGAAGTTTGAACTCGCACCCTTCCCTATGTCACTCTTCACTGAGGAGGGAATGCGCAAGGGAACGAAGTCTGCAATGTACTCGCTCTTCACTCACATAGAGGAAGTCAACCTTGGCAATAGGAAATGTAACGTGATTGGTGGAGGATACCAGTTACATAAAGTGGTGTGGAACAAAACTCCCACAGCCACATTCGAGATGCTGTGCTCTACATACATCAACTACAGAGACACTTTGGTAGCGATGCGATTGTTATGTTTGATGGATACCCCACTAACGCCGGCTATCAAAGCACCAAAGCAGCAGAACGAGCTCGCCGTTCTGCATTACAATCAGCAAGCAAAGTCGTGTTCTCCTCATCTACCAAGGTGACCATAGCACAAGAAAAGTTCTTGGCAAACGATCACAATAAGAGCGCATTCATTTCGATGTTGATGACACGAATGGTGGATGCTAGAATCGAAGTGAAGCAGGCATATGAGGACGCCGACGTGATGATCGTCAACACCGCCATATCCTAGGCCAGCGAATTCGACAGCGCCATCATTACTGCTGAAGATGTAGACATACTTATTCTGTTGAAAGCATTAGGTATGTCCACAAAGAACATCTATCTTCAGAAAAGTGGAGGAGGCAGTGGTCCCAGTGTCCTCTACTCGCCAAGTTCCTGCTCCTTTCCCCCCAAGGACATACTTTTCCTGCACGCGGTGAGTGGTTGTGATACCACGTCAGCACCGCATGGATTGGGGAAGAACCAAATTTGCAGCACGTATAAGAAGAATACCTCCCTCACTGCAGCAGTGACTCCGTTTCTCACACCAAACGCTAGTCCTCAGCAGATCAGCGATGCTGGAGAAACGTTCCTGGTAGCAGTTTATGGAGGCGACATTGACAATGACGACCTGCGGTGCAGATTATTCTCACGATCAGTGACGAAGGATAATTGCAATTAGCCCGCCTACCACCATCAAGGGACGCCGCCAAGTACCACTCCCTCCGCACTTACCAGCAAGTACAGGCGTGGGTAGGCAATGAACTTCTTCCATTAGTTTGGGGCTGGAGCCTAACCACGCGAGTGTTACTACCAAACCCACAATCAGAAATGCTGTGACGGATAACATCCTCCAGATTGTTTCCTGCAAGTGCAGCAAAGGCTGTAGCACCGGAGCTTGCAACTGCAAGAAAGCAGGTCTCAGGTGCTCAGCAATGTGCAAGCACTGCACAGGCCACTCATTTGCGAAAATGCCCCCGCAACGGATTTGAACGAGGAGGACTCACCAGACATAGTCGACGAATACGACGACGGCGAGGACGTCATTAATAGGCTGATCACTCAGGAGGTCGACGAGCACTTAAAAGCAGAACCAATGGCTAAGAAACCCCAACAGGAACTGTAATGAGTACAAATGAGTACCTACTATGATATGTACATGTACTGTATATATGAGTACATTTCAATAATAATATCTCTATTCCATATAATGTATGCCTTGTGAATACCTACATATTATTAATTACATTAATTCTTTCCACAAAAGGACTACCTCTTTTTCATTTACCTGCCCTAGGATAGTGGGGGGGGAGGGGTGGGGGTGGAACTTGATCCGAAAAGTAACTAATATCAATAACAACATGATGTGAATATGGTTGGCTTTCAGCAGAGAAGAAAACTAGCTTTTGTGAATTGGGGTTGGGTGGGGGAAGGGGGGAGCGGGGGTGGGGTGGGGGTGTCCAAATTTGGTGATTGTAACTAGGAATCATTATTACAACATCATTGCATCATAATTTGGGTATAACAGACGAAATAAGGTGGAATTCTGCATTTTTGGGTATTTTTTAGCGAATTTTGAAAAATGACATTTTATTCGAAGCGCAATATCTCGGTAACGAATTAATAAACAAACATGTTTGAATAGTAAAAATTGTAGGAAATTTAATGCTCTACAAAATAGCATGGGAATGCTTTTGCCGTAGGACATAAGGGAAAAACGTCATTGAGGAAAACCCGGAGGAGGGTCGAAACTTTTGCAGTTTCCTGCCCCCTCCTCTTTTCGCAAAGGGTCCTCGAGATCCAAAACTTGAGAAAATAGTAATTAACCATACCTCAATAACATCCCAAAGTTTCAATAAATTCCGACCTTTTTATATCTGAAACTACCTGTCGACTGGACTATATATGCTAGTTCGAATCCCGTCACTGACAGTGGCGTTTTCCGCCAGGTCTTTTCACACACCTTCTAGGCAAATGCCGATATGTCACTTTATTTCAAGTCTCGGGTTTACAGCTACTCACACTACTTCAGTGATCACACAAACACAGGTTATCAAACAACTTCCACCCAAATATACTGGTGGAGAAAAGATCTGCCCTAAACCTTTCCCATAAGGGAGAACGCATCAGGCTTGAGCCCGGTCAAAATTACTACTGTAAGAGAGCAATTGAACTGAAGGCGGTGCGGGATAGTGGGCATTGAAAGTACATCACCAGAAACCAAAAGGATTGGTAACATATAGCCTAGTTTATTGCTTTGTAACAACCAAAATATGAGAACAATGAACAATAAAATGCACATATGTGCGCTAAAGCAGAATGAATTAATAACAAGTTAACAAATTGGAAAGGGACTAATTATAGAAGCCCTGGTTAAGCGCAGTAATATTTTTGACTAGGAGGTGATAGAATCTTAATATGGATTGTACCAATTGAAGGAATAATAAAATTAGGTTTGATACGTATGACAATCATTAAATTTTGATAACATGGACTTAACTTGGTTAAAAAGGTTGTGAAGATCTTGTAGAGATCTTAAAAATACCCGGCTAGCTTGGCGGGTAAATGTACAAGCCGGTGAGCGTAGTTAAGATGTCATACCAATAAAGTTGAGGTCTCGTGGCAGGAGGCGGCAGTGGCCTCGTTGAAGGTTGCAGTTCAAGCGACATCCAGAGGAAAGAGAAGATCCCGACTACTTCTTCTCTCTTCTTAGTTGAAGAATCGACACAGAGTTAGTGTCCTGGCGATGACGTCACGGATGATACACACGAACAGTCAGGGAAGACTGCCGCTACGATGATGGTTCAAAGATTTGGCAGGTATGGTCTCAGATACTATGTTGTTTATGGCATCAGGTAGTTGCAGGTCGGTCAAGGCCGTCTGGATGCGACGTGCGGTCACTCAAGCATAGTGATGAGTGGGACTCGGATTCGAGCATATTTGCATATTTTTCTCCTGAATAGTACACATTGAAAGAAGCCTTTCGGTGGTATTTTCACCTCTCTGGGACCAACAGAATTGAAATTTATCGAGCATACAAATGCATAAAACCGCGGTTTTCAGAATAGAAGCATATAAATGCATATTCTTGTGGTTTTCGTCTAAATAGTTTGTTTTTCTTCGAATTCTCCCCCGAATTCGGGCCCTGACAATCCATAAGGTTCGAAAACATAAATAATTATTGAAAAGCCTATCTGGTGCGAATAATAGAACCGCAGGCTTTTAACCTTTTGTGAGGTCGTTCTCGTCATTGAAACTTTTATTGACTGATTTAAGAAAATCATTCAAAACAGAACACATTGAAAATTTCTTGTTGTACAGACCAATGCAGATCTACTTCATTGACTCGCCTAATTCTGAACATTTTGTAAATGAACTTTTAAACTGTATCTTTTATAAGAGCAGTTCTCTTATATATACTTGTAAAACTTGAATGTGAGTATATTGCGGCGTATCATACATACAATTAGAAAATAAAGCTCGTATTAAAGGTATGTTATTGGTTTTTTCGTTTCACTTTCCTTTCTATAGTTTTTAACGGTATTTTTCGAGCTTGTTCTGCATAATTAACCGCATATAATGGGGGTTTCGAGCATATCTATCGAGCATATAATGGGTTTATAATGGGTTTTTCGAGCATATAATGGGTTTTTCGAGCATATCTATCGAGCATAAAACACAGGGTTTTCGAGCATATCAGGAGATTTTATCGAGCACATCGATCCGAGCCCTAGTGATGAGTATCAATACAAAGTATTGCCCTTTCACGAATTGATTGCCGGCGGTCGAGATGGGAACTATTCTTTGTTTACTTGTGTCACACGTCAGTCTGCTTCGTTGACAGGTACAGTTGCGCGAGTAGGATATGACTCAGCTCCAGTAGATGTCCACGGTGACATGAGCTCCTGTGACACTTATCTGCGCTTCTAAGACAGGTAGCACGCGCAATGCTGCTTGACTTATGTACAGACAGCACTGTGTCATCACTGTGTCCTCCTCTTTACCCCGCGGGGCTCCTGCTATAATAATCAACAAACGGTGGCGCAGCCATGCTCAGCGGCAATCAACTCTTAAATGGGTAATAAGTAAATATGAAGTGATGACTCTCGAGCAGCGTGGCAGTGGTTGTAGAATAGTGCGTAGAAGAGTGATGATCCAAAGATTGAAGAATGGATAAAACTCAGAAGGAGTTACCATGTTTTATAGCGGCCAGGAACATTCCAGAATGCCGGAACCGCATGACAATGATTAAAGGCTTACTATTGGTTCCATGAAGGTCGCGGTGACGTTACTCGCCACCAGCAGACTGCAGTGGGCTAGCGCATGTCAGTTATGCAATTATGTGCCGAGGGTGTGGACACTGCAACACTCGGAAACAAGAGCTTAGAATAAAACACAGGAGGACCTTATATAATTTGATTAATTACAATGCAATGAACTAAGTAACTTTTGTTTGGAGGGTTTTCGGGAGCAAATAAACGGCCAGTAAAAAAGGGCTGACACATAGCGGAAGAAAACATATACACACATGTGTACCCTATAATGTCACGAAAGTGACCAACTGGTCTGATGATCCAGATGTCCCTAGCCCATAAAATAAATATGCAAGAAAACGACATCAACAACAACAACAATAATAAAACAAGGCAACAACAGAACTATATTATTAAAATGTGCAGACTGAACATAAACATATACTGAAATAGTTCGTTGGCAATAGTATTCCCCTTTTGTAGGGATTGAACACCTCACCTTGGGCTCCTAGAGCGAGCAATTTACCGCAAGGCCACAACTAAACTTCAAGAATTGCCTGCTAAAAACTGTACAAAAATTCATTTTTGCGTGCCTGTAACTAACTTGTTAGAGGGTGGAACAGCGAAACTACAATATTATAGTATCGATTATGTATCTCTCATATTTAGAAACAAAATGAATGAAATCTGAACGACCTTCTTCTTCCGTTCACAGTAGAGAAGCAAAATATTCCCTTTAGGCGATAGGCCAAGATGCTGGGGAGGAAATTTAGGGGATACATGAAGTCCGGACCATTAGACATTTGTACCTTATGTCACAGTGTTCAGTTTATGAGGAAATAACAGCCCTTTTGTGTCCTCATTTTTATCCGATTAATTCTTGGAAAACACACTTCCCTCGCACGTGAACACCTCTGCCGCTACTTCATGAAGTGACGGGCTGGATTTCCCGTCCGATGATGTATAAAATGAATTACACTATTTGACGGCGAAATTTAGTCATTTTATGAATCCAAGCGGCAGATAGCGCAACTATACCTTTTTACATCATATGCCGGCGTTTTATGAAGTGTCTAGGATTTTCATGAAATGACGCATTTCACTATCTAACTACGACTTATAGGCCAATTTTATAATCATTCGGTGTAGTAAATATGATTAGCATTTATGCCGTTGATCTTGAAAGGGATCACCTCTGGCGAAGAACTCCAACCAGGGTTCACTAAATCAATAATCTTTAAATAATGGGTTTGACTTTCCTGCAGTTTTGGCAAAATTTAGAGTGAATTTATTTTATAATGACGTAAGCGATGCAATTGCAATTTTAACCTAGGGATTATGGGACATAGGCGGTCCAGGTCAAATATCACATTTTTTGCCTACTTTCGATTTTTGCAAAAAATGAAAGTAGACTTATGAGATCAACACAGGGCGAAAAAAGTGTGTCTGTCTTTGTGTGTGTATGTGTGTGTGTGAGTCTGTGTGTGTGTGAGTCTGTGTGTGTGTGTGTGTGTGAGTGTGTGTGAGTGTGTGTACTCTGAATGTCTGTCCCCCCCTATCAATTCGAACACGGTGAATGCGAATTGAACGAAATTTGGTACAAAGGTAGCACTAGCAAAGGACACCTCAGTGTCATGTTTTATATCGCCGCCATCTTTACTAAAACTGAATGGCGGCCACTCAAACGTTCAAAACGTAAAATCAAATAACGACTAACCAAATCATCCGATCTCTACCAAATTTGGTAACAACATACCTTCGTATAGGATGCGTCTTGTGACCAAACTACAAGGTCGTCCGCCACACCATTTCAGGATGGCGGCCGTGCGAATTATGCAAACTTTATAATCCATATCATGGGACCCACCAGTTCCGATTATCGAGCCGAGAATCGTTTTAACTGTTCTAAAGGAAGAGGCACGTTCGAAATTAAAAGTTTATTTTGTAATACTATAGTGCAGACGTGATTTTAAAAAGCTGAGCTGATTCAGTAATAAGACAAGATGGCAGCGGATATCTTGTGCCTGACTTATATTTCACTAATTTGAGTATTGAATGCAATATAGCGTAGTGATACAAAATAAATAAACTTTGTATGAAATGCTTTATATATAAATAATATACTCCAGTGATGAAATCGTTTATTTGCTAACAAGTTCTATGTAAGTCATTTTATATAGAACGATATCCGTTGACACAATTAGCTCAGTGGTAGAGCGTTAGCCTATCGCTCAAATGCCTATGGTTCAAACCCGATCAGAGCTAGAATTTTTGCTTGAAATGTTATATGTTTATTGTTTTGTAATGACTCAGATGTTTTAAAATTAAGCGTTATATTGTGCATATTATGGTGTAAAATATATATTTAATTAAAACATAATTCGCCAGCAGATTTACTCGAGACATCTAGCTGCCAAAAAGGTAACTGCACGCCGACATACTTATTAACTTCCAGATTTTATTGAAAAGTTTCTTCTTCTGGCCGCTAGAATGCACTCGCTCTGTTAGGATTATATTGTTCGATATTTCACCACTAGAAGTCACGACTAGTCTACGTGGGGCTCCATTGATTAATATACCATTGGCATTCTATGCGCATCGAATTTGAAGAATGACAAGATGATACTACGATACATTTTTACTTTTTAATTTAAAGGGTTTGTAACAGCCTATTTTGCGTTACTAGAAAATGTTATTTGAAGTAAAGAACAAAACGATTTCACATAGTAACTGAGTTCAAGCCATTGGTGTTAGTTCAGGTATTAATTACTACTTTTATTTCAGGCAAATAGCAATCGAAAATATCCACATAGTTTGTATACACACGTCTCTGTAGGGTCATGGAAAGATTTGTTAATTCAATTAGGGTTTTCGATTCCCGGTCAATGCATGTGAGATTTTTGAAGTGAAATGCCATGTCCTGTGGTTCGGATTCCACGTAAAAAGGAGGTCCCGTGGCTCATAATCACAAGATTCACGGCCACGTAAAACTACAATCTTCCTTCCTTTTTTTTTCAATTAGGGTTGTGAAAGCCCTGCACAACCAGACGTGTAAAGACATGCCTCAACTCAAAGTTGGATGTTGCCCACGGCAGGTCGTATATGTAATAATAATAATAATAATAATAATATATATATATATATATATATATATATTTTAGGGGAAGAAATGCATTTACGCACAGAGTGTCGGGCTCCTGCTGCTGAGTAGCAGACTACCGACTAAAACTCCCCCTTTACTTCTGAACACTAGCCTGGAACCGTTTAGCACATTAAAACAATAATAATAATAATAATAATAATAATAATAATAATAATAATAATAATAATAATAATGTTATTGGTTTTACATCCCTTTTAACTACTGCTGCTTTTAGAGACACCGGGGTGCCGGATTTTTGGCCCGAAGGGGATCTTTAACGTGCCAGTAAATGTACTGACACGGCTCCCTCGCATTTGTGCACCCTCAAATGCCAGCTGACTGCGCCAGGATACGAACCTGCAACCTAGGGCCCAGCAAGCGAGAACGTTACCGCCGAGCCACGCAGCCAGTCCGGTCGATTATGTCTCCAGATCCATAACATTCTTGAGATACTTCTTATCTTTCTTTCTTTCTTCAATGATGGTAGCAGTTTTTATCTAGATTGTGGCGTTTGGTAGAGGTAAATAGTTTCTATGGCCTTCAACAAAGAATAGTTCTATTATACTCTTTGATAATAACAACGAGTTATAACTATACTCCTACATTTAGGAGAAAGTAGGCTATATGTTCTTTACTGAACATCTTGTTTATTCCTGCATCTGAAGTAATTGCATATAATTTGGTAATCTGGAATACCGTACACACTTTTGTCTCCATTGTGATTTCCCTATCCGTGATTCCGTGATGTAGGCTATTGGACACAATGATCTGAGCGCAAAAGCTGTGAAATGTCACTGCGCCTCTCGCGGATTATTTTAAAAGCTGTATGGAAGGGGTGGGATGAAAAAGTTCTTTTTTTCACCGTAAGAGAGCTCTGTAAATCTAAAACTGATACTACAATATTAATTAACTTTATTAATCACGTTATTGATTTACAAAACACAAATTACGCATAAAAGCATGAAAATTTTACGCTTAATACTTTTAAAGCCACTTAATCAATATTTGTACCTTGTACAACTACATACATTGCCATAACAAATCTCGTCTTACTATTAAGTATGCAATATCCTGAAAATAAAATAATTACAAATATCAACTACTTTAAGCCTCCGTGGCTTAGGCGGCAGCACGCCGGCCTCTCACCGCTGGGTCCGTGGTTCAAATCCCGGTCACTCCATGTGAGATCTGTGCTGGACAAAACGGAGGCAGACAGGTTTTTCTCCGGGTACTCCGGTTTTCCCTGTCAACATTTCATTCCAGCAACACTCTCCACTATCATTTCATTTCATCTGTCATTCATTTAATCATTGCCCCAGAGGAGTGCGTCAGGCCTCGGCAGCCGGCACAGTTCATATCCTCGCCGCTAGATAGGGGCTTCATTCATTCCATTCCTGACCCGGTCGGAGACTGGAAGCAGGCTGTGGATTTTTCATCAACTACTTTATATTGTTATTACGTTTTATTTAAGTCCTCTTAATGTTACTTCTGAACAAACCGCCGTCTGATCAAACTCTGAGTACTTCAAACTTCGTATAAAAATTCATCATCTGAACTTCAAGACCATCCACTACGCAGCGACTGTCATCATCTACACTGGCGTGACGTCACGACCTCACCTGACTTCGTGTTCTTGGCAGTGAGACCTCGCCAGGTGATGGAACCAGCGCCATTGAAGTCTTCAAGTTCATACATGCATTCTATCATCTGCCTTTAATGGCTTCTTACTCGTCAAATCATTCAATATACAATCTCATCTCCGCTACATCCAACTGCACGTGGCTACATTCATCGCCAACGTAACATTATAATCAGCTCTTCAAAACTTCAGTCCATCTACGTACATACATTCATACTGCTATAAAGCATTATCTTCTACGTTCTACGTCATAGCCATAGCGAGCAGTGACCTCGCCCGCTATATCAACCGCCGAGCTAACAGCTGCAAGCCTCTTTCATTGGTGTCAGGTAGTGATGGGAAGCGTGATGCAAACCTCTCGATCCAGTCTCAGCAACTGATGCAGTCCGTGCCTTGTAATGCTGCCTCGATGCTGTATGTGACGTCTGGCGCATGTGGTTGATGTCTGGCAAGCGTGAATCAGAGCTCTCGATTATCTCGATGCTTTAGTATCGAGACGTCAGGCACTTGCTGTCTGCTGTTCCTCGCCTGTAGTCTGTTTGCTTGCTGATCACCAAGGCCCGGATAGTTATGTGCTTAACTTTACAGAAATATGTATTTATTTATGTGCTTAAAAGTGGGAAAATATGTGATTAAGTTTCCAAAATATGTTCTTAAATTGGTATCGTATTTATGTCGCTCAGTTACTCTAAAAATAGTTGAAACGTACAGCTGCTTCAATAACCCAGCCAACAGTACAAATATTCCCGCTTAACAGACCGGGTCTTGTCTCAATTTCCGAATCCTACAATACTTCCTGCAGATACGCGATACAAAATCATATAGGCCTATGTGCTGTTTTCGAATTTCATTCTAAACAACGGGAGAAAAGGTCACTTACGAATCGGTCATAGCACTGATTGTATTGTCTTATACTGCTACTTGAGTGCGTAAATTTGAACGATTGACGTGGAAAGCAAATTAAATGTCGTCCCCGGCAATCATGCCACAGAAGCACCATAGCATCATTGAATGCTTTAGCTATTGTGTAACTGTTGGTTTTCTCAAAATTAACAGCTGTCAGTAAAAATAACTGTGATGGATCGTATTTTAACGCACCAATTACAGTATGATGTTGGCTACGTAACGGCCAGCATCGTCGGTCGTCTCGTCCGTTGTAATCCACACAGCGCTGTTGCCTATTTCACTACGAATTCTGTGCACTCAGAGTAAAGTTTAGTAAATAGTTTTTACGCAGTGTTGACTCGTCAGGGAGAGGAAGTTTGACGTACTTTTCTAACGTTCCACGTAGCACTGGATTCTGCAATTTGTTCAATGGTAGATCAGCCACAGGAAATGCGTGACAAATGTCTTGTGAGAACTAGCAGTTTGCTGGACCAGATCTAACATCCTGCATTTTGAGAAACAAACGTTGTGTGGACTTCTTTAAAAATTCACATTGCACATGTTACGCTGTCGCAAAATGTTGCGTAACTTGTGAACGCATGCCTACCGCTATGGATTTCTCACAAATATTGCAAAATAAATTAGGTCCTTCAGTACTAAAAACGTCCCCGAACTCCCACACTAAACGATTCAAAGTAACACATTTCGCATTTTTGGGACGCATCGTATTCGTTGAAACGACAACGCCACAATCAGTATACTCACAAGTTATGCACACCACTGTGATTTTAAGTAAAATTTCTTGTCTAGGTAAGGACTTTATATTGGAGGCTTAATGAGCCTGTCAACTCCAGCCCCCCTGCCGTACTTAATGACCGGGAAATCCCTGTCTTGAAATACTACTACAGTATGGAGACAATGGAGCACTGACGAAATAGAGAAGCCACTTACTGGAATGTCAAAGGGTTGCAAATGTGGGCAGCAGCCACCCAAGAAGTACAACATACCACCAAATATAGGAAATATGTGCTTATTAATAAACACGCCAGAATATGTATTTATTTATTTAAAAAAAAATCCTCTCGGCACGCCGGAAGGCGGAGGTAGATTTCACCGGGCAAAATAGGGGATAGGCTATAATAGGCAACATATTCAGGTTTTCGTAGAAGGATCAGACCTCATTTATTGCAAGAAAGTATTTTACAATGTAATTGGAGCTCAATTGCCTTTTCTTTCGTCTTACTATGCATATTTTTAACATTTTTTTTTTGTATTAGGGTGACGGTAACCTTCTTGTCATTTGGGATCCATTTTTAGCCTATTTTCAATTTTGAAAAAAATAGGCTTATGAGATTACGTTTTGTCCGTGTGTGTGTGCGTGTGTGTGTGTGTGTGTGTGTGTGTCCCTAATAAAATCTAAACGGCTAGAGCGATTTCAATGAAACTCGGTAAGTTCATAGCACTATTCCCGGCGACCTCGACCGTGCCCTTCATATTTTGTTACCTCTCCCCAATCCAACATGGCGGCTGTGCGAAATATTTCACTAGCATTCAATATCTCCAAAGATATTACCGATATCGCCCTGAAATTGTGTACGGTGATAAAGGGCACTACTAGAAGTTCACCTATGAGCCTTTCAAAAACCTGGTGACTACAAAACCAACATGGCGGTCAAGTGAAGTTGAGACTTTTAAATAGACTTTTCTCGCGATTTAACTATCCAAACGTAATGAAACTTGGCACAGCAAATGTTTATACACATTGTAATGCACTGGAGTCTAATTTAGTTCAATTGTTTACATAACCTCGAAATGGCGGCTGTGCGAAATATTTCACTGACATTCTATATCTTCGAAACAATTACAGATATCACCCTGCAATTTTGTACGGTGATAAAGGGTACTGATACAAGTTTACCAATGTATATTTCATAAACCTGTAAAGTACAAAACGAACATGGCGACCAAGCGAATTTGAAATGTTTTAATAGACTTTTCTCGTGATTTAACTCTCTGAGCGCAGTGAAATGAGGTACAGTAAATGACTTTGCAGATTGTAATGCACTTCCATCTAATTTAATTCAATTGTTTACATAACCTCAAGATGGCGGCTGTGCGAAATTTTAAAATTAAGTTTTTATTTCTTGTTTCGTAATCATGCGATCGAGGTGAAAGTTTGAATAATGAACCTAGGCAATAATTGTCCTTGAATGGTACATAACTCTATGGCTTATACATATAACAATCCTAAATGGCGAGCTTCCGAAATATTTAGACAGTTCTCAATGTCTATGAATCTTTTACAGCAACCAAACTGTTTTTTTATGTTCATAGAGACTATGAACATATGTTCACCTAAAGGACTTTCAGTAACCTGGTGAGCACAAATCCAACATGGCGGCGACGCGAAGTATAAATATTTAAATGGACGTTTCTCGCGAATTAACTATCCGAGTGCCGTGAAACGTTGCACGTTAAATGCTTATACAAATGTTGATCCACTGGCATCTAATTTATTCCAATATTGTTTGCATAATCACAAGATGGCTGCTGTGCGTAATTTTAAAATCTCGTTTTTACTTCTTGTGTTCTAAACATGCGATTGAAGTTTGAATACCACACGTACACAATAATCTTAATGTAATAGTACATAAATAAAAATCCAACCTGGCGACCTTCTGAAATATTTAGACGGTTCTGAATATCTACGAATCTGTTACAGCAATTAAACTGAAATTTTGTATGTTGATAGAGGCAATTAACATTAGCAGGATATATGAAAATAGGCTGTATAGTTCTTCACGGAACTACTTGTTACATTACTGTGAACGTTCGCAAACCGCTATAAGGTTATCTCGGTACCAACTTAAGCTATAAAATTCATCAATACGTATATAATGCACTTAAGGGGGTCAAGAGGTACTCTCGAATTTTTTCACCTGATTTACACGGGCCGGTGTGGTACTAAAGGTCCATTATATCCCTATCCCTATATTATTAAATTATTATTATGATTATTATTATATTATAGCGCACAAGGACGAGACAAAACTCATTTTAAGCCCCTCGGTGGCTCGGAGGCTAATATGTTTTAAGGCTCTAAAACCAAGTTTCTGAGATATTCCCAGAAAACTAATTTCATTTAATAAACTAATAAATAGATGACGAGTACAGAAGAAGACCAAATCAGGAGTGTTACGTGCAAGTGCCCGTCCCAACATTTCAAACATGTATTTACCCATGGATGCAGCTCTTGACATTTGTGAAACGACCGCTTCGTCGCTCAGTTCCGCCTGTGACCACGAGATGGTAGCTGCTGTCGGACTTTGGAAAGACTCCAAGTAGTTCCTGTCTCTCCGATAGATGGTGTTTGCTGTGTCTTATTAAACTCTTTATACG
This sequence comes from Meconema thalassinum, assembly GCA_946902985.2. Taxonomy (NCBI): domain Eukaryota; kingdom Metazoa; phylum Arthropoda; class Insecta; order Orthoptera; family Tettigoniidae; genus Meconema; species Meconema thalassinum. Next base: position 146,290,669 of record OX336390.1, on the reverse strand, counting down.
CATGACATAATTGAAAGACAATTACATTCTTCGTCATGAAACAAATGCCAGTGTATGCATGATACCGCCAAATTAATTTCCTATTTATGACATTGTTGATTGAGGTGTCAAGCTGTGATTGGACAATAAAATTTGACATGAATGCAGTTCGCTTCTTGATGCGAAAATTCTCCGCCATTTTTGTGGAAGTCCATTAGCTGTCGTGAAGTAAACATCAAGCCGACTGGTCGTGAAAGGTGTCACCGCTGACGGGGGCCTGGGCCCCCATCCTCTACGAAATGTAAATATATTCAACGGAAAATTTGAATACATATTCAACTAAGAAACGCCTGTGCTATATAAGCATTTAAGTTCTTCCTTTCGCCTGGACGCTGAACGTGATGGAGAATCGCAACTGGATGCGAACGAGTGCTGTCATCTAAACGACGCATGTGCCGGGTTAGCCAGTTTTGAAGCACATGTAGTGCCGTACAGAATTTAAAAATTATGTGTTAATTATTTTATTATTAGTGTGTCTCCACTGAGAAGGAAATAAGGTACGTTATTAGTTAAATTTTCTTTTATATTATTGTTATGGAGCTCCGATATCATCTTATAGTAATATTTCAATTCTGTTTCTCATTTGTTTTATAGGCCTAATTTTATTGCTGTTTTAATTACGTTTCCTGATTTATTTTAATTTTGTTCTCTTTTCTGCGTACCTTATGGAGACACATTTCTAATTTATTTTACGTTTAAATTATTATTTATTTTCTTTTGCCAATCTTGGGATTGACATAGTAATTTATTCTTGATCCGTTGCCTTTCACTATTGTAATAGTATTTAGACATAATTGTTTTCCGCCGTTCATTTCCTTCTGCTAATGTTTAAATTTAATTTTATTAATGGTTTGCCATAATTTCGATCAGGCATGCGGTTTCCTTGTGTTTTTGTGGCCATGTTATGAAGAGATGCATTCTGGTCTCGAGGTCAGTCTCGAGGCGTCCACCGCGAAACTCAAACGTGTTGTGTTAACTTAAGATGTTTTTTTATTTAACCTTGTCGGTTTAACATTGTGTTTTTCGTAATTGTTCCTGTGTTTATCTCCATCATGCAAATTAATGAATTGTTTTCTGATACAATTTAATTTGGTTAATTTAATTTTTATTTCTCGTTTCATCGTGGCCGGGATCTACGCATGCCGGATCGCTATTGCATTCCCTTGCAAATTATCAAGCCCTTTTTCATTGTGTTATGCATGTAAATTTTATTTTAACCTTTGGGCTTTAACATTTTTATTTTTATTTAAGTTTTTTCTTTTCTTGGCTTTGCAAGCAAGCATGTTAGGCGGTATCTGACCTTCATTGTAAATTTGTGCTGGTTGATGCATGTTCTGTTTCTGGTGAAGGTGCTCCTTTAAATTTTTAATATTAAACATTTTATTTATAAAATTTTAATCTTTTGTTGTGGCATTATTTCGCCGACAGCAGTTCTGTCGGTTATTGGGGGGTGTCTGTACGATAGCCTGTGTGTGTTGTCCCCTTCTCCATCTTCCTTCCACTCCTTTGGAGCTCTTCTGTTGGGACACATCATCTGGAGGTGATTTGTTGTGGAAGCGCCCCGGACCTCTCAAACAAAGGTAAGTTGGGCCCCCCATTTCAGGTGTCGCAGTGGTGAAGCAGAGCGTTGGTTATCGAGTTTCCGACGTGCTGCTGGCCATGCGGCGGTGTTCTTCCAGGTGTCGCAAGGAGCTATATAGATATACTGAGAAAATCACAGATGTGGCCAGGAAGAGACGTCTGGCTTTCTATGGACATGTCTCATGGATGAACCCAACAAGACTAACCAACCGGCTTCTCAACTACTGGGGGAATAGAAAGAGCGTGACACCGGCGCTAACAGTAGTTAACAAGGATATTCAAGAACTGAAGATAAAGAAAAGTGATATTACAAGCCGATCACATCTCAGAAAGATACTTAAACAGATGAGTTCTCAGGACAGACCACCCTGTAAGAAAACCGGCATTATCTGGACAAAAGAGAGAAAGGAGAAACATAGCCAGAGAATGAGCGAATATGGGGCAGACATCAAGTACCTCGCCAAGCTGAAAAGTTGAACGTCGTTGTCCTTAGCTGGCCCATCCAAAAGAAGAAGAACAAGAAGATACTAATGAAGTAATGCAAGCCGGTAACCATAACAACAGTAGGCCTATCACAAGAGGCGACATCCAACTTTCCATCTATTTCTGTAAGAAGCAATGCCACTCAATTTATTAAATTTCTGTGAAAGTTTGCAAATGGCTATAAAGTTATCGTGGAATCAAACATAGACTATAAAATTCAACAATGCGATTAAGGGGGTCAAGGGGTACCCTAGAATTTTTACACGTGACTTAAACGTGCGATATGCGATATGTTGTACAGAAGGTCTATTATATCTCCAAACAGCAACATTATTTTCAAAAATTCCTGGATTGGAATAGTGTGTCTTGCGGCTTTTGGGAATTTGGGCCATTGGAGGCTAAAGATCCCGAACTTTCATGCACCACAAGCCTTTATAATTTATTAAAGGGGTCTACCTGGGGATGGGGACTTTCCACAACGGTGAGGGTCAGTTTTAATTTGAAATATATTGCGTTTCGTCTACGAGGTTTTCAATATTATTTTCACGTCAGGAAGTACACGTTAGGTGAATTTAGTTTGAGAGCACATTTTAACTAATCATATTTTTTGTCGACAAACAGATTCATCGTAAAAATGATTTTGTTTGGTACTGTGTGGTTGATATATATTTATGTTTATGTACGCCTATAATTTATGTTCGGGTGCTTGGAGCATCGTAAAATTAGGTATTTTAACAATGAGTCAATACACCAATCATTTATAAAACTCTTCAAAGTACTTCTCATAGAAGAGTGGGTAAAAGGAATAACTTTTCAAAATACATGCTAAAATAGGCGAAAAATAAAAATTATCCCAGTAGGACGACCAAAGCATATGTTGTGCTTCTCAATGTGTGACACAAAACTAGGGAGTCTTTAAAGGGTCTCCGAAAACCACATTTTATGGCCCTTATATTAAGAGTGTCTGCGATATACCCAGAAAATTAACTTCGTTCTGATAAACTTAGGCTCTGAAGGATTGACAAGCCTCCAACCATTGCAACAATAGCTCAATTGATAACGTCTGGTTATTAATACCGAAGACCGTTCGAAGAGCGGGTACTTCTGCTAGTTTATTATAATTTAATATTATTAATATAGGCTATATCTTGTATGCCTCTGAGTGTTACATGGGCAGGCAGTTTAAAGCAACCAGGAGGCAGGCGATCCAGTTGGCAGAGCTTAAAGGTAATCGGAGTCACTAATACAGTGTCTTTTCATGTTAGGGCACAAACATTTGTGTTGACCGACTGAAAAGCTCTCTTTATTAGAACTAGGCAACTCTGAAAAATGGATTATATCACTACAATAAGGTTTACTCTGGACAATATGGGAATTTATGATAAAAAAAAATAACCATAGGCTTCTATTAGCATTATATTTTATTAAGGAAATCAAATATATATCAGTAAGATGCATACTACTGTATTATAAATACATTAGTTTTCCAGTAAATTGAGACACCTACGGTATCGCTTCAAAAGTATGGAATATCCACCGCACCCTTCTAATTACAATGAAATGGGGTGTTCCACGTCATCCTTGTTGATGTAACGGTATCCAGACTGAGAGGTCTTCAACGTTGGGAAGAAGTGGAAATAGTTGGGCGCTAAATGACGGTTTTAGGAGGATAGTCCTTGTGTTCCCAACAGAATTCCACCAGAAAATTTGCTGTTGTTACCGTCACGTGGGTTATCGCTTTGCCATCCAGAATTAGAAAATTTGAAGTGAACACACCTGACTTCTTTCATCAAATGGTGTCTGTTCAAGAGTTTCCTTTGAATGGAAATCACTTGTTTCTGCCTACTCATGTGCATGTCCTACATGTTCTTTGGAGATCATAGTGAGTTAAAGAAATATCCAGTAACTGCAAACTGTATGATTTTCCCATACGTACATATATTTCACCTAGCAAGTTTTTAAAATTATTTAGTTATTAGTAGGGACCAGTTTTTAGGTTTTTCAAATAGTCATGGCAGGTTTTCAGAAACATAAATTAGTTTTTCTTAGGTTTTTAGCCTATTTTCAATTTTGAAAAAATAGGCTTATGAGATCATCTTTTGTCCGTGTGTGTGTGTGTGTGTGAGGTGTGTGTGTGTCCCCCCCCCTAATAAAATCTAAACGGCTGGAGCGATTTCAATGAAACACGGAAAGTTTATAGCACTATTCCCGGCGACCTCGATCATGCCCTTCAAATATTGTTACGTCTCACCAATCCAACATGGCGGCTGTGAGAAATATTTCACTAGCATTCAATATCTCCGAAACTATTACCGTTATCACCCTGAAATTGAGTACCGTGATAAAGGGCACTACTAGAAGTATACCTATGAGACTTTCAAAAACCTGGTGACTAAAAAACCAACATGGCTGCCAAGCGAAGTTGAGACTTTTAAATAGACTTTTCTCGCGATTTAACTATCCAAACTTAATGAAACATGGTACAGCAAATGTTTCTACACATAGTAATGCACTGGAATCTAATTTAGTTCAATTGTTTACATAACCTCAAAATGGTGGCTGTGCGAAATATTTAAACTGTCATTCTATATCTCCGAAACTATTATAGATATCACCATGCAATTTTGTACGGTGATAAAGGGTACTGATACAGGTTTATCTATGTAACTTTCATAAACCTGTAAAGTACAAAACGAACATAGTGACCAAGCGAATTTGAAATATATTAATAGACTTTTCTCGTGATTTAACTCTCTGAGTGCAGTGAAATGTGGTACAGTAAATGATTTTGCACATTGTAATGCACTGTCATCTAATTTAATTCAATTGTTTACATAACCTCAAGATGGCGGCCGAGCGAAATTTTAAAATTAAGTTTTTATTTCTTGTGTCGTAATCATGCGATCGAAGTGAAAGTTTGAATAATGAACCTAGGCAATAATTGTCCTTGAATGGTACATAACTCTATAGCCTATACATATAACAATCCTAAATGGCGAGCTTCCGAAATATTTAAACGGTTCTCATTATCTATGAATCTTTTACAGCAACCAAACTGATTTTTTATGTTCATAGAGACTATGAACATATGTTCACCTATAGGACTTTCAGTAACCTGGTGAGCACAAATCCAACATGGCGGCGACGCGAAGTATAAATATTTAAATGGACGTTTCTCGCGAATTAACTATCCGAGTGCCGTGGAACATTGCGTAATTTTAAAATTTCGCATTTACGTCTTGTGTCCTAATCATGCGATTGAAGTTTGAATACCACACGTACACAATAATCTTAATGTAATAGTACAAAAATAAAAATTCAACCTGGCGACCATCTGAAATATTTAGACGGATCTCAATATCTACGAATCTGTTACAGCAATTATACTGAAATTTTGTATGTTGATAGAGGCAATTAACATGAGCAGGATATATGAAAATAGGCTCTATAGTTCTTCACGGAACTACTTGTTATACTTGTGGTCACACTGTCCTTATCCAAGGTTTGGAAATGATGTGTAACTATCTAACAGTCTGTTACTTCTTCACGTGAATTTTTTTCTCCTGCAGAGATGTTGGTGGATTCCTCAGTTTAGGGCTGCGACAACGCGGCCATGTAACCCCGTGTACTTTGGGTGTGTGTAGAATCTATCTGATATACGGTGTTAATTTTGATGGCTGTATTAGTGTGTAATTCAGGTAAGGACTGCAAACGGTCAATTTCGAGTAGTAGTTCCTAATGTTGGTACCAAATATACCGTCAACGACACCTAGCTGTGAACTTAGCTACTAGATGCCACCGCAACCAGTAACTTGCAACGTACGTTGGACTTCCTCTGAAGGAAAGCATACTGAGGGATTTTCAGCGCTCTTTGAAAATCCGACGACATCGGCCGGCTTTGAACCCGCGACCTTGGGTATAGAACTTCAGCATGCTACCAGCTAGGCTACGTCACCGAAGCCACTTCCCACATAGTCAGATGGAAAACTGAATGTGATCTCGTTGTCATGGCAACCTCTGATAGCTCATCCCTCACCAATTTAGTGGCGTTGTCATGGTAACCTCTGATGGCTCTTGGCATTTTCTTCTAATTCCGAAATCATTTTTCTCATCCCTTGGCGTAATGGTGGGTTGTATCAAAAATTCTTTCAGACAAATGTTTTAGGTAATTATTAGGGGAATATCGTCCATTTTGTACGGTTTTGATATTGTGCCTATTAAGAGAGATATGATTAATGTTTCCCTAAAAACCCACTTTTTTCCACCCCATTGGCCAATGGTCGGTGCTATCAAAAAACGTTTCATACATAAAATTTTGGCACTTATCCGACACATAATATGAACTTTGAAAGGATTCGATATTTCACATATTAAGAGAGTTATAGTGATATTTCACTTTTTCGAAAAAAGCCCCCCATTTTTACCCCCTTCAACCGATTTTGCCCATTAACGAACTCGACCGAGATTTCTTTAGGGATACATATTATGTACAAATTTCAAAGTGATTTGTGCAAAATTACGGCAGTTATCGTGTCCACAAGAAACTGATATATATATATATAGGCCTATATACATATATACATAAATTATATATATATACTTTTGAACTGATGGTGGTTTTGAGGTCTGGGGGATGTGAAACGCGAACATATGTCGAAATTTTCCGGAAGTCGAAACATGGTACCCATTGCAATAGTTAGCTTTCTAATGAAATCTACCTAATAATTAATACCGTGTTGACTGATAGTACTATGTGATTCAAAACTGCCTTGTCAAACACTAAAGAATGTGGTTTAATCACTGCTTAAACGTACATGTTTCGTTGTTTAATGACACCTTAGTAGTGTGTTTGTAACAGTTCTAAATCCTCCACCTCCACACCCTGCACACAAGATGGCGGCGGCACGATATCTCTCGAACGCATGGTCGGATTTTGACAAATGAGGTGTCATTGAACTTGGTCTGATACCCCCTTTCCAATGAACAACATATTTCCACCCCAAAATAAACCCTACTCCTACTAGGGGGTTAAATTGTATTTTTTAGAGAATCTCTCTTTCCAATTGCAACATCTGAGAGTTTGAATGCCAATATGGAATGAAACGTTGTTCTACACAAGAGACATGTATACGGTGGATAGCCACTATGAATTAATATGCTTTTTTTACGCATGCCCACTCATGGCTTTTGAAGTGGGTGGGGGAGTGGTTCCCTGTGGACGGGTCCTTGTTGACAGGTCCATGTGGACGGGTCATTGTTGCCGGGTCATTGTTGACGAGTCCCTGTGGACGAGTCCTTGTGGACAAGTCCTTCATGACGAGTCCTTGTGGACGAGTCCTTGTGGATGAGTCCTTGTTGATGAGTCCCTTTGGACTGATCCCTTTGGACCGGTTCCTATGGACTAGCCCATGCATTTATTTAAATAATGTCAAAGGGCTTAACTACATTTTGCGTGTAAAGCAGTGTGTTGAACTGACGTTGTTCATCAGTCCCCCACTACTATAATGGGATAACGATATGAAAGGAAAGTGACGAAATACATGTGAACATACAAGGGATCTAACTTGGTGGATGGATGTGTTCTAACGAGTCATTTGTAGTTGACAGAGAATAATACATGTTCTTAAGATGTTAAAACTGTGGAGATGGCATGTGCAGTAAGACGTCTTGTTATATTTCCTGTGTCATATTACAGACATGGCAGAGAGCGCCCAGATCTGTTGCTATGACTGACGCTGCAGTAATTTGAAACCGCAAGTGTTCATGAAGACAATGGGTGATGATCATACAAAGTTAGCAGTTATTGGATATTACACAGTTGTTCCTTCCGGTGTCATGTAGCTGACATGGCAGAGAGCGCACACTGCTGTTGCTATGACTGACGCTGCAGTAATTTGAAACCTCAGGTGTTGATCAAGACAATGGGTGATGATCATGCAAAGTCAGCAGTCATTGGATACCACACAGGTGTTCCTAGTGTACTTTGGACTCTCAGCTGTATTGGGAAAGGAATTGCAATGATCTGAAAAAAACGGCTGACACGAGCGATGAGAGTTTATATAAGAGAGGTGTCATATATTTCCCTACTGTCAGTCTTTATTACTCGCTTTGAGTGAACAGTGCTCTATTACTGCTCAAGAGTTGTAAAAAAGCCTTTTTGGTAGAAAATCAATACATTATTTTGCAAGGTAAGTACTTATTATTAATGGATTGTAGTATTTTATTACTAATTGATGTTGAAGTTATTGATTGGAATGTATTTCTTGATTGATTGATAGATTGATTGATTTGTTTACAGATAATTGGGTACCTGTAGGTTACCAGATTCTTACAATCTGTTCATTCAGTGGCAGCAGTTGATAAATTATAAAAAGGTAAGTGCACATCTAATAACTTTTAAACAGTTAGAGTGATATTTTCCAATGTTCACCACTACATGTCAGTGAAAATGGTATATTTGGCAGTCAAAAGTTGGAATTACTTGACCATGGTGTGTAAAGCTAATTTTGTAGGTTAGATTTTGATTACCGCTCTATTAAGTCTGAATGTTCATTGCTAGGTGTCAGTGTCAGAGGGAATATTTAAGGACTTAACCTCAGTTCACCTAACATAACCTAACTTTACCTAACTTAACCTTGTCATGTGACATGTTTTACAAGTTTAAACTTGTTTTAAGACTGGCTATGACGTCAAACTTAGCTCACTTACCTGACGATCGCTGGTTTCTATCACGTGACATGTTCTACAAGTTTAGACTTGTTTTAAGACTAGCTATGACGTCACACTTAGCTCACTTAACTGGTGATCGCTGGTTTCTATCACGTGACATGTTCTTAAAGTTTAGACTTGCTTTATGACTGGCTATGACGTCACACTTAGCTCACTTAACTGCCGACCGCTGGTTTCTACCACTCTATCAAGTTCAAATGTTCACCGCTAGGTGTCAGTGACAGTGGTATATAGTAACCCCCAGTTAGAACTACATGAAGTTAGACTTGCTAGGAGTTCACAGATCGATTTAAATACCCTGCTATAACCATTGACTGGAATATAATTAAACTATTTATATTGTACTTTGTTTTATCATTTATTAACATTTATGATTTCTTTCTTTTATAGGTAATTTCGAAAGTGATCATAATGTTCAAGTGTGGTGACTGTAAGAAACAGTTCTCAAGACCTGACAACCTTCAACGACACGCAAATGCTAAACATGATTTAAAATGTTTGTGTGCAGTCATTGTGCTACCGCCTCCCACAAATCCAACCCCTCGTCCTCGTCGTGGGAGATGGGCAACGTAATTAAGTAGGGGATTGCCTGTTGGGGTGAAGTACAGTGGGGACTTGATGTGCCTCAAGACCGCTACGGTAGCTGTGAAGGCCCTACAGGAACCCTGAAGAAATTACGGCTAACGCGGCTCTGGTGAAACAACTGCTGCCTTGTGTTTGGAGTTGGTTCTTCAAAGGCTAAGGGAAGAAACCCTGACAGAAAATCAGCCTGGTGCCTCAGGCTTAAGGTGGCAGCCCCTCCAAGGCACGCGGAGGCAGTGGGTTAATCACTCGCTCCTTTAAATAAACTGATTACGGAAACTGAAGCGAAATTACAAAACCGGACGGATAACGTGATGACGACTTTTGGCATGAAGAGGACTACGAAAATCGGTTTCTGTAATGTGAGGACCTTGATGGAGAAAACCAGACTGAAGCAAGTGACACGGGAGATGAAGAACTATGGGCTGGATATCCTAGGATTGAGTGAAGTGAGGTGGATAGGATTTGGTGAAATACAGACAACAGATGGAATTACATTTCTCTATTCTGGGGGTGATGATGAAGAACACAGGGATTGAGTGGGGTTGCTGCTCAACAGAAATGCAAAGAGAAGCCTTATGGAGTGGAAGCCAATTTCTAGTAGGCTCATGTTTGCTAGGTTCAAGACAAAGATCAGGAATGTGATCATCATCCAATGATGTGCGCCTACAGAACAGTCGGAGCCAGAGAAGAAGGAATAATTCTACCAAATGCTGCGAGATGTCACAAGACAAACAAGTAAGAAGGACATTCTCATTGTTATGGGAGACTTCAACGCGAAGGTGGGCTCAAACAAAGAGGGGTTGGAGCAGATCATGGGTAAACATGGCCTTGGTGAGATGAATGACAATGGGGAGAAATTTACGGAATATTGCGCCAGTCAGGATTTGGTGATGTGTGGCACGGTATTTCTTCATAGGCGGTGCAACAAGGTCACCTGGGTGTCTCCTGATCAAGTCGTAGAAAATCAAATTGATCACATCGCGGTGAGCAGGAGGTTCAGAAGAAGCTTGGAAGATGTTAGGAACAGGAGAGGAGCGGACGTTGGTAGTGACCATCATCTTGTCGTTGCCAACTTCCGCATGAAGATCGTCGCAGTCCGCCGAAAGTTTAACATTCGGCACAACAAGTTTGATGTGGGCAAGCTTAAGAACCAGCAGAGATTGGACAAATTTAAACTGGAGCTCAGAAATAAATTCCATGTGTTGGACTCCGAGACAGAGAAGGACGTGGAGACTGTGTGGAGCGAGGTAAAGAATATCTTCGTGGAAACCAGTGAGATGCAGCTCGGGTACAAGAACTACCTGCGGAAAGAATGGATATCCGATCAGACCTGGGACAAGATAAATTATAGGAAGGAGATTAAGGCCAAGCTCAACACCTGCAAGACTAGGCAGCAGAAGGCTCTCAAACAAGCAAAGTATTCAACAGCAAACAGGGAGGTAAAGAGGAGTGTACGGAAGGATCATAGGAGGTGGATTGATGAGCAGGCGGAGAAAGCAGAAGAAGCGGCAAGAAGGGGGAATGTTAAGGAGCTCTATGGCATCACAAAGATGCTTTCGAAGAAAGGTTTTAATAAAACTAGGCCTGTGAAGAGCAAGACGGGCGAAATCCTCACGACGTGTGAACAGCAGCTGACAAGATGGAGATAACACTTTGCGGAGGTTCTTAATAGAGATAGAGGACCCGAAAGTAAGCAGCGAGGTGAAGATGAAGAGGAAGCAGAAAGTGACCCAAGCATCAGCCTCGACTCCCCAACTCGGGGCGAAATACGGACAGCGTTGCAGCAGATGAAATGCGGGAAGGCACCAGGCCTGGATCATATTCCAGCGGAAGTACTGAAAGCAGACCTGGATATTACGATCGATCTGCTGCACCCGCTGTTGGAGAAGATCTGGAAGGAGGAGAAAATACCAACCGACTGGAAGAAGGGGTTGATAGTCAAGTTGCCGAAGAAAGGGGACACCACAAACTGTAACAACTGGAGGGATATCACCTTGCTGTCCATTCCAAGCAAAGTGCTGGCGAGAGTCATCCTGAATCGTATAAAAGACTGCGTAGAAAAAAGGCTTTGGAAGGAACAGGCTGGATTTCGACAACATCGCAGCTGTGTGGATCTCTTCAACACCCTCCGAATCATCCTGGAGCAGAGTGTGGAGTGGCGGAATACCCTTTACCTCACATTTGTTTACTTCGAGAAAGCCTTCGACTCCGTAAATCAAAGAATCATGTGGAAGACCCTCGAGGAATATAAAATTGCAACAAAGATCATCAGAATCATGGAAGAGATGTACGAAGGGTATGAGTGCCAGGTTCTTCACGAAGGCAAATTAACAGAAAAGATAAAGGTCAGTTCCGGAGTGAGACAGGGGTGTGTCCTTTCCCCCACTCTGTTCCTGTTGGTCCTGGATGGTGTGATGAAGAAGGTAATGGGAGGACGGAAGAGGGGTATTCAATGGGGTATAAATGACAGGCTTGAAGATCTGGATTTCGCAGACGACATTTGTCTTATGGCACAACGGTACCGAGACATAGAAGATAAGCTGGGGAGGTTGCAGAGGGAAGCAGAAAGTGCAAGACTGATGATTAACACCAATAAGACCAAAGAGATGAGGATAAATTCTGACATCACGACTAGTTTGACAGTCAACGGAAAGGACATTGAGCGAGTTGAGTCCTTCCTCTACCTTGGAAGTATAGTCAGAAATGATGGGGGAGCAGAGGAAGATGTTCGAAGCCGTATCAGGAAGGCAAATGGTGCCTTTGTCCAGCTCTACCCCATCTTTTCAATAGCAACGTAAAGTCGATTCTTCTCTACGGCTGTGAAACATGGAAAGTCACAAAACCGATCAACAACCAGCTACAGATGATCATTAACAGATGTCTGCGTCGCATCACGAATGTGAGGTGGCCGGACATAATCTCAAATGAAGATCTTTGGACCATCACCAATCAACAACCGATTAGCATCCAGATCAAGGAGAGGAAATTGCGCTGGATTGGTCACACACTAAGGAAGCCGGACGGAGCTATTGAGAGGGCGGCGCTAGACTGGAATCCTCAAGGCGAGATCGACCTAAGAAGACCTGGAAGAGGACGATCGAAAATGAAATTTTTCTGGCCACCCAGGCTGAGGTCGACCGCTTACTTCAACTCGGCGTATATATCTTCCGGTATCATCATCGAGTCGAACCGTCGAAAGCACCGGCCCCCATGGCACTTCGATGCAATCGGTGCCTCGCATACGATCTCCATTCCACCGAAAAGTGCCGGGCACCCCGTATCTGCCCACACTGCTCCCTGCCGGATCACCCTCTACAACAGTGCCCCAACCTAGCCCAACCTCCTAAATGCCACCAGTGTTCGAGCCAACACCCTACACACTCTTACAAGTGGAAGGGTAGACCCGCACCTCCCCCAGATCATCCAGTGCTTCTCGTCCCTATCAAGACCATCGATCCCCCAACCCCTACCACAAACACCCAATTCCCCCCCCCCCCCTGACGGTGGAAAACCTCCTCCGCTTCCTTACCATCTCCCTCCGGAACTTAATGCCCTTCCAACGCCCCTTAGTCCAACTGCAACAAGCAGCGTTGCAAATTTTCAATCTCCGTTTCTACCCCTCTTACGCCGGGCCACTGACGCACTTCACCTTCTTCCCTTTGAATGTACCCCAAAATGGCGTATATGACCCCCCACCCTGGGCCTCCTAGAAACATCTCCCTCCTTTACAGCAACGTTTGCTCTTTATATACAAAGCGAGCTCTCCTTCAGTACACCATCGCTCAACACTCACCAGATTCAGTCCTCCTCAACGAAACCTTCCTTCGTCCTCATCAAGCAGCCAATATACCAGGCTACACCATGCAACGTGCGGACCACCCCCGAGACATCGGTTGCGGAGGAGTTGCTCTCCTCCTCAAGCCACGCATTCCCGTCCGGATCCGCACCCCTCCCCCCCCCCCCCCTCTCTTTCCCCGAAAGCCTCATTGCCACCCTCTATTTCCCTTCTCGTGTCCTACATATCGCCACTATTTACACACGGCCAACGCACCCCTTCCCACGGGACTTTCTCACCCACCTCCATGCCACTTTTCCCCACTTCCTCATACTGGCTGATCTCAACATGCACTCCCGCACAGCGGCGGACATAACAAACATCAACCTTTTTCTACAAGCTGTCGACTCTACTTTAATAACCATCCCTAAACCAAGTTGCCCCATTTGAAACTCCACTCCCGATGCCGTACTCGCTCACAACCGCCTAGCGCACCTTCTCACCGTCGACGTCCTACTCAGTATCGGCAGCGACCACCTCCCGGTCTTAGCCACAATACCTATTCGTTCCTCTCTCATAACTCCCACCCCTCCAGTACTCAGGCAAAACTACAAAAAAGCCAATTGGCCTGCTTATCGTGAGCAAATCACTGACTCACTACAACAGCCACTTCCAAACCTCACATCCGCGGCCACAGTGGACGTATATGCCCAAACACTCGAATTCGCCCTTACCAACGCTGCCTCAGTACACATCCCACTGACCCCATACTCCCACTCTCGACTCCCATTACCCCCCCCCCCCCCACCCAAAAAGCACTTCCTCTTCACCGCCAATCTCATAGGTATCTGGAGCATTACAAACGCTCCCGCGACCACCACTTCCTCACTCTACGTAGACGGCTATTACGTCAGGTACAATCGTACCTCCGTGCCTTCCACCGCCGAAACTGGGTAACTGTTTGCAACTCCCTACAGCAAAAAAGATCCAACCTGGCCTCCTACTGGAAGAAGCTTAACACACTAACCGGTCGCTCCCCAACCCCCTCCTATCCCATCATTCATCGAGGCACTGCCCCACCAGATCTGCCGGCCAAGCTCGAGATCCTCGCCCGGCGTTTCGAGAAAGTTTTTGACCCAGCCCGAAACTTCAATATTCACCACATTGACGACGAAGAGATCGACTCAATTCCACAACGCCCCTATCTTCAACCTAACCCTCTGCATCCCCCTATTCAACACCAAATCAACGAAATTATTACGCCCATTGACATCCAGATCGCCCTCACACAAACGAAAAACACTGCTCCGGGCCCCGACCAAATTCGATACGTCCACATCGAGGAAGCATCCCTAGTCTTCCTACAGCTCCTAGCCACCCTCTATAACTACCTTCTCCAAACCGGCTTCTACCCTGCAACTTGGCGCGCAGCAACAATGTTGCTCTTCCCCAAACCTCACAAACCACCCTCCGACATCACATCCTACCGTCCCATCTGCTTAACAGCCGTTCTCTCGAAACTCTTCGAGAAAATACTCGTCCGCCGCACCCACCGCCACCTTTCCAACCACAACCTCCTCCCTCTTTCCCAATGCGGTTTCCGACCAGTTCTTTCCACCCACGATCAGCTACTACGTCTCACCACCCTCACAGCCGATAACCTAAACCGACTCCGCCCAACCCTCCTCCTTACCTTCGATTTCCAAAGCGCATTCGACACCGTCTGGCACGCCGCCCTTCTCCTGAAGCTTCACTGCTACCACCTCCCTCTAACTTCATCCGTCTCATCCGCAATTTCCTCAGTCCCCGCACCGCTCGCATCACCATCCAACACACCCTCTCTCGTTCCTTCCCCCTGAACCAAGGTGTCCCCCAAGGTACAGTCCTCTCGCCCCTTCTCTACATCCTGTTTGTCGGAGATATCCCCCAGCCTCCGGCTCCTCTTCACCTCCTACAATTTGCAGACGACACCGCCATCCTCGCCCCCTGCCCCTCCGTCACGGCCATAAACCGCCTTGTTCAGCCGTATCTAGACACCTTCACGGCCTGGTGTGACCGTTGGCACCTAACTCAAAACACGGACAAAACCCACGCTGTACTCTTCCATCCACGCTGTCACGCCAACGGACCGTCTCGTAATCCTGCGTTACTGAATCTCCAGATCCATGACCATCGTCTCAGCACTAGCCCGTCCCTTCGCTATCTTGGAGTAGAGTTCGACGAGCACTTCATTTTCAGGCCACATCTCCGAGCTCTCACGGCCTCAGCACATAAACGCTCTCGGCTACTAACCCACCTACTCGGCACCTCCTGGGGTCTCCATCCACCTACTGTCTTTTACACATATAAGACATTAATACGTTCATTCATCACCTACGGTCACGTGGTATGGGCTGGCTGCGCTGCCAGTCGTTTCCGCCCACTCATTACGATGGAACGCCGTATTTCACGTATCACACTCCGCCTTTCACCGATACATCCAAGTGAAGAATTATACCGCCTAATGCCCCTGCCACCAATCACCACCTACATCCACCTTCTCCAGCTTTGTTATCTTCAACGTGCTCGTCGAACTCAAAACCCCATACTGCAGCAGCTTGAGGCTCTCCCAGCCCGAGCCCCCGTCTACACCAAACACGGCCTCACACACCTCAAATCCCTCATTCCAGCCCCCGACTAAACATCCCGCCCCAACTCACTGAAAACGTGAAACCCCAACGCCACTCCAGGTATTAAAAAAAATCATCTAAACTCACAAATCTCTTTCTTTTTATTTCTTTCTATTTTTTCAACAACACAGCTCTCTCTCTCATCTATACGACCTTCTTCCACATCACACATCACCCCCATCTCCAACGCAATCCTCCACCCCATATATATATATATATAAAAAATTAAAAAATCATCTCATCTCACATATCTTTCTTTTCTTATCTTTCATTCTATCTCTTCTACAACACTGCTCTCTTTTTCATCTTTACGCACATCCTTCATGTCACCCATCACCTCCACCTCTAACGCAACTATCCATCTCATTAAAAAACAAGTAGTTCCGTGAAGAACTATACAGCTTATTTTCATATATCCTACTTATGTTAACTGCCACTATGAACATACAAAATTTCAGTTTGATTGCTGTAATAGATTCGTAGATATTGAGAACCGCCTAAATATTTCGGATGGTCGCCATGTTGGATTTTATATATGTAGGTCCTAGAGTTATGTACTGTTACATGAAGATTATTGTGTACGTGTAGCATTCAAATTTCAATCGCATGATTAGGACACAAGAAGTAACAAGGAGATTTTAAAATTTCGCACAGCTGCCATCTTCTGGTTATGCAAACAACCGAAATAAATTAGATGCCAGTGGATTAACATTCGTATAAGGATTTACTGTACCAAGTTTCACTGCACTAGGATGGTTAAATTGCGAGAAACGTCCATGTGAATATTTATAATTCGCGTCGCCGCTATGTTGGATTTCTGATCACCAGGTTATTTAAAGTCCTATAGGTGAACTTATGTTCATAGTCCCTATGAAGATAAAGGAATTCAGTTTGATTGCTATAATAGATTCGTAGATATTCAGAGCCGTCTAAATATTTCGAATGGTCGCCATGTAGGATTGTTAAATGTATAGGCCATGCTTGGGGCTATTTCAATCACTGTATTAATGTCCTTTCCTCAACGGCATGTACCACAAATAAAGTTTTCCCTTCCTGTAGCCCCAACATACATGTCATGATACCAAGTTTCACAGTCTTTGCATTGAATCCAACCACCCCTTAATGATGACTGAGCGGTATAAAAAGTTACGCCACGAAATCCACATGGTGTTTCTTCCTTGTCAACGTCTTTTGGTCGTACGGATTGAAGGTCCCGGTCATTTGTCTTGCAAATGTCCCGAAAATGTTTTTGGCACCCTTTTCTTTACGGGCCTTATCACATTTTAAGCTCCGTTTTGCCTTTCGAATCTATTCTGGTGTGCATCCAAACCCTCTTGCTGCCAAGCATTTTAGCCGGGAGCTAAATCCGTCTCCTCTTGCATACTGTGAGATGACCCGGTGGTTTTCCACTATTATTTTCTCTTAGGGTCCTTGTCCTTGTCGTTTACGCAAATGAACTCGATTTTTAAGTGTTGAATAAGGCGCATTGCAAAGCCCAGCTGCACCTCTCATGCTCACATCACCTCGTAATACACTTGAAATAGCTCGGTCAATATCTTCTTCCGTCCATTTTCGTACTGGCCCTTTCCTTTTATACGTCCGTACCATCTCTAACGTAACAAGAAAGAGATACTAATCTGCTGACTGAAATAATTTGGTTGCAATATTATAACAAGAGAGAAGTCTCGGCTAAGCAGAGTAGCCCCCATATTTCTGAGCGGATTAGCCCCAATTACTGGAATTTACAATAGCGCGTCTTGTATTGGCTGTGATCAAGTAAACACGCTACCTGCTATGTCCAGATGTAACTTAACCTTCTGACTGCCAGGCACCTCACTTCCTGGAAAAATAATGCCCTTACTCTGGACGCTACTCCTTAAGTTCCAAGCACAAATTCTTAATGACAACAAATTCCACAACATAAACAACGTACCTTGCAGTTTTCTCCCTTCGTTTTACTCAACACTCAAGCTGTCACTCTCAAAGAAACGATAGTTATAGTAGCACAGAGACCGAGGGTCACACTGAACACAAAGGGCGATATGAGGCTGCTCAGTGCAACATCAAGCTTATTTTGAGCGGGAAAGCCCCGTGGGCGAATTAGCCCTGCCGTACCCTAATCGGTATCCAGGAAACGTGTCGGAGGCCACTGTTCGTTACTGAGATACGCTATAGGCAATTGCACTAAGTGTAATTTATTGTAAAGATCATTAAGTGAAATATAGGACTAAACCTCAATTGGTTTTTGCGTATGAGCACATGTGATTTGTTTTCTAGTCTATATGTTACCAAGTGTAACACGTGTGAAAAGTAATATAGTGCATTTAAAGGTTTATATTTGTGTAAGTGTTCCCATATGTGGGAAATATAATGTGTCAAGTTATCAATATGTATTACCAATTGAAAATCACGTGTATTGTGAAAAGGGAAATAATGTGTCTTAACATGTACTGATTTACGTCAGTATGGGTGAAACCATTCGACATCAATCCATAATTACAAGATGGGTGAGTACGAATGATTGTATTACATGTGACCATTGTGAAACCAAATTTGTGAGTGAATATGTGAAATAACATATGCAAAGTGATAATGTTAAATATGTCAATAATGAAAGTGCAGTTTGATAAGTTCGGCCATAATGATAAGTGCCGCGAAAATGAAATATTTGCTTTGATAATGCAAGATATAAACCCGAAGGCATGCACGCCATTATAATGTAAATAAGGGAAGGAACCAATTAAAATTGTTGTTAATGATATAAATGAAACATCAATAAATAACAGTGACGGTTAATAATATAATATCAAAAGGGAATTAAAGTTGAATATATCGAAAGAATACGCAGATGAATTTGTAGGTTCGGAAATAAAGTTGATAATAGCTAGTTGTTGAAAGTGAACTAAATGGTAAAAATCGTTAACGAATCAAGGACGGTAAATATAAGTGAAAGTAAGATGAAGGCATTATGACCTAAATAAAGTAAAATCAGTGAAGGCATTAAGGCCCAAGAAATATAAAGTAAATGGAAACGGACCACAGTAATTGAATAATGAATAAAAGAAGTAAGTTCGCTATCCTTGAGAGGATACCTATCTGAAGTGATAGAATATTGGAATATCCAAGTTGAAATATAGGTGTATTATCGCCAAACAAAGACTGAAGTAAAATAGACTCTAAAATAGGGCTAGAATGAATGAATAAAGTGACATGCAGATGGACGACTCGTTAAAAGCTGTGGGGAAAATCGTCGGATATTGTTGGTAATAGGAGCCACTACGGGCTAAGAATACGTACATGTTGTATAAATCAGAGGGAAAGGGTTTTCTCACTACTGTATAAATCTTCGTAACACTGGATGGATGTTGGTAAGAGAAACCGCTACGGGCTAAGAATACGTACATGTTTTTTGAGGTAGGTAGGCAGACCAGGGTGGAATCGATTCCCAGTCGTGCACTACGCTAACCTCAGTGGTCAAACGGTCATGGCGTCGGTCTGCTAATTGTTCCCATCGCAGTAGAGTTATAATTGTAGCCATTACGGGCTAATGAATACGTACAAGTTAAATACCCTAACGGCGTAGAACAGTCCTCCAGCACTGCAATGTATAATTAAATGATAATTAGACTGTGCGCAGTCAGTGTAATGAGAATAAGTAATAAAGCCGTTGGATATTCCATGTTAAAAAGTGGCCGTCGTAGAGAAAGCGAAACATATGATTTATGAATGATTAGGGCAGGTCATGTCAGTCGCGAGACACACTACCAGCCGCCCACTTGAGCTAGACAGAACTGATTTATTGCCGGAGGGGTGAAGTCGGTTGACTCATAAACACCGTCACTGAGCTAGTCAAGCTATAAGATAAGGGCTCGGTTAGAAGCTTGTTAAAAATGAATTGTAAGATGCAGAAGTATTGCCTGCTATTGAAGTTATTACACGCGGATAGGTCCTCCCCGTCTAATGGCTTAATGTTATAAAAGAAATGCTTTTAATATAAGAATTGATTCCTTACCATAAAGAATAAAACGGGTTAAGAAAATTATGAGAACTAAGCTACAGGGCGCGGGTCCCTTGCAGCTAAATTCATAGGTTCACAATGGTTCACAAATAAATGTAGTTACAAAAGGATGGTACTCGTAGTAAAGTGTGTGTGTGTATTTATGTGTGAGGGAACACTTGGTGTTTTGAGAATATGTGGGACAAGAGAGATGAATTCAAGTAAAAATAGAATAATTATTAAAGCCTATAATGTATGGCAAATTAAAGGCATTCTTTGTGAAAGATAAATGTCCTGATGTCGAAGCCCGATAAGGGTGGAAACTCAGTGAAGAATTGTTAAAGAACCTCAGACTTGAGGTTTTAAAGAGTAAAATGCTACTAAAGGAATATAATATTATCATGAAATAGATTGTTAAGAATACGAAATCTAAAAGCAAGGTATAATGACAGACATTAAGGTCATTTAAGCATTGAAGTTGTGGTATAAGATTACCATTGTTTATATTGTTGTGTTGTAATTTTGTTGTGTTTAAATCTTTTAATGAATTAAAGTAATAGTAAAGTAGACTCTGTTCTAGTTTTATTTTTAGCTTGTATATCCTTGTTGTAAACATTCTAAATACTGTTAAGGATGTTTTGATTGGTGCCTTAACCACCATTTGTTAAGGGTGTTTTGATTGTTCTTACCCGCACCTCCCAATATTTGTAAAGGATGTTTGATTGGTCTGAGGGCTGAGCTGATCCGTTTTAGAGGGATTCACCCCGTGCCTTCAGCCTTTGTTAAGGATGTTTGATTGTTGGGCATCCTTGCATCTACGGGGATTTACTAGGATGTCTTGTGAAGAACTGCGGACACGTTTAGAGAGCAATTTACATACAGGGGAACTGGCGGGAGGAATACTCACCTAGCTTACCTCAATGTGGCTTAGTAGGCCACACGCTTGCTGTGCAGCGCCTCCTGCAGGGCAGCGTTCGATGGAGATCTTAAAACTAGGTACTAATCTAAAGGGAAGGGCTTCTTAACCTAAACGAAATAAAAAGGTAATCAATAGACTGTTCAAAAATGGGGTTTATTATTAAATAGCGGTAGTGACAAGAGGGGAGGATGGAAATAATAATCTAGGGGGAAAAAGGAATCAAGCAGGCACGTTATCACTCTCCCCACCGTTGATACCGGTCTTCTATGATGTTGGTGGCGTTGGGACTCGATATGGGGCGCTGCCCCCATATCGGTCCGGCGTAGCACAACTCCGATAGAGTGTAAGACTGTAACTGCAGGTTCCAAGAGTCCACGTTCCAATTAGTTTAAGAGACAAAAGGCTTAGAGAGCGCGGCGCGTGTCCGTACCTCTATTTATAGGTAAAAGGTGCTTGGTCAGTCATCTCAGCGGTATGTTGGGAGTGTAATGTCCGCTGTGTCCTGTATAACTGCTTGCTGTTGGACCTAGGTCTATGACCTACGGCTTACTCCGTAGTCGCGTTGCCATGTCGTCTTTTACGTAGTTACTTATTATTATATTTTATGTATTTATAGGCACAGTCCTTTTATAAAGGGCTGGGGCCAGGACAAGTCTCCTCCCTGTTTTAATAAGCTTCCTCGATTATTGGACTAGACGTGGGGGCGGAAACTTTTCTTTTCTTCTTTCTTCTTCTTCTTCTTCTTCTTTTTCTTTCCTTCCGTCGATGTGAATTTGTTTTCGCTTCTGGTCTTCTTCGTAGGTGGGAGGGTGAGCGAAATTGCACCGTGCTAAGGGTTGGAAGGCGTGGCAAGAGTGTTGGGGTGGTTTGTTTTACAGTCATTTCATAGCAGATAGTTCTCTGTATCTGTCTACATCCCATATTGTATGATTGACATAATCTGTATTGCCTATTTGGCAGAGTTGAAATTTGCATAAAAGTGTTGACATTGTTTTGTTACAATTGAAGAAAAATAAATAAAAATGGAATTTCAGCGGAGATATAAATTGAAAGAAATGAAGTTGAAAGATATATCCTGAATGGAATCTCATAGGAAATTTACATTATTAGCACCGTACTCGGACTAGTGCGTGACTTGCGTACGACGCCGTCAAGCCGAGCCCTGCCGCGAGGATGCATGCATAACTGTAATCTTCCTACGATGGAAAATGAAGCTGTAAGGAGCTTAAATAATGGCGAGCCCTCGTGAACTAGCACGCGACCTTTGTAGCGTGTGTAAAAAAGGGAGAGAAAAAAATATAGTGTATTGTACTCTAGGCCAAGTGTAGCTATGAGGGTGCGCTACTATGATTAACCTCCTTACAACGTGGGGATGATAAAAAAATGCAAATTGTAGAAATATCCTAGAAAACGTGAAATTCCGTCAAAGTTACTAAAAAAAACATGTCATTATGTTATTAAGAGAAAAAATTAACAATGAGGTATTGGAAAGAAATAGCTGAAGGCTCCTGCCTAAATCGGCTGACATTCTAGTATGGTTTGTAGGTTTTGACTGTTGTTGCTGCCATGCGTGTTGGAACTTTGGTCTTGTGTCACGTTCGTCCGAGGGGCATCCTGCATGAATGTCCTACTGGGGGATTACAGGATTGTACAGCGTATAATTAGTCTGAAATCAGAAATCTCTCTTAACGTTTTGTACAGAGGGATTGGTTCACCCTGGTACCGTTATTTTTTTCACTGAAGTTCGTTACGTCGTACGAGTTAATCTCGTTACTTAATGTCTGCATTGTGACATATATACTAATAAGTTGGTGAACTTATCATTAAAATTTGGAGAACTGAAAAAATGCCTGCTGATTTCAGAGATAGTCTGATAGTTCCCATATTTAAGAAAGGTGATCGTGCAGACTGCAACAACTATCGTGGTATATCTTTGTTATCATGCCTTGGAAAGCTTATTGCTCGTATTTTGGCGAATCGTATTCTATCCCTGGTGGAGAAAATACTCCCAGAGAGCCAATGTGGTTTCAGGCCTTCTAGAGGAACTGCAGATATGATATTCACTGTTCGTCAGCTTCAGGAGAAATGTAGAGAGCAAAATAGACCTCTTTATATTGCCTTTATAGACCTCAGTAAGGCATTTGACTCGGTAAACCGTGAAGCCTTGTGGAAGATTTTATCATTGTATGGTTTTCCACTGAAATTTATTACCATCTTAAGACTACTCCACAATGATATGAAGGCAAATGTCATTGGTAACGACTCGATTGGAGAACCATTTCATATTAATACCGGCGTTAAACAAGGCTGTGTGATTGCCCCTACATTGTTTTCTCTGTACGTTGCCACTGTCATGCAGTTAGTCAAAGATGATCTTCCTACAGGCATACAGATAACTTACAGGATGGATGGGAAGATCTTTAATTTGAGCCGTCTAAAGGCAAGGACTCGAACATCTCCTGCTGCATTGGTTGAGTTACAGTACGCTGATGATAATGCAGTAGTAGCTCAATCAGAGGACGAACTTAGGAAAATCCTGAATGCTTTTTCTTCAGCCTACAAAAAGATTGGGCTGAAACTTAACACCAGTAAAACCCAAGTCCTCTACCAACCAGCCCCTGGACAAGGACAAAGAAACATCAATGTCACCATCGACGGAGCGAAGCTTCAAGAAGTTAACGCCTTTTCTTATCTTGGCAGCACCCTGTCATCAAGTGCAAATATAGATTCCGAAATCCAACACAGGATTAACCGTGCTGGGGCATCCTTTGCAAGATTGAGGTCTAGAGTTTTTGACAACCATGATATCAATGCTGCAACGAAGATCCTTGTGTACAACTCGGTTGTAGTTCCCACCTTACTTTACGGATCTGAATCCTGGACATGCTACAGACGTCATTTTAAAAAGCTGGAGCAATATCACCAGCGTTGTTTGAGGAGAATTCTTCGTGTCACATGGCAAGACAAACGCACAAACACCAGCATTCTCGAAGAAGCACAGACTACCAGTGTTGAAGCCATGCTTTTAAAACGTCAGCTGCGATGGACAGGACACGTAATCCGCATGCCCAATAATCGCATTCCCAAGCAAGTGTTTTGCTCTGAACTAACTGAGGGCAAGCGCTGTGTGGGAGGTCCGAGGAAGCGATTCAAAGACGTACTAAAGGCTAATATGCAAATGTGCCATATTAATATCAACAACTGGGAGACCTTAGCTCTTGATCGCTCATCCTGGAGATCAATTGTTCATCGTGGTGCGATACTTTTTGAAGAAAACCGCCGACGTATGATAGAAGATCGGAGGCAACGCAGAAAGAACAGAGTGTTCATTAGAAGACAGGGAATGAATGCGGATGTCTCACCTGACCCTGATACTACCTGTCA
The DNA here is from genome assembly GCA_946902985.2 of Meconema thalassinum. Lineage (NCBI taxonomy): Eukaryota > Metazoa > Arthropoda > Insecta > Orthoptera > Tettigoniidae > Meconema > Meconema thalassinum. The sequence continues at coordinate 146,266,508 of OX336390.1, read as the reverse complement.
TCACTGCGGGAAACTGTGTCTCTCCCGCATTGGGCTTTTTAGTCACCTCCGGACTCATCGATGAAGAGTCATTCAGTATTGGAAGGCCAACCTACTCGAGACGAGTGTTTGCTATCATATACTAATATCCTTATAAACTAACGTGCAATATGTATTCATTGACATATTGGTTATTGTGGTCATACACTATACCACGTCCTATATGCGTCGTTGTAAAACTGCAACATGCTTCCTTAAGCATTTAGCTGCGTATATACTCTTATATTTCGTAGACCTGGAATCCTTTACATTTGTAAAAAAACTTTCTTTTACATCGACATAGACCTTTGCTATTGCTGAGAATTAATTCTTAAGTATTACTTTTGCACTCTCTCAGCGTGAATTAAGCGACGTATTCGCTTCTTAATCTATAGATATGCAGACATTATGTAAGGATACTCGCACTACGTGTACACTGGATCGTTAAGCTTAAATGGATTATCGTTAAAATGGCGACTGTTTCGTCGGGAAGTTATTGAAATTGGAAATTATGTATTGCCTCTACGGGCTAACTTGGGAATTCTGTGCACTGTATAGAACTTCAGGAAATATAAATTAACACGATAATATTATCTGAAAAAAAAATGACATTTATTATTGACATGTGATAATTGCCTGGAAAAAATAACACTGTTAATGGCATGGTATTTAAGACCCTTTTGTAAAACTTGCCACGTTATATAGGGGGGGGGGAGGTGATTTACTATCTAACTTAATTCTTAATGCTAAACCTAATATGACTACCTTTTCTTAGCTAAATATACTATATACATGGGGTATGGTGGAATAACGTGTCTGGACAGGGGTGAAAACAAAATCTCTTGAAGGGAGAGGGGGCGGGGCGATATATATTAAAGGTATTTCTTAAACATTTAAGCTCTCTCTATAGTGTATCCGCAGCCATGATAATTTTCTAAAGTGTGCCTTCAATGAGGTGGCTACCTTTGCTCCTTAATAAAATTAATAGGGCTGTATCTTCACTGAAATGCCTATCTTTGCTCCGTAAGAAAAATAATGGGGCTTTATCTTCACTGAAATAGCTACTTTTGCTCTTTAATAAAACTAATGGGGGCTGTATCTTCAATTAAATGCCTACCTTTGCTCCGTAAGAAAAGTAATGGGGTTGCTCTATATGGAATGACTAATATTATGCCTGAGTTGCATAGTTTTATTCCTTTTACATATTGTTTTAGATCCCTTAGCTAGGGGTAGTTGGATCTAGAACGGATGTGTTAGTGTAGCAATTTATAAGGTGATGCCTAGGAGGGGGTAGCTTCCCGTAGCTGGGTAAGCTGACCAGTGTAGAGTGTTGTTTAGTGTTAGGATGCTAGGGGATGCTCCTATAAAGACGTAAGTGTGATTCGGGGTATGAACCTCTGTGTACAGGTTAATGTACTAGCCTATCCGCTGGTTGGAGAGAGTTATATAACCGACGTGCGTGCGTCAGCGATGTTGCGGCTCGATGCTCTAGGCAGTCGGGCCGCTGCAGGAAGTATAATGAAGCTTGCGCTGGCAACTATTTGGCTACTGTATGTCACGGCTAATCGCGACGGGAATCAGGAAGGGCGTTGGGACGTAAAGAGGCGGGTAAATAGTAGACAAGTGTAGGGTACTGACCAAGTATTTATTGGTCAGTGATGTATGAAATAGTATGTCCCTTTTAGGGAAATGTAATAAGTGTTACAAGTTTGAGTGTACAATTTGTGGGTAAAGGTTACAAAATATAGGATCTCTGAACACTGCTGACTCACCTGATGATAACAGCTAGGGCCTCCGGCGGACACACTGTATGACTGGTAATCGAGAGAGGGCCCTGTCCTCCTTAAGGTCCTTCTTATATGCTTTGGTGCTGCTTCGTCGGCATTCCAATGGCATAGCTGCCCCAGTTAGTTATAGTATAGGTGTTATGTGTGTGATGCAAGTATTTGGCAAGCCTTCCGAGCTGGCCGGCTGCCCTTGCTGTATAAAAGATACTGTTCTGGACTTACGAGATTTGCCAGTTAGGGGTGGTTTAAATAGATGATGGGGGGTAGCTTCCAGGGGGTGCAGACCCCTGGGGGACTGTACAAGCCTCTTCCTCTATTTAGTTCGCGTCCCCGCGAACGGGAACGGAACGTGAGGTTGGGGTGTCGATGTAGTAGTTTGTTCTTGAATCTTCCTTGTATCTCCTGTTGGTGTCTTCTTCGTCGTATAGATGTAGTGATGTCGTGTTGATGTATAGGTGTGAGATCAGCTCGTGTTCAGAGGGGTGGGTTATGGGATATACATTTATATATTTGACATTGTAAAATAGTGCATGAGAGAAAAAAATGACATCGTAATATATAACAAATTCCAAAGAAAAAACATGGTTATGATGATATATTGTTGTGCAGGGAGGAAAAAACCCAGGGCTGGACGGATGATTGTGCCGTCCGCTCTATCTTAGGGAAAAAATTGCTCCCTGCAATGAGAAAGATAGAAGAAGTAGAAAAAATAGGTGTTCCAGGGTATACGTTAGGGGAAATATTTAAAATGTGTTTATTGAGTTGGGATAAAACGGAACACCCTTACAAATTGGGACGTTAGAAGAAAGAAAAATGAAAGAAACAAATCATAATCATAATCATTATCATAACCACTGTGTACATGTGTGTGACAAAACATGAGTATTCATAATGTGTGGCATCAAAATTATGTGTGTAGTGCTTTGGAACAATGTTACTGTATTTTGTGTTACATTCTATTATATTATGTGCTTATGTCTATCTATCTTACTTATTAATTATCTTATATCTAGACGGCCGTGTCTATGGTACTTCGCGTGCACGCTACCTTTTGTGTGTGTGTGCCGTCTCACGGCTAAACCTGTACGGCCGTTTCCTGGTATAGTTTGGTGGTCGTGCCGCTTGAAATATATCCCTATTCTGTGAAGCATCCCCTGTGGGCGAATGCCTTCACACTTGACAATGAGAGTCGCCGCCACAAGTCGGTTGCGCCCTCATTGACGTAAGTTGCGTCGCATTTTGACGCTATACTTTCTTCTTTTTACGTTGATCTGCCAGCGAGCCTGATACCCCACAGGTATCAGCCCTGCTGTGCAGATTTTTGGAGTGTATCTGTAAAAAATGTGGTGAGTATGTGAGATTGTGTTAGGATTAGTGCAAGTTGACGTATAAAAAATAGTACATAATCATGGCATGCTGCAAATAATATGATGCCGCTATATGGCAGTGAAATCACTGTCACCAGTTTCATATATATGGTGACGCCGCCTGAAAAGTGGAGAGGTTAAAAAAAACATATTAGTATGGCATATTCTCCATGTCGCTTCCTGTGTCAGTGTGTCCACTGGCTGAAGCTCTTCTTTCTCTGAAAAAAAAAATAGCATGATTAGTGTTAACTTGATGTATGACCGGGCTTACCCTACACGGTGCCGTAATGTTGTTGCTTATTCTCAAGGTGTTTATATAACCTAGTTAGTCTAGTTAGTCTAACTTAACGTATTACCTTAATACCATTTATCTTACTATGTTGTCTTAATATGTTGTCGGACTTACCCCGGTAGCGGAATTTTAGTTACCGGGTGCCGAGATATTCTACCTTAATTATGGTAAATAAAAAAAATGGTTGCTATGATTAAGCCGAAAGGGTGGCCTTATTCTATTGCCGAAATATGCTGTGCTATTATTTAACATCAGCGGTTAGTAAATTTGCTTAATCCTAAGTTGCGTGTCAAATGCAACTGTCTTACAGCTAAAATTTTGACCAGGGCGATCGCCCGGGGAAGCGTTAACTCCCCAGATCACCACCCGTACGTATTCTAGAAACACCGGTTGTCTCTAGAACCGCCGGATTCTGCCCCCTTAATACTAGTTGTCGACGTCTATTCTAGGGCTTACTAACTAGTACTAATATAGTCGCAGGCGGCTTACGGTGCCACAAAGCAAACCGTCTCGCCCGCTGCATCTGCCTGCTCTTAGCCGTTGCCTTTGCACTGTTGTCGTTGTTGGGTCACCCACTTTAACCCCTCTGAGGGCTCGCGATGCTCCTCATTTAATGCCCTTGGCTGCCCGCTGCGTCACCATTTATGTGGGCATTGGACATCGTCCAATGGCATAGTATCTCTTCGCCTTTATTGGCAATAATCGTATTCTCTTCGCCTTTGTTGGCCGCAATAATAATCATCCGGGATTTGAGCGTCCGGGTCCTCTTCGCCAGTGTTGGCCGCAATAATACTTCACTCCCGCGCACAGGAGTCTCGCTTCCCGCTGTAGAAGCTCTACTTACTTATATTTAACTAAAAGTCTAGTCCTAGTTTGGTCGTCCCTAGAGTCAACTCCTGAGTCCGGCGTGGAGCTAGCTATTTCTCCCACCATCCTCAGAAAGTCTCCCCTGCAGGTCTTGGCTTCGACGACCGTGGCACATAGTGGGTGTAACATCTCTTCCTCCTAGGGGCAGGCTAGGCACACCTAGGATTCCGAAGTTTGCCCGTGCCGGACCGTGAATGCCTCAACCTTACGTGGTTCGTCTTTTTGGTCTAGTCGTTAAGTTAACTAGGGAAGGCTGAACATCGCCTTACCCGCTCTGCTCCAGTGTGGTGCCTTTGGCCTTCTGCTTGTGTCGTGATCACCAATCAGAGTGTTATCAGATTCCTCTTTATATAATATATATAAGTGTAACCTGTAAATAATTTTCTGTGTATGAAATGTAAAATTTTTCAAGTGCTTTGGGTTTGTAGAACTTCTAAGTGCATAGACTACTTTAGGCCTCCTGTTGCTACGACGGATTTCCAGCGATAATGCTCTGTTAACTTTTATGGAGGCGTTAGTAGGGTTAACGGCGTTAGGTTCCCTGTTATTAGGATCTGGGGGTATTATCTGTAGAGTAGGCTTGAAGTAAGGTAGGAAGAGGTTGCGCATCTTTGGGCTCCATTATAAATGGTGGCCTTGAGCCGGTAATGCTTCTGGGATGCTTCTACAATGAGTGGACGGGGGTAGGTATTTCCCGGGATTGCAAAAAGTTTTATAAAGTGCCATGCAGGTTTGATAGTAATAACCCTTGGTATATGGATGGGATACTCCATGCATGTATCTGGATATGAGGCATATCCGCACTCATGTAAGGATAGGTATAGGGTGAGGCGTAATAATAATATGTCCCTTTCATGCGGGGTTATTTAATTTAAAAAAGTTGTTAATATATAACTTTGGCCTCATCTCTTACTTGGAGATGCGCATTATGCTTAATTGTCGTTTTTCCGACACCCCCCTAATACTCGGGTGTTAGCATTGTGGTCCAGGGCGTAGTAAGCCCTCTCTTTAAACGCATGAAGTCTATCAACCCCGATGTATATTTTGTCATGTAGTGTAGCTGTCTTGATCGTGTCTGTATGTCTGTGTTGGTTAATGTTGTAATTGGGAAGGTTATGGAAGGGGAGTAAGGTATTAAAATGGTAGCCTGTGGGTGGTATATTGATAATCCCGCTGGGATTGTCCACCTATGCTCCTGTCATCCTCCCTTGGTCCATGTCCGCTTTCTATCCGCCTCTGGGGATAGTGAATTGTTGTGACGCTGTGACGTCACGGCCTAATTTGGTCTCCCATTTGTAGTGTGAATGTGGCAAGTGATCATAGTGTGCCTGGCTATGTCCTGATCGCCTGTAATGATTTTTGTTAGAAATAAAGTCGAGAAAAGAAGTTATTAGGGGGAGGTCTTGTTCTCTCAGAGCCCCTGTCTTTATTCGCCCCTGACTAGTGAGCGCGTGTGTGTGTGACTATGTCCCGTTACACCATGCGGACGGGAGGCCTGTTATCGGCTAAGTCCTGTCTTGTGTCGCGTGTATGGGCAGGAGGTGCCCGTGGCTTGTCAACGTCTTTGAGAACGTGCTCCTATGGGCCCAAGATAATATGGCCCATCACGTCTGTCCATTGCTAAATGTCACAAATGTTGTAACAGTGCTGAAAAATATAGGGCATTATAATTGGTCTGTGTTGATGATTTCACGGTCACTTCCGATATAACAATAGAGTCTGTCGACGGCAGTGTTGCGATGTGGCGGAATCTGCAAGTCAGTATTTCGTCATGTTATGTTTTCATTTGTTTATGTACATGAAGTCTTTGACATTGCGTATGTCAGCTATTGGAGCGTGCCTTTCTGCCAGTATGTGAGTGTTGTCACTGATTGGGATTCCAAGAGTGCCAGTGTGTCAATCCGCCCTGATATTGCTAGCACTGTTGTGTGGACAAAATTCCATAAGACCTTTGCCTTGCGAAATTTCTATACCTGTGTCTGGGAAATCTATTTTCTATGTCAGGCGTAATCGAAATTTATGCATGGTGTTTGGCCGGAGGAAATGTGGTATTACTTGTTTATGTACCTGTATGGGCGTGTAATTGGGAGTCTGGATAGTTGTTTTCCATGGCGTCCAATTTTTTCTGGGATTCGGACCCGCAATCTCATGTAATTCTCTGTGTTCTATGTCTGCGTTGTCTGTTGGCTTTGAGCGCCCTTTGTATGTATTTTGATTGTGTTTCTCGTACCAAAAATACCATTGGTTTGTTAGTTTCTGATACGAGTGTGGTGTGTGGTTATGAGTTCGGACCCGGCTTGCTGTAAGGACCTGGTATGACGATATCTGTGCCGTATATACTATGGCACATGCATCGTGTATATAAGGCATGGGGATGGAAATACGCATTCCTGCAAAGAGTTTGTGTCTTTGGGAATGGTCCTCGTATTGTAACTTTGGAAGTTATGAGGTTTTGGACCTGGCGTGAATGATGCCGTGTGTTATGCTTTCAGAGCTGCCTGCATATTGCTGTCTGTAAGTGTGCAGGTCGCCCGGTCACGAGCGTCTTATCGCTGCGCCGGCGATAGTCTCTAGTTTCATTGACGTGTGCGTTATCTCATTACTTGCTTGACAATGTTCCTGTGTCCGGCACGTGTGTGCCTAACCTGCTTGCTCTCTCTGTAGTCGTGAATAGGGCTTTCCGCAATGTAAAAGAACCTTCCACCGACTACATTCGTGTCGCCAAGTTTTGTGTTAATGTAGCGTGGGTCGAATATATCCCTATTAATGGTACCAAATGTCGTTATGCATGGGTGTCTCCGGGCCGCTAGTCGCGTGTTTGGTGACTAGGTGTCGGAGGTGATTTTATTGTTTTCCGCGTATGAATATCTGTTAGTGGAACTGTCCCTTACTTTCCTATCCTGCAACTGGATAGCTACCCGACCTTACTTTCCTGGTATTCAGAAGGTTGCGGGTTTGCGACCGTCTTTAACCAGAGTAATTGTTTCTGGTGCCATTTTAGGCTGTGTCTCCGGGACAGTTCTGTCAAGTGTTAGGGTCGTATCCCGGTGCGGTCAGCGAGGTCCGAAGGCTATTTCTTGGCCTTCTTTCCACGTCTGCCAGTGGGATCACTTCCCTTTCTTTTGATAGTGTTCCCGCCTGTACGTGTAGGTGTTGTTTGGCGGGTGTGATATGCCTTCATCCGGCGGGCGTGTATAGTGTCTTTAATGAGTTTTCTCCCATGGCGCACGCTGACTATATAATTTAGGTCAGATACCTTCCTGCAGACTTTGAAGGGACCTGACCAACGTGGCAGGAGGAACTCAGACACATTTTTCTTGCGGGCGGAATTGGAGACCATGACCAATTGCCCGGGTGTATATTCCACGGTCTTCCTGTGCCGATCGTACCGTTCTTTTTGTTTCTTTTGCGCCACGGCTATGTTCTTTCTAGCGTTCATGCGCGCTATCTGCAAATGCTCTAGCCGGGCGGCATTGTCTGTGTAAGTGTCCTGTGGGATGCATATATTATCTATGGGACTTCTGGGCGTGTATCCGTGCAATAGGAAGTGTGGAGAGTGTTTTGTAGCCGTGGATATGGAGGTGTTATAACTAAAAGTTATGGGCTGCAGGTAATCATCCCAGTCTGCCCCTACGTCCCCTGTGAATTTAGCCAACGCTATTCCGAGTATTTTATTCATACTCTCCGTGAGTCCGTTGGTTTGCGGGGAAAAACTCGTGGTAGTGTATGCCTTAATCCTGAGTATCTCCAAAAACTGTTGGAGCACTCTCGAGGTGAAAATAGTACCTAGGTCGGATAGTAAGGTTTGGAATAGGCCATATCGTGTAACTATGTCAAATAAGAATTCGGCTATGCTGTTCGTGTCTGCTTTGGGAACAGCCTTCGTAATCATGTATCGGGTGAGATACTCGGTGGCAACCAGGATATATTTATTACCTTTCTGAGATGTCGTAATAGGGCCTTTGACATCTATCCCGACTCTGTGAAATAGCTCACCTACGGGAATTGGGTTGAGTAATCCATGAGGCTTGCCAGGCCTTGTTTTGAATCGCTGGCAAGTATGACATGTCCTTACGAAGGTGTCTATGTCGGCCTTCATGTTTACCCAATAGTACTTGTCACGGATTCTAAGGTATGTTTTATGCGTACCTAAATGTGCCCCTGCCAGTGGGCTATTGTGGTGTCCGATCATGATATTTTCTTTCAATGACTCCGGAAACGCTATAGGTGCGTTATCGTGCATGGCTGTGGGCTTAAATTTCAGTACCCCGTCTTTGTCTAGGAAAAATCGCCTAGACAGCCGTGCTGTCTTGGAGTCCACTTTATCCAAGTTTTCTAGTGCCATTGCAATCTGTTTCAAGTGCGGATCACGTTTTTGCTCCTGCTTGATGTTAATCACCGTCAGGGCAAAAGTGGGCATGTCGTCCCAGTCGTGGTCCTTACTGTCATCCGGGGGATCAGCTACTGGCAGCCTAGACAACCCATCTGCGTCTAGGTGTGTAATGCCTTTCTTGTGTTTGACCACGAAGTTATATTCATACAGGCGAAATATAAACCTGTTGAGCCGCGAATTTGGGTTTTTAAATTTGTCCCAAAAAAGCAAGCTCGCGTGGTCAGTCACTACCGTGAACTGGATACCATAGAGGTATACCCGAAAGTAGTTCACTCCCCATGAAAATGCCAGCATTTCCCGTTCTGTGGCAGAGTATCTAGTCTCAACGGCCGTTAGTTTCCTGCTAGCGAAAGCATCGGGCCGTATGCGCCCTTCTGCGTCTTCCTGCAATAGGGCCGCCCCGAGCCCGTACTGACTGGCATCCACGTGTAAGAAGGTGGGCCTATCATTATGGAAGTGTTGCAGTAATGGTGGTGAGGTCAATAGTTGCTTCAGTGTGTTGAAGGCATCTATGTGTTCCTGTTTAATGCTGAAGGGCGTCTTTTCCCGTGTGAGCTCAGTTAGCGGGGTGGGCGATGTGCGCAAACCTGTGGATATACTTACGATAATACGAGGCCAGCCCAATAAAACTGCGCAATTGTTTCAAATTTGTGGGCATTGGGATGCCCGTTATTGCGTCAGTTTTCGCTGGGTCGGGAATAATGCCCTCTCTGTTTACAATGTGGCCCAATATGTTAATCTGCTGTCTGGAAAATTGACATTTCGCAGGTTTAAGCCTTAACTTGGCCTCTCTGATCCTTGTGAAAGCCTCCTCCAAATGTACGATATGTTCGTCGAAGGTATTGGAGAAAACTGTTATGTCGTCCACGTAGACTAATACGGTACGCCATTTTAGGCCTGAAAATGTCATATCCACTATCTTTTGGAAGGTTTGGCTGGCGTTACGGAGGCCCATTGGCAACCTTGTGTAGGTATATAACCCGTTCTCTGTAGCGAACGCCAGCTTGTGCCTATCTGGTTCATAGACGGGGATTGAATAGAATCCACTATAACAATCCATCGAACTGAACCAGCTAGCTCCGCCAAGGGCGTCCAAATAGGTGTCTGCCCTTGGTCGTGGATAACTATCATTTTCGACTAACTTATTGAGCCTACGGTAATCAGTAAAAAATCTGTGGGAACAGTCCGTTTTTTGGTCAGCAGGACTGGAGAGCTGTAGCTTGAAATAACGGGGACAATGACCCCTGCCTCGAGCATCTCCGTGATTTGAGCGTCGATGGCGTGTCTCTCCTTCTGGCTCACCCTGAAGGGAGGCTGGTGTACTGGCCGGTCACAGGTGAGTGTGACGTGGTGTTCAATGAGGTCTGTCACAGCGAGATCCTTCATTGAATGGGCAAAAATATCCCTGTTGGTCTCCAGGAGCTCCGTGAGCCTTTTATCTTGCTCCGGAGTCAGGTCCTGTCTGTGGTTTTTGTAGGCCGCCTTATCTGTGCGTGTGTCCGTGTGTTGGCTGATAGTGTGCAGTGCAGAGGCCTGATGCTCGTGATTTTCTCGCTCCGCTCGAATCACATCTGTGTTCCTGGTGTATATCATGGGATTTGTGGTGAGCCTCTGGTCGTGCTTTAAAAGCATCTTACCGCTAGCGAAATTTATGCTAGCCTCATATTTAGCGAGGAAATCCATGCCAATTATGGCTGACGCAGAAAGATGTTCTATAACGAACATGGGGTGTGTTGTGGCAAAATGGTCTAGCCTAAGATGTATGTTTGCCACCCCCGCGTTTTCTAGCGTCTGAGCATTGGCCGCTACCAGCCGGATGTCACCCGTGACATCGTGTATTTGGCCTTCGGTAACGTGTCTTCTATTTACACAACTTACCGCTGCCCCAGTGTCGATTAGGGCCTGCACTCTGTGGCCATTTATGGTGGCGTGTATCGTGAGGGCCGATACCTGAAATCCATTGCCCTGCACCGATGTGTTATGTAGGATGTATGTTCTTGTTGTTGTTACCGGCGTAACATGTGTACTGGGAAGCCATGGAGCCGGCCGCTTATCGTACCTGGCACGCTTGGCCTCTAAGCTTGCTTCCTGTCCCGAGTGCTTTGCCTCAGTCAGCAAAGTGCGGTCACCAAGTACATTGCCAGCTCTCTTAACCGCTCGCGCTGTGAAAATAGCAGTCTGCTGGCGAACGTTTAATGCACTGACCGTTCCCAGCTTTTGTGTAGTTGTGTTGTTGTTGTTTTCTTCCTCTCGGGAAGGTGTGTTTGCAAACGTGACCCTGAGCTTGCCCTTGTTACCCCGTTTTTTGTTCCAGGCGGTCGCGAGTTCGACTCCTGTTGCTGGCTTCCCAGTGCCGAGTGAGCTCGCGTCCTGCTCCTGCGTGTGGTCACTTCCCATCCTGCATTGTGGTGTAGGGGATATGGTTTTCTGTTTGGAGGGTGTGGGCTTATTCTCGGTCTGTTTGTGCGTAATTATGAGGGGTGTATAATGTCCCGCCTTAAGGTTTCCTGTAAAAAGTATATGCAGGTCCCTGTCAAATCCCGCAGTTGAAAATAGCGGGGGCGAGTGCACGTCAGTGTATACGTGGATATTGGTTTGAAGCACCTTGCCGAGAGCGGTCACCTCTACGGCACTGGCATAGGTGCCGTCCCTACCCATGTATTTTCTGTAATCCGCCCCGGTCTGGAATGGGTTTTCCCGCTCGTCCGAGAAAAAGTCTCGGTACTCCTTCCAGTTGGCCAGGATATGCTGGACCGTTTTCTGTCTGTAGTCCCCATGATAATCCTCGGTGTTCCGGACTAGGAAGCTCATGGCCCTAAACAGACAGTTGCCGTCTCCTTGTACGGGGTGTGTTTGGAAACGGCCCGGGGGCGGATCGTCAGCCTTAGCTTTAGCTGGCTGCTTCTTCCCCGTACTCTTACGAGTTTGCTTGGGGGAAGGGCCTTTCTGGTGTTGTGTTGGGGGAGGAACCTCAGCCGCTTCATCAGCTGGCCGAACCTCCCCGTCTAGGCGTTTTTTGAAACGTAGGAGTGCGCCTGCCTGTACTATATGTGCGCCCCCCCTCGGGGTGGCTGCGCCAGCTCCCCGCCTGCTGTGTGTGGCTAGGTGTGGGGAGTATTGCCCCCCTGTCTGTCCGGCGGGGTGCCTCATCCCTGAACTCCCTCGGGTGTTCGTCGGGGAGGGGGTAGTGTTCCGGGCCCTTTGCGTACGTGTCTATATTGTCCCGTCCTCTTGTAGGTTTTCTAGCCTGTCGGTTATTGCCCGGTGGTCCGTTGTCCTGTCTCCGCCAGGGTGGGGTGTATGTCTGCTGCTGCGGAGGTGGGTTTTCCCGTCGATTCCCCTTTTCCCTGTACCGGGAGGCTGCATACCCCTGTCTGGTCGGGGGTGGGTTTCCTCGACGGTCCCCATTTCCCCTGTATTGTGTGGGCGCATAGCTTTGCCTGCGTGGGGGAGGGTTCTCCCGATATTCCCCATTTCCCCAGTACTGCGGGGCTGCATAGCCTTGCCTGCTTGGGGGTGAGTTTTCCCGGTACTCCCTGTCTGCCCTGTATTGTGGGGCAGCGTAGGACTGTCTACTTGGTGGCGGGCTGTTTCGTCGGGGGATGGTGTGTTCGTACTCCTCAGGGTAGTACTCCTGTGTGTACGGGGATGGTGGTCGCCGTGAGGGGTATGTCGGCTCTGTGTCCGTGTACGATACCGGTGAATACCGAGGAGGGTAGTGTGGCCTATCCTGTGGGTGAGGTGTTGTTGGCCGCTGTGGAGGGTAGTAATTTTCCTCCCTCCCGTAGTGTCTCCTTTCAGTGTACCCCCTATCCCTTTCAGGATAGTAGCGCTCTTGTGTGTCCACTTGTTCATCCCTTAGCGGTCTCCCGCCTGCTTGGATGGCAGCTATGGACAGTTTCTCCATTCTGTCCACTAATTCGTCCATTTTATGATTAGTGTCGTCTTTTTGTGTCTGGAAGTGTTGATCCACGGCTTTTTCCGTAGCTTTCTCCGTGATCTTTCTCCCTTCCTCTATGGTCTTTATGTTGTTCAACATGTGTTGGACCGTGGGGTTGTTCATAATGCACAACTTGTCCACTATGGATGGTCTGAGGCCCTGCATCAACAGCTTGACTTTCTGTTTGTTCGTCATAGCTGCATTATATTTGTCGCACATTATCAACTTTACGTTGATGTATGCTTGGGCGCTTTCCTTAGGTCCCTGTGACCTCTGTCTGATTTGGTCGTACAGGTCGTCATCATCTGGTATGAGCTGGAATTCACTTTTCAACAATAAAGTGATTTCCTCCCATGTGGCAGCTTCTAGTGTGTCCTCATGGAGCTCATACCATGTCATGGCCGCCTTTGTGAGGTATGCAGGCAGGAGCCGTTTTCTGACTTCCTCGCTCCAACCATTGATCCGAGCCGTTCTATTGAAGGCCTTGAGGTATTCCTCGGGATCCTGGCCTTCCCCCGTGAACTTTGTGGGGTGGATCATGGGGTACTCAGTGTGTCTGTTCATTTCGTTTCGGCAGTGTCTCGTTGGCTGTGTAGTGATTCTGGCCTGTCTATGCTGTTCGCACCGCTATCGTGTGCCGAGGTGTTTGGGCTATTTAGAGGGGAATTAGCCTCGCTTCCCGTGTACGACACCTGTGTTATGTTACCAGGTGGCTCGTCACCTGATATGTCGGTACTGATTGATGGTGTGTTGTCGTACTGTGTGGATTTGACTACGTGTACAGTCCTGTCTAAATCCTGTTTCACAGTTTCCAGAATAGTGTGGATGTCTAGAACTGCCTCTGTCGTGTGGCTGTCTGACTTAACAGTGTCTGTCTCTAGTAACTGTGTAATGCGCTCGAGCAGATTACCAGTTTTCTGCTCTGTAATTTGCAGTTGCTGCAACAATAGGGGGTTGAGCGTTGGCAGGCAATCTACTTCACTAGCGCTGGATATTGGTGATTCCTGTCTGTATTCACTGGCCTGGGATCGTGTAAAATGTATAACTTGTGCTGCCGCTGCAGGGTGTTGAGCGCGGAACTCTGATGTTTTGAATTCGAGTTCCCGAAGAAGTTGTACTGCAGTCTGGTCAGTTATCAAGTCACTGTTCTTAATTTTTAACTTCGGCAGGAGTGGAGTTGTACTAGCCGATAAATGGTGCGCAAAGTCTCTGAGTGTGGTTCTAAATGTGGACATTTAATTTCCACCGACTTTGCACTATGGGGCGGATGGGGGTGGGTGTAATAATACAAACTCCTATGTAATAAAAAAAAATGTGTGACGTAATATGAGATCAAAAAAAAAAATTCCAGTCTCGCTTGGCTGTTTGCGGTACGGGCCGTTTTGACCACGAGAACTCGTTGTATGAGCCCTATTTTACTGTGCGTGGTACCCGGCCTCCACCAATCTGTTTTAGATCCCTTAGCTAGGGGTAGTTGGATCTAGAACGGATGTGATAGTGTAGCAATTTATAAGGTGATGCCTAGGAGGGGGTAGCTTCCCGTAGCTGGGTAAGCTGACCAGTGTAGAGTGTTGTTTAGTGTTAGGATGCTAGGGGATGCTCCTATAAAGACGTAAGTGTGATTCGGGGGATGAACCTCTGTGTACAGGTTAATGTACTAGCCTATCAGCTGGTTGGAGAGAGTTATATAACCGACGTGCGTGCGTCAGCGATGTTGCGGCTCGATGCTCTAGGCAGTCGGGCCGCTGCAGGAAGTATAATGAAGCTTGCGCTGGCAACTATTTGGCTACTGTATGTCACGGCTAATCGTGACGGGAATCAGGAAGGGCGATGGGACGTAAAGATGCGTGTAAATAGTAGACAAGTGTAGGGTACTGACCAAGTATTTATTGGTCAGTGATGTATGAAATAGTATGTCCCTTTTAGGGAAATGTAATAAGTGTTACAAGTTTGAGTGTACAATTTGTGGGTAAAGGTTACAAAATATAGGATCTCTGAACACTGCTGACTCACCTGATGATAACAGCTAGGGCCTCCGGCGGACACACTGTATGACTGGTAATCGAGAGAGGGCCCTGTCCTCCTTAAGGTCCTTCTTATATGCTTTGGTGCTGCTTCGTCGGCATTCCAATGGCATAGCTGCCCCAGTTAGTTATAGTATAGGTGTTATGTGTGTGATGCAATTATTTGGCAAGTCTTCCGAGCTGGCCGGCTGCCCTTGCTGTATGAAAGATACTGTTCTGGACTTACGAGATTTGCCAGTTAGGGGTGGTTTAAATAGATGATGGGGGGTGGCTTCCAGGGGGTGCAGACCCCTGGGGGACTGTACAATATCCTGTTGCCTTCTTGTCGTAGAAAATACGGATGCATGTGATTATGCATTTTAATCAAGTGGTGTCACTTTTTATATAGAAAATCAGCAAATGTTTTCAGCGGTGTAGGTTTCAGATTACCTACTATGCTACAATATCATAAAACGTGTCACTATCTCCTCATGTTAAACATAATACCAAAGAGATATCGCCTGTTGGTAGACTGTCCGTACTTCGATACAGGACGCATTCCATCGGACGTTAAATCCATGATGTATTGGGTTTATTTTAATATAAATATCTCCTAACATCTTATCAGAATACTATAAAGATATCGGCTGTTGGCAGGCTGTTCGTGCTTCGATACAGAACGCATCCCAGTGGCCGTTAATTTCATTATGTATTAAGTTTATTTTAATATAAATATCTCCTAATATCTTATCAGAATACTATAAAGATATCGGCTGTTGGCAGGCTGTCCGTACTTCGATACAAAACGCATCCCAGTGGCCGTTAAATTTACTATGTATTAAGTTTGAATTGACCGCCACAAGATTTATAACGTGGAGGGATTAATTCCCCGAAAGTATTAAAACGAACGTCATCTAGGTGAAAGGGTTGGCTATTTCCTTTCAAAGTTCAGTAGCGTTCTAATATCTGGACTACTTCTTACGTGTTCAGCGGGTTGGCTAGGTCCCTGAATCTGAAATGATAGTCGTCGGTCGCCGGTTGTCATTATTATATTGACCAATATACCTGTAACTAATTACTTCCCTATGGGTGTGACGTTTCTACTTTTAAGCATTTGGCTTACGTAAATTGCGGGCTTTGGGGCCACGGTGTGGACACCAATCTTATTTATTAATGGCATTTGTTATCAACGTAGGTGTGTTAATATCTCCTCTATCTCTTCCATGCTTCCCTTATCTCAAAGCGAGGTGCTCCGTTGGACCTGCTGCAAGATATCAATAACGTCGTGTTCTTGAGGCTGTGCGAACCATTGTGCCAGCTCAAGATATCTATAATATATTTCTTCAACTTCACTTAATACTTCCCTTATCTCAAAGCGAGGTGCACCCTTGGACCTGCTGCAAGATATCAATAACGTCGTGTTCTTGAGGCTGTGCGAACCATTGTGCCAGCTCAAGATATCTATCAACTTCACTTAAAAATACTTAATACTTATTCCTAATATACTAACGATGATACTCTTGATAACAATTGTCGTACGTTGCGATGTTGCCCTGCTGTGCCCAAGTCCGTGCTTACGCATGTATGCTATACTGATATCGCCGTGCATTTGTTGGCGTTTTTCATAAATTCCTACTGGATTACTTTCTCACCTATGTTACTTCGTGAGGGAACGGTGTTTTCTTTGCTAACTGAATGTCCTGTTTGAAATGTACTGCTGCAAAAAGAATTCTACCTTAAGAGTGTATTCTACGCTTACATCTTTAAAATCTTTAGTGCGATTTTCTACCATCGCACGCTTCGCAATACGTGAATGAATGTATGGAAAACCAAAAAGAATAAAGGCAAACTTATGCACAGTCATCTGGCGTGTGAGTGAATAGTGCCAGGAATTGAACTCAAGGTGTCTGGCTTCCGCTCGAGTGCGTCTGAACGCTGAGCTAGCGAGACAGTGTCGGGTTTAATGTCCTCGCGGCGGACGGTGTGCTCAGCACGTGTCTGTCATATGGCATAGTGGATTGTGTTACAATGGACAAATAAGCATTTCCTCTGGGGTCGGCTTTCATAACAAAAGAGAAACTGTAGTACGTCTTGACTGAATGCGTTTACAAACTAATTAATGCGGCACCTTGCAGAAATGTGATTGCAAGGTTTCCTAACTCTATGTAAGCATGTAGTCAATACTACCTTCCGCTAAGTTATACTAAAATGGATTCAGAAGAAAATATTATAGCCTACTATCATATACAATGTATAGTTGCACTGCTGTAAAAAAATACAAAGTTATTTATTCATTCCAACTTATCCTATGGGATATCACAATCTTATTCCTAATAGAGCTTCATTGTGGGGGGCTTAATCTGAAATAAGGAGCAATTTTCTGAATATAGTAGGGTAGTTATCAATATCTCTTCCTACTAGGCTTCCGTTAATATTCCTAGTGACTTATTAAATAGGGGTTGTTAATATTCAAATCGCTTGGCGTAAGAGGTGTCTATCGCGAAATATTAACAGGGTGGGGGTGGGGGGATTATAGTTATCGTGTAAAAAAATATTCTCTAACTTAATCTGCTAAATAAAATTCTGCTCGGGGGGAATTGAAATTGTCTCACTCGCTTGGCTAATGTAATGAGTATAGGGGGCGTTTAAATATGTATTAGTTACTGGGGCGGGTGTGGGTGGGTACCAAAAATAATATCTGACCCGTACTTCAAAAACTTTTCCTTAATTTTGGGTAAATTTTGCTTGGCTGCATAAGAGGGTTTTAGGGACCTTTCTCGTAGAAGTTCGTTGTCTGAACTCCTTTAGGCGTTGTCTTACGACAACGTCACGGTACCCCGGTGCCTCTATCATTTGTTAAGGATGTTTTGATTGGTGCCTTAACCACCATTTGTTAAGGGTGTTTTGATTGTTCTTACCCGCACCTCCCAGTATTTGTTAAGGATGTTTGATTGGTCTGAGGGCTGAAATGATCCGTTTTAGAGGGATTCACCCCGTTCCTTCAGCCTTTGTTAAGGATGTTTGATTGTTGGGCATCCTTGCATCTACGGGGATTTACTAGGATGTCTTGTGAAGAACTGCGGACACGTTTAGAGAGCAATTTACATACAGGGGAACTGGCGGGAGGAATACTCACCTAGCTTACCTCAATGTGGCTTAGTAGGCCACACGCTTGCTGTGCAGCGCCTCCTGCAGGGCAGCGTTCAATGGAGATCTTAAAACTAGGTACTAATCTAAAGGGAAGGGCTTCTTAACCTAAACGAAATAAAAAGGTAATCAACAGACTGTTCAAAAAGGGGGTTTATTATTAAATAGTGGCAGTGACAAGAGGGGAGGATGGAAATAATAATCTAGGGGGAAAAAGGAATCAAGCAGGCACGTTATCACTCTCCCCACCGTTGATACCGGTCTTCTATGATGTTGGTGGCGTTGGGACTCGATGTGGGGCGCTGCCCCCATATCGGTCCGGCGTAGCACAACTCCGATAGAGTGTAAGACTGTAACTGCAGGTTCCGAAGAGTCCACGTTCCAATTAGTTTAAGAGACAAAAGGCTTAGAGAGCGCGGCGCGTGTCCGTGCCTCTATTTATAGGTAAAAGGTGCTTGGTCAGTCCACTCAGCGGTATGTTGGGAGTGTAATGTCCGCTGTGTCCTGTATAACTGCTTGCTGTTGGACCTAGGTCTATGACCTACGGCTTACTCCGTAGTCGCGTTGCCATGTCGTCTTTTACGTAGTTACTTCTGATTATATTTTATGTATTTATAGGCACAGTCCTTTTATAAAGGGCTGGGGCCAGGACAATACTTGGTCAAACAGTGGGATGAATGGTACACGCCCTGAGCTAGTTAAGGATGATGACCTTGTATTTCAGCATATTAGACAGGTACAGCAGCTGCTGATATGCTTGGGATCCCTTCCAGCCTTGGAAATCGGTATCACGATCCCCTCTCGCGAATGTGAAGGAAACTCCACTTCAATCCATATACGATTGAAGAGGTTCAGCAGTTGTTTTAGACTGGAATCACACAGATATTTGAGCATTTGATTATGGACTTTATCCACTCCAGGAGCCGTATCCCTACTCAGTGCAAGTGCACTGCGCAGTTCCCATTCAGAGAATGGTACATTGTTGGACTCCGAAGCAGCAGCGGCAAAGGACAAGGGGTGCGCCTCTGCCACCCACTTCAGTCAAAAATGTAGGATCATAACTCCCAGAGCAGGATACATCACTGAAGTGCGATCCAATACGGTTGGCAATGGCAAGATGGTCCGTAATGATGCCTCCTTTGATGGAGACTCCCGGTACCATCAATGATGTCGGGAGTCCAGAGATCCGACGAAGCTTAGTCCACACTTGAGATGAAGGAGTATGTGCCGTCATAGACGACACATACTTTTCCCACGTCGGTTTCTTACTCTCCCGAATCAGATATCGGCCTCTAGCATGCATCCTTTTGAAGGTGATAAGGTTGGCCAAGGGGTTTTCCTCCAATAGCATTTGAAAGCACGTCGACGATCTTTAATGGCTGCTGCAATCTCGACTGTCCACCAAGAGACAAGCTTCCGGCGGGACTTGTTGGATGAGGAAGGTATTGTATCCTCAGCAGCAGCCAAAATACCATTAGTTATGTGAATGGTATGATCGTGGACACTCTCAAAGTTATCTTCGGCAAACACCGCACGTACCGTGAAAGTTGGCCAATCAGCCCGACGGAGAAGCCATCGCCTTGGTAACTCCATGGCTCACTGGTTCGGAGAAGTAAAGATAATCGGGATATGGTCACTATTACAAAGGTCGTCGTGTACACCCCACTGTAGCAGGGGAAACAGCGCACGATTGCACAAAGTAATATCGACAATTGAATAAATGCCGTGTGCAATAGAGAAGTGCATAGGTTCCCCTGTATTCAACAAACACATGTCCAGCCGCCTGATCAGCTCTCAAAATCTCTCCCTCTACCGGCAGTGGTAGCGGGGCCCCAGATGGTGTTTTGGGCATTAATATCTCCCAGAAGGATAAAAGGAGGAGGGGGGAGAATGAGAGACTAGATCCACCAGCTGATTGTAATCCAGTTGAGAATCATGAGGGATGTACACGTTACATACTGTTGCCATTACTGGCAAGGAAGTACTAACTGCAACTGCTTCTAACTGAGTTCGCAACGGCACCTCTTCACTAAAGAGGCAAGCGTGGACGAGAGTGCAGACGCCACCAGCGGCCAGAGCTCCGTCCACCCGGTCTTTAGAGAAGAGTTTGAAGTGACGCACTGTTGTCTCATGTCCAGGATGAAACCCGGATTCCTGAAGACAGACAATGGTTGCCGTAAACTGAGAAATTAATTGGCGTACTTCAGCGAGATGTCGAAAATAGCTATTACAGTTCCATTGTAATAGTTCCATAGTGTGGACTTAAGTAGAGGATAGTCGCCTACTTATGCTTAACCGTTTGCCAACCATCTCTATCCTTAGAAGGAGGTGACAGGGTAGGAGAGCAGTCCTCAATCTCCACATCTCCATCGGTGGACGAATAAAATGGAGGGGGCGCTTTCTTGGTTGGCGCGTGGTTCTCGTCGGACTTAGACTGTCTCGCTCTTGGAGAAGAGCAAGAGCGGTGACGTAGGACCTTCTCCCGGTCTGATGACTGGGAGTCCGTCCCCGGCACGTCCCGACTATTTTTCTTCTTTGACCGGCGTTGATGTCTGTTTGGGGAAGTAGGTGGTCCCTTCCTCCTTGACGTCCCCTCCTTGCAAATCAATGCAACACTAGCTGACACCGCTCCACTGATCGTGTTGGAAGCGGGAAAGTCAGTATATGCCGGTGCCACCTTATTTGCAGGAGGGCAGGAGAGACGGCGTATAACCTTGACTCTCCTCTCTGCCGGCTTTGCTGTCGTTTTAGACGGGCTGGTAGATGCTCCAGCCCTGGTCAACGAAAGTTTCTTCTCCATGCGAGTCGGAGAAGGTTTTTTCACTGACCTTTTCGGAGAGGTTTCCTTCTCCAATGGCGCCTGTTTGGATGGTTTAACAGGCACATTAGAATTGAGGGCCGAAGAAGGTCCCGGGACCTTCTTCGAGCTAGGTTTAGTCGCGGTTGAATTACCTGGTGCTACCGAACTGACATTTGGTTTTGCTCTGAGAGGTATCACTTGAGGTGCGATGACTGCAGGTTTTATCGCTGGAGTAGAGACAGATGCATATGAGGCTGAAAATTGAGGAGCATTCATTTCACGAAACTTCTTTTTAGCATCGTGATATGAAAGTCCTTCCAGTGTCTTCAGCTCCTGGATCTTGGATTCCTTGATGAATTCTGGACAATCCTTCGATTTAGGAGCGTGGAAGCCCGAGCAGATAGTGCACACAGGTGGAGGTGTGCACTTTTCACCTCCGTGAACAGTCTTCCCGCAATCTTTGCACACAACATTTGATGTGCAGCGGGAAGACCCGTGCCCGAACTTCTGACACTGGTAGCATCGGATCGGTGGTGGTATGTACGCTCTGACATCGCAACGATAGGATGTCACTTTAACTGCTTAGGTAGAACGGACCCCTCGAAATGGAGTATAAAAGCATCCGTGCCTACTTTATCATTGCCGATCTTCCTGGTGATACGTCGGATCTTGGTGATCCCACGTTTCTTCAAGTTATGCAACAGTTCATCATCGAAATTCAGAACGAGATCGCGATGGAAGAAGACTCCACGGATCTCGTTTAGAGTCGAGTCCTTTTCGATCTTCACTGGGATCTTACCGAAATGGTCGCATTTCAGCAACGTTTCGGTTTAATCACCACCAGTTGTCTTCAATAAAAGCTGACCGTTGCGTAGCTTTTGGATCACGTCAAGGTCACCGAATTTATCTTCGATTTACTCTGAGAATACGATAGATTTCACCATGTGAAATGTGTCCCCGTCAGTTCTGGTAGCTACCAGATAACGAGGAGAATTGTCAACCGGGAACCTTTTCAAAAATCCCAAGGTGTATAGACCTTGGGATGGTTTCCAACTTCAAGAGACGGTTTTTTAGGGGGCCACCCTGTACTGTACAGTTATCCGTGAGCGCTTAGTAGGCATCCTGGATAAAATCCTCCCCGAATACTGCCCACTCCTAACGGGGGCCATCACTGTGGGCGCCACCCAGCCAAGGCAATACCTACCTGGCATAGCAGGTATAGCCCAGGGTCCCAGTGCCTCGAATAGGCACTTCCCCCTCGGCATGCACAGTGATTTATACAGCTCTCAGTATTCGGCCATGCAGGGACCTTCGTTGTAAGGCTGATACTACTGAAAGGGTGCATGGCGCACCCACCTGATGGGATGGGGCATACCGTCTAGGCTTTCTGGCCAGATGGCTAAGTTGGTGGTCCTTCTCCTAACAGCATGCATGTTTATTTCTATAGGTCAAACCAGAACTGGGACCAGACATCCAAAATCGACCTTTATAAGGCTCCCTCTATGTCGCCTTTTATGACAGGCAGGGGTTACCGTGGATGAATTCTGCCCTCCCCAACTACAGGGGGTCTTAACAAATCAAAAATGGGGCTTGTTGGCGCAGCGGTCAAGCTGTTGGCCTCTCGTCAAGGTGGACCGGGTTCGATTCCCGATCAATGCATGCGAAATTTTCGATGTGAAATGCCATGCCCTGTGGTTCGGATTCCACGTAAAAAGGAGGTCCCGTGGCCTATAATCACACGATTAACGGTCACGTAAAACTCCAAGCGTTTAACAAATCAAAAACTGGCAAGTTATTCGGCCATGTCAGCCCTATTAGTCGCCTCCTACGACAGGCAGGGCACACCGTGGGTGTATTCTATCCCGCACCCACACGGGGAGGGGGGAGCTTCACTTCCTAATATTTTTGTTCCATAGAGACACCACATTCATTCCTTATTATTATCATTGCATCGTCGCCTAGATCTGCCTTTTATATAGGCACAATCCATCCAAAAAACTATATCTTTCTCCGCATCTACTCAGAAGCACGAGATTCAGATATTATTACCGAGTGATACTTTCTACATCATTATTTACTAATACGTCATCCAACGCAGCATCACAGGGTTCCTTGTCATCATACAAGCCCCATTCAACAGCCACGTGGCTTCACTATTTCGCCATTATATATTAAAACTACAGTGCGATTCATCAATCATCATTACCATTCGTACAATCATACTCATTCTACACTTCTCACAGCGAGTGGTGAACTTGTACCGCTCACTATTCATAAACTGATCAGATTAGACGTAACCGACTTCACATTCTTCAATACATCGCCAAGGCTACGATCTCATACTAACATTCAATCATTACCTCGACTATTCCGAGGCCTTCATTCAACATTCTGTTCGTGCTGTACTTATGCTAACGGCAACCAGCATACCAAGTGCATACGGCATAGCCCGCTATCACACCACACATTTTTCATAATTCATATTCCATTTTTCATTCTTTCATCGAACACACTCCTAACTACTGTACTATCGTAGTCCCACCTCCATACTCCTGCATACCATCCCTTTAGTGGCCTGTTGTGCCCATCCTCACCGATCCAAGCCTCAGCTGCCGCCTTTTACAATCATATCATAACATTTCTCATCTTCATCCATTCTCTATCATACACTACTGTGGTAGTCCCACAAGCACCCATTATCCACTATTTTCCCTTTTGGCCTTACATGCCATTCTACATCCACCTGAGTGCACTAGACCTCCCTCCTTCGTTTCCAAAATATTCACTCCTAGACAGTACTTTTGTCGACCTCCAAACAATAACTACCAAAAAATGTATCTCTTATAATAGCTCCCAGACCTATTCATTCCAACCCAGTGCCCCGTACCGTTGCGGAAAATAGTACCGCCTTCCCCACTTCTCCCCTTACACAAGTACCATTCGAACTTTCACTATGGACAGAAGCAGAGGCAAAGGTTGTCCTAATCGAGCCTCCACGTCCGGTAACCGTACCACTACTACCTCCAGAGGCGCCATTCAAAAAGGCCCAAAAAACCGCTTCAACAGTTGCCTCAACATCCGCCATGGGAACCCACTCACGACTAATCCCACTCTGCTTTCAAGTCCCCAGAAGAACCTGAAAACGCCGTGGTTCAGACACCTCCAGCACAAGGCAGGGACACTCCGTGCTTGCCTGCGAGTGGATTGAGGAGGGTGGAAACCCTACTATCTCCCACTTAGAATCTGGGGTGAGCACTGCCCCCGTACCTTCTCTCTTTGACTCCCTACCACCCCTCCCCCCTGGGGGACTCTTTCCTTTCAAGAGGGGGCAACCCCCTCCTCCCTTCCCCCAACCACCATCTCTTATGCAGTTAAGGCTGCACCACCCCCCTAAAATACTCCTTCCTAATCGCCGGTCTCTAACACCTTTCCCAACAGGAAATTTCGGGAGCTTTGGAGACTCTAACCCCCTCCAAATCACCATTTTCTCCTGGTCTCTGTATCGAACGGTGTCATACCTAAAACAGATGACGACAGAGTAGCCACCATGCTACAAGTTACAAATGCGGCTGCCCACCTTGGCCCTGCTGAAACGATTGGGCCACTGACCTCTTGCCAATCTCCCATCTCAGCTCCCCCTCCCTCACGTCAATCCCTCTTCACCTGTGTCGTCAGGGGTGTGGACCCAGAGGTTCCGGAAGAGGTGGTTATCCCTGAATTACTTCGTGACCAGGTAAGGTTAAAAAGGCCTTCCAGATCAAATGCGCCACTGGACCCACCTGGATGGTCAGGATCCTTCTAGCCAGGCTGAGGTGGATCGCCTGATACAGCTGGGTGTATACTGTGACCTTTATGCATCTCTGATAGCATAAAGTCTACATATTATTCCAACAAAATTTAATTCATGTCTCAAAGTCGATGTGAGAATAGAAGTTGCTTGTGAAACTAGAATGACAAAAGGATGGTTCGTACGTGACTTGAAGAAGCTTTCTCCCAGCGCGGACAAAGGTAGCAGGAAAGAGAAAATCCACATCTGGACACCAAATGAGCCAGACAACGCGCGGAGGTCGTTACACTACGCGGGTAAATGCAGAAACCTCAACGATCACCTACCAAATAAACCCCGCCCATTTGAAAGGAATAAGAGCAGTAATTAGAATACAGAAACAGGAATTATACCATCGTATAGGGGATTATCTCAGCCTCTCAGAAATATCGTCAAAATTTAAATTGGATTATTCTGCGATTTTTGCCAGAATTAAAATGAAATCAGGGGGTGGATTTGAAACGACCAATGGCAGAGAGAGACGCTAGACGCGACCAAATCCCGCCGAAATTAAGGGACAATGAAGCAAATTACGGAGCTCATTATATACTGTAAGGATCCAACGATCGGATTTTGATTAAAAAGGAGTCATTGAGACATTGGAAATGAGGACGTTCTAAGGAGCTAGTTCGCATATTCATGTGAGTGTTATTTTGGAAATAAATTCTGAAACCCCCCTACTCCACGTCCCTTTAAGAGAAATCGTATAAATAATGGATTGAAACACAGCGAAGTCAGTCTACTTTGGGGCATCGCTAGAGGCGGAAGCCCGTGCCTCGAGCCCTCAGAAATTAACGTGATTTTCTTACAAGTTTTATAAGTTCTTAATACGCGCTGTAGAGGCGAGAGCCTGCGCTTGAGGCCATAAGAATATTAACAGTGTTACAAGTTTATAAGTAGGAGCAAGTATACCTCCGAAATTGAATATCGCTAAGTATTCGCGAGTGCGAAGTAGAACAGTGCGTATCATAACAGTATGGCGCAGTTGTAATGATAGGTATAGCCACCCGAGCTATTAACAGCTAAACCAGTATTCTAGGAAGCTATGAACTGTCAGCCGAACTAAGTAAGTTGATGATAGCTATAGGAGATAGGAGCTTCACGTGCGAGAACCGTGCATTGTGTTAATGGTAATAATTCACAGTGTACCTTTGTTTTGGTGAAATTTTGAGAAAAACCGTGTGTAAATTATCCTCCTATCAAGATGAACCAACTAATGAAGAAGACTGATATCAAGGACCAGAACCGCATCAGGAAATATGAGAGATACGTAAATATTGTATGGGGCATGTGGGCCATAATGTTTCCCATCATTGGGGTCGGATAAGTTTATCTCGATCATAAGCAGTTATGATAAAAATAGATATTTTAGGCGTACCGGGCATGTTTGTGTAGATTTGTGTGTTTATCAGTAATGAGTATTTTTGTGTGTTTTATAACGTAATAAGTATATGAGCATCAAAGTGTTATTTTGAATATGGTTTTGTTTGGGATGTCATTAATCTTGTTGAATGCACAGTCAAGGGAATAATTTGTTTGATAGTGCTTATGCACAATGTGATTGTAAAAGCTAAATGGGGAAGACCGCTCGATATTGTGACAAGACCAGTAAGTGACACTGAAATTATGAGAGTAATAAGTATGGTAAGTGATTATCACACGAACGTAAAAAGAGGTAAGACAAGAATGGCTGGAGGGTATTGTGAGATATATTCGGGTAAGGCTAAGAGTCGATCCTGGGTCGAGCAGAATTAAAGCGGAGGTGACATTCCCGCGTTCTTCGATGATATAATGGTGAGTGAAAATAATAGCGGAGGTGATATTCCCGCATTCTTCGACGATATATAAATGGTAAGTAAAATGATTGAATTCATTATCTGATGAGAGTCCACTTTAGCTCCGTCGGAAAGGTATTGTACTGCTCGAGCCCAAGGCAGGTAAAAGGGAGTCTTTAAGAAACAGGTAGAAGTGTGGTAAGCCGTCTGAATTCTAAAAGCAGCCAGGAAGGTTGTTGCCGGCCAGCTGGTTAGTACGGTGAAAGTGTGTCTGTCACAAGGTCGAGTCTGTCATTGTATTCTATGAAGGGAGGTAGTCCAACTTCCCGGGGTTTCTCTTTGTGTACAGCTTCAGGAAGCGATGTATTCTATTGTCATTATTTTTGGAGTGCATTCATTATAGTTGTTGTTTATTAATAATCACGGCGCACCGGCCGCCGAAGTATGTATTTGATGCTTCATGTATGTTGACTTGTTTATTTTACCATAATTAACGGAGTCATAGCTCTGAGTGAAGAAATTGTTTTAAAGTTATAAAAACACACATGCCCGTAACCTAGAGTAAATCTATTGCCTTCATTATCTGACTCGCGTGAGGAAAGATGATGATTGTACGAGTAGACATGTCCGATTTCCCAAAGAACAAATTTTGCAAGTTATAAAAATGAGTGCGCAATTTATTGTGATGGAATGGCTGGTTTATTTAAGCCACAGTTATTTGAATTAAGTCTGTTGACAATAACTCTTGGACTTGAAGCAGTGGACTGCAGTAAAATAGACTGTTTTCTATTCCTGGTTTCAGCCAGTGTGAAACATTAATGTTGCATTTTTTTGATGTTGTTGATTTCAGTAATTTAAGGGAGTTGATTTTGTTTTTATTTGTCTATGGTTGGGAGAAAAGGGAGATGATGTTTTTGTGAAATAAATTATTTTATATTAGGAGTTCTCTGACCTACTGATTTTAAGATAAGCCTCCTGTGATCCTGTGACGATATTCCTAGGATGTTTAGAGTAAGTTAGAGCCACCCCGAACAGAGCACTACCCGAGTAAGGGTCGGCATCCTAGAAGAACACTGAAGGGTATAATACATATTCAGGTATCACCATCGCGTTGAACCCTCAAAGGCTCCACTCACCATGGCACTTCGATGCAATCGGTGCCTTTACTAGAACCTCCACTTTACCGACCAATGTCGGGCACCCAGCATCTGCCCCCACAGCTCCAAATCCGATCATCCGCTTCAACAGTGCCCAAACCTGGCCCAACCCCCTAAATATCACCAGTGCGCTGGTAATCACCCAACCCATTTGTACAAAAGCAAAGGGAAGCTAGCACACCCTCCAGGTGGCTCCAGTTAAGAATACAGATCCCCCAACTGAATCAACCAATACCCTATTCCCCCCTCTAACGGTTGGAAAACTACTCCAATTTCTGACTATCTCCCTGCAAAACCTAGTTCTAACCCAACTCCAACAATCTGCCCTCAAAATTTTTAACGTTCACTTTTTCCCCTCCTTCGCCAGTCCCCTTACACACTTCACCTTTCCCCCCCTAACAACAACACAACACGGCAATTAAGACCACCATCACTGGGCCACCCAAAACCATATTCCTGTTCTACAGCAACGTCTGCTCATTCCATAAAAACGCCCCCTAATTAAATACACCGTTGCCGCAAATTCAGCAGATGCCGTTCTCCTGAATGAAACATTCCTCCGCCCCCATCAGTCGGCCAGTCTCCCCAGATACACCATCCATAGAGCAGATCACCCCCATGACATTGGGCACGGTGGTGTCGCCATATTACAGAAAGATTGCATCCCCATTCGAGTTCACGCCCCCCCCCCCCCCCTCATATTCCTGGAGAGCCTCATCACAACCTTATATTTTCCCTTCCGCGTAATTCATGTTGCAACCATATACATCCGTCCCCGTCATCCTTTCCCCCGAGAGTTCTTAACTCATCTCCATACCACCTTTCCACATTTCCTAGTGCTTGCCGACCTGAATATGCACTCCCGGTCGGCAACGAAACTGGCTGATTTCCACATCTTTCTGCAAACCATCAACTCCTCACTTGTCACCATCCTAAAGTACACTCGCCCTATCTCCAACAGCAAACCGGATGCAATCAAACCACACAATCGTGGACGTCCTCCTCAGCACGGGGAGCGATCATCTCCCCGTTCTCGTCACCATTCCAACTCACTCAACTCCCCTCACCCCTCCTCCGTCAAAATTTTAAAAAGGCTAACAGGCGCGCATGCAGGGACTCCACCACAAATTCTCTCACTCCTCCCCTCCCAAGTCTTGACTCTGCAGTCTCGGCTGATGCCTACACTCAAACCTTGGAATCTTCTCTAACTGCTGTCTCATCCACCCACATCCCCTAACACGGTACTCCCCCTCCCGTACCCCTTTTCCCCAAGGCCCTCTCTCTCCCCCGACTCTCCCACAGATACCTTGCCCAGTATAAACGTTCCCGCGATCGACACTTCCTCACCCTTCACCGCCCGACTCTCCACCAGGTGCACTCCTACATTCACGCCTGTCACCGCCGCAACTGGGTCACAGTATGCAACTCCCTCGGTCCATTCTGGAAACGCCTCAACTCCCTAACTGGTCGATCCCATCATTCACCGGTGTCCGGCCCCACCAGATCTCCCCTCCAAACTGGAGATTTTTGCCCGGCGCTTTGAACGAATCTTCAATGGTCATTTTGACTTAAACTTCGATAACACCGACGATGAAGTCATAACCTCCATCCCTGATTGCCCCTTCCTCCAACCCAATCATCAACACCCCCACATCCCCCACCCTATTAACGACCCCATCACCCCCGTCGACATTCACCTCGCCCTTTCCCGCACCAAAAATACCGCTCCTGGCCCCGATCAACTCCGCTACCTCCACATCAAAGGGGCACCCCTGTTTTCTTCCAGATCCAAGCTGCTCTCTATACCTACCTCCTCAAAATAGGATTTTACCGACAGTTTGGCGTGCTGCTACAATGCTTCACTTGCCCAAACCCAAAAAACCACCCTCTGACCCCTCCTCCTATCGTCCCATCAGCATAACAGCCGTCCTCTCCAAACTCTTTGAAAACATTCTTGTCCGCCGCACCTTCCTTCATTTCTCTCAATATTAGTTACTCCCCCTCTCCTAATATGGCTACCAGCCTGCCCCCTCCACTCACGTCCAACTACTCCGCCTCAAGGTAAGTAGACTATAAGGTAGGGGCATTTTGGGAGAGTCAGTGGCTAGCTGACCCACTGCCCAGTAAACTGAGCGCGATCAAGGGAACTAATCGCGTGTGGCGGAGCTCTTTCCGGTCACGGAGGGAGTCCGTCAATTTGTGAAGGCTAAGGGTAGGTCACAAAAGATCCACCCATTCGTACCTAATAAGAAGGGAAGACCCCCCACTTTGTACCTGTGGAGCCATTTTCACCGAGCCCACATTTTAACCGAGTGTGTGGATCTTGCTGACTTACGAAGAAACCTTGGTTTGCAGAAGACAGTCAAACTTATAGCCGATGACGCGGTGGCTGCTGATCGCGTGATCCGCTTTATAAGTGAGAGTAGCTTAGGGCCAGCAATCTAAATTTTCCAGTGTACATTGACTCAACGACTTGTTCGTTTTTGATTGATATTTTTTTGTTTTTCGGTAATTTTTGTTTATTAGCCTTATTTCGATTTTTGCAAAAAATGAAAGTAGACATGAGATCTACACAGGGCGAAAAAATGTGTGTCAATCTATGTGTGAGTCTGTGTGTGTGTGTGTGAGTGTGTGTTAGTTAGTTATTATTGTTTTAAGGGGCGGAACTACGAGGTCATCTGTCCCTCTTAACACAGATTAAAGAATACAAATTTTGAATTGAATTTAAAATTTTGAGCTGGACACCTAGATTTAAAAAGACCAAAAATTAATAAAACAAAAACAAACAATTAAATAAAAATAAAAATTATAAAAATAAACAAAAATTACGGAAAAAACATAACATTATCATTCAAAAACGAACAAGTCGTTGAGCCAATGTTCACTGGAAAATTTAGATTGCTGGCCCTAACCCACTCTCACTTATAAAGCGGATAACGCGATCAGCAGCCACCGCGTCATCGGCTAATATTAGTTTGAGTGTCATCTGCAAACCAAGGTTTCTTCGTAAGATCCACACACTCGGTGAAAATGTGGGCCACGGTGAAAACGGATCCGCAGGTACAAAGTGGGGGGTCTTCCCTTCTCATTAGGTACTAGTGGGTGGATCTTGTATGACCTATCCTTAGCCTACACAAAATGACGGACTCTCTCCGGGCCCGGAAGGAGCTCCGCCACACTCGAGTAGTTCCCTTGATCGCTCTCAGTTTACTGGGCAATGGGTCAGCTAGCCACTGACTCTCCTAAAAAGCCAGAACTTGTAGTCGTAACTGAGAGCGAATATCTCTAGCGGGTACCTCCATTGGTCGAGGTGGTAATGATACCGCCTCTTTTGCAGCTTGATCAGCTAACTCAATTCCCGCAATTCCCAATTGGCTTGGAAGCCACAGAAAGGTGGTTCGAGTGTCAGCGTGGCACAGCCCGGCTAGTAGGTCGTGGATTCGCTGCACTAGGGGGTGTTGCGGGAAACATGTAGCAATTGACTGCAACGAACTCAAAGAGTCGGTACACACGAGAAAGTGGATTCGTGCATCCTGTAGTGCAAACTGCAGAGCTTCATACATGGCAACGAGCTCCGCAGTAAACACACTACAGGTCTCAGGCAAAGAGATCTTGGTATTTGCACCATCAATAACATAAGCACAACCCACCTTCTCGTCCACCTTCGAACCATCCGTGTAGAGAATGCCAGCGTCCGGAAATTGGTGAACTATGCTGTGGAACTGCCTCCGATAAACGGAGGCATCCGTGTTCACCTTAGGACCTTGGTGCAGATCTAACCGAATTTCCGGACGCGGGACTTGCCACGGAGGCACCGCGCTAGGTGTCCGGATCATACAGGGACCTACAGCCACTTCTATTTCAGTACACGAGCTATCAAGTCTAATACCAACCGGCCGAGTGGCACGAGGCCGGTTGGCGTACCCTGGTGGTTTTGGGTACCGAAGAGAGCTTGATAGGTCGGGTGTTGCGGCATTTGACGCACATTGACAGCATATGTTAAAAGCATATGTTGGCGTCTATAATTTAAAGGTGAAACACCCGATTCGGCGAGTATGCTGGGTATCGGGCTGGTCCGGAAGGCACCGGTAGCCAGCCTAACGCCACTATGGTGGATACTGTCCAGCATTTTCAAGGTTGCCGGCCTTGCTGAACCGTATGCCGCAGAACCATAGTCTAGCCGGGAAGGACGAGAGCTTGGTCGAACCGTAGCAGCACCGCACGGTCAGCCCCCACGTAGTGCCACTAAGAAACTTGAGCATGTTCAGTTTCCTGAGACACGTCATTTTTAATTGCCGTATATGGGGCTGCCACGTTAATTTGCTATCAAAATGGAGCCCCAGGAAGCGATAAGTGTCAACCAACGGCAACGCAGCATCCCTGAGGTGTAGTTCTGGGTGTAAATGTAGCCTCCGGAGTCGACAAAAATGGACGACGGAGGTTTTCGCTGCTGAAAAACGAAAACCCCGGTCGTGAGCCCACCTGTCGACCCGGTTGATAGCTAGCTGCAATTGCCGTTCCACGACTGCCATACTTCCAGAGCTGTAATGCAGACGTAAATCGTCTACATACAGCGATGGAACTACCGCGGACCCAGCGGCGGCAACAATGCCATTTATGGCAATCGCGAACAAGGTGACACTCAGCACAGAACCCTGAGGAACTCCATTTTCTTGGTTAAAGTATTGCGATAATGTCCTACCAACCCTTACACGGAAGAGTAGGACGGACATGCAATTCGCAATGAAAGTCGGTAGATTACCACGGAGTCCCCACTTGTGAAGGGTGGAAAAGATCCCGTAGCGCCATGTGGTGTCGTAGGCTTTCTCGAGGTCAAAGAAAACCATGACTAGGTGCTGCTTTCGGAAAACAGCCTCCTGTATGGCGCTCTCAATTCGCACCAGATGGTCAGTGGTGGACCTATGAGAGCGAAATCCATACTGGTACTCAGACAGGAGATCTTTCTCCTCCAAGAACCACACCAGTCGACGGTTCACCATCTTTTCGAGCAGCTTACATAGGCCATTTGTCAAACAAATGGGCCTATAGCTGCTTAAAAACGTGGGGTCCTTTCCAGCCTTAGGAATCGGTATCACGATCCCCTCTCGCCATTGAGATGGAAACTCCCCTTCAATCTATATACGATTGAAGAGGATCAACAGTTTTTTAATACTGGATTCGCACAGATGTTTTAACATTTGATTATGTATATTATCCGGTCCAGGAGCCGTATCCCTGCACAATGCAAGCGCACTGCGCAGTTCCCATTCAGAGAATGGTACATTATAGGACTCCGAAGCAGCAGTGGCAAAGGACAAGGGGTGAGTCTCTGCCTCCCGCTTCAGAGTCAGAAATGTAGGATCGTAACTCCCGGAGCAGGATACATCGGAGAAGTGCGAGCCAATGCTGTTGGCAATGGCGAGATGGTCCGTGATAATGACTCCAATGATGGACACTCCGGGTATCGACAGTGATGTCGGGAGTCCGGAGATCCGACGCAGCTTAGTCCACACTTGTGATGAAGGAGTATGCGCCGTCATAGACGACACATACTTTTCCCACGTCGTTTTCTTACTCTCCTGAATCAGATATCGGGCTCTAGCACGCATCCTTCTGAAGGTGATATGGTTGGCCATAGTGTTTTGCCTCCGATAGCATTTGAAAGCACGTCGACGATCTTTAATGGCTGCTGCAATCTCGGCTGTCCACCAAGGGACAAGCTTCCGGCGTGAGTTGCCGGATGAGGAAGGTATTGTTTCCTCAGCAGCAGCCAAAATACCATTCGTTATGTGAATGGTATGATCGTCGACACTCTCAAAGGTATCTTCGGCAAACACCGCACGTGCCGTGGAAGTTGGCCAGTCATCCCGACGGAGAAGCCATCGACTTGGTAACTCCATGGCTCTCTGGTTCGGAAGAGTAACGATAATTGGAAAATGGTCACTATTACAAAGGTCATCGTGTACACCCCACTGTAGCAGGGGAACCAACGCACGACTGCACAAGGTAATATCGATACTTGAATAAGTACCGTGCGCAATAGAGAAGTGCGTAAGTTCCCCTGTGTTCAACAGGCACAGGTCCAGCCGCCTGATCAGCCTCTCAAAATCTCTCCCTTTACCGCTAGTGGTAGCGGAGCCCCAGATGGTGTTGTGGGCATTAACATCTCCCAGAAGGAGAAAAGGAGGGGGGAGCTGAGAGACTAGATCCACCAGCTGGTCGTAATCCGGCTGAGAATCAGGCGGGATGTACACGTTACATACTGTTGCCATTACTGGCAACGAAGTACGAACTGCAACTGCCTCTAGCTGAGTACGCAACGGCACCTCTTCACTAAAGAGGCTAGAGTGGACGACAGTGCAGACGCCACCAGCGTCCACAGCTCCGTCCACCCGGTCTTTAGAGAAGAGTTTGAGTGACCCATTGTTGTCTCATGTCCATGACGAAACCTGGATTCCTGAAAACAGACAATGGTTGCCGAAAAAGAAGATATTAATTGTCGTAACTCAGCGAGATGAACAGAATAGCTATTACAGTTCCATTGTAATAGTGCCATGGTGTGGACTTAAGTAGAAGTGGGTCTTCTACTTATGCTTGAACGTTTGCCACCCTTCCCCATCTCTAGTTGGAGATGATGGGGCAGGAGAGCACACCTCAATCTCCACATTTCCTTCCGAAGACGAAGAAAATGGAGCGGGCGCTCTCTTGGGTTGCGCGCGGTCGTCGTCGGACCTCACGAGTCTCGCTCTTGGGAAAGAGCGAGAGCAGTGTCGAGGGACTTTCTCCCGGTCCGAAGACTGGGTGTCTATCCCCGACACGCCCCGAAGAGATTTCTTTCTGGATCGGCGCCGACGTGTGTTTGGGGAAGTAGATGGTCCCTTCCCCACAGACGCCGGGTCCTTATAAAACAAGGTCGCTCCTGCTGGCACCGCTCCACTGGTAGTGGTGGGAGTGGGATGGCCAGCAGATATGTGAGCAGCCCGGCCTCTAGGAGAGGAAGAGAAACGGCGCTGAACCGTTCCCCTCTCCTCCGCCGATCTATTTTCTTTTCTATAGGGGAGTTCCTCCATACGGACGGGCTTGGCTTCAGCAGGCATCGCTCCCTTGGTGGTTGTGGGAGCGGAAAGGCCAGCAGAGACAGTAGCCACCCCGTCAGCAGGAGGGCGAGAGAGACGGCGACGAACCGTCTCCCTCTTCTCCCCTATATTTTTCGTATTAGGTGGGCTGGAAGAAGGACCAGCCCTGGTCGGCAAAGTCTTCTTTCCCCCTTTAGCTGGAGAAGACTTGTTCGCCGACCGTTTCGGAGAAGAAGAGGACTTCTTCTCCGAATTCGCCGGTTTAGGTGTTAAAACCGGCGCCTTCTTAACCGTGGCCGAAGAAGGTTTTGGGACCTCCTTCGGGCTGACAGTGCTCGCTGGTACAGCGAGGGGAGATTTCAAACTCGTACTAAAAGAGGACATCGAAGGTACTGCACTGGAAACTTTAACGGCAGGGGTGATTGAGGGCGTCGCTGCAGCTGCAAACGATACCCGATATTCGGGGGCATTCATATCACGGTACCTCTTGCGAGCGTCGTTATATGAAAGCCTGTCAAGAGTCCTGATTTCCTGGATCTTGGCTTCCATAATGAATTCAGGCCACTGTTTTGACCGTGGAGAGTGACTTCCTTGGCAGTTGGGACATATCGGGGGAGGCGTACACCTCTGGTCACCCTCATGTGTCCCCTTGCCACACTCTCTACATACGGCCTTCGCAGTACACCTGGCGGAAACATGCCCGAATCTCTGGCACTGGTAGGAGCGCATAGGTAGAGGGATGTACGGTCGCACATCGCAGTGGTACGATGTGACCTTCACCTGCTTAGGTACAACATCACCCTCAAAATGGAGAATAAAAGCGCCGGTATCGACGCTCCTTTCCCCAATCTTTCGGGTGATGCGCCTAATCTTTGTGACGCCTCTCTTCCCCAGATTCCGCAACAGTTCAGCATCGCTATTCAAAATGAGGTCACGATGGAAAATAACTCCACGGACCTCATTCAGCGTTTCGTGCTTTGTGATCTTAATGGGGATTTCGCCGAATTGCGTGCATTCCAGCAACGCTTCGGTTTGCTGCCGGCTAACGGTATGCAGCAAGAGCTGCCCGTTCCGGAGCTTGGAAATCCCGTTAAGATCACCAAATTTCCCCTCGATTTCCTCAGCGAAAATGATCGATTTTACGAGCTTGAAATCATTCCCGTCTGTCCTGGTAGCTACCAGGTAGCGAGGAGATCTATCTGTCGCAAATCGTTTGTTAAAGGCTTCATCCCAAGGCGTATACACCTTGGGATTAGCTCGACACTCCAGAGACGGCTTTTTAAGGGTGCCACCCTGTACAGGTGTCCGTGATCGCTTTGATGGCATCCCGGACGAAATCCTCCCCGAATACTGCCCACTCCGAACGGGGGCTATCACTGTGGGCGCCACCCAGCCAAGGCAATACCTACCTTATAGCAGATATTGCCCGGGGTCCCAGTGCCTCGAACAGGCACTTCCCCCTCGGCATGCACAGGATTTATGCAGCTCCAGTATTCGGCCATGCAGGGACCTTCGTTGTAAGGCGGATACTACTGTAGGGTACATGGCGCACCCACCTGACGGGATGGGGCATACCGTCTAGGCTTTCTGGCCAGATGGCCAGGCTGGTGGCCCTTCCCCTAACAGCATGCATGTTTATTTCTATTGGTCAAACCAGAGCTGGAACCAGAAACCCAAAATCGACCTCTATAAGGCCCCCTCTAAGTCGCCTTTTACGACAGGCAGGGGATACCGTGGATGAATTCTGCCCTCCCCATCCACAGGGGGTCTGAACAAATCAATAACTGGCAAGTTATTCGGCCATGTCGGCCCTATTAGTAGCCTCCTACGACAGGCAGGGCATACCGGGGGTGTATTCTAACCCGCACCCACACGGGGTGTGAGTGTGTGTACTCTGAATGTCTGTCCCCCTTATCAATTCGGTGAAACCGATTTGAACGAAATTTTGTACAGAGGTAGATCTAGCAAAGGACACCTCAGTGTCGCGTTTTATATCGCTGCCATCTTGACGGAAACGTAAAGGCGGCCACCCAAATATCAAAACTTAAATCAAATTACGACCAGCCTAATCATCTGATCTCTACCAAATATTGCAACATTATACCCTTATGTATGAAGAATCTTTTGTCCAAACTACAAGGCCATCAGCCCGATACTTCGTGGATGGTGGCCATGTATGTGTGCAAATCGATTCCCCCTATCAATTCAAACATGGTGAAACCAAATTGAACGAAATTTGGTACAGAGGTAGCACTAGCAAAGAGCACCTCAGCGTCATGTTTTATATCGCCGCCCTCTTAACGGAAACGTAATGGCGGCCACCCAAATGTTAAAAGCTTAAATCAAATTACGACCAACGTAATCATCTGATCTCTACCAAATTTTGCAACATTATACATTTATGTATGGAGAATCTTTAGACTAAACTACAAGGTCAATTGCCGAATACTTTGTGGAATGCGGCCATGTATGTGTGCAAATCGATTCCCCCTGTCAATTCAAACACGGAGAAACCGAACTGAATGAAATTTGGCACAGTGGTAACACTAGCAAAGGACACCTCAGTGTCATGTTTTATATCGCCGCCATCTTTACGAAAACGTAATGGCAGTCACCCAAATGTCAAAAACTTAAATCATATTACGACCAACCTTATCACTTGATCTCTACTAAATTTTGCAACATTATACCTTTATGTATGAAGAATCTTTTAACCAAACTACAAGGTCATAAGCGCAATACTTTGTAGATGGTGGCCATGTATGTGTGCAAATCGATTCCCTCCATCAATTCAAACACGGCCAAACCGAATTGAACGAAATTTGATACAGAGTTAGCACTTGCAAAGGGCACCTCAGTGTCATGTTTTATATAGCCGCCATCTTGACGGAAACGGAATAGCGGCCACCCAAATGTTAAAAGCTTAAATCAAATTACGACCAACCTAATCATATTTTGATCTCTGCCAAAATTTGCAACAATACACCTTTTTGTGGGAAGCATCTTTTGACTGAACTACAAGGTCATCAGCCCAATTGTTTTCAGTGGCCATGTATGTGTGCAAATCGATTCCCCACATCAATTCAAATACGGTGAAACTGAATTGAATGAATTTTTTACACAGGTAGCACTAGCAAAGGGCACCTCATATTCATGTTTAATATCCGTATACAGTAGTACGTTGTATTTTAACGAGCTACTACAACCAACATTCAATTATACAATGAGTTATAACAATGCCCATGCAATTAGAAGAAAGTAGGCTAAATGTTCTTTACCGAACATCTTGTTCTTATAATTACAGTATTAGTTTTATTTAATTTTTTGTTTTATTAATTTTCTGCCTTTTCAAATTTAGGTACCCACCTCTAAATTTTAAATTCCATTCCAAATTTGTATGCTTTAATCCGTGTTGATAGGGGCAGATGACCTCGTAGTTCCGCCCCTTAAAACAACAATAACTTACTAACAAGTAAACAAAGAATAGTTTCCACCTCGGCCAAAGGCAATCGTATCTTGAACGGCTAATACGAATCAGCATATCTATGGGCATTCGTTTTCAGAACTACCGACAGCTATCCTACGCTCGCTAATGCACAGCGCTAGACCATGGGGACAAGCAAACTGCGGACTCAGTAGACGTGGGTTCAAGCCCCACCGTCAGCCGTCCTTGAAATGGTTTTCCGTAGTTTCCCAATTTTCAACGCCAGGCAAATGTTGGGACGGCACCTTCGGATAGCCGCGGCTAATTTTCTCCACATCCTTGCCCAGTTTCATTCATCTTCATTCATTTCATCTCTCATTGACTCCTCTCACGAGGTTTGAGCCAGGAAGGTAATCCACCCGTAAAAACAATCAACCACATAGACTTTCATATAAAGCATTTCATACAAAGTTTATATTGTTTCTAACAAAAATATACAGCACTGAAAAATCGTTTAGTCCAAATCAATATTTGCTAAGACGTTGTACGTAAGTCAACTGATAACGATGAATTGCGGTGGACATGTTTGGCTGTGTGGTAAGGCGTCAGTCTTTCACCCGTCTGGCCGGGGTTCAAACCCTCTCAGAGTTTCTTTTGCTTGATTTTTTTTAAATATTTATTGTTTTGTAATTACTCAGACGTTGATGATATAATCATTGTTGTTTTAAGAGGCCTAACATCGACGTTATACAATTAAGTAATATATTGTGCATAACACAATGGAAAACATACATTTAATTAAAACCAACATTCCCCACCGGATCTGCACGAGAGACATCTAAAAGAAAACAGATGAACTATGAGGGTGAAAATCACCCCCGACCCCTTTGAGAACGAGAATAATAAGGGGTAGACCACAGAAGTGACAAAGAGGAAATCTGACATTCTACGGATCGGAGCGTGGAATGTTAGAAGTCTGCTAGGAAGTGGAAGGTTAGAAAACTTAGAAAGGGAAATGGATAGGTTGAGGTTGGATTTGGTTGGGATTAGTGAAATGCGCTGGCAGGAAGAACAGGACATTTGGTCAGGAGACTATAGGGTCATTAGCACTAAATCAAACAATGGCCAAGCAGGGGTTGGCCTCATATTGAGTAGGAAACTTGGACAGCGGGTGGAATATTATGAGCAATATAGTGAACGGATTATTGTAGCAAAAATCAATACAAAACCTACCTGCACTACAGTGGTACAAGTCTATATGCCTACCAGTCAAGCTGATGATGAGGATGTTGAAAAGGTCTACGAAGAAATAGACGAAATTCTGAGGTATATCAAGGGTGATGAAAATGTTATAGTAATGGGAGATTGGAATGCTGTGGTAGGAAAAGGGAGAGAAGGGAAGATAGTAGGAGATTTCGGATTAGGTGAAAGGAATGATCGAGGAAGCAGGCTGGTAGAATTCTGCACCGAGCATGAATTGGTCATAGCTAACACCTTATTCAATAACCACAATAGAAGAATATACACATGGATGAGACCAGGAGATACAGGGCGTTACCAAATCGACTTCATTATGGTCAAGCAGAGGTTTCGAAACCAGATTTTGGATTGTAAAACATATCCTGGTGCTGACATAAACTCTGATCACAATCTGGTTGTAATGAAATGCAGATTAAAGTTGAAGAAACTGAAGAAAATTCAAAAGCCAAAAAGGTGGGCAATAGACAGACTGAAAGAGAAGGATGTAAACGAAAGATTCAAGAAGAGTATAAAGGAAGGACTAATGAAAAACCCTAAACAAACTTCAATTGCAGACGAATGGGCACTTTTGAAGAATGAAATAACAAAATCCGCAGAAGAAAACATTGGTAGGAAAGAAAGAATAGGTAGAAAACCGTGGATCACTCAGGATATACTATAATTGATGGATGAAAGGCGGAAACACAAGAATCTAAGAGATGAAAAGGGGAAAGCAGAATACAAACGTCTGAGAAATGAGGTTAACAAGAAGTGCAAGGAAGCGAAAGAAGAATGGTTGAAAGAGAAATGTGCAGGTATAGAAAATTGTCTGAAATTAGGAAAAGTAGACACAGCTTATCGAAGGATTAAGAATACTTTTGGGGAAAAGAAGACTAAGTGCTGTAATATTAAGGACACAAATGGAAAGCCTCTAACAGATAGGGAAGAAAAGGTTGAGAGATGGAAAGCTTACATAGAGAGTTTGTATAAGGGAAAGGAGATTGAGAATCATGTAATGGAAAGGGAGGAGCAAATTGATGAGGATGCGAAAGGAGATTTAATATTGAGATCAGAATTTGATAGAGCCTTGGAAGACTTAAGCAGGAACAAAGCACCAGGCATAGATGATATACCGATTGAGTTGCTACGCTGCATAGGAGATGAAGGTCTGATCAGGTTATTTCACTTGGTGTGTAGGATTTATGAGACAGGTGAGGTACCCCCTGATTTCAAGAAGAATGTAATCATCCCTATACCAAAGAAAGTGGGAGCTGACAGATGTGAAGATTACCGTACAATCAGCTTGATTACTCATGCTTCAAAGATCCTGTCTAGAATAATTTACAAGAGGATTGAAAGCCAGATAGAAACGGAGTTGGGTGAAGACCAGTTTGGTTTCAGGAGAAATGTAGGAACAAGGGACGCTGTACTAAGTCTTAGGCTGATTTTAGAAGGTAGAATAAGGAAAGATAAGAGAACGTTCATGGCTTTTGTAGACTTAGAAAAGGCTTTTGATAACGTTGATTGGACTAAATTGTTTGACATTTTGAAATCAATTGGAATAAAGTACAGGGATAGGAGGGTCATACACAATCTGTACAGAAACCAGACAGCAGTCATTCGAGTTGAAGGACATGAGAGAGAAGCTGGTATTCAGAAAGGTGTAAGGCAAGGCTGCAACTTATCACCCATACTTTTCAATCTTTACATTGAACACGCAATGAAGGAAATTAGGGAAAAATTTAAAGTGGGGGTGAAGATTCAAGGAGAAATAATTTCAACTCTGAGATTTGCTGATGACATAGTCATCTTGGCCGACAAGCCTGAGGATTTGAATGAGTTTTTGAATGGTATGGACTCCGTCTTACAGAAACAATTCATGATGAAAATTAATAAATGTAAAACAAAAATACTGGAATGCAGCCGAAATAAATCAGAAACCTCTATGGAGATCAAATTGGCTGGTGAAAAGCTGAAGGAAGTAGGAGACTTCTGTTACTTAGGAAGCAGAATAACCAGTGATGGACGAAGCAAAGAGGATATTAAAAGTAGGTTGGCTCAGGCAAAGAAAGCATTTCTACAAAAAAGGAATCTGCTGACATCGAATATAGATTTAGGTATTAGGAAGTCATTTTTGAAAGCCTTTGTCTGGAGCGTGGCGCTCTATGGAAGTGAAACTTGGACTATTGGTGCAGCAGAAAAGAGGAGAATTGAAGCATTTGAAATGTGGTGTTACAGGAGAATGATGAAGATCAGATGGGTAGATAGGGTTACAAACAAAGAGGTATTAAGACGAGTGGGAGAGGAGAGATGTTTCTGGCGACTGCTAATGAAGAGAAGAGATAGGTTGGTTGGACACATACTAAGACACCCAGGAATAGCAAGCTTAGTTATGGAAGGAAGGGTCGAGGACAAAAACTGTAGGGGTAGACCAAGGTTAGAATATGTTAAACAGATTGCCTCCGATGTAGGGTGTCGGAGCTATGTAGAGATGAAACGATTAGCTCAGGACAGGGAGGCATGGAGAGCTGCATCAAACCAGTCAAAAGACTTAAGACTCAAACAACAATACATACATTTTCAGAACTGAATATATAAATAAAATAACTGTGTCTTCTCAATCTTGTCCCAAGGCCTTCAACTGTTATATATACTATAACTCTATAACATATTAAACGTATTGCGAGTAAAATGTTATCAATTTAATATTTTTATTTATGAAATCTAAGTACATTTATATTGCATTTGCAGACACTGATAATACACCGTATTATTGATAACCGTGTCACAAAAATACTTTAATATCATTGTGGAGTAAGCTATGTGAAACAATGACTAATATGCATACAATAAACAGATACCGTATTCCAATTGTTTTCTCTTCGAGTTTGAGTCTTCATATATTGTATGTTTAAGTCCATGAGTTTCTCTCTGCAACATATATGTAGAAACAAAGCAAGGAACACACACAAATAACACTGTCTTCACTAGAGAGAAAGTAAGATAAGTTTACAGTATATCTTGTGAACCAGAGTGAAGTGTGGAACAAATTGGTGGATAGGTAATGGCCGCCTGTTCCAACTTCACATTTGTGGATCGTGATAATAATAGTCTTTCGAATAATAGCTGTAAGGATCCAGGTTAGCCTATATACATGATAGAATTAAATAATTATTCGTAGTCCAGTACCTTCCAGGCGTGTAGTGATTCAATCTGCCTTAAGACTGAGTTATGGAAAGGTTCCTCCCATTGGATAATTTTCACTAAAGTGGAATCCAAATCTCTTGAAGTCTGAATTTTCAACACATTACATCTAAAATGGTTTGGAGAAGTTACTTGTCTCGGTTACGTCTCAGAACTCCGACCTAAAAATAGTAACAAATACAGTCGAAATTGGATAACTCGTAGCTCAAAGGACCAAAAAAAACTTCGCGTTATCCACAAATTCGAGTTATTCAAAACGGTCGTTTGGGAGGGGGGTAGGGTATATAATAATAGAAAACGAACCTTTAAAACATCAAATTCTTTTATTTGATACTTTTTAATGACACTTTAAATGAAATTTCCACTTAAATCCGGCTCACTTGCTGTGATCGTAACCAAACGCTCACTTGCCTGTTAAGACACGATGCTACCGGCTCGAAGACTCGCCTCACACAGACGAAGCACGGGCGAGGGGGGGGGGGGGGGCGGGGGGAGAA
Organism: Meconema thalassinum; assembly: GCA_946902985.2. NCBI lineage: Eukaryota > Metazoa > Arthropoda > Insecta > Orthoptera > Tettigoniidae > Meconema > Meconema thalassinum. Next base: position 146,223,696 of record OX336390.1, on the reverse strand, counting down.
ACGCTATCTGAACTTTGCCTATCGTCCACTTCCCTTTTGTGGGGTTGTCGAAGCAAGAGGGGGGGGGGGGGGGAAGCGATAAAGCGAGAGAGAAAGAGAGATGCGCTTAAGCTGGGTTTTCCTAGGCGCGGAAGCGGAGAGCGGAGCGCGGAGAGCGGTCATAAGCAATTTTAATGGTACTGTTTTTCTAGAAGCGGAGCGGACCGCCGCTGGACAAGCGGAACTCGCTCCTCCGCGTTCCTCTGCTCCGAGAGCAGACGAGTCCGCTGTCGGCTGGCGGAGTGGCTGGACGTCTGTACAAGTTGTGTGTAGTTTTATTCAATTGTGTCCCTTGTGTGTTTAGTATAAAGTGTGTGCACCATGAGTGTGTGTCGGTATACTAATTTCGTCATCAATTAAATGGTTATTTATAAGAATTTTAAACACTCCCTCATTTTCACGCGTTTTAAATACGTCACTTGCACATTTTCGATCCTTCACTAAATGCAGTAGTAACTCTTCCTCCTCCTCCATTTCTTCCTCCTCCTACTCTTCCATGTGTAATAAAATAGAAAATCTAGATTCCACGTCCACTCCACTCCTAGTATACAAATGAGCAACCGTTCCACTCTCCGGCAAAGGACAAGTCCGCGTCTAGGAAAACACAATTCAGCTAGCTGATCACTCACGAGCGGAGAGCCGACTCTGCTCTCCGCTTCCGCGCCTAGGAAATCCCAGCTTTATTGACCTTGAGCGGAACCGAAAATCAAACTGGGACTTGGCTTGAAACTGACAAAACCTGTTTCAGCCAAACAAATCTTTATGCCTTCTGGAACCAAAACTTCGAGTTATCCAAAAAAACTTCGATTTATCCACCATTATTTTGAATTATCAGTGTAGGATATTCAAGGGACCGGTGGAAAACTTCGAGTTATCCACGAACTCGAGTTATCCAAGTTCGACTGTAGTATCAAAACTCACGACTACAAACTAGTAGCTAAATTAACATTCTAATGGACGTGTAACTGTCAAAAGTTGTCACCAGACTGCAGCAGGGACCGAATAGGTCCAGGCGCATACGAATTGGGTTACTGGCGGCATAAAACTCAAATAGGAAGCTTCTTTTGTATTCCTTGACATTGCTTAGCATACGCCATTAGCCATATTACGTATTGGTCCCGTTCTAGTCATGCTGCACTCTGGTGATAACTTGACAGCTACACGCTCTAGATTTATTGCTCGTGGGTGTTTTAAAAATTGATATGCCATTATTTGCATTGTATTCTTATGGGACTAACTCAATGTTTTGAGTACTAGCACAGAAGTAAATCGTAGCTTCACTTACTTTCCTGTACCGTTTCGGTCCCTGCTGCACTCTTGTGGCGGCAACATGAAGTTCGCCTAGAGCACTCCCATTGCTCTCAAAACTCATGTCTCCGGAGAGCACATGACTGCAGGAAGTTTTAGAATGCAATTTCTTTTGTATTATTTTAACAGGAATTATTAACCTACCACAGACCAAATTCTCCTAGTATAACTCAGTCATTCTGCTTGGTGACATCAAGCAGGCCTTAAAAACTTCACTGGGATCATGGAGGTCGTTATTTTGTGTTTGGATACAAAGCGACAGCCAATGGACATTATCAAAGCAATTGAAAGGCGCCTAATAAGCACGTGGAATGCTCATATCTGCCAACCCTATCAAGTGACTTAAGTGTCTATTGTGTTGGTTCTTTACAGAAAGAAATGACTAGCGGCTTATTCTACGATAATTCGAAAAATAATGCTATGGGTTTTACGTCCCTTTCTTCTTCTTCTTCTTCTTCTTCTTCTTCTTCTTCTTTTATTCATGGGGGCCTCTTGTTTCCAAGTTCTTGTTTAGCGTCGACCTCCAAGATCTTTTGCTACCATGTATTTGCTTCATTCCCACCTGGATATCCCTGCTCCATTCACAAAGATGCAGATCAATCCTTTTGGGTCTTCTAGGCTTTTCTCTCTTTCTTCACCCTGTAGCCCCAGTGTGGAGATTCTGATTCTTCCCAGCGCCTCACATTCAAAAAGTATGTGTTCAGCTGATTCTTCTGCTTCATTGCATTTCCTACATATATTGTCTTTTATTACTCCAATTCTATATAGGTGCCTTTTAAGATGGCAGTGTCCTGTCAATAGTCCTACTACCCATCTTATATTTCCTCTGATAAGTTGTAGCAGTTCTTTAGTGTGCTTTTTGTTTGGTCCTTTTTATCAGTTTCTTTGCAAGTCTGCATCCTGGAGTCTTTTTCCAGTTTTCCATTTGCTCCTTTGGTACCCATTTACATATTACATGTCGGGCTTGTCTGTAGGAGATCCCACATACAGGTTCTGGGCCTAAAAAATGTATCTCTGCTCCTTCTCTGGTCAGTTCATCTGCCCTTTCATTACCTTCTATACCTGCATGCCCTGGTACCCATATTACTTGTACTGTGCTGTACTCTGAGAGCTTCAGGAGAATTGAGTAGCAGTACCATACTATTTTGGATGTTATCCGGACAGCCTCTAGTGTCTTAATGGCTGCTTGGCTATCCGTAAAAATGAAAACGTTCTTATCTTTATATTTCATTTTCAGGTTTTCTTCCAGACACGTGGTGTTAGCTAATACATCCGCTTGAAAGACAGTAGTGCGTCTGCCTACGTCCCTTTTAACTACTTCGGCTTGTAGAGACGCCCCCCCCCCCCCCTCCGGGCACTATACAGCCCATGACGGGCTAAGGCCGACCAAGCGACCGCTGCCCAGCCATTTGACCTGAAGATATTGACCTTGGTATTCGTGATCGGGGCGCTGTCTCACTGTGAGACAGCTACTCAATTGTCCTCACGAGGCTGAGTGCAACCCGTTCCAACCCTCACGTCAGTTTTAAAATCCCTGACGGAGCCGGGGATCGAACCCGGGGCCTCCGGGTGAGAGGCAGGCGCGCTACCCCAACACCACGGGGCCGGCTTGTAGAGACGCCAGGGTGCCGGAATTTTGCCGAAGTTCCGACTGGCGCTATCAATGGACCTTTTCCCATTCAAAGAAGAAATGGCTTGGCTCGTGAGATTTGACACTGACCCAGGTACAGATATTGGGGCAGATGAACTCGTAGTTCCGCCCCTTAAAACAACAATAACTAACTAACAGGTACAGAAACCGGCTAGAACATACTTTTACTAACCCTCATCTTGAAATTCCTGAATGTCGAGACTCGTGAGTTTTAAGAATCAAGAATTTTGAAGAGACAATAGTGAATTTTATCGTTTTTAGCTTTCATTCCCAGTTGCTAGGTAAGGGGATGGCTAACGGACAACATCGTGCTTTACACGGTATTGGTTCTCGCTAATGTTATGAGGTTTGAACACATCACTAGAGGTATATACCTGAAGGGCTTTCAAGCGTGATACATAACCATCGTATTTAAGTGCTGCAAAGCATTAAACTGCACTGGGTTTACCGATCAAAAGGGGGGCTTCAAACGCTGGTTTATTTGTGATGATTGCATCACTATTGCTACGGCTGCTTTAAAACGAGTATTTTGCAAACATTGGTATAATATTGTTACCAAGGAGGCTCTTCAGCTATTAGATCTTAGAAACCTCTGAAATAATATCTGTGAGGATCGAGGTTATATATCCATGGTAGAATTAAGTAATTATTCGTTCCTGTATTTTCCAAGCGTCTCTTCAGTCTGCCTTAAGAATGAAGTCATCAACAATGGACTGCGAAATTACCTAGGTATTCGAAGAATCTTGCTTGGTGGTATTGGGTGATTAGTTCTCAAATCTGACACAGACCCTTTGAAATAGGCGATCTGGATCGACAGGTCATTATGACAAATGAGGGCAGGATATTATTCACCTGTCATTACAAATTAAAGCACTCTGATAGATTGCGTTAAACAGTCTGAGTCCTCTAAATTTGAGTATATTTGAGTTCAGACATTTAAACCATCCCTAATAGCTTGTCACGGTGGGTGAGTAATAATTAACGTGTCGGTCTACTAACCCCAAGCTTGCAGGTTCGCTCCTGGCCGTTGTAAGTGATTTTTGAAAGGCGGCAAAAATTTAGGACACGCATGTCATACGATGTTGGCACGGAAAAGAACCCATTTGAATTCAGTAGGCCGGGTTTATAATGGCAAAATTAATCTCGGGAGTTGCCGCCAACACAAAGTTCCTCATTTCTCTACTAGAAAGCGCTAGTCTATAATATTCGAGGAGCTTAGATATCTAACCTCCTTAACTTTCATAGTGCTTCAAGGAACAACGAAATTCGACATGCAAGCTACCCTCTGGGTGTCAAATAACAAAGCTTGCACCCGGCACCCGAGGTCATACGATATTATTATACCATTCCAAATGAACTGTAGCAAAAAAAGCCAATGGTTTAGACGTTTTGGAACACAGTATCTTGAGTGATATGGTGTTATGCTACATGTGGTGTTGTCAGTACTTGGAAGAGTGACCATTACTGGGGACCATGTGTTGTTGGCTGGGAAAGGAAAAGAGGAGGGGATAGGAGCTGGTCATCCTACCACAATACATTTTCGGCACAGGAGCATATATTCAGTGGTGAAAACCTCTCTACAGGCTTGCTTGTCTTATTCACATTCCTCTTCATTTTCTTCTAAAGAAATATGTGAAATATCTTGTAATTAGTATTGTAGTTTCGATGTATCTACCTTGCCAGCATGGGCGTCGAGTATAAGATAGTTGATTATTTTTAAAAGAATTCTTAGAAAAAGATTCCTAATCAACCCTATCTTCAAACAAGATACAGATATATTGCGTTGCACTAGGGTGATCATCCTGTAGAAGAAAACGTAAGGTCAAGTTAGGAAATACGACGTATTCACTTCATAGTGTTCACCTGTTCAGTATGAGTTATGCATTTCAGGCATTTATAAACACAGTTCTTCCATGCTGGAATTGATATCTTTGGTCTGAAGCCTGGCTCCTGGAAAGACGTACAGTTCCGTGGTCACACCTTCGTTATCAACCGTTGCCCGCGTGGAGGGGTACCTATTGATTGGCGCGCGTACCGACACTCCACGATAGAAGTTGTTGCTGGTCCCATTCATAGGCTGCTGCGCACGCGCAGAATAAGCTCGCCGCCAGTCGTAGTGGCTGGCGCGCAGAGACGACTTGTCCATCTCCGTGCTCTCAGTCACTGGCGAGGGGCTCCAGTTGCGAGACCTGAACGGGAACCTCTGCTTGAACTCCCTCTTGAACTTCTCCTGAGAACAAAAAGCAGGACAGGAGACTATAATATATTATAGACGAACAGACATGGAGATAATAACGTCTATAAAGTGACCCTTTTGACAACGTTTAATAGATAATGCAAAAATACCTTCAGTCATTAAAATTACTAATCATATTCATTAAATGTACGGGTTTCGGTCACATTATGACCTTCATCAGAAAATTTAATTAATAGAAAATGAAGTTGCAAGTCGATGTGATAATTGCATTTATGTTCGACACTGACTATTATATGTCAGAAAACTGTATCATAATGATGGTCATTATAACACTATTTTTCATTATGAAACAGTTTCTCCCACCAATAACAGTTCAAGAAACAGTTGTTTGACCAATTAGATAATGATAGCATCGCACCTGCGTTGAGTTGCAAGGCATTCTAATTTAAATTTCACTACGTAGCCTAGTGTCATAGTGGGTTAATCGAGGAGGCCATGGCCTAATAAAAGGCATTCTTTGCGCTCTGTTCAGTACATAAAACTGACGAAATCTCGACAGATATTTATGAATATTTATGTTCGAACATAAAATGGTTATAATAATTATCGTCGAACATAAACAGTCGTATGCAACTCGCCTATAATGGTAATTAAGACACTCGTATGAAAATTATAAAACTCGCATACGCTCGTTTTATAAACATACTCGTATCTTAATTATTGCCATTGCATAATGTACTATTATAAAACTATTTCCAAAAAAGTTTGGTGCTTTTCGGTCGGTCAACGCGAATGTACCCAAAAAGTGTTGGGTTATACCCTAATCCTGAAAAAATACATGAGATTAATACATACACTAGGATGACGAGTTTCGATCGACAAGCGATCATCATCAGATCCATTACACTTAGGCTATAAAATCTATGTTTGAAAATACAGGTGAAAATATTTACAATATGTAGCCTACAATTATTTAGTTTTAGTATTGGTAATGCAACTTGACGGTGTATGCTAGTTGTGGTATATATGATGTTGGGTGAAATGCTAAAATGGTGATAGAAATACGGAATTTGTCTGTTTGGAGTGACTAAATGGTTGTAAAAAAAAGTCAACTATGGTTGTATTGTATAGTACAGGTTACTACTTATCTGGTTGGGTGTCTTCCGCGCTGTACCTTTGAGCAGTTTCAACTTCACTCTTGCACCAGTGACGGTCGACTGAATTGGAATGTTATCTCACTCAACTGGTTTTTCCCTCCCTTCGCCCCGTATTCCTATGTGCTGTCTGTGGTCAGTGCATGTGTACTTGTGGCGTGTTGCCAAGTCTAGATAAGATGAATGTTATTGAATTCAGGAAGGTCTTCAACTGTTAAAGACCGTGGATCAGTCCTCGCCACGCCTACTGTCGACCAAAGTATTATGTGCACTCGAGTTTGAAGGTTGTTTGTGAAGTAACCAATAGACCTACATAAAATCAAATAACATCATCATTTTCGTCGTTCTATTTTACGTTTGGTCATGTAGGTTTGGAATTTTTAATTTATATTTTAATATTTTTTATCCCAGTTGCAACACAAAAAGTGCACGTTTTTAAGCGTGTTTCAACCATGCGTCATATATATGAATTATTATCTCAAAAACCCATCATCAGATCGAATCCAAATTTTAACAAAATATACATTGGAATGTTGTATAACTGGTTTATTAATTTCAAAATTGTGTGTGTTCAGGAACATTCATTTAATCATTGCCCCAGAGGAGTGCGTCAGGCCTCGGCACGCGGCACAGTTCATATCCTCGCCGCTAGATGGGTGCTTCATTCATTCCATTCCTGACCCGGTCGGAGACTGGAGCAGGCTGTGGATTTTCATTTGTGTGTTCAGGAAACAAAGTTGTTATCATTTTTGTAAGGTAACCTTTTCTCGGCTCAGGGTAGTTGGAAAATGTAGTTCTTGGTTGCATTGTAATCCTTATACATCGAAAAGTTATGCTTTATGACTGTGAAATACGTAAATTAATTCACTTATTTTATATCGGTTTGTATTTCTACGGGGAAATAACACATGTTTCACCATCTAGCCGCTCCGGGAAAAGCTGTACAGCGTTGCCGAAATGGTGCCCACACGCATCATGGCGGGTCTCGCTCGGAAGTGATGAGCTCCATCTCAGCAACGCTGTACAGCTTTTCCCGGAGCGGCTAGCTGGAGAACCATGTGTTATTTCTTCGTACAAATACAAACCGATATAAAATAAGTGAATTAATTTACGTATTTCACAGTCATACAGCATAACTTTTTGATGTATAACGATTACAACGCAACCAAGAACTACATTTTCCAACCACCCCGAGCCGAGAAAAAGTTACCTTACAACAATGATAACAACTGTGATTCTTGGACACACAAAATTGTGAAATTAATAAACCAGTTATACAACATTCCAATGTATATTGTGTTAAAATTTGGATTCGATATGATGACGGACTTTTGAGATAATAATTCTTAAATGTGACGCATGGTTGAAACACGCTTAAAAACGTGCACTTTTTGTGTTCCAACTGCGATAAAAAATATTAAAATATAAATTAAAAAATCCAAACCTACTGTTCCCAATTGTCATCATGTGGAACATGTGTTCGTATCCCAGCTAACTCACGGTCTTTCGAGGTATGGGGCGTTCCTGCCCACCATACGACCACATGCTCAGGATTTGAGTCTACCAGGTAACTACTCTACATGAAAGAAACAACATATTCCTAAAATAAAACATTTACTGATATAAAATCATGGCTATACAACAAATACAAACAAAGGATAATTTACATTTAATTCCCACAATTAAAATCAGGGTTATTTTGTGAGTCTCTTCATAATTAGTGCTACACTGCACTCAAATATATTTCTAGCATCCTATCATTGATACTTTCAGACTTCTACGAGTCTCCATAGTGTTCATCATGTGACACAATTTTACATAACTGGAGTATCACAACACAAAAGTCACATATCACATCTAAATGACATTAATACTGTAATAATAAAACATTAATCCGTTTCCTACGGCATTTACTTTGATTAGCATAAATTCATTATTTTATGCCTTAATTATCAAATATTGTTGTGTCGTGTGAATCATCTTCCTTCCTTTCCATCAATATGAAACGCTTAAAAAGTGGTACGTTTCCCTTTAAAAATACACATGGATAGAAATGTTTATAGTTTCACCATACAACGATTTTTTCTGGGTCTGGTCGAAATTATTATCGTTACAAACGTGTCATGTTCTTAGAAATCACCTACCCGTCTGCATAAATTAGCGTGAACTGGCAAAAATGCACTTTAAAAAGATGCCTAACAATTTATTTGGTTCAGTGTTCCTCCTCAGAGAATAACTGGACCAAATATTATCTGATTTCATTGATCCGACAACGTATGTGTGTTGAAACACATCATTTAATTCAATTGGCATCATCATAACAATCATATCTTAATTACATTTCGAAATATCGAGATTCTTCAGTGTCCCATTATGACTCTAAATTAAAGGGACTGGCCGACCGACCTCCCCTTTCCCTATCAGGCAATAAAATTAGTTCCAGCTGGCCGCGCAAGATGGCCGCTTGTCTCAGTGGACTACTCCCACTCCCTCTCATCTGCTAGCAAGGTCAACTTTGTTTACAATCGCAGTACAATGGAGTTACGCTAAGTGTTGTTCTCAAGTTATTGAGTCATTCTAATTATTTAACACCTATATTTATAGTGTAACGGGCTCAACTCGGCTCCTTAACATTCATGGCTGGGGATGGATTCTGTAATAGCCTTGCCGTTCTATGGTGAATACTAGTGGCTTTGGACGCGCATCATAATGAGAATACAAGATTCTCACCAGCAGCTGTCTCAATAATAACATAATAAGGAAATCTGCGTTTCCTATACGACGAATATGATTCTCCTCTCAGGGCAGATCATTTTATACATGTGCTCACGGAGTCTCGAAGGACATCCCATGTGGCAACTATTCCTGCAAGCGATGGATACAGACAGGCTCTGTCCAATTCACTGCGAATAATAAAAGTATGCACAACGGCGATACTAACTCGTAGATTAGCCAACTTTTCACCTAACGTGCAAGCTATGCTAGTTTGGTCCCCGCAACTTTATTTACGTAAATCACTGGATTCGACGTTACTTCGCTCGCTCTATGCGGCTTCAAACAATACTTCTCATAGATGACTCAATTATTAAGGCACCCGCGTTCTCTCTGCAATACACTTAAGCCAAAGCTTTAAATAGCTCCTAAAAACAAGTATAAATTTACTGGCTTACATTACTTTAATGGTTCTCAAATACAATCCTAAGAATTGATCATATAAAATATTCATTCAACACTTCATTGACACTGAAAAACTCTCGTATCTCGCTATATACCACGTTAATTTCTTACTGTTTATCAAAATACAGTATTTTAATACTAGACATGACACACTTTGAACATTATTTAGGCCAAAAATGCCTATTACTTTACTTTACTGTTACCGACCCCAGATTATTATTATTATTTATCATTTAACGTTACCGTCACATTCATCACAATTTTAGGCCTGACTGGCCCTAAACAAATCACCTTCCAAGCCATATTCTACCAAATACGAGTGGTGAAAACTCGTACAATAAGTGACTGTTACTACTTAGTCTCAAAGTGATGCATCGTTGTATGGTGAACTATTTAGTTAGAATAACATTGTAAATTGGTACTCACTTTTTCATTTTCGCTGGATTATACCAGCATCCCAGCTCCAGGCCTACCATGAAGCTTGATTTAAGCCATCATGCTATATCTCACACGACACTTGATTTCACATATTTCCCACATGATAATCATACTCTTATCAGTGGCTTCTCTCACTTTTACACAATACATATTAATCACAATACACATGAACACTTTTTAAATCACTATAACAAAATTTATGTACTCTTTTTCACTATTTCACAGGTTGATCCTTAATCGGACTCCTCCTAACGCCTGACCTCAGAGATGCGATGAAGCTACGACATCCGCTGGTCTCCGTGAAAGTCTATCTGCGTGTACATGCGTTCGATTCTCGTCACCTTCAATACCGTTCAGTTCACTGTCAAGATTAATTGGCGATGCCTCCCAGGCCCCCATAATTGTAGTGATCCTGATGATAATGTCATATACAACTCTGACAATACCTCCTGGTATATGTAATGTCCAAAAACATTATAAATTACTCTTTCGCTGTAGCGAATTTATATTTGCGTCAGATAATGGATAAATATCTGTATTAGATTAACTCTGACGCACTTCATGATTATACTATTGAAGCTGTATGATGTGCTTCCATTGTTCTTCAACTGCTGAGCGTCGATACTGTAACATTTCGCGCGCTTACTGGCAGCGTATTAGTTACGTGTAGACTGGAGAAAAACTGGAGAAAAGACTGACTTGGTCTGCTCTGCTCCCCATTTTAAAGGTTTCTCGTAAAAAGTAGTCCACGGGACATACGAGTGCGACTCTTTTCTTGAAATAATACATTTTCAGCCGAAATGACATATACACCTTGTTTATTTAGGCGTGGAGGTTTCATAAACGTTCGCGTGCCGGCATACGCTTCGGCCAATTAATTACAATTAATTGCCTTATTCCATAGCGTTAGGACACCACCATGGTGAATCACCTAATGCGTGTCTCTAAACCAATCCTCTAGTGCGTAAGTCTTGTGTTCGCAGGCTCATTTAGAGATATAGGCATTAATTTAGGTGTAGGACCCCTTCTAAATTATCTCTCCCAGAATATATTCACCTGGGTGTACATTTCACTCCATTTCAATGCTCCACTTGGCTGTAATCAATTAATTTCCGTAGGCAATCATCCCCACTACAGCCTCCATCGTTGTTAAGCGGTGAATACCCGAGTCATTAATTTTGAGCTGTCTCCTCGGTCCAGACGAAAGAAGTTCCCTCGGCGCCTTGTATCTCCTCCCACTCGCTAGCTGCAATTAGGAAAACGTCAAGCTGGCCTGCTTTCACGTTTCTATACATTGAAAACGTACATATGACTGCAATTTCTGACAATTATTCCCTTAAACAGCTATGATATTCACAATCAGGTCGTGAAATCATGCTATATTATTATATGTCATTATACATCTCATTGCTCTTCGGGTTCCCCGTCACTGTTCCCCCTCAGAGATCAATGGTTCGACTCTAGGCAGAATCATGTGCCTGGTCTTCTCTGATAAGACCCGAGTTCGATGCCAGTCTGCCGTGACCGATTGGGCACACTACATGAACTAACGTAAAATAGAACGACGAAAATGTTGATGGTATTGGATTGTATGTAGGTATATTGGTTACTTAACAAACAACCTTCAAACTCGAGTACACATAATACTTTGGTCGACAGTAAGCTAGTTGCGCTATACAAGCGCTGCCGGTCTTTGAGGCTGTCCCGGCACTTTTAATACTGCCGCGAATGCCGGCCTAGACTTATTGAAGAGAAAAGTACATCGTACTCCTGATCAAGATACAATTTAGCTATTAAACCTAGTGTATTTATTAATCTCATGTAATTTTTTTCTGGATTAGGGTATAACCCAACTCTATTTGGGTACATTCGTGTTGACTGACTGAAAAGCACCAAACTTTTGTGTACTAAGGCAACTCTGAAAAATGTCTTCAAAACCCTTAAAAAAACTAGTTCTAAAATGTTAACTATCTGTAAATTATTATAAGAATATTCTCAAAACGAATAAAACCAGATCTGTTACAATTTTGATTAATATGGAAAAATATTTCTTGAAAACAGCTCGACGTAGAGAATGCCAATGTTGTGGAAACAATCTGTAGGAGCAGTAAAAAAATTGTCTTTTGAAGTTGGATTGACGTGTAATATTAATTTGCATATGCTAACATGAAAATGACACTTTATAATCACGTTGCTGTGAAATTGCTGATCAAACAAGTAGTTCAGTAAAGAACTAAATAGCCTATTTTCATATATCGTACTTAGGTTAATTGCCTCTATATACATACAAAATTTTAGTTTGATTGTTGTAATAGAATCGTAGATATTGAGAACCATCTAAATATTTTAGATGGTCACCATGTTGGATTTTTTATATATGTAGGTAATAGAATTATGTAGACTACTATCGGTTATTGCGTATGTTCATTATTCAAACGTTGACTTCGATCGCATTATTAGGACACAAGAAATACAAACGAGATTTTAAAATTTCGCACAGCCGCCATCTTGTAGTTATGAAAACAATTGAACTAAATGGAATGTCAGTGGATAAAAATTTATATACGGATTTACCGTACCAAATTTCACTGCGATCGGATGGTTAAATCACGACAAACATCCATTTAAATATTTAAAATTCGCGTCACCGCCATGTTGTATTTGTGATCACCAGGTTATTGAAAATCCCACAGGTTAACTTATGTATATAGCCTTTATCAACCTACAACATTTCAGGTTGATTGCTGTCAAAGATTAGTAGATATTGAGAACCGTCTAAATATTTCGGATGGACACCATGTTGAAATTTTATATATGAAGGCCATAAAGTTATGTACTATTATATGATAATTAGTGCGTAGGTTCATTGTTCAAACGTTCACTTAGATCGCATGATTAGGATACGAGGAATTAAAACTTAATTTTGAAATTTCGCACAGCCTCCAACTTGTGGTTATGTAAACAATTGCCTACAATGTGTATAAACATTTGCTGTACAATGTTTCAATGCGATGGGATGGTTAAGTCGCGAGAAAAGTCTATTTATATGTTTCAAATTCACTTGGCCACCATGTTCGTTTTGTACTTAAAAGGGTTTTTAAAAGCCACGTAGGTGAACTTCTAGTAGTGCCCTTTATCACCGCAGTAATAACAGTAATAGTTGTGGAGATATGGAATACCGGTGAAATATTTCGCACAACCGCCATGTTGGATTGGTGAGACGTAATAAAATTTGGAGGTCATGATCGGGGTCGGACAAAATAGTACTATGACCTTACCAAGTTTCATTGAAATCGCACAAGCCGTTTAGAATGTATTAGGGACACACACACGGACAAAAGGCGATCTAAAAGCCTATTCTTTCATAAATGAAAATAGGCTAAAAATTAGTTTGTTAGAAGTTAAAATTTGAGTATTGAATCATGGATTCACGTCAGGGGCAAGGTGTGCGGTAGAACTTCACACTTACTTGTGTACCAGACTAATTTTTGCTTGATCCCCAGCCCAAAACTATAATATCCATGTTAACTACACTCACGATGGCAACTGCCAGCATCGCCTTTCGAACCTATGATCCACGGATTCCCAACTCCTACCTACGCGCGTGGTGCGTGACATAATACACTTGGCTACTCTGCGAGATGGTTATGTCCATTAATTCTCGTAAGATGGTTGAAGGCCTAATGGCTTAGGTATCCAGCAGAAAAGGTTGCGTTTCTGTAGATTTTGCAAGTAACTTACACATATTTTATACTAGCAGTAGTGCCCGGCTTCGCCCGGTGGATTTATTGTTTCTTTTTATGATAATGAATAATACTACAGAACTGGAGCGCTCAGGGATAAGGATCGGAAAGCACCAACGCGTATTGCAGCTGATAACCTCAGTATAGTGCACCAACACCATCGCCCTTATACAGAGGTATAGGCTACTATTGTCATGATGTTAACTGTTTTAAGGGGCCTAAGAAATCTTTTTGCACTAATTACTGCCCGTGAATGCAATTTATAAGCAGCTCGCAATTCTGCACCAGAATACTGGTAGGGGCGACGTGATGCAGCCCGCATTACCAGGCAGCAATATACTTAGGAAGCTGTTCGAGAGCACTTGTTCTTCCGACTTACTGAACAAAAATCAAACTTTAAGGTTACCTAAGAGGTGTAGCCTAATGCTACATAGCCTAAACTATTCCTCTTGAATCTGGCTACCATATACGAAAATAATATTTCGAATCCGACTGGTAGTTCCAGGGATTAGCGCGTTTAAACAAACAAACAAACAAACAAACTCTTCAGCTTTATTATATAAATTCATTTTAGAATTTCAACTTTCTATCTTAAGCTGTACGCTGTTTCGTTGTTGCTGTTGAATTATTTGGATGCTTTGTGACATCGTGGTTATTTACTGTACAACCGGTGCTTGGGTTTGTGTATTGATATTTTCTAAAAGCCTGTGTTATTACGATGTATATTTTAGTGTGAGTATTTGTAATTCAGGTGGGAATTGGGATGCAGGCGGCCGTGGCCTAAAGTTAGGAACCATCCCGGTATTTGCCTGAAGTAGAAGTGGGAAACCACAGAAAACCACTTCTAGGATGGCCGAGTAGTTTTGCCGCACGAGGCTGAGTATACACCGTTTCAACCCTCAGACCAGAACTATTTTTCTTGGCAGAGGCAGGAATCGAACCCGAACCTCCGAGGCTGCAGTCGCTGTGAGAACTCTAGCCGCTGTACGCTATACGCTTGGTGATTTTGCACTCTGTTATAAATTCAAAGCCTTCAGATTTATTCCCCCTCGATCCGTTACAGACTAGACTCGAATAGCCTGCACATAAGTTATATCAAATGATGAAATGTAAAATGAATATGAACGCTTAATGAAAAATTATCATCCGTAATGTCACTGAAGGGTAGAAAATAATATTTGACAAACGAAACTTTGCTCCATTTTTAACAAATAATAGCCTATATGTACATTGAAAATGGAAGTAATGCACGATACATCACCATATATCAAGTTAGTCCCATGAAAGTCCATTTATCACTTAAGCTAAATTCAATATGCAGAAAGCTAGAACATGTTAAATTAAACTTCCTATATTAACCTCATGATGGATAACGTCCACTGCTGAGACTAATATTTACGTCATTGTCAACAACTCCGACGTTGGACTGAGATTACTAATTAAACTGACTTGCCTCTATTTTAATCGAATATTTAACACATAAGTTACACCTGATAGGGGAAAAACCTTCGATAATGAACTGGATTTTCCACGACTGCAATGATTACTTCTGTGTTACACCTGGCAGGGGAAAATGTATCATCGGTGATATGAAGTCTTAACGAATACAGTGCCGGCCAATGAGATTTCAGTTATTACGAGTACATCGTATTGGTGACCAAAGGCAAGGATATCGATTTCTATTACTGCACGTATTATGAGACAACATTCTTTTGTTGTTGTTGTTTAGAGAGTTCAGTACATTGACTGGTCTGATGCAGTTTTCCATGCATCCCTGTCCTGAGCTAATCGTTTCATCTCTTCATAACTACCAACAACTTACATCCAAGGCAATCTGTTTTGCATATTCTAACCTTGGTGTACCCATACAGTTCTTATCTCTAATCCTTCCTTCCATAACTAAGTTTGCTATTTCTGGGTGTCTTACAGTAGTTTGTGTCCTATCAACCTATATCATCTCTCCATTAGCAGTCTCCAGAAACATCTCTCATCTCCCACTTGTCTTAATACCACTTAATTTGTTACTATACCGACCTGATCTACATCACTCTCCTGTAACACCAAATTTCACATACTTCTAATTTCCTCTTTTTTGCTGAGCAAATAGTCCAAGTTTCACTTCCATAGATCGCCATGCCCCAATACAAAGGCTAATTTGACTTTCTAATACCTAAATCTTAGCAAAGCAAAGCCAACTCCGTTCAGACCATCGATGCCCTGGGAGTAGTGGAAGTTAGAGGCTTCCACTTTTTGTGACATCGGCACTAAATGGGATGGAGTTGTCAGATCCATGCCCGGCCGTCTTTGCTCCCAGGAATTACCCTCGTACTAATTTTTGGTGTAGGCTGAGTGAACCCCAGGGCCATATGCGTTTCCGAAAGTGGTAGTTTTGTTTCTAAAATCCACTACCTGGGTGGGGATCGAACCCACTCCCTTTCACATAGAAGTTCAGCGCCTCTACCGACTGCACCACGCGGCCACCTGATGGAGCCGGGAATCGAACCTGGGGCCTCCGGAACTGTCGTGAAGGCTGGAACGGGGTGCACTCAGCATCGTGAGGACAATTGAGTAGCTGTCTGACAGTGAGGCAGCGCCCCGATCACGAAAACCAAGATTAACGGCTGAGGTGACCCGATGCGCTGATCAAGCGTCACTCTAATATCTGCAGTCCAAATGGCTGGGCAGCGGTCGCTTGATAGGCCTAGGCCCTTCAAGGGCTGTAGTCCCAGGGGTTACTTATTATTTTAATACCTAAATCTATAGTTGATGCCAACAGATTCTATTCTGTAGAAAAGCTTTCCTTGCCAGAGCCAACCTCCTTCTTTTATCCTCCGCTTCGTCCATCACGGTTATTTTGCTTCCTAAGTAGCAGAACATTCTATCATACGTAATAATGTATATGACCTATATTCAGTGTACACGGCAAGACCTGCTAGATAAAACGCAGTAGGGTAGACAATTACAGTACAATACATCACTTTCCACGACCGCAATAGGGACCTGTAGTTCGAAGATTCAAGGTTAGAATTCCTCTGCTGATAGCGGCCATCCTCGCTGTGCTTTCCACTTGAGTCCCCCCTCCCCCTACTTTCACTCCAAGCAAATTCTGGGATGGTTCCTTATTTTAGATCTAATTCTCAGGGCAACTCACCTACCCACATCTTCGCCTACACACACACACACTGCAACGGTCACCACTCCAACACAGGTTATGATACAAATACCAAATGCACCCAGGTATATGGGCCTGGTGACCACACATTTCTGAAGCCTCTAACTGAGAAATATCAATTGGTAACTTTAAAAACTCTCTGGTTATCGAAAGTGAGATCGATGAGAATTCTCACGAACGAGAACTAGTATAAGGGAACGATTTTCATAAGTAATGTAACGATTCCTTATACGTTTAATAATAAGGGCCAGACACTTATCGAGAAGGTTTCAAAAATAATAATTTCATTTCTAATGATTATTTCGTTAATTAACTGGTTTAAATGTTAAGGCCAAGTTAAAAATCCTTGTGGGCACACTCTACTTTAATTGAGAGCACCTTACCGTGTCTTTAATGTTTACAGAGAGATGCAATTCTATATTCTTTGACATCAAAAGAACGATGAGAAGTGTTACCAACGTAAGATTATAATTGAATTTAATGGTTGGTTCCTCAGTTTAGGGTCTGCGACAACGCGGTCATGTAGCCTCGTGTACTATGGGTGCATGTGGAATTTGACTGATAACCGGTGTTGATTCTGATGGCTGTATTAGTGTGTATTATCTGTGATTCAGGTAGAAGGACTGCAGACGATCAACTTTTCCAGTACAGTACAGTAGTTCCTATATTTGCTACCAAATGCTACCGTCCACGATACCTAGCTGCGGACTTGTGTACTAGATGAAGGTTCTCTTTCATGCGATAAATATATGACATGGGACCGCCGGCTTTACTTCCCCTCCGAAGGAAGGCAAACTGAGGGAATGTTAACGCTCTTAAAAAAATCCGACGACTTCGGCTGTTTGAACCCGCGATCTTGGGCCTAGAAGCTCAGCATGCTATCAACTACGCCTCCGAAGCCGCATAGAAATTAATAAGATGAAGGATAATACTTTTAATATTTAGTTGCTGTTCTATGTCAACAAAAGACAACAAGATGCGTTACCAACGTAAGCATATAAAATTAATAAAATGGAGGATAAAACTTCTAATCTTCAGTTGCTTTGTCAACAGAAGACGAGATGCTTTAGTAACGTAAGCTTATAAAAATAATAAATTGAGCATAAACTTATAATCTTATTTGCTGTTCTTTATAAAAAAAAGGGAAAAAAGGTCCATATGTGTTGTGAAAAGAGATCAAAGATCACAATCATGGTGCATTGTTATCGAAATGGATTCAACCAAATTCTAACATGCTATTAATCCAAAATGAAAGAGTGTAACAATCAAATACATTGTACCATATGTGTCGTATGGAATATATTATATACATTTTCGTGGTGTAGGTGCCATCTACGCTGTTTTTAACAAATTTTATGTCCTAAATTACAAACGATGTACAATATTTCTCTTTATGTATTGCAGGACTGCTTTGATGCGAAATAACAATGTATCGTAAAATATGAAAAAGGAAGAATATCGAGCATTTTAATGGACTCTTTTGATTAATATAGCACATGTACTAAATACAACGTTAATAAACCTTGAGACGATATGTCTCATCTCTTTCTTTCAAATGTAATTTGGTCGTTTCTTCGTTAAAGAAAATAAACAAACGCAGTTATAATTATAAGCCCAAGTTTTCCTTGTTATCCAAAACTTGTGTTGACTCTCATGCAAATGCTGCTTCTTTCTATTCGTCTCAGGAAAGATAGCAATAAGTTGGGAGAACCCGTCTTTGTTTTCTACTTCTGTAATTGCTTATGAAATCCATAGAAAGCGACCGCTGTCTCAAGCAGTAGGCCCAACCCCAAGAAAATATAATTAAATAAATTAAGGACTGCCTGATTGTCCTACTGTTTGGGAGTAATGAACTCGGAGGAATGTTGTAGACACGGTGTGAATGTAGAGAGGAGCATGGAATAATTAATAAACCTCTGTATTCGGGTTTCTTTACGGTCGCTAACTTCCAGCCATTTATCACAAACTTTGCACCCACAAACCTATTGGTATTTGTTTCAACTTATCATAGCATAGTGTATCTCTGCATGACGGAAATGTGTGGTCTACCGGTAGCCTACATATTATAGACAGTCCAGGTCTAAAAGTAATGGATTTGATTTCCGATTCTGTCCAGAAATTTAATTGTAGTTTGATGAATGGAATGAGCCTTATGAGGAGATCTTTCCGCAGATATCTCAAATTTGATTAATCATTGTTTCCCACGTTTGCACTTGTTGATTCATTTAGGGGACTTTGCGACATGTTGGTCATATAGCCCATGTACTTGGGTGTGTGTGGTATCTGTCTGATAACATGTGTCATTGTGATGGCTGTAATAGGTTTGTATTTGTAACTTGGGCTAGGATTTGGGCAAGAGGTGGCCTAGACTTGTATATAGGTACCTTCCTGCTATAATATAATAATAATAATAATGATAATAATAATAATAATAAGAAGAAGAATAAGCTTTGTTATTTGACACCCAGAGGGTAGCTTGCATGTTGAATTTCGTTGTTCCTTGAAGCACTATGAAAGTCAAGGAGGTTACACATCTAAGCTCCTGGAGCACTATAGCGCTTTCTAGTAGAGAAATGAGAAACTTTGTGTTGGCGGAAACTCAGCATGACTTCCTTCGGAGGGGAAGTAAAGCTGGCGGACCCATCTCATAGATTTACGGCATGAAAAAGAACCTTCCAATAACTACACTTGTGGAAGCTAAAATTTGTAGGTTAGCTTGATAACGCTATATTAGTTCCAACGTTTACTGCCAGGTGCTGGCTGCGATGGCATCTGGTAGCCAAGTCCGCGGCTAGGTGTCGTGGACGGTAGCTTTTTGTAGCAAATGTAGGAACTACTTGAAATATTGATCGTCTGCAGTCCTTCTACCTGAATCACAGATAACACACACTAATACAGCCATCACAATAAACACCGGTTATCACACAGATTCTACACACACTCAAAGTATACGGGGCTACATGACCACGTTGTCCCAGCCCCTAAACTGAGGAACCAACCATCTCTATTATTTCAAAGCCAGAAAATCGTATCTGGAGTGGTAGGTTGTTGTTCGCCCTGTCCGTAATATTGACCTTCGTTTTGCCGTCGTTGATCTCGAGTTCTCATTTCCTGCTTGCTTACTTCAAATCATCGATAATGATTTCCAGCTCCCTGGCACTTGCCGCAATGATCAGGGTGACATCTTAAAAACTGAAGTTTTTGATGATTTTCCCACTCACAAACTAAGATGCAGCCAATATAGGCCTAACATAAATAACTGCTTTGAACGACTTTCATATTTATTTTTATTGCACGGGGATTCTTTTTGTTTTTGTTTTTTGTTGCGACATTTGACATTTGACATTTGCTTTATTCATTGCATGAAAACAAGACTAATACTGTTCCTGTGTAAGGGGCAGATGATCTTGTAGTTTCACCCCTTAAAACAACAATAAAGAAACAGTCCTATTTCGTTGTGATTATCATACTAGGCTTTGGCCCTAAGTGTTCTGGGTTTGATTACCTACCAAACGTGGAGAATTGAATCTGCAAAGCTTAATTCCCTTGGATTGTAGACTGCGTGTTTCGACGTTAATCAGTCATATCATAGTTATCTAGACGCACAGATCGCTCCTAGAGGTTAATTCTTAAGGTCTGCCACAGGCTCCCTGGAAGCCACCGTCATTGTTATTATTATCTTTAATTTCTCATAATTAAGGTGCAACTCGGTCTACAAGGTACGTATTTGATAATCAAGTATCCTGTAAACTTTACTGAGATAAAAATAGCCTAACAATATGACACGTATCCAGCAGCACTGCCTTCTGTATTCTGGCAATCGGCTGTTTCATTTGCAGCTCTTCCAAAGCCATTACCAACGTCTTTGGAACAACTCCCGTGGGAGAGATCACCACTGGCAAAATTCTCACCCATTTTAGTCCTCATAGTTTCCGTATTTCTTCAGGCAACGGTGCGTGCTTGTTTATTTTTTTTAGCCTGGGTAATTTGCTTATTTTGGCTAATTGGGACAGCAACGTCTATCAAGTAGACCTTTTGGTTTCTCTTATTGCGATAGACAATAACAGGTCGATTGTTCAAGACTTTCTGGTCGGTTAAAATAGGTCTATCCCCATACATCTTATAATGCTAATTTTCAAGCACGTTGGTAGGTTGGTAATTGTAGTACAACATGCTCGTATCCTGTAGACCACATTTTATAGCTGGCTCTTGATATAAAATCTTAGCAACATCATTGTGCCTCTCGTATACTCTATACCAGCCAGGGTAGAGCAGCCACCGATGATGTGATCGATGGTTTCCAGCGCTGAGGTGAATCTACGACATCGAACATTTGCTACATTCTCTAGGATGTGCTTTCTATAGCCTAATACTTTGCTGCAATGACACGATCCTGTATCGCAATCTCAAAGCCCTGAGTTTCACTGAAGAGCGAACAACGCTTCAACCATTAGTTTGACAATGATCGGTCCACATTATGTTGGATGAGCATGTGAGGGTGTACACCAAGTAATTCATTTCGTAACCATGCCATCAGGCGCTGTTCATACGAAGTAACGCGCTCTTTTGCGTCATGTTGCATGCCTGCAAGTCGTAGTGGTGTGAATCTCTTATCACTTTCAACAATGACTTCATGCAGAGGAGGATTTCTTGCGCCAAAGAAGCACTCTCGCAAACGTTCCAGTTGCCTACTTTGGGCGATTGTGAGATCAATGACCCGTCGACCGCCTTCGCTCCGTGGTAATGTGATGCACTCGATAGCTGCCTTTGGATGATTTAGCCGATATTTCATCATTGACACTCGTACTCTTCGTTCCATATGCTCTAAATCTGTCGTACGTTAGACCACTTAACGATCCCGAACGAATACGTAAGTACAGGTATTGCCCAGGTTTTGACATTGTTGCCTGCATCCAAGTATCATTTCATAATCATATCCACTCGATTAAAGAAATTCTTCTGTAAATTGGCTTTAATTTGTGTGTGTCGGATCCCTCGAAGCTGAAGAAAGCCCAAGTATTTCTAGGTGTCGCCCTCATCCAAACAATTCATTAGCTCATCTAGACCAACATCGAATCCATCTGCTCTATCAAGTTTACCTCTTGCCAGTACGATCGCTTTGCATTTTTCAAGTCCCAATTCCATCACTATATCGTCGCTAAACGTCTGCGTATTATTATTATTATTATTATTATTATTATTAATAATATTGTTATTAATATAACTAATAATAAAAGCAGAGACATAAACACGTAAACAGACGAGTGTGTCAAACTTGTTCATAAGAAGCGCTCCTCTCCAAACAATTAAGTAGCCTACTCCTCGTGGTGTAGTGGTTATAGCGATTGGCTACCATCCTGGAAGCCCGGATTTGATTCCAGCCTTGCAAAGAAATGTAATTGTAACTTGATGTACTATAACTCTATTGTTGACATGCGAGTCACCCAAGTGGTCTCAATATCGAAGACTGTAATAGGCCAGTTGGCTTCATGAGTTTACTTTTAATTTAATGGGAGTTATAGAAGAGATGGCAGATATAATTATCTTCACGATAAAAACAAGAAGTTCCGTGACGAACTAAAGAGCCTACTTTTCTTAAAATTTAAGAATCATGCCAATGATTAATCTATATGGATCTATCTAGAATAATGACGAAATTAAGTTGGTAATATCGAAATTTCTAATTAGTTCGAAATACTGTATACCTGGCATAATGTAGCCTAATATAGAACTACAGTTGGCAGCCCTGGTGACTGAATATACTGTATTCTTAGCTCCATCTCTTAAGGTACAGAATAAAAAAAATGGTTGAAGTCCAATGGTTAGCATGGACGTCACATGCAGTTAAACATTGGATCTAACAGCGCGCGTAAAATAATGTTGGCAACAATGACGTACATGTATTGGTCAGAAATAATCTGAAATAATATGATCTACTGTTGTGTCAATTTTGTATGAAATCCATTAGTTAGTATAGAAGTTACATGCATTTTAAAATTGGACCTATCAGCAGGCTTAGAATCATGTTGGCAGCACTGGCGTAGGCCTATATTAGTTACTCCAAATTAATCTAGAATGCCAGGTACTATACGTGTGCAAAGTTTAGAGCTATTGGCTTGCATACTTTCTGATATATTGATATTAGGATAAGAAATATATATATATATATATAGTATTTATTAACAGTTGGCAGCCCTGGTTACTCTTAAGAATCGGCATAGTCATATCTGTTATGGTACACATAGCACACACGAAATTTTGTTGAAATCCTAATGTTAGTATAGAAGTTACATGTATTTAAAGTTGGACCTCTCAGCAGGCTTAGAATCATGTTGGTAACACTGACATATATAAGTTACTCCAAATTAATATATAATGTCAGGTACTATACGTGTGAATAGTTTAAAGCTGTCGGATTGCATACTTTCTGATATATGGGTATTTGGATAAAATAAATGGAGAGCATTTATTAACAGTTGGCAGCCCTGGCGGATCTTAAGAATACTCTCAGTCATATCTGTTCATGTACACATAGCACATACGAAATTTGGTTGAAATCCAATTGATAGTGTGCATGCATTTAAATTTGGACCTATCAGCAGGCTTATAGTCATTTTGGCAACACTGCCATGTATGGCCTCCTAGAAATTAAACTGCAATATTATTATCTATACGTGTGCCAATTTTGAAATAGCTCCCATTCATACATTCCAAGATATCCAACATGGAGCTCAAATTTCAATTACGATTTTTCAGCAGTTGGTAGCACTGACATCATTTTCAAATATGGCCGTGAGATATTCAGGTATAGATCTTTACTCCTACCAAATTTTGTTTCGATTGCTGCGGCCAGTTAGGAGTTGATAGGGGGGCCACACACACAGCCAGCCAGACTGACAGACAGACAGACAGAAGGACAGACAGACAGACACACATTTGTCCGATCTCATAAGTCTAGTTTTTCCTCATTTTTGCAAAATGTGAAAAGTAGGCTAATAATTTACTTTCTCTGGAGTAAGAATCACAGAATCCAAAGGATAAACCTCTGTTAGGATATCCAACAAAATCCCTCAAGGCTTAGTATTATACCATCGAACTTCAATTTCTTACTCCATTCTTTTCATGTTTCTCTACCATGAAGTAGAATATAATCCAGTAAACGCTGGTTTAAATAATCAAAATTATAGCCTAACAGTTTTAAAATTGAAGAGTTCAAAAATTTTGAAAAATTTCTGGTTTTGTATATATTGTTTTCCAAATTTCATTAATGATTTTCAATTCATGTATCAGTCCTTTAATATTAACATATTAACATAATGTTGGTAATTAAAGTCTTAGTCCGACGTATTTACTCACGTTGTAGATACCATAAATGAAAGGGTTGTAGCAGCTGTTGCTCATCGCCAGCCAATCACAACAGAACCAAATGATGTTGATGTAGCGGTACCTGCAAAGAGAAAATCTTGATTAGAAAACACATGCACAAAAGTAGATAATGATCAATGACGTTTGCTTTAAGGTATATAATATCAAAATTATCTGCCTTCGAGGTAAAATGTTATCACGTCATTACAATCACCAAATATAGATTCATTCATAGAATTTTTGAGTGGTTGATTTACGTGACAAAGGTGCTAGTGCATAGTGCTAGTTCATGTAAGTATGTCAGTGACATCTGTAAAGTGTGTCAAGTGTCCCCTTACCTTATTAGCCCAAAATATTCAGAAGACACGGAGGAAAACAGGGATTACAGAGACATAGCTCTGGGAGTGGAAGAGGGCCCTAGACGAAGAGGGTGGTTTGATCTCATGCTGTACGGAAATAATTAAAGGTAGGTAAATGGGAACCGAGACAATATATTTCGAAAAAGGTAACAAGGTTACACACAATACTAAAACACTCGTCTTTACACTTAACCTACACCCTAAGTGGGATGGGTGCATTAGAGGAAAGATATTGAAATAACTAATTAATTAAAATAATATTTATCTTCCTCGTTGAAAAATAAAAGTTAAAATTATCACCCTAATTAGCAAAACCATACATGAGGTCATTAATATTGAGAGAGACGAAATTTATGACGTGTTAACATAAACAGGATATGTGAAGAGTCATGGCGTTACCATCTAATTGTCATAACAAAAGAAGTAAAATTCAAGGAACTTAAAGAATGAGAAACTAATAAAACCAAAGATATCACAAATAAGACTCCATACAGTATGTCCATTCACGCATCCACTCCACACAATTCACAATTATTTAATCTACTCGAAAGATTTCGCTCTTTTCCATGTCCAGAGCTATTTGCAATTGTCACATAACCGCGAAAGTATGACAGGAGAGGGTATGTGGCAGACGAACTGTAACATCAAAGCTGTCCTGAAAATGGTTTTTGTTGTTTCCCATTTTCACCACCAGGGATAAGTCGGGATGGTTCCATTCAACAGACCCATGGCCGAATTCCTTCCAACACACCTTCTCTGACCTTTCCTTAATTAGACCAAAGTGAGTGGTCGCCTGGCCAATCGGCCAGTCACCATCCACAGTTGTATCTACTGACAAAGTGTTTCCTGCTCCCAGACATCGTTCTGACGGCGGTAGAGGAATGATCCTTCGCAGAGTCCGTGGGTGAAGCCAAACTGTAAAGATAAGCGATTTTTTAAAAAAGCACAACATTTCGAATCCATATGTTCACGTAGTGTAAGCCTCCGTGGCGTAGGCGGCAGCACGCCGGCCTCTCACCGCTGGGTCCGTGGTTCAAATCCCGGTCACTCCATGTGAGATCTGTGCTGGACAAAACGGAGGCAGACAGGTTTTTTCTCCGGGTACTCCGGTTTTCCCTGTCAAAATTTCATTCCAGCAACACTCTTCACTATCATTTCATTTCATCTGTCATTCATTTAATCATTGCCCCAGAGGAGTGCGTCAGGCCTCGGCAACCGGCACAGTCCATATCCTCGCCGCTAGATGGGGGCTTCATTCATTCCATTCCTGACCCGGTCGGAGACTGGAAGCAGGCTGTGGATATTTTTTAGCCTACTTTCGATTTTTGCAAAAAATGAAAGTAGACTTATGAGATCAACACAGGGCGAAAAAAGTGTGTCTGTCTGTGTGTGTATATGTGTGTGTGTGAGTCTCTGTGTGTGTGTGTATGAGTGTGTGTGAGTCTGTGTGTGTGTGAGTCTGTGTACTCTGAATGTCTGTCCCCCCCCCCTATCAATTCGAACACGGTGAATGCGAATTGAACGAAATTTGGTACAAAGGTAGCACTAGCAAAGGACACCTCAGTGTCATGTTTTATATCGCCGCCATCTTTACTAAAACTGAATGGCGGCCACTCAAACGTTCAAAACGTAAAATCAAATAACGACTAACTAAATCATCCGATCTCTACCAAATTTGGTAACAACATACCTTCGTATAGGATGCGTCTTGTGACCAAACTACATAGTCGTCCGCCATACCATTTTAGGATGGCGGCCGTGCGAATTATGCAAACTTTATAATCCATATCATGGGACCCACCAGTTCCGATTATCGAGCCGAGAATCGTTTTAACTGTTCTAAAGGAAGAGGCACGTTCGAAATTAAAAGTTTATTTTGTAATACTATAGTGCAGACGTGATTTTAAAACGCTGAGCCGATTCAGTAATAAGACAAGATGGCAGCGGATATCTTGTGCCTGACTTATATTTCACTAATTTGAGTATTGCATGCAATATAGCGTACTGATACAAAATAAATAAACTTTGTATGAAATGCTTTATATATAAATAATATACTCCAGTGATGAAATCGTTTAGTATAAATCATTATTTGCTAACAAGTTCTATGTAAGTCATTTTATATAGAACGATATTCGTTGACACAATTAGTTCAGTGGTAGAGCGTTAGCCTATCGCTCAAATGCCTATGGTTCAAACCCGTTCAGAGCTAGGCTTTTTGCTTGAAATGTTATATGTTTATTGTTTTGTAATGACTCAGATGTTTTAAAATTAAGCGTTATGTTGTGCATATTATGGTGTAAAATATATGTTTAATTAATACATAATTCGCCAGCAGATTTACTCGAGACATCTAGCTGCCAAGAAGGTAACTGCACGCCGACCTACTTATTAACTTCCAGATTTTATTGAAAAGTTTCTTCTTCTGGCCGCTAGAATGCACTCGCTCTGTTTGGATTATATTGTTCGATATTTCAACACTAGATGTCACGACTAGTCTACGTGGGGCTCCATTGATTACTATACCATTGGCATTCTATGCGCATCGAATTTGAAGAATGACAAGATGATACTACGATACATTTTTACTTTTTATTTTAAAGGGTTTGTAACAGCCTATTTTGCGTTACTTGAAAATGTTATTTGAAGTAAAGAACAAAACGATTTCACATAGTAACTGAATTCAAGCCGTTGGTGTTAGTTCAGGTTATTAATTACTACTTTTATTTCAGGCAAATAGCAATCGAAAATATCCACATAGTTTGTATACACACGTCTCTGTAGGGTCATGGAAAGATTTGTTAATTCAATTAGGGTTGTGAAAGCCATGCACAACCAGACGTGTAAAGACATGCCTCAACTCAAAGTTGGATGTTGCCCACGGCAGGTCGTATATGTAATAATAATAATAATAATAATAATAATAATAATAATAATAATAATAATAATAATAATAATAATAATAATAATGTTATTGGTTTTACATCCCTTTTAACTACTGCTGCTTTTAGAGACACCGGGGTGCCGGAATTTTGGCCCGAAGGGGATCTTTAACGTGCCCGTAAATGTACTGACAAGGCTCCCTCGCATGTGTGCACCCTCAAATACCAGCTGACTGCGCCAGGATACGAACCTGCAACCTAGGGCCCAGCAAGCGAGAACGTTACCGCTGAGCCACGCAGCCAGTCCGGTCGATTATGTCTCCAGATCCATAACATTCTTGATATACTTCTTATCTTTCTTTCTTCAATGATGGTAGCAGTTTTTATCTAGGTTGTGGCGTTTGGTAGAGGTAAATCGTTTCTAAGGTCTTCAACAAAGAATAGTTCTATTATACTCTTTGATAATAACAACGAGTTATAACTATACTCATACATTTAGGAGAAAGTAGGATATATGTTCTTTACTGAACATCTTGTTTTTTAATGTTCACGTAGTCTTAAGCAATACGCTGTAACTCCGTGAAAACGCTGAATATCACGTTACAGATGTTCTAGGAAATGTGTGTTCTTTCATTTAAATGTGAAAATTAAAATGTTGACATCTCACGCTGTAGCTGTCACTAAACGGCAAGGGTATGGCAAAATGTGTCTTCATACAGGGTGGGGCATAATTCAGTTGTCAAAAATGCGTTTGATTCAAAGAAATGAAAGTACAAATTTATTATAAACACAGAAATAAAGTGGATATAGAGTTCAATAAACGTACAAAGGATGGCCAAAGTGGTTTCCATGCTGTCTTAAACAAATAGTGCATCATTTCAACACTGATTTACAGATTTTGTCAAAAATTTTCTAGGACTAAGGGTTTTCAAATTCTGATTGAATTCGTGCCTTCACATGCTCACAATCACGAATCTTGACGGAATAAACCTAATTTTTTAGAATATTCGAGACTGGATTATTTTCCAGTTCTAACAACACTTCTTGAATCATATGTAGATAATTTACAGAAGTGACAGTAACGTTAAAGCATAACGAATAGAATATAAAGTGTGATCTCTTCTCCCTCATAGCATGTAATGAATACGGATCGGGTTGGCACTCGCCGCTACGCAGCGCTACAGTCGACTTGAGATTGTTGATTTTCACATATGTTTATGGGTTTATGTGCGATATATTAAGTATTTAATCGGTTGGAGTGCTTTGGTTGTGTTCTGTGCAAACGTTTATTGATATACAAGTGCTTACACTATTACTTCATAGTATTAATACCTGAAATGCTATTGTAGGAAGCATTAACTGAAATGGAATTTAATTTCTTGTCGTGTGTTGACGTTATCTTCGTGTGTTAATTTTATTGTTATTTAATGTAAGTAAACAGCAGTTTAGCCCTTACATTTTCATGAGTGCTTAATGTGAGTAGTGAAGATGCCTTGCTCTTTTGTACCAGGATGCAGATATAGCTATGGGGACTGTAAAGAGGTCAGACGGTTTTTCAAACCTCCTAAAGACAAGGAACGTTTTATCAAGTGCAAAGGTGCCATACCAGGGAAGGATAGAGAACTTACTGAAAAGTCCTACGTCTGTGATGCTCACTTTTCAGAAGATTTAATTGTTAAATTTGACAAATTTGTGATAGAAGGGAAGGAAGTAGTACTTCTCCCAAGAACCAACTGGCGATTGAAAGACTATTCTGTTCCACATATATTTCCTAATTTGCCTAAGTATTTGTCCAGTATGGTGTAAATAAAAATCCTCTTGATGCCATTAAAGACTACATCTGTGAAGAAAGGGATGAGAATAAAAAGATAATATGAGTTTAAAAAAATATATATATATGTAGCGTAATGCTGAAGGAGGCGTGATCAGTTTTAGGCAATAGCCTACTCTAAGAAGGGGTCATGACTGTGCCTTCTATGTCTGTTAAATGTTAAGTGCTTCTGAAATGATGGTAGTTTACTGATTTTGGTGTTTGTGGAGTGAAATTTATGGTTATTATTGAAATTTATAGTAATCTACGGTAAAGTTGAAAGTTGCGCCGTACGTTTTTTTTGCTGTGTTACAAGTCTGTTAAGGGAATGTAAAATGTGTAAAAATGTGAAGAAATTATTTCTGATAGCGAGGTTAATTTTTCCGTTCTTTTTTCTAATTTACCGATAGCTGGCAAAACTAATTGCATTTTGAACTTGCTCTCTATCTTCGCTTATTTTCGAAACAGGAGACGACTTATTAAATTATAATTGGACACAGTAATGTAAGTGGAGATTTAGAACTTATTAGCGCCTATGAGGATATCTTGCGGTGTTTTAACATGTAAAACAGGTCGCAAGGTTTTAAAAGTTTCGTAAGCGCCCATGCTAACTTACATCACAGATCGGAGCCAGCGCTGCGCTGCGGCGGACCAGGCGATATCACTTCTTATTCTATTCGTTATGGTTAAAGGTTGCTAATGACAACTGACTTATGGCCCATCCTGTATATTTCAGACCACCTCAACTACCTCTTTCGACTTCGTCCCACCGTTGGCCTAGCATCTACAAAGGAGGGAATTAGCACACTCTTGAGTATGTTGGGCAGCACAGGAGTCAGGTAGAGAGATGTTATTAAGTCGGCCTCTACTTCAAAGTGGAGGATGGCCAATTACCTCTAGATAACAGCACTTCTAAGTGGCGAGTAAACGAGCAGTCACAAGGGGTTATGTATCAGCTCCAAACTCAGAAGTTAGTTAATTCTTAGGCAGTGTTTACATTACGTAGCTGATCATCCTTAACTGTGCTACATTACCAAGTCTAACCAGCATTTATGATAGAATCATTAAATACAACCAACACGTTTATTGGATGGAACTGCTGTCATATGGCTTGCGTATAAGTAGCCTATGTTATAAGTATGCATGTTGTTGTTGTTGTTGTTGTAGATAAATTGAGGGCTTTGCGATATCGTGGCCATATAGCCCTGTGTGCTTGGGTGTTTGCGAGTGTGTGTGTAATTTATCTGATAACCTGTGTGATTGTGATGGCTGTAATAGTGTGTGTATTTGCAATTCAGATGAGGATTGGTAAGAAGGCGGCTGTGGCCTTCAGTTAGGATCCACCCCGGCATTTGCCTCGAGTAGAAGTGGGAAACCAGGAAAACCCACTTCCAGGATGGTGGAGGGGGGAATCGAACCAACTTCTTCATCGCAGCAAATTGCCAAATACACGAACGTTTGTGAGAAATGCTACTCCATGAAAGATACGCTACATGTTATTGAAATGTACCTTATACTTCAGATTTGGTACATTATAACACACAAATAATTAGCAATGCAGAACTGCAAATGATCTTTGACATTGAAAATTTGGTATTATGAGGAGTTCATAAGTGTCGCATCAGAGGCTCTATGCATCGGGGAATGGAATGAAAGAAGCCTGGATGTGTTCCAGGATAGGGACAGATGGCCTTGCTGTTTCGGCTCTTAAAACTCCAATAACTAACTGTGTTCCAGGAGATCTCCCTCCACATGGTTTGTATGTCAGTCCATAAAGCATCAACTGTGGTTGCTAGAGGACTGTAGCTCCGTGGCTAATTGGTTAGCTAGCTAGGCTTTGGCCGAAAGAGACCCGGGTTCGAATCCCAGCTAGGCTGAGGGGATTATAATCTCCTTTAGCTAATTCTTCTTGCTAGGAAACTGGGTGTCTGTGGCGTCTCCATAGAGAAATCCAGAAATTAATGTAAACAGAACTAAGTATTTCGTTACAAATACAGTAAAGAAAAACCAAGTAAAAGTATTAAAAAACAAGTAGTTCCGTGAAGAACTATACAGCCTATTTTCATATATCCTACTCATGTTAATTGCCACTAACAACATACAAAATTTCAGTTTAATTGCTGTAATAGATTCGTAGATATTGAGAACCGTCTAAATATTTCAGATGGTCGCCAGGTTGGATTTTTATTTTTGTACTATTACATTAATATTATTGTGTACGTGTGGTATTCAAACTTCAATCGCATGATTAGAACACAAGAAGTAAAAACGAGATTTTAAAATTATGCACATCAGCCATCTTGTGATTATGCAAACAATTGAAATAAATTAGATGCCAGTGGATCAACATTTGTATAAGCATTTAACTTGTAACGTTTCACGGTACTCGGATAGTTAATTCGCGAGAAACGTCCATTTAAATATTTATACTTCGCGTCGCCGCCATGTTGGATCTGTGCTCACCAGGTTATTGAAGTCCTATAGGTGAACATATGTTCATGGTCTCTATGAACATAAAAAAAATCATTTTGGTTCCTGTAAAAGATCCATAGATATTGAGAACCGTCTAAGTATTTCAGAAGCTCGCCATTTAGGATTGTTATATGTATAGGCCATAGAGTTATGTACCATTCAAGGACAATTATTGCCTAGGTTCATTATTCAAACTTTCACTTCGATCGCATAATTACGACACAAGAAATATAAACTTAATTATAAAATTTCGCACAGCCGCCATCTTGAGGTTCTGTAAACAATTGAATAAAATTAGATGGCAGTGCATTACAATCTGCAAAATCATTTACTGTACCACATTTCACTGCGCTCAGAGAGTTAAATCACGAGGAAAGTCTATTAAAATATTTCAAATATGCTTGGCCACCATGTTCGTTTTGTACTGTACAGGTTTTTCAAATATACTTGGTATAACTTGTATCAGTACCCTTTATCACCGTACAAAATTGCAGGGTGATATCTGTAATAGTTTCGGAGATATAGAAAAACAGTGAAATAATTCGCACATCCGCCATCTTGTGGTTATGTAAACAATTGAACCAAGTCAGATGTTGGTGCTTTACAGTGTGTATAAACATATACTGTACCAAGTTTTATTACGTTTGGATAGTTATCGCGAGAAAAGTCTATTTGAAAGTCTCAACTTCGCTTGACCGCCATGTTGGTTTTGTAGTCACCAGGTTTTTGAAAGTCTCATAGGTGAACTTCTAGTAGTGCCCTTTATCACCGTACACAATTTCAGGGCGATATCGGTAATAGTTTCGGAGATATTGAATGCTAGTGAAATAGTTCGCACAGCAGCCATGTTGGATTGGTGAGACGTAACAAAATTTGAAGGGCACGGTCGAGGTCGCCGGGAATAGTGCTATGAACTTACCGAGTTTCATTGAAATCGCTCCAGCCGTTTAGATTTTATTAGGGACACACACACCTCACACACACACACACACACACACACACACACACACACACGCACACACACACGGACAAAAGGTGATCTCATAAGCCTATTTTTTTCAAAATTGAAAATAGGCTAACAAGAAAAAGAAACAAGTTGTCGACTAACCGCACTCCAGACTTTTTCGAAGGGTGACAAGACCGGCGAACGTGCAGGCCAGGGTGGAAGTTGTGCCCGTCGTAGTTCGTGGGAAGTTTGCACATTCCTCACTTCGCTTAGGAGGTCACTGTCCTATCGAGATATGTCATTCAGGCATATCTATAAATGTCTACTCCTTATTAATCCCATTTCCGACGGGGTTGGGGATGAAATGCGACGAAATTCCACGTGGCTAATGGTTTCTTAGGCCGGATGCACTTCCTGACGCCAACCTAACGAGAGGAGTTCATGAGGGATGAAATGAATTAAGATGAATGAAAGTTTAATTTCAAGTAGTTCCAACTTTGGCTACTAGGTGCCACTGTCGACACCCAGCGGCGAACGTTGGAACTTGATAAAGTGTTTCTAAACCAAATAACCAACAAATTTAGTTGCACACTACCAATTGAAGTGGGAAGGTTCTTTTTCATGCCATACATCTATGACAAGGGCCCGTCGGCTTTACCTCCGCTCCATAGGAAGGCATACTGACGGATTTAAACGCTCTTAAAAATCCGACGCCGTCGGCCGATTTGAACTCGTGACCCCTGGCATAGCAGTTCAGCCTACTACCGACTACGCTACGGAAGCTACTATATTGTAGGCACATGGAATAAGTTATTATTATTATTGTTTGAAGGGGCTAACAGGCACGCGGAGTTGCCTGAAGGGGAGAGGGACAGCACCTTAAGCACTAAAACTTCTCTGATGCCGCGGTTACAGTTCAGTTTGGCCTCCATGGGTAGGCGTCAAGATTGCATCTTGTAGCCTATCCATTGGCGCCCAAAACCGTCACACTTGGTATTTGTCCACTATACCACTCAGCAATTGAGGAGCTCTGGAAGGAAACACACATAGTGTGAGTTACAAGTTACGTTCAATTTCAAGTAGTTCCAAATTTCACCACCAGATGTCACTGATACCTAGTTGTGAACGTCGGAACTATGATAGAATACAATAAATACTCATACCTTGATGCAATAGTTTGAGTGGCTATTGGTAGATGTTTGTAAGCATCATTTGAAATCACATTTTACCCAATACTCCCCCCAGAACCACAAAAGTACTAATGCAGCAAGACTGAATAGACCTATATGCTTTTATTCCGACTCTCCCCAAGTATTATTATTGTTATTATTATATTATCGGGGTGCACTCAGCCTCGTGGGGACAATTGAGTAGCTGTCTGACATTGAGGCAGCACCCCGGTAACGAAAACCAAGATTAATTGCTGAGGGGACCCGATCACGCGTCTTCCCATTATCTGCAGGCCAAATACCTGGGCAGCGGTCGCTTGGTAGGCCTAGGCCTTTCATGGGCTGTAGTGCCAGGGTGTATTTATTATTATAAGGTGCGTTCAGAAAGTAACGAGCCAGAGGATACCTTTCCTGCACTCTTGTCGATGGCCTTGCCGTTTTTGGGTGGTGGTGACCCTGGATGCTTCCATTGGAGGCTTTGTCGTTTGGATTCTGGTTCCAAGTGACGACTCATCACCAGCCACCACTCGTACCAGGAACCCATTCCCTTCCCTCACATAGGGCTGCAGATGACCAAGACAGTGGGCCATTCGACATGCTTCCTTGCGTGGTTGAAGACTTTGTCGTACCCATTGGGCACACACTTTGCGCCAGTGCAGTCGTTCCTTCATGATGGTGTGCACACTTCTGACGCTCAATTCGACCACGGCGGTTATGGCGTTCACTGTCACTCAGCGGTTCTGGGCAATGAGTGCATCAACCAGCTGGACGTTGTCATCGGTAATGCAGGGGGGTTCCCCAGACCAGGCATCATCGGCTAACGACACCCGTCCTTCCCTGAAGCACTTGTGCCACGCCTTGACCCTTGCAAGGGACATGTAGTGTTCGCCGTAGACTTGTGACATTCGTCAATGAAAGTCCGTTCCCCCTACTCCTTCCGCTGTCAGAAACCGAACAACACCTCTTTGCTCTTCGTTTGACGCCTTCATGTCACTGTTTGCAATGCGACTGGCAGCGTTGGACGCTTGCTGCATGCTGCCGCTCGCTTTGTATCGTCACGTGACGTGCACGCGTGCCCTCTAGCGACGGGCTGTGACCTTCCACGCTCTGGTCGGAACCACACCTCGTTACATACGCCATGATTAGCCAATGTCGCCACCGGTTTGTGCATTCCAGCCTCCAGCTCGTAACTTTTTGAACGCACCTTATATATACTGGCTATAACCGGCACGCGTTGCAATGCCAATCAAAGACAGATAGAAATAAAGGAAGATAATAATATTGTTATTGTTTTTTCGTCCCATTTAACAACTGCGGCTTTGAGAGAGCCGTGCCGAGGTAGCGGAAATGTTGTCCGAAGGGGATCTTCAACGTGCCAGTAAATCAACTGACACGAGCCCCTCGCATTTGTGAACCCTCAAATGCCAACTGGCTGTGCCAGGATTTGATCCTGCAACCTTGGTCACAGCAGGTGAGAACGTTACGGCTGAGCCACTCAGCCAGACAAAGAATGAAAGAAAGAAAGAAGGAATAAAATTAATTGTTTGAAATGTAATTTCGATTACTGAAGTGCCTTTGTTTTTTCTGTCTGGTGCATATATAAATAAATCCGAAGGCTTTCTGACGGGTGAGCACACCAAATACAGCTGACCATGTGAACATTTGTTGAAACTACTCGTGCGCCATCTAATGTAAAATGGATTTACTTATTCAGAAACCATGGTGGGAGTGTGCACAACAACTCACCAAAGTTTCATCACCAATGGCGGAATTGTATAAGCACGCTTACGGCACTCACCTGAAACGATTTGCTGGTCAACACTCGTTTGTTGAAACTACTCGTATGCTACCTACTATCAAATGGTTTTCCTAATTCAGAATCCTTTGCGACAGTGTGCGCAACAACTCATCTACATTTCATCGCAATCGGATGAATGGCATATGCACGCATACACGACTTTGTTGAATCTACTCGTGCACTACCTATTGTGGAATGGATTAAGGCTACTAAGCCAGAAACTTTCCTTGGAGTGTACACAACAACTCACCAATGATTCGTCGCAATGGATGAATGGTATAGCCTATGAACGCAATAGGGGCTCTGTTGAAACGATTTGCGCGCCGTCGCTCATTTGCTGAATTTACTCGTGCGCGTATTGTAAAAACCTTTTGTAGAGTGTGCACAACAATTCTCTAAAGTTTAATCGCAATCGGGTGAATGTTATATGAACGCATAAGTGACTTGAAACGATTCACGCGCCGTCACTCATTTGTTGAATCTACTCGTGCGGTACCTATTGTAATATGAATTTATCAAGCCAGAAACCTTCCCTGGAGTGCAACAACAACTCACCCCAGTTTCATCACAATCGATGATGGTATATGAACGCATATGGGACTTGAAACGATTCGTGCGCCATGACCATATTCGAACCGGCAGCCAAGCATGAGTTCAGTTTTAAGAACTGCACTTTTCAGAGACCCACGCCATCTGGTAAAAATAAAAACAAGTAGTTCCGTGAAGAACTATACAGCCTATTTTCATTTATCTTACTTATGATAATTGCCACTATCAACATACACAATTTCAGTTTGATTGCTGTAATAGATTCATAGATATTGAGAACCGACTAAATATTTCGGATGGTCGCCATGTAGGATATTATATATTATGTAGGTCCTAGAGTTATGTACTGTTACATGCAGATTATTGTGTACATGTAGTATTCAAACTTCAATCGCATAAATAGGACACAATAAGTAACAAGGAGATTTTAAAATTTCGCACAGCTGCCATCTTGAGGTTATGGAAACAATTGAAATAAATTAGATGCCAGTGGATTATCATTCGCATAAGGATTTACTGTACCAAGTTTCACTGCACTCGGATGGTTAAATTGCGAGAAACGTCCATGTGAATATTTATACTTCGCGTCACCGCCATGTTGGATTTGTGATCACCAGGTTATTTAAAGTCCTTTAGGTGAACTTAAGTTCATAACCCCTATGAACATTAAAAAATTCAGTTTGATTGCTATAATAGATTCGTAGATATTCAGAGCCGTCTAAAAATTTCGGATGGTCGCCATGTTGGATTGCTATATGTATAGGCCATAGAGTCATGTACCATTAAAGGAAAACTATTGCGTAGGTTAATTATTCAAACTTTCACTTCGATCGCATGACTACATCATAAGAAATAAAAACTTAATTTTAAAATTCGCACAGCCGCCATCTTGAGGTTATGTAAACAATTGAACTAAATTAGATACCAGTGCATTACAATGTGTATAAATATTTCCTGTACCAGATTTCAGTGCGTTTGGAACATTAAA
Organism: Meconema thalassinum; assembly: GCA_946902985.2. Lineage (NCBI taxonomy): Eukaryota > Metazoa > Arthropoda > Insecta > Orthoptera > Tettigoniidae > Meconema > Meconema thalassinum. Next base: position 146,186,479 of record OX336390.1, on the reverse strand, counting down.
TCGCGAGAAAGGTCTATTTAAAATTTTCAAATTCGCTTGGCCACCATGTTCGTTTTGTAGTTATCCGGTTTTTGAAAGTCTTATAGATGGACTTCCAGTAGTGCTTTTTATCTCCGTACAAAATTTCAGGGAGATACCGCTAATAGTTTGAGAGATATAGAATGCCGTTGTAATATTTCGCATGTCCGCCATCTTCTGGTTATGTAAACAATTGAACGAAGTTAGATGTCGGTGCATTACAATGTATATAAGCATATACTGCACCAAGTTTCATTGCGTTTGGTTGGTTAAATCGCGAGAAACGTCTATTTAAAAGTCGCAAATTCGCTTGGCCGCCATGTTGGTTTTGTAGTTACCAGGTTTTCAAAGATCACATAAGTGAACTTATAGTAGTTCCCTTTATCACCATACAAAATGTCAGGGTAATATCGGTAATAGTTTCGAAGATATTGAATGCTGGTGAAATATTTCGCACAGCCGCCATGTTGGATTGGTGAGTCGTAACAAAATTTGAAGGGCACGGTCAGAGTCGCCCGGAATAGTGCTATGAACTTACTGAGTTTCATTGAAATCGCTCCAGTTGTTTAGATTTAATTAGGGGGGGGGGGGGACACACACACACGAATCACACACACACACACGCACACACACACACGGACAAAAGGTGATCTCATAAGCCTATTTTTTCAAAATTGAAAATAGGCTAATAACCTGTAGTTCCGTGAAGAACTATACAGCCTATTTTCATATATCCTACTTATGTTAACTGCCACTATGAACATACAAAATTTCAGTTTGATTGCTGGAATAGATTCGTAGATACTGAGAACCGACTAAATATTTCGGATAGTCGCCATGTTGGATTTTATATATGTAGGTCCCAGAGTTATGTACTGTTACATGAAGATTATTGTGTACGTGTAGCATTCAAATTTCAATCGCATGATTAGGACACAAGAAGTAACAAGGAGGTTTTAAAATTTCGCACAACTGCCATCTTGTGGTTATGGAAACAATTGAAATAAATTAGATGTCAGTGGATTAACATTCGTATAAGGATTTACTGTACCAAGTTTCACTGCACTAGGATGGTTAAATTGCGAGAAACGTCCATGTGAATATGTATACTTCGCGTCGCCACCATGTTGGATTTGTGATCACCAGGTCATTTAAAGTCTTGTAGGTGAACTTATGTTCATAGCCCCTATGAACATAAAGAAATTCAGTTTGATTGCTATAATAGATTCGTTGATATTCAGGGCCGTCTAAATATTTCGGATGGTCGCCATGTAGGATTGTTAAATGTATAGGCCGTAGAGTCATGTACCATTAAAGGAAAATTATTGCGTAGGTTCATTATTCGAACTTTCACTTCGATCGCATGATTACGACACAAGAAATAAAAACTTAATTTTAAAATTCGCACAGCCGCCATTTTGAGGTTATGTAAACAATTGAACTAAAATGGATACCAGTGCATTAAAATGTGTATAAACATTTCCTGTACCAGATTTCATTGCGTTTGGAACATTAAATCGCGAGAAAAGGTCTGTTAAAATTTTTAATTCGCTTTGCCGCCATGTTCGTTTTGTAGTTAACCGGATTTTGAAAGTCTTATAGATGAACTTCCAGTAGTGCCCTTTATCTCCGTACAAAATTTCTGGGTGATGCCGCTAATAGTTTGAGAGATATAGAATGCCGGTGAAATATTTCACACATCCGCCATCTTGTAGTTATGTAAACAATTGAACGAAATTTGATGTCGGTGCATTACAATGTGTTTAACCATATACTGTACCAAGTTTTATTGCGTTTGATTGGTTAAATCGCGAGAAACGTCTATTTAAATGTCGCAAATTCGCGTGGCCGCCATGTTGGTTTTGTAGTTACCAGTATTTCAAAAGTCACATAGGTGAACTTCTAGTAGTTCCCTTTATCACCGTAAAAATTCCAGGGTGATATCGGGAATAGTTTCGGAGATATTGAATGCTGGTGAAATATTTCGCACAGCCGCCATTTTGGATTGGTGAGACGTAAAAAAATTTGAAGGGCACGGTCGGCGTCACCCGGAGTAGTGCTATGAACTTACCGAGTTTCATTGAAATCGCTCCAGCCGTATAGAAGTTATTAGGGACACACACACACACACACACACAGCCACACGGACAAAAGGTGATCTCATATGCCTATTTTTTTTTTTTTCAAAATTGAAAATAGGCTAAAAATTGATTGGTGTGAAGTGATTGATAGACAATCTTACAGGCCTCATTGAGACACGTGCATTAGAGCTGTGCTGAGACTGCATGCCACCTCACGATGAATCGGGCAAGCCATTTTCACACCTGGCATTGCGGTGTCATAAGTATACAGATTAAGCAATTGGGTTACTGTGGGATTTAAGGGTTCCTGTTAAGTCCCTCGTCCTTTTGTGTTACATAAATAATTTTCCCCAGAGTGCACACAACATCTCACTCAAGTTTCACCGCAATCTGATGAATGGTATATGAACGCATAAGGGACATACATACAGACAGGCAGACAAACTATCACGTAACATTAATTTATAAATTTATAAATACATTCATTATAACACATTGTTGGCCCACCACAACTTTACTATACAGGCTTCAGGGATCCAAAGTATAGTTACTGAAACAGCCACTTCTAGGCTGGAAAGTCGAAATCGCTACCCATGAACTTCCGGACGATTCAGGTGGTTGAGAGAACTACTGCCTTCTGCATTAGTTTGTACAGCCGAGTATCCAGATCCAGTTCTTTAAGGCCTTGGAGCAAGGTACCTGGGATCACGCCCGTACTCGATACGATGACAGGTATGGTCTTTACCCGTTCTACATGCCATTGCCTTTTGATAGGGTCGACCAACTCACTATAGTTGCTGATCTTTTCTATGTGCTTTGGTAGAGTTCTTCATTTTCTTGCTGACAACCACCAGATATGGCTTGTTGTGTGATACCGATTGACCAGTCAGAATAGTTCGGTCCCAATTCAACTTGAATTCATTGTTTTCAAGAAAAATATCTGGCTGATATTGGTAATATGAAACTTTATTTCCTCTTAGAAGCTGAAACTTATCAGCCTACTCCTGATACAAGATTTTAGCAACTGCATCATGCCTTTGTTTGTTATTATTATTATTATTATTATTATTATTATTATTATTAATATTATTATACAGATTCATAAATTACTCATTTTACGATGGAATATTGACTGAAAATACGGACTAATGTCAAGCACTTTCTGACTTCACTCTTCATTTCAAAATCGTCGCACTGTATGGCAAGTGTCCAAGAGCACAAGATCTGTCCTAGTTTGTGAGCCATTCCGAGAGCTTGTAGTTGGTCCATATATCTTGAAGGTACAATTTCAGTTGCAGACCGAATGAGGGGCCAGATGTAGACCAGTTTTAGCTTCCACATTTGTTTTACATTAATGGCCACTTCGGTGTAGTTATTGCCTTTTTGGCATAGACTGTTTGAAAGTTGTGTTTGAGTGGTACAGATGTGTCAATTATCACAGCTTCTTTCTTATGCCGATCGAGGAGGAGAATATCAGGTCGGTTAGCTTTGATGGTTCTATAAGTGCGAATTTCTCTGTCCCAGTACAAGACATTTTAACTCTTTGCTTTACATCTTGATGGCTAGTGATTAATGCACGCAACACGACCTAATAGTTGAAGAACTGCATTTGGTAGTGTAGGTATAATTAAACAGAGGATAACCGCTGACAGTGCTCACTGATCTCTAGACTTGCTGCAGTCCCACATCACAGTTGTGGTGCAATGCGTAATAGGCACATTACGCAGTGGGGTAATGGGTAAGGAAATTAACGTTCAAGAGATTTCGTAGTTGGTAGAGTATATTTAGCAGGCATTTTACCGCTAACTTGTTGGTCACTCAAGGAGAAAGTAAACGGGCACAATGCATTAAGAGGTCACGAATGATTACGAGCTGTGAGTTGATTTCCTTTCCTCCAACACGGGAAGATGAGTGATGTTATCTTTCACTTTGCATCTCAAGAAATGAATTATTCAGGGGTGCAACTGCGGAATGTAGATACACTTGCTGTACGGATGGCTGAATCTAACAGAACACACAATGATTAATGGAAGATGGGATGTGGAAAGCTGCTTCTTCTGACTTACTCTGTAATATTCCCTGCTTCCATTTCTTGCTTACTTTCTTGTCATGCTTATTCTGAGCAGTCAACTTGCACGGAACTCCAGTACTGTACATCTGCCTCACTCCATCTAACGCAGTGGTTTCCAACCTTTGCCAGCTGACGCCCCCCTAATGAGATACGGGTGGTCATCGCCCCCCGCCCCGGTGGCATCTATAACCTCTTCGATAAACTGACGTGGACGATATAGACCTAACCTACAAACACTGCACAATGGAATAATTATTTCTGAAAATATACTATGAAGTACGGTACGCGCTTTATATCTATTACATACTAACTTCATTTTAGCACAATACTGTTACGGCTGTGAGTTTGTGTCATCGCTCACCGCATGAGTCACAACTGCCCCAGGGCTGGGCTGTGCCCTGCCTCGTGTATTGCGTGCGCCTTATGCAACAGGGCTACTAGGACAAAGGGATGGTCCAGAATATTCGTGACCCAGCCAGTGATGGAAATCTCTCGAAGCCGTGTGTTCTGGACGATTCTAGAATTCATTGAGTCACCAGCCTGCTATATAAGCGGCCTCAAAGTGAGGGGACTGAGCTTTCTGTGGGTTTGTGTTTCTGAGCTAGTGCGTGTTTTCCTGAACGACAGAAGTGTGGTGACGAATTGCCGTGCGAGTTACGAAATCCAGTGACATTGTTTCTCCCAGCTTGTGAACAGCCTGCAGCAAGTGATCGTAAGTAACTGTAGTCGGTGAACAATAAGGGAGAGAAGCAGGTAATTTCTGTCAAGGCCACCGTACTCATTAGGACGGATTAACTTCTGTGGTCTGTTGACAAGTGAAAGGGCCAAGAGCGCTCAAGGAAGAGACTTGAGAAAACTGGAGTAAGGTTCCAATTGCTTGTATTTGCTGATGAGTAGTGTATTTTTCTGGCCGCAATAAAGTTAATTATTTCTTTAAAGAAACATTCTGTGTTGTGCTTCAACCCACCGTAATCCAGTTAACAAAAGTGCCACTAGGGGGGTGGCACGTAACAATGCAAAGAACACACTTAACACAATTTTACAGTGAATCCTTAAATTTGTGAAAAAATGTCAGTGAGAGGTTTGACACTATTTTCTCATGGTAAGATTCGGTGTGTTTGGTTTGATATTTGACAGCGCACAGCGGAGATCACTTGCAACATCAAGCCGACAGCGCTGCTTTGTTTTTATGGCACTCAGCGTTAAAATCCTGACTCGCATAAATTTGTCGTTGAAAATGGGACAATGACATGCAATGCAAAGTTGGCTATTACAGGATACACTGCAGGACAGTTTACCCAAAAGTCACCCTGTCCAAATATTTTGGAATCATCTCTCAGGCTTGATTTTGCTCCTTACAACACGGTATATTCCTTATTTCACCTCCAACCTTGCGGCTCCGCAGAGGTTTGAGCCGACAGTTGGCAATTACCAGTGTCTTTCAACGATTGACTTGGCGCGACATTCACTTGGAGAGATTCGAAAAAATGTTATCCTCCCTATATTATTCTGCTAAGGTCCCATTCCGGTTTTGTACCGAAAATAAGGTCCTGTTAACACCAACCTACACATATGGGGTACCTACAAGTTCCACATAACCCCATGTATGCCCTAAACGCACTCACTTCCTCTTTAAATGCCTCACAATTAAATAAATACCTTAAAAAACGTACATTTACTATGGGAGCAACGTAACCTGTCGAGCCTGCCGCTAGAGCACAGGGCAGCACGGCGGTAGCAGTCATCTGGCGGGAGCGCGGCGTAATGCTAGGCGAGCCTGCCGATAGAGCGCAGGGCAGCGTGGCGGCGGCAGCCACCTGGCGGGAGCGCGGGTTACTGCTAGCTGAGGAGTTTCTCAGCAGATGGCTCCGGTGTGGTCTCGCCAAGACTTTCTCTAGGGTTCAATCCTTTGCAAATGTAAACATTGCTGTAGAAGAAACTCCCGAGCAAACAATAACGGATGAATTCGTTGTAACATCGAATGTTGTCTACAAAGAGGTGCTGTGACAAGTACAAAACACTGTTCTACATAATTATTTGTGTTCTTCTCATGTACGTATGCCGTTTAACAACAATATATACATTTCTTCAATATTTAAAACCCCGCATTCTTCCCTACTACCCCATAAACCTACATTCTTATTGCGAAAGCTCGCACGGGCCCACTAGTTATACAAAATTGTAGTATTCAAGTATTAAATTTAAAAACAAATCGGAAATCACTTCAGCCCCCCCCCCCTCCCATCCCCACACCCCTGATTAAGCCCCACGCCCCCTTATGGGGGCGCGACCCTCAGGTTGGGAACCCCTGATCTAACGTAATGTAATAGAAGCAGCTTCCTGCTTTTAACATTTGTATCTCCTCGCTAGTTTGAGAGCGTGCCTTCCGTGGTCTAGGGTAGGGCTGGTACTTTTAATCGATTCGTTTCAGTTATCGAATAAATGATTAATCGAAGGAGAAAATCGATCAATTGCAACAATTATTAACGATTAATCGATTGTTCGTTTAGTCGGGTGGTCGAAATTGATTTGGCAGGTGAAATGCTAAAGGAAGTAGGAGACTTCTGTCACTTAGGAAGCAAAATAACCTATGATGGACGAAGCAAAGAGGATATAAAGAGTAGGTTGGCTCAGTCAAGGAAAGCATTTCTACCAAAAAGGAATCTGTTGACATCGAACATAGATTTAGGTATTAGGAAATCATTTTTGAAAGGCTTTGTCGAGAGCGTGGCACTATATGGAAGTGAAACTTGGACTATTGGTGCAGCAGAAAAGAGGAGAATTGAAGCGTTTGAAATGTGGTGTTACAGGAGAATGTAGAAGATCAGATGGGTACATAGGATTTAAAACGAAGAGGTATTGAGACGAATGGGAGAGGAAAGATATTTCTGACGACTGCCAATGAAGAGAGAGATTTTTATTTATTTTTTTTGTCTTGTGGTCTCCTGAGGGGCCGAGTGCAGGTCTTTCTAGTCAACGCCCGTGGGCGACCTGCACGTGGGGGTGAGAGAGGGAATGGATGAAGATGAACGAAACTGGGCAAGGATGTGGAAGGAAGCGGCCGCGGCCTGTCAGAAGGTACCGTCCCAGCATTTTCCTGGTGTAGAAAATGGGGAAACCACGGAAAACCATTTCAAGGACGGCCGACGGTGAGGCTCCAACCCACGCGTCTACCAAGTCAGCAGAGAGCTCAGCCCCATGACCTAACGCTGTGCTTTAGCCAGCGTAGCCACTGCTGTCGGTAAGAGAAGAGATAAGTTGGTAGGACACATACTAAGACACCCAGAAATAGCAAGCATTTTTTCGGAAGAAAGCGTCGAGGACAAGAACTGTAGGGGTAGACCAAGGTTAGAATGTTTTAAACAGATTGCCTCGGATGTAGGGTGTGGTAGCTATGTACTGTAGAGATGAAACGATTAGCTCAGGACAGGGAAGTATGGAGAGCTGCATCAAACCAGTCAAAAGACTGAAGACTCAAACAACAACAACAACAACAATGTGCGTCGCTCCTTTCACTACACTCTCACAGAAGCAAAACATACATTTAATTAATTACAATATATTGTATCATATATTTTTAAAGAATGCACCTTTTCTGTGAAATCTAGGCTAAATCAAAGTAACTCACAAAACGTTCCTGTCCTAAATTGTAAACAATGAACAAGAATTCAAACTCGTTGCTGAAAGCTCTTCGTTTTCTTCTTTCGAAACCCCTCCCAATTTGATTGAAGTTTATCCTTCCAAGACTCTTGTTAAGTTATTGTTAGCATGAACAAGGAAGGACACTTTGTATATTTAGGCAAAGAGTAACTTTCATACGTTTCTATACATCATTCTGAAAATAAGCGTAAGCCAATTTAAACGATGACCTCTCATTTAAACTTCCGAGATGGTTCCTAATTTGAAGTCACTGCCGTCTCCTTCCCAGTCCTCACCTCTATTACAAATAACACAGTATTACACACATCACAATAATATAATTTATCGGAGAAATTCCAATAACACCCAGCTACAGGGGGCTCAAATACCACGAATTTCATACCCCGTAAATAAAAGCAACAAAGCAAAACACTTTTGTAATGAGGAATTTATAATAACAATAACATTATAAATAATAATAATAATAATAATCGTTTTACGTCCCTTTAACAATTGTAGCCTTTAGAGACGCCATTGTGCCGGAATTTCGCCCCTAACCTGCCACTAAATCCACTGCCACGAATCTCTCGCATCTGTGCATCCTCAATAGCTAACTGCGCCAAGATTCGGTCCTACAACATAGCGCACAGCTGCACCACGCAGCCAGTTTTGATTGATTTATTTATTTATTTATTTATTTATTGTTCTTGTTTTAAGGGGCGGAACAGCGAAGTCATCTTCTCCAAACGCAGCTAGTCTGTGCATATTAAATTGTAACTCTAATATTTAAGCCAACGAAAATTCTCTTAGATTCAATGTATGTGTTGTATTTTTGGTATATCCGACAGATTGGTTCAACACGGACCAATCGCTATTTGGTTAATAAAATAAATAAATAAACATTTATTATAAACAACAAAATCGAAAACAAACAAAGAGCAAAAAAAAAAGTAAAAAAAAAGCAGAACACAGAACACACGACAGAACAGAGTTAGTTAGTTAGTTAGTTAGTAGTATGGGGTTTGAAGCCATTTTTCAGTGTTGTCTTTGTAAAAAAAAGTTCGGTGCTTTTCAGTCGGTCAACACGAATGCACCCCAAAGAGTTTGCTTATACCCCTATCCTGAAAAAAGTACTTGAGATTAATAAATACCTTAGGACACACTGTAGTGTATTTATTAATCACATGTATTTTTTCAGGATTAGGGTATAAGCCAACTCTTTGCGGTGCATTCGTGTTGACCGACTGAAAAGCACCAAACTTTTGTTAGTTAGTTATTGTTGTTTTAAGGGGCGGAGAAGAGAGTTAATCTGCCCTTCAACTGAACAGACAGAAGCTGTGATATAAAAGTTCTTGAGCTAACTGGCGTTTCTGAATCTATATAAAAGAGTGAAAGCAGACGTGCTGTCGCACGATTTCCTGGAGTTAAGCAAACGTTTTACAAGCTACATATTTAAAAGTAAGCTTACTGGTTGATCTCCGGAAAGATGTCTTGCAGCACGTTGTATGTTTGTAGAGGCAGCCAACAGATAGCGAACAGTGCCACTACTATCACCAACATCTTGATGACCTAAGACAAAGGAAATTATATGGAATTACATGTTATTTCCGTTTCAGTTCAGGCGTATTTAAAATAAAAGTCACGTCGTTATAAACATATATTATTCTTGAGGTGATCTACTGGGCGATAACACTGGTCAAGAAAAATTAGAATTATTTTGTTCGCAAGAATGACAAATCCTCTAAGTCAAGACTCCGTCTTGAGGAAAGAATTCATGATGAAAATTAATAAATTTAAACGAAAATATTGGTATGCAGCAGAAATAAATCAGAAATCCCTATGGACATGAAATTGGCAGGTGAAAATCTAAAGGAAGTACGAGACTTCTGTTACTTAGGAAGGAAAATAACCAGTGATGGACGAAGCAAAGAGGATATAAAAAGTAGGTTGACTGAGGGAAGGAAAGCATTTCTACAGAAAAGGAACCTGTTGACATCGAATATAGATTTAGGTATTAGCAAGTCATTTTTGAAGGCCTTTGTCTGGGGCGTGGTACTCTATGGAAGTGAAACTTGGACTAACGTATTGGTGCAACAGAAAAGAGGAGAATTGAAGCATTTGAAATGTGGTGTTACAGGATAATGATGAAAATCAGAAGGGTAGATAGGGTAACAAATTAAGAGGTATTCAGACGAGTGGGAGAGGAGAGATGTTTCTGGCGACTGCAAATGAAGAGAAGAGATAGGTCGGTAGGACACTTACTAAGGCACCCAGGAATAGCAAGCTTAGTTATGGAAGAAAGGGTCGAGGACAAGAACTGAAGGGGTAGACCAAGGTTTGAATATGTTAAACAGATTGCCTCGGTTGTAGGGTGTGGTAGCTATGTAGAGATGTAGCTCAGTTCAGGGAGGCATGGAGAATTGCATCAAACCATTCAAAAGACTGAAGACTCAAACAACAACAAGGCAATTTATCAGGTTTAATATAGAAATACAGTCGCTTTCGTTTTGTAACATCGCGTACAGTGTTCCATTACAATTTCTAACACAGATGAAATTTCACACAATTGGTAAATACAGTAAAGACTGCCTTCAACGGACCCTTTATATATATATACACCGCGGACAGACCAACAAGCACCACGCAAATATCACTTCTTTATAGGTCTAGTTTCCTTCTTTCTCTTCCAGAAGTCTTTCATCCTGGTCGACTGCGCAGCTCTTCTTACAGCAGTCCATTCTCCTCTGTTGAGATTCTTCTTCTCCCCGACAAGAATTTTGAGGCCATTTTTTTTCTGAACTCTATTCGATGTAGACAATCTCCTTCAGTAATTTTGAATTTTTGAAGTTCTTTTTCATTTGTTTTACATAGCCTCCTTGCCCTTTATATTTCCAGATTTTATCAAAAAATTGTTTGTTTAACCATGAGCAATCCATGCGGACCATATGTCCGTAGAACTGAAGTCGCCGTTTTCTGATCATCACTTCAAGGTTGTCGATTTTACTGTAAATTTCTGCATTGGATCTCAGTCTATAACCTTCCTGTATTTTCCTAGGACCATAAATCCTTCTTAAAATTCTTCTTTCTATCTTGATCAAATTCTCCATTCCAGTTATATTTGTAGTTTCCATGCCGTACAAGATGACTGGTCTAACAATTTTATTAAACGGCAACTTGTCTCACGGAAATATTTGACAGCCCCAAGAACTAAGGGGTGAAAAATGTGTTAAATTTCTTTCATTAAACGGAAACTGTGTTACGCGGACAACGGAAATCAAAATACTGTATGCTTTTTAATGGCAAATTTCCAAGTTTTGGAATGAAGTGCTTAGACAATTGTTATGCATCTCGTGAAAGTCTACAAATTGTGACAGTTGATTCTGTAGCTAACAAGGAATTTGCCAATAAGTCTTCTTCCTTTTGCTCTTCAATTTACGTGTACGATTATACCCATTTCCTGTTACCCAAACATTTCACTTTAATGAGCTGTCAACCAACAAGTTATTATTTTGCTTGTACAGTACTGTATTAAACCGCGAGGAGTGGCGCATGGGTATTTCTGACTCGTGGCTTCAATGAAAAGAAAATCCACAGCCTGTTTCCAGTCTCCGACCGGGTCAGGAATGGAATGAATGAAGCCCCCATCTAGTGGCGAGGATATGAACTGTGCCGGCTGCCAAGGCCTGACGCACTCCCCTGGGGCAATGATTAAATGAATGACAGATGAAATGAAATGATAGTGGAGAGTGTTTCTGGAATGAAATTTTGACAGGGAAAACCGGAGTACCCGGAGAAAAACCTGTCTGCCTCCGTTTTGTCCAGCACAGATCTCACATGGAGTGACCGGGATTTGAACCACGGACCCAGCGGTGAGAGGCCGGCGTGCTGCCGCATAAGCCACGGAGGCTTCGTGGCTTCAATAATGCTCTATATTTCCGTTTCGGTCAGCCCTCATTTCCTGTCTCCTGTCTCCTTCCTAGCCTTGAACTTCACCTTGCAAAAGTAACATGTCTGTTACCATGTGAACACCCAAGTTATTTGTGTATTATTTACGGTCGGGTCAGATTTACCCATGGCGCCAGTCTTCGCGTGACAATTTTCGGCTTACGTTAGTCAGAACAATCTGTAAAAAATAAGGGGGTAAATCCACCTATTTTGATGCAGCACAATAACATAGTTCACGTTCTTGTTGATCCATGTTTAGGGTCTAGGGACACCTTGGTCATCAGATCCTTTGTTCAGAAAAATTGAGATGACTGCTTTGCCGCCAAAATTAAGGCCAATTATAATGTTACGAAAATTATTGTCATTTTTCTGCATGTTAAATCTGAAAAATATAAATAAACCTAATTTTAAATTAGGAGTAGTTCATAGGAAGACACCAGGTGTAAAATTACTTCATTTAAGTCCGTACGTAAAATTACTTCATTTAAGTCCGTACGACTACGACAAAAAGGGAGTGACACACCATGGGTCAAAATGACCCGGCGCCAGTCCTCATGTTATATTTTTTCACACCAGTTCTCAAGGGTTAATTCGTAGCAAAAATATGTAAATAAAACACAGAATAAGGTGTGTACACCATTTTATTTCTTCCTCAGCTTGTCCATTATGTGCGTGTACAGTACATGGTTTAATAATCTTAACAGAGGCTTACCTCCGTTAACCGGAACCTATGTTTAACGTTCGTTTCCCCTGAAGGCAGGTTTCACTGTATTAGTGGAGCGTGGCTAATTCAAAATCTTCCTTAATTCGATTTTTAGCCTGCTTTCAATTTTTGCAAAAAATGAAAGTAGACTTATGAGATCACTACAGGGCGAAAAAAGTGTGTCTGTCTGTTTGTATGTATGTGTGTGTGTGAGTCTGTGTGTGTGTGTGGGTGTGTGAGTGTGTGTACTATGAATGTCTGTCCCCCCCTATCAATTCGAACACAGTGAGCGCAAATTGAACGAAATTTGGTACAAAGGTAGCACTAGCAAAGGACACCTCCGTGTCATGTTTTATATCGCCGCCATCTTGACGGAAACGTAATGGCGGCCACACAAATGTTCAAAGCTTAAATCAAATTACGACTAACCTAATCATCCGATCTCTACCAAATTTTGCAACAACATACCTTTATGGAGGGAGCATCCTTTGACAAATCTTATAGGTCATTAGCCTAATAGTTTGCGGATGGCGGCCATCTTTGTGTCAAAATCGATTACCCCTATTAATTCGAACACGGTGAAACCGAATGGAATGAAATTTGGTACAGAGGTAGCACTAGCAAAGGGCACCTCAGTGTCATGATTTATATCACCGCCATCTTGACGGAAACGTAATGGCGGCCACACAAATGTTCAAAGCTTAAATCAAATTACGACAAACCTAATCATCCAATCTCTACCAAATTTTGCAACAACATACTTTTATGGAGGAAGCATCCTTTGACAAATCTAATAGGTCATTAGCCTAATAGTTTGCGGATGGCGGCCATCTTTGTGTCAAAAGCGATTACCCCTATTAATTCGAACACGGTGAAACCGAATGGAATGAAATTTGGTACAGAGGTAGCACTAGCAAAGGGCACCTCAGTGTCATGTTTTATATCGCCGCCATCTTGAAGGAAACGTACTGTAATGGCGGCCACACAAATATTCAAAGCTTAAATCAAATTACGATTAACCTAATCATCCGATCTCTACCAAATTTTGCATCAACATACCATTATGGAGGGAGCATCCTTTGACCAAACTAATAGGTCATTAGCCTAATATTTTGCGGATGGCGGCCATCTTTGTGTGAAAATCGATTCCCCCTATTTATTCGAACACGGTGAAACCGAATGGAACGAAATTTGGTACAGAGGTAGCACTAGAAAAGGCCACCTCAGTGTCATGTTTTATATCACCGCCATCTTGAAGGAAACGTAATCGTGGCCACCCAAATGTTAAAGGCTAAAATGTAATTACGACCAACCTAATAATCTAGTCTCTACCAAATTTTGCAACAACAAATCTTTATGTGGGAAGCATATTCTGACCAAACTGCTAGATCATCAGACCAATAGTTTGCAGATGGTGGCCAAGTATGTGAGCAAATCGATTCCCCCTATCAATTCAAACACGGTGAAACCGAATTGAACGAAATTTGGTACAGAGGTAGCACTAGCAAAAGGCACCTCAGTGTCATGTTTTATATCGCCGCCATCTTGACGGAAACGGAATGATGGCCACCCAAATGTTAAAAGCTTAAATCAAATTTCGACCATCCTAATAATTTGATCTCCACCGGATTTTGCAACAACATGCCTTTTTGTGGAAAGCATCTTATGACTGACTACAAGGTCATCAACCCAATAGTTTGCCGATGGTGGCCAAGTATGTGAGCAAATCGATTCCCCCTATCAATTCAAACACGGTGAAACCGAATTGAACGAAATTTGGTATAGAGGTAGCACTAGGAAAAGGCACCTCAGTGTCATGTTTTATATCGCCGCCATCTTGACGGAAACGGAATGATGGCCACCCAAATGTTAAAAGCTTAAATCAAATTTCGACCATCCTAATAATTTGATCTCCACCGGATTTTGCAACAACATGCCTTTTTGTGGAAAGCATCTTATGACTGACTACAAGGTCATCAGCCCAATAGTTTGCAAATAGCGGCCATGTATGTGTGCAAATCCATTCCCCAGATCAATTCAAACACGGTGAAACCGAATTGAATGAATTTTTTTACAGAGGTAGCACTAGCAAAGGGCACCTCATATTCATGTTTAATATCACTATAGCACGTTGTATTTCAACAAGCTACTTCAACCAACATTCAATTATACTCATTGAAAAGGACAAAGGGTTATAACAATACCCATGCATTTAGGAGAAAGTAGGCTATATGTTCTTTACTGAACATATTGTTTCACACCAGTTCTCAAGGGTTAATTCGTAGCAGAAATATGTAAATAAAACACAGAATAAGGTGTGTACACCATTTTATTTCTTCCTCAGCTTGTCCATTATGTGCGTGTACAGTACATGGTTTAATAATCTTAACAGAGGCTTACCTCCGTTAACCGGAACCTATGTTTAACGTTCGTTTCCCCTGAAGGCAGGTTTCACTGTATTAGTGGAGCGTGGCTAATTCGAACTTCTATAATTCGAAATCTTCCTTAATTTGATTTTTCTCTCGGGCCCCAGCATTTTATATACAAACAATGCTAAAAATCCGTGGTTAATTCGAATTATATTTTGGATAATTCGAAGTTCTTACGTGTAAAAATCCGAACGGAAGCAAAACGGGTCAGGAATTCCCGAAAAACGACGTTGTATCATTGGCATGCGGTCCCTACTCGATTGTCTTGCGTCCGTGACTCTGAAAAACAAGATGGTGACGACGCATCTGGCGATGAACTCGTGGAGGGAGTTCCCAGAAAAACTCTTCCGCGTGCAGCCCAAGCAACAAACCACATCACAGAACTTAGGCGTTTTTGTTTAAGTAGAAATGACGTAAGTGATTGTTTTCCGTTCTTTAAATTTGTTAGATTCTTTTGAGATGGCTGAGAGACCTAATTTTAGGATACAGGTAAAAATCAAACTTATTTGAAAAACAGTAGATTTCTCTAAAACTTAACTAGATTGCTGGATTACTACTGTCGTTAAATAGGTGAATAGTACATTTTGGTTTTATTTTATCATTTGAAACTTTTGAGGTTATTTACGATACAGTTATTATACTGTACCATTATCTGTTTATCTGCTTTTTTGAACGTACATAATTATGTAAACGTAATACATAGTACATAAGCACTTTACTTGTTAAAAAAATATGTAATATTATGCTTAATAAAGGTTCTTATATGAAAACCTAATATTTGAATATTTTCTCTACCCTTTTCAAAGAACTTTCTAATTCGAATTTTTGGATAGTTCGAATTTTGTTACTGGTCCCTTGAGGTTCGAATTATCCAAATTCCACTGTATAATGAATAGGATTGGCTTTACGACATGACTCTCCTTGGAGTGGTCATATCTGTTTTAGTAGACTTGGAAATGTGACTACAGTCAGGAATCGAATTCGAATTTACTGTTGTCCGGGCAAGTTCATTTAAGCCCTTACATGAACCTAGTCACGTTCCGACAGCGATACATTATCACGGTTTAGATGGAGAGGCTCTTTTGAGGGGGCTTCTGGAATAACGTGAAGATGACAATATTGAGTTGCAATACCGTACCATTGCATGGACAGAAAAATGTCCTATACAAATTTTGTGTTAATTCTATACGATTATCAGTGGTTTTGGTTTCCATATGACATGTATAGGCTATCCCTATAAAACTCTGTTTTAGTGAGTTCATCAGCTATTGTTTTACTACCAGTACTAAATCCTTCATTAAGAGTGTGGAGTGATTATGCTCACACGTTTTGTACGCCAGAGTAGAGCTTTAATATTCAAACACTGCCATACAAAACTATGATTAACAGCTGTGAATACAGGCTGAAATTATACTGTGATTCTGCTTAGATATATTGTTCCCGTACTTGTTATGAATATTATTTTATAGTGATCAATTGGGATAACTCACAGTGGAGACTCAACTAAATCAGCAATATTAGGGGATTAATAAGCATGATGAATTAAGGGAAAGTGTATAAAATACTTAACATAGAAATTAAATTAGCCTACTACACATTTGTAACATAAATTCAGTTCTTAAATTTCCATCTGGCATGGGTTGTTTAAATCATATACTGTAATAGTAATTTAGCTTTGGTGGTGTAGTCGGTAGCATGCTGAACTGCTATGCCCAAGATCGCGGGTTCAAACCCGGCCGAAATCGTCGGATTTTCAAGAGAGTTAACATCGTTCAGTATGCCTTCCTTTGGAGAGGAAGTAAAGCCGGTGGGCCCATGTCATATATTTATGGCATGTAAAATAACCTACCACTACAATTGGTAGTGTGTAGCCAAATGTTTGGGTTATATTTGGTTGGAAGCGCTCTATCGAGTTCCAACGCTCACCGCTAGGTGTCAGTGACAGTTGCATCAGGTAGCCAAAGTTGAAACCACTTGAAAATGAACTTCCTGGGAGCCTATGGGAGTTCAATTAAAATAATCTGCTATGGCCATTCGCTGTAATTCATATAAAATAAAAATAATATTAATAGTTATAATAATAATAATAATAATAATAATAATAATAATAATAATAATATGCTATATCTGTGCTGATGTATTCGTTTGGTGTTTCAAAATGGTCTCAAACAGACCTAGATAACATTAACCGCACAATAAGAACTATGCCTACGAAACACAGAATATTGCATCCCAATGCATGTATAGAGATATTAACAACACCCAGAAATGAAGGAGGCAGAGGTATTCTTGATGCTATAGCTCTGCACAATCAACAAGTTATACATCTAAGGAATTACTTTCATTCTCGGAAAGATACCAGTGTTTTACATCGAGCGGTAGCACAAGCTGACTTCAACCACACTCCTTTGAATCTCCATGAAGGAAATTTCGTCATGAAAGACAAGAACACACTGAACAGAGAGAAGGTGCAGAGATGGGCTGGAAAAGAACTTCATGGCAGATTCTACAACCAGTGCAATGACAAGAATATTGTCAAACAGCTTTCGAACACATGGTTGTCAAGGGGAGAGCTGTTTCCAGAAACTGAAGGATTTTACCAGGCGATACAAGACAAAGTTATCACCACAAAAAGTTATAGGAAACACATCCTGAAAGATCAGACTGTTATAGATGACGAATGCAGGAAGTGGAATACCGGCCCAGAAACCATAGAGCATATTACCAGCAGCTGCAGAATTCTAGCGCCAACATCTTACACTGAGAGGCATAACGATGTTGCCAAAGTCATTCATCAAGAACTCTCCCTAACCCGATCTCTCATACACGACAGGACGCCTTATTACAAATACTCTCCAGAAAGTGTGCTGGAAAGCGTAGATTACAAGCTGTATTGGGATCGCACTATTCAAACAGACAAAACAACTCCTCATAATAGACCAGACATAACTTTAACTGATAAGAAGAACCATCACACGTACTTGATTGACATATCTGTTCCGAATGACCATAATATCCACCATAAATACAGAGAAAATATTGAAAAATATACTCCTCTAGTTATGGAGGTTGCTAGAATCTGGAGACCAAAAAATGTGACGATTCTTCCTTTCCTCATTTCTCCCACTGGCCTGACACCTAAATCCTTTTCAGTAAATCTAGCCACACTAAATCTTCCCATATTCATCCATACTATTGCACAAAAGGCTGCAATTCTGAAAACCTGCAGCATCGTTAGAGGGTTTTTGAATACACATTAGGATTTTTCTTTGGACCCTCTTGTGAAGAAGAGACATGGAAGATAAGAAGAGAAGACAAAATTAACTGTCAAACATCTATGCTATTCGAAAATGTATGCTATAGGCTCAAGTGTTACTTGACTCATTTTCTTGTACGTAATGTACTGATATGAGTCATGGTACCGACTGTACGTTGAGTAAATAAAGAGATAATATTAATAATAATAATACAAAAATAAGAACATCAATTCAAGTTTCTTAATATCTATTTTGAATTAGCCGTACTGAGGAATTAGATAAATAAAAATTGAATAGATGTTCTTAATTTTTTATGGGCATTATATTATAAAAGCTATCTACTCGTAATTTAATCAACATGGCGAATATCAAACATTTCGTAACATGTTAACTGTTATTGCTAATTAATTTGAACATAGTAACTATTTAGGGATGATGTTGTTGATACTACTGGTACTAGTGCTAAATTCGAGATACTTTCTTTAAATCCGGAATCTGATAAACCTAGTAATATGCTTCATTACTACCACTACCGCATAAATGCATCAACGAAACACTTGACGTTTTATAAATGCCTCCCTGTCCTGAGCTAATCGTTTCATCTCTACATAGTTACCACACCCTACATCCGAGGCAATCTGTTTAACATATTCTAACCTTGGTCTACCCCTACAGTTCTTGTCCTCGACCCTTCCTTCCACAACTAAGCTTGCTATTCCTGGGCGCCCAAGTATGTTTCCTACCAACCTATCTCTTCTCTTCATTAGCAGTCGCTAGAAACATCTCTCCTCTCCCACTCGTCTTAATACCTCTTCGTTTGTAACCCTATCTACCCATCTGTTCTTCGTCATTCTCCTGTAACACCACATTCCAAACGCTTCAATTCTCCTCTTTTCTGCTGCACCAACAGTCCAACTTTCACTTCCATAGAGTGTCACGCTCCAGACAAAGGCCTTCAATAATGACTTACTTAGGCTATATTTAATCTTTATTCGATGTCAACAGATTTTTCTTTTGTAGAAATGCTTTCCTTGCCTGAGCATTTGTCGTTTCGAAATTTATAGCCAAGGGAAATGAAATAGTAGATTCAGCACAACTGGCAAGATGAACTCCCTCTTACACTGGGGTAAGCTATATGTCCAGAAAAAATATATTTCAAGTAGGCCTACTGTGGAATTAGCAAAGTCTCCCCTACTGCAGATAGGTGAAATATTTGTGCCTTTGATGATAGAAGGACTGTCACTCAAAATACCGCTGTTTGCGAAATCGTTTGAACATCTATTGGCTAGAAGTGATTTCCAGTCATGATCTGTGGACAAGGACATACAAATTAGGAATATCCACGAAGATCAAGCGGCGGGAATGAAGAGGATTTGGGCATGCTCTGATTGAGAATAGGTACTAATTTGCGTCGAGAGAGAAGCCTTTGACTGGAACCTTCAAGGGAAAAGGAAGAAATGGGAGACCCAGACACTCGTGGACAAGATCTATCCACACTGAGAGGTACTCGAAGGATCTGGAATAAAGTGAAGAGGATGCCCGTCAGTAGAACCATGTGGAGATGCTTTGTTGACGCCCTATGTTCCACGAGGGATAACAGGGATTAAGTCATCTAGATCAATGATAGAAGCTTACAACATGGGACACATATATTACATACTAGCAACCCACCCTGGCTTCGTCCGTTATCTCTAACGTTTTACCCAGCGTAAGCTTAAAAGGCGCATGGCAAGTCTCTCACACGCAATTCACAACAGCCGGCGTGATCAGCGAAACTCCAAACACATATACTCTTCTCTGAAGTCCTATCTCGACACGTCTCGATAGTTTGATGATGGCCGAAGCTGGGGTGATAGGCTCACTCGCTAGCTAGGAAGTAATTTAAAGTTTCATTGAATGGAGTTTGTTGGAAGAAATGAAAACGTAAAAACACTTAATGTGAGTGATGTATTAAAGATATAGATATGCTGTCGAGGGCTTTTTCTTGTGGATCTTTTCATGCTGAACAATTTTTACACTCATAGTAGGCCTATATTGATATTTTTAACGGTTTACCCAGCGTAAGCTTAAAAGGCTCACGGACGGCAGGATTTTCTTCGACTCGATTCACTGAAATCGTTACTGCTCGGCTTCATTTGGTTATAAATGAATGTTTCTTTTTACAGAAACCTTCCTCAAGAAATCCTTAACAGAGTGCTGAAAACCGTACCAATAACCATCCCGTGATTCTCGAGATTACCCGTTACATCCAAGAATCGGAGACTTCGTTTTATTCTGTGTAGAGATATATGAAGATTTAATTCTAGACGTGAGGCCATCTCAGATTTCGCCTATTGTAATAATGGTGGTCATGCAAAATGGAGGTTTCTAAATTTTTTAATGCGTTCCTTTAAATGTTATAGAGCAAAGCCAAGGGACAAGGCTTTCTTCGAAATTGGAAGACAAGTGGGTTCTAACCCCATCGTTGGCCCTCCATGAAATGGTTCTCCATCATTCCCGTTTCCAACTTCAGAGAGAGTGCCGTATAATAAGACGGGCGTGGCTTTAATTTAGGTACCATCCCGCTATTTGCCTGGAGTAGAAGTGGGAAACCATGGAAAACCACTTCTAGGATGTCCGTGGTAGGAATCGAACCCGCCTCTTCTCAGTTTTGCCTCACAAGGCTGAGTGTATCCCGTTCCTGCCTTCAGACTAGAATTACATTTCTTGGGGGATCCAAAAATTGAAACCGGGCCTATATGGTGACTGCCAAGAATGCCAGCCACTGCGCAACTAGGCAGGCCTACCCCAGGTACGTAACCCGGAGCTTCAAACTAGGTAGTCTACCATCCCAGCATTTGCTTTGAGGGAGCGTGAACAAATCTGAGTGAATGAAAAAAGAAAAGGGTAGCTGCTTTGAGAATCAGGATACCAAACTTCGATTTCCGGACTGCCAGCTTCCCAGTGCAGCCTTGGCGCGTGACTTGACGATAATGGTTATGCTGCAGAATGCAGTGGCGAATCCCCCAACGTAGGACGTCAGATCTCAGCTGTAACTGTTTAAAAAAAAAGATTGTTTTGTGAAATAGTCTTTGGGACTAATTTGCATGCCCTGTCTTACTGTCACTGTCAGTACTTGTAACTAGTTCTACATTTCACCCCTACATGGATGAAGTGTGATCTTCACCACCCGGAGTAGAAAGGTGAGAAAGGATGCCTTGCTTCCTCAAAGCACGTTTTTATAGCTTTAGAAATGTATGGGAGACCTTGAGGGGAAAGGGGCAGATTTGGTCTGTTTAATGGCGCTCTGAGGATGTCCTGTTCTTTGATATCTTATACAATAATTACAATTTAAAAAAGTAAATGTGTGGTTAGGTAACCGGATTCAAAATACACAATAACAGCAAGCGTAGAAAAGGAATACCTTGAATAAACTGTGAGAAATGGATCTAGTGGGCACAAAATACCCCCCACCCGTCGGTATTGCTAGTGTTATGAATAATTATACACGTTTGAAATTTTATGAGCATTTCCTTTTCTTCTTGTATCAGCTTTAATACCCTTGATGGTGCTCTCATCTGAGTCAGTAATGAGACGCCTGTGTAGTGTAGTTAGCGACACAGAATTCCCCGTCCTCATTATTCTACAAACTGGCGCACATAGCACGCAACTTGATGAAGCATGTCTTCTCAATTGGCAAACCATATCGCGGTGGGATAGAATTACTCTAAATATTATGTTACTGTCACTCGATGAACAGATCTTCTTTTGTGATCTAGAGCGCCATTCTCGTGTGGAGTTTCAGTCCTGTGTAAGAGAAATCCGACTAGCCAGAAGAGGTTGTTTTTGTTGTTGCTATATCATTTGAGGGACTTAGACATCGTGGTCATTCAGTCCCGTGTACTTGGGTGTATATATTTATTTTTATTTATTTATTTATTTCTTCTTCTTTCTTTGAATTGGGCCTACTGTGGACCACGGGAAACAATTGATTTGCTGGTCAGTTCCTTTTACTTATTTCTTTCATTCAATTTCGCTAATCGGCCAACTAGGGACCACGATAAGCCTCATTTTACATTCTGCCATTTGTTCATTTTCGCTTAATCCACATTGTCTTCATGAGCTCACTGTGTTTAGCGCGACGTTCTTCTGTCCATTTTGCACCAGTTGTTCCTTTTTTTTGTCTCGGAAAGTTCCAAACGTCTTGATGGCTGCTCTATAAAGATTTCGGTCTTGTGCATCTTCTGCTCGTATCCCCATTTCTGTAAGATGTTTCTGAACGTTAACGTACCATGGCATTATCTTTTTTGGTTTTGAGTCAAAGATACTGAAGATACGTTTCGTCCATCGGGAGTCAATCATCCGTCGTATATGACCGTAGAAGCAAAATCTGCGTTTTCGCATTGTGTCTGTGATACTTCTCTATCTTAGATTATATATCTTGCCTGGATTATCTGATGCAGATGCTGTTTTTGTAGTCCGGGTCAATTATGATGTGTAGGATATTTATTTCGTTCTTTCTTTATTTCTTTTCTATCTAAATTCGCGAGCAAACATTTCTCGGATAGGATAAGACATTCAGAAGCAGTTTGATGACAGCGTTGTAGTGACGAGTTTTTGTTTTATTTATTGATTTTTTCTTTTTTCTTTTTTTTCGCAATTTGACTAACTATAGACCACATAGAACATAAAACTCTTGGTCAATCTCTTCCTTTCCTCCCAGGACTTCTTCATTCTTCTACTTCGAATCCACCGCTGCTCCGCATAAATTACCTATTTAGGCCTACATTTTGGTGGATTCTCCTTAATTGTCTTAACGCTGTCAATGTGACTTCGAAACATCTTCCTGTTGTGGATCACGGCGGCAGTTATTCTAATTTCAAACGCGTCTTTCTTGGCTTCTTCTACCGCCTTCAGTCTTGCAATGTACTCGAAGACTTTCTTCGTCAAACGGTTCCCGTCCATTCTCATCAGATGTCCATAGAACTTCAGCCGTCGTTTGGGCATTGAGACAGTGATGCTTTCAGTGTGCCGGTAAAGGACGTCGTTCCTCCTTTACTTCCATGTCCCATCAGCACCTTTACGAGGTCCTAGAATCATTTTCTTATGATTTTCCTCTCCTTAAGTTTAAGTTTGCTTATTTATTTATTTATTTTATTTTATTTTATTTGAATTATATGATAATCTTTGTTATTGTGGTGTCTGTACAAGTGTGTGTATTTGCATTTCAGGTGAGAATCGGGATAGAGGGAGCCGGACCCTTAAGTTAGGAACCATCCTGTCATGAGCCTGAAGTACAAGTGGGAAAACTCAGAAAACCACTTTTAGGATGACTTTGGTGGGAATGAAACCCACCCCTTCTCAGTTTTACACCACTAGACTGAGTGTACCCTATAGCAAAATTTAAATTGTTTGCAGAACCGGGAATCGAACGCGGACCTCAGGGTTGACAGCCAAAAATGCTAGCCCCTACACTAGGAAGTGGATAACCAGAAGCAACACAAGCGCAGCGCCCACAAACGGACGATGGGGTATTTTGAGAAGATTACTATAGGGTTCGGTAAGTTATTTCCTAAACATAACTACGTTACAGTTAAAGTAACTTACCAAAAATAATAACCAACTTACCGTTAATCATAATTTATGCTTTTCAGTCGGTCAACACGATTGTATTACTAATGTATTTATTTGATGTCTTTAGTAGAGTCGATGTTAGGACTCATGGTCCTCTATTACACTTAACGCGATATGGTAGACTACCAGTAGAAAGTTTTGAAATGTGGTGCGGGAGCAGAATAGAGAAGATCAGGTGGACAGATCGTGTGACAAGCGATGCTGTACTGAGAAGAGTAGGTGAGAAGGACACTTTTCTGAACTTCAGGGGAAGGCCAACTGGATTGCACACATATTTAAACATGAGGGGCTCATACATGACGTCATTGAAGGGAAGATCAAAGGAACGACAGGATGGGGAAGAAGAAGAATTCAATATCTGGATGACATGGGAGATGGAAGGCGTTACATCAGAATGAAGGAAGAAGCTGAATACCGGGAACATTGGC
This sequence comes from Meconema thalassinum, assembly GCA_946902985.2. NCBI lineage: Eukaryota > Metazoa > Arthropoda > Insecta > Orthoptera > Tettigoniidae > Meconema > Meconema thalassinum. The sequence goes on along the minus strand of OX336390.1, from coordinate 146,162,295 downwards.
ATCAGAAATTCTCTGTACGAACACATGGACCTGCCACTAGTCAGAATACTGTATAATATAATACCAGTACATATGGAACAGTTTTTGAAATACAATAAATACCTTACAAGTTCATTATGATGTTCAATAAAGGGTAAATTAATTATGTTCGTACCAATACTAATAAAAGAGGCTTATGAATAGCAATAATCGCAAGGTCACAAACCTTTCTATAATATCCTGAATTTAGTCCTCGCTCAGTCATACGCCTTACCATCAGAAACCAATAAGGAGATAGTTCATTCATCGTTGCCAAATGTCTCATTTTTGTCATTCCATCGCCAGCTACCGCACAGTGAACTTCACAAGGCAAGCATTGTGGCTTTATCGCGGGCTTACACACCACCCCCCACCCATGTGCTCCGCCTCCCTCATTCCCTCGCTCGCTCGCGCCGACAGTGTCCTTACTCAGGGCTATGCAGAAATCGATAGATGTTATTATATTAGTTATTTATTGTCACCTTAAGGGGCGGAACTACGAGGTCATCTGCCCCAATCGATAGATGGATGTCAATGCATGAAGTTTACGGCATCCATCAGGTTTGAGCCAATTGTATTGGGTCTCTAGTCTAGTCTATGTCTACCCCATATTAATCCAGTTTCCAAAGGGATCGAGGATGAGATGCGATACAACTACACGTGGATGATGGTCTCTACGGCCGGTTGCCCTTCCTGACGCCAACCTCACGAGAGAAGTTAATGAGTGAAAGGAATGAAGATGAATGAAGGTTCAGTTTCAAGTAGTTCTAACTTTGGCTACTGGACGTTACTGCCACCCAGTGGCGAACGTTGGAACTTGATAGAGAGTTTCTAAACCTAATAACCTAAAGATTTGCTACACACTACCAATTGTAGTGGTATTTTTTTTCATGTCATAAATCTGGGACATGCGCCCATCGGCTAATTCCCCTCCGCATGCTACTGAAATCGACTATTTAAGCTAAGTGTATTGGGTATTGTTTCGAAACACTGAGAAAATTATTGATGAGACTAATAGTCCACTTTCACTTCACCCAATACGATTGGGCACAATCGTGTTGACTGAATGGCAAGCATACTTTTCGTTTACTAAGACAACGCTGCAAAATTGCTTCCAAAACGATACTGAAGTTACCTCTATGGACATCAAATTGACAGGTGAAAATCTAAGGGAAGTAGGAGACTTCTGTTACTTTAAAAAAATGGTATTCTGCCTGAAGGCAGGTCCAAGCCTGCGAAGAGGCTACCCCGAGCCGGAGTTTACTCGCGGTAGGGTGGCCAGTGCCTTTCCGCTCCTCCTTATGTTGGCCAACAGCGTGCAGTGTCTAGAACCGGCATACCATCCAAGTTCCAACTGTGCCCATTGTTGCTTAACTGCGGAGTTCTCATGTGATCCGGTGTTTCAACACGGCTAGGCCGTTGGCTTTTCTGTTACTTACGAAGCAAAATAACCAGTGATGAACGAAGCAGAGGATATAAAGAGTAGGTTGGCTCAGGCAAGGAAAGCATGTATACAGAAAGGAATCTGTGGAAATCCTGTATAGATTTAGGTATTAGGAATTAATTTTTGAAAGCCTTTGTCTGAACGTGGCACTATATGAAAGTGAAACTTGGACTATTGGTGCAGCAGAAAAGAAGAGATTTCAAGCGTTTGAAATGTGGTGTTACAGGAGAATGGTGAAGATCAGATGAGTAGATAGGGTAACAAATGAAGAGGTATTGAGACGAGTGGGAGAGGAGAGATGTTTCTGGCGACTGCTAATGAAGAGAAGAGATAGGCTGGTAGGACACATACTAAGACACCCAGGAATATCAAGCTTAGTTACGGAAAGAAGGGTCGAGGACAAGAACTGTAAGGATAAACCAAGATTAGAAAATGTAAAACAGATTGCCTCGGATGTAGGGTGTGGTAGCTATGTAGAGTTGAAACGATTAGCTCATGACAGGGAGGCATGGAATGCTGCATCAAACCAGTCAAAAGACTGAAGGCTCAAACAACAACGTTCTAGGATAAACACATTACAGTTACAAGTGTCTTCGTAACGCATCGGTATCTTTCAGTTATTTTTGTTTAACTCTGCAGTATAACTGCTATGTATTTCCAGATGAATCAACATCCCTGTACTGAGTTATTTGCATACATCTTAGCCCCATTCTACATCAAGGCCCTAGATCAATTTAACATATTCTCTCATCTCCTATTGATTCTAATATTAGATGGGTTATAATTTACACACATGTGTTCAAATAAGTTTCCTTCAAGGACGTAAGTGGAAGATAATTTGGTTGTTGGAGGGTAGCGAATTTGCATATAGGAAATTATGAAGTAAAGGAAGGAAGATTGTAGTTTTACGTGACCGTGAATCTGGAGATTATGAGCCACGGGACCTCCTTTTTACGTGGAATCCGAACCACAGGACATGGCATTTCACTTCGAAAATCTCACATGCATAAATTATGAAGTGAGTTGCTCTAGTGGAAGAGAGCTTTCGGGAGAGTAAAAGGTTTATTAACGGCTAGACGAGGCGGCATCGGTGCTGTAGTTGGTGACATGCTGAGCTGCTATGCCCAAGGTTGCGAGTTCAAACCCGGCCGAAGTCGTCGGATTTATTAAAGCGTTAAAACTCCCTCACTATGCCTTCTTTCAGAGGGGAAGTAAAGCCGGCGGTCCCATGTCATAGATTTATGGCATTTATGGCATGCAAAAGAACCTTCCACTAATTACACTTGTGTGAAGCTTAAATTATAGGTTAGATTTTACTAACGCTCTTAGGTTAAAACGTTCGTCACCAGGAGCCGACTGCGATGGCATCTAGTAACCAAGTTCATAACTAGTTGTCGTCGATGGTGGGGTTTGTTGGCATAGGTAGCAACTACTTGAAAATTGAATGTCTGCAGTCCTTACTTGAATTAAAAGAAAGAATATAACACACACTAATACAGCCATCACATTTAACACCGGTTATCAGACAGATTCTATACACACCCAAAGTACACGGGGCTACATGAGCGCGTTGTCGCAGCCCCTAAACTGAGGAACCAACCAACCAACAGCCAGAAGCATAGCGATCAACCTTTGGAAGATGTTTGCAAAATGTTTTGTGTGGAGTGTGGTGTCTTATGGTTCGGAAACATGGACAGTCAGACAAAACAAAAATATTTAGAATGTTTTGACATGTGGTTATAGAGAAGGATGGAGAAAGTGAAATGGATCGATATAATGAGAAATGAGGAGGTGCGAAGAGTGTAAGACGGGAGAGGAGTTTCATGAGGATGATACCGACTAGGAAAAAATCTTGGAAGGGTCACATACCACGTAGAAATTGTCTACTAAAAGAATCATGAAAGGAAAAGCAGAAGGAAAAAGTAGAAGAGGAAGAAGCAGGTTTGGAATGTTAACAGACGTGAAGAGAGGAAGAAGTTACAAGGAAATTAAAGTAGATGCTCAGGACAGAGATATGGAGGACGCCCAGTTGAAACCTGTCTGCGGACAGATCTACTTTACTGAAAGAGAAGAGAGCTCTAGGGCCTCTGTCTATGTGTGACAAATCAGACTTTTAGGGATCATTCCTCTACCGTCGCAAGGACGGTGTTTGGGTACTGAACACACTTTGTCAGCAGATACAACTGAGGATGGTGACAGGCCGATTGTCCAGATGACCGCTAACTTGGGTCTAATTAAGGGGTCAGGGAAGGGATTTTGGAAGCATGTAAGCCGTGGACCTGTTGAAGGGAGCCGTCCTGGCATTTGCATTGCGGGTGAAATGAGAAACCACAAGAACAAATTTTAGGATGGCCGAGGTGGAATTTTATCCCACGCTCTCCCGATGCCAGCGAGTTATGAGTTAGCACGTCAGCGCTCTCGGCCATTATGGCCGCCCAGTAACACATGTCATCAGACAAAATTCTACACACACCCTAGTACACGGGGCTATATTTTCACATTATCAACCTTCAGTATGCCTTCCATCGGAGGGGAAGTAAAGCCAGCGGGCCCATATCATATATTCATGGCACGTGAAAGAACCTACCACTGCAATATTGGGTAGTATGTAGCAAAATTTTTAGGTAATATTTGGCTATTTGTAGTGGTCAGCGTGATTACCTGCCTCCCTGTAGGTCCGCGGTTCGATTCTCGGCTCTGACACGTAATTTGAAAAGTGGTATGAGGACTCGTACGGGGTCTACTCAGCCTCGGGTGGTCCGATTCGATTCCCAACTCAGCCATCCTCGAAGTGGTTTTCCGTGGGCGTCTTCGGGCAAATGCCGGGATGGTCTCTACCGTAAGGCCACGGCCGCCTACTTCCCAATTCCTTGCCTAACCCTCCCACTCTTCCCATCTCTTCATCAGGTCCCTGTTCGCAGGTGAGGCCCCCTGCGTATAGTGCTGGTCACACGCCCCAGTAGTATCCCCGATTCAGAGTTTCAAACTCCATGACACTGCCCTCAGTGGCGGTAGAGGTTCGATCCCTCGCTTTGTCCGTGAGAAAAGCCAACCCTGGAGTGTAAAACGATAACGAAAAAAAAAAAAAGTCCTCTCGGCACGCCGGAAGGCGGAGGTAGATTTCACCGGACAAACTTGGGGATAGGCGAAAATAGGCAGAATATGCAGGTTTTCGTAGAAGAATAGGACCTCATTTATTGCGAGAAGGTATTTTATAATTGGAGCTTAATTAACTTTGTTTTTCGTCATTTTATGCTTATTTTAAACATTTTATTGTCTTATGGGAACGGTAACCTTCTTGTCATTTGGGGTCCATTTTTATACTTGTGGTCACACTGTTCTTATGCAAGGTTTCGACACTGATGTGTAACTATGTAACGGTCTGTTACTTCTTCACGCAAAATTATATCTCCCGCAGAGATTTTGGTTGGTTCCTCAGTTTAGGGGCTGCGATAACGCGGTCATGTAACCCCGTGTACTTAGGGATGGCTGTATTAGTCTGTAATTCAGGTAAGGACTGCAGACGGTCAATTTCAAGCAGTAGTTCCTAATGTTGCTACCAGGTACTACCGTCAACGACACCTACCTGTGAACTTGGCTACTAGATGCCACCGCAGCCAGCAACTCGCAACGAACGTTGAAATTTCCCCTCCAAAGGAAAGCATACTGAGGGATTTTTAGCGCTCTTAGAAAATCCGACGACTTCGGCCGGCTTTGAACTCGCGACCTTGGGCATAGACATTCAGCATGCTTGCTACCAGTTACGTCACCGAAGCCGCTTCACACTTAGTCAGATGGAATTCTGAATATGATCTCGTGCAAGTGCGTTATCTTGGCAACGTCTGATGGCTCATCCCTCATCAATTTAGTAGAGTTGCTATGGCAAGCACTGATAGCTCTTGGCATTTCCTTATAATTCCGAAATCATTTTTCTCATCCCTTGGCATAATGGTGGGTCATATCAGAAATTCTTTAAGACAAAATTTTAGGTAATTATTAGGTGGAATATTGTCCATTTAGTACGGTTTTGACATTGTGCCTATTAAGAGAGATATGATTAATGTTTCCCGAAAAACCCACTTTTTCCCACCCCTTTGGTCAATGGTTGGTGCTATAAAAAAACTCGGGCTTTATCCGACACATAGTATGAACGTTGAACGGATTCGATATTTCACATATTAAGATAGTTATAGCAATATTTCACTTTTTCGAAAAAAAGCCCCCCATTTTCACCCCCTTCGACCGATTTAGCCCATTAACGAACTCGACCGAGATTTTATAGGTATACATATTGGGTAAAATATTCAAAGTGATTGGTGTAAAATTACGGCAGTTATCGTGTCCACAAGAAACTGATATGCATATATATATATATACACATATACATACATAAATTATATATAAACTTTTGAACTGACGGTGGTTTTGGGGTCTGGGGGATGTGAAACGCGAAGATATGTCGAAATTTTCCGGAAGTCGAAACATGGTACCCATTGCAATAGTTAGCTTTCTAATGAAATCTACCTCTGGTTGGTTCCTCAGTTTAGGGGCTGCGACAACGCGGTCATCTAACACCGTGTACTTTGGGTGAGTGTAGAATCTGTCTGATAAACGGTGTGAATTGTAATGGCTGTAGTAGTCTTAATTCAGGTAAGGACTGCAGACTGTCAATTTCAAGCAGTAGTTCCTAATGTTGCTACCAGGTACTACCGTCAACGACATCTACCTGTGAACTTGGCTACTAGATGCCACCCTAACCAGCAACTCGCAACGAACGTTGGAACTTCCCCTCCAAAGGAAAGCATACTGAGGGAGTTAAGCTCTCTTAGAAAATCCGACGACTTCGGACGGCTTTGAAACCGCGACCTTGGGCATAGACATTCTGCATGCTACCAGTTACGTCACCGAAGCCGCTTCCCACTTAGATGAAAATACTGAATCTGATCTCGTGCAAGTGCGTTGTCATGGCAACGTCTGATGGCTCATCCCTCATCAATTTAGTAGTGTTGCCGTGGCAACCTCTGATAGCTCTTGGCATTTTCTTATAATTCCGAAATCATTTTTCTCATCCCTTGGCATAATGGTGGGTCATATCAAAAATTCTTTCAGACAAAAGTTTTAGGTAATTATTAGGGGAATATTGTCCATTTCGTACGGTTTTGATATTGTGCCTATTAAGAGAGATATGATTGTTTCCCGAAAAACCCACTTTTTCCCACCCCTTTGGTCAATGGTTGGTGCTATAAAAAAACTCTTCAAACATAAATTTTTGGGCTTTATCCGACACATAGTATGAACGTTGAACGGATTCGATATTTCATATATTAAGAGAGTTATAGCAATATTTCACTTTTTCGAAAAAAAGCCCCCCATTTTTCACCCCCTTCTACCGATTTAGCCCAGTAACGAACTCGACCGAGTTTTTATAGGTATACATATTCGGTAAAAAGTGATTGGTGAAAAATTACGGCAGTTATCGTGTCCACAAGAAACTGATATATATATACTTTTGAACTGACGGTGGTTTTGTAGTCTGGGGGATGTGAAACGCGAAGATATGTCGAAATTTTCCGGAAGTCGAAACATGGTAGCCTACCCAATGCAATAGTTAGCTTTCTAATGAAATCTACCTCTGGTTGGTTCCTCAGTTTAGGGGCTGCGACAACGTGGTCATCTAACCCCGTGTACTTTGGGTGAGTGTAGAATCTGTCTGATAAACGGTGTGAATTGTAATGGATGTATTAGTCTGTAATTCAGGTAAGGACTGCAGACGGTCAATTTCAAGCAGTAGTTCCTAATGTTGCTACCAGGTACTACCGTCAATGACACCTAGCTGTGAACTTGGCTACTAGATGCCACCCCAACCAGCAACTCGTAACGAACGTTGGAACTTCCCCTCCAAAGGAAAGCATACTGAGGGATTTTAGCGCTCTTAAAAAATCCGACGACTTCGGCCGGCTTTGAAACCGCGACCTTGGGCATAGACATTCTGCATGCTACCAGTTACGTCACCGAAGCCGCTTCCCACTTAGTCAGATGTCAAAGTCAACCCCTGGCACCATCCAGCCCATGAAGGGCTAAGGCCGACCAAGCGACCGCTGCCCAGCCATTTGGCCTGCAGATATTGGGGTGACGCGTGATCAGCGCGTCGGGTCCCCTCGGCCGTTAATATTGGTATTCGTGATCGGGGTGCTGTCTCACTGTCAGACAGCTACTCAATTGTTCTCACGAGGCTTAGTGCACCCCGTTCCAACCCTCACGTCAGTTTTAAAATCCCTGAGGGAGCCGGGGATCGAACCCGGGGACTCCGGGTGAGAGGCAGGCGCGCTACCCCAACACCACGGGGCCGGCTTAGTCAGATGGAAATACTGAATCTGATCTCGTGCAAGTGCGTTGTCATGGCAACGGCTCATCCCTCATCAATTTAGTAGTGTTGCCATGGCAACCTCTGATAGCTCTTGGCATTTTCTTATAATTCCGAAATCATTTTTCTCATCCCTTGGCGTAATGGTGGATCATATCAAAAATTCTTTCAGACAAAAGTTTTAGGTAATTATTAGGGGAATATTGTCCATTTTGTACGGTTTTGTTATTGTGCCTATTAAGAGAGATATGATTAATGTTTCCCGAAAAACCCACTTTTTTCCACCCCTTTGGTCAATGGTTGTGCTATCAAAAAACTTATTAGACATAAATTGTTGGCACTTATCCGACACATATTATGAACTTTGAATGGATTCGATATTTCACGTATTAAGGGAGTTATAGCGAAATATCAATTTTTCGAAAAAAGCCCCCCATTTTCACCCCCTTCGACCGATTTTGTCCATTAACGAACTCGACCGAGATTTTATAGGGATACATATTATGTAAAAAATTCAAAGTGATTGGTGCAAAATTACGGCAGTTATCGTGTCCACAAGAAACTGATATACATACTCGTATATACATATATTTATATACAGTATATATATACATACATAAATTATATATAAACTTTTGAACTGACGGTGGTTTTGGGGTCTGGGGGATGTGAAACGCGAAGATATGTCGAAATTTTCCGGAAGTCGAAACATGGGACCCATTGCAATAGTTAGCTTTCTAATGAAATCTACCTAAAAACGTGCCTTACAGTAGTCGCATATGATGTGTAACATCTGACATGTAATTCGAATAATTCCATATTAATGACTCGCATTTTTTAAAGAATGAACTAATAGTGCTACCTTGTGCCAGCAAACATGAAAGGATTCTCCAATGCATCTGCAGTAGTGGCATATACCTGCAACTGTATGCGGGAGCAATCCACTGCCTATACTTGATGCGAGCTGCGCTTTATACCGGCCAGTTAGAGAACTCATGCCAGCGGTGATATTGAAAATGGCCTCTTATTGCCAAGTAGCCAAGTAGCCTATAGGCGCGATTAAAAATTGGGTGTGCAGTAGATATATTCTCCCAGTGATACGTTTAGACCTACCACGTAGCTTAATATGATAATAGTGGAAACTCCCACGGGAAACTGGCGACACCGATTATGCGTGTCATCTAGGCGGTTCACGCAGACTACGAACTCGATTTCAATCAACTGGCAAGTTTATCTGCACATGTTAGAAGTGTAACTTTTGGGCTATGTATGGGTGTTTTCATTACAAAATACAAAGTGATTAAGTGATTAAGCTATTTGGACCAACGAAGTTTCAATTATTGTTAGTAGTCGGTGTTAATATACTGAATTCCTACGTTGTTTGGAGTGTTGGTTGATGCGATATTGCACTCGAGGTATCGAGTGCTTACATTAAATAAGAATACAGCAAAAGTATGAAGATTTAATAAATCGTAATTGTTTTCAGCAAATATGATATAATGAATATTTTCACACCAAAGAACGACAATTTAAAGATGATTTATGGAAGCAATTTCTTTAATGGGGCCTCCAAACCTTGAGGTAAACCGTATGCGATTTGCATTCCACATAGTCACATGGCTGACAGTACGTCGTTGTACCGATCTCCGCCACCGCGCGCGCTCATTTTTTTCCGTCCCATTCACTTCCGTCCCATCCACTTCCGTCTCTTATCCAAAATCACTCCCACAAAAATGTCCAGCTACCGAGTGACACAAAAATATCCAGATACCGAGTGGAAAGATATTACACATCGAAGAAAAATGGCTATTTAGACACGATCTATCAAGTTTCAACGTTTGCCGCTAGGTATTAGTGACAGTAGCATCTGGTATCCAAAGTTGGAACTACTTGAAATTAACTTGTTGGGAGCCCTCGGGCATTCAATTAAAATACCCAGCTGTGGCCATTGGCTGCAATTCATATATAATAATAATTATCACGCTGCGCAAATTCCGCAAATGATACAACATCAGTTACCATCACTGACTTGATTGTTCCTCATTACAGACCACTTATTAGTCAAGTCACTCATTGCGTACAGTTGGCAAACTAGGACGTGACTACACGAAACCACGCCTAGTTAAACAAAGTTCAACTGTTAAAACTCCATAGCAACGAAATATATTTGTGTAACAATTGAATGTAGCCTCACACACTGGTTAGGAAGTGAAGTACGAACAGCATGGTATTGTCTTCCATAATTAACTTTGTGCATTAAACTCTCAGTGGTCTATATTGTGCTTGCTAGGAGATAAATACGGCGTATTATTCACATCTGGCCTCTTTTGTCATGAAGCCTTAGAGTTTAATGAGGCTACAGTACTACAGTGAAGGATATATACTAATAAACAGCGTTGTTATGTTCCCACAAGGGCGTCAAACAGGCAAAATGAATGCCCGGTATGCAAACGCACCGATCACAACCAGTAGGCTACTAATGAATTAATTTAATTTCAAATGTATTAGCGATGTTTTGAAGTAAGGTCCATCATATAAGAGGACTGTTTTTATATCAACCCCTGATGGGCTATAGAAAATGACAGATTGACATAACAGAATTATTTTCTTACTAAACGATTAGTTGTTTTTGTACTTATTATTCAACAAATTCGCCAAAACGAATGAGGTATTTGTCGCGGAATTGGACAAGGGGATTCTATGAGATGAGAGACTTGTTAAACAGATTCTCAGTGCATGGATTCCACTTCAAAGTATGTGCAAACAAAATCTACCATCGACCAGTTTGCAGGTGCGTGTGTGCCCTCTGCGGCAAAGCGTGTGACAGATATCATGTAATGCAGTTTGGAACTTATCTCTGTCACAGTTTTGTAGACTAATAGTGATAAGTAATTTTTTTTTGTCGTTTACCCTCCAGGTTGGTGGTTCCCACGGACTCAGCGAGGGAACTCACCACTACCGCCTCTATGGGCAGTGTCCTGGAGCGGGGAACATCGAATCGGAAGGGATACAACTGGGGAGGTGGATTGGCACCAAGCCCAGTCGGCCTCACCTGCAAAGCGAACAGGGGCCTCATGAGGGAAGGTAAGGGATGGTTAGTATGGATACACAAGGAAGAGGGAAGGAGGCAGCCGTGGCTTTGATGAAGGTACTGTCCCCGTTAGGCATTGGACTTGTGTAGTCTAACCTCCTCAGTAATTCATCCATGCTGGTCAAATCCTTGATGTTTGACGAAATGATTAGTCTCCTCACCTCCACAGGCAGCATACGAGAAATCGCATCAATTAATTGCTCCGTTGACAATGGGGGTTGCAAAAATCTCAAGCGGGACAATTGACTCGTAAAGAAATCAGCGTACCGTGTTGGAAGAGTACCTGAGTATTTTCTTGAATACACCTCTGCTCTTAACGAATTCTGCGCTTCTATGGACCAAAATCGTTTGATTAATGCCTCTGCAAACTCGTCAAAGTTACTGAATGTGTATCTAAATGCGCGAAACCATTCGAGGGGTCCTCCAATCAAAAATCTTTCCACAATCTTCATCTCTCTCTCTCTGGGAATGTGAGCTTCGATGAAATAATCTTTGAGGTTCCTTATATATTCTATAGGCGTCAAACTATCAGTGTTGCTGAATTTTTGCGGTTTGTCTTCAAAATTCCTGATGACCGTCACGTTCCTCGGATATGAATCCGGGTAGTTTTTCCCACTATCTCGATAGTTCCACTCAGGTTCCATATTCCTCTCGTCATCTTCCTCCCTGAATCTGGATATACGTTCTTCAGGAGTCACGTCTCTCTCTTCTGGATCTAGGTTATATCTTCTGGCATAATTCCTATTGATTTCGCAAGCCAAGCCTTCTGTATCCTTGTCAGTGATTTCCGTTAAGACTTTCTTGATTAACTCTTCTTTGTAGGTCTCCATCAAACTAGCCTCTCCTAGCTTCAAATTCTGCAGTTTGCTCGTCGTTTCATTCACATCAGAGACAACTTTATGAATCTGATCCTCTAATGCAGATTTTAATGCTTGCACATCCTGACCTATTTGTGTTCTATCTTCTACTTGTCTCTCGGATAGCGAATCCATCCTGACGCTTAAATCTTTCCTAATCTGTACTACTTCATTGTTAATATCTATTTGAGTACTGGCAAGTTTTCTTTCAATACGTTCCTGAATTTGGGTTACATGTTCCCCACTTGACCTATTCCACTCGTCTTTCCATACTGCTACATTTGCCGTTAACATTTCTGCTATGTCTACTTCGATATCTTCTTTCAATAATCTATTATGGTCTAATACCTGGGTTCTCATGACCTCTACATCATACTTTAAACCTGCTAAAGACGTTGTCGTTCTAACTGACTCATCAACTAATCTAGTCGTTAATGCACTCATATTACTCGTACAAAGTGTTTTCGAATTTTCTATTTCTTCCCTGACTTTATTTACATCAGTTTGGACTTTAGCAATATCTACGAAAACTGTGTTGACTTCTACTTGCATCTTATTTATGTCACTTTTCATCTCATTTATATCCGAATGAATGCTATTAATATCAACCTGAACATTGGACACATCAGTTCTAACATTTTGGATTTCTCTTTGGACTTCCTCAACCTTGCCTTGGACAGTCGCAACATCATTTTTAACAACAACTACTTCAGCCCTAGCACAAGAAATATCACCTCGGACATTAGCCACATCTAGATTCAACATTGTAAGATCTTTCTGTACCTTAGAAACATCAATTTTAACATCAGCAACATTTTTATGCACATTAGACACATCTGTGCGGATGTCAGTTACAGTATTCTCGATTCCTTGGGTATTAATCTGTAAACGCGACATATTATCTGTCTAAGTTAGCAGAACTGGTCTGGAGAGCTTTCATATTCTCCTCCATTCGACTAGTATTCTCCTTCATGCTTGCTTTCAAGCTAGCAGACATCTCCTCTAACATCATCCTCAGACTTTCATCTGCCATTACAATATTAATTCAAAAATAGACTGCTGTAGGGACATACATCAATAGAGCAAAATAACAACATCTGAGCAACACTTTTCACCATATATAAATTTGATCAATTTTCTGTCTTAAATCTAACTTATAACTACCTTATAATTAACCTTCGAAGACCCTTCATATTGAAACAAACTCAAGCACATGTTCAAATTTCCCTGGCTCATTTTAAAATATCCTAACACAAATAATTTACATTTACAATCCAAATAATTTAATTTTATCTTAAATATGACTAAAATGTCATAAGCCGGTCAAATAAAATAAGATTCCAGATCATAGGCGATTTTCCTAAGTTTCCAGCCTATTTAACCTTTCTCAAGTTGTATAAGATCTGATCTTTTCTGAGTGTAATTTTCCTAATACAATACAACATTTAATTCCTATATAATCACACTCTTAAATTCTACAATTAGCCAAGACATCTAACAAAGAATCAACCTCTTTATTTGAGTCTAATCGAGCCACACGTTTTAGGTTTGCCAATCCTACTGGCGTTCAACCTGGTGATCCACTTATGTTGAACCAGCCCCATACGTTGACTGCGCCAATCTTTCTGTCCCCGTAAACCCGGATAGTAGGCTGTCAGATATCCGCCCCCTCAATCGGATTGCCAATAATCAACCGCACCGGCTCAGCTACACCAATGAAAATGGCACTGACAGATACTACCGAGATTTGAGCACAGAAGTTAACAGGAAATCATTGTGGAACACACCAAAATAGACGGGGGTTCATACTTACCTTTACTTACCTCTTAAAAATTATCTCGGGGATTGGGTTGACAACAGGATCTCTAAAGTATGCTCCCACAATAACCTCCACCATGACATTTAAAAATGAACCAGAACGAAGACAAGAACTTTGAACTGTACAAAAGCTTTTATTTCAAATAAAGGGTATGATTTTAACAACTCAACAAAATAAATGTGGCTATCAGTAGCCCATGTCAATCTGACTACGTCCTCCTGAAGGACTTGCAAAGTTATCATACAACATGTTAGCTCCCACGAGCTCAAAATAACGTAACATTCAAAACACATTTGGACTGGAAAAGGAAGTCAGGACGAGACACATATACAGAGCATTTGGTTTCTTTTAATAAACATGACACTTGTATTTATAGGCACAAGGCCTCAATGTAGACGACCTTGCCCGCTGATAACCAGTTGTCTGGCCAGCTGCGGTCTACCCTTCAACCTGACGCACACCTGTCAAATGGGCTCACTTGTCATGCCACATTGCGTAAGAATCCAGTTCTCTCTCAAACGCTTTAAATGTCCGCAAGACAACACAAATATAGTTACGCAAATCTTTCAAATGCTTTACTCACATACCACTGGATTATTCTGACAATCCCTAAGCTTGTTAAATTATCATCCAAATGTTTAATAAGCATTGTTTAGAGTATAAAACAAACTCTTAAATGTTTATAACAAAAACTCATAAATGATTTATAACAATTAGAAATTGTTTATAATATTGTCGAAGATAATTACACAAATTTTAAACACGCCTCTAACATTACTTTCGTTCCACATTATTGTCAAAGATATTTACATCATTATTTACAATATCAACATTTAAATTATTCAAATTATTAATTTAAGAAATACATTTAACCACATGTTCATCCGGTTGGTAATTTCATAATCGTGTCAATATAATCGACCAATGAAGGTTAGTTATACATATTATGTCACAATCTGGTTTAAGGGACACTGGGACTGAAATTTTCAAATTCTATATAAACTGAGGTACAGCTTTGAAATTTCATATGGTTATGAACAGTCATATTATAAACCACTGTGGGAAACGTGAGCATTGTAAGTTGATTAGTTCTCCAGATATTATTTATTTTGTACATTTATTATTCAAGTTTTATAAAGGTCAGCCGCGTTAAAAAAAACAAGATAGTGTAACTTTTATGTAATATTCTATTGCACTATAACAATTGGAAGAAACCTACGGATCCGATTTTGAATTGCATTAATGAGTGTCAAGAAATTAATTTTTTTTCATATCCAAGTTTTTTTCTACAAAAAAATCGTATTTTTTCCAGTTTGAATTTTTTTTGCAGCCAAACCAAAAGTGCAATCTAAAAAACGATCCGCAGGTTTATAGTCATTGCAATGAAGATAATAAATTCCCATTTTGAAAGCAATATCATAAGATCTATGACGCAAGTAACATTTTGAATGCCTGAAAAAGTGAATCCGAGAAAACAGGAATTTTCTAAAATGATGCACAATTTACAAGGTTTCAGCTTACCAATGACATTAGGACTGTCCTACAGCATAGGTGACACCCTCCTTCTTCTGTTTTGCAGCCTCCTCCTTCATTTCTGTCAGTTTCACCTTCCGTCGACATGCCTTTCGCTTCTCCAATTATGACCGCGGACTTACATACTTCCTGCGACTGTCACATCTTTCAAGTGTTTGTGCTGTGACATGAGATACTGAAGTTAGTCTTATTCCTGATTTCAACTCTGTTGTTGCACTACACCCCATGTTGAATTCTGCTACAGAATTCCAAACAGCAATTTCAAGTATCTTCCGCGAAATAAAAATCTCTTTTGGGCACTTCCTCCAGATAACAGAATGCAGAGACTCATTCTGATTTTCAGTAGCACCACGGATGCATCTGGATAGTAGCTCATCTGATGCCAGCCTTTGATAAACAGGCACAATCTTGACAACTAAGGGTTCTTAAAGTTCTACAGCCATTTTGTCATGACTCTGTGGTGTTTTACCAGCTGCGATACTTCGATTGTAGAAACACCAAGACTCAGAACCTTCAGGACACTTACTGTGCTGGGGCGTTTAAAGGGCACACCGTGCATTTTAAAGCTACGCCAGGGCTTTAAAAATGGCGGAATTCGGATAAAACACTGCTATATGATCCGCAGGGGATAGGGGTGTATTAATATGAAAAAAAACGAAAATCGACATTTTCCAAAAATTTCACTAAAATTTCAGTCCCAGTGTCCCTTAATAAAGGTTGTAATAATTATAATAATTATTTGTGACGGTAATCTTCATTTAAAATCTTATCTCAAATTCTTTCAATACTCTTGTTAATTATAACAGTAAATTCACTTGATTAATTTTCAAAGGACTAAGATAATACACTCCATCGGAAAATACTTCGCTTACAAAATAATGCACAAAACTGCATTAAAATAGGCCCAAATTTCATCATATATTAATATATATGGCATCAAAATCTTCCACAGAACTTACAAAAACCTCCACTAACAAATTCTTTAACATCATTAATTACTGTGGGAACCTCCTTCATTTATTCAAGGGCATTATACATCAGCGACTTTCAACACGTCCGCTGCACTAGCGATTATACATTCATATTGCCACTTCAAAAATTCTTATAATCATTAATTGTTTCAAAACTGTTGTCATTTAACCTTCGTGGATTTCATTCATGAATCGAAATGAAGTAAAAATTTGCCAATCACAAACAAATTTAATAGTGAATACGCTTATATACGCCTGTCTGGTCTATCACAATTTAAGATTAACATCTTCAAAGAATTGTAGTATAAAAATACTATCATCAAAATAAAGTGCCACTAAACTGCACAATAGTCGAATAGAATCCAATTAGACTGGGGAATGCAAACATCATTATATAAATCTCTAATTGAGAAAAAACTCCTAACAAAAGTTCATGACTTTAATGCATTCAATAATTCATAATTAAAGTTCATCTTTCACAAAATTGTCTATGATGCAATGGTCGTTCATACCTGACGATAAATGTCTGTGTTGCAATCAATTCAAATAACGACTAGTATTTCCAAGATCGTCGACAACGTAATGGATTTTAACGCTCTAAAATCATTTAAATGTTCTTCCTTCTTGATGATGACAGAAAATTGGTCAAAGTAATTAAACTGGGGTAGAATTACTTTAATAAAGTGACACGCTGTCTGAATTTAAATCTGCCATAAAAATCATTAACTTACAGTCAAATCGTGACTACAAAAATAAGCAAATTACTGAAAAATCTAAATATCAGTCTCAACTGATCCAAAATCGTTTAACTATGCCCATGACATAACAATGTCTTAATAAATCGTCGAAAAAGGCATAACTCATCAAGGTGTACTGATAATAGGAATCTCAAACAAGAACATAGGGCAAAATACATGAGGACAGAAAATATGGGAAAATGGTTGCTCAAATATCGCTACAAAACTCAAATACAACAATAAACGTTCACGACTACCTTATCTGCTGATTGAAGTTCCAGAGGAAAATTCCCCAAAGAAGACTGCTGATGGATCCATTTCACCAACTTGAAGATGAGCTCCATCCTCCAAACAGGAAACAGCACCCTCGGAGAATCGAACTGCTTCCTCCTCCGGAAATTGCACTGCTCCGTGTAGACGAAAGACATCCTTCCGGCAAAATTCTTCTTTGTGAGTCGGGACTACCCTGACCTCTCTTGAAAAATCCCTGAAGTTCCAGTAGAAAATCGCCATGAAGTTTTTGTAGTAATTTCCGAAGAAATATTCATATTCAGTGAGTATGAAATCGTTTCCATTGCTGTTTGATAGTATTCAGCGTTGAACCACGAAACATGGGTGTAGATGGTTATTCACCACATGTTCGCTTGTGTGGAATGGCGATTAGCGAAGTTCCATGCTGCTATCTTACTCCGTAGATACATGTCCCAATTGCATTAAAGTCCTTTAGCCTTCCATCTTCTCTTCGGTTATGGTAATAGAAGAACAAACTGCCATATTAAACTGCTCCATCATACTGTAGCGTTGTGTCACAAAAGCAATCTGAAGTCTCCCTATTTCACTAGCAGTGTCAGCCGTGGCGTAGAATCTGACGATACAAAGTGCTTCTCAGATGGCGAGAAAATCACTTTTGTCAGTCGTCTAAAATTGCCAATATCTTCCAAAATAACTCCTCGAAATTGTTCAACTTTTCTACACTCCTTAATGTAGCACTGCACAATAGAATTAGCTTATAGGCGACCGCTAACTGTTCATAGCTAATCTTGTAGACGCGTTATAATGTGCGTTTTAACTTCACCTAGATTTACTCACTGTAAACTTGCACTGCTTGTCTGCTCGAAACTCGTTCACTGCGGTGACTTCACCACGCGTTATAATGACGACTCTTTCTACTAATTTCACTCGACGTCTCACCGAAATGACTATATAAGATCAGAGACTGAAGATCTGACGATTTGAGCTTTGACGATTTGAGCTTTGACGATATGAGCTTCGATGATATGAGACTCCTCTCTTCTGCGCAAGGCCTTTTATAAACTTCATAAGGGGCGTATCCATCCCTTCCATAGCGTGTTACTGCGTCATCGCTAGAAGTTCCAACTTCGTCAATACATGACGGATTTTCAAAATTCAAAAACTGAAAATAAATTTCACCAAAATTCCAGATCAATGCCTCTACTGCAAATGGATTTCCACAATTCTGCATTCCAAAAGGTAGTAAAAATACCATAGTTTCAGCAATCTCCGTCTTTCTTCAAACTATCGTTCATTGGTTCGAGCCTCCCCTCCAATAGCATAATTTCTTCCTCAGCATAATTTCCACGTTTCCTGCGACTGCGTCGTAGATCTCGGATCTTTCTCGAATAAATGCTGACGTCACTGAGAATCTCAGCTCAAGTAGCCTGCTGGCATAACGTCTGCGTCATCCGTGCTTACGTCATGACTACCCACGTCATAACTATGACAGCCATAACTTTCTTTATAATTTCCAATATAGCCACCGTGGTCTCTATATAATTGAATTTACGGGGGCAGTACCATCCCAGCATTTGCCCGAAGACGAAGTGGGAAACCACGGAAAACAACTTCGAGGATGGCTGAGGTGGGAATCGAACCTCCTCTACTCATTTGGAACACCCGAGGCTGAGTAGACCCCGTTCCAGTCCTCATACCACTTTTCAAATTTTGTGGCAGAGCCGGGAATCGAACCCAGGACCTCCGGGGCGGCAGCTAACCATGAAAACATCCCACTTGAAATCTTTGAGAAGGTATTTCGCCACGTTGTCACAGTGCGGTCATTCATTGTCATGAATCAAAACCACGGTGGACGAGAACATGCATCTTAGTTTGCTTTGAATTGCTCTGCTTGCGGAAAATGTATCACACTCCACAACTCACACTTGGCAGGAGTTTCGTTGGCAGTGGCCTTCTTCAATTGCCTGTAGCTCGGTTATAACTGGTGCAATGGAGCCTACAATGACTTACGTGTTTACTTAAATGCATATCGACACCGGTGGCTACGGTCGCTAAAGCGCAGCGTTAGGTCATGGGGCCAAGCTCTCTGCTGACACGGTAGACGCGTGTGTTCGAGACCCACCATAGGCCGTCCTTGAAATGGTTTTCCGTGGTTCCCCATTTTCAACACCTGACGAATGCTGGGACGGTACCTTCTGACAGACCACGGCAACTTCTTTCCACATCCTTGCCCAGTTTTATTCATCTTCATCCATTCCAATTCTCATCACAACGAGCAGGTCGCCCACGGGCGTCGACTAGAAAGCAGGGACCCGGAACAGAACGTAACGCGGAACGGAACTCTTGTCTATGTGGAACAGAGAAATTCCGTTATCTCCAAGGTTATTTCCAAGTTGTAACGTTACCGCTGTCTGTTCCAAGTGTAACGTTACCGTCCTGGAACGGAACTGATTCTGAAACCTTACCCGGTATCTGGAACAGTGGAACGTTAGCCGAGCCTGTACCGGTACAGCGTATTGGAGACGGGTGGAACGTTACGTTGTCCCGTACCGAAATGAACAGAGGAATATCCGATACGTTACAGTTCGGAACGTTCTACTTATAATAACGGAACAAACAGACGGAACGGAACGTTACAAATTTAACGGGATTGTATTGTTACAAGGCTGCATTACGACGTCTCAAGGTCAAACAGAAGGCGTGCGATATAGCTGTTATTTTTACTGGAGCGTTAGTGGTAAAATCACATCCAAACACGGTGCATGCATTTACTCACTCAATCCCATTTTCCCGCTCACCTCACAGCACGCCAGCATTCTGTTTCAGCTAATGTAGAGATCCTGTACCCCAAAAGAAGCTGCGCGACTCCGTCCCCTCGTTGTGATCGGTTGATCAAAATATCCTTGGGATACCGTACACGATTTGTGAGGTAGGGCAATGGGCAAAGCACAGTGCTATCAAGCGGTTCCGTGGCACCTTTTCCGTATATAACTAAGTATATCTAAGTTGCGGGAACACCGTAGTGTTTGTTTGTACTTCAACGTTGATTATCACCGAGCCCACATATAAAATTTATACATTTCAAGCTGCCTGGAGTTGGAGAGGCTAGTACAGACGATTCTCTAGTTTAATCAAATTTTGGTTGGCTTACATATCATTGACAACCATTTCATGTCTCTGCTTTCAGAATAAGGCTATATTATGACTACCCACATCGTCACTCCAAGAGGACAGCGAAATTCTTATTATTAGACTATTGTTATTATTATTATCATTAGAGAGTTATGTTATATTATTTTCATAATTATTAGTCAATAATGATTATTATTAGTATACTATTATTATTATATTTTTTATTATTCTAGACAATTGAGTTTGTACAAAAATTCGCTATCCAGCAACAGAGAAACTACCTTATACTATCGGGGCGCAGTTAGCCTGTTATTAGGGACCGGATTCTTAGGTTCGTATCTATTTTTCCCATACTTCTAAATACTTTTACGAATCACACTGAAAAGAGCCATATTCATTAATTCCGTTCTACCTAAAAAACTAAATGACACGCGAGTACCCAAAAATAACTAATTGCAGTTTTGTACCATTTACTGTAGTATATTTCAAATTTTATCCATAATTCGTGAAATTAAATGTGAGGATAGTGTTTATTCCTAGATCCAGTTGATTGAAAGCAATCTTACCTACCGGAAAAATGAAATATTTTCAGCACTTTCCTGCTTATATATTATTGTTTGGTTATTTACCGAGAGGAAAGAGCGAATAAATTTCTTTTTATTCCCAAGAATCCAATATTGTAAAGAAACAAAAGTATTTGAACGAGATAGAGTGTGAAAATCATCTTTGACATCCTTGGCTTTATTGCAATCCCTAAAAGTGTAAAGTTATCGGTGATAATTTGATTACGCATCATTATGTAAAATATTTACTCTCTCGTTGCAATCAGATTGTCTACTAACAATTAGGTATTAATTTTAAGCCTTATGTAATGTATGTCAACTTTCGCTACCCTTTAAACATAAGAACCTATTGTAAAAACCCATTCTACCTAATAAAAACCTAAAAAGAACAATTTCATGTTTTTGAAAACCTAAAATGACAATTTTAAAAACCACCAAAATCCGGCCCCTATTTATTATATTCTGATGGTTGGGTGGTAGAGCAGTGGACTCTGTACTGAGATAAACGCTAGGAAAGAAGAAGAAGGTTGGGTGGTTTCATAAGTAAGAAAACAGAAACATGGAAACAGAAGAGTGGAATAAGGCAAACTTCAAACTGCGACACGTTTTCACGAGGACCTCGGCCCATGGGTTTGATCACAGATTCTGCGCAGAGAGAGGATACCACACCTGCACCATATGTGGACACAGTATCATATATTGTACTCACCTGCCAAGCGAGGACAAACTTACTAACTTTCTATACTCAGAATGAAAACTTGTAACATTCACCCTATTGTTAACATCTGAACGCATTGTGTTTAAGAAATATTGTTATAACTCAGCAAAAAAAAATGTATTAATTGTCCGCTTTAAAACGATTTTACCACATTTTCCAAAATGAGGGAATGGAATGAAACCTGACAAATTTATTCGCGGAAACGCACCCATACAATTTGGCAAATTTTTAAGATCTTCTACCCTTATGAAATTATGTCATATTTGACCCCCTCTAAACGTAGGAAAAATGAAAGGTTGTGGTAAATGCGATAGTACTGCGGAGTTTCGGCTAAGGAGTGTTGGAACTTCACGGACTTGCTATTGTATATAGTTACACCTCCGAAAGGAGGCACCCGTGTTCACCTTAGGACCTCCGTGTAGTTCTAACCGAATTTCCTGACGCGTGACTTGCCACGGAGGCACCTCGCTAGTTGTCCGGATCATACAGGGCCAACAGCCACTCCTATTTCAGTACACGAGCAATTGAGTCTTATACCAACCGGCCGAGTGGTTCGAAGCTGGTTGGCGTACCTCTGGTCGTATTGGGTACTGACGAGCGCTCGATAGTTCGGATATTGCAGCATTTGACGCACATTGGTAGTATATGCTAAAAGTTGGCGTCGATAATTTAGAGGTGGAACACCCGATTCGGCGAGTAGGCTGGGTATCGGGCTGGTCCGGAAGGCACCAGTAGCCAGCCTAACGCCACTATGGTGGATACTGTCCAGCATTTTCAAGGTTGCCTGCCATTCTGAACCGTAAGCTGCAGAACCATAGTCTAGCCGGGACACGACGAGGGCTTGGTAGAACCGTAGCAGCACCGCTCCGTCAGCCCTCCACGTAGTGCTACTAAGAAACTTGAGCATGTTCAGGTTCCTGAGACACGTCGTTCTTAGTTGCCGTATATGGTGCTACCACGTTAATGTGCTGTCAAAATGGAGCCCCAGGAAGCGATAAGTGTCAACCCACGGCAACGCAGCATACCTGAGATGTAGTTCAAGGTGTAAGTGTAGCCTTCGGAGCCGACAAAAATGGACGACGGAGGATTTCGCTGATGAAAACCGGTCGTGAGCCCACCTGTCGACCCGGTTAATAGCTATCTGCAATTACCGTTCCACGATTGACAAACATCCAGAGCTGTAAAGCAGAGCTAAATCGGCTTCATACAGCGATGGAACTGTCTTGGGCCCGGTGGCGGTAACAATGCCGTTTATGGGAACCTCGAACAAGGTGACAGAACAGAACCCTGAGGAACTCCGTTTTCTTGGGTATAATATTGCGATATGTTCTACTGACCCTTACACGGAAGAGTCGGACGGACATGAAATTCGCAATGAAAGTCGGTAGATTACCACGGAGTCCCCACTCATGAAGGGTGGAAAGGATCTCGTAGCGCCATATGGTGTCGTAGGCAATTCGGAGAAATGCCTCCTGTATGGCGCTCACAAGTCGCACCAGATGGGCGGTGGTGGATATATGGGAGCGAAATCTAGACTGGTACCCTGACAGTAAGCCTCTCTCTTCCAGGAACCACACCAGTCGACGGTTCACCATCTTCTCTCGCAGCTTACATAGGGCATTTGGCAGGCAAATGGGCCTATAGCTGCTGACAAGTTTGGGATCCTTTCCAGCCTTGGGAACCGGTATCACGATCCACTCTCGCCATTGAGATGGAAACTGCCCATCAATCCATATACGATTGAAGAGGACCAACAATTGCTTTATACTGGATTCGCACAGATGTTTTAACATTTGATTCTGTATGTTATCCGGTCCGGGAGCCGTATCCCTACACAGTGAAAGCGCACTGCGCAGTTCCCAATCAGAGAATGGTACTTTGTAGGACTCCAAAGCAGCAGTGGCAAAGGACAAGGGGTGAGCCTCCGCCTCCCGCTTCAGAGTCAGAAACGTAGGATCGTAACTCCCAGAACAGGATACATCATTGAATTGGGATCCAATACTGTTGGCAATGACGAGTTGGTCCGTGATGGTGTCTCCGATGATGGAGACCCCGTGTGCCATCAATGATATCGGGAGTCTGGAGATCCGACGAAGCTTAGTCCACACTTGAGATGAAGGAGTATGTGTCGTCATAAACGACAAATACTTTTCCCACGTGGTTTTATTACTCTCCCGAATCAGATATCGGGCTCTAGCACGCATCCTTTTGAAGGTGATAAGGTTGGCCATAGTGTTTTGCCTCGGATAGCAATTGAAAGCACGTCGACGATCTTTAAAGTCTGCTGCAATCTCGGCTGTCCACCAAGGGACAAGTTTCCGATGGAAGTTGCCAGATGAGGAAGGTATTGCTTCCTCAGCAGCAGCCAAAATAACATGCGTTATGTGAATGGTATGATCATAGACACTCTCAAAGGTATCTTCGGCAAAATCCGCACATGCTGTGAAAGTTGGCCAATCAGCCCGACGGAGAAGCCATCGACTTGGTATTTCGATGGCTCTCTGGTTCGGAAGAGTAACGATAATTGGGAAATGGTCACTAATACAAAGGCCGCTGTGTACACCCCACTGTAGCAGGGGAACCAGCGCACGACAGCACAAGGTTATATCGATACTTGAATAAGTGCCGTGTGCAATAGAGAAGTGCGTAGGTTCGCCTGAGTTCAACAAATACAGCTCCAGCCGCCTGATCACTCTCTCAAAATCTCTCCCTCCATTACTAGTGGTAGCGGAGCCCTAGATGGTGTTGTGGGCATTAACATCTCCCAGAAGGAGAACAGGAGGGGGGAGCTGAGAGACTAGATCCACTAGCTGGTTTCAATCCAGTTGAGAATCAGGTGGAATGTACACGTTACATACTGTTGCCATTACTGGCAACGTAGTCCGAACTGCAACTGCTTCTAGCTGAGTACGCAACGGCACCTCTTCACTAAAGAGGCTAGAGTGGATGAGAATGCAGACGCCACCGACGGCCACAGCTCCATCCACCGGGTCTTCAGAGAAGAGTTTGAAGTAACGCATTATTGTCTCATGTCCAGGACGAAACCTGGATTCCTGAAGACAGACAATGGTTGCCGGAAACGAAGATATTAATTGACGTAACTCATTGAGATGACCAGAATAGCTATTACAGTTCCATTGCAAGTAGAATTGGGTCTTCTACTTACGCTTGACCGTTTGCCACCATTCCCCATCTCTAGTTGGATATGAAGGGGCAGGAGAGCACACCTCAATCTCCACATCTCCGTCCGAAGACGAAGAAAATGGAGCGGGCAGTCCCCTGGATGGCGCGCGGTCCTCGTCGGA
This sequence comes from Meconema thalassinum, assembly GCA_946902985.2. Taxonomy (NCBI): domain Eukaryota; kingdom Metazoa; phylum Arthropoda; class Insecta; order Orthoptera; family Tettigoniidae; genus Meconema; species Meconema thalassinum. The sequence goes on along the minus strand of OX336390.1, from coordinate 146,137,491 downwards.
CTTCACGAGTCTCGCTCTTGGGGAAGAGCGAGAGCGGTGTCGAGGGACTTTCTCCCGGTCCGGAGACTGGGTGTCTGTCCCTGACACGTCCCGAAGAGATTTCTTTCTTGATCGGCGCTGACGTCTATTTGGGGAAGTAGATGGTCGCTTCCCCACAGACGCCAGTTCCTTACAAAACATGGCCGCTCCTGCTGACACCGCTCCACTGGTGGTGGTGGGAGTGGAATGGCCAGCAGATACCTGAGCAGCCCTGTCTCTAGGAGAGGAAGAGAAACGGCGCTGAACCGTTCCTCTCTCCTCCGCCGATGTATTTTCCTATTGGTAGGGGAGTTCCTCCATACGGACGAGTTTGGCTTCAGCCGGCTTCGCTCCCTTGATGGTCGTGGGAGCGGGAAGGCCAGCAGAGACAGTAGCCACTCCGTCAGGAGGAGGGCGAGAGAGAGGGCGACGAACCTTCTCTCTCAACTCGACTACTACTTTTGTCCTATCGGGTGGACTGGAAGAAGGGCCAGCCCTGGTCGGCAAACTCTTCTTTCCACTGTTAACTGGGGAATAGTCTTGCGCATAATAGTTCGCGGCTGGGAGCGATCAGTTTAGTTCGCAATTCCTTAGCGAACTAGTTCGCTCTTTTAGTTCGTTAGTTCCCATCTCGAAGACAGATCGTTCGCTCGCCTTGCTACTGCCACTGCACGCGCTCCTTGTTTGTTATAGCAGTCTGTCACCACTCATTACTCGTCACCAGTGATTGCTCATTCACATTGCTCTCGTTTCAAGCAATACTGTAGGCTACTGTAACAGTTACTATGGCCGCTGCACGTGCAGTTCGTGTATTAGATATTGACATGTTGCGTGTGTAGTAATGTGTTTTACATTTTGATATTCGAAGATAAAAGTCCAAAACTATGAGTATTGAAACATTAGTGAAATTCCTTATTCCTTCCTTATTTCCTTTTAATCCTTGTAGGAACATAGGGTAGCTACAAACTTCTTCCATCTCATTCTATTGTAGGCCATCCTTTTAATTAGGGTCCATGTCTTTCCTTCTGAGACAATTTCTCTGTCTATTGTTTATAAAGCCAAAAGTCGTCATTTTTTAATCATAAGTGAAATACCGGTACCGTACCTAAAAGAATAACAGTAGCCTATGGACGATGTGTTCGTAGAAGCATACACTTATTATTCTCTTTATTTTCTTTCTCGCGTGGGGCCGATAACCTCGATATTAGGCCCCTTAAAACAACAATTATCATCATCATTTTTTGCTTATATCTGCGCGTCAACATCCGATTCCATTTCCTACTTGTCAATAGGTGATGATAAGACGTAGCCCTCCCCGCAATTTTCGTTTCATTTCTTACTTGCTTCGTGATATTCATTATTTGGCTGCTCTGAAACCGTTGAGTACATTATCTTTATGGCATGAATGGGAGGAATAGGTTTTTTAGTTCAGAGTGTTTGTCCATAGAAGTTCGCTTTTCTTTGTGAATCATCGTAATAATGTTCTATTTCTTAAAAAGAGGTAAAAGCAGTTGTATCACCCTGTATCGAGAAAAATAAATATCAACCAGTTCATTTTGAGGTTTGAAGCCATTTTTCAGTGTTGCCTAAGTGAACAAAAGTTTGGTGCTTTTCAGTCGGTCAACACGAATGTACCCAAACAGAGCTGGGTTATGCCTCAATCCTGAAATACATACATAAAATACATGTATTTATTGATCTCATGTAATTTATTTCAGGATTGGGGCATAACCCAGCTATGTTTGGGTACATTCGGTTTGACCGACAGATAAGCACCAAACTTTTATCAACCAGTTCATTAAAATGGTAATGTTAATCCAGTTCGCCGATTTTCTAAACAATTGGGACATATTTTCAAATAATCCAAAATGACTAAGTTAAATAAAACTGTCGAATTATCCCCATATCTAGATCAGTTAACTATCAGTAACTTCAATTTATGAACCGCCACTGGCCCACTGTATTACATTACAAATATAAGGTAGTTATTACCTATTAGCGTGTTAGCACTACTAGTGTGTTATACTGTTATTATTATAAACCAATATTGACAATCGCCGCGCCAAAACTTGACAATCTTGCCACTAACAATCAACTGAACTGACTGAACGAAACAAAGCGCGTGTGATTGTGCAATGAGTGATGACGTGACGAGCTGACGAGCTACGGCGGACCCGCGCTCTCGCGCTGTTATTACAAGTCGGTCAGCGTAAAAAGATCGAACGAAATAACAAGCGAGGGATCTGGGAACTAGTTCGGTAGTTCGTCTGTGGGACCCGCTCTTCCGAACTAGTTCGTTCGCGAACTACACAAGACTACTGGGGAAGACGTGTTAGCCGACCGGTTCGGAGAAGAAGAGGACTTCTCCGATTTCGCCGGTTTAGATGGCATAACTGTCGCCTTCTCTTCCTTGCCCGAAGAAGGTTGTGGGACATCCTTCGGGCAGACAATTTTCGCTGATACAGCGAGGGGTGATTTCAAATCTGCTGAATTACCAGACGTCGAGGGTACTACACTGGGAACTGTTACAGCAGGGGTGAATGAGAGCGTCGCTGCGGCCACAAACGTCATCCGAAATTCGGGGGCATTCATATCACGATACCTCTTGCGAGCATGGTGATATGAAAGCCGATGCAATGTTCTGATTTCCTGGATTTTGGCTTCTTTACAGAACTCAGAGCACTGCTTCGAACGTGGAGAGTGATTTCCTTGGCAGTTAGGACATATCGGGGGAGGTGTACACCTCTCATCCTCATGTGTCCCCTTGTCACACTCTCTACACACGGCCTTGGCAGTGCACCTGGCAGAAACATGCCCGAATTTTCTGGCATTGATAACAGCACATAGGTGGAGGGATGTACGGTCGAACATCGCAGTGGTTCGATGTGACCTTTATCTGCTTAGGTAAAACATCACCCTCAAAATGGAGTATAAAAGCGCCGGTATCGACGCTGTACTCTCCAATCTTTCGGGTGATGCGCCCAATCTTGGTGACGCCTATCTTCCCCAGATTCCGCAACAATTCCGCATCGCTATTCAAAATGAGGTTACGATGGAAAATAACTCCACGGACCTCATTCAGCGTTTCGTTTTTTGAGACCTCAACGGGAATTTCGCTGAAATGCGTGCATTCCAGCAACGTTTCGGTTTGCTGTCGGCTAATTGTATGCAGTAGGAGCTGTCCGTTCCGGAGCTTGGAAATCCCGTTTAGATCTCCAAATTTCCCCTCGAATTCCTCGGAAAAGATTATTGATTTCACCACTTTGAAATAATCCCCGTTTGTCCTGGTAGCTACCAGGTAGCGAGGTGACTTGTCAACAGGGAAACGTGCATTGAAAGTTTTATCCCTGATCCGACACTCAAGAGACGGCTATTTAAGGGGGCCTCCCTCTGATGATTTATTGGGCCGCTTTCGCGTCATCCCGAAATCATCCTCCCCGAATACTACCTACTCCGAACGAGGGTCATCACTGTGGGCGCCACCCAGCCAAGGCAATACCTACCTGGAAAGCAGGTATTGCCCGGGATCCCAGTGCCTTCAAAAGGCACTTCCCCCTCTGCAGTGATATGTTTAGCGCAATTATTCAGCCGTGCAGGGACCTCCGTTGTGAGGTAGATACCACTGCAAGTGTACATGGCACACCCACCTGACGGGATGGGGAATACCGTCCAGGCTTTCTGGCCAGATGGCCAAGTTGGTGGCCCTTCCCCAGGCAGCATGACGTTTATTTCTAACGGTCAAACCAAAAATGGGACCGGAAGTCGAAAAAGGCCTTTTACGACAGGCAGGGGATACCGTAGATGAATTTTCTCTTCCCATCCACAGAGAGTCTTCAAAATCAAAGTCAGTCATGTCAGTCTGTCTCGTCGGCCCTATTAGTGGCCTCCTATGACAAGCAGAGCATACCGTGTGTGTATTCTAACCCGCAACCCACTCGGGGGTGTACCTAAAAGGAAGTCTGTCGCACCCAATGGGGATTATCCACACTCCAGTAATGCATATTATGGCGATAAACGGTTCCATTGTCGTGCTTCGTCCGTAAATAAGATGGTCGCTAGAAAAGCCGGATCAGTTTCCACAGAACGCCACCCGGGCATCGAAATCATGACCATGTATCTCCAGGTGTAAGTGCAGATGGTACGGGTGAATCCAGTGGGTATGCATTATCCGCATAACAGACACTCGGCTGATGTGCGTCTCCAGTGCAATGGCCCGTGTGGTAGTATGAGGGTTACGCCGGATATCGTCAAACACAACCTCTTCATTGTGAGCAGACGTCACGCGATGATCTCAAACAGGCCGTGTTTTTTCCAGGGATCCAGTATCTCCCAGGCGTCTTTCCACACTCCGAAATACCATGCCTGTCGGTCGTTGTCTATCCGGATAGCGTTCTTGGTACAGGCGATGCGCGTGGTATGCATTCTGTCGAGCTCCTCCATAAATATAACATACTAGCAGGTACCCGCGGCTTCGCCCGCGATCAAGACAATGGGGACGATGCAGTATTGCTGATAATTAGTCTATTCTATTACAGCAATCTCGGTTACAGTTGGGTCCATTTTAATTCTGAATATTCTGATACATACAGGATATTGATATGAGCAGCAAAGTGGGAATTTTATAGAGTTGTAAAAGTCTGCAGGTTTCGATGTTACATTATGCTAACACATTTTACAATTAAGTCTTCTGCCGGATGCTCGCGAGCACGCCACTTACAGTTGCCCATGGGAAAAAATGGTTTTGTCTAAATGTACACGTGCTACTGTTAAGTGTATGTCATTGCGCTTTGATTAAAGAAATTGCGAATATTGTTTGAAGAGGGAACTGCACTCTTGCACACTGGAATGGCAAATCTATCGGAATATGGGAATTAAAAGTATTCTTCCTTAAGCTATTCTGGATGTAATTTTGCCATACTTATTGATGATTTGAACGTCAACGTATCGCTATTAATAGACCTATAGTTAAATATCTCTCACCTTGGCCGCTGATGTACAGTACATTATGCATTCTCTTCCAGTGTTACATCCCAGGGATTGAAATTCTCCAAAAACACTTTTGCCTCACATGCCTCTCTAAGTAATTAAAATTCCCGATTGTTGTTGTTTGAGTCTTCAGTTTTTAACAGGTTTGATGCAGCCCTCCATGGCTCCCTCTCCTGAGCTAATCGTTTCATCTCTACATAGCTCCCACACCCTACATCCGAGGCAATAAGTTTAACCCTGGTTTATCCCTACAGTTCTTGTCCTCGACCCTCCCATCCATAACTAAGCTTGCTATTCCTGGGTGTCTTAATATGTGTCCTACCCTCCTATCCCTTCTATTCATTAGCAGTCGCCAGAAACATCTCTCCTCTCCCACTCGTCTTAATACCTCTTCATTTGTTACCCTATCTACCCATCTGATCATCATTCTCCTGTATCACCACATTTCAAACGCTTCAATTCTCCTCTTTGCTGCTGCACCATTAGTCCATTAGTCCAACTCAGCAACTTTTCTAGGCTTAAGACGTGCCTTGTGCGGGGATTCAATGGCCGTGAAAGACAAAATACCAACTTTATTGAAATAAGTTTGCCCAATTTCTCATTAAGAATAATTAAGAAAAACTAATAATTTAATGTGACAGGCGGTAGAATACGACACATCCGTCTGTGATTATGGGTTGCTGATCATGGTAAAAAAAGAAAAAGAGCAGATCAATATTGGCAAACAGAAATATACAGTTAACAAAAAACAAATTTATGAAGAAAATTAAAGCATGCCGTGCAAAATAGAAAGCATCTTGACAATGTAAATTACCGCAAAGATACGAAAGCTCGCTTACAATAACCTGCTCAAAGAGTATAAAATTAGACTCAAAATCACGCTCGTATCCGACCCCAAAAATCACCTCTATAAATAAAATATATCTTATTTTACGCGTATCAATGCGAGGAGCAATGTTCGTGAACCGAACGCGCGTTTTAAGGCCCTAAAACGAACGGTTTTCGAGATATTGCCAGAAAACTATCCCCGGTCTGCGAAATTTCAGCGGTTGCCATAGTAACCTTGATCTGTTTCTTCGAGGGAACACAGATATTTGGTAATATCTCCGAAATCGTTCATTTTAGGAACTTAAAAAGTGTGTTTCGGGGTCCCTACAGGACCTCCGAGTATTGTTTCTCGTATCTGGCGGCTTAAAATGAGCTAAATCCTATCTTTGTACCGACTATCCTTGTTCAGAGCCAAAGGGCCGAAAAAGGTCACTTACAAATTGAATTTTCTAAAACCGTTTCTTAGTGAGCCTCTACATACTCGGATCAACCAACATGCAAAATTTCAGCTTTCTAGGTCTAGTAATTTGAGCCCTGCGTTGATGAGTCAATTATGGATTATATATAAGAGATGAGACTTTCCAAGTCCCGCGTTCTAAGGCCCTAAAACGAACGGTTTTCGAGATATTGCCAGAAAACTATCCCCGGTCTGCGAAATTTCAGCGGTTGCCATAGTGACCTTGATCTGTTTCTTCGAAGGAACACAGTTATTTGGGAATATCTCCAAAACCGTTCATTTTAGGAACTTAAAGAGTGTGTTTCGGGGTCCCTACAGGACCTCCGAGTATTGATTCTCGTATCTGGCGGCTTAAAATGAGCGAAATCGTATCTTTGTACCGACTGTCCTTGCTCAGTGCCAAAGGGCCGAAAAAGGATACTTACAAATTGAATTTTAAAAATCCGTTTCTTAGTGAGCCTCTACATACTCGGATCTACCAACATGCAAAATTTCAGCTTTCTAGGTCTAGTGGTTTGAGGCCTGCGTTGATGAGTCAATTTTGGATGCTCAGTGCCACAGGGCCGAAGAAAGTCACTTACAAATAGAATTTTCAAAAACCGTTTCTTAGTGAGCCTCTACATACTCGGATCAACCAACATGCAAAATTTGAGCTTTCTAGGTCTAGTGGTTTGAGCCCTGCGTTGATGAGCCAATTTTGGATTATATACAAGAGATTCATATACTCATCGCTGGAATACATCTCGAGGCAGTGAATACGCTTCGTGTTGTGAATTTCTTCGAAGGAGCGAGTTCGCGCTGCTACATACTGACTTGCCATCGCATGTTGTTATCGTTCCAATGGGGCACACTTTGCCCTAACTGTGGTCTACGAAGCTTGGAACATGTACGACGTAGCTAACTGGTTGCCTGTGCCCTAGCCAGAGACATCACCTCCTCATCCTCGTCCAATCCGGCACCATAGCTTATGCAACGATACACACGGTCTTCTTTTCTTTTTATTTGATCGCTTTCCCTCCAAGCTCGGCTTTACCTTCGGACTTTGCGAGGGATCAGTCCTCTCCCGTCGAATTCCAGGACAGTGTCTCGGAGCTGAACACACCTTGGCAGCAGATACAACTGGGAATGGTGACAAGCCAATCGCCTAGGTCTAATGAAGGAAAGGGCAGTGAAGGGAGTGGGAAGAAAGATGCCGTGGTCCTGTCGAAAGGAACCATCCCAGCAATCGCCTGGAGGAGAAGTGGAAAACCACGGAAAACCACTTCTAGGATGGCTGAGGCAGAAAGCGAACCTGCCTCTACTAAGTTTGTGTGCCCCACGAGGCTGGGTGAACCCCGTCCCAGGCCTCACACCAGGAATAAAATTTCGTGGCAGAGCCGAGATTTGAACCCGGGCCTCAGCAGTGACATGGTCTTTTACAGAGCCAAATAAACAAATGGTGTCGCCTCCGTGGTGTAGTGGTCAGCGTGCATAGATGCCACCCTGGAGGTCTGATGTTCGATACCCGGCTCTAACAAGAAATTTGACAAGTGGTATGAGGGCTGAAACGGAGTCTACTCAGCCTCGGGGAGAAGAGTAGAGTGGGTTCGATTCCCACCTCTGCCATCTTCGAAGTGGTTTTCCGTGGTTTCCCACTTCGTCTTCGGGCAAATGCTGGAATGGTACAGTACCTAACCAAAGGCCACGACCGCCTCCTTCCCTCTTCCTTGCCTATCCCTCTCACTCTTCCCATCCCTTCATCAGGCCTCTGTTCACTTCGCAGGTGAAGCCACCTAGGCGAAGTCCTAGTCCCACTCCCCAGTTGTATCCCCCGCTTCAGAGCCTCAAGCAGCAGGACACTGTCCTTCGCTTAGTCCGTGGGAAAAGCCAACCCAGGAGGGTAAAACGATAACGGAAGAAAAACGAAATAACAAATCAGTCTGTGAAAACTATTAAGTGTACAACCTTGCCACTTGCCAGGCAACTCCAATCGCGCGCTTGTCTTGTGAGCTACTGCGACATTTGACCTTCAGCGCGCTACTCCCGGTCTATACAATACCTGCTCTCGGTGTGTGCGTGCACCTCTTGTTTTCAAGTGTGTGTTCTGCGTATCTCTGCTCGTTTAACGGGTTCATTCGAGGTACCCATACTGAATTAATAGTGGCGCTCACGATTCCTGCTGTCTTCTAGCCCGTAAACACACATCTCGTTATATTACCCCGGTTTAGAGAGAGGGACCTATGTCTTTCAGAATTGTAGTACATGTGACAGAATGCATAAAACTGGATCGCAAGGGGCTAGTGGACCATTCGGTATGTAGGCCATAGAGTTACGTAGACTACTATTACATGAAGATACCGGTTGAGTTAGCCGTGCTCGTTACGGCGTGACTGCAGGCAGTCGCTCACATCCGGTAGGCGAGGAGGCTCGAATCCCTCCACCGGCAACCTTGAAGATGGTTTTCTGTAGTTTCCTGTCTTCCTTCCAGGCAAATGCCGGGGTTAGTCTCCATCTATAGGCCACAGCCGCTACCTTCCGATTCCTCGTCCTTACATTCACACTTTCCTCGCCAGACAACCACCACACGGGACGGTACTTGTAGCTCATCCCATGGGTGTCCGCATAGAAGTAGCTGCAAACTTGAGCGAGCCGAACATGTACTCGAACACTCCTGGCACTAAAAGCCATACGCTTAAAAATATAATATAAAAACATGAAGATTATTGCGTAAATGTATTATTCAAACTTCAATCGCATAATTTGGACACAAGAAATAACAAGTATTTCCGTGAAGAAATGTATAGCCCATTTTCATTTATCCTGCTTACGTTAATTGCCTCTATCAACACACAAAATTTCAGTTTGATTGCTGTAATAGATTCGTAGATATTGAGAACCATCTAAATATATCGGATAGTCGACATGTTGGATTGTTATATTTTATGTAGGCCTTAGAGTTATGCACTATTACATGAAGATTATTGTGTAAGTGTATTATTCAAACTTCAATTGCATGATTAGGGCACAAGAAATAGTAAAAACGAGATTTTAAAATTTTGCACAGCCTCCATCTTCTGGTTCTGAAAAAAATTGAAATAAATTAGATGCCAGTGGATTAAAATTTGTATAAGCATATACCATACCAAGTTTCACTGTGCTCGTCCTTTCAAATATTAGCATTTCGCGTCGCCGGCAGGTTGGATTTGTGATCATCAGGTTATGAAAGTTCCATAGGTGAATTTATGTTTATAGCCTCTATCAACATATAAAATATCAGTTTGACTGCTGTCAGATTATCAGATTTTGTGATCCGTCTAAATATTTTGGATGCTCGCCATATTGGATTGTAACATATGTAGGCCATAGAGTTATGTACTATTAGATGACTATTATTGCGTAGGTTCATTATTCAAACGTTGACTTCGATCGCATGATTGCGACACAAAAAATGAAAACATAATTTTAAAATTTTGCACAGCTGCCATCTTGAAGTTATGTAAACAATTTGACAAAAATATATATCAGTGCATTGCAAAGTGCATAAACAATTGCTGTACCAAGTTTCACTGCGTTCGGATTTCTAACTCGCCAGAAAAGTCTATTGAAATGTTTCAATTCGCATAGCCGCCAAGTTCGTTTTGAAGTTAACAGGTTTCTGAAACCCTTGAATGATTTTGTAGTAGTGCCTTTTATCGCCGTACAAAATTTCAGGTGGATATGAGTAATAGATTCGGAGATATAGAATGCCAGTGAAATATTTCGCACAGCCACCACGTTGGATTGTTGAAACGTAATGAAATTTGTAGGGCACGGTCGGGGCCGGCCAGAATAGTACTATGACTTTACCGAATTTAATTGAAATCTATCCAGCCACTTAGATTTTATTAGTGGGGGTTGGGAGCACACACACGGACACACACACACGTACAAACACACACACGGACAAAAGGTGATCTCATAAGACAATTTTTTCATAAATAAAAATAGGCTAAAAACGAGATTTTAATTTTGACACTGGCGCCATCTCGTGGTTAAAAAAATTAAGTTTGATTGCTGTCACAGATTAGTTGACATTGAGAATCGTCTAAATATTTCGGATGGTCACCATATTGGATTTTTATATACTTTGTAGGCCATAGAGCTATGTACTATTAGATGATTATTCCGTAGGTTCATTGTTCAAACGTTGGTTTCGATCGCATGATTAGGACACAAGAAATTAAACCTTTATTTTAAAATTTCGCACAGCCGCCATCTTGAAGTTATGTAAACAATTGAGCTGAATAGGATGTCAGTGCATTACAAGGTGTATACTATTTGCTGTACCATGTGTGACCGCGTTCGGGAGGTTTAAATTCGAGAAAAGTCTATTTAAATACAACAACTTCGCTTGGCCGCCATGTTCGTTTTGTAAAGAGGTTTTTGACAATTAACACCGGTTATCAGACAGATTCTACACATACCCAAAGTACACGGGGCTACATGACCGCGTTGTCGCAGCCCCTAAACTAAGGAACCAACCAACCAACCAACCAACCAACCAACCAACCAGAGTCCCATCGTTACACTTCTATTAGTGCTTTTTTCCACCATACAAAACGTCAGGGTGATATCTGTAATAGTTTCGGAGATATGGAATGCCGATGAAATATTTCGCACAGTTGCCATGTTGGATTGGTGAGATGTAATAAAATTTGAAGGGCACAGTTGGGTCGGACAAAATAGTACTATGACCTTACCGAGTTTCGTTGAGATAGCTCTAGCAGTTTAGATTTTATTAGGGAGGGGAGCGAGGCGACGGACACATGCAAACACAAACATACGTACACACACACGGACTATATGTGATGTCATAGGCCTATCTTTCATAAATGTAAATAATAAAGGAAGCTTTTCAGTCGGTCAAGACGACTGAATAGCTTTCATTATTTGAATTAAGCATCACTGAAAAATGGCTTCTATCACTACTAAATGAAAATAGGCTAACAAGTAAACGAAAAGCAAGAACGGGAGGTTTAATTTAGAAAAGAAATACTATTATTGGTCACAAATGAGCTAAAGTTCCGCTAACACGTACCTTGAAGCTCGGTACAGTAGGAGGCGAGTTCCGACTGTACCGTTCCATACGTAACGTTCCGCTAACACGTACCTTGATGTTCGGTACAGTTGGGAGTCGAGTTCCGACTGTACCGTTCCATACGTAACGTTCCGCTAACACGTACCTTGATGCTCGGTACAGTTAGGAGGCGAGTTCCGACTGTAACGTTCCAGGGCTGTAACGTACCCCATGCTCGTACCGAGTTCCCAGTTACAGTTCCGGAACGATACCGCAAGCCAGCTTGGGGCCGCGTTATGGCATACGTTACGTAACGTGATACACAGCGGTACGTAACGCATTTTCGTTCTGTTCCGGGTCCCTGATGATTAGTTTAGTCGTTTGTACAAAATTTCGTGTTTCAATTGATAGGGAGGAGCAGACATATACACACACAGACACAGAATGTTTCTTGGAAAAAGTCCCTTAATACTAGCCACGTTCTTCCACTGGCAGTGATCTGTGCGAAAATCAGGAATTATTAGTCTACTTTTCACATTTTGCAAAAATGAGGAAAAAGTAGACTTTTGAGATCGACCCGGGAAAATGTGTGTGTGTCTGTCTATCTGTCTGGCTGGCTGGTTGTGTGTGTGTCCCCCCCCCCCCCCCTATCAACTCACAAACGGCTGCAGCAATTGAAAACAATTTTTAGTATGAGTAAAGATGTATACCAGAATATCTCAAGCCCATATTTGAAAATGATGTCAGTGCTACCAACTGCTGAAAAAACGGACAAGAAATTTGAGCTCCATGTTGGATATCTTGCAAGGTATGCTTGGGAGCTATTCCAAAATTGGCACACATGTAGATGATGATATTTCTGTTTAATTTCCATGAGGCCATACATGACAGTGTTGCCAAAATAATTTTAAGCTTTCTGATAAGTCAAGTTTTTTAATGCATATAACTTCTGCACTATCAATTGGATTTCAACCAAATTTCGTATGTAAAATGTGGACATAAACAGATATTACTGAGCGTATTCTTAAGAACCAACAGGCCTGCCAACTGTTAATAATTGCTCTCTCTATTTTTTTATACAAATAACAATATATCAGAAAGTATGCAAGCCGACAGCTTTAAACTATGAACACGTATAGTACCTTACATTTTAGATTAATTTGGAGAAACTTATATAGTCAGTTCTACCAACATGATTCTAAGCCTGCTGATAGCACCAATTTTTAAATACAAGTAACTCCTCTACTATCAGTTGGATTTCAACCAAATTTCGTATGTGCTATGTGTACCATAACGGATATGAATATGCTTATTCTTAAGAGCAATCAGGGCTGCCTACCGTTAATAAATGCTGTCTATATGTTTTTCCCCAATATCAATATATCAGAAAATATGCAAGCCAACAGCTCCATACTTTGCACACGTATAGCACCTGGCATTCTAGATAAATTTGGAGTAATCAATGTAAGTCAGTGCTGCCAACATGATTCTATGCCTACAGATAGGTCCAATTTTAAAAAACATGTAACTTCTATACTAACAAATGGATTTCATCCATAATTGGTACAACAAAATATCATAATATTTCAGATCATTTCTAACCAGCACACGCATGACATTGTTGCCAAACATGCTTTAACGAGTGCTGATAAATCCAGAGTATAACTGCTTGTAAAATTCATTGGACTGCAACCAAATTGTGTATTCTGTACCATAAGAGATGGAGCTAAGACGTATATATTATGTCGCCAGGGCTGCCAACTGTAGTGCTCTATTAGGCTTGATCACTTTTGTGATACTTTCAATGTTTAGCTTGGCCCATTTGTCGGTCAAATTTTATTTATTGTTACCGAGATCCCCGAATGGTAATTATTACTTTACAAATGTTAATTGCTTAAACCATATGCATAATCTTGTTATCAATCACTTATTCATAGATATTATAGTTCTCACCTCGAGTGTTCCAGTCGCTCGCTACCTCAAGCGTCCTCACTCCCGACATACAGGGCTTCTACTGGTTGATCCACTGTCCGCTGAGTAGTGTCGACTGACGTCACCCTGTCTTTCGTTCGACCAATGGCAGGTCTTTGTCTGGTCGGGCGATCTCCAGCTTCGAGAGAGTTCCATGGTCCCTATTTAAGACGCCACTTGCTGGCGTTCTTCACCACTTCTGATCAATCATCACTTCTGATCACTTCAACCTGCTGGTCACCGCTACTGCATCTCATGACACCATCGCTAGTCTCTACGCTATCTAGCAGTTACGTCACGAGATCTGCACCATGACGTATTGCTCAAGATGGCAAGAATAATTGCCAGCTGTTGTACTTTTCACCTTCACCTTAGAGAGGATACTTGGATTCGTCTTTCGAAATACTGCTGGATCATCACTTGGAAGCTATAAATGTCATTCCTTCGCAAGAAAAGAAGAGAGAGTTGACATTTTATCATTGGTGCACATATCTCTAGGCCATGCACGCCTCCTTCCGAGAAAACCGTGAGGACTTTTAAATCAACGTTTGCTAGCTGGAACTTTTATGGAGCTGGCTCTTCAAAGATAAGTTTAATTTTATGAAGAGTTTATATCATACCAGTTATTTTACACTCTTAATTATTTTTTATGGTTCTCTCTCTTTTTATAAAGTGCATTTTTATATGTTAAGCTCAACTTCTCTCCAATCAAGCAAGCTTGTTTCATGGACCTTTCTTTAATCTGGGTTTCTGTCATCAGGCCCTCACACTTTGCTACATTTATAATTGTTCATTTCTGTGATAAGCACTTAAGTGCAATTTGTTTATTCATTATAAATTTATTATTAGGAATAAAAATTGTTAATGTATTGCTACCTACATAGGTTTTCTAGTCACGTATTTCATGCCCACTCCCCCGCACCGCTTCAGTCTAATTTTCTTGCAAATTTTTGGTGCCTCACCCCCGGGAAACATATCTGTTGCACCCTGGATCCCTATACAAATTCCATATCTTGGATTTTACATTAACAATTTTTGTTCATTGTGTTTCAACACTAATTCACATTGTACGTTTCAGCTTGAGGCGCATGTTCAGCAGCAGAGGAGAGAAACGCAAGCTAAGCCGGTTTCTTCCGCATCAGACTAAACCTTACTACCTAGCAAGCTGTCATCCTCTGACTTCCAGTACTCGAAGTCACAATATTGACGTGAGTAACAAACAACTTTTAACATGCCTAACCTTGATGAAAAACTCAGCAACGCCAGAGCCTCTTGTAAGGGCAAGCTCACACGGTTTCGTACTTTCTTAACGGAGCTTGAACCCCAAGAGCGTAATCTTGACATAATTTCGCAGAGGCTTAAGAATTATGAACAAGCCTTTGAGAAATATGATGAGATACAATGCAGTATAGAAACTCAGCATCCGGACCAGCAAAGTGATAGGTTGGAAGTTGAAAAATTATACTATCAGGGATTTGCTGAAGCTAAACAGCTTATTAGGGCTTTAACTTTAAAAGAAAAACAAGAAGATCAAACTTCTGCAGCATCTTCTACATCTTCTTCACGCATTATATTACCCAAATTAGAAATACCCAAATTCACTGGTAAAGACATAGAATGGGAGCCATTTTTTGAATTATTCAATTCTTTAGTACATGAGAATACTTCTATACCAGTAATACAAAAATTTCACTACTTGCGTCTGGCAGTTCAAGGCAACGCACTTAACCTGATTCAAGCACTTTCTTTGACCAGTGATAATTATGAAGTTGCTCTGAATCTTCTTAAGGATAGATATGGGAACATTCGTTTATCTATTCAACGCCATATACAAAGCTTATTCGAGTTACCTAACGTGCAAGCAGATAACAGTTTATCACTTCGTAAGTTGATTGACACTGCAGAGTTACACGTCAGAGCATTGTCTAATTTAAACCAACCTGTAAATCACTGGGATTTATTTCTAGTTCACCTCATTTCTGCAAGATTGGATGCAAATACATTAAAAGCCTGGGAAACAGAACTTTCCCAAAATTTGCAATGTACTTATGAGGCGATCATCAACTTTTTGAAGGCTAGAAACCAAGTCTTTTCCGCCATAGCTAATCAAAAAACTAGTAGTTCAGATTCAAAAGCCTCCTCAAAAGATAAGGTTAGCAGTTCTAATCAAAGAATTTTAAGATCACAGGCTCTTCCTGTTGATGCTCGGTCACCTAACCAAATGCAAACGTGCGGTCTGTGTCAGCAATCGCATACTTTATACAATTGTGATGAATTTAAATCTTTATCAGTAGATGAAAGACGAAAGTTCATTACGAACAAAAAACATTGTTTCAACTGTTTGTCAGGAACGCATATGTTAAACAATTGCCGTTACCAACGTTTATGCTTTCATTGTAAGGCTAGACACCATTCCCTTTTGCACAGACATGAAAGACCACGGTTATCAGGACCAAGCAGTTCCAATACAAAGTCTAATTCTGAGACTTCTCAAAATAGTGCGCAGTCGTATGCTCAAAGTTCTACCTCGCTCGGCAAAGTCCAGGTTTTATTATCTACCGTGCAGGTTCTATTGAAAAATTCTCACGGAAAATGGGTATCTGTCAGGGGATTATTGGACAATGCCGCTACCAACAATTTTATTAATGAATCGTTGGTACAAAAGTTAGGCCTCTCAAAACATCCTACCTCAATAGAGGTTACAGGAATAAACTGCTCTAAATCGCAATCCTTAAGCTTTGCTAAAGTGGATCTGAAGGACTCTAATAATCTTGGTACGCAGTTGCAATTAGATTGTTTGATTATCAAGTCTATAGGCAACAATATTCCTGGCACTTCTTATCCTATTCAGAGTTGGAATATCCCGAATTTTGTCCAGCTAGCTGACCCTCATTTCAACAGAGCTTCGCCCGTAGAGCTTCTTTTCAGCTCAAGCGTATTTTGGCAATGTCTTCATTCCAATAAAGTAAAAATTGCTCCTAATGTTTTCTTCCGCGAAACTGATTTTGGTTGGATTGCTACTGGCCAAATATACCGTAATCCTATTCAAATTGTATCGAATTGTTATTTTGTTGGTACCGATTTGAGTCAAGAGCTAACCAAGTTCTGGGATCTTGAGAATGTTCAGGCTACTTCTTCTTCTTCTTCTAACGAAATTTGTGAAAAGTTATACAAGGAAACCACTGTCCGTACTGCTGAAGGCAGATTTATAGTAACTCTTCCACGTATTCCCAATCCTCCCTCCATTACGGGCTCGCATTCCAGAGCACTTAGGGCACTATTTGCTATTGAAAATCGGTTCAAACAAGATGCTTCTGTCAAAACTCAGTATGCTTCCTTTATGGAGGAATACGAATCATCCAATCACATGGAGGTAATTTCTAAATCAGAAGAAATTGACCATCCTTTAAATGAAATAGTTTATCTAAATCATCACCCGGTATGGAAAAATTCCTTAACACTAGACAATATAAGAGTAGTTTTCAATGGCTCATCACCAGATTCCAATGGAATCTCTTTAAATGATACTTTGCAATGTGGTCCCGCGATTCAAACAGATCTCACCTCTGTTTTGCTTAATTTTCGAAGGTTTCCTATTGCTGTAATCTCAGATATTAAGCAGATGTACCGGCAGATTCTCGTAAATTCTGAGCAGCAAGATCTGCAAAGAATATTGTGGCGCGATGAGAGTTCCAAACCCATAAAGATATTTAGATTGAAGACTGTGACATATGGCCTGAAGCCTTCAGCCTTTCTTGCGATTCGGTCTCTCCACATGTTAGCCGAGCAAGATGGTCATCTGTATCATCCTTTGGCCTCTGAGTCATTAAAAACGGCATTTTATGTCGACGATTTCTTGTGCTCTTTCCCTAATATTTCTGAAGCACTCCTTGTGTGCGAAGATTTGAAATCCCTGCTCCTAGGAGGTGGTTTTCCGCTCCATAAATGGACTTCAAATTCCACTGAATGTATATCAAAATTTTCATCCGAGGTCCCAGTTGATGAATTTGTTGCCATTCCTACTGATGAAGCAGCCGTAAAAGCATTGGGTGTTTTTGGTGTCCTTCTTCTTATACCTTCTCTTATCAGGTACATCTGTCAGAATCTCCCCCTGTAACTAAGAGGCAAGTTCTGTCAGAAATCGCAAAGATCTTTGATCCTTTGCAATATATTGCTCTTATAGTTATTGTTGCAAAAATGTTCTTGCAAAAACTTTGGTCATTAAAATCAGACTGGGATGAAAATCTCCCCCTTCCTCTTGTAGAAGGATGGTTAGAGTATCGCAGCAGTTTGCTGGATCTCTCCAAGGTTTCTATACCCCGCCCTTTAATTTCTAATCCCTTATACCAGCAGTATGACCTGCATGTATTTTCTGATAGTTCAGAACGGGCTTATGGCTGTTGTGCATACATAGTAGGACGTTCCTCAGCCACTTTTCCTGGATTTTCTAATTTTGTGTGCGCTAAATCAAAGGTTGCTCCACTTAAAACAGTATCATTGCCGAGATTAGAATTATGCTCTGCTTTAATGGCAACAGAATTAGCTACTAAACTAAATGTCAGTTTAAAGTTAAAATTTTCCCGCACATTTTTTGGAGCGATTCTTCTATTGTATTAGCTTGGATTTCCAAGCCTTCTTCTCATTGGAATACCTTTGTGGCAAATCGCGTTTCTAAGATTCATGAAGTCTCTCATTCTGAACAATGGAGACATGTTCCTAGCCGTGAAAACCCCGCGGATATAATATCACGTGGTTGCACGCCTAAAAAATTGATTTCTTCAGACCTGTACTGGAATGGTCCTCCTTGGCTAAGTCAGGAATCATCTTGCTGGCCTCGCTTAGCTAATCAATTTGCAGAAGAAATACCTGATGCCCGTAATGACCCTGTCACGTCGCATCTTACTTCTACTTCTACTAGCCTTTTTCATAGATACTCTTCATTTGATAAATTGATTCGTGTAGTGTCTTATATCTTCTGGTGTAAATATTTAGTAATTGATCAACCATTGAAGCCTCAACCCTTTCTCTCCAGAGTAGAGTTAGAATTTGCTACTTGCAAGATTTTGTTACTTGTTCAGCAGGAAGTATTTGCTCCTGAAAAGCAAGCTCTTATAAGTGGTAAAGATTTACCCAAGTCTAGCAGGCTTTCACCACTCACTCCTTTTCTAGACCAGGACGGCATAATACGTGTGGGTGGAAGATTAGCTATGTCTAGTTGTGAGGATGGGAAAAAGCATCCCATCATCCTTCCTTCAAAGCATCCTATCACTACCCTTATAATAAAAAAGTTTCATTATAAACACCTTCATGCTGGCACTCGCACCTTGCTCTGTCTAATTCGTGAACTCTACTGGATCATAAATGGCGTTCATGAGGTATCTTCTGTTGTCAAAAAGTGTATACCTTGCTTTAAGGTTAAACCACGGCCCGCCACGCAGATTATGGGTAATTTACCTCCATTTCGTTCAGAATCTAGTAAGCCCTTCGCTCTTACTGGGATCGATTACGCTGGTCCTTACGTATATCAGACCAATCCCTCTTCATCTAAGCGCAAAATCTTAGGTAAACTTTACATCTCGTTATTTGTATGTATGGTGACGGGAGCTATCCACCTTGAGTTGGTTACGAACGCTTCTGTATCCTACTTTTTGGCCGCCTTTTCTAGATTTGCTGCTAGACGGGGTGTTCCATCTGAAGTTTTTTCAGATAATGCAAAAATTTTTGTAAGCGCTTCTGATCTCTGGAAAAAGGTGTTAAGCTCCCCTTCTGCTAAAGAAAAAATTTCCAACTTTTCCTATTCTAAAGATTTCAAATGGCATTTCACCCCGCCTTATGCTCCCCATCATGGGGGCCGTTGGGAGTCCTGCATCAAACTTACTAAAAGACAGCTTAAGAACACTCTTGGTCCTACCATACTTTCTTATGAGGAATTCAACTCTTTAATTATTCAAGTCGAAGGTATTGTAAATTCCAGACCTCTGACCCCTCTTTCAAACGATCCTAAGGATCTTTTACCTTTAACACCCAGTCACTTCCTGATTGGCTGTTCGTTTGCTGCTACTCCGCCTTTGCTGGTTTGACGCTGTGATCCTAACTTACCTATCTTTTGGAGAAAAGTAGAATCTTTGCGCTGTTCTTTTTGGCGCCGATGGAAGTTAGAATATCTCAGCTTGCTAAATAGGCGTGAAAAATGGCGACTTCCTCAACCAGATGTACGAGTGGGGGACATGGTTCTTCTTCGGGACCCATCTCCGCCTCTCGTGTGGAACCTAGGTAGAGTTATTCACTGCCACTTTGGCCGTGATAAACGCGTCAGAGTTGTTGATGTTTTAACTAGTAAAGGTCTTTATTCTAGACCCATCTCTGCTATCTCTGTTTTGCCTTTCGAGTCTTAGTTTCTCCTCGTCTGTTATCCATGTTATGCTTTGACTGATTCTTTTGTTTGTTTTCATTCGGAGTTCTCGGAGCATGATCACTTTTGTGATACTTTCAATGTTTAGCTTGGCCCATTTGTCGGTCAAATTTTATTTATTGTTACCGAGATCCCCGAATGGTAATTATTACTTTACAAATGTTAATTGCTTAAACCATATGCATAATCTTGTTATCAATCACTTATTCATAGATATTATAGTTCTCACCTCGAGTGTTCCAGTCGCTCGCTACCTCAAGCGTCCTCACTCCCGACATACAGGGCTTCTACTGGTTGATCCACTGTCCGCTGAGTAGTGTCGACTGACGTCACCCTGTCTTTCGTTCGACCAATGGCAGGTCTTTGTCTGGTCGGGCGATCTCCAGCTTCGAGAGAGTTCCATGGTCCCTATTTAAGACGCCACTTGCTGGCGTTCTTCACCACTTCTGATCAATCATCACTTCTGATCACTTCAACCTGCTGGTCACCGCTACTGCATCTCATGACACCATCGCTAGTCTCTACGCTATCTAGCAGTTACGTCACGAGATCTGCACCATGACGTATTGCTCAAGATGGCAAGAATAATTGCCAGCTGTTGTACTTTTCACCTTCACCTTAGAGAGGATACTTGGATTCGTCTTTCGAAATACTGCTGGATCATCACTTGGAAGCTATAAATGTCATTCCTTCGCAAGAAAAGAAGAGAGAGTTGACATTTTATCATTGGTGCACATATCTCTAGGCCATGCCTAGAAAACCGTGAGGACTTTTAAATCAACGTTTGCTAGCTGGAACTTTTATGGAGCTGGCTCTTCAAAGATAAATTTAATTTTATGAAGAGTTTATATCATACCAGTTATTTTACACTCTGAATTATTTTTTATGGTTCTCTCTCTTTTTATAAAGTGCATTTTTATATGTTAAGCTCAACTTCTCTCCAATCAAGCAAGCTTGTTTCATGGACCTTTCTTTAATCTGGGTTTCTGTCATCAGGCCCTCACACTTTGCTACATTTATAATTGTTCATTTCTGTGATAAGCACTTAAGTGCAATTTGTTTATTCATTATAAATTTATTATTAGGAATAAAAATTGTTAATGTATTGCTACCTACATTGGTTTTCTAGTCACGTATTTCATGCCCACTCCCCCGCACCGCTTCAGTCTAATTTTCTTGACCACAGTAGTTATTTTGTCCAGGCTTTCGCCTGATGCGTTTCGTTCTCCCGTATGGGGAAGTTTTAGGGCAGAACTTATTCTCCAAGGCTACATTATACCAGGTATATATCGAACTAATTAGACATTTCGATATTACCAACTTAATTTCGTCATTATTCTAGATAGGTTCATATACTGTAGATTAATCTTTGGCATGAATCTTGATTTACGGACAGGTAGGCTCTTTAGTTCGTCACGAAACTTCTTGTTTGAGTTGTAATATGTGTTTGAAATTTGTTGGAAATGTTTATTTTATATTATTTTCATACATCATGTTACGGTATGTTGATTTAGGCGTTCAATTTTCCATCCTTATTTATGGTCCACCATATAAGGTTTAATACCAAGGGACTTTTTAGTGTTACGCTATACATTTACCTTGTGTCTTTGATATTTAACAATTCATTCATATCGGCTGATGTTGTTGTTTAAGTCTTCATTCTTTTGACTGGTTTGATGCAGCTTTCCATGCCTCACTGTCCTGAGCTAAGCGTTTCATCTCAACATAGCTACCACACCCTACATTCGAGGCAAACTGTTTAACATATTCCAATCTCGGTCTAGCCCTACAGTTCTTGTCCTCGACCCTTCCTTCCATAACTAAGTTTGCTATTCCTGGGTGTCTTAGTATGTGTCCTACCAACCTATCTCTTCTCTTCATTAGCAGTCGCCAGAAACATCTCTCCTCTCCCACTCGTCTTAATATCTCTTCGTTTGTAACTTCCTCTTCCCATCTGATCTTCATCATTCTCCTGTAACACCACATTTCAAACGCGTCAAATCTCCTCTTTTCTGCTGCACCAATAGTCCAATTTTCACTTCCATAGAGTGCCACGCTCGATGTCAACTGATTCCTTTTCTGTAGAAATGCTTTCCTTGCCTGAGCCAACCTACTTTTTATATCCTCTTTCCTCCAACCAACACTGGTTATCTTGCTTCCTAAGTAACAGAAGTCTTCTGAGATTCGGAGATATAGAATGCCAGTGAAATATTTCGCACAGCCGCCATGTTGGATTGTTGAAAAGTAATAAAATTTGCAGGGCATTGTTGGGGTCGGCCAGAATAGTTCTAAGACCTTACCGAATTTAATTGACATCTATCCAGCCACTTAGATTTTATTAGTGGGGGTTGGGGGCACACACACGGACACACACGGACAAAAGGTGATCTCATAAGCCTATTTATTCATAAATAGAAATAGGCTAAAAACGAGATTTTAAAATTGACACTGGCGCCATCTCGTGGTTAAGAAAACAATTAAGTTTGATTGCTGTCACAGATTAGTTGACATTGAGAATCGTCTAAATATTTCGGATGGTCACCATATTGGATTTTTATATACATTGTAGGCCATAGAGCTATGTACTATTACATGATGATTATTGCGTAGGTGCATTGTTCTAACGTTGGTTTCGATCGCATGATTAGGACACAAGAAATTAAACCTTAATTTTAAAATTTAGCACAGCCGCCATCTTGAAGTTATGTAAACAATTGAGCTGAATAGGATGTCAGTGCATTACAAGGTGTATACCATTTGCTGTACCATGTGTGACGGCGCTCGTTTGGTTTAAATGCGAGAGAAAAGACTATTTAAATACAACAACTTCGCTTGGGCGCCATGTTCGTTTTGTAAAGAGGTTTTTGACAGTCCCATCGTTACACTTCTATTAGTGCTTTTTTCCACCATACAAAACGTCAGGGTGATATCTGTAATAGTTTCGGAGATATGGAATGCCGGTGAAATATTACGCACAGTTGCCATGTTGGATTGGTGAGATGTAATAAAATTTGAAGAGCACAGTCAGGGTTGGACAAAATAGTACTATGACCTTACCGAGTTTCGTTGAAATCGCTCCAGCAGTTTAGATTTTATTAGGGAGGGGAGCGAGGCGACGGACACATGCAAACACACACATAAGTACACACACACGGACTATATGTGATGTCATAGGTCTATCTTTCATAAATGTAAATAACAAAAGGAAGCTTTTCAGTCGGTCAACACGACTGAATAGCTTTAGAATTAAACATCACTGAAAAATGGCTTCTATCACTACTAAATGAAAATAGGCTAACAAGTAAACGAAAAGCAAGAACGGGAGGTTTAATTTAGAAAAGAAATACTATTATTGGTCACAAAGGAGCTAAAGTTTGGTGTGTAGGTTACACTCTGCCTTATATGGCAACACTGCAAGAAGGTGAGTTGGATTCCCATCTAAGCCATCTTAGAGTGGTTTTCCGTGGTTTCTCACTTCTACTCCAGGAAAATGCGTGGATAGTTCCTAAGTCAAGGCCACGGCCTACTCCTTCCCAAGCCATGCCATCATTACAAATACACACGTTACTACAGACATCACAATAACAAAGTATAGACCTATCAGACAAATTCCATAAAAACCTCAACTACATGGACCGATGAACAATAGCCTATGTTCCAAACCTCTATATGGAGCAACAATAAATATTTCGAATCAATGGGATCCATCGTAATGTTTTTAGGAAACATATTTCTAACGTAGGCTACAGTATGACCGCGATCGAAACGAGTAAGGTGCCTTGCCCTGTCTGATGCGGCACGCACTCAGACTGAAATCAGTATTAGCCTACTTTTGATTTTTGCAAAAAATGAAAGTAGACTTATGAGATCACTACAGGGCGAAAAAAGTGTGTCTGTC
Organism: Meconema thalassinum; assembly: GCA_946902985.2. Classification (NCBI taxonomy): domain Eukaryota; kingdom Metazoa; phylum Arthropoda; class Insecta; order Orthoptera; family Tettigoniidae; genus Meconema; species Meconema thalassinum. Next base: position 146,113,886 of record OX336390.1, on the reverse strand, counting down.
TGTGTGTGTGTATGTGTGTGTGTGAGTCTGTGTGTGTGAGTCTGTGTGTGTGTGTGTGTGTGTGTGTGTGTGTGTGTGTGTGTGTGTGGGTGGGTGGGTGGGTGTACTATAAATGTCTGTCCCCCCCTATCAATTCGAACACGGTGAGCGCAAATTGAACGAAATTTGGTACAAAGGTAGCACTAGCAAAGGACACCTCAGTGTCATGTTTTATATCGCCGCCATCTTGACGGAAACGTAATGGCGGCCACACAAATGTTCAAAGCTTAAATCAAATTACGACTAACCTAATCATCCGATCTCTACCAAATTTTGCAACAACATACCTTTATGGGGGAAGCATCCTTTGACCAAACCAGTAGGTCATCAGCCTAATAGTTTGCGGATGGCGGCCATCTTTGTGTGAAAATCGATTGCCCCTATTAATTCGAACACGGTGAAACCGAATGGAACGGTATTTGGTACAGAGGTAGTACTAGCAAAGGGCACCCCAGTGTCATGTTTTATATCGCCGCCATCTTGACAGAAACGTAATGGCGGCCACACAATTGTTCAAAGCTTAAATCAAATTACGACTAACCTAATCATCCGATCTCTACCAAATTTTGCAACAACATACCTTTATGGAGGGAGCATCCTTTGACAAATCTAATAGGTCATTAGCCTAATAGTTTGCGGATGGCGGCAATCTTTGTGTCAAAATCGATTACCCCTATTAAATTCGAACACGGTGAAACCGAATGGAATGAAATTTGGTACAGAGGTAGCACTAGCAAAGGGCACCTCAGTGTCATGTTTTATATCGCCGCCATCTTGACGGAAACGTAATGGCGGCCACACAAATATTCAAAGCTTAAATCAAATTACGATTAACCTAATCATCCGATCTCTACCAAATTTTGCATCAACATACCATTATGGAGGGAGCATCCTTTGACCAAACTAATAGGTCATTAGCCTAATATTTGCGGATGGTGGCCATCTTTGTGTGAAAATCGATTCCCCCTATTAATTCGAACACGTTGAAACCGAATGGAACGAAATTTGGTACAGAGGTAGCACTAGAAAAGGCCACCTCAGTGTCATGTTTTATATCACCGCCATCTTGACGGAAACGTAATCGCGGCCACCCAAATGTTAAAGGCTAAAATGTAATTACGACCAACCTAATAATCTAGTCTCTACCAAATTTTGCAACAACAAATCTTTATGTGGGAAGCATATTCTGACCAAACTGCTAGATCATCAGCCCAATAGTTTGCTGATGGTGGCCAAGTATGTGTGCAAATCGATTCCCTCTATCAATTCAAACACGGTGAAACCGAATTGAACGAAATTTGGTACAGAGGTAGCACTAGCAATAGGCACCTCAATGTCATGTTTTATATCGCCGCCATCTTGACGGAAATGGAATGACGGCCACCCAAATGTTAAAAGCTTAAATCAAATTTCGACCATCCTAATAATTTGATCTCTACCGGTTTTGCAACAACATGCCTTTTTGTGGAAAGCATCTTATGACTGACTACAAGGTCAACAGCCCAATAGTTTGCAAATAGCGGCCATGTATGTGTGCAAATCCATTCCCCAGATCAATTCAAACACGGTGAAACCGATTTGAATGATTTTTTACAGAGGTAGCACTAGCAAAGGGCACCTCATATTAATGTTTAATATCCCTATAGCACGTTGTATTTCAACAAGCTACTACAACCAACTTTCAATTATACTCCTTGAAAAGGACAAAGAGTTATAACAATACCCATGCATTTAGGAGAAAGTAGGCTATATGTTCTTTACTGAACATCTTGTTTTTATTTTTATTGATATTTCAAGAAGTGATTATCCTATGTTTGAATAAATAATTTTCCTGAAATTGCATATGGCATCGATCAAATTGGGATAGTTGTTGACGCAGAAAAAAGGATCTTTTTATCAGGGTTCTAGGTAGGACAGTAGATACTGAAAAATATCCTTAGGCATGGTAGAGTATTTCGATATCATGAAAGAAATGCCCCTAGATAAGATAACAGGTATGTAATTGATGTAGTTGTTGTGTAATTAGGCTATTATGTGACAGTTTGTAACAACCAGCGTAACAGTGTAATAAACGCAGTGTTACAATTGCCGTGGTAACTAAATAGACTGTGTGATAGCCGTAATAGTCTACGTAAAAATTCGGTGTAATAGCCATAATGGTTTTAATAGCTAATGGACAGTAGTACCGGTAACAGTCCTGTAATAGTCTGTAGGCCTACATACATTTTGAGAAATGCTGCTGTACTGTTACAGGCTCTGTACCGTTCCACTTTCCTTTGGAACTTGAGAACCTGGAACGTTACGCATAGATACCGGGTGGCAGGTTGGTATAACCTGGAACGGTGCACAGTCAAACCGGGTACTGGTGGAAACGTTACTCTATTTCGATAAACAAGAACGGTACGCAGAGTAACTTTCCAACTGGTAACGCTCAGGAATCGTTCCAGTCATGTTCCGTTCCATACGTAACGTTCCGCTAACACGTACCTTGATGCTCGGTACAGTTGGGGAGTCGAGTTCCGACTGTACCGTTCCAGCGCTGTAACGTTCCACAAACTTGTACTGAGTTCCAAGTTACAGTTCCGGAACGATATCGCAAGCCAGCTCGGGGCCGCGGTATGGCGTACGTAACGTAACGTGGAACACAGCGGTACGTAACGCATTTCAGTTCTGTTCCGGGTCCCTGCTAGAAAGACCTGCACTCAGCATCTAAGGAGGTTACATGACAATAAGTAAAGAGAAACTCAAATGCATGATCGGAGGTTGAAATAAAATACAGGTTTCACAAACCACAAGTTCTTAAACTAGAGGTAGTTAGAAGGTTCGGATTTTGCGAATATCTTCCAAACTAGGTAACTAACCTATGTTTCAGTTGTGACGCACAAGGATGGGGTAGGTGCCCAGAGACTTGAAATACTTTAAGGTACTATCCTAGCATTTTCCTGGTGGAAGACTGAAAAATTCTGGGGAAAATCCACATTCAGGATAGTCACTACAAACTCAGAGCCGAAATTCAAACCTCCGATCTGCAGACTTCCTGCAGCTGCCAGTCGCGGTCGTGGCGTGCGCAAGTCTATGTCATAGGGTAGCTTAAAATGATTATTGGTACGGCCCCAATGGAATGCGTGGGTGAGATTATTCAAAGACGGGTAAGATAACGTGAATGATTAACCCGCACTCTGTTTGCTGATTTAAAATCGATGCCAACATCCCTGAGTATATAGAAGACTAGCTGAAGTACCCGTTCTTCGAACGGCTTTTAGTACTTGCTGGCCTAAATCATTAATATATATAACCACACATTCGTAATGTAGTCATGTTATTTCCATGTTACCAACTACATGTTGTGTAGACTACATGCATTTTCACTCACCTAATTAGGCCTATTAATCAGAGGTAGGAAAGTGAAACTCCTCAGCCTGCTTTCAGTCGACCGACCGGGTCAGGGAATGGAATGAATGAAACCCCCATCTAGCAGCGAGGATATGAACTGTGCCGGCTGCCGAAGCCGGTCGCACTCCCCTGGGGCAATGATTAAATGAATGGCAGACGAAATGAAATGATAGTGGAGATTGTTGCTGGAATGAAATTGTGACAGGGAAAACCGGCGTACCCGGAGAAAAGCCTGTTATCCTCCGCGTTGTAGGTGAGAAAGTACGTTTATATATCATACTAATATATAAAAATGAGATGGTGTGTGTCTGTCTTTCTGTCTGTCTGTCTGTCGGTTACTCAATAACGCAAGAACCACTGGTCCGATTTAAATGAAATTTTGCATGGATGTAGCTGAAATACCAGGTTTACATATCGGATACTTTTAATTTCGATATCTTGCACTATTAAAATATGGCGACCATTTTAGTGACGTCACTACACCCTTTGGTTTCAAAATTTCATAATTCCATATCAAATAAAAAGAGAACGCTAAGAAATAGAAAACTTTTGATGGCACATACGAGTCTCAAAATTTAATTTCCTATCCGAAAGGTCCTTATCACTTTTCGTGTATCTCCAACGGTTAGCGAGTAAAACCCACATATGTGACGTCACTACACACTTTGGTTTCAAAATTTCATAGTTCCATTTCGAATAAAAAGAGAACGCTAAGAAATAGCAAAATTTTGATGCATACACGAGATTTAACATTTAATTTTCTATCGAAAAGGTCCTTATCACTTTTCGTGTATCTCCAAAGGTTAGCGAGTAAAACCTAAATATGTGCAATAAAACACGGTCAACACCGAGCGGTGCAATATATCTCTACATACATAAAAATTAAAGTTTGTATGTTTCTTTCGCAATTTCTACGGAAATTTGAGTTCTTTACGCGTTTCAGACTGTTTTATTATGGATGACCGCGAAAATAATGTTTTGGTCTGTCTGTCTGTTTCTTTGTTTGTTTGTCTGTGGACAACTTTGTTCCCTTATAACTCGAGAACGGCTGGGTGTATCAACGTAAAATTTGGTACAGATATCCATCAGAGGCACGACACTAATCATTGATGTAACCCTTATCCGTACCTCTCATAAAAGATGGCCTACCCCCTTAAAATACATGCTGAAATAGGAATAGAAGGACGAGACAAAGATCATTTTCAGCCCCTCAATGTGAGAGACAAACCTCGAAATCCACATTTTAAGGCCCTAAAACCAACCATTTTTGAGATATTTCCAGAAAACTAATTTCATTTAATAAACTAATGAACGAATACAAGCCGGTAACCATGGCAACAGATTCTCAGAGGTCCATCTATTGCTGTAAGATGCAATGCAATTCCATTAATTACATTGGTGTGAAAGTTTGCAAACGCCTAGAAGGTTATCACGGAACCAAATTAAGCTGTAAAATTCATCAATACGTATAATGCGCTTAAGGGGGTCAAGGAGTACACTAGAATTTTTTCACGCGATTTACACCTGCGGGTGTGGTACGGCAGGTCTATTATATTCCTATCCCCATATTATATTATTATCATTAGTATTATATTATGGCGTACAACGAGGAGACAAAGCCCCTCGGTGCCAGAAACAAAACTTGGGGGCCTCGAAAACTACATTATAAGGCTCTGAAACCAACGGTATCTGAAATATTCCCAGAAAATTATTTAATTTAATTTAACAAACTAATGAAGGAATGGAAATCGGTAACCATGACAACTTTATCTCAAGGGGTTGGCATCCAACTTTCCATCCATTTCTGTAAGAAGCAATGTCACTCCATTTATACCTTGCCACGGTGGGTGAGTGGATATCGTGTCGGTCTACTAACCCCAAGATTGCAGGTTCACTCCTGGCCGTGGTACAGGCCGGACGTTTGTTTTAGACGAGTGAAAAATCTTAATGGAAGCCTGGAGGCGAGTTACTACAGTACCTGTGTTGTTATCAGCTGCCCCAAGCGCTCCGATGATTGATAAAGCTGTTTCACACTATTGCTGAAGTATAGTCACTGGCAAATATAATGACGTTCTGTTCGTAACTACGTAACGTGTACTTCCGTGTCACACAATACTTCGACGTGGACTGCTGTCTGCTCAAGTCTGGGATTCAATTACATCAGATCAGTGGTGACAAATGTGAAGTGATAGGGTGAGAGAGTGACTGTGTACAGGCGCACCCGCAGGCTTCAAGGTCAAGGGCAATCGTCTAAAACAAACGTGCGGCCTGTACGTGATTTTTGAAAGGTGGCAAAAATACGACCCGCATGTCATACGATGTTGGCATGTCAAATAACCCATTTGAATTCAGTAGGCCGTGTTCATAATGGCAAAATTAACCTCAGGAGTTTCCGCCAACACAAAGTTCCTCATTTCTCTACTAGAAAGCGCTATAGTGTTCAAGGAGCTTAGATATCTACCCTCCTTGACTTTCATAGTGATTCAAGGAACAACGAAATTTCGACATGCAAGCTTCCCTCTGGGTGTCAAATTACGAAGCTTGCACCCGGCTTCCGAGGCCATACGATATTATTATTAGGCTACTCTATTTATTACATTTCTGTGAAAGTTTGCAAATGGCTATAAGGTTATCACGGAACTAACGTAGACCGTATAATTCATCAATGCAATTAAGGGGGTGAAGGGGTACCCTATAATTTTTTCATGCAATTTTCACGTTCGACATATAGTACAGAAGGTCTATTATATCTCCAAACGGAAACATTATTTTCAAACATTCCTGAATTGAACCAGCATTTTTGCGGCTTTTAGGAATTTGGGCAATTTGAGGCTAAAGAACCTGAATTTTCATGCACCACAAGCCTTTATAATTTATGAAATGGGTCTTCCTGAGTATGGGCACCTAGCACAACGTAGAGGGTCAGTTTTTATGTAACGTGTATTGCGTTTCGTCTACAAGGCTTTCAATTCTATTTCACGTCAGGAAGTACACGTTAGGTGAATTTAGTCTGAGAGCACATTTTAACTTTTTTTTTTGTCGACATACGGGTTCATCGTAAGGATGATATTATTTGATACTGTGTGGTAGATATACCCATATTTGGATATCTGGGTGATATGTTGTAGACAATAGAATTGCCTGTCTGTCTTTCTGTGTATCTTTATGTACGCCTATAAATCGTGTTCGGATGCTTGGTGCATCGTAAAATTACGTATGGTAAACATGAGTCAATAAAGCCTCCGTGGCTTAGGCGGCAGCACGCCGGCCTCTCACCGCTGGGTCCGTGGTTCAAATCCCGGTCACTCCATGTGAGATTTGTGCTGGACAAAGCGGAGGCAGACAGGTTTTTCTCCGGGTACTCCGGTTTTACCTGTCAATATTTCATTCCAGAAACACCCTCCACTATCATTTCATTTCATCAGTCATTCATTTAATCATTGCCCCAGGGAAGTGCGACAGGCTTCGGCAGCCGGCACTGTTCATATCCTCGCCGCTAGATGGGGGCTTCATTCATTCCATTCCTGACCCGGTCGGAAACAGGAAGCAGGCTGTGGATTTTCATTTCAAACATGAGTCAATACACCAATCATTTATAAAACTCCTCACCGTACTTTTCATACAGTAGAAGGGTGGATATCGGGAAAAACTTCTCAAAATACATGCTAAAATAGGCGAAATATAAAAATTATCCTAGAAGGACGATCAAAGCATATGTTGCGCTTCTCATTGTGAGACACAAAATTCACGAGTCTATAAGGGGTCTCCGAAAACCACATTTTAAGGCCCTTAAATTAACAGTGTGTGTGATATTCCCAGAAAACTAACTTCGTTCTGAAAATCTTATGAAGGAATGACAAACCGCTAACCATTGCAACAGGAGCTCAATTGAAAATGACTAGTGTTAATATATAACACCGTTCGAAGAACGGGTACTTCTGCTAGTCATACTAATATATAAAAATGAGATGGTGTGTGTCTGTCTTTCTGTCTGTCTGTCTGTCTGTCTGTTACCTAATAACGCAAGAACCACTGGTCCGATTTAAATGAAATTTTGCATGGATGTAGCTGAAATACCAGGTTGACATATAGGATACTTTTAATTTCGATATTTTGCACTATTAAGAAATGGCGACCATTTTAGTGACGTCACTACGCCCTTTGGTTTCAAAATTTCATATTTCCATATCAAATAAAAAGAGAACGGAAGGAAATAGCAAACTTTTGATGGTATACACGAGCTTTAGCATTTAATTTTCTATCCAAAAGATTCTTATCACTTTTCGTGTATCTCCGACGGTTAGCGAGTATAACCTAAATTTGTGCAATAAAACACGGTCAACACCGAGCGGTGCAGTATATCTCTCTATATATAAATAGAAAATTTGTCTGTTTTTTTTTCTGAATTTCTACGGAAATTTGAGTTATTTACACGTTTCAGACTGTTTTATGATAGATGCGCGCGAAAATAATGTTTTGGTCTGTCTGTTTGTTTGATTGTCTGTGGACAAATTTGTTCCCTTATAACTCGAGAACGGCTGGGTGTATCAACGTAAAATTTGGTACAGATATCCATCAGAGGCACGACACTAATCATTGATGTAACCCTTCTCCGTACCTCTCATAAAAGGGGGCCTACCCCCTTAAAATGCATGCTGAAATAGGAGTAGAAGGACGAGACAAAAATCATTTTCAGCCCCTCGAAGTGAGAGACAAAACTCGGGGGCCCTGAAGGGTCGCCGAAATCCACATTTTAAGGCCCTAAAACCAACCGTTTTTGAGATATTCCCAGAAAACTAATTTCATTTAATAAACTAATGAACGAATACAAGCCGGTAACCATGGCAACAGATTCTCAGAGGTCCGTCTATTGCTGTAAGACGCAATGCAATTCCATTAATTACATTGGTGTGAAAGTTTGGTTGGTTGGTTGGTTCTTAAGTTTAGGGGCTGCGACAACGCGGTCATGTAGCCCCGTGTACTTTGGGTGTGTGTAGAATCTGTCTGATAACCGGTGTTAATTGTGATGACTGTATAAGTGTGTGTATCTGTTTTTTTTTTAATTTTAAGTACTGCAACTTATAATTTTTCAGATAGTTCCTACTTTTGCCGCTAAGCGCCACCGTCAACGACTACTAGGTCTAATTCAGAACTTAGCTACTAGACGCCACCGCAGTCGGCGCTTGGCAACGAACGTAGAAACCTAAGAGCGTTGTTTACATTCTTAACCTATCCAATTTAGCTTCACACAGGTGCAATTAGTGGAAGGATCTTTAACATGCCATAAATCTATGACATGGGACCGCCGGCTTTACTTCCCCTCCGAAGGAAGGCATACTGAGGGATTTTTAACGCTCTTAAAAAATCCGACGGCTTCTGCCGGGTTTGAACCCGCTATCTTGGGCATAGAAGCTCAGCATGCTACCGACTACGCCACCGAAGCCGCCAAAGGTGTGAAAGTTTGCAAACGGCTAGAAGGTTATCACGGAACCAAATTAAGCTGTAGAATTCATCAATACGTATAATGCGCTTAAGGGGGTCAAGGGGTACAGTAGAATTTTTTCACGCGATTTACACCTCCGGGTGTGGTACGGCAGGTCTATTATATTCCTATCCCTATATTATATTATTATTATTATTATAATATTATGGCATACAACGAGGAGACAAAGCCCCCTCGGTGCCAGAAACAAAACTTGGGGGCCCTAAAGGGTCCTCGAAAACTACATTATAAGGCCCTAAAACCAAAAGTATCTGAAATATTCCCAGAAAACTAATTTAATTTAACAAACTAATGAAGGAATGGAAATCGCTAACCATGACATCATTATCTCAAAGGGTGGCGTCCAACTTTCCATCTATTTCTGTAAGAAGTAATGTCACTCTATTTATTACATTTCTGTGCAAGTTTGCAAATGGCTATACGGTTATCACGGAACCAACGTAGACTGTATAATTCATCAATGCAATTAAGGGGGTCAATGGGTAACCTAGATTTTTTTGATGCAATTTTCACGAGCGACATATAGTACAGAAGGACTATTATATCTCCAATCATTTGCAAAGTGAAATGCCATGCCCTGTGGTTCAGATTCCACGTAAAATGGAGGTCCCGTGGCTTATGATCTCGCGATTAATGGTCACGAAAAACTACAATCATCCTTTATATCTCCAAACAGCAACATTATTTTCAAAAATTCCTGAATCGAATCAGCATTTTTTGCGGCTTTTAGGAATTTGGGCCATTTGAGACTAAAGAACCTGAATTTTCATGCACTACAAGCCTTTATAATTTATGAAAGAGGTCTTCCTGTGTATGTGGACCTAACACAACGTAGAGGGTCATTTTTTATGTGAGGTGTATTGCGTTTCGTCTACAAGTCTTTCAATTCTATTTCACGTCAAGAAGTACAAGTTAGGTGAATTTAGTTTGAGAGCAAATTTTAACTAATCTTTCTTTTGTCGACATACGGGTTCATCGTAAGGATGATTTTGTTTGATACTGTATGGCAGATATACCCATATTTGGATATCTTGGTGATATGTTGTAGACAATAGAATTGTCTGTCTGTCTTTCTGTGTATCTTTATATACGCCTATAAATCGTGTTCGTAGGCGTGGTGCATCGTAAAATTAGGTATGGTAAACATGAGTCAATACACCAATCATTTATAAAACTCCTCACCGTACTTTTCAAACAGTAGAAGGGTGGATATAGGGAAAAACTTCTCAAAATACATGCTAAAATAAGCGAAATATAAAAAATTATCCTAGAAGGACGATCAAAGCATATGTTGCGCTTCTCAATGTGAGACACAAAATTCGCGAGTCTATAAGGGGTCTCCGTAAACCACATTTTAAGGCCCTTAAATTAACAGTGTGTGTGGTATTCCCTGAAAACTAACTTCGTTCTGATAAACTTATGAAGGAATGAAAAACCGCTAACCATTGCAACAGTAGCTCAATTGATAATGTCTGGTGTTAATATATAACACCGTTCGAAGGACGGGTACTTCTGCTATACTAATATATAAAAAAGAGATGGTGTGTGTCTGTCTTTCTGTCTGTGTGCTACTCAATAACGCAAGAACCACTGGTCCGATTTAAATGAAATTTTGCATGGATGTAGCTGATTTACCAGGTTTACACATAGGATACATTTTATTTCGATAATTTGCACTATTAAAAATGGCGACCATTTTAGTGACGTCACTACACACTTTAATCACAACTTCATATTTCCTTATCAAATAAAAAGAGAAAGCTAAGAAATAGCAAACTTTTGACGGTACATACGAGCTTCACTTTTCGTTTATCTCCAACGGTTAGCGAGTAAAACCCACATTTATGACGTCACTACACCCTTTGGTTTCAAAATTTGATATTTCCATTTCAAATAAAAAGAGAACGCTAAGAAATAGCAACCATTTGATGGCATACATGAGCTTTAACATTCAATTTTCTATCCAAAAGGTCCTTAACACTTTTCGTGTATCTCCAACGGTTAGCGAGTAAATCCTAAATTTGTGCAATAAAACACGGTCAACACCGAGCCATGCAGTATATCTCTACATATATAAATAGAAAATTTGTCTGTTTTTTTCTGAATTTCTACGGAAATTTGAGTTATTTACACGTTTCAGACTCTTTTATGATAGATGCGCGCGAAAATAATGTTTTGGTCTGTCTGTCTGTCTGTTTGTTTGATTGTGGACAACTTTGTTCCCTTATAAATCGAGAACGGCTGGGTGTATCAACGCAAAATTTGGTACAGATATCCATCAGAGGCACGACACTAATCATTGATGTATCTCTTCTCTGTACCTATCATAAAAGGGGGCATACCCCCTTAAAATACATGCTGAAATAGGAGTAGATGGACGAGACAAAGCCCATTTTCAGCCCCTCAATGTGAGAGATAACATTCGGGGGCCCTAAAAACAAATTTTAAGGTCCTACGTCCAACCGTTTTTGAGATATTCCCAAAAAACTAATTTAATTTAATAAACTACTGAACGAATGCAAGCCGATAACCATGGCAACAGATTCTCAGAGGTCCATCTATTGCTGTAAGACGCAATGCAATTCCATTAATTACATTAGTGTGAATGTTTGCAAACGGCTAGATGGTTATTATGGAACCAAATTAAGCTGTAAATTTCATCAATATGTAAAATGCGCTTAAGGGGGTCAAGGGGTAGTCTAGAATTTTTTAACGCGATTTACACCTGCGGGTGTGGTATGGCAGGTCTATTATATTCCTATCCCTATATTATATTATTAATAGTAGTATTATATTATGGCGTACAACGACGAGACAAAGCCCCTCGGTGCCAGAAATAAAACTCTAGGGTCCTCGAAAACTACATTATAAGGCTCTTAAACCAACAGTTTCTGAAACATTCCCAGAAAACTAAATAAATTTAATTTAACAAACTAATGAAGGAATGCAAATCCGTAACCATGACAACATTATCTCAAGGGGTGGCATCCAACTTTCCATCTATTTCAGTAAGAAGCAATTTATTACATTTATTACATTTCTGTGAAAGTTTGCAAATATAAGGTTATCACGGAACCAACGTAGACTGTATAATTCACCAATGCAATTAAGGGGGTCAAGGGGTAATCTAGGATTTTTTCATGCAATTTTCACGTGCGACATATAGTACAGAAGGTCTATTATATCTCCAAACAACAACATTATTGAATCAGCATTTTTTGCGGCTTTTAGGAATTTGGGCCATTTGAGACTAAAGAACCTGAATTTTCATGCACCACAAGCTTTTATAATTTATGATAGAGGTCTTCCTGTGTATGGGGACCCAACACAACGTAGAGGGTCATTTTTTATGTGACGTGTATTGCGTTTCATCTACAAGACTTTCAATTCTATTTCTTGTCAGGAAGTACACGTTAGGTGAATTTAGTTTGGTAAACGCACTAGTAGTGGACACTTTAAGAAAAAAGAAACAATTAAATGTTTACTGTGCTCTTATTTGTATGTAACATTACTAAAGAAATAAGCATTCTTATAGACAGAACCATCCTCTATTCATTTCTTGCTTTGAAAACACAACTGCACAATGAGATATATTTTAAAATGAAATGTTTTCTTAAGGCTGAAAATATATCAATGGTGGACACCAAAAAGAAATAGATATTTAGTAATGGACATGTTTCTGCGCTAGTAGTGGACAAGGGATACCCAAGTGAATACATTCATTAGGGAATCCTTTTTATTACACAAAACTCACATAACTTAGATTCTAATGTTTACATATGACAAATAAATGAATAAATACTTGAAATGTTATAATAAAATACACATATAATGCATACATAAGACAATTCAAGGAGCTAACTTACCAGTAAGTTACGTTATTCTGATAGAATACAAACGTGAAACATTGCGAACAAGTAAGTTACAGTTTAAGGAAGCATTGTTACTTCTGGTTCTATTATTACATTATTATTTCAATGCTCACCGGAAAATGGCAGCGATCATCGCGCCCAAACACTAGAGGTTTAGGAAGCCTCGAGTCTATTTGAGAGGGATTAATGTTTCGCACATCTTTGTCATTTTTACCGAATACACTTTTCATTCTATTTAGGGGATTGAACACGAGCACTTCTGCCAGATCGTCATTGATTATATTCCTAATTTTGCACACACATTTGTATTTTCTTTTCTTACCAGTGAAGGTAGCAACTACAAAATCGTTCTCCTGCAAGGGTTTTGTTTCCTTATCCCACTCAATTTCAACGGTATTCTGACTTTGATTTTCGTATCTACCCTCCTTGACTGCATTAGATGTTTCTTCAAATTCTTTTTCTCCTTCTTCCTCTTTATCTGTCAATTGTTTAAGTTTTGGACTTGATACACTAGGCTCATTTGAAGATGGTTCAGCATTTTCCTTCAACGGCAAAATTCCTTCTTCGTCTTCCGTAGTGACCTCTATATCAAGACTAACATCGTTTGTACTACTACCGCCCGATGGTACCCAAGAACCTTCATCATCGGATGATGTCTCTTCTTTCCTTATAGTTTTCTTCTTTCGTTGCCTTGTAGTCTTATTTTTAAGCTTAATAGCTTTTTCTTCAGCTTTTCTTTTCTTTTCAGCAGCCTGTTGTTCTTTTCTTCTTAGCCTTAAAATAGCTCTCTCTCTTTTCAGTTCTTCTTGCGCTATTTTCTGCTTTTCTTTATTTTCATAATACTCCTGCCAAGCTTTCGATGTGACCACGGAAGGTATGCTCTCCTTTCTGTACTTTTTGGTAGTGGTCTTCCTGGGTTCTGGCCAGAAAAAGGACCTTTTAAAAGGACTAGGTATTTCTCCAGAGCTTTGATTATTGTTGCGGCTATTGTCGATATTCTTCATCTTGCACAGTTTCCAGCCACTGGCCGGGTCTGTTTGGAACACAAGCCTCTCCAACGTCTTCTGTCTTCCCACCATCTCTCAGCCTCCACCCTTGTCCAGTCTTCTCCTCTCTTCTTCACACTTTCTTCCACCCCCTTCAGCCACCTGTCTCTCGGTCTTCCTCTAGGTCTCTTTCCTTCCCACTTCGTCTCGTGTATCCTCCTGGGTATCCTCTTCTCCTCCATTCGTTTTACATGTCCATACCATCTAAGTCTAGACTTCTCTATACCATCCTGTAATGGTTCCTCCTTCATTAATTCTCTGGTCCTCTCATTTCTTATTCTGTCCATCTTTGTAGCTCCAATACTGCTTCTCAAGAACCTCATCTCACTGGCCTGTATTTTGCTCTTCTCCCTTCCTTTCATAACCCAGGTCTCCGAGGCATACGTCAGGATAGGGACATAGTACGTCCGATATATGATCTTTTTGCTGTTCTGAGGGACATCCTTGCTCCATAACATGCTTCTCACACTCCTCCGAAATGCTTCTGCCTGCCTCCCCCGCTCATTTATTTCTCTATCGTTTCTTCCATTCTCTTGTATCAGGCTTCCTAGATACTTGAAACTCTCCACTTTCTTCAGCTGTTCCCCACCAATTGTTATTCCCGTTGTGGTTCTTTCCTTCTTCCTTGTTGTGATCACCATCTCACTCTTATTTATGCTAAATTTCATTCCATATCCTTGTATTATTCCTTCCCACACGTCCAACTGTTCCTGTACCTCCTCCTCCTTGTTTCCCCAAATCATCAAATCATCTGCAAACACCATTGCTTTCATCTTTCCTTCCCCAATTACTTGTGCCACTCGGGTCATTATGTCATCCATCACCACAATGAAAAGTAACGGTGACAAGGCACTTCCTTGTTTCAGGCCGTTTCCCAGTCAGCAGGTACACTGTTTACCAACTCCTGCGGGATCCTTTCGTATTTGAAAACTACTAACGGCGATGCCAGCTGCCCCTCAGCATTGGCCGTTATGAGTACAGTCAGGCATTCCTTTTCGTCTGGATTAATGTGCTGATATATGTTTTTATCGCCTTTTATAGCCAGCACCTTATTGCCTTTTGGATTTAGGAAAAAAGCAGATTCATCGGCGTTAAAAACCCTGTTAGGACTAGATAGAATCTCATCTAATCCATGATTTTTTAGATAAGTGTAAACCTCACTAAACCACTTAAGGAGTTGTTCCTGGGTGACACCGGCCCTACTTGCAGTTAGATTCTGCGCTACTCTTGTAGCAACAGAGGGGTTTCTTTTCTGGAAACTTTCAAACCAAGTTCGACCTGGGCGGTCATTTTTGAAGTTATTAGGTCTCCCTAAATCTTTTATTAATTTTTGCACACTGTCTAGTAGGTCATCTCTGTTCACTGGAAACCCTGCCTCTGCTGTGGATGCTACCCATAGAACTAAGAGGCCTTCTTCTTCTTGTGATAACGTTGGACAAGGTCCCATCTTCTTGAATTTGTAAGTCTCGTCTTTCACGTATCTCCTCAGTGTTGTTCGTGGAACTCCATGATTCTTGGCAGCTGTGTTGAGCGGAATCCCATGACGGACATCATTTACTGCCCCTTTGATTCTATCTTCTTCATAAGACCACCATTTTCGCTTTTGTGATGCCATGTTTCTCGATCTAGATAATACAGAAAGTTAATTAAGACCTACGTTTATTAATGGTAACTTAATAAAGCGGATAAAAACATCATTTAACTTATACAAAATATAGTTCCATTGAACTGTAGAGTGAATGTCCATTTATCATTCATTGTCCACTATCCAAACGCCTCATTTCAATACTTGGACACTCGATGTTTAGTAGTGGACACCCCCTGTCCACGACTAGACCTGGTAACCAAAAAACGCCAGGAACAGCACAGTCTGCCATTAACTAATAGGGGATTTGATTTTTAATTTTACACTCGGTAAACACATTAAGTTCATTTTCACTAGTAGTGGCCACCTCTTGTCCACTACTAAACATATGCCGTTATTGTGTTTCAGTAGTGGACATCTCATTTAATGGGCTTGGTAAACATATAAACATTAAATTAATGTCTTGAAATGCATCACCCAAGCCTATCCTGATAGTATTTCATCAAAACAACTTAGTATAACCAACTGATAATAGAGTAATTGTGATTCATACTTACCAACTTCCTTAAGGAAATGTGGAGCGGAGTCACACGCATTAACAGTTCAACTGGGACACCATTACTAAAAAGCGCGGGAAAGCCTCCCATGGTGCACTGGGAATGGATTAGTGCTGGGTACCGCCACTAGGAGGTTCTGTCTACTAAATGAACTTCGCGTTCAGGCAGTGGAGCAGTCTGTAGGCTTATTGTTCGTATTTTAAGTCCAAAATGTCCACTACTAATGCAGTGTCCACTACCGGTGCGTTTACCCTAATCTTTTTTCTTTTCTTTTTTTTGTCGACATACGGGTTCATCGTAAGGATGATTTTCTTTGATACTGTGTGGTAGATATAACCATATTTGGATTTCTGGGTGATATGTTGTAGACAATAGAATTGTCTGTCTGTCTTTCTGTGTATCCTTATGTTCGCCTATAACTCATATTCGGATGCTTGGTGCATCGTAAAATTAGGTATGGTAAACATGAGTCAATACACCAATCATTTATAAAACTCTTCACCGTACTTTTCATACAGTAGAAGGGTGGATATAGGGAAAAACTTCTCAAAATACATGCTAAAATAGGTGAAATATAAAAATTATCCTAGAAGGACGACCAAAGCATATGTTGCACTTCTCAATGTGAGACAAAAAATTCGCGAGTCTATAAAGGATCTCCGAAAACCACATTATAAGGCCCTTAAATTAACAGTGTGTGTGATATTCCCAGAAAATTAACTTCGTTCTGATAAACTTATGAAGGAATTACAAGCCGCTAACCATTGCAACAGTAGCTCAATTGATAACGTCTGGTGCGTCTCTAAAAGCAACAGTACTTAAAAGGGATGTAACACCAATAACATTGTTATTATTATTATTATAATGTCTGGTGTTAACACCGAACACCGTTCGAAGAACGGGTACTTCTGCTAGTAATATATAAAAATGAGATGGAGTGTGTCTGTCTTTCTGTCTGTCTGTCTGTCTGTCTGTTACCTAATAACGCAAGAACCACTGGTCCGATTTAAATGAAATTTTGCATGGATGTAGCTGAAATACCAGGTTTACATATAGGATACTTTTAATTTCGATATTTTGCACTATTAAGAAATGGCGACCATTTTAGTGACGTCACTACACCCTTTGGTTTCAAAATTTCATACTTCCATATCAAATAAAAAGAGAACGGTAGGAAATAAAAAACTTTTGATGGGACATATGATGTTTGAAATTTAATTTCCTATCCGAAAGGTCCTTATCACTTTTCGTGTATCTCCAACGGTTAGCGAGTAAAACCTACTTTTGTGACGTCACTACACCCTTTGGTTTCAAAATTTCATATTTCCATTTCAAATAAAAAGATATCGCTAAGAAATAACAAACTTTTGATGGTATACACGAGCTTTAACATTTAATTTTCTATCCAAAAGGTTCTTATCACTTTTCGTGTATCTCCGACGGTTAGCGAGTATAACCTAAATTTGTGCAATAAAACACGGTCTACACCGAGCGGTGCAGTATATCTCTATATACTGTTACGTGCCACCCCCTAGTGGCACTTTTGTTAACTGGATTACGGTGCGGGTACAAAGCACAACACCAATTACTGCTTAAAGAAACAATTATCTTTATTGTGGCCAGAAAATTACACTAATCAGCAAATACAAGCAATTAGGAGCCTTCTCCAGTTTCCTCAAGTCTCTTCTTTATGCGCTCTTGGCCCCTTTCACTTGCAACAGACCACAGAAGTTAATCCGTCCTAATGAGTCCGGTGGCCTTGGCAGAAGCTACCTGCCCCTCTTCCTCAGGTACAACAAATACAGTTACTTACGAGCACTTGATGTACGCTGTTCACAAGCTGGGAGAAACAATGTCACAGGATTTCGTAACTCGCACAGCACTTCGTCACCACACTTCTGTCGCACAAGATAATCGCTCGCACTAGCTCGTAAAACACAACAACCACAACTGCTTCACGGGTCACTCTTATATAGCAGGCCGGTGACTCAATAAATGGTTCTAGATCCATCCAGGGTCCACGGCTTCTCGAGGTTTCCATCGCTGGTCCAGTCACGAATCTTCTGGACTATCCCTTTGTCTGCAGTAGCCCTGTTGCATAAGGCGCGCGCAATACAGGAGGCAGGCCACAGCCCAGCCCTGGGGCAGTTGTGACTCATGCGGCGAGTGATGACACAAACTCACAGCCGTAACAATACATATAAATAGAAAATTTGTCTGTTTTTAGCCTATTTTCAATTTTGAAAAAATAGGCTTATGAGATCACCTTTTGTCCGTGTGTGTGTGCGTGTGCGTGTGTGTGTGTGTGTGTGATTCGTGTGTGTGTCCCCCCCTAATAAAATCTAAACGGCTGGAGCGATTTCAATGAAACTCGGTATGTTCATAGCGCTATTCCCGGCGACCTCGACCGTGCCCTTCAAATTTTGTTACGTCTCACCAATGCAAAATGGCGGCTGTGCGAAATATTTCACTAGCATTCAATATCTCCGAAACTATTACCGATATCGCCCTGAAATTGTGTACGGTGATAAAGGATACTACTAGAAGTTCACCTATGAGACTTTCAAAAACCTGGTGACTACAAAACCAACATGGCGGTCAAGCGAATTTGAGACTTTTAAATAGACTTTTCTCGCGATTTAACTATCCACACGTAATGAAACTTGGTACAGCAAATGTTTATACACACTGTAATACACTGGAGTCTAATTCAGTTCAATTGTTTACATAACTTCAAGATGGCGGCTGTGCGAAATATTTCACTGACATTCTATATCTCCGAAACTATTACAGATATCACCCTGCAATTTAGTACGGTGATAAAGGGTACTGATACAAGTTTACCTATGTATATTTCATAAACTTGTAAAGTAGAAAACGAACATGGCGACCAAGCGAAGTTGAGACATTTAAATAGTCTTTTCTCACGATTTAAACATCCAAACGTAATGAAACTAGGTACAGCAAGTGTTTATACACATAGTAATGCAATGGAGTCTAATTTAGTTCAATTGTTTACATAACCTCAAAATGGCGGCTGTGCGAAATATTTCACTGACATTCTATATCTCCGAAACTATTACAGATATTACCCTGCAATTTTGTACGGTGATAAAGGGTACTGGTACAAGTTTATCTATGTATATTTCATAAACTTGTAAAGTAAAAAACGAACATGGCGACCAAGCGAATTTGAAATATTTTAATAGACTTTTCTCGTGATTTAACTCTCCGAGCGCAGTGAAATGTGGTACAGTAAATGATTTTGCAGATTGTAATGCACTGCCATCTAATTTAAATCAATTGTTTACATAACCTCAATATGGCGGCTGTGCGAAATTTTAAAATTAAGTTTTTATTTCTTGTGTCGTAATCATGCGAACGAAGTGAAAGTTTGAATAATGAACCTAGGCAATAATTGTCCTTGAATGGTACATAATTCTATGGCCTATACATATAACAATCCTAAATGGCGAGCTAAATTGCGAAATATTTAGACGGTTCTCAATATCTATGAATCTTTTACAGCAACCAAACTGTTTTTTTTATGTTTATAGAGACTATGAACATATGTTCACCTATAGGACTTTCATTAACCTGGTGAGCACAAATCCAACATGGCGGCGACGCGAAGTATAAATATTTAAATGGACGATTCTCGCGAATTAACTATTCGAGTGCTGTTAAACGTTGCACGTTAAATGCTTATACAAATGTTGATCCACTGGCATCTAATTTACTTCAATTGTTTGCATAATCACAAGATGGCTGCTGTGCGTAATTTTAAAATCTCGTTTTTACTTCTTGTGATCTAATCATGCGATTGAAGTTTGAATACCACACGTACACAATAATCTCAATGTAATAGTACAAAAATAAAAATCCAACCTGGCGACCATCTGAAATATTTAGACGGTTCTCAATATCTACGAATCTGTTACAGCAATTAAACTGAAATTTTGTATGTTGTTAGAAGAAATTAACATGAGCAGGATATATGAAAATAGGCTGTATAGTTCTTTACGGAACTACTTGTTTTTTCTGAATTTCTACGGAAATTTGAGTTATTTACACGTTTCAGACTGTTTTATGATAGATGCGCGCGAAAATAATGTTTTGGTCTGACTGTTTGTTTGATTGTCTGTGGACAAATTTGTTCCCTTTTAACTCGAGAACGGCTGGGTGTATCAACGTAAAATTTGGTACAGATATCCATCAGAGACACGACACTAATCATTGATGTAACCCTTCTCCGTACCTCTCATAAAAGGGGGCCTACCCCCTTAAAATGCATGCTGAAATAGGAGTAGAAGGACGAGACAAAAATCATTTTCAGCCCCTCGATGTGAGAGACAAAACTCGGGGGGCCCTGAAGGGTCCCCGAAATCCACATTTAAGGCCCTAAAATCAACCGTTTTTGAGATATTCCCAGAAAACTAATTTCATTTAATAAACTAATGAACGAATACAAGCCGCTAACCATGGCAACAGATTCTCAGGGGTCCATCTATTGCTGTAAGACGCAATGCAATTCCATGAATTACATTGGTGTGAAAGTTTGCAAACGGCTAGAAGGTTATCACGGAACCAAATTAAGCTGTAGAATTCATCAATACGTATAATGCGCTTAAGGGGGTCAAGGGGTACAGTAGATTTTTTCACGCGATTTACACCTCCGGGTGTGGTACGGCAGGTCTATTATATTCCTATCCCTATATTATATTATTATTATTATATTATGGCGTACAACGAGGAGACAAAGCCCCCTCGGTGCCAGAAACAAAACTTGGGGGCCCTAAAGGGTCCTCGAAAACTACATTATAAGGCCCTAAAACCAAAAGTATCTGAAATATTCCCAGAAAACTAATTTAATTTAACAAACTAATGAAGGAATGGAAATCGCTAACCATGACATCATTATCTCAAAGGGTGGCATCCAACTTTCCATCTATTTCTGTAAGAAGTAATGTCCCTCTATTTATTACATTTCTGTGAAAGTTTGCAAATGGCTATACGGTTATCACGGAACCAACGTAGACTGTATAATTCATCAATGCAATTAAGGGGGTCAAGGGGTAACCTAGATTTTTTTTCATGCAATTTTCACGTGCGACATATAGTACAGAAGGACTATTATATCTCCAAACATTTGCAAAGTGAAATGCCATGCCCTGTGGTTCAGATTCCACGTAAAATGGAGGTCCCGTGGCTTATGATCTCGCGATTAATGGTCACGTAAAACTACAATCATCCTTTATATCTCCAAACAGCAACATTATTTTCAAAAATTCCTGAATTGAATCAGCATTTTTTGCGGCTTTTGGAATTTGGGCCATTTGAGACTAAAGAACCTGAATTTTCATGCACCACAAGCCTTTATAATTTATGAAAGAGGTCTTCCTGTGTATGTGGACCTAACACAACGTAGAGGGTCATTTTTTATGTGAGGTGTATTGCGTTTCGTCTAGAAGTCTTTCAATTCTATTTCACGTCAAGAAGTACAAGTTAGGTGAATTTAGTTTGAGAGCAAATTTTAACTAATCTTTCTTTTGCCGACATACGGGTTCATCGTAAGGATGATTTTGTTTGATACTGTATGGCAGATATACCCATACTTGGATATCTGGGTGATATGTTGTAGACAATAGAATTGTCTGTCTGTCTTTCTGTGTATCTTTATGTAACTTACGCCTATAAATCGTGTTCGTAGGCGTGGTGCATCGTAAAATTAGGTATGGTAAACATGAGACAATACACCAATCATTTATAAAACTCCTCACCGTACTTTTCAAACAGTAGAAGGGTGGATATAGGGAAAAACTTCTCAAAATACATGCTAAAATAAGCGAAATATAAACAAGATGTTCAGTAAAGAACATATAGCCTACTTTCTCCTAAATGCATGGGTATTGTTATAACTCTTCGTCCTTTTCAAGGAGTATGATTGAATGTTGGTTGTAGGAGCTTGTTGAAATACAACGTGCTATAGGGATATTAAACATGAATATGAGGTGCCCTTTGCTAGTGCTACCTCTGTACCAAATTTCGTTCAATTCGGTTTCACCGTGTTGGAATTGATAGGGGGAATCGATCTGCACACATATTTGGCCACCTTCAGCAAACTATTGGGCTGATGTTCTTGCAGTTTGGTCAGAATATGTTTCCCACATAAAGATATGGTGTTGCAAAATTAGGTAGAGACTAGATTATTAGGTTGGTCGTAATTACATTTTATCTTTTAACATTTGGGTGGCCGCGATTACGTTTCCATCAAGATAGCGGTGATATAAAACATGACACTGAGGTGCCCTTTGCTAGTGCTACCTCTATACCAAATTTCGTTCCATTTGGTTTCAGCCTGTTTGAATTAATAGGGGAAATCGATTCTGACACAAAGATGGCCGCCATCCGCAAAAAAATTAGGCGAATGACCTATTAGATTGGTCAAAGGATGCTCCCTCCATAAAGGTATGTAGTTGCAAAATTTGGTAGAGATCGGATGATTAGGTTAATCGTAATTTGATTTAAGCTTTGAACATTCGTGTGGCCGCCATTACGTTTCAGTCAAGATGGCGGCGATATAAAACATGACACTGAGGTGCCCTTTGCTAGTACTACCTCTGTACCAAATTTCGTTCCATTCGGTTCCACCTTTTTCGAATTAATAGGGGGAATCAATTTTGACATAAAGATGGCCTCCATCCGCAAACTATTAGGTGAATGACCTATTAGATTGGTCAAAGGATGCTCCCTCCATAAAGGTATGTAGTTGCAAAATTTGGTAGAGATCGGATGATTAGGTTAATCGTAATTTGACTTAAGCTTTGAACATTCGTGTGGCCGCCATTACGTTTCAGTAAAGATGGCGGCGATATAAAACATGACACTGAGGTGCCCTTTGCTAGTGCTACCTCTGTACCAAATTTCGTTCCATTCGGTTCCACCGTGTTTGAATTAATAAGGGGAATCAATTTTGACATAAAGATGGCCGCCATCCGCAAACTATCAGGTGAATGACCTATTAGATTGGTCAAATGATGCTCCCTCCATAAAGGTATGTAGTTGCAAAATTTGGTAGAGATCGGATGATTAGGTTAATCGTAATTTGATTTAAGCTTTGAAAATTTATGTGGCCGCCATTACGTTTACGTCAAGATGGCGGCGATATAAAACATGACACTGAGGTGCCTTTTGTTAGTACTACCTCTGTACCAAATTTCGTTCCATTCGGTTGCACCGTGTTCGAAATAATAGGGGGAATCGATTTTCACACAAAGATGGCCGCCATCCGCAAACGATTACGCTGATGACCTATTGGTTTGGTCAAAGGATGCTCCCCCCATAAAGGTATGTTGTTGCAAAATTTGGTAGAGATCGGATGATTAGGTTAATCGTAATTTGATTTAAGCTTTGAACATTTGTGTGGCCGCCATTACGTTTCCGTCAAGATGGCGGCGATATAAAACATGACACTGTGGTGCCTTTTGTTAGTAATACCTCTGTACCAAATTTCGTTCCATTCGGTTGCACCGTGTTTGAATTAATAGGGGGAATCGTTTTTCACACAAAGATGGCCGCCATCCGCAAACTATTAAGCTGATGACCTTTTGGTTTGGTCAAAGGATGCTCCCCCCATAAAGGTATGTCGTTGCAAAATTTGGTAGAGATCGGATGATTAGGTTAGTCGTAATTTGATTTAAGCTTTGAACATTTGTGTGGCCGCCATTACGTTTCCGTCAAGATGGCGGCGATATAATACATGACACTGAGGTGTCCTTTGCTAGTGCTACCTTTGTACCAAATTTCGTTCAATTCTCATTCACCGTGTTCGAATTGATAGGGGGGACAGACATTCAGAGTACACACACTCACACACACACAGACACACAGACACACAGACTCACACACACACATACACACACACACACAGACAGACACACTTTTTTCGCCCTGTGTTGATCTCATAAGTCTACTTTCATTTTTTGCAAAAATCGAAAGTAGGCTAAAAATTATCCTAGAAGGACCTTCAAAGCATATGTTGCGCTTCTCAATGTGAGACACAAAATTCGCGAGTCTATAAGGGGTCTCCGAAAACCACATTTTAAGGCCCTTAAATTAACAGTGTGTGTGGTATTCCCTGAAAACTAACTTCGTTATGATAAACTTATGAAGGAATGAAATACCGCTAACCATTTCAACAGTAGCTCAATTGATAATGTCCGGTGTTAATATATAACACCGTTCGAAGGACGGGTACTTCTGCTATACTAATATATAACAAGTAGTTCCGTGACGAACTATACAGCCTATTTTCATATATCCTACGTATGTTAATTGCCACTATCAACATACACAATTTCTGTTTGATTGCTGTAATAGATTCGTAGATATTAAGAACTGACTAAATATTTCGGATGGTCGCCATGTTGGATTTTATATATGTAGGTCCTAGAGTTATGTACTGTTACATGCAGATTATTGTGAACGTGTAGTATTCAAACTTCAATCGCATAATTAGGACACAAAAAAAAAACAAGGAGATTTTAAAACTTTTCACAGCTGCCATCTTGAGGTTATGGAAACAACTGAAATAAATTAGATGCCAGTGGATTAACATTCGTATAAGGATTTACTGTACCAAGTTTCACTGCACTCGGATGGTTAAATTGCGAGAAACGTCCATGTGAATATTTATAATTCGCGTCACCGCCATGTTGGATTTGTGATCACCAGGTTATTTAAAGTCCTATAGGTGAACTTAAGTTCATAGCCCCTATGAACATTAAAAAATGCAGATTGATTGCTAAAATAGATTCGTAGATATTCAGTATCGTCTAAATATTTCGGATGGTCGCCATGTTGGATTGTTAAATGTTTAGGCAATAGAGTCATGTACCATTAAAGGAAAATTATTGCGTAGGTTCATTATTCAAACTTTCACTTCGATCGCATGACTACATCACAAGAAATAAAAACTTAATTTTAAAATTCGCACTGCCGCCATCTTGAGGTTATGTAAACAATTGAACTAAATTAGATACCAGTGGATTACAATGTGTATAAATATTCCTGTACCAGGTTTCAGTGCGCTTGGAACATTAAATCGCGAGAAGGGTCTATTTAAAATTTTCAAATTCGCTTGGCCGCCATGCTCGTTTTATAGTTAACCGGTTTTTGAAAGTCTTATAGATGGACTTCCAGTAGTGCCCTTTATCTCCGTACAAAATTTTAGGGAGATACCGCTAATAGTTTCAGAGATATAGAATACCGGTGAAATATTTCGCACATCCGCCATCTTGTGATTATGTAAACAATTGAACGAAGTTAGATGTCGGTGCATTACAATGTATATAAACATATACTGCACCAAGTTTCATTGCGTTTGGTTGGTCAAATCACGAGAAACGTCTATTTAAAAGTCGCAAATTCGCTTGGCCTCCATGTTGGTTTTGTAGTTACCAGGTTTTCAAAAGTCATATAAGTGAACTTATAGTAGTTCCCTCTATCACCATAGAAAATGTCAGGGTAATATCGGTAATAGTATCGGAGATATTGAATGCTGGTGAAATATTTCGCACAGCCGCCATGTTGGATTGGTGAGACGTAACAAAATTTGAAGGGCACGGTCGAGGTCGCCGGGAATAGTGCTATGAACTTTCCGAGATTCATTGAAATCGCTCCTGTCGTTTAGATTTTATTAGGGGGGGACACACACACGAATCACACACACACACACACACACACACACACGCACACACACAAGGACAAAAGGTGATCTCATAAGCCTATTTTTTCAAAATTGAAAATAGGCTAAAAATGAGATGGTGTGTGTCTGTCTTTCTGTCTGTCTGTGTGCTACTCAATAACGCAAGAACCACTGGTCCGATTTAAATGAAATTTTGCATGGATGTAGCTGATTTACAAGGTTTACATATAGGATACATTTTATTTCGATAATTTGCACTATTAAAAATGGCGACCATTTTAGTGACGTCACTACACACTTTAATCAAAACTTCATATTTCCTTATCAAATAAAAAGAGAACGCTAAGAAATAGCAAACTTTTGACGGTACATACGAGCTTCACTTTTCGTTTATCTCCAACGGTTAGCGAGTAAAACCCACATTTATGACATCACTACACCCTTTGGTTTCAAAATTTGACATTTCCATTTCAAATAAAAAGAGAACGCTAAGAAATAGCAACCTTTTGATGGCATACATGAGCTTTAACATTCAATTTTCTATCCAAAAGGTCCTTAACACTTTTCGTGTATCTCCAACGGTTGGCGAGTAAATCCTAAATTTGTGCAATAAAACACGGTCAACACCGAGCCGTGCAGTATATCTCTACATATATAAATAGGAAATTTGTCTGTTTTTTTCTGAATTTCTACGGAAATTTGAGTTATTTACACGTTTCAGACTGTTTTATGATAGATGCGCGTGAAAATAATGTTTTGGTCTGT
The DNA here is from genome assembly GCA_946902985.2 of Meconema thalassinum. Classification (NCBI taxonomy): domain Eukaryota; kingdom Metazoa; phylum Arthropoda; class Insecta; order Orthoptera; family Tettigoniidae; genus Meconema; species Meconema thalassinum. Next base: position 146,087,420 of record OX336390.1, on the reverse strand, counting down.
CTGTCTGTCTGTTTGTTTGATTGTGGACAACTTTGTTCCCTTATAAATCGAGAACGGCTGGGTGTATCAACGCAAAATTTGGTACAGATATCCATCAGAGGCACGACACTAGTCATTGATGTATCTCTTCTCTGTACCTATCATAAAAGGGGGCATACCCCCTTAAAATACATGCTGAAATAGGAGTAGAAGGACGAGACAACGCCCATTTTCAGCCCCTCAATGTGAGAGATAACATTCGGGGGCCCTAAAAACACATTTTAAGGTCCTACGTCCAACCGTTTTTGAGATATTCCCAGAAAACTAATTTAATTTAATAAACTACTGAACGAATGCAAGCCGATAACCATGGCAACAGATTCTCAGAGGTCCACCTATTGCTGTAAGACGCAATGCAATTCCATTAATTACATTAGTGTGCAAGTTTGCAAACGGCTAGATGGTTATTATGGAACCAAATTAAGCTGTAAATTTCATCAATATGTAAAATGCGCTTAAGGGGGTCAAGGGGTAGTCTAGAATTTTTTCACGCGATTTACACCTGCGGGTGTGGTATGGCAGGTCTATTATATTCCTATCCCTATATTATATTATTATTAGTAGTATTATATTATGGCGTACAACGACGAGAGAAAGCCCCTCGGTGCCAGAAATAAAACTCTAGGGTCCTCGAAAACTACATTATAAGGCTCTTAAACCAACAGTTTCTGAAACATTCCCAGAAAACTAATTAAATTTAATTTAACAAACTAATGAAGGAATGCAAATCCGTAACCATGACAACATTATCTCAAGGGGTGGCATCCAACTTTCCATCTATTTCAGTAAGAAGCAATTTATTACATTTATTACATTTCTGTGAAAGTTTGCAAATATAAGTTTATCACGGAACCAACGTAGACTGTATAATTCGCCAATGCAATTAAGGGGATCAAGGGGTAATCTAGGATTTTTTCATGCAATTTCACGTGCGACATATAGTACAGAAGGTCTATTATATCTCCAAACAACAACATTATTTTCAAAAATTCCTGAATTGAATCAGCATTTTTGGCGGCTTTTAGGAATTTGGGCCATTTGAGACTAATGAACCTGAATTTTCATGCACCACAAGCTTTTATAATTTATGATAGAGGTCTTCCTGTGTATGGGGACCCAACACAACGTAGAGGGTCAGTTTTTATGTGACGTGTATTGCGTTTCATCTACAAGACTTTCAATTCTATTTCATGTCAGGAATTACACGTTAGGTGAATTTAGTTTGAGAGCACATTTCAACTAATCTTTTTTCTTTTCTTTTTTTTTGTCGACATACGGGTTCATCGTAAGGATGATTTTCTTTGATACTGTGTGGTAGATATACCCATATTTGGATTTCTGGGTGATATGTTGTAGACAATAGAATTGTCTGTCTGTCTTTCTGTGTATCCTTATGTACGCCTATAACTCATGTTCGGATGCTTGGTGCATCGTAAAATTAGGTATGGTAAACATGAGTCAATACACCAATCATTTATAAAACTCTTCACCGTACTTTTCATACAGTAGAATGGTGGATATAGGGAATAACTTCTCAAAATACATGCTAAAATAGGCGAAATATAAAAATTATCCTAGAAGGACGACCAAAGCATATGTTGCACTTCTCAATGTGACACAAAAAATTCGCGAGTCTATAAAGGATCTCCGAAAACCACATTATAAGGCCCTTAAATTAACAGTGTGTGTGATATTCCCAGAAAATTAACTTCGTTCTGATAAACTTATGAAGGAATTACAAGCCGCTAACCATTGCAACAGTAGCTCAATTGATAATGTCTGGTGCGTCTCTAAAAGCAACAGTACTTAAAAGGGATGTAACACCAATAACATTGTTATTATTATTATTATAATGTCTGGTGTTAACACCGAACACCGTTCGAAGAACGGGTACTTCTGCTAGTCATACTAATATATAAAAATGAGATGGTGTGTGTCTGTCTGTCTGTCTGTCTGTTACTCAATAACTCAACAACCACTGGTCCGATTTAAATGAAATTTTGCGTGGATGTAGCTGATTTACCAGGTTTACATATAGGATACTTTTGATTTCGAAATTTCGCATTATTAAAAAATGGCGACCATTTTAGTGACGTCATTAGACCCTTTGGTTTCAAAATTTCATATTTCCATATTAAATAAAAAGAGAACGGTAAGAAATAGCAAACTTTTGATGGTAAACATGAGCTTTAAAATTTAATTTTCTATACGAAAGGTCTTTATCACTTTTCGTATATCTCCAACTGTTAGCGAGTAAAACCAAAATCTGTGCAATAAAACACGGTCAACACCGAGCGGTGCAGTATATCTCTCTATATATAAAAATGAAAATTTGTGTGTTTTTCTCTGAATTTCAACGGAAATTTGAGTTGTTTACACGTTTCAGACTGTTTTATGATGGATGCGTGCGAAAATATTTTTTTTGTCTGTCTGTTCGTTTATTTTGTTTGTCTGTGGACAAATTTGTTCCTTATAACTCGAGAACGGCTGGGTGTATCACGACACTAATCATTGATGTAACTCTTCTCCGTACATCTCATAAAAGGGGGCCTACCCCCTTAAAATACATGCTGAAATAGGCGTAGAAGGACGAGACAAAACTCATTTTCAGCCCCTCAATGTGAGAGGCAAAACTCGGGTCCCCAAAAACCACATTTCAGGACCAAAGACCAACCGTTTTTGAGATATTTCCAGAAAACTAATTTAATTTAATAAACTAATGAACGAATGCAAGCCAGTAACCATGCCAACGGATTCTCAGAGGTCCATCTATTGCTGTAAGACGCAATGCAATTCCATTAATTACATTAGTGTGAAAGTTTGCAAACGGCTAGAAGGTTATCACGGAACCAAATTAAGCCGTAAAATTCATCAATACGTATAATGCGCTTAAGGGGATCAAGGGGTACTCTAGAATTTGTTCACGCAATTTACACCTGCGTGTGTGGTACGGCAGGTCTATTATATTCCTATCCCCATATTATTCAATCATTCATTCATCTCTTATAGGCCATGTATGGACCGCGTCATTCCAACCGTCTCCTACTGGCTTTGATGTTTGCCCTGTACGCCCGCATTCGTTCTCGGTGGACTTCCTTCCGTTCCTGGGTCCAAATCTTTCCATTTTCAGCTTCGGTTTTTCTTGGAAACCTTTACAAGCTTGAAGTTTCCCTTTGAGTGGGACGCACTCCTGAATGTCTGTTGGTGTAATCCCCACTTCTTTCAGATCTTTATCCAGTTCAATGAACCAGGCCCATTTTGTTTTCCTCTCCTGAAAGTAAGTTATGTTGCGGTTGGTCAGTCTCGCTGGGCTCATTCGTTTCACATGCCCAACAAATGGTAACCTTCTCTTCCAGATGACGTTGCTTATCTTCTCCACATGAGTATATAGGTCATGGTTATGCCGTCTTCTGTATTCCCCATTGTCTTTGATGGAACCCAATATCTTTTTCAAAATTTTTCATTCTTTGGCCTCCAGTTTCTCGACCAAGCCTTTTTTGTTCACCGTGAGGCATTCAGAAGCATGCAAGACCTCCGGACGGATGACACTGCAGTAATGTTTTAGTTTTGCGTTGAAGGATATTGACCTTTTCTTATAGATGTCCTTAGTTAAATGGTAGGCCATTTCCATTTTGCTCAAGCGCGATGTGAATGCTTCTTTCTCTGATAATATCCCTTCCCTGACCCGTCCTGAAAAGAAAAGTACATGGCCATTGGCTGAATAAAAAATAATAAAAAATAGGTGTTATAATTTCTCCCTATATTATATTATTATTAGTATTATATTATGGCGTACAGCGACGAGCAAACCCCCCCCGGTGCCAGCAACAAAACTCGGGGGCCCTAAAGGGTCCTCGAAAACTACATTATAAGGCTCTAAATCCAACAGTTTCTGAAATATTCCCAGAAAACTAATTTAATTTAATTTAACAAACTAATGAAGGAATGCAAATCGGTAACCATGAGAACATTATCTCAAGGGGTGGCATACAACTTTCCATCTATTTCTGTAAGAAGCAATGACACTCCATTTATTACATTTCTGTGAAAGTTTGCAAATGGCTATAAGGTTATCACGGAACTAACGTAGACCGTATAATTCATCAATGCAATTAAGGGGGTGAAGGGGTAACCTAGAATTTTTTCATGCAATTTTCACGTTCGACATATAGTACAGAAGGTCTATTATATCTCCAAACAACAACATTATTTTAAAAAATTCCTGAATTGAACTAGCATTTTTTGCGGCTTTTAGGAATTTGGGCAATTTGAGTCTAGAGAACCTGAATTTTCATGCACCTTAAGCCTTTATAATTTATGAAAGGGGTCTTCCTCTGTATGGACACCTAGCACAACGTAGAGGGTCAGTTTTTATGTGACGTGTATTGCGTTTCGTCTACAAGGCTTTCAATTCTATTTCACGTCAGGAAGTTCACGTTAGGTGAATTTAGTCTGAGAGCACATTTTAACTTTTTGTTGTTGTTGACAAACGGGTTCATCGTAAGGATGATTTCTTTTGATACAGTGTGGTAGATATACCCATATTTGGATATCTCGGTAATATGTTGTAGACAATAGAATTGTCTGTCTTTCTTTGTATCTTTATGTAGCCTACGCCTATAACTCGTGTTCGGATGCTTGGAGCATCGTAAAATTAGGTATGGTAACCATGAGAGTCAATACACCAATCATTTATAAAACTTTTCACCGCACTTTTCATACAGTAGAAGGGTGGATATAGAGAAAAACTTCTCAATACATGCTAAAATAGGCGAAATATAAAAATTATCCTAGAAGGACGACCGAAGCATATGTTGCGCTTCTCAATGTGAGACACAAAATTCGGGAATCTATAAAGGGCCTCCGAAAACTACATTTTAAGGGCCTTAAATTGACCGTGTGGGTGATATTCCCAGAAAACTAACTTCGTTCTGATTAACTTGAAGGAATGACAAACCGCTAACCATTGCAACAGTAGCTCAATTGATAATGTCTGGTGTTAACAACGAACACCGTTCGAAGAACGGGTACTTCTGCTAGTAATATATAAAATGAGATGGTGTGTGTCTGTCTGTCTGTCTGTCTGTCTGTCTGTTACTCAATAACTCAAGAACCACTGGAACGATTTAAATGAAATTTCGCAGGGATGTAGCTGATTTACCCGGTTTACATATAGGATACTTTTCATTTCGAAATTTTGCACTATTAAAAAATGGCGACCATTTTCGTGACGTCATTAGACCTATTTGTTTCAAAATTTCATATTTCCATATCAAATAAAAAGAGAACGGTAGGAAATAAAAAACTTTTGATGGCACGTTCGAGCTTTGAAATTTAATTTCCTATCCGAAAGGTCCTTATCACTTTTAGTGTATCTGCAACAGTTAGCGAGTAAAACCGACATTTGTGACGTCACTACACCCTTTGGTTTCAACATTTCATATTTCCTTTTCAAATAAAAAGAGAACGCTAAGAAATAGCAAACTTTTGATGGTATACATGAGCTTTAACATTTAATTTTCTATCCGAAAGGTCCTTATCACTTTTCGTATATCTCCAACGGTTAGCGAGTAAAACCAAAATCTGTGCAATAAATCACGGTCAACACCGAGCGGTGCAGTATATCTCTCTATTTATAAAAATGAAAATGTGTGTGTTTTTCTCTGAATTTCTACGGAAATTTGAGTTGCTTACACGTTTCAGACTGTTTTATGATGGATGCGCGCAAAAATAATTTTTGTCTGTCTGTCTGTTTGTTTGTCTGTGGACAAATTTGTTCACTTATAACTCGAGAACGGCTGGGTGTATCAACGTAAAATTTGGTACACATTTCCATCAGAGGCACGACACTAATCATTGATATAACTCTTCTCCGTACCTCTCATAAAAGGGGGCCTACCCCTTAAAATACATGCTGAAATAGGCGTAGAAGGACGAAACAAAACTCATTTTCAGCCCCTCAATGTGAGAGACAAAACTCGGGTCCCCGAAAACCACATTTTGAGGACCGAAGACCAACCGTTTTTGAGATATTCACAGAAAACTAATTTAATTTAATAAACTAATGAACGAATGCAAGCCAGTAACCATGCCAACGGATTCTCAGAGGTCCATCTATTGCTGTAAGACGCAATGCAATTCCATTAATTACAATAGTGTGAAAGTTTGCAAACGGCTAGAAGGTTATCACGGAACCAAATTAAGCCGTAAAATTCATCAATACGTATAATGCGCTTAAGGGGATCAAGGGGTACTCTAGAATTATTTCACGCGATTTACACCTGCGGGTGTGGTACGGCAGGTCTATTATATTCCTATCCCCTTATTATTCATTCATTCATTCATTTCGTATAGGCCATCTATGGCCCGCGTCATTCCAACCGTCTCCTACTGGCTTTGATTTTTGCCCTGTACGCCCGCATTCGTTCTCGGTGGACTTCCTTCCGTTCCTGGGTCCAAATCTTTCCCGTTTTCAGCTTCGGTTTTTCTTGGAAACCTTTACAAGCTTGAAGTTTCCCTTTGAGTGGGGCGCGCTCCTGAATGTCTGTTGGTGTAATCCCCACTTCGTTCAGATCTTTTTCCAGTTCAATGAACCAGGCCCATTTTGTTTTCCTCTCCTGAAAGTAAGTTATGTTGCGGTTGGTCAGTCTCGCTGGGCTCATTCGTTTCACATGCCCAAAAAATGGTAACCTTCTCTTCCGGATGACGTTGCTTATCTTCTCCACATGAGTATATAGGTCATGGTTATGTCGTCTTCTGTATTCCCCATTGACTTTGATGGAACCCATTATCTTTCTCAAAATGTTCCTTTCTTTGGCCTCCAGTTTCTCGACCATGCCTTTTTTGTTCATCGTAAGTCATTCAGAGGCATCCAAGACCTCCGGACGGATGACACTGCAGTAATGTTTTAGTTTTGCGTTGAAGGATATTGACCTTTTCTTATAGATGTCCTTAGTTAAATGGTAGGCCATTTCCAGTTTGCTCATGCGTGATGTGAATGCTTCTTTCTCTGATAATATTCCTTCCCTGTCCCGTCCTGAATAGAAAAGTACATGGCCATTGGCTGAATTAAAAATAATTTAAAAAATAGGTGTTATAATTTCTCCCTATATTATATTATTATTAGTATTATATTATTGCGTACAACGACGAGACAAATCCCCTCGGTGCCAGCAACAAAACTCGGGGGCCCTAAAGGGTCCTCGAAAACTACATTATAAGGCTCTAAATCCAACAGTTTCTGAATTATTCCCAGAAAACTAATTAGTTTAATTTAACAAACTAACGAAGGAATGCAAATCGGTAACCATGAGAACATTATCTCAAAGGGTGGCATACAACTTTCCATCTATTTATGTAAGAAGCAATGTGACTCCATTTATTACATTTCTGTGAAAGTTTGCAAATGGCTATAAGGTTATCACGGAACTAACGTAGACCGTATAATTCATCAATGCAATTAAGGGGGTGAAGGGGTAACCTAGAATTTTTTCATGCAATTTTCACGTTCGACATATAGTACAGAAGGTCTATTATATCTCCAAACAGCAACATTTTCAAAAATTCCTGAATTGAACCAGTATTTGTTGTGGCTTTTAGGAATTTGGGCAATTTGAGGCTAAAGAACCTGAATTTTCATGCACCACAAGCCTTTATAATTTATGAAAGGGGTCTTCCTGTGTATGGGCACCTAGCACAACGTAGAGGGTCAGTTTTTATGTGACGTGTATTGCGTTTCGTCTACAAGGCTTTCAATTGTATTTCACGTCAGGAAGTACACGTTAGGTGAATTTAGTCTGAGAGCACATTTTAACTTCTTTTTTGTCGACATACGGGTTCAGCGTAAGGATGATTTTATTTGATACTGTGTTGTAGATATACCCATATTTGGATATCTGGGTAATATGTTATAGACAATAGAATTGTATGTCTGTCTTTCTGTGTATCTTTATGTACGTCTATAAGTCGTGTTCGGATGCTTGGTGCATCGTAAAATTAGGTATGGTAACCATGAGAGTCAATACACCAATCATTTATAAAACTCTTCACCGTACTTTTCATACAGTAGAAGGGTGGATATAGAGAAAAACTTCTCAATACATGCTAAAATAGGCGAAATATAAAAATTATCATAGAAGGACGACCAAAGCATGTGTTGCGCTTCTCAATGTGAGACACAAAATTCGGGAATCTATAAAGAGTCTCCGAAAACTACATTTTAAGGCCCTTAAATTAACAGTGTGTGTGATATTCCCAGTAAACTAACTTCGTTCTGATAAACTTGAAGGAATGACAAACCGCTAACCATTGCAACAGTAGCTCAATTGATAATGTCTGGTGTTAACAACGAACACCGTTCGAAGAACGGGTACTTTTGCTAGTTAGAAATAAATATCAGCTTCTATGTAGTAAAAGTTAAATAACCTGTCTTAAATATTGAACACCTATCGTTTAACGTCTTTATACTATATTTAAACATATAAACATTATGCTAAAAATACATCAAACTTGATAGCAATTATCATATCCGCAATAAGTAATATTGCGGAAAGTACGTACCATGTCATGATAAAGAGTAACAGTAACGGAACAAACTTTTTAATCATCCCAAGTAATAATAACAGAAACAAATTAATCACAGAAACATTTTCTAAGTTTATGCCGTGTCTTGTGCGAGATTACGCCTAGTAACTCGGAGATGGTTCATCAGCAGGCTCTTATTGTCTATTTGCTGACTACCAAAGGAGTAGCAAACTGTGCGATACCTCAATTCTTATTTAGAACACCTCCGCTACTTTACTGCGAAAGCTAAACGCTAAAACAGTCTTTCACCTCCCTATAAAGGCTTCCAAAATGATTGTATATTGAATTTCAGGGCCAAGCAATTAAAACTCAGCAACTTTTCTAGGTTTACGCCGTGTTTAGTGAGTTTTTTTTATTGGCTGTCAGGGCAAAATACCAACTTGATTGAAATAAATTTGACCAGTTCTGCAGTAAGATTAATATGAACATGAAATAAACTAATGAGACAGTCGGTAGTCTTCGACACATTCGTCTGTGAATTTAGGTTTCTGATCATGGTGAAAAAACGACAAAAAGCAGATAAATATTGGCCAACAGAAATATTCAGTTGACAAAAAAACAAATCGATAAAAAGGATGAAGGCGTACCGTGCAAAGTAGAAAGCACTATAACGTTGTGAAACAGTGTATAGGTCCAAATACTCACATACAATAACCGGAACAAAGACTATAAATTTAGACTCAATATCACGCCTCGTTTCAGACCCCACAAACTACCTCTATAAATAAAACAGTTCATGTAGAGACTAACATAGACTAACATCGCTCGGCGTTGACCGTGTTTTATAGCACATATTTAGGTTTTACTCGCTAACCGTTGGAGATACACGAAAAATGGTTAGCACCTTTCGGATAAGAAATTAAATTTTAAAGCTCGTACGTGCCATCAAGAGTTTGCCATTTCTTAGCGTTCTCTTTTTATTTGAAATGGAAGTATGAAATTTTGAAACCAAAGGGTGTAGTGACGTCACTAAAATGGTCGTCATTTCCAGCCTACTTTTCACATTTTGCAAAAATGATGAAAAAGTAGACTTATGAGATCGGGCAAATGTGTGTCTGTCCTTCTGTCTGTCTGTCTGTCTGTCTGGCTGTGTGTGTGTCCCCTCCCCTATCAAATCCTAAACGGCTGGAGCAATCGAAACAAAATTTCGTAGGAGTAAAGATCTATACCTGAATATCTCACGGCCATATTTGAAAATGATGTCAGTGCTACCAACTGCTAAAAAATCGCAATTGAAATTTGAGCTCCAGGTTGGATATCTTGGAAGGTATGAATGGGAGCTATTTAAAAATTGACACACGTATAGATCATAATATTGCAGTTTAATTTCCAGGAGGCCATACATGACAGTGTTGCCAAAATGATTATAAGCCTCCTGATAGGTCCAATTTTAAATGCATATAACTTCTATACTATCAATTGGATTTTAACCATATTTCGTATGGGCTATGTGTACATAAACAGATATGACTGAGCGTATTCTTAAGAGCCACTAGGGCAGCCAACTGTTAATAAATGCTCTCATTTATTTAAATTCAAATACCCATATATCAGAAAGTATGCAAGCTGACAGCTTTAAACTATGCACATGTATAGTACCTGACATTCTATATTAATTTGGAGTATCTTATATACGTCAGTGCTACCAACATGATTCTAAGCCTGCTGAGATGTCCAACTTTAAATACATGTAACTTCCATACTATCATTTGGATTTCAACCAAATTTCGTATGTGCTATTTGTACCATGACAGATATGACTATGCGTATTCTTAAGAGCAACCAGGGCTGCCAACTGTTAATATGTGCTGTCCCTATTTTTGTTACCCTAATATCAATATATTAGAAAGTATGCAAGCCAATAGCTCTAAACTTTGCACACGTATAGTACCTGCCATTCTAGATGAATTTGGAGTAACTAATATACGTCAGTGCTGCCAACATGATTCTAAGCCTGCTGATAGGTCCAATTCTAAAATGCATGTAACTTCTATACTAACTAATGGATTTCATTCAAAATTGGCACAACTATAGATCATATTATTTCAGATTATTTCTGACCAATACATACATGACATTGTTGCCAACATGATTTTACGCGCGCTGTTAGATCCAATGTTTAACTGCATGTAACGTCCATGCTATTCATTGGACTTCAACCAAATGTTGTATTCTGTACCTTAAGAGATGGAACTAAGAATATATTCAGTCATCAGGGCTGCCAACTGTGGTGCTCTATTAGGCTACATTATGCCAGGTATACAGTATTTCGAACTGATTGGAAATTTCGATATTAGCAACTTAATTTCGTCATTATTCTAGATAGGTTCATATACTGTAGAATAATCATTGGCATGAAAAGTAGGCTCTTTAGTTCGTCACGGATCTTCTTGTTAAATAGTGCAAAATATCGAAATCAAAAGTAGCCTATGTGTAAATATGGTAAATCAGCTACATCCATGCAAAATTTCATTTTAATCGGACCAGTGGTTCTCGCGTTATTGAGTAACAGATAGGACGACAGACACTTAGACAGAAATTTTTGCGCCACAATTGGAATCTTTCTACAGTTCATGATCAGTTTTAGTATAATATTGGTTTAAGGAAGTTGTGCCTTTTAGGTCATGTATAGTTCAGATAATACGAGCCTGTTATATTAAGGGTTGAGAATTAATATTTTTGAACTGTACGGGCTTCAACCCTTGAACATGACATTCGTAGTTTAGAAGTTCGTGATTCTACTCAAAGGTAACCTTAAATTATGAAAGGGAATTTGCTTGTGCGTGCTGAGGGCGGGGATGTTCCATAACCTCCAGAGTCTATGGCGCTTTAGAGCTCCTGTACATCTACATTTAGAAATTAATCCCAGTTGAGAGTACAAACGTACCCATTCACCCTCGATCTCGACTGAAGGATGGATGTTAACACAAAGGGAATTTGCACGTTTGTAAGGCTTCGAGATGTGGCTGTGATGAAGGATGCACAGGTAACAGAAGAACGGGAGACATATTGAGGAGGGTTGAAGAGGAAAGACATATACATGTTTCAGAATACAATACTCGTATTTCATATTCGTTATTCACGACGGAATGTTTTATAACGGGCTCTCCTTTGGGGAACGTCTACTCCTAACTAACGAATGCAGGATAAGAGTTTCAGTCAGCCTGGAGGCAGATCGATCGTCTCCATGCAAACTCTGTGTTTTGTTTGTGTTGTGACTTTTTACGTCCACTGGGCTTCTTGATTCAATGTGGAAGGTTAGCAACCCATTAACATTAATGCGCTATACGGGGGTGGATAGCGTTTGCCTAGGCAGTCGGGAACATATGATTCCGCAAGTCAAGTCCAATCGTTCGGGCATTCACATATTTCGACATTAGTTTACAAACAACATGTCACTGCTACAGACTGCACGTATAAAGAAGAGTCTCAGCTGCAATTAGAGCAATATATACAATAAAGGATCTACAGAATGTATCAATAAAATCAGCAAAGAAACTGTTTCATGCAGTAGTGAGCCCAGTAGCACCTTATGGGCTTCTCACACTCGTAGAGAAAGTGAAGGGAAGGTTTCTTAAGAGAGCTCCCAGTGTTGGAGCAAACACAAAGTCGAGACTGGTATATGAAATGGCCAAAGAGACATTCTATATCGATGACATAAAGGCAAGGTTCTTACTACCATCCACTCAAAATAGTGCCAAGGTACTTGAAGAGAGAAAACTAAAAAGGGAGGATATTTGACTTGAATTTTATTGTACAGACGCCATGTGGGACCGATACTGGACGGAGGCGAATCAAGTATTAAGGCACGTCAACACAAGTTTAGCGGTTCGTGGATATCACCTCTAACTACTGTCTGTGCGACGACACATTTCCATGAAGTAACAAAGGAATGTGTGTGTACTTTGTGTGGTGAAGGATGTGAACGCTATCACATCAACCAATGCAATAATAGGACAAAATCAGTTTTGGAGTATGATAAAGATCTGTAGACTAAATAACCAACACGAATTGTATTTTGGCCATTCGGATGCAATTAAATGTATTAATAAGTCAAGAAACTCCAACAAACGTGTGAAAAGAAACTCCGTGGTTCAACGAAGAAGAAACCTGGCTTAATTGCATTATGAATGTCTTTACGAACATACTCCGTGTTGATATAGTTGCATTATTTAAACATGCCAAGTAGACTCGCCCTATTAAATTATATTTACTCTATGCTATGCAGCATAACAAACAGTTCTAGCCCTTCAGGCAAGCAACTCAATGTTGTAAACATTCTTTAAGGTCTACACTTAGAAGTGGCGTACCGTGACGTGACGGGCACGTGCTTCTACCGGCGAGCCTGGAGATATTCTTCCATGATAATTCAGTGGTGTTGTTCATACTCGCCCGGCACCTGGCCGTGACAGTGCAGTCATTGCTCTAACCGTCACCGTACCGTGACAGTCAGGTTAGTCCCCGCCGATATTATTCTCATTTCACAGCCGTGTCACTGGCTCATTTCAAAGTTTTATTTAGATGAATGATGAAAAACGTTTTATGTTCGACCCTGACTATTATATGTCTGGAAACTGTATCATAATGATGGTCATTATAACACTATTGTTCATTATGCAACAGTTTCTTCCACCAATTACAGCTCAAGAAACAGTTGTTTGACCAATTAGATAAGGATACCTTCGCGCATGCGCTCAAAATCCAACATGTCGGACATAAACACAACATCTTTCTATATAAATTACCGGCATGGAATACGCACCGTCCATATGTTCGCGTAAATAAACTGGTGAATATGAGACAAGAAATAGCACTGTACCTTAATATCACAGCGCATTGCCTTCAAACGACTCCGGTGGCAATACAGTATTAGTGACGGACGGCAGATGTAAACATATGACCTACATAATATGGCATTGCAAGCACACAGAGTGCATGCGTCGGTCGGTCAGAGAGCTTGAAATACAGAGATATCATATCCAACGCTCGCACGCCGATCACAAAATTCGGGCGGCTGACTCTCAACAGATATTTATGAATATTTATGTTAAAATATATAATAAAGTTATAATCGTCGAACATAAACAGTCGTATGCAACTCGCCTATAATGGTAATTAAGACACTCGTATGGAAATTATAAAACTCGCTTACCCTCGTTTTATAAACATACTCGTGTCTTAATTATTGCCATTATAGGCTAGTTGCATAATGTACTATTGGACAATTACGAAATTATCCTGTGCTGTATCATCTGTCCTACCCTATGTACATGGGCACGGATTTTAAGACTAATATATGGATTATAAATATAAAGATTAGAAAATTCCCCTTCTGTTCTTCTCTTTTTCCAGGCAAGATGAACCCACTTCCGTTTTCTCACTTATTGCTCCAAAATAAGAGCTATTATCTATAAATCAGCTTCAGCGAGTTTCGCCATTTTCCGTGGTATAGAAACCACTGCCGAATGCCAATCATGCCACGTTTAAGTGTGAATAGACATCACAGTGAGTTCACGTGCTGGTAACGTCACGGTTACACCCCTGCTAAGTTTAAATAGATCTTAATGTCTTAAACTAGACCTTCAATTGTTCGCCGGATACTCAACCATATCTGGTCGATTAGATTAGCAGTTTGTCTTTTCTACCACTACGATTGCTAGTGTGAGTAAATGAAACTCAACCATATCTACTGTAGTCGATTAGATTTACAGTTTGCCCTTACTACCACTACGTGCGCTAGTGTGAGTCAATGCATGGAATCACTCCTTATGTTGAAACTACTTCCGGTGTGAAGATATTTTCAAAAAGAAAATCACCTGAGGGTACTGAACCAAGGAACAAAAAAGAAGAAAGAATTACGTAAATAAGTTTATGTTCGACGATGTCGAAATGTAAATATTTTTTGTCAGAAAACGGTATCATAATGAGGCTCATTATAACACTATTTTTCAATATGAAAATGTTTCTCCAACCAATCAGTGCTCAAGAAACAGTTGTGTGACCAATTAGGTAAGGATAGCATCGTATCTGCGCTGACTTACACGGCCTCCTATCTTAAATTTCACTGTGTGGCTTCTATTGTCATAGTGGGGTATTCTAGGAGGCCGTGGTATTCTCTGCGTCTCATACGCTCTGTTCAGTACATAGAACTGGCAAAATCTCGACAGATATTTATGAATATTTATGTTAAAATATAAAATATTTATAATTATCGTCGAACATAAACTCAACTATAACGGTAATTAAGACACTCGTATGGAATTTATAAAATTCGCTTCGCTCGTTTTATAAACATACTCGTGTAAGGCTCGTTGCATAATGTACTATAATTTGGTTACGATTTGAATCAAAAAGATACGAGCCTTACAGTAGTCGCATATGATGTGTAACATCTGACATATTATCCTACTCGTAGACTACACAGCTTGGACATTCTTAAAATGTTAATTTACACTCCATTTTCATACTGGTACTATGATGAATGTATGGATTGAATTGGAGATATGCTACTGTCACATTTGTGGCGCAGCGGTCAAGCTGTTTGTCTCTCACCAAGGTAGACCGGGTTTGATTCCCGGTCAATACATGTGAGATTTTCGAATTGAAATGCGATGTCCTGCAGTTCGCATTCCACGTAAAAGGGAGGTACCGTGGAACAAGATCGTGAGATTGACGGACACGCAAAACTACACGCTCTCTTCCTTCCTTTTACATTAATAATTCATAATAACAAAGTGACACACAACGTCGACAGTACTCTCAAATACTTTGAGCACATTCCTCAGTAACTATAACATTTATTAATCTCAAGGCTCTCATACAGTTCGTCGTAAACAATCAAAACATGGCTTCCTACAATCATGAAATGACCTAGTCTCACATATGATGAAAATACAGCTTTTATTCCACTCATATAACAACATTCTGTTATGCATTTAATATTTGACTACTCACCCACAGCTTGACAATAATGCCGCTTACTTAAATGTCATTTGTCGTCTTTGTCCTACCCCATGTGATATTCAACCTTGAACGTGAAGCTTCATAAACTGCTCAATGACAAATGAAAGTCGGTGAAGCATTTGCCACTGTGCTCGTCAAACCAGTGCCTGCTAAATGCACTGCCTACTGTATTGCCATAACATTCTCGCGCTACAGAGCACACACTGCCTTGTTTCCAATACACACATTTTCAATTGTACATCCAGCTGGTAGTGCGTCTTCACTTCCGTACGATCCACTTCCGTTCGATCCTCTTCCGCCCGATTCACTTCCGTCCCATTTTTCTGGCAGTGCGTCTTCACTTCCGTTCGATCCACTTCCGCCCGATTCACTTCCGTCCCCAATTTTCAAAATCACTCCCAAAAAACTATCCAGCAACTGAGCGGAAAGATGTTACACATCAAAAAGAACGAGTTAAGAATCAAGCGATTTTAGGCTGTTTTTCGGGAACAGAATTTAGGCCGGAATTAATGTTAAAAATTTGATTTTTTAGATTTATAGAGCTCTCAAGACTCACAATTTGAAATCTTTTCGGGCCCTTTAGTACTTCAACGTTTGGCACAAATGAGGAAGTTGCGTAATGTTACGTTTTTGCTAAGCCCCTATTTTGTCTGCTAGGAAATGTTCTTAACATCTCGCATGTTCATTAACCACACTTTCCCCGGCGTCCCTACGGCCCAAATGCGAACTCAACAGCAATGATGTTGCGTATTTACCTACACCAACAGCATTTGGAAATCACTCACTCCCTACAAAAAATTATATTTGTGAAATTAGAATGCAATTCGTCACTGCTAATGTCATTTGTGTGCTGATTCCATTGATTGACAGCTTAGCTGTAACACTCACCAGTTACTCGATATTTATGAAATTATACGATTTGAGTACTCATTCCTTTGATTTACTATTTCTCAAATCCATGCACAATGATAAAGGAAAGACCTCAGAATGTTAAAATGATATGAAACAGGCCTCACAGCGGCCAAAATGTGCAGTGGACCGCAATTATGGAGCGTATTTTCCTACAGCAACAGTATCTGCAAATCACACACTTCGTACATTTTTAAAGTCATTTTGTAAATAAATTATAGATATTTATGAACTTAGAGTGCAATTCGTCACTGCTAATGTCTATTCTCTTTCATTTGAATGCTCATTTGTCACGATCGGTCGCTTGTGAGCGGCGCAGGAGGGATCTATACTACTGAAATAATATATATGACTAGCGGACCTGTGCGGGAAATCTCGCATGTTCATAAACTACACATTCCCCAATAGGTTTTGCAAATCGAACACTTCTTACAAAAATTGATAGAAAAATAGAAATTAGAATGCAATTTGTCACTGATAATGCCATTTGTGTACTGTGTGTGCTGTAACACTCACCGGTTATTCGATATTTATGAAATTATACGATTTGAGTACTAATTACTTTGATTTACTGGTTCTGAAATCCATTCAAAATGATAAAGGAAAGACCTCAAAATGTTAAAATGATATGAAACAGGCTTCACAGCGGCCAAAATGTGAACTGGACAGCAATTATGGAGCGTATTTTCCTACAGCAACAGTATCTGCAAATCGCACACTTCCTACATTTTTAAGTCATTTTTTAAAACAATTATAGATATTTATGAAATTAGATTGCAATTCGTCACTGCTAATGTCTATTCTCTTTCATTTGAATGCTCATTTGTCACGATCGGTCACTTGTGAGCCAGGAGGGATCTATATACTGAAATAATATATATGATAAAGAATTGCTAGGCTTCGTAGTGTGGCTGTGATGAAGGATGTGAAAGATATTCTATATACTGTTCATTTCTCGGTTCCAAAACATATTCAATTATTTAGTTGCTGCTAAAGGACCGGGTGGTACACCAGCTACATAATTCTTGCTAGCGTCCCGTACTACCACGACCAACAAGGGCTAGCTTGAATTATGAATGAGTGAAGCACAACGGCCGCTGTGAAATTGCGGTAAAGATGGGAATTCACAGATTAATATTTAATGTAATCTTGTGTTGTGTTGTCTTGGAAGTCTCTCGCTGAAGAAGATACTGAATGACGCTCTTAAGGACAAGCGCCTGTTGCGCGCTATCTCGCTTTCCTCGCTCCTAATGAAATTTGTTTCTATACTTTGTTCTTGGCTTCAACCAATAAGAAACAAACGAGCTCAGCGGAGAAGTTTTACTGATTCTCGTTCGCTTCTTTTCTAATGGAGACCGCTGAGCGTCTGTGGTAGCGTCGCGTTAATTCGAACAGATTGGCGGCGGGAATAACTAATGAAACATGATTAGCTGACTCGACTGGCATAGAAGAAGTGGGAGGAATGGAGAGAACAGTCAATGAGTCTCTTTGTATATTATAATAATAATAATTATTATTAATATTGTTAATATGATTTTGGGCTGCGGGTCTATCTGCGTGGCCAGCTATGCGTCAACAATTGTTATTTTCAGACACCTAATTACCGTGGCAACAAGTGCAATTGCACTTAATTTCCACTTCTTGAAGCGTGCACGGTCACTATACACATGTCTAGTTAGTTAGTTAGTTATTGAGGTTTCAAGGGGCAGAACTAAGAGGTCATCTGCCCCTAATACACAAGTGTAATGTGGTACTTATGACGAATAAGAACATACCAGTATCCACAATTCTGTGTTTCGGTTCTGCAACATCATAACTCTTTTTATAACTAGATACTAGGCTTCTTCTTCTTTCTAGCATTTGTCCCACACACAGGCAGGGTCTGTTATTCTGGCTCTTTGTCGCCATTTTATACGATCGTAGGTCATATCGGGTTGGAGTCCAGCAATTTTAAGGTCTTCATGTAGTGTGTCAAGCCATCGCTGTCTAGGACGTCCAACTGTTCGCTTCGCATCTACAAGCAAAGTCAATCCAGTGCTTGCAACTGTTGTTCTGTCCGCTCGAAGCACATGACCATACCAGGGCAGACGGCTTTCCCTCATCTTCTCAATGACTGGTGCTACTCCATACCGCCTACGGATGTCATCATTGGTGACATGATCGTGAAGTTTCAGACCAGATATCCACCGAAGCATCTTCGTTTCCATGATAGCAAGTCTTCGTTCTTCTTCTTTTGCACTGGACAAGCATTCTGCGCCATATAGGGCGACTGGTCGCACTACGGGCCGATATATTTTCGACTTGAGGCGGTCTGGAATCTTCTTATCGCAGAGAACTAGATACTTAAGCTAATAACTTCTAAACCCATTTTCATTTTACGAGATCACCTTTTGTCCGTGTGTGTGTCCCTAATACAATCTAAACGACTAGACACAATTCAATGAAACTTTGTAAGGACTTACTACTGCCCTGACCTCGACCGTGCCTTTCAAATTTTAATTAATTTCACCGATAAAATGCGTATACGTTAACCATACTAAATTGCTAAAAGTTTTATCCCTATTGACTAATGTTAAAATATAATATGTGTTGTGTAATCCACCTTGTCAGTAGTATTGACACCCATTCAACATGGCGGCCGTGCGAATTTACCAGCATTCAATATCTCCGAAACTACTGTATTACCGCTACCAACCTGAAATGTTGTATGGAGATAGAGAACACTTAAGTAAATTTACCCATGTGATCGACTTGAAAATAATAGGAAAACTAACAAGAAGATCTGCAAAGAACATATAGCCTACTTTCTCCTAAATGCAGGGGTATAGTTATAACTCTTTGCCCTCATCAAGGGGTAGACTACATTGAATTTCGTTGTAGTAGCTTGTTGAAATGCAACTTGGTGCATTACGTTACTATGCTAATGATTTTACTTACTGTATTTCCACTCATTACGGTACTTACTGGATCTATTACCGACTGCGTTACTCAATGTGGTACTTTTGTAGAGTGTTCTTAGAGCACCGGAGCTAATTAGTTTGCATGGTAGGCTTTGGTCCTAAAGCCTGTAACACACGACACTCGTGGGCATGGAAGCTTCTGCCAGTACGCGTATACACGTCGGTAAAGACGCCATTATTCCCGTGTGAATTGCACCTTCTAGGCTAGGTTCTGCCTTCCTTGATAACTTTTATGCAACTCACAGTTCTGATCAGGTGCCATTTTCCTGGAAGATTGAGTACAACAACCAATCGAATTGCTTTTCTTGTTCTAGTCCAAATCCTACGAGCAATATAGCCTACCATAGATTTGTTACTTGGGTATATCTGTGGAATAAATACATCAGAATGAAACTTTATTTTCTTTAATTCAATGTCTGACATGTTTTCAAATTTATTTAAAGCAAGCTTCCCACCCGCGTTGAGTTCATAATGCAAATCAACTGCAAATTACTGTCAAACGACATTTACCATATTTGATTTCCTACACTTTTGCGAATAATACTGTATATATTAATAAATGTATTGCGCTCAATGTGCAAGGCCTGTACATTACATGATACGTACCTCAAAAAGAGCAAAATTAAGCTGATGATACTCTTATTTTCTTGAAATTCATTGAGTGGTAAATATCACACTGTTCACTGCATAGAACACATATACAATCCTGATTGCCTTGGTGAAGAGAATTCCTGGCACACATATGATAATGAAAACCGTGTAGGCTATCGAAAAACGTGTCAGCAGGTGTCTCAACTCGTATTCCTCATTTATCCTCTCCTTATGGACCATAGCATCGGTAGTGCTGAAACTTTCCTTGATCAAGTCCCTTTTCTCCTCTAGTTCTCGTAATAGCCCAAGTTTGTTGCAGTTGTATTTGCATTCTTAAGTCCTCAAACAGAAATGCTTCCCTGGCTAGGAGATATCTGACATATTGCGATAAATTTAGAACCTGGTAGGAGCCACTAGGAAGCAAGGATCGACTTCTGCCATTCTTATACAAGGAACTGCGTACTCTACTTTACGTCACTTAAGGGTAATCGGAGTGCGGTCATGGCTAGAAGTTGAATTATTACAAGATTGCAACATACTTCAGGAGGCCAAGGATTTACAAAGCGGAATGTTTGGAACAATTGCCATCGTTAGCCGCAAGAGGACAGCACTGTACAGAGACATTGAGAGGGCTGTGGATGACAACGTGTATCTTGTTTTTCTATTGTCCTTTTTCTTTTATCTTCTGTTTATGTGCGATGCTGCAGCCACTATCTAAATCTGCTTTCAAAAGCCCGGACTTTTAATAAAACATAGCCTATATTTTCTATTGTAAAATGCAAAATATAACGCTTATTTTCATATCGTCTGAGTAGCTATATAACAATAAATGTAGAAGAATTCATGAAAAAGCTAATTCTAGTAAGTTTCGAACCCCAGCTGACCAATCGCGTGAGAGATGAACACTATACCACACAGCCAAACATGTCCGTAACACCTCAGTGTCATTAACCGACTCACATACAACGCCTTTACAAATAATATCTTGAAATAAACGCTTTCCTCACTGCAGTACATCTTCATTACAATAAATCATTTCATACAAAGTTTATATTATTTCTATCAGTAGGCTATATTGTATGCAACATACTCAACTATTGAAATATAGGACAGGCAAAAGAGGTCAGCTGTCATTTTGTCATGTGACAGAGACAGCTCGGATCTTCTAAGTCACTCATACAGTATAATATTATAATATTCAATTGAAATATTCAACGGGTCACGTCATTTAGGATACCCGTAGCTTAAACCGCCCTCGATTCAATAATCAAATTTGGTGGGTCCTAAGTTATAGGTTATAATGCATGAATAATTCATATGGCCGCCATCTTGAAATGTTACGGTAGATGACCTTCTAGGTTTCGCGCAAGTCGCGTCCCATACGAAGGTATGTTGTTACCAAATTTGGTAGAGATCGCATGATTAGTTTAGTCGTAATTTGATTTTACGTTTTGAACGTTTGGGTGGCCGCCATTCAGTTTTGGTAAAGATAGCAGCGATATAAAACACGACACTAAGGTGCCCTTTGCTAGTGCTACCTCTGTACCAAATGTCATTCAATACGGTCTCATCGTGTTTGAATTGATAGAGGGAACAGATATACACACATTCACACACAGACTGACTGACTATGTTTGGTCCATGTAGATCTCATAAGTCTGTTGTTGTTTGAGTCTTCAGTCTTTTGACTGGTTTGATGCAGCTCTCCATGCCTCCCTGTCCTGAGCTAATCGTTTCATCTCTACATAGCTACCACACCCTACATCCGAGGCAATCTGTTTAACATATTCTAACCTTGGTCTACCCCTACAGTTCTTGTCCTCGACCCTTCCTTCCATAACTAAGCTTGCTATTCCTGGATGTCTTAGTATGTGTCCTACCAACCTATCCCTTCTCTTCATTAGCAGTCGCCAGAAACATCTCTCCTCTCCCACTCGTCTTAATACCTCTTTGTTTGTAACCCTATCTACCCATCTGATCTTCATCATTCTCCTGTAGCACCACATTTCAAATGCTTCAATTCTCCTCTTTTCTGCTGCACCAATAGTCCAAGTTTCACTTCCATAGAGCGCCACGCTCCAGACAAAGGCTTTCAAGAATGACTTCCTAATACCTAAATCTATATTCGATGTCAGCAGATTCCTTTTTTGTAGAAATGCTTTCTTTGCCTGAGCCAACCTACTTTTTATATCCTCTTTGCAAAAATCCGAAGTAGGCTAAAAATTAGTTTTTTAAATTTCGAACTGAAACCATTTTGAATTTTTGATAGTAATTGAACAAAATTATATGTTTATATACTATGCTCTGAATAAATATTCACTGGACCAAAATTCAGTGCTCTCGAGTGATTAGATAGTTAGAGAAGTCATTTAAAATAATTTAAAACCACGTGGCCACCATGTTGTTTTTGTTTTAATGGAATATTTACAAGCCACATATTATATTTACTTAAAATCGATACCGTAACTCAGAATATAAGGAATTAATTTACGAAACTTGGCCAGTGAGGAGTTAACGATAAGGAAAATCAATTATCTAAGGGCAAGGTTATTCAAATGAGTTCCCTCCTCAAATATTAAAAAAAAGGGATATTCGGTATTTACTAAAGGTACAAGCACAAAAATTGGCAAGACAGTGGTTTTGTATAATAGACTTGGTAAAAGAAAATCATATTGATTATTATGAAGCTTAAGGTCATATTACTTTGCCCAGAGTGACAAAATTAGAACTTCCAAACTGTACTGAATCTTACGGCACAATGCGAACATGAGTAAAAAATGAAATCAAGAATTTCAAAGAACGTAGGCTATAATGTAATACAAGTTCATGAATTTTAAAGAACGTGGACTATAAAACAAAATGAAATCATGAATTTCAAAGAACGCTGGCTGATTAATTTCAAAGAACGTAGGCCGTAAGGTACCAAATTCATGAATTGCAAAGAACGTAGGGTGATAAATTTCAAAGAACGTAGGCTCTTAATATAAAACCATGAATTTCAAATAACTTTGGCTATGAGTTTTTTTTTACAGAACATCTTCTTTAAGTGTGAGCATTGAAGCATGGAAGCTCTTAAAATAATGTGAAGATAATTTACATTTCTGATGGAACCCCAGTATTCAGGGTGGGCTATAAATTGAAATGGAATCATGATTTTCAAAGAACGCTGGCTGATGAATTTCAATGAATATAGACCTTAAGGTAATATAAATTTATGAATATTACAAAGATCGTAGGATGATAAATTGAAATTGTTATATGTTATTCAATATTGAAATATTTCGATATGGTTTGTAGATCTGTTTATAGAAATATTTCATTTTGTGTTGTTAGTGAGCTTGACATTGAGTAACGTCACGTAGGCTATTTACTGTTGACGCAACTGGGGTCCAGAATGATAACCCTAGAAGTGCAGAAATTGAATACGCATACGACAGACGTTAGGGGTGACACGTTGCTCATTTTGTCGGCTGCCAACCCTACCCGTGCACCACCTGCAGCCACACGGCAAGAGAAAGCGCTCTTTGAATCTCTTCCCCGCTTTCAAGAGATGTCACAAGCAAGCTGTCACAACCTCTGTCGCTTTGTCGTCCCTTTACTTCTCGCACAAGAACTGTAGAGAGCGCTATCTGTCCATGGCCCAAAGGATTCACATTACACTGTGCTTCTGGAAGGGCCGTGCGTACTGTGGCGGCAGTGGCAGTTGTCTCCTCTGTCACTTCAGTCCAGCATGTTTGGCGTCAGGCAACCCTATATGGGCCTTTGGGATACTATCTTCCCACCATGTATTTATAGAACGGTGTTAGGGAGAGAATATTCCCACCCCTTTCATTTCAAGCAGTTCCACATGCATCCACAAGCTAGCTGCACAGAAATATTGAAAACCCTTTAATTTGATGTATACTGTCATCAGACACCAAAGATGGGAAGCATATATCCCAGTGCTCAGTGGGTCAAAATCAAAATCTAGGGGGACAAAATTATATTTACGTTTTAATCACGACTTTAGAGTGGAAGCAACGTATATAATTTGTTTACTTCATAATAAACATCAGCTAAGACCTTTTTTAAGCTACGTCTACGCATGCAAGAAATTGTCTATGACTAGGAGTTGGATAGAGCATTCAATTATCTCTTCAGAACAATTTTCTACCCCTAATTTACTTTTAACAAAGTTACCAAGTTCCACTTTTGACATAATCGTCGAACCCAGTGCTTCAAACAGTTGTCAACGTGTGAGAACTGGTGGCGCGGCATCTTCTAAAATGTAAAATAACTCAGTAAGTTGCAATAATATGCAAAGAAATCTTATAACAGGTGTAAACTACAAGACTTTATCTACATTTTAACATTAAGTAGAAAGTGACGCAGAATGACGCGACATACTAAAAATCTACGTGAAAATATAATTTTAAAAATAATAGTTAAATATTATATAATGCAAATATAGCTAAAATTTCGCAACAATTACGCCCATTAATAACTGAAAGACGTTACAAAGATCATACCTTCAGCTGCATGTTCCATCTTAAAGCATCACACTAACAACAAAGACAACCAAACCACAGCCACTTACATTCACACTCCAATTCAGACTGCTCGAACAGTGGTGACAGATTTACACTAAGATGCGTTTATATCCCAGAATAGTGAGCGGCAATTATATGAGAATGCTGTAGAAGTAATACATTTTGATGTTTTAATTATGAAAATAAATAATTTTGTCCTCCTAGATTTCGATTTTGACCCACTGTGCAGCGGTCTCCACAGTGCATGTGCTCGCCAGTTCGGTTGTGTTGAGTGAAATAAATGCATTGTGTTTTTATTGAAGATAAGAGATTTGTAAACGTTGGTATATAATTGAAATACAATGTTAATAATGGGTTTGGTCACTTGAGTAGGCCTAAATATATTTCAGCTAGAATGGAAATAATTATCCTGCTCAGGGTTTTTGCCATAGAATAGAAGATTTTTAAAATGAAATTTCTGGTTATTAGTAAATACTATTTTGAAATTATTGAATTATATTCGAATATACGAACTTTTAACATTCCAAAATCACTTTTATATTTTTTGTGCAGTTTTCGGCAAAGATGTTATAGGTCACTGACCGTATGTTGCGTGGGAGTTACGTTTTTTACAAAACTATAGAGCGTGATGGGTGTTTTTACATATTATATCCTGTTAAATGAAAATCCACAGCCTGCTTCCAGTCTCCAACCGGGTCAGGAATGGAATGAATGAAGCCCCAATCTAGCGGCGAGGATATGAACTGTGCCGGCTGCCGAGGCCTGACGCACTCCTCAGGGGCAATGATTAAATGAATGACAGATGAAATGAAATGATAATGGAGAGTGTTGCTGGAATGAAATTTTGACAGGGAAAACCGGAGTACCCGGAGAAAAACCTGTCTGCCTCCGTTCTGTCCAGCACTGATCTCACATGGAGTGACCGGGATTTGAACCACGGACCCAGCGGTGAGAGGCCGGCGTGCTGCCGCCTAAGCCACGGAGGCTATTATATCCTGTTAAATAAACCTCATTATTGAGTGATAAACACAGTATCATCATAATTCGGATGTGGGAGATTATTACCCCATTGCTCATTTAAGAAAACATACTGTCGGGTATGGGCAGTGGGATAATAATTTCCCATCCCATATTTCATAAAATAGAATACACACCTATAAAATTGTTGCATATTTCTACTCATCTATCACCCCCAATTACAAATGTGCAAAAAAAATAATATATATTTTATACCCCCAGTCTTTTGCCCTATAAAGGGTTAATTCAATCCAAAGTATGAGAAGTTATTGTTAGTTCATTCGAAGGCTTGCAACGTCGAAGTCATTCCACCCCGTGCACTTGAGTGTGTGTAGGATATTGTAGGATAAGCTGCAAGAAAGAAGTTAGTGTAGCGACGAAACTCTCCCTAAATCGCTCAGTATTTAGACCGATCTTGCTTAATGGAAGTGAGAGTTGGGTAGATTCAGGATATCTGATACATAACCTAGTGGTAACTGATATGAGGGTAGCACGAAAGATTGCTGGGTTAAATAGATGGGAGCAATGGCAGGGAGGTACTCGTATTGAATATATAAAGAATAAGTTAGAAATGAACACGCAACTTGAAGCTGTTCGTTGAAGTGATAAAAATCATTATTCTGTGTTGCCTAGTTCTATTAAGGAAGGCTTTCCAGTCGGTCAACACAAATTGTGCCCAATTACTTTAGGCGGGAAAACAAGTAGACCATGCCCTAACCTGAAAGAAATAAGATTTTTATTACAAAATAACATGCTTTTATGTACAAATATGATCGTCAAGCGATCATCATCACATCCTACTCATTCAGGCTTAGGTAATATACGATGATTATGAATTACACTAATGCACAAATCCGTTCAAGTTTTATGTTATTATTAATTTATGTATTATTTTATTTATTTACAAGCTGTACACGGCATGCGTTGCAATGTCAATCAAAGAAAGTGTTGATCTTGAAATTTTGTTTCTTAAAGTGCTTTTGGATACACAATATTTTTTTCAATTTCCACTAACTGATTCTAAACTATTGTGAAATGGATTTACTAATTTAGAAACATTCGTGGGGGCGTGCACAACGACTCACCAAAGTTTAATCGCAATCGGATGAATGGCATATGAATGCATACGGGATTTTTTTTAAACGATTCGTGCGCTGTCACTCATTTGTTGAATCTACTCGTGAACTACCTACTGTGAAATTGATTTACTAAGCTGGAAACCCTCACGTAAGTGTACACAACAATTCACCAAAGTTTCATCGCAATCGATGAATGGTATATGAACCCATAAGGGATTTTGTTGAAACGCTTCGTGCGTCGTTACTCATTTGTTGCATCTAATCGTGCGCTAACTATTGTAAAATGGATTTACTAAGTCGACCTTCCCTAGCGTGTGCACAACAACTCATCAAAGTTTCATCGCAATCGGATGAATGGCATATACACGCATACGGGATTTTGTTTAAACGATTCACGCACCGTCACTCATTTGTTGAATCTATGCCTCTGATACATATTGTAAAATATATTTTCTAAGCCTGAAACCAGGAGTGTACTCAACGATTCACCAAAGTTTCATCGCAATCGGATGTATGGTAAATAAACGGATACGGGACTTTGTTGAAACGATTCGCGCACCATCGCTCATATGTTGAATCTAATAGTGCGCTACCTATTGTAAATTGGATTTATTAAGCCAGAAACTTTCCCTGGCGTGTACACAAGATCTCACCCAACTTCCATCGCTATCGGACGAATGGTATATTAATGCATACGGGGCTTTGTTGAAACGTTTCGCGCGTCGTTGCTCATTTGTTGAATATACTCGTGTGCTGCCTATTGTAAAATGGATTTACTAAGTCGACCTTCCCTGGCGTGTGCACAACAACTCATCAAAGTTTCAGCGCAATCGGATGAATGGCATATGAACGCATACGGGATTTTGTTAAAACGATTCACTCACCATCGCTCATTTGTGGAATCTACCGGTGCGCTACCTATTGTAAAATGGATTTACTAAGCCAAAACCTTTCCCTGGCGTGTACACAACATCTCACCCAACTTTCATCGCTATCGGACGAATGGTATATTAACGCATACGGGACTTTGTTGAAACGCTTCGCGCGTCGTGGCTCATTTGTTGAATCTACTCGTGCACTTCCTGTTGTAAAATAGATTTACTAAGCCAAAAACCTTTCAGGAGTGTACACAACATCTCACCCAAGTTTCATCGCTATCGGACGAATGGTATATGAACGCATACGGGACTTTGTTGAAACGCTTCGCGCTTCGTCGCTCATTTGTTGAATCTACTCGTGTGCTACCTATTGTAAAATGGATTTACTAAGCCAGAAACCTTCCTTGGAATGTAGTCAACATCTCATCCAAGTTTCTCGCAATCGGATGAATAGTATGAGGTGCCTAGAATCAAAACCCTCCAAACCTATTCCTTCACTTTTATGGAAAAGTGGCAAAAACTGTCACAAACAAACCAATACCTAGAAAGAAATACTTTTTTCACTAAAAAATGAATTAATTATTTTTAAGAACAGTGACGAAGTACGAAGTTGATCCCCGGGATAGTTAACAATTTATTTAGAAAAATATAAAGCAATAATTCGGATTTGTCGGGGTTTATTACTAAGATTTGGATTTGGCAGGTTTTGATACCAAGGAGCCCTAATAAATTTGAAGTTGTGATGAGATTGTAGAAACTGCGTAAGCTTTACAAAGAAATTAATATTTTGAATGAAAGTTAACTAAATTTAGGTTATAAAATAAAAATTCATATCATGTTTGTGCTTTATTAGCACAAATATTATTGGCTAGTAAGAATAAACAGAAAAAGAATAAAACTAATATTACCCATTAAATATTCGATTGCCGCTGAGCGTGGCTGTGCCAGCGTTTATGTTTATAGTAGCATGAGCCCCGAGGGGCGAAGCGGAAGACACAGCGATGACAGAGTGTGGTCTGCACATAGGTCAATCTGCATAGCGTAAGATAAGCGTCACAGGAGTTCATGTCACCATGGCAGTTAAACGATGACTGAGGGTACTGGAGCTGAGTCATATCCTACTCGCGTAACAGTAGGCCTACCTGTCGATGAAGCAGTCTGACGTGTGACACAAGTACATAAAGAATAGTTCCCATCTACACCGTCGGCAATCAATTCGTGAAAGGGTAATAATACTGTAGAGTACTGAATATTAATAATAAGGAAAAACGTCAAATTTAATTCATGTTCAATTCATATGGTTCAGGTTCTTAGAGACAAAACTATCGTCATTCAACTATTAAATCACATTCTTTACGGCAAGTTCTAGCTACACAATGTCTGTTTCTGCCTCATCCTCAATAGTAGTTTCACAATCTTCATCACTCACTTCGTGTTTGTTACTAAGATTTGGATTTGACAGGTTTTGATACCAAAGAGCCCTAATAAATTTGAAATTTGAAGATAGCAATAAAACTGCAGCTCTTCATTTTTCCTCCATCTTTCTCCAAAATGCTTCGAAAGCAGTCTAGAGACATATTTCACTTATTGTGCCTGAAGGACAATCTCTCTCTGTTTATGCCTTTGGCTGTACGTGAGTCACATCAAAATCAGGTTTCGTGACACGTTTATGTTCGCAAATGTCAGTACTGTGCAAAACTTCACCCCGGACCAAAATGTTATTGTTCTCTTGTTCTTTGTGAAAATTATACAAAACAAATTATTATTATCGGAAAGTATAACAACATAAACCATTCAGATAACGTCAGGCTGGGGTACGTTCTCTGACTAATGCTGGTAGGTAAAGAGTAAACACTTTGCAAAGCATCATGGAAGGTAAGATGGCGGAATTGGGTGCTCCTATTGGCTGATGTGGATGTGGCTGTTTTTGTAACCAAAAATGGCGAAACTGTCTTTGGACTTGGCGGATACTGCAACTAAGCCTCAACTTTGACTTCGTTTTACAGTAGGATGTAGTGGGGTTTGTGACAGAATAGCCTAATAGTTTTAATGAATTCAGCGCAGCATAAGCTATAAGAAACAATGCTTATCTCAATTTTCATAAAATATGGATTTGGCTGGTTTTGATTCTAGGCGCCTCGTATATGAACGCATAGGAAACATACACGCATACAATCACGTAACATTCATCTTTATGTATATAGATTTATCGTATGGCTTTTAGTGCCGGGAGTGTCCGAGGACATGTTCGGCTCGCCAGAGGCTGTAGCTGCTTGAAGCGGACACCCATAGGGTGAGCTACAAGTTTAGTTCAATTTCAAGTAGTTCCATCTTTCGCTACCTGATGTCACTCATACCTAGTGGTAAACGTTGGAACTTGGATAGAGCGTTCCAACGAAATTTAACCTAGAAATTTAGCTTTACACAAGTTTAGTCTGTGGAAGGATTTTTTACATGCCATAAATCTATGACAAGGGACCGCCGCCTTTACTTTCCCTCCGAAGGAAGGCATACCGAAGGATTTTTACGCTCTTAAAAAATCCGATGACTTCGGTCGGGTTTGAACCTGCTATTTTGGGAACAGCTGTTCGGCATGCTACCGACTACGCCACCGAAGCCGCAAGTTTCATGTTAATTATAGAACACTAGCAGGTACCCGCGGCTTCGCCCGAGATCAAGACAATGGGGACGATGCATTATTGCTGATAATTGGTCAATTCTATTACAGCAATTGCGGCTATAGGTGTGTCCATTCTAATTCTGAATATTCTGATACATACAGTATATTGATATGATCAGCAAAGTGGGAATTTTATCGAGTTGTGAACGTCTGCAGGGTTCGATGTTACATTATGTTAACACATTTTAAAATTACGTTTATGGTTTTGCCATCCTCTGCTGAGACATAACGATTTTGTTGTCCGGATGCTCGCGAGCCCGCCACATACTGTTGGCCATGGGAAAAAATGGTTTTGTCCAAATGTACACGTGCTACTGTTAAGTGTGTGTTATTGCGCTTTGTTAAAGAAATTGCGAATATTGCTTGAAGAGGGAACTGCACTCTTGCACACTGGAATGGCAAATCTATCGGAATATGGGGAATTAAAAGTAACCTTTTCTTAAGCTATTCTGGATGTAATTTGGCCATACTAATTGATGATTTGAACGTAAACATATCCCTATTAATAGACCTATAGTTAAATATCGCTCACCTTGGCCGCTGATGTACATTATGCAGTCTCTTCCAGTGTTACATCCCAGGGATTTAAATTCTCCAACGACCCTTTTGCCCCACATGCCTCTCTAAGTAATTAAAATTCCTGATTGTTGTTGTTTGAGTCTTCAGTTTTTAACTGGTTTGATGCAGCACTCCATGTATCCCTCTCCTGAGCTAATCGTTTCATTTCTACATAGCTACCACACCCTACATCCGAGGCAATCTGTTTAACCCTGGTTTACCCCTACAGTTCTAGTCCGCGACCCTCCCATCCATAACTACTGTCGACCAAACTATTATGTGTACTCGAGTTTGAAGTTTGTTTGTGAAGTAACCGATAGACCTATATAAAATCCAATAACATCATCATTTTCGTCGTTCTATTTTATGTTAGATCATGTAGGTTTGGAATTTTTAATTTATATTTTAATATTTTTTATCACAGTTGGAACACAAGAAGTGCCCGTTTTTAAGCGTTTTTCAACCATGCGTCACATTTAAGAATTATTATCTCACAAACCCGTCATCAGATCGAATCCAAATTTTAACACAATATACACCGGAATGTTGTATAACAGGTTTATTAATTTTAAAATTTTGTGTGTCCAAGAAACAAAGTTGTTATTATTTTTGTAAGGTAACTTTTCCTCGGCTCGGGATGGTTTGAAAATGTAGTTCTTGTTCGCATTGTAATCCTTATACATCAAAACGGTATGCTGTATGATTGTGAAATACGTAAATTAATTCACTTTTTGTATATCGGTTTGTATTTGTACGGAGAATTAAGACATGGTTCACCAGTTAGCCGCTCCGGTGAAAGCAGTACATCATTGCCAAGATGGGCTACATCACGCGTCATGGCGCGTCTCGCTCGGAAGTGATGGGCTCCATATCAGCAACGCTGTATAGCATTTCCCGGAGCGGCTAGCTGGTGAACCATGTCTTAATTCTCCGTACAAATACAAACCGATATAAAATAAGTGAATTAATTTACCTATTTCACAGTTATACAGCATAACTTTTTGATGTATAAGGATTTCAACGCAACCAAGAACTATATTTTCCAACGACCCCGAGCCGAGAAAGAGTTACCTTACAAAAATGATAACAACATTCGTTCTTGAACACACAACATTTTGAAATTAATAAACCTGTTATACAACATTCCAATGTTTATTGTGTTAAAATTTGGATTCGATATGATGACGGGTTTGTGAGATAATAATTCTTAAATGTGACGCATGGGTGAAACACGCTTAAAAAGGGGCACTTTTTGTGTTTTAACTGCGATAAAAAATATTAAAATATAAATTAAAAATTCCAAACCTACATGAACTAACGTAAAATCGAACGACGAAAATGATTGATGTCATAGGATTTTATGAAGGTCTATTGGTTACTTCATAAACAACCTTCAAACTCGAGTGCACATACTATTTTGGTCGACAGTAAGCTTGCTATTCCTGGGTGCCATAATATGTGTCCTACCCTCCTATCTCTTCTCTTCATTAGCAGTCGCCAGAAACATATCTCCACTCCCACTCGTCTTAATACCTCTTCATTTGTTATCCTATCTACCCATCTGATCATCATTCTCCTGTATCACCACATTTCAAAAGCTTCAATTCTCCTCTTTTCTGCTGCACCATTAGTCCATTAGTACAACTCAGCAACTTTTCTAGGTTTAAGCCGTGCCTTGTGCGGGGATTCAATGGCCGTGAAAGACAAAATAACAACTTTATTGAAATAAGTTTGCCCAATTCCTCAGTAAGAGTAAATAAGAAACAATAATAATTAACGCGACAGCCGGTAGAATACGACACATTCGACTGTGAATATACGTTGCAGATCATGGTTAAAAACGAAAAAGAGCAGATCAAAATTGGCAAACAAAAATATTCAGTTAAGAAAAAACAAATTTATAAAGAAAATGAAAGCATACCATGCAAAATAGAAAGTATCTTAACATTGTAAATTCGAGTAAACTTCTGAAAGCTCGCTTACAACAACCAGCTGAAAGAGTATAAAATTAGACTTAAAATCACACTCAAAATCACGATCGTATCCGAGCCCCAAAAGCAACCTCTATATATAAAATATATCTCATTTTACGCGTATCAATGCGAGGAGCAACGTTCGTGGTTAGAAGTGGGAACCGAACCCAGCGTTTTAATGCCCTAAAACGAACGGTTTTCGAGATATTGCCAGAAAACTATCCCCGGTCTGCGAAATTTCAGCGGTTGCCATAGTAACGTTGATCTGTTTCTCAGAGGGAACACAGTTATTTGGGAATATCTCCGAAACCGTTCATTTTAGGAACTTAAAAAGTGTGTTTCGGGGTCCCTGCAGGACCTCCGAGTATTGTTTCTCATATGTGGCGGCTTAATATGAGCTAAATCTGAACATTTCACCGACTGTCCTTGCTCAGTGCCAAAGGGCCGAAAAAAGTCACTTACAAATTGAATTTTCAAAAACCGTTTCTTATTGGGCCTCTACATACTCGGATCAACCAACATGAAAAATTTGAGCTTTCTAGGTCTAGTGGTTTGAGCCCTGCTTCGATGAGTCAATTTTGGATTGTCAATGCCAAAGGGCCGAAAAAAGTCACTTACAAATTGAATTTTCAAAAACTGTTTCTTAGTGAGCCTCTACATACTCGGATCAACCAACATGCAAAATTTCAGCTTTCTAGGTCTAGTGGTTTGAGCCCTGTGGTGATGAGTCAATTTTGGATTATATATAAGAGATTATAACATCCTAAGAGGGTCATTCCATAAGTCATGGCACTATGTTATAGTTTCGAAAATGCTACAGCATGGGAAACCCACGATGTGCATTTAACCATTGCCAACAGAAAATAGGGTTCGAGTTCAGGAGTTAACAGCGAAGATACAAGGATACACTAGTACAAATGGAACACAAATCAATCGATTAACATCCAGGGCACCATTTACAAGTATTGGTACACTGTTCAATAATAGACACGGACATGTCAGTTAGGGCAGACAAGGGGTGCCCACATCCAGGGCACCATTTACAAGTATTGGAACACTGTTTAATAATAGACGCGGACATGTCAGTTAGGTCAGACAAGGGGCGCCCACTTCGTGGCTAGTCTGCAGTTGCTGCGCGGCCATGCCGGAAAGCCTCCACCCAACGTGCAACTGTTCGGTAATCACCAACAGCTTCACATAGTGCTGAATGACACTGTGTAGCATTTCTTCCACCGAGAAAAGCAATGTTCACGAATGATTGCTGTTCCAATCTGCTTACATCCATCTTGTAGCACGGCCAAGCTCAGAATGAACGTGTATGGCACTGGCACCTAGCCACCTGCACTTACAGTCGCCTTCTGTCGGGTGAATTCTGTGCTGTTTGCCGCGGGGTCTCAAATGTCTGCACTGGAATTACCGTGATGCCATACGTTCAAAAGATATGACATAGTTGCCATGACTTATGGAATGACACTCGTAGA
Organism: Meconema thalassinum; assembly: GCA_946902985.2. Lineage (NCBI taxonomy): Eukaryota > Metazoa > Arthropoda > Insecta > Orthoptera > Tettigoniidae > Meconema > Meconema thalassinum. The sequence continues at coordinate 146,053,180 of OX336390.1, read as the reverse complement.
ATCACCTTAGGGTTCAAACCATTCAGAACAAATCCTTGGAAAAGCCAGACGCACATGCTGGAGAAATGTCATGTGTCAAATACGGCCCAATAGATCGTAAAGTCGTTCTGAATTATTTCTTATCTTCTGATCCAAGGCTATAACTGAAGCACATAATTAATATTTATTACATAGTTCTGCGTTGCTCAAAGGCTGTATTATTGAGGAAGGACGGTTTCCTCCGAGTTTCAAGTTTAAATAACTAGTTTATAAAGTAGGTTTTCTGGGTGTTTTGTATCTAATATTTCTAATTAAAACCTGCTTTCCATTCCCGGTGTGAATACAATTTAAAACATACGTTACACTTGAGGAGTTAAATGAAAAGAATGTTCTTGTCGTAACAATGTACAGAGCGAGGTTCTTTAATCATGTGGCCTGGCTCTCTTTAAAATCTCATTTAAAATTACAGTTCTCAGCCAGCATCACGTCCCGGATGGAGATTAAACTCTGTATTTGACAATGTTGCTCTCAGTGCAGATTGAGATCAGGGGTACCCGCAGAATATTTCCCCAGTTAGAGTGAAAATTGTACTACCCCCCCCCCCCCCGCCTCCCATTACAATATCTGGCACTGTCAAATCGACACCTCAAAATGGCTACCCGTTTTATCTAACATCCATACCCCTCACATACGAACAAAACTGGCTCTTGTAAGAGAATGGTAGTAGTGTCGTAGCAACCCTCAGCTGCCCTTACATCAGGACTGCAACCCTCAGAAACCGAAGAGATTAAAATCTAGAGACCCATCATGGAAGCTAGGTGAAAAGCTCCAGGAAACACATTTTTAGCCTATTTTCAATTTTGAAAAAATAGGCTTATGAGATCACCTTTTGTCCGTGTGTGTGTGCGTGTGTGTGTGTGTGTGTTTGTGATTCGTGTGTGTGTCCCCCCCTAATAAAATCTAAACGGCTGGAGCGATTTCAATGAAACTCGGTATGTTCATAGCACTATTCCCGGCGACCTCGACCGTGCCCTTCAAATTTTGTTACGTCTCACCAATGCAAAATGGCGGCTGTGCGAAATATTTCACTAGCATTCAATATCACCGAAACTATTACCGATATCGCCCTGAAATTGTGTACGGTGATAAAGGGTACTACTAGAAGTTCACCTATGAGACTTTCAAAAACCTGGTGACTACAAAACCAACATGGCGGTCAAGCGAAGTTGAGACTTTTAAATAGACTTTTCTCGCGATTTAACTATCCACACGTAATGAAACTTGGTACAGCAAATGTTTATACACATTGTAATGCACTGGAGTCTAATTTAGTTCAATTGTTTACATAACTTCAAAATGGCGACTGTGCGAAATATTTCACTGACATTCTATATCTCCGAAACTATTACAGATATCACCCTGCAATTTAGTACGGTGATAAAGGGTACTGATACAAGTTTACCTATGTATATTTCATAAACTTGTAAAGTAGAAAACGAACATGGCGACCAAGCGAAGTTGAGACTTTTAAATAGACTTTTCTCACGATTTAACCATCCAAACGTAATGAAACTAGGTACAGCAAGTGTTTATACACATAGTAATGCACTGGAGTCTAATTTAGTTCAATTGTTTACATAACCTCAAAATGGCGGCTGTGCGAAATATTTCACTGACATTCTATATCTCCGAAACTATTACAGATATTACCCTGCAATTTTGTACGGTGATAAAGGGCTCTCTGAGCGCAGTGAAATGTGGTACAGTAAATGATTTTGCAGATTGTAATGCACTGCCATCTAATTTAAATCAATTGTTTACATAACCTCAATATGGCGGCTGTGCGAAATTTTTAAATTAAGTTTTTATTTCTTGTGTCGTAATCATGCGATCGAAGTGAAAGTTTGAATAATGAACCTAGGCAATAATTGTCCTTGAATGGTACGTAATTATATGGCCTATACATGTAACAATCCTAAATGGCGAGCTTCCGAAATATTTAGACGGTTCTCAATATCTATGAATCTTTTACAGCAACCAAACTGAATTTTTTAATGTTCATAGAGACTATGAACATATGTTCACCTATAGGACTTTCATTAACCTGGTGAGCACAAATCCAACATGGCGGCGACGCGAAGTATAAATATTTAAATGGACGATTCTCGCGAATTAACTATCCGAGTGCTGTGAAACGTTGCACGTTAAATGCTTATACAAATGTTGATCCACTGGCATCTAATTTATTTCAATTGTTTGCATAATCACAAGATGGCTGCTGTGCGTAATTTTAAAATCTCGTTTTTACTTCTTGTGTTCTAATCATGCGATTGAACTTTGAATACCACACGTACACAATAATCTTAATGTAATAGTACAAAAATAAAAATCCAACCTGGCGACAATCTGAAATATTTAGACGGTTCTCAATATCTACGAATCTGTTACAGCAATTAAACTGAAATTTTGTATGTTGTTAGAAGAAATTAACATGAGCAGGATATATGAAAATAGGCTGTATAGTTCTTCACGGAACTACTTGTTATGCTGATGAGATCTGGCATGAAGATTGGACCTCTTCAAATCCTGACCACCTGGGTTTAATCCATGTCGAGCTCCTCCTGGTTTCAACATATCGAGAAGGGAATGGACATCTCTAAACAGAATCAGGACAAATCATGGCAGGTGTAAATTCTGTCTTCACAAGTGGGGAAGATCTGTAGACCCATTCTGCGACTGTGATAATGTGCCCCAGACCATCCAGCACGTTGTTATGGACTGCCCAAAAAGGAGATTCAATGGATGTGTTCAAGAACTACATAGTGCCTCTACAGAGGCAGTGGACTGGCTGAAAACCCAGGAGATTAAGTTTTGAATGTCGACTGTAAATAATTGTATATATAAGTGTAAGGTATATTTATAATGTATCTTTGTTTTGCCATATGATATGAATAAATATATAAATAAATAAATCACCTGAAACTTAAACTTCAACCAGTGAAACTGTACACCCTTCGCGCTTTCTCCAAATTCCCTTCTAACTCCTAACTTACCGTGTAGCTCTCATTCAGTTCAAGACCAACTGAGAGGTGGAGTGGTTGTGCAATGTAGACAGCAGTTTGGTCAATCATTCGGTTTAGTTCAATTAATTGGGGTTGTCGCCACCCGAATCTTTTTAGTTTTAACCCTTTACAGGGCAAGACTATTTTTAGCCTAATTTTCACATTTTGCAAAAATGAGGAAAAAGTAGACTTATGAAGATCGGGCAAATGTGTGTTTGTCTGTCTGTCCTTCTGTCTGTCTGTCTGTCTGGCTGTGTGTGTCCCCCCCCCCTATCAACTCCTAAACGGCTGCAGCAATCGAAACAAAATTGGTAGGAGATCTATACCTAAATATCTCACGACCATATTTGAAAATTATGTCAGTGCTACCAACTGCTGAAAAATCGCAATTGAAATTTGAGCTCCATGTTGGATATCTTGGAAGGTAATAATGGGAGCTATTTCAGAATTGGCACACGTATAGATAATAATATTGCAGTTTAATTTCCAGGAGGCCATACATGGCAGTGTTGCCAAAATGATTATAAGCCTGCTGATAGGTCCAAATTTTAAATGCACATAACTTCTACACTATCAATTGGATTTTAACCAAATTTCGTATGTGCTATGTGTATATAAACAGATATGACTGAGCGTATTCTTTAAGAGCCACCAGGGCAGCCAACTGTTAATAAATGCTCTCATTTATTTAAATTCAAATACCCATATATCAGAAAGTATGCAAGCTGACAGCTTTAAACTATGCACACGTATAGTACCAGACATTCTATATTAATTTGGAGTAACTTATATACGTCAGTGCTACCAACATGATTCTAAGCCTGCTGAGAGGTCCAACTTTAAATACATGCAACTTCTATACTATCGTTTGGATTTAGACCAAATTTCGTGTCTGCTATGTGTACCATAACAGATATGACTATGCGTATTCTTAAGAGTAACCAGGGCTGCCAACTGTTAATAAATACAGTCTATTTTTGTTACCCTAATATCAATATATCAGAAAGTATGCAAGCCAATAACTCTAAACTTTGCACACGTATAGTACCTGGCATTCTACTGTAGATTAATTTGGAGTAACTAATATAGGCCTACGCCAGTGCTGCCAACATGATTCTAAGCCTGCTGATAGGTCCAATTTTAAAATGCATGTAACTTCTATACTAACTAATGGATTTCATTCAAAATTGACACAACAATAGATCATATTATTTCAAATTATTTCTGACCAATACATGTATGTCACTGTTGAAAACATGATTTTACGCGTGCTGTTAGATCCAATGTTTAACTGCATGTAACGTCCATGGTATCCATTGGACTCCAACCAAATTTTGTATTCTGTACCTTAAGAGATGGTACTAAGAATATATTCAGTCACCAGGGCTGCCAACTGTAGTTCTCTATTGGGCTACATTATGCCAAGTGTACAGTATTTCGAACTATATAGAAATGTCGATATTACCAACTTAATTTCGTCATTATTCTAGATAGATCCATATAGATTAATCATTGTCATGGATCTTAAATTTTAGGAAAAGTAGGCTCTTTAGTTCGTCACGGAACTTCTTGTTTTATGTGGTTTTACATTTTAATTTTTTAAATTATTATAATTATTAATAATGTTATTATTTGTTTCTCTAATATTAATGTTCATATATTTACCTTTAATTTTCAATTTATGTTCTTATAGATTTAATTTTGATATTTTTCTATTGGACCTAATTAACCAACTTCCAATTGATTTTACAATTATTTTATAGTTATGTTTACTATTTTAATTTTTATATATATATTATTGTTGTAATTTTATTTTTATTATTTTTATTTCTATATTTATATTGTGTTTTTACACTTCATTTGTTAATGTTTTTAGTTTCATTTTTTTAAATTAATCCAACAAATTACGTCAAGTAGATATATATAGCACTTCGGCATGAAAATTCTCCAAAATTTGGCTTAAAGATTCAACTAGCAGCATCCTTGAAAGCAGATTTATGACAGGTGGTTAATATAGAGACCACTATCCCATAAAGGATTAATGTTAAAAATATTTCTTAGCAGACAAAGTAGGGGTTCCAATCTTAACAAAAACGTAAAATTTAGCAATTTCCTCAATGTTGCCAAAAGTTGAACTACTAAAGGGCCCGAAAAAGTTTCAAAGTGTAAGTCTTGGAGAGCTCTATCAAACTAAAAATTTCTATTAAAAAAATCTAAAATCACTTCCGGCAAAACAGCATAACATCGCTTGTTTTTTCACTCGTTTGCATTTTGATTCAAATCCTATCCAAACTAACTTATCTATTCTTTTAGTTAATGTGTTCCTTAGCACAATACCTTACTCTGCATTAACTCACACTAGTGCTCGTAGTGGTAGAAAAGAGAAACTGCTCATTTAATTGACCAGATATGGTTGAGATTCCAGTGAACAGTCATCAGTCTAGCGTTTCATCATGCCGGAACCTCGTAAGAATCGTTTAGTGTGCCCTTTACGTTTGAAATAGTGGAGAAAACAACAAAAATTAACTACAAATGCACCAAAATAGTATGATGTTCATGGAAGGTTTAGTTTATGACATTCACGGATGATTTCAGCATTTTTTGGCAGGGGATTTAACACCGGATGCACTTCCTGTCACCACATGATATTTTAGGTGAAATGTCCACCCTGCTGTCACCGGGAACCGCAATTTTGTCAGTAATTGCGTCAAATATTCTGTGGTGCCATTTGTTATCCTACCACACTTCCCAAACATTCCTATGAAAGATCTACGAACTAGGTTCTTGCTGCCATCTACTCAACAAGAATTACAATTAAAGCAGAGCAGACAAGAGAACAGGACGAATTATATGCGATGTGTAACCGAAGTTTTATTTTATGCCAATGGCTGCATTAAACTATTATTATTATCCTACTTTCGATTTTTGCAAAAATTGAAAGTGGGCTTATGAGATCTACACAGAGTCAAAATTGTTTGTCTCTGTGTGTGTGTGAATGTGTGTGTGTGAGTGTGTGTACTCTGAATGTCTGTCCCCCCCAATCAATTCGAATACGGGGAAATCAAATACGACCAACATAATGATCTGATCTCTACCAAATTTTGCAACAACATACCTTTATGAGGAGAAGCATACTTAGACCAAACTACAAGATCATCAGCACAATAGTTTGCAGATGGCGGCCATGTATGTGTGCAAATCGATTCCCCCTATCAATTCAAACATGGTGAAACCGAATTAAACGAAATTTGGTACAGAGGTAGCACTAGCAAAAAGCACATCAGTATCATGTTTTATATCGCCGGCATCTTGACGGAAACATAATGGTGGCCACCCAATTGTTCAAAGCTTAAATAAAATTACGACTAACCTAATCATCTGATCTCTACCAAATTTTGCAATTACATATATTCGTATGGCGAGCGTCCTTGGACTAAACTACAAGGTAATCAGCCCGATAGTTTGCAGAGATGGCGGCCATGTATGGGTGCAAACCGATTCCCCCTATCAATTCAAACACGGTGAAACCGAATTGATCGACATTTGGTACAGAGGTAGAACTAGCAAAGGGCACCTCAGTGTCATGCTTTATATCGCCGCCATCTTGACGGAAACGTAATCGCGGCCACCCAAATGTTAAAATCTTAAATCAAATTACGACCAACCTAATCATCTGATCTCTACCAAATTTTGCACAACATACCTTTTTTGTGGGAAGCATCTCTTGACTGAACTACAAGGTCAGCAGCCCAATCGTTTTCAGATAGCGGCCATGCACGTGTGCAAATCGATTTCCCATATCAATTCAAACACGGTGATACCGAATTGAATTAAACTTTTTACAGAGGTAGCACAGCAAAGGGCACCTCATTTTCATGTTTAATATCCCTATAGCACGTTGTATTTCAACAAACTACTAACCAACATTTAATTATACTCCTTGAAAAGGACAAAGAGTTATAACAATACCCATGCATTTAGGAGAAAGTAGGCTGTTCTTTACTGAACATCTTGTTTTATATTATTTGAGTAGTTAATTATAGGCTACTTCTTTTTAGTAGTTTACGCTCTAAAATATGCAAATTAACAGACAGGTATGTATTTTCTTTAAAAATTTTAAATTATTGAACAGTGTTTGTAGTACCTTTTCCGACCCCACAACATCTTTTAGGATTCATAAATTTCGCAACACCGGTTGAGGGTTAAGTATAATAATTTCTAAGAAAGGAAATCACTGGCGTATATGGCATAGTGATAGAAACGTATTCCAGGAGGGTATCACAAGATAGGGAGATATTGCACCAAACTTATTCCTTCAACGTACATCCAAATTAGTCCAAAAACCCAAACAAGTTATTATCACAAGAATATTTAGAGGAAGGCATTAAAATGAGGTGGTCAGTTTCAAAACGGCCTATGTCCACCTTCCTAAATTTGTGGTAAATAACGAAAAACCTTTTCAGACCTAAAATAACTACCAGACCCCTTGCAAATACTTTCTTGATATGCTTTGTATCATCAGTTATCATTTTATCTCAATATTGTCTGTACAGACTCATCAGTTTTGCTATAATACGAGAAATTATTTTGGACAAGGGTCATTTTGAAACTGAAGGATGGACAAGAGACATTTTGAAAACAAATACATTGGACAAGAGACCCTTTGATTCTAAAATGAAGATAGAAACGTAATTGCACTTAAACTATTCAGCGTGGTTAGTAGGTAATACGAAGGCAATAAAAGTAAAACTTGAGTTGAACATTAAATCGAAGGATATAGTACTGAAAACAGCTTTTATTAATGAATAAGCATACAAAAGTGAGATATATCAGTTCGTATGGTACTCTCAGAATAGAGTTCAGGCTAAATTTGATAATACTTGTTTAACAATTAGAAAGTGAGTTTCCAATCCTTACAACTCATCAGCATCCTCCATCATACATCCCTCCAACTCATCCTCTGACATTTTATCATTTGTATCCTGATTAATTACAGCACTGTAGAACTGCAAATCAGGATTTACCTCCCACCGATCTCCATAATGAATTTCCAACATATTGTGTCAATATCACGAAGTTCAAGAATTGCAACTGTATTGCCTCATACCATACCATCTACGCACTATCAATGAAAGATTCCAACAAATATTGGATTCAAAAGGTTTCTACTTGAAGATCTTAATCGAAAGAAAAGTGCTATACTCTGATTTACCAAAGGTGAACGGTGAAGGCTGTCATACGCTTGAAGGGTGAGGTGAGGAGTGGAGACGAGAGGGGTAATGGTATCCATGGCAACAGCGAGCAGTGTTACAAGTATGCAGACACAGCAGCGAGCACATGGTATGACACAGTGTTCTACTGTGCCTTGACTCGTCACTGTCATTACACCGCCAGACAGGGGGGCTAACTTCCCCAGTATTTGTGTCTTCCTGCAAGTCTCTTGGATGTTATGAGTTATGACCTGTCTCAGTGGCAAAGCAGCATTTCCCCACGTGCTAGCTTTGACAGACATCAGCGTAAATTACTGGTAATACAGAGCATAGTGCTGATCAACTTTCAAACATGTGTACAAACATAACCTATCGTTAGAAAGTAAGATATTTCCGTTGTAGATGATTATCAGGCCTGCCACTTTGAAATTTTCCATTATACAAGGAGAAGTCAATGAGATTTATATCAAATGTGCTCTTTCTCCTTGGTCTCTAGGCAACTTACCAGACGGACAAGAGACATTTTGAAACCTTAGAGGCTGGACGCTTTTAATGTCATTTGGGAAGATAAGCCATTTTGATCTCAAAATGGATGTATTATAAGGCAGCCATTTTGCTATGGACAAGAGCCGTTTTGATTCCAATAGCTGTATTTAAACAGCTTTTTAGGTGGCTTCTAGGACGTTTTGATGCAAAGTGATGGTAGTATTATGTATAAGGAAGCTTAAGGAAAGCACTGAAACAAAAAACTAATTTTCGACCTAAGGTGGACACAGGCCGTTTTGAAACTGACCACCTCAAATATAGTTTCTATGGAGCAGAATACGATTGACAAATTTACAAGGTGCACCCTAATTATAGCAGGGTGCAAGAGAATATTCAATCATTAAGGTTAGAGATGTTATCGATTTCAAATTGAAATATTATGCTTAAATTATTTTCCATCAAAAAGAAGAAAAAAAAAGGAAAAGAAAATAACATAACGCCTAGCAAAGAACATTAAATATTATTTTCTCTACCCGCTTAACAGGGAATCAATGATTTACTTTATTATTAGCCCACTTTCGATTTTTGCAAAAAAAAAATGAAATACATAGGCCACGAATGTGTGAATGTCTGACCACCTATCAATTGGAACATGACGAAACCGAATAGAACCTTATTTGGTAGAGGGGTAGCACTGGCAGAGGACACCTCAATGTTATGCTTTATATTGTCGCCACAGTAGCCTCTGTGGCTTAGGCGGCAGCCCGCCGGCCTCTCACCGCTGGGTCCGTGGTTCAAATCCCGGTCACTCCATGTGAGATCTGTGCTGGACAAAACGGAGGCAGACAGGTTTTTCTCCGGGTACTCCAGTTTTCCCTGTCAACATTTCATTCCAGCAACATTCTCCACTATCATTTCATTTCATCTGTCATTCATTTAATCATGGCCCCAGAGGAGTGCGTCAGGCCTCGGCAGCCGGCACAGTTCATATCCTCGCTGCTAGATGGGGACTTCATTCATTCCATTCCTGACCCGGTCGGAGACTGGAAGCAGGCTGTAGATTTTCATTTTCATATTGTCGCCACAAAAAAAAATGGCGGCCACCCAAATGTGGAACGCTTAAATAAAATTACAAATAAACTATTTATCGGATCTCTACCAAATCTTGAAAAAGTATACTTTCAAATACGAAGCGACTGGCATCCAAAATGCAAGGTCATCAGCCAAATAAATTCAATATGGTAGCCGTGCCAATCATGTAAGCATTATAATCCATAACTTATGATCCAATGAATCAATGTTCACAGTAATTGGAATTCAAATAGTCTTGTATAAGGACATTCTATTGTCAACGTGATTATTACATGTGACTGTATGTTACGTGCAGATGCCATTTTGAAATTATAAAATATAATAATAAATAACTCTCAGAACTTAAGAGTTACTGTAGCGAAACTTTGTGACGAGTTAGGAACGAACACGAGGCGTTGTGAGGCCAATGCAACATAACAGACACTCCATACATTCAAGATGGTGGCTGTGTGAGCTATTAGAATATTAAAATCGACAACTCTGAATAAAATTGGGAAATTGAGACGAATCTTGCTAACAGATGATTATTATATTATTAGAGCTCTCACCTGCGGTAGTCAGACGGTTATCACACTGAATATAGCCCACAACAGCCATCTTCAAAATTACAGATTAAAACGAGTGAAAGATAATAGTGTTCAGTTTAGATTGCGGGATATGCTTTCAGTGCATTGGTACCATACTGAATGCAGGCAGAGAAATATCGACCTTCCAGTTAACACGCGTTAGGTGGGTTGCAGGAAACGATATTGGAAGGGGCTGCTGAATAACCGGGTAAATGACTGTGAGAGGAAAGACGATGGGAAACCCAAGTTTGCTCTACTTGTCTCTGGGTCGTGCTAATTGGATGAAATATTTTGAACATGGTTTCTGCCGATGAATAGTAGAAAAACACTCCTCTACTTCTTTTTTTTCCCTTGAGCACTGTGCAAGTATGTGTTCATACGGCATATTTGCCTTTTAAAGAACATATAATGTTTTTAAATAATTTCTGCAGAGAATTTTAAATCATGTGAATAAATGGCGGAGGAGATTAATAAACTTGGATCCAATTCCAGTGGGAGAGAATGATGGGGAATTGCATTGTGAGACAAGCAAATAGTTGCCGCACACGCAGAGAAGCGTTACAATTCCCAGCTTGCTAGAAACCAAACTTTTTTGATTTCTTTTTCCTGTCCCTGAGGACGAATGCTGTAGAAACGAGCTGCGATATCATCAGGCGAGGAAACAAGTTGCCATCATTGCTGTTGAGATAGAAACCCTGCGTTCACTGTTTTCTACGGCTAACAAAGAATGGACCTCATGTGGTGAAGAGGACCATTGTGATACAACTGAAATATTCTGCTTCAAATTGAAGTATGAAATGAATTTATACATTTGTAATTGTTTCCGTCGGCTTCGGTGGTGTAGTTGGTAGCATGCTGAGCTGCTATGCGCAAGATCAAAAACAACAACATCAAAAAAAAAGTCAACCCCTGGCACTATACTGTCCATGAAGGGCCTAGGCCGACCAAGCGACCGCTGCCCAGCCATTTGGCCAGCAGATATTGGGGTGACGCGTTATTAGCGCATCGGGTCCCCTCGGCTGTTAATCTTGGTTTTCGTGATCGGGGTGCTGCCTCACTGTCAGACAGCTACTCAATTGTCCTCACGAGACTGAGTGTACCCCGTTCCAACCCTCACGTCAGTTTTAAAATCCCTCAAGGAGCCTGAAATCGAACCCGCGGCCTCCGGGTGAGAGGCAGGCGCGCTACACGAACACCACGGGGCCGGCCTATGCCCATGATTGCGAGTTCAAACCCCGTCGTAGTCGTCGGATTATTAAGAACGTTAGAATCCTTCAGTATGCCTTCCTTCGGAGGGGAAGTAAAGCCGGCGGGCCCATGTCATAGATTTATGGCATGTAAAAGAACCTACCACTACAATTGGTAGTGTGTAGGTAAATTTGTTGGTTATTTGGTTAGAAACGCTCAATTGTGTTCCAAAGTTCACCTCTGGGTGACAGTGTCAGTGATAGTGGCGTCTGGTAGCCAAAGTTGGAACTACTTGAAACTGAACTAGACCAGTTTAATTCTTCATTCATTTCATCTCTCATTAACTCCTCTCATGAGGTTGGCGTCTGGAAGGACATCCGGCCGTAAATAACATCTGCCACATAGACTTTCATCGCATCTCATCCCTGACCCAGTTGGAAACAGGATTCATTTATATTTCCTTTCTTTCAAATGGAAACGGAAAATATTTTTCAGATAAATTATTGTAAGAATATTTGTGTCTGTCCTTTAAATTTAAGAAAAAGGTTTACTTAAATTATTGAGTGGAGATTCATTCTGCCTGTTAATACCTAGGTATACTAGGAACTTTAACTAGTACGTTTTAAGTACATCTTTTCAGACTGCACATTTTTCATCAACTAAAATGAAAATATTGTTACCTTATTTATTAAGAAACATTTGCTGCTATTGCATGCCAACAAGCAGTCCTGCACACTGAGAAGATTCAAGGAGGAAAAATTAAGTAAAAAAGGGCAAAGAAATCGTGTGAGAGGGGGACTTGGAGTAGGCCTGCAGTTTGAAAAAATATTGGCAAAGATAAATAGAAGTAGGTGCGGTATGGTCAAAGAATCAAGGAATTATGTGTTCAAGATGGTGCCAGTCGAATGTATGCAGATTTATGGTTAATAAACTCTGAACTGTATATCTACCCCTTATTATTCGATCGGGGATGAGAGGCGATGAAAGTCTATATGGTGGATGATTTTTACGGTCAGATTCCCTTCCTGACCTCAACCTCATGAGGGGAGTAAACGGAAGGTGAAATGAATGAAGATGAATGGAACTGGGCAAAGATGTGCAAGGAAGCGACCGTGGCCTGTCAGAAGGTACCACCCCAGCATTTACCTGGAGTTGAAAATGGGAAGCCACATAAAACCATTTCAAGGACAGCCGACGGTGGGGCTCGAACCCGGGTCAACCGAGTCCTCAAAGAGCTTGGCCCCATGGCCTAGCGCTGAGCGTTAGCGAGCGTAGCTACCGCTGTCGGTGGTTAATAAAATGTGTAATTTGGTTAAATAAAATGTTGTTCCCAAATGTAATTTCATTGAGAAGAAGGTTCGGAAGTAATTTCTGATGAATGTAAATCCCTAGTCCTATATTCATTTTTTTTCCTGGTTGTTGCTCTTATTGTATGTGAGGGTCTTGGGTCATCTTGGTCGTCAGCCCCGTGTAATTGAGTGTGAGTGTTGAACTTGTCTGATAACCTGTGTTTCTGTGGTGACTGCAGTTGTGTGAGTAAGTGTAACAAGATACTGTCCCGGCATTTACCTGGAAAAGTGTAATAAAATCTGTTGAAAATCCATATACGCTCTGTCAGCGATTGGATTCAAGCCTGAGATCTATGGACTTGCTGCAACTGCCCACATGGCCATGGTGCACGATTCAATGAGTACGGCTACGGTACGTTATATTATTTATCGAAACTGGAAGATGAGTCACTAAATTGAAATATATTATCTTCCACAGAGGGTATAATATGTAGTAGCGACGCTTTTGCCTGTTAGCCCATTGTGATTAAGTTAGCTTTGCGCATTGAGCAAGTAATTCAGTAATTTATCAAATTCATTTCAATTGTTAACCATGTAGGAATTGAAGATTCCTTTTTCAATAGCGCTGATCATTTTGAAAGCTACTTTAAAATATTGATTTTTATTTAAGCCGATTAAGAACACGAAGTGTTCGAGAAATGTATTCAAATAGTATTAATTTTGAGACTGACTATGAATAAAAATGGGGAGACGAAGGAACTTGAACTTAAGGAAAGGAAAATCTTGAGAAAAATTCAAGGACCATGTAAAACTGCTGATGGGAAATTGAAGACAAGGACGAATGAGGACCTTTGCCAGCACACAGAAAGCGTCACTTTCTCAACGCGCCAACGACGGCTGAAGTTTTATGGACATCTGATGAGAATGGACGGGAACCGTTTGACGAAGGAAGTCTCGAGTACATTACAAGACTGAAGGCTACAATGAAATGGGTAGAAGAAGTCAAGAAAGACGCGGTTGAAATTAGAATAACTGCCGCCGTGATCCACAACAGGAAGATGTTTCGAAGTCGCATTGACAACGTTAAGGCAATTAAGGAGATTCCACAAAAATATAGGCCCACATTGGTAATTTCTGCGGAGCAGCGAGGGATTCGTAGTGAATGAATGAAGAAATTCTGGGAAGAAAAGAAGAGATTGACCAGAATTCCTTAATTTTTATGGTCTATAGCTGGCAAAATTCGGAAACAAAAAGAAAGTAATTTTGAGAAAATTTGACAATTAAATTGGACAAAGAAGAAGGTATCTGCGGGATGATCAAAGCATCAAGCGATGATATGTTTAAGGTGATGCCAAATGGATTTTTTGGAAGTTGTTGTGTATTGGAAGGAGGAAGGAAGCTTGTAGTTTAACGTGACCGTTAATCTTGAGATCATGAGCCACGGGACCTCCTTTTTACGTGGAATCCGAACCACAGGACATGGCATTCCACTTCGAAAATCTCACATGCATTGACCGGGAATCGAACCCGGACTGCCTTGGTGAGAGGCATACAGCTAGACCGCTGAGCCACCACGCCCCTCTGTTGTGTATTGACAAGGCTGAATGAACCTTTACTAAATTATGCAAGTAAATAATTATATTAACAAGAAAACAATAAGTTTGCAACATGGTTCATACCATGTCAGTGTGTCCTAAAATTCATTTTTTTAAATTAATTTTTTAAGTAAACTGTTAGCTAGAATACTTGGATTCCAATATTTAAACAGTATTAAAAAGAAAAACATATTATTTTTAAAATACTCCCAATTTACTATCTCGGGTAACCAGAAAATGGGAAGAGAGTACCATTGATCAGAAGGTTTTGAACGAAACTCATCCGTAGATTACAAGCTCAAGTCTGTGAGTTAATTATAGAAAATTTGTTATTATACTCGCTGAAAATTATGATGATTTATTAAGGGCCTATAAACATCAAAGCATGTTATTCAGCCTGGTGTAATTACTTATGAGGGCAATCTGCTGGGTTATCTAGGTTAAAGTTTTGTTTTATAATAGTACTAGCAACCGTCGCCTCCGTAGCATAGTGGTCAGCATGGTTAGCTACCGCCCCGGAGGTCCTGGGTTCGATTCCCGGCTCTGCCACGAAATTTGAAAAGTGGTATGTGGACTGGAACGGGGTCTACTCAGCCTCGGGTGGCCCAAATGAGTAGAGGGGGTTCAATTCCCACCTCAGCCATCCTCGAAGTGGTTTTCCGTGGTTTCCCACTTCGTCTTCGGGCAAATGCCAGGATGGTACCTTCTTCAAGGCCACGGCCGCCTCCTTCCCTCTTCCTTGCCTATCCATGCTGACCATCCATTACCTTCCCTCATGAGGCCCCTGTTCGCTTTGCAGGGGAGGCCGCCTGGGCGAGGTGCCAATCACACCTCACTAGTTGTATCCACTCCGATTAGATGTTCCCAGCTCTAGGACACTGCCCGTAGAGGCGGTAGTGGTGAGTTTCCTCGCTGAGTCCGTGGGTTCCACCAACCTGGAGGGTAACGACTAAGAGAAGAGAGAGACTAGCAACCAACGCCAGCTTCGCCCAGTATCATTAACGGTTTACCAAGCGTGAGCTTAAAAGGCAAACGGACAGCAGGTCCCAGACGCAATTCAGAAAATCCAAGGTGAACAGCGAAACTCCAAACACTTATAGCCTACTCTTTTCTGAAGTCTTAACTCAGGACGACTCGACAGTTTGATGCTGGTCGAAGCTGATGTGATCGGCTCGCGCGCTAGATCGTAAACTCACTCTGAAGCTATTAATTGAAATTTTCGCTGAATGGAGATTGTTGGAAGAAATGAAAACGTAAAAACGCTTCTAGTGGGCGATGTATTAACGATAGAGATATGCTGTTGCGGACTTTCTTGTAAAATGTTTCATGCTGAACAATTATATATTTTTAACGGTTTACCCAGCGTAAGTTTAAAAGGCGCACGGACGACAGGTTTTCCTTCGCCTCG
Organism: Meconema thalassinum; assembly: GCA_946902985.2. NCBI lineage: Eukaryota > Metazoa > Arthropoda > Insecta > Orthoptera > Tettigoniidae > Meconema > Meconema thalassinum. The sequence continues at coordinate 146,037,305 of OX336390.1, read as the reverse complement.
ATTCACTGAAATCGTTACTGCTCGGCTTCCTTTGGTCATAAATGAATGATTTACTATGGAAACCTTCTTCGAGAAATCCTTTACAGAATGGTGAACACCAATGGTTCTCGAGATTACCGTTTATTCCAAGAATCGTGGACATTGATTTATACTGCTACAGAGATTTGTAATGGAAATTTTTAGGTCTGGCCTATAGTAAACAGAATATAGAAAATACATTTCCACTAACAGTTTTCATACCCCACTTAAAATAATATCCCTTTTCAGTTCTGTACCAAATTATAAGTATTGTGTACCTAAAGTAATCTCTATGTTAAATTTCCTGGGCAACGTGTGTATATAATATTATATAATTATGATATAATTAGGGCTCGGATCGATATGCTCGATAAAATCTCCAGATATGCTCGAAAACCATGTGTTTTATGCTCGATAGATATGCTCGAAAAAACCATTATATGCGGTTAAATATGCAGAATATGCTAAAAAACAACTATAGCAAGGAATGTGAAACGAAAAAACCAACAACATACCATTATATACAAGCTTTATTTTCTAATTGTATGTATGATACACTGCAATATACTCGCATTCAAGTTTTCCACGTATATACAGTATAAGAGAAGTTTTCTTATAAAAGTTACAGTTTAAAAGTTCATTTACAAAATGATCAGAATTAGGCGAGTCAATGAAGTAGATCTGCATTGGTCTGTACAACAAGAATTTTTTCTATGTTTTCAGTTTTGAATGATTTTCTTAAATCAATCAATAAAAGTTTCAATGACGAGAACGACCTCACTAAAGGTTAAAAACCTGCGATTCTATTATTCGCACCAGATAGCCTTTTCAATAATTATTTCTGTTTTCGAACCTTAAGAATGGTCAGGGCCCGAATTCGGAGGGGAGGGAGGGAATTCGAAAAAGAACAAACTATTTAGACGAAAACCAAAAGAATATGCATTTATATGCTTCTGTTCTGAAAACCGCGGTTTTATGCATTTATATGCTCGATAAATTTCAATTCTGTTGGTCCCAGAGAGGTGAAAATACCACCGAAAGGCTTCTATCAATGTGTACTATTCAGGAAAAAAATATGCAAATATGCTCGAATCCGAGCCCTACTTATCATATTATAATATAATATAATATTATGAATTATTGTATTGTAAATACATGATGTTCCTTCTAGAGTCAATTCTGGAGTTTAATACGATCTGAAATATTAAATTACTAGCTGTAATACTGATTAAACGGTAATTTGGACTTACTGTAGTCCTATATCACAGCCCTGCACTCAATTCCGTGTTTCTATCACATGTGACAGTGCCCCAAAATTTAGCATATGTCGCTGAGACTTTTTTCTAATTGACTGGCCCCGAAGGTGGATTGTAAACACTATGGGCGTACATTTCGTGCACCAATGCCACTTAATGGTCTTGGAACATTTGATTGAACCCAATAAATACAGGCGATACGACCACTTTACTTCAAGGAAGAAAATCCAGAAGGGAGTTTACATTTGACAGCATATTTTGGGAAGTTACGTGATTCTGCTATGGTTATATCATTCATAGCGAATTCCACAATTGTTTAGATATCCTATTAATACCCCATAATATAGTTTGAGAAAGGGCGATCATTACCAATTAACAGTTGGGTGATTCTTCCTTTTCATCGTATTTTACCTACTTCAGCTGCGGATATCTGGTTGAAAGGCCTGAAAATGTACATTACCCCGCTAGAGTAATTCTTATTGCGTACACAGAAGAATGTGTGATGAATAGGGAGTATTGATCCTTTATGGGATAGTGGTCTGTATATTAACCACCTGTCATAAGGACCGATTATGCCTTCAAAGATGCTGATAGTTAAATCTTTCAGTTAAATTTTGGAGAATTTTCATGCCGAAGTGATAGTATTTCTAACAAGTAGTTCCGTGAAGAACTATACAGCCTATTTTCATATATCCTACTTATGTTAATTGCCACTATTTAACATGCACAATTTCAGTTTGATTGCTGTAATAGATTCGTAGATATTGAGAACCGACTAAATATTTCGGATGGTCGCCATGTTGGATTTTATATATGTAGGTCCTAGAGTTATGTAGTGTTACATGCAGATTATTGTGTGCGTGTAGTATTCAAACTTCAATCGCATGATTAGGACACAAGAAGTAACAAGGAGATTTTAAAATTTGGCGCAGCTGCCATCTTGTGGTTATGGAAACAATTGAAATAAATTAGATGCCAGTGGATTACCATTCGTATAAGGATTTACTGTACCTAGTTTCACTGCACTCGGATGGTTAAATTGCGAGAAACGTCCATGTGAATATTTATATTTCGCGTCACCGCCATGTTGGATTTTTGATCACCAGGTTATTTCAAGTCCTATAGGTGAACTTAAGTTCATAACCCCTATGAACATTAAAAAATTCAGTTTGATTGCTATAATAGATTCGAAGATATTCAGAACCGTCTAAATATTTCGGATGGTCGCCATGTTGGATTGTTAAATGTATAGGCCATAGACTCATGTACCATTAAAGGAAAATTATTGCGTAGGTTCATTATTCAAACTTTCACTTCGATCGCATGACTACATCACAAGAAATAAAAACTTAATATTAAAATTCGCACTGCCGCCATCTTGAGGTTATGTAAACAATTGAACTAAATTAGATACCAGTGGATTACAATGTGTATAAATATTTCCTGTACCAGGTTTCAGTGCGCTTGGAACATTAAATCGCGAGAAAGGTCTATTTAAAATGTTCAAATTCGCTTGGCCGTCATGTTCGTTTTGTAGTTAACCAGTTTTTGAAAATCTTATATATGGACTTCCAGTAGTGCCCTTTATCTCACTACAAAAATTTAGGGAGATACCGCCAATAGTTTCAGAGATATAGAATGCCGGTGAAATATTTCGCACATCCGCCATCTTGTGATTATGTAAACAATTGAACGAAGTTAGATGTCGGTGCATTACAATGTATATAAACATATACTGTACCAAGTTTCATTGCGTTTGGTTGGTCAAATCGCGAGAAACGTCCATTTAAAAGTCGCAAATTCGCTTGGCCGCCATGTTCGTTTTGTAGTTACCAGGTTTTCAAAGATCACATAAGTGAACTTATAGTAGTTCCCTCTATCACCATAGAAAATGTCAGGGTAATATCGGTAATAGTTTCGGAGATATTGAATGCTGGTGAAATATTTCGCACAGCCGCCATGTTGGATTGGTGAGTCGTAACAAAATTTGAAGGGCACGGTCGAGGTCGCCGGGAATAGTGCTATGAACTTTCCGAGTTTCATTGAAATCGCTCCTGCCGTTTAGATTTTATTAGGGGGGGACACACACACGAATCACACACACACACGCACACACACACGGACAAAAGGAGATCTCACAAGCCGATTTTTTCAAAATTGAAAATAGGCTGAAAATCAAATATTATATACGAATCTACTCTACTTGGCGTAATGTGTTAGATAAAAATTAAAAGAATTTAAAGCTAAAAAAATAACAATTAAAGTGTGTGTGTTTGAGTCTTCAGTCTTTTGACTGGTTTGATGCAGCTCTCCATGCCTCCCTGTCCTGTGCTAATCGTTTCATCTCTACATAGCTACCACACCCTACATCCGAGGCAATCTGCTTAACATATTCTAACCTTGGTCTACCCCTACAGTTCTTGCCCTCGACCCTTCCTTCCATAACTAAGCTTGCTATTCCTGGGTGTCTTAGTATGTGTCCTACCAACCTATCTCGTCTCTTCATTAGCAAATTAAAGTGTAAAAATAAAATATTAACATAGAAATAAAAATCATAAAAATAAAATTACAATAATAAAAGAAATATAAATATTAAATTATTAAACATAACAATTAGGCCATCAAATTAGATTAAAAAAAAGTGTTTTGAGGAATTAATTTCCAGAAAGCTGGAAATCGTTGTAATACCTTTGTTTGGTCCTAAATGCGTATAATCCGAGTTTGCACCATCCCAGGAGGTGTGCATAACTTTTGGGACCCACATAACCTCAAAAGTTTCCCTCTTTTTTCAGTTTGTTCCTTGTAGTTTAAGAACGGTACTTCGGACGGAAAATATCATTCAGTTCAATATTAAAGAAGATTACATTTTGCGTCAAATGAACATCTAAAACTTGAAATTTGGTTCACTGGTACAGTCATAATAAGAAGTTCAAAACTGGGAAAATTTCTCATTTAGGTGCAAACCTACATTTTCCGACTTTCCAAGACCACATATCTTCGGAATAGATTCTCCTATTGAACTCTGCAATCGTGGAAATAAAATCAGCTGTTTCATACGATGTTGTTGTATCTACTCGACCAAAATGTACGAAACAGCTGATTTTTCATCTGAAGGTCTGACAAGTTTTGGTCTGGTGTATTCACTGATCAGACGATGAGCAAGTGGTAATGAGGTCTCGGAAAGCCCAAGGTGGGCTGACTCATGGACGATGCATAACGGACAATACTCTGGTGACTTTGGTTGCCACAATACCTACCATCATCATGGAAATTGCGGTACAAGTGGAATACTTTTGTGGCGTGACGTATGGTACTTCAGAGCAGCACGTCGACGCTTGGTATTCAAGGGTACATAGTGACGATGCGGACGTTGCGCTCCATCTTGACTGGTCTTCTTCTCACTATCCCATCCCAACTAGACAATTTGTGATGTCCATTAGCACAGGAGTAACTGACGATGTGAAAATTGACTGCCATGGAGGGTTTGAAAAAGGGATACATTTTATTGCTGAGATTATTGGCAACGACTTCAGTAATGTCAAGTTTCATCGAAAAAACAGACTGGTTCCTCTTAAAGCTTTCAGCACGAAAGTCAGAATTCACGGCGAAGATATACTATTAAATCCAGATACACTTTTCCGACGCATAACATTTCTTAAAAAATCTGAGGAACAGTTCAAACATTATTATTTGTTTGAGTTAGCTCCTTATCCCCTTTCTATCTTTGATGAAACAGGAGTGCGGAAAACAAAGAAATCTGCGTTCTACAATTTATTTTCACCAGTTGCTGATCTACCAGCTCTTGCAGGTAGTGTCATTGTTCCTTCTACAAAGAGTGGTTTTGGGAATCCAAAGAAAAATTTTCAACAATTCTCTCCTAATATGTTGACAACGTTAAGCAATACTACAACCCTGCCAGTACATTTATCGTTTTCGATGGTTACCCTGATGATGCATCAGTAAAGAGTACAAAATCAGCTGAGCGTCTTCGCCGTAAAAGCAAGCACTCTTCTCTAACGTAGTGTTCCCTGAAACGATGACTGCAACCATGCCAAAAGAACAATTTTTGTCCAACGACAGCAACAAAGAACGGTTTATCTCCATGCTGCGTGAGGAATTATTACAGCAGGGTTTTAATGAGAGGCAAGCTCTTGAGGATGCTGACACTCTCATCATCAATACCGCCATTTAAGCGTCAGAGAGCTTTGCGACGGTAATAATAAACGGAGAGGACACCGACACCGATCTATTGATCCTATTAACCGCCAAAGCACCAAATTCAAACATTTACGTCATGAAACCTGGAAAGGGAACCTCTCAGAACACGTTCTACTCTCCGAGGTACTTCAACTTCTTGTATGCTGTCAATCAGAACCTTCTGTTCCTACATGCAATCAGTGGGTGTGATACAACCTCTGCACACTATCACCAAGGGAAGTTTAAGTTTGTCAAACTCCTTGAAAACAACATGGCTTTACAGGAAGCTGTCAAGGTTTTCCACCATGCAGATGCTGATCCTGAGGACCTCATTTCAGCAGGTGAACTAAAGCCAATGAGACCTCCTTGGACCAAATCCGCCACGAGATATTCTCAAAGTCCCTAATAAAGCCAACTTTCAATCTGGCCTCTCTACCACCAACAAACGCAGCCGCCACCCAACATATTCTGCGTGTCTAACACCAAATCCAGGGCTCGTATGATGGACGAAAGGATCCTCTCAGCTGGGGTTGGAAGAGTACGGACCATGGCCTGTTCCCCATCATGAACACCAAGGATCCAGCTCAAGGAAATCCTCAACACAATGTGCTGCGGATGTAAGAAGGGGTGTGCAGGTAGTTGCAGCTGCCGGAAAGTTGGTATGAAATGTTTAACAATTGCCTCAACTGCCACGGCCAGTCCTGCTCGAATTCAGCACCATTCGAGAATGAGTGTTTTTCACATGCCGATCGTCACAGAAGCAGAAATAGGTGAAAACAGTCCCTTTGCAGATGATCTCGATGAACAGAGGCTCGACATGCCATCCCAGCTTGAGAACTTTGTAGATGATGGGCCATCGACATCTAAGAAAATGCGAGCATGAATGATGTCTAATTTTATGTTGCATGACTATTGATTTCTATAACATGTTTCTATTCATATTTTATCAATTTAATGTGAATTTTAAATGTTCCTAATACTATATTAATTAATATTAATAATGGTTACTAATTAAAGAATGTCAATATACAACTCTCCTCTAATTAAAATGTTTTTCATTCGTACTTCTCCGAATCACTGCTCAGAGTGTGTACATTTATATAACTAGTTTTTTGATTTTCGTATATCTTTAGAAATTTGAATTGAAATGTTCTTAGCAGTGATCAGAGTAGGTAGATTGATGTTTCGTACTTACATCATTATGTCATAACATGAACATGCCTTTTTTTCTGAAAGAGTCGCTATTTTTGGAATTGAATTAAATATTATTATAGTAGTGATTAAATTAGTTAACTGGTCATTTGAAATTAAAAGGACTTATCAAAATTGTCTAAATAACGTGAATTTTTATTCTCTAAAATTCTACAATTTTTAATATATGGGTTTTTCAACAGGAGAATCTGTTTCAAAGATATGTGGTCTTGGAAAGTCACAAAATGTAAGTTTGCACCTAAATGAGAAATTTTCCCAGTTTTGAACTTTTGATTATGACTGTACCAATGAACCAAATTTCATTTTTTAGATGTTCATTCGACGCAGAATTTAACCTTCTTTAACATTGAACTGATTGATATTTTCCAGCCGACGTACCGTTCTCGAACTACAAGCAAACAACTGAAAGAAGAGGAAACGGTTTGAGGTTATGTGGGTCCCAAAAGTTATGCACACCTCCTGGGATGGTGCAAACTAGGATTACATGTATTTAGGACCAAAGGAAGGTATTAAAACGATTTACAGCTTTCTGGAAATAAATTCCTCGAAAAATTCTAATTTGACTGGGCTAAATAAGAAATTTATAAAAATCAATTCCAAATTAGTTAATTCATTAAATATATCAAAATTAAATCTATAAGAACATAAATTGAAAATTAAAACTAAATATTTATACAATAAAACCAGAGAAATAAAAATAACCTTATTTATAATTATAAGAATTAAAATACATTAAAATATAGAAAAACATAAAAATAAACAAGATGTTCAGTGAAGAACATATAGCCTACGTTCTCCTAAATGCATGGGTATTGTTATAACTCTTTGTCCTTTTCAAGGAGTATAATTGAATGTTGGTTGTGGTAGCTTGTTGTAATACAACGTGCTATACGGATATTAAACATTAATATGAGGTGCTCTTTGATAGTGCTACCTCTGTAAAAAAAATGTCATTCAATTCGGTTTCACCGTGTTTGAATTGATATGGGGAATCGATTTGCACACATACATGGCCGTTATCTGCAAACTATTGGGCTGATGGCCTTGTAGTTCGGTCAAAAGATACTTCCCACAAAAAGGTATGTTGTTGCAAAATTTGGTAGAGATGAAGTGATTAGGTTGGTCGTAATTTGATATAAGCTTTTAACGTTTGGGTGGCCGCCATTCCGTTTCGTCAAGATGGCGGCGATATGAAACATCACACTGAGGTGCCCTTTTATAGTGCTACCTTTGTACCAAATTTTGCTAAATTCGTATTTACCGCGTTTGAATTGATAGGGGGAATCGATTTGCACTCATACATGGTCGCCATATACAAACAATTGGACAGATGACCTTGTAGCTTGGTCAAAGAGCGCTTCTCACATAAAGGTATGATGATGCAAAATTTGGTAGATCAGATGATTAGGTTGGTCGTAATTTGATTTAAGCTTTTTACATTTGGGTAGCCACCATTACGTTTCCGTTAAGATGGCGGCGATATAAAATGTGACAGTGAGGGGCCCATTGCTAGTGCTACCTCTGTACCAAATTTCGTTCAATTTGGTTTCACCGTGTTGGAAAAGATAGGGGGAAACGATTTGCACACATACATGGCTACAGTCCGTAAATTATTTGGCTGATGACCTTGTAGTTTTGTCAAAGGTTTCTTTATCCATAAAGGTACAACATTGCAACAATTGGAAGAGATAAGATGATTAGGTTGGTCGCAATTTGATTCAAGCTTTTAACATTTGGGTGGCCACCATTACCTTTCCGTTAAGATGGCGGCAATATAAAACATGACAGTGAGGGGCCCATTGCTATTGCTACCTCTGTAACAAATTTCGTTCAATTCGATTTCACTGTGTTGGAAAAGATAGGGGGAATCTATTTGCACACATACATGGCCACAATCCGTAAATTATTTGGCTGATGACCTTGTAGTTTGATCGAAAGTTTCTTTATACATAAAGGTATAACGTTGCAACATTTGGTAGAGATCACATGATTAGGTTGGTCGTAATTTGATTCAAGCTTTTAACATTTGGGTGGCCGCCATTACGTTTTCGTCAAGATGGCGGCAATATAAAACATGGCACTGAGGTTCCCTTTGCTTGTGCTAGCTCTGTACCAAATTTTGTTCAATTCGGTTTCACTGTGTTTGAATAGATAGGGGGAATCGATTTTCTCACATACAATGCCGCTATCCGCTAAGTATTGGGCTGATGACCTTGTAGGTTGGTCAAACGTTTCTTTGTACTTAAATGTATAACGTTGCAAAATTTGGTAGAGATCAGATGATTAGGTTGGTCGTAATTTGATTCAAACTTTCAACATTTGGGTTGCCGCCATTACGTTTCCGTCAAGATGGCGGCAATATAAAACATGACACTGAGGTGCCCTTTGCTAGTGCTACCTCTGTACCAAATTTTGTTCAATACGGTTTCACTGTGTTTGTAAAGATAGGGGAATCGATTTGCACACATACATGGCCGCCATACGCAAAAAATGGGCTGATCACCCTGTAGTTTGGTAAAAGGATTCTTCATACATAGTGGTATAACGTTGCAAAATTTGGTAGAGATCAGATGATTAGGTTGGTCGTTATTTGATTCAAGCTTTGAACATTTGGGTGGCCCCCATTACGTTTCCGTGAAGATGGCGGCGATATAAAACATGACACTGAGGTGCCCTTTGCTAGTTCTAGCTCCGTACCAAATTTCGTTCAATTTGGTCTCACCGTGTTCGAATTGATAGGGGGGGGGGCGGGGACGGTTATTCAGAGTACACACACACACAGACACACACACAGACAGACACACAATTTTTTGGCCCTGTGTAGATCTCATAAATCTACTTTAATTTTTTGCAAAATTTGAAAGTAGGCTAAAAAATAGTTTTGCTCTATGAAGGGTTAAGGTATGCTCCGTGCACACGTATATCCAAGTGTATCAATTGGCTCACCAATGAATTACATATGAGTTGTTTATTTTAAATGTATATTCTCCCTACGATATGTATTTTTGGAAGGTTTCTTTCTAAGTCACCCTTATAACTAAATAGCTTATGGTACCTCTGAAAGTTGGCTTTTGGACTGTATATTATGCGTACTTCTAAAAATTAAACAATCTCAAGTACGACTCTTTTGAATTTTATAAAAGAGTGAAGGAGATCAGTTATCAATTATTGTTTATTGGGCAACAAAGAAATTGACTTCAAAGCTTTCTATAAATCAAAGGCAATAATTAGTGGATAAACACATTGTTGACTGTGTACAACCCTTAGGAATTACGGAATGACCTCATACTTTGACGCCCATTCACGATATTGGATAATGTGATAAATTAAATACTCCTTCAACGATAGAACAGAGTTATTTTGGCAAATATTCCAGTACGGTGGATTAAAATTGATTACAAGAATTGAATTGAATAGAAGAGTGTAAATTAATGAATTTGTGTTTTTGTTAAGGCCTTTTAAATAGAAACACATAGAAGGCCTATATAGAAGTGTGGCGTACACGTATAACATCTACTTGAAAATATACATAATTCAGTTTAAAGGTCCACAATGGATGTCATAAAAGCTCTCAAATGTATAAGCACTTCTATGAAGACATAGAGGTTCTGACATACGAACTTGGAAGGCACTCAGAAGAGAAAACGCTATTGTTTGCTCAAAAAGAAAAAGACAGGAAGAGAGAAGGAAATATGTAGTGGCGACTCAAACTGAGTTCGTCCGGGAAGTGTGTGGAGAAGTGCAAACACAGCGAGCCTTTTATTAGCTCTTGTAGAACGATACGATTCTCCGTCATGAGATTCAATTCAGGAGAATTGAAACTATCTTACTCTCAATAAAAGGAGAACTGATTCAATTATTCGGCTTAAATACTAGCATGTAGCTTACAATATACAGCGTTCTGTTAACCAAAGCATGTTTCTTCAAGGACAAAATTATTTATTGTTAATTATGGGGTTTGAAGCCATTTTGCAGTGTTGCCTTAGTAAACAAAGGTTTGGTGCTTTTCAGTCGGTCAACACGAATGTACCCAAAAGAGTTGGGTTATACCCTAATCCTGAAAGAATTGCATGAGTTTAATAAATACACTAGGATGACCAGTTTTGATAGTAAAGCGATCATCATCAGATCCATTACACTTACGCTATAAAATCGAAACTGGTCATCCTTGTGTATTTATTAATTTCATATAATTTCTTTCAGGATGATGGTATAACCCAATTCTTCGTGTTGACCGATTGAAACGTACCAAACCATTATTATTTATGGTATTTATTTATTTATTAATTTTGATTAGCCTCCTGCCATTGCTTCCATTTGCTTTTTGGGTCATACATAATTCAACATGTCTCGCTAAATGAGCCTTCAGTTCACATTCTGCAGAGAATTCGGCAGACAACCCAGACGGCTATAAGATGGAAATAACGACGAAAGAGAGCAATTTGTATGAATTACATTTTTTCAAACCTACAATATACAGGGTGTAATTGATATGATGGAAGTCCTTTACACTGGTGATAGAAGAAACTATTCTGAGCTTCCCAGGTTAAAAGAAAATTGTCACCTATCTTGAAATTGATAATTAATCATTAAAAAGTCAATGTTTTTAGTTATTTCAGAAACTAATCAGGCAGAAAGTGGTGCGGCAGGCTGGGGGAAACGAGGCGGAGCCAGGTGTGACGACACGCCAAGGGGAAGTTGTTACGTAATTGGAGCATTGACCTTACCGGTTGACTTGAGGGGTGGTAGGCTATCAGCTGTTATGAGGATAAGCGCTACCGTCTCGTAAGAAAATGTGCATTGCCGTTGTTCTTGTTGTTGTTTTTGGCAACGCACGCAATGGCTTGGGACGTTAGGACCGGTAGTATTGTGTAGCCTACTTTGTAAGTGTTCATGTATAAAATAATTTCGATACTTAGCCCTGGTGTATCATTGCCGTCCGTGTCGGACCTTCTGTTGACTAGTTTCTGAAAATACTAAAAACATTCACTTAATGAAATACAGTGTGACTAAATTCCGACATCCCGTAGTCTGTTCAGAACTAGGCATTTAAGACGGAAGTAAAATAATTGATGTTTTGTTTGAGAGGCTTAGCGATTTTGGTCATTTAGCCCCATGTAGCTGGGTGTGGGTAGAATTTGTGTGATAACCTGTGTTTTTGTGGTTTCTGTAGTAATGTGGGTATTTTTAATTCAGGTAAGGATTCGGAAGAAGGAGCCGGCCCTGTGGTGTTGGGGCAGTGCAACTGCCTCTCACCCGGAGGCCCTGGGTTCGATTCCCGGCTCCATTGGGGATATTAGAAACTGACGTGAGGGCTGGAACGCGGTGCACTAAGCCTCGTGAGGGCAATTGACTAGCTGTCTGACAGGGAGGCAGTGTCCCAGTCAGGAAAATCAAGATTAATGGCCGAGGGGACCCGATGCACTGACCACGCGTCACCCTAATATTTGCAGGCCAAATGGCTGGACAGCGGTCGCTTGGTAGGCCTAGGCTCTTCATGGGCTTCACTGCCAGTGGTTATGGTTATTGAGAAGAAGGCAGCCGTGGCCTTAAGTTAGGAACAATTCCGGCATTTGCCTGGGGTAGAAGTGGGAACCCATGGAAAACGACTTCCAAGATTTAATACTAGTACGTTACCACATGTACATATTGTGAATTGTCCCATCCCATCTCCAACCCTGGGGTGGCCATAAACTGGAGAGGGAGAGGGGGGGGGGGGGGGTGTTGATTTATTGGTCAATCAACAATGTACATACATATGAAAATACACGAAAATGAAAATAAAATACAAATACATTGATATAATACAGTGTTATAATAATAATAATAATAAAAAAAAATAATAATAATAGGCTAATAATAATAATAACAATAATAATAGTCTAATAATATTAATAAGAGTCAGCATCTGTAGTTCTGGAGGTAGAGTGCTAACCTTCCCGAGGGTGCGATCTACGTTCAGTCATGTAGTAAATGAATAGGATCTAATACGATCATGTCCATGGATTTCATGGCACATACAAGAAATCCTACGTACAATAAAGTCTGGCAACTCGACATACCAAAAAAAGAAACATAAAAGAAGTTAGTGTGTCTAAAAGCCTATTATTACTATTATTAGTATTATTAATGTTTTTATTACAGTTGTTGCACTATCTTCACACAAAGATAGACCAACAGTTCCTTAAATTAATTTACCAAATCTTTAGGATTTCTATTTTCTATGCATAGTCCATGAGGCTGGCAAAATCCTAGACAGATCCACCATCACTAGTCATGTAGCCACTCCCCATGAAGGTGTGAATCAGCTGTTCATAGGTTCGGTTTGTGTATTTCAATGCCATTGGCAGACAAGGCGAGCTGGTCACTCGCTTTAAACTCTTGTCAACATTCCTCAGCGTAGGAGGGGAGGGCCACGGGGAGAAGTAAGCTGTGCTGCTGAGGGGAACGTACCCTAAGACCTTTTCCAAGACATTGACCGACGATTTTTGTGATTTAATTCCACCTACTCTAATTAAGATACGACTAAATTTCATGAAGATATGTGCTTAGAATAGTCTCTTCTATCACCAGTGTAATGGACTTCCATCATATCAAATACACCCTGTATATCAATGCATTTTACTAACTTCAATTACGTTTAAAAATAATTTTCTTCGTGTGATGCCCCTCGTTATCAAAGTACTCTTGCGGTCATGACGACTATCTTTGCATTACTCGGAGCAGAACATTCAGAAAGAGATTGCCGCAACTTCCCCCCTAATATTTCCGCTTCAATTCTATCGTTGTTCTCAGAATGAAATAGAGAGCCTCGTGAGGCAGAACTGAGAAGAGTTGGGGCCGAGTTTTACTCACCCATCCTAGAAAAGGTTTTCCGTGATTTCTGACTTCTACTCGAGGCAAATACCGATATGATAATTTAATTAAAGTCATGACTGCGTCCTTAATAAATCCTAGCCTTCAATTATAACGAGTACAGCCATAAAGACAAAGGTTAGCAGATAAATTCCACACACGCCCATATATACGGAGATACATGACCAAGATGTTCCGAAGGGGTGATACCGAGCTGCGGTAATGGGTTCTGTCAGAAAATTCTAACAGGGGAAGTTGACCGAGGTGTGATTCACTGCCCCCCCCCCCACAACTGAAAAATGGATGAGAAGGTAAATATTGTTATATTGTGTGAACCTGTGCTGATCCAACACCTTCTATACTAAAAGCCTGCGCGCTCCGTGGGTGACGTCACACAGTGTGGTCCGGTAGGTTTGAGCAGACGAAATGCATCGTATTATGCGCTGTTCTCAGTGCGATAAATGTTATATTCCACTGCTGGACTCAGCATACCAACGCTAAATTATATTCTTCCACTTGGCCGAGAAGCATACGAAACGATACTTCATGGTGTGTGTGGAGTGTTATGTTTTGACAGAGAATGACAGAACAGGGACTACGAACATTCGCAAGTCACAACACAAAATATGGTACTGTTGATTTAACTAGGAATCGTGATCGGATCCTATTTTAGAAGTGCCCGCCTCGTTGCGTAGTGGCTAGCACTCTAGGCTATCACCGCAGAGTCCCGGGTTCGATTACAGGCTCTGCCAAGAAATGTATTTGTGGACTAAGGTCTGGAACGGTGTACACGCAGCCTCGTTTTAAGGGGCGGAACCAAGAGGTCATCTGCCCCAAACTGAGAAGGGGTGGATTCAATTTACACCTCGGTCATCCTGGATGTGGTTTTCCGTGGTTTCCCACTACTACTCCAGGCAAGTGCCGGGATAGTTCTTAACTGAAGGCCATGGCCGCCACCTTCCCAAATATCATCTGAATTACAAATTCACACACTAATAGAGCCATCACAGTGGCACAGGTTATCAGACAAATTCCACACACACCCAAGTACATGGGGCTACACATTGCAAAGCCCCTCAATTAATCAACAACAAACAGAACCTTTTAGTACTAGTACCAGCAAATACATTTACAACTTGCGCACAAGCAGATAGTGACAAAATCTACTCGGCACAGTTTTAGCTCCTTTTTTATTATTATTATTATTAATCTTGATTGGTCACATTGGACCACTTGAGTCGTTCCACTATCACTACTTCTTTGAAGGTAGTACTGCTTGGTTCTTGCGCTTTTTCCAGTACTTTTTCATTCTTTCAAATAGGGATTTTCTCAACTCATCTGAAATCTCCATAGGCTTTCTATGTGTCATTTCTGCAGAAAATTTGTGAGTTTTACAGAACAATATTTAAGATTATTTTTAAAAAATTCCAATTTACATGTTTTTTATTGTTACTTGATTGCTGTAATAATATTATTATCATGATCACCAATAGCATGAGTAGAATGTAAGATTAATACAGGTACTCTTTACTATGATTGTGTTCTGGTAAATATACAGTACCGTACACCAAGGAAAGGAAACAAGGAGGGAATTATATTATAGATAGTGTATAACATTTTATGGACCACCTCATGGCACAGTGACTAGCATTGTTGGCTGTCACCCCGGAGGTCATGTACAATTCCTGGCTGTCAAGAATTTTGAAGTCTTGGTCTGGTGTCCCAGCGCCGTGATACTAAATGGGAGCCTACCGGATGCTGTGGCAGGAGGAGGAGTGGAAAGGACCTAGCCACCCTACCATATGTAAACAGCGACTCAGGATGGCTGGATACTGATCTCTTCACACAGCCAGGGACTCTAATCGGGTTGCCTACATACCTCGTGGATATGGCACTCTTTGATTGAAATTTATGAAAACATGGCTAAAATATCACTTCAAAAAGTACCGATATCTAAGACAGCTCATTACTTCACAATTTGGCAGGTATCACTAGATATTAATTTGTAAAGTTGTAAAGTTCGGGAAGACATAATGGGCTATTTAAAATTACAAAATTTTATTCAACTTTGGATCTAGGCTATGATGTTTCCATTATAACCTCAATATCTGTTGTTACAGTTAAACAATAAACCATGCATTCATTACACAATCATATTTTAGAAACTATTTACATCAAGTGAAAGATGAACAAGAAAAATGGATAACATTAATCATTAGTAATAAATGATTTGAGAACTACAGTAGGCCTACATTTCCTGAAGAGAATGAAATCATAATCATAATATGAAATATGTCCACCACAACAGGCTAGCAATGTTTCAATGCCTGAATTACATAAAGGTAGAAAAATGAATATGTGCAATAAAATTTGTGGGGTAAGATCTCATTCTATGAGATGACATACAACGTTCCAGTTCGTTTTGCATAAGATGTCGCATAAAAAAATGTTTTATGCTTTTACCATAAGATGAGAAAGACACTTGCTATACACCTATAAGTTACATGGAGTATAGTCATTGCACTGTCCACAAATAAATCAAATGAATGCCACTGAAATTTATGACTACATAAAAGTTAATGTTCTCTTCACCCTATGCAAGTCACATCTTGTAATGCATGTGAGATTTTCGAAGTGAAATGCCATATCCTGTGGTTCGGATTCCACGTAAAAAGGAGGTCCCGTGGCTCATAATCACAAGATTCACGGTCACGTAAAACTACAATCTTTTTTCCTTCACATCTTGTAGCCCTCAGGCACCAGGAGGACAGTTCTATCTGTGATAAATGTCAATAGTCAACCTTCTATATCCTTTTATTTCTATCACTGATTTATTTCTCCAATCATATGGGGGAGGATGCCGGTCTCTCCTGGATGCCAGCCTTGACCAGTATATCCAATTCAAGTGCAATAACTCCTACGGCAGATGGCAATCTGCAACATAATGTAGATTTTACATGAGGCTAAGAACTCAGGAACTCACTGCTGTTGAGTACGGTATGGAAAATGGCAGAACAAGATAATTTGAGCTTACCCAATAACTTATGTTTAAACAGTGTAGCATGCCTTGCTTTTATTGATGTTATTGATTTCAAAACCTAATCCTGGTGATTCACAATAGCTGTACGTATGCTCTGTGGAATGCTGAAATTTAGCACAAGTTGCCAAAAACCATGAACCTATGAATGCCAGTGTACCATTGAATATATTATCGACAAGTATTTTATGCTTATGTGGTTGATATTTTCCCTGTGTATCATCTGCATGCAACCTTCTGTGTGGCTTTTCAAATTGTGACAAATTCTACAGTTCGTGACAAAAGATGAATCCTCCACCCAAATAGGCCTACTGTTAAAGCCAGCTAATGGACACATACACATCCATCCAGAAATGTAAACCTTACCGATAACAAAGATCGTCCTGCAGGCAACATTATGAGTGAAGTCATGATACTCTTGCTACAAAAATTGCAGTCATCATTCTCTACGGCTTATCCCAATTAATTGGGGTCGCCGGAGCCAACCTGGCTCATTATGGTTTTGGCCGGGGATTTAAGACCGGATGCCCTTCCTTACGCCACGTGATTTTTCAGGTGAAAATTCCACCCCGCTGTCACCGGGATTCGAACCCCGGCCGTCCGGGTGAAAGACGAGCAGCTAAGCCACTACGCCATCACGCTCCCCGCTACAAAAATTGCAGTATAGTGTGGAAATATATAACACTAACAATATTTGTTTAACTCTTAATTTGCAAATTTTCTTTGACTGTGTGACTATTCCCACTGTGCGTGACAAAAACCAGGGGAGCATATATGGCTAACGCGGTCCTACCTAGTAATTATATTAATAGTGAATGAGACGAGAACATGCCTCTATGAAACTAACAACTTCGTTAATATGGATAATACATGATTTCAATACCTTATATTCATAATTTAGGGGACAATACCAATTGAAATTGCTGTCCATTATCACTAGTGCACTGGAAATATGTGCTTTTCTTTCTTGCCCATTGAACGATGGCAGCCATGTTCCTCAAGTGCATGAGGTCTCTTCAACTGTTACCGTACCTAGGTACATACATTGATGTCACGTTCGTGTTGCCAACATGTAAGATAGGCCTACAACACCTGTCATGAGGTCGGTCATACGAATTACTAATTTCACTGTGCGTGACAAAAACCAAGGGAGCATATATGGCTAACGCGGTCCTACCTAGTAATTATATTAATAGTGAATGAGACGAGAACATGTCTCTATGAAACTAACAACTTCGTTAATATGGATAATACATGATTTTCATACCTTATATTCATAATCTAGGGGACAATACCAATTGAACTCTCAGGAGGCTACACGACAAAAAAAAAAAAACAATTGAAATTGCTATCCATTATTACTAGTGCACTGGAAATAAGTGCTTTTGTTTCTTGCCCATTGAACGATGGCAGCCATGTTCCTCAAGGAACTTTTAATTAAATTATAAGGATATCCATTTCTCTTAACACTACATGGTAACCTAGTTCATAATCCATTTACGCTGATGCTAAAGAAGGTACAGAACCGGTATCAATGGAATGCAAAAACATGTAGCCTCCATCGTTAAATAAATATTACATTTTAGTATTGTCAAGGCTGAGGTTAATCAAATAAATAAATATAAGTTACCACTAGCCAATATGGTCAACTATTATCACAATAAAATGGTAAATATATACGTATTCGAATACTATATTTGTCCATAATTCACGCGTAGGCTATAATGGCCGACACACCTGGAATTTTACTCTATAAGTCGTGATCTAAAATAGGGTGCGCTGGGTGGGTTATAGATAGCCGAGGAGTAAACTTCATTTCCTGATTCAAATTGTATCATTACAGAAGGTATTTTGGCTAATATCCTCCGCAGTCTATAACCCACCCACCTTTCTCTTTCTGTATCACGACTTATATAGTAAAATTCCAGCCGTGTCGGCCATTATCCGCGTGAATTATGCACAAGTACAGTATTGCCAACCCCACATATTTGGTACCAATAATTTGTTACACATAACATGATAAGTTACTAGATAATGCTCTCACAACTACGTTATACATAGTAATACCACCAGCAACAGGTGATTTTCAAGATACAATTAACGTTGGAACAATTTCCTTTTTCAACTCCGATGCAGATAAAACCTGCAGAACACAAGAGCATTAATTCGATTGAAACTTTATACAAGGAATCATTCATAAAACAACACGAAATGATAAATATACCAAGACTTTGTGGAGAATATAATTTTTTTTTTTAAGCTATTCGAACAACTACAACGAGAATAAGCCAGCAAATAATGGTTTAGTAATGGCAGATATTGAACGTAGAAATCTCAATCATGTTAACAATTTCACCACAGTCCATCGCAACTCCAATGACACAGCCTAGATGCAACAACTTTTAAGTATTTGACACTCGAATACTATATCGCTGATCCAACTCTTGGAATGATTTGCGAAAGCCCAAAATGCAAACCAGTAACTTAAGAAACTTTTAATTACATTTATTATTGTAAGGACATCCATTTCTCTTAAGAACAATAATTGTTAACCTAGTTTATAATCCAGTTACGCTGACCAGTATCAACATAATACAGAAACATGTAGCCTACGACGTTTAATAAATATTACATTTTAGTTCTGTTCATCAAATAAATAAATACAGTATTACCAACTCCACGCATAAGGTACTAATTGCCTCGACCAAATATTACTAGATAGCACACCCTATGCAGCCCAAGTTCTGTCACGCACAGTGCGAATAGTCGCACATCAATAATCTTTCTCTAGACCAATGGGTTTGGCCTAGACCAATAATTAATTAATTAATTAATAGGTAGCGTGCACCCCTGGATTTTGTCATGCAAAGTGGGAATAAGTTAGTCACGCATCTGTATTAACCAAGTTGTGAGGATCAAAGAAAGGTTCTCTTAAGCAGTTTTGATAACAGAATTTTCTCTTGCAATGAAAAATCAAAATAATAGGCCTAATACAGATGAAGTTCCTCCGCTTCACTGAGAAACATGATGGTTTTAGGCCTAGATGATGAATATTTGTTGCCTAGGTAACCGTATAGGAGGTCTAGATAACAAACTCTTATTGGCATGGTAACTAACCGTATGAAATTTATCCACACCGATCACAGATAGCCCCGCCCTAAAGCATGTCTATGTTAAAAGGTGAAGGCTTCTATGTTTTATTAATTTATTCTAACTAGCCTATGAACTGCTGAAAAGTAGTATAAACTTACATGAGGATTCATATTCAGTATACAGTATGAATCCCTACTTGCTGCAATGGCACGTTCTTTAGGCATACAGTACCCTAGTAAAATATGATGGCCATCCAGGAAAGGTTCGTTAGAAGGTTGAGGTATTTTAAGGGGAACAGTGAACTTTTCACCATTTTCATTGAATAAACTTGTTTCCAAGAGCACATCCATTCCCATTGCTTTGAAATGTCCATGGCACACCTGAAAGGAAAAGCAAGTATATTATAACCTGTACATGTAAGTTACTTCTACACTTAAGTTTGCTTCTTCCACTGTAGCCTATATTCATGATATTTAAGCATAGGCCTAATATTAGAGGCACTAAGTTTCTTATTTATTTCTAGGCTACACAATTAGCGAAATAAAATATAGCCTATTCTAGGCCTTAATGAGTCTTGAACATCGTAAATAGGGAAGTAGCCTATATCGTACAGTTTTAGAAATGTAGGTTAGGTCCAGTGATATTGACATCTAGAACTCGGGAATAA
The DNA here is from genome assembly GCA_946902985.2 of Meconema thalassinum. NCBI lineage: Eukaryota > Metazoa > Arthropoda > Insecta > Orthoptera > Tettigoniidae > Meconema > Meconema thalassinum. The sequence continues at coordinate 146,016,970 of OX336390.1, read as the reverse complement.
AACCCAATGATGCAGTTAAAAATTAAATTAAATTTTAAAAAAGTTAACAGATATTTATACCGAAATATAAGACCACTGATAACAAAATAATGTATTCACTTACCCCTAGTGTTCTGAGCTGGCATAAAATCTTGTTGGAATGGCACGAAGTCAATTTTACTTTAAAATCTTCTTTCACATAACAATTTGAACAAATGGACCTTAGATCCAATAACATAGTTTCCACTGCAACCAGTCACACAGCAGGGCATAAACATTTTTCGATTTTTAAACACAGATTCACAGCACTTAACAACAGAAAACAAACATCCAACATGTCTGCCTTGCCTAGAACCATCGGACCACACTCTCAGCCGTGAGGTCTGGTGACGTCAGAGCACTCTGGCCTTCCTTCAGAGGGTGTTGGCTGATCTCCCCGGTTATCTCTTGTTATTTCAAATGTCCCCTGCATTTGCGTACCCTCAAAAGCCAACTGACTGCTCCAGGATTCGATCCTGTAACCTTACAAAACCAAGCGTATTCGTAAAGAAAAGGGCAGAAAATGCCTTATTCGAACATATCCACTTTTGGCCCCGTTGTGACAACTCACACAAAATTTATAGTTTCCTATAACTCAGAATACTCTATCTCTTTGATCATTCATGAATATCCTGTTACTTGCACTGATTATATATACCGGTATAGAAACTCCAAGGGGTTCAGGTGTACGTAGCTATCAGTCAACATTTCAGGAGAGGGTGCCTTAGAGTAAGCTAAGTGGACTCTTTGGGTATAACCTAATTAGCACATTTCGACCATCTCGGTCCCAAAGACCATAATATGAATCAACAACAACAAAAACAACGACGACTTCCAGCAGCGTTTACATTTTCAGCACGTCTATTTTCGATTGGATTACATCGCTAATGTTTATGCTCCATAGCTATTTTTGACATTCTTATAAATTTCAGTGTGATTAATTCTTACTTATATATGATCTCTACCAGTTAGCCTGTAACTAGTTTTAATCGTCATAAAACATCACGTCTGAACAACATTTTATTTATCTGAAAGTTTATCTCGTACTAAAGTAAAACGAATGTTACAAATTCAAACTTTCCAAATGTAAAAGCTAAAAGAAAGTAAAATTTCATTACTTGTTTTGTTCCCAGAAACAAAATGAGATTGGACTTTGTCATATTTTTAATTAGTCTTCCAGTTCCTGCAGAGCCTTATTATTCCTGCCAATGCCATTTTTCTGTATCCGTTACACACTCGTTCTCTTTCTTAATTGTGTTGTCTGTACGCTCATCATGTCCATCAAATCCCACGGGAGTGGTGTGCTTTTCTCATAATGAAACATGATATTGCACTCATTCATTCCATTCGACCGCTGTCAAATGCAGATGAATATATTTGAAAACCACCCACACACACATTAGACAGTTCATTGTTCGTCCGTATTCATAACGCCCATTGGCATGGACAGACAAACTACTAAAAACAAGTAGTTTCGAGAAGAACTAAGGCCTATTTTCATATATCCTACTTATGTTAATTGTCTCTATCAACATAAAAAAATCAGTTTGATTGCTGTAATAGATTCGTAGATATTCAGAACCATCTAATATTACGCATGGTCGCCATGTTGGATTTTTATATATGGAGGTCTTAGAGTTATGTACTGTTACATGAAGATTATTGTGTACGTGTAGTATTCACACTTCAATCGCATGATTAGGACACAAGAAGTAAAAGCGAGATTTTAAAAATTCGCACAGCTGTCATCTTGTGGTTATGAAAACAATTGAAATTAATTAGATGCCAGTGGATTAACATTTGTATAAGCATTTACCGTACCAAGTTTCACTGCACTTGGACGGTTAAATCGCGAGAATCGTCCATTTAAATATTTATACTTCGCGTCACCGCGATGATGGATTTGTGCTTACCAGGTTATTGAAAGTTATATAGGTGAACTTATGTGCATAGCTTCTATGAACATAAAAAGTTCAGTTTGATTGCTGTAAAAGATTCTTAGATATTGAGAACCGTCTAAATATTTCGGATGTCCACCATTTTGGATTGTTCTATGTATAGGCAATAGAGTCATGTACCATCGAAGGAAAATTATTGCTTGGATTCATTATTCAAAATTTCACTTCGATTTTTAAAATACTCCCAATTTATTATCTTGAATAACCAGAAAATTGGAAGAGAGTTAAAATATTTAGAGACAGTATACAAAGGATCTTTTTTTCTCCATAATATTGACAGTGAACATCCATTATGCTTCTAGTGTTATACGAATGTAGATCAGAATTTCTTACAATATTAACATTTCCAGTTAGAATTTGTCTCTTAATATACATAGAGAGAAGAAAGAAAGAAGACCTGTACCAGAGGTTTGGAAAGCCACACATTGGACGGATAATGGGACAGAGGCGACTACAATGGTTTGGACACATCTTACGAGCGGATGGATCCTTTCCTAAGAGAGTCCTCCAATCTCAACCCACGGGTAATCGCCCGAGAGGACGCCCGAGAACACGATGGAAAGATCGAGTGACGACAATCCTTCAAGAAGTGGAACCAACAGCTGTGGAGGATGATGCTAGAGACCGGAAAAGATGGAGTGCCATCTGCAACAAATACCTCCTCTTATGATTGACTAACTTTCCTTTTATTGGCTCTTTTTTGTGTTTCGTAATATTTGTTTTCCTTTTTTATATATTTTGTTTTTGTTTTTGTAATATTTGTGATATTTATATTTTCCTATTGTCCTTCTGCTGTAGGCCTCAAAGGCCCGTTTAATGCATTTTTTTAAGCGTATGGCTTTTTTTACTGCCGGGAGTGTCCGAGGACATGTTCGGCTCGCCAGGTTTGTAGCTGCTTCGAGACGGACACCCAATGGGTGAGCTACAAGCACCATTGGGGAGGAAAGTTGGAATGGAAGGTCGAGGAGTTGGAAGGTAGCGACTGTGGCCTATAGTTAGGGACCAACCCCGGCATTTGCCTGGAAGGAAGATGGGAAACCACAGAAGACCTTCAAGGTTGCCGGCGGGGGGATTCGAACCACCTCGCCTCCCGGATGTGAGCGACTGCCAGCAGTCATGCCGTAACGACCACGGCCAACTCACCCGGTGTTTAGGGCAATAAATGATGATGATGAATATACATAGAACAAGTGAGTAAGTACAATGATGGTAACACCGACATAGAGACACTTGTCATAGCGTGCAGTCAGTTCGACGAAGCCACACTGGTAAAACTCGATGATGCAAGGAAATATCGCACAGCCTGCTCCACCACAGCATTGGTGTGAGAGTGACGTCCTGCGAGTCATGGAGCATGTGAAGGGCCCAGGGACGACCAATACGCCACCGTTATGTGTCTGTCCGCTAACACCATGTGATGTACTCGAGCAATATTGTTTTCAGTTGCGGATGTGGAGGGACGCTCACTTCAATCTTCATCCATATATTAGCTTGCCACGGTGGGTGAATGGTTAACGTGTCGGTCTACTAACCCCAAGCTTGCAGGTTTGCTCCTGGCCGTGGTGAGTGATTTTTGAAAGGCGGAAAAAATTACGACACCATGTCATACGTTGTTGGCACGTCAAAGAACCCATTTGTTTTCAGTAGGTCGTGTTCATAATGGCAAAATTTATCTCGGGAGTTTCCGCCAACACATAGTTCCTCATTTCTCTACTAGAAAGCGCTGTAGTGTTCAAGGAGCTTAGATATCTAACCAGCTTGACTTTCATAGTGCTTCAAGGAACAACGAAATTCGACATGCAAGCTACCCTTTGGGTGTCAATTAACAAAGCTTACACCCGGCACCCGAGGCCAGACGATATTATTATTATTATTATTCATATATTGAACTCTGAGAGTCATACATGGTTCCGTATGGACAATTGTGATTACGTATGTATAAACTGGGCGGTTTATTTATTTATTTAGCGTTTGGCATTACACATGAAACACAAAAAATACAATAATAATAACAAAATAATAATAATAATAATAATAAAAAGTACATAAAAGCACAGATATCGACCTATAACTTTATGTCCAGTCTGTTAATCCATTCCAGGCTCGATGGTGTAGCACTGAAAAAGTCGATAGGGTCACCTAGGTATGCTCTTATTTTGCAGTCTTCAACAATGTGCCTGATGGTCTGATTCGATGAACCACAATCACAGCAGGGGTCTGGACGCACAAACTCCATGTCCTGTACGGATACGGTTAATGTACTTCCATATATGCCGTGGTTATTCAAAGCCCTTGATTTTCTCTATAGGATCAATGAGGTCACGAACTTCGGGTGGGGAATTTCTAGTCCAGGTTTCACGCCATTTAGCTGCAATATTGAAATTACTATCAGCAAGCTATTGAGCCAGTCGTAGGGGTGGATTCCTGGACCGGAGCCGGTTTATTGCCAGACTTGGAATGTCGTCATGGATTGGAAGTGCAGGGTTGTTCATTATTTTAGAATATTCCTTCCTCAGTGCATCCTGTCTTCTTAACACCGGAGGGGCTATGTGGCTGAGTGTTGGGAGCCAGTAGAGTGGAGTAGTTCTTATACAACCGGAGATGGTCTCATGGCTATGTTGAGCTGAGTGTCTACCTTCTTTACGTGGGGGCTGTTTATCCATACCGGCGCACAATGTTCCGCCGTAGAATATACTAAACTGAGCGCAGAAGTTCGAAACGTAAACTGGGCGGTAACAATTGTTTATGCATACGTAATAAATCTTCATCCTCCACACTTTGCCGTCCTTCACTTATTTATTTATCGTATGGCTTTGAGTGCCGGGAGTGTCCGAGGACATGTTCGGCTCGCCTGAGTCTGTAGCTGTTTCCAGCGGACACCCTAGTTCCGCTCAATTTCAAGTAGTTCCAAATTTCGCTACCAGATATCAATGATACCTAGTGGTGAACTTTGGAACTTGGATAGAGCGTTCTGACGAAATCTATGCTAACAATTTAGTTTCACACAACTTTAGTCTGTGGAAGGATCCTTTACATGCCATAAATCTATGACATAGGACCGCCGGCTTTACTTCCCCTCCGAAGGAAGGCATAATGAAGGATTATTAACGCTCTTAAAAAATCGGACGACTTCGACAGGGTTTGGACCCGCTATCTTGGACACAGCAGTTCAGCATGCTACCTACTATGCCACCGAAGCCGCTGCCGTCCTTCACTGAACATGCAACACCAGTGACCCACCATTTGACGCGACATGACCATTACACAATTCACGAACTGTAGGCGTTCATGGATGACTGACACACTAGTCCCACGTGCCCATTCATTCCGGATAACAGCACGCACTTTTATTGGCAAACACGTTGTCAGTACACGTCTGGGGATTCGGATGGAGCAGTGGCTTAGCTGCTCATCTTTCACCCGGGATTCGAATCCCGGTGACAGCGGGGTTGAATTTTCAACTGAAAAATCTCGTGGCGTCAGGAAGGGAATCCGGCTGTAAATCCCCAGCCAAAACCAAAATTATCCTGGTTGGCTCTGGCGATCCCAATTAATTGGGAAAAGCCGAAGAAAGTAAGTAAGTTGTCAGAACACGTCTGTATGCCATCGTGAGTTGTACTCGAATGATATCGGGCACGCTGGTCTGCTGCTCCTCTATCTTCGTCGACGCTCTGTGCATGCGTCATCCCCCCTCTGCTGACGCTCCTTTTGTCGTTGAACCAGGCACGGGTGTGGATTCTTATGGCGATTGTTTGTGTCAACCTGGTTTACCATCTGCTTGTGCAGTAAAATTATCAAACTTACTTTCGGAACATTCCTCGTACAAAGGTGGCAATTTTAACGATCGGTAGAGGTTCCCTTCAAGAATGGCAGGGAAAACAATACTATGAAATAATTATTTTTATACGTCATTTAGGGCACTCAATGTGTAGGTTGAGAACAGCTATAAATTATCTTTTTCTATAATAGTGTCCCCTTGAAAGAAGCATCCACGAGACTATTTTCCGGGAAATGTTCAGTTCATGTTCGTGAGGCTGGTAAATTTTGATTTTGCTTCCATAACATCAAGTTAGCATAAGGATACAAATATAGAAATAAAGTGAACCAAGATTAAAATAGAAACAAGAAGTTCCGTGACAAATTAAAGAGCCTACTTTTCTTAAAAATTAAGATTCATGCCAATGTTTAATCTATATAGATCTAGCCTATCTATAATAATGAAGAAATTAAGTTTGGTAATATCGACATTTCTAATTAGTTCGAAATACTGTATACCTGACATAATGTAGCCTTATAGAACACTACAGTTGGCAGCTCTGGTGACTAAATATATTCTTAGTTGCATCTCTTAAGGTACAGAATACAACATTTGGTTGAAGTCCAATGAATAGCATGGACGTTACATGCAGTTGGAAATTGGCTTTAACGGTGCGCGTAAAATCATGTTGGCAACAATGTCATGCATGTATTGGTCAGAAATAATCTGAAATAATATGATCTATTGTTGTGCCAATTTTGTATGAAATCCATTAATTAGTATAGAAGTTACATGCATTTTTAAATTGGACTTATCCCCAGGCTTAGAATCATGTTGGCAGCACTGGCCTAGGCCTATATTAGTTACTCCAAATTAATCTAGAATGCCAGGTACTATACGTGTGCATAGTTTAAAGCTGTTGGCTTGCATATTTTCTGATATATTGATATTATGGTAACAAAAATGAAGACAGCATTTATTAACATTTGGCAGCCCTGGTTTCTCTTAAGAATACGCATAGTCATATCTGTTATGGTGCACATAGCACATACGAAAATTGGTTGAAATCCAAATGACAGTATAGAAGTTACTCGTATTTAAAAATTGGACCTCCCAGCTGGCTTAGAATCTTGTTGGTAGCACTGACGTATATAAGATACTCCAAATTAATAGAGAATGTCAGATACTATACGTGTGCATAGTTTAAATCTGTCGCTTGCATATTTTCTGATAGGCCTATATTGGTATTTGGATAAAAGAAATTGATAGCATTTATTAACATTTGGCAGCCCTGGTGGCTCTTAAGAATACGCTTAGTTATATCTGTTTATGTACACATAGTACACACGAAATTTGGTTGAATTAATAGTGTATAAGTTATATGCATTAAAAATTGGACCTATCAGCAGGCTTATAACCATTTTGGCAACACTGCCATGTATGGCCTCCTGGAAATTAAACTGAAATATTATTATCAATATGTGTACGAATTTTGGAATAGCTCGCATTTATACCTTCCAAGATATCCAACATGGAGCTCAAATTTCAATTACGATTTTTCAGGAATTGGAAGCACTGACCTAATTTTCAAATATGGCCGTAAGTTATTCAGGTATAGATCTTTACTCCTACCAAATTTTGTTTCGATTGTTGCATCTGTTTAGGAGTTGATAGGGGGGACACACAGCCAGACAGACAGAAGGTCAGACACACATTTGCCCGGATCGATCACATAAGCCTACTTTTTCCTCATGTTTGAAAAATGTGAAAAGTAGGCTAACAACTTTAATATCTGATATTTAGACACAAAAGACAATAAATAATTCCTCTCGGCACCCCGGACGGTGGAGGTAGATTTCACCGGCCAAACTAGGGGATAGGCTAAAATAGGCGAAATGTGTAGGTTTTTGTCGACGATCAGACCTCATTTATTGCGAGAAAGTATTTTACAATTGGAGCTTAATTAACTTATTTTTTCGTATTTCTATGCATATTTTAAACATTTTATTGTCTTATAGGGACGGTAACCTTTTGGTCATTTGGGGTCCATTTTTAGCCTACTTTCGATTTTTGCAAAACATGAAAGTAGACTTATGAGATCCACACAGGGCCAAAAATTGTGTGTGTGGCTGTGTTTGTGAGAGTGTGTGTACCCTGAATGTCTGCCCCCGCCCCCCCCCCCATCCTTCTATCAATTCAAACACGGTGAAACCGAATTGAACGATTTTTTTTTACAAAGGTAGCATTAGCAAAGGGCACCTCAATGTCATATTTTATATCGCCGCCATCTTTACCATAACTGAATGGTGGCCACTAAAACGTTCATAACGTAAAATCTAATTAGACTAAACTAATCTTCCGATCTCTACCAAATTTGGTAACGACGCGTCTTTCACCCAAACTACAAGGTCATCAACCGTGCCATTTCAGGATGCGGCCGTGTGAATTATGAAACCATTATAATCAATGGCTTAAGACCTACCAATTCCGATAATCGTGCCAAGGGTGGTTTAAGCTATCCTGAATGACGTGATCCGTTATTTATTATAATTTAATATTATACTGTAATATTATACTGTATGAGTGGCTTAAAAGAGTGAGCCGTCTCTGTCACATGACAAGATGGCAGCTGTCCTCATGTGCCTGTCCTATATTTCAGTAGTTTTAGTATGTTGTATGCGATATACCCTACTGATACTTTGTATGAAATGATTTATAATGAAGATGTACTGCAGTGAAGAAATAGTTTATTTCAAGACATTATTTGCTAACACGTTGTATCTAATATGTCAGTTAATAGCACCATGGTGTTGAGGTCATGGTTAGCTCTGGGTTAGCGTGTTAGTCTCTCACGCAGTTGACTGGGGGATCGAATACTACTACAGTTAACTTTTTTTTCTTGAATTCTTTTACAAATGATGTGCACGAGCTCTTTACACGGATGAAAAAATCCACAGCCTGCTTCCAGTCTCCGACCGGGTCAGGAAGGGAATGAATGAAGCCCCCATCTAGCGGCGAGGATATGAACTGTGTCGGCTGCCGAGGCCTGACGCACTCCTCTGGGGCAATGATTAAATGAATGACAGGTGAAATGAAATGATAGTGGAGAGTGTTGCTGGAATGAAATGTTGACAGGGAAAACCGGAGTACCCGGAGAAAAATCTGTCTGCCTCCGTTTTGTCCAGCACAGATCTCACATGGAGTGACCGGGATTTGTACCACGGACCCAGCGGTGAGAGGCCGGCGTGCTGCCGCCTAAGCCACGGAGGCTTGCTTTACACGGATACGGAATAAAATTCCATTTAGCTCAAAGGAGAGGCTGATGTATAAACTCGTTTATTAATAAAATCACAGCCCCAGCATCGCACATAAACAGAAGACATTAGGAAAAGGAGAATAGAAGAACTAGATACACGTTGTCTTCAACCACAGCCTTCTTAATGCCTCTGTACGGTGCTGTCCTCTTGTGGGTTACGTGGGTAATATTGTTCCAAACATACCGCTGTGTAAATAGCTGGCCTCCTGAAGTATGGCAATTTTGTAATACTGGTAGTTCAACTATTAGCCACGATCGCGCTCCGATTACCTTTAAACACTGCGAGCTGGATCACCTCCCTCCAGGCTACTTTAAACTGCCTGCTCATTGAACACTCACAGGCGTACAAGATAAATATTAATTAACTGCTAGGTTGCAGCACCAACCTATTGTGATTGGCGCGGATTTTTAAAGGGGAAGATACCCAAAACGAAGGATTCTCAAGTTTGGAGGCTTAATATGGAGATTAATGGACGTGAATGCATTACAATAAGTTAGTAGTTTTGTAATTCAATCATCATAAAGTATATAATATTGATATTGACACTTACTGGCTAATTATCAGTATAAAAGAAATCAAACAATACATGGTGGTAGAGGTGATTGTTTTAGGGATGAGGACAAAGAGTTATAAATATACCCATACATTTAGGAGAAAGTAGGCTATATGTCCTTTGCTGAACATCTTGTTATACTTGTAGTCACATGCAAGGTTTCGACACTGATGTGTAACTATCTAACAGTCTGTTGCTTCATCACGCAAAATTTTATATCCCGCACAGATGTTGGTTGTTTCCTCAGTTTAGGGGCTGCGACAACGTGGTCATGTAACCCCGTGTACTTTGGGTGTGTGTAGAATCTGCCTGATAATTGTGATGGATGTAATTCAGGTCTAGACTGCAGACGGTCAATTTCAAGTAGTAGTTCCTAACTTTGCTACCAAATACTACCGTCAACGACACCTAGCTGTGAACCTAGCAACTAGATGCCATCGCAACCAGCAACTCGCAACGAACGTTGGAACTTCCCCTCCGAAGGAAAGCATACTGAGGGATTTTTAGCGCTCTTAGAAAATCCGACGACTTCGGCCGGCTTTAAACCCGTGATCTTGGGCATATAAGTTCAGCATGCTACCAGTTACGTCACCGAAGTCGCTTCCCACAGAGTCAGATGGAAAACTGAAAAAGTCTCGTGCAATGGCGTTGTCATGGCAACCTCTGATAGCTCATCCCTAATCAATTTAGAAGCGTTGTCATGGTAACATCTGGTGGCTCTTGGCATTTTCTTATAATTCCGAAATAATTTTTCTCATCCCTTGGCATAATGGTGGGTTATATCAAAACTTCTTTCGAACAAATGTTTTAGGTGATTATTAGGGGAATATTGTCCATTTTGTACTGTTTTGATATTATGCCTATTAAGAGAGATATGATTAATGTTTCCGGAAAAACCCACTTTTTCCACCCCTTTGGTCAATGGTTGGTGCCATCAAAACCTTTTTAAACATAAATTTTTGGCATTTATCCGATACATAGTATGCACTTTGAATGGATTCGATATTTCACGAATTAAGAGAGTTATGGCGATAAATCACTTTTTCGAAAAATGCCCCCCATTTTCACCCTCTTCGACCGATTTTGCCCATTAACGAACTTGACCGAGATTATAAAGGGATACATATTATGTAAAATAATCAAAGTGATTGGTGCAAAATTACGGCAGTTATCGTGTCCACAAGAAACTGATATATATATACATACATACATACATATATACATAAATTATATATAAAATTTTGACCTGACGGTGGTTTTGGGGTCTAGGGGATGTGAAACGCGAAGATGTGTCGAAATTTTCCGGAAGTCGAAACATGGTACCCATTGCAATAGTTGGCTATCTAATGAAATCTACCTAATACTACTATTCAGTGCAGTTATCCACTGCATAGTTTCTGTATGGATACAGTTCTCTTAGGCCACGATAGGAAGTGGTGTCTGTCACACTGATTCCCACACCATTCAACTGCCAGTCGATTGTTGGGTCAGGAAACTTCTTATTTATGCACTACCTTATGTTGGAAACCAAGGATGTCAAAACATGTGACCGTGTGTCGAGGTAGTAGTCGGCGTCTTTCTAGTCGTTGGATTTCATTGCCTCCGTTGCGTAAAGATCTATCGGAATGTGTTTCTTCTTTTCAATTAGCGTCCGCAGCAATATGGCAATGACAGTTGGTATCTTAGTTCCTCAACGAGGAAGGGTTCCCTTGCCACCTTGTAGACTAATCTTGCTGGGAAATATTTGGTGATACATAAGGCTCTCTCTATGTAGAGAGATTTCACTTGTTCTTATTTTAGCAGGTCACTCTTAGTGAGATAATCCCATGTGAGTTCTAGACCATGGGATAGAATTGGAAGGATCTTGAGCCTGAAGTGCTTTATTGTCGTCACTAAAAATAGATGACTGAGGATTGTCAACCATCGCTAATATTGCTGCTGTGGCTCTTTACTTTTACTTAAGATGCTTTGAAAATAGCCGTGAGTCTCATTAATGTACCATAAGGAGCAAATTTAACTTTTCGTCCATGTCTTGCACTATAAAGATCTGCCGTGTAAGTTTTTAGAGTGAACTCGGTTGTAAATGTTTCAAAGACTGAAATCAACAGAAGTAAAACAAAAGAAAGAAATCTCAGTATTATAGTATTATATTATTAAGCTTACAAAGAAACGAGAGACTCTTAGTTCCACTAAAGGACTGGGAATAGAAAAGGAATGAAAGAGCAAGCGAGACGAGATAATTAGGAGAAGCTCTCAAGGTAGCTAGGTACCAAAGAAAGAGTTAAGTGTCCGGTTTATGTTACAGCATAGCCACAATTTATTTATACCCACTAGCTTTGTGCTTTCTCCGGTTCTCCTTTCTGAAGATTGAAATGTCCAACGTACAGTTGTTCGATGTGTTTTACTGTGCACAGTTAGTAAACTTCAGTAAAACGTCCATGGGTCATGTTGGATTGAATACCAAGAAATGCTCTGATAAAGTAGATGAATGGAAAAGTCTATTGCGAACGAATGTTCACTGGACATTTATCAAAGAGAACGCTAGTTCTACAGGTGACATTATGACCAGGAAAGGAGAAATAAACTCTTTGAATATTAGACGGAAAAAATAATATAAAAATTTTAAGTGATATTCAGTGCGGCCCTCTAATGTCACCCCTGCTTACTGACCCACTGAGGTCCGCGGATCACAGGATGTGAAACACTGTCCTAATACATAAAGTTGTCTATGACAAGCACGCAGAGTTAGTATTTATTTAAATTTAATTCCTCCTGTGATTAAATCACCTCTGTCCTCATGACTGTCAATCTGGGTACTCACTCACCAAATAGAGAATCCCAAACGCAGGCACACGTTTGTGTGGACGCTTTAGAACTGTGACGGACGTCAAGGCACATAGGCCTATGTCGGTTCCATTGTCACCTTGGAAGTGGTAATCATACGCTCTCACTAAATGGCCATTTCTACACAAATTACCTACAATATTGTCACTTCTCCTTTCACGCCCTAACCCATTCCATTCATCTTAGGGACTTACTTCATATTCTAATGGGGCGTGCTGCCAATAATAATTTCACAAAAGCCCCATAAAATATGACCTCTCTTACAGCACGTTTCCTCATTTAAAATAGCTACCATTGTGAGTACATTTGCCATCCATAAAAAACAAGAAGTTCCGTGACGAACTAAAGAGCCTACTTTTCATGCCAATGATTATTCTACAGTATAGTTAGTTATTGTTGTTTTAAGTGGCGGAACTACGAGGTCATCTGCCCTTCTACAGTATATGAACCTATCTAGAATAATGACGAAATTAAGTTGGTAATATCGAAATGTCAAATTAGTTCGAAATATTCCTGGTGTAATGTAGCCTAATAGAGCACTACAGTTGGCAGCCCTGGTGACTGAATATATTCTTAGTTCCATCTCTTAAGGTACATAATAAAAAAATTGTTTGAAGTCCAATGGACGTTACATGCAGTTAGACATTGGATCTATCAGCACGCGTAAAAGCATGTTGGCAACAATGTCATGCGTGTGCTGGTTAGAAATAATCGGAAATATTATGATATCTTGTTGCGCCAATTTTGGATGAAATCCATTTGTTAGTATAGAAGTTACATGTATATTAAAATTGGACCTATCAGCAAGCATAGAATCATGTTGGCAGCACTGACTTATATTAATTACCCAAATTAATCTAGAGTGTCGGGTGCTATACGTGTGCAAATTATAGACCTGTTGGCTTGCATACTTTCTGATAAATTGATATTATGGTAAACAATATAGACAGCATTTATTAACAGTTGGCAGTCCTGATTGCTCTTAAGAATACTTATAGTCATATCTGTTATGTTACACATAGCACATACGAAATTTGGTTGAAATCCAACTGATAGTATAGAATGTATATATATTTAAAAATTGTCCTTATCAGCAGGCTTAGAATCATGTTGGTAGAACTGAAGTCTATACGTTACTCCAAATTAATCTAAAATGTCAGGTACTATACGTGTGCATAGTTTAAAGCTGTCAGCTTGCATACTTTCAGATATATTGGTATTTGGAAGAAGAAAATAGAGAAAGCAATTATTAACAGTTGGCTGCCCTGGTGGCTGTTAAGAATACAGTCAGTCATATCTGTTTATGTACACATACTACATACAAAATTTGGTTGAAATCCAATCAATAGTGTAGAAGTTATATGCATTTAAAAATTTGACCTATCAGAAGGCTTAACATTATTTTGGCAACACTGTCATGTATGGCTTCCTGGAAATTTTGGAATAGCTCCCATGCATACCTTCCATGATATCCAACATGGAGCTCAAATTTCTAGTGCGTTTCTTCAGCAGTTGGTAGCACTGATATCATTTTCATATATGGGCTTGAGAATTTCCGGTGTACACCTTTACTCATACTACATTTGGTTTCGATTGCTGCGGCCGTTTAGGAGTGGATACGGGGACACACACACACAGTCAAATAGACAGACAGACACACTTTTTCCCGGATCGATCTCATAAGTCTACTTTTTCCTCATTTTTGCAAAATATGAAAAGTAGGCTAAAAACGTACTGCATAAAAAACTAACAATAATAAATTGATAAAATGCGGAAGAGAACTCTTCTAATAGACATCGCAGTCCCTAACTCACATAATATCCAACACATTTATGTTTTGGAAGTGACGAAATACTGTACATGCCTCTGGCTGAAGAGATCCGACAGATGTGGTGACAGGAGTGTGTTGCTGCACTCGTATTGCCTATCTTAATGTCTTCCTCAGGGATCATACCGAGGTCGCTGAAGGCCAACATCAATATACTGGGGCTCCAACATTATCTGCATTCCAGTATACAGACAATAGTTATTTTAAAGACCTACTCCATAGTTCGTTCGTTCCTCAACCTACCGATTTAGAGAATTCGACTCCATCTTGCAATAAATGCCGATGATATGGTGAATTGGTACCCAATGACATGGTTAACATAATAATAATAAAAATAATAATAATAATAATAATAATAATAATAAACAACAGTGGTAGTGACGCTCGCTAAAGCGCAGCTCCTGCCCATGCTATCTCTGGACCGGAGTTCGAAGTCCAATTTCAGCCGTCCTCGAAATGGTTTTCGATAATTTCCCATTTTCAATTCCAGGGACGGTACATTCTAATAGCCGACGGCCATTTCCCTCCAATTAATGCTCAGTTTCATTCGTCTTCATTCAATTTCATCTCTCCTCAACTCTTCTCATGAGGTTGGCGTCAAAAAAGGCATCCGGCCATAAAACCACGTTCCATAAGGAAATTCATGGCACCTAATGTTTGGCCCTATTGAAACGGGAATAATAATAATTATAATAATAATAATAATACTTGAAACTGCTGCTCTAGCTTGCAACCAGGTTAGATAGGTGTGCAAGGGCATAAGACCTTGGGGTTAGGCTATCTTCAGATTGAGACATCGAGTGGTAAAAGTGAAGTTCCCGAGATTTTAAAAATTCAAAATGGCGGCCATGCGTGCAATTAAAACTTAAAAATTGATTTACAAGAATATAACTCATCACTTTCAACTTTTGATAAAAAGAAGTTTCGTATATGAGGCTTCACTTGTAGTAGTAGTAGTAGTAGTAGTAGTAGTAGTAGTAGTAGACGACTAGTAGTTATTGTTGTTATAAGGGGCGGAACTACAAGGTCATCTGCCCCTAAAGGCTTCACTTGCAAAAGTCACAAGTCTACATGACTGAATATTACTTACGACCACCATCTTGAAATATATGCAATATCATATATATCAATAATTATTGAACTTACAATTCGAAACTTGGTAAGTACGGTAGGCAGTATCGTGCAAGTGCTTAGTGATGTCCGCTCTGTTAAAGGGAAAAGACTAAATGATCTAAGATGGCGGTCTTGCGGACTTTTAAAATATTAAATGGATATAATTTAGTACTTGTGACAAGTTCATGAAGATAATTGTTGTGTAGGGAGACATTTTCTAGAAATCTCTAGATAATCAAACTGGATATTATGCACAACCGCCATGCTGAATAAATAGAATATTAAAATCAATAATTTACCATGTCTTAGAACTTTCGATTTTTGGCAACTTTTGCCTAAGTAGTAGTATATGCAAGACCTTGACTATGGCGGAAACTGGCATTACTCTCCAATTTTACCATGAAAACTCACATTGGTCTCTGATACCGTATTTCATCAATAACTTGTGAGCAACTTGCATTAGTGTATTAGTCTAAAGTCACATCCAGGCAAAAAATTATAGTGTTCAGTATCGTTTGTAGGATATGCTCGCAGTGCATTAGTACCATACGGGATACAAACGGAAAAATATCGATCTTCCTGATATCAATGCTAGTTGGGCTGCATGAAACAATATTATTAGGGGCAGCTGATTCACTTGGTATACCAGGTGGCTATTTGCCCCGCACAATCTACTTTCACGTGCTCCGCATGTACTAGTGCTGAACGGGAGGTCTAATAACTGAATTCCTAAGGGGTATCCCTTAATGCAAGCAGATAACGTCAGAATGTCAAGCGATAACAACCAGATGGCCTCTCACTACATGTTCCTCAGTGCTCTCCGAGCTTCGACGGCATTACGGCCAGCTTCTCCAAAGATTAGTATGATGTCCGTGTACTCGTTGCTGAATACACCAGCCATTGTCAATATGTTGCCAGCGAGTGTCCTGTCGGTGCACCACATATGAGCCTATTTCCTTCTCAAATGCGAGGTTTCATAACGCAATGGGGCATACTAGACGTGTAGCGCTGAGGAACACGTAGCAAGCTTCCTTCCGGTTGATGGTTGATATCCCTTCTTATTCATACATAATCTGCCAGCATGCAGTATGACCCCTGTGGACATCAGTGATTAGACATCCCATACAGCAGTAGTGTATGCGGGTCTCTTATAGGCAGATTGTACGGGAAATTGAGCCACCTGGTATACCTTAATCACAAATAATTTAGTTCAGGTTATTTTTTCACATACTCCTGTAATTGCAATTATTTTGTATTGACCGACCGAAGGTTTTAATATCGATTGTTAGTCACAAGTAATAAATAATAATAATAATAATAATAATAATAATAATTAACCTGGGAGGAGTCCTTACGGCTCTGGGCTAATGGGAGTGAAATGCGTTGTTGCATGTCAGCTGCGACTTAAACATATTGGATTCAGCAAGAGAATCCAACTTAGCCTCTTTCACTCCAACTCCAGCATGTAACCTACAAGAGGTGCCCCCTGTTAAGCCGAGCAACCCAGTGGAAGGTTGGGTAACCAATCCCAGCGGGAAGCTGGGTCGGCGAGCCGATCAGTGCTGGGGACTCCAAGGCTCACAACCTTGGCAGTACATTGGTCAGTGTGCAATATCACTGGCCCCATATCTACAGTTTTTTCAACTGTGAAAAGCATGGAGGAAACGTCTGCTGAAGCAACTACCCCAGGTGGTAACCAATCCACCGTCGTCTTGCACGACGCATGCAGGCCTTCGGACTCTGGGGAGCCTGCAACGACATGCTTGGAGGTATCGGAGACTCCTACAAACAAGATCAGACACAAACGACGCAACTTCTTCGCAACATTCAACGTGAACTCCCTTATGAAGGTCGGTAAATTGAAACAACTGATTGACACCCTACAACATCATCAAATCCTGATCGCAGCAATTCAGGAAACAAGGTTTGTTGATGCAGAAGCTTTTGACTCCCAGGGGTATAGAATCTTCAAAGGTAAAGTCGGAAAACGTGTAGTAAAATCCATCCCCCACCTTGGCACAGGATTTGTGGTCAGTAAGAAGATTTTAGAGTCCATCACCAACTTCACGTCCCCCAACAGTCGAGTCTCGATCCTTTCGTTTCGGAGCACAAATAAAATCTACACCATGGTGAACGTCCATGCCCCAATTAATCAAGCTAACAGAATCGATCCACAAGGGACGGAAATATTCTGGGAAGAGCTTGAAGATATTCTATCCAAGATTCCCAAGGAACACATCATCGTCCTTCTTGGGGACTTCAATGCTCAGCTCGGTAAGGAAAAGAAATTCAAGAATATTATCGGAGAATACCCGGCCCACAGAAGAACAAACCGCAATGGAGAAAGGTTAGTGGAGTTGTGCAAGGCGTTCAACCTAGTGATGAAGTCAACCGCTTTCAAACGACTTCCTGCAAAACAGAAAACATGGACATTTCCAAATCCCCATCTCGGCGAATTCCAAATTGACCACGTTGCTATTTCTCGTAAATCTCGTAGAGAAATCCAGAATGTAAAAGTCTTAAGAAGCGCGAATCTTGACTCTGATCACTATCTTTCAAAGATAAAATTAAAACTTCTTCCAAGATCCACCAAGAGATTTCAGGGAAGAAAGATCAACAGGTTTGATGTGGAAAAACTGAAAACACAAAGCGAATTCAGTCAGAAACTTGAAACACTTGAGCCACAGAATTGGGAACAACTCAAAGAAGCAATTCTTGAAACGGCACAGGAAACCATCCCACTGACAAAGTTGAGGCGGCATCCTTGGTGGACTAATGAATGTGACGATGCCATTCACCAAAGGCGGCTTGCCTGGTTGCGATGGAACAAACAGAAGAATGAAGAAAACAGAGAGAGATTCCTGGTCGTGAGAAAGCAGGCTGATAAAACCATACGCGGGATAAAACGAGCATTCCAAAAAATCAGTTGGCACAAATAGACCAAGATTTCAAAAAGAACAACACCCGTGATTTCTATAAAACCTTCAAGCAAAATCTCAGTAAATACACACCACCCAGTCTTCACTTTAGGAATCCCGATGGGAAAGTTGCTTACAATGACAAAGACAACTGCCAGATCCTGGCGAAATACTTTGAGTCCCTTCTCAATTGTGAGGCTCCAACATCGAAATTTTCCTTTCACAGTAAAGTGCTCGTCAATCCAGACTCAAGTCCACCAAGTAGGTAAGAAATCAAGCAGATCATTCACTCACTTAAGAACAATAAAGCACCAGGTGAGGATTCAATAGTTGCCGAACTCTGGAAATACGCAGGTGAAAAACCAGTCGACAAGCTAACGGATATCATCCGGGAGATTTGGGAAACAGAGAAACTGCCCAGTGATTGGACATCGGCCCTAATTCATCCCCTGCACAAGAAAGGTGATAAAGCGGACGTAAACAACTATCGTGGCATATCACTTCTCTCGATAACATACAAGATTCTCGCGAAAGCGCTTCAAACGAGAGCGGAAGCACAGCTCGATCAACACCTGGGCGAATACCAAGGTGGATTTCGAAAGGGGCGCTCTTGTGTTGAGCAAATCATGAATCTAAAATCAATTCTATCGTACATGAATCTGAGAAGTAAGAAATTTGTTGTGACTTTTGTTGATTTCAAGAAGGCTTACGACTCGCTGGATCGAAGTACCCTAATCCAGGTTTTAAGAGAATTTGGTTTAGATAATAAGACAAGAGCAATCATTCACCAATCCCTATTGGATACGGCTTCCAAAGTGAAATTCAGGGGAGAGATTTCTGAATCCTTCGCAATACGGACAGGGGTGAGACAGGGAGATGGGCTCTCGCCTCTTTTATTCAACTGTGTTCTTGAGAAAGTTATTCGAGAATGGCGTAAAGAATTGTGTAAGGATGGTATAGAGAATGGGGTCAGACTAGGTTGTAAGAACAAAAACCTGACAATCGACTGTTTAGCTTTCGCAGATGATGTTGCAATTTTCTCTAATTCTCTTGACACAGCCACACAACAAATCAATCAATTACAGGTGCAAGCAGCAAAGGCAGGTCTTCAGATTTCGTTTGAGAAAACGCAGTTTATAACGAACATCAAGTCGGAACCCAGAGAACTTACGGTGAATGGAGGACAAATAAAACAGGTAGAGAAATTCAAATACCTGGGTGAATGGATTGAGCCCAACATTCGTGAAAAGGAAGCCTTCGTGGCACGGATTAACAAAATGGAAATGGCTTACCATTTAACCAAAGACATTTACAAATCACGATCAATGTCCTTCAAGGCCAAACTGAGGCACTTCGTTACCGTTATTCGCCCGGAGGCGTTATATGCATCAGAATGCTTGGCGATGAATAAGAAAGGCCTGGCAGAACAACTCGAAGCCAAAGAGAGGAAGATTCTGAGAAAGATCTTGGGCCCGGTCAAGGAACGAGGAGAGTATAGAAGACGACACAACGATGAACTCTATCTACATGTGGAGAAAATAACGGACACCATTCGCAAAAGAAGACTCTCCTTTTATGGCCATTTAACACGAATGAACTCCGGAAGATTGTCCAATCGAATCTGTGCCTACTTTGTGGGAAAGAAAACCAAAGGGATCTGGTTTACAGAGGTGGAAAAAGACCTACAAGAACTGGGGATATCACATGAGGACATCTTGGAACGTGACTCTTTGAAGAAGAAACTTGGGGAGATACGGAGTTTTCAGCCAAAACCTATATTGAAAACTGGCAAGAAGTGGACCGAAGAACGAAGGGAAGCTCACCGAAGAAGAATGCGCGAATACTGGGCCAATGTGAAAGAACGAGGGAAAAGGCAGTTGAAATAACGTGGTCCATAGACGACCGAAACGATAAAAAAAAAAAAAGAATATTATTATTGTACAAGCACGTGGAGAAGATCAGTGACACGATTCGAAAAAGAAGGATTGCCTTTTATAGCCACGTGACACGAATGAGCCCAGGCATGATATCAAAACGGATATTGACGTACTTTCAAGATAAGAAAACCAAAGGGGCATGGTTTACGGAAGTTGAGAAAGATCTACGTGAAATGGAAATTTCCCCTAAAGATATCCAGGGGCGTGTTCCAATTCAGGAAAAACTACGTACGCACAAAGGTTTCCAGGAAAAGCCGAAGCTGAAGACAGGGAAAGCGTGGTCCCAAGAGAGAAAAGAACAACACCGGAGGCGAATGCGGGAACACTGGGTGGTAGTTAGAACTCGGAAGAAGAGACAGTTGAACTGGCGTGGTCCCTAGTTGGCCAAATCGAAGAAATAATAATAATAATAATAATAATAATAACAATAAATACAGCCCATTAATCCCCTAAGGGCAATGGCGTCCTGCCTAGGCAGGGATTTTGTTCCATTACACTCATCAGGTGAGCAGTCCTAAAGAGTAGTGAAGCACCTAGTGGTGCACTTTTCTGGCATGTTAGTCTCTGTTCTTGAATTGTTCTTATAGCTATTGATATATCTATTCCTAACCAAGTTACAGTATTCTCTATGTTATGTATTCTTGTTCTTATCACATATATTATTTCAGTAGTCTAGATCCCTCCTGCGGCACTCACAAGCGACCGATCGTGAAAATGAGCATTCAGATGAAAGAGAATAGACCTTAGCAGTGACGGATTGCATTTTAATTCCGTAAATATCCATAATTCTTTTAAAAGATGACTTAAAAAAATTGTACGATGTGTGCGATTTGCAAACACCGTTGCTGTAAGGAAAATTCGCTCCATAATTGCTGTCCACGGGCCGCTGTGACGCCTGTTTCATGTCATATTAACATTCTGAGGTCTTTCCTTTATCCTGAAATGTAAATAGTGTTCTATAATCATTTGGTTGAAATAAAAACATACCCTTTCTCTTTAAGTCTCTCATTATAAACCTATTGGGGAAAGTGTGGTTTATGAACATGCGAGATTTTTCTAATATTTGCAAAATTGTTAATGTAAATGGAAGCAATGTCGTAAACAGCTGTTGACCCGTGGTTGTCATCCCACGTCTCACGAATTGTTGAGTCCTTGGGGTGTGAAGGGGAAGGCCAAATGTTTGAGTGCGAGGAGTGAATAGTAAGCTGAACTTACCCGTTTCTTGTTCTTGAGCAGGTTGGCATCACGACTGTCCTGAGCATTACCAGGTGCCTTGGAGCCCCACAAGCGCAGTGCCATCCTCGCGTACACGTAGCTAATGATGCAGAGTGGCGTCAGGTACTGGACAAACACCAGCACGTAGCGGTACGCCATCATGGCTTCCGGTGTGAAGTGAACGTTCGTGCAGAATGGTTTCACGTACGAGCGTCCATCTGCAATAAGATAACATAGCTCTTCAACCGACTCGTTTAACCCTTCCCGTGTCGTGAACGATATATTTCGAAACGTAATTTCCATCATACCTGGTCGCGTACGGAATATACCAAAGACTATAATAAGTTTACATTTAATTACGGTAGGTGGCAGGAAGGAATTATACTACCTTTACGAACGCAATTTTAACCGGAAATGAATATCCAAATCTTTCATTAACCCACGAGGACTGGCGCATGGGTATTTTTGACCCGAGCCTTAATTAATGCTCTATATTTTCGTTTTGGTCAGCCCTTATTTCCTGTCGCTTACAGTACCTTCCTTCCTAGCCTTGAACGTCACCTTGAAAAAGAAGCATGTCCATAGATATAGGAGTACTCATGTTATTTGTGTATTGTTTACGGCCGGGTCAGATTTACCCATGGCGCCAGTCCTCGCGTGACAATTTTCGGCTTACGTTACTCGGGACAATAAATAAGGGGGAAAATCCACCTATTTTGGTGCAGCAAAATCACATACTGTAGCTCACGTTCTTGTTCATCCATGTTTAGGGTCTAGGGTCACCTTGGTCATCAGCTCCTTTGTTCAACAAAAAAGAGATGACTGCTTTCCCGCCATTACCAAGGCCAATGATACTGTCACGAAAATCATTGTAATTTTTCTGCATGTTACAGTTGTAAAATATAAATAAACTCATTTTATATCGGGAATTGTTCATAGGAAGACACCAGGTGTAAAATTAGTTCATTAAAATCCGTACGACTACGGCAAAAAGGGAGTGACACACTATGGGTTAAAATGAGCAGGCGCCAGTCCTCGTGTTATAATCCTTCACGCCGGTTCTCAAGAGTTAATATTTTTAAGGATTAGTAAGATCTATACTTGACCTTGGTAGTGTTAGCTGATGTACGGAGCCAACAGTGAAATATCGGGCTCGTTCTATAAACATGTGGCTATAATTTCATGTTATTAGGAAACATCCACAGTTCAGGTAAGCAAGTCAATGTTGAAAACATCCTTTAATGTCACAGACTAGACCTTCCATGAACACTATTCCCTTGATAGGTGCATTTGTAATTGAAAATTAAACTCCACAGCCTGCTTCCAGTCAACCGACCGGGTCAGGGAAAGGAATGAATAAAGCCCCCATCTAGCGGCGAGAATATGAACTTTGCCGGCAGCCGAAGCCTGTCGAACCCCCCGGGGCCATGATTAAATGAATGACAGATGAAATAAAATGACAGGGAAGAGTGTTGCTGGAATTAAATTTGTGACAGGGAAACCTGGAGTATTCAGAGAAAAACCTGTCTGCCTAGGTTTGTCCAGCACAAATTTCACATGGAGTGACCGGGATTTAAACCACGGACCCAGTGGTGAGAGGCCGGCGTACTGCCGCCTACGCCACGGGGGATCCTGGATTTGCAATTAATTTTCGTTATTTATTTCCACATTTCTAAACGTAAATGACACACTATACGTTTCTTACGAGGAGCCAGTATGATGACACGCTAGACTGATGGTTGTTCACTGGAAACTTAACCATATCTAGTCGATGAGATTAGCAGTTTGCCTTTTCTACCACTACGAGCGCTAGTGTTAGTCAATGCTGAGTTTCTCTTAAGCCCTTAAAACTACTTCCAGTGTGAAGATTTTCCAAAAAATCCAAAAACTCCTGAGGTATGGAACCAAGGAACACATTAAAGAGAGAATTATATAAATAAGTTAAATTGGCTAGGATTTTATTCTAAAAGAAAACTAGTAAAGAAACAGCCACCCCGTTGTGTTGGGGTAGCGTGCCTGCCTCTCACCCGGAGGCCCCGGAGGCCCCGGGTCGTTTCTCGGCACCGTCAGAGATTTTAGAAACTGACGTGAGGGCTGGAACGGGGTGCACTCAGCCTCGTGAGGACAATTGAGTAACTTTCTGACAGAGAGGCAGCGCCCCGTTCACGAAAACCAAGATTAGCGGCCGAAGGGACCCGAAACGCTGATCACGCGTAACTCCAATATCTGCAGGTCAAATGGCTGGGCAGCGGTCGCTTGGTAGGCCTAGGCCCTTTACGGGCTATAGTGCCAAGGGTTATTATTATTATTAGTAATGAATCAAATGATTTAAGGCTGATTTTCCGGAAGCATCTGCATTTAGGCCAAAAGTGAATTTCAAACTTCGGTGTTATACTCTCATATAGCTCTCCTACACTCAAAATTTTAAACCTTTTTCGAGCCATTTAGCCCTTCAACGTTTGGCACAATTAAATAAATCGCTTAATTTTATGTTTTTGCTGAGATGGGGACCTCTGCTTTGTCTGCTAGGAAATGTTCCCAACATTAAAACTACTGTAGCTTAAGTAAATACTCTTGTACATAAGTGAATCTAAATTAAGCCTTAGTTAGCACGATCTGATGATGTTCGCTTGACGAACGAAAGTAGTTACCCAATTTAGCCCCTCCCCCTTAATTGAAATTTAGTTTTTTTCAGTCGGCCAGCACGATTGTATCCAATTTGAATTGTCGGACGAACAAAGACAGTTAGGAAGTGGGGGAAAGAGCAAGGAGGATAAGAGACAAGGACATCACACAGGACATTCTCGCCAGGTTTTACGTGAAGGCAAATCTTTACTTTCTGCCTATGCAGTTATTCCCTGACCCTACACTTAGACCTAACCCGCTTATGTTCCTTAATCCCGCTTTATGAGGCCTAGTAGAGTACACAGTACTGGGATAGGCAGAGGTAGCCTCGCCACAGGGTTATCATATCCAAAACCCTATGCTTTCTCTTCTACTATCGTAGTTTAATTGCGTGTCGGAGGCAGCAGTAGTAATGGTCGGCTGCCAGGCGGGTACTCTTTCGCCCCCCCCCCCGAAAAAAAACACAAACAGAAAAAGAAAAAGAAAAAAAGAAAAAAAAACAGGACATTCTTCCCAATTCAATGCAGGTAGTGGTGCGAGCAGCTGCACGGGAACGGGCGCTTCGCCTGACCATTTAATAACAATTATGTACACAAAATAAGCAAGCTTGACGGTCTAACAGCCTTAACTATATCTTAACAAAAGAAAACAACACATATAGCTAACAAATCTCGACTAGTTGTGCTAGTTTAATAACTACGGCAGCAAAGTAAGTGTATAGTTGCCTCACTTTCCTGGTTGACTTGAGGCTCGCCTTTGAAATCTAGCTGGGTGTATATGCTTACATTTCATGGCACATGGGACCAAGGCTTTCCCAGCATGAGGCACAGCGTGGTCAAATTTCCACCGTGGCCATTGACGGTAAGCAGCGAGACTGGGCAGAACGATGTGCAGATGTGCAACATTGGACACTGTTACCTGTCGGAGATACAGGCTATCCACCAGGGCGGGGCTTAAGAGTCCAAGTGGAGTGATAGAGGAAGCATTCTATTGGTCAACAACCGTCGTCTATTGGTCAGTAGCGAACAATGGTCATTGTCGGCGCGTGCTACTGCCTTACGTTAGAGTCGCCGCTCGTTAACCAGTCAAGTGAGGGAACCCATCTTACTGGGGACACTCGTATTGACCGACTGAAAGGCTTCAAATGTTAGTTATTCAACTTTAAATGACTCTATTATCGGGGGAATTTCTAGTTAACATATAAAATCTTCCCTATCTTCGTATCTCTCGCACAATTTCCACCTGCAAGGATGATCAGTTTAGGCAATGGTACGGTGAAAAAGACTTAAGTCAATCCATCTGAGTCAGAGAGAATCCATTCCCTTTCTAATCGATATACCGTAACATGGGCTCATCTGGCAAGTGTGCTAAACCAATCAACACCAGTAACAAGCAGTACAAGATGAAGTTACGGGTAGTGAATGGGTTGTCAGATCTTCTCTGTCCTGCTTTTTAATTGGATTAACTGTGAATTTAAGGAGTAGGTTTATTTGAGTGACGTTGTGGTGTCAGATATTTTCTCTGGCGTGGATCTTAAACCCACCACTAATTCAAATGACAGGGGATTATCGCATATAAACACTTGGAACCCTTCTCCTATGGAGATAATCTACGTCTGTAGGTGGCAGAACACTTGATAAAATTGTATGCAAACTGTTGGAAAATTACATAGTGTAAGGTGCGTAAATAGACATAAATTAAAGATAAAGGCTTAGCTTCCATTCCTACTTTGTAGCAGATGCTATGGAAGTAAAGAAAACTCCTAACTAACAAACTGACCTCACTAATAATTATAACACTCCTGACCTGTAAAGTGATGCAGTCAAATCAAGTCACACATCAATCCACTAGCCTATGTCCCGGGTTTGTTCAGAGATCGTTTTAACTCAAGCGCAGTTTTACTACAATTCGAAAGAATATAACAATCAGGATACACTCGATAAGTAGTAGTTTAACATTCAATTCCCTCTTTCTAGATTACTGCCATCGGAGAAGGGTTCAAAATGTTTATATGCGACAATACCCTGCCATTTGAATTAATGGTGCGTTTAAAATCCGCTCCAGAGAAAATATCTAACATCAGAGCATCACTTTTATGATCATCCCACACCAGTCTTAAATGTTGGTAATTTATAACCACAGCGGAGAGGAATTCTATTCCTGGCTTTCATTTACAGCGGAAGGATAGGAATATCCCGACTGTTTACCATTTCTTGATGGATGCAGTATTTTTGCATTTGTCTCTTGGCACATGCTGTGATTATGTGGAAACTACTGAGGTATGAGTGGAGTAATGGCGTTTGGCTTACAGCAAGTGCCTATAGAACCTGTAAAAGGTTCTATTCATGGGTTTCAGCTCTCATAACCTACAGTACAGTGGCACTTTTGAGGATCCGTTCAGCATCCGGGATGACTATCCAACATCCAGACATACATAAACTAAACAAGACTCGGTCTAATAATTGAATCTGCACTGGTTCACTGTTTTTACGGAGTAAAATTCCATCTCCTCAAGGTGGCTGTACTGGGAATAGCGCGCAATTACGAACCCATATTCGGGACAGTTCGACAAGATTTGAAACTATTTACTTAAACATCGTTTGTCTCCGAATGGCGCGAAAAAGATGTTGCTTACACGTGATTGAACTTCAGTTGCGCTCGTACGGTTGCCTGCGAATTTTAGCTGGGCACGCGAGCTGATTCTGACCGTATAAGTAGGTTGAGAAATGTTCTGAACAGAGACTTCTTCAAATGATACTTCGAGCGGCTCGTGTGCTACAATACTTTGCCAGCGTAATCAAATTCATCTTTTCTGCAGTCTACAATGTGAAAAGCTACATCAGTCTGTGTCACAAGCACCTCAGTGAAGTTACCAGTCTGTCAGTTTGTAACAATGAGAACTTGTACATTAGATCAAGTTATAACATCTCAAAAGTTTGGTGCTTTTCAGTCGGTCAACACGAATGTACCCAAAGACCACATAGTCACTCCAAACAGACAAATTCCGGAGTTCTGTCACCAATTTTAGCATCTCACCGAAACATCATATAGGTTACATCTAACAAATACCGACGAGTTGCATTATCAATACTGCAACTATAGTAAATAAGTATACATATTGTAAATAGTTTCACCCGTATTTTCAAACATAGATTTTATAGCCTAAGTGTAATGGATCTGTTGATGATCGCTTGACGATCAAAACTGGTCATCCAAGTGTATTTATTAATCTCATGTATTTTTTTTTCAGGATTAGGGCATAACCCAACTCTTTTGGGTACATTCGTGTTGATCGACTGAAAAGCACCATACTTTTGTTTACTAAGGCAACACTGAAAAATGGCTTCAAGCCCCCTAATATAACATCTCAATAGGCATGTATCAATCGAGCTACCAGAAAAACGCTGCACTAATAATTAGTCTGCTACATCTGTGGGCTAATTTAAGAAATCTACCGTACTAAAGTGCACTTGCTTTCCACTGCGGCCGGGCGATTCGTTCACTTCCCCGGCGGAGCGAGCAGCAGTACGGTAATGAAACAATGGTGGTTTCCATAAAACAGTCAGTTTACGCTTGCCTGTGCAGTGTTGAGGACGTTTTGCTTATCTCTACAGTGTTTAAAACGTAGTGCAGCTATAAGACGTATCATAGGTGTATTATAAAATCCTCTTGTGTGGTAAGTTACGAGGAATTCCCACTTGAACAAAGAATGCTCATGTATAGCCTATGTAAAAACGGAGTCATGCAGAGCGGTGTGTAGGCAATTTATAGACAAATTCCCTACCGTTCCAGTTCCAAATTGAGAGACTGTCAGACGTCTTGTTAATAAATCACGGACAAGGGGAACCCTAAACGCCTATGCCAAAAAGAAGGGTGCTGAAGGAGGTAGTTAGTTAGTTAGTGATGTTTTAAGGGGCGCAACTACGATGTCATATGCCCCTATTAACAAAGATTAAAGTAGACTATACAAATTTGGAATGGAATTTAAAATATAGAGGTGGACACCTAAATTTGAAAAGACTGAACATTAATAAAACAAAAAATTAAATAAAAATAATAATTATAATATAAACAAAAAATTTGGAAACACAAAAACCTGCATTCAAAAACGAACAAGTCGTTGAGTCAATCTACACTGGAAAATTTAGATTGCTGTCCCTAACCCACTCTTACTTATAAAGCGGATGACGAGATCAGCAGCCACAGCGTCATCGGATAATATAAGTTTGAGTGTCATCAGCAAACCAGCAAGATCCACACACTCGTTTAAAATGTGGGCCACGGTGAAAACGGCTCCACAGGTACAAAGTAGGAGGTCTTCCCTTCTCATTAGGTACGAGTGGGTGGATCTTGTATGACGTATCCTTAGCCTACGGAGGTAAAACTAGTTGAATTTAATGCATCATTCTCTCGCTTTCCAAAACAGTCTCTAAAATGTTGCACAACAAGTAATCGTTTCGAAGACCTTAGTCCATACGGCTACTGAAATGTTAAAACATGCAGAGTAACTGTAGTCCAAGAATTACGATCCCTTGACAATGAGAAACGCATCACTTTCTGTAATTAGATTTTACACAACATTGTTGACGGCATTTTTGACCCACTGTTAATAATTTTCCATGATGAGGCGTTGTTTCATTGAAATGGCCTCGTCACTTCACAGAACAATAGATACTGGAGCACAGAAAATTCCCATCTGATTCACGGAATCTCTAATGCTTGCAAGGGATTCGCCTGGCTGCAGGGTGAAGCGAATGCACTGTACAAGACTTCAAGGAACAGCTTTAAAGTGAGTAACCAAATTAGTAAATATTGACTTCCTCTCACTTACGAGAAGGATGCTGAAGAGTTGGGATTTTCCCACAAGGGGAGCAACACAGGGATCAGTTCTGATTCACGATAATAATCATCACACTATATCAATTTTCATATAAAACCTATAGGCCAATTTTCACAGGAGTGTACATTTATTTGTTTGTTCGAACTTGAGAATATAAATCAGAATTTTAAGAATGAAATATTGAGTAGTTTATTTTATAAATGAGCAGCTATTTTGACAAGTGAAATATCACCTCACACCTGTAGATTAGATTCAAGTGCTCTCTAGCAGTTAAACTTAGGCACCATGAATAGATCATCTCCTTTAGAAGCGCCCATCAAGCCATACAAATATCATCCAACAGTGGGGTTATATTATATATTGTAGTAACGAGCTATTGCAATGGTCGCCCAACTGAAGGGTAGATCCAACGCCCTATTACAATGTGATGGGATTTTGGAACTCCCGAATTCAATGAAAAGGTCATACAAAGCTCTAATTTAATTTTAAGACTTTTCATATATAGCTCTATTTCAGAAAAAGTATTATGCACTCACTTATAGTATCGTTGACGGGTACCACTCGAAGAACAGCTGCCTTCGGCAATGCCAAGGAAGTTGCCACGCACCAGATTCCAGCGATACAGATCTTGGCGCGTAATTTGGATGGTCGAGCACTGCAACAGAATGTAAGGTATTCCTTGATTAGACCAGTATTACACTATCAAAGAAATTTGCCAAAGATCTATGATAAAATATCTTTTATAAAATAGATGAGTGTGCAAAGGGGAATTATTTTATTAACAGTGGTTTTGTAAAAGTATGAGCATGCTATCATTGATGAAAGATTCAAACCAAAATGGTGCATCATAACATCAGGGATATTACCACAACAAAGATGCTCATATCAGAGAGCGAAATGCATCATATGTTACATAATAAATAGTAGCCTATGAAATATGTAAAAACATGAATAAAAGATAGAAAGTGTAGGTAAAATTAGCATAGGCTATAACCGCTGTACATAATGGACTCACATTTTAGGATGTAAAGGAGAATTAAATAATTAAGCAGGCTAAAAAAGTTACGTAAATGGTAGTGTATTTAATGCTGTAATATTTGTATAATAATTTGCCAATTTCAATTACGGTATTACAGGCGATTGTAAATAAGTTTTTTATCTTTACCGGTAGGTAATACATGTAACCATAGTTGATGGAATTATTAGAGCGCTCGACTTTAGTACGAGAGAACCAGGGATCGAATGCCACCTAATGCACACTTTTTTTTACTTGGTATGTTTCAATTATCTTCGCTCGGGCAGTGGTTGTTTGGAACGTCGTCATCATTCATTTCATCATAATTATGAATAATTAAATATTAATGTAATTTTTCAATTCCTTGTACTGCGGATCGTTCGCCAATATTTTACACGTATAAATATTTTTCTTGTCATGTGAGCGACCCATTGTTTAAACCACAGACGTTTACTTTATCTTTCCGTTTCTTTTACATACCGGTATTGCCACTGCATAATTTCAATTACCGTAACACAGTTAAGAGGACAATGAACTGTCTTTCATCCATTTTGCAGAACTATAATAACATATTTTTAGCCTAATTTCATTTATTAAAAAAAAAAGGCTTTTGAGATCACCTTTTGTCCACGTGTGTGTAGGTGTGTATGTGTGCCCCCCTAATAAAATCTAAACGGCTGAAGCGATTTCAATGAACTCGATACAGTACTATTTTGTCCGACCCCAAGCATGCAGTTCAAATTTTATTACGACTCACCAAAATCTGACATGGTGGCTGTGTGAAATATTTCACCGGTATTCCATATCTCCGTAAGTATTACTGATATCGCCCATACATTTTGTACGTATTGTCAACATCGTATGACATGCGTATCGTGATGTTTGTCGCCTTTCAAAAATCAATTACCGCGGCCAGGAGCGAACCTGCAAGCTTGGGGTTGGCAGTCCAACACGATAACCACCCACCCACCGTGGCAAGCTGTATGTTGATTAAGGCTATGAACATAAGTTCACCTAATGGACTTTCAATAACCTGGTGATCACAAATCCAACATGAAGGCGACGCAAAATTTAAATATTTAATTGGACGTTTCTCGCGGATTAACCATCCAAGTACAGTGAAACTTGATACGGTAAATGCGTATACAAATGTTAATCCACTGACATTTAATTTATTTATGTTGTTTTCATAACTACAAGCTGGCGGCTGTGCTAAATGTTTAAATTTTGCTTTTATTTCTTGTGTTCTAATTATGCGATTGAAGTTTAAATAATACACCTACGCAATAATCTCCATGTAATGGCAGGTCTACATAGCTCTATAGCCTACATAATAAAAACCAATATGGCGACCATCCGAAATATTTAGACGGTTCACAATATCTACGAATCTATCACAGCAATCAAACTGAAATTTTGTATGTTGATAGAGGCAATTAAGGTAAGTAGGG
This sequence comes from Meconema thalassinum, assembly GCA_946902985.2. Taxonomy (NCBI): domain Eukaryota; kingdom Metazoa; phylum Arthropoda; class Insecta; order Orthoptera; family Tettigoniidae; genus Meconema; species Meconema thalassinum. Next base: position 145,985,581 of record OX336390.1, on the reverse strand, counting down.
TGTATGGAAATAGGCTATGTAGTTTTTCACGGAACTACCTTCATGTAGTGTAATTGTGTGATTATTGCTTTGTATAACATTTATGAATATTTAGTTTCATAAATGATTTCATAAAATGTATTTGCCAAATTTCTTTGATAGTGTAATACCAGCCTTAGTTCAGTTATCTGAGGAGGGGTGTATTTTGAGAGTCGAGATGCTTATAATGATTCTTCAAGGAAGAAAGAATGACGAAGCTGCCTTATAGGTAGAGTCAAACTTCTTGGAATGTTGTTGTTGTTGTTAATACTTTTAGGGGCATTGTGACATCATGGTCATATATCCCCATGTACTTGGGTGGGTTTTGAATTTGTCTGATAAACTTTGTCACTGTGATATCTGTACTCGTGTGTGTATTAGGTAGATTTCATTAGAAAGCTAACTATTGCAATGGGTACTGCGCCCGAATTCCTCTAGAGCACAGTCCCAAATCCGCACAGATGGTAAAAGGATCGTGAGAATCTCAACACCCGGCAAAGAGTTGAACAACCCTCACCGGACTAATGACTAGGGAACCCTAGGAACACATATATACATCTCTAACTATACTACTAACTAGCTGCATACAGTACAGAAAAAATAAACAAATAAAAGTAGAGCACTAACGAGCAACTCGGCTCTCGGGCGTTAAAATAAGTTATCGATCATCTGTCTGCATCTAGCTAGCGGTATCGTTCTAGTGTAATTAAGCGATGAATCAACGAAACAGTTCTAAAAAACTCAGCAAGAATAAAAATGTCCTTGCCATTTATTGACAGTAAAGAAAATAACATGACAACAATTATGTTCTCTTCACCAAGAATAAAATAAAATATTTATCTGTGCCTCACATAGGCCTGATGCGCTTAATAAGTGTCTTTCTTGCATCTTTACACGATAATATCTTGCTTGATAATATTTACATAAACACATAATTTAATTAATGACAGTAGTATATGTCCTACTTGTTTACTGAAGTTATGCTTTAACGCTCATCATAACAAACATACTCCCTACATAATACAATCGTTAAAGTTTTCAAATTTAAATCTTAAGTTCTTAAATATAATAAAAGAAATGGTTAATGCTAAAATAATAACGTATTTACATTTTATACATGATCGCGTCCCGCACGATATAAAACAACTGTCTCTAATTTATTAGAGTTCATTCCACCACTTTCCTCCTGTCTCATCATCTTTCTTTACGTGGGGCCGATAACCTAGATGTTAGGCCCCTTAAAACAACAATTATCATCATTATTATTATTTCTTTACGTGTATCACCATCTTTCTCCGTATCTCACACGATAAACTGGTCAAAATAGGTGTTTGTGTGTCAATTCCATGTGAATCATGAATACAAACAGTGAAGTTAATATTTCCTCACGAAAGTGTACAACTCTGGTATTTCAATAGCCTAATTAATAATAAAACAAACTAACCATGCACGACTGTTCAGATAAGCTCTTCAACCAAATACCGAGTGTGTGTGGCATGAATCCTCACTCCCACACTCCCGTCTTCAAATACAAATTATGACTTCTCTTACTCACCACAAATTATTACAAAACCTTTCTTCATAAACTCACGTTGCATATTATCGCGTCTCTAGTTACGCCTTCAGCAATACAAATGCATTTCTTCAACCTTTCTTCTCTTAGCACGTTCACAAAACTTCTACCGTTCCATATCAACTACTTTCATCAAAGTATGACATTTAGTATTCCTACTAGAAATTACAACTGTAATAACGTTCATGAATACGTCTCACTTCCTCCTACAAACTCCTCTATTGATTATACATATCGTGCTATGTTCAAATACTTTCCACATACTTCCTCCTTCGCTTTACATATTTCCTTGTTACAATTTATCGTTTATCGCTTAATTCTGAATTTCAAGTCTGCTTGTGTCTGTTATAAAAATAACAATAACCTTCCCTCACGTTTATGTTCACAATAAATGTTTATATCTTTCCTTCCATCTTACAATATCGTTTTATGATAAATATACATCCATAACATTTTATAATAACGTTTCTCGTTCAGTTATGCCTTCAACTATCGCATACTGTTCTTTTCCGTACATGAGATTCTGGGTTTTACAATGTCATTACATTTCTTGCATACAAGAGTTCCTTCAATGCCAATATTGAATACTCCTCTCAACTATTTCGTTTTATACATTATTATTTCGTTCCTGAAATGAATAAACTCTTTGCTTATAGGATTCTCTGTCCTCCCTTTCCTCACTTCAAGTAGTAAACTATTTACTTTCGTCAAACACATGACTATATTCTTTCTCTGATACATTATTTATTTATTTCTCACAAAGTTGTGCTTCATTTCTCTTCTTTCAATACATATATACTATCGTTCTTCAATATTTCCACAAATATACAAAATTCTCTAATATTTCATCAAATCTACGGAGTTCTCCAAGGTTACAACAAATCTACGGAGTTCTTCAATGTTACAACAAATCTACGAAATTCTCCAATGTTACAAAAATTTACGGAGTTCTCCAATGTTACAACAAATCTACGGAATATACGTTCGCAATGGCAACGAAAACGTTCGTAAGTAACATTTTAACGCTCTAAAAATGACAATGAAAAATACTAACGATCTCTAATATCATCGATCAAGACTTCAAAATACGTCTAAGTGACGTATGGAAATAACTATCGCAATTACAGGAAACTTACTAAACTGTCAAGACAATACAATAACATAGGTTATAAATGCAAATATGTTGGTCAATATTCTGGAATAACGTGAACAAAATCTAACTACAGATTTGAAAAATACACTCCTCTACCTTCTTTCTGAGATCGTTGGTGACAGACCTGATGACTCCTGTGTCCTCGTAACCTCACCGTGTGGTCTCTGGAATGCAGCGAGCTGCTCCAAACTGGCTGCATTATGTCACCTCAGCCTTGAATGGATTGCAGTAAAGGTGAACGACCTGGTGTGCTGTCTCGAAACAGGTTACCAGCTGGCTTCCCGCTTGTTGACCCACTCCTCTCGTACAGGATGATGACACGATCTCGCCTCCGCTCTGTTTGCCTCGCGTCCACCAGTCCTGGGTTCCTCACCGACTCCATTACGAATCCGCTCGTCTTCTTCTTCCTCTTCTCAGATCTAGATGTTCTACGAAGTCGGTAGTTTGCATAGTTCTTTCCATCATGAAAAACCACCTCCATGTCGTGAATTTCTCTTGTAATAGCTTCCAACGTTATGTTAGCGAAAACTTCGGTGGTCAGCAGCTCGCTGTTCGTACTGCTATGTCATCCTGGTCATCTCTGGATCTCACCGGTTCAGTATAGTTCTATTTTCCCAACATGGTGAATTTAAAACATCATTCTCACCGCGCAATTGTTTGTAGTCGTAGTACTTCCCCTCCGACTTAAATTCATATTCATTCTTGTCTAGTTTGTTGAATTTCAAATCGTTTAAGTCTCCCTTCTTCAGACTTTCCTTCTACGTAGTTACGTGTTCGATGTTCAGTCTGTAACTTGCAGTGTTTTATCTCGTCGTAGATTTCTTCTTTTAAATCCGATGAATAACTTTTCTCAATACTGTTGATTTGAAATACTAATTGTTCGTTTCCATTACTACTTGTTTCATCTTGAAGTCTCCGGTTCACAAAACCTTGGTCTAATACTTTTTGAAGAGTGAATACAGTTTACGTCTTGTCTTCTCGACGGTCCATGTAGAAAGAGCCTCGTCTGCTAGCGTCTCCTAGCCTCCTCGGTTGGATTTCCCTCGCAAATCTGATCAACTAGCCTCCAACCGCTATGAATATTAACAAATTCATACATAACTTCTCTCTCAGTCTTCTAATTTAAAATCCGTTTTGCCAACTAAATTTCTTTTTCTCTGCTGGTGAATTCAATATGTAACACTCTTATAAAATATTAAAATAATGATTTTAATATTTGTTCCTTCCACAGTGTTTAAACTATTTTCTTATTGGTTCTCGCCTAAAAGTGGCGCGCTTCAGACACGCGTTCGCTTCTCCCACTCTTGATACTGGCGTGCGTCTGACCTCTGGTCCACCTTCGCTCTCCCCTCGGATCAAAAACTGGTTTCTCACCGCGCACCTCGTTACTAGTGTCGGCTTTCCAGGACAGTATTTCTACCATTTACTCATGGTTAAAAATTTACCAGATCATACAATCTCCATTATTACATGAAATAAAAATATTTCTTGAGGCAAAAATTTTCCCAAATGCTTGTATTAACGTTCTCTTCCATCTGGACTGCTAATTTAGTCGAAAATTCCAAATTTAAAATATGCCATTTTTCTGAGGTGGTCCTTGGTTCATACCTCATCCTGTCTTCTCCTCTCTCCTAGACATGATTTCTGGCGCAGTACCATGTTTCGACTTCCGGAAAATTTCGACATATCTTCGCGTTTCACATCCCCCAGACCCCAAAAACCACCATCAGTTCAAAAGTTTATATATAATTTGTGTATATATATATATACAAGCTGACCCGGCAGACGTAGTCCTGCCAATCAAAGAAAGTGTTGTAACTTTGTTTCTTGGAGTGCTTTTGGATACACAATAGTTTTTTCAATTTCTGTTAACTGCCTCTAAACTATCGTGAATTGAAATAACTAATTTAGAAACATTCGTTGGAGCGTGCACAACAACTCTCCAAAGTTGCATCGCAAACGGATAAATGGCATTTAACGCATACTGGATTTGCTTTAAATGATTCGTGCGCTGTCACTCATTTATTGAATCTACTCGTGCTCTACCAACTGTGAAATGGATTTACTAAGTTAGAAAGCTTCACGTAAGTGTACACAACAATTCATCAAAGTTTTATCGCAATTGATGAATAGTATATGAACGAATACAGGATTTTGTTGGAACGCTTCACGCGTCGTCACTCATATGTGACATCTACTCGTGCGCTACCAATATTGTAAAATGGATTTACCAAGTTGAACACCTTCCCTGGCGTGTACAGAAAAACTCGTCAAAGTTTTATCGGAATCGGATGATTGACATATGAACGCTTAAGTGATTTTCTTTAAACAATTCGCGTGCCGTCACTCATTTGTTGAATCTACTCATGCGCTACCTATTGTAAAATAGATTTTCTAAGCCTGAAACCTTCTCTGGCGTGTACTCAATGATTAACCAAGGTTTGATCGCAATCGGATGAATGATATATGACCGCATACGGGACGTTGTGGAAGCGATTCGCGCGCCGTCGCCCATTTGTTGAATCTACTCGTGCGCTACTTATTAAAAACTGGATTTACTAAGACAGAAACATTTCCTGGAGTGTACTCAACAATTCACCAAAGTTTCATCGCAATCGGATAAATGGTATATGGACGCACACGGTACTTTGTTGAAATGATTCGCGTGCCGTCACATATTTGTTGAATCTACTCGTGCGCTTAAGCCAGAAACCTTCCGTAGGGTGTACACAACATCTCACCCAAGTTTCATCGTAATCGGACGAATGGTATTTGAACGCATACGGGACCTTATTGAAACGCTTCGCGCGTCGTCGCTCATTTGTTGAATCTACTCGTGCGACACTTCCTGTGAAATGGATTTACTAAGTTAGAAACCCTCACGTAAGTGTACACAACATCTCACCCAAGTCTCATTGCAATCGGATGAATGGTTTATGAACGCATACGGGACTTGGATTAAAAGTTCGCGCGTCGTTGCTCATTTGTTGAATCGACTCGTGAGCTACCTAATGTAAAGTGGATTTACTAAGTTAGAAACCCTCACGTAAGTGTACACAACATCTCACCCAAGTTTCATCGCTATCGGACGAATGGTATTTGAACGCATACGGGACTTTGTTGAAACGCTTCGCACGTCGCCGCTCATTTGTTGAATCTACTCGTGCGCAACCTCCTGTGAAATGGATTACTAAGCTAGAAGCCTTCACTTAAGTGTACACAACAACTCATCCAAGTTTCATCTTAATATATGAATGGAATATTAACTTATACGGGATTTAGTTGAATCGCTTCGCGCGTCGCCACCCATTTGTTGAATCTAGTCGTGCGCTACCTAATGGGAAATTGATTTACTAAGCCAGAAGTCTTCCCTGGAGTGTACACAATATCTCACCCAAGTTTCATTGCTATCGGATGAATGGTATTTGAACGCATACGGGACTTTTTGAAACGCTTCGCGCGTCGTCGCTCATTTGTTGAATCTATTCGTGCGCTATCTATTGTAAAATGGATTTACTAAGCCAAACACCTTCCCTGGAGCTCACTCAACATATCACCCAAGTTTCATGGCAATCGGATGAATGGTATCTGCACGCATACGAGACTTTGAAACGCTCTAACGTGCAGAGACAAACAGTAGAATTCGACATCACTGCCACCTTTGGTATAAAACACAACTTTTCGCCACGGGCGGAGTGTATGTAATGGCGGTAGTTGGACAGGTTGCGACCAGGTGGCTCTATTTAACGTGCAGAGACAAACCGTCCAAAGACATCAGCTTTCACGACGGCTAAGGCTAGTGGTTTCCATGACGACTGTTTTTGACTGTATATTGTGGTTCTAAAATTGTGTGTAAATTCTGGTTCTAAAATTGTGTTCATCCTACCTACCGGGTCAGATTGTGAATCTAATCCCATACATGGACCCTCCCTAATATACATACCAAATTCCATCAAAGTCGGTTTAGTCATTTAGGAGGAGTTCAGTCACATACACACGTGTCGAAGAATTATATATATAAAGATATATATGTATATATATATAAATATCAGTTTCTTGTGGACACGATAACTGCCGTAATTTTGCCCCAATCAGTTTGAATTTTTTACATAATAAGTATCCCATTGTAATCTTGGTCGAGTTCGTTAATGGGCAAAATCGGTCGAGGGGGGTGAAGATGGGGTCTTTTTTTGAGAAAGTGAAATTTCGCTTTAAGTTCATAATATGTGTCGGATAAGTGCCAAAAATTTATGTCAAATAAGTTTTTTGATAGCAAAAAACATTGACCAAAGGGGTGGAAAAAAGTGGTTTTTTTTCGGGAAACGTTAATCATATCTCTCAATAGGCACATTATCAAAACCGTACAAAATGGAAAATATTCCCCTAATAATTACCTAAAACATTTGTCTGTAAGAATTTTTGATAGGACCCACCATTATGCCAAGGGATGAGAAAAATTATTTCGGAATTTAAAACAAGTAGTTCCGTGATGAACTATACGGCCTATTTTCACATATCCTACTTACGTTAATTGCCACTATCCACATATAATACAATATTTCAGTTCGATTGCTGTAATAGATTCGTAGATATTGAGAACCGACTAAATATTTCGGATAGTCGCCATGTTATATTTATATATAGGTCCTAGTGTTATGTACCGTTACATGAAGATTATTGTGTACGTGTAACATTCAAACTTCAATCGCATGATTAGGTCACATCAAGAAAAAACGTGATTTTAAAATTTCGCACAGCTGCCATCTTGTGGTTATGGAAACAATTGAAATAAATTAGATGTCAGTGGATTAAAATTTCTCTCACTGCACTCGGATGGTTAAATTGCGAGAAACGACCATGTGAATATTATACTTCGCGTCGCCGCCATGTTGGATTTATGATCACCAGGTTATTGAAAGTGCCGGCCCCGTGGTGTTGGGGTAGCGCGCCTGCCTCTCAACCGAAGGCCCCGGGTTCGATCCCCGGCTCCGTCAGGGATTTTAAAACTGACGTGAGGGTTGGAACGGGGTGCACTCAGCCACGTGAGGACAATTGAGTAGCTGTCTGGCAGTGAGACAGTGCCCCGGTCACGAAAACCAAGATTAACGGCCGAAGGGACTCGACGCGCTGACCACGCGTCACCCCAAAATCTGCAGGCCAATTGGCTGGGCAGCGGTCGCTTGGTAGGCCTAGGCCCTTCAAGGGCTGTAGTGCCATGGGGTTAGGTTAGGTTAGGTTAGGTTATTGAAAGTCCTATAGGTGAACTTATGTTCTTAGCCCCTATGAACATAAAAATTATCAGCTTGATTGCTATAATAGATTCGTAGATATTCAGAGCCGAATAAATATTTCGGATGGTCGCCATGTTCGATTGTTAAATGTATAGGCGATAGAGTCATGTACCATTAAAGGAAAATTATTGCGTAGGTTCATTATTCAAACTTTCACTTCGCTCGCATGATTACGACACAAAAATAAAAACTTAATTTTAAAATTTCGCACAGCCGCCATCTTCAGTTTATGTAAACAATTGAACTAAATTAGATGCCAGTGAATGACAATATGTATAATCATTTACTGTACCACATTTCAATGCGCTCATATGATTAAATCACGAGAAAAATGTATTAGAATGTTTCAACTTCGCTTGGCCGCCATGTTCGTTTCGTAGTTTACAGGTTCTTGAAATTTACATAGATAAACTTGAAGCAGTGCTCTTTATCACCGTAAAAAATGTCAGGTTGATATCATGAATAGTTTCGGAGATATTGAATGACTGTGGAATATTTCGCACAGCCGCCATTTTGAGGTTATGTAAACAATTGAACGAAGTTAGCTATCGGTGTATTACAATGTATACAAACATATACTGTGCCATGTTTCATAGGGTTTGGTTGGTTAAATCGCGAGAAACGTCCATTTAAATGTCGCAACTTCGCTTGGCCACCATGTTGGTTTTGTAGTTATCATGTTTTCAAAGGTCACATAAGTGAATTTCTAGTAGTTCCCTTTATCATCATACAAAATTCCAGGGTGATATCTGTAATAGTTTCGGAGATATTGAATGCTGGTGAAATATTTCGCACAGCCGCATTTAGGATTGTTATATATGTATAGGCCATTGAGTTATGTACCATTCAAGGACAATTATTGCCTAGGTTCAGTATTCAAACTTTCACTTCGATCGCATGATTACAGCACAAGAAATAAAAACTTAATTTTAAAATTTCGCACAGCCGCCATCTTGAGGTTATGTAAACAATTGAATTAAATTAGATGGCAGTGCATTACAATCTGCAAAATCATTTATTGTACCACATTTCACTGCGCTCAGAGAGTCAAATCACGAGAAAAGTATATTAAAATATTTCAAATTCGCTTGGTCGCCATGTTAGTTTTGTACTTTTGAGGTTTATGAAATATACATAGGTAAACTTGTATCAGTACCCTTTATCACCGTACTAAATTGCAGGGTATTATCTGTAATTGTTTCGGAGATACAGAATGTCAGTGAAATATTTCGCACAGCCGCTATTTTGAGGTTATGTAAACAATTGAACTAAATTAGACTCCAGTGCATTAAAATGTGTATAAACATTTGCTGAACCAAGTTTCATTACGTTTGGATAGTTAAATCGCGAGAAATGTCTATTTAAAAGTCTCAATTTCGTTTGACCGCCATGTGATTCTGTATTTCTCAGGTATTTGAAAGTCTCATAGGTGAACTTCTAGTAGTGCCCTTTATCACCGTACACAATTTCAGGGCGATATCGGTAATAGTTTCGGAGATATTGAATTCTAGTGAAATATTTCGCACAGCCGCCATGCTGGATTGGTGAGACGTAACGAAATTTGAAGGGCACGGTCGACGTCGCCGGGAATAGTGCTATGAACTTACCGAGTTTCATTGAAATCGCTTCAGCCGTTTAGATTTTATTAGGGGGACAAACACACACACCTCACACACAATACACACACACACACGCGCGCACACACACACACGGACAAAAGGTGATCTCATAAGCCTATTTTTTCAAAATTGAAAATCGGCTAAAAATGAGGAAAAGTAGACTTATGAGATCGATCCGGGAAAATGTGTCTGTCTTTCTGTCTGTCTGTCTGGCTGTGTGTGTGTGTGTGTGTGTGTGTGTGTGTCCCTATCAACTCCTAAACGGCTGCAGCAATCGAAACCAAATTTAGTATGAGTAAAGATGTATACCGGAATATCTCAGTCCCATATTTAAAAAAGATGTCAGTGCTACCAACTTCTAAAAAAGCGGACTAGAAATTTGAGCTCCATTTTGGATATCTTTGAAGGTATACATGGGAGCTATTCCAAAATTGGCACACATGTAGATAATACTATTTCAGTTTAATTTCCAAGAGGCTATACATGACAGTTTTGCCAAAATAATTTTAAGCCTTCTGATAGGTCCAATTTTTAAATGCATATAACTTCTACACTATCAATTGGATTTCAGCCAAATTTTGTATGTAATATGTGTACATAAACAGATATGACTGAATGTATTCTTAAGAGCCACCAGGGCTGCCAACTGTTAATAATTGCTCTCTCTTTTTTATCCAAATACCAATATATCAGAAAGTATGCAAGCCGACAGCTTTAAACTATGCTCACGTATATTACCTGACATTTTACATTAATTTGGAGTAACTTATATTCGTCAGTTCTGCCAACATGATTCTAAGCCTGCTGATAGGTCCAATTTTTAATTACATGTAACTTCTATTCTATCAGTTAGATTTCAACAAAATTTCGTATGTGCTATGTGTAACATAACTGATATGACTATAAGTATTCTTAAGAGCAATCAGGGCTGCCGACTGTTAATAAATGGTGTCTATATTTTTACCCTAATATCAATATATCAGAAAGTATGCAAGCCAACAGCTCTATACTTTGCACACGTATAGCACCTGAAATTCTAGATTAATTTCGAGAAATTAATATAAGTCAGTGCTGCCAGCATGATTCTATGCCTGATGATAGCTCCAATTTTAAAATACCTGTAACTTCTATACCAACAAATAGATTTCATCCAAAATTGGCACAAAAAGATATCATAATATTTCAGATTATTTCTGACCAGCACATGCATGGTATTGATGCCAACATGCTTTTACGTGTACTAATAGATCCAATGTCTAACTCCATGTAACGTCCTTCGGACTTCAACCACAATTTTTATTCTGTACCTTAAGAGATGGAATTAAGAATATATTCAGTCACCAGGGCTGCCTACTGTATTGTTATATTGGGCTACATTATGCCTAGTATAGAGTATTTCGAACTAATTGAGACATTTCGATATTACCAACTTAATTTCGTCATTATTCTAGATAGGTTCATATACTGTAGATTAATCATTGGCATGAATCTTAATTTTAAGAAAAGTAGGCCCTTTAGTTCGTCACGGAACTTCTTGTTTGATCTGACTATGAGGGAAGCGGCTAACGGGTAGCATGCTGAACTTCTATGCCCAAGGTCGCTGGTTCAAAGCCGACCAAAACGCTGGATTTTCTAAGAGCGCTAAAAATCCATCTGCATGCTTTCCTTCGGAGGGGAAGTTACAACGTTCGTTGCAGGTCGCTGTTCGCGGTGGTATCTAGCAGCCAAGTTCACAGCTAGGTGTCGTTGAGGGCAGTATTTGGTAAAAAATTAGGTATTACTACTTAAAATTGAACGTCTGCAGACCTTACCTGAATTACAGACTAATACAGTCATCACAATTAACACCGTTTATCAGACAGATTCTACACATATCCAATGTACACGGGGTTACATGACCACGGTGTCGCAGGCCCTAAACTGAACAACCAACCAACATCTCTGCTGGAGATAAAATTTTGCGTGAAGAAGTAACAGACTGTTAGGTAGTTACACATCAGTTCCAAAACTTGCATAAGGACAGTGTGATCACAAATATAACAAGATGTTCAGTAAAGAACATATAGCCTACTTTCTCCTAAATGCATGGGTATTGTTATAACTCTTTGTCCTTTTCAAGGAGTATAATTGAATGTTGGTTGTAGTAGCTTGTTGAAATACAACTTGCTATAGGGATATTAAACATGAATATGAGGTGCCCTTTGCTAGTGCTACCTCTGTAAAAAAATTCATTCAATTCGGTTTCACCGTGTTTGAATTGATCTGGGGATTGGATTTGCACACATAAATGGCCGCTATTTGCAAACTATTGGGCTGATGACCTTGTAGTCAGTCATAAGATGCCTTCCACAAAAAGGCATGTTGTTGCAAAATCCGGTAGAGATCAAATTATTAGGATGGTCGAAATTTGATTTAAGCTTTTAACATTTGGGTGGCCGTCATTCCGTCCCCGTCAAGATGGCGGCGATATAAAACATGACACTGAGGTGCCTTTTGCTAGTGTTACCTCTGTACCAAATTTCGTTCAATTCGGTTTCACCGTGTTTGAATTGATAGGGGGAATCGATTTGCACACATACTTGGCCACCATCTGCAAACTATTGGGCTGATGATCTAGCAGTTTGGTTAGAATATGCTTCCCACACAAAGATTTGTTGTTGCAAAATTTGGTAGAGATTAGATTATTAGGTTGGTCGTAATTACATTTTAGCCTTTAACTTTTGGGTGGCCGCGATTACGTTTCCGTCAAGATGGCGGTGATATAAAACATGACACAGAGGTGGCCTTTTCTAGTGCTACCTCTGTACGAAATTTCGTTCCATTCGGTTTCACCGTGTTCGAATTAATAGGGGGAATCGATTTTCACACAAAGATGGCCGCCATCCGCAAAATATTAGGCTAATGACCTATTAGTTTGGTCAAAGGATGCTCCCTCCATAATGGTATGTTGATGCAAAATTAGGTAGAGATCGGATGATTAGGTTAATCGTAATTTGATTTAAGCTTTGAATATTTGTGTGGCCGCCATTACGTTTCCGTCAAGATGGCGGCGATATAAAACATGACACTAAGGTGCCCTTTGCTAGTGATACCTCTGTACCAAATTTCATTCCATTCGGTTTCACCGTGTTCGAATTAATAGGGGTAATCGATTTTGACACAAAGATGGCCGCCATCCGCAAACTATTAGGCTAATGACCTATTAGATTTGTCAAAGGATGCTTCCTCCATAAAGGTATGTTGTTGCAAAATTTGGTAGAGATCGGATGATTAGGTTAGTCGTAATTTGATTTAAGCTTTGAACATTTGTGTGGCCGCCATTACGTTTCCGTCAATATGGCGGTGATATAAAACATGACACTGAGGTGCCCTTTGCTAGTGCTACCTCTGTACCAAACTTCATTCCATTCGGTTTCACCGTGTTCGAATTAATAGGGGTAATCGATTTTGACACAAAGATGGCCGCCATCCGCAAAATATTAGGCTAATGACCTACTAGATTTGTCAAAGGATGCCCCCTTTATAAAGGTATGTTGTTGCAAAATTTGGTAGAGATCGGATGATTAGGTTAGTCGTAATTTGATTTAAGCTTTGAACATATGGGTGGCCGCCATTACGTTTCCGTCAAGATGGCGGCAATATAAAACATGACACTGGGGTGCCCTTTGCTAGTGCTACCTCTGCACCAAATTTCATTCCATTCGGTTTCACCGTGTTTGAATTAATAGGGATAATCGATTTTGACACAAAGATGGCTGCCATCCGCAAACTATTAGGCTAATGACCTATTAGATTTGTCAAAGGATGCTCCCTCCATAAAGGTATGTTGTTGCAAAATTTGGTAGAGATCGGATGATTAGGTTAGTCGTAATTTGATTTAAGCTTTGAACATTTGTGTGGCCGCCATTACGTTTCCGTCAAGATGGCGGCGATATAAAACATGACACTGAGGTGTCCTTTGCTAGTGCTACCTTTGTACCAAATTTCGTTCAATTTGCGCTCACCGCGTTCGAATTGATAGGGGGGGGGGCAGACATTCAGAGTCCACACACTCACACACACACACACACACACACACAGAGACTCACACACACACACACACACACACATACACACACACAGACAGACACACTTTTTTTTCGCCCTGTAGTTATCTCATAAGTCTACTTTCATTTTTTGCAAAAATCGAAAGTAGGCTAAAAATGGACCCCAAATGACAAGAAGGTTACCATCCCCATAAGACAATAAAATGTTAAAAATATGCATAGAAAGACGAACAAAAAGTTAATTAACCTCCAATTGTAAAATAGCAAAGATACTTTCTGGCAATAATTGAGGTCTGATCCTTCTACGAAAACCTGCATATTTTGCCTATTATAGCCTATCCCCTAGTTTGCCCGGTGAAATCTACCACCGCCTTCCGGCGTGCCGAGAGGATGTTTTTTAATTGAGGTAGGATATGGATAGGAAGTGGCCGTGGCCTTAAATTAGGTACCATTTCAGCATTGGCTGGAGTAGGTTTGGGAAACCACGTAAAACCACTTCAAAAATGCCTGAGGTGGGAATCGTACCCTCCTCTTGTAAGTTTTGCCTCATGAGGGTAAGTGTACCCCACTTCAAGCCTCACACCAGAGCCCGGAATCGAACCTGAACCTCCATGACAACAGCCAAGAATCGAGGCCAGAGCTGGATTTCCCAAAATCCCATTTTACAGCAATTATTTTGTGGGAGACATCTTCACCTTAGCGGTCCGACAACAGTGTCGCGTGTGCATGAGGGGAAGAGACGGGAATGTAGTTGGATGATTTCCTTACCAATTTGCGAAACCGATTCAGTTATGAGCTCTCTCTACGACCTTCAGTTGATGTCTATGTTCAAACACTCTTCTGTTTGCCACATTTCGTCCTCGCATATGAACCAAACAATGAGGTAACTGCTGACTTTACCCCAAGCGACTTTTCCCTCTCCTTGTGGATCGGAGGTGCTTCCACTTGATAGTGGACAAGCAGTGTTGCCTGTTTTCTCCTAAACCACGTAGCATACACTTTTCACGTTTTAAGGCGCTTCCTGACCTCGTTAAGCAAATGTCCGTGGCTGCCTTGTATATCATTTTAATATTTCAACTCGAAAGAAATACAATATAATATAATGCATCGTATTAAGGGACGTGAGACCCCTCGTGTATATTTGTATTTTTGTATGTCAATAATGTTTTTTCTTAATACTCTTAATAATTAGCTTTTTCCAAGGGTTAAACAAATCAGGTATCGTATAATGACTAACGTCCATTATGAACTTGTTTTATTGAAAAAGAGTTGAGTGAAAATATCGTCTTTAAATAGAATAAAACTAATGGCAAAACACAACTAACAGAAATTTCAAGGAATTCCTAATGACGAAATTAATTACCAGACTAGCCAGCCCTATTCGTAATGAACCATTGAAAGAGGACAAATCGGATTCTCCCATACAATTAATCTAGAGCAACATACATATCGTAATAATTAATTCCATGAGCACAATTATTAAATAGCCCACTGAACAAGGGCATTCCACGTGCATTAGCCATGGGACCATCTTTTTACGTGGAATCCGAACAACGGGACATGGCATATCACTTCGAAAATCTCACATGCATTGACCGGTAATCGAAACTGGTTCGACTTAGTGAAAGACAATCTGCTCGACCGATATGCCTCCACACTCAAAAATATACACGGTGTATCAAAATGAATATCTGGGTTTCAAGGCTTTGTAGTACAGTATTCATTACAGTTAACTTACAATTATAAATAATACAGTGAGTCTCTCTCACGACTCGGCCGGCCGGCGCGCCCAGCTTATCTGTCTCCCGTTGACTCATCACTCCCCGCTCGGCATTGCATAGCAATAAGTATAGAACAGCACATGGCTCACTTTATCCGTGCATGACATGAGATACCAATTAAAATTTTGAAAGTAGGAATTAATAAACTAAGGCCGTACCTTATGACAGGAGATGTTGGAAATGTTCTCCTCCTACATCCACACATTTCTGGCATCGTCTTAGGAAACACCGATTCACACGCATAAGTTCGTCTTCCGTAATTGAGGCTATTTCTCTCCGGATTTGTTCTGCGATTTTATTTACTTTTTCCTCGTTAAGTACACGGTTTTTTAACACTTCTTTTCTTATCGAGTAGAGAACCAGTTCCCCTCAATTTGTTTACGAGCTTCCGCACGGTCTCTCTATGTGGAGGGCGCACACCTGGAAAATGTGTTATGAAACGTTTAACGACTTCCCTGCAAGACTCTGTTTTCACATAATTATCGTACATAAATATTCTTTCCTCTACCGTGTACACACGTGAATGCATTATGAGAATTATACCCAAAAGTAACACTTCACAACTTGAGAATAGTTGGAGCGACAGTTGAACAATAAATATACGTTATAAGCATGGACCAGAACTGCGAAGTGCGCGCTGTGTAACAGAAAGTTATCAGTCAACGGGAGCAGATAAACTTGGTGCGCTGGCCGGCCGAGTCGCGAGAGAGACTCACTGTACATCAAATGAAAAAGCAACTCAAACAGTTTGTCCTACAAGTGTTCAATGTGAGCACCATTCGTCACACGGCACACATCGAGTCGATAGCCGAGTTCGTCCCAAACCTTGCTCAGCATCTCTGGAGTAATTGTAGCAACAACTGCTTGAATCCTGTTTCTTAAGTCGGTTAGGTCAGCTGGTAGTGGAGGCGCATACACATGATCCTTTAAGAACCCCCAAGGTAAAAAATCGCATGGCGTCAGATCGGGTGAACGTGGAGGTCATGCAAACCAAGGACTGTCATCCGGAACGTAATACGGAACGCATGCTGCACTGTAACTGCAGATTCAGTCCTTACAAACTGTAAAACACAAAGAAATTTCTTCTCACTAGTCACCATCTTGGCTACTAGCGCTTCTAACGGAAGACGGAGGAACCAGTGCATGCGCATGCCCACAGGTACGAACACTTGTAGGACAAACTGTTTGAGTTGCTCTTACATTTGATGTATTATTTGTAATCGTACGTTAACTGTAATAAATGCTACAAAGCCTTAAATCCCCGATATTCATTTTGATACACCCATCTCTCACAAGGAAGGTTACAATAATAGTATTACTTGGCTTAAGTACCGTAATGTAGCCTCTTCGTTGAAGGGTTCGGGCATCGTGTTCATTTGATCAGTGTGCTTGTGTGTGTGTGTGTTGGGATTATTTTTCTGGCACCCTTTGTCACTTCGATGGCTGTATCAGTGTGTGTATTTGTAATTCATACCCCCAGGGGCTCACATCTAGTGGGTTGTGGGTTGGCGACCACGGGGCCCCAGCTGAGTCTGGCATTGCTTCCACTTACTTGTGCCGGGCTCCTCTCTTTCTTCTTTCCTGTCGACCTGCCTTGGTCAACTCTTGTTCTCTTCCGACCCCGACGGTATTAGGGTATCCGAGGCCTAGGGAGTCTCTTCCTTTCCCGCCTTAATTGGCTCTTGTCTCATCTTTCCTGACACCCTCCTTCTGTGAGGGGTCAGCCTTCTTTTTCTTCTCCTTTTACCTCCTGCCTTGGCTCAAGGCCCTTAAGGAGGCAGGGTGTATGTAGCCCCACCACTTCTGGTGCACCCTAGATAATGCTACACCCTCAGGGGTTCACATCTGGTGAGTTCGGGAGTTGGCGACCACGAGGGATTCCTGAGCTAGGTCCGTTTTCCCCTTTTGTCCCTTACCTTCGGGGCGGACCCTCTCCTCTTTCACTTTCCTATCTGCCTTTCATGGCTCTCCTTCCTTCCAAGTCCCTCAATCCGCATTCTTCGAGGGTTGAGGGCACTTCTTTTCCTTCTGTCCTTTATTTGCCTTATTCTCCTTTAGTTTTCCATTTCTTCTTCTAGTATGTAGGTTGGAAGTTTTAGTTTTAAGTTTACATTTCATTTTCATCTTCACGATCACCCAAATCATCAGGGGCCGATAGCCTAGATGTTAGTCCCCTTAAAACAACAATTATCATCATCATCATCATCATGTAATTCATGTGAGTATTGGGCACGATGCGGTCGTTGCCCCAAGTTAGGAACTGTGCCGGTATTTACCTGGAGTAAAAAGGGGAAACCACGGACAACCACTTCCAGGAAGGCTGAGATGGGAATCGAACCCACTTCTTCTCAATTTTACCTCACAAGGCATGAGGGCCTCACAAATGAATTAGCATTCTTTCTTAACCTTTTAGGGCATTTGCGACATCGTGGTCATGTAGCCTCATGTATCTGGGTGTGTGTTTATAAAATTTGTCTGATAACCTGTATCATTGTGATGGCTGTACTAGTATATTTTTAAGCCTTGGAGTAAGGTTGGGCAGAAGGCGGCCGTGGCCTTAAGTTAGGTACTACCTCGGTATTCGCCTGGAGTAGAAGTTGAGAAACCACAGAAAACCACTTCCGGGATGGCTGAGGGGGGATTTGAACCCTCCTCTTCTCAGTTTTGCCACACGAGGCTGAGTGTACCCCGTTCCTGACCCCAGACCAGAATTTAGTTTCTTAGCAGAGCTGGGAATTGAACCCGGGCCCCCATGGCGACAGTCAAGAGTGCTAGTGACCGTGTTGGTCAAACTCCGCTAATTAGGTTAAACCCAAACAGTCCTGTCAGCTCACGCTAATGGGTTTGGGAAGAGAGTGGGGGTAGGCAACACTCTCCTGAAACGTTGGTTAAGCTATGAGTTAACTGACAGCTATAAACCTGGACACCCTGGAGTTTCCGTAGATATAATCAGTGCAGCTAACATGTTATCCATGTACTGTCATAGAAGTGCAGGATTGTGAGTTATAAGAAACTATAAATGTTGTCACAACGAGGCCAAAAATGGAGGTGTTCCAACAAGGAATTCATTTACGAATGTACCTTATTTTGTAGTAGAATACATAATTATAAGCATTTTGGTTCCCAATATATCGTTTTAAAGCTCATAATGCAGGCTATAACTTGTATGTTGACGAAGCCACAACATAAAAATTAAAATGTGCAGATCTGAAAAGTAACTGTGAAACACAAAGAAAATAACCGGAACTTATCTTTATCAAGTGCAAGGCTAAAGAAAACCAGCAATCTGGAATAATACCAAATGTTGCTAATGAGTAGTATCGAATACGTCTTTGAGATAACACGAGTAGATAGTGGCGAACGCCTTAAAGATCAGGGCAGGTTGACACATTCCAAAATATATTTAACTTGGCGAGAAGTTTGGAGTTGGGGGCAGTGAAACACGCCTCAGGCAACTTCCCCTGATAGGATTTTCCTAATTGACTCCCTTGGAGAGAACTCATTAGCGGAGCTCGGTATCACCCCTAGTGACTACGTGATGAGGCGAACACAGATAAAATGATTAGAATTTTAAACTATTATGCGTGTGAGCTTGGAGAGGGAAATATTTATGAGTCATCTTTTTTATTTTAATCTAGGATTGGAATACAGTAGGTGCTTTAAAATAATCAAACTGGTTTCTAGTTTTGCATTTCCATGTAAAACACCGCTCAGCGTAGACGCAAGTGTAACTAAAACTAGGGGCTGAGCCATTCAACTTAAAATTCCTAATCCTTTCATCCATTGACTCTCAACAGCTAAGGAAGTTGGGTGTAAAGGGACGAAGGTGGAGGGCTCCTAATATGATACGGTGACCTCTGATAAATAAGTTATTGAATAACAAACGGACAAGGTTTTGATATGGCCATTCAAGTACATAATACATGAACCACATTATAAGAAGGTCATTCTGAGAAATACGTGCTCAAGAGAAGAAAGAAAATAATCCTGTGAAAACCAACTGGTGGGAGCTAGCCTTCAGATTGATTGATTTCTCGTGAACAGGAGAAAGAGCCGCTCCTATCAGAAAGGAGAAATGAGAACCCATATTTGTGTGGAACGCACTACGATCGAATCGACACTTGGTGTTGACTCCAAGTAGGCTCGGTAGTGTATAATCACTTATGGGAAAAAGCATCCCTCCCGTAGCACCGCAGTCCAAGAGGTGAAATGACATGTCCTGTGGTTCGGATTGCACGTAAAAAGGAGGTACCGTGGCCCATAATCGCGTGATTTACGGTCACATTAAACTAGAAGATTTTATCATTTCAAATGATCTTGTCGACTTCGTCGTTATGCTTGGGTCAAACGTTATGCGTTACGGAGACGGAAACGGAAGTGACGTCATGCAGCCACGCGGGAAGCAGAGTCCTGGGGCGTCGAGGGACCTGGGGCTTTGAGCGAAGCGAACACAAGAATACAGGGTGACTTCTAAGGAGATATACAAGATGCCATATAAGAATACAAGGTGCCTCGTAAAGAGGTGTTCAGGATGTCAGAGCAAAATACAGTACAAGATGCCAGATAAGAATACAGGGTGACTCATAAAGAGATATACAAGATGCCAGATAAGAATACAAGGTGACTCTTAAAGAGGTGTACAAGATGGCAGAGAAGAATACAGGGTGACCCCTAAAGAGGTGCACAAGATGTCAGACAAGATTACAGGGTGACTCCTAAAGAGGTGTATAAGATGTCACACAAGAATACAGGGTGACTCCTAAAGAGATATACAAGATGCCAGATAAGAATACAAGGTGACTCTTAAAGAGGTATACAAAATGGCAGAGAAGAATACAGGGTGGCTCCTAAAGAGGTGCACAAGATGTCAGACAAGAATACAGGGTGACTCATAAAGAGATATACAAGATGCCAGATAAGAATACAAGGTGACTCTTAAAGAGGTGTACAAGATGGCAGAGAAGAATACAGGGTGACCCCTAAAGAGGTGCACAAGATGTCAGACAAGATTACAGGGTGACTCCTAAAGAGGTGTACAAGATGTCACACAAGAATACAGGGTGACTCCTAAAGAGATATACAAGATGCCAGATAAGAATACAAGGTGACTCTTAAAGAGGTATACAAAATGGCAGAGAAGAATACAGGGTGGCTCCTAAAGAGGTGCACAAGATGTCAGACAAGAATACAGGGTGCCTCCTAAAGAGGTGTGCAGGATGTCAGAGCAAAATACAGTACAAGTTGCCAGATAAGAATACAGGGTGACTCATAAAGAGATATACAAGATGCCAGATAAGAATACAAGGTGACTCTTAAAGAGGTGTACAAGATGGCAGAGAAGAATACAGGGTGACCCCTAAAGAGGTGCACAAGATGTCAGACAAGATTACAGGGTGACTCCTAAAGAGGTGTACAAGATGTCACACAAGAATACAGGGTGACTCCTAAAGAGATATACAAGATGCCAGATAAGAATACAAGGTGACTCTTAAAGAGGTATACAAGATGGCAGAGAAGAATACAGGGTGACTCCTAAAGAGGTGCAAAAGATGTCTGACAAGAATACAGGATGACTCCTAAAGAGGTGTACAAGATATCACACACGAATACAGGGTGACTTCTAAAGAGATATACAAGATGCCAGATAAGAATACAGGGTGCCTCCTAAAGAGGCGTGCAGGATGTCAGAGCAAATTACAGGGTGACACTTAACGAGGTGTACAGTATGTTAGATTCAATTCAACTACAGGGTGACCCTTAAAGAGGTACACGAGATATCAGATTCAAATAATGGGTGACTCTTAAAGAGTTGTAAAAGATGTCAGACTCAAATACAGGGTGACCCTTAAAGAGGTGCCCGAGCGGGAAGCCTAAGTTAATGGGTAGTGGAGTCTGTTGAAAGAATCCTGGGGCTTCGAGCGAAGCGAGAAGCCCTCCTGAGCCTTTCTAACATGTGTAGCATTTGTAGCATTTGTAGCATTTGTAGCATGCGTCATTTGAAATGATATAACGTCTAGTCTTTCAGACTGACTGTATATTTTTTTCATGAAGCGCCTTGGGCCTACCAAACGACCGCTGCCCTGTCATTTCACCTTTAGTTTCTAGGGTGACACGAGGTCAGCGTGCCAGGTCCCCTCGGCCGTTAATCTTGGGTTTCTTTGCCAGGGTGCTGCCTCACTGTCGGAACCGGAAATCCAACCCGGGGCCTCCAGGTGAGAGGCAGGCACACTACCCGAACACGACGGGGCCGGCTTAGAGGAAGATATACAGTACATTAATCTTCAATTTCAACTATAACTTTATCGCAAATAAATTTCGATAACTCCATCTCTCCGATTTCGTCAAAATGTGGTGAGTGACATTGATTCAGGTACAGTAGATGAACTTGATGCTCTTACTCAATTTTAACGCATAAATGCTGTCTTAAATAAATTGAAGCATTTGAATGTTTGTGGGTGTCAGCTGAATCTCCACTCCTACCAACTGTACCATATCTAACAACATTTATAGCTCCCCATCTGCAGTCAAGGCCGTTTGATACGGTGGTTATTTAGCCCCATGTACTAGGGTGTGTGTGTGTGCGATACATGTGTTGTCTGTACTAATGTATGCATTTGTAATTGAGGCGCAGATTGGATGGAGGCGCTCGTGGTCCTAAGTTAGGGACCATCCCAGCATTTGCTTGGAGTAGAAATGGTAAGTGAATTCTAGGATGGCCGAGGTGGGAACCAAAGGGCACCTATTGTCAGATTTACCTCAGGAGGCTGACAGTACGCCGAAGAAAACATTTCTTATGGTAGTATATTTGCTTTCATGGCCAGTGAATTAAAACTCAGCAATTTTTGTAGGTTTGTGCCGTCTCTTGTGTGGGGTTTCACCTAGGACACCAAGCTGGCTCATCAACGGGGACATCAAGAGCCCTCTGATGAGCCAGCTTGGTGTCCTAGGTGAAACTCCACATAAGACACGGCACAAAACTAGAAAAATTGCTAAGTTTTATTTCTTATGGTACTTCATCCCCACATTTATTTAGGTCACCCCTGGACAGGGAAAAATATTGGGAGTGGTTACATACAGTACACTTTGCAAAAGCAGGTCCAACAACTTATGTGACCAATAGCACTGCTACCTGCGCTTCTCCCCAGATTGTACCGTGTCCTATCATCGTAGAAATTATCTTGTCTACACGCTGGGCGATATGGTTGTGGTAGCACGATGGCTCGGAGAGGATGTGGAAACAACTCACAAAAAATTTCGCTCTCCCTACTGACGGAAAAAGTGGATATAGGGATGAAATATAATTGAACTTGGATCGGTATGGACATAAAGGTTCAAGGAAACCAGGATATCAACATCGTCGATGTTAGACGTACAGAGTTCCCTTTAATATAGTCAATAGACTATTCAAACGTTTTAAAATACCTTCCTATACCGACGTTTTTCAAAAGAGTTGCACTAACCGTGCCCATTACCCCATGTTCGTTTTGAAGTTATCAGGTTTTTGCAAGTCACATAGGTGATCTCTAGTAGTGCCCTTTATCACCGTACAAAATTTCAAGGTGATATCTGTATAGTTCCGGATATATAGAATGTCGGTGAAATATTTCTCACAGCCGCCATGTTGGATTAGTGAGCAGTAATAAAATTTGAAAGGCACGGTCGGGGTTAGAAAACATAGTACTACAGTATAACCTTACCGAGTTTCATTAAAACCGCTCCAACCGTTTAGATTTTATTAGGGACACATGGAAAAAAAGTGATTTCATAAGCCTATTTTCTCATAAATGAAAATATGCTATTAAAAAAAATAGAACAAGATATTGTGTTACTGAGATATTGCATCAACAAACTAGACTAATTGATGAGGGTAAGTAATTTGTATATCGTTTTGCATCATTTTGTTCAATCCATAATTTTGTCTAATTTGGAAAGAAAATCGGACACTTGCGATTCCATTTTGAGCAAGTTTTACTTTATATGATAAAATACTGTACGCATAATATTACCGCTCTGGGACAATATATTAAGTATATGAAGGTCATCCATATATATATAAAACTCAATGTTGGTTTGTTTGTTTGGCTGTTATTTATACAAATCTACACCGTTTCACCGATCTGCACCAAATTTTGTATACTTAACCATTGGAACCCAGCGGGTAGCAATGTCCACTTTAAATTTCGGACAGACCACTCCATTCCCTGCATATACACGGGGCTATATGACCGCGTTGTCGCAGCCCCTAAACTTAAGAACCAACCAACCAAAACTGCCTACTTTAAATTTCGGACAGACCACTCCATTCCTTGCATTTAGGCCCTTTGGCACAAATCTACACCGTTTCACCGATATCAAGCAACATTTGTATATCTACCCTTTTGGGACCCTGAGAGTAGACTAACACTGTCCACATGAAATTTCGGACAGACTACTCCATTCTCTGCATTTAGGCCCTTGGGCACAAATCTACACCGTTTCACCGATCTGAACCAAAATTTGTATAATTACCCTTTGGAACCCACGAGTAACACAATCTACATGAAATTTTCGACACACCACTCCATTCCCTGCATTTAGGCCCTTTGGTGCAAATCTACACCGTTTCACCGATCTGGACCAAAATTTGTATACTTACCATTTGGAACCCTGCGGGTAACACTATTTACATGAAATTTCGGACCTACCACTCCATTCCCTGCATTTAGGCCCTTTGGCACAAATCTACACCGTTTCACCGATCTGAACTTAAAATTAAATACTTCCCCCATTGGACACCGACGAGTAACACTGTCTGCATGAAATTTCGGAAAGACCACTCCATTCCCTGTGTTTAGGCCCTTTGGCACAAATCTACAATGTTTCACCGATTTGAATGAAATTTTGTATACTTACCCATTGGAACCCTGTGGGTAACAATGTCCACTTGAATTTTTGTACAGACCACTCCATTCCCTGCACAAATCTACACCGTTTCACTTAATTGCACCAAATTTAACATACTTACCCTTTGAAATCCTGCTGGTACCACTGTCCACTTGATAGTTTGGAAAACCCTCTCCATTCCCTACATTTAGAAAACAGACAAAATGAACTTGAAAACCACGTCTTTAGGCCCTAGAACATGTTCGTAGTAGTGTACCTCTAAGAATATTTTGATAAGTCTATTGTTGGCTGGTAATTCGGGCTGCATCACGTCACCCCTACCAGTGTTCCGGTGCAGAATTGCGAAAATATGACCTCGTAGATCCGCCCCTTAAAACAACAATAACTAACTAACATTCATCTTGCGCTGCTTATAAATTGCAGTCACAAGGAATAATTAGTGGAAAAAGATTTCTTAGAACCCTTAAAACAGTTGTCAGTATGGATATTATGCCTCGGTATTAGTGCGATGGTGTTGGTGCAGTACATTGAGGTTATCACCTGCAATAAGCGATGGTGCTTTCAAATTTACTTTCGTTTATTCCGATCCTGATCCTTGAGCGCTATGTGCCGATAAATGACACTATTGCTGCCTCAGGAGCTTGGGACAGCCGAGTGTTCTGATTACTTTCCCACGGCACTATGCGACAAAGGACGACACTATTGGTCTCTATTTTCCTAACAGCCAATGAGATATAGGCCCTAGACCGTGTCTCTTACTTCACTTACTCCTCTTTCTAATCATATTTTTCAATTCGTTTGTAAATTGCATGTGTCAGTACTGTAGTTAGTTAATAGCAGTTTCCCTATTCATTATTATCTTTATCATTATGGAAAAATGTCCTGAATGTTACGTCCATTATACTGTACTACTTATCACCCCCACAACCACGACCACCACAAAAAGATATATTTTTTCTTTCTGTTGTTTTAAATATAATTTGCCAGTTCTGTAGTAGTATTCATTTTCATCGATAAAACAAATGAATCCACCGGGCGAAGCCGGGCACTACTGCTAGTATAACATAACATTGAAATTCCCAACTGGCCAAACGTGAAGTTCATGCCACAATGGTTCATAGACATACAGTGCAGAATGCATCGATATCTCCACGAGAACAGGTTACGTCAGACCTTTGACAACTTGCAGTTCTACCGCCGGCAAGAATTCATCAGACAAGTAATACAAAGCTTTGATAGTTCATGTACTGCAACCAAGTAACTGATCAAGTCTACAGGAGGTGGGACTCTTGACTTGTGATTAACATAGTAGACTAAGTGTGTATTACTTAGTCGTATTCAAAGAGAGGCCTATAGGATTCTTAATTCTCCCCGCGCGATCTGTTGCGTTTGTTATAAAATTATGTAAAGGTACTGTTTTTACGACTGCAGGGATAAGATGCGTGTTGAATAAAGAGTACAAGCCGGGTAGATATATTGTAAAAGAATTAATACGTTTGACACTTTTGGGAGTCTCCGTGACCTTACTTGATCGTCGTTTCTCCACCCATTGAACTGATGAGGGAGATACATTTAAATTGAATTCTCATGGTTGTTGGGGGTGCTAAAATGAACACACTGTTATTGTTATCCTTCGTGAGCTTACTATTGTAATTATTAGAGCAACGATGGAGGCCCCATATTTGGTTACTTTATGTGACAGACATCTTAAATCGCGGTCTCATCATGGCTTCTACTATTGTACAATTCACGACCTAACAGCTGAAATCCTCTCTGGTTGACGATGCCGTTGTTTAATTACAATAGTACATTATGCAACGAGCCTATAATGGCAATAATTAAGACACGAGTATGTTCATAAAACGAGCGTATGAGAGTTTTATAATTTCCATACGAGTGTCTTAATTACCATTATAGGCGAGTTGCATACGACTGTTTATGTTCGACAATAATTATAATAACTATTTTATGTTCGAACATAAATATTCATAAATATCTGTCGAAATTTCGCCAGTTTTATGTACTGAACAGAGCTCATGAGACGCAGAATGCCTTGTATTTGACCATAGCCTCCTCGATTACCCTACTATTACACTAGGCCACGCAGTGAAATTTAAATTAGAAGGCCGTGAAACTCAGCACAGGAGCGATGCTATCGTTATCTAATTGGTCAAACAACTGGTTCTTGAGCTCTGATTGGTGGGAGAAACTGTTTCATAATGAAAAAAGTCCTCTCGGCATGCCGGAAGGCGGAGGTAGATTTCACCGGACAAACTTGGGGATAGGCGAAAATAGGCAGAAGATGCAGGTTTTCGTAGAAGGATCATACCTCATTCATTGCGAGAAGGTATTTTATAATTGGAGCTTAATTAACTTTGTTTTTCGTCATTTTATGCTTATTTTAAAAATTGTATTGTCTTATGGGAACGGTAACCTTCTTGTCATTTGGGGTCCATTTTTAGCCTACTTTCGATTTTTGCAAAAAATGAAAGTAGACTTATGAGATCAACACAGGGCGAAAAAAGTGTGTCTGTCTGTGTGTGTGTATGTGTGTGTGTGAGTCTATGTGTGTGTGTATGTGTGTGTGTGAGTCTGTGTGTGTGTGTGTGTGTGTGTCTGTGTGTGTGTGAGTGTGTGTACTCTGAATGTCTGTCCCCCCCTATCAATTCGAACACGATGAATGCGAATTGAACGAAATTTGGTACAAAGGTAGCACTAGCAAAGAACACCTCAGTGTCATGTTTTATATCGCCGCCATCTTTACTAAAACTGAATGGCGGCCACTCAAACGTTCAAAACGTAAAATCAAATAGCGACTAACCAAAGTATCCGATCTCTACCAAATTTGGTAATAACATACCTTCATATAGGACGCGTCTTGTGACCAAACTACAGGGTCATCCGCCGTACCATTTCAGGATGGCGGCCGTGCGAATTATGCACACTTTATAATCCATATCATGGGACCCACCAGTTCCGATTATCGAGCCGAGAATCGATTTAACTGTTCTAAAGGAAGAGGCAAGTTCGAAATTAAAAGTTTATTTTGTAATACTATAGTGCAGAAGTGATTTTAAAAAGCTGAGCCGTCTCAGTAAGAAGACAAGATGGCAGTGGATATCTTGTGCCTGAATTATATTTCACTAATTTGAGTATTGCATGCAATATAGCGTACTGATACAAAATAAATAAACTTAGTATGAAATGCTTCATACATAAATAATATACTCCACTGATGAAATCGTTAGGTCTAAATCATTATTTGCTAACAAGTTCTATGTAAGTCATTTTATATAGATCAATGTTCGTTGGCACAAATGGCTCCGTGGTAAAGCGTTAGTCTGTCATTCATATGCCTATGGTTCAAACCCCATCAGAGTTTGTTTTTTTGCTTGAATTTTTACATATTTGTTGCTTTGTAATGACTCAGACATTTTAAAATTAAGCCTTATATTGTGCATATTACGGTGCAAAATATATATTTAATTAAAACATAATTCGCCAGCAGATTTGCTCGAGACATCTAGCAGCCAAAATGGTAACTGCACGCCGGCCTACTTATTAACTTCCAGATTTTATTCAAAAGTTTCTTCTTGTGGCCGCTAGAATGCACTCGCCTTGTTAGGATTATATTGTTCGATATTTCCACTAGATTTCACGACTGGTCTACATGGGACTCCATTGATAGTATACCATTGGCATTCTATGCGCATCGAATTTGAAGAATGACTGGATGATACTATGATACATTTTTACTTCGTATTTTAAAGGGTTTGTTACAGCCTATTGTGCGTTATTTGAAAATGTTATTTGAAGTAAAGAACAAAACGATTTCACATAGTAACTGAATTCTAGCCGCTGGTACTAGTTCAGATTATTAATACTTTTATTTCAGGCAAATAGCAATCGAAAATATCCACATAGTTTGTATACACACGTCTCTGTAGGGACACGGAAAGATTTGTTAATTCAATTAGGGTTGTGAAAGCCATGCACAACCAGACGTGTAAAGACATGCCTCAACTCAAAGTTGAATGTTGCCCACGGCAGGTCGATTATGTAATAATAACAATAATAATAATGTTATTTGTTTTACGACCGTTTTAACTACTGCTGCTTTTAGATACGCCGGGGTGCCGAAATTTTGGCCCGAAGGGGATCTTTAACTTGCCAGTAAATCTACTGACACGGCTCCCTCGCATTTGTGCACCCTCAAATGCCAGCTGACTGCGCCAGGATACGAACCTGCAACCTAGGGCCCAGCAAGCGAGAACGTTACCGCAGAGCCACGCAGCCAGTCCGGTCGATTATGTCTCCAGATCCATAACATTCTTGAGATACTTCTTAACTATCTTTCTTCAATGATGGTAGTAGTTTTTTTTTCTAGGTTGTGGCGTTTGGTAGAGTTAAATAGTTTCTAAGGTCTTCAACCAAGAAATGATTCTATTATACTCTTTGATAATAACAACGAGTTATAACTATACCCATACATTTAGGAGAAAGTAGACTAGGCCATATGTTCTTTACTGAACATCTTGTTTTTCTCATCCCTTGGCGTAATGGTGGGTCATATCAAAAATTCTTTCAGACAAAAGTTTTAGGTAATTATTAGGGGAATATTGTCCATTATGTACGGTTTTGATATTGTGCCTATTAAGAGAGATGTGATTAATGTTTCCCGAAAAACCCAATTTTTCCCACCCCTTTGGTCAATGGTTGGTGCTATATAAAAACTCTTCAAACATAAATTTTTGGGCTTTATCCGACACATAGTATGAACGTTGAACGGATTCGATATTTCACATATTAAGAGAGTTATAGCAATATTTCACTTTTTCGAAAAAAGCCCCCCTTTTACACCCCCTTCGACCGATTTAGCCCAGCCGAGATTTTATAGGTATATATATTCGGTAAAAAATTCAAAGTGATTGGTGCAAAATTACGGCAGTTATCGTGTCCACAAGAAACTGATATACATATATATATATACTAGCAGGAGTACCCATTCTTCGAACGGTCTTCGGTATTAATAACCAGATGTTATCAATTGAGCTACTGTTGCAATGTTTAGGGGCTTGGAACCTGTTTGTTGGCAAAGAAAAATTATTATTTAAAATGTGCTCTCAAACTAAATTTACCTAACGTGTTCTTCCTGGCGTGAAAATAAAATTGAAAACTTCGTAGAAGAATCGCAATACACGTCACATACGAACTGACCCTTACCGTTGTGTCAAGTGCCCAACTACAGGAAGACCCCTTTTATAAATTATAAAGGCTTGTGGTCCATGAAAATTCAGTGTTTTTAGCCTCCAATGGCCTAAATTCCTAAAATCAGCAAAAAACAGTCTACTATTTCTATTCAGGAATTTTTGAAAATAATGTTGATGTTTGGAGATATAATATACCTTCTGTACGACATATCGCACGTGTAAGTCGTGTGAAAAAAATCTAGGGTACTCCATTTGCATCCTTTC
Organism: Meconema thalassinum; assembly: GCA_946902985.2. Lineage (NCBI taxonomy): Eukaryota > Metazoa > Arthropoda > Insecta > Orthoptera > Tettigoniidae > Meconema > Meconema thalassinum. The sequence continues at coordinate 145,955,743 of OX336390.1, read as the reverse complement.
ACAGAAATGTAATAAATGGAGTGGCATTACTTATTCCAGAAATAGATGGAAAGTTGGATGCCACCTCTTGAGATACTGTTGTCATGGTTAGTGGCTTGCATTCCTTCTTTAGTTTATTAAATGAAATTAGTTTTCTGGGAATATCTAAGAAACTGTTGGGTTTAGAGCCTTAAAATATAGTTTTCGGGGACCCTTTACGGCTCTTGAGGGGCCCCGAGTTTTGTTTCTGACTCCAAGGGTTTGAAAATGAGCCTTGTCTCTTCGTTGTACGCCATAATAATGATAATAATTAAAGGAATAATAATACTACTAATAATAATAATAATAATATAACAAAATAGGGATAGGGATATAATAGACCTTCCGTACAATACCCGCATGTGTAAATCGCGTTAAAAAATTCTAGATTACCCCTTGACCTCTTAAGCGCATTATATGTATTGATGAATATTTCAGCTTAATTTGGATCCGTTATAACCTTATTGCCGTTTGCAAACCTTCACAGTAATGTAATAAATGGAATTGTATTGCGTCTTACAGAAATAGATGGACCTCTGAGATTCTGTTGCCATTGTTACCGGCATGCATTCCTTCTTTAATTTATTAAGTGAAATTAGTTTTTTGGGAATATCTCAAAAACTGTTGGTTTTAGGGCCTTAAAATGAGGTTTTCGGGGCCCTTTTAGGGCCCCCGAGTTTCGTTTCTCACATTGAGGGGCTGAAAATGAGCTTTGTCTCACGCTTATTTCAGCATGTATTTTAAGGGGGTAGACCCCCTGTTATGAGAGGTATGGAGAAGAGTTATATCAATGATTAGTGTCGTGCCTCTGATGGATATCTGTATCAAATTTTACGTTAATCCACCCAGCAGTTCTCGAGTTATAAGGACACAAAAAATTGTCCACAGACAGACAGACAAAAATATATTTTTGCGTGCATCCATCACAAAACAGTCTGAAACGGGCAAATATGTCAAATTTTCGTAGAAAATCCGAAAAATCAGACAAACATTCATTTTTATATAATAGAGAATGGATATAATAGACCTTCCCTACCACACCCGCACGTGTAAATCGCGTGAAAAAAATCTAGAGTACCCCTTGACCCCTTAAGCGCATTGTATGTATTAATGAATATTTCGGCTTAATTTGGATCCATTATAACCTTATAGCCGTTTGCAAACCTTCACAGTAATGTAATAAATGGAATTGCATTGCGTCTTACAGAAATAGATGGACCTCTGAGATTCAGTTGCCATGGTTACCGCCATGCATTCTTTCATTAATTTATTAAGTGAAATTAGTTTTCTGGGAATATCTCAAAAACTGTTGGTTTTAGGGCCTTAAGATGTAGTTTTTTCGCTTCTCACCTTGAGGGGCTGAAAATGAGCTTTGTTTCACCCTTCTACGCCTATTTCAGCATGCATTTCAAGGGGGTAGGGCCCCTTTTATGAGAGGTGCGGAGAAGAGTTACATCAATAATTAGTGTGGTGCCTCTGATGGATATCTGTATCAAATTTTACGTTGATCCACCCAGCCGTTCTCAAGTTATAAGGACTCGTAGAAGTTGTCCACAGACACACAGACAGACAGACAGACAGACAGACAGACAAAACACTTATTTTTGCGCGCATCCGTCATAAAACAGCCTGAAACGTGCAAATATCGCAAATTTCCGTGGAAATTCAGAAAAAACAGACAAACTTTCATTTTTATATATAGAGAGAGAAGATATATATATATATACATATATATATATATATATACGTACGTAAATTATATATAAACTTTTGAACTGACGGTGGTTTTGGGGTCTGGGGGATGTGAAACGCGAAGATATGTCGAAATTTTCCGGAAGTCGAAACATGGGTCCCATTGCAATAGTTAGCTTTCTAATGAAATCTACCTAAAATAGTGTTATAATGAGCCTCATTATAGTACAGTTTTCTGACATAATAGTCAGGGTCGAACATAATAGTACATTATGCAACGAGCCTATAATGGCTATAATTAAAACACGAGTGTCTTTATAAAACGAGCGTATGATAGTTTTATAATTTCCATACGAGTGTCTTAATTACCATTATAGGCGAGTTGCGTACGACTGTTTATGTTCGACAATAATTATAACTTGATTATATGTTTTAACATAAATATTCATAAATATCTGTGGGATTCAGTTAATTCAGTTATTAGTGAACAAGGCTTTGGTGACTGAACAGTGCGCATGCGTGGTCAAGGCACTCCGGATGCAGAGACCATTCACTTTTCTAGACAACACAGAAATATGTTGGATTTTGTGCGCATGCGCGATGGTACCCTTATCTAATTGGCCACACAACTGTTTCTTGAGTTCTGATTGGTGGGAGAAACTGTTTCATAATGAAAAAAAGTCCTCTCGGCACGCCGGAAGGCGGAGGTAGATTTCACCGGACAAACTTGGAGATAGGCGAAAATAGGCAGAATATGCAGGTTTTCGTAGAAGGATCAGACCTCATTTATCGCGTGAAAGTATTTTATAATTGGAGATTAATTAACTTTGTTTTTCTTCATCTTAAACATATTTAAACATTTTATTGTCTTATGGGGACGGTAACCTTCTTGTCATTTGGAGTCCATTTTTAGCCTATTTTCAATTTTGAAAAAATAGGCTTATGAGATCACCTTTTGTCCGTGTGTGTGTGCGTGCGTGTGTGTGTGTGTGTGTGTGTGAGAGAGAGAGGTGTGTGTGTCCCCCCCTAATAAAATCTAAACGGCTGGAGCGATTTCAGTGAAACTCGGTAAGTTCATAGCACTATTCCAGGCGACGTCGACCGTGCCCATCGAATTTTGTTACGTCTCACCAATCCAACATGGCGGCTGTGCGAAATATTTCACTAGCATTCAGTATCTCCGAAACTATAAGGGATATCGCCCTGAAATTGTGTACGGTGATAAGAGGTACTACTAGAAGATCACCTATGAGACTTTCAAAAACCTGGTTACTACATAACCAACATGGCGGCCAAGCGAAGTGGAGACTTTTAAATAGACTTTTCTCGCGATTTAACTATCCAAACGTAATGAAACTTGGTACAGCAAATATTTATACACATTGCAATGCACTGGAGTCTAATTTAGTTCAATTGTTTACATAACCTCAAAATGGCGGCTGTGCGAAATATTTCACTGACATTCTATATCCCCTAAACTATTACAGATATCACCCTGCAATTTTGTACGGTGATAAAGGGTACTGATACAAGTTTACCTATGTATAATTCATAAACCTGTAAAGTACAAAACGAACATGGCTACCAAGCGAATTTGAAATATTTTAATAGACTTTTCTCGTGAGTTAACTCTCTGAGCGCAGTGAAATGTGCTACAGTAAATGATTTTGCAGATTGTAATGTACTGCCATCTAATTTAATTCAACTGTTTACATAACCTCAAGATGGCGGCTGTGCGAAATTTTAAAATTAAGTTTTTATTTCTTGTGTCATAATCATGCGATCGAAGTGAAAGTTTGAATAATGAAGCTAGGCAATAAGTGTCCTTGAATGGTACATAACTCTATGGCCTATACATATAACAATCCTAAATGGCAAGCTTCCGTAATATTTAGACGGTTCTCAATATCTATGAATCTTTTACAGCAACCAAACTGAAATTTTTATGTTCATAGAGACTATGAACATATGTTCACCTATAAGACTTTCAGTAACCTGGTGAGCACGAATCCAACACGTCGGCGACGCGAAGTATAAATATTTAAATGGACGTTTCTCGCGAATTAACTATCCGAGTGCCGTGAAACGTTGCACGTTAAATGCTTACACAAATGTTGATCCACTGGCATCTAATTTATTTCAATTGTTTGCATAATCACAAGATGGCTGCTGTGCGTAATTTTAAAATCTCGTTTTTACTTCTTGTGTTCTAATCGTGCGATTGAAGTTTGAATACCACACGTACACAATAATCTTAATATAATAGTACAAAAATAAAAATCCAACCTGGCGACCATCTGAAATATTTAGACGGTTCTCAATATCTACGAATCTGTTACAGCAATTAAACTGAAATGTAGTATGTTGATAGACGCAATTAACATGAGCAGGATATATGAAAATAGGCTGTACAGTTCTTCACGGAACTTCTTGTTATACTTGTGGTCACACTGTCCTTATGCAAGGTTTCGACACTGATGTGTAACTATGTAACGGTCTGTTACTTCTTCACGCAAAATTATATCTCCCGCAGAGATGTTGGTTGGTTTCTCAGTTTAGGGGCTGCGACAACGCGGTCATATAACCCCGTGTACTTTGGGTGAGTGTAGAATCTGTCTGATAAACGGTGTGAATTGTGATGGCTTTATTAGTCTGTAATTCAGGTAAGGAATGCAGACGCTAAATTTCAAGCAGTAGTTCCTAATGTTGCTACCAGATACTAACGTCAACGCCACCTAGCTGTGAACTTGGCTACTAGATGCCACCTCACTCAGCAACTCGCAACGAACGTTGGAACTTCCCCTCCAAAGGAAAGCTTACTGGGGGATTTTAGCGCTCTTAGAAAATCCGACGACTTTGGCCGGCTTTGAACCCGCGACCTTGGGCATAGAAGTTCAGCATGCTACCAGTTACGTCACCGAAGCCGCTTCACACTTAGTCAGATGGAAATCTGAATCTGATCTCGCGCAAGTGCGTTGTCATGGCAACGTCTGATGGCTCATCCCTCATCAATTTAGTAGTGTTGCCATGTCAACCACTGATAGCTCTTGGCATTTTCTTATAATTCCGAAATCATTTTTCTCATCCCTTGGCGCAATGGTGGCTCATATCAAAAATTCTTTCAGACAAACGTTTTAGGTAATTATTAGGGGAATATTGTCCATTTTGTACGGTTTTGATATTGTGCCTATTAACAGAGATATGATTAATGTTTCCCGAAAAAACCACTTTTTCCCACCCCTTTGGTCAATGGTTGGTGCTATCAAAAAACGTTTCAAACATAAATTTCTGAGCTTTATCCGACACATAGTATGAACTTTGAACGGATCCGATATTTCACAAATTAAGAGAGTTATAGCAATATTTCTTTTTTTGAAAAAAAAAAAAAGTCTCCCATTTTCATCCTTCGACCGATTTAGCCCAGTAACGAACTCGTCCGAGATTTTATGGGTATACATATTCGGTAAAAAATTCAAAGTGATTGGTGCAAAATTACGGCAGTTATCGTGTCCACAAGAAATTGATATACATATATACATATATTACATAAATTATATATAAACTTTTGAACTGACGGTGGTTTTGGGGTCCGGGGGATGTGAAACGCGAAGATATGTTGAAATTTTCCGGAAGTCGAAACATGGGACCCATTTCAATAGTTAGCTTTCTAATGAAATCTACCTAATGGTGTTATAATGAGCCTCATTATGATACAGTTTTCCGACACATAATGTTTACATTTCGACATCGTCGATCATAAATAATTTAATAACTCTATAATCGTAGCACACGTGGCGTAGACTGCGCATTAAATCTCACGCAAAGATCGTAATAGGTAGCATTAACACGTCCGGAGATCCCAGTAATGACAGCAGCTGTCCAGAGTTTCGTTTTTGTAGGGTTTTAAACACTCTCTCCAGGAAAAGCCAAGACAGTATCGTATTTCATGAACCAGGACCACTACACCATTCCTGACCCTAACAATTACAGTCGCCATAGAAACATGAGTTATCAGTTAGCAGTCACACCCAAGTACACGGGGAATGATCACAGATATGTTCCAATACCGTAATGCGTATTAACAACATAAGACAAACCAAGGAGGGTTGAGGGAATCTTGTAATCTTACGAGACCGTCTCTCGGGATCATGGACCACGTGGCCTCCATTTTTACGTGGAATCTGAACCACATGACGTGGTATTATACTTCGAAATTCTCACATCCATTGACTGATGCACCTTTGTGAGAGGCAAGCAGTTAGACAACGCCCTCCAAAACAAGAATAATATAAATAATTGTTGCAAGAAGGATAAAATAAAGAAAGAGCAATTATAAGATTACACTGGATGTGAGCCACATTTTGGAATTTTCTGCAAGCTTGTCCATGACAGAAACCCATCAAACTAATGGTGAAATAACTCATCCTCCTTAGAATATGAGGCCTTCAATGGTTATTCCGAAACTTCACTGTGTTATTCAAAGCGGATACGATTTATTGCTGTCTGTCTGTCCTTCTGTCTGTCTGTCTGTCTGTCTGGCTGGCTGTGTGTGTGTGTGTGTCCCCCCCCCCTATCAACTCCTAAACGGCTGCAGCAATCGAAACAGAATTTGGTAGAAGTAAAGATCTATACCTGAATATCTCACGGCCATATTTGAAAATGATGTCAGTGCTACCAACTGCTGAGAAATCGCAATTGAAATTTGAGCTCCATGTTGGATATCATGGAAGGTAGGTATGAATGGGAGCTATATCAAAATTGGCACAAGTATCGATAATAACATTGCAGTTTAATTTCCAGGAGGCCATACATGGCAGTTTGGCCAAAATGATTATATGCCTGCTGATAGGTTCAAATTTTAAATGCATATAACTTCTACACTAACAATTGGATTTCAACCAAATTTCGTATGTGCTATGTGTACATAAACAGATATGACTGAGCATATTCTTAAGAACCACCAGGGCTGGCAACTGTTAATAAATGCTCCACTTTTTTAAAATCCAAAATCCCATATATCAGAAAGTATGCACGCCGACAGCTTTAAACTATGCACACGTATATTACCTGACATTCTATATTAATTTGGGGTAACTTATATACGTCAGTGCTACCAACATGATTCTAAGCCTGCTGAGAGTTCCAACTTTAAATACATGTAACTTCTATACTATCATTTGGATTTCAACCAAACTTCGTGTGTGCTATGTGTACCAGAACAGATATGACTATGCCGATTCTTAAGAGTAACCAGGGTTGCCAACTGTTAATAACTACTGTCTCTATTTTTGTTACCCTAATATCAATATATCAGAAAGTATGCAAGTCAATAGCTCTAAACTTTGCACACGTATAGTACCTGCCATTCTAGATTAATTTGAAGTAACTAATATAACTCAGTGCTGCCAAAATGAATCTAAGCCTGCTGATAGGTCCAATTTTAAAATGCATGCAACTACTATACTAACTAATGGATTTCATTCAAAATTGACACAACAATATATCATATTATTTCAGATTATTTCTGACCAATACATGTATGTCATTGTTACCAACATGATTTTACGCGCGCTGTTAGATCCAATGTTTAACTGCATGTAACGTCCATGCTATCCATTGGACTTCAACCAAATTTTGTGTTATGTACCTTAAGAGATGGAACTAAGAATATATTCAGTCACCAGGGATGCCAACTGTAGTTCTCTACAAGCTACATTATGCCTTTTTTTAAATTATAAATTAACTTTTAGTACCTACACTTTTAAGAAATTTTATAAAGTGATACAGTATTTCGAACTAATTAGAAATTTCGATATTACCTACGTAATTTCGTCATTATTCTAGATAGATCCATATAGATTAATCATTGGCATGAATCTTAAATTTTAAGAAAAGTAGGCTCTTTTGTTCGTCACGGAACTTCCTGTTGTAGTTAGGGATGAGAGAGCAAATCATGGCTATGCATCCGGTGAAATAATAAAATTACTTGCACTAAAGAAACGACCTACTCCAATATATAAAACACCGACGACAATTTTAAACCAAGGTACTGGTCTAGAATATAAATTAAACAAGAAACAGAAGTGTGCTGTACGGATGACGCACATTCTGTGCTGTGGATAATCCCTTGGTGGTAAGATTGCATCAACGGGGAAAGGTAGTCTTCTCGCTATTCTACCTCAGTGTCTTGGAAAATGACAATCTCACACCCCCACCCACAACGTGCTGTTTCTCAGGAGAGAGCTATCCCAGGAGCTTGAGAACGTGCTGGCTTACAGCTGACTTGAGCTATGTCGTCCGTTCTCCTCTACAGCTCAGTCTCTAAGGTCCTAGGATGGATTCCGGTACTGTCGAGATATTAATTCTCATCCTAGGATTGGAACGAAGGGCACTCAGTCTGATGAGAAGAGGGTAGGATTGAGTCCCACCTCAGTCATTTTAGCAGTGATTTTTCCCAGACTTCTCATTGCTATTAAGATAACACCGGCATGGTATCTCACTGAAGGCCATGGTCTATCACGATGTAATTACACTCACTACTAAAACACCACAAGAATGAACGTTATCGGGAAATCCCCAATTCCTCTCCCCCACGCACACACCAAAGGGATGACCTACAGTGTCTACGAACAGTTAAATGCCACTTGCTAATTTCCCACAAAAGCTTCCTGATCTTATATAATTTTGTTAGAAATTTTAAGAAATATATTAATAAAATAATGTTGACACTCTGTAGAGGCCATGGAGGCCCTGGGAGTAGTGGAAGTTAGAGGCGTCCTCTCTTTGTGACAACGGCACTAGATGGGATGGAGTTGTCAGCTCCACACTGTTAATCATTTCTGGTGTAGGCTGAGTGAACCCCACGGCTATTTGCGTTTCCGAAAGTGATAGTGATATATCTAAAATCCACTACCTGGGTGGGGTCAGAGCCCCCAACCCTTCCAGTTAAAAGCTCAGCACCCCCAAAATTCCCGATCATTCCTACAGTGACGGTGATCACGCACGTTCACGCCCGAGGATGGCCTAGGAGTAGGATAGGATATATGCTCCAAGAATTGAAACAAGGTGCCATCCAGGTATTTGTCTTGGCTAAGTGCGGAAAATCCAGCGGGAAAGCAACTCTCAGAATGTCAGTTGTCAACACCAGGATTTACATCAGATATCCCTTAACTTAACCTTTCTGCGGTCACGCCCCTTCATGTAAAACACGCGATCGCGCGACGGTAATCTACCGTCCTCCCGTTTTTCTTCAATTGTGAGATTCATTATCACTTTCAATGGCAATATGACTGACTTTGAGGTTGATCGAACAAGTAATTGGCATACAGAGGTGTAAATATATAAACATTTATTCAATAAAAAGCCATAATAAGAGCGACAACGGTGGTGGCAAAAATGAAAAAGCACTAGACACTATGACAGCTTTAATGATAGTGTTGTGTGCATGCGTGTGTGTCGATGTTGGGGGGAGAATGAGCAACTGGGCTATCATTAGTGAATGAAATGTGTTAGAAATGAGGACATACCTACTATGATAAATACTCACATTTTGTTTTGGGTGGTCGGCAAGAAAAAAAAAAGATACGAGCCTTACAGCAGTCGCATATGATGTGTAGCATCTGACATGTTATCCTACTCGTATACTACACAGCTTGGACATATTTAGAATGTTAATTTACACTCCATTTTCATACTGGTACTATGATGAATGTATAGATTGAATTGGAGATATGCTACTGTCACATTTGTGGCGCAGCGGTCAAGCTGTTAGTCTCTCACCAAGGTAGACCGGGTTTGTTTCCCCGTCAATACATGTGAGATTTTCGAATTGAAATGCCGTGTCCCGTGGTTCGCATTCCACGTAAAAGGGAGGTACCGTGGATCATGATCGTGAGATTAACGGACACGTAAATCTACAAGCTTCCTTCCTTCATTTTACATTAATAATTCATAATAACAAAGTGACACACAACGTCGACAGTACTCTAAAATACTGTGAGCACATTCCTCAGCAACTATAACATTCATTATTCTCAAGGCTCTCATACAGTTCGTCGTAAACAATAAAAACATGGCTTCTTACAATCATGAAATGACCTAGTCTCATAAATGATGAAAATACAGCTTTTTTCCACTCATATAACAACGTTCTGTTATGCATTTAAAATTTGACTACTCACCCACAGCTTGACAATAATGCCGCTTACTTAAATGTCATTTGTCGTCTTTGTCCTACCCCATGTGATATTCAACCTTGAACGTGAAGCTTCATAAACTTCTCAATGACAAATGAAAGTCGGTGAAACATTTTCCACTGTTCTCGTCAAACCAGTGCCTGCTAAATGCACTGCCTAGTGTATTGCCATAACATTCTCGCACTACAGAGCAAACCCTGCCTTGTTTCCAATACACACATTTTCAATTGTACATCCAGCTGGCAGTGCATCTTCACTTCCGTCCGATCCACTTCCGTTCGATCCACTTCCGCCCGATTCACTTCCGTCCCCAACTTTCAAAATCACTCCCACAAAACTATCCAGCAACCGAGCGGAAAGATGTTACACATAAAAAAGAAGTACTTGCGGTCGCGCGCGACGGTAGTCTACCGCTCGACTGCGCCCTTGGCACTTTGATGAACAACTGAGCGAAAACGTCGCCGTCAAGAACCGATACTCCTCTGTCATCTAGCGAAGGATATCGTACCTTGAGAATACATGTGCCTCTTGCACACTTTGTAACGATCAGAGGAGCTCTGCGCGCGTTCTTCTCAACAGGACTGTAATCTACCACGGGCGCGACCGGATGAAGTATAAGGGGCTCCAGAATGCCCAAAATCTTCGCCTTTTTCAAAAAATGTATTCTGCACCGTATTACTACGGGCCTTTAGGTTTCTAACGGCACCTATATTTATTTCACATCTCATTCGCGAGGCTACTTTCCTTATACTTTCCCACAATCGTGCATCCTATTAGTAAACACATCAAAGTACATTTTAAAATTTTTATTTCCATTAAACAATAGATTCAAAAATTACTTCTCTTAATGAAGCTGCATTAAAAGCAAGGGCAAAGGGACATAGAACATCAGCAAAATCGATGCTAGAGCTTCAAAAGGAAGAATATGAATCCTAGGCAGCAAGGTGGCGTAGTTGGTAGCATGCTGAGCTTCTATGACAAAGATAGCGGGGTCAAACCCGGCTGAAGCCATCGGATTTTTTAAGAACGTTAAAAATCCCTCAGTATGCCTTCCTTCGGAGGGGAAGTAAAGCCAGCGGGCCGATGTCATAGACGTATGGCATGTAAAAGAACCTTCCACTACCTACAATTGTGTGAAGATAAAGTTTGTAGGTTAGATTTGAAAACGCTCTATTAGTTCCAACGTCCGTCGCCAGGTGCTGGTTACGATGGAATCAAGTACCCAAATTCACAGCTAAGTGTCATTGACGGTAGCATTTGGTAGCAAAAGTAGGAACTACTTGAAATTGATCGTTTGCAGTCCTTACCTGAATTACAGATAACACACACACATACAGCCAACACAATTAACACCGGTTATGGACATATTCTACACACAACCAAAGTACACAGGGCTACATGACCACGTTGTCACAGCCCATAAACTGGGGAACCAACCAACTTTAGTTTAATTTTGTAAGATGGGAATGTTCGTGAAAATGCCTCTAATATTATGCAATTTTGAAGAATTTAATGAAAATTCGAAAATACATTCTGTGTTAAAGTGAGAATATAGCCTTGAACAACATCCCAGAAATAAATAAAAAATACGAGCATTACAGTAGTCGCATATGATGTGTAACTTCTGACATGTTATCCTACTATGAAATTGAGATGACATGTAAGTGAAGTCAATTTTTTTCGGCTGTACTCCTCTAGTTTTTAATTTTATCTCACGTTTCATTTGTCGATAAATTCGCATATATTCTGCTCTAGATTTACCCATCTCTGCAAATCACAAAATCATGAAAAATGGAGCGTCACCCCGAGTCCTACAACACATCATACAGCATTATTGTTTCGCTAGATATTAATAAGCCGATGACCTATTAGTTTTGGGTCCTTTGGTTAAATTGAGGGGGCTATAGGAAAACGGAGGGTGTCACCCCGAGTCCTAGGACACCTCATACAAGTCCCTAGCACTATTGGTTCGCGAGATATTAAGTATTTCCTTTTATATATTTCTTTACATACATCTCAAATAATTTTTAATAGCATAATTCATAACCTTTATCTATTCCTTTACAAAGCCTTCCTCCCATTATCTCTCACACCTCTGGAATCCACAGACCAGACACACCCGCTCGACAAGTTCAAGCAACCCCCACTCAAGCGCTCCAACGCCGCGCTGGCCATCTTGCATGTCCTCCCAACATAACAACTCTAGCTCAATCTCACGCCACCTCCTAAGAACACAAAACATGGCGTACGCATATGTATCACAGCCTACAGGATTTCAGGAAACGGGTCTCCAAATCTTGAAGTAAACCGTATGCGATATACATTCCACAGCAAAATTATGAAGATTAATTAATAAATCATAATTGTTTTCAGTAAATACGATATAATGCATATTTTCACACCAAAGAACGACAACTTGAAGATGACTTATTGTAGGAATATCTTTAATGGGGCCTCCAAACCTTGAAGTAAACCATATGCGATGTTTCCTCTTACACATTTCCGTCCCATTTCCGTCCCTTTTCCAAAATCACTCCCACAAAAAATATCCAGCAACCGATTGTAAAGATGTTACACATCAATTACTAGCTCCTGTGGATAGTTTCTAAAAAAGGGTATTTAAAGCGTGATAATAACCAAGGGCAATATAGGACATTCTGTGGTGGTTTTATTCCACATTAGAGTCATGGAACATGACTTATAGAGCTCAGGTACGCAGTTCGATTAAAGCACCACTATCTTCTATAATACACAAGAGCCAAGACAAAATTTGAATGTCCACTATAAGAAAACTCATATTACAGTATTTTTCAACTGTTATTACAAGAGAATAAAACTGGTGGTCGTTTTCACATACATATGAAATTTTTATATGTAACTAATTCAGACCACGTAACGGTCAGCATAACGAGTGTTGTACTGCACCACTTTACATTCCTAGACGTCCATTTTACGGTTATCGTCGTATTCATGAGAGACAACACTTCGTGTTATTATTCCTCTTCCACTTCCTCTTCTTCCTTAAATTCCACCACACGATGTACATTTTCTTATGAAAGAGGGTTATTAATTTTTAGACATCATGGCTACAGTATTCTATTATACCAGCAAAACAGGACCTAGAATCACTTGTTTTTTTGGATTATAGGAGCTTGATCATCGTGACCATGTCTGTGTAATTTAGTCTGATGATCTGCGTAATTATGTTGGCTGTATTAATGTGTGTAGTTGTAATATTCAGATACATATTTGGAAAGATGCAGCAGTGGTCATTCATTCATTTCCGTGTACGGTCAACATTTCCAAAAAGCTGCAGCTGCTATGGCCTTGTTACTTCCTCTAAAAACATCTTCCATTGTGCATGCGTTCTCCAGGAGGGGGCAGGTAAGTAGGTGGCTTGGGTCTTGTTCAGCTCCGCATTCACAATAGGTGTCTGCGTCTGCTGGAAGGATCCCCCATTTTTGCAGGTTGGTCTTTCATCGAGGGACACCCACTCTTAAGCGGTTGAGGGACCTACCTCCACACAGGATAAGGAAGGTTGGCGCCTGGAGCCAGTTCTTCCTTTGGTGACATGAATGTGGGCAGTGAGCTCCTCCATTCTTAAGCGGTTGAGGGACCTCCACACAGGATAAGGTAGGTCGGCGCCTGGAGCCAGTTCTTCCTTTGGTGACATGTCTGTGGGCAGTGAGCTCCTCCATCTATTGAGACGAGTAGTCTCTGGTGCTCTCTCCAGCGGCAGAGTCCCAGCAAGGAATCTCTTGCGGGATCTGAGGCAAGACCATGCCGTGGTCATAAGTTAGAAAACCGGCATTTGCCTGGAATTAAAGTAGGAAACCACGGAAAACCACTACAGTCTGGCTGAAGTGGGACTCGAATTCACCTCTTCTAAGTTTTGCTGAATGAGGCTGATTGTACCCCATTCCAGCTCTCAGACTAGAATTGCATTTCTGGGCAGAGACTGGAATTGAACCCGGATCTCCGGGGCCAAGAATGCTCGCCGCTGCACCACGAGGTGGTCTAATTTCATCTTTACGGTATCATAACTTACGCCGGGAGGCGGTAAACATACGTAAATTCGTGAGGCAGTGAGATCAGTAAGCTGACAAAAGTAGGTTGAGTGGAGAGGAGAAAAGCATTCTCCTTTCACCACCATTATATCTGAATCACACAGAATCATGATCAAATAAAATATGACTTTAAACATGATGCTAGGAGAGCAAACCTAGCTGCCTACCAAATAACGCAGATTGAGAGCTACTCTCTTTTTTATTTTTAGCCTATTTTCATTTTATGAAAAAACAAGATGTTCAGTAAAGAACATATAGCCTACTTTCTCCTAAATGTATGAGTATAGTTATAACTCGTTGTTATTATCAAAGAGTATAATAGAACTATTCTTTGTTGAAGGCCATAGAAACGATTTTCCTCTACCAAACGCCACAATCTAGATAAAAACTGCTACCATCATTGAAGAAAGAAAGATAAGAAGTATCTCAAGAATGTTATGGATCTGGAGACATAATCGACCGGACTGGCTGCGTGGTTCGGCGGTAACGTTCTCGCTTGCTGGGCCCTAGGTTGCAGGTTCGTATCCTGGCGCAGTCAGCTGGCATTTGAGGGTGCACAAATGCGAGGGAGCCGTGCCAGTACATTTACTGGCACGTTAAAGATCCCCTTCGGGCCAAAATTCCGGCACCCCGGTGTCTCTAAAATCAGCAGTAGTTAAAAGGGATGTAAAACCAATAACATTATTATTATTATTATTATTACGACCTGCCGTGGGCAACATCCAACTTTGAGTTGAGGCATGTCTTTACACGTCTGGTTGTGCATGGCTTTCACAACCCTAATTGAATTAACAAATCTTTCCATGACCCTACAGAGACGTGTGTATACAAACTATGTGGATATTTTCGATAATATAATCCTAACAGAGCGAGTGCATTCTAGCGGCCAGAAGAAGAAACTTTTCAATAAAATCTGGAAGTTACCTTTTTGGCAGCTAGATGTCTCGAGTAAATCTGCTGGCGAATTATGTTTTAATTAAATATATATTTTACACCATAATGTGCACAATATAACGCTTAATAACATTTTCAAGTAACGCAAAATAGGCTGTTACAAACCCTTTAAAATAAAAAGTTAAAATGTATCGTAGTATCATCTTGTCATTCTTCAAATTCGATGCGCATAGAATGATAATGGTATAGTAATCAATGGATCCCCACGTAGACTAGTCGTGACATCTATTGGTGAAATATCGAACAATATAATCCTAACAGAGCGAGTGCATTCTAGCGGCCAGAAGAAGAAACTTTTCAATAAAATCTGGAAGTTACCTTTTTGGCAGCTAGATGTCCCGAGTAAATCTGCTGGCGAATTATGTTTTAATTAAATATATATTTTACACCATAATGTGCACAATATAACGCTTAATTTTAAAACATCTCAGTCATTACAAAACAATAAACATATAACATTTCAAGCAAAAAACCTAGCTCTGATCGGGTTTGAACCATTGGCATTTGAGCGATAGTCTAACGCTCTACCACTGAGCTAATTGTGTCAACGAATGTCGTTCTATTTAAAATGACTTACATAGAACTTGTTAGCAAATAATGATTTATACTAAACGATTTCATCACTGGAGTATATTATTTATATATAAAGCATTTCATACAAAGTTTATTTATTTTTTATCAGTACGCTATATTGCATGCAATACTCAAATTAGTGAAATATAAGTCCGGCACAAGATATCCGCTGCCATCTTGTCTTATTACTGAATCAGTTCAGCTTTTTAAAATCACGTCTGCACTATAGTATTACAAAATAAACTTTTAATTTCGAACGTGCCTCTTCCTTTAGAACAGTTAAAACGATTCTCGGCTCGATAATCGGAACTGGTGGGTCCCATGATATGGATTATAAAGTTTGCATAATTCGCACGGCCGCCATCCTGAAATGGTATGGCGGACGACCTTGTAATTTGGTCACAAGACGCATCCTATACGAAGGTATGTTGTTACCAAATTTGGTAGAGATCGGATGATTTGGTTAGTCGTTATTTGATTTTACGTTTTGAACGTTTGAGTGGCCGCCATTCAGTTTTAGTAAAGATGGCGGCGATATAAAACATGACACTGAGGTGTCCTTTGCTAGTGCTACCTTTGTACCAAATTTCGTTCAATTTGCATTCACCGTGTTCGAATTGATAGGGGGGGACAGACATTCAGAGTACACACACTCACACACACACAGACACACACACACACACACAGACTCACACACACACATACACACACACACACAGACTCACACACACACATACACACACACAGACAGACACACTTTTTTCGCCCTGTGTTGATCTCATAAGTCTACTTTCATTTTTTGCAAAAATCGAAAGTAGGCTAAAAATAGGCTTATGAGATCATCTTTTGTCCGTGTGTGTGTGTGTGTGTGAGGTGTGTGTGTCCCCTAATAACATCTAAACGGCTGGAGCAATTACAATGAAACTCGGTAAGATCATAGCACTATTCTGGCCGACCCCGACCGTGCCCTTCAAATTTTATTGTGTCTTACCAATCCAACATGGCGGCTGTACGAAATATTTCACCAGCATTCAGTATCTCCGAAACTATTACCGATATTGCCCTGAAATTGTGTACGGTGATAAAGGGCACTACTAAAAGTTTACCTATGAGACTTTCAAAAACCTGGTGACTACAAAACCAACATGGCGGACAGGCGAATTTGAGACATTTAAATATACTTTTCTCGCGATTTAACTATCCAAACGTAATAAAACGTGGTACAGCAAATGTTTATACACATTGTAATGCACTGGAGTCTAATTTATTGCAATTGTTTACATAACCTCAAAATGGCGGCTGTGCGAAATATTTCACTGACATTCTATATCTCCGAAACTATTACAGATATCACCCTGGAATTTTGTACGGTGATAAAGAGTACTGATACAAGTTTATCTAGGTAACTTTCATAAACCTGTAAAGTGCAAAACGAACATGGCGGCCAAGCGAATTTGAAATATTTTAATAGACTTTTCTTGTGATTAACTCTCTTAGCGCAGTGAAATGTGGTACAGTAAATGATTTTACATATTGAAATGCACTGGCATATAATTTAGTTCAATTGTTTACATAACCTCAAGATGGCAGCTGTGCGAAATTTTAAAATAAAGTTTTTATTTCTTGTGTCGTAATCATGCGATCGAAGTGAAAGTTTGAATAATGAACCTAGGCAATCATTGTCCTTGAATAGTACATAACTCTATGGCCTATACATATAACAATCCAAAATGGCGAGCATCCAAAATATTTAGACGGTTCCCAAAATCTATGAATCGTTTACAGCATTCAAACTGAATTCTTTTATGTTCATAGAGGCTGTGAACTTATGTTCACCTATAGGACTTTCAGTAACCTGGTGAGCACTAATCCAACATGGTGGCGACGCGAAGTATGAATATTTAAATGGACGTTTCTCGCGAATTAACTATCAGAGTGCACGTTAAATCCTTATACAAATGTTAATCCACTGGCATCTAATTTATTTCAATTGTTTGCATAATCACAAAATGGCAGCTGTGCGAAATTTTAAAATATCGTTTTTTCTTCTGGTGTTCTAATCATGCGATTGAAGTTTGAATACCACAAGTACACAATAATCTTAATGTAATAGTACAAAAATAAAAATCCAACCTGGCGACCATCTGAAATATTTAGACGGTTCTCAATATCTACGAATCTATCACAAACTTCAAACTGAAATTGTGTATGTTGATAGAGGCAATTAACATGAGTAGGATATATGAAAATAGGCTGTATAGTTCTTCACGGAACTACTTGTTATTTTTTATTTTTATCCTAGCATTAATCCCGCTTTATTGCAGGGTCTGCTTTCTGCACTTATTCCTCCATACTGCTCGATCTTGAGCGTCTCTAGTTGTGGCATTCACTAGTTGCATGTCCTCCCGCATTGTATCCAGCCAGTGCTTTCTCGGTCGCCCTCGTGGTCGTCGGCCTTCTGGACTGATGTCAAGTGCAGTTCTCGCGACTGAAGAGTGATTGCTACGCAGTACATCGCCATACCTACGTAGATGACTCTCCCGCATTTTTTCAGGGATTGGTGCCACACCAAATGTAGCTCAAACATTGCCATTCCTGATGCGGTCCAGTCTAGTTTTTTTTACTTCTTTATTGTCTTGATATATTTAAGGTACACAGGTGATTGTGAGGTGGTAGATGAATAACAATTGTGGATATTGATGAGTTTATCACAGTTCTTGTAGTACAGCGAAGGCTCGTGAGGACACACTCACTCACCTCGGACAGCATTTCGAGTTCTGTATAGGGCCCCGAAGTTTTCAGCACACAGTGCACGTAGCAACCGAGGAGTAACACTACCGCACTGTTCAGTTGGGGCGGTTGAAGGCTAAATGTGGGGCTAGTCACCCATTCAGGAGTGATGTAGGTAGTAGGACAGTTCAAGAAGCTATTCAGGACCCGGGTGAAGCGGTTCCAGGTCGATCGAATCGGATCACACTGCGTAAATCGGTGCAGAATTGTATCCTGATGGGAACATGAAGTGCATAAGGCTGTCTCCACCATGTGAATGCGATGGAGTCTGTTGTTTGTTGGTATAAGGTCATGGATTACTTTATACCAACTTTCCTTCGCTGCGCTGGGAAGAATGCGATTGGAGACATTCCTCCAGACTCGATTCCAGTTGACGATCAATGCGGATTGCATAATTCTGGGGGCAACATACTATTGTGCCATGATAGAACGATACAGCTTTTTCGTTGTGATAGACCTGATGACGTCTTGTGGCACGTAGCTTCATTCAACTCTCAGATACCGGGCATGAGGTGCATGATGATTGATATCATAATAAGCTGGTGGGTTCAAGCAGTCATGGGGACTACACCATCTCCGTAGGATGTTATGTGACTCATCGGTCCCGAAGCCTGTAAGCAGTTGAAGGTGTCGTTTGAGGAATAAAGTTCTAGCTTTCTTTTCAACGTCGATGACTCCTAGACCTCCCTGGGATTTGTGCAATTTTAATGTGCTGCGGAAAAGACGTAATAGAGCTCCTTGCCAAATAAACCATCCGACGGCGGAAATAATACGTGTACCCACCATTCTTGGCATAGGAAGAATTTGACTGAGATACCATATCTTACTTAAGCTTAACATATTCACGTACATTGTTCGTTGGTGTAAGAGGAAGGAGCGGTACCGCACTTGTTGCAAGGCACCACGCACAGAATGTAGGGCAACGTCCCAGTTCTTTTTAATCATTTGGTGTACACTATTCAAGAAAGATATGCCCAATATTTTGAGTTCTGAGACGATCGTTACCCATGCCGGGAGAACCCCTTGGACGCGGTCCAATTTCCCAATCCACATCGCCTTTGTTTTTCGTCGGTTCAGCCGCGCACCAGAATATCTCCCGTACTCATCAAGGTCCGTGAACAATTGCTGCATGTCAATGGTTCGATCCACCACAGAGAGTGACATCATCCGCATATGCAACAAGTAGTTCCGTGAAGAACTATACAGCCTATTTTCATATATTCTACTCATGTTAATTGTCTCTATCAACATACAAAATTTCAGTTTGATTGTTGTGACAGATTCGTAGATATTGAGAACCGTCTATATATTTCAGATGGTCGCCAGTTTGGATTTTTATTTATGTACTATTACATGAAGATTATTGTGTACGTGTGGTATTCAAACTTCAATCGCATGATTAGGACACAAGAACTAAATACGAGATTTTAAAATTTCGCACGGCTGCCATCTTGTGGTTATGAAAACAATTGAAATAAATTAGATACCAGTGGATTAACATTTGTATAAGCATTTGACGTGCAAACTTTCACTGCACTCGGATAGTGACATCGCGAGAAACATCCATTTAAATATTTATATTTCGCGTCACCGCCATATAGGATTTATGCTGACCAGGTTACTGAAAGTCCTATAGGTGAACTTATGTTCATAACCTCTATGAATATAAAATAATTCAGTTTGATTGCTGTAAAAGATTCGTAGATATTGAGATCCGTCAAAATATTTCGGATGCTCGCCATTTTGGATTGTTATAGCCTATGTATAGGCCATAGAGTTATGTACCATTAAAAGAAAATTATTGCGTAGCTTCATTATTCAAACTTTCACTTCGATCGCATGAATACGACACAAGCATAAAAACTTAATTTTAAAATTTCGCACAGCCGCCATCTTCAGTTTATGTAAACAATTGAACTAAATTAGATGCCAGTGAATGACAATATGTACAATTATTTACTGTACCACATTTCAATGCGCTCATATGATTAAATCACGAGAAAAATGTATTAGAATGTGTCAACTTCGCTTGGCCGCCATGTTCGTTTCGTAGTTTACAGGTTTTGAAAGTTACATAGATAAACTTGTAGAAGTGCTCTTTATCACCGTACAAAATCTCAGGATGATATCATAAATAGTTTCAGAGATATTGAATGCCTGTGAAATATTTCGCACAGCCGCCATTTTGAGGTTATGTAAACAATTGAACGAAGTTAGATGTCGGTGCATTACAATGTATATATACATATACTGTGCCAAGTGTCATTGCGTTTGGTTGGTTAAATCGCGAGAAACGTCCATTTAAAGTCGCAACTTCGCTTGGCCGCCATGTTGGTTTTGTAGTTACCAGGTTTTCAAAAGTCACATAAGTGAATTTCTAGTAGTTCCCTTTATCACCATACAAAATTCTAGGGTGATATCCGTAATAGTTTCGGAGATATTGAATGCTGGTGAAATATTTCGCTCAGCCGCCATGTTGGATTGGTGAGGCGTAACAAAATTTGAAGGGCACGGTCGGGGTCGCACTAAATAGAGCTATGAACTTACCGAGTTTCATTGAAATCTCTCCAGCCGTTTAGATTTTATTAGGGGGGGACCCACACACGAATCACACACACACACACGCACACACACACGGACAAAAGGTGATCTCATAAGCCTATTTTTTCAAAATTGAAAATAGGCTAAACATACTGATCTCCGTGGCATTGAAATATGAATGAAGATTACAAAGAAGGGGTTCCAGGGATAGAACAAAAAGAAGCATGGACATCGGACACCCTTGCCTGACTCCACGATGGATGAGGAGAGGTCGTGTGAAATACCCATTGACATTCACTTTTGAAGATACACCATGAAGAATTTTGCTCACGAGGGCAATAAACCTCATATCGAAGCCAATAGCTTGAAGGGTCGCAACGATGTATTTATGGTTTACCCTATCAAAGGCATGGTCAAAATCCAGTGATAATAACAGTTTCTTCTTATTACTGACCAGCGACTCACTAATGACATCGCGAATAGCACATGAAGTGTTGACAATGCACCTGCCTGGTACTCCACCCGATTGGTGGCAAGATGTGGCTTCCTCCATAAAGGCCTGATGTCTCGTTTTCATACATTTCGTGAAGATCTTGTAGTCAAAGTTTAAAAGCGTCAGTGGGCGAAAGTCCCTGAGCTGTGTTGGTTGTGTAGTTTTAGGGACTAATACCACCAGGCCATCTTTCAGGGTGTCGATATTTCGTCCAGGGTGACAAGCATCATTCACTACGGCTGTAAGTTCATCGCGAATGGTGGTCCAAAACGTCATGTAGAAAGCTCTCCCCAGGCCATCAGGACCAGGACTCTTGTTCGGCGCACTGTGGAGTATGGAGGTATATATTTCTTCGGCGGTGATGTCCTGGATCAAGCACTCTTGTCCTCTGTGCAAAAGTCTTCCTCGTACACCATCGAAGAACGGATGCTGGTAGTGAAGTGGGACTGGGGCGTCGTCTGTGTACAAGGACTGAAAGAAATTCTCTACCGTTTCTGTGATTAAGGTATGACTAGTCACCATTTGTCCCTCAGGTTTCGCAATGCGGTTGATGTACTTCTGACGGCCTTTGTGGCACGCCCGTATAAATTGATAAACGGAGGGTGCCTCTGATGCCAGATGTTGATGATCTTGTGCTTGAAGTTTGAGTCCTTCCATTGCTCTGCGCTGCAGCGTGAGGAGCTGCGCTCTGATTTTCTTTATTTTTCAATATGTAGTAGGGCTGGTAGGGTCTTCATTGTATAACTGTCGTAAACATTTATAGTAGAAATCTGTCGTCTGATGGATGTGGCGTCTTCTCTCGGCACTGTATGCCTTCAAGAACCTAACAGCTCTGGGTTTCGCATACTTCAACCACCACTCAAGAGTATCTTGATACCGGTGAATGTGTCGTTTCCAGTTATGCCATTCAGTGGCAAAGCTATCTTTCAAGTCCAAGTGTGTCAGAATAGAATCATTTAACCTCCATGATCCTCTCCCACGGCGAGGTCCCAATTCTGGTTGGCGAATCTTGCACAGATACGCACAATGGTTTGAAAACTCCACCGGGCATACATCTGTTTCCCTCACGTGTTCTTTCTATTCCCCGCTGACATATATTATATCCAGTCGAGAAGCACCATTATGGTAGTAGTACGTGTAACCGGCTGACCCCGACGGCTTCAGTACCCATGTGTCTTTTAAGCGTAACCCTTGTATTAATGCAGATAGCGCAGGGCAGCCCTGAAATTGGCCACTTTGGCCTTTGGGCGATAGCACTGCGTTAAAATCCCCACCGAGGATTATATTGCCGGTATGATTATGGAGAAGTGGGAGAATATCTGTGGTATAAAAGAGCCGGCGTTGTATCCTGGCCAGCGAACCAGAGGGAGCATATACATTGACAATCAAAAGATCTCGAATACGGATACTGAGTCCGCGTGAGTTGACTAACTGGACTGGATCCGCATATTGTATATGGTTCTTAATGTAGATGGCTGTACCACATTTTTTCTCATTGGCATTAACTATTTTATCGTAGCCAGAGATGGTAAGGAGGTCTCCAGTAGCCAGTTCTTGCAACAGAACAATATCCACATCTTGGTCTCGAATGAGGTTGCGTAAGAGCGACTGTTTACTAGCAGTTTGAATGCAATTTACATTGAGTGTCATTAAAGTATATGTCAACAACATCGTCAGATAGATTGACATGTTTCTTACCAAAATAAACAAGATGGAGATGGGGTGGTCTTTAACGCTTGTCACTCGACTTCCCGCCTTGTAGTCGGGGGTCCCTGACACCCGCATAAGGCTTGTGCGTTCCCTCTTTTGACGCCCGGATTGTTTTAGCTTTGGAGGATGTTTTCAAAGGTGCCTGTTCTTTAGGAATTAGTTCCTTGGAGTACATGATATCCGGGTCCTGTGACCCCATCTCTTCTGTATACATTTTGCTGGAGGGGTCATCTTCTACTTCATCCGAGCATCGTATACCAGTGGTCTGTGGTTCACAACTAACTATGGACTGGTTTGAGAGTGGCATACTGGTAGCATTGTCTCCTGAGGTCACGCCTTCTGTGACCACTTCAGGGCCGGTAGTGCTAGTGTCAGGTTTCTGGTCAGTTTTAGGAACTAGAGAATTGGCCGTTCTACCTAGACTGCCATTGGTGTATTGGCTAGTATCAGACGAAGGTGGCAACGCTAGCTGCCCGTGGAGTTCCTGTTGTAAAGTGGGAGTATGTTGTTGTTTACTAGTGGCGGGCAATGGCCCAGCTGGTTGCGGCGATAAGGCGACACGTCCATCGTGTCTTGTGCTACAGCTGACGTATCAAGTGGGGCAAGTTGTTCGGGAGGAATATTGACGTTAGATGAACAAGGTGCCGATAAGGCAGGCGAGGCAATGTCACTTTCCTTGTTGGCTACCATTTCACTGAGAAGCTTAGGGCCGGTTTTGTTTTCAGTTTCACCGCGCCTCACTGGGCATTACTGTCTAAAGTGATCAGTGGCATTACAATAAAAGCATGATCGAGGTTGACCATCATACACCACCTGTGCTTTATAGCCATCGATAGAAATAATGGGTGGAATTGCAGTTTTTAGTTCTATCCGCATAGCCCGAATACCACTCAAAATATTGAATAGGTAGGTAGCTGACCATCGTTCGTTTCTAATTTCACGAACCTTCCCGTACTTACTAAAGTACGACATTATCCGGTCCTTCGGCAGTTCAATGGGAAGGTTCATAATTCGGATTAGTTTGCTGTCAACATCCGCACAAGTTAAATTTACCTCAGATATAGAGCCATTAAATTTCCGTACCTGAGATTTGCCGTTGGTACTGTTGAGGACCTTCTCAATCAGTAGTTTGCTGGTGAACTTGATGAAAACAGCAGTTTCCAGATTGTCGAGTTGAATGGCTTCTAATTGGTCCACGTTGAGTTTTAGGGTGTATTGAATCCACTCATGTATTTCTGCGGGGCCTGGTTTATTGGCCTTGTCAGGGAAAGCACATTTTATCGAGTTAGCCTACTTTCGATTTTTGCAAAAAATGAAAGTAGACTATGAGATCACTACAGGGCGAAAAAAAGTGTGTCTGTATGTGTGTGTGTATGTGTGTGTGTGAGTCTGTGTGTGTGTGTGTGTGAGTGTGTGTATTCTGAATGTCTGTCCCCCCCCTATCAATTCGAACACGGTGAGCGCAAATTGAACGAAATTTGGTACAAAGGTAGCACTAGCAAAGGACACCCCAGTGTCATGTTTTATATCGCCGCCATCTTGACGGAAACGTAATGGCGGCCACACAAATGTTCAAAGCTTAAATCAAATTACGACTAACCTAATCATCCGATCTCCACCAAATTTTGCAACAACATACCTTTATGAGGGCAGCATCCTTTGACCCAACTAATAGGTCATCAGCCTAATAGTTTACGGATGGCGGCCATCTTTGTGTGAAAATCGATTGCCCCTATTAATTCGAACACGGTGAAACCGAATGGAACGAAATTTGGTACAGAGGTAGTACTAGCAAAAGGCACCCCAGTGTCATGTTTTATATCGCCGCCATCTTGACGGAAACGTAATGACGGCCACACAAATGTTCAAGGCTTAAATCAAATTACGACTAACCTAATCATCCGATCTCTACCAAATTTTGCAACAACATACCTTTATGGAGGAAGCATCCTTTGACAAATCTAATAGGTCATTAGCCTAATAGTTTGCGAATGGCGGCCATCTTTGTGTCAAAATCGATTACCCCTATTAATTCGAACACGGTGAAACCGAATGGAATGAAATTTGGTACAGAGGTAGCACTAGCAAAGGGCACCTCAGTGTCATGTTTTATATCACCGCCATCTTGACGGAAACGTAATGGCGGCCACACAAATGTTCAAAGCTTAAATCAAATTACGACTAACCTAATCATCCGATCTCTACCAAATTTTGCAACAACATACCTTTATGGAGGAAGCATCCTTTGACAAATCTAATAGGTCATTAGCCTAATAGTTTGCGGATGGGGGCCATCTTTGTGTCATAATCGATTACCCCTATTAATTCGAACACGGTGAAACCGAATGGAATGAAATTTGGTACAGAGGTAGCACTAGCAAAGGGCACCTCAGTGTCATGTTTTATATCGCCGCCATCTAGACGGAAACGTAATGGCGGCCACACAAATATTCAAAGCTTAAATCAAATTACGATTAACCTAATCATCCGATCTCTACCAAATTTTGCATCAACATAGCATTATGGAGGGAGCATCCTTTGACCAAACTAATAGGTCATTAGCCTAATATTTTGCGGATGGCGGCCATCTTTGTGTGAAAATCGATTCCTCCTATTAATTCGAACACGGTGAAACCGAATGGAACGAAATTAGGTACAGAGGTAGCACTAGAAAAGGCCACCTCAGTGTCATGTTTTATATCACCGCCATCTTGACGGAAACGTAATCGCGGCCACACAAATGTTAAAGGCTAAAATGTAATTACGACCAACCTAATAATCTAGTCTCCTCCAAATTTTGCAACAACAAATCTTTATGTGGGAAGCATATTCTGACCCAACTGCTAGATCATCAGCCCAATAGTTTGCAGATGGTGGCCAAGTAGCCTATGTGTGCAAATCGATTCCCCCTATCAATTCAAACACGGTGAAACCGAATTGAACGAAATTTGGTACAGAGGTAGCACTAGCAAAAGGCACCTCAGTGGCATGTTTTATATCGCCGTCATCTTGACGGAAACGGAATGACGGCCACCCAAATGTTAAAAGCTTAAATCAAATTTCGACCATCCTAATAATTTGATCTCTACCGGATTTTGCAACAACATGCCTTTTTGTGGAAAGCATCTTATGACTGACTACAAGTTCATCAGCCCAATAGTTTGCAAATAGCGGCCATGTATGTGTGCAAATCCATTCCCCAGATCAATTCAAACACGGTGAAACCGAATTGAATGAATATTTTTACAGAGGTAGCACTAGCAAAGGGCACCTCATATTCATGTTTAATATCCCTATAGCTCGTTGTATTTCAACAAGCTACTACAACCAACATTCAATTATACTCCTTGAAAAGGACAAAGAGTTATAACAATACCCATGCATTTAGGAGAAAGTAAGCTATATGTTCTTTACTGAACATCTTGTTTTTCCTAATGCTGTTGGTTGCCATTTTTACAGTACTTGAAACGACTTGAAATTTAGACACTCGAATACGTCACTCACAACGAAGCAAAGTGCAGCGAACCGGTCGCTGCCACGTTCAGACCGGACTCCGCCTAGTGAGTCCCTGTGTCCAGCGAATCATCTTCATCTCCATGACGTGTAGTTGTTGTTCATGTCTCTTCGTTACTGGCCAGCATTCAGTACCGTACAGTGCTACTGGTCGAACGATGGATCTGTAAATTTTCGACTCCATATATAGTGGCACATTCCGGTCAAAAAAGACTCCAGAGACTTGGCGCCATTTCGGCCATGCAGCGTTGACTCTGTTTCGGACATCTGTGAGCTTCTCTCTTCTGATTTGACAATATGTTCTCCTTGTCCGACTAAGGACCTGGTTCACTAACGCAGCGTTAACAAGCCGTCAGTAAACGCCTCGTTAATTTTAACATCAGAATTAAACTAGTTTGCGTCTCGCCAGCACATTCACGATTGGCATTTACAAACGAATCTTTATGTTCAAGGGCTGTACAAAACTCACTGAAAGATGTTGATTGTGGCGGTATTTCTATTTTCTTTGGTGCAATCAAGAAGGCCGTGAACTGGAAAATGCTTACAACATGGCTGATGAGGAAAAGAGGAATAAGAGTTTGAGGGTGAATTTCTCTTAGGTTAAAATACATTTACTTACCCACTTAGTAGATAAGTATCGTGAAATTGTTGAAAATTAGAGGACTGATGCTGTAACGTCTAGGTAGTCTTTTATTGAATTAACTACATGTGCTATACTGTAATGCATTACACGATATTACACATAAATAAGGAATGGTAAATAACATACTTTTCATATAAGAATTCCAGGTTAGGTTCTATCATCTGTAGAAAATTCAACATAGAAGATTTTGACAACCGAAATCTCATGATCAGTTCTGTGTCGTCGCATTCATAAAAGAAATTCGTTTGCTCTTTATATTTTTGAGGTCGACCAATATTTATCATGTCTTAAGAATAAAGATTAATGCACGCTCCATTTTGGATTGGAATGCCGTGTAAATCGATCGTCAGCCGTTAATTGTATGTAGACACAGCAATTAGTTTTAATGGCTCGTTAGGGATGCATATGGATTGTTATAGTTTAGTGAACCACGACATTTCGGTAATCGTCCGTTATGGCCTTTATTGGTTTGTCAAGATTTTGACGAAATGTGGTGAAACCGACCCCAAAAGTTACAATTCAATGGAGCTACTGCTCATAATGTCCCAGGATGCTAAGTGAAGCAACAATGACAATATGTTCCTGTCAATGGCTCATCGTTAGTTGTCTTGAATACATAATGAATTCACAACAACAATTTAAATAAAGTTGTATATACCATTTTGTTTTATTTCAGTCTTTTTAATTACAGCACAAAAGCGTTTAGTCTCGAAGCTAAAAGTTCCTTCCGTCTGTAACTCTATCTTAGTTTTTAAAATCCCTCTGCCATGTAATATCCCACGACAAACTGCCTGAGGCACTCCATGTCAATCTGTAAAGACGAACTTCCGTTTAATTTCGTCAAATTTGTAACCGGTTATCCTGGCAATTCACATCTGTCTTTGTCACACAATACACATGGAACGGAATTGCTTTGTGATTGATACGTTTCAAAGTTCTGTTGTGAAATAAAAAGCAGACAATTGCGTCTTCCTTCTCCGTTCACTCTATGAACCTAATCGAAGCGAGGCTTGAAGAGGCGTTCCTTATTCAGCAGGTCGCCCAAAATGACACACGAGAGAGGCAATGAATTTCCCCTTTATTCCTTACTCCGCTACTCGAAGACTACTGCAGATAGTCACTAGGCTAAAAATCTTGCTTAGTTTCCGTATGTGCTGTGGACTGATACACATGGGATTGGAAAGTATGTAATTATGAAATACGCATATTACCTACAAATCATGTACTGTGGATCCACCTTACCTTTACAAGCCTTCAATGTATAAGGTGCGTTCAAAAAGTACCGAGCCGGAGGCTGGAATGCGCAAACCGGTGACGACATCGGCTAATCGTGGCGTGTGTAACGGGGTCTGGTTCCGACCAGAGCGTGGAAGGTCACAGCCCGTCGCTAGAGGGCACGCATGCACGTCACGTGACGATACAAAGCGAGCAGCAGCATGCATCAATCGTCGAACGCTACCAGTCACGTTGAAAACAGTGACATGGAGGCGTCAAACGAAGAGAAAAGAGGTGTTGTTCGGTTTCTGACGGCAGAAGGAGTAGGGGGAACGGACATTCATAGCCGAATGTCACAAGTGTACGGCGATCACTGCATGTCCCTTGCAAGGGTCAAGGCGTGGCACAAGCGCTTCAGGGAAGGACGGGTGTCGTTAGCCGATGACGCCCGGTCTGCCCCCCCCCCCCCCCCCCCCCTGCATTACTGATGACAACGTCCAGCTGGTTGATGCACTCATTACCCAGGACCGCCGTGTGACAGTGAACGCCATAGCCGCCGTGGTCGGATTGAGCGTCGGAAGTGTGCACACCATCATGAAGGAACGACTGCACTTGCGCAAAGTGTGTGCCCAATGGGTGCCCCACAGTCTTCAACCACACCAGGAAGCATGCCGAATGGCCCACTGTCTTGGTCATCTGCAGCGCTATGCGAGGGAAGGGAATGGGTTCTTGGCACGAGTGGTGGCTGGATATGAGTCATGGTGTCATCACTTCGAACCAGAATCCAAACGACAAAACCTCCAGTGGAAGCATCCAGGGTCACCACCACCCGAAAAAGGCAAGGCCATCCACACGAGTGCAGAAAAGTTATCCTCCGGCTCGTTACTTTTTGAACGCACCTTATATTACCCTGCAGCATATTAAATCCGTTCTATGATGTGTTGAAGGTACAGTACGGTATATCAGTAGCTATTGCTGCCTTTGTTGATATTCACAGCGGAGTGCTCCAATTTCTAAATTATGTTGCTCCTGTGTAAGAACCCTCCCCCTGGAGTGTTTCCTTTGTTTGGGTAAAAGATTTGGGTCACAGGGATTCTTATCTGGCGAATGGGGTGGATACTCCACAAAACATTCCACTTCCACCGTGTATGAGCAGTGCAGGATTAAGATAATGTTCTAAGATACATTGATCAACAATGACTGCTATCACAACGCTGATGCGAGGAATAATTGTTGATATGTTGATGGTAAGAGGTCTTGGAGCATCATCACCGGACATGAGTCTCTCTGTTTTTGTGATTTTCATCAAAATAAGTTAATAATAACAAGGGAAGCTTTTCCATAAACGAGATGACATACTTAAAGCTGACACTAAAAACGTTGACACTGCTAATGATATCCTGCCTCTTTCGCACATCTGGAAGTGATGCAAAATTCCACAGGGGATTATTTAATTACCAATTGAGGTGTGAGGATCCTACATATGCGTATGTTGCCACTAACTTGTTGTCAGCCCGAGTGTTAATCAATTGGTTCCTCTTAGCTATGCGGGATTTAATGATTATTATTACAGCTTTAAGTATCACTAGCATTACCCGCCGCGGCTTCGCCCGCGAATATTCTAGTTGTAAAGAGTACACTTAGCAAAATCTCAATCATGAATGCTAGGACTGATTTATCCTTGATATTTATTTATTTATTTATCGTATGGCTTTTAGTGCCGGGAGTGTCCGAGGACATGTTTGGCTCGCCTGAGTCTGTAGCTGCTTCCAGCGGACACCCTAAAGGGCGAGCTACAAGTTCCGTTCAATTTCAAGTAGTTCCAACTTTCGCCACCAGATATCAATGATACCTAGTGGTGAACGTTGGAACTTTGATAGAGCGTTCTGACGAAATCTAACCTAACAAATTTTGCTTTACACAAGTTTAGTCTGTGAAAGGATCTTTAACATGCCATAAATCTATGACATGGGACCGCCGGCTTTACTTCCCCTCCGAAGGAAGGCATACTGAAGGATTTTTAAGGCTCTTAAAAAATCCGACGACTTCAGCCGGGTTTGAACCCGCTATCTTGGGCATAGCAGTTCAGCATGCTACCGACTACGCCACCGAAGCCGCTATCCTTGATATGAATAACCAGACTTTATCAATTCAGCTACTGGTGCAGTGGTTAGGGGTTTGTCATTCCTTCATAGGTGTATCAGAGCGAAGTTAGTTTCCTGAGAATATCACAGACACTTTAATTTAAGGGCCGTTAAATGTGGTTTTCGGAGACCCTTTATAGTCGAGTGAAAAAGACCTTTCGTACCACACACACACTAGAAAATTGCGTGAAAATTTCCTGAGTGCCCCTTGACCCCCTTAAGCACATTATACTGTATGTATTGATGAATTTTACAGCTTAATTTGGTTCCGTGATAACTTTATAACCACCTGGAAACTTTCACAGTAATGTAATAATTGGAACTGCATTGCGTCTTACAGAAGATTCTGTTACCATGGTTACCGTGTTGCATTCTTTCATTATTTCATTGTAAGTATACATGTTTTAAGGTATTTATTTAATTGTGAGGCATTTAAAGAGAAAGCGAGTATGTTTCGCTTACGCATTGGGTTATGCTGAACCTGTAGGGTACCCCATATGTGTAGGTTGGTATTAATGGGGCCTTATTTTCGGTACAAAACTGGAATGGGACCTTAGCAGGATAATATAGGGAGGGATAAGGTAAACAAACATGCATAAATTCTGTCCCCCTAAGGTAATTATTAAATTCTGAAACTTTCTTTTGGAGTTGAAATAATTAAAAAGCAGATTTAAGCGACTCAACACAATACCTAATAGTATTACTGGTGTGATTCTGCTAAATAAATATTTCCTAACCAAAAACAATAAATACTCAAACGAACGCAAATTCTGATTTTCCAAATAAGGTATCCTAATTCCCTACCCCCGATCTAATTACAGTATTTTTAATTCATTTATTTTATGGAAAATGTATTGCAACAGTCTTAAGATCTCTTATAGTAAAATTATTGAGATATAAGTAATATGTTCATACATTTCTACACACCAGTTACCCATCCCGGCAAAAGCACAAAAAAAAAAAAAGAAGTTCCGTGACGAACTAAAGAGCCTACTTTTCTTAAAATGTTAGATTCATGCAAATGAATAATCTATATTGAACCCTTGCAAAGAAGCATATGAGACTCAGATTCGGGGTGTAACGGGTCATATTCGTAAGTTGCTGTCAGGGCGCTTCATTAACTTGCAGGGTAACATATAACAAAATAACATGCAGGAAAGAGTGAAGCCAGGGTTAAAAAAACAATTGAATTTAATAACAAATCACCATATTTACACATAAACAATTAACAACAAAAAAAAACTCCCAACTGACTCCCGCTTAATAAAAATGCCAAAAAAACTAGGCGGTATCTCTGGAGAGATTAATTACCTGGACCAAGTGTCCTTAAATAAAAGATAATAGGAACAGTCTGTTTTCTTGCTATTTCCTTTATCAAAATTTCAGTGACTAAGCTCACCTGGCTAACTGTATCAATCAAACATCTCACCCTCATACCTCCAATATGCGCGTAAATAATTGGTAGCTGTCTGATAACATTTTCACGGTTCTTCACCCCTTCCTCCAGGCAGTCGTCTGGGAATGCTACCCACTCTTCTATATTGGCCACTATCATCTCTTCTTGCTCCCTGGCGATCTCTGTTTTTAGCCTGTCTCCTTTCAGTTCATTTGGTTTTTTTTTATCCCGGGCCCCATTAGATGTGTTTCGCCGGTTATCATTCTGTCGCTCCTGTTGCCTCAGTAAACTCTCTGCCCCCTCTCCTTGATGGTTGTCTGGGCTCTGTCTGTTCGCCATGGCACGCCCCCACTTATCCTTCTCCGCTTCTTCATTACTTAATTGATCCAAGTATTTACGGGATTCAATATATCGTTCGTCCCAGTTATTCCTATAATCTCCTCTGTTTTCTTGGTGATAGTCCCTGCCGTTACTCCATCTACCATCTCCATTTCTTTGGTAAGGTCTACCTTGGCTCTGGTTTCCCCTCCAATTCGTGTACTCCCGCTGGTACGTCCACTGATTATTTTGATTTTGGTTATTATGATGATATCTCCCGCGGTTATTCTGATAATTCTGATTGTTGTTATGGAACTGGTTTCGGCCGTCAAAATCTTGTCTTCTTGGCGTGAACTGTGTCCCTGTGGACTGTGTCTTACTTTGGTTCCCCTGGCCGTGGTTATTTTGGAGTCCCTGAACTACCTCTGCCGTGTTGACACATTTCAAATTCCTTCTTCCTGTCTGTGGGCTTACCATACTCGTCTCGCCTAAGTGTCTGAGTAATTCTTCGGCTTGGACTGCGGTCTGAATGTTTCCTGCGACTAATAATTGTTGGATGTGCATTGGGAGTTGTTTCCCGATGGTTAGAACCATATTCGACTCGCTAGGCGGGTCATCAAAATCTCTGAATTTTACCAATTGCTGACTGAAGAATTCTGAAAAACGGGTTGGATGTGTACTATGGTATTTGCGCGTGTACAGGTCCATTCTTAACCCCTGCTGTAACGAAGGACTCCAAAACTTCTTCAAAAACGCCTCGCGGAATTGAGCCATGTCTGTAAACGTGTACTTGAAACTTAAAAACCAGGTCAGGCTAGGTCCTTCTAAAAATTTCTCCACCAGTCTTAATTGTTTCTCAGGGCCGATGTGTTGGTCATTAAAGTAATCAGTTAATTGCCGTAGAAATGCTTTGGGAGTGGTTCCTGAATGTTCTTTAAACTTATCGGGCTTAAAATCATTACCCCGAATGACTTGGATGACTTGGGCTGGTGCCAAGTTCGGTTGCGGAGTTGAAGTCTCCCCCCTGTACTGCTGGAATGCATTAGTCGTTAGTCTGGGACTTTGACCCCGACTCGTGTCCTCAGCCAACTTCGAACCCGCCGGACTTCCAATACTTGTTTGCTTCTCCGGTATATTTTCAGTTGAAAATAATGTCGCATTCTCTAACGATCTAATCTCGTTTTTTATGATTAATTCTGAGTGTTCCTGTAATTTCGACTTCATATTTTCCTCCAGTGCCTGCATTCGCTTTAAAACTGCCAGCCTGTCTTCCTTATTCGCATGAGCCTGCTGGTCCCAATCTCGCCGGATCCTACTTTTTAAGCTATTTATTTTCTCCTCGTTCCTTTCCTGATTTTTCTCTAGCTCTTCACGTATCTGTTCCTGCGTTTTTACTAGTTGTTCTTCCAAATTATCCTGAGTTTTGACGAGCTGCTCCCCTACTTCTTGTCTTATGACCTCTTGTGTGTTTATTAGCTGGCCTTCCATCTCTTTTCTTATGATCTCTTGTGTTCTGCCTAATTGCTCCTCTAAATTTTCCCGCAAGTGTATCCGCTCGGTTTCAGCCTTAACTTCGACTTTATCTATTTCCTTTATTAATTCCAGCACGTTGTTATCTACCGAATTAATTTGCTGTTGTAGTTTCTCTTGGGTCTTCTTCACTCCCGCGGTGTTACTGACACATGCTGCCTCTATCTGCTTGAGTTTATCTGCCACCATCTCGTCAAATTGTACTAATTTGTTATCAAATTTCGCCTCCAATTTCTTCATTTCGCCTAACTGTTTGATGTTGTTTTCCGCAACCTCGCCTGCCAGTTTCTCTACTTTTTGAACGCTCTGATTAATATCATTTGTGATTTTTCCTAACTGTTCGGTTTGTGTTACCGCCTGTTGTGACAATTTGTGGTTTAGTTCATTGAATTGTTTGTCAGTGTCTAATTTCTGGACTTCTAACTGGACCGAAATGTTACCGCTCATATCAAGTAATTGTTTTTCACTATGCTCCCGCTGAGCTTCTAATTGTTCTTTTAATTGTTCTTCCGTCTTTACGGACATCTGCACTAATTGTTCTTCCGTTTTCGCGGACATTTGGATCGACATCTGTTCTAACAATGCCTTTATCTCATCAACACTCGCCATATCACACACAAAAATATATTCAGAGAAAAACAGGGTTATGGGCTAAGGCTTCAGCCCTATACGCACATACATGTCACACATTTAAATATTACTGGCTCTAATTTAATGAAAATTTCAGTAACAAAATTTACTGAATACAATGACACTTATTCCCAAACAACAAAATAACCCCTAGTGATCTGCTTTTAAATTCCTAACCAACAGAATTTACGAAACACCTATTAACCGAAGTCAATTAAATGTCAAATATAAGGCAACATCTTCCTGCTTTGACTGAGTTCATTAATAATGCAAATTTCTAATTTTAATGTGGGCGCCAGAACAAGTTTATAACAAATACCAAATCAAATTCTAACCTTGTTCAATATTTCTAACTTTAGGAACTCAGTGATTTTACTAATGCACATGGCGGTACAACATCGCCTCCATTTACTGAATTTACATGTCCGCTTGACCTGGCATCATTTCTCAACGAAATAAATATGAGATCAGCGAAGAAACAACAACAACAATCCCCACTTGGGCAGCCATTTTTGTTTTATGAACCCTTGCAAAGAAGCATATGAGACTCAGATTCGGGGTGTAACGGGTCATATTCGTAAGTTGCTGTCAGGGCGCTTCGTTAACTTGCAGGGTAACATATAACAAAATAACATGCAGGAAAGAGTGAAGCCAGGGTTAAAAAAACAATTGAATTTAATAACAAATCACCATATTTACACATAAACAATTAACAACAAAAAAAACTCCCAACTGACTCCCGCTTAATAAAAATGCCAAAAAAACTAGGCGGTATCTCTGGAGAGATTAATTACCTGGACCAAGTGTCCTTAAATAAAAGATACAAAAGTGACCATATAAGTGCGTATGCCGTTCTACATGCATCACGATGTGTACTTTGAATGCGTGATTCGTTATCATCCAGAATGACCCTTCAGACAACGAATCCGCATTTCTTAGAGCTAGACCGACACAAGGGAACACAACTACAATACTTAAATTAAACCGACACTTCCTAAATCTACTATAAACAAACACAAAATTTCCGTGTGAAATTGGACTCAAATTGCCGTAGCAACATTTACTGCCTAAAAACTTAGGACTTCTCACACAAATCAACACAAGTACATTAACACGTGACCAATAGAAAAATACTCAAATGACCGCTGTCAAAATTTACAAATACTCTACCACTACACCACACGGGTGTGGCACACAAAATTACATGAATCGAGTCATCAACAAAGCAATAGGCAAACAGCCAACATTTACGTTAATCACAATATTTTACCCATACAAGGTACAACAATCCGTTACACACATGGCGAACTCCCCAATTAATTATGGCTTAAAAATTAACCATCACAATGAACAGGTTTGCTACATGAAAGCTTACAGGGGTCAGTCGGACAAACAGGACTGCCTATCAAAATAAGTCACAGGCAAAACGGGTGGTTTGTGGAACTCTGCATGTCTGTCAACCCACGTGTCAATAACCTCGACCTCCCAGAACATGGGGTCGAACCTCGAAGAAATGTGCCCCAAAGCACAATAATACGTGTGTGTCAGAAAAACATATGGACAAGAATCAGCAGTCTCCCAAGAGCACTCTGTCTTTCCATCTAAAATACAACAGCAGCAAAAAAAATATAAGGGCGGTAGGACAACTACCCCCTCCTCACGTAGACTCAACACACACTAGACACATCAACACACACTGAATCACACGTATGGGTTTTGACAGACCCTGAAATAAAAGACACAAATAATATCCACATGCTGGCGCCATCGTTCTATGCCGTGACTAGTCACCTGAAAAGGACTCAAGAAAAATCTATCAAAATTAGAACGAAGGTGTTCTACAATTACTTTTAAGTTGGTGCACTCGGCTACCCTAATATGAATAATAACCTGTCCAGCAAAATATTACAATAATTTCCTCCCATTCCTATTTCAAATATTAACGTTAATAAAGCACCATTTATCGAATGTAATGGGTTCCGCAATTGCAAGGATAAAAATCACGCACGCACGCCGCGTACATTACACATGACTCAAGAAAAAAAAAATCAACAAACACTTTGGCCACGCGCCAACGGACATTTAAACATATAGTGTCGGTGCAAGAAAAGCTCTAAAACAACAAGAAAGAAAAACATGACTATTTACAAAGTTCCCCGGCCTAATCTAACTACATAATTGAAATAATCCAATTTTAGTACATCACCGCTTCTGCTTGTAGAACTAAGGACATCCTCCTCAACCCATTGCCCTATGGACAATTTAGCACTCCATAGTAGTCGTCTGCGTTGATTTCTTGAAGCTCATCCCAACTTCAAACCACGTGCTGATCATCTTGGGCTCGACTCCTTGCAGAAAAGTTCAATGTTAAATATTTGCCTATCTATAATCGCTTGCAGGCTACTCAGTTCACCCACAATTGTCCTAATGCGATTAATAGCGAAGACTGGCCCTAATTATATCGCACACACGCACTATAAAAAAACATATATATAATACACTGCAATTTATACATAAAATATACATCTCGAGTCCGCGCCACTGGCTCGTTAACAAGTTCAAAATCCTGGCTGCACTAGCAGTCGCTATCTCGTCCGGTATTTCCGTCCTGTACTGTGGACTTCGGCTCTGGTGAGCGCTAATTAGGGTGATACGATACTTCCCCCTTAAAGCTGAACTCGTCGTCTTTAAATGAATGTTACAGTTTATCACGCGCTGGCGTGAAATATTTAGCTCACACAATAATGCTGTTTTTAGAACAAAATGTATTCTAGCTTTCAAATTCGATACCGCAATCGCTGCGACTTTAGCTCCTCAGAGCTCACAAAATAAATTAGCTTCACTGATTTTAGAGCGTAAAAATCACAATTCAAACTGGCGTGGAGTATGCCTCTGAAGGCTCCACAAGAATAGACTTAGATAAATTCGAGCGTAAAAAAAATCACAATTCAAACTGGCGTGGAGTATGCCTCTGAAGGCTCCACAAGAATAGACTTAGATAAATTCGAGCGTAAAAAAATCACAATTCAAACTGGCGTGGAGTATGCCTCTGAAGGCTCCACAAGAATAGGCTTAGAGTGGCGTCAGGCCAAACTATTTATTAGAAACTGACAAGGGCGGTGGAGTGGGGCGGAGTCGGATAAAAACTTCCAGAGTTTTTGTCTCACAAAGATGTAGCTAGTGTCATTCTTCTCCAAATAAATCCAACGTCTCAAATTACTCGAGCGGAGATTAATCCGTTCGGCGGTTCCTTAGATACACACTTCCGCGGGCTTTTTACTACTGACGCCGTCCACCTCGTGGTCACGGCTTGGTCTCTTGCGATTGGCTGATTCAATCGTATGTTCGTTGAGAGGACCTCGTGATTCTTCCTTTATGTCTCCAATGTTGGTACAGTAGTTGCACAATTTGGCCTTGAACTCGACTAATTCTGGCCGTCCCCCAGGAATAGCTACCAGCTCAGCTTCTGTTGCAATCATTACGAAATGCTGGCCTCCCTAATATCCAAGTCGACTTCCTTATGTGCTGCCTGGGCCGTAGTAATAATAATAATAAATATGAATACTTATTTATCGAAGATCAATAAGGGTTCAATATGGATCTATCAAGAATAATGACGAAATTAAGTTGGTAATATCGAAATTTCTAATTAGTTCCAAATACTCTATACCTGGCATAATGTAGCCTAATAGAGAACTACAGTCGGCAGCCCTGGTGACTGAATATATTCTTAGTTCCATCTCTTAAGGTACAGAATTTGGTTGAAGTCCAGTGGATAGCATGAACGTTACATGCAGTTAAACATTGGATCTAACAGCGCGCGTTAAATCATGTTGGCGACAATGACATACATGTATTGGTCAGATATAATCTGAAATAATAGGATCTATTGTTGTGTCAATTTTGAATGAAATCCATTAGTTTGTATAGAAGTTATATGCAATTTAAAATTGGACCTATCAGCAGGCTTAGAATCATGTTAGCAGCACTGGCGTAGGCCTATATTAGTTGCTCCAAATTAATCTAGAATTCCAGGTACTATACGTGTGCAAAGTTTTGAGCTATTGGCTTGCTTACTTTCAGATAAATTGATATTAGGGTGACAAAAATAGAGACAGTATTTATTAACAGTTGGCAGCCCTGGTTACTCTTAAGATTCGGCATAGTCATATCTGTTATGGTACACATAACACACACGTAATTTGATTGAAATCCAAATGATAATGTAGAAGTTATATGTATTTAAAGTTGGACCTCTCAGCAGGCTCAGAATCATGTTGGTAGCACGGACGTATATAAGTTACTCGAAATTAATATAGAATTTCATGTACTATACGTGTCCATAGTTTAAAGCTGTCGGGTTGCATACTTTATTATATATGGGTATTTGGATATAAAAAATTGAGAGCATTTATTAACAGTTGGCAGCCCTGGTGGCTCTTAAGAATACGCTTCGTCAGATCTGTTTATGTACACATACCACATACGAAATTTGATTGAAATCCAGTTTATAGTGTAGACGTTATATGCATTTAAAATTTGGACCTCTCAGCAGGCTTATAATCATTTTGGCAACACTACCATGTATGGCCTCCTGGAAATTAAACTGCAATATTAGTATCCATACGAGTGCCAATTTTGAAATAGCTCCCATTCATACCTTCCAAGATATCCAACATGGAGCTCAAATTTCAATTGCGATATTTCAGCAGTTGGTAGCACTGACATCATTTTCAAATATGGCCATGAGATATTCCGGTATAGATCTTTACTCCTACAAAATTTTGATTCGATTGCTGCAGCCGTTTAGGAGATGATAGGGGGGAACACACACACAGCCAGCCAGCCAGACAGACACACATTTGCCCGATCTCATAAGTCTACTTTTTCATTTTTTTGCGAAATGTGAAAAGTAGACTAAAAATCAATTTTACGAGATAGTTTTTCTGTGGGTGTGTATGTCTCCTATGCGTTCACATACCTTTCATTCGATTACGAAGAAACTTGGGTGAGATGTTGAGTTGACTCCAAGGAAGGTTTCTGGCTGACTACATCCGCTTTACAGTAGGTAGCGCAGTAGTAGATTCAACAAATGAGTGACGACGTGCGAAGCGTTTCAAAAAATCCCGTATGCATTCACATACCATTCGTCCGATATCGCTGAGACTTTGGTGAGATATTGAGTACACTCCAAAGGAAGAATTCTGGCTTAGTAAATCCACTTTACAATAGGTAGCGCACGAGTAGATTCAACAAATGAGCGACGACGCACGAAGCGTTTCAAAAAAGTCTCGCATGCGTTCACATACTATTTGTCAGATAGCGATGAAAATTGGGTGAGATGCTGAGTACACTCCAAGGAAGGTTTTTGTCTTAGTAAATCCATTTTACAATAGGCAGCGCATGAGTACATTCAACAAATGAGCGACGGCACGCGAATCGTGTCAAAAAAGTCCCGTACGCGTTCATATACCATTCGTTAGATAGCAATTAAACTTAGCTGAGATGTTGTGTACAGTCCAGGGAAGGTTTCTGGCTTAGTAAACGAATGAATGAATGAATGAATGCATTCTACAATAGGTAGCGCACGAGTAGATTGAACAAATGAGCGAAGGCACGCAAATCGTTTCAACAAAGTCCCCGTATACGTTCATATACCATTCATCTGATTGCGATGCTCCCACGATTGTTTCTAAATTAGTAAATCCATTTTATGATAGCTTAGAGTCAGTTATCGGAAATTGAACAAAATATTGTGTATCCAAAAGCATTTCAAGAAACAAAATTACAACGCCAACACTATCTTTATTTGGCATTGCAACGCATGCCGGGTACAGCTTGTAAATAAATAACTTTACACTCACCGTCCCGCTAGTCCCCACTTTTTTGGTTGACCAACTTAAGATGCTTGCACTCAGCTACTTTGCAGCTATGATAACTGCTGTGCATTGTCTTTCACCGCCTCTGTTAGCGGCCATTTTGCGCTTTAGCCCCATTTATACAACCATCATGGGGTTGGACTCACGCGGCTGCCATCTTGCGCATTAGCCTCTGCCCCAGAACCGCTCTATATATCCTACTGCTGCGTCACGCCGCCGCTACCAGTTTTCTGGTGCAGAATTGCGAGCTGCTTATAAAATATAGCAGTCAAGGGGAGTAATTAGTGCAAAAATATTTATTAGGCCCCTTAAAACAGTTATCATCATGACAATAGTATGCCTCTGTATAAGGGCGATAGTGTTGGTGCAGTATACTGAGGTTATCAGCTACAATAAGCGTTGGTGCTTTCAAATTTGCTTTCATTTTTTCCGATCCTTATCCTTGAGCGCTCCAGTTCTGTAGTAGTATTCATTATCATCCATAAAACAAATAACTCCACCGGGCGAAGCCGGGCACTACTGCTAGTAATCCATATAAACAACTCTCTGCTTTTATGTTTGCTATTTAAAAACTAGTTGGCCAGTATACTCCCAACTTTCACTCTTGTGAAAAATAGTTGGTCTGAACACTAAATCCAATTATAGTGTAAAAATCATGAGTAATAACCATGCTGGCTAATAATGAACATTCCGTATTGACTCACAGTCCGAGTAAAACCGTCAGTCACTATTGTTTAATGTTCCAAAAACATTCGAATATATCTTTGGACATATATCGAACTAGGTTAGCCTTTATAAGCAATTATCAATGAATCAAATGCACCTTAGAGGCTAATTGATGAGATAAAAAACAAAATAAATTAAATATTTCAGCTAATAAGAGTAACTAGATGATTATAAACAGGAATAAAATGAAAAAGAAAACTCATATAAAATTTTCTGTCAAAAATGGGGTAGTGGTATTAACAATTAACAGGGAGCACTAAAATCAATTATACAAAGACAATTTTACTTTTCCATGCTTCCAATATTTCTTCATCCTCTCAGATATCAAGATACATTCTTCAGTGGATAACACCCTTCCTTCTGTTTGTTTATTTTGATTTCGAGTGTCACTTGCGATTAGTTTAGTATCTTAATTTTATCTGTTCTATTCTTGAGATAATCTAATGCTATTTGGAGTTATTTGATCGGGGCAGATTACCTCGCTGTTCCGCCCCTTAAAACGACAATAACAATCTAACAGAGTTCTTTGTTATCATCCATAATTTCTGTTATCCATTTAAGGCAGGTGTTGGTATTCCATTTTTAGCCTATTTTCAATTTTGAAAAAAATAGGCTTATGAGATCACCTTTTGTCCGTGTGTGTGTGCGTGTGTGTGTGTGTGTGTGTGTGTGATTCGTGTGTGTGTCCCCCCCTAATAAAATCGAAACGGCTGGAGCGATTTCAATGAATCTCGGGAAGTTCATAGCACTATTCCCGGCGACCTCGACCGTGCCCTTCAAATTTTGTTACGTCTCTCCAATCCAACATGGCGGCTGTGCGAAATACTTCACTAGCATTCAATATCTCCGAAACTATTACCGATATCGCCCTGAAATTGTGTACAGTGATAAAGGGCACTACTAGAAGTTCACCTATGAGACTTTCAAAAACCTGGTGACTACAAAACCAAGATGGCGGCCAAGCGAAGTTGAGACATTTAAATAGACTTTTCTCGCGATTTAACTATCTAAATGTAATGAAACTTGGTACAGCAAATGTTTATACACATTGTAATGCACTGGAGTCTAATTTAGTTCAATTGTTTACATAACCTCAAAATGGCGGCTGTGCGAAATATATCACTGACATTCTATATCTCCAAAACTATTACAGATATCACCATGCAATTTTGTACGGTGATAAAGGGTACTGATACAGGTATACCTATGTATATTTCATAAACCTGTAAAGTACGAAACGAACATGGCGACCAAGCGAATTTAAAATATTTTAATAGACTTTTCTCGTGATTTAACTCTCTGAGCGCAGTGAAATGTGGTACAGTAATTGATTTTGCAGATTGTAATGCAATGCCATCTAATTTAATTCAATTGCTTACATAACCTCAAACTGGCGGCTGTGCGAAATTTTAAAATTAAGTTTTAATTTCTTGTGTCGTAATCATGCGATCGAAGTGAAATTTTGAATAATGAACCTAGGCAATAATTGTCCTTGAATGGTACATAACTCTATGGCCTATACACATAACACTCCTAAATGGTGAGCTCCCGAAATATTTAGACGGTTCTCAATATCTATGAATCTTTTACAGCAACCAAACTGTTTTTTTAATGTTCATAGAGACTATGAACATATCTTTACCTATAGGACTTTCAGTAACCTGGGGAGCACAAATCCAACATGGCGGCGACGCGAAGTATAAATATTTAAATGGACGTTTCTCGCGAATTAACTATCCGAGTGCCGTGAAACGTTGCACGTTAAATGCTTATACAAATGTTGATCCACTGGCATGTAATTTATTTCAATTGTTTGCATAATCACAAGATGCCTGTTGTGCGTAATTTTAAAATCTTGTTTTTACTTCTTGTGTTCTAATCATGCGATTGAAGTTCGAATACCACACGTAAACAATGTTCTTAATATAATAGTACAAAAATAAAAATCCAACCTGGCGACCATCTGAAATATTTAGACGGTTCTCAATATCTACGAATCTGTTACAGCAATTAAACTGAAATTTTGTATGTTGATAGAGGCAATTAACATGAGCAGGATATATGAAAATAGGCTGTATAGTTCTTCACGGAACTAATTGTTTTATTATCCATTTATTAAGGCTAGTTTCCGATGTTCGAAGAAGATGTCCAAAAATGCGTTCTTTCTAATTGTCCTCATTTATTAACAATATTAGTCAACACCACCCCCTTTTTAACATTATACAATTTTTATGTAAGTTTGAATTTTATTTCATCCCTGTTTCTACATTTTGATGGTTTTTATTACGTGTAACATTTATTTTTATCTATCTCATTAGTTATAAGGTTCGTTTATGATTTAGTAATAATACATTTTTGCTGATGAAGACTAACCTAGAACGAATCATGTCCAAAGGTATTTTATAACAATTTTAGAACACTCAACAATATTGACTGACGGATGATAATATATTTACACAAATCCAATAAGCTTTGGAGAGTTTATTAAATGAACTAAACTTTCCCATTATACGAGCATTTATTTATATTGGAAAAAATAAAGTTATTTTCTAATAATTAAACAATATTAAAATTAGATGGTTATAGTGATTATACTCTGCGATCACAATTATAACCTGCGGTATGTCATTCTTACTTAGCCTCATTGGCCGATGTTTCTAATTATATTGTTGTTAAAACATTTTAGGGGTTTTGAGCATCTTGGTCATGAGCTTCTTTATGTTTATGCTATTAAACAAGCTGCTATGCACATGTGATGGTGGCCGTGGCTATTGTTGCGATAATGGGCAGAACATCGAGATAATAATGCGATTTAGAATC
The DNA here is from genome assembly GCA_946902985.2 of Meconema thalassinum. Lineage (NCBI taxonomy): Eukaryota > Metazoa > Arthropoda > Insecta > Orthoptera > Tettigoniidae > Meconema > Meconema thalassinum. Next base: position 145,911,896 of record OX336390.1, on the reverse strand, counting down.
TGGAAACGAAAATAAATTCGAGTGTGAAATACTATCTTCCTATTATTATTTTAATCAGTTTACTATTATTATTATAATGCTTGCCACGGTGGGTGAGTGGTTAACGTGACGGTCTACCAACCCCAAGCTTGCAGGTACGCTCCTGGTCGTGGTAAGTGATTTCCGAAAGACGGCAAAAATTACGACACACATGTCATAAGATGTTGGCATGTCAAAGAACCCATTTGAATTCAGTAGGCTGTGTTCATAATGGCAAAATTAATCTCGGGAGTTTCCGCTAAAACACGAAGTTCCTCATTTCTCTACTAGAAAGCGCTATAGTGTTCAAGGAGCTTAGATATCTAACCTCCTTGACTTCCATAGTGCTTCAAGGAACAACGAAATTTGACATGCAAGCTACCCTCTGGGTGCAAATAACAAAGCTTGCACCCGGCACCCGAGGCCATACGATGTTATTATTATTATTATTATTAATAATATTATTTCATATTATTATGTTGTTGTTTGAGTCTTCAGTCTTTTGACTGGTTTGATGCAGCCCTCCACGCCTCCCAATCCTGAGCTAATCGTTTCATCTCTACATAGCTACTACAACCTACATTCGAGGCAATCTGTTTAACATATTCTATCCTTGGTTCTCCCCTGCAGTTCTTGTCCTGGACCCTTCCTTCCATAATTAAGCTTGCTATTCCTGGGTGTGTCTTACCAACCTATCTCTTCTCTTCATTAGCAGTCGCCAGAAACATCTTTCCTCTTCCTCTCGTCTTAATACCTCTCCGTTTGTAACCCAATCTTCCCATCTGATCTTCATCACTCTCCTGTAACACCACATTTCAAACGCTTCTATTCTTCTCGTTTCTGCTGCACCAATAATCCAAGTTTCACTTCCATAGAGCGCCACGCTCCAGACAAAGGCTTTCAAAAATGACTTCCTAACACCTAAATCTATATTCGATATCAACAGATTCCTTTTTGTAGAAATGCTTTCCTTGCCTGAGCTAACCTACTGTTTATACCTACAGTATTTAATTTTGAATAATTCCCTCTATTGTGTAGTATAATTCTAAATTAAATAATTCAAATTTCCTATAGATTTATAACTATGTCTAGGCCTACATAGGGGCATATAACCTACAGTAAATTTGGAATCTGAAAATAAAATCCCATGTCAATATTAACCTACAATTATTATTTTTGTCAGTTTATTACTATTATTAATAATAATATTAGCATTTTAATAAAAGCCTCCGTGGCTTAGGCGGCAGCATGCCGGCCTCTCACCGCTGGGTCCGTGGTTCAAATCCCGGTCACTCCATGTGAGATCTGTGCTGGACAAAACGGAGGCAGACAGGTTTTTCTCCGGGTACTCCGGTTTTCCCTGTCACAATTTCATTCCAGCAACACTCTCCACTATCATTTCCTTTCATCTGTCATGCTTTTAATCATTGCCCCAGAGGAGTGCGTCAGGCCTCGGCAGTCGGCACAGTTCATATCCTCGCCGCTAGAAGGGGGCTTCATTCATTCCATTTTTGACCCGGTCGGAGACTGGAAGCAGGCTGTGGATTTTCATTTCATTAGCATATTAATATAACTATATAATTTTGAATAATTCCCTCTATTGTATAACATATTCTAAATTAAACAAGATCAGATTTGCTATAGCTTTATAACTATGTGATCAAAGCGATAGATAACCCACAGTAATTGTCTGCCCCTTATTTTAGCAATGGACGTTTCTAAGATAGACTATAATCTATGCATCAATTGTGTAAGGCGCGGTGCACACTGCAGATCCTGTTTCATGCAACTGGTTTCATGAAATCGGTTTCAAGAAACCAGTTGCATTGGAACATGCACACAGAAGCAACGGTTTTCCATCAGTTAGGATGTTGGTGCCATGATTTTGTCTTGTTGGATTTCATGGCCCCGCCATCCTAACAAGGGCCATGCCTCCGAAGAACAATGAACCCGAACGGTAACTAAATACAATTAAAATTCCGTAACCATGCCTGTAACCTTCAGGGGCAGATAACCTCGTTGTTCCGCCCTTTAAAACAGCAACCACCAGTAGCCTTCGTGTTATGTTCACGTGGTCGCCATATAAATCACTAACGCATCCAAGCAGCATCCCCTACTTGCCAGCCCAAAGAAAGAGTGCCCGGTTCAGCTGACGAAAATCAATAGAAAGGACAAGGACACCCACATGAAAAATATATAACATAATACTAACTTAAATAACTAACCTTGCGGATCACGTGAGCAAAGAGGTTGTCCGATTCCCCACTCCCCTGTTATTCAGGGGCGTATATAAGAGGGGGGCGCGGGGGGCCCGGGCCGCCCCCGAAATTTTTGTCACATATAATATTTGTTTATGAATTAAAACAATAAAAACTAACATAGTCCACTTATCATTTACTATTGTTACTACGCGACGTATGGCAACGTTGCAAAGCAAGGCGACGGTAGAGCGATGTAAACAGTGTGACAATCAGTTAGCTCTGATCTTATGTGTAACAACATAACCTCTTATTACTCTCCAGAGCCTTCGCTCTTATGAACGATCCAAGAACAGCAACAAGTGCCCTTGAAGCGTGTGACAAAAGCTTTCTCCCTAACTTTTATACCCTTATCAAACTTTTGTCAAATTTGCCACTCTCTGCAGCTACTGGTACTGCCGAACGGAGTTTGAGTTTGTTGATAACATACCGTACTTTAGAAATTCTACTTCAGAAAACAGACTCAACGGTCTAGTATTGTTACTGCAGAGACGTACAGCACTGACGATGAAGTTATAAACCGATTTGGTAATGCTTCAAGAAACCTTGACTTTATATTATTATGTAAGTTGTAAATCAAAACAGTAATGATAATTCTTTCCATGTAAACACTATCAAGTAAGCAAGATGATTCTATTAATAAAACGTAACATCAAATGGTCTTAGTTGTGTTTGACATTTTAACCAAACATAAAACCTCACAACAAATAGGTTGAAAAAGTGTTGCAAGATAGCTTTAAAATTCATCATTTTGCACCAAATTATATAAAAGTTTTCCGGGAGAACTCCGGATCCCCTATTCTTTGGGGCCTATATCATGCCCACTAACTCCCGGTTGGGTACCCCGCAAAATAAAACTCTATATAAGCCCCTGCTGTTTTTACAAAGTACAATTTACATGTCTTGTAAACACCTAGGTTCGTAATGTCCAACCAACAGCAGGCCACGTTTTTTATTTCAAAGTTTGCACTTCATCCTTCAATAGCAAGTTCATATATTTACGTAGAAGACGGGAGCCATTGGCCAAAGAATAATATTGAAATACATAGGGCTGTGCACTCTGCGTTTCATGAAATTGCTTTTCCGAGTTTCACGAAACCAATGCAACTACAGTTTCATGAAACGCAGTGTGCACAGTCCTATGTTAATCTTATCTATCTGTTGCAAGCAACTTTAGTTTCACGTTTCACGAAACCAGTTTCACGAAACGAGTTTCTCCAGTGTGCACCGCGCCTAAGAGTGTGGAAATGTTCCTTCAATTTTCTGCTGAGTGAAATCAAAACTTCTTCCCCTACAAAAGTCAAGTCGAGAAGAAGTGTGTGTCAGATCCCGGTCATGCGTGCCACTGTGCAGTTCTCGCCAATCAGTCAGTATTGACTCAAGTAATAATACGTTTGTTATCACATGCCTGGTAGCTAGGCGAACTGTGGCAGTAATCTTGGCTCTTAAAGTCAAATGACTGTCATTTGGTAGGGAAACATGGTCAATAGCCTGAACGAACCGTGTAATTTAGAGCGAAACGACTAAGATAGGTCGTATAATAACAGCTGGCGAGAATATAATCCTTGTATTCACATCAATATTCTGTGGGTTGGGATTCATGACCACGGTGTTCCATTAAGGAATATGGTTTAAGAGTTTTATGAAGAAGGCTAAATTTGAAGATGCTATGGCCGGTAGTTTAAGCTAACTTTATCAGGTGTACGTTATGGCTCTCCGCCTCACGACTCTTAACTTCAGAGAGCACTAAATGAGACATACGAAATGAATCTTGTTGTAATAAACTATTTATTACCTTCAGTCAATATTCGGTACATTGAAACAGTACTGGTTTCGGTCATAATGTGACCTCCTTCAGCGTGGTATAGGATAAGTAACTGTGCAGTAACACACAACTTAATAAAGTTGTTGTCATAATAGAGGATACTATAAATATTTTTGTTCCGAAAGCTCGCAGAGTAACATTTTGAAAAGCAGATCTGTTACATTTGTTTGTTTGTTTGTTTGTTTGTTTGTTTGTTAATAAAGCATAAAATAGTGCATTATGCAACGAGCCTATAATGGAAATTATAAAACTCCCATACGCTAGTTTTATAAACATACTCGTGTCTTAATTACCATTATAGGCGAGTTGCATACGACTGTTTATGTTTTACGATAATAATTATAACTATTTTATGTTCGAACATAAATATTCATAAATATCTGTCGAGATTTCGCCAGTTTTATGTACCGAACAGAGCGCATGAGACGCAGAGAATGCCTTGTATTTGACCATGGCCTCCTCGATTACCCTACTAAGACACTAGGGCAGGCAGTGAAATTTAAATTAGAAGGCCGTGGAACTCAGCGCATCTAATTATCTAATTGGTCAAACATTTGTTTATTGAGCTCTGATTGGTGGGAGAATCTGTTTCATAATGAAAAATAGTGTTATAATGAGCCTCATTATAGTACCGTTTTCTGACATATAATAGTCAGGGTCTAACATAAAAGTCTTTATAAAACAGCGTTGAATTGAAGAGATGAGTATGTGAAACTATATATGCCGAATAAGTTAGGTTATAAATGATGGTTGATGTGTATTTGCCAGGTAGAGAGATATAGAGAGAACTTTTGAAATAGGTGGAACGAAGTTATCATACTAATATATAACAAGAAGTTCCGTGACGAGCTAAAGAGCCTACTCTTCTTAAAATTTAAGATTCATGCCAATGATTAATCTAATGTATATGGATCTATCTAGAATAATGACGAAATTAAGTTGGTAATATCGAAATTTCTAATTAGTTCGAAATACTGTATACCTGGCATAATGTAGTCTATAAGAGAACTACAGTTGGCAGCCCTGGTGACTGAATATATTCTTAGTTTCATCTCTTAAGGTACAGAATACAAAATTTGGTTGAATTCCAATGGATAGCATGGACGATACATGCAGTTAAACATTGGATCTAACAGCGCGCGTAAAATCATTTTGGCAACAATGACATACATGCATTGGTCAGAAATAATCTGAAATAATCTTATCTATTGTTGTGTCAATTTTGAATGAAATCCATTAGTTAGTATAGAAGTTACATGCATTTTAATATTGGACCTATCAGCAGGCTTAGGATCATGTTGGCAGCACTGGCGCAGGCCTATATTAGTTACTCCAAATTAATCTAGAATGCCAGGTACTATACGTGTGCAAAGTTTAGAGCTATTGGCTTGCATACTTTCTGATATATTGATATTAGGGTAACAAAAATAGAGACAGTATTTATTAACAGTTGGCAGCCCTGATTACTCTTAAGAATCGGCATAGTCATATCTGTTATGGTAAACATAGCACATACGAAATTTGGTTGAAATACAAATGGTAGTATAGAAGTTACATGTATTTTAAGTTGGACCTCTCAGCAGGCTTAGAATCATGTTGGTAGCACTGACGAATATAAGTTACTCCAAATTAATATAGAATGTCAGGTACTATACGTGTGCATAGTTTGAAGCTGTCGGCTTGCACACTTTCTGATATATGGGTATTTGGATGAAATAAATTGAGAGCATTTATTAACAGTTGGCAGCCCTGGTGGCTCTTAAGAATACGCTTCGTCATATCTGTTTACGTACACATAGCACATACGAAATTTGGTTGAAATCCAATTGATAGTGTAGAAGTTATATGCATTTAAAATTTGTACCTATCAGCAGGCTTATAATCATTTTGGCAACACTGCCATATATGGCCTCCTGGAAATTAAAGTGCAGTATTATTATCTATACGTGTGCCCATTTTGAAATAGCTCCCATTCATACCTTCCAAGATATCCAACATGGAGCTAAAATTTCAATTGCGATTTTTCAGCAGTTGGTAGCACTGACATCATTTTCAAATATGGCCGTGAGATATTCAAGTATAGATCTTTACTCCTACCAAATTTTGTTTCGATTTCTGCATCCGTTTAGGAGTTGATAAGGGGGGGGGGGGGGGACACACACACGGCCAGACAGACAGAAGGACAGACAGACAGACAGACAGAAGGTTAGACAGACAGACACACATTTGCCCGATCTCATAAGTCTACTTTTTCCTCATTTTTGCAAAATGTGAAAAGTAGGCTAAAAATCATGGGAAACCACTTTCAGGATAACTCAGGTGGGAATAGAACACATCTCTTCCTAATTTTGCCTCACGAGGCTGCGTATAACCCGTTCCAGCCCTCATACAGGATTTAAATATGACAAACGCTAGGGGGAAGAATTTAGTTCTCCAGTTATAGCAAATGTGGGGACGGCTCCTCTCAAAACTACTACACCTGTATTCAACTACTGCGCAATATTGGAGTCATAATGTATTACTGTATTAACAATCGCTAAACGATGAATGGCTTACCGTGAGCTGTCAATATAAAGATTTAAAATTGATTTGACACTCTTTGCGACCTCTCACACTAACTATACTTTATTTGAACAAGATGTTCAGTAAAGAACATATAGCCTACTTTCTCCTAAATGCATGGGTATCGATATAACTCTTTGTCCTTTTCAAGGAGTATAATTGAATGTTGGTTGTACTAGCTTGTTGCAATACAACGTGCTATACGGATATTAAACATGAATAAGAGGTGCCCTTTGCAAGTGCTACCTCTGTAAAAAAATTCATTCAATTCGGTTTCATCGTGTTTGAATTGATATGGGGAATCGATTAGCACACATACATGGCCGGTATCTGCAAACTATTGGGCTGATGACCTTGTAGTTCAGTCAAAACATGCTTCCCACATAAAGGTATGTTGTTGAAAAATTTGGTAGAGATCAGATTATTAGGTTGGTCGTAATTTGATTTAAGCTTATAACATTTGGGTGGCCACCATTACGTTTTCGTCGAGATGGCGGCGATATAAAATATGAAACTGAGGTGCTCTTTGCTAGTGCTACCTCTGTATCAAATTTTGTTCAATTCGGTTTCACCGTGTTTAAATAGGTAGGGGGAATCGATTTGCCCACACACATGGCCGCCATGCGCAAAGTATTAGGCTGATGACCTTATAGTTTGGTCAAAAGATTTTTCGTACATAAAAGTATAATGTTAGAAAATTTGGTAGAGATCGGATGATTAGGTTAGTCGTAATTTGATTTAAGCTTTGAACATTTGGGTGGCCGCCATTAAGTTTCTGGCAAGATGGCGGCGATATAAAACATGACACCGCGGTTCCCTTTGCTAGTTCTACCTCTGTACTAAATTTCGTTCAATTCGGTTTCACCGTGTTCGAATTGATAGGGGGAACAGACATTGAGAGTACACACTCACACACACACACACAAACACACGCAGGCTCACACACAGACAGACATAAAATTTTTGGTCCTGTGTAGATCTCATAAGTCTATTTTCATTTTTTGCAAAAAATCGAAAGTAGGCTAAAAATTACAGCGTAAACGAACAGAACAAAGCTGGTGTGTCAGTGCTAGTAGTCGAGTGAATGGTTCTGAAGAACTTCCTAGGACGATGGTAGCACTGTCCTCTGAAGATAAAGTGGGGGTGAATTAAGGAGAGTTAGGGGCCGATAACCAAGATGTAGGCCCCTTAAAACAACAATCATCATCGTCATCATCGAATTAAGGAGAATGGACGAATTTCGGACACTTAACCTTAAAAGTAGTTCGATCCTATGGGGAATACGATGATGAAAACGATCATTACTACTACAGTACTCATATTACTACTAAATACTTACTAACATCGATTCCCTCAATAGCTGAGGAAAATAGGAAATAAAAATAAAAATCTGACCCATCTGAGTTTGTCATAAAAGAGAAGCTAAGGGTCTGATGAGTCTGGAGAGTGAAAAACACCCTAGGCCTTGAATATCCGAATGTCATTGGGGTCGGAAGTGAACAATATTTGACCAAGGGAGGATACCATAAGAGTTATAGGAGAGGAAATCAATACTAATTGTGACCCCTGTGTTCACTGTGGATGAATGCAAGTTAATTGTGCTTAGGATGGCGAGATAGCTTGACTGTTGGGCGCATAATGCTTATAATGGTTTGAAAACCATACTTCTTGGCCACACTCTATTACAAGAGCGTTAAAAATCCCTCAGTATGCCTTCCTTCGGAGGGGAAGTAAAGCCGGCGGTCCCATGTCATAGATTTATGGCATGTTAAAGAACCTTCCACTAATTGCACCTGTGTGAAGCTAAATTGGATAGGTTAAGAATGTAAACAACGCTCTTAAGTTTCTACGTTCATTGCCAAGAGCCGACTGCGGTGGCGTCTAGTAGCTAACTTCTGAACTTGGCCTAATAGTTGTTGACGGTGGTGCTTGGCGGCAAAAGTAGGAACTATTTGAAAAATGCTAATTTGCAGTACTTTAATTATAAAACAGATAACACACACTAATACAGTCATCACAATTAACACCGGTTATCAGACAGATTCTACACACACCCAAAGTACACGGGGCTACATGACCGCGTTGTCGCAGCCCGTAACTTAAGAACCAACCAACCGCTATTACAAGCAGACACATCACATTACGTTTCACTCGCTTAACTGATGATGATTTATATTACTTTTATAATAATGCTTAAATTTGGTACTGAGTTGCCAATAAATTCGTTTTTGTCATGGTTTCTTCAAATGTTCTCTCACCTACTATCTTATGAAGATGCGTATTAGGCTGATTTATTTTGTTGTTGTTGATTCGTATTAGGGGCTTGAGACATCATTGGTCATTATCACCAAACATTTATTGAACGCATTAAATAAAACAGTAAATCAGAATCCATGAATACCTAATGTCAGTAGCAAGAACAAAGAGTCTAGCTGTACATACACCTCAGTAAGTAGCGGTTCATGCAGTAATAGATGCTGCAGAAAATCCCTATTGTGTTGGTAGCTGCTTCTTTTCAGGCATGTAGCAAGATTATACACTCAACAGGAACTGCAGGTGCAGTAACTCGAAACTTTTGCCTTTACACTCGAGCGTCACCCTGCAAATCAAAATCAAAGAAACTGCCGACGCACCACGAGTAGTATGGTTAACTGACACTCCTGCACTTTAGGCAGTCCAACTTACTGAGCTGTATGTACCTGTCACCCTCCATTCATAGCCTACCTGAGCGGGTTGAGGATGGCTCGATGCCTGTCCACAGCGATGGCAGTTAGAGTGAAGATGCTCACGTTGACACTCAACACTTGCACGAACGGACAGAAGGCGCACATGAAATATGGCAGGTTCCACCGTTGTAGTAACGCCGCCTGGAACTAGAGAGAGAAGGACCAACTTCAACACTTCTTTTCATTCCGTAGAACACTTACAAGGAAACATCAATTAGAACATACTGATTTCGCAGAATCATAGCACAAATTGTGATCAGATCGCATGCAAATCCTCTGTGGTGGTATTTAATCCCTAAATTCACTTTAACGATTCCTTGCAAGCATGCAATTATGCGAAGCGAAACACAGTATGGGTACAAGTCTTGGAGTTGCACAGACCCCGGGCACGCGCTGAGTCCTCCCTCTTCAACCAACCTCATTATTACAAACACTTCCCCTAGCATACACCGTATGCTCTCTCATTATTGACATGCTGATGAGAAAAAGAAGTTGTATTTGAGCAGCAGCCAATAAGAAAGAACGAAAGAAAGCGAAACTCCAAATTTAGAGATTCTCCCGAGGAACTATCATGTTCGCGATGCGAATTGACGTTTGGCTCCTAGAGAATATCAGGCAATACAAAAATACGGACGTGTTCCTTTGGAAAATTTAATTGAGAGGGGTAAGTTCCGAGCTAGATAAGGAACGCAGCAGGAGTATCACTAGCAGTGCCAATGTGTTGTAGAATGTAGGAAGTAAAACACACACCACGCGTGATATAACATGAAATAAACTTTGCAACTGCTGCTCCAAATCGGTAAATGGTTTAAGCAGAGATAGGAAAACAGAGAGAGTCAGATTTAATGAAATGGTTCTTGGACATTCTAGTTGTTATTGTTCAGTAAGGACGAAAGAGAGAATACTTATTACAGATTAATTCTGATGAATATTTGTTATATATATATTCTGATTATGATATAGTGGATGGCGGAAGTATTGCCATCCTTAGCAATAATATCACAAAAAACATAGGTTCATTTAATCTTTCCATTAAATTAATTAACGGAAGTGATTCTATTGGCCTCAAATCACAACAGCGCCCGAAGAACCATTCATTTTATTTCTGTACATCTGTTCAGATGTATGTGTGATTCGTCTCCAACCATACCAGAATTTCTCAGAACAATTTCAATAAACTTGTTAATTACGAAATTCAATACGCTATTCAGACGCTACACTGATCTTACTGGAGTCCTCAATCAGATCCTACGACTGTGTACGCTCTTACTCGATCTTACACTGATCTTACGGATCTGATGATGATCGTTTGGCGATTGAAACTAGTAATCCAAATGAATTTATTAATATCTTGTATTTTATATCAGGTATAGGGAATTAAATCCGTACCAATTGGGTAAAATGTGTTGGCCGACTGAAAAGCATTTACAATTTCGCTTACTAAGGCAACACTGGAAAATTTCTTCCAAAACGATAATCTAAACTTCTTATTTAAATTACAACTAAATGGGCTTGCAATCTTGGACGCACAATATTTGATTGCCACCAGAGTAATTTATTAGAATGGAGTCCTCAGTTATCAGCTGAAGGGTATTAAATTATTCTAGTTACATCTCGTATATCTAATCTTAGCTGATCCTAGGACTCTTACCTGAAATGGTATCGAGAAGAGGCCAATGACAATGTCAGCCAGTGCTAAGTTGGCGATAAAACAGTTGGTCACGTTCTGCATCCGACGACTGGTGGCCACAATCCACATGACCAGGGAGTTACCCACAACAGCGAGCACAGAGATGGTGCCGTAGAAGACCGACAACAACACAATAATCCCGGCAGGTACATCGTACAAACCTGAAACAGAAAAATTACTCATTTCTTAAAGAATGATAATTCAAATCTTATATACAGTTTATTGACCCAAAATACGCCATTATACATCTCCCATACATTTAAGCTACTCTCATCTTTTCACAGTAACAAAACTCGTTCTAGATTGTACCTTGCTATTCCCCTGCGCTAAAGTTTCGGCTTTATCAAATCATTTGTGGTCACGGGTTCAAGTCTGGAATTCCCTATCCAGTCAATGTCAGGAATGTGACCTCACTGAATAAATTCAAAAGTGTGCCACGACCACCTGATGAGTACTGCTGACTGGTTTGTGTGAATGAGTGTGTAATTGTGTTTTGATATTGAAATAACTATTAATGGAAATTTGTGTTTTGCTAGAGCAAACTATAATGTAGGGTAATTTATTTGCAAATGTTTTAACGTTTCTACATGCTAAATCATAACACAATATGCAGTGAACCCTTATTGATTTGCCGATCAATAAGTCTTCATGATTTTTATTATTATTATTACTGATGCCCAGGCAGAACATGTTGGAAGTTGACAAAGGGGAGTCAGGTAGTGTGTCGCAACGATTACAACAGAAGCAGCTTGGTAGTTATTCCTGAAGATGACCTGTTAAGCCGAGTTCAAGGACAAATTCTGTACCAACGCGCACCTAAATCGGCGTCATTATGGGAGTGTCAGAAGTGAAGTTCTAACCGATCCACGATTGAATCAGCAAATCAGGAGAGAGGAAGCCAAAGCCTCGCGGTGGATCGCGTATCTTAGAAAAAGGCGCGAAAACGCGTATCTAAAGAACCGCCGATACGATATAATTCCGCATAAGTCCATTGAGACGTTTGGATGAAAAGAAGAAGATTGATACTAGTGCCAAGTTTGTGAGGTGAAAACTACAGATTATTTTCACAAATTTCCCCCACCCTACCCCATTCTGTCAGTTTCTAATAAATTGATCGGTAATGAGCTGTTTGAGACACAACTTTATTCAGCTCTGGTGAGCAACGTTCACGCTAGTTTGCGTCACGATTTATCAAGCTCTAGTGAGCATACTTCACGTCTGTTTGACAAACATTTCATTTTGTGCTCAAGGGAGCAGAGTTCACGCTTAGCGGTGGAGATCTCTAGTCGAGATAAGTGCTACGTGGTAGACATATTTGAGATTTGTTATAAGCCAGTTGCGTGGTGATTGATGAGTGTTTTTATGTAAATGTTTGTGTTGTATTTTGAGAGATGTATATGTGCGTGTGATAAGCAAATGCTGAGATAGGGCCAGTTCTACGTTAAGTAATCGCCTAGGACATTATTGTGAGTGAAAGTCAGTAGCTCATAGCAATTCTAGTTAGGCAAACTAATAAATTTGAACATTTCTTTCCAGGAAGCTACGCCAAGATGTCTGCTGAAAGGTAGTGTGATGGAATGAAGTGCATCGCCTCTACCAATACGTCGACGATGGACGAGTAGATTTCCCGTAGGGAAATGTTCTGGGATGGAGGTTAAGTTCTACAAGCTGCAACGGTGATGTACAAACCATTGATTTACTCAATATGTAGTTAGATTAGACGCGGGAACGTTGTAAATATTTTATTCATTGTTTTTCTTGTATTTAGATTTTTTTGTGTGCCGACACTATTATCTTTAAATGTACGTTGGCACGTGGCCAAAGTTGTTTGATTGTATATTTTTCTTATGAGTCATATTTAGTGTACACGGCGTGTGTATTTGATTTTATCCATGCGAATGCGAAACTCGTCACGGTCGACAAGTGGTGCTTTATTCAAGTTCTTTTTTTTTTGTAGGAAAAGGGGGTAAATGTTGTAAGATGTCGTTACGAACAGGTTTTTATTCATACTAGGGTTGCCGAGCGCAACGAATTTAAGATGTCACCGTAGAACACCTTAGTTCATTTTTTTGATTTTTTTTTTTTTAGTTCTTTTCAGGTTCTTTAGTCACGGACTAGATTGGGAGCGCAAGTTGGTGGAAAATATTTTATGTACTTTATTTCAGGTTTCTGTCAAACCCATACGTGTGATTCTGTGTGTGTTCTTGTGTCAGGTGTGTGTATTGATTCTTCATGATGAGGGGTAGAGTGTGCTACCGCCCTCAAATTGTGTGGTTGTATTTTATGGAAAGGCAGAGCACTCTCAGAGGCTACTGTACCTTGTCCAGTGCTGATTCTTGGATTTCCTTGGGAAATGCTGAGATATTTTATTCTGACACACACACGTATATTATGTGCTTTTGGGAGCACACTTCTTCGAGACTCGAACCAGTGCCACGGCAGGTCGAGGTTATTGACACGTGGGTTGACAGATGTGCAGATTCCACTTTGCGCCCGTCTATGTGAGGTGATTCATTTTTAGGCAGTCCAGCTGACCGACTGACCCCTGTAAGCTATCAGTAGCAAACCTGTTCTTTTGATGGTCATTGGACCATAATTAATTGGGAATTCGCCATGTCCGTTACGGATTACCGCATATCGTATGAGATGAAATATTGTTTTATGATGTAAATGTTGGCCCTGAACCTAGTGATTTCTATGACTCATTTCATGTTAGATTTGTCTGTAGTGACACCATTGGGTGTAATTGTGTATTTTCTTGTAAAAATGGCAAGCGGCCATATGTGTATTTTTTTGGATTGGTCACGTGTTAGCTTACTTGTGTTGATTTGAAAAGTCCTAATTTTAGGCGTTAATGTTGTTTGCTACGGCAGTTCCTTGATTCCAAATTCATGCGGAAATTATTTGTTGTTTTATTTAGTGTAGGAAGTGTCGGATTAATTTAATTTGTGTTTTGTTGGTTCCCCGTGTCTGTCTAGCTCTAGACAATGCAGATTCGTCCTCTGAAGGTTTACTGGATGGTGACGAATCTCGTATTAATTTGTACAAGTCGTAACGCATGTAGAACAGCCGCACTCGCACATGGTCATTGTAGTAATTTGGGACATTTGGTCCAGCTGTTTACAATCTCTCCTGAGATTAGGCCTAAGTTTGGCAGTTTATTAATTCAATTGGGAGTCATTTGGGAGACCTTGTTTGCTTTGTTTTATTGTAAATAGTTGATCTGTTATTAAATTCATTTGTTTTAACCCTGGTATCACTTCTTCCTGCATGTTATTTTGTTATATGGTACCCAGCATGTTATAAGAAGCGTTTAACAACAACTTAACGAAATGGACTGTTACACCCCCCGAAACTGAGTCTCATATGCTTCTTTGAAAGGGTTCAGTAGTTAAGGGTAAGAGAGGGCCTAGAGACATAACTTTCCCACTCAAAAGTCAATAAATAATAATAAGTTTCACCAAGCATATGACAAGTCTTAATTTTGATTATAAGCAAAGTTGGACAATAGTTTCCTAGTCTGGTTCTTTGTTAGGAGGGAGACAGGTGACAAAAAATTTTGTCTTTATTTCTCCTTGAGGACTGCCTATTTCTGTTCGCAGAAACGCTGCCATTCTAACTAGAAAGTAGCGAGTAGAACTTTCACAAACAAAACTACAACATCCAGAAACGCAAATAGCCCTGGGGGCTCACTTATGCTAGTACAAGTCCAGTACCAGGTAAATTCAAGGGAGCAAAGTTGGCCGGAAGTGGAGCTGACAACTCATTTCGATCATATGTCCGAAAATTAGAAACTACTATTTCCTACTGCTCAATGAGCTGTGTATGGAGTTGACTTTCATTATTGACTGCATACTTCTCAATCTCTTTTTTAATGTTGAAAAAAAAACTACACTAAGAGAACTCAGACTATAGGGGTTCAATATATAGATAAAGGCTTTCACTGCCCGGAATACTATTTAAATTATTCATACTTATGGGATATTGCCGTGTGAATTATTTTTCGTATGGCTTATATACACAAAAACATGAAAACAAGTACATTATATTTTAATGTCCAATGTTCTTATCCAATCCAGAGCCTCTGTAGTGGCCTCTAGAAAATCAAACCAATCTCCAGGGTAGGTTCTTATACTACACTCCCTTACAATGTGCTCGATGGTTTGAAGAGGGACACCACAGTCACACTTGGGGGATTGTATCTTTCCGCATTTGTAGAGAGACGCAGCACAGACTCCTTGACCACAACGAATCCTGTTGAGGAAGGTCCAAGTTCTCCTTGGAAGATCAAACCTTGAATTAGATGAGAACAAAGGCCAGAGATGTTCATCTGTTTTTAAGATCCATTCTTCCTTCCATTGGACAGAGGGATCGAAATTATCTTCTGTGAGCTTCTGAGCGAACTTAACTGGCGGATGTCTAGATTTCAACCGGTTCTTCTGAAGTTCAGGAATATTGGAGTGAATGGGCATGTCAGGGTTCTCACGTATCTTTTGAAAGTCTCTATCATATTCAAGAATTTCAATGTAATCATAGAACGATCAACAACTACAAAAAAATTACGAGCCTTACAGTAGTCGCATATGATGTGTAACATCTGACATAGAGGAAACCTCACGCGAAATTGTTGATACACCAGTATTTTATACTATTATTGGCACAAATATTAATCTATTTTAAAAGGGAGTGTTTTACAGATATTGTAGTTTATAATACGGAACCCATTTTATTAGATGATGTGTAGCTTCCACCAGCACTTGCCTAAATAAAGAATACGATATGGATCAACGCGACACCGCTCATAACCTTAAATTCCTTATAAACAGGTCCTCTTCATTCACAGACCAACACGTAATTTCATATGGATTATGTTAAAATGAGTCATATTGATATGATAAATATCGTTTAAAATGATAATCTGGTAGCAAAAATATCTACCCCGTCCGGGATTCAAACCCGAGATCTCTATATTCACAGTCACAGGCGCTAACCCCACGGCTATTTCGACTACCCAAATATTGTGCACAAAATGGTGACTTATTTCCACGTTCCAATAATACTGCATTACGGAATTACGTTTTATTTACATTTTGCTTGTTTCGATAATGTTCCTGCGTGAAATTGAGTTTAAAATGCCTTATGAATAGGCCCTCTTTTCAGTAAAGAGAATGTATTCAGCAATAGTTCATGAAGCCTTGCTCAATTCTCGTATAACCACAACGATTATATTATATTGGTAACTGCATTACCGTTATGTGGGTTAATATTTGAATAGCCATTGTGCAGAAACATAATACCGGCAATGACGACTTCTTACAATGTTTGATATTAAGGCATTTTACCATTTAAATACTGATACGAAGACTTCAAACATGTACCATTGCTTTGTTTCAATCACTTGACACCAGAGTTCGCATGAGCGTTTACCGTTCAGTATGTCATATACATTCCACATGACCGAGAGTACGTCATGGTATCAATTTCCGACACGCGCGCTCATTGTTTCTCCTACCACTGCCAGCTGGATTTTACCACTGCCAGCTGGATCGATTGATCGAGTTGGCAGTGCGTCTTATACTTCCGTTCGATCCACCACTGCCAGCTCGATCGTTCCGATCCACTTCCGTTCCATTTTTCAAAATCACTCCCACAAATATATCCAGCAACCGAGTGGAAAGATGTTACACATCAATAAAATTACTTCAAAGAAACTTATACCTCGCCAACAGAAGACGAAGACAGACGATTCTCGTAAGGTTTCGTTCAAAAAATACATGGACACCAAGCCTTAGGCCACATCGTTTGTCATATGTAGTTCACAAAATCTATCACTACGAGCACTAGTGTTGACCTATACAGGGTCAAATCAAAATCGAGATATCTACTTCTCTCTTGCCAATCTTTTTAGTTCGCAATTACATCCTAAATTACTGATTGGTATCTTCTTCTTTCGATTAGGCCCACTGTACCTTGGACCACGCTTGTTCACCGTGTTCTTTGCCCAATATTGTCGCATCTTTTCCCGATGCAACTCCTTTCGTTCCACTGTCCAGAAGGTACCTTTCCTCCGAGCTTTTTCCTTAAATGAACGGCTTCCTTGAGGGTTTGTCTCACAGCTTGTCTGTCTTGAAAATCTTGAACTTTTTTCTCGGCTTCTGTCAGCCAGGTGGAACGAACTTTCTTGTTTCTCCAGAAGGTGAACAGAAGGTTAGTCAGTATGTTTGGAGACAATCGTGACACATGGCTATAAAAGGCTATCCTTCTCTTCCTAGCAGAGCCGAGAGCCTTTTTATATACTCGTTAAGTTCAGAATAAAATTGTGCATTCTTCAGAATTTCCCAAATTCCCACACCCGGCCTAGGATCTTCCTGAGTATTCTTCTCTCCCTAACTTTCAGTTGATCAACCAGTTCCCTTTGGTTCAATGATGGACACTCCATGGCATACAAAGCTTCTGGACGTATGACTGTAGTGTAGTGTTTCAGCTTTAAGTTACGAGACAGACATTTTTTGTTATAGTTATTATGAGTCAATCGATAGACCAAATCCAGTTAGTTAACTTTCATGGACATCGCTACTCTTTCCGATAAGATATTTAAAGGTTTCAGTTCTTTTGATTTGACTCTGTTCTAGTAACATCTTCCTTTCCATCTCTAGAATGTCGCTGTTCCTAAAGAAAAGGCAATCAATGCCACGTCATTTGCAACCAGTCCTTCCTTCCCTAAAATGGACACCAAATTTGACCAATTCCTTGCGCCATTCCCTCGTGAGCTTTTCAAGGGCACAGTTGAAGAGAAGTGGGGAGATTCCTGAGGATTTTAAATCTGAAATTTCAAGATGGCCTCTGCATGCTGTACTGAGTGTGATACATTTATATTTATATCTTTATACTTATTGATATATTTCATAGAACGCCATGCCACCTTCTTGAATGTATGAAGACGCTGTACTATTTCTTCTGCCATACAAATTGACATCGATTCTAAGTTACTACCATTACGAATTTTCGTTATTATATCTCTATTTTTTTTATTTAGTCAATTTACCCTCTAGGTTGGTGGTTCCCACGGACTCAGCGAGGGAACTCACCACTACCGCCTCTATGGGCAGTGTCCTGGAGCTTGGAACATCTGGTCGGGATGGATACAACTGGGGAGATGTGATCAGCACTTCGCCCAGGCGGCCTCACCTGCAAAGCGAACAGGGGCCTCATGAGGGAAGGGAGGAGGGGAAGATTAGGATGGAGAGGCAAGGAAGGGGGAAGGAAGCGGCCGTGGCCTTGAAGTAGGAACCATCCCGGCATTTGCCCGAAGACGAAGTGGGAAACCACGGAAAACCACTTCGAGGATGGCTGAGGTGGGAATCGAACCCCCTCTACTCATTTGGGCCACCCGAGGCTGAGTAGACCCCGTTCCAGTCCTCATACCACTTTTCAAATTTCGTGGCAGAGCCGGGAATCGAACCCAGGACCTCCGGGGCGGCAGCTAACCACGCTGACCGCTACGCTACGGAGGCGACATATCTCTAAAATATTGAGAGATATTAATTTAGCCTAGATTTTGAAGATGGCTCTTATGCGCTACATACAGTGTGATGATATTTGACTAACACAATTAAGATATCGTATATGATACTCGCTTTTGCCAAGATTCATGTTAATTGCGCAGTTACATTTTGAGTTTATTTTAGCGCTCTAATAGTACGCCCTGCCTCCATCTTGAATGCGTGGGGTGGATAATATTTTGCCATGGACACATAATGCTACTCATGCACTCCTACCTTGTCACACTTTTTCTTCACTGCAGCTTTTAAATATTGATATTTATTTATATATGTTAACATTTTTAGATGGTGGCTGCGCGTAATATCAATCACATTGTACAACAACATGTGGTCTAAATCATTTACGTGTACTAAAGTTTAGCATGGAATACGAGAATCATTATTTCCTCCGTAGGACCCCAGCATTGCATTCACTTACTTCTGCCGGCCTCCTTTCTTTCATCCTTGCTGTCGACCCCCTTGACCAACTGTTGTTCTCTTCAATCCCCGATTGTCTTACCGTATCCAAGTCACAGGGTATATTTCATTCTCCCCGTATTAAATGGCCCTTGCCTTTCCTGATATTCTCATTGTTCAAGGGTTCAGGCCTCTCCCTATTTTTAATGTTATCTGATGCCTATTGCACGAGGCCCTAAAGAAAGCGTGTCTTTTCCAGCACGCTTGGTACACTCTGGATAGTGATATACTCTAAATGGCTCAAGGTTGGCGACTCAGGGAGATTCCTGAACTAGGTTCAGTTTTCCTCTTCTTCTCTGACTTTTGAGTGGATCCTCTTTCCCTCTTCTCTATCACTTTCTGATGGCGGGGTATGGCTCTGTTTCCTTCGAAGTTCCTCAACCCTTATTCTTCGAGGGTTAACGGTATTTATTTTCCCTCTCTTCCAGTTCTGTTCTTCTTGCTTGAAAGTTAGATGTAAGTCAGTAATTAGTTGTATAGTTCTCTCACTTTCCTCGATAACGACTGGCGAATTCAAGGTTAGACTGTACCACGCACCAACAGTAACCAGTGTTTGCTGCTGACCAATGGCTGATGGTTCTTGACCAATAGGATTCTTAGTCTATCTCTCTATGTGGAGTCCAGAGTCCGGTCCTGGCTGCCAGCTCACTGGTCAGGTTTCCAGTGTTGCACAGTTGCACGCAGTGCTATCTAGTTTCGCTGCTTGCTCTCAGTGGCTACGAGAGAGAGTTGACAGTACTGTGCCTTTAGCTGAGAAAGCCCTGACTTCAAGTTGATATGGAATGTAACCATTACCACCCAGCTAGGGTTTTCACGGTTATTTCAATCTCACCATGCGCCATATCATTAGTGGCAGATTAGTGGCGAATTTAACAATAATTACCAGCATCTTCATTTGTTCTATCAATCCATAATCCAGTAAATCCTGAATTCTGGAACAGTCAGGCGAAGCAGATCATCCGTGACCAACCTACTTTTTTTTTCAGAAACAGGGTAGTCAGCTAGCACGTATAAAATATGGTATCCGGATGGGGTTAATAGACCACCGATCCTCATATCAGAGTGGGTAATGCTACCGTAACTGCGGAAGCATATGCAAATTCAGTAGTTATGTAGATGATATGAAAACAAGCAGGCTTCTATGAAGTGCGTAGAGTGAATTAAATGGTTAGACACAAGGTATATTCTTGCAATTCTACAACTGCCCCTTCTGTTCTCAGAAGCATCGCTACACTGCTGTGAGCAGCGTTCCATTGTTATTTATTTATTTATTATTCGCTAATCGGCCAACTTAGGGCCACGTTAAATTCCACTATACATTCTGGCGTTTATTCAATTTACGATTGATCCAGGAGGTTAATATTAGCTTGGTGTGTCGAGCACGGCGTTTATCCGACCACTTTGCACCGGTTGTCCATTTCTCAACTCGGAAAGTCCCAAAAGTCGCGATGCTTGTTCGGAAAATATCTCGTTCATGTGCGTCATCTGGTCGTAGGCCCATTTCTTGGAAGTCTTTCTTGACGTTAACGTACCAGGGAACTGTTGTTTTTGGTTTTGAGCCGAAATTGTTGAATATACGTTTTGACCATCTACTGAAGAGTCGTCCATCCGTCACAAGTGACCGTAGAAGCGAGCCCTCCATTTAGGCATTGTGTCTGTAATCTTCTCTATCATAGAATAGATTTTTGCCTGGATTTTGTTACGTAGGTCCCGTTTTTGTAGCTTGGACAAAGTATGTTGTGGAGAATATTTCTCTCTTATTGCTCTAACATAGCAAGTGCACATTTCTGAGAGAGGATAAGGCATTCTGACGCATAGAGGGATACCGGCTTGACGACAATGATGTAGTCATGAGATCTGGTATTTATAGAAAAGCACCTTTTGTTATATATATTCCGGGAGGTTTGAAAAGCTAGCTCCAGTTTTTTGATGTGTAACATCTTTCCACTCGGTTGCTGGATATTTTTGTGGGAGTGAATTTGAAAAATCGGACGGAAGTGGATCGGACGGAAGTGTGTAAGACGCACTGCCAGCTAGATCGCACCCCTCTTGGCTGCGATCTGATCCAGCTGGCAGTGGTACATGTGGAATGAATATAACATACGGATTACTTCAAGGTTTGCAGGCACCATTACAGATATTTCTACAATAGATCATCATCAAGTTGTCGTTCTTTGGTGTAAACATATTCATTAAATCATATTTGCTGAAAACAATTATGATTTATTAAGTGTTTGTATGCCAATATCTGGATAAAAGTGATGGGCATCCACTCGCCAAGTAACTTTCCTCAACTGAACGGTAAACGCTCATGCGAACTCTGGTGTCAACTCATTGAAACTCAAACCACAGGTCTTCGCATCAGTATTTAAATTATGATATGCTTTTATATGAAACATTGTAATTATTCGGCAGAGCCGGTATTATGTTTCTGCACAATGGCTATTCAGATATTAACCCACATTGCGGTAATGCACTGACCAATGTAATATATATATCGATGATTTTATACGGGAACTGGGCTAGCCTTACATAGACCACTATAGGAATTCACTTTACTGTCAAGTAGGCGTATTCATAACTAATTTAAAACTCAATTCCACGCAGGAACATTATCGAAAAAAAAAAGCAAAATGTTAATGGAGCATAAATAAAATACTTCCATATTATTACCGGCACGTGAAAATGAGTACCTGTCCTGTACTCCAAATGTCTTCGGTTTTAATGGCTGCGTGGATAACATCTTGGTCTGCTAATCATGAAGTCTCAGGTTCGAACCCCAGTCCCGGCAATTACTTTTGCTGCCGGATTTTCATTTTAAACTATATATATATATCATAACATTATGCGTCATTTTAACAGAATCTACATGAAAATACGATTTATATAATTTTAATTACAATAGTTTGCACCAAGCAGGAGTTGGGAAATTTGATTGTATTGAACATTGTTTCTAGTAGTCTATAGATAGGCTAGAGACTATGGTTTCATTCCACCTCTTAATTTACAATATAATATGTGATGTTTGTTCAAACAAGTGTGACAGTAGCATATCTCCAATTCATTCTATACATTCATCATAGTACCAGTAGGAAAACGGAGCGTAAATTAACATTTTATGAATGTCCAAGCTGTGTAGTATACGAGTAGGATAACATGTCAAATGACTTCACATACATTTGATCTCAATTTCTTAGTAGGATAACATGTCAGATTTTACACTTCATATGTGACTACTGTAAGGCTGTTTTAGGTAGATTTCATTAGAAAGCTAACTATTGCATTGGGTACCATGTTTCGAATTCCGGAGAATTTCGACATATCTTCGCGTTTCACATCCCCCAGATCACAAAACCACCGTCAGTTCAAAAGTTTATATATAATTTATGTATCTATATATATATGTATATATATATATCAGTTTCTTGTGGACACGATAACTGCCGTAATTTTGCACCAATCACTCTGACTTTTTTATATAATATGTATCCCTATAAAATCTCGGTCGAGTTCGTTAATGGGCAAAATCGGTCGAAGGGGGTGAAAATGGGGGGCTTTTTTTCGAAAAAGTGAAATTTCGCTATAACTCTCTTAATGCGTGAAATATAGAATCCATTCAAAGTTCATAATATGTGTTGGATAAGTGCCAAAAATGTATGTCAAATAAGTTTTTTGATAGCACCAACCATTGACCAAAGGGGTGGAAAAAGTGGGTTTTTCGGGAAACATTAATCATATCTCTCTTAATAGGCACAATATCAAAACCGTACAAAATGGAAAATATTCCCCTAATAATTACCTAAAACTTTTGTCTGAAAGAATTTTTGATATGACCCACCATTACGCCAAGGGATGAGAAAAATGATTTCGGAATTTTTAAAAATGCCAAGTGCCATCAGAGGTTACCATAACAACGCTTTTAAATTGATGAGGGATGATCTATCAGAGGTTGCCAAGACAACGCCATTGAAGGGATCACATTCATTTTTAGCCTACTTTTCACACTTTTCAACAAGTAGTTCCGTGAAGAACTATTCAGCCTATTTTCATATATCCTGCTCATGTTAATTGCCTCTATCAACATACAAAATTTCAGTTTAATTGCTGTAACAGATTCGTAGATATTGAGAACCGCCTAAATATTTCAGATGGTCGCCAGGATGGATTTTTATTGTACTAATACATTAAGATTATTGTGTACGTGTGCTATTCAAACTTCAATCGCATGATTAGAACACAAGAAGCAAAAACGAGATTTTAAAATTACGCACAGCAGCCATCTTGTGATTATGCAAACAATTGAAATAAATTAGATGCCAGTGGATCAACATTTGTATAAGCATTTAACGTGCTACCTTTCACGGCACTCGGATAGTTAATTCGCGAGAAACGTCCATTTAAATATTTATACTTCGCGTCGCCGCCATGTTGGATTTGTGCTCACCAGGTTACTGAAAGTCCTATAGGTGGACATATGTTCATAGTCTCTATGAACATAAAAAAAATCAGTTTGGTTGCTGTAAAAGATTCATAGATATTGAGAACCGTTAAATATTTCGAAAGCTCGCCATTTAGGATTGTTATATGTATAGGCCATAGAGTTATCTACCATTCAAGGACAATTATTGCCTAGGTTCATTATTCAAACTTTCACTTCGATCGCATGATTACGACACAAGAAATAAAAACTTAATTTTAAAATTTCGCACAGCCGCCATCTTGAGGTTATGTTAACAATTGAATTAAATTAGATGACAGTGCATTACAATCTGCAAAATCATTTACTGTACCACATTTCACTGCGCTCAGAGAGTTAAATCACGAGAAAAGTCTATTAAAATATTTCAAATTCGCTTGGTCGCCATGTTAGTTTTATACTTGACAGGTTTACGAAGTATACATACGCAAACTTGTATCAGTACCCTTTATCACAGTACAAAATTTCAGGGTGATATCTGTAACAGTTTCGGAGATATAGAATGTCAGTGAAATATTTCGCACAGCCGCCATTTTGAGGTTATGTAAACAATTGAACTAAATTAGACTCCAGTGCATTACAATGTGTATAAACATTTGCTGTACCAAGTTTCATTACGTTTGGATAGTTAAATCGCAAGAAACGTCTATTTAAAAGTCTCAATTTCGCTTGACCGCCATGTTGGTTTTGTAGTCACCAGGTTTTAGAAAGTTTCATAGGTGAACTTCCAGTAGTGCCCTTTATCACCGTACACAAATTCAGGGCGATATCGGTAATAGTTTCGGAGATATTGAATGCTAGTGAAATATTTCGCACAGCCGCCATGTTGGATTGGTGAGACGTAACAAAATTTGAAGGGCACGGTCGAGGTCGCTGGGAATAGTGCTATGAACTTACCGAGTTTCATCGAAATCGCTCCAGCCGTTTAGATTTTATTAGGGGGACACACACACCTCACACACACACACACACACACACACGCACACACACACGGACAAAAGGTGATCTCATAAGCCTATTTTTTCAAAATTGAAAATAGGCTAAAAATGAGGAAAAAGTAGACTTATGAGATAGGCCTATATCCGGGAAAATGAGTCTGTCCTTCTGTCTGTCTGTCTATCTGTCTGTCTGTCCTTCTGTCTGTCTGGCTGTGTGTGTCCCCCCATATCAACTCCTAAACGGCTGCAGCAATCGAAACCAAATTTAGTATGAGTAAAGATGTATACCGGAATATCTCAGGCCCATATTTGAAAAAGATGCCAGTGCTACCAACTGCTGAAAAAAACGCACTAGAAATTTGAGCTCCATGTTGGATATCTTGGAAGGTATACATGGGAGCTATTCTAAAATTGGCACACATGCAGATAATACTATTTCAGTTTAATTTCCAGGTGGCCATACATGACAGCGTTGCCAAAATAATTTTAAGCCTTCTGATAAGTCCAATTTTTATATGCATATAACGTCTACACTATCAGTTGGATTTCAACCAAATTTTGTATGTAATATGTGTTCATAAACAGATATGACTGAGTGTATTCTTAAGAGCCACCAGGG
This sequence comes from Meconema thalassinum, assembly GCA_946902985.2. Lineage (NCBI taxonomy): Eukaryota > Metazoa > Arthropoda > Insecta > Orthoptera > Tettigoniidae > Meconema > Meconema thalassinum. The sequence continues at coordinate 145,886,765 of OX336390.1, read as the reverse complement.
CTGCCAACTGTTAATAATTGAACTCTCTATTTTTATCCAAATACCAATATACCAGAAAGTATGCAAGCCGACAGGTTTAAACTATGCACACGTAATTTACCTGACATTTTACATTAATTTGGAGTAACTTATATACGTCAGTTCTACCAACATGATTCTAAGCCAGCTGATAGGACCAATTTTTAAATACATGTAACTTCTATACCAACAAATGGATTTCATCCAAAATTGGCACAAAAAGATATAATATTTCAGATTATTTCTGACCAGCACTCGCATGACATTGTTGCCAACATGCTTTTACGTGTACTAATAGACCCAATATCTAAATCCATGTAACGTCCTTTGGACTTCAACCACATTTTGTATTAGGAGTTGGAAGTAAGAATATATTCAGTCACCAGAGCTGCCAACTGTATTGCTCTATTAGGCTACATTATGCCTAGTATACCTTATTTCGAACTAATTAAGACATTTCGATATTACCCACTTAATTTCGTCATTATTCTGGATAGGTTCATATACTGTAGATTAATCTATGGCATGAATCTTAATTTTAAGAAAAGTAGGCTCTTTAGTTCGTCACGGAACTTCTTGTTCCATCTGACTATGAGGGAAGCGGCTAACTGGTAGCATGCTGAACTTCTATGCCCAAGGGCGCTGGTTCAAAGCCGGCCAAAGTCGCCGGATTTTCTAAGAGCGCTAAAAATCCGTCAGCATGCTTTCCTTCGGAGGGGAAGTTACAACGTTCGTTGCAAGTTGCTGGTTGCGGTGGCATCTAGCAGCCAATTTCACAGCTAGGTGTCGTTGCCGTTAGTATTTGGTACAAAATTAAGTACTACTACTTGAAATTGACCGTCTGCAGACCTTACAGTACCTGAATTACAGACTAATACAGTAATCACAAATAACACCGTTTATCAGACAGATTCTGCACACACCCAATGTACACGGGGTTACATGACCACCTTGTCGCAGCCCCTGAACTTAGGAACCAACCAACATCTCTGCGGGAGATAAAATTTTGCGTGAAGAAGTAACAGACTGTTTGATAGTTACACATTAGTTCCAAACCTTGCATAAGGACAGTGTGATCTCTATCTCTCTCTATATATATAAAAATGAAAGTTTGTCTGTTTTTTCTGAATTTCCACGGAATTTTGCGATATTTGCGCGTTTCAGGCTGTTTTATGACGGATGCGCGCAAAAATAAAATTTTTGTCTGTCTGTCTGTCTGTGTGTCTGCGGACAACTTCTACGAGTCCTTATAACTTGAGAACGGCTGGGTGGATCAACGTAAAATTTGATACAGATATCCATAAGAGGCACCACACTAATCATTGATGTAACTCTTCTCCGTACCTCTCATAAATGGGGCCCTACCCCCTTAAAATACATGCTGAAATAGGCGTAGAAGGGTGAAACAAAGCTCATTTTCAGCCCCACAATGTGAGAAACGAAACTCGAAACCACATTTTAAGGCCCTAAAACCAACAGTTTTTGAGATATTCCCAGAAAACTAATTTCACTTAATAAATTAATGAAAGAATGCATGGCGGTAACCATGGCAACTGAATCTCAGAGGTCCATCTATTTCTGTAAGACGCAATGCAATTCCATTTATTACATTATTGTGAAGATTTGCAAACGGCTATAAGGTTATAATGGATCCAAATTAAGCTGAAATATTCATTAATACATACAATGCGCTTAAGGGGTCAAGGGGTACTCTAGAATTTTTTTCACGCGATTTACACGTGCGGGTGAGGTACGGAAGTTCTATTATATCCCTCCTCTATTATATAAAAATGAATGTTTGTCTGATTTTTCGGCTTTTCTACGAAAATTTGACATATTTGCCCGTTTCAGACTGTTTTGTGACGGATGCACGCAAAAATATATTTTTGTCTGTCTGTCTGCGGACAATTTTTTGTGTCCTTATAACTCAAGAACGGCTGGGTGGATTAACGTAAAATTTGATACTGATATCCATCAGAGGCACGACACTAATCATTGATGTAACTCTTCTCCGTACCTCTCATAACAGGGGGTCTACCCCCTTAAAATACATGCTGAAATAAGCGTGAGACAAAGCTCATTTTCGGCCCCTCAATGTGAGAAACGAAATTCGGGGGCCCTAAAAGGTTCCCGAAAACCACATTGTAAGGCCCTAAAACCAACAGTTTTTGAGATATTCCCAAAAAACTAATTTCTCTTAATAAATTATGAAGGAATGCATGCCGGTAACAAAGGCAACAGAATCTCAGAGGTCCATTTATTTCTGTAAGACGCAATACAATTCCATTTATTACATTAATGTGAAGGTTTGCAAACGGCAATAAGGTTATAACGGATCCAAATTAAGCTGAAATATTCATCAATACATATAATGCGCTTAAGGGGTCAAGGGGAAATCTAGAATTTTTTAACGCGATTTACACGAGCGGGTATGGTCCGGAGGGTCTATTATATCCCTATCCCTATTTTGTTATATTATTATTATTATTATTATTATTATTAGTATTATTCTTTTAATTATTATCATTATTATGGCGTACAACGAAAAGACAGAGCTCATTTTCAAACCCTTGGGTCAGAAACAAAACTCGGGGCCCCTCAAGAGCCGTAAAGGGTCCCCGAAAACTATATTTTAAGGCTCTAAACCCAACAGTTTCTTAGATATTCCCAGAAAACTAATTTCATTTAATAAACTAAAGAAGGAATGCAAGCCACTAACCATGACAACAGTATCTCAAGAGGTGGCATCCAACTTTCCATCTATTTCTGGAATAAGTAATGCCACTCCATTTATTACATTTCTGTGAAAGGTTGCAAATGGAGTACCCTAGATTTTTTCACACGACTGACAAGTGCGATATGTCGTACAGAAGGTCTATTATATCTCCAAACATCAACATTATTTTCAAAAATTCCTGAATAGAAATAGTAGACTGTTTTTTTTTCTGATTTTAGGAATTTGGGCCATTGGAGACTAAAAACACTGAATTTTCATGCACCACAAGCCTTTATAATTTATAAAAGGGGTCTTCCTGTAGTTGGGCACTTGACCCAACGGTTTGGGTCAGTTCGTATGTGACGTGTATTGCGATTCTTCTACGAAGTTTTCAATTTTATTTTCACGCCAGGAAGAACACGTCAGGTAAATTTAGTTTGAGAGCACATTTTAACTAATAATTTTTCTTTGCCAACAAACAGGTTCCAAGCCCCTAAACATTGCAACAGTAGCTCAATTGATAACATCTGGTTATTAATACCGAAGACCGTTCGAAGAATGGGTACTTCTGCTAGTAAAATATATATATATCTATCTCTATCTCTATAAAAATGAAAGTTTGTCTGTTTTTTCTGAATTTCCACGGAAATTTGCGATATTTGCGCATTTCAGGCTGTTTTATGACGGATGCGCGCAAAATTAAATTTTTTGTCTGTCTGTCTGTCTGTCTGTGTGTCTGTGGACAAATTCTACGAGTCCTTATAACTTGAGAACGGCGGGGTGGATCAACGTTAAATTAGATACAGATATCCATCAGAGGCACCACACTAATCATTGATGTAACTCTTCTCCGTACCTCTCATAAAAGGGGCCCTACCCCCTTAAAATACATGCTGAAATAGGCGTAGAAGGGTAAAACAAAGCTCATTTTCAGAACCACAATGTGAGAAACGAAACTCGGGGGTCCTGAAGGGCCCCTGAAGGGCCCCCGAAAACCACATTTTAAGGCCCTAAAACCAACAGTTTTTGAGATATTCCCAGAAAACTAATTTCACTTAATAAATTAATGAAAGAATGCATGGCGGTAACCATGGCAACTGAATCTCAGAGGTCCATCTATTTCTGTAAGACGCAATGCAATTCCATTTATTACATTATTGTGAAGGTTTGCAAACGGCTATAAGGTTATAATGGATCCAAATTAAGCTGAAATATTAATTAATACATACAATGCGCTTAAGGGGTCAAGGGGTACTCTAGAATATTTTTCATGCGATTTACACGTGCGGGTGTGGTACGGGAGTCTGAATTTTCGGCTTTTCTACGAAAATTTGACATATTTGCCCGTTTCAGACTGTTTTGTGACGGATGCACGCAAAAATATATTTTTGTCTGTCTGTCTGTGGACAATTTTTTGTGTCCTTATAACTCGAGAACGGCTGGGTGGATTAACGTAAAATTTGATACAGATGTCCATCAGAGGCACGACACTAATCATTGATGTAACTCTTCTCCGTACCTCTCATAACAGGGGGTCTACCCCCCTAAAATACATGCTGAAATAAGCGTGAGACAAAGCTCATTTTCGGCCCCCCAATGTGAGAAACGAAACTCGGGGGCCATAAACGGACCCCGAAAACCATATTTTAAGGCCCTAAAACCAACGGTTTCTGAGATATTCCCAAAAAACTAATTTCACTTAATAAATTAATGATGGAATGCATGCCGGTAACAATGGCAACAGACTCTCAGAGGTCCATCTATTTCTGTAAGACGTAATACATTTCCATTTATTACATTACTGTGAAGGTTTGCAAACGGCAATAAGGTTATAACGGATCCAAATTAAGCTGAAATATTCATCAATACATGTAATGCGCTTAAGGGGTCAAGGGGTACTCTAGAATTTTTAACACGATTTACATTTGCGGGTATGGTACGGAAGGTCTATTATATCCCTATCCCTATTTTGTTATATTATTATTATTATTATTAGTAGTAGTATTATTCTTTTATTATCATTATTATGGCGTACAACGAAGAGACAAAGCTCATTTTCAAACCCTTGGGGCCAGAAACAAAACTCGGGTCCCCTCAAGAGCCGTAAAGTGTCCCCGAAAACTATATTTTAAGGCTCTAAACCCAACAGATTCTTAGATATTCCCAGAAAACTAATTTCATTTAATAAACTAAAGAAGGAATGCAAGCCATTAACCATGACAACAGTATCTCAAGAGGTGGCATCCAACTTTCCATCTATTTCTGGAATAAGTAATGCCACTCCATTTATTACATTTCTGTGAAAGGTTGCAAATGGAGTACCCTAGATTTTTTTTTCACACGACTGACACGTGCGATATGTCGTACAGAAGGTCTATTATGTCTCCAAACATCAACATTATTTTCAAAAATTCCTGAATAGAAATAGTAGACTGTTGTTTTCTGATTTTAGGAATTTGGGCCATTGGAGGCTAAAAACACTGAATTTTCATGCACCACAAGCCTTTATAATTTATAAAAGGGGTCTTCCTGTAGTTGGGCACTTGACACAACGGTTAGGGTCAGTTCGTATGTGACGTGTATTGCGATTCTTCTACGAAGTTTTTAATTTTATTTTCACGCCAGGAAGAACACGTTAGGTAAATTTAGTTTGAGAGCACATTTTAACTAATAATTTTTCTTTGCCAACAAACAGGTTCCAAGCCCCTAAACATTGCAACAGTAGCTCAATTGATAACATCTGGTTATTAATACCGAAGACCGTTCGAAGAATGGGTACTTCTGCTAGTAAAATATATATATATCTCTATCTCTATCTCTATAAAAATGAAAGTTTGTCTGTTTTTTCTGAATTTCCACGGAAATTTGCGATATTTGCGCGTTTCAGGCTGTTTTATGACGGATGCGCGCAAAAATAATATTTTTGTCTGTCTGTCTGTCTGCCTGTCTGTCTGTCTGTCTGTCTGTGTGTCTGTGGACAACTTCTACGAGTCCTTATAACTTGAGAACGGCGGGGTGGATCAACGTAAAATTTGATACAGATATCCATCAGAGGCACCACACTAATCATTGGTGTAACTCTTCTCCGTACCTCTCATAAAAGGGGCCCTACCCCCTTAAAATACATGCTGAAATAGGCGTAGAAGGATGAAACATAGCTCATTTTCAGCCCCACAATGTGAGAAACGAAACTCGGCCCCCGAAAACCACATTTTAAGGCCCTAAAACCAACAGTTTTTGAGATATTCCCAGAAAACTAATTTCACTTAATAAATTAATGAAAGAATGCATGGCGGTAACCATGGCAACTGAATCTCAGAGGTCCATCTATTTCTGTAAGACGCAATGCAATTCCATTTATAACATTATTGTGAAGGTTTGCAAACGGCTATAAGGTTATGAAAATGAAAATCCACAACCTGTTTCCAGTCTCCGACCGGGTCAGGAATGGAATGAATGAATGGATCCAAATTAAGCTGAAATATTCATTAATACATACAATGCGCTTAAGGGGTCAAGGGGTACTCTAGAATTTTTTTCACGCGATTTACACGTGCGGGTGTGGTACGGGAGTTCTATTATATCCCTTCTCTATTATATAAAAATGAATGTTTGTCTGATTTTTCGGCTTTTCTACGAAAATTTGACATATTTGCCCATTTCAGACTGTTTTGTGACGGATGCACGCAAAAATATATTTTTGTCTGTCTGTCTGTGGACAATTTTTTGTGTCCTTATAACTCAAGAACGGCTGGGTGGATTAACGCAAAATTTGATACAGATGTCCATCAGAGGCACGACACTAATCATTGATGTAACTCTTCTCCGTACCTCTCATAACAGGGGGTCTACCCCCTTAAAATACATGCTGAAATAAGCGTGAGACAAAGCTCATTTTCGGCCCCTCAATGTGAGAAACGAAACTCGGGGGCCCTAAACGGACCCCGAAAACCATATTTTAAGGCCCTAAAACCAACAGTTTTTGAGATATTCCCAAAAAACTAATTTCACTTAATAAATTAATGAAAGAATGCATGCCGGTAACAATGGCAACAGAATCTCAGAGGTCCATCTATTTCTGTAAGACGCAATACAATTCCATTTATTACATTACTGTGAAGGTTTGCAAACGGCAATAAGGTTATAACGGATCCAAATTAAGCTGAAATATTCTTCAATACATGCAATGCGCTTAAGGGGTCAAGGGGTACTCTAGAATTTTTAACGCGATTTACACGTGCGGGTATGGTACGGAAGGTCTATTATATCCCTATCCCTATTTTGTTATATTATTATTATTATTATTATTATTATTATTATTATTATTATTATTATTATTATTATTAGTATTATTCTCTTTTAATTATTATCATTATTATGGCGTACAACGAAGAGACAAAGCTCATTTTCAAACCCTTGGGGTCAGAAACAAAACTCGGGGCACCTCAAGAGCCGTAAAGGGTTCCCGAAAACTATATTTTAAGGCTCTAAAACCAACAGTTTCTTAGATATTCCCAGAAAACTAATTTCTTTTAATAAACTAAAGAAGGAATGCAAGCCACTAACCATGACAACAGTATCTCAAGAGGTGGCATCCAACTTTCCATCTATTTCTGGAATAAGTAATGCCACTTCATTTATTACATTTCTGTGAAAGGTTGCAAATGGAGTACCCTAGATTTTTTTCACACGACTGACACGTGCGATATGTCGTACAGAAGGTCTATTATATCTCCAAACATCAACATTATTTTCAAAAATTCCTGAATAGAAATAGTAGACTGTTTTTTTTCTGATTTTAGGAATTTGGGCCATTGGAGGCTAAAAACACTGAATTTTCATGCACCACAAGCCTTTATAATTTATAAAAGGGGTCTTCCTGTAGTTGGGCACTTGACACAACGGTTAGGGGCAGTTCGTATGTGACGTGTATTGCGATTCTTCTACGAAGTTTTCAATTTTATTTTCCCGCCAGGAAGAACACGTTAGGTAAATTTAGTTTGAGAGCACATTTTAACTAATAATTTTTCTTTGCCAACAAACAGGTTCCAAGCCCCTAAACATAGCAACAGTAGCTCAATTGATAACATCTGGTTATTAATACCGAAGACCGTTCGAAGAATGGGTACTTCTGCTAGTAAAATATATATATCTCTATCTCTATCTCTATCTCTATAAAAATGAAAGTTTGTCTGTTTTTTCTGAATTTCCACGGAAATTTGCGATATTTGCGCGTTTCAGGCTGTTTTATGACGAATGCGCGCAAAAATATTTTTTTTGCCTGTCTGTCTGTCTGTCTGTGTGTCTGTGGACAACTTCTACGAGTCCTTATAACTTGAGAACGGCGGGGTGGATCAACGTAAAATTTGATACAGATATCCATCAGAGGCACCACACTAATCATTGATGTAACTCTTCTCCGTACCTCTCATAAAAGGGGCCCTACCCCCTTAAAATACATGCAGAAATAGGCCTAGAAGGGTGAAACAAAGCTCATTTTCAGCCCCACAATGTGAGAAACGAAACTCGGGGGTCCTAAAGGGCCCCCGAAAACCACATTTTAAGGCCCTAAAACCAACAGTTTTTGAGATATTCCCAGAAAACTAATTTCACTTAATAAATTAATGAAAGAATGCATGGCGGTAACCATGGCAACTGAATCTCAGAGGTCCATCTATTTCTGTAAGACGCAATGCAATTCCATTTATAACATTATTGTGAAGGTTTGCAAACGGTTATAAGGTTATGAAAATGAAAATCCACAGCCTGTTTCCAGTCTCCGACCGGGTCAGGAATGGAATGAATGAATGGATCCAAATTAAGCTGAAATATTCATTAATACATACAATGCGCTTAAGGGGTCAAGGGGTACTCTAGAATTTTTTTCACGCGATTTACACGTGCGGGTGTGGTACGGGAGTTCTATTATATCCCTTCTCTATTATATAAAAATGAATGTTTGTCTGATTTTTCGGCTTTTCTACGAAAATTTGACATATTTGCCCGTTTCAGACTGTTTTGTGACGGATGCACGCAAAAATATATTTTTGTCTGTCTGTCTGTGGACAATTTTTTGTGTCTTTATAACTCAAGAACGGCAGGGTGGATTAACGTAAAATTTGATACAGATGTCCATCAGAGGCACGACACTAATCATTGATGTAACTCTTCTCCGTACCTCTCATAACAGGGGGTCTACCCCCTTAAAATACATGCTGAAAAAAGCGTGAGACAAAGCACATTTTCGGCCCCTCAATGTGAGAAACGAAACTCGGGGGCCCTAAACGGACCCCGAAAACCATATTTTAAGGCCCTAAAACCAACAGTTTTTGAGATATTCCCAAAAAAACTAATTTCACTTAATAAATTAATGAAGGAATGCATGCCGGTAACAATGGCAACAGAATCTCAGAGGTCCATCTATTTCTGTAAGACGCAATACAGTTCCATTTATTACATTACTGTGAAGGTTTGCAAACGGCAATAAGGTTATAACGGATCCAAATTAAGCTGAAATATTCATCAATACATGTAATGCGCTTAAGGGGTCAAGGGGTACTCTAGAATTTTTAACGCGATTTACACGTGCGGGTGTGGTACGGAAGGTCTATTATATCCCTATCCATATTTTGTTATATTATTATTATTATTATTATTAGTATTATTCTTTTTTAATTATTATCATTATTATGGCGTACAACGAAGAGACAAAGCTCATTTTCAAACCCTTGGGGTCAGAAACAAAACTCGGGGCCCCTCAAGAGCCGTAAAAGGTTCCCGAAAACTATATTTTAAGGCTCTAAACCCAACAGTTTCTTAGATATTCCCAGAAAACTAATTTCATTTAATAAACTAAAGAAGGAATGCAAGCCACTAACCATGACAACAGTATCTCAAGAGGTGACATCCAACTTTCCATCTATTTCTGGAATAAGTAATGCCACTCCATTTATTAAATTTCTGTGAAAGGTTGCAAATGGAGTACCCTAGATTTTTTTCACACGACTGACACGTGCGATATGTCGTACAGAAGGTCTATTATATCTCCAAACATCAACATTATTTTCAAAAATTCCTGAATAGAAATAGTAGACTGTTTTTTTCTGATTTTAGGAATTTGGGCCATTGAAGGCTAAAAACACTGAATTTTCATGCACCACAAGCCTTTATAATTTATAAAAGGGGTCTTCCTGTAGTTGGGCACTTGACACAACGGTTAGAGTCAGTTCGTATGTGACGTGTATTGCGATTCTTCTACGAGGTTTTCAATTTTATTTTCCCGCCAGGAAGAACACGTTAGGTAAATTTGGTTTGAGAGCACATTTTAACTAATAATTTTTCTTTGCCAACAAACATGTTCCAAGCCCCTAAACATTGCAACAGTAGCTCAATTGATAATATCTGGTTATTAATACCGAAGACCGTTCGAAGAATGGGTACTTCTGCTAGTAAAATATATATATCTCTATCTCTATCTCTATAAAAATGAAAGTTTGTCTGTTTTTTCTGAATTTCCACGGAAATTTGCGATATTTGCGCGTTTCAGGCTGTTTTATGACGAATGCGCGCAAAAATAATTTTTTTGTCTGTCTGTCTGTCTGTCTGTGTGTCTGTGGACAACTTCTACGAGTCCTTATAACTTGAGAACGGCGGGGTGGATCAACGTAAAATTTGATACAGATATCCATCAGAGGCACCACACTAATCATTGATGTAACTCTTCTCCGTACCTCTCATAAAAGGGGCCCTACCCCCTTAAAATACATGCAGAAATAGGCGTAGAAGGGTGAAACAAAGCTCATTTTCAGACCCACAATGTGAGAAACGAAATTCGGGGCTATTTCTGTAAGACGCAATGCAATTCCATTTATAACATTATTGTGAAAGTTTGCAAACGGCTATAAGGTTATGAAAATGAAAATCTACAGCCTGTTTCCAGTCTCCGACCGGGTCAGGAATGGAATGAATGAATGGATCCAAATTAAGCTGAAATATTCATTAATACATACAATGCGCTTAAGGGGTCAAGGGGTACTCTAGAATTTTTTTCACGCGATTTACACGTGCGGGTGTGGTACGGGAGTTCTATTATATCCCTTCTCTATTATATAAAAATGAATGTTTGTCTGATTTTTCGGCTTTTCTACGAAAATTTGACATATTTGCCCGTTTCAGACTGTTTTGTGACGGATGCAAGCAAAAATATATTTTTGTCTGTCTGTCTGTGGACAATTTTTTGTGTCCTTATAACTCAAGAACGGCTGGGTGGATTAACGTAAAATTTGATACAGATGTCCATCAGAGGCACGACACTAATCATTGATGTAACTCTTCTCCGTACCTCTCATAACAGGGGGTCTACCCCCTTAAAATACATGCAGAAATAGGCGTAGAAGGGTGAAACAAAGCTCATTTTCAGCCCCACAATGTGAGAAACGAAACTCGGGGGTCCTAAAGGGCCCCCGAAAACCACATTTTAAGGCCCTAAAACCAACAGTTTTTGAGATATTCCCAGAAAACTAATTTCACTTAATAAATTAATGAAAGAATGCATGGCGGTAACCATGGCAACTGAATCTCAGAGGTCCATCTATTTCTGTAAGACGCAATGCAATTCCATTTATAACATTATTGTGAAGGTTTGCAAACGGCTATAAGGTTATGAAAATGAAAATCCACAGCCTGTTTCCAGTCTCCGACCGGGTCAGGAATGGAATGAATGAATGGATCCAAATTAAGCTGCAATATTCATTAATACATACAATGCGCTTAAGGGGTCAAGGGGTACTCTAGAATTCTTTTCACGCGATTTACACGTGCGGGTGTGGTACGGGAGTTCTATTATATCCCTTCTCTATTATATAAAAATGAATGTTTGTCTGATTTTTCGGCTTTTCTACGAAAATTTGACATATTTGCCCGTTTCAGACTGTTTTGTGACGGATGCACGCAAAAATATATTTTTGTCTGTCTGTCTGTGGACAATTTTTTGTGTCCTTATAACTCAAGAACGGCTGGGTGGATTAACGTAAAATTTGATACAGATGTCCATCAGAGGCACGACACTAATCATTGATGTAACTCTTCTCCGTACCTCTCATAACAGGGGGTCTACCCCCTTAAAATACATGCTGAAAAAAGCGTGAGACAAAGCTCATTTTCGGCCCCTCAATGTGAGAAACGAAACTCGGGGGCCCTAAACGGACCCCGAAAACCATATTTTAAGGCCCTAAAACCAACAGTTTTTGAGATATTCCCAAAAAACTAATTTCACTTAATAAATTAATGAAGGAATGCATGCCGGTAACAATGGCAACAGAATCTCAGAGGTCCATCTATTTCTGTAAGACGCAATACAATTCCATTTATTACATTACTGTGAAGGTTTGCAAACGGCAATAAGGTTATAACGGATCCAAATTAAGCTGAAATATTCATCAATACATGTAATGCGCTTAAGGGGTCAAGGGGTACTCTAGAGTTTTTAACGCGATTTACACGTGCGGGTATGGTACGGAAGGTCTATTATATCCCTATCCCTATTTTGTTATATTATTATTATTATTATTATTATTATTATTATTATTAGTATTATTCTTTTAATTATTATCATTATTATGGCGTACAACGAAGAGACAAAGCTCATTTTCAAACCCTTGGGGTCAGAAACAAAACTCGGGGCCCTGATATAATTTACATTCCTATTAATAATTTTCTGTTGCTGTCTGGTCTTCATTCGTCTTGTCGGCTTGCGTAATATCATGTGTCTGGGACTTCGCCATGTGCGGGATGAAATGTTTCCTGAACAATTAATTTTCGGTATTTTCTTACATTCGTGTAGAATATGCCTAAGTCCATATGTAAGTCGTTAACAGATCGATGGAACCAGGAACGTTGCAAAATCACCAGCTCCATGTTATTTTGCAACATGTCACAGTGGTCTCTCTGGTTTACAAATTTCGATTGTTCCAGCACTTTGAGCTGCTTCTTCTTTTCCATCAACATTTAGAGCTATTTCAGAATAGAACTTGTTCCGTCTGGATAAAAGACAAGCAGCTTAACCACTGTGTCATCAGGCTCTCAATGCCGTGTAATAGTACACGTAGCGTATCCTAACTGTAATTACGAGTATTATGATCAAAGATTGTGTTAAGACTTGTAAAATAGTACCACCCTGACAATTGGCAAGAAGTAGTAGGAGAAAACAACTGCCTCAGACCACCGAGCAGCTCCCCGTTGAAGACATGGATAGGTCTTTAAACATATGGTTTCACTTTTGGCTACGCTACTAAGGAACTAACTACCTCATTGCTATACGGAGGAATTGAATGGAAATTCGCAGCCTTTGTTATGTTCTGAATATTAATCGGGTGTTAATTAGAAACAGCCAGACATAAAAATGTAAAATTGACTTGAATCTCATCTAAACTAGATTTAATATTGCATTAATAAGTAAAAATACATATTAACAATGTGGTACATTGTTTCACCCTCAACTAATTTTTGGAAGGTGCACTTTAGAGAATTTGTAATAAAGTTACGGTGCGTACGACCCTATTCATTCACGCATTAAACTTGCAAATGGTTACAAATCGAGTGAACCTGATTTAATGAACTACTGTAGCTTGTAATACGTTTATATCGTTGTTACCAGTTAAACATGTTGGAGGTGTCACATTGTAATTCTGGAGTAGAATATACGAGTCGTCTATTTCGAAAACCCGACATCGGAATTTGGTAATACGTGCTCCCTTCTTTTTGTAATTTACCCTGTTTGAAAGTGCTGAATCAATCTGCTTTATTTGTTTTACAGTACTTCAGAAAGGGCTACCTATATCTCTAAAGTACCCAATTGCGTAGCCAGAGGGGTGTTACTGCAGGTTAGAACCCCCCTCCCTTTTGGATTTTTGACAAATAAGAAACAGGAACTGCTAATAATTATTAATAAGCTAAATAAACATTTCTTAAATTAAACCATTTCACTTGCTGATGATTCTGTTGTGGGAAATCTGTATGGTTGTGATCTGTATCTGAATCACCACTACGCTACACTGGCTGCTTGGTGATGTATTGTTGTTGCCTTTCGGTCTGTCTCCTCATTGAGACTACACACGTCGTCATGAAAACGCCTCCGTCCTCCAGGGTTTTCAATCTGAAATTTTCCCCCGCTAAATATAGATTTGATCAAACTGAGGCTAGCCCCAGAAACTGTAATTTAAAATACCACCTTGCGAGGCAATCAGTTGTCTTTCTTTTCTTAGCCGGAGGGAAGTTCTACGTGAATCTAGTTTTAAAATGTTTATTAAGATCTAGAAAATTCTATGGATACATTGACACTAATTTGGAGATCATTGTCAAATTCTTGAGGCGGCTTCGGTGGTGTAGTTGGTAGCATGCTGAGATTCTATGCCCAAGATCATGGGTTCAAACCTGGCCGAAGTCGTCGGATTTTTAAGAGCGTTAAAAATTCCTCAGTACACCTTCCTTCGGAGGGGAAGTAAAGCCGGTGGGCCAATGCCATAGATTTATTAACACCGGTTATATCCTCACCCAACGTACACGGGGCTACATGACCACGTTGTCGCAACCCCCAATTTAAGGAATCAACCGACTAACACTAATTTGGAGATCGTTGTTAACTTATTGAGAGTGAGATTGTCGAGTTGCTTAATATTACTATGTTCTGTAATTCCCAGAATTACGGTTATTCCCCAGTTACTGAACCCCTCCCATTGGTCGATCTTGGTTACGCTACTGACATTACCTGACCATGTTATCAGACTAAGATATCTTTATTATCAACATGTAACTTCTAATTGGCTCACATTTTTCTACAATTAATAGCAAGTCATTGTTGAGGCCTGCATTCTTTGACTAGCTAGTCTTGGCCGAACTATCGTGTTTTCAGAATACTCTGGTATCTTATTTTAATTTTTGTCGTGTGGCCTCCTGAGAGGCCGAGTGCAGGTCTTTCTAGTCGACGCACGTGGGCGACCTGCGCGTCGGGGTGAGAGATGGAATGGATGTAGATGAATGAAACTGGGCAAGGATGTGGAAGGAAGCGGCCGTGGCCTGTCAGAAGGTACCGTCCCAGCATTCGCTTGGTGTTGATATTGGGGGAAACCACGGAAAGCCATTTCAAGTACGGCCAACGTCGGGGCTCTAACCCACGCGTCTACCGAGTCAGCAGAGAGCTTGGTCCCATGACCTAACACGGTGCTTTAGCGAGCATAGCCACTGCTGTCGGTATACTCTGGCATCCGTAACCCTGAAATTAAGGGGGCTCATTCACTGACGAAGGTTCCTTGTGTGAAAGTCAAGGCTCTACCAGAAGCCATTACTGAAGGTAGCCGATGTGACCGAGGCAGTTCGTAGATATTCCTAAGAGATCGAAATGGATGTCTTCTTCGGGTGTTAAAGCGAAGGGCAGTTGAGATGCATATAGGAAAAGCAGAGTAATGTAAAGAAAGCGCATTGTGTGAGTTCATTGCAGCAGAACTGATACAACAATTATGTGTTTACTATATTTGTATCTTTTGTCTCAATGAACTTATTGAGAAGAGAAGCAACTTGCTCCTCCAATATGTAAGGTGTATATAAATCTATTTTAAGCAAAAACAAACGTTTATTATTCATATAACGTATCTCCAATTTAACAGAAATCGTTCTTTGCATTTAAATCTATTCCTAAACGAAAAGATCAATGCTCTGCAGAGCGGGTTTGCCTTGAATTTCGTGCGCGCTCATGCTTTCCCAATCTCTCGCTAGGGGAGAAGAATTGAAGACCCCGATCAAAGTGGCTACGTTCTTGTCAGCGCTAGTCATACTCGTCGGTCTCCCGGGAGCCACTACGTAACTGAAAGACGTAAACTAAATAATCTGAAATATCTCGGGAAGTATATGCGCTACGACGTTCGTTATCTTAAAATGTAATGCCCGTCAAGCACCGTCGATTGACACCCACCTTACTTGATTGTATAATTCGTGTATTAAAATAATTGCGAATATTACTTCCTTCAAGGTCCCACGAAAATAGAATCGAATGACTTGACGGACGGACGCTAGGCGACAACGACTAACACAGTATCATGATATTCAACGCCGCCCCAATAATAAATCTAACTTGATATTAACAGAGAGTTCTCTAATGGGCCGATAACCTACATGTTAGGCCCCTTAAAACAACAATTATCATCATCAACCTAATTTATTTATTCGTATCAGAAGCAATACATCATGTAAAATTAGCATAGATAACTTTTTTAAAATAAAAACACACTAAAGGTACTTTCAAAATAACAATTAAATTACATCGCACCAAAATCTGGCAAGATCTCGTCCATTTGGTGTGGCCTGAACTACATCCTGCATAGTGCAAATGAGAGGGCAGGAGTTGCAATGGAGAAGGTGCGCCATGGTTTGTTCTTCTCCGCAGGCGCAAAAGGTTGACTCATCGGAAAGGCCCCACTTCTTCATATTGGTCTTAGATCGACCGACCCCAGACCGCAGCCTGTTCAGACTCTTCCATGTAGGCCACGACTCTTCATAACCGGCAGGGAAAGTTTCAGATGGAACCATCCATCCGTTGAGATTATTTTTTCTGGATCTCCAGGAAGTTAG
The DNA here is from genome assembly GCA_946902985.2 of Meconema thalassinum. Lineage (NCBI taxonomy): Eukaryota > Metazoa > Arthropoda > Insecta > Orthoptera > Tettigoniidae > Meconema > Meconema thalassinum. The sequence continues at coordinate 145,870,411 of OX336390.1, read as the reverse complement.
CCTTGATGATTGAGGTGAATCCGACAGGCACTCAGTAGAGCGTAGGAAACTTCGCCTAGATTTCAATCGTTGTTGAGCAGGTTGATAATTATGTAGAGGATGTGTCTGGGAAACTTCTACTTTAGATTTTTCATGTTTGGCAGCTACTTCACGTCTAATATCTGGGGGAGCAATGCCAGCCAAGCAATATAACTTGTCACAAGGTGTAGATCTTAGGCAACCAGTTATAAGCCGACAAGTTTCATTTAAAGCAATATCTACCTGTTTGGCATGACATGATCTATACCAAACAGGGCATGCATATTCTGCTGCAGAGTAGCTCAGTGCTAAAGCAGTAGTTCTCATTGTTTGAGCTTGCATTCCCCAGTTGGTACCACATAACTTGCGAAGAATGGAATTTCGCGTAGATACTTTGTGCTTCGTGTTAACACAATGTTGTTCATACGTGAGTGCACGATCCAGAGTTACCCCTAGATATTCAGGTGTAGAGCAATGATCCAAAAGAGCACCCTCCCAGAAAATCTTCAGTTTTCTTCTTGCCTGCATATTCTTTAAGTGAAAAGCGCAAACTTGCGTCTTTGAGGTGTTAGGCTTTAGATGGTTTTCTCTGTAGTATGGACTCAGTTCATCTAAGGCTGCCATTAATCTCCGTTCAACACTCTCAAACTGATCACCCTGGGTGAGAATAGCTAGATCATCTGCATAGATGAAGCTTTTAGTTCCTTCTGGCGAGGGTTGATCATTCGTGTAAATATTAAATAATATTGGAGACAAAACACTACCTTGAGGTAAGCCATTCCGGAGATTCTTCCAACGACTATGTCGCCCTTGGAAATCTACAAAGAATCTTCGATTTTCAAGAAGACATCGAAGAAATTCAGTCAGCTTGTTGTCCTTGGTCATCTTATGAAGTTTACTCAACAGAATTTGGTGGTTAACTGTGTCATAGGCCGCAGTTAGGTCGATGAAGACTGCCCCAGTTATTTTTCGATTTTCAAAACCATCTTCAATATTTTGGGTCAAATGGAGTATTTGTGATGTACAATTCTTCCCTCTTCTAAAACCAGCTTGCTCGGGGATCAAAAGTGGTTCAACTATTTTTGCAAGCCTTACCAGAACCATTCGTTCTAAGATCTTGAATAAATGACAGAGCAAGGATATTGGTCTGTAATTTTTAGGATCATGGGGATCTTTTCCTGGTTTGAGGAATGCTATAACTCTAGATTTCCTCCAGATTTTGGGTATTCTGCAGGTTCGAATGCAATTGTTAAATAGATTGAGTACCCATTCTCTAGTAACAGGACCAAAGTTCTTGATTTGTTGAATACATCAACCTAATTACGTCATGATATCGTTAACTTCTACCTGCTCCACTCGGGCGCTAATGTCGCATGTATCCATACATGATATCGTTAACTTCTACCTTTTCCACTTGGGCGCTAATGTCGCATGTATCCATACAATAAGCAGAAGGGGATTCTCAAAGAATGTATTACATTGAGACTGAAATGCTCATGCACAATCAGCAGTCATTTTGCTAATGACACTGTCATGTCAACATCTGTTTGAATGACAACAAATACTGTATACGAAAGACAACTAATTTCACGAAGATGCCGCTACAGTCGAATGTTGGAACCGCCATTTTGTATTGCGTATCCGATCTTTCTGTTATATAGTCTTTAGTCTCACCAGCTACAAACTGTCTTATTTTCGTTTCATCATTCGTCCTTATAGGTTGTGTGCTCAATCAATACAATGAATCATATTATGATGAATGAGAGGCGACTCTCAATTACAAAATGTTATAAAGATTAAAGGTGACGGCAATTGTCTGTTCAGGTCATTGGCATATTGTGAGTACAACAATCAGAGTTTATTTACACAGGTTGGAAAGCGAATTGTAAAACATGTTACAGACAAGTGGAATAATTATTCATCCTTTATTGTTGGCAACAGCGATATGTACGAAACTGCTATCAATACGACCGATGATTACAAAATGTATATGTCTATGAATGGTGTTCATGGAGGTCATGTTGAGTTAGTTGTCGCTGCTCAAGTTTGCAAAATGGATATTTATTCGTGGATTACTACTGTCGTATGGAAGGTGACCGGTTAAAATTTATACGTCATCAACAAACGAAGTTACGAGTTGATACATATGCCAGTTTAGCAGACGCCTTGCATGTACGAGAAGAAAATGAAAATCTCAGAGTCGGTCGTATTGTAGTTTTGCCATCTTCTTTTACAGGTAGCCCAAGGAAAATATTGCAAAATTATTAGGATGCGATGGCGATAGTGAGGAAGTTTGGAAAGCCAGATTTATTCATCACGTTCACCTATAATGCGGACTGGCCAGAAATACTTAACAGCATTCATCTCTGGGAAACGGCGAATAATAGGCCTGATATTGAAGTGAGAGTTTTCCATTGCAAAGTAAAGGAATTGCTACGATTGATTAATGCTAAGGAAATTTTCGGTAAAAGCATATCTATATACAGTGGAATTTCAAAAAAGAGGTCTCCCGCACATCCATTTACTCTTAACATCAACGGAAGATTGTAAGTTTCGAGAAATTTCTGACATTGACAGTGTTGTGTCAGCCGAAATACCAGATCTCAAGGATGAAGCGCTATACGAGTTGGTAAGGCGTCATATGGTACATGGTCCTCGCGGATATTTGAATCCTTCTCCAGTCTGTATGAAAGATGGCGTATGTAAGAAAGATTTCCCTAAACAGTTTCAGCAAGAGACCAAAGATAATGCCAATGGTTATCCTTCGTATAGGAGAAGAAATAATGGACGGATTATTATAAAAGCAATTCGAGGCATTGCCATTGAAATCGATAGTCGATTCATTGTTCCCTACAATCCATTTCTTTTACTTTACTTGCAAGCTCATATTAATGTTGAAATATGCTCAAGTGTTCGGAGTGTTAAATACATCCACAAGTGTCTTATATATTAAAATCCACAAGTATGTGTATAAAGGTCATGACTGTTAAAATATGTCCTGAAGGCGAAACGGTGAACTTCGATGAAATTACTTCTTTCCTATATGCTAGATATGTTGGTCCAACAGATGCAGCATTCAGGATATTTTCATTTCACATGCATGGACACTAACATTCTATCTTGCGATTACCAGTACACTTGCCAAACTTGCATAGTATCTATTTTAAAAATGATAACGCTCCTGATATTTTACTTCGAACACAGTTGCACAACACGGAACTACAAGCGTGCTTCAAGTTAAATCAAGATTTGCAAGCCAGAAGTCCGTAAATATATCCTGAAACACCAGTACATTACGTCTGGAATAAGAGCAACTGCCAGTGGCAAAAAAGAAAACATGTTTCAAAAACTATAGGCAGAATGTATAATGTTTCCCCTACAGTAACAGAAAGGTATTATTTACGCCTGCTATTGCTTCACGTCATAGGTGCTACCATCTTCCAGGATCAACGAACATACAAAGCAGTTTTCTATTCTACTTTTAAAGAAACAGCTAAGGAGCGAGGTTTGCTGATTGACGATTCTGAATGGCAGCGATGTTTGGCAGAAGCGTCACAATTCCAGATGCCTTCTCAGTTACGACAACTGTTTTCTTACATATGTATCTTTCAGAGCCCTTCAAATGTAAGATAGTTATGGGGCATTTTCAAGAATTCATTATCAGAAGATTATCTGCAGTTTCACGAACCTAACATTGCATATCAGTTCACTCTTATACATATTTCTAACACATTAAAGCTCGATGGTTTTCCCATTACTTCTTTCGAATAGCCAGCTATTATTGATAATTTCCCTCAGACAAATTTACCAATGAATTATCAAAAACTTATTGAGGATCAATTAAGTCGGATGATAAATGATAACGCTCCTGATATTTTACTTCAAGCCAAACGGCTATAAATACAGAAATTTTTGGGGTTAGTACAAAACAGCAATGAAAGGATGAGTAATGCATATTTCATTAACGGTCCAGGGGGCACCGGGAAAATATTTATTTGCCAATGCTTGATTCACAGTTGCACAAATTTGGGGTCACATGTAGTTTCTGTTGCATGGACTGGTATTGCAGCAATGTTACTACCTCAGGGGCGCACTGTACACAGCCAGTTCAAGTTACCTCTACATTTATATGAAAGTTCTGTATCAGGCATAAAAGTTAACAGCAAGGAAGCTTTTTATATTCGTTCAGTAAAACATATAATCTGGGATGAAACCCCTATGGCTAATAAGCACGCGTTGATGTGTGTAAATCGGTTGCTCAAGGACATCATGAATAACGACGTGCCTTTCGGAGTAAAAATTATCATCTTAGGTGGAGATTTTAGGCAGGTATTGCCTGTTGTGCTTCACGCATCTAAAGCTGCATCAGTCCAAATGTTAGTAAGGTTCTCTCCTTTGTGGCCATTATTCAAAATTGTAAAATCAACAAAAATATGGGAGCGGATACAGATCAACGTGACTTTGCAAACTTCTTGATACAAATTGGTTGGTTGGTTGGTTGGTTCCTTAGTTTAGGGGCTGCGACAACGCGGTCATGTAGCCCCGTGTACTTTGGGTGTGTGTAGAATCTGTCTGATAACCGGTGTTAATTGTGATGACTGTATTAGTGTGTGTTATCTGTTTTCAATTCAAGTGAGGACTGCAGACATTTAATTTCAAGTAGTTCCTACTTTTGCCGCCAAACGCCACCGTCAACGACTACTAGGGCTAATTCAGAACTTAGCTACTAGACGCCACTTCAGTCGGCTCTTGGCAACGAACGTAGCAACCTAAGAGCGTTGTTTACATTCTTAACCTATACAATTTAGTTTCACACAGGTGTAATTAGTGGAAAGTTCTTTAACATGCCATAAATCTATGACATGGGACCGCCGGCTTTACTTCCCCTCCGAAGGAAGGCATACTGAGGGATTTTAACGCTCTTAAAAATCCGACGGCTTCGGCCGGGTTTGAACCCGCTATCTTGGGCATAGAAGCTCAACATGCTACCAACTACGCCACCGAAATACAAATTGGTAACGGTGAATACCCTCACGTCGATGGAGAAAATTCAGAATTAATCCCACGCTGAAAAAAAATTCACGCAGTTCAAAAAAATAGCGATTATAGCACCTAACAAGATGTTCAGTAAAGAACATATAGCCTACTTTCTCCTAAATGCATGGGTATTGTTATAAATCTTTGTCCTTTTCAAGGAGTATAATTGAATGTTGGTTGTAGTAGCTTGTTGAAATACAACGTGCTATAGGGATATTAAACATGAATATGAGGTGCCCTTTGCTAGTGCTACCTCTGTAAAAAAAAATCATTCAATTCGGTTTCACCGTATTTGAATTGATCTGGGGAATGGAGTTGCACACATACATGGCCCCTATTTGCAAACTATTGGGCTGATGACCTTGTAGTCAGTCTTAAGATGCTTTCCACAAAAAAGCATGTTGTTGCAAAATCCGGTAGAGATCAAATTATTAGGCTGGTCGAATTTGATTTAAGCTTGTAACATTTGGGTGGCCGTCATTCCGTTTCCGTCAAGATGGCGGCGATATAAAACATGACACTGAGGTGCCTTTTGCTAGTGCTACCTCTGTACCAAATTTCGTTCAATTCGGTTTCACCGTGTTTGAATTGATAGGGGGAATCGATTTGCACACATACTTGGCCACCATCTGCAAACTATTGGGCTGATGATCTAGCAGTTTGGTCAGAATATGCTTCCCACATAAAGATTTGTTGTTGCAAAATTTGGTAGAGACTAGATTATTAGGTTGGTCGTAATTACATTTTAGCCTTTAACATTTGGGTGGCCGCAATTACGTTTCCGTCAAGATGGCGGTGATATAAAACATGACACTGAGGTGGCCTTTTCTAATGCTACCTCTGTACCAAATTTCGTTCCATTCGGTTTCACCGTGTTCGAATTAATAGGGGTAATCGATTTTCACACAAAGATGGCCGCCATCCGCAAACTATTAGGCTAATGACCTATTAGATTTGTCAAAGGATGCTTCCTCCATAAAGGTATGTTGTTGCAAAATTTGGTAGAGATCGGATGATTAGGTTAATCGTAATTTGATTTAAGCTTTGAATATTTGTGTGGCCGTCATTACGTTTTCGTCAAGATGGCGGCGATATAAAACATGACACTGAGGTGCCCTTTGCTAGTGCTACCTCTGTACCAAATTTCATTCCATTCGGTTTCACCGTGTTCGAATTAATAGGGGTAATCGATTTTGACACAAAGATGGACGCCATCCGCAAACTATTAGGCTAATGACCTATTAGATTTGTCAAAGGATGCTCCCTTCATAAAGATATGTTGTTGCAAAATTTGGTAGAGATCGGATGATTAGGTTAGTCGTAATTTGATTTAAGCTTTGAACATTTGGGTGAACGCCATTACGTTTCCGTCAAGATGGCGGCGATATAAAACATGGCAATGGGGTGCCCTTTGCTAGTGCTACCTCTGTACCAAATTTCATTCCATTCGGTTTCACCGTGTTCGAGTTAATAGGGGTAATCGATTTTGACACAAAGATGGCCGCCATCCGCAAACTATTAGGCTAATGACCTATTAGATTTGTCAAAGGATGCTCCCTCCATAACGGTATGTTGTTGCAAAATTTGGTAGAGATCGGATGATTAGGTTAGTCGTAATTTGATTTAAGCTTTGAACATTTGTGTGGCCGCCATTACGTTTCCGTCAAGATGGCGGCGATACAAAACATGACACTGGGGTGCCCTTTGCTAGTACTACCTCTGTACCAAATTTCGTTCCATTCGGTTTCACCGTGTTCGAATTAATAGGGGCAATCGATTTTCACACAAAGATGGCCGCCATCCGCAAACTATTAGGCTGATGACCTATTAGTTTGGTCAAAGGATGCTGCCCTCATAAAGGTATGTTGTTGCAAAATTTGGTAGAGATCGGATGATTAGGTTAGTCGTAATTTGATTTAAGCTTTGGGGCCGATAGCCTAGATGTTAGGCCCCTTAAAACAACAATTATCATCATCATTTGATTTAAGCTTTGAACATTTGTGTGGCCGCCATTACGTTTCCGTCAAGATGGCGGCGATATAAAACATGACACTGAGGTGTCCTTTGCTAGTGCTACCTTTGTACCAAATTTCGTTCAATTTGCGCTCACCGTGTTAGAATTGATAGGGGGGGACAGACATTCAGAGTACATACACTCACACACACACACACACACACACACAGACTCACACACATACACACACACAGACAGACACACTTTTTTTTCGCCCTGTAGTGATCTCATAAGTCTACTTTAATTTTTTGCAAAAATCGAAAGTAGGCTAAAAATGAACACTGTAAAGAAATTAATGACAAAGTTTTAGATCTAATCCCAGGATCATCGAGAACTTACATCAATGTGAATAATTTGATTACTGAAGACGAGAGTAAACTTCTACAATTCCCAATAGATTTTTTAGACTGCATACTCATAAGTGGATTGCCACCTCATATCCTTCGACTAAAAAAAAGGAGGCTCAATTGTGATTTTGTTGAGAAATATTAATGTTAAGCAAGGTCTGTTGAATTGTACTAGACTGTTGGTTTGGAAGATGCATGACAATTGCTTACACCTGGAAATTTCTACTGGCGTAAATGTTGGAAACAATGTCCTACTCAATCGCCTTGACCTTACGCCGTTTTCCTTCAAAAGGAGACAGTTTCCAGTACGTTTGGCTTTCTGTATAACTATCAATAAAGCTCATGGTCAAACACTAGATCAAGTAGGCATTTATTTACCTCAACCGGTGTTTAGCCACGGACAACTTTACTGTATGCCGCACTATCGCGAGCAAAATCCTTTCATGACGTCAAAGTTCAAATAGATCCAAAAGGCAAGCGAACAGCAAATGTCGAATGGAAGGAAGTACTATTAGAATTTTGAAACGAATGTTGCGGAGGAGCACAGACCTCAGCAAACGGGGTACAGATTAAATAACAATTATACAAGGACGTCCGCATCCCTAATACGATAACTGTCCTGTGGTAATGGTAAAAAAATACTATTGTCCTACCTCGGTGATTACTATCCTACATCCTGTTATTTCATTCCCTCAGTTCTATAACAAAGATATACTCAATCAAATTTACAGCTTAATAAATATTAATTCCTTCTGTGTGAGTTATCTTTTCATTTCTCATCAATCGCCTTTACTTACTATTCTATCTGTAGGGGTGGAGTCGATAGCTGTCTTTACAGAGATGTGCAAATTATTAGATTCGATGTCAGTCTTCCATAATTGCATTTTTACTTTTCACGGTTTAATGCATTAAGTATGTTTATAAGGCGATGAAATTACTCAAATGTTTAACCAAGAAACTCTAATTAAAATGATTTTTTAGAATATCCACTAACAGAGGTGCCTTGCAAATGCAAAATCCCACACGTTTCGTTTTTATTACTTCACTCTACTTTACGTGTGAATTTAGAGCGGAGGGACTTTGGGTCTTTTTACTGGTGAACGCTATTGAACCAGTCAAAGATTCATGAACTATGCATTGACATCACCTGACTTGAATTCTAAAGTCAATGAATAATTGAAAATGGAGACAGCTCAGATATCCCTCGGAATCCAATAATCTGAAAGTTTCCAGACGCAATTCCTTAAAGGGAAAGGTGTAATTCCACGGGAGAGGATACACTACTAAGTAGGACAACAAAAGAAGTTGGTCAATACAATGATTTTGAATGAAAGTAATTATGACTAATTAAAATTATTTATTTAATTCTATTGAAAGCCTCCGTGGCTTAGGCGGCAGCACGCCGGCCTCTCACCGCTGGGTCCGTGGTTCAAATCCCGCTCACTCCATGTGAGATCTGTGTCGGACAAAACGGAGGCAGACAGGATTTTCTCCGGGTACTCCGGTTTTCCCTGTCAAAATTTCATTCCTGCAACACTCTCCACTATCATTTCATTTCATCTGTCATTCATTTAATCATTGCCCCAGAGGAGTGCGTCAGGCCTCGGCAGCCGGCACAGTTCATATCCTCGCCGCTAGATGGGGGCTTCATTCATTCCATTCCTGACCCGGTCGGAGACTGGAAGCAGGCTGTGGATTTTTCATTTAATTCTATTAATTTGCACACCTCTATATGTCAATCAAGAGTTACATCTCTAAATTCAAATATAAGAGACCCATCTTTTATTTTAAATTGATACCATTGTTCATAAGTAGACAAAACACCAAATTGTACCGCTGTACCCTTTAATTGTGTGGATATCTCTATCTACTTAGTATAAAAAAGTTCCCAATTCTTGTATGTAACGGGTAATCTCGAGAGCAACTTGATGGATTTTGATGCGGTTTTCACCATTCTGTTTACGATTGCGTTTACGAGCTTGCGAGCGACCTATCACCCTAGCTTCAGCCAGCATCAAACTGCCGAGTCGTGTCGAGTTAATTCTTCAGAGAAGAGTATAGCTTATGTGTTTGGAGTTAGCTGTTCACCTCGGCTTTTCAAAATTCCGTCTGGAACCTGACGTCCGTGCGCCTTTTAAGCTTACGCAGGGTAAATAGTGGGACACACACACAGAGGACAGGCAGACACCCACACATTTGATCTCATAAGCCTACTTCATCATTTACCCAAAAGCGACGGTACCGTATATGTCTGTTCAGGTCACTTGCATGATGACATGCAAATGCCATATGGACAGAAGTGCTGTAGGATTGTTGAAGTGAATGCTGCGGAGCAGCACGGGTCTTCTAGTATTAACCTAAAAATTTAAGTTCTTTCAGATTATTTTTTAAATGATAGAATATTTGTGAATAATGATCGGTTTAAAATAAGATGTGCATTTGAACCAAACATTTTAGTGGTTTAGACTCTGAACTTAACACTATGCTACTCACAGGAGAACATTAACTGGCAGAAGTATGTAGAATTTAACACATAAACGTCAAGTAACTAAGTCGCAATTAGTTAACCCTTGAGAATTGGCGTGAAGAATTATAACACGAGGAGTGTCGCTGGGTCATTTTGACCCGTAGTGTGTCACTCCCTTTTTGTCGTAGTCGTACGGATTTTAATGAAGTCATTTTACACCTGGTGTCTTACTATGAACTATTCCTAATATAAAATGAGGTTTATTTATATTTTTCAAATTTAACATGTACAGTAATGTCAATAATTTTCTTAACAGTATCATTGGCCTTGTTAGTGACGGTAAAGCATTCATCTTGATTTTTTGATCAAAGGGGCAGGTGGCAAAAGTGTCCCTAGACCCTAAACATGGCTCAACGAGAACGTGAACTTTGTGATTGTTCTTCACCAAAATATTTGTATTTTCCCCCTTATTTTCTTCAGATTGTCCCGACTAACGTAAGCCGAAAATTGTCACGCGAAGACTGGCGCCATGGGTAAATCTGACCCGACCGTAAATCAATATAGAAATAACTTGAGTGTTCAAAACGCTATTGACATGTTCCATTTGCAGGGTGAAGTTCAAGACTAGTAAGGAAGGTACGGTAAACGACAAGAAATAAGGGCTGACCGAAACGAAAATATAGACCACTAGCAGTAGTACCCGGCTTCGCCCGGTGGAATGATGATAATGTTTTAAGGTCTCCTTAGAAATATATTGGACTTAAAATCTAAGTCATTTGCCCCCAAAGACAATGAGGGAGTAATATCTAGGTCATTTGCCCTTTTGATAAGGATGATAATAAAAACTACTGTTGAATTGACACGTCAAACTTACAAACTACCGTAATAGAAATACATATTTCAAAATTCACAGGCGAGGAAGACTTATTGTGTGTGGTGATTAATGGTGTAATGGGCGTAACATCTACTGTAGGTCATTTGCACTTATGATGAGGATGATAAGGGAAACTACTACCGGTATTGAATTGACACTTCAACGTATAATGTACACAATGTACTGTAATAAAAATAACTATATGGCGGCTTCGGTGGTGTATTTGGTAGCATGCTGAGCTTCTATGCCCAAGATAGCGGGTTCAAACCCGGCCGAAGCCGTCGGATATTTTAAGAGCGTTAAAATCCGTCAGTATGCCTTTCTTCGGAGGGGAAGTAAAGCCGGCGGTCCCATGTCAGATTTATGGCATGTTATTGAACCTTCCACTAATTACACCTGTGTGAAGCTAAATTGGATAGGTAAACAACGCTCATAGATGTCTACGTCCGTTGCCAAGAGCCGACTGCAGTGGCGTCTAGTAGCTAAGTTCCGAACTTGGCCTAGTAGTCGTTGACGGTGGCGCTTGGCGGCAAAAGTACGAACTATTTGAAGAATTCTAAGTTGCAGTTTGTACTTAAATTAAAAAACAGATAACACACACTTATACAGTCATCACAATTAACACCGGTTATCAGACAGATTCTACACACACTCAAAGTACACGGGGCTACATGACCGCGTTGTCGCAGCCCCTAAACTTAAGAACCAACCAACCAAAAATAAATATTTTAAAAATCACAGTCGAGAAAGACTTTATGCGGCGGTGATTATTGGTATGATGCGCGTAACATCTACGTCATTTGCACTTATGATGATAATAATTAGGTAATGAAAAAATAACTATTAAACGAACATGGTGTTATTTTAAAACTGATATAGGTAATTCAGGTGTCTAGCTTCGATGTCTTCCAAAGTCTCAACCTTATTTTCTGGCTTAGGCCTGTACTGGATGCGTCTAGTGAAGGAGCGTACTGCTCGGCAAAGACAAAGAATATAGGTCCAAGCTGCTCGAACCTGAGATGATCGCAGATTATGACGAAAAATGATGACACACGTTCGGGGTTCCCCGTCCTATACAGATTGACCGGGAATCACTCACTGTTTCGCAACGGCCCTGTGCTGGCATCAGCATAGACAGCAGGAGATAACACGGCGGGCTTTGGAAAGTACTCTCAAGTCACCTCGCGATGAATCAGCAAGCTATTCTCACAACTGACCCCCCCCAGGGTCTCACAACTTGTGGGACGTGGGTTGACGACCACGGAACCCCAGCTGAGTCTGGCATCGCTTCTACTTCCTGGTGCCGGGCTCATTTCAGTTCTCTTTCCTGTCGGCCTCCCTTGGTCAACTCTTGTTCTCTTCCGACCCAGACTGTATTAGGGTATCCGAGGGCTAGGGAGTCTTTCAATTTCCCGCCTTAATTGGCTTTGTCTCATCTTTCCTGATACCCTCATTCTTCGAGAGGCCTGCCTTCTTTTCCTTTTCATAATAGCTCCTGTCTTCTGCTCAAGGCCCTCAAAGAGGCAGGGTGTGTGTAGACCCATCACGTCTGGTACACCCTCAAGGGCTCATGACTGGTGAGTTAGGAAGCTGGCAACCCCGAGGAATTCCTGAGCTACATGCAGGGAATGGAGTGGTATGTCAGAAATTTCAAGTGGACAGTGTTACGCATCGGGTTCCAAAGGGTAAGTATACACACTTTGTTTTCGATAGGTGAACGATGTAGATTTGTACCAAAGGGCCTTAATGCGGGAAATGGAGTGGTCTGTCCGAAATTTAGAGTGGACAGTGTTACTCGTCGAGTTCCAAACGGTAATTATGTAAAATCAGGTTAAGATCAGTGAAACGGTGTATTTTTGTGCCAAGGGCCAAAATGCAGGGAATGGAGTGGCCTGTCCAAATTTTAAAGTGGACAGTGTTACTCATCGGGTTCCAAAGGGTAAGTATACTGAACCCGCTGAGCTATGGTTCATGTGATATTTTTTTTTATGACAGAGCATTTATGAGGGGATGTTGTACTTTTGAACACACCCAGGAAGCCACGTGAAGCTGAGAGATCACGCGATACTTTGAAGTAGCGGTGAATCGCACTTTTGACTTTGGTGTAAACTGCTCATTATTATCTGAGGTCTTATTAATTATTTTATCTTTCCTACGAGACTCAGAATATTCCATTTCGTCATGCCGCATTATTAAAACATTTTGGAGAATGTTTATTTTTACTTTAGGTAAGGTAATACCCTTGCAGATACGCAAGAAGGAACGTAAGTAGTCGCTGAACGTTTTCGTTTTGACGACCTACTTTCTAGAGACACCCAGTACCGGAGCACTGCGTCTTGAGAATCCGCCTTGTGTAGGCGTGGAATTACATTTGTCCTACGAGACGTAGAAGAATATCCGCTGTTTAGCGTTAAAAGTGATTATAAGGTGCCATCGAGCAAGCAAATACTAATATTCACTGTCGATGAAGTCCAGTGAATTAAATAAGAAGCTTGGGAAATAATTATTGGCAAGTATAGTGTATTGCACAACATTGCTGTGACATCACATATTACCCACGCGTATGTGGAGGGCAGATGCCTAGTGGAAATATACAGGTAATAGTGTTACAATTATCCTGAATAAGTGTGATTATAATTGTATGAGATATTTAAATTGCCAAAGTGGAAATTTCATCTTTGAAACGTCGTATATTTCACGGATGCTGCGTGATACAAAAGTAGCGTCACTAGCACGTGCAGCATTATAAAATAGTATTAGCTCACATGCTAATCCACATCTGCAAGATTAAGGCTGTGTCGTATTTTATAATTGAAGCCTATAATAGTCACGACGGACATTATAATTTTGGAAGTGAGAGGATGAATAATCACGCAACTTATTTCGCTACCCACGTGATTGGACTTTTATTCACCATGGTTGAAGCAGTCACCATGGGCTAATACCATCCCAGTATGGGGGGGGGGGGTGACGTTTCTACAGGAACCAGCGTGATGGTGGAACTTCCAGAACGATGAACGAGAGGGAAGGAGCCAAAATGCCATTCCCAGGCATATCCACGAAGATGTCGACAGGGACAAATCGAACCCTGGTCTTTGGGGGAGTCCAGATGGGAATCCTGATGAGGCGGATACCGATCCAGAGAGCCAGAGAGGTTTATGTACAACCCTTGTTGTGGAATAGAGAGCTGAGTGAGAGCTCCTCCATTTCGTGAGTTTTTGTCACACCCCTTCTTTGTTCTAGTTTCTGGTGGTATAGTAGTTTTAATGTAGTTTGTGAATCAACCACACTCAGTGTCAGCCATTTTTCTAGGTAGGGATGTAACTAGATTAGTTAGATGTCATTTATTTCAGTTTAGAGTGAGACACCCTTGGGGTCAGACATTTTGGTCAGCCCTGGTGCAGCTTGGTGAACGTCGTGGAACGTCAATGCCTACCATTTTGCTGAACCTGATCGTAGTCATTTTGAGGCTATTTTGTTCAACCCTACTTGGGGTAATTTTCAAGTCTTTGCTGACTGTAGTTATGGCAATCAGATGCCTTGGTTATTAATTGACTGCATTCTTCGCAGCCATCCTTTGTTACACCCCTGACTGTCGTTAGAACGGTCGTATCATTTAGGTAGTCGACAGTAACTACCAGTTTGTAAATGCATTATATTTCATTTTGAATAAGCTCAGAAGCTATTCTTGGTCATGTGTGAACCTAACAACTAGAAGGAATGTTTCGTTGCCTAGCATCGAACGCGGTTCCCAACGTATCATTAAGCAGATCTAGTGTGTGAATCTGTGCCACATTTATCATATTTTTCTTGTGTCGTGTGAGACACGTTTTTATTTGATGTTCTAGCAACTATTGAGTTGCATTTTTAAAGCAAAGAGCTTCAGTTATTGTAAGTTTACTTTCATTTAGACGTCTTTGGTAGAAAGACGGAAGTGTATTACTATACTCAGATTTATAGCGTGCGTTTGATACACGGACTCTGTTGAGATCCGTAACATATGGTAATGTTTTTTATGAACCGGCCAAGTGCAGGTTTTGTATTGATTAAATCGCCGGCCTTGAATAAACTGGTTATGTAACCCAGTGACCTAGAGCACGCCTGCTTCATTGTGAGACAAAACTACTATAGACGAGGACAGAGTACAATTTGTATTCGCTTTTCCTTTCATTGCTATTTTGCTTATGGAAACCAGTTTCCACTCTTGTATTTGATCACTTGTTTTATGGATCGGTTTTTGTTAGTTTAACGCTCTGTTGCGTGTATTGTCGTATGACAGGTACAGTTATGTAAGGTTTTCTATAGGATGGTGAAGTCTACCCTGTTATAGCAGGATGTTATTGTATGCTTTGTCCGGGGATGATCCCGTTGACCAGATGTTACTGGAAGGTAACTGTTGTACAGGCCTATCCCAGAGTTATTGAACGCGAGCTTAGCGCCGCTGGTAACCCGTGTTATTGTGTGTCCGAGTTGTTATACTCGATGATTATATTCCGACTGTTGAGTCGAGGCTTTTTGGTGGAGAATGATCTCAGTTGGAGACACTCCGTGCCCAGGCTATTGTCAATGTTATTCGCCATAAACCTACGATAAACCTATAAACCGACATTCTAATAATAAAATGCATAATTGTTATAAAACAAGCCTAACTAACGATTCTTTCTATCTAACTTTGTTCTTTGCATTCTGGAACTGTTGACATAGCCGTGCAGTTGAAGATAATTTCCTTGTGAGGAAATGACTAGGACAGTTGACATTTTTGTAGCGACCTGAAGCATGTGCGAACCTAGAGTTCGTAGCTTGTGGAGCTCAGGCCATGCGATGTCAGACGTGGTCTCAACTGCGCATTCGTCACCGTAACTATACACATTAGATGACTATGGTTTACAAAGAGTAAACCAAGGTGTAGGCAGGAATTTTTAATAAAACTACTGTGTCTATTTCGTTATTAATTTATGATGTCAAGTGTATTAAACCCTACATGTTACTTTATTGTGTGCTGTTAGCACATAGTTATTAAGCATAATTAAATTGTTTGTTTTTCATGGCTGTACACTTAGCTTTTGGATGTAATTGTTTTCTTTTACGGACGTCATCGCCGTAAATTTTGTTAATTGATAGGACTTAGCTAGTTGAATTAATGTTAAATTTAAATGTCGAAATGGTACCATCCTAACCTAGATTTGTTTTGCTACCCTGTTAAATGTAAATTCAGATATTAGCTTGGTCTTGTAACTTGAACTAGGGACTTGCGTCGTGCCATATTCCTAGCGTTGCTGTTGTTGCTTTATCATTGTGAGTTAGATCTTTCGCGAGGGTTTTCAGTAACTTCTCAGGTAGGGGACCTGTTCTTTATCTTAGTTTATTTATTAATTTGCGGACTAGCCGATTATAACCCTCCGAACTAGGCTAGGGGCTTGTGAATTTTAATAAATTTTCACGGTGTTTTACATGAGTCTGGATGTTTATTTTCTCAGTCTAGTTTTAAGGTGAACCTTTCCTTAGGCGATCTATGACCATCGTCACCATGTACCACGATCCCTGTGGACTACGGACTCTCGTGCCGCTTTAGCCTTTATGGAAGGTCACCTGATCCTCACGGTACTTTCTTTTTATTCGATTTATGTATCGTTAGTTGAGTCATCGTGGTTGTTGACATCAACTAAACGGTCTCAATACACATTTTGTTTTCGATCGGTGAACGATGTAGATTTGTGCCAAAGGGCCTAAATGCGTGGAATGGAGTGGTCTGTCCGAAATTTCGAGTGGACAGTGTTACTCGTCGAGTTCCAAAGGGTAATTATGTAAAATCTGGTTGAGATCGGTGAAACGGTGTAGTTTTCTGCCAAAGGGCCAAAAAGCAGGGAATAGTGTGGTCTGTCCGAAATTTAAATTGACCAGTGTTACTTGTCGGGTTCTACGGGTAAGTATATAAAATTGGGGTCAGATCAGTGAAACGGTGTAGATTTGTGCCAAACAGCCTAAATGCAAGGGATGGAGTGGCCTCGCCGCAATTTCAAGCAGACAGTGTTAGTCGCAGTGTTCCAAAGGGTAAATATACAAATTTTGGTTGAGATCGGTGAAACGGTGTAGATTTGGGACAAAGTGCCTAAATGCAGGGAATGGAGTGGTCTGTCCGCAATTTCAAGCAGACAGTGTTACTCGCTGGGTAACAAAGGGCAAGTTTCCGAATATTGGTTCTGATCGGTGAAACGGTGTAGATTTGTGCCAAAGTGCCTAAATGCAGGGAATGGGCTGGTCTGTCTGAAATTTTAAGTGGACAGTGTCACTCGCAGGGTTCCAAAGGGTAAGTATACAAAGTTTGGTTCAGATCGGTGAAACGGTGTAGATTTGTGCCAAACGGCCTAAATGCAGGGGATGGAGTAGCCTCTCCGCAATTTCAAGCAAACAGTGTTAGTCGCAGTGTTCCAAAGGGTAAATATACAAATTTTGGTTGAGATCGGTGAAACGGTGTAGATTTGGTCCAAAGGGCCTAAATGCAGGGAATGGAGTGGTCTGTCCGCAATTTCAAGCAGACAGTGTTACTCGCAGGGCACCAAAGGGTAAGAATACGAATTTTGGTTCTGATTGGTGAAACGGTGTAGATTTGGACCAAAGGGCCTAAATGCAGGGAATGGGGTGGTCTGTCCGAAATTTTAAGTGGTCAGTGTCACTCGCAGGGTTCCAAAGGGTAAATATACAAATTTTGGTTGAGATCGGTGAAACGGTGTGGATTTGGACCAAAGGGCCTAAATGCAGGGAATGGGGTGGTCTGTCCGAAATTTCAAGTGGACAGTGTTACTCGCAGGGTTCCAAAGGTTAAATATACAACTTTTGGTTCAGATCGGTGAAACGGTGTAGATTTGTGCAAAAGGGCCTAAATGCAGGGCATGGGGTGGTCTGTCCGAAATTTAATGTTGACATGTTCCAAAGGGTAAATATACAAATTTTGGTTGAGATCGGTGAAACGGTGTAGATTTGGTCCAAAGGGCCTAAATGCAGGGAATGGAGTGGTCTGTCCGCAATTTCAAGCAGACAGTGTTACTCGCAGGGCACCAAAGGGTAAGAATACGAATTTTGGTTCTGATTGGTGAAACGGTGTAGATTTGGACCAAAGGGCCTAAATGCAGGGAATGGGGTGGTCTGTCCGAAATGTTAAGTGGTCGGTGTCACTCGCAGGGTTCCAAAGGGTAAATATACAAATTTTGGTTGAGATCGGTGAAACGGTGTGGATTTGGACCAAAGGGCCTAAATTCAGGGAATGGGGTGGTCTGTCCGAAATTTCAAGTGGACAGTGTTACTCGCAGGGTTCCAAAGGTTAAATATACAACTTTTGGTTCAGATCGGTGAAACGGTGTAGATTTGTGCAAAAGGGCCTAAATGCAGGGCATGGGGTGGTCTGTCCGAAATTTAATGTTGACAGGGTTACCCGCAGGGTTCCAAAGGGTAAGTATACAAATTTTGGTTCAGATCGGTGAAACGGTGTAGATTTGTATACATAACAGACAGACAGACAGACAGACAGACAAACTTTGTGCTTTATATATATAGATTAACTTATTTAAGTTTCAAGTCAAAAATGCCCATGCGCTAGTCCTAGCGGGTTAAGAAACGACAAATTAGGGAAGTAATCAAAGCGGTGTTACAGTGTCAATACGTCCACCTCGTGGTGTAATGATGAGCTTTATTGGCTGTCTGCGCGGAGGTCTGTTTTCAATTCCCGGCTCTGCCAATACATTTCATTCTGGCCAGATGGCTTGAACACGGTACACTCAGGCTCGTGTGGCAAATCTTGGAATAGGGGGATTTGAACGCTACATCAGGCACGCCAGGAGTGGTTTCACCTAGTTTTTCAGTTCTACTCCAGTGAAATGCTGTAATGGTATTTAAATTAATGTCATTGCCATCTCTTACGAAAATCCTAACCCAAATTCCAATTACATACAAATGTTCAGCCAACAAGGGTGTTAGCTGTTATATGGCTATTCCTTATTATTCCCGTTTTCAACGGGGTGGGTAATGAGATGCTTGTCAGTGATGTTTTAGGGGTTTTCCTACATCATGGTCATGTAGCCCTGTGTACTTGGGTGTGCGTGTGTTGTATCTGTGAGATAACCTGCGTTATTGTGATGGCTGCATTAGTGTGTGTATTTGTAATTTCGATGAGGATTGGGAAGGAAGCGGCCGTAACCTCTAGTTAGGAACCATCCCGGCATTTGCCTGGAGTACATGTGGGAAACCACGGAAAACCACTTCAAGGATGGCTGAGGTGGGAATCGAACCCACCTCTTCTCACATTTGCCTTATGAGGCTGAGTGCACCCCGTTCCAGCCCTGAGACCAGAATTAAATTCCTTGGCAGGGCCAGGAATCGAACCCGGGTCTCCGCAGTGACAGCCGAGCATGCTAGTCACTACGCAACGAGGCAGACGGTATGAGATGCGATAAAGGCTATGTGGAGGGTGTTTTTATGGACGGATGCCCTTACTGATGCCACCCCAATGAGAGATGAGTTGAATGAAACTGTCCAAGTAGATGCTATTAGATGAAACAATCCCGGAATTTATATGGAGTTAAAAATGGGAAACCACGGAAAACAAATTCAAGAACGGCTGACGATGGGGTTCGAACTCACGTCTACCGATTACGCAGATAGCTTGGCACCATGGCCTAGTGCTACGGGTTAGCGAGTATAGTTACTGCTGTTGGTAAGAGCGTCAGTTAATAATTGCAATAACATGGGGTGGTATATGCAACTTACCTTCTTCAGACTCTGACGATGAAGAATTTGTTGAGTTATCCAAGTTACTGAAGTTCATGACTTGGTCACTCTGTAAAGAAGAACATATGTCTTAGATTTATGCCGTCTTAGCAAAAGGGAAATATTAAATAATTGTACTGCACTGATATGTTAAGACATGCTATAAAATACTCAGAACTTGGTCACAACGTGGGAATACAGTCATAAAATAGCATGTACTATGTGAAACAAGTAATTCACAACTAAATAAATGGACATTGGGATACCGTACTTGACATTTAACTTCTTCTGTCACTAGGCACAAAATTACAACTCCTCACATGTGTTGTTTACGGTCTATTAGAGTAATTTATACGTTGTTTGTAATGTAATTGGTATTCTGCCCGAAGGCAGGTCCGAGCCTCCGAAGCGGCTACCCCCAGCTGGAGTTTACGTGCAGTAGGGTGGCCAGGGCCTTTCCGCTCCTCCCTTTGTTAGCCAACAGCGCGCACTACCTACAACCGGCATACCATCCAAGTTCCGACCACGCCTAATGCTGCTTAACTGCGGAGTTCTCATGGGATCCGGTGTTTCAACAATTATCTTGCAATTAAGTGTAGAATTGCTATACACCAAAAAAATACAATAAAACTCAGCATGTTTTCTAGGATTATGCCGTGCCTTGTGCGGGGTTTCGCCTAGGACACCAACCTGGCTCATCAGCGGGCTCTTGGGGTCCCCGCCCGGACCCACACTGGAGTAGCGAACTGCGCGCTACCTCCTTTTTTTGAAGCGCACCTGTGCCTCTTTACTGCAAAAAATAAAGCTCAAGCAGCCATAACCTCCCTATGAAGGCTTCCAAAAAAAATGGCACATTGGCTCTCACGGCCAGTGAATTAAAACTCTGCAATTTTTCTAGGATTGTGCCACACAATTGCAATAGCAATTCGATTGTGCCCCAAAATCCTAGAAAAAAATTTTGAGTCTTAATTCACTGGCCGTGAAAGTCAATGTACCACATAAAATAAAAATACATTTAAGAAACATTTGATAGACTTAAGTCCACAGGTGACTCATGTAAGATATTTCAGGTTATTTTTTCGCTTACCCCAGTAATTGTGAATATATTGGCAGCATATTCTGTCGGACAGACTGAAAAGTTGCATTATCAAACTGAACTACCACGTGCTCGTGGGATGGGCGTGCGGTTGGTGATGGACGCTTTACTGTGTTCATCCGCCTGAGAAAATAACGTGTTAATTATATTAAATAATAATAATTATAATTGATAATAATGCGCAAAGTCGTCTGAAAGTATTATTTCCATTTGAACGCGTGTTCATTTTTCAGATAAATATATAGTGGTTTTCTTAAATGTTGAGTAAACATGTAGCCTGAGGGGTCTCCAGGTCGGACATCTTTGTTTTGACTATCGAGTAGGAAGCAGATACAGAATTTCTTGTTCAAGATATTTATTTTATTTCCTTCTTTTAGAAGGTAAAAGAAAAGTCAGCAGAACTACTTATTTCCCTAAGGACATTGGTCTGGTATATAATTTTCATGTGGTATGATTTGTGTAAAAAAGTAGGCCTAAAATATGAGTTGTTTTTAGGCCTAAAAGTTAACTTACATGGTGAAATGTTTCGTACGTTTTATTTTAATATCAATCCAACAGGTCAAGTAATGATCGTATCGTCTTAAGGACATCTTACACCATACCTTAGTAAGCATTTTCCTCGAGCTGTGAAATGATGGGTTTAATATAATTCCCCTCTCACATGTAAGTTATCAGCTGCTCTGTCATAGCCAAGGTCTTGGTCATAGCTCGTCCAATGATGTAACATTATTCTGTCAGCGAGCCATCAGTGGGTGTGCTGTTAGAACGATTACTTGATAAATGACACAAAGAAATACAAGTTTCCTTTAAAAAGGGCAATGAATTGATATTGCGAGATGAATGTGGGTTTAGGCAACCCATAACAGCTGTTGACACCTTGACGGAATACAGCGGCCATTGCTGGCTGCCACGTGGGTGATAGCTCATTGGCTGGAATGCACGTGATAGAGGCGGATTGATATGTTCTGCAGGAGTATTCGTTCCCGCGAGAACTGTCAAAAACGTGCAAACTTACAGTAGATGAACTAAACTTGATCCCAGCCGCATTCCCAGTTTACTAACCCAATAAACACCCTTTGCACACACCTCCCTAGTGCTCCCCACCCGAAGAGCCACATTACCCTCGATATTGTACCAACATAGGATAAATTTAACATCCTCCGTTAACTTCACATATTTGCATAATTTCTTTGCACTTGTGTTATTAGATAACTCGAAAATACACGAGTTCTATGTCACGTTGTGTGCTGTTTTGTTTGTTACTTGTGCTACAAAAGGAGAAACGGTGAGGGGAATATAAGACTACTTCCTATTGTCTAGAAGAACAATAGTGCCCTCTCACCAAAGCCTCTCTTCACTCATTTGGAAGTCTAAACAATATCGATATTCTCTTCAACCTTTCCGCGCCTAATGAAACTCTTCTCTCAGAGCTACCAACCTCCTCATCCGGCCGCACTGTTTAGTGCCGGATGACTGCTTGTCTTTCCTTAGCTATTTCCGTTCAGGAAATAGATGTTTGTGCTCGCAAGTATTTATAAGTAAGCCGTGAATAATCCACCTGCAACTTTCCTAACTTATTGAAATTTATGCAGAATTTAACTGAATTGTAAAACCATGAATGGAAGTAAACTTAAGTATTGGCCATTCGTCAGATAACATAGTTTATTTGCTTGGTTAAGAGATTTGTATCCAAAGAGTTTTGAAAATCAGAGACTTGATGTAAAAGTTCATGTTCATATATTGTCCAATAATCACGAATAAGGGTATCAAATTTTAAATTTAGAAGGATTTGGTTGGTTGGTTTGTTGGTTCCTTAGCTTAGAAGCAGCGGCAACGCGGTCATGTAGCCCCTTTAACTTTGGGTGTGTATATAATCTGTCTGATAACCGGTGTTAATTGCGATGAATGTATTAGTGTGTGTTATCTGTTTTTAATTGAAATAAGGACTGCAGACAATTTCAAGTAGTTCCTACTTTTGCTACCAAATGCTACCGTCCACGACACCTAGCCTTGAACTTCGCTACTACTAGATGCCATCGCAACCAGCGCCCGGTAACGAACGTTGGAACTTAAGAGCATTAATCAAACCTAACCAACAAATTTAGGCTTCACACACATGTAGTTAGTGGAAGGTTCATTTTCATGCCAAAACTCTATGATATGGGACCGCTGGCTTTACTTCCCCTCTGAAGGAAAGCATACTGAGGGATTTTAACGCTTTTAATTAATCCGACCACTTCGGCCGGGTTTGAACCCGCGACCGAGGGCACAGAAGCTCAGCATGCTACCAACTGCGCCACCGAATCCACCTATAAGAATTTACTTATGCTTTAGTGTCTCTGAAATCAAAGATTCATTTGTTTCTTTGTACCATCGTACATTCGCCACTATCTTGAAGAAAGATCAGACGCTCTCTCGTCAGCCGTTTACTGAGCAGATTTACGTAGATATATACTTCGAGCATTTGCGTGGGATGAGCCCTCGATGGCATAGTGGGTAAGCTAAGGGTCCACTATACTAACCCAAGTTTCATTAACTAACTTTTTTGGCGGGCCTACCTTATTTAACATTTTACCCTTTCACATTTAAAAGAAGACAATGGGATTGCCATGCGCGAAACGATTAATGGGGGCCCATATTAGCAAAAACGTAAAATTAAGCAATTTTCCTCAATTGTGCCAAATAATCAAGGGCTAATGGGCCAGGAAAGGTTTCAAATTTAGAGCCTCAAATTTCGAAAATCACAGTTCCGGAAAAAACAGCTTAAAATCGCATGTTTCTTTACTCGTTTCCTTTTTGATTCAAATCATAGCCAAATTAACTTCTTCTTCTTCTTCTTCTTCTTCTTCTTCTTCTTCTCCAGCATGATCAATCCCATTTATGTGGGGTCGCTGATGCGGATAATCCTCCTCCACGTTGTTCTATCCCGGACCATTTTGTCCACAAATCCCCGCTGTTTCATGCTTTCTTGAATGCTGTCCATCCATCGCCTTTTTGGTCGTCCTCGTCTCCGTTTCCCTGGTGGAAGCATTTCCATCATCCTATTGCCCACATAATCTTGATCTCTTCTCTTAACATGGCCATACCATCTGAGGCCAGCTTCTCTCACTTTCTCAGAAACTTGCACCACGCTAAGTCGTCTCCTAATCACTTCATTTCTCACTTTGTCCAACCTTGTATGTCCACTTGCCCATCTCAGCATACGCATTTCTGACACGTCCAGTTTTTCTGCCCATCTCCTTGTTATCTGCCAGGTTTCTGCCCCGTATATCATTGCTGGTCTCACCACGGCCTTGTGTACCTTCCCTTTTAATATTTCTGGTACCTTCTTTTCGCACAGTACACTTGATGTTTTCCTCCAGTTGAACAATCCCGACCGTATCTTTCTCTTTATTTCCTCCTCCAGTCCACCATCTTGTTGGATAACTGCACCAAGATATCTGAACGAACTAGCTGTTGGGATCTCTACTCCAGGCAATTTTAAATTAACTAATTATCATAATTATTTCTTTAATGTGTTCCTTGGATCAATACAATCAGGCATTTATTGATTTTTTGAAAAATCATCACACCGAGAGTTGTTATAAGAAATTAAGTGAACCTCAGCACTGGCTAACATTAGCGCTCGTAGTGGTAGAAAAGGCACACTGCTAATCTAATCCACCGGATATGTTTTAACTTTCATTGACTCACACTAGCGCTCGTAGTGGTAGGGAAGGCAAACTGCTATTTATAGACCGGATATGGTTGAGTTTCCGGTGAACAATTATCAGTCATCATAGCGGCAACTCGTGAGAAACGTTTAGTGTGTCATTTACGTTTGGAAAATTGGAGAAAACAACGAAAATTAATTAAATATGCACCAAAGAAGGAATAGGTGTTCGTGGAATGTTTAGTCTAAGACATTAAAGGACGTTTTCTACATTGAATTGCCTCCCTGAAAAGCTAGTTCTGAGGATTTTTGTTAGGGACTACTTGTGATTATGTAAACATAATTTTTCACTCTTTTCCATAGAGGGTGACATCAGTATGGCAGAATGACAATGGCCAGCGTAAAGCACTTATCATTGTCCAATGAGGAATGAAGTGTCCCCTATTAGGCCTACATCATTGGTCAGATCACTTGCGTACAAAGCCAGATGTTTTGGATTCAAGTTCCGCACATATCAGATATTAAAATTTTAATGAAGAGGGTGAATAGAAAAATACGATATACGAAGGCTTTTAGCTATTAGATCATGTAATGAACCAAGAGCTAAAGAATTTGAGTAATTCTTGACTTCAGTTTTAGGCATGAAGCAGCATGTGAATATCAGAAAGACAGAAGAACTCAAGTAAAAGCTCACGATACGAGAATATGGTAGAAACTTGTGGACAAAATTAAAGAACTTACAGCTTTCAACTAGGCATGCACAGTTGTCTTTCCTCTCCTCGACAATTCACTGATGCTCCAGAATTTCCTTTCTGTTGATGTATTACACGAATTCAGCTGTAATCATATTTATTATTTGAGGTAATGTCTTATGGTTGAATCAAGCGACAGACAGCAACATTAGAAAACCATACAGTGTTAGAGAGCTTAATAAATTATACAAGCTAGTGTTAGCTGAATGTTCTCCTCTTACTTTGCGCCACTTGTGCGTAAATTTCTGACACATATCGCATGTAATATTCCCTTTAATGCATCATATATCATCAAGTGTCATCAAGTGTGATGTCTATGGCTCCTCTAACTCCGCCTTCTTCCGCGATGTGAGATTTTCTGTGTGATGCTACGTTGATGTTTTAACGTAATATATCAGCAGTCTGGACATACCTGTCGCCGAAGTAACGTACAGAGGGGTGCAAATTATTAGACTCGATACTAATTTACCAACGTTATATTTATACTTTTCATGACGGAATCCAGTAAAAATGTTTTGCAATGCACTTAAATTATTTCAAACGATTAATCAATAGTCTTAATTACAATTTCTTTCAAGAAGCCGACAGTAAAACGATCTCTTAGAATATCCACTAAGTGAGGAGACTTGCTAATGCCAAATGCCACACGTTATTCTAGTGTATGTGCGAATTTAAAGCAGAGGGATTCAAAGTGTTTTTTCTTTCTTTACTGAACTAAGTTATTGAAATATTCATGGAAGATGAATTGAAATCACCTGATTTAGCGCGTACATTCCAAAGTTAATGAAAAAGAGGAAAAGGACCCAGATCAAGTAAGTTATCCCTCGGAATCCCCAATTCCGAAAACTTCCACACGCAATTCCCATTACAATAAGTTGTAAACGCACGTGGGAGAAAGCATTACTCGTAGGATTATTTAAGTTGTCTGCAGTTGGTCAAAAAATGGTTTTGAATAAAATTGAAACTGAGATAAATTATTAGTTTGATTCTAATAATTTGCACACGTCTGTATAACCGAAATTATATTTATCTCACAGCATTTCTTGTCTGCTTCTATTAGGTCTGCAGCGAATACTATCAGAATAGCAGCAAGAGAGTTAAAGGTAAAATAATAATAATAATAATAATAATAATAATAATAATAATAATAATAATAAAAATAATAATAATAATAATGATAATAATAATAATAATGATAATAATAATAATAATAATAATAATCAGTTATTGCGGAAGGGTGTCATACTTTCGATGAGTCGCATTGAAAGGTTGTTCTTGGGTAAACAAGCCTAAAGGAGTGAGGGATAAGAGGCTCACGCTCAGACTGCGACAAATTTTCAAACTTTAGATAGAGAAGCATTGCTGTGACCGTTCTTGAAATATGTATTTGCTAACATGGATTTATTGAAATATTAGAAGCCATCTTTCAGTGTTGCTGAGTAATCTCTAATTAGAATTGCTTTTCAGTTGGTTAAGAAGAGTTAGATTATGCAGGAAGTAATAATTGTTTCTCTAATGCCTGAAAGAATAAATGAATTATTTATACACAATAAATCACTTCTCCAAATAAAGCCCCCTTTTGTGTGAGAAGTGTTTTATTACGTGTATAAATAATTCATGTATTAATCAAGGATGCCCTTATAGTGGGTAAGTTACCCACTTTTACCATTGACTGAGGGTGGCAGCACAGTAAACAGATTTAAAAGAACATGATGTTTTGCTGATATTTCCTTTGTTACTTCAACGTTTTGTTGGGGAGTTACTAGACTGTAAATTTCCTAGTGCCTTAAATAAATACATGAATTGTTTAAACACTTACATTTCTCACACAAAGCGTGGGTTTAATCTTATTGGGCACACTCTTGTCAACCGACTGAAAAGCTTCTACTAATACATTATTTAGACTACACTGAAAAATAGCTTCTAAAATGTCAATGGTTTTAAAGGACGTAACATCGAGATTATCTATCTTTACTGTGCAATATATTGAACGCATATTTCAGGTAATGCACAGTTTGACTTTTAAACTAATTATATCATACTCAAGTTTTATTGAACTGGTATTGGAAAACTGGAAAAATTGAACACGTACGATGAAAAAAGATACAGTCAGTCTGAGAGACTAGACTTTATATCATTTCAAATGACGCATGCTACAAATGCTAAACATGTTAGAAAGGCTCAAGAGGGCTTCTCGCTTCGCTCGAATCCCCAGGACTCTTTCAACAGACTCCATTACTTAGGCTTCTCGCGCGGGGGCTGCATGACGTCACGCACTCGCCGTCTCCGTTCGCATAACGCCAGACCCCAGGAGTAAACTCAGACTCAACAGACTCCATTACCCTTTAACATAGCCTTTTCGCGTAGGGGCTGCATGACGTCACGCACTTGCCGTCTCCGTTCGCATAACGCCAGACCCCAGGAGTAAACGCAGACCCTACAGACTCCATTACCCTTTAACTTAGGCTTCCCGCGTGGGGGCTGCATGACGTCACGCACTCGCCGTCTCCGTTCGTATAACGCCAGGCCCCAGGAGTAAACTCAGACTCGGTGCATATGCACTGAACAACATGATGACGTCATACACGCCGTAACCGTGACGCATAACGGTAAACCTACGCATAACGATGAAGCCGACAAGATCATTTGAAATGATACAAATATTGAGATACATAATTTTTAGTGGTGTATTCAAGTATTGTTCAAAGTGCCTTACAATTTGACTACGGGCATAATTTTATTGTTAGTGCTGGATGTGTGTTTAAGGCAGGCATTTTGAACGACGGTGGCAGGTTTGATTTCTGATGGTGCCAGTTTCACCGCCATAATAAGACAATTCTGTTATCTCACAATTTTAACTTTTGTGCTGATTTCCTAAAATGATTACGGTTTTGAAAT
This sequence comes from Meconema thalassinum, assembly GCA_946902985.2. Lineage (NCBI taxonomy): Eukaryota > Metazoa > Arthropoda > Insecta > Orthoptera > Tettigoniidae > Meconema > Meconema thalassinum. The sequence continues at coordinate 145,842,496 of OX336390.1, read as the reverse complement.
GTTTGTGTTTTTTACTTTATATTAATGCAGGTCATAATTTACAAGTTCTTCTATCCATCATCATCATCATCATCATCATCATCATCATTTCTCGCATTAACAGTTCTACAGCAGAAGGACAATAGGAAAAGAAAAATATTACAAATATTACAGAGCCAAAAAATTACAAAGGGAAAAAAATATTACAAACAAAAGAGATCCAATTAAAGGAAAGTCAGTCAATCACAAGAGGATGTATTTGCTGCAGATGGCCCTCCATCTTTTCCGGTCTCTAGCATCATCCTTCTTTCGTCACTTCGCTTTTTTTTTGGGTTAATATTGAGCCCAGGTACTTGAATTCTTCAACTCGTTCGAAAGTATGCCCGTCCTTACAATAAAATAATATCTCTTTGGAGAGCGGGTTTTGAGATAGCAAGGACCAATAAAATTCTCCTATATGCTAATGTTCTATAGCCCATTATTAGTATATCACGCGAGTACTTGTTATTGATGCTACACGTATTCTCATTACTGTATTATGAGAATATATTTACTCAAGTTGCATGTTTCATAAAGATCTCTTAGCTGTAAATTAAATTGCTGCTCCTGAAGGCAGAGGTTAAAGTTCTGGAAGCGTCGTATTTATAATTCAGCAACAGCTAGAAAGAGAATGACATTCTCCCTTAGGGAAGACGCTAATATCACTCTGTACGTGAGGCAGAGGATAATCCAGCCGTGTACAGTACTTCCATAAGAAGGTGGGATGACTTGGCTTGGTATTTTCCTCACAGATTGAAATTTTTAAACAAAGACAATGTGGTTATTACTACAGGTGGGTATATACCTAAGTATGACATACAGTAGCGGCATTAAAGTTATTCCTGATCCGTTTAGGAGCTTGGGACATCTTTAATCATTCATTTATTCATTCATTCATTTATTTGCAATTAGAGGAGTGTCCTCCCGTAGAAAATTGGGTATACATATTAATTAAACAATTATAACTTACATAAAAAAAATCAATAACACTTAATCTGGAGTTGGTTGGTTGGTTGGTTGTTTCCTCAGTTTAAGGGGCTGCGACAATGCCGTCATGTAGCCCCGTGTATTTTGGGTGTGTGTAGAATCTGTCTGATAACCGGTGTTATATTGTGATGGCTGTATTAGTGTGTGTTATCTGATTTCAATTCAAGTAAGGACAGCAGACATTGATTTTTTTCAAGTAGTTCGTACTTTTGCCGCCAAACGCCACCGTGAACGACTACAATTTCAGAACTTGGTTACCAGATGCCACCGCAGTTGGCTCCTGGCGACGAACGTAGGAACCTAAGAGCGTTTTTCAAATGTTTAACCTATATAATTTAGCTTCACACAGGTGTAATTAGTGGAAGAATCTTTAACATGACATGGGACTGCCGGCTTTAATTCCCCTCCGAAGGAAGGCATACTGAGAGATTTTTAACGTTCTTAAAAAATCCGACGTCTTCGGCCGGGTTTGAACCCGCGATCTTGGGCATAGAAGCTCAGCATGCTACCAACTACGCTTTAAACTGGAGTATTCACACAAATCGTCAGTCTTTTCTTAAACACACCTATATGTTTAGGGAAAAGCTCACAGACAGTGGCTGGTAGAGAGTTCCAGTTATCAATGGCACGGTTTACGAAGAAATGAAATGAAAATCCACAGCCTGCTTCCAGTCTCCGACCGGGTCAGGAATGGAATGAATGAAGCCCCCATCTAACGGCGAGGATATGAACTGTGCCGGCTGCCGAGGCCTGACGCACTCCTCTGGGGCAATGATTAAATGAATGACAGATGAAATGAAATGATAGTGGAGAGTGTTGCTGGAATGAAATTTTGACAGGGAAAACCGGAGTACCCGGAGAAAAACCTGTCTGCCTCCGTTTTGTCCAGCACAGATCTCACATGGAGTGACCGGGATTTGAACCACGGACCCAGTGGTGAGACGCCGGCGTGCTGCCGCCTAAGCCACGGAGGCTTGCCGTTTACGAAGAAATATTTATCATAATTTGTACGCTGTGGTCGGCCCCTAACTTTGAAAGAATGATCACTTCTACTCACGTAAGTGGGCTTTCTAATACGTTTGCTAACCTCACCCAATGATGGTTAATTTGCATACGTGTTCTACATAGCGCAGAGTCAAGATTTCATCCTCCTTAAGTGATTCCCACCCAAGTTTCTTTAACAAACGGGTCACACTGCTCTTGGGATTAAAGTCACTGAGCGCAAATCTAGCCTTTCTTTGTACTATTTCCAAATCATTAATGAGCCCTACTTGATATGGATCCCAAACTGACGAGGCGTATTCCAGAAGTGAAAAGTATCCATAACAGAGGTACTACTTCCTCTTAATCCCTCACTACAAAGTGCAGAGATATCTAAGCTTTAGAAACTACACATCCTACATGATCTCCATGTACTGTACATTCGTGTGTAGCTATGGCAGTTGTGTGGTAACGTATGCTATGGTGTCAATCCTAGTGGTGGTCAACTCATTGGAGTAAGGGATTTAGCTGGGTACGTTGGAACATGAAATAAAATACAGTTCCATCACATCCCTGAAGTGCATATGGAAAAATCCTGGGGAAAGTCCACATTGAGAATGGACTCTTGAGGGAATACTAAACTCAGATCCTCAGACTGTAGCTCCCTAATGTTGTAATGATAATAATAATAATAATCATAATATCGTATGGCTTCAGGTACCGGGTGCAAGCTTTATTATTTGACACACAAGGGTAGCTTGCATGTCGAATTTCGCTGTTCCTTGAAGCACTATGAAAGTCAAGGAAGTTAGATATCTAAGCTCCTTGAACACTATAGCGCTTTCTAGTAGAGAAATGAGGAAATTTTGTGTTGGCGGAAACTCACGAGAAATTTTGCCATTATGAACAAGGCCTTCTTCTTCTTATAGTCCTTATCCGTTCCGGATATTGGCTACCATCTTGACTGCGCTGTTCCTATCACTTGCAGCTCGGAATAATTCAGTAGATGTTTTTGAGGTCCAGGCTGTTAGATTTTTTAACCAGGACATTCTTCTTCGTCCAACACTTCTCTTGCCTGGTATTTTCCCTTGAAGAATAGACTGTAGGAGATGGTACTTGGCGGTATTCCTCATGATGTATCCTAGGTATTGGATTTTCCTGATTTTCAAGATGGTTAATATTTTCTTGTTTTTTTTTTTTTCATTTTTTGGAGAACCTCAACATTTGTGACATGGTCTGTCCATGGTATCCGCAATATCACTCTGTACAGCCACATTTCAAAGACCTCTAACCGTTTACATAAAGACTGTCAGAGTCCATGTCTCAGCACCGTAAAAAAGAGTAGAGAACACATAACAACGCAAAAAGCCTGATTTTCATAGTCATTGTCAACCCATGATGTTTGAACAAATTCCGCATCATATTGAAAGTTGTCCGGAACCGACAGTAGTGGCTACGCTGGCTAAAGCTCAGCATTAGGTCATGGGGCCAAGCTCTCTGCTGACTCGGTAGACGCGTGGGTTCGAGCCCCACCGTCGGCCGTCCTTGAAATGGTTTTCCGTGGTTTCCCATTTTCAACACCAGGTAAATGCTGGGAGGTACCTTCTGACAGGCCACGGCCGCTTCCTTCCACATCCTTGCCCAGTTTCATTCACCATCATTCATTTCATCTCTCATTAACTCCTCTCATGAGGTTGGCGTCTGGAAGGCATCCGGCCGTAAAAATCATCGCCACAAAGACTTCCATCGCATCTCATCCCCGACCCCGTTGGAAAACGGGAATAATAAGGGGTAGACATACATACATACATTGAAAGTTGTCCGGGCTTTCCCAATTCGAGACCTCACCTCATCAGACGGGACCCATTGGTCATTCATGGTAGTGCCAAGGTATATATACTCATGCACTTGTGCAATGGGTTTCTGGTCTATATTTAGTTTGCATGCAGAGACTTTGTTTTTACTAACGACCATCACTTTTGTCATCTGATGGGTTATTTCTAAACCATATTAATGGCTTTTTTGGATAACTTTACCAATGATATGTTGCAAGCTTTCTTGACTATCCGCAAAAATCACAGTGTCATCGGCTTATCGAATGTTATTTATCCAGCTACCATTTATGAGCACTCCCATCTCAACATCTTCTAGAGCTTCATGAAAGATATATTCCGAATATAGCGTATGTTAAATAACAATGGAGACAATATGCAGCCTTGTCTTTCAGCTCTTAGAATATCTATATCTTCTGTGTTCTCGTTACCCAACCTCACATAAGCAGATTGATTCCAGTACAAGTTCACAGTTATTCGTAAATCTTTATCATCAAAGCCAGTGGTTCCCAACCTTTGTCAGCTGACGCCCCCCTTTTCAAATACGGGAATTCATCCCCCCCTCCTACCTCCCCACCACTCATCGCTTCTATAACTTCGCGGGGGATATACACCTAACCTATTTACACTACATAATGGAATAGCCTATCTATTGAACCCAACGGTATTAGGCTGACTGGTGTCGAACCTGGATCTCTGGGATAAATGAGAACAGACTAGAGATACCAGCAAGAAACGAACACAAGATCTTTTGAGGGAGTTTAAGCCATAAAAACCCCTAGATAAAGGACACATTAAATCACTGTTGTGATATGAACAAATTCTGACATTATTTGTTAATATAATGTAGAAAATATTAGCAGAATACGGCAGTATTGGGCTGTAGGAGGCATACAATTCTGGACTTAGTTCAGAGAGTTAGAACTCTTGACAGATTGCAAATGAGCCTGGAATAGAGGCGTGGTTTCGTGGAGCCATGCCAGTCACTATGACCTATTTACGCTGTCTGAGACAAGGCAGGACAGTAATATATGGGCAAGTGAATCCCCGACACATAAGGAGATGTCCAGTGGGGTGAGAAGATGCCAGAATAATTTAATGATTACTCGGGAATGGAGTAACTCAGAGACATGAGGATTGCTCCTATGTGAATGTATTGCCATGAGGCTAATTATCAAGCCATTAAACATTGAAATCGAGGCAGATTTAATGTAATGCGCAAGGACATCGTAGAAATGAGGCCAAAGCCAGAATCTGACCATGTCTTCGGGGAAAAACCAATGACGCGGCTTGGGGAAGAGAAATGCAGAACATAATTGTACGCATAATGTAAAGTAGGATGTGTTGATAATAAACAACTAGATTGTGAAATTAAAGTGGTCACAATAGGTGACGTAAGATTGTAAGTACAGTTGTATGTGTATTTTACCAGTGCATCAGCGCACTTGAGAATGAATTTCATGTTAATCTCATGGTAAATGAATCAATAATCATTTGGATTTGTGAGGATAAAATGCGAATAATAGTAGATTGAAGGAATAAGTTTTGCATTGTTTTGTGTTTTAGTGTTGGGATTGTGTTTTAGTTTGTGTGAAGCCATGATTTAGAGCTCAATTAAAGTCTTTAGAATAGAGTCGTGCCTTATTATTGTAGAGATGATACCTTTTAGTCTCAGATCAAAAATATGCAACTGCTCAGTGGGTGAACGGTACACGCCTGAGGACTGATGCTAGCTGGAGGCAGAAGCATGTTTTCCATGGAAATTATCACATGGCTACACTATTACATACTAACTTCATTTTAGCACAATACAAAGAACACACTTTTAAAAACAAATCCTTAAATTAGTCAACAAAAATGTCAGTGAGAGTGTTGACACTCTTTTCTCTTGGTAAGATTCGGTATGTTTGGTTTGATACTTGACAGAGCACAGCGGAGATCACTTGCAACATCAAGCCGACAGCGCTGCTTTGTTTCTATGACACTCAGCGTTGAAAATCCAGACTCGCATAAATATGTCTTTGAAAATGGGACAATGACACGTAATGCAAATTTTGCTAATACAGGATACACCGAAAGACAGTTTACCCAAAAGTCACCCAGTCCTAATATTTTAGAATCATCTTTTAGCTTTGATTCACACTTCAAATCTATGGCTTCTTCTTGAAGCTGTGCTGGCAGTGCTTCAATGTAAATGGCAAACGAATTTCTTGTTAACATCCAGAACCATTCTTCCGACGAGATATCAGGAAATTAGAAGTTGAATTCTTGTGCTAGGGAATCCAAATGTGACTGAATTTGCACCTAAGTTTGTTACGATCACGTTCATTTTCGGGAAAATTTCATTAAGGCGGTGAAAGGATGAGAGTTGTTGAACTGAAGCTGGCGTTTCCATAACTGTATTTTTTCCCGGAATGTATAATATTGGAGTTTTTGTCTTAGAGCTTTAAGTTCAAACTGTTCAAAGCTTCAATGATATCACAAAGATATGCCAACGAGACGATAAAATTGGCATGATTTTTCTCCTTACAACACAGCAATTATTCCTTATTTCACCTCCAATACGCATGGCTAGCACATACTGAGAAGGCCATCACAAAATACAAGTAGTATTGACGTCACGAGTGATGCCAATGGTGAGGTGTGTCTGTACCAACTGACGAGCCCTACGGCACACTGGGGCGAAACGCTGGCATTTTATGTTTGATCTGACCGGACCAAATTTATCATATTAATTGATAATTTATCTGATCAAACGGAAATTAACATCATATTCCCATTTGGGAATGTTCATAATCTATTTGGATTGTCAAGGTAAGGTTTTTGTTTCATGAAAGGGAGCTTGTCTTCCGTGGCACATTGGCATCACTCGTGACGTCAATACTACTTGTATTTTGTGTCTTGTGATGGCCTTCTCATTATGTGCTGGCCATGCGTATTGGTGAGGTGTGTCTGTACCAACTGACGAGCCCAACGGCACACTGGGGCGAAACGCTGGCATTTTATGTTTGATCTGGCCGGACCAAATTTATCATATTAATTGATAATTTATCTGATCAAACGGAAATTAACATCATATTCCCATTTGGGAATGTTCATAATCTATTTGATAAAATTAGTCAATACATTTTGTCCTGTAGTTCAGTGATTCCTCAAGTAGTAAGGTCATAGAGCACTTCCAATGTGGGTACGATGCTACATCAGGCATCAAATTTCGAAAATTAAATACTTATTTGTAAAATATAGAGATCTTTGAAGCCATTTTTGAGTGTTGCCTTAGTGACAACTGATATTTCAACTTTTCAGATGGTCAAGACAATATAATACTATTTCCCAGGAATTGGGACTATATAGCGTTGACCGACTGCAAAGATGTAATATCAATATTCATAACTGACTTTTGAAGATAAAACATATTTGGGGAGTCTTATTATTCACTAGATCTTTTCAAGGGGAGAGTCTGAAGATAAAAGTGTGCATAATTATCATTTTGGCGAAACGTTATATATTAATGATAAATGATTGTCTTATTTTTCTGCACCAAAATTATTATATTTAAATGAAACTATAAATCATATTAATAATTAAATATTTATCAATTGATTAATTTTGTGTTTCCTTGCCAATGTTAATTGATTTCTCAAAGGCGAATCTTCAGAAGCCAATGAAGTAGCCAGTTATATTTCACCTCATCAATTTAATTCCATCACCTGAATTGCTATTCAGTCAGTCAAGACAAGTGTAAATTAGATTAACACACATTTTATCACCATACCACCAGGAAGAAACGTTACATGAATTATTTATACACTTAATAATGCACATTTTTAATAAATAGGGGGAGGGGGTTCATTGGATGACATGTTCCGCTCGTCATGCGAGCATCATCAGACCCACCCATACAGGACGAAAGACACGCCTCATTTAACCCTAGAATACTAACATCATTTAATAGATAATAATAATAATAATAATACGTAAAATGTACGTTCAATGAGAAATTTGTGCTCAGAAACCAATTGGTTAAACGATCTAGCCGGACCAATTTTATCATATTAATTGGTTAAACGATTGTAATCAAGCTTTCATTTATGTAACACTTTATTTATATACAAATAATCCTCTTAAATACAACAACAAATGCGGAAGTCGTGTACTTTGACGTAAGTAACAGCACTTCGTCTCTTCAGCCCAATGTACTGGCTCTGGTTTTTAAAATCCCTCTGAAGTGATACGACTTACCTACATCAAATCCTCCACCTCTTTGTTATTGTCATGGAGAGACCAATATTTTGTTTAACCCAAGAATAATTTCCAGACAGGTCATGGGGAAATTCTTTTCCCTAGGGTTATGCTTCTATAGCTGATTGGCATTAATAACAAAAGCATTGACATCACCGCCTCTAACCAGTGGAAGCACTCCTGGGAGATAGTATAGTGGGGACAGATAAAGAGGGAATTCTAAGCAGTTAAGTGATTAATACACGTAAATTTTACGTACATTAGTTTTGTAGGGTTAAATTGGTTAATTCCACTAGTTCTATTAACCACAGGAAACATACGTATATTTGATGCCTCCTTTACATTCTACGAGTACATTCAGATTTAACTTGTTAAAAGGCAAAGCGTATGTCTATGGCTCCCAATTTCACCCTTCGAATGTAGTCGTGGTTCAAATCCAATTAATGTATGGAGATTTAACGTCGTAATGAAGGAATGTTTCCTACTTTGCAATCAAATCTACAGCTCTTCAAGTTTATCCTGATGACATCACGCGCTCTCCAGCCAGCAGGGTGCAGGATGAAGACATGCAAGGAATTCAAGAGCCGATTGACGCGCCTGTACGATGCTTGCCGAGTTATCTACTCTCACACCACAAAGTTATTTAGCCTGTGATACAAACTGCGGGAGAAGACAATTATGCAGGCATGAGTCTTAATGGCATAATTACTACAATGCTATGATTGTGTCCCATTTATGGTAAGTTCCACGTGCGATCACTCCACCAACAGAAGAAAAGTGTGGGAAGAAAGAATCGTTTTTGTCCCACTTGCAATCACTGTAAAATTATCACCAGCATGTACAAGCTTTCTGACTTTCATTCGGCAGGGGAACGGTAATTACGGCATTCTTCAACACTCTAGGTTCGCTATACTGTAGTAGGTTATTTATTTATCGTATGGATTTTAGTGCCGGGAGTGTCCGATGACATGTTCGGCTCGCGTGAGTCTGTAGCTGCTTCCAGCGGACACCCTTATTAGGGTGAGCTACAGGTTCCGTTCAATTTCAAGTAGTTCCAAATTTCGCCACCAGATATCAATGATATCTAGTGGTGAACGTTGGAACTAGGATAGAGCGTTCCGACGAAATCCAACCTAACAATTTAGCTCTACACAAGTTTAGTCTGTGAAAGGATCTTTTACATGTTGGTGGAGTTTGCCCCAAAAAACTCCAACTCATAGAGGGAGAATAGCAACAAGCATTAGCTTGGATTCAATATCATTAGGGTGAAGCAATAAGACTGAATTATGCGTTAATGTAAGGGGCTGAAGGATTTCACAATTAAACATAATAGGTAACAAATATGCAATTTATTAATATACTATTTAAGTAAACAAAACATCAATTAATAACCACTGAAGAAAATAATTGAGCTTCTTATTAAAAAGTTCATGGCAAAGATCAACTTCGTCTTCTTAAAATAGAAGAGGCAATAAGAATGTTCTATAAATGAGTGCTAAGAAACTTATCTTATCTTTGGCGACACTTTAGTGGAGGGTATGTCCGGAGTGAATCATCCCTCAAGCGAAGAAATGTATACAAACACAGTCACGTATGAACATTTGTCAGTCCCAGTAGGCAACCCACTCCACACATTTGAGAGGTATCACTGCTGTTGTTGTGCACTGGAGAGATTGGAGTATGTTGACAAACTTGGTTGGTCCTAGCTGACCACGGCGCGTAGCAAGTACTGTTGACATTCCTTCCTTGTGCCTTTCCTCACTGCGAGATAGTGCACCATGACGATTATTATTATTATTGGTCGTAGATGATGACTCTCACTGCGGTACTTGAAAACTCTTGTCGAGAATATTTGAAGATTATTGGTCTCAGAGTGGTGACCAAAAAGCAGATTGTCACATGTTGACAGTAGAATGTTGGCCGTAGAGTAAGCCCGAAGAATAGTGGCCCAGAGTGGCCCGTAAAGTCGTGGCCGAAGAATGGATGAAGAGTGGCACGTCACCCAGAAGATGACTCGAGGTTATATAGCGTCGAAAACCCGCCGAGGAAGGCAGCTGACCAGAAACACCGCTGCTATTGGTTGGCCAAGGAAATGACGTCACGAGCTCGTGGCGACAGCAGGCAAGCAGCAGACAGGCTCAGTGTAGTCGTTGTAGTGATGTGTTGCGGAAGCCTTAAACACTAGGTGAGTAACTATAATATCTATGAATTAGGTGATTAATAACAAGATTATGCATATAGTTTAAGCAATTAATACATTTCCAAAGAAATAATTATCATTCGGGGATCTCGGTAACAAGAAACAAATTTGACCGAAAATTGGGCCAAGCTCAACAGTGAAAGTATCACGAAAAGTGATCACATGCCATAAATCTATGACATGGGACCGCCGGCTTTACTTCCCCTCCGAAGGTAGGCATACTGAAGGATTTTTAACGCTCTTAAAAAATCTGACGACTTCAAACCGGGTTTGAACCCGCTATCTTGGACACAGCAGTTCAGCATGTTACCAACCACACCACCGAAGCCGCTACTGTAGTAGTTAAGACATTACATTGTTTTGCTGTTGTCGTTGATTTTGTTGAATAATTTAGGGAGGTCTAGACATCGCCTTTTAGTAGCCCCATGTTACATGGTGTATGTTGAATTCCGTCTAATGACCTGTGCCACTTTAATGATTGTTTTGGAGTGTTTATTTCCAACTGAGACTAGAATTTAGAAGGATGTGGCTGTGGGCTTACATTACGTGCCATACAAGCACATGCCTTGAGTAGAAGTGGGAAACCACTAGACGTAAATTCTATGGTAACTTTGGTAGGAATTGAATCTGAACTGTAGGTGTAGCATCCAAGAATGCTATAGCCACTACATCACCAAGTGGTCACTGCAGCAAACCACTTACGCAAGAGATAACTTCATGATGTTCTTTCCAATATCTTTTCATAATTTCACTATCATTCATTCTTTCTTTCTTTCTTTCTTTCTTTCTTTCTTTCTTTCTTTCAGTCTTGATAGAGGGATCAAATCCCGGTGCAGTCAGTCGGCATTTGAGGGTGCGCAAAATGAGAGGGAGCCGTTTATATAGATTTACTGGCACGTTAAAGTTCCCCTTCGGGCCAAAATTCCGGCACCCTGGCATCTATAAAAGCCTCAGTATTTAACAGGGACGTAAAACCAATAACATTTATCATTATATCTTTCAGTCTTTCTTCCGTCCGGACATGTTTTATTTGTTTTTCTCTATTTCCTGGAAGTCCCGACCTCCTAAATCTTCTTTTCTAAACTTTGCCTTGTCTCAGATGTCTATTGTGAAAGTAATTTCTGAAATACCCTTTTTCACTTCCAAAAAAGCAAAAGATTTGCCTAGTTATCACATATGGTCAATTCACTCATTCATTAATTCATTTCCTATCGGCCATCTATAGACCGCGTCATTTTATCCGTCTCATTCGTTAGCTTTGATGTATGCCCAGTATGACCGTATTCGTTGTCGGTGGGTTTCCTTCCTTTGCCGGGTCCAAATATTTCCCGTTTTCAGATTCAGTTTTTCTTGGAAACCTTGGCATGCTTGAAGGTTTCTCTCCAGTGGGATGAACTCCTGAATGTCAGTTGATGTAATCCTCATTTGTTTTAGAACTCTAACCAGTTCAATGAACTAGGACCATTTGGTTTCCCTCTCTGGAAAGTGAGTAATGATGCAGTCAGTCTGCCTCTCTGAACTCATTCGCTTCACATGTTCATACAAGTTAATCCTACTTTTCCGGATGGTGTCAGTTATCGCTTCCATATGAGTCAATTATTATTATTATTTATTTCGCACGTTACATCGTTACAGGTCTATTAGACCACGCGAAGGAATTATGACTATTTGTACTTCCGTTTTTCCAGTACTCTTTAATTCGTGCACTAAAGGCCCTCTTCCTTTCTTTGGTCCACTTTGGTCTTTGGGCTGTAGGTGCTGCTCTCTCTGACAACACTTCCCACTTGTATACTTTGTGTCGAAAGTCGCTCTTGTCTATGACGTCTTCTGGGTCGACCTGTGCTTTTACCAGATCAATTTTGACTTGCATCATCCAGGGTGAAGTAAACTTGAGCCGCTGTATGTGTCTCAGAATTCTGTTATTATTATTATTATTCTTTATTTGGTTCACCCAACTTTGGGTTACATGAAATCAATCACATTTTTGTTTTGTTTTGAGCTTTCATTTTGGCCCAGTATTCCCTCAACCTTTGAGATCTTGCTTCCCTTTCTTCGGCAGAGATGTGGATCGAACGCTTTTGTTTGATTTTAACTTGGAACCGTTGTTTCTTATCCTTGGTGACGGTTTTGGCTGTTTTGTCCAGGAGCATGGTGTCTGTAATTTGGAGTTCCACGAGGTCTTTCTCAGTTTCCTTAAACCAAAAAGGTTTTGTTTTTGTATTACGAAAGTAGTCGAAGATCTTTTTGGTAATTACTAGTCTATTATTATTATTATTATTATTATTATTATTATTAATAATAATAATATTATTAGGGACAGGATTCTTAGGTTTAACCTATTCTTTTACTTACTTCTAGGTACGAAAATATTTTAATAATTATCCGAATCTCACTCAAAATAGCCATATTCATGTAGTACAGTACTCCCTCTGTAATCCGGCATCTCAGCTCTCCGGCACTCCCAGTAATCCGGCGTTGTGTATTCGAGTACGAGCTCAACACTTGATTTGATAATGCGTCCCCAATGCTGTAGGCTACAATGTTTCCTACGCAGCGACAAGACTAGTGTCTGAGTAAACAATGCATTGGTGCCAAGAGCGATGACTCACGCACGTCCCCCTCAGGTGCTTTTAGTGTAGGACAGTTGTACTGTAGTAGTTTTGTGAAGATGACGAAAACAATCAGTTTATGACAGAAGATGACGTCATAGAGGAAGTGGCAAGAGAGGAAGAGGACGAGGAACAGGTCGAAGGAGAAGTGACAGCGGCTATACATTCAATCTCTCACGATGCGGCCATCGCCTCGTTTGCCACGCCAATTGCCTGGGTGGAGGAAAATGGCGTCTCTGCTAACGATGCCTTATTTTTAATATGGTTACAGGAACAAGTTCTCAAATTGTCTCTCAACCGTAAAAAGCAAAGACAATTTATGCATATTTCCAGCCGTCGACTTCCAAGGAATAACGTGAGTTATATTTTGATGTATTTTCGTACTGTTTTACTTGGTATAGTGCAATGTAATTAAAACTGGTTTTCAATGATAACTGCGTTTTTCTCGATATTTTCCAGTAATCAGGTGTTTTCGGTAATCCGGCAGTGCTCTAGTCCGATATCTGCCGGATTACCGAGAGAGTACTGTACCTAAAAATCCTAAAGGATATGCGAGCAGGCCTGTCTAAAAATACCTAATTGCGGTATTGTTCTATTTATTGTATTATATTTGAATCTTTAGTCCATATTTCTAATGAGATAATAGTTTCTTTTTACTGTAATCAAATGAAGTGCGACTAAATATCCTATCATATGCTTATTGTCGGGAAAGTGGGGATAAATCTATTTTTGTTATCAAGTTCCCTATATGCTAAATAAACAAAATTAACTAAACGGACTAGAGTGTGAAAATCACCTCTGACATCCCTGGTTTAATTGAATTTGAATAATTAACATATCTAAGGAGAGCAAATATAGCCTAAAAGTGTGCAGTTCTCGGTGATAATTTGAGAAAAAATGTGTAATTTTGTAGAGTATTTACACTCTCGTTACGATCAGATTTACTACTAATTCATTAATTTTATGTTTTCGCAGTTTGTGTCAACGTTTGCTACACTTTAAAATAAATACCTATTTCAAATCCTATTCTACGTATTGAAAACGTAAAAAGAAACTATTCTAAGTTTTTGTAAACCTAATAATCCGGTCCTAAATTATTACTCTCATTATTATTATTTGAATATTATTGTTGTTGTTTGAGTCTTCAGTCTTTCGACTGGTTTGATGCAGCCCTCCATGCTTCCCTGTCCTTAGCTAATCGTTTCATCTCTACATAGCTACCACACCCCACATCCGAGGCAATCTGTTTAACATATTGTAACCTTGGAACTACTGTTCTCAACCTCGACCCTTCCTTCCATAACTAAGGTTGCTATTCCCGGGTGTCTTAGTATGTGTCCTACCAACCTATCTCTTCTCTTCATTAGCAGTTGCCAGGAACATCTCTCCCCTCTCACTCATTTTTAATACCTCTTCATTCGTAACCCTATCTACCCTTCTGATATTCATCATTCTCCTGTAACACCACGTTTCAAACGCTTCAATTCTCTTCTTTTCTTCTTCACCAATAGTCCAAGTTTCACTTCCATAGAGTGCCACGCTCCAGACAAAGGCTTTCAAAAATGTCTTCCTAATACCTAACTCTGTAGAAATGCTTTCCTTGGCTGTGCTAACCTACTTTTTATATCCTATTTGCTTCGTCCATCACAGGTTATTTTGCTTCCCAAGTAACAGAAGTCACCTATTTCCTTTAGCTGTTCACCTGCCAATTCGACATCCAAAGGGGTTTCTGATTTCTTTCGGCTGCATTCCAATATTTTTGTTTTATATTATATTAATTTTCATCATGAATTCCTTCCTCAAGACAGAATCCATACCATAAACTCCTCTGGTGTGTCGGCTAAGATGACGATGTCATCAGAAAATCTCAGAGTTGAAATTATTACTCCTTGATTCTTTACTCCTACTTTGAATATTTCTCCAATTTCTTTCATTACTTGTTCAATGTATAGATTGAAAAGTATTCGTGATAAGTTGCATCCTTGCCTTACATCATTCTGAATACCGGCTTCTCTATCATTATTAAAAATAATAATTACTATTCAGTTGTCCTTTAGATCTTGTTTCATGGTTTCTCCAATTTTTAATTCCAGGTAAATACCGGGAAGGTACTTTCTAATAGGTCACGGCTGATTCCTGCACGCACCTAGCCCAGGTTTAGTCACCTTTATTAATTTCATATCTCACTAATCCTTCCATGAGGTTGTTGATAAGAAGGGCATCCTGCTATGAAAACCACCTGCCGTTTTGAATTTCAACATCGCATCTCATCCCCAATCCCGGTGAAATGAATATCAGCTACAGAATCGTATTTCCTTTTGAGGTAAGAAGTGACTTCAAATTATCAATTATAGTTGACACGTTGTTAAATTTTCTGCAAATAATTTAATATACTGCACGGGAGACTCCCAGAAACATATTCAGTTTGCTCTCTAATATATGGACACTAAAATAACTTATAATGGGGTCAACAACCACTAAAAGGAGTGGAGATCCAGAGAAGACATTTTGCGAGCAATATTATCTGCTGTTGAATATTTAGAGGGTTTCTTACATTAAGTCTGAGTGGAAGTGAATTGGGTAAAGTGTGTTCTCTCGAGCTTTACAGAAGGAGAGAAGGGCATTTGAATACAAACAGCCACATTTAATTTTACATAGTTTCATGTTGATGATGTTCTGAGAGCAGTGTTAAGAATTTAATTAAAAGTTTCTCATGAGCATTCACAATATTATTTAATTGCCTTCACATTTGATGTGCTCCAAACTAAATGCTTGTGTGGCATCTCTACCTTTCCTGAAATGAACGAATGGATCGTTTTGAATGCTTCTCATATCAGAACAGTGCTGAAGGTAAGACCGAATGCCCTATCTCGCCAATGTTAATTTTGTATAATTTATGTTCCTTTTTCTCAAACACTGAGTACGATAAAGGCATGGAATGTTTACAGTATATTCCTCAACTCTTACTAAGTGCTGAGATCTACAATTGGAACTTTGGTTCAATAAATGTGCGAGTAAAGATTTTATTTTGAAAAGATATATTCCAATGAAAAAATCATGAACAATGTGGCATAACTCTCAAGGTGTTAGTCACAATTACCTGATTGTAGATCCCCAGCTGTATTGTACAACACATTAAGTACTGGTCAAAGTGTCGAGGTTATACATTGTATAGTTTTGAAGAGAAAGGAACATTTATTGAGATTTTTAGAGTTTCAAGAAAATCAACTGCAGTTGAAGAGTGAAAACAGTACCTAAATCTTTCCCTATACGTTTTCCTAGACCAATTAGAAGCATCCAGCAACATAATCTGACTCCTCACTGGGTAATCAGCTCCTTTTTCTTCTTTCTTGCTTCTTTTGTTGCAAAATTTGCCGCAAATTCTGCTTTTTGCACCCCTAACCTGTCAAACACTTTCAATCCAGATGCTGTATGCTTTCCTATTTTTGGGCCGATAACCTAGATGTTAGGCCCCTTAAAAAATTATCATCATCATCATATTTCCTATTTCTACTCCCAGTTCTTCAAGAACCTTAAGTCTGCCTGGATCTCCAATCATAGGAAATTTAATTACTAGCTTCGTGGCGAGCCTATCACCACAGTTTTGGTCAGCATCAAACTGTCAAGTCATGTCGCGCAATAGTATAGCCCACTTCTGGAACTTTAAAATGAACCAAACCACAGCCTTCTAGGTCAAGAAGTTTCTCATATATCAATGACTATACCAATCGGTGCAACATGAAACGAACATCCATGCAGTGTAGATGTAAATTTAAACAAGAAGTTCCGTGAAGAACTATACAGCCTACATTCCATGCCAATGATTAATCTACAGAATATGAACCTAGGCCCTATCTAGAACAATGACGAAATTAAGTTGGTAATATCGAATTATCTAATTAGTTCAAAATATACCTGGTATAATGTAGCTTAATAGAGCACTACAATTGACAGCCCTGGTGACTGAATATATTCTTAGTTCCATCACTTAAGGTACAGAATAAAAAATTTGGTTGAAGTCCAGTGGACGTTACATGCAGTTAGACATTGGATCTATCAGCACGCGTAAAAGCATGTTGCCAACAATGTCATGCGTGTGCTGGTCAGAAATAATCTGAAATATTATGATATCTTGTTGTGCCAATTTTGGATGAAATCCATTTGTTAGTATAGAAGTTACATGTATTTTAAAATTGGACATATCAGCAGGCATAGAATCATGTTGGCAGCACTGCCTTGTATTAATTACTCCAAATTAATGTAGAATGTCAGGGGCTATACGTGTGCAAAGTATAGAGCTGTTGGCTTGCATACTTTCTGATATATTGATGAAATGAAAATCCACAGCCTGCTTCCAGTCTCCGAACGGGTCAGGAATGGAAAGAATGAAGCCCCCATCTAGCGGCGAGGATATGAACTGTGCCGGCTGCCGAGGCCTGACGCACTCCTCTGGGGCAATGATTAAATGAATGACAGATGAAATGAAATGATAGTGGAGAGTGTTGCTGGAATGAAATTTGGACAGGGAAAACCGGAGTACCCGGAGAAAAACCTGTCTGCCTCCGTTTTGTCCAGCACAGATCTCACATGGAGTGACCGGGATTTGAACCACGGTCCCAGCGGTGAGAGGCCGGCGTGCTGCCGCCTAAGCCACGGAAGCTTCTGATATATTGATATTAGGGTAAAAAAAATATAGACAGCATTTATTAACAGTTGGCAGCCCTGATTGCTCTTAACAATACTTATAGTAATATCTGTTATGGTACACATAGCACATACGAAATTTGATTGAAATCCAACTGATAGTATAGAAGTTACATGTATTTAAAAATTGGTACTATCAGCAGGTTTATAATCATGTTGGTAGAACTGACGTATATAAGTTACTCCAAATTATTCTAAAATGTCAGAATATACGTGTGCATAGTTTAAAGCTGTTGGCTTGCATACTTTCTGATATATTTGGATGAAAAAAAAATAGAGAGAGCAATTATTAACAGTTGGCAGCCCTGGTGGCCTTAAGAATACGGTCAGTCATATCTGTTTATGTGCAGATATTACATACAAAATTTGGTTGAAATCCAATAGATAGTGTAGAAGTTATATGCATTTAAACATTGGACCTATCAGAAGGCTTAACATTATTTTCGCAACACTGTCATGGTTGGCCTCCTGGAAATTAAACTGAAATAGTCTTATCTACATGTGTGCCAATTTTGGAATAGCTCCCATGCATACCTTGCAAGATATCCAACATGGAACTCAAATTTCTAGTGCGTTTTTTCAGCAGTTGGTAGCACTGACATCATTTTCAAATATGGACGTGCGATATTCCGGTGCACATCTTTATTCATACTAAATTTGGTTTTGATTGCTGCAGCCGTTTAGGAGTTGATAGGGGGGGACACACACACACACACACAGCCAGACAGACAGACAGACAGACAGAAGGACAGACAGACAGACAGACACACATTTTCCCGGATCGATCTCATAAGTCTACTTTTCCTCATTTTTGCAAAACGTGAAAAGTAGGCTAAACATAATTAGAATTACCACAGGACGAATTTCTGTATAAATGATACACCAGAATGTTCGTTAAAATCCAAAGTCCAATCTATATAAATGATACACCAGAATGTTCGCTGAAGTCCAAAGTGTAACATAAGTCAATAAACGAAAAAAGTTTTTTTTTTTTCAGATTTCCGCGTTCGGTCTTACCTATGGCCAATAGTTTGACTTCTGTATGTCGTTCTGTATCGTCCTGCATCCAATGAAAATTGCTGAATGTAAGTTCACTAAACATGGTATAAATGTCAAGAGTAAGGAAACGTTCATATCACTCACTATGCTCACTTCAGTTGATGACGGTGGATCTTGCTCACCATTCAGAGCGTGCAGTGCGATGGTACAGTACTTCGGTGTGTACTATAGATGAGTATGACGATGATATTAATTTTTACTTTATCTACGTAGAGGCATTTTCAGTATGATGAAAAATTTCGATGTTTTAACTTTGCAGGACGGCTTCGGTGGCATAGTTGGTGGAATGCTGGGCTTCTTGCCCAAGGTCGCGGTTTCAAACTCGGCCAAAGTCGTCGTATCTTTAGCCTACTTTCGATTTTTGCAAAAAATGAAAGTAGACTTATGAGATCACGACAGGGCCAAACAAGATGTTCAGTTGTTATAACTCTTTGTCCTTTTCAAGGAGTATGATTGAATGTTGGTTGTAGTAGCTTGTTGAAATACAACGTGCTATAGGGATATTAAACATGAATATGAGGTGCCCTTTGCTAGTGCTACCTCTGTACCAAATTTCGTTCAATTCGGTTTCACCGTGTTTGAATTGATAGGGGGAATCGATTTGCACACATACTTGGCCACCATCTGCAAACTATTGGGCTGATGTTCTTGCTGTTTGGTCTGAATATGTTTGCCACATAAAGATATGGTGTTGCAAAATTTGGTAGAGACTAGATTATTAGGTTGGTCGTAATTACATTTTAGCTTTTAACATTTGGGTGGCCGCGATTACGTTTCCGTCAAGATAGCGGTGATATAAAACATGACACTGAGGTGCCCTTTGCTAGTGCTACCTCTGTACCAAATTTCGTTCCATTCGGTTTCACCGTGTTTGAATTAATAGGGGGAATTGATTTTCACACAAAGATGGCCGCCATCCGCAAACTATTAGGCTAATGACCTATTAGATTGGTCAAAGGATGCTCCCTCCATAAAGGTGTGTTGTTGCAAAATTTGGTAGAGATCGGATGATTAGGTTAGTCGTAATTTGATTTAAGCTTTGAACATTTGGGTGGCCGCTATTACGTTTCTGTCAAGACGGCGGTGATATAAAACATGACACTGAGGTGCCCTTTGCTAGTGCTACCTCTGTACCAAATTTCATTCCATTCGGTTTCACCGTGTTCGAATTAATAGGGGTAATCGATTTTGACACAAAGATGGCCGCCATCCGCAAACTATTAGGCTAATGACCTATTAGATTTGTCGAAGGATGCCCCCTTCATAAAGGTATGTTGTTGCAAAATTTGGTAGAGATCGGATGATTAGGTTAGTCGTAATTTGATTTAAGCTTTGGACATTTGGGTGGCCGCCATTACGTTTCCATCAAGATGGCGGCGATATAAAACATGACACTGGGGTGCCCTTTGCTAGTGCTACCTCTGCACCAAATTTCATTCCATTCGGTTTCACCGTGTTCGAATTAATAGGGGTAATCGATTTTGACACAAATATGGCCGCCATCCGCAAACTATTAGGCTAATGACCTATTAGATTTGCCAAATGATGCTCCCCCTATAAAGGTATGTTGTTGCAAAATTTGGTAGAGATCGGATGATTAGGTTAGTCGTAATTTGATTTAAGCTTTGAACATTTGTGTGGCCGCCATTACGTTTCCGTCAAGATGGTGGCGATATAAAACATGACACTGAGGTGTCCTTTGCTAGTGCTACCTTTGTACCAAATTTCGTACAATTCGCATTCACCGTGTTCGAATTGATAGGGGGGGACAGACATTCAGAGTACACACACACAGACACACACACACACAGACTCACACACACACATACACACACACAGACAGACACACTTTTTTCGCCATGTGTTGATCTCATAAGTCTACTTTCATTTTTTGCAAAAATCGAAAGTAGGCTAAAAATGTGTGTCTGTCTGTGTATGTGTGTGAGTCCGTGTGTGTGTCAGTGTGTGTACTCTGAATGTCTGTCCCCGCACCCCCCCCCCCCTATTAATTCAAACACGGTGAAACCGAATTCAACGAAATTTGGTACAGAGGAAGAACAAGCAAAGGGCACCTCAGTGTCATGTTTTTTATCGCCGCCATCTTGACGGAAATGTAATGGCGGCCACCCAAATGTTCAAAGATTAAATCAAATTACGACTAACCTAATCCGATATCTACAAAATTTTGCAACTACATATAGTCATATGGCTAGCGTCTTTTGATTAAACTACAAGATCATCAGCATGTTTTATATCGCCTCTATCTGGACAGAAACGCAATGGCAGCCACCCAAATGTTAAAGTCTTGAATCAAATTACGACCAATCTAATCATCTGATCTCTACCAAATTTTGCAACATTATACCTTTATGTATAAAAAAAATGTTTTGACCAAACTACAAGGTCATAAGACCAATCATGTGCAGATGGTGGCCATGTATGAGTGCAAATCGATTTATCCTATCTTTTCAAACACGGTGAAACCGAATTTAACGAAATTTGGCACAAAGGTAGCACTTGTAAAGGGCACCTCAGTGTCATGTTTTATATATCCGCCATCTTGAAAGAAACGTAATGGTGGCCACCCAAATGTAAAAAGCTAAAATCCAATTACGACCAACCTAATCATTTGATCTCTACCACATTTTGCAACATAATACCTTTAAGTGAGAAGCGTTCTTTGACCCAAGCTACAAGGTCATCAGTGCAATAGTTTGCATATGGTGGCCATGTATGTGTACAAATCGATTCCCCCTATCAATTCAAACACGGTGAAACCGAATTGAACGGAATTTGGTACAGAGGTAGCACTAACAAAGGGCACCTCAGTGTCATGTTTTATATCGCCGCCATTTTGACGGAAACGTAATGGTGGCCACCCAAATATTAAAAGCTTAAATCAAATTACGACCAACCTAATCATTTGATCTCTACGAATTTTTGCAACAACATACCTTTTTGTGGGAAGCATCTTTTGACTGAACTACAAGGTCTTCATCCCAGTAGTTTGCATATAGTGGCCATGTATGTGTGCAAATCGATTCCCCATATCAATTCTAACACGGTGAAACCGAATTGAATGATTTTCTTTACAGAGGTAGCAGTAGCAAAATGCACCCCACATTCATGTTTAATATCCGTATAACACGTTGTATTTCAACAAGTTACTACAACCAACATTCAATTATACTCCTTGAAAAGGACAGAGAGTTATAACAATACCAATGCTTTTAAGAGAAAGTAGGCTATATGTTCTTCACTGAACATCTTGTTTAAAGTGTTAAATATTCTTCACTATGCCTTCCCTCGGATGGAAAGTGAAGCCAGCGGGCCCCTGTCGTAGATTTATGGCATGTAAAAGAACCTTCCACTAACTACAATTGTGTGAAGCCAGATTTGTAGGTTATATTTTATTAACGCTCTGTGGTTCCAACGTTCGTCGCCAGGTGCTTGTTGCGGAGGCATCTCGTAGCCAAGTTCACGGTTATGTTTCGTTGACGGTAGCATAGATTTATGCTATGTAAAAGAACCTACCACTAGAATTGGTAGTGTGTAGCCAAATTTGTAGGCGATATTTGGTTGGTTGAACACGCTCTATCAAGTTCCAACGTTTGCCACTAGGTGTCAGTGACAGTGGCATCTGACAGACAATGTTGGAACTGTTTGAAATTTAACTTGCTGAGAGCCCACGGGCGTTCAATTTATATACCCTGCCATGGCCATTGGATGCAATTCCTATATAAATGGCTACTAGCGTCCTTCGTTTATTATTGCAATGAATTTCATTATTACGTTAGATATGGTGTTTAGCCCAGTCAAATGGTAGTTTTGACCAAAAAAAATTAGGGTAGAAGGTTTCTCGACGGATTCTTATGTTTTTCGGTGTGCTGAATCCGAATCTGAAGTTTGCCAACAAAAACAAGTAGTTCCGTGAAGAACTATACAGCCTATTTTCATATATCCTACTTATGTTAATTGCCACTATCAACATACACAATTTCAGTTCGATTGCTGTAATAGATTCGTAGATATTGAGAACCGACAAAATATTTCGGATGGTCGCCATGTTGGATTTTATATATGTAGGTCCTAGAGTTGTGTACTGTTACATGCAGATTATTGTGAACGTGTAGTATTCAAACTTCAATCGCATAAATAGGACACAAGAAGTAACAAGGAGATTTTAAATTTTTTCACAGCTGCCATCTTGAGGTTATGGAAACAATTGAAATAAATTAGATGCCAGTGGATTAACATTCGTATAAGGATTTACTGTACCAAGTTTCACTGCACGCGGATGGTTAAATTCCGAGAAACGTCCATGTGAATATTTAAAATTCACATCGCCGCCATGTTGGATTTGTGATCACCAGGTTATTTAAAGTCCTATAGGTGAACTTAAGTTCATAGCCCCTATGAACATTAAAAAATGCAGTTTGATTGCTAAAATAGATTCGTAGATATTCAGTATCGTCTAAATATTTCGGATGGTCACCATGTTGGATTGTTAAATGTATAGGCCATAGAGTCATGTACCATTAAAGGAAAATTATTGCGTAGGTTCATTATCAAACTTTCACTTCGATCGCATGACTACATCACAAGAAATGAAAACTTAATTTTAAAATTCGCACTGCCGCCATCTTGAGGTTATGTAAACAATTGAACTAAATTAGATACCAGTGGATTACAATGTGTATAAATATTTCCTGTACCAGGTTTCAGTGCGCTTGGAACATTAAACCGCGAGAATGGTCTATTTAAAATTTTCAAATTCGCTTGGCCGCCATGTTCGTTTTGTAGTTAACCGGTTTATGAAAGTCTTATAGATGGACTTCCAGTAGTGCCCTTTATCTCAGTACAAAATTTTAGGGAGATACCGCTAATAGTTTCAGAGATATAGAATGCCGGTGAAATATTTCGCACATCCGCCATCTTGTGATTATGTAAACAATTGAACGAAGTTAGATGTCGTGCATTACAATGTATATAAACATATACTGTACCAAGTTTCATTGCGTTTGGTTGGTCAAAACGCGAGGAACGTCTATTTAAAAGTCGCAAATTCGCTTGGCCACCATATTGGTTTTATAGTTACCAGGATTTCAAAAGTCACATAAGTGAACTTATAGTAGTTTCCTCTATCACCATAGAAAATGTCAGGGTAATATCGGTAATAGTTTCGGAGATATTGAATGCTGGTGAAATATTTCGCACAGCCGCCATGTTGGATTGGTGAGTCGTAACAAAATTTGATGGGCACGGTCGAGGTCGCCCGGAATAGTGCTATGAACTTTCCGAGTTTCATTGAAATCGCTCCTAAAGTTTAGATTTTATTAGGGGGGGACACACACACGAATCACACACACACACACACACACACACACACGCACACACACACGGACAAAAGGTGATCTCATAAGCCTATTTTTTCAAAATTGAAAATAGGCTAAAAATGACGGCTTCACAGTAAAAATCGCAAAAAATCCTAAAAATTTCGGATTTTTTTCACAAAATCGCTTATAAGTTAAAAAATATGCACCCTAGTGAATTTCTCATTATTTACAAAATTAAAGTAGACAAAATTTCTTTCAAAATGCACTGGGCACTTTAAGTTTTTGAGTGCAGGGTATCGCCGCTAGAGCGCGCTGAAAAAGAGCGACGTTTTGGCACTTAGGCAAAAACGAGAGAAACTCAGCCCTAACTAGCCCCAGACACTTTCTAATCGTGTTTCCTCCATTAATACGTGTTTTATTCATGTTCTATGGTGGTATCATGACTGAAAGTTCGTTGGAAAAAAAAATTGATAAATTAATATATTCAAGTTAAGTCATCTGTACTTATCCACCTAATGGTAAAGTGTGAAAGTGATGAGGTGAGTAATGTAAAACAGTTTTTGTGATTTTCACTCAACATCTCACCATTATCAATTAATATGATAAAATTGGTCCGGCTAGATCAAACATAAAATGCCAGCGTTTCGCCCCGGTGTGCCGTTGGGCTCGTCAGTTGGTACAGACACACCTCACCAATACGCATGGATAGCACATACTGAGAAGGCCATCACAAGACACAAAATACAAGTAGTATTGACGTAGTATGTTTGATCTAGCCGGACCAATTTTATCATATTAATTGATAATTTATCTGATCAAACGGAAATAACATCAAATTCCCATTCGGGAATGTTCATAACCTATTTGGATTGCCAAGGTAAGGTTTTTGTTTTATGAAAGGGAGCTTGACTTCCGTAGCACATTGGCATCACTCGTGACGTCAATACTACTTGTATTTTGTGTCTTGTGATGGCCTTCTCAGTATGTGCTAGCCATGCGTATTGGTGAGGTGTGTCTGTACCAACTGACGAGCCCAACGGCACACTGGGGCGAAGTGCTGGCATTTTATGTTTGATCTGGCCGGACCAATTTTATCATATTAATTGATAATTTATCTGATCAAACGGAAATAACATCATATTCCCATTCGGGAATGTTCATAACCTACATCTCACCATGTCACACATATCTCACACATTCCTAAAGAGATATATTTAATATATTGATAGTGTGAAACCGGAGTCGTTTCCCCTTTGTGTGAAATGTTCACCCTCAAGCCCTCAATAGGAAGGGTCCCATTTTTGCCGACACATCTGTCCTTGACAGGTCCCCCTACATGCCTCCGGCCAACTCCTCTGCCATTCGGGTTTAGTTTAGTTTGCTCTCTCCTCCTCGTGGGACTGCTAAGCGTTCTTCTTCGGATTTCTGCCGTTCGTTCAGTGTTTTCAAGTGAACTAATGTGTTAATATTAGTGAATATGTGAGGGACGAAAATGTTGCGTCGTGAATGTGCAATTTGTGAGGAGCCTCTGGATGATCAAACTCGAACTTTCTTTCAAACGACAAGAACAAGAGTAGATTCACAGAGCTCCTCTGAGTGAGGCAGGGATTGAATCACGACAAGCCATTGAGGATGCTGATGCCCTGATCATAAGAACGGCTCAATCCATAGCTTACACGCATGGCACAGTTGCAGTGGTGGGAGAAGATGTTGACCTTCTCGTCATCATGATAGGCATCCGCACTTCTCCTAACATGTTCTTCCTGAAACCAGGAAAAGGAAAAGTACCACTGACGCTATATAGCCCTGGCAGCTCGCTAGAGGAGCCCCTGAGCCATCATATTTTATTCCTCCACGCTGTCAGTGGTTGTGACTCCACATCCGCCATGTTCAACCAGAGTAAGACGAAATTCTTGAAGACCCTCAAGAAGAACCCAGATCTTGTAAACTACCACAGCACAAGTCGAGGAGCTAGTGAATGCTGGCGAAAAATTTCTAGTGGCCTTATATGGTGGTAACCACCATACCACTCGTCTAAACGAACTGAGGTACAAGCTGTACCTCAGTACAGCATATAAAGTCACCGGAAACATGGCCTCGATCCCTCCCACTGAAGCTGCAGCCCGTGAGCACTTTCTGCGAGTTTACCACCAGATCCAGCAGTGGCTGACAATCAGCTCAACCCAGAACAGTGGGGGTGGAAGTCATCGAGGAACGGCCTCACCCCCACGAGAACAGCTAAGGCCCCAGCTCCTGACAAGCTTCTCTGCAAGGTCTCTTGCAAATACAAAGGCGACTCTCGAAGAACCTGCGGTTGTCGACGTGTGGGTCTATATTGCTCTAGGCTTTGTACCATCTGCGAGGGAAACTGTCTGAACCTTGACAACTCATGCGACATCGACAATGAAGGTGACCCTGATGACCCTTCTCCGGTTGAGTCCACCTACAATCCTGGATACATCAGCACAAGGTAAATAGCATGTTTGTACACCACCTTATTCCAATGCGGTCTGCTTACTTCACCCTCTAATGTATTCGTACGATTTCTTTTTTAGAGTTGTCCGAGGATCCTGACGATTCCATCTCGGTCGAATCACCAACGACGATAGCGGAGACTTCAGCAGAAGGTAAACTGCCTGTTTGTAATACACCCTATTTCACTGGGTTTCGAACAGTTTTCCAACTCGACACCTGAAAGTATTGTGGACAATAATTTGTACAATTCCTTTTCCAGTGGAGTTACCGACCGGTAGCGATCAACCGGGACCTTCTGATCGGTAACCGGAGGCTGCTCCATCAAGGCCAAAAAGGAGGAAGCTCAATTAAAGAATTGAAATCAATTGTAATGTAATAATAGTTAATTGCAATTACATTCCTTTTCATTATATTCATTTAATTTAATTTTTAAATAAATAATAAAACGGCTTGATCGGTCCTTTATGAATTCCTACCACTCCGTGGGCAATGTTTTTCAAGGGCTTCGTAATCTTGTAACCACCATAGAGCATGAATAAAACACGTATTCATGGAGGAAACATGATAAGAAAGCGTCTGGGGCTAGTTGGGCTGAGTTTCTCTCGTTTTTGCCTAAGTGCCAAAAAGTTGCTCTTTTTCAGCGCGCTCTAGCGGCGGTGCCCTGCACTCAAAAATTAAAAGTGACCAGTGAATTTTGAAGGAAATGTTGGCTACTTTAATTTTGTAACTAATGAGAAATTCACTAGGAAGCATACTTTTCAACTTATAAGCGATTTTGTGAAAATAGTCCGAAATTTTTAGTTTTTTCTGCTATTTTCACTTGAAGCCGGCATTTTTGTTGTTGGCAAACTTCAGATTCAGATTCAGCTCACCGATAAACATAAGAATCCGTCGAGAAACCTTCTACCCTAATTTTTTTTTGGTCAAGACTACCATTTGACTGGGCTATTAGGAATGTGTGAGATATGTGTGACATGGTGAGATGTTGAGTGAAAAATCACAAAAACTGTTTTACATTACTCACCTCATCACTTTCACACTTTACCATTAGGTGGATAAGTTCAGATGGACTTAACTTGAATATATTAATTTATCAATTTTTTTTCCAACGAACTTTCAATCATGTTACCAGCATAGAACATGAATAAAACACGTATTAATGGAGGAAACACGAATAGAAAGTGTCTGGGGCTTGTTAGGGCTGAGTTTCTCTCGTTTTTGCCTAAGTGCCAAAACGCCGCTCTTTTTCAGCGCGCTCTAGCGGCGATACCCTGCACTCAAAAACTAAAAGTGCCCAGTGCATTTTGAAAGAAATTTTGTCTACTTTAATTTTGTAAATTATGAGAAATTCACTAGGTTGCATATCTTTCATCTTATAAGCGATTTTGTGAAAAAAATCCGAAATTTTTAGGATTTTTTTGCGATTTTCACAGTGAAGCCGTCATTTTTTTTGTTGGCAAACTTCAGATTCGGATTCAGCACACCGAAAAACATAAGAATCCGTCGAGAAACCTTCTACCCTAATTTTTTTTTGAAACAGGCACTTCTGAGCACCAAATGACTGGGCTAGTTAGTATTAATTAATGGCGAGACTGTCTTGTGGATACAAAATGTTCAGTGATTTAATTTTTATTTCATCCTCAACCCTACACGCTGGTCCCTGACAGGCATCTACTAGAATGAACTGCTCTAGGTGGCTCTGGAAATCGCATAACTCTTTATTACTAAGTGACTTAGAATTTCGTCACAACGAGAAATGCTGGTTAGGGTATCATAAGTTCGGAACAAAGTATCTGAATTCAGATCTAGACAGGGTTGTCGTTCATTATTGTTAGAGGCCACGAACATCATAGTAGGAAGATTTGGACAGATATTAGGCTCGACCATCCTACTCTAGGATGTTTCAGTGTCAGTTATGGGATTTCGCCTAGGTGAATAGAGTTAGGTCCATCGGAAGAATTTTGGTACACCCTTTTGGATCGTAAAAATGATGATAATGCTAATTGTTTTCTATGTGGCCAAAAATCTGGGTTATCGGCCAATAATGGTACGGATGATGTGGAAATGAAATAAAACTATAACTAAAACTATGCACTGATTTACATACTAGGAGAGGAAATGGAAAATAAAACATGATAAAGGTAATCAAACAAGATGTTCAGTAAAGAACATATAGCCTACTTTCTCCTAAATGCATGGGTATAGTTATAACTCTTTGTCCTTTTCAAGGAGTATAATTGAATGTTGGTTGCTGTAGCTTGTTGAAACACAACGTGATATAGGGATATTAAACATGAATATGAGGTGCCCTTTGCTAGTGCTACCTCTGTAAAAAAAATCA
Organism: Meconema thalassinum; assembly: GCA_946902985.2. NCBI lineage: Eukaryota > Metazoa > Arthropoda > Insecta > Orthoptera > Tettigoniidae > Meconema > Meconema thalassinum. The sequence continues at coordinate 145,813,712 of OX336390.1, read as the reverse complement.
TTCAATTCGGTTTCGCCGTGTTTGAATTGATATGGGGAATGGATTTGCACACATACATGGCCGCTATTTGCAAACTATTGGGCTGATGACCTTGTAGTCAGTCATAAGCTGCTTTCCACAAAAAGGCATGTTGTTGCAAAATCTGGTAGGGATCAAATTATTAGGATGGTCGTAATTTGAATTAAACTTTAATATTTGGGTGGCCGTCATTCCGTTTTCGTCAAAATGGCGGCGATATAAAACATGACACTGAGGTGCCCTTTACTAGTGCTACCTGTGTACCAAATTTCGTTCAATTCAGTTTCACCGTGTTTGAATTGATAGGGTGAATCGACTTGCACACATACTGGCCACCATCTGCAAACTATTGCGCTGATGATCCTGCAGTTTGGTCAGAATATGCTTCCCACATAAAGATATGTTGTTGCAAAATTTGGTAGAGACTAGATTATTAGGTTGGTCGTAATTACATTTTAGCTTTTACCACTTGGGTGGCCGCGATAACGTTTCAGTCAAGATGGCGGTGATATAAAACATGACACTGAGGTGCCCTTTGCTAGTGCTACCTCTGTACCAAATTTCGTTCCATTCGGTTTCACCGTGTTCGAATTAATACGTGGAATCGATTTTCATACAAAGATGGCCGCCATCCGCAAACTATTAGGCTAATGACCTATTAGATTGGTCAAAGGATGCTCCCTCCATAAAGCTATGCTGTTGCAAAATATGGTAGAGATCGGATGATTATGTTAGTCGTAATTTGATTTAAGCTTTGAACATTTGTGTGGCCGCCATTACGTTTCCGTCAAGATGGCGGCGGTATAAAACAGGACACTGAGGTACCCTTTGATATTACTACCTCTGTATCAAATTTCGTTCCATTCGGTTACACCGTGTTCGAATTAATAGGGGGTATCGATTTTCACACAATGATGGCCGCCATCCGCAAACTATTAGGCTGTTGACCTATTAGTTTGGTCAAAGGATGCTCCCCCGACAAAGGTATGTTGTTGCAAAATTTGGTAGAGATCGGATGATTAGGTTAGTCGTAATTTGATTTAAGCTTTGAACATTTGTGTGGCCGCCATTACGTTTCCGTCAAGATGGCGGCGATATAAAACATGACACTGAGGTGTCCTTTGTACCAAATTTCGTTCAATTCGCGTTTACCGTGTTCGAATTGATAGGGGGGGGGACAGACATTCAGAGTACACACACTCATACACAGACTCACACACCTACATACACACACACACACACACACAGACACACCTTTTTTCGGCCCTGTGTTGATCTCATAAGTCTACTTTCATTTTTTGCAAAAATCGAAAGTAGGCTAAAAACAGGAGAAAAGGAAATGTCCTCAAGCATCGAAAAATGAGAATTAAGGGACTTGGAAGAGAGGAAAGCCAAAGGGCAGATAAGAAAGTGAGAGGAGAGAGGGTCCACCTCCAAAGAACTGTAAAAAGAGGAAAAATTGGATCTAGCTAAGAAATCCTTTGGGGTCACCAGGAAAAGAAAAGAAGAGGCGTGATCCCTCAGGAAAGATGAGTCAAGGGCCAATCTGTAAAGTGGGAAAGTGAAAGACACCTGGGGCCTCATGATACCCTAATACCATCCGGGTCGTTATAGAACAGGAGTTGACCAGGGTAGGTCGACAGAAAAGTTGACAGTGATGTATGTTGAAGCAATGCCGGACTCAGATGGGGTCCCGTGTCCCCAGCCCACGTTTCGCTAGTCGTGAGCCCCTGGGGGAGCTAGGATAGTGAACCTTGTTCTTAGAGTCGTATTTTAGAAAACAGAAACTAAATAAAATATTTCTATTTAATGATTGTCTACTTATGATTTCGCTCCTTAGCTCACGACTAGATATTTCTTGTGACACGACATCGCTTTCAGGAGTTCGACTGACCCAAAAGGCACCATATTAATAATTTTAAGGCCCAATTCACACACGGACACGTGCACTTTCAACATGATCATGTCATACGGTGAACGTCGGCAATTGATAATATTATTTTATTCTTCTGCTTTAAAATGTTACTTTGGATGTTTCTTTACGTGACATATTTACGAGTATTATGAAAAGTCCTCTACCCATTATTTTGTTATATTGATCGACGAAAATGAAAAAAGCGATGAAGAAAGAAATTTCAGTTCCTTTTATGTTAGAAAGTTGTGTTTGTTAATACCTAATACCGTAGGCGTAAATCGGAGGTGGCAGCCATTCCAATCATTAAAAACATATAAGATGTTTAATGATATAGTATTTTAATTACCGGTACTTATTAAAATAATCGAACAAGGAATATTCTCGTATCTCTAATTCTTTCACTTTCTTACTCCACGTCGTATTTTCTCTCATCAGTTTGGTTTCTGTTTCGTTAACAAGCATTTATGGAGATCCACGCTTGACTCTCGCCGATGAAGCAGACTGCAATGCACTATTAGAATCATTATTATTATTATTATTATTATTATTTTTTAGTCAATTTTACCCTCCAGGTTGGTGGTTCCCACGGACTCAGCGAGGGAACTCACCACTACCACCTTTTAGGCAGTGTCCTAGAGCTGGGAACACTTGGGTAGTTTGGATACAACTGGGGAGGTGTGATCACCTGCAAAGCGAACAGGGGCCTCATGGGGAGGGAAGGGAGAATTGGGATGGGTAGGCAAGGAAGAGGGAAGGAGGCAGCCGTGGCCTTACAATAAGTACCATCCCGGCATTTGCCCGAAGACGAAATGGGAAACCACGGAAATTAGTATTATTATTAGTAGAGGTATTTTTAGCCTATTTTCAATTTTGAAAAAATAGGCTTATGAGATCACCTTTTGTCCGTGTGTGTGTGCGTGTGTGTGTGTGTGTGTGTGTGATTCGTGTGTGTGTCCCCCCCCTAATAAAATCTAAACGGCAGGAGCGATTTCAATGAAACTCGGAAAGTTCATAGCACTATTCCCGGCGACCTCGACCGTGCCCTTCAAATTTTGTTACGACTCACCAATCCAACATGGCGGCTGTGCGAAATATTTCACCAGCATTCAATAACTCCGAAACTATTACCGATATTACCCTGACATTTTCTATGGTGATAGAGGGAACTACTATAAGTTCACTTATGTGACTTTTGAAAACCTGGTAACTACAAAACCAACATGGCGGCCAAGCTAATTTGCGACTTTTAAATAGACGTTTCTCGCGATTTGACAAACCAAACGCAATGAAACTTGGTACAGTATATGTTTATATACATTGTAATGCACCGACATCTAACTTCGTTCAATTGTTTACATAATCACAAGATGGCGGATGTGCGAAATATTTCACTGGCATTCTATATCTCTGAAACTATTAGCGGTATCTCCCTAAAATTTTGTACGGAGATAAAGGGCACTACTGGAAGTCCATCTATAAGATTTTCAAAAACCGGTTAACTACAAAACGAACATGGCGGCCAAGCGAATTTGTACATTTTAAATAGACCTTTCTCGCGATTTAATGTTCCAAGCGCACTGAGACCTGGTACAGGAAATATTTATACACATTGTAATCCACTGGTATCTAATTTAGTTCAATTGTTTACATAACCTCAAGATGGCGGCAGTGCGAATTTTAAAATTAAGTTTTTATTTCTTGTGATGTAGTCATGCGATCGAAGTGAAAGTTTGAATAATGAACCTACGCAATAATTTTCCTTTAATGGTACATGACTCTATGGCCTATCCATTTAACAATCCAACATGGCGACCATCCGAAATATTTAGACGATACTGAATATCTACGAATCTATTTTAGCAATCAAACTGCTTTTTTTAATGTTCATAGGGGCTATGAACTTAAGTTCACCTATAGGACTTTAAATAACCTGGTGATCACAAATCCAACATGGCGGTGATGCGAATTATAAATATTCACATGGACGTTTCTCGCAATTTAACCATCCGCGTGCAGTGAAACTTGGTACAGTAAATCTTTATATAAGTAGGATATATGAAAATAGGCTGTATAGTTCTTCACGGAACTACTTGTTTAAACAAGAGTTTAGTGCTTTTCAGTCGGTCAACACGAATGTACCCAAAAGAGATGGGTTATGCCCTATTCCTGAAATAAATTACATGAGATTAATACAACACTAGGATGACCAGTTTCGATCGTCAAGCGATCATCATCAGATCCATTAAACTTAGGCTATAAAATCTATGTTTGAAATACAGGTGAAAATATTTACAATATGTACAATTATTTAGTTGCAGTATTGGTACTGCAACTGTCAGTGTATGCTAAATGCAGTATATATGTTAGGTGAAATGCAAGATGGTGATAGCTATCCGGAGATTGTACCTTAGAGAGATTATATGGTTGTAAACTATGGTTAAACTATAAAATGTTTAGGTTAACTACTTATCTGATTGTCTTCCGTATTACAGCTACTCGCAGTTTTCGTGCTCACTGGAACTCGCTGTGCGGTCGACTGCGGTGGTTATCTTAACGACTGGTTTTTCCCTGCTTTCTCCCCCCTGCTCCTACGTGCTGTGGGGAGTAATAGCGATGTGTTTATGTGAGGTGTTGCCAACCTAGATAAGATGCATGTTATTGAATTAGGTGGGTCTGCAATTATTAAAGACCGTGGATTGCCCCTCGCCACGCGTGGAGCATAACCCATTCGAACTAAGCTTTGACGGTCTTATGAGGACGTCCCGGCACCTTTAATACTGCCGCGAATATGGGCCTTGGTTTATTGCAGAAGAAAAGTACATCGTACACCTGATCCAGATAACATTTACCTATTAATAACCCCCTAATTTCCCCCCTTTTTTATCTAGCTTGGCTGTGTCGCTAAATTGTGTCTTGTTTCCGACAGGGTGTGTTTTTAGTAGCGTGAAGAGGGGTGAGCTTTCCATGAACGTGTGTTCATTTAGATTGTTGGGATTGTTTCGTTTGGCTAGGTGTATCTCGATTGCTTCCTTTATGTCAAGAGCTCTGCCTTTCGATTCGTGATGGATTATTTTAAGGTCCGACTCTATGTTGGTAAAGCTGTGCCCTGCATCACACATATGTTCGCACACGGCTGAATGTGTTCTGTATCTTATCGCATTCCTATGTTCATTATAACGTGTGTCTACTCGCCTTCCACTCTGCCCGATGTAATTAGCTTGACAATCGGTGTCTTGGCACGTTATAGAATATACCCCTGACCTTGAATACGGGTCACGTTTATTTAGATTACTATTTAGGAGGTGCCTAGCGGTTGTGTTTTTCGTCGTGAAAGCTATATTTATGCCTTGCTTTTAGGTAGATTTCATTAGAAAGCTAACTATTGCAATGGGTACCATGTTTCGATTTCCGGAAAATTTTGACATATCTTCGCGTTTCACATCCCCCAGACCCCAAAACCACCGTCAGTTCAAACGTTTATATATAATTTATGTATATATGTATCTATATATATATATATATATATATATATATATATATCAGTTTCTTGTGGACACGATAACTGCCGTAATTTTGCACCAATCACTTTGAATTTTTAGCATAATATGTATCCCTATAAAATCTCGGTCGAGTTCGTTAATGGGCAAAATCGGTCGAAGGGGATAGAAATGGGGGGCTTTCTCGAAAAAGTGAAATTTCGCTATAACTCTCTTAATACGTGAAATATCGAATCCATTCAAAGGTCATAATATGTGTCGGATAAGTGCCAAAAATATATGTCAAATAAGCTTTTTGATAGCACCAACCATTGACCATAGGGGTGGAAAAAAGTGGTTTTTTCGGGAATCATTAATCATATCTCTCTTAATAGGCACAATATCAAAACCGTACAAAATGGAAAATATTCCCCTAATAATTACCTAAGACTTTTGTCTGAAAGAATTTTTGATATGACCCACCATTACGCCAAGGGATGAGAAAAATGATTTCGGAATTTTAAAAAATGCCAAGTGCCATCAGAGGTTACCATAACAACGCTTTTAAATTGATAAGGGATGATCTATCAGAGGTTGCCAAGACAACGCCATTGACAAGATCACATTCATTTTTAGCCTACTTTTCACACTTTTCAAAAATTAGGAAAAAGTAGACTTATAAGATATATCCGGGAAAATGTGTCTGTCCTTCTGTCTGCCTGTCTGTCCTTCTGTCTGTCTGGCTGTGTGTGTGTGTGTGAGTATCCCCCCCCTATCAACTCCTAAACGGCTGCAGCAATCGAAACCAAATTTAGTATGAGTAAAGATGTATACCGGAATATCTCAGGCCCATATTTGAAAAAGATGCCAGTGCTACCAACTGCTAAAAAAACGCACTAGAAATTTGAGCTCCATGTTGGATATCTTGGAAGGTATACATGGGAGATATTCTAAAATTGGCACTCATGTAGATAATACTATTTCAGTGTAATTTGCAGGTGGCCATACATGACAGCGTTGCCAAAATAATTTTAAGCCTTCTGATAAGTCCAATTTTTAAATGCATATAGCTTCTACACTATGAATTGGATCTCAACCAAATTTTGTATGTAATATGTGTACATAAACATATATGACTGAGTGTATTCTTAAGAGCCACCAGGGCTGCCAACTGTTAATAATTGCTCTCTATTTTGTATCCAAATATATCAGAAAGTATGCAAGCCGACAGCTTTAAACTATGCACACGTAAATTACCCGACATTTTACATTAATTTGGAGTAACTTATATACGTCAGTTCTACCAACATGATTCTAAGCCTGCTGATAGGACCAATTTTTAAATAACTTACATGTAACTTCTATACCAACAAATGGATTTCATCCAAAATTGGCACAAAAATATATAATATGTCAGATTATTTCTGACCAGCACTCGCATGACATTGTTGCCAACATGCTTTTACGTGTACTAATAGATCCAATGTCTAAATCCATGTAACGTCCTTTGGACTTCAACCACATTTTGTATTCTGTACCTTAGGAGATGGAAGTAAGAATATATTCAGTCACCAGAGCTGCCAACTGTATTGCTCTATTAGGCTACATTATGCCTAGTATACCTTATTTCGAACTAATTAAGACATTTCGATATTACCCACTTAATTTCGTCATTATTCTAGATAGGTTCATATACTGTAGATTAATCTATGGCATGAATCTTAATTTTAAGAAAAGTAGGCTCTTTAGTTCGTCACGGAACTTCTTGTTCCATCTGACTATGAGGGAAGCGGCTAACTGGTAGCATGCTGAACTTCTATGCCCAAGGTGCTGGTGCAAAGCCGGACAAAGTCGCCGGATTTTCTAAGAGCGCTAAAAATCCGTCAGCATGCTTTCCTTCGGAGGGGAAGTTACAACGTTCGTTGCAAGTTGCTGGTTGCGGTGGCATCTAGCAGCCAAGTTCACAGCTAGGTGTCGTTGACGTTAGTATTTGGTACAAAATTAGGTACTACTACTTAAAATTGACCGTCTGCAGACCTTACCTGAATTACAGACTAATACAGTCATCACAAATAACACCGTTTATCAGACAGATTCTACACACACCCATGTACACGGGGTTACATGACCATCTTGTCGCAGCCCCTAAACTGAGGAACCAACCAACATCTCTGCGGGAGATAAAATTTTGCGTGAAGAAGTAGCAGACTGTTAGATAGTTACACATTAGTTCCAAACCTTGCATAAGGACAGTGCGATCACAAGTATAAAAATTAACCCCAAATGACAAGAAGGTTACTATCCCCATAAGACAGTAAAATGTTAAAAGTATGCATAGTGGTTAGGATCTGTCAATGCGAGACCTCCTTTTTCGGGAAGGACTAGGAGTGAAGCTTCTAGTCTAATAAGAAAATGAACTTTACTAAGTAGGAACAGATTGAACATTGATGAGTAAATAGCAATGGAAACAGTTTGCCAATAACAGGGGTATTTTATTCATAAACAACTTTCAAAAGATTAACAATAAATAAATATATAAACATGTAATGGAAATGTGACCTTTGACAGGCCTACAAAAAGCGAACAAGATTTCATAAGCTTGAAAAAGATTAACAATAAATGAATATATAAACATGTAATGGAAATGTGACCTTTGACAGGCCTACAACAAGCGAACAAGATTTCATAAGCTTGAATGCCAACAACCCTGAGAATAAGTAACCACTTTGTGGCCAGTTAGTCTGAAGTAGAACTATGCAGGGTAAAATAGTGAGTAACTATAGTGCTCAAATGAAGGCTTAAAATTTAGCCTAGGACTGCACACAGAGAGTAGGCTAGTTTATTTATCAAAAAAAAATCAACATTAATTAACATGCCAGTAGGGATAACATCCTGCTAGTCGCTTGATAGTTATAAGACAAAGTTGTTTGCAATTGAAATGGGAGCATTCCCAAAAACACTTTGATAGATTAAATGAAGAACAAGCCATTCACTTCGTCAGATAGGTGAACTGGTGTTAAGCCCAATATTTTGTACAAAAATAGAGAAAAGAATGATTTGTTTTGAAGGAAAGTTAACATGCGAAAGAGAGAGAACAGCCGTTTTCTCATAGCCTACAATTGAAAGGCATAATACATGCTTAAACCACTTAATAGAAAGAAATAAGTTGAGTTTGGCATAGTTTGACAAGTTGTTTAAGTCAGGTAACAAACCCTAAAAAGAAAGATATATTTTTAAGGTTTAGAAATTTTTGAGGTTATAATAAACACTTAGCTTGTTGGCGTTGGTGTAGAGGAATTTCCACATAATATAAATAGAGGAAGAGCGTGTTGATCACTTTTTTCCGTCTTGGAAATGTTGAAGACTTCGTGCCCAGCACAAAACTGACGTAGGCCACTCATCGATGTAAACTTAGATAGACTTTGTAGAACTCGGTTTTGATCACTTTTTTCCTTCTTGGAAATGTTGAAGACTTCGTGCCCAGCACAGAAGAAAATTTGTTTATCGTTTTTTGCTCACGACAAACTGACGTAGGCCAAGTATCGATGTTAACTTATATAGATTTCGTAGATTTTAGAATGCACTGCTGGTTTGACTAGAAGCATTTTGCGATGTATTAGCACACAGCGTTGAGACACATTCAAGCGTTGTGCAAACAGCGTGAAGACAGCTGACGACGAGTGACTGGCATTGTGACTTGCTGGAGACAGACAGTTGATGTAGGCCAGGGCAGGCTATATACCGGAGATCCCGCGGAATGCGTGATGAGGACAGGTGGCGTCGGGCAATCCGAGAGCATGGAAAATTCTCGAAAACTGCTGAGGCCAATCAGAGCAAGGGGCCAACTGAAAATGAACCTCGTGACCAACATTAGTTCCGGAAATCATTACAGTGTCACGGAACACGTGCTAGCAAGAACAGATTGAAGAAAAATGGAATGACATGACAGGTGAGAGGTTATGTTATAATAAAAATAAGTGAACTTTGTAAATTTCACTGAAAAGTGAACATACTGCCAGAGGGGCAACAGAGAGAAAAAAAACAAAGATAACATGAGAGAGAAGAGCTAGAGTGGCAGTTAATCGCAGATATTGAGATAGCCAGTCACAAGCTCCCAGCAGAAGACAGGGAATTAACAAAAAATCTCGCCACCAACGAAGCCAAAAAAATCCTCAAACTAGAGGGCGATAGCAATAACATTCAAAACAACAAACAACTCAAACAAATAAAGTCGTTGAAACAAAAAATAAAAGAACATGACTTAATCATCACAAAAGCAGATAAGGGAAACACTACAGTAATTTTGAACAAAACAGAATACATTGAAAAAACAGTCGAATTCCTAAACAACAACGAAATCAAGGAATTAACAAAAGACCCCACCAACAAATTCCAAAAACAAATAATAAGTGCGCTAAAAGAAACAGAATACATACTGACCAAAGCCGAAAAATCAAAACTAATAAACATGAACCCGAAAATACCGTCATTGAGGGGACAACCAAAAATACACAAAAAGGAATGCCCAATGAGACCAATAGTCAATTGTAGGAATGCCCCTAATTACAAAATCAGCAAAGAGTTACTAAAAATCTTAAAATGCCGTCTTTCCAACGACAAAAACAACTCTGTAAAGAACACAACAGAACTAGTAACAGCATTGAACACCCTACAAATGAAACCTAGCTTCAGGCTAGTATCCTTCGACGTAACTAACATGTACACCAATATTCCGATTATTGAAGCAATCAACACTATCGAAAACAACTTAAAATCCAACAATTCGGTAAAAGAAATTGAAGAGATTGTGAGATTACTGAGGGTCGTTCTCACCCAAAACGTGTTTGAATTCGACAATAAAATATACACACAGAAAGAAGGCCTAGCAATGGGATCGCCACTAAGTGGATTAATCGCTGACATCTTCATCAATGCACTAGAAAATGCGTTCTTAGAAAAGACTTCAACAAAGGGAATAGTAATATGGAAAAGATACGTAGATGATGTAATTTGCATCTACGATACTGAACTAACAAGCGAAGAAACAATTCTCCAATCCATTAATAGCCTTCACCACTCTATCAAATTCACTAAGGAATCCGAAATAGACCGGAAAATAAATTATCTCGATATAACTATTGAACGTAAAGACAACGACCTTTCATATTCCATATTCCGGAAAGCAACACAAACCTCGCATGCAATCGACAATCAGTCTAATCACCCCAGTACGCACAAACTAGCGGCTTTCAATTCAATGGTGCACAGGGCTTTAAACATACCCATGTCAAAAGACAACTATAATAAGGAAATAAGAACTATTATGCAAATAGCAAAGGAAAACAACTTCTCGCCAAGCAAAATAAATCAAATTATAGCCAAACATAAAAATAAAGATAAAACGATTCCCAAACCGGACAGTAATGAGAAAAAATTTGCGCGGTTCAACTATGTGAATGCGAATACACATAAAATCACTAACCTATTCAAAAAGCAAGGCATAAATATAGGTTTCACGACGAAAAACACAACCGCTAGGCACCTCCTAAATAGTAATCTAAATAAACGTGACCCGTATTCAAGGTCAGGGGTATATTCTATAACGTGCCAAGACACCGATTGTCAAGCTAATTACATCGGGCAGAGTGGAAGGCGAGTAGACACACGTTATAATGAACATAGGAATGCGATAAGATACGGAACACATTCAGCCGTGTGCGAACATATGTGTGATGCAGGGCACAGCTTTACCAACATAGAGTCGGACCTTAAAATAATCCATCACGAATCGAAAGGCAGAGCTCTTGACATAAAGGAAGCAATCGAGATACACCTAGCCAAACGAAACAATCCCAACAATCTAAATGAACACACGTTCATGGAAAGCTCACCCCTCTTCACGCTACTAAAAAACACGCCCTGTCGGAAACAAGACACAATTTAGCGACACAGCCAAGCTAGATAAAAAAGGGGGGAAATTAGGGGGTTTTTAATAGGTAAATGTTATCTGGATCAGGTGTACGATGTACTTTTCTTCTGCAATAAACCAAGGCCCATATTCGCGGCAGTATTAAAGGTGCCGGGACGTCCTCATAAGACCGTCAACGCTTAGTTCGAATGGGTTATGCTCCACGCGTGGCGAGGGCCAATCCACGGTCTTTAATAATTGCAGACCCACCTCATTCAATAACATACATCTTATCTAGGTTGGCAACACCTCACATAAACACATCGCTATTACTCCCCACAGCACGTAGGAGCAGGGGGGAGAAAGCAGGGAAAAACCAGTCGTTAAGATAACCACCGCAGTCGACCGCACAGCGAGTTCCAGTGAGCACGAAAACTGCGAGTAGCTGTAATACGGAAGACAATCAGATAAGTAGTTAACCTAAACATTTTATAGTTTAACCATAGTTTACAACCATATAATCTCTCTAAAGTACAATCTCCGGATAGCCATCACCATTTAGCATTTCACCTAACATATATACTGCATTTAGCATACACTGACAGTTGCAGTACCAATACTGCAACTAAATAATTGTACATATTGTAAATATTTTCACCTGTATTTCAAACATAGATTTTATAGCCTAAGTGTAATGGATCTGATGATGATCGCTTGACGATCGAAACTGGTCATCCTAGTGTTGTATTAATCTCATGTAATTTATTTCAGGAATAGGGCATAACCCATCTCTTTTGGGTGCATTCGTGTTGACCGACTGAAAAGCACTAAACTCTTGTTTACTAAGGCAACACTGAAAATATGGCTTCAAACATCACAAAGTATTTTTTTAAATTGTTATGCCCATCTGTGGATTGCGATATAAATTATTTACCTAATGATGTTTCTATCTTCTCCCAAAACCTCTTCACCTAGGCACTGAAAATCTTCACCTGTTGTTCAGTCCATGATTTCTAGATCCTGGTATTCATTGTCTCAGAGAAATTATGGTGTTTGATTAATGTTCTGAACTGGAGTCGATCTTGCATAATTTCCTCTGTAATGCCAATTTATTGAAAATATTTTCCTGTTTCACTCAGCCATTTTTTCTTGACTTTCATTGAGAGAGCAAGGTTGAGAATCCTTTAGGTGAGCCTCTCATTGTTCATTGTGAGGATATGGCCGTGGAAATTCAATCGCCTTTTCCTGAAGATATCATCTATCTTTTCTGCCCGCTGATGAAGCTCCTGAGACTTTCGTTTCATCCAGATTAGTTCTGAGTAGACTGGACGAAGGGTTTTCCTCAATATTTTCCATTACTTGCTTCTCTACATCTTAATTAAGAGATCTGCTTCCAATGATCAAGGTTTCCGAGGCATATAGTGCTTCAGGTTTGATTAATGTGGTGATTATAACAATGTATAATAATAATTATTATTAGCTGCGGCCCTGTTATGGCCAATACACATCTGTACTTTTAGGATTAGAAATGTTTGAAACAGTTTTAATTACTTCATCTCGAACAAAATTGGGCTCTAAGAATCAGGTTTTAAATTAATTATTTAACATTACCGGTATCATTTATTTTAGCGTATGGCTTTCAATGCCGGGAGTGCCCGAGGACATGTTAGGCTCGCCAATTTGTAGCTGCTTCTATGAGGACACCCATTGGGTGAGCTACACGTACCGTCGCGTGTGGAGTTTTTTCTGGGGAGGAAAGTTTGAGTGTCAGGACGAGGAGTTGGGAGGTAGCGGCTGTGGCCTATAGTTAGGGACCAACCCCGGCATTTGCCTGGAAGGAAGATGGGAAACCACAGAAGACCATCTTCAAGGTTGCCGGCGGGGATATTTGAACCTCCTCACTTGCCAGATGTGAGCGGCTTCCTGCAGCCACGCCGTAACGACCACGGCTAACTCACCCGGTAACATTATCAATAACTTTATGGTTGTAAATGTCTCTCATCAACCATTTTAATGTTAATTTCCCAGACCTCCAATAATCCCTACTACCCCCGTCGAAATTCTGATTTTACGACTATGCCTAATACACATATTTGCATGCTACGCATCACAAGATGAACATGTTCTCCGGTGGGTTAAGGACTGATTATTTTTGAATATTTAGTGTCTGGTTAGACAATCGTCTCCCTTGCTTCATTAAGTTTGTGGAGAGAAATTGCAGCGGTCTTCATTTTGGTGCATTCACTGTTAACTCTCCACGAAATTGAATTCCTCCGGTAATTCCTGCTAACACTACTTAGTCTGTAGCATTCCAATCAGACCTCTACAAATGCATCCCGCCTTCCTACCCGCGGCCAGCCCACTTAATTACAAATCAAAGCGCACGTCCTTTACCACTAACCTTAGCACTGTTGCTATTCAATTTGGCAGTATTCTCTTTACACACATAAACCATTTCAATCCAAGATGGTCACATCACATTGTCGCGCTTCGAGCCACGAATCCTAACTAAAGTTGGTTGGTTGGTTCCTCAGTTTTGGGGCTGCGACAAGGCAGTCATGTAGCACCGTGTACTTTGGGTGTGTGTAGAATCTGTCTGATAACCAGTGTTAATTGTGATAGATGTATTAGTGTGTGTTATCTGTAATTCAGGTGAGGACTGCAGACGATCAATTTCAAGTAGTTCCTACTTTTGCTACCAAATGCTACGGTCAACGACACCTAGCTCTGAACTTGGCTACTATATGCCATAGCAACCGGCACCTGGTGAAAAAAGTTGGAACATAATAGAGCGTTAATCAAATCTAACCTACACTTAGCTTCACACAATTGTAGTTAGTGGAAAGTTCTTTTTCATGCCATAAATCTATGACATGGACCCATTGCCTTTACTTCCCTTCCGAAGGAAGGCATACTGAGGGATTTTAACGCTCTTAAAACATCCGAAGAGTTCGGAAGGGTATGAACCAACGATCTTGGTAGTAGAAGCTCATCGTGCTACCAACTACAGCCACCGAAATCACTTCTGACAAGCTGTGTCGCTGTGGTGGCGGTAGTAGAGTCTGTAACTGTATTTAGTCGACTAAGCATTAGTAAAATAAGCCCATAGATAATCGAAATTGGAAAATATAATTTGATGCGGAATCCATTCATTAATAAGTGAATAAGTGGAATTCATGACTGAATGATGCATTTGATCCACGAAGTTAGAAAAGTAGCCTACTGTATTAAGAATATTAAATAAATTTGCAGAAATGCATTATTCTCTTCCTTTAGCAGTTGTGCAGTTCCTCAAACACTGTTACCTAATGTAAAACAGTGGAGGTTTTATCTCCTCTAAATTTAATTAAGGTAAATCTGCCACTAACTCCTGTGAACCAGCCTAGAGAACGTCTTAAAACTATTTTCTCCTTGTTAGTGCCAGTGAGATGCTTAATATTTATGAAGAGAGGAAAAGAATGTTCTTCCCGAGAAAAGGTTCATAAGAGAAATTATATACAGTATTCATATCTCCTTCAAGTTTTCAAAAAACAAAAAATGATATAAAAGTAGTCGTCTTGTTTGACGGTTGGAACGGGGTACACTCAGTCTTGTAAGGCAAAATGCTTAAATAAGGAAAACAAGATGTTCAGTAAAGAACATATAGCCTACTTTCTCCTAAATGCATGGGTATTGTTATAACTCTTTGTCCTTTTCAAGGAGTATAATTGCATGTTGGTTGTAGTAGCTTGTTGAAATACAACGTGCTATAGGGATATTAAACATGAATATGAGGTGCCCTTTGCTAGTGCTACCTCTGTAAAAAAAATCATTCAATTCGGTTTCACCGTGTTTGAATTGATATGGGGAATGGATTTGCACACATACATGGCCGCTATTTGCAAACTATTGGACTGATGACCTTGTAGTCAGTCATAAGATGCTTTCCACAAAAAGGCATGTTGTTGCAAAATCTGGTAGAGATCAAATTATTAGGATGGTCGTAATTTGATTTAAGTTTTTAACATTTGGGTGGCCGTCATTCCGTTTCCGTCAAGATGGCGGCGATATAAAACATGACACTGAGGTGCCAATTGCTAGTGCTACCTCTGTACCAAATTTCGTTCAATTCGGTTTCACCGTGTTTGAATTGATAGGGGGAATCGATTTGCACACATACTTGGCCACCATCTGCAAACTATTGGGCTGATGATCTTGCAGTTTGGTCAGAATATGCTTCCCATATAAAGATATGTTGTTGAAATATTTTGTAGGGACTAGATTATTAGGTTGGTCGTAATTACATTTTTGCTTTTAACATTTGGGTGGCTGCGATTACGTTTCCGTCAAGATGGCGTTATTGTAAGACATGACCCTGAGGTGCCCTTTGCTAGTGCTACCTCTGTACCAAATTTCGTTCCATTCGGTTTCACCGTGTTCGAATTGATAGGGGGAATCGATTTTCACACAAAGATGGCCGCCATCCGCAAAATATTAGGCTAATGACCTATTAGTTTGGTCAACGGATGCTCCCTTCATAAAGGTATGTTGTTGCAAAATTTGGTAGAGATCGGATGATTAGGTTAATCGTAATTTGATTTAAGCTTTGAACATTTGTGTGGCCGCCATTACGTTTCCGTCAAGATGGCGGCGATATAAAACATAACACTGAGATGCCCTTTGCTAGTGCTACCTCTGTACCAAATTTCGTTCCATTCGGTTTCACCGTGTTCGAATTGATAGGGGGAATCGATTTTCACACAAAGATGGCCGCCATCCGCAAAATATTAGGCTAATGACCTATTAGTTTGGTCAACGGATGCTCCCTTCATAAAGGTATGTTGTTGCAAAATTTGGTAGAGATCGGATGATTAGGTTAATCGTAATTTGATTTAAGCTTTGAACATTTGTGTGGCCGCCATTACGTTTCCGTCAAGATGGCGGCGATATAAAACATAACACTGAGATGCCCTTTGCTAGTGCTACCTCTGTACCAAATTTCGTTCCATTCGGTTTCACCGTGTTCGAATTAATAGGGGGAAACAATTTTGACACAAAGATGGCCGCCATCCGCAAACTATTAAGCTAATGACCAATTAGATTGGTCAAAGGATGCTCCCTCCATAAAGGTATGTTGTTGCAAAATTTGGTAGAGATCGGTTGATTATGTTAGTCTTAACTTGATTTAAGCTTTGAACATTTGTGAGGCCGCCATTACGTTTCTGTCAAGATGGTGGCGATATAAGACATGACACTGAGGTGCCCTTTGCTTGTGCTACCTCTGTACCAAATTTCGTTCCGTTCGGTTTCACCGTGTTCGAATTGATAGGGGGAATCGATTTTCACACAAAGATGGCCGCCATCCGCAAAATATTAGGCTAATGACCTATTAGTTTGGTCAAAGGATGCTCCCTCCATAAAGGTATGTTGTTGCAAAATTTGGTAGAGATCGGATGATTATGTTAGTCATAATTTGATTTAAGCTTTGAACATTTGTGAGGCCGCCATTACATTTCCGTCAAGATGGCGGCGATATAAAACATGACACTGAGGTGCCCTTTACTAGTACTACCTCGGTACCAAATTTCGTTCCATTCGGTTTCACCGTGTTCGAATTGATAGGGGGGACAGACATTCAGAGTACACACACTCTCTCTCACACACACACACAGACTCACAAACACACGCACATACACACACACACACACACACACACAGACACACTTTTTTTCGCCCTGTGTTGATCTCATAAGTCTACTTTCATTTTTTGCAAAAATCGAAACTAGGCTAATAAGTCTAATATAAATTACTTTTATTATATACAAGCTGTACCCGGCATGCGTTGCAATGCCAATCAAAGAAAGTGCTGGCTTTGAAATTCTGTTTTTTGAAGTGCTTTTGGATACACAACATGTTTCTCAATTTCCGTTAAGTGCCCCTATGCTATCGTAAAATGGATTTTCTAATTTAGAATCAATCGTGGGAGCGTGCACAACAACTTTCAAAAGTTTCATCGCAATCGGATGAATGGTATATGAACGTATACGGGATTTTGTTTGAACGATTCGTGCGCTGTCACTCATTTGTTGATTCTACTCGTACGCTACCTATTGAGAAATGAATTTGCTAAGTCGAAACCCTACCCTGGCGTGTACACAATAACTCATCAAGGCTTCATCGCAATCGAAGAAGGTTATATGAACCCAATAGGGGATTTTGTTGAAACGCTTCGCGCGTCGGCACCCATTTGTTGCATCTACTCTTGCGCTACTTATTGTGAAATGGATTTACTAAGTCGAAACCCTTCCCTGGCGTGTACACAATAACTGATCAATGTTTCATCGCAATCGGATGAATAGTATATGAACGCATACCGGATTTTGTTTAAACGATTCGTGCCCCGTCACTCATTTGTTGAATCTACTCGTGCGCTACCTACTGTGAAATGTATTTACTAAGCCAGAAACCTTCCTTGGAGTGTCCACCATATTTCACCCAAGTTTTACCGCTAACGGCAGAATGGTATATGACCTTATACGGGACTTTGTTGAAACGCTTCGCGCGTCGTCCCTCATTTGTTGAATCTACTTGTGCGCTGCCTGTTGTATAGTGGATTTACTAAGCCAGAAACTTTCCATGAAGTGTACACAACATCTCACCCAAGATTCATAGCTATCGGACGAATGGTATATGAATGCATACGGGACATGGTTAAAACGCTTCGCGTGTCGTCGCTCATTTGTTGATTCTACTCTTGCGCTACTTATTGTAATATGGATGTACTCAGCCAGAAACCTTCCCTGGAGTGTACACAACATCTCACCCAAGTTTCATCGCAATCGGATGAATGGTATGTGAACGTATACGGGACGTTGTCGAAACGCTTCGCGCGTAGTCACTCATTTGTTGAATCTAAACGTGCGCTTCGTATTGTAAAATGGATTAACTAAGCCAGAAACCTTTCCTGGAGTGTACACAACAATTCACCAAACATTTATCACTGTCAGACGAATAGTATATGACCTTATACGGGACTTTGTTGAAACGCTTCGCGTGTCATCGCTCAATTGTTGAATCTACTGCTGCGCTACCTATTGTAAAATGGATGTACTACGCCAGAAACCTTCCCTGGAGTGTACACAACATCTCACCCAAGTTTCATCGCAATCGGACGAATGGTATATGAACACTTACGGGACTTTGTTGAAATGCTTCGCGCATCGTCGCTCATTTGTTGAATCTACGCGTGCGCTACCTATTGTAAAATGGATTTACTAAGTCAGAAACCTTCCTTGGAGTGTACTCAACATCTCACCCAAGTTTCATCGCAATCGGACGAATGGTATATGAACGCATAGGAGACATACATACCCACAAACTATCACGTTACATTGATTTTTATATATATAGATATATTTAGTCGATTTACATTCTAGGTTGGTGTTTCCTACGAACTCAGCGAGGGAACTCACCACTACCACCACTACTGGCAGTGTCCTGTAGCTTGGAACATCTGGTCGGGGTGGATATATAACTGGGGAGGTGTGATCAGCACTTCGCCCAGGCGGCCTCACCTGCAAAGCGAGCAGGGGCTCATGAGGGGTTGGAGGGAGGGGAAGATTGGGATGGATAGGCAAGGAAGAGTGAAGGAGGCGGCCGTGGCCTTACAGTAGGAACCATCCCGGCATTTGCCCGAATACGAAGTGGGAAACCACGGAAAACCACTTCGATGATGGCTTAGGTGGGAATCGAACCCAGGACCTTCGGGGCGGCAGCTAACCATGCTGACCGCTACGCTACGGAGGCGACCTAATATAAATTATACTAGAATAAATATAAAGTAATAATTATTATAATAACAAATAAAAATGTACGAAATAAAACTGCCTGATTTAATCAATAACTTACAATTAAAAAACAAGTTCTTGAAGACAAAAAACATTGGAATATTTAAATTGGTGGACCTAGTATACTCCCTCCCATAAATTGGTTGATGCAATGAGCAGCCACTGTGTCATCCGCTAGTTTGAAATTGAGCGTATCCTGGAGAGCAATGTGTCTTCGTAGACCAATGAGATTACACACTCGATTGAAATGTGGGCCACGGTGAATGCAGCTGCACAGGTAAAAAAATGTCTTCCGTTCTAATGATCAGCACAGTTATCAATCATCATACCAAGTTAACGGTTGATTTTTATGTCTTAATAAGTTAACGACCTCCCATTCTGGCTGGTAATTTGTTTAGATATTAAGATAAACAAGTAACTAAAATTGTGTTATTCATCACATAAATTACGTTGATATACTTCACTAAGTGTGAGAAATAGTCAAACCTAACTACTCGAAGTTTTTAGTTTAAATTGAAAATTTTATATTTGTTTACTTTTTAACACTGTATTTTCATTCCGTATATTTCTTTCTTAGTTTATTCAAGTATTTAATTATAGATGTACATATTGACTGACTGTTGAATTTTAATATTAATTATTTTATTTTTCTTTCTTGTATTTATTACTTTATTAATTAATTAATAAATTTTATTTCATTTAATTGCTTGATTAATTTATTTCATTATTTATTTTATTTTATTAATTTATTTTTATTAATTAAGTTTAATTTATTTTAATTACTTTATTTATTTATTTAATTATTATTTTATTTACCGTACTTATGTATTTATTTATTTATTTATTTTAAGACAATCATGCACATCATTACTCATATTTACCACTGGAAAAGTATTCCACTCACAGCCACTATATAGTTCACTACCCAAAGGTTAGGATATGACACAGACACTGTTGCCTGAGGCAGTGTTATTTGTACGAACATACAGTAGTTCAAGAACTTCACACACTGGCAATGATTAACGCCTGAAGGTTCCTATGTATTTCGCCAGGTAGGTTATGCAGCCCAACTAACCGATATGTAATTGTTGCCACAACCCGGTTTGCTAATTGAGTAGCTAAATGTGTGTGTGAGAAGGAGCATTTCCCATCTGTTCCTCGGGCTCAGTAATTAGTATAAATTCTATTATCTGCTGAAAGTGTGGGAATGAAGCAGGCTGCTGTTCGTGGACATGTCAGGCTGCGGTGTGTTATTGGTGACCTCACCGCAGGCAATAGCTCCGAAAATAATACGAATATTAAATAAGTTGGGAAGGTGCATTACTGGAATTACACAAACTATTTGTTTCAGAGTTGATCAACGGTTCAGGAGGTATTTGTGGTGGAAGTTTTTATTGACTACTTTATCAGTAGCTTTATAGCCCCGAAACAAGTACGAATATTAAATAAGTTGGGAAGGCGCATTATTGGAGTTACACAAACTATTTGTTTCAGAGTTGTTCAATGGTTCAGGAGGCATTTGTGGTGGAAGTTTTTATTGACTATTTTATCAGTAGCTTTAGAACAAGCAGATGGTAGTTCTCCAATAATATTAGGATATACCTAATAGCGTGATATCTACGTGCCACACCATCCTATTTTACTTTCTCAAACACGCGTGTATCCATGCGTGATAAATCGCGCACTATGACTGTGATGAACTGCTATATCAAGTCTCGATCATTGATTCGAATCCCAGTGCGGACGACGGTCATCCTGAGTGTGTATTTTCCTGTTTTTATCCACGCTCACCCAGGAAAATTCAGGTATGGTACCTTTTTAACATGGCTATATTTTTGGACTGCAGATCATTCGAAATTTGCGTAGTAAGACCTAAAAGTGTGACGGCCATCAAGGCCCTCTATATGGCTACCAAGACAATAAGTATTTATCATCTAGATCTGAAGTGTAACGTCCATCAAAGCCACCCATATGGTTACCAAGGCAACAAGTAGGCTATTCATCATTTAGATCTGAAGTGTAAAGGCCATCTAGGCGTCCTATAAGGATACCATGGCAACAAGTATTCATCATCAGATCTGAATTGTAAAGTCCATCTAGGCCTCCTATATGTTTACCAAGGCAACACGTATTCATCATCAGATCTGAAGTGTAAAGGCCATCTAGGCCTCCTATATGTTCACCAAGGCAACACGTATTTATCATCAGATCTGAAGTGTAAAGGCCATCTAGGCCTCCTATATGATTACCATGGCAACAAGTATTCAACATCAGATCCGAATTGAAAAGGCCATCTAGGCCTCCTATATGTTTACCAAGGCAACACGTATTCATCAACTAGATCTGAATTGTAAAGGCCATCTAGACCCCCTATATGGTTACCAAGGCAACAAGTATTCAACATCAGATCTGAATTGTAAAGTCCATCTAGGCCTCCTATATGTTTACCAAGGCAACAAGTATTCATCTTCTAGTAAGTGTAAAGGGAATCTTGGACCTCTATATGGTTACCAAGTCAACAAGTATTCATCTTGTAGATCTGAAGTACATATCCATGATTTGATTTTTTCTCAGTGTGCGAAGGAATTGTAATTGCATGTTTTTCAATTATCGGGCATCCATCACAATCCCTTACAATCATCGTTGCAGTTATGCTCGCTGCCACAGTGGGAAAAGCAATGGCAAACTTCCTCACTCCTCACCTTACCTGGAACGCTTTAAGGCTACAGATGAGAGACAAATGACCTCGCTGTTCCGTTCCTATAAACAACAATGACTAGCTAACTAGTGTGGTGATTCATTGACTTGTTTTGTAAGTGTGTCCCCACATAACCCACATAACCAAATCTAACATACACCAAGTACATGGGGTTGATTACCAAGCTATCCGTAGAATCTAAAATGATTTAACAACGACGAACATCCTTTTCGTATTTGTTTTAATGCAATACATTTTGTTGGACATATGGTTGAATAAACTAAAATTTCATAACTTGAGATGTAATGACTATAGTTGAGCTGTTGAACGTATTTAGGGTGTTGGTTATTACTGGCTTACACTATGCACAGGGTTATTCACTACTGTTATCGGTCATAAATATCTCCTGATCCGTTAAAGACACCCATGTCCTGTTTTTCCCCTCATCAATAATAATAACAAGTAGTTCCGTGAAGAACTATACAGCCTATTTTCATATATCCTACTTATGTTAATTGCCACTATTTAACATACACAATTTCAGTTTGATTGCTGTAATAGATTCGTAGATATTGAGAACCGACTAAATATTTCGGATGGTCGCCATGTTGGATTTTATATATGTAGGTCCTAGAGATATGTACTGTTACATGCAGATTATTGTGAACGTGTAGTATTCAAACTTCAATCGCATAATTAGGACACAAGAAAAAACAAGGAGATTTAAAATTTTTTCACAGCTGCCATCTTGAGGTTATGGAAACAATTGAAATAAATTAGATGCCAGTCGATTAACATTCGGATAAAGATTTACTGTACCAAGTTTCACTGCACGCGGATGGTTATATTGCGAGAAACGTCCATGTGAATATTTATAATTCGCGTCACCGCCATGTTGGATTTGTGATCACCAGGTTATTTAAAGTCCTATAGGTGAACTTAAGTTCATATCCCCTATGAACATTAAAAAATGCAGTTTGATTGCTAAAATGGATTCGTAGATATTCAGTATCGTCTAAATATTTCGGATGGTCGCCATGTTGGATTGTTAAATGTATAGGCCATAGAGTCATGTACCATTAAAGGAAAATTATTGCGTAGGTTCATTATTCAAACTTTCACTTCGATCGCATGACTACATCACAAGAAATAAAAACTTAATTTTAAAATTCGCACTGCCGCCATCTTGAGGTTATGTAAACAATTGAACTAAATTAGATACCAGTGGATTACAATGTGTATAAATATTTCCTGTACCAGGTTTCAGTGCGCTTGGAACATTAAATCGCGAGAAAGGTCTATTTAAAATGTTCAAATTCGCTTGGCCGCCATGTTCGTTTTGTAGTTAACCGGTTTTTGAAAATCTTATAGATGGACTTCCAGTAGTGTCTTTTATCTCAGTACAAAATTTTAGGGAGATACCGCTAATAGTTGCAGAGATATAGAATGCCGGTGAAATATTTCGCACATCCGCCATCTTGTGATTATGTAAACAATTGAACGAAGTTGGATGTCGCTGCATTACAATGTATATAAACATATACTGTACCAAGTTTCATTGCGTTTGGTTGGTCAAATCGCGAGAAACGTCTATTTAAAAGTCGCAAATTCGCTTGGCCGCCATGTTCGTTTTGTAGTTAACAGGTTTTCAAAAGTCACATGAGTGAACTTATAGTAGTTTCCTCTATCACCATAGAAAATGTCAGGGTAATATCGGTAATAGTTTCGGAGATATTGAATGCTGGTGAAATATTTCGCACAGCCGCCATGTTGGATTGGTGAGTCGTAACAAAATTTGATGGGCACGGTCGAGGTCGCCCGGAATAGTGCTATGAACTTTCCGAGTTTCATTGAAATCGCTCCTAAAGTTTAGATTTTATTAGGGGGGGACACACACACGAATCACACACACACACACACACACACGCACACACACACGGACAAAAGGTGATCTCATAAGCCTATTTTTTCAAAATTGAAAATATGCTAAAAAAAGAGCTTATCTATTGAGCTGACATTAATCACTACATCATAAGAGATACCACCTTACTTTTATAATATAGCTGAACTTATATACCCACCAGCATAAAAGTCCTTATTTGTACAAATTCAGTGCCAATATATAGTTTGTTAAAGCAGAAACTTTGAATATAGTTGTTGTTGTTGGTTCTTTGTGACATCGTAACCATGAGTACGTGATTGTGTGTGATTACTTGTGTTATTGTAATGGCTGTATTAGTGTGTGTACTTGTATTTTTTATTTTTTTAATATTTAAGACTTCCTAGAAATTTGCTACTGTATTACTGACAACCACAAGCTACGGCAAACTGAAAACCTCTACATCTGCCATGCGACTGTTTGACGCCAAAATTATACCAATACTCACTTATGGAATTGAGGTAGTTTGGCACAAACTAAGCGTTGGAGATTTCCTAACACTTGAGAAGGTCAAAGCAAGATATCTGAAGGGGCATGGAGTTCTTAAATATACCCATTCAAGGCTGGTATACGAACTTGCTAGACAGATCTTCTTATTAGAGGATTTGAGGTACAAGTTCTTGCTGCTATCTACGAACACCTGGAAGAGGTAGTAGAAGACCGCAATTTAAAAAGAGATAATATTGGGATGGAGTTATAATCAACAGAGACCATGACAAATAGAGCCTCGACAGAAGCGAACCAAGACTTACGACATTCTGTCAATTCACTAGCGGTGCATGGCAACCACCACTTCGTGTGCAAGACGAAATGCTTCCACGATCCCAACCCGATGTGCATCTGTGAATTCTCTGACCAGAATAATTCTGGTAAATTATTGTAAACTGCACAAGCCGTGGGAAATCCATCATTGACTTCGGCACAAACTGATCAATACACAGGTTAGTGTATCGTTTGTAATTTGCACAGTTTGTGTGCATTTGTAATTGCTAACAATTGCAGAAGTGCGATTTATATTTCAGGAAAGTTTGAGGGAAATATCTGAAATACTTTGTGTTATACACTGGCAGAAATAGAAAGATGAACTTTTCTGTCCCTTCACACTTCCCGGTTCCCTCAAGTAACTAAGAAAAGTGCATTACTCCTGCTGAAGATACCTGACTTGTTTAACCTTCATCCCGTCGCTCCCGCGGTAGATTACCGTCGTATTGAAAAGAACGCGCGTAGAGCTTCTCTGATCGTTACAAAGTGTGCAAAAGGCACAAGAATTCTCAAGGTACGACATACATTGCTAGATGACAGAGGAGTAACGGTTCTTGATGGCGAAATTTTCGATCAGTTGTTCATCAAAGTGCTAAGGGCGCAGTCGAGAGGTGAACTACCGTGGCGCGCGACCGGAAGTGCATTTTTTTTTTGCCGACCGCCCAAAACAAAATGTGAGTACTTATCATAGTTTTTCCTCATTTCTAACACATTTCATTCACTATTTATAGCCCGGTTGCTCAATGTCCCCCCCCCCCAACATCCACACACACGCTTGCACACAACACTACCTTTAAAGCTGTTATATAGCGGCTTCGGTGGCGTAGTCGGTAGCATGCTGAGGTTCTATGCCCAAGATAGCGGGTTCAAACCCGGCCGAAGCCGTCGGATTTTTAAGAGCGTTAAAAATCCCTCAGTATGCCTTCCTTCGGACGGGAAGTAAAGCCGGTGGTCCCATGTCATAGATTAATGGCATGTTAAAGAACCTTCCAAAATTACACCTGTGCGAAGCTAAATTGGATAGGTTAAGAATGTAAACAACGCTCTTAGGTTTCTACGTTCGTTGCCAATAGCCGAATGCGGTGGCGTCTAGTAGCTAAGTTCTGAACTTGGCCTAGTAGTCGTTGACGGTGGCGCTTGGCGGCAAAAGTAGGAACTATTTGAAAAATTCTAAGTTTCAGTCTGTACTTAAATTAAAAAACAGATAACACACACTAATACAGTCATCACAATTAACACCGGTTATCAGACAGATTCTACACACACCCAAAGTACACGGGGCTACATGACCGCGTTATCGCCACCAACCAACCAAAGCTGTTATATAGTGCTTTCTCATTTTTGCCACCACCGTTGTCGCTCCTATTATGAATTTTTATTGAATAAATATTTCTATATTCACACCTCCGTACGTCAATTACATGTCCGATTAACCTCAAACCCAGACATATTGCCATTGGAAGTGAGAAAGAAACTCACAATTGAAAAAAGCGGGAGGACGGTAGATTACCGTCGCGTGACCGCGTGTGTTACATGGAGGAATGCGACCGCAAGAAGGTTAATAGCTTGTCCGTTCTACGATTTTGAGTCAAAACTCTGCTACAGTAGATCTGAAAGATTTATTACCGTCTCACCTACTATGTTGTCAAATGGCGATGTTGGTAGAGAAGCGATACTGGTGAGCAGGAGCTGCGTCAAGAATGCCTATTAAGACCACATTTTGGTGTAGTAGCTAGCATTCTTGGCTGACGCCCCGGATATCCTAGTTCGATTCCCGGATCTTCCAACACATTTAAGTCTTCTCTGAGGGCTGGAATGGAGTAGGCTACACATAGCCTTGTGAGGCTAACATGAGAAGAGGAGTGTTCGATTCGCACCTCAGCCATCCAAGAAGTGGTTTTTAATTTCCACTCCAGACTATTGCAAGCCACGTCTCAATTATTACAAATACCCACACTAATACAAACACCAGAAAAACACAGGGTATCAACCAATTTATGAGTAATATAAGATAAAATGCCCAAAATCCATCCCTCACCTTAATACGTTCCGCACTTGAACTTCCATGGACAGCGCTACTATCTTTCGCGAGGAGCAGGAAACTCTCCAGAACCATTCAGTTGACTACTGGCATTGTTTAGTTTGTTGAGGAATATTGCTGCCCTGTGTGGCTTAACAGTGCACATACTTCAAAAGTTGATACCCAACTGAATGACACCATGAGGACAATATCTGGCACCATCAAATCGACACCTCTAAAATGGTTACCCGTTTTATCCAACATCCACCCCCCTCACATACGAAGAAAACTGGCTCCGGTAAGAGAATGACAGAAGTGTAGTAGCAATCCTCATTGCCCTTACATCAGGCCTGCAACCCTCAGAAATCGAAGAGATTTAAGTCCAGAAACCAATCATATAAGCTAGGTGAGAAGCTCCTGGAAACACATTTTGATACTGATGAGATCTGGCATGAAGATTGGACCTCTTCAAATCCTGACCGCCTGGGTTTAATCCATCATCGTTGTAGAGATCCTTATGGTATCAACTTACGGAGAAGGGAATTGACATCTCTAAACAGAATCAGGACAAATCATGGCAGGTGCAAATTCTGGCTTCACAAGTGGGGAAGATCTGAAGACCCATTCTGCGACTGTGACAATATGCCCCAGACCATCCAGCACATTGTTAGGGACTGCCCAAAAAGAAGATTCTATGGATCTGTTCAAGAACTATAGAGTACCTCTACAGAGGCAGTGGACTGGCTGAAAAGTCTGGACATTAAGATTTGAATGTTGACCTGTAAATAATTGTGTATATACTTGTAAGATATATGTATTTTAATGTATCCTTGTTTTGGCATACGATATAAATAAATAAAATTGTTCAGTTATTGTGAGACGTTGCAAGAATGCTAAATCAACTTCAAGTCGTTATCTTGACGCCTCTCGGTAAGATTGTCATCGTTTTAGCGATTGGCATTACTAGACTACTTGAATATTGCGTACTACTTGAATACAACCATTTAGCTATAGTCGTTTGGACAGGAGCCGTCGCTACTTTTGTTATAACTTTTGACCTTAAGCTGTCCCTTTTGTGTTTCTCAAATTATGAACTGAAGACTGTAACGGGGTACACTCAGCCTCGTGAGAAAAAATTGAGAATAGGTGTCTTCTAATTCCCACCTCAGACTTCCTGGAAGTGTTTTCCAATTTTTTGGGCGTTTATTGTCTGGAAGGGTATCTGTGTGTACAATCGTACGAACATATTCCTTACATCTCAATACATTAATTAGAAGAGATATTAAAACAGTTGTAATAAAGGTTCAATAAATTAAATGAATAGATAATCTGGACAGAGCGGACGGAATTGGATACCTCTTATGAAAAATAAAAATTTCAATGAAACTCGATAAGTTCATAGCACTATTCCGGACGATCCAGAGCGTGCCCTTCAAATTTTGTTACGTTTCACCAATCCAACATGGCGGCTGTGCGAAATATTTCACCAGCATTCAATATATCCGAAACTATTACAAATATCACCCTGGAATTCTTTACGGTGATAAAGGGAACTACTATAAGTTCACATATGTGACTTTTGAAAAACTGGTAACTACAAAACCAACATGGCGGTCAAGCGAAGTTGCGACTTTCAAATAGAAGTTTTTTGCGATTTAACCAACCAAACGCAATAAAACTTGGTACAGTATATGTTTATACACATTGTAATGCACCGACATCTAACTTCGTTCAATTGTTCACTTAACGACAAGATGGCGGCTGAGCGAAATATTTCACCGGCATTCTATATCTCTGAAACTATTAGCGGTATCAACCTGAAATTCTGTACGGAGATAAAGGACACTACTGGAAGTTCATCTAAAAGACTTTTAAAAACCGGTTAACAACAAAACTAACATGGCGGCCAAGCGAATTAGAAATTGTTAAATAGACCTTTCTCGCGATTTAATGTTCCAAACGCAATGGAACTTGGTTCAGGAAATGTCTATACACATTGTAATGCACTGGTATCTAATTTAGTTCAATTGTTTGCATAACCTCAAGATGGCGATTGTGCGAATTTTAAAATTAAGCTTTTATTTCTTGTGTCGTAATCGTGCGATCGAACGGAAAGTACGAAAAAATGAACCTACGCAATAATTTTCCGTTAATGGTACATGACTCTATCGCCTATCCATTTAACAATCGAACATGGCGACCATCCGAAATACTTAGACGGCTCTGAATATCTAAGAATCTATTTTAGCAATCAAACTGATATTTTTTATGTTCATAGGGGCTATGAAAATAAGTTCATCTATAGGACTTTCAATAACCTGGTGATCACAAATCCAAAGTGGCGGTGACGCGAAGTATAAATATTCACGTGGACGTCTCTCGCAATTTAACCATCCGAGTGATGTTAAACTTGGTACAGTAAACCCTTATACAAATGTTAATCCACTGGCATCTAATTTATATCAATTGTTTCCATAACCACAAGATGGCAGCTGTGCGAAATGTTTAAATCTCGTTTTTATTTCTTGTGTCCTAATCATATGATTGAAGTTTGAATGCTCCACGTACACAATAATCTTCATGTAACAGTACATAACTCTAGGACCTACATATATAAAAATCCAACATGGCGACCATCCGAAATATTTAGTCGGTTCTCGATATCTACGAATCTATTACATCACTCAAACTGAAATGTTGTATGTTGATAGTGGCAATGAACATAAGTAGGATATATGAAAATAGGCTGTACAGTTCTTCACGGAACTACTTGTTAATACTATGTAAACAATATGTATCCTAGTTTCAATTCAGTAATGCCTTTCTCTTAAGAACGTAATTTTATGCCATTCACTTCAGTATTTTGTACATTAATCCATGGGGAAGATAATCTCGCTGGTCTGCCCTTTAAAACAAAAACAAAAAGACAATTAACTGCCGTCAACCGACAACCAGATAATCAGACAAACATTGATCTTTGATCTTTAAATAACTCGTTCGGGATTAATGTTAAGTTTTAACCGTAAATATAAAATATTCCTCATAACACGTACCTAATTTATAAAGATGTTTAACAGCCCGTTATTTATACTTCTAGAGAGGTGAACAAATTATTATGGCAAAGCTGAATAAAACCAAATTCTTTATTGCATTTTAAGTAATAATAATGTTATTGGTTATACGTCCCTTTAATTTACTCTGGGTTTTAGAGACGCCGGGATCCTGGAATTTTGACCCGAAAGTGATCTTCAACGTCCCAGTACATCTAATTGTATTTACGCACCCTCAAATGCCAACTGACTACGCCAGAATTCGATCCTGCAACATTGGGAACAGCAAGTGAGAACGTCAGCACTGAGCCACGTAGCCAGTAATTATTGCAAATTAAGATACAATGCATTAAAATGGAAGGATTTATTTGAGTCCAAGTCTCCGTTGCAAGATCTATCTTGTTTTTATTTTGTCACGTATTCGGTAAATGTGCTACAAGAAGTATTTTACGAACCAACATCGTATGCATTTACACATTTAAAAATTAAAGCGTTTTTATTTTATTTTATTTTATTTTCTATTATAAAAACAAACAAAAAAACAATAGGCTATTTAAGAAAGCAGAACCTCTACTGTCGGAACTCAGCCTGTCCTAAAATTAATCTGTCATCGTTTCTTCT
Organism: Meconema thalassinum; assembly: GCA_946902985.2. Classification (NCBI taxonomy): domain Eukaryota; kingdom Metazoa; phylum Arthropoda; class Insecta; order Orthoptera; family Tettigoniidae; genus Meconema; species Meconema thalassinum. The sequence goes on along the minus strand of OX336390.1, from coordinate 145,783,479 downwards.
TTTTTTTTTTACGAGTAGTGAATATCTTAACGCTTTTGATGCCAAGCAATTAATGAGCGGTATTGTTAAAAATGCAAAGTTAGGTTTAGTGTAATTGCATGTTTTTGATTTTAAAAAATATCCACGACCAGGAAAATATATTTTGAACGTATTAGATGCTAAATAATTAATATTTTATTTAATTAAAAATACTTTATCTTTTAAGTTTAAACCTGAAATGTTAATATAATTTTGACATCCTAAACACTCTGAATAATTATATTTTGGAATATGCGCGTTAATACTTACTGAATTTCATATATTTGTCCCATGTTTGGAGTGTTTATTTATCGTATGGCTTTTAGTGCCGGGAGTGTCCAAAGACATGTTCGGCTTGCCAGAGGCTGTAGCTGCTTAAAGTGGACACCCATAGGGTGAGATACAAGATACGAGCACGTTCAAGTAGTTTCAACTTTCGCTACCAGATGTCACTGATACATAGTGGTGAACGTTGGACCTTTGAGAGAGCGTTCCAACGAAATCTAACCTAGAACTTAAGCTTCACACAAGTATAGTCTGAGGAAGGATCTTTTGCATTCCATAAATCTATGACATGGGACCGCCGGCTTTACTTCCCCTCCGAAGGAAGGCGTACTGAAGGATTTTAACGCTCTTAAAAAATCCGACGGCTCGGCTGGATTTGAACCCGCTATCTTGGGCACAGCAGTTTAGCATGCTACCAACTACGCCACCGAAGCCGCTTATGTTTAGAGAAATTCTATCAAATACATGTCTAGTACGATACGTTTCTACAAACAAACACGTGCGGGAATTCAGCGAACAGTAGCATGTTCAAAGAACCCTTATTATGAATCCAGTTATTCACGGAACGAAACCACATCGATATAAAATTCAGAGAGAGAACGATTCTCGCATTGTCTTGGCTACAACAGTAATAGCACTGCGTGGATGGAAATAAAAATAAATTTCTTATAAAAACGGAAGCTCCCTCGGCCGATATATCGCACCCCTAGCACTATAAAGGTCAAATATATGGAATTATTTCACAATCATCCATCGGAAATCATTAATTTTATTCATTTCCAGCCATGTTTGCTCCCAATTGACTGTCAAGACTGATCTGGTTAGGATTCCACAATGACACATTCTCTTCATCAGGGTACAGGAAATCTGTACTTTATTGAAGGTTCTGTGAAAAACTAAACAATAAATAATTTGCTTCTATTCATCTTTACGGTCATAATTTGGCCACCTGTGTGATTCATTTGTGAAAACCCCTCCGTTTGAGGACGATTTTAGGTCTTTCAACATCAGTTCGTAAGTGGTTGAGTGATGCCCGTTCATTCCAATTCTCGGTTTGTCATGCCGGATAACTAATGAGTCGCAGTGAAATCATAATCCTCACTCTAATACTAGTTGTTAATTCGCTATTAATTCGGAGGCGTCATTTATCCTTGTTAATGGCAGTACATTTTTTGATTGTTTGTATGATAATATACTTCTATTACCTTGATTATTTGAGATGAGAAATGTGTTGGGATAATCTCATAAATTTATCATAATTCATCATAAAATTTTATATCCTGTAATTCAGTTCAATAGCGGTTATAAACATAACGGAATGTTAAATGGAAATAGATTCTATAAATATCTCACAGTATTTAACACATTATTGTGAATTTCATATGGACATTTGATGTCCGAACGGAAAGAAACTAGCCCACCGAGAACTGATCAATCTGAAAAGCACACAATGGAACATCGAATGGTAATATCTAATTAGAAGACTGTGTCTTTCATGAGTTTATGAATTTTCCTTGTTCAATTGTTACTAAGATTCTGAGACTTGACAATTTTAACGATCTGGTAGCCTATACATTGTGTGGAAGAAAAGTGTTATTTATTTCAATTTATTTATCTATTTAATTAATTTTCCTTGTAGTTATTTTATTAATGCAGCCAATGGCCATTTATTTTCTTTCTTTGGGACGGGTCTGGAAGGGGATTTTGGAAGGAAGTTGGCTGCAGACCTGTTGAAAGGAAACATCCAGGCATTTTCCTGGTGGTGAAAATGAAAACTATTTTCAGGACGGCCGAGGTGGGATTCAAATCCTCGCTCTCCCTATGCAAGCACGGCCGGTAAATTAATTTTGTTATTCTAAATTTGATTTAAAATGTTATTTTTAGGTTTTGTTGTAGCTTTCTTATGCCTACATTAGATATTTCTTTTTATTTCGAATATTTCTAATCATCCCCTCCTCACCATCATTTCATCCACATCATTAATTATAAATTTTCTTTTAAATTCTGAAAGTTGATGAGGCTTAAATTTACCTTGCTTTTTTATTTTTTATGTAAAATTTTGATTTTTTCCCCTATATTTGTTTGCTCTTTCTTCTACACCTCTCCTTGACCAGGCTATTCTATCTGTTCGTCTGCGGATATTTAATAATTTAGCAGCACCTTTCACTCAACACGGTTGCCGTGATGATGGTGACATAGTGCTTCCTGTACAGCACAGTGAATGGTTAGGCAGAGCGTGGTTTTGGAGTTTGTTTCTCCGATTGTCTGACTGATTGTACTGTATAGGACACTGTGAACGGTATACCCGAAACTCGTGGGTTGGTATCAATATGAAAAGAAGGCAATGAAACATAGAATTGTAGCACCTAATATTAGGATAGAATAGGAACAATTTACATATTCTAAACTGATATACGGATGACACTTTAGTCAGCAAATAATTGTAATATAACGTATCAAATTTTTACTTGTGATCCGTAAGTTTATAATACTGCTGCAAAAATTGTGCTTGTGTAGATAGTAATAGAACATAACCATTGTATATATTGTACCCATGTGAGTAATCTCGATGGTAAATATGCAGCTGCCTCCAGCTAGCATCAGGTCTCAGGCGTGTACCGTCTCCCCAATTGAGCAGTGCATATTTTGGATCTGAGGCTATAAGGTATCAACTCTACAATAATAAAGCACAACTCTATTCTAAAACTTTAATTCAGTAAATAAAATCATGGCTTCAAACACAAAAACACTCCCAAAACCATAAAAAACAAAGCAAACAAAAATTTACTTCCACAATCCACAAATAAACAAAAATGAAATCATAATAAAGTCATATTAAACCATAAAGCTGTACCCTTATGTGAACTACATAAATATATTCTAGTGCGCTGATGCACCTACGACTTCAATACAAACTGTACATTGATATAACAGTCATACAAGGTGACTTCTTTAATATCACAAATTAATTATTCCTTAAACCTCTTGGTTTTAACAATTATGTGTGCCGTGCGTGTTCTGATTTTTCTCTTCTCACCAAACAAATGCTTGCATGCATTTACCTATTCGGACGTTGCACCGCAATCAACGTGCAACTCCATAATTATGTAAGCTACCCCTCCACTTCCTCTATTTATATGGTTCCACTGCATGCTGTATGTGATTCCTACATAAAACGTTACGTTATAGCTTGTGTCGGATGGTACAATTAGATTACCTTGCTCTCGTGGCGATTGGCATCTGGTAACCAACTTCATAACTTGGTTTCAGTGACAGTACAAATACATCGACTAACTATTCGTCAGATAGCTAAAATAATGAACCATCAGGATGATCTATAATTATCCATGTGTTCCAAAACCACATGGCTACATTACTCAACATAACAATCTTTCATTATATGTCATTTACCAGGGTCTAAAATCTTTTCCTTTCAACTTGCCTTGACGGTTCGAGTGTCCGCCTGCAGACCCTCGGCTAGAGGAGTCAGCACACAATAGAAAGTGGGATGGGTGTTCCACCGATTACCTCGACCCTCCTTAAAGGTTTGAATGCTTTCCTTTCTAAGCAGTAAAGATTTACAAGATAAATACTGTTGTCTGACCGACACACATATCCCAAAGGATCTTAATTGACTATTATGCAAACAGGTATTGAATGAGCTTTTATAATTACTCCTACACAGAGGATATAATAATTACTGGCCTCACACGGGTCCATTCAACATGAAGGTTCGGGGTTCGTAATGCATTAGTCTGACGGGTGACCGATGTCTCAAGTAAAATATAGGCGCTCACTGCAGCTGTCGCCATGAGTTTCGCTACCACGAGCGGACTAACTCATCAATAAGTTCTCGGGAGACCATAGAGTTTCGAGGTGTCCTCGTTTTCCTCGTCTCTATCACAGGATTCCAACCCGGAACACTTTCATATCCTTCCTCAGAGCTAGGGTACACACTACAACTCTGGCATAAATTATATCTCCACTTATGCCCATGACATAGGAGATTTCATACGTAGAATAGACCATCTGGCCCCTTTACTCAATGCTACGACCTCCGACCTATATTATTAAGAGAAATCTATCAATTTACTCTATAAGCTTCTCACATAAGCTGCAAATTCAATTCACTAAAAGCTCTTTCATGCCTGGCATCATTACTGAATATATGCAATATTCTGATATAAAAACTTCTTTCCTTAATTACTGTAATGTAATCTTACTGTATCATCTTACTGCTTAGATTGATAAGTCTTGCAATTAGCGTAAATCTCTCGCTTACAACATTTATTTGTTTCCTGATGTGTTCATTCATACTTTTAATATTCATTATTATTATTATTACCATTAATCTCACTGACATAAATGACCAAAATCATTACTTTATTATTCTTATTAATCTCACTGACATAAATGACCAAAATCATTCTTTATTATTAATCTCACATAAATTACCAAAAATCCGACATAGCTAAACGTCTTAAAATCCGAACAATCGCGTTCGTTGCATTTACATAACTGATTGCCATTCTTAATTCATAGTGGGAATAATTACTCCACTTAATGATGCAAATTAACATCTCAACTCTATAAAAATCAACACAATAATGATTAAACATGGAGGATCTCCCTCCTAAACTGATTTTTACTGGCATCTTTACGGAATCACAACATGCAATGGCCCATATTTCTACATAATCATAACCACAATTTGTGGGGTACTTACATCTCTATAGGCGTCTATGGTGGCTCCGACCAATCATATTTCTCCATTTCGCCCGCCATTCGCAGGTTTAACGCGACATATTCATCTTGAATACACACATTTTATAACACATAATTTTCATCAACAACACGGCACGTTGCATAACTCTCAGGAAGCTATTGCTCCCACACATGTGAAACACTTATCTAATCACTACTTTAAAGGATATTTTACATATGCTGTACACTTAACACACGTCACTTTATACACTTTTCAATGCTGAAATTCCCTAGCAAAGATCGAAATTGCAGGTGTCGACGGCATCTCCCGTGCTCCTATCAACTCCTGATCGAAAGTCTGGTTTACCTGCTCTCGGGATTCACCAACAGTTTTTATATATTTCCTACTCCTACGGTAAGCGTCCTGCGTTGCATAAATATGCTAGCTCCCGTCCTGAGTGTTATCATCTGGTACTCTCATGACATTACCAACCGCGTCATAGAATTTCATTTTAGCGCATACCATCGTAATTACACATATACGATCAGTCAATACTTTACACAAATAATTATTTACAATATTTCTGCCATTAGTCTTCACGGTGCTTCGTAACTGAACACGGCATAGTTCGTACTGCTGATTATGCCTATAGCATGACTATTATTCATAGAAGCTTATAAAATGCTTCATTTACATGTACCAGTCTATGTTCGGCGTCTATTAGTATGACCGCCATGCGTTCTGCCTTGACAAACTTGCTTCAAACTGGCTGTAACTGACTGAAGATTCACTTGAAGGTTGCCCGTAACTTACTTGAAGACTGCTGTAGACTGCTTACATACTGTCTCGTACTGCTGCATATTGACTGCAACTTACTGCAACTGAGCTACAACTGGGTAACTTCTAACGTCGTGAAGACTGCGTAAGACTGCAACTTGGGCTGTAACTGGGTGTAAACTGCACGTGAACTGCGCGTAGACTGAGCTTGAACTGAGAGAGACTAAGCTTGACTGAGTTTGACTGAGCGCTCCTCCAAGGGTCTACTCCCTTATATCGGATTCCCACGGAAAGTAGGGCGAAATCTTCCCGCGTAATCTTGGCTCCTCTCCCAGCATGATTCTGGTCTCCAAACCATGATCATTGGGTTCCTCTTTCTTCACAGATCCCAAAACTATCTGCGTGCAAAGGAATCGCTCGTCCAATTAATTAATATTAATTCCTTTCTCCATAGCGTGGGACGCTATCTTACGGGTATTCCCCGGCAACATTCTCAAATCTATCCGCGAACAATGGCAGTTTTACAGTCCTTCCGCACTTCCTTAAATAAGCCTCAATTTCGCAGGTAAAAGGCTCTAAAATTAGCCTCCTGCCAAAAGATTCACCTGTGGGCAACTCTCATCTCAATTCGTTCCTCCAATCACGAGTAATCAATGATTTTCCTGGGCATCTCTCCTCCCCCTCCTCAAACCTATTCTCCGTCGGGGAATAACTGGGTCATTATTCAGGCCTCCACCCTGCTCCAGACGACAGAATGGGGTCACAGAGATGGACATGGCTCCACTGGGGCCCTCCCACAATCCTGGGCTAATTTGTAAAATGTCAACTCTGCCCTCTCCGTGCTTCAAGCCTCGTATAGCCTACACCAAGTAGTCTAATAATGCTGTAATCTGCTCATTCTTCCCCGCATTATTTTAATAAATAATGTCATTGCACCAAAATCACACCAGTGATTAAATATACACTTCTTTCGAGGGGTTTTTACCATGAAACTGCCTCTACAGATCTCTGGTTCGTTCCCTGGTGGAACCTTTATACTGAGATCACAGTCTCTGAGAACCACGTTCGATTCCAGTCAGCATAACCTCCTCGGGTTCAATATTGTTGTGCATAAGTGCTATTTAAATATCCGAAAGCCCTACTAGAAGGGCCGTAAGGTGTTCAGATACGTGTGAAATGGCGTATTTGGATGGCACTTTTATATTTTTTTGTTTACAGATGATTTTTCTACTTAAAGAAAATGTATGATTCTTACATGATTCATGCATATAACATGATGTAAGTGGCCGAAGGTGCACGTGTCTAATCATAATGCAAAACGTTTAACATAATTTACTCAATGACTAAAAATTGTGTTTTCTTACAAGTTCAAACACCAATAAGTCAAGTTCTAATTCACCTATCAACTTCGACAAGTCTCAAATTAAAGATCATTAAATTAGAAATGTCTTGTACTAATACAGGAAAATTATGCCCTTCTTCAAAAACTGAATATTAAGAAAGGAATAAAATAATTTTTGAAATTTTGCAATTTTGAAAGAATATGAAGTATTTTTTGGTATAAGAGTGACAAAATAATAAACTTAGAAGGGGACATCTAAACACTAATGTTACTAGTCATGTAAAAGAAACATTGAAATAAATTAATTAGGGTAGTTGCTATTCCAAAAAATTTCAATTTGATGTACAAAAAAATTTTTGGCCTCCCCTTAAATTGTAAATTAACCATTCTGATGGCATAACTGCAACACCGCTGCACGGAAATCGACTTTATTATTGGGCAGTGTCCATTATTGGTATTCTAAACGTCTGGCAGAGACGAAGCATAATAAAAGCATACCACGCACACCTGCGCAAAACTAAGCGAAAAGCATTGATTTCTTTTAATTTTAAAGACTGATAAAATAATTTCATTAGTAGATCAAATAATGTCCACTATCAACATTCAAAACAATGTAACTTATTGAAATTAGTAGGGTTGAGTGGCGCAGTAGGTTTTATCAGTCGATCTTAGAAACCCTAGACAACCGGTTCAATTCCGACTCAACCCAATGAAGTTAAGTGTTGTTTAAATCCAATAACCTCATGTTGGTAGATATACTGTATTATAGAGCTGCTTCAGGGGATAATTCGGCACCCTGGTGTCACAAAATCCACAGCAGTTAAAAAGGAAGGACAGCCCATTCTATTGCTTATTTATTTCCTCTTGGTTCGTTGAGGCCCCATGGACCACGTGGTTCCTAACTCTAGAGAGCTTCCTTCTTAGCCCAGTATTCCTTCATCTTTGCGCAATGGTTTGCTTTCCTTTCCTGAGTCCACTTCACTCCCCCTCGAGGACGCAGTGTTTAATTTGTCCATGACTGGAGAGTGTCGGATGTTCGGATCAGCATTCTGAATTTATCCCTGTTGAATATATCCTTGGGGTAAATTTCTAAAAATTCTAGGTCTTTTCAAACAAGTCTCGTCCACTTGGCATTTGCCCCTTCACTCTAGAAATGATGTTGACAATTTTTGAGGTCAGTCTTTTGTTGTCCATTATGACTGTGTGACCGTAGAGGGTAAGTCTGGCTGATGTCATGCTCTCCAAATGTTGGTAAAGCTCATTGTTATGCCTGATTCTGTATTCACCTCCCTCTTCAATGGAACCCATGACTTTTCTCAAGATCTTTCGTTCTTTCAATTCCAAATTCCTGAGTTGTCCATTTTTGATCCGGATCAAGAATTCTGAGGCAAACACTACCGTAGGTCTTACTACGGTTTCGTTGTGTCTAAGTTTGAGGCGAAGGGAAAGGGATTTGGACCTATAAATGTTTTTACAGCGATGGTAAGCTCTCTCCTGTTCTGTACACCTGGCTTTATGGCTCACTAAAATTTGGGGTTATCCATTCTCTGAAGTATTTGTAGGAGTTATTCTGCTTTATTACTGTATCCACGTGTGGGATTGAGTTGATGCGTCTCTGATGTTGGTGATGAACTCCGTTTAGTTTATGGCAATCCTCAGCCCTACTTTAGGTGCCATTTGACTAAGGGAGGAGATTTGGTGAGTAGCTTCGTCCATACTGGATTCTAGGAGTGTGAGATCATCTGCGAAGGCCAGGCAATTGATGTTTAGTTTGTCCTTCATGAAACCAATTCTCAACCCCGAGTTGTCTGATAGAGTTTTCGTCTATTCACGAATGACTTTCTCTAGCATGCAGTTGAAGAGAATAGGGTAATAACCATCCCCTTGTCTAACACCTGTTCCGATATCAACGCTTTTTGATAGTTCCCCTCCGAATTTTACCTTTGACTTGGTATTTCGACTGAGTTTACATTGGCATTTAATTTCCCTTGAATTGGAAAACCATTTTGTCATTTACGCTTTGGAATACTCGATTCAAGTATTTTAACGTTATGAACTATCTTAAATTGCGTCTGTTAACTCCCAGCATGCATTTCTATCCTCCATCATTCTTATACACTCCTGAAGTAGTTGTTGTTGTTTAATATTCACGATCGGACAATATGTTCGTCAACCTCATCTACTTGGGTGGGTTTAGAATGGTTCTCGTGACCATAATGAGGTTTCTGTAGCAGTGTGCGTATTGTTAATCGAAGCTTTAAGTTAGAAAACCCCTTAAATTTTACCACAAAAACTTCTTCTCAGATGACTGAGGTAAAGTTGAACTCACTTAGCTTTGACTCACGAGTCTTACATTTTTGACAGAGTCAGGAATCAAACCTTGCCCTGTCAGTTGGTAGCAAATAATGCTAGCCACCATACTATAAGTTGGTGTACTAAAGCGGAGTACTTCCATCCTATTTCTCTCCGTAGTTTGATAGGAAAGTTTATTCATCTAGAGAAAAAAAACTGGCCACCTCTACAAGTTACCGGTACAAACCACGGGTTCAATTTTAGTGTCTAATGCAAAAATATACAGTAGGATACCTCTAACCCCAAAAATCTCAAAATGAGTCTGGTGGATAATCATCCCTATTTTGATGCGGGAATTTACGTCTCATTTGGCTGAATTGCACAATATCATATCATACACAATGTTAAATTCATCATCTGATTTGTGTATGACCTATGGAAGTAAAACTTATGGATATAATATGTTAAGATTTTGATTTCCTCCTCAACTATCGAAAATAGGGACAAATACTGGAACAATCGTTAAAAGTTCGCTCTTTTTGTTAGTTATTTGAACTCTGGCGTACTGCAGGTTATAATTTTAGCACCTGAAAATTAAAATGGTTATGAAGGGTTAAAAATATAATTGCATTGGTTAAATCACCTTCGTGGCTCCAAATCCATGATAATAGATTTTATTTATTGTACGAGTATGGCATAAACATCCTTTAATCCAGGTTAACGACCATTTAAATGACGAATGATAATTTAAAATGTATTTTAAAGCTGCTGATCCTTTGAATATAACTTGTATTATTAAACATAGTTGATGTATTTTTAATGTTATGTCTATTCCAGTATGTCAAAGCCTTATTAGGCATAATATCCAGGATCATTCGTGAAGTTTGTCACTGACGACGGTCCAGCAGTTCAGTCATAAGACTTTGAAGTAACTGGATACACCAGGCAAGGTATTAGATGCTTGTATGAGTTGCAAGCAAGTTTTACTTTCAACGAAGTTCCCGGTTAAGTTGCTGTGTACGAGAAATTTATAGCATTGACAACCCAGTTGAGGTTTCATAGAGTAGGGAAACGAAAAGAAGATAATAACGATAACAATACTGGCGCTTGTGGAAGGAGAGGCTGTCAGAATTGACTACTTTGCTAGAACACGTATGATAAATTTGTTGTGTTACAATGATCCAGCTTGTGACATATTTACATCAATTGAATGGTAACATTCAAACTTTCAAAAAAATTACAATATTGTTAGGAAAGCAACACTCAAAGTTAGCCTCAAAGATTTCCATATTTATGTCAGAATGATTTCGCCAATTTTTACGACGAAGTGAGTTACACCGCAAGGGTAACAAAAGCCATGTCATGTGTCATGATTGTTGAGGTTGATATTTTAATTGTTTTATTTCCAAAGCCTCATCACTTTATATTACTTTAATTTGAAACCTTGTTTTAATGTAGAAGTTCATTGTTCTTAAATACAAAGTTGGTTAGTTAGTTTGTTAGTTATAGTTGTTTGAATGGGCGGAACAGCGAGGTCATCTGTCCCTCTTAAATACATATTGTCATGCCATTCCCTCTGGTCATTTTGGCGCCAAAAGATAACAACCAGAAAAGCAAACACATATTTAACTCTCCGCCATCTTGGCTGTCACCGCGGAGACCCAGGTTCGATTTTCTATTCTGCCAAGAAATGCAATTGTGGTCTGAGGGCTGGAGTGGGGTTCCCTCAGCCTCGTAAGGCAAATCTGAGAAGAGGTGGATTTAATTCCCACCTCAACCATCCTGGAAGTGTTTTTCCATGGTTTCCCATTTCTACTACATGCGAATGCCGGTATGGTTCCTAAATTGATGTCATGTCTGCCTCCTTCCCGATACTCATCTGAAATACAACTGCACTCACTTACACAGCCATCACAATAACTCAGGTAATCAAACAAATTCCATGCAAACACATCACCACGATGTCACAAAGCACCTAAATGAATCAATAATTATAAAAAAATTACGAATCTTAGAGTAGTCGCATATGATGTGTAACATCTGACATAGAAGAAACCTCACGTGAAATTGTTGATACACCGGTATTTTATACTATTACTAGCAGAAGTACCCATTCTTCGAACGGTCTTCGGTATTAATAACCAGATGTTATCAATTGAGCTACTGTTGCAATGTTTAGGGGCTTGGAACCTGTTTGTTGGCAAAGAAACATGATTAGTTAAAATGTGCTCTCAAATTAAATTTACCTAACGTGTTCTTCCTGGCGTGAAAATAAAATTGAAAACCTCGTAGACGAATCGCAATACACGTCACATACGAACTGAACCTAACCGTTGTGTCATGTGCCCAACTACAGGAAGACCCCTTTTATAAATTATAAAGGCTTGTGGTGCATGAAAGTTCAGTTTTTTTAGCCTCCAATGGCCCAAATTCGTAAAATCAGCAAAAAAAGTCTACTATTTCAAATCAGGAATTTTTGAAAATAATGTTGCTGTTTGGAGATATAATAGACCTTCTGTACGACATATCGCACGTGTAAGTCCTGTGAAAAAAATCTAGTGTTCTCCTTGAACCCCTTAAGCGCATTGATGAATTTTACAGTTTTAGTTGGTTCCGTGATAACCTTACAGCCATTTGCAAACATTCACAGAAATGTAATAAGTGGAGTGGCATTACTTATTCCAGAAATAGATGGAAAGTTGGATGCCACCTCTTGAGATACTGTTGTTATGGTTAGTGGCTTGCATTCCTTCTTTAGATTATTAAATGAAATTAGTTTTCTGGGAATATCTAAGAAACTGTTTGGTTTAGAGCCTTAAAATATAGTTTTCGGGGACCCTTTACGGGTCTTGAGGGGCCCCGAGTTTTGTTTCTGTCACAAAGGGTTTGAAAATGAGCTTTGTCTCGTCGTTGTACGCCACAATAATGATAATAATTAAAAGAATAGTAATAATGATAATATAACAATATAGGGATAGGGATATAATATACCTTCCGTACCATACCCGCACGTGTAAATCGCGTTAAAAAATTCTAGAGTACCCCTTGACCCCTTAAGCGCATTACATGTATTGATGAATATTTCAGCTTAATTTGGATCCTTTATAACCTTATTGCCGTTTGCAAACCTTCACAGTAATGTAATAAATGTAATTGCATTGCGTCTTACAGAAATAGATGGACCTCTGAGATTCTGTTGCCATTGTTACCGACATGCATTCCTTCATTAATTTATTAAGTGAAATTAGTTTCTTGGGAATATCTCAAAAACTGTTGGCTTTAGGGCCTTAAAATGTGGTTTTCGGGGTCCTTTTAGGCCCCCGAGTTTCGTTTCTCACATTGAGCGGCTGAAAATGCTTATTTCAGCATGTATTTTAATGGGGTAGGCCCCCTGTTATGAGAGGTAGGGAGAAGAGTTACATCAATGATTAGTGTCGTGCCTCTGATGGATATCTGTAGCAAATTTTAAGTTAATCCACCTAACCGTTCTCGAGTTATAAGGGCCCTAAAATTGTCCACAGACAAACAGACAGACAGACAGACAAAAAAATATTTTTGCGTGCATCCGTCACAAAGCAGTCTGAAACGGGCAAATATGTCAAATTTCCGTGGAAATGCAGAAAAAACAGACAAACATTAATTTGTATATAATAGAGAAGGGATGTAATAGACCTTCCGTACCACACCCGCACGTGTAAATCACGTGAAAAAATTCTAGAGTACCCCTTGACCCCCTTAAGCGCATTGTAAGTATTGATGAATATTTCAGCTTAATTTGGATCCGTTATAACCTTATATCCGTTTGCAAACCTTCACAGTAATGTAATACATGGAATTGCATTGCGTCTTACAGAAATAGATGGACCTCTGAGATTCAGTTGCCATGGTTACCGGCATGCATTCTTTCATTAATTTATTAAGTGAAATTAGTTTTCTTGGAATATCTCATAAACTGTTGGTTTAAGGACCTTAAAATGGGCCCCCGAGTTTCGTTTCTCATATTGAGGGGCTGAAAATGAGCTTTGTTTCACCTTTCTACGTCTATTTCAGCATGTATTTTAAGGGGGTAGGGCCCCTTTCATGAGAGGTACGGAGAAGAGTTACATCAATGATTTGGTGTCGTGCCTCTGAAGGATATCTGTATCAAATTTTGCGTTGATCCACTCAGCCGTTCTCGAGTTATAAGGACACAAAAAATTGTCCACAGACAGACAAACAAACAGACAGACAAACATTTTATTTTTGCTCGCATCCATCATAAAACAGTCTGAAACGCGCAAATATCGCAAATTTCCTTGGAAATTCAGAATAAACAGACAAACTTTCATTTTTATATATGTTACAGGAAAAGTCGATTCTCCAGTAAGAGTTGACTCTCGCTAGGTAAAGTCGACTTTTACTGATCTTTTCAGTAAAAGTTGATTAAAAGCGGTAAGTGTTCAATTTCGATCAACATTTACTAGTCAGAGTTGACTATACCTAGGGAAAGTATACTCTCACTGTCTTGAGATAGTAACAGTTGACTATTGGCAAGGAAACGGTTCTAGCTAATAAAAAACTAATAGGGAGGCAAAACCAATACATTAAGAGAGGGAAATGTTTAAGCGAAACTAATAAAAATAATAAACCGTTATAATACTGTACATAGAGAGATAGAAATATTTATCATTTATTACAGCAAAGTAAAGATTTGTGACACTTTGAGTTGCAAAGTACACTTTTCTTCTTGCACATGCACTTCATGGATTCGCATTTTGTGTTGCAAGGACATTTGAAAAAACCTTGTCCATTTCCAAGTGATTGTGAAGTTGCAACAGTCCTCACAGCTATTGTTTTATCCATAGAAACTTCATTTTCTTGAATAATGTTCGTAGGTCATTAAATTTACTGAATTGAGACCTGAAAAAATGTAATCATTGACATCTGAACAATTTAATACTATGGGCAGCGAGAGAGAGGAGAGAGAGAGACAGAGATACCTTTTATTTTAGCTTTGAAAACTTACCTTGGGAAAAGCTGCTTTAGAATTCCATTTCTCGTTCCAATTCGATACAAGCCATCATCGACAACCTCCAGTACCACGCCAAGGATAGATCGAGCATCTCCTCTACCGCGGCCAACATCGGGGATAGGAATTCGCAGGTCAACATCGGGGATAGGAATTCGAACTGATGTTCCTTTATCTACTGGCGGACGAATGTGATCTGATATTTTTTTCATGCGTTTAGCTTGTTGTTCTAGACAGTAGAAAGCTTCATCTCTCTGTATCTTGATGTCCTCAGTAGATTTGTCCAGGTCAGTGAGGAGATAATCACTATCATCTAAGAGCTTTTCACCACTTGATATGCCGTATTTTGGTGTTTCATTTTCATCAGGATTTCCATTCCCGTTACTTCTAATTTCGTTTTCTTGTTGTTGCTGAATTTGATCAATTGCGCATTGAAGATCCTCTTCTGTTTCTAAATTTGCCAGTACCTCAGTTGGTAGTTTTGAACTAGATAAGCCGTGTCTCGGGGGGCAACCGAACATTGCCTCATACGGGGATCGTTTTATCCCACTATGCAATGCACTGTTTTTCATAAGTTGAATAAACTTTAAGCCTTCACTCCATTTTGATGTTTTGTGGTCTTGCATCCAGGTGGTTATCATATTCTCTATGTCCTGGTTGACATTTTCGACGCTACCTTGACTCTGACTATGTCGTGGTTTGCCGTGCACCATTTTGAAGTTCGGCCATGTATTAACCAGACAGTCAATAATTTTATTAACACATTATCTCGCATTGTCTGATTGTAAAATACAAAGAGCGCCTAACAAAGTAAAAATATCGACGATATTATTACACACTTCGTCTGCAGTCTTTGATTTCAGTGGTCTTAGCACAAAAAACTTTGTTAAATGGTCCTGGTACACAATTATAAATTTGAAGTCATCATCAGGTTGCGACTGAAAGTCAATCAAGTCCACTTGGCATCGTGATTCATTTCCTTGAATAACAAAGGCTTTACAACCAGTCCTTTCATCTTCTGTCTCAATTTTTGATCTCAAGGTTCCCACAAGCTTAAAAATAGTAAAATGTCTTTTGTAATAACATTTTGAAATTTCCCTTTCAATTGCTGAAACATACGATCTCTTCCTCCGTGTCCAGTGGATATGTGCGCTTCATTAAGAACTGCAAACAACTCTTCATCAAAACATAATACCTTATGCTGTCGTGGTCTGTGACAGGGTGTATTAGTTTTGAAATACCATTTACTTCAATAATGTCATATCGTCCTAAAAACCTGATATCGTTACTTTCTTATTTAATTGCAGTTTTTAGATTTTTCAATTTTTGGATGCAGCTATCATATTTCAATTTGGTCAATGTCAGTGAATTTACCTTGGAAGTCGAGCGTTCCTGCTGCAGTTTTTAACGAAACAGTTCTGCCGTGGTGTCTGACATAATTATTACACACTTAAACTAATTATTTAAACGTAAATGAATCGTTTGTCACTATTGCACAACAATAAAGAGCCGAGTAATGACGAATGGCAACTGCCTGTTGTGTGGTGGGGTAATAAAAACAGAGAATTGTTCTGATCTATAACGGTCGGTCCCATAATGGAAGTACGAGTCCAAACAATCGCAATATTTTATAATCATAACAAAGGTTTGGCGCGCGTGGTTACATTTTCAGAGCAGCATCTGTGAATCAACTTTTACTAAACCACAGCAAGCATAGTTAACTCTCCCTAGGAAAAGTTGATCTGTGTGTTTTCAATCAACTGTTACTGATACTTTCAGTAAGAGTTGACTCTGCCTAGGGAGAGTCAACTGTTACTAAGAATCGACTTTCCCTGTAACATATATATAGAGATTGGCACAAATATTAGTCTATTGTAAAAGGGAGTGTTTTACAGATATTGTAATTTATAATACGGAACTCATTTTATTAGATGATTTGTAGCTTCCACCACCACTAGCCTAAATAAAGAATACGATATGGATCAACTAGATTAATAGACGCGACACCGCTCATAACCTTAAATTCCTTATAATCAGGTCCTCTTCATTCACAGACCAACACGTAATTTCATATGGATTCTGTTTAAATGTGTCATATTGATATGATAAATATCGTTTAAAATGATAATCTGGTAGCAAAAATATCTATCCCGTCCGGGATTCGAACCAAAGATCTCTAAATTCACAGTCATAAGCACTAACCCCACGGCAATTTCGACTACGCAAATTTTGTGCACAAGATGGTCACTTATTTCCACGTTCCAATAATACTGCATTACGGAATTAAGTTTCATTTATATTTTGCTTGTTTCGATAATGTTCCTGCGTGAAATTGAGTTTAAAATGCCTTATGCATAGGCCCTCTTGTGAGTAAAGAGAATGTATTCAGTAATAGTTCATGAAGGCTTGCTCAATTCTCGTATAACCACAACGATTATATTATATTGATGACTGCATTACCGTTATGTGGGTTAATATTTGAATAGCCAGTGTGCAGAAACATAATACCGGCAATGCCGACTACTTACAATGTTTGATATTAAGGCATTTTACCATTTAAATACTGATACGAAGACTTCGAATATGTACCATGTCATTTGTTTCAATCACTTGACACCAGTGTCCGCATGAGCGTTTTCCGTTCAGTATGTCATATACATTCCACATGGCGGAGAGTACGTCATGGTATCAATCAAACTGCCAGCTGGGTCTTACCACTGCCCGCTGGATCGATCGATCGAGCGGGCAGTGCATACTTCCGTTTTCCACCACTGCCAGCTAGTACACTTCCGTTCGATTAATCGAGCGGGCAGTGCAGTCTTCCGTTTTCCACCACTGCCAGCTAGTACACTTCCGTTCTATCGATCGAGCAGGCAGTGCATTCTTCCGTTCGATCCACCACTGCCAGCTCGATCGTTCCGATCCACTTCCGTCCCCAATTTTCAAAATCACTCCCACAAAACTATCCAGCAACCGAGCGGAAAGATGTTACACATCAATAGGCCTAATAATAATGTTATTGGTTTCAATTCCCGTTTAACTACTTTGGCTTTTAGAGACACTGGGGTGCCGGAATTTATACCCCGAAGAGTATCTTTAACGTGCCAGTAAATCTACCGACACGGCTTCCTCACAATTGACAAATGCCAAGTGACTGCACCGGGATTCGATCGCGCTATCTTGGGATCAGCATTGCCACGCAGCCAGTCTAAATGAAACTACAACAATTAAACTGAGGGTATATTTAGTTAATATACAACCCATACGGGATAAATACAACTATTTAGCCTAAAACTCGAAACCTACAAGCATAAATCGTACTCTCTGTTCCTGGCAGAGAACCTTATGGTGGTATAGAAAATAAAGTCCGAAGATTTTCTTTAGAAGAGTTTTATTTTTATAAGTGGGCAATAAATTTAGCTTTTGTTCTTGCTTACAACCTCTGCAACATGACATAAATAGGTCATAAATATTTCCCTTTGATTTCGCGGTTTCGAGATTATTATGTTCCCTTTACTCGGTGCATATTGGTGATATATGAACGGAAAATTTACTTGCCATGAATTTCAGCGGTCATTTACAACTAACAAACGTTTTAATATTTATTTATCAAGAATACAGAAGAAACATTGTGACCGTACTGCCTTGCCTGGTAACTGCAATATCATAACAAGTTCTTCGTCACATTTGCTCTGCCTTCAACCTCTAGTGATGATGTAAGCGTACAGTCAGTTCTTGGCTTGTATTTTAGACCTGAATATATTTCCAGATTAGGATGATGACGAAGAATATTCTCCAATCATCTCATGATGACACATCTCTAGCTGACACAAACTGCTAAGAGGAACCATTATTAGAATTTATCCAGAATACATGTCCATTATTTAGTTAACATTTCCGTTCTATTCCTAAACACATAGTCAAGGCACACCTTGGCAGTACGAAAAGTATGACATGAAACATTAATTGGACAAAACTGTAGATCTATCTCAAACTATGAGAATTCTCCAACAAGCTCAGAAAAGACTGTAAATCACCATGAATGAATGCCACTTGTCATTTAAAACTAAATTACATATTAACATTTACTTATCAAGAATACAATAAGGAACTTTATGATTCTATTGGCTTATCTGGTACCTACAATAACCTAACAAATTGTTCGTCGAAATTTGCCTTTCATTCATCAGCTAGTGGTTAATTAATAATTTAATATCGTATGGTCTCCGGTGCCGGGTGCAAGCTTTGTTATTTGATGCCCAGAGGGCAGCTTGTATGTCGAATTTTGTCGTTCCTTGGAGCACTATGAAAGTCAAGAAGGTTAGATACCTATACTCCTTGACACTATAGCGCTTTCTAGTATAGAAGGAAGGAACTTCGTGTTGGCGGAAAATCACGAGATACATTTTTCCATTATGAACACGGCCTACTGAATTGAAATGGGATCTTTAACCTGTCAACAACGCATGATGTGCGTGCCGTGATTTGTGTCGCCTTTCAAAATTCACTTACCAGTGCCACGAGCGAACATGCAAGCTTGGGGTTCGTATTCCGGCACGATAACCACTCACCCACCGTGGCAAACGTATCAAGTGATGCTATAGGCGTACGAGTCCAGTCAGTTCTTGGGCGATAGTTTACACCTGAAGATGTAGACTATATTTACAATACGATAATGACACCGGCGGCAGTGGCTACGCTGGCTAAAGCGCAGCGTTAGGTCATGGGGACAATCTCTCTGCTGACTCGGTAGACGCGGGGGTTCGAGCCCCACCGTTGGCCGTCCTTGAAATGATTTTCCGTGGTCTCCCATTATCAACACCAGGCAAATGCTGGGACGGTACCTTCTGACGGGCCACGGCCGCTTCCTTTAACATCCTTGCCTAGTTTCATTCATCGTCATCCTTTCCGTCTCTCATCCCGACGCGCAGGTCGCCCATGGGCGCCGACTAGAACGACCTGCACTCGGCCTCTCAGGAGGCCACACGAAAAAATAAAAGGATAATGACGAAAATAATATTCTCCAATCATCTCATGATATCACGTAACAAATAATCAGGGTACAGAAAATATGAGAAATTATGAGAATTTTTCAACAACCTCAGTAAAGACTAAAAATCAACATCCATTGCATGACTGAGAACAGTTGTTTTACTCTTCAGTCAACAACCTTTCAAAACTACTATTATTTAAAAAGGAATAGGCTAAACAGTTGTTCTTGACCTGTATCCCTTGCAAAGTTCCAATAAGTGATTTATATGATCAATTTATTTAGATGTTTGGAAATTGTAATATTAGTACGTTGGAACATTTTCCTTCACATTCAGATAGTGGTGAATAGGATTATTTTATTACTGAGGAATGAATGAAATGAATCCCGACATAGCACCTGCTCCGAACAGGGTTCTATTGAAGGTCGTGAAGGAGCCAAAATGTTCGAAAGTTCTGAGCATTATTGCACCTATGACTCTTTCCTGGAGTTATGTTCCTCTAGAATTCCACAAGAGACGAGCCATTTTAATATATCGGTCAGGTGACCCTTCTAAGACAATGAAATGGAGGCCAATAACCATTGTTTTGTTCTTTTGCAGAGTCATCGGAATAAAACTAGAGCGTATGATGCGTCCTTATAAATTGTGGTTATTGACCATACAGCCAACGAGGACATAGACTTGATAAAGTGCGATTCGATCCGATTAAGCCAAGAAGGTTGATTTAGTATAATTCCAATTATGTGTATTGCATAGGTTAAAAGAATGGAATCTCGTAGTTTTATGGGACCATGAATCTCACGGTCATGAGCCACGGGACCTCCATTTTAACGTGCAATATGAACAACAGGATTAGATATTTTACTTCGAAAATCTCACAAGCATTTTATGTGTGACACATGTCTGTTAAATATCCTAAGCCAGTCTGCTATTCTGCTCCCCTACAGTTTGTAGTCCAGCGATTAAGTAATATATGCATAAATGCCCCAGATGTGGCGTAACACTTGTCTTCTCGTGAGAAAAGGTTGATTTATTGTAATCGAGCCGAGAAAAAGTTACCGTACAAAAATGATAACAACTTTGTTTCGTGGACAGACAAAATTTTGAAATTAATAAACCAGTTATACAATATTCCAATGTATATTGTGTAAAACTTTGGATTTGATCAGATGACGGATTTTTGAGACAATAATACTTAAATGTGACGCATGGCTAAAACACGCCTAAAAACGTGCACTTTTTGTGTTCCAACTGCGACAAAAAATATTAAAATATAAATTTAAAAATCCAAATCTACATGAACTAACGTAAAATAGAACGGCGAAAATGATGATGTTATTGGATTTTATGTAGGTCTCTTGGTTAATTCACAAACAACCTTCAAACTCGAGTGCACATAATATTTTGGTCGACAGTAAATCAGAGGGAGTTAGAAGGTGTGGTTCGAACCAAAATCTTCCAAATCGCCTCAATAGTACAGGAAAATTCTTGCATTTCTTGAAAAGTCAACGGAAATATATTGTTTTGTTTGTAATGTGCTTTTAAACAAATAAAAAAGACGATAGCCTCTGCCAGATTTTTGCGCGTACAGGCCGCATATTACTAGAGTAGGATGGATATTCTGTACACATGGGGCACACACAACCCATTATGCGAGAGTTCTCGCACGGCTCCGCTAGTTATGAATATTCTCCAAATTCAAACCATGTATTCTTGATGCCATCTATTACGTATTATTCCTTTCCAATCTATTTGATTTCACCAGCTGTACGCGTAACTTAATTTATTTTAATGGGTCTTGCTGTTTTATCCGAGGTTCGCGCCTCCTTACTCATGCTGCGTAACGTTGCTGATTTTACGTGCTAACTTTGAATTCAGCCTATGCAGCAATGCTGCAGAGTCTAAAACGGGCACCATATAACCTCTATGTCTGAATATTTGGGATATCCGACTAAAACTTTGTATTTATTACGGGCGGAGTGTATAATAAACGTTTATAGTTGAGGGCCTCCAGTGAAGACCTTACCATTACGACATGGAAGAACGACATTCTGGTTGCATCAGGTACCTCTCTCCTTTTCTTGGGGTTGGTGGAGTGAAAAACCACTGCCTAACTGGGAGCATATTCTTCAAAGGCTAAGGCAAATAACCACTACAAAATATCAATCTGTCTTCAAGCTCAGATGGCAGTATTGTCATCAAAACCGGGAGCTTTGGCCTGATGATATGCATGCGTTTAAACTCCTAATATCAATGGAACTAACTTCGGCAAGATGAAAATATTCTCACCATTGATGAAATCATTTTATTCATCTGGAAATTTTAGTCTTTGAACAAAGTAACCACTCAGAAATAATTACATTCTCACTCGAAGAGGTATTGGAGAGTAATATGTTGATGAGTACAGTCTGGCACCAGGAGAGACGGAACGTAATTTCGTGTGTTCAAGCGTCGTTGGAGAGGCGCATTTGCAAATAAAGTGGACCGGGCTTCAGAGTACTTGAATGGAAGAAAACGGGGTAGTAAATTGTATTCAACGTGGATACTCAAATTAACGAACGTACACTAAACAGATGGTTACAGTAGATACGTCAGACAAATTTGACTGCAAATATAAAATAAGAGTTTTAAGTGACCGTTTATCTTGCGATCATGAGCTACGAGACCTCCTTTTTACGTGGATTCCGAACCACAGGACATGGTATTTCACTTTTAAATTCTCCCATGCAAATATAGCAGCAACATGTTCAGTAAAGAACGAATCACTTACTTTCAATTGGAAATCGAATGCTTTTTAACCACATCGTCGTATAGTGACTATACTCGTTAGTTAGTTACATAGTTATTGCTGTTTTAAAGGGCGGAACTACGAGGTCATATGCCCCTCACTACACTTGTATAACCTTCTAGACTGTCACCCTGAGGTCCAGGTCCGATTCAGAGCTCTGACAAGAAATTTAATTCTGTTCTGTGGGCTCGAACAGGGAACACTCATGCTCATAAGGCAAAACTGAAATAGAGTGGGTTCAGTTCCCACCTCAGCGATCCTAGAAGTGGTATTCCGTGATTTGTTTACTTCTACTCCAGGCAAATGTAAAATAAGGCCACGGCTGCCGTCTTACCAATCATTAATTCATTTGCCAATACATATACCACTACAGTCAACTCAATATAGCAGGTTATCAGACAAATTCTACACACCTTGAAAGTACACGATCTGAAATGACCACAATGTCCAAGCCCCTAAATATAACATCATCGTCATAGTATCAGTTGACGTTATTACGCAGTTACAATCAGTACAAGGTGTGTATTTAATTTACCATTTTTTTCACACTTAAAATATAGGCTTATGAGATTACCTACTTTTCGCGAGTGTGTATGAGTTTATGTCCCCTGTAATACAATCTAATTGGCTGGAGTAATTTCAATGAAACTTGGTACGTACTACTACTACCACGTACGACCTGTATCGTGTCATTCAAAGATTTTAATAAGTGTCACCAGTCCAACATTCCGCCCGTGCGGATTATTTCACCTATAATCAATGTCTCCGAAACTAATAACAGTAATTATTCACACTGATAGAGGACACTATGGTAAGTTCACCTATGTACAGTTCATTTCAAATAAGCTATCTATTAAGCACAATATATTATCCTGATGTTTCTCGCTATATTATCGTACAAGCGCAGTGAAACTTGGTAAGGTAAGTCTTTATTCCAGGCGTATATAAAGAAAATTTGGGAGAGTTGACGCACGTTTTACATTTTGTGTTAAATCTCCGGACAATTACTTTACAAGTTGCTGCAAATTGAAAGAGCATAATTTTAAAATATTTGCAATATTTCACCTATGAGCAAAACATTGATTATTGTAAATAAATGGGAGAAAAGAAGGTACAAAGAAATTGTTGCATCAGTGGCTCCTCTCCTTGGAACTCGAGAGAGATGCCGCAAGTAAAATAATTAATGTCATAATCAAATTTAAGCTAATTTCTTCAACATTAATGCAATTGAGTATCAGAAAATACAAGACAATTATATTTTGAAAATTAGAATTTATCTTTTGTAAATAACCCATCTCGTCAATACAATGTACGTTTTATTTCAACTCGCATTATAAATGTGATATGGGTTTATAAAGGCTTCATTTAACAAACAAATATGGATCCATCGTTCCTTATCCAGATTTCCGGAATCCACACTATTCGTATTAATGTTCGTGACAGAATTCCATTGCACCCTTTTGCCTTTCTGAATAGTATTTCCATTGCTTTCAGCATTTTTACAAATTCTCTTAAATGTTCCTCTCCCATTGAGCTCTTTTGCCTGTGCCCTTACTTTTGTACTGAGCAGAAATTTCTGAAAATAATTTAATTGTACATAGTAACAATGATGTTAACAATGAAACCAAATAAATAAATTAGGTATTTTAAGAATCACAAGATAATAAGTTACTCGAATTGAGTACCGGTACCCTCGGAATAGTTTTAATGTCTCCAGATAGCTTTATAAGACGCCGCACACTCCTGTTCTTGTACCTCAAGGCTAACATGGCCGAAAATAAGCTTACCATCTACTACAGTAACAGTTAAGACTTATTATTGTTATTACTGAAAATGGATGATTTTAGCGTTTGAAACCGAATTTATATATAACAAATGAACACAAGGATTTTTTTGTCAGGATAGAACATGCACTCGCCTCATGTTATCAACTCCAATTTGCGTAACATGCGAGCAACTTGCACCATACCCGCAGACAGTGGTTATTGCTTGCATACCGAAATAGCTTACACACTGCCATCTAGACGTAATTTTCATGAATAATTCAAGATGGCAGCTGTGCGAAATTTCAAAATTATGATGTTATTTCTAGGGTCTTAATCAAGCGATTGAGGCGATCATTGTAATAATCTTCACCTACTGGCGTGTCACTCTATGGGCTACAACTAAAACAGTCCAACATGGCGATCATGGAAAAATAACTGGTGCTTAATACCTCCAAATCAATTATAGCAATCAAATATATATTTTTATGGTGATAGAAGCTAATAAAAGAAGATAATAAATAAAAATAATAATGTTATTGGTTTTACGTCGTGTTTAACTACTCTGGCTTTTAGAGTCGCCGGGGTGCCAGAATTTCGTCCCGATGGGGATTTTTAACGTGCTAGTAAATCTACTGACACGGCTCCCTCGCATTTACGCAACCCTCAAATGCCAGCTGACTGCACCAGGATACGAAACTGCAACCTTGGGTAATAAAAGAAGTTCAACTACTCTATGTGACGTTTAACCACCCGATGAGCTCAAAACCAACATGGCGACCATGCGAAATTTAAATATTTAAAATTAAACTTTACACTGTAAATATTTTACAATGCTTAATTTACTGGCACCAAATTTAATTAATTTTTTTGGGATATCTAACATTGTGGCTATGTCTTGTTTTAAAAGCACTAATATGTAAACTTTCATAAAAACAAGGTGAAGAATACGCCGTGTTGTAGCTGTTATGGTGTCGTAGGTACTCGTGTTGAGTCTGGTAGCTGCACCGCTATACGCGGCAACACTTGTACCATAAGAGCTCTAGTACACTCTTAACTCTGGATGGACAATAGTATTCTATTGGAATTGGCAGCGTGGTCATATAAGGTGGATAAATTCATCTGCGTGCAACAAGGACGTATATACCAGTTTTCAAACAACGACGCAAACGTGAATCGAGCGACTATCACCATAATTTTATGTATTAGAATATCAAATTATTATCCCTTCGCCTTATGAGGTAAATACAGTTCTCTCAGTAGAGAAACCTTCCTAGCCAGTCGAACCCAAGTGTGGCAGGATCAATTACTGGCGTTAAACCAGAAAGAATTTACAGGTATATTCAGAAGCACAGTTGTAGGCCTATCTCTCAAACTAGACAGTCACATTTCCCACGAGGGGCGCTGTCAGCTTACAACCACGTAGCCATGTCGTAAGCCCTTCCGTTTGTCTAACATTGACTCACTGTCAACCTGATGAAGTATAATATGCAATGATATGAGTATGTTACTGTTGTGTTAAAAAGTATATTATGCTATTTAATTTCTCTTTGTAATCGGATATTTTAAGAAAAAATATAACAATTAAAAAAAATCTAAGCCATTGATAAACATGTTAATAGTGAAGCAGGTTATAAAATAGATCGTTGGCTTACGTTGGCATAAGTGTTTTTTTGTGTGCAATTGTATTATCCAATATTACACACTTGACACCAAACTTAGGAAATATACTCGAAGTGGAGATTGACTTAATATGGAAATAATTATACATTAAACCCAACACTGCAGACTTAAATGTTCATTCAGAACTACATTATACACATTAAGGTATGTTTCAAAATAATAAGAAAGAAAAGCAGGCTACTCTTCTGGAAAAATTAAAAATACCAGTGATAGTCTATACAAACTTTAGAGACCAATTAACGAATAAAATGGTAACTGGTTAACACTATCCTTAAAAATTAATATATTTTATTTCAATTATGAGCACCTTACCATGTGCTAAAAATAAAATTCAATTAAAAGTTAAAGTGAAATATTAAAATGGAAATTAAAGAATAAAAAAAATAGAAAATAACATTTTTTAAAAATTAAAAATTAAAAATTAAAAATTAAAAATTAAAAATTAAAAATTAAAAATTAAAAATTAAAAATTAAAAATTAAAAATTAAAAATTAAAAATTAAAAATTAAAAATTAAAAATTAAAAATTAAAAATTAAAACTTAAAACTTAAAACTTAAAAATTAAAAATTAAAAATTAAAAATTAAAAATTAAAAATTAAAAATTGAAAATTGAAAATTGAAAATTGAAAATTGAAAATTGAAAATTAAAATTTAAAAATTTAAAGTTAAACATCGATATTGAAAATTGAAAAAAATGCAATTCAAAAGAATAAAATTGAAAAGTGTGAATTTATAATTGGAAATTAAGCATAACAAATAAATATTAAAAATACAAAATCAACAATTAAAATGTAAAAACGAATTAAGAATTTAAAAAAATAAAGATAACATAATTAGAAATTAAAACTTTATAATTTAAAAGAATAAGGTAAGAAAGGAAAGTTTGATTTTATACTTGGAAATTAAGCATGAACATTATAATAGAAAATAAAAGGAATTGAAAAATAGAAAAAAGTAAAAAGAAAATAACTAAAAATTGATAATTATAAATTTAAAAAAACTCAATAAATTTAAGGAATAAAAATATAAGTTTGAATTCATAATTAGAAATTAAGCACAAGAATTTTATACTGAAAATAAAAAAACATTAATTGAATAAAAATTCAAAGAAAGGAATATAATTAAAAAGTAAAGAGAAAGTAATGAAAAATTAATATTATAAATAATAAAATTAATTATTATTAT
Organism: Meconema thalassinum; assembly: GCA_946902985.2. NCBI lineage: Eukaryota > Metazoa > Arthropoda > Insecta > Orthoptera > Tettigoniidae > Meconema > Meconema thalassinum. The sequence goes on along the minus strand of OX336390.1, from coordinate 145,756,641 downwards.
AAATTACAAAACTAATTTCAAATGTTAAGAAGTAAGAATTATATATCAATAAAAATTAAATTTAAAACTTAGAATGAAAAATTTAAAAAAAGAATAACTTTTAAAGTAAAATTAAAAATTTGAATTATGAATTACTATTAAAAACTAAAAGGTAAAAATGATGAATTAATAATTTAATAAATGAGTATTACAACTCAAAATTAAAAATCGAAAATATTAATTGAAAATTAAATAAAAAATTGAATTAAATACAAATAGCTATTAATATTTCATAAATTAAAAATATAGAATTGAAAATTATAAATTATTAAGTGAATTTCAAATTTGGAAATGAAAAATAAAGAAGTATAATTAAAAATTAATAATTACATTTTTAATTTGAAAAGGAAATTAATGAAAAAAATAACATTAAAATTACACATTGAAATTTAAAGATTGAAAATTTAAAGGGTCATTTTCATGCATGGCTATTTTCTTGAATCTTCGTTTCTTGATATTATTATATTTATTACCGGTACTGTTATTATTCTTATTATTACTATAGTCCTCTGACACAGAATACATCCTGCATACTCATGTAATATTTACTCTCGGATTGTGTACAAGATTGATGCAGTAGTTTGACTATCGACAACATAATCTGTTTTCACTGCATACAATATGTCGTCGGTAACATCTCTCTGATCCTATCTGAGGCTAGATACATGCATCAGGAAGTAAGCTGACCTGATAACGTACGTCGGTCGAAAGTCCGGTTACTGCTTTGGTGTAGATATGCTCAGCGATTAAATGGAGCTAGAAGATAAGTGTGTTTCAAAGGGGTCGTTCAGGTAATCCCCGTTACTATTTCACTTAAACAATATTTCTTACTAGCTGTGTGTACCTGCTGTTGGCCGGTTCGTAAGATAGATTGAAGAGGTCATTTATCTGACAAAAAACAAGTAGTTCCGTGAAGAACTATACAGCCTACTTTTCATGCCAATGATTATTCTACAGAATATGAACCTATCTAGAATAATGACGAAATTAAGTTGCTAATATCGAAATTTCCAATTAGTTCGAAATACTGTATACCTGGCATAATGTATCCTAATAGAGCACTACAGTTGGCAGCCCTGATGACTGAATATATTCTTAGTTCCGTCTTTTAAGGTACAAAATACAAAATTTGGTTGAAGTCCAATGAATAGCATGGACGTTACATGCAGTTAAACATTGGATCTAACAGCGCGCGTAAAATCATGTTGGCAAAAATGTCATGCATGTATTGGTCAGAAATAATCTGAAATAATATGTTCTATTGTTGTGCCAATTTTGAATGAAATCCATTAGTTAGTATAGGAGTTACATGCATTTTAAAATTGGACCTATCAGCAGGCCTAGAATCATGTTGGCAGCATTGACGTATATTAGTTACTCCAAATTCGTCTAGAATGCCAGGTACTATACGTGTGCAAAGTTTAGAGCTATTGGCTTGCATACTTTCTGATATATTGATATTAGGGTAACAAAAATAGGGACAGCACATATTAACAGTTGGCAGCACTGGTTGCTCCTTAGAATACGCATAGTCATATCTGTTATGGTACACATAGCACATACGAAATTTGGTTGAAATCCAAATGATAGTATGGAAGTTACATGTATTTAAAGTTGGACCTGTCAGCAGGCTTAGAATCATGTTGGTAACACTGACGTATATAAGTTACTCCAAATTAATATAGAATGTCAGGGACTATACGTGTGCATAGTTTAAAGCTGTCGGCTTGCATAATTTATGATATATTGGTATTTGGATAAAATAAATTAGGAGCATTTATTAACAGTTGGCAGCCCTGGTAGGTCTGAAGAATACACTCAGTCATATCTGGTTATGTACACATACAACATACGAAATTTGGTTGAATTCCAATTGATAGTATAGAAGTTATATGCATTTAAAAATTGGACCTATCAGGAGGCTTATAATCATTTTGGCAACACTGCCATGTTTAGCCTCCTGGAAATTAAACTGAAATATTATGATCTGTACGTGTGCCAATTTTGAAATAGCTCCCATTCATACTTTCCAAGATATCCAACATGGAGCTCAAATTTCAATTGCGATTTTTTAGCAGTTGGTAGCACTGACATCATTTTCAAATATGGCCGTGAGATATTCAGGTATAGATCTTTACTCCCACCAAATTTTGTTTCGATTGCTGCAGCCGTTTAGGAGTTGATAGGGGGAGACACACACGCAGCCAGACAGACAGACAGAAGGACAGACAGACAGACAGACAGACAGACGGACAGACGGACAGACGGACAGACAGACAGACAGACAGACAGACACACATTTGCCCGATCTCATAAGTCTACTTTTTCCTCATTTTTGCAAAATGTGGAAAGTAGGCTAAAAAGTGATAATTCCCATAAGTTATAAATATTGTAAGTACAATTCCTCCAGGTGAACCAGTTTTGTAGTTGAAGTATTGGAAGCAATTCTCAGTGTTGTTTAGTTCTTCTATAGTAAGCTTTTCAGTTGGTCAACACAAACTGTACCCAATTACATTAGGCAGGAAACAAAGTATAAAATCACCCTAAACTAAAATAAATGTTATGTTCGACCCTGACTATTATGTGTCAGAAAACTGTATCATAATGAGACTCATTATAACACTATTTTTTTCGTTATGAAACAGTTTCTCCCACCAATCAGAGCTCAAGAAACAGTCATGTGACCAATTACGAAAGTATACCTTCACGCATGCGCTCAAAATCCAACATGTCTATATAAATTACCGAAAGTGCACCGTCCATATGTTCGCGTAAATAAACTGGTGAATATGAGACAAGAAACAGCACTGTACCTTAATATCCCCAAATCCAATTTCTACACAGCGCGTTCTTTTGAAACGACTTCGGTGATAGCTTTAATGAATACTGGTGCACAATCTACACATATGGCATTGGAGCACACAGAGCGCATGCGTCGGTCGGCCAGAGAGGTTGGAAGACAGAGATATCCTACCCAGCGCAGCACCCGATCACAGAATTCTAGTGACTGAACAGATATTTATGAATATTTATGTTAAAACATATAATAAAGTTATAATTATCGTCGAACATAAACAGTCGTATGCAACTCGCCTATAATGGTAATTAAAACACTCGTATGGAAATTATAAACCTTACATACGCTCGTTTTATAAACATACTCGTTTCTTAATTATAGCCATTATAGGCTCGTTGCATAATGTACTATTATATGAAATATCTATCAATTAATAACCGACTTTTATGTTAAAATTACAAAAAAATGGTGGTGGGGTGTTACTTAATTAGGCTACATGTTTCAATCGTCACGTGAACACCATCAGCTCCTCCTCAGACTTTGAGAAGGTACGGTGTTTATGTACTACATGTATGTACATACCTAGGTATATAAAATATTTAAATTACAAATGAGTGAAAGAAATACCAGAATCAGCTGGATTTCCGTGGTCGCCAACCCACGTCCCACTATTTGTGAGCCCCTGGGAGGGATTTTGAAACTGATCCTGGATCTTTACAATAATTTTACAGAGGGACTATGGACTTTGCTTTATAATTTGTGGGACCAGATAATGGCTTTCGCACCTCATTCCCTGCCCCGAAGGCAGTGTTTCCCGTACACACTGATGAATTGGTAAACTTCACTAAAGAAGATAAAGCCATTTAAGAACGGACCCATAAACCAAGCGACCCAAACTCCCGCCTTATTCATTTGAATGGTGGAATAAACCATTGTTTTCTCTGTAAGGAATATACAGTGATTGAAGCACAACAGAATGCTTCCCCTTTGTCTTAAATGTTGGAGAACAAAAGGTGGGATCTGAATACCTACCTACCTATATAATTATACGCAGACGTGTATTAAAAGTGCACATTATAGGATGTGCGGTTTTCACTGGAATCACACTAACCATTCTAAGTCTCTTTGAAATGATTATTGTTTTTGTTGTTAATTGATTTTAGGAACTTGGGATATCTTGGTCATGAGCCCCATGCACTTGTATGTGTGAAACGTGTTTGTCGACCTGTAGTTATGTGATGACTGTTTTAGTGCGTGTAACTGTATTAGGAAAAGGGATGGGGGGTAGTTGCCCTGGGAGTAAGGTAATATCGTGCAATTTACCAGAGTTAGTGTGGAAAAGCCAGCCGAGAAACCATACTCAGGATAGCCACTGTCAGTGCCGGGATACGAACCTACGATCTCAAGAATTGCTGCAGCTGCCCTCGTGGTCGTGGTGCTGCACGATTTAATAAGCACAGCTAGGCCGTGGGACTCAATGAAATGATTAATTTAACTCAAAGCAATAACGGTTTGCTCTTTAAATAAAAATGTTTGGAATGACATTTCTATAAAATGCCAACGTAAACTCAGCAATATCACATTCCATTGTGTGTGTGCTTTTTGCAAACCCTGGAAATAAGGGGACATTTATTAAAATGAGATTTTTATGGACAAGGCTTTTAGAGTTTTAGAGCATTTTACTTATTCTATTTACTCTAAGATCTGACCAGCCGCGTTGCGGAGCGGTAACGTTCTCCCATGCTGTGGTCAAGGTTACAGGATCGAATCCTGGCGCAGTCAGTTGGGATTTGAGGGTATGCAAATGCAAGGGAGCCAAGTCAGTAGATTTACTGGCACATTAATGATCCCCTTTGGGGTGAAATTCCGGTTTCTATAAAAGCCGGCAGTATTTACATACATCAAAACAAGTTTTGTATATTGCTGGCCAAGAGTCGTAGTGGTCTCAAACCCTTTAGTCGTTCTTGTGTGCGTGTATATCGGCTGTGTACACTCGCAATGTCCATGAGGATAGATCTGTGCGAGTGTGGAGACGACCCGGTGAACGTATGCACGACCAACACATCCGAGACCGATACCATCAGGGGAGGTGGTGCAAGGTGGGGTGGAATCATGTATGGTCGCCGAACCCTACGTTTAAATCCCAGGGCGTAAGACAGGCGTAAGTTACAGGGGTACTATACTGGCACCTGTAGTGAAAGGCTATGCTGACAATTTCGGCCCAAATTTCACTTTCGTGGACGATAACGCTCGTCCGCAGAGTTGGCACTGTCAATGCCTTTCTTCAGGAGAATGGTATTCACATAATGGAATGGCCTGCCTATGCTCCCGATCTCAATTGAGTAGAGTAGGCGTGGACACTGCTTAATAAATAAGTCCGTCCACTGTGCTCCATGGCAATAAGCAAACCTTTTTTTATATGTGTAAAAGTTACGAAAAACCATATAATGTAATAATTATTATTATTGTTATTGATGTGTAACATCTTTCTACTCGGTTGCTGGATATTTTTGTGGGAGTGATTTTGAAAAATGGAACGGAAGTGGATCCGAACGATCCAGCTGGCATTGGTGGATCGAACGGAAGTGTGTAACACGCACTGCCAGCTGGATCGTGCCAGCTGGATCGATCGATCCAGCTGGCAGTGGTAAAAGGAAACAATGAGCGCGCGGTGTCGGAAATTGATACCATTACGTACTCTCGGCCATGTAGAATGTATATGACATACTGAACGGTAAACGCTCATGCGAACTCTGGTGTCAAGTGATTGAAACACATAGAGACCTGTTTATTATGGAGATGAGTGATCTAGATACAGCCTTTGCTTCCTTGAAATTGAGGAAATATCGCTGACCCTATTGTAGATTTCCTACGAAAGACTCAGAATTTGCTCTTTGTTATTCTAGTATTTATATCAGTGTCATTCGGTACTGTATTTGGCCGTCTTAGTAGAGCAAACGTGTATGTCAGCGCCGGAATATCCCAGGTATTAAAAGCTTTCATAGTATTCCTACAGAACTGTTTTGATATCAGTATTTTTGGTAAGTTCCCATTACATGCTCCTTTATACTTTTGCTGTGGAATGCTTCGAACTTACAATAGAATAGAGAGTGCGCCCGCTATGCTTCTACTGACCGACTGTGGGGCCAAAATAAAATCACCTGATGTTGGGCAAAACAAAGTTGTCACCCATAAGAATAGCAATATGAAGTGACTACTGTATCATTTTAAACCATATTTGTCATATCAATATGACTCATTTTAACAGAATCCATATGAAATTACATGTTGATCTGTGAATCAAGAGGTCCGGGAACTGGGCAAGCCTTTCATGATCTACTGCTGTGCACATTGCATTTACGCGCAAGTTGGCCTATTTATAAGGAATTTATGGTTATGAGCGGTGTCGCGTCTATTAATCTAGTTTATCCATATCACATTCTTTACTTAGGCTAGTGCTGGTGGAAGCTACAAATCATCTAATAAAATGAGTTCCGTATTATAAACTACAATATCTGGATAACACTCCCGTTTACAATAGATTAATATCTGTGCCAATAATAGTATAAAATACCGGTGTAGCAACAATTTCACGTGAGGTTTCTTCTATGTCAGATGTTACACATCATATGCGACTACTGTATTATTATTATTTATTATCATATGTTACTCACAGGTGTTTCCCAGTAATTTTCCAATGACCGGCCGAAAATAGCAAGGTGCACAGGCTTTGATTTCAATTGTCTATGTGTTTTTTTTAGCACTATTGTCCATTCACTGCACTAGTTCATTAAGGGCTAAATCTTTCCACACAGTACGGCACGTTCCAAAAATTGACACTCTCTGTAGTTGTAGCAGCCTCATTGGCAAGCCGAGCTTAGCGAGGGAGTTGTAGATTTTCCGTTGAATCTCCCCCTTTTCTCGAAACATCGCCGGAACTATACCGACCATTTCCTACTTCCATAATCTTTTGAGCTCCTCATTTAGTGGTGAATATTTCTCGATCTTCTCTCTTTGTTTTTGTATTCAATATAACTGGACATAGGAATAGCAACATCAATGAGGAAGATAGTTCTGTACTTTCTGAAGACCAAGGTGATGTGTGGATGATAAGTAGCTACTGTCCTATTCCAGTAGAGCTTTGCACTCTCATTCTCATGCACTGCCTAGGGTTATACTTGAATGGCATTTTATCACCAGCAAACCATAAACTATGCCGTCTTTGATGGATGAGTTTGCTGACCCCATACACAATCCCTCGGTGCAAGGCCTTGGCACCCACTTAATATCAGGAGCGGATCCAAGGGGGGGGGGGGGGGGGGGTCACGGGGGTCATGACCCCCCCCCCCCCAAACGGAGACCAATTTTTTTTGCAAACTCAAAGAAAGAAAACACAATAACCAGACAAATAAAACTTAACGAATTTTAACTGAAAAACAGGTTGTTTTTTTCATTTTATTCAATACTGAAAATATCTTTATTGCAATTATTTCGTTCTGGGATAACTGTACATATTTACAACTTCATACTTTTAATATAAAAACGATTATTTATATTACAAAATCAACTCGTCTATTCTGTTTAGCAAACCTTGTGATTACCGAATCGATGTTTATAGTGATACACGATGAATGTGCAGCAAAGCAAGTCCCGTGAGCCTGTCTTCTGCCATGGTTGTTCTTAGCCAAGTTTTGAGGCGACGGAGAGTTGAAAAACAGTGGCTACACTCACAGGAAGTGTGATGAGAATACGTAAGAGTTTATTGATGGATGGATAAATATCCTCGTCACACTCATCACAAATGACAACAATCGAATCGGGGATTTTGCCGCCGTTTTCAACAATGCGCTCCCATTTTGCGACCCACAATTCGTACTCGGCAACAACTGTTGAAATGGGAGAATCCAAAAGCTTCTGGTAAGTCTTCGCCACTTGACGTACATCTTCGATGTCCTCCGCTGTATATGAAATACGAGGCAGAACTACTCTCAACCGGAAGAGGTTCAAAACGTCTGGAGAGAGCCTTTCATTGAGGTCGGTAACAATGTCGTCCAATAAAGGAATAAAAATTCCTCTCCTGAAATATTCTTCTGGAGTTTGGTTTTGTTGATGATTATCACGATGTATTTGCCTAGAAACAACGCGAGGTACTTTCAACTCCACATCCAATTGTTCAGCGAGGTCTTGAGCTTCAGAAAATATCCGCTTGAAAACAGCATCAGCCTCACGTCGTTTTTTCTCCAGAACGGCCAGAGTATTTCCGATCATTTCCGTCGCTTTTTTTCAAATCTAATGAAGGCATTTGAAGTACTCGGCTCAATGGTAAAGTTGTACCTGTAACATAACAGAAGTAAAATTTATTTATTGCGTGGTTTTAACCTTTAAAATAACGTACTAAAATTTTAACATCAAATACGGAGAACATCGAACACATTGAAATTAGTATACTTGCCTAATACGTCATTAAAGCAAGCAGATGAAATCAGAAACTCAGGACTGGCTAGTGATCGTCGAAGACTTGCAGCATCAGATGCAGATTTTGCGTCCTGCCACGTCGAAATTTCATCAAGGGCGTCACATATTTTAATCAATTGTTGACCCTGAAACTGCATGTGCCCATCGTGTTTTTCCACCCAGCGTGTCTCACAAAGACCTTGAAGTGATTTGCCACCAAGTTTTTTTTTAAAACATCGTTCCTCTTTGCAGAACTGTTAGCAAAAGACACAACAGTTCTCATTGTTGATGAACAATTGCGGCAATTCGTGACTTTGGAAGACCTAGATAAAGAATTGTTTAGCACATGGTTATGGCAAGGACAACGTTTAGCGTGAATTGCTACTTTCATCAACTCTTCAACTGCTCCTTTCTCTTCAGACACCATCACCGAACAACTATCTGTTCCAATCCCAACACAATATTCTAGGTTCAAATCTAATTTCACACATAGATCAATAACAATATGTGCCGTTGCAACTCCAGTTAAACGACGCTCATTATTGTTTACATCTTCAGAACGAATTACTTTGTATTGAACCCGAGGGGGTCATGCTGACTGATATCGAACGTGGATCTCAGAGACTGTGATCTCAGTATAAAGGTTCCACCAGGGAACGAACCCGAGGTCTGTTGAGGGAGTTTCATTGTAAAATAATGCAGGGAAATTGAGCGGAATACAGCATTATTGGACTACTTGGAGTAGGCTATGCTGGACTTGGAGCACAGTAGTGCAGAGTTTGACGTTTTACTAATAGGCCCAGAATAGTAGGAAGAGACTCTTGGAGCCGTGTCAATCTTGCTGACCTAGTTATGTCATCTGGAAGAGGTTGGGGGGTTGAATAATGACCCAGTTTTCCCCCGACTGAGAATAGGACGAAGAAGAGTGGGGAGAGATCCCAAGGAAAATCATTGATTACTCGTGATTGGAGTAACGCAATGACATGAGAGTTTCACACAGGTGAATCTTTAGCCAGGAGGCTAATTTTAGAGCCTTTAATCTGCGAAATTGACGCATATTTAATGGAGTGCGGAAGGACATAAGACTATGGTTGTTCGCGGCTGGGTTTGACGATGTCGCCAGGGATTCCCACAGAAACAGCGTCCCCACGCTATGGAGAAAGGAATTAATATTAATTAATTGGCCGAGCGATCCTTCAGCACGCAGATAGTTCTGGGATCAGTGAAGAAAAAGGAACCCGATGAGCATGGTTTCGAGACCAAAATCATGCTGGGAGAAGAGTCGAGATAGCGCGGGAAATTTTAGCTCTACTTTTTGTGTGAAACCAATATAAGGGAGTCGACCCTTGGCAGAACACAGTTTTTGTCACACAGTCGGATACAGTTGTTGAGGCGGAACGTATGTCGGTCCGGCTCAGGAAAGGACGCTCAAACAAAGACTTGTACATTTGAGTGAACCATTATATTCACCGCACATCGTAATGCACCAAGTGAGAAGATAATAATGTATAGTCAGAAATTAATTAGAAGTACGGTAATCAACGAACTTTATTGTGTGAAATGTGTATTACCGAAGGCAAGGAAGGAGGCCCGGACTTCGATTGGGGAAGCCGTGCAGTAAAACTTTTAGAAAGCTTTTATTAAAGACAGTCGTGCTGCATGTGTAAAGTCAGCAGTACGAACAATGGTTTATGTTCACTTAGGAAGCACCGTGTGAGATAAGTTGCAGAACTATTGAAAATAATAATCTGTGTAAAAGTTATGTACAATGTTAAGCGCAGTGTATAATATATTGACTGATCATACATGTCTTATTACGCTGGAATGCGCTGGGAGAAACTTTACGAAGCATTTGGTAATGTCTTAAGAATACCAAATAGTAACGCTCAGGACGGAAATTAGCATATTTATGCAAAGCAGGAAGCTTACATTAGGATTATTGATAGACTGTTGGTGAATTCCGGAGGCAGTTGAACCAGACTTTCAATCAGGAGTTGGTAGGAGCACGGAAGATGCCGTCGACACCTGCAATTTTGATATCCTTGCTAGGGAATTTCAACCAATGAAAAGTGTAAAAAGTGACGTGTGTTATGTATAAATCATATGTGAAATATCTTTTAAATTAATGGTTTAATAAGTGTTATAAAGTGTCATGTGTTTTGGAAGCAATAGCTTCTTTATAGAAATGCAAAGTGTCGTGTGGTTAGTGGAAGAGATGTATCATAAAATGTGTGTATTCAAGATGCAAATGTCGCACTAAATCTGCATATGGCAGGTGGCCCGGAAGGATATGAGTGGTTGGAGCCACCATGATGAGCCGATATATGTGAGTACCCCACAAATTATGTTTATGTAGAAGTATAGGCCACTGCATGTAATGTGATTTCAGAGTTATATAGATGCCAGTAAGAATCAGTATTAGGAGATAGACCCTCCAGATTTAATAATTATTGTGTTGATTTTAATAGAGTTGAGATGTTATTTTGCATCAGTGAGTGGATTAATCGTTACCACTATTAATTAAAAATGGCAAATCAGTTATGTAAACGGAACGAACACGGTTGTTCGGTTTTTAAGATGATTAAGTTGTGTCGGATTTTGGTAATTTATGTCAGTGAGAATAATAATAATAATAATGAATAATAAAAGGTACGAATGAATGCATCAGGCAAAATGTTGTAAGCAAGAAATATTTACGCTAAAGGGCAAGACTTATCGATCTAAGCAGAAAGATTATACAGTAAGATTACATTACGGGATTAAGAAAAGAATTTAATATCAGAATATATATTGTATTAATGGGAATATAATTATGCCAGGAAATGGAATAGCTTTCTAGTGAATTGAATTTGCAGCTTATGAAAAAGCTTATAGAGTAATTGATAGATTTCTCTTAATAATTGTAGGACGAAGGTCATAACATTAGGTTAGGAACCAGGTGGTCTATTCGACGTATGAAATCTCGTATGCCGTGGGCATACTGGGAGATATGCTTTGTGCCAGAGTGTATTTAGTGATTGGACCCTAACTCTGATGATGGATATGGAATGTTCCGGGTTCGAATCCCGTGATAGGTGAGAGGCAAACGATGGACACCTCTGCACTCTATCTGATCACCCGTGAACTTATTATTGAGTGATTCGGCTCGTTGAAGCGAATCTTATGACGGCAGCATGTGTGGCTGACCGCAGCATTTATTTAAGATACCGGTTACCTACTAGACCAATGTTTTATGAACCTCGTGCCTTCATGTTGAAATGGGCCTATTTGGTGCCAGTTATTATTATCCTCAGGGTAGGAATAAATGTTAAAGCTCATCCAGTACCTATTTGCATGATATTCAGTTTAAATCCATTGGGATATGTGTGTCACTGGGACCACAGTATTTGTCTTGTAGAATCTTATACTGCTTGGGGAGAAAGCCTTGAGACAGGAAACGAGGGTCGAGGTAATGTTGGAACCTCACTCCACTCCTATTGTATACAGGCCGCTCGGAGGAGGGTCTGGAGCCGTCAAGCGAACCGTGAAAGAAGGTTTAAAAAGGGCAGATTTTAGACCCTAGTTGTAGTGTGAAATGAAATATTGTTATATTGAGTATTGAAGTCATGTGGTTTAAGAACACATTGATAATTATAGATCACCCTGATGGTTCATGATTTTAGCAATCTAACGAATGGTTAGACATTGCATTTGTACTGTCACTGACAACTTTTTCTGAAGTTGGTTACTCGACGCCACAGGCAACGCGCGCAAGGGTAGTTTAATAGTACCATCTGACACAACGATAACTGACGTTTTTTAAGATGAAATCACAAACGGCATTCAGTGGAACTATATAAATAGAGGAAGTGTAGGGGTAGCTTACATAATTATGGAGTTGCACGTAGACTGCTGTTCAACACCTGAATAGGCTAATGCATGAAAAGCATTTGGTGGGAAGAGAAAGATCAAACACACACGGTACACATAATTGTCAAATTAAGACGAGGTTAAAGGAAGAAGTAATTTTGTGAAATTAAAGAAGTCACACTGGATGATAGAAGTATCAATGTACAGTTTGTTTCTGAAGTTGTATGTGCATCAGCGCACTAGAGTAGATTGTGAAGTTGATATAAGGGTAAAGGTTTGTGTTATGATATGATTTTATTATGATAATATTATGTTAATATTAGTGGATTATGGAAGTAATTTTTGTTTGATTTTGTTTTTATGGTTGTGGGGTTTGTTTTGTTTGTTTGAAGCCATGATTTTATTACTGAATTAAAGTTTTAGAATAGAGTTGTGCCTTATCATTGTAGAGTTGATACCTTTTGGCCTCAAATCCAAAATATGCAACTGCTCAATGGGGGAACGGTACACGCCCGAGTCCTGACGCTAGCTGGAGGCGGAAGCATATTTTCCATCGAGATTACTCACATGGGTACAGTATGCATCACAAAATGTAATGAAATCTTCTCTGATTTCTCCGTTGTAGTAGTAGCGAAAAGACAAACTAAGCTGTTCTATTGTGGCATTGTCGGTCGTCTCGTCGAATAAAACTGCGAAAAACTTCGCCACTCTAACTCTATCCAGAATGGCTTGCTGAATTTCTTCTTTGCAGGCCTCTATAAGTTGATTTTGAGTGGTCTTGCTGATGTATGTCGCATTTGAACCAGCGGTTTCCAAATGATGTTTAAGAGTAGAATCACCAGATTCAACTCTGAAGCGAAGAAGTGCTTTGAAGTTCCCATCATTTGCTACTGGACTGCCTATTTTCACGTCAATGTTACGTTTGTAGAGTGGTCCATCATCCCTGTGTCCACGTAAAGGAATATTCTGCTGACCGCACAGAATAATGGTGCTGATTATTGGCCTCAACCGTTCACGATTTTCTTTTACTTGTGCATCTCGCTGTACGCAGAGTTGGTTGACTACTTCAAATGCTGGATTATGAAAAGTCTTAAGAAAACTTTTTCCACATTCTACAGCCCGCTGATGATATTTGTTCTGCTGGTGAACTAGAAGCGCTCCTTTTTCTCCGAGTAAATCATCGAATTCTTTCAGTGGTTCTCGAACTAATCGCTTGAGGGAAGTATTCTTTTGATAACCTCCCCCTGAGCTTGGGGCAAATAGTACGCAGTACACACAGTAAAGGCCTTGGTCTTTATGGGACAGCACTAGCCAATGAAATTTGTCCAAATGCGATCTTTGAGCGTACTTTTTCCTTTCTTTTCCATTCTTCTTGACAACATTATAAGGGAAAACATAATTAGCAGGAGGTTCCCAATGGTGTTCTAATAGTTTAGCCTTCGTAAAATCGTCGACGTTGTTTTGACCTACATAAGACTCAATATCCGATGCAAAGTGAGATTCGGGGCATGATTTCCTTGTATCTGTAGAAACGGAAGTAGATGGCAAATGTTCAACCTCAGCGATGTTTATATTTCCAGACAACGGTGCAGCTGGTTCCAATGATGACGAAACAGAACTACATTTAGATTCCGGTTTATGTTTTTTGGAAAAAAAAGTGTCGATCGTCCTGGTAAAACTTGGCCGTTTCGTTGCTTTTTTTGTAGAATCAGCCTGGTTAAAGGAAATTGCATGCTGTGAAAAACATATAATTATACGTGTATTTTTGTTATTTTACATTCATCTTATTTAATATGTGATTTTTTATTATTATTTCCAAGTTAAACAGAGATTAAACGCATTTATCCATACGTAAAAACTTGACAAACAATAAAAAATAAATGAAATTTTATAAATATTTACCATATTGTATCTTTCACATTGAATCTCCTATTTTCTCTCGTTGCTTTTCACATGCAGCAGAGTCCGATAAGAACGAAACTAAATACACTACACCACCTTCAAGGTCCACTACAGATTGATTACAGATCACTCACTTAGAAGTTAGTTATTTATGTAACCCTCTGATCTAGAAGGCTGTGGTTTTCACTTATCTGTTCCAGAATTATGTGTGAAGAAGTTACCAGCACTGTCATAACAAACACTGCAAATAATTTAGATTGACTGGCGTTATATTTTGCGATTTTTTTGTGGTGAACATTTGTTTATTAATGTATGTTCATCATCTATTGAAAATATAGCTGCTATATTTCAATTTCCACCATGACTAAGCCAAAAGGCGTGTTTAAAAAGCGTAAGTTTCACAGGAATAGGTACACACGACACAAGATGCTGCTTCATGTGGTGCTGTATTGAACTGTGTAAATATTGATCTTAGCAATGTACCTGCAGTGAAAAATGTCGCTGCCACGCCCACCAGTGCTTCTAAGAGAAAACTTGAACATTCTGAGGTAGAATTTATTGAGAAAGAATCTAGTGTAAATAATTTAGGTTATGTTTTGGTGGACTTGGCCATGTTATCTAATAATAATAATAGTACGCAACAATCAACTAATGGCAACTCAAACTAACATTAGGGGCGCTGCGGTCGGTCTGGATAAGTAGGGTAAAATACTCAATAACACGCGTTTGATATGGAATACTTTTTATTTGTCGGTTATAATCAGTAAATGTGGTCCCTAAAATAATGCCAGTGTTATTTTTAATTACCGATATATGTGTAACTGTGCGATACACGTGATCTAATTTAAGTGTTCCACTGGATTTTACGTGTCAATTGCATATTATCAAGCATCGGTTGTCTGCTGGTATTTGTTTTTGAGCTGTTCGAGTCATGGCGCTGTTACGTTTAAAAGCTATATTTGAGTTTGCTCACTGTACCATAGACTCTAGAAATTATTTGCTGCTTGGTAGGGCGAAGGGATGAGTTTAACTTGTATTGAAACTTGGGGGATGCAGGAATTGCTTGATTTGGATGGTTAGCAGGTGGGTTTGGTGTTCAATATCGGACTGGTAGCAGGTTCTCGCACAGTAGATATTTACTCTGCGAAGTCAAATTAGGCCTATATGACTCGTAGACTACGAGTCGTAGTGGAATGGCTCGGATATCACAGAGCGAGGTGATTTGCGGTTGGAAGGATTCAAGGATACCTGACTGATGAAGCTTGGCTGTCCTCGGCTGGTGTAGACTTGGCTGTCTTGGTACGGCTTGGCTTGGCGAGAATGTGCTTGGCTTTCTAGGTGCGGCTCGGCTCGGCGTAACAGTGAACAACCCGTCCTGTCGTCAGTGAGTGGTCCGACCCACTCCTGTTGCCCGTATTTATTTGGTATCGTCATTTTTCGGCTATTGCTATTTGCATCTTTTGGAAAGTGATGAAAACTTATATCCGCAGCACTCTTATATATCGACTTACAGCCGTAAACTGAGCAATATACTTTGCTTTTACTCATTTTGCACTCTATCAACGAGTAAAACGTATTACTTATGTATAAAGACACGATCTGCTTACCAATACAAGAAACCATATACAGTCACCAGGTGACAAATGTACCCTACTTGATAAGTTGACCTCGTAGTTCCGCCCTTTAAAACAACAATAACTAACTAACTAACTTGGTAAGTTTCTCATTTTTACCACTATATGTCATATCGGATAGCTGGAGTTGCCAATAAATTTACTAAACGAAATAGAAGGGTTTTCTTACACAACTAATTATTTTTATATACTTGGCACAACAATGCATTTTAACGGTCAAGTGGCCCGCTAATTGTTGTGCGGAGTATATATTGGCTTATCGAAAAAATACATTTTTTGTTTGTCATATATATATATATATATATATATATACGGATAAGAATTCGGGGCTTTTTTCGCACCAAAAAATTTTGCCAACGTCCAAACTGCGAGCTTGGTTGGCAATTTAAGCTGTGACTTTCTTCCTTTGTCGGTACCAACTCGTACCTAGATATTTTTCTCGAAGCTCGATGTAGAAGTAACAAAACACGCCGTTGCAATTTGTATGAATATTTTTGGTGCGCTATAAGCATCAAATTTCTAACCATGTAGGTTGCAAAAAAAATTGGTCTGGTTTTGTACGTTTGGTTATTTTGTGATTGCGTTTTTAGTCATAGCATTTTTCTTAACAATTTCGATTCTCTGACCCCCTCCAAAGCCAAACTCTAGATCCGCGCCTGCTTAATATGTGATCTTCAGAGTTTTGATATATTTTAGGAACACCTTATATGTTCATACGCTCCTTCGCAAAGTGACACAAATCCAAATAATTCCATAAAGCCAATGTGTTATAGCGGAAGGGGCATGTTCACCTAATGATAACCTCATCAATATAGATGACAATAGTGATTGCAGAGACAATCATTCAACCCTAGATAACATAGATCAAATTTTGGAGATAAACTGTAAACATTACGACTATGTGACTATGTTATTTCTGACCTAGAGTGGAACGGCGAAGAGCTATGTTCAACTATAAAATTTGATTGGGTAATAACTTAATCCTCGGATCAGTGTTGTTCTTATCATCCAAAATCTCTGTGTAGCTGCACAATACAACGTAAATAATATTCACTGCCGAGCTCCCTTCCATGAGTGAAACAAGCAAAGCGTAATCTGCAATGGTACTGACAATATATCATCATTGAAATGGAACACTTCCATATTGTCATTCCGATGCAGATGCAGTGCATACACACAGGAGGGAATTATTTTAAAAATATTGTAATGTGAAATATGCTTTTGGAATTTTAAATATATACGAGGCACGTCCAGAAAGTAAGTTCCGTTTGGTAATAAAATTAAATTGTGTACAGATACAGAAAAATTACTTATTGCACAACATTCTACACCTCTTAAACTACTTTTCCACAAAACATCCGAACTTTTGCAGGCATTTGTCATAGCGTGGCACAAGTTTTTGGATACCTTCTTCATAGAAGTTTGCCGCCGACCGTAAACGAGAGTGAAGACTCCCCTGTAAGATATCCTACCGTTTGGCCACCACTGTTAGGCAAATTGCGTGCTAACCAGGAGAACTGCGTATGTTTAGGAGTTCTCCTGACCACATACGCAATGTGCCTAACAGTGGTGGCCAAACGGTGGGATATCTTACAGGGGATTCTTCACTCTCGTTTACGGTCGGCGGCAAACTTCTATGAAGAAGGTATCCAGAAACGTGTGCCACGCTATGACAAATGCCTGCAAAAGTTCGGCAGTTATGTGGAAAAGTAGTTTATGAGGTGTAGAATGTTGTGCAATAAATACATTTTCTGTATCTGTACACAATTTAATTTTATTACCAAACGGAACTTACTTTTAGGACGTGCCTCGTATATACACACATCAAAAAAAGTTTTGCATCACCTCGGTTCCAAGAGTTCCGGAACCTTTAAATACAAAGGGAATAGAGATCAACACAAACAACATTTCAGCTCGTTTTATTGCTCATGAGACCCACACATTGCATGTTGTACCATCATACAGCTAGACTTTCAGCATTTGTGGTCCAGATTGCAGTACACACCACTACCTCTAATACCCAGTAGCACGTCCTCTTGCATTGATGCATGCCTGTATTCGTCGTGGCATACTATCCACAAGTTCATCAAGACACTGTTGGTCCAAATTGTCCCACTCCTCAACGACAATTCGGCGTAAATCTCTCAGAGTGGTTGGTGGGTCAAGACGTCCATAAACAGCCCTTTTCAACATATCCCAGGCATGTTCGATAGGGTTCATGTCTGGCGAACATGCTGGCCACTGTAGTCGAGCGATGTCGTTATCTTGAAGGAACGCATTCACAAGATGTGCACGATGAGGTCGAGAATTGTCGTCCATGAAGACAAATGCCTCTCCAATATTCTGCCGATATGGGTGCACTATGGGTCGGAGGATGTCATTCAGGTATCGTAAAGCCGTTTCGGAGCCTTTCATGACCACCAGTGGCGTACGTCGGCCCCACATAATGCCACCCCAAAACATCAGGGAACCACCACCTTGCTGCACTCGCTGGACAGTGTGTCTAAGACGTTCAGCCTGACCAGGGTGCCTCCAAACACGTCTCCGACGATTGTCTGGTTGAAGGCATATGCAACACTCATCGGTGAAGAGAACGTGATGCCAATTCTGTGGGGTCCATTCAGCATGTTGTTGGGCCCATCTGTACCGCGCTGCATGGTGTCGGGGTTGCAAAGCTGGACCTCGCCATGGACGTCGGGAGTGAAGTTGCGCATCATGCAGCCTATTGCGCACAGTTTGAGTTGAAACACGACGTCCTGTGGCTGAACGAAACGCATTATTCAACATAGTGGCATTGCTGTCAGGGTTCCTCCGAGCGGCAATCCGTAAGTAGCGGTCATCCACTACAGTAGTAGCCCTTGGGCGGCCTGAGCGAGGCCTGTCATCGACAGTTTCTGTATCTCTGTACCTCCTCCATGTCCGAACAACATCGCTTTGGTTCACTCTGAGACGCCTGGAAACTTCCCTTGTTGAGAGCCCTTCTTGACACAAAGTAACAATGCGGACGCGATCGAACTGCGGTATTGACCTTCTAGGCATGGTAGAACTACAGACAACATGAGCAGCGTACCTTCGTCCTGGTGGAATGACTGGAACTGATCGGCTGTCGTACCCCCTCCGTCTAATAGGCCCTGCTCATGCATGGTTGTTTACATCTTTGAGCAGTTTTAGTGACATCTATGAACAGTCAAAGGGACTGTATCTTTGATACAATATACACAGTCAACGTCTATATGCCGGAGATCTGGGAACCGAGGTGATGCAAAACTTTTTTTGATGTGTGTATAAACAACAACCGTATTCACATGAATGCGTATTGAACAGAACTTATAAGCATTAATGGATGACAACATATTGCTGCCTGAAACAAAACAGATTCACGTAGGTGAATTCAAAAAACAATATTTGTACTATAACGATATTTATTTAATGAACCATGTTGTTGTTGTTTTATTTTAGGGGCCTGGGCATTTACCCCGTGCACTTGTGTGTGTATATTTGTATATAGAAATTATTTGATTACCTGTGTTATTGTGGTATCTATAGATAGTGAGAGTATTTATAATTCAGGTGAGAATTTGTAATGAGACGGCCGTGGCCTTACTATAAGTACCACCACAGCATTTGCTTGGAATAGAAATGAAAAAAAAAAACACTATCAGGATGGCTGAGATGAGAATTGGAAGCACTTCTACTCAATTTTGCCTCGCGAACCTGAGTGTTCCCCTTTCCAGACTTCAGACCAGAATTAAATCTCTTGACAGAGCCGTGAATCGAATCCGGACTTCCAGGGCGACAGTCTTTTTAATGAAAACGCTAGTCTAGGAACGAAATGAGACCTTTCCTGTTAGGTACAGAACGTTGAGTGTTCATAAGGACTTGAGTGCTAAGAACGGTATGTTTCATGCTAGTTACTTGTTTCTTATAGCACAGCTATTTAAAACTAAGTAAACATGAGCCAATTGTATAATAGTTTAATAATAGTTTATTTTATATAGTCACTAGCAGAAGTACCCGTTCTTCGAACGGTGTTCGTTGTTAACACCAGACATTATCAATTGAGCTACTGTTGCAATGGTTAGCAGTTTGTCATTCCTTCAAGTTTATCAGAACGAAGTTAGTTTACTGGGAATATCACACACACACTGTTTATTTAAGGCCCTTAAAATGTAGTTTTCGGAGACCCTTTATAGATTTCCGAATTTTGGGTCTCACATTGAGAAGCGCAACATATGCTTTGGTCGTCCTTCTAGGATATTTTTTATGTTTCGCCTATTTTAGCATATATTGAGAAGTTTTTCTCTATATCCACCCTTCTAATGTATGAAAAGTACGGTGAAGAGTTTTATAAATGATTGGTGTATTGACTCTGATACCTAATTTTACGATGCACCAAGCTTCCGAACACGAGGTATAGGCGTACATAAAGATACACATAAAGACAGACAGACAATTCTATTGTCTACAACATATTACCCAGATATCCAAATATGGGTATATCTACCACACAGTATCAAATAAAATCATCTTACGATGATCGCGTATGTCGACAAAAAAAAAAAAAGTTAAAATGTGCTCTCAGACTAAATTCACCTAACGTGTACTTCCTGACGTGAAATACATTTGAAAGCCTTGTAGACGAAACGCAATACACTTCACATAAAAACTGACCCTCTACGTTGTGCTAGGTGCCCATACACAGGAAGACCCCTTTCATAAATTATAAAGACTTATGGTGCATGAAAATTCAGGTTCTTTAGCCCCAAATTGCCCAAATTCCTAAAAGCCGCAAAAAATGCTGGTTCAATTCAGAAATTTTTGAAAATAATGTTGCTGTTTGGAGATATAATAGACCTTCTGTACTATATGTCGAACGTGAAAATTGCATGAAAAAATTCTAGGTTACCCCTTCACCCCCTTAATTGCATTGATGAATTATACGGTCTACGTTAGTTCCGTGATAACCTTATAGCCATTTGCAAACTTTCACAGAAATGTAATAAATGGAGTGACATTGCTTCTTACAGAAATAGAAGGAAAGTTGTAATCCACCCCTTGAGATAATGTTCTCATGGTTACCGATTTGCATTCCTTCATTAGTTTGTTAAATTAAATTAAATTAGTTTTCTGGGAATATTTCAGAAACTGTTGGATTTAGAGCCTTATAATGTAGTTTTCGAGGACCCTTTAGGGCCCCCGAGTTTTGTTGCTGGCACCGAGGGGATTTATCTCGTCGTTGTACGCCATAATATAATACTAATAATAATATAATATAGGGAGAAATTATAACACCTATTTTTTATATTTTTAATTCAGCCAATGGCCATGTACTTTTCTTTTCAGGACGGGTCAGGGAAGGGATATTATCAGAGAAAGAAGCATTCACATCACGCATGAGCAAAATGGAAATGGCCTACCATTTAACTAAGGACATCTATAAGAAAAGGTCAATATCCTTCAACGCAAAACTAAAACATTACTGCAGTGTCATCCGTCCGTAGGTCTTGCATGCTTCTGAATGCCTCACGATGAACAAAAAAGGCTTGGTCGAGAAACTGGAGGCCAAATAAAGGAAAATTTTGAGAAAGATATTGGGTTCCATCAAAGACAATGGGGAATACAGAAGACGGCATAACCACGACCTATATACTCATGTGGAGAAGATAAGCAACGTCATCCGGAAGAGAAGGTACCATGTTTTGGGCATGTGAAACGAATGAGCCCAGCGAGACTGACCAACCGCAACATATCTTACTTTCAGGAGAGGAAAACAAAATGGGCCTGGTTCATTGAACTGGATAAAGATCTGAAAGAATTGGGGATTACACCAACAGACATTCAGGAGCACGCCCCACTCAAAAGGAAACTTCAAGCTTGCAAAGGTTTCCAAGAAAAACCGAAGCTGAAAACGGGAAAGATTTGGACCCAGGAACGGACGGAAGTCCACCAAGAACGAATGCGGACGTACCGGGCAAACATCAAAGCCAGTAGGAGACAGTTGGAATGACGCGGTTCATAGATGGCCTATACGAAATGAATGAATGAATAATATGGGGATAGGAATATAACAGACCTGCCGTACCACACCCGCAGGTGTAAATCGCGTGAAAAAATTCTAGAGTACCCCTTGATCCCCTTAAGCGCATTATACGTATTGATGAATTTTACGGCTTAATTTGGTTCCGTGATAACCTTCTAGCCGTTTGCAAACTTTCACACTAATGTAATTAATGGAATTGCATTGCGTCTTACAGCAATGGGAATCCGTTGGCATGGTTACTGGCTTGCATTCGTTCATTAGTTTATTAAATTAAATTAGTCTTCTGGGAATATCTCAAAAACGGTTGGTCTTCGGTCCTTAAAATGTGGTTTTCGGGGACCCGAGTTTTGTCTCTCACATTGAGGGGCTGAAAATGAGTTTTGTCTCGTCCTTCTACGCCTATTTCAGCACGTATTTTAAGGGGGTAGGTCCCCTTTTATGAGAGGTACGGAGAAGAGTTACATCAATGATTAGTGTCGTGCCTCTGATGGATATCTGTACCAAATTTTACGTTGATACACCCAGCCGTTCTCGAGTTATAAGGGAACAAATTTGTCCACAAACAAACAGACAGACAGACAGACAGACAGACCAAAAAAAATTTTTTTTCGCGCGCATCCATCATAAAACAGTCTGAAACGCGTACACAACTCAAATTTCCGTAGAAATTCAGAGAAAAACACACACATTTTCATTTTTCTATATAGAGAGATATACTGCACCGCTCGGTGTTGACCGTGTTTTATCGCACAGATTTTGGTTTTACTCGCTAACCGTTGGAGATATACGAAAAGTGATAAGGACCTTTCGGATAGAAAATGAAATGTTAAAGCTCATGTGTACCATCAAAAGTTTGCTATTTCTTAGCGTTCTCTTTTTATTTGAAAAGGAAATATGAAATTTTGAAACCAAAGGGTGTAGTGACGTCACAAATGTCGGTTTTACTCGCTAACTGTTGGAGATACACGAAAAGTGATAAGGACCTTTCGGATAGGAAATTAAATTTCAAAGATCATATGTGCCATCAAAAGTTTGCTATTTCCTACCGTTCTCTTTTTATTTGATATTGAAATATGAAATTTTGAAACCAAAGGGTCTAGTGACGTCACTAAAATGGTCGCCATTTTTTAATAGTGCAAAATTTCGAAATCAAGAGTATCCTATATGTAAACCTGGTAAATCAGCTACATCCATGCAAAATTTCATTTAAATCGGACCAGTGGTTCTTGCGTTATTGAGTAACAGACAGACAGACAGACAGACACACACCATCTCATTTTTATATATTAGTATGATTTGAGACCACTGGGCCCCCATTCAGTCCAGTATACTTCAATTACCTGCACCAGACATCCACCTCTTCTTTCCTTTCTGTTGTCCTACGTGGCCACCTCGTGGTGTAGTACCTAGGATTCGATTTTCGGTCCTCCAAAAGTACATTATGCAACAAGCCTATAATGGCAATAATTAAGACAAGAGTATGTTATAATTTCCATTCGAGTGTCTTCATTACCATTATAGGCGAATTGCATACCACTGTTTATGTTCGACGATAATTAAAACTTTATTTTATGCAGGAACTTAAATATTTATCAATATCTGTCGAGATTTCGCGAGTTTTGTTTACTGAACAGAGCGCATGGGACGCCGAAATTACCTTGTATTCGATCACCGCCTCCTCGAATACCCCACCATGACACTAGCCACGAAGTGAAATTCAAAATAGGAGGCCGTGGAAGTCAGCATAGGTGCGATGCTATCCTTACCTAATTGGTCAAACAGCTGTGTGGTAATGAAAATCTTGAGCTCTGATTGGTGAAGAACCTGTATCATAATGAAATTTGAACTATAATGAGCCCATTAAGATGTAGTTTTCTGGCAAAGTTATATTTTGGCATGGTCGAACATAAAATAATTTAAATCTGATCCGAGGATTATAACGGGTGCACTCAGCTACGTGAGAATAAACTAAGAAGAGGTAGATTCGATTCACACCTCAGCCATTCTGGAAGTGGTTATCCATGGTTTCCCACTTCTACTTCAAGTAAATATTGGGATGGCTCCTAATGTAAAGCCAAAGGCACGTCTTTCCTGATTCCCACCTGAATTACAAATGCACACACTGCTACAGATCCCTCAATAGCACGGCTACATTTTACAAACACACATCAAAGTACACGGAGTTAAATGGCTACGACTCTCAATTCTATCATACCAGGTTGTGGATAGAGCAATTGATACAACTTGAAAAGCGATTCACGGTAATGTGTTGAGCAACAGGTATTGACAAACATGAATACAATACGTTAATATTGATTCTCAATAATGTGTGCCAACTGACGTAATGTGGTCGGGAGAAGTGCGGCGTGGAAACAATAACTACTGTT
This sequence comes from Meconema thalassinum, assembly GCA_946902985.2. Classification (NCBI taxonomy): domain Eukaryota; kingdom Metazoa; phylum Arthropoda; class Insecta; order Orthoptera; family Tettigoniidae; genus Meconema; species Meconema thalassinum. The sequence goes on along the minus strand of OX336390.1, from coordinate 145,732,539 downwards.
CTTGGTTATAGAAGATCCACTATGGAAACGCGAAGAGAAAGACCCAATACGACCTCCAATCCAAGATAACGAAGATTTGAAAGCCTTTGCAGAGAGAAAATCCTGCAAAAAATACTACTAGTAAAATTTTTTAGTCGATCAACGGGTTAATGAGCTCAATACAATTCATTTATTCATTTACTAAAACCTACTATAACTTTGAAAGAATAATAAAATTTCCGCCTTTCCCCTTCACGGGGAGTGTTAGCCCTCGAAACATGTCCCAGTAAGTAATTAGCAATAAATAGCATTGAAAGGCGGAAATTTTATTATTCTTTCAAAGTTATAGTTACGTCAATACGGACCTGAATAATCGACATTATGAATAAAACCTACTAACCTTGAAGAAGTTACATTGATTAATTATACACTTCTCGAAAAATGGGGTTTTATTCAGATGACATGTTTCGTCTGTTAGACAAACATCATCAGGTGTTGTTGTTTATTATTCTTTCAAAGTTATAGTTACGTCAATACGGACCTGAATAATCGACATTATGAATAAAACCTACTAACCTTGAAGAAGTTACATTGATTAACTATACACTTCTCGAAAAATGGGGTTTTATTCAGATGACATGTTTCGTCTGTTAGACAAACATCATCAGGTGTTGTTGTTTATTATTCTTTCAAAGTTATAGTTACGTCAATACGGACCTGAATAATCGACATTATGAATAAAACCTACTAACCTTGAAGAAGTTACATTGATTAACTATACACTTCTCGAAAAATGGGGTTTTATTCAGATGACATGTTTCGTCTGTTATACAAACATCATCAGGTGTTGTTGACCTAAGACCTTTTTAATGGTATGTTTATAAAACTTATATACATCAGTATACCAGCATATAAATGTTTTGTTGCAAAATAGTGCTTAATTCCAAATGGTTTCAAGGTTTCATAAAAGTTAGGCTTATGACGCCACAATTAGTGCAGGTTTCCTTTTGGTCTTCCCGGCAAGGATCACATTACTACTTCTTTTCCAGGTGAACTTTCGTCACTTGATTGGAAATTCTTTCAAACCTGACGATTGGGTCGATAATAAAGGCTTATTCTTTTCTCAGCAAAGAGTCTGAAGGATAATGGCCTGGTCGTGCATATGGATGTTTATGGGCTTACCACCCAAGGCAGTTCCAGACGCCATACGTACAAAGAAGGTGAATATAATTGAATCCAATCATAATGTGTGAAATGAACGTCCAGCAGCCAAACTAAATCTATAACAAGGTAACGATTATTTACGAACCTACAGTACTTAGTGCAAGGATAGATACTAATTTCAAAATAAACAAGTGATAGGGTTACTGTTCAGAATTCCGAGAACGTTACATTGTTTTGTTGCAAAATGTAAAAATTTATAAATTCTAATAATATCATGAACGTCATAGAAGTACCAGTTCCTAAGGGGAGGAGCCACTAATATTCGTATGAAATGTATGTTTTTAGGGCTTAATAGATTGACTCATTTGAAATGTGATGCTGGCAAAGGATGTTGCGCATAGTTTGGACGGCAATTCGATCCGATGTGTCCATTATTAATGAGCTCTACTTCACATCTAGGTTATAATCAATATGTGAGTTACCAAATTCTTTGGACACAATGCGTCGTGGGAAGGACATTTTATGAAAACCTGTTTATCTCTAGAAATATCGCAGGAAAGAGAGACCGTGGACGAGTGCACACTCGATGGTTCAACATTTTCAAGAATGCGACTTTGTGGAACCTTCTTGATGCAGCACGTTTGTCCGAAGACCGGGAGAGGTGGAAAAGAATACGCAATAGCCTCCTTGGAAATCAGAATCCTCAGGATTGAGGGATCAATATTATTGATTTTGAATAGCTAATATCTTAATATATTAATTTTGTAACTGTTATTTAATAAGGATCTTTAGACCAATTCAGTTAAGACTACTTATAAATAAAATTCAATTTACTTTCTTTAACATTTGTATAAGATGTTGTAGTTGATGATTCTTTTAGGGGACTTGTGACCTCGTAGTTATGTACCTCGTGTACTTGGGTGTGGAAATATTATTTTTCTGATAACTTGTGTCACTGTGATGTCTGTACTAGTGTGTGTATTTGAAATGAGCTAGGATTAGGGCAGTAAGCAGCCGTAGCCTTAAGTTGGGTACCATATCGGACTTTGTATGGAAGAGAAGTGGTATACCACGAAAAACATTTCCAGGATGGCTGAGGTAGAAATCAAACCCACCCCTTCTTAGTTTTACCTCACGAGGCTGAGTGTATCCCGGTCAAGACCTCAGATTAGAATTGAATTTCTTGGCAGAGCCGGGAATCGAACCCGGACCTCCGTAGAGACAGCCAAGAGTGCTAACCACTACGCAACGAGATGGATTCATAAGATGCATGTTATAGCTTAGCGATTAATTTTATAATGTTAATATCTTAATTGCTATCCGATATTAAATTGAACCCCACGACTTAGCCGTGCTCGTTAAATCGTGCACCATGGCCACCCGGGCAGCCGCAGCAAGTCTGAAGTTCACGTTTTTGAATACCGGCGCTGAAAGCAGCTAATCTTAGTGTGATTTTTCCCAGGGATTTTCCATACACCCTCCAAGAAAATGCCGGAATAGTACCTTACTTCAAGTCCTGGCGCGTCTAATGCACTACTAGAGTCATCACAGAAATACAGGTTATCAGACAAGTTCAACAAACACCCAACTACACGAGGATGATGACTGTGAAGGGATCTCAGAAGCGCTTACTAGCGGAGAGATTGAGACTCACTAGACTTATATTATTATTATTATTAGATCATTTTTGCCCTTATGGACAGTATGAACTTTAATATCTCATGATGTCACAATTTTCACTTCTTTCCCTTCTTCTCTTCCCAAAATCTCTTCATCCTTTGACTGTGTTCCTTTGTTCCGTCCACAATGTTCCTATTTTCTTCCTTTCACATACTAAAAATTTGGCGTTCTTAATTTTGTTTCTGAATTTTTCTCTGTCTTCTATCATTTGCTTGTTGATCCCTAATTGCTTTAAGTCGTCTTCTATTTCATGATACCAATTTGTTTTCCTTTTTGAACTGTTTACTAAATCAAAGTTTTTCTTTGTAAGTCGTTTATTGTTCATTCTCTGTATGTGCCCGTAGAAAGTTAGTCTGCGTTTTCTAATGATATCAGTGAGTCTGTCTGTGTGTTCATATAGCTCTTTGGTAGGTCTTTTCATCCATATCCCATCTCTGTGTACTGCTCCAAATATTTTTCTCAGAATTTTACGTTCAATTTTTTCTGTTTCTATGATGCCAGATTCTCCAATTGTGGTCGTTTCTGACGCATACAATGCTTCTGGTAATACAACTGTTTTGTAGTGTCTAAGTTTGGGCTGTCTTGATATGCTTTTCTTATTATAATGTGATGTGGTTCCTTATATATATATTCTTTGTATTATTAATGCTTGCCACGGTGGTGAGTGGATAGCGTGTCGGTCTACTCACCCCAAGATTGTAGGTTCGCCCCTGACCGTGGTAAGTGATTTTTGAAAGGCGGCAAAAATACGATACGCATGTCATACGATGTTGGCATGTCAAAGAACCCATTTGAATTCAGTAGGCCGAGTTCATAATGGCAAAATTAGTCTCGGGAGTTTCCGCCAGCACAAAGTTCCTCATTTCTCTACTAGAAAGCGCTATTGTGTTCAAGGAGATTAGATATCTAACATCTAACCTCCTTGACTTTCATAGTCAAGGAACTACGAAATTCGACATGCAAGCTACCCTCTGGGTGTCAAATAGCAAAGCTTGCACCAGGCACCCGAGGCCATACGATATTATTATGATTATTATTATTATTGTTGTGAGAATAAAGAAGTGGTTTAAGACGGAGAGTATCAATATATAGGCCTCACACACGTAAATTCCCCAACATATTGGTGCCGAAATCCAACCTAATTGTTCCAGGTACGCTAAATACAACTACAATTTACCAAGAAAACATTTCAGAAGAAAAATTACGTAAGTAGTGTTTCACGACGTACTGGACAATGCCACTAGTTCACACATAACCAAACGGCTTTAGGATACTTCACGACTCACGATAAGTACTACAGTTTTTCATTCTGTGATATGACTAACTAATTCAATAGCATCATATAAGCGAATATACTGTATATTACTATTGATTTGTTGAGGTTATTTATTCTGCTACATAACTAAACCCACGAACGATTGTCTCACAAGTGGTGCCATCTACAGACCATTCACGTAACTCTCTGCTAAACTTTGCATTGCAAAGACATTAATCCCGTTCCCCAATAAGATAGTTCACTCATCCCTTCAGAATGACTGAAAGGGAACAACTTAATGTTCTAAAAAGAAAACGCACGACTCAACGCTCCAATGTCACACGCTTAGTTAATTTTATACAACAAAATGATAGTGCAACAGATCATGATGAAATGGAACACATCCTAAAAAGACTCTAGACAATTTTAGAATCATTGCTCTCTACTGCCGATCTGATACATAGCCTGCTAGATGACACAGAATACGCCATAGATGTCCGGTCTTGTGAAGAATACATTGACAGTGCAACACGTACCATCCACAAGGCACAAAAAATATTCGCAGCGAAACGAGAAGAAGCCAATATACCTACGGTCGCTGTTAGCCCAAACCAACATATTCAGCCCACACGTATCCCAGACGTCAAACTACCGACAATACGTATAGAACCATTCTCAGGAGACATAGAATCCTGGTCTCGATTCTGGGAACAATTTCAAGCATCAGTTGATAATAATACCACCATTCCAGATATTAGCAAGCACGTACTCTTACGAGGGTTTTTACAAGGGGAACCAAAGCAACTTATTGACGGCATAGCAATTACCGCAGATACGTACACCCAGACAAAGTCATTACTTACAGACCGCTACGGCGACAAGGATAAAATAATCCAGGCCCACCTTAACTACCTGGAGAATTTACAGCCCGCCTTCTCAGAGATCCCTGACGATTTAAACACAACGTACTTGGAGTGCCATCGAAGAGTACAAGCACTCAAGGCACTCGGGGAAGATATTAATGTACACGGACGCGTGATAGCCCCGAAAGTTCTGCGAGCATTTCCAGCAGACATATGCACACGTTGGCTGATCCACGCAAAACGTAACAAAATCTCCGAAGGCAATATGATGTCTTTGATAGAATTCCTCCGTGAAGAGGTGGAAGGAGCACTTAGCACTCAGAAAATCAGGGGAGATGCCAGTATCGCTATTACGTCCCATTCCACGCCAACAGCAGCTTCTTTCCAAGTTAGTACTAAGCCACGAGGGATTAATAGAGGGAATAAGACAGCGATCACGCCATTCTGTGTCTTCTGTGAAAACAAAGGTCATTGGGCACAAGAGTGCACAAAAGTAGCAGCACTTCAGGCTAGGATAGAGAAGTTAAAACACTCTCAATTATGCTTCCTTTGCCTAAACAAAGGTCACACTATTAAGAACTGCTATAAGAAAGATAAGGTATCCTGTTCAAAATGCCAACAACATCACCACATCGCTATATGCAACAAGAACCAATCCCAAGCCACATCAGTAGGAAAGATAGAAAGAGGAATAACAAGTTTCTCATATTTGAAAACAGCCCGTGATTGGATCAAAGGACCAACAGGGAAGTCCAAAATAGCAAGATGTCTTCTGGACGCTGGTAGCCAATCAAGTTTCATTGCCGCAGCATTATTGGACACTCTAGAGCTCGAAGTAATTGGGACTAGAGACTTGGCAGTAACATCTTTCGAAGCAACCTGCAATGGTACCCGGCCACGTCGACTTGCCCAATTCGACATAATCGGATTTTCAACTAAAAATAACATCAGTATCACAGCCTTCGAAAGTGACAACACATATTCAACCCACCCAAGAGTCACTCTTGACTATAACAATCTACCGCTCGCTGATCCAAAAACAAACGACGCAGAAGATTTACCAATTGAAATACTTATTGGTGCATACTATTACTGGAAAGTAGTAAAACGTCAGCAGCCAAGAGCCATTACGCCATCTCTCGTCCTACTTCCTACGATCTTTGGTTGGATCCTCACAGGAAAACGTTCAGGTATTATAGTTAATCAGGTAACAACGAACCACGTGTCTGTCAACAACGATGAACTTTCTGACGACTCCATGCGACTTTTCTGGGATCTCGAAACAATTGGAATTCGAGAGATTCAAATCAGACAATTGGACGACGTGAATACGGTTATCCTTCAAGACTTCTACGACAATTACCGCATCCACAACGGCAGAAGAGTTGTGTCACTTCCAAGGAAACAGGAAACACTTTCATCAGACAATTTACAAACATCCGAGAAAAGGTTTCGAACACTCCAGAAACGACTAACTCAGGACGCAGATTTCAAAAAGAATGTACGACGCGCATATGTTAGACTATATGGTGCAGGAGCAAGTAGAACTAGCCCCCGCCAATGTTACCCATGGAAATGTTTTTTATCTGCCGCACCATGCTGTAAAGAAAGAAAAACGAGATTCAACCAAACGGAGAATAGTTTTCGATTCCTCATCTCACGAGCCAGGCTTCCCATCACTCAATGACACCCTACACATGGGACCAAACTTGTTACCCGAAATTTTTGGAGCCCTTCTAAGATTTCGATTGCATCAAAAGGCCATCGTGTGCGACGAATCTCAGGCATTTCTTCAGATATCTCTAGACGAGTCCGATAGAGACCTTACCTGGTTTCTCTGGTACCGCAACGACACTAACAATGACGGAACCTACACATTGACAGAGGACGTCGTAGCATACCGTTTTGCTCGTCTTCCATTTGGACTTACGAGCAGCCCATTCCTCCTATCCGCTGCTCTGCGTGAATTAGTGAACATGAACCACGCCACATATCCAACAGCAGCACATCTCCTCGATGCTTGTAAATTTATGGATGACTTCACCGCTAGCGGAGAGGACGACAACTTAGCCGTTACAGTTTATTACGAATTGACAGCCATCCCTCGCCAGATTCGGCTTCCGCAATCCAAATGGGTCACGAATTCCACGCCACTAATGCAAATTTGGAAAGCAGAAGCTAGAGAGATCAAAACAGAAACACGAGTCCTAGGTGTCGATTGGAATGTGGAATCAGATCAAATCTTCACACCCCCATGCGACGTTACACAAAAGATATCGACCCAGCCAGCAACGAAACGACAACTACTAAAAGCCACAGCCAGATTCTACGACCCACTTGGATTATTTTCACCTGTGTCAATAACTGCGAAGATACTTTTCCAGGACACTTGGTGCAAAGGACTAGCATGGGAGGAAATTCTACCACCTGACCTCGCTCATCGATGGAATGATTGGATATCAAACCTACAGTACTTAACTTTAATACGCATACCACGGTGGATCACCATTTCGAACTCCAGCACAGACTTATCATTGCACGTGTTTTGTGATGCCTCGGAAAGAGCGTATGGTGGCGCGCTATACGTCCGGTCGTTTACTGATGACGCTTTCACGGTTCGTCTGGTCTGCAGCAAAACCAGATTGTCACCCGTAAGGAAGGTGACTCTTCCCCGGCTCGAATTGCTAGCAGCCTTGATTGGATCACGACTATTAAATTATATCTACCGTGAAACTGGAGTAGGATCCATTCCTGCAAACTTTATGGACTGATTCAACAGTCACTCTAGGATGGATCCGCAGCAACCCTGACCGATGGAAAACATTCGTCTGTAATAGAGTGACAGAAATTCACACGCATACTGTATCTAGCCAATTGAGACACTGCCCCGGAACAGACAAACCTGCAGACTATCTCTCGAGAGGCCTCCCTGTGAAAGACTTAGCTTCGCGGGATTCCTGGTGGTCCGGTCCTCCATGGCTCGCCATGAACAACAATTCTTGGCCACGTGATGTTACGGACGCTCCTATGGACCTACCTGACGAGGAAAGGACATCCCATGTTTTGGCCATCACTACTCCACAACCACTGCTACAAGCTACGCGCTTTAGTTCCTACTGGAAGTTAATGAATGTTACGGCATGGATTCTTCGCTTCGTCGGATGCTTGAGGGAGAAGAAAAGAAACAGCACTCAATACTTAACAGCTGAAGTATCTTCGGTGTGCCAGAGCATCCTAACGAAGACACAGATAATTTAGTGCTGAAAGTTGCCGGGGACATTAAGGCAAACATCGCTCTTGCGGACATAGACAGAAGCCATAGGTTAGGCCCCAAGATTGGGACCAAACCCAGGCCAATCATAGTAAAATTGGCGACGTATCGTGCTAGGCATGAATTGTTTAAAAACAAGAAACAGCTCAAAGGTACCCCGGTGACAATCAGGGAAGATCTCACAGCCACAAGACTAGCGATTTTGAAGGCGGGAATTGCAAGATTTCAGCAATCCAACGTATGGACTTACGATGGCGTAATTTACGTGAAGAAAACAGATGGCAGCAAGCACCGTGTTACAAAGATGTGTGAGTTACCCAAAGCTTAAAGTAAGGCCACTTATCATGTAGCAATAGTTTGTTTTAGTAAGCAAAAGTTGGTACACCCTCTAAGATAACCCACACCACAAACTGTCTGTCTCTCTCCCGCATAACTGTTCATTGCATACCTCTCCTGCCGTGTTGCTGGTGCTATTTCAAACTGACCTTTCACTTTCCACCCCTCAACAGCTGAATTCCACTCCACCCCTCCCTCCAAGATATCTCACAATAACTTGACCGCTAACACTTAACACTTTTCCTAATTCAATTGTATGAACACATATGCAGATGATTATGTAAAATATCAAATTCGGTCAGAGGTGGGGAAGAGTATAGGTGAGTGTAAATACTTCTTAGATAGACATGAAGATAACAATAGTTTAAAAGTAATCCATTCTAATGTTAAAAGTCTTACAAAACCCAAGAATAGCTTAGACGTTACTCTGAAGGCTTATGAAAATATATTTGATGTTGTGGTCTTAACGGAAACGTGGAAATTAAATAACGCAAATGTTACTAAACATAGCTGCTATAAATCGTACTATAATGAAAGTGAGATAAATCAGAATGATGGAGTAGTCATCATGATAAAAGATGGATTACAGCATGAAGTTAAGTGTGTAGCATATAAAGATTTCAAATTTAATCGAGTAGTTGTTAATAAAAGCGACAACAAAATAGCAATAACAGGGGTGTACAAACCACCAAAATACAACAAAACATTATTTGTGGAGAATTTAAATAACTATATAAAAACAAATTGTCAGCTAGAAAATGAATTAATAATTGGTGACATGAATATTAATTTATTCGAAAATCAAGATTCAGATGATTATTTAAACCTTCTTAATGAATATGATTTCAGATCTATAATCAATGGTACAACTAGGGAAACTGAAACTAGTAAATCATGCATTGACCACGCATTTCTTAAAAGTAGGCTTTCGAATGAAAATATTCTCTCTATCATCTCGGAAAGCAAAACAACTGATCACAATACAACAATAATTAGCCTAAAATTTAATCAAGTTAGTTGTCAGAAAAATAAACCAAACATTAGGAATTATCAAAGACATAAATTAGATTATGTGGAACTAAAACAGAAGTTAAACAACATCAACTGGGATAATAAACTTGGAAAAGGACATTTTGATACTAATGTAAATATATTTATTGAAACAATTCAAAGCTGCATCCATGAATCTACTAAACAGTTAAACTCAAAGCGAATCAAAAGAAAAGAGTGGATAACCCTTGCATTGGTAGAGTCCATAAATACTAGAGATAAATTATACCGCGATTATATGGCAAATAAAAATAATGAAGAATTAAGAGAGAAATATAAAAAATACAGAAACAAATTAAATGAGCTAATAAAATGGGCAAAAATAGATTACTACAGACATTTAGTAAATGCTAGTTCAGGAAATCCCAAAAGATTTGGGGTATAGTTAATGACGTAGCTCAGAGAATTAATCAAAAAGAGCAAATTAGTGAAATAAGGTATCAGAATGAAATTTACAAAAGTGACACGCAAATTGCGAATAAATTTAATGAATATTACATAAATAAGACAACCGAGATTTCCAAATGTATAAAGAAAAGTGGAAACCCCACACTTAATATAACTAGCAATAAGAGCTCATGCTTTATGGCCCCGGTAAATTCCACTGATTTGAAAAAAATCCTAGGTGACATAAGTGACAGTAAAGCTATGAGAATAGACAATATTTCAGCAAAGGTTATAAAACAAAATATAGTATCATTAGAGAAACCACTTTTAAATCTCATAAATCAATCTTTTACAGAAGGATATTTTCCAAAGCAACTGAAGTCAACAATAGTTTAAAAAATCTTAAAATCAGGCAATACTATAGATATGGAAAATTATAGACCGATATCTCTGATTACAATAATAGCAAAAATATTTGAAAAATGTATCAAGAACAATATTTTCCAGTTTTTACTGAAACATGACATTCTATCAGCAAGGCAATATGGATTTATAAAAAGTCGAAGTACTGTGGATGCAATTGCAACACTAACTAAACAAATACAAGAAAAATTAAATTGCTCCAAACCATCACTAGGGATGTTTTTAGATCTTATTAAAGCTTTCGACACTGTATCACATGATATTCTCCTCCAAAAAATGGAAAAATATGGTATTCGAGGCACAGCTCTTAATCTCATTGGAAGTTACCTTACTGACAGATTCCAATATGTAAAAATAAATGACACATTGAGTGCACCGATGCAAGTAAAAAGGGGCATACCACAAGGAACAGTCTTAGGAACACTATTTTTTATTATATACATTAATGACATAGAAAAATCAATAAATAATCAAAAAAATAGTTCAATCATCACTTATGCAGATGACACCGCTATATCTGTTGAAGGGAATACATGGGAAATAGTCAGGCAAGAAGCAACCGAAGCTTTAAAAGGGATTAAAGTATGGCTGGATAATAATGAATTGTTTCTGAATGTGAATAAATCAAAATTTATTATTTTCACATTAAAAAGCAATCAAAATTGCTTCAACGAGCTTACAGTACATCGGGAAAACTGTAATACAATCTGCAACTGCATAAAAATCAACCGCACACAAAATATAAAATAGCTAGGAATGTATTTTGATGAAGACATGAAGTGGAGATCGCACATTAATTTCATCGCAAAGAAAATAAGGAGGACAGTTTATGTATTTCATTGTCTGAAACACATTTTCAATATTAAACTACTGAGAGATATCTACTTTGCACTTATTCAGTCTACTCTCACGTATGGAATAATTGCATGGGGAGGAGCTTATCAAACTATTGTAAAAAAAAGCTCAAGTAATGTAAAACTTTGTGTTGCCTATCATGTATAAAAAGGAAAGGTTATATCCTACGAATGAATTGTATGCGGAAGCAAACGTCATGAATATAGGACAACTTTACGTGACGGAAGTCTATAAATATATCTATAAAAATAAAAATTCAGTCATAAACATGAGCCACACCTACCAAACAAGAGGTAGAACAGGAAATATGTCTGTCCTCTTCAAACCAAATCTATCTATTGCAAAGCGTAATTTTCAATACTTTATTCCTAAATTTTACAATATCCTTCCTAATCCCATAAAAGACCAGTTACATAAATCTACAAAGTTTATACGTAACGCAAAGATATTTGTTCAAGAAAATAAAAATGTCATTAAAGATATATTAAAGTAGCTTAATCTATAAATTAGCATTACCATTGCTACCTAGCTGTTTCACAACGCTTATTTTAATAAATACAGTATATGTAATATATTTTTTAACATGAACACTTAACGTTATAATTAGGTAAGTAGACCTAATATGCCACCCACAAGGCCTTGCCTTACGTGGTATAGCTTACATGTATTCTTCCCTAACTCGGCTGAATTTGATATTCATCACATAGATCTCAGAATGTACATTTTTAGACCAATACGTTTACTTAGATAATAATCAGAAATAGACTAAAGTTACGATATGATGAAGATTGTACATCCCTATATCCCTATATCTAATATATAAAAGTGAAAGTCTGTATGTATGTATGTATGTATATATGTTGGTTCCGTATACAAATCTACACCGTTCCACCAATCTCAACCATATTTTGCATACACATAGTTTAGGACCCAGAAGGAACCGCTGGCTACATGAATTTTCGATAGTCTTTCTCATTCTTCTGATTTAGGCCCTTTTTCACTCAAAAACAGGCTAATCAAATCATAAAATATACTCATGAAGGAATGGCAAGGCAGATAGTTTCCATGGCAACATAGCTCAAGTCGAGACACGGCCGTCTGGATGCCAATTGCGCTCTGCACTACCGGTATAGAAAATGAGGATCTTTACTTGAAATCCCGTTAGTTACTCAACTGCTCACACAGCACTGTCAACCGAGTACAGCATAACAAAGACTTGACACTATCTACTAGATATTTGTCAAATACCACTCACTCACTCACTCACTCACACATTCATCACGAAATCTCAGAACCCACCCAACGGATTGGAATGAAATTTGGTATGCAGCTTACTCAAGGGCCGCAAACGCCCACTAAGAAAGGATTTTTGGATATTCAGGTTCTAAAGGGGTGTTAAGGGGGTAGACCTGCATTTCATCGAATAGCAATATCTCCCGATTGGTTTCACTGGGGGATGTGATACTCGGCAAATAAACTCATCATTAGAAATAAGAAGACATGTGTCTGAGGGTTTTTCGATGTGGTGTATATTATGAGGTGAAAGGGGTGAAAAGTGGGGGTTGAAAGATTCCTAACGGAGCCTGTATCTAATGAACGACATAGGCGAGGAGTTTGAAACTCAGCGGGAAAAAATCAGCATAAAAAATAAGTAAATAGGTGTTTGACCTTTTTTTTTCATAAATCCAATTTAAGGGGCCTATGGCGAGGGGTGAAATTCTGTGTATAAAAAAAACAGGAAAGAAAGTGTCCTAACCGATTGACTCACTCGCTCTTCAAACTCAGGGGGAAAAACTGCTTAAAAATAAGTATAACTTATATGTGTTCGACAGTTTTTTTGATAAACCAAATTAAGGGGTTCATCGGGAGGGGTGAAATTCTGAAGAAAAAAAATGAAAGAAAATGTCCTGACTCACTCACCCACTCATCATCGCCCAGCCAATAATATTGAAGTTGGAAACATGTCATTTACGGGATATGTTCGTTGTATGTCAAAACCATACACTAAGGGAGGATTTTTGAATATTCAGGCTCTAAAGGGGTCTTAAGGGGGTTAAACCTGCATTTTATTGAATAATAATATCTCACGAGTGGTATCATTTGTGGATGTGATACTCGGCATATAAACTAATCATTAAAAATAAGCAGACATGTGTCTAAGGGTTTTTCGATGTGGTGTATTATTATGAGGTGAAAGGGGTGAACATTGGGGGTTGGAGAATTCCTAACGAAGCATGCAGGCCTATCTCCTAAACGACATAGGCGAGAAATTTGAAACTCGGCGAAAAAAAATCAGCTTAAAAAATAAGTAAGTCGGTGTTCCACCGTTTTTTCATAAATTAATTTAAGGAGCCAATGGGGTGGGGTGAAATTCTGGGGGGAAAAAGGAGAGAAAGTGTCCTAACTGACTGACTAACTCACTCAATCATCAAACTCAGGGGGAAAAGACAGCTTAAAAAAATAAGTTAATAGGTGTTCAAGCGTTTTTTCATCAATCCAATTTAAGGGGCCCATGGGGAGGGGTGATATTCTGGTAAAAATAATTGAAAGAAAATGTCAAATGAGGTGTATATTACAAGGTGAAAGGGGTGAAAATTGGGGGTTGAGGGATTCTAAACGGAGCGTGTATCTCTTAAACGACATAGGCGAGAAGTTTGAAATTCGGCGAGAAAAAACAGCTTAAAATATAAGTAAATAGGTGTTCGACCGTTTTTTCATAAATCCAATTTAAGGGGCCCTTGGAGAGAGGTGAAATTCTGGGGGGAAAACAGGAAAGAAAGTGTCCTAACTCACTCACTCATCAAACTCAGGGGGGGAAGAACAGCTCAAAAATAAGTAAATAGGTGTTCGACCGTTTTTTTTTTCATAAATCAAATTTAAGGGGTTCATGAGAGGGGTGAAATTCTGAAAAATAATTGAAAGAAAATGTCCTGACTTACTCACTCATCATCCCCCAGCCAAAATTATTGAAGTTAGAAACATGACATTAAGGGGCTATGTTCGTTGTATGTTGAAAACGTCCACTAAGGAAGGAATTTTGGATATTCAGGTTCTAAAGGGATGTTAAGGGGGTAGACTTGCATTTAATTGAATAACAATATCTCCCGAATGATTTCCTTTGGGATGGGATACTAGGCATATAAACTCATCATTAGGAATAAGAAGACACATGTCTGAGGGTTTTTCGATGTGGTGTATATTATGAGGTGTATGTGTGAAAAGTGAGTGTTGAAGGATTCTTAACGGAGCAAGTATCTCTTAAAAGACAGAGGCAAAAAGTAAGAATCTCAGGGAGAAAAATCAGATTGAAAAAGTAGTAGATAGGTGTTCGATCGTTTTTTCATAATCCAATTTAAGGGGCTCATGGAGAGGGATGAAATTCTGGGGAAAGAAGTCCACTAAGGAAGGATTTTTGGATATTCACTCATCATCCCCCAGCAAACCTATTGCAGTTAGAAACTTGAAATTTTGGGGATATGTTCGTTGTTTGTCGAAAAAGTCCACTAAGGATGGATTTTTGGATATTCATGTTCTGAAGGGGTGTTAAGGGGGTTAAACTTGCATTTCATTGAATAACAATATCTCACGAGTTGTTTCATTTGAGGATGTGATATTCGGCATACAAACTAATCATTTAAAATAAGCAGACATATGTCTAAGGGTTTATCGATATGGTGTATATTATGAGGTGAAAGGGGAGAAAATTGGGGGTTGAAGGATTCTTAACGGAGCGTGTACTGTATCTCTTATTCAACATAGGCGATAAGTTTGAAATACAGCGGAAAAAGCAGCTTAAAAATACGTAAATAGGTGTTCGACCATTTCTTCATAAATCCAATTTAAGGGGCCCATGGGGAGGAGTGAAATTCGGGGGGGGGGGGGACAGGAAAGAAGGTGTCCTAACTGATTGACTTACTTACTCACTTATCAAACTCAGGGGGAAAACAGCTTTAAATAAGTAAATAGGTGTTCGACCGTTTTTTTTTTCATAAATCCAATTTAAGGGGTTCTTGGGGAGGGGTGAAATTCTCAAATATTAATGAAAGAAAATGTCCTGACTGACTCACTCACTCATCATCGCCCAGCAAAAATTATTGAAGTTAGAAACATGAAATTTTGGGGATAAGTTCGTGGTATGTCGAAAACGTCCACTAAGGAAAGAGTTTTGGATATTCAGGTTCTAATGAGGTGTTACGGGGATAAACGTGCATTTCATTGAATAACAATATCTCATGAGTGGTTTCATTTGGGGATGTGATACTTGGCATATATACTAATCATTTAAAATAAGCTGACACATGTCTAATGGTTTTTCGATGTGGTGTATATTATGAGGTGAAAGGGATGAAAAGTGGGGGTTGAAAGATTCCGAACGGAGCGTGTATCTCTTAAACGACATAGACGAGGAGTTTGATTTTCTCCGAGTTCCAATCACCTTAAAAATTAATAAATCAATAAATAATTAAAATAAGTAGATGTTCGACCGTTTTTTTTTTCATAAATCCAATATAAGGGGCATATGGGGAGGGGTGAAATTCTGGAATAAAAACGTCCACTAAGGAAGGATTTTTGGATGTTCACTCTCATCGACCAATCAAAACTATTGAAGTTAGAAGAAGGGGATATGTTTGTTGTGTGTCGAAAATGTCTACTAAGGAGGGATTTTGGGATATTCAGGTTCTAAAGGGGTGTTAACGGGGTTAAACCTGCATGTCATTGAATAACGATATGACACGACTATGACGCGAGCGAAGCGAGGCTAAAAATAAGATGGTGTGTGTCTGTGTATTACTCAATCACGCAAGAACCACTGGTCCGACTTACATGAATTTTACATGAAAGTAGCTGATTTAACTGGTTAACATATAGGCTACTTTTGATTTCAATACTTTGCACTATGGCGACCATTTTAGTGACGTCACTACACCCTTTGGTTTCAAACTTTCATATTTCCATTTCAAATAAAAAGTGAACGCTAAGAAATAGCAAACTTTTGATGGCATATACGAGGTTTAAAATTACATTTTCTATCCGAAAGGTATCTCCAACGGTTAGCGAGTAAAACCTAAATTTGTGCTATAAAACACGGTCAACGCCGAACGGTGTAGTTGGACAAAATGTTCCATCCTTAATCTCCCTCTGCGCAGCACCTCGCCTATCCCCTGTTTTAACTGTCACTTTCACATTTTAATTTATTTATGACGCGTAGCGAAGCACGGGTACTTCAGCTAGTATATTATAATTGTGAAAATCTGTGTGTCCGTGTGTGTGTGTGTTAGTTTGTTACCTCTTGACACTAAAACGGCTGGACGGATTTGGCTGAAATTTGAAATGGAGACAGCTTATACCATGGGATAACATATAGGCTGCCTTTTGTCCGGAAATAAATCATTGTTCCCGTGGAATGAGCAACATAACTGAAAAGTCACCAAAAAAACTCAACCAGGACAAAATATCGAAGTTGTCGCATAAACACCGGACAAAGCTCATTTTACTCCCCTCGATGCAAGAAACAATACTCGGTATGTCCCTACGGGACACCGAAAACTACATTTTAAGGCTCTAAAACCAACAGTTTCAAAGATATTCGCAGAAAACTATCTTCGCTCTGATTGATGAACTAATCGCAAGTCCGTTTCCATGGCAACACTACCTCAAGGTATGACATCCGATTTTCTATATATCCCTCTAGGAGGCAATGCCAATTCATTTATTATCTTTTTTAAGATATATATAAACACAATAAGAACAGTGTAGCGCGCCTGCCACCCGTCCGGAGGCCCCGGGTTCGATTCCCGGCTCCGTCAGAGATTTTAGACACTGACGTGAGGGCTGCAACGGGCTGAACTCAGATTCGTGAGGACAATTGTGTAGCTGTGAGGCAGCGCGCCGGTCACGAAGAACAAGATTAACGGCAGAGGGGACACTATGCACTGACCACGCGTCACCACAATATCTGCAGGCCAAATGGCCGATTTTCTATATATCCCTTTAGGAGGCAATGCCAATTCATTTATTATCTTTTTCAAGATATATATAAACACAATAAGAACAGTGTAGCGCGCCTGCCTCCCGTCCGGAGGCCCCGGGTTCGATTCCCGGCTCCGTCAGAGATTTTAGACACTGACGTGAGGGCTGAAACGGGCTGAACTCAGATTCGTGAGGACAATTGAGTAGCTGTGAGGCAGCGTGCCGGTCACGAAGAACAAGATTAACGGCTGAGAGGACACTATGCACTGACCACGCGTCACCACAATTTCTGCAGGCCAAATGGCTGGGAAGCGGTCGCATGATAGGCCTAGGCCCTTCATGGGCTGTAGTGCCAGGGGTAAAAAATATTAGGGGAAGCGCCTTCTAATACCACCTTTAATTTTTAAACACTAGAGTAGCGGCTATTAAATAAAGGTAGCGATATAGCTACGTTCAATTTCATAAACACTGGGCTCACAAATCCCGTATAGTTAAGTACAAATATCGGTCTGGTCATAATTTCAATAGCAACGAAGCTCTTAGGCGGCTATTGCCGTTTCCTTAACACTTAAGGCATCCCGCCGTCATATACCTCAATGTGCACTTACCAAATTGTGAACCAGTCTATTTTACTGAAAAGAATTTCTACTAGCGAGTATCCATCCACTCCGGCAAAAACCACTCTCACAACATTTTCCAAAATTTACACAAGACATGATTTTTAAAGCTCTCTTCTGTATGTTGAGGTACAGAGACATACCACATGGAAAGATACAATAAAATGTTGGCAAATCTGAGTTCAAGGAAATGCTGTCCAGAATAGGCTTTCGGTACAGGTTATTCGGCCCATGTTCGTAACATGGAATGTTTTCCTTTGACAATGCATCTACACCATGTGCGAGGGCAACGCATTTCAAAGATCTCTAAAAACACAATAATCAGGAAATTGGAGAACAATTTAAAGTCGGAGTGAAGATTCAAGGAGAAATAATTTCATCTCTGAGATTTGCTGATGACATAGTCATCTTGGCCAATACGCCAGAAGCTCAATGTGCACTTACCAAATTGTGAACCAGTCTATTTTACTGAAAAGAATTTCTACTAGCGAGTATCCACTCCGGCAAAAACCACTCTCACTACATTTTCCAAAATTTACACAAGACATGATTTTTAAAGCACTCTTCTGTATGTTGAGGTACAGAGACATACCACATGGAAAGATACAATAAAATGTTGGCAAATCTGAGTTCAAGGAACTGCTGTCCAGAATAGGCTTTCGGTACAGGTTATTCGGTCCATGTTCGTAACATGGAATGTTTTCCTTTGACAATGCATCTACACCATGTGCGAGGGCAACGCATTTCAAAGATCTCTAAAAACACAATAATCAGGAAATTGGAGAACAATTTAAAGTCGGAGTGAAGATTCAAGGAGAAATAATTTCATCTCTGAGATTTGCTGATGACATCGTCATCTTGGCCAATACGCCAGAAGATTTGAACGAGTTTTTGAATGGTATGGACTCCGTCTTGACGAATGAATTCATGATGAAAATCAATAAATGTAAAACAAAATTATTGGAATGCAGCCGAAATAAATCAGAAACCTCTATGGACATCAAATTGGCAGGTGAAACGCTACGGGAAGTAGGAGACTTCTGTTACCGGTACTTAGGAAGCAAAATAACCAGTAATGGACGAAGCAAAGAGGATATAAAAAGCAGGTTGGCTCAGGCAAGGAAAGCATTTCTACACAAAAAGGAATCTCTTGACATCGAATATACATTTAGGTATTAGGATGTCATTTTTGAAAGCTTTTGAGTCACTATAAGGAAGTGAAACTTGGACTAATGGTGCTGCAGTAAAGAGGAGAATTGAAGCGTTTGAAATGTGGTGTTACGGGAGAATGATGAAGATCAGATGGTTAGATAGGGTATCAAATAAAGAGCTATTAAGACGAGTGGGAGAGGAGAGATGTTTCTGGCGACTGCTAATGAAGAGAAGAGATAGGTTGGTACGACACATATTAAGACACCCAGGAATAGCAAGCTTAGTTATGGATGGGAGGGTCAAGGACAAGAACTGTAGGGGTAGACCAGGGTTATACAGATTGCCTCGGATGTAGGGTGTGGTAGCTATGTAGTGATGAAACGATTAGCTCAGGAGAGCGAGGCATGGAGGGCTGCATCAAACCAGTCAAAAAACTTAAGACTCAAACAACAACAATCGGGAATTTTAATTACTTAGAGAGGCATGTGAGGCAAAAGGGTTGTTGGAGAATTTCAATCCCTGGGATGTAACACTGGAAGTGACTGCATAATGTACATCAGCGACCAAGGTGAGAGATATTTTACTATAGGTATATTAATAGCGACATGTTGACGTTCAAATCATCAATAAGTGTGGCAAAATTATACCCAGAATAGCTTAAAGAAAAATACTTTTAATTCCCCATATTCAGATAGATTTGCCATTCCAGGTGTACGTTTAGACAAAACCATTATTTCCCATGGACAACTGTATGTGGCGTGCTGGCGAGTATCCGGACAACAAAATCGTTATGTCTCAGCAGAAGATGGCAAAACCAAAACTAAAATTTTCAAATGTGTTCACAACTCTATAAAATTCCCACTTTGCTGCTCATATCTATATACTGTATGTATCAGAATTCTCAGAATTTGAATCTACCCACCTGTAGCCGCGATTGCTGTAATAGAATAAACCAACTATCAGCAATAATGCATCGTCCCCATTGGCTTGATCGCGAGCGAAGCCGCGGGTACCTGCTAGTATTTAATATAACGGGACTCCAGTGATCAAGAGAACAAGTGACTTATACAATGTTGTAGTGCAAAGGACAATGCGTATATAGCACACGCGATTTCTTGAACAATGTACGGACGTATGTCCTAATACTTAAAAAGCTATGTGTGTATATATTTTCTTGTATTGCTGGATGTAATATTGATTATTCTTAATAATAATAATAATAATAATAAATAATAATAATAATACCACTGTAAAAAAAAAGAAGACATAGCCATCGCTCGGGCTTACTGGATACGCCAAGTTCAAGCAGAGTGTTTCCCAGGTGAACGGGAAGCTCTGAAGAATAATAAGCAAGTGCCCAGCACATCAAAGATTTCAAGATTTAATACTTTTCTTCAAAACGATCTCATTTGATTAGGTGGTCGTCTTCAATTCGCAGATCTTACTACACTTCAAATACACCCAGTGATCCTTGATGGCTCACATCACTTCATCCACCTACTTATTCGCGATACGCACATCAGACTTCATCACATGGGAGTGCGTATGATACTCACAGAACTACGCAATGAATTCTGGATATTAAGAGCACGACATAACATCAAAAGGGTACTGAACACCTGCTTGCCATGCAAAATATCCCACAACAAGAGATGCGAAGAAGTTGAAGCACCACTGCCGGCAGACCGTGTACGACCATCTCGGGTTTTTGCAGTGACAGGAATTGACTTTGCAGGCCCCCTCTACATCAGATCGGGATCTAGTATGAAGAAAGGCTACATTGTTTTGTTCACCTGTGCAACAGTGAGAGCGGTACACTTAGAACTAGCCTCAGACCTGTCGACAGACAAGTTCTTGATGGCATTCCAACGATTTGCCGGACGCAGATGAATGCCGTCAACCATATATTCGGGCAACGCACAAACATTCCACGCTGCAAATAAAGAAATCCAACTATCCAAAGTCTTGAACGATCCGAAGACACCTACATACATGGCTCAGCACAATGTGACGTGGAAATTTATAGCTCCACGGGCGGCTTGGTGGGGAGGATGGTGGGAGAGAATGATCGGCTCCAACAAGCGCTGCCTCAGAAAGGTACACTGGGCCAGTTACAAATAGATGAAGAGGGACTGAACACGTTGTTGGTCAGTATTGAAGCCACCCTAAACACCCGTCCCATTGTGCAGGATGGAAACAGTTTCGACGTATTAACACCTGCTCATTTTTTGAACGGTGGCGTCACGATCGCTACAAATGGATCTGAGCCTGAAGGAAAGAAGACTCTGACTAAAGAGTACCGACTGAAGATGAAGATGGTGGACGATTTTTGGAGAAAATGGCAAAAGGAATACCTGTTGCACCTACGATGCTACCACGAAGTAAAACGTCCCCACAACAACCATGGGAGACTCAGAGTAGGAGTTGTGGCCCTCTTACAACAAGACGTTTTACCCAGACATTTGTGGAAAAGGGCTTGAGTGGACGAACTAATTCAAGGACGAGACGGACGAATACGAACAGCCATTTTACGCCTGCCAGACGGTTCGAGAATCAGCAGACCGATCCAACTGGTGATTCCCTTGGAGATCGACCAGGGTGGGGGAGGATGTGAAGGATCTCAGAAGCGCTTACTAGCGGAGAGATTGAGACTCACTAGACTAAATAAGTCTAGTATGGTTCCTTATATATATATTCTTTGTATTATTATTGTTGTTGTGATAATAAAGAAGTGGTTTAAGACGGAGAGTTTCCATATATAGGCCTCGCATACGTAAATTCCCCAACATATCCCAAACACCAACAACACCAGCATTTAATTGGAACTGGAGATACTCTGTTGATCTTTGTATTTTTTACCTTCTTACAGCATTTCTTTAATTTCTTAAATTAATTTTATAATTATATCTGTTTAGCTCCGTAATTTAGAAGGCTTCTAAATTGAGGAAGGATATAGAATGAAATTATACACGCTCCTTTATGAGAGCAACTATGACAGATAAATCCCACTTCTTCGAAATTTCTATTTTAGGAGGCAAATCGCTAACATACTCGGTACCGCAATCTGCGAACATCTTCTTAACTCTGGACAATTTTTTTGTTAAAACTCAGCAATTTTTCTAGATTTATGCCGTGTCTTGTGTGGGGGTTTCGCCTAGGAAATCTAGAAAATATGCTGAGTTTCAATTCCTTGGCCGTGAAAACCAATAGCCTACACTCTACAGTATACAATATTTTTGTTATTTGCTTGTTGCTTATTTTAGGGGCTGTGCCATCCGGGATAACCCCATGTATTTTGGGTGTGTTTGGAATTTGTGTGAAAACTTGTGTTGTTGTGAAGTCTGTACTAGTGTGTGTATTTTTAATTCCGATAATAATAATAATATTAATAATAATAATATTATTAATAATAATAATAATAATAATAATAATAATAATAATATCGTATGGCCTCGGATGCAGGGTGCGAGCTTTGTTATTTGGACCCACAGGGTAGATTGCATGTCGAATTTCGTTGTTCCTTGATGCACTATGAAAGTCAAGGAGGTTAGATGTTAGATATATAAGCTCCTTGAACACTATAGCGCTTTCTCCTGGAGAATTTGGGAACTTTATATTGGCGGAAACTCCCGAGATTAATTATGCCATTATGAACACGGCCTACTGAATTCAAATGGGTCCTTTGACATGCCAACATCGTATGACGTGAGTGTCGTATTTTTGCCGCCTTTCAAAAATTACTTACGACGGCCAGGAGCGAACCTGCAAGCTTGGGGTCAGTAGACCGACACGATAACCAATCACCTACCGTGGCAAGCGTAATTCAGGTGAGGACTGGAAAGGAGGTGGCCATGGCACTAAGTGAGGAACCATTAGGCTGGAGTAGAAGTGGGGAAACCATGGTAAACCAATTCCTTAAACTCGGTTATTCCTCACGAGGTGAGTGTAGCTCTACCCCGTTCCAGCCCTCACACTAGAATTAAGAATTCTGGCTGAGCTGGGATTCGAACCCAGAATTCAGGTTCGATAGCAATGAACTCTAGCCTCAACACCACGAGGAGGTTGACAATATTCTTACTGTTAGCCAGGTACTACCGATCGATTAGAACGGCAGAAGCAAACACAAATTTTGTCGATCTTGTTAGCAGTTAGCTAATATTTTTGTGGCCTGGCACGGTGAGTTGGAACGGCAAACATCACCATCCATGGGTAAATATAAGTGAAAAGTTGCCTTGAACTACTACTCCCTGCAAGAAAAACAGATTGCAACGATTGCTTACACATTTCAAGTCAACAATGATAAAGCAGTGCTTTGAAACGCAGAACAGGACTTCATAGTACACAGGTACGATTCCCAACTTCAGCTTTGCTTCAAGAAATTTTCCATAGCTTCAAATATCATATCCACCCCACAGCGTAGCCGTCCACGTTAAGTCACTGACTATGACCGGGATGAGGACCAGACAGCGGCTATCCTGAATGTGGTTTTACCTGTGTTTTTCCACACTCCCTCCAAGAAAATGCTGGCATAGTACCTTACTTCAAGTCCCAGGGCACTTACCACATGACCGAATTTAATATAAGGCCTAAAGTTACACTAATACCGTCACCACGGTAATGAATGTTATCAGATAATTTTAATACACATCCAAATACACGGGGATGAAGACCAAGATGTCCAAAGCCCCTAAAATGAATTAACAAGAAACCCACAATCTAATCTATTCAATAATATCATTTGTCATTGACTCTTCACTGAGGTGGGCGTCATGCAGGGTACTCGGTAGTAAATACCATTGCAACATAGTAATTTATCCCAGGCTAGTAGAAACGAGAATAATAACGGGTAGTAACACAGTTGCTGTACAGCTCCAGAAGGAAGAGAAAAGAATAAAGACTACCTTGTGATTTAGTGTCTAGCATTCTTGGCTGTCGCCCCGGAGATCCAGGCTCGATTCCCGGGTCGGTCAATGCGACCTCGTGAGGCAAAACTGAGAAGAGGTGGGTTCGACTCCAGTCTCAACCATCTAGAAGTGGCTTTCTGTGGTTTTCCACATTTGCTCCAAGTAAGTGCCGGGTGGTTCCTAACTTAAGGCCACAGCCGCATCATCCTCAATCCTTATCTGAATTACATATGAAAATGAAAATCCACAGCCTGCTTCCAGTCTCCGACCAGGTCAGGAATGGAATGAATGAAGCCCCCCATCTAGCGGCGAGGATATGAACTGTGCCGGCTGCCGAGGCCTGACGCACTCCTCTGGGGCAATGATTAAATTAATGACAGATGAAATGAAATGATAGTGGAGAGTGTTGCTGGAATGAAATTTTGACAGGGAAAACCGGAGTACCCGGAGAACAACCTGTCTGCCTCCGTTTTGTCCAGCACAGATCTCACATGGAGTGACCGGGATTTGAACCACGGACCCAGCGGTGAGAGGCCGGCGTGCTGCCGCCCAAGCCACGGAGGCTCCCATCTGAATTACATACACACACACTAATACAGCAATCACAAGAACACTGCACAACGGAAAATATTCCACACTCACCCAAATACATGGGGTTAAAATGTCTACGATGTCCAAGACCCTTAAATAAAACGACATCTATTGTCTGCGATCCAGGACAAATCAGCTGAGTTTGAACTGCAGAAGTTTTCCCGCGCACTGCACACTGCGCATTCAAAAAAGTCCTCTCGGCACGCCGGAAAGCGGAGGTAGATTTCACCGGACAAACTTGGGCGAAATAGGCAGAATATGCAGGTTTTCGTAGAAGGATCAGACCTCATTTATTGCGAGAAGGTTTTTTATAATTGGAGCTTAATTAACTTTGTTTTTCGTCATTTTATGCCTATTTTAAAATTTTTATTGTCTTATGGGAACGGTAACCTTCTTGTCATTTGGGGTCCATTTTTATACTTGTGGTCACACTGTCCTTATGCAAGTTTTCGACACTGATGTGTAACTATGTAACGGTCTGTTACTTCTTCACACAAAATTATATCTCCCGCAGAGATTTTGGTTGGTTCCTCAGTTTAGGGGCTGCGACAACGCTGTCATGTAACCCCGTGTACTTAGGGATGGCTGTATTAGTCTCTAATTCAGGTAAGGACTGCAGACGGTCAATTTCAAGCAGTAGTTCCTATTGTTGCTACCAGGTACTACCGTCAACGACACCTAGCTGTGAACTTGGCTACTAGATGCCACCGCAACCAGCAACTCGCAACGAACGTTGGAACTTCCCCTCCAAAGGAAAGCATACTGAGGGATTTTTAGCGCTCTTAGAAAATCCGACGACTTCGGCCGGCTTTGAAACCGCGACCTTGGGCATAGACATTCAGCATGCTTGCTACCAGTTACGTCACCGAAGCCGCTTCACACTTAGTCAGATGGAATTCTGAATCTGATCTCGTGCAAGTGCGTTATCTTGCCAACGTCTGATGGCTCATCCCTCATCAATTTAATAGTGTTGCCATGGCAACCACTGATAGCTCTTGGCATTTTCTTATAATTCCGAAATAATTAGCCTACTTTTGACATTTTGCAAAAATGAGGAAAAAGTAGTCTTATGAGATCGATCCGGGAAAATGTGTGTCTGTCTGTCTGTCTGTCTGTCTGTCTGGCTGGCTGTGTGTGTCCCCCCCCCCCCCCTCCCTATCAACTCCTAAACGGCTGGAGCAATCGAAATGAAATTTAGTAGGAGTAAAGATCTATACCGGAATATCTCACGGCCATATTTGAAAATGATGTCAGTGTTACCAACTGCTGAAAAATCGCAATTGAAATTTGAGCTCCATGTTGGATATCTTGGAAGGTATGAATGGGAGCTATTTCAAAATCGGCACACATATAGATACTAATATTGCAGTTTAATTTCCAGAAGGCCATACATGGCAGTGTTGCCAAAATGATTATAAGCCTACTGATAGGTCCGATATTTAAATGCATATAACTTCTACACTATCAATTAGAATTCAACCAAATTTCGTATGTTGTATGTGTACATAACCAGATATGACTGAACGTATTCTTATGAACCACCAGTGCTGCCAACTGTTAAATAATGCTCTTAATTTCTTTTATCCAAATACCATTATACATGAGAAAGTATGCAAGCCGACAGCTATAAACTATGCACACGTATAGTACCTGACATTCTATATTAATTTGGAGTAACTTATATACGTCAGTGCTACCAACATGATTCTAAGCCTGCTGAGAGGTCCAACTTTAAATACATGTAACTTACATACTATCATTTGAATGTCAACCGAATTTTGTATGTGCTATGTGTACCATAACAGCTATGACTATGCGTATTCTTAAGAGCAACCAGGGCTGCCAACTGTTAATAAATGCTGTCTCTGTTTTTGTTACCCTTATATCAATATATCAGAAAGAATGCAAGCCAATAGCTCTAAACTTTGCACACGTATAGTACCTGGCATTCTAGATTACTTTGGAGTAACTAATATACGTCAGTGCTGCCAACATGAAACTAAGCCTGCTGATAGGTCCAATTTTAAAATGCATGTAACTTCTATACTAACTAATGGATTTCATTCAAAATTGGCACAACAGTAGATCATATTATTTCAGATTATTTCTGACCAATACATGCATGACACTGTTGCCAACATGATTTTACGCGCACTGTTAGATCCAATGTTTAACTGCATGTAACGTCCATGCTATTCATTGGACTTCAACCAAATTTTGTATTCTGTATCTTAAGAGATGGAACTAAGAATATATTCAGTCACCAGGGCTGCCAAATGTAGTGCTCTATTAGGCTACATTATACCATGTATACAGTATTTCGAACTAATTAGAAATTTCGATATTACCAACTTAATTTCGTCATTATTCTAGATAGATCCAAATAGATTAATCATTGGCGTGAATCTAAAATTTTAAGAAAAGTAGGCTCTTTAGTTTGTCACGGAACTTCTTGTTTTTCTCATCCCTTGGCATAATGGAGGATCATATCAAAAATTCTTTCAGACAAAAGTTTTAGGTAATTATTAGGGGAATATTGTCGATTTTGTACGGTTTTTATATTGTGCCTATTAAAAAAGTTATGATTAATGTTTCCCGAAAAACCCACTTTTTCCCACCCCTTTGGTCAATGGTTGGTGCTATAAAAACTCTTCAAACATAAATTTTTGGGCTTTATCCGACACATAGTATGAACGTTAAACGGATTCGATATTTCACATATTAAGAGAGTTATAGAAATATTTCACTTTTTCGAAAAAAAGCCCCCCATTTTCACCTCCTTCGACCGATTTAGCCCAGTAACGAACTCAACCGAGATTTTATAGATATACATATTCGGTACAAAATTCAAAGAAATTGGTGCAAAATTACGGCAGTTATCGTGTCCACAAGAAACTGATATACATATATATATATACATATATATACATACATAAATTATATATAAACTTTTGAACTGACGGTGGTTTTGGGGTCTGGGGGATGTGAAACGCGAAGATATGTCGAAATTTTCCGGAAGTCGAAACATGGGACCCATTGCAATAGTTAGCTTTCTAATTAAATCTACCTAATACGTAATGTCAGTCACTGCCAGCCACACTAATTCATGCCTTATTTTTGCCTACTTTCGATTTTTTGCAAAAAATGAAAGTAGACTTATGAGATCACTACAGGGCCAAAAATTGTGTGTCTGTCTGTGTGTGTGTATGTATGTATGTGTGTGTATGTGTGTGTGTGTGTGTGTGTGTGAGTCTATGTGTGTGTGTGTGTGAGTGTGTGTACTCTGAATGCCTGTCCCCCCTATCAATTCGAACACGGTGAAACCGAATTGAACGAAATTAGGTACAGAGGTAGAACAAGCAAAGGGCACCTCAGTGTCATATTTTATATCGCCACCATCTTTACCAAAACTGAATGGCGGCCACTCAAACGTTCAAAACGTAAAATCAAATAGCGACTAACCAAATTATCCGATCTCTACCAAATTTGGTAATAACATACCTTCATATAGGACGCGTCTTGTGACCAAACTACAAGGTCATCCGCCGTACCATTTCAGGATGGCGGTCGTGCGAATTATGCAAACTTCATAATCCTTATCATGGGACCCACCAGTTCCGATTATCGAGCCGAGAATCGATTTAACTGTTCTAAAGGAAGAGGCACGTTCAAAATTAAAAGTTTATTTTGTAATACTATAGTGCAGAAGTGATTTTTAAAAGCTGAGCCGTCTCGGTAAGAAGACAAGATGGCAGCGGGTATCTTGTGCCTGACTTATATTTCACTAATTTGAGTATTGCATGCAATATAGCGTACTGATACAAAATAAATAAACTTTGTATGAAATGCTTTATAAATAAATAATATACTCCACTGATGAAATCGTTTACTCTAAATCATTATTTGTTAAAAAGTGATATGTAAGTCATTTTATATAGAACGATGTTCGTTGGCACAAATGGCTCCGTGGTAAGCTTTGGCCTACCACCCATATGCCTATGGTTCAAACCCCATCAGAATTATTATTTTTTGCTTGAAATTGTATATATTTATTGTTTTGTAATGATTCAGACGTTTTAAAATTAAGCGTTATATTTTGCATATTACGGTGGAAAATATATATTTAATTAAAACATAATTCACTAGCGGATTTGCTCGAGTTATCTAGCAGCCAAAAAGGTAACTGAACGCCGGCCTACTTATTAACTTCAAGATTTTATTGAAAAGTTTCTTCTTATGGCCACTAGAATGCACTCGCCCTGTTAGGGTTATATTGTTCGATACTTCTCCACTAGATGTCACGACTGGTCTACGTGGGACTCCATTGGTTAGTACCGTATACCATTGGCATTCTATGCGCATCGAACTTGAAGAATGGCAAGATAAATTTTTACTTTTTATTTAAAAGGGATTGTAACAGCCTATTGTGCGTTATTTGAAAATGTTATTTGAAGTAAAGAACAAAACGATTTCACATAGTAACTGAATTCTAGCCGTTGGTGCTAGTTCAAGTTATTAATTAATACTATTATTTCAGGCAAATAGCAATCGAAAATATTTATATAGTTTGTATACACACGTCTCTGTAGGGTCATGGAAAGATTTGTTAATTCAATTAGGGTTGTGAAAGCCATGCACAACCAGACGTGTAAAGACATGCCTCAACTCAAAGTTGGATGTTGCCCACGGCAGGTCGATTATGTAATAATAACAATAATAATAATGTTATTTGTTTTACGTCCCTTTTAACTACTGCTGCTTTTAGATACGCCTGGGTGCCGGAATTTTGGCCCGAAGGGGATCTTTAACGTGCCAGTAAATCTACTGACACGGCTCCCTCGCATTTGTGCACCCTCAAATGCCAGCTGACTGCGCCAAGAAATGATTCTATTATACTCTTTGATAATAACAACGAGTTATAACTATACACATAGATTTAGGAGAAAGTAGGCTATATGTTCTTTGCTGAACATCTTGTTTCTTTATCAGCACTCAGTGCGCTGAAATTTGTAAAAGTGGAAAGGGACCTTTAGTGACAGACTACATACTTAAATCTGGATGACAATGCGGGATGTAACAGTAACTGACTGTCAGTAGGGGGGCTGTGCGGGTTCTAGATGATAGCCTACTTTCCTGGTGACGTCATCCAAGATGGCGGCCATGACGTCACCATGACGTCATCCAAGATGGCGGCCATGACATCACCATGACGTCATCCAAGATGGCGGCCATGTCGTCACCATGACGTCACACAAGTTGGCGACCATGATGTCACCATGACGTCACACGCTCCTGAAGTTGCCATGACGTCACACGGCCATGACGTTGCCATGACGTCGCACAAGATGGCGACCATGACGTTACAAGATGACGGCTATAGCTTAACTAACCTAGCCTAACCTAACCTCACCTACGAGGTGTGATCAAAAGGTTTCAAAATGTTAACCCATGGCCTACTTTCCTGGTAACGTCACCTACGAGGTGTGATCATAAAGTTAATCCATAGCCTACTTTCCTGGTGACGTCACAACGAGGGGTGATCAAAAATTCCAAAATGTTGATCCATAGCCTACTTTCCACTAACCAAAATGGCGGCTAACCAAAATGGCGTCTAAACAAAATGGCGGCTAACCAAAATGGTGATCATGGCTTAACTAACCTAGCCTAACCTAACCTCACCTACGTTGTGCGATCGAAAAGTTCCGAAATGTTAATCCAAAGCCTACTTTCCTGGTGACTTTGCAACGAGTTGTAAGCAAAAATTCCAAACTGAAAGCATGGTCGGATGTTGACGAATGAACTCGGGCTGACATCCCCTTTTTCGAAAATTCCAAAATGTTGACCCATAGCCTACTTTCCTGGTGACGTCACATACTCATCTGGCAAAACCGATATCCTCCGAATGCATGGTCGGATTTTGCCAAATGAGGTGTCGTTGAAATCAAGCTGACACCCCCTTTTTCCATAATTCCAAAATGTTGACCCATAGCCTACTTTCCTGATGACGTCATATACTAACCTGGCAAAGCCGATATCTCTCGAATGCATGGTCGGATTTTGACAAATGAGGTGTCGTTGAACTTGGGCTGACACCCCCTTTTTCCAAAATTCCAAAATGTTGACCCATAGCTTACTTTCCTGGTGACGTCACATACTAACCTGGCAAAGCCGATATCCCCCGAATGCATGGTCGGATTTTGACAAATTAGGTGTCGTTGAAATCGAGCTGACACCCCCTTTTTCCAAAATTCCAAAATATTGACCCATAGCCTACTTTCCTGGTGACGTCACATACTAAGTGGGTGCAAAAAGGTAATGATATGAAACAGTGCCGACTGCTAAAGCCTTTCACACTTCCCTAGGATAATGATTAAATGAATGACAGATGAAATAAAATGATTGTGGAGAATGTTGCTAGAATGAAATAATGACAGGGAAAAACTGGAGTGGCTATAGATTTGAAGAGAACAAGAGTTAACCAAGTGATAAAATCGCAGAGGCTTATGTGGTGGTTATGATTATCAATATTGTGAATTGATTGTGATAGATCGAGTCATGGAATAGAATGCATGAATGAACCGTCTTGATATTTGCCTGGTGGTAAAAAATTGGAAACCATGAAATCCGTTTTTAAAGACAGCCGAGGTGTGATTCAAACCCATGCTCTGTTATAAAGCCTGTCGCACTTTCCTGAGACAATGATTAAATGAATGACTAATGAAATGAAATGATCGTGCAAAGTATTGCTTGATTGATCGGTCATGGAATGGAATGAGTAAAGTCTCCATTAAACAGTAAGGATATGAAACAGTGCCGACTGCTAAAGTCTGTTACACCCCCCTAGGATAATGATTAAATGAATGACAGATGAATAAAAATGATTGTGGAGAGCGTTGCTAGAATGCAATAATGATAGGGAAAAACTGGAGTCGCTAGAGATTGGAAGAGAACAAGAGTTAATCAAGTGATAAAATCGCAGAGGCTTATGTGGCGGTTATGATTATCAATATTGTGAATTGATTGTGATAGACCGAGTCATGACATAGAATGAATGAATTAACCGTCTTGATATTTACCTGGTGGTAAAAATGGGAAACCATGAAAACCGTTTTTCAGGACAGCCGAGGTGTGATTCAAACGCATGCTCTTTTGTAAAGCCTGTCGCACTTTCCTGAGACAATGATTAAATGAATGACTGATGAAATGAAATGAAGTATTGCTTGATTGATCGGTCATGACAGGGAGAAACCTAAGTAGCTATAGATTAAAAGACAAAAAGATTTAACCAAGTGAGGTCGACCGGAAAGGAAACAGAGAGGAGCCCGGCACAAGTAAGTGAAAGCAATGCCGAACTCAGCTGGAGCCCTGTGGTCGCTAACCCACGTTACACTACATGTGAACTCCAGGTTAGAAACTTGAAACCCGACTGCTTGCTTGCATACATTGAGTATAACCTTGAGACAATGAAAACTGCAACGCTTGTATAATGTTAGTGTTAAATTACATTTTCTCTAAACGCACTGTCTGTCAGATAATATGCAAGTACACTGTATGAATTATTGAAAATTAAGGAAATCGACTGTGTATCTATTGAAAAATGAATTGCCTTGACATTCACTTGGTGGTGAAAATGGAAAATCACGAAAACCCATTTTAAGAAAAGGGAATTCACTCCTGAGTCGTTTTTGTAGCGCAACGGTTAACATGATTAGCTGCCGTTTTCAGAGATTCGGGGTTTGATTCCCGGCTCTGTCAAAAAATTTAAAAGTGGTATGAGAACTGGAACGGGGTCTACGCAGCTTTAGCCCAGACCCAAATGAGTAGAGAGGAATCGATTCACACTTTAGCCATTCTTGAAGTGGTTTTCTGCGATTTCTCACTTTGTCATTGGGCAAATTGCTGCGAAGATACCTATCATAAGATCACTACAGTCTCCTTCCCACTTCCTTTGCCACTCCCTCACACACTTTCCATCCCTTTAGTAACCCCCTGTTTGCATTGCATATGTATCGATGGTCGACAGCAATGTTCATGCTTACAAAATGCGTCCATTGCCATTTCATGAACCATGAATCGCAGAGCTGTATTAATGGTTTAACTCTAGCTTGGTAAAGACAAGATTGAAAAATTAAAATTCACAGCCTGCTTTCAATCGACCGAGCGGGTTAGGGAATGGAATGAATGAACTCCTCATTTAGCAATGAGGATTTGAAACAATGCCAACAGCTAAAGCCTGTCGCACTTTCCTGGGGGAATGATTAAATGAATAACAAATGAAATAAAATGATTGAGGAAAAGTATTGCACAACTAAAGGTACCTGGCAACAGCTAACTAATAGCTGAGATCTTGAAACAGGATGTGGTATTGCAATTCGAGCAATTGTGTTTGAAAGAATTTGATATTGCAGATATGCGAAAACGGAAAACTTATTATGAATGTCATTTCCATTTGACGTGCCATGTGATGTAAATTGTTTTTTGCATGTTTGCAATATTGAACACTGTAATGCAAGGTCATAGCTATCATCGACACTCATTAGTTTCATTACCGGCGATTAATGCTGCAGTCTTATCATTTATTATAAGCAATTTAAGAAAGCTGTATCGCTACTTGGAGAAAAAAAGAAAACTATTTGTGAGGCATGTATTTCATAGATTAAACTTTTAAACAGTTTAAATATAAATCAACGTGTAAGTCATGGATTGAAATGGATGAATGGATTTATTTATTTATTTATTTATTTATTTGCAGATAATTGTTTATACATAATCCAGTTGGCAACAGCAGTTATTATTAAAGGTGAGTACCTATTTAATAACTAAACGTGTAGGTGAGATTTGATAAATACTCTATCCAGTGTCAATGCTAACAACTAGATGCCGCCGACAATGCGAGTTTGAAAATCCGTGTTAAAACAACTTAACCATTTGTGATTTGATTAACACTCTATCTAGTATCCATGTTCATGACTAGATGCCACTGACAATACTATTTTGTAAATTTGCGTAGAAAAAACTTGACCATTTTGTAATTTGATTAATGCTTTATTCAATATCCGTGTTGACGACTAAATACCCTTGACAATACTATTGTGCGAATTCATGTTAAAACGACTTGACCATTTGTGATTTGATTAAACGTTCTATCCAGTGTCAATGCTGATAACTAGATGCCACCGACAATACAAGCTTGCAAATCCATGTTAAAACAACTTAACTATTTGTGATTTGTTTAACACTCTATCCAGTGGCAATGCTGACAACTAGATGGCATCGACAATGCAAGTTTGCAAATCCGTGTTGAAACAACTTGACCATTTGTAATTTGATTAACGCTTTATTCAATGTCCGTGTTGACTGCTAAATACCATTGACAATACTATTTCGCGAATTCATGTTAAAACAACCTGACCATTTGTGATTTGATTAAACGCTCTATCCAGTGTCAATGCTGACAACTAGATGCCACCGACAATGCAAGTTTGCAAATCCGTGTTAAAACAACTTAACCATTTGCGATTTGTATAACACTCTATCCTGTGTCAATGCTGACAACTAGATGCCAACGACAATGCAAGTTTGCAAATCCGTGTTGAAACAACTTGACCGTTTGTAATTTGATTAACGCTTTATTCAATGTCCGTGTTGACTACTAAATACCATTGGCAATACTAATTCGCGAATTCATGTTAAAACGACTTGACCATTTGTGATTTGATTAAACACTCTATCCAGTGTCAATGCTGGCAACTAGATGCCACCGACAATGCAAGTTTGCAAATCCATGTTCAAACAACTTAACCATTTGTGATTTGATTAACACTCTATCTAGTATCCATGTTCATGACTAGATGTCACTGACAATACTATTTCTTAAAACCGTGTTGAAACAACTTGACCATTTGTAATTTGAATAACGCTTTATTCAATGTCCGTGTTGACAATTAAAAACCATTGACAATACTATTTTGCGAATTCATGTTAAAACAACTTGACCATTTGTGATTTGATTAAACGTTCTGTCCAGTTTCAATGCTGACAACTAGATGCCACCGACAATGCAAGTGTGCAAATCCATGTTAAAACAACTTAACCATTTGTGATTTGAATAACACTCTATCTAGTATTCATGTTCATGACTAGATGCCTCTGGCAATACTATTTTGGGAATACGTGTTGAAACAAATTGACCATTTGTAATTTGATTAACGCTTTATTCAATGTTCGTGTTAACTACTAAATACCATTGACAATACTATTTTGCGAATTCATATTAAAACGACTTGACCATTTGTGATTTGATAAATACTCTATCCAGTGTTAATGTTGACAACTAGATGCCACCGACAATGCAAGTTTGCAAATCCATGTTAAAACAACTTAACCATTTGTGATTTGATTAACACTCTATCTAGTATCCATGTTCATGACTAGATGCCACTGGCAATACTATTTTGGAAATCCGTGTTGAAACAAATTGACCATTTGTAATTTGATTAACGCTTTATTCAATGTTCGTGTTAACTACTAAATACCATTGACAATACTATTTTGCGAATTCATATTAAAACGACTTGACCATTTGTGATTTGATAAATACTCTATCCAGTGTTAATGTTGACAACTAGATGCCACCGACAATGCAAGTTTGCAAATCCATGTTAAAACAACTTAACCATTTGTGATTTGATTAACACTCTATCTAGTATCCATGTTTATGACTAGATGCCACTGACAATACTATTTTGTGAATCCGTGTTGAAACAACTCAACATTTCGTGATTTGATTAACGCTTTATTCAATGTTCATGTTCTCTACTGTAAACCAAGGGGGGTAGGGTTTGCTAAATAACTTAAAACCATGGGTGATTGTTGTTGTTGTAACATGTTGAGACTAGAGTGTCATAGTTATGTTTTTTTTTTGTTTATAGACTTCCAAGGAAGGTTTGAATGCTATCGGTCAAGCCTGTGGTCTTGAACTCAAGAAGATGAGCGACTTGCCTATTCATACATCTTTTCGCATTCATAGAATAAGAAAATAAACACTAAATTTGGAATCCGCGCTCTTTGCTTTTGTGAAGAGTTTGAAACTTTTCTTCCTTCACGTTTCGATGACGTGCCTGATGATGTTTTTGAAGATATCAATACAAGTAGTCAACCAGTATATTTGATTTATGAAGGTAAAACAATCATCGATGTATGGTACGTTTTGAATAAACAATAAACAATATAAATGCTTGTTTTCTATTTTCGAAATCATAGCAGTGATGATATGCATTTTTGATTGTTGTTTTAATCCTAAAGTTTATAGATAAAAGTCATTCACCATTCATTCCACTAATAATTAACAACACGTCTGAATAATGCATCACTGTTATGATAAGTTATAGCATTATTTCCCACCTGCATGTCTCTCCCACCCCTCAAACAATCATCAAGCTGATTGCTGGGTTTACAAAAGGAGTAGTATCAAGGTAGGTATTTTTTCAAGGGTTTATATTCAATGACTTGATGAATATTTCCATAGCTAGTATAACATAGACATTGGTTAGCACTATGTAAAATGAAATACTACTTTAATCATGTTCTAAGATTACGGGTATTCATTCTAACTATGGTTCTTGCTCAATCAAATACATGTAAACAGCATCTGTGGTTTGCTTGGAGCACTACATTGATAAACACTCACACTTAAAACATTTCCATTTTTACTTTTAGATTCCCTAGATATTTTGTTAACCTCTCTTTTGAGCATCGCCATTCACATTCTGACGATTATAGTTATAAGAATAGCCTTGATAGAGTACTCGTTGCCTACCTTTGTTGGTTGTAGTAAGTTCCATAGTAGTAACAGACCTATCAGTATGATGTTCACACTGCAAAGGTTTTGGTGATAAAGTGACTTACTAATAGTTTAAAGTAGATGCAAAAGTGAGTGCAAAAGTGAGTGCAAAAAGTGGGTGCAAAAGTGGGTGAAAAAATGGGTGCAAAAGTGGGTTCAAAACGTGGGTGCAAAAGCCAATATATAAGCCAGCACAAAAGCCAATATATAAGCCAATACAAAAGCCAATACATAAGCCAATACAAAAGCCAACACATGGGGTTAGGTTAGGTTATGATATGTTACATTAGGTTAGGCGAACTAAGTGTAACGTTATAGTCTGTCTTAACACAAGTCTAAACGTATAAGCCAACACAAAAGCCAATATATAAGCCAGCACAAAATCCAATACATAAAGTCAATACAAAGGCCAATACAAAAACTAATACAAAAGCCAATACATAAGCCAATACAAAAGCCAACACATGGGGTTAGGTTAGGTTAGGTTAGATTATGATATATTACATTAGGTAAGGTGAGCTATGGGTGATGTCATGGCCAGACTTAAAGCAAGTCTAAACTTTTAGAACATGTCACGTGAACCTAACCTAACCCCATGTGTTGGCGTTTGTATTGGCTTATGTATTGGCTTTTGTATTAGCTTTAGTATTGGCTTTTATATTGGCTTATGTATTGGCTTTTGTGCTGATTTATATATTGGGTTTTGTGTTGGCGTATACGTTTAGACTTGTTTAAAGACAGGATATAACGTTACACCTAGTTCGCCTAACCTAATGTACCATATCATAACCTAACCTAACCCCATGTGTTGGCTTTTGTATTGGCTTTTGTATTAGCTTTTGTATTGGCTTTCGAATTGGCTTATGTATTGGCTTTTGTGCAGGCTTATATATTAGCTCTTACACCCACTTTTTGAACCCACTTTTGCACCCACTTTTGCACCCACTTTTGCATCCACTTTTACACCCACTTTTTGCACTCACTTTTTGCACTCACTTTTGCACCCACTTTATGCACCCACTATTGCACCCACGTTTGCACCCACTTTTGCACCCACCTTTGCAACCCACTTTTTGCACCCACTTTTGCACCCACTATTGCACCCACTTTTTGCACCCACTTTTGCCCCCACTTTTGCACCCACGTTTACACCCACATGCCATGTCCTGTGGCTCGACAATCATTCTTCCAATTGTTTTTTTCAATCATTACAGTCATGCTTTCACTAAGCATAAGCCTCTGTGATTCATGATTCATGAAATATCAATGAATGCATTAAAAGCATGGACGTCGCATAAGTCTCTACAATCCATGATTTATCAAATAGCGATGAATGCATTGGCAAGCATGGTCACCGCATAAGCCTCTGCAATCTATGATGTATGATACTTTTACAGACTCAGCGATTTACACTCTTGAACATTCAATCATCGCGCACTTGTATGGCTTAAGTTCAAGGCCAACACCTGCGCGAGGTCATGTGGCACATCTACTTGCATTTTGTCACGTACGAATCAAAAACCAGATGAGACGTGTTAGCTTACATGTTTCACACGTGCATTCGTCAAAATCTAACCATGCGCTCGGGAGATATCTGCTTTGACCCTGAATGTATGGCGGGTTAGTATGTGACGTCACCCGGAATGTAGGCTATGAATCCACAATTTGGAATTTTGGAAAAAGGGGGTGTCAGCCCGATTTCAACGACACTTCATTCATCAAACTCAGACCATGCATTCGGGAGATATCGGCTGTGCCAAGTTAGTATGTGACGTCACCAGGAAAGTAGGCTATGGGTCAACATTTTGGAATTTTGGAAAAAGGGGGTGTCAGCCCGAGTTCAACGACACCTCGTTTGTCAAAATCCGACCATGCATTCGGGAGATATCGGCTTTGCAAGGTTAGTATGTGACGTCACCAGGAAAGTAGGCTATGGGTCATTTTGGAATTTTGGAAAAAGGGAGTGTCAGCTCGATTTCAACGACACCTCATTTGTCAAAATCCAACCATGCATTCGGGAGATATCGGCTTTGCCATGTTAGTATGTGACGTCACCAGGAAAGTAGGCTATGGGTCAACATTTTGGAATTTTGGAAAAAGGGGGTGTCAGTTTGATTTCAACGACACCTTATTTGTCAAAATCCGACCATGCATTCGGGAGATATCGGCTTTGCCTGGTTAGTAGGTGACGTCACCAGGAAAGTAGGCTATGGGTCAACATTTAGGAATTTTGGAAAAAGGGGGTGTCAGCCCGATTTCAACGACACCTCATTCGTTAAAATCAGACCATGCGTTCGGTTTGGAATTTTTGATTACACCTCGTTGCAAAGTCACCAGGAAAGTAGGCTATTGATTAACATTTTCGAACTTTTCGATCGCACATCGTAGGTGAGGTTAGGTTAGGCTAGGTTAGTTAAGCCATGATCGCCATTTTAGTTAGCCGCCATTTTTGTTAGATGCCATTTTGGTTAGCCGCCATTTTGGTTAGAGGAAAGTAGGCTATGGATCAACATTTTGGAATTTTTGATCATCCCTCGTTGCGACGTCACCAGGAAAGTAGACTATGGGTTAACTTTATGATCACACCTCGTAGGTGACGTCACCAGGAAAGTAGGCTGTGTTAAGGTTTTTAAACTTTTTGATCACACCTCGTAGGTGAGGTTAGGTTGTGCTAGGTTAGTTAAGCTATAGCCGTCTTCTTGTAACGTCATGGTCGCCATCTTGTGCGACGTCATGGCGACGTCATGGCAGTGTGACTTCGTGGTGACATCATGGTCGCCATCCTGTGTGACGTCATGGTGACGTCATGACCGCCATCTTGGATGCCGTCACCAGGATAGTAGGCTATCATCTAGAACCCGCACAGCCCTCCTACTACTGTCGATACATTTAGGTCAGGAATAGACAGACCGCGCATGCGTACAGCCAAACCCCTGCTCTCTGTCGCTTCGTAAGGAACTGACTTCTCCTGGAGCACAAACAATACAAGAGCAACAACAAGAAAAATATTAAGAATGAAAGCGCTCAAGACGCTAGACACAAACAGACAGGATTATTGGATGAGGTGACCTGAAATTAATTTCACTTGGTATGAAATAAAATAACAGATTTCATGTTGAATTGTGACAGGAGCACTTGCTAATCTCTGGAGCTGACAAGAGGAATGCAGGCGAGAGAGGCGATAAGCCCGGCGTACTTGAGCAGGATCAATTCCATCGCTTGGTGAAGTTTCGCCTGGAATTACATTTCATAATCTTCCCATTTCTTACAATGCATGCACTGGTCTGGTAGCTGGAACGGGATAGCCTATACTCAGCCTCGGGAGGCAGAACTGTAGCTATCCTAGAAGTTGTTATACGTGGTTTTCCACTTCTACTTCATCCAAATGCCGGGATGACTCCTGACTTAAGGCCATGGTGACCTCCTCCCAAATTCTAGTTTCAATTAGAAATACCTACTCTATTACAGACACCACAGTGAGACAGGTTATCAGACAAAGTCTACACACGCCCAAGTACACGAGGCTAAATGGCCATGAGTCGTAATCCTCTAAATGAATCAACACAAGAACTACATACAAATGCACACATTTTATTGTGATATGTAGGCTATGTATGTTTGTCTACCCCTTATTAATCCCGTTTTCCAACGAGGTCGGGGATGAGATGCGATGGAAGTCTTTGTGGCGGATGGTTTTTACGTCCGGATGCCCTTCATGACGCCAATCTCATGAGAGCAGTTAATGAGAGGTGAAATGAATGAAGGTGAATGAAACTGGACAAGGATGTGGAAGGAAGCGGCCGTGGCCTGTAAGAAGGTACCTTCCCAGCATTTGCCTGGAGTCTAAAATGGGGAAACCACGGAAAACCATTTCAAGGACGACCGACGGTGGGGCGCGAACCCACGCGTCTACCGAGTCAGTAGATAGCTTGGCCCCATGACCTAGGGCTGTGCTTTAGCGATCGTAGCCACCACTGTCGGTATTTTATTATTATATAATATACGCAATTGTGCTGGTGAAATATTGCTATGTGCCATGTATACGAAAAGGGACTACAACCAGTTTCAATAAAACGGATTCCTAAAATCCAAACTCAATAGAAAGTTGTTGTTAATTCATTTCGGGGCTTTGCGACATTTTGGTCATTTTTCCCGTGTGCTTGTGTGTGGAATTTGTTTAATAAACTGTTTTATTGAGGTGTCTGTAGTACTCTGTGTATTTGTAATACAGGTAAGGATTGGGAAGGAGTCGGCCGTGGCCTTCCTGGCTCGAAAGTTAACAGGGGGACAATGGCTAGATCGATCAAAAACAAAAAGTGCTATGAGCAGTCTGACAAGAAGAGAACGTAATGTTTCGGATGGTTATAAGCATTTGCCAGGAGTAGGAGTGGAGGAAAATCCCGAAAAAACACTTCTAGGATGTCTGACGGGGGAATCAAATTCGTCTCTTCTCTAAGTGTGCCCCGTGTCATCCCTCCGACCCAAATTACATTTTTTGACAGATCCGGGAATCCAACCCAAACCAATGAATGCCGGGATGGTTCCTAAATTAAGGCTTCGGCCGCCTCCTTCCCAATCAGACAAATTCTACGAACACCGAAGTACATGTTGTTACATGATCACGATGTTTCAAAGCCCTTCAATGAACCAACAACAACTCTAAGAACTGATCATAGTGTAATGGACTTCGTCTACATGGCTTTCACGATCTAATACTTGAGAGAGTTAATTTTTAAATAAAACTAGTGTGTAGAAATATAGTGTATGCACTCCGGGAAACTACCTGAGATCAATACTAGCTAATATTTCCTCAAAATAGCATTCAATAGGCACACGTAGTGCATATCTGGTCGTATTGTCTCAGACACTTGCGTGCAAACTGAAACCAGCAAATGTGATTTCTTGCACCTTGATTTTCGTAGTTTTAACACAGTGTCATTAAAGTTCCATTACCACCAATAATGACGTTCTTGCAGGTGGACAATGGCTAAATCGATTCCAACAGTCTGCCAAGTAGAGAACTTAATGTTGCGGATGGTTATTTGCAGGTGGTTTATTATACCAGTCAGTCCCGTGGTGCAAAGTTAACACGCGTGCTTCTTATCGAGGATTTCCTGGGTTGGGCTGAAGGTTGGTTTTAATTTCTTCCACATTTGGGTTGCACGTGAACGTAACAAACAGATCCGGTTTTCCATAATTTTTACATAGGTTATTGCATCCTGTGTCTTCTCTTGAAGATATCACGTTCCACCAGTAAAGGTTGATGGCAATATTACCAATTAAGCAATCTCACGATCAGTACTACAGTAGGTTCATTTGAGTGCAGAGCATCTTGTAGATCAACATATTACTTACCGCGCGTATTCTTTTTTATATTTCTCTATATGAACGCTGACCTTTCTGATTCTATTTTCGCGTATTGGTCAACTGAATATTGGTTCAGTAACATGCCGTATCTAAGTAATAGATCAAAATGGTTTTGTCTTTCCATGAAGTGATACCAGTAGTAACTCATACATGAAACAGTGTTTACGTTTTGATCAAGTTCAAGAAGAGTTTATTAGCTGAAAACCACTCGGATATCTTGCCCATAATATCATCCCCAGCACCTTATATCTCATTGAAATTCTTCAGGATGGTTGTATAATCAGTATATGGCATTGTTTTCGTGGGAATGGCTGATGGTAAATAATTGACTGCTACGATAAACAGAAAAGGTTCAATATTTTTTTCTTGAGGAACACCTACCAAGACACTGCTTGGTGACGAGCGAATTCAATTCACTTTAGCTACCTGTTGCCTGTCATACAGATATGATTCAATCACATATATTTCTTCACCTCGTACACCATAGTACCGTAAATTATTCAGTGCGTTAGACTGTGTTGTTGTAGTGTCTGCAGTAGTGTGTGCTTTTTAATGTAAAGTTGGATTCAGTAGACGCCACTGGGAATCGAAACCGGAACCTCAATATCTATGGAACTGCTTTGATAACCACTCCATCCCAGTGGCTATACAGTACATATTTATGTCATAATTTCAGTGGATTTCTTGTACTAATTCCATGCTCACGTTTAAAATATATTGCCACTATATTTGCTACGAGTATATTACCTACGAAGATCCCTTGCTGCATCCCATCATGAGTACAGCCGATGAACATTTAATATAACATTCCACTTTGACGTCTATCGACTCTCAAAACATGTATTGGATTCCTCAAAAACTTGCCTTCTACTTTACAAAGTTTTATTCCATAAATAACACACCAGAGCTGTTTCTGCTTCATGAGGTTTATTCTTCGTTTTGATCTATTAAATAGCCGATTAATAGATGAAGTAATGACGAAATAAATCTAATTACAATACAAAAGATCAAAGATTCCTAAATTTGAGCTTACTCACATTGCTGTTAATAAATTCTTTACCTAAAAGCTATTACCGATAGTCATTTTGCAATTATATCTGTGAATGTCTGCGTCCGAACTTGCTAAGAGAGAAGTAACACTTCAAAGGTAGGTGCCACATTTGAAGAAGGACCATTTACAAATTCACACTAAGCACATTGATGTATCAATTAACCAAAAAATACTTCTTCATAGAAAGTCTGAGGTCCAATCTCTTTTTACTTTGCACGAATAGCTCAGAGGAAATGTCAGAAGAAAGGAAGAAAAAGAGATCAGAAATCGGCCCAGCTTTCTTCACTACGGCAATGAAAGTTGACAGAAACTAGACGAGGCTTAGGCTTGCATTAGCATGTCTACTTCCATTACAAACTGTGAATTCCCTAAGAGAGAAATGTGTTTGCGTATTATAATGTCTAAAACGTGGAGCCAAGTGTGCACAAATAGATTTAATTGTAAAACTATTAAACAAGGGTAGTTTCAGAATTTCAATTCTAATGCCCTCTAGGATCAACTTCAGTAAGTTAATTATTGATTACGTACTGCCACTACTGCTTCTACTACAGAGTCTTTTTGATCAACGTTCAGCG
Organism: Meconema thalassinum; assembly: GCA_946902985.2. Classification (NCBI taxonomy): domain Eukaryota; kingdom Metazoa; phylum Arthropoda; class Insecta; order Orthoptera; family Tettigoniidae; genus Meconema; species Meconema thalassinum. The sequence goes on along the minus strand of OX336390.1, from coordinate 145,689,207 downwards.
CTTAAGGATTTGTCGTTTGCTCACTCAAGTGAAGGGGAGCCTACAACTGCGGAGAAATTGAAATCGCATACCGGCCGTTGCACACTGCAGCTGTTCGGCCTTGGCTGTAATATCGACTCCTGGAAGCGGGAGGGCATGATAAAGGAAAATACCTTCCTTCGGAGGGGAAGTAAAGCCGGCGGTCCCATGTCATAGATTTAAGGCATGAAAAAGAACCTTCCACAAATTTCACTTGTGTGAAGCTAAATTATAGGTTAGATTTGACTAACGCTATTAGGTTCCAACGTTCGTCACCAGGAGGCGACTGCGGTGGCATCTAGTAATCAAGTTCAGAACTAGTTGTCGTTGACGGTGACTTTGGAAGCAAAAGTAGGTACTACTTGTAAATTGAATGTCTGCATTCCTTACTTGAATTAAAATCAGTTAACAAACACTAATACAGCCATCACAATTAACAGCGGTTATCAGACAGATTCTACACACACCCAAAGTACACGGGGCTGCATAACAGCGTTGTCGCAGCGCCTAAACTAAGGAACCAACCAACCAAAGGAAAATACCTCGCCACTCCAGAACACAAATCATCAGGGGGTAGAACATTTCGCGAAGTGCTCACCGAGAAAAATTCTGTACAACTACTATTCTGTCTTAGTGTCCCGCCGGGCTTGCCGGATATACAGTAGTAACTCATAGGGTATGTGCGCAAGAGTTAGGGATAAGCCATCGCTGACCTGTTTGCTTGAAACCACACCATTTCAATTATTGGTTTCTCCTGACAGGAGGGGAGACTCAGCTAAGTCCGCAATACTTGAAATACTCTACTGAGGATATAATCCAGCGCGAAAGGCGAATTCATCACACCACTTGCGTTGAGTGAACTATTCATTTCCTTTGGCTATGAATTCTGAAACGACAGACAATGACATCAGCTAGTAAATCGTGAAAGCTTGTACTTGAATGTTGAATTTTCTTCGTGAAGATTTGGTCGTGATGTATTTCGGTCATGTATTTATGCAGTTATATTGGTAATGAATTATAATATTAGTGTTATATTTGGAGAATGTATTATGGATTTATCCCTAATACCCTCTTTGGTATTATATGGTGCAGACAACCGACGTCAGATAAAATGCATATTTTAAGGCTGAATTTAAGTTATAAATACATACAATTTAGTTCAACACTTATGTCCTTAAAACCCTTTGCCTTAACTTATAGCGGCTTCGATGGCGTAGTAGGTAGCAAGCTGAACTGCTGTGCCCAAGATAGCGGGTTCAAAGCCGGCCGAAGTCGGATTTTTTAAGAGCGTTAAAATCCTTCAGTATGCCTTCCTTCGGAGGGGAAGTAAAGCCGGTGGTCCCATATCATAGATCTATGGCATGCAAAAGATCTTTACAAAGACTAAACTTTGTAAAGCTAAATTTCCAAGTTAGATTTCGTTGGAACGCTCTATCAAAGTTCCAACGTTCACCACTTGGCATCAGTGACATCTGGTAGCGAAATTTGGAGCTACTTGAAATTGAACGGAACTTGTAGCTCACCCTATGGGTGTTCCGTTGAAGTAGCTACAGGTTCTGGTGAGCCGAAAATTTCCTTGGACACTCCCGGCACTAAAGGCCTTACGTTAAATTAATAAATAAATAATCCTTAATTTATCATACTTACCACCAACTCCCCATTATTACTGATTAGGCTGAGTCTTCCCTTCACAACTGACTGGGAAAATCATTATTACGCCACTAAATATGTTTCCGTCAGTCAAAATAAACAAGAAGCAAAAAAAAGTATAGTTCTTTTAAATTCTAAATGGTGAACTTGATTCTCGATCATTAAAGGATTTTCTTAAAATAGTAGAAGCTAAAATTATTACAATTAGATCGGTCGGAGCTGATAAGCATTAAGTCAACAAGTACTTCCGTGAAGAACTATACAGCCTATTTTCATATATCCTACTGATGTTAATTGCTTCTATCAACATACAAAATTTCAGTTTGATTGCTGTTATATATTCGTAGATATTGAGAACCGACTAAATATTGCGGATGGTCGCTATGTTGGATTTTTTAATATAAAGTTATGTACTGTTACATGAAGATTAGTGTGTACGTGTAGTATTCAATCTTCAATCGCATGATTAGGACACAAGAAGTAAAAACAAATTTTGAATTTTCGCACTGCTGCCATTTTGTGGTTATGGAAACAATTGAAAAAAATTAGATGCCAGTGGTTTAACATTTGTATAAGGATTTATTGTACCAAGTGTCACTTCACTCAGATGGTTAAATTGCCAGAAAAGACCATGTGAATATTTATACATCGCGTCGCCGCCATGTTGGATTTGTGATCACGAGGTTATTGAAAGTCCTATAGGTGAACTTATGTTCATAGCCCATATGAACATTAAAACATTCAGTTTGATTACTGTAATAGATTCGTAGATATTGAGATCCATCTAATTGTTTCGGATGGTCGCCATGTTGGATTGTTATTTGTATAGGCCATAGAGTCATGTACCATTAAAGGAAAATTCTTGCGTAGGTTCATTATTCAAACTTTCACTTCGATCGCATGAATACGACACAAGAAATAAAAACTTATATTTTAAAATTTGCACAGCCGCCATATTGAGGTTATGTAAACAATTGAACTAAATTAAATACCATTGCATTACAATGCATATAAACATTTCCTGTACCATGTTTCATTGAGTTTGGATCATTAAATTGCGAGAAAGGTTTATTTAAAATTTTCAATTTCGCTTGGCCGCCATATTCGTTTTATATCTAACCGGTTTTTGGAAGTCTTATAGATGAACATCCAGTCGTGCCCTTTATCTCCGTACAAAATTTCAGGGTGATACCGATAATAGTTTCAGAGATATAGAATGCCGGTGAAATATTTCGCACAGCCGCCATCTTGAGGTTATGTAAACAATTGAACGAAGTTAGATGACGGTGCATTAAAGTGTGTATAAACATATACTGTACCAAGTGTTATTGCGTTTGGTTGGTTAAATCGCGAGAAACGTCTATTTAAAGTCGCAACTTCGCTTGGCCGCCATGTTGGTTTTGTAGTTACCAGGTTTTCAAAAGTAACATAGGTGAACTTCTAGTAGTTCCCTTTATCACGGTACAAAATTCCAAGGTGATATCGGTAATAAGATACGGAGATATTGAATGCTGGTGAAATATTTCGCACAGCCGCCATGTTGGATTGGTGAGAAGTAACAAAATTTGAAGGGCACGGTCGGGGTCGTACAAGATAGTGCTACGAACTTACCGAGTTTCATTGAAATCGCTCCAGCCGTTTAGAGGTTATTAGGGGAGGACACACACCATCACACAGACAGACACACGGACAAAAGGTGATCTCATAAGCCTATTTTTTCATGAATGAAAATAGGCAAAAATGGCTTTTAGTGCCGGGAGTGTCCGAGGACATGTTTGGTAGCTGCTTCTATACGGACACCCATTGGGTGAGCTACAAGTACCGTCGCGTGTGGAGTGTTGTCTGGGGAGGAAAGTGCTAATGGAAGGACGAGGAATTGGAATTGGAAGGTAGCGGCTGTGGCCTATAGGTAGGGATCAAACCCGGCAGTTGCCTGGAAGGAAGAGAGGAAACCACAGAAAGCCATCTTCAAGGTTGCCGGCGGTGGGATTCGAACCACCTCGCCTCCCGGATGTGAGCGATTGCCTGCAGCCACACCGTAACGACCACGGCTAACTCACCCCGTATTAAGCTAATGACTTGTTGCTTTTCAGCGCCGTATTCCACACTTAAAGTTGGCCGCACGTCAAGATTCCCGCGTGTTTCAGTGCTATTGTGAATACATTTGTACATGGTTTAGGTGGTATTGTTTTTGTTACAAATCCATTTTTAAATAAAATATAATGTGCAATATTCATTCTGGATGGCTTTATGCCACATTAAACTGACCACGGAGCTGAAAGGCATTAAGTCACTTTTGCAAAATTGATTAGAAAAATATTTTTGTTAAATAAAAATTGATATTCCGCTAACACAAATATAACCTGAGTAATTGCTTCACAACATACTGTAGATAATAATAATAATAATAATAATAATAATAAGATTTTGGCTGAGGAACAGAAAGGATGCAAGAAGCTGTCGCAAGGATGCAAAGAACAGATAGTTATTGATTCTGTGATAACACAACAGGCGATACGTAATCAAAGGAATCTATATACGGCATACATAGATTACCAGAAAGCATTTGATTCAGTCCCGCATTCATGGCTGAAAGAAATCCTCCATATGTATAAGATTAACCCTGCTGTAATTCACTTCCTGGAGGTCACGATGGATCATTGGAAAACAGTACTGTATACTAAGACAGACAATGAATGTGTCACATCTGACACAATAAAAATTGAGCGTGGTATCTATCAAGGAGACTCGCTAAGCCCATTATGGTTTTGCTTAGACATCAATCCTCTCTCTAAAATTCTAAAATCCACCGGTTTCGGATTTGACATCAAATACTACAATAGGAAATACAGAATATCCCATCTCCTTTATATGGATAACCTCAAAGTATATGCACACAGTGAGACTCAAATGAATGCCATGCTAAATATAATAGATTCATATACATCCGATGTCCGAATGACGCTGGGAGTGAAGAAATGCAAGCGTCTGACAATTGAAAGAGGTAAATATGCAACTTCTGAACCACATGAGCTACGCAAAGGATCTCTAATTGAAGGAATGACTGAAATAGAAACCTACAAATATCTGGGATTTGCTCAAAATACAACTTTGGATCATAAAAGTATCAAAGATGAACTCATTGGAAAATATACCACATGACTACATCAAGTGCTGCGAACCAATCTATGTGCAAAGAACAAGATTAAAGCTATCAACACATACGCTATACCAACCCTAGTATATTCATTTGGGATTCTGAAATGGTCAGCAACAGAAATGGAAAGCCTGCAGAGAAAAACAAGGACCATTCTCACTACTTACCGTTTACACCATCCAAACGCCTGTAAAGAAAGGGTCACTCTTCCACGAAAGATGGGAGGTCGAGGAGTACTGGATTTACAAATTTTGCTCCAGAACCAAATTAAAACCCTTAGAAGATATTTCTATCAAAGAAAGGAAAACAGCATTCTCCATAAGGCCATTGTACTTGCTGATAAACACACAGTATTGAACCTTCGTACATCCTCTGATGATCATATCAGCCAGCCACTACACTTACATGAAAAGGAAAAGGCTTGGGGAGAAAAGACCCTCCATGGAAAATACTACAGCAACCTATCCCAACAGAGTAATGATAAAAACGCATCGTGTATGTGGTTACAAAGTGGTCGACTGTTTGGAGAAACAGAGGGATTTGCAATTGCCATCCAAGATCAAGTCATTGCTACAAAAAATTACAAGAATTACATCATCAAAGATACCAGTGTAATTTCAGACAAATGCAGGCGATGCGCCATTCATCTCGAGACCATTGACCATGTCACTGCAGGATGCCCAATACTAGCATCAGTTGAATATACAAAGCGGCACAATCAGGTTGCAGGCATCATTCATCAAGCACTCTCACAGAAATATAAATTAACTGAGGAGTATATCCCTTACTACAAGTATCATCCACCATCCCTCCTCGAAAATGAACTGTGTAAAATATACTGGGACACTGGTATTGTGACAGATAAAACAATAGATCACAATCACCAGACATCATAGTAGTAAATAAGGTTGATGGCACTACATTTATAATAGACATAGCAGTCCCCAACGACACCAACACCGAACGTAAACACAATGAAAAAATCTCCAAGTATAGACAGCTTGCAGAGGAAATCAAGAGGATATGGAAGATGAACTTCGTCCGGATAGTGCCTGTAATCTTGTCAGTCAACGGCCTCATACCTCACACACTCCACAAGAGTCTGAAAGAATTGGATCTTCCGCCGACCATCTACATGAGTATGCAGCATTCTGACCTATTGTCCACATGCTATATTGTGCGATCCTTCCTTGCTAATGAATGAGTGATAATGAACTCTTATATTTTATATATGCATGATATGTATTATAGTTTGTATTATAGTTTTTATGTATTGTTGTAAAGCACTTGGTTTAACCCGTGCTTTAGAGTAACCCATGTTTGTAATGGTGAATTGAATAAATAATAACAATAATAATAATATCGTACATCAGAAAGAGGTGACTAAAATTTTACGACCACATCAGCAGACTCACCAACAAAATTCTTAGATACATACAGCGGCTCAAGATTACTACACCCTGGATGATGCAAGTCAAAATTGATCTAGTAAAATCACAGGTCGACCCAGAAGACGTCATAGACAAAAGCATATTTAGACACAAAGTATACAAGTGGGAAGTGTTGTCAGAGAGAGCTGCACTTACAGCCCAAAGACCAAAGTGGACCGAAGAAAGGAGGAGGGCCTTTAGTGCACGAATGAAAGAGTACTGGAAAGACAAGAAGAACAAAAAGTCATGATTGCTTCGCGTGGTCTAATAGGCCTGTAACGTGTAAAATAAATAAATAAATAAATAAATAATAATATCGTATGGCCTCGGTGCCGGGTGCAAGCTTTGTAATTTGACACCCAGAGGGTAGCTTGCGTGTCGAATTACGTTGTTCCTTGAATCACTAAGAAAATCAAGGAGGTTAGATATCTAAGCTCCTTGAACACTATAGCGCTATCTAGTAGAGAAATGAGGAACTTTGTGTTGGCGGAAACTCCCGAGATTAATTTTGCCATTCTGAACACGGCCTACTGAATTCAAATGGGTTCTTTGATATGCCAACATCGTATGAAAAGGAAGGAAAGGAAGCTTGTAGTTTAACGTGACCGTTAATCTTGAGATCATGAGCCACGGGACCTCCTTTTTACGTGGAATCCGAACCACAGGACATGGCATTTCACTTCGAAAATCTCACATGCATTGACCGGGAATCGAACCCGGACCGCCTTGGTGAGAGGCATACAGCTAGACCGCTGAGCCACCACGCCCCCCAACAACAACATCGTATGACAAATATAGTATGTTTGTTGAGTTATGTTCCTTCAATGACGTTTTATATGAAAAGTAGTGAAAACTGACTTAATACTTTGCAGCTCCGGCCGATTCAATTGTGTTGATCGACTGAAAAGCTGTCTATAATAGAACTAGGCAACACTGAAAAATGGCTTCTAATAAAGGAAGGAAGGAAGCTTGTAGTTTAACGTGACCGTTAATCTCGCCATCATAAGCCACGGGACCTTCGTTTTACGTGGAATCCGAACCACAGAACATGGCATTTCACATAGAAAATCTCACATGCATTGACCGGGAATCGAACCCGGTCCGCCTTGGTGAGAGGCATACAGCTAGACCGCTGAGCCACCACGCCCTACTGGCTTCTAATAACTCAATGATAGAGAAGGTAATAGCGATAATGGATATAATCCATACAATTCAAATTTCTTATGCTACTATTATCATCCTCCTTCCTAGGTAGCGTAATTTTATTTGACAATGGAGATATTTAGATTACTTTCCACCCCTTAGAACAAAAACCACCATGACCTCAACTAACTTTAGTTTTGATTACCGTACGTAAAAATTCAGACTTTCACGACCGGCCTTGTAATAGGAATCTCTGTTTCGCGGGCTTATATCCCGTGTTCTAAGGACGCTGAAGACTGCGTAAAATGTATTCTGCGAACATGCTGAACGCAGTCTTCAGCGAAACGTCAGGACGACAAAATGTCCTTAGAACACGGCCTATAAGCCCGCAAAACAGAGATTCCTATTTGTTTTGATGTCCCAAATACCAAAGCAATCAGGACACATTATGTGTATAGTCTTTCTGAAACAAATGTTGCGTTGAATATGACCATAAAGAGGTCTTTATCTCTCCTTGCTCTGTAAGCGGATTTCGTTAATCAGTAAATTGCATTAACAACCAGATTATGTGCAGCAGTACATTGGGTTTTAATGAGAGATTAAATCAAACAGCGGCATTATATTTAGCAGATCATACAGTGTGCCGTAGATATGAATGCCAATAGCAAACTACTGCGGTATTACAGAGCGGCCATAGACATCCGGCCCCGAGGCTTCCAGGAAGGTTCTTCTTCAAATTGGCCAAAGCGTTGGGGAATACTGCTCGCTATGTATTGGCAAGTAAATTGTGAATTCTATCCAGACGTTGGCAAAGTTCACTTAAGTTTTTTTTTTTTTTCGTAGTCAGTTTACCCTCCAGGTAGGCTTTTCCCACGGACTCAGCGAGGGATCCCACCTTTACCGCCTCTACGGGCAGTGTCCTGGAGCTTGATATCGGGTCATGGGATACAACTGGGGAGGTGGGACTAGCGCCTCGCCTTGGCGGCCTCACCTTCAAAGCGAATAGGGGGCCTCGTGAGGGATGGGAAGAATGGAAGGGATAGACAAGGAAGAGGAAAGGAGGCGGCCGTGGACTGACGGTAGTTACCATCCCGGCATTTGCCCGAAGATGAAGTGGAAAGCCACAGAAAACCACTTCGAGGATGGCTGAGGTGGTAATCGAACCCCCTCTACTCATTTCGACCACCCGAGACTGAGTAGAACCCGTTCCATTCCTCTTACCACTTTTCAAATTTCGTGGCAGAGCCGGGAACAGAACCACGGATCTGCGAAGTCGCAGCTAAGCACGCTGATCACTGCACCACGGAGGTGACTAATAATCAATACAAGAAGGCCTGTGCGAGGAATCCCGCATGTGTTAAACCACATGCTTTTCTGTAATGCGGGCTCGACGCGACTCAGTTCTGGAAGGAGCTTCCTCCTTGTTTATTTGTTTAAACGCACTTGATAAGCAAATTGTTGATATTTATGAAATCAGAGTGCAATTCTTATTATTTTGAATTGTCATTTGTTACGATCGGTTACTTGAAAACTCCCCACGTGTGTACACTGCCCACCTGGCTTTACTCATATGCGGGCTGGACATGGCACAGATCAGTCAGGAGCTACGGTCTTCTATATTTGTCTAAACGCACTTTATGAACAAATGAATAATTGACGTTTCAATAAATGCAAAATTATTGTTGAGATTATTTGGAAAATTTTGGAACAAACCGCACCTTTTAACTCCCTCTAGTAAGAGCTTAAGTTTTGTAACACATGCACATTAGCGTTTTATATAAAGACTATAATAATAATAATTATAATTATTATTATTGACTTCTTCTTTTTATTCTTCTTCTTCCTCTTCATCATCATTTCCCCTTTTTCCAGCTGATACTGGGTGGGGGCAAATATGGTTCCTCTCCACTTTGTTCTGTCGTTCCACCATTCCAGGTTCCGTTTTCTAATGTTATTCTTCAGCGAGTCATTCCAACGAATTCTTGGTCTTCCTCATCCTCTCTTCCCTATCATCCGTCATTCCAGTGCTCGTCTTGGTAGCCTTACTTCATTCATCCGTTTAACATGCCCAAACCATCTCAATCTGTTTTGCTCCAGTTTGTCATTTAGTTTCTGTACTCCCAGTTTTTTTCGTATATCTTCATTTCTCACTCTGTCTCTCCTCGTTTTCTGGATCATACTTCTCAAGAATACATCTCAGCTGCCTGTACTCTGCTCTCATCCGTCTTAGTCATTGTCCAAGTTTCTGCTGCATATGTCATTATAGGAACATAATATGCTTTGTACATAACTTCTTTAGCCATAATTGGTATATCCTCGTTCCACACTAGTCCCCGTACCTGTTGTTAGAAAGCACTCCCGAGTTGTATTCTTCTGCTAATTTCTAAATCAAGTCTTTCATCTTCAGTCAGTTCACTTCCCAATTATTTGAAGTGTTTCACCACTTCCAATTCCTTATCTCCTACTTAAATTACTCATTTTCCTTCTTTCTTACCTCTACTCATCACCACTGTTTTACTCTTCTCCACATTTATTTTCAATCCCCATTGCTCAATCTTTTCCTTTATTACGTCTAACTGTTCTTGTACCTCCATCTCATCCTCGCCCCAGATCACAACATCGTCTGCAAACAACATTACCTTCATCTTAACCCTTCTATAGTCTTTGATAGCTGCCTTCATGATGTCATCCATCACCATTAAGAACAATAATGGTGATAACACACTTCCTTGCTTTAGTCCAGTGACAATTTTAAACCATTCCGATGTCCCGACTCCAGTCTTCACACAACTGTAGCAATCCATGCACATTCCATTTATCATGTCTCTCAGTTCCTTGCCTATCCCCCTATTTGTTTCAGAATAAAATCTAAACGGCTGGAGTGATATTTATGAATCTCCTTAAGAACTTACTAGCCTAATCCTTTGTCGGACTTTGACCGTGGCTTTCCAATTTTAATCTAACATGGTGGCCACGTGAAATATTAAACAGGTATTCGACTCGACAATGTATGTGCTATAATTGTGTTAAATGTCAATATTGGTAAGAACCACGAGACATCAAGTTAGTTAATTTACTACACATTTAGGGATTTATAAGGTAAGATGATGATGATGATGATAATTGTTGTTTTAAGGGGCTTAACATCGAGGTTATCGTCCCCTGACGAAATGAAACGGCTTGAAATGAAAGGATGAAGATAAAAAACAGCTCACTGCTATGGATGTAACGAAAATGGTTTGGATAAAATAGACAGTGAGCCCCAACAATTATGCCTTATGTAGCAGGAAAAAATACTTACAAAAAGGAACTCAAGATTGAAACGACTCACCAAATGAAGAGTGGTAATACGTACATAAGGGAATTTCGAACGAAAATACTCACAAAAGGAATAGATTGAAAAATACACACATAATGCAGGTTAAGTCCAAAATACGTACAAAATGCAACGTACAGTCGAAATACTTACAAAATGCAAGTGAAATCAAAATACTTACAAAAGGAAAATGAGATCGAAAATACGCACAAAATGTAATGTAGATTCAAAATACCCACAAAATGCAATTGAGACTTAACTACCTGAACAAAGCGGGGTAGGTTGAAAATACAAAATGCAATTGAAATTCAAAATACTCACAAGAAGGACCTCTCCCCCATATTGAAAGACGTACTAAAAAGCAATTTTGATTGGCAATCCTTACAAAATGCAAGTGAGTTTGAAAAACACTCACAAAATGCAATTTAGATCGAATAAACTTACAAAATGCAAGGTAGATTAAGAATACCTACAAAAAGGTGCGGGAATCTTAAGGAGAAAAGGAAATATAATGAAAGGCGTAGAGGAGAGGAGAGGGGAGAGAGGAGAGGGTCCGCCCCTAAGGTAAGGGACAAAAGGGGAAAACTAACCCAGCTCAGGAATCCCTCGGGGTCGCCAACTCCCGAGCTCACCAGCCGTGAGCCCCTGAGGGTGTAGCATTATCTAGGGTGCACCAGAAGTGGTGGGGCTACATACACCCTGCCTCCTTGAGGGCCTTGAGCACAAGGCAGGAGGGAAATGGAAAAGAAAAAGAAGGCTGACCCCTCGCAGAAGGAGGGAATCAGAAAAGATGAGACAAGGGCCAATTAAGGCGGGAAAGGAAGAGACTCCCTAGGCCTCGGATACCCTAATACCGCCGGGGTCGGAAGAGAACAAGAGTTGACCAAGTGAGGTCGACAGGAAAGAAGACGGAGAGGAGCCCGGCACAAGTAAGTGGAAGCAATGCCGGACTCAGCTGGGGTCCCGTGGTCGCCAACCCACGTCCCACTAGATGTGAGCCCCTGAGGGGTAGACGGTAAGATTGTCCTACATTATTTTGTCAGAGAACTTTTTTTTTCAGTGACGGGCATATGACCTAGAAGTTTTCCTCATATACTAACTTCTAATACTTTCATGAGGCCATCAATAATGGGTAATCACAACTAGTATGGCTATTTTAGCACTAGTACCATATTGACCAAGCCGCCTACATGAATAAGGACATGTATTACCCTCAACCTTCAATGTTACTTGTAAGGGTTCTTGCAACCATTAGTATAATAACGATAATGCAAGCTCTGTGTCAGAACAGTAGATTAACTCATATTGCACCATATATAATGACAGCGGCGATCATTATGCGGGAAGTAATTTGCCACGAATGGTAACGTTGACTTATAAACCGCACATCCTGCACGTCTATTGACAATCAGCTTGCATGTTTAATTTGCGAGTGATCTAGCACTGTAGTGGGTATTCACATACGCTTGATATATGCACAAGACCGTATCTGTTTAACTTGAATAATAATTATATCGTTCATAAATTTTAAGGAGAGAAGGATTTTTAAAGTACAAGTTGTATTTATACTGACTATTTCCTGAATAAATCGGAACAGTATTCCTTCATCTTTGCACAATGGGTTGCTTTCCTTTCCTAAGTCCTCTTCATACCCACTCCTGGACGCATTGTTTTAGTTGTCAATGAATGGAGAGTGTCGTATGTTCTGATCAGCATTCTAAATTTACCCCTGTTGATATATCCTTGGGATCAATTTCTAAAAAATTCGAGGTCATTTCGAACTTGTCTCGTCCATTTGGCAGCTGTCCCCTTCCCTCTAGAAATGATGATGAAATTCTTGAGGTCAGTCTCTTCTTGTCTATTCTGACTATGTGACCGTAGAAGATAGGTCACCTCTTTCTCATGGCTGATGTTATACTCTCTTAATGTTGGTATAGCTCATTGTTATGCCTGATTCTGTATTCACATCCCTCCTTAATTGGACCCATGAATTTTTTCAAGATCTTTCGTTTTTTCAATTCCAGATCCTTTTTATACTGTGAGCAACATTACTGTGATTTTCATGTAATCAGAAACATAGTTACAATTTATATGAATGCTTTTTTAAACCAAGCAACGATTTTTGTTGCCATTGGATGCATACCAAGTATTTCAAAGGTTATATATTGCTTTTTGTCGGTGGTTTTGCAACATCGTCCTTGTGTCCGATAACCTGTGTCACTGTCATGTCTGTACTAGTGTGTGTACTTGTAGTCGAGGTAGGATTTGGGTAGGAAGCGGCCATGACCTTAAGTTAGATACCAACCTGGCATTTTCCTGGAGTAGAAGTGATAAATCACGGAAATCCACTTCCGGGATGGCTGAGCTAGGAATCTATCGCGCTTATTCTCAGATTTTCACTCACGAGGCTGAGTGAATCACGTTACTGCCCTCAGACCAGAATTACATTTCTAGGCAGAGCCAGGAATCGACCCTGGGCCTCCACGGTGACGGCCAAGAATGCTAGCCAGTAGGCAACGGAGCGGACTATGAACAAAAGAACATTAGTACGCGAAATATATGGTGCGAAATGACCTCAGTGAAGATAGGAATGTTGCTTAAGTGTCGTAATTGAGCAATATATTGGCAAATTTTAACATTATTCTTCCATGTTATTAGTTCAAATCGAAAGAGTGAAGTGTGAGTAGAACATCGGACAACATCCACATCCATCCATGAGGACAAAGGGCAGTTGAGTACGATGTTCCAATATTTGAGAGTACAAAAGAACGAACTAAACTCCTGCCGATATCAGAAATTCTATAACAATAAAGAAATTTAAGACCGCATGCCGAGATTGACTGTTGAATACTGCTGATTGACCCGTGTGAAAGGTGATGGATAATAGGACGTATGACTGAGCTAGGATTATACTCGTAGTTAGGATGTTATAGAAAGGTCTGTGACATTGTGATTATTATTATTATTATTATTATTATTATTATTAACCTCCCTTTCTTTCTTTCTTTCTTTCTTTCTTTTATTTTGGTTGATTTCATTAGAAAGCTAACTATTCCAAAAGGTACCATGTTTCGACTTCCTTAAAATTTCGACATATCATCGCGTTTCACATCCCCCAGACCCCAAAACCACCGTCAGATCAAAAGTGTATACATAATTATCTGTACCCGGCATGCGTTGCAATGCCAATCAAAGAAAGTTTTGGCGATGTGACTTTGTTTGTTGAACTGCTTTCGGAATCCAATATTTTTTTCTTCTTACGTTAACCACGTCTCAACTATTATAACATTGATTTACTATCTCAGAAACATTCATGGGAGCGTGCTCAACAACTCACCAAAGTTTCATCGCAATGAAATTAATGGTATATGAACGCATACGGGTCTTCGTTGAAACGATTCGAGTGCCGTCACCCAATTGTTGAATATACTCGTACGCTACCTATTGTATAAAATGGATTTACTAAGTCGAAGACCTTCCCAGGCGTGTACACAACTTTTCACCCAAGTTTCATCGCTATCGGACGAATGGTATTTGAACGCACACGGGACTTTGTTGAAACGCTTCGCGCGTCTTCGCTCTTTTGCTGAATCTACTCGTGCGCTACCTATTGTAAAATGGATTTACTAAGCCTGAAACCTTCCCTGGAGTATACACAATAACTCACACAAGTTTCTTCGCTATCGGGCGAATGGTATATGAACGCATATGGGACTTTGTTGAAACACTTCGCGTGTCGTCGCTCATTTGTTTAATCTACTAGTGCGATACCTATTGCAAAGTGGATTTACTAAGCCAGAAACCTTACCTGAAGTGTTCACAACATCTCACCCAAGTTTCATCGCTATCGGACGAATATTATATAAACGCATACGGGACTTTGTTGAAACGCTTCGCGCGTCTTCACTCATTTGTTGAATCTACTCGTGCGCTACCATTTCTAAAATGGATTTACTAAGCCGGAAACCTTCCCTGGAGTGTACACAATAACTCACCGAAGTTTAATCGCAATGGGATGAAAGGTATATGAACGCATGTGGGTCTTTGTTGAAACGAATCGCATACAATTTTATTGAAGTTACTCGCGTTATATCTAATGTAAATGGATTTACTATGCCTATAACTTTCCCGGGAGTGTGCACAACAACCCACCAAAATTTGGTCGCAATGAGATGAATTGTGTATGAACGCATCACCGACACCCATTTGTTTAAACTACTCGCGCGCTCTATATTGAAAATTAGATTAACCATGCCTATAACCATCCCGGACGTGATCACAACAACTTACCAACATTTGATCGCAATCGGATGAATGGTTTATGAGCGCATAACAGAAGAACTGACAAACATCTTTTTTTATAGACTGCAAGCTGTACCCGGCAAGCGTTGCAATGCCAATCAAAGAAAGTGTAGGTGTTGTAATATTGTTTCTTGAAGTGCTTTTGGATACATAATAATTTTTTCAATTTCCGTTAACTACCTCTAAACTATCGTAAAATTGATTTACGAATTTAGAAACATTCGTGGGAGCGTGCACAATAACTCACCAAAGTTTCATCGCTATCGGATGAATGATATATGAACGCATTTGGGATTTTCTTGAAATGCTTCGCGCGTTGTCACTCGTTTGTTGCATCTACTCGTGCACTACCTATTTTGAAATGGATTTATTAAGTTGAAAACCTTCCCTGGTTTATACACAATAACTCATCAAAGTTTCATCGCAATCGGATGAATGGCATATGGACGCAAACGGGATTTTGTTTTAACGATTCGTGCGCCTTCACTCATTTGTTGAATCAACTCGTGCGCTACCTATTGTAGAATAGTTTTACTAAGCCAGAAAGCTTTCCTGGAGTGAACACAACAATACCAAAGTTTCATCGCATTCGGATGAATGGTATATTAACGCAAACGGGAGTTTGTTTTAACGATTCGCATGCCATCGCACATTTTTTGAATCTACTCGTGCGCTACCTATTGAAAAATTGATTTACCAAGCCAGAAACCTTTCCTGGAGTGTACACAACAATTCACCAATTTTTTCTTTACTATCGGACGAATGGTATTTGAACTTATACGGGAATTTATTGAAACGCTTCGCGTGTCGTCGCTCATAGGTTAAATCTACTCGTGCGCTACCTACTGTGAATGTATTTCCTAAGTTAGAAACCTTCACGTAACTGTACACAACATCTCACCCAAGTTTCATCGCTATCGGACAAATTATATTTGAGCTTATACGGGACTTTGTTGAAACGCTTTGCGCGTCGTCGCTCATTTGTTGAATCTACTCGTGCGCTACCTATTGTAAAATTGATTTACTGAGCCAGAAACCTTCCCTGGAGTGCACACAACATCTCACACAAATGTCAACGCTATCGGACGAATGGTATATGAACGCATACGGGACTTTGTTGAAACACTTCGCGTGTCGTCGTTCATTTGTTGAATCTACGCGTTCGCTACCTATTGTAATATGGATTTACTAAGCCATGAACCTTTCCTGGAGTGTAGTAGCAGCCCCTAAACTGAGGAACCAACCAACATCTCTGCGGAAGATAACATTTGGCGTGAAGAAGTAACAGACTGTTAGATAGTTACACATCAGTCCAAAACCATGCATAGGGGCAGTGTGATCACAAGTATAGCATTTGGTTCAGTGAAGAACTATACAGCCTATTTTCATATATCCTATTTAGGTTAAATGTGTCTATCAACAAAAACAAAATTCAGTCTGATTGCTGTGATAGATTCGTAGATATTGAGAACCGACTAATTATTGCGGATGGTCGCCATGTTGGATTCTTTCATCTGTAGGTCTTAGATTTATGTACTGTTACATGAAGAGTATTGGGTACGTGTGGTATTGAAACTTCAATCGCATGATTAGGACATAAGAAGTAAAAAGGAGATTTTAAAATTTCGCACAGCTGCCATCTTGTGGTTATTGAAACAAATGAAAAAATAGATGCTAGTGGATTGACATTTGTAAAAGGGTTTATTGTACCAAGTTTCACTGTACTAGGTTGGTTAAATTGCGAGAAACGACCATGTGAATATGTATACTTCGCGTCGCCGCCATGTTGGATTTTTGATCACCAGGATATTGAAAGTCCTATAGGTGAACTTATGTTCGTAGCCCCTATGATCATCAAAAATTCAGTTTGATTGCTGTAATAGAATCGTAGATATTGAGATCCATCTAAATAGTTCAGATGGTCGCCATGTTCGATTGTTATATGTATAGGCCATAGAGTCATGTACCATTAAAGGAAAATTATTGCGTAGACTCATTATTCAAACTTTCACTTCGATCGCATGATTGCACACAAGAAATAAAAACTTAATTTTAAAATTTGCACAGCCACCATTTTGAGGATATGTAAACAATTGAACTAAATTAGATACCAGTGCATTACAATGTGTATAAACATTTCCTGTACCAAGTTTCTCTGCGTTTGGATCATTAAATCGCGAGAAAGATCTATTTAAAATTTTCAAATTCGCTTGGCCGACATATTCGTTTTGTAGTTCACCGGTTTTTGAAAGTCTTGTAGATGAACTTCCAGAAGTGCCCTTTACCTTCGTACAAAATTTCAGGGTGATACCGCTAAAAGTTTCAGAGATATAGAATGCCGGTGAAATATTTCGCACATCTGCCATCTTGAGGTTATGTAAACAATTGAACGAAGTTAGATGTCGTTGCATTACAATGTGTATAAATATATACTGCACCAAGTTTTATTGCGTTTGGTCGTTTAAATCGCGAGAAACGTCTATTTAAATGTCGCAACTTCGCTTGGCCGCCATGTTGCTTTTGTAGTTACCAGGTTTTCAAATGGCACATAGGTGAACTTCTAGTTGTTCCCTTTATCACCGTTAAATATTCCAGGTGATATCCGTAATAGTTTCGGTGATATTAAATGCTGGTGAAATACTTCGCACAGCCGCCATATTGGATTGGTGAGACGTACCATAATTTGAAGGGCACGGTCAGGGTGGTCCGCAATACTGCTATGAACCTTCCGAGTTTCATTGAAATCGCTCCAGCAGTTTAGAAGTTATTAGGTGGGACACACACACACGCACACAGACAGACAGACACATGGACAAAAGGTGATCTCATAAGCCTTTTTTTTTTTCATAAATGAAAATAGGCTAAAAATGGACCCCAAAAGATAAGAAGTTTACCTTCCCCATTAGACAATTAAACGTTAAAGGTATGCAGAGGAAGACGAAAAAAAAGTTAATTAATCTCCAATTTTAAAATACTTTCTCACAATAAATGAGGTCTGATCCTACTACGAAAACCTGCATACTTTGACTATTATAGCCTATCCACTTGTTTGCCCGGTGAAATCTACCTCCGCTTTCTGGCGTGCCGAGAGGAATTCTTAATTCAAGTAAGGACTGCAGACAGTAATTTCAAGTAGTTCCGACTTTTGCTACCAAATGCTACGGTCCCCGACACCTAGCTTGAGGACTTGGCAATTAAATGGCATCGCAGTCAGCACCTGGCGGTGAACAATGGAACTAATAGAGCGTTATCAATTCTAACCTACACATTTTTGCCTCTCACAAGTGTAGTTATTAGAAGGTTCTTTTTCATGCCATAAATCGATGACATGGGACCGCCGGCTTAACTTCTCCTCTGAAGGAAGGCATACTGATGGATTTTTAACGTCTTCGGCCGGGTTTCAACCCGCGTCCTTTGGCGTAGAAGCTCAGCACGCTACCAACTACACCACCGAAGCCGCAAAAATATCTATGTGCTAATAAGGCTTTACAAACGAACACAAACCTAACGATAGTGTTTACGCCCCAAAGCCCTAGCTTGTAGTATAAGCAGTAATTTTCGCCTAAACCATCGTTTAACCTAGTTGCGGCCAAGGGTTTGTCTCACCATGCCGTTAGAAGAGTGCAGTGCAATTAGGTAGATTTCAATAGAAAACTAACTATTGCAATGGGTACCATGTTTCAACTTCTGGAAAATGTCGACATATCATCGCGTTTCAAATCCCCTAGACCCCAAAACCACCGTCAGTTCAAAAGTTTATATATAATTTATGTATATACGGAGTGTAATTGATATAATGGAAGTCCGTTATACTGGTGCTAGAAGAGCCTATTCTAAGCTTCCTAGGTTTAAAAATAATTCACATATCTTGAAATTGAAAATTAATCAGTAAAAAGTCAATGTTTTCAGATTTTGCAGAAACTCTTCAAACAGAAGGTGAGGCAGCAGTCTGGGGACACGAGGCGTGGCGAGGTGGGACGATGCGTGGAGGGGAAGTTGTTACGTAATCGGAGCATTGACCTTACCGGTTGAGGGGTTGTATCAGCCATCCTGAAGCCTGGCAAAGATCCATCTGATCCTAAGAACTACAGACCAGTCTCGCTGTTATGCCATTTATACAAAGTGTTTGAGAGAATGCTCCTTAACAGAATCTCCAAAACTTGATCCACTTCTGATCCCAGAACAAGCAGGTTTCAGACCAGGAAAGAGCTGTACTTCACAGATATTGTGCCTAACACAGCACATCGAAGATGGTTTGGAGAACAGGAAGATAACTGGTGCAGTTTTGGTGGATCTAACGGCTGCCTACGATACTATTCAACATCAAATCCTGCTTGGTAAACTGTACCAGATTACCAAAGATTTTGGACTCACAGAAATTGTTGCTTGTCTTCTACAAAACAGAAGGTTTTTTGTCGAGTTCCAAGGAACCCGCAGTCGCTGGAAAACCCAACGAAATGGTCTACCACAGGGCAGTGTTCTATCACCTTTTCTGTTTAATGTGTACACTAATGATCAGCCTACATCTCTGCATACCAAGAGATTTATCTATGCAGATGACCTCTGTCTGACAGGACAAAGTGAAAAGTTTGAAGAAGTGGAGCAGATTCTCTCTGATGCACTGGAGGACCTTTCACTTTACTACAAGAGAAATCAACTCAAACCTAATCCATCCAAGACACAGGTTTGTGCTTTCCACCTCAGAAACAGGGAAGCTGCAAGGAAACTCAATATTAGCTGGGGAGGAGCTCACCTGGAACATTGTTTTACCCCAAAATACCTAGGGGTAACTTTAGATCGCACCCTATCTTACAAGAAACATTGTATGAATGTTAAACAAAAAGTATCTACACGAAATAACATACTTCGGAAGTTGATAGGGGCCGACTGGGGCGCCCATGCTGCGTATGTCTGCATTAGCTCTGTGTTATTCAGCTGCTGAGTATGCTAGCCCTGTATGGTATCACTCAGCTCATGTAAAACAGGTTGATGTTGCCCTTAACGAGTCCTGCAGAATAATTACTGGTTGCCTGAAACCTACACCTGTCCACAAACTACATTCCTTGGCAGGAATAGCCCCTCCTGAGGTACGCCGTGAGGTCATAGCACAAACGGAACGAAAAAAGTCCGCAGAGGACCATGCTCACCCTCTTTTTGGTCACCAGCCTCCAAGAAGGCGGCTAAAATCAAGGAAAAGCTTCCTGCAAACTACATCGATGCCTACTACAAAACCCGAAGTAGCCAGGATACAGCTATGGCAATCCACCATACCACCAGATTGGATGAAGGCCATGGAAAGGCTTCCAGCAGGCCACAACAACAACTGTGAAACTTGGCGGTCACTCAACAGACTTCGGACTGGTGTTGTATTATCATAAAATTTCATCTGTATAAACTTAAACTGATCGATTATAACAGGATAAAAACTCTTTTAAAATTACCGGAGATGCAAAGTTAATCTCCACAAATGGGGATACCTACAGGGATCAGAACTCTGTGAGTGTGGGGAGAGACAGACCATGATACACCTGTGCTCCTGTGAACTGTGCCCGTGCTCTTGCACAACGCAGGAGTTAATGGAAGGTCATGAAAAGGGTGTGACAGTGGCCCGTTTCTGGGCAAAGACAATCTAATTCGAGACATTGTTGTATGTATTATTTCTTTTTAATATTGTGTATCATCCCTCTGTGTATGTTGTAATGCTTTTGACTCGAATAAAATAAATAGCTGGTGAGCAATACCCGTCTCGTAAGAAAATTTATAATGCTGTTGTTGTTGTTGTTGTTGTTGTTGTTGTTGTTGAAATTGCTCGCAATGGCTTGGGACGTTAGGACCGGTAGTATTGTTTAGCCTACTTTGTAAGTGTAAGTATAAAATAATTTCGATAATCATTCCT
Organism: Meconema thalassinum; assembly: GCA_946902985.2. Taxonomy (NCBI): domain Eukaryota; kingdom Metazoa; phylum Arthropoda; class Insecta; order Orthoptera; family Tettigoniidae; genus Meconema; species Meconema thalassinum. The sequence continues at coordinate 145,668,295 of OX336390.1, read as the reverse complement.
GGTGTGTCATTTGCGTCCGGCACGTTAATGATATACAGTGTGACAAAATTCCGACATCCCGTAGTCTGTTCAGAACTAGCATTTAAGACGGAAGGAAAATACTTGTTTGTTTTGTTTGAGAGGCTTGGCGATTTTGGTCATTTAGCCCTATGTAGTTGGGTGTGGCTAGAATTCGTCTGATAACCTGTGTTTTTGTGGTTTCTTCAGTAATGTGGGTATTTGTTATCCAGGTGAGGATTGGGAAGAAGGCGGCCGTGGCCTTAAGTTAGGAACCATCCCAGCATTTTCCTGGGGTAGAAGTGGGAAACCATGGAACACTACTTCCAAGACTTAATACTAGTATGGTACCACATGTACATAATAATATTGATAATAACAAAAAATTACGAGCCTTACAGTAGTCGCATATGATGTGTAACATCTGACATGTTATTCGAATAATTCCATATTACTTACTCGCATTTTTTAAAGAATAAACTCATAGTGCTAATTTGTGCCAGCAAACATGAAGGATTCCTTCGTGTTATTACCATCGGTAAGTTCTCATTACTATTATTTCTGCAATAACTACTTGTAAAATTCCAGTGACAAATCCTTTCAGCAAATATGATATAATAGTGCTGTATTTCGGCTGACAGCACCTCGAGTGCTTACATTAAATAAAAATACAGCAAAAGTAGTAAAATTTCTTAAATCATAATTGAGTCGTCTAGTATCAAAACCGGCCAAGTCACAAAATTTACGAAAATGAGTTATGGTTATCAATTTGAAGTAGAAGTATAGCACTATCGGGTGAAACAAGAATATGCTTCAAAATCGTCCATGTCTTCATGTTACAGAGCACTGAATTCTTGGTCGTGCAACAAAATGGGCCAAGTCATGCAGGCAGTGCTTTCATAACCGGCCATGTCAAAGAACGAGTAGCAATCTTCATGTCGCAGCATTATTGTTTGGATTCTTGCGTTGTTAGATTATGCAAGAATGTGATAATATCAGTAGGCAACATTGTTCCTTATATTGTATACCCTTCGAAGTCATAATAATTTGTATTTTGTTCGTTAGCAACACTGACTTCCGTATTCGCGGGCTTCTTACCGCATTGGCACGAAAGCAATCGGATATCCTGTGTGCTCGTATTTTGTCATTATTGTGTAGTGTAACGTGTATATTGTTCCTATTTTAATAAGTGACTCATTTTCTTTTGCTGTGTTCAATATCAAAGTGAACTACTAACTTTTAATGATATGATACCTATTTTGTATTCTCCTCAGCTTTCTGATGTTCATCTTCATATATTACTGTCCAATTTAAGCAGAATGCTCTCGTTTTTATTGCAATAAAGACAGGTAATTACAATGTCAATTTATTTTAATTTAATTGCCTTTTTTCACCGGAATTTGGAATTTAAAAAGGAATGTTTTACAAAAAAGACCAAAATTATACCAAATTGCAACAAAAACGGCCAAGTCAAAATTAATATTAGCAAAAAGGATGGGTTCATTATGAATCAGATTTCTCAAAATAGCAGAACTTAAATATTAAGCCATTACGGATATAACTATGCAATAAAATCTTTTGTGACCACCATTGCTTTGTCTCAAGAGGTTTTTCATCCGTACTGAAAATTATGCCTTCAGTGACTTGGCCTGTTTTGATACTAGACGACTCAATTGTTTTCAGCCTATATGATATAATGAACAATTTCACACCAAAGAACGACAGTTTGTAAATGATTTATTGTAGGAATATCTGTACTGGCGCTCCAAATCTTGAGGTAAACCGTATGCGATTTACATTCCACATAACCACATGGCCAACAGTACGTCGTTGTACCAATCTCTGACACCGCGCGCTACTTGTAAAACTCCTGTGCCGAATCTTTTCAGCAAATATGATTTAATGAATATTTTCACACCAAAGAACGACAAATTGAAGATGATTAATTGTAGGAATTTCTTTAATGGGGCCTCCAAACCTTGTTTTAAACCGTATGCTATGTACATTACACATAGTGCTGTATTTTAGCCGACAGTACCTCGAGTGCTTACATTAAATAAGAACATAGCAAAAGTAGGAAGATTTTATAAATCATAATTGTTTTCAGCAAATAGGATTTATTGAATATTTTCACACCAAAGAACGACAGTTTGAAGATGAGTTCTTGTAGGAATATCTGTAATGGGGCCTCCAAACCTTGGAGTAAACCGTATGCGATTTACATTCCGCATAGCCACATGGCCGACAGTATGTCGTTGTACCAATCTCCGCTAACACGCGTGCTCATTGTTTCCGTTGCATTTTCGTCCCATTTCCGTCCCTTTTTATAAAATCATCCTCACACAAAAATATACAGCAACCGAGTGGAATGATGTTAACATTAAAAATATCCAGCAACCGAGCGGAAAGATATTACACATCAATAATAATAATAGGCTAATAACAATATCAATCTAACACCAAACATAAAAAACAATAGTAACCGGACATGAAAATATTGGCCGGTACTTACACAGGCTTAGGATTATACGCAGCCCTGAGTGCTCCTGTAATAGGAGTCCCCAAGCAGTAGATCATTTAAAACTCAGCAATTCTTCTAGGTTTATGCCGTGTCTTGTGAGGGATTTCGCCTAGGAACACCAAGCTGGCTCATCAGTGGGCACTTGGTGTCAATGCCCGGACCCCCACAGGAGTAGCGAACTGCGCGCTACCTACCTTATTGTGAAGCGCGCCTGCGCATATTTAATGAAGGCTTCAAAAAAGATGGTATATTGGCTTCCACGGCCAGTGAATGGTGAGTTTTAATTCTCGGACCGTGAAAGCCAGTATACCGTCATTTTAGTAGTTAATTTAATTTTTGAGTGCAGTGAAATATTAGTAAACAATGCTGTTAAAGGAGGCAACTGGCCATTGCACAAGTCTGTCCTAATCAAAAAGAATTCAAATCATTGGAAAAATTGTAAACGCTGTAGACTCTCAAGTATTGAGATGTGGATATATTGTCTTCTAGAAAAAATACATGTTAGTCAAAAGTTACTTTTCTGTGTAAGACTACTTAAGAGCTTGAAGTACTACGCTTGTAGTGGAGCGTGCAGAGAGTTTACATAGTAAAATAATAACAATTAAATAAATTAAACTAAAAATAATCTAATATTCATGATAATAATAATAATAATAGTAAATAATCGTATGGCAGAAATAACACAAGACCTCTAAGAAATTGGTAATAACAAACAAATCATTCACAATAGACCTGTGGCGGACCCTATTGTACAAACTTTGTGCTACTGTATATAAACTTAAAACTCTTTGGATGTTTAAATTTGCTATGTGGAACTTCTTCCTTTTTTTGTCTTTGCCTTTTGTCGATTGTTACATTATCGTCTTCTAAGTAAAAGCTATGCCTCATGTTTCAATAAACATATTTATGGATAATTAATAACCACCTAAAACCCATAAACCAACATTTAGAACCCTAATAAACAGGTACAAATTTGCAAATAAATCTACACGGAAGAATACAGGATGGACAGAAGAACACAAAAGAGAGCACAGTGAATGAATGAAGAGAGATTGGGAAGAAAAGAGGAAATATTGGAGGAAAAAAAGAGGAAATATTCTGCTTATTAAGTTCTAACGCACCTCGCCTCTGTAGCGTAGCGGTCAGCATGGTTAGCTGCCACCCCGGAGGTCCTGGGTTCGATTCCCGGCTCTACCACGAAATTTGATAAGTGGTATGAGGACTGGAACGGGGTCTACTCAGCCTCGGGTGGCCCAAATGAGTAGAAGGGGTTCGATTCCCACCTCAGCCATCCTCAAAGTGGTTTTCCGTGGTTTCCCACTTCGTCTTCGGGCAACTGCCGGGATGGTTCCTACTCTCAGGTCACGGCCGCCTCCTTCCCAGACCGTCCCACTCTTCTCATCCCTTCAACAGGCCCCCTGTTCGCTTTGCATGTGAGGCCGCCTGGTCATAGTGCTGGTCACACACCCCAGTTGTATCCCAAACTCAGAGTCTCACGCTCCAGGACACTGCCTTCAGTGGCGGTAGAGGTGAGATCCCTCGCTTAGTCCGTGGGAAAAGACAACCCTGGAGGGTAAAACGATAGCAAAAACGAAAGTTCTAACGCACTCCTTGGTAGGGCATCACGAATCAAAAGAATTACGAGCCTTACAGTAGTCGCATATGATGTGTAACATGTGACATGTTATCCCTTGCGCTCATTGTTTCCGTTCCATCCATTTCCGTTTCATTGTTTCCGTCCCATCCATTTCCGTTTCATTTTTCAAAATCACCCCCACAAAAAATATGCAGATACCGAGTGGAAAGATGTTACACATCAATAAAGCAAATTTAGCGAGTTGGTTGGCCCAATCAAAAAGCAATGGCATGTAGAACGGGTAGGCCTACATACCATACCTATCATTGTCTCAAATTCGGGCGTGATCCCAAGTACCTCGCTCCAAGACCTTAAAGAACTGGTTCTGGATACTTAAAAGTACAAACCAATGCAGAAGGCAGTAGTTCTCTCAACAACCCGAATCGTCTGGAAGTTCATGGGTAGTGTAGTTGGGTGAGTGTTGGATTTGTCTAATAAACTGTGTTTCTGTGGTGACTGTAGTAGTATGTGTAGCTGTAGTTATTAGGGTCGTGAATGAGGTTGGTGCGCCGGGACTCCATGTACCATACTATCCCGGCATGTGCTTGGAAAGCGCGTGGGAGAATCCAGGGAAATCCAAACTCAGGATAGCCACTGTCGGTGCTGAGTTTGAACTTCCAATCACCGGACTTGCTGCGATCGTGGTCCACGAAAACGCGCATGCCTACACCGCGTGGGTAGAATAGAAAGCAGCTGTCGTCTTATGAAGTGACATCCCAACTTTGATCTCGTGCGATGCCACGGGAAATCATCTTGTGGCTGCCGACGGTGGGAAGTAAGGAAGCTTGTGGTTTTATATGACCGTAAATTTCGTGATCATGAGTTACTGGACCTCCTTTTTATGTGGAATCCGAACCACAGCACATGGCATTTCACTTCGAAAATCTCACATGCATTGACCGGGAATAAAACCCGATACACTGTCGTGAGAGGCCAACAGCTCTACCGCTGCGCCATCACACCCCGACTTGCATATCGGCCGGTGATGGTAACCTGTCTCATACAAGCACCACATGTAGATGATGATGATATTAATAATAATAGTCTAATAATAATAATAATAATTAGAGTCAGCATGTGTAGCTCTGTCGTAGAGTGATTAACTTCCCGATGGTGCGATCTACGTTCAGGCATGTAGTAAATGAATGTGATCTAATAAGATCATGACCTTGGATTTCATGACACATACAAGAAATCCTGCGTACATAAAAGTCTGGCAACTCGATAAACCAAAAGAAAAACATAAAACAAGTTAGGTTGGTTCCTTAGTTTAGGGGCTACGACAACGTGGTCATGTAGCCCCGTATAAAAGAAGTTAGTGTGTCTAAAAGTCCATTATTACTATTATTAGTACATTAGTAGTAGCCTACTATAATAATAATAACTTATTATTTATATTTTATTACAGTTGTTGCACTGTCTTCACACAAAGATAGACCAACAGTTCCTTAAATTAATTTACCAAATCTTTAGGATATCCATTTTCTATGCATAGGCAACGAGGCTGACAAAATCCTAAACAGATCCACCATCACTAGTCTTGTAGAAGTTGTAGCCACTCCCCATGAAGGTTTGAATCAGCTGTTCAAAGGCTCGGTTCGTGTATTTCAATGCCATTGGCAGGCAAGACGAGGAGGTCACTCAACTTCAGACTCTTGTCAACATTCCTCAGTGTTGGAGGGGAGGGCGACGGGGAGAAGTCAGCTGTGTAGCGTAGGGGAACGTGGTCTAAGCCCTTTTTCCAAGGGTTGTATGGAACTGTGCCCAATCTTCACTAATGACCCTGGTCATTAGCATCAGCCTTCAAAAATTGGCTGTGGAACTGCGCCCATTGAGACCGGTCAGCTAGCTTCCCTACCTCCACCCCTCTACCGAATTATGTTGTGTCGAGTGGTGTGAATTTGAAGTGACTCAATTCAAATCGGTTGTGTCTTAATTGCTAACAAGTCAAAAACCGTCCAGATTGCGAACAACTAAATATACCCTGTCCAGATTGTGGACAAGAGATTATTGTTGGCCTGGGATACATAAAACAGGTGCAGTTTTCAAAACACACTAATATTTAATTTTTGTTCTAGCAATATTAGCATTAACTGGTACATTGGAATGTTTTCGACAACCTAACCATATTTTAAAAATAGTTTTGTTATTGCAAATGTTTAATCATCTAGTTTGAGGTAATCTTTCCATCTAGAAGATTATTATATTTTCTCATTGTGTAACAAAACTACAGGGGTAGTTATTTATGGTGGATTAGAGAGAGTTGTATTATTATTATTATTATTATTATTATTAGTGTAGCCTCCGTGGCTTAGGCAGCAGCGCGCCGGCCCCTCACCGCTAGGTTCCATGCTTCAAATCCCTGTCACTCCATGTGAGATTTGTGCTGGGCAAAGGGGAGGCGGGACAGGTTTTTCTCCTGGCACTCCGGTTTTCCCTGTCATCTTTCATTCCGGCAACACTCTCCATTATCTTTTCATTTCATCTGTCATTCATTAATCATTGTCCCAGAGGAGTGCGACAGGCTTAGGAAGCCGGCACAATGCCTATCCTCGCCGCAGACCCAAAACAACTGTGAACATGAGGGAGGAGCCAGCTTACCTCGCTCACTCCCGCCAGCCAATAGCATAGCGCGGCGTTGCCTAGATAATTCAGCAAGCAGGGCTCGCTGTGCCGTACGAAATCATTATCTCTCTCCGCGCACGAAAATAATCAATTCTTCAATTATTTTAATGACCCTATGTTACAGAGTTAAAAATTTTGAAGTTGACTGTCCGAAACGCCGTTACGCTACGACCAGCCGTTCGGGAGATAACATCTGCCCTTGAACTGACGGGATAATTAGAGAGAGAATGATTTAGGTGTTGAAATATTTAGGTTCGCTAGGAAAGATAACGAAGAGTGACGGCATTGCTGTATCAGATCAGTAGTGGAGCTTTAACAAGTGCTGTGAGCTGAAGTTTTGAACTCATAACAATGTCAGTTAGCAAGCCGAACAGTTTTACACAGCCAGGCAAGAAATATAATTTTCTGGGTATATGGCATTTAAAAGAAGTTTTCGAATACATAAGTACGTACAAACACAAAATCTGATAACCTATGTTATTGTGGTATCAGCAATTTTGTTTTTGTTGTTGTAATTGAGTCGAATAAAACTCACCTCTTCACAGTTTTACCTCACGAGGCATAGCGTACCCAGTTCTAACACTGAGACCAGAACTAAATGTCTTGATTGAGCCGTGAACCGAATCCGGACCTCATGGGTGTACTTGTTGTTGTTGTTGTTGTTGATGATGATGATGATCGTTTTAGGGGCTTTGCGACATCGTGGTCATGTAGCCCCGTGTATTTGTGTGTGTGTGGAATTTGTCTGATAACCAGTGTCACTTTGATGTCTGTACTAGTGTGTGTATTTGTAATGCAGGTAGGATTTGCGTAGGAAGCAGCCGTGGCACGTTAGGAACCATCCCGGCATTTGCCTCGAGTAGAGATGCGAATCCACAGAAAAACCACTTCTAGGATGGCTGAGGTAGGAATTCAACCCACATCTTCTCAGTTTTGCATCACGAGGCTGAGTGTACCCTGTTCCAGCCCTCAGACCAGAATTACATTTCTTGGGAATCGAACCCGGGCTTCCGCGGTGACAGCCAAGAATGGACAGCATGTGTGCTAGCCAGTACACCCCAAGGTGGTCTCCAATAAACAAAAACTGATCCCAATAAATTGTTTTCTGTATTTCTATTACCTTATAAAGAGTCCACAAGCAATGCTAATCAGAATGACTTGGGGTGTAGATTACGTCATGTGAAATAATAACGTTGTAGTTGTTTCATTTGAGGGGCTAGGACATCTTCGTACTTTAGCCCCGTGTATTTGTCTGAAAATCTGGGTTACTGTGGTGTCTGTATTAGAGTGTGTGTATTTGTATGCTTGTGAGGATTGGGAAGGAGGCGACCGTGGCCTTATTTTAGGAACCATCCCGGTATTTGCCTGGAGTATAAAAATGAGAACCCACTTCCAGGATGGCTGAGGTAGGAATCTAACCCACATCTTCTCAGTTTTGCCTCACGAGTTTGTGTGTACCCCGTTCCAGCCCTCAGACTCGAATTAAATTGATTGGCAGAGCCGGGAATCGAACCCGGACCTCCTGGGCCACAGCCAAGAATGCTGGTCGCAACACCACGAGTGCACGAATAACGATTGTGTGATATCTTATATCTGCCTCATATCACAATTATAAAAATGTGCGCACTCCGTTGTGAGCATAGATATTCGTAGGATTAGGCCCCCCCAGCTTGTACATGCACTTATATTCGGAGCGCCTTGTGTTCAAGGGGAAGGTCGTGCGTAGGCCTATACTGCGAGTGTAGAGCTGTGTCATCTCCGCCGGTCTCACTGTGGCAACAGCGCTCAGCTGGACGCACGCTACTGGGCGAGCCAAGTTCACAGTTGTTTTGTGTCTGGTATAGATGGGGGCTTCATTCATTCCAACCCTGACCCGGTCCAATGACTGGAAAAAGGCTGTGGATTTTCATTATTATTATTATTATTATTATTATTATTATTATCATTATTATTCGCCTCTGTGGTGTACTGGTGAGTGTGATTAGCTGCCACCCCCGGAGGCCCGTAGTACAGTACCTAACAAAAGTTTAAGACCACCCTGTTGTTGATATATTTCGTTTTATTCAGAACTAAATTAACGGGTATTTTGTTTATAAAAACCCTTTAATCACATTATGTTTTGCCCTTCTACATAATACCGTGCTGTTTTTGTAAAATTATTAAACTTAAGGGCTCATTTATTAACTTTTTCCGAAACGATGTAAAGGAGCTAAAGATTTCGAAATCACGTTGCACACAAAATCGAATTTTCACTCCATTGCAGATGCTAAAGTACATTTATTGTACGTATTACGGTACAAGGTAATACTTATGACCATTTATTACACATCTTTAAGTTTTCTGGGTACTTAACAAAAAACAAAAACAAAAATAAGAAAGGAGAAAAAATGGAAAACAAAAGAAAAGAGCATTTGGAAATCATGTTAATCCAAATAAAATTTCACTATCATCACACACTGATTGTTTCTTAGTATTCAATAGGACGTCCTTTATGTTTCAGGCACTTTTTACACTTTTCCGCATGCTCTTGATTAATTTTTGACATTCCCGTGTCGTAATGTCATTCCACACTTCCGAAATCCTCTCGCGCAATTCGTGGACATTTTTGTGTTTGCGAGCTGCTACGCGCTGGCCTATGATGTTCTACAAGTTTTCTATCGTATTCAAATCAGGACTTCTAGGGGGCCAATCCAACAATGCGATATTGTTCCTGTCAAACCACTCCATTGTTGAAGCAGATTTATGGCAAGGAGCGTTATCCTGCTGGTAAGCTAAATACCCATTTTGAAGCTTATGGGCGGATGGCAGCATGTGTTCTTGTTTAGTTTCAATGCAACGTTGTGAATCCATCTTGTAAAGACATCTTAAAATCCCAGTTCCTGCAGCGGATATGCACCCCCAAGTCATCACAGATTACTCTAAGCGACTTTCCGCATTTTCCCATACCAATTATTTGCCATTTCAATCCTTCTGACACAAATTTTTTCCCCATTTTCACAGTTCATGTACACTAACCTCTAGCTCTTGGCAACTGTCACCAGATAAATGCTCCACATTCACATAAATTACCCCATCTGCCGGGCTAGGTGTATGCCATCTGTTGAAGAAACGATGAACTACATCCAGTGTTAGTGACGTGTAGGTTCCTCGAACAGCTTTCTCGCTTTGCACGTCGAAACGCGTAGTAGGCTACAAGTTACTCGTTTATTTCGGTTTTATAAAAAAATAGATGATAAAACGATCAGGAAATTTTTGGGAATTGATTTTTTGATGTCGTTATGATCCTAAAACTCTTACAGTACAAGAAAAAATTGATACTAAAATATACGAGCCAATTTAAGGTACACAAATTATTCAATATTTAAAGACATGGAAATTTTTTAACAGGCCAATCTGTACTGTAAATAAAATTACATAATTAGTAAACTGAAAGACATATGCGAATGTTCACTATCTCTACAGACGCCTCATAGACTACATTATTAAGAAATTAATAATGAAAAGTTTCCGATAAAATTATAAGATTAGGAAATAATTATATGAAATAGGCTAGTGGTCTTAAACTTTTGTTAAGTACTGTACAGCTGCTTATCGGGACGGAGGACTACCTCTTATTCTCAGCAGTGCAGAAGCTAGTGGCGGGAGACAGTGCATCACTTCTCCTTAAACCGACCTTGGGCTAACAGCCGACTTGACTATGGGCGCTATTCAATCGGTCTAATTAAAAGGATCTGGAAATACCACTGGTTATGGGCTCAGTTCCATATCTCCCTTTTTCAAGACAATGACCGACGATTTTTGTGATTTAATTCCACCTACACTAATTAAGATACGACTAAATTACATGAAGATATTTGCTTAGAATAGTCTCTTCTAGCACAAGTGTAACGGACTTCTATTATATGAATTACACCCTGATGTATGTATGTATATCACTTCCTTGTGGACACGATAACCACTGCAATTTTGCACTAATCACTTGAAATTTTTACATAATATGTATCCCTTTAAAATCTCGGTCGAGTTCGATAATGCGCAATATCGGTCGAAGGGGGTGAAAATGTTTTGTTTTCTTCGAAAAAGTGTAATATTGCTATAACACTCTTAATATGTGAAATATCGAATCCATTCAAAGTTCATACTGTGTGTCGGATAAGGGCACAAAATGTATGTTTGAAAAGAATGTTGATAGCACCAACCATTGACCAAAAGGGTGGTTTTTTTTTTGGGAAACATTAATCATGTTTCTCTTAATAGGCACAATATTAAAACTGTACAAAATGGACAATATTCCCCTAATAATTACCTAAAACTTTTGTCTGAATTTTCTTTTATATGACCCACTATTACGCCAAGGGATGAGCAAAATGATTTTGGAAATAGAAGAAAATGCCAAGAGCCATCAGAGGTTGCCATGACAAAACTACTAAATTCATAAGGGACGAGCCATCAGAGGTTGCCATGGCAACGCCATTACACGAGATCACATTCAATTTTCGTCTGACTCTGTGGGAAGCGGCTTCGGTGACGTAACTGGTAGCATGCTGAACTTTTATGCCCAAGGTCGCGGGTTCATAGCCGTTGAAAGTCGTCGGATTATTTAAGAGCGCTAAAAATCCCGCAGTATGCTTTCCTTCGGAGGGGAAGAACCAACGTTCGTTGCTGGTTGCGGTGGCATCTAGTAGCCAAGCTCACAGCTATGTGTCGTTGACGGTAGTATTTGGTAGCATAATTAGGAACTACTACTTGAAATTAACCGTCTGCAGTCCTTACCTGAATTACAGACTAAATACAGCCATCACAATTAACACAGTTTATCAGACAGATTCTACACACACACAAAGTACACGGGGCTACATGACCGCGTTGTCGCAGCCCCTAAACTGAGGAACCAACCAACATCTCTGCGGGAGGTAAAATTTTGCGTGGAGAAGTAACAGATCGTTAGATAGTTAAACATCAGTGTCGAAACCTAGCATAAGGACAGTGTGACCACGTAACAAGATGTTCAGGAAATAACATATAGCCTACTTTATCCTAAAAGTATGGGTATAGTTATAACTCTCTGTCCTTATCACCTCCTATTTTCTTATTATTCGAAATGCAAATTAGCACACTGGATTTGAGCAGCGGCGTTCAAACCATAGTTTATAATTTACCCCAGTATTTTGCAATTTCATCAGCAAACACTCCAAACAACGTAGGAATTCAGTATATTAACCCCGACTACTAACAATAATTGAACCTTCGTTGGTCTAAACGTATCACTGGGAGAAACACATTTAATATACCTACTGAAAACCTAATTTTTAATCGTGCCTATACTTGGCAGTACGCTCTATCAGCAACAAGAGGCCATTTTCAATAACATCGCTGGCATGGGTTCACTACCTGGCCGGTATAGAGCGCAGCTCACAACTCGTAGGCAGTGGATAGTTCCCTCGTACTGTAGTTCAACTAGTTGCTGGGAGATGTCACTCCTGCAGATCCATCGGAGAACTTTGTTTTAATTAGATATCAATTTCAATTGCAAAATGCACAATAAAACGCTGAATTGTATAACGCCTCAGTACTCAAAAAACGATAAATATAAGAAAAGTAAGCAAAAAAATACAACTCTGTTAGGATTGGAACCCCAGCCGGCCGGATGAGAGTCCAACGCTGTAACCACAGACCTAATTATGTCCTTCCAAGTTAAATGTTATCAATCGATTCAGATACAACCTCTTAGCAAATAATGACTTCGATTACACGATTTCTTCACTGGAGTGTATTTCAAACAAAGTTCATATTATTTCTATCTGTAGGCTATATTGCATGCAACATACTCAAATTAGTGAAATATAGGTCAGAACGCGAGATCAGCAGCCATCTTGTCTGTAACTGAGACAGCTCATCTTTTAATAGCCACTTCTGCACTATAATATTACAATATAAACTTTTAATTTTGAACGGGCCACGTTGTTTAGAACAGTTTAAACAATTTTCGGTTCGATAATCGGAACTGGTGGGCCCCATGTTATGGATTATAAAGTTTGCATAATTCACATGGTCGCCATCCTGAAATGGTAAGGCTGATGACCTTGTCGTTTGGGCACAAGAAGCGTCCCATATGAAGGTATGTTGTTACAAAATTTGTTAAAGATCCGAAGATAGTTTGTTCGTAATTTAATTTTAAGTTTTGACCATTTGAATGGCCGCCATTACGTTTCGGTAAAAGATGGCGGGTATATAAAGCATGACACTGAGGTGCCCTAGTGCCACCTCTGTACCTAATTTCGTTCAATTCGGTTTCACCATGTTTGAATTGATAAGGGTGGGGGGACAGACATGCAGAGTACACACACACACACACATACACTCACACAGACACACAATTTTTGGCCCAGTGTAGATCTCATAAATCTACTTTAATTTTTTTGCAAAAATCCAACGTAGGCTAAACATGGATCCCAAATGACCAATAAAATGTTAACAAGTAGTTCCGTGAAGAACTATACAGCCTATTTTCATATATCCTACTCATGTTAATTGCCTCTATCTACATACAAAATTTCAGTTTGAAGGTTGTGATAGATTCGTAGATATTGAGAACCGTCTAAATATTTCAGATGGTCGCCAGGTTCGATTTTGATTTATGTACTATTACATGAAGATTATTGTGTACGTGTGGTATTCCAATTTCAATCGCATAATTAGAACACAAGAAGTAAAAACGAGATTTTAAAATTTCGCATAGCTGCCATTTTGTGGTTATGAAAACAATTGAAATAAATTAAATGCCAATGGATTAACATTTGTATAAGCATTTAGCGTGCAAAGTTTCACTGCACTCGGATGGTTAAATCGCGAGAATTATCCATTTAAATATTTATAATTAGCGTCGCCGCCATGTTGGATTTGTGATCACCAGGTTACTGAAAGTTCTATAGGTGAACTTTTGTTAATAGCTTCTATGAACAAAAAAAATTCAGTTCGATTGCTGTAAAAGATTCGTAGATATTGAGAACTGTCTAAATATTTCGGATGCTCGCCATTTTGGATTGATATATGTATAGGCCATAGAGTTATGTACCATTAGAGGAAAATTATTGCGTAGATTCATTATTCAAACTTTCACTTCAATCGCATGATTATGACACAAGAAATAAAAACGTAATTTTAAAACTTCGCACAGCCGCCATCTTGAGGTTATGTAAACAATTGAACTAAATTAGATGCCAGTGCATTAGAGTATGTATAATCATTTACTGTACCTCATTTCACTGCGCTCAGCGAGTTAAATCTCGAGAAAAGTCTATTAAAATGTTTCAACTTCGCTTGGCCGCCATGTTCGTTTTGTATTTTACAGGTTTATGAATGTTACATCGATTAACTTTTACCAGTACCCTTTATCACCGTAAAAAATTCAGGGTGATATCTGTAAAAGTTTTGGAGATATAGAATGCCAATGAAATATTTCGCACAGCCGCCATTTTGAGGTTATGTAAACACTTGATCTAACTTAGACACCAGTGCATTACAATGTGTATACACATTTGCTGTACCAAGTTTCATTACGTTTGGAAGGTTAAATCGCGAGAAAAGTCTACTTAAAAGTCTCAAATTCCCTTGACAGCCATGTTGGTTTTATAGTAACCAGGTTTTTGAAAGTCTCATAGTTGAACGTCTATTTGTGTCCTTTATCACCGTACACAATTTCAGGGTGATATAGGTAATAGTTTCGGAGATACTGAATGCTGGTGAAATATTTTGCACAGCCGCCATGTTGGATTGGAGAGACACAATAAAATTTGAAGGGCACGGTCGGGGTCAGCCAAAATGGTGCTATGATCTTAACGAGTTTCATTGAAATCGCTCCAGCTGTTTAGAAGTTATTAGGGGAGGACACACACATCATCACACACGCACACACACACGGACAAAAGGTGATATCAAGCCTTTTTTTTTTTCATAAAATGAATATAGGCTAAAGTTCAGTACCAATGTGTGAAAAACCGGTGCTTCGTACTCGTATAAACACTATGTCAGCTAAAGAAACGTAAAAGTCAAATCAATCGCACCCCGATGTTTATCAACAAGCGACGATTGGACAGATATGAATTTCAGATGTATCAAATAACTGATTCGCTGGGCTGCAGGAAAACGAAAAGCTCTATGTAGATTGTACCTAGGTAAATAAATCATGATCGATACTCGCTTTCAGAATGTTATTGATACCAGAGTGACGTTACGCAGTTTCCATGCAAACTTGTGGATTGGAAGGACTATCTCGATCGTGTGGCATAGTAGCCACAGTAACTGAATTTCCCCGTGTCAATGATGGCGATGGTGTGAGGACCATCATCAGCAAACAGGGAGATTTTATATGATGGTGTATGGTCAAGTATTTAAGATTGTTGGGCTTATTTAAAATAGGGACTTGATCGTCGTTGTCACCTGCCCCATGTACTGAAATGAGTGTAGAATTCTTATGATAACAATTCTTTACGGAGATAAATCACTGTCATGTGTGACACACTTCAACTATCTTGGGGTGACTTTTCAGACGCATGGCAACGTTTTCTCAATTCATATCAAGGACAGATCAAACGCGGCTATAAAGGCTATGATTGAC
The DNA here is from genome assembly GCA_946902985.2 of Meconema thalassinum. Classification (NCBI taxonomy): domain Eukaryota; kingdom Metazoa; phylum Arthropoda; class Insecta; order Orthoptera; family Tettigoniidae; genus Meconema; species Meconema thalassinum. Next base: position 145,652,899 of record OX336390.1, on the reverse strand, counting down.
ATACGGCATCTCAGAACACTTTCCATAAAGACTGCAATGAGACACTTCTGGCTGAAAATTGCCCCGATAATTACATATGGTCTGGAAAACATTTGGTCCCACCTAAAGTCAAGGCCGTCTACCTAAAGAAAGTCTTATGCCTCTCCCGATGTACTCTTTCTCGTTTGGTTTATGAACTCTCAAGTGAGCTTCCCTTTGTTGAAGAACTGAGACTGCAGATGCTTTTTCCAACAACACATGGTTATGAGACACTAGTTCAGGAAATGAAGTCTAAGAAAGATAGCATCTGGCAAGAATTTTACTCGACTGATGCGATGACACCACGGGACTGGACAGAGAGCTCCTACGAGCTGAGGCACCTGGTAACGAGATTCTCGGTACATGATTTCCACTTCAAAGTGTGTAATAACAGAAGATTTAATCAGCCAGACTTAAATTGGGTATGTGACCTATGTGGTAGAAGATGTGATCGATACCACGTGATGTGGTGTGGGCAGAGGAGGTTATCTCTGTCTCAGTTCTGTGCAAACTAGTTGTAATTTAATACTGCATATTTTGTGCTTTAATAAATTTATTTATTATGATAACCTTTGTTATTGCGGTATCTGGATTAATGTGTATAATATTGATGCTGGAATAGGAGGGAAGTTTTCGTGACTTTAGGTTAGGGATACTCCCGGGATTTCTTGAGGTAGAAGTGGAAAACTACAGAATATCACCCAGCGATCGCTCAGTGGTCAGCTACAATTTCCTCTCCAAAAACCTGACCACGTTTCCTTGCTATACCGTATAAAACAGGCCGTCACACAGGCAGACGATTATTTCGTGGAGGTCTCATCAACACAATTAAAGGCATTTTTCATATCTGTGTGTCACATTTCTCTTGTAGTGGGCTATCGTTAATATTACTGTCTCGAGATATCCTCATAGTTCGGAGATCTTAGGTTTAAATATCGGCGCTGACAGCGGTTATCCTGAGTGTGGTTTTCCACATTCCCTTCAGGCAAATGTCAGGATACTAAATAAAAAATGTAAATAAACCCCTGGCACTATAGCCCATGAAGGGCCTAGGCCTACCAAGCGACCGCTGCCCAGCCATTTGGCCTGCATATATTGAGGTGACGCGTGGTCAGCGCATTGGGTCCCTCGGCCGTTAATCTTGGCTTTCGTGACCGGGCTGCTGCCTCACTGTCAGACAGCTACTCAATTGTTCTAACGAGCCTGAGTTCACCCCGTTCCAGTCTTCACGTCAGTTTCTAAAATCCCTGACGGAGCCGGGAATCAAACCCGGGGCCTCCGGGTTAAAGTGAGGAGCACTACCCCAACACCACGGCGCCGGCCTAAATGTTGGGACACTACCTTACTTCAAGTCTAGGGGCAACTACCCCATGCCTGTCCCCAATACAGCTACACACACTACTACAATCATTACATAAATAGAGGTATTCTGACAAATTCAACATCCAGCCAACTACTCGGGGCTGATTACCAAGGTATTCCAAGCAAAATGAATTAACAGCAACAACAGTTATCCTCCAGACACCCTGAACAGGCAAGCTGGTATGGAAACTCCATATTTTGTTTGTATTTTTAATAGGTCTACGTACAAAGAACTCACAGCTACAACTCTGCAGATCCCTCAGCATCGTACAATGAAATGTAACAAATTATTTGTTGTAAATGCCTTGAAAATATACAACAATATTTAAGGCAGGGCGAAGTACAGCAGGGGAGTGTCAAGATTCAGAAATCACATATTTACTCCTATTGTCTGTGTGGTTATTAAAACATGTATAAGTTTATAATATGATAAAATTGTAGCATAATAGTATTACTTCATATTAATTAAGTAGGTTAAAATAGCTTTGTATATTTTTCTTTCTTCCTTAGTATTTAGACTTCTTCTTCTACTTCAAGTGCCTCGTCCTGTAAGAATATTGGAGATCAGTAGCATGATCTTCTGTTTGCCCATAGTTGTTCTAAACAGTGACACTGTATTAAGTCCAAACCACTGGCTTTTCTTTAACCAGGATATTCGTCTGCGTCCTGGACCCCTAATGCCATAAATCTTCCCTTGGATAATTAATTGCAAGAGGTGTTATTTGTTGTTGCGTATCTAATGACCAAACTATTCTAGTTTTAGTATTTAGACTAATTAGGTTTATTTAAGACTATGTATAAAAGAAACATGTATAGAAGTGGCAGTTCGTTGCAGCTAAATGGACTTTTAGTCCGTATTGTAATTAACATAAAAAAGATAAATTTCAATCTCCATGTTGTGAATATACCTTCGCCACATGAATAAAAAGTATCAACTCGAGGTAGCTTAGTTGGTAAGAACAACGAGTCAGAAATCTGAACTTCCCAGGTTCCAGCCCTGGTTGCGTAAGACATTTTAACTATCTGCTTAAGATCATGATGGCTTGCAGCGTTTAGCATTCTTGGCTGTCACCTTGGAGGTCGGGTATCGATTGGCAGCTCTGCCAAAAAATGTAATTCTGTTCTGATGGCTGGAACGAAGTACACTCAGCCTCGTGAGGCAAAACTGAGAAGAGATGAGTTAAATTCATACCTGAACCATCCTGAAGTGGTATTCCGTGGTTTCTTATTTCTAAGTCATGTTAATGACGGGATGGTTCCTATCTGAAGACCACGGCGGCCTCCTTCCCAATCCCTACCTGAATTACAATTACACGCACTAATACAGCTATAGATACAGCTGGAGGTATACTGGACGTCTACAACGTCATCCCTACCCTCTAGAGCTGGTAGTAAGCTATGTTCATTTAATCGAATAATAATCGATTATTTGAATCATTTGAAACTCATCGAGAACGATTAATCGATTAATCGATTAACCTTACGTCAGATGAATCGATTAACCGAATTAATAGACTAATCGGTTAACTGATTAGTAGACACGAGATCTGGAAAAAGTTTAATACAGGTCATTGCTTACGTTGAGGTACGCTTATTTTTGGAATGATGAATAGAAAGTTATAAAAGTTACTTTTTATCTTTTTAAATGATCTTGTCGACTTCGTCGTTACGCTGGAGTCAGGCGTTACGTTACGGTGACGGGGCTAAATGTACCCAGATGCACTGAGGTGTGTGACGTCATAATACCGCTTGGTGCATGTGTTCCCCGACAATCTCTTCGTTAGTATAAGACAAAAATCCCCGATTCTTGGATGTCACGGGTAATCTCGAGAACCACTGGATAGATTTTGATGCGGTTTTCACCATTCTGTAAAGGATATCTCGAGTAAGGATTCTGTAGAAATTAATTCATGTATGATCAAAGGAAGCCAAGCAGTAACGATTTCAGTGAAACAATCGAAAACAAATTTGGCGTCCGTGCGCTTCTTAAGCTTACGCTGGGCAAACCGTTAAAAATATCAATATACTATGAGCGTAAGAATTGGTCAGCATGAAAAGTTCTACAAAAATGTCCGCGATAGCATATCTCTATCTTCAATACATCGCCCACTGGATGGAAGGGGCACGTCCCCGCGCGCTCTGGTGAGCGTTCGGCTTCCCGCGCGCTAGACCTTGCTTTGCCCTTGGTCTACACTTGACGTTCGCGAGTAATTTGAAACAAGATAAACAAGATAAGTATTATGCAGATACATTTCTAACATGTGAAGAGTCTTTGGCTTCGAGCGAAGCGAGAAGCGTCCAGCCTTTCTAGCATTTTTCAGTATTTGTAGCATTTAAAATGATACAAAGTAGAGGTTTCCAGACTGACTGTCACTTTCTTTTACCTAAATATACAAAGTGTCCTTCCCTTTTTTATGCTAACAAAGACAAAACAAGAATCGTGACAGTGGAAGGACAAACATCAATTAAATTGGGTAGGGCTTCGAAAAAACTAGATAGCGAAATGTATTCAGCAAAGATTTTGAATTCTTGTTCAATGTTTACAATTTAGGTCAGGTAAATTTTAGTTTTACTTTGATTTTACCTAGTTTTCACAAAGAAGGTACAATATTAAATTTTCTTTTTTTCATATATTTTTTAAAATTATATGAGACAATGCATTTTTAAATTGGTTGGTTGGATCTTAAGTTTAGGGGCAGCGACAACGCGGCCATCTATCCCCGTGCACTTTTATTTTTAAATTATTTAAATGCTTGGTTTGCTTCTATGCGAGCGTAGCGAAAGGAGCGAAGTACAACGATTAATTGACAAACAATTATTAAATTTTTCGATTAACCTATTAATCGACCAATGGATTAAGCGCACAATCGATAAATCGTTATTTGTTGCAATTAATCGATTTTTCTGCTTCCACTAATCGATTATTCGACAAATTAAATAAATCAATTTTAAGTACCAGCTGAGTCTCCGTGGCATATGCGGCAGAACGCTGGCCTCTCACCACTGGGTCTGTGGTTCAAATCCCGGTCACTCCATGTGAGATTTTTGCTGGACAAAGCGGAGGCAGACGGGTTTTTCTTCGGGTCCTCCGGTTTTCCCTGTAACAATTTCATTCCTGAAACACTCTCCCCTATCATTTCATTTCATCTGTCATTCATTAACTCATTGCCCCAGGGAGTGAGACAGGCTTCGGCAGCCGGCACAGTTCATATCCTTGCCGCTAGATGGGGGCTTCATTCATTTCATTCCCTGATCCGGTCGGTCGACTGGAAGCAAGCTGTGGATTTTCATTTTTCAAGTACCAGCTCTACTACCATCAACTCAATGGGGGATATGCATGGATGACCTGCCACGACTTGTAACTGATGACATATTTTAACACAAATCGGAAATTTTTAGCATAAAAATCGTCACCTAGCTTGTTTCTTAGTAAGTTATTAAAGTTCTTCCCGTTAATTCACACCAACTCCTCCCTAATTGGCGTATCATAAGATCAGTTATTTTTATGTATTAATTAAAATACGAACTACAAGAAATACGAATTACAATTTTAGGAAGGGAGAGTATTTTCAAGTTTCTGGTGGAATGAGAGGCTCTAAACTGCTGTTAATAAAATATCCATAATACTGAAAGATGACAAACATTGACTGAGCACCAAACTATGTACATCCAGGATTGGGAGCCATGTTCGTTCATTTAGATTTTTATTTTTGTAATTAGGGTAGATTCCCTTCTGGCAAATTATACACACACAGAGATTTAATAATAATCTAATGTTACAATTTTAAACAATGCGTGCCTTACACAATTATGAATTTAACAGTACAGTAATTATGGAGTGACATTTAGACGAACATTCAAAATTGATTAAGTAAAAATTGGCAAAACCAAAAACTACCGGACAATAACAATAAGCTCTCTCAAATAAATGTTTATAGGCCTACTGTAACAATTTCACAGGAATATTAACACAAAATTTCAACATTTTCTTAAGTGGCTCAGGAATGGCGAATCTTCAAAACTTTCGAAATTTCATTTAATGCTTCATATTAAGCCAAGGAACATGTTCTTACGGTGTTCTTTTATACAGACTTTCACTTTGATGGCATGATTACGACATAGGAAACAAAATCATATTTAGAAAATGTCTCACAGCTGCCATGTTGAATTTCTAGATACGAGCATAATGGAATTACATTAGATGCAAGTATATGGAGCCTTGGATAAAGATTCACCACGTCAGGGTGATTAGATAACCAGAAATGTTTATTCAAATATTAGAAATTCGCATGGTGGACATGTTGGTTTTGTAAATATCAGGTATTTTCAAAATGAAATAGATGAACTTACAATAAACAATATCCTCCATCCCCACATTGAATTGGAGTTGATAGTGGTAATAGGTGCAGAGATACTGAATGCCAATAAATAATTCGCGTGGCTGCCATGATGGATTGATGATACCTATTGAAATATGAAAGCTCCGTTCATGGTTGGTCGAGGTAGTAGTAAGCCCTCACCATGTTTAATTGGCTGTAAATGTTACACCAATAGCCTACTTTCTTACACTTTTCCATCAATTGTTGTTCTTACTTCATCTAAAGGGCTCGGGAAATCTTGTTCATCAATAACGTGTGGTTGGGAATGTGTTTAAGTTGTCTGATAACCTGTATTCCTGTGATGACTGTAGTAGTGTGTGTAACTGTATTAAGGACAGGAATCCGGCAAGTGCCCTGGGACTTGAAGTAAGGTACTATCGCGGCATTTTCTTAAAGGGAGTGTGAAGAACCCCGGGGAAAACACACTCAGGATAACCGCTGACAGAGCCGGGATTAGAACGTGAGATCCCTGGACTACAGCTACCCACACGGCTATATAAAAATAAAATATAGTTGTAGGAAGTTGTGTGTTTGATGATGAACAAATATATTTCTCTTGTCATTCTTAAGGACTGAGGCACAAAGCGTCGTGCGTGGAGAAGGGCAATTAGAGAGACTCGACTTCCGTATCGATTATTTGCTGCCTAGTTACAAAGGGTTGAGCTCAGCTGGCGGACAATGTTAATGACACAACTGCATTCAGGCGTGGTGGTTATGAAATGTTTCTTTGTTTGACACAGCAGACAGCCTACTTTTCTTGCCATTAGTCGTCAAAGGACATATAGTAAATTATGGGCAAGGGCTTATAAAATATAGATGTACGTATATTGCAAAGCAATCAACAAACGCTTCTTGAAACAACTCTGAACTGATGGATGCACATCAAAAATTCATGAAAGAGCAGTGGAATAAGTGAAAAATCGTCCAAATTTACTCGAGTACACAACCGCTATCCTACGCTGAAAGATAACCTCAAGCACAACTACGTAAAGTTGAACAACATGCATCAAATAAACAAGATGATTCACTGTGCCCTCTCTTGTTCAAGCTCATGATGGCAGATTTTTTCAATGAGGTCACCAACGAGAACACCAAGATTATTATGTTTTCAGATGAAATGGCACTTCTGTCGAGGTCCCCAACGGATCTCCAAGAAGCATTTGACAACCACATCCAATGACCAGACAGGAACTCGCTAAAGAAAGCAGTTCCGTGAAGAACTAAACAGCGTATTTTCATATATCCTACTGGAGTCTTCCATTAAAAACACCTACGGATATTAAAAGGATTTTCCATGTGATGTATACTGAATATCTTTTCATACACGACTTATGTTTCCACCAACACCATTGCATTGATAATGTATGTGATAGAATCACTGATCTCTATACAGATCAGAGATCAGTGGATAGAATATATAACTTTCAGTATCGGTAAATAAGACTCCTTCTGAGAGATGTTATATTTCTGTTACGCATCACAGGAGTTTAATTTAAGAAAAATCAAATGCACGGCTTCTATGGTTTACGAAAGGTACGCTACTCAATTTAGTGCCATTAAATTATTATTATAATCTCTACTTAGTATAAAACAAAGTCACCGATTCTTGTATGTTACGGGTAATCTCGAGAACCACAGGATGGATTTTGATGCGGTTTTCACCATTCTGTAAAGGATTACTCGAGGATGATTTCTGTAGAACATAATTTATTTATGATCAAAGGAAGCCGAGCAGTAACGATTTCAGTGGAAAAGTCGAAAAATAAACTGGCGTCAGACCGCTTTGTAAGCTTACGCTGGGCAAACCGTTAAAAATATCTCAATACTATGAGTGTAAGAATTGTTCAGCATGAACAGTTCTACAAAAAAAAAAAACGCGAGAGCATATGCCAATCTTCAATACACCGCCCACTATAAGTGTTTTTACGTTTTAATTTCTTCCAACCGTGTCCATTTAACTACTGAGGCGACAGTTTACGAGCTAGCAAGAGCGAGTCAATCATACCTGTTACAGCCTAACTAGCGGGTGAACCTATTGCCCCTGATACAGCCAGCAGCAAACTGTCGAGTCGTGTTGAGTTAAAAACTTGAGAGAAGAGTGGTTGTGTTTGGAGTTTCCCTGGAAGTGCAACTCGACTTTTCTTCATTTCTCCGGTGAACTTTTCGTTCCGCAAAATTCACAGTCAAGTTAAGATTGGACGGAAGGGGGATTTGTGTTTCATGCACCTCGCCATTCTTAAATTACGTCTGACAAGAATTTGTTGCACATGCATCTCCATGATAATATAATTAATAGTCCAGTCAGTGATTTTAACCCATCATGCCGAGACGTAATACGGATATTGGTCGTTGTTCATTGACATTGGAAAAAAGCGCTTATCACGTAATGCATTCATAACTGTTACCTGGCGATGCCGGGTCGGGTTGCTAGTAACCTAATATACGAATCCTGTCTTCAATCACTTGAATAGGGTACGTAAAATAAAAAATACTAATCAAACCATTAAATGAATTTTAGGGAATGTACAAGTAGTTGCGTGAAGAATTATATAGCCTATGTTAATATATTCTACAAATGATAAATGCCTCTTAACAATATACAAACTTTCAGTTTGATTGCTGTAATAGAATCATAGATATTAAGATCCGGCTAAATATTTCAGATGGTCGCCATGTTGGATTTTTATATATAGGGCTTATAGTTATGTACTTTTACATGAAGATTATTGTGTAGATGTTTTATTCGAACTTCAATCGCAAGATTATGGCACAAGAAAGACATACGAGATCTTAAAATTTCACTCAGCCGCCATCTGGTGCTTATAAAAATAATTTAAATGAATTAGATGGCATTGGATTAAAATTTATATAAGCATATACCGTATCAAGTTTCACTGCAGTCGGATGGTTAAATCACGATAAATGTCAACTTAAATGTTATAACTTTGCTGGGCCGTCATGTTCGTTTTGAAGTTAATAGGTTCTTGAATGGCACAATGGTGAACGTCTAGTAGAGCCCTTTAGCACCGTGAAAAAGTTCAGGGTGATATTAGTAATAGTTTTGGAGATATAGAATGCCGGTGAAATATTTCGCACAGCCAACATGATGGATTGGAGAGACGTAGTAAAATTTAAAGGGCACGGTAGGGGTCGGCCAGAATGGTGCTATGATCTTACCGAGTTTCATTGAAATCTCTCCAGCCATTTAGGAGTTATTAGGGGATACACACACACATTGAGGCACACACACATACACACACACAGGGACAAGAGGTGATCTCATAAGCCTAATTTTTCATGAATGAAAATAGGCTAAAAATTCACAACCACTATCCTACGCTGAATGATGAAGTAGGATTTTTGTATACAATTGAGTCTAAATAAAAGGCAGCGTCTTTCGTAAATGAAATTCTGCAAATTAAAAATTAAAAGTACTATACATCACCAGTTAATAATAAGAATACCCTAATAAACTGAAGAGCTTCCAAGACATTTTGAGACTTTACCGATGGTAAGACGACTTTATGGTGAAACAGCTGATGAGCTATGGACATATGACTACAAACTACAACACATGTGAGATTGTTGTTATAAATATTTATATAAATAGTTTTGTTTATTTTACAACATAGGGTAATTTTTCAGGAGTGTTGTAAATAATAAGATTTAACGTCAGGATTTAGCTAACTGGTAAATTTAATTATTTATATGTTGGAAATGCCTTAACCTAGAATACTCTTACTTTACTTTATTTGTGGGATCCTATTCAACATTCTGGAACGTCAATTGACTAGCCGTCTGCTGCCGAAAACAGGAGCAATGTGATTCAATTTTATGATAAATTATTGTTTGTATTTGCGTAGGGATTTATTTTGTGCCATTTCTTAACTTGCGTTTTCCGGGAGTGTTTGTATGATAGGACTTATTGAGGGGACGTTTGGACAACTGTGTAGGTTGCAATTTATTTCGGGAGTGTCTTTTTATTTTGATTGCTTGGAACTTTCCAATATAGAGTAGGCTAGGCATCTTTGATGTATAAATCATTCGATGATACGTTTCTATCTTAAATGATTCATTATTTGCAGTATAACTCAACTTTTCTCTCTCTTATTAACGTGTATTTTGAGATACTTTCATAACTCCATCCAATCCTTACCCTATGCCCTGAGAGTAACATTCTGGTACTGGGACTTTCCCAACTACATATGTGTAGGAGGTATGTGTTTGTTTGCTTGTTTGTTTGTTTGGGTTCCAACAGGGGGAGATTTTGGCTTTTCGCCCTGTGGTATCTCGGAACAACACGAGCACAGTATTACCACAATTGTTGTGTCCTCATACTTCCACGCACCTTGAGTACTCCTGAATGCGGAAGGTGAATATATAAAGCATCACTGAGTTCAGGAGTCAGTGACCTGTTATAGAATAGGCCGTACTTAGAAGGTGCGATACAAGTCCTCCAAGTCGGAAATTACATTTATCAACTCGCAAACGCTACCCAGACAAGCGAGTTTTCATCTTCAAGTACTCAAGTATGCACACAACAAGTATTCTTCAATTATCACTCTTTTTTAAGTTTCAACGTGAGATTCTGTGATGGAAAAAGAAAACAACTCTTTCATTGTGGGTATTACGTTACGGTCTGCAGGATAAGCTCTCAGTCAGCCTTTAATTATGTGACACTCGATAACGAGTTAGAGTAATGCACACGATTCTTGAGCACAGTCTACTTTGCTTTGCCTCTCCTCGTCGTGACAAAGAAGATATCACTTTCCCATTAACTTACCGTCTTACACAGCTCTCCTCTACCCAACTCCATACCTGATTGTCCTGAAACACGCTGAGTTGAATACACAGTTCAGAAATCTGACGTTCAAATCTCAGTGTTAATTTACGCTATATTTTGTATTATCCCTCCCATGTTGCAGTGAACATTACTTATAGTACATTTTCCTCTCAAATGAAAAATGAAAATCCACAGCCTGCTTCCAGTCTCCGACCGGGTCAGGAATGGAATGAATGAAGCCCCTATCTAGCGGCGAGGATATGAAATGTGCCGGCTGCCGAAGCCTGTCGCACTCTTCTGGGGCAATGATTAAATGAATGACAGATGGAATGAAATGATAGTGGAGAGTGTTGCTGGAATGAAATTTTGACAGGGAAAACCGGAGTACCCGGAGAAAAACCTGTCTGCCTCCGTTTTGTCCAGCACAGATCTCACATGGAGTGACCGGGATTTGAACCACGGACCCAGCGGTGAGAGGCCGGCGTGCTGCCGCCTAAGCAACGGAGGCTCAAATTTTCCTCTCAAATAAAGGATGTAATTCATTCGAATTCGGTTGGCTTCGTGGATCAGCAGTAACATTCTCGCTTGCTCAAGGTTGCAGGATCGAATCCTGACGCAGCCAGCTGGCATTTGAAGGTGTGCAAATGCGAGGGAGCCGTGTCAATAGATTTACTGGCACGTTAAAGATCACCTTCAGGGCAATATTCTGGGACCCAGACGTATCTAAAGGCCGCAGTAGTTAAAAGGGATGTAAAACAAATAACATTATTTTTATCATTCAAATTCTTTTAATTCGACTCGCAATTGAGGACAATAATTTGTTCAGTTCTGTAATGGTGGCGATGCGCGTTGCTTAAAGTGGACGTTATCTGCCCCACTTGAAATATACAGTAATAGAAGAATTCTGATCTCTCACAATATCATGGTATTGCGAAAGGAAGGTGCATCAAATATGAAAGTTGGCCTATCTTTCCCTAATACCGTCGGGATATGATGACACGAGATGATCTAAGGAGGTTGGCATGAACGATGGGGAGAAACCGGAAACATTTTAACATGAACAACGATAGCTCGAGTCCCGTGGTTGCCAACTCACGTCTTACAGATTATGAGCCCCTGAAATGTCTGATATTTTGAATATTTTTGTTAGGCCTATAGTTTCTGCATGTTAACTTACGGATTTATTTTTTGTACTAAGAAATATAGGCCTAAGAGATTGACTAATGTTCATGTGTATGTGTGGATTTGTGACCACTTACCTTCCTTCCCCCCTCTCCCCCTCCCCCGTACCAAAATAACTTTACATTCATAGAACGCCTTAATCATGGCTTTCAATTTTCATTATTGTTATCAATTCAACATGGCGGCCACGCGAACTATTTTACCAGTAGTCAAAAACTTCAAAACTATTGCAGTTATCAACTTGACATTATTCATAGTAATACAAGAATATGAAGTAAGTTCATATAGCCTAGGTAATTTTAAAAATCCTAATCAACACTTAAACTTTGTGGAAGCAACGCGAATTTCAAATTTAAATTGAATTCTCTGACGATCCAAACATTCGAGCTCAATGCAATTCGGCACAATGAATCATTGCTTAGTGCTAAATATAGTAACGTTCATGATTATTATTTAATTGAATTATAAACTCAAGGTTGTGGCTGTATGAACTTCTTTTGATATATTTTATTTTCATAAATGAAAATCCACATTTTTTTTTATTTCATATTTTATTTTCATATACTTCTCAAATGATTGAGGTGAGTCAGTGTGCAATAAACCACTATTATAATCTTTATTTACTGTTACATGAATATATAATAATTTTAAAAGGCCGATTTCTCTAAAATTTGACCAAAAAATTACCAAACTTTAAAAAAAAAATGCTCTTAAAACGGAAAAATAGAAAAAAAAGATGCAAAATAAAAATGACATATTTGAAGACGGGGTGGCCCGTCCGGAGTTTCTATGTACTTCAGCATTGTCTTAGACAGCTCAGTAATAAGATGACATGTCATCAACATCCGGGCTCTACAAATGACCAACCTGCACAGTGAAGCGGTCTGCGTTATGTACACCACAAACAATGCTTGTAACAGGGAAACGAAAGCAAATACACCATATATTCACAGGACATGTTTTGCTTGTTGCCAGGTGCTCTATCGAATACCTGGAGCTTTCCCACATATTTAGTTACACTCTGTATATAGTGTTAACGTCTTAAACAAATTTCTATTTTATTAGTGTCTGTTGATACTATAGCAGTGAAAGTTGATGAAGTAATCTAGTTACTTACGACATACGAAACATACTGGTATACGTTTTAAAATGTTGGGTTCATGAACTGTAGATGGCGTGCATGATTAGGTCTATTCTGAAAGATTATTTATGAGTATAAAATTGTTACCATACATGTTATCAGAACGTGATCATAATTAGGGCTAGGATTTTTAGGTAAATAAATATGTTTTATGTAAATACATATTTTAAGCATTTTTCTATAAATACATAAATTCCTGCTTTTCACTTATTAGCACATAAAAATACATAATATTTACATATTATAAATCAGTATGCTAGATCTTTCAGTTTATTACATTAGCCTACTTTCGATTTTTGCAAAAATTGAAAGTAGACTTATGAGATCAACACAGGGCGAAAAGAGTGTGTCTGTCTGTGTGTGTGTATGTGTGTGTGTGAGTCTGTGTGTGTGTGTGTCTGTGTGTCTGTGTGTGTGTGTGTGTGAGTGTGTGTACTCTGAATGTCTGTCCCCCCTATCAATTCGAACACGGTGAATGCGAATTGAACGAAATTTGGTACAAAGGTAGCACTAGGAAAGGACACCTCTGTGTCATGTTTTATATCGCCGCCATCTTTACTAAAACTGAATGGCGGCCACTCAAACGTTCAAAACGTAAAATCAAATACCGACTAACCAAATCATCCGATCTCTACCAAATTTGGTAACAACATACCTTCGTATAGGATGCGTCTTGTGACCAAACTACAAGGTCGTCCGCCATACCATTTCAGGATGGCGGCCGTGCGAATTATGCAAACTTTATAATCCATATCATGGGACCCACCAGTTCCGATTATCGAGCCGAGAATCGTTTTAACTGTTCTAAAGGAAGAGGCACGTTCGAAATTAAAAGTTTATTTTGTAATACTATAGTGCAGACGTGATTTTAAAAAGCTGAGCTGATTTAGTAATAAGACAAGATGGCAGCGGATATCTTGTGCCTGACTTATATTTCACTAATTTGAGTATTGCATGCAATATAGCGTACTGATATAAAATAAATAAACTTTGCATGAAATGCTTTATATATAAATAATATACTCCAGTGATGAAATCGTTTAGTATAAATCACTATTTGCTAACAAGTTCTATGTAAGTCATTTTATATAGAACGATATTCGTTGACACAATTAGCTCAGTGGTAGAGCGTTAGCCTATCGCTCAAATGCCTATGGTTCAAACCCGATCAGAGCCAGTTTTTTTGCTTGAAATTTTATATGTTTATTGTTTTGTAATGACTCAGATGTTTTAAAATTAAGCGTTATATTGTGCATATTATGGTGTAAAATATATATTTAATTAAAACATAATTCGCCAGCAGATTTACTCGAGACATCTAGCTGCCAGAAAGGTAACTGCACGCCGACCAGATTTTATTGAAAAGTTTCTTCTTCTGGCCGCTAGAATGCACTCGCTCTGTTAGGATTATATTGTTAGATATTTCACCACTAGATATCACGACTAGTCTACGTGGGGCTCCATTGATTACTATACCATTTGCATTCTATGCGCATCGAATTTGAAGAATGACAAGATGATACTACGATACATTTTTACTTTCTATTTTAAAGGGTTTGTAACAGCCTATTGTGCGTTATTTGAAAATGTTAATTGAAGTAAAGAACAAAACGATTTCACATAGTATCTGAACTCTATCGTTGGTGCTAGTTCAGGATATTAATTAATACTTCTATTTCAGCCAAATAGCAATCGAAAATATCCACATAGTTGGTATACACACGTCTCTGTAGGGTCATGGAAAGATTTGTTAATTCAATTAGGGTTGTGAAAGTCATACGCAGCCAGACGTGTAAAGACATGCCTCAACTCAAAGTTGGATGTTGCCCGCGTCAGGCCGATTATGTAATAATAATAATAATAATAATAATAATAATAATAATGTTATTGGTTTTACGTCCTTTTTAACTACTGTTGCTTTTAGAGACGCCGGGGTGCCAGAATTTTGTCCCGAAGGGGATCTTTAACGTGCCAGTAAATCTACTAACACGGCTCCCTCGCATTTGTGCACCCTCAAATGCCAGCTGACTGCGCCAGGATACGAACCTGAAACATACGGTCCAGCAAGCGAGAACGTTACCGCTGAGCCACGCCGCCAGTCCGGTCGATTATGTCTCCAGATCCATAACATTCTTTAGATACTTCTTATCTTTCTTTCTTCAATGATGGTAGCAGTTTTTATCTAGGTTGTGGCGTTTGGTAGAGGTAAATCGTTTCTAAGGTCTTCAACAAAGAATAGTTCTATTATACTCTTTGATAATAACAACGAGTTATAACTATACTCATACATTTAGGAGAAAGTAGGCTATATGTTCTTTACTGAACATCTTGTTTTTGTTCTGTGTTAAGCCTACTTCAACGGGGAAGAACCTATGAGCTATTTAATCTTCATGCGGAGCGTATGTGAGCTTGCAACTGTGTTATTCTTAATTTGTCGCCCCGTGCCACCTACTGTTGAAGTCGGGGATGTCTTTGTCCATAGCCATATTGCACCACGTGCTAGACCCCCCCCCCCTTCCCACCCCCTCTGCCACCCCCCTCCCCATCCCCAGCTACCTGGAACCAGTGTCATCGTTAATTTCTGGCACTGTGAAGTGTAAGTCAGTTTTACGATGCCTAAAGTAAAAACAACTACAGGTTATCGTCTGCAGCAATATGCTGCAGAATTTTAAGATAATTTTACTTCTGATAGGGGCGTTCTGTTCTTCCAACCGTGTGGGGAAGCAATAAAGGCTGAACAGCGATCTCAAGTTACACAACAACTCAATGGCAAGAAACATTATTGCCGCAGTTTCGAGCCGTCAGAATAAGTGTTTCGTGATAATCGTCGGTCATTTGTGATGGACAAACTGACGATGTATCTCGTCTATTGTAATGCTTCAGCAGTCAGTCAGACATAGAATAAATTGCATTCGTGAGTACTACATATTGTTTATATTTACTTCAATAAACTAAATTATATTAAAATATGTTTACTTTTTTGTCACATATTTCAGGTATTTTTAATACATAAAAATAAATATTTTCCCGATTTTTACCATCTAAAAATCCTAGCCCTAATCATAATCGAAGAAATGTTTTTATCTAACACATGTAGAAACTATTTACGAAATTTTAGGTGTAATTTTGAGATAGGAATGACAAAAAGAAGAAACTGATATAGGCTATATTAGTTCTTCAGAGTACTACTTGTTTTGGGAAATACTGTAATTGCAGATACACGAATTATGCTATACCCAATATTCCGGCATTAGTATAGATAACCCTCATGTAATAACTCCGTGTTAAACCCATCTTTAGCGATAGGTTGGGATAAACCCTTACTCCACTGATACCTTCCAACGATTTTGGTCTGAAATATTTTCGGTTCAGCACAAAGATATTCTGAGTGCTCTAGGTGACTTATTTTACGTCGTTCCTTTGCGATGACAAAGATGAGATCATTTATCCATATACATAGCACCTCCCTTTTCTCATTATGTTTGCAAAGGAGATGCGAAATCGTAGCTTTTACAGTGATTGTTACTCAAGACGTGAGGAAATCTTGCTCACATGTGAGTTTCGTGAGAGAGAAGAGCTCAAGATATCTCTGAAAGATGATCTGCTATCGTTTATACCCTCCCTTGCTTCTCCATTTATCAGCTTGAAAGTCGTAAATCTTCAAGCCATATTTTATGGCTCCTTTATGGGAGGCATTCTAATGGAAATCCTGCCACAGCTCTTGCAGGAGGATTGAAGACCAGCTAAGATAGATCACTGAAATGCATCTACTGGTGCTTAGCAGGTTTGAATCACATTGCTTTTCATTCTATCATACACAGTGCTATTTAACTTGAGCCTCGTCAAATTATAACAGATACAGTCTCTCAACCAAAGACTGAGCACACGCTTGATAACTGCACAATTTTCTTTCTTTCTTTCTTTCTTTCTTTCTTTCTTTCTTTCTTTCCTGTTTCATTCTCTATGCCAGATTAGTTGTTATAGATTTATTTTGAAACCTCGTATTCATGTACAGAAGTGTGCAAATTATTAGACTCAAGGCCAGTTCTCCAGAAATTGCATTTATACATTTCATGATTTAATGCGATTAAAATGTTTACAAGGCGCTGCGATTGTTTCAAATATTCCACCAACAGTCTTAATTACATTTTATTTTAAGAAAATCATGGTAAAATCATTATATGTTCGACGATGTCGAAATGTAAACATTATGTGTCAGAAAACTGTATCATAATGAGGCTCATTATAACACTATTTTTCATTATGAAACAGTTCCTCCCACCAATCAGAGCTCATGAAACAGTTGTGTGACCAATTAGGTAAGGATACCTTCGCGCATGCGCTCAAAATCCAACATGTCTTTACAAATTACCGACATGGAATGTGGTCCATATGTTCGCGTAAATATGTTTGCCTTAATATCTCCAAATCAAATTTCTACACAGCGCGTTGCATTCAGACGACTTCGGTGACAATATTAGTGAGTGCTATAGAGCTGGACGGCAGGCTGTAAACAATAGGTGTTCTGTGTTGGCAAGCAATGTGAATGGTCTCTGCTTTCGGAGTGCCTTGACCCTCGCATGTGCTCTGATCAGTCAGCAAATCCAGCGCGCCCTGTTCATTAATTGAATTAACTGAATCCCACAGATATTTATGAATATTTATGTTAATAATAATAATAATAATAATAATAATAATAATAATAATAATATCGTATGGCCTCGGGTGCCAGGTGAAAACTTTGTAATTTGACACCCAGAGGGATAGCTTGCATGTCAAATTTCGTTGCTCCTTGAATCATTATGAAAGTCAAGGAGGTTAGATATCTAAGCTCCTTGAACACTATAGCGCTTTCTAGTAGAGAAATTAGTAACTTTGTGTTGGCGGAAACTTCCGAGATTAATTTTGCTATTATGAACACGGCCTACTTAATTCAAATGGGTTCTTTGACATGCCAACATCGTATGACATGCGTGTCGTATTTTTGCCGACTTTCAAAAATCACTTAGCACGGCCATGAGCGAACCTGCAATCTTGGGATTAGTAGACCGACACGCTATCCACTCACCCACCGTTATAATTATCGTCGAAAATAAACAGTCGTATGCAACTCGCCTATAATGGCAATAATTAAGACACGATATGTTTATAAAACGAGAGTTTAATTTTGTTTTGTTTAACTTATCCTACGTTTCGTATGAATTTAAATCAGAGATTCTCAAACTCTTTTTACTGATCAACCACTCTTGAACTATCAAAGATTCCTGGGCCATGGTTTGAAATCGCCTGATTTAAAGGGAAAATTCCAAAGTCAATGAAACAAGAGAAAACGGACCCAGATCAGGCATCACTTGGAATACCCAATTCCTAAAATTTCCAGAAGCAATTCCTAATGGAAAAAGTTATAAGTCTACGGGGGAGAAAATATTATTAAGTAGGGAGATAAAATATGTCATTAGTTGGTTAACAAAATGGTTTTGGCTGATTTAAATTCATTAGGCTATTTGATTCTAATAATTTACACACCTCTGTAACTCCATGAATTTGGGTGTATATTTGTGGAGTCTGTCTGATAACCTGTGTCATTGTGATATGTATATTAGTGTTTGTATTTGTAATTAAGGCAGCATATGAACGATTAGCGCACCGGGTCTTCATGAATACAAAGCTTATGGTGTACAAAGCAGTAGTCATTTCTACAATGTTGTATAGATGTGAAACGTGGACCCTTTTCTCATGTGATCTTAGGAAGCTTGAGCGCTTTTACCTACAAAAACTTTGATCAATCCTGGGGATTAAATATTACCAATATTGCTGTTCTTGAAAAGGCTCAAATCAACAGCATAGAATCATCTATAATAGGTCACCAATTTAGATGGATTGGTCATGTCCATCGGATGGATGATGTGAGATTACCTCGTCAAATGCTATATGGTGAGCTATGCTATGGCACCAGACCTCATGGTGGTCCTAAGAAGCGCTACAAGGACCAATTTAAGCAGACCCTGAAATTGACAGGTCTTGATTCACAAACCTGGGACATGCTGGCTGAAGGCCGCTCAACTTGGCGCCGTACCATCTCGGATACTGTAAAAACGTTTGAAAGGGATCGACGCACACATGAAGAGGCCAAGCGTCAAGCTAGGAAACTTCGAGCAGCCCAACCACGTCCTCCTCCAACAATACTATGTGACTTGTGTGGACGCTTGTTCCATGCCAGGTTTGGACTCTTTTAGTCACCGTAAACACATCCACAAACTGGACTGAAATAAGACTGAAATAAGAAGATTTTACACGGATTCGAGTTAAAGCCGATGATGATGTTGATGATGTAATTAAGGCTAGAATTTTGAAGGAGGTGGCCGTGGCTTTTCGTTAGGAACCATCCCTGCATTTGGTTGGGAGTGGAAGTGAGATCGTCTAGGACAGCTGAGGAGGGAATGAAACTCATCTCTTCTCAGTTATGCACCACTAGGCTGAGTGGATTCCACTCGTATTCTCAGACCAGAATTATATTTCTTGGTGGAGCTGAGAATTGCACCCAGTTAGTTATTGCTGTTTAAAGGGCCGGAACTATGAGGTCATCTGCCCATAAAATTGCACCCAGGACCACTGGATCTGTAGTCTCAATACGTACCAGAGCACATTAGGCAGCAGACTCCAGGATCAAAACTGAAAGGAAATATTTAACTAACTAATATATGCTTAAAATGCATGTAAATCTTCTCATGCCAATACACAATATTGAAATACAAAGAATTAATTCCTTCCTTGAGCGATTTTACGTTGTTTTTGGCATATGTATCATTTATTTATTGTCTTTATAGCATACGAACTAACGAAACTTGAATGCTCATGTCATTAAACGTGCGTGATCTATTTTTTGTCAACTTTTCAAAAGCTATCAAAGAGATTTGAAACACAGGTGCAGAGGTAAACATAGCAACTGAACACCTATTGCATGGCCCATAACGAAACCTTCATTATGACAATAATAAAATGCCCACCTTATGTCTATTGGCTGCGATTCATATATCAATCAATATGACAATAATATTAGAGGTTGTGAAAAACTTATTAGTGGGGAATTCTTGAATCAATGCGCAATATAAAT
Source organism: Meconema thalassinum (assembly GCA_946902985.2). Lineage (NCBI taxonomy): Eukaryota > Metazoa > Arthropoda > Insecta > Orthoptera > Tettigoniidae > Meconema > Meconema thalassinum. Next base: position 145,632,920 of record OX336390.1, on the reverse strand, counting down.
TTATATTAGTGTGGACAGGGCTTAAGATGTCCACATCCAATATCGTCTAATTAGGTAGTTTTCATTAGAAAGCTAACTATTGCAATGGGTCCCATGTTTCGACTTCCGGAAAATTTCGACATATCTTCGCGTTTCACATCCCCCAGACCCCAAAACCACCGTCAGTTCAAAAGTTTATATATAATTTATGTATGTATATATATATATATATATGTATATATATATGTACATCAGTTTCTTGTGGACACGATAACTGCCGTAATTTTGCACCAATCACTTTGAATATTTTACCGAATATGTATACCTACAAAATCTCGGTCGAGTTCGTTACTGGGCTAAATCGGTCGAAGGGGATGAAAATGGTTTTTTTTTCGAAAAAAATAAATATTGCTATAACTCTCTTAATATGTGAAATATCGAATCCGTTCAACGTCCATACTATGTGTCGGATAAAGCCCAAAAATTTATGTCTGAAGAGTTTTTTTATAGCACCAACCATTTACCAAAGGGGTGGGAAAAAGTGGGTTTTTCGGGAAACATTAATCATATCTCTCTTAATAGGCACAATATCAAAACCGTACGAAATGGACAATATTTCCCTAATAATTACCTAAAACTTTTGTCTGAAAGAATTTTTGATATGACCCACCATTAGGCCAAGGGATGAGAAAAATGATTTCGGAATTATGAGAAAATGCCAAGAGCTATCAGAGGTTGCCATGACAACACTACTAAATTGATGAGGGATGAGCCATCAGACGTTGCCATGACAACGCCCTTGCACGAGATCAGATTCAGTATTTCCATCTGACTAAGTGTGAAGCGGCTTCGGTGACGTAACTGGTAGCATGCTGAATGTCTATGCCCAAGGTCGCGGTTTCAAAGCCGGCCGAAGTCGTCGGATTTTCTAAGAGCGCTAAAATCCCTCAGTATGCTTTCCTTTGGAGGGGAAGTTCCATCGTTCGTTGCGAGTTGCTGGTTGGGGTGGCATCTAGTAGCCAAGTTCACAGCTAGGTGTCGTTGACGGTAGTACCTGGTAGCAACATTAGGAACTACTGCTTGAAATTGACCGTCTGCAGTCCTTACCTGAATTAAGACTAATACAGCCATTACAATTCACACCGTTTATCAGACAGATTCTACACTCACACAAAGTACACGGGGTTAGATGACCGCGTTGTCGCAGCCCCTAAACTGAGGAACCAACCAGAGGTAGATTTCATTAGAAAGCTAACTATTGCAATGGGTACCATGTTTCGACTTCCGGAAAATTTCGACATATCTTCGCGTTTCACATCCCCCAGATCCCAAAACCACCGACAGTTCAAAAGTTTATGTATAATTTATGTATGTATATATATATATAATATATATGTATATCAGTTTCTTGTGGACACGATAACTGCCGTAATTTGACACCAATCACTTTGAATTTTTTACCGAATATGTATACCTATAGAATCTCGGTCGAGTTCGTTACTGGGCTAAATCGGTCGAAGGGGGTGAGAATGGGGGGCTTTTTTTTTTCGAGAAAGTGAAATATTGCTATAACTCCCTTAATATGTGAAATATCGAATCCGTTCAACGTTCATACTATGTGTCGGATAAAGCCCAAAAATTTATGTTTGAAGAGTTCTTTTATAACACCAACCATTGACCAAAGGGGTGGGAAAAAGTGGGTTTTTCGGGAAACATTAATCATATCTCTCTTAATAGGCACAATATCAAAACCGTACGAAATAGACAATATTTCCCTAATAATTACCTAAAACGTTTGTCTGAAAGAATTTTTGATATGACCCACCATTAGGCCAAGAGATGAGAAAAATTATTTTGGAATTATAAGAAAATGCCAAGAGCTATCAGTGGTTGCCATGGCAACACTACTAAATTGATGAGGGATGAGCCATCATACGTTACCAAGACAACGCAATTGCACGAGATCAGATTCAGATTTCCATCTGACTAAGTGTGAAGCGGCTTCGGTGACGTAACTGGTAACATGCTGAATGTCTATGCCCAAGGTCGCGAGTTCAAAGCCGGCCGAAGTCGTCGGATTTTCTAAGAGCACTAAAAATCCCTCAGTATGCTTTCCTTTGTAGGGGAAGTTCCAACGTTCGTTGCGAGTTGCTGGTTGCGGTGACATCTAGTAGCCAAGTTCACAGCTAGGTGTCGTTGACGGTAGTACCTGGTAGCAACATTAGGAACTACTGCTTGAAATTGACCGTCTGCAGTCCTTACCTGAATTACAGACTAATACAGCCATCCCAAAGTACACGGGGTTGCATGACCGCGTTGTCGCAGCCCCTAAACTGAGGAACGAACCAAAATCTCTGCGGGAGATATAATTTTGCGTGAAGAAGTAACAGACCGTTACATAGTTACACATCAGTGTCGAAACCTTGCATAAGGACAGTGTGACCACAAGTATAACAAGTAGTTCCGTGAAGAACTGTACAGCCTATTTTCATATATCCTGCTAATGTTAATTGCCTCTATCAACATACAAAATTTCAGTTTAATTGATGTAACAGATTCGTAGATATTGAGAACCGTCTAATTATTTCAGATGGTCGCCAGGTTGGATTTTTATTTTTGTACTATTACATTAAGATTATTGTGTACGTGTGGTATTCAAACTTCAATCGCATGATTAGAACACAAGAAGTAAAAACGAGTTTTAAAAATTACGCACAGCAGCCATCTTGTGATTATGCAAACAATTGAAAAGATTAGATGCCAGTGGATCAACATTTGTATAAGCATTTAACGTGCAACGTTTCACAGCACTCGGATAGTTAATTCGCGAGAATCGTCCATTTAAATATTTATAATTCGCGTCGCCGCCATGTTGGATTTGTGCTCACCAGGTTAATGAAAGTCCTATAGGTGAACATATGTTCATAGTCTCTATGAACATAAAAAAATTCAGTTTGGTTGCTGTAAAAGATTCATAGATATTGAGAACCGTCTAAATATTTCGGAAGCTCGCCATTTAGGATTGTTATATGTATAGGCCATAGAATTATGTACCATTCAAGGACAATTATTGCCTAGGTTCATTATTCTAAATTTCACTTCGATCGCATGATTACGACACAAGAAATAAAAACTTAATTTTAAAATTTCGCACAGCCGCCATATTGAGGTTATGTAAACAATTGATTTAAATTAGATGGCAGTGCATTACAATCTGCAAAATCATTTACTGTACCACATTTCACTGCGCTCAGAGAGTTAAATCCCGAGAAAAGTCTATTAAAATATTTCAAATTCGCTTGGTCGCCATGTTCGTTTTTTACTTTACAAGTTCATGAAGTATACATAGATAAACTTGTACCAGTACCCTTTATCACCGTACAAAATTGCAGGGTAATATCTGTAATAGTTTCGGAGATATAGAATGTCAGTGAAATATTTCGCACAGCCGCCATTTTGAGGTTATGTAAACAATTTAACTAAATTAGACTCCAGTGCATTACTATGTGTATAAACACCTGCTGTACCTACTTTCATTACGTTTGGATGGTTAAACCGTGAGAAAAGTCTATTTAAAAGTCTCAACTTCGCTTGGTCGCCATGTTCATTTTCTACTTCACAAGTTTATGAAATATACATAGGTAAACTTGTATCAGTACCCTTCATCACCGTACTAAATTTCAGGGTGATATCTGTAATAGTTTCGGAGATATAGAATGTCAGTGAAATATTTCGCACAGCCGCCATTTTGAAGTTATGTAAGCAATTGAACTAAATTAGACTCCAGTGCATTACAATGTGTATAAACATTTGCTGTACCAAGTTTCTTTACGTGTGGACAGTTAATCGCGAGAAAAGTCTATTTAAAAGTCTCAACTTCGCTTGACCGCCATGTTGGTTCCGTAGTCACCAGGTTTTTGAAAGTCTCATAGGTGAACTTCTAGTAGTACCCTTTATCACCTTACACAATTTCAGGGCGATATCGGTAATAGTTTCGGAGATATTGAATGCTAGTGAAATATTTCGCACAGCCGCCATTTTGCATTGGTGAGACGTAACAAAATTTGAAGGGCTCGGTCGAGGTCGCCGGGAATAGTGCTATGAACATACCGAGTTTCATTGAAATCGCTCCAGCCGTTTAGATTTTATTAGGGGGACACACACACACGAATCACACACACACACACACGCACACACACACGGACAAAAGGTGATCTCATAAGCCTATTTTTTCAAAATTGAAAATAGGCTAAAAATGGACCCCAAAAGACAAGAAGGATACCGTTCCCATAAGACAATTAAATGTTTAAAATAAGCATAAAATGACGAAAAACAAAGTTAATTAAGCTCCAATTATAAAATACATTCTCGCAATAAATGAGGTCTGATCCTTCTACGAAAATCTGCATATTCTGCCTATTTTCGCCTATCCCCAAGTTTGTCCGGTGAAATCTACCTCCGCCTTCCGGCGTGCCGAGAGGACTTTTTTATATCCTTTTTGCTTCATCCATCACTGGTTATTAGGTAGATTTCATTAGAAAGCTAACTATTGCAAAGGGTCCCATGTTTCGACTTCCGGAAAATTTCGACATATGTTCGCGTTTCACATCCCCCAGACCCCAAAACCACCGTCAGTTCAAAAGTTTATATATAATTTATGTATGTATATATATATGTATATCAGTTTCTTGTGGACACGATAACTGTCGTAATTTTGCACCAATCACTTTGAATTTTTTACACAATATGTATCCCCTTAAAATCTCGGTCGAGTTCGTTAATGGGCAAAATCGGTCAAAGGGGGTGAAAATGGGAGGCTTTTCTCGATAAAGTGAAATATTGCTATAACTCTCTTAATATCTGAAATATTGAATCCATTCAAAGTTCATACTATGTGTCGGACAAGGCCCTAAAATTTATGTTTGACAAGTTTTTTGATAGCACCAACCATTGACCAAAGGGGTAGGAAAAAGTGGGTTTTTCGGGAAACATTAATCGTATCTCTGTTAATAGGCACAATATCAAAACCGTACAAAATGGACAATATTTCTCCAATAATTACCTAAAACTTTTGTCTGAAAGAATTTTTGATATGACCCACCATTACGCCACGGCGTGAGAAAAATGATTTAAATTATAAGAAAATGCCAAGTGCCAAGAGAGGTTGCCATGACAACTTTACTTTTAATTGATAAGGCATGAGGCATCAGCGGTTGCTACGACAACGCCACTGCTCGAGATAACATTCAGTTTTCCATCTGTCTGTGGGAAGCGACTTCGGTATCGGAACTGGTAGCATGCTGAACTTCTATGCCCAAGGTCGCGGGTTCAAACCCGGCTGAAGTCGTCGGATTTACTAAGAGCGCTAAAAACCCTGAGTTTGCTTTCCTTCGGAGGGGAAGTTCCAACGTTCGTTGCGAGTTGATGGTTCCGGTGGCATCTAGTAGCCAAGTTCACAGGTAGGTGTCGTTGATGGTAATATTTTAGGTAGATTTCATTAGAAAGCTAACTATTGCAATGGGTACCATGTTTCGATTTCCGGAAAATTTCGACATATCTTCGCGTTTCACATCCCCCAGACCTAAAAACCACTGTCAGTTCAAAAGTTTATATATAATTTATGTATTTATATATATATATATGCATATATATATGTATCTTCTTCTTCTTATTATTATTATTAGCGTCATCCCGTAGGAACGGGGTCCGCTTTTTGGATCAATGCACGCCATTTATTGCGATATAATGCTTCGCGTGATTTCAAGTTTCTTGATCGTAAATCGGCGTTAATGGTGTCGAGCCACCGCAATTTTGGTCTCCCACGCTGTCTCTGGCCGTCGACCGTTAGATGGTAGGCCGAGCCGATGACTGAACTTTGTGGTGCACGGACAACGTGCCCATACCAACCGAGTCTCCATTTCTGCATTTTCTCATTGATTGGAGCCACGCCAGCTGTATGTCGAATCGTTGTGTTGGGGATATGGTCGAGCAGAGAAATGTCTAATGATCTTCGCAGCATCCGCATTTCCATGACATGAAGCGAGTGCTCAGCACTTCTAGGTGCTGGTCAACACTCGGTACCATATAATGCAACTGGTCTCACTATTGTATATCTTTGATTTTAGGCGGATAAGCATATTCTTATCACAAAGAACACCGGTGACATCTCTGAATCGCATCCAAGTCTCATTGATTCGTGATCGCACATCTTCATTCACAGAGCTGTCGCCATTCAATCGTGAGCCTAGGTATCGGAATGTATTTACCTTGGTAAGAGGAGCTCCATTAATACCTATAGTTCCAGGGGATGGAATCGTTTCGAGGTATTCCGTCTTGTGGATGTTCAAACGAAGACCAAATCCTTGCAGACGATCATGCCATGTCTGCACTTGGGTTTCAAGATCCTTCCTGGAGTCTGCCGCAAGCATCACATCATCAGCGTATAGCAATGTCCATGGGACACACTTCTGCAGGTCTCGCGTTATGGAATTCATGACGATAACAAAGAGCAGGGGAGACAGGGCTGAGCCTTGATGAACCCCAACTGTCACAGGGAAGCTGTCAGTGAGTCCTGCAGGGCATCGCACGTGGCTTTTGGTGTTGTTGTACAGCATTTTTATCCAGTTTATATACATTTCTGGAACTTGATCATCTCGGAGAGCGTACCAAATCATCTGGTGTGGTACTCGATCAAATGCCTTCTCGAGGTCAAGGAAAGCAAGATGTAGTGGCCTCCTCTTCTCTCGGAATTTCTCCATCAGCTGGCGCACAGCAAAGATTGCGTCTATCGTGCCACATCCCTTGACAAACCCACATTGATTTGCTGAGAGCTGTACGATGTTCCTCAGCCTATTGTCTAGGATACGTTCGAATATTTTCTTAGTGTGGGAGAGAAGTCTAATTGGTCGGTAATTGGTACATTCAGCTGGGTCACCCTTACCCTTAAAGATAGGTACTGTGATACTAGTTGACCAATCTGTAGGTATTTGAATTGAAGAACTCTGTCAGCCAGGTGGTCGCGTTGTCAGTAAGTTCCTCAATTTTCCAGATGTCTGGAGGAAGGTCATCTAGCCCTGGGGCCTTGCCATTTTTCATGCTACGAATGGCAACTTTGACTTCATCTTCAGTGATACAAGGTACTGGTCCAGCTGTAACATAGATGTCTGGTATTTGTGGGTGAGGGAATTCAGTGTTGAATACTTCACTAAAATACTCTCACCAACGGTGCAGAATCATCTTGCTGTCGTGAAGTCGTCGACCATTCTTATCCTTCACACACATATAGTGTTCTATATCCTGACCTGCTCTACACCGTGCTCGGGCTAGTCGGTAGATAATTTTTTCTCCGTCTTTAGTTGTCAGTTGATCATATAAATGTTTGTAGTGATCTACTTTAGCCTCAGCAACTGCTCTTTTTGCCTCCTTCTTGGTGGCTTTGTATTTCAGAAGATTCTCCTCAGTCGGTGATGTTCGCAACTGTTTAAAAGCGGTATTTTTTCATGCACCATTTCCTGTACCTTGTCTGTCCACAACCACGTCTGTTTATCAATTCTACGTGTGCCGGGCTGTGTTACAACAAGCTCAGATTGAGCTATACTAGTTACGCAGTTGTTGAATGATGCCCAAGTTTAATCCGTATTTACAGAATCAACTGGAGGGAACACAATATTCTCACTGAATGCCACTTTATGGTCTTGTAGCTTCCACCATTTGATTTTGACATGACATTTCACATAGGGTTTTCTTATGTAACCTTTCATTCAAAGATCGGTAACTAGCAGTTTATGTTGAGGGGCTAAACATTCAGATGGCATGACCTTAGTGTCTATGACAATTGGGAAATCTCTCCTACGAAGTAGTACATAGTTAATCTGAGTATTGTGCCCTCCGCTAGTGTAGGTGATCAAGTGTGATTTGCGTTTCTTAAAGAAGGTGTTAGTGATAATTAGATCATTTGCTTCAGCAAATTCAAGGATCCTGTTCCCGTCTTAATTTCTGAGATCATAGCCAAAATTTCCATGGCATTCATACCCCTCGCTGGTACTGCCAACATGTCCATTAAGATCTCCACAAAGTAGAAATAGGTCTTCTTCATTGCACGTTGTAACGGCATCTTGAAGTTCGTTCCAGAATGTGTCTTTAGCTGTCTCATCACAGCCTGTCTGTGGGGCATACGCTGAAAATATATGCATACGGCGAGTTGGGGGGTCGATAACTGCTGACATGAGACGATCGGAGTAGCGATGTACAGCTGATACTTGGTTGCGAAGTTTTTCATTCACTACAATAGCGACTCCTTGGCTATTAGTCGTGCCATGTAAGATCAACTTATACCCTTCTCCAATATCTCTAGATTCCTGCCCTTTCCACCGTGTCTCTTGTAGACAAGCCAGATCTACGCAACGAGATTTTAGGATTGCTACCAATTCGCGACTGCGACCTGTCAATGTCCCAATGTTCCAGGAAGCAATATCTCTTATATATAATCCAAAACTGACTCATCACCGCAGGGCTCAAACCACTAGACCTAGAAAGCTGAAATTTTGCATGTTGGTTGATCCGAGTATGTAGAGGCTCACTAAGAATCGGTTTTTGAAAATTCAATTTGTAAGTGACATTTTTCGGCCTTTTGGCATTGACAATTCAAAATTGACTCATCGACGCAGGGCTCAAACCACTAGACCTAGAAAGCTGAAATTTTGCATGTTGGTTGATCCGAGTAGGTAGGGGCCCACTAAGAAACGGTTTTTGAAAATTCAATTTGTAAGAGACTTTTTTCGGCCCTTTGGCACTGAGCAAGGACAGTCGGTACAAAGTTCGGATTTAGCTCATTTTAAGCCGCCAGATACGAGAAACAATACTCGGGGATCCTGTAGGGACACCGAAACACACTTTTTAAGTTCCTAAAATGAACGGTTTCGGAGATATTCCCAAATAACTGTGTTCCCTCTGAGAAACAGATCAACGTTACTATGGTAACCGCTGAAATTTCGCAGACCGGGCATAGTTTTCTGGCAATATCTCGAAAACCGTTCGTTTTAGGGACTTAAAACGCTGGGTTCGGTTCCCACTTCTATCCACGAGCGTTGCTGCTCGCATTGATACGCGTAAAAAGAGATATATTTTATTTATAGAGGTTGCTTTTGGGGATAGGATACGATCGTGATTTTGAGTCTAATTTTATACTCTTTCGGCTGGTTGTTGTAAGCGAGCTTTCAGAAGTTTACTCGAATTTACAATGTTAAGTTACTTTCTATTTTGCACGGTATGCTTTCATTTTCTTTATAAATTTGTTTTTTGTTAACTGAATATTTTTGTTTGTCAATTTTGATCTGCTCTTTTTCGTTTTTAACCATGATCAGCAACGTATTGTACAGGTCCCCAGGGGGTTGCACCCGCTGGAAGCCACCCTCCATCATCTATTAAAACCATCCCTAACTGGCAAACATCATAAGTCCAGAACAGTATCTTTTACTCAGCAAGGGCGGCCGACCAGCTTGGAAGGCTTGCCAAACACTTGCATCACACTATAAACATCTACACTATAACTAACTGGGGCAGCTATGCCAATGGAATGCTGACAGTACAACAGCAAAATATATAAGAGGAAGGCCTTAATAAAGACACGCTCTCTCGATTATCAGTCATACAGTGTGTCAGCCGGAGGCCCTAGCTGTTATACTCAGGTGAGTCAGCAGTGTTCAGATATCCTATACTCTGTAAAACCTACCCCACCAACTTGTACACATAATTTGCACTATTGTTCACACTTCCCTAAAAGGGACATACAATTTCATACTGTACCCGATACCTATTTTAGGCTATCGGCTACGCCAGCTGACATTAAGCTATAGTTGAGGTTTTGGAAAGCAAGCCGATAAGATAGCGCATCGATCGCGTCAAGAAGAAAGCCAAGATGACGTAGGAGGTCAAGAATCAAGGAGGCATTGAAATCTGTGAGAAGATAGAATTATGAATAAAGATGTGAAGCTTTATTGAAACATATATGGGATTATAATAAGTTAAAACAACTTAGAAGAGTATATATGACATGCATTATATGTGGAAATAATTTTATGGAAATAAGTTATTGTATAACAGAACAGCCGAGAGGATTCGGGTTCGAGACTATCTTCGTGACGTGGAAGCACCGTGGTGGGGAGAATTAGCCACGTGCCGCACGGAGCTCATAAGCTGAGACACAGCGCTAAGCAGTTCAGTTGAGCTCAATGAGGCGAGCAGTACAGAGCAGCCCTATAGCACAGCGAGACGGGCATTGAAGGTCACGCAACACACGTAAACCGTCACGGCAGGAGTAGGCGACATTTCTCGTATCACCGAGCAACAGAGGCCGAGCGGGTCGTTGATACAGGCGACCTAGCCGAGAAGACAATTGTAGATAGCCGGGGTATTTCAAAACCACACTGATCGCATATGAAGACTTTATTTCAAGCTTCATTTCGACGCTGTTCGAACACAGGCTTTCACAAATAACCTTATAACCATGCTGTTATATAATACATTCAAAGCGACTTTTTACTGTTTCAAGTAAACTGAATGTTTGGCATAGGCTCTGATGAACATTACAGCGTGCATTTATAAGAATTTTATCTTATACAATTTTCACGGATTACATATTACAGACAGATACAGGGTGTATCGTAATCTTGAACACTATCTAGTAAAATTTTTATTTTACTCAAGTCGAACTTTGCAGTAAGTTGAGAGTGGACTTACAATTCTCAAACTGAACATTTATCGGAACAGTGGCGCATATTAGAAGAAGAGTAGGGGGTCCGCTGTTTCCATGAACTTTTCGAGAAGGAGTTGGACGATATCCGCTATGGGTAATCCGAGGTTCAACATGATCGAGTAAACGTGAATAGAGACAAGATGGCACCACAGAGCGATGGATTCGGTTCCTGACGAGAGGAGTCCAACAGCTGATTCGCTTGGGATTTCGAAGGAAATCGTCATTTCATGGATGAAATGATATTCACGCCGATCTTACGAGAAATCTTTAGGTAGGGAAAAACGACGATCTTGGAAATTATATTACAACTGATAATGAAAGGTATTGTAAGAGTTCTATCTACCTGATACGATTATTTTCATGAATACTGGGCACACATGTATATTTTTCTAATAGGAGTGATTTGATTATTAAGACATGGTTTGAATTTATATACTTCGAATTTGCTAGAATATGGAGTGACCATATGATATGGCAGGCATCATTAATCGAAATTCTCACCGTTGTTTGGCTTTATTAAGAAGATGTTTGGTCTTATAGACATTTTTCCAGCTAGGATATTTCTCATGAATAGTTTTTTTTTGTGTAACGAGTATTTCTAACTCGTGATCTGCAATTGATTATCAGAAACTACTTCGTCAGTTCATTGCATACTAGCGAGTGTGTATTATTCATCAGTAGGGATTTTTTTCCATTGGATTGTTTGGAGATATTAAGAAGTTATTCACTTTAGTGAATGAACGTCGCTTTTATATGACAACTAGAAACTTGTTGATTCCTTTCTAGTACATTCACTCATATAGCCTACGAGGTGGGGTCCTTCGTATTTATACGATTGTATGGTGGCTACTCACCTTACCCACCGTTCAGGGAACTATCATCCAAGTCGACGGGGCGAGGTCCTTCGTATTTATACGATTGCACGGTGGTTACACATCTTACTCGCCATTGAGGAACTCATTTTATCATCCGAATGTACACGAGATGTAAGTGAATTAAACAAGGAACTACTAGTCACATATCAGTCGAAATTTTGTTAAATAAAGTAACGATAAATGTCAACAGGATTGCATTTAGTAATTCTTGTTTGCCAATCCAATATTTTGTTGCTATACTCTTTTGAGAGTAATTTCAGATTTAACAGCTGTCACAGCTGATGCTTTGATGATTTTTATAATTGTGTTTGATACCTTTGAGAAGGATTTAAAGTAATTTAATCTTGTAAGATTAATCATTAATGGTCATAATTATTTTAAGGCAGATCAGTATTGCAGATTTTGATGTGAGAGATTATAGCACATTGGTGTTTTTCTACGATGTGAATTATGAAACTTGTGAAAGAGAATTTATGCTATTTGAAAGCAGATATTAAATTACTGAAGTAATGTTTTTCCAATTGTTTAAGAAGTTGTCTAGATATGATCAGAGTAATTACAGTCATTGGAGATTATGTGCGTTAATAATTTGAAGCCATTTATATATTTTTGTAGATCATGCAACGTGGTTAAATGAAGTTTGTGATAGGCATTTTGTGGAATTTGCCATTTGATAGTTGCAACGTTGATAATGTATTTTGAAGCGGACATGAGGTCGTCATACCCAGTCTAGCGTATTTGTTGAGATTCATGCTGTATGTGCTGAATATTTATGGAGTTTTGTAGCAATTCTTATATTCAAATGTGATATTTGGAATATTGAAGAAATATAATGTCGTTGTGGATAGTTAGATCCAACGTGATGTCGTGGAGACAATAATATTTTTGGCATGATAATTAAATACGAGATATAACTTGGAAGTAATAAAACTGTAAGACAACGTTCTATAAACCTTATTAAACAATTTGTTAGGAAATTAAACAAATAAATGAAGTTAATAATACAAGATTTTCTGAAAATAATAATTAATGAAATAATAATCTGAGATTTAAGCATATTAACGATCTGACCTAATGAAATAAAAATCAGAATGACTAGATGAAATAATAATCTAAATAACCAGATGATTGAAATTTAAATAAGTTGATAAATTAAATTTTGAAATAAATCGATGAATTAAATAAGTGGATGAATTAAAGATTGAATTGATTAAACTGATTGAAATGAATTATTAGACGATTGTAATGATGATGAATAACTGAATTAGAAGGTGATGATTAATTAAAGAAGCTGATGATTAATGAATTTATATGCAATTAAATAAATTTAATTGAGAGATAATTCGAAGGAATTGCAACTTGAAATGTGAATTTAAATGATGTAATGGTGATGAATAACGATTCTGACAGGAATATTTGGAATTTTGAAGTGAGAATTAATGTGAGAAATATTTAATTTTGATAATAATGATGAGGATGACCAATGAGAATTTGAATTTTCTGTAATTCACAGATAAGAGATTAATGACGATGTAAATAATGTAAATTAATTAGTCAATGTTTAGGAACATTTGATTAACATGTTCTACGTTCAAATTATACCATGCAAACCATAATTTATGTGATATTTAACATGAGTGATTATTATATGTGTATGTTTAGGCAGATTAGTAACTTAATTAAATCCACATTGATGTTAAATTAAAGAGAATTAGGTCTCAGGTTTCACAAATGTCAGTGACGAAAGACATAGTGATACAGTGATCCTGAGAACCCAAGAGAACTTTATACATTTTCTTGTTATGTGGATTGAAATAATCTTGCATTAGAAAGGAGATGGTTCGATTTTTGGACAATGACAATTTAACTTTGCATTCGACCATACTCTTAGGTAGGAATTATATTTAAAATGTCTGTCTGACTATCAAAGTAAAATAAATTTGTTTTTATCTTAGTTGTGATCTGATGATGGTGTGATGTTCCTTTTTCTTTCCTTGTCTTGAGTAAGGCTTATCCGGAAAGGAAGTGGTTTTGCTAGGAATTCAGTTGATGGCGCCCATTTATATTTGAATTATTTTTATTAACTTAAGCTCGTAACGACCCTAGAGATACTTTGTCTCGTGAAACCCACTGCTTTTTCAAGAACTCTGCTGAATTTCCGACACATTCCTTATTTGACTAGAGGTTCATTTAACTCCGCTCTGTCCTGGAACTCCAGGGATGTGATGTTATAGCAGATGGGTCATCGCATCCCCAGGACGAACGGGCACAATACATCACTGACCAATAAATACTTGGTCAGTAAACTACACCTTGTATTCGTAATTACACGCCTCTTCACATCCTAACACCCTTCCCGTCTCGTCACGAGTAAGCGTGACAACGGTAGCCTGTAATCGCCGGCTCAAGTTCTATTGTGTCTCTCACACGCGACCGCTGGCTGCAAGCCGCCAGCATAGCTGACACAAGCAGGACTGTTATATAATTCCTTCTGACCAGCTGGGAGTCTAGTACATTAACCTGCGCCCAGCAGATCACCCCCATAAGCGACACTTACGTCTTTACAGGAGCACCCCCTAGCATTTAAACATCACACAACACTCTACACTGGTAAGCTTACCCAGCTACGGGAAGCTGCCCTCTTTAGAAATCACCTTCCAAATTAGCACATTAACACGTACGTTTTAGATCTAACTACCCCCAACTAAGGGATCTAAAACAATTTGGTGGAGGCGCCTCTACTACGCACAGTAAGGGTGGGACTCATACAACGAGTCCTCGTAGTAGAAACGACCCCTACCGCATACAGCCAAGCGAGACTGGGAAGATTAAAAAAAAACATATTATGTCCCACACTTTTTCTCTATTACATAAGAGTTTGTATTATTACACCCACCCCCATCCGCCCCATAGTGCAAAGTCGGTGGAAATTAAATGTCCACATTTAGAACCACACTAAGAGACTTTGCGCACCATTTGTTGGCTAGTACGACTCCACTCCTGCCGAAGCTAAAAATTAAGAACGGTGACTTAATAACCGACCAGACCGCAGTACAACTTCTCAGGGACCTTGAATTCAAGACATCAGAGATCCGCGCTCAACACCCTGCAGCGGCAGCGCAAGTTATACATTTCACACGATCCCAGGCCAGCGAACACAGACAAGAGTCACCAATATCCAGTGCTAGTGAAGTAGATTGCCTGCCAACACTCCACCCCCTATTGTTGCAGCAACTGCAAATCACAGAGCAGAAGACTAATAATCTGCTCGAGCGCATTACACAGTTACTAGAGACAGACACTGTTAAGTCAGATAATCACACGACAGAGGCAGTTCTAGACATCCACACTATTCTGGAAACTGTGAAACAGGATTTAGACAGGACTGTACACGTAGTCAAATCCACAAAGTACGACAACACGCCATCAATCAGTACCGACATATCAGGTGACGAGCCACCTGGTAACATAACACAAGTGTCGTACACGGGAAGCGAGGCTAATTCCCCTCTGAGTAACCCAAACACCTCGGCACACGATAGCGGTGCGAACAGCATAGACAGATCGCAATCACTTCACAGCCAACAAGAGACCGCTGAAAACGAGATGAATAGACACACTGAATATCCCATGATCCACCCCACAAAGTTCACGGGGGAAGGCCAGGATCCCGAGGAATACCTCAAGGCCTTCAACAGAACGGCTCGGATCAATGGTTGGAGCGAGGAAGTTAGAAAACGGCTCCTTCCTGCTTACCTCACAAAGGCGGCTATGATATGGTATGAGCTCCATGAGGACACACTAGAAGCTGCCACATGGGAGGAAATCACTTTATTGTTGAAAAGTGAATTCCAGCTCATACCAGATGATGACGACCTGTACGACCAAATTAGACAGAGGTCACAGGGACCTAAGGAAAGCGCCCAGGCATACATCAACGTAAAGTTGATAATGTGCGACAAATATAACGCAGCTATGAAGAACAAGCAGAAAGTCAAGCTGTTAATGCAGGGCCTCAGACCATCCATAGTGGACAAGTTGTGTATTATGAACAACCCCACGGTCCAACACATGTTGAACAACATAAAGACCATAGAGGAAGGGAAAAAGATCACGGAAAAAGCTACGGAGAAAGCCGTGGATCAGCACTTTCAGACACAAAAGGACGACACTAATCATAAAATGGACGAATTAGTGGACAGGATGGAGAAATTGACCATAGCTGCCATCCAAGCAGGCGGGAGACCGCTAAGGGATGAACACGTAGACACACAAGAGCGTTACTATCCTGAAAGGGATAGGGGGTACACTGAGAGGAGACACTACGGGAGGGAGGAAAATTACTACCCTCCACAGCGGCCAACAACACCTCACCCTCAGGATCGGCCACACTACCCTCCTCGGTATTCACCGGTATCGTACACGGACACAGAGCCGACATACCCCTCACGGCGACCACCATCCCCGTACACACAGGAGTACTACCCTGAGGAGTACGAGCACACCATCCCCCGACGAAACAGCCCGCCACCAAGTAGACTGGCCTACGCTGCCCCACAATACAGGGCAGACAGGGAGTACCGGGAAAACTCACCCCCGACCAGACAGAGGTATGCAGCCTCCCGGTACAGGGAAAAGGGGAATCGACGGGAAAACCCGCCCCCGCAGCAGCAGACATACACCCCACCCTGGCGGAGACAGGACAACGGACCACCGGGCAATAACCGACAGGCTAGAAAACATACAAGAGGACGGGACAATACAAACACATACACAAAGGGCCCGGAACACTACCCCCTCCCCGACGAACACCCGAGGGAGTTCAGGGTTGAGGCACCCCGCCGGACAGACAGGGGGGCAATACTCCCCACGCCTAGCCACACACCACAGGCAGGGAGTTGGCGCAGCCACCCCGAGGGGGGGCGCACATACAGTACAGGGAGGCGTACACCTACGTTTCAAAAAAACGCCTAGACGGGGAGGTTCGGCCAGCTGATGAGGCGGCTGAGGTTCCTCCCCCAACACAACACCAGAGAGGCCCTTCCCCCAAACAAACTCGTAAGAGTAAAGGGAAAAAGCAGCCAGCTAAAGCCAAGGCTGACGATCCGCCCCCGGGCCGTTTCCAGACACACCCCGTACAAGGAGACGGCAACTGCCTGTTTAGGACTATAAGCTTCCTGGTTCGGCATAACGAGGACCATCATAAGGAATACAGGCAGGAAACGGTCAAACACATCCTGGCCAACTGGAAAGAGTACCGACACTTTGTGTCGGACGAGCGGTAAAACCCATTCCAGTCCGGGGCGGATTACAAAAAATACATGGGTAGGGACGGCACGTATGCCAGCGCCGTAGAGGTGACCGCTCTCGGCAAGGTGCTTAAAGCCAACATCCACGTACACACTGACGTGCACTCGCCCCCGCTATTTACTACTGCGGGATTTGACAGGGACCTGCACATACTCTTTACAGGGAACCCTAAGGCGGGACATTATACGCCCCTCACGATCACGCACAAACAGACTGAGAGCAAACCCACACCCTCCAAAAAGAAAACCTTACCCCCCACACCACAACGCAGGGTGGGAAGTGACCACACACAGGCGCAGGACGCAAGCTCACTCGGCACTGGGAAGCCAGCAACACGAGTCGAACTCGCGACCGCCTGGAACAAAAAACGGGGTAACAAGGGCAAGCTCAGGATCACATTCGCAGACACACCTTCCCAAGAGGAAGGAAACAACAGCACACCTACACAAAAGCTGGGAACGGTCAGTGCATTAAACGTTCGAAAGCAGACTTCTATTTTCACAGCGCGAGCGGTTAAGAGAGCTGGCAATGTACTTGGTGAGCGCACTTTGCTGACCGGGCCAAAGTACTCGGGACAGGAAGTAAGCCGAGAGGCGAAGCGTGCCAGGTACGATAAGCGGACAGCTCCGTGCCTTCCCAGCACAGATGTTACGCCAGTAGCAACAACAACAACATACATCCTACACAATACATCGGTGCAGGGCAATGGATTTCAGGTATCGGCCCTCACGATACACGCCGACATAAATGGCCACAGAGTGCAGGCCCTAATTGACACTGGAGCAGCGGTAAGTTGTGTCAATAGCAGACACGTTACCGAAGGCCAAATACACGATGTCACGGGTGACATCCGGCTGGTAGCGGCCAATGCTCAGACGCTAGAAAACACGGGGGTGGCAAACATACATCTTAGGCTAGACCATTTTGCCACAAAACACCCCATGTTCGTTATAGAACATCTTTCTGCGACAGCCATAATTGGCATGGATTTCCTCGCTAAGTATGAGGCTAGCATAAATTTCGCTAGCGGTAAGATGCTTTTAAAGCACGACCAGAGGCTCACCACACATCCCATGATATACACCAGGAACACAGATGGGATTCGAGCGGAGCGAGAAATTCACGAGCACCAGGCCTCTGCACTGCACACTATCAGCCAACACACAGATACACACACAGATAAGGCGGCCAAACAACCCCACAGACAGGACCTGACTCCGGAGCAAAATAAAAGGCTCACGGAGCTCCTGGAGACCAACAGGGATATTTTTGCCCATTCGATGAAGGATCTCGCTGTGACAGACCTCATCGAACACCACGTCACACTCACCAGTGACCGGCCAGTACACCAGCCTCCCTTCAGGGTGAGCCAGAAGGAGAGACACGCCATCGACGCTCAGATCACGGAGATGCTCGAGGCAGGAGTCATTGTCCCCGTTATTTCAAGTTACAGCTCTCCAGTTTTGCTGACCAAAAAACGGGACGGATCCCACAGGTTTTGTACTGATTACCGTAGGCTCAATAAGTTAGTCGAAAATGATAGTTATCCACTACCAAGGGCAGACACCTATTTGGATGCCCTTGGCGGAGCTAGCTGGTTCAGTTCGATGGATTGTTATAGTGGATTCTATTCAATCCCCGTCTATGAACCAGATAGGCACAAGCTGGCGTTCGTTACAGAGAACGGTCTATATACCTACACAAGGTCACCAATGGGCCTCCGTAACGCCAGCCAAACCTTCCAAAAGCTAGTGGATAAGACATTTTCGGGCCTAAAATGGCGTTCCGTATTAGTCTACGTGGACGACATAACGGTCTTCTCCAATACCTTCGACGAGCATATCGTACATTTAAAGGAGGCTTTCGCAAGGATCAGATAGGCCAAGTTAAGGCTTAAACCTGCGAAATGTCAATTTGCCAGACAGCAGATTAACATATTGGGCCATATTGTAAACAGAGAGGGCATTATTCCCGACCCAGCGAAAACTGACGCAATAACGGGCATCCCAATGCCCACAAATTTGAAACAATTGCGCAGTTTTATTGGGCTGGCCTCGTATTATCGCAAGTATATCCACAGGTTTGCGCACATCGCCCACCCCCTAACTGAGCTCACACGTGAAAAGACGCCCTTCAGCATTAAACAGGAACACATAGATGCCTTCAACACACTGAAGCAACTATTGACCTCACCACCATTACTGCAACACTTCCATAGTGAGAGGCCCACCTTCTTACACGTGGATGCCAGTCAGTACGGGCTCGGGGCGGCCCTATTGCAGGAAGATGCAGAAGGGCGCATACGGCCCATAGCTTTCGCTAGCAGGAAACCAACGGCCGTTGAGACTAGATACTCTGCCACAGAGCGGGAAATGCTGGCATTTTCGTGGGGAGTGAACTATTTTAGGGTATACCTCTATGGTATCCAGTTCACGGTAGTGACTGACCACGCGAGCTTGCTTTTTTGGGACAAATTTAAAAACCCAAATTCGCGGCTCAATAGGTTTATATTCCGCCTGTATGAATATAACTTCGTGGTCAAACACAAGAAAGGCGATACACACCTAGACGCAGATGGGTTGTCTAGGCTGCCGGTAGCCGATCCCCCGGATGACAGTAGGGACCACGACTGGGACGACATGCCCACTTTTGCCCTGGCGGTGATTAACATCAAACAGGAGCAAGAAAGTGATTCGTACTTGAAACAGATTCTATTGGCATTAAAAAACTTGGATAAGGTGGACTCCAAGACAGCACGGCTGTCTAGGCGATTTTTCCTAGACAAAGACGGGGTACTGACATTTAAGCCCACAGCCATGCACGATAACGCACCTATAGCGGTTCCGGAGTCATTGAAAGAGAATATCATGATCGGACACCACAATAGCCCACTGGCAGGGGCACATTTGGGTACGCATAAAACATACCTTAGAATCCGTGACAAGTTTTATTGGGTAAACATGAAGGCCGACATAGACACCTTCGTAAGGACATGTCACACGTGCCAGCGATTCAAAACAAGGCCTGGCAAGCCTCATGGATTACTCAACCCAATTCCCGTAGGAGAGCTATTTCACAGAGTCGGAATAGATGTTAAAGGCCCTATTACGATATCTCACAAAGGCAACAAATATATACTGGTCGCCACCGAGTATCTCACCCGATACATGATTACGAAGGCTGTTCCCAAAGCAGACACGAACAGCATAGCCGAATTCTTATTTGACATAGTTACACGATATGGCCTATTCCAAACCTTACTATCCGACAGAGGGACTATTTTCACCTCGAGAGTGCTCCAACAGTTTTTGGATATACTCAGGATTAAGGCATACACTACCACGAGTTTTTCCCCGCAAACCAACGGACTCACGGAGAGTATGAATAAAATACTTGGAATAGCGCTGGCTAAATTCACAGGGGACGCAGGGACAGACTGGGATGATTATCTGCAGCCCATCACTTTTAGTTATAACACTTCCATATCCACGGCTACAAAACACTCTCCACACTTCCTACTGCACGGATACACGCCTAGAAGTCCCGTAGACAACATATGCATCCCACAGGACACTCACACCGACATTGCCGCCCGGCTAGAGCACATGCAGATAGCTCGCATGGACGCTAGAAAGAACATAGCCGCGGCGCAGAGAAAACAAAAAGAACGGTACGACCGGCATAGAAAGACCGTGGAATACACACCCGGGCAATTGGTTATGGTTTCCAACTCCGCCCGTAAGAAAAATGTGTCTGAGTTCCTCTTGCCACGTTGGTCAGGTCCCTTCAAAGTCTGCAGGAAGGTATCTGACCTAAACTATATCGTTAACGTGCGCCATGGACGCAAGCTCATTAAAGACACTATTCACGCCCGCCGTATGAAGGCATTATCATACACGCAAAGCTCCCACACCCACACGTAAAGGCGGAAACACTGTCAAGAGGAAGGGAAGTGATCCCACTGGCAGACATGGAAAGAAGGCCAAGAAATAGCCTTCGGACCTCGTTGACCGCACCGAGATACGACCCTAACACTTGACAGAACTGTCCAGAAGACACAAGCCTGAATGGCACAAGAAATAATTACCCTGGTTAAAGACGGTCTCGAACCCGTAACCTCCTGAATACCAGGAGTGCAAAGTCGGGTAATTATCCAATATGGAAGGATATAATAATAAAGGACAGTTCCACTAAAGCATACACATACGAACGAAACAATCAAATCACCTCCGACACCTAGTCACCAAACACGCGACTAGCGGCCCGGAGACACTCATGCATACACGCAGCCAAGTTCCACTAAGAGGGACATAGTCGACCCACGCTTACATTACCACAAGACTGGGAACACGAATGTACTTAGTGGAAGGTTCTTTTACATTACGGAAAGCCCTGATCACAACTACAGAGATAGCACTCAGGCCCAGACACACACACGTGCCGGACACGGAGCATTGTCAAACAAGTAATACGATAGCGCACACGTTATTGAAACTAGAGACTATTCTCGTCAGCGATAAGACACACGTGACTGGGCGACCTTCACACATACAGACAGCAGTATGCATGCGGCTCTGAGAGCGGAACAAATGCCATCTTTCACGTCAGATCCAAAACCTTATAACTCCCGAAATTACAATACGAGGACCATTCCCAAAGACACAAACTCTTCATAGGAATGCGTATTTTCATCTGCGCATTTCAAATACACGATACATGTGCCATGGTATATACGGCACAGATATCGTCATACCAGGTCCTTACAGCAAGCCGGGTCCGAACCCACGACCACACTACACACTCGTGCCAAAAACTAACTAACCAATGGTATTTTTGGCACGAAAGACACAATCAAACACCACACTGGGGACACCTAAATCCCAAGAACACAACGCAGACATAGAACACGGAGAATAACATGATCACGGGTCCGAATCCCAGCAAAAATTGGACGCCATGGAAACACAAAAAATCCAGACGCCCAATTACACTGAAGTGGCCACAGATAAGTAAATAACTGGGTCAGACACATGCCTATTGACACAGGAAGTTTTTTTCTCTCTTTTTTTCTCTCTTTTTACCCATACATAATGGAGCATAGATTCGCCCCAGGGTACTCGCTACAACAGCCTACCTCGGCAGTGGCGACCCAGGAATTCCCAACAAGAGGGCGTACCGCAAATTCTAGGCCTCCAAGGGGATCACAATAAACTTCCCAGACATGGATTACACATGGTTACACAAAACAAAGTCTTGCGAAAGCAGTGTACACATAACATCGATTAACAAAAGCGGGACAGATTAGCACACTGACACTCCCGGAATCTCAAGCAATAACAACATGCCGACGTTCACGAAAAGGCACGTTCCGACAGCCGACATACGTGACGTCAGAGCCGGCCCTTACACAAGTAATAACATTGACTTGCACATTCTAGAAGCATTGCGACACTAACATACAGAACACATGGATATTGACACAGAATTCTACAATGTTACAATAGGCCTGGCATTTTGCAATATGCAGATACTGTGGGCCATATTATCTTAGGCCCATGGGAACATGTTTACAGAGATGGTGACAGGCCACACGCACCTCCTGCCCATACACGCGACACAAGATAGGACTTAGGTTATAACAGCCCACCCGCCCGCGTGGTGTAACGGGACATAGTCACACACACGCGCTCACTAATCAGGGGCGAATAAAGACAGGGACTCTGAGGGAACAGACCTCCCCAATAAACACTTCTCTTCTTACTTTTAAATCCTAACACCATCATAGACGGTCAGGACATGACCAGTCGCACTACGACCACTGGCTGCATTAACATTGCAACTGAAAGACCAGATTAGGTCGTGACGGTATAGCGTCACCACACTTTACTATCCCAAGGAGCGGATAGTAAACAGATTGACTAGGTGAGGATGACAGGAGCACAGGTGGATAAGGCCAGCCAGACAGCCAATACACCTCCTACAGGCCAACATAGTACCACCTCATCCTTCCATAACCCTCCCAATTACAACATTAGCCAACACAGACACATAAACACATAAAAACAGATAAACTACAAGACAAAATATACATCGGGGTTGATAGACTTCATGCGTTTACAGAGAGGGCTTACTACGCCCTGGATCTCAATGCTAACACCTGAATATTAGGGGTGTGTCGGAAAACGACAATTAAGCGTAATGCGCATCTCCAAGTAAGAGATGAGGCCAAAATTATATACTAACAATTCTTTTTTATTAAATAATCCCGCATGAGAGGGACATAATATTATTATAAACTGACCGATACCCATCCTTCAATGAGTGCGGGTACGCCTCATATCCAGACACATGCATGGAATATCCCATCCACACACCAAGGGTTATTATTATTTAACCTGCATGACACTTATTTTTGCAATCCCGGGAAATACCTACCCCCGTCCACTCATTGTAGAAGCATCCCAGCAGCATCACAGGCACCAGGCCACCATTAAGATGGAGCCCAAAGATGCGCAACCCCATCCTACCATGCTTTAAACCTATTCAACGGATAATACCCCCGGATCCTAATAACAGGGATACTAATGCCATAAACCCTACTAACGCCTCCAGGAAAATCAACAAAGCATTACAGCTGGAAATCCGACATAGCACAGTAGACCTAAAGTAGTCTATGCACTTAGAAGTTTCTACAACCCCAAAACACTTGAAAAATTTTACATTTACACAATACACTTATTTTTTCCATATATAAAAAGGAATCTGTGACACGCTGATTGATGATGACAGCGTAAGCTGAAGGGAAGAGGCACCACACAGAAGCAGAGCTGGGGAAGACAATGATCATACTTACCCTAGTTGGCTCACTGACCAGACCAAACAGACAAACCACGTAAGGTCGAGGCATTCATGGCCTGGCACGGGCAAACTTCGGAATCCTAGGTGTGCCTAGCCTGCCCCTAGGACGAAGAGATGCTACACCCACTATGTGCCACGGTCGTCGAAGCCAAGACCTGCAGGGGAGACTTTCTGAGGATGATGGGAGAAATAGCCAGCTCCACGCCGGACTCAAGAGATGACCCTAGGGACGACCAAATTATGACTAGACTATTAGTTTAGTATATAAGTAAGTAGGGCTTCTAGAGCGAGAAGCAAGACTCCTATGCGCGGGAGTGAAGCATTATTGTTGCCAATAAGGGCGAAGAGGATACTATTAATGCCAATAAGGGCGAAGAGGATACTATTAATGCCAATAAGGGCGAAGAGGATACTATTACTGCCAATAAGGGCGAAGATGATATTATGCCATTGGACGATGTCCAATACCCACATAAATGGTGACGCATCGGGCAGCCAAGGGCATTAAATGAGGAGCATCGCGAGCAACTCACAGGGGTCAAAGTGGGCAGACCCAACAACGAGAACATATGCAAAGGCAACGGCAATGAGCAGGCAAATACAGCGGACGAAGCGGTTTGCTTAGTGGCACCGTAAGCCGCCTGCGACTATATTAATACTAGTTAATAAGCACTAGCATAGACGTCGACAATTAGGATTAAGACGGAGGGGACTACGAGGCATTGTTGGGTTCCGGTCCCAACAATGTACTACAAGGGCACCCCCGCGAGAGAAATCGAACGGACAGCCTCCATCTAAATTTTAGTATTTAAGTTACAGTGCCATTTTTGTAGGTCACTTAGATATAAGCAAATTCAACAAGCGCTGTTGCTAAAATAGGGCACAGCACATTTCGGCTTTAGAATAAGGTCCACTCGGCATGTATATACAGCATAGTTTTACAATTAAGGCAATTTTTTTTAGATTAAGGTAAAGCCTTTCGGCACCTGATGACCGACAAACCCGTCATCAGGGTAAGCCCGATAACACATTAACATAAATAGACTAAGGTAGAATATCTCGGCACCTGATGACGAACAAACCCGTCATCAGGGTAAGCCCGATAACACACTAGAATAAGTCAGATTTAGGCTAAATATCTCGGCACCCGGTAACTAAAATTCCGCTACCGGGGTAAGCCCGACAACATATTAAGATAAATGGTATTAAGATAACACATTAACATAAATAGACTAAGGTAGAATATCTCGGCACCTGATGACAAACAAACCCGTCATCAGGGTAAGCCCGATAACACACTAGAATAAGTCAGATTTAGGCTAAATATTTCGGCACCCGGTAACTAAAATTCCGCTACCGGGGTAAGCCCGACAACATATTAAGATAAATGGTATTAAGATAACACATTAACATAAATAGACTAAGGTAGAATATTCCGGCACTTGGTCACCAAAAATCGGTACCAGGGTAAGCCCGACAACACTAGGTTAAGGCAGTATTTGGAGCCACTTTTTATATATCCCTAAGAGTAGTCTATAAATAGACATAAGGTTAGTTGGTAGACAGGGGTACACTATCACGTTGGTAGACAGGAGTAAACATACATATGGACAGTGATATTAATCATATATATCCTTGCTTTACAGCCATGAGCTCCAACGTGGGACACCCGCTCCCAATATAGGGTGCTCCATCATTATGGACATTTATTTTTGTCAGCATAGAGAGTGGCGCCAATATGGGCACTCTCCAGATTTTATATGGCAATATCATTATTATATTGTGCTTACATATCATGTTATATTTTCTTGCACCCCGCCAGGTATCGGTCCAGCGCCGACAACCAACCACTGGGTGAAGGCAACCTCTACCATGTAGCAACCACGTGTTGAGCAACATGCTCATACTGTCATGTTTTACAGGCCAATACACAGGATGACAAGGGTAAACACCCTATAAATATACATATACATATATGTCCAATAATTTCTTTTCTTTACCAACAGGTGGCGACATTGTACATAGCCCTCTGTTAATATTTTGCCCACGCCCATACACGTCTTGCTAACCCCCACTCACACACACAATTTCCCCCCTCTACACACCTCAATAAATTTTGCTTACAGGTAATAAATCCGCACCACAGGGGAGATATGCCTGTGGGATATACCCCACCGCAGGTCGGATCAACGTTTAATGAATATCTCACCTAATATGAGAGGTGACATACGGCCACACAACGCGGACTCCTCATGTAAAGGACGGGTTGTGCCACCATGATAGTCGCGCCCACCCACAGGGGCAACGCTATTAGCATAAGTTTGTTAGAAATGACGACGATGAGGTACCACATAGATTAGAGTAACAGAAATTTAGCGCGCTTAGTTAGTCCGTAAGATGATTGTAAATTGTAAATTAGCGACATTGTACATAGCCCTCTGTAAATATTTTGCCCACGCCCATACACGTCTTGCTAACCCCCACTCACACACACAATTTCCCCCCTCTACACACCTCAATAAATTTTGCTTACAGGTAATAAATCCGCACCACAGGGGAGATATGCCTGTGGGATATACCCCACCGCAGGTCGGATCAACGTTTAATGAATATCTCACCTAATATGAGAGGTGACATACGGCCACACAACGCGGACTCCTCATGTAAAGGACGGGTTGTGCCACCATGATAGTCGCGCCCACCCACAGGGGCAACGCTATTAGCATAAGTTTGTTAGAAATGACGACGATGAGGTACCACATAGATTAGAGTAACAGAAATTTAGCGCGCTTAGTTAGTCCGTAAGATGATTGTAAATTGTAAATTAGCACGAAGTAATGCGCCCACGGGCAGTTATTCTCCTATAAATGTATAAATAATACTTCGCACCCCCACATTGTCTGCGGAGGGGATAAATGGTATTCATAAATCTTAATATATGCGCATATCAAAGTTACATATTAAACAGTATACTCTCTACATTAATATCACATGTACACAATGATTATGATTTGTTTCTTTCATTTTCTTTCTTCTAACGCCCAAATTTGTGAAGGTGTTCCGTTTTATCCCAAAACAATAAACATATTTTAAATATTTCCCCTAACGTATACCTTGGAACACCTATTTTTTCTACTTCTTCTATCCTTCTCAATGCAGGGAGCAATTTTTCCCCAAGATAGAGCCGGACGGCACAATCACCCGTCCAGCCCTGGGTTTTTTCCTCCCTGCACAACAACAATATATTATCAAAACCATGTTTTTTTTTGGAACTTTTTATATATTGCAAATGTCAATTTTTTTTCTCATGAACTGTTTTAAAATGTCAAATGTATATGTATATCCCAAAACCCACCCCTCTGAACACGAGCTGATCTCACATCTACACGACATCGCTACATCAACACGACATCACTACCTCTACACGACACAGAAGAAACAAAGAAGAGATACAAGGAAGATTCAAGAATAACCTAATACATCGACACCCCAACTCCACGTTCCGTTCCCGTTCGCGGGGACGCGAACTAATCAGAGGAGGAGGCTTGTACAGGCCCCCAGGGGGTTGCACCCCCTGGAAGCCACCCTCCATCATCTATTAAAACCATCCCTAACTGGCAAACATCATAAGTCCAGAACAGTATCTTTTACTCAGCAAGGGCGGCCGACCAGCTTGGAAGGCTTGCCAAACACTTGCATCACACTATAAACATCTACACTATAACTAACTGGGGCAGCTATGCCAATGGAATGCTGACAGTACAACAGCAAAACCTATAAGAGGAAGGCCTTAATGAGGACACGCTCTCTCGATTATCAGTCATACAGTGTGTCAGCCGGAGGCCCTAGCTGTTATCATCAGGTGAGTCAGCAGTGTTCAGATATCCTATACTCTGTAAAACCTACCCCACCAACTTGTACACATAATTTGCACTATTGTTCACACTTCCCTAAAAGGGACATACAATTTCATACATCACTGACCAATAAATACTTGGTCAGTAAACTACACCTTGTATTTTTAATTACACGCCTCTTCACATCCTAACACCCTTCCCGTCTCGTCACGAGTAAGCGTGACAACGGTAGCCTGTAATCGCCGGCTCAAGTTCTATTGTGTCTCTCACACGCGACCGCTGGCTGCAAGCCGCCAGCATAGCTGACACAAGCAGGACTGTTATATAATTCCTTCTGGTCAGCTGGGAGTCTAGTACATTAACCTGCGCCCAGTAGATCACCCCCATAAGCGACACTTACGTCTTTACAGGAGCACCCCCTAGCATTTAAACATCACACAACACTCTACACTGGTAAGCTTACCCAGCTACGGGAAGCTGCCCTCTTTAGAAATCACCTTCCAAATTA
The DNA here is from genome assembly GCA_946902985.2 of Meconema thalassinum. Taxonomy (NCBI): domain Eukaryota; kingdom Metazoa; phylum Arthropoda; class Insecta; order Orthoptera; family Tettigoniidae; genus Meconema; species Meconema thalassinum. Next base: position 145,604,780 of record OX336390.1, on the reverse strand, counting down.
GCACATTAACACGTACGTTTTAGATCTAACTACCCCCAACTAAGGGATCTAAAACAGTATATTCACAGCCGAATGTGTCGTATTCTACCGGCTGTCACGTTAATTATTATTGTTTCTTAATTACTCTTACTGAGGAATTGGGAAAACTTATTTCAATAAAGTTGGTATTTTGTCTTTCACGGCCATTGAATCCCCGAACAAGGCACGGCTTAAACCTAGAAAAGTTGCTGAGTTGTACTAATGGACTAATGGTACAGCAGAAATGAGGAGAATTGAAGCTTTTGAAATGTGGTGATACAGGAGAATGATGATCAGATGGGTAGATAGGGTAAGAAATGAAGAGGTATTAAGACGAGTGGGAGAGGAGAGATGTTTCTGTCGACTGCTAATGAAGAGAAGAGATAGGAGGGTAGGACACATATTATGACACCCATGAATAGCAAGCTTACTGTCGACCAAAATATTATGTGCACTCGAGTTTGAAGATTGTTTATGAAGTAACCAATAGACCTTCATAAAATCCAATGACATCATCATTTTCGTCGTTCGATTTTACGTTAGTTCATGTACGTTTGGAATTCTTAATTTATATTTTAATATTATTTTTTATCGCAGTTGAAACACAAAAAGTGCCCGTTTTTAAGCGTGTTTCAACCATGCGTCACTTTTAAGAAGTATTATCTCACAAACCCGTTATCAGATCGAATCCAAATATTAACACAATATACATTGGAATGTTGTATAACTGGTTTATTAATTTCAAAATTTTGTGTGTTCAAGAACGAATGTTGTTATCATTTTTGTAAGGTAACTCTTTCTCGGCTCGGGGTCGTTGGAAAATGTAGTTCTTGGTTGCGTTGTAATCCTTATACATCAAAAAGTTATGCTGTATGACTGTGAAATAGGTAAATTAATTCACTTATTTTATATCGGTTTGTATTTGTACGGAGAATTCAGACATGGTTCACCAGCTAGCCGCTCCGGGAAATGCTGTACAGCGTTGCTGATATGGAGCCCATCACTTCCGAGCGAGACGCGCCATGACGCGTGATGTACCTGCTAGTATATATATATATGTATATCAGTTTCTTGTGGACACGATAACTGCCGTAATTTGGCACCAATCACTTTGAATTTTTTACCGAATATGTATACCCATAAAATCTCGGTCGAGTTCGTTACTGGGTTAAATCAGTCGAAGGGGATGAAAATGGGGGATTTTTTCGAAAAAATGAAATATTGCTATAACTCTCTTAATATGTGAAATATCGAATACGTTCAAAGTTCATACTATGTGCCGGATAAAGCTCAAAAATTTATGTTTGAAACGCTTTTTGATAGCACCAACCATTGACCAAAGGGGTGGGAAAAAGTGTTTTTTTCGGGAAACATTAATCATATCTCTGTTAATAGGCACAATATCAAAACCGTACAAAATGGGCAATATTCCCCTAATAATTACCTAAAACTTTTGTCTGAAAGAATTTTTGATATGACCCACCATTTCGCCAAGGGATGAAAAAATGATTTCGGAATTATAAGAAAATGCCAAGAGCTATCAGTGGTTGCCATGGCAACACTGCTAAATTGATGAGGGATGAGCCATCAGACGTTGCCATGACAATGCACTTGCGCGAGATCAGATTCAGATTTCCATCTGACTATGTGTGAAGCGGCTTCGGTGACGTAATTGTTAGCATGCTGAACTTCTATGCCCAAGGTCGCGGGTTCAAAGCCGGCCAAAGTCGTCAGATTTTCTAAGAGCGCTAAAAATCCCTCAGTATGCTTTCCTTTGGAGGGGAAGTTCCAACGTTCGTTGCGAGTTGCTGATTGCGGTGGCATCTAGTAGCCTAGTTCACAGCTAGGTGTCGTTGACGGTAGTATCTGGTAGCAACATTAGGAAATACTGCTTGAAATTGAGCGTCTGCATTCCTTACCTGAATTACAGACTAATACAGCCGTCACAATTCTCACCGTTTATCAGACAGATTCTACACTCACACAAAGTACACGGGGTTACATGACCGCGTTGTCGCAGCCCCTAAACTGAGGAACCAACCAACATCTCTGCTGGAGATATAATTTTGCGTGAAGAATTAACAGACCGTTACATAGTTACACATCAGTGTCGAAACCTTGCATAAGGAGAGTGTGACCACAAGTATAACAAGTAGTTCCGTGAAGAACTATACAGCCTATTTTCATATATCCTACTTATGTTAATTGCCACTATCAACATACACAATTTCAGTTTGATTGCTTTAATTGATTCGTAGATATTGAGAACCGACTAAATATTTCGGATGGTCGCCATGTTGGATTTTACATATGTAGGTCCTAGAGTTATGTACTGTTACATGCAGATTATTGTGTACGTGTAGTATTCAAATTTCAATCGCATAATTAGGACACAATAAGTAACAGGGAGATTTTAAAATTTCGCACAGTTGCCATCTTGTGGTTATGGAAACAATTGAAATAAATTAGATGCCAGTGGTTTAACATTCGGATAATGATTTACTGTACCAAGTTTCACTGCACGCGGATGGTTAAATTGCGAGAAAGGTCCATGTGAATATTTATAATTCGCGTCACCGCCATGTTGGATTTGTGATCACCAGGTTATTTAAAGTCCTATAGGTAAACTTAAGTTCATAGCCCCTATGAACATTAAAAAATTTAGTTTGATTGCTAAAATAGATTCGTAGATATTCAGTATCGTCTAAATATTTCGGATGTTCGCCATGTTGGATTGTTAAATGTATAGGCCATAGAGTCATGTACCATGAAAGGAAAATTATTGCGTAGGTTCATTATTCAAACTTTCACTTCGATCGCATGACTACATCACAAGAAATAAAAACTTAATTTTAAAATTCGCACTGCCGCCATCTTGAGGTTATGTAAACAATTGAACTAAATTAGATACCAGTGGATTACAATGTGTATAAATATTTCCTGTACCAGGTTTCAGTGCGCTTGGAACATTAAATCGCGAGAAAGGTCTATTTAAAATGTTCAAATTCGCTTGGCCGCCATGTTCGTTTTGTAGTTAACCGGTTTATGAAAATCTTATAGATGGACTTCCAGTAGTGCCCTTTATCTTCGTACAAAATTTTAGGGAGATACCGCTAATAGTTTCAGAGATATAGAATGCCGGTGAAATATTTCGCACATCCGCCATCTTGTGATTATGTAAACAATTGAACGAAGTTAGATGTCGGTGCATTACAATGTATATAAACATATACTGTACCAAGTTTCATTGCGTTTGGTTGGTCAAATCGCGAGAAACGTCTATTTAAAAGTTGTAAATTCGCTTGGCCGCCATGTTGGTTTTGTAGTTACCAGGTTTTCAAAAGTCATATAAGTGAACTTATAGTAGTTCCCTCTATCACCATAAAAAATGTCAGGGTAATATCGGTAATAGTTTCGGAGATATTGATTGCTGGTGAAATATTTCGCACAGCCGCCATGTTGGATTGGTGAGTCGTAACAAAATTTGAAGGGCACGGTCGAGGTCGCCGGGAATAGTGCTATGAACTTTCCGAGTTTCATTGAAATCGCTCCTGCCGTTTAGATTTTATTAGGGGGGGGGGGGACACACACACGAATCACACACACACGCACACACACACACGGACAAAAGGTGATCTCATAAGCCTATTTTTTGAAAATTGAAAATAGGCTAAAAATGGACTCCAAATGACAAGAAGGTTACTGTCATCATAAGACAATAGAATGCTTAAAATATGCATAAAATGACGAAAAACACTCTCCAATTATAAAATACTTTCATGCTATAAATGAGGTCTGATCCTTCTACGAAAACCTGCATATTCTGCCTATTTTCGCCTATCCCCAAGTTTGTCCGGTGAAATCTACCTCCGCCTTCCGGCGTGCCGAGAGGACTTTTTTTTTGTTACTTTTCATCCTGATAAATGGTAATTAAGGAACTGTTAATCCACCTATAGTGCTATTCATTACCGAACTAATGACATGAGCTTTCTCATTTGAAATTTGATTCAAGGGGCGTAACAGCGAGGTCATCTGCCCCTGAGTCTTAGGTTAATTTGCAAAATGCGGTGTAGTCCAATACATGGCATTTGAAGTACCAGTGATGTTTCATCGTTTAATGCTACTACTCCACCGTAATTAGAAAACTTCAGCACTGTGATTATTTCTCTAACAGTTGAGAATTTCAGGAGATAAATTAATCAATCACCCAAAATTTTTAAATTTTGGGCGTGGTGTTAAGTGTAGCGTAATCTCATAATGTATTCCAGGAATTGGATTCTGAGGTGTCAAAGCGACATAAATCATTCCTTAATTGCTGCAAGATTTAATACAAAATTCTATTCGTATTTTAAAAACAAGATGTTCAGTAAAGAACATATAGCCTACTTTCTCCTATATGCATGGGTATTGTTATAACTCTTTGTCCTTTTCAAGGAGTATGATTGAATGTTGGTTGTAGTAGCTTGTTGAAATACAACGTGCTATAGGGATATTGAACATGAATATGAGGTGCCCTTTGCTAGTGCTACCTCTGTAAAAAATTTCGTTCAATTCGGTTTCACCGTGTTTGAATTGATAGGGGGAATCGATTTGCACACATACTTGGCCACCATCTGCAAGCTATTGGGCTGATGATCTTGCAGTTTGGTCAGAATATATTTCCCACATAAAGATATGGTGTTGCAAAATTTGGTAGAGACTAGTTTATTAGGTTGGTCGTAATTACATTTTAGCTTTTAACATTTGGGTGGCCGCGATTCCGTTTCCGTCAAGATAGGGGTGATATAAAACATGACACTGAGGTGCCCCTTGCTATTGCTACCTCTGGACCAAATTTCGTTCATTCGGTTCCACCGTGTTCGAATTAATAGGGGGAATCAATTTTGACATAAATATGGCCGCCATCCGCAAACTATTAGGCTAATGACCTATTAGATTGGTCAAAGGATGCTCCCTCCATAAGGTATGTTTTTGCAAAGTTTGGTAGACATCGGATGGTTATGTTAGTCGTAATTTGATTTAAGCTTTAAACATTTGTGTGGCCGCCATTACGTTTCTGTCAATATGGCGGCGATATTAATCATGACACTGAGATGCCCTTTGCTAGTGCTATCTCTGTACCAAATTTCGTTCCATTCGGTTTCACCGTGTTTGAATTAATAGGGGGAATCGATTCTGACACAAAGATGGCCGCCATCCGCAAACTATTAGGCGAAAGACCTGTTAGATTGGTCAAAGGATGCTCCCTCCATAAAGGTAAGTAGTTGCAAAATTTGGTAGAGATCGGATGATTAGGTTAATCGTAATTTGATTTAAGCTTTGAACATTCGTGTGGCCGCCATTACGTTCCAGTCAAGATGGCGGCGATATAAAACATGACACTGAGGTGCCCTTTGCTAGTGCTACTGTACCAAATTTCGTTCCATTCGGTTCCACCGTGTTCGAATTAATAGGGGGAAACAATATTGACATAAAAATGGCCGCCATCCACAAACTATTAAGCGAATGACCTATTAGATTGGTCAAAGGATGCTCCCTCCTTAATGGTATGTAGTTGCAAAATTTGGTAGAGATCGGATGATTAGATTAATCGTAATTTGATTTAAGCTTTGAACATTCGTGTGGCCGCCATTACGTTTCAGTCAAGATGGCGGCGATATAAAACATGACACTGAGGTGCCCTTTGCTAGTGTTACCTCTGTACCAAATTTCGTTCCATTCGGTTCCACCGTGTTCGAATTAATAGGGGGAATGAATTTTGACATAAAGATGGCCGCCATCCGCAAACTATTAGGCTAATAACCAATTAGATTGGTCAAAGGATGCTCCCTCCATAAAGGTATGTTGTTGCAAAGTTTGGTAGAGATCGGATGGTTATGTTAATCGTAATTTAACTTAAGCATTGAACATTTGTGTGGCCGCCATTACGTTTCTTTCAATATGGCGGCAATATAAAACATGACACTGAGATGCCCTTTGCTAGTGCTACCACTGTACCAAATTTTGTTCCATTCGGTTTCACCGTGATTGAATTAATAGGGGGAATCGATTTTCATACAAAGATGGCCGCCATCCGCAAACTATTAGGCTAATGACCAATTAGATTTGTCAAAGGATGCTCCCTCCATAAAGGTATGTTGTTGCAAAATTTGGTAGAGATCGGATGATTAGGTTAGTCGTAATTTGATTTAAGCTTTGAACATTTGTGTGGCCGCCATTACGTTTCCGTCAAGATGGCGGCGAAATAAAAAATTACACTGGGGTGTCCTTTGCTAGTGCTTCCTTTGTACCAAATTTCGTTCAATTCGCATTCACCGTGTTCGAATTAATAGGGGGGGACAGACATTCAGAGTACACACACTCACACACACACAGACACACACACAGACACACACACACACTCACACACAGACTCACACACACACATACACACACACAGACAGACACACTTTTTTCGCCCTGTGTTGATCTCATAAGTCTACTCTCATTTTTTGCAAAAATCGAAAGTAGGCTAATATCTAGACTATGCTATACGACCATGCTAGGAAGCAGAAATACGTACAGTTCTCTTTAAAAGGATAGTTCTCTTCGAATAATCAGGCAATAGCTGACAATTAGATAGTCAATACCAAACGAGAAATCGCCCGCGAAATATCAAACATTAATCGATTAATATGATGCGATAAACAAAAGCTTTAAATATACCACAGTTGGTACAAGGACAAGGTACTTTTATTTATGTTTGGGTTGGCAGCAGCAACCTTTATTATTGTAAGTTAGCTATCCAACATGGTTGAACGTTGTTATTATTCGGAGCATTAGCTCATTTGCATTATATGAGAATTATTTCTTATATTGTACAAATGGAATTACAGTCCACTACTATCATTCATTCGTTTAATTTTTAGCCTACTTTTCACATTTTGCAAAAATGAGGAAAAAGTAGACTTATGAGATCGGGCAAATGTCTGTCTGTCTGTCTGTCTGTCTGTCCTTCTGTCTGTCTGTCTGGCTGTGTGTGTGTGTCCCCCCCCCTATGAACTCCTAAACGGCTGCAGCAATCGAAACAAAATTTGGTAGGAGTAAAGATCTATACCTGAATATCTCACGCCCATATTTGAAAATGATGTCAGTGCTACCAACTGCTAAAAAAACGCAATTGAAATTTGAGCTCCATGTTGGATATCTTGGAAAGTATGAATGGGAGCGATTTCAAAATTGGCACACTTACAGATCATAATATTTCAGTTTAATTTCCAGGAGGCTAAACATGGCAGTGTTGCCAAAATGATTATAAGCCTCCTGATAAGTCCAATTTTTAAATGCATATAACTTCTATACTATCAATTGGAATTCAACCAAATTTCGTATGTTGTATGTGTACATAACCAGATATGACTGAGCGTATTCTTAAGACCTAACAGGGCTGCCAACTGTTAATAAATGCTCCTAATATTTTTATCCAATTACCAATATATCAGAAAGTATGCAAGCCGACAGCTTTAAACTATGCACACGTATAGTACCTGACATTCTATATTAATTTGGAGTAACTCATATACGTCAGTGCTACCAACATGATTCTAAGCCTGCTGACAGGTCCAACTTTAAATACATGTAACTTCCATACTATCATTTGGATTTCAACCAAATTTCGTATGTGCTATGTGTACCATAACATATATGACTATGCGTATTCTAAGGAGCGACCAGTGCTGCCAACTGTTAATATGTGCTGTCCCAATTTTTGTTACCCTAATATCAATATATCAGAAAGTATGCAAGCCAATAGCTCTAAACTTTGCACACGTATAGTACCTGGCATTCTAGACGAATTTGGAGTAACTAATATACGTCAGTGCTGCCAACATGATTCTAAGCCTGCTGATAAGTCCAATTTTATAATGCATGTAACTTCTATACTAACTAATGGATTTCATTCAAAATTGGCACAAAAATAGATCATATTATTTCAGATTACTTCTGACCAATACATGCATGACATTGTTGCCAACATGATTTTACGCGCGCAGTTAGATCCAATGTTTAACTACATGTAACGTCCATGCTATTCATTGGATTTCAACCAAATGTTGTATTTTGTACCTTAAGAGACGGAACTAAGAATATATTCAGTCATCAGGGCTGCCAACTGTAGTGCTCTATTAGGATACATTATGCCAGGTATACAGTATTTCGAACTAATTGGAAATTACGATATTAGCAACTTAATTTCGTCATTATTCTAGATAGGTTCATATTATGTAGAATAATCATTGGCATGAAAAGTAGGCTGTATAGTTCTTCACGGAACTTCTTGTTTCCCATGATATTTCATCTGGGGGTACAATGATGATGTATCATACAAACCCAATTCATGAACTACAATTATTACGCACAATGCTACTGGAATCACAATAACAGAGGATACCGGATACACTAAAGAATACAGCTTCCGTGGTGATCACGACCTCCAAAAGCCATGAATGATTCAGCACCAAAAAGACACATGCATTACTTTTTATTACTGCTAAAATATTACAATACTTCCCCACATTAAATGATAGGATCTCTCTTACTGTCTATTTCTCTCTCTCTCTCTCTTAATTCCACGTACTAATGAATTCATCTGTAATATATAATCTTCTTAATATTGCACTATTTACCCGTCCCCTGAAAAAAGAAGAAACATCAAGTGGGAGATGAAACAGTGAATTGAACCACGTAATTAGCACGCAGAATTAGTGAAAAAAGAAAACGGTTGTAAGAGGATTAAAATACAGAAAACGAATGGAAATAAAGAGTCTGACAGGAGCTTAGCCAATGTCAACAGACTCCGTAAAAACATTCAAATACATCATTGGTCGACCAAGACAAATATCAAAAATAAATTAAAAAATAAAATAAAGGCACCTACGATAAGCAATATGTCTATAGAAATCAATGGTATATCAATCTTGGGACTTCTTTGACAATAAACCCCCTGCATTATTGCGTACCATATAGACAAGTATTTATTATTATTATTTATTTATTTAGTATGTTTACCGACAATAGTGGCTACGCTGGCTAACGCGCAGCATTAGGTCATGGGGCCAAGCTCTCTGCTGACTCGGTAGACGCGTGGGTTCGAGCCCCACCGTCGGCCGTCCTTGAAATGGTTTTCCGTGGTTTCCCATTTTCAACACCAGGCAAATGCTGGGACGTTACCTTCTGACAGGCCACGGCCGCTTCCTTCCACATCCTTGCCCAGTTTCATTCACCATCATTCATTTCATCTCTCATTAACTCCTCTCATGAGGTTGGCGTCAGGAAGGGCATCCGGCCGTAAAAACCATCGCCACAAAGACTTCCATCGCATCTCATCCCCGACCCCGTTGGAACACGGGAATAATAAGGGGTAGACATACATTTATTTAGTATGTTTCGACCCATACAGGATCACATAAAGCAAGATATGATCTGTTGCTGTTATTTTTCTTGTCCTTCCAGAATTCTTTCATCATGTCGCTATGTTTAGCTCGACGATCGTCAGTCCATTTTCCCCTAGTCTGCTCGGCTTATCTTCTGATGCAGCAGTGTAGATCTTATGTCTGAAAGTTTTGCTATCTTCGATATCTGTGGGTGTGATGTTGGCGTTATTGAGATCAGTTTGGACTTGTTTAATCCAAACCGTTGTCGTCTTTAATTTTTGTGAGTACATCAATATTTTATTTGTTAATCGGTTGTCATCTAGCCTCATTATGTGTCCATAAAATTTCAAGCGTCGTTTACGGAAATCGGTTTCAATATTTGAATATTTTTCTGTGATCGTGTGCGATTGTAAACGATATCCTTCATCTGTAAGCCTTGGGCCAAGAATTTTTCGGATGATTTTCCTTTCAGCTTTCTCTATATTTTCAAGATCCCCTTTATAATTGAGGTTTAAGGTCTCACTGGCGTAGAGTGTTTCGGGTTTGATGACCGTCGCGTAATGTCGAATTTTAGTGTTCATGCTCATGCATTTTTTTGTTGTAGATGTTTGCGGTTTTCCCATATGCATTCCGCATTTTGAGTTCACGTGTTCTTTGTGCTATTCTTTCTGTGCCTGTAGGTTCAATAATTTCACCTAAGTATTTGCAATGATTAACCTTGTTGATTGAACCGTATCGTACCAAAGTTGTTACCAAAGTTTGGATTTCAATGTGATTTGTAGCCATGAATTCAGTTTTTGTGAAGGAGATTTGCAACCCTACTTTCCCATCACATTCTTTGAGGACTTCAATCTGGTGAATTGCCGTTCGTACATCTCCGGAGAGGATTGCCAAATCATCAGCAAAAGCTACGCATGTAACATTGATATTATCCTTCTGTCTTCCTAACACGACAGGTTTCACATATGTTGCGACTTTTTAATTCTTTTTCCCATTCTTTGATGACCTTATCGAGAACGATGTTGAACAGCAATGGAGAAAGTCCATCACCCTGCCGAACACCAGTTTTAATGGGAAAAGGTTGGGAGATCTCTCCAATGAATTTGACCTTGGAAATTGTGTCGGTTAAGGTTTGTTGGATGAGTCGTCTCGTCTTCGGATCGAGATGGTTTTCTTCGAGTACATTAAAAAGAGATTTTCGATCAATGGAGTCATAAGCCTTCTGAAAGTCGACAAATGTACAGATGGTTGGGAGCTTTCGCGTGGCTCGAAGTTTCAAGGTGGATTATTATTATTATTATTATTATTATTATTATTATTATTATTATTATTTAACGTATGTGACAGTATCGGCCGATCGATCAATCAATCAATCAATCAATTAATCAATCTATAAGCCAATAAATTAATTAAATGAAGAATGAAATTTAAAGTATTTTCATTCGGTGAACACGATTGTACCCAAATCGTAATGGTGTTATTCCCTACAACCTATTTCTGAATAATATTTCGTGAGATTAATTAACACTCTTGGATGACTAGTTTCGATCGTCAAGCGATCATCATCAGATCTTTTACACTCAGGTTATTAATCTATGTCTACGATTATGTGGGTTAAGACATATACACATTTTAGTTACAGAAGTGTATTGTAAAGTTACGTAACATTTCAGGTTTGTAAGTATTATGTGATATTTTGTTATGATAATTTTAAATGGCTATTGACCTTCAAGTTTAATTGTTCAGCGTGACAATCTGTAACGGTTAGTAAATGATCAGCGGGGTTGTTCTAACTTGAATATTAAGGATTAAAGTATTTAGTTGGTTATTTGGGTGATGTTCAGCTTCTACCTCTTGGATCATTAATTATTTATCCCCTGTATCATAGGCTATTTTTTGTGACTATTTTAGGAATTGAAGAAAAAATAACATGTTTTGATAACAGGATATTAGTAGTTGTCTGTGGCTACATTAAGAACAAAATAAACAGATTTCCATCAGAGTCTGATTCATTACTGTCTTGCGTGGCTAGGAACACTGGCGATTGTGTCACCCTGCCTCGGTGAAAAGTTCAGGGACATGGACAATGGTGCTGTCACTCATTAAAAATGTACAAGCTGGGTTTATCCTATACATCACAAATAAACCTGCATTAACTAACCGAGTCGCTAATGCTGTGGATCACGCACGAGCCTCCCACACTGTGATATTATTAGAGAATGTGGTACTGGGTAAAATTATTATTATTTTTGTGAGCTACTCATTTATGCAAAAGCAACCAGTGCAGTTGAAAATATTAGTAGAAAGCCATCTTGGAGATTTATCAGTCATTGCAGAGGTGCGCAAATTATGAGAATTGACGGCTGTTCTCCAAAATTCCATTTATATTTTTCACGGCTTAATGCACTAAATTTGTTTGTAAGGCATTGAATTTTCTTCAAAATATGTTTAATCAAGAGTATTAATTATATTTTCTTTTGAGAAACTCAAAGTAAAATGTTTTATTTTAGAATTATCACTTAAAGAGGAGCCTTGCTAATGCAATATGTGACACGTTTTGCTTTCATTACTTCGCTCTACTTTTCATGTGAATTTATAGCAGAGAGATTTGGTGTCTCTTTTACTGATGAGCCACTCTTGATCAGTTCAAAGATTCATGAACCATGGGTTGAAATCACCTGACTTAGAGGGTACCGGTACATTTCAAAGTCAATGAAAAATAGAAAACGGGCCCAGCTCAGGTATCCCTCGAATTCCCCTATTCAAAAAGTTTCCAGACGCAATTCCATATGGGAAAAAGTGAAAGTTAGTGAGGGAGAAAACAGTACTAAGTAGGGTAACTAAAGATGCCAGCAGTTGGCCAATAAAATGATTTTGAATAAAAAGTTGCGACTTATTTACATTCTTAATTTGATTCTAATAATTGGCACACCTCTGTATTTAAATTTATTGTAATTTTTTACGATCTAAGCTGATAATATTCTTTGTTATTATGTACAGGGTGATTCTTTTGCTGGACGGGACGGGCAACTGGCTGCCGGGCGCGCGCACCATCCGCCAGCCAACCGAGCTCGCACCGCGGATTGTGCGCAGGTGGAAACTGTAACAATGTACATTAATTTATGGTAAATTCACCAGAAAATCATGGCTAAAGAACTTAACTTTTATCAGAAGATGCTGAAAATGTTCTCCTTCAACTGACAGACAGGCGTTGTACCGTGTAAATAAATTAGCGTTTACACGTTGTAGTTCCCTTCTGTTGTGAGGGATATCTGCTGCCGTATATTGTTCTCCAGCTCCACTAGAGTGCGTGTATTTGATCTGTACACTTTGAATGTTAAATTAACCCACAATTGAACAACAAACGGGCTTAGATCTGTGCTTCGATTAATTACAGTAAACACGCAGGTGAGGAGGGAGTGCAGGAGTAGCGACATAATGTAACGATGTCTGTCTGTCAGCTGAAGGAGAACATTTTTAGTATCTTCTGTGAAAAGATAAGTTCTAACCTTTAACAGGTGACGTGAGGTCATCCAGATTCCCAAGAAATAAAGAAACATCTGTGCTTCCTTAATTAAATCTTGCAGCTGTTGTTTATGCTACCTTCTTAACTGTGCGCTGACACTACACACCCTCGTTGATGAAAGTTTAGTGACTTAATGGACTTTAATGACCTTGGTTAGCTCACCTCCACCTCGCACAACCCCGCGGCCCTAGCTCGGTTGGCTGGCGGAAGGCGCGCACGCTTGTAAGCCGGTCGCCGGTCCCGCTTCAGCAAAAGAATCTCACTGTACAATTTTCAATTAAAGGTGAATAGTGTGTGGCAAGGGAGTCACAGATAACTTTTAAAATATAACGCCTAACAATGCAAAATTGCTTATATCTAATTCTTAAAAACTGGTGTAACAATAATATTCATAAGACGAAATGAATAATCTTACAATTTTCAATTACATAAAATCTTTGAAGCTGGTTTAGCGGTAAAGTATTTCACTAACAAACTATTTGGATACACATTTCGTTTTATGAATAATTGTTACACTAGTTTTAAGAATTAAATAAAAGTAATTTGCCTGATAGGCTAAAGGCCTCAATGAAAGATTGAAACATGTACCAACGAGTGGATAGACAATATAACAAGTAGTTCCGTGAAAAAGTAATTAGCCTACTTTCATTATATCCTACTGGTCTTACTTAGGACACGAGAAATGAAAACGAGATTTTAAAAAATCCCCGAGTGCCATTTTTAAGTTCTCATAAAATTCCATAAAATTAGACGTCAGTATTAAGGCTTGTATGAAGATATACCGTGCCAAGTTTCGCATAGGTTGGATGAATAGTCGTGAGAGAAATTAATTTAAATATTTAAATTTCACGTCACCGCCATGTTGGTTTGATGCTCACCAGATTATTGAATGATCCATAGTTGAACTTATAATAATAGCCTCTATCAGCATACACAATTTCTGTTTGATTGCTGTAATAGATTCGTAGATATTGAAAACCATTCAAATATTTCGGATGGTCGGCATGTTGGATTGTTATATGTTGAGGCCATAGACTTATGCACCATTAGATGAAGATTATTGCGTAGGTTCATTATTCAAACGTTCAATTTGATCGTATGATTAGGACGCACAAAATAAATTAAATCCTAATTTTACAATTAATTAGCGGCCTCCATCTTGAGGTTATGTAAATAATTGAACATAATTAGATGCCTGTGCATTACAATGTGTATAAACATTTATTGTACTAAGTTACACTGCGCTCTCGGCGGCTTCCGTAGCGTAGTCGGTAGCATGCTGAGCTTCTATGCCCAAGATAGCGGGTTCAAACCTGGCCGAAGCCGTCGGATTATTTAAGAGCGTTAAAAATCCCTCAGTATGCCTTCCTTCGGAGGGAAGTATTCCGGAGGTCCCATGTCATAGATTTATGGCATGTTAAAGTTCCTTCCACTAATTACACCTGTATGAAGCTAAATTGTATAGGTTAAGAATATAAACAACGCTCTTAGGTTCCTACGTTCGTTGCCAAGAGCCGACTACGGTGGCGTCTAGTAGCTAAGTTCTGAACTAAGCCTAGTAGTCGTTGACGGTGGCGTTTGGCGGCAAACGTAGGAACTATTTGAAAAATTCAAAGTTGCAGTCCTGACTTGAATTAAAAACCAGATACACAAACTAATACAGCAATCACAATTAACACCCGCTATCAGACAGATTCTACACACATACAAAGTACACGGGGCTACATGACACCGTTGTCGCAGCCCCTAAACTGAGGAACCACCCAACTACACTGCGCTCGGATGTTTACATCGCGAGAAAAGTTTCTTTAAATGTTTCAAATTTACATGGTCGGTATGTTCGTTTTGTACTTAACAGGTTTATAAATGTCACATAGATGAACTTCTAGCAGTATCTTTTATCACCGTGAAAAAGTTCAGGGTGATGTGTGTTACTGTTACGGAGATATAGATTGCCAGTGAAACGTATTAAAATTTCAAAGCCACGGTCTAAGTCAGACGAGGTAGTAGTATGCACTTACGAAGTTTCACTGAAATCCCTCTGGCCGTTTAGATTTGATTAGGGACACACACACACGAACAAAAGGTGATCTCATCAGCCTATTTCTGTTCATAAATGAAAATAGGATTAGAATATGAATATATGTTCTTAATTTTGTATCAATAGGCGTTATATTTTAAAAGTTACTACCTAGGTATTATTAATCAATACGGCAAATATCAAACATTTCCTAACATGGTTATTGTTAATGATTTTACAAAGGAGTGACAATCTATTGATATCGCCATACCCATTGAAACAACTTAGCATTTCAGGTCTTTGATTGTTGATTCATTTGAGATTCTGTGACAGTTTCGTCATCTAGCCATGAATAAACCAGGATGAAGCTTATTTCAATCTCGGAGCACCTAATCTAATAATTATTGTTACACATACTATTGCACTTTCCACGAAAGCACAGGCCAAGACATTTCAACACACACCTAAGCACACGGGGATGATGACCTGAAAGTCCGAAAACCTTAAGAAGAAAAGACAACAGGCAGCCTTTAAACTCTTGTGTTTTTTGTACGTTTTATACAATGTACCCCAAAATACCTTTATAACATAGAAGTACTAACTAACGTTTTGAGATGGAAAATGTAAAATTATTTCACGTGGAACATTTTGAACATCAACAATTTTCTTGTTTTAAATTATCATATTTTCAAAACTAACAACTCAATCCGGTTCAAATTTTGGGATGTTCTTTATGCTACTAACAACAACTCAACTAGAATTTAATGTAAATTGGATGGTATTTACAAAACATAAAAAACTCAGTAGGTCCCCCCACTCCCCTTAAATAAGAGCCGTGGAAAGTGAATGTCCTATGACTGGCTTGAACATATCTCCATACAGGAAGGAACACCATCACGATTGATGTAACTACATATTTCACCTCAATACCTCTTGTTATATGATGACGATAATAACAATAACAACAATATTAATATTAGTATTAATAATACGAATAATAACAATTCAACCTGAAGCATTATACGCATCAGAAACCCTAATCATTGGAGGCAGTTTACTAACTAAAAATTTAGAAAAGCAAAAAATAAATTTCGTCAGGAAAATCTTTGGCCAGTGTGCATAGAAGTGTGGATGAAAAAGAGCTCTTACGAGTTATCCCAACATTTTGAGAACATCTCCGAAACTATTAGAGAAATACGATAAAAATTTTATCAACATATTCAGAAAGTGGACAGTGAAAACTTACTAAAAATATATTTAATTGTGCCACCTCATTAAAATCCAAGAATAACTGGTTAAGAGAAATTGGAAATAGTCTTCAAGAAATCAAGGTAACAGACGAAATTGTATAGAACAGGTCTAGATTCAGGTCGTTGGTGAACGAACATTACTTTGGTGCAAACCCCCGAATGAAAGCCACTACTACTTGGACAGCAGAAAGGAAGAACAATCATAGTGAGGAAATGAAGAGATTTTGGGAGGAGAAGGAAGCTAATTCAAATTCATATTTGAAATAGGTTGAATCGTCATAAGAAAATGGATTTATCATCACAAATATCGCATGCAAAAATAAGTCTGATTATACACCTCATCTGGCATAAATACACAGTTTTAGCCGAAATGTCAAAATGTGCAAATAGAAAGCTCACTTTATGTAGAGAAGGGCAGACATTTGGACACGCATGCGCATTCATTTGGAATTATATTTGTGACTGGTGTCAAGGCTGTGGAGGTAAGGATATGTTCTTTTTTTTTTATAAAAGTGCGAAATAAATTAAATCTATTCATCGATATATTTACTATCTCCATGAAAATATTTGTTCTAAGGCGACATAAAGAGAAGAACCGGTTACAGCTGTTCCTCTTACAAACTGTTATACAGAGCAAGTGCCCAATACAGCGTAAATCACCTTTTCAGTGGAACGTACTGTGCCCGTTTAGACCGGAGTCCGCATGACCACATATGCATTTTACCAATAATCAGTCAGCACGAGAGTCAAAATATCCCGGAGCGCCAGATGGGTTAAAGCTAATCGCAAAAACGACATCAAATGAAAAAAATGCTTTACTGATTTTTGGCTCAATGCAACAATAAGGATAGAAGGAGATTCAATTGGGCATAACACATCAAGTAAAATTATCTCATTTTATTTTGAATTTAAAATTGACTGCAAAAATGCTCAAAGCAGCATCACTCACGTGTGGCGACCCACACTCCTATTTACACAATATGCAGAAATTTTCCAAACACATTTGACAATTATTTTTTTGGAAACACAAGTCTGATTGTTAGTCCTGTAGACTGTGTTCCAAAATTATTTATAATTAATGATTAAATCCAGTTCAAATTTAATTGTCTCTACTGGAAATATCGTAGTTCACTGTTTGAATTTTCACATAATATTAACACTCGTAGAATAAATGTTCATAGAATTTTTAACTTTCACTTATTTTTCCAGTTTCAAAAATATATATTGTCGAAAAATATTATTATCATTGAATAAACACAAATTATTTACACATATTAATAATATCTGAAAAGTATTTGACCTTGAGCATAGCATTGAAGAACTGTGCGAAGCACAACAACAATTAATTGTTCCTCCGACATTAAACATTTCGAGAAGTGACTCGATTATGAACTTCAAGTTCCTAACAAAATATATGATTTCTGAATCATCAACTTGATCAATAAATTGTTGAACCATTCAACTATTCAATATTCCACTTGGAATCATTATTATAAAAAATATTTATATTCATGGTCCTTTTTAGTAACTTTCACAACTTGCAATTCTTCAACAGAATGCGGAAATAAGAATTGTAGTTTCATAATGAATTCATTTAGTTCATGGCACTAGGACTGAAAATATCCTTCAAATTATTCGTGGTTAAAGAATTATTTTTAATTGGCAGTGGCCCATTCTATTATTTGTGTAAGAATACAATATTCCAACAACAACGGCAAAGGTCTTCCTCTGAAGAAGAATAAAATACTATCATGACAAATCCGGGTTCTAGCAAAATCAAAGTCTAAATGGAATCCGTAAACAAGGTTGAAATAAGAACTGATGGTTTTAAGAAATAACCTTCGGGTCATTCATACGACGAAATGTGTAGTTCCAATACTCCTTCTATAAACCTGAGCCATCGAACCTGCTATTTGATTGATGCTCGAAAAAACCTCCTCATTCCTGCGACTTAAACATGCGCACTTGGGAATGGCATTTCAACTACTCCACACATATAAATTTTCTTCCCAAAATTTATACAATAAATCAAGCCTCTGCTTGTTATCAACACTGGAAGATTAATAAACTTACAAGTTTATTTTATTTTACCATTCAGTTCAACCCGTGAATTTACCATACTTATGAAAATCTTTATTTCACTTTCGAGTGTATTTACGTCATGATTTTATATAAATACAAAAATATCCTACTTGATACAAATATAATTTGCTTCCCGTTTCATGCCTCTCCGTGTTATCTGAAAAATATACTTTGCTCATTGCAAATATCAACTGTTCAACCAGAACTGAAATGTTGGTTGAATGCGGGCTTGCGCTAACCACTCTCCTTCGGAAAATCTCCTGTTCCAAACTAGAAATGATTAAACTACTTCATAGGCTCTCTCTCAATACATATGATTATTAGAAAATATAATATCCAAGAATTATTTAGAAAAATTATTATTATTATTATTAGTGGATTATTATTATTATTATTATTATTATTTAGTTATATTATTTTAAATATGTTTAA
The DNA here is from genome assembly GCA_946902985.2 of Meconema thalassinum. NCBI lineage: Eukaryota > Metazoa > Arthropoda > Insecta > Orthoptera > Tettigoniidae > Meconema > Meconema thalassinum. The sequence goes on along the minus strand of OX336390.1, from coordinate 145,586,039 downwards.
TTATCATCTCATTATGTGAGAATCCACATGTTCGAACCTTCGAATATGGAAAAAATATCCATTCCTTAACAAAAATAATTTAACTCAACCATTACATCGACGGTTTTCCGTGATATCCCTAAAATATGAAATATTCAAATAAATGCTCGAAATGCTCGGTCATCGATCCTAAACTGTTCTGAGTGCTGAAAATACTCAGAATAACTCTAACAAGTCTTGCGTAAATCATTGCAAGATTTAAATACGAAGAAAAATAAATGTGTTGGTCATCTGCAGAAAAATAGTTTGTTCCAATTAGCTAGGCATAATATAATTCAAATGTGGCTTACATTTCTTGATGGTCTTGAAGCGTAGTGAACCTGGTCTGTACCAGATTTATCCATAGACATGCCCTATCGGACAAGCACGTATAATCCTTGTATCGGCCGCCATTATATACCCACAATCCGTCTAGTCAGACATAGTGGTAGTATCTCTTGACGTTTGAATTAACTGTTGTTCCATTTTAATATGGGCTTCTATTAACTCCATAACAGTTTGCTTAAATGGGGTCAGATCTAAGTGATCTATTCTCAGATATGTCAGTTGTAACATAACTCACGGTAATCTTTTCAGTACAACAAAACACTGACAGTCTAACCAATCAACGGCTGTTCTGAAGATCGTTCCCTGGGCATGGCTTCACACCATCTACCATGCGCTAAGCAACCTGTAGTTTCCCTTGCGTAGACTAACGAACAGCACCGTGATCGACAGGTCTTCAGTGTACTGATAGATCGAAGTGGTTAACAAGTTACAAATATGAAAACTGACTAAAATGGATTTAAATATCCAAGTATTAGGTTATTACTGGACTGTGACAAAGTACTAATTCTAGACAAAGTCTAGCATATGTCCATGTAGAAATATAAAAATATTTCCACTAATGTCTGTAGAAAAAAAATTCAATCACCTCAGTGATTCTCCTCGCCGGAAACTTACTAAGTTCCAGTTCGTAGCGCCGCACTTTTGTGACTATCACAACTTTGAAAATTACTTCTGCGTAGATCCGGCAACCATGTGCCTTGGCTCAGCGTAGCAGCAACTTTCTCGGCAAGTGCTTGTGTTGGAATGAGCTATCGATGCCTCGGCCGGCCGGCTTTTATTCAAAACTGCCAGGGTCACGCGTCATCACGCTGAAATCTGGAAATCCTCATATCTCTGGTATCCCTGGTCCGATTTACTTGATACTAAGTGCATTCTCTTTCATTTGGCCGTGCCAGTAATCTGATCCAAGTCTCAAGTCTCTACTCCATGGTTAACTATTTAATCAATAAATAGCCTCGACCTCTGCTATTACTCGCTACGTCACTTGACATGCTGTTAGCGGTATATTCTTTCCAATTCCTTCTCGAAGCAATGTAGCGCGATATTCAAATATCTCAACTTTCAAAAGCGGCTGTAGCCTTTCCCTTGATATCTAGGTGTCCGAATCTTGGAATACCCATTCCTAGAGTTGGGCACAGTACGTCCCAGGTCCCAGCACTGAAGAAGCGTTCAAAGTTATTAGGGAGGTTTGCTCTCACATTACCTTTACTCTTGTTCTCCCTGAAATATACCAGGTGAATCAACTGCCTCTTATAATATTGTTTAATCAGGAAGGTCGATATTTCTCTGCGTGCAACCCGTATGCTACTAATGCACCGCATGCATGTTCAGCAAACGATACTGAATACGATTATTTTTCCTTCAATGTGACTATAGACTAACGCGAGGGAAAAACAATTGTGTTCAATATCACTTGCAGGGTATGGTCGATGTGCATTAGTACTATACGGGATGCAAGAGGAGCAATATTGACCTTCCTGACAACACGCGTTAGTTGGGCTGCATAAAACAATATTATTAGGGGCAGCTGGTTCTCCTGGTATATGGATACAGTTCGCTTTCCAGGTTGTGAGCTAGGCTAGGGAGAGCCTCCGTTTCCAAATGTAGCCAATTTCATCAAAGACAAGTTCTCCACTCTCTTATCTGCAAAGCTCGGGGTTAGGGAAGCTAGGCCCGGAGTATCCGTCTCTAACGGTCAGCTTATCTCGAACCACAGCGGTAATTTAGGGAAGTTTACATTCCCTACACTGCAAAACATCGATTCAAGGACGCCCATCAAAACAAATACCTTTATCAATGTTACGCTTAGGAATATTCGATGCTCTGTATTTCCCTACATATTTCTTCCTTATCAGTAGGGGACCATTTAATGATTCCAAATGAATATATCATTGTTATTATTATAGTATTACGAAGCAACATTTAATGTAATTCATTATAATGACCCATTTTAAGAGCATTGTTTCCTTGGTAACCATACTGTCCAAAATCACTCGCGCACTTAAAATAACACTTTTGAAGTAATTTGAATTTACTAACATGTTAGGGATTTTCTGTTGGCACTAAAGCTTTATATTGGTAGCACTGAATTTTAAAATTTAATTTGACTCTCGGAGACTCTAAAAGAAAAAAAATTGAACGAATGAGAAAGAAGAGATTTATTTTCTACGATCAAACAGTCAGAATGGACAACAAGAGACTGACGTCAAGAATCTTCAACGTCATTTCTAAAGGGAAGGGGACAAAAGCCAAATGGTCGAGACTTGTTAAAAAGACCTCAAATTTTTAGAAATGTATCCCATGGATATATTCAACAGGGATAAATTTAGAATGCAGGTCAGAACATCCGACACTCTCCAGTCATTAACATTGCGTCATGGAGTGGGAGTGAAGCCGACTCAGGAAAGGAAAGCAACCCATAGTGCAAAGACGAAGGAATACTGGGCTAAGATGAAGTAACTCGCCAGTGTTAGGAACCACACGGTCCAAGGGGCCCCAACGAACCAAGAGAAACGATTTTTAGTGACTTTAGGGACTTTTATTCCAACATTCCGAGCTCGTACTATCTGGCGACCGATAGGCGTACTAACCTTCAATAATAATAAGTATGATCCTTTTAGGAACGTACTGAACTAAATAATACATATTTAGTATCAAATGGTTTATAGAAATGGCAGAAAACGCTAATGAAATCGTTGATTTCAATACAAAATATGATACAGTTATACTAAACCACTTGTTAACCATGTATTATCGTAGCGCATGCGTGGCGTAATGGTATCGACCTGGGCTCATAATCTAAAGTTTCGTGGACCAAATACCTGCAGTTTCAAATTTCTTACTTTTTGTTGTGTGGCCTATTTATTGATTTATAACTACTAACACGTTATACTGTTAAGCATATACAGTGTGTAATTGCAATCGAATATATTACGGTATGTATATACTTATAACACCACATATTTCAACACTCGAATACAGCAATTAATATTCGTTGACCTTGATCCGTGGTAGAGTCTATTGTTGTTGTTGTTTCTGTTGTTGATTCTTTAGGAGTTTTGCGGCATCACGGTCTTGTAGGATCCTTATAGCAACATTTAGATGTCCTTACTGAACTATAATGTATATTCCTAGATGACGAGCCCTTTGTTGCCATGGTAATCACCGGATATCCGTGTCGGTTGTTTGTCCACGCCAATCGCAGATAGACCCTCAGCCCTAAACATATTCATGTTAAAACGTAATAGCTGTGGCTGAGATGTTGGACAGATGAGGCAACCACTGTACCAACCCCTGAGCTAGACCAAGCACCAAGTCACGCTACCGGATTCCGTAGGGTGCTGTTAGTAAAATGGGTGTAAACAACGAGACACGGTCATGATGATTGTGAGTAATTACGCCTGTCTTGAAATAGACACTGGCACCAAAATTAATGGTTATTGACAGGTTGTGGGTGTGGTCGAGCTTTACTGGGAATTGAAGGACTCCATGTCAGTTTACACACGATACTCTGACGTACATGATGTGAACCCACGCGCAACTTTACAAACAATTATTTTGGTCCTGTTGAAAAACAGTATGTAGTATTCGACCGGGAGAATGCTGATTTGTTTTTCATTCTTACTTTCTTTCTTTCTTTCTTTCTTTCTTTCTTCCTTTCTTTGTTTCTTTCTATCTATCTATCTTTCTTTCTTTTTTTCTTTCTATCTAGCTTTCTTTCTTTCTTTCTTTCTTTCTTTCTTTCATTCTTTCTTTCTTTCTTTCTATCTTTCTTTCTTTCTATCTAGCTTTCTTTCTCTCTTTCTTTCTATCTTTCTTTCTTTCTTTCTTTCTTTCTTTCTTTCTTTCTATCTTCCTTTCTTTCTTTCTTTCTTTCTTTCTATGTAGCTGTCTTTCAATCTTTCTTTCTTTCTTTCTTTCTTTCTTTCTTTCTATCTATCTATCTTTCTTTCTTTCTTTCTTTCTTCCTTTCTTTGTTTTTTTCTATCTATCTATCTTTCTTTCTTTTTTCTTTCTATCTAGCTTTCTTTCTTTCTTTCTTTCTTTCTTTCTTTCATTCTTTCTTTCTATCTTTCTTTCTTTCTATCTAGCTTTCTTTCTCTCTTTCTTTCTTTCTTTCTTTCTTTCTTTGTTTCTTTCTATCTAGCTGTCTTTCTTTCTTTCTTTCTTTCTTTCTTTCATTCTATCTTTCTATCTTTCTTTCTTTCTTTCTTTCCTTCTTTCTTTCTTTCTTTCTTTGTTTCTTTCTATCTATCTTTCTTTCTTTCTTTTTTTCTTTCTATCTATCTTTCTTTCTTTCTTTCTTTCTTTCTTTCTTTCTTTCATTCTTTATTTCTATCTTTCTTTCTTTCTTTCTTTCTTTCTTTCTTTCTTTCTAGCTCTCTTTCTCTCTTTCTTCCTTTTTTCTATCTATCTTTCTTTCTTTCTTTCTTTCTTTCTTTCTTTCTTTCTTTCTTTCTATCTTCCTTTCTTTCTTTCTATCTAGCTGTCTTTCATTCTTTCTTTCTTTCTTTCTTTCTTTCTTTCTTTCTTTCTTTCTATCTATCTATCTATCTATCTTTCTTTCTTTCTTTCTTTCTTTCTTTCGTTCTATCTATCTATCTTTCTTTCTTTCTTTCTTTCTTTCTTTCGTTCTATCTATCTATCTTTCTTTCTATCTTTCTTTCTTTCTTTCTTTCTTTCTTTCTTCATTTCATTAATTGTCAATAACTTGTCATACCTTGATCTTCATCGCCATGTATAGAGGTGTGCAAATTGACTCAAATAAAGAATTTAAATCAGTGAGAATGTATTTTTATAAAAAATCATTAAATTTATTTTTATTGCCCTACTTAGTGTTATCTTCTCCCCTTTGGACTTATAATGTTTTCCATAAGGAATTGAATCTGAAAATTTTCGAACCTGGAGTTTCTGAGGGGCACCTAAACTGGGTCCGTTTATTTTTTCATTTTTTTTTCATTGACTTTGGAATGTATCCTCTAAATCAAGTGATTTAAATCCATTGCCCAGGGAACTTTAAATAGTTCAAGAGTGGACAATCAGTAATAATATACTTCCAATCTCTCTGGTCTAAATTTTCACAAAAAACTAGAAAAAGGTAATCAAAACAAAACGTGTGGCATTCTGCATTCACAAGGTCCTCTTTTAGTGGAAACTGTAAACAATTTGTTTATTGTAAGATTCTTTAAAAATTGTTATTCAGACTATTAATTTAACATTTGAAAGAATTTCAGCGCCTTGCAAAACATTTCTACTGTATTAGATGACATACGGGATCACCCTCATTTGGGACACATTAACCATCGTAAATATGGAGAGAATTGACAATGTCAAAACTAGATTTTTGAAAAGAGCTCTCGGAGCAGGTATGTAAGGCCCAAATTGGATGATATACGCCCTTTCCCGAGAAAGTTTATTTCTGGACGATTTAAGGATTCAGCTACAGCTACCATCTACAGACGCATACAAAACAGTGATAGCCAGACGAAAAAGAGAGCAAGAAGAAATTCTTTGGAACTGATGCTATGATAAACAAAAACAAACCAAACGAAGAGGCATTGCCACCATTAGGTTTGCCATACATGGATTTCTCCTTAAGTTATTCACAACCAAAGAATTCCACCACGCGAATTATCAATGTATATGTGTATTTGTGACCAAGGATGTGAATATTATTACTTTATGTGGTGCAAAGAAAAGGAAAAAAAAATTCAGTGACTATAGCAAAGACAATAGTAGAGAATAATCATGTCGTGTATATAATATTATGTTCATTTTACAATTTTGTAAGCAATGGCTTTTCAGCTGCAATACAATTTATATACAGTAAGTCACACAACGTGAAAAGTCGATGTTCGAAAACTGCCATCGAGGCTATTAATTTGCACACCTCTGTAGTTTGATCTGAATTTAAATCTGTCTGGTTATCAGTGTTGCAATGCATTCTAAGAAAATAATAGTAACACTGTGCATTCTTGTAAAAATATTTTTGCTTTGAAGTCTAAGAGTTCAAAACATGACCAACAAAATTGCTCGAACCGCCTTGTGAGGCTTTTGTGAGTGCTATATGCACGTGGGACGTAGGTGACCCGATCTGCATGCTCTGCTATGACAAGGGACGGTCGTAGACCACCTGATATCCTCGGCCATGACAAGAAGTCACTAACCAGGCAACCCAAGCCAGGGTTTTCCGTGCTGCATAGTGGTCCCCCTTCTCAACCTCCCATAAGATTCTTATTTGCGTCACGAGACTGGGAGAGCCGGAGACCTTACCAAAACGATTTATTGGCAGAATCGAAAATCAAACCCAAAACCTCAGCAGTGGTAACCAATACTTCACTACATGGTGGTTGATGATGATGATGATGATAATTGTTGTTTTAAGGGGCCTAACATCTAGGTCATCGTCCCCACTACATGGTGGTTAGTAGAAGCTATACTCTAATACTTTCAATGTTTATATGAAAATAGCTATAATTTAAGGACGTGTTAAGCCTTCGTAAATGAACGTTAGGTGACCAAGAGGAGTCTAGAATGTCATAGACAGCCATGGCAAGAGTGGTAAATTAGAACAAAAAGTCAACTGAAACGATGTCTGAAAATACAATATGTTATCCTAAAATGAACATATCTTATGCATTTGTTAGACGATATTTGCGTTATTTTTCAACTGAATGTAACTATAGCTATGAAATCACTCATAGTTGCATTTAAAGTAAGCTTAAGAAGTAAGCCATTAAAAATCATGAGTAATGGGCAGGTGAGTAGTTGTGTCTCGAACTTAGAATGATCACGACGAGATTCAATTCGTTGATTCATATGCCCGATGTAGTTTGCAGCGTTCCCAAATTTACGGAAATGTAGAAGTTTATTAACAGAAAACATAAATAAATCCAGTATGGCTCAATTACTGCAAAATAGTAGGAAAATTAGCATGTTATCTTGAACTGTCATTTAAGAACGCGATATTGTCGTGGATTACCAACTTCAAAGATGGATTTTGTATTTATGTTGGTATACGTTGTGAAACTTGAACCCCTCGTATTTCGGGAAAATACGCTGCCCAACTGCACTACAGAGATCTACACACGAAACCACCAATTAACAACTTATTATAAATTGGATGAGACTATAATAGTCTCGCTTACGCTCGTTTTATTATTTCCATGCAAGTGTCTTAATTGCAATTATAGGCGAGTTGCATACGACTGTTTATGTTCGACGATAATTATAAGTTTCCTATATGTTTTAACATAAATATTCATAAATGTCTGTTGAGATTCAGTCACTTAAATTTTGTGATCGGAGTGCAAGCGCTGGGTTTGATATCTCTGTTTTCCAAGTTCTCTGATTGACCGACGCATGCGCTCTGTGTGTTTGGCAATGCCATATGTTTACAGACTGTCGATGTGCACCAACATTCAGTCAAACTGTCACCGAAGTCGTTTGAAAGCAATGCGCTGTGTACAGATTGGGGTTGGGGATATTAAGGTACCGTGCTATTTCTTGTCTCACATTCGCCAGTTTATTTACGCGAACATATGGACGGTGCACTTTCCATGTCGGTAATTTATAATTATAGACATGTTGGATTTTGAGCGCGTGCGCGAATGTATCCTTACCTAATTGGTCAATGAATGAGCTCTGATTGGCTGGAGAAACTGTATTATAATGGAAACAGTACTATAATGACCATCATTATGATACAGTTTTCTGACGTATAATATTCACATTTCGACATCGTCGAACATAAAAATAATAATGTTATTCATTTTATATCCCTATTAACTAATGTGGCTTTTAGAGACACCGGGGTGCCGGAATTTTGCCCCGGGGAATCATTAACGTGCCAGTAATTCTACTGACACGACTCCCTTACATTTGCCTACCCTCAAATGCCAACTGTCTGCGCCGGGATTCAATCCTGCAACCTTGGGAACAAAAGACGAAAACGTTCCCGCTGAGCCACTCAGCCAGGATAGGATGTAACTAGAGAGAGCTACGCCAGCAACTATAGCTCAACAGCTTTCTCTCCGACGCTCACGTGCACCGTAACTCTTTTTTCAAATAGACGAGAATCCATAGAATTTATTAGAGTTTGGCCTCTTTTAAAGTTCATTTCAAGTGAAGAGAGAAAATGGGACCACCATCGGGACTTGACCCCAAATATTCTGATTTTCGTGAAGTTTGCTCAGCAGCTTCAGTCATTATCCTGTGTTATAAGTAGGTAATGTGCTCAATTTAGAGATGTAGAGTGCCGTGGTGCATTCGCTTATCACAACTACCCGCAATCAGGTGGTTCATGTTGCAGTTCCTATAGCGTTCTCATTTCTTCCGCTTCAAAAATATGACCACCATAATGAAGGCTATAATCGAGAGTTCTTTCTAGGATCATAATGCATTTCTAATATTCTAATGATTTAAGCAATATAACCAGTGATGGACGAAGCTAAGAGGTTATAAAAAGTAGGTTAGCACAGGGAAGGAAAACGTTTTACAAAAAAGAATATGTTGACATTGAATATAGAATTAGGTATTAGGAAGTCATTTTTGAATATCTTTGTCTGGAGTGTGGCACTCTACGGATGTGAAACTTGGACTCTTGGAGCAGCACAGAAGAGGTAAATTTAAGCGTTTGTAATGTGGTGTTACGGGAGAATGAACAATATCAAATGGCAGATAGGGTTACAAATGAAAGTGTATTAAGACGAGTGGGAGAGGAGAGATGTGTCTGGCAACTGCTAATGAAGAGAAGAGATAGGTTGGTAGTACACATACTAAGACACCCATGAATAAGCAAAGTTAGTTATGGAAGGAAGGGTCGAGAAAAAGAACTGTAGGGGTAGACCAAGGTTAGAATATGTTAAACAGATTGCCTCGGATGTAGGGTGTGGTAGCTATGTAGATATTAAATCATTTGCTCAGGACAGGGAAGCATGGAGCGCTGCATCATATCAGTCAAAAGACTGAAGACTCAAACAACAGCACCGTGGTGTATTAGAAGGTAGAAAGTATCGTTCAGGATTTTGTCTGGTACTCAAATAAATCCATTTCAAATATGGCCGATGGTGGGATTGAAAGGCAATTAATTGTCTATCGAGTCAGGAGATAGCCTGGCCCCATATCCAGTGGCGTACGCAGGATTTCCTTCTGGGGGGGGGTGTTCATTAATATAATAGGGTAATTGTGTACATTATTAAAGGGGCAGATGACCTTGCTGTTCCGCCCCTTAAAACGACAGTCGTCATCATAATTAAAATATTTCGATTAATGTTCATTAAAAAAAACAATAATTAAATAATCGTTCTCTTTGCATGAAAACTATTTTAGGCCACGTTATATTTTCGACACAATAAAAAATGAAGAAACATTCTGAAAAATATAGAAAACAGTAACTAACTATTAAAACTGAAACGATGCAGTGGTATCATCATGCTTATAATATTGATATTATGTGAGAGAAAAATAACGTTTTGCTCTCCGTGTCCTACTACCATTACTATTGACTCTCAGAATCTGCCTATCTTGATGACTTTATCTGTATCATTAATTCAAATAAATTGCAGAAACTCCTCGAGCACTGAATTATTTTGACGAAACGGACACAATATTAAAGCAACCCGAAGTGACATGAAAAAGGTTACCGATCGCACACATCAACAGTAAAACAGATCCATGGCTAGCTTCAACACTGAAGGAGGAGTCTCGCTGCGAGTAGGGTGCATGACATTTACCAAGTGAAGAACGTGACCACTTATAAAATATATACAGAAGTTAACCTTCGGGCGGGCGCGCACGCGGCAATTTGGCCGGGTTCTTAAAAAAAGACGCGCTACTTTGCTATACTCCCGTGAGGGACAACCACGCCCCTATGTATTCTCTAACTACTATCTAAGACATCAGATGGCAGGCCATCACCACCTCAGACTTGTAGAGGGATTGCGCAATTCATTACGCAAGTTGCCTGTGTCACGGTAGGAGGTTCGACCGGCCACATTGCCGCCGCGCGCCTAACAGTGCTAAACGTTTACCGTCCACCACACACAATGTAAGTATTTATTTCTTTACTTTTTACTTGATTTATAATATTATATGATGAATTGCTCAAATATCATATATTTCATGGTGATATATTTTTCAAATATTTATGCTTTACACATCTATTTCGCTGTCCTCCCTTTCCCTTGTTCCCTCGTTTTTACTCTGTAGGATTTTATGAATACCTACGATTTACTCAATCTCCACTTTTGGGTTTCAGGGAACCTTACCTCAGACCTGAAGATATTTCTACAATTCTTCAAGAGTTGGAGGAAGACGAACGAATGGACCAGCTAGAAGATCTGACGGAAGACGATGAGAATGATCCAGATTTCGAGACTGAAGAAATACATGTGGACGACCACGACAGTGAGTCTGAAGTGGAAATTGAAAGTGAAGGTGAAGAAGACGCTGAAAATAGCGAGAGTCTTCGATTTTTTATCGGTAAAGATGGAGAAACATTGTGGGCAAATCAACCTGTCGCAAATCTTGTAAAAACAAGGGGAAGAAACATTATAAAAACTTTTCCTGGCCCTAAGGTAACTGCCCGTCATTGTATGACTGAAATCGAATGTTTTTCACTAATAATGTCCCCTGACATTATTGATAGTATTGTTAAGAACACCAATATATACATTCAGAAAAAGGAAACTGGAAATCGAGAGAGGGATTTTAGGTTGACTGATATAAAAGAAATTCGTGCTCTTTAGGGGGCATTATTATTTATGGCGGTCAAAAGGGAGAATCGTACGAATCTAGCTGAACCATTTGCGATAAACGGGACTGGGTACACAATTTTGCGCGCTAATTTCAGCGAAAGGCGATTCCGATTTTTATTGAGATGTATACGATTCGATGATGTGAATACACGAACGGAGCAGATGAACAGTGACAGACTAGCTCCCATTCGAGACATTCTGAATAAATTCGTCCACAATTCACAACAGTCATATTCTCCTGGTGAATTCCTGACCTTCGATGAAATGCTGGTTGCTTTCCGGGGCCGTTGTCGATTTGTGCAGTACATGGCTAAAAGACCAGCCAAATACGGCATCAAAATGTATGCCTTATGTGATGCTCGAACATTCTATACGTACAATATTGAAATTTATTGTGGAAAGCAAGAAACTGGCCCTTATGCTACCACCAACAAGCCTCATGGTATTGTTGTCAGACTGAGAGATCCCATCAAGAAAACAAATCGTAATGTCACTACAGATAATTACTTTAGCAGCTATCCTCTAGCCGAGGATTTGCTGAAGGACGGATTGACCTTTTTGGGCACCCTGAAAAGTAACAAAAAGGAGATTCCCCCAGAGTTTGTGGAGCGCAATTATTCATCAGTACCCGGAAGTTACAAGTTTGGTGCTCAACCTGATATGACTTTGATCTCTATGGTGACAAAGAGAAAGAAAGCAGTGCTCGTCTTGTCTACGATGTACGACGACAACAAAACTGATGAAGAGACAGGCAAACCACACCAAATTATGGACTATAATGGCACCAAAGGAGGGGTGGACACAGTGGACCTCATGTGTTCAAGGTGCTCCACTTCCAGAACAACTCGAAGGTGGCCAATGGTGGTATTTTACCGTCTTCTTGATGTGGCTGGGATTAATTCCTTCAAGATCTTCAAGGCTAATACTCGGAACAGTGATTTGAGGAGAAGAACTTATGTATCCAACTTAAGTTTTGCCCTCATGGAAGAAAATCTAAAATACCGGGCCACAATAACTACTCTTCCTCGAGAACTACGTTGTTTTCTAGAAAGGTATAAGGAAGAACCTGATCAGGTTGAAGTAACACCTTCCACAAAAAGGCAAATTTGTTTTTATTGTGGTAGATCTAAGAACAATCGGACTCGGATGTCCTGCAAGAAATGTGCGAAATATGTATGTAAAAACATTCAGTCCAAGAAATCACATGCAACTCATGTGCACAGCCTGAAATAGAGGATGAAGTTGAAGACGTCTAATTCCAAATGGAAGTGTGGTAACATTGTAACCTTGATTTGATAAAATCTGAACACAAGTGATAGGCCTATATTTGGAATATTATTCTTTTACAGTACTATTTTCATTGAGATGTGTGTTGCGTTGTTCCTTTTCAGTTTGCAGATGTGATAAAAGTCGTTGAAAAATAAAAAACATTTGCTCACTTAATGTGTCTTTAGAGTAACAATTGAAATCCCAGTGAATTTCATGTCAACAAACACTTCTGGCTTTGAGAACTGAACGTGAATGAGAGCGGCCAAAATGCCGGAGCGCGCCAACTTGTGTGAGTGCAAAAGGCGCACCCGCCCGAAGGTTAAGACGCCACACTAGCGGTAGCGTGAAACAGATGATAGATGGGACGATATAATGGTTCAATTAGTATTAATATTTTGCAAAAGTTCCGCCTAATCAATACCTTTATTGTGCTAAATATAAATGATCACTTAGTGGTCATTGGTACATGTTTCGGGGCCTAATTGTTTTGGCCCCTTCATCAGCCTGTGTAGATAAAAAGTCAAGGCAAACAGGTGGTCGGATAGCTTAACACTCATAAAATATTCCCTTCAAAAACCCTATTATGGTGCACCATAATGAAAGGGGAAAGATGTTTATCCAAAGAAACATAAGGAAATAAAATACATAAATAAAAATAAAAAAAGAAAGAAAGAAGGAAAGAAAGGAAGAAAGAAATAGTTACAATTTGGAGAGAAAAACAAAAAAATATAGTGAGAACACACTCTAAAATTTGACCCTTTCTTGTTGATCACAGAAATAGTGCATTCTTCAGGTGGTCCCAAATCTTCTGAAATACAGTATGTGGACGACAATAACACATTTGAAATAAACTATACGCTATACCGTGGCTTGCAGATGTCAACGAAAATATAATGGCTCAGCTTTTTGGTAGTTCAACTTACTGCGGTCTGTAGATGCTAAAAGAGACATAATCTGCTCCATGGCAGCGTTCCAGATTATATTAATATTCCAAATACAATTCACCAGTGATAAATTTCATGGATCACAATACTTCACCATGAAGCACCATACTTGGGGCTCATCTATTTTAGAGTGTGTTCTCACTATATTTTTTTGTTTTTTCTAAATTTTAACTATTGTTTTCTTCCTTTCTTTCCTTCTTTCTTTTTTTATTTTTATTTATGTATTTTATTTCCTTATGTTTCTTTGGATAAACATCTTTCCCCTTTCATTATGGTGCACCATAATATAATTTTTGAAGGGAATATTTTATGAGTGTTAAGCTATCCGACCACCTGTTTGCCTTGACTTCTATCTACACAGGCTGATGAAGGGGCCAAAACAATTAGGCCCCGAAACATGTACCAATGACCACTAAGTGATGATTTATATTTAGTACAATAAAGGTATTGATTAGGCGGAACTTTTGCAAAATATTAATACTAATTGTTGCATCAATACGGAACCATAATGAACCATTCAAATACTAAAATAATGGTTCAAGTAAAGAAATGTGTCTGGGTGGGGTGGGGAGGGGGGGAGGAGGAGAAAGTTAAACTCTAACCACTCCCCGTCGGTACGCCACTGCCCATATCCTTACACGTATACAATCGTAACTACCCCGCTCGTTATTTTTTATGAAGCCACATACATATCATCCGGTCATTTCTGTGGGGATTCAGTTCTTTATAATGCACAATGCTCTGGTACCATATGAAATGTAGCCAAGGGAATTAGCGGCAGTGCCGTGCTGCTTCATGAAGGGACCGAGGGCGTTAGTTTTGAAGTTTTAATAGCATTATTATGTACGGACCGCACTCGTTTAGCTGGAATAGTGTCTGGGAATCCCCAGCAGTGAGACTAATAGCCATTTTTTTTTACCTCCGGAGGGAACGCGGTCAGATAGCAAGTAATTCCGATAATTTTCTGCCATCTAGCCAACGAGTGATTCAAGCTTTTAGCAATCAATCTGCACCCTCAGGGAGCTATCCCTTCAGCGCATTAAAACCACACATAGATTTAAAAATATCTCACTAATGGGAGAGTTAAACGAATAGCTTTAAAGGAGAAGTGTTGAACTGAATAACCTAACTTAGGTTAAATCCATGATGTTCCGCAATACAGGTAATAATAAATATATGGAATATCCACTTTCACGATAAAGATATTCAATCCCAGCCAATATTCTAGGTTGTTGTTGTTGCCTTATTTAGGAGCTGTGGCATCGTGGTCCCTGAAGACCCGGTTTCGATTCCCGCCTCTGCTAAGAAATTTCTATTCTGGTGTGAGGGATGGAACGGGGACACTCAACCTCGTGACTAAGAAGAAGTGGGTTCGACTCCTACCTCAGCCATCCTGAAAGGGGATTTCCGTAGCTCGAGGCAAAAATAGGGATGCTACCTAACTTAAGGTCATGGTTGCCTCCTGCCCAACCCAGACATCAATTACTTCTACAGACACCTCCTCTAGGCGGCTTCGGTGGCGTAGTTGAAAGCATGCTGAGCTTCTATGCCCAAGATCGCGGGTTCAAATCCAGCCGAAGTCGTCGGATTTTTTAAGAGTGTTAAAAATCCTTCAGTATGCCTTCCTTCGGAGGAGAAGTAAAGCCGGCGGTCCCATGTCATAGATTTATGGCATGTTAAAGAACCTTCCACTAATTACACCTGTGTGAAGCTAAATTGTATAGGTTAAGAATGTAAACAACGTTCTCTCAGGTTCCTACGTTCGTTGCCAAGAGCCGACTGCGGTGACGTCTGGTAGCTAAGTTATGAACTAGTAGTCGTTGACGGTGGTGTTTGGCGGCGAAAGTAGGAACTACTTGAAAATTGATCGTCTGCAGTCCTTACTTGAATTAAAACAGATACACACACTAATACAGTCATCACAATTAACACCGCTTATCAGACAGTTTCTACACACACCCAAAGTACACGGGGCTACATGACCGCGTTGCCGTAGCCCCTAAACTTAAGAACCAACCAACCAACTACAGTCACCTCGGTAGCACAGGTTATCAGACAGATTCGACACTCACCTAATTACATGGGGCTAAGTTACCACGTTGTCGTATAGGTCCTACATGAATCAACAACACGTTTTTGAGCGAAATATGGAAATGGGAAATAGGCTAAGATGAGGATTATGAACACTACAGAGACACAATCAATATACCGTCTTTTTGGAGGCCATTATAGGGAGATGAAAGACTGCTTCAGCTTTTATCTCTAGCAGTTAAGAGGTGCACATGCGCTTCATAAGAAGGGAGGTAGTGCACATTTTGCTACTCCTGTGGGGGTCCGGGCGCGGACACTAAGAGGCCACTGATGAGCCAGCATGGTCTTCCTAGGCGAAACCCCACACATGACACGGCATAAACCTAGAAAAAATTTAAATTTTAACCCAATCAGATTGTTAAAGTAACTTCGCATCAGAATCACACCTCATTTCATACGTCACCTCGGGGTTTAGCTGCTAGTAGGCTAACTGTCACCCTGGAGATTCTGGTTCGAATTCCACCTCAGCCATCTTGTAAGCGGTTTACCGTGGTTTCTCACTTCTACCCCCAGGCAGATGCGGGGATGGTCCCTAACGTAAGGCCACGGCCGTGCCCATTTCAGTCCTTACTTGACTTACAAATACACTCATCACAATAGGACAGATAGATAATATAACATACATTTTCATTTGAGACTGTTTTGCTTTTCAGCATCCAGTCTAGTCTACAAGCCTTTGCTTGCGAACAAGTCGCCTCCATGATCCCGTTTTAGCAGTTAGCACTGTGGCCTCCTTTGCTACTA
Source organism: Meconema thalassinum (assembly GCA_946902985.2). NCBI lineage: Eukaryota > Metazoa > Arthropoda > Insecta > Orthoptera > Tettigoniidae > Meconema > Meconema thalassinum. The sequence goes on along the minus strand of OX336390.1, from coordinate 145,569,868 downwards.
CACCTCTCACTTTGAAATCGTTCGACACTGAATCTAACAATCACCTCGTAGGTCTACCTCTGCTTCTCTTACCCTCTACATCCGAACTCATTAACCTGTTATTTAATCTCTCCTCTTAACATTCTCTTCACATGCCCCCACCATCTGAGTAGGCTCTTACGAACAGCTTCATCTAGCGTGTTCATTTCTAATTTAGGTTATCAGATAAATTCCACACATACCCAAGCACAAGAGGCTACATGACTACTGTACTAAGTCGCAGAGCCCCTTAGAAAATCACCAACAACCTCATTTCATGCCTCTCCAGAAACTGCGTACATTATTGCCGTTAGTAATTCGCCAAATTTGGAAACACTTTGAGGAGTATGGATTGATTTAATTTTGTCATAATTCATAGTGACAATTTTATTGCACGAGTCAGAGTTACATACAGAAACTGGATCCATCTCACGTGCCAGCCAAGAGCATTGAGTAGGGCTTCACTGCAGGCAAATTCATGCATCTTATTGCAATATCCGGTTGCCGTTCGGCGCAGGACGTCTACTTCCTGCCCTCTGGTGCTCTGCTCTGTACAGGATAATTTATTCCTCCTTGACAAGACTACTTCCACTGACATCTGACATCCACCACCAGTTCCTGCCTTATTATTCAGCTCTAAATATCTTATCATTATATTCATTCAAATACACTAACTACATCTACCTCCGTCATGTTTTGCTTGTTTCTGTGGTAACAGCAGCGCTTCGGTGGCGTAGTTGGTAGCATGCTGAGCATCTATTCCCAAGATCGCAGGTTCAAACCCGGCCGAAGTCGTCGGATTTTTTAAGAGCGTTAAAAATCCCTCAGTATGCCTTCCTTCGGAGGGGAAGTAAAGCCGGCGGTCCCATATCATATATTTATGGCATGTTAAATAACCTTCCACTAATTACACCTATGTGTAGCTAAATTATATATAGGTTAAACATTCGACAAACGCTCATAGGTTCCAACGTTCGTCACCAGGAGCCGACTGCGGTGGCATCTGGTAATCAAGTTCTGAACAAGAAGTAGTTGACGGTGGCGTATGGTGGTAAAAGTAGTAGGAACTACTTGAAAATTTCAATGTCTGCAGTCCTCACTGGAATTGAAAAAAAGTCCTCTCGGCACGCCGGAAGGCGGAGGTAGATTTCACCGGACAAACTTGGGGATAGGCGAAAATAGGCAGAATATGCAGATTTTCGTGGAATGATCAGACCTCATCTATTGCGAGAAGGTATTTTATAATTGGAGCTTAATTAACTTTGTTGTTCGTCATTTTAGGCTTATTTTAAACATAATATAAGGTTTTGAATATTCCCGAAGGGAATATGATGTAGTTTCCATTTGAGCGGAAGAATTATCTATAAATCCCCTTCGGGAATATTCAAAACCTTATATTGGATTGCCAAGGTAAGGCTTTTGTTTTTATGAAAGGGAGTTTGACTCCCGTAGCACATTGGCATGCTCGTGACGTCAATACTGCTTGTATTTTGTGTCTTGCATGGCCTTCTCAGTATGTGCTAGCCACGCGTATTGGTAGGTGTGTCTGTACCAACTGACGAGCCCAACGGCACACTGGGGTGAAACGCTGGCATTGTTTGAGCTAACCGGACCATTTTTATCATTTATTGATAATATTTTAAACATTTTATTGTCTAATGGGAACGGTAACCTTCTTGTCATTTGGGATCCATTTTTAGCCTGCTTTCGATTTTTGCAAAAAATGAAAGTAGACTTATGAAATCAACACAGGGCGAAAAAAGTGTGTATGTCTGTGTGTGTGTGTGTGTGTGTGAGTCTGTGTGTGTGTGTGTGAGTGTGTGTACTCTGAATGGCAGCCCCCCCCCCCTATCAATTCGAACACGGTGAATGCGAATTGAACGAAATTTGGTACAAAGGAAGCACTAGCAAAGGACACCTCAGTGTCATGTTTTATATCGCCGCCATCTTGACGGAAACGTAATGGCGGCCACACAAATGTTCAAAGCTTAAATCAAATTACGACTAACCTAATCATCCGATCTCTACCAAATTTTGCAACAACATACCTTTAGGGGGGAGCATCCTTTGACCAAACTAATAGGTCATCAGCGTAGCAGTTTGCGGATGGCGGCCATCTTTGTGTGAAAATAGATTCCCCCTATTAATTCGAACACTGTGCAACCGAATGGAACGAAATTTGGTACAGAGGTAGTACTAACAAAAGGCATCCCAGTGTCATCTTTCACATCGCCGCCATCTTGACGGAAACGTAATGGCGGCCACACAAATGTTCAAAGCTTAAATCAAATTACGATTAACCTAATCACCCGATCTCTACCAAATTTTGCAACAACATACCTTTATAGAGGAAGCATCCTTTGACCAATGAATAGGTCATTAGCCTAATAGTTTGCGGATGGCGGCCATCTTTGTGTGAAAATCAATTCCCCCTATTAATTCAATCACGGTGGAACCGAATGAACGAAATTTGGTACAGAGGTAGCACTAGCAAAGGGCACCTCAGTGCCATGTTTTATATCGCCGCCATCTTGACAGAAACGTAATGGCGGCCACACAAATGTTCAAAGCTTAAATCAAATTACGATTAGCCTAATCATCCGATCTCTAGCAAATTTAGCAACAACATAACTTTATGGAGGGAGCATCCTTTGACCAAACTAATAGGTCATTAGCCTAATATTTTGCGGATGGCGGCCATCTTTGTGTGAAAATCGATTCCCCTTATCAATTCGAACACGGTGAAACCGAATGGCTTGAAATTTGGTACAGAGGTAGCACTAGCAAAGGGCACCTCAGTGTCAGGTTTTATATCACCGCTATCTTGACGGAAACGTAATCGCGGCCACCCAAATGTTAAAAGCTAAAATGTAATTACGACCAACCTAATAATCTAGTCTCTACCAAATTTTGCAACACCATATCTTTATGTGGGAAACATATTCTGACCAAGCTGCAAGAACATCAGCCCAATAGTTTGCAGATGGTGGCCAAGTATGTGTGCAAATCGATTCCCCCTATCAATTCAAACACGGTGAAACCGAATTGAACGAAATTTGGTACAGAGGTAGCACTAGCAAAGGGCACCTCATATTCATGTTTAATATCCTTATAGCACGTTGTATTTCAACAAGCTACTACAACCAACATTCAATAATACTCCTTGAAAAGGACAAAGAGTTATAACAATACCCATGCATTTAGGAGAAAGTAGGCTATATGTTCTTTCCTGAACATCTTGTTATACTTGTGGTCACACTATCCTTATGCAAGGTTTCGTCACTGATGTGTAACTATGTAACGGTCTGTTACTTCTTCATGCAAAATTATATCTCCCGCAGAGATTTTGGTTGGTTCCTCAGTTTAGGGGCTGCGATAACGCAGTCATGTAACCCCGTGTACTTTGGGATGGCTGTATTAGTCTGTAATACAGGTAAGGACTGCAGACGGTCAATTTCAAGCAGTAGTTCATAATGTTGCTACCAGGTACTACCGTCAACGACACCTAGCTGTGAACTTGGCTACTAGATGCCACCGCAACCAGCAACTCGCAACGAACGTTGGAACTTCCCCTCCAAAGAAAAGCATACTGAGGGATTTTTAGCGCTCTTAGAAAATCCGACGACTTCGGCCGGCTTTGAACTCGCGACCTTGGGCATAGACATTCAGCATGCTACCAGTTACGTCACCGAAGCCGCTTCACACTTAGATGGAAATCTGAATCTGATCTCGTGCAAGTGCGTTATCTTGGCAACGTCTGATGGCTCATCCCTCATCAATTTAGTAGTGTTGCCATGGCAACCACTGATAGGTCTTGGCATTTTCTTATAATTCCGAAATTATTAGCCTATTTTCAATTTTGAAAAAATGGGCTTATGAGATCACCTTTTGTCCGTGTGTGTGTGCGTGTGTGTGTGTGTGTGAGGTGTGTGTGTGTGTCCCCTAATAAAATCTAAACGGATGGAGCGATTTCAGTGAAACTCGGTAAGTTCATAGCACTATTCCCGGCGACCTCGACCGTGCCCTTCAAATTTTGTTACGTCTCACCAATCCGACATGGCGGCTGTGCGAAATATTTCACTAGCTTTCAATATCTCCGAAACTATTACTGATATCGCCCTGAAATTGTGTACGGTGATAAAGTGCACTACTAGAAGTTCATCTATGAGACTTTCAAAAACCTGGTGACTACAAAACCAACATGGCGGCCAAGCGAAGTTGAGACTTTTAAGTAGACTTTTCTCGCGATTTAACTGTCCAAACGTAATGAAACTTGGTACAGCAAATGTTTATACACATTGCATTGCAATGGATTCTAATTTAGTTCAATTGTTTACATAACCTCAAAATGGCGGTTGTGCGAAATATTTCACTGACATTCTATATCTCCGAAACTATTACAGATATCACCCTGCAATTTTGTACGGTGATAAAGGGTACTGATACAAGTTTACCTATGTATAATTCATAAACCTGTAAAGTACAAAACGAACATGGCGACCAAGCGAATTTGAAATATCCTGATAGACTTTTCTCGTGAGTTAACTCTCTGAGCGCAGTGAAATGTGGTACAGTAAATGATTTTGCAGATTGTAATGTACTGCCATCTAATTTAATTCAATTGTTTTCATAACCTCAAGATGGCGGCTGTGCTGAATTTTATAATTAAGTTTTTATTTCTTGTGTCGTAAACATGCGATCGAAGTGAAAGTTTGAATAATGAACCTAGGCAATAAGTGTCCTTGAATGGTACATAACTCTATGGCCTATACGTATAACAATCCTAAATGGCGAGCTTCCGAATTATTTAGACGGTTCTCAATATCTATGAATCTTTTACAGCAACCAAACTGAAATTTTTAAGTTCATAGAGACTATGAACATATGTTCACCTATAGGACTTTCAGTAACCTGGTGAGCACGAATCCAACATGGCGGCGACGCGAAGTATAAATATTTAAATGGACGTTTCTCGCGAATTAACTATCCGAGTGCCGTGAAACGTTGCACGTTAAATGCTTACACAAATGTTGATCCACTGGCATCTAATTTATATCAATTGTTTGCATAATCACTAGATGGCTGCTGTGCATAATTTTAAAATCTCGTTTTTACTTCTTGTGTTCTAATCATGCGATTGAAGTTTGAATACCATACGTACACAATAATCTATCTATATATATAAAAATCAATCTTACGTAATAGTTTGTCTGTGGGTGTGTATGTCTCCTATGCATTCATATACCACTCAACCGATTGCGATGAAACTTGGGTGAGATGTTGAGTACACTCTAAGGAAGGTTTCTGACTTAGTAAATCCATTTTACAATAGGTAGTGCACGCGTAGATTCAACAAATGAGTGACGATGCGCGAAGCGTTTCAAACAAGTCCCGTATGTGTTCATATACCATTCGTCCGATAGCGATGAAACTTGGGTGAGATGTTGTATACACTTACGTGAAGGTTTCCAAATTAGTGAGTACATTTCACAGTAGATAGCGCACGAGTAGATTCAACAAATGAGCGACGGCACGCAAAGTGTTTCAAAAATGTCCCGTATGCATTCATATACCATTCGTCCGATAGCTATGAAACTTGCGTAAAATGTTGTGTACACTTCAGGGAAATTTTCTGGCTTAGTAAATCCACTTTACAATAGGCAGCGCACAAGTAGATTCAACAAATGAGCTACGACGCGCGAAGCATTTCAACAAAGTCAGTTTCAAAAAAGTCCCGTATGCATTCATATACCATTCGTCCGATAGCTATGAAACTTGCGTAAAATGTTGTGTACACTTCAGGGAAATTTTCTGGCTTATTAAATCCACTTTACAATAGGCAGCGCACGAGTAGATTCAACAAATGAGCTACGACGCGTGAAGCATTTCAACAAAGTCACGTATGCGTTCATATACCATTCGTCCGATAGCGATGAAACTAGGCTGAGATGTGTGCACTCCAGGGAAGGTTTCTGGTTTAGTAAATCCCTTTAAAAATAGGAAGAGCAGGAGCAGAATCAACAAATGAGCGACGACGCGCGAAGTTTTTCATCAAAGTCCCATATAAGGTCATATACCATTCATCCGATAGCGATGAAACTTGGGTGAGCTGTTGTGTACACTCCAGGGAAGGTTTCTGGCTTAGTACATCCATTTTACAATAGGTAGCGCAGCAGTAGATTCAACAAATGAGCGATGACACGCGAAGCGTTTCAACAAAGTCCCGTATAAGGTCATATACTATTCGTCTGACAGTGATAAATGTTTGGTGAATTGTTGTGTACACTACAGGAAAGGTTTCTGGCTTAGTTAATCCATTTTACAATACGAAGCGCACGTTTAGATTCAACAAATGAGTGACTACGCGCGAAGCGTTTCGACAACGTCCCGTATACGTTCACATACCATTCATCCGATTGCGATGAAACTTGGGTGAGATGTTGTGTACACTCCAGGGAAGGTTTCTGGCTGAGTACATCCATATTACAATAAGTAGCGCAAGTAGAATCAACAAATGAGCGACGACACGCGAAGCGTTTCAACCAAGTCCCGTATGCATTCATGTACCATTCGTCCGTAGCTTTGAAACTTGGGTGAGATGTTGTGTACACGTCATGGAAAATTTCTGGCTTAGTAAATCCACTATACAATATGCAGCGCACAAGTTGATTCAACAAATGAGGGACGATGCGCGAAGCGTTTCAACAAATTCCCTATAAGGTCATATACAATTCTGCCGTTAGCGGTGAAACTTGGGTGAAATATGGTGGACACTCCAAGGAAGGTTTCTGGCTTAGTAAATACATTTCACAGTAGGTAGCACACGAGTAGATTCGACAAATGAACGACGACATGCGGAGCGTTTCAATACAGTCCCCTATGTCTTCATATCCCATTAGTCCGATAGCGATGAAACTTGGGTGAGATGTTGTGGACACTTACGTGACGGTTTCTAACTTAGTAAATACATTTTACAGTAGGTAAGGCACGAGTAGATTCAACAAATGAGTGACGGAGCGCGAATCGTTTATACAAAATCAGGTATGCGTTCATATACTATTCATCCGATTACGATTAAACATTGATTAGTTATTGTGTACCCGCCAGGGAAGGGGACTTAGTAAATCCATTTCACAATAAGTAGCGCAAGAGTAGATGCAACAAATGGGTGACGACGCGCGAAGCGTTTCAACAAAATCCCCTATTGCGTTCATATAACATTCTACGATTGCGATGAAACCTTGATGAATTATTGTGTACACGCCAGGGAAGGGCTTCGGCTTAGTAATACATTTCTCAATAGGTAGCGCACGAGTAGATTCAACAAATGAGTGACAGCGCACGAATCGTTTAAACAAAACCCCGTATACGTGCATATACAATTCATCCGATTGCGATGAATCATTGATGAGTTATTGTGTACACGCCAGGGAAGGGTTTCGACTTAGTAAATCCATTTCACAACAGGTAGCGTACGAGTAGATTCAACAAATGAGTGACAGCGATGAAACTTTTGAAAGTTGTTGTGCACGCTTCCACGAATGGTTCTAAATTAGAAAATCCATTTTACGATACCTTAAAGGCAGTCAACATGTTGTGTATCCAAAAGCACTTCAAGAAACAGAATTTCAACGCCAACACTTTCTTTGATTGGCATTGCAACGCATGCCGGGTACAGCTTGTCTATCTATATATATAAAAATCAATCTTACGTGATAGTTTGTCTGTGGGTGTGTATGTCTCCTATGCATTCATATACCACTCAACCGATTGCGATGAAACTTGGGTGAGATGTTGAGTACACTCCAAGGAGGGTTTCTGACTTAGGAAATCCATTTTACAATAGGTAGCGCACGCGTAGATTCAACAAATGAGCGACGATGCGCGAAGCATTTCAACAAAGTCCCGTATGTGTTCATATACCATTCGTCCGATAGCGATGAAACTTGGGTGAGATGTTGAGTACACTCCAAGGAAGGTTTCTGACTTAGTAAATCCATTTTACAATAGGTAGCGCACGCGTAGATTCAACAAATGAGCGACGATGCGCGAAGGATTTCAACAATGTCCCGTATGTGTTCATATACCATTCGTCCGATTGCGATGAAACTTGGGTGAGATGTTGAGTACACTCCAAGGATGATTTCTGACTTAGTAAATCCATTTTACAATAAGTAGCGCACGCGTAGATTCAACAAATGAGCGACGATGCGCGAAGCATTTCAACAAAGTCCCGTATGTGTTCATATACCATTCGTCCGATAGCGATGAAACTTGGGTGAGATGTTGAGTACACTCCAAGGAAGGTTTCTGACTTAGTAAATCCATTTTACAATAGGTAGCGCACGCGTAGATTCAACAAATGAGCGACGATGCGTGAAGCATTTCAACAAAGTCCCGTATGTGTTCATATACCATTCGTCCGATAGCGATGAAACTTGGGTGAGATGTTGAGTACACTCCAAGGAAGGTTTCTGTCTTAGTAAATCCATTTTACAATAGGTAGCGCACGCGTAGATTCAACAAATGAGCGACGATGCGCGAAGCATTTCAACAAAGTCCCGTATGTCTTCATATACCATTCGTCCGATTGCGATGAAACTTGGGTGAGATGTTGAGTACACTCCAAGGAAGGTTTCTGACTTAGTAAATCCATTTTACAATAGGTAGCGCACGCGTAGATTCAACAAATGAGCGACGATTTGCGAAGCATTTCAACAAAGTCCCGTATGTGTTCATATACCATTCGTCCGATTGCGATGAAACTTGGGTGAGATGTTGAGTACACTCCAAGGATGGTTTCTGACTTAGTAAATCCATTTTACAATAGGTATCGCACGCATAGATTCAACAAATGAGCGACGATGCGCGAAGCATTTCAACAAAGTCCCGTATGTGTTCATATACCATTCGTCCGATAGCGATGAAACTTGGGTGAGATGTTGAGTACACTCCAAGGAAGGTTTCTGACTTAGTAAATCCATTTTACAATAGGTAGCGCACGCGTAGATTCAACAAATGAGCGACGATGCGCGAAGCATTTCCACAAAGTCCCGTATGTGTTCATATACCATTCGTCCGATTGCGATGAAACTTGGGTGAGATGTTGAGTACACTCCAAGGATGGTTTCTGACTTAGTAAATCCATTTTACAATAGGTAGCGCACGCGTAGATTCAACAAATGAGCGACGATGCGCGAAGCATTTCAACAAAGTCCCGTATGTGTTCATATACCATTCGTCCGATAGCGATGAAACTTGGGTGAGATGTTGAGTACACTCCAAAGAAGGTTTCTGACTTAGTAAATCCATTTTACAATAGGTAGCGCACGCGTAGATTCAACAAATGAGCGACGATGCGCGAAGCATTTCAACAAAGTCCCGTATGTGTTCATATACCATTCGTCCCATTGCGATGAAACTTGGGTGAGATGTTGAGTACACTCCAAGGAAGGTTTCTGACTTAGTAAATCCATTTTACAATAGGTAGCCCACGCGTAGATTCTACAAATGAGCGACGATGCGCGAAGCATTTCAACCAAGTCCCGTATGCATTGATATACTATTCGTCCGATAGCGATGAAACTTGGGTGAGATGTTGAGTACACTCCAACGAAGGTTTCTGACTTAGTAAATCCATTTTACAATAGGTAGCGCACGCGTAGATTCAACAAATGAGCGACGATGCGCGAAGCATTTCAACAAAGTCCCGAATGCATTCATATACCATTCGTCCGATAGCTATGAAACTTGCGTAAAATGTTGTGTACACTGCAGGGAAATTTTCTGGCTTAGTACATCCACTTTACAATAGGCAGCGCACGATTAGATTCAACAAATGAGCTACGACGCGCGAAGCATTTCAACAAAGTCACGTTTGCGTTCATATACCATTCGTCCGATAGCGATGAAACTGGGCTGAGATTTTGTGTGCACTCCAGGGAAGGTTTCTAGCTTAGTAAATCCCTTTAAAAATAGGTAGAGCACGAGTAGAATCAATAAATGAGCAATGGCGCGCGAAGCGTTTCAACAAAGTCCCATTTAATTTCATATACCATTCATCCGATAGCGATGAAACTTGGGTGAGATGCTGTGTACACTCCAGGGAAGGTTTCTGGCTTAGTACATACATTTTACAATAGGTAGCGCACCAGTAGATTCAACAAATGAGCGATGACACGCGAAGCGTTTCAACAAAGTCCCGTATAAAGTCATATACCATTCGTCTGATAGTGATAAATGTTTGGTGAATTGTTGTGTACACTCCAGGAAAGGTTTCTGGCTAAGTAAATCCATTTTACAATACGAAGCGCACGTTTATGTTCAACAAATGAGTGACTACGCGCGAAGCGTTTCGACAACGTCCCGTATACGTTCACATACCATTCATCCGATTGCGATGAAACTTGGGTGAGATGTTGTGTACACTCCAGGGAAGGTTTCTGGCTGAGTACATCCATATTACAATATGTAGCGCAAGAGTAGAATCAACAAATGAGCGACGACACGCGAAGCGTTTCAACCAAGTCACGTATGCATACATGTACCATTCGTCCGTACCTATGAAACTTGGGTGAGATGTTGTGTACACGTCATGGAAAATTTCTGGCTTAGTAAATCCCCTATACAATATGCAGCGCACAAGTTGATTCAACAAATGAGGGACGACGCGCGAAGCGTTTCAACAAAGTCCCGTATAAGGTCATATACCATTCTGCCGTTAGCGGTGAAACTTGGGTGAAATATGGTTGACACTCCAAGGAAGGTTTCTGGCTTACTAAATACATTTCACAGTAGGTAGCACACGAGTAGATTCGACAAATGAACGACGATAGCGATGAAACTTGGGTGAGATGTTGTGGACACTTACGTGACGGTTTCTAACTTAGTAAATACATTTTACAGTAGGTAGCGCACGAGTAGATTCAACAAATGAGTGACGGAGTGCGAATCGTTTAAACAAAATCAGGTATGCGTTCATACACTATTCATCCGAATGCGATGAAACATTGATCAGTTATTTTGTACCCGTCAGGGAAGGGGACTTAGTAAATCCATTTCACAATAAGTAGCGCAAGAGTAGATGCAACAAATGGGTGACGACGCGCGAAGCGTTTCAACAAAATTCCCTATTGCGTTCATATAAAATTCTTCGATTGCGATGAAACCTTGATGAGTTATTGTGTACACGCCAGGGAAGGGCTTCGACTTAGTAATACATTTCTCAATAGGTAGCGCACGAGTAGATTCAACAAATGAGTGACAGCGCACGAATCGTTTAAACAAAAAACCCTATACGTGCATATACCATTCATCCGATTGCGATGAATCATTGATGAGTCATTGTGTACACGCCAGGAAAGGGTTTCGACTTAGTAAATCCATTTCACAATAGGTAGCGTACGATTAGATTCAACAAATGAGTGACAGCGATGAAACTTTTTGAAAGTTGTTGTGCACGCTCCCACGAATGGTTCTAAATTAGAAAATCCATTATATGATAGCTTAGAGGCAGTTAACATGTTGTGTATCCAAAAGCACTTCAAGAAACAGAATTTCAACGCCAACACTTTCTTTGATTGGCATTGCAACGCATGCCGGGTACAGCTTGTCTATCTATATATATAAAAATCAATCTTACGTGATAGTTTGTCTGTGGGTGTGTATGTCTCCCATGCATTCATATACCACTCAACCGATTGCGATGAAACTTGGGTGAGATGTTGAGTACACTCCAAGGATGGTTTCTGACTTAGGAAATCCATTTTACAATAGGTAGCGCACGCGTAGATTCAACAAATGAGCGACGATGCGCGAAGCATTTCAACAAAGTCCCGTATGTGTTCATATACCATTCGTCCGATAGCGATGAAACTTGGGTGAGATGTTGAGTACACTCCAAGGAAGGTTTCTGACTTAGTAAATCCATTTTACAATAGGTAGCGCACGCGTTGATTCAACAAATGAGCGACAATGCGCGGAGCATTTCAACAAAGTCCCGTATGTGTTCATATACCATTCGTCCGATTGCGATGAAACTTGGGTGAGATGTTGAGTACACTCCAAGGATGGTTTCTGACTTAGTAAATCCATTTTACAATAGGTAGCGCACGCGTAGATTCAACAAATGAGCGACGATGCGCGAAGCATTTCAACAAAGTCCCGTATGTGTTCATATAGCATTAGTCCGATAGCGATGAAACTTGGGTGAGATGTTGAGTACACTCCAAGGAAGGTTTCTGACTTAGTAAATCCATTTTACAATAGGTAGCGCACGCGTAGATTCAACAAATGAGGGACGATGGGCGAAGCATTTCAACAAAGTCCCGTATGTGTTCATATACCATTCGTCCGATAGCGATGAAACTTGGGTGAGATGTTGAGTACACACCAAGGAAGGTTTCTGACTTAGTAAATCCATTTTTCAATAGGTAGCGCACGCGTAGATTCAACAAATGAGCGACGATGCGCGAAGCATTTCAACAAAGTCCCGTATGTCTTCATATACCATTCGTCCGATTGCGATGAAACTTGGGTGCGATGTTGAGTACACTCCAAGGAAGGTTCCTGACTTAGTAAATCCATTTTACAATAGGTAGCGCACGCGAAGATTCAACAAATGAGCGACGATGCGCGAAGCATTTCAACAAAGTCCCGTATGTGTTCATATACCATTCGTCCGATTGCGATGAAACTTGGGTGAGATGTTGAGTACACTCCAAGGATGGTTTCTGACTTAGTAAATCCATTTTACAATAGGTACCGCACGCATAGATTCAACAAATGAGCGACGTTGCGCGAAGCATTTCAACAAAGTCCCGTATGTGTTCATATACCATTCGTCCGATAGCGATGAAACTTGGGTGAGATGTTGAGTACACTCCAAGGAAGGTTTCTGACTTAGTAAATCCATTTTACAATAGGTAGCGCACGCGTAGATTCAACAAATGAGCGACGATGCGCGAAGCATTTCAACAAAGTCCCGTATGTGTTCATATACCATTCGTCCGATTGCGATGAAACTTGGGTGAGATGTTGAGTACACTCCAAGGAAGGTTTCTGACTTAGTAAATCCATTTTACAATAGGTAGCGCACGCGAAGATTCTACAAATGAGCGACGATGCGCGAAGCATTTCAACAAAGTCTCGTATGCATTCATATACCATTCGTCCGATAGCGATGAAACTTGGGTGAGATGTTGAGTACACTCCAAGGAAGGTTTCTGACTTAGTAAATCCATTTTACAATAGGTAGCGCACGCGTAGATTCAACAAATGATCGACGATGCGCGAAGCATTTCAACAAAGTCCCGTATGTGTTCATATACCATTCGTCCGATAGCGATGAAACTTGGGTGAGATGTTGAGTACACTCCAAGGAAGGTTTCTGACTTAGTAAATCCATTTTACAATAGGTAGCGCACGCGTAGATTCAACAAATGAGCGACGATGCGCGAAGCATTTCAACAAAGTCCCGTATGTGTTCATATACCATTCGTCCGATTGCGATGAAACTTGGGTGAGATGTTGAGTACACTCCAAGGAAGGTTTCTGACTTAGTAAATCCATTTTACAATAGGTAGCGCACGCGAAGATTCAACAAATGAGCGACGATGCGCGAAGCATTTCAACAAAGTCCCGTATGTGTTCATATACCATTCGTCCGATTGCGATGAAACTTGGGTGAGATGTTGAGTACACTCCATGGATGGATTCTGACTTAGTAAATCCATTTTACAATAGGTAGCGCACGCATAGATTCAACAAATGAGCGACGATGCGCGAAGCATTTCAACAAAGTCCCGTATGTGTTCATATACCATTCGTCCGATAGCGATGAAACTTGGGTGAGATGTTGAGTACACTCCAAGGAAGGTTTCTGACTTAGTAAATCCATTCAACAATAGGTAGCGCACGCGTAGATTCAACAAATGAGCGACGATGCGCGAAGCATTTCAACAAAGTCCCGTATGTGTTCATATACCATTCGTCCGATAGCGATGAAACTTGGGTGAGATGTTGAGTACACTCCAAGGAAGGTTTCTGACGTAGTAAATCCATTTTACAATAGGTAGCGCACGCGTAGATTCAACAAATGAGCGACGATGCGCGAAGCATTTCAACAAAGTCACGTTTGCGTTCATATACCATTCGTCCGATAGCGATGAAACTGGGCTGAGATTTTGTGTGCACTCCAGGGAAGGTTTCTAGCTTAGTAAATCCCTTTAAAAATAGGTAGAGCACGAGTAGAATCAATAAATGAGCAACGGCGCGCGAAGCGTTTCAACAAAGTCCCATTTAATTTCATATACCATTCATCCGATAGCGATGAAACTTGGGTGAGATGCTGTGTACACTCCAGGGAAGGTTTCTGGCTTACTACATACATTTTACAATAGGTAGCGCACCATTAGATTCAACAAATGAGCGATGACACGCGAAGCGTTTCAACAAAGTCCCGTATAAAGTCATATACCATTCGTCTGATAGTGATAAATGTTTGGTGAATTGTTGTGTACACTCCAGGAAAGGTTTCTGGCTAAGTAAATCCATTTTACAATACGAAGCGCACGTTTATGTTCAACAAATGAGTGACTACGCGCGAAGCGTTTCGACAACGTCCCGTATACGTTCACATACCATTCATCCGATTGCGATGAAACTTGGGTGAGATGTTGTGTACACTCCAGGGAAGGTTTCTGGCTGAGTACATCCATATTACAATATGTAGCGCAAGAGTAGAATCAACAAATGAGCGACGACACGCGAAGCGTTTCAACCAAGTCCCGTATGCATACATGTACCATTCGTCCGTACCTATGAAACTTGGGTGAGATGTTGTGTACACGTCATGGAAAATTTCTGGCTTAGTAAATCCCCTATACAATATGCAGCGCACAAGTTGATTCAACAAATGAGGGACGACGCGCGAAGCGTTTCAACAAAGTCCCGTATAAGGTCATATACCATTCTGCCGTTAGCGGTGAAACTTGGGTGAAATATGGTTGACACTCCAAGGAAGGTTTCTGGCTTACTAAATACATTTCACAGTAGGTAGCACACGAGTAGATTCGACAAATGAACGACGATAGCGATGAAACTTGGGTGAGATGTTGTGGACACTTACGTGACGGTTTCTAACTTAGTAAATACATTTTACAGTAGGTAGCGCACGAGTAGATTCAACAAATGAGTGACGGAGTGCGAATCGTTTAAACAAAATCAGGTATGCGTTCATACACTATTCATCCGATTGCGATGAAACATTGATCAGTTATTTTGTACCCGCCAGGGAAGGGGACTTAGTAAATCCATTTCACAATAAATAGCGCAAGAGTAGATGCAACAAATGGGTGACGACGCGCGAAGCGTTTCAACAAAATTCCCTATTGCGTTCATATAAAATTCTTCGATTGCGATGAAACCTTGATGAGTTATTGTGTACACGCCAGGGAAGGGCTTCGACTTAGTAATACATTTCTCAATAGGTAGCGCACGAGTAGATTCAACAAATGAGTGACAGCGCACGAATCGTTTAAACAAAAAACCCTATACGTGCATATACCATTCATCCGATTGCGATGAATCATTGATGAGTCATTGTGTACACGCCAGGAAAGGGTTTCGACTTAGTAAATCCATTTCACAATAGGTAGCGTACGATTAGATTCAACAAATGAGTGACAGCGATGAAACTTTTTGAAAGTTGTTGTGCACGCTCCCACGAATGGTTCTAAATTAGAAAATCCATTATATGATAGCTTAGAGGCAGTTAACATGTTGTGTATCCAAAAGCACTTCAAGAAACAGAATTTCAACGCCAACACTTTCTTTGATTGGCATTGCAACGCATGCCGGGTACAGCTTGTCTTAATATAATAATACAAAAATAAAAATCCAACCTGGCGACCATCTGAAATATTTAGACGGTTCTCAATATCTACGAATCTGTTACAGCAATTAAACTGAAATTTTGTATGTTGATAGAGGCAATTAACATGAGCAGGATATATGAAAATAGGCTGTATAGTTCTTCACGGAACTACTTGTTTTTCTCATCCCTTGGCATAATGGTGGGTTATATCAAAAATTATTTCAGACAAAAATTTTAGGTAATTATTAGGGGAATATTGTCCATTTTGTACGGTTTATATATTGTGCCTATTAAGAGAGATATGATTATTGTTTCCCGAAGAACCCACTTTTTCCCTCCCCTTTGGTCAATGGTTGGTGCTATAAAAAACTCTTCAAACATAAATTTTTGGGCTTTATCCGACACATAGTATGAACCTTGAACGGATTCGATATTTCACATATTAAGAGAGTTATATCAATATTTCACTTTTTCAAAAAAAAAAGCCCCCTATTTTCACCCCCTTCGACCGATTTAGCCCAGTAACGAACTCGACCGAGATTTTATAGGTATACATATTCGGTAAAAAATTCAAAGTGATTGGTGCAAAATTACGGCAGTTATCGTGTCCACAATAAACTGATATACATATACATACATAAATTATATATAACTTTTGAACTGACGGTGGTTTTGGGGTCTGGGGGATGTGAAACGCGAAGATATGTCGAAATTATCCGGAAGTCGAAACATGGTACCCATTGCAACAGTTAGCTTTCTAATGAAATCTACCTCTGGTTGGTTCCTCAGTTTAGGGGCTGCGACAACGCGGTCATCTAACCCCGTGTTTTTTTTTTTTTTTTTTTTGTGAGTGTAGAATCTGTCTGATACACGGTTTGAATTGTAATGGCTGTATTAGTCTTTATTCAGGTAAGGACTGCAGACGGTCAATTTCAAGCAGTAGTTCCTAATGTTGCTACCAGGTACTACCGTCAACGACACCTAGCTGTGAACTTGGCTTCTAAATGCCACCCCAACCAGCAACTCGCAACGAACGTTGGAACTTCCCCTCCAAAGGAAAGCATACTGTGGGATTCTAGCGCTCTTAGAAAATCCGACGACTTCGGCCGGCTTTGAAACCGCGACATTGGGCATAGAAGTTCAGCATGCTACCAGTTACGTCACCGAAGCCGCTTCCCACTTTGTCAGGCGGCTTCGGTGGCGTAGTCGTTAGCATGCTGAGCTTCTATGCCCACGATAACGGGTTCAAACCCGGCCGAAGCCGTCGGATTTTTTAAGAGCGTTAAAAATCCCTCAGTATGCCTTCCTTCGGAGGGGAAGTTAAGCCGGCGGTCCCGTGTCATAGATTTATGGCATGTTAAAGATCCTTCCACTAATTGCACCTGTGTGAAGCTAAATTGGATAGGTTAAGAATGTATACAACGCTCTTAGGTTTCTATGTTCGTTGCCATGAGCCGACTGCGGCGGCGTCTAGTAGCTCAGTTCTGAACTTGGCCTCGTAGTGGTTGACAGTGGCGCTTGGCGGCAAAAGTAGGAACTATCTGAAAAATTGTTAGTTGCAGTACTTAAATTAACAAACAGATAATACACACTAATACAGTCATCACAATTAACACCGGTTATCAGACAGTTTCTACACACACCCAAAGTACACGGGGCTACATGACCGCGTTGTCGCAGCCCCTAAACTTAAGAACCAACCAACCAACCACTTAGTCAGATGGAAATACTGAATCTGATCTCGTGCAAGTGCGTTGTCATGGCAACGTCTGATGGCTCATGCCTCGTCAATTTAGTAGTGTTGCCATGGCAACCACTGAGCTCTTGGCATTTTCTTATAATTCCGAAATCATTTTTCTCGTCCCTTGGCGTAATGGTGGGTCATATCAAAAATTCTTTCAGACAAAAGTTTTAGGTAATTATTAGGGGAATATTGCCCATTTTGTACGGTTTTGATATTGTGCCTATTAAGAGAGATATGATTAATGTTTCCCGAAAAACCCACTTTTTCCCACCCCTTTGGTCAATGGTTGGTGCTATAAAAAAACTCTTCAAACATAAATTTTTGGGCTTTATCCGACACATAGTATGAACCTTGAACGGATTCGATATTTCACATATTAAGAGAGTTATAGCAATATTTCCCTTTTTCGAAAAAAGCCCCCCCCATTTTCACCCCCTTCGACCGATTTAGCCCAGTAACGAACTCGACCGTGATTTTATAGGTATACATATTCGGTAAAAAATCAAAGTGTTTGGTGCAAAATTACGGCAGTTATCGTGTCCGCAAGAAACTGATATACATATATATATATATATATATATATATATATATATATATATATATATATATATATACATACATAAATTATATATAAACTTTTGAACTGACGGTGGTTTTGGGGTCTGGGGGTTGTGAAACGCGAAGATATGTCGAAATTTTCCGGAAGTCGAAACATGGGACCCATTGCAATAGTTAGCTTTCTAATGAAATCTACCTAACAGATAACACACACTAATACAGTCATCACAATTATCGCCGGTTATCAGACAGATTCTGCACACACTCGAATTACACGGGGCTACATGACCGCGTTGTTGCAGCCCCTAAACCGAGGAACCAACCAACCATCTAGTAACAGCAAAATATACTCTTCGTATAGCCATACCATCCCTAAATACTGCCATGAAACTATTAGACGCAAAAATCGTACCCGTATGGAATAGAATTAATAACCTCGGAAAAACTAGGAATGCAAAATTACAGTAAGTCTGAAAGACTAGACGTTATATCATTTCAAATGACGCATGTATTCTTATCTGGCATCTTGTATATCTCTTTAGGAGTCACCCTGTATTCTTGTGTGACATCTTGTACACCTCTTTAGGAGTAACCCTGTAATCTTGTCTGACATCTTGTGCACCTCTTTATGGGTCATCCTGTATTATTCTCTGCCATCTTGTACACCTCTTAAAGAGTCACCTTGTATTCTTATCTGGCATCTTGTATATCTCTTTATGAGTCACCCTGTATTCTTATCTGTCATCTTGTACTGTATTTTGCTCGGACATCCTGCACACCTCTTTAGGAGGCACCCTGTATTCTTGTCTGACAACTTGTGCACCACTTTAGGAGTCACCCTGTATTCTTCTCTGCCATTTTGTACACCCCTTTAAGAGTCACCTTGCATACTTATCTGGTATCTTGTATATATCTTAGGAGTCACCCTGTATTGTTATCTGGCATCTTGTACTGTATTTTGCTCTGACATCCTGTACACCTCTTTAGGAGGCACCCTGTATTCTTATATGGCATCTTGTATATCTCTTTAGAAGTCACCCTGTATTCTTGTGTTCGCATCGCTCAAAGCCCCAAGTCACTCGACGCCCCAGGACTCTTTCAACAGACTCCAATAACAATAGGGATGTAGCCTGAGAAAGTTCGCGCCAGATAGCGCCCGTGTAGTACTGGGTAAGCGCAAGGCGATCGTTCTATGTTTCCCCCAGTCAGCTGCGAGGAATGTATAGATTGTGACCGAGTTTTCTAAGCTAAAGTAAATTATATCTTCTCTAATATTACTCCAAAACTATATTAATTAATTTTATAGGTATATCCACTAATATATTATGGACGATTTTCAGCGTTTAAGCGTTAAACAACTGCAAAATGAGCTACGGACTAGAGGTGCTAAAACTAGCGGGAGGAAGGAAGAATTAGTAGGCTAGAACGGTAATAACAAAATTCTAACACGCTTTATTATTCAAATAATGAATAGGAGTCAGAATTCTTGAGTATTGTAGGCCTATATTGATAAATATATCCCCATAAGACTTAAATAATTAATAGAGATTTAAATATCCACTTGCTCCCCTTGCTTATAGACTAAGATTCATGTCTTTGTTTGGTTGATAGCTTACATGAAACTGTTATGTTTTAAGGTGTAAACATTATCAAAGAAAGATAATACCGGTATTGTATAGGCCTACCTCAAAATCCATCGCAACGTTTGGTTCTTATGTAATTTTGTCAATTTCTCAACACGAATCGTTCCCGTACCCCTTCGTAACGACTTAGGGGTACAATATTTGAAAAGTTTGAGAATCCCTGCTTTAGGGCCACGAACTGTTTCCATTCATCTGACTAACTTATGACTCAAGAATGTAGAAGTCAGTCACTACCGGTAGCACATTCTCCGTCGGGCAGATGGAAGTTGACGATTAATTCTGATTTCAAGAAACCAACCATAATACGTTTGTGACTGTTAATGTTGTGAAATGTATTCTGGAAGTATTTGTCCGAGTATTGATGTCTTTGAAAATGGGAGTTACAAAATATGTTACATTCACTTCTTCCTGTATATTGACGATTTCTTCCTGTGCCGTACTTCATTGGATATAATTTCTGCAGATTTCGATACTGTAGGTTTATCATGGTAATTCGGCAATTTTCTTGTGTGTGGCCTCTTCCTTATTTTTGTTGTGTTCGTGGTCCACGGAAAAAGCGATGGAACAGCGCCCGGTTTTAATCTTGCTCTCTTACCTTCAAATACAAAGGCATAAATTCAGTGGTTGTTATCGAAATGTCTAATCAGTTTATAGGTAGGAATTATTTCCCTTTGTAAATCACACTTGCCCAACACAGTTTTCGTAAAGTCATCGAGTTGAAAATGATGGGAACACACTTTAATATTTTCGGTCAGAATTTCTTCACCGAAATGTTTCCTTCTAATAGCATGTAACCATTTCTTCCTCATTTCTTTATTTTGTTAAAATTGGTGAAACGATAACGGGCTTCCTTGATTTTTGCAAAGAGGAGCACTGCAATAGCTCGGCATAGTCACGAAAATACCAATTTAAACGACTTGAATTCGTGGATATTAGCGGCATGAGAACACAGGAGACAAATGAAGAGCGCCTTGCGCTTACCCAGTACAACAGCAGTGCGCTCTATCGGTGCTAGTTCTATACAGCCCTATTAGCTTCTGCTTCCCGCGTTGCTGCATGACGTCACGCACTCGCTTCCCGCGCGGCTGCATGACGTCACTTCCGTCTCCATCTCCGTAACGCATAACGTTGGACCCAAGCATAACGACGAAGTCGACAAGATCATTTGAAATGATAAAAGACCTATCAGCCATGTAAGCCGTCCAAGCTCGGTTCCCGATGTCCACCCTAGCAGTATCAAAATATACCCGCCCACGACTCGTCTATGTCCTAGCAAGAGAAACCTTTCTGATGGAAGATCTCAGGACCATATATAATCTACCTTTTGCTAAGAACTGGGAAAAACAAGTAGAAATAAGAAGACAAAGGTCAACAGAGATATGGCCCGACTTCTATGCAACGGAGGCCATGGTAAACAGATCAAGGATGAAAACCAACCAAGACCTGCACCATTTCGTGAATTCTTTGGCAACGGCCGGATTCCACCGCAGGGTGTGCAAAGTGAATAACCATCACGACCCGAACGCAACATGTGTATGTGATCTTTGTGAACACCTATGTGATCGGTACCACATTACAACATACAACAAGAAGTTCCGTGAAGAACTATACAGCCTGCTTTTCATGCCAATGATTATTCTCCAGTATATGAACCTATCTAGAATAACGGCGAAATTGAGTTGGTGATATCTAAATATCTAATTAGTTCAAAATATACCTGGCAAAATGTAGCCTAATAGAGCACTACAGTTGGCAGCCCTGGTGACTGAATATATTCATAGTTCCATCTCTTAAGGTGCAGAATACAAAATTTGGTTGAAGTCCAATGGACGTAACATGCAGTGAGACACTGGATCTATCAGTACACGTAAAAGCATGTTGGCAACAATGTCATGCGTGTACTGGTCAGAAATAGCCTAATCTGAAATATTATGATATCTTGTTGTGCCAATTTTGGATGAAATCCATTTGTTAGTATAGAAGTTACATGTATTTTAAAATTAGACATATCAGCAGGCATAGAATCATGTTGGCAGCACTGCCTTGTATTAATTACTCCAAATTAATCTACAATGTCAGGTGCCATACATGTGCAAAGTATAGAGCTGTTGGCTTGCATACTTTCTGATATATTGATATTAGGGTAAAAAAATAGAGACAGCATTTATTAACAGTTGGCAGCCCTGATTGCTCTTAACAATACTTTGTCATATCTGTTATGTTACACATAGCACATACAAAATATGGTTGAAATCCAACTGATAGTATAGAAGTTACATGTATTTAAAAATTGGTACTATCAGCAGGCTTATAATCATCTTGGTAGAACTGATGTATATAAGTTACTCCAAATTAATCTAAACTGGCAGAATATACGTGTGCATATTTTAAAGCTGTCGGCTTGCATACTTTCTGATATATTGGTATTAGGATTTAAAAAAATAGAGGGAGCAATTATTAACAGTTGGCAACCCTGGTGGCTCTTAAAAATACGCTCAGTCTTATCTGTTTATGTACACATTTTACATACAAAATTTGGTTGAAATCCAATTGATAGTGTAGAAGTTATATGCATTTGAACATTTGACTTATCAGAAGACATAAAATTATTTTGGCAACACTGACATGTATGGATGGCCTCCTGGAAATTAAACTGAAATAGTATTATCTACATGTGTGCCAATTTTGGAATAGCTCCCATGCATACCATGCAAGATATCCAACATGGAGCTCAAATTTCTAGTGCGTTTTTTCAGCAGTTGGTAGCACTGACATCATTTTCAAACATGGACGTGAGATATTCCAGTGCACATCTTTACTCATACTAAATTTGGTTTTGATTGCTGCAGCCGTTTAGGAGTTGATAGGGGGGGGGCGGGCATACACACACAGCCAGACAGACAGAAGGAGAGACAGACAGAAGGACACACAGACAGACAGACACTCATTTTCCCGGATCGATCTCATAAGTCTACTTTTTCCTCATTTTTGCAAAATGTGAAAAGTAGGCTAAAAATCGAGACTTGCTTAGAACCATAAGACTGAAACAAAGTTAATGAAGTGTAAATGTATTTCTATGTTTAATGAACAACGTGTTCGCGTTTATTTAATACTAGCAGTAGTACCCGGCTTCGCCCGGTGGAATGATGATAATGTTTTATGGTCTCCTTAGAAATATAATGGACTTAAAATCTAAGTCATTTGCCCCCAAAGACAATGAGGGAGTAATATCTAGGTCATTTGCCCTTTTGATAAGGATGATAATAAAAACTACTGTTGAATTGACACGTCAAACTTACTAACAACCGTAATAGAAATACATATTTCAAAATTCACAGGCGAGAAAGACTTATTGTGTGTGGTGATTAATGGTGTAATGGGCGTAACATCAACTGTAGGTCATTTGCTCTTATGATGAGGATGATAAGGGAAACTACTACCGGTATTGAATTGTCACTTCAACGTATAATGTACACAATGTACTGTAATAAAAATAACTATATGGCGGCTTCGGTGGCGTATTTGGTAGCATGCTGAGCTTCTATGCCCAAGATAGCGGGTTCAAACCCGGCCGAAGCCGTCGGATATTTTAAGAGCGTTAAAAGTCCGTCAGTATGCCTTTCTTCGGAGGGGAAGTAAAGCCGGCGGTCCCATGTCAGATTTATGGCATGTTATTGAACCTTCCACTAATTACACCTGTGTGAAGCTAAATTGGATAGGTAAACAACGCTCATAGATGTCTACGTCCGTTGCCAAGAGCCGACTGCAGTGGCGTCTAGTAGCTAAGTTCCGAACTTGGCCTAGTAGTCGTTGACGGTGGCGCTTGGCGGCAAAAGTACGAACTATTTGAAGAATTCTAAGTTGCAGTTTGTACTTAAATTAAAAAACAGATAACACACACTAATACAGTCATCACAATTAACACCGGTTATCAGACAGATTCTACACACACCCAAAGTACACGGGGCTACATGACCGCGTTGTCGCAGTCCCTAAACTTAAGAACCAACCAACCAAAAATAAATATTTTAAAAATCACAGTCGAGAAAGACTTTATGCGGCGGTGATTATTGGTATGATGCGCGTAACATCTAGGTCATTTGCACTTATGATGATAATAATAAGGTAATGAAAAAATGACTACTAAACGAACATGGTGTTATTTTAAAACTAATATAGGTAATTCAGGTGTCTAGCTTCGATGTCTTCCAAAGTCTCAACCTTATTTTCTGGCTTAGGCCTGTACTGGATGCGTCTAGTGAAAGAGCGTACTGCTCGGCAAAGACAAAGAATATAGGTCCAAGCTGCACGAACCTGAGATGATCGCAGATGATGACGAAATATGTTGACACACGTTCGGGGTTCCCCGTCCTATACAGATTGACCGGGAATCACTCACTGTTTCGCAACGGCCCTGTGCTGGCATCAGCATAGACAGCAGGAGATAACACGGCGGGCTCTGGAAAGTACCTCACGATGAATCAGCAAGCTATTCTCACAACTGACCCTCCCCCCAGGGTCTCACAACTTGTTGGACGTGGGTTGGCGACCACGGAACCCCAGCTGAGTCTGGCATCGCTTCTACTTCCTGGTGCTGGGCTCATTTCAGTTCTCTTTCCTGTCGGCCTCCCTTGGTCAACTCTTGTTCTCTTCCGACCCAGACTGTATTAGGGTATCCGAGGGCTAGGGAGTCTTTCAATTTCCCGCCTTAATTGGCTTTGTCTCATCTTTCCTGATACCGTCATTCTTCGAGGGGTCTGCCTTCTTTTCCTTTTCATAATATCTCCTGTCTTCTGCTCAAAGCCCTCAAAGAGGCAGGATGTGTGTAGACCCACCACTTCTGGTACACCCTCAAGGGCTCATGACTGGTGAGTTAGGAAGCTGGCAACCCCGAGGAATTCCTGAGCTACATGCAGGGAATGGAGTGGTATGTCAGAAATTTCAAGTGGACAGTGTTACGCATCGGGTTCCAAAGGGTAAGTATACACACTTTGTTTTCGATCGGTGAACGATGTAGATTTGTACCAAAGGGCCTTAATGCGAGAAATGGAGTGGTCTGTCCGAAATTTCGAGTGGACAGTGTTACTCGACGAGTTCCAAACGGTAATTATGTAAAATCTGGTTGAGATCGGTGAAACGGTGTAGTTTTGTGCCAAGGGCCATAATGCAGGGAATGGAGTGGCCTGTCCATATTTTAAAGTGGACAGTGTTACTCATCGGGTTCCAAAGGGTAAGTATACACATTTTGTTTTCGATCGGTGAACGATGTAGATTTGTGCCAAAGGGCCTAAATGCGTGGAATGGAGTGGTCTGTCCGAAATTTCGAGTGGTCAGTGTTACTCGTCGAGTTCCAAAGGGTAATTATGTAAAATCTGGTTGAGATCGGTGAAACGGTGTAGTTTTCTGCCAAAGGGCCAAAAAGCAGGGAATAGTGTGGTCTGTCCATAATTTAAAGTGAACAGTGTTACTTGTCGGGTTCTACGGGTAAGTATATAAAATTGGGGTCAGATCGGTGAAACGGTGTAGATTTGTGCCAAACAACCTAAATGCAAGGGATGGAGTGGCCTCGCCGCAATTTCAAGCAGACAGGGTTAGTCGCAGTGTTCCAAAGGGTAAATATACACATTTTGGTTGAGTTCGGTGAAACGGTGTAGATTTGGGACAAAGGGCCTAAATGCAGGGAATGGAGTGGTCTGTCCGCAATTTCAAGCAGACAGTGTTACTCGCTGGGTACCAAAGGGTAAGTTTACGAATATTGGTTCTGATCGGTGAAACGGTGTAGATTTGTGCCAAAGTGCCTAAATGCAGGGAATGGGGTGGTCTGTCCGAAATTTTAAGTGGACAGTGTTACTCGCAGGGTTCCAAAGGGTAAGTATACAAAGTTTGGTTCAGATCGGTGAAACGGTGTAGATTTGTGCCAAAGGGCCTAAATGCATGGGATGGAGTAGCCTCTCCGCAATTTCAAGCAGACAGTGTTAGTCGCAGTGTTCCAAAGGGTAAATATACAAATTTTGGTTGAGATCGGTGGAACGGTGTAGATTTGGGCCAAAGGGCCTAAATGCAGGGAATGGAGTGGTCTGTCCGCAATTTCAAGCAGACAGTGTTACTCGCAGGGTTCCAAAGGGTAAGTATACACATTTTGGTTCAGATCGGAGAAACGGTGTAGATTTGTGCAAAAAGGGCCTAAATGCAGGGAATGGCGTGGTCTGTCCGGAATTTCAAGCAGACAGTGTTAGTCGCAGTGTTCCATAGGGTAAATATACAAATTTTGGTTGAGATCGGTGAAACGGTATAGATTTGGGCCAAAGGGCCTAAATGCAGGGAATGGAGTGGTCTGTCCGCAATTTCAAGCAGACAGTGTTACTCGCAGGGCACCAAAGGGTAAGAATATGAATTTTGGTTCTGATCGGTGAAACGGTGTAGATTTGGACCAAAGGGCCTAAATGCAGGGAATGGGGTGGTCTGTCCGAAATTTTAATTGTCAGTGGTACTCGCATGGTTCCAAAGGGTAAATATACAAATTTTGGTTGAGATCGGTGAAACGGTGTGGATTTGGACCAAAGGGCCTAAATGCAGGGAATGGGGTGGTCTGTCCGAAATTTCAAGTGGACAGTGTTACTCGCAGGGTGCCAAAGGTTAAATATACAACTTTTGGTTCAGATCGGTGAAACGGTGTAGATTTGTGCAAAAGGGCCTAAATGCAGGGCATGGGGTGGTCTGTCCGAAATTTAATGTTGACGGGGTTACCCGCAGGGTTCCAAAGGGTAAGTATACAAATTTTGGTTCAGATCGGTGAAACGGTGTAGATTTGTATACATAACAGACAGACAGACAGACAGACAGACAAACTTTGTGCTTTATATATATAGATACAGTATGTACAGTGTGGTCCACCCGCCCCTTATTTTTTTTGGAGGAAGGCAACCCAACTAACGCGTATATCACAGTCATCCTAAAAACATTAGTATGTCCATTGTACAACTTTACTGTTGAGTACATCCTCGCGAATATAGTAGAAATCAATAGTGGCAGTGTTCTTTCAATGACCTCAAATATAATGCATGATTGAAATGATTGAAACGATCAGAGCTCCGAATAACACCTTCTTACGTTTGGACAGGAAGTGTCTACGAATAGATTCAATACATGCCAGCAATACACTATGGTTCTCGGTAGCTATGGTGGCTAAATCAAGAATTGCTAGAGTAGCGTCAACGAAGTCACATTGTAGTAGGTTCGAACCTTGAACTAGTACATATTTTTGCTTAATGTCGTTTATTGTGGATGTATTATGGACGCATATCTATCTGTTCCAACGAGTGATTTTTTATTTGGTACTCAAAAGGACCGTTCTTTTCCGATGGTACGCAGCCAGATTGGACGACGACATTACGATCTGTAGAACGAAAGCAAGGTATCCTGTATATTCAAGGTAGCAAGTGTTCTAAATTTTGACCACCTTTGTTTAAATGAAAACTCCGACTAAATCAGACGACCCACATAACAAATAGATTTGTTATGTGGGTAGGCTCACGAATAAATACATCAGACCGAAACTATAATTTCTTTCAACGGCTTCTGTGCGAAAAGCGATTGCTATACACTTACAGTAATAGTTAGTTAGTTAGTTAGTTAGTGAGGTTTTAAGGGGCGGAACTACGAGGTCATCTGCCCCAAACATACAGTAAATACAGATAATTATAATGTTATTGGTTTTACGTCCCTTTTAACTACTCTGGCTTTTACAGACGTCGGGGTGCCGGAATTTTGCTCCGAAGGGTATCTTCAACGTGCCAGTAAATCTACTGACACGGCTCCCTCGCATTTTTGCACCCTCAAAAGCCAGCTGACTGCGCCAGGATACGAACCTGCAACCTTGGGCACAGCAAGCGAGAACGTTACCGTTCAGCCTCGCAGCAAGGCAGTAATTACAGAACGTGTCATATTATTATTCTGGAATAAATATTGAACTATTAAAATTCTAATTATCACGAATAGAGTCGCCTCCGTTGCGTAGTGGTCAGCGTGATTAGCTGCCACCCCGGACGTCCTGGGTTCGATTCCCGGCTCTGCCACGAAATTTGAAAAGTGGTATGAGGACTGGGACGGGGTCTGCTCAGCCTCGGGTGGTCCAAATAAGTAGAGGGGTTCGATTCCCACCTCACCCATCCTCAAAGTGGTTTTCCGTGGTTTCCCACTTCGCCTTCGGGCAAATACCGGGATGTTACCTACCGTACGGCCACGGCCGCCTCCTTCCCTCTTCCTTGCCTGTCCCTCTCGATCTTCCCCTCCCTTCCCATCCGTCAAGAGGACCCTGTTCGCTTCGCAGGTGAGGCCACCTGGGCGAGGTGCTGATCCCACCTTCCCAGTTGTATCCCCCAGACGAGATGTTTCAAGCTCCAGGACACTGCCCGTAGAGGCGGTAATGATGGGATCCCTCGCCGAGCCCGTGGGAAAACCTAACATGGAGGGTAAAATCGACTAAAAATATAATAATTATAACGAATACTATCCATCCATGGTTTTGAACAGTATTTAGGGAAAATAGCCATTTAAATGAGACAAGAAAATAACTTTCCCTATCGTCTTCGTAGATAATGTGAACAAAACAAAGTTGAAATCTTGCTGTACGAGGTAGGGAGGGTATAATAAAAGAGTTAAAAAGAATTTTAAGAGTCTGCCGTTGGATAGTCTTGAACCCGGGATCTTCGAAAGAGCGAGCGGGCGCAATAACACTTACACACATTTTCAACACACTCTGGAGGTTTTTGTTGCGCTTCATATTAACGCATATGGTAAAATTTTAAATTATTACAGTTAGATCTTAAATATTGATTGGAATGCATTCAGTACCAAGCATGTTTTCTAATTTACTTAAAGCAAGTTTCGCGACCGTTTTGCGTTATTAAGGCGAATTAACTGCAAATAATGCCCTCAACGACAGCCCTTCGGTTTTATTTCATACCACTTAGCGTACAAAATGCTAGCGTGTGATACACTTCGGTAATACAAACGGGTATACTGACGAAGAGAACAGAATCATACAGGATTTTGTACCAGCGATAACAGCAGCTTCCTTGTCAGCGAGTGTCGTGTGATACAGGCCTAAAGATATGCTAAGACTATTTGCTAAAATTTAATAACAAAACAAGATGTTCGGTAAAGAACGTATAGCCTACTTTCTCCTAAATGAATGGGTATTGTTATAATTCGTTGTCATTTTCAAGGAGTATAATTGAATGTTAGTTGTAGTAGCTTCTTGAAATTCAACGTGCTATACGGATATTATACATGAATATGATGTGCCCTTTGCTAGTGCTACCTCTGTAAAAAAAATCATTCAATTCGGTTTCACCGTGTTTGAATTGATATGGGGAATCGATTTGCACACAAACATGGCCGCTATCTGCGAACTATTGGGTTGAAGACCTCGTAGTTCAGTCAAGAGATGCTTCCCACAAGAAGGTATGTTGTTGACAAATTTGGTACAGATCAAATGATTAGGTTGGTCGTAATTTGATTTAAGCTTTTAACATTTCGGTGGCCGCCATTCCGTTTCAGTCAAGATGGCGGCGATATACAACGTGACACTGAGGTGGCCTTTGCTAGTGCTACCTCTGTACCAAACTTCGTTCCATTCGGTTTCACCGTGTTTGAAAAGATAGGGGGATTCTATTTGCACACATACATGGCCGCCATCCGCACATTATTGGCCTGATGACCTTGTAGTGTGGTCAATAGATTTTCTATACATAAAGGTATATTGTTGCAAAATTTGGTAGAGATCAGATTATTAGGTTGGTCGTAATTTGATTCAAGCTTTTAACATTAGGATGGCCGCCATTACGTTTTCGTCAAGACGGCGGCAATATAAAACATGGCACTGGAGTGCCCTTCGCTAGTGCTATCTCTGTACCAAATTTCGTTCAATTCGGTTTCACCGTGTTTGAATTGATTGGGGGAATCCATTTGCACACATACGTGGCCGCCATCTGCACACTAATTGGATGATGACCTTGTAGTTCAAACAAACGACGCTCGCCATATAAGTATATGTTGTTGCAAAATTTGGTGGAGATCGGATGATTAGGTTAGTCGTAATTTGATTTAATCTTTGAACATTTTGGAGGCCGCCATTACGTTTTCGTCAAGATGGCGGCGATATAAAACATAACACTGAGGTGTCCTTCGCTAGTGCTACTCCTGTACCAAATATCGTTCAATTCGGTTTCACCGTGTTCGTATTGATAGGGTGGGGGGCAGACATTCAGAGTACATACACTCAGACACACACAGACACACAGTCTCACACACACACACTCACACACAGACACACAATTTTTGGCCCTGTGTGGATCTCATAAGTCTTCTTTCATTTTTGGCAAAAATCGAAAGTATGCTAATAATACCTTGGGAAATTCTAAGGAATACGTATACTTCGATGCAAGCACTGGCGATCAGAATATCCTTCGATATGTTGTTGTTTTGTTTCATGTGAGGGGATAGAACATCGCGGTCATTTAGCCCCGTTTACTTGGGAGTGTGTGTAGAATTTGTCTGATAACCTGAGTTATTGCGGGCTTATAATGGTGTGTGTATTTGCAATTAAGGATTGGGAAGGAGGCGGCCGTGGCCTTAAGATAGAATCCGTCCCGGAATTTGGCCGCAGTAGAAGTGGGAAACCACGGAAAACCATTTCCAGGGTGGCTGAGGTGGGAATCGAACCCACTTCTTCTCATATTTGCTTCACGAGGCTACGTGTACCCAATTTCAGCCCTCAGACAAATATTACATTTCTTGGCAAAGCTGGGAATCAAACCCGGACCTCCGGAGCGGCACTTCGATATGTTATATTAATATTCATGCCAGTTTTTAAATTTTCTGCCATTACAGGTCACGTGGCATAACGTACCAGTTCGATCGTATTCTCGTAAATAAATCAGCAAAATTCAACGTATTCGTCACAAAAATACGTCGTAAGGCAATAAATGTGGCAATGTGGTTACATCCCCACTAAAATGGAATGTGGGCTTTCGTTCAAAAAAGTATGCCTGCTACTGGATTCGAAGCAGAATTCAACCCGCTCGCGCCCATCATGTACGGTCAGGCTTTAAACCTCTTTTTAGCCTACTTTCGATTTTTGCAAAAAATGAAAGTAGACTTATGAGATCAACACAGGGCGAAAAAAGTGTGTCTGTCTGTGTGTGTGTATGTGTGTGTGTGAGTCTGTGTGTGTGTGTGTGTGTGTGAGTCTGTGTGTGTGTGTGTGTGTGTCTGTGTGTGTGAGTGTGTGTACTCTGAATGTCTGTCCCCCCCTATCAATTCGAACACGGTGAATGCGAATTGAACGAAATTTGGTACAAAGGTAGCACTAGCAAAGGACACCTCAGTGTCATGTTTTATATCGCCGCCATCTTGACGGAAACGTAATGGCGGCCACACAAATGTTCAAAGCTTAAATCAAATTACGACCACCCTAATCATCCGATCTCTACCAAATTTTGCAACAACATACCTTTATTGGGGGAGCATCCTTTGACCAAACTAATAGGTCATCAGCGTAATAGTTTGCGGATGGCGGCCATCTTTGTGTGAAAATCGATTCCCCCTATTAATTCGAACACGGTGCAACCGAATGGAACGAAATTAGGTACAGAGGTAGTACTAACAAAAGGCACCTCAGTGTCATGTTTTATATCGCCGCCATCTTGACGGAAACGTAATGGCGGCCACACAAATGTTCAAAGCTTAAATCAAATTACGATTAACCTAATCATCCGATCTCTACCAAATTTTGCAAAAACATACCTTTATCGAGGAAGCACACTTTGACCAAATGACTAGGTCATTAGCCTAATAGTTTGCGGATGGTGGCCATCTTTGTGTGAAAATCAATCCCCCCTATTAATTCAAACACGGTGAAACCGAATGGAACGAAATTTGGTACAGAGGTAGCACTAGCAAAGGGCATCTCAGTGTCATGAATTATATCGCCGCCATATTGACAGAAACGTAATGGCGGCCACACAAATGTTCAAAGCTTAAGTTGAATTACGACTAACATAACCATCCGATCTCTACCAAACTTTGCAACAACATTCCTTTATGGAGGGAGCATACTTTGACCAATCTAATAGGTTATTAGCCTAATAGTTTGCGGGTGGCGGCCATCTTTATGTCAAAATTGATTCCCCCTAATAATTCGAACACGGTGGAACCGAATGGAACGAAATTTGGTACAGAGGTAGCACTAGCAAAGGGCACCTCAGTGTCATGTTTTATATCGCCGCCATCTTGACTGAAACGTAATGGCGGCCACACGAATGTTCAAAGCTTAAATCAAATTACGATTAACCTAATCATCCGATCTCTACCAAATTTTGCAACTACATACCTTTATGGAGGGAGCATCCTTTGACCAATCTACTAGGTCATTCCTCTAATAGTTTGGGGATGGCGGCTATCTTTGTGTCAAAATAGATTCCCCCTATTAATTCAAAC
The DNA here is from genome assembly GCA_946902985.2 of Meconema thalassinum. Lineage (NCBI taxonomy): Eukaryota > Metazoa > Arthropoda > Insecta > Orthoptera > Tettigoniidae > Meconema > Meconema thalassinum. The sequence goes on along the minus strand of OX336390.1, from coordinate 145,537,530 downwards.
ACGGTGAAACCGAATGGAAGGAAATTTGGTACAGAGATAGCACTAGCAAAGGGTATCTCAGTGTCATGGTTTATATCGCCGCCATGTTGACAGAAACGTAATGGCGGCCACACAAATGTTTAAAGCCTAAATCAAATTACGATTAACATAACCATCCGATCTCTACCAAACTTTGCAACAACATACCTTTATGGAGGGAGCATCATTTGACCAATCTAATAGGCCATTAGCCAAATAGTTTGCGGATGGCGGCCATCTTTATGTCAAAATTGATTCCCCCTATTAATTCTAACACGGTCGAACCGAATGAACGAAATTTGGTACACAGGTAGCACTAGCAAAGGGCACCTCAGTGTCATGTTTTATATCGCCGCCATCTTGACGGAAACGTAATGGCGGCCACACAAATGTTCAAAGCTTAAATCAAATTACGATTAGCCTAATCATCCGATCTCTAGCAAATTTACCAACAACATACCTTTATGGAGGGAGCATCCTTTGACCAAACTAATAGGTCATCAGCCTAATATTTTGCGGATGGCGGCCATCTTTGTGTGAAAATCGATTCCCCTTATCAATTCGAACACGGTGAAACCGAATGGAACGAAATTTGGTACAGAGGTAGCATTAGCAAAGGGCACCTCAGTGTCATGTTTTATATCACCGCCATCTTGACGGAAACGTAATCGCGGCCACCCAAATGTTAAAAGCTAAAATGTAATTACGACCAACCTAATAATCTAGTCTCTACCAAATTTTGCAACACCATATCTTTATGTGGGAAACATATTCAGACCAAACTGCAAGAACATCAGCCCAAAAGTTTGCAGATGGTGGCCAAGTATGTGTGCAAATCGATTCCCCCTATCAATTCAAACACGGTGAACCGAATTGAACGAAATTTGGTACAGAGGTAGCACTAGCAAAGGGCACCTCATATTCATGTTTAATATCCCTATAGCACTTTGTATTTCAACAAGCTACTACAACCAACATTCAATCATACTCCTTGAAAAGGACAAAGAGTTATAACAATACCCATGCATTTAGGAGCAAGTAGGCTATATGTTCTTTACTGAACATCTTGTTTTTTATTAGCTCTTTACAGAATTACAGAATTTTCAGATATGATAAATACCATACTATTACATCACAAGAAAATCCAGATAGTGTCCATATTTATCGTACAATTGTCCACTTTCACTAAGCTTCCAACGCTCTTTCTGCAGGTGATACCTGAGAACCAGGAACGAGAAATGTTGATCATTGTCCATCACGAAGTGTACATATTGGCCCATTATCCACACAATGGCAGTCTGTTTAATTTGGGGGAAGGCGGTCACCGACAAGCGAATCAACTTCCTTTCATCAAGGTCATCCGTGGGCACATTTAATAGTTGACATACGTTTCCCTTACACCACAGCCACGTGGAGGTAACTCGCGTGCATGATGTGAAGCGGTGTATCGCCGTATCAGTTTGACCACATATAGTACACCATGGGTAAGCTTCAAGACGGATGGTATATCGCCGTAGAGCGGTTGGGATGAGATCGTTGAGGAAGATAAAAACCCGGGAGTGTACAGCAGAAGAAATGGTCATATCCCCAAAATTTTTCCAAACAGTGGGCCAATGGACGTAGAGGGTGGTGGCCTCGATTCGCGGTTTGGAGTGTACCACTTGCCGCAACTTGTTATAAATAATTTTCGTCGTTGGAACAGTCCCTGAAGGCATTTGGCGAACAGTTTCCAGAAGGTGCTGTTGATGGTCCCTAAATATCTTCGGCAAAGCTCTCTCACAACCACGGGCTGTGTTTCGAATATCTTTGTATAGCGCTTTCGTTAAAGTGTCATGTTGGGAAAGAATGGTGATATCGTTCTTGCAGAGGAGTGCACGGCATTTCATGCCATGAGCGGTTAGCCCTAGCCAGCCTTGCCGGGATGGGAGATACAACTGTTCCCGTTGTACTCGGAACAAAAATCCTTGCCATAGAAACCAACCTGTATATTTTGCCAATTGGCTCTCAAACATTTTGGGAAGTGGGAAAAGTTGTGCGACATACCATATTTTAGAGAGCGCAAACACGTTGAGGACTATGACCCGTTGCACTATATTGAGGTTTCTTTGACCAAATTGGATCAGCAATCCCCTAACTTTGGCAATGACCTTAGTCCAGTTTGCTTGCACCGTGTCCAGAAGCGATTGCTTCCAGGTAATGCCAAGAATTTTCACCTCATTTACTATCCGGAACCAGGGCTGTTGGGTAATCACTGAGTTATTATTGAGCGGAAGCAAAGCAGTTTTCTGGGGGTTCGATTGTGCTCCAGAGGCGATATGGTAGAGCTGAAGGACGCTATCGATGTGGGAGATGTCTTCATTATTGCGGATCAATATTGATACGTCATCAGCATAGGCGCACATGCCAAAAACATGTGTGGACAGTTTGTAACCCTGTAGCTTCACCTGGGTAGTCCGAATGAACGGTTCAAGGCCAATGACAAAAAGTAGCATGGAGAGGGGACATCCTTGCCTAACTGATCTTTGTATTGGAATCAGAGGGGAAAGAAAACCGTTGACGAGCACTCGGGACGTAGCATTACAATTTATCATACGATTGTAGTCAATAAGGATTGCAGGAAATTCAAAGTGCTGCAAGACCATGTACAAGTATTCATGACTGATGCGATCGAAAGCTTTATCAAGATCCAAGGTGAGAAAACTCATTGGCTCAGTGGGGAGCATTTCGGCTTTTAGGTGTAGGTCCCGTAGTATCGCTAAGTTTGTTAACAGAGTTCTTCCAGGAATACTGCAACATTGTTCATCACCAATGATATCATGTAGAACAGTCTTCAATCGGCATGCAAGTACTTTGGTAAGGACTTTATAATCACTGCAGAGCAGAGTAACTGGTCGGAAGTCACCAACTGCCAATGGAGAGGATGTTTTTGGTATGAGGACTATGGTACCCCCGTGATGTGATTGACAAAGAGCACGACGTTAAAGAATGATACGCAGGACATGACAAAATTATTTGCCAATGAGAGGCTAGAAGTGTCTATACATTTCATATCGCAGTCCATCAATGCCAGGTGAGCGGTTGTTTGGGAGGTGCTTAACCACAGATTGAATCTCTTCATCCGTAATATCCGCGCTGAGCCGAGTTTTGTTGTCCGGAGATAGATGGGTACTGCAAGATGAAAGCAATAGGGTCACCTGCTGTGGATCAATTGGAGCCTGAGCATAGAACCGTTGATAAAATAGTGATATTTCACTACGTATAGCGTCAGAGGAGGTGACGACACTCCCAGTACTGGTGCGGAGGCGGTGGATATATTTACGTTGCCGCTCACGTTGTCCTTTGGCGATATGGTATACACTTGCACTTTCGTCTGGGAGCACTGTACGATCTTTTAAAGCCACGTTTATATGAGCGAGCGTTCGTTGCTGTAGAGACAGGAGCTTGGTTTTAACTTCCCGAATCTGGTCATATATACGCTCCCCAGCATCAGATCTTTGCTGGAGCTGGCGAAGAACTCGATAGTAAAATTCAACTGTATCCCGTCTTTCCCGACCTCGTTGGTAGGATATGTTCTTAAAGACGCGGCGGATCCCTGGTTTAACCAAAATATCCCACCAGTCTGCGCAGTCGCGAAATTTGCATTTTTGTTGGACCCATCGAGTCCAGTGTTGTCTGAAAATATCTTGGCATTCCTCCTCCAGTAACAGCGAGCAATTCAGTTTCCAATAACCTCTTCCTATGTGAAATATGGGATGGGGGTAAGAGATTGTACATACGACAGCATGATGGTTAGTGAAACTGGCAGGTATCACTTCATATCGTCTAGGCTGGATAAGTTCCTGTGAAAAGTAGATGCGGTCAATTCGTGATGAGGAGTTGTGACTTATACAGGTGTAATGGGGCAGGGGCACCCTTAAACTATCCACAGCATCAATGAGGTGTAGGGAGGTAAGAAGGGTCCTGAGAGCCGGGTTGACACCTTTGTATGGACTAGTGGAATACTCTGGACGTTGAATACAATTGAAATCCCCTGCAAGAATAAGTTTTTCCTTAACGTCGTGCAGATGAGGCAGTATACTCTGTTGAAAGAACATTTTCCGGTCCACACGTTTATTGGACCCGGATGGGGCATATACATTTATCAGGGTGGTAGTGTTTATGTGTCCAGATATTATGCGTCCTGATGGATGACATAGCACACCTTCGAGTGGGATATCATGTCTTATGAGGAATCCGGTCCCTCTATTCGTATTACCGGTATTGATGTATTGTTTGTAGAAGGCAGATATGGGTAAACACGGTATAGCAACTTCTTGAATGAAGGCAATGTCAATGTCTGCATCTCGAAGGAATCTCTCCAACAGTTGAAATTTCAGAGGGCATTCTATTACATTGATATTCACAGTGGCCACAGTGAGAAAGTGCGCCATTAAGAGAAGTATAAAAGCTGTGCTAGACATACTGGAAGGTGGACTCTAAAGAAGACACAGGTGAGAATTATCCTGGTGCACTCTGTCAAATTAGGTTGAGATAGTTCCTTATGACTGCCATTCATAGGCCGGCTGTCAGCATTTGAGAGCGTTCGTGGGTCCCTAGATGACGTAGAATGAAGATTTTGTTTCTTTTTCACAGCTGCGGGAACGTTTGTAGAGCCAGTTTGATTCTTCTGGGCTGGTACGGCAATCGAGGCATTTGTTTTAATCTTTTTAGATACGTTCTCGGATCCCCGATCAACCTGCTTAAGTGAGGCGGTAGGTACCAGAGAAGGTGGGGGCAGTGAAGACAAAATTTCTGTGGCAGCCTGTAGTGACGGCATAATTGGTTCTAAGGCTGCGATACAGGTTGCCGATAGCACAGGGGCACTCTGTGGCTCGCTGAGCTGGTCAGTGTAAGGTACCAGTTCTGCGTCATGTATATCCGAGGCCACTTCTGGTGTTGTCCCAGCTGACTGATCAATAAGCATGTTTTCATGTGACGTTTGCTGTGTCACAACTTCCGAGTATTGGACACGTCGTTGTTGTGTAGGAGTTATACCGAGGGGAATCATTTTCTGTGGGCAGTTGATACGTAGATGTGTGTTAGCATTGCAAATTAAACAGGTCTGTTTCTGTCCATTATAAGATATGTAGCCTGAATGGCCACCAAAAGTCTCAGTGGAGGGGATATCTTGTTTGATTTCCATAGTGACAGCGCGTATTCCATTATACACCGGGAACTGATAAGCAGACCATTGTTCTTTCCTGACTTCACTCACAGTGCCATATTTCGACAGGACGGATTTGAAAATTTCAGGGGGTACTTCGAGTGGGACATTAAATATACGCACTGTGGTAAAATTGGAATCCGCTGTGGAGAGCTTAACATTAGTCATTTCGCCTGAGTCATACTGAAATTTAATAGGATCTGCAAAAGTATTTAACAATTTCTGATAAGTAGATATGCTGATTACCTTGATGTACATGTTTTTTTCTTGCGCATTTAACTGGATGGCTTCTACTTGGTCGACAGTCAACAGGAGAGTATCGCTAATCCAGCGGTGAATTTCTCCTGGTGTGGCGCGAGAACTCTGCCTGCCCCATTGGCAGCGTACGGTGTTTTTCCTCTGGTATCCGGACATGATTTTCAGCGGGGTATTCTGGGTTTTCTGGTTTTGTTGTCCTATCTGGAACACTACTTGAAAAAGTATTGTCCGAATGACACACGGAAGGTCAGTTCACCCGTGGAACTATCGGAAGCACCGGTATTAGGAAACGTACACTCTTCCAATGCGGTCACACAGCGCGCTCACACGCACCTCACTCGGCCACGACTAGTGACCAACTGACACCTCTCAGCCACCAACACACGGTAAATACTGCTCGCTGAACGTGGTTTAGTTACAGTAGCCGTCCCACCTCAAACGTTTAAATCCATCTCAAAGTCTTCAATCACGATTTATGGTGTTGATTTAACTTTCTACTATTACAGATCACGTGGCGTAAGCTATTAATTCGATCGAATTGCGTGTATGTGTGTTATTTCAAGGAGCAGTGAGTCATATGTTAGTAGAATGGGCCATAGTATTTGGCGGGGAAAAGTTTAAGGTCGGTTTTTCTTTGCTAGACCCATGGCCCAATTACCTTCCTGTCGCACAGTCAGAGCGCAGAGCAATATCGACCATCGGGAGAAATGCCGTGTTAGTTGGGTTTCATAAAACTAAATAATAAGGGGCGGGTGGACCACACTGTATATCCATACCAAACGTGCCGAGACTGCACGGGGATCTGTGAGATCAGTGATCGAAATTTCGAATCCTGGCATTGAAGGCGGTCACACTCAATGTGGTTTCCTCAGCGTTTTCTACATTCCTTAAAAGCTATTGCTGGGATGGTCCTTTGTTTTAAATTCCAAGGAATCTACCACAAATCTAGAACCTAACAATTGAAGAGTGCAACCCAAAAACCTGCTAAGTGCCATTTTTGGAAACAATTATTATAGTTTGTGCATTACCACCGATCTATGTACCATTGCCAATCCATCCAAGACACGGCTATGTGCCACAATGGTTTGTTTTGTTCATACATTCATCACAAGATGGAAGCTCTGCTATGCTGCTCACTTGTTTACCCAGAAGTCTGCTAAGTACCAATAGCTGATATCAGACATAGAGGCAAACCGTTCGGGAGCTTTGTATGAAAATAATATTGAAATGGGTGAAAGAGGAAGAAAGAGAGGTATTGAAGATTAGTTAGAAGTGCAAATAGCCTATTGGTAGCAAGAATGAAACTACCTTTTCACTCGGCTGATTTTTGAATAAAAGAGTATAAGCACTGATCTATGTTTAGTATTTCTGACTTTAACGATATGATACTACTTATGTGACATGCAATATCATTAATTAAACATAACAATCCAGTTACAATTGTCCTTCTATTTAGTGTACACTATATTAAATAGTATTATTTAAAGTAAATCTCCTGTGATACGTTATTTCACTATATCTCCTAAACAACTTTTTGGCACTTACAATGTTTTTGGGTTACATTCTTCAAAATTATAGTTACACACACTACTACAGTCACTACAGAAACACGGGTTATCAGAAAAATCCAACACACATGTAGTTCATGACCAAAGTGTCCCAAATCCTTCAAAATAGTTAAAAAGAGCAGTACTCTTCATTCTCAAGAATGGGCCATTATAAATAGTTGTCTAATCATTAACAAGCAGATTGGAAGTCAAGCACTCCACCTAATATAAGACAATTTTGTCATTGCAATTTGTTGTTGTTGTGGTGATTTATGACACTGTCGACATCTTGATCATTTAGTCCCGTTTCCTTGGGTGTGTGTAGAATTTGTCTGATGACATGTGTTATTTTGGTGTCTGTAATAGTGTGTGTATTTGTAATGCAGGTGAAGATTGAAAAGTAATTAATGTCAGGTCAGTAGTGGGGTAGTGGGGGAGCTGCTTACCTTTTTATTGAGCCACCCTCGTATTTGCCCCGAACCTGATATCTCGCTAACCAAACATGGGATTAGAACATACAGGGTGTCCTAGCATTGGTAGAAATGCCCCCTACTTTCCTATAGGCTCTTTATTTGATTAAAAGACCAAAACTAAAAGGTCATTCGCGAGTAGTGGGGTAGTGTTGGTTTCCTGAAGTCGCGCTCGTGCTTGAATATGTATGCCTATGTTGGGAAAGGGTTAGGTGGTGGGGGAGGAGTAGGGTCGAGTGAGGGGTCGTTTAGATGGTATTTTTTCCGCTCTAGGTGATGGTGAGGTTATTTTTTAAAATGGATGGAATTTGGAAAGGCCATTTGGGGTAAACATGTTGTTTTTTAACATTTTGGCGACGAATGTTTTTTATACGCTTGCGCACTTGAGGGGTTTTGTAAGAGGGCGGGCTTTTTAAATGATGATTTATCAATGAGTGTTTTTTAATACGTATTGAAATAAACCAAAAAAAAACTAATAGGTCATCGGCTTTTTTACTATCTCGCTAACCAATAATCGGATTTAAACGTATGAGGTGTCGTAGGACTCGTGGTGAACTCCCCTTTTCTATGGACGGGGTATATTCACTCCAAAATAAAAACTACCCTTACCCGGGGGTTGAAATAGTATTTTTTTTTGTATGTGCGCGCACGGACGGGTTTTTTCAAAAGGACTTAACTACACGTTAGTTAATATTTTCTGAACCCCTCATGGGATTTTGCCATAGGCAGTATTATAGCCCTGGGGGGTAACGCCCCGTTTTTGAATGTAGGATTTATTTTTGTCGAAAGGGCCTAACGACACTTTTGTTCATATCTCGCGAACCAATCATGCTAGGGACTTGTATGAGGGGTCCTAGCACTTGGGGCAACATTCCCTGTTTGGGGGTGAAACTACCCCCCAAAATTGAAAAATCCATATCTTGGAAACGAAGAATCCTAAAATTAGGTGTGATAGCTTAAAAAATAGGGGATGATATGGGCTTTTACCTCGATTGATCATTTCAACCCTAAAACAGTAAATAGTCATGTTATGGGAAAAAAACGTGTTAAACACCTAAAAATGATAAATGAACCTAAGATCTTTTGTTTTTGATGAAAAATAGCAGGGGGGTGAAACTACCCCCCAAAATTGAAAAATCCATATCTCGGAAACGAAGAAGCCTAAAATTAGGTGTGATAGCTTAAAAAATAGGGGATGATTAGGGCTTTTACCTCGATTGATCATTTCACCCCTAAAACAGTAAATAGTCATGTTATGGGGAAAAACGTGTTAAACACCTAAAAATGATAAATGAACCTAAGATCTTTTGTTTTTGATGAAAAATAGCAGGGGGATGCAAACAACCCCCAAATTGAAAAATCCATATCTAGGAAACGAAGAATCCTAAAATTAGGTGTAATGGCTTAAAAAATAGGTCATGATATACGCTTTTACCTGGATAGGTCATTTCACCCCTAAAACAGTAAATAGTCATGTTATGAGGAAAAAATGTGTTATACACCTAAAAGCATAAGCATCTTTGTGAAACCATGTTTTAATGGACATGTGTATGGAGGATGATTATTATTATTATTATTAGGTAATTATGGATTAATGTGTGTATAGATAACTAACCTGAGGGGAGCGTGATGGCGCAGGTGCTTAGCTGCTCGTCTTTACCCGGACGGCTGGGGTTCAAATCCCGGTGCCAGCGGGGCTTGGAATTTTCACCTGAAAAATCACGTGGCGTCAGGAAGAGCATTCGGCCTTAAATCCCCGGCCAAAACCAAAATGAGCCTGGTTGGCTCCGGCGACTTAAAATAATAGGGAAAAGCCGAAGAAGAAAAAAAGAAGAAGACAGAAAGGTAACTCACTAGTATTAGTAAACATTGGTTGGAGGTGTTAAAGAAGTCAGGATGGCCAACCCTTTGCCATGGTTCACGAATGGACCCCCAAAAAGTTTTACCTGTCAAGACTCAGTATATCCTGTTGCAGCCTTTAGAAAAAAAAATCGAATAGGGGCCTCTGTGGTGACAGTGGACTTATATTCATGATGCTTTTTAAACAAACATAGGCTTGCATACTACCGCTGGGTTGAATCTGCACAGAGACACTGGCTTTGGTGATAACAGCACAGCGATCTTGTCAGGAAGTTTCATATTACTCATTTGCTTGATAGCGGACGTGCTCTGCACATGACTAGATCGTTGTTAGGTTTGACAAAGGCTTAGTGAAGCTTATTGCAACCTTGAAATGAATGTCATGGTATAGCCGGGGTTGGAAGCCAAGACCTTAGGGTTGACAACCAAGTAAGTTAACCACTACATGGTGAGATGGTCAAATAATAATGTAACAGAACATATAGAAACGTTTTCTATAGTTTAACGAATTGTCATACCATGAGAGGTGTAGGTAATGGAAATTGAATCCTTAGCTGATGATTATACTACTTTCCATGCCCACGTATAAGCTATCATGTTAGAAAAAGAATTGTATGGCTTGTTTTAAACGGAGAATAATTGTGTTTACTATGAAACACAAATCTGAATTTAAAATTAATTTAAAATAATTAATTTAAAATAATTAATTTAAAATTAGTTTAGTACGCTGAAGTTAAAATGAATAATGATCACGTTACAGACAGCCAGTTTCAAAGCCATGAGAACTAAGTGAACAAAGAATAAAATTCATGAGCCAGTGAGGAATTCAGCATGCTGTCCTTTGGACAAGAGAGAAGCGTTCTACAGCGACCCTCAATGGTTTGAGTCATCGTAAAGATGAAAATTTAATCAATGCTACTACACTCTTATATACTAGAAGAAGAAATGGAAAACAATAGGTCAAATAAAGGACAGAAGGAATAAAAAATGGCCCTCAACCCTCAAGCATAAGGATTGAGGGAGTTGGAAGGAAGGAGAGCCATGAAAGGCAGATAAAAGGTATACTAGGAGTGGCTTTGCCCCAGAGGTAATGGATAAAGAGGAGGAAAACTGGACTCAGCTCAGAAATCCCTTGGGGTCGCCAACTTCCAAACTGATCAGCCCTTGAGGGTGTAGCCATATGCAGAGTGCACCGCAAGTGGTGGGGCTTCTTGAGGGGGCTTGGGCAAAAGACAGGGAATAACATGAAAATAAAAAAGCAAGGCTGCCTCCTCAGGATATCAGAAAAAGTAAATAAACCAGGGCCAATGAAGTTGCAAAAGGAAGAGACTCCCTAGGGCTCGGATACCCTAATCATGTTGAGGTTGGTAGAGAACAAGAGTTGAGCAAGTGTGGTCGACAGGAACTAAGACAGAGAGGAGCCTAGCACAAGTTAGTGGAAGCAATGACGGTCTCAGCTGGGACTCCGTGATCGTCAACCTACATGACACTAGATATAACGCCCAGGGGGGGAATTAAAGACCTCTATTGTTTTATATCACATGGCATGCCTTATAATGCAATACTGGTCCTAGGGTGTGCAAAATTGTATTAGAAACTCAGCTAATAATAGTGTGCTTGCCCATGATTATTTTCCCAAGGACTGATAACCATGATTTCCAAGCCCCTAAGTAAGACAAAAAAACAAATGATTTTCATTTTCCAATGAGTTGGGGTGAGGTGAGGTGAGTTTTCTATACACCAAACTGATGTGGTTTCCCACTTCTACTCCAGGCAAATGCACATTTGATGTTAAGAATAGTCAAATGGTTTGCAACTGCCCAATGCTAGGACCTGATTAGTGGCTTTTAAAAAAAAATGGAATGGAATGGAGTACACTTCCCCCAAAACCAACAAGAGGAGTGTTCGATCCCCCACAACAACCATTCATAAAGTCAATATAAATGACTATGCACTTCAGCTCATGACGGTCTCCTCTCTCCAATCCTACCCCTTGGTGGTGAAAGGCACACTCTAATACAACCATCATAGTGACAGGTTATCTGTTAAATACCTAACTATCCCCAGATTTACCTTAAATTTTCCTAAAATCCACTACATTTTCCGAAAATTGACCAAATGACACAACATTCCAGCAAAATTCAACAAATGACTTCCAGATTTATTGAAATTCCATTGATTTACCTAAGCATGGTTTAAACCATCTCAAATTCATATAAAATTAGACGAATATAGATGAAAATTCACTAAAATTTACCGAATTTAGCCAAGTGGTGTACAAACCATGAAATGTATCCAATTTTTATTAAAATTGACTACATGTACTCGAAAATTCCATAATATTCCCTTTACATGTATGCTTTTATTGTTGTTGTTTCGTTTACCACACTCCCTGCAGACAAATACCTCAACATGACTTTCTCCTAGAATATGAGATCCACATTCGACATGATAGCTGAGTTTCATTTCCCATAAACTTGTCTCTGAGGTGGGTGTCAGGAAAAGGCATCCAGCTGTAAAAACCACACCCTCACGTAGACTTTCATAACCTCTTACGTTGAGGTTTCTTACACTAACGACATTAAATGATTGAACGGTTTCCTTTTCACAATTCCTGTCTATACTTTCCTCTTTAAGGTTGCAAGATGTTTGCAAGATTCCTAAAATGCAATTAAATGTAATAAATACCTTAAGATGGTTTCATTTGTTTAATGATATGGTGTTGATGATGGATATATACGTTAAGACTAATTTTTGTTAGGTCTTGACTGGCCTTGCAATTAGAAATTGACAAACCAAACATGGGTTATCTACCAGGGGAACACTTTGACCACTATGTTGGTTATTGACCAGTAAGTACAGTTCTAGTAATGAAACAGAAATCCAACACAAACAATGAGCGCACAATGCGGCGGAGATTGGTACCACGATGTACTGTTGGTTATGTAGCTATGTGGAATGTACATCACATATGGTTTACTTGAAGGTTTGGAGATTCCATTAAAGATATTTCTACAATAAACCATTTTCAAATGGTCATTCGTTGGTGTGAAAATATTTATTATATGGTATTTTATGAAAACAATTATGATTTATAAAAAATTTATACGTTTACTGTATTTTTATTTAATGTAAGCACTGGAGGCACTATCGACCAAAATACAGCACTATCTGGAATGTATATTGCATACTTGAAGGTTTGGTGATCCCATTAAAGGTATTCCTACAATAAATGATTTTTAAGTTGTCGTTCTATGGCGTGAAAATATTTAATATATGATATTTGCTAAAAGGATTTACCACTGCAATTATTTTACAAGTAGTTATTTTAATGACCAACAGAGTTCACTGTTAAGAAGGTAGAGCCTATGTGGAATTTAGGATAACATGTTATACATGATACGTGACAACTGTAAGGCTTGTGATTTTTAAGATGCCTTTATCCCTATATTAATCACCCAGTTTGCAATACTGATAACTGCAATGTTTCTGAAAAAAAATTGAAACAAAACAAAAATCAGCATTGAAAAACCAAAAAGTGGTTGAGCATATATATAGTGGGGAAAAGAAAAGTTTTGTAAACACTAATGTCCAACAAGACTAATTAAATCAGTAACTGTCAGGGTGGCCGAGTGGTTAAGGCGTTTGACTTAAGATCAAATTTCCAAATATATAAGGAAGCAAGGGTTCGAATCCCTTCCCTGACATAACTATTGCTTGAACATGCAAGAAAACAAGAAATATACACAAACTATGTTTATCAATTTAATCAATTTTTTTTTTTTTTTTTTTACAAGAGATAGACACACAGAATACAGCTCGTTTTTGTTTATCAGTTCTTTTAAACATAACACTTGTTGAAAATTATTTTTTTTAGGGGATGGGGGTGTTGCTACGTTGACCCATCACACAATAATAGCAGCTTTACGAAGTTCATTTTCTATATTTAATAGCTCTTTCTCATAACCAATATGACCAAGCTGTTTACAGGCATGCAAGAGCTGTAGACGTTCGACTAATATATTAGGATCGTTCCATTTGCTATTTTTTATGAATGGTTTCAGAATCTCGGGAAGCAGTTCATCATTATCACCATTAATATGATTATCATCCTCATTATTATAATAATTTTCATAATGATGATCATTATCATCGTTATCATTTCCATGATAATTTCCACCTGTGTCCACAGTCTGTTCAATGGTTTGAGTTGTCTTTGATAGTGTTGAAAGCTTCTTTTTAGATGTGCGAGAATGCTTTAACATTGTTATGTTATTATTACCACTATTACCTTTCCTCACTAACTTTTTGATGGGGTATATTGTCTCTGATAGGGTTGAGGGCTTTTGAGATGTGGGTGCATGTATGAACATGGGTTTCACAGGAGGTGTTAAAGGTTTCTCATTAAACAACTCGCTAACAGCATGAGTGCGTTGTAGTGTATTAAACTTGAGGTTAATATTATCTTGAGCAGTACTATCTTTCTCTTGGACTTGGTTTCTTGCTTTGGTTTGGGTTTTCCTTACATTTAGACTAGCGTGATTATTAAGTTTACATTCATGATTGTTTGAAGAAAGTACGTCCAATTCTTTTGTTTTAAGCATTCCTCGACACTGTTTCGATCGTTGCTTTGAACAGCGCCAAATAACAGTTCCATTTTTATTGCTTCGTTTCACAATATATGAATATCCTTTATAGTATGCATAAGGCTTACCATACCTAGTCACTGATACTTCCATATCAACTGTCAAGCACAAACTAATCTCTAGTAAAGACAACTTGGTAATAACAACAACAGTTTAATGTGGGAGCATATATACATGCAAAAAGTGGGAGCAAAGGTTGGGGGGTAAAAAGTGGGAGCAAAAGTGGTAGCAAATGTGGGAGAAAAAAATAACTGTGAGCAAAAAGTGGGAGCAAATATGGGATCAAATGTGGGAGCAAAGCAAATATAAAAAAGTGGGAGCAAATATGCTAACAAATATGTCAACAAATATACCAGCAAAAGTAAATACACAAGTCAAGATAGATTAAAGTGCAAAGAAAATATGGAAGCAAATATGAGAGCAAAAATGGTGTTTTTTCTAAAACAACTAGACATAACAAACTTAGTCATAACCTAACCTCACCTAACCTCACCTAACCTAACCTAACCTAACCTCACCTCACCTAACTTCACCTAACCTAACCTAACCTAACCTAACTTAACTTCACCTAATCTAACTTGACTGAACTTTACCTAACCTAACCCATCATAACTTCACCTAACCTAACTTTACCTAATCTAACTTCACCTAACCTAACTTTCAACTCACAGATCAAAATTAAATTCTAGGCATAGTTGAGTTGGAACCCAAGACTTCAGGGATAACACACAAGTATACTAGCCACTACACCGCAAAATGGGCAAATTATCATGCAACACAACATAAAGTAAAAGTTTCCTGTAGTGTAACTCATTGGCTGTCAACCATAGTTTGGGAATTCAAACCCAAGACCTCAGGACTTTTGTTTTGAACATTATCAGAAATATTATTCCATTTACATTTTGCTGCTGCTGCTTATAGTTATAAGAGTTGGCATTGATATGGAAAGCAAAAAAAAAAAAAAAAATGTGGGAGCAAAAAGTGGGAGGAAAACGTGTAAGCAGAAGTGGGACCAAATATGGGAGCAGAAAGTGGGAGCAAATGTGAAAGCAAAAGTGGGAGCAAAAAGAGCAAGCAAAAGTGAGTGCACAAAGTATGAGCAAAATGTGTGAGTAAAAAGTGGGGGGCAAATGTGGTGTTTTACTAAAACAATCTCCCCTAACCTAACCCATCATAACTTCACCTAACCTAACTTTACCTAATCTAACTTCACCTAACCTAACCTTCCAACTCTCAGATCAAAAATTAAATTCTGGCCATAGTCGAGTTGGAACCCAAAACCTCTGGGATAACACTCAAGTATACTAGCCACTACATCGCGAAATGGGCAAATTATCATGCAACACATCACAAAAATAAAAAGGTTTCTGTAGTGTAACTCATTGGCTGACAATCATAGTTGAGAATTCAAACCCAAGACCTCAGGACTTTTGTTTTGAACATTATCAGAAATATTATTCCATTTACATTTTGCTGTCGCTTATAGTTATAAGAGATGGCATTAATATGGGAGCAAAAGTAAAAGCAAAAAGTGGGTGCAAGCATGGCTGGTTGTAGAGACTTTCATATCAACAAATACACATAAATTAAATTTTAGTAAAGTGACTTGGCTGATAATAATAATAATATTAACAGTTTAAAAAAAATTCAAGGGGATTGATGTTTTTCAGGATGTAATTTCCAAAGTACTGTCAAGAATAATAATTACATGAACAGATTCCAAGAACTCTAGAGTGCTTTTAAGGTTAATGATTGGCTAGGAGTGAGATAGAGCTAGCTAACCTAAGTTAACCTCAGCTCAGTAAACCTAACCTTGTCACATGGCATGTTCTACAAGTATAGACTTGCTTTGAGACTGGCTATGACGTCACAGATGAATGGCGGTGGGAGGCTGGCAAAAAGGAAAATGTTTTTGGGTAATAAAAAGTCACGTCCAGCCTCCCACCGCCATTCATCTGTGACGTCATAGCCAGTCTCAAAGCAAGTCTATACTTGTAGAACATGCCATGTGACAAGGTTAGGTTTACTGAGCTGAGGTTAACTTAGGTTAGCTAGCTCTATCTCACTCCTAGCCAATCATTAACCTTAAAAGCACTCTAGAGTTCTTGGAATCTGTTCATGTAATTATTATTCTTGACAGTACTTTGGAAATTACATCCTGAAAAACATCAATCCCCTTGAATTTTTTTTAAACTGTTAATATTATTATTATTATCAGCCAAGTCACTTTACTAAAATTTAATTTATGTGTATTTGTTGATATGAAAGTCTCTACAACCAGCCATGCTTGCACCCACTTTTTGCTTTTACTTTTGCTCCCATATTAATGCCAACTCTTATAACTATAAGCAACAGCAAAATGTAAATGGAATAATATTTCTGATAATGTTCAAAACAAAAGTCCTGAGGTCTTGGGTTTGAATTCTCAACTATGATTGTCAGCCAATGAGTTACACTACAGAAACCTTTTTATTTTTGTGATGTGTTGCATGATAATTTGCCCATTTCGCGATGTAGTGGCTAGTATACTTGAGTGTTATCCCAGAGGTTTTGGGTTCCAACTCGACTATGGCCAGAATTTAATTTTTGATCTGAGAGTTGGAAGGTTAGGTTAGGTGAAGTTAGATTAGGTAAAGTTAGGTTAGGTGAAGTTATGATGGGTTAGGTTAGGGGAGATTGTTTTAGTAAAACACCACATTTGCCCCCCCACTTTTTACTCACACATTTTGCTCATACTTTGTGCACTCACTTTTGCTTGCTCTTTTTGCTCCCACTTTTGCTTTCACATTTGCTCCCACTTTCTGCTCCCATATTTGGTCCCACTTCTGCTTACACGTTTTCCTCCCACTTTTTGCTCCCACATTTTTTTTTTTTTTTTTGCTTTCCATATCAATGCCAACTCTTATAACTATAAGCAGCAGCAGCAAAATGTAAATGGAATAATATTTCTGATAATGTTCAAAACAAAAGTCCTGAGGTCTTGGGTTTGAATTCCCAAACTATGGTTGACAGCCAATGAGTTACACTACAGGAAACTTTTACTTTATGTTGTGTTGCATGATAATTTGCCCATTTTGCGGTGTAGTGGCTAGTATACTTGTGTGTTATCCCTGAAGTCTTGGGTTCCAACTCAACTATGCCTAGAATTTAATTTTGATCTGTGAGTTGAAAGTTAGGTTAGGTGAAGTTAGATTAGGTAAAGTTAGGTTAGGTGAAGTTATGATGGGTTAGGTTAGGTAAAGTTCAGTCAAGTTAGATTAGGTGAAGTTAAGTTAGGTTAGGTTAGGTTAGGTTAGGTGAAGTTAGGTGAGGTGAGGTTAGGTTAGGTTAGGTTAGGTGAGGTTAGGTGAGGTTAGGTTATGACTAAGTTTGTTATGTCTAGTTGTTTTAGAAAAAACACCATTTTTGCTCTCATATTTGCTTCCATATTTTCTTTGCACTTTAATCTATCTTGACTTGTGTATTTACTTTTGCTGGTATATTTGTTGACATATTTGTTAGCATATTTGCTCCCACTTTTTTATATTTGCTTTGCTCCCACATTTGATCCCATATTTGCTCCCACTTTTTGCTCACAGTTATTTTTTTCTCCCACATTTGCTACCACTTTTGCTCCCACTTTTTACCCCCCAACCTTTGCTCCCACTTTTTGCATGTATATATGCTCCCACATTAAACTGTTGTTGTTATTACCAAGTTGTCTTTACTAGAGATTAGTTTGTGCTTGACAGTTGATATGGAAGTATCAGTGACTAGGTATGGTAAGCCTTATGCATACTATAAAGGATATTCATATATTGTGAAACGAAGCAATAAAAATGGAACTGTTATTTGGCGCTGTTCAAAGCAACGATCGAAACAGTGTCGAGGAATGCTTAAAACAAAAGAATTGGACGTACTTTCTTCAAACAATCATGAATGTAAACTTAATAATCACGCTAGTCTAAATGTAAGGAAAACCCAAACCAAAGCAAGAAACCAAGTCCAAGAGAAAGATAGTACTGCTCAAGATAATATTAACCTCAAGTTTAATACACTACAACGCACTCATGCTGTTAGCGAGTTGTTTAATGAGAAACCTTTAACACCTCCTGTGAAACCCATGTTCATACATGCACCCACATCTCAAAAGCCCTCAACCCTATCAGAGACAATATACCCCATCAAAAAGTTAGTGAGGAAAGGTAATAGTGGTAATAATAACATAACAATGTTAAAGCATTCTCGCACATCTAAAAAGAAGCTTTCAACACTATCAAAGACAACTCAAACCATTGAACAGACTGTGGACACAGGTGGAAATTATCATGGAAATGATAACGATGATAATGATCATCATTATGAAAATTATTATAATAATGAGGATGATAATCATATTAATGGTGATAATGATGAACTGCTTCCCGAGATTCTGAAACCATTCATAAAAAATAGCAAATGGAACGATCCTAATATATTAGTCGAACGTCTACAGCTCTTGCATGCCTGTAAACAGCTTGGTCATATTGGTTATGAGAAAGAGCTATTAAATATAGAAAATGAACTTCGTAAAGCTGCTATTATTGTGTGATGGGTCAACGTAGCAACACCCCCATCCCCTAAAAAAAATAATTTTCAACAAGTGTTATGTTTAAAAGAACTGATAAACAAAAACGAGCTGTATTCTGTGTGTCTATCTCTTGTAAAAAAAAAAAAAAAAAATTGATTAAATTGATAAACATAGTTTGTGTATATTTCTTGTTTTCTTGCATGTTCAAGCAATAGTTATGTCAGGGAAGGGATTCGAACCCTTGCTTCCTTATATATTTGGAAATTTGATCTTAAGTCAAACGCCTTAACCACTCGGCCACCCTGACAGTTACTGATTTAATTAGTCTTGTTGGACATTAGTGTTTACAAAACTTTTCTTTTCCCCACTATATATATGCTCAACCACTTTTTGGTTTTTCAATGCTGATTTTTGTTTTGTTTCAATTTTTTTTCAGAAACATTGCAGTTATCAGTATTGCAAACTGGGTGATTAATATAGGGATAAAGGCATCTTAAAAATCACAAGCCTTACAGTTGTCACGTATCATGTATAACATGTTATCCTAAATTCCACATAGGCTCTACCTTCTTAACAGTGAACTCTGTTGGTCATTAAAATAACTACTTGTAAAATAATTGCAGTGGTAAATCCTTTTAGCAAATATCATATATTAAATATTTTCACGCCATAGAACGACAACTTAAAAATCATTTATTGTAGGAATACCTTTAATGGGATCACCAAACCTTCAAGTATGCAATATACATTCCAGATAGTGCTGTATTTTGGTCGATAGTGCCTCCAGTGCTTACATTAAATAAAAATACAGTAAACGTATAAATTTTTTATAAATCATAATTGTTTTCATAAAATACCATATAATAAATATTTTCACACCAACGAATGACCATTTGAAAATGGTTTATTGTAGAAATATCTTTAATGGAATCTCCAAACCTTCAAGTAAACCATATGTGATGTACATTCCACATAGCTACATAACCAACAGTACATCGTGGTACCAATCTCCGCCGCATTGTGCGCTCATTGTTTGTGTTGGATTTCTGTTTCATTACTAGAACTGTACTTACTGGTCAATAACCAACATAGTGGTCAAAGTGTTCCCCTGGTAGATAACCCATGTTTGGTTTGTCAATTTCTAATTGCAAGGCCAGTCAAGACCTAACAAAAATTAGTCTTAACGTATATATCCATCATCAACACCATATCATTAAACAAATGAAACCATCTTAAGGTATTTATTACATTTAATTGCATTTTAGGAATCTTGCAAACATCTTGCAACCTTAAAGAGGAAAGTATAGACAGGAATTGTGAAAAGGAAACCGTTCAATCATTTAATGTCGTTAGTGTAAGAAACCTCAACGTAAGAGGTTATGAAAGTCTACGTGAGGGTGTGGTTTTTACAGCTGGATGCCTTTTCCTGACACCCACCTCAGAGACAAGTTTATGGGAAATGAAACTCAGCTATCATGTCGAATGTGGATCTCATATTCTAGGGGAAAGTCATGTTGAGGTATTTGTCTGCAGGGAGTGTGGTAAACGAAACAACAACAATAAAAGCATACATGTAAAGGGAATATTATGGAATTTTCGAGTACATGTAGTCAATTTTAATAAAAATTGGATACATTTCATGGTTTGTACACCACTTGGCTAAATTCGGTAAATTTTAGTGAATTTTCATCTATATTCGTCTAATTTTATATGAATTTGAGATGGTTTAAACCATGCTTAGGTAAATCAATGGAATTTCAATAAATCTGGAAGTCATTTGTTGAATTTTGCTGGAATGTTGTGTCATTTGGTCAATTTTCGGAAAATGTAGTGGATTTTAGGAAAATTTAAGGTAAATCTGGGGATAGTTAGGTATTTAACAGATAACCTGTCACTATGATGGTTGTATTAGAGTGTGCCTTTCACCACCAAGGGGTAGGATTGGAGAGAGGAGACCGTCATGAGCTGAAGTGCATAGTCATTTATATTGACTTTATGAATGGTTGTTGTGGGGGATCGAACACTCCTCTTGTTGGTTTTGGGGGAAGTGTACTCCATTCCATTCCATTTTTTTAAAAGCCACTAATCAGGTCCTAGCATTGGGCAGTTGCAAACCATTTGACTATTCTTAACATCAAATGTGCATTTGCCTGGAGTAGAAGTGGGAAACCACATCAGTTTGGTGTATAGAAAACTCACCTCACCTCACCCCAACTCATTGGAAAATGAAAATCATTTGTTTTTTTGTCTTACTTAGGGGCTTGGAAATCATGGTTATCAGTCCTTGGGAAAATAATCATGGGCAAGCACACTATTATTAGCTGAGTTTCTAATACAATTTTGCACACCCTAGGACCAGTATTGCATTATAAGGCATGCCATGTGATATAAAACAATAGAGGTCTTTAATTCCCCCCCTGGGCGTTATATCTAGTGTCATGTAGGTTGACGATCACGGAGTCCCAGCTGAGACCGTCATTGCTTCCACTAACTTGTGCTAGGCTCCTCTCTGTCTTAGTTCCTGTCGACCACACTTGCTCAACTCTTGTTCTCTACCAACCTCAACATGATTAGGGTATCCGAGCCCTAGGGAGTCTCTTCCTTTTGCAACTTCATTGGCCCTGGTTTATTTACTTTTTCTGATATCCTGAGGAGGCAGCCTTGCTTTTTTATTTTCATGTTATTCCCTGTCTTTTGCCCAAGCCCCCTCAAGAAGCCCCACCACTTGCGGTGCACTCTGCATATGGCTACACCCTCAAGGGCTGATCAGTTTGGAAGTTGGCGACCCCAAGGGATTTCTGAGCTGAGTCCAGTTTTCCTCCTCTTTATCCATTACCTCTGGGGCAAAGCCACTCCTAGTATACCTTTTATCTGCCTTTCATGGCTCTCCTTCCTTCCAACTCCCTCAATCCTTATGCTTGAGGGTTGAGGGCCATTTTTTATTCCTTCTGTCCTTTATTTGACCTATTGTTTTCCATTTCTTCTTCTAGTATATAAGAGTGTAGTAGCATTGATTAAATTTTCATCTTTACGATGACTCAAACCATTGAGGGTCGCTGTAGAACGCTTCTCTCTTGTCCAAAGGACAGCATGCTGAATTCCTCACTGGCTCATGAATTTTATTCTTTGTTCACTTAGTTCTCATGGCTTTGAAACTGGCTGTCTGTAACGTGATCATTATTCATTTTAACTTCAGCGTACTAAACTAATTTTAAATTAATTATTTTAAATTAATTATTTTAAATTAATTTTAAATTCAGATTTGTGTTTCATAGTAAACACAATTATTCTCCGTTTAAAACAAGCCATACAATTCTTTTTCTAACATGATAGCTTATACGTGGGCATGGAAAGTAGTATAATCATCAGCTAAGGATTCAATTTCCATTACCTACACCTCTCATGGTATGACAATTCGTTAAACTATAGAAAACGTTTCTATATGTTCTGTTACATTATTATTTGACCATCTCACCATGTAGTGGTTAACTTACTTGGTTGTCAACCCTAAGGTCTTGGCTTCCAACCCCGGCTATACCATGACATTCATTTCAAGGTTGCAATAAGCTTCACTAAGCCTTTGTCAAACCTAACAACGATCTAGTCATGTGCAGAGCACGTCCGCTATCAAGCAAATGAGTAATATGAAACTTCCTGACAAGATCGCTGTGCTGTTATCACCAAAGCCAGTGTCTCTGTGCAGATTCAACCCAGCGGTAGTATGCAAGCCTATGTTTGTTTAAAAAGCATCATGAATATAAGTCCACTGTCACCACAGAGGCCCCTATTCGATTTTTTTTTCTAAAGGCTGCAACAGGATATACTGAGTCTTGACAGGTAAAACTTTTTGGGGGTCCATTCGTGAACCATGGCAAAGGGTTGGCCATCCTGACTTCTTTAACACCTCCAACCAATGTTTACTAATACTAGTGAGTTACCTTTCTGTCTTCTTCTTTTTTTCTTCTTCGGCTTTTCCCTATTATTTTAAGTCGCCGGAGCCAACCAGGCTCATTTTGGTTTTGGCCGGGGATTTAAGGCCGAATGCTCTTCCTGACGCCACGTGATTTTTCAGGTGAAAATTCCAAGCCCCGCTGGCACCGGGATTTGAACCCCAGCCGTCCGGGTAAAGACGAGCAGCTAAGCACCTGCGCCATCACGCTCCCCTCAGGTTAGTTATCTATACACACATTAATCCATAATTACCTAATAATAATAATAATAATCATCCTCCATACACATGTCCATTAAAACATGGTTTCACAAAGATGCTTATGCTTTTAGGTGTATAACACATTTTTTCCTCATAACATGACTATTTACTGTTTTAGGGGTGAAATGACCTATCCAGGTAAAAGCGTATATCATGACCTATTTTTTAAGCCATTACACCTAATTTTAGGATTCTTCGTTTCCTAGATATGGATTTTTCAATTTGGGGGTTGTTTGCATCCCCCTGCTATTTTTCATCAAAAACAAAAGATCTTAGGTTCATTTATCATTTTTAGGTGTTTAACACGTTTTTCCCCATAACATGACTATTTACTGTTTTAGGGGTGAAATGATCAATCGAGGTAAAAGCCCTAATCATCCCCTATTTTTTAAGCTATCACACCTAATTTTAGGCTTCTTCGTTTCCGAGATATGGATTTTTCAATTTTGGGGGGTAGTTTCACCCCCCTGCTATTTTTCATCAAAAACAAAAGATCTTAGGTTCATTTATCATTTTTAGGTGTTTAACACGTTTTTTTTCCCATAACATGACTATTTACTGTTTTAGGGTTGAAATGATCAATCGAGGTAAAAGCCCATATCATCCCCTATTTTTTAAGCTATCACACCTAATTTTAGGATTCTTCGTTTCCAAGATATGGATTTTTCAATTTTGGGGGGTAGTTTCACCCCCAAACAGGGAATGTTGCCCCAAGTGCTAGGACCCCTCATACAAGTCCCTAGCATGATTGGTTCGCGAGATATGAACAAAAGTGTCGTTAGGCCCTTTCGACAAAAATAAATCCTACATTCAAAAACGGGGCGTTACCCCCCAGGGCTATAATACTGCCTATGGCAAAATCCCATGAGGGGTTCAGAAAATATTAACTAACGTGTAGTTAAGTCCTTTTGAAAAAACCCGTCCGTGCGCGCACATACAAAAAAAAATACTATTTCAACCCCCGGGTAAGGGTAGTTTTTATTTTGGAGTGAATATACCCCGTCCATAGAAAAGGGGAGTTCACCACGAGTCCTACGACACCTCATACGTTTAAATCCGATTATTGGTTAGCGAGATAGTAAAAAAGCCGATGACCTATTAGTTTTTTTTTGGTTTATTTCAATACGTATTAAAAAACACTCATTGATAAATCATCATTTAAAAAGCCCGCCCTCTTACAAAACCCCTCAAGTGCGCATGCGTATAAAAAACATTCGTCGCCAAAATGTTAAAAAACAACATGTTTACCCCAAATGGCCTTTCCAAATTCCATCCATTTTAAAAAATAACCTCACCATCACCTAGAGCGGAAAAAATACCATCTAAACGACCCCTCACTCGACCCTACTCCTCCCCCACCACCTAACCCTTTCCCAACATAGGCATACATATTCAAGCACGAGCGCGACTTCAGGAAACCAACACTACCCCACTACTCGCGAATGACCTTTTAGTTTTGGTCTTTTAATCAAATAAAGAGCCTATAGGAAAGTAGGGGGCATTTCTACCAATGCTAGGACACCCTGTATGTTCTAATCCCATGTTTGGTTAGCGAGATATCAGGTTCGGGGCAAATACGAGGGTGGCTCAATAAAAAGGTAAGCAGCTCCCCCACTACCCCACTACTCAGGTCAATTTTCACATATTCCAGTAATTGGAATGAATTTTGTATTGATCTTCTTCTTTTGCATTAGCTTTTGTCCCATCTCGTGGCAGGGTCCGCTATGTGAATCTGCTATCTCCACTTGACTCTGTTATGAGCCATGTCCGGATGTCGGTTGACCCTTTTCAGATCCCTGTGCAGTGTATCGGCCCAACGTTGTCACAGTCGCCCCTTTGGTCTTTTCCATGCAACCTCTAGTTTGTAGGCCTGTTTTGCAATGGTGTACGCTCCTGACCGTAGCACAATGCCCAAACCATCGCAGACGACCCTCAGGCATTTTGTTGTTGATTACCGCGATACCAAATCGTTCCCTTATTCTTGACAAGTTGCACACAAACATACATTTAATAGCTTGAGTACAAGGTATCTCATGATCGCGTGACGATCAAAACTAGAAATCCAAGTGAAATTATTAATCTTTGGAGGCCTAACCCTTTACAATAGGGTACAATCTTGTAGACCGACTGAATAGCATAACATTTGTTTACCTCACATACATACTAATAGCGCATTGCCATCGAGATGGTACAAGGCCTTCTTGTATGAGAGGATTCTTAATGCCGTATCGCCGGATAATAAGGCCCAAAAGTTTTAATATTCGTCTTTGAATACTTGGAAATAGCATACGGTAAGACAATTCTTAACCCTTTTAGAATGCACGTTTATACTTCTTGCAACCCGTAATATTCGTAGCATGATTGATGTCGCCTCAGCCCAACGCCTTTGATTCTCCTTGGAAATGGTGATTTCTTCAGGCATACGAGTCATACGAGGCTACAAGAAATACCAAAGCTTAAGTCTGCCACTAATTTGTTAGTTTCTTTGGTATTATGACGATCTGTCGATATTTTGCTGGACCAGACAGAGCATTCTTAGCCATAAGCATTATTATCCATACCTATTCTTCTTTTAATTGCACCTGCCTTTGCAGGAA
This sequence comes from Meconema thalassinum, assembly GCA_946902985.2. NCBI lineage: Eukaryota > Metazoa > Arthropoda > Insecta > Orthoptera > Tettigoniidae > Meconema > Meconema thalassinum. The sequence goes on along the minus strand of OX336390.1, from coordinate 145,512,172 downwards.
ACGCAAACTACTACCTTGGTTATTTCTTCCCTGAGATCTATATTTTGTTCACGTTGAAAGGACAAAGCAATGCATTCAATATTTCCACTATAACCACGGGACACTTGAAACTGCATGAGCTGATTTCACATGTACTTACACAATTCATTAAAGGTTGTTATGAAACGATGAAACTCTCTTACTTACCGGATACTGGAACTCAGTAGAGAAGGATCGTAGACCTGATGATCTACGACGTGACTAGAATAGCAGAGGTGCTTCACACGACCTGAAAATGAAAATATTAGTTATGAGATCAATTTCTGATCTTGACAATGTAATTTTGTTGTTTCATTCAAGTGATTATTATTATTATTATTTATTTACCAAAAATTGTGCCTACAATTTATGGACGGCAGATAGAGAAAGGGCAAGCCCCACATACACATCAGTGTCTCCATCTCCGTTCATTAAATCTAAACAAATCTCAAATGTTACATTATACAATTTACACCTTTACATTTGCTATATACACATAATCTGCTGTACATGACGTCTATATCATACAATTCATAAATAAAAGGGAAGACACAGGCATGCACATACACATATACACGCTCACACACGCATACATACATACATACATACATACATAGGCCTATATACACGCACGCGCCCACTCCCAATCACTCACCAAGTTACATTATCTCTCTCTATATAAAAATGAAAGTTTGTCTGTTTTTTCTTAATTTCCACGGAAATTTGCGATATTTGCGCGTTTCAGACTGCTTTATGATGGTTGCGCGCAAAAATAATTGTTTGTCTGTCTATCTGTCTGTTTGTTTGTTTGTTTGTTAGTCTGTGGACAATATTTTGTGTCCTTATAACTCGAGAACGGCTGGGTGGATTAACGTAAAATATGATGCAGATATCCATCAGAGGCACGACACTAATCATTGATGTAACTCTTCTCCGTACCTCTCATAACAGGGGGCCTACCGCCTTAAAATACAAGCTGAAATAAGAAAGGTGAGACAAAGCTCATTTTTAGCCACTCAATGTAAGAAACGAAACTCGGGGGCCCTAAAAGAACCCCGAAAACCACATTTTAAGGCCCTAAAACGAACATTTTTCGAGATATTTCCAAAAAACTAATTTCACTTAAAAATTAATGAAGGAATGCTTGCCGGTAACAATGGCAACAGAATCTCAGAGGTCCATCTATTTCTGTTAGACGCAATGCAATTCCATTTATTATATTACTGTGAAGGTTTTCAAACGACAATAAGGTTATAACGGATCCAAATTAAGCTGAAATATTCATCAATACATGTAATGCGCTTAAGGGGTCAAGGGGTACTCTAGAATTTTTTTACGCGATTTACACGCGCGGGTATCGTACGGAAGGTCTATTATATCCCTATCCCTATATTGTTATATTATTATTATTACTATTATTTTAATTATCATTATTATGGCGTACAACGACGAGACAAACTCATTTTCAAACCCTTGGTGTCAGAAACAAAACTCGGGCCCCTCAAGAGCCGTAAAGGGTCCCCGAAAATTATATTTTAAGGCTCTAAACCCTACAGTTTCTTAGATATTCCCAGAAAACTAATTCCATTTAATAAACTAAAGAAGGAATGCAAGCCACTAACCATGACAAAAGTATCTCAAGAGGTGGCATCCAACTTTCCATCTATTTCTGGAATAAGTAATGCCACTCCATTTATTACATTTCTGTGAAAGGTTGCAAATGGCTATAAGGTTATCACGGAACCAACTAAAACTGTAAAATTCATCAATGCGCTTAAGGGGTTCAAGGAGTACCCTAGATTTTTTTCACACGACTTACACGTGCGATATGTCGTACAGAAGGTCTATTATATCTCCTAACAGCAACATTATTTTAAAAAATTCCAGATTTGAAATAGTAGACAGTTTTTTGCTGATTTTAGGAATTTGGGCCATTGGAGGCTAATGAAAACTCATGCACCACAAGCCTTTATAATTTATAAAAGTTGGGCACTTGACACAACGGTTAGGGTCAGTTCGTATGTGACGTGTATTGCGATTCGTCTACGAGGTTTTCAATTTTATTTTCACGCCAGGAAGAATACGTTAGGTAAATTTAGTTTGAGAGCACATTTTAGCTAATCATTTTTCTTTGCCAACAAACAGGTTCCAAGCTTCTAAACATTGCAACAGTAGATCAGTTGGTAACATCTGGTTATTAATACCGAAGACCGTTCGAAGAATGGGTACTTCAGCTAGTACAGTATATAATTCAATTTACATGGGGTTTTAGTCCCTTTAGAGCCTTCACTTTGCGGCAAAATTGTCGTGGAGGAAGGTCTTTTATTTCACGAGGCAGGTCATTCCAATGTCGAGCAGAGCGATTGTACACACATCAAAAAAAGTTTTGCATCACCTCGGTTCCCAGATCTCCGGCATATAGACGTTGACTGTGTATATTGTATCAAAGATACAGTCCCTTTGACTGTTCATAGATGTCACTAAAACTGCTCAAAGATGTAAACAACCATGCATGAGCAGGGCCTATTAGACGGAGGGGGTACGACAGCCGATCAGTTCCAGTCATTCCACCAGGACGAAGGTACGCTGCTCATGTTGTCTGTAGTTCTACCATGCCTAGAAGGTCAATACCGCAGTTCGATCGCGTCCGCATTGTTACTTTGTGTCAAGAAGGGCTCTCAACAAGGGAAGTTTCCAGGCGTCTCAGAGTGAACCAAAGCGATGTTGTTCGGACATGGAGGAGGTACAGAGATACAGGAACTGTCGATGACAGGCCTCGCTCAGGCCGCCCAAGGGCTACTACTGTAGTGGATGACCGCTACTTACGGATTGCCGCTCGGAGGAACCCTGACAGCAATGCCACCATGTTGAATAATGCGTTTCGTTCAGCCACAGGACGTCGTGTTTCAACTCAAACTGTGCGCAATAGGCTGCATGATGCGCAACCACTCCCGACGTCCATGGCGAGGTCCAGCTTTGCAACCCCGACACCATGCAGCGCGGTACAGATGGGCCCAACAACATGCTGAATGGACTCCACAGAATTGGCATCACGTTCTCTTCACCGATGAGTGTTGCATATGCCTTCAACCAGACAATCGTCGGAGACGTGTTTGGAGGCACCCTGGTCAGGCTGAACGTCTTAGACACACTGTCCAGCGAGTGCAGCAAGGTGGTGGTTCCCTGATGTTTTGGGGGTGGCATTATGTGGGGCCGACGTACGCCACTGGTGGTCATGAAAGGCTCCGAAACGGCTTTACGATACCTGAATGACATCCTCCGACCCATAGTGCACCCATATCGGCAGAATATTGGAGAGGCATTTGTCTTCATGGACGACAATTCTCGACCTCATCGTGCACATCTTGTGAATGCGTTCCTTCAAGATAACGACATCGCTCGACTACAGTGGCCAGCATGTTCGCCAGACATGAACCCTATCGAACATGCCTGGGATATGTTGAAAAGGGCTGTTTATGGACGTCTTGACCCACCAACCACTCTGAGAGATTTACGCCGAATTGTCGTTGAGGAGTGGGACAATTTGGACCAACAGTGTCTTGATGAACTTGTGGATAGTATGCCACGACGAATACAGGCATGCATCAATGCAAGAGGACGTGCTACTGGGTATTAGAGGTAGTGGTGTGTACTGCAATCTGGACCACAAATGCTGAAAGTCTAGCTGTATGATGGTACAACATGCAATGTGTGGGTCTCATGAGCAATAAAACGAGCTGAAATGTTGTTTGTGTTGATCTCTATTCCCTTTGTATTTAAAGGTTCCGGAACTCTTGGAACCGAGGTGATGCAAAACTTTTTTTGATGTGTGTAGAATCCAGATTGATAATCTGTTGTCCTAGCGAATGGAGGAACAAGTGTGACACCCTGTGCTCTACGGACTGAACGATATGCCAGCTGAAGGCGGTGAAATGGGTACAGTATAATGGTGCCAGCTAGAGATTTTCGGAGAAAGGTGAGATCTATTTGGCTACATATGTCATTGATGGATGTTAATGGTTTTGTCAAAACTTTGTTACCCTGATTGTAAATGAGTCGCTCTGCTCGACGTTGGACTGCACTTAACTTCCTCATGTTTTCGTCGGTAGTGGGATGCCAGGCAGGAAGTCCGTACAGAAGAATGGGCCGTATCGTGGAGAGATACACCGCTCGGAGTGCACGGCTTCTGAATCCCAGAAGATTACGTCTTGCAAATCCTAGAATTCTAAATGCCTTACACCTAGATTCTTCAACGTGTACATTCCACTTCAAATTGCTGGAAATGTGTATTCCCAGCATTCGCAGTGAACTGCACATGGGAAGAACTTTGCCGCTCAGTGAAAGGCTATGTGCAATAGGCTGTCTGGCCCTACTTAGCCGAATATATTTACACTTGTTTACATTCAAGGTCATCTTATTTACATCACACCACAGTGCCACACTGTCCAGATCTTCCTGTAGTGCTTTGACGTCAACATTATTTTTATGGCTCTGTAAATTATTGAGTCGTCTGCATACTGCGCCATCGTGGACGTCACACTGCTTGGAAGGTCGAGGGTAAAAACCATGTACAACAAAGGCCCAATCACCGACCCCTGTGATACTCCCGAAGTTACCACTATGTTCGGTGACTTGGCCCCGCCAAACACGACACACTGCGTTCGACCTACCAGTAATGACGTCAACCATGTAATCAGTTTGCCTCCGATGCCATATTTGCCAATCTTTAACAACAGTCTTTGATGAGGTACCTGATCAAAAGCTTTGCTTAAGTCCAGGGCCACACAGTCCACTTGGGAGACGTTAGTCTGATCCAAAGAGTTCTGCCAGTCATCAATCACTTTTGTCAAAAGAGTTGTACAAGATCTCCCCGGAACGAAGCCATGTTGGCTTGGATTTAACAGGCCTCGCTCACTCAGGAATTCCAGTATGTTCTTAGCAACCAGGCGCTCCATACATTTACAGATACCAGACGTCAGAGAAATCTGGCGGTAATTGTCCATGTCTTCCTTGTCACCATCTTTGAACACAGGGACCACGTTAGCATGTTTCCACTTTTGTGGTAGAGTCCCGGTGTTAATGGACTGGTTGAAAAGTGCGCACAATGAGGGTGCTAAGGCATCTGCACAGTAATGAAGGATCCGAGCAGGGATTAAGTCTGGTTCTGTCGCGGCATGGGGTCTAGTTCTCCGTAAGCTGTCTCGAACTTCCTGTTGTGTGAAATATAGACTGGCTAGGGGAAAGAGAGGGGATGATGTCCTTGGTAGGAACTCCTTCACTGGTGTCAGGTGGAGAGAAGTTACTTTGGAATTTACAGTTGAATGAGTTGGCTATGTCTAGTGGGTTGGAAATAGAAAGTCCGTTATGTTTAAAGCTCTGTGGTGCAGTGTTGCCACTTTTGCTCGGAATGAATGTCCACATTGCCTTGGGATTAAAGCTTAATTTGTCCATATACGTACTGTAGGCTTCACGAATTGCAGATTTGGTACTATTTCTAGCTAGCCTATACTTTTCCCACCTGCTGTCACTTGGGCACTCTTTCCACTTGTTATAGAGCTGATTTCTCTTTCTTATTTTGGATATTATGTCCTTTGAGATCCAAGGTGGTTTTTTTTCTTATTTTTAATTGTAACCTTAGGGATCACTTCATCGACGCACTGAAAAAAGATTTCCTTCCAAGTATGCCAGGTACCATCCATATCTACACTGTTGGTGACTGAAGGTGTAATGACCGGTAATCTGTCAAGTAAGATGTCAGAAAGGAGTTTCCAGTTGGTACGGGAGTAATTGTAAACTGTTCTGGTTTGTAATTTTGGACTGTTCTTTTTGTGGGTAAATATAGCTAGGAGGGCTTGGTGATCACAAAATCCAGGGATGACTTGTAGAGACTGAATTGAGGGTGGAGAGTTTGTTAGGAAGAGATCGAGGGTTGAACGGGAGGTCTCAGTGATACGGGTAGCTTCAAATATGAGTTGATGGAGGAATAGATCATAGAATGCTGTAAGGAAGTTGTTGGATATAGGATTATTTGGGATAGGAGCGGCATTTCTATTCCATGTGATTTGAAGGTTGAAATCACCAACAATGTAGACAGCGTCATAATTTTGTTGAAGGTTTTGCACCCGTTTGAGGGAGAGAATAAGCTCATCATTCATCAGCTGGGACGATTTTGGAGAGCGATAGACTGATCCGATCAGATATTTACCGTTACTGCATTGAACCTCAACCCACACGGCCTCAGCGTCAGTTTCCAGCTGATGGACGCGAGTTGCATTGTACTCAGGTTTCACAGCAATGAGAACCCCGCCCCCTGAAGTCCGTGGTCGGTCCTTCCGGAACAGCTGGTATGTGTCTGGTAACACCTCCCTATCACCTACCACCCCAGAGAGACACGTTTCACTGCAACACACAATACTTGGATCTAGGGCGGTCACTGTAGCATGAATGTTTTGTTTCCGTCCCGGCCGCGTGATGCTGCGGGCATTGAAGGCGAACAGTGATAAGTGTTTATTTACAAGTGAACTATCCAGGTTATTTACACTATTTACAGAGTCACTGGGAATATCACTGGTATTGTTGCACAACGAGTCGGTAAACGGTGGCATAGCACATTGCCAACATGTCCACGTTCGAGTGCCTTTTTTAATGCACCGGAACTCAAAGGTACTGATTTTAGCACACGTCCTGTGACTCGACATGTTATAATTACTGCACTGAATATATAATTGATTTTTTCGGCCGATTTTTTCACATATTGCGCATTGCAAAGGTCCAGGGTTGAGTTCTATGTCGCCGCTTAGAGCAAGCGCTAGACAGCAGAGCGAGAACCCGGTAGCAGGTAGCCTTGCGACACCTTCCCCTCCCGCTCGGCGTGGCCGGCTAATGGTGGCCAGCCCCAGACCTTCACTGCCACACCATGTCCAGGAATGTATTGTGCATTTGTCACTCACCAGAAGTTTTTCCATAAGGGGTTGATTCTTCAGATCCTGTTCACCATTAACGGTCACAGAATGAACACGTCTTGCCACAGTCACTGCACATTTTACCATTAAAATTACTAAAATCACACGGAGCACACTTCCCTTGATGCAGGCACGCGCCGCCATCTTGCTTGTGACATCATGATCATTAACCCATATAAGCCTACATGAGTAACGCATAGTTACCGTCTGATAACCTGCGTTGTTGAGCTGTCTGTACTGTGTGTGTTCATGATGTTCGAGCTTGGTTAGGAAAGAAGGATCTCGTGGTCATACGTTATGCACCAAACAAACGGTTCAGTTTTGTTTGATAGAAAATAACGGAAAACCATATATATATATGGTGTCTGAGGTAGGAATCGCACTCTCATCTCTGTTTTCTTAAGTTGTTGAGTATATCCTACTCCAACCCTTGCTGTGAAAATAAAACGACAGTTTATTTCCATTGCCGGTATCAGAACTGGAGACCTTACACACGACTATCAATTTTCCAGTCAAGCAAGCGATCCAATATTCCTCAACCGAACAGTTCTAAAGATTTACTGTGTCCATACAAAGCCTGTTTCATACTTGCCAGCAATATAACAATCGCGTAAGCGCTATCGATTCTGGGGAACATCAAGTGTGTGTTACATAAATAATATCAGTAGTAATGGGAGATCCACATTGCTTTTGGGTAAAGTAATACGAATAGATAATGATACCAAATCAGCTAATATCATAGGCAAACACTGACTTCTTTGAAATTTTGTGTGTTTGTGTACGTGCGTGGGTGGTAGGGGTAGGGGGAGGGGACAGGCAGGACTACGCAACAAAATTATATATTAGTAAGGGTCTAATATATGTCATAAATATTTTGAGGTATTTATGAAGCTAAAACCACATAGCCTATATACTGTTAATTACTACTCAATGACTAATTACTTCCACGGGGGGTCACTGGTAGTATTTCCGCCTGGTGATCCCAAAACCACGGGTTCGATTCCCGGTCGAGTAGCCTACGTCGGTTATTTGAAAGGCGTCAAAATCCATGGCACCCCGGCTCGTACGATGTCAGTTCTTAAAAGTTCTCTCGTATCGAATTTGATGATTGCCAGACAAATTTATTTAAATCTCTCTCTCAACCACTTCGTGGTGTAGCGGCTAGCATGCGCCGGAAGTCTGGGTTCGATTCCCGTCTCTGTCAAAAATGTAATTCTGGTCTGAGGGCTGGAACAGGTTACACACTTAGTCTTATGAGGAGAAAATGAGAAGAGGAGGGTTAATTTCCCATCTTAGCCATCTTGGAAGTGGTTTTCCGTGGTTTCCCACTTCCACCCCAGGCAAATGCTGGGTTGGTTCCTAACATAAGACCACGGCCGTCTCCTTCCTAGTACTTATCTGACTTACAAATACGCACACTAATACAGCCGTCACATTAAGGCAGGTTATGAGACAAATCACACACACACAAGTACACAGGGCTACATGACCACGATGTTGCAAAGTCCATAAATCAGTCAATCACTCAATCAACAACAACATCAAAGATTCAATTGTTCGAATTGTAAGTTATGTTATAGTTTACAGTATCCAATTGTGAGAATGGGACCTGCAAAATGTTTCAGCTCCAACCTAGGTCCCACTACTTGGCCTGATTGACAAGGTGAGTCCCATCCACACTCTCCTTCCTTTGTCCAGTTACCAACCTTGTCAGCTCCACTCACTTTGTCTGTATAGTTGGTAACTTAGATACCACTCTGGCTCTTGCCAGATCTCTTCCTTTATTCCAGCTCCAAGCCACTCGCCTTTACCAGATGAAGTGTAGCGTTTGAAGGGAAGCAGGACGTGTGAATCGATAGAAAAATTTACTGTAGCTTCCAATGTTTAGTTACATATCTCAGAAACTACAATAGAAATTTCATTGAATGCTCTTTTGGTGTATTTAGGGTACATCAATCATTATTTGGGTAGAATTTGAAGCTTCTATGTTGAATATTTTGTGTCAGAGAGAGCATTACAAAAACAATCTCAAGAAAATATGTTGTTGAAAATTCCCTTAACTCATGTCCCTTTTTCTGAGCAAATACTCAAACCAGACCCAACAAACTTTGCATGCATAATATTTAAAACATTTTTGAGCAACTGAAGTAAAAGTATTGTCCTATTGTTTACAGGAGTTGTGCTTTTTTACATTCTAGTTGAAAACCGAAATTTTCTGTAAAATTGTCAGTGCTATTCAAGCTGGGCTCCATGATCGAATCAAGATACCTGAATAAATTCACTTCCACTAGTAGATCTATATAGTGTCTTAGAGACTACCAAGTTTCAAATACATTGATTAGATAGTTTCTGAGAAAATGGTATATGAACCTTCAAAGAATATGACTTACGGAAAACACAAAAAGAATGTTTAACTAGTAGCTACAGTATAGCATTAAAACATTATGTTTAAACCTAATTTTATTGCATCAAATATCACTTCAGCACAATTCTTCAGGAAAGATGGGAGATTTTTTAAGCTAAAAAAATAAATGACATTTTTAAGCCTATCACACGACCCGGTACCCTGAAGAGCCCTGGTGTAGTTCTTTGAGTTTGACGCCCGTAGGTGATCTGTATGTAATTCATGATGAAGATGAAGCAAGTAATGAAGACGTCACAAACATCTAGTCTCCAAGACAGAGGAATTAACTGTTGGAAGTTAAGTTTCCACGACCTCGGAAAGAATCCAACCCAAGTATTGTGTTGAACAAGTTCATATATCCTAACCTAGAAATATTTCACTTCCGGGTACTAGCACCAAACTATGAGAGCTGACTAAATACATATCAAAGACTGCGATCAGCTTGGTGACAACTTTTAAAATGATCATGCCACGAGCAGGTAAGTTATAAATATAGCTGCCGACGAGACAATTTTATGAAGTCAGATATGTCATCAACCACGGACCAAGATTTGAGGAAATTGGTCTCTTTTTAAAGAACAGCTGTGTATTTTAAAGAAATATTATTTCACACTGCTATAAAACAATAGTTCTTGAGTAATCTCTGAATTAATACTCTACTTTTCGTACACCTTTTCGTTATGGCTGGAGTGACAATAACAATACAAGATGTCATTTTGTAACTTAAATTGTTCTTAGCAAGTAACTATTTTTTACTAATCTTACCTTCTATAGATGTGATTATATTTTTGTTAATAATTTCTCATTTTTAATATTATTCTTCTGTAAAATATATGGTATAGTCAACATAAAAAAAACATGTATGTTACTACTTGCTTTGTAGCCTTCGGCTTATGAAGGTGCTGAATTGCGAAGGAGCCATGTTAGCAGATTCACTATACTCTGATTTACAAAAGATGAACGGTCATGCGCTTGAAGTGTGAGGTGAGGAGTGGAGACGAGAGGAGTAACGGTCTCCATAGCGACAGCGAGCAGTGTTTCTATGTATGCCGACACAGCAGTGAGCACATGGTTTGACTCAGTGTTCTATCGGGCCTTGACTCGTCACGGTCATTAGACCGCCAGGCAAGGGGGCTTAATTCCCCAGAATTTGTGTCCTCCTGCAAACCTCTTGGAATTTTATGAGTCATGATATGCCTCAGTGGCATAACAGCATTTCCTCACGTGCTAGCTTTGACAGCTGTCAGCTATCATTATTGGTAATACAACCGGGTATAGCACGTTGTAGCCAATATAGGCTTTTCCTGGGGGCAACATTCTGGCACCCCAGTATCTGTAAAATACGCATTAGTTAAAAGGGACAACAAATTCACATTATTATTATTATTTATTATTATTATTTCAATGCGTGCATTGAGACCATAGAAGTCAGGTCTACTTGGCTTGGGGCATAGTGTCCCAAATACTGGTTTTCTCAGTGGTTCCATTAGTGCAGTGAGTGATGAGAGCCGATATTAACACGTAACGTTTACTTTGCCGGTAAAGTAAACAGCAGGTGACATATACAGTACGTTCAACGCGGAACAGATAGCGAGGCGTGAAATGGCACTGCTAGCTCTCGGGCCAATATATTCTGTAGTGCCTCCAGGTTAACTGCTCTTTATTGTAACCCACCAGCAGAGCCACGCTTCTCGTCCGGAGCGTTTAGCTGTGGTTCGGAGATCCGAGCTTTGATTTTGGGGCGACAACGGCCACCAAATGTGTGGATTTCCTCTGAGTTTACACAGAGTCACTCCAGTCAAATGCAGGCATGATACTAAGGGGAAACTGTAGAGGGGTTTTGGCAAAAGATGCATAAATGTTGTTGTTTGATGTATTTCAATGTTGGAATTCCTCGCACAAATTTACAGTTTTGTTTATATTCAAACTCTTCTCTAATTGTTTTAAATCATCTTTCAACCCGCGGCGTAGCCGAGCTCGTTAAATCCTACACCACGCCAGCTGTGGCAAGTCCAGAAATCGGAGGCTCGACTCCCGGTGCTGGCAGCGGCTTTCCTGAGTGTCGGTTTTCCCCAGTTTCTTCAAATGCAGGCATAGTACCTTACTTCAAGTCCCGGGGCACCTATCTCATCTATGTCCCAAATACAGTTACACACACTACTACAGTCATCACAAGAAGTTTCTAGTTTTACAAGACCGTTAATCTCGCGATCATGAGCCCCAGGACCTCTATTTTACGTGGAATCCAAACCAGAGGACGTGATATTTCACTTGGAGAATCTCACATGCATTGACAGGTAATCGAATTCTTACTGTCTTGGGGAAAGGCCAGCAGCTTGACCACTGACCCATCACGCCCCTACAGTCATCACGGGAATACAGGTTATCAGACAAAATTCAACCCACACTCAACTACACGAGGACCAATATGTCCCAAGGCCTTAGAATGAATTAAAAATAACAAAATCGGCATTCAATTGCCCCCTGAGCGCACCTTGCCACGCCCAGCTTTTAAGTTTACTGTAATGTACTTCAGATTTTATCAACTACTAGCTATTGTACCCGGCGTTGCCCGGGAGGTGTCTTTATAAGTTATAGAATGATACATGCCAATATGTTTCGCAGTGTGTATTCATTTTCCATATAAGTGAGTTTAGAACATGGTTCTCCTCGATTCTGATGTCACTGAAGTTCAATATTAACTCACTGTAAATAGTCGAAAGGTAAAACAGTACTGTGGAGTACAATAACGTAGCGGAGAATGCAACAATAGTAAAAAGGGATGTATACCCACAATTCCTCGAGAACTCAGTCTCACAATTATTTTCCTGATGGTGATTATTTTTGATTTAATGGGGTCCTCTATTCTTATGGCAAAGTATCATTACTTACCGTTTGGTTCTTTTAGAAAATTATCGCATAATAATATATATTCGTAGTTTAATTACCGTATGTTATTGACATGTTATCAACTAAATCCATAATTTAACATGCGGTTCCATTACAAATTTGCATAGTCATAGAGCAGGATAATTACCAATTACGATATAACCCGAATAACAGAAGGAAATATTATTCATAGAACAATCTGCATTATCACGCACAATTTACTGTATTTCTGATTTGTAATACAAAATACAGCTGGTGTAGACACTGTCAACAATAAAATAATGCAGTATAAGGACATTATGATTAATAAAACATAAATGTTAACATGTCAGCCTCCGTGGCTTAGGCGGCAGCACGCCGGCCTCTCACCGCTGGGTCCGTGGTTCAAATCCCGGTCACTCCATGTGAGATCTGTGCTGGACAAAACGGAGGCAGACAGGTTTTTCTCCGGGTACTCCGGTTTTCCCTGTCAACATTTCATTCCAGCAACACTCTCCACTATCATTTCATTTCATCTGTCATTCATTTAATCATTGCCCCAGAGGAGTGCGTCAGGCCTCGTCAGCCGGCACAGTCCATATCCTCGCCGCTAGATGGGGGCTTCATTCATTCCATTCCTGACCCGGTCGGAGACTGGAAGCAGGCTGTGGATCTTCAAATGTTAACATATCAGTAGTAGAACACACCTTAACGGAGAGTATAAAACTTCGATTCTAGTAGATAGTACATGCAATATATTACGCATTATACCTTTCGTCAGAAGGTAAAGATTCAAAATCTTTCGTAATAGCAGCGGCATTAGAGTATAAGATTAGACCCAAAATGCCACATAGGTTTCTGTGACCTAACGTCTGAAGGTTAAATAAAATTATACTTTAAATGCAAAAATCATTTAGATCACCACGTGTATAAGTGGCTAACATTTTCGGCTTTCTCCTTGGAGGTCTGATTTTCAATCCCGGATCTGTCAAGAAATTTTAATTCTGGTTACTTGTGCCGGGCTCCCTCTGTCGACCACCCTTGGTCACCTCTCGTTCACTTACGACATTACAACACTCCCCCTTCTTCAGGGGCTTACAACTTGTGGGACGATGGTTAGCGATGAGGGCGCCCCAGCTGAGTTCGCGATTGCTTCCACTTAATTGTGCCGGGGTCGTCTGTAGCATATTTACTGTCGGCCTCCCGTGATCAACTCTTGTTTTCTTCCGACCCTGACGGCATTTGGACATCCAAGGTCTAAGGAGTCTTTCAAATTCCCGCCTTAATTGGACCGTGTTTCATCTTTCCTGATACCCTCATTCTTCAAAGGGTCGGATCTCTTGTTTTTCTTTTCATCATATCTCTTGCCTTCTGTGCAAGGTCATAAAGGAGGCAGGGTGTGTTTTAGCCCCACCACTGGAGGTGCTACACCCTCAAGGGCTCACGGCTGTTGAGTTTGGGATGATACCTGAGCTGGATCTGTTTCTTTTTTTTTCTTTTTCCAGTGATTCTGGGGCGGACTCTCTCCTATTTCTCTCCTTATCTACCTTTCATGGCACACCTTTCCAAATCCGTCAATTTTCATTTTTTTGAGGGTTGAGAGCATTTCTTTTACCTGCATTTTATTTCCATTATTCCTTCCTTTTTGTCCTTTTGTTCTCCAAATCCGTAAATTGGTTGTGAGTTGTAGTTAGTTTTAGTTCTACTGTTCATTTTATCATCAATTTTCATTTTCATCCCAAAGAATTAGAGGCCTATAACCTCCATGTTAGGCACTTTAACATCAACTATCATCATCAAATGACAATTTCAGCAATATCTTTTCCGACAATGAATGCATGAATGAAATGTTTATCGCAGCAAAATAGCCAGAGAAAATACATAATACATCTGAAAATAATATTATTTACCTATATCTAATCACTGCACAGTTTCGTTAGTGATATTAGTTTTGTTTTGTTTTTGCACATATTCGCATCATATCGGGATCATTGATTATGACATAATTCACTCACACAGTCCTCATTTGGGTAATGAAATCTTTTGTTGGTGCATTGCTTGTGGTGAAACCCGTGTACTGCAAATCGTGAGATGACGTGTCTCTGTTTATAGTTGGCTTGTCTCCAGGTTTGTGTCAGTATGACGACTGTTGTATAAAACTCAGTCCAAATGTTGTTCCCTTTCCCGAGTAATATTTGAAAGGTTTTCTCATATGGCTTTGTGTTTGGAAGATGCAACTGCAACCTCGTATCTTTTATGAAGAAGTTCTCACTAAGCATAATATAAGTCAGTCATTATGGTGCTGTTATTCCTATTTTCAGTACTCTTTCCTGTAGCGGGCCATGATTTTTCTAGTGTTAAGAGGTCTGTGACAGTTTCACTTATAATGTTGAGTCGATAGGTATTGTGACCGTCAGCCGGGTGGCAACGGCACATATTTGTGAGTGACCTTCAGAAGTCCTCCGGTAAAGCTGTCGGGATAGCCAACAACCGCGATGACTCTCCTAACATCTCCCCCGTCGGACCTTTAAAAGTTTGCCGTGAGGATCAGGTGAACTTCCTAACAATAGGCCAATGCGGCACGAGGTTCTATAGTCCACGGGGAGCGTGGTACATGGTTGCGATGGTCAAAGACGGCCTAAGGAAAGGTTCACCTCATAAACTAGACTGTGAAATTAAACATCCAGGCTTATGTAAAACACCGTGAAAATTTATTGTAGATTTCCACAAACCCCTATCCTAGTTCGGAGGGTTATATTCGGCTAATCCGCAAGCTAAAAGTTAATGATAATAAAAGTTCAAGTCCCTAACAATGAAGTTACATTAACCCTCGCGAAAGATCTAATACACAATAAGTAAGCAACAGCAACAACGCTGGGTAAATGGTACGACGCAAAATCCCTAATACAAGTTACATGATCAAGCTAATATGAAGTTACATTTAAGTGAAGGAGCAAAGCAAAGCTAAGTTATGGTGGTACCATTTCCACATTTACATTTAACTTTTCTAGCTAAGTCCTATCAGTTAACATTCAAAGTTACGGCGGTGACGTCCGTAATAGCAAAACAGTTACAATACAAAGCTAAGTGTACAGCCATTTAAAAACAATTAATCTAATCAACAATCATGTGCTAAATAGCACGCAATAAAGGTAACATGGGGAAAAAATACAGTTTCATGACATCAATAATTATAGTACAACACAGTTTTTATTATAATGCCTTCCTGCCCCATGGTTAACTCTTTGTAAACCATTGTCATCTAGCTTGATAGTAATGTCGGTGATAGCGTAGTTAAAACCACGTCTGACAATCACATGGCCTGCGCTCCACACACTATGAACTAATGGTTCATGTGTGCGCCAGGTCACAACAAAATGTCTACAGTCTTCGTCGTTTCCAATAAAGGAAATCCCTTCATCTGCACGGCCATGTCAGCAGGTTCAAATGTAAGAATGTCAAAGTTTAAATGGAAACAATATGTTAGTTAGATCTTGTTTAAAACAATTATGCGGATGATGTTTATTATGTCGGTTTATGTTCCTTCCGTAGGTTTATGGCGTATTCTGACAAAGGCCTGACAAGGAGTAGTCTTCTAAAGATCATTCTCCCGCAGCAATATATAGCCGAGCTTTCAGCCGGAGAGTATGCAGTTTTCATCATTCCAGTGGGGCGGGACGCTGTATCACATTCAGTCTCCAGAATCCAGTTGGACGTAACGCTGGATCATCGTGTTTAGACCGCCAGTACGAGTCGTCAGTAAGCCAAGTTGGGCCCGGTAAGGGCGAAAGAACAATCTTCAGTATATTCAGTCTACCGTAGGCGCCAAGGAGCACGGTACTGGTTCAGAGTATTCAGTTTGGTGTCCGCCGTGGCGGGACATTGTTTCGAAGTCATCATAGGACGTATCTGCAAGTGTTATACCTTACCAAAAACGTAATAATCATTCACCAAAATGATTCAATAATACAGAATGACGAATTAGAATATTCTGAGTCTTATTAAAGGATAAAAGTGATTAACAAGACCTCCGGATGATGGTCTTCCAAAAAGGTCTGGAATGTGCCTGGAAGTCGGCATCCACGTTCCTTCGTCTGCGTCCTCGGCATCCTGACGTTCCATCAAGCTGGTGGTCTCCATCACGATGTCCCCCTCATACCGGAATGGTATTAGCCCATAATCGTCTCCTTCACCATGGCGTGGAAAAGTTCAATGTCTTGCATGATGTCGAAAATGTCGAAATATCTCGTTCCTCTCGGCGTTTTGGCGTGATTATTGTGGACGATGCAAATAATAGTGTTCTCCACAGTATTTTGTAGTTTTCAGCCTGTTGATCCTCAAGATTCAACACGATGCGATGCTTTGCTTGTTAGCACGTGCAATTGTATCACGTTTTATCAATCACGTGGCATCCGCGATAAAATTGATATTTTGAATTCAGAATTTCCGTAGCAATAATGTTGTGATTCGTTGGCAGTAATAATCACGTCGTCTTGCACAATTATCAGACGATAACTCTTATATTTTCGGCGTGGCACTTTGCCCTTCCACTTACACGTGGGAAAAAATATCTGGCGTATGGCACCAATTACAGTTTGTAGAAAATATTGCCTAATATGGCCTTTCGTAGAACAATAATATGTCCACAATGTGTGACAACGTTAGTATAGTTATTTTCAACACACGATGCAGTCGGATGCTCACTTGAGCACAAAAATATTTATAATGTCCACGTCGCGACGGACGGATACTCGAAACACGCCTGTCTGGCGTCAGATCTCCAGATGTAGTGTCGTCACTGACTTTCACTCGGAAGTAGGTCGCCAAAACGAAGTCATTGAGCGACTACTTTCATAGCTCCTTGCGTATCTGCAAGTGTTATACCTTACCAAAAACGTAATAATCATTCACCAAAATGATTCAATAATACAGAATGACGAATTAGAATATTCTGAGTCTTATTAAAGGATAAAAGTGATTAACAAGACCTCCAAAGTCAAAAATGCAATTGAGCGCTACTTCAAAGAGTATAGCATGAGCTCTCTGCTCCACGTGGTATTCTGGTTATGTTCAAAAGTACTACATCCCATAATAATTATTCCGTCACAAAAATATCACATGAACCATAGCTCAGCGGGTTCAGTATCTATTGGCATTATTACAGTTTGGAAGAGAATCAATCCAGCAATACCACCGCAATATTGCACCTATCACTTTTCCGACAATGGCAACTGAAAGTCTGGTTTAAGTTGTATTCACAGAGGAAAGAAACTCTTGTATGAAATGTTTGAATTGCATTTCTCAGAACTCGAATCCTCTCTACTCTTTAACCTCATCGCAGGAGCGGTCTAGCCAGCATCATTGTAGAGAAATTGGAATCACCGATTACGAATATTATTGCAGAAGCCGAAATACCGGTTGCTTCCAAATGGCTTGTGTACTAACCACTCAGCAGGAAAGTTCATGAAGTTTTATAAAAATCGAGTGAACCTAATGGAATTCTATTTTAATAAGGTGCAAAGAGGCCTGTTTGCCATCTCTTGATGAAGGTGGTATATTTGCATTTTTCTGTTGGCACAGGCTATAGTAAAATGTGGCTATTCACCGCTGTCTCAGTCTTACTGATGGCTGTGATTATATGGAAGCTACTGAGGTATGGGTGGTGCTTAGTAATGACATTCAGGGCACAGTCAGTGCCTGTGGATGCTGTGAAGGGTTCTACTCGTAGGGTTAGTACTGCTGTTCTGACTCCGTGAGGAAAGCAATGACAAACTACCTCACTCCTCATCTTGCCTAGTACGCCTCACTATAATGCTGCCGTGGGTTTTTGTCGGTATCTACCCACATAACCTAACTGCGGTACTTTTTGAGGATCCAACCAGCCTTCGGGTGACTACCTAACAGAAGGTGCAAAGATATGTTTAGTTTATGTCATTTAATATCACGCTACTGTATTTTGTGATATAATTTGTGTTTTGTTATTGCGGAAATTATATTGACAAATAGTGTCAAGTCTTTGTCATGCTATACTGGGTTGACAGTGCTGTGTTAGCAGTTGAGTAACTAACGGGATTTCATGTAAAAAACCTCATTTTTATATACCG
Source organism: Meconema thalassinum (assembly GCA_946902985.2). Classification (NCBI taxonomy): domain Eukaryota; kingdom Metazoa; phylum Arthropoda; class Insecta; order Orthoptera; family Tettigoniidae; genus Meconema; species Meconema thalassinum. The sequence goes on along the minus strand of OX336390.1, from coordinate 145,493,816 downwards.
CTAGTGTAGAGAGCAACTTGCATCCAGTCAGCCGTGTCTCAACTTGAGCTATGTTGCCATGGAGATGGTCGGCCTTGCCATTACCTTATCATTTTATTTCTGACTTAATTAGTCTTTGCTCGAGTGCAAAAAGGTCGAGATCAGAAGAATGAGAAAGGCTATCAAAAATGCATGTAGCCAGACGTGCCTTCTGGGTCCTAAACTACGTGTATGCCAAATTTGGTTGAGATTGGTGGAATGGTGTAGTTTTGTATACGGAACAAATATACATATCCACATACCCACATACATACTAAACCCATTTGTTGGGCATGGAGGTTCGAACCAATGATATTTAAATTCAGAAAGAGGAAATATTCATAAGATATTCACTGTCATATGGGCTAAGAGTATGGCCTCATTGAGTAACTCATGCAGTGACTCAATGCAATTAATATCCGTTATCTTTATATATTACATACAGGCCGTGTGTAACTCACGGAGAGCGCGTAGTCATGCCGTATTAACTAAATGATGTCATGCCGATGGAAAAATTTAAGCCAGTATAGAGGAAGGGAATTCCCCCCTCGTAATGCAAACTTAGCATTAAAACGACAACCCTGGTTGCGATACAACACTGTATTGTGGTGAAATATCTGATTTTTATGGAAATAACGTAAAATTGTTATAATATTTTGGCATCAACCAGAATAATCCAGGGAATTACGAATTAATCAAGACTAAACTTTAATAACTTATGTACAGGGAAAAAGAGCTTACGAAGCAATTACGTCATTAGGCGGGGCTATCAAGCGGTCCTGGGTAGGAGAGAAAAAAACCATTTCGCCCACACAGCTGAGGAGCCTTGTGGATTTAATTTAAAATAAGTGGACGATCGATTTTCGGAAAACAAGATGATATTGTAACGTTTGGGTTGTAAGGATCATTTCAAAAACGTGCGACGTCTAGTTCAAAAGATAGCTCCTAGAAGAAGACCAAATTGATTTATTTTTGCAAGTTCTCAATATATAGCCGAGCTTTCAGCCGGAGAGCATGCAGTTTTCATCATTCCAGTGGGGCGGGACGCTGTATCACATTCAGTCTCCAGAATCCAGTTGGACGTAACGCTGGATCATCGTGTTTAGACCGCCAGTACGAGTCGTCAGTAAGCCAAGTTGGGCCCGGTAAGGGCGAAAGAACAATCTTCAGTATATTCAGTCTACCGTAGGCGCCAAGGAGCACGGTACTGGTTCAGAGTATTCAGTTTGGTGTCCGCCGTGGCGGGACATTGTTTCGAAGTCATCATAGGACGTGATGCTGGGCCACCAAAGTAATCAGTCAGTCTGAACGGGACTTGACTTAACGTAACTAGTCCAGTACATCGAACATGAAAACCTCAGGGAAGACCACGTAGCTTCGGAAAGAACTATACGTTTTCAAGATTACAAGTAAGCCGGTTCGAGACCAGGCAGAAGTTGTTGAAAGTAGAAAGAACTCCGTATATATAAAATTGTGAGGATAAAACGAACAATACGCTACAGAAGTGAAAATTAGGTCCGGGTGAAGCCAAACACGATAGCAAGAAACAAGTATCGCTAGTGTTAAAATTATCTAATGGTCTTTGGAGGAAAGCCATTGAGATTACAGGGCCGCGTAGCGAAAGTAAAAGTAAAGACGCACTTAAGTATAAATCAATGTGCAATGAAACGTGGAAAGTACCGAACATTGTCAAAAAGAACATTTCGAGCCTTGTTGAAGTCAAAGAACAGGTCGATAATTACATAGTTTCACAACATAACGTTGTTAGAAGAGAAGCCAGGTTAAGTTAATAAACCGGTGGGTTTAAACCGTGGAAAAACGACAAAACTTTGATTCGAGACCTAGGGTGTCCAATCCAGAAGTCATCATAGGACAGATCGTGCAGCTAGATCTAGGGGAGAAGTCGTCATCAGGGAACCTATCGGAAGTCATCGCTTGCGTCCTGAGATACGACAAGAACAATTACACAGGGTGTAAATCAATTGTAAATAGATAATAAAATAGGACATAACCCAAGGGTTAACACGTGTGAATTGTCACAGAGTGATAAGTGAGAAAAGTGGAAACGTGTGAAAAGGTATAGTGTAATTGTTTGAATATATAATAGAAATTTATGTGAAAGTGTTCTATAATTGAGGTTCATTATGTGTAGAAATATAAATGTGTCATATCAGGTAAAAATCACGTGTGTTAAAAAGAAAAGAATTATGTGTTGCCAAATTGTTGGAAAAATGTACTAGTTACAACAATGTGGGTGAAATCTTTCACAACGGAGGATACTGAGTTGGTGAGTACCAGAATGAATTAAACACATTGAGCTATTGTGGACCCATAATTTGATATGTACTATTGTGAAATGTTTAATGATAAAGGTATAAAAGTGAACAGTGCTCTAAAGTGTCACTTCTTAATGAGGAAGGCCGTAAAAATGAGGCCATGTAACGAGTTAAATATTGTACGGATAATACCCAAGTGCGTGTAAGCATATAAATTAATTAATAAAAAGGGTGGAACCAAATTATTGTCGAATGAAATAAGTTAAGTAATTGAAATCAGTAACGTTTGTTATGCAAAGTAAACACAATAAAAGTTGAACGCAACTTAAGTTAATAAGAAATTGGAAAATTCGGAAAGTGAGAGATAACTTAATAAAGTTTAAAATAATGCAAAGAAAAGTCAGTGATAAAAATAATAAACAAACCCTATACGGTTATATGATAAAAATTAAAAGTAATTGCAAATGACCTTAGCATCACGAGTAAAGGCAATGAAAGGCCTAATGGAAATAAGTGTAATAATAAATGACCACAAAAATAACGAAACGGAAATAATATGATAATGTAATAATGTAAAAGTAAGTTCATTATCCTCGCCAGGATATCTGGACTACAGTAAATAAAGAATTGAGTATCCAAGAAATATATTATTGTCGCCGAAAATAGGCAATACCAATGTAAGCTTAGGGCTTTGAAATGTTGAATTAACGTGCAAGTATCAGATAATTATTATAGTCTATGGGAAAATCGTCGGTTGACTAAGGTAAGGGCTTATAATTTGTTCGAGGGAAAGGGTAAATGCTCACTCAAGTATTGTTTAATTCTCATATAGCCAGGGAGCACATGAATGAAAAAGTATCGTGAGACTGGATAGATGATATTTGTCTAGGTGGATAGCCGGAGGCAGGGTGAAATTGATTCCCTCTTACGAGCTATACCGACCTCTGCAGCCAGGCAGGACATAGCGTTCCTAAGTTGGTTAGCATTTGTATTTGAAATTCCTATCACAGCAGAATTATATGTTGGCCACAACGGGCTTAAGAATACGTCTGCGTTAGTAATCCTAATAGCAGAGAATAATTATCCCAAAAGAAGCACGAATAAATGTGAATAATTTGATTGATCACAGTCCGTATGAAGAATAGAATAAAAACGCTTGGATTCTCAATGTAGAAGTGGTCTCTTTGAATGTTAAACATATGGTTGGTTTAAAATAGTATGCTAGGTCAGGAGGGACAGAATTGTTTACAAAAGGGTCGTTGCTCCAGTCGAGACGAGGGAAGTGAATGAAGGTCGCGCTACCGGCGGGGACCATAAATATGTCGTCACTGTGTTAAGACAGAACGCAAGGGGAACCTTGTGTTCTTATTTGAAGAAACAAAAGTACAGCAGAAGTTATTGCCTGCTAAATAATTGTTATCATGCATGGATTATTTATCCCATATTAAAAAGAATCATAACGATATGATCAAAGCAATGAGAAATAATAATAATAATTGCATTTTTGAAAATGAAAAAATTTGGTTCCATGACCTTAAAGAAATTTTAAAACGGGTAATGGAAAAAGCACTAAAATGGGACTTTGTAAAGTGCGGGCTTTACAAATATCCTATTCTGGGGAACAAAATGGCTGCAATAAATATAATTAGCATGAAGGTGGAGAAGTAAATGGTACTCATGTGAAAATAATGTTATATGCTTTTGGGGATAATTTTTTGTTTGGAATGTGTGGAAAAAGAGATTAAAAGGATAAAATAAATGTAAAGGATAATCAGTTCAGAGTATAGCCAGATGAAGGCATTGTAATAGTGAAAGTAAATATCCTGAGTTCGAGCCTGACCAGGCGAAACTCAGTTGAAGTGACTGAAAACCCTTATTTTGGGAATATAAGATTTATAATATATTTGACTAATGTATCAGTTTAAGCAGACGGATCATGACAAATCCATTGGAAATGAAGTAAGATAAATTAAGGGTCATTATTTTTTAAAATTATGTTTGAAGGTAATTTCAACCAATATATTAGTGTTGTGACTTTATATTTTGAAATATATGAGTTAATTAAATGTATCAATTTAATGTAGTTGGTGTTATAGTCTTTTGTGCTTGTCCTTCCTATAGTTCACATTCTGAGTACATGGTCAGACAGTGGGAATAACTGTACACGCCCTGAGCTGAGCAATAGTCGGATGATGGCATGTACTTCCGTTTTCATAAACGGGCACAATACATATATACACACTTTCACTTTTACATATAACATATTTTGCTAGGCAGGAATGCTTTAATCATTATGTTCACTGCACCCATTGTCCATGATTTTCAGCCTATTTTCATTTATGAAAGAAATAGGCTAATGAGATCACCTTTTGTCCGTCTGTGTGTGTATGCGTGTGTACGTGTGTGTGTCTGTGTGTGTGTCCTCCGTAATGAAATCTAAACGACCGGAGCTACTTACATGAAACTCGGTAAGGTACTACTATGTCTGGCCCCGGTTGGTTGGTTAGTTCTTTACATTAGAGGCTGCGACAACGCGGTCATGTAGCCCTGTGTACTTTGGATGTTTGTAAGATCTGTCTGATAACCGGTGATAATTGTGATCACTGTATTAGTGTGTGTTATCTGTTTTGAATTCAAATAAGGACTGCAGACAATAATTTTAAGTAGTTCCTAAGTTCGTTACCAAATTCTACCGTCTACGACCCTTAGCTGTGAACATGGCTACTACTAGATGCCATCCCAAAGAGCGCCTGGTGACGAACGTTGGAACTTAAGAGCATTAATCAAACCTAACCTACAAATTCTACTTCAAACAAGTTTAGTTAGTGGAAGGTTCTTTTACATGCCATAAATCTATGACATGGGCCCGCCGGCTTTACTTCCCTTCCGAAGGAAGGCATACTGAGGGACTTTTAACGCTCTTAAAGAATCCGACGACTTCGGCCGGGTTTGAACCCCCGATCTAGGGCATAGAAGCGCAGCTTGCTACCGACTACACCACCGAAGCCGCCTGTCTGACCCCGACCGTGCCCTTTAAATTTTATTATGTTTCACCAATCGAACATGGTGGCTTTGCGAAATATTTCACTGGCATTCTATATCTCCGAAACTATTACCGATATCATGCTGGAACTTTGTACAGTGATGAAGGGCACGATTAGAAGTTTACCTTTGTGACTTGCAAACAGTAAGTACAAAACGAACATGGTGGCCAAGTGAAGTTGAAACATTTAAATAGACAATTCTCGCGTTTTAACCATCTGAGCACAGTGAAACTTGGTACAGCAAATGTTTATACACATTGTAAAGCTCTGACATCTAATTAAGTTCAATTGTTAACATGATCTCAAGTTGGCGGCTGTGAGTCATTTTAAAATTTAGTTTTTATTTCTTGAGTCCTAATCATGCGAGCGAAGTCAACGTATGCCTAATGAACCTACGCGATGACCGTCATCTAATAGTACATAACTCTATGGCCTACATTATATAACTATCCAACATGGCGACCATTCAAAATATTTAGACGGTTCTCAATATCTACTAATCTAAGCCAGCAATCAAACTGAAATTATGTTGATAAATACTATAAATATAAGTTCACCTTTTGGATTTTCAATAACCTGGTGATCACAAATCTAACATGCCGGCAACGCGAAATTTAAATATTTAAATGAACATTTCTCACGGTTTAACCATCCGAGCGCAGTGAAACTTGGTACGGTAAATGCTAATAAAAAATTTAATCCACTGCCATCTTCTTTGTTTCAATTGTTTTAATAGCCAAAAGATGGCAGCTGTGCGAAATTTAAAATGTCGTATTTATTTCTTGTGTCCTAATCATGCGATTGAAGTTTGAATAATACACCTGCGCAATAATCTTCATGTAATAGTACATAACTATAAGGCCTACGTATATAAAAATCCAACATGGCGACCATCTGAAATATTTAGACGATTCTCAATATCACCGAATCTATTACAGTAATCAAACTGAAATTTTGTATGTTGGTAGTGGCAATTAACTTAAGTAGGATATATAAAAATAGTCTATTTAGTTCTTCAAGGAACTACGAGGAGTCCGAACCAAAAGACGTGATAATTCACTTCGAAAATCCCCCGTGAAATGACCCGGAATCATTCCCGGTCCACCTGTCCGTAGTATTTTTTTAAACACTTATACTCGACGCCGACACAATATCCAGTTCAATAAAAATTTAAAGGTATTTAAGGGCATGTTTTATAAAATATATGACTTTTGTTATAATTATAATGTCTCCAGCGGATTCTTAAGTCGGCTAGGAATGCTTGTCATTCTATAAAGCAGTGACGTATAGGTGAGTGTGTATTTTTAGCTGTTCTTCTTGTCATATGAGTAATTAATGCGTATCATCATGAACTTTAATATTCAAACATATATCGCCCCCACTCCGATGCCACATTATGCATAGGTGTGTCCTGTGCTTGAACAGTTTCAGCATCAATTTCCTTCGACCTGCAAAGTAAAGTTTATGTTAGACTAGCATCGGAAGACAGTCGTAAAAGCTGTGTTTCAATAATAAGAAAACATCTTCATTCTCAGAATTGGAATGTTATTTCCATCTGGTTTCGCTTGTTTATGCAGGTGGCGAACTAACCTGTTAAAACCCTTAGCATATAAACTAGGTTAGGAAGTCTTCTATTGCTTCCAAACTCATGTGTTTGTACACAATTAACAATATTTAAAGTCAACTATAAAACTGTAACATTTCAAAGCTGACTGACTATATTCAGTTTGTAGATTCTGTTAAAAGCATTTTAGTCGTTTATTGCAAGAAACTGGTTTTCTTAGTACACCACGTCTAGAGATTCTGAAGGGTACTTCAGCTTTTGAACGCTACAAATTTGGACATTTGCAAATAACTTTTATTGAGAATTGTACACAAAGTTTGAGCATTAGATTAATTTCACATTTCAGTCTTTGCTATAGTCTGTAGTTGTCCTGGTTCTTTTCGTGCATGTTATGATATGATACCTACTACACTTCTACCCGCACAATATACACTTTCATTCTTCGTCTGGCTCGTGGAACATCTTGTTTATTCATATCTTGTGGTAATAATAATAATATCGTATGGCCTCGGGTGCTGGGTGCAAGCTTCGTTATTTGCCACCCAGAGGGTAGCTTGCATATCTTGTGGTGAAATCCATGAATGGAGAGTCATGTTGTAACGTGACGCTACGTGTTACATTATTTGGTCCATCGTTCGTGAGGTGTAGAAATCGAGGTCTATTTCACATTTCTTTCTTTCCCTAATGTTTACTAATGCCTTGCTTGCATCTATTGATTTGAAGCAGAATTGAAATCGTATGTCCTCTATGAAATATGTCTCCCTCATCATTTCGTATTCCATCCGAGATGGAGCAGTTTTACCAACTCGGGTAATCCCCTTCATGAACATTGCTTTTATTCTTTCTATTCTCATCAGGTCTCCGATCTTCAGCTTTTCCCACACAATCTAGATTCCAAATGTTTTCACTGGCGCTACTGTCGTCTTGAATGATTTCGTGCGAACATGTTTTAATAGGGAAGACGAATAATTCCAACAAAATGTATCTGACATTGGTATGACGTCTTTAGGACATGCAATAGAGTCATAATCTTTATGTGAAATACTAGCAGAAGTACCCGTTCTTCGAACGGTGTTCGTTGTTAACACCAGACATTATCAATTGAGCTACTGTTGCAATGGTTAGCGGTTTGTCATTCCTTCAAGTTAATCAGAACGAAGTTAGTTTTCTGGGAATATCACACACACGGTTAATTTAAGGCCCTTAAAATGTAGTTTTCGGAGACCCTTTATAGATTCCCGAATTTTGTGTCTCACATTGAGAAGCGCAACATATGCTTCGGTCGTCCTTCTAGGATAATTTTTATATTTCGCCTATTTTAGCATGTATTGAGAAGTTTTTCTCTATATCCACCCTTCTACTGTATGAAAAGAGCGGTGAAGAGTTTTATAAATGATTGGTGTATTGACTCTCATGGTTACCATACCTAATTTTACGATTGCTCCAAGCATCCGAACACGAGTTATAGGCGTAGGCTACATAAAGATACAAAGATAGACAGACAGACAATTCTATTGTCTACAGCATATTACCCAGATATCCAAATATGGGTATATCTACCACACAGTATCAAACAAAATCATCCTTACGATGAACCCGTTTGTCGACAAAAAAAAAAGTTAAATGTACTCTCAGACTAAATTCACCTAACGTGTACTTCCTGACGTGAAATAGAATTGAAAGCCTTGTAGACGAAATGCAATACACGTCACATAAAAACTGACCATCTACGTTGTGCTAGGTGCCCATACACAGGAAGACCCCTTTCATAAATTATAAAGGCTTGTGGTGCATGAAAATTCAGGTTCTTTAGTCTCAAATTGCCCAAATTCCTAAAAGCCGCAAAAAATGCTGGTTCAATTCAAGAATTTTTGAAAATAATGTTGCTGTTTGGAGATATAATAGACCTTCTGTACTATATGTCGAAGGTGAAAATTGCATGAAAAAATTCTAGGTTACCCCTTGACCCCCTTAATTGCATTGATGAATTGTACAGTCTACTTTAGTTCTGTGATAACCTTATATTTGCAAACTTTCACAGAAATGTAATAAATGGAGTGACATTGCTTCTTACAGAAATAGTTGTAAGCCATCGCTTGATATAATGTTCTCATGGTTACCGAATTGCATTCCTTCATTAGTTTGTTAAATTAAATTAAATTAGTTTTCTGGGAATATTTCAGAAACTGTTGGATTTAGAGCCATATAATGTAGTTTTCGAGGACCCTTTAGGGCCCCCGAGTTTTGTTTCTGGCACCGAGGGGATTTGTTTCGTCGTTGTACGTCTTAACATAATACTAATAATAATATAATATAGGGAGAAATTATAACACCTATTTTTTCAATTATTAATGCAGCCAATGTCCATGTACTTTTCTTTTCAGGACGGGTCAGGGAAGGGATATTATCAGAGAAAGAAGCAATCAATCACGCATGAGCAAAATGGAAATGGCCTACCATTTACCTAAGGACATCTATAAGAAAAGGTCAATATCCTTCAACGCAAAACTAAAACATTACTGCAGTGCCATCCGTCCGGAGATCTTGCATGCTTCTGAATGCCTCACGATGAACAAAATAGGCTTGGTCGAGAAACTGGAGGCCAAAGAAAGAAAAAATTTGAGAAAGATATTGGGTTCCATCAAAGACAATGGGGAATACAGAAGACGGCATAACCATGTGGAGAAGATAAGTAACGTCATCCGGAAGAGAAGGATACCATTTTTTGGGCATGTGAAACGAATGAGCCCAGTGAGACTGACCAACCGCAACATAACTTACTTTCAGGAGAGGAAAACAAAATGGACCTGGTTCATAGAACTGGATATAGATCTGAAAGAAGTGGGGATTACACCAATATACATTCAGGAGCGTGCCCCACTCAATAGGAAACTTCAAGCTTGCAAAGGTTTCCAAGAAAAACCGAAGCTGAAAACGGGAAAGATTTGGACCCAGGAACGGAAGGAAGTCCACCGAGAACGAATGCGGGCGTTCTGGGCAAACATCAAAGCCAGTAGGAGACAGTGGGAATGACGCGGTCCATATATGGCCTATACGAAATGAATGAATGAATAATATGGGGATAGGAATATAATAGACCTGCCGTACCACACCCGCATGTGTAATTCGCGTGAAAAAATTCTAGAGTACCCCTTGATCCCCTTAAGCGCGTTAAACGTATTGTTGAATTTTACGGCTTAATTTGGTTCCGTGATAACCTTCTAGGCGTTTGCAAACTTTTACACTAATGTAATTAATGGAATTGCATTGCGTCATACAGCAATAGATGGACCTCTGAGAATCTGTTGCCATGGTTACTGGCTTGCATTTGTTCATTAGTTTATTAAATAAAATTAGTTTTCTGGGAATATCTCAGAAACGGTTGGTCTTAGGGCCTTAAAATGTGGTTTTCGGGTATCTGAGTTTTGTCTCTCACATTGAGGGGCTGAAAATGAGCTTTGTCTCGTCCTTCTACGCCTATTTCAGCATGTATTTTAAGGGGCTAGGCCCCCTTTTATGAGGGGTACGGAGAAGAGTTATATCAATGATAAGTGTCGTGCCTCTGATGGATATCTGTACCAAATTTTACGTTGATACACCCAGCCGTTCTCGAGTTATAAGGGAACAAAGTTGTCCACAGACGAACAAACAAACAAACAAACAAACAAACAGACAGACAGATGGAAAAAAATCACGCACATCCATCAAAAACGGTCTGAAACGCGTAAACAACTCAATTGTCCGTAGAAATTCAGACAAAAACAGACAAACTTTCATTTATATATATAGAGAGATATACTGCACCGGTCGGAGTTGACCGTGTTTTATTGCACAAATTTAGGTTTCACTCGCTAACCGTTGGAGATATACGAAAAGTGATAAGGAACTTTCGGATAGAAAATTAAATGTTAAAGCTCAGGTATGCCATCAAAAGTTTGCTATTTCTTAGCGTTCTCTTTTTATTTGAAATTGAATTATGAAATTTTTAAACCAAAGGGTGTAGTGACGTCACAAATGTCGGTTTTACTCGCTAACCGTTGGAGATACAGAATAAGTGATAAGGACCTTTCGGATAGGAAATTAAATTTCAAAGCTCATATGTCCCATCAAATGTCTGCTATTTCCTACCGTTCTCGTTTTATTTGACATGGAAATATGAAATTTTGAAACCAAAGGGTGTAGTGACATCACTAAAATGGTCGCCATTTCTTAATAGTGCAAAATTTCGAAATCAAAAGTATCCTATATGTAAACCTGTTAAATCAGCTACAACCATGCAAAATTTCATTTAAATCGGACCAGTGGTTCTTGCGTTATTGAGTAACACACAGACAGACAGACAGACAGACAGAAAGACAGACACACACCATCTCATTTTTAGCCTACTTTCGATTTTTGCAAAAAATGAAAGTAGACTTATGAGATCAACACAGGGCGAAAAAAGTGTGTCTGTCTGTGTGTGTGTATGTGTGCGTGTGAGTCTGTGTGTGTGTGTGTGTATGTGTGTGTGTGAGTCTGTGTGTGTGTGTGTGTGTGTGTGTGTGTGTGTGAGTGTGTGTACTCTGAATGTCTGTCCCCCCTATCAATTCGAACACGGTGAAACCGAATTGAACGAAATTTGGTACAGAGGTAGCACTAGTAAAGGACACCTCAGTGTCATACTTTATATCGCCGCCATCTTTACCAAAACAGAATGGCGGCCACTCAAATGTTCAAAACGTAAAATCGAATTACGGCTAAACTAATCATCCGATCTCTACCAAATTTGGTGACAACATACCGTTATATAGGACGCGTCTTTCACCCAAAATTCAAGGTCATCGGCCATGCCATTTCAGGATGGCGGCCGTGTGAATTATGCAACCATTTTAATAAATAGCTTAAGACCCACCAATTCCGATTATCGAGCCTAGGGGGGTTTAAGCTATCCTGAAGGTCGTGATCCGTTATTTATTATAATTTAATATTATAATATTATTCAGTATGAGTGGCTTAAAAGAGCTGAGCCGTTTGTGTCACACGACAAGATGGCAGCTGTCCTCATGTGCCTGTCTTATATTTCAGTAGTTTTAGTATGTTGTATGTGATATACCGTACTGATACAATAATATAAACTTTGTATGAAATGATCTTTAATGAAGATGTACTGCAGTGAAGAAATCGTTTATTTAAAGTCATTATTTGCCAACAGTTTGTATCTAATATGTCAGTTAAGAACACCTGACGTCATGGATACGGTTAGCTCTGGGCTAGCATGTTAGTCTGACACGCAGTTGACTGGGGATCGAATACTGCTACAGTTAGGTTTTTTTTTTCTTGAATTCTTTTACAAATGATGTGCACGAGCTTTTCCCACAGATACTGAATAAAATGTCATTTAGCTCAAGGAGAGGATAAAGTATACACTCGTATATTAATAAAATCACAGTCCCAGCATCGCACATAAACAGAAGACATTAGAAAAAGGAGAATAGAAGAACTAGATACACGTTGTCATTAACCACAGCCTTCTTAATGCTTCTGTACGGTGCTGTCCTCTTGTGGGTTATGTGGGTAATATTGTTCCAAACATAAAGCTGTGTAAATGCCTGAGCTGGCCTCCTGAAGTATGGCAATTTTGTAATACTGGTAGTTCAACTATTAGCCACGATCGCGCTCCGAATACCTTTAAACACTGCCAGCTGGATCGCCTCCCTCTTGGCTACTTTAAACTGCCTACTCATTCAACACCCATAGAACACTTCCATCGTAGTACATTACGATGGCAGTGCATAGGCGTACAAGATAAAGATTAATTCACTGATAGGTCGCAGCACCACCTACTGTGATTGGGGCGGAAGATGATTGGGGCTGAAGATTCTTAATTTTGCAGGCTGGCTTAATATAGAGATTAACGGACGTGAATGCATTACAATAAGTTAGTAGTTTTGTTATTCAATCATCATAAAGTATATAATATTGATCTTGACACTTACTGGCTTATTATCAATATAAAAGAAAACAAACAATACATTGTGGTTGGGGTGATTGTTTTAGGGATGAGGACAAAGAGTCATAAAGATACCCATACATTTAGGAGAAAGTAGGCTATATGTTCTTTGCTGAACATCTTGTTATATATTAGTATGATTACATTTTTGGATAGTCCTGTGTTGTTTGTGGTCGACTGTCGTATCATCTTAAATCCATACAATCTCGTCACCAACAGACTCACACGAAACAGACTTCTATACCGGTATAATAAGAGAACACTCGTAATCTCGAAAAGGATATAAGATACTCCAAACACTGACCAACCTAATAGTCCAGTGAATAGAGCAAAAAATGGGGGGTTACCTTACAAACGGTCCGGTAGTTCTAAATTTTTTATATGTTGTCTAGGATGATTAGTAGGTGTTTAAAATGGAAAATGCACAATTCCCCCCCCCCCCCGCCCACCTCCTCCGCGCCCGCCGCCATTTGGAAAAATCGCCAATAATCGGCCTTTTCTTGAGATTCTCGCCTCTATCTCCATTTCGGTGCGTTTTAGCGAAAAAAGAGTTGTAGTCAATGTTGTAGACAATTAAATGTCCTATAATTTATGTTTGATATTTTGTTTCTAGGAATTATGTTTACGGAAATATTTACTTTGTTAAACAATAAAAAATCACATTTTTCGGATATTTTGTCAAAATTCTAACTTTGGAACGCTGAAATTGCTGAAAATGCTCCCTTTTTTCCATGCTGCAAGCCACTGGTTTTATGCAAAAGCTGCGCATTTATATCTGCAAGAAATCTGTGCCTGGAAGAAAAAATGGACCCCACTGAGTTTAAGAAGTTCACAATTGAGGGTCACTTCACTGTTCGAAGATCAGAGAAGTTCTGGTCCGGTATTAGGACCGACATGACAATCGAACAAATGCTAATGAAGGATATGAAAATAGGGGGAGGATTAATCGGACGGGGCATGACTGAGAGCACTCTGTTGAAGTGGATTCTTGGGATGACCTGCCTGCAAAATATTGCTCATGAAATTGAGAAGTACAGCAACGTAACATCAACGTCCTCTGAGCAGCACGTGGCAATGAGGCCTACTAGAATGAGTCGTAACTAGAGCCGGGCAAAAAGCTCTTGAGTTCCGATCGGTCTCGTTGGACGAGAATAAAAAACGGAAATGCTGGTTCCGGAACTGGTATTACCGATAATGTGGGCTCGATAACGATAATTCTCGACATTATCGCTCGTTCTCGCTTGGGCAATATGGCGCTGCCTGAAGGCACCGAGGCTTGTTGTGTAAGGATTCAATGGAAATTGTTTATTCCGTTGACTGGAGTCTGCGAATTGGAAGAATCCACTCAACTTCAACGATATCATATTTTATAACAGACTACCTAAGGTATTGAGCATATCATCCTAATAACATATGGAAGGAGATTTTGATCGTCAGTCGGTATTTTTTGGTATTTAATTTAAACAAAAGAAAATTCTATTTGACGTGTAGGCTACATATTAAGATTTTTTCGTGTAGTGCCACATTCAAACACTACCGTATGTAACTTCCTCGTAATAAAACCTGAAAATTCATGCACTCGCTATATTACTAAAGCCCCTGTGATGCAACTGTGTTCTTTCGTATCACTTTAGTGGTAAGATACTGGTAAAGTGGTCGTCATAAACAATAAAACGTAACGAAACAAAAATTAAAATCATTTCCCCTACCGAGTATCGAGCCCCGCACCTTTCATTCATGAGTCCAGCGCGTAACGTATTTTTTTTATTTTTATTATTAGCTCTTTACAGAATTACAGAATTTTCAGATATGATAAATACCATACTAATACATCACAAGAAATCCAGATAGTGTCCATATTTATCGTACAATTGTCCACTTTCACTAAGCTTCCAACGCTCTTTTTGCAGGTGATACCTGAGATCCAGGAAAGAGAAATGTTGATCATTGTCCATCACGAAGTGTACATATTGGCCCATTATCCACACAATGGCAGTCTGTTTAATTTGGGGGAAGGCGGTCACCGACAAACGAACCAACTTCCTGTCATCGAGGTCATCCGAGGGCACATTTAATAGTTGACATACTTTTCCCTTACACCACAGCCACGTGGAGGCAACTCGCGTGCATGATGTGAAGCGGTGTATCGCCGTATCAGTTTGACCACATATAGTACACCATGGGTAAGCTTCAAGATGGATGGTATATCGCCGTAGAGCGGTTGGGATGAGATCGTTGAGGAAGATAAAAACTTGGGAGTGTACAGCAGAAGAAATGGTCATAGCCCCAAAATTTTTCCAAACAGTGGGCCAATGGACGTAGAGGGTGGTGGCCTCTATTCGCGGTTTGGAGTGTACCACTTGCCGCAACATGTTATAGATACTTTTCGTCGTTGGAACAATCCCTGAAGGCATTTGGCGAACAGTTTCCAGAAGGTGCTGTTGATGGTCCCTAAATATCTTCGGCAAAGCTCTCTCACAACCACGGGCTGTGTTTCGAATATCTTTGTATAGCGCTTTCGTAAAAGTGTCATGTTGGGAAAGAATGGTGATATCGTTCTTGCAGAGGAGTGCACGGCATTTGATGCCATGAGCTGTTAGCCCTAGCCCGCCTTGCCGGGATGGGAGATACAACTGTTCCCGTTGAACTCGGAACAAAGATCCTTGCCATATGAACCAACCAGTATATTTTGCCAATTGGCTCTCAAACATTTTGGGAAGTGGGAAAAGTTGTGCGACATACCATATTTTAGAGAGCGCAAACACGTTGAGGACCATGACCCGTTGCACTATATTGAGGTTTCTTTGACCAAATTGGATCAGGACTCCCCTAACTTTGGCAATGACCTTAGTCCAGTTTACTTGCACTGTGTCCAGAAGCGATTGCTTCCAGGTAATGCCAAGAATTTTCACCTCATTTACTATCCGGAACCAGGGCTGTGGGGTAATCACTGAGTTAGAATTGAGCGGAAGCAAAGCAGTTTTCTGGGGGTTCGATTGTGCTCCAGAGGCGATATGGTAGAGCTGAAGGACGCTATCGATGTGGGAGATGTCTTCTTTATTGCGGATCAATATGGATACGTCATCAGCATAGGCGCACATTCCAAAAACATGTGTGGACAGTTTGTAACCCTGTAGTTTCACCTGAGTAGTCCGAATGAACGGTTCAAGGCCAATGACAAAAAGTAGCATAGAAAGGGGACATCCTTGCCTAACTGATCGTTGTATTGGAATCAGAGGGGAAAGAAAACCGTTGACGAGCACTCTAGACGTAGCATTACAATTTATCATACGAATGTAGTCAATAAGGATTTCAGGAAATTCGAAGTGTTGCAAGACCATGTACAAGTATTCATGACTGATGCGGTCGAAAGCTTTATCAAGATCTAAGGTGAGAAAACTCATTGGCTCAGTGGGGAGCATTTCGGCTTTTAGGTGTAGGTCCCGTAGTATCGCTAAGTTTGTTAACAGAGTTCTTCCAGGAATACTGCAACATTGTTCATCACCAATGATATCAGGTAGAACAGTCTTCAATCGGCATGCAAGTACTTTGGTAAGGACTTTATAGTCACTGCAGAGCAGAGTAACTGGTCGGAAGTCACCAACTGCCATGGGAGAGGATGTTTTTGGTATGAGGACTATGGTACCCTCGTGATGTGATTGACAAAGAGCACGACGTTGGAGAATGGTACGCAGGACATGACAAAATTATTTGCCAATGAGAGGCCAGAAGTGTTTATACATTTCATATGGCAGTCCATCAATGCCAGGTGAGCGGTTGTTTGGGAGTTGTTTAACCACAGAATGAATCTCTTCATTCGTAATATCCGCGCTGAGCAGAGTTTTGTTGTCCGGAGATAGTTTGGTACTGCAAGATGACAGCAATAGGGTCACCTGCTGTGGATCAATGGGAGCCTTAGTGTAGAACCGTTGATAAAATAATGATATTTCACTACGTATAGCGTCAGGGGAGGTGACGACACTTCCAGTACTGGTGCGGAGGCGGTGGATATATTTACGTTGCCGCTCACGTTGTCCTTTGGCGATATGGTATACACTTGCACTTTCGTCCGGGAGCACTGTACGATCTTTTAAAGCCACGTTGATATGAGCGAGCGTTCGTTGCTGTAGAGACAGGAGCTTGGTTTTAACTTCCCGGATCTGGTCATATATACGCTCCCCAGCATCAGATCTTTGCTGGAGCTGGCGAAGAACTCGATAGTAAAATTCAACTGTATCCCGTCTTTCCCGACCTCGTTGGTAAGATATGTTCTTAAAGACGCGGCGGATCCCTGGTTTAACTAAAATATCCCACCAGTCTGTGCAGTCGCGAAATTTGCATTTTTGTTGGACCCATCGAGTCCAGTGTTGTCTGAAAATATCTTGGCATTCCTCCTCCAGTAACAGCGAGCAATTCAGCTTCCAATAACCTCTTCCTATGTGAAATATGGGATGGGGGTAAGAGATTGTACATACGACAGCATGATGGTTAGTGAAACTGGCAGGTATCACTTCATATCGTCTAGGCTGGATAAGTTCCTGTGAAAAGTAGATGCGGTCAAGTCGTGATGAGGAGTTGTGACTTATACAGGTGTAATGGGGCAGGGGCACCCTTAAACTATCCACAGCATCAATGAGGTGTAGGGAGGTAAGAAGGGTCCTGAGAGCCGGGTTGACACCTCTGTATGGACTAGTGGAATCCTCTGGGCGTTGAATCCAATTGAAATCCCCTGCAAGAATAAGTTTTTCCTTAACGTCGTGCAGATGAGGCAGTATACTCTGTTGAAAGAACATTTTCCGTTCCACACGTTTATTGGACCCGGATGGGGCATATACATTTATCAGGGTGGTATTGTTTATGTGTCCAGATATTATGCGTCCTGATGGATGACATAGCACACCTTCGAGTGGGATATCATGTCTTATGAGGAATCCGGTCCCTCTATTCGTATTACCGGTATTGATGTATTGTTTGTAGAAGGCAGATATGGGTAAACACGGTATAGCAACTTCTTGAATGAAAGCAATGTCAATGTCAGCATCTCGAAGGAATCTCTCCAACAGTTGAAATTTCAGAGGGCATTCTATTACATTGATATTCACAGTGGCCACATTGAGAAATTGCGCTATTAAGAGAAGTATAAAAGCTGTTCTAGACATACTGGAAGGTGGACTCGAAAGAAGACACAGGTGAGAATTATCCTGGTGCACTATGTCAAATTAGGTTGAGATAGTTCCTTTTGACTGCCATTCATAGGCCGGCTGTCAGCGGTTGAGAGCGTTCGTGGGTCCCTAGATGACGTAGAATGAAGATTTTGTTTCTTTTTCACAGCTGCGGGAACATTTGTAGAGCCAGTTTGATTCTTCGGGGCTGGTACGGCAATCGAGGCATTTGTTTTAATCTTCTTAGAGACGTTCTCGGATCCCCGATCAACATTCTTAAGTGAGTCGGTAGGGACCAGCGAAGGCGGGGGCAGTGAAGACAAAATTTCTGTGGCAGCCTGTAGTGACGGCAGAGTTGGTTCTAAGGCTGCGATACAGGTTGCCGATAGCACAGGGGCACTCTGTGTCTCGCAGCTCTGGTCAGGGCAAGGTACCAGTTCTGCGTCATGTGTATCCGAGGTCACTCCTGGTGTTGTCCCAGCTGACTGATCAATAAGCATGTTTTCATATGACGTTTGCTGCGTCACAACTTCCGAGTATTGTACATGTCGTTGTTGTGTAGGAGTTATACCGAGGGGAATCATTTTCTTTGGGCAGTTAATACTTAGATGTGTGGTAGCATTGCAAATTAAACAGGTCTGTTTCTGTCCATTATACGTTATATAGCCAGAATGGCCACCAAAAGTCTCAGTGGAGGGGATATCTTGCTTGATTTCCATAGTGACGGCACGTATTCCATTATACACCGGGAACTGATAAGCAGAAGACCATTGTTCTTTCCTGACGTCACTCACAGTGCCATATTTCGACAGGACGGATTTGAAAATTTCAGGGGGTACTTCGAGTGGGACATTAAATATACGCACTGTGGTAAAATTGGAATCCGCTGTGGAGAGCTTAACATTTGTCATTTCGCCTGATTCATACTGAAATTTAATAGGATCTGCAAAAGTATTTAACAATTTCTGATAAATAGATATGGTGATTACCTTGATGTACATGGTTTTTTCGTGCGCATTTAACTGGATGGCTTCTACTTGGTCGACAGTCAACCGGAGGGTATCGCCAATCCAGCGGTGAATTTCTCCTGGTGAGGGGCGAGAACTCTGCCTGTCCCATTGGCAGCGTACGGTGTTTTTTCTCTGGTATCCGGACATGATTTTCAGCGGGGTTTTCTGGGTTCCTGGTTTTGTTGTCCTATCTGGAACACTACTTAAAAAAAAGATTGTCCGAATGACACACGGAAGGTCAGTACACACGTGGAACTAAGGAAGCACCGGCATTAGGAACCGTAAACTCTTCCAATGCGGTCACACAGCGCGCAAACACGTACCGCACTCGGCCACGACTAGTGACCAACTGACGTATTGAGCCACTGAGACTCTTATACACCGGGGCAAATGTTACAAACATACACAGTGAAAACTTTTGCGTGGGATACCTGACTCGCTTTATCTCAAATGCTCCTACCAGTTTGAATAATATTCTCAATTCGTCGGGCATACGAAAAAATAATGTTCACCTTCAAGAATAAGATTGATTTTATCTTTCGTCATAATGGCTTTGCCATATGCTTAAGCCACCATCATTACAATCGCGTCCCTACGCACGTGGTCACACGTTGCATCATGGGTGATAGTGAGAGCAACGATATAACCTTGTGATCGAACGAGACTTTGGAGTATCGGACGAAGTGACATTCCCGCGGTAATGAGTTGTTCTCAGTGCAACTCCCGTCGCACTATTCTCACTCAAACTGTCATATCATTGGCATTTATGGACAAATCAGTGAGGTGTTTGCACTGTCATGATTAATACACCGCATGCCACAAACTGGTATTGTTTTCAAGCACAAAATCAGAGTTTTTAATAGATGAAATTAGTTGAAACTTTTCAGCGTAATATTTTCCAAGTGTATTTTCACCATCACAGCCAATTTTTGCACTATAGTTGCCTCTAATAACAACCAGTTACAAGGTTGAAAGTATTCTTTAAAGCAAATTCCTAGACAGTGGGGCTAAAAATTCATGAGTCATACACGTGTGACTTTATTGTAGCTCTTCTCTGCTACGCCAATTATTTGAGTTTTATTTTACTTTAGGGGCTACAACATCGTGATCATTTTTGTGTTCTTGTGTGTCAACTTTGTCTAATAACCTGAGTTATTATGGTGTCTGTAGTAGTGTGTGTATATTTGTAAATGAAGGTAGGAGTGGTAAGGAGGTGGCAGATACGAACTCAATTCAATGTGATCTTCCTAGGGTGGATCACTTCATACTGCTTTAAATTTGTCGAATGTAAGAACGAGGAATGGTTTACATTCCGGAGTTATTACAGAAGGCTTTGACTTTACACGTGCAGCGGAGTGAGTCTGTTTTTTTCATTTAAATAGATACTGTCGATAACGCCGAGAAAAAGGAGTTCCGGAATTATCGAGACTCCCACTCAGTACCGGTATTATCGAGACTTAAAATTCTCGTTCAGCGGAGAGACCTGGCCTTGAGTGCGCTTGGTGGGGGACGATACTAGCCATGCGGAAACTTACGATCCCGATCGGAACTAGAGCAAATTTGCCCGGCTCTTGTCGTGACGCTCATGATGTGGGGATTCTATTTGATTGGATTTCCAAACACCCACCCTTCCCCGAAACTGATCTAATCATCAACATTAACTCTGGCGTAGTGGGAAGTGACCAGGTTAATTGTCACCAAGCCCAAGTGGTAGGAGGTGCAGGGGTAGCAAAAATAGTAGGAAACACATTCGTAGAGGCGTCTTTTAAGAAAAGAAAAAGACAAAGTGATCACACTGATGTTCGATAGAAACTCAATGAAGGTGGGGGACAAGAAGTTATCTGTTGACCTATTCACACTGTTTAACAGCATGTGTATAGCGAAACAATCAGAAGAAGATCTGCAGAACTACCTATCGTATGAACTGGCACCATTCCCTATGTCTTTGTTTAATGAGGATGGTATGCGTAAAGGGACGAAATCATTATTATACACAGCTTTCTCGCCACTTCCACAAGACTTGCAACAACCTCAACGTTCCATGGTCGTTATTGATGGAGGGTACTTTCTGCACAAAGTTGTATGGAACAGCAGCTTGACCTTTGGAGGAATTTTCCAGGGTTAAGTCAAGTACGTTCTACGTCATTATGGCACCGATGTGATGGTGATTTTTGATGGCTATATTACAGGTCCGTCTCATCAAGGGACCAAGACTGCAGAACGAGCAAGAAGGTACAAGGCAAACTCATCACCAGACGTGGTGTTTAACAAAGCAACTGTTAACACCACACCTCAGGATAAGTTCCTGGCCAATGAGGGGTACAAGCACCGATTTGTGAAGCTGCTCTCCAGTGAATTGCAAGCGTCAAACATGCCTACAGACCAAGCTTCCGAAGATGCTGACAGGTTGATAGTTGCCACAGCTAAACACCTCTCCCCCACGTACGACGTCGTTATCATTGTCGGGGAAGACATTGACCTACTTGTACTGCTGACTGGCACAACACCTGCGGTAAATAATGTTTACCTCAAGAAACCAGCGAGGGGAAAACATCCAGAAGCAATCTACTCCGCTTCCTCCTACAAGTACAACTCCAAAGGCTGTATCTTGCTCCTGCACGCAATATCTGGCTGTGATACCACTTCAAACATTTTTGGGTTTGGAAAGAATAAAGTCTGCCAACTTTTTACTAAAGACCATCATTGCTGGAGCAGGCTAAGAGGTTCGAGGACCCTGCTACCAGTCCCCAAGAAATTTCAGCAGCAGGGGAGAAAATCTTGATATCCCAGTATGGTGGCAGTGGAGAACAGTCGTTGAACTCCCTTCGCTATAGCAAATTGAAGACTAGTGCCATTAAACTCAACCTGGCTAAACTACCTCCAACTACTGACGCAGCACATTTCCACTTCCTGAGGACATATCACCAGGTCATGCAGTGGATGGGGATTGACAAGGACCCTATCGATTTGGGCTGGTGTAGAAAAGCTGGAAGACTGGAGCCCATCAGGATGAGTAGAGACGCTACTCCCCCAAACCTGCTTAACACCATCTCATGCAGATGCACAACTGGCTGTATGGAAGCGTGTGGCTGTAGAAAGGCGGGCCTAAGTTGTTCCGCCCTTTGCAAAGTATGTAGTAGAGAAGAATGTAATAAAAGGGAGGAAGTCACCATCGATGATGAAGACGACGCCGATCTACTAACTTCACTATTTGAGGAGGACAATGAAGACTTCATTCACTCACCCCCTACCAAACGAGCGAAGCTCCAGTAAATCAGTTTTCTTTTATGTTCTTAGTTTATTCACTACTGATTTTTGTAAGATTATTGCTGTATTTTGATCTTATTTTGTTTAAATCTTTAAAAATGTACTTGCTGTGTTTGTGGATTGTTTGGAATTGAACAACTCCTCTCACCAGTGGATATTTAAGTGAAACATAGTACCCGCCTCATTATAATTGCGCTGTTACATGTAAGAAGCTCAAGTATGGTTGGTATTAACTAAAAATTCAAGCCATAGCTGGAAAATAGTTTGTGCATTTTCTTTCGATTAAATGTGGAGTCACAAAAGCGAAAAAAGCAATATACCCACTGTTTTAATTTTTATACTTACCCCCACTTCATATGGTTGGCTAAAGAATTACATGCATTTTGTAGGTAATTACATTCTCTACAAATTATATTGTGATACTTGTTTTTCTAGAATAGGCCATAACTGAATTACAGCGTTCTAAAGTTAGGATTTTGGCAAAATATCCGAAAAATGTAATTTTTATTGTTTAAAATAGTAAATTATTCCGTAACCATAAGTCCTAGAAACAATATATTGAACGTAAATTGTAGGAAATTTAATTGTCTACAACATTGACTAGAACTCTATTTTCACTAAAACGCACCGAAACGGAGATATAGGCGAAAATATCAAGAAAGTGCCGATTTTTTGCGATTTTTTCAATATGGTGGCGGGCGCGGAGGGGGGAATATTGTGCATTTTACATTTTAAACACCTACTAGCCGTCCTAGACAACATATAAAAAATTTAGAACTGCCGGACTGTTTGTAAGGTAACAGACCTCTATTCACTGGATTATAATGGGGGACATAGATGAGGCCTTAAGATAAACAAATGGTAAAATATACTGCATCTTTGTACATTACAGTAAACCTTTTGATCTACTCGACAGAGGAATAGTTTTAAAGGAACTCGAACATTTCCTTGAACAATCTTTAGACACTTTCAGGTGGTGAGGAAGAATTGCAGCGTAGGGAAGTAAAGGAAAGACGTTTTTAGTTTTACGTGACCGTTAACCATGCGATCATGAGCCATGGGACCTCCTTTTTACGTGGAATCCGAACCACAGAACATGGCATTTCACTTAGAAAATCTCACATGCATAGACCGGGAATCAAACCCGGTCAATTGCAGCGTAGGACGTAATAACCTACAAGAACAACTCGGTGGAAGCTGTAAATATCTTTAAATTCATTGGCATCACTGCAGACGGCAACTATTTCATTCAAAGCCCACGGGATTTACAAATCCATGGCAGAAAAATTATATTAACAATTTATATTCAACAATATTATCACTTGAATTAATCATGACTCTATTCTAACCAAGGATAATGACTATTCTGACTTAAGAACTCTATAGCTGCCATAAATTATAATTATCTGTGAAAGAGATTACTACTATAGAGAAGGTTAAAGGACGCCATCTAAAAACTGCCCTTGGACTATCAAAATACACCCTCTCAAGATTGGCCTGCGAATTGGCGAGAGAATATTTGCTAATTGACGATCTAGGAATAACGTTCCCAGAGTCATCTACCGTCAACTCAACGAAATTGCTAGATGAGAAGCAACACAAGAGAAGGGAGATCTGGAGCGAGTTTTAGTTAACAATTAACATTTGCCATGCCAACTAATATTGAATTCATTTTCAGATCGCTTCCATGAATTTTGGTTATTGTTCAAAATGATACTTGATCAAGAAATCAAGGTATAGCACTGAATGATGACATACCGTAAGAAGTGTACAACGACGTTGCGTGAGACGTACCTTTAACACGACGAAAATACTCACGAAGTTGACTTCTTGCATCGTTAAGGCTATTTTCTTGTTTATATGAGCTTGCTAATGAACGGTATTCAACACCACGACGAGTCTTAACTGTGTGATATTAAACATTAATTACTCTACAATGCGACAAATAGGCTACTCCCAGACCTGACTCTCATTTGAACTCTATCGTTCTTTCCACAACTGTCACAGACTTATTAAAGATGTGCGCCAAGTCATGGCCAAGGTTAGTGCTCCACTTTAAATTCAAGTTGGGTCTTTACATGGGTACATAACTGAATATAATGAAAATTGAATTCACGTCATTAATAATAATAATAATAATAATAATAATAATAATAATAATAATAATAATAATAATAATGTTATTGGTTTTTCATCCAATTTAACTACTGTGGCTTCTGAGGCGTAGTTGGTAGCATGCTGGACTGCTATTTATGGGTTCAAACCCGGCCGAAGTCGTCGGATTTTTTAAGAGCGTTAAAATCGTTCAGGATGCCTTTCTTCGGAGGGGAAGTAAAGCCGTCTGTCCCATGTCATAGATTTATGGCATGTAAAAGATCCTTTCACTAACTAAACATGTGTAAGCTAAATTTATAGGTTAGATTTCGTTGTAACGCTCTATCAAAGTTCCAACATTTACCACTAGGTGTCAGTGACATCTGGTAGCGAATGTTGGAACAAATAGAAATTGAACGGCACTTGTAGCTCACCCCATGGGTATCCACTTGAAGCAGCTACAGTCTCTGGCGATCCGAACATGTCCTCGGACACTCCCGCCACTAAAAGCCATACGCTAAATAAATAAATAAATAAATAAATAAATAAATAAATAAATAAATAAATAAACTGTGGCTTTTAGGACCACCGGAGAGCCGGCATTTGGCCCCGAAGGGGATCTTTAACGTGCCAGTAAATCTACTGACATGGCTCTCTCGCATTTACTCACCCTCAACTGCCAACTGACTGCGCCAAGATTTGATCATACAACCTGGGGAACAACAAGCGAGTACGTTACCGCTGCGCCACGCAGCCAGGTTTCACAAAATGAAAAAGGCTCATACTCGTATGATCAATCGGGCAATGTAAGTGCGTCCGTCTGTCCAGTTTGTGTATGCCCTCCTTATACTTAATTTCGTGCACCATAACCAAACTTTTATAATAATATTTATTGCAACCAATGGTCAAATACAATAATAATTAAAATTGCGCACAATGAAGTCATGTACAGAATTCCGTTAATGTTACTGTTTCGTATTACAAACCTTTGCATGATATCTTTCACACGACTTTCCACACAATTCACACATACAGTTCTCGTCTGTTTTGTTGTTGTTGTTGTTGTTTTGTTTTTTGAAGCGTATGGCTTTCAGTGCCGGGAGTGTCCGAGGACATGTTCGGCTCGCCAGAGTTTGTAGCTGCTTCTAGACGGACACCCATGGGGTGAGCTACAAGTACCGTTGCGTGTGGAGTATTGTCTGGGGAGGAAAGTTTGAATGTAAGGTTGAGGAATTGGAAGGTAGCGGCTGTGGCCTATAGTTGGGGATCACCCCCGGCATTTGCCTGGAAGGAAGATGGGAAACCACAGAAGGCCATCTTCAAGGTTGCCGGCGGGGGGATTCGAACCTCCTCACCTCCCGGATGTGAGCGGCTGCCTACAACGATGCCGTATCGATCACGGCTAACTCACCCGGTGTCTGGGTTATGGTAGACCTTCTTGCTGCACAGCTTGAAATGAAAACCATGAACAGCGAAACGTGTCATGATACAGCGAAGTTCATACATAGAATTCCTCCACTCGGAGGTCATCATGGCATCTGTCTGGTAGAAATCCCTCCAGATGTTGGCTTTTTTTTCTCTTGAAGTTCTTGCAGTAATAACTGATATTGCTTTGTAGAAGGCAGTAACATTCTTATACGTAACTCTTCTATGTAAAATGTTTGTCTCGTTAGTTCATGGGTCATCCTTGACGGTGCATATAAGCAAAAACAAAACTGTGATCTGCTTAGTCTTCATTGCCTGAATCAGCTACCGGCTGATCCAATCATCGGATCCCACTAAATTTGAGCATCAAAAAATTCTCTCATAACAGGAAGTAGGACGTGCATGTTTAGAAATTGCTCGACTAATTAATTTAAATAATGCCACGGTGAATAATTTTCAAGCATTGGAATCAATAACGTATTGTACTTTCCAACAGATTAATGCACACCAAAATTGACATTTCAGAAGATACGTTTCCCAAGTTACAATAACGCGTGTGCCGCCACTGCTCTCTTAATGCATTATACGAACTAATGGCTGAAAATCCATCTTAAACATAATCGTGGCCATAAAAATTCAATTCTTGGAATATGCAAAGATTCAGTGTAATATGGAGTTTATTTTCGAAATATTCCCTTATTAACGTGTGAGGAAACAGTTCCTGGGATATACTATTCCAGCTGAAGGTACCACCAATCACCGAAGGATAAGTGAAGCCTACCACAAGTTTTCCATTCGACCACACCCATTTGCTTTGCTAGTATGTACACATTAATCAGCATCAAACTTCAATTCCAGATTTTATCAATATTTACGAAAATATTATATAGACCGTCTTGGTAAGAAATTTAGTGGAAATATGCTGCAGACATTCTCGTTTTCTCCAGAGTTACTTTCCTTCAGTGCGGATGTTGCACATTAGATTAATGGACAAGATGACGTGGGCGGCGGGTGGGCTGCGAGAAAGCAATTTTATTAGCAACAGGAGACTTGGAAAACTATTTGAGAGAAAATGTCAGAGTTTGCGAAGAATGAACTTCTATATTACCTACTTCCTCCAACATAATTAAATTAAATGCAACTCTCGCCATCGCATTAGTTCAAAGTACAGTGCGGTCAGATAATCACTCTACAACACGGACTCCTGGCTACGGAGTCTGCAAACATTTACAAATAGCGGTGGCTCATTTGCTCGGTACAATTTACCTATAAGAGTCCTGCATACACTACTGCAGTATGGGATGTCGAATAACTGATTACCACAGGGGTCACACTGCATGGTGGCAGATTACGTCAGAATACGAAGGGATAACAACTGGACGGCCACTCGCTACATGAACCTCAGTGCTACCCGTCTAATGCGCCCCATTGCGTTATGAAACATCGCATTTGAGAGTGTAGTAGGTTCATATGCGATACGACAGTTGCTGGCAACAGATAGACGATGGCTGTTGTATTCAGGAACGACGAGTACACTGACATCATACTTATCTATGGAGAAGCTGGTCGTATTGCCGTCGAAGCTCGAGGTTTCATAAAGCATTGGGGTGCATTAGACGAGAGCACTGAGGAATATATAGCAAGCGGCCGTCTGGATGTTATCACTTGGCATTCTCGTAACCTGCTTTCATTAAAGGATACCCCTTAGGAATTCAGTCTCCCACAAATCCAACCCCTCGTCCTCGTCGTGGGAGATGGGCAACGTAATTAAGTAGGGGATTGCCTGTAGGGGTGAAGTACAGTGGGGACTTTGTGTGCCTCAAGACCGCTACGGTAGCTGTGAAGGCCCTACAGTAACCCAGAAGAAATTACGGCTAACGGGGCTCTGGTGAAACAACTGCTGCCTTGGAGTTTCGAGTTGGTTCTTCAAAGGCTAAGGGAAGAAACCCTGACAGAAAATCAGCCTGGTGCTTCAGGCTTAAGATGGCAGCCCTTCCAAGGCACTCGGAGGCAGTGGGTTAATCACTCGCTCCTCTTAAATAAACTGATTACGGAAACTGAAGCGACTTTACAAAACCGGACGGATAACCTGATGACGACTTTTGGCATGAAGAGGACTACGAAAATCGGTTTCTGGAATGTGAGGACCTTGATGGAGAAAACCAGACTGAAACAAGTGACACGGGAGATGAAGAACTATGGGCTGGATATCCTAGGATTGAGTGAAGTGAGGTGGCCAGGATTTGGTAAAATACAGACAACAGATGGAATTACATTTCTCTATTCTGGGGGCGATGATGAAGAACACAGGGATGGAGTGGGGTTGCTGCTCAACAGAAATGCAAAGAGAAGCCTTATGGAGTGGAAGCCAATTTCTAGTAGGCTCATGTTTGCTAGGTTCAAGACAAAGATCAGGAATGTGATCTTCATCCAATGCTATGCGCCTACAGAACAATCGGAGCCAGAGAAGAAGGAAGACTTCTACCAAATGCTGCGAGATGTCACAAGACAAACAAGTAAGAAGGACATTCTCATTGTTATGGGAGACTTCAACGCGTAGGTGGGCTCAAACAATGAGGGGTTGGAGCAGATCATGGGTAAACATGGCCTTGGTGAGATGAATGACAATGGGGAGAAATTTACGGAATATTGCGCCAGTCAGGATTTGGTGATGGGTGGCACGGTATTTCCTCATAGGCGGTGCCACAAGGTGACCTGGGTGTCTCCTGATCAAGTCACAGAAAATCAAATTGATCACATCGCGGTGAGCAGGAGGTTCAGAAGAAGCTTGGAAGATGTTAGGAACAAGAGAGGAGCGGACGTTGGTAGTGACCATCATTTTGTGGTTGCTAACTTCCGCATGAAGATCGTCGCAGTCCGCCGAAAGTTTAACACTCGGCACAACAAGTTTGATGTTGGCAAGCTTAAGAACCAACAGAGATTGGACCACTTTAAACTGGAGCTCAGAAATACATTCCAGGTGTTGGACTCCGAGACAGAGAAGGACGTGGAGACTGTGTGGAGCGAGGTAAAGAATATCTTCGTTGAAACCAGTGAGATGCAGCTCGGATACAAGAAATACCTGCGGAAAGAATGGATATCCGATCAGACCTGGAACAAGATAAATTATAGGAAAGAGATTAAGGCCAAGCTCAACACCTGCAAGACTAGGCAGCAGAAGGCTCTCACACAAGCAAAGTATTCAACAGCAAACAGGGAGGTAAAGAGGAGTGTACGGAAGGATCATAGGAGGTGGATTGATGAGCAGGCGGAGAAAGCAGAAGAAGCAGCAAGAAGGGGGGACGTTAAGGAGCTCTATGGCATCACAAAGATGCTTTCGAAGAAAGGTTTTAATAAAACTAGGCCTGTGGAGAGCAAGACGGGCGAGAACCTCACGACGTGTGAACAGCAGCTGACAAGATGGAGAGAACACTTTGCGGAGGTTCTTAATAGAGATAGAGGACCAGAAAATAAGCAGCGAGGAGAAGATGAAGAGGAAGCAGAAAGTGACCCAAGCATCAGCCTCGACTCCCCAACTCGGGGCGAAATACGGACAGCGTTGAAGCAGATGAAATGCGGGAAGGCACCAGGTCTGGATAATATCCCAGCGGAAGTACTGAAAGCAGACCTGGATATTACGATCGATCTGCTGCACCCGCTGTTGGAGAAGATCTGGAAGGAGGAGAAAATACCAACCGACTGGAAGAAGGGGTTGATAGCCAAGTAGCCGAAGAAAGGGGACACCACAAACTGTAACAACTGGAGGGGTATCACCTTGCTGTCCATTCCAAGCAAAGTGCTGGCGAGAGTCATCGTGAATCGTATAAAAACTGCGTAGAAAAAAGGCTTTGGAAGGAGAAGGCTGGATTTCGACAACATCGCAGCTGTGTGGATCTCATCAACACCCTCCGAATCATCCTGGAGCAGAGTGTGGAGTGGCGGAATACCCTTTACCTCACATTTGTTGACTTCGAGAAAGCCTTCGACTCAGTAAATTAAAGAATCATGTGGAAGACCCTCGAGGAATATAAAATTCCAACAAAGGTCATCAGAATCTTGGAAGAGATGTACGAAGGGTATGAGTGCCAGGTTCTTCACGAAGGCAAATTAACAGAAAAGATAAAGGTCAGTTCCGGAGTGAGACAGGGGTGTGTCCTTTCCCCCACTCTGTTCTTGTTGGTCCTGGATATTGTGATGAAGAAGGTAATGGGAGGACGGAAGAGGGGTATTCAATGGGGGTATAAATGACAGGCTTGAAGATCTGGATTTCGCAGACGACATTTGTCTTATGGCACAACGGTACCGAGACATAGAAGATAAGCTGGGGAGGTTGCAGAGAGAAGCAGAACGTGCAGGACTGATCATCAACACCGATAAGACCAAAGAGATGAGGATAAATTCTGACATCACGACTAGTTTGGCAGTCAACGGAAAGGACATTGAGCGAGTTGAGTCCTTCCTCTACCTTGGAAGTATAGTCACAAATGATGGGGCATCAGAGGAAGATGTTCGAAGCCGTATCAGGAAGGCAAATGGTGCCTTTGTCCAGCTCTACCCCATCTGGAGAAATAGAAACATTTCCAGGAAGACCAAGCTCCGCCTTTTCAATAGCAACGTAAAGTCGATTCTTCTCTACGGATGTGAAACAGGGAAAGTCACAAAACCGATCAACAACCAGCTACAGGTGTTCATTAACAGATGTCTGCGTCGCATCATGAATGTGAGGTGGCCGGATATAATCTCAAATGAAGATCTTTGGACCATCACCAATCAACAACCGATTAGCATCCAGATCAAGGAGAGGAAATGGCGCTGGATTGGTCACACACTAAGGAAGCCGGACGGAGCTATTGAGAGGGCGGCGCTAGACTGGAATCCTCAAGGCGCCAGGAAGCGAGGTCGACCTAAGAAGACCTGGAAGAGGACGATCGAAAATGAAATTGCTGAGGTGGACAAGAACTGGAGTCAAGTGAAGAGAATGGCCAGGAACCGTACTGCGTGGAGAAATTTCGCCAAGGCCCTATGCTCCGGAAGGAGCGGCAGGAATTAAGTAAGTAAGTAAGTAGGAATTCAGTTATTAGAACTCCCGTTCATATTTAGTACACGAGGGACACCTGAATGTAGAATGTGAGGGGTAAATGAGTCCCCTGGTATAAACCCATGAAGAAAGCGCCATCCGACGATGTTCTTCCGTCAGTGTGGCTTGGCTATCAATGTAATGTTCTGGTATCAAAAGCTGGCGGTAACGTCAACACGTACATACAATCCATAGCAACGGTTTAAGACCACTAGCTTATTTTGCATTAGAAATTCCTGGCCATACACTTTTGTCACAAATGTTCCCGTGATTGTTTTAAAAATAACTTGGCCTCCTCTGAATCAGTTTATGTTGAAACCATTGTGCTCCTCAGACATTTACATTTTGAATTGCGATTTTATTATTGAAAATTTGTTATTCAAAATGTCAAGCTTTTCTTCTAACGGATTAATTAATTTGTAGAGTCTAAACCAACATGTTTATCTTAGTGTTATTCTTTTGAACAATTATATGATGTAGATGAACATTTGGATTGAGAAATAACATTCCCCGAAATTGCCCTTATCGTTTTACAATTGTTTCCCTACTTGCTGAAAACAAAAACAAAAAACAAAAAACAACAACAAGGAAGTTGTTTTTCAATAAAGAAAATTAAATGTACGAGCACACTATTTTTTACATAAACAGATGCAGAAGAGGACACGTTATTTTTAAATAATAACGGAGACATTTGGGTTATGAGTGTATGACCAGGAATCCTTTATGTGAAATAAGCTCATGGTCTTAAATTTCTGTTGGGGCTGTAGTTTTCTTAAATATTTAGTGTATCAAAGCAATTAATGAGCACGTACGTCGACTACCAGTATTATGAATGAAAATAACTTCACTGTTCTCATTTTTTCGAAATGGCTAGAATGGCTTTTAAGAAGGCCCGTAATTTTGTGTTGAAAAAAAATTAATTTGTAGGCTAAGTAAAGTAGATTTCCGCCTAGGAAACTTGGGTTTGATACCCAGATGTGTAGCAGAGATTTTTTAACTCTAATATTTGGTTTTTAAACCATCGATGAATGGTTTCTAGTGCATGCGTATCGAAAAGTTTTAACACTCACGAGATTGGTGACAACGGACCATATTTGGCCAGCGTCATTTCTTGGCGCGTACACAGTGCAAAGAGCAGTACGGTGTGCGAATAGATATGCTGCCAGTTGAGGGAGGGTGCACTGTCCTTGAGATAGTAATGATTATTTTTTGGTGAAAATAAAGAGGAATACGAAATTAAACTGCACTTTAGGGATAATTTGCAAAAATACACGACAGTTGGATTCAATTGTTTGATTGGGTAGCTAGAACGACAGAAATAGAGTTTTCTTTAAAATGTTATTTTTTCATTTGAGGGGCTTGGATATTGTGGTCAATCAGCCCCCCCACTTGGATATGTGTTTAATTTTGTATGATAACCTGTGTCATTTTGATGGCTATATTCATGTGTGCATTTGTAATTGGCGAGGAGGTGGCTGTAGCCTTAAGTTAGGTGCTGTCCCGGCATTTGCCTGGAGTAGAAGTGGGAAACACAAGAAACTACTTCCCAGATGGCTGATGAAAGAATGGAGCCCACATCGTCTGTCGCATCACGAGGCTGAGTGTACCCCGCTGCAACCCTCGGATCAGAATAGAATTTCATGGCAGAGACCTCCAGGCCGACAGCCAATAGTACTCATCGCTACACCACCAGGTGGCCTGCAATAAATGTTTGATTGCCCTAGCATATTAAATATACGAAGGATAAATACTGTAGATAAAGATTAGAATGGTTTGCCCTCAGCCTATTAGGTCATTCGAAAGAAGAGCACAGCACGGGGATTGACTCTTCCTGCCAATCATACTACTAGTGGTATTCTGTGGTTTGCCACTTTTACAGATAGACAAAGGTTCTAATGGAACCTAACGAAAGGCCCATCTCCTATTGTATCCCCTATTACTCTGTAAATACACACACACTAATAAATTCAACGCAGTTCTCATGCTGAAGAACACTTGGCTGATGAAATTGACGCTCAAGTCTCTAACTGAAGAAGCAGCAGCAGCAAGAATACCGTGGATGATAGAAATATGGCTTTTGAAAAACAGTTTAAATAATTGAACCGGTCAGTGGAGAAAGGAACTAAGTCACTTTTTCTTAGTTTTCAGGACAGACAAACATCTGTCTTATTATTAAACTATTCAACAGAATGTAAGTTTTTCAAATTTGTTGTGCACTAAATTATACTGTACATTCTGGAAGTGGAATAATTTGTATATATTCTACGAAGTAATGTTAGAAAACATTTTTGGAAAATATGTAACATAGTTCCTTTCTCCACTCGACGAGGGAATTTAGCACTTTTCTTGTGAATAACCCAGTCAAAATTCCACATTTGTGACAAAACTCAAATGTTTTTATTAAATAATGGAAAATTATTTCAAACTAAACAAAAATAACTAATTCACAATATTCGATGTTCTGAATAATTTATATCACTTGTGGTCAGCCATTTCAGTATCACCTCATGAAGAAAGCTGAGCGTCTTCTCCGTGGATTTACTTAACCAGTTTCTGAATATCTTCGATTTTCTTTTTATTTCCTTTCTCATCAGTATGAAAAAAAACTTCGTGTTTCTTCCAAAGCCAAGCATAGTTCCTTTCATGATAGTAGGGTGCATCTTGATCTGTGTAATACATTTCCATAAAAAAATAAAAATGGACATAATGTGACTTAGTTCCTTTCTCCACCGGCCGATTCAATTATGAGGCGAGTTTTCTTTTTGAAACTCAATTCAGTGTTGAAGAGAAATGAATTATTTATTTAGAATACATGCTCTTTCTTTCAATAATCGTCCTTTCATTGCAGGAAGACAGTTTCGATAAAAACCGATGATGGTTCTTTAGGTGCAGCAGGTGAAGCTCACATTCACTTGTTTTGAGTTATTTAGTTAGTTTAGTATTTAATATTTTACTGAAGTGTTGTGAAACACGCGCCTCTCCACGTTGAATAATAGTTGCTCAAGATGGACCCGATTATTAGGTCTAATGAGAATCGGATGATTAGAACGGAAGGATTTCGGTGTTGGCTAAAGCATGTGGGGATGTTGTGTTCTGACATCTTGCTGGCAAGAGAAATGAACACTGGTATGAATAATCCCTATCCTAGAGGCTAGCATTAAGCTTTGCCCTGGAATTTTGTACTAAGCTTCAACACTTGTGTAGCTCCACCGTGACCATCGGTTTTTTCTCTTTCATAACACTACAAAAGATATTCACCTCCCATTGTCGTTTCGAGGAAACTTAAATACTGATTCATTTTTCTACTGCAAATGATGTTATACAATACGTGGCGAAACGGATGAGATCATATTATCTGTTCTATGTTGGTTGGTCCAAAATTATTATATTAAAAAAGTATTTCCTGTCTTACTTCGGCATCCAAGACTCCCACTAATTTTCGTTAATTTTAGTGCAAGAGTCACCATTTATAAAATATATTTTAGTAGTAGGCTTATAAATAAACAAATATTAATGAACGAGAGTATTTTTTCTGATTTTTGAACTAAAGACGTCTACATTCCCCAAGCAAATGCATTCATGTGCTAACAGAAATGTTCCTTTGTCTCCTGTAAAATTAGGTATTGTGACCCAGGACTTTCTCAGCAATAATAATCAGTTCATTACTGTTTCCTTGAGAAATAATGCACTGTTGCCTTATTAAAAGTTATATTGTGCCACGGGGGTAATAGGTTACCATGCACTAAAGGGAACTCAAGGATAATGCACGCAAGCAGAAATATTCTTAAAGAGAATAATGCATGCCGGAACAACTTTAAAACTTAAGAAGAGTTTGCAAAGTTTAGAAAAGTATGTCTTGCTGAAATTAATGACGTGCTTCCTACACTGCTGTAGAGTTATGTTAGTACCACTTCGCTTTGAGAGGCCAAAGTACTTATAAAACCTAGGATCTATTTGAAATAAACCATGAATTAAGCTCAGTAACCTCTGTTTTTTCGTCACAAGTGGGATATTAGAATGTTGGCTTCCTCAGTCAAATAATTAATCCCCGGTGTAACAAGTTAAGTACATCAGGAGGTTTTTGATACACCCTGTCAGAAACTGTTTGGGAAAGTGATTCTTGCTGTATGCCCCACATGTAAAGCATATCGTCTTTAATGGGGTAATCAGAGCTCCCTCAACTTTATCTCTTTCCTATAGAGGCACTCTCCGAAAGACACTCAATAAAACTAGAAGATTTTCTGAAGATTAATTACACTAGTCTGCATGACGACAAACTGGTAGGTGAAGTGCTAAAGGAAGTAGGAGACTTCTTCTACTTAGGAAGAAGAAATAACCAGTGATGGGCGAAACACAGGCTGGCACAGGCAAGCAAAGCATTTATTCAGAAAAGAAATCTCGTTGGTGCCAAACGGTGAAGTAGACTTTAAGCAATCAATCATCCTGCGTTAATTTAGATGGATTTTTGTACAGTGACATTGTTGCGTAACAAGTGACTTACTGACAGTTACTGATATTTCAACATCGTAATCATCATCGTCATCATTAGGGTTCGGAAGTTTAAGACCTAAAGATGTACAAAATATGCAGGCAAATATGCCCTAAGAACTAGCTAAATATGACCTAAAAACTATAAAATGTGACCAAAAAAACTATGAGTTATGACATGAATTTTTGGGATAGGTAGAGTATCACTAACATACAGTAAACGTCTTAAGTGCCAAAACGTGATCAGCGATAATACACTAGACACATTTAATCCTACACACTCACAGAGAGCTACAGTACATTAACGTTTTCAACATTCATTCAGTATCATAGCCTTGAGATGTAGTTCTTGTTCGGTTTTCCTAAAAGGAAACAAAACAAAAAACAAGTAGTTCCGTGAAGAATTATACAGCCTATTTTCATATATCCTACTTATGTTAATTGCCACTATCAACATACACAATTTCTGTTTGATTGCTGTAATAGATTCGTAGATATTAAGAACCAACTAAATATTTCGGATGGTCGCCATGTTGGATTTTATATATGTAGGTCCTAGAGTTATGTACTATTACATGCAGATTATTGTGAACGTGTAGTATTCAAACTTCAATCGCAAAATTAGGACACAAGAAAAAACAAGGAGATTTAAAAAATTTTCACAGCTGCCATCTTGAAGTTATGGAAACAATTGAAATAAATGACATGCCAGTGGATTAACATTCGTATAAGGATTTACTGTACCAAGTTTCACTGCACTCGGATGGTTAAATTGCGAGAAACGTCCATGTGAATATTTATAATTCGCGTCACCGCCATGTTGGATTTGTGATCACCAGGTTATTTAATGTCCTATAGGTGAACTTAAGTTCATAGACCCTATGAACATTAAAAAATGCAGTTTGATTGCTAAAATAGATTCGTAGATATTCAGTATCGTCTAAATATTTCGGATGGTCGCCATGTTGGATTGTTAAATGTATAGGCCATAGAGTCATGTACCATTAAAGGAAAATTATTGCGTAGGTTCATTATTCAAACTTTCACTTCGATCGCATGACTACATCACAAGAAATAAAAACTTAATTTTAAAATTCGCACTGCCGCCATCTTGAGGTTATGTAAACAATTGAACTAAATTAGATACCAGTGGATTACAATGTGTATAAATATTTCCTGTACCAGGTTTCAGTGCGCTTGGAACATTAAATCGCGAGAGAGGTCTATTTAAAATTTTCAAATTCGCTTGGCCGCCATGTTCGTTTTTTAGTTAACCGGTTTTTGAAAGTCTTATAGATGGACTTCCAGTAGTGCCCTTTATCTCCGTACAAAATTTTAGGGAGATACCGCTAATAGTTTCAGAGATATAGAATGCCGGTGAAATATTTCGCACATCCGCCATCTTGTGATTATGTAAACAATTGAACGAAGTTAGATGTCGGTACATTACAATGTATATAAACATATACTGTACCAAGTTTCATTGCGTTTGGTTTGTCAAATCACGAGAAACGTCTATTTAAAAGTCGCAAATTCGCTTGGTCTCCATGTTGGTTTTGTAGTTACCAGGTTTTCAAAAGTCACATAAGTGAACTTATAGCAGTTCCATCTATCACCATATAAAATGTCAGCGTAATATCGGCAATAGTTTCGGAGATATTGAATGCTGGTGAAATATTTCGCACAGCCGCCATGTTGGATTGGTGAGTCGTAACAAAATTTGAAGGGCACGGTCGAGTTCGCAAGGAATAGTGCTATGAACTTTCCGAGTTTCATTGAAATCGCTCCTGCCGTTTAGATTTTATTAGGGGGACACCCACACACACGCACACACACGCTCACACACACGGACAAAAGGTGATCGCATAAGCCTATTTTTTCAAAATTGAAAATAGGCTAACAAGTATTAGCATGCTTTATGATATCTGTCGGCGTAAGTTAAAAGACACTGCCTAACTGGAATTTTATCGAGTTCATTATCGTACATACCTCTTAATCTTCTTCTATGCCAGCATTGCACATCACGACGATATGCATTCTCAGGCTGTCGAAAAGAAATCTTTTCTACCACACGGTTCGGAAACCCTGTGTTTGAAACTCGCCTCAGATAACGCGTACCTTGTTAACGACGCCTCAATTTAAACAAAAAATGCTGATGTATTGGCTTTCACGGCCGGTGAATTAAAACTCAGCAATTCTTCTAGGTTTGTGCCGTGTCTTGTGTGGGGTTTCGCCGAGGACACCAAGCTAGGCTCATCGGCGGGCTCTTGGTGTCCCTGCCCGGACCCCCACAGGAGTATCGAACTGCGCGATACCTCCCTTTATATAGAGTGCAACTGCACTCCTTGACTGCGAGAACCAAAAGCTCAAGCAGCCGTAACCTCCCTATGAAGGCTTCCAAAAAGATGGTGTATTGGCTTTCACGGCCGGTGAATTAAAACTCAGCAATTCTTCTAGGTTTGTGCCGTGTCTTGTGTGGGGTTTCGCCTAGGACACCAAGCTAGGCTCATCGGCGGGCTCTTGGTGTCCCTGCCCGGACCCCCACAGGAGTATCGAACTGCGCGATACCTCCCTTTATATAGAGTGCAACTGCACTCCTTGACTGCGAGAACCAAAAGCTCAAGCAGCCGTAACCTCCCTATGAAGGCTTCCAAAAAGATGGTGTATTGGCTTTCACGGCCGGTGAATTAAAACTCAGCAATTCTTCTAGGTTTGTGCCGTGTCTTGTGTGGGGTTTCGCCTAGGACACCAAGCTAGGCTCATCGGCGGGCTCTTGGTGTCCCTGCCCGGACCCCCACAGGAGTATCGAACTGCGCGATACCTCTTATCCTGGTAGTACAAAATAGACAACTGATAAAACGAGACATTCACCAAGGCATCGCCTGTAAAACCATTCATATGCTACGTGACAGCAGGTCATGGCTCGCAGCGAGAAAATCGTGCTCTTCTGCCTGACATAGGTCTTGTAGACAGTTGTCTGCAAAGCTGGTGCCGTCTACTAGTGAAAGCAGATAATGCCATTTCTTGTAGCATTTCTTCACTCCTGATGATGATGATTAAGGTTCGGATGTTAAGGAAAAGTCATATTTTTTTCCTGAGCTCATTTTACCCGAAATCTGAAAAATAAGTTTGAATGACGGGTCCCTAACCACGTTTAAAGCAATTTGATGTTGCTTATAAATGCATATTTCGGCCATTTTTATTGTTTTGGTCATATTTGGTCATATTTTGGTGATATAAGGTCATATTTGGTTATAATGTCAGCATTTTTTAAAACTCAGCAATTCTTCTAGGTTTGTGCCGTGTCTTGTGTGGGGTTTCGCCTAGGACACCAAGCTAGGCTCATCGGCGGGCTCTTGGTGTCCTTGGTGAATGTCTCGTTTTATCAGTTGTCTATTTAGTACTACCATGATAACACCAGGTAAGAAATCAGGTAAATTGCTTACTAAACCTTATATACAAATTATAAACATATATCATACTGAAATTCAGTAGTCATCTAAATAAACACGTATGACTGGCCATTAGGCTTATAACATCGTGGACAGATGATCAGTGTACAAACTTAACATAAATTGATAGCTATCATTTTGAGGAAATAATGTTGCATATATTATTATTATTATTTTCACCGACAGTAGTGGCTACGCTGGCTAAAGCACAGCATTAGGTCAGGGGGCCAAGCTCTCTGCTGACTCGGTAGACGCGTGGGTTCAAGCCCCACCGTCGGCCGTCCTTGAAATGGTTTTCCATGGTTTCCCATTTTCAACACCAGGCAAATGCTGGGACGGTACCTTCTGACAGGCCACGGCCGCTTCCTTCCACATCCTTGCCCAGTTTCATTCATCATCATTCATTTCATCTCTCATTAACTCCTCTCATGAGGTTGGCGTCAGGAAGGGTATCCGGCCGTAAAAAAACCATCGCCACAAAGACTTCCATCGCATCTCATCCCCGACCCCGTTGGAAAACGGGAATAATAAGGGGTAGACATACATATTATTATTATTATTTTCGATTATTCCCCTTCAGGAGAGCGTGAGAACTTGAACCAATCACAGCTTCACTTCCTTTTCCTCTCTTCTTTTCTTCCCAAAACCTCTTCGGTAGTTCACTGTGCTTTTCCTTCCTTTCCTCTGTCCATTATTCTCTGATGTGTCCTTCCTTGAAATTTGTACAATTTTCTTGTTTCTGATTTTATTCCTAAAATTGTTCTCTGTCCTTAATGCCGTCTTCAGAGATTTTAAGTAATTCCATGTCTTCATGTACTTCTTTTATCCAACTGGTCTTTAATTTACTTGCATTCACGATATTGAAAATCTTCTTAGTGAGTCTGTTCTCATCCATCCTATATATGTGTCCATAGAACTGCAGACGTCTCTTCCTAAATTTATCTATAATGGTGTCAATATTTTCATAAAGTTTCTTTGTTGTTCTCCGGACCCAAATTCCATTTCGTAAAACAGCGCCATGGATTTTCCTAAGAATTTTTCGTTCCTGTTTCTCAATATCATGAATTCTCGTCATTATTATTATTATTGTTATTATTATTATTATTAATATTATTAACGCCACCAACCTGGACCCCTTATGTTGGGCAGCCAGGCTCTGCCTGTCACAAGTCAGGACAAAGGGGGAGTGATAGAGGAGTAACACCTCTAAAAAAAACTTGGGCCAGCTGACCCGGCTGGTAGTACCATGTAAGAGTCCCTTGCCAGGGTTACGGTGAAGTCCACAACGGCAGCTACAGTGGAGAGGATATTCTTTAGTACAGTGTAGATGGCGGAAGGGGCAGCCTAGTGCTCGGGATTAATTGGGTACAAGGTATCGTCCTCAGTTGAGGGTAGGTATCAGCTGTAGCGTCTGATCCGGAGCGGGCGGCTACAAACGGCGTCTGTACCCCATGTTAGGGGCGGCCGAATTATATGCTGGCAGTAGCTCTAAAATGTTTGGTGACAGGCTATGTGACGAGCCGACCGTAAAAATTATGCCACATGTTTATGGAAATGTTGTCTTCCGGTTATGAAATAAAGGCTAGGGCGTCCCCCGTAGGCGACGCGCGTTGGCATGGCGCGGTCAGCGTGAGAAATGTGCAAGGGTTACCATCGAATGGGCGGCGATGGCCAAACAAGCTAGCCCTCACTTCCCGTCTTGCAACACTCAACGTCGGCACCATGTCTGGACGGTACAATGAGCTATCTAAGTCCCTTGAAAACCGACGCATTGACATCTGTACAGTTCAAGAAACACGGTGGTGCGGAAGCAAATCGTATGATATTGGATGCGGATACAAGCTGATGTATAATGGCTCCCGCGGAACAACCAGTGGCGTTGGCATTATAGTGTCATCCAAGTTCGACGGTACAATCTCTGAAGTACAAAGATATGATGATCGCCTGATGAAGATTGTGTACATCATAGAATGGCAGAAAAATCCACTTCTTCAGTGCCTACACTCCACAAACTGGTCAAGCAAACTCCATCAAGGGCGCCTTTTGGAAGATGCTTGATGCAAAGACTGCTGAAGTGCCACTAGAAGATCACATCATCATCGCTGGTGATCTTAATGGGCACGTAGGGTGTAGAAAGGAAGACCATATCGCTCGTGGTGGGCATGGATTCGGAGAAAAGAATGACGATGGTAAGAGTATCCTCGATTTCTCAGAAGGTCATAACCTAGTAATTGCGAACACATGGTTCAAAAAGCGTGACTCACATCTGATCACGTTTTACAGCGGCACTAATGCCACGCAGATCGACTACATCCTTGTAAGACGTCGTGATCTCAAAGATGTGCTTGATGCAAAGGTCATCCCCTATGAAACAGTTGCGACACAACACCGTCCATTGATCTGCAAGCTACGAATCAAGTTGCCAACAAACAAGCACGTAGATCGCACAGGACCTGCGAGAATCGAATGGTGGAAATTCCAGGACAAGGAAGCCGACATCATAGCCCGAATTACTCTGCCACCAATTACCACCGTTGAAGAAAGCTGGAAGAAACTGAAAGAGACTGCTCACGAAGCTGCACATGCCTTTCTTGGGTCAAAAAAACCAGGACGACGGAGGATCAATAGAAATACGTGGCTTTGGAATGACACCGTCAAAGACGCGGTATGCACAAAGAAACGATTGTATCATGAGTTTCTTGCCGATAAAACACTAGATCGATGGAATGTGTACAGAACAGCCCGTAGGTAATAGCAGCAACCAAATCCTCACGTTTTGCAGATCTATACGCAAAACTAGACACACGTGAAGGAGAGCGCGGTACTTATATCGACTCGCTAAAGCAAGATATCGCAATTCGGAAGATGTTCATCGGTTCTACGGAGTCAATGACGAGGCTGGTAACTTGCTAGTTGATTGGAACGAGGCAATAGAACGATGGCGCAGCTATTTCAAGAAGATCTCAACAGAAGAGTTCCCCCATGCACCAATTCCCACCGGCCATGTTGTTGAAGGGCCCGTAAGAGAAATTGTAGTCGAAGAGGTCAAGACAGCTTTGATGAAAATGAAGCCTGGAAAGGCCACCGGCCCAGATGATCTCCCAGCCAAGTTATGGTGTTCTAATCATTGGAAGGCAGCCGAATGGTTAACGGAACTCTTCAACAAGATCATTGACGAGGGACAAACACCAACTGACTGGCAACAAAGTATCACTGTGCCTATTTTTAAGAAGAAGGGAAGTCCCGCTGAGTGCACCAACTACCGGCCAATTCGACTTCTATGCCACGCCATGAAAATCTTTGAGCGTGTTCTGGACCAAAGAATCCGTGAGATTGCACATATTTCCAGAAACCAGGCGGGATTTGTGAAGAACTGCGGCACAACTGATGCGATTCATGCTGTAAGACTATTAGTCGAGAAACATCATGAGAAAGCCAAGCCACTGCATCTAGCATTCCTGGATCTCGAAAAGGCCTTTGATCGAGAGCCTCACAGTCCCATCTGGCTAGCACTCCGAAAACATGATGTGCCAGAGCAGCTTATTAACTGGGTGCAGTTGCTTTATGCACAGCCAAGAAGTTACGTCCGTACAACTTCAGGACAATCCAAGGACTTCCCCATCACAGTCGGTGTCCTTCAAGGTTCTGCATTATCACCGCTTCTTTTCATTCTAGTTATGGACATGAAATGGGAACCATCACGGTCAATGTGAAGATCTGACGCGCGTGAGTAAAAAGTACCTCGGTTCCACAATCACTGTTGACGGCCGACTCACCGAAGAGGTCAATACCAGAACTCAGGCAGCCTGGATGAAGTGGAGAACAACAACTGGAGTCACTTGCGACCGCAGGATGAAAGATCATTTAAAATCAAAAATCTATCGTACTGTCATCCGGCCAGTCGCCTTGTATGGTTGTGAGTGCTGGCCGACTACAGCCGAGACAGAACGCCGCCTAAGTGTAATGGAAACGAAGATGCTGAGATGGACAGCGGGCCTCACTAAGTTAGAACACTTTTCCAATTACAGCATCAGAAAACAGTTTGGAGTTGCACCGATCCAAGACAAGATGCGTGAGAGCCGACTCCGTTGATTTGGGCATGTTTTACGGGCCGATGATGACTCTATTGCCAAGACGGGATACACACTTGAAGTCGTCGGCAGAAGACCTAAAGGACGACCTAAACAACGTTGGGCTGATACGCTTCATAAAGACCTCAAAAGCGTGAACATCCATCCAGATGCAGCCCGAGACAGAGCGAAATGGAGACAACGGACCCATGTAGCAGACCCCACAGGCGCTCGGGACAAACGCTGAAGGAAAAGAAGAAGAAGAGTATTATTAATATTATTATATACCTACATAATAACACATTGCTGGTACATCACAATATAACTATACGGGCTTCAGGGAAACAAAGTACACTTACTGAAACAGTCACTTCTAAGTTGGAAAGTCGAAATCGCTACCCATGAACTTATGGTTATTGAGAGAACTACTGCCTTCTGCATTAGTTTGTACAGTTGAGTATCCATACCCAGGTCTTTAAAGCCTTGAAGCAAGGCACTTTGGGATCCTGCCCGTACTCGAGACAATGATAGGTATGGTCTTTACTCGTTCTACTCATACATGCCTTTGGCCTTTGATAGGGCCGACCAACACACTATATTTTCTGATTTTCTTCGT
This sequence comes from Meconema thalassinum, assembly GCA_946902985.2. NCBI lineage: Eukaryota > Metazoa > Arthropoda > Insecta > Orthoptera > Tettigoniidae > Meconema > Meconema thalassinum. The sequence continues at coordinate 145,450,264 of OX336390.1, read as the reverse complement.
ATTATTGGCATTATTTCAAACGTTGAAGAAAGGAATAGGTAACTAGAGAAACGGGAGCGTTCAATTGCGTATATGTATATGCTCTAATAGGGAGTTTGAAAGGAAATACTGTAGTTTAGTTTGACACCGTTAGGCAAAAAGCTCGCTGTGTTCGACGTTTATATACGCCCTCCATATTCTGAAATTTTCTCTCAAAATCATCCATAAATTGTATCGACAAAAAATATTATGCTAGAGAGCTTCAAATAACACTTCTCCATCGTGTTGACGGAAGAAATGGAGTCTGAAAATGTCAATGCTTAGAGTAGAGAGCTTGTAAGAAGGTGGGTGAGAGAGATAGCGTTCTACGCACGGTGAGACAGAGTTATTCACTCCAATATCACCAGACTGCTTCTTTCTCCCTCTGTCCGTCTCGTTGCACAGTGGCTAGCATTTGTCGCGGTCAACGTGGAGGCCTGGGTTTGATTCCCGTCATTGCCAAGAAATGTGTAATTCTGGTCTCAGAGCAGGAACGGAATGAACACAAGCTCGTGAGACAAAACTCAGAAGAAGCAGGTTTGAGTTCTACCTCAACCAACCTGGAAATTGTTTGCTTTGGTTTCCCACTTCTACTCCAGGCAAATGCTAGACGAGTACATAACGTAAGGCCACGGCCGATTCCTACTCAAATCCTATTTCGATCATAATAATATCGCATGGCCTCGGGTGCCGGGTGCAAGCTTTGTTATTTGCACCCAGAGGGCAGCTTGCACGTCGAATTTCGTCGTTCCTTAGAACGCTATGAATGTCAAGGAGGTTATATAACTAAGCTCCTTGACTCTATAGCGCTTTCTAGTAGGGAATGGAGGAACTTTGTGTTGGTGGAAAATCTCGAGATTAATTTTGCCATTATAAACACGGCCTACTGTATTTAAAAGGTTTTTAACATGCATGTCGTGATTTTTGTCGCCTTTCAAAAATCACTTACCACGGCCAGGAGCGAACCTGCAAGCTTGGGGTTGGTAGACTGACACGTTAACCACTCACCCACCGAGGCGATTAAGAATAAACATACAAATACAGACATCACAGAGATACAGGTTTTAAGACAACTTCTAGACATACCTAAGTACACGGGACTATATGACCTGGATGCTGTAATGCCCCTAAAAGATTCAACAAGGCTCTCTCTGCTCCCTCTAGGCAGGTTATTTTCATACCATTTCTCTCCTGACATTTGGCAAAGCGCCACGAACAGTATAGTAATCCTGTGATAATAAAATGATCGACTGCGCCCATTGGCAGGCGACTACGTCATACTTCTGCTAGCCCCAAGGCAGTTATTGTGCACTCACCTTCTTGCGTGCTCTTCGCACTAACATACTGCCCGCCCCGCCTCATCGCTTAGTGGTTAGCATTGTTGGCTGTCACCACGGAGGCCCGGGATCGATTCCTGGCTCTGCCGATTCCTACCTTAACTATTCTTGAAATGTTTTTGTGTGGTTTCCCACATCTATTCCAGACTAGTACTTAAAATAAGGTCACGGCCGATTCCTACCCTGAGGCCCCAGCCTCGTGAGGCAAAACTGAGAAGAGTTGGGTTTGATTCCTACCTTAACCATCCAGGAAATGGTTTTCCGTGGTTTCCCACTACTATTCCAGGCAAAAGTAAGGTCACGGCAGCTTCCTACTCAAATCCTGACTTTTGTCATTACAGAGGTCTGGGTTCGATTCCCGGCAATGCCAAGGAATATACTTCTAATCAGTATGCCTTCCTTCGGAGGGGAAGTAAAGCCGGCGGTCCCATGTAATAGATATATGGCATGTTAAAGAACCTTCCACTAATTACACCTGTGTGAAGCTAAATTATGTTAAACATTTGACAAAAGCTCTTAGGGTCCGACGTTCGTCGTCAGGAACCGACTGCGATGGCATCTGGAATCCAAGTTCTGAACTAGTAGTCGTTGACGGTGGTGTTTGGCGGCAAAAGTAGGAACTACTTGAAAAATTAAATGTCTGCAGTCCTTACTTGAATTGAAAACAGATAACACACACTAATACAGTCATCACAATTAACACCGCTTATCAGACAGATTCTACACAAACCCAAAGTACATGGGGCAACATGACTGCGTTTTCGCAGCCCCTAAGCTGAGGAACCAACCAACCAATAATTCTGATCTGAGAGCTGGAATGGGAAGATTGTTCTTCTGGACGTCACAACCACTTGCCACTTGGAAGCGCGACTAATCATAAGGAATATACGAGTATTGTCAGATAGCAGGTATTGCAAGTTCAGCTGCGATAGTGATTGTTTTTGGGTCACATGATGCGGTTGTCTTAGAAATTACTGGAAGCACAGGATTTAATCGAGAAGTAACAACCCAGTTAAACTTTTACGTAAAAATGCAATTCTAATTACTTCGCTAAGTCCCTCTTCCATCCCAGTTTCATTTAAACTCAACGGCGCAGAAAATTACTTAAGATTTTAAATCCAACATAATTGTGCATACTTAACTATTATAATTTTAACTGTCTGATAATAACTACTGATGAGAACTTACAGTATTTCTATGTCAACACTATCTTCCGCTGTGTCGACGTATACAGGAAATTACGAAATTCAATACCCTAACACTGAGGTGTGGCAGGATGTGTTAAAAATTAAACTGTGTTAATGTTCCTTAATTGGCCGTTGCATTGTATGGGAAGTTAAGCGTTGTTATTCGGTCATTTATGTGAGTATTGATAATGATGATAATGATGATGATGACGATGATGTCAATGGTCTCTCGTAATACATTTTAAAATGCAAATTATGATTTATATTTTTATGTGGATACCTAAATACTGTTACGGCTGTGAGTTTGTGTCATCGCTCGCCGCATGAGTCACAACTGCCCCAGGGCTGGGCTGTGCCCTGCCTCGTGTATTGCGTACGCCTTATGCAACAGGGCTACTAGGACAAAGGGATGGTCCAGAATATTCGTGACTGAGCCAGCGATGGAAACCTCGGGAAGCCGTGAACCCTGGATGGATCTAGAAGCATTTATTGAGTCACCGGCCTGCTATATAAGTGCGACCTGTCAAGCAGTGGTTGTTGTGTTTTACGAGCTAGTGCGAGCGATTATCCTGAGCGACAGAAGTGTGGTGACTTGCGAAACCCCTAGCGAAGCCGATTCTCTTGACAGCGAAGGGAGTGAGGAGCTTACAGGGTACTGCTTGTGTTTTGAGCGAGTGTGATTTCACCGAGCGACAGAGGTGATTGTGGTGCATTGTGAAACAGTGACAGACCTAGTGCAGCTATTTCCAGCTAGCGTACGGGACCGGACTCATTAGCAGATGATTAACTGTGGTCTGGTGACAAGTGAAAGGAGGCAAGAGCGCTCCATAAGGAAGAGACGTGAGGAAACTGGAGTAAGGTCCTAATTGCTTGTATTTGCTGATGAGTAGTGTATCTTTCTGGCCACAATAAAGTTAATTATTTCTTTAAGCAGTAATTGGTGTTGTGCTTTGTACCCACCGTAATCCAGTTAACAAAAGTGCCACTAGGGGGGTGGCACGTAACAATACGAAATCATATATAAAATACTAAAATAAAATAAAACTATCAATGATAATAACAAACAAAAATTTGTGGAGTATAAAAAATAAGAATTTTAAATAAATAAAGAACAAGTTTTTTCAGTCGAGTAGCATTTGGAAATTTCGATTGCTGGTCATAACCCACTCTCTCTTTTAAAACAGACAACTTGATCAACAGCCGCCACGTCATCGGAAATTATCAGATTAAACGTAATCTTCAGACAAAACTTTCTTTGTACAGTAGATCAGCTAGAACCACTCACTCGGTTAAAATATGAGTCACGGTGAATACTGCTCGAAAAGTAATATGAATATTTGCTATGAAGGATGACGTCGTAAGCGACAATTGTCGATCAGATAATTCTTACATCTTTCAAATTATATTACAAGTGCCATTATCAATGTCTACACGCATAGTGAGAGTAAATGCAACCGTGATTTAACCCAACAGCAAAATATATATCAGCATGTTTGTAGCGAAGGAGGACAAAGAAAATGGTAAGGTCTCATTCATCCTTAGCATCATGTTTAAGGCGGTGTGAGCTGTAATATTAAAAATACAAAATCGACAGGATGCTTCAAATTTCAAATATATTCCTGACCATCAGCTGAAGATTGCAGCCTGCAGAGCGGGAACTGGACATACATTAATTACTGTTGAGCAATGTTTGGTCGTCCTCGTCAAATCCGCAGAAACGAAAATCTGCGCTGGAGAAAATGTTAAAGTTAATGATCCTACCTTGCTTTAGTTATTGTGTTATTATTTATTATTGTTATTATGAATATCCATTAAAGTAAATGGAACCCTATTACACATAGTACATTAGGGTTATAGTTTGTTACAAAATGAAAAAATGAATTACATCATAAATTATGAGATTAATTTTTGAAAAATAAGATGAATAAAAGCTAAAAATGTGTTATAACGACATTTTTTCGTGAATATATGATAAAGTGGTTTTGAAAATTTCAAGTTGCAGAAATGTAAGTGAGAGTTCAAGTTGTATCTGGCTTTACCAAACACAGAGCATTCAAACAACAGGTGATCTATTGTTTGAGAAGAATCACAAAAAACAGGAATAAACATCTACAATATTAATTTTGAAACGTTCGAAATAGGATTTAAAACGCCCGTGACCAATTAAGAAATGAGTAAGTTCAAAATTCGGCACAAACATCTTACACTGGAGCCTATGGTGAACTTCTGGACAAAATATATTTCTTGTGACAGATCCTTTCGTAGAACGGGTCCAGTAGTTGTTCCACTGACTTGTTTTGTGACTTCTAATTTGTCTCTTTGCATAACATATTGGGGACTTGTCACATGAAGCTTGCATATTAGATGCTGCTGCTGTTTTTGCGAGTTGATCCGCTCTTTCGTTTCGTTTTATTATTTTGAGACTTGTAAAATGAAGCCAACAGTCCTGTGAGCTTATTTAGCCAACTTATTTACTTACGTCCTCATCATGGGTCAACCAATATCTCTTCTTCGAATAAAAAGGTATTAAAGGGCATGCTTGAGAATTCTGTCGTCATCCAACCTTAGAACGTGGTTTACCAAAATCTCTCTGTTTTGGGAAATTCTATAATTCAATGAAAATATATGCAATTTTTGCCTATCCTTTCACTGATTTCAGGAACTTCACTGTGGAATTGTGTGTGGAATCCACTACCTACAAACACCAAAGTAAAACAGCTCATCAGACAAAATATGCACACTCCCAAGTAGCCTACATGGGGCAAAATGATCACAATGTACAAGCCCCTCAATTGAAAAAACAAGAAAAACAATTTTGTCTGGGATCTGTCTAATAACCTGCGTTACTCCATGGTAAGCTTGCCACGGTGGGTGAGTGGATAGCGTGTCGGCCTACTAACCCCAAGATTGCAGGTTCGCTCCTGGCCGTGGTAAGTGATTTTTGAAAGGCGGCAAAAATACGACACGCATGTCATACGATGTTGGCATGTCAAAGAACCCATTTGAATTCAGTAGGCCGTGTTCATAATGGCAAAATTAATCTCGTGAGTTTCCGCCAACACAAAGTTAGCCTACTCTTTCTCTACTAGAAAGCGCTATAGTGTTCAAGGAGATTAGATATCTAACCTCCTAGACTTTCATAGTGATTCAAGGAACAACGAAATTCGACATGCAAGCTACCCTCTGGGTGTCAAATTACAAAGCTTGCACCTGGCATCCGAGGCCATACGATATTATTAATACTCCATGGTAAAGACAGGCTTTTGTGTATGTACTCGTATTTGCAACTACAGTAAGTCTAGTATTCGGAAAGATGTAGGTATTATCTAGAGCTAGAGTAAACATGTCAAACTAAAATGTATTACTTTTTTAAAAGGACGATAGCAGTGTCATCTCATCTGCCCTCAAGGTTTTGGATGAGTGCACCTGTTCTTAACCCGATATCAGCATTAAAATCCTGCCTCACCGAGTTGGAAAACATCATAAATACGCTGTACTTATTGCTGGACCACCTTTCATGAAAATAGTAGACTGGTGTTTATTAGTAATCAGAAGATTACCACCCTAATTTGTAATGTATACAACAAATACATTGTGGAAATTCTAAGAAAACTGGGGTTTGTCTCAAAGGAACATACATTCCGGTTTGAAAATATTACGAGAAAATTTATCCCAGCATCAGAGAGGATACATAACAAAGTACAAGAGGGAATTGAAGATACGTGAAGGGAATAAACCAAATCTCACAAAGTAAAACATGTAATTACTAAGCGTTAAACTACTCGCACAAAGTAATGCAATCAGCGAACCACAGTGGATAAGGCAAATGAGAATGGGTCAAAAAAGTAATTATGTTTACGATAATCTCATGTGGTTCGCGTCATGGCACGTACAAACCCCCAAATAATATCCTGCATGTGTCTTCTACGGAAATCACTTGGGGGGGGAGAAAATTAACACAATAATGAATACTGCTAAGGGATCTCAGCTGAGCACGAGCATCCCTCGGTTCACAGAGAGATTACTGGAGGAAATGAAAGACTGGTAAATTACAAATAGACCAAAATAGAATTTCAACAAAGAGGGTAGTTTTATTGGCAGATCAGTGTTAGAGTGTCTGCCTTTTAAGTCGCCCGTCCAATTCCCAGCAAAACGAAGTCGGACTTTCTTAATGTGAGAAAACTCACCCGGTACACCGAGTCGTACGATATTGTCTCGTGAAATGCCTCCCGTTTCACATTTTGTGATTACGATGTTCATAATATACATTATATTATTGCGCTGGACACATAACAGCTCCTGTTTAGCTGCTAGTAGGAACTGCAATAGGAACGTTGAAATTGAAGAGTAGATCGTTCCAACTCAAAAGATCTACCCCAGGTAATTGAAGCATTATATTATTATAATTAGCGGCTTCGGTGGCGTAGTTGGTAGCATGCTGAACTGCTGTGCCCAAGATGGCAGGTTCAAACCCTTCCGAAGTCGTCGGATTTTAAAGAGCGTTAAAAATCCTTCAGCATGCCTTTCTTCGGAGGGGAAGTAAATCCGGTGGTCCCATGTCATAGATTTATGGCATGTAAAAGATCCTCCCATTGACTAAACTTGTGTGGAACTAAATTTCTGAGTTAGATTTCGTTGGAACGCTCTATCAAAGTTCCATCGTTCACCATTAGGTATCATTGGCATCTGGTAGCGAAAGTTGGAACTACTTGAAAATGAACGGAACTTGTCACTCGCCCTCTGGGTGTCCCCTGGAAGCAGCTACAGACTCTGGGGAGCCGAACAAGTCCTCGGACACTCCAAGCACTAAGAGCCGCAGATAAATAAATAATAAATAAATTATTATAATTAATTTTGTTACTTTTGAACTGAGCATGTACGGCCTGCATGTTAACAATCAATTTCATTCGTGCCTAGATCATGTTCTTGTACCGGCCTTGACATCCACGCTGTATTTATTGAGTTCATCGAGTTTTTCGTGCTTTTGGTAGAGAACCTTACCGTCTCCTGGGCTCATATTCCCCTTTAAAATTTCGATAGTTTTTTACCATTAGTTGAAATTAAAATCCGTCCTATATTCTTGTTTCTTGAGTGCCAATTAGCATTAGGTGTTTATCACATTCTTGGAACCATTTATATTTAGTTGCCGTTGGCTTTGTGAAATTCCAGATTTTCTTATTCATGATGATGATGATAATTGTTGTTTTAAGGGGCCTAACATCTAGGTTATCGGCCCCTAGATTTTTCTTATTCAGTCGGTCATCAGACATAAGGAAGATGTGTCCGTAACACAAAAATCGTTTCTATTTGATGGATGACATTGTTGGTTCTATCTTGGTGTAAAGTTCTTCATTGGATCCCAATCGTACCTGGATATCTACCCATCTGTTATCTATTATTATTATTATTATTATTATTATTATTATTATTATTATTATTATAAGGCAACGAAAACCGAAGATTAATGAAGGAAATGGGAAATAGAAAAATAAAATTTATTGGGCATGTAATGAGACACAACACTTTCATCGTTAACATTCTTGAAGGAAAAAAAAAAAAGCTGGGAAAGAAAGGAAGAGGACGGCCTAGGACGAAGTATTCGGAAGACATCAAGAATAGAATGGGATGTGACAATTACATGGAACTGAAACGAACCGCCAACGACAGAAGAGTGTGGTTGCATCGACAAGAATAAGATGATATTATTATTATTACGAGTACTATTATTATTATTATTATTAATATTATTGTTGTTGTTATTACTAAACAAGAGGGTGGTAGTGGAAACCTCTGATGCGAAGACAAGGAAACGTTAAGTTTCATATAATAATGATGATGGCTCTGCAGAGCTTGTCCGCAGTGACTCCATTAACATGACGCACTTAACATGCAAAGGTGTTTCAAACGTGCTGTTCCATGATGAACTATATAGTTAATTTGTATATAAGAGGGTCATTCCATAAGTCATGGCAACTATGTTATATCTTTTGAACATATAGCATCACGGAATTTCCAGTGTAGACATTCGAGACCCCGCGGCAAACAGCACAGAATTCACCCGACAGAAGGCAACTTTAAGTGCAGGTGGCTAGTTTCCAGCGCCATACACGTTCATTCTGAGCTTGGCCGTGCTACAAGATGGATGTAAGCAGAATGGAACAGCGACCATTCGTGAAAATTGCTTTTCTTGGTGGCAGAAATGCTACACAGTGTCATGCAGCATTATGTGAGGCTGTTGGTGATTACCGAACAGTTGCACGTTGGGTGGAGACTTTCCAAAATGGCCGCGCAGCAACTGCAGACTAGCCGCGAAGTGGGCGCCCCTTGTCTGTCCCAACTGACATGTCCGTGTCTGTTATTGAACAGTGTTCCAATGCTTGCAAACGGTGCCCTGGATGTTAATTGATTGATTTGTGTTCCATTTGTACTAGTGTATCCTTGTATCTTTGCCGTTAACTCCTGTATTCGAACCCTATTTTCTGTTCGCATTGAGATATCACACGGCCTTAACGGTTCAATGCACAACGTGGATTTCCCATGCTGTAGCATTATCGAAAGATGTAACATAGTTGCCATGATTTATGGAATGACCCTCGTTTCCTGTTAGTACTTTCCATCTATAAACTATCCCTTCCGTTAGATAGCTATGCCATACGATATACTAAATGTGCCGGCCCCGTGGTGTTGGGGTAGCGCTCCTGCCTCTCACTCGGAGGCCCCGGGTTCGATCCCCGGCTCCGTCAGGGATTTTAAAACTGACGAGAGGGTTGGAACGGGGTGCACTCAGCCTCGTGAGGACAATTGAGTAGGTGTCTGACAGTGAGACAGCGCCCCGATCACAAATACCAAGATTAACGGCCGAGGGGAACCGACGCGCTGATCACGTGTCACCCCAATATCAGCAGGCCAAATGGCTGGGCAGCGGTCGTTTGGTCGGCCTTAGCCCGTCATGGGCTGTATAGTACGATATACTAAATATCTTATGGTGAAGTGTAGATATCTATGGAGCAGTTATTCAGTATTGCCATATTGACAAATGCGAAAACAATTTGATAATAATTACATTCGATTTAAAAAGTATTTGTTGTGGATTACCAGCAGAAGAAGAAACTACAGGCTGACATGTTTCGATTGTCAAGCAAACATCTTCAGATCCCAACATTCAAATCTCCAAGACGAAAGTAGATCCCGCAATGTTAACCACGAAACGGAAAAACTGTTCTCAAACTCCAAGCGTCATAGGATCAACAGAATCTTAAAAGTTACGGCTATTACAGCTGTTAAAATCTGAAGTGTTAAGCCTCCTTAAAATGAAAAAATATTTTATTTATATGGCTGCTAGGCTAGGCTAGATTGGAATTTTCTAGTAATTGAAATTATATTGTGTTGAGCGACTGAAGAATTGCAACATTAACTGTGATGATGGCTGTTGACAGCAAGCAAGTGCTTCACGCCCTAGTCTCCGTAAGCGGTCATCCTTAGCATTCATCCTCGCACCCCAACACATCCACTCAGTCGTAGACACAACCCCGTTTGATGAAGTTGCCCTTCCCTGAGCACTCCCCTACACAATTACCCCAAGTGAGTAAGCTACCGAAAAGCGTGGCCAGCTAAACAATATATCTGTAAGTAAGCATTCTGTTTGAACATTTCAATTTTTTTGCTATATCTTTATAACTTATTTATCACTGACAACGTGCACTCGTATAATGATCAAATTTACCCGAATATAAACCTGCGTTTCTGGGGTGATTCGATTGACCAACCTACGTACACCCAGCTCCCCCGTGCAGTCATGATGCTGGGTGGTCAAATTTGTATCCTGTTGACCACATGCTGTTCTTGTACGGAATCAAGATAAAAGAGACGCCCGTATATTTACCTGTATGTAACTTCAAATTTGAATTACTAAGACATAAAACACACGGGAACAAGGAAGTTATTATCCTCCTAGTAAGCTTATAGAGTAGTAGGAATTATCTGGTGGATGTCACATACTTTAAACAGAACTATTGACCTTTGCGAGGGTGCTTAGCAAGTTTCCGTGTTAGGTCTCCCATAAAGAGAGTGTTTCTGTCAGCAACGCTGCACGCGCAAGTGAATTAAGATTTTGTTAGTTCTGCGGCACGTCAACACGGTCTGGTATTAGCACATGGAGATAAGCCTATCTCAGAGCCGTGGTGGGGAGATGAACTCCTGTTTAAACAGCAGGAGCTGCTACTGGAATAACTTCCACCTGAGATAAATGTCATGAATCGTAGTTGCAGTCAGTTAAGGGCAAATTAATGCTGTCAGCTTGGGGGTTGGTTGATTCTTCAGAAAGGACCAAGTAGCTTATGCGGTAGAAACCCACAGATATCCAAGCCTGAGCAAACTGAGAAGTGAGATAGTTTGCTATTACTTTCCTCACTGAATAAATTCAATAAAATTAACCTTATGTGTAGCACCTTTCACTGCAACCATTGACACTCGCTGTGCCCACACTGCCATAACTCAGCACCATTCATATTTCTGTAGCTTCCATATATTTTGCATGCTGAGTTCCTATGCCCAAGATCGCGGGTTCAAACCCGGCCGAAGTCGTCGGATTTTTTTAAGAGCGTTAAAATCTATCTGAATGACTTCCTTTGGAGGGGAAGTAATGATGGCGGTCCCATATCATAGATTTATGGCATGTTAAAGAACCTTCCACTAATTACACCTGGGTGAAGCTAAATTAGGTTAAAAATGTAAACATCGCTAAGGTTCCTATGTTTGCCGCCAGGAGCCGACTGCGGTGGCGTCTAGTAGCCAAGTTCTGAACTACTAGTCGTTGACGGTGGCGTTTGACGGCAAAAGTAGGAACTACTTGAAAAATTCATAGTCTGCAGTCCTTGCTTGTATTGAGAAACAGATAATTTATTAACAGAAAAGCGCACGAATGTGCATAACATAGATTAACACTAGTGAAACAAACATGTTACAAAAGAGTTAATTGATGTGAAAAACATCATGATCCAGTAATCAATCAGGAATGTGTGCATTAAAGCATTCATTCATGACCAGTCATTATATTGTGAATTGAATGTTATTTGTGAAATAGAGCAACACTGTATGATGCTTTGTTCATTTTAAATGTTAGTCCTTGCTATAATCACAGAGTGATTTCTGGTTATTTTTACATCGTGTGATGTGATATGTGTCACAGAACTGGTCACATAACGAGCACACGCAGAGTTCATTTGGAGCGTGGTAGGACATGTTTTTACATATTTTTTGGTGGTACCCATGCACTGCTAACTTTATCACCACATGTCTTAGTTTCTGATTGGCGCTGGTCCAGTTCCGGTTGATCATGGCATCCGTGCTGTAAAATTCTAGCGGAATGCCTTCTCTCTTATCTCTTCTCTCTGCGAGGTGCGCTTGAGCATTCTTTGTTGATGGAAGCTGTAATTTTGTTCTTATTTCTTCGATGAGGAAGGGTTCCCGTGCTAATTCATATGTTAGGCGGGAGCGCGTGTATTTTGAGATGCCCATTATGGTTTTCAGGAATTGGGCGTTAACTCTTTCGTTGGTGGCCAGATCTCTCTTCGTTAGTCGGTCCCATATCAAGTGGATCCCGTACGGGAGAATTGGTAGGATCTTTGCGTCAAACAGATGCATAGCTGTTTTTAAGGATAGCTGCTGTAGATTGATAATGTCGTACATGGCTTTCAAGCAAGCCACTGCTCTGTCTTGGATGTGTAGTCTGAATGTTCCGGTAGTCTGTAAAGTGATCCCAAGGTATTTAACTGCATTCACTATTTCCACTTTGACCTCTTCATATTGCAAGTTGTCGTTTGCTGCTACACGCCCACCTTTCCGAAAAACCATCTGTTGGGTTTTTGTCCAGTTTATTTTCAGACTGTTATTTCCTGCCCATTCTACCAGTGCTGAGAAGGCGTGTTGGAGTTCTTCCTTATTTGGTGATCCTAGGACCATGTCGTCCGCATATACTGTGTGTAGATCACTGCGTCCTTTGATTTCTCTCGGATTGCTGTTGTTACATCGGCTGTGGCAATATTGAACAGTATGGGACCGAGGGGGTCACCTTGCAACACTCCATTAGTTTGGGTGATTTCCTTTGTTTTGCATACTGCGTCATCTATGGTGATCTGGTAGTATGCCAGGATATTTTTTAGTAAGATTGTTAAAGGATTGTGATTTCCGATGATATTTTGAAGTTTCGATGTGAGCTTTCGTCTGTCAATTAGGTCGAAGGCCTTTGTATAGTCTATAAAGACTGCATAAAACTTTCCCTTTTGGAGTCGTTTTGCTTCCTCTATGTCATTTAACAGATTTTGAATTGCGTGCAAGGTTCCTCTTCCTCGTCTAAAGCCGAATTGTTCCTCCGGTATCTTGGAGTCGACTTCGTATACTATCCTGTTGGTTAGAATTCTTGTCAGTAACTTGAAGGTGTTGCTTTCCAGTGCAATTTCTCTGTACGAGTTGGAGTCGTTGGTTTCACCTTTTCCTTTATAGAGAGTTTTAATGGTCGATTTTCTCTATTCTTCGGGAATATTTCCTGTTTCTAGGCATTTGGTAAAGAGCTTGGACCATAGTTCTGATAGGTATTGTGCCGATTCCTTTAGATGTTCGTTGAAAAACCTGTCTGGTCCTGCGGCCTTGTTACATATAGTAGCATTGATTATGTCCAATACCTCTGTTTTAGTGATGGGGAGTATTTCTTCGTGTTGATCTCTACATTCAATTTCATATGACGCTTGTTGACCTGTACCGTTAGGAAACAGATAACACACACTAATACAATCATCACAAATAACACCGGTTATCAGACAGATTCTACACACACCCAAAGTACACGGGGCTACATGACCGCGTTGTAGCAGCCACTAAACTGAGGAACCAACCAACCAACCAATAAAACCAACCAACCAACCAGCTTCCATATAATCAGAGCCGTGAATGAGACCGTCAAAAGCTTACAAGCTAACATATTAAGACTTGAACAGAAATTATGGAAATATGTAATTCCAAAACGTAGGTGATGTTAGCAGAAAAGGAACATAAGAAAATAGGGTGCCAGGTAGGAGAAACTAAATTGGACCATTTTAAGTACTTAGACGGTGCATTCTCTCAGGAAGGTAGTACAGTATAGGGAAAGAGATAGATTCTAGGTGCACAAAAGCCAATGCAATTCTTGTTCACAACAGAGACTTGCAGACTAGAATGGATGCTGAAGGGACTCAATAATACTAATACTAATACTAATACTAATACTAATACTAATACTAATAATAATAATAATAATAATAATGAAGGGCCAATGTTACGAACTTGAGGGTCCTGAAAAGGGCCTCTAGGTGTGTTTCTCCTCCATATTCCTTGACCGAGAGGTCGTTTCCGACAGTTCGGTCTCATCTTATTACTGTTGCTTTCTTAGCACCACCCGGGGGACACGTGTAGGGCAGAGTGCTGGTTAAACCTACGGACGTGAAGCAACGCAGACCTGCAATCCTCGTTACCAAATCATCACATCATTAAGAACCCCTTCAAGTGCCCTGATGGATTTTCCCTTCCCAGACGACACTGGAGGACGCTGAACCGTATTAGGACCGGCCAAGGTAGATGTGGAGCCACTCTCTTCAAATGGGGATGGAAGGCATCACCTCAATGTGACTGCGGAGAAGAGGAACAGACAGTGGACCACATTACATTCGAGTGTCCTTTACGCGCATACAGAGGCTCTATAGAAGACTTACACTGTGTCTGAAGCGATGCCCTTCTTTGGCTCTCAACTTTAAACATGGAACTTTAGTTATGAACTTGTGATGGTAGTTGTACTGTATATATTGTATATAATATTGTATTCATCATACGCTAAATAAAATAATAATAATAATAATAATAATAATAATAACTACCGGACACGCGCAAGAACTCTCGCATAATGGGTTGTGTGCGCCCCATGTGTACAGACTATCCGCCTGGCCCTAGTGCTATGCGCGCTATACGCGACACAATTCTGCCTGGGGCTATCGTCTTGTTTGCTTGTTTAAAAGCAATTTACAAACAAATAAATATATTTCCGTTGACATTTCAAGAAATGCAAGATTTTTCCTGTACTATTGAGACGGTTTGGAAGATTTTGGTACAAACCACACCTTTTAACTCCCTCTGGTTTAGGAGCTCGCATTTTGTGAAACATACACTTTAGAGTATTATTAAATAAGAAGAGTTCTCAGTTGCGACCTAGGTTTTTTTCAGAAAGAAGTGAGAGTAGCGACAAAAATAACCTCTACATCGCTCAGTAATTAGACTGACTTTGCTGTATTGAAGTGCGAGCTGGGTAGATTCAGGATATCACATTAACTGGGGGTAACTGATTTGAGGGTGTCACGAATGATTGCTGGGACAAATATACGGGAGCATGTCAGGAGGTTCACAGACAGTATGGTCGCGATGCGCATATAGGACCCACCACCAAAAAAAGAAAGAAAACGGTGGAGTGAATAAAGCTGAATAAAGGCCAGTCCCGTGGTGTTGGGGTAGCGCGCCTACATTTTACCCGGAGGCCACGGGTTCTATTTCCGTCTCCATCAGGGATTTTTGAAACTGACGTGAGGGCTGGAACGAGATGCACTCAGCCCCGTGAGGACAATTGAGTAGCTGTCTGACAGTGAGCCTGATCTTCGGTCACAAAAACCAAGATTAACGACCGAGGAGACCCGACGCGCTGATTGTGCATCACCCCACAAATTGTAGGCCAAGTGACTAGGCAATGGTTGCTTGGAAGGCTATGGTGTCACGGGGGGAATAATGATTTTTTTTTGTCGGGTGGCCTCCTGAGAGGCCGAGTGCAGGCCTTACTAGTCGACGCCCGTGGGCAACCTGCGCGTCCGCGCGTAGGTATGTGAGATGGAATGGATGAAGATGAATGAAACTGGGCAAGGATATAGAAGGAAGCGGCCGTGGTTTGTCCCGGCATTTGCCTGGTGTTGAAAATGGGAAACCATGGAAAACCATTTCAAGGACGGCCGACGGTGGGGCTCAAACCCACGTCTATTGAGTCCGTGAAGAACTTGGCCCCATGACCCAACGCTGCACATTAGCCAGCGTAGCCATTGCTGTCGGTGGAAAAATGGTTAAGGAATTCACGACATCCTGTACAGTTCATTAGGTACAAGCTATGTTTTCAACTCCACTAACTTAGAATAGGGATTACAGTACTGTGGGTTCCTCCGTGGAAGGAAATGAATGTCAGAGTAGATATTTGTTCCTTTGCGTTACCTGGAGCGCCATTTAAGACTTCCATTCCTTCTCTCGTTTCTCAGACTTGTCCCTGAACTTTCTGACACTTAAATTGCACATATAACTTCTCTCCCTTCCGCACCTTACCTCGGTCAATGCCGGCTTTATCAAGTCATTAATTCTCCTCCCTAGCCTGCTGTCAGCACAATATTAGATGATCTGATTTCAAATTGCGCCTTCTGGTTCCGCAGAGTTCTGACTTAATTCCTTTTAATTTATATTATATGCGGGGTAAATATTATTATTGGTTTGTTGAAAATTGTATTATTATTGCGTTGGAAGCCATTTATCACTGTTGCCTTTGTAAACGAAATAATAATATGCTATTCAGTCGGTCAACACGATGGTAGCCAATTGAAGTGGGTGTTTTTCTCCAAACCTGAATAACGTACATGAGATTAATAAATTAAGGGTAGGTGACCTCGTAGCTCCGCCCCTTGAAACCTCAATAATTAACTAACTAACTAAATTAATAAATTCACTTGGATTACTAGTTTCGATCGTCAAGCGAGCATCATCAGTTCCCTTACACTCAGGCAATTAAATCTATGTCTACGAGTGTGTGTGTGTGTGTGAGGATGTTATATTTAATTTTCTTCTTCCTTATTTGTTTCACCTAACTTATATATATATATATATTTCATACTATGAAATCAATCACTTTTTATTGTTTTGAGCTTTCATTTTGGCCCAGTATTGCCTTATCCTTTGAGATCTTGCTTCCCTTTCTTCGGCAGAGATGTGGATCGTACGCTTTTTTTTTGACTTTAACTTGGAACGGTTGTTTCTTATCCTTGGTGACGGTTTTGGCTGTTTTGTCCATGAGCATGGTGTCTGTAATTTGGAGCTACACGAGGTCTTTGTCAGTTTCCTTAAACCAAAGAGGTTTTGTTTGTTTTTATAACGAAAGTAGTCGAAGATTTTTTGGTTAGTCTATTTGAATTCATTCGGAGGATATGCCCACAAAAATCAATTCTCCGTTTTCTTATTGCGTCGGAGAGTTTTTCAGTCTTTTGGTAGAGAGTTTCGTTCCTGACATGGATTAATTTGTTGTTATGAAATTGGGGCCTAAGATTTTGCGTAATATCTTTCTTCCCTTGACCTCCAACCTTTCATTATATAGGCTACAATTTTACAAATTTAATTAGGGTGGTCAAGAGCGCTAACGCGCGTCCTCGTGCCTCGCTGGCATCGGGAGAGCGTGGGTTTGAATCCTAGCTTGGCTTTCCTGAAAATGGTTTTCGTGGTTTCTCATTTTCACCACCAACCAAAGGCCGGGACGGTTCCTTTCAATAGGTCCTCGGCCGATTTCCTTCCGAAATCCCTCCCCTGACCCGTCCTGAATAAAAATGTGCATGGCCATTGGCTGCATTAATAAAATTATTGTAAACTTGTGCAATCAAGATAAGTTAGTGTTATGTAATTTTTGATAGCCTAGTTTAATTTTATGAAAAAAAAAATATATATAAGCTTATGAGATCACCTTACGTCCGTGTGTGTGCGTATGTGGGTGTGGGTGTGCGTGTCCCTAATAACGTCTAAACTGCTGGTGTGATTTCAATGTAACCCGGTAAGGTTATAGTACCATATTTTCCTACCCCGACCGTGCCCTTCAAATCTTATTACGTCTCGCCAATCCAACACGGCGGCTGTGCGAAATATTTCACCGGCATTCTATATCTCCGAAACGATTACTGATATCACCCTGACATTTTGTGTGGTGCTAAAGGGTACTACTAGAATTTCACCTATGAGACTTTCAATAACATGTTGACTAAAGGACGAACATGGCGGTCAAGCGAAGTTGAAACTTTTAAATAGACTTTTCTCGCGATTCAAGCATCCAAACACAATGAAACTTGGCACAGCAAATGTTTATTCACATTGTAATGCAATAGGATCTAATCTAGTTCCATTGCTTACTTATCCTCAAGATGGCGGCTGTGCGAAATATTTCACTGGCATCTTATATCTCCGAAACTATTACTGATATCACCCTGAATTTTTGTACGTTGATAAAGAGCACTAATAATAGGTCACCCATGAGACTTATAATAACCTGTAAAATACTAAACGAACATGGCGGCCAAGCGAAAGTGAAACATTTTAATAGACTTTTCTCGCGATCAAACCTCTGAGCCCAGTGAAATATGGTACAGTAAATATTCATACACATTTTAATGCACGTGCATCTAATTTACTTCAAATGTTCACATAACCTCAAGATGGCGGCTGTGCTCAATTTTGAAATTATTTTTTAATTTCTTGTGTATTAATCATGAGATCGAACTGAACGTTTGAATAATGAACCTACAAAATAATAGTCATATAACAATACAGAACTCTATGGCCTACATATATAAAAATCCAACATGGTGACCAACCGAAATACGGTTCTCAACATCTACTAATCTCTGATAGCAATCAAACTGAAATTTTGTATGTTGATAGAGTCTATAAACACAAGGTCAGCTTTGGAACTTTCAATAACCTGGGGATCAAAAATCCAACATGGCGGCGACGCGAAATAAAAATATTTAAATTGATGTTTCTCGCGGTTTAACCATCCGAACGCAGTAAACCTTGGTACGGTAAATGCTTATACAGATTTTAATCCACTGGCATCAAATTTATTTCAATTGCTTTCATAACCACAAGATGGCAGCTAAGCGAAATTTTTAAATCTGATTTTCATATCGTGTGTCCTAATCATGCGATTGAAGTTTGAATACTACACCTACACAATAATCTTCATGTAATAGTGCATAACTCTAAGTCCTACATTATACTCTAAGTCCTACATTATATAAAAATCCTATATGGCGACCATCCGAAATATTTAGACGGTTCTCAATATCTACGAATCTATTACAGCAACCAAACTGAAATTTTGTATGTTGATAGAGGCAATTAACATGGGTAGGATATATGAAAATAGGCTGTATACTTCTTCACGGAACTACTTGTTATTATACTGATGGTGGCTATTGACCTTCTTGTTTACATGTTTAGTGTAATATTCCGCGAAGGTTAGTAAATAGTCAGGATGGTGCAATTAGAATTTGTAAGTGGATAAATGCACCTAGCTGGTTATTTAGGTATCGGTTTTCAATTTACCATCTGTCGCTGATCACTGTCTGTGTTGGACTAAAAGGAATTTTCTAGTTTGGGCTTGCGCCACCTTTATCTCTACTCCTCTCTATAATCAGGTCTTGCATTCCTGCCTGTCTATATTGGACCTCACCTGTAACATATTTCTGTGCTAGCCAGGTCTAGAAACATCCTGACATGGTGTAGAATACAGTAATACTGTATAATGTAAGCTAGACATCTAAAACAACTAAAGGCCAATCTCCACTCTCCCCCACCACGCATATTTAGAGAGACCTCTTTAAGCGCACCCAGCCCATTGAGGGTGTCTTGAACTCGTCAATGCTGCCAATGAGATAGGGCTTGGTTTTATTGAAGATAAAGTAGCAAATAATGTACGTCATATTCCATCAGCATGTTTCCATTAATGTTTCCGCCCCCTTATCTAGCCTGGCTTAAATGGTATGCTGTTTCCTGTTTATTACGAGGATATGTTCTGTCTGTCTGTTAGGTAGTCAGCCCGAAGGCTGGTTGGATCCTCAAAAAGTACCGCCGTTACGTTATGTGAGTAGATACCCACAAAAACCCAAGGCAGCGCTATTTTGAGGCGTTCTAGGCAAGAAGAGGAGTGAGGTAGTTTGCCATTGCTTTCCTCACTGAGTCAGAACAGTAGTCCTAACCCTATGAGTTGAACCTTTCACAGCATTCACAGGCACTGACTGTGTCCCGAATGCCATTACTAAGCACCACCCATACCTCAGTAGCTTCCATATAATCACAGCCACGAGTGAGACTGAGACATCGGAGAAAAGCCACCTTTTACTCTAGCCTGTGCCAACTGACAAATGCAAAAGTACTGTATTCATCAAGAGATGGCGAACAGGCCCTGGATATGTTCTAGTAGCATGAAAATAGTTGATGATGTTGATTCTTTTAAGGGGTTTGCAACATCGCGGTCTTGTGTACTTGGTTGTGTGTAGAATTCAACTGATAACCTGTTTTACTGCGATGTCTGTTTCAGAGTGTGTATTAGTAATTGAGGTAGGATTTGGGCAGGAAGCGTCCATGGCCTTATGCTAGGTGTCATCCCGGCATTTGCCTGGAGTATAAATGAGAAACCTTGAAAAACCACTTTCAGGATGGCTGAGGTTGTAACCGAACGCTCCTCTTCTCATTTTTCCTCACGAGGCTGAGTGTGCCACATTCCAGTCCTCTGACCAGAATTAAATTTCTTCGCTGAGGCGGGAATCGAACTTGGACCTCCGGAGCGACAGCGGAGAACGTTACACCACGAGGTAAACTATCTACACTATTGAGAGTTAATGGAAAGTAAATTCCATCAATCCACTCTCAACAGTTTTTTTCCTTTCCATCTCTACAACGAAAGTATATAATTAAATTTACATCCCTATTTCAATAGCCTGAGGCCACCTCATTGGGCAGAACTTCGCTGACACCCCTCAGGTCTGGGTTCAATTCCCGGTTGTATGAGGTAGGATTTGTATAAGAAGTGGCCGTGGACTTATGTTAGGTACCATCCCGGCATTTGCCTGAAGTAAAAGTGGGGAATCTCGGATAGCCACTTCCAGGATGGCTGAGGTTGTAATCGAACCCTCAGGCTCGTTAGGCTAAACTTAGAACAGGTTGGTTCAATTCTCACCTCAGCCATCCTGGAAGTAGTTTTTCCGTGGTTTCCCTCTTCAACTCTGGACAAATGTCGGAATGGTTTTTAACTTAAGGCCACGGCCAACTCCTTCCCAGTTAATGCTTCAATTACAAATTCACACACTACTACAGACATGACAATAACGTGGGTTACTAGACATAGGGCTAAACATCACAATGTCCAAATCCCTAAAGGAAGCAACAACACCAATGTACTAAGGCTATTAGCTCTCTATCTACAACGTCAAAAGTGAAGGGAAATGTGTTTCATTAATCAGCTCAGTAGTTGTTGTTAGTTTGTATTAGGGCATTGGGAGATATTCGGTCATCAGCCTAAAGTACTTGAGTGTGTGTTGACTGTGCCTGATAACCTGTGTTTCAGTGGAGATTATACCGACAGTGGTGGATTCGCTCGCTAAAATGCAGCTCTCTGCTGACTCGGTAGACGCGTCGGTTCGAGCCCCACCATCGACCGTACTTGAAATGTTTTCCGTGGTTTTCCCATTTTCTACATCAGGCAAATGCTTGGACGGTACCTTCTGACAGGCCACGGCTGCTTCCTTCCACATCCTTGCCTAGTCTCATTCATCTTCATCCGTTCCATCTCTCAACCCGGCGTGCAGGTCGCCAACGGGAGTCGACTAGAGAGACCTACAGTTTACACCACGGATTTTAGCCAGTCAATCCCGTTTCAAAGTCGTACAGAGGAGAGTGGGTGAGCCTCACGCATGTGGAATTAAAACGTGAGTTTTCAGTTGCGCGGAAAGCTACTCTCATATCAAATGCACATGCCTGAGGTTCGCCACCTGTCCTCTGTACGACTGTGCAACGGGCCTCATCGGCCAAAATCCGTGGAGTGAACTGTACACTCGGCCTCTCAGGAGGCCACGCGACTAAAAAATAAAGAAGTGATTATAAATTAGTAGTGTGTGTAACTGCAATAATTAATAGGTTCAGGGATAGGGTAGGTGCTCCGTGACTAGAAATATGGTACTATATCTGTATTTGCCTGGGTCTTCTTATTCTTCTCCTGCTTAGCGTGTACCCGTTGGAACGGGGTCCGCTTTTCGGGTCAATGCACGCCATTTCTTTCGATGAAGCGCTTCCTGTGGGTTTAGGCTTCTTGATCATAGATCTGAGTTTGTAGTGTCTAACCATCTTAGCTTACGTCTCCCACTGTGTCTCTGGCCTTCAACAGAGATATGATCGGCTGAGCTGATGACTGAACCACGCGGTGCTCGTACGACATGGCCATATCAACGAACTCTCCATCCCTGCATTTCCTCATCGATTGGAGCAACACCAGCTAGTTGTTGGGTCGGTGTGTTGTTGATGTGGTCGAGCAGAGAAATGCCTAACGATCTTCTCAGCATCCGCATTTCCATGACATGTAGCGAGTGCTCAGCACTTTTAGGTGCTGGCCAACACTCCGTACCATACAATGCAACTGACCTCACCAATGAGCGGTATATATGTGCTTTTAGGTGGATGGGCATCCTCTTATCACAAAGAACACCAGTTACATCTTCGAATCGCATCCACGTTGCGTTGATTCTTGTTCGCACATCCTCATTTATACAGCCGTCACTCTCTAATCGAGAACCCAAATATCGAAATGTATCCACCTTGGCGAGAGGTGTTTAATTAATTTTTATAATTCCAGGAGATGAAATCGTTTCAAGTTATTCAGTCTTGTTGATATTTAAACGAAGACCAAATCTTTCCAGATGATCACACCATGTTTGGACTTGGGTTTCAAGATCCTTCCTGCTGTGTGACGCAAGCATCTCATCATCAGCATATAGCATTGTCCATGGCATTTGCCTGGATGAAGTGCAGAAAATTCCTGCTAAACACTACACTCAGGATAGCCACTATCTGCGTCTTTATTCAAACCACCAATCTCCGGCATTGCTGCACCCCCATGTCTTGGTCATGGTGAGCGATTTAACACATATTGAATATGCGCAGTATGGCGTTTCGAGATTTTTGATTAATTTAGGGTCCTAGTGAAATCGTGGTCATGTAGTCTCGTCCACATATTGTGTGTGGAATCAGTCCAATAATCTGTGTCATCATTTTGACTGTACTAGTATGTATATTTTTAATTGTGACTGGAAGGTGGCCGTGGCCTTAATTAAGGTATCAACCCAGCATTCGCCTGGAGTAGAATTGGGGGACAATGGGAAACTACCTCTAGGATGGCTCAGGTGAGAATTGAACCCGCATCTTCTCAGTTATGCCTTACGAGACTGAGTGTACCCTATTAAAGTGTTTCTTTGCCGTCTTTACATTGAACGTAAACAGATTTAATTTAGTCTACATCCCACATTGAGAAGCATGAATGGAACTGGTAATAACTCCACTACTCGCGCGCTCATTGACAGCCAGCAACTGTTAGCGGATTCATTTTATTTCATTTCTCGTCCCATTTGTTTGATTATTTTATAAGGTTATTTCATTATTTAAAATGTTTTAATTCATAATGAAATTTAAATATTCAGTAACTGCATGCGTATGTTTACTGCTGAATGGTATATAATGAAATTTTATTGGGAGCAAACGGCGTTACTTGATTAAACCTAATATACAGGGTTATTATAAATGATTGGAACGATTTCATAAATTCACTGTATTATTTGGCATAGCATCACATAACTTTACAATCATATAGAAAAACTCAAAGAGTTTGGTTTTCTTGCAGCTGCATTTGGAATTTCTGCCGCTAGAGTGCTGCAGCAGCGGTTAGTTAGGTAAGTTCGTTTTCTTTTACCAACAGGATGGTGCTCCACTGCAATTCTATTTCAAAGTTTGAATTACTAAACACAAGTTTGGGAAGCCAATATTTTCCTGCACTGCCGGAGTAAATGGGATATAATGTACGCCACTGATATTAAAATTAATGAAGGGAGGATTGGAGAAAGCAATTTACTGTGGTAGAGAAGAAAATTCAAAATTATGAATAAGAAATCAAAGGCGAGCATATACAAGTTTCTTGTTGTTTTTTATTTATTTAGGGACGTGGACATTGTGATGATTTCAGTCCTATGTAGCCATTGAGTGTGTGTGTGTGTGTGTAGAGTTTGTGGTGTCTGCAGTGGTAGTGTGTGTAACTCTATTGGGTAGGAGACATCCATTTCCCAATAAATAATACATATTAATACTATTATTATTATTATTATTATACTATTCTTATTATTTTGCATCGATATGGCCTTCTGTCGAGGGCAATAGAACTTATTTAGTTGATGATATTCATTTCTCAAAATCTCTTTATCTGGCAACTGAAAGTTTCCACCGTACTTCAGTCCATGATTTATTGGTCCTGGTATTAATTTTCTCAGATAAATTATGGTTGTTGATTACTGTTCTAAACTGGAGTCGATCTTGTATAATTTTATCTGTGATAGCAATTTCATAAAGATTTTTTCCCTTTCACTAAGTCAGTTGTTGACTTACATTGAGGGAGCAAGGTTGAGAATCCTTTTGGTGAGCCTGTCAATGTTCATTTTGAAGATGTGGCCGTAGAACTTTAATCATGCTTCCCTGAAGGCGTCAGTGATCTTTTGAGAATGCTAATAAAGCTCCCGAGATTTCCGTTTTATCCAGATTATTTCTGAGCAGACTGAACTAAGGATTTACCTCAATACTTTCCCCTTTTGTTTCTCGATCTTTAATAAGAGATAAGGCTCCATTAATCAAGGTTTCCGAGGCGTATACTCCGTATAGCTTCAGGTTTGATTGAAAATCCACAGCCTGCTTCCAGCCGACCGGCCGGGTAAGGAAATGAAATAAATGAAGCCCCCATCTAGCGGCGAGAATATGAACATTGCCGGCTGCCGAAGCCTGTTGCACTCCCCTGGGGCAATGATTTAATGA
Source organism: Meconema thalassinum (assembly GCA_946902985.2). Taxonomy (NCBI): domain Eukaryota; kingdom Metazoa; phylum Arthropoda; class Insecta; order Orthoptera; family Tettigoniidae; genus Meconema; species Meconema thalassinum. Next base: position 145,425,798 of record OX336390.1, on the reverse strand, counting down.
ATGACAGATGATATGAAATGATAGTGGAGAGTGTTGCTGGAATGAAATTGTGACAGGAAAAACCGGAGTACCCGGATAAAAACCTGTCTGCCTCCGCTTTGTCCAGCACAAATGTCATACGGAGTAATCGGGATTTGAACCTCAGTTTTGATTATTGTCTGATATTGCCTTACTTTTGCGTTCTTGAATATTGATTTTTGTTATATCGGTTCCAGGTGATTCTATAAGCCTTCTGTAATTTTGAATTATCTCTCTGTTTGCCTCAAGATTCAATCCTGAGGGTTGTAATTCTCCTAAGTAATTGAATGTATTAATATTATTATTAGTAGCAGTAGTATCCTAGTAGTAGTACAAATTTTAATTTTAGTAGTACCAATATTATTATTATCGGTATATTGGCTTTCACGGCCAGTGAATTAAAACTCAGCAATTTTTCTAGGTTTATGCCGTGACTTGTGTGGGGTTTCCCCTAGGACATCAAGCTGGCTCATCAGTGGGCTCTTGGTGTCCGTGCCCGGACCCCCACAGGCGTAGCAAACTGCACGTTACCTCAGTTTTTATGAACCGCACCTACACCTCTTTACTGCGAGAGCCAAAAGCTCAAGCAGCCTTGCCTCCCTATGAAGGCTTCCAAAAGCGCGCATACTACATAGACAAAGTAATTTGTGTTGACCGACTGGAAAGAAATCAATCCGTGTGGCGCTACAGCCCATAAAGGGCCTAGGCCTACCTGCAGATTGTGGGGTGATGCGTGGTCAGCGCGTTGGATCTCCTCGGCCGTTAATCATGGTGTCCGTGATCGGGGCGCTGCCTCACTGTCAGACAGCTACTCAACTGTCCTCAAGAGACACCCCGTTACAGCCCTAACGTCAGTTTCTAAAATCCCTCACGGAGCCGGGAATCGAACCCGGTGTCTCCGAGTGTTAGCTAGACACGCTACCCCAACACCATGGAGCCGGCTGAATGACTAGAAAGCTATCTTTAATTGAACTAGACAATACTGAAAAGTGGCTTCCATCACTTCAATAAAGTAAAAGGTCCAATAATTCCAAATTGTTTAATCACATTGTTTGCATTCGTGCCAGTTTCCTACTTTTAGTTAAAGAGATATTCCAGTTTGAACTGACATATCAATTTTCATCATTCAAACTTAAATCTAACGGAAGTGCGAGAAGTGTAAAATTGGGGGTTTTCAGTTGATTTTTCTAACACTTTTTAGGGTATTAGTTTCTGTGTCGGAAATGAATTTAATTTTTTCAGGTAATAATACAATTGTGGTCTCGGATACTGTGGAATATGTCTGATGTCAGAGCCACTGAAATCATCTACTCACCAATTTCATAGCTCCATTTGACTGGACCGTATGGTAGGAAAATTGGAACTCTATTACGGGATCTGTGGTTGAGTTTGTCTCGTAAAACGAAGTGTGATACGATATATCTTTGGAAATCTAACATAGTACGGTTGGACGAGTCGTGGATTCTTCTTGCCCTTCACAACCTCAAATCGCTAGGCCAGAAATAGAACTCGCAATCTTGTGAGATCATGAGATGGACACTGTACCGCTGCTCCACTGAGGAAATAGACAAACTTAAATATCAAAATACACCTTTGTCACTGTTTATTTTCTGTGATCTTTTAGATTAGGATCATGGCTACTCTTTGCTGGTGGCTATTGTAAGGCCTGAGCGCTGAGCTTTGAGATTCTTTGCAATAGTTCACCAGTAAAGGAGAAGAGTGCCATGAATAATGGAGTTGAGTTTTATATCTGTATATTTATCTATTTACGTTGTTCTTTTGTTTTTATATAACTTTGATTATTTTTTTATTCCATGCTATACAATTTTGTTATAGGTCTGATTATTAGTCAGTATCCTACTTAAAGATCTCCATGTATTCTTATATTTCCATTTACAATGCCGTTTTGTTTTTATATATATCTTTGACTATTCTTGTTAGGAGTCCATGCTGAAAGATTTAGTTATTAGAGTATCTGTTCGTTTTATCTATGGAGAGTATTGTGTGCTTGGTTAGATGCAATTGGCGTAGGAAGATTGGTTAGGTTTAGTGTGTTAGGTCTGATTATGGTAAGAGAAAAGTTCCAAATGATATTGGCAAGGAGTTGGTTGGATGAAGAAGTAGAAAGATGCTTATAAGTGAAAATGATTATTGTGCGGATAATGGAAAAAAGATGGAATGTAGACAAAGTACAAAGTAACAATAAAAGGAGGATTTTTTAAGGAAATGTGTCCCTTATGGTGATAATTACCACCACCCCCGAAGTTAGAGAACGTGAACGGTTACACCTTCAAATACTTAACTAAGTTAAGTAATACTGTGGCCTTTTACAATACAAATATCAAAAGCTGAAGTCTGCAGTATTTTAGATATATTTGTGGAGAGCAGAGCGATAATTTTGCAGATGTGGGACAGGATACATGATAATCCAGCATATGAAGTGAGTTGTGGCGGCTTATCGCGTGCTTTCCAGTTCACTGGCAGGCTTTACGGTGAATTTCTTTTTGTGTGTCAGATAAAATGTCCGCTGTATATAACATATGTGCTGTTTAAAGACCAGGTCATCAGTCATACCACAGTACACTTCTCAAAATGAAATCATAGAATCATGACAATTTAATCCTAGAGTGGGCAATGGTGGTGAAATGACACATCTGGTCTGAACTGATGTATAAACAAGATGTTCAGTGAAGAACATAAAGCCTACTTTCTCCTAAATGCATGGGTATTGTCATAACTCTTTGTCCTTTTCAAGGAGTATAATTGAATGTTGGTTGTAGTAGCTTGTTGAAATACAACGTGCTATAGGGATATTAAACATGAATATGAGGTGCCCTTTGCTAGTGCTACCTCTGTAAAAAAAATCATTCAATTCGGTTTCACCGTGTTTGAATTGATAGGGGGAATCGATTTGCACACATACTTGGCCACCATCTGCAAACTATTGGGCTGATGATCTAGCAGTTTGGTCAGAATATGCTTCCCACATAAAGATTTGTTGTTGCAAAATTTGGTAGAGACTAGATTATTAGGTTAGTCGTAATTACATTTTAGCCTTTAACATTTGGGTGGCCGCGATTACGTTTCCGTCAAGATGGCGGTGATATAAAACATGACACTGAGGTGGCCTTTTCTAGTGCTACCTCTGTACCAAATTTCGTTCCATTCGGTTTCACCGTGTTCGAATTAATAGGAGGAATCGATTTTCACACAAAGATGGCCGCCATCCGCAAAATATTAGGCTAATGACCTATTAGTTTGGTCAAAGGATGCTCCCTCCATAATGGTATGTTGATGCAAAATTTGGTAGAGATCGGATGATTAGGTTAATCGTAATTTCATTTAAGCTTTGAATATTTGTGTGGCCGCCATTACGTTTCCGTCAAGATGGCGGCAATATAAAACATGACACTGAGGTGCCCTTTGCTAGTGCTACCTCTGTACCAAATTTCATTCCATTCGGTTTCACCGTGTTCGAATTAATTGGGGTAATCGATTTTGACACAAAGATGGCCGCCATCCGCAAACTATTAGGCTAATGACCTATTAGATTTGTCAAAGGATGCTCCCTCCATAAAGGTATGTTGTTGCAAAATTTGGTAGAGATCGGATGATTAGGTTAGTCGTAATTTGATTTAAGCTTTGAACATTTGGGTGGCCGCCATTACGTTTCCGTCAAGATGGCGGCGAAATAAAAAATGACACTGGGGTGCCCTTTGCTAGTGCTACCTCTGTACCAAATTTCATTCCATTCGGTTTCACCGTGTTCGAATTAATAGGGGTAATCATTTTTGACACAAAGATGGCCGCCATCCGCAAACTATTAGGCTAATGACCTATTAGATTTGTCAAAGGATGCTCCCTCCATAAAGGTATGTTGTTGCAAAATTTGGTAGAGATCGGATGATTAGGTTAGTCGTAATTTGATTGAAGCTTTGAACATTTGTGTGGCCGCCATTACGTTTCCGTCAAGATGGCGGCGATATAAAACATGACACTGAGGTGTCCTTTACTAGTGCTACCTTTGTACCCAATTTCGTTCAATTTGCGCTCACCGTGTTCGAATTGATTGGGGGGGAATGACATTCAGAGTACACACTCACACACACACACACACACAGACTCACACACATACACACACACACAGACAGACACACTTTTTTTCGCCCTGTAGTGATCTCATAAGTCTACTTTCATTTTTTGCAAAAATCGAAAGTAGGCTAAAATGAAATATAGAATCACAAAAGTAAACCGTTGAAGAGCTTTGAAACATTTGAGATGTGGGTCTATATGAGAATTCTGAATCTGTCCCAGGGTGATCGGGTAACAATGAAGAAGTATAGGCAAGTGCGCATAAATGTTGGTCGAGACCTGGTTTGTGTAGTAACACGAAATACAATTGCCTGCCTTGGTTGTAAACTAAGAAACGATTGTTTCAGAATTCTTCAACAAGAAAATATGAAAAGTGACATAGGTATTGGGAGGAAAACAACATGGTTTTGGATTCCAAGAGGACTGGGCACTGCACCTAGAATACTAAGAAGAAGACTTAGGAGAAGAAGAATGTATCTGAATTAATAAAGAAGTCCGTATATTTTGCATCTCAGGTCAAAACGTTTTATTTGTCGCACATAGGGTGTACGAGTTTAATCATCAAACATATTCAGTTTAATTTATGTCTCTTTCGTATGGGTTGATATCCAAACTATAGTACTTGAATGAAAGGCATAAACATTGGTTTTAAGTAGGTCTAGAAGGCAATTAAAAATACATAATTTATCTAATCGTACATAAGGGACGAGGGAGTTAAGTTAAAGCCTATAGGCCTATAATTTTCTTCAAATTAATTGTTTGTAAATGCTGAGGATAAAATTCATTTGAAATTATATTCTGTAAATGCGTAATCGATTAATTATTTGATCGATCAATAATGTCAGAAACAGAGGTGGTAAGACAATTGCAGAAGCTGCAGGCGCAGACATGCCTTCGTAAGATGCTCTGGGGGACTGGCCTCAAATCGCTCAATATTCTACAGCGAAAATGTGCTGGGGGTGAGAAGCACCTCTTCGTGACACACATGTGTTCCGATAGAGATCCTAATAAATCACAAGAAATCATTTTCATTTTCTCGGATACTTACTTGGAATTTGCGCACTAACTCATTATGTAAAATATCTTTCATCTATCATCGACTCTAGACTAGAGAGATGGGTTGAGATTTTTTCTTGATTGAAAAATACATAGTGGCTTCACGGAAATATTCCTGATTTTGTACATTTAATAGTCACATGGTCTTGAAAGCGTCATAGTCATCGACCTGCGAGTAAAGTCCTGGTTGGGTGGCCGGGTCGGCCAAGTGCCGTACTAGTTCTAAACAACAGTTATATGTTTATTATCATCCTCACTGCACTTAATTCTAACTAAGTATAGCTATGTATGAGGTAGAAACGGTTATGTCACACGAGTGCTGGTCAAACATGATCTGCCAAGTCTGACAAACTAGGCACTGCTTACCTGTGTTGAGGTCAGACAAGTACACATTTTTAGCCTACCTCCATTTATGCAAGTTCGTGTGTGTGTATGTGTGTGTGGGTGTGTGTTCCCTAATAACTTCTAAACGGCTAGAGCGATTTCAATGAACCTCGGTAAGGTCACAGTACTATTTTGGCCAACCCCGAACGTGACCTTCAAATTTTATTACTTCTCACCAAACCAACGTTGCGGCTGTGCGAAATATTCCACCAGCATTCTATATCTCCGAAACTATTACTCATATCACCCTGAAATGTTTGACGGTGATAAAGGGCACGACTAGACGTTTACCTATGTAACTTTCAAAAACCTGATAACTACAAAACGAGCATGGCGTCCAAGCAAATTTCAAATATTTAAATAGACCTTTCTCGTGATTTAACCATCCGAACGCAGTGCAGCTTGGTACAGCAAATGACTATACAAATTGCAATGCACTGATATCTAATTAAATTCAATTATTTACATAATCTCAAGATTAAAATTAAGTTTTTATTTCTTGTATACTAATCATGCGATGGAAATCAACGTTTGAATTATGAACGTACACAATAATCCTCATTTAATAGTACATAACTTTATGGCCTACATTGAAATCCAACATGGCGACCATCCAATATATTTAGGCAGTTCTCAATATTTATTAACCTATAATAGCAATCAACTGAAATTTTGTATGTCTATAGAGATTATAAACATAGGTTCACCTATCGGACGTTCAATAACCTGGTGAGCACAAATCAACATGGCGGCGACGCGAAATTTAAATATTTAAATGGACATTCCTCGCGATTTAACCATCCAAGCGCATTGAAATTTGGTACGGTATATGCTTGTATAAATTATAATCCACTGCCATCGAATTTATTTAAATTATTTTCATAACGATATGATAAAAAGCCTCCGTGGCTTAGGTGGCAGCACGCCGGCCTCTCACCGCTGGATCCGCGGTTCAAATCCCGGTCACTCCATGTGAGATCTGTGCTGGACAAAACGGAGGCAGACAGGTTTTTCTCCGGGTACTCCGGTTTTTCCTGTCAAAATTTCATTCCAGCAACACTCTCCACTATCATTTCATTTCATCTGTCATTCATCTAATCATTGCCCCAGAGGAGTGCGTCAGGCCTCGGCAGCCGGCACAGTTCATATCCTCGCCGCTAGATGGGGGCTTCATTCATTCCATTCCTGACCCGGTCGGAGACTGGAAGCAGGCTGTGGATTTTCATTCATAACGATATGATGCCGGCTGAGCGAAATTTCAAAATCACGTTTTTATTTCTTGTGTCTTAATCTAGTGATTGAAGTTTGAATAAAACTCCTACACAATAATCTCCAGGTAATAGTACATAACTCTGAGGCTATATATATCAATCCTACATGGTGACCATCTGAAATATCTAGACGGTTCTCAATATCTATGAATCCATTACAGCAATCAAATTAAAATGTGTATGTTGATAGAGGCAATTAATATAAGTAGGATATATGAAAATAGGCCATTTAGTTCTTAACAGAACTACTTGATTTTTATCGAAACGTATGGTCCGGTCATTGACGATTCAAGTGATACAGGACGTATTTAACTCGTATGTCAGCCATTTTTGTAGGCGAATAACATTTAATTGTTTATTAAACGCCAACCGACCAAGGTAGTTGAGAGTACTATCGCGGCATCGGGAGAGGGTGGGTTCAAATCCCAATTTGGCCGTCCAGAAAATGGTTTACGTGGTTTCCAATTTTCACCACCGCCAAAAACCTGGGTGGTTAAACTCAACAGGTCCACGGAAGACACGGCCTTTCCAGACTCTTCCTTAATTAGACCCAAGTTACTGGTCGTATGTAGGTTCGGTCTGTCATCATCTCCAGTTTTATCTGATGACAAAGTGTGTTCAGCTCCCAGACAATGGGTGAAGCCGAGCTGAGAGATTAGGCGATTATTATTCTTAGCCTACTTTCGATTTTTGCAAAATGAATGTAGACTTATGATATCTATACAGGGCGAAAAATTGTGTGTCTGTCTGTGTGTGAGTGTGTGTGTATGTGTGTATGTGTGTGTGTGTGGGGATTTGGTATGTCTGCCCCCCCCCCCTCCTCACCCATCAATACTCTACCCGATACCTAGTTTAGGCTATCGGCTACGCCAGCAGACATTAAGCCGTAGTTGCGGTTTTGGGAAGAGTTAGGAAAAGATAGCGCACCGATCGAGTCAAGAAGAATGTCAAGATGACGTAGGAGGTCTAGGATCAAGGAGGCACTGACGTCTGTAAGAAGATGGAATTATGGATAGAGATGTGAAGCTTTATTGAGATATGTATGGAATATGGTAATTAAACATCTTAGAAGAGGATATATAACATGCATTATATGTGGAAATAATTTTAAGGAAGTTAGATAACCCTTAATTTATTTTATAACGGAACAGCCGAGATGATGAGGGTTCGAGACTATGATTGTGACGCGAGAGCACAGTGGTGGGGGACTACACCACGTGTCTGCGCCAGGCAGATAAGTGAGAAGACAGTGCCAGCACATTCAGTGGAGCTCTGTCAGTCGAGCAAGTAGGGTCGAGCTCTGTAGCGCAAGCCAGACGCACGGTGAAGGTCACGTAGCATACCGAAACTGTCACGGCAGAGTGTAGGCGACAGTTTCAGCATCGCCGAGCAGCGAACGCCAAGCAGGTCGTTGATCCAGGGGGACTTGCCGAGCAAGCAATCACAGACGGCCGGGATATGTTAGAACAGCACTGCAAGTAGTTGGAGTTTTTATTACAAGCTACTTTTCAACGCAGTTTGAACACAGCTTTTATGAATAACTTTATGACTATGCTTTTTTATAACGCATTCAAAGTTACTTTAACTATTTCAAGCAAACGGAATGTCGTAAGCATAGGCACTGATGAACATTAGATCGTGCATTAATGAAATTTATTTCTTATGCAGTTTCATGAATTACCAAATACAGACAACTACAGGGTGTTTCGTAAACTTGAACACTCTCATGTAAAATTTTATTTTACGAAAGTGAGACTTAGCAGTTATTAGAGATTGGTCTTTCAATACTCAAACTGAACATTTAACGGAACAGTGGCGTAACTAAGAAGAGGAATAGGGGGTCCGCTGTTTCCATGAACATTTTCGAGAGGAGTTGGACAATGTCCGCTATGGGTAATCCGAAGTTCAACATGTCAGAGTAGACGCAGATAGAGACAAGATGGCACCGCAGAGCGATGGATTCGATTCCTGACGAGAGGAGGTCCACCAGCTGATTCACTTGGGATTTCGAAGGCAATCGTCATTTCATGGATGGAATGATATTCACGCCGATCTTTCGAGAAATTCATTATGTAGGGAAAATCGACGATCTTGGAAATTTAATTACGGCTGATTATGAAAGGTACTGTAAGAGTTATAACTACCTGATACGATTATTTTCATGAATACTGGGCACACATGTATATTTTTCTAATAGGAGTGATACGATTATTAAGACATGGTTTGACTTTATATACTTCGAATTTGCTAGAATATGGAGTGACCATATGATATGGCAGGCATCATTATACGAAATTCTCACCATTGGTTGGCTTTATTAAGCAGATGTTTGGTCTTTTAGACATTTTTCCAGCTAGGATATTTTTCATGAATAGTTTTTTTTTGTGTAACGAGTATTTCGAACTCGTGATCTGCAATTGATTATCTAAAATTACTTCGTCAGTTAATTGCATACTAGCGAGTGTGTATTATTCATCAGTATGGATTTTTTTCCATTGGATTGTTTGGAGATATTAAGAAGTTATTCACTTTAGTGAATGAACATCGATTTATATGACAACTAGAGACTTGTTGATTCCTATCTGGTACATTCACTCATATAGTCTACGAGATGGGGTCTTTCGTATTTATACGATTGTATGGTGGTACTCATCTTACCCATCGTTCAGGGCACTATCATCCAAATCGACGGGGCGAGGTCTTTCGTATGTATACGATTGTACGGTGGCTACTCATCTTACTCGCCATTGAGGGACTCATTTTTATCATCCGAGTGTACACGAGATTGTAAGTGAATCAAACAAGGAACTACTAGTCACATATCAGTCGAAATTTTGTTAAATAAAGTAACGATAAATGTCAACAGGATTGCATTTAGTAATTCTTGTTTGCCAATCCAATATTTTGTTGCTATACTTTTTTGAGAGTAATTTCAGTTTAACAGCTGTTACAGCTGATGCTTTTGATGAGTTTTATAATTGTGTTTGATACCTTTGAGAAGGATTTAAAGTAATTGAATCTTGTAAGATGAATCATTAATGGTCAGATTTATTTTAAGGCAGATCAGTATTGCAGATTTTGATATGAGAGATTATAGCACATTGGTGTTTTTCTGTGATGTGAATTATGAAAATTGTAAGAGAATTTATGCTATTTGAAAGCAGATCTTAAATTACCGAGGTAATATATTTTTCCAATTGTTTAAGAAGTTGTCTAGATGTGATCAGAGTAATTACAGTTATTGGAGATTGTGTGCGTTGATAATTTGAAGCCAGTTATATATTTTTTGTAGATCATGCAACATGGTTAAGTGGAGTTTGTGGTAGGCATTTTGTGGAAGTTGCCATGTGATAGTTGCAACGTTGATAATGTATTTTGAGGCAGACATGAGGTCGTCGTACCCAGTCTAGCGTAATTGTTGAGATTCATGCTGTATGTGCTGAATATTTATGGAGTTTTGTGGAATAATTGTTGTATTCAAATGTGATATTTGAAGTATTGAGGAAATGTAATGTCATTGTGGATAGTTTGACCCAACGTGATGTAGTGGAGGCAATAATATTTTTTGGCGTGATAAATTAAATACGAGATATAACTTGGAAGTGATAAAACTGTAAGACAACGTTCTATAACCTTATTAAACAATTTGTTAGGAAATTAAACAAATAAATAAAGTTGATAATACAAGATTTTCTGAAAATAATAATTAATGAAATAATAATCTGAGATTTAAGCATATTAACGATCTGACCTAATGAAATAAAAATCAGAATGACTAGATGAAATAATGAAAATCTAAATAACCAGATGATTGAAATTTAAATAATTTGATAAATTAAATTTTGGAATAAATCGATGAATTAAATAAATGGATGAATTAAAGATTGGATAAATTAAACTGATTGAAATAAAATTAATAGATGATTGGATAGATGATGAATAACTGAATTAGAAGGTGATAATTAACTAAAGAAGCTGATGATTAATGAATTTATATGGAAATAAATAAATTTAATTGAGAGATAATTTGAGGAATTGCAACTTGAATTGAGAATTTAAATGATGTAATGGTGACGAATTAATGATTCTGACAGGAATATGTAGAATTTTGAAGTGAGAATTAATGTGAGAAATATTTAATTTTGATGATGACGATAACGATGACCAATGAGCCATGATTTTTCTGTAATTCACAGATAAGTAATTGTGAATGACGATGTAAATAGTGTAAATTAATTATTCGATGTTTAGGAGCATTTGACTAACATGTTCAACATTCAAATTATGCCATGCAAACCATAAATTACTTGATATTTAATATATGTGATTATAATATGTGTATGTTTAGACAGATTAATAACTTTATCAAATCCACATTGATGATGTTAAATTAAAGAGAAATTAGGTCTCAGGTTTCACAAATGTCAGTGACGAAAGACATAGTGCTACAGTGATCCTGAGAACCCAAGAGAACTTTAGAGATTTTTCTGTTCTATGTGGATAAAAAAAAATGTTTGATTAGAAAAGAGATGGTTCGATTTTTGGACAATGACAATTTAACGTTGGCATTCGACCATACTCTCAGGTAGGAGTTATATTTAAAATGTCTGTCTGACTATCAAAGTAAAATAAATTTCTTTTTATCTTAGTTGTGATCTGATGATGGTGTGATGTTCCTTTTTCTTTCCTTGTCTTGAGTAAGGCTTAACCGGAAAGGAAGTGGTTTGCTAGGAATTCAGTTGATGGCGCCCATTTATATTTGCATTATTTCTATTAAACTTAAGCCCGTAACGACCCTAGAGATACTTTGTCTCGTGATACCCACTGCTTTTTCGAGAATTCAGCTGAATTTCCGACACATTCCTTATTTGACTAGAGGTTCATTTAACTCCGCTCTGTCCCGGAACTCCAGGAATGCGATGTTATAGCAGATGGGTCATCGCATCCCCAGGACGAACGGGTACAGAGAGAGAGGGAGAATTGGCGCCCAACGTGGGACTTCGATTTTGTTTATTCTATGGAATCACATCAGATTTAGATTACTGAGAGATTGATCTCAAGTTCATTTAAGTGTGTTACAAAATTTATTAAACTTAGTCAGACAATGTACTTGTGTGCCCATTCCAGTGTTCATGTTAATCGTATTAGTAATATCATGTTAGTTATAAGACATTTTTCCTATACCCAAGTGAATGCAGGAATTGAGACATTGTGATGTGTTGTTGTCTAACGTCTCTGTATAAAACGTATATTGAAAATATAATTATGTTGCCAGAAGATTTAGCTAAGGTGTTAGGAGAGTTACAGACGGGTATGTCTGGTATTGCAGAAACTATTTCTAAGTTGGAAACGGAAGTTAAAGAACAAATTAATAATTCAGAAGCTAGATTAGAAGCTAAATGTAAAGAGAATGTGCAATCATTGCAAACTAGTAATGAAGATAATTTAAAATCATTAGAGACTAGGCTACAGTCAACTAGTGAAGATAATTTAAAGTCATTAGAGACTAGGTTACAGTCAAATAGCAAAGATGAGTTGATGTTATTAGAGACTAGGTTACAGTTAAATAGTGAAGACAATTTTAAGTCATTAGAAGAAAGGCTACAGTCAAATAGTAAAGATGAGTTGAAGTCATTAGAAACTAGATTACAGACTAGTACTGAAAGTCATTTAAAAGCAAGTGAAGCTAACTTGAAGGACAATTTTAAGTCGTTGGAAGAGAAATTACAAGCTCGTAGTGAAGAAATTAACACTGAATTAGAAAACAAGTTAACTAGGTTAGAGAATAGATTAACTTTAAAGAATAATGAAATTCTTAAGACTTTACAATTAGACATAATTGCAGTAAATATGAAAGGAGAGGAAAATGTTCAAATGTTAAGAAAAAATATTATTGAATTAGAAAGTAGAGGAGAAGAAAATATTTTTACTTTAAGAACAGACGTTATGTCCATACAGAAAGACATTAAATCAGATGTATCGAAGTTGAGATTCGACATCGATGGTTTAGTGGCAGATGTAGGCAAAATTCAAGAGTGGTCTACCGAAGTATCTTTCGAGACTAAAATTAAAGGTCTAGAAACGAATCTAGGTAATGAGATTAAAGATTTAAAGACAGTAATTGGGACCATTAAAGAGGAAGTCTTAGGAGAGGTTAATTCTAATTTAAAATCATTAGAAAATCAATTGCAGAAAGATATTAGGAAGATAGACGACGATATAGAGCAAAAGGTTAATGAAAACTTAGCTTTAATCAAAAATAGAGTCGGTGCAATTGTGGAATAACGGTATAGTGAGGTCGATGCCGAAGCAAAAGAGAAACGTGAAGGGTTAGATGAAAAATTAATCGCAGGTATGGCAAACATAGAAGCGAGGTTTACGGAGAACAAGGAAGCGATGAAGATAGATTCAACTCTATTTAGAACAGATGTTGATCTGTTAAAGGAACAAGTCGCGTCAGTAAAGAACACGTGCGAAGGCAAAATTGACAAGTTAAAAAACGATTTAGACGAGAGTAACAAAACGCAGAATGTTACATCGCTAGATGAATTGAAAACGCAGGTCAAGACCGTGGAGAAATTAGCAGAAGACAGGATAACTAAACTAGAATCCATGTTTAACGGTTTCACCAGTCAGAATATAACATCAGGGGAAACTTTGATAAATCAGACAGCGATAGACCGCAGTATGAGTAATCAAGAAGCTAGCATGGGAGAAGACCGTCAAATGCAACCGAATGTGACATTCGAAAGGGCCAGTTCAACCCCTCAGGATAATCCAAGTTCGAATAGGAGTACGTTGGGTCCAAGCGAACGATACTCAGGTCCAGTCACCATTATTAGGAATCTGGATGACAAGCCGAGAAAGTTTTCGGGAAATACAGGAGTCACACCAGTCGAATTTCTGCGAGATATTCGAGACTACATGGCGGAACATAGGGTAGCCAAAGAAAGAGAGCTAAGGATAGTCGAACGCGCCTTAGATGGGTCTGCGCTTACTTGGTTTGGAGCGTTCAGAAGCAATTTTGCGAACATGGAGCAATTTGCCATAGCTTTCTTGAGGAGATTTTGGAGTGCCGAGGATCAACTTAACGTAAGAGCGGAAATGTACTCAAAGCGCTATTCTACGTCACATCCGACGCATTATGCCAATTATTTCACGTCACAGCTGGCTAAATTACAGTTTCTGATTCCTCCATTGCCAGAAGAAGAGCTTTTGCAAGCTATAGCGAGACAGTTACCGATTGAGGTACAGCGATCACTAATAGCGTCGGGAGCCAATACACTTGAGCATTATGACGACATTTTGCGGCGATTGGACTATACAAGCGCACAAGTTACGCCTAGAAATACCAGAAACGACAATAGAAACACGCAAGAAGTGAATGCGGTAGTCGTAGACAATGCAGCTCAAACGGACAGAAGAGATTCCTGGGAAAACCGACGGAACGAAGGGAATCGAGGAAACATCCGTAACGCTCGAGGAAATGATCGATATAGAAGACCATATGAGAGGCCATACGATCAAGAAGCAAGAGATAGCCGATATAGAAATTATAACCAGAATTCCAGATATCAAGACAGGAATCGATATAACAATAGATATCGGGGCAGAAATAACTGGAGCCAAGGTCAACAGTATAATGGGAACGACAGGCAGGATGGCCGAAGAAACGATCCTAACGACAGACGAGATAATCGTGGACATGAGAGGTCGAGGCAAGAAGATAGACAGCCTAGTGCACCACTCGAAGAGACAGTGAGAGATGTCAATCGAGCAAGCACGAGTGGCGAAGGAAAAAAAAACGTCAAATTAACTCTAGAGAAAAATAGGTATCATTGGGAATCGATCATCATTGTGGAAACGTATCAGGTCAAGGACGAGGATTTAATCGAGGAGGAAGACATAGTACATCGGGAAAATAGACATGAATTGCCAGTTATTAGTGTGGAAGTCATGGGAAAAGAAATAAAGACACTTGTAGACACGGGGGCTATGGTGAGCTTGATATCCATAGGTTGCCTGGATGAATTGAAATTATTAGGAGGAATTACAATGTTGCCAACTGTTGTTAGCAAAATTCAAGGGGTGATCCCAGACAGGAGTATGAAATGTAAAAGTCAGGTACTTTTAGATGTTGGGATTGGAACCAGAAGTTTTGAACAGATGTTCCTAGTAGTGGGTCAACTACATTTTGACATGATCCTAGGAGTGGATTTCTTAAGTGAGAGTGGCCTGATCATAGATATGCAGAGTAGGCGCATGTACTTTCAAGAAGGGGTCATGGAAAATCAGGAATCGGAGATGACATTCTTTAGAGAGGATATATTGGATGAGATTGTATGCAGCGTTGAAAGGTCTATAGAAGATAAAACTGGCATGACAAGTAAAATAAATCCAGAAATTAAGGAGCAGTTTGATCAAGTAATTTCAGAATATGAGGACATATTCAATGACAAACCAGGTCTCATCGAAAATGTTACCTATAGCATCAAGTTGATGGATGACAAACCATACCATAAAAATTTATATCCCATTCCGGATAAATGGAAGGAGGAAGTTAGCATAATGATAAGCGATATGGAGAAAGATGGAATAATTAAGAAAATGCCAACTGCTTATTTGAATCCTTTAGCTGTTGCCAAGAAACCTAATGGTAAGCTGAGGATATGTCTAGATGCTAGAGCCCTTAATGAAAGAGTTCTTCCTGAACATGACAGACCACCTGTTATTCGTGAATTGTTACGCAGATTCAGAGGAAAGAGTTTCTTTTCGACAATCGATCTGACTAGTTCTTATTATCATGTTGAGCTAGCAGAAGACTGCAAACAATACACAGGGTTCTTGTTTGACCATAAAACATATGTATTCAATAGGTTACCTTTTGGAGTGAAAAATAGTGGTCCGGTGATGATTCGAGCACTAGATGAAAATCTGTCAGATGCAGTTAAGGAGCATGTGGTAAGCTATATTGATGACCTGATTATAGCGTCTGAGACAGCGGAAGAACATATCAGGCACCTTCAAATGCTTTTTGAAGATCTTAGGAGGACGAACTTCAAGGTGAATTTCAATAAATGTCAGTTCTTTCATGAAGAAATTGAATTTCTTGGACATAGAATCGATGGAGATGGTTATAGGCCCAATCCAAAGAAGATCATGGCAATTTCGGAGTTTCCAACCCCACGAAAGATTAAAGAGGTACGGCAGTTTTTAGGCATGTATCAGTTCTTTTCAACACATTGTCCTGAATATACTGAGACGATGGCACCTCTGCAGGATTTACTAAGAAAGGGAAATCGATGAAAATGGGACGATAGATGCAACCAAGCGTTTTTAGCGGCCAGGAAAATGTTGATCCAAAATATCAAGCTTGAGTACCCTGATTTTACAAGAAGATTTTTTGTAGAGACAGACGCATCCAAAATAGGTATTAGTGGGATCCTATATCAATTGGATGATGACAAGAAACATAGGTATTTAGCTTTCACCAGTCGCAAGCTTAGGAATTGTGAGAAGAATTACTATGCAACTGAGTTAGAGGCATTAGCAGTGGTTCATGCTCTTAAAACGTGGAAGAAGGTGTTGTTTGGACATGATATAACAGTGATCACAGATCATAAAGCCCTCCAATTTATTATGAAGACAGACTTAGCAAGTGACCGCATCACCAGATGGGCTCTGTTCTTACAGCAATTTAACCCAACTGTTGTACATAGACCTGGGAAGTTAAATCTGTTTGCAGATGTGTTGAGCAGAAACCCTTGTGAGGAAGTAATTGTCAACCATATAAATTTGATTCAAGAGGATAATGGTACTCTAGAAAAGTTGAAGTTATTAGCGCAAACTCAGAAGAGATATGCACCTTTGCGAAGAATTTACCGTTTTTTGACACGCAGGATGGACAACGCTGATCCGGATTTTCAAAGAACTGAGATAGAGGCTAGAAAATATCATATTATGGGAGGTGTTATATGCCAATATATCGACCAGGATCATACTAAACTTAGAGTAGTGATCCCACCCAAGCTTGTCAAACCAGTTATTTGGATGATACACCGAACTGCAGCTCATGTAGGTGTAGACAAGACTTTGGCTCTCGCTCAAGAAACTTTCGTTTGGAGACAAATGGGACAAACGATTCGCGACGTCATAAAGACCTGTGACAGTTGTCAGCGAAGTAAATACTCATCTAAGTTAATGAAAGAGGTTCCTAGATCAATATTACCCAGCAAGCCAAGAGAACTTTTCGCGACGGACATTTTCGGTCCGATTCCTCGTTCGACGAAAGGAAATCAGTTCGTTTTGGTAACAGTTGACGTATTTTCGAAATACGTATCTCTATGCCCTATACAGAAAGCTACATCCAAGTACGTGATAAACAGACTTGAGAAAACAGTTATTCCGAGCATGGGGAAACCTGAAGTTTTGTTGAGTGACCATGGATCGCAATTTACTAGTATGGAATTTTCTACTGCTATGGAACGTTTAGGAATAAGGCATGTGTTTAATTCTGTACGGTATCCAGAGGGAAATCCAGCCGAAAGAATTATGCCGGAGATCAGTAAGATGTGTCGCTTATATGTGTCAAGGCAACACCATAGATGGATGGAAGTGATACCCATCATTAGCCAATGCTTGAATTCCACAGTACATGAAAGCACAGGACAGATTCCGTCCATGCTTCATCATGGATTGAAACCGGATAGACCATGGGACCGAGTCGTGAGGGCACCTGTAGATCCTCAACCCACACAAGAAAGAAGAGTCGAGATGGCAGGAGAGAGGCTCAGAAGACAGGCGGAGAAGAGAGCCAGGAGACAGGCAGGAAGGAGGTTCCACGAGCCATTTCAAGAAAATGATGAGGTGCTGATTAGGAAGCCAGTCACTTCGAACCTTCAGCTGAAGATCTACCATAAATTTGCTCCATTGTACGCTGGTCCGTTCCGTATTGAACAAACATACCAGAATAATAGCTACAGGATTGTCAGAGTGGATACTGATGAAGTTGTAGGAACTTTTAATGCAACTAGCATTAGGAAATACCATCATGCTGAGTAAGGGAATTGTAGAGCTATCGTGTACATGTATTATATATAGAATGCCTGAGAGTGTATTTTTTTTCTCAATCCTGATAAAAAAAGAAGATGTACGGGAGAGATGTACCCGATACCTAGTTTAGGCTATCGGCTACGCCAGCAGACATTAAGCCGTAGTTGAGGTTTTGGGAAGAGTTAGGAAAAGATAGCGCACCGATCGAGTCAAGAAGAATGTCAAGATGACGTAGGAGGTCTAGGATCAAGGAGGCACTGACGTCTGTAAGAAGATGGAATTATGGATAGAGATGTGAAGCTTTATTGAGATATGTATGGAATATGGTAATTAAACATCTTAGAAGAGGATATATAACATGCATTATATGTGGAAATAATTTTAAGGAAGTTAGATAACCCTTAAGTTATTTTATAACGGAACAGCCGAGATGATGAGGGTTCGAGACTATGATTGTGACGCGAGAGCACAGTGGTGGGGGACTACACCACGTGTCTGCGCCAGGCAGATAAGTGAGAAGACAGTGCCAGCACATTCAGTGGAGCTCTGTCAGTCGAGCAAGTAGGATCGAGCTCTGTAGCGCAAGCCAGACGCACGGTGAAGGTCACGTAGCATACCGAAACTGTCACGGCAGAGTGTAGGCGACAGTTTCAGCATCGCCGAGCAGCGAACGCCAAGCAGGTCGTTGATCCAGGGGGACTTGCCGAGCAAGCAATCACAGACGGCCGGGATATGTTAGAACAGCACTGCAAGTAGTTGGAGACTTTATTACAAGCTACTTTTCAACGCAGTTTGAACACAGCTTTTATGAATAACTTTATGACTATGCTTTTTTATAACGCATTCAAAGTTACTTTAACTATTTCAAGCAAACGGAATGTCGTAAGCATAGGCACTGATGAACATTAGATCGTGCATTAATGAAATTTATTTCTTATGCAGTTTCATGAATTACCAAATACAGACAACTACAGGGTGTTTCGTAAACTTGAACACTCTCATGTAAAATTTTATTTTACGAAAGTGAGACTTAGCAGTTATTAGAGATTGGTCTTTCAATACTCAAACTGAACATTTAACGGAACAGTGGCGTAACTTAGAAGAGGAATAGGGGGTCCGCTGTTTCCATGAACATTTTCGAGAGGAGTTGGACAATATCCGCTATGGGTAATCCGAAGTTCAACATGTCAGAGTAGACGCAGATAGAGACAAGATGGCACCGCAGAGCGATGGATTCAATTCCTGACGAGAGGAGGTCCACCAGCTGATTCACTTGGGATTTCGAAGGCAATCGTCATTTCATGGATGGAATGATATTCACGCCGATCTTTCGAGAAATTCATTATGTAGGGAAAATCGACGATCTTGGAAATTTAATTACGGCTGATTATGAAAGGTACTGTAAGAGTTATAACTACCTGACACGATTATTTTCATGAATACTGGGCACACATGTATATTTTTCTAATAGGAGTGATACGATTATTAAGACATGGTTTGACTTTATATACTTCGAATTTGCTAGAATATGGAGTGACCATATGATATGGCAGGCATCATTATACGAAATTCTCACCATTGGTTGGCTTTATTAAGCAGATGTTTGGTCTTTTAGACATTTTTCCAGCAAGGATATTTTTCATGAATAGTTTTTTTGTGTAACGAGTATTTCGAACTCGTGATCTGCAATTGATTATCTAAAATTACTTCGTCAGTTAATTGCATACTAGCGAGTGTGTATTATTCATCAGTATGGATTTTTTTCCATTGGATTGTTTGGAGATATTAAGAAGTTATTCACTTTAGTGAATGAACATCGCTTTTATATGACAACTAGAGACTTGTTGATTCCTATCTGGTACATTCACTCATATAGTCTACGAGATGGGGTCTTTCGTATTTATACGATTGTATGGTGGTACTCATCTTACCCATCGTTCAGGGCACTATCATCCAAATCGACGGGGCGAGGTCTTTCGTATTTATACGATTGTACGGTGGCTACTCATCTTACTCGCCATTGAGGGACTCATTTTTATCATCCGAGTGTACACGAGATTGTAAGTGAATCAAACAAGGAACTACTAGTCACATATCAGTCGAAATTTTGTTAAATAAAGTAACGATAAATGTCAACAGGATTGCATTTAGTAATTCTTGTTTGCCAATCCAATATTTTGTTGCTATACTCTTTTGAGAGTAATTTCAGTTTAACAGCTGTTACAGCTGATGCTTTTGATGAGTTTTATAATTGTGTTTGATACCTTTGAGAAGGATTTAAAGTAATTGAATCTTGTAAGATGAATCATTAATGGTCAGATTTATTTTAAGGCAGATCAGTATTGCAGATTTTGATATGAGAGATTATAGCACATTGGTGTTTTTCTGTGATGTGAATTATGAAAATTGTAAGAGAATTTATGCTATTTGAAAGCAGATCTTAAATTACCGAGGTAATATATTTTTCCAATTGTTTAAGAAGTTGTCTAGATGTGATCAGAGTAATTACAGTTATTGGAGATTGTGTGCGTTGATAATTTGAAGCCAGTTATATATAATTTGTAGATCATGCAACATGGTTAAGTGGAGTTTTTGGTAGGCATTTTGTGGAAGTTGCCATGTGATAGCCGCAACGTTGATAATGTATTTTGAGGCAGACGTGAGGTCGTCGTACCCAGTCTAGCGTAATTGTTGAGATTCATGCTGTTTGTGCTGAATATTTATGTAGTTTTGTGGAATAATTGTTGTATTCAAATGTGATATTTGAAGTATTGAGGAAATGTAATGTCGTTGTGGATAGTTTGATCCAACGTGATGTAGTGGAGGCAATAATATTTTTTGGCATGATAAATTAAATACGAGATATAACTTGGAAGTGATAAAACTGTAAGACAACGTTCTATAACCTTATTAAACAATTTGTTAGGAAATTAAACAAATAAATAAAGTTGATAATACAAGATTTTCTGAAAATAATAATTAATGAAATAATAATCTGAGATTTAAGCATATTAACGATCTGACCTAATGAAATAAAAATCAGAATGACTAGATGAAATAATGATAATCTAAATAACCAGATGATTGAAATTTAAATAATTTGATAAATTAAATTTTGGAATAAATCGATGAATTAAATAAATGGATGAATTAAAGATTGGATAAATTAAACTGATTGAAATAAAATTAATAGACGATTGTAATGATGATGAATTACTGAATTAGAAGGTGATTATTAACTAAAGAAGCTGATGATTAATGAATTTATATGGAATTAAATAAATTTAATTGAGAGATAATTTGAGGAATTGCAACTTGAGTTGAGAATTTAAATGATGTAATGGTGACGAATTAATGATTCTGACAGGAATATGTAGAATTTTGAAGTGAGAATTAATGTGAGAAATATTTAATTTTGATGATGACGATAACGATGACCAATGAGCCATGATTTTTCTGTAATTCACAGATAAGTAATTGTGAATGACGATGTAAATAGTGTAAATTAATTATTCGATGTTTAGGAGCATTTGACTAACATGTTCAACATTCAAATTATGCCATGCAAACCATAAATTACTTGATATTTAATATATGTGATTATAATATGTGTATGTTTAGACAGATTAATAACTTTATCAAATCCACATTGATGATGTTAAATTAAAGAGAAATTAGGTCTCAGGTTTCACAAATGTCAGTGACGAAAGACATAGTGCTACAGTGATCCTGAGAACCCAAGAGAACTTTAGAGATTTTTCTGTTCTATGTGGATAAAAAAAATGTTTGATTAGAAAAGGGATGGTTCGATTTCGGACAATGACAATTTAACGTTGGCATTCGACCATACTCTCAGGTAGGAGTTATATTTAAAATGTCTGTCTGACTATCAAAGTAAAATAAATTTGTTTTTATCTTAGTTGTGATCTGATGATGGTGTGATGTTCCTTTTTCTTTCCTTGTCTTGAGTAAGGCTTAACCGGAAAGGAAGTGGTTTGCTAGGAATTCAGTTGATGGCGCCCATTTATATTTGCATTATTTCTATTAAACTTAAGCCCGTAACGACCCTATAGATACTTTGTCTCGTGATACCCACTGCTTTTTCGAGAATTCAGCTGAATTTCCGACACATTCCTTATTTGACTAGAGGTTCATTTAACTCCGCTCTGTCCCGGAACTCCAGGAATGCGATGTTATAGCAGATGGGTCATCGCATCCCCAGGACGAACGGGTACAGAGAGAGAGGGAGAATTGGCGCCCAACGTGGGACTTCGATTTTGTTTATTCTATGGAATCACATCAGATTTAGATTACTGAGAGATTGATCTCAAGTTCATTTA
Source organism: Meconema thalassinum (assembly GCA_946902985.2). Taxonomy (NCBI): domain Eukaryota; kingdom Metazoa; phylum Arthropoda; class Insecta; order Orthoptera; family Tettigoniidae; genus Meconema; species Meconema thalassinum. The sequence goes on along the minus strand of OX336390.1, from coordinate 145,403,585 downwards.
AGTGTGTTACAAAATTTATTAAACTTAGTCAGACAATGTACTTGTGTGCCCATTCCAGTGTTCATGTTAATCGTATTAGTAATATCATGTTAGTTATAAGACATTTTTCCTATACCCAAGTGAATGCAGGAATTGAGACATTGTGATGTGTTGTTGTCTAACGTCTCTGTATAAAACGTATATTGAAAATATAATTATGTTGCCAGAAGATTTAGCTAAGGTGTTAGGAGAGTTTCAGACGGGTATGTCTGGTATTGCAGAAACTATTTCTAAGTTGGAAACGGAAGTTAAAGAACAAATTAATAATTCAGAAGCTAGATTAGAAGCTAAATGTAAAGAGAATGTGCAATCATTGCAAACTAGTAATGAAGATAATTTAAAATCATTAGAGACTAGGCTACAGTCAACTAGTGAAGATAATTTAAAGTCATTAGAGACTAGGTTACAGTCAAATAGCAAAGATGAGTTGATGTTATTAGAGACTAGGTTACAGTTAAATAGTGAAGACAATTTTAAGTCATTAGAAGAAAGGCTACAGTCAAATAGTAAAGATGAGTTGAAGTCATTAGAAACTAGATTACAGACTAGTACTGAAAGTCATTTAAAAGCAAGTGAAGCTAACTTGAAGGACAATTTTAAGTCGTTGGAAGAGAAATTACAAGCTCGTAGTGAAGAAACTAACACTGAATTAGAAAACAAGTTAACTAGGTTAGAGAATAGCTTAACTTTAAAGAATAATGAAATGCTGAAGACTTTACAATTAGACATAATTGCAGTAAATATGAAAGGAGAGGAAAATGTTCAAATGTTAAGAAAAAATATTATTGAATTAGAAAGTAGAGGAGAAGAAAATATTTTTACTTTAAGAACAGACGTTATGTCCATACATAAAGACATTAAATCAGATGTATCGAAGTTGAGATTCGACATCGATGGTTTAGTGGCAGATGTAGGCAAAATTCAAGAGTGGTCTACCGAAGTATCTTTCGAGACTAAAATTAAAGGTCTAGTAGTGGTTTGGTTGCGCACGAATGTGCATAATGGTTTATTTTCTTATTTTCAGTCACTATGTGCGCATTACCGCGAGAAGAATTTTTCAACGCGTGACGGTCGTGTCGTAAATAGGGGCGTACAGACGTCATATTTCAATATGTTATGAATAAATTTGATCCTACAACTCGTACTGACACTCAGGACCAGGAGCTAAGAAACAAAATTAAGTTAATAATAATAATATCGTATGGCCTCGGGTGCCTGGTGCAAGCTTTGTTAATTGACACCCAGTGGGTAGCTTGCAAGTCGAATTTCGTCGTTCCTTTGAACGCTATGAAAGTCAAGGAGGTTAGATATCTAAACTCCTTGACACTACAGCGCTTTCAAGTAGAGATTGGAGGAACTTTGTGTTGGCGGAAAATCCCGAGATTAATTTTGCCATTGAACACGCCCTACTGAATTCAAATGGGTTCTTTAACATGCCAACAACCTATGACATGAGTGTCGTGATTTTTGTCGCCTTCAAAAATCACTTACCATGGCCAGGGGCGAACCTGCAATCTTGGGGTTGGTAGTCCGACACTATAACCACTCACCCACCGTGGCAAGCAAAATTAAGTTGATATCCAATAATATTAACAACAAGATGTTCAGTAAAGAACATATAGCCTACTTTCTCCTAAATACATGGGTATTGTTATAACTCTTTGTCCTTTTCAAGGAGTATGATTGAATGTTGGTTGTAGTAGCTTGTTGAAATACAACGTGCTATAGGGATATTAAACATGAATATGAGGTGCCCTTTGCTAGTGCTACCTCTGTACCGAATTTCGTTCAATTCGGTTTCACCGTGTTTGAATTGATAGGGGGAATCGATTTGCACACATACTTGGCCACCATCTGCAAACTATTGGGCTGATGTTCTTGCAGTTTGGTCAGAATATGTTTCCCACATAAAGATATGGTGTTGCAAAATTTGGTAGAGACTAGATAATTAGGTTGGTCGTAATTACATTTTAGCTTTTAACATTCGGGTGGCCGCGATTACGTTTCCGTCAAGATAGCGGTGATATAAAACATGACACTGAGGTGCCCTTTGCTAGTGCTACCTCTGTACCAAATTTCGTTCATTCGGTTCCACCGTGTTCGAATTAATAGGGGGAATCAATTTTGACATAAAGATGGCCGCCATCCGCAAACTATTAGGCTAATGACCTATTAGATTGGTCAAAGGATGCTCCCTCCATAAAGGTATGTTGTTGCAAAGTTTGGTAGAGATCGGATGGTTATGTTAGTCGTAATTTGATTTAAGTTTTAAACATTTGTGTGGCCGCCATTACGTTTCTGTCCATATGGCGGCGATATTAATCATGACACTGAGATGCCCTTTGCTAGTGCTATCTCTGTACCAAATTTCGTTCCATTCGGTTTCACCGTGTTTGAATTAATAGGGGGGATCGATTCTGACACAAAGATGGCCGCCATCCGCAAACTATTAGGCGAATGACCTATTAGATTGGTCAAAGGATGCTCCCTCTATAAAGGTATGTAGTTGCAAAATTTGGTACAGATCGGATGATTAGGTTAATCGTAATTTGATTTAAGCTTTGAACATTCATGTGGCCGCCATTACGTTTCCGTCAAGATGGCGGCGATATAAAACATCACACTGAGGTGCCCTTTGCTAGTGCTACCTCTGTACCAAATTTCGTTCCATTCGGTTCCACCATGTTCGAATTAATAGGGGGAATCAATTTTGACCTAAAGATGGCCGCCATCCGCACACTATTAGGCGAATGACCTATTAGATTGGTCGAAGGATGATCCCTCCATAAAGGTATGGAGTTGCAAAATTTGGTAGAGATCGGATGATTAGGTTAGTCGTAATTTGATTTAAGCTTTGAACATTTGTGTGGCCGCCATTACGTTTCCGTCAAGATGGCGGCGATATAAAACATGACACTGAGGTGCCTTTTGCTAGTGCTACCTCTGTACCAAATTTCGTTCCATTCGGTTTCACCGTGTTTGAATTAATAGGGGGAATTGATTTTCACACAAAGATGGCCGCCATCCGCAAACTATTAGGCTAATGACCTATTCATTTGGTCAAAGAATGCTTCCTGTATAAAGGTATGTTGTTGTAAAATTTGGTAGAGACCGGATGATTAGGTTAATCGTAATTTGATTTAAGCTTTGAACATTTGTGTGGCCGCCGTTACGTTTCCGTCAAGATGGCGGCGATATAAAACATGACACTGAGGTGCCTTTCGTTAGTACTACCTCTGTGCCAAATTTCGTTCCATTCGGTTGTACCGTGTTCGAATTAATAGGGGTAATCGATTTTCACACAAAGATGGCCGCCATCCGCAAACTATTACGCCGATGACCCATTAGTTTGGTCAAAGGATGCTCCCCCCATGAAGGTATGTTGTTGCAAAATTTGGTGGAGATCGGATGATTAGGTTAGTCGTAATTTGATTTAAGCTTTGAACATTTGTGTGGCCGCCATTACGTTTCCGTCAACATGGCGGCGATATAGAACATGACACTGAAGTGTCCTTTGCTAGTGCTACCTTTGTACCAAATTTCGTTCAATTCGCATTCACCGTGTTCGAATTGATAGGGGGGGACACACATTCAGAGTACACACACTCACACACACACAGACACACACACACAGACTCACACACACACATACACACACACACACAGACTCACACACACACATACACACACACAGACAGACACACTTTTTTCGCCCTGTGTTGATCTCATAAGTCTACTTTCATTTTTTGCAAAAATCGAAAGTGGGCTAAAAATGGGAGAGTTCAGGAAGAACAATGCCACGTACATAAGTTATCTACCTATGGAAGCTATTGAGTTACTTAATGACCCCCAAGGAACTTTGACATCAAATGATGAAGACCAGTATAGCAATGACTACGATGCTCTGGACTCTACAGAAGAATCAGGTGACGAATGAACATTAGACATTTTGTTATTATTAAGGGGAGTGAGATTAATGAGAACATTACAGTACTTGACGAATGGACGTTTCCTTTTTATTTGCAATTGGAGAAATAGGCCTAATATTCAATATATGTTTTCTTTATTTCCATGCTTTTCTAGAGAAATAATATTGTTTTCGTGTGTGAAGTGTGTTTACTAAAACTACGTCATTAACAGGACTGTAAAATGACATTTTGTTATAAACAAATTGTTTGTATGATTTTGAGGAATATTTCTTTATTTTTAGAAAATAAGTGTTATTTTTTGTGCATATTTGGTTGTTCTATGTTTAATAACATTTTAATATACATTTTTAATCTGGATGATTTTACATGCAGTGACTTCGTCTGTTCCCTCAAATAAGGTGTAACAAGAATACTTGACTGAAAGACTCATTGTTATTCATATTTTATCCAGTTTTAAATAGTATATTTACCACTGTCATAAACTATCATATACACATCTAAATCGTGATTTTTACTACCAAAAATGGATGATTCTTGTGTTGCTTTCGGTCAATTTTTACACCTCACCTTACCCCTCACCCTTATATGTATACCCCCGAAGATCGTACACTTTAGACGATGCCAGAAATGAATTCTGCGACCTCGAAAACGGTATATTGCCAACTTTTAATAGAATCCCAGCACTATTAACGAAGTCATTTATTTTTTCCACCTAGAATTGGGATTCGATACACTGTGGGACGTGCCCCTTCCATCCAGTCTAAAAACACTTATATTGAAGATAGAGTTATGCTCTCGCGGACTTTTTTGTAGAACTTTTCATGCTGAACAATTCTTACGCTCATAGTATCCTGATAATTTTAACGATTTGCCCAGCGTAAGCTTAAGAAGCGCACGGACGCCAAGTTTGTTTTCGACTTTTTTCACTGAAATCGTTACTGCTTGGCTTCCTTTGATCATACATAAATAATTATTTTCTACAGAATCTTTCCTCGAGATATCCTTTACAGAATGGTGGAAACCGCATCAAAATCCATCCAGTGGTTCTCGAGATTACCCCTGACATCCAAGAATCGGGGATTTTTGTCTTATACTAACGAAGTAGAGATTGTCAGGGAACACATGCACCACGCGGTACTATGACGTCACTCACCGCAGTGCATCTGGGTATATTTTGTCCCGTCATCGTAACGTAACGACGAACGACGAAGTCGACAAAATCATTTAAAATGATAGAATCGCGGGTTCGAATTCCACGTTCTTCATTAATTTAAATTATCCACCATCGATCCATTTGGCCTGTACCCTTTGTATAATAGACATCCTATAAGATAAATGTTATTATTATTATTATTATTATTATTATTCTTTCGTCGTTTATGCCCATTCAAAGAGCGCGTTTGAACTTATTAGTTGGTTTGATGGTTTTCGCTTTCTTATCCTCCCAAAATCTCTTCATGAATGCATATATTATTATTATTATTATTATTATATTACCGAGAGCGGTGGCTACGCTCGCTGAAAGTGCAGCGTTAGGTCATGGGGCCAAATGCTCTGCTGACTCGGTAGACGCGTGTGTTCGTGCCCCTCCGTCGACCGTCCTTGAAATGGTTGTCCATGGTTTCCCATTTTCACCATCAGGCAAATGCTAGGACGGTACATTCTGACAGGCCACGGCTGATTCCTTCCACATCCTTGCCCAGTTTCATTCACCTTTATCCATTCCATCTCTCATCCCGACGCGCAGCTCGCCTTCGGGCGTCGTCTAGAAAGACCTGCACTCGGCCTCTCAGGAGGTTGCCAAAAAAACAATCTTATATTTATTATTAGAATTAATATTATGTGCTACCTCGTGCCTTGCTGGCATCGGGAGAGCGTGGGTTCAAACCACATCTCGACCGCCCTAAAATGGTTTTATTGGCTTTCCATTTTCACTACCAATGTGTTCAACACCCATATACTGTTCTTGTGACGGTAGAGGAATGATCCGTCACAGAATCCATGGGCGAAGTCGAGCTGGGAGGATAAGCGATAAAAAGATTATTTTTATTTAGTAATATTGTTATTTAGTATCGGGAAAGCGTGGGTTCGTATCCCACTCAGCCGTCCTGAGAATGGTTTACGTGGTTTCGCATTTTCACAACCAGATATATGCCGGGACGGTTCCTTTCAATAGGTCAGGGAGGAATTTTCTTCCAAAATCCCTTCCCTGATCCACCCTGAAGTTATAATACCAGTAAATGGTCGTTGGCTGTTTTATATATATACACCGCGGACAGGCCAACAAGAACCACGCAAATATCACTTCTTTATAGGTCTAGATTCCTTCTTTATCTTCCAGAAGTCTTTCAACCTGGTCGACTGCGCAGCTCTTCTTACAGCAGTCCATTCTCCTCTGTTGAGATTCTTCTTCTCCCCGAAAAGAATTTTGAGGCCAATCTTTTTTTCTGTACTCTATTCGATTTAGACAATCTTCTTCAGTAATTTTGAATTTTTGAAGTTCTTCTTTCATTTGTTTTACATAGTCTCCTTGCCCTTTATAGTTCCAGATTTTATCAAAAAATTGTTTGTTTAACCTTGAGCAATCCATGTGGACCATAATGTCCGTAGAACTGAAGTCGCCGTTTTTAGCCTATTTTCAATTTTGAAAAAATAGGCATATGAGATCACCTTTTGTCCATGTGTGTGTTCGTGTGTGTGTGTCATAATAACTTTTAAACGAATGGAGCGATTTCAATGAAACTCGGTAAGTTCATAGTATTATTCCAGGCGACCTCGACCGTGCCCTTCATATATTGTTACGTCTCACCAATCCAACATGGCGGCTGTGCGAAATATTTCACCAGCATTCAATATCTCCGAAACTATTACCGATATCACCCTGGAATTTATTACGGTGATAAAGGGAACTACTAGTAGTTCACCTATGTGACTTTTGAAAAACTGGTAACTACAAAACCAACATGGCGGCCACGCGAATTCGCGACTTTAAAAAGACGTTTCTCGCGATGTAACCAACCAAACGCAATAAAACTTGGTACAGTATATGTTTATACACATTGTAATGCACCGACATCTAACTTGGTTCAATTGTTTATATAACCATAAGATGGCAGATGAGCGAAATATTTCACCGGCATTCTATATCTCTGAAACTATTAGCTGTATCACCCTGAAATTTCATACGGAGATAAAGGGCACTACTGGAAGTTCACCTATAAGACTTTCAAAAACCAATTGATTACAAAACGAACATGGCGGCCAAGCGAATTTGAAAATTTTAAATAAGTTAGACCTTTCTCGCGATTTAATGTTCCTAACGCAATGAAATCTGGTACAGGAAATGTTTATACACATTGTAATACACTGGTATCAAATTTAGTTCAATTGTTTACATAACCTCAAGATGGCGGCTGTGCAAATTTTAAAATATAAGTTTTTATTTCTTGTGTCGTAATCAAGCGATCGAAGTGAAAGTTTGAATAATGAACCTACGCAATAATTTTCCTTCAATGGTACATGACTCTATGGCCTATACATTTAACAATCGAACATGGCGACCATCCGAAATATTCAGACGACTCTGAATATCTACGAATCTATTATAGCAATCAAACTGTTTTTTTTTATGTTCATAGGGCCTATGAACTTAAGTTCACCTATAGGACTTTAAATAACCTGGTGATCACAAATCCAACATGGCGGCGACGCGAAGTATAAATATTCACATGGACGTTTCTCTCAATTTAACCATCCGAGTGCAGTGAAACTTGGTACAGGAAATTCTTTTACGAATGTTAATCCACAGACATCTAATTTATTTCAATTGTTTTCATAACCACAAGATGGCAGCTGTGCGAAATTTTAAATTCTCCTTATTACTTTTTGTGTCCTAATCATGCGATTGAAGTTTGAATGCTACACGTACACAATAATCTTCATGTAACATTACATAACTCTGGGACCTACATATATAAAATCCAGCATGGCGACCATCCGAAATATTTAGTCGGTACTCAATATCTACGAATCTATTACAGCAATCAAACTGAAATTTTGTATGTTGATAGTGGCAGTTAATATAAGTAGGATATATGAAAATAGGCTGTATAGTTCTTCACGGAACTACTTGTTTGATCATCACTTCAAGTTTGTCGATTTTACTGTAAATTTCTGCATTGGATCTCAGTCCATAACCTTCCTGTGTTTTCCTAGGACCATAAATCCTTCTTAAAATTCTTCTTTCTATCTTGATCAAATACTTCATTCCGGTTATATTTGTAGTTTTCCTGCTGCACAAGATGATTGGTCTAACAACTATATTAAAATGTCGTAATTTCGCAATGATAGACAGGTTCTTTTTATTGTATATATTTTTTGTACAAAAATTTAATCTTTCCAATTTTCCTTTTAGCCTATTTTCAATTTTGAGAAAAAAAAGGCTTATGAGATCACCTTTTGTCCGTGTGTGTGTGCGTGTGTGTGTGTGTGTGTGAGATGTGTGTGGGTCCCCCCCCCCCCCTAATAAAATCTAAACGGCTGGAGAGATTTCAATGAAACTCAGTAGGATCATAGCACTATTCCCGGCGACCTCGACCGTGCCCTTCAAATTTTGTTACGTCTCACCAATCCAACATGGCGGCTGTGCGAAATATTTCACTAGCATTCAATATCTCCGAAGCTATTACCGATATCGCCCTGAAATTGTGTACGGCGATAAAAGGCACTACTAGAAGTTCACCTATGAGACTTTCAAAAACCTGGTGACTACAAAACCAACAAGGCGGTCAAGCGAAGTTAAGACTTTTAAATAGACTTTTCTCGCGATTTAACTATCCAAACGTAATGAAACTTGGTACAGCAAATGTTTATACACATTGTAATGCACTGGAGTCTAAATTAGTTCAATTGTTCACATAACCTCAAAATGGCGGCTGTATGAAATATTTCACTGGCATTCTATATCTCCGAAACTATTACAGATATCACCCTGCAATTTTGTACAGTGATAAAGGGTACTGATACAAGTTTACCTATGTATATTTCGTAAACCTGTAAAGTACAACACGAACTTGGCGACCATGCGAATTTGAAATGTTTTAATAGACTTTTCTCGTGATTTAACTCTCTGAGCGCAGTGAAATGAGGTACAGTAAATGATTTTGCAGATTGTAATGCACTGCCATCAAATTTAATTCAATTGTTTACATTACCTCAAGATGGCGGCTGTGTGAAATTTTAAAATTAAGTTTTTATTTCTTGTGTCGTAATCATGCGATCGAGGTGAAAGTTTGAATAATGAACCTAGGCAATAATTGTCCTTGAATGGTACATAACTCTATGGCCTATACATATAACAATCCTAAATGGCGAGCTTCCGAAATATTTAGATAGTTCTCAATATTTATGAATCTTTTACAGCAGCCAAACTGTTTTTTTTATGTTCATAGAGACTATGAACATATGTTCGTCTAAAGGACTTTCAGTAACCTGGTGAGCACAAATCCATCATGGCGGCGATGCGAAGTATACATATTTAAATGGACGTTTCTCGCGAATTAACTATCCGAGTGCCGTGAAACGTTGCACGTTAAATGCTTATACAAATGTTGATCCACTGGCATCAAATTTATTTCAATTGTTTGCATAATCACAAGATGTCTGCTGTGCGTAATTTTAAAATCGCGTTTTTACGTCTTGTGTTCTAATCATGCGATTGAAGTTTGAATACCACACGTATACAATAATCTTAATGTAATAGTACAAAAAGAAAAATCCAACCTGGCGACCATCTGAAATATTTAGACGGTTCTCAATATCTACGAATCAGTTACAGCAATTAAACTGAAATTTTGTATGTTGATAGAGGCAATTAACATTAGCAGGATATATGAAAATAGGCTGTATAGTTCTTCACGGTAGACTGAGGAGGCAGACAGATGGAGAGATGGACGAAGAACAGTATGGTTTTAGGAGAGACAGATCAACTTTTGATCTAATCTTTACACTAAGGCATATGATGGAGAAAAGATGGGAGTTTGGAAAAGACATGGTGATGACTTTTATTGATATTGAGAAAGTTTATGACAGTGTGCCTAGACAGGTGGTGTGGGATGTATTAAGAAAAAGGCAAGTTAACAGTGCAGAAGTGCAAATGGTGAAAGCTATGTACAAATATTGTGTCAGTAGCGTAAAGACCACTATAGGAGAAACAGAATGGTTCAAGGTGGAAACGGGTCTCCGTCAAGGAAGTGTATTGTCCCCCTTACTATTCATCATAGTCATGGATGAAATCCACAAGAATGTTAAACAGAGATTGGGACAAGAGGCAATAAAGGCCATGCTGTTTGCAGATGATATAGTGATATGGGGTGAGGATGAAAAGGAAGTACAAAAACAAGTAGATGTATGGAACCAAGAGATTGAGAAGTTTGGGATGAAAGTTAGCACAGAGAAGAGCAAGACAATGGTAATGTCAAGAGGAAGTAAGGAGGGAAGAGGAAAGATAGAAGTGAACGGAAAAATTCTAGAAGTGGTGAAAAGTTTCAAGTACTTGGGAAGTGTGATCACAGAAGATGGAAAGATTACTGAGGAAATTGGAAAGAGAATACAACAAGCGAACAGCTTCTACCAGAGTGTTAGGGGTATTCTGTGGAACCAAGATGTCCCAAAGAAATGTAAGCAGGTATTATATTCAACCTATTATGGACCCGTACTAACATATGCAGCTGGAGCATGGACCACTACAAAAAGAGAGGAGAGTAGAATACAAGCAGCGGAGATGAAATTCCTAAGAGGTATAGAAGGGAAGACCAGAAGAGATAAAATCAGAAACGAGGAGATAAGAAGGAGGACAGGAATCTTGAAGCTGCAGGACAGGATAGAAACAACCAAGTTAAAGTGGTATGGACATATGATGAGAATGGGAGAGGAGAGAGTGCCAAAGAAAGCTTTTCTGGAAAAGGTTTCGGGGAAGAGACCGCGCGGAAGGCCCCGAAAGAGATGGGCAGATACAGTGTGGGAGTGCGTGGAGAATAAGGGAGGAAAACCTGAAGATGTACTTAAAGGGGGAGAGGAGTGGTGGAGAGACAGGCAACGTTGGAGGTCCTTGATTCACAACCCGACCCAGGAACCTGGAAACGGGAAATGAAGAAGAAGAAGTTCTTCACGGAACTACTTGTTTTGTTCTGAATTGCCAATTTATCCGTCCCATTGCTACTAATTATTTCTCTAAGATATTTAAATCCGTCAGTGACCCTGATGCTCCCATAGTTTGTTTTTATCATTTTCTTAGTGTATTTCTGATCACTTGTCATCATCTCTGTTTTTACCAACGAAATCTGTAAGCCCGCTTTTTCCGTCGTTTGTTTTAACTGATCAATCTGGTTAATAGCTTCTTGTTCTGATTCAGCAAACAACGCTACGTCGTCAGCAAATGCTAAACCTTTGACTTTGAGGTTCTTATTCTTTGTACCAATTTTGGCACTTGAATCGTTCTTCTCCCAAAACGTCCTCATGACTTTATCCAAGACCAAATTGAAAAGCAGTGGTGATAGACTGTCCCCTTGCCTTAGCCCAGTTTTTACCTAGAAGGGCTCGCTAACTTCATTTAAAAATTTGACTCTGGAAATCATATTAGTTAATGTAAGTTTTATTAAATTTATGTTTTTTTTGATCAACTTGGTATTCCTTCAATGTGTCAAAAACAGTATCCCTATCCAATGAATCGTACGCTTTCTGAAAATCAACGAATGAGATAAAGATATTCTTTGGACTGTTGTTGTAATATTTTAATATCAATTTTAAACTAAGAATTTGTTCTGCACACGATCTACTCCTTCTGAAAACTCCTTGGAACTCGCCAAGCTGTGGTTCGATCTGTGGTACAAGTCTGTTTAGAAGTAATTTGGCAAATATTTTATATGTGACAGACAACAATGAGATCCCCCTATAACTATTGACATCAATTTATGAGCCTTTTTTATGTAGTGGATGAATTAAGGTGATTAACCAGTCTTCTGGAATTGCTTCCACAATCCAAATTTTCTGAAATAGATTTGTCGTCGCTATTAAAATTCATCATCTACAAGCTTCCACATTTCTGCAATTATCCCATCCTCGCCTGAGGCTTTTTTATTTTTAAGTGAGTTGATAATACCTTTAACTTCGTTTACATCTGGTGGCGTAGAGTCAGAATTTTGTGTTGTAAATTTGAAACTCAACTTGTCTGTAGGTTTTGGACAATTATACAACTTCTCAAAATACGCAGCCAAGATATCACAATTTTCCTTGTTGTTTAATGCTAGCGTACCATCTTCCCTTTTGAAATTTAAACTCGGCGCTGAATATCCAGTGATTTCATTCTTAATTTTTTTATTTATTTTTTATTTAGTCAATTTACCATCTAGGTTGGTGGTTCCCACGGACTCAGCGAGGGAGCTCACCACTACCGCCTCTATGGGCAGTGTCCTGGAGCCTGGAACATCTGGTCGAGATGGATACAACTGGGGAGGTGTGATCAGCACTTCGCCCAGGCGGCCTCACCTGCAAAGCGAACAGGGACCTACTGAGGGATGGGAAGGGATGGAAGATTGGGATGGATAGGCGAGGAAGAGGGAAGGAGGCGGCCGTGGCCTGACAGTAGATACTGAGACCGTATTTTGTATTTAGTTGGATATAAGTTAAGTTGGCAATAACACAGATGGCAGTACTGCGAAATTCCTTTGAAATGCAGGTGCGCGGTAGTACTGTGGCAAGGTTAGGAACTGTCAGCAACCCGCCGTACAGACCGACGACCACATGTTTGACATTTTAATACCTGTATTGAATACAAGATGGACACAGCACCACTGTCGTTATTTTGAACGCTGTGGTAGAGCAATGTACACAATGCAGTATGAAACAAACAATGGGAAATGCATCCTGTGGATAAAGGGATATAACTGAGAACATTTATATGAGTATAAATGCATACAATAATATAACATGTGATTATCAAACTCGGCAATGATACATATATCGATAATTACTGTCGATCAGAGAACAAGGTGCATTGTGGATCACCTGGAGACAGTATGATTTGCGGGAGCAAACGAACAGTTGATTAGTGAATACAATTTCAGCGAGGAGGGTCATAGAGCTCTCTGGTTTGAGCACATGTACGTGCGTTGCCGTGAAATCGTGTTTGTTCGCTAACGTGGAGTTGATCCGACATATTCGTGTTACAGTATAACGTGATAGGATTTTCGTCTGATCTTATTATAGTTTCAGACAGTGTTAACCTTCAATTTGAGCACAGTGAACTTGCATTTACGTATGATAACTTCTTTTTAAGCCAATTGTACAACAACGTGTTCTACATTGCAGTACACTATAAACAGTTTTAGCCATGATTGTCATAGATGATATGAGAAGAGAGAGATATTGCTACGATATGAAGATGCAGAATATGGGCTAAACACAGATGTCCCATAATCCGTCGTATACGTGAATTCGACTTTGAACAAATTCTCTGGACTTTTTGAATTTGACTTTGAATATATTTTGAAAGCTCATGCAAGTTATTGGATAGACATTCAGGTTTATATGTTTGGCAGATTGAGCATAGACTTGGAACATAGCGATTTCTAATATGATTCTTTGCGATTGTGCGAATTTATTTCTGGTAATCCAGATTTTTGAAATTCATATAATTTCGACTCCCTTGGTGAGCTCGTTCAGTTTTTAAATTTTTGTGGATTCTAATGGGAAACTCCAACTTGGTTTAGCGTTCAAATCTAATGGTTTATTTGTACCTTCTCAAGATAGGCTCTTTCCCATGTTGTAGTTTTGACGTGTTTTCCTTTGAGGAGGATCTCCAGTGGAATTATTTTCAATTATGCGAAAACTGAATCGTTCGTTTCACAATGGTCGGTTGAGAAATACGAAAGAAATACTTTGTTTGAGAAAATGTAATTAGTAATGATATGTAATGTAAGGAGAGAAATGTTTAAAATATATGTAAGTCATAATCGAGGTGACAGACTTCGAATTCTCACACAGTTATTTAGACTTGTGAATACAATATTTTATCACTGTTCTGATAAAGATTATTCTCGACACTTTAACTTTTGGCTAATTTGAAGCAACATATTTATCCATGATTGTATAAAAACTTGTGTAATATTCGTAATGTTTGGAATTTATTAAGAGCTGTTTAGCGATGATATGGTAATAATGGAATTTTTTCTGCGTATTTAGATTGCAATTTAGGAGATATTTGACATACGTGGAGAGTCAATATCAATTTTTCCAGCACTGAATTAGCATTAGAGTTATTGCTGAGTGCACTACGGTGTATTATTTTGAACGTGAAATTGAGTCACGATTTTAGCTAGTGGAAAGCTAATGTACAATTTTGAATCCAACATTTAAGAAACCAAGTATTGTAACAACATCGTTAATATTTGTTGAGATTTAGTAACAATTGTTTTTAGAATAGAGTTTAATTGGAAAGACTGTAATATTAATCTATATATATAAAGCACAAAGTTTGTCTGTCTGTCTGTCTGTCTGTCTGTCTGTCTGTCTGTTATGTATACAAATCTACACCGTTTCACCGATCTGAACCAAAATTTGTATACTTACCCTTTGGAACCCTGCGGGTAACTCTGTCAACATTAAATTTCGGACAGACCACCCCAAGCCCTGCATTTAGGCCCTTTTGCACAAATCTACACCGTTTCACCGATCTGAACCAAAAGTTGTATATTTAACCTTTGGAACCCTGCGAGTAACACTGTCCACTTGAAATTTCGGACAGACCACCCCATTCCCTACATTTAGGCCCTTTGGTCCAAATCCACACCGTTTCACCGATCTCAACCAAAATTTGTATATTTACCCTTTGGAACCCTGCGAGTAACACTGACCACTTAAAATTTCGGATAGACCACCCCATTCCCTGCATTTAGGCCCTTTGGTCCAAATCTACACCGTTTCACCGATCAGAACCAAAATTCGTATTCTTACCCTTTGGTGCCCTGCGAGTAACACAGTCTGCTTGAAATTGCGGATAGACCACTCCATTCCCTGCATTTAGGCCCTTTGGCCCAAATCTACACCGTTTCACCGATCAGAACCAAAATTCGTATTCTTACCCTTTGGTGCCCTGCGAGTAACACTGTCTGCTTGAAATTGCGGACAGACCACTCCATTCCCTGCATTTAGGCCCTTTGGCCCAAATCTACACCGTTTCACCGATCTCACCAAAATTTGTATATTTACCCTATGGAACACTGCGACTAACACTGTCTGCTTGAAATTTCGGACAGATCACGCCATTCCCTGCATTTACGCCCTTTTTGCACAAATCTACACCGTTTCACAGATCTGAACCAAAATGTGTATACTTACCCTTTGGAACCCTGCGAGTATCACTGTCTGCTTGAAATTGCGGACAGACCACTCCATTCCACGCATTTAGGCCCTTTGGCACAAATCTACATCGTTTCACTGATTTCAACCAAAATTTGTATATTTACCCTATGGAACACTGCGACTAACACTTGAAATTGCGGAGAGGCTACTCCATCCCCTGCATTTAGGCCATTTGGCACAAATCTACACCGTTTCACCGATCTGAACCAAACTTTGTATACTTACCCTTTGGAACCCTGCGAGTAACACTGTCCACTAAAAATTTCGGACAGACCACCCCATTCCCTGCATTTAGGCACTTTGGCACAAATCTACACCGTTTCACCGATCAGAACCAATATTCGGAAACTTACCCTTTGGTACCCAGCGAGTAACACTGTCTGCTTGAAATTGCGGCGAGGCCACTCCATCCCTTGCATTTAGGCTGTTTGGCACAAATCTACACCGTTTCACCGATCTGACCCCAATTTTATATACTTACCCGTAGAACCCGACAAGTAACACTGTTCACTTTAAGTCTCGGACAGACCACACTAGCCTATTCCCTGCTTTTTGGCCCTTTGGCAGAAAACTACACCGTTTCACCGATCTCAACCAGATTTTACATAATTACCCTTTGGAACTCGACGAGTAACACTGTCCACTCGAAATTTCGGACAGACCACTCCATTCCACGCATTTAGGCCCTTTGGCACAAATCTACATCGTTCACCGATCGAAAACAAAATGTGTATACTTACCCTTTGGAACCCGATGAGTAACACTGTCCACTTTAAAATTTTGGCCCTTGACACAAAACTACACCGTTTCACCGATCTCAACCAGATTTTACATAATTACCGTTTGGAACTCGACGAGTAACACTGTCCACTCGAAATTTCGGACAGACCACTCCATTTCCCGCATTAAGGCCCTTTGGTACAAATCTACATCGTTCACCGATCGAAAACAAAGTGTGTATACTTACCCTTTGGAACCCGATGCGTAACACTGTCCACTTGAAATTTCTGACATACCACTCCATTCCCTGCATGTAGCTCAGGAATTCCTCGGGGTTGCCAGCTTCCTAACTCACCAGTCATGAGCCCTTGAGGGTGTACCAGAAGTGGTGGGTCTACACACACCCTGCCTCTTTGAGGGCCTTGAGCAGAAGACAGGAGATATTATGAAAAGGAAAAGAAGGCAGACCCCTCGAAGAATGAGGGTATCAGGAAAGATGAGACAAAGCCAATTAAGGCGGGAAATTGAAAGACTCCCTAGCCCTCGGATATCCTAATACAGTCTGGGTCGGAAGAGAACAAGAGTTGACCAAGGGAGGCCGACAGGAAAGAGAACTGAAATGAGCCCGGCACCAGGAAGTGGAAGCGATGCCAGACTCAGCTGGGGTTCCGTGGTCGCCAACCCACGTCCCACAAGTTGTGAGACCCGGGGGGGGGGTCAGTTGTGAGAATAGCTTGCTGATTCATCGTGAGGTGACTTGAGAGTTACTTTCCAGAGCCCGCCGTGTTATCTCCTGCTGTCTATGCTGATGCCAGCACAGGGCCGTTGCGAAACAGTGAGTGATTCCCGGTCAATCTGTATAGGACGGGGAACCCCGAACGTGTGTCATCATATTTCGTCATCATCTGCGATCATCTCAGGTTCGTGCAGCTTCGACCTATATTCTTTGTCTTTGCCGAGCAGTACGCTCTTTCACTAGACGCATCCAGTACAGACCTAAGCCAGAAAATAAGGTTGAGACTTTGGAAGACATCGAAGCTAGACACCTGAATTACCTATATCAGTTTTAAAATAACACCATGTTCGTTTAGTAGTCATTTTTTCATTACCTTATTATTATCATCATAAGTGCAAATGACCTAGATGTTACGCGCATCATACCAATAATCACCGCCGCATAAAGTCTTTCTCGACTGTGATTTTTAAAATATTTATTTTTGGTTGGTTGGTTCTTAAGTTTAGGGGCTGCGACAACGCGGTCATGTAGCCCCGTGTACTTTGGGTGTGTGTAGAATCTGTCTGATAACCGGTGTTAATTGTGATGACTGTATTAGTGTGTGTTATCTGTTTTTAAATTTAAGTACAAACTGCAACTTAGAATTCTTCAAATAGTTCGTACTTTTGCCGCCAAGCGCCACCGTCAACGACTACTAGGCCAAGTTCGGAACTTAGCTACTAGACGCCACTGCAGTCGGCTCTTGGCAAGGGACGTAGGCATCTATGAGCGTTGTTTACCTATCAAATTTAGCTTCACACAGGTGTAATTAGTGGAAGGTTCTTTAACATGCCATAAATCTGACATGGGACCGCCGCTTTACTTCCCTTCCGAAGAAAGGCATACTGACTTATTTTAACGCTCTTAAAATATCCGACGGCTTCGGCCGGGTTTGAACCCGCTATCCTGGGCATAGAAGCTCAGCATGCTACCAAATACGCCACCGAAGCCGCCATATAGTTATTTTTATTACAGTACATTGTGTACATTATGCGTTGAAGTGTCAATTCAATACCGGTAGTAGATTCCCTTATCATCCTCATCATAAGAGCAAATGACCTACAGTAGATGTTACGCCCATTACACCATTAATCACCACACACAATAAGTCTTCCTCGCCTGTGAATTTTGAAATATGTATTTCTATTACGGTAGTTTGTAAGTTTGACGTGTCAATTCAACAGTAGTTTTTATTATCATCCTTATCAAAAGGGCAAATGACCTAGATATTACTCCCTCATTGTATTTGGGGGCAAATGACTTAGATTTTAAGTCCATTATATTTCTAAGGAGACCTTAAACATTATCATCATTCCACCGGGCGAAGCCGGGTACTACTGCTAGTACTTGTATAAACTTGAGCTATTTATAACTAAAATATTGAGTGATAGAAAACCTAATATCTGTGAGAAAGAGAATTGAAATATAATCATTATAATTAACAATACGACGTCCGATTAGCTTAATTGTTTGTCATTTAGGACGGCAGGGACTTGAAAATTGAAACCAAATAAATGTATATGAATACATGAAATTAACGAGATGAATAATTCTAGGCGCAACTAAATCTCAGAAATAAAATGTAATTATGTAAAATATGTATATATTAATTGCTACGATTGAATGGAATATTTTTGTAAATATGTCAAAAAGGGTTTACGATCATATCAATATTTTGTGTGTATTTTTTTTTTTTTTTTTGAACTTCGTTAATAATGATGAGACGATAGGCAGTTTGTGTGGCCTAATTAAGGCGATTGTTACTTAAACATTTGTCATGCTTCGGCAGAGGCATAAGATCATAAACTTTTGTTCAGTGGAGTTTCTATTTCACGACACTGCGGTATTGTTAAATTTAAAAAATTCATACGAATGCCTTAGTGATTTCTATTCGAATTAGAATGTGCTTCGAGAACCAGTGGGTTATTAGCTAGGATGCTTTTTAACGCACCCGAGATTAGATTAATTTAATTATTAAGAGTCTTGGTAGCTCACTTTGGGCTATTTTTCATTTTTTATGGACCACTGGCATCTTAATATCACATTCTTTTTAATTTTTGTGGTATTCCTATCCATGGTCTATCCTTGGTGGTGGTGTCTTGGGGGTTATTTTCAGCCGGGGCTTCCAGATTTTACAATCCTGCATTTTCTTCGGATTTCACCAGGTAAGACCACGTGGATACGGGTGCAGTACCATCCCGGCATTGGCCCGAAGACGAAGTGGGAAACCACGGAAAACCACTTCGAGGATGGCTGAGGTGGGAATCGAATCCCCTCTACTTATTTGGACCACCCGAGGCTGAGTAGACCCCGTTCCAGTCCTCATACCACTTT
Source organism: Meconema thalassinum (assembly GCA_946902985.2). Classification (NCBI taxonomy): domain Eukaryota; kingdom Metazoa; phylum Arthropoda; class Insecta; order Orthoptera; family Tettigoniidae; genus Meconema; species Meconema thalassinum. Next base: position 145,384,370 of record OX336390.1, on the reverse strand, counting down.
GCAAATTTCAAGGCAGAGCCGGGAATCGAACCCAGGACCTCTGGAGCGGCAGCTAACCATGCTGACCGCTACGCTACGGAGGCGACCTTCATTCTTAAATGCTCTATAAAATAATCGTGTGGCTGTATTATTGAAAGAAATGGTATTTAATTCATTGATATTAATTTGAGAATATAGTACTTTTGTGTGAGCAATCTTGATCTCCGATGCGCATAATTGGCCTATGTAAATTTCACTCATGTCGGTATATTTGTACAACCTTATCCAGACGCTGAACTAGCAGCATTATGAAATAATATCACCCTTTCTGTTCTTGTTCGGTGGAGCTTGTGATGTGATATATTACTTCCATTTGCAACCCTCTTTCCTCGAGCGTTGCTTTATCGGACTCTCTCTCCTTTATTCAGCGACTTGTGATACTTTATACAGTACATTCTATAGAAAATATTGCTTTTCTACAAGAAGCAGGTTTACATTGAATGCTCCTTTTTATTCGACAGCGAGACTCCACTGTAATTTGAAGGATATCGTCTATCCTTAAACTATGACCGTTCTGGCAACGGGTCATTGACAAGAAGGATGTTACGTATATATATATATTCAATTATATTGAGACCTTTATAGATCCGTATTAACTAGTAAATCCCACTAACAGCGGTATCTACGCTCCCTAAATCGCAGTATTAGGCCTTGGAGCCAAGCTCTCTGCTGACTCGTTAGTCTTGGGTTCGAGTCCTGCCGTCGGCCGTCCTTGAAATGATTTTCCGTGGTTTCCCCATTTTCAACTCCAGGCAAATGTTATAATGGGACCTTCTACATGCCACGGCCACTTCCTTCCATAGTCTTGCCCAGTTTCAATCATCTCATTAACTCCATTAATTAGGTTGGCTTCAGGAAGGGAAACCGGTTGTAAGAACCATGCGCCATATAGAATCTCATCGCATCTCATCCCCGACCCTCTTGGGAACGGGAATAATATGGGGTAGAGAAGCAACAACGACAGCATTAACTAGTAAATCCCATAAACATTTATTTCCATGGGAGCAAATATACACATTAATCAATATTTATGGTGATTATTCTAAGAGAGAATTAGTACCTATACATGCCGAAGAAAGAATTCATTAAGAAAATCAGTAAATATAAAACAAAAATTATTGAAAAATTATGGAATAATGTTTATTTCATCATGAATTATTTTCTCAAGATGGAGTCCATACCATTTACAATCGCATTCAAATCCTCAGGTGAATCGAATAGGATGACGATGTAATCAGCAAATAACAAAGTTGAAATTATTTCTCCTTAAATAACTCTAGTTTAGTCTACATCTTTCTCTAATTTCCTTCGTGGCAATGCCTAGATTGATAATTATGAGTGACAAGTAACATCCTTGCCTTAAACTTTCTGAATACCAGCTTCTATCTCATGACCGTTGGCTGGAATAACTGCCGTCTGTTTTTTGTATATTCGACTCCGTAAAAATTCAATTATTCTTTATTAATTATTATTCTTGTCATGCATTGTGAATAAAGTTTTAGAGTCGTTATGATAGTTGTTAACTCGTATTAGGGGCTTGGGATGGTTTTGGTTACCAGCCTCGTGTGCTTGGGTCAGTGTGGAAATTGTCAGAGATCCTATGTTAATGGATTAGTAATTTTATTGGAGCCGGAGATGAGTTAGGAAATCCGCGACTTGATGTAAGGTATTACCCAGCTATTTTTCTGAAGAGAGTGTGGAAATCTGCGTGGAATACCACACTCAGAAAGGCCGCTTTCAGCGCCGAAATTTAAACCTCCAACCTCCGAACTTTCCTCATCGAGATTTAACTCCACGGGCTTGACCAGGAAGCATCGCGAATGTTATGTTCTCGATCTCACTTGAATCTCCGAAACATGTAGGTCAGGTCACAATAAACACGCTTTTGATGATATTCCATCCTCAAATTCAAAACCCCTGGATATGACCTTTCACTTTCAAAAACTCTCATGCATTAACCGGGATACGAATCCGACCCGCCTTGACCAGAGCACAATCACGCCCTTCGTGGTGTACACTGAATAAGATACAGATTCGTTCACATTTTAAGTCAATACAATTGACAAAAGAATTGGTAACAAACTCCTTACTGCAATACAAGCTAATATCGTTGATATTAACTTCCTTTCAGAAGACAAGTGCTAAAACTATTTAGACAATTCTCATCTTCGTTGCAAGTAATGAGGGCAGCTAGAGCTTTCGAAATGAGCTGCTGTTTTGTACGGTTGGTTTACTCACGTGCAGATGGCAGCAGATGGCTGAACATAATTGAGTAGAGCCTCCAGATGGAGGCCAAGAAGTAAGGAGGAGATAAGGAACCAATGGCTCAGATGAAATTGTTCTGTATTTGAGAGATCTTGATTCTGACGTAGAGCACGTAGAGAACCGGAAAATGTGAAGAAGAATATAGGACAATGTCGTTCTTTCAGTGATAGTTTCTAATGGATTTGACCAAACCGACACACCACCAGACCATTTCAAAAATGCAAACGGTAGAGACTTTCCTGACGTATGATTAAGAGATACGACAAACAGCTTCGTCACAATTCATTTCCAAGATTTCATTCGTATTTTAAATCTTGTTTCTTTTTCTTCAAATATAATTAATTAACTAATTATGAAATGAGCTGATTATCAAATGAACTAAAAACTCGCAATGTACTAATGCAATGAAGAGTTTCAAAAGGGAAATTAATGATTTAAGGTGCGAGACTATCATATTGAACACCTCTTATAGCGTATAGCCATCTTCAATTCGTAAAATTTTAATATTGAATACGTATCATTTGATAATGCTACAAGTACGAAAATTGGCAAGATGTTTTCATGTAAGAGACTCCGTAATTGACCGTGTAATTCATTAATGGCCCCATAGATTGATGTGCATAATATTCATCTTGAATTAAATTAAAGTTGAATGTGGTATCTTGATCTTGCGTTGCCTTGATTAGGGTTCATCGTTCCTTGATTAGTTTCCAAGAATGGAGAATTTGTTTGAAGTAGTCTCTTAGCTTATTTGGGTCACAGGCTGACAATTGTATTAGGAATTTAACCATCATATTGGATGAAAATCAACTTATTTGCATGCATAAATTTGAAGACCAAATAATTTCGAGTTTATTCATTGTATGAATTTTAATTTCCCTTTTAGCAAAATAAATATTTTATATAGTAGCCTAGATTTGTTCACATGAATAGGATTGTTGTAATTTATATCCAAGCCCGGATTGGTATCTTAAGAATTCATAGGGTCAAAAATACCGTGAAAAGTTCAGTGAAAATTAACGAAATATTTGTTGTTGTTGTTGTTGCTCTTGTAGTTGTTGTTGTTGTCGTTTGAGTCTTCAGTCTTTTGAATGGTTTGATGCAGCTCTCCATGCCTCCCTGTTCTGAGCTATTCGAAATCTTTACAAAACCCATATTTACCATTATGTGGACCATGATTTCAGTGTAAATTGCTAGCATTTATAATTAGGGTTGTAATACGTAAGACCAATCAATACTTAGCATTTGGAATTTCCTAATATAAGAAAATACATTATGCCAAGAAGAAAGGATGTACGATGCGATCTCCCATCATTTACCAACGAGTTTCTGCCATTCGACAGTGTACATGTAGCAGCGAGTTTAGCCAAAAATTTTCTCTTTATTAATTAGGAACATTAATTTTTGAATTTTCAAATGAAATACCATGTTCACTATATCGTATCTGTTTTGTGGTGATGTATTTTCGGGGAAGTATTCTTTAATTTCAGTCCAGTTAGAAATTCAGGTAAGTGTAATGAACATATCAGGTTTACCATATTTTCTGACATAAGTCATCGCATCTTCTTTCATGACGATACCTTCGCCCTCCTGTAACTAAAGACGGCAATATAACCAACTGACCGATATTTCCAAGATGTTCATTTTCCCACAAAGCATCTTGCAAATGGATAACGTTTTCCGCTCATAGTTTTGTCTGATTATTCCGTATGTAGGGTAAACGTTCCGATTCAATTTTAGCATACACACTCTTATCTACCAAATACTGGTTTAGTAGCATTCCAAATCTAGGTATTGTATTGAAATCATTAAGACTCGTCATTATCGTATCGGTTGTCCATTGATTGGGTCATGTTGCGAAATATTAATGGAATAACCGTCTTCGCCTCTACATAATATTAAAGGATATTGCAAGCTATTTTACGATCTCTGAATTTCAGAAATATTCTGAAGGTTGTTATCTCGACTACGTAATACTATCTCCCTTCTGTCAAACTGTTGCCTAGCTATTACAACAGCTACTTCACTCGTAGTAGGTGCATTAAAGCGGCCGCGATGATCAGGAATTTTATCGGCGTGGATAACAATATCGAAATCCATTACGTTAGGTGGGACACTATCAATCGTTGCTTTGAAAGATTCAACGTATTTATCATGGCAGTGTAACATTTCTCGCAAAGACCCCACTAAGCCATTATTAAGGGGTTGTGTAATGATGCTACACCTAATAGAAGCTTGTATTTCTGGGTCCGCTATGGAATAAATCTGTAGGAACTTGTGATCATTAGTTTCAGGAGGATACAGACTGCCGGCTAAATGGTACACATGTCCTTGTACCTTAAATGTCGGCATGAAGCCACGTTCGATTACTTGTGTACTCATGGAGGAGGTCATTTGAAATCCATTATTATAATGACGTAGGCCTATGTGCTTCATGAATTCTTCACTGTTAAGGTGGTTTCCTGTCAGAAGGGAATGCAAAGGTTCGGGAGGGGGAAGGATTCCTTCTAGTTTTACTTTTCCCTGCAAATAACATATATCTTTTGATTCCTCTTTCCATTTTTGAGCAGAACAGTATTGGCAGACAATAGACATTGTACCAAAATATACTGAAGCATCATTTATATAATTTATGGAAGATCCATAATTCATAGCAGAGTTCTATCGGACCGCTAAGGGCTGACCACAGCGAACAAATTATGGTAAATAGGCCTAATCTTTTGTAAACCGTGCCAATGATAACTGGAACTCTCTACCTGCCGCAGTCTTAGAGCCTTTTCCCAAACATATAGGTGTGTTTAAGAAAAGGCTGACTATTTGTGTAAATACTCCAGTTTAATTATTATTTAATAGTAATTGAATTGTTATGTATAATTATTTATTTGTTATGTATATCCAATTTGCCACCGGGGGACACACCCCCAATTGCAAATAAATGAATGAATGAATGAATGACCATTTCTTCCCTGTGTCAAAGGAACTTGTGGGAATGACTCCCTTTGTCTTTGTGAAGTTGTTCTTTCTCTCTCTTGTGACAATCGAGGAAGTATTTGTTGCTATGTTTCATTCTTACGTTATAAGCGTTTTTTTTTCGATGTCAATGAACTATGACCTATATTCGTTTTACATCTCGGCATGACAGCTTAAAATCACTGACTGGACTATTAATTATAACGAATTCTTGTCGGACGTAATCCGCAAGCAGTTACTCATGCTATGCGTATTAGTTAGAAATTGCCAATGGTTACAAAAATAAATAAAAAATAAAGAAAAGAAAAACACAACACACTGCAACGGCTCACCAGTATTTGATCCAGCGATCCCGCGCTTACGAAGAAGGGCTCTTACGCTCTTGTTGGCTTCTTGCTAGCGTACAAATCACATGGAGGCCGCACTGCAATTGCGAATATTTTTTTTTTCTGAAACGGCTGAGAAGAGCTCCTTACTACTTGCACCTGGTATATTCCTGATCATGGCCTACACGTGTACTGAAGATGATTCGAATCGGTGACCCATGCATCGTATCCTCCCCTTGTAAGTAGAGATAAGCATGATTTAAACTATATCTGAAGACTAGTGTGGCTCAACAATATATTTGAGTGGAAAAATACGCTTAGAATCGCTTAAGTATTCCAGTGGCAAATATGCTCGAAGTAAGCATTCATTAATAAATTTAAGAATTCAGTAATGATCGCAGAAAATAAACATATGTGTTACAAAAATTCCGTCAATAATTGTAAACTTACCAGCTTAAATGTGTGGGCAAAAGATAAAACAGGAAGTTGAAATAAATACATCGTATTAAGGGAACCGGGTAGTGGGGAACGACCAAAATGATCGATTTCCACTTTTAGCAACAAGACAACTACATCTTCATCCCGATTACAACAATATGACATTTTGATGATACATACTCAGAAAATAATTCTCTTGAAAAAATATGTTTTATAAAATAGAAGAAATACATTTTTTAAAAATATCCTATGATGGTCCCCCTTTGAATGAAAATTCGGTTATTTGTTGAGGAGAGCATTCGTGATGATGACGAAAAATCAGGAGTTTATTATGGTCAGGAAATTTGTTGCTAAAAATCTCCGCTCAATTGAGAATTTTGTTTGTGGTATGGATGGTCCTTGACTGATATAATTACTTGTATATGTATTATGTAATTATATTGAATCGTGTGTTGATGTTATGTTGGTTTTACGGAATGGGTCATGAACCAATTTCTTAAAGCTCACTTTTGTTAACAAATCTATTTTTTATACATTTTTAATAAAAAGTATTATCGAATCAACTTTGCTGAAAATATATCAACTTTTCTCATAATTATATTAAGTTTTAATTCTATTATTAGAGAATAGTTACTGAAGAAAATCACCATGTGGCTGAAACTTTTATCACTTGTTACCATTACAGCATTATTGATTAAGGTGTAGAAGCTTAATAAATACTTATAGTATCTCAATATATATATGTTTATATATTATAGTATTCATCAAATTATCTGCAGTAATATCGTAGAGGAAGGTACATTACTAGGGGTATGCTTTTTGAATGATTTCCTTTCTTTACGTCTTGTCTATTCAACTTTACCATAACGTTATGTAATATATTATCAGCACACGGCTGTGAAAATTATTAAAAACCTCTGTAAATTTGAAGTTTCTAGTTGGCATGGTTACCTAATAGGGAAGGTTTTATAAATAATTCATGTTTTTTGGGCTAATGCGGTGTGTATTTAGATTAGAACCATACGTTTCGGAGAAACCTTGCCTCCTTTTTCAATGGAAATCAAACAATGTGGCCAAAGAAAGTATATCAATGAGATTACAAAAATTACAAAAAATATTGATAAATTCCTCTGTTCGTCACCAGAGAGCAGCTGCCAGAAATTACTGTATGGACCATGGTATAACGGCGGACAGAGTAGTAAGTAAGGAGAAGGTAAAGGGGGTGGGGTGAAAATATAGAGATGCCTCGAAGAATGAGGATGTCCAAAAGAAAAGTGGGGAGGGGGGAGGGTTAGATGGATATAAGGAAACATTAACAAAAGGGAAGTGTATCTGGACGATACCTAACGTCATACAGACAACGGCGAAAAAACAGATGGAAACTCCTGCAGTGACGAACAAAGGAGATCAAATCCAGACCCTGTAGCCATAGAGGAAAAAAGTACAAATTGAAATAGGTGAAGAACAGAGAGACTGAGAGGAACTATCTTCCTAGATCCTTAATAACTGGTAGCCAAGTGTCACTTAGCTGATATCCAGTGTCTCTGTTAAAATTATTGGGATTTTTACGAATTTCAACTGCCTCCCTTATAATTCTAGACCAGTTGTGCTTAACAAGGGCAAGCGCATGAGCATCCTTGAAACATACATCGTGCCCTGAAGACAGGGCATGTTCAGCTATAGCCGATTTGTCAGGTTGGTTTAGACGGATGTTCCTTTGATGCTCTTTGATGCGAGTTGCAATGGACCGTTTTGTTTGTCCAATGTCGACTTTTTCGCACGTGCAAGGGATTTCATACACCCCAGGTTGTAGTATTGGGGACAATTTATCTTTGTTTAATGCTAAACGTTAACCAATTTTCGTCATAGTGCCGAAAACTGTTTTTATCTTGTGCATGCGGAGAATCTTAGCAACGCGGTCAGTGGTGTTGTGAATATAAGGGAGGTAGGCAGTTCCCCTCACGTCGGAGCTCTGAGAAGGTTGTCTATCCCTCCTTCTGGGATGTAGGGACCTATATATAGTGGATTCATTATAGCCATTACCCTTAATCATGGTTTGTAACGCATGTAACTCTTCCTGAGGAGTTGATGCCTCACAAATACGTTCCGCTCTTTATCTTTACTGTTAATTTGCCTTCGTGAAGAACCTGGCACTCAGACCCTTCGTACATCTCTTCCATGATTCTGATTATCTTTGTTGGAATTTTATATTCCTCGAGGGTCTTCCACATGACTCTTTGATTTACGGAGTCGAAGGCTTTCTCGAAGTCAACAAATGTGAGGTAAAGGGTATTCCGCCACTTCACACTCTGCTCCAGGATGATTCGGAGAGTGTTGATGAGATCCACACAGCTGCGATGTTGTCGAAATCCAGCCTGTTCCTTCCAAAGCCCTTTTTCTACGCAGTCTGTTAAACGATTCAGGATGACTCTCGCCAGCACTTTGCTTGGAATGGACAGTAAGGTGATACCCCTCTAGTTGTTACAGTTTGTAGTGTCCCCTTTCTTCGGTAATTTGTCTATCAACCCCTTCTTCGAGTCGGTTGGTATTTTCTCCTTCTTCCAGATCTTCTCTAACAGCGGGTGCAGCAGAATAATCGTAATATCCAGGTCTGCTTTCAGTACTTCCGCTGGGATATTATCCAGACCTGGTGCCTTCCCTCACTTCATCTGCTCCAACGCCGTCCGTATTTCGTCCCGAGTTGGGGAGTCAAGGCTGATGCCTGGGTCACTTTCTGCTTCCTCTTCATCTTCTCCTCATTGCTTACTTTCTGGTCCTCTGTCTTTATTAAGAACCTCCGCAAAGTGTTCTCTCCATCTACTCAGCTGCTGTTCACACGTCGTGAGGATCTCGCCCGTCTTGCTCTTCACAGGCCTAGTTTTATTAAAACATTTCATCGAAAGCATCTTTGTGATGCCACAGAGCTCCTTAATGCCCCCCCCCCCCTTCTTGCCGCGTCTTCTGCTTTCTCCGCCTGATCATCAATCCACCTCCTATGATCCTTCCGCACACTCCTCTTTACCTCCCTGTTTGCTGTTGAATAATTTGCTTGTGTGTGAGCCTTCTGCTGCCTAGTCTTGCAGGTGTTGAGCTTGGCCTTAATCTCCTGCCTATAATTTTTCTTGTCCAAGGTCTGATCGGGGATCCATTCTTTCCGCAGGTAGTTGTTGTACCCGAGATGCTTCTCACAGGTTTCCTCGAAGATATTCTTTACCTCGCTCCACACAGTCTCTACAATACATGCTTCTATGCCTCGGAGTCCAACACCTGGAATTTATTTCTGAGCTTCAGTTTAAATTGGTCCAATCTCTGCTGGTTCTTTAGCTGGCCCACATCAAACTTGTTGTGCCGAGTGTTAAACTTTCGGTGGACTGCCACGATATTCATGCGGAAGTTGGCAACCACAAGATGATGGTCACTACCAACGTCCGCTCCTGTCTTGTTCCTAACATCTTCCAAGCTTCTTCTGAACCTCCCGCTCACCGCGATGTGATCAAATTGATTTTCTGTGACATGATCAGGTGACACCCAGGCGACTTTGTGGCACCGGGTATGAGGAAACACCGTGCCACCCATCACCAAATCCTGACTGGCGCAATATTCCATAACATTCTCCCCATTGCCATTTTTCTCACATAGGCCATGTTTACCCATGATCTGCTCCAACCCCTCATTGTTTGAGCCCACCTTTGCGTTGAAGTCTCCCATAACAATGAGTATATCCTTCTAACTTGTTTGTCTTGTGACATCTTGCAACATTTGGTAGAATTCTTCCTTCTTCTCTGGCCCCGATTGTTCTGTAGGCGCATAGCATTGGAGGATGATCACATTCCTGATCTTTGTCTTGAACCTAGCAATCATGAGCCTACTAGAAATTAGCTTCCACTCCATAAGGTTTCTCTTTGCATTTCTGTTGAGCAGCAACCCCACTCCATCCCAGTGTTCTTCACCATCGCCCCAAGAATAGAGGAATGTAAATCCATCTGTTGTCTGTATTTCACCAAATCCTGGCCACCTCACCTCACTCAATCCTAGGATATCCAGCCCATAGTTCTTCATCTCCCGTGTCACTTGTTTCAGTCTGGTTTTCTCCATCAAGGTCCTCACGTTCCAGAAACCGATTTCCGTTGTCCTCTTCATGCCAAAAGTCGTCATCAGGTTTTGTCATTAGCCTACTTTCGATTTTTGCAAAAAAATGAAAGTAGACATGAGATCAATACAGGGTGAAAAATTGTGTGTATGTCTGTGTGAGTCTGTGTGTGTGTGTGTGTGAGTGTGTGTACTCTGAATGTGTGTCCCCCTATCAATTCGAACATGGTGAAACTGAATTAAACGAAATTTGCTACAGAGGTAGCACTAGCAAAGGACACGTCAGTGTCATGTTTTATATCACCACCATCTTGACGGAAACGGAATGGCGGCCACCATAATGTCCAAAGCTTGAATCAAATTAGGACTAACCTAATCATCCATCTCTACCAAATTTTGCAACAACATATATTCATATGGCGAGCGTCTTTTTACTAAACTACAAGGTCATCAAACCAATAGTTTGCAGATGGCGGCCATGTATGTGTGAAAAACGATTCCCCCTAGCAATTCAAACAATGTGAAACCGAATTGAATGAAATTTGTTACAGTGGTAGCACACCAGTGTCATGTTTTATATCGCCGCCATCTTGACGAGAACGTAATGGCGGCCACTCAAATGTTAAAAGCTTGATTCAAATTACGACCAACCTAATCATCTGATCTCTACCAAATTTTGCAATATTATACCTTTATGTATAAAAAATATTTGACCAAACTACAATGTCATCAGCCCAATATTTTGCGGATGTCGGCCATGTATGTGTGCAAGTCGATTCCCCCTATCTTTTCAAACACGGTGAAACCAAATTGAACGAAATTTGGTACAGAGGTAGCACTAGCAAAGGGCACCTCAGTGTCATGTTTTATATCGCCGCCGTCTTGACGTAAACGTAAAGGTGGCCACCCAAAAGTAAAAAGCTTAAATCAAATTACGAGAAACCTAATCATCTGGTCTCTACCAAATTTTGCAACAACATACCTTTATGTCAGAAGCATTCTTTGAACAAGCTACAAGGTCATCAGTCCAATTGTTTGCATATGGTGGCCATGTATAAGTGCAAATCGATTCCCCCTATGAATTCAAACACGGTAAAACCGAATTGAACGAAATTTGGTACAGAGATAGCACTAGCAAAGGGCACCTCATATTCATGTTTAATATCCGTATAGCACGTTGTATTTCAACAAGCTACTACAACCAACATTCAATTATACTCCTTGAAAGGACAAAGTGTTATAACAATATCCATGCATTTGGGAGAAAAGTAGGCTATATGTTCTTTACTGAACATCTTGTTTCGCTTCAGTTTCCGTAATCAGTTTGTTTAAGAGGAGCGAGTGATTAACCCACCTCCTCCGAGGGTCTTGGAGGGGCTGCCACCTTAAGCCTGAGGCACCAGGCTGATTTTCTGTCAGGGTTTCTTCCCTTAGCCTTTGAAGAACCAACTCCAAACTACAAGTTAGCAGTTGTTTCACCAGAGCCCCGTTAGCCGTAATTTCTTCGGGGTTCTTGTAGGGCCTTCACAGCTACCGTAGCGGTCATGAGGCACACAAAGTCCCCACTGTACTTCATCCTACAGGAAATCCCCTACTTCATTACGTCGCCCATCTCCCACGACGAGGACGAGGGGTTGGATTTGTGGGAGGCCAATTATAGCCTATTAGATGGGAAATATAAGATTTTGCCACAAAAGAATATTACATGCGATTATTGGTTGCACAGACGGTGGTAAAGATAGATTTGAAGCCATTTTTCAGTGTTTCCTTATTAACAATTGATATTGTCACTTTGAGTCGGTCAACACAAAATAATTACGATTACTGGCATATGTGAAAAATTAACATTAAATAAATTTCACGTGCTTAAGATATGTATATATGCTGTGTATTGTTGTTGACTATTGAAGAAGGAGAAAACTAAGAGATGGCATGTATCACTGTGGGTTTGGTACGGTTTTGTAGAGCTATTTGTCTTATAGATTGGATCTGATGATACTCGCTTGACGAGCGAAGAAAGTCACCCCATAGTTTTTCTTCTTGTTTAATTGTCCTAAACAATATACGATCCTAATCTCATATAATTTATTCAACAGACTGAATTGTTAATTAGGTAACACAAAATGGTCTTCAATGATTTCTATAAAAGTATGTAGAGAACGTAAAATAATATATATATAGAAAAAAAAAACTGGCACTATACAGCCCATGACGGGCTAAGGCCGACCAAGCGACCGCTGCCCAGCCATTCGGCCTGCAGATATTGGGGTGACGCGTGATCAGCGCGTCGTGTCCCCTCGGCCGTTAATCTTGGTTTTCGTGATCGGGGCGCTGTCTCACTGTCAGACAGCTACTCAATTGTTATCACGTGGCTGAGTGCACCCCGTTCCAACCCTTAAGTCAGGTTTAAAATCCCTAACGGAGCCGGGGATCGAACCCGGGGCCTCCGGGTGAAAGGCAGGCGCGCTACCCCAACACCACGGGGCAGGCCAAAATAAAATATAGTTATTCAGTAATTATTGTTGAGTGTAATGATATCTAAGAGAAATCAATGAGGGGGTCTTTAATCAGAAAAGCACAACAAACCATTCCTCTGTCCGAATTGCTCTCTAGTGTTGGCTGCGAGTGATAACAGGACATTTTACACAGAGAGTAGCTAACAATAATGTTTGTCTTCACTTAAATTCCCATTTGGTGTGTAACTTTCAACAGCGTCCTGTCTGACTTTCACTCACAGCGCTGAATTGCCTACTAACACGGATATTAGAATTTCCTCTGTTCATGAAATATGCCTGGTATTGAAACTCACCCCTTTCACCAGCACCGACTGTAGAATTCTCCAGCGCTCATGGATTTCCAGATATCCTGTAACAAACAATGAGAAAGTTACTATAACTGGAGTTTCACCATAATGTTTTATCTAGATCATAGAACGGGCATCGTATGTAACTTGTTGTTGATTCATTTAGGGGCTTTTAAACATCGGGGTCATATAGCCCTGTGTAGTTGGGTGCGTGTGGAATTTGTGGGATAACCTGTATTATTTTGATGGCTGCATTAGTGTATGTACTTGTAATTCAGATGTTATTTATTTATCGTATGATGTATGTTACTTGTTGTTGATTCATTAAAGGGCTTTTCGTCATCGGGGACATGTAGTCCTGTGTAGTTGGGTGCGTGTGGAATTTGTGGGAAAACCTGTGTTATTGTGATGGCTGTATTAGTGTATGTACTTGTAATTCAGATGTTATTTATTTATCGTATGATACTAACAAAATAAAGAAAACAAATACATGAATACAGTGTTACAAACATCCGAACAATAGGGCAACAAGACACATAACTATTAAAGTTGAAAATATCATAAGTCAACATCCCGTCTATTTAACCAATTCACTGCTTCTGGAGCAGTACAATTTAAATCCTCTAGACTCCCCGGGAACGCTCGGCAGGGACAATCTAACACTTTGTGTTCCAATGCCTGCGGAATGACTTCACAGTATAGTATGGAGAATCTTTCCAACCCCAAGTATGTAGTAGAACTATGGAGTGGAAGTGGGAAACCACGGAAAACTACTTCCAGTCTGCCATAGGTGGCAATCGAACCAGCCTCTTCTCAGTTTTGCCTCGAGGTTGAGTATACCCCGTTCCAGCCCTCAAACCAGAATTAAATTTCTTGGCAGAGCCGGGAATCGAACATGTGTCTCCGCGGTGATAGCCTAGAATGCTAACCACTACGCAACGAAATATTCATATGCATGAGGAATACTGCATAACAAAGGATGACCTAAGGAAAACAACAGACACAGTGGTCTATTTCTAAAAATTAAATGAGTTGAATGATTGACTGAAATCTGAGTACCCTGCAAGTATTATAAATTTGAAGTGCTACGTTAAGAGAACGTTATAGGCATAGGTTACTATCAACTCACAAATTGACTTAGTAAAGCATTTATTTCTTATCTAGTTTATGGTACATTTGAGAAACTAATTGTATGAATAAAGTTGACTTTGAGTAGTATGAATTTTATTCTTACTTTTCTTCTAGTTTATTTTGTGCTGGCTATCGATAGATCAGGCAAGATCCACCCACTCATACTTAATAAGAATGGAAGACCCTTCTCGTTGTATCCGAGGAACCGTATTTACCGTGACCAACATTTTAACATAGTGTGTAGATCTTGCTAATCTACTGTGATGTTTCTGAATCTTGATCTAAATGATCCCCACTGTTGGGTGACCATTTTAAAATATGTTTAACAACAGGTTTGACTGCGTTTGAACGCTAATAAATTGCATTTGATTCATTTCTGGGCGCCAATTATTTCTACATGATACATTTTACTTGGTGGAGCATCGATCTTAAATTAACCGATGACACGGTGGCTGCTGATATCGTCATCCACATTATAAGTGAGATTTGGTTAGGGCCAGCTATCTAAATTTTCAAGTGTATTTTGACTCAAAAACTAGTTTTCTTTATTTTTAATTTTTTATTTCATAGATATTTGTTTGTTATTACTGTATAATAATTACAATTGTGTGGTGAGACCTGAAGCACTCTTTGGAGTTGAAACATTAAAGTTAATGCGGAAATGTGACATAAACGAAATCATGCTCATGGAAAGAAGATTGGTTCGATGCATCCTTGGCCCAAGGAAAACAGAAACAGACTATAACAGACCACGACCTAACAAGAAAATATACACCCATATGGAGAACATAATTCACACCATGCGCAAATGACGAATTTCATTTTTTGGACATTTAAATAGAATGAATAATGACAGGCTAAAAAAACAAATTTTTAATAAATTTTTAAAACTTAAAATTCAACCAGTGTGGTTTACACAGACAGTAAAGGATCTTAAGGAAGCCGACATTGACATAACAGATACATATAATAGGAATTTATTTCGGGACAACATTCAAAAAGTGATCGTCAGGGAGGAACAAGGAACACAACGAAAGCAGCCACGGAACATTGAACAGCTCCGAAAGTAGAGCTCAGAGAGGATGACGCGAATGTGGGCAGAGAAAAGAAAGACATGTGGCAAGATTTGAAGTATTGATTTTACGTGCTCTGAAATAGTGCTATTCGATTAAATAAAATAATAAACAATAATAATTACAATTAATAATTATATGAATAATTATTATTAGTAAGTTATGTACTTGTCCACTATACAATACAAAATATCTTTTTATTTATACATGTAGTAGAACTATGGAGTGGAAGTGGGAAACCACGGAAAACTACTTCCAGTCTGCCATAGGTGGCAATCGAACCAGCCTCTTCTCAGTTTTGCCTCGAGGTTGAGTATAAATGTATAAATAAAAAGATATTTTGTATTGTATAGTGGACAAGTACATAACTTATCAAAATCAATACGGAAAAACTTGAAAAAATGACTAAAGTCATAGATATTCATAATGAAGCCAACCAGGCATATATTGAAGCACATAAATTCTCCAGCACAAAGGTTAAAATTAGCAGTCTATGTAAGGATATAAAATTCTTAAAGAATTGTTTAAGGAATAAATGGATCCCGAAACATTTGAATAAATTTCAAAAAATAAAAGGAAAATCACACCATGAGAGAAAAACACAGGAGATCATTAATGAAACTGTGTTAAGAAGGGAAATAAATTTTCTTTACGAAAAGAAAGATTTTTTAAATAAAAAAATGTACAATCATCACGTAGTAGCAGCAAATAAATTAACTCAAATAGGGTGGGATGATTTTCAACGGTGCAGTATAGAAAAAATGGAATTTGTTTTAGATAAGAAACAAAAAGTCCTAGACAAAAAATCTAATGCCTTAAGTATTAAAACAAGTACATCCGTAGATGAAAATATTGACAGCCCGTGTTTTCAACAACCTGTCATTAACTTAACCGATATAAAACTTTCAACTGATGAAGAATTAATTTTAAATAAAGGTCCCAAGTATAATTGGAACCAAACATATGATGAACGCACAATCACTAATACTATTGCTGAAATAGAAGTAGCTATACAGGATCTAAGCCAGGAAAATAAAAATGTAATAAGGCACGAGACTCGCAGAAAAATAGAAAAGATTCTTAAGAACACAGAACCCATAACGCAATCTGATAAGCAAAGCATCAAGCAACTAAAACGAAAAATTAACAGTAACGATATAATAGTCACAAAATCAGACAAAAGTAATACAATAGTCCTTTTAAAAAAAGAACAATACATAGAAAAAACCGAATTTTTTTTCGAAAGCTCAAAGTTTAAAGTGGTTAACAAAGATCCAACTACGAATATCCAAAAAAAGCTAAAACAAGTAATTAAAAATGTAGAAGTCCTGTGTGACGGTAAACAACCCCCAAACTTAGTGAACATGAACCCCGGACTTCCCACAGTCAGGGCACTACCCAAAACCCATAAAAAAGAAATACCTATTAGACCCATAGTAAACTTTAAGAACAGCCCAACGTATAAATTAGCAAAGTACATACAGCAGTTTCTAAAAAAACATATAAAATTTGAAGCTAATACAGGCTTCATTAATTCCATCGATTTCAGCAAAAAAACAAAAGACCTAATCATAGAACATGAACACACTATGCATTCATTTGACGTACAAGACATGTACTCCAATATTCCAATAAAGAAAGCACAGAAAATAATCCTAAATAACTTACGAAAATATGGAAAAGTAAGTGCAATAGAAATTAATGAGTTTATGTCACTACTTAATTTTTGTTTAGAAAACACTTTTTTCACCTTTAATAATAAAATATATCAACAAACCAATGGTTTGGCAATGGGATCTCCGGCATCCGGTATTATAGCAGACGTTTATTTGGATTTCTTGGAACAAAATAAAATCATTAACCATCTACCAGGTATTGTGTTCTGGGGAAGATATGTGGACGATGTGTTCACTATAATAGACGAAAAAATGGTAAAAGCAGACGAATTATTGAATATGTTAAACAAGTTAGATAATATAAAATTCACGCTAGAATCCCAAAAAGAAAATTGCTTAAATTACTTAGATCTAAAAATAAAGAAAACACAGAATAAGTTGCATTTCGATATATATCGCAAGCCAACCCAAACAGACATAACAATCAAGAAAGATTCTAATCACCCAGAGAGCCATAAGAAAGCCGCCTTTTACAGCTTAATTAATAGAGCGCTAAATATTCCACTCGGTGAAGAAAGTTTAAACAAGGAACTAAAAATCATAGCCAACATCGCAAAGAAAAATGGTTTTTCGCAAAATTACGTAAACAGAATCAAAAATAAGATTATTAACAAATTTGAAACAACTTTAGAAAAAGATCGCAAAAAGAACCAAAATTTCGCTACTTTCACATATGTAAACCCAAAAGCACATACAATAACAAACTCAATTAGAAAATTTGATATTAACATTGCATACAAAACACAAAATAATAACAGCAACATCTTCTTTAATCATAATAGTGTAAATAAGACCAATAAATTCAGCAAATCGGGAGTGTACAAACTAAAATGTAAGGATTGCGATTCCACCTATTTTGGACAAACGGGTAGAGCGTTCAACGTAAGATACGGGGAACATACCAGTGCGCTGAAATATAACAAGTTCTCGGCCATGGCGAACCACATGGACGAGAAAAAACATAATTTCAGTTCGATAGATAAGGATTTGGAAATTGTACATATCGTTAATAAAAGTAAAAAACTTAATGTATTAGAGAACATAGAAATTTATATCGCCCAAAAAACAGACCCTGTAAACAATTTGAACGAATTAACTCTCAACGACAACATATTATTTAACACGATCTCGAAATTAAGGCGAAGAGACCGACATAAACAAGAAACGGCCCTCCCTCCTCCATAACGTAAGGTTCTGACGTATGCTACACCTCCCCTTCTGCGACCGTTGACCCCACACTTGCAGTATTCTAGTCAACATGTGATCAAGGTGAACAACAAGACGGACACATTTGTAGTAGCTCTTTCAAGTTGTGAGGTGATAGTTTATGGTCTCCAAACTGCGGTATGTAAACATTGGTCATTTATGCGTGGGTTTTTTGTTATAATTTCAGTTTTTCAATTTTTCATTTTCATTTAGTTTTTCGTTTTACAGGTTGTTGAAAACATTTTGACCAAGCTCTAAATAAACAACGTTCGATTCCTATTTCTACTTTCCTTTTTAAAGATGCTTGTACAATGGGGTAAGTTTTCTACATCACTAAAGTCAACATTTCTTCATGTTTCCAAGTAAGAACCATAGATTGTTAGGTAATTTTATTGTTCCAGGTCCCTTGTTTTGGAAATAGATTAACAAGAATGGAGCCCACGTTTCAAAATTTTGTGCATTTTTAAATCTTTTAATGTCTTTAAGCATTTTATATTCATGTATTTTAAGCATCCTGACGATGTAAAATTTGATTTACAAATTTTTTATATGAGAGACCAACCTTTAGAATGATCTAGGAGAATTTTTTGATTTTGACTGAAGAAGGCTCACAGGGCCGAAACATGTAATCAAAATGTATAAATAAAAATATATTTTGTATTGTATAGTCGACAAGTACATAACTTATCAAAATCAATACGGAAAAACTTGAAAAAATGACTAAAGTCATAGATATTCACAATTATTATTAGTTTTATGTTATTTTTTGTTTTACTAATAACATAGTCTCTTTTCAGTTTTAGAAATCTACAGTACGTGAAATTTTTAACGAAGAATTGTATTTTTGAACTGTGTAACGAGGGGCAGATGACCACGTTGTTCGTCCCCTTAGAAACGAGGTCATCAACATCATCGAATACAAGTAGTTAAACGCGTCCTCCGTAATGAATCAGGGCGTGTATTTATGTCCCAACGGATAAATATACATAGAGTTCATTAGGTTTCTTAGGTGATAAAACAAAGCTGGGCATTGCTTCTTACAAAGCTGAAAGGGAAGTTGAATTAGGCAACATGATCTTGCGTTACCTTGATTAGGGCTCGCTAATCCTTGATCTGTTTTCTTGAACGGAGAATTATTTGTTTCTCTTATTACGGTCATAGACTGACATTCCTATTAAAGAATTAAATAACATATCATTGCAAGAAAATCGGAGTATTTGCATGCATTGATTTGATGACTAATTAATTTCTGGTATTGTATCAATTCTAGTTTGCTTTTTATCAGAATAAATACTTAATACACCTAGGTAGTGCATTTGTTTACATCATTATTAATGTGATTTCTGTCCGAGTCTGATTAGTTAGTTTAATTTACCACCCAGAGGTAACTCCATCATTTGCACATTTTATAATTAAATGCATTTATTGAAAGAATTCAATCCATCAAATCGCATAAATGTAACAAATTTCCATTACTTTCATTGAAATACACAGTAATTTGATAACAATTTTGTAATAACACACACTCTGCAATAGCTCATTCCAGATTGATGTGTAATGAAAACGCACGTCTTGTTCTGATCAAGACATGGCGTTGAGAACTAGCTGGTCCATGTCTGTCACGGGGGAGCCCCAAGCCTGTGCGCGACATGCCTCATCCTGTCTTGATCAAACAGAGGAACAAAAAAGCGACAAAGAAGCATGTGGCAGTGTTTTGTCAGAAAATACTCTATCTATCTACAGCAAAGGGGGGCGCTGTGGACTGAAGAGATAATGCGCCAAGCTATCTGGCACAAGCCATCAAAGACTGGAGGACAGGACAGTCGGTTATATGCTGCACTCTTACGTGATAACACCTCTGCTCTTCTGTAACACAAAGAAATACTTCGTTCACATAACTTCACAGAATGGACTGTCAAGAATAGCAATATATAATACAATATTTTAGGGGTCAGGTACAGCTTATGACTTTCAAATAATCTATTTTTCAAAATATTTTTTTTATTTTATGGTCCTATCCTTTAGGAACATTTTGGTGCAAGATATATGAAGACTGGAAATTCCATAGGGGCTAAGTGCCAAAATGAAAGTGTTGAGTTAATTAAAGAAAACAAATTTATTACCTGTAGAAATGTACCACCAGCGTAATCTAGGAGCAGTCATAGGAAACTAACAGGAGCATGTATTGACATGGAACCTTTCGTCAGGCATTGGCCTCGACACATACCTCCCACAGGCAGCAAAATCTCGTTTTTTACAAAAATGGTACTTAGCCCCTTTGGAATTTCCAGTCTTCATATGTCATTATGCGCCATAGTTTTTGAGTTATGATTTAAAGGGCAAAGCCCTGCTCCCAATGTTCGTCCTGGTTAATGGTATGTAAGATTTATGCACATGTTTATCGCTCATTTTCTCAGAGTTGTGTTTTTGACACCCGTCTTAATGATACCTCGAAAACTAATTGACATACACTAATGAATTTATTTGTGTGTATTTCTGCCTACTACTGTATATCTACAAAATGATGTAATTTCTTTTTTTTTCTGAGATATTTTCTTTCAAAAAAAGTTGGAAAAATATTGTAAAATTTTGACATTTTCTTTTCAATACAAAAGTAAAAATATTTTTGTTAAGATATGTTGCTGAAAGTTCTTGCATTTTTAGAGGAATATCCTTGCAATAAAATAAAATTAACAGAACCTACAAATGTTGAACATTGCAGGAGTTATCAATAAAGCGCTGCATCCTTGTATGATGAACAACCACCATTTTGAATTTTGAAAATATACCCAAATTATTTTTAGACATGAATGTAATGCTGTTTTTTCATATAAAATAATGCCAGTGTTTCATGTGGACAAACTTTCATTGCTGTAACTGTTGTGGTTTTGAAGGAAGAAAATGAAGATAATTGCTAAAAATTTTCCATGGTAACCTGTACCTAACCCTTTAAAATTTAGACCTTTCTAAAGAAATTGTATATCTTTCCCAAGTAATATCTGCTGCAAAAACTGTCTTAATGTTCCTCCCATTCAGAGTTCCAGACAAAGGTTTTCAGGTGGCCCTCATTTTAACTGATTGTGTGGATCATGCTGATCTACGAAGAAACCTAGGGCTGCAGAACACGCTGAGTTTAAATGATCTGATGTGTGGTGGCTGCTGATCATGTAATGTAAAGTTTTGAAGCCATTCTTTCAGTGTTGCCTATACACACTGTGAGTTGCAACTCTTCAGTCGGTCAACACAAACTTGCCCAATGAATGGGCGGGGTACAATGTATATAATATGAATAACTTGCATTCCGTCCCGGCTTTGCCCGGTATCTTTAATGGTTTACCCAGCGTAAGCCTAAAAGGCGCTCGGGCGGCAGGTCCTAGTCGCAATTCAGAAAAACCGTGGAATACAGCGAAACTCCTAACACATATACTCTTCTCTGAAGTCTTAACTCGATACGACACGACAGTTTGATGCTTGCCCAATGTTCGTCCTGGTTAATGGTATGTAAGATTTATGCACATGTTTATCGCTCATTTTCTCACAGTTGTGTTTTTGATAGGCTCACTCACTAGCTCGAAAACTCGCTCCAAAGCTAGTAATTTAAATTCTTACTGATTGGAAAATGTTGGAAGAAATGAAACGTAAAAACACTTATAGTGGGCGATGTGTTAAAGATAGATACATGCTTTACCGGACTTTTTTGTAGAACTTTTCATGCTGAACAATTCCTACACTCATAGTATAGGCTATAGGTATTTTTTAATGGTTTAGGCAGCGTAAGATTACAAGGCGCACGGATTTGATTGACGGAAAAAGTTACTACTCGGCTTTCTTCGGTCATAAATGGATGATTTTCTGCAATACCCTTCCTCAAGAAATCCTTTATAGAGGGTTAAAACAACATCATAATCCATTCAGTACTTCTCGAGATTACCCGTTCCATCCAATAATCGGGATATTTTTCTTATACCATGTAGAGATAACTAAATAACACTCCTGAAATAATATCACTCCTGGCAAAATAATTTATGATTTCAAAAATGAATTCTTACACATTAATCTATAGTTGATGACCAAAGTTTTGTATTATGTAGAAAAACTCTCCTTGCCTGTGCTAACCTACTTTGTGCTTCAAATTTGATTTTGAGGTTCCTGTTAGTTAGTTCCTTATTATTCATATTATATGCATTATACTTCGCCCAGTCTTCGGGCACATTCGGATTGACCGATTGAAGAGTTACAACAGGCAGTGCTGACACGTCATCTGCTTTGTAAGTGAGAGTGGGTCATAACCAGAAATCTAAATTTTCAAGAGTAATTTGAATTAAAAAACGTGTTCTTTATTGAAATTATCATTCTTGTATGCAGTGTATTTTTGTTTCATTAAGTAAGCATCTACCTCTAAATTGTAACTAATATATATTTGTAATTTCAAGGGGAAGGTGATCTCACTGTTCTGCCTTTTTAAACAACAATTATCATTATCATCATTATTAACCTTCCGGAACTAAGGGTCATCAACAATTTCAACTGATGGGTCTCCTGAAACTTTTCAAATGTTGTCGTACTCATTTCCTTAAACAACCTCTTCTTCGCAAACACCATCTGAGCCGTCAATATGTTCTTTAATGTTCTGGGTTCTTTTAACATAGCAATTCTCTTGTTCTTCTTCTTCATCATCTTCGAACTGCTCAAGAACTCACCTGATCTAATCTTCGGAATAATACAGTTTTAACCTCTCAAGAATGCACCACAATAAGTACCAACAATTATTTTATATATTTTAATTTTTTTATGTTTTTTAGCGTATGGCATTTCTTTAGTGCCGGGAGTGTCTGAGGACATGTTCGGCTTGCCAAAGTTTGTAGCTGCTTATATGTGGGTACCCATGGGGTGAGCTAAAATTACCGTCGTTTTTGGAGTGTTGTTCGTGGAGGAAAGTGTGAATGTAAGGACGAGGAATTGGAAGGAAGCGGTTGTGGCCTGTAGTTAGGGACTAACACCGGCATTTGCCTGGAGGGAAGCTGGGAAAACACAGAAGACCGTCTTCAAGGTTGCAGGCGGGGGGGGATTCGAAACTCCCCACCTGCCATGTGTGAGCGGCTGCCAGCAGCCCCGCCGTGACGACCACGACTATCGGGTAGAAATAACAGTAATAATAGTAATAATAATAACTATAATGATATTCAGTAAATAATAATAATAATAATAATAATAATAATAAAAATAGAAGGCTGTGACTTGGTGAGGCTGATCGGATCTAGGCTCCTCCTATTTATACAGTTTGTTTAGTTATTTCTTGTCTACTTGAGTGTTTTATGGTTTGGAAGATGTTTTTGAGTGACTTACTGACAGTACACAGTGTTTAATAGTGATTGTACGAGTTTTTTATAGTGATATTTGGATATCATATGTCTGTGCATGAAACTTGTTTACGTGTTGCCTAGGAATTGCTGGTACAGGTTAGGTTAACATTACCACGAATATTCCGTTTAAAATAGTTTAATCTATGCCCTGTATTGTGTGTTTATTACTCCGTTTACTCAATTAGTCCAATTGGGTCCCATTAGCAGATATTAATTGTGTAATGTCGTTTATTTCGTTAGAAACAGGGGTTAGGATTGAGTTAAATGACATCAGTTGCATCACATATGTACAAAGAATCTGCGTCGATCAGTCAAAATAACACACTAGCATTCACAGGAGTGTTGTAAACCTTGCCATAGGTATCAAAGGCAATACCCAGACAATACCTGGCTGAAGGTATAAAAAGCACACGGGAAAGGCAATAATAGTAATTTGCTTTAAGAAATGTCACTGCCTGTAATACGGCAGGTTACCTCTAGAACCACCGCTAGAGGTGACTACGCAAACCGGTGGCAGTGGGATGACAAGCTGCTGTCCACCCACCAGTAGACCCGAAGAAGCTCCACCAGCTCAAGACGATATTGGCGGTACACAAAATCTCGAGTCTCGCACCGCACCTGACGGCAGTGCCTTTGTAATAAATACAACCACTCTCACAGGTAAGCCCAGAAAATGCATGAAATGGGAAACTCATATGAATGAATATATCATGCGGGCATATTATCGAATAACTCGTCTTGAAACAGATATAACAAACTACCGACAAGCCCTGCATGCGGCTTTCAAGCAGCAGTATCCTCTGTTTAGCATCACTGAGCAACGAGTCGCGGATCAAAGAAGAGCAATTGTAAAGAATCATTTAGTTCCCGACCCTGTTCTGGATCGAATCAGACAGGAGATATTTCATGAATTATATCCCTCTGCTGCAAGTGGTGAAACTAGCCAAATAAATACTGATAATGAGGTCTCCATGAATGAATCGACTCACGTAAATGAACCTCATAATGGGGAAACAAGCCATCATTCCAAGATCCAAGACGAATTTGATTCAGCTCTGCTTGAATATGCAGGTACTGACACTACCCAACGTCCAATACTTCCGAGGCAGCAGTCTTCCCGCAAGTTTGCCATGGTGTTGAAAGAACTGAACGAAACCGTACTTCCCAACTATTTAGAAGAGCACCAATCTTTCATGGAGGTTCATACTGCTATCTATTGTGCAGCACTAGCTGCAGTACGAATTAATGGGGGTAGGCCACGCCCTCCAAACCAACAGTCTGCTGCAAGGAAACCCAGCGATCCACCATGGGCAAAACGTATAAAACAACGCATTGAACAACTACGCAAGAATGTGAACAGACTGCAACAGTATAAGAATGGAGTGAGAAGTAGACGTCTGAACAACCGCATACGAAGGATCATGATGGACTCCTCACTAGAAGAATTTCAGGTCCCCGAGGACGCAGTGATAACAGAAGTACTTGATACTTATAAACAAAAACTTGCAGCCCTCTCTAAGCGTCTTAAGATATACCAGAACACTACCGAACGGAAGAAACAGAACAATGACTTCAAGAGAAATGAGAGAAAGTTCTATGAAGACCTGAATAAGACACCTCAAGTTCAGAATGATTCTCCAGAAGGACTCAGTGCGGAGAGTGTTACCGACTACTGGTCATCAATATGGTCTAGGCCGGAAGAACACAACAATGAAGCTCCGTGGTTTAAGGAAATAGAGAATGCGACCAGACGAATAAATCAAATGGCACATACAGACGTTGATGTTGAGGAACTACGCCAGGTCATCAGCAGCCTACAGAATTGGAAAGTACCTGGAATTGACCGAATCCATAATTACTACTATAAAAGGCTCACATGTACCCACCGTTTACTGGCTATTCACATACAATGTTTTTTGGAAAATCCTGCTGCATTTCCAGTTTTCCTAGCCAGAGGGTTAACTTATCTCAAGCCAAAAGACTCTAAAATCACAAACCCATCTAAATATCGCCCCATCACCTGCTTGCCAAACTTTTATAAGATCATTACATCCATTATTGCAAATCGAATTCGTGCGCATTGTGAGGAAAACGCCATTCTCGCAGAGGAGCAAAAGGGTTGCAGAAGGAATTCTCAAGGATATAAGGAACAGCTCACTATTGATGCCGTGGCATTAGAGCAGGCCTGCCGTAGATCACGAAATATTTATGCCTGCTTTATTGATTACCAAAAAGCTTTCGATTCCGTGCCTCATACATGGCTTATACAGAGCTTGGAGATTTACAATGTCAACCCTATTATAGTGAACTTCCTGAAGTGTGCAATGGTTTCATGGAGCACTGCCCTCCAACTTACAGCGGGTGGCACTCGTTTAACATCTTCATTAATACCGATTCGCCGAGGAATTTTCCAAGGAGACTCACTAAGCCCACTCTGGTTTTGTCTGGCATTGAATCCTCTCTCGCGAATCCTGAACAGTAGCAACTACGGATTTAGTATTAAGGGTAATCATGGTGAAGCGTACAAGATGAACCATCTTCTTTACATGGATGACATTAAACTGTATGTATCAACTAAAGTGCACCTACAATATCTCATCTCTATCACTCAGAGCTTTTCTTCAGATATCCATATGCAATTTGGCTTTGATAAGTGCAGAACACAGACTGTTATTAGAGGCTCGCACTCTGCACAAGGAATACCTGTTGGAGAGGGACAGAGAAGTATTCAGCCGTTGGAGGAAGGCGCATTGTACAAATATCTTGGGTTCGCCCAGAGTACCCGTCTCAGACATGGTGATATCAAGAAGAACATAACTGAGCAGTATACATCACGACTTCGCAGTGTTCTCTCTTCAAAACTTAGCGCTAAACATATCATTAAGGCAGTTAACACATTTGCAATGCCCTTAGTTACATAGTCCTTTGGTATAATCAGGTGGACTCAAACTGAACTGCACGATCTGCAACGAAAAACATCGGTGCTTTTATCACGCCATCGTATGCACCATCCGAAATCAGCAACAGAGCGCCTGACTCTACCTCGGTCTGAAGGTGGTAGAAGACTGATAGACATCATGTACCTTCATACAAAACAAGTGACAACTCTGCGTGCATTTTTCCACAACAAAGGAGAAACATCCCCTCCCCATCACACTGTATCTTCAGCTGATGATAATTACACACCGCTCCATCTGTCGTCTTTAGATCCACCAGTAAAAGAAATGAAAACTACTGAATACAAGATCGGGAATTGGAAACAGAAGGCGCTTCATGGGACGTTTCCACATGAGTTGGACCAGCCTCACATCGACAAGTTAGCGTCGCACGCATGGTTGACCCACTCGGTCCTCCTTCCGGAAACAGAGGGATTTGTTGTAGCTATCCAAGACCAAGTTGTTGCTACTCGAAGCTATCGGAAATTTATCATAAAAGATCCAACAACAGAGAGTGAGAAGTGTCGCCGCTGTGGCAAATGTAATGAGACCATTCAACACGTTATATCAGGTTGTTCCCACCTTGCCAACACTGACTACAAACATCGACACGATCAAGTTGCCAACATTATCCACCCGAAACTGGCCTTGAAGTACAAACTTCTTGAAAGCTCCATCCCCTATTGGAAATACACACCATCTGCAGTACTCGAAAATGCCACACACAAGCTCTATTAGGACAGAGGAGTTGTGACAGATGTCGTAGTCAGTAACAACCGGCCAGATATCATTGTCATCAATAAAGTACACAAAGAGGCATTACTGATAGATATCGCATGTCCCAACACTCAAAACATACAAACAACAGCTGCTACTAAAATATCTAAGTACACAGAGCTGGCAATTGAGACAAAGCAGATGTGGAAACTTGATTCGGTGACTACCATCCCAATAATTGTGTCGTGTACTGGTGTTATACCAAAAACTCTCCACAGTAGTTTATCAATATTGAATCTGCACCCGCAGATATATATTGAACTTCAGAAGGCAGTTCTGTTAAACACATGCCATATTGTTAGGAAGTTCCTTGGTGACAATACTCTGGCCGAATACTCAGCAAAGCTCGATGATCCAGATGGGAATTTAGCTCATCCTACAAATGAAGGAGACTCGTGAAGACTGCGGGCACGACATGGATGTGAAGTCTCTGAACAGTGTAATCGTAATTTATTATCTCAGTACAGATGGTTCTTTGCTAAGGCCGAACCAGGCTGTAACAGAAAATGTAGCCGGTATTTGCCGTGATAAGGTTGTCAAACAATAAATAATAATAATAATAATAATAATAATAATAATAATAATAAGAATAATAATAATAATAATAATAATAATAATAATAATAATAATAATAATAGCATTGACATGAAAACGAATAGAATGAAAAGAATATATGAAATCGGTCTCAATCTGAATAATTACTAGTATAAAACAAGTTAACTGTACAGTACTAATTATGCTCAGATAAGTGAAAGCTACTCGTAATGAAATATTTTGTAATATTCAAACAGTAAATTTATTTACACATGTGGGCGCTGGGTGGACTCACCCTCGTTCGTCTTCGACTGATGACTGCTAGTAAGGAGAAAAACGACATATGGCAGGTGAAATATGTTAGCTATTTTTCCAACTGTGAATACTGAAGTTACCTGGCACCTTCAAATACTGTACCACGATTTGTCACAAGAAGACCGAGAAGGCAGAACTTAGTGTTGCCACGCGCCCACCCGAAGTTTAAGGCTTTCAAAAATGAATTTCTTACACGTAAATCTATATTTGATGACCAAAGATTAGTTTTCCGTATGAAAGCTTTTCTTGCCTGTGGTAACCTACTTTGTACTTCACCTTTGATTTTAAGTCTCTGATAATTATTCTTCCCAAGTCGCAAAATTCTCAGACTTACTTGAAGGTTTCCATTCATACCTGGCATCATTATACGATTCATTGAGATGATTAAATGCTATCTACAACACTCTTTGTTACTATTTCGACAAAGCATATTAATTTTGAAATACCTTACCACTAAATCATTAATGTGCATACAGCAAAATAAATATTAATGCAGTTGATCGTGTTTTATAAACGTAATTTCTGAAGTTGTTGGTGCATCCTTCTATGGCTTCCAGGACAATGTCATATATCAGACTTCTGCCAAGAATGACATTTTTTCAGGAGACCACGAAGAACTTAGGTATCACACAGTACACATCAATAACTAACCCTATTTTTAGCCTATTTTCATTTTAGGAAAAAAATAGGCTTATGAGATCACCTTTTGTCCGTGTGTGTGTGTGTGTGTGTGTGTGTGTGTGTGAGAGAGAGAGAGAGAGGTGCGTGTGTGTCCCTAATAACCTCTAAACAGCTGGAGGGATTACAATGAAACTCGGTGAGATCATAGCACTATTCAGGCCGACCCTGACCGTGCCCTTCAAATTGTATTGTGTCTCACTAATGCAACATGGCGGCTGTGCGAAATATTTCACCAGCATTCAGTATCGCCCTGAAATTGTGTACGGTGATAAAGGAAGGAAGGAAGGAAGGAAGATTGTAGTTTTACGTGACCGTGAATCTTGTGATTATGAGCCACGGGACCTCCTTTTTACGTGGAATCACAGGGATGGCATTACACTTCGAAAATCTCACATGCATAACTCTGATTTTTTTTTTCGTTGAGATTTGTTTTTGTTCCATGAAGATCTTCTGTTGAAGATGTAAGGAGGCCGGAAAAAGTGGTTTTAATTACGTGCCATGCCTAGTTTGCCGGAAATCAGACATCCTTCCAGAAGGACGTCAGGGATATTCACTATCAAAATTAAATCCGTGTGAATTACTTCATAATATTCATTGAGTAAAATATTTTATTACATAAAATAAAATAAAACTTTATTTTACTCTAGAACTATTTAAGAAACAACAATTGAATGGTTACAACTTTGTATGAAGTACTACAAAGCAAGAAACATGCAAAGCACAGTCACATTTTATGCACCTTGAAGTGCATTTTTTCGAGCAGTGTTTGGAATGAAGTTGTGATATCACGTGATAAATCAAGGTCATGGCTAACTTTGAAGAATATGTAGAGCATCAGTTTGTGATTGTTGTGTTTAAACAATTTAAATGTTCTTAAATGTAACTCCAAGCATATGCCAATACATGATTTATTTCCAAAACGTCCTAACTCCAACTTACGATTACCACAATTTCCATTGATAGGAGATTTTTAAAACACAGTGTCAGGATGAGCATAAAAGTATTGAATGAAATTACATTATATTCATAATCATATCTGAATTTAATTATACGAAGATACAAAAACGCGATTTCTGAAGTATTTCATTTCATGGATTTACGTCACTTTGGAAATGAGATCTTCAATTCTTCTCTCGAGCAAAGGGTCGCATGGGGCCCTGTAAGCTACTTGCAGGGTCGCTACAGCCACGATTTGTACTGGGTCGCATCCGGCACGTAACCGTTGCAATGGATACTGCAATCAATCAAGGCTTCTCTTTTCCTAACAATTCCCAGTGAGAGCGAAATTCCTAAACATTGGTAAGTGGTTCTACTGCCCAAGTGTTTGGTCTCTTTTGATCCCAATAGCAAGTTGATGAGCTATGTACTGGGATTAGAATTATTATTGGATCGGAAAATTAATTACTAGCAGCGTGGGCACATTTAATGAGATACTCGAAGTGTCTAAGAACGGTGTATGAATAGGGAATTACTGGTCTGCTTGTGCGATAAATGAGCAGACCTCCAACTGCTTGCTTCGTGTTCACGTTTGCTGGGGCTTATCTTTCTAACTCAGAGAAGCATTGAGGATTAAGATTCACCAGCTCCAACACAAGGAACTGCACTAGCAACATCAGCTGTTTCTCCACGATTGAGAAGCCTACGGTTCATGGGTATCCAAATTATTTTAGTCACGTGATCAACTCCTTTCGTCATTCACCTGTAATACACAATAGTAATATGAAAATTACTCTGTTCATATATAATAAATGAGTAAAGAGGTTTTTTCTGTACTTAACATAGAATTCAAAAAGAGATCGTTTGCTTTTATAATTTCGTCTTGGTTGGTTGGTTCTTAAGTTTAGGGGCTGCGACAACGCGGTCATGTAGCCCCGTGTACTTTGGGTGTGTGTAGAATCTGTCTGATAACCAGTGTTAATTGTGATGACTGTATTAGTGTGTGTTATCTGTTTTTAAATTTAAGTACTGCAACTTAGAATTTTTCAAATAGTTCCTACTTTTGCCGACAAGCACCACCGTTAACGATTACTAGGCCAAGTTCAGAACTTAGCTACTAGACGCCACCGCAGTCGGTTCTTGGCAACGAACGTAGAAACCTAAGAGCATTGTTTACGTTCTTAACCTATCCAATTTAGCTTAACACAGGTGCAATTAGTGGAAGGTTCTTTAACATGCCATAAATCTATGACATGGGACCGCCGGCTTTACTTCCTCTCCAAAGGAAGGCATACTGAGGGATTTTTAACGCTCTTAAAAATCCGACGACTTCGGCCGGGTTTGAACCCGCTATCTTGGGCATAGAAGCTCAGCATGCTACCGACTACGCCACCGATGCCGCCTATATTTTCGTCTGCTCGTATATAACACGCACCGATTTTAAAATGAATCAGTAAAATGCCACTAGGGTTATTTAAATTATGAGTAAAAATAATTGAAATCTAGGCTTCAAATTACTTAATTTATGAAGGGTTAGACGGGAAGGCTAGGATTATAAATTTTACATTTAGGTATTTATCACACAAATATCAGAAATAACATATGTGAAAAAGAATAAACCTCATAATTTTTGTCATTAGTGGTTTACACATACAATTAGTTATTAGCTATAATTTTTGCATAATTTCCACATTGTAAAAAAGTAAAAGTAGGGTTATGAGATCAACCGAGTTATTTTGTGCGTTTGTCTGTCTGTGTTACTCTACCTTAAAACTTTTCAACGCCTTCACATTAATCAACAAAAATAGGTATACAGTATATCATTTCATCATTAGAAAAATATGAGCTTTCATATTTACGCCATTATTGACAACAGAAAATAAGATGCTATTTAATATTTTGGCATAACTCTCTGTAGCTTCGTAACCATAATAGGCTACAGCAGTAGTAGTGCTGATTCAACACACAAGGAAACTGGCGATAACCAGAGGTCTACATAAAAGAACATATCAATAATTGATTTCCGATTGCAACTTTAACATCATTAAAATAAGATAATTTAATTAAACATTTTGGTTATTTGTAAATATGACTGAAGACAAGTCAAGATTTAAAACACACTAACTGGTTGGCACCTTACAAAAAAATTTGCATGTCACATTTTGAAATATAAAGATTGATTTAAGTTTAATTTTACTAATTTTCAGGCAACTTCATTAACATGTTTATTGATGTACTACACTTGTTACGGCTTCTGTGGCGTAGTCGGTAGCATGCTGAACTCCTGTGCCCAAGATAGCGTGTTCAAACCCAGCCGAAGTCGTCGGATTTTTAAGAGCGTTAAAAATCCTTTAGTATGCCTTCCTTCGGAGGGGAAGTAAAGCCGGCGGTCCCATGTCATAGAAGTCAGAACGCTCTATCAAAGTTTCAACGTTCACCACGAGGTATCATTGATATCTGGTGGCGAAAGTTGGAACTACTTGAAATTGAACGGAACTTGTAGCTCACCCTTGAGGGTGTCCGCTGGAAGCAGCTACAGACTCAGGCGAGCCGAACATGTCCTCGGACACTCCCGGCACTAAAAGACATGAAAATGAAAATCCACAGCCTGCTTCCAGTCTCCGACCGGGTCAGGAATGGAATGAATGAAGCCCCCATCTAGCGGCGAGGATATGAACTGTGCCGGCTGCCGAGGCCTGACGCACTCCTCTGGGGCAATGATTAAATGAATGACAGATGAAATGAAATGATAGTGGAGAGTGTTGCTGGAATGAAATGTTGACAGGGAAAACCGGAGTACACGGAGAAAAACCTGTCTGCCTCCGTTTTGTCCAGCACAGATCTCACATGGAGTGACCGGGATTTGAACCACGGACCCAGCGGTGAGAGGCCGGCGTGCTGCCGCCTAAGCCACGGAGGCTTGTAGGCTAATAATAATAAATGGCTAAATTACTTGATTTTCTATGTGTGAAGTTTCCAAATTTTATTGTGAATCCCAATATTTTATATACGTTCATTTAAATACATTGCAAGGATGTCATTTTATTATTTTAATTATACATGTATTATACAGTTTCTTTTTCATATCAAACATTCATTATTAAACCTGATTATATTATTAGTATATTAATCCTTAACTGGTCTGAATAAGACCTCAGTGCCAGGTCGAAACATGTACCTACCCTATAATATATAAAAGAATTGTTTTATTTCAAGTACTGACTGGCGTATACTTAAAACCATAGAAACGTAGTTATAAATTAACTGTCGATACTCCACTCTGAATTATCGAAATATCGACCAACTTTAATACACCAATTACTTTAATAAAAAGTGAACAGTCATACGAACTTTTAACTTCTAATCTTGGAAAAAAATGTATTATTGTGAAAGAGCTTAATTCTCCTCAAGGCTCAAGTCTCTTGACACAACACGTTGAATATTGCAGATATACCAGGACATAATCGAGCAACGATCACCAAATTTGTCGAAGAGGAGTCTAATAATTATAATAGGTTTTACTTGCAGAAATCTCAAGAATAGAAGACTAATTATTACGCTCAACCATCTCCTGGATATATAAAGTCTTGAAATCGATAATTCACGATGTAACGAATTTTGTAAGAGTGTAGTTGTACACTATATTCGATGATAAACGCACACGTTTGTCGAATTTATACATTCAACAAGGCTTCCATGCGTACTGTTAGAAATATAGACAGTGCGGAATACCACTAAATATGATGAAGGGTGAGTCATGTGCAAGGGGCGTTATTGTAATCAGATTGAGTATTAAACACAAAAGTCGAGATAATAATAACAATAATAATTATAATAATTATAATATTAATGACAATAAGAATAATAACCTCAGTCTCCCTAACCAGAATAACATTTTTTGGACCTGCGGGGGGAGAATTCTAGCTGATTTCGAGCCTACATTTCACATTTTTAAATACAAATTAGCAAAAAGTAGACTTATGATATTGATCCCGACAAATGTGTGTCTGCATGTATGTCTGTCTGTCCGTCTGTGTGGGTGTCCCCCTGTATCAACTCCTAAACGGCTGTAGCCATCAACACCAAATTTGGTATAATTAAAGATCTATACCTAGATATCTCCCGGCCATATTTGAAAATGATGTCAGTGCTACCAACTGTGGAAAAATCAAAATTAAAATTTGAGCTCTATTTTGGTTATCTCAGAAGTTATGCATGCGAACTGTTCCAAAATTGGCACACGCAGAGATAATAAGATTCCAGATTATTTTTAAGGATCCCATATATGACAGAGTTATTATCATGATCCTAAGCCTGCTAATATATCCATATTTAAATGCATGTAACTTTTAAACTATCCATTGGATTTCAACCAAATTTCGCATGTGGTTTGTGTCCCATAACAGATTTGACAACGCGTATTTTTAAGAGCCATCAGGACTACCAACTGTCAATAAGTGATCTCTCTGTTTATTTTTAATCCTAATTCCAATATATCAGAAAGTATGCAATCCAACAGCTACAAACTTTGCACACGTATAGAACCTGACATTCTAGATTAATTTGGAATAATTGATACATGTTAGTGCTGATTCTAAGCCTGCTGAAATGTCCAATTTTTTAAATTAATGTAACTTCCATACTAACAAATGGTTTACATCCAAAATTGGGTCAATAATAGACCATACTATTTCTTGTCAGATTAATTATGAGCAACACATACATGACATTGTTGCCAACATGACTGCGTACTAATAGATCCAATGTAAAATTAATTCATTTCTGATAAATTAATTGATCATTGGCATGATTCTTAAATTTTAAGACAAGTAGGCTTTTTAGTCCGTCGCGGAACTACTTGTTTATATTAATAATAATAATAATAATAATAATAATCATAATAATAATACATTTCGGACCATTATTCTAAATTTGGAAGGGCTCCAAGTCGGAACCTGGACGGATGAACAGAAGCAGCAGCACAGAGTCCACGTGCAAATATACTGGAGGAAGAGGAAGCTTAAGGCAAAGAAGAAATGAAATTGTAGCGTGATCCTTATGGTCTATTCACGAATAATAATAATAAACAAAATATGTAGAGGAAGAATAGCGTAAGTGTTCCTGCATAGAAGGTAGCTCTTTCTTCGCTAATGCGGCCGTCTCGTTGCTCCAATTAAGAACGCCCTCCACCTCCTGCCCCCTCCCAGTTTTGTACAAAGAAGTGTGTTATTTAGTGATAAATATCTTATGTAATATTTCTTTCAGGTTAAGATGTATGAATTCTTGTTTTCCCGCCTAATGTAATTGGGCACAATTTGTGTTGACCGACTGGAAAGCTTTCTATAATAGAACTGGGCAACACTGAAAATTATCTTCTAATATTTGAATACAAAGACGATGTTTGTTAATAAACTTAACTTCGCATGACGTTCCCAATAAACAGACATTATTTGGGCTGACTCTAGCTGCGTATTAAAAATGGAATTGAAAGTACTACTATGTGATTCAAAACTGCATTGTCACACACTAAATAATGTAGTTAAATTACTGCTTATACGTACACGTTTCGGTGTTCAATGGCACCCTCGTCAGTGTACATTGAATTAAAATAATCTTAATATATCATATCGCAGCGACGTCCAATTCCCTATAATCGAACCATATTTATAATATTAACAAGCAGTCCTTGAAGGTACATTTATATTCATTCTATTATTTATTCTTACGATTTCTAATTATTTTTGTGACCTTTCTTTTTATTTACATTTCTAATAGTGTTTTGTAAAGATATCTTTGTAAACTTAGTTTTAAAATTATTTTTATTCAATCTACGCTGACGAAGGTGTCATTGAACATCGAAACATGTACGTTTAAGCAGTGATTAAACCACATTGTTTACAGTTTTACAAGGCGGTTATGAATCACATAGTATTAGGCTGTCAGTCTACACGGATATTAATTATTACCATTGTCATAATGGTTAATGTTTACGCATTTAATGAAAGTAGCCTACTTTCATAAACACTGGGAAAGTGTTGTCTGACACTTACGTGCGACACCCGGTGTGTGTGAGTTAAATAAATATATATGGTACATCGATACCAACTGTGTATCACACCCACATGGCACTGACAGTGTTCTGGGCCATGTGTTGTAATGAACTTTTTAGTACACATGAAACCGTAAACATACGAGAGTTCAACGGATGAGACTTTACAAAATTCACATCTCTCACTGTCTGGATACTGCAATATTGAATGCATTTGGAATACGAGCAGACGTGAGGCTAGGGTATCCTTATGAAAGAATCATTGACTACAGTTCACGTTGCTAGATCTTTACTCTTGCATGAATCCTTCCTACGCGTTCTCTTGTAGATCCTCTTTCATCTGGTCAGGTCAGATGCTGACGCAGTTGCATCAAAGATACCAGGTTTACTGCGAGGTAAGATGTTGACAGCAGTCATCTTGAATGTTTCATTTCATCACTTCTTTCCACACACGCTGAAGGTAAAAGCTGTTGTAGTACCATATTTAAATATTTGGAACATCCATTACTATCCTAAGCTATCGTTCATCAACAGCTACCCGGTGTAAAATTTCACATGGTTGGAGCGTGCTGCTCACGTGCATGATAAAAGTGGTTTCTTATAGATGTTTGATCAAGCTTTCCACCTCGCTGTCAAGTTACTCATTTCTGATTGGCTGGTTTTTGCACTGAGGTGGAGCAGACATGTCGATAGTGAATAACGAAGTTAACCGATGCGTAGCTCTTTATTCGGGCATTGAACATTAGCTTCAAGTTAATAGGCATCTTTTTGAATTCCTTCGAATGTTTTCAGAGTACTGTATGATAATTGTTTGTGTTCTTCATTTTTTTTCACATAAGTGAATACTTAATTAAAATGCATTTCTCACCTTTCTCACAATGCTTTGATGTGTTTGTTGCTTATGTTTTCCACAATAAAGGTGTCATTTGAGCTTGTCAGACCAGGGAGAGGGAGAGGGGAATATGTTCAAGTGCGTACACGATGTTTGTTTGTGAATAGTTCTGAATGGTGCATGAAACAATTTCAAAGCCTTCCATAACGGAAGTATTCATGAGACCAACATCTGACCTTTGCACTGATTCCGGTACTTTAATTTCAATTGCAATCAATGATATCAACCTTATGATCACCCATGAACAAAAGATAATCTCTCTCACTACCAAACCTTGTATGGAGGAAGTAATCTTTCAACACATTACTGTATATTTGTGTGTATTTTTATGTGTGTTCCGTGTTTTTAACCACAATATAAAACTGTGAAGCCTACTTCACACCACTCTTTCTTCAAATCTATGTGAAATGTGATACCAAACTCCAAGTCAAGTTTAAACCAACCACGAAGGAATACTCATAATCTTACAGTGCTTTTTACACAAGACACTAATTTAAGGACAACCAATTTTTACCAAGCTCCATATTAACCCTATATTTCTGTAACTTAATATGGTTTTAGCTCTGATAGCAACAGAGAGGATGCTGTGCTAAATTTACTGCCATTCCTGAATGACTGTCAAACGACTGGTACAATTTGACGAAGCGTAGTACGAAGAAGAAGATACTCAGCACCTACATCTACCATTTTGATTTGCCAAAAATAAATAATAAAATAAATAAAAGGATGATTTCGTTTGCAAGAAGGGTATTCTTCCAAGTATATTGACACACTTCATCTCGGTCCCGTAGAAACGGAAGTAAGAAGGGTAGAGGGCGATTGCTAGTCTTGAAGAAATTACCCCCTAATCAATAATTACGATAGATGTCCATATTTATGTAAATTTAAACATCCTTGATTTTGATCTTTTACCTGCCAGTATGAATGATATCAAATAATGTAAACCTCCTAACTGAACTGTAACTTACCAACTCAAGGTAGTGTTTAATGAGTTTGGAACATAACTTCTATTCAAACTATGGGGAATTAATTTTACATTTTAATTACTTTTTAAATGGAGTATACAGCGTCTGTTTTTGAAAGCTTTATGAAGCTTTTGATATCTTTTTAAAAGCAACACATGCGGTGAAGTCGAGGTTATGCTACAATACATTTTTTCGTTCCATTTTATAAGAATTCTTCATTAAAATCTTCAGTTCTGCAAGCGTTCTCACATCTGCATGATCCAACAAGAAAACGTTACATATTTACGGACCCTGAGTATAGCTTTAAAATGTTAAATATAGCACATTTTCATTAATGCTAGACATAGCTTGTAAATTGCATACATATTCTGCTAATGAATGGAACGTCTGACTGAATGCGGTAAAGGAACTTTCGATATATCTCTACTGCCATTGTATTTCATATATTCGTTAAATCGATTGCCGTATTGATCTCCCAAGGCAACATTTATTTGCGGTAGCTGGAATCAATGTTAGAAGTTCCTGAACACCAGGCTGTCACTCTAATCACTGTGTTAGGAAGATTATGATTGGGAAGTGGATATTAATAAAATTTCTATTACACACAGATTATTTATTTATTTATTTGTTTATTTATTTATTTATTTATTTATTTATTTATTTATTTATTTATCGTATGGCTGTTAGTGCCGGGAGTGTCCGAGGACATGTTCGGCTCGCCAGAGTCTGTAGCAGCTTCCAGCGGACATCCAGAGGGTGAGCTACACGTTCCGTGAATTTCAAGTAGTTCCAACTTTCGCTACCTGATGTCAATGATACCTAGTCGTGGAGGTTGGAACTTTGATAGAGCGTTCCAACAAAATCTAACCTAGAAAATTAGTTCCACACAAGTTTAGTCTGTGGGAGGATCTTTTACATGCCATAAATATATGACATGGGACCGCCGGCTTTACTTTCCCTCCAAAGGAAGGCATAGTGAAGGACTTTTAACGCTCTTAAAATGTCGACGACTTCAGCCGCGTTTGAACCAGCACAGTAAAACTATTTGAACAAATATTACAATAAAATAATCATACATGTCTATGGTTTTGTCCTGAGAGATCACTGCAATGATTTCAAAGCAGATGAAGTTTTCCAAATGTGAAGTTTTGAAGCCAATGTTTCAGTTTTACCTACGCAAACTGTCAATGGGTAGCTCTTTAGTCGGTCTACACGAATTTGCTTAAAGACTGGGAGGGGTACAATGTATATATTATATGAACAATTAGTAAATAATACGCATGGAAATAAATTGTGATTACTATTATAATGGGGCAATTTTATAATTAAGCGTTTCGACCTCCAAGTGGTCATCATCAGATCCTGATCACTGAGTTGGGGTATACAAATATATACAATGCTAAATACATAACGTTGTAGAGCATACAATTGGTGTTTGTATCTTGATTTGCAATTTGAAACTCCTTATTTCAGGTTGATTAGTTTGATTTATTCGAGTTCGTGATTTACGTATGAATATTAAGTAACTTAAGTGTAGGTTTCACTTTCTTGCCATCTTTCATTGCTATTGTATTAGTACCTAAAAATATGAATCCAGTTTTACATTATGTGCCCAAATATGTACTGTTATTGCGACTTGAACTTGTGTATATTTCTTGTTAACAATTTCTATTAGCCTACTTTCGATTTTTTCAAAAAATGAAAGTAGACTTATGAGATCAACACAGCGCGAAAAAAGTGTGTCTGTCTGTGTGTGTGTGTGAGAGAGAGAGAGAGAGAGAGAGTCTGTGTGTGTGTGAGTGTGTGTACTCTGAATGTTTGTCCACCCCCCACCCCCCTATCAATTCGAACACGCTGAACGCGAATTGAACGATATTTTGTACAAAGGTATCACTAGCAAAGGACACCTCAGTGTCATGTTTTATATTGCCGCCATCATGACGGAAACGTAATGGCGGCCACACAAATGTTCAAAGCTTAAATCAAATTACGACTAACCTAATCATCCGATCTCTACCAAATTTTGCAACAACATACCTTTATGGGGAGAGCATCCTTTGACCAAACTATTAGGTCATCAGCGTAATAGTTTGCGGATGGCGGCCATCTTTGTGTGAAAATCGATTCTCCCTATTAATTCGAACACGGTGAAACTGAATGGAACGAAATTTGGTACAGAGGTAGTACTAGCAGAGGGCACCCCAGTGTCATGTCTTATATCGACGCCATCTTAACGGAAACGTAATGGCTGTCACACAAATGTTCAAAGCTTAAATCAAATTACGACTAACCTAATCATCCGATCTCTACCAAATTTTGCATCAACATACCATTATGGAGGGAGCATCCTTTGACCAAACTAATAGGTCATTAGCCTAATATTTTGCGGATGGCGGCCGTCTTTGTGTGAAAATCGATTCCCCCTATCAATTCGAACACGGTGAAACCGATTGGAACGAAATTTGGTACAGAGGTAGCACTAGCAAAGGGCACCTCAGTGTCATGTTTTATATCACCGCCATCTTGACGGAAGCGTAATCGCGGCCACCCAAATGTTAAAAGGTAAAATGTAATTACGACCAACCTAATAATCTAGTCTCTACCAAATTTTGCAACAACATATCTTTATGTGGGATGCATATTCTGACCAAACTGCAAGATCATCAGCCTAAAAGTTTTCAGATGGTGGCCAAGTATGTGTGCAAATCGATTCCCCCTATCAATTCAAACACGGTGAAACCGAATTGAACGAAATTTCGT
Source organism: Meconema thalassinum (assembly GCA_946902985.2). NCBI lineage: Eukaryota > Metazoa > Arthropoda > Insecta > Orthoptera > Tettigoniidae > Meconema > Meconema thalassinum. Next base: position 145,344,146 of record OX336390.1, on the reverse strand, counting down.
ACAGAGGTAGCACTAGCAAAGGCCACCTCAGCGTCATGTTTTATATCGCCGCTATCTTGACGGAAACGGAATGACGGCCACCCAAATGTTAAAAGCTTAAATCAAATTACGACCATCCTAATAATTTGATCTCTACCAGATTTTTCAACAACATGCCTTTTTGTGGAAAGCATCTTATGACTGACTACAAGGTCATCAGCCCAATAGTTTGCAAATAGCGGCCATGTATGTGTGCAAATCCATTCCCCATATCAATTCAAACACGGTGAAACCGAATTGAATGAAAATTTTTATAGAGGTAGTACTGTGCCCAACTCTAGGAATGGGTATTCCAAGATTCAGATACCTAGATATCAAGGGAAAGGCTACAGCCGCTTTTGAAAGTTGAGATATTTGAATATCGCGCTACATTGCTTCTCGAAGCAATTGGAAAGAATTTACCGATAATTGCATGTCAAGTGACGTAGCGAGTAATAGCAGAGGTCGAGGCTATTTATTGATTAAATAGTTAACCATGGAGTAGAGACTTGAGACTGGGATCAGATTACTGGCACGGCCAAATAAAAGAGAATGCAATTAGTATCAAGTAAATCGGACCAGGGATACCAGAGATATGAGGATTTCCAGATATCAGCTGATGACGCGTGACCCTGGCAGTTTTGAATAATAGCCGGCCGGCCGAGGCATGGTTAGCTCATTCCAACACAAGCACTTGCAGAGCAAGTTGCTGCTACGCTGAGCCAAGGCGCATGGTTGCCGGATCTACGCAGAAGTAATTTTCAAAGTTGTGATAGTCACAAAAATGCTGCGCTACGAGGTGGAACTTAGTAAGTTTCCGGCGAGGAGAATCACTGAGGTGATTGAATTTTTTTCTACAGACATTAGTGGAAATATTTATGTTTCTACATGGACATATGCTAGACTTTGTCTAGAATTAGTACTTTGTCACAGTCCAGTAATAACCTAATACTTGGATGTTTAAGTCCATTTCAGTCAGTTTTCATATTGGTAACTTGTTAACCACTTCGATCTATCAGTACACTGAAGACCAGTCGATCACGGTGGTGTTCGTTAGTCTACGCATGCTTAGCGCATGGTAGATGGCGAGAAGCCATGCCCAGGGAACGATCTTCAGAACAGCCGTTGATTGGTTAGACTGTCAGTGTCTTCTTGTATTGATAAGATTACCGTGAGTTATGTTACAACTGACATATCTTCGAATAGATCACTTAGATCTGACCCCATTTAAACAAACTGTTATGGCTTTGATAGAAGCCCATATTAAAATGAATCAACAGTTAATTCAAACGTCAAGAGATACTACCACTATGTCTGACTAGACGGATTGTGGGTATATAATGGCGGCCGATACAAGGATTATACGTGCTTGTCCGATAGGGCATGTCTATGGATAAATCTGGTACAGACCAGGTTCACTACGCTTCAAGACCATCAAGAAATGTAAGCCACATTTGAATTATATTATGCCTAGCTAATTGGAACAAACTATTTTTCTGCAGATGACCAACACATTTATTCTTCTTCGTATTTAAATCTTGCAATGATTTACGCAAGACATATTAGAGTTATTCTGAGTATTTTCAGCACTCAGAACAGTTTAGGATCGATGACCGAGCATTTCGAGCATTTATTTGAATATTTCATATTTTTGGGAAATCACGGTAATCAGCCGATGTAACTGTAAAAGTTAATAATTATTTTTGTTGAGGAATGGATATATTTTCCATATTCGAAGGTTCGAACATGTGGATTCTCACATAATGAGATGATAATTAAACATATTTAAAATATTATAACAAATAATAATAATAATAATAATCCACTAATAATAATAATAATAATAATTTTTATAACTTTTCTAAATAATTCTTGGATATTATATTTTATAATAATCACATGTATTGAGAGAGAGGCTATGAAGTAGTTTAATCATTTCTAGTTTGGAACAGGAGTTTTTCCGAAGGAGAGTGGTTAGCGCAAGCCCGCATTCAACCAACATGTCAGTTCTGGTTGAACAGTTGATATTTGCAATGAGCAAAGTATATTTTTCAGATAACACGGAGAGGCATGAAACGGGAAGCAATTGATATTTGTATCAAATAGGATATTTTTGTATTTATATAAAATCATGACGTAAATACACTCGAAAGTGAAATAAAGATTTTCATAAGTATGGTAAATTCACGGGTTGAACTGAATGGTAAAATAAAATAAACTTGTAAGTTTATTAATCTTCCAGTGTTGATAACAAGCAGAGGCTTGATTTATTGAATAAATTTTGGGAAGAAAATTTATGTGTGTGGAGTAGTTGAAATGCCATTCCCAGGTGCGCATGTTTAAGTCGCAGGAATGAAGAGGTTGTTTCGAGCATCAATCAAATAGCAGGTTCGATGGCTCAGGTTTATAGGAGTATTGGAACTACACATTTCGTCGTATGAATGACCCGAAGGTTATTTCTTAGAAACCATCAGTTCTTATTTCAACCTTGTTTACGAATTCCATTTAGACTTTGATTTTGCTAGAACCCGGATTTGTCATGGTAGTAGTTTATTCTTCTTCAGAGGAAGACCTTTGCCGTTGTTGTTGTAATATTGTGTTCTTACACAAATAATAGAATGGGCCACTGCCAATTAAAAATAATTCTATAACCACGAATAATTTGAAGGATATTTTCAATCCTAGTGCCATGAACTAAATGAATTTATTATGAAGCTACAATTCTTATTTCCGCATTCTGTCGAAGAATTGCAAGTTGTGAAAATTGCTATAATGGCCATGAATATAAATATTTTTCATAATAATGATTCCAAGTGGAAAATTGAATAGTTGAATGGTTCAACGATTTATTGATCAAGTTGATTCAGAAATCATATATTTTGTTAGGAACTTGAAGTTCATAATCGAGTCACTTCTCGAATGTTTAATGTCAGAAGGACAATTAATTGTTGTTGTGCTTCGCACAGTTCTTCGATGCTATGCTCAAGGTCAAATACTTTTCAGATGTTATTAATATGTGTAAATAATTTGTGTTGCTTCAATGATAACAATATTTTTCGACAATATTTTAGAAACTGGAAAAATAAGTGAAAGTTAAAAATTCTATGAACATTTATTCTACGAGTGTTAATATTATGTAAAAATTCAAACAGTGAACTACGATATTTCCAGTAGAGACAATTAAATTTGAACTGGATTTAATCATTAATTATAAATAATTTTGGAACACAGTCTACAGGACTGACAATCAGACTTGTGTTTCCAAAAAATAATTGTCAAATGTGTTTGGAAAATTTCTGTATATTGTGTAAATAGGAGTGTGGGTCGCCACACGTGAATAATGCTGCTTTGAGCATTTTTGCAGTCAATTTTAAATTCAAAATAAACTGAGATAATTTTACTTGATGTGTTACGCCCAATTGAATCTCCTTCTATCCTTATTGTTGCATTGAGCCAAAAATCAGTAAAGCACTTTTTTCATTTGATGTCATTATTGCGATTTGCTTTAACCCATCTGGCGCTCCGGGATATTTTGACTCTCGTGCTGACTGATTATTGGTAAAATGCATATGTGGTCGTGCGGACTCCGGTCTAAACGGGCACAGTACTAGCAAAGGGCACCTCATATTCATGTTTAATATCCCTATAGCACGTTGTATTTCAACAAGCTACTACAACCGACATTCAATTATACTCCTTGAAAAGGACAAAGAGTTATAATAATACCCATGCATTCAGGAGAAAGTAGGCTATATGTTCTTTACTGAACATCTTGTTTTTAATTTTAATTTTTAGTTTTCAATTTTTGCCATCTTTGCCAACCTATTGTATTAGTACCTAAAAATATGAATCTGGTTTTATGTGACCAAATATTAAAGATCATGCTTCATTTCCTGTTATTGCAACTTGAACTTGTGTATATTTCTTGTCAACAATTTATATTTTTAATTTTACTTTTTTTTTAAATTTTCAATTTTCAATTTTCAATTTCAATCTTCAATTTTTTTTTAATTTTAATTTTTAATTTTTAATTTTTAGTTTTTAGTTTTTAGTTTTTAGTTTTTAGTTTTTAGTTTTTAGTTTTTAGTTTTTAGTATTTAGTTTTTAATTTTGAATTTTAAATTTTAAATTTTTAATTTTTAATTTTTAATTTTTAATTTTTAATTTTTAATTTTTAATTTTTAATTTTTAATTTTTAATTTTTAATTTTTAATTTTTAATTTTTAATTTTTAATTTTTAATTTTTAATTTTTAATTTTTAATTTTTAATTTTTAATTTTTAATTTTTATTCTAACGCAATTTTATTTTGTATTCTAACGCATTTTTATTTTGTATTCTAATGCATTTTTATTTTGTATTCTAATGCATTTTTATTTTATATTTTAATGTATTTTCATGTATTATCTGTGTGTAAACTATTGTTTGATACTGTAGTTGGGGCACTGCCTTGTTGTGGCAATAAATAAATAAATAAATAAATATGCGCATTATAACAATACAATATAATAAATACAATTAGAGCATGCACTTGAATGCTATTATGGTTACTTATATTATTAGAGCTATTGGTCGTAGCCACTGCTACCCTCCCACCTGCCCACTCTTCGTAGTGCCAGTAAGCCCTAGTTAGAATAGCGTCAGGCGTGACATCTGTTAACGGAAATTATAATTAACTGAAGCTCGAATGACTTATAAAAAGTGTATGTTACGGATTCTGGAAGCTTGAATACAGAGGCTAGAAACTGAAATTCATTATATTTGCCAAAATACTGAATCTAATAGTGCTGAGAGTGTCCGAGGACATGTTCGGCTCTCCTGAGTCAGTAGCTGCTTCCAGCGGACACCCTTAGGGTGAGCTACAAGTGCAGGCCAATTTCAAGTACTGTAGTTCCAACTTTCGCTACCAGATAATAATGATATCTAGTGGTGAACTTTGGAACTTTGAAACAGCGTTCCGACGAAATCTAACCTAACAATTTAGCTTCGCACAAGTTTAGTCTGTGGAAGGATCTTTTACATGCCATAAATCTATGACATGGGACCGCGGCGCCGGCTTTACTTTCCCTCTAAAGGAAGGCATACTGAAGGATTTCTAATGCTCTTAAAAATGCGACGACTTCGGCCGTGTTTGAACCTGCTATCTTGGGCACAGCAGTTCAGCATGCTACCAACTACGCCACCGAAGCCGCTTTATAAGACAATAATAAACTGTAATTGAAAGTTCTGGATCACTGAGCGAGATACAAAAAAAACTCAGTAGAACAATAATGAAGATTAATCACGAAATAACGTCTTTCTTGCACGAACTAAGCGGCATAGACTAAGGAGCAGATGCAACGTTTCTTTGATCGTCAGCAGCTCTCCCTTAAATTTATCCACTAGCTGAATACTATAGTCTTGCCTGTCTCAATAGTGTCACCAGTGCTTTATTTATAAAATATATTTAAGGGGTACTCTCAGTTTTAGTCGACAAAACATCACGATCTTGCAATTTTCGGCAATTTACAAAGTCCGGTCATTGTTTTTGTTCCAATCATTAACTTTCAGGTTTTTCGATGCCTGGGTGGATGTTAAATAGTTCGTTATTTTCTTCATCCTTCAAAACTAACTGCACATATAAAATAACAACCTACACCGGCTCCAAGCACCAGCCTGCGTGCTTATAAGAACGGAACGCCGAGTTGCCGACCAAAAAAAAACTGATTCGATAGATCGATTTAAAATCTCCTCCAGCTGTTGTGAACAGCGCATTGACGCCAGCAGATCGATGAACTTTCAAGTCGGAAGTTATATTTGCTCGACTAGATACAAATGTACAAATATTTTGTCTTAAACACTTTTCAAATGTTTAATGTGTACGCGTACCCCCCCCCCCCCCCCCCCCCCCACCCACGTACCCCCTGAAAAATCACTGGTGTTCACACAAATCTAGTTGACATTAAGCTTAATGATACGGTGAGGATAGAGACAGGAATATTTAAAGCCACACCATTGAAATGGTTTTCAGTATTATAGTGCCCAATGTGCATCCCTCACATCTACAAATAGGCCTAATAGCACCTCTGAGAAAGGAAAGGCTGAAATGTGGTATAAACAAACAGTTGCCCACAAATCAGGTCTTGAAGGCGGATTCACACTGAGTCGTGAAGTGGGCGAGAGCACTACTAGTTTTGAGCATGCGTCACGACTTGCTTCTTTAACTCAAGAACCCACGACCTCGTTCCGTTCACACGGACGAAATGTTCTCGCTGGTCGTAGGTTTCTCGCTCGTTGTTAAATCATGGCAAAACGCGAATCTGCGTAAGTTGTTTGTGAAGAATTAATACATGAGTTAAGAAATAATTTGAAAACGTGGAATAAAACAAAAAAGAGTCATGTGTGGGTTCGTGACTGGATAAAGAGGCGTAGTGTTCTCGGTGTCACCAACAGTATTTGCCAGGGGTTATCCTTGGAAGATCCAAATAGTACAGAAAATTCTTTAGGGTGGAACCAAATCTGTTTTTATTTTTGGTTATTAAAGTGAGAGCAACGATTCAGAGAAAAGACACAAAAATGAGAAGAGCGATTCTGGCAGAATAAACACTTTTCGCGGTACAACTCGACAACCTTCATCACCTGCGAACTACTAATTTTATACACAGACATGTTGTCATCCCTCCGGCAAGAGTACGACTGAAGCGGTCGTGCTTACTCCAACCAGTCGGAGACTTATCGCCCCACCTTTTCCAGGGCAGGCACGACCCCCATTCCCACTACCACTGGTTCACACGAGGTCGTGTCCACGACCGGCTGATCGATCAGTAGTGCTTTCGTCCGCTTCACGACTCCGTGCGAACCCGCCTTTACTCCTCGGATCTCATGAAGGTAAAAATTTAGAGATCCCTCGGAGAAACTAGGCGAAAGAAACTCAGTTCAATGAGATCAGGTTGTACGTAACCATTGGGCAAACTCAATTGTGACCAGATCATACTAGATCACGCGTTCTCAACCTGGTTCTCTTCAAATTTGATGCTCTCATCATGCAAGCCAAAATGTTCTCGCGGTCACAAGCTCCCCTGAGATATATTCTTCATATCAAGTTTATGTTGCACGAACCAGAATAATAGTGTTTTCGTTACCAGGTTTGGCAGTCAGAAACTTTGGCATTGATACGAAGTACATCATACCTTACTAAAGTTATCAGTATTGACATATAAATGCATTTATTTATCGTATGGCTTTTAGTACTGGGAGAGTCCGAGGACATGTTCGGCTCGCCAGAGTCTGTAGCTGTTGCTTCAAGCGGACACACATGTGGTGAGCTATAAGTTCCGTCCAATTTCAAGTAGTTCCAACTATCGCTACCAGATGTCACTGATACCTACTGGTGAACGTTGGAACTTTGATAGAGCGTTCCAACGAAATCTAATCAAGAAATTTAGCTTAACACAAGTTTAGTCTGTGGAAGGATCCTTTACATGCCATAAACCTATGACATGGGACCGCCAGCTTTACTTCCCCTCCGAAGAAAGGAAAACTGAAGGATTTTAACGCTCTTAAAAATCCGACGACTTCGGCCGAGTTTGAACCCGCAATCTTGGGAACAGCAGTTCAGCATGCTAACAACTACGCCACCGAAGCCGCTGGTGCTATTCAAATTTGGTACTCTCATCATAAATTCAAAAATGTGCTCGCACAAGCTCCCCTGAGATCCATTCTTCAATTCAAATGATGTTGCACGAACCAGAATATAGCGTTTTCATTAGCAGTCGGAAACTTTGGCATTTTACGAAGTACAACATATTTTTCTAAAGTTATCTGTATTGACATATAAATTAAAATACACATTATACGTACAGTATATAATTAAGCCAGAAACTGTAAAATTTTGTGTTTTTAAATCTACAGTAAAACATAATTGGACATCCCAGCTTTATGAGTAATACGAATGATGCTGATTCGACTCCACTGCCCACATATAAATGTTTCTTATCTGCTTGAGTCTTGTCAGGAGTTGTAGCATGCCTGGTGAGAGGTGAATACCTAGGAGTTTCAGCACTTTGGAAGGAGAGAGAGATACGATAAGGAAAGAGAGGCGCTTGCCGGTTCCATTATTATTATTATTATTATTATTATTATTATTATTATTATTATTATTATTATTATTATTTTAGATTTAGTGGTGAATGGGTACTTGTTTTGACATGAAGGTGGTGCTCATGGTCTCAGAAACGGAGAACGCCTGTATTTCGTAGATAATCATTTGAATTCAATTCTGTTGGAAAGGATATGTTCCTCATTGACATGGCAGAAGCTAGTTTTTCCATCATGTGTGAAAACCTTGAGCTATTATTGAAAATATTACCAATAAACTTCGAATGATCCATCATGTGATAAAACAAATGCCCACTAAGAAGGTATGGTGGTACGATCAAAAACCTAATCTCTGAATTAGTGTTGAATTCATAAACTTTGCATACACTATTTTAATATTTGTTCATTAATATTTGCAAATGTATCATAAGTCATACAGAACAATAATAGAACTCAAAATAAGACCCCATTAGGTCTAGGAAGTGGTTGCCATTCCTCAGGTACAGGGATCAATTCTTGGTTCTGCTCAGTAACATCATTTTGGTCTGAGGGATGGAACAAGGTCACTAAGACTCGAGATGACAACCCAGATGAGGTTAATTTGATCCTCCTCATCCATCCTAGCTCTGTTTTCCATACGTTCCCGTAAATGCCACGATTGTACGTAACTAAGGAAACAGATATCTCCTTGCAAACCTTGGACCTAGATACAAATACCTGCACTTGTACAGACACCAGATTAACTCAGGTTAGTACACAGATTTCACACACAAACACACTAATGATCAGGATATCTTAAGCTCATCAATGTGAACAAAGTTCCTGTTTGAGGATTGAATGTAGTCTACTATTATTATGTAGCCTCCAATGGACGTCTATTGTATTGTCCGGATCCGGAACAATGCCTCCGGTTACGACTCAGCCGTACAATGCACTAATCCCTCAGTATAATAATCATAACCATGAGGATAGATTTAATCATTTCTCAGATGTCATTCAATACTCCCGATTCTATAATATAGTACGGTATACAATGGAGCACAAACAAGACAATACCCTGTCGTAACATCTGCGTTGTCAGATTCACCTCCTATTGGTAGGTATAGGGTTGCATCCCATCAAGACATATTCGTGATCGCATGCTCTGTTATTAATGATTATTCCACTCATACGTCTCTCGTTAGATTTGAACAAACAACGAGTTTAGTATTTAATTTAAAAATAGTAATAATGAGCATACAAAGAAAGAAAATTACCCACAACAGTGACGAATTGCACTCTGATTTTATACATAACGGCAATTTGTTTAGAAAGTACCTTTTCAATAATCAACAAGACGATAGCTCCTGCGGGAACTTTGTCGCGTCGAGCCGTCATACCAATCAAGTCGGGCGGGAGATTTATACACATCCGAGATTTCTTGCACAGACCCTCTAGTAATAATAATTATTATTAACACTCCAGTGGGCGCACGGTTTGCCGTATCGCGAGTGGGCGCGTGGAGGACGAGTGTCCTCCACTTTGTTTTGCTATTTTACCCTTTGAAATGTGTATTTAGCGATCATGATTTTTTGTTTTGGGTAAGGTAGGGATATATTTAGCACATTTTTCATAAACGAAGTGTATTCTACGAAATATTAAGTATGAAATATGCAATTATGGTAAATAAAACAAAAAAGTGTATAAGTTTGGTAAGTTATGTTATAAATGTTACAAAAATGTGAATTGTCACTTATAATTTTCCTATTGGTATCTGAAATAGGCTACATCAATCTCAAAACTAAGTGTGACGTGTTGTTGCTTCTTCTGAGAGGGCCGATTGGTTGCTTCCCTACATACACTTCATGGTTTGTAGCATAGAAGGTTGTTGTGGAAACCATAGCAAAGATCTTTTCCCTTACTTCGCAGGTTTACTAGGCATATACACCCGGAAGGGACAGTTTCCTCTAAATGCAACTAGCTGTTCATCAATGGTAAGATAGTCGGTTGGTTTGTATGCATTCTTGCTATTGAACACGAACATCTCAAATATTTCTCAAAAAGCAGCTAGCTTGTCAACAGATTTTCTTTGATCTCTGTTGTGTAGGCTACGTTATCAAATCTCAGACAACGTAAAAGAAATCGAAGCCTCTTTGCGCTCATGGTTACATAAACAGCCTCTACTCCCGTGCCGTGTGAATTATCCCACATTTGAAATACGTTCCTTCTTCAAGAATTCAAAACCCCAGCTATTTATAATATACTAACCAATGCACGAATTTCTCGGGAATCAGTGGGCCTGGCATCCCTTTCTCTGACAAACTGAGGGCGAACTTTAGTTATGTAAATGTTAGTACAATCAACTATTTTTTTCACCATTCCATCATCAATAACACACTGTAAAGCAGCTTCTGGAGTTATAGCATTTTCCGCAGACCCTTGAGGTCCTTGGCGATGAAAAACTAGTATAATGTTATGCCTGGGTGTACGAGAAGTCTGGGCAACTTGAGGTTCTAAGTACCACCTTGATGTACGATCTTTTCCCAAATAAAACTCTGGGTTGACGAGAGGGACAGGAGGGACTCTTTTTCCACCACTTCCATTTCCTCGGATTCGTCAGGACATTAACCGGGCCAGGAGGAGGAACTGCTTCTTCTACTACTTCCATTTCTTCAGACTCGTTAGGATCATCAGTTGGGTCATCTTCTGCATTGATTTCATTTTTTCTACTCTCCGTGTGGTATTCATAGTGGTCTTCTCTTCGTTCATCTCCATCCTCTATACCTAGAACACTCTCGTTACCCCCAGTCTCATCTAGTACCAGTTCACAGTCACGTTCACTGGTCATTATTGTTTTCACGCATAAACTATTTCAATTAAACCGCTATGACGTTCAAAACTATAAAATAAAGTAAAATACCACAGCAATATCCGAAAAAATCTGTAACGCCAATAGGCGCGCGGAGAACAAATGTCCTCCACTACTGCACAGCGCAAATAAACACTAGGTCAGGACGACATCAGGCGAGCATAAAAGCTGACAATGCACTGACGGGCAGAGGGAGAGTTGGGAGATAGGTATATGGCCGCTCATGGTCACGAGTGTTGCCAACCCTTGTTGCCACGCAAAACAAAATCACTGGATGACACCTGTACTCCGCGCGCCCACTGGAGTGTTAAAAGAATATTGACAGTAATAATAATAATAATAATAATAATAATAATAATAATAATAAGATGCCCAGTGATGGTGTATAGAGTTGATAATAGTAATGTTATAGTACATTATGCAACGAGCCTATAATGGCTATAATTAAGACACGAGTATGTTTATAAAACGAGCTTTACCATTATAGGCGAGTTGCATACGAATGTTTATGTTCGACGATAATTTTAACTTTATTACATGTTTTAACATAAATATTCATAAATATCTGTTCAGTAACTAGAATTTTGTGATCGGGTGGTGCGCTAGGTAGCATATCCCCATGTTCCAAGCTCTCTGGCCGACCGACGCATGCGCTCTGTGTGCTTGCAATGCCATATGCAGGCCATATGTTTACATCTGCCGCCCCTCAGTAATATTGTCACTGGAGTCGTTTCAAGAAAATGCGCTGTGTAGAAATTAGTGATGATGATTCTAAGGTACAGTACTATTTCTTGTCTCATATTCGCCAGTTTATTTACGCGAACATATGGACGGTGCGTATTCCATGTCGGTAATTTATTATAGTTCGATGTTGTGTTTATGTCCGACATGTTGGATTTTGAGCGTATGCGCGAAGGTATCGTTACCCAATTGGTCAATGAACGAGCTCTGATTGGCTGGAGTAACTGTATCATAATGGAAAACAGTGTTATAATGCCCATCATTATGATACAGTTTTCTGACACATAATAGTGAGGGTCGAACATAAATACAATTAGAATATTCTATTTTGATAACAAATCAACATGACTGTTATCGATGAACTCTCATCACACTTTCTTTTACGCAATGAACGTTCTTCTGTTCACAACAAAGGATTGGTGATATTACGCTCCTTTTATGGATTACTTCACAAGTTTACTTTTTCAACATAGTTCTTCATTTTTTGGCAAATTCTTCAATGTAGATCGTATATTCTTGAATACATAGGAACGAGTTTTTGTAGGATTGTGTTTCCACATTATTAGGTAAATCAGTCACTAAAATACTACACATAGTTTTGGGATCTCCTACAGAAGGATGAGTTTTGAAATTTATTTTTGAGAAGAAATAAACTAAATTTGTTAGAATTCATCATGTGGTAATTGGTAAGCAGAGTTAGAATGTGTAAAATAGATTGGTTTGGATGTAGGGTATGGTAGCTATGGAATGATCAAATATTTATTTGTTGTAGTTGCTATTTTAAGGGTTGGTCATATAGCTCTATGTACCTGGGTGTGTGTGGAATTTGTGTGATAACCTGTGTTATTGTGATTGCTTTACTAGTGGGTGGATTGTGAATTTGAGATGGGATTGGGATGGAGGCGGCCATGGCCTGAAGTTAGGAACCATCCTAGCATTTTCCTACAGTGGAAGTGGGGAAAACCACTTCCAGGATGGCTGGGGTGGGAATCAAACCCTTCTCTTCTCAGTTTTGCCTCACGAGGCTGAGTGTACCCCGCTCCATCCCTCAAATCAGCATAAAATGCCTTGCTGGCAATCGAACCCAGACCTCTAGGGTTACAGCCAAGAACATTAGCTGAGGACAACTGCATCAAACCAGTATAAAGACTGAAAACTCAATCATCACATTCACCTTGTAGTTTCGGAATTGTACAAACAAGTAGTATTGTAAAGGAGTTTCTCCCAGGTGAAAACTCAAGTGCATAGAATTCATACAATTAATTAAAGTCGTGGCCATGACACACATTAAAACATGATGATGATGATGTTTCAAGGGACCTAATATCGAGGTTATTGGCCCCTAATGGTTTGGGCGATAGTAAAAGACGAGACGAGATTGAAAACTAATATTAACTACAAACTTACATTCTAGAAGAAGAAATGGTAAACAAATAACGGATAAGGCAAATAAAGGACAGGAAGAAAAGAAATGCCCTCAACCCTCGAAGAATGAGGATTGAGTAACTTGGAAGGAAGGAGAGCTATGAAAGGCAGAGAGGAAAGTGAAAGAAGAGAGGGTCCGCCCCAAGGTCAGAGGAGAAGGGGACAAAACGGATCCAGCTCAGGAATCCCTCGGGGTTGCCAACTCCCGAACTCACTAGCCGTGAGCCCTTGAGCGTGTAGCACTATCAAGGGTGCACCAGAAGTGGTGAGGCTACATACACCCTGCATACTTGAGGCCTTGTGCAGAAGGCAGGAGATAGTTAGTTAGTTAGTTATTGTTGTTTTAAGGGGTGGAACTAAGGCAGGAGATAACATGAAAATAAAAACAAGAAGTTCCGTGAAGAACTATACAGCCTACTTTTCATGCCAATGATTATTCTACAGTATATGAACCTATCTAGAATAATGACAAAATTAAGTTGGTAATATCGAAATATCAAATTAGTTCAAAATATACCTGGTATAATGTAGCCTAATAGAGCACTACAGTTGGCAGCCCTGGTGACTGAATATATTGTTAGTTCCATCTCTTAAGGTACATAATACAAAATTAGGTTGAAGTCCAATGGACGTTACATGCAGTTAGACACTGGATCTATCAGCACGCGTAAAAGCATGTTGCCAACAATACCATGCGTGTGCTGGTCAGAAATTATCTGAAATATTATGATATCTTGTTGTGCCAATTTTGGATGAAATCCATTTGTTAGTATAGAAGTAACATGTATTTTAAAATTGGACATATCAGCAGGCATAGAATCATGTTGGCAGCACTGCCTTGTATTAATTGCTCCAAATTAATCCACAATGTCAGGTGCTATACGTGTGCAAAGTATATAGCTGTTGGCTTGCATACTTTCTGATATATTGATATTAGGGTAAAAAAATATAGACAGCATTTATTAACAGTTGGCAGCCCTGATTGCTCTTAACAATACTTACAGTCATATCTGTTATGGTACACATAGCACATACGAATTTTGGTTTAAATCGAACCGATAGTATAGAAGTTACATGTATTTAAAAATTGGTACTATCAATAATAATAATAATCATGTTGGTAGAACTGACGTATATAAGTTACTCCAAATTAATCTAAAATGTCAGAATATACGTTTGCATAGTTTAAAGCCGTTGGCTTGCATACTTTCTGATATATTGGTATTTGGATTTAAAAAAATAGAGACAGAAATTATTAACAGTTGGCAGCCTTGGTGGCTCTTAAGAATACGCTCAATCATATCTGTTTATGTACAGATATTACATACAAAATTTGGTTGAAATCCAATTGATAGTGTAGAAGTTATATGCATTTAAACATTGGACTTATCAGAAGGCTTAAAATTATTTTGGCAACACTGTCATTGTTGGCCTCCTGGAAATTAAACTGAAATAGTATTATCTGCATGTGTACCAATTTTGGAATAGCTCCCATGCATACCTTGCGAGATATCCAACATGGAGCTCAAATTTCTAGTGCGTTTTTTCAGCAGTTGGTAGCACTGACATCATTTTCAAATATGGACGTGAGATATTCCGGTGCACATCTTTACTCATACTAAATTTGGTTTTGATTGCTGCAGCCGTTTAGGAGTTGATAGGGGGGACACACACACAGCCAGACAGACAGACAGACACACATTTTCCCGGATCGATCTCATAAGACTACTTTTTCCTCATTTTTGCAAAATGTGAAAAGTAGGCTAATGAGGGTATCAGTAAAGATGAGACAAGGGACTATTAAGGCGGGAAAGTGAAATACTCCCTAAGCCTCGGATACCCTAATACCGTCGGGACCGGAAGAGAACAAGAGTTGACCAAGAGAGGTCGACAGGAAAGAAGACGGAGAGGAGCCCAGCACAAGTAAGTGGAAGCAATGCCGGACTCAGCTGGGGTCCCGTGGTCGCCATCCCACGTCCCACTAGATGTGAGCCCCTGGGGGGAGACATTCAAACATTCAAATTAGGCTGTCACTAAGGAATAACCAGGGAACAAGATGAATTATTAATCTCGTGTGAGATTGGTCTCCGCTACATAGAAATTGTTCTCACATCATCCTCGTGTCTGTATAAACAGAAACAATAAGGGGGTATACACACATGTAAGGCCTTCCGCCACATAAAGCAACACCCCTCTACGTCCGACCTGTTTTTTCTGCAGGTCAGCTATTTGATCATTACTGTCATGGTGAGGTAAATTGTTACTTGAATGTTGGAGAAGCAGCCCGGGTGTTATCCACGATAACACACTATTGACGTCATGAACAGCCCTCTTCATGACATCACTCCTATTCATGCCTTTGAAAGCTTATCGACAACAGCACACAGCAATATTTCTCACCCACTGGGACTGCATTATTCCAACACAACAACGACACTGCCGATGTGGCATTATATTGTGCTTAAAGATGTCTTTACTACTTCCTCGCATGTTCAAGTCAAATAGTTCAAAGGTTACACCAATAGTTTTTTTTTTACCCTCCAGGTTGGTGGAACCCACGGACTCAGCGAGGGAACTCACCACTACCGCCTCTACGGGCAGTGTCCTAGAGCTGGGAACATCGAATCGGAAGGGATACAACTGGTGAGGTGGGATTGGCACCTCGTCCAGGCGGCCTCACCTGCAAAGCGAACAGGGGCCTCATGGCGGAAGGTAAGGGATGGTGAGGATGGATAGGCAAGGAAGAGGGAAGGAGGCGGCCGTGGCCTTGAAGAAGGTACCATCCCTGCATTTTCCCGAAGACGAAGTGGGAAACCACGAAAAACCACTTCGAGGATGGCTGAGGGGGAATCGAACCCCCTCTACTCATTTGGGCCACCCGAGGCTGAGTAGACCCCGTTCCAGTCCTCGTCCCACTTTTCAAATTTCGTGGCAGAGCCGGGAATCGAACCCAGGACCTCCGGGGTGGCAGCTAACCATGCTGACCGCTACGCAACGGAAGCGACATAGATATTATTATCATTTCAAATGATCTTGTCGACTTCGTCGTTATGCTTGGGTCTAACGTTATGCATTACGGTTACGGCGTGTAGGACGTCATCTTGTTGTTCAGTGCATATGCACCGAGTCTGAGCTTATTCCTAGGGTCAGGTGTTATGCGATTCGGAGACGGCGAGTGCGTGACGTCAGACAGGAATACAGGGTGTCTCCTTAAGAAGTGTGCAAGATGTCAGACAGGAATACAGGGTGACTCCTAAAGAGATGTACACGATGTCAGATAATAATACAGGGTGACCCTTAACGAGGTGTACACGATGTCAGACAAGAATACAGGGTGACTCCTAAAGAGATATACAAGACGTGAGATAAGAATACAGGGTGACTCCTAAAGAAGTGTACAAGATGTCAGACAAGAATACAGGGTGACTCCTAAAGAGATATACAAGAGTCCAGATAAGAATACAAGGTGACTCTTAAAGAGAAATACAGGACGTGAGATAAGAATACAGGATGACTCCTAAAGAAGTGTACAAGATGCCAGATAAGAATACAGGGTGACTCCAAACGAGATATACAAGATGCCAGATAAGAATACAAGGTGACTCTTAAAGAGGTGTACAAGATGGCAGAGAAGAATACAGGGTGTCTCCTAAAGAGATATACAATATGCCCGATAAAAATACAAGGTGACTCTTAAAGAGGTGTACAAGATGGCAGAGAAGAATACAGGGTGACTCCTAAAGAGATGTACACGATGTCAGATAATAATACAGGGTGACCCTTAACGAGGTGTACACGATGTCAGACAAGAATACAGGGTGACTCCTAAAGAGATATACAAGACGTGAGATAAGAATACAGGGTGACTCCTAAAGAAGTGTACAAGATGTCAGACAAGAATACAGGGTGACTCCTAAAGAGATATACAAGAGTCCAGATAAGAATACAAGGTGACTCTTAAAGAGAAATACAGGACGTGAGATAAGAATACAGGATGACTCCTAAAGAAGTGTACAAGATGCCAGATAAGAATACAGGGTGACTCCAAACGAGATATACAAGATGCCAGATAAGAATACAAGGTGACTCTTAAAGAGGTGTACAAGATGACAGAGAAGAATGCAGGGTGTCTCCTAAAGAGATATACAATATGCCCGATAAAAATACAAGGTGACTCTTAAAGAGGTGTACAAGATGGCAGAGAAGAATACAGGGTGACTCCTAAAGAGGTGTACAAGATGTCAGACAAGAATACAGGGTGACTCCTAAAGAGGTGTACAACATGTCAGACAAGAATACAGGGTGACTCCTAAAGAGGTGTACAAGATGTCACACAAGAATACAGGGTAACTTCTAAGGAGATATACAAGATGCCAGATAATAATACAGGGTGCCTCATAAAGTGGTGTGCAGGATGTCAGAGCAAAATACAGGGTGACACTTAACCAGGTGTACAGTATGTTAGATTCAATTCAAATACAGGGTGACCCTCAAAGAGGTTTGCAAGATATCACATTCAAATAATGGGTGACCCTTAAAGAGTTGTAAAAGATGTCAGACTCAAATACAGGGTGACCCTTAAAGAGGCGCCTGCGCGGGAAGCCTAAGTTAATGGGTAATGGAGTCTGTTGAAAGAGTCCTGGGGCATCGAGCGAAGCGAGCCTTTCTGACATGTGTAGCATTTGTAGCATGCGTTATTTGAAATGATATAAAGTGTAGTCTCTCAGACTGACTGTATCTTTTTTGTTGTTCTTTGAGTCTTCAGATTTTTGACTGGTTTAATGCAGCACTCCGTGACTCCCTGTTCTGAGCCAATTGTTTCAACTTTACATAGCTGCCACACCGTACACCAGAGGCAATTGGTTTAAAATATTCTAACCTTGGTCTACCCCTACAATTCTTGTCCTCAACCCATTCTTATAAGTTTGCTATTCCTGGGTGTATTAATATGTGCCAGGGGTAGGTGACCTCACTGTTCCAACCCTTAAAATAACAATAACTAACTTATTTAGTATGTGTCGTTCCAACCTATCTCTTCTCTTAAATGGCAGTCGCCAGAGATATCACACCTGTCCACTCGCCTCGATACCGCTTCATTTGTTATTCTATCTACCCATCTGATCTTCATTATTATTCCCGAGTAACATCACATTTCAAATGATTCCATTCTCATCATTCTTGATACGCCAACAGTCTAAATTTCACTTACATAGAGTAATATGTAATAGAGTGCCACGCTCCAGACAAAGGCTTTCAAAAATGACCTTCTAATGTCTAAATCTATATTTATACAGATATCTATATCAGAATATTTCAATACAAAAGTACAAAGTGCGTTTGATTACAACTCACAGAATTAAAAAGCTGTAAGATTGAAAACTGGGCGGAATTTATCCATTCAAATTAGAACGGTTAACAAATTCCCTTTCATTTTCACTTTTGAAAACCCCCAAAGTATTGGGGTCCGATAACTTAGATCTTAGGAGCCTTAAAACAACAATTATCATCATCATCATCATCATCATCATCATCATTAGTTCATTAATTATTTAATTAATTTCGTATGGCAAGATGAGGATACATTGTGGCAAAGAATTAAAAACAAAGGTAACATCAGGTTATGCAATACTAGCAGTAGTGCCCGTCTTCACCCGGTGGATTTATTTGTTTTACAGAACTGGAGTGCTCACGGATACGGATCGGAATAAATGAAAGTAAATTTGAAAGCACCAACGCTTATTGCAGCTGATAGCCTCCGTATACTGCACCAACACCATCGCCCTTATACAGAGGCATACTATTATCATGATGATAACTGTTTTAATGGGCCAAATAAATCTTTTTGCACTAATTACTCCCCATGACTGCAATTTATAAGCAGCTCGCAATTCTGCACCAGAACATTGGTAGGGGCGACGTAATGCGGCTCGCATTACATGGCAACAATAGACTTCGTTATTATTGAAGCCGTTCTGGAGCGCTTGTTCTTCGACTTGATGAACAAAAATGAATCTTTAAAGTTACCTGAGAAGGTGTAGCCTAATGCTACACAGCCTTAACTACAGTATTCCTCTTGAATCAGGCTATCATATACAAAGAGAATTTTTCGAATCCGATTGGTAGTTCCAGAGATTAGCGCATTTAAACACATAAACAAACACACAAACTCTTCAGCTTTATTAGATTAGTATAGATTTACAGAGTAGATTTTAGGTACCGTAACAGTTAAAACATTTACAGCACAATATCCAGGGTATTCAGCCAGTTGACATCATCACCGGGGGAACCTCTTGGTTGGTTCCTTCAAATATTGTGCTTGCACACTTGGGGGCAACATACTGAAGGGTCTGATACACATTGGCACAGTCGCAGAATGGGCTTTCTGTTTTACCCCACCTGTGAAGCCATAAATTGCATCTTCCGCGATTTGAGCGAACCCTTTAAATTGAAACCAGGCTGTTCTCTGCAGAGGTCAGTTGGTCTGGTTTTGATGCAACCCACTCTTAATGACAGGTCAGCAGCAAATTGCGATAAATTAGCTTCTCCCCCAGCTTCCATGGAGGATTTCTGAATTTCAATCTCACCTTTTTCTGAGAATTACAGTCCTGGTATATAAGAAAGATTAATGAGTTAACTTTTGAGAGTGTCGCCATCCGTGGAATTCAAAACCTACCTTAGGAATCCTAGATTTAACACCCAGCTCATTGGCATAGATTTCGCATTTTGCTCAATCCGTAAAGCCGAGTGGATTCCGAGATGGATATTAATTATGTTGCCTTTACTCCTATGTTAATTATGGACTAATGACCCAATACCGGTTGCAGGTGTGTGTGCTGCAGATGATGTCTAGGCAGTGATTGATATTTCATGTCCGCTCCAGTGTATTCCTCCATTCTGATGGATTCATTTTCTACTGTGCGGTGGAGGCTCAGACTCGGTCAGCCACATGTGACGCGCCACACGCAAGGCTCTCGTTTTGGTTACAGGCGTAGTGTACATGAAGTGCAATGCCAGAAACGTTAACGTGATTAATGAAGGAATATAATACATTATCGTGTTGGAAATAATTTTTCACTGCTGCTTTGGTGATCGAAATTTAATACTTTCCATTCGATCAAAACGATTATACCCAATTGCTATGGATGGCTCCACATACCTGAAAAAAAAATCATCATCATCATGTTCTTCAGTCAAGCGACTGGTATGCACCTACAATGAGTCTTTTCCACGTTGTTCGGTCTTGTGCTGTTCTTTTGACCACTTCATTACTTCGTAGGCCAGAGCTATCCAGGAAAGATCTCATGAAAGTATTCCGTGGCCTCCCGCGAGGGCGTTTTCCAGGTATTTTGCCTTCTAGTATGTCTATCTTCAGGCCACCATGTCGTAACCTGTGGCCAAACCAGGTGGATCTCCTTCTATATATCTGGCGGATCATTTGCCGTTTTTCCTTTATTCGATCCAGCACCGTTACGTTGGTCATTTTCTCTACCCAGCTGATCTTTTTCCATTCGGCGCCAACACCACATCTCAAACTCTTCTAGTCGTTTAATGTCAGCTCTATTCATTGTCCAGGTCTCACTGCAGTACATTGCAACTGGCCATATGAAAGTCTTAATCAGTTGTTTTCTAAGGCTGAGGGACATCGAGCGTTGACAAATTAGAGAATGCTTTTCACGGAATGCCTGCTTGGCCATGGCTATACGGCTCCTGTTTTCAACTTCACATCTTAGGTCTTCTGTGAAGATCTGACCAAGGTATTTAAATCGACTGACCTGTTGTACTGGTTCTTTATTTATGGTTATATTTAGTTGGTGTTGATGCTTACTTATCCCCAGAATCTTGGTCTTCTTAAAATTGATTTTCATTCTGTATTCTGTAGCTGTATAATTTAAACATTGCAACATGTTTGTTAATGTATGCGGATTTACTGCAAGTATTGCCAGATCATCAGCAAATTTAAAATTCTGGATAAGTCTTCACTTTCACTCCCATATTAGGACCTTCAAAAACTACTTTGTTATAGCTTCAGCGAAAGCATTGAACAGTCCAGGGGACAGCAAACAACCTTGTCGCCCACCTTTGCGGATCTTAGCGGGTTCTGATACGTCATTTCCAAGCCTAACAACAGCAGTTTGATTTATATACAGTTCAAATATAAATCTGATTAATCGATGGGGACATCCTATTTGATTCAAAAGTGGAAACAGCTTGTACCAGCTGACTTTATAAAATGCTTTTTCGATGTCTACAAAGCACACGTAAAGGTTTCTGTTTACGCTTAACATCTTTTCTCCAAGACATCGCAAGGACCCGATAGCATCACGTGTAGACATATTCTTTCGAAAACCAAATTGAGAGTTGTCTAGATACTGTTCGATGTATATTTCCATCCTTTTCCTCAAAATCTGCAGAAGTATCTTTGATGCATGAGGGATGAGACTAATGGTCCGATAGTCACTACATTCAAGTGGTACAGTCTTCTTTGGAATTCGAATGATGACGCTGGTATAAAACTCCTGAGGCCATTAACCTTCTACGAAGATTCTTACTACCAATTTGAATATCCATTCAAGTGTACTATCCCCACTATTCTTAATTAGTTCAGCTGGAACATTGTCAATACATGGCGTTTTACCCATGGATATTGATTTTAGAGCTTCATCGAACTCTGGCCTAATAATTCTATCTTCTGCAATTGACCTGTCTTCCTCGCCAAGTGTTGGCAAAACGAATGCAATTGGTTCTGCGTATAGATCTTCAACATACATCCTCCAGTGTCCCGTCTTGTAATTCAGGTCTGATATAGGATTCCCATGTGTATTATGGAACTGTCTAGTGCGGAATCCTTTTTGTTTCTTAGTTGTTTCCCTGATCTTTTGGTAGGCTAAATCTGTTCTTCCTTGTTTTTGCAGAAATTCAATTTCTTCCCATTTTGACTGCCACCACTCCATTTTCACCTCCCGACAGAGTCGATCAATCTGGTTCTTTAGCATTCGGTAGTTGTTTATGCCTATTTCTAAAGAGTCGTTTTTTAAATATTCTTCTTCCGTCCATCTTTAAGAGAATGTCCTGTGTGATTCATGGTTTGCGATTCACTCTTTCCACAAATCCCACATAGTCTGGCGTGCGTCTCTTGTAATACGTGTGTTTATTTGTTGTGCTTATTGATATTTACAGGTATCATTACTGGTTGTATAGAGAACAGTACTATGAACGTGGACAGCTATTCTACTCTTACTGTCGCCACACATGAGCTACCGGATGACAGTAACACCAGAAACACCAACAACTCTGATGAAGATAATATTTGGACTGCCACCGATAGCTCACCCAGGAAAGTGTCAGATAAAGCTTTAGGTATGGAATACAAACAAAATGCTGTTGATTATTGGAAAAGCGGTAAGAGGCGTCCGCTTTCCTTTTCGTCGGTAAAAAGTAAGTTCCACCGTTTAAAAAGCAAGAAAGATTTATATTTGTGGGCAGAGCAAGAGAAAAGGGGAGGCACCCGCCGCGACAAATTGAGGAGAATAACATGTGTCATAAAAGCCCAATTTGACATTGCCCATCAGAATAATGAAGTAATACATGACGTGACAATTCAGCAATGGGCTATTCTAGCTGCACAGGACGTAAAATGTACGGGGTTTAAAGCCAGCCATTCCTTGGTACAGCACTTTAAGGATCGCTATAATATCATTTCGCGAAAAATAACAACTGTGACGACATCAAAGAATGCCCATCGAGAAATGGATATTATGTCAGCAGCAGAAATATTCGTAGAAGAGGTTACATCGGTTCTTCTTGATTCTCTCGGCCCTGGAAACGTATGTAATAATGATCAAAGTGGGTTCAATTTGGAGATGTGTTCTGGTAGGACACTGGCTATAAAAGGGTCGAAAACGGTTTGCTCCAAAGTGCAATCAGTGGGGGCCACAACGCACAGTTATACAATAATGCCAACAGTAACAGCAGCCGGCAAGCTACTAGGACCTCTCTTCATAACTGAAAGAGCCAAAAGGTGTGTTTGGAAAAAGGGTGAAAGAAACTATATTTGCACATGACAATATTTACGTTGTTCCTACAAAATCTGGTAAAATGGGATCCGCACAATTGAAGGATTGGTTTCACAATGTTTTCAAACAGCATGTACCGCCCGGCAATGCGGCACTCCTTCTGGATTCCTTTTCTGGACATAAATCGTTAGAAAGTGAAGAGCGCATACGACTGATGTAATACCTCCTGGGGCCACAGCCTGTTGTCAACCATTGAATGTATACGGCTTTAGGGTCTGGAAAAGCTTTGTCCGTAGATTTTCGAACACCGTTCGGTTATTGAATTTTGACATCAATTTGGCCCAGAGAAATACAATCTTGAAAATGCAGTCTCTGACATATCACCAATTGTCGTCCCCTCGTTTTACTTCAATGTTGCAATACGCATGGCACCGAAGTCAGTACCTGTCCGACAATCCCGGTGGGTTTGAACACCCTGTGCCATATAGTTTCGATATCAGTGCAATACAATGTAGTACTTGCACTCGCCCGTGTTCCATACGGTGCAGATGGTGTAAAACCAGTTTGTATTTCCAACATTATTACCACGAACTTCACTGTTGTCAGAACTATGTGAAGTAGCTAGGTCACTTACTCACTTATGTGACCATTGGTTCAGTTTACTCTGTGTCGTGTTGTAATGATATGTATTTGTGATACCTTACATTGCATGATTAATAATAAAGCACGACGTGCAATATATTGTGAAGATGCAGCATTAATGTCCATGCCGCAGCGCAGTTTGTGAGCGAGTGTAAGGGAGGGCAGTCGTTTGGAGCATGATCATTTGAGCCAACAATCAGGCGTGAGGCACACCCCCGCTTGACCAGCGCACACAGTTCAAAACTGTTGTACTTATTGCCGTCTACGGAGGGTAGGAGTTAATTTCCGAAAAATTTTTCTTCATGGTTCTGCCTAGTTGGGCACAAGCAATATATTTGCTAAGTTTCAGCAGGAACCGCGATTGCCCGGTTCAGAGACTTCCCTTGTAAGTGTGAAGCGGCTTCGGTGACGTAACTGGTAGCATGCTGAATGTCTATGCCCAAGGTCGCGGTTTCAAAGCCGGCCGAAGTCGTCGGATTTTCTAAGAGCGCTAAAAATCCCTCAGTATGCTTTCCTTTGGAGGGGAGGTTCTAACGTTCGTTGCGAGTTGCTGGTTCCGGTGGCATCTAGTAGCCAAGTTCACAGCAAGGTGTCGTTGACGGTAGTACCTGGTAGCAACATTAGGAACTACTGCTTGAAATTGACCGTCTGCAGTCCTTACCTGAATTACAGACTAATACAGCCATCCCTAAGTACACGGGGTTACATGACCGCGTTGTCACAGCCCCTAAACTGAGGAACCAACCAAAATCTCTGCGGGAGATATAATTTTGCGTGAAGAAGTAACAGACCGTTACATAGTTACACATCAGTGTCGAAACCTTGCATAAGGACAGTGTGACCACAAGTATAACAAGTAGTTCCGTGAAGAACTATACAGCCTATTTTCATATATCCTACTTATGTTAATTGCCACTATCAACATACACAATTTCAGTTTGATTGCTGTAATAGATTCGTAGATATTGAGAACCGACTAAATATTTCGTATGGTCGCCATGTTGGATTTTATATATGTAGGTGCTAGAGTTATGTACTGTTACATGCAGATTATTGTGAACGTGTAGTATTCAAACTTCAATCGCATAGTTAGGACACAAGAAAAAACAAGGAGAATTTAAAATTTTTCACAGCTGCCATCTTGAGGTTATGGAAACAATTGAAATAAATTAGATGCCAGTGGATTAACATTCGTATAAGGATTTACTGTACCAAGTTTCACTGCACGAGGATGGTTAAATTGCGAGAAACGTCCATGTGAATATTTATAATTCGCGTCACCTCCTTGTTGGATTTGTGATCACCAGGTTATTTAAAGTCATATAGGTGAACTTAAGTTCATAGCCCCTATGAACATTAAAAAATGCAGTTTGATTGCTAAAATAGATTCGTAGATAGTCAGTATCGTCTAAATATTTCGGATGGTCGCCATGTTGGATTGTTAAATGTATAGGCCATAGGGTCATGTACCATTAAAGGAAAATTATTGCGTAGGTTCATTATTCAAACTTTCACTTCGATCGCATGACTACATCACAAGAAATAAAATCTTAATTTTAAAATTCGCACTGCCGCCATCTTGAGGTTATGTAAACAATTGAACTAAATTAGATACCAGTGGATTACAATGTGTATAAATATTTTCTGTGCCAGGTTTCAGTGCGCTTGGAACATTAAATCGCGAGAAAGGTCTATTTAAAATTTTAAAATTCGCTTGGTCGCCATGTTCGTTTTGTAGTTAACCGGTTTTTGAAAGTCTTATAGATGGACTTCCAGTAGTGCCCTCTATCTCCGTACAAAATTTCAGGGGTTTACCGCTAATAGTTTCAGAGATATAGAATGCCGGTGAAATATTTCGCACATCCGCCATCTTGTGATTATGTAAACAATTGAACGAAGTTAGATGTCGGTGCATTACAATGTATATAAACATATACTGTACCAAGTTTCATTGCGCTTGGTTGGTCAAATCGCGAGAAACGTCTATTTAAAAGTCGCAAATTCGCTTGGCCGCCATGTTGGTTTTGTAGTTACCAGGTTTTCAAAAGTCACATAAGTGAACTTATAGTAGTTCCCTCTATCACCATAGAAAATGTCAGGGTAATATCGGTAATAGTTTCGGAGATATTGAATGCTGGTGAAATATTTCGCACAGCCGCCATGTTGGATTGGTGAGTCGTAACAAAATTTGAAGGGCACGGTCGAGGTCGCCGGGAACAGTGCTATGAACTTTCCGAGTTTCATTGAAATCGCTCCAGCCGTTTAGATTTTATTAGGGGGGGACACACACACGAATCACACACACACACACACACGCACACACACACGGACAAAAGGTGATCTCATAAGCCTATTTTTTCAAAATTGATAATAGGCTAAAAATGGACCCCAAATGACAAGAAGGTTACCGTTCCCATAAGACAATAACATGTTTAAAATAAGCATAAAATGACGAAAAACAAAGCTAATTAAGCTCCAATTATAAAATACCTTCTCGCAATAAATGAGGTCTGATCCTTCTACGAAAACCTGCATATTCTGCCTATTTTCGCCTATCCCCAAGTTTGTCCGGTGAAATCTACCTCCACCTTCCGGCGTGCCGAGAGGACTTTTAAATGATATAAAGTCTAGTCTCTCAGACTGACTGTGTCTTTTGTTCAGCAGTTGGTGGCACTGACATAATTTTCAAGTATGGGCTTGAGATATTCCGGTGTACATCTTTGCTCATACTAAATTTGGTTTCGAATGCAGCAGCCGTTAAGGAGTTGATAGGACACACACACACACACACACACACACACACACACACACACACACACACACACACACACAGCCATACAGACAGAAGGATTGACAGACAGACAGACACACATTTTCCCGGATCGATCTCAGAAGTCTACTTTGTCCTAATCTTTGCAAAATATGAAAAGTAGGCTAAAAATTTCCTCCAGTGCTACATTTTCATAATTTGCATTCACTACATGTGCAATCCCTTTTGTGCTTCAAAACCTATACAAGCATTGCATATTTGAAGTTTTATTCAATTCCTAGGAGAGTGACCTACTATCTTTGTTTGTAGCAAACAACTATGGATGCTCTGAATGTTATGGCGTATTTGGTACATTTACAGGGAACAAATATTATAGTATTAAGTCTGCGGGCACTAGAGTGCTCCAAGAGAGTTCAAATACCACCATTGTGCTTGTTTACGCTAGAATACAATTACGACCCATTTTAAGAGCACACAATTCGTTCTCACAAACATGAGCAGCTCACTGGTGAATTGTGATTAGGTGTTTTCACAAGATACTGAATAAATAGCCTACAGACTATTCCATTCGCTTCCTAATGTGTTTCTTCGGAACTTTAATGGGATTTACAGACATTGTAGATAGCTTTAAAAACCAATTCTATATAGTAAAAAAAACTCAAACAACTGCAAATCATTGTGGTTTCTAAACGGGTTTGATAGACGACAACATTCACATTTTAAATACAGCTTGATTGTTCAGTGTGATCAACAAAAATAGTGGGAGTAATCTACGTAGTTATTTATCATAATATTTTGATGTACAGTACAATTAGAATAGTGGAAATCATCTAGGAAATTCTTTAGTATACCATTGTGATGTACAGTACAATAAGAATTAAGGAAATCAACCATGTTGTGTTGTTTATTTTATAGTGATGTACAGTACAGTAAGAATATAGGTGGAGTCTACATAGTTAGGCATATTTGATATAATATTTTCGGATTGAATGAACTCAAATACCGGTACAGTATATTACATAATATCGAAAAAGCATTACTCATCGACAACATGTGATATCTTGCTGGATAAAGGCAATGTTCACCTGCAGATTCCAGCATTTATTGACGGGACATACAACCATATAAATGAGTAAACAGAACTTATATAAGCAAGCCAATTTATTTTGCCAGAATGACTACAAAAACACTTAGTTTAAACTGTCCATTTGAAACATACTGTGGACAACATCTTGCTTAGTGCAAGAATTTTTAGCCTATTTTTTCACATTTTGCAAAAATGAGGAAAAAATAGCCTTATGATATCGATCCGGGCAAATGTGTGTCTGTCTGTCTGTCTGTCTGTCTGTGTGTGTGTGTGTGTCCCCTATCAACTCCTAAACTGCTGCAGCAATCGAAACAAAATTTGGTAGGAGTAAAGATCTATACCTGAATATCTCAATGCCGTATTTGAAAATAATGTCAGTGCTACCAGCTGCTGAAAAATTGCAATTGAAATTTGAGCTCCATGTTGGATATCTTGGAAGGTATGAATGGGAGCTATATCAAAAGTGGCACACGTATAGATAATAATATTTCAGTTTAATTTCCAGAAGACCATACATGGCAGTGTTGCCAAAATGATTATAAGCTTGCTGATAAGTCCAATTTTAAAATGCATATAATTTCTACACTAACAATTGTAATTCAACCAAATTTCGTATGTGCTATGTGCACATAAACAGATATGACTGAGCGTATTCTTAAGAGCCACCAGGGCTGCCCACCGTTAATAAATGCTCTCAATATATTTTATCCATATTCCAATATATCAGAAAGTATGGAAGCCGACAGCATTAAACTATGCAAACGTATAGTACCTTACATTATACATTAATTTTGAGTAACGTATATACGTCAGTGCTACCAACATGATTCTAAGCCTGCTGAGAGGTCCAAATGTAAATACATGTAACTTCTATACTATCATTTGAATTTCAACCACATTTCGTATGTACTATGTGTACCATAACAGATATGACTATGCGTATTTTTAAGAGCAACCAGGACTGCCAACTGTTAATAAATGCTGTCTCTAATTTTGTTACCCTAATAACAATATATCAGAAAGTATGCAAGCTAATAGCTCTAAACTTTGCAAACGTATAGTACCTGGCATTCTAGATTAATTTGAAGTAACTAATATACGTCAGTGCTGCCAACATGATTCTAAGCCTGCTGATAAGTCCAATTTTAAAATGCATGTAACTTCTATACTAACTAATGGATTTCATTCAAAATTGGCACAACAATAGATCATATTATTTCAGATTATTTCTGACCAATGCATGCATGACATTGTTGCCAACATGATTTTAGGCGCGCTGTTACATCCAATGTTTAACTCCATGTAACGTCCATGCTATCCATTGGACATCAATCAAATTTTGTATTCTGAACCTTAAGAGATGGAACTAAGAATATATTCAGTCACCAGGGCTTCGAAGTGTAGTGCTCTATTAGGATACATTATGTCAGTTATACAGTATTTCGAACTAATTAGTAATTTCGATATTACCAACTTAATTTCTTCATTATTCTAGATAGATCCACATAGATTACTCATTGGCATGAATCTTAAATTTTAAGAAGAGTAGGCTCTTTAGTTCGTCACGGAACTTCTTGATTCCAAGTATACCTCCGGCTCTTTGGTGAGGTAAACCAAGTGTTACTTATAACGAACCTCTCTTGTTCACAGAATTCGAGAAGACGCTGACCACGTGAATTTCTTCTACCAAGACCATACCCTCCTACTGCAAATCCTTCTTTTCCCTCACCAATCACTGAATTCCAGTCTCCCATTATAATAATGTTCTCGCTAGCCTTTGTTTTACGCAGTAATTCTTCCAGCTTCTCATACACTGAACATATTATAAGATATATAAATTAACTTGGATAACCAGTGTCGATCACCAAGCGATCATCATCAGATCTGTTGCACTTAAGCCATTAAATCTTTGTCAATAAGTAAGTGGGTATTTACAATATATACATTCATTTAGTTACGGAAGTTATTATAAACAGTGCAGCTTTTCAAGAGCTTTTATTTAGATGTGATATTTTTTGTAAGACAGTGGAAGTGATAATAGCTGCACGAGACTGGACCCCACATCGCTTATTCAACAAGCTAAGTTCATAATACATTCCAATCGGCCCTTTTACTGACAACCAATAATAGCACACTAAGGAAGAAAACTTGATGGTCAGTTAGTTATTGTTCATTAAGGGGCGGAACTACGAGGTCATCAGCCCCTATCTTGAATGTCAATAACCACTAAAATTATGTTTAAAAAAATCACATATAGCTAACAAATCCCGACAAGTTGAGTAAATGTATAATAACTGCTGTAACTAAGTAAGTGTAGGCCTATATAGGGTATTGTAAATACCATCACCCACATACTTTTAGACGTAGATTTATATGTCTAAGTGTAAGGGGTCTGATGATGATCGCTTGGAGATCAAAACTGGTCATTCAAGTGAATTTATTAATCGTATGTAAATTTCTTTCTGGTTTAGGGAAACACCCATTACAATTGGGTACAATCGTGTTGACCGACTGAAGAGCATTATATTTTGGAATATAATATATTAAATATATCAAATAAACATCCAAACGCTGATAGAAAGTTTAGGAGAAAGTATAGATTTCCCATTGCAAGCAATTAAAAATGTACTTACACTTTTACAGATGATTAAACTTACTTACTTCTTGTGAATGATGATAATAATGTTCTATTCCATCGTTTCCCAAACTGTGGTACGCGTACCACTGGTGGTACTCTCGTACTGCTGCAGTGGTACGCGGTGATGTTACAAAAAATATAAAAAATATTAGATACGTTACGGAAAATCTATACTAATATAATAAAGCTGAAGAGTTTGTGTGTTTGTGTCTTTAAACGCGCTAATCTCTGGAACTAGCAGTCGGATTCAAAAAATTATTTTTGTATATGATAGCCAGATTCAAGAGGAATAGTTTAGGCTATGTTAAAATTCGGACAGACCACTCCATTCCCTGCATTTAGGCCCTTTGGCACAAATCTACACCGTTTCACCGATCTGAACCAAAATTTGTATACTAACCCTTTGGAACCATGCGAGTAACACTGTCTACATGAAATTTATGACAGACCAGTCCATTCCCTGCATTTAGGCCCTTTGGCACAAATCTACACCGTTTCACTAATCTGAACCAAAATGTGTATACTTACCCTTTGAAACCCTGCGAATAACACTGTTTACATGCAATTTCGGACAGACCACTCCATTCCCTGCATTTATGCTCTTTGGCAAAAATCTACACCGTTTCACTGATCTGAACCAAAATTTGTATACCTACCCTTTGGAACCCTGCGAGTAACACTGTCTGCATGAAATTTCGGACATACAACTACATTCCCTGCATTTAGGCCCTTTGGCACAAATCTACACCGTTTCACCGATCTGAACCAAATTTCACATACTTACCCTTTGGAACCCGACGAGTGACACTGTCTGCTTGAAATTTCTGACAGACCATTCCATTCCCTGCATTTAGGTCCTTTGGCATAAATCTACACCGTTTCACCGATCTGAACCACATTTTGTATACTTTTTTTATTTTTATTGAATTTACCCTCCAGGATGCTGGCTCCCACGGACTCAGCGGTGTAACTCACTTCTACCGCCTTTACGGGCAGTGTCCTAGAGCGGGGAATATCTAATCGGAGTGGTTACAACTGGGGAGGTGTGACCAGCACCGTGCCCAGGCTGCCGCACCTGCAAAGCGAACAGGGGCTTAATGAGGGAAGGGAGGGATAAGCAAGGAAGAGGGAAGGAGGCGGCCGTGGCGTGACAGTAAGAGCCATCTCAGTATTTGCCCGAAGACGAAGTGGGAAACCACGGAAAACCACTTCGAGGATGGCTGAGGTAGGAATCGAACCCCCTCTAGACTCCGTTCCAGTCCTCATACCACTTTTCAAATTTCGTGGCGGAGCCGAAAATCGAAACCAGGACCTCCAGGGCGGCAGCTAACCATGTTGACCACTACGCTACAGTGGCGGAATTTTGTATGCTTTCCCTTTGGAACCCTGCGGGTACCACTGTCCACTATAAATTTCGGACAGACCACTCCATTCCCTGCATTTAGGCCCTTTATCACAAATCCACAACGTTCCTCTTAATTGCACCAGATTTTACTTACACTTTGAAACCCTGCTGGTAACACTGTCCACTTGATATTTTGAACAACGCTCTCCATTCCCTACATTTAGAATAACAAACAAACTGAACTTGAAAACCACGTATTAAGGCCCTAGAACCATTCATGTCCGTAGTAGTGTAACTATAAGAGTATTTTAATAAGTCCATTGCTGACCGGCAATTCGGGCTTCATCTCGTCACCCCTACCAGTGTTCTGGTGCAGAATTGCGAAAATAGTTAAATCTTGTTCCGCTTATAAATTACAGTCACGGGAGGAATTAGTGCAAACATATTTCTTAGGCCCCTTAAAACAGTTATCATCATGAAATATTATGTCTCTGTATAAGTGCAATGGTGTTGGTGCAGTACATTGAGGTTATCAGCTCCAATAAGCGTTGGTGCTTTCAAATTTACCTTCATTTACTCCGAAACTTATCGGTAAGCGCTTTGTGGCGGTAAATAATACTATTTCTGCTTCAGTAGCTCGAGTCAGCTGAAGTTTTCCAAAGAGTTCTGATTATTTTCCTACGGCGCTATGCGACAAAAGACGACACTATTGGTCTCTACATTTCTAACAGCCAATGAGATATAGTCCCTAGGCAGTGTCTTTATTTCACTTACTCCTCTTTCTAAAAAATATTAAAAATGTGTTTGTAAATTACATGTGTCAGTGCTGTAGTTAGTAAACAGCCGTTTCCCTATTCATTATTATCATAACGGGAAAATGACCTGAATGTTACGTCCATTATACTGTACTACTTATCATCCCCACTACATCACCACCTCCACCACCACCACAAAATGTTATATTTAAAAATATTTATTTTCTAATGAGTTCTTAGAAAAGACTTCAACAAAGGGAATAGTAATATGGAAAAGATACGCAGATGATGTAATTTGCATCTACGATACTGAATTAACAAGCGAAGAAACAATTCTTCAATCCATTAATAGCCTTGACCACTCAATCAAATTCACTAAGGAATCCGAAACAGATCGAAAAATAAATTATCTCGACATAACTATTGAACGTAAAGACAACGAGGTTTCATATTCCATAATCCGAAAAGCCACACAAACATCGCATGCAATCGACAAATCAGTCTAATCACCCCAGTACGCATAAATTAGCGGGGTTAAATTCAATGGTGCACATGGCTTTAAACATACCCATGTCAAAATACAATTATAATAAGGAAATAACAACCATTAAACAAATAGCAGGGGAAAACAATTTCCCGCCAAGCAAAATAGACCAAATTGTAGCCAAACATAAAAATAAAGATACAATGATTCCAAAACAGGACATTAATGAGAAAAAATTCACACGCTTCAACTATGTGAATGCGAACGCATATACTATCACTAATCTATTCAAAAAGCAAGGCATAAAAATAGCATTCGCAACGAATAATACGACCGGGAGGCACCTGAAAAATAGTAATCTAAATAAACAAGATTCGTATTCAAAGTCAGGGGTATATTCTATTACATGCCAAGCCACTGGTTGCCAAGCTAATTGCATTGGACAGAGCGGAAGACGAGTAGATACACGTTATAATGAACATAGGAATGCGATAAGATACGGAACACATTCAGCCGTATGCGAACATATGTGTGACACGGGGCACAGCTTTACTAAAATCGAGACTGACCTAAAAATAATTCATCACGAATCGAAAGGCAGAGCTCTCGACATAAAGGAAGCAATCAAGATTCCCCTAGCCAAACAAAACAATCCCAACATTCTAAATGAACACACTTTTATGGAGAGTTCATCCCTTTCCACTCTACTAAAAGCACACACTGTCGAAAACAAGACACAACTTAGCGATACAGCCAAGCTAGATAAAAAAAATGGGGGGAAAATAACGGTGGTTATAGGTAAATGTTATTTGGAACAGGTTTACTATGTACTTTTTTCTGCAATAAGCCTAGGCAGGTAAACGCGCAGTATTAAACGTGCCGGGTCGTCATCAATAGACCGTGTACCGCTTAGTTGAATGGCTTTTTAGTCCACGCGTGACGAAGATAGTTCCACGGTCTTTAATAGTTGTAGATCTTCCTGTATTCAATAACATACATTCTTATCTAGATTTGGCAACGTCACACATATAAACATGGCACTGACCTCAGAAGGAACGTAGGAACAAAAGGGGAAGAAAGGGAATAACCAGTTCCGCCCAGTTAACACCCGGGTTAGTTGACCATAACTGGTGCCAGAGTGAACACGAAACTGCTTGAAGTTCCAGTTAGGGAGATAACCGGATAAGTATTAGCCTGTATTATTACAGTTTAACCATAGTTGATTTTGTATAACCATATAATCACCCCAAACAGACAAATTCCGGATTTTTATCACCATTTTAGAAGTTCACCTAACATTAGTTATACTACATTTAGCATACACCGACAGTTGCATTACCAACACTGCAACTAAATAATTGCACATATTGTATATATTTTTCACCTGTATTCTCGAATATAGATGTTATAGCCAAAGTGTAATGGATCTGATGATGATCGCTTGACGATCGGAACTGGTCATCCTAGTGTATTTATTAATCTCATGTAATTTATTTCAGGATTAGGGCATAACCCAGCTCTATTTGGATACATTCGTGTTGACCGACTGAAAAGCACCAAACTTTTGTTTATAGTATTTCCTTTCAATTCATGGGCCTCTTACGCCAATTCTTAATCATTACAATTACAGTTACCTGGTGGCAGTCATCACAGAAATTCCCAGGGGCTCACAAATTGTGGGACGTGTGTTGGCGACAACGGGACCCCAGCTGAGTCCGGCATTGCTTCCACTTACATGTGGCAGACTCCTCTCTGTCATCCTTACAATCAAACACCCTTGGTCAACTCTTGTTGTCTTTCGATATTAGGGTATCTGAGAGCAAGGATATCTTTCAATTTATCGCCTTAATTGACCCTTGTATCATCTTTCCTGATCTATCGTTCTTCTCTTAATTTTCATATCTCCTGCCTTATGCTCAAGGTCCTTATGGGAGTAGGGTGTTTGTAACCCCCCACTTATGGTGCACCCGGGTAGTGCTATACCCTCAATAGCTCACGACTGGTGATTTCCGGAGTTTGGGACCCCGAGAGTTTCCAGAAATGGGCCCAGATTTCCGCCTTTTGCCATTGACATTGGGGTGGGGTGGATCCTCTTTTCTTTCCCTTTCCTATCTGCCTTTCATAGCTCTCCTTTCTTCCATGAACCTTAATTCTCATTCTTTGCGGGTTGAGAGCATTTCCATTCCTCCTGTCTTTTATTTACCTTATTCTCCTTCTTTGTGTTTTCCATTTCCTGTTCTTAGACGAGTACATAAATCTGTAGTTCGTTGTGTCTAGTTTGTTTTTCATTCGTATGATCACCCAAAATATTGAAGCCACTTACCCAGATGTTAGTACCCTTAAAACAGCAATTATCATCTTCATCATCATCATCATGATCATCATGATTGCCACGGTGGGTGAGTGTTCAACGTGTCGGTCTACTAACCCCAAGCTTTCAGGTTCGCTTCTGGCCGTGGTAAGTGATTTTTGAAAGGTGGCAAAAATTACGACACCATGTCATACGATGTTGGCATGTCAAAGAAACCATTTGAATTCAGTATACCGTGTTCATAATGGCAAAATTAATCTCGGGAGTTTCCGCCAACACAAAGTTCCTCATTTCTCTACTAGAAAGTGCTATAGTGTTCAAGGAGCTTAGATATCTAACCTCCTTGACTTTAATAGTGCTTCAAGGAATAACGAAATTCGACATGCAAGCTACCCTTTGAGTGTCAAATAACAAAGCTTGTACCCAGCACCCGAGGCCATTCGCTATTATTATTATCATCATCATCATCATCATCAACCGAGAAACTAAGCCTACCAGACAAATTAAACACACACCCATGTACACAGAACTAGTGACCAGGATGTCTCAATCCTATATTATGAATTCACAACAACAATAACCTCATAATACAGTGGGACTTGGATAAATCGAAGCAGAAATTAGTTCGTTACTAGATGAAACCCGTCAAAACATGACGGGCAATGGAAAACAAAATTTCTGAAGAAGCTTCTTATATAAGTTACATTCTTTGTACGATTTCTTTTTAGCACTATTGCAAATTGAAGGGCGTCAAAAGATAGCACTCTCAGCAATGCAACATATTGCTGGTCATGACTGAAAACGTGATGAGGTCATCATCATCTTGCACAGTTTCCAGCCACTGGCCGGGTCTGTTTGGAACACAAGCCTCTCCAACGTCTTCTGTCTTCCCACCATCTCTCAGCCTCCACCCTTGTCCAGTCTTCTCCTCTCTTCTTCACGCTTTCCTCCACCCCCTTCAGCCACCTGTCTCTCGGTCTTACTGTTGGCCTCTTTCCTTCCCACTTCGTCTCGTGTATCCTCCTGGGTATCCTCTTCTCCATTCGTTTTACATGTCCATACCATCTAAGTCTAGATTTCTCTATACCATCCTGTAATGGTTCCTCCTTCATTAATTCTCTGGTCCTCTCATATCTTATTCTCTCCCTCATTGTAGCTCCAATACTGCTTCTCAAGAACCTCATCTCACTGGCCTGTATTTTGCTCTTCTCCCTTCCTTTCATAACCCAGGCCTCCGAGGCATACGTCAGGATAGGGACATAGTACGTCCGATATATGATCTTTTTGCTGTTCTGAGGGACATCCTTGCTCCATAACATGCCTCTCACACTCCTCCGGAATGCTTCTGCCTGTCTCCCCCGCTCATTTATTTCTCTATCGTTTCTTCCATTCTCTTGCATCAGGCTTCCCAGATACTTGAAACTCTCCACTTCCTTCAGCTGTTCCCCACCAATTGTTATTCCTGTTGTGGTTCTTTCCTTCTTCCTTGTTATGATCACCATCTCACTCTT
The DNA here is from genome assembly GCA_946902985.2 of Meconema thalassinum. Classification (NCBI taxonomy): domain Eukaryota; kingdom Metazoa; phylum Arthropoda; class Insecta; order Orthoptera; family Tettigoniidae; genus Meconema; species Meconema thalassinum. The sequence continues at coordinate 145,307,484 of OX336390.1, read as the reverse complement.
ATTTATGCTAAATTTCATCCCATAACCTTGTATTATTCCTTTCCACACGTCCAACTGTTCCTGTACCTCCTCCTCCTTGTTTCCCCAAATCATCAAATCATCTGCAAGCACCATTGCTTTCATCATTCCTTCCCCAATTACTTGTGCCACTCGGGTCATTATGTCATCCATCACCACAGTGAAAAGTAACGGTGACAGTGCACTTCCTTGTTTCAGGCCGTTTCTCTGTTCCAACCAGTCTGATCTCTCTCCTCCCACTTTCATACAGCTCACGCTTCCCTTGTACATCTCCTTTATCCTCCTTATAGTCCATTTTTCTATTCCTCTATCCTCCAGGGACTTCCATACTTTGTTTCTGCATACACTGTCATATGCTTTCTCAATGTTCAGGAAGGCCATCAGTAGATCGGTTCCATACTCATAGTGCTGTTCTTGTAACTGCCTTAGAGCAAAAATCAAATCCACTGTGGACCTTCCTGCTCTGAAGCCATGTTGTTCTCCCCTCATCCCTCCTTCTATCTTTGTCCTAATTCTCCTTTCCAAAACTTTCTCAAACAACTTTGCACAATGACTCATCAGTGTTATTCCCCGATAGTTTCTGCATTCTGTTCTACTAACTTTCTTGAAGATCGGGACAATTATTCCCTTTATCCAGTCCTCTGTGGTCTTCCTTTCCTTCCATGCTGTCTTCATCAGTCGGTACAACCATTGTATCCCCACCTCTCCTGCTGCTCTCACCATCTCCACACTCAACTCATCCACACCCGGTGCCTTCCCTCCTTTCATCTTCCTCACTGCATCTTCCACTTCTTTCCATGTTAAGTCCTTTTCTGTTTGCAGTTCATCTACTGTACCTCTTCCCCCATTTCTTCCTCCTCGCCGTGGTTTCCATTTTGGTTCAGGAGTTCTTCAAAATATTCTTTCCACATTTTCTTCAGTTCTTCGCTATTTTCTATCTCTTGTCCCCTTTCGATCACCATTCTAACATAATCCGTAGGATCTTTCCGCCTCTTATTCTTTACCATCCCATACAGGACCTTTTTTGTACCTTCACTATCCTGATGGTCATGACTGAAAACGTGATGAGGTAAATAGCCCAATACGTTCAAGAGTTTCTCCTTGAGCTTGATTGATTGTGATAAAGTAGGCCGAGCGAATAGGACATTGTTGCCTATTAAAAGAAAATGTACTGTACCTGCAAGTGTTTTATCGGAAGGTGTTGAATCAAGTCGTAGGATTTGAGCTCTCTGCCTAATATTACTGCACCTATTATATCCGAATCCAAGCAATTTCTTACATATTTCTTACAATTAATATATTACCATATATGAGTCCTTGGGAAACGTTCAGATTTCTAAGGAGCATAACTACGGCTCAAACGTTCGGAGTATGTGGAGGCGAATCACTTAATTCCAAGGAATTGAAAAATTCAATAATAGGGAAATGAAGTAGCTGGCTTTCATCTTCAGTATCCAATCTGTTAACGCTGATGTATGTGTTTGAACTACTGGATATAAGTTCAATGACTTTTAAATTAATATCATTACATTGTTGCAGCTTGGCAAATATTTTATATTCCAGCAGATCAATTTTACCCTCACAACAGTAAAGACTAAAGTAACCACGCATAGATTTTACGCAAGAGAAATACAATGTAGAACAATGTTTACATTTGATCGTCAAAGACCTTACAGTACACTGTACTGCATAATATCTGGAATTGTTTCTGAAATGGCCTATTTATATTGGATTTTAAATGTGGCTTCGTATTATTCGATAGCACTATAGTGTCCTGCAATAACGGAGCCGCTAAATATTAAATGGCAAATAATACTTCCATTGCCGAAATCAACTGCGTAGTTAGACTCAGTACTCTAAACAAATAATCATTAAACAATTGTCTTATACAATGAAGTTCAACATGACCGTCCAGAGACTGTCATACTCAAGTTGGTTGGTGAGGAGAATGCGATGAGACTGATCGCTTAAAATAAATTCCTTATAATTGTTCCTGCCAGCGAAATTTTTTGCAATAGCTTGAAAACGCAGCTCAGAATGACGTTCTTCATTTTGTTATAAACAGTACGAAACTGCTCTAAATAAGCAATTTCCATCACCTGTTATAGGTTATGGCAGTACATTTTGCAGGGGAACATAGAATCACTTCGCCAACTACTGGAATGACCATAGGCCTATACTCAATACTCACTTCGACAGTCACCCTAATGGAGGCAGTTTTTAAATTCTATGTCCCGTGCATGTCAAAAATCGTATTAACACATGGAGGCCCACCTATTCTTGTCTATCGCCCCGGAGACCCGGGTTACATTTCCTGCTCTGCCAATAAATTTAATTCTGGTCTGAGGGCAAATACGGGGCACATTCAGTCTCTTGAGGTATAACTAAGAAGAGGAAGGTTTAATTCCCACCTCGACAATCTTGGATGTGGTTTTCCGTGGTTTCCCACTTCCACTTAAGGCAAATACCGGGATGGTTCCTAACTTAAGGCCTTGTCCGTCTCCTTGTCATTTTCCACCTTAATTACAAATACACACAGTAATGCAGCCATCACAATAACACAGGTTATCAAAGAAAATTTCACACATGCACACCCAAGTACACGGGGCTGATTGACCACGATGTCGGAGCCCTTCAAACGAATTATATTTGCCAAGTGTCTCTCATGGCGAAAGCAATTGTGGACATGCGCGAGTGCCTGGAAAACTACTTTTTTCTTTAATAATTTAAGAGTACATCGACGATGCATAATTATAACTTTTAGTGTAGGACGCTAATAACTTGACCACCGAAGCATTGGGAAGAAATTGCAATATTAATGTACATAAACAACCTAGCCTACACATTCAACTGTCGGTTAATGTTCCTCAACATTTCCCTTCTTAAATATTCCCCTCCTTTATAATTTTCCATCACGTGAAAACGTGCCATGTCTTGTGTTTTAAATATATCGATGCAATGGTGTTGCCATCTGCTGTCATTTACTGTAACTATATGGGCGATGTACTGCCATCTGTTGTCAGTTATAGGAACTGATTGCAGATATTTAAACGGCGTACTGCGGACAACAGTTTGCTCTTTTGATCACATGCTGCAATGCAATGGTAAAACGGAAATAAAACGTATTTAGAGGGAATGTAGAAATATGTATCTTTAACAGACATAAAACCTTACTAATACTCCTTGATTAAACAATATTTCAGTGGTAAAAAAAACTGGCGAGGGGTGGGATCGAACCGGTGCTCTTTGGAACCACAGTCAGTCGCCTTAACCACATAGCTAATCGCGCACTCATGTTTAGCAGCAGACGCAGCCATTCATTATATTCAAAAGCCGCTGTCTGAAGGAAATAATCCATTTCATTATCCAAATAAATCAATGTTGCACATTCGTATACGTTCATACTGTTATTATATTTTATTGTCAGAACTTGGTTAAAGTATGTTTTCAATTACATGGAAGCATATTAAATAACTTACATTTTAATGGACTTCTCACCGCCATTTTGTCATGACCCCAGGCGGATTGTGCGCATGCGTCAGGGGCAAGAATTCTGCTATATTCTATATTAATTTAAAACAAGATGTTCGGGAAAGAACATATAGCCTACTTTCTCCGAAATGTATGGGTATAGTTATAACTCTCTGTCCTTATCATCTCCTAATTTCTTCCTATTTGAAGTGCAAATTGGCACACAGGATTTGAACAGTGGCGTTCAAACCATAGTTTATAATTTACCCCAGCATTTTGCAATTTCATCAGCAAACACTCCAAACACCGACTACTTACAATAATTGAAACTTCGTTGCTCTAATAAGGCCCATCTACAATGCGCAGTCGGCAGTCCGTAGTTGGTAGTCCTCGGTCGGCAGTCGCGATCGACTCCGTGTATACTATAGGCACCATACACAACATGAAGTTGCAGTTGGTAGCTGGCAGTTGGCAGTCGAGAATTTTATCCTTGACTGCCAACTACCCGACTGCAGCAATGTAATAGCCAATCAGAGCAGATCAGAAACTGACGTCACGTTGTTGTTCTGTGTCGTGTACGAATGATATAGAACTAAGTGAAGTAACTTCGCAACCCGTAAATTTATAGGCTAATCTTAAATACACGGTATAACAAAATAATCCATCTCCAAATCATCCATATTGCAAGTTTTGAGATTATCAACAACGCCTCTGTGCACAAGGAATAAACGAATGTTACTGTCTTATTACTCCTAGCAGTCGTTAAGACTGGGTTCACTAACTGGCCGGTATAGAGCGCTGCTCGAATCTATAGTTTCTGCATAGTACAACTGAAGGATGGAAGATGTCACTCCAGTGGAGAATGTCGTTTTTTTTAATATATAATTTCCATTGCAAAAAGCACCATATAAAGCTTTATTTTATAACGTCTCAGTACTCAAGAAACAATAAATATAAAAACTAGTCGTGATATCTAGTTGTGAAATATCGAACAATATAATCCTAACAGAGCGAGTGCATTCTAGCGGCCAGAAGAAGAAACTTTTCAATAAAATCTGTTACCTTTTTGTCAGCTAGATGTCTCGATTAAATCTGCTGGCGAATTATGTTTTAATTAAGTATATGTTTTGCACCGTAATATGCACTATATAACGCTTAATTTTAAAACGTCTGAGTCATTACAAAGCAACAAATATGTAAAATGTCAAGCAAAAAACATATCTCTGATGGGGTTTGAACCATAGGCATATGAATGACAGACTAGCGCTTTACCACTGAGCCATTTGTGCCAACGAACATTGATCCATATAAAATGACTTACATAGAACTTGTTAGCAAATAATGATTTATACTAAACGATTTCATCACTGAAGTATATTATTTATATATAAAGCATTTCATACAAAGTTTATTTATTTTGTTTTAGTACGCTATATTGCATGCAATACTCAAATTAGTGAAATATAAGTCAGGCACAAGATATCCGCTGCCATCTTGTCTTATTAATGAATCAGCTGAGCTTTTTAAAATCACGTCTGCACTATAGTATTACAAAATAAACTTTTAATTTCGTACGTGCCTCTTCCTTTAGAACAGTTAAAACGATTCTCGGCTCGATAATCGGAACTGGTGGGTCCCATGATATGGATTATAAAGTTTGCATAATTCGCAAGGCCGCCATCCTGAAATGGTATGGCGGACGACCTTGTAGTTTGGTCACAAGACGCATCCTATACGAAGGTATGTTGTTACCAAATTTGGTAGAGATTGGATGATTTGGTTAGTCGTTATTTGATTTTACGTTTTGAACGTTTGAGTGGCCGCCATTCAGTTTTAGTAAAGATGGCGGCGATATAAAACATGACACTGAGGTGTCCTTTGCTAGTGCTACCTTTGTACCAAATTTCGTTCAATTCGCATTCACCGTGTTCGAATTGATAGGGGGGGGGACAGACATTCAGAGTACACACACTCACACACACACACACAGACTCACACACACACATACACACACACAGACTCACACACACACATACACACACACAGACAGACACACTTTTTTCGCCCTGTGTTGATCTCATAAGTCTACTTTCATTTTTTGCAAAAATCGAAAGTAGGCTAAAAATATACCGTAATATATTTGTTTATTTTAGAGACACTCTGCAAATCTAGAGGCGAAGAGCTTTCGTTAGAGTGCTCTACGAAGTAAATCGGTTCTGTCGTTCTCTCAATCTCGTGGTAACAAAAATCACCTTACTGTTTTAAATATATAGATTGTTGTTCTATGGGGCGGAACAACGAGGACATCTGTCCTTTCGAAGCTCAAGGGATCAACAAAACTTTCAATTATGCAAACATTCGAATTAGATAAGTTACTTCTTATTAGCCTATTTTCATTTATGAAAATAAGAAGGCTTATGAATCACCTTTTGTCCGTGTGTGTGTGTGTGCGTATGTGTGTGTGTCCCTGTAATAAAATATAAACGGCTGGACCGATTTGAATGAAACTCGGAAAGGCCTTAGTACTATTTAGGCCGACCCCGACCGTGCGCTTCACATTTGTTTACGTCTCACCATGGAACATGGCGGCTCTGTGAAATATTTCACTGGCATTCTATATTTCCGAAATTTTACTGATATCACCCTGAAATTTAGTAGCGTTATGAAGGGCACTACTAGACGTTCACCAATGAGACTCTCAAAAACCTGTTAACTACAAAACGAACATGGCGGCCAAGCAAAATTGAAATATAAAATAGACTTCTTTCGAGATTTAACCAACCGAACGCTGCGAAACTTGGTACAGGAAATGTTTATACACATTTTAATGCAATGACATCTAATTTAGTTCAATTGCTTTCATAGCCTCAAGATAGCGGCTGTGCGAATCTTACAAATTAAGATTTTATTCATTGTGTCCTAATCAAGCTATCGAGTTCAACGTTTGAATAATGAACCTACGCAATAATCCTCATCTAATAGTACATAACTCTACGGCCTACATATGAAAAATCCAACATGCTGACCATCCGAAATATTTCGACGGATCTCAATATCTATTAATCTATGACAGCAATCAAACAGAAATTGTGTATGTTGATAGAGGCTATAAGAATAAGTTTACCTATGAGATTCTCAAAAACCTGTTAACTACAAAACGAACATGGCGGCCAAGCAAAGTCGAAACATTTAAATAGACTATTTTCCAGATATAACCATCCAAACGCTGTGAAACTTGGTACGGTAAATGCTTGTACAAATAGTAATCCACTGTCATCTAATTTATTTCAATTGTAGTCATAACCACAAGATGTCGGCTGTGCGAAATTTTAAAATCTTGGTTTTTATTTCTTGTGTCCTCATCTTACGATTCAAGTTTGAATAACACAGCTACACAATAAGCTTCTTCAATAGTACATAACTCAAATACCTTCTAATATAAATATCAAACATCGCGAGAGTCCGAAATATTTATGCTGTTCTCAATATCTACAAATCTATTACAGCAATCAAACTGAAATTTTGTATGTTGATAGAAGCAATTAACATAAGTAAGATATATGAAAATAGGCTATATAGATTTTCACGGAACTACTTGTTTTGGTTTGGTTTTAGGTCCAATAAATGCTTCAAATCGACAATTTTTTAGTAAGTAAATATTTATTTAGACATCCTGTGTAAAACAAATATACATGATATGTAAACAAATTTAATACAGATTACAATACAAAAGGTATCCCATCAACTTGCAATTGCTCTCGAGTGCAATAGCAGAATATTAAGTGCACATAATTAAAGTTTTGCAATGGGTTGTGGAATGTCTGATTGGTTTGCAGAGTTTAGTTTCTTCAAGTTATAAATTGTTCAAGTAAGTTTAGTGAATCCAATAGTGAATAATGTGGGATCCTTTGCACTAACTTTTGGCTTATATTTTAGTATCCGTGTACATGAACTTCAAATTATCCAAGATTATTTCCATTGATTTGATACGAAGTTCAAGGCACCGACACAAATCTTCGATTTATTGAAATTTCCAATCACCCAAGTCCCACTGTACAAACTTTCAGGCAGAGACATGGTTTTCTGGAAATAACCATATAAGCTTCTCTGTTGTTTCACTTTCAGCCTCGTGCACTTGGATGTGTCTGAAAACCTCCGTTATTATGGTGTCCGTAATGTCACGTGTATTTATAATTGGTTAGCGGATTGGGAAGATGCCCTCAACTGGAAGAAGAAGATTGAGATGGAGGTGGCCGTGGTATTAAGTTAGAAACCATCCCCGAATTTGTCACAAGATGAAGTAGAAACCCATAGAAACCACTTCTAGGGCGACTTTGTTTGGGATTGGGTCCATTTGTTCTCTTGCGGCTAAGTAGATCCCGAACCAGCCCTCAAAACAGAATTTAACATAAGGGAACCAGGCAGTGAAAATCCGTCAAAATTACAATTTTTGTTATTGCTTTATCATACAGCCCATACCTTCCTTAACACATGTATGCATGATTTATCTATGTTTTCTGCATCGTCATGGGTAACAGAAAACATTTTCTGCACAAAGACATTTCTGCCACACCCTCTTTTACCGTCTTTCATTCATCTGCGTTTACACTGCTTGTAGTGAGACATACTGTAGGGGATCTGAGAGGGTGCCCTCTGCAATGTGATAGCTGGGGGGATGAAATATAAGTAGCTAGGGGTTGCTTGGAGCTCGAGTGTAGGAGGTGTCGGTTATGGACTGGTTCGAGGGGGTGTGAGCACTCGAAAGGAGAACTCCCGAATGTACTGTTTGTTCGGGTAGTTCGGGGATGCGATATCGGGATTAGGGGTGGTTCGGTGCTGGAGGCTCTGAACAGCTGGGTCGCTGTCTGGAATACTGCTAAAGTGGGCAACGGACGGCTCGCGCTAATAAGCGAGGCAAGCAGTCTGACGTAGGCGAATAGCTGGCTACGGGCGCCACGAATCAATTAGTTAAGTGTTGCCTGGATCCTACCGGGACGAGGGATGAAAGGTAGGATCTTAACAATTAAGCAAATCCTTATGAGATGTGTGACTTTAATGAGTGCTTCAGACTTGAAGACTCCTAGAATTTGCAGAACAGTTATTAAACCAGATGCTTATCACAATCCAAGCACTAAGGGGTGAGAGTGTGAATGTCTGTGTGAGGAAGTGTAGATCGCTTGGACACTTACCCTTTGGCGTTCATCGGCGCGGCGCTCTGCAGCGGTTTGGCACAAAATGACACTGAGGAAGACTGACTGGCTGGCTGACTGACTGACCTCGAGTTACCTCACCTCTCTAGCTTTATAGCCTTTTGAGTGCAGAGTGTGCGGAATTGCACATTTTACAGGATGTGAGGAGTAGGCCGGGGTTATTGGAGGTTGTTGCTATGTATTAGGTTTAGATGTATGTTAGAATTTTGATAATGTATTCCGAAGGCGTTTGTATGGAGATAGATGTATGTGTCGTAGATAGAAAGGGATGGGGGTGCATCCCCCGGATGCAACAATACCTTGACTCTACTTTATTTGTTCCATGACTCCTGTCTTTTATGTTGGTATCCTTGGCGATAAACGAGTATAAGTGACAATTGAAGATCATTTGAGCATTTTGTTTAAGTCTTAGTTGTGGAGGTTGCTTGAAACAAGGACTTGAGTTGAAAACGTATTATTATTGTATTTGTAGACCTATATAGACGCTGAATATGGGCAGAATAAGGATGTTAAATAGTAAGAATAAGTTTAAAGGTAACAGATATACCATGAGAGTAATTAAATCTCCTACGGATTATAGTGAGGTTATCCAACCAAATTCGTCACATGGGCCTACAAGTCCACATTCTGCTTGCAAGAAGAAGCTGTCTTCTCCAAACCCTCATGCGTGTGAGAATATACGTAGCGGTGATAGGATTGTTGAAGCTAGGAGTGTTAGTGGAAACATTATAGTGGATTTAGGCATTATTTCTGAACTTGTGGAGTGTGCAAACATGTTCAATTGGTGTGACAACTATATTACTGCATGGAGATTTATGAAAATGTAAAGAAGAGGAAGGGGCTTGCTACCAGTATTAATTTGTTTTGTACAGTTTGTGGTAAAGATACATCTGTTATGTCCTCTTAAGTTAACAAATGAACGAATTTACAGCATACATATAAGTTTGGCATATGGCATGAAGTGTATTGGCAAACGCAAGAAGGCTGCACAGACACGTTGTGGCATGTTAGATTTGCCGTCTCCACCAGGAAAGTTCAGTTCTTATTCAGAGTTATTGTATAAAAGTCTTGAAAAATTAAGCTTATCATCAATGAGAGTTGCTGCCTAGGAAGCAATTGAAGCAGAGCCGGGAATCGAACTGAACCTGATTGCTAGCTTGTCATTTTCCTGTGATATTCGTCCTATATTTGATTTGATATCCAATGTGTATTTTCACCATATAATATACCTCTACTTAATATAAAACAAAGTCCCCGATTCTTGGATGTCACGGGTAAAGTCGAGAACCACTGGATGGATTTTGATGCTGGTATCACCATTTTGTAAAAGATATCACGAGGATGATTTCTGTAGAAAATAATTTATTTATGATCAAAGGAAGCTGAGCAGTAACGATTTCAGTGGAAAAGCCGAAAAAAAACTGGCGTCCGAGCGCTTTGTAAGCTTACGCTGGGCAAACTGTTAAAAATATCTGAATACTATGAGTGTAAGATTTGTTCAGCTTGAAAGGTTTTACAAAAAATTCCGGGAGAGCATATGCCTATCTTCAATACATCGCCCACTATGAGTGTTTTTACGTTTTAATTTCTTCTAACCATGTCCATTCAACTACTGAGGCGACAGTTTACGAGCTAGCTAACGGGGAGTCTATCATCCCTGTTACAGCCTAGCTAGCGGGCGAACCTATTGCCCCAGATACAGCCAGCAGCAAACCATCGAGTCGTGTGGAGTTAAGACTTCTGAGAAGAGTGGTTGAGTTTGGAGTTTCCCTGGAAGTGCAACTCGAGGTTTCTTCATTTCGCCTGTGAAACACAGTCAAGTTAAGATTGTTCAGAAGGAGGATTTGAGTCTCATTCACCTCGCCATTCCCTGGAAGTGCAACTCTCATTTCGCCTGTGAACTTTTCGTTCCGCAAAATTCACAGTCAATTTAAGATTCGACGGAAGGGAGATTATATTATATTAGATTATACTGATTGGCGTATAATCTCTACTTAGTATAGAACCCGAGGGGGTCATGCTGACTGGTATCGAACGTGGATCTCGGAGATAAGTTGAGCTCTGAATGAAGGTTCCACCAGGGAACGAACCCGAGATCTGTGGAGGGTGTTTCGTTGTAAGAACCCCTAGAAGAAATTATATATTTAATCACTGGTGTGATGTCAGTTGTTACTGACATTATTTAGTGGAATAATGCAGGAAAATAGTGGAAGATAGCATTATTTGGACTACATGAAGTAGGCTATGCTGGACTTGAAACACAGGAGTTTCAGAGTTTGACGTTTTGCAAATAGCCCCAGAATTGTGGGAGGAGACCCTTGGCGCCACGTCAATCTTGCTGACCAAGTTTAGTCGTCTGCAAGGGGTCGGGAGGTTGAATAATGATCAGGTTTTTCCCCGTTTGAGAATAGATTTGAGAATGGAATGGGAAGATCCCAAGGAAAATCATTGATTACTCATGATTGGAGCAATGCAATGACATGAGAGTTGCACACAGGTGAATCTTTAGCCAGGAGGCTAATTTTAGAGCCAAAAAACGGCGAAATCAAGGCATGTTTAATGCAGTGCGTAATGATACAGGACTATGGATGTTCGCGGATGGATTTGAGGAGGTCGACAGGGATTCCCACAGAAACAGCGTCCCCACGCCATGGATAAGACAATTAATATAAATTAAGTGGACGATCGATCCTCGAACACACATACATTTTTGTGACCAGCGAAGAAAAAGGAACAATATGGATATTATTCCAAGTCCAGAATCACCCTAGGAGAGGAGCTGATTTATCGCGGGAATTCTTGCCCTACTTTTTGTGTGAAACAGATATAAGAGGGTGGACCCAGTCGAAGCGTACAGTTCGTGACAGTTTTGGACCCAGTCAGAGGGAGAGTTGTTTTGAAGCAGTCGCAGTTTGACACAGTTGAAAAGGACACGGAGCGCCCAGGCGCGCACACAAAGACTTAAACATTTACTGGTAATCAGCATGTTAGCTGTGCAATGTAACACACCTGTGAGGATATATTCATGCATGGTCATGAACTTAGAATGAAGTCGGTAATCAACAAACTTGATTATGCGAAATGCATATTACCGAAGTTAGGAGAGGATGCTCGGACTTCAATGTGGGAAGCCGTGCAGTAAGACTGTTATATAATGTTTATTAAGTGCCGTGTGATATACCAGGCAGGACTGTGAAAAGTAATAATTCATGTAAATATAATGTACAATGTTGAGCGCAGTATAGTGATTGGTTATACATATCTGGAGTATACCAGTAAGTAGCGTTCATGACGATATGTAAGCATATCGCTGCAATAGTAGGAAGGTTATCAAGGGATGATCGAGAAACTGTTGGTGAATCCGTGAGCAGATGTTCGAGAGGTTCAATCAGGAAAGGGTAGGACCGAAGAAAGGGCCGTCCACACCTGAACTTTCGATACATGCTAGGGAATGTCAACCAATCAGGAATATAAAGTGTAACGTGTGTTTGTGCAGCGATGTTATGTAAAATATCTCTTAAAGTAATAATATAACCAGTGTTATATAGTGTTATGTGTTTTGGAAGCATTAGCTTCATTATAAAAATGGAAAAGTGTCGTGTGTTTATGAATCAGATGTCATATAAGATGTGTATTTGCAAGATGGCAATGTGTCACTAAGTAAGCCGATGGCAGGTGACACTGGAATATGGTGGTTGGAGCCACCTGGATAAGCCGACGTAAGTACCCCACAAATCATGTTATTATAGAAGGATAGTCACTGCATGTAATGTGATTTCGGAAGTATAAAATATGCCAGGAAGAATCAATATTAGGAGGTATACCCTCATATGTTTATTGTTTGATTTCAGTAAAGTTAAGATGTTGAATACATCAGAGAGTGGATTAATCATTACCACTATTAATGCTACTAATAAAATGGCAATTCAGTTATGTGAAACTTAACGTGACGAACGCGAATGTTCGATCATTGAAGCAGTTACGTTGTGTCGGAAGAATAATTTATGTCAGTAATAATAATAATAATAATAATTATAATAATGATAAACGGTATAATTGAATACATCAGGATGAAAGGTTTTAAGCAAGAAATATTTACGTTAATTGGATTATTTATCTAGCCAAGCAGTAGATTACATTAAGGGAAGAGAAAAGAGTTAATATTAAATATATTGTATTAATGGGAATATAATTATGCAAGGGAATGTTGGAGCTTGACAGTGAATTGAATTTGTGGCTTGATTAAGCTTGTAGAGTAACAGTTAGAGTTCTCTTTATTATAGGACGAGATCGTAGACAGGCAGGGGCCAGGTAATCTAATCGACGTGTGAAATCTCGTACAGCATGGGCGTACAGAGATAATAATTTATGCCGGAGCGTATTTAGTGTGTACCCTATCTCCGATGATGGATATGAAATGGTCCGGGTTCGAATCCTGTGGTAAGTGCGGGGAGAACATTGGACACCTCGACACTATACCTGATTGCCCGAGAACTTGTTATGGAATGATTCGGCTTGTGAAGCGAATTCATTGGCGGCAGCTGTTGACTGACCGTAATATTTTATTTGAGATACCGGCTAACCACTAGACCTGTGTTCTATGAATCTTGTGCCTTCATATTGTGATATGGACCTGTTGAGGCCGTTATTAATGTCCTAAGGATAGGATTAAATATTCAAGCTCACCCAGAACCATTGCATAATATTCAGTTCAGATCATATGGGATCACGTGGATCATTGTGACCACAATATTGTATTCAAAGTCGTAATACTGCTTGGGGAGGAAGTCCAGGAAAGGGGAGACAAGGGACGATTTACAGCCGTGAACGACCCTACTCTGTTCCATTGTATGCAGGCAGCTCCAAGGGCTGGGGTTGCTAAACAAACTGTGAAGGTTCGCGTTTGGAGCGGACAGATTTAAGACCTTGCTTGTATTGAAAGGAAGAATTGTTAAATTGTGTAATGAATGTGTGTGGTTTAAAAACACATTGCTAATCATAGATTACCCTGATGATATAAAAATTTAGCAATCTAACGAATGGTTGGATGTTGTATTTGTTACTGTCACTGACACCTAGTTGATGAAGTTGGTTACTCGATGCCACAGGCTACGCTCGCAAGGGTAGCGTATTAGTATACTATCCGACACAACGGTAACATAAGTTATTTAATGAAATCACAATGACATGCAGTGTAGCTATAAAAGAAGGGAGTGGAGGGGTAGACTTACGTAATTGTGGTGTTGCAAGTAGATTTTAGTGCAAACCATGAGTTGGCTAATGCATGAGAGCATTTGGTGGGAGAGAGAGATGTAACACAGATAGTACACATGATGTAAATGAAGATGTATTGTAGGATACAAGTAACTTTGTGAATATAAAGAAGTCACATTAGGTGACATGAATGTAATAGTTCAGTTTTTGTGAAACATTACATGTGCATCAGTGCACTTGAGTAAAGTTTAAGGTCCACATAATGGTAAAAGATTGAATAGTGATATGGATTTAATTTGTTCAACTATGTGAATAATTAGTGGATTGTGGGAGTAATTTTGTTTGTTTGTGTATTGTTTATGGGATTTGTGTTCTCATTATTTGTTTGAAGCCATGAGTTTTACTGAATTCAAGTCTTTAGAGTAGAGTTGTGCCTCATCATTGTAGAGTTGATACCTTTTAGCCTCAAATCCAAAATATGCAACTGCTCAATGGGGGAACGGTACACGCCTGAGTCCTGACGCTAGCTGGAGGCAGAAGCATATTTTCTATCGAGATTACTCACATGGGTACAGTATAAAACAAAGTCCCCGATTCTTGGATGTCACGGGTAATCTCGAGAACCACTGGATGGATTTTGATGTGGTTTTCACCATTCTGTAAAGGATATCTCTAGGAAGATTTTTGTAGAAAATAATTTATTTATTATCAAAGGAAGCCAATCAGTAACGATTTCAGTGAAAAAGTCGAAAGAAAAACCTGGCGTCTGTGCGCTATTTAAGCTTACGCTGGGCAAACCGTTAACAATATCAATATACTATGAGTGTAAGAATTATCATTTAGACTTTCACGGCCCGTGTTATTATTCATAATGTTGAATTTTGGGCTTATGCCGTGTTTTATTATATTGCAATTCGACGCGTTTCGAAAGAAACCATGTCTTTCATCGTCAGGAATAATCTGGTATACGACAGTGTTGCTAAGAGAAAGCAACGAAGAACATATAGAAGGTGCCCAAAGATGGACGCCATTATTGCCCCAGGTATCCTTACAACTTTAACTACCAGGGCTAGGAGGATTTGTGAAGTGTCTTCTTTACAAGAAGAAATTAACACCCTGCGAACCACCTTTGAGAGCAACGGTTATAGCAAGGCTTTGATTTCTACGGTTCTGAAACCAACAAATAATAATAGGACGTCAGTTGAGAAAAGAGATGTAAGAGGAACTGCTTACCTTCCGTACATACATAACACAACGGATCGTATTGCTAAAATCCTACGTCGATACAACATACGGACTGTATTTGGAACTTCTGTTAAGATTAGGCAACTCCTGCGACCAACTAAGGACAGTTTGCCTAAATTGCAACAACCGGGTATCTACAGAGTTCCCTGTACTTGTGGCAAGGTTTACATCGGGCAGACTTCGAGAACAATATGCACTCGCATTAAGGAACATAATAGATGTATCAGGCTCATTCAACCTGATAAATCAGCTGTTGCCGATCATGCTTTAACACCTGGCCATGATGTCATGTTCCAAGGGGATGATGTTCTTGCCCGTATAAAGCAATATCGTCCCAGAATCATCAGGGAGGCGGTTGAAATACGTAAACACCCAGATAATTTCAACCGCGACACCGGCTACAATCTCAGTGAATCCTGGCTACCTATTATCAGAACCCTGAGAAAGTAATTCACTGCTGCTTTCCGTTGTCCCTAACATGGGGCTATAATGGCGTCCATCTTTGGGCACCTTCTATATGTTCTTCGTTGCTTTCTCTTAGCAACACTGTCGTATTCCAGATTATTCCTGACGATGAAAGACATGGTTTCTTTCGAAACGCGTCGAATTGCAATATAATAAAACACGGCATAAGCCCAAAATTCAACATTATGAATAGTGTAAGAATTGTTCAGCATGAAAAGTTCTACAACAAATGCCGCGAGGGCATATCTCTATCTTCAATACATCTCCTAATATAAGTGTTTATAGATTGAACGGAAGGGCGATTTGAGTTTCATGCACCTCGCCATTCTTAAATTATGTCTGACAAGAATTTGTTGCACATGCATCTCCATGATAATATAATTAATAGTCCCGTCAGTGATTTTAACCCATCATGCTGAGAAGTAAAACGGATATAGGTCGTAGTTCAATAACATCGAATATAAAGGCGTTTATCACGTAATGCATTCATAACTGTTCCCGGGTAGCAAGTATAATATATTTCCATGTATCCAATACTAGCCGCTTACAGTATGAATTCGTCAGTTTACAATTGGAACAGTGTGACAGACTGCCCACGAGTTGAGAATATCGGAGCCCACTTTAGGTGGGCACGTATTGGCCCTGAGTTGAATAACTGTATGTGTTTGGCCTTTCAATTTATCTCAGAATATCTTTCTATTTCTAATTATCGTCATTTTAATCGGAAGATCAACTACGAAGGAAGGAAGGAATTAAGAAAATAAGGAAGGAAGGAAGGAAAGAAGTATGGAAGTAAGGAAGGAAAGGATTTAAATAAAGAAGGAATGAATAATGGAAGGAAGGTAGGAAATAAGGGAGGAGAGGAGGAATGAATTAAGGAGGAATGAAAACGAAAAGAAAGTAGAAAATAAGGGAGGAATGAAATAACGATGGAATGAAAGAGGATGGAAATAAGGAATTAAAAAGGGAAGGAAATAAGGAAAGAATGAAATAGGAAAGAAATGAGGAAGGAATGGAAAAGGAAGGAAATAGGGAATGAAAATGGAAGGAAACAAGAAAATAATGCAAAAGGAAGGAAAGCAGAAAGGAAATAAGGAAAGAAAGAAGAAAAGTAATAGGGAAGGGAAGAACGAAGGATATAAGGAAGGAATTAAAAAAGGATGACAGGAAATAAGGAATGAAAAATGAAAAGGGAAGGAAATAAGGAATGAAAAAAGGAAGTAGGAAAGGAATGAGGAAGGAAAGAAGTAAGACAGGAATGAAAAAAGAAAGAAAGAAAATAAGGAAGAATTAAAAAAGGGATGGAATAAGGCAAGAAGGAATGAAATAAGGTAGGAATAAAAAAGGAAGGTAGGAAATAAGGAAAGAATAAAAAATAAGGTATGAAATAAGGAAGGAATAAAAAAGGAAGGTAGGAAATAAGGATGGAATAAAAAGGATGGTAGGAAATAAGGAAGGAATAAAAAAATTAAGGTATGAAATAGGGAAGTAATAAAAAAGGAAGTAAGGAAATAAGGAAGGGATAAAATGGAAGGTAGGAAATAAGGAAGGAATATAAACGGAAGGTGGGAAATAAGGAAGGAATTAAATGGAAGGTAGGAAATAGGGAAGGAATAAAAAGGAAGGAAGGAAATAAGGAAGGAATACAAATGGAAGGAAGGAAATAAGGAAGGAATAAAAAAGGAAGGTAGCAAATAAGGATGGAATAAAAATGGAGGGAAGGAAATAAAGAAGGAATAAAAAGGAAGGTAGGAAATAAAGAAGGAATAAAAACGGAAGGAAGGAAATAAAGAAGGAATAAAAATGGAGGGAAGGAAATAAAGAAGTAATAAAAAAGGAAGGTAGGAAATAAGGAAGGAATAAAAAAGGAAGGTAGGAAATAAGGAAGGAATATAAATGGAAGGTAGGAAATAAGGAAGGAATAAAAAAGGAAGGTAGGAAATAAGGAAGGAATATAAATGGAAGGTAGGAAATAGGGAAGGAATAAAAAAAGGAAGGTAGGAAATAAGGAAGGAATAAAATGGAAGGTAGGAAATAAGGAAGGGATATAAACGGAAGGAGGGAAATAAGGAAGGAATATAAATGGAAGGTAGGAAATAAGGAAGGAATAAAAAAGGAAGGTAGGAAATAAGGAAGGAATATAAATGGAAGGTAGGAAATAGGAAAGGAATAAAAAAGGAAGGTAGGAAATAAGGAAGGAATAAAATGGAAGGTAGGAAATGAGGAAGGGATATAAACGGAAGGAGGGAAATAAGGAAGGAATAAAAACGGAAGGTAGGAAATAAGGAAGGAGTAAACAAGGAAGGTAGGAAATAAGGAAGGAATAAGAAACGAAGGTAACAAGGCAAGAAAACAGAAGCAATGAGGGAAGCTTGAATTTTATGTGAGCGGTAATCTTGGGATCATACGCCACGGGAAAGGAAAGATTACAATTCTTTCCATTGGCTTTGTGCTTGACCATCCTCTAGTATATCAGAGAATGATACGTGACATTAATTATTAGCTGTTGCCTTAGGAAGGTTAGCTATTTGCCTAATGTTAAATTCATAGCCCTCTACCAAATTGTATGTGCTTTAAATATTGTACAGGCCCGGGGGGTTGTACCCCCTGAAAGCCACCCCCATCTTCTACTAAAACCACCCCAACTGGCAACATCATAAGACCAGAACAGTACCTTTACACGGCAAGAGGCGACCACCCAACTTGGGAGGTTGGCCAACTACTTGCAACACATAACATAAACATCTACACACCAGCTAACTGGGGCAGCTACGTCAACGGAATGCTGACTAAGCAACGCCAGGAACTATAAGAAGGGAGGCATTTTTGGAGCATTATCTGTCATACAGTGTGCGCCGCCGAAGGCCCTAGCCGACAACTGTGCCAGCTGCCATCATCAGGTGAGACTCAGCAAGTGTTCAGAATCCTTTACTTTGTTAACACCCATCCACAATCTTGTACACTCAGCTTGTATCATTACTTACATTCCCCTAAGAGGGACTTACAATTTCACACTCACTGACCAATAAACACATGGTCAGTAAACTACACTTGTCTTGATAATTACACGCCTCTTTACATCCTCATACCCTTCCTGACTCTCGTCACGATTGACCGTGACCATAGTAGCCAGTAATTGCTTGCTCAGGTTTCATTGTGCTTCCCGCAGGCGACTCGACTACATAAAGTCGAGCCGCTGACGTAAGCACGCCTATTGTATCACTCCTTCCGTCCAGATGGCAGGCCGGTGTATTAGCCTGCATTTATAGGTCCATCCCCTAAGCGACACTTGCGTCTTTGCAGGAACACCCCTTAGCGTTTAAGTGCTAAACAACACACTACACTGGTAAGCTCACCCAGCTACGGGAAGCTACCCTCTCCTAGGAATCACCTTCCAAATTAGTACAATAACATAAGTGTTTTAGCCCTAACTACCCCCCAACTAAGGGATCTAAAACAATATGTTAAAGACCATTTAAGACACTTGCGTACTGAAAACATAGTACCGTACTTTATTTAATAGAGTTCACTGGATGTAAATTACGTAATCGTTGAATATTCTCTCTGATATTGTTTAGTCTGGGAAGTTTTATCTAGGGTTAAAGAGTTTACCACGGAGATTTCAACGCATCCAACGCTAAAATACCTTATCAGACAGTCCTTTGATGTTTAGAAAGCGCTGTGGAGATTGGTATTTCCTTCTTCAAAGTGACATTAAATCTTTTCTTTGATGCTGTCTCTGTAGCATGAAAAGGAATCAGTCGTTTGTATGGATTACAGACAACAACCCGCTTACTCTAAAGTAGCTTAGAGTAATGCTGCAGACTTGCTGTTGCCACTTCACATGAAAGTCCTGAGATGGCAAACGAAACTATTGACCCGGTGGTGCACGCACCGAGTCTATAAGGATATAAGGATTGGTTTCGTTGGAGGAAGCTGACGTCAGATATTCGTCTGGAAAATAACAAATTATCGATCATATCATACGAGGCACGTCCAGAAAGTAAGTTACGTTTGGTAATAAAATTGAATTGTGTACAGATACAGAAAAAATATTTATTGCACAACATTCTACACCTCTTAAACTACTTTTCCACATAACTGCCGAACTTTTGCAGGCATTTGTCATAGCGTGGCACAAGTTTATGGATACCTTCTTCATAGAAGTTTGCCGCCGACCGTAAACGAGAGTGAAGACTCCCCTGTAAGATATCCTACCGTTTGGCCACCACTGTTAGGCAAATTGTGTATGTGGTCAGGAGAACTCCTAAACATACGCAGTTCTCCTGGTAAGCACGCAATTTGCCTAACAGTGGTGGCCAAACGGTAGGATATCTTACAGGGGAGTCTTCACTCTCGTTTACGGTCGGCGCAAACTTCTATGAAGAAGGTATCCAAAAACTTGTGCCACGCTATGACAAATGCCTGCAAAACTTCGGCAATTATGGCTATTATGTGGAAAAGTAGTTTAAGAGGTGTAGAATGTTGTGGAATAAATAATTTTTCTGTATCTGTACACAATTTAATTTTATTACCAAACGGAACTTACTTTCTGGACGTGTCTCGTATAATTCGGAAAGAATGAGAAAGCATCCCCTTATTCCTAACTCATTGGTCACTTTGGGGAGAAATTAATATTCCAATCCGTGATAGTTTCAGTAGATTAAGATAGTCCTGTCAAGCGATGGAGTGTCACGTTGACAAAGCAGCCCGGTCACAAAGGTCGTACGGGATGCATCATAATTTTAGGCAGAGGAACATGCTAATCGAATGGGAAATTGAGGCACGATCCATCTCCGTGAGCAATGTTGAAGAGGATGGCTCAGCTTCTGAACAATAAAGACATGGATGGCTTCGAGACTGTAAACGACTCAGTCCCGCGATGGACATATTTGTAAACTTTCTTTCAAACAACTCCTACTGAAAGACGAGCATATCACGACATATTGCGTATTACAACTTTCAGCTGTTGCCAGGTGTAAATTTCGTTCTACTCTTCTCTTGCGTTTCCTCTTCTTAAATAAATAAATAAATAAATACATCTATATATATATAAATCAATTTTACGTGATAGTTTGTCTGTCTGTGGGTATGTATGTCTCCTATGCGTTCATATACCATTCATCCGATTGCGATGAAACTTGGGTGAGATGTTGAGTACACTCCAGGGAAGGTATCTGACTTAGTAAATCCTTTTTACAATAGGTAGCGCACGCGTAGATTCAACAAATGAGCGACGATGCGCGAAGCATTTCAACAAAGTCCCGTATGTGTTCATATACCATTCGTCCGATAGCGATGAAACTTGGGTGAGATGTTGTGTACACTTACGTGAAGGTTTCAAAATTAGTGAATACATTTCACAGTAGATAGCGCACAAGTAGATTCAACAAATGAGCGACGACACGCAATGCGTTTCAAAAAAGTCCCGTATGCATTCATATACCATTCGTCCGATAGCTATGAAACTTGCGTAAAATGTTGTGTACACGGCAGGGAAATTTTCTGGCTTAGTACATCCACTTTACAATAGGCAGCGCACGAGTAGGTTCAACAAATGAGCTACGACGCACGAAGCATTTCAACAAAGTCACGTTTGCGTTCATATACCATTCGTCCGATAGCGATGAAACTAGGCTGAGATTTTGTGTGCACTCCAGGGAAGATTTCTAGCTTAGTAAATCCCTTTAAAAATAGGTAGAGCACGAGTAGAATCAACAAATGAGCAACGGAGCGCGAAGCGTTTCAACAAAGTCCCATATAATTTCATATACCATTCATCCGATAGCGATGAAACTTGGATGAGATGTTGTGTACACTCCAGGGAAGGTTTCTGGCTTAGTACATACATTTTACAATTGGTATCGCACCAGTAGATTCAACAAATGAGCGATGACACGCGAAGCGTTTCATCAAAGTCCCGTATAAAGTCATATACCAGTCGTCTGATAGTGATAAATGTTTGGTGAATTGTTGTGTACACTCCAGGAAAGGTTTCTGGCTAAGTAAATTCATTTTACAATACGAAGCGCACGTTTATATTCAACAAATGAGTGACTTCGCGCGAAGCGTTTCGAAAACGTCCCGTATACGTTCACATACCATTCATCCGATTGCGATGAAACTTGGGTGAGATGTTGTGTACACTCCAGGGAAGGTTTCAGGCTGAGTACATCCATATTGCAATATGTAGCGCAAGAGTAGAATCAACAAATGGGCGACGACACGCGAAGCGTTTCAACCAAGTCCCGTATGCATTCATGTAGGCTACCATTCGTCCGTAGCTATGAAACTTGGGTGAGATGTTGTGTACACGTCATGGAAAATTTCTGGCTTAGTAAATCCACTATACAATATGCAGCGCACAAGTTGATTCAACAAATGAGGGACGACGCGCGAAGCGTTTCAACAAAGTCCCGTATAAGGTCATATACCATTCTGCCGTTAGCGGTGAAACTTGGGTGAAATATGGTGGACACTCCAAGGAAGGTTTCTGGCTTAGTAAATACATTTCACAGTAGGTAGCACACGAGTAGATTCGACAAATGAACGACGACATGCGGAGCGTTTCAATACAGTCCCCTATGTCTTCATATCCCATTAGTCCGATAGCGATGAAACTTGGGTGAGATGTTGTGGACACTTACGTGACGGTGTCTAACTTAGTAAATACATTTTACAGTAGGTAGCGCACGAGTAGATTCAACAAATGAGTGACGGAGCACGAATCGTTTAAACAAAATCAGGAATGCGTTCATATACTATTCATCCGATTGCGATGAAACATTGATCAGTTATTGTGTACCCGCCAGGGAAGGGGACTTAGTAAATCCATTTCACAATAAGTAGCGCAAGAGTAGATGCAACAAATGGGTGACGACGCGCGAAGCGTTTCAACAAAATCCCCTATTGCATTCATATAACATTCTTCGATTGCGATGAAACCTTGATGAGTTATTGTGTACACGCCAGGGAAGGGCTTCGACTTAGTAATACATTTCACAATAGGTAGCGCACGAGTAGATTCAACAAATGAGTGACAGCGCACGAATCGTTTAAACAAAACCCCGTATACCTGCATATACAATTCATCCGATAGCGATGAATCATTGATGAGTTATTGTGTACACGCCAGGGAAGGGTTTCGACTTAGTAAATCCATTTCACAGCAGGTAGCGTACGAGTAGATTCAACAAATGAGTGACAGCGATGAAATAAATAAATAGATAAATAAATAAATAAATGTCTGCCCCTAATCATTCAATATCTTCCTTCATCTCTGAAATATTTGATCTAACAGAGTTTGGTGAAACTCCCTGTTGTTTATCTGAGAAAGGGAATTAGGAGCTTAGAGATAATGTATTTTAGTTATATACGGCAAAGCTTAGCCCGACTTTACTGAGGAAGTGATAACTGGCAGCTGATCGATACTGTTCTCACATGATGTTCATATTATGGGATGTCCGCATTAGAGACGGATATTACAAAATCCAATTACGGTCGTGGGCATCTGTGAAGCATAACCGAGTCTTAGGATCAGTGGAAGGTAAATACCTCAATGCATACTGGAGCAGAAAATACGTGGATACCCTATTCCAAAATCCCTGTCCTGAGTGGGCTTTGTTCTAATATGTTTCATCGATTTATGAATTAATTAGGGAATTTGCAGAAGGAAATTATCACTCAGAATGATATCCATCATCCGTGTATTCAATTCTATTAGAGCTAAAACTTAGCAATTTTTCTAGGTTTATGCCTTGTCTTGTGTGGGGTTTCGCCTAGGAACACCAAGCTGGCTCATCAGCGGGCTCTTGGGGTCCGTGCCCGGACGCCTACAGTAGTAGTGACCTGCGCTTCTTAACTGCTTTTAGCTCTCGTAGTTAAAAGCAGTAGTACTCCCAAAGACCTCTAGCCGCACTGGAAGGTGAGAGGCAAAATTGGGCAACAGCGCTGTGTGCGGCTGATTCCCCACTCGCGATTCCGACCGGTCGCGATTTACTGCGCCGCACAGTCTTAGTTCAGCAGCCGTCCGAGATAGAGGCTGCCATTGTTGATCCCGCCAGGGGCGAAATTCATTCAGTAATTCGCTTTTTGAATGCCAGAGGGACTCCAATCGTGGATATTCATCGTCAGTTGACAGAGTTGTATGGCGACCACTGCAACCTGTTCAACATGTCCGAAAGTGGTGCAGGGAGTTTAGTGCCGGTCGGAAGTAAGTCCACTGACAGACAGCTACTCAATTGTCCTCACGAGGCTGAGAGCCCCCCGTTCCAGCTCTCACATCAGTTTCAAAAATCCCTGATGGAGCCGGGAAACGAACCCGGAGCCTCCGGGTGAGAGGCAGACGCGCTATCCCAATACCACTTGCATATTTAAAATTGTATTCTTACTTTTATTTATTATACTGTTTTTCGTAAAAAAAATGCCTTATTTAGTGTATAAGTATGTAATAGAGTAGGGAGGCTGGGGGGGTTTTGAACCAAATACCGTTATTTATGCAAATTAGGGGGGCGTGGCAAGGTCAATGACCTTGAGGTAGGTCATGATCAATGACCTTGAGGTAGGTCATTGACCCCCAAGGTCGCCGGGACCCCGGAAGGTAAACAAACCTTGGAGGGTCCAGGAACCGGTTTGAGGGGGTGTGGGTGGAGGGGGAGGAGTGGGGGTGGGGAGGGGGGGAGTGGGGGTGGGGAGGGGGAGGGGGGAGGGGGGTGGTGGCGAGGGTGGGGGATGAGGGGGAAGGATGGAAGAGGCTCTGCACGAGACCCTCCTCGACCCAGTCTCTCTCTTGGACTGAGCGCCTTCTCTGATATTATCCTGGGCTATATAGCTTTGCTTTGAGCCCGATGAGATCCGAGTGTTGCCGAAGGTTTCCGAATCTTTGTCGGTGAATGAATTGTCAGAGAATTGAACGGTCAACTGGTGTGTGTGACGTCACAGCAGATTACAGGATGTGAGGTAGGTCATGAACGGGAGTGTTTTGAATGGAAAACATTAGTGTAACTGGTGTGTGTGTGACGTCACAGCAGATTACGGGATGTGGGGTAGGTCATGAACGGGAGTGTTTTGAATGGAAAACATGGATGGCGGTGGTTGTTGAACCCTGACGTGGTAGGTTGGTTAGGTGTGAATGGGTCTGAGAGACAAACAAGATGGGGTTGAAAGCGCTCAATGGTAAACAAACATCAATGGTATCGGGAGTAGTGAATGGAATTGAGAGAGAGATGGGGAATGAACTGGTTGTTGAATGTGCTCAATGGTAAACAAACATCAATGAATCTGGAGTAGTATTTCCTGTAAATGGTAGGGTGGGGGTAGGATACAAATCGCATGGTATGTTGAGTCGGCCAGCTCGACATGAAATAAAAACAAGAAGGTGTACACCAGATCTGATTTATTAATCCATGAATTATATGTGGCATTAAAACCTAGCCACTTAACAAAAAGTTTATTGCCACGTTTTTGTACAATTTTTTCAACAAGATAATGCTTGGGATATTGCGTCCTTTGCAGTTCCTCCATGTAGAATCCTCCTTGGATTGGCTGCTTGTTGAGGTCATCAAGTAAATAAACAACTGGATTAGAAAGTTTTACCTTGCGAATACGAAATATTTCTGTGCTCCAGTTTGGTGTGTATCCTTTGGCGAAGATTGTTTTATGTTTACTGATGCGCACATAATCACCAATACGTAATTGATGACGTCGTGGATCTACTGTTTTGATTTTGTGATGAATGCGATCCAATTGCGCAATGTTCTTGGTTACAAGGCGTGGTTTCATTTTGATGGTTCTATGTTTAGTGTTGTTGTAACGTGTCACCAGGTCGCCTACAAGTTCAAGCCAGCGATAGGATCCTCTTGCTGTAAATTGTTCCCACATGCGCGTCTTGAGTGTGCGGTTGAAACGTTCTACAACACTTGCCTTTAGATTGCTAAAAGTGGAATAGTGATGGATGTCAAGCGATTTGAGATAAGCGGAAAAAGTCTTGTTGAAAAATTCTTTGCCTTGATCTGTTTGAAGCAAACGAGGTTGTCGTCTTGACCGCTGAACGATGGTCTTGAATGCAGCGGTGACCAGTTGTGCAGATTTATTCCGAACAGGTTCAACAAAGGCCATTTAGGAATAAACGTCGATGACGGTGAGCAGATAGTTGACCCCGTTGTTAGCTTTGGCATAGGGAATCATTTCAACCAGATCAGCTTGCCAAAGATCGTCAACGCCCCGTGTGATGACACGACGACGATGGTAGAGACGACGAGCTGGTCTATGCAACTCGCGAGCAATGGCAGCCTTAACAGGCGAGGGTGTATGAACACGTTGACTCATTAGACAATAATGCCAGCATTACGAAGCTCCTCTTCTATTTCTAAAACTTCCGCCTCGTGTCCGGTATGACCAGCCTGTTCCGATGCACGCAACAGTTGCAGACGTTTAACCAACTTATTTGGATTGTTCCAATAGGCAAAATCGATGAATGGTTTCAAAGTATTAAACGTGATACCGGACGCTGAATTTGCACGGCGAACACTTGCATAGGTGGGAAACAATTTTGATATGATGGTTTTATATTTGAAGCCCTTATTAGCATTTATTGCTTCAGAACGTTTATAATTACGTCTAAAACCATTTGTAGCCATCAAGATGTCTTTATACTTTTCAAGATCTTCTTTATCATAGTCCTCGGTAGAAGGTGTACGTGAAAATAAAAGTTCTAAAAGCCCTGGCGTCAATTTGTAACGAACTGTTTTAACAATCAAAACATTGTCACTTATCTTGATTGCTGAATCGCCAATTCGAAATCTATTGTTTTCATAGCGAACACCATAGGTAGTATCAGTTTTCTTAGTAAAAAGATCTTCAAGGAAGGGGGTAACCAACGCACCATAATTTTGTAGTAAAATGGATTTTAACCGCACATATTGTTCGGGCGTATTCAATATTTCTTTAAGAGTAGGCTGCTTTTCTTTGGCTCTAGTGGGTGTTTCAGCAATTATTGATGTTTTCAAAAACTGGGGCAGCGGTGATTCTTTGGAGCCAGAAGACGGAAGCAATGGAGAAAAAACATCCTCAGGTTCTTCATCATTTTCTTCCTCCTCCTCCTCTTCAATTGTTTGTGTTTCTTTTGAGCGTGTACTAGGCTTTGTTGTTCCTTTCAACACAGCTTCCAGAGGTGATTTCAAATGTTTTTCGACAAACAATTCACTGTCGGCATGTGCACGTTTTAGATAGCGAAACTTTTGTCGAATGCTATTTCGCGCACGGATTATGTGCTTTTTTAATTGACTCCCTGTTGTCGCCATGACATCTGAACTAATGATGTTTAGAAAAGCGATGCAGCTACTTAAATACGAATGAAATGATCAAATCCCATGCGGTAGCGTCCATTGTTGATGTTGCTCTGCTTATCAATAACAAGACAACTGTGGTGATGAGCGTTCCAACACATGGCACACAACTGTGTAAAGGCTTGAAAGGACATGTCTGGGTTCACGTGATCATCGTAGACGTGATGCATGTTGCGTTCATCCTGACGGAAGAGAACAATCACGTTGGCATTGTCACGAATCAACTGTTTTGGTATTCGCGAATAGGTTTGAGCGAGATAAAAACAATCAATATATTTATGACGTCCCATGCTAAAGTAAGCCTGAATAATGCCCTGTCGTTCTGTGGCCACATCGTCAAAAATCATAAGCGAATGGGGGCGAACATTGTCCGGAGAAATGACATCTTCGTGCGCTGCGAATGTGAAGTAGCCCATGTTGCGCAGACCTGACATGACCTGTTCCAAGAACACATACAGCGGTTGATACAGCGATTTGGCAAAAATATAGATATTTTGAAAGCGCACTCCGTTTAAGGAGGTGATGAGGGTAAGCAGAAGATTGGTTTTTCCACATTCCGACGGGCCGGCGATGAGACAGCGAATGGAGGATGGGAAGAGCGATCCATGACGTTGTTCGGACGATGTTGAGAAGAGGTGTGAAACCAAGTCTCCCACCGGAAGTGAATGTTGTTGCTTAATAATCTGCATATCAACTAAATGTGAAAGGGGAAGAGCTGGTCTCTATATACATGAGGCAAACGGGTGTTTCAGTTCCAGTGTAACCATGGACGCCTTTGGAAGAACTCTCAAAACAAATGAACGATTTGCTTTGACAAACGATCCAAAACATGATACAGATC
Source organism: Meconema thalassinum (assembly GCA_946902985.2). Classification (NCBI taxonomy): domain Eukaryota; kingdom Metazoa; phylum Arthropoda; class Insecta; order Orthoptera; family Tettigoniidae; genus Meconema; species Meconema thalassinum. The sequence continues at coordinate 145,279,675 of OX336390.1, read as the reverse complement.
CGGCTACTAAACGATATGTCGATGCTAATGTATTGTCACGCACTACAGATGGCAATTACGACTTTAATGGAAAGCGATTGACCAATATAACAGAACCCGTATTACCCTCGGACGCATGTTCAAAAAAGTATGTAGATTATTACCGATTACGACGTATCAAAGGAGATTATGAGGCTCAGAATAAACGTATTACGGGCGTTGCAGATCCTGTGAACGATCAAGATGTGTGCACCAAAGCCTATGTGTTAACCAATGCTGTGGTGTTAACAGAAGCAAAGGACTATGACGAACACCAACGTCGAATCACTCAGCTGGCTCTTCCAACAAACAACACGGACGCTGCTCGAAAGGACTATGTAGATAACAAGGTGAAACAGGTGCTCAGTATTGTGCCCACCCTAACTGCAAAGGGCTATACAGCAAATAATGCACGCCTTGTGCATGTGGCCGATCCTGAAGATGATCAAGATGTTTGTACAAAACGGTTTTTAAACTCTGAAATGGAAAAGGTGTGGGAAATTAAGGAGAACGCTCTACAGATGAAGCGAAGACGAATAGCCGAAGTTGCTGATCCTGTGCAACCTCACGACGTGACGACCAAACGATTCTTGGAACAACGGTTATCGCTTTTTATTAAATCAATACCCTCTATATTTCTGCTTCACATTGTAAACCAACAACCGGTAAAAGATCCCAATAACCTCGCCTACATACTACGTTCGGGGTATGACAATTACCGTTTAATGTATGATGGTGCCATTCGTGTAATTGAGTATGCACCAGATTTGAAACATTTAGAGGTACGATTAAACGGTAGTGTTCAACCACTTATTGATCAACCGGTGAAAGCTGGAGACAAATTATTCTTTCACTTGAAACTCTCGTCTGAAGAAAAAGAGGCGGGGAAAACGATGAACGATTTTCCTCTGTATATAGAACTTGAATATACAGCCACCATTGAATAAATAACTACAGGTTCCCTTCCTGAGGAGCGTTAGTTGTGTTCTATACTTTGCGGTGTGAGGTTGGCTTGTTCTTTGGTCGCGATGGTGAAACAGAGATATGTGGTGAAGAAGAGGAAGAAGTTGTCCAGAAAGGGAGGCTTTAAAGCTATTCTTCATGCGGCACGTCAAGCTTCGCGCGGAGAAACAAATAGTGAGTTGGCTATTAAGAAAGCACTCCGAGCAGCACGATTGCACGCGAATCCCAAAAGTAAACTACGTTTTAGAAAACGTGCCCGAGTTATTCCTGTGCCGAAACGTGGTGGATTTTTACCTGCACTGTTTGCTGGACTAGCAGCCCTGGGTTCACTTCTTGGAGGAGCAAGTGCGGTAGCACGAACGGTAAAAGCTGTTGAGGAGGCGAAGCAACAGTTGAAGGAAAGTGAAAGGCATAATAAAACTATGGAGGCCATAGCACTGCGCGGCAAAGGTGTGAACATGAAGCTAGCACCCTACAAGAAAGGACTCGGCATTTACATGTCGCCAAAAAACGGTTAATCGATGCACTGCCACGACGAGCCATGACGCATGAGGAAGTTATAAGATATGCAAAACAGCTTAAGATCTCCCACTTTCGAGGCGTGTTTATGCGCAACCAACTACCGTCTCGACCACGGAGCCATGAAAGTGCAGTTGTCAATTTGGATGACAGTCATGGACCGGGAACGCATTATGTGGCCTACATAAAGCATGGGCGAACCGTGTGGTACTTTGACAGTTTTGGAAATCTTCCTCCTCCGACAGAGCTTGTTCGCTATTTTGGAAGCAGTGCAACAATACACTATAATGTGAAACGAGTGCAAAATTTTAACACGCAACAGTGCGGTCGTCTATGTTTGACTTTTCTATATAAGACCGAGCACGGCGGGTGACGTGGTCATTATGACAACAGAAAGTAGAACGTTTACAGTGCACGGACAAGGTGCGGAAGTAACTGTTGACTTTTATCCTCCTATTGAATTGGGACGACGACCCTACTTGCTGGGACTTGTTTCGTTTGAAGGCTATAATAGAATCTGCAACATAATTGAAGACGTCAATGATAAGTTCTACTACGATGACTATGTGTTAACTCTACCGTCTGGCAGCTACACCGTAGATGATATTCACGATCACATCTACACAACTCTCACCAAAGAATTTAGTCTAAAAGCATTTCTGGACGGAACACGCAAGTTTGAACTCATAGCCAACAACGTGACACATCGCTGCAGTATTCTTTCTTCTTTTAGGATTGATTTTAAATCTCAACCAGATTCGATTGGGTCATTGTTAGGCTATTCACCACAAGTGTTAGTACCAAACGTGATACACAAGTCTGACCAACCGGTGAAAATAATTGAAGATCATCACGTATCTGTCACGTGTAATATTATTACAGACGTCTACACCAATCAAGATCCCTCGCATTCGCTTTATGATTTTATTGTTACTTCACCTGGTGGTTATATCATCCGCGAAAACCCGTCGGTGGTGCTCTATCATCCTGTGAGTGTGACCAACATCAGGAATATTACCTTAAGACTGGTGAATAGAAACCAACGTCTCATCCGGTTAGACCCTCATACACCTGTGACCTACAAACTGTATCTGAAGCCAGCATGAAACAAGTGTATAAAGCGGCAACGCTGTCAAGAGCAGGTGTTAGTTGTGCTCAACACGTGTACAGGTTAACACGTGTCAACAAGCAGATCCTACAACCACTTGGTTACATCTTACGTCATGAATTCGATTCTAGACGTGACAAACCCTGTCGAAGTACAGGAGGGCATTGTAAGAATTGAACACCATTCCTACCAACCGTATACTCAGGGACTAAATAATAATGATGAGATTCGAATTACTATTAACCAACAAGATATCTACACGCTTCCACATGAAAGTTACATCCAGATTGAAGGGCAACTCACCAAATTGGATAGTACCATTCCAACAACGTCAAAGTTGGCCAACAATGCTTTGGCCTTTTTGTTTTCTGAGGTTCGCTACGTGATCAACGGTATTGAAGTGGATACTACTCGAAATGTTGGCATAACAAGTGTCATGAAACTTTATCCCTCGTACGGAAGCGAAGAGAGTAAAGCTTTTTGTATGGCTGGTTGGTGTCCCAACTCAACCAACGACTGGATGATTAACGATGATGGTACATTTACTGGACATTTACCTTAATACTAGGCTTTGCAGAGGATCATAAGCGCATTGTTGTGAACGCAAGACAGGATCTGATTCTTGTACGAGACAGGAGTGATTATAATGCGCTAAAGGGAGCTGATACAGCGCCAATAGATACAAAAATTCTACTGCAACGAATTCTATGGAAAGTACCGCACGTTACTCTATCAGATCAGAAAAAATTGAGTCTGCTCAAGATTGTGGAGAAGGATACAGCTTTACCCATTCAATTTAGAAGCTGGGAGCTGCATGAATACCCGGTATTACCACTCTCCGATACACATACTTGGTCTATAAAAACCTCACGGTATACAGAGCGGCCACTCTACGTCCTGGTTGGATTTCAAACAGATCGCAAATATCAACAGAATAAAGATGCATCAAAATTTGATCACATCCAATTACGAAATATACGACTCTTTTTGAACGGAGTTACCTTTCCCTATGAGGGAATGGATTTAAACTTTAACAAGAACAAATATGGTAAGCTCTATGACATGTTTGTAAACTTTCAGTCTTCCTATTATCAGAAAGAGGCATGTCCGCTATTATCGCCACAAGACTTCAAGTCCAAGGCGCCTCTGGTGGTGATGGACTGTTCGTATTTGGAGGAGTCGATGAAGGAAACAACAATTGATATCAGACTAGAATTTGAAACATCGACAGTTATTCCAGAAAAAACAACAGCCTATTGCCTTATTGTTCACGAGGCACAAGTGTTTTATCAACCGCTGTCCAATATGGTGACCAGAGTATAAATAGCATGTCTTCCTGTATTGCCCTTCACAGTCATGGAAAGCTACGATGATGTCACAACCCCCTCTGCGAGGTGGGTCTGCAAATGTGAAAGTGATTCACCAGGCTCAGATGAAGATTCAAGGTTTACCATTTATCGCGCCCTAGTGAGTGAAGCTATAACTGCCTATCACAAGAATCATACTGTGCTTAGAATGCCGCCGCATCTGGTTCACTATTTACCAGATGGATTCATGTCTACGTTTGGTATTCATGACAGGGGCTACAACAACAAGCCCATCGCTAATCAAACAAATAATGTGGACGATGGCGTTGCCAAAGCTTCATCTTGTCATGTTGGAGAGCGGGTAGATTGCATGGACTGCAAATGCGATCGTTGCTCAACAAGTCGAGACGCTGATGCAGCATTTGAGATTTATCGCACCCTGGTGAGTTTAGCAATACGCGCCTACCATAAAGCACAATTTCTTCGTGAAATGCCGCAGCATCTGATTGCCTATTTACCAGCTGGATTTCTGACCGCGTACGGTGCACACGACATTGACCTTAATTGGGATAAGCTACCATTACACCTCCGTATGTCGGCGGATGTTGCAGCCTGTCGTCCTTGTCGTAGACACTTTATGCATCGAGGAGATTCTCACTGTGATTGGGATGGTCCAAATCCTATGATAAAAAATTGTAAGCGATGTACTGATAACTTTATGAATAAAATTGTGTAATTGATTCTTTGTGTGTATATTATTTTCCCACTCCTATCCAATCAGTTAGTTGTTAAGAAGCAGCGGTGGTGGAAGGTGTGATATCCGTCGCCATGCCGAAAACATTGATTGTCGACGTGCAGGGTTTCAAGGTGAACGGAAACAAGTTTGTATTTAAAGAAGTAGGAATTATTGACTGCACAACCATGTGGGCACCAAGAGTAACCAGTTTTGTCTTTGAACCACCGTTTCCATTGCATTTGCAGTCAGACGAGGACAGAAGACAAACAGAGTGGTTGCAACGCAATTTGGGACTAGTCTGGAAAGAAGGCGACATTCCTTACCAGCATCTGTCACTTGTTCTGAAAGCTCACTTGTTTGGTGCTGACCTTGTATTAGTAAAGGGAAGTGAAAAAAAGGAATGGTTGCGTCAGTATGTTAATTCATCATGTCAACTTGTTGACCTTCATGATCTGGGATGTCCTGCACTGTACAACCTATCCGTGCCTGATGAACCTCTACAAAATAAAACACTTCAAAATGTTTGGAAGCTTTTTGATTGGCTAGCTCGCAGAGCATGTCAAAACTTGCATGTTGAGTGCAAAGCGTCGTAACGTCAGCTTCAGTGTGAGACATACCAGTGATCAGTGTGGACGTGTAGTAATATGGCAGCAATTGAAGGTTTGGACTCAAACCCCACAGAGCGAGCTATTGTCAAGTTTTTTGCCTGTAAAAAAAAGCTTGACAGTTTCACAGATGAGGAATTGAACGCTTTGCCCAAGGCGTTCCTTTTTTATGTTGCTTCAAACGCGGTGAAAAATATTTGGCACAGTGTACCTAGTGAATGGAGCAGAGATCCTGGTCTGCGTGAACTACAACCATGCACTGACTTTAGTCATCACCAGCAAGTGTCTATTACTAAAATGCCATCCATTAGACAGTGTGGAACGTGTCAGCTCATCAAATTGTACCACGGCCATACAAATATACCGTCCTGTAAAGACTTTGCTTCATCATTCCATGGTTGCGATGAAGAAGAGGAAGAAGAGACAGCAGCGGCAGTATCGCCAGCACCAAAAAGTAAGACAACGATTGAAAAAGATATATCGGACCTTTGCTGGTCATGGTCTAGTTAACAAGGCCATTGATGTACTTCCCATTGAACTGCATATTCCCGGATATCAATTTTGTGGACCTGGAACTAAACTAAACCAACGTCTAGCACAAGGTAATTCTGGAATCAACAAATTGGATGCTGCGTGTAGAGATCATGACATTGCTTACAGCAACAAGAATGCAGAAGTACGTCGAGTTGCAGACCACATTCTTCTGAGAAAGGCTGTGCAGCGCGTGACATCATCTACTGCTTCCATTGGTGAAAAGATTGCAGCCTTGATCGTGGCAGGAGCTATGAAGTCAAAGCTAATGATTGGTGGTGGTTGTGGATTAGCGAGGAAAAGGACAAAGAAATAACCATGAATCAAATATTGTTAAGTATTTATTTGAGAGTCAGTCCACCAGATTACAGCATTCACAAAAGATGTTTTGGTTTCTTCTTGTAAAAACATATAATTGTAATAAAAAAGAATTGAAAAATTAAAGTGTGTTCTTATTTACTAGGTGTGGAAATGTCCAAAAGGCAAGCTATTTACACCATCCCACAACCGTTTATTGTCATATGTAGACAGCGATGTTTTATTTTGATTTACTGTAAATATATTATGGTTCTTTGAAAGAATGCGTGTTTGCTGGTACAAGCGAGAGGTGTTTGTGTAGAGTACACATCGATATTCCTCAACATTGAGGAATTGTGTGACGCTACGAAGAACACCCTTCGCTTTGCATTGACCTTTATTCTTTTGTGTTGAAAATGCGTACATTTTCGGCGCCAAAGCCACAAATTCCGTCATAACATCACCAGCACACTCATCCTTAAATAGGCCAATGTGTTTTTTATTCATGGGAATTATGCCAAACATATTGTTAACTTCATAGTTTGAGGTATAAAAGTAACTTGGATGTTCTCTCATCACAGAGTAAATATCCGTCTTATTGGTTTGATAAATAAGACTGTCTGTATCCATATACAGTAATTTTACATCTCCAAACTTTTGTTTGGCAAACTCATAATGAAATTGATACATTAGAAATTTTGAATAGTCAAGTATTACCATTCCTAAGTAAATTGGTTTGTTATACATGATTTCTGTCTTTGACAATTCAATGGTTACTAAATCAGTTTCAATAACTCGTACTGAATGGAAATTGGGCATAGCAATATATTTTCGTGCGCCATATCGACCATCCCAGTGGTTTACCAAATGAATAGTTCTTTGCTTTCTAATATTTTCCATAGATTTACCGTAGCATGCATTGTTCATTAATTTATAAAAATTTGACTCGAATGTAGTCTTGGCGTGCTGCCGATAATGAGTATTTAATTGCATGTACGGTTGTAACCATGGTTTCTGATCAAAACAAATAATGCGGTGAATGGTTTGTAGCTTCAAACCGTGTTTCAAACATTGCATTAAATTTTCGATGTGTATGACGTAGCGATTTTTCGGATTTAACGTTGCCATCAACTTTTTATTGTTGGAACGTGAACTGGGAGGTTGTAGTTTTTCAACACAAAATGGTAGATCAGAATGATCATTGTGTATCTCGCGGGGATATAATATGTCAACTTCTAGAACATAGCCACGTGTGTTATTGCTCAACGCGTCCTGTAAATTAAAATTTGAAACTTCATCTGAAGTCAGCCATCGAAAATTTTGATACGGAAGCGGTTCTTCCATAGCATATCCGTATAAATTGTTACAATCCAGGTAGGTGAGGTATGTTGTAGGTTGCTTTGGTTTGTATGTATCCATATATGGATTATTTGCTTTGGCATGCTTTTGCACAAGCGATACAAGCCCGCCACGTATCCCGCGTTCAAAAAAGAGCAACATGTCGATGTCAGTTAATAGTTCCAGTTCTATTTCAGTCACCTTCAACATACAGTCCCAACTGTATCCGGCAAGGGTGTAGTAATGGGCTGGATCTAGATTGTAGATTTCAAGACACAGTTTGCGAAAGTGTTCAAACACGTCTGTCAAAAGTATTGTATCAATTTTGAGGTATAAATCAGCATACTCGCCCAAAGTTGATATCTTGAACACGTCCCATACTTTTTGAGCGTGTAAATAGTCTTCATCAGAATTATGACTTTTTGTTAAGTCATTGTAAAATTTATCCTTTGTAGGGAGTGCAGTTTCCTGCAAACATGCCCAATTGTTTACATGATTATAGGGAAACACCCCTTTTCGAATGCATAATTCAAATTGTTCGTCACCAGTAAAGTTTTGACGTACAGAATTCAAATTGTTTGGGTGAAGCCCTTGAACCAGCGCATCCAATGATGATGCGAGGAATCTATACGAATCTAAAAATCGTATACTAATTCCATTTCGCCATTTTGTAAACGAAATAAAATTTTCATGATTTTGTGGAATTAAAGAAAACTTTTGGTTTTCAAGGTTAACAAATTCCTTAATAATTAGATGACTGTCATACCGAGACATGTTGTGCAAGAAACAAGAAATATAGCGTGCTCTTTTATAGGCCAAATTACATGCACTATGAGCCGCTCCTCTAAATTTGCCAGTGTACCGATTATGGTCCCTCACCGGCGTGTCACAAGTTGCTATTGGTTTTTGACAAATGTGGCAAGTGGTTGCTGTTGCAAAAGCCACCTCGTCTGCGTCCAACATTTGAAGCGGAATTGGGTTTTCCAGGATATTGTACACCCGATCTGCCAAGGCGTCCAATTCATTTAAAAACCAAGCAGCAGCATTTGCATCGCGATAAGATTTGAAGTAAGGAAGCGAAGGGTCATATGAACAAATCACGTTTAGAGCACATCTGAATGGCACATGTTGCTGTACTTGTTGAGTGTACGGGCGTGCTGGATCCGGGTTACATGTGTCAATGGGTGTGGTTAAACATTCAAAATCTGCATATACTGTAGATGGAAGCGGTTCTTGACGAGACACATTTTGAAATTTCATACTGGCTTTATCCTTTTCTGGGAATGTAATTTTTACAGCTGGTTGTGTAATGCAATCAATAGTATGGGCTGTCAACTTTTGATTGCTAGTAAAATATTGCAAACAGCGATCACATATATATACCCTATTTTTACTCTTTGTAACTTGTGAACGAACTAGTCTGGAAAGATCTTTGATATAACAATAATGGTTGCACAATTCCCCTTCAATGTACAATAAATTAAAATGCTTTTCTTTTTTTTCCTTTGTCACATAGAGTGGCCCAATAACTTTGTCTCCTTCAACTCCGTATACATTAATGGAGTAAAGCAGATTTTTAGATTCAAAACGAGAAATGGCGTTGAGGTCCATTGGGAATTCTATGTCTGCTAAATTTAGACTGATCATTAATTCCATAAATTTCTGGTGATATTTGCCCATTCTGTGAACATGTTTACTTGCAGAACATAGCCCAGCAGCCAGGGACCAGATAAAGCAGAAAACATCATTATTATCCACATTGATAACTGCGTGACGGTTTTCCAACTGTTTAGGCAAATTAACATGAGATGACCCACTATTTATGGGATCAAAGGTGCATACATTAATTTTAAGATGATTGATAGCTTCCAGCGATTTGCCGCTTTCTAATTCTTGAAACTCAGCAAAGCGTGTTGTGAGTTTATCAACAATGTTTTTACTATACCAACTGTGTATATTATCAGTGCGGTATAATTTAGTCATGTGTGTGTGTAAATAGATTGGCTGAATAATTTCGACACCTTGTTTCAAAATAGCAAAGTCACATAATAATTCAGCGTTAACCTTTAACGCTACATGTTCTCTTAAACAGTCTTGTATTTTGTTTTGAAAAATGATGTAACTAGTGTTTAAATATTCATTGAGATTTAAAATGTTTGCATCATTATTGACTTTAGTGCAACAGATATTGTTATTGAAACAACTATCCACATCTTGCCAACTTTGTATCGGTGACGACATGATGTCCCTTAGTACTTAACAATTACAAAAACTGAACGGTTTGCAGAGAGAGTGAACCAAAGTTTATTTTCCCTGCAAATTCCGTTTTACATAAACTAATTTTAAATTTTATTTTTTTCTTCTATGAATTCAACAAGACATCTTTTGTTTTCCAGTCCCATGTATTTTAAATAGATGGTCCCTTTGTTGAGATCGGCTACATCTTCCTTGCTGAGTTCCTTGAATCTCGACGGTAGAAATACTACAAAGTCCTCCAGTTCACAAAGAATACGTTCCCCAAATTTCGTCTTGACTCGACGAACAGCAGTTACCAAATAAGACTCGTTTACCTGCAGATCCTGTAGTCGTTTAGTCTCTGGTCCAGCATCTTTCCCTATGGAATTCGCATTTTTTATTGCCGACATTCTGAAATCGAATTTGATATCTATAATAGTGTTTTAGTATACCTAAGCCATTAGCAAATATGTATATACACACAAAAGTTATCAAAACCCTTCTACACACCCATTATCGCTAGCCACTAATTTAATTGTCAGCAGCTTGCGCTCACCATTTTCCTACTTCTCCTCATTCCATTACAAGAACACAGGTTATCAAACAAGTTATACACCCAGGTGCTACATGGTCAGGTGCTGGCCATGACTGTACTTTGATGAAACCGGGTCAGATTGTTTGTATAATTTAACTGTTCCCTGGCAAAGCCGGGGCAAACTGCTTGTGTAATTTAACTGTCCCCCCGGGCGAAGCCGGAGCGGGTTACTAGTATAATATATAACTGTTCCCGGGTGAAGCTGGGGTGAATTTCTTGTATAATTTAACTGTTCCCGGGCGAAGCCGAAGCGGGTTTCTAGTATAATATATGACTGTTCCCGGGTGAAGCCATGGCAGATTGCCTGTATAATTTAACTGTTCCCGGGCGAAGCCAGGGCAGATTGCTTGTATAGTTTAACTGTCCACCGGGCGAAGCCGGTGCGGGTTTCTAGTATAATATATAAATGTTCCCGGGTGAAGTCGGGCAGATTGCTTGTATAATGTATAACTGTTCCCAGACGAAGCCGGAGCGGGTTTTTAGTATAATATATAACTGTTTACGAGCGAAGCCGGGGAAGATTACTTATATCATTTAACTGTCTCCCGGGCGAAGCCGGAGCTGATTGCTTCTATAATTTAACTGTTCCCGGGAGAAGCCAGAGCGGTTTACAACTGTTCCCGGGCGAAGCCGGGGCGGATTGTTTGTATAATTTAACTGTTCCCGGACAAAGCCGGGGCAGATTGCATGTATAATTTATCTGTTCTCGAGCGAAGTCGGTGCATGCTTTTGGTATAATATAACTGTTCGCGGGCGAAGCCGGGTTGGGTTTCTGGTATAACATAACTGTTCACGGGCGAAGCCGGGTCGGGTTGTTTGTATATTATATCTGTTCCCGGGTGAAGCCGTCGCAGGTTGCTTAAATAATTTATGTGTTCAATACACCCAAGTGCATTGGGGGCTACATTGGTCGGGAGGTAATGATTTAAATGTCCTTAACTAAATAGGTTACTTGACCTGGAACTAAAGTATAAAAGTGAATCCATGTCTCGGAGCTAATGTTACATAAATCCTTTACCTTTGCAATACATAAGAGATCATTATCTATTACGTGACCGCCTCGAGCACCGTAATTATCTCGCGGGGCAATGCAGTGAAATCGGCAACATTTAATTGGATAATAACAGTAATTATATATAATTGAGCTGCATTCATTTTATATATCCCAGGCAGTTAGCGGTTTAAGATGCAAGTCACGTTAAATCCAATCTTATTACATGCTATGAATTCTGCTCGTTTCATACTTGAAGTAATTATTGCTTGTCTGATTCATACCGTTTGACTTTTAAACCAGCTTTGTCAATAGGCCATTATACTATTAAAATTCTAAACATCTTCATGTGGATTTAAACATACCATCTCAGCATTTACAAGTACTGTAATGTACAGTTGTTGTTTGAGTCTTCAGTCTTTTGACTGGTTTGATGCAGTTCTCCATGCCTCCCTGTCCTGAGCTAATCGTTTCATCTCTACATAGCTCCGACACCCTACACCCGACACAATCTGTTTAACATATTCTAACCTTGGTCTACCCCTACAGTTTTTGTCCTCGACCCTTCCTTCCATAACTTAGCTTGCTATTCCTGGTGTCTTAATATGTGTCCTACCAATGTATCTCTTCTCTTCATTAGCAGTCGCCAGAAACATCTCTCCTCTCCCACTCGTCTTAATACCTCTTTATATGTTACTCTCTCTACCCATCTGATCTTCATCATTCTCCTGTAACACCACATTTCAAATGCTTCAATTCTCCTCTTTTCTGTACAGTACATTCACTTATTTTGTAAACCATTTGGCTGAGTTAGTCTCCCAGTAGCACATAGTCAAATATATACACTAGGATATACTTTAAAGTTATATACTTAAGTATGTTGAATATTACCTGATAGACAAGGATCCAATTGCAATCTAGTGTGAATGCTGTAAGCTCCTAGCCAACTCTACTTTCATTTCAATTCTGCTCGACTATTTATACCCCCCCCGAATACAGGAAACGCCCATGGATTACCGTTCCTTTCACACAAAAATGACCTCCATACGACATTACCCTGCGTTAATACAGGAATCGTTACTGACCTTTCTTTCACCAGAAATAGCTCCACACTGTATAACCCTGTACAACTACTTTAAACACTCCTAATTAATCCGCCTTTCACCACAAAACACACAGTATATAAAGAGAATGATCCTTTTCACAACATATCATTCGCTGCAATGTCTGGGAACAAGATAAATGAAGTCATGGAGATGGAAGAAGAAGAAAACAACGAGGAGTTGACGCTGGATCTGTTAATGTAAGTATTATTTATTTACTAAAGCCTTATGTAGCAGCACGCCAGTCTCTCACGGCTGGGTGCGTGGTTCAATTCCACTCACTTTATGTTAGATCTGTGCTGGACAAACCAAAAGCAGACAGGTTTTTCTCTGGGAACACCAGTTTTCCCTGTCAAAATTTTCTTTCGACAACACCCTCCGCTATCATTTCTTTTTATCTGTCATTCATTTAAACATTGACTGACAAAAGTGAGACAGGCTTTGGCAGCCAACACAGATCTTTTTCACCGCTAGATGGAGTTTAATTCATTCCATTCCTGATCTGGTCAAATACTGGAAGCAAGCGGTGTTTTTTTTTCTTCTTCAAAATGATTAGAAATACTGAGCGTAGTTACCGCCTTTGTAGCCCATGTTTACTTGGGTGTGAGTAGAATTTGTCTGATAACCCGTGTTATTGCGATGAATAAAAAAAGGATTGGGAAGGAAGTCAGATTTTTTTAAGTGTGTTAAAATCCTTCAGTATACCTTCCTTTGGAGGGGGAGTAAAGCCAGTGGTTACATGTTCTTACTTTATGACATGTAAAAGATCGCTGGGCAAACCAAAAGCAGACAGGTTTTTCTCTGGGAACACCAGTTTTCCCTGTCAAAATTTTCTTTCGACAACACCCTCCGCTATCATTTCTTTTTATCTGTCATTCATTTAAACATTGACTGACAAAAGTGAGACAGGCTTTGGCAGCCAACACAGATCTTTTTCACCGCTAGATGGAGTTTAATTCATTCCATTCCTGATCTGGTCAAATACTGGAAGCAAGCGGTGTTTTTTTTTTCTTCTTCAAAATGATTAGAAATACTGAGCGTAGTTACCGCCTTTGTAGCCCATGATTACTTGGGTGTGAGTAGAATTTGTCTGATAACCCGTGTTATTGCGATGAATAAAAAAAGGATTGGGAAGGAAGTCAGATTTTTTTAAGTGTGTTAAAATCCTTCAGTATGCCTTCCTTTGGAGGGGGAGTAAAGCCAGTGGTTACATGTTCTTACTTTATGACATGTAAAAGATCCGTCCACAGACTAAACTTGTGTGAAGCTACATTGACAGGTTAGATTTTGTCAAAACAAGTTCCAACATTTACCACTAGATGGCATTATTATCTGATAGCAAAAAAAAACTTGGAACTTGTAGCTCACCCTAAAGACGTTCGCTGAAAGCAGCTACATACTCAAGTGAGTCACACATGTTCGTGAACACTGCCAGCACTGAAACCCATACTCAAGTTCCAACATTCACCACTAGGTATCATTAATATCTAGTAGCAAAATTTTGAAACTACTTAAAATGAACAGAACTTGTAGCTCACCCTAAGGGCGTCCGCTGGAAGCTGCTGCAGACTTAGGTGAACTGTACTTGCTGTCACACACTCCCAGCAATTCACAATACAATATTTAGATAGACAAGCGTTATAAAACAATTTTGTTGTACTCTTTATTGTATACATTTTTTTATAGCTTTGGAAATGATCCCGTTTTAATGGAGTTTTTTGCCGATTTGATGTCGACGATGGAAGGGTGTGAGAGAGTTAGAGAAAATGAAGAAGAAGAAGATGATGATGATGAAGAGGAAGATGAAGAGGAAGAAGAATAAGCTGGCAGTTCCAAAATAAAAACAAAATTTTACTTTTTTTTGCTTCTGGTTTTATTTGTTTTTACATTCAACCTACCAAGCAAGCCAGAGTTCAACACCCACCATCCATCTCCATTCATGATTCAAACACGTTTACCTCATCATTTGTCCCGCACCCTCTCAATCACCGTAAGGTCATTCCCAGACATGACCTACCATACAACCCGTTGTCAATCTCGGGATTATTCATCCCATGTGACGTCACACACAGGTTAACCGTTCAAATCTGTTTATTCATTCACACAAACACCTATGTTCATTAAACATCCACCCACGCATCGATGTTTGTTTACCATTGAGCGCTTTCAACCCCATCTTGTTTGTCTCTCAGACCCATTCACACCTAACCAACCTACCACGTCAGGGTTCAACAACCACCGCCATCCATGTTTTCCATTCAAAACACTCCCGTTCATGACCTACCCCACATCCCGTAATCTGCTGTGACGTCACACACACACCAGTTACACTAATGTTTTCCATTCAAAACACTCCCGTTCATGACCTACCTCACATCCCGTAATCTGCTGTGACGTCACACACACCAGTTGACCGTTCAATTCTCTGACAATTCATTCACCGACAAAGATTCGGAAACCTTCGGCAACACTCGGATCTCATCGGGCTCAAAGCAAAGCTATATAGCCCAGGATAATATCAGAGAAGGCGCTCAGTCCAAGAGAGAGACTGGGTCGAGGAGGGTCTCGTGCAGAGCCTCTTCCATCCTTCCCCCTCATCCCCCACCCTCGCCACCACCTCCCTCCCCCCTCCCCCTCCCCACCCCCACTCCCCCCCTCCCCACCCCCACTCCTCCCCCTCCACCCACACCCCCTCAAACCGGTTCCTGGACCCTCCAAGGTTTGTTTACCTTCCGGGGTCCCAGCGACCTTGGGGGTCAATGACCTACCTCAAGGTCATTGATCATGACCTACCTCAAGGTCATTGACCTTGCCACGCCCCCCTAATTTGCATAAATAACGGTATTTGGTTCAAAACCCCCCCAGCCTCCCTACTTAATAGCAATGAGGCACATGCTGATGAAAACCGTGAATGAAGGGTTGAAAACATGTTACAATAAACATTGCAATATTAACAGGTGTCTCTCAATAACGTCAATTAAAACAAAAGTTAATACGTCTATTGAACACATTATACACCTTGGTTAATGTCTTTGCTTCATATGTATGGACACACACACAGACCTGGGTTGATCTCGTAATAGTACATTATGCAACGAGCCTATAATGGCAATAATTAAGACACGAGTATGTTTATAAAACAAACGTAGCGAGTTTTATAATTTCCATACGAGTGTCTTAGATACCATTATAGGCGAGTTGCATACGACTGTTTATGTTCGACGATAATTATAACTTTAATATATGTTTTAACATACATATACATAAATAACTGTGGGATTCAGTAACTTCAGTTAGTGAACAGAGCGCGCTGGTTTTGCTGACTGAACAGAGCGCATGCTTGGGTCAAAGATCTTCGGAAGCAGAGACCATTTACTTTGCTTGGCAATGCTATTGTTTACAGCCTACATGATGTATAGTGCCGATCAGAACTAACATTCACTAATATTGTCACCGAAGTAGTTTGAAAGCAATGCTCTGTGTATAAATTGGAGTTGGGGATATTGTGTTACAGTGCTATTTCTTGTCTCATATTCGCCAGTTTATTTACGCGAACATAATTATGGTACGAAGCACTTTCCATGTCGGTAATTAATATATAATGATGCTGTGTTGCTAACTTCTGGACGTAGATTCATAAATGTCTTACACATGTCATAGTATTTTCTTGTTACCGTAAAGGTTCGTGCTGATTTTGTCTTTGTGTTTGGGATTGTAACTACAATGGTTGATCCGATATCCAATTTGAACTTTCAAGTCATGTAATTCATGTCCGACATGTTGGATTATGAGCGAAGGCGCGAAGGTATCCTTATCTAATTGGTCAATGAATGAGCTCTGATTGGCTGGAGAAACTAACTCATAATGAAAAACAGTACTATAATGACCACCATTATGATACAGTTTTCTGACGTAGCCTATAATATTTACATTTCGACATCGTCGAACATAAATCTAGTTATACATTTCTTCGTTATTGTTAAATTATAAAAAGTATGCTATTAAGTCTCAAATGCTCTGTTCTTTCTGCCATTCACATAATGATTTCAAGTTGTTATTTTGCATGCTTGAAATAACTAAATATAGCACATTGATTGTTGGCACACATCCTTGGTATATTGGAAGAAATGTATCATTACCGTACCTCACTCCCAAATACAGTTAATGGTCAAAGATATTAGTACTGTGTACGTTTCATGTCATTCGTTTGCATTCGTGAATCAATACCTCATTGTTTACTTGGGCTCAAACACGCAGAAAGTCACATGTCATGTGATGAATGTTCTAGAATATGGGTGCCCATATGCGGCGAAGATAGGTACATGTTCGATTTTGCTTTTCACTGAAGCTCCGAGCCCTCCCTGATTAAATGAATCGCATACTACTGTGCGCAGCCTCTATTCGCTTCGCAAATTTCCCCACACTGGCCTCGCTTAATCCATCCCATCACAGTTTTGAATAGTGTTGCTTCATACTGTGTTATTCAACTGTCTTTAGGCAAATTATAAATGAGAATGGTAATAGGAAGAAAATCAAAGCGTCAGATGGCCTGCGGTTTAGTGTATTTGTTCATGTTTCTGAAATATTGAAAGTCTAGGACTGAAATTAGTTGGGAGGCCTCATGACTAAAGTGGTTGCAGAACCACAGCATATAATTATGGAGATGTTTCTCTCGTCTATTCGTAATGTAAGTACGGTATCGTCTTCAACATGCTTCAACGAGTGGGAACTAAGTGCGCTGGTACTTGTTGCCATGGTAACTATGTGTCGGAATTTTGTCGACGCCAAACTGTCCATGCTAAGCCCAAGTAGATCCCAGATCAAAACATATCGATGTTAAAATATGCACAATATTATCCCTTCAGGAAAACATTTTATACGTGAAATGTTACTGTTACGGGAGTTACTTGCAGTTAAACGTGGAAGCTATAAATATGTTGGTAACACTGACATATATGTGTTGTGAAAATTATCTGTAGTGCTATGACATAATAACATTAATGGTTTAAAATTGTTCACAAGCAGGGATTCGAAGATATTTAGTACCTTACATGGTGTACGAAAAATGGTGTCCATCACTGTCGAATAGAGGACATTATACTGATTAATGTAAGTATAAGAAGCAATGCTCCCTGAGCCACACGGAGATTTTGGAAATAATATGTGGCGTGAAGCTAGGATTTTCAGTTTTCTCATTTTCCTCTTTAATTACATGCTCGGTTTTAAAACCCACATGGGTGGCTGTGTCTACGTTATATGTCTGCATGAGGCCGGGGCGTTGATACAGCGTTGTCAACTCTATACCTCAACAACAAATTACTCGATCTCCACGATATTTATATAAAGGGCCACTGAGTGCAAACAGCGTGACTGAACTGAACTGTGTGCAACACTGCAGGTCTGACAAGTGAGCTGGGAGCCAGGACCGGACTCCGGACTCCACGCAGACTGGCAGAGTAAACATGCTATTGATCAAGAACTATCAGCTAGGGTAAACAGCGAATGGTCATAATTCATGAAGATGGTTATTGTCGGTGTGTGGTAATGCGTAATGTTTGAGTCACCGATAGTGATTGAGGACAGCTATTTAAATTGTCCACCACCCATCTCAAGGCGCCACATTGCTCTACCCACAACACCCGAGTTGTCCTGAATACATGCTCTTCTCATATAGTAGCAACGGCCGTATGCAGGAAAGCTTTTCTTAATCTTTGAAGATGTTTTCCATATTGATAACAGGATGCACTTTATTTGGGAAATAATTCAAAAATATTTTTTTTTATATCCGACTGCACGTAGATTTTGATAATATTCATTAGCTTTCGATATCTTCATAAACTGAATTCAGGTTGGTTGGTTGGTTCCTCAGTTTAGGGGCTGCGCCAACGCGGTCATGTAGCCCCGTGAACTTTGGGTGTGTGTATAA
Source organism: Meconema thalassinum (assembly GCA_946902985.2). NCBI lineage: Eukaryota > Metazoa > Arthropoda > Insecta > Orthoptera > Tettigoniidae > Meconema > Meconema thalassinum. Next base: position 145,261,403 of record OX336390.1, on the reverse strand, counting down.
TTTGTCTGATAACCGGTGTTAATTGTGATGGCTGTATTACTGTGTGTTATCTGTGATTCAGATAGAAGGACTGCAGGCGATCAATTTTGTCAAGTAGTTCCTACTTTAGCTACCAACTGCTACCGTCTACGACCCTAGCTGCGGACGTGGCTACTAAATGCCATCGCAGTCAGCACTTGGCGGCGAACGTTGGAACTAATATAACGTTATCAAACTAACTTACAAATTTTAGCTCCCACAAGGGTAGTTAGTGGAAGGTTCTTTTTCATGCCATAAATCTATGACTTGGGACCGCCGGCTTTACTTCCCCTCCGAAGGAAGGCATAGTGAGGGATTCTTAACGCTCTTTAAAAATCCGATGACATCGACTGGGTTTGAACCCACGTTCTTTGGCATAGAAGCTCAGCATGCTACCAACTACGCCACCGAAGCCGCTAACAGAATTCAGAATTGTAATGTTTCAATTCATGTTTCAAATTACCGTAAATGTTTTGTTAGGATATCCATATATTTATTTAGAGTGTAGTTGTTTTTACTCTATTTTCTAATTATAACAGATTTTGCCTTAGATATAAGCCGATGAAGACACCATCGAAGAGTCGAAATATGTACTTTAATCCAGTATATGTTTCATGAATAATATTGATAGACGTATTCTTTTAAGAAGGAGAAATTGTAACTAGTAACTAAACAACATGTTGGCCAAACGAAATAATAATCATTTTAGTAACCCCTTCAGAGGCCCGACTCATCCTCGTGCAGTGAATCATAGCGTAGCAAATATATATGATTTTTGAGGGCGAATATTGTAATTAAATTGCTTAAATGTCCAAGATGTTGGCCATTTTTTTTCTAAAACTCTATTGTTAATTCACATGTCCTATTATAGCTATTGAATTGATATGCGGTTTAGTTTTCATATTTATGGATACTTGATTTAACTGAGATAGAAAGGACCAGTATACTGAAAATGAGAGGTTCATATCCTTACCAACTATTTGATTGTGAGCTTGTAGCATTGCTAGCAATGTAATAATTTATTTGTCAATGTTGTCCGTAAAGCAGCAACTACTGTATTTGTCGAATGCACTGAGCATTTCGTCTGTCCCTATACGAAGTAATCCCATTATCCTCTCAATAGTAATACACCGGGGATTTAACTTGAGCATTTGAAGATTGCTATAGTCTCTCTCTCTGTATGTTTCATCTTCCATTTATTGTGATAGCTAAGGGAACCTCTTGAGCGGCAGTGACGGCAGAAATATCTCAATTAACCTATTAAGACCGTAGGGAATCAAAAAGAAGCTATATTTAATATGTAAAAGGCTAAAATCTTTGCCAATTTCTAGGAAAACTGGACGTTTTCAATCTGCTTCCGAGGTCGACGATAACCTAACTACTGCTGCTTCTCGCGATCTTACATTGACAAATGTTTAGACATTCTTGAGCCACTGGCTAACACCTGATTGATGAGCTATTTGTTTCCTGGTAAAATTGCCTCTTAAAGACATGGCGATAATACAGAATAGTGTATTATACAACGTGCATACTTGCATCAATATTGTGAATCTGAGAACACAAAAAGCGAAGTTTGTGAAGTCTGGAGTCACGTACTCTCCTAACTGAGAATCAGCCTGTTTGATGTCTGGCAATTCAGAATGCTGACTGAAGAGTGAGGTGTCGCTCCGTGTCCCCGAGACTTTATACAGTTTGTTATCGTGATGATTCAGCGTCCACGCGTCGTCATGCCGGTAAAACTATTCCTGCAGTCATCTCGTAGCAAAATGGTCAGCTAGCACATGCGAGTCAATTAGGCTCGCGCGACAATGTGTGTAAACATCAAACAAACGCATCAAGAACTCTAAGAAACGTAAACAAGCGTGAAAACTAAATGACGGATAACTTAGTGATTGAGATAGATGCATTAGAACTGTGTTGTGACATTGACGTCAAAAATGTATTCATCACTCCTCGCAATAATGTCAGAATAGCGGTAGCATGTGAATCAATAAGCCCTTTTTGCACTTAGCCTTCTCATGTCAAACGATGGACACAGATTGCACAGCTACCTTACTGCCAGGATTTCAAGTGACCTTTAAACCTCTTCGCCCTTTTATATTTCATATCTAGTTAGCAATTTTTGTTTTAAGAGGTGGAACTACGAGGTCATCTGCCCCTTATTTCATATCTAATTTGTATATAAGTATAAATTTATGAGTTCCTTATACTTCAATACTTAAATCCCATTCGCCCCCAGTAGTTTTGACGACAACCCATTACAAAACAAGAAGTTCCGTGAAGAACTATACAGCCTACTTTTCATGCCAATGATTATTCTACAGTATATGAACCTATCTAGAATAATGACAAAATTAAGTTGGTAATATCGAAATATCAAATTAGTTCAAAATATACCTGGTATAATGTAGCCTAATAGAGCACTACAGTTGCAGCCCTGGTGACTGAATATATTCTTAGTTCCATCTCTTAAGGTACGGAATACAAAATTAGGTTGAAGTCCAATGGACGTTACATGCAGTTAGACACTGGATCTATAAGCACGCGTAAAAGCATGTTGCCAACAATACCATGCGTGTGCTGGTCAGAAATAATCTGAAATATTATGATATCTTGTTGTGCCAATTTTGGATGAAATCCATTTGTTAGTATAGAAGTTACATGTATTTTAAAATTGGACATATCAGCAGGCATAGAATCATGTTGGCAGCACTGCCTTGTATTAATTACTCCAAATTAATCTACAATGTCAGGTGCCATACGTGTGCAAAGTATAGAGCTGTTGACTTGCATACTTTCTTATATATTGATATTAGGGTAAACAAATATGGACAGCATTTATTAACAGTTGGCAGCCCTGATTGATCTTAACAATACTTACAGTCATATCTGTTATGGTGCACATAGCACATACGAAATTTAGTTGAAATACAACTGATAGTATAGAAGTTACATGTATTTAAAAATCATGTTGGTAGAACTGACGTATATAAGTTACTCCAAATTAATCTAAAATGTCAGAATATACGTGTGCATAGTTTAAAGCTGTTGGCTTGCATACTTTCTGATATATTGGTACTTGGATAAAAAAATAGAGAGAGCAATTATTAACAGTTGGCAGCCCTGGTGGCTCTTAAGAATACACTCAATCATATCCGTTTATGTACAGATATTACATACAAAATTTGGTTGAAATCCAATTGATAGTGAAGAAGTTATATGCATTTAAACATTGGACTTATCAGAAGGCTTAAAATTATTTTGGCAACACTGTCATTGTTGGCCTCCTGGAAATTAAACTAAAATAGTATTATCTGCATGTGTACCAATTTTGGAATAGCTCCCATTCATACCTTGCGAGATATCCAACATGGAGCTCAAATTTCTAGTGCGTTTTTTCAGCAGTTGGTAGCACTGACATCTTTTTCAAATATGGACGTGAGATATTCCGGTGGACATCTTTACTCATACTAAATTTGGTTCTGATTGCTGCAGCCGTTTAGGAGTTGATAGGGGGAGACACACACATAGCCAGACAGACAGACAGACACACATTTTCCCGGATCGATCTCATAAGTCTACTTTTTCCTCATTTTTTGCAAAATGTGAAAAGTAGGCTAAATACAAACTGACAATAAATTATTAAAGTGAGGGAATATTTGGTTATGATATATTCAGCCGGAATGAATGCAAAGTGTGAATCGCAAAATGAAAATATTCAGAGGGAATATATATTTTATTTAGACCTACAGAGATTAACATTAAGTTTTAGTTAAATCATGAATCTACTATTAAATAAGATCGTGTGTACGTTTTCAGGAATGTAAAGCTAAAACAGCAGCCGATGGGGAGGAAGAGTGCGGTCTACACTCGCAGATCACATTGATCGTGACACTTGCGCACCATTTGCGTTCCCTTGAGCCTCGTGTGGAAGGTTGACCATCTATAACCAACACCATTACACACCGAGAAGAAGAAGCGCCTTATGGCTCAAGTTTAAATCAAACAATTCCCGAAGGAAGCAGAACTGAGTTCAGATCTGGAAAACATCTACTGAAGTAGTTCATATTCGAAGGTTTTTGGTTGAACTTAAGGGGTGGCCAACAAAGGAAGATGTGACACTGCGTGCTCAGAGAAGAAGAGAAATGCTTGTTAACACACTTCATCTGAGTGTTGAGTAGGAAAGATGTAGTAAAAAAAAGAAACATTTTTGGAGTAACCATTTCATATTTCCTTTAGCAAATAATTTGCCTGTTTATTTCGAAGCAGAGTGACGGACTGCTATGTCGCATTGCACGATAGTAAACTGCAATGATTTCTGGAGTTCCGCAACCCAAGTGGAGGAACAAGCATCCATATTTGATTCAGTTATAAATGTCTTCAATAATCTGGTTGTCATGATTGTTGTATACCACAGTCCCATGACAATTGCTTAGATAGCAAGATTCGTAGATATGATACTCCCACAATTACTTTAACAGTGACAATAGTCAGGATATGCGTAAATTAGAAACATTCACATTAACGTAGTACAAATATTTCACCAACAGATGGCCTAACTGCGGAGAAAACACTCTCGACTTCACCCACGGACTATACGAGGGATCATTAATCTAGCGTATCTTCGAGCTGAACACACTTTGTCAGCAGTTACAGTTGAGGATCGTGGCAGGCTCATCGCTCAGGTGGCCACTAACGTGGGTGTACTTAATGAAGGGTCAAGGAAAGGAATCGGCTGTAGACATGTTGAAAGGAACCACCCCGAAAATTTCCTGGTGGTGAAAATGGAAAACTAATAAAACCATTTGCAGCGCTCTATGCCACCGTAGCCGGTAAGTATGATAAGTACTGCACCCGGAATTTGAATTATTTCACACAAAAGTGACGATATATTTCCGAGCCCCATGATAAAATTAAACATTGAGAAAGTGTCGCAGGAACTTGGCAGAAACTAGTTTGGTTAGTGAGTTCAGGCCAAGGGGAGGCTTGATCACGTGATTTGACACGCTAGAGAACCCATGACAAGGTTAAAAGTCTCATAGCAACAAGAGTCTTGCTGCGGATTGATGCCAATCATTATTATAAATTACTAGCAGAAGTACCCGTTCTTTGAACGGTGTTATATATTAACACCAGACATTATCAATTGAGCTACTGTTGCAATGGTTAGTGGTTCGTCATTCCTTCATAAGTTTATCAGAACGAAGTTAGTTTTCTGGGAATATCACACACACTGTTAATTTAAGGGCCTTAAAATGTGATTTTCGGAGACCCCTTATAGCCTCGCGAATTTTGTGTCTCACAATGAGAAGCGCAACATATGCTTTGATCGTCCTTCTAGGATAATTTTTATATTTCGCCTATTTTAGCATGTATTTTGAGAAGTTTTTCCCTATATCCACCCTTCTACTGTATGAAAAGTACGGTGAGGAGTTTTATAAATGATTGGTGTATTGACTCATGTTTACCATACCTAATTTTACGTTGCACCAAGCATCCGAACACGATTTATAGGCGTACATAAAGATACACAGAAAGACAGACAGACAATTCTATTGTCTACAACATATCACCCAGATATCCAAATATGGATATATCTACCATACAGTATCAAACAAAATCATCCTTACGATGAACCCGTATGTCGACAAAAAGAAAAGTTAAAATGTGCTCTCAAACTAAATTCACCTAACGTGTAATTACTGACGTGAAATAGATTTGAAAGCCTTGCAGACGAAACGCAATACACTTCACATAAAAATTACCCTCTACGTTGTGTTTGGTCCCCATACACAGGAACACCTCTTTCATAAATTATAAAGGCTTGTGGTGCATGAAAATTAAGGTTCTTTAGCCTCAAGTGGCCAAAATTCCTAAAAGCCGCAAAAAATGCTGATTCAATTCAGGAATTTTTGAAAATAATGCTGCTGTTTGGAGATATAATAGACTTTCTGTACTATATGTCTCACGTGAAATTGCATGAAAAAATTCTAGGTTACACCTTGACCCCCTTAATTGCATTGACGAACTATACAGTCTACGTTGGTTCCGTGATAACCTTATAGCCATTTGCAAACTTCCACAGAAATGTAATAAATGGAGTAGCCTAATAATAATAATATCGTATGGCCTCGGATGCCGGGTGCAAGCTTCGTAATTTGACACCGAGAGGGTAGCTTGCATGTCGAAATTTCGTTGTTCGTTGAATCACTATGAAAGTCAAGGAGGGTAGATATCTAAGCTCCTTGAACACTATAGCACTTTCTAGTAGAGAAATGAGGAACTTTGTGTTGGCGAAAACTGCTGAGATTAATTTTGCCATTATGAACACGGCCTACTGAATTCAAATGGGTTCTTTGACATGCCAACATCGTATGACATGCGAGTCGTATTTTTGCCGCCTTTCAAAAATCACTTACCACGGCCAGGAGTGAACCTACAATCTTGGGGTTAGTAGACCGACACGCTATCCACTCACCCACCATGGCAAGGTATAAATGGAGTGACATTGCTTCTTACAGAAATAGATGGAAAGTTGGATGCCACCTCTTGAGATAATGTTATCAAGGTTACCAATTTCCATTCCTTCATTAGTTTGTTAAATTAAAATAAATTAGTTTCCTGGGAATATTTCAGATACTGTTGGTTTTAGAGCCTTATAATGTAGTTTTCGAGGCCCCCAACTTTTGATTCTGGCACCGAGGGGCTTTGTCTCCTCGTTGTACACCATAATATAATACTACTACTAATAATATAATATAGGGACAGGAATATAATAGACCTGCCGTACCACACCCGCAGGTGTAAATCGCGTGAAAAAATTCTAGTGTACCCCTTGACCCCCTTTAGCGCATTATACGTATTGATGAATTTTACAGCTTAATTTCTTTCCATGATAACCTTCTAGCCGTTTGCAAACTTTCACACCAATGTAATTAATGGAATTGCATTGCGTCTTACAGCAATAGATGGACCTCTGAGAATTTGTTGCCATCGTTAACGGCTTGAATTCGTTCATTAGTTTATTAAATGAAATTAGTTTTCTGGGAATATATCAAAAACGGTTGTTTTTAGGGCCTTAAAATGTGGATTTCGGGGACCCTTAAGAGCCCCCGAGTTTGGTCTCTAACATTGAGAGGGTGAAAATGATCTTTGTCTCGTCCTTCTACTCCTATCTCAGCATGTATTTTAAGGGGGTAGGCCCTCTTTTATGAGAGGTACGGAGAAGGGTTACATCAATGATTAGTGTCGTGCCTCTGATGAATATCTGTACCACATTTTACGTTGATACACCCAGCCGTTCTCGAGTTATAAGGGAACAAAGTTGTCCACAGACAAACAAACAGACAGAGAGACCAAAAAATTATTTTCGCCCGCATCCATAATAAAACAGTCTGAAACGCGTAAATAACTCAAATTTCCGTAGAAATTGCGAAAAAAAAACATACAAACTTTAATTTTTATGTATGTAGAGATATACTGCACCGCTAGGTGTTGACCGTGTTTTATTGCACGAATTTAGGTTTTACTCGCTAACCGTTGGAGATATACGAAAAGTGATAAGGACCTTTTGGATAGCAAATCAAATGATAACTCTTGTGTATGCATCAAAAGTGTGATATTTCTTAGCGTTCTCTTTTTATTTGAAATGGAAATATGAAATTTTGAAACCAAAGGGTGTAGTGACGTCACATATGTGGGTTTTACTCGCTAACCGTTGGAGATACACGAAAAGTGATAAGGATCTTTCGGATATGAAATTAAATGTTGAAGCTCGTGTGTGCCATCAAAAGTTTGCTATTTCTTAGCGTTCTCTTTTTATTTGATATGGAAATATAAAATTTTGAAACCAAAGGGTGTAGTACGTCACTAAAATGGTCGCCATTTTTTAATAGTGCAAAATATCGAAATTAAAAATATCCTATATGTAAACATGGTAAATCAGCTACATCCATGCAAAATTTCATTTAAATCGGACCAGTGGTTCTTGCGTTATTGAGTAACACACAGACAGATACACAGACTGACAGAAAGACAGACACACACCATCTCATTTTTAGCCTACTTTAGATTTTTGCAAAAAATGAAAGTAGACTTATGAGATCACTACTGGACCAAAAATTGTGTGTCTGTCTGTGTGTGTGTATGTGTGTGTCTGAGTCTGTGTGTGTGTGTGTGAGTGTGTGTACTCTGAATGTCTGCCCCCCCCCCCCCCTATCAATTCGAATACGGTGACACCGAATTGAACGAAATTTGGTACAGAGGTAGAACAAGCAAAGGGCACCTCAGGGTCATGTATTATATCACCGCCATCTTTACCAAAACTGAATGGCGGCCACTCAAACTTTCAAAACGTAAAATCAAATAGCGACTAAACAAATTATCAGATCTCTACCAAATTCGGTAATAACATACCTTCATATAGGACGCGTCTTGTGACCAAATTACAAGGTTATCCGCCGTACCATTTCAGGATGGCGGCCGTGCGAATTATGCAAACTTTATAATCCATATCATGGGACCCACCAGTTCCGATTATCGTCCAAGGTTGCAGGTTCGTATCCTGGCGCAGTCAGCTGGCATTTGAGGGTGCGCAAATGCGAGGGAGCCGTGTCAGTAGATTTACTGGCACATTAAAGATCCCCTTCGGGGCAAAATTCCGGCACCCCCGGCGTCTCTAAAAGCCAGAGTAGTTAAAAGGGACGTAAAACCAATAACATTATTATTATTCCGATTATCGAGCCGAGAATCGATTTAACTGTTCTAAAGGAAGAGGCACGTTCGAAATTAAAAGTTTATTTTGTAATACTATAGTGCAGAAGTGATTTTAAAAAGCTGAGCCGTTTCGGTAAGAAGACAAGATGGCAGCGGATATCTTGTGCCTGACTTATATTTCACTAATTTGAGTATTGCATGCAATATAGCGTACTGATACAAAATAAATAAACTTTGTATGAAATGCTTTATATATAAATAATATACTCCACTAATGAATTCGTTAGGTCTAAATCATTATTTGCTAACAAGTTGTATGTAAGTCAATTTATATAGATCAATGTTCGTTGGCACAAGTGGCTCCGTGGTAAAGCGTTGGTCTATCATACATATGCCTATGGTTCAAACCTCATCACTGTTAGGTTTTTTGCTTGAAATTTTACATATTTGTTGCTTTGTAATGACTCAGACGTTTTAAAATTAAGCTTTATATTGTGCATAATACGGTGCCAAACATATATTTAATTAAAACATAATTCGCCAGCAGATTTGCTCGAGACATCTAGCAGCCAAAAAGGTAACTGCACGCCGGCCTACATATTAACTTCCAGATTTTATTGAAAAGTTTCTTCTTATGGCCGCTAGAATGCACTCGCCCTTTTGGGATTATATTGTTCGATACTTCTCCACTAGATTTCACGACTGGTCTACATGGGACTCCATTGATAGTATACCATTGGCATTCTATGTGCATCGAATTTGAAGAATGACAAGATGATACTATGATATATTTTTACTTCTTATTTTAAAGGGTTTGTAACAGCCTATTGTGCGTTATTTGAAAATGTTATTTGAAGTAAAGAACAAAACGATTTCACATAGTAACTGAATTCTAGCCGCTGGTGCTAGTTCAGGTTATTAATATTTTTATTTCAGGCAAATAGCAATCGAAAATATCCACATAGTTTGTATACACACGTCTCTGTAGGGTCATGGAAAGATTTGTTAATTCAATTAGGGTTGTGAAAGCCATGCACAACCAGATGTGTAAAGACATGCCTCAACTCAAAGTTGGATGTTGCCCACGGCAGGTCGATTATGTAATAATAATAATGATAATAATAATAATAATGTTATTTGTTTTACGTCCCTTTTAACTACTGCTGCTTTTATAGACGCCGAGGTGCCGGAATTTTGGCCCGAAGGGGATCTTTAACGTGCCAGTAAATCTACTGATACGGCTCCCTCGCATTTGTGCACCCTCAAATGCCAGCTGACTGCGCCAGGATACGAACCTGCAACCTAGGGCCCAGCAAGCGAGAATGTTACCGCTGAGCCACGCAGCCAATCCGGTCGATTATGTCTCCAGATCCATAACATTCTTGAGATACTTCTTATCTATCTTTCTTCAATGATGGTAGTAGTTATTTTTCTAGGTTGTGGCGTTTGGTAGAGGTAAATAGTTTCTAAGGTCTTCAACCAAGAAATGATTCAATTATACTCTTTGATAATAACGAGTTATAACTATACTCATACATTTAGAAGAAAGTAAGCTAAATGTTCTTTACTGAACATCTTGTTATATATTAGTATAATATCATTGGATATTAGCAGACAGACAATGAGAAGAGGTCTAATGGAAGGAGGGATTGTCATTACCTCAATAACATATTCAATTATTCCATTTAAGCCCATAGAAAGACATTTTATTGTTTGAAATACCGCAGAAAATTATGAGATGATATTATCAGTACTTTGAAAGTCGCTGGAAGTACGCAGTACACTGTAATTTGTATTTATTCAGGTACGTGCGCATATTTTCGTGGGAGCAAAAATGGTGCCTGAAAATGTTATCCTGGGAGAGTGGGAGCTCAGAAGAGGGGTTATTATGTCTTGAAAGTTCGACGAAGGCAGTCGTGAGTTCGGGAGAGTTTGATCCCAGGAACTGAAGCCGAGTGCGGTGATAGACCACCGGCAAATGCAGTGCCGATTCGGGCAAGATTAATGTACGCCCTTGCTTGCCTCATTCGAGTGCAAGTTACTTTAAGTTGAGCCGATACACAGTTTAAGGTTTTGTGAACATTTCTACGAGATTATTATAGTACAAGTGAATTCAGAATATACTATTGAGTATCCACGAAAATTTAAAGAAACATTTACGTCGCAGATTCTGAAATTGAGGTGAGTTACAGACAGTTTATTTCTTCTGTAGAAAAGCAACGCATTTATAGCAGACGCACAATTTTAGAACAGCAAGGTAGCAGTGAACGCTATTATATTCTACTAGCAACGTGAGTAAGCAAACAATCTATTGTGTTGTATGAACAGTGAATCCTATAGCTATTTGAACGATATTATGACTGCTAATATGAAGAATGAAGAAATATTATATTACGTCTTAGAGATGACGAATATAATTGAGTTGAGAATTATGCGATTGGGATATGTTATAGCAGAGCTATGAGTTGACAACATGGAGCAACGTTAGCTAACTACAGAACTATGTACATCATGTATGTCTGCGATGTCAAGTATACATGTAACATTATGTACTACACCATCATGTACATTGATGTATAAACATGTACTTTCTGACTACGAGCAATTACTACAATTCAAAGAACTACTACATGAATATTATATAAATAGTTCATGTTTTTTGGGCTAATGCCGTGTGTATTCAAATTAAAACCATACGTTTCGGAGAAACCTTGCCTCCTTTTTCAATGGAATCAAACAATGTGGCCAAAAAAATTATATCAATGAAATTACAAAAAATTACAAAAAATATAGATAAATTCCTCTGTTCCTCACCAGAGAGCAGCTGCCAGAAATTACTGTATGGACTATGGTAGAACGGCGGACAGAGTAGTAAGTGAGGAGAAGGTAAAGGGGGCCGGGTGAAAGTATAGAGACTCCTCGAAGAATGAGGATATCCAAAAGAAAAGGGGGGGGGGAGGGTTAGATGGATATAAGGAAACATAAACAAAAGAGTAATGTATCTGAACGATACCTAACGTCATACAGGCAACGGCGAAAAAACAGATGGGAACTCCTCCAGTGATGAACAAAGGAGATCAAATCCAGGCTCTGTTGCCATAGAGGAAAAAAGTACAATTTGAAATAGGTGAAGAAACAGAGAGACTGAGAGGAACTATCTTCTTAGATCCTTAATAACTGGTAGCCAAGTGTCACTTAGCTGATATCCAGTGTCTCTGTTAAAATTATTGGGATTTTTACGTATTTCAACTGACTCCCTTATAATTCTAGACCAGTTGTGCTTAACAAGGGAAAGCGCATGAGCATCCTTGAAACATGCATCGTGCCCTGAAGACAGGGCATGTTCAACTATAGCTGATTTGTCAGGTTGGTTTAGACGGATGTTCCTTTGATGCTCTTTGATACAAGTTGCAATGGACCGTTTAGTTTGTCCAATGTAGACTTTTCCGCAAGTACAAGGGACTTCATACACCCCAGGTTGTAGTATTGGGGACAATTTATCTTTGTTTAATGCTAAACGTTGAGCAATTTTCGTCATAGTGCCGAAAACTATTTTTATCTTGTGCTTGCGGAGAATCTTAGCAACGCGGTCTGTGGTGTTGTGAATATAAGAGAGGTAAGCAGTTCGCCGCACGTCGGAGCTCTGAGAAGGTTGTCTATCCCTCCTTCTGAGATGTAGGGACCTATATATAGTGGATTCATTATAGCCATTACCCTTAAACATGGTTTGTAACGCATGTAACTCTTCCTGAAGAGTTGATGCCTCACAAATACGTTCCGCTCTTTTGGCTAGAGTTGTTATAATTCCTTGTTTTTGTGCTGGGTGGTGATGGGAGTCTTCCTGTAAATAACGGTTAGTGTGAGTTGGCTTACGGTAGACGCTGTGCCTCATGGAGCCATCCGCCTTCCTCCTCACAAGAACATTCAAAAATGTAAGCATCCACTTGACTCTAGCTCCATTGTGAAGTGGATTGAAGGATGCAGCTGATTTAGGTGGTTCAGAAAGTGGTTCACTTTCTCAGAACCCTCCTCCCACACCACGAACGTATCATTCATACACCTCCACCAAATCACAGGTTTGAAAGACGCAGACGATATAGCCTCCCCCTCGAAATGTTTCATGAAAAAATTTGCCACGACAGGCGAGAGTGGACTTCCCATGGCCACACCATCAGGCTGCTCGTAAAATTTACCATCCCACAAGAAATTACTGGAACACAAGCAGTGGTGGAATAATCGGACAATGTCCTCAGGAAACAAATCATTGATGAGGGACATGACCGAGTCCACCGGCACTCAGGTGAACAAGGACTCTACATCAACACTCACCAAAATAGCATTTGGTTGAACGGCGATGGTTGACAATTTTTCGAAGAAATGGGTTGAATCCCTAATGTAGGACTGTGTGCGCCCCAAGTGTGGCTGAAGCAACTTGCTGAGATATTGCGCAAGAGCGTAAGTTGGAGAACCTATTGTGCTAACAATTGGTCGAAGAGGGACGTCTTGCTTGTGGATTTTTGGAAGACCATACAATCTCGGAGGAACACGGAGTAAGACATCTTCCCTCTTCTTTTGGAATTGAAGACAGTTTAACAAGCTAAGCAGTGGCATTGGATACACGAGTGGTTGGATCACGAGTGCACAGTCTGTAGACAGGATCAGATAACAGAATCGAAATTTTACTTTTATATTCAACGGTATCCTTCACCACTGTCGCATTTCGCTTGTCAGCATGAAGAATAGAAACGGTGTCATTATTTCTCAATTCCTTCAATGCCTTTCTTTCACTCCGAGTTAAATTGGGTGCGGGTACTTTAGAGGATCTTAATATTCTCACACTTTGTTGTCTAACTTCTAAAGCTTCATCTGGAGGTAAATTGTAGATGGCAGCCTCAACGGATGTGATCAACTCCTCTGTAGGAATTTAGGAGGGTGCGAGAGCAAATTTGAGACCTCAGCTTAGTAAAGCCGTTTGATAGTCATCTAAAGGGGTATTAGAAACATTGACTACTACTTTACTAGCATCAAGAACAGTACGAGGGGCTGTTTGTCTCGAGGACAATCGAAGAAACATAGCGGAGATACGTATCTCCACTATTCAGGCCGAGAATAATTTTTGTCGGGCGGTAGATAGACAGGGAGCTAAGTTCCTTCGATTGTCCTCGAGACAAACAGCTCCTCGTACGGTTCTTGATACTAGTAAATTTGTAGTCTATCTTTCTAATACTCCTTTAGATGACTATCAAACCGCTTTACTAAGCAGAGGTCTCAACTTTGCTCTCGCACCCTCCAAAATTCCTACATAGGAGTTGATCACATCCGTTGAGGCTGCCATCTACAATTTACCTCCAGATGAAGCTGAAGAAGTTAGAAAAGAAAGTGTGAGGATATTAAGATGCTCTAAAGTATCCGCACCCAATTTAACTTGGAGTGAAAGAAAGGCATTGAAGGAATTGAGAAATAATGACACCGTTTCTATTCTTCATGCTGACAAGCGAAATGCGACAGTGGTGAAGGATACCGTTGAATATAAAAGTAAAATCTCGATTCTGTTATCTGATCCTGTCTACAGACTGTGCACTCGTGATCCAACCACTCGTGTATCCAATGCCACTGCTAAGCTTGTTAAACTGTCATCAATTCCAAAAGAAGAGGGAAGATGTCTTACTCCGAGAGATGATGTTCTTCCGAGATTGTATGGTCTTCCAAAAATCCACAAGCAAGACGTCCCTCTTCGACCAATAGTTAGCACAATAGGTTCTCCAACTTACGCTCTTGCGCAATATCTCAGCAAGTTGCTTCAGCCGAACTTGGGGCGCACACAGTCTTACATTAGGGATTCAACCAATATCGTCGAAAAATTGTCAAACATCGCCGTTCAACCAAATGCTATTTTATTGAGTTTTGATATAGAGTCCTTGTTCGCCAGAGTGCCGGTGGACTCGGTCATGTCCCTCATCAAGGATTTGTTTCTTGAGGACATTGCCCGATTATTCCACCACTGCTTGTGTTCCAGTTATTTCTTGTGGGATGGCAAATTTTACGAGCAGACTGATGGTGTGGCCATGGGAAGTCCATTCTCGCCTGTCGTGGCAAAAATAAAATCATGGAACATTTCGGGGGGAGGGAGGCTATATCTTCGGCGTCTTTCAAACCTGTGATTTGGTGGAGGTATGTGGATGATACGTTCGTGGTGTGGGAGGAGGGTTCTGAGAAACTGAACCACTTTCTGAACCACCTAAATCAGCTGCATCCTTCAATCCACTTCACAATGGAGCTAGAGTCGCGTGGATGCTTACATTTTTTGGATATTCTTGTGAGGAGGAAGGCGGATGGCTCCATGAGGCACAGCGTCTACCGTAAGCCAACTCACACTAACCGTTATTTACAGGAAGACTCCCACCACCACCCAGCACAAAAACAAGGAATTATAACAACTCTAGCCAAAAGAGCGGAACGTATTTGTGAGGCATCAACTCTTCAGGAAGAGTTACATGCGTTACAAACCATGTTTAAGGGTAATGGCTATAATGAATCCACTATATATAGGTCCCTGCATCCCAGAAGGAGGGATAGACAACCTTCTCAGAGCTGTGACGTGAGGGGAACTGCTTACCTCCCTTATATTTACAACACCACTGACCGCGTTGCTAAGATTCTCCGCAAGCTCAAGATAAAAACAGTTTTCGGCACTATGACGAAAATTGGTCAACGTTTAGCATTAAAGAAAGATAAATTGTCCCCAATACTTCAACCTGGGGTGTATTAAGTCCCTTGTACTTGTGGAAAAGTCTACATTGGACAAACCAAACGGTCCATTGCAACTCGCATCAAAGAGAATCAAGGGAACATCCGTCTAAACCAACCTGACAAATCAGCTATAGCTGAACATGCCCTGTTTTCAGGGCAAGATGTATGTTTCAAGGATGCTCATGCGCTTGCCCTTGTTAAGCACAACTGGTCTAGAATTATCAGGGAGGCGGTTGAAATACGTAAGAATCCCAATAATTTTAACAGAGACACTGGATATCAGCTAAGTAACACTTGGCTACCAGTTATTAAGGATCTAAGAAGATAGTTCCTCTCAGTCTCTCTGTTTCTCCACCTATTTCAAATTGTACTTTTTTCCTCTCTGGCTACAGAGCCTGGATTTGATCTCCTTTGTTCGTCACTGAAGGAGATTCCATCTGATTTTTGTCGTTGCGTGTATGACGTTAGGTATCGTTCAGATACACTTCCCTTTTGTTTATGTTTCCTTATATCCATCTAACCCTCCCCCCCCTCCCCCCTTTCTTATGGATATCCTCATTCTTCGAGGAGTCTCTATATTTTCACCCTGCCCCCTTTACCTTCTCATCACTTACTACTCTGTCCGCCGTTCTACAATAGTCCATACAGTAATTTCTGGCAGCTGCTCTCTGGTGACGAACAGAGGAATTTATCTATATTTTTGTAATTTTTTGTAATCTCATTGATATACTTTCTTTGGACACATTGTTTGATTCCATTGAAAAAGGAGGCAAGGTTTCTCCGTAACGTATGGTTTTAATTTAAATACACACGGCATTAGCCCAAAAACATGAACTATTTATATAGTAATCCGGGCCGTGAAAGCCTTAATATACATATTACATGAATATTTCTAACTACCATTGTGATTCGATATACAATTTACAAATTTTATTTGTAACAATGGAATTAAATCGACAATATTGCTGAAATATGATCAGTAAGTTCGAATGGAGTCGACGGCTGAAAAATCATCACTTGAAGACTGAATATGTCAGGGAAATCCCGGCAAAAGCTTGAAACTTGCTATCCATGAACGAGAGGAAGGTCCAGTTTGATGCCCGAAGGACGATTGGTGTTTACCGGGGAGAAATCCTTCCTTACCCGAGTTTGCTGTTTCATTGGAGCAGATATAGTTTCAACATTGTCTTCTTGGGAACATGAAACATCTTGGTATTTTCCTAATTCCTGATATGAACTTCAAGAGTCTTCAACAAGGTAGAAGTGGCCGAAATTCATTATGTAGTTAGAGTATTTTGATGGCATTTGAGCAACATATTTCTCCATATTTTATGATGTATTTTCACTTCGTCATTTAATAATTTTATGCTTAGATATCATGTGAGATGATTGTCTTTCTTCATCTGCACATGACATTTCAACCATTCAGTTTCTGAACTGACATGATTAAATTATTTGGGAATTTATTTCCGTACTGATGATTTTCAATAAATTAGTATTCGATGTTATCGATTTTATTAAACTGAATTTCAGACAGTTTTGTCTAGGGTGTCTATTTAAATTCATTTTTGGGTAAAATGAATTGGGCATCTTATTGTAAGAATAATGTATTAGTAGGGGAAGAAAACTACGTGTGATATATTGTTAAATATCATAAATGTTATAAACATTCGTCGATATGGTAAGTAATATTCGTCATGACTATGCTAAGAACTCATGTACTCAAGGACATTCTTAATTAGAATCAAGTACTTTCAGGATTTGACAAACCATTTATTTGAGAGAAAGAATTGAACTTTCTGTAAATGATACTTTTATTGGGACTCATCTTCTTAGAAGATATTTTCATCCGACAGCAGGGAACTTAGAGATATTCTATTCCAGTCGTGATTACTTTTTATTGGACACTAAAATAACATTTGTCGTTATTTATACACAATTTGTAATGTAACGTTTTATTGTAAACGTAATCTTGCAACAGTGGAATTTGAGGATTAGATCAGTATGGAGAGACGTATTAATGTATTTTTATTTCATGTTTAGTATCAAAGGATTAAGGACCGAGTAACTATACAAAGTAAACCTGCGTAGGTCATTCATAAGCAACTTCTATTATCGTTTTGAGAACGAATGTAACGTAATAACAACAGATATTTTCTGTTAACAATGTAAGCAGTTGTATGAGACAACGCAAAATGTAGAGGTAAAGTTTAAATAATGCAAGTACAACGTGAAATTGATAGGAACAATTGTAATGAAGTTATAAGAATTTCTCAATGAGTATACGAGGAAGGTTAATGCCGTATACAGATGTACAGGAGCCTGCGAGGATATATATGATGAAATACCAGGGTGTATTCCGTACTAAGAAGTTATTGCATTGTAGTACTGTTGTGTGAAGTTTGGAACTTTGTTATTTTGGAGTAGAGTTAATGATAACTCTGATGTATAAATATATCAACGATTTGGAGTGGGAGATAAGAGGGTGTCGGCGGAAATGTATTTGGAAACGAAATTAACCTGTGACTACTAAATTTGTATTAACATTTTATTAAACCTGGAGTTGAGTAATAATCATATCCACTTATCTTAACTGTTTGGTCATATTGGACTGATAATGACATTGAAACCCTAATACAGACTAAATGGAATAGTATTCTTAAAGAAAGTAGGAGGCGAGAACATTAATATTTGTTAATATTAATAATAACGAGTCAGATCTACAACCAACAATTAAACTTGAAGTGATAGACCGTTGTAAATATTGTATATAATTATTTTATAATTATTTAATTACAGTGTTTTTGTTTGACGATAATAATACTAGTTTTTTCGTGTGATAAATGTATAGTGCGTTTGGGAACGAATGTTTTTGATATGAGAGTGCGAGTTAGTGACTGAGAATTCGTCAGTTGCAAATGACGTAAGTACTGTAAGGGAGTGAATTGTATTTAACGAGTGTATTTTGTTAGAAACCTACATAAATATGAAGGCTTTTATGAAGTTGAAAGGAATGAGAATTGATACTGTCAGGGTGAAAGATTTTAACATCTTTTGCGTGTTAAATGAACGGGAATTTGTAACCGGTGTTAAACGAGTAACAGCCAGTTATATAATGGGCAAACTCATAAAATAGGAAGGTGCAGGTGTTTATGCAGCGAGGGAAGACCTGAATGAGAGTGTCATAATACACACATAGCATGCAGCTGTGAATCTCAACACGCGTAAATATTTTAAATGCTTGAAAGAATGTCATATTCATTGGAACCTTTGTTATTTTTTAATGATCAGTAAACTGCTGATGTACGAGTATAAATGTTACCAATACATGTAGTCATGTGGACTTTATTTTCGTGAATGGAAGAGGAATGGGAGTGTTATTGTTTTGTTATATGATTTTTTATTGTTTATATTCAGGGATTTTTTGTTAATAAATTTATTTCGTTCTTTCTCTACGTCTTGTGTTGCGCGACTTATTTTAATTATAGATGAGATGGTGTTCTGGAGGCCTAGAACAGGTAAGGTGCCCCCTTTAACCTAACACAACCCCGAGATATTAGTAAGTGTCTAACTCTTCCAACCTGTTATTTTTGATTTATCCATAACACGATCTTAGATACTGTGTAAGATCCTGAAGTGCTTGTTGGTAGGATATTTTAGGGTTTCTCTATCCGGAAACTTTCAAGATTCGGCAATCCAGCCGATCTTCGGATTCCCAGCAAGTGGCGTCTCGATTTATACGGGTACAGTACTAAACATTTTTTTTGTGCCAAGATTCATTATACTCGAATGGTTAGGTCACCAAAACTGTAAATTTAACTATTTAATTTGCTTTGCCACCATGTTGTATGTCATTAGGTGCATTTGAAAGTCACATACTGTATATGAACCATTTGTATGCAGTGTAACATTATAGAAAATTTCATGTTTGTTAATGCAGTAATTTTGGTGATATTGAGCACTGGTGAAGTATTCGCTCGGTCACCACATTGGATTGATAACAATAATTAAAATTTCAAAGGCATGGTTGAATTGTCTAGAGATGGAGGTAGCCTCCTATTAAATTTCACTGCAGATGGATCCAATCGATGAAGAGTTGCTTATGGGGTTGGACACAGACTCACAGGGGCAAAAGTCAATCTCTAAGCCACTATTTCATACGATGATAATAGGCTAGAAATAAAAATAAATGGTACAATTCTACGTATACTGGTATAGGCAATGAATATTGAAGGGCGTGTGGTCCCTAGAGAGGCCAAATTGACACCAACCCATGATCCGGCCAAAAATCGAACTTTTTACCCTTCGGACTAAATGCTAATGGCATTATGGTGTTTGAAGCCACATTTACTTCGCTATAGATTCTTGTTGTTGTTGTTGCTTATTGTTAGGGCTGTGCCAGCGCGTGTGTGCATAATTATGTAAGTTGGGGATAGGATTGGGAAGGAGGTGGTCATGGCTTTTAGTTGGAAATCATCCTAACATTTGCTCTGGGTAGAAGTGGGGGAAAACACAGAAAACCACGTCCAAGATGACGGGGATGTGAATTGAACCCTCCTCTACTCAGTTTGGCCTTGCGAGGTTGAATGCACCTTGTTCCAGCCCTCAGACCAGAATTAAAATGTCTTTGCAGAGCCGGGAATCAAACTTGGACCACCGAGGCGATAGCCAAGAACGCTAGCCACTACACCACGACGAGTGCGGAATCCGACTCGTAAAATATATTGTGTATCACATTTGATGACTGCAAGACAGATATAATTAAAAATCTCAACCACAGGTAAACTATTAAGGTTACCGGTTTACTGCTAGTTGGCAGTGTAGGAATGGAATGGTTCCAGCCAAACTTATTAAAATATGGTGTTTAATTTTTCTAGTTTGGTTACAGCTTATTATAAAACTTATAATACTAAGGATTATTCAATCTTAGCAGACTGCGAGCAAAGACAAAGGTATCGACAGGTTCCGTTCTTGCACTCCAATATGCTGACGACAATGTTATATTGGCAAACTCGTTAGACGATCTTGAGGCTGCTCTGAATGCTTTTAATGACGCGTATAAGTGCATAGGTCTGGAAATAAACACCAGTAAAACGCAAATTATCCATCAACCTGCTACGTCCAACTGTAATGCTGCTGGTTTTCCCATTATGATCAACGGGGACAACTTAAAATACATTGAACACTTCCCTTACCTGGGCAGTCATCTCTCAGCAAATGCTAACATTGATGCTGAAATCCAATATCGCCTTAAATGTGCCAGTGCAGCATTTGGGCGTCTACGAAAAAGGGTGTTTGACAACCATGACATCAGTACTCCAACCAAATTGCATGTGTACCAAGCTGTTGTAATACCTTCTCTGCTCTATGGTTGTGAAACCTGGACTACCTACAGAAAGCACTTAAAGTGTTTGGAAAAGTACCATCAGCGTTGCATCAGGAGAATTCTTGGAGTTAAGTGGCAGGACCGACGCACCAACATCAGTGTCCTGGAGGAAGCAAATACTACCAGCATTGAGGCTATGATATTAAAGCATCAGTTTCGATGGGCAGGACATGTTGTTCGCATGCCTGAACGTCGTCTTCCTAAACAAATCATGTACTGCCAGTTGCGGATTGGACAGAGAAAGCAAGAAGGGCAACGGAAACGCTTCAAAGACGTCCTAAAATACAATTTAAACAAATGTCAAATCAACACGGATAAATGGGAGACTACAGCATCAAATCGTCAGGTATGGCGTCGCTTCGTCCACCAAGGTTCACTATGTTTCGAACAACATCGACGAAGCCGTGAGACTGAGAAGTACAATGCGAGGAAAGAGCGTGAGGTTTATAGGAAGATCAACCCACAAGAGCCAGTGGTTGCTCCGAACAACGTGTGTCGCTACTGTGGGCGAGTTTGTGTTTCCAGGATTGGACTATATAGTCATCTAAGAACTCACCTTTAGAAGACAATCTTACTCGAGAACGAGTGATGGCCTATTATTATTATTTACTAAGGATGAAAACAATTAATATGGCTTCAGTAGAAATAATAGTTCAGTTTACTATCATGACTCTACAGCCAATACTGTCTTATTCGTCCTTGCGAACCATAATATACAAGAAAGCATGGAGCTGCATCATGAGGGTACGAGTTTTACATCACGGTACAGATGCTGTCTCCGTCGTGTAAGTAAACGAGTTTCCATTCAAAAGCTCACTCCAACGCGTACTTCATCTTTACTACTCTCTTTTTCATTGTAAATGCTTTCCGGAACGATATCATGCTTTGCTGCACACTTTTATATCAGCGAGCTATAAAACATGAAATTTTATTAAAAGTCGAACATATATAAACTCGTGCTGGGACCACATTACAAATCACTTACAGGATGATAACTGTAGCCTCTTGCCTGCAGTAAACTGTTCGAAAAATATTAGCAATAGAGGCGAAATAAAACTGATGATAAAGCAAAACGTATGGAGTGTAGTGGAGAACGCTGAACTCCTTGGCATGTGAAATTATTAGTCTTTCCACTTACACTCGCAATCATCCGGGAGAAAGAATCCTCCCACTCCCCGTCTTGTGTGTCCTGTCAGTGTGAAAAATTTCTGTTACATACTGTAGATGCTTAACTAATTAACAGATTTAAATGATATTTTACTGACATATGTCTAAAATATTATTATCCCTAGAGGTTTTCCCGCCCAATTAGTAGGGCCTGATCATCCACTTCTGTCTTATCCATCGCGGCTGGCCTCCGATCTGCTGCATTCGTATCACTGAGGATAATGCCCAGCTTTTCATGTTTTGACCTCCCGTTAGATTTTTTGCCATTTACGTCCAAGTTGGAAGCCGCAGCAACCAGAGCGGTTGTCTGTTGCTCCTTTGACATATCCGTGTCAGTGGAGTCTCTTCTCTAACATCTTTTCTTCAATACGGATCACTCTCATCATCTCTCTGATCTTCTTCGCTCCATATTTTATCCAGTCGCGTAATTCCCAAGACCCATTTCATTATATTCATTCCCATTGCTTACAGTGCTCCGTCTATCCGCATTCCTTCGGGGGAGATATCAAACTTCACGGCGCCGCGTTAGAGAGGGAAGGGTAAATTGCAACATACTTCACAATTTTGGTAATCGTAATCACATAGTAATATTATTTAAATTTCCATTTATCTTGAATATGTGATTACATTAATTGTGTTTAAGCCAGATTTATAGCGCAGTTGTGCTGTGCAATTGTAAGGAATTTTTGACTTTTTTCTGCCTTTCTCATTACTAAATTGATGCACTCCTCCTTTGAGTAGTTAGGTCCCCCTTTTTGAATAGAATGGACATATTTGAATAAGCTGGTAAAGTGTAAAATTATTTAATTGTGTATCCTAACTCTTAATTGATAGATTACCAGTCGGTCAACATGGATTTAATTCCACTGATTTTAGGTGAGTAATATAAGGCTCTAGCTGAAAAAATGAACATGTGATTATTATTATCATTACAATTTTTTCAATAATTTCTCAAGCAAATCCTTATAATCTGACAAGAGGTTCAGTAAAGAACATGCAGCCTACTTTCTCCTAAATGGATGGGTATTGTTATGACTCTTTGTCCTTTTCACGGAGTATAATTTAATGTTGGTTGTAGTAGTTTGTTGAAATACAACGTGTTATACGGATATTAAATATGAATCTGAGGTGACCTTTGCAAGTGCTACCTCTGTACAAAATGCCATTCAATTCGGTTTCACCGTGTTTGAATTGATATGGTGACTCGATTTGCACACATACATGGCCACTATCTGCAAAATATTGGGATGATGACCTTGTAGTTCAGTCAAAAGATGCTTCCCACAACAAGGTATGTTGTTGCAAAATTTGGTAGAGATCAAATAATTAGGTTGGTCGTAATTTGGTTTAAGCTTTTATCATTTGGGAGGCCACCATTCCATTTCCGTCAAGACGGCGGCGATATAAAACATTACCCAGAGGTGCCCTTTGCTAGTGTTACCTCTGTACCAAATTTCGTTCAATTCGGTTCCACCGTGTTTGAATAGATAAGGGAATCGATTTGCACACATACATGGCCGGCATCCGCAAATTATTGGGCTGATGACCTTGTAGTTTGGTCAAAAGATTCTTCATACATAGAGGTATAATGTTGCAAAATTTAGTAGAGATCAGATGATTAGTTAGGTCGTAATTTGATTTAAGCTTTTAACATTTGGGTGGCCGCCATTACGTTTACATCAAGATGGCGGCGATCTAAATCATGACACTGAGGTGCTCTTTGCTAGTGCTACCTCTGTACTAAATTTAGTTCAATTCGGTTTCACCGTGTTTGAATTGATAGGGGGAATCGAATTGCACTCATACATGGCAGCCAACTGCAAACTATTGGGCTGATGACCTTGTAGTTTAGTCAAAAGACGCTTGCCATATAAATATATGTTTTTGCAAAATTTGGCAGACATCGGATGATTACGTTAGTCGTAATTTGATTTAAGCTTTGAACATTTGGGGGGCCGCCATTACGTTTCCATCAAGATGGCGGTGATAGAATATATGTACTGAGGTGCCTTTTGCTAGTGCTACCTCTGTACCAAATTTCGTTCAATTCGGTTTTACCGTGTTCGAATTGATAGAGGGGGGGGCGGACATTCAGAGTACACACACACACACACACCCACAGACACACAACTTTTCGCCATGTGTTGATCTCATAAGTCTACTTTCATTTTTTGCAAAAATCGAAAGCAGGCTAAAAATCAATATTTGAATTTTCTTTTAAAATAATAACACATTACTAGAAGTCAAGATAATAGAGCTCCCTCAATTTGCTTGAGGCAAGTAACATTTTGAAAATTTGCTTAATTGCATACAAAAATGATATCACAATCCAGCAATTATTCTACGTTTTTGCCGTGTATTTTGCGGAGTTTCGTCTAGTTGCACCAAGTGAGGCTCATCTTTGGACTGTTGGTGCACCCTGCTCGGACCGAGGTTTTACACGGCCATGTAATAAAATCTCAGAATTGTTCTAGGTTTTGGTACTTCAATAGGGAGGATTCAGTTCCTGTCGCAAGAAGGTGCGTTGCAGTTTATATATAGGCCTATATGGGACGTAGTGGACGGTCCACTACCCTAGCGGCGGTCCGGGAAGGGAGTAACAAGAGCCTGCTGATAAGCGCGACTTGGTGCACTTACTCGAAATCCCGCGAGAGTCAAAAAAATTATAATTACTTGACCCTGAAAGTCAATATGGCAAAGTTATATTTTCTCAAAAATGTATGGAGGTAGAAACATGTCAGTTGTGTAATGTCGTCAGCTGTACTCGATTCCGAGCACACATAACTTCTTCCTGCATTAAAAGAGCGTTTTAACCCAGCTTATGATTGTGCTTCTGATTAGTGAACAGACCAATCCTGAAATAAAGCATGCGCCTACATAAATTGCACTTAATGGTTGGGGGAGGGTGGGGTTGTAATAGACGGAGCTTTCTTGCTTGCCGCTTGGCCTCTCCATGTCTGCGACGTTTTTCATCAAATAAGTTGACAGCGGTCGATGTAGCGTTCCGACACAGTAAACGGTAAGCAGGAGATCTTTCCCATGATTGGATTTATACCTGTCCTCGTCATGATGTTCTTCAGCTGGTCTATAAAACGCTTCAGAGAGCCTCCGTGAGTTCTAGTGCAGGAGCAAAGTTCACCATAATGAAATGTCGTGGAAGCCTGGTATCACTCATACGATGAACATGGCCTAACCATCTCAGTCGATGAGCGATGATGGTTGCCTCAATGCTAATTAGATGCGCTTTCTTGAGAACTGCAGTGTTGGTCACATAGTCCTCCCACTCAATAATCAAGATGAATCTCATCTTTAGTTGGTGGAAGCGCTCAAGTTTTTGATACAGTGTCTGAGTTTCACAGCCAAACTCTAGCGTTGAGATGGCGACAGCTTTGTACACCATGCATTTGGTATGCGTCTTTAGGTCTTTATTTATGAAGACTCTGTGTATTAACCGGCCGAATGCTGCATGAGCAGCCCCAATTCTTTTATCAACATCCTGTTCGCAGCTACACCGTTTAGACAAGATGCTTCTAAGGTATGACAAGTGATCTGCCTGCTCCAGTGTTGGAGATATTGAACTCAGGGAGAGAAAATCCTGGGGCAGGTTGTGCAAGTACCTTAGTTTGCTTTGCATTGATGGTATGACCAACGTGATCACATGCAGTGTTGAAGCGTTTGACCGATTGCTGTAGGTCCGCAGGTGTCAGAGCAGATGTGGTGTCATCGGCACACTGCAGTTCTGTCCAAATAGGATATAATAGATAGAGATGCATCTTAATGCAAAATTTTGACGCCAACCTATTGCTCGGTGCAAGTAGTTCCAACAGACAGCGTAGGATGGCGTGACGATGCACTTTCGACGCGATCCATCTACGACCTGCACTCCCTCCGCCCGTAGCGGGTTTAGCCCTCCCCCACTCCTCTTCCGTCCCACCCACTACTTGTTTATTCCTTCCTTTCTCTGCCCCGCCTTATTGCGGTCATCTTTTAGTAAGTATTCCCTTCCAGTATAATAATAATAGGTGATATTTCCCCCCCTGTGATATCAGTTGATAGTATGTTGCATTTAGTGGCGTAATACCTCATTAGGCTATTGTAAATATTAATGAAGTCATCATGATATTGATAACCACATAGGCCTATTTCAAAATGAAGTAACAACATTGAAAATTGCACCTAAATTCTTGCCAGTACCGGGTCAATATTACACCATTAGCAACCAATGGGGGAAAACATGCTTTACCGTACTGGTTGAGAAAAGTACACTCACAACATACCGTAGGCTATTTGCTGTTTGGGGAAGGGGGTGGTAACATTTGATCACTTTGTACAACAGTACTCGACTTGATAACTTTGAAGACCTCGCTGGTCATCAAGGAAGGCCTGACAACAACTCTTTGCTTTTTCTTTCAAAAGTGAAGGCTGGAAAAATGTAGAGCAAAGCCCATGTGTTGCCGATAATGGATCAACAAGGCGTGTTGGCATTCCAGCATACAATAACAGAGCCCAATAGGTGTTTATTACAGGTGCAAAGTTCACTTTCACTTATTCACAGTGAAAAGAAAATCGACAGGGCTGCCTTGGTGGAACTAGCGTAGAGTGTCTGCGACTTAATCCCAAGATTGTAGGTTCGATTCCTCATTGGGGAAGTCAGAGAACCCACGGCACTCTCAGCGATATGAATTACGCTTGTTGTTATTGCTAATTCATTTAGGGGCTTTTTGACCTCTTAGTCATGTATCCGCATGCAATTGGGTGTGTATAGAATTTGTCTGATAAACTGTGTCTGTATTAAAGTGTGGCTGCATGGCCTGCTATTCCCAAGATTGCAGGATTGAATCCAGGTGCAGTAAATTGGCAGATACCTCTGCGTTAGACAATACTCTGTCCCCAATCTCTGGAAATCGGAGATTCGGAACCGTTTTCTTATTCTAAAAAAATAAAATTGGAGCAGAAGTACCATATCGATGGCCTATTTCTAATACCGCGTACGTCTCTTTAGTTGAAAGAAGAAAGAATGCCTTCTACGGCAGAGTTCCTTGTTCCAACAATAAAATTAATTAAAATCTTGTGGAATTGAATAGCCACTCCCTCACACGTAGTGACGAATGAGAGGTATATTTATGCCGATTCAATTCTCAGTAATCGGCAGCTTGTGAAATCACAGTATATTGAGTGAATTTTAACCATTGTTCGTGGGTAATGGGTGGAGGATTGTATATAAAACGCGGTTCACTATACATGATTCCATTTGGCACAACGTTGACTGAATAGTACCTACATGCATAGTGCTAGCTTTTCTCTGTCTTATGAAGACGATTAATGTGGTAATACAGCTAGGCCATCGATATCTAGAACGAAGTGATGGCTATTCTAGGAAGAGTCTAGGGGATCTTCTGAAAATATCTCAAAGGTTTGGAAAGAGTTCCGATGTTTTCATCAACACCAGAGATAGGCCTAATATACAGTAGTAATTTATGATTAAGAAGTATTGCCAAATGTTATACTACCAATTTATTCGTAGTCGGCTTGCCACGGTGGGTGTGTGGTTATCGGGTCGGATTACTAACCCCAAGCTTGCAGGTTCGCTCCAGGCCGTGGTAAGTAATTTTGAACGGCAGCAAAACCTGCATGGTCATACGATGTTGGCGTGTAAAAGAACCCATTTTAATTCAGTAGGCCGTGTTCATAATGGCAAAATTAATCTCGGGATTTTCCGCCAACACAAAGTTCCTCATTTCCCTACTAGAAAGCGCTATAAAGTCAAGGAGCTTAGATATAGGCTATAACCTCCTTGACTTTCATAGTGATTCAAAGGACAACGAAATTCAGCATGCAAGCTGCCCTCTGGGTGTGTCAAATAACGAAGCTTGCACCCGACACCCGAGACCATACGATATTATTATTATTATTATTATTATTAATAATATTATTATTCGTAGTCTGTAATATCCCAATTATCTCTGTTTATTACTGGTGTAAAATGTTTTGATTGATAAAGTATCGTTTTGCTACCTGCTTTTAAAATAACTTGTCAGTGTATACTGACTCGTAACGATTACCTTAATTGATAGGTAGTAAGTCAAACGAGTCTAAGTTACTGTATGTTAGGCACCAACTTTTGTGATCTCTGGCTACGTATTGAGACCCCGGTTCTTAAAGTATTCGATTTCTAAGTTCTGCCAGGAAATGCAATTATTGTTTGAAGGCTACAATGGGTACACTCAGCCTCGTGAGAAAGAACTGGGATCAGCTGGGTTCGATTCCCACCTCAGCCATCATAGAAGAGGGTTTGCAAGGTTTCTAACTTCCACTCCTGGTAAATGCCGGGATGTTTCCTAAACTTAAGGCCATGGTCGACTCCTTCCCAATCCTAGTGTGAATTACAAACACACTAACTACCTCAACAAGACAGGTTATCAGACAATTGCTATACACACACACATGAATGACCACGATATCACAAGCTCCTAAACGAAACAATGACAACGACTTAAACCATTGCCGTAGTTTATTATTAGAAAGTACTAGACCGTAAGTTAAATTTTGTCTCCTTGTACTTTCATACCCGTGAATCGTACATCTGTGTCGTCAATAGCTAAGGAACTGAATAAGAAGAGCTCAATGCTGCCATAAATAATAATATATCTCTTTTGAATAGCGAACTTGATTTTTCCATAACTAATGAATTTGGATTCCTATTCATGAAAGACGACGTAAATATATTAATTTTAAAGTCACGATGCAAAGCCTTAAGGCGAAATACATTTAAAATATATTTTAGTGCAGAGTCTGGCCTTTCCTTATAATGAAAGAAAATATATTAATTTGATGCCAAGTGAGTGCATCTGTGACTGGCTACGCATTGAATTGAATATAGTTTCATGAACGGAAATTGGGATCTATTCTGTGAAATACGTTATAAGTAAGAAGGAAATGGAGAACAAGAATAGAAATTTCACGACACCATTATCGACAGGTGAGATAAAAGCGAAAGCAGCAAGGCACAAGTATGTACTCAAATGGGAGCTTTTGATTGCTAACTTACGTCACACTAACTACTGTGGACCCTGAAAAATTTGTTTATAATAGAATTCCCTTCACATGTTCACTGTGTTGGAGAACATTATTTCAAGTGCCGGGGCAAGTTTCCCAATTTTCAGCCCAAACCAATACAGTTAAATACTCTAGATCACAGGTTCCCATTAGGTGGTCCGCGGACACCTGGGGGTCCGCGAAGGATTGCCAGGGGATCCGTGAAGAGGCGTCAAGAAGTAAAGAGTTCCTTAAAAATAATAATAATTATGCGTTGCCATCCATTCCATAAGTGGTGCAGCGTTATTTGAGCTTTTCAAGTTTCCAAATAGAGATCATACTGCTATTTTATCTCTGGGTTCTGCTCTGGAGTCATTTTGTGTGTTTACATATTTACATGAGTTTTCAAAGTTGTAACTTTTAATTCTTTATTTGTTAAAAGTCCATTGCATATGGATCGTTGGTTGAGGAGTGGATCTATAAAACGAAGTAGGCGCACTGCTACAAATAGTGACGAAGGGGAATCTGTGGTAATAAATATAGAAGTGAATTGGCCGCCTGCTGCCTCTCTTGAGCCTAGCCATTCATAGAGTAAGCCTACTGTGAAGAGTAGGAAAGACGACATAAAATATTTGGAAATTGGCTTTACGTATTGTGGACGTGAAGATTATCCTAAGCCTCAATGTGTGATATGCTTTGAAACCCTTATACCATGCTAGTTAATATACACTGATACGGAGAAATGACGGGAAGAAAACATGAACTACACTTTATTATTATACATTTCCATTCTTAGACTCGATGTTTTCAAAGAATACAAGATGCAAAGAAATTATAACTCTTATTTCTTTCCGTCCTAGGCCCACTAACATGTATACATTTTTCCATTCACAATGCCCCCACATCACTCTCCTCCCAGTCATGATATTACATCTGCAAAGCTTAACGCTTGATCTGATAATGCGTCCCCAATACTGTACAATGTTTGAAGATGACATCCGTGCAGAAAAAAACGTAAACATGCTGGGAAAATCTTAACGAGAAAGTCATCATTTGCTCTTGGAAAACCCTATGGCCGGACATGACACTGCTGGATCAATACAAAAAAGATGAATCGAACAAGAAAGCCAGTTAAGAGAGGGAGATTTATCTACTGCGAGACGTGGTTAACGAACAACTCGTGGATTCACCGGATAACGTATTGACAACTGATGACGTAGGCGTGTGGCTTACCGGTGAAGATGACGAAAACAACCAGTTTATGACAGAAGATGACATCATAGAGGAAGTGGCAAGAGAGGAAGAGGACGAGGAAAAGGTCGAAGGAGAAGTGACAGCGGCTGTAAAATCAATCTCTCACGATGCGGCCATCGCCTCGTTTGCCAAGTCAATTGCCTGGGCGGAGGAAAATGGCGTCTCTGCTAACGATGTCTTAGTTTTAAGAAGGTTACGGGAAGACGTTCTCAAAGTGTCTCCAATCGTAAAAAGCAAAAGACTATTGATGCAAGGCTCCACATGTGTTACATGTTTGCTCTGCAGTTGGATGAGCGTACCGACATATCAAGAAAGGCGATAATGTTGGATTTTTAGCCTATTTTCATTTATGAAAAAGAAAGGCTTATGAGATCACTTTTGCCATTGTGTCTGTGTGTGCGTGTGTGTGTGATACGGGTGTGTGTCCCCCGCTAATAAAATCTAAACGGCTGGGCCGATTTATATGAAACTCGGTAAGTTCTTAGCACAATTTCGGGCGACCCCGACCGTGCCCTTCAAATTTTGTTACGTCTCACCAATCCAACATGGCGGCTGTGCGAAATATCACACCGGCATTCAATATCTCCGAAACTATTATCGATATCACTCTGGAATTTTGTATAGTGATAGAGGGAACCAGTAGAAGTTCACCTATGTGACTTTTGTAAACCTGGTAATTACAAAAACAACATGGCGCCAAGCGAAGTTGCGACTTTTAAATGGACGTTTCTCGCGATTTGACCAACCAAACGAAATGAAACTTGGTACAGTATATGTTTATATACATTGTAATGCACCGACATCTAACTTAGCTCAATTGTTTACATAACCTCAATATGGCGGCTGTGCGAAATATTTCTATATCTCTGAAACTATTACCGGTATCACCCTGAAATTTTGTACGGAGATAAAGGTCACTACTGGAAGTTCATCTATGAGACTTAAAAAAACGGTTAACTACAAAATGAACATGGCGGCCAAGCGAATTTGAAAGTTTTAAATAGATTTTTCTCGCGATTTAATGATCCAAACGCAATGAAATTTGCTACAGCAAAATGTTTATACACATTGTAATGCGCTGGTATGTAATTTAGTTCAATTGTTTACATAACCTCAAGATGGCGGCTGTGTGAATTTTTAATTTAAGGTTTTGTTTCTTGTGTCGTAATCATGCGATCGAAGTGACTAAATATTTCGTATGGTCGCCATGTTGGATTTTTTTATATGTAGGTCCTAGAGTTATGTACTGTTACATGAAGATTGTTGTGTACGTGTAGCATTCAAACTTCAATCGCATAATTAGGACACAAGAAGTAACAAGGAGATTTTAAAATTTCGCACAGCTGTCATCTTGTGGTTATGGAAGCAATTGAAATAAATTAGATGCCAGTGGATTAACATTCGTATAAGGATTTACTGTACCAAGTTTCACTGCACTCGGATGGTTAAATTGCGAGAAACGTCCATGTGAATATTTATAATTCGCGTCACCGCCATGTTGGATTTGTGATCACCAGGTTATTTAAAGTTTTATAGGCGAACTTAAGTTCATAGCCCCTATGAACATAAAAAAATCAGTTTGAGTGCTATAATATAATCGTAGATATTCAGAGCCGTCTAAATATTTCGGATGGTCGCGTTGTTGGATTGTTAAATGTATAGGCCATAGAGGCATGTGCCATTAAAGGAAAATTATTGCATAGTTTCATTATTCAAACTTTCACATCTATCGCATGATTACGACACAAGAAATAAAAACTTAATTTTAAAATTCGCAACGCCGCCATCTTGTGGTTATATAAAAATTGAACTAAATTGCATACCAGTGTATTAGAATGTGTATTAACATTTCTTGTACCAGATTTCATTGCGGTTGGAACATTAAATCGCGAGAAAGGTCTATTTAAAATTTTCAAATTCGCTTTGTTCGTTTTGTAGTTAACCGGTTTTAGAATGTCTTATAGATGAACTTCCAGTAGTGCCCTTTATATCCGTACAAAATTTCAGGGTGATACCGCAAATAGTTTCAGAGATATAGAACGCCGGTGAAATATTTCGCACATCCGCTATCTTGTGGTTATGTAAACAATTGATCCAAATTAGATGTCGGTGCATTACAATGTTTATAAACATATTCTTTACCAAGTTTTATTGCATTTGGTTGGTTAAATCGCGAGAAACGTCTATTTAAAAGTCGCAAATTTGCTTGGCCGCCATGTTGGTTTTGTAGTCATCACTTTTTCAAAAGTTACATAAGTGAACTTTTAGTAGTTCTCTTTATAACCGTAAAAAAATCCAGGGTGATATCGGGAATAGTTTCGGAGATATTGAATAGGCCTACTGGTGAAATATTTCGCACAGCCGCCATGTTGAATTGGTGAGACGTAAAAAAAATTGAAGGGCACGATCGGGGTCGTCCTGAATAGTGCTATGAACTTTCCGAGTTTCACTGAAATCGCTCCAGCCGTTTAGAAGTTATTAGGGGGACACATACACTCACACACACACTCCTCATACACAAACACACACGCACACACACACACGGATAAAAGGTGATCTCATAAGCCAATTTTTTCAAAATTGAAAATAGGCTAAAAATCTATTGATTAATTCAAATTTGGATTATGCAATTAAAAGGAAATTTGTCATGTCCTTTGTGTGGAGTGTTCTTCTATATGGATGTGAATCTTGGACGATCAGAGTTTATGATTGGAAGCGACTTGAAGCGTTTGAGATGTGGGTCTGGAGGATGATATTACGGGTTAAATAGATTGAAAAGAGGACTAACATCAGCATCCTGCAATAAATTCAAGAGAAAAGAGAACTGAGACCAATCTAATATATAAAAGTGAAAGTCTGTATGTATGTATGAATGTATGTATGTGGGTTGGTTCGTATACAAATCTACACCGTTCCACCAATCTCAACCATATTTTGCATACACATAGTTTAGGACCCAGAAGGAACCACTGGCTACATGAATTTTCGATAGTCTTTCTCATTCTTCTGATTTTGATTCTTCTGTACTCGAGCAAAGTCTAATATCATTTCCATGGCAACATATCTCAAGTCGAGACACGGCCGACTGGATACGAGTTGCGCTCTGCACTACCGGTATAGAAAATGAGGATCTTTACTTGAAATCCCGTTAGTTACTCAACTGCTCACACAGCACTGTCAACCGAGTATAGCATAACAAGGATTTGACACTATCTACAATAATATTGTGAGTGAGTGAGTAGTATTTGACAAATATATTATATTTGTCAAATACCACTCACTCACTCACTCACTCACTCATTCCTATATCACGAAATCTCAGAAACCACCGAATGGATTGGAATGAAATTTGGTATGCAGCTTCCCCAAGGGCCGCAAACGCCCACTAACGAAGGATTTTTGGATATGCAGGTTCTAAAGGGGTGTTAAGAGGGTAGACCTGCATTTCATTGAATAGCAATATCTCCCGATTTGTTTCATTGGGGATGTGATACTCGGCATATAAACTCATCATTAATAATAAGAAGACACGTGTCTGAGGTTTTTTCGTTGTGGTGTACATTATGAGGTGAAAGGGGTGAAAAGTGGGGGTTGAAAGATTCCTAACGGAGCGTGCATCTCTTAAACGACATAGGCGAGGAGTTTGAAACTCAGCGGAAAAAAACAGCATAAAAAATAAGTAAATAGGTGTTTGACCGTTTTTTCATAAATCCAATTTAAGGGGCCCATGGGGATGGGTGAAATTCTGGGGGGGGGGGGGGGGGGTGGAAACAGGAAAGAAAGTGTCCTAACTGATTGACTGACTGACACACTCATCAAACTCAGGGGGGAAAAACTGCTTTAAAGTAAGTAAAGAGCTGTTCGACAGTTTTTTCATAAATCAAATTTAAGGGGTTCATGGGGATCAGTGAAAATCTGAAAAAAGAAAATTGAAAGAAAATGTCTAGACTCACTCACTCACTCACTCACTCATCATCGCCCAGCCAAAATTATTGAAGTTAGAAACATGACAGTTTGGGGAAATGTTCATTGTATGTCAAAACCGTCTACTAAGGGAAGATTTTCGGATATTCAGGTTCTAAAGGGGTCTTAAGGGGGTTAAACCTGCATTTCATTGAATAACAATATCTCCCGATTTGTTTCATTGGGGGATTTGATACACGGCATTTAAACTCATCATTAAAAATAAGAAGACAAGTGTCTGAGGGTTTATCGATGTGGTGTATATTATGAGGTGAAAGGGGTGAAAGATGGGGGTTTAAGGATTCCTAATGGAGCGTGTATCTCTTTAACGACATAGGCGAGGAGTTTGAAACTCAGCGGAAAAAATCAGCTTAAAAATAAGTAATTAGGTGTTCGACCGTTTTTTTTTTCATATATCCAATTTAAGGGGCCCATGTGGAGGTGTGAAATTCTGGGGGGGAAACAGAAAAGAAAGTTTCCTAACCGATTGACTCACTCTCTCTTCAAACTCAGGGGGGAAAACTGCTTAAAAATAAGTAAATATGTGTTCGACAGTTTTTTTTGATAAATCAAATTTAAGGGGTTCACCGGGAGTGGGGAAAACCTGAAGAAAAACAAGATGTTCAATAAAGAACATATAGCCTACTTTCTCCTAAATGTATGAGTATAGTTATAACTCGTTGTTATTATCAAAGAGTAAAATAGAATCATTTCTTGGTTGAAGACCTTAGAAACTATTTACCTCTACCAAACGCCACAACCTAGAAAAGAACTACTGCCATCAATGAAGAAAGATAGATAAGAAGTATATCAAGAATGTTATGGATCTGGAGACATAATCGACCGGACTGGCTGCGTGGCTCAGTGGTAACGTTCTCGCTTGCTGGGCCCTAGGTTGCAGGTTCGTATACTGGCGCAGTCAGCTGGCATTTGAGGGTGCACAAATGCGAGGGAGCCGTGTCAGTAGATTTACTGGCACGTTAAAGATCCCCTTCGGGCCAAAATTCCGGCACCCCGGCGTATCTAAAATCAGCAGTAGTTAAAAGGGACGTAAAACAAATAACATTATTATTATTGTTATTATTACATAATCGACCTGCCGTGGGCAACATCCAACTTTGAGTTGAGGCATGTCTTTACACGTCTGGTTGTGCATGGCTTTCACAACCCTAATTGAATTAACAAATCTTTCCATGACCCTACAGAGACGTGTGTATACGAACTATGTGGATATTTTCGATTGCTATTTGCCTGAAATAAAAGTATTAATTAATAACCTGAACGGCTAGAATTCAGTTACTATGCGAAATCGTTTTGTTCTTTACTTCAAATAACATTTTCAAATAACGCAAAATAGGCTGTTACAAACCCTTTAAAATTAAAAGTAAAAATTTATCGTAGTATCATCTTGCCATTCTTCAAGTTCGATGCGCATAGAATGCCAATGGTATAGTAATCAATGGAGCCCCACGTAGACTAGTCGTGACATCTAGTGGAGAAGTATCGAACAATGTAACCCTAACAAGGCGAGTGCATTCTAGTGGCCATAAGAAGAAACTTTTCAATAAAATCTTGAAGTTAATAAGTAGGCCGGCGTGCAGTTACCTTTTTGGCTGCTAGATGTCTCGAGCAAATCTGCTGGTGTATTATGTTTTAATTAAATATATATTTCCACCGTAATATGCAAAATATAACGCTTAATTTTAAAACGTCTGAATCATTAAAAAACAATAAATATATAAAATTTCAAGGAAAAAAATCTCTGATGGGGTTTGAACCATAGGCATATGAGTGATAGGCCAATGCTTTACCACAGAGCCATTTGCGCAAACGAAAATCGTTCTATATCAAATGACTTACATATAACTTGTTAGCAAATAATGATTTAGACTAAACGATTTCATCAGTGGAGTATATTATTTATTTATAAAGTTTATTTATTTTGTATCAGTACGCTATATTGCATGCAATAGGCCTCAAATTAGTGAAATATAAGTCAGGCACAAGATATCCGCTGCCATCTTGTTTTCT
This sequence comes from Meconema thalassinum, assembly GCA_946902985.2. Taxonomy (NCBI): domain Eukaryota; kingdom Metazoa; phylum Arthropoda; class Insecta; order Orthoptera; family Tettigoniidae; genus Meconema; species Meconema thalassinum. Next base: position 145,225,084 of record OX336390.1, on the reverse strand, counting down.
TACCGAGACGGCTCAGCTTTTTAAAATCACTTCTGCACTATAGTATTACAAAATAAACTTTTAATTTCGAACGTGCCTCTTCCTTTAGAACAGTTAAATCGATTCTCGGCTCGATAATAGGAACTGGTGGGTCCCATGATATGGATTATAAAGTTTGCATAATTCTCACGGCCGCCGTCCTGAAATTGTACGGCGGATGACCTTGTAGTTTGGTCAGAAGACGCATCCTACATGAAGGTATGTTATTACCAAATTTGGTAGAGATCGGATAATTTGGTTAGTCGCTATTTGATTTTACGTTTTGAACGTTTGAGTGGCCGCCATTCAGTTTTGGTAAAGATGGCGGCGATATAAAACATGACACTGAGGTGCCCTTTGCTTGTTCTACCTCTGTACCAAATTTCGTTCAATTCGGTTTCACCGTGTTCGAATTGATAGGGGGGGGACAGACATTCAGAGTACACACACTCACACACACACAGACTCACACACACACACATACACACACACAGACAGACACACAATTTTTGGCCCTGTAGTGATCTCATAAGTCTACTTTCATTTTTTTCAAAAATCGAAAGTAGGCTAAAAATGGAAGAATATGTCCTGACTCACTCACTCACTCACTCATCATCGCCCAGCCAAAAATATTGAAGTTGGAAACATGGCATTTTGGGTATATGTGCGTTGTATGTCAAAACCGTACACTAAGGGAGGATTTTTGGATATTCAGGTTCTAAAGGGGTCTTAAGGGAGTTAAACCTGCATTTCATTGAATAACAATATCTCACGATTGGTTTCATTTGTGTTGTGATACTCGGCATATAAACTAATCTTTAGAAATAAGCAGACATGTGTCTAAGGGTTTTTCGATGTGGTGTATTATTATGAGGTGAAAGGGGTGAAAAGGGCGGGAGGGGGTTGAAGGATTCCTAACGGAGCGTGTAGGCCTATCTCTTAAACGACATAGGCGAGAAATTTGAAACTCAGCGAAAATAAAAACCAGCTAAAGAAATAAGTAAATCGGAGTTCAACTGTTTTTTCATAAATTAATTTAAGGGGCCAATGGGGTGTGGTCAAATTATGGGGGGAAAAGGAGAGAAAGTGTCCTAACTGACTGACTAACTCACTCACTCATCAAACTCAGGGGAAAAAGACAGCTTAAAAAATAAACTAATTGGTGTTCAAGCTTTTTTTCATCAATCCAATTTAAGGGGCCCATGGGGAGGGGTGAAATTCTGGTAAAAATAATTGAAAGAAAATGTCCTGTCTGACTCACTCACTCATCACGCCCAGAGAAAACTATTAAAGTTGGAAATATGAAATTTTGGGAATATGTTCGCTGTATGTCGAAAACGTCAACTAAGGAATGATTTTCGTTTATTCGGGTTGTAAAGAGGTGTTAAGGGGGTAAACGTGCATTTCATTGAATAAAGTTATCTCATGAGTTGTTTCTTTGGGGATGTGATATTCGGTATATATACTAATCATTCAAAATAATCAGACATGTATAGGAGTTTTTCGATGTGGTGTATATTATGAGGTGAAAGGGGGTGAAAATTGGGGGTTGATGGATTCTTAACAGAGCGTGTATCTCTTAAACCGACATAGGCGAGAAGTTTTAAATTCGGCGGGAAAAAACAGCTTAAAATATAAGTAAATAGGTGTTCGACCGTTTTTTCATAAATCCAATTTTAGGGGCCCTTGGAGAGGGGTGAAATTCTGGGGGGAAAACAGGAAAGAAAGTGTCCTAACTCACTCACTCATCAAACTCAGGGGGGAATAACATCTCAAAAATAAGTAAACAGGTGTTCGACCTTTGTTTTTTTTTCATAAATCCAATTTAAGGGGTTCATGAGAGGGGGTGAAATTCTGAAAACTAAATGAAAGAAAATGTCCTGATTTACTCACTCACTCATCATCGCCCAGCCTAAATTGTTGAAGTTAGAAACATGATATGTTGGGGCTATGTTCGTTGTATGCCGAAAACGTCCACTAAGGAAGGATTTTTGGATATTCAGATTCAAAAGGGGTATTGCATTTAATTGAATAACAATATCTCCCGATTGGTTTTCTTGGGGATGGGATACTCGGCATATAAACTCATCATTAACAATAAGCTGACATATGTCTAAGGGTTTATCGATATGGTGTATATTATGAGATGAAAGGGGTGAAAAGTGGGGGTTGATAGATTCCTAACGGAGCGTGTATCTCTTAAACGACATAGGCGAGGAGTTTGAAACTCGGAGGAAATCAATGAGCTTAAAAATATATAAATAAATAAAATAAATAGGTATTCGACCGTTTTTTCATAAATCCAATTTAAGGGGCCTATGGGGGGGGGGGGGGGTGAAATTCAGGAAGAAAAACATCCACTAAGGAAGGATTTTTGGATGTTCACTCTCATCGACCAACCAAAACTATTAAAGTTAGAAGAATGATATTTTGGGGATAAGTTTGTTGTATGTCGAAAACGTCTACTAAGGAGGTATTTTTGGATATTCAGGTTCTAAAGGGGTGTATCTGTGTATTGCTCAATCACGCAAGTACCACTGGTCCGATTTACATGAATTTTACATGGAAGTAGCTGATTCACCTGATTAACATATAGGCTACTTTTGATTTCAATACTTTGCACTATTTAAAGATGGCGACCATTTTAGTGACGTCACTACACCCTTTGGTTTCAAACTTTCATATTTCCATTTCAAATTAAAAGAGAACGCTTAGAAATAGTAAACTTTTGATGGCATATACGAGATTTAAAATTACATATTCTATCCGAAAGGTATCTCCAATGGTTACCGAGTAAAACCTAAATTTGTGCTATAAAACACGGTCAACGCCGAGCGGTGTAGTTGGACAAAATGTTCCATCCTTAATTTATCTCTGCGCAGCACCTCGCCTAACCCCTGTTTTAACTGTCACCTTCACAATTTAATTTATTTATGACTTGTAGCGAAGCACGGGTTCTTCAGCTAGTCTTTATATATATAATTCTTCGACACGTGTGTATGTGACTGAACTCCTCCTAAACGACTGAACCGATTTTGATGGAATTTGGTATGTATATTAGGGAGGGTCCATGTATGGTTTAGATTCACAATCTGACCCGGTAGGTGGAATGAACACAATTTTAGAACCACAATTTACACACAATTTTAGAACCACAATATACAGTCAAAAACAGTCGTCATGGAAACCACTAGCCTTGGCCTTCGTGAAAGCTGATGTCTTTGGACGGTTTGTCTCTGCCGTCTCTGCACGTTAGAGCCACCTGGTCGCAACCTGTGCAACTACCGCCATTACATACACTCCGCCCGTGGCGAAAAGTTGTGTTTTATACCAAAGGTGGCAGTGATGTCGAATTCTACTGTTTGTCTCTGCACGTTAGAGCGTTTCAAAGTCCCGTATGCGTTCATATACCATTCATCCGATTGCCATGAAACTTGGGTGATATGTTGAGTGAGCTCCAGGGAAGGTGTTTGGCTTAATAAATCCATTTTACAATAGATAGCGCACGAATAGATTCAACAAATGAGCGACGACGCGCGAAGCGTTTCAAAAAGGTCCCGTATGCGTTCAAATACCATTCGTCCGATAGCGATGAAACTTGGGTGAGATGTTGTGTACACTCCAGGGAAGGTTTCTGGCTTAGTAAATCAATTTCACATTAGGTAGCGCACGACTAGATTCAACAAATGAGTGACGACGCGCGAAGCGTTTCAACAAAATCCCGTATCAGTTTATATTCCATTCATAGATTGAGATGAAAGTTTGATGAGTTGTTGTGTACACTTAAGTGAAGGCTTCTAACTTAGTAATCCATTTCACAGGAGGTTGCGCACGAGTAGATTCAACAAATGAGCGGCGACGTGCGAAGCGTTTCAACCAAGTCCCGTATGCGTTCAAATACCATTCGTCCGATAGCGATGAAACTTGGGTGAGATGTTGTGTACCCTCCAGGGGAGGCTTCTGGATTAGTAAATCCATTTTACAATAGGTAGCGCACGAGTAGATTCAACAAATGAGCAACGACGCGCGAACTTTTAATCAAAGTCCCGTATGCGTTCATATACCATTCATCCGATTGCAATGAAACTTGGGTGAGATGTTGTGTACACTTACGTGAGGGTTTCTAACGTAGTAAATCCATTTCACAGGAGGTTTCGCACCAGTAGATTCAACAAATGAGCGACGACGCGGGAAGCGTTTCAATAAGGTCCCGTATGCGTTCAAATACCATTCGTCCGATTACAATGAAACTTGGGTGAGATGTTGTGTACACCCTACGGAAGGTTTCTGGCTTCATAAATCCATTTTACAATAGGTAGCGCACGAGTATATTCAACAAATGTGTGACGGCACGTGAATCAATTCAACAAAGTACCGTATGCGTCCATATACCATTTATCCGATTGCGATGAAACTTTGGTGAATTGTTGTGTACACTCCAGGAAATGTTTCTGTCTTTGTAAATCCAGTTTTTAATAAGTAGCGCACGAGTAGATTCAACAAATGAGCGACGGCGCGCGAATCGTTTCCACAATGTCCCGTATGCGGTCATATATCATTCATCCGATTGCGATCAAACCTTGGTGAATCATTGAGTACACGCCAGAGAAGGTTTCAGGCTTAGTAGATCTATTTTACAATAGGTAGCGCATGAGTAGATTCAACAAATGAGTGACGGCACGCGAATCGTTTAAAGAAAATCACTTATGCGTTCATATGTCATTCATCCGATTCCGATGAAACTTTGATGAGTTGTTGTGTGCACGCCAGGGAAGGTGTTCAACTTGGTAAATTCATTTTACAATATTGGTAGCGCACGAGTAGATGTAACAAATGAGTGACGACGCGCGAAGCGTTCCAACAAAATCCTGTATGCGTTCATATACTATTCATCGATTGCGATGAAACTTTGATGAGTTGTTGTGTACGCTTACGTGAAGCTTTCGAACTTAGTAAATCCATTGCACAGTTGGTAGAGCACGAGTAGATTCAACAAATGAGTGACAGCGCACGAATCATTTTAACCAAATCCCGTATGCGTTAAATGCCATTTATCCGTTTGCGATGAAACTTTGGAGAGTTGTTGAGCCCGCTCCAACGAATGTTTGTAAATTAGTTAATTCAATTCACGATAGTTTAAATGCAGTTAACAGAAATTGAAAAAAATAATGTGTATCCAAAAGCACTTGAAGAAACAAAGTTACAACACTTTCTTTGATTGGCAGGACAACGTCTGCCGGGTCAGCTTGTTATTTATAAAAGAAAAGCTAAATTCACGGGCCACATCTTGCGACATAACGCTTTCCTAACTAATCTCCTAGAAGGAAAGATCACAGGGAGAAAAGGCCGAGGTCGACCGAGAAAATGTTTCCTGTAAGACATCACACTAACTCTTCATTACTGTTCCTACTGTGGGATGAAACGAGGTGCTGAAGACAGAGAGCGGAGACAAGGCATTGCCTTTAGAAGTTGATGATGATTACTTGAACTAAAGACAGATAACACACACTAATAATACTTTACATATTTCAATTCTAAATTCAAGGCACTCTTTATTCCAAAATAGTTAATAATAATCATATTTCACAAAACTATTTTAAATATTTGGTCCTTTCGTACTAAAATATTTTAAACTAATGAGGATAGAAACCAACCTGGGTGTCATCACAATAAAATTAACACCGGTTACCAAACAGATTCTACACACATCCAAAGTACACGGGGCTACATGACCGCGTTGTCTCAGCTCCTAAACTAAGAAACCAACCATGAACCATCATTTTCAGGAACTATGGCATGTGTTAAATTTTTCTGATAACCTTTAATAGTGTGTGTTACTGTGAGTATTAGATTAGGGAATGGGGTAGGCACCCCGGGGTTTGAAATAAGTCACGATCTTAGCATTTGACTTGAGGAAGTATGGATGAAACCCTGGACAAAACTCACTCTGGATAACCGCTACGAGCGCCGGGATTCATACCTCAAAACACTAGATTTGCTGCAGTTCCACATCGTGGTCACGGTGAGTGATTGGCTACACCGCGGACTTCATCGAAGTTCATAATCCGACATTGACAGCAGCTAGCTTCTTTGATATCCCCAGCAAATCTATTTACCATCAAAAGTTTAGTGCTTTTCTGTCAATCAACACGAATGTCTTCAAAAGAGTTGGGTTATACTCTAATCCTGAAAAAAATTACATGAGATTAATAACTATACTAGGATGATCAGTTTCGACCGCCAAGCGATCATCATCAGATCCATTACACTTAGGCTACATATCTATGTCGGAAAATACAGGTAACATGTAACTAGTAATTCAGTCGCGAGTTACTTGTCACCGAGTGAACAGCGCGCTGCCGAACTGCACAAGCCTCCTAACCAGATAAGTAGCCTGTATAATACTTTACAATCAGAATTGACCATTCACAACAACCACATAGTCATTCCAAAAACAGGCAAATTCCGGAGTTCTATCACAACTTTCAGCATCTCACTAAATCATCACATAGACCACAACTAACAAATACCAACAAGTTGCATCACCAATACAGCAACTAAATAAGTGTACATATTGTAAATATTTTCACCTATATTTTCAGACATAGATTTGTAGCCTAAATGCGGTTACACACATTACGATAAAACTGTGCGTTTCAACTGCACCAACCGAACTACAGAGACTTATCTCACGTGTGGAGGATAAATCGTTTCAGTTATTTCGGCTTGCACAGTTCATCGGAGCAAGTTGAATTTCCTAACCGATAAAACTGTGTCGATTGAGTTTGCACAGTTTTATCGTAACGTGTGGACGGTGGCAACTGACGATTGCTCAGTTCAAGTCAGGCACTCGTTGAAATAGTGCGTGCTACAAGTTATAGCAACATGTCTCAGGAAGACCAAAGCGGATATCGTGAGCACTTGGAAGCTTTCATTGAATGGTATAAACGGAGTAACCAATGATAGAAGGTGTAGGTAATAAGTCTCCTCTTTCGGTACGAAGCGTAAATCTATATATATATAAAAATCAATGTAACGTGATGGTTTGTCTGTGGGTATGTATGTCTCATATGCGTTCATATACCATTCGTCCGATTGGGATGAAACTTGGGTGAGATGTTGAGTACACTCCAAGGAAGGTTTCTGACTTAGTAAATCCATTTTACAATAGGTAGCGCACGCGTAGATTCAACAAATGAGCGACGATGCGCGAAGCATTTCAACAAAGTCCCGTATGTGTTCATATACCATTCGTCCGATAGCGATGAAACTTGGGTGAGATGTTAAGTACACTCCAAGGAAGGTTTCTTTCTGACTTAGTAAATCCATTTTACAATAGGTCGCGCACGCGTAGATTCAAGAAATGAGCGACGATGCGCGTAGCATTTCAACAAAGTCCTGTATGTGTTCATATACCATTCGTCCGACAGCGATGAAACTTGGGTGAGATGTTGTGTACACTTACGTGAAGGTTTCAAAATTAGTGAATACATTTCACAGTAGATAGCGCACGAGCAGATTCAACAAATGAGCGACGATGCGCGAAGCATTTCAACTAAGTCCCATATAATTTCATATACCATTCATCCGATAGCGATGAAACTTGGGTGAGATGTTGTGTACACTCTAGGGAAGGTTTCTGGCTTAGTACATACATTTTACAATAGGTAGCGCACCAGTAGATTCAACAAATGAGCGATGACACGCGAAGCGTTTCAACAAAGTCCCGTATAATGTCATATACCCTTCGTCTGATAGTAATAAATGTTTGGTGAATTATTGTGTACACTCCAGGAAAGGTTTCTGGCTAAGTAAATCCATTTTACAATACGAAGCGCACGTTTATATTCAACAAATGAGTGACTACGCGCGAAGCGTTTCGACAACGTCCCGTATAAGTTCACATACCATTCATCCGATTGCGATGAAACTTGGGTGAGATGTTGTGTACACTCCAGGGAAGGTTTCTGGCTGAGTACAACCATATTACAATATGTAGCGCAAGAGTAGAATCAACAAATGAGCGACGACACGCGAAGCGTTTCAACCAAGTCCCGTATGCATTCATGTACCATTCGTCCGTAGCTATGAAACTTGGGTGAGATGTTGTGTACACGTCATGGAAAATTTCTGGCTTAGTAAATCCACTATACAATATGCAGCGCACAAGTTGATTCAACAAATGAGGGACGACGCGCGTAGCGTTTCAACAAAGTCCCGTATAAGGTCATATACCATTCTCCCGTTAGCGGTGAAACTTGGGTGAAATATGGTGGACACCCCAAGGAAGGTTTCTGGCTTAGTAAATACATTTCACAGTAGGTAGCACACGAGTAGATTCGACAAATGAACGACGACACGCGGAGCGTTTCAATACAGTCCCCTATGTCTTCATATCCCATTAGTCCGATAGCGATGAAACTTGGGTGAGATGTTGTGGACACTTACGTGACGGTTTCTAACTTAGTAAATACATTTTACAGTAGGTAGCGCACGAGTAGATTCAACAAATGAGTGACGGAGCGCGAATCGTTTAACAAAATCAGGTATGCGTTCATATACTATTCATCCGATTGCGATGAAACATTGATCAGTTATTGTGTACCCGCCAGGGAAGGGGACTTAGTAAATCCATTTCACAATAAGTAGCGCAAGAGTAGATGCAACAAATGGGTGACGACGCGCGAAGCGTTTCAACAAAATCCCCTATTGCGTTCATATAACATTCTTCGATTGCGATGAAACCTTGATGAGTTATTGTGTACACGCCAGGGAAGGGCTTCGACTTAGTAATACATTTTTCAATAGGTAGCGCACGAGTAGATTCAACAAATGAGTGACAGCGCACGAATCGTTTAAACAAACGCCGTATAGGCCTATGTGCATATACCATTCATCCGATTGCGATGAAACATTGATGAGTTATTGTGTACACGCCAGGGAAGGGTTTCGACTTAGTAAATCCATTTCACAATAGGTAGCGCACGAGTATATGCAACAAATGGGTGACGACGCGCGAAGCGTTTTAACAAAATCCCCTATGCGTTCAAATAATCTTCTTCGATTGTGATGAAACCTTGATGAGTTGTTGTGTACATGCCAGGGTAGGGTTTCGACTTAGTAAATCCATTTCTCAATAGGTAGCGTACGAGTAGATTCAACAAATGAGTGACAGCGCACAAATCGTTCAAACAAAATCCCGTATACGTTCATATGCCATTAATCCGTTTGCGATGAAACTTTTGAAAATTGTTGTGCACGCTCCCACGAATGGTTCTAAATTAGAAAATCCATTTTACCATAGCTTAGAGGCAGTTAACGGAAATTGAAAAACATGTTGTGTATCCAAAAGCACTTGAAGAAACAGAATTTCAACGCCTACACTTTCTTTGATTGGCATTGCAACGCATGCCGGGTACAGCTTGTCATTTAATAAATTTACGTGTGAATACTGATTTCCCTGTAGAAGCCAATTTTTAGACCACACACATAGGCCCAACACCGCTAGTACGTCGTAGTCGTCCGTCGATGACATGTTGCCATGAATGTCTGATGAGAACTGTTGATCAACGCAGTTATCTGTACCGTGAGGATGCTATAGGGCAGCGCCATCCATACAGAGCGCTAGCGTCGCTCCGGCCGCGCTCTAAACCTGTGCTCCGAGCGCTTTGTTGGGAGGAGCTTGGCTGGCTGAGCACGCTGAAGTGTGCAGCCGATCCATCAGTCGCTAGTCTAGTACAATGCGCTTTGTTGACAGCAAGTAAGTAAATCAGTTTCGCAGTGGTCATGACTGAACAGCATACAAAAAGAAGGAGTGCTGAATAAGCAGTCTTTATAAAGCAGAATGGGAAATTGCATTCTTCTGTTCAGCTTATAAAGGGCATGCCAAATGTTTAGTGTGCAACAGAGATGTAATGTGTTAAAAAGAACACAATTGTTGTTGAATTTTCCTCTCTAATATGTTCACATTTCAGTTTGGAATAAATCACAATATTCTTTACTTAACACTTGTTTACGTTTCCTGCACATTCCATACATCGGAGTACCATTCGATTTGTATATGTGGTATATTTGTTATGGCAAAACAGCCCTATTATTATGTCAACAATCCCACAAGAGCCGTGGCGTTGCCCGCACGACTGTACGTACGTTTCTAGTCGGCGTGGTCCGAACATCGTCCGTCTCCTTGCTGCAGTGTAGTGGTGGTAGGGGAAGGAGCGCTAATCTGACTGCCCAATGCTGCCCGTGCGCGGCCGCGCTCCCGGGGCGCAATGACTGGATGGCCCTGCTATAGGGCTTTCAGTTTTACTGCGCAGTTCATCGTTGCAGTCAAATGGCACAGTTATATCGTAACGTGTGTCGCCACCTTTAGTGTAATGGATCTGATGATGATCGCATGAAGGTCGAAACTGGTCATCCTAGTGTATTTATTAATCTCATGTAACATTTTTCAGGATTAGAGTATAACCCAACTCTTTTGAGTACATTCTTGTTGACCGACTGAAAACCCCTAAACGTTTGTTTACTAGGGCAACACTGAAAAATGGCTTCAAACCCCATAATAATCTATTTACCATGCAAACACGGTCCATGCATGCTGCTCGCTGAAATGATACTTCTAAACATTTAATCAGCCACAACTCTTGAGAGAGATTTTTGATTTCACACAACGGATGGTATGCATATGACTTCTCTACATGCATTGCGGAAATCTGCAATGTAAACCTGAGTCAATATGCGGTCTCAAAGCGCATCTTTGAATATATGAATATGCAGCGATACGTCGGTGTCCATCACAGCTGATCTAATCAGTTTCCCGGCGTAGATCAAGACAGGTGAGAGTATAGTAATTTCGATTTGCAATATGAGCTTCCCTGTCACATCAAAGCATACAGAAGCAAAACGCATTACATTATCATTAATTTCAGAGCAGACATGTTCCGCAGATTTTATCCTGTGACCTTATATTGTTGTTAATCTAAAGCTTACTTAAAATATTTTGAAGAAAATAATTATGTACAATTAGGATGGTGAGATCAATCATAGCCTTTCTTTTGTGTGACTATGTCACTGTGTGTATGTTCCCTCTCCCAGTATAACATTTTAATGCCAACACGAGATTTCACAAAAAAAAAATGGTATGCATCAATTCCTCAATGGTGAGATCTGACTTCTTATATTTTCAAGTGCGCCATGTTTGCCCACTGGAGGGTATGGTGGCGCAGCGGTCTAGCTGTTGGCCTCTCAGCAAGGTGGACTGGGTTCGATTCCCAGTCAATGCATGTGGGATTTTCGAAGTGAAATGCCATGTCCTGTGGTTCAGATTCCACGTAAAAAGGCGGTCCCGTGGCTCATAATCATAAGATTCATGGTCACGTAAAACTACAATCTTCCTTTTTTGCCCACTGAAAATAAAACGCCGTTTTGTAATATGATACTAGACGTATTAGGTCTGAAACCATTCACCGTAATGCTACGTAGTTTGATACCTTGTTGCAACATGTAAGGTCAAGTAGATATGCGAACATTCAGATAAATAATTTTAAATATCGTGCTCATTCACCATATTGAATTTATATATTATAATACATAATCTTTATATATATAATTCTTCGACACGTGTGTATGTGACTGAACTCCTCCTAAACGACTGGACCGATTTTGATGAAATTTGGTATGCACATTAGGGTGGGTCCATGTATGGTTTAGATTCACAATCTGACCCGGTAGGTGGAATGAACACAATTTTAGAACCACAATTTACACAAAATTTTAGAACCACAATATACAGTCAAAAACAGTCGTCATGGAAACCACTAGCCTTGGCCTTGGTGAAAGCTGATGTCTTTGGACGGTTTATCTCTGCACGTTAGAGCCACCTGGTCGCAAACTGTACAACTACCGCCATAACATACACTCCGCCCGTGGCGGAAAGTTGTGTTTTATACCAAAGGTGGCAGTGATGTCGAATTCTACTGTTTGCCTCTGCAGGTTGGAGCGTTTCAAAGTCCCGTATGCGTTCATATACCTTTCATCCCATTGCGATGAAACTTGGGTGAGATGTTGAGTGTACTCCAGGGAAGGTGTTTGGCTTAGTAAATTATTTTACAATAGATAGCGCATGACTAGATTCAACAAATCTGCGACGACGCACGAAGCGTTTCAAGAAGGTCCCGCATGCGTTCAAATACCATTCGTCCGATAGCGATGAAACTTTGGTGAGATGTTGTGTACACTCCAGGGAAGGCTTCTAGCTTAGTAAATTCATTTTACAATAGGTAGCGCACGAGTAGATTCAACAAATGAGCGATGACGCGCGAAGCGTTTCAACAAAATCCCGTATAAGTTTATATACCATTCATCGATTGAGATCAAACTTTGTTGAGTTGTTGTGTACGCTTACCTGAAGGTTTCTAACTTAGTAAATCCATTTCACAGGAGGTTGCGCAAGAGTAGATTCAACAAATGAGCGACGACGGGCGAAGCGTTTCAACAAAGACCAGTATGCGTTCACATACCATTCGTCCGATAGCGATGAAACTTGGGTGATAGGATGTGCACACTACAGGCAAGGTTTCTGACTTAGTAAATCCATGTTATAATACGTAGCGCACGAGTAGATTCAACAAATGAGCGACGACGCGCGAAGCTTTTCAACAAAGTCCCGTATGCGTTCATATACCATTCGTCCGATAGCGACTTAACTTGGGTGAGATGTTGTGTACACTTCAGGGAAGGTTTCTGGGTTAGTAAATCCACTTAACAATAGGTATCGCACAAGTAGATTAAAAAAATGAGCGACGACGCGCGAAGTGTTTCAACATAGTCCCGTATGCGTTCATATACCATTCGTCCGATAGCGACTAAACTTGGGTGAGTTGTTGTGTACACTCCAGGGAAATATTTAGGCTTAGTAAATCCATTTTTCAATAGGTAGCGCACAAGTAGATTCAACAAATGAGCGAAGTCGCGCGAAGTGTTTCAACATAGTCCCGTATGCGTTCATATACCATTCGTCCGATAGCGATGAAACTTGGGTAAGATGTTGCGTACTCATCAGGGAAGGTTTCTGGCTTAGTACATCACCTTTACAATAGGTATCGCACAAGTAGATTCAACAAATGAGCGACGGCACGCGAATCGTTTCAAACAGGTCCCGTATGCGTTCATATACCATTCATCCGATTGCCATGAAACTTTGGTGAGTTGTTGGGAACACTTCCGAAATCCTTATAGGCATAGTCAATCCAATTTACAATGGGCAGCGCGCGAGTATTTTAAACAAATGAGTGTTGGCGATGCGTTCATATAGCCTTCAATTCATCCGATTGCGTCCAAATTTTGGTGGGTTGTTTGGCTCACTTCCGGGATGGTTATAGGCATAGTTAATCCAATTAACAATAGATAGCGCACCAGTAGTTTAAACAAATGAGTGTTGGTGATGCGTTCATATACAATTCATCCGATTGCAATCAAATGTCGGTGAGTTGTTGTGCATACGCCAGGAAACGTTATAGGCATAGTAGATCCAATTAACAATAGATGGCGCGCGAGTAACTTCAACAAAATGGCGTGCGTTTTTTTCAACAAAGTCCCACATGCGTTCATATACCATTCACCCCAATGCGATGAAACTTGGGTGAGATATTGTATACACTCAGGGAAGGTTTCTGGCTTAGTAAATCCACTCAACAATAGGTAGCGCACGAGTAGATTCAACAAATGAGCGACGACGCGTGAAGTGTTTCAACAAAGTCCCGTATGCGTTCATATACCATTTGTCCGATAGCGATGTAACGTGGGTGAGATGTTGTGTACACTTCAGGGAAGATTTCTAGCTTAGTAAATCCATGTTACAATAGGTAGCGCACGAGTAGATTCAACAAATGAGCGACGACGCGTGAAGTGTTTCAACGAAGTCCCGTATGCGTTCATATACCATTCGTCCGATAGCGATGAAACGTGGGTGAGATGTTGTGTACACTTCAGGGAAGATTTCTAGATTAGTAAATCCATGTTACAATAGGTAGCGCACGAATGGATTCAACAAATGAGCGACGACGCGCGAAATGTTTCGACAAAGACCCGTATGCGTTCATATACAATCGTCCGATAGTGATGAAACTTTGGTGAGTTGTTGTGTACACTCCAGGGAAGGATTCTGATTTAGTAAATCCATTTTACAATTGGTAGCAAACGGGTAGATTTAACTAATAAGCGACAGCGCGTGAATCGTTTCAATAAAGTCCCGTATGCGATCATGTACCATTCATCCGAGTGTGATAAAACTTTGGAGAGCTGAGTACAGTCCTGCGAAGGTTCATGAATTAGTAAGTGCGTTTTTCAATGGGTGGCGCACAAGAAGATTCAACAAATGAGTGACGGCGCGAATTGTTTAAACAAAATCCAGCATGCGTTCATATGCCATTCATCCGATTGCGATGAAACTTTGATGAGTTGTTGTGTACACGCCAGGAAAGGTTTTCGAGTTAGTAAATCCATTTTACAATAGGTAGCGTACGACTATATTCAACAAATGGGTGACGGCGCTCTAATCGTTTCAGCAGTCCCATATGCGTTCGTATACCATTCATTTCATTGCGAAGTAACTTTCGTGAGTTGTTGATCACGCTCCCCTGAATGTTTCTGAGATAGTAAATTTTTTTTTATGATAGTTTAGAGGTGGTTAAAGGAAAAAGAAGAAACTATTGGGAATCCAAAAGCACTGCAACTAACAAAGTCAAAACCCCAACACTTCCTTTGATTGGCAGGACAACGTCTGCCGGGTCAGCTAGTTCAATATATAAATTACATGTAATTTCGAAACTTGGCAAGAAGATCGAGCTTAACACTGCGGAACTCTCACGTTCGGCGAGTTAATACATTCATATAACAGCTTAGGCTTTCACGTCGGGAGATATCCTGTCTGGACCACGGCCTACAAGCCCGAAAAACTTGTACTTAATTACAGTATAATACATTCATCATTGTGGTAATGCATAATATTGAAACTTATAATAGATTTAATGCGAACGGCTACCCTATGGGGTACCTTAAATTTGTGATGATCCCGTAATTACGGAATAGTTAAGACATACAACGTAATCTGTTTCTAACCACATTGCAGAGGATATTGTTACCTTTCATAACACACAAAATATTGCTCACTGAACGCACAAACAAAACAAACAAAAGAGTAACAAGAAATCGTGTGTTTGTTTTTAAGGGGAGGTGTTAGCCCCTGTAGTACCAATGTTTGACGTCCATAGTTTGCGACCTGTATTTTCAGGAACTCGTATCCCCAGATTTGGTATGCTATTGTGGTGAAACCCTGCACATATACTGAGTTTGTTTCATATAGTTGTTATTAATAATGAAATTAATTTCCTTTATTCCAATATTCCATTTTTTATCAGATATTTGTATGTAACAGTCATACTACTGTATGAAAAAAAATTAAAGTTACTCAGTATATTAAGGCATCAGTGACAATAAGCACTGTACAAAAATCACTGGTCTACCATGCACAGTTTCAGAGGAAACGGATCATTTTTACAGTTTAAGCTTCATTTTTTTTAAACAAATGTGTGAAACAAACTTGGTGTATGTTCAGGGCATCACTATGATAGCATACTAAATCTGGGGATTCAAGTTCCTGAAGAAACGGGTCGCTAACTATGGAAATTTAACATTGGTGATCTTTATAAACTCACATAGTATCAAACAAGAAGTTCCGTGAAGAACTATACAGCCTACTTTTCATGCCAATGATTATTCTACAGAATATGAACCTATCTAGAATAATGACGAAATTAAATTGCTAATATCGAAATGTCCAATTAGTTCGAAATACTGTATATCTGGCATAATGTATCCTAATAGAGCACTACAGTTGGCAGCCCCGATGACTGAATATATTCTTAGTTCCGTCTCTTAAGGTACAAAATACAAAATTTGGTTGAAGTCCAATGAATAGCATGGACGTTACATGCAGTTAAACATTGGATCTAACAGCGCGCGTAAAATCATGTTGGCAACAATGCCATGCATGTATTGGTCAGAAATAATCTGAAATAATATGATCTATTGTTGTGCCAATTTTGAATGAAATCCATTAGTTAGTATAGAAGTTACATGCATTTTAAAATTGTACCTATCAGCAGGCTTAGAATCATGTTGGCAGCACTGACGTATATTAGTTACTCCAAATGCGTCTAGAATGCCAGGTACTATACGTGTGCAAAGTTTAGAGCTATTGGCTTGCATACTTTCTGATATATTGATATTAGGGTAACAAAAATAGGGACAGCACATATTAACAGTTGGCAGCACTGGTTGCTCCTTAGAATACGCATAGTCATATCTGTTATGGTACACATAGCACATACGAAATTTGGTTGAAATCCAAATGATAGTATGGAATTTACATGTATTTAAAGTTGGACCTGTCAGCAGGCTTAGAATCATGTTGGTAGCACTGACGTATATAAGTTACTCCAAATTAATATAGAATGTCAGGGACTATACGTGTGCATAGTTTAAAGCGGTCGGCTTGCATACTTTCTGATATATTGGTATTTGGATAAAATAAATTAGGAGCATTTATTAACAGTTGGCAGCCCTGGTAGGTCTGAAGAATACGCTCAGTCATATCTGGTTATGTACACATACAACATACGAAATTTGGTTGAATTCCAATTGATAGTATAGAAGTTATATGTATTTAAAAATTGGACCTATCAGGAGGCTTATAATCATTTTGGCAACACTGCCATGTTTAGCCTCCTGGAAATTAAACTGAAATATTATGATCTGTACGTGTGCCAATTTTGAAATAGCTCCCATTCATACTTTCCAAGATATCCAACATGGAGCTCAAATTTCAATTGCTATTTTTTAGCAGTTGGTAGCACTGACATCATTTTCAAATATGGCCGTGAGATATTCAGGTATAGATCTTTACTCCTACCAAATTTTGTTTCGATTGCTGCAGCCGTTTAGGAGTTGATAGGGGGGGACACACACACAGCCAGACAGACAGACAGAAGGACAGACAGACAGACAGACACACATTTGCCCGATCTCATAAGTCTACTTTTTCCTCATTTTTGCAAAATGTGAAAAGTAGGCTAAAAATATCAGTGGCATGTTTGATTTGGGCGCACGGAGTACTGTACAAATATTTTTCGAAAGGTGATGTGGGACGAATAAAATTGAGAAGAAAATTCAAGAGAAACCCGTTGCAGTAATAATCCAACACTTCGTAGTATTTCTGAAGAACCATCTATGCTATCTGGTTTAAAATATGATCTCTTTATTTAATTACTCATTTCACGATAGTGCTTGCACTTCTGTAAACTTCTGAGTGTATATCAAACCCACATGTGGATCGGACTATTATTAAAATTAATATTTAATTTGATAACTTACCCAGCTTTGTGTGTAACCATAGGAGAATGTCTACCAATTACCTAGAAAAATAAAAAAGTGTTGAGAATAAATGCATTCAAATTTTCACAAGTAATAAAAATAATAAGTACTTGGGAATAAGATAGGTCGTGACACATATCAAAATAACGTTACAGATGACACTAAGGGCTTAACTATTAACACATTATAAAATACATAAAACACAGACGTATTTTTTTTATTTTTTTTATTTAGTCGATTTACCCTCTAGATTGGTGGTTCCCACAGACTCAGCGAGGGAACTCACCACTATCGCCTCTATGGGCAGTGTCCTGGAGCTTGGTATATCTGGTCGGAGGGGATACAACTGGTGAGGTGTGATCAGCACCTCGCCCAGGCGGCTTCACCTGCAAAGCGAACAGGGGCCTCATGAGGGAAGGGAGGAGGGGAAGATTAGGAAGGATAGGCAAGGAAGGGGGAAGGAGGTGTCCGTGGCCTTGAAGAAGGAACCATCCCGGCATTTGCCCGAAGACGAAGTGGGAAACCACGGAAAACCACTTCGAGGATGGCTGAGGTGGGAATCGAACCCCCTCTACTCATTTGGGCCACCCGAGGCTGAGTAGACCCCGTTCCAGTCCTAATACCACTTTTCAAATTTCGTGGTAGAGCCGGGAATCGAACCCAGGACCTCCGGGGCGGCAGCTAACCATGCTGACCGCTACGCTACGGAGGCGACACAGACGGAAATTAACATAAGAAAATAACGTTTGAGAAGGGTACGTTTCGAAACCTAAACTTGACAAATACAGGTCTAGGAAATACATCGATGCGTATTTTAGCCAAACGAACAACATGTCGCCATGTATGCATGTTAAAAATCTTTGTGTTAAGTAGGCTTTACATACGAGATTAAAACTTACCTGGGGCTAACGTCAGACGAGATAGTAGAACGCACTTACTGAGTTTCAATGAAATAGCTTTGGCCGTATAGATTTTATTAGGGACACAAACATACGGACAAAAGGTGATCTCATAGGCCAATTTCTTTTTTCATAAATGGAAAGAGGCTAAAAAGCATAGGTAAACAGGTGGAAGTGATGAATTATTACGAGCACGTAAACGACAATATTCGTAACAAGAAAAAGAATAAGAAGAAGCAGCAGCAAAAGAAATAAGAAATTCCACCCATGAATCAAATGTGCTTGCAGGGTGCGTGGCATTGATCGATCTAAATATAATGTTACTTTAATGGGTTACATGATATACCATTAACGTTATTTGGTCGTACGTTTCTATATACGTCTACCAATCTATTATCCTCTCTACTTAGGTTCTCTTTATTGCTCATGATAAATTGTAAATCAATACAATACATTAACTACAATCTAAACCATGGTGATTCAAAACTTTGATAATATAGTAGTTTAATGCAGCCAATGGCCATACAATACAACTTAATTTCTATACATAACAATCGCACGATTACTATTAAAACAGTGCTGTACTCCAACAGTGATTTCATTCTTTTGGATCATTCTCTAAAATGGTATCATGGGCACTTTGTTACCCAATTAGCATACGCATTCTGGTAAAGGGTGGTGAAAGTCTACTCTGTTGCAAAGTTTACGGTGATATCCATGTATCACTAGTCTTCTCACTGTGAGCCTCCGTGGCTAAGGCGGCAGCACGCCGGCCTCTCACCGCTGGGTCCGTGGTTCAAACCCCTGTCACTCTATGTGAGATTTGTGCTGGACAAGGCGGAGACAGACAGGTTTTTCTCCGGGTACTCCGGTTTTCCCTGTCCCAATTTCATTCCTGCAACAGTCTCCACTATCATTTCATTTCATCTGTAATTCATTTAATTATTGCCCCAGGTGAGTGCGACATGCTTCGGCAGCCGGCACAGTTCATATCCTCACCGCTAGATGGGGCTTCATTTATTGCATTCCCCGACCCGGTCGGTCGACTGGAAGCAGGCTGTGGATTTTCATTTCACTAGTCTTCTCACTGCGCTGCGTATCGTGACGTTTGGTCCTGTCGAATTCCTGTTGAGCATCGCGTCAGTTGTGAAAACTTCTGTCGGTATATCATTCCTCTTCTCTTGTCTATTTTAGATTACTTCATATTCTTCTCGTGTAGCTGGAAGTAAGAATTTAGTGCGTAGGTCTTCCACGAGGAAAGTTTATTGCGCTAACTGATATGCACATTTAGATGGAGCAAATTTCGAAATTCCTAGTGTGGCTTTTAGGAACCTTCACTCTTTCAATAGTTCGAAGGTCGCTGTAGCTAACATCATTCCAAATTATATGTATCCTGTATGTGAGGATGGATATGGGTAATACTTCAGCCTCAAATAGTTTCAGAGCTGTCGTTAGTGACAATTGCGTGATGTTCTGTATGTCATGTATTGCTATTATAGCAGCAGCTGCTCTCTCTTTTACGTGTATCCAAATGGATTTGGCTGTTGTCTGAAGTGTTACTCCTAATTACTTGAAGGCATTAGTAATTTGCAGAATATTGTCCTGTAGACTGATAAAATCACCTACAGTGAGAAGGCCCCCCTTTCTGAAAACCATTAGTTTTGTTTTTCCAAGTTTATGGAGAATTCATTGTTAATAGCCCATTTTGTGAGGTTGTCTGTATATTCTTGTAAGTCTTCCAAGTCTGTTTATCCATGGACCAAGACATCTGCGTAGATATAAATATTTGTTCAAGAACTCAAAACTGAGTTATATCTGTTGCCATTACATTAAAGAGAAGAGGGCTTAAAGGGTCTCCTTGAAGAACACCTCTTGTTCGAATGACTTCCTTTGATTGCTGCACTGTATCGTCTATTCTTATGGTATTTTGTGTCAATATATTGTGGATGAGTGCAAGGGAGTGTCCGTCCAGCTCTTCTATGTTTCTTAGTTTCGTACGCAATATTTGTCTGTTCACGTTATCAAACGCTTTACTGTAGTCAACGAAAACAGTATATAATTTCTGTCACGGACTTCTCAGAGGTTCATGGAAGTCTTGTAGCAGGTTATCAACTGCTTGCAAAGTGGAACGTACTTTTCTAAATCCAAATAACTGATCTGGTATATTCCTGTCTAATGCGCTTGTTAGCCTCACATTCAGGATATTGATCAGTAGCTTGAAAGGATTACATTCTAGAGCGATTCCACGGTAGGAATGGTTGTCGTAGTGCGACCACAATATATCATTGGCATTTTATGGCATAATCCTCACCTGAATTACAATTAGACACACTAACACAGCCATCACAATAACATAGTTTACCATTACAAAATCCACATACAACCAACTAAACAGAACTAAATGATCATAATGTCCAAACCCCTCAAGTGAATCTACAACAAACATTCAATTAAACAACAGTCAAAATTTATACAAATGGTATATTTGGTCACTATACAGTATGCGCACAAAGTTCGTATACCCCTACTCATTCTTCTTTATCTTCTTGCGTTACGGCCTTCTAAGGGCCACGTTATAATTGAGGTGGTGGGTGCAATAACAACTTAAGTCTAAAAACCCTTTTTTTTTTGAGAAAATCGGTTCCAAAGTTTTGAAACACTGTAAATGTCTGAGTTGTTCATTTATAATCCTCAATGTGTTCTTTATCTACCCTTCAAATATTATTTCGTTATGGCAACGCTAGATTGCTCCTGCATTATTAAAAATGTTCATTCGCCGGAGAAACGGCTTAAGTGGTTACTACATCCATCGCCTTATTTTAATTCGTCCCTCTTATTTGCCCTTTCCTTTTCTTCCAGTATTCCTTCATTGTAGGGGGGCGTGGTGGCTCAGCGGTCTAGCTGTATGCCTCTCACCAAGGTGGTCCGGGTTCGATTCCCGGTCAATGCATGTGAGATTTTCGAAGTGATATGCCATGTCCTGTGGTTCGGATTCCACGTAAAAAGGAGGTCCCGTGGCTCATGATCTCGAGATTAACGGTCACGTTAAACTAGAAGCTTCCTTTTCAGTTCTGACTATAGCCTCTTGTAATTGTTCCCAATTCTCTGGATTTAAAGCTTCCAACTTGTGGGTGAATTCTTGGTTGCTCCTTAGCTTGTCTCTGTCAAACTTATGAGTTTTTCTTGGAGTAATCTTCTTGTTATTTCTTGGAATTAGTCTAACTTTGATTTGCGAAAGGTAGTGGTCCGAGTCTAAGTTGCCACTTCTCAGAATCTTCACGTTCTGTATCTCTCGTTGCGCTTTCCGTGCAATGGCGGCATGATCAATTTGGAATTCACCAAGGTTGGAGTTTGGAGAAATCCAGGTCTTCTGTTTTCTGGGTAGGTGTTTGAACGCCGTTGGCTTTAGGACCAGATTGAATGCACTGCATAACTCCACAAGCCTCTCTCCATTACGATTAGTTCTCCTGTGAGCTGGGTAGTTTCCAATAATCTTCTGATATTTTCGTTCTTTGCCAAGCTGGGCATTGAAATCCCCTAGCAGAATGATGGTATGTTTGTCAGGTACCTTTGAGAGGATATATTCTAGCTCCTCCCAGAATGCATCTGTTCCTTCCGGGTCCTTCTTATTCGCCTGATTGCTTGGCGCATGTACGTTGACCATTGTGTAAACTCTATTTGTACACCGAAAAGAAAGAGTAGAGATTCGGCTGTTAGGGGATGTGAAGTCCACAATCGAACCCAAAATATTCCTGTCGACAATAAATCCTGTGCCTAAGTGTGGGATGGTTTTTACTACACGTTTACCGGTCTTGCCTTTGAATATTCTATAACCTTGTGACTCGAAGCACTGTTCATCCGTAAATCTTGTTTCTTGAATTGCAGTGATCAATATCTGATATCGGGACAAGACATCAGTAACCTGTTTGAGTTTGCCGGTCTTAAGAAGTGAGTTTGCGTTGAAAGTAGCAAAGAAATTCCGGCGTTTGTGGCTGATCTT
Source organism: Meconema thalassinum (assembly GCA_946902985.2). Classification (NCBI taxonomy): domain Eukaryota; kingdom Metazoa; phylum Arthropoda; class Insecta; order Orthoptera; family Tettigoniidae; genus Meconema; species Meconema thalassinum. Next base: position 145,202,737 of record OX336390.1, on the reverse strand, counting down.
TCCTGGAGTCTCCGATACCTCCACGCATGTTTGCGCAGGCTACCCAGAATCCGAAGGCCTGCATGCTTCACTCATGATGAAGGTGGATTGGTTACCACCTGGGGTAGTAGCTTCTGATGAATTTTTCTCCATGCTTTGAACAGTTGAAAAACTGTAGATTATTATTATTATTATTATTTATTTCAGTACATATACATTTGTACTTAAATCTTAGGAATCTAAAACATCCGTATGAGTCCATCCATGGTCTCTGCACAGCCGGCAAGAGATGTTGCTAGGAAACGACGTCTAGCATTTTATGGACTAGTCTGCAGGATGTTTCCTACCAGATTGAACAACCAGCTCCTCGGTTACTTGAAAAAGCAGAAGACCAAGTCACCATGGTTGTGGGAAGTGAGCAAAGATCTGAAAGAACATGGAGGGACGGAAAGAGACTTAAAAGACCGGACATTTCTCAGGAAGACGCTTCAGCAAATGAGGTTCCAGGACAAACCGCCAAGAAAGAAGACAGGTGCCCTCTGGACACAGGAGAGAGGGAACAACAACTACTGGGCAAACATCAAAGCCCACTACAAATGTAATAATTGAATGTCGTGGTCCTTAGATCTTATATATAAAAGTGAAAGTCTGTATGTATGTGGGTGGGTCTGTTCCGTATACAAATCCACACCGTTCCACCAATCTCAACCAAATTTTGCATACACATAGTTTAGGATTCAGAAGGAACCGCTGGCTACATTAATTTTCGATAATCTTTCTCATTCTTCTGATTTCGGCCCTTTTGCACTCAAGCACAGCCTAATCAAATCATAAAATATACTCATGATGGAATGGCAAGGCAGATCATATCCATGGCAACATAGCTCAAGTCGAGACACGGCCGACTGGATGCGAGTTGCGCTCTGCAATACCGGTATAGAAAATGAGGATCTTTACTTGAAATCCCGTTAGTTACTCATCTGCTCACACAGCACTGTTAACCGAATTAACACTACCTACTATATATTTTTCAAATACCACTCACTCACTCACTGATTCATTCATCATGAAATCTCAGAAACCACCGAACGGATTGGAATGCAATTTGGTATGCAGCTTCCTCAAGGGCCGAAAATGTCCACTAAGAGAGGATTTTTGGATATTCTGATTCTATAGGGGTGTTAAGGGGGTAGACCTGCATTTAATTGAATAGCAATATCTCCCGAATGGTTTCATTGGGGGATGTGATACTCGGCATATAAACTCATCATCAACAAGTAGTTCCGTGAAGAAATATACAGCCTATTTTCACATAACCTACTTATGTTAATTGCCTCTATCTACATACAAAATTTCAGTTTGATTGCTGTAATAGATTCGTAGATATTGAGAACCGACTAAATATTTCGGGTGGTCGCCATGTTGGATTTTATATAATTATGTAGGTCCTAGAGTTATGTATTGTTACATGAAGATAATTGTGTACGTGTAGCATTCAAACTTCAATCGCATGATTAGGACACAAGAAGTAACAAGGAGATTTTAAAATTTCGCACAGCTGCCATCTTGTGGTTAAGGAAACAATTGAAACTAATTAGATGCCAGTGGATTATCATTCCCATAAGGATTTACTGTACCAAGTTTCACTGCACTCGGATGGTTAAATTGCGAGAAACGTCCATGTGAATATTTATACTTTTGCGTCGCTGCCATGTTGGATTTGTGATTACCAGGTTATTTAAAGTCCTATAGGTGAACTTAAGTTCATAGCCCCTATGAACATAAAAAATTCAGTTTGATTGCTATAATAGATTCGTAGAAATTCAGAGCCGTCTAAACATTTTGGATGGCCGCCATGTTGGATTGTTAAATGTATAGGCCATCGAGTCATGTACCATTAAAGGAAAATTATTGCGTAGGTTCATTGTTCAAACTTTCACTTCGATCGCATGATTACGACACAAGAAATAAAAACTTAATTTTAAAATTCGCAAAGCCGCCAACTTGAGGTTATGTAAACAATTGAACTAAATTAGATACCAGTGCTTTACAATGTGTATTAACATTTCCTGTACCAGATTTCATTGCGTTTGGAACATTAAATCGCGAGAAAGGTCTATTTAAAATTTTCAAATTCGCTTGGCCGCCATGTTCGTTTTGTAGTTAACCGGTTTTTGAAAGTCTTATAGATGAACTTCCAGTAGTGCCCTTTATCTCCGTACATAATTTCAGGGTGATACCACTAACAGTTTCAGAGATATAGAATGCCGGTGAAATATTTCGCACATCCGCCATCTTGTGGTTATGTAAAGAATTGAACGAAGTTAGATGTTGGTGCATTACAGTGTGCATAAACATATACTGCACCAAGTTTTATTGCGTTTGGTTGGTTAAATCGCGAGAAACGTCTATTTAAAAGTCGCAAATTCGCGTGACCGCCATGTTGGTTTTGTAGTTACCAGTTTTTCAATAGTGACATAGGTGAACTTTTAGTAGCGCCCTTTATCACCGTAAAACATTCCAGGGAGATATCGGGAATAGTTTCGGAGATATTGAATGCTGGTGAAATATTTCGCACAGCCGCCATGTTGAATTTGTGAGAGGTAACAAAATTTGAAGAGCAAGGTCGGGGGTCCTGAATATTGCTATGAACTTACCGAGTTTCATTGAAATCGCTCGAGCCGTTTAGATTTTATTAGGACACACACACACACACACACACACACACACACACGGACAAAAGGTGATCTCTGAAGCCTATTTTTTCAAAATTGAAAATAGGCTAAAAATATGAATACACGTGTCTGAGGGTTTTTCTATGTGGTGTATATTATGAGGTGAAAGCGGGTGAAAAGAGGGGATTGAAAGATTCCTAACGGAGCGTGTAACTCTTAAACGACATAGGCGAGGAGTTTGAAACTCAGCGGAATAAAATCAGCATAAAAAAGAAGCAAATATGTGTTTGGCCGTTTTTTTTTCATAAATCCAATTTAAGGGGCCCATAGTGAGGGGTGAAATTATGGGGAGGAAACAGGAAAGAAAGCGTCCTAACTGATTGACTGACTGACTCACTCATCAGACTCAGGGGAAAAAAAACTGCTTTAAAGTAAGTAAATAGCTGTTCGACAGTTTTTTTTTCATAAATCAATTTTAAGGGGTTCATGAGCAGGGGTGAAATTCTGAAAAAAGAAAATTGAAAGAAAATGTCCTGACTCACTCACTCACTCACTCACTCACTCACTCATCAACGCCCAGCCAAAATTATTGAAGTTAGAAACATGACAGTTTGGGAATATGTTCATTGTATTTCAAAACCGTCTACTAAGGGAGGAATTTCGGATATTCAGGTTCTAAAGGGGGTCTTAAGGGGGTTAAACCTGCATTTCATTGAATAACAATATCTCCCGATTGGTTTCATCGGGGGATGGGATACACGGCATATAAACTCATCATTAAAAAGTAAGAAGACACGTGTCTGAGGGTTTTTCGATGTGGTGTATATTACGAGGTAAAAGGGGTGACAAGTGGAGATTGAAAGATTCCTAACGGAGCGTGTATCTCTTAAACGACTTAGGCGAGGAGTTTGAAACTCAGCGGAAAAATCAGCATAAAAAATAAGTATTTAAGGGTCCCATGGGGAGGGGTGAAATTCTGGGGGGGGGGGGGGACAGGAAAGAAAGTGTCCTAATTGATTGACTGACTGACTCACTCATCACACTCAGAGGAAAAGACTGCTTTAAAGTAAGTAAATAGCCTTTCAACAGTTTTTTTAATCTATCAAATTGAAGGGGTTCATCGGGAGGGGTGAAATTCTGAAGAAAAAAATGAAAGAAAATGTCCTGACTCATTCAGTCACTCATCATCGCCCAGCCAAAAATATTGAAGTTGGGACCATGGCATTTTGGGGATATGTTCGTTGTATGTCAAAACCGTACACTAAGGGAGGATTTTTGGATATTCAGGTTCTAAAGGGATCTTAAGGGGGTTAAACCTGCACTTAATTGAATAACAATATCTCACGAGCGGTTTCATTTGTGGATGTGATACTCGGCATATAACCTAATCATTAAAAATAAGCAGACACGTGTCTAAGGGTTTTTCGATGTGGTGTATTATTATGAGGTGTAAGGGGTGAAAAGTGGGGGTTGAAGGATTCCTAACGGAGCGTGTAGGCTTATCTCTTAAACGACATAGGTTAGAAATTTTAAACTCACCGAAAAAAAATCAGCTTAAATATGTAAGTAAATCGGTGTTCGACCGTTTTTCATAAATTAATTTAAGGGGCCAATGGGGTGGGGTGAAATTCTGGGGGGAAAAAAGGAGAGAAAGTGTCCTAACTGACTGACTAACTCACTCACTCATCAAACTCAGGGAGAAAAGACAGCTTAAAAATAAGTTAATAGGTGTTCAAGCGTTTTTTCATAAATCCAATTTAAGGGGCCCATGGGGAGGGGTGAAATTCTGGTAAAAATAAATGAAAGAAAATGTCCTGTCTGACTCACCCACTCATCACGCCCAGCGAAAACTATTAAAGTTGGAAATATGAAATTTTGGGAATATGTTCACTGTATGTCGAAAACGTCAACTAAGGAATGATTTTTGTTTATTCGTGTTTTAAAGAAGTGTTAAGGGGGTAAACGTGCATTTCATTGAATAACGATATCTCATGAGTTGTTTCTTTGGGGATGTGATATTCGGTATATAAACTAATCATTAAAAATAATCAGACATATGTCTAAGGGTTTATCGATGTGGTGTATATTATGAGGTGAAAGGGGTGAAAATTGGGGGTTGAGGGATTCTTAACGGAGCGTGTATCTCTGAAACGACATAGGCGATAAGTTTGAAATTCGGCGAAAAAAAACAGGTTAATTTGCAAGTAAAGAGGTGTTCTACCGTCTTCTCTTAAATCCAATTTAAGGGGCCCTTGGAGAGGGGTGAAATTCTGGGGGGAAATAAACAGGAAAGAAAGTGTCCTAACTGATTGACTCACTTACTCACTCATCAAACTCAAGGGGAAAACAGCTTTAAATAAGTAAATAGGTGTTCGACCGTTTGTTTCATAAATCCAATTTAAGGGGTTCATGGGGAGGGGTGAAATTATCAAAAATAAATGAAAGAAAATGTCCTGACTGACTCACTCACTCATCATCGCCCAGCGAAAATTATTGAAGTTAGAAACAAGAAATTTTGGGGATATGTTCGTTGTATGTCAAAAATGTCCACAAAGGAAAGAGTTTTGGATATTCAGGTTCTAAAGAGGTGTTAAGGGGATAAACGTGCATTTCATTGAATAACAATATCTCACGAGTGGTTTCATTTGGGGATGTGATACTTGGCATATATACTAATCATTATAAATAAGCTGGCACATGTCTAATGGTTTTTCGATGTAGTCTATATTATGAGGTGAAAGGGATGAAAAGCGGGGGTTGAAAGATTCCTAGCGGAGCGTGTATCTCTTAAACGACATAAGCGAGGAGTTTGAAACTCGGAGGAAATCAATCAGTTTAAAAATAAATAAATAAATAAATAAATACATAAAATAAATATGTGTTCGACCGTTTTTTCATAAATCCAATTTAAGGGGCCTATGGGGGGGGGGTGAAATTCTGGAAGAAAATCGTCCCCTAAGGAAGGATTTTTGGATGTTCACTCTCATCGACCAACCAAAACTATTAAAGTTAGAAGAATGGTATTTTGGGGATATGTTTGTTGTGTGTCGAAAACGTCTACTAAGGAGGGATTTTTGGATATTCACTTTCTAAAGGGGTGGTAACGGGGTTAAACCTGCATTTCATTGAATAACAATATGACACGACTATGACGCGAGCGAAGCGAGGCGAAAAATGAGATGGTGTGTGTCTGTGTATTACCAATCACGAAAGTACCACTGGTCCAATTTACGTGAATTTTACACGGAAGTAGCTGATTTACCTAGTTAACATATAGGTTACTTTTGATTTCATTACTTGGCACTATTTAAAGATGGCGACCATTTTAGTGACGTCACTACACCCTTTGGTTTCAAACTTTCATATTTCTATTTCAAATAAAAAGATAATGCTAGGAAATAGCAAACTTTTGATGGCATATACGAGGTTTAAAATTACATTTTCTATCCGAAAGGTATCTCCGTCCATTAGCGAGTAAAATCTAAATGTGTGCTATAAAACACGGTCAACGCCGAGCGGTGTAGTTGGACAAAATATTTCATTCTTAATCTCCCTCTGCGCAGCACCCTGCCTATCCCCTGTTTTAACTGTCACCTTCACATTTTAATTTATTTATGACGCGTAGCGAAGCACGGGTACTTCAGCTAGTAGCCTATACGAAACAAGACGAAGAATGAGTAGGGGTATACGGACTTAGTGCGCACACTGTACATGTCATAACAATATTATGTTTTGAAGACATTGTAGTATTTACTTACCATCCAGGATGGAAAATTCAAAATTCAAGGTGTTCAGACTGAAAGTTTACATTAATTAGGGAGTTCCTTTTAGATGCTGTAGAATTTAGAAATGAATCCTACTGCGGCTGGGACCTCAGAATGATTTTGAACAGTATTTATCGGTCCATGGATTGAAGACTGTTGAGAATCTTTTAGATACCAATGCGTGTTAGAACTAGTATAAATCTATTTCCTAGAGAACGCTGTCACTCGACAAGTCTGGGATTTCAAAACATGTTTGCGTCTGTGCATTTCAATTTGTCAAAGCAATCTCCTTTACTAATGAGAGAAGATTTGATGAAAAATAAAGCTATTTGAGTTTAATTAAACGGGGGTAATGGGATTCGCTTTGAGAAAGTCCGATATGCATTTTAAATGTGACGCTACTTCGTCACTGATGGCTATGGTACTTGGTTCTTGGTTGCATCCATTCAAGCGTTAAAAGTCATACTGTGTATTGCTACGGTGCTATAGAAAATATGGATAACCAGGTCATAGAGAGAATCTGGGAAACAGGGTTTGGGTTAAGTTACTATTTTTTTACTCGTAGGCTACAGCTAATAAACATCTTCAACTGTATTTAACTTCGTGTGATAAAATGCCCTTACTTCACCTAGAAAACTTAGAAACTATCTCTTTGGTGTTGTCATTTAAAATGTATGTAACATAGTTTTCAGTTGAACAACGCGTAGTACTTAAGTCCAATTATCAAAGGGTAGTTAATATCTTCTACACTAATACCTGAAAATTAAATTAAATTTTAACAAATTGCACACCTCACTATGGTACTTAAAATAATTAGAGTGATGATATGTTTTTATTTTCAGCGAATATCATCTGGTCCAGGGAAATGTTATTCTATTAATTATTAACTATAATTATTAATATGTAAAAACTTCATTAATCGTATTGAAGTTAAGGAAAATGACGTTTGCATAAATTTCTTTACAAACTGAGTACAAATTGCTTTAATTTTACTGACGTCTGAAAAATACAGTACCGTATATGACACAACTTCTTCCGTTTCAACATACAATACTGTCAGGATTAATCATGATAGTAGGAGTCATTGATGTGTCCGTGTGTGAGTATGTGTGAGTGTGCGTATGTGTGTGTACCCCTCTAATAAAATCTAAAACGTACGAGCGATTTCAATGAAACTCGGTAAGGACATATTGCTACTACGTCCGATCCCGACTGTGCCCATCAAATTGTATTACGTCTCACCAATCCAACATGGCGGCTGTGCTAATTATTTCACCGGCATTCTGTATCTCCGAAAGTACTGCTGAAATCACCCTGAAATTTTGTACGTTGATAAAGGGCACTACTAGAAGTTTATCTATGTGACCTACGAAAACTTGATCAGAACAAAACGAACATGCCAGCCAAGCGAAATTTAAACATTTAAATAGACTTTCCTCGCGGTTTAACCATTCAACCGCAGTGCAACTTTGTGCAGCAAATGTTTACACACATTGTAATGCAATGACATCTAATTGAGTTACTTTTTTTTACATACCCTGAAGATGGTGGCTGTGCGGAATTTCAAAATTAACTTTTTATTTCTAGTGTCCTAATCATGCGATTGAAGCCAACGTTTGATAAATGAACCTACGCAATAATCGTCATCTAATAATACATAACTCTACGGCCTACACATAAAAATCCAACATGGCGACCATCCGAAATATTTAGAAGGTTCTCAATATCTACTGATCTATGACAGCAATCAAATTAAAATTATGTGCATTGATAAAGGTTTTGAACATGAGTTCACGTATGGGGCTTTCAATATCCTGGTGAGCACAAATCCAACATGGCGGCGACGTGAAATTTAAATATTTAAATGGTCGTTTCTCGCGATTCATCCTTCCGACACCAGTGAAACTTGGTACGGTAAATGCTTATACAAATTTTAACCCACTGACATCTCATTTATTTAAATTGATTTCATAAACACAAGATGGTGGCTGTGCGAATTTTTAAAATCTCATTTTCATTATTTCTTGTGTCCTATTCATGCGATTGAAGTTTGAATAATACACGTACGCAATAATCTTCATGTAATAGTACATGACACTTTGTCCTACATATATAAATCCAACATGGCTTCCGTCCGATATATTTATATGGTTCTCAATATCTACGAATATATTACAGCATTCAAACTGAAATTTTGTCTATTGATAGACGCAATTAACATAAGTAAGATATATTAAAATAGGCTGTGTAGTTCTTCACGGAACTACTTGTTAATTTTTCGTACTGTAATAAACTGAACACTGGTCTAAACAGGCCCCTCAGTTGGTATATGAATTCTATTGTTTAATGGGCGTCACCTATATTTACATATATAGGAAATTATATATTTATGTTGCCTGGGCTTAACTGATGTAGAGTACTTGACTCTAACCCAGTGGCGTTGGAAGGGGGGGTGCCAGGGTGTGGCCGCCCCCTCAATATTTATTTTGGGGGTGCGGCGCACCCCCAATATCTTTTGAAAATGCAACACTTTGATATTGAAAATTGAAAAAGAATGCCCTTTTTGAGATACATGGCGCGAATTTGAAATGTGAACTCGCGAGCAGCTAAGTGTGAATGCCGATTGTGAATGCATGCCAATCGTCTCTGCTGAGGTTGGCAACATTGGCTTAAAGTTAGTTTGGTAACGCTGTCGGTGAGTGCGAAGAGCAGGTTCAAGCCGATTTAATATTGAGTTATGTAAAAGAACATTAATTATACTTTTCACGACATTACACTTTAATAGAGAAATAGAACGTTTCTTATATGTATCTCCTTAAAAAACATGATATACTGACACACGCGTTGAAGGGGAATCCCCGTAACGAAAGAAGGGTGTGGATTGGGACAGGTATCCTGGGAATGGCGTACTCATTTTGGTGCACTGGAAACTTTCCACTCATATTATTTTATTCTTTGCTTTCCACTGGACACAAGCAATCGGCGAGCAGTTGCGTGTTGGTCGCTTGCACATTCTTTGGTCACTTGCCCGCGCAACCAAGGTGCTAATACCGCTGACAACTCGCGCTATCAGACCCCCGGACTCTTATTTTATGAGTGCACCTTTGTCCTAGTTCTTGTACTGAGACTTGGATTTATCACCTGGGAGGATACAGTAACTTGAAGGTAAGTGTCCATTAATATTACGGTATTGTAACAGTGTTTCTTTGAGGCGTTCATATGGGCGACTACCCCATCCGAGAGGTAGCACCCTACGGTACATCACTTCCCCCCGGCGGCCAGGCTTGGACAAGGTAAGGCCTCAGGCACGGTGAAGGCAAAAACCTCGCGATGGGGCGCATCAGCTGGGCCGGCCGGACGGCTGCAGCACGTGTTTGCTCAACATCTGGAGGAGACAATAACAAGTACATTGGTGGTGCGGGGTGCGGCAGGCAGGGGAGGATAGGTACTTTGCCTTTGGGATCCACGTGACCATCCCGCCAGCTGCAGGGGGCACGCCGCAAGGAGCCAAAATCAGAGCAAGGAGGGGGTTGATGGTCCAGCGTGATGGGACCTGCAGGGGTGTGGTGAGGAGAGAAGAGGAAAGGAAGAAACGGCGACTTTCCGGGGGAAAAAAATAAACACTCAATCATTCCATTCCACATAGTTCACAGGAACAAGAAAGAGGTGGTGAAAGTTTTCGCTGCGGGTGGTAGTTAATGAGAGAAGGTAGGAATTAGGAAGTGCACTTGTGATGAGTGATAGTGATAAAATATAATGATAGTGAAGTGATTTTAAATAGTGATTATAAAAAGTGGATTGGAGATTTTTAAAGATTAATTCGTTGACAGGACTGGAGACTGGAATAGTCGTTTAATTTTGATTTTTTTTAATGTTTTGATTACATGAAAGACAGTCGAATGGTTGGTATTACAGGTAGAAGTTGGTTCTCCAAAGCGGAGAGAACATTTTATATCAACGGTTTCCAAAATTCGAGAATGGCGGGTGAAGAATTCAAATCACATAAAAACAGTGACTTTCACCGGAGAAATTGTAAACTAATCATTAATAGAGAAAATAGCCAGCCTATAACTGCGAAGATTGACAAGGGAATGTTGAAACAAATGAGCGTTGCGCGCAAATGTTTTCTTGTTGTTATTAGTTGTCTTCATTGAACTCTAGGTAATACTGGAATGCCGACTGTATGGGAGCAAAGTGCGGCTTTTGGTGCGACTAGTTACGCCTGGTCGTGTACGTCAAGGATGCGATGACCAGGAAGCAGTTTTCAGCGAGGGTTACCATGGGAGGAGTCGTTCCAGTAGTACCGTACCTACAGTTCAATGGTTGTCTTAGATATTTAATGCTTACTGGTAGCGCTGTTTGCAGCCACGACTCTGATCAAGGCAACCTCATGGAGCTTTTACAGGAGAGAAAAGACGATGTACCCAAACTTACTTGGTGGATGTCACGTCGTAACAATTTCCTCAGCCCTGACATGCAGAATGAGGTGATTGAAATAATGGCCCTCTCTGTCCTTCGAGACATAGCAAAACAGGTACACGAATCACCTTTTTTTGGTATTATTGCTGATGGCACCACCGATATTGCGGGCTTAGAGCAGTTCTCTGTATGTGTTAGGTTTGTTCACCCTAAAACCTTTCAAGTAACTGAACTTTTTCTCGGATTGTACAACCCACAAGATGCAACCGCTAAAACGCTGGTTGGTGCCATAAAAAATGTTCTCTTAAGGCTACATTTTCTATTGTCAAAATTGCGGGGTCATTGTTTTGATGGCGCCTCTAACATGTCTGGGCACATTAAGGGAGTTCAAAAACGTCTATCTTATGAGCAGCCAAAATCCCCTTATGTTCACTGTTCAAACCATTCCCTAGGCTTAGCTCTTCAAAAATCTTGCGGAAAATTGCAGTTCTTTGTGATTTGCTTGTTGTTGTGAAAAATTCAAGTAATATCATGCTCGATTCTTCGAAGAGACAGAACACCTTTAAAGATGTCGTCCTGGCACCCAGTGATGGCGATGATAATGCCGTCGCCAATGGACCGTCATCAAAGCTCATCGCACTTTGTCCAACGAGGTGGAGCGTGATATGCCGGTCTCTTAAAAGGTACAAGGAGAACTACAAAAGGGTCATACTGACTCTCCAAGCTATCCTCGATGACCCCATGGGTGCTTCTCCGGAAGTCGTCGGCAACTCGTGGGTACCTAAAGAAGCTGAAGTCATTCGATTCCGTTTTAATTTCTTCACGTCAGTGTCGAAATTTTTGGTCCATGTGAAGAACTTGCAAAGGCCCTTCAGAGCCCATGTTATACCGTACTGCCACAGGAGCAAAGAAAGCTGCTTTGATTTTAATGTCAGCAATGAAGGCTCTTCGAACGACAGAGGAGTTTGATCGGATCTACAAGGAAAGCTACATCTATGCTACGGAGATAGTGGAACTTGACTGCTCTTCTTTACCAAACCCTAACCAACAAGTTTCCGAAAACCAAGCCACATCCGAACCCGACGATGAGGAGGAAGAAGCCGAGTAAAAGCAAAAAAAAAGAAGCAGAAGCAGAGCAAGAAGCCCAACCCTGAACAAAAACTTCCCAAAAAACGGCAGAGGAAAATTCCGAAGCGTTTAGAACAAACCAGCAATCCAGCTCCTCCAGCAAAGTTCACAGATCAAGAGGAGATTGGAAAATATTACTGGACCTCATTTTGAATGAAGTAGAAGAATGATTTAACCAGAAAGGTTTTGACACTTTGGCGAGTATGGAAAATATTCTGATTCGGGCATACCAGGGCATCGTTCCATCTGAGCAGGTTCTGAAGCAAACGCTGGGTCCACATCAGGATGGTTTTGATCTCGATCATCTTCGTACACAGCTAAAATTGTTGAAAAGTCAGCCAGGGAAGCCACCGAAGTGCCTTGCAGATGTAGTTAAGCAGATTAATGAGTTGGCTACATCCACTAAAGATCTTTTCAACGAATTATTTTTGCTTGTTATGGTACTCATGACCGTTCCAGCATCTGCTGCTTCTTCAGAAAGATCTTTCAGTGCACTTCGGAGGTTAAACAATTATTTGCGCAGTATCATGACACAACAGCGCCTGACACACGCTTTGCTTCTGCATGTGCATACTAGAGCCATAGCTGCAGGGTATCCTGCGCGAGTTTATTTCGCGTAAGACTGAACGAGGGCAAGTGTTTGGAAAGGTTTAGCGTTAGCTAGCCACAAAGCAAACTTATGCAAATATTATCCTTAATTTGTGCGGTGTGTTTTCAGTTTAATTTTTATGACGTCGTTGTTCGTTACGTTACAAAGTCGCTTGTTCAGGCCATATTCAGTTTTGTTTTTATTCAAGGGAGGTCTATTAGTCTTGAGTCAACCTGAGTTGTAGGCTATAATGTGTGGTATAAAAGTGTTTGTATTTTATTTATTTTTTTGCCATTGGTCGAACGGTCATGAATTCTATTTAACAAATAAACTGATTTTTTTCTTATTTTCATGGCAACATTTAGTGAATTAGTTCATACCCAAAATATTTACGAAATAAAAATAGTTATTTCGCTATAATTTTTCAAACCATTTGTCGACACCAACTTCGCTAAAAAAAACAAGTAGTTCCGTGAAGAACCATACAGCCTATTTTCATATATCCTACTTATGTTAATTGCCTTTATCTACATACAAAACTCCAGTTTGATTGCTGTAATAGATTCGTAGATATTGAGAACCGACTAAATATTTCGGATGGTCGCCATGTTGGATTTTATATATGTAGGTCCTAGAGTTATGTACTGTTACATGAAGATTATTGTGTACATGTAGCATTCAAAATCAATCGCATAATTAGGACACAAGAAGTAACAGAGAGATTTTAAAATTTCGCACAGCTGCCATCTTGTTGTTATGGAAACAATTGAAATAAATTAGATGCCAGTGGATTAACTTTCGTATAAGGATTTACTGTACCAAGTTTCACTGATTCGCTTGGCCACCATGTTCGTTTTGTAGTTAACTGGTTTTGAAAGTCTTATAGATGAAATTCCAGTAGTGCCCTTTATCTCCGTACAAAATTTTTGGGTGATACCGCTAATAGTTTCAGAGATATAGAATGCCGGTGAAATATTTCGCACATCCGCCATCTTGTGGTTATGTAAACAATTGAACCAAGTTAGATGTCGGTGCATTACAATGTGTATAAACATATACTGTACCAAGTTTTATTGCGTTTGGTTGGTTAAAACGCGAAGAAACGTCTATTTAAAAGTCGCAAATTCGCGTGGCCGCCATGTTGGTTTTGTAGTTACCAGTTTCTCAAAAGTCACATAGGTGAACTTCTAGTAGTTCCCTTTATCACCGTAAAAAATTCCAGGGTGATATCGGGAATAGTTTCGGAGATATTGAATGCTGGTGAAATATTTCGCGCAGCCGCCATGTTGGATTGGTGAGACGTAACAAAATTTGAAGGGCACGGTCGGGGTCGTCCTGAATAGTGCTATGAACTTACCAAGTTTCATTGAAATCACTCCAGCCGTTTTGAAGTTATTAGGGGGAAACACACACACACACTCCTCACACACACACACACGGACAAAAGGTGATCTCATAAGCCGATTTTTTCAAAATTGAAAATAGGCTAAAAAGAAAACAAACAAATAAAAAAGACTGGCTTTTGCTGGCTTATAGCTCGCGTAGTATCAACTTTTCTCCTTTCGTGGATTACAAATGCGAAGTCGCATAAAGGAAATGAAGCTGCGCCTCCGAAGTTAGGCCACCAGCTAAGGCCGATTAAACCTTGCACCCACAAAATCAAATCCGCTCCGACGCCACTGCTCTAACCTACACATCGGATGTGATATGTCAGTTGTCAGAACAGCTGCTTGTTTATGAAAGGAATTAGACTAAATCTCATTCTTAAAATTCTTATTCATGTAGGCTACTCAATTGCGAACTAAAGCATAAGTTTAAAGTCCTGCGAGAATAGGCTTATAGGTTTGATATGACATTTGATCAAGTTCACGACTATATTAGTTAATAATCCGGACAAGGTATCGTCGTTCCCTTTGGCGTAAAAACAAACTTTTCACCATTCTTCTAGCGAGTGAGATGAGTCAATATTAACAAACTTGGACACTCACCTAAGCCGTCTTGGGATTATTGAAGTACGGTAGATTTCTTAAATTAGCCCACAAATGTAGTCGCCTCCGTAGCGGTAGCGGTAGCAGTAGCGGTAGCATAGTTAGCTGCCATTCCGGGGGTCCTGGGTTATATTCCCGGCTCTGCCACGAAATTTGAAAAGTGGTATGAGGACTGGAACGGGGTCTACTCAGCCTCGGGTGGCCCAAATGAGTAGAGGGGGTTCGATTCCCACCTCAGCCATCCTCAAAGTGGTTTTCCGTGGTTTCCCACTTCGTCTTCGGCCAAATGCCGGGATGGTTCCTACTCTAAGGCCACGGCCGCCTCCTTCCCACTTCCTTGCCTAACCGTCCCACTCTTCCCATCCCTTCATCAGGCCCCCTGTTCGCTTTGCAGGTGAGGCCGCCTGGAGTAGTGCTGGTCACACACCCCAGTTGTATCCCTGACTCAGAGTCTCAAGCTCCAGGACACTGCCCTCAGTGGCGGTAGAGGTGGGATCCCTCGCGTAGTCCGTGGGAAAAAGCCAACCCTGGAGGGTAAAACGATAGCGAAAAAAAAAATAGCAAACTAATTAGTGCGGTATTTGTCTCGTAGATTACTCGATTGATACACTACATGGCGTGTGATGTTATCGTCTGACTTGCTTTTACGCAGTTCAAGATTCCACTTGTATTCGACACTTGTTGAAGTGTCAACACTTCAATTTGACCACTACACTGAACACAGGGTTACTGCCCTAATAAATGCTGATGTATTAACGTGATCTGGTATACAAGTTCTCGTTATTATGAATGGTACAAACTGGTAACCTCACTGAGGTGCCAGTGACACGCAGCTTTTTACACTGTTGACTTCTGAAACAATGAAGTAGAAGAACCTGAAGAAAAAGTAACTCACAATATCTCTCTATCTTATATATAAAAGTCAAAGTCTGTATGTATGTATGTATGTGGGTGGATGGGTGGGTGGGTGGGTGGGTTGGTTCCGTATACAAATCTCCACCGTTCCACCAATCTCAACCAAATTTTGCATACACATAGTATAGGACCCAGAAGGAACCGCTGGCTACCTGAATCCTCGATAGTCTTTCTAATTCTTCTGTTTCGGCCCTGTTGCACTCAAGCGCAGGCTAATCGAATCATAAAATATACTCATGAAGGAATGGCAAGGCAGATTGTTTCCATGGCAACATAGCTCAAGTCGAGACACGGCCGACTGGATGCCAGTTGCGCTCTGCACTACCGGTGTAGAAAATCAGGATCTTTACTTGAAATCCCGTTAGTTACTCACCTACTCACACAGCACTGTCAACCGAGTTTAGCATAACAAAGATTGACACTATCTTCTACTATATATTTGTCAAATACCACTCACTCACTCACTCACTCATTCATCACGAAATCTCAGAAACAACCGAACGGATTGTTTGGTATGCTGCTTCCCCAAGGGCCGTAAATGCCCACTAAGAGAGGATTATTGGATATTCAGGTTCTAAAGGGGTGTTAAGGGGGTGGACCTGCATTTCATTGAATAGCAATATCTCCCGATTGGTTTCATTGGGGGATGTGATACTCGGCACATAAACTCATCATTAACAAGATGTTCAGTAAAGAACATATAGCCTGCTTTCTCCTAAATGCATGGGTATTGTTATAACTCTTTGTCCTTTTCAAGGAGTAAAATTGAATGTTGGTTGTAGTAGTTTGTTGATATACAACGTGCTATAGGGATATTAAACATGAATATGAGGTGCCCTTTGCTAGTGCTACCTCTGTAAAAAAATTCATTCAATTCGGATTCACCGTGTTTGAATTGATCTGGGGAATGGATTTGCACACATACATGGCCGCTATTTGCAAACTATTGGGCTGATGACCTTGTAGTCAGTCATAAGATGCTTTCCACAAAAAGGCATGTTGTTGCAAAATCCGGTAGAGATCAAATTATTAGGATGGTCGAAATATGATTTAAGCTTTTAACATTTGGGTGGCCGTCATTCCGTTTCCGTCAAGATGGCGGCGATATAAAACATGACACTGAGGTGCCTTTTCTAGTGCTAACTCTGTACCAAATTTCGTTCAATTCAGTTTCACCGTGTTTGAATTGATAGGGGGAATCGATTTGCACACATACTTGGCCACCATCTGCAAACTATTGGGCTGATGATCTAGCAGTTTGATCAGAATATGCTTCCCACACAAAGATTTGTTGTTGCAAAATTTGGTAGAGACTAGATTATTAGGTTGGTCGTAATTACATTTTAGCCTTTAACATTTGGGTGGCCGCGATTACGTATCCGTCAAGATGGCGGTGATATAAAATATGCCACTGAGGTGGCCTTTTCTAGTGCTACCTCTGTACCAAATTTCCTTCCATTCGGTTTCACCGTGTTCGATTTAATAGGGGGAATCGATTTTCACACAAAGATGGCCGCCATCCGCAAAATATTAGGCTAATGACCTATTAGTTTGGTCAAAGGATGCTCCCTCCATAATGGTATGTTGATGCAAAATTTTGTAGAGATCGGATGATTAGGTTAATCGTAATTTGATTTAAGCTTTGAATATTTGTGTGGCCGCCATTACGTTTCGGTCAAGATGGCGGCGATATAAAACATGACACTGCGGTGGCCTTTGCAAGTGCTATCTCTGTACCAAATTTCATTCCATTCGGTTTTACCGTGTTTGAAATAATAGGGGTAATCGATTTTGACACAGATGGCCTCCATCCGCAAACTATTAGGCTAATGACCTATTAGATTTGTCAAAGGATACTTCCTCCATAAAGGTATGTTGTTACAAAATTTGGTAGAGATCGGATGATTAGGTTAGTCGTAATTTGATTTAAGCTTTGAACATTTGTGTGGCCGCCATTACGTTTCCGTCAAGATGGCGGCGATATAACACATGACGCGGAGGTGCCCTTTGCTAGTGCTACCTCTGTATCAAATTTCATTCCATTCGGTTTAACCGTGTTCGAATTAATAGGGGTAATCGATTTTGTCACAAAGATGGCCGCCATACGCAAACTATTAGGCTAATGACCTATTAGATTTGTCTAAGGATGCTCCCTTCATAAAGGTATGTTGTTGCAAAATTTGGGAGAGATCGGATGATTAGGTTAGTCGTAATGTGATTTAAGCTTTGAACATTTGGGTGGCCGCCATTACGTTTCCGTCAAAATGTCGGCGATATAAAACATGACACTGGGGTGCCCTTTGCTAGTGCTACCTCTGTACCAAATTTCATTCCTTTCGGTTTCACCGAGTTCGAATTAATAGGGGTAATCGATTTTGACACAAAGATGGCCGCCATCCGCAAACTATTAGGCTAATGACCTATTAGATTTGTCAAAGGATGCTCCCTCCATAAAGGTGTGTTGTTGCAAAATTTGGTAGAGATCGGATAATTAGGTTAGTCGTAATTTGATTTAAGCTTTGAACATTTGTGTGGCCGCCATTACGTTTCCGTCAAGATGGCGGCGATATAAAACATGACACTGGGGTGCCCTTTGCTAGTACTATCTCTGTACCAAATTTCGTTCCATTCGGGTTCACCGTGTTCGAATTAATAGGGGCAATCGATTTTCACACACAGATCGCGGCATCCGCAAACTGTTAGGCTGATGACCGATTAGTTTGGTCAAAGGATGCTGCCCCCATAGGGGTATGTTGTTGAAAAATTTGGTACAGATCGGATGATTAGGTTAGTCGTAATTTGATTTAAGCTTTGAACATTTGTGTGGCCGCCATTACGTTTCCGTCAAGATGGCGGCGATATAAAACATGACACTGAGGTGTCCTTTTCTAGTGCTACCTTTGTACCAAATTTTGTTCAATTTGCGCTCACCGTGTTCGAATTGATAGGGGGGGACAGACATCCAGAGTACACCCACTCACACACACACACACACACAGACTCACACACATACACACACACAGACAGACACACTTTTTTTCGCCCTGTAGTGATCCCATAAGTCTACTTTAATTTTTTGCAAAAATCGAAAGTAGACTAAAAATAAGAAGACACGAGTCTGAGGATTCTTCGATGTGGCGTATATTATGAGGTGAAGGGGTGAAAAGTGGGGATTGAAAGATTCCTAACGGAGCGTGTATCTCTTAAACGACATAGGCGAGGAGTTTGAAACTCAGCGGAAAAAAAATCAGCATAAAAAAGTAAATATGTGTTTGACCGTTTATTCATAAATCCAATTTAAGGGGCCCATGGGGAGGGGTGATATTCTGGGGGGGGGGGGGGGAATAGGAAAGAAAGTGTCCTAACTGATTATCTGTCTGACTCACTCATCAAACTCAGGGGGAAAACTGCCTTAAAGTAAGTAAATAGCTGTTCGACAGGTTTTTTTTTCATAAATCAAATTTAAGGGGTTCATGGGGAGGGGTGAAATTCTGAAAAAAGAAAATTGAAAGAAAATGTCCTGACTAACTCACTCACTCACTCACTCACTCACTCATCATCGCCCAGCCAAAATTATTGAAGCTAGAAACATAACAGTTTGGGGATATGTTCTTTGTATGTCAAAACCGTCTACTAAGGAGGATTTTCGGATATTCAAGTTCTAAAGGGATCTTAAGGGGGTTAAACCTGCATTTCATTGAATAACAATATCTCCCGATTGGTTTCATTGGGGGATGTGATGCACGGCATATAAACTCATCATTCAAAAGTAAGAAGACACGTTTCTGAGGGTTTTTCGATGTGGTGTATATTATGAGGTGAAAGGGGTGAAAAGTAGGGATTGAAAGATTCTTAACGGAGAGTGTATCTCTTAAACGATATAGGCGAGGAATTTGAAACTTAGCTGGAAAAAATCAGCATAAGAAATAAGTAAATATGTGTTTGACCGTTTTTTCATAAATCCAATTTAAGGGGCCCATGGGGGGGGGGGGGTTGAAATTCTGGGGGGGGGGACAGGAAAGAAAGTGTCCTAACTGATTGACTGACTGACTCACTCATCAAACTCAGGGGGGAAAACTGCTTTAAAGTAAGCAAATAGCTATTCGACAGTTTTTTATAATCAATCAAATTGAAGAGCTTCATCGGGAGGTGTGAAATTCTGAAGAAAAACAAATGAAAGAAAATGTCCTGACTCATTCACTCACTCATCATCGCCCAGTCAAAAATATTGAAGTTGGAAACATGGCATTTTGGGGATATGTTCGTTGTATGTCAAAACCGTACACTAAGGGAGGATTTTTGGATATTCAGGCTCTAAATGGGTCTTAAGGGGGTTAAACATGCATTTCATTGAATAACAATATCTCACGAGTGGTTTCCTTTATGGATGTGATACTCGGCATAAACTAATCATTAAAAATAAGCAGACATGTGTCTAAGGGTATTTCGATGTGGTGTATTATGAGGTGAAAGGGGTGAATAGTGGGGGTTGAAGGATTCCTAACGGAGCGTCTAGGCTTATCTCTTAAACGACATAGGCGAGAAATTTGAAACTCGGCGGAAAAAATCAGCTAAATAAATAAGTAAATCGGTGTTCGACCGTTTTTTCATAAATTAATTTAAGGGGCCCATGGGGAGGGGTGAAATTCTGGTAAAAATAATTGAAAGAAAATGTACTGTCTGACTCACTCACTCATCACGCCCAGCGAAAACTATAAAAGTTGGAAAAATGAAATTTTGGGAATATGTTCACTGCATGTCGATAACGTCAACTAAGGAATGATTTTTGTTTATTCGGGTTTTAAAGAGATGTTAAGGGGGTAAACGTGCTTTTCATTGAATAACGATATATCATGAGTTGTTTCTTTTGGGGATGTGATATTCGGTATATAAACTAATCATTAAAAATAATCAGACATATATCTAAGGGTTTATCGATGTTGTGTATATTATGAGGTGAAAGGGATGAAAATTGGGGGTTGAGAGATTCTTAACGGAGAAGTTTGAAATTCGCGGGAAAAACAGCTTAAAATACAAGTAAATAGGTGTTCGACCGTTTGTTTCATAAATCCAATTTAAAGGGTTCATGGGGAGGGGTGAAATTATCAAAAATAAAGGAAAAAAATGTCCTGACTCACTCACTCACTCATCATCCCCAAGCCAAAATTATTGAAGTTAGAAACATGAAATTTTGGGGATATGTTCGTTGTATGTCGAAAACGTCCACTAAGGAAAGAGTTTTGAATATTCAGGTTCTAAATAGGTGTTAAGGAGGTAAACGTGCATTTCATTGAATAACAATATCTCATGAGTGGTTTCATTTGGGGATGTGATACTTGGCATATATACTTATCAATTAAAATAAGCTGACACATGTCTAATGGTTTTTCGATGTAGTGTATATTATGAGGTGAAAGGGATGAGAAGTGGGGGTTGAAAGATTCCTAACGGAGCGTGTATCTCTTAAACGACATAGGCGAGGAGTTTGAAACTCGGAGGAAATCAATCAGCTTAAAAATATATAAATAAAATAAATAGGTGTTCGACCGTTTTTTCATAAATCCAATTTAAGGGGCCTATGGGGAGGGGTGAAATTCTGGAAGAAAAACGTCCACTAAGGAAGGATTTTTGTATGTTTACTCTCATCGACCAACCCAAACTATTAATGTTAGCAGAATGATATTTTGGGGATATGTTTGTTGTGTGTCGAAAAGTCTACTACGGAGGGATTTTTGGATATTCAGGTTCTAAAGGGGTGTTAACGGGGTTAAACCTACATTTCATTGAATAACAATATGGCACGACTATGACGCGAGCGAAGCGAGGCTAAAAATGAGATGGTGTGTGTCTGTGTATTACTCAATCACGCAAGTACCACTGGTCCGATTTACATGAATTTTACTTGGAAGTAGCTGATTTACCTGGTTAACATATAGGTTAATTTTGATTTCAATACTTTGCACTATTTAAAGATGGTGATCATTTTAGTGACGTCACTACACCCTTTGGTTTCAAACTTTCATATTTCCATTTCAAATAAAAAGAGAACGCTAAGTAATAGCAAACTTTTGATGGCATATACGAGGTATAAAATTACATTTTCTATCCGAAAGGTATCTCCAACCGTTAGCGAGTAAAACCTAAATTTGTGCTATAAAACACGGTCCACGCCGAGCGGTGTAGTTGGACAAAATGTTCCATCCTTAATCTCCCTCTGCGGAGCACCTCGCCTATCCCCTGTTTTAACTGTCACCTTCACATTTTATTTTATTTATGACTCGTAGCGAAGCACGGGTACTTCAGCTAGTGTTATATATAAAAGTGAAAGTCTGTATGTATGCGGGTGGGTTTGTTCCGTATACAAATCTACACCGTTCCACCAATCTCAACCAAATTTGCATACACCCAGAAGGAACGGCTGGCTACATGAATTTTCGATAGACTTTTTCATTCTTCTGATTTCGACTTTTTTGCACTCGAGCAATGGCTAATTAATTCAGGAAATAAACTGATAAAAGTAATGGCAAGGCCGGCATCTCCATGGCAACAATAGCTCAAGACGGGACAACCAAGTTTCTAGGCCTATCCCGGTAAAAGGCCATGCTACACCCACTGCCAGTTAGATCACATCCCTCCAAGCTGCTTTAAACTGCCTGTCCATTCAACACAAGATAGGTTGCTGCACAAACCGACTGTGATCACCGCGGTGGGTGAGTGGATAGCGTGTCCGTAAGTGATTTTTAAAAGGCGGAAAAAATACGTCACGCATGTCATACGATGTTGGCATGTCAAGGAACCCATTTGAATTCAGTAGGTCGTGTTCATAATGGCAAAATTATTCTCGGGAGTTTCCGCCAACACAAAGTTCCTCATTTCTCTTCTAGAAAGCGCTATAACGTTCAAGGAGCTTATATATCTAACTTTCTTGACTTTCATAGTGATTCAATGAACAACGAAATTCGACATGCAAGCTACCCTCTGGGTGTCTAATTACAAAGCTTGCACCCGGCATCTAATGCCATACGATATTATTATTATCACCGCGGCATTGTCACTGCCCGCTGGATCGCATACATCCTGGCTGTTTAAAACTGCCTGCCCATCCAACACTCAGACGCGTACAGGATATACTGTATATTAATTCACCGTTAGTGTTCGTCAAGGAGATGGACTGTCACCACTCCTCTTCAATATTGTCCTATAAAATGTAATTAGAGAATGGGAAAAGGAGCTGAAATACGAACAACACTGGAAGCCCATTCAACTTGGACGAGCAAAATATGACATAAGGTTACTTGCATAGCTTTCGCAGACGACCTAGCGATACTAGCGGACAGTGAAATCACTGCAATCAAACAGATAGAAGTCCTCGAGGAATGTGCTGGAAAAGTTGGTCTACACATCTCTTTTGAGAAAACTGAGTTCTTCTCTACTGGGTTCAACATTCATAAATTGAACAGCAAATATGGAAAAATCAATTGCGTCCCACACTTCAAGTACCTAGGGGAGATCTTGGAACCAACAGGTTTAGAAAAAAAAGCACAAAGAGTTCGGCTACAGAAGTTGAAGAGGGCGTATGGGAGAACGCGCGACATCAACAACAAAAAGTGCATGTCCACACATACAAAGATCAGACACTACAACACGGTGATCTAACCAGAAGCTCTGTACGCAAGTGAAACTCTAATACTCAATAGGAAGGGTGACTTGGAAAATGTCCAAAAGGAAGAACGCAAGATTTTGAGGAAAATTCTTGGTCCAGGAAGAACAGAAGATGGATACAGGTTGAAATCTCGTAAGGCTACTGAGAAATTATCTAATCTTGCAGCGCACATCAGAAAGCGAAGATTGAAGTTTTATGGACATGTTCAAAGACTTCCACCGACAAGGCTTACACACCTACGCAGATAGACTGAAGATTATACCGTGGATTCAGCAACTCAAACAGGATTTGGAGAAGGCCCAAGTAAGAACAGTGGAAGTCTTTCACAGGAACCTATTCCGATGTAAGGTAGATGGATGGAATGTAACACTAGAGAATGACGCTCCAAAGAGACCAGGACCAAGTGGACTGGCCCACGGAGAGAGAATGAGGGGTATATGGAAGATCAGAAAGGCGATTCATAAAAGTACTGCGTGATCCATCTGGGTCCATTCGCACATCATAATAATAATTCACCGTTAGGTTTCAGCGCCAACCTACCGCGGCTTTTTAAGGGCACGATACCTGAAACGAAAGGGTTTTAACTTTGGAGGCTTAATATCGAGATTGAAGAAACGCGAAAACATGGCACTAAGTTAGTTCTTTTGTTATTCAATCAGCATAAAGTATATGATATTAATTCAGACACATACTTACGGGAAAATTTCCAGTATAAAGGAAAGCGAAAAATACAAAACGAAGTGTATTTAACTTTGGAGGATTAATGTCGAGATTGGAAAAAACGCGAGAACATGGCACTAAGTTAGTTCTTTTGTTATTCAATCAGCATAATGAATATGATAGGAATTCAGACACATACTTACGGGCAAATTTTCAATTTCTAGGAAAGCGAAACATACTTTGTGATGGAGGTGATTGTTTTCAAGAGGAGAAATCTCTAACTCACTTGCCCGTAATCATACGGTACGGATGATACAACTACTTCAAACTAATTTAATTCGAAATTACATACTAGACGAGATGAAAAAAAAAAGAATTAGTTTATCTGTTCACAGTAGCGCTCCATTCGTATTTACGTCTTTTTCCAGAACTAGCACTGACGTTATTTCATTTCTCACTACCGTCTATTTGAGGTTTTGGACTTTGCTACACCCTTAAAATGTTAAACAAAAGACAAATCATTTTCTAAATGAAACATTGTCTTAAACTCAATTAAGTTATCGTATTTATTAAATTTAAATTTATATTCATTCAATGTAATTTAAATTAGAATTGGATAATGATTTTAATATTTTTTTTTCATCTTAGTCACTTTTATAATTATATTTGTTATTTCCATTGCTTTCTTCTTAGACACCATAAACTTTGAGCTAACCTCTCAACCAAGGGTTGTACTTTCCACCACGTCGTGTTACTTGAAGCCGCTTTGATTAGAAAAGGCCTATGGATCTTTAAGCATACAGGCTCTTCATTAATTATACACGGATTGGTGTTCCAAGTCTGCCATTTCAAGCTTTTGACCTTCTCAATACGGAACTATGAATGTAGTGTATACTGTTTGTCATACATCTTCTTTTGCACCTGCATGCTGATCACCGTCACCGACTACATTTCATTTCATTCTAATTTTTATAACCTAAATATATGGAGCTCCATATTAGGTTTAATAACGTATCTAATTACAGTGATACGTTTTATTTTGTGTTTCAATATGATTTTTAGCTGATGAAGGGGATAAAATTTGATTAATCACCGAAACATGTACTAAGAACAAGTTCAATAATTAATTTTATTTATAGTATTGATTCAGGCGGGTGTACAATTCTTATTAAGAACTATTCTAATAAAAGGCAGGGAAAAGAAATGTCTCCGGCTGCCGAAGAATGGGATGTTGATTAATTTAGAGGCTTTGTAAAATCGTGCACATGTAGCCCCGTGTACTTGGCTGTGTGTTGAATTTGTTTGATAACCCGTCTTATTGTGATGGCTGTATTAGTGTGTGTATTTATAAGTCAAGTGAATCACGGATTCTAAACACCTTGAACGCCGCTATAGCATTTTAGAGAACATTACGGTATGGGTTTAGATAATACGAGTATATTTCTTAACTTACGAAATACTTTAGGGGCTAAAGAAGCCCAATTTCTTCTCAATCAATGCATCTTATTTGACATTTTACTGGGATTATACGTTGCTGCATTTACTTTAACTAGGTGAGATAGGTTGGATGGTTCCTTTGTTTAGGGGCTGCGACAACGCGGTCATGCAGCCCCGTGTACTTTGGATGTGTGTAGAATCTGCCTGATAACCGGTGTTATTTTTGTGATATCTGTAATTCAGGTAAGGACTGCAGACAGTCTGTTTTAAGTAGTTCCTACTTTTGCTACAAAATGCTACCGTCAACGACACCTAGCTGCAAACTTGGCTAATTGATACCACCGCAACCAGAACCTGACTGTGAACGTTGGAACTTAATAGCGTTAATCAAATTTAACCTACAAATTTTACCATCACACGAGTGTAGTTAGTGGAAGGTTCTTTTACATCACATAAATCTATGACATGGGCCCACCAGCTTTACTTCCCCTCCGAAGGAAGGCATACTGAGGGATTTTAAAGCTCTTCAAAAATCCGATGACTTCGGCCGGGTTTGAACCCGCGACCTTGGACATAGAAGCTCAGCATGCTACCAAATACGCCACCAAAGCCGCCCAATATGAGATAATAGGCATGTAAATACAGCAATACTATTCCCTAATATTCAGCTATAGTAGACTACACACTGACCTATGTACATGAATAAGCCATTTCTCATTAATCACAGCATTTGTGCGGGGTTAAAAATCGTAAGTATATTTGACTCCAGAATAATGACTTTACAGTATATTCCAAACATAGAATAATTTAAATATATGTTCCTTTCAAAAAGGTAAATGCAACAATTTAAAAATGAAAGAGAACTATGTGAACAAGACGACTAAATTACACCCATTACAACAAAAATAAAGACTCCCAGGAAAGTAATGTAATTGTGAGACTAGGTCCTTGAGAAATATGCATATACAACCCTCCTTGTTATTGATGCATTCTCAACTACCTTATTGTACTCCACAGTACCTTTCGCCTAGATTTAAAGTGAGTTAATATTGCTCTCGATTAACTTCAGAGCCCAGGAAAAATATGTCTTAAACTCACTTAGGGGCAAAGTGAATACACGTTGCGTAATATATTGGCATGTATCTTTCTATAACATGTCAATACACCTCCCGGGCAACGCCGGGTAAAATAGCTAATCTATTATAAATACAGAATCAGGTCGCGTGCCCCAGCCAAGATTCGATGGCAAACTTGAGCGCTCAGCTTAAGCCTAATCAGGGGTAAGCATCGTCACTTTATGCACCGTCCGAAAACAAGCAATGTATCAATAAAATAACGCCAAATATCGTCAAAGATCTCCGATCCTGTGTTCGTAATCGCGCGCTATTTCCGAAGATTCTCCGAGCACTCACGAAGGTAGCCATTTAAGGGCGCAATAAAGAACTAAAGGGCCTCGTAGCTTGGCTTCATTCTAAAATAGCATAGTTGAGGAAAGCCTGGCTGTCAAAATCCTACGCTGTATTCTTAATTATATTTTATACAATAATATGGAATAAATTACCAATTCGCGTCTAACTAGAAACGCTTGCTAACTAGAAGACTTCGGGCAAATGTCAGGATGGTACCTAACGTAAGGCCACGGTCGCCTCCTTCCCTCTCCCTTGTCTATACCTCCCACTCTTCCCATCCCCCTCTTACTGCCCCTGTTCACCTTGCAGGCGAGGCTGCCTGGGCGAGGTGCTAGCCACACTCCCCAGTTGTATCTCCTGACTCAGTGTCACAAGCTCCAGGACACTGCCCTCAGTGGTGGTAGAGGTGGAATCCCTCGCCTAGTCCGTGGGAAAAGTCAACCCTGGAGGGTAAAACGATAACAAAATATTAAATCTTGATGATTAATGGAATGGGATGTAATGATATGGCCCGTGCGATTAATAATAATAAACCTGTATGACGTAAAACTGGGTTATATAAAAAGAAATGATCTTACTTGATGATGGTATTGATAATATTAATAATAATAATATTTGCTTAAACGTTGTATGTAAGTTAATTGATAACGATGAATTTCGGTGGACGTATTTGGCTCTGTGGTAAAGCATTTGTCTTTGACCCGTTTGGCCGTGTTTCAAAACTTATCAGAGTTTTATTTTACTAAAATTTTGTTATATTTATTGTTTTGTAATTACTCAGAAATGTAGAAATTAGGAAAGAACTAAATCAGTTTCATAAAATCTTGATTGTTGTCATTGGAAACTTTTGTAAGCCAGTTCACTATTCCCTGTTCCTATAAAGTTAAGAGAGTTTCAAATTGATATCACCCGACCTCCCTGTCTATCAGACAGCCAAAATTTATGATTTGAAGTGACGCATCTTTCCGTCAGGGAGCTGACGTACATCGTATTTCACTACAGCGGAAAGCAAAGCGAAGGTCGTTTTCGATTCATAACATCAACAGGTCAGTTGATAAGCCATCACTGACTCGTCCTATATTACAGTGACTGTCAGAGAATTGTGGCTGAACATCGTCAACTGTCAATGGCTTCCTGATTCGTTACAGGGCAGTCTGGATCCCGTGTTGGCGCATTCCATGTTATCCTGCTATGAGCATTCGCTTCCTCAGCCCATTGTAGTGGTATAAATGTTTGAATAAGTCCATTCGGGAAATATGAGGCATCATTCTGTTATAAAACATGTATGTCCACTCCTTATTATTCCCGTTTCCGCAGGATCGGTGATCAGATGCGATAAATGTCTTTCTGACGGTTTTGTATGGCCGGATGCCATTCCTAACACCAACCTGATGAGAGGAGTTACTGAGAGATGAAATGAATGAAAGAAAATGAACACCAACTTGTAGTGTGTAGGCTAGCATTCTTATCAATCATCCCCGAAGTTTGGGTTCGATTCCTGATTCTGTCAAGTTACTTTATTCTCGTTTGAGGCTTGAATGGGTACTACTCATCCTCTTGAGGCAGCACTGCAAGAAGATGGGTTCGATTCCCACATAATCCTTCCTGGAAGGAATTTTCCGTGGTTCCTCATTTCTATTCTAGACAAATGCCGAGATGGTTCATAACTTAAGGCCATGGCCACCTCCTTCCCAATCTTCACCTAAATAAATTAACCCTTTTATACAGACACCACAATAACACAGGTTATCAGACAAATTGTACACGCACACGCACCCAATGTTTACAGAACTGAAATGACCACGATGTGCAAGACCTAGACATTGGTCAATGTTTCACTTGAACAATTCTTGTACATCGTTTTACTGCACCCCTCGTTCTATGTCTACCACCTTCTGCCACGCTTATAAAAGGCATATTTCAACGTTAGAAATAGGGACAGATGGCATCGTAGTTCCGCCCCTTAAAACAACAATAAGTAACAAACTAACTAACGTTAGAAGTCGATCTTTATCTATGTTCTACATTGTCCACCTTAAGGCAAGGACGGTAGCATGCATTCATATCCTTCTTTTGATATGTATCCAGCATTTTCACGTACTTTCCATACAGTTACGTGATTAATTATTTTTACATTAGCCCAATAACATTTGTTTATATTATCCGCAACCCATGTATATTTTAAATGCCTTTGCCAGATTGCTTAACTACCTTGACAATTTGTATTTTGTTACATAACCGGGCAACCAGATCCTGACTGGAGGGTGGAAAGACAGATAGGAGACCAGGAGAAGCGTAGCAACAAGGGGATCTGTGCTATATCTTAGGATGATCTTGGAAGGTAGAATAAGGTTAGGTAAGAGAACTTTCATGGCATTTGTAGACTTAGAAATGGCTTTTGATAATGTTGAATGGAGTAATGTGTTTGACATTTTGAAAAGGATTGGAATAAAGTACAGGAATATGAGGGTGATCTTCAATCAATACAGAAACAGAGGGCAGATATTCGAGCCGAAGGACATGAGAGATAAGCGAGTATTCAGAAAGGCTGCAACTTATCACCCATACTTTCCAATGTATACATTGAACAAGCAATGAAGGGAATTAGAGAAAAATGTAAAATAGGAGTAATGATTCAAGGAGAAATAATGTCAACCCTGAGATTTGCTAATGATATTGTTATTTTAGCCGATTCACCAGAGGATTTGAATATTTTTTAAATTGTATGGACTCCGTCTTGAGAAAAGAAGAGAGGAGAATAGAAACGTTTGAAATGTGGTGTTACAGGAGAATAATGAAGATCAGATGGGTAGATAGAGGAACAAATGAAGAGGTATAAGTCGCGAGGGAGAGGAGCGTTGTTTCTGGCGACTGCAAATGAAGACAAGAGGTAGGTTGGCAGGAGAAATTCTAAGACACCCAGGAATAGAAAACTTAGTTATGGAAGGAATGGTTGAGGACAAGAACTCTAAGGGTAGACCAAGGTTAGAATAATGTTTTACAGTTTGCCTCGGAAGTAAGGTGTGGTAGCTATGTAGAGATTACTTACATGATTAACTCAGGACAGGGAGGCGAGGAGCGCTGCATCACACCAGGCAAACGACTGAAGACTCGAACAACAACATCATAGCTTTTTTTTGTGGTCTCTTGAGAGGCCGAGTGCAGGTCTTTCTATTCGACGCCTGTGGGCGACCTGCGCGTCGGGATGAGAGATGGAATGGATGAAGATGAATGAAACTGGGCAAGGATGTGGAAGAAAGCAGCCTTGGCCTGTCAGAAGGTACCGTCCCAGCATTTGCCTGGTGATGAAAATGGGAAACCACGTAAACCATTTCAAGGACGGCCGACGGTGGGGCTCGAACCCACGTGTCTACCGAGTCAGCAGGAAGCTTGGCCCCATGGCCTAACGCTGCGCTTTAGCCAGCGTAGCCACTACTATCGGTACAACATAGCTGCAAACCAGTTATCTACAATTTTTAGCCTATTTTCATTTATGAAAAAATGGCTTACGAGATCACCTTTTGTTCGTGTATTGTGTGTTCGCCCCCCTCCACCCCCTCTCATCCTCCCCCACCCCCTCCCCCTCTGATGTAACTTTCATCAACCAGTTAAGTAAAAAACGAACATGGCGGCCAAGCGAAGTTGAAACATTTAATTAGAATTTTTCGCGATTTGACCATCCGACCGCAGTGAAATTTGGTGCAGGAAATTTGTATACACATTGCAATGCACTGACATCTAATTTAGTTCAATTGTTTACAAATTCACAAGATGGCAGCTGTGCGAAATTTTAAAATTAAATTTTGATTTCTTGTGTCCTAATTATGCGATTGAAGTGAATGTTTGAAAAATGAACCTAGGGAATAATCGTCATCTAATGTTACATAACTCTATGGCTTTCACATATAACAATCCAGCATGGTGACCATCCGAAATATTTAGACGGTTCTCAATATCTACGAATCTATTACAGCAATCAAACTGAATTTTTTGATGTTCATAGGGGCTATGAACATAAGTTCACCTATAGAACTTTCAAATAGAATACCATGGTGAGCGCAAAACCAACAAGGTGGCGACGCAAAATTTAAATATTCAAATGAATTTTTCTTGCGACTCTTCATCAGAGTGCTGTGCAACTTTGCACTATATCTCCGTACAAGCCTTAATATACTGATGTCTAATTAAATGGCATTTTATGAGAACTTAAAAATGGTGGCTGTGCAATTTTTTTAAATCTAGTTCTTACATCTCGTGTCCTAAGTAATACCAGTAGGATGTATGAAAATAGGCTATTTTGTTCTTCATGGAACCACTTGTTTTATTATGTACTAGTTCTAGCTTGGTGCTGTGAGATTCAACAAATAACTATTCAAAACTTTGCGTTCAGACTTTCTCACAAGCTTTGCATTATGTCCTAAAATGACCTGCTATCATGTTACATCAAACGAGGATTTCTATTTAGAAAATAAAATACAGATCATGTTGCGGTTTAAGTAATGGCTCCAAAATAATGGATGTCAGGCAAACTATAGCAGTGGTTCGTAAAATATTCAATAAGTTTGAAATTGAAGGAGTTATGAAAGTCATAGGAAACTACCTGTTTTGCCAAATGATCTGCATACAATCTGAATTGTTCGATTCCCTATTACCTGGCTGAATCTGTAATACAGAAGCATTTTACTACCTAGTTTCGGAACAATGTCCTTGACAAGGAAAACAGGACTTGTATTGTAATGTGATTCCTTTTCGATTAACCCTTTATTGTAATCACAATCCATGTTCCTGTAGCTCATTTACTCTGCCGCATGTTTGCAGCGCATGGAATTCTTAATTGATTTATGTTCGGCGATGTCGATATGTAAATATTATATGTCAGAAAATTGTATCATAATGGTTGTCATTAAAGTACTAATTTTCATTATAACACTGTTTTTCCAACCAATCAGAGCTCAATATTTTCAATCATTGACCAATTATGTAAGGATAGCGTCTGACCTGCACTGAAAATCCAACATGTCGGACATGAATTACATGATTTGAAAGTTGACAATGTAGCCTATATTGGATCAACCATTGTAGTTACAATGCATAAACAAACTGGACAATATTGCAAAAGAAATAGCACTGTACCTTAATATCCGCAACTCCAATTCTTCACATTCGTAAGATTTCACCGACAATTACAGTGAATGCAGTTGTTGACATAAACACACCATAACGTCATGGAGGAAGCAGGCGTATGGCATTAGTTCAACGGAAATTATAATCCAGCTCCCTGTTCAGTAAATGGATTTCTTGTGCCAAACTTTTCCGCCAGATACCGTTACTGATCTATTTGAGAATAAATTGATTTACCTTCCGTTCACATTGTATACGCATCGAATTTGAAGAATAAGTAGTTGATAATACGATACATTTTAAATTGAAAGCGTTTGTAAAAGCCTATTTTTTTGTTATTTTACCAAAATAACAAAATGATCATACATACTGTAGTACCTGTGCGCTATCTGTTGGTGCAACTTCAGGAAAATCAATGTTTCAAAGCTTTGGATTCCGTTATTGGGTAGAGATCAACTGAGCCCACACAATTCCCAAGAATAAGAAGTCAACCAACAGAATCTCGACAGATATTTATGAATATCTATGTTAGAACATATAATAAAGTTATAATTCAACTTGAAATCAATAATCCGTCACAGACTGCTGAGTAATAAGAAAATTGTGGTATCCTTCATAGACTTTAAAAAGGCATTTGATTCAGTGGACAGAGAGACCTTAGACAGGATCCTAAGGGAATTTGGAATCAAAACCAAACTAGCAAATATAGTCAAAGAGACCCTAACAAACACAACTTCCAGGGTGAAGTTCATGGGAGAGCTTTCTCGGCCGTTCGAAATTAAGACAGGAGTCAGGCAAGGGGATGGCCTATCACCAATCCTTTTCAACTGTGTCCTAGAGAAGGTTGTGAGAATTTGGAACTCGGAATTGGAGAGTCGAGGAATAAACCCAATCTGCCTCGGGAGGAAGTCGGTAGGAATTAAAGTCAACTGCCTGGCGTTTGCAGATGATTTTGCAGTACTATCGAAAACCACGGAAGAAGCAGTCATACAATTCAACCTCTTGGAAAAGATCGCTAGCCAAACAGGACTAAGGATATCAGTTGAAAAGACAAAATTTATGACAAATGACAAACATGGACCAAAGTTCCTTGACACGGAGATAGGACGGATTGAAAGGGTAAAAAAGTTCAAGTACCTAGGAGAGACTATACAGGAGAATGGGTTAGAAAAAGCAGCTGTTGGAGATCAAATTATAAAAATGGAAAGAGCGTATGGATTAACAAAAAATATCTACAACAAAAAGTGCATCTCCTGGAATGCCAAAATAAGGCATTATAACACTGTCGTAAAAACAGAGTGCCTCTTTGCCAGTGAATGTCTCTCGATGAACTATAGCCTCGAAAAGCTAGAAGTCATGGAAAGGAGAATTCTTAGAAAAATCATGGGTGCAGTTCAGACTGAAGATGGATGGAGACAGAGAAGCAACGGAGAAGTCTACCAGAACGTGGAAAGAATCTCCGCGTCTATGCGGAAGAGAAGGCTGACATTCCTCGGACATCTCTATAGAATGAACGACCATAGATTAACTAAACAAATATTCGACTATCTCTGGAAGAAAAAGACCACCACAACATGGATTAAGGAAATTAGGAAAGATTTAGAAAAGTTAAACATCACAGAATCTCAAATGCTAGAAAGAAATGTATTTAAGAGCAAAGTGAACAATCTGGAAGGGTTTCAAGATGAAGGAAGACCTAAGAGAAGTGGACGAACTTGGACAGAAGACCAAAGAAAAAATGCCAGTGAACGCATGAAGGAATATTGGAGACAGAGGAAACTCCAGGCAAAGAATAAGAAAAAGAAATAAAGTTGTTGCGTGATCCTAAGTGGTCAATTCGCTTGAAAAAAAAAAAAGTTATAATTATCGTCGAATCTAAAAAGTCGTATGCAACACGCCTATAATGGTAATTAAGACACTCGTATGAAATTATAAAACTCTCTTCGCCCGTTTTATAAACATACTCGTGTCTTAATTATTGCCATTATAGGCTCGTTGCATAATGTACTACAGCATTTGTTAGGTTAGATCATTAACTTATAGTTAATATGAAAATCGTAATTCATTGAACTTTACAATAGACATCCTAAGCATTGAATAGTACACTCAAATATTGCTTTGCTATTATAAATTCATGAGTTTGAAGTATTGTGGACATCATCCACGTACGCTTGGTTGTGTATGGAATCTGTCTATTCAGATTTCTTAATTTGCTATCTGAGTCGTCCTGTTGCAAAACTCTCATGAAAATTATCCTTATTCACAAGTGGATTTAACGATTTCTGCAACTGGACGACTCATCTAGTCGTATATTAATGTGTGAATTTATAATTAGGAATATGTTTGGAGAAGGGTAAGCGATGACTTTAGGTTGGGTATCATCATGGTCTTTAACAGGGATAGGAATGTTCAACAGCGAAAAATCACTTCTAGGAAGATTGAGTTGAGAGCCATGTCTTTTCAGTTTTCCTTTCGAGGCTGACCTCAATCTTTAAAGTAGGTTACAAGGTACAAATGAGTTTGCGTTCGTATGTACTGCATATATATATTAAACATTGCCTCCGGGCTACAAATATCCTTTTATATGTACTCGTATATTGTAGTCGTTGTGGTGGACTATAATGATAATAATGATCGTGTGGCCTCCGGAGAGGTAGAGTGCAGGTCTTTCTAGTTGACGCCCGTGGGCGACCTCCGTGTCGTAATGAGGATGAAGTGATGATGAAGACGACACATACACCCAGTCCCCGAGCCACGGGAATTAACCCCAGGAAATTAAAATCCCTGATGGCTCGGCCGGGAATCGAACCCGGGGCACTTTGGGTCAAAGCCTAGCGCGCTAACCATTTAGCCACGGAGCCGGACTGTGGTGGACTGATTTGAAGATATCTTTTTTATCAATGTTTCTTAGTTAAAAATAAATTGAACCCCTGGGCGGCCTACGGCTTAAGACCGTGCCCCCAGGTGGGGTTACAACAAGGGTAGAAGTTACGGCCGTAACAATATCTTGTTATTCTAAATTGTATACGCGTGTTTTGTGCCCATTCAGCAATGAAATATGCAAATCACAGTTTGCCAGCAACGCTCAATCGGGAGTATCGGGGTTCATGGTATGTTCTCCCACTCTGTGACTTACACACTTTGGATTAAATAGAGGATGCACTTCCAAAGAAATAAACAAAATCAACTCCTACGATAAAAAACATTTAATTATTCAAATATATGGCGCTACAAAAATTAAACACATAAAATACTGACCCTTCAATTCATACTTGTTCCAAGTTGAACAAGGAATTCATATTAAACAAATATTAAATCATAATAAATGGCTTTCCATAAACCAACAAACTTCCATTAAGTTTCACTTCCATATAGTGTCCTTTTAAAATTCAATAAAATCAAGAGCTCCAACTGGCTCGATAATGTTTATATGCATTGTGTTATCCATTAACAACACATCACTTCTTATTACTTGAGTATATCTTCTAATCAAAAATATAAAATTTTACCAAAGTACTGTTAATCATTTACTTAATTTTGGGATTTCACAACGCGCATATGTTACCATCCCTCTCTCTCCAGTCAACAATTCACTACTGCGATTGGGAAACATTTGCGTACTCCCGAGCTACAGAAGACTACTTGAACAAGTCAAAAATTAAGATCACTCCCGGAATCTAATTGTCTTCACTAAAACTCGTGAATCACTGAATCATATAATCATAACATTAGGGATTTATCATTATTTGTCTTAAAAGACCATTTTCATAAGAAAACAACGTCCTGAACTCTGCAAGCGGTAATATTTATCTAAAAGAACCTCGGTTCGAAGGCCGGGTCGTTAAAACAAACTCTAAACACTTTTGTGTACTATAACTCAACAGACAGCTCCCAGACCTACCACACTCCGTCAATGGTAAGGGTCTGGCCTTGGCTACTTAGCGTGAATTATTGCAGGGAGGCAAAGACTTCACTGTCTCGCTTCACAAGAGACGAGCTACCCTCAGCTTTTCTACAGCTGTTCTTAAATGCAGTTCCCCAAATGACAAGGCTTTCATACTAATTTTTATTACAACATATTTAGGTTCAACAAACCTATTCTCTTAACTTCAGCATATAGTAATTATGAAGTGTCCTCATTGGCGGGTAAGAATAATTCAATATTACAACAAATATTTAGGGGCTTAAACATGGACGACACTGAGTTCGATCCTATCAAATGCCTCGGGAGCAATATACCACACTGGAGGACTTATAACATTCGCGACTTAGGGCAGGGCTCACCTTATACCAGCGCTCATAATACAATATAATTAGCACCCTTTTTACCATACAACACACATACGGCCTCGTGATTACATCACTACTTTGGAGGACTTACCATAGTTCAATTACCTGACCAACTGCCCCTCATAATTAGTTTTACCGAGTATTTCAACGCGTTCATAGTGTGACAAATTACTTCAATGCGCTACATGGCGCCTATACATTAATTAGCCAAGTTGCCTTCAGAGAACTGATAAATTCAAAATCAACATTTGATCTACATCTCAATTCTATATTACTCTTTTCCCTTGACAATAATCATTTTACCATAAGAACATGTGCTCATAACATGTATTAATTCATTTAAAGGAGCTCGGAAGCTACTACTTTTCATATAATACATCATAATATTCATTCATTTATATAATTATTATTATTATTACGCTTGCTTTCTCATTTTAGATCATTTATCGATTACACTGATATTTTACTTAATACATTCCCTAAGGGATTCATTTACATTATTACATTTTTTATTTGTATATTTTCTCAAATTAATCGTTCAGATCGCGCTATTATTCATTTATTTGTTATTCAACCATCCCTATTCTTTCTTTCTCATGTGGATTATACGCAAATCTTCCCCAACACATAACATAATGAAGTGGTTACTCACATGATTGTACGGTCAGCGACCGAATCTTCCAGCGATGTTTCATTTTTGCCCACTCACTGCTTTTTAAGCCATCTGCATGGATACACTTTCACACAATGACACTTCTTTATAAACACATAAATTATTTACCTCAATCACTTGTAACATAATGAATACCATTTTTGTATTCGTTTACCTTAACACAATATAAATTCACTACAATTATTACATTCAAAAATTTTCACTATATTTACATTACACAGCATTTAAATCACTTGGGCGTTAACTTTCGCCTTACACACGTGATTTCTTTCTTCCCCGTTTCCAAGGGTGACACTTTGATAACGTTGGCTCCCTAATCTGGCAAGATGATGGAAAGTCTCGATCTATCTATTCCTCACTGGAACGGCTGATCTTCAGATCCGGGTACTGACTATCGGCTTCTATACTTTACTAGCACGATGTTGTTTCTTACTAGACGCTAGCTATTTCGTCTAGATAAAGTCTGTCCTGGTTACGGCCTCTCGAATAGTTTATCGGTGACCTAATACTTTCCTAGCATTAACTGCTATTTCTTTAGTTCGTAGCTTATTGCCTTTACTGTTCGTTTGTTTCCTTAGACAAAGCCTTGAATTACAATTCCTAATTCTTATTGTTCTGCGCTCTAGTCCCTATATTTCCGGCACACTAGGCGTTATTTATTTCGTTCGACCCTGATCGGGTTCCTTAACGTTGATAGAACTGTTTGTTTCACTTCCTTTTGTACTTCGAAACTTTATGACGCTTTATGTCTTTAACTGAACTATAATTCGAGTACCTATCGCCTGTTATTTCTTCAAAGTCGCAGCCTAACTTTGACTGTAATAATGAACTTTAACGATAAAGTCTGAAGCTTGCTGAGATTAATCCTATACTAGGATTTTACTATATCTCCATACGGCGATACTAATGATGACACTGCTCGGCTACTCCCATACGGGGGTGCTCGTTGGTGATACAGCGTCTCACGACCTCTCAAGGTCTGGTAAATACTGCATGTACTTGACACTTCTCTCCTGTACTAGGAGTTCACTTGTAACTAGTCTTGTATTCGATGCTTCGTCGTGTAGCGTCTCGGCGCTCACGGAAACTGGATTTGGTGATGCTCCAACGTCACGCCCCCCTGGGCTGACTGATACTGCATGTGCTGTGATGCAGCACCTCCGTACGAGGTCTGTTGTAAACTGCATTAACGATGATCGTGTAGAGTCACGTCCTCTAGACGGACTAAACTGCATGATCTTCCTGGCTCTGCCAGGGTTTTTATACAAATCGGTGACAAAAAGATAAAATCCTCGTCTTCTTCAGCACTAACTTTTGAAGTAACAGTCGCATAATTTTGAAAAATATATCTCTGGAAAGCTCTTGTTCTAAACGTCAACTGACTTCTTTGAACACGAAAATCGATCGTACAATTCCAAGATATTAAATAAATTTTGCTCTTCAGATACGTGGGTGTTGCGGTTTATTTTCTCTCCCTACCAACTCTGGTCTCAGGGAATTACTAACGACGTCATGCTGAGTCGGCACTTCTTTCCTGTGCAAATATTATAAACTTTTTCCCCA
This sequence comes from Meconema thalassinum, assembly GCA_946902985.2. NCBI lineage: Eukaryota > Metazoa > Arthropoda > Insecta > Orthoptera > Tettigoniidae > Meconema > Meconema thalassinum. Next base: position 145,164,464 of record OX336390.1, on the reverse strand, counting down.
CACAAAAATCTCTATTCCAAAATGATTCACAATGATGTATTTCTTCTATTAATTATATGCTCGCAAATGGCTTATTTCTAATTATTCCTCTTCTTGCACAACTGCGAGGTTGCCATTTTATTGCTGCGTAAGATCAATTTCCGAAACCTCCTCTCTCTTACACACAGCGGAAAGATTTTATCGTTCTATTAATAGTCATGATCGGCTCCCTATCAGTGCATCAAGCATGATATCATTTCCTCGTGACTCGTAGTCTCTTATTATTGCGCCACGTTGTAGCAGTCCTCTACATAAAATCTTTCTAAGTCATTCTAAAGACTGCATTTTTCCTCTCTTCTTTTGCCAATAAAGTATGGATTCGACCCTTGAACCCATGGCACATGGGTTCAGTATATAGGCTATACCATTAATCACGTAATTCGCATAACCTTAAGGCAAACCGAACCAACCGTATAATGAAATTCAAATTGCGAATCGTATTATTAACACCAAAAGAGCCTCCATGGCTTAGGCGGCAGCACGCTGGCCTCTCTCCGCTGGGTCCGTGGTTCAAATCCCGGTCACTCCATGTGAGATTTGTGCTGGACAAAGCGGAGGCAGACAGGTTTTTCTCCGGGTACCCCGGTTTTCCCTGTCACAATTTCATTCTAGCAACATTCTCCACTATCATTTCATTTCATATGTCATTCATTTAATCATTGCCCCAGGGGAGTGCAACAGGCTTCGGCAGCCGGCACAGATCACATCCTCGCCGCTAGATGGGGGGTTCATTCATTCCATTCAATGACCCGGTCGGTCGACTGGAAGCAGGCTGTGGATTTTCATTTTCATTATTAACACCAAAAACGTGCTACAAATGTAGTTAAAATATATTAGTGAATCATTTAAACCCCAACACAGTTATCAGGATCTGATAATGGCCGCTTGAAGGTTGAATCGTGTAACCCTAATTTGCCCCATTAAAATAGTGATAGTTACCTAATAAATGTAATCATTTCCAGGAGGGTTAACTAAAAATTTCATACATTTTACCCTACCTAGTCATTGGACAAACTCATGTTGACCAACTGAAGACAGTTTGTATAAGCAACACTGAAATAATGGCTTGAAAACTTTACAGTTCTTTAATTACACTGGTCAACAGCATTTTTGTTACGAAGAAGTTGAATGGTGTTCTCAACTGAGTTGTAGGTGATGAATTCGAAAATGAATTCCGTTTTCGTTTATCGGGCTCAGTTTTCGAAATATGGTACCCTCTACCTTTAAACACCTTGCAAATGATGTACTGTTGGTTACGTTGGTATTGCTTAAGTGATTTGCTTTCAGTTTTCTTTTGCAGATGTATTTGTTGGAAAACAATCGAAATAACAAGGACGTCCATTCATTATCCTCAGTTACGAAAACCACCGCCAGGGTACGAATGAGGCGGATGAGTCATGCTCGAACACATTAAAGCATGTTGGTGATTGTTGCATTGTTTATAGTTTATTCACTTTTCTTTAATCCAATGTAGCTCATTTATTTGATTAATTTGTGTACTAACACAGATTTTTTTTGTTCTCATTTTACCAGATATATTGTAATATACAGGGTGAACAAAAAATGCCGCACTTGGAGGTCGGCATGCGATTCCTCATCCAATTGCAAGACAAAAGTTTCAATAGGAAAATCGGATCGGGTGCTGTTTGAAAACACAAGTATGAAAACGAGAAGCTGGCAACACTGTCACTTCCTGCAGTGCATCGGAATGTACAGAGAAAGCTCCGGCAGAGCGCCGAGGTCCTGCGACCTGCTTTTGACCACGCTGCATGCAGTTACAGCGTTGCCAGAGCCTCTTTTCTTTACACGCATTTCTGTTAAACCTATTGGCGGGACTAAGTTTTGCAAAATCAACTTTTGTCGTGCATTTCGACGAGGAACCGCCTGCCGACTTCCAAGCGCGGCATTTTTTGTTCACCCTGTACAGGCTGACGCAAGTATTTACAAAATACATTATACGAGTAACATGGAAACTAAGGCCGATACATAACTTCTGAGATTAGATCTGGATTCCGGGACGAATTTTCTTCCAGGAACAGCTTGTTTTGTTTTTGTAACTGTATTTTTTAAATTAGTGTTATCCTTCAAGAAGAGTGCTTGGTCTCAGTTCCAGTGGTACATCTGCTTACCTTGGAATACAACAAGATTGCATGGTCTCAGTTTCCGCGGCACCTCTGATTAGCATAGAATAAACAAGATTGCGTGGTCTTATTTTCCGTAGCACCTCTGCTTACCATAGAATACATTTTTAATCCCGTAATGCGATCGATTTAAAATATCACTTTGTAATTCTTCATTAAGATACATCATGAATAATCATCTAAAACTGTTTCCCCCATCTTAATTTACTTCAATTTTTAATGGAAACCATTGAATATATGAGGTTATAAATCGTCATCAGGTTGGTACACTGTTTAAGTTAAGAAAGCACGCAGCCCTGACAGCAAAATGAGTAATGATCCATCAGATTACACCCTCCAGTAAGCTACCTGGTAAAATATTCTGTTCTTAACGAGAGACATTAATCTCTGTGAAATTAGGTATTCAGCGCCGACTGTTTGCACGAGTAATCTGTGAGCTTAAGGAAATATGCAAACGCCCAGAAATGAAAAGTTTCAGTGGTGATATCTTCGTGTTCGAATATCTCTATAAATAAAATAAAGTTTCTGTCTAAACATTTTCAATATTTTCCAAAACTTCGTATTTATCCAGGATACGGTGCATAATGACTAAATATACCTTCGGTTTGATTTTAGTCCATTTATCTGTCTGTATGTTATGGTTTAGTGCAAATAATAATAATAATAATAATAATAATAATAATAATAATCTACACATCATACTTGGCCCAGACTACAAAAATGGCATCTACATCAGAAAATCCAGGCAAGAAATTTACTCGAGGATAGAGAAGATCACAGACACAATGCGAAAACGCAGAGTTTGCTTCTACGGTCATATGCGACGGATGATCGATTCCCGATGGACGAAACGTATCTTCAGTATATTCGACTCAAAACCAAAAACGACAATGCCATGGTATGTTAACGTCCAGAAAGATCTGAAAGAAATGGGGATACGAGCAGAAGATGCACAAGACCGAAATCTTTATAGAGCAGCCATCAAGACGTTTGGGACTTTCCGGGACGAAAAACGGACAACTGGTGCGAAATGGACAGAGGAACGTCGTGCTAAACACAGTGAGCTCATGAAGGCAATGTGGATCAAGCAAAAAATGAGCAAATGCCAGAATGTAAAATGAGGCTTATCGTGGTCCCTAGTTGGCCGATTAGCGAAATTGAATGAATGAATGAATAATAATAATAATAATATCGTATGGCCTCGGGTGCTGGGTGCAAGCTTTGTTATTTGTCACCCAGAGGGCAGCTTGCATGTCGAATTTTGTTGTTCCTTGAAGTACTATGAAAGTCAAGGAGGTTACATATCTAAGCTCCTTGACACTATAGCGCTTTCTAGTAGAGAACTAAGGAACTTTCTCTTGGCGGACATTCATAGCTGTCCTGTTTTCCTCTAATTGCATGTACCATACAATATTTACATAATGATATTATATAACTTTGAATTCTCCACGTTTTCATAATGGTAGAAGAGAAGATGTGGGAGGTCGCTCCCACAATCCTGCATTATAAAATATATAGGACTCGTTCACCACTCACAATTGCCTGCAGATGGAACTGGCTTTCTTTAACAAGAGTGCCTCTCATATGAATTGAGCCACCGACCCATATTATTGAGTGGTTGGTCTAAATAATCAAACTACCGTATGTTTGTTGATGCAGGTCTGGGAGACAAGTTCTAACGTTCACCGCTAGGTATTAGTGACAGTAGCATCTCAAAGTTGGAACTACTTGAAATTGAACTTTTTGTGAGCCCTCGGGCGTTCAATCTAAAACAAATCGGCTAATGGACATTCGGCTGCAATTCACATTATATAGTTCTACAATAAAGAAGTAGGCTTATAGAAAGACACAGAAGAAGAAAGAGATAGATACCGATTTCTTCGGAACGGATGCCATGGTAAGTAGACAATGAACCAACAGTAACCTATCACAAAAGTACGCAATCATAGGACGCGTGATTCACGGATTCCACCCTAAAATGTGTGTAAACACATGTTGTTCCTTGAAGCTCTATGAAAGTCAAGGAGGTGTTGTCAGAAAATCCCGAGCAATGTTTGTGCAAAATATGTGGCAATAAGTGCGAACTACCACACCAATCAGAGCAAAAACAGGACATGGTCTTAAAAAGAAGCAAACAAGCAGTTGAGGAATACTCCTTCAAGTGCAAATTTGATATTATTATAGCTCTCGTTTGAAAACTTACCCAATTAACTCTACAACCACAAGCTTAGCAAGTACTTTGTTTAGAAGTAACTTTGTCGATAATAATAATAATAATAACAATAATAATAATAATGTTTGTTCGCGAAGTTAGAGAGAATAGAAAGAAAGAAAGAAAGAAAGAAAGAAAGAAAGAAAGAACGAACCTACACATCATACTTGGCCCAGACTACAAAAATGGCACCTACAACAGAAAATCCAGGCAAGAAATTTACTCGAGGATAGAGAAAATCACAGACACTATGCGAAAACGCAGAGTTTGCTTCTACGGTCATATAAGACGGATGATCGACTCCTGATGGAAGAAACGTATCTTCAATATATTCGACTCAAAACCAAAAACGAAAATGCCATGGTATGTTAACGTCCAGAAAGATCTGAAAGAAATGGGGATACGAGCGGAAGATGCACAAGACCGATATCTTTATAGAGCAGCCATCAAGATGTTTGGGACTTTCCGGGACGAAAAACGGACAACTGCTAAACACAGTGAGCTCATGAAGACAATGTGGATCAAGCGAAAAATGAGCAAATGCCAGAATGTAAAATGAGGCTTATCGTGGTCCCTAGTTGGCCGATTAGCGAAATTGAATGAATGAATAATAATAATACTAATACTACTACTACTAATAATAATAATATCGTATTGCCTCGGGTGCCAAGTGCAAGCTTTGTTATTTGCACCCAGAGGGCAGGTTGCATGTCGATTTTTTGTTGTTCCTTGAAGCACTATGAAAGTCAAGGAGGTTTGATATCTAAGCTCCTTGACTTTAAACGGCTTTTTATTAGAGAAATGAGGAACTTTGTGTTGGCAGAAAATCCCGAGATTAATTTTGCCATTATGAACACGGCCTACTGAATTCAAATGGGTTATTTAATATGCCAACATCGTATGACATGCGTGTGGTGACTTTAGCCGCCTTTCAAAAAGCATTTACCACGGCCAGGAGCGAACCTGCAATCTTGGAGTTAGTTTCTTTTAGCGTATGGCTTTTAGTGCCGGGAGTGTCCGAGGACATATTCGGCTGGCCAGTTTTGTTGCTGCTTCGAGACGGACACCCAATGGGTGAGCTACAAGTACCGTTGGGGAGGGAAGGTGGAATGTAAGGACGAGGAGGTGGAAGGTAGCGGCTGTGGCCTATAGTTAGGGACCAACCCCGGCATTTGCCTGGAAGGAGGATGGGAAACCACAGAAGACCATCTTCAAGGTTGCCGGTGGGGGATTCGAACCACCTCGCTTCCCGGATGTGAGCGACTGCCGGCAGTCATCCCTTAACGACCACGGCTAACTCACCCGGTTTGGAGTTAGTAATCCGACACGATAACCACTCACCCACCGTGGCAGGCAATTTGTCTATAAAGAAGCCATTATTTATGTATATACCTGCCGTCTGGGTGACAGACATACATATATACAGTACAGTACATACATTCTTATAAACAATCAAACAGCATAAACCCATTCATAAATCCATACATACATTAATACATATACACATACGTACGTACGTACATACATACATACATACATACATACATGCATGCATGCATACATACATACATACATACATACATACACATTGGCCTCGGCTGATCTCATGATCCTACTTTTGTCAATTTCCAGAATATTTAGAAAATATACTAAATTATGCCACTTCTTCGTACTGGAATATTTTGGCAATTATGTCTGCAATAAATGCACTGTAAACCAAGTAACATGGGTTTATTTTGGGTGATAACTAGGGCTAGGATTTTTAGGTGCTAAAAATCGGGAAAATATTTATTTTTTATGTATTAAATATTTCTGAAATATGTGACAAAAAAGTAAAAATATTTAATTATAATTTAGTTTATTAATGACAATATAAACAATATGCAGTATTCTCAAATGCAATTTATGCTATGCCTCACTGACTGCTGAAAAATTACAATACACAACGAGATACATCTTCTGGTTGTCCATCAAAAATGATCGACGATTATCGCGAAACACTTCTTCTGAAGGCACGAAATTTCGGCAATATGTTTCTTGCCCTCGAGGTGTGGTGTAACTTGAGATCGCTGTTCAGCCTTGATTGCTTTCCCACATAGTTGACAAGACCAGAACGCCCCTATCAGAAGTAAAATTATACTTAAATTGTGCAATATACTGCTGCAGGCGATTAATTGTAGTTGCTTTTACATTAGACATCCCCGGCTTCCCCAGAGAGTGGGACGGGGCGTGAATAAAGAAAACCAGCTGCAAGCAGCTCACAGGTTCTTCAGCGTTCAAGTAACACTTAATAAAAATACAATAATCTGAAAGATCTAGCACACTGATTTTTTAAAAAGAATGTAAATATTAAGTATTTTTATGGGCTAAAAAGTGCAAAGCAGGAATTTATGTATTTATAGACAGAATGTTTAAAATATGTATTTACATAAAAAACAAGAAGTTCCGTTAAGAACTATACAGCCTACTTTTCATGACAATGATTATTCTACAGAATATGAACCTATCTAATATATAAAGGTGAAAGTCTGTATGTATGTTTGTATGTATGTATGTATGTATGTATGTATGTATGTATGTATGTGGGTTGGTTCCGTATACAAATCTACACCGTTCCACCAATCTCAACCATATTTTGCATACACATAGTTTAGGACCCAGTAGGAACCGCTGGCTACATGAATTTTCGATAGCCTTTCTCATTCTTCTGATTTCGGCCCTTTTGCACTCAAGCACAGGCTAATCAAATCATAAAATATACTCATGAAAGAATGGCAAGGCAGATAGTTTCCATGGCAACATAGCTCAATTCGAGACACGGCCTACTAGATGCCTATTGCGCTCTGCATTACCGGTATAGAAAATGGGGATCTTTACTTGAAATCCCGTTAGTTACTCAACTGCTCACAAAGCACTGTCAAGCGAGTTTAGCATAACAAAGACTTTACACTATCTTCTTTCTACTATATATTTGTCAAATACCACTCACTCACTCACTCACTCATTCATTTATTCATCACGAAATCTCAGAAACCACCGAACGGATTGGAATGAAATCTGGTATGCAGCTTCCTCAAGGGCCGCAACTGCCCACTAAGAGAGGATTTTTGGATATTCAGGTTCTAAAGGGGTGTTAAGGGGGTAGACCTGCATTTCATTGAATAGCAATATCTCCCGATTGGTTTCATTGGGGGATGTGATACTCGGCATATACACTCATCATTAAAAATAAGAAGACACGTGTCTGAGGGGTTTTCGATCTGGTGTATATTATGAGGTGAAAGGGGTGAAAAGTGGGGATTGAAAGATTCCTAACGGAGCGTGTATCTCTTAAACGATATAGGCGAGGAGTTTGAAACTCAGCGAAAAAAATCAACATAAAAAGGAAGTAAATATGTGTTTGACCGTTTTTTCATAAATCCAATTTTAGGGGCCCATGGGGAGAGATGAAATTCTGGGGGGGGGGGGGAACAGGAAAGAAAGTGTCCTAACTGATTGACTGACTGACTCACTCATCAAACTCAGGGGGAAAAACTGCTTTAAAGTAAGTAAATAGCTGTTCGACAGTTTTTTTTCATAAATCAAATTTAAGGGGTTCATGGGGAGGGGTGAAAATCTAAAGAAAAAAATTGAAAGAAAATGTCCTGACTCACTCACTCACTCACTAACTCATCATCGCCCAGCCAAAATTATTGAAGTTAGAAACATGACAGTTTGGGGATATGTTAATTGTATGTCACAACCGTCTACTAAGGGAGGATTTTCAGATATTCAGGTTCTAAAGGGGTCTTAAGGGGGTTAAACCTGCATTTCATTGAATAACATTATCTGCCGATTGGTTTCATTGGGGAACGTGATACACAGCATATAAACTCATCATTAAAAAGTAACAAGACACGTGTCTGAGGGTTTCTCGATGTGTTTATGAGGTGAAAGGGGTGAAAAGTGGGGATTGAAAGATTCCTAACGGAGCGTGTATCTCTTAAACAACATAGGCGAGGAGTTTGAAACTCAGCGAAAAAAAAACAGCATAAAAATAAGTAAATATGTGATTGACAGTTTTTTTCATAAATCCAATTTAAGGGGCCCATGGGGAGGGGTGAAATTCTGGGGGAAACAGGAAAGAAAGTGTCCTAACTGATTGACTGACTGACTCACTCATCAAACTCAGGGAGAAAAAACTGCTTTAATTTAAGTAAATACCTTTTTTTCTTCAATCAAATTGAAGGGGTTCATCGGGAGGGGTGAAATTCTGAAGAAAAAAAATGAAAGAAAATGTCCTGACTCATTCACTCACTCATCATCGCCCAGCCAAAAATATTGAAGTGGGAAAGATGGCATTTCGGGGATATGTTCGTTGTATGTCAAAACCGTACACTAAGGGAGGTTTTTTGGATATTCAGGTTCTAAACGGGTCTTAAGGGGGTTAAACCTGCATTTCATTGAATTACAATATCTCACGAGTGGTTTCATTTGTGGATGTGATACTCGGCATATAAACTAATAATTAAAAATAAGCAGACATGTGTCGAAGGGTTTTTCGATGTAGTGTATTATTACGAGGTGAAAGGGGTGAAAAGTGGGGGTTGAAGGATTCCTAACGGAGCGTGTAGGCCTATCTCTTAAACGACATAGGCGAGAAATTTGAAACTCAGCGAAAAAAAATCAGCTTAAAAAGTAAGTAAATCGGTGTTCTACTGGTTTTTCATAAATTAATTTAAGGGGCCAATGGGGTGGGGTGAAATTCTGGGGGGGGGGGGAAAAGGAGAGAAAGTGTCCTAACTGACTGACTAACTCACTCACTAATCAATTTCAGGGGAAGAAGACAGCTTAAAAATAAGTTACTAGGTGTTCAAGCGTTTTTTCATCAATCCAATTTAAGGGGCCCATGGGGAGGGGTGAAATTCTGGTAAAAATAATTGAAAGAAAATGTCCTGTCTGACTCACTCACTCATCACGTCCAGCGAAAACTATTAAAGTTGGAAACATGAAATTTTGGGAATATGTTCGCTGTATGTCGAAAACGTCAACTAAGGAATGATTTTTGTTTATTCGGGTTTTAAAGAGGTGTTAAGAGGGTAAACGTGCATTTCATTGAATAACGATATCTCATGAGTTGTTTCTTTGGGGATGTGATATTCGGTATATAAACTAATCATTAAAAATAATCAGACATATATCTAAGGGTTTATCGATGTGGTGTATATTATGAGGTGAAAGGGGCGAAAATTGGGGTTTGAGGGATTCTTAACGGAGCGTGTATCTCTGAAACGACATAGGCGAGAAGTTTGAAATTCGACGGGAAAAAACAGCTTAAATTACAAGTAAATAGGTGTTCGACCGTTTTGTCATAAATCCAATTTAAGGGGCCCTTGGAGAGGGGTGAAATTCTGGGGGGAAAAAAACAGAAAAGAAAGTGTCCTAACTGATTGACTCACTCTCTCACTCATCAAAATCAGGGGGGAAACAGCTTTCAATAAGTAAATAGGTGTTTGACCATTTGTTTCATAAATCCAATTTTAGGGGTTCATGGGGAGGGGTGAAATTATCAAAAATAAATGAAAGAAAATGTCCTGACTGACTGACTCACTCATCATCGCCCAGCCAAAATTATTGAAGTTAGAAACATGACATTTTGGGGATATGTTCGTTGTAGCCTATGTCGAAAACGTCCTCTAAGGAAAGAGTTTTGGATATTCAGGTTCTAAAGAGGTGTTAAGGGGGTAAACGTGCATTTCATTGAATAACAATATCTCACGAGTGGTTTCATTTGGGGATGTGATACTTGGCACATATACTAATCATTAAAAATAAGCTGACACATGTCTAATGGTTTTTCGATGTTGTGTATATTATCAGGTGAAAGGGATGCAAAGTGGGGGTTGAAAGATTCCTAACGGAGCGTGTATCTCTTAAACGACATAGGCGAGGAGTTTGAAACTCGGAGGAAATCCATCTGCTTAAAAATAAATAAATGAATAAATAAAATAAATAGGTGTTCGACCGTTTTTTCATAAATCAAATTTAAGGGGCCTATGGGGTGGGATGAAATTCTGGAAGAAAAACGTCCACTAAGGAAGGATTTTTGGATGTTCACTCTCATCGACTAACCAAAACTATTAAAGTTAGAAGAATGATATTTTGGGGATATGTTTGTTGTGTGTCGAAAACGTCTACCAAGGAGGGATTTTTGGATATTCAGGCTCTAAAGGGGTGTTAACGGGGTTAAACCTGCTTTTCATTGAATAACAATATGACACGATTATGACGCGAGCGAAGCGAGGCTAAAAATGAGATGGTGTGTTTCTGTGTATTACTCAATCACGCAAGTACCACTGGTCCGATTTACATGAAAATTACATGGAAGTAGCTGATTTACCTGGTTAACATATAGATTACTTTTGATTTCAATTCTTTGCATTATTTAAAGGTGGCGACCCTTTTAGTGACGTCACTACACCCTTTGGTTTCAAACTTTCATATTTCCATTTCAAATAAAAAGAGAACGCAAAGAAATAGCAAACTTTTGACGGCATAGATACGAGATTTAAAATAACATTTTCTATCCGAAAGGTATCCCCAACGGTTTGCGAGTAAAACCTAAATTTGTTCTATAAAACACGGTCAACGCCGAGCGGTGTAGTTGGACAAAATGTTCCATCCTTAATCTCCCTCTGCGCACCACCTCACCTATCCCCTGTTTTAACTGTCACCTTCACATTTTAATTTATTTATGACGCGTAGCGAAGCACGGGTACTTCAGCTAGTCTAGAATAATGACGAAATTAAGTTGGTAATATCGAAATATCTAATTAGTTCAAACTATACCTGGTATAATGTAGCCTAATAGAGCACTACAGTTGGCAGCCCTGGTGACTGAATATATTGTTTTAGATCCCTTATTTGGGGGTGGTAGGATCTAAAAGGAAAGAGTGATTGTGTTAATTTATAAAGCTGTGCCTAAAAGGGGTAGCTTCCCTTGGCAGGGTAAGCTGACCAGTGTAGAGTGTTGTTGTGTGTTAGGAACTAGGGGGCGCTCCTATAAATAATGTAGTAGTGTTTTAGGGGATGTGACTCAATGCAAGGGTCACCGCGCTGGTCGCTCAGCTGACTGCTTATTATGTAACTGAACTTGCTCGTATCAGCTAAGTAGCACGCGCTGCTCTCTAGCAGCCGGGCCGCCGCGAGGAACACAATGATATCTGAGCTAGCACTATCAGACTACCGTATGTCACGTTTTACCGTGACGGGAATAAGGAAGGGCGTTGGGATGTAAAGAGGCGTACGGACAGTAAGACTAGTGTGCTGTGTTGACCAAGTGTTTATTGGTCTGTAATTCTGAAGTATGAGTCCCTTGTAGGGAATGTAATTATGTTCACAATGTAGAGTACAAGTTGTGGGTTAAAGGTTACAAAAGTAGGATGTCTGAACACGACTGACTTACCTCTGATGACACTGGCGTAGCCTTCGGCCGTATCGTTGAAGCACTGATAATGGAGAGATCCCTTGACCTGATTAAGACGCCTTCTTATACTCTTCGGCGCTATGCTGTCAGCAATGTGTTGGCATTGCTGCCCCAGTTAATAGTATGTCGCTGTGTGTAACCATTGTGCAAGGACTGAGCTGCTTTCTAGAGTGGCAAGCTGTCCTTGCTACGTTTATGGATGTTGGCCCGGCTTTCCAAGGGTTGCCCGTTAGGAGATTTAGGCAGATGATGGGGGGATTGTCTCCAAGGGGTGCATACCCCTGGGAGGCTGTACAAGCGTCTTCCTTCATTTGTTCGCGTCCTCGCGAACGGGAACGGAACTGGAGGTTGGGATGTTGACGTAGTGGTTCTTGGAGCCCCCTCGTATCTCCTGGTGGTGTCGTATCGAAGTGTGGGTGTGAGGTCAGCCGGTGTTCAGAGGGGAGGGTTATGGGATGTACAGAGATATATATATATAATTGACATTGGCATTGTGACAATAGAAATGGCCGTTGAAAAAAAAATTGACATTGAGAAAAACATTTTGTCATCGAGAAAAAAATGACATTGGAGAAAAAAAAATGACATTGTTGGCATATTGCTAGTTTTCAAAAAAAAACATGGTTTTTGATGGTGATTCGTTACATAGTTGTGCAGGGAGGAAAAACCCAGCTAGACGAGGAATTGTGTCGTCTGGCTTTACTTTGGGGAAAAAGTGCTCCCTGCAAAGAGAAAGATAGGAGAGAATAGAAAAAATGGGTGTTCCAGGGTATAATTTAAGGGATATAATCAAAGTGTATTTATTGGTTCGGGATGAAACGGAACACCCTGACAAATGGGGAAGTTAGAAGAAGGAAAAATGAAAGAAAACAAATCATAGACATTATGTAAATTGGTGGTCTTGATAATGGTAACAGATATGACCCGATAATAATAATAATAGTAATCCTTACATTTGTAAAATTCCTGACAAGTTATAATTGAACATAGTAAACATGTAATGAAGATGAACATAGAAAAAATAATGGTTGCCATGTGGGTACCCTGTACGTATAAGTATTCTTGCCACTCTTGTGGACCCTTGCAATTGTATGACATGGCGAGAAAATACAAAATAATTTACACTTTACAATTATCACTATCATATATATATGTATAAACCTTATAGAGCTCTGTTACCTGGCCAGTTATTGCATGCCTCTTATACTTGGCGCGCACTGTACTATTATGCCTCGCCGACCGTTCTCTAATCGGCCGTTCCCGGTGCGGTTTAGTGGCTAGTCCACTATTCTCTCCCTGTACTTATCACATAACCTCGTGGTTTTCCGTCGTGGGTCGGAATCCCACCTTAGGGTCGAAGGTCCGGCACTTACAAACTCTGTGTCGCCCTTTGAGCCTGAAGTAACGCTTCATTTGCGTATGCTGAAATGTGTTTGCGTTCAGCGATGGTCATCATCCCACGTATGCTGTCCACCGCTGACCGCTGGCGTTGTCACCTTTAAGGGTGCAACTAAAATTGATAAGGAGTGTATTTGTGTATGACATATATGTGTATTTTGGTAATATATTTACCACAGACATATTCACGTTCTTGGTTACCTGTAAATCAAAACAAAAACAAAAAATGCATTCATATAAAGATGTTTATCTCTCCGTAGCTCCGTGGTCTTCCTGTGTGGGTGAAAAGTGGATTAGTTATGAATAGGACAGTACAATACATTATAATTCATTACAGGTATATATATATAACCTTCCTTGGTAGCGCTTAGTTTGGAAACTAAGTGTAGCGCCACCGAAGTCTAACTTAACCTAGGTTAGCCTATTTTAACCTATTCTAGCCTAGTGCTGTCGGGCTTACCTTGGTAACGGATTTTGAGTCACCAAGTGCCGAGATATTCTATTGTGATCTATATATATATATAATAAAAAAAAATCCTTAAATGTAGGCTTATGCTATCTTACAACGAATTATCATGCCTTATCATGAGTTGTCGGACTTACCCTGATGCCGGTTTTCTGGGCCATCAGGCGCCGACCGGCGTTACTTAATGCTATCTATCTTAATTATGGTCTAATAATAAAAAAATGCTATTTCTATGCCGAAAGGATTGCCTTAATCTATTGCCGAAATGTGCTGCGCCATACCTGGCAACAGCGGTGAATAAATTTGCTTAATCGTAGGTTGCGTGTCAAATGCACCCGTCTTATAGCTAAATTTGGCCTAGAACGATCGCATAGCGCCGAAGAGTATAAGAAGGCGTCTTAATCAGGTCAAGGGCAATTTACTTCCCCAGGACACCACCCGCACGAGTCCCAGAAACACCGGTTGTCTCTAGGATCGCTGGATTCCGTTCCCTTAATTCTAGGTGTCGACGTCTATTACTAGTACTAATCTAATCACAGGCGGCTTACGGTGCCACTAAGCAAACCGTTTCGCCTGCTGTACCTTCCATTTCTTTGATCGTTTCCATTGCGTGTGTAGTCGTAGTTGGGCCGCCCACGTAACCCTTATGAGGCGCTCGCAATGCCCCTCTCTTAGTGCCCATTGGTTGCCCGATGCGTCGCCATTTATGTGGGCATTGGACATTGTCGTCCAATGGCATAATATAATCTTCGCCTTTATCGGCAATCGCAGTCTGCTTTTTCGCAGTAGTAGAATCTCTTCGCCTTTGTCGGCAATCGTGGTTTGCTTTTCGCAATAATCTTCGCCTGTATCGGCAATCGTGGTATGCTTTTCGCATTAATATTCTTCTCCAACGCACAGGAGTTTTGCTTCCCGCTATGGAAGCCGTGCCTACTTAAATTTAAATTTAACTAGAAGTCTAGTCATAATGGGGTCGTCTCTAGGGATAGTTCCCGAGTCTGGCGCTGAGTGAGCTATTTCTCCCGCCATTCCCAGAAAGTCTCCCTGCAGGTCTTGGCTTCGACGACCGTGGCACATAGTGGGTGTAACCTTCTCCGACAAGGGGGATAAGCGACATGCACCCCTAGATCTCGATGTTTGCCCGCGCCAGGTCGCGAATGCTTTGACCTTACGTGGTTCGTCTGTTTGGTCCAGCCGTCAAGTTAAGTGAGGTCGCTGCGCTGTTGAGCCAACTGGGGTAAGGGTCCACATCGCCTTCCCCAGCTCTGCTCCAGTGTGGTCCCTCCGACCTTCGGCTTACACCGTTGTCATCAATCAGATCGTATCAGATTCCTTTGTAAAAAAAAACCAGTGTTTTAGATCCCTTATTTGGAGGTGGATCTAAAAGGAAGAGTTATTGTACTAATTTATAAAGCTGTGCCTAAAAAGGGTAGCTTCCCTTGGCAGGGTAAGCTGACCAGTGTAAAGTGTTGTGGTGTGCTAGGAACTAGGGGGCGTTCCTATAAATAATGTAGTAGTGTTTGAAGGGATGGGACCCAATGCAAGGGTCACTGTGCTGGTCGCTCAGCTGACTGGCTTATTATGTAACTGAATCTGCTCGTATCAGATTCCTTTGTAAAAAAAATGTAGCGTAACCTGTGTAAATGGTTTAATCTCTGTGTAAAATGTAAAATATTTCCAGTGTTGCGGGGTTGTAGATCTTCTAAGTACATAGGCTACTTCTGGTCTACCATTGCTACGTCAGCTCTCCAGCAATAATGCTTTCTTTACCTTAATGGAGGTGTTAGTAGGGTCTGTAATGTCAGGTACCCTGTTATTAGGATCTGGGGGTAGTTATTTGTCGAGTGGGCTGAAACAAGGCAGGAAGGGGTTGCGCACCTTTGGGTTCCACGTTAGTGGTGGCCTGGAACCGGTGATGGCGTTGGGATGCTCCTATAGTGAGTGGAGTGGGGAGGTAATTCCCGGGATTGCAAAGATACGAAAATTTCATGCAGGTTTGATATTAAAATCCCTGGTAAATGGATGGGATATTCATGCATGTGTCTGGATATGAAGTGTCTGCCTTCATGTACGGATAGGTGTGGGGTGGGGCATAATACCAATATATTCCTGTCATGCGGGAGTGTTTAAGTACTAAAGAATGGTTAATATATATCTATGGCCTCATCTCTCATTTTGGAGATGCGCATTATGCTTATTTAATGTTTTGCCGACTCACCCCTAATACTCAGGTGGTAGCATCGTGGTGCAAGGCGTAGCATGCCTTCTCTTTAGACGCATGAAGTCCATCAACCCCTTGTGTGTACTTTGTAATGTAGTGTAGCTGTTTTTGGTCGTGTACATGTGTCTGCGTTGGTTTATGTTGGGCGTGAGAGGGTTATTGGAAGGGAATTGGGTATTAACTATGGTAGCCTGCTGTAGTATGTCGGTAATCCCTCTGGGATTATCCACCTATGGTTTGTCATCCTCCCTTGGTCCATGTTGGCTTTCAATCCGCGCCTTGGGATAGCAAAGCTTCATGACCTAATCTGGTCTGCCATTTGTAGTGTAAATGTGGCCAGTGGTCGTGGTGCGACTGGTCATGTGCTAGTCATCTGTAATGCCTCCTTGTCTTACGATCGATAAGAGAGGTTTTTAGAGGGGAGATCTTGTCTGTGTTTGCTCCTAATTGTTGAGTGCGTGTGCGTGTGTGTGACTATGTTCCGCTACACCACGCGGACGGTTGGTCTGCTGCAGGCTAAGTCGTAATATGTATCGCATGTATGGGCAGAAGGCGCCCGTGGCTTGCCAACGTCTTTGCGAACGTGCCCTTATAGGCCCAAGATAAGTTCCGCTGTGTCACGTCTTGTCCATTGCCAAATGTTTTTGCAGTGTTGAAAAAAAATGTATGGTGTTATAATTGTTATGTGTTTGTAATTTCACGGTCACTGGCGATACGCAATAGTGTCTCGTCACCGCAGTATTGCAGTGTGAATAGTCTGCAAGTCAGCAGTTGGTATGTGTAATGTCAGGCTGGGATGTTATTGTTTGTCATCCGCTGGCATGTGCTTTCCTGCACATATGCAAGTGTGGTCATCGTTCTAGATTCCTGGCGGACTTAATGTGGCAATTCATACTATTTGCCAATACTATTGTGTGGTCACCCTTCCGTAAGACCTTTGTTTTCCGAAATTATCCTAGTTGTGTCTGGGAAATGTATGTCTCATGTCTGGTGTATTTTGAAATTTTATGCCCGGTTTTTGGCGTGAGGAAATGTGGTATTCCCTGTTCATGTATCGGTATGGGCCAATTTTGGTGTGGTTGGCAGCCTAGATGATTGCCTTCCTTGGTGTCTAATGTTTACTGGGATTGGAACCCGTGACCTCATGTCATTCTCTGTGTTTTATGTCTGCGTTGTGTTTCAGGGCTTGGGGCTTCCCCAGTGTGGTTTTTGCTTGTGTTTCGTGTACCAAAAATACCATTGGATAGTTAGTTTTTGGTACGAGTGTGGTGTGTGGTCATGGGTTCGAATCCGGTTGTCTGTAAAGACTTGGTGTGACCCTCTCTGTGCCGGATATATTATGGCACATGTACTGTGTATCTGCTATGCGCAAACGAAAGTACTCAATGCTGTGAGGAGTTTGCGTATTTTTGAACTCTCCTCGTAGTGTAATTTTGGGAGTTATAGGGTCCTTAGATCGGCCGTGAATGATGCGTTGGTTTCTGTCCAGTAGGAGTTGGCTCGGCTCGTCTGTGTCGAGCAGTCTTGCTCATTGAGGAGTATGTTAGTGCTGATGCGACGGTGTTGAATTACGATGTTGTGTGCTTTCATTTGTTTTATGTTCTGCCCACGTCCTTGTTTCCTGCACGTGTGTGTGTGAACTTGATTGCTGTCTGTAGTGATTGCGAGCAGTGCCTCTCGCATTGTAGAAAAAAAACTTGTGGTTTAACATGACCGTTGATCTGTAGATCATGCGCCACGGGACTTCCGTTTTACGTGGAATCCAAACCACAGGCCGTGGCCTTTCACTTCGAAAGTCTCACATGCATTGGCCGTATTGTAAAAGGACCTCTTACTAACTACATTTGTGTCCCCAATTGTGTGTTACTGTAACGTGGTTCAAGTATATTCCTATCTGTTGTACCAAATGTCGTTATACACTAGTGTGTCTGGTCCGCTAGTCGCGTGTTGGGTGACTAGATGCCAGAGGCGATTTTGTTGTTTTTCGTTTATGACCCGCTGTTAGTGGGACTGTCCCAATCTGTCTTAGCTTTCCCATTTTTCTATTCTAGAACTGGATAGCTACCCAACCTTATATTCTTGGTATTCAGAAGGTTGCGGGTTTTGAGACCGTCTTTTACCCAGAGTAATTGTTTCTGGCACTAATCAGGTTGTGTCTCCGGGACAGTTTGGTAGTATTTTACTGTCATGTGGCTATGTAAATTGATTGTGTGATTTCCAAAAATATGCAGGGCTTCCCAAAGTCTGGGGTTTTCATCCAACGGTGTGTTAGCGTTTTAGCTTGCGTGTTGTTGTGGAAATGATAAAAAAATTATATTACAGGCAATGTAACGTGTCACGTATGCCTATGGGTTAAATACATACCGTTCAACTTGACCACCCTTTTTTTTTCATCGGGCCTAATGACTGAGGCAGAGAAAGAGGAGAAAAAAAGAATGAGCTATGCCCCGCTCCGTATTAAGAGAGCATTTTGAAAAGGTATAGAATATATGTTTGTATGTCGCCTGCCCACTGCTGTATGCTTTGCTAAAGTGGGTTGCCGGACGGCGATAGTCTGTCAAAATTGTGTCGTAAACACTATGAAAAAAAAAAATGCTTAAAAAATGGTAAGTAGGTCCTGATCGTACTATGCACCTAGTAGGTGACGTTAGCACTATAGTAATCTGGTTACATCTCAGGGGACTCTACTGACCTTGTCTAGTACACATTGGGAAGGCCATTGCCAGACGTATTTGATACATGTGTATCCACGTCACGAGCAAAGCCAGGGCATTATGGGAGTCGAAACTCCACTCCAAAGCAATTATAACCTCACCTTGGCATTGAATATATAATTTTCAAAAGAGAAATATGTATTGTCCGTTGAGCCATTATATATTTATACACAAATTGTGCTAAATGTTCCGGCATAACTCAACAAAATGACAGTGGTTCGCCCCGGTGTGCAATTGGGCTTTTCAGTTGGTTAAAGCACACCTCACCAAATTTTTGAAAATTAGTTTGCGATTTTTTAATTCCTGCCACTCTTATGGCTTTTGCCCTCTACAAGAGAGTCTATCCAACTGTTGAACCGGAACGTAGAACATTTAGTCATTTCTGCTTAGAAAGACTCGCTTAAGCTCTATGCTGTGACTTGATGTTTAAGCTATGCTCGAAATATCTCTTTCCGGCTTTAAGCCGCGTATCTCACCTGATGGGCTTCTACTTGGCTTTGAATATTAGCAACTTTACGTTATCCAATTTATGGTGATGACCACTCCGACCAATAATCATTACTGGCCTGGGAGAAAAAATGTCAGGGGCAAACAAAAAAAACAAGGATTTTGAATCATGCACCTCTGATCTAGCCAAGTTGCACTGCATATCCATGAAAGAAGGCAGATAGAGAAAGAGAGAGAAAAAAAATGTGCATTTTACGTTAGTGAGTCTGTATGTATTTATTGGCGTATTTCCCCCGTGTAGAGGAACTTATGTGTGTCCCTGGTCAAAATGTGCGTGCGTGTATCGTGCATCCTGAGGGACTAATACCGGTGTTCGCCTTCGTTCTGGCAAATTTGCCCTTTGAACTGGCGGTAAAGGTTGCTTAATGGCTTGTGTCTGGCCTAGCAATGTGGTGGCGTGTAGTCTGACCGCTTTTCGGCCTGTGGCCACGGCAGACTCCTGCCATTGCGCTAGCCTATCTGTGTGGGTGTATGTAGGCTTTATGTGTAGTGGGACGGGTTCTATGTCGTCTGCCCATGACGTGGTTACGTCCCGTTGTCTCTCTGTCATGCTATGTGTGTCTGAGAGTCCTGGCTTCAACTCCCTCTCGTCCCTTTGTTCCGAGGGGGTTGTTCTAGGCTCTGCCCCTCGGTTTGGCAAAATTGCCTTCCGATTCGGAGCTGAAGGACATGTGTTCGTGTAACTTTGTGTTTTTAGCCTATTGGAGCCTAACCTGGCCGTCTTCTTGACTGTAGCCATGGTGACCTCCTTCCTATGTGTGGCAGTACATGGCGAGAGGGACATCCTCGTAAATTGTCGAGTCATCGTATCCACGCTTACGTCCTCTCTCTGCTGGGCTGGTGGCCCTGCCATGTATTCAAAAAAAATGGCCAAGTGAGCCCGGAGTTCCTTGTGTCCGCCCCAAATTTGGGCGTACTGCCTGTGGAGGCATATGGCCTGTTTGCAAATTACTGTATTAATGTTTCTGTGTTCTGTATAGTTTTGTGGCCGCTAGTTGGAGAAGCGTTTGCTCGCGAATTAACTCCCTGTACTGAGCGTGTAAAGTCGCGTAGTGCACCCTCAACCTCTCGAGGGTTGCATTATTTATTACGGGACCCTGTGTGGTGATCAACTGGCCGTGTATTCCGTGCCTTTGGATGTGGATCCTTTTGAGGTGTTTATGTATGTGATTCAAGAGCGTATGTGCGCATCTTAATCGCGCTGTCCTACCCTCTGACGGAGTGTATGGCTGTTTGCCCTGTATTGCCCCGATTTTTGTTTGGAGTGCCCGTATTTGCGTTTGCCGGATTTGTATGTGTCTCTGGCATCTGGACAATAATGCTAATAATATTGGCGTACCTCTACTGCCTATATGGCTTGCAATCTCTGCATGAGGCGCCATTTTGACTGAAGTATAAGCGACTGAAGTAAAATAAAAAATCTGTGCGTGTTTGACAGTGTATTTTCGTATCTGTTTGGTTCTTTCTGGGGCTGGGGGGTTGGTTTAGTAAGAATCTCCCCTGTGTAGCTAGTTTTGGAGCAAAAAAAAAACTACTTTCTGTCTGGGGAAAAAAAATTCACTATTCGCTTGGCTTTTTGCGGTACGCAAGGGGTCGTTTTGACTACGAGGGCTCGTTGGTTGAGTCCCGTTCTATTGTGCGTAGTCCCGCGCCTCCACCAGTGTTTTAGATCCCTTATTTGGGGGTGGTAGGATCTAAAAGGAAAGAGTTATTGTGTTAATTTATAAAGCTGTGCCTAAAAGGGGTAGCTTCCCTTGGCAGGGTAAGCTGACCAGTGTAGAGTGTTGTTGTGTGTTAGGAACTAGGGGGCGCTCCTATAAATAATGTAGTAGTGTTTTATGGGATGTGACTCAATGCAAGGGTCACTGCGCTGGTCGCTCAGCTGACTGCTTATTATGTAACTGAACTTGCTCGTATCAGCTAAGTAGCACGCGCTGCTCTCTAGCAGCCGGGCCGGCGCGAGGAACACAATGATATCTGAGCTAGCACTATCAGACTACCGTATGTCACGTTTTACCGTGACGGGAATAAGGAAGGGCGTTGGGATGTAAAGAGGCGTACGGACAGTAAGACTAGTGTGCTGTGTTGACCAAGTGTTTATTGGTCTGTAATTCTGAAGTATGAGTCCCTTGTAGGGAATGTAATTATGTTCACAATGTAGAGTACAAGTTGTGGGTTAAAGGTTACAAAAGTAGGATGTCTGATCACGACTGACTTACCTCTGATGACACTGGCGTAGCCTTCGGCCGTATCGTTGAAGCACTGATAATGGAGAGATCCCTTGACCTGATTAAGACGCCTTCTTATACTCTTCGGCGCTATGCTGTCAGCAATGTGTTGGCATTGCTGCCCCAGTTAATAGTATGTCGCTGTGTGTAAGCATTGTGCAAGGACTGAGCTGCTTTCTAGAGTGGCAAGCTGTCCTTGCTACGTTTATGGATGTTGGCCCGGCTTTCCAAGGGTTGCCCGTTAGGAGATTTAGGCAGATGATGGGGGGATGGTCTCCAAGGGGTGCATACCCCTGGGAGGCTGTACAATATTCTTACTTCCATCTCTTAAGGTACAGAATACAAAATCTGGTTGATGTCCAATGGACGTTACATGCAGTTAGACACTGGATCTATCAGCACGCGTAAAAGCATGTTGCCATCAATGTCATGCGTGTGCTGGTCAGAAATAATCTGAAATATTATGATATCTTGTTGTGCCAATTTTGGATGAAATCCATTTGTTAGTATAGAAGTTACATGTATTTTTTTAAATTGGACATATCAGCAGGCATAGAATCATGTTGGCAGCACTGCCTTGTATTAATTACTCCAAATTAATCTAGAATGTCAGGTGCTATACTTGTGCAAAGTATAGAGCTGTTAGCTTGCATACTTTCTGATATATTGATATTAGGGTAAAACAAGATGTTCAGTAAAGAACATATAGCCTACTTTCTCCTAAATGCATGGGTAATGTTATAACTCTTTGTCCTTTCAAGGAGTATGATTGCATGTTGGTTGTAGTAGCTTGTTGAAATACAACGTGCTATAGGGATATTAAACATGAATATGAGGTGCTCTTTGCTAGTGCTACCTCTGTTCCAAATTTCGTTCAATTCGGTTTCACCGTGTTTGAATTGATAGGGGGAATCGATTTGCACACATACTTGGCCACCATCTGCAAACTATTGGGCTGATGTTCTTGCAGTTTGGTCAGAATATGTTTCCCACATAAAGATATGGTGTTGCAAAATTTGGTAGAGACTAGATTATTAGGTTGGTCGTAATTACATTTTAGCTTTTAACATTTGGGTGGCCGCGATTACGTTTCCGTCAAGATAGCGGTGATATAAAACATGACACTGAGGTGCCCTTTGCCAGTGCTACCTCTGTATCAAATTTCGTTCATTCGGTGCCACCGTGTTCGAATTAATAGGGGGAATCAATTTTGACATAAAGATGGCCGCCATCCGCAAACTATTAGGATAATGACCTATTAGATTGGTCAAAGGATGCTCCCTCCATAAAGGTATGTTGCTGCAAAGTTTGGTAGAGATCGGATGGTTATGTTAGTCGTAATTTGATTTAAGCTTTAAACATTTGTGTGGCCGCCATTACGTATCTTTCAATATGGCGGCGATATTAATCATGACACTAAGATGCCCTTTGCTAGTGCTATCTCTGTACCAAATTTCGTTCCATTCGGTTTCACCGTGTTGGAATTAATAGGGGTAATCGATTCTGACACAAAGATGGCCGCCATCCGCAAACTATGAGGCGAATGACCTATTAGATTTGTCAAAGGATGCTCCCTCCATAAAGGTATGTAGTTGCAAAATTTGGTAGAGATCGGATGATTAGGTTAATCGTAATTTGATTTTAGCTTTGAACATTCGTGTGGCCGCCATTACGTTTCAGTCAAGAGGGCGGCGATATAAAACATGACACTGAGGTGCCCTTTGCTAGTGCTACCGTTATACCAAATTTCGTTCCATTCGGTTCCACCGTGTTCGAATTAATAGGGGGAATCAATTTTGACATAAAGATGGCCGCCATCCGCAAACTATTAGGCTAATAACCTATTAGATTGATCAAAGGATGCTCCCACCATAAAGGTATGTTGTTGTAAAGTTTGGTAGAGATCGGATGGTTATGTTAGTCGTAATTTAACTTAAGCTTTGAACATTTGTGTGGCCGCCATTACGTTTCTGTCCATATGGCGGCGATATAAAACATGACACTGAGATGCCCTTTGCTAGTGCTACCTCTGTACTAAATTTCGTTCCATTCGGTTTCACCGTGTTTGAATTAATAGGGGGAATTGTTTTTCACACATAGATGGCCACCATCCGCAAACTAATAGGCTAATGACCTATTCATTTGGTCAAAGGATGCTTCCTCTATAACGGTATGTTGTTGCAAAATTTGGCAGAGATCGGATGATTAGGTTAATCGTAATTTGATTTAAGCTTTGAACATTTGTGTGGCCGCCATTACGTTTCTGTCCATACGGCGGCGATATAAAACATGACAGTGAGATGCCCTTTGCTAGTGCTACCTCTGTACAGAATTTCGTTCCATTCGGTTTCAACGTGTTTGAATTAATAGGGGGAATTGTTTTTCACACAAAGATGGCCACCATCCGCAAACTATTACGCTGATGACCTATTAGATTGGTCAAAGGATGCTCCCCCCATAAAGGTATGTAGTTGCAAAATTTGGTAGAGATCGAATGATTAGGTTAATCGTAATTTGATTTAAGCTTTGAACATTCGTGTGGGCGCCATTACGTTTCTGTCAAGATGGCGACGATATAAAACATGACACTGAGGTGCTCTTTGCTAGTGCTACCTCTGTACCAAATTTCGTTCCATTCGGTACCACCGTGTTCGAATTAATAGGGGGATCAATTTTGACATAAAGATGGCCGCCATCCGCAAACAGGCTAATAACCTATTAGATTGGTCAAAGGATGCTCCCTCCATAAAGGTATGTTGTTGCAAAGTTTGGTAGAGATCGGATGGTTATGTTAGTCGTAATTTAACTTAAGCTTTGAACATTTGTGTGGCCGCCATTACGTTTCTGTCAATATGGCGGCGATATAAAACATGACACTGAGATGCTCTTTGCTAGTGCTACCTCTGTACCAAATTTCGTTCCATTCGGTTTCACCGTGTTGGAATTAATAGGGGGAATTGATTTTCACACAAAGATGGCCGCCATCCGCAAACTATTAGGCTAATGACCTATTAATTTAGTCAAAGGATGCTGCCTCTATAAGGATATGATGTTGCAAAATTTGGTAGAGATCGGATGATTAGGTTAATCGTAATTTGATTTAAGCTATGAACATTTGTGTGGCCGCCATTACGTTTCCGTCAAGATGGCGGCGATATAAAACATGGCACTGAGGTGCCTTTTGTTAGTACTACCTCTGTATCAAATTTCGTTCCATTCGGTTGCACCGTGTTCGAATTAATAGGGGGAATCGATTTTCACACAAAGATGGCCCCCATCCGCAAACTATTACGCTGATGACCTATTATTTTGGTCAAAGGATGTTTCGCCCATTATGGTATGTTGTTGCAAAATTTGGTAGAGATCGGATGACTAGGTTAGTCGTAATTTGATTTAAGCTTTGAACATTTGTGTGGCCGCCATTACGTTTCCGTCAAGATGGCGGCGATTTAAAACATGACACTGAGGTGTCCTTTGCTAGTGCTACCTTTGTACCGAATTTCGTTCAATTCGCATTCACCGTGTTCGAATTGATACGGGGGGGGGCAGACATTCTCACACACACAGACACACACACACACACACATACACACACACTGACTCACACACACACACATACACACACACTGACTCACACACAGACACATACACACACACACAGACTCACACACACACATACACACACACAGACAGACACACTTTTTTCGCCCTGTGTTGATCTCATAAGTCTACTTTCATTTTTTTGCAAAAATCGAAAGTAGGCTAAAAATATAGGCAGCATTTATTAACAGTTGGCAGCCCTGATTGCTCCTAACAATACCTATAGTCATATCTGTTATGGTACACATAGCACATACGAAATTTGGTTGAAATCCAACGGATAGTATAGAAGTTACATGTATTTAAAAATTGGTACTATAGCAGGCTTATAATCATGTTGGTAGAACTGACGTATATAAGTTACTCCAAATTAATCTAAAATGTCAGAATATACGTGTGCATAATTTAAAGCTATTGGCTTGCATACTTTCTGATATATTGGTATTTGGATTTAAAAAAATAGAGAGAGCAATTATTAACAGTTGGCAGCCCTGGTGGCTCTTAAGAATACGCTCAGTCATATCTGTTTATGTACAGAAATTACATACAAAATTTGGTTGAAATCCAATTGATAGAGTAGAAGTTATATGCATTTAAACATTGGACCTATCAGAAGGCTTAACATTATTTTGGCAACACTGTCATGGTTGGCCTCCTGGAAATGAAACTGAAATAGTCTTATCTACATGTGTGCCAATTTTGGAATAGCTCCCATGCATATCTTGCAAGATATCCAACATGGAGCTCAAATTTCTAGTGCGTTTTTTCAGCAGTTGGTAGCACTGACATCATTTTCAAATATGGACGTGAGATATTCCGGTGCACATCTTTACTCATACTAAATTTGGTTTTGATTGCTTCAGACGTTTAGGAGTTGATAGGGGGGGACACACACACAGCCAGACAGACAGACAGAAGGACAGACAGACAGACAGACAGACAGACAGACACACATTTTCCCGGATCGATCTCATAAGTCTACTTTTTCCTCATGTTTGCAAAATGTGAAAAGTAGGCTAAAATTATTTGCCTAAAAATCCGAGTCCTAGTGATGACACTAGGAGAACTACTCTGGAAAATTATTTGACAACACGTCACAGTGGGATTGGTCCATTACACCAACGTTTCACTATAATCGATTCATTCTGTGACGAGATGGATCAATTCGTTTCAGAGGATTTGACATTAACGCCACCTATATTTCGTGAAAGGGAAGCAATCCATGTGCTATTCCTTGGTTTAGAGTGTATTGCGGGTTCACTATGGTAGATTTCACTGATATAGGATGACTTGCAGAAGTACAGGTTCTTTCAAACAGTCTTGGATATTAATAGCCAAACTGTATCAATTGAGCTACCGTTGCCATGGTTACGGGATTGCCATGCCTTCATAAGTTTATCAAAGCGAAGTTAGTTTTCTGTGAATAACTCAAAAACTGCTGCTGTTATGGCCTTGAAATGTGGTTTTCGGGCTCCCGAGTTTTCATTCTCACACTGAGATTGGGAGCAGAGCTTTGCTCGTCCTTTTAAGGAAAGATTCTTATTTCGCCTACTTAAGCATGTGTCTTGAGATGTTTTCCCCTATAGCCCCCCCCCCCCTCTTATGAGAAGTACAGCGTCTTTGGTGGCGTAGTCGGTAGCATGCTGAGCTTCTATGCCCAAGATCGTGGGTCCTAACCCGGCCGAAGCCATCTAAGATTTTAAGACCGTTAAAATGCCTTCCTTCGGAGGGGAAGTAATGCCAGTGGCCCCATGTTATAGATTTATGGCATGCAAAAGAACCTTCCACTAATTAAACTTGTGTGAAACTAAATTGTAGGTTAGATTTCGTTGAACGCTATATCCAAGTTCCAACGTTCACCACTAGGTATCAGTGATATCTGGTAGTGAAAGTTGGAAATACTTGGAATTGAACGGAACTTGTAGCTCACCCCATGGGTGTCTGTATTGAAGCAGCTACAGCCTCTGGCGAGCCGAACATGTCCTCAGACACTCCCGGCATTAAAAGCCATACGCTAAATCATACTATTATTTAACAAGTAGTTCAGTGAATAACTATACAGCCCATTTTCATATATCCTGCTCATGTTAATTGCCTCCATCAACATAAAAAAATTCAGTTTAATTGCTGTAACAGATTCTTAGACATTGAGAACCGTCTAAATATTTCAGATTGTCGCCAGGTTGGATTTTTATTTTTGTATTATGACATTAAGATTATTGTGTACGTGTGGTATTCAAACTTCAATCGCAAGATTAGAACACAAGAAGTAAAAACGAGATTTTAAAATTATGCACAGCAGCCATCTTGTGATTATGCAAACAATTGAAACAAAATAGATGCCAGTGGATTAACGTGCAACGTTTCACGGCACTCGGATAGTTAATTCGCGAGAAACGTCCATTTAAATATTTATACTTCGCGTCGCGCCATGTTGGATTTGTGCTCACCAGGTTACTGAAATTCCTATAGGTGAACATATGTTCATATTCTCTATGAACATTAAAAAAAACAGTTTGGTTGCTGTAAAAGATTCATAGATATTGAGAACCGTCTAAATATTTCGGAAGCTCGCCATTTAGGATTGTTATATGTATAGGCCATAGAGTTATGTACCATTCAAGGACAATTATTGCCTAGGTTCATTATTCAAACTTTCACTTCGAACGCATAATTACGACACAAGAAATAAAAACTTAATTTTAAAATTTCGCACAGCCGCCATCTTGAGGTTATGTAAACAATTTAATTAAATTAGATGGATGTGCATTACAATCTGCAAAATCATTTACTGTACCACATTTCACTGCGCTCAGAGAGTTAAATCACGACAAAAGTCTATTAAAATATCTCAAATTCGCTTGGTCGCCATGTTCGTTTTGTACTTTACAGGTTTATGAAATATACATAGGTAAACTTGTATCAGTACCCTTTATCACCGTACAAAATTGCAGGGTGATATCTGTAATAGTTTCGGAGATATAGAATGTCAGTGAAATATTTCGCACAGCCGCCATTTTGAGGTTATGTAAACAATTGTACTAAATTAGACTCCAGTGCATTACAATGTGTATAAACATTTGCTGTACCAAGTTTCATTACGTTTGGATAGTTAAATCGCGAGAAAAGTCTATTTAAAAGTCGCAAAATCGCTTGACCGCCATGTTGGTTTTGTAGTCACCAGGTTTTTGAAAGTCTCATAGGTGAACACCTAGTAGTGCCCTTTATCACCGTTCACAATTTCAGGGCGATATCGGTAATAGTTTCGGAGATATTGAACGCTAGTGAAATATTTAGCACAGACGCCATGTTGGATTGGTGAGACGTAACAAAATTTCAAGGGCACGGACGAGGTCGCCGGAAATAGTGCTATGAACTTACCGAGTTTCATTGAAATCGCTCCAGCCGTTTAGATTTTATTAGGGACACACACACACACCTCACACACACACACGCACACGCACACACACACGGACAAAAGGTGATCTCATAAGCCTATTTTTTCAAAATTGAAAATAGACTAAAAATGAGATGGTGCGTGTCTGTCTGTCGCGTCTGTTACTCAATCACGCAAGAACCACTGGTCCGATTGAAATGAAATTTTGCATGGATGTAGCTGATTTACCAAGTTTACACATAGGATACTTTTGATTTAGATATTTTGCACTATTTAACAAGTAGTTCCGTGAAGAAATATCCAGCCTATTTTCATATATCCTACTCAGGTTAATTGCATTTATCAACATACACAATTTCAGTTTGAAAGTTGGGATAGATTCGTAGATATTGAGAACCGTCTATATACTTCAGATGGTTCGCAGGTTGGATTTTTATTTATGTACTAGCAGAAGTACCCGTTCTTCGAACGGTGTTCGGTGTTAACACCAGTTATTATCAATTGAGCTACTGCTGCAATGGTTAGCGGTTTGTCATTCCTTCATAAGTTTATCAGAACGAAGTTAGTTTTCTGGGAATATAACACACACTGTTAATTTAAGGGCCTTAAAATGTGGTTTTCGGAGACCCTTTATAGACTCGCGAAATTTGTGTCTCAAATTGAGAAGCGCAACATATGCTTTGGTCGTCCTTCTAGGATAATTTTTAATTTTCGCCTATTTTAGCATGCATTTTGAGAGGTTTTCCCCTATATCCACCCTTCTACTGTATGAAAAGTACGGTGAAGAGTTTTATAAATGATTGGTGTATTGACTCTTGTTTACCATACCTAATTTTACGATGCACCAAGCATCCGAACACGAGTTATACTTAGGCATACATAAAGATACACAGAAAGACAGACAGACAATTCTATCCAAATATGGCTATATCTACCCACAGTATCAAACAAAATCATCCTTACGACGAACCCGTATGTCGACAAAAAAAAAAGAAAGAAAAAAAAAGATTAGTTAAAATGTGCTCTCAAACTAAATTCGCTTAACGTGTACTTGCTGGCGTGAAATAGAATTGAAAGCCTTGTAGACGAAACGCAATACACGTCACATAAAAACTGACCCTCTACGTTGTGCTAGGTCCCCATACACAGGAAGACCTTTTTCATAAATTATATAGGCTTGTGATGCATGAAAATTCAGGCTCTTTAGCATCAAATGGCCCAAATTCCTGAAAGCCGCAAAAAATGCTGATTCAATTCCGAAATTTTTGAAAATAATGTTGCTGTTTGGAGATATAATAGACCTTCTGTACAATATGTCGCAAGTGAAAATTGCATGAAAAAATTCTAGGTTACCCCTTGACCCACTTAATTGCATTTTTGTGAAAGTTTGCAAACGGCTATAAGGTTATCACGGAACCAACTTAGACTGTATAATTCATGAATGCAATTAAAGGGGGCCATGGGGTAACCTAAAAAAATTTAATGCAATTTTCACATGCGACATATAGTACGAAAGGTCTATTATGTCTCCACAGAGGAACATTATTTTGAAAAATTCCTGAATTGAATCAGCATTTTTGGGGCTTTTAGGAATTTGGGCCATTTGAGGCTAAAGAACCTGAATTTTCATGCACCACAGGCCTTTATAATTTATGAAAGAGGTCTTCCTGTGTATGGGGACCTAACACAACGTAGAGGGTCAGTTTTTATGTGACGTGTATTGTGTTTCGTCAACTAGGCTTTCAATTCTAGTTCACGTCAGGAAGTACACGTTAGGTGAATTTAGTTTGAGAGCACATTTTAACTTATCTTTTTTTTGTCCTTTTTTTTTTTGTCGACATACGGGTTCATCGTAAGGATGATTTTGTTTGATACTGTGTGGTAGATATACCCATATTTGGATATCTGGGTGATATGTTGTAGACAATAGAATTGTCTGTCTGTCTTTCTGTGTATCTTTATGTACGCCTATAACTCGTGTTCGGATGCTTGGTGCATCGTAAAATTAAGTATGGTATCCATGAGTGTCGATACACCAAACATTTATAAAACTCTTCACCGTACATTTCACACAGTAGAAAGGTGGATATAGGGAAAAACCTCACAAAATACATGCTCAAATAGGCGAAATATAAAAATTATCCTAGAAGGACGACCAAAGCATATGTTGCGCTTCTCAATGTGAGACACAAATTAGGGAGTCTATAAAGGGTCTCCGAAAACCACATTTTAAGGCCCATAAATTAACAGTGCGTGTTATATTCCCAGAAAACTAACTTCGTTCTGATAAACTTATGAAGGAATGACAAACCGCTATCCATTGCAACAGTAGCTCAATTGATAATGTCTGGTGTTAACACCGAACACCGTTTGAAGAACGAGTACTTCTGCAATTAAATAAATATATATGAGAAGTACGCTGAAGGGTAAAATAAATGATTGGTGACTTGCCTCTCATGGATATCTGTACGTAATTTTACGTTTATCTATCCAGCCGATCTCGAATCATAGGCGTAAAAATATATACACAGACAAAAAACATTTTTGCTTGCATCTGTCAAAAAGCAGTCCAAAACGCGTAAATAAAACATATCTCCGTGGAAATTGAAAAAAAAAACCGACAAACTCTAATTTTTATATGTTTATAAATAGGGATCCTGTGACGAATTAGATGAACTCACTTATGAGGAAAGGGCATGTTTACATCTATATATATAACAAGAAGTTCCGTTAAGAACTATACAGCCTACTTTTCATGCCAATGATTATTCTACAGAATATGAACCTATCTAGAATAATGACGAAATTAAGTTGCTAATATCGAAATTTCCAATTAGTTCGAAATACTGTATACCTGGCATAATGTATCCTAATAGAGCACTACAGTTGGCAGCCCTGATGACTGAATATATTCTTAGTTCCATCTCTTAAGGTACAAAATACAAAATTTGGTTGAAGTCCAATGAATCGCATGGACGTTACATGCAGTTAAACATTGGATCTAACAGCGCGCGTAAAATCATGTTGGCAACAATGTCATGCATGTATTGGTCAGAAATAATCTGAAATAATATGATCTATTGCTGTGCCAATTTTGAATGAAATCCATTAGTTAGTATAGAAGTTACATGCATTTTAAAATTGGACCTATCAGCAGGCTTAGAATCATGTTGGCAGCACTGACGTATATTAGTTACTCCAAATTCGTCTAGAATGCCAGGTACTATACGTGTGCAAAGTTTAGAGCTATTGGCTTGCATACTTTCTGATATATTGATATTAGGGTAACAAAAATAGGGACAGCACATATTAACAGTTGGTAGCCCTGGTTGCTCCTTAGAATACGCATAGTCATATCTGTTATGGTACACATAACACATACGAAATTTGGTTGAAATCCAAATGATAGTATGGAAGTTGCATGTATTTAAAGTTGGACCTGTCAGCAGGCTTAGAATCATGTTGGTAGCTCTGACGTATATAAGTTACTCCAAATTAATATAGAATGTCAGGTACTATACGTGTGCATAGTTTAAAGCTGTCGGCTTGCATACTTTCTGATATATTGGTATTTGGATAAAATAAATTAGGAGCATTTATTAACAGTTGGCAGCCCTGGTAGGTCTTAAGAATACGCTCAGTTATATCTGGTTATGTACACATACAACATACGAAATTTGGTTGAATTCCAATTGATAGTGTAGATGTTATATGCATTTAAAAATTGGACCTATCAGGAGGCTTATAATCATTTTGGCAACACTGCCATGTTTGGCCTCCTGGAAATTAAACTGAAATATTATGATCTGTACGTGTGCCAATTTTGAAATAGCTCCCATTCATACTTTCCAAGATATCCAACATGGAGCTCAAATTTCAATTGCTATTTTTTAGCAGTTGGTAGCACTGACATCATTTTCAAAAATGGCCGTGAGATATTCAGGTGTAGATCTTTACTCCTACCAAATTTTGTTTCGATTGCTGCAGCCGTTTAGGAGTTGATAGGGGGGGACACACACACAGCCAGACCGACAGACAGAAGGACAGACAGACAGACAGACAGACAGACACACATTTGCCCGATCTCATAAGTCTACTTTTTCCTCATTTTTGCAAAATGTGAAAAGTAGGCTAAAAATTAATTTTACGTGATAGTTTGTCTGCCTGTCCCTCTGTCGGTCTGTCTGTGGGTGTGTATGTATCCTATGCGTTCATATACCATTCATCCGATTGCGATGAAACTTGGGTGAGATATTGAGTACACTCCACGGAAGGTTTCTGACTTAGTAAATCCTTTTTACAATAGGTAGCGCACGCGTAGATTCAACAAATGAGCGACGATGCGCGAAGCGTTTCAACGAAGTCACGTATGTGTTCATATACCATTCGTCCGATAGCTATGAAACTTGGGTGAGATGTTGTATACACTTACGTGAAGGTTTTAAAATTAGTGAATACATTTCACAGTAGATAGCGCACGAGTAGATTCAACAAATGAGCTACGACGCGCGAAGCATTTCAACAAAGTCACGTACGCGTTCATATACCATTCTTCCGATAGCGATGAAACTAGGCTGAGATGTTGTGTGCACTCCAGGGAAGGTTTCTGGCTTAGTAAATCCCTTTAAAAATAGGTAGAGCACGAGTAGAATCAACAAATGAGCGACGACGTGCGAAGCGTTTCAACAAAGTCACATATAAGGTCATATACCATTCATCCGATAGCCATGAAACTTGGGTGAGATGTTGTGTACACTCCAGGGAGGATTTCTGGCTTAGTACGTCCATTTTACAATAGGTAGCGCACCAGTAGATACAAAAAATGAGCGGTGACACATGACGCGTTTTAACCAAGTCCCGTATAAGGTCATATACCATTCGTCTGATAGTGATGAATGTTTGGTGAATTGTTGTGTACACTCCAGGTTTCTGCTTAGTAAATCCATTTTACAATACGAAGCGCGCGTTTAGATTCAACAAATGAGTGACTACGCGCGAAGCGTTTCAAACAAGTCCCGTATGCATTCATATACTATTCGTCCGAAGGCTATGAAACTTTGGTGAGATGTTGTGTACAATTCATGGAAGGTTTCTGGCTTATAAAATCCACTACACAATAGGCAGCGCACAAGTAGATTCAACAAATGGGGGACGACGCGCGAAGCGTTTCAACAAAGTCCTGTATAAGGTCATATACCATTCTACCGTTAGCGGTGAAACTTGGGTGAAATATGGTGGACACTCCAAGGAAGGTTTCTGGCTTAGTAAATACATTTCACAGTAGGTAAAACACGAGTAGATTCGAAAAATGAACGACGACACGCGGTGCGTTTCAATACAGTCCCTATGTCTTCATATCCCATTAGTCCGATAGCGATGAAACTTGGGTGAGATGTTGT
Source organism: Meconema thalassinum (assembly GCA_946902985.2). Lineage (NCBI taxonomy): Eukaryota > Metazoa > Arthropoda > Insecta > Orthoptera > Tettigoniidae > Meconema > Meconema thalassinum. Next base: position 145,130,677 of record OX336390.1, on the reverse strand, counting down.
GGACACTTACGTGACGGTTTCTGACTTAGTAAATACATTTTACAGTAGGTAGCGCACGGGTTGATTCAACAAATGAGTGACGGAGCGCGATTCGTTTAAATAAAATCCTGTTTGCGTTCATATTCTATTAATCCGATTGCGATGAAACATTGATCAGTTATTGTGCACACGCCAGGGAAGGGTTTCGACTTAGTAAATCCATTTCACAATAAGTAGTGCAAGAGTAGATGCAACAAATGGGTGACGACGCGCGAAGCGTTTCAACAAAATCCCCTATGCGTTCATATAACCTTCTTCGATGTGATGAAACTTTGATGAGTTATTGGCTTCAAACACCACAAAGAATATCCCCTATTGCGTTCATATAACCTTCTTCGATTGCGATTAAACCTTGATGAGTTATTGTGTACACGCCAGGGTAGGGCTTCGACTTAGTAATACACTTCTCAATAGGTAGCGCACGAGTAGATTCAACAAATGAGTGACAGCGCACGAATCGTTTAAACAAACGCCGTATAGGCCTATGTGCATATACCATTCATCCGATTGCGATGAAACATTGATGAGTTATTGTGTACACGCCAGGGAAGGGTTTCGACTTAGTAAATCCATTTCACAATAGGTAGCGCACGAGTATATGCAACAAATGGGTGACGACGCGCGAAGCGTTTCAACAAAATCCCCTATGCGTTCATATAACCTTCTTCGATGTGATGAAACTTTGATGAGTTATTGTGTACACGCCAGGGTAAGGTTTCGACTTAGTAAATCCATTTCTCAATAGGTAGCGTACGAGTAGAATCAACAAATGAGTGACAGCGCACGAATCGTTCAAACAAAATCCAGTATACGTTCATATGCCATTCAACCGATTGAGATGACACTTTTGAAAGTTGTTGTGCACGCTCCCACGAATGATTCTAAATTAGAAAATCCATTTTACGATAACTTAGAGGCAGTTAACGGAAATTGAAAACCATGTTGTGTATCCAAAAGCACTTCAAGAAACAGAATATCAACGCCAACACATTCTTTGATTGGCATTGCAACGCATGCCGGGTACAGCTTGTTCTGTAATAAGAAATGAATTTTTTGTCGGTAGGTTCATGTCACGTCGGTTGTTTACTATTCCAAGTTTGACAGAGATCGGGTCATTCACTAACGATTTGAGGAGATTCATGTTTCAGATAATGATATGGGTGGCGTCTTCTAGAATTTTGAGAAATACCATAAGGATTCATGACTTCCTAAAAGGATAATCATGCTCCCTCTCTAAAAGTTAAGGATAACTCGATGACCGAAATTGAAATTATCGTAACATATGAAGTTGCCTGGGACAGGTCTAGCTTCAGAACGTTGATGAACAAACATAACTCAAATGCAAACCACCGGGTGAGAATCACCACTTCATGGACAGAAGAAGCTAAGGAAATTCAAAGCGAGAGAATGAAGAAATATTGGGAAGAGAAGAAAGGAAATTCATATTCATGAGTTAAATAGGTTCGATTGCGATCCTTACTTGGGCATAACGTTGTTAAAACAAGTAGTTTCGTGACGAACTAAAGAGCCTACTGTTGTCAGATATTTAAGACTTATGCCAATGATTATCTCTATAGACCTATCTAGAACAATGATGAAATTAATTTGGTAATACTGAAAATTTTAATTCAAAATATGCCTGTAATAGTGTAGCCTAATGGAGCACAGTTGGCAGCCCAGGTGACTGAATATATTTTTAGTTGCTTCTCAACCCTTTATAGGTCCTTGGGATACTATCTTCCCACCATGTATTTATAGAACGGTGTTAGGGAGAGAATCCTCCCACCCCTTCCATTTCAAGCAGTTCCACATGTATCCACATGCTAGATGCAGAGAAATATTAAAACCCATTAATTTGATGTATATTGTCATCAGAAACCAAAGGTGGGAAGCATATATCCCAGTGGTCTCCACAGTGCACGTACTCGCCAGTTCGGTTGTGTTGAGTGATATAAATGCATTGTTTTACAGAAGAAGTTTTTTTTATTGAAGACAAGAGATTTGTAATTTTTGGTATATAACTGAAATACAATGTTAATAATGGGTTTGGTCTCTTGAGTAAATAAATTTCAGCTAGAATGGAAATAATTATCCTGTTCTGGATGTTCGCCATAGAATAGAAGATTTTAAAAAAATGTGTTTTTAGTAAATACTATTTTGAAATTATTGAATTATATTCGAATATACTACCTTTTAACATTCCAAAATCACTTTTGTATTTTTTGTGCAGTTTTCGGCAAAGATGATATAGGTCACTGACTTTGTGTTGCGTGGGAGTTATGTTTTTTTTAAATTATAGAGCGCGATGGGTGTTTTTATATATTATATCCCGTTAAATAAACCTCATTATTGAGTGATAAAACGCACATCATCATAATTTGGAGGTGGGAGATTATTACCCCATTGCTCATTTAAGAAAATTTACTGTCGGATGTGAGCAGTGGGATAATAATTTTCCACCCCATATTTCATAAAATAGAATCCACACCCGTAAAATTGTTGCATATTCCTACTCATCTATCACCCCTAATTACAAATGTGCACAAAAATATTTTATACCCCCAGTCTTTTGCCCTATAAAGGGTTAAGGTACAGAAATCACATAAGAAATTCGGTTGAAATCCAATGGATTGTATGGACGTTACATGCAGTTAGACATTTAATTTATCAGTGCGCGTAAAATCATGTTGGCAAAAATGTCATGTAAGTGTTGCTCAGAATTAATCTTAAATATTATGATCAATTATTGTACCAATTTTGGATGAAATCCATTCGTTAGTGTAGAAGTTACATGTATTTAAAAATTGGACCTATCAGCAAGCGTAGAATCATGTTGGCAACACTGTCATTCATGGGCTCCTGAAAATTAATTTGGAATGTTATTATCTATGTGTGTGTCAATTTTGGAACAGTTCACATTTATAACGTCTGAGATATCCAAGAGACATGTCAAATTTTAGTAGCACTGACGTCATTTTCAAATATGGCCGTGAGATATGCAGATATAGGTCTTTACTCATACCAAATTTGGTTTCGATAGCTGCAGCCATTTACGATTTGCTAGAGGTGGGGGACACGCCCACAGACAGAAGGACAGACAGAAGGATGGACAGAAGATTAGACAGACGGACGGACATACAGACAGACACACGTCAGCCTGGGTGATCTCATAAGACTAATTTTTCATAATTTTTGCAATATGTGAAATGTAGGCTAAAAATAGAAGGATTTACGAACCTATTGGTTTAGACTAACGAAGGTCTTAGTAAATAGGTGTAAAAATAGGCTACGAAGGAAGGAAGGAAGGGAGAATGGGATGAGAAGCTGCAAGAAGATATTGAGGGTGACACAAATGTTGTGGGGACCACGCAGGACTCTTAAGTCGCAAGCCACAGCGAGCATACAATTAAATGTGACTATACCAAGTAGGATATTGAGCCCGCTGAGCTTAGGCTCATGTGATATGTTTCATTGCAACGCATTTTTGATGTATTGTACAGCCCTGGGGGGGGGGGGGCAGTACCCCTGAGAGCCACCCCCCATCGTTCACTAAAACCACCCCAACTGGCAACATCATAAGACCAGAACATTATCTTTACACAGCAAGAGGCGGCCACCCAGCTCGGGAGGTTAGCCAACTACTAGCAACACATACATAAACATCCACATCAACAACTAACTGAGGCAGCTACGGTGACGTAATGCTGACCATGCAGCACCTTAAAGTATAAGAAGTGGAGTCCTAACTGGAGCCATTATCTGTTATACAGTGTGCGTCGCTAGCGGCCCTAGCCAACGTCTGTTCCTGCTACATCATCAGGTGAGATTCAGCAAAGTGCTCAGACTCCTTTATTTTGTACACATCTACCCCAAACTTGTACACACTAGTTGTATTCTACATTTGCCTAAGACTTCCCAAGAGGGACTTACAAATTCACACTCGCTGACCAATAAACACATGGTCAGTAAATTACACTTGCATTGATAATTACACTCCTCTTCACATCCTCATACCCCTCCTGACCTTCGTCACGATTGACCGTGACCGTAGTAGCCAGTAACTGCTTTGTCAGACTCCATTGTGTTCCCAGCACGCGACTCGATTACATAACGTCGAGCCGCTGACATAAGCACGCCTATTGTATTACTCATCCCGTCCAGCTGGCAGGCCAGTATAGTAGCCTGCATTTAGAGGTCCATCCCCTAACCAACACTTGCATCTTTGCAGGAACACCCCCTAGCGTTTAAACACTAAACAACACACTACACTAGTAAGCTCTCCCAGCTACGGGAAGCTACTCTCACCTAGGAACTACCTTCCAAATTAGCACAGTGACACAAGTGTTTTATCCCAAACTACCCCCCAGCTAAGGGATCTAAAACATATGGGTGGAGGCGCTGCTACCACGCACAACAAGGGTAGGACTCATACAACGATCCCTCGTGGTAGAAACGACCCGTACCGCACACAGCCAAGCGTTAAGTTTTTTTTTTTGAAGACAGCATTATTTTTTTTCTCTTATCCCTCCACTCTAGAAATACAAGGGACATTTTTAATCAACCCACCCACCCCCACCCCCAGGAAAGCATCAGAAACATAATACATTGCAAAACACACACAGTCTTTTTTATACATACACCTGATCCAACATGGCCCCTCTATACCGTCTAGAAGTGCTCAGGAGCATTGGGGAGTACCAGGAGTTAATTGCCTGGCACAAGGTCTTTGAGACAAGACAGGACTACCTCACAAGGTTTCAGCAGCTCCTGCACGCCCAGTATATGCGAATTATAAGGGCACTTGTCCGGCCACTCCGCAGCGCTATGAATCGCAAGATTCGAGCGAAAATCCCCACCCTCCGTACTGTACCCGTTCGTCCTGGGGATGCGATGACCCATCTGCTATTACATCGCATTCCTGGAGTTCCAGGACAGAGCGGAGTTAAATGAACCTCTAGTCAAATAAGGAATGTGTCGGAAATTCAGCTGAGTTATCGAAAAAGCAGTGGGTAACACGAGACAAAGTATCTCTAGGGTCGTTACGGGCTTAAGTTTAATAAAAATAAAATGCAAATATAAATGGGCGCCTTCAACTGAATTCCTAGCAAACCACCTCCTTTCCAGGTTAAGCCTTACTCAAAACAAGGAAAGAAAAAGGAAAATCACATCATCATCAGATCACAACTAAGATAAAAACAAATTTATTTCACTTTGATAGTCAGACAGACATTTTAAATATACCTCCTACCTGAGAGTATGGTCGAATGCCAACGTTAAATTGTCATTGTCCAAAAATCGAACCATCTCCTTTCTAATCAAAAATATTTCAGCCACATAGAACAAGAAAAATCTCTAAAGTTCTCTTGGGTTCTCAGGATCACTGTAGCACTATGTCTTTCGTCACTGACATTTGTGAAACCTGAGACCTAATTTCTCTTTAATTTAACATCATAAATGTGGATTTGAAAAAGTTATTAATCTGTCTAAACATACACATATTATAATCACATATTTTAAATATCACGTATTTTATGGCTTGCATGGCATAATTTAAATGTTGAACACGTTAGTCAAATGCTCCTAAACATTGAATAATTAATTTACACTATTTACATTGTCATTCATAATTACTTGTTTGTGAATTATAGAAAATTCACTTCTCATTGGTCATCATTATCATCATCATCAAAATTAAACATTTCTCACATTAATTCTCATCTCAAAATTCAACATATTCCTTTCAGAATCATCAACTCATCACCATTAAATCATTTAAATCCTCAACTCAAATTGCAATTCCTCAAATTATATCTCAATTAAATTTATTTTAATTCCATATAAATTCATTAATCATCAGCTTCTTTAATTAATTATCACCTTTTAATTCAGTTATTCATCGTCTATCCAATCATCTATTAATTTATTTTAATCAGTTTATTTATCCAATCTTTAATTCATCCATTTATTTAATTCATTGATTTATTCCAAAATTTAATTTATCAAATTATTTAAATTTCATTCTTCTGGTTATTTAGATTCTTATTATTTCATCTAGTCATTCTGATTTTTATTTCATTAGGTCAGATCATTAATATGCTTAAATTTCAGATTATTATTTCATTAATTATTATTCTCAGAAAATCTTGTCTTATCAACTTTATTTATTTGTTTAATTTCCTAACAAATTGTTTAATACGGGTTATAGAACGTTGTCTTACAGTTTTATTACTTCCAAGTTATATCTCGTATTTAATTTTCATGCCAAAAAATATTATTGCCTTCACGACATCACGTTGGATCTGACTATCCACAACGACATTATATATCCTCAATTCTTCAAATATCACATTTGAATACAACAATTATTCCACAAAACTCCATAAATATTCAGCACATACAGCATGAATCTCAACAATTACGCTAGACTGGGTTCAACAACCTCATGTCTGCTTCAAAATGCATTAGCAACATTGCAACTATCACTTGGCAACTTCCACAAAATGCCTATCACAAACTTCACTTAACCATGTTGCATGATCTACAAAAAATATATAACTGGCTTCAAATTATCAACGCACACAATCTCCAATAACTGTAATTAATCTGATCACATCTAGACAACTTCTTAAACAATTGGAAAAATGTTACCTTAGTAATTCAAGATTTGCTTTCAAATAGCATAAATTCTCTTACAATTCTCATAATTCACATCACAGAAAAACACCAATGTGCTATAATCTCTCATATCAAAATCTGCAATACTGATCTGCCTTAAAATAAATCTGACCATTAATGATTCATCTTACAAGATTCAATTACTTTAAGTCCTTCTCAAAGGTATCAAACACAATTATAAAAAATCATCAAAAGCATCAGCTGTAACAGCTGTTAAACTGAAATTACTCTCAAAAGAGTATAGCAACAAAATATTGGATTGGCAAACAAGAATTACAAATGTAACCCTGATGACATTTATCTTTACTTTATTTAACAAAAGTTCGACTGATATGTGACTAGTAGTTCCTTGTTTGATTCACTTACAATCTCATGTACACTCGGATGATAAAAATGAGTCCCTCAATGGCAAGTAAGATGAGTAACCACCGTACAATCGTATAAATACGAAAGACCTCGCCTCGTCGTCTAATCATGATAGTGCCCTAAACGATGGGTAAGATGAGTAACCACCATACAATCGTATAAATACGAAAGACCCCATCTCGACGACTATATGAGTGAATGTACCAGATAGGAATCAACAAGTCTCTAGTTGTCATATAAAAGCGATATTCATTCACTAAAGTGAATAACATCTTAATATCTCCAAACAATCCAATGGAAAAATCCCTACTGATGAATAATACATACTCGCTAGTATGCAATGAACTGACGAAGTGATTTTAGATAATCAATTGCAGATCACGAGTTCGAAATACTCGTTACAGAAAAAAAAACTATTCATGAAAAATATCCTGGCTGGAAAAATGTCTAAAAGACCAATCATCTGCTTAATAAAACCAACCAATGGTGAGAATTTCGTATAATGATGCCTGCCATATCATATGGTCATGCCATATTCTAGCAAAAATTTCGAAGCATATAAAGTCAAAGCCATGTCTTAAACAATCGTATCACTCCTATTAGAAAAATATACATGTGTGCCCAGTATTCATGAAAATAATCGTATCAGGTAGTTATAACTCTTACAGTACCTTTTCATAATCAGCTGTTATTAAATTTCAAAGATCGTCGATTTTCACTATGTAATGAATTTCTCGAAAGATCGGCGTGAATATCATTCCATCCATGCAATGACGATTGCCTTTGAATCCCAAGTGAATCAGCTGGTGGACCTCCTTCTCGTCAGGAATCGAATCCATCGCTCCGTGGTGCCATCGCGTCTCTGTCTGCGTTTACTCCGACATGATAAACTTCTGGTTATCCATAGCGGATATTGTCCAAATCCTCACGAAAAAGCTCATAGAAACAGCGGACCCCCTATTCCTCTTCTACGTTACGCCACTGTTCTAGACAATGTTCGCTTGAGTGTTGAAAGTTCAATTTCCACAACGGTCAAGTTTTACTTGTAGAAAATAAAATTGTTTTATCAGAGTGTCTAAGTTTATGAAACACCCTGTATCTGTGTTCGTACTCGGTAATTCATAACACTTCTTAAGACTGACTTGCATTAATGCACGAGCTAATGTTCCTAAGTGCATTTGCTTACAACATTCCGTTTGCTTAAAATGGTTACTGTTACTTGGAATGCGCTATGAAATGCATAGTCGTAATGTCATTGAGAAAAACTATGTTCTTTCGAAGTTCAAAGTTGCAGTATCACGTAACTATTTGTCTTTATAATTCAAGTGCTGAATAAACGTTCCAACTCAACGTAGTAATGAAGTTCAGCTTCTGTTATAATGCTTGCGTATAATAATGGGAATTAACCCGCACGGCCCTACTGCTATGCCATAATAATCTCCGCATAAAGCTAGCCTCGCCATGTCGTTCTACGTTGAAATGCAGCTTGGAATAAAGTTCTCCAACTACTCGCAATGCTGTTTTAAAATATCCCGGCCGTCTATGCTTGCTTGCTCCGCAAGTCCGCCTGGCCCACTGACCTACTTGTCGCTCGCCGCTCGGAGAAGCCGAAACTGTCCCCTGCACTTTCCGTGACAGTTTCTGTTCGCTGCTCGGTGAAGCTGAAACTGTCGCCTGCACTTTCCGTGACAGTTTCTGTTCGCTGTACGATCTATACCATGCGCCTGGCGTGTGTTACTCAGCTTGACTTCCTTGCTTGGCTCACAGAGCTAGACTGACAGTTCCTGCACTATCTCGACCCTTACCTGCTTGGTGCGGTCACGTGGCGTCCTCCCCACCACCGTGGTCTTGCGTCACAAATATAATCTCGAACCCCCATCATCTCGGCTGTTAAGTTATAAAATAACTTAAGGGTTATCTGACTTCCTTCAAATTATTACCACATATAATGCATGCTATATCTCCTCTTCTAAGATGTTTAACTACCATGTTCCATATAGATCTTAATAAAGCTTCATAATTCCATTCATAATTCCATCTGCTTAACTGCGGTCAGCGCCTTCTAAATCCTAGACCTACTACGTCATCCTGACATTCCTCTTGACTCGATCTGAGCGCTATCTTTCTTAACTCTTCCCAAAAACCTCAACTACGGCATAATGTCTGCTGGCGTAGCCGATAACCTCAACTAGGTATCGGGTACATCTCTCCCGTACATCTCCTTTTTTATCAGGATTGAGAAAAAAAATACACTCTCAGGCATTCTATATATATATAACACATGTACACGATAGCTCTACAATTCTCTTAATCAGCATAATGGTACTTTCTGACTCTCAACAATGATGATTGACTTCCAATGATTAGCATCTTGATTCTGTATTACTTTCACGTCTACTTCTTCCTTCGCCACTCGTGCTTGCTCGATTAACATCTCTGACTGTCTCCTCGAGTGGTGTACTAGGCTGTCTAATTTCTTGCCTCGACCTCTCATATTCACGATTATCTCGTCCTTCATTTGGATCGTTTCTTCGGCCATCCTGCCTGTCGTTCCGATTATACTGTTGACCTTGGCTCCAGTTATTTCTACCACGATATCTATTGTTGTATCGATTCCTATCTTGATATCTGGAATTCTGGTTATAATTTCTGTATCGGCTGTCTCTTGCTTCCTGATCGTATGGCCTCTCATATGGTCCTCTATACCGATCATTTCCACGAACGTTACGGATGTTTCCTCGATTTCCTTCGTTCCTTCTGTTTTCCCAGGAATCTCTTCTGTCCGTCTGAGCTGCGTTATCAACGACTACCGCATTCACTTCTTGCGTGTTTCTATTGTCGTTTCTTGTATTTCTAGGCGTAACTTGAGCGCTTGTATAGTCCAATCGCCGTAAAATGTCGTCATAGTGCTCAAGTGTGTTTGCTCCCGACGCTATGAGTGATCGTTGTACCTCAATCGGTAACTGTCTCGCTATAGCTTGCAAAAGCTCTTCTTCTGGCAATGGAGGAATCAGAAACTGCAATTTAGCCAGCTGTGACGTAAAATAATTGGCATAATGCGTCGGATGTGACGTGGAATAACGCTTCGAATACATTTCTGCTCTCACGTTCAGTTGATCCTCGGCACTCCAAAATCTCCTTAGGAATGCTATTGCAAATTGCTCCATATTCGCCAAAATTGCTTCTGAATGCTCTAAACCAAGTAAGCGCAGACCCGTCTAAGGCGCGTTCGACTATCCTTAGCTCTCTTTCCTTGGCTACTCTATGTTCTGCCATGTAGTCTCGAATATCTCGCAGAAATTCGACTGGTGTGACCCCTGTATTTCCAGAAAACTTCCTCGGCTTGTCATCCAGATTTCTTATAATGGTAACTGGACCTGAGTATCGTTCGCTTGTACCCAACGTACTCCTATTCGAACTCGGATTATCCTGAGGGGTTGAACTTGCCCTTTCGAATGTCACATTCGGTTGCGTTTGACGGTCTTCTCCCATGCTAACTTCTTGATTACCCATACTGCGGTCTATCGCTGTCTGATTCATCGATATTTCCCCTGATGTAGTATTCTGACTGGTGAAACTGTTAATCATAGATTCTAGTTTAGTCATCCTATCTTCTGCCAGTTTCTCTACGGTCTTGACCTGAGTCTTCAACTCATCTAACGACGTATCATTCTGCGTTTTATTACTCTCCTCTAAATCGTTTTTCAACTTGTCAATCTTGTCTTCGCATGTATTCTTTACTGACGCGACTTGTTCCTTTAACAGATCAACATCTGTCCTAAATAGAGTTGAATCTATCTTCATCGCTTCCTTGTTCTCCGTAAATCTCGCTTCTAAGTTCGCCATACCTGCGATTAATTTCTCGTCTAATCCTGCACGTTTTTCTTTTGCTTCGGCATCGACCTCACTATATCGTTCTTCCACGATTGCACCGACTCTATTTTTGAATAAAGCTAAGTTTTCATTAACCTTTTGCTCTATATCATCATCCATCTTCCTAATATCTTTCTGCAATTGATTCTCTAATGATTTTAAATTAGAATTAACCTCTCCTAAGACATCCTCTTTAATGGTCCCAATTACTGACTTTAAATCTTTAATCTCATTACCTAGATTCATCTCTAGACCTTTGATTTTAGTTTCGAAAGATACTTCGGTAGACCACTCTTGAATTTTGCCTACATCTGCCACTAAACCATCGATGTCGAATCTCAACTTCGATACATCCGATCTAATGTCTTTCTGTATGGACATAACGTCTGTTCTTAAAGTGAAAATGTTTTCTTCTCCTCTACTTTCTAATTCAATAATATTCTTTCTTAATATTTGAACATTTTCCTCTCCTTTCATATTTACTGCAATTATATCTAATTGTAAAGTCTTAAGAATTTCATTATTCTTTAAAGTTAATCTATTCTCTAACCTAGTTAACTTGTTTTCTAATTCAGTGTTAATTTCTTCACTACGAGCTTGTAATTTCTCTTCTAATGATTTAAAACTATCCTTCAAGTTAGCTTCACTAGCTTTTAAATGACTTTCAGTACTAGTCTGTAATCTAGTCTCCAATGACATCAACTCATCTTTACTATTTGACTGTAATCTTTCTTCTAATGATTTGAAACTATCCTTCAAGTTACCTTCACTATTTGACTGTAATATGGTTTCTAATGACTTTAAATTGTCTTCACTATTTGACTGTAATAATTTTAAATTTTCTTCATTAGTTGACTGTAATAATTTTACATTAGCTTCGTTACTAATCTATAATGATTTTAAATTTTCTTCAGTACTGGTCTGTAATGCTTGCACATTTTCTTTACATCTAGCTTCTAACCTAGCTTCTGAACTATTTAACTTCCGTTTCCATTTTAGAAATAGTTTCTGCAATACCAGACATACCACACTGCAATTCTCCTAACACCTTAGCTAAATCTTCCGGCAACATAATTATATTTTCAATAGACGTTTTATTCAGAGACGTTAGACAACAACACATCACAATGTCTCAATTCCTGCATTCACTTGGGTATAGGAAAAATGACTTATAACTAACATGATATAATACTAATACGATTAATATGAACACTGGAATGGGCACACAAGTATATTGTCTGACTAAGTTTAATAAATTTTATAACACAATTAAATGAACTTGAGATCAATCTCTCAGTAATCTAAATCTGATGTGATTTCATAGAATAAGCAAAATCGAAGCCCCACAGGTGGGTAAAGCCAATTCTCCCTCTCTCTCTGTGTACCCGTTCGTCCTGGGGATGCGATGACCCATCTGCTATTACATCGCATTCCTGGAGTTCCAGGACAGAGCGGAGTTAAATGAACCTCTAGTCAAATAAGGAATGTGTCGGAAATTCAGCTGAGTTATCGAAAAAGCAGTGGGTAACACGAGACAAAGTATCTCTAGGGTCGTTACGGGCTTAAGTTTAATAAAAATAAAATGCAAATATAAATGGGCGTCATCAACTGAATTCCTAGCAAACCACCTCCTTTCCTGGTTAAGCCTTACTCAAAACAAGGAATGAAAAAGGAAAATCACATCATCATCAGATCACAACTAAGATAAAAACAAATTTATTTCACTTTGATAGTCAGACAGACATTTTAAATATACCTCCTACCTGAGAGTATGGTCGAATGCCAACGTTAAATTGTCATTGTCCAAAAATCGAACCATCTCCTTTCTAATCAAAAATATTTCATCCACATAGAACAAGAAAAATCTCTAAAGTTCTCTTGGATTCTCAGGATCACTGTAGCACTATGTCTTTCGTCACTGACATTTGTGAAACCTGAGACCTAATTTCTCTTTAATTTAACATCATAAATGTGGATTCGAAAAAGTTATTAATCTGTCTAAACATACACATATTATAATCACATATTTTAAATATCACGTATTTTATGGCTTGCATGGCATAATTTAAATGTTGAACACGTTAGTCAAATGCTCCTAAACATTGAATAATTAATTTACACTATTTACATTGTCATTCATAATTACTTGTTTGTGAATTATAGAAAATTCACTTCTCATTGGTCATCATTATCATCATCATCAAAATTAAACATTTCTCACATTAATTCTCATCTCAAAATTCAACATATTCCTGTCAGAATCATCAACTCATCACCATTAAATCATTTAAATCCTCAACTCAAATTGCAATTCCTCAAATTATATCTCAATTAAATTTATTTTAATTCCATATAAATTCATTAATCATCAGCTTCTTTAATTAATTATCACCTTTTAATTCAGTTATTCATCGTCTATCCAATCATCTATTAATTTATTTTAATCAGTTTATTTATCCAATCTTTAATTCATCCATTTATTTAATTCATTGATTTATTCCAAAATTTAATTTATCAAATTATTTAAATTTCATTCTTCTGGTTATTTAGATTCTTATTATTTCATCTAGTCATTCTGATTTTTATTTCATTAGGTCAGATCATTAATATGCTTAAATTTCAGATTATTATTTCATTAATTATTATTCTCAGAAAATCTTGTCTTATCAACTTTATTTATTTGTTTAATTTCCTAACAAATTGTTTAATACGGGTTATAGAACGTTGTCTTACAGTTTTATTACTTCCAAGTTATATCTCGTATTTAATTTTCATGCTAAAAATATTATTGCCTTCACGACATCACGTTGGATCTGACTATCCACAACGACATTATATATCCTCAATTCTTCAAATATCACATTTGAATACAACAATTATTCCACAAAACTCCATAAATATTCAGCACATACAGCATGAATCTCAACAATTACGCTAGACTGGGTTCAACAACCTCATGTCTGCTTCAAAATGCATTAGCAACATTACAACTATCACTTGGCAACTTCCACAAAATGCCTATCACAAACTTCACTTAACCATGTTGCATGATCTACAAAAAATATATAACTGGCTTCAAATTATCAACGCACACAATCTCCAATAACTGTAATTAATCTGATCACATCTAGACAACTTCTTAAACAATTGGAAAAATATTACCTTAGTTATTCAAGATTTGCTTTCAAATAGCATAAATTCTCTTACAATGCTCATAATTCACATCACAGAAAAACACCAATGTGCTATAATCTCTCATATCAAAATCTGCAATACTGATCTGCCTTAAAATAAATCTGACCATTAATGATTCATCTTACAAGATTCAATTACTTTAAGTCCTTCTCAAAGGTATCAAACACAATTATAAAAAATCATCAAAAGCATCAGCTGTAACAGCTGTTAAACTGAAATTACTCTCAAAAGAGTATAGCAACAAAATATTGGATTGGCAAACAAGAATTACAAATGTAACCCTGATGACATTTATCTTTACTTTATTTAACAAAAGTTCGACTGATATGTGACTAGTAGTTCCTTGTTTGATCCTCTTACAATCTCAAGTACACTCGGATGATAAAAATGAGTCCCTCAATGGCAAGTAAGATGAGTAACCACCGTACAATCGTATAAATACGAAAGACCTCGCCCCGTCGTCTAATCATGATAGTGCCCTAAACGATGGGTAAGATGAGTATCCACCATACAATCGTATAAATACGAAAGACCCCATCTCGACGACTATATGAGTGAATGTACCAGATAGGAATCAACAAGTTTCTAGTTATCATATAAAAGCGATATTCATTCACTAAAGTGAATAACATCTTAATATCTCCAAACAATCCAATGGAAAAAATCCCTACTGATGAATAATACACACTCGCTAGTATGCAATGAACTGGCGAAGTGATTTTAGATAATCAATTGCAGATCACGAGTTCGAAATACTCGTTACACAAAAAAAAACTATTCATGAAAAATATCCTTGCTGGAAAAATGTCTAAAAGACCAAACATCTGCTTAATAAAACCAACCAATGGTGAGAATTTCGTATAATGATGCCTTCCATATCATATGGTCATGCCATATTCTAGCAAAAATTTCGAAGCATATAAAGTCAAAGCCATGTCTTAAACAATCGTATCACTCCTATTAGAAAAATATACATGTGTGCCCAGTATTCATGAAAATAATCGTATCAGGTAGTTATAACTCTTACAGTACCTTTTCATAATCAGCTGTTATTAAATTTCAAAGATCGTCGATTTTCCCTATGTAATGAATTTCTCGAAAGATCAGCGTGAATATCATTCCATCCATGCAATGACGATTGCCTTCGAATCCCAAGTGAATCAGCTGGTGGACCTCCTCCTCGTCAGGAATCGAATCCATCGCTCCGTGGTGCCATCGCGTCTCTGTCTGCGTTTACTCCGACATGATAAACTTCTGGTTATCCATAGCGGATATTGTCCAAATCCTCACGAA
This sequence comes from Meconema thalassinum, assembly GCA_946902985.2. Classification (NCBI taxonomy): domain Eukaryota; kingdom Metazoa; phylum Arthropoda; class Insecta; order Orthoptera; family Tettigoniidae; genus Meconema; species Meconema thalassinum. The sequence continues at coordinate 145,115,236 of OX336390.1, read as the reverse complement.
AAAGCTCATAGAAACAGCGGACCCCCTATTCCTCTTCTACGTTACGCCACTGTTCTAGACAATGTTCGCTTGAGTGTTGAAAGTTCAATTTCCACAGCGGTTAAGTTTTACTTGTAGAAAATAAAATTGTTTTATCAGAGTGTCTAAGTTTATGAAACACCCTGTATCTGTGTTCGTACTCGGTAATTCATAACACTTCTTAAGACTGACTTGCATTAATGCACGAGCTAATGTTCCTAAGTGCATTTGCTTACAACATTCCGTTTGCTTAAAATGGTTACTGTTACTTGGAATGCGCTATGAAATGCATAGTCGTAATGTCATTGAGAAAAACTATGTTCTTTCGAAGTTCAAAGTTGCAGTATCACGTAACTATTTGTCTTTATAATTCAAGTGCTGAATAAACGTTCCAACTCAACGTAGTAATGAAGTTCAGCTTCTGTTATAATGCTTGCGTATAATAATGGGAATTAACCCGCACGGCCCTACTGCTATGCCATAATAATCTCCGCATAAAGCTAGCCTCGCCATGTCGTTCTACGTTGAAATGCAGCTTGGAATAAAGTTCTCCAACTACTCGCAATGCTGTTTTAAAATATCCCGGCCGTCTATGCTTGCTTGCTCCGCAAGTCCGCCTGGCCCACTGACCTACTTGTCGCTCGCCGCTCGGAGAAGCCGAAACTGTCCCCTGCACTTTCCGTGACAGTTTCTGTTCGCTGCTCGGTGAAGCTGAAACTGTCGCCTGCACTTTCCGTGACAGTTTCTGTTCGCTGCACGATCTATACCATGCGCCTGGCGTGTGTTACTCAGCTTGACTTCCTTGCTTGGCTCACAGAGCTAGACTGACAGTTCCTGCACTGTCTCGACCCTTACCTGCTTGGTGCGGTCACGTGGCGTCCTCCCCACCACCGTGGTCTTGCGTCACAAATATAATCTCGAACCCCCATCATCTCGGCTGTTAAGTTATAAAATAACTTAAGGGTTATCTGACTTCCTTCAAATTATTACCACATATAATGCATGCTATATCTCCTCTTCTAAGATGTTTAACTACCATGTTCCATATAGATCTTAATAAAGCTTCATAATTCCATTCATAATTCCATCTGCTTAACCGCGGTCAGCGCCTTCTAAATCCTAGACCTACTACGTCATCCTGACATTCCTCTTGACTCGATCTGAGCGCTATCTTTCTTAACTCTTCCCAAAAACCTCAACTACGGCTTAATGTCTGCTGGCGTAGCCGATAACCTCAACTAGGTATCGGGTACAGTACACAAATCATTAAGGCAGACTGGCAACTACACTGCCTACACGAATTCATGTTCCAGCAATGGGAAACAATCATAAGGGAACACCAGCGGATAGGGACTAATGGCACCAAAGTTGCCGAACAGGCCATATGCCTCAATAGGCAGTACGCTCAAATTTGGGATGCCTACCGCGAGCTCCAGGCTAAGAAGGCCATTATTGAATTCATGGCAGGGCCACCAGCCCAGCCTAGAGAGGACATAGGCATGGACACATTAACCCAACAATTTGCGAGGATGTCCCTCTCAGACACTTACAAAACACAGGGGAAGGAGTTCGCCGTGGCCACAGTCCAGAAGACGGCCAGGTTAGGCTCCAACACATAACAGGGCCAAGGTCACATCAACACACGTCCCTCAGCTCTGGTTCGGAAGGCAATTTTGCTAATTCGAGGAGCAAACCTATGCCAACCCCCTCAGATCGGACGAACGAGAGGGAGTTGACGCCAGGACTCTCGGGAACACATAATAACACAGGGAGAAAACGGGAGGTAAATATGTCATGGGCTGAGGACGTAGAGCCCGCCCCACAGCACATTAAGCCCACACAAGCCTACACACATAGGCACACACAAGGGCTGGAGTCTACCGTGGCCGTAGGCCAGAAAGCGGTCAGACTACCCGCCAACACATTTTTTGGGCAATCACAGACGAATACACGACCCTTACCGCTAGTTCAGAAGGCAACTTTGCCAGACGGACACTGACATGTGCATCCCCAGTGCAAATGCATAAGAGGGTGTTGCCTTCAGCCCATCAGGGTGCAAAACGCACGCCTGTGCACACTGACCAGCCACAAACACACAGTACACGGGGTATAAGAAAGGTCTTATTACCTACCCCACGAGGCCAGGCAGTCAGGAATACACACACCCCTATATGCACTGCTAGGGTAGCGCGGAGCGCAATCAGCCCCTCAGACACAAGCACACTCAGACCAATATCCAAGCACTACGGTGAAAGTAGACCCAGACTTACTTTGCTTCAAACTCCTCCAGAAAATAGTAAAGAAGCACCCCAATGGGTATCAGGGGCCTACGCCTTAGTGACAGGACGAAAGTATTCACTTTCTCGAGCAATGACGCTCGGACGTGGATAACGACTTTCACCATGAATATAACATACACTAATGTCACTTGAATCACAAATATACATACGGGCAGGTTCTTTTACACGCAGGAAACACGATAATTGATACACAAAGGGCAGATTCCACCCCGGTAAACGGCAGACACGCAGAGACTCATGCACAAAACTACACATTTTACATGTATACACAGTGGAACGTGGCTAATTCAAAATTATATAATTCAAAATTTTTCTTAATTCAAATTTTTTTGGCCCCTAGCATTTTATAGGCCATCTATGGTTTATAATCATGGTTAGTTCAAATTATACCTGGGATAATGTAAAGTTTTTAATGTACAAAGACAATCGGAGGCCAATCAGTTGGGCCACGCGGCTCAGGTCCTCAAAGAACTGTTCCGAATGCAGCCTAAGCAACAAACCACAGCACAGAGCTTGGGCGGGTCTTTTCGAGTAGAAATGACTATCTTGTTATATTTTCCATTCCTACAATTTGCTAGATTCTTTTGGGATGACTGAGAGACTTAATCGTAAGAAACAGTTAAGAATCTCACACTATTTTTGAAAAATAGTAGATTTCCCTGAGACGTAACTAGATTACTGCCTTACTAGCATCGTCAAATAGGTGAATAGTACACCCAGGTTCTATCTTTCATTTTGAAACTGCTTGCCACGGTGGGTGAGTGGTTATAGTGTCGGACTACCAACCCCAAGATTGCAGGTTCGCCCCTGGCCATGGTAAGAGATTTTTGAAGGCGACAGAAATCACGATACTCATGTCATACGTTGTTGGCATGTTAAAGAACCCATTTGAATTCAGTAGGTCGTGTTCAATGGCAAAATTAATCTCGGGATTTTCCGCCAACACAAAGTTCCTCCATTCTCTACTTGAAAGCGCTGTAGTGTCAAGGAGTTTAGATATCTAACCTCCTTGGATTTCATAGCGTTCAAAGGAACGACGAAATTCGACATGCAAGCTACCCTCTGGGTGTCAATTAACAAAGCTTGCACCAGGCACCCGAGGCCATACGATATTATTATTATTATTATTATTATTATTATTTTGAAACTTTTGAAATTATTTACGATACAATCTTTACAAAGTACCGCCGTCTGGCAATTGCTTTGGTAAACATAAAGCATTATGTAAATGTCATACAATATATTTTCTCTACTCTTTTCAAAGAACTTTCTTAATTTGAATTTTTGGATAACTAATTTTTTTTCTCTTTCACTAATCCCGTGAAGTGCGAATTATCCAAGTGAACTGTATATATTTGATCCATAGGTGTACCCTACCTATTACGATGCCTATAGCATGAGTTTTTTTTCCCATAACAGCGCTCAAACTAAACATAAACACCATGGGGTAACACTCACAGCTCAAGGGGATAACACCATTATTTATTTTTGAAGGTCACACACTAAACGCAAATACCGTACAAAACAGTCAAAACACTTGGCAGAACTGTTCCGGAGACACAGGCCTAAAAGGCACCAGGAATAATTACCCTGGACAAAGACGGTCTCGAACCCGCCACCTTCTGAATACCAGGAATGCAAGGTCGGGTAACTATCCAATTGGAGGATAGAACAATAAGGGACAGTCACACTAACAGGTATTCATAAGCACAAAAAATTAAATCACCTCCGACACCTAGTCACCAAACACGCGACTAGTGGCCCGGAGACTCACGTACATAAACACAGCCAACTACCACTAACAGGAATATATTCATCCCAGGCCCACACTAACACAAAAACTTGGGGACAGAAACATACATAGTCGTAGGGTCTTTTACATTACAAGGGACCCAAGACACGCTGAATATGAAGACAGTAGAAAGACGTGTCGGCAAACATACACACATTGGCCTGGCACATGGGACGGGCGGGCCACCCGACAAGGCGGCAAAGCACTTCCTTACACAGTTGTAATCTAATACTATCGCCAGGTCAGCGATAACACATACATAACCATGCGACCTTCGCCAGGCACAAACAAACTAACAGCGCTCAGCTCTGAATGTAGTAGACACGATCATTCACGCCAACTTCAAAGAACGGTAACTCCCAAAATTAGAGTACGAGGGTCGACCCAAATGGCACAAAATATTCACGCTAAAGCATATTTTCATACGCATGTTTCAAACACACAATACACGTGCCATGGTACATACAGTACAGAAATTGTAACACCAGGACCTTAGACCAAGGCGGGTGCGAATCGTGCCAAAAAGAAAGCTAAACAAAGGCATTTTTGGCGCGAAAAACACAATCAGAAGCCACACTAGGGACGCACAAATCCCAACAGACAACGCAGACACGAAACACAGAGTATTACACGGGATCGCGGGTCCGAATGCCTAATAAGAGCGGACACCGTGGAAAACAAAAATTGTCGACCGACGAAAGATCACTCACAGACAATTACACGGGTACCATCGCACAAATAGCATCCATGCACCATCCCCTACAGAAAAAACCATAGGGTCCCATACAGACACTGTTCCCCATAGAAGGGAGCCAAGAGTGAAAATAGACATTAGGCTGTTCAAATTATATATATATGAATGGCATGTTATCACAGAGTACACGCTGTAAACATGCACTAGAGGTGGCAAAGGCATTGCAATAGGACCGTATACAAGTACATAAGCGGTTGTGCCACACAATTATAATAACAGGGAGGTTCTTTATCATACCTACAGGAGCATAGATTCGTGCCAAGGTACTCGCTACAAGAGCCTACCCAAGACATTAGCGACCCCGGGACTACCAATAGGGGCCGTACCGAAAGCGTCAGACTCCTACCGAAACCACAACACACTTTCCTTTGAACCATAGCGCCCAACACCTAAAATACGGGGGACGCCACGCTCACAGACACAAAACAGGTAACACCGCATTTTTGCGGCCAGAAATCATGCCAAAATTTCGATTGCCCCGAACATAGGAAATAGACTTCCTAAACACAAGTTATAGCAATTACACAAGGCAAAGGTCTTGCGGATGAAATGCCTACACAACATCAGTTGCAAAAACAGGACAGATTAACACATTGGCCCTCCCGGAATGTCAAACAATGTCAACACACGGACATTGGCAAAAGTCACGCTCCGTCAGCCGCCATACGTAACATCAGAGACTTCCCATATACATGGACATGAAAACAAAAAAAAAAAATTAAAACACTGAGTTGCGAATTCTAGCGCGTTGCAACACTTCTGTCGGCAGACACTCTTGTTATAACGGAAGTGACAATGAAATGCCGACATGACCACAGAAACAAACAATAATAATAGCATACAGTTGACACAGGATTCAGCGCTGTTACAATAGGTATAACATTTAGCAATGTACAGATACTATAGGCCGGATTTATCTTAGGGCTACAGAAGCATGTTTACAAGGATGTTAACAAGCCACACGTGCCACCTGACAATCAGCCACGCTACACACGATAAAACTTATCCGATAACAGCCCACCCGCCAGCGTGCTGTAGCGGAACGCAGCCACACACACGCAGCTGCGCTAATCACAGCTACGGCCACGTCCTTCCTACACACGCCCCATAATTAAGGGTGGATACAGACTGCGGCCATAAGGGAACAACCCCCCTCCCTAATAACTTCTTCTCTTGGGTTTTTATTTTATTAAAAAACCATCATAGGCGATCAGGACATGACCAGTTACACTCACAATCACTTGCTACCTTAACATTATAAATGAGAGACCAGATTAGGCCGTGACGTCACAGCGTCACCGCACTTAACCATCCCAAGGAGCGGATAGAAACCCAACAATGACCAAGTGAGAATGACAGGAGCATAGATGGATAATGCCACCAGGATGGCCAATAAACTAGCTACGGAATAACATCCTAGCCCCCCTCTCCCTAAATAACCCATCAATTACAACACTATTCAACACAAACAAACACATAGAAACAGCTAGACTACATTCCAAAATATACATCGGGGTTGATAGACTTCATGCGTCTACCGAGAATTTGGGTATACTACACTCTGGTTCTAAATGCCTACACCCGAGTATTAGGGGTGGTCAGAAACAAAATGAAGCGTAATGCACATCTCTATGCAAGAGATGAGGCCAAAGTCATAATAACAACTCTTTTTTATTAAACAATCCCGCATGCAAGGGACATAGAATTATCACACCTCGGCCCACACCTATCCACAAATGAGAGCGGATACGCCTCATATCCAGCCACATGCATGGAATATCCCACCCACATACCAGGGATATTATTATTACCATACCTGCATGGAACTTTTAAAAATTTTGTACATCTGGGAAATACCTACCCCCGTCCACTCACTGTAAAGACATCCTAGCAGCATCATCGGCTCCCGGCCACCATAAACATGGAGTCCAAAGATGCATAACCCTCTCCTACTGCGCTTCAAGCCCATTCAGCAAATAACACCCCCGGATCCTAATAACAAGGGACCCAACGCCATAAAAACCTACTAACGCCTCCAGAAAATCAACAAGGCATTACCGCTAGAAATCCGACACGGCGACTACAGGCCTGAAGTAGTCCATGCATCTAGAAGATTCTACAACCCCAGGACACTTAAAATTTTTACATAACTACATGATACCCACACACTTATTTTACATATCACACTCATTTTTTTAAGGAATCTGAGTCACACTGAATGGTGATGAGATGTGAACAGAGGGAGCGAAAGCTCCACAGAAAGGCAGGGACGGGGCAGGACGCCAACAGATCCTGACCCAGACTAAATAAAAGACGGAACTACGTAAGGTTGAAGCATCGATGGCTTGACGCGGGCAAACGCTAAAACCAGGGGTGCGTCTAGCCTACCCCCTCGGCAGAGGAAGGTTACACCCACTATACGCCACGGTCGTCGAAGCCAAGACCTGCAGGGGAGACTTTTGACGACTGGGGGGAGAATTAGCCAGCTCCGCACCGGACTCAGGAGATGAACATAGGGACGACCACATTAGGACTAGACTCCTAGTTAGTACGTAAGTTAAGTAGATCTTCTATGGCGGGAAGTTAGTCTTCTACTCGTAGAAGTGAAGCAGGATCTCAGGATTTAGCGGGACCAATCCTAGATTCGCCAAGTCCTTGCCCCGCGTGGCGAGGTGAAGACAACCAAACAAATGAATAATGAATAAACAAATAATGAATAATATATATGGAATGAATGCGATCATTGGGCCCCGTGCCCACATAAATGGCTGACAGCGAGTCTCCAGAGCTTAAATGGTCACGCACCGGGCGGCCAGAGATATTAAATAGGTATGCAACGAGCTGCCAAAAGGGGTTCCGTGGGCAACCCAGCAATGGAGAATAATGCCAATATAGGCGAAGAGGATTCCCGGACACTAAATTCCCGGATGTTATTATTAATGCCAATATAGGCGAAGAGGATTCCCGGACGCTAAATTCCCGGATGATATTATTTTATCGGACGATTTTCCCCGAACGATGTCCCGTGCCCACATAAATGGATGACAGCGAGTCACCAGAGCTTAAATGGTAACGCAGCGGGCGGCCAGAGACATTATATGAGGAACGCAGCGAGCTCTCACAGGGGTTACAGTGGGCAAACCCAGCAATGATGAATACGTCAATAAATGACACAGGAAGAATGATGACAACACAGGCAAGTACAGCGGCAATGAACAGGATGGCCGAGCGAAGCGTTTGCTCTCCAGCAGCGCAGGCGCCCGGAACTTTAGTAATTACTAGTTATTAATCACTAATATAAATGTCGACAATTAGTATTAAGGGAGCGGAATCTGGTGGTTTTAGAGACAACCGGTGTTTCTAAAATACACACGGGTGGTGACCTGAGGAGGTAAAATTGCCTCGGGCGATCGCTCCGATCAAAATTCTAGCATGTAAGGCAGTTGCATTTAGAACACAACTTAGATGTAAGCAAATTCAATAAGCGCTGTTGCTAAATAATAGCACAGCACATTTCGGCATTAGATTAAGGTTCACTCGGCATGTAAATACAGCATATTCTTACATTTAAGTACTAAATTAACATAAATTAGGGCAATTTTTTTAAAAATTAAGGTTAAGTCGATCGGCACCTGGTGGCTAAAAAATCCGTTACCAGGGTAAGCCCGACAATACGTTAGGTTAAATTACATTAAGATAAGCGCTCGGCACCTGGTTACCAAAAACCGTTACCAGGGTAAGCCCGACAACACATAGAATAAGCTAGATAATACATAGACTAAGCTAGATAATACATAGGCTAACCTAGATTAAGTAGATTTAGATGGCGCATAACAATGAACGGAATATATGTGACTATAATATTGAAATGTATTTTAGGCAAACCAGGAGGCGCCATCATACATATGTTTCCACCGCAAAAGGGGAATTAATAATGAATTTATTTTACAGATGATGTATATTGTAAATATATTTCCAACACCACATTACACTACTTATCTCTGACACACCAACACACTGATCTTCGTCGTTTTCAGTCACACCTCTAAAGGTGAGGACGCCAGCAGGCAATGGCAATCAGCAGCCGTGAGATGCTGAAGGCGTTGACCTGAGTACACAACGCTCAATTAAAGAGCAATATACGATGATCAGAGACGGTACGGCCTTTGTAAGTGCAGTACCTCATCATCAAGATGGAACTCCTACTCACGGCAGGAAGACCATTAAAACACACAGCAGGTGGAAAGTGGACTAGCAGCGTGACCACTAAACCGCGCTGGAAAACGGCCGGATAGTACATGGCCATGAGATGGCACATGAGTGCAGAGAGTAGCGTGCACGCAAGGCATAGTAAATACGGCCGTCTAAGAGTAAGATAATTAAGTTAGACTATAGTGAGTAGCGTACATAGGAAGGGATGTAGAAAATGATGTATTATTTGACAAGAGGCACCTTACACAAAAATTAGCAAATCATACTGGCCCACCGATCACGCCGACAGGCAACATTATACTAAGAATGTTCAAATTATTAATACATGTCATCCAAACTATTACCGGGTGAGTTAGCCGTGGTGGTTACGGCGTGATTAATAGCAGTCGCTCACATCCGGGAGGCGAGGAGGTTCGAATTCCCTCGCCGGCAACCTTGAAGATGGTCTTCTGTGGTTTCCCATCTTCCTTCCAGGCAAATGCCGGGGTTGGTCCCTCACTATAGGCCACAGCCGCTACCTTCCAACTCCTCGCCCTTCCAACTTTCCTCCCCAACGGTACTTATAGCTCACCCATTGGGTGTCCGTCTCGAAGCAGCTACAAAACTGGCGAGCCGAACATGTCCTCGGACACTCCCGGCACTAAAAGCCATACGCTAAAAAGAAAAAATCCAAACTATTTATAATTACTTATATTTTAACACAAGGTTGCCAGTATACCAATGATGTCACCCATTGTAAACGTATGTATTTTCATTTTTATTCCACACACATATATACACTGACTTTCCTTTCCACTCTTATAACTTACATTTTGTAAAAATATCTTACTTCACACTCACATAATAAAAACATGTTATATAAACCAACTAATTACACCTTAAGACATTTGTTTTTCTTTCCCTCCACTCTATCCCTATATTTTAAATGTTACATTGTACACCTCACACGAGGGCACTTTTTCATCCGCTGCAGCGACAGCGAAAGGGCATGCCTAGCCCTAACGATGTTTTTTCCCCTCATTGTGCACTTACGCAATCATTATTACGAGTATTCTCTCATGTTACATTGTTATATCTGATCCATGTTACATTTAGTACCTATTCTTACAACCATGTATCTAAAATAATGTTGATACTTTATGATTTTGATATGTTTTACGAATTCACGCTTTAAGATTCACGAATTATGTTTGCTATTGCTATTTACACATGTACGAAACCAAAATATGTTCCACACCCGAAACCTACCTCTCTGAGCACAAGCTGGACTCACATCACCACGACATCTACACACCTACACCAACACGGAAGAAAAGAAGAAGAAGTACAAGAAGAAATCCAGAACGAACCATCACATCGACACCCCTCTCTACGTCCCGTTCCCGTTCGCGGGGACGCGAACTAATCGAAGAAGGGGACTTGAACAGCCCCGGGGGGGGGGGGCAGTACCCCTGAGAGCCACCCCCCATCTTTCACTAAAACCACCCCAACTGGCCGGCCCTAGCCAACGTCTGTTCCTGCTACATCACCAGGTGAGATTCAGCAAAGTGCTCAGACTCCTTTATTTTGTACACACCTACCCCAAACTTGTACACACTAGTTGTATTCTACATTTGCCTAAGACTTCCCAAGAGGGACTTACAAATTCACACTCGCTGACCAATAAACACATGGTCAGTAAATTACACTTGCATTGATAATTACACTCCTCTTCACATCCTCATACCCCTCCTGACCTTCGTCACGATTGACCGTGACCGTAGTAGCCAGTAACTGCTTTTTCAGACTCCATTGTGTTCCCAGCACGCGACTCGATTACATAACGTCGAGCCGCTGACATAAGCACGCCTATTGTATTACTCATCCCGTCCAGCTGGCAGGCCAGTATAGTAGCCTGCATTTAGAGGTCCAACCCCTAACCAACACTTGCATCTTTGCAGGAACACCCCCTAGCTTTTAAACACTAAACAACACACTACACTAGTAAGCTCTCCCAGCTACGGGAAGCTACTCTCACCTAGGAACTACCTTCCAAATTAGCACAGTGACACAAGTGTTTTATCCCAAACTACCCCCCAACTGAGGGATCTAAAACAGTATCATCTTAGAACGCACCCACCGACCAGCCTCGCTGCTGCACGCTGTCATACTTTGGAATTATTAATGGTTGCACTCTTGACTTTGGAGAAATCCATTATATTTTTATCTGAGACCTTATTATCATATTTCAGCTTTCCACAAGGCTCAGATCTTCACATTTCGTCATTCTGTATCATCGAAACATTCTGGAGAAAGTTACTTCTATTTTTGGTGAGGTATTATCATTGCAGACCCGCGAACCGGAACCAATCATTCGCTAAACGACTAGAGTATTTGCTGGACCCAGCAACGAAGGACCGAGCTCCTTGCACTCATGTATGGTTATCCATCCGAGTTGGATGTGTTCTTAAGTCCGTCTTCAAAGACGATGGAAGTAGTCTGCCCATAGGCGATGAAAGTGATCGTTTTACATCGAGCATTAATTAGCACCGAATAGTGAAGTAATGGAGTGGAAATTAAAGCCAGTGTAGGCTCGTGCTGCAATTATTGTGAATTTATCGAAAAGTGATAATATTTCCATAACGTGGAACACCACATTTCCAGCCACGTGCTTGTGTAAAACATATGTCTTCGTGGGAAACGAAAGATATCAGTAACAGTGAATCAATGTGTAATGAAGTGAATTATTTCAACGCTAATAATCATAAAAGTTACTATAATCGCAAGAGGGAGGGAGTTTTCCTGTGGATCACATCGATGCCACGAGATTTAATAAGCCTAGAATCTGTGATAGTGAAAGCAGATAAGTGCATGGCCAATTTTATTATAATCTGCGACGTGTAACTTCAGTGAGCTTGTTACCACAATTAGAACTAGCTTCAGTGAAGGCAGTGCTATAAAATTCTGTATTTTCCAAAATGATTTATTTTAATAACCACGTGTTCGACGCATTTCACCGTACATTAATCGTAGGAATGATGAGATAAACCCCCATGATGTGAAGGAGCGTTCTTAAGAACTTCAGCATGACAGAAGACCAAGGAACATAGCACGAGAGGAGGAGATGAACGTGCCAAACCGAGGAATATGGCAACCACTATGATGGGAAGAAGTCAGATGGCATCGCGACGCCAACGTCGGGGACGAATTAAGGCCATGGTAATGGATAGAGCCTATGAGGAGGCCCAGTTTGGACAACCCTTGTCCGGAGACCAGCGGCCGATTGGTATCTCAATTCGTTGGAATAAGCGAGATGTAGACGTCCTGATCTTGTGAGTTTGTTCATTTCTTTCCATGTAAGGTAATTTTGTGGTGTAGTTTAGATTAGAGTAGATTGTAGAACCAACCGAACTTCTTGACAAGCCGATAGGTAGGGTTTGTTATGTTAGAACTAATTTTTGTCATTCACTTCCAGTGATTGTTAGCCAACCTGTGATTAAACTCTGTTAAATCATGGTGCATTCTGATGGACATCGCCCAGATGTTAATTCTACCCCTACTAAACGTGACTGTAGTCATTGTTACTACGTTGTTCAACCCTTATGCGGGTGATTTCATGTAAAATTTACTTTGATATGACGAATGGACGTCATAGTCAGTGTTATTTTATAACACCCTTATTAGTTAAATGTTTGTCACGCCACTGATTTCGTTAGAAAAGTTCGTATCGCATGATAGTCGACAGAAACTATCAGTTTTGTAAAGGTAATATTACATTTCATTAAGATGAGCTATGAAGCCATCCTGTTCAAGTGTTGAACATAGTCAGGGAAATAGTATTTGAATGCAACTTAGCATCGAACACTGTACTCATCGTATCATTGGCAAACTCAGCGAATGTGAGATTTTGCGCCTTTTATCATGTTTATTTGTGTCAGGTAATTCGACACATATTTGTTTGGTTAATAAATTCAGAGCAGTTATGAAGTGACATATCTGCAGATTGCAAAGACTTTCAGAAGAAGTGTTATCACTATCATTTACTTTTCTTTGATTTGAAAGACAAACTACATCTTTGTGTATAGTTTTATGGCGTGCTTTTAAGCCTAATGTTTATTATATTTGAATGTTATACAGGGATTAAATAACAAGGACAGTTTTCTAATGGACTTTCTTTGGAGATAACTGCCTGTATTCAGTCTATTATGTCATTACAACCGTCCGCGAGGTGACTGTAAGTTGAGAGTCTAGCTCAAGTCACGGACAGGTGATACTAGTTCCCAGCATGCAACGAGAGCACACTTATATTGTGAGACAGATTTATCAGACCTTTTGACAAATGCTTGGAGCATTATTTACCGTTAGCTTGTGTATTTCATTCGTAGGTCAAGGTCTGGAAGCCATTTTGTAATAATCACATGTTTTTTGTTATGATTAATTGATTGGCAAACGCCATACGCTTGCATCGCTACTAAAGCGAATACTTTTCAACTCTATTTGAGAGTCTAATTACTTGTTATGTCGAGGTTAATTTGTTGTGTTAGAGGCTAGTGAGAGACGCCTGTGTTAGAGGCTATTCATGTAATTAGTACATATTGCACTGTGACCAGAATTCGTTCTGTAGACTAGGTATTTATCGGAGGTAACTGAAGTGATTACCAGGCCTACCCGAGGTAATTTAAGTGAGCCGAGAGCCACTAATAACCTGTGTTATTGTTTGTCCGAGCCTGAAGAGCTCGATGAAGTTGTTGATAGCAGAGATTTGATCTCGCACGAGACGCTGCTGCTAAGCCATGGTATTAGGAATGCCAGCACTATTCGCCATAAACCAACGATAAATTAAACTGACGACTTAATAATCAAGCGCATAATTATTATAAACAAATAATAATAATTGTTTATTGCTTCTAAACTTGAACCAATTGCATTTTCGACCTGCTGACCGACGCCTTGCTGTTGTATACACTTCTTAGTGGATGTAATCTAGGACAGATGACACTACTTTTTCATCGACGGAGTGTTTGCTTACCTATAGTTCGTAGCTGGAGGAGCTTGAACCTCATGCGACATAAGTCGTGGTTTTCACTACATAATCGCCAACATAAATGACATGCATTTAGATGACACTGATTTACAAAGAGTAACCCAAGGTGTAGGCAGAAATATAACAGATCATTGTCTTGTTGTTTTATTCATTATTATGCTGTATAAATCCCATGTTTACCTTCTTGTGCTGATGAGCACTTAGTTCGTAAGAGTGTAATTAATGTTTTTTATGGCTAGTCATGTAGCTTTTGTTGTAATTGTTTTGTCTTACGGACGTCATCGCCGTAAATTTTGTATTAAATGTCAGGAATTTGCTAAATTATTTAACACTAAATGTAAATGAGGAAATGGTACCATCCTAACTTAGATATGTTCTTGCTACCCGGTTAAATGTAAATTCCGTTATTAGCTTGATCTTTTGTTACTTGACTTAGGGTTTATTGCCGTACCATTTTCCTAGCGTTGCTGTTGTTGCTTAAGTTTGTAAAATAGATCATTCGCGAGGGTTTACTGTAGTTTACAGGTAGGGTCCTGATCTTTATTTTTATTATTTGTTAGTTTGCGGATTAGTCGATAAAAAACCCTCCGCACTAGGATAGGTGCTTGCATATTTTAAATAAATATTTTTACAAGTTTTACATAAGTATGGATGTTTATTTTCTCAGTCTAGCTTCTTAAGGTGTATTTTCTTAGGCCGTCTATGACCTTAGCTACCATGTTACCACGGATTCCTTGGATCATGGATTCTCGTGCCGCTTTGGCCTTTAAGAAATTCACCTGATCCTCTAGGCACATGGGTCCGGCAGGTGAGGTGTTTAGGATGTCATTTCGGTTGTTAGCAACCCTGACAGCTCCTCTGACGGGCACAATATATACTAACTTAATACAATGAACCTTTCGCAAACAGAATTAGAATGTCCTCTTCATGAACTTAGTATTCAGAGTAATCGCGTACAAAGTGGGAGGGAGAGGATTTGAGTCCCGCATGGCTCGTACTTTCTATACAATACACGACCTGTAAGCTGGAAGATTCCAAATGTCATTTGAGATGTTAGTTTCTGAAATAAGACATGTTTTGGGGCATACTTTGTTTTAGAGGCATCCTATGTTAAAATATATTGTTTCCAGAGTGAATGAAGCAAACAGCTTGTTCTATCACAACGTTTTAATCTCAATAATGAAAGACAACTCTAACACTTAACATAATAGAACTGTTTCGCATTGATTTAATTCCTTGGGATAGAACGTCAAGCTCAGAAACTCTGCTTTAAGTTTCTTGAACTACCAATAAGAGTGAATGGGCTTTCATTCGTGACTCCGTGCTATAAATCAGATCTGGGTCAGCAATTAGAGTAAAGATAAGTTTTAATACTGCGAAAATCGCAAGTAATAAAGGGCAAATGATAGCTATGGAGGCTCAGCTCTTCCAGACACAATCGCCGTCATCACGTTCCTGATTTATAGCTCTAGGGTGTGACTACAGTTTCAGCTTGATCCCAATAACTCTCGTAGCTCTCTTCGGAGAAATAATACAAGTTAACCGAATATTAATTTTACCGTGCTACAATAGAGAATTTCAAAGAAATGGATTGTTGTCTGTCACAGTGAGATGGATTTCCAAAAATGTGGCCAAAAGTCCTAATTATTGTCAGTATAGAAAAGAATTGGTTAGGTTTTTGACCTCACTGATTACGAATTTTATATTAAAAATAAATAATTCAAAATGGTGGACAATTTCTTAAAATTTAGGATTCATTAGACACAAATCGTTATTATTTGGTTTTGAACTTGGTGATTACGAATTTGATCTCAATATTTACAATTTAAAAATGGGAGACTCCACATGGCGTGCTAGATTTGAAAAATTAACAAATTTGAGCGAAAAAAATATAATTTATATTGTGCCTCAGACCCTTCAAATAAGAACATTATAATCTTCGTGTTTCTTCGCATCCTGTCCTTTACTATGCTATAGGTATCAATAAATACGTAATTCTCATAACCCTGGACCAAATTATGTACCGCACTTTTTTAACGTTTTATAATGTCCATGAAAAGCGGCATATTGCAGTTTTAGATTTAAATGTGACCCATTACCGGAATAGTGCCTATTAGTTGGATTTTCAAAAATTTTTGGTGATGTAAATTTAATATATCGGAGAAATCGAAATTCAACCCGATTGGATTATGATTTTTATAATTTTGCAATCTTTTGAGTAACAAAAACATTCTTTAATATAATATTTAACAAGTAAATAGGTATTTGCAATTAAGTACAAACCTTTAGAATCATCCTACAGCTCTTGAAATATAAATTATATATTTCAGCTTAAATTTAATAAGCTCAAAGTTTGTCCGCCATATTGGGTCAGTCATTTTAAACTTGTACATTCTAAGGTCAAAATTATTATCAGAGAGGCCGAAACCTAATAATACCGATTTGTGTCCATCTAATCCTATATTTTAGGATTTGGTCCACCATATTGGATCCGCCATTTTGGTTTTTCAATTTTAATACACATTTTGTAATCTGTGAAGTCGAAAGCCTAATTGTACCAATTGTTGTCTATATTGACAAAGATTTAGGTTTTTGTCCTTGTTTTTGCAATCCGTCCCGCCATGATGATTGTAAAATGTTGGTAATTAATTGACAAACTATGTTTCTACACTGCACAGGCAAAGAAGGAAATTATGGAGATATTTGACAGTACGAATAAAGATTCAAGGTGACTTTGAATCAACTCTAAGATTTGCTGTCAACATTGCCATTTTAGCCGAGTCTCCAGAGGATTTTCACGCGTCTCTAAATGGGGTGGACAAAATGAGGATGGAAGAATTCCTGATCAGAATCAGTAAATGTAAAATTAAAGAATAATGGAATACAACCGGAAGGATACAAAACGGCCATTGACATCAGAATAGCAGGTGGAAAGCTAAAATAAGTAGCTAAATTCTGCTACAAGGGAAGCAAAATAAACAGCGGTGAACGATGCAAAGAGGATATAAAAAGTAAATTAACACAGGCAAGTAGAGATTATCTGCAGGAAAGAAATCTGTTGAAATATATTATAGATTTATATATTGGATAGTAATTTTCGACAGTCTTTATCTGGAGCGAAGCGTTTTATGGAAGTGAAGCTTGAACTGTTGGTGCAGCATAAGAGAAGGCAATAGACACATTTGAACTGCGGTGTTACGGAGGAGTAGTAAATATAACATGGGTAGACAGAGTAGCTAATGTAAAATGTATTAAAGCGAGTGGGGGAGGAGAAATGTTTCTGGCAACTGCTAATGAAGCAAAGAGGTAGGTTGTATGCCACACAGTGAGGCACCCAGAAATAGCAAACTTAGTTATCGAAGTGAGGGTGGAGGATAAGAACTGTAGGGGTAGGCTGACGTTAGAACATATTGCCCCAGACGTAGGATGTGATAACTATGTAAATATGAAACGATTAACCTACCTCAGGAATTAGAGCAAGGTCTTACTTCATCCTTGACTCACTGAAAATTGAATCAGTAGGTAGGTTCATTCAACAAAACTTTTTGTTTCTGTTATTCTTTTAATGCCTTTGATGGTAAAATACCATAACTAATATTCAACATTGATTAATTTACAGTGATGAAAATGCACGCAAAAATTTCACGGATCTCTATGAGTCTTCATAGGTTTTAAACAATGTGTAATAATGCGTTTAAAACCTACAATAATTGAATAATACATTGTACTTTACATTATACAAATGTAATCATATGATAATTGTAGTTTGATATGATCTTCAAAATGAGAGATCATGTACTTGCGGGTCAGATCTCTAGTAAAACTGTATGTCTTGTGTTATATAATCACTAGACAAATATCAAGTAAATCTACAAACTTACAACAATGATTCACACACTTTTTCACGTGGAAAAGGTACACGATTGTAGAGAACATTCGTCATCTAACGCATGTTGGAGTAAAAGTCATAAAGTGTTCTCGAACAACTGAATGCTGACGCACCACATTCTGAGTGTAATACAAAACTGCAAGGAGGTGGTGGCGAGTTTAATGGCCTGGAAATATCATTTACTGAATCCACCGATTTCCTCAAAGAGTTATCGTAAAACGTACATCTATATAATCGAAAGAGAAAGTGCTTGCTTTGCATTTGAACGTTTGCCAAGAGATACTGTGATATCGTTTCATCTCTGTACCTTTTAATATCTTTCATTTAAATTATTGCAAAATATTATCTCTTAATAGTATTAATATCTGACGACAATATGGAGAGCAAATTTCCTTGGTTATTGCTTAATATAGCAGCTGCAGATAGTGTGATATTTAGGTCATGGACAACTGAATATTTTTCACTCGAGAAGATACACTCATGACGGGAACATTTAAACACTCTGAAAGAGCAGGAATGCACCCAAGAACAGGACATAATATATATAGCTTGCTTTACTGTGAACACCAAAGACACACACAGAACTCCTTATGATCAAATCAAATGAAATGTAGAAGTATAGTACCCGAAAATACAAAATTGCTCATTCAAATGCTGTGCAGCGTGTCCGGCTTGGACGTACAGTACAGTATAATAAAACAAAACTCAACATTTTGCAAAGTAAAACAGACCAATATTTTCGGTTTGTTTCTACAAGTAGAAAAACTAAAAATGGTTAAAATACACCTCGACATGCCCATCATTAGTGTATTCCAACTCTCCCCTTGTCTTTTGTAGCATTGTAGGTGTAACATTTTCAATAGCTGCTTGAATGTGATGGCATAGATCTGGTAGATCACGAACTGGTGTTTGGTGTACTTGATCCTCGACAAAGCCCCACAGAAAAATATTAAGTGGAGTAAGGTTTGATCTTCTGGGGGACCAACATATCGGATGACTATTTCTTCCAATGGACAGTTACGGTCCGAGATATATCTCACAATTTCCGCATAATGACATGTTGCAACTTCTGGTTGGAAGATCACAATAATATGAGTAAGTTGAGGCATATCGTACAACTCCAACATGTATAGGTACCTTTGTAAATTAATTGTACTCTCCGTGAAAGGGAATGGTCCTTTGGCTCTGTCCTTCAACAATGAACACCATACATTCACTTGTGGAGAAGCTCGTTGTGCTCCACCACGGTGTGGGAGGTTTCTGTTCCCCCTATGCTGTAGTTGTGTCCGTTTACCTTCAGTAGCGTAGTCGGTAGCATTCTCAGTTTCTATGCCCCAGATCACGGGTTCAAACCCGGCCGAAGTCATCGGATATTTTAAGAGCGTTAAAAATCTTTCAGTATGCCTTCCTTCGGAGGGGAAGTAAAGCCGGCGGTCCCATGTCATAGATTTATGGCATGTAATAGAACCTTCCACTAATTAAACTTGTGTGAAGCTAAATTTGCAGGTTAAATTTCGTTGAAATGCTCTATCAATGTTCCAACGCTCACCATTGGGTGTCAGTGACATCTGGTAGCGAAAGTTGAAACTACTTGAAATTGAACGGAACTCGTAGCTCACCCCATGGGTGTCCGCATTAAAGCAGCTACAGCCTCTGGCGGGCCGAACATATCATCGAACACTCCTGGCATTAAATGCCATACGCTACATATATAAATAACCAACTCGTGAGATAAACAGATTAGGCTACTTCAAGAATTGCCTCATTTTTGTAAAGTTTCGCCAGAACTGCTTCCGCAAATGCCTTAATCGCAGGTTATCATCAGGTTTCAGTTTCAAAAAACGGTGGTAGGTATATAGGAAACTTTTGAGTTTCCCTACTTGTCTATTAGTTATCAAGATATAATTTTGTTTTAGTATACATCCAAGCCCGACACGTTATAAAAGGATACCATTAGTACTGCACCCGTTAGCACACGCACCAACGTTTACACATGAATGATCCTCGAGAACTGTCATGAGCACAAGTTTCTAACTCTTAGAGCGCAAATGGTGAAAAGGATGTAAAACTTCTCTCTAGTTTCATACATGAAGAGAAAGACATAAACAAGCTCGACAAATACAGAATTGTAAAAATCTCTCACTTTTATTCCTCAAAACAGAATAAATGAATAGCCCCTTCCTACTCCTGAAGGATTATATAAAGATACATTCTAAATCTTAACTACTAATAAAAGAAGCATCCTCAAACTGAAATCCTTGTGGAGGTCCTAAACTATACTCATAATTAGAATACCTATCACTTTTGAATCCATGAACTTGGAATAACGTAGGTTAATAACGTGTCCATAATCTCTGGATTCCAAGAAAGTAAACTCAAATAATATTTACACTAGGTAGCTCAAATACGAAGGTGGATCAAAACATTAGTTGCACTAACGCGCTGCAGCAGCACGCTGTGTGTCGCAAACGTGGGCACAGCGGAGAAAGGGACAGAAACTGCCCACACGTCTGTTAGGCAGGTCGCTGTGGTGTCTCGTCTTGTTTGGTGTGAATAGCGGCCAAGTGCAATGGCACGTCGACTGGACGTTCACTCCAAATATGAGATGCGTGCGACAATCCGATTCCTATAGGACAAAAGGAAGAATTGCACGATTAAAAAGAATCGCCGGGGAGAATTGAGCGCCGGTGAGATTTTGCTGCACGATAACGCAACACCTCACAAGGCCCGCCAAACAAGCGAACTGCTGCAGCGTTTCAAGTGGGAGGTCTGGCAAAATCCACCCTACAGTTCCGACCTAGCGCCATGTGACTTTCATCTGTTCGGTAAGCTCAAAACGGAGCTCGGTGGCTGACGTTTCCAGACCGATGAGGAGTTGAAGGCCGCTGTCACCGTGTGGTTGCAAATCGCTGGAGGAACTTTCTATGCATCTGACGTCGACAAGTTGGTTGTGCGTTCGCAGAAATGTTTGGAGTCTCTTGGAAACTATGTGGAAATGTGACGTAACATTGTATGTCGTTATAGGCGTGTAGCTGTTGAATAGGTGGTGTAATAAATTGCCATAATTGGGAAGTGAAACTTATTTTTTGATCTGCCCTCGTATAACAATATATCTACTGCATCTTAATCTTAGGCGATCCGCACATCCTCAATAATACACCAAATCTACACTTTAGTTACTGCATGGTTGGTTATAAAGAGTCAACAAGAATTGCTCTCAAATCCTTCAGTATCAAGCTTGAGCCCGTTGATTCAATCTATTCACATATGTAATCTTATCACTATCAATTACATTCATTAAAATGTCATAAATTTCCAAGCTTCAGCTTTATATCTGTGACTATAGGCTACTTATTTCACATTCTTTGTAACTATGCCTTACATTCAACACATATATTTGGTAAACAATCTAGCTACTCCTCTGACCTGGAATTCAACTACCATACCCTTTCTAAATAACGATTCAACTGATATATTTCTTATACCGGGTGATTCAGCCGGGGCTACAAGCCAACTAACGCGTGTTGGTAAGAAGGTCGATATTTCTCCTGATTGCTAATGCACTGCACGCATATCCCTCAAACGATACTCAACACTATTATTCTACCCTCGAATTAGTCAGCAGTCACATCGAGGGAAAGATAATATCGTTTACTATCGTTTGCGGGATATGCGTGCAGTGCATTAGTACCATACGGCATGCAAGCAGAGAAATATCGAACTTTCGGCCAACACGCAATACTTGGGTTACAGCAAACGATATTGTAAGGGGATGCTGAATCACCTGGTATACCACTCTTCTTCTGCATAACATTTGCTCTCATAATAGCGTCTCAACAATGCCTCAGGGATCTACTCTCAGGAATTATGTCAGTTCGATCATCAACTCAATTTCCAACAACACAACTTCATAAATCCATTAAGAATACATGGATATTGCATCACATCGTTTTCATAACAGTATATCTTCAATTAGTTCCTAGTTCACTAAATAATTACCCCACTCGTCTTTAGAATATTAAGAGGAGGAACAATCACCAATCAGGCCAAGTAGTTGAACATTTTCAAATTGAATTCAAAATACAAAATATCAAAGAAAACCTCCTCGTGTTAGTAAAAATATGACCCATATGGTCTGATCCATGAATGTAAATAACTCTATTTTCAACTCTCGTAGAGAATATAATGCCTACTCACTATTCAAATGTTCCATATTGGCCAAAATGTTTCAAGGTTTGAAGAAATACAAGATGTTCAGTAAAGAACATATAGCCTACTTTCTCCTAAATGTATGAGTATAGTTATAACTCGTTGTTATTATCAAAGAGTATAATAGAACTATTCTTTGTTGAAGACCTTAGAAACGATTTACCTCTACCAAACGCCACAACCTAGATAAAAACTGCTACCATCATTGAAGAAAGAAAGAAAGAAAGAAAGAAAGAAAGAAAGAAAGAAAGAAAGATAAGAAGTATCTAAAGAATGTTATGGATCTGGAGACATAATCGACCGGACTGGCGGCGTGGCTCAGCGGTAACGTTCTCGCTTGCTGGACCGTATGTTTCAGGTTCGTATCCTGGCGCAGTCAGCTGGCATTTGAGGGTGCACAAATGCGAGGGAGCCGTGTTAGTAGATTTACTGGCACGTTAAAGATCCCCTTCGGGACAAAATTCTGGCACCCCGGCGTCTCTAAAAGCAACAGTAGTTAAAAGGGACGTAAAACCAATAACATTATTATTATTATTATTATTATTATTACATAATCGGCCTGACGCGGGCAACATCCAACTTTGAGTTGAGGCATGTCTTTACACGTCTGGCTGCGTATGACTTTCACAACCCTAATTGAATTAACAAATCTTTCCATGACCCTACAGAGACGTGTGTATACCAACTATGTGGATATTTTCGATTGCTATTTGGATGAAATAAAAGTATTAATTAATATCCTGAACTAGCACCAACGGTAGAGTTCAGATACGATGTGAAATCGTTTTGTTCTTTACTTCAATTAACATTTTCAAATAACGCACAATAGGCTGTTACAAACCCTTTAAAATAAAAAGTAAAAATGTATCGCAGTATCGTCTTGTCATTCTTCAAATTCGATGCGCATAGAATGCCAATGGTATAGTAATCAATGGAGGCCCACTTAGACGAGTCGTGACATCTAGTGGTGAAATATCGAACAATATAATCCTAACAGAGCGAGTGCATTCTAGCGGCCAGAAGAAGAAACTTTTCAATAAAATCTGGAAGTTAATAAGTAGGTCAGCGTGCAGTTACCTTTTTGGCAGCTAGATGTCTCGAGTAAATCTGCTGGCGAATTATGTTTTAATTAAATATATATTTTACACCATAATATGCACAATATAACGCTTAATTTTAAAACATCTGAGTCATTACAAAACAATAAACATATAACATTTCAAGCAAAAAACCTAGCTCTGATCGGGTATGAACAATAGGCATTTGAACGATAGGCTAACGCTCTATCACTGAGCTAATTGTGTCAACGAATATCGTTCTATATAAAATGACTTACATAGAACTTGTTAGCAAATAATGATTTATACTAAACGATTTCATCACTGGAGTATATTATCTATTATCTATCTATATATATAAAGCTCAATGTTTGTCTGTCTGTCTGTCTGTCTGTCTGTCTGTCTGTTATGTATACAAATCCACACCGTTTCACCGATCTGAACCAAAATTTGTATACTTACCCTTCGGATCCCTGCGGGTAACCCTGTCCACTTGAAATTTCCGACAGACCACCCCATTCCCTGCATTTAGGCCCTTTGTCCCAAATCTACACCGTTTCACCGATCTCAACCAAAATTTGTATACTTACCCTATGTAACCCTGTGAATAACACTGTCTACTTAAAATTTCGGACAGACCACCCCATTTCCTGCATTTAGGCCCTTTGGCAAACTTCTACACCGTTTCACCGATCCGAACCAAAATTTGTATACTTACCCTTCGCAACCCTGCGGGTAACCCTGTCCACTTGAAATTTCGGACAGACCAACCCAATCTCTGCATTTAGGCCCTTTGGTCCAAATCTACACCGTTTTACCGATCAGAACCAAAATGTGTATACTTACCCTTTGCAACCCTGCGGGTAACACTGTCCACTTGAAATTTCGGACAGTCCAACCCAATCTCTGCATTTAGGCTAGGCCCTTTGGTCCAAATCTACACCGTTTCACCGATCAGAACCAAAATTTGTATACTTACCCTTTGGTACCCTGCGAGTAACACTGTCTGCTTGAAATTGCGGACAGACCACTCCATTCCCGGAAAGTGGACAGGGTCCGTCCCAAAGGCAATGGAAAAAGGGGTAAAACCGGACCCGCTCAGGAAACCTTCAGGGTTGCCAGCTCCTGAACTCACCAGCCATGAGCCCTTGAGGATGTAGCACTATCCAGGGTGCACCAGGGCTACACACACCCTGCCTCCTTGAAGGTCTTGAGCAGAAGATATGAGATATTAAGAAAAGAATGAGGCTATCAGGAATGATTAGAGAAGGGCCAATTAAGGCGGGAAAGTGAAAGAGTCGCTAGGCCTCGGATAACCTGATACCATCGGGGTCGGAAGAGAAAAAGAGTTTGACCAAGGGAGGCTGACAGGAAAGAGAACTGAAAGGTGCCCGGCACCAGTAAGTAGAAGCAATGCCGGACTCAGCTGGGGTCCCGTGGTCGCAAACCCACGTCCCACAAGTTGTGACCCTGGTGGGTGGAGGGGGGAAGAGGGGGCAGGGGTGAGAATAGCTTGCTCATTCATCGCGAGGTGACATGAGAAAAATGTCCTGACCCCGCCGTGTTACCTGTTATTGCTGACTATGCTGATGTTCATACAGGGTCTTTGCTCAAACCGCTGTAGTGTTACGAAAGAATGAGTGATTCACCGGTCAATGTGAATAGGACCGGGAACCCCCCCCCGAACGTCTGTCATCATATAGCGTCATCATTTGCGATATTCTCAGCTACGTGCAGCTTGGACCCGAGCAGTACTCGATAAGCTCTTTCACTACACGCATCGAGTATAGGCCTAAGCCAGAATATAACGTTCAGACTTTGGAAGACATCGAAGGTAGTAATCTGAATTACCTATAACAGATTTAAAATTACACCATGTTCGTTCAGTAGTCATTTTTCATTACCTTATTATTATCATAAGGGCAAATGACCTAGATGTTACACCCTTTATACCACTAATCACCACACACAATAAGTCTTCATCGCCTGTGAATTTTGAAATATTTCTTTCTATCACGGTAGTTTGTAAGTTTGTCGTGTCAATTCAACAGTAGTTTTCATTACCATCCTCATCAAAAGGGCAAATGACCTAGATGTTACGTCCATTATACTACTAAGTAACACCACAGTCTTCATCGCCTGTGATTTTTAAAATGTGTATTTCCATTAGTTTGTAAGTTTGATATATCCGTTCAGTAGTAGTCGTCTTCATTATCATCCTCATCAAAGGGGCAAATGACCTAGATGTTACGTCCATTATACTACTAAGCAACACCAGAGTCTACCTAGCCTGTGATTTTAAAAATGTGTATTTCCTTTAGTTTGTAAGTTTGATATACCCGTTCAGTAGTAATCGTCTTCATTATCATCCTCATCAAAGGGCCAAATGACCTAGATGTTACGTCCATTATACTACTAAGCAACACCAGAGTCTACCTAGCCTGTGATTTTAAAAATATGTATTTCCATTAGTTTGTAAGTTTGATATACCCGTTCAGTAGTAGTCGTCTTCATTATCATCCTCATCAAAGGGGCAAATGACCTAGATGTTACGTCCATTATACTACTAAGCAATACCAGAGTCTACCTAGCCTGTGATTTTAAAAATACGTATTTCCATTAGTTTGTAAGTTTGATATACCCGTTCAGTAGTAGTAGTAGTAGTCTTCATTGTGATCCTCATCAAAAGGGCAAATGACCTCTCATTCCTTTAAAGTATCAATTATTCCCATTCGTTGATAAGTTACATGTGCCAGTAGTCGCTTCTATGTTCATCATCACTATGTAGAAGATGTTTTGCGTCAGAAGAAAAGACAACTGGATGCTCAGGAACGTTAACGATATATCGACTGCGAAATCTGGAAGCTTCTCTTTGAGGAATTGCTTCAGACATTTATCGTACAGTTTAAACCTTAACAAGACGAAACTTTTAACCAGATAGCGATCTAAGTGGGAGCTCTTTGGCAAAAAATAATCAAGTTTTTCCCGAAATGTGAGTCCTAAAAGTAACTTTTTCTATTATTTTCTAAGTTTCATATGTCAGTTATGTAGTAATTTTCAATATCATCCTGATCAGTAGGGCAAATTACCTAGATGTTACGCCCTCAACGTCATTTGGGGTAAATGACCTAGATTTTAAGTCCATTATATTTCTAATCACTACCACATAAAGTCTTCTACGACTGAGATGTCACGAATTCTGGGACCGCTAACGACATATCTCGACTCGGACTGAAGACAAATATCGCGAGAATGATCATTATTTTACAGAGCCTTCCCATAGTGACTTAAGTATAAACATTGTCACTGGGTTTGATAACGTAAGAAATGAATACATAAATAAATATAATTTATGACGTTGAGTGTTAAGGAGACTGATATATTATCATCTTTCCACCGGGCGAAGCCGGGTACTACTGCTAGTTTATACATAAAGCATTTCATACAACGTTTATTTATTTTGTATCAGTAGACTATATTGCATGCAATACTCAAATTAGTGAAATATAAGTCAGGCACAAGATATCCGCTGCCATCTTGTCTTATTACTGAATCGGTTCAGCTTTTTAAAATCACGTCTGCACTATAGTATTACAAAATAAACTTTTAATTTCGAACGTGCCTCTTCCTTTAGAACAGTTAAAACGATTCTCGGCTCGATAATCGGAACTGGTGGGTCCCATGATATGGATTATAAAGTTTGCATAATTCGCACGGCCGCCATCCTGAAATGGTATGGCGGACGACCTTGTAGTTTGGTCACAAGACGCATCCTCTACGAAGGTATGTTGTTACCAAACTTGATAGAGATCGGATGATTTGGTTAGTCGTTATTTGATTTTACGTTTTGAACGTTTGAGTGGCCGCCATTCAGTTTTAGTAAAGATGGCGGCGATATAAAACATGACACTGAGGTGTCCTTTGCTAGTGCTACCTTTGTACCAAATTTCGTTCAATTCGCATTCACCGTGTTCGAATTGATAGTGGGGGACAGACATTCAGAGTACACACACTCACACACACACACACACACACACACACACATACACACACACAGACAGACACACTTTTTTCGCCCTGTGTTGATCTCATAAGTCTACTTTCATTTTTTGCAAAAATCGAAAGTAGGCTAATAAATGGGGATCTCATTGAAAACGTTCAAGGAGAAACGGAGCGAATTTATAGTAAATATTTAGAGAATGTTAGTATACAAATTAGAATAAAAACTAATGTTGTTGTTGTTGTTCTTTATTAATTTGAGGGGCTTGGGACATCTTGATCAACAGCCCCGTAATAAAAATGCATGGCTGCGCTAGAACAATCTACTGTGATACAAGGGTCATTGTTGTTCTACCTTGAGTCCGTCGTCGTGTTGCCCATTCGTAAGCTAAAAAAAAATCATGTCCCATGCCACGTCACACACACAGTTCTCCACGTTCGTAAATGGGACAGTCCAGTTAGTATTTATTCATTGGCGACCCTAGCCAACTCCGCCACCATCTCTTTTCTTGGTAATAAAGACACGGGTCCAATAATTACTCAGTTTGTAACGTTTACAGAGACCATATAGGCCGTGATTCGTTTATATACAAATTAATAGTGTTCTTTGGAGGTGGCGTTGGTGCGATTGAGTGGAGGAAACTTGAACTAGTGAAACGAGAGTGTCAACTGTGACGATAGAAGAGATGAGTTTAGACAATGAGAGTTAAACATTGATAAATAAAAATTGATTGGAGGTTATAAAAGAAAAGTAATTGTATGAAAAAACAAGATGTTCAGTAAAGAACATATAGCCTACCTTCTCCTAAATGCATGGGTATTGTTATAACTCATTGTCCTTTTCAAGGAGTATAATTGAATGTTGGTTGTAGTAGCTTGTTGAAATACAACGTGCTATAGGGATATTAAACATGAATATGAGGTGCCCTTTGCTAGTGCTACCTCTGTAAAAAAATCATTCAATTCGGTTTCACCGTGTTTGAATTGATCTGGGGAATGGATTTGCACACATACATGGCCGCTATTTGCAAACTATTGGGCTGATGACCTTGTAGTCAGTCATAAGATGCTTTCCACAAAAAGGCATGTTGTTGCAAAATCCGGTAGAGATCAAATTATTAGGATGGTCGAAATTTGATTAAACTTTTAACATTTGGGTGGCCGTCATTCCGTTTCCGTCAAGATGGCGGCGATATAAAACATGACACTGAGGTGCCTTTTGCTAGTGCTACCTCTGTACCAAATTTCGTTCAATTCGGTTTCACCGTGTTTGAATTGATAGGGGGAATCGATTTGCACACATACTTGGCCACCATCTGCAAACTATTGGGCTGATGATCTAGCAGTTTGGTCAGAATATGCTTTCCACATAAAGATTTGTTGTTGCAAAATTTGGTAGAGACTAGATTATTAGGTTGGTCGTAATTACATTTTAGCCTTTAACATTTGGGTGGCCGCGATTACGTTTCCGTCAAGATGGCGGTGATATAAAACATGACACTGAGGTGGCCTTTTCTAGTGCTACCTCTGTACCAAATTTCGTTCCATTCGGTTTCACCGTGTTCGAATTAATAGGGGGAATCGATTTTCACACAAAGATGGCCGCCATCCACAAAATATTAGGCTAATGACCTATTAGTTTGGTCAAAGGATGCTTCCTCCATAAAGGTATGTTGTTGCAAAATTTGGTAGAGATCGGATGATTAGGTTAGTCGTAATTTGATTTAAGCTTTGAACATTTGTGTGGCCGCCATTACGTTTCCGTCAAGATGGCGGCGATATAAAACATGACACTGAGGTGTCCTTTGCTAGTGCTACCTTTGTACCAAATTTCGTTCAATTTGCGCTCACCGTGTTCGAATTGATAGGGGGGGGGACAGACATTCAGAGTACACACACTCACACACACACACTCACACACACACAGACTCACACACACACACACATACACACACACAGACAGACACACTTTTTTTTCGCCCTGTAGTGATCTCATAAGTCTACTTTCATGTTTTGCAAAAATCGAAAGTAGGCTAAAAAGATGCGAAGGAGAATATACTGGATTAATCTGTCTTATTTAATACGTCGTATTAGTTATAGAATTTACGGCTTCATCTATAGCTCTTCCACGGGAGTAAAATTTAATAAAGGATAGAAAGACTAATGATATAAGTTGGAAATTATATCATTGTGACTGAATTACAGGAACAATTTAAATATACATCCCTTAATACCACTAAATAGTAAGTAGCATTCCAATGATTTATTGTTATGTTGCAGTATAATATTAAGCTGCCTTGTTTACTGTAGTGTCCTGGTTGGTGTTATAAACACACCATTCCTGAGATGAATGAGTTCTCGTGTCTGTATTAAAAGAATATTCATTCATAGTAGGCTATTCTATCTATGAATTGGCGTCCTCCCAGAAATATTTATATCATACGATAAAAAAAAACATGTTACAAATGACACCTCAACGTAGGGCACGAGAACCAGGACACATCAGTGTAGGGGTAGGAATGCATATATATTGTGCGAGTGATTTTGGGGCTTGTGTTTAGAAGTGTAATTCAGTATTTCGGAGAAAGATATGAAGCTAAGAAGTGGTCTTGATAGTGAAGAGAGCGTAGATGATAATACTATGATGTCAGAGAGTAACCCGAATACTAGTAAAGAGAAAGGAATTTCGGAAGATTCATTAGCTGCGATCATGAGAATGCTGAGTGAAAGATCTGATGAAAGTAAGAAATATAATCAGGAGATGCGAGAGGAAATAAGTAGGCAAAATCAGGAAATAAGTAGGCAAAATCAGGAGATGAGAGAAGAAATAAGTAGGCAAAATCAGAAGATGAGAGAGACTATAGATAAAAATAATAAGGAAATTCATCAAAAGTTAGACAATGTGGTCAAGGAAAATGAGGAATTAAATAGGAAGTATGGGACTCTGCAGGAGAGTATTCAGGGGGTGAAACAGGAGATCAGATGTGAAATTAGGAATATGTTAGAAGAAGAGGCTAAAAGTATTATAAAGGAAGAAAAGGCTGTAGATGAAAGTAGTTTGGAGTTAAAGGAGATGGTAGATGAAAGTAGCATAGAGTTAGAGGAAATTGTAAGTGAGAATAGAGTAGATGAGAGGAAGAATTTGTTAGAGGAGGCGTTACGCGAAAGTAGCATAGAGTTAGAGGAAATTGTAAGTGAGAATAGAGTAGATGAGAGGAAGAATTTGTTAGAGGAGACGTTACGCGAAAGTAGCATAGAGATAGAGGAAATTGTAGGGGAGAATAGAGCTTGAAGTAAAATTACGATATAAGATAAGGCGATGTTGTAAAGGCATATATTGGAGAGGACGTAGTAGGCGTCAAAGAGGAATCAGATGTGGAGGTAGACGCCGCGGTTGTATAGGTCGAAATCGCTTAGGTTATAGAGGTAGACGTGGGATAGGCCAT
The DNA here is from genome assembly GCA_946902985.2 of Meconema thalassinum. NCBI lineage: Eukaryota > Metazoa > Arthropoda > Insecta > Orthoptera > Tettigoniidae > Meconema > Meconema thalassinum. The sequence continues at coordinate 145,084,536 of OX336390.1, read as the reverse complement.
AATAGGCAAAGAAGAAAGAAAGGTTGTAGAGGTAGACGTAGAGGTCGCCGAAGACACAGCAGAGGAGGACGCTTTAATGGAAATAGGGGGGATGGATATTGTAGGCGTGATAACGATGAAAATGGTACTGGGGATACGTCTCGTTTTAGAATAAATGATACAGATAGGTCTAGAAGAGCAGTAGGAGTTCGATATATTAGAGCATGGACAAGACATACAGCCCAATGCTATAATGAATCTAATGATGATGATGATGATGATGATAATGAGTCTAAATATATTGACAATTTTGATAAAGTTGATGTCAAGAAAAGAGTTAAGTTGGAAGTTAAAGCTGGGAAGAAAATCCATGGAGACACTGAATTAAGAGAACGAGAAGAAAAGGTTATATTAATTAGATGTATATTTGAAGTTGTCAAGACCATTTCTTATCTGGACGTAAAATTAATGTGCTGGGGGGCGCGTTCCGCTATTTGTTGTTCTACTTATGAATTGGGTATTGGAGGCATGTATATTAAATTAACAGTGTCTGTGATATTCCCAGAAAACTAACTTCGCACTGATATACCTATAAAAGAATGACAAACCCCTAACCACTGCACCAGTAGCTGAATTGATAAATTCTGATTATTCATACCAAGGATAAATCAATCATAGCATTCATGATTGAGATTTTGCTAAGTGTACTCTTCACAACTAGAATATTCACGGGCGAAGCCACGACGGGTAATGCTAGTAATAAATTATTTAGCCTATTGCATAAAACATACCCATGCTGATACCTTGCATGATAGTGATATTTGTAGCACTGAATTTATGGCAGACTGTACAAGACATGAAATTCTGCTCTCAATTCAGTCATGCATTTTATAAGCTCGCTACCCTACGGATATTTCTTCTTTTTTGTATTGCTTATCATGCCAGGTTGGTTTCACCCATTGACTCTGCTAGGGATCACTCCTTTACCGTCGCAAGGAAGGACAATTGGAGATGGTGACAGGCGACCACTAACTTGGGCCTGGTTGGTTGGTTCCTTAGTTTAGGGGCTGCAACAACGTGGTCATGTAGTCCCGTGTACTTTGGGTGTGTGTAGAATCTGTCTGATAACCGGTAATAATTGTGATGGCTGTATTAGTGTGTGTTATCTGTAATTCAGGTAAGGACTGCAGACAGTCAATTTCTAGTAGTTCGTACTTTTGCTACCAAATGCTACCGTCAACGACGCCTAGCTGCAAACTTGGCTAATAGATTGCCAGCACAACCAGAACCTGGTGTTGAACGTTCAAACTTAGCGTTAATTAAATTGAACCTACAAATTTTACCTTCACACAAGTGTAGTTAGTGGAAGGTTCTTTTATATCACATATATCTATGACACGGGACCGCCTGCTTTACTTCCCCTCCGAAGGAAGGCATACTGAGGGATTTTAACGCTCTTAAAAATCCGTTGACTTCGGCAGGGTTTGATCCCGTGACTCTGGGCATAGAAGCTCAGCATGCACCAACTACGTCACCGAAGCCGCCTAAACCTGGGTCTAATTAAAGAAGATTCAAAGAAGGGATTTTGGAAGGAACTCGACCATGGTGCCGTTAAAATAAACCCACCGGCATTTCCCTGGTGATGAACATAGGAAATCACAAAAATTATTTTCAGGACGGCCGAGGTGGGATTCAAACCCACGCTCTCCCGATGCCAGCGAGGCATGAGCTAGCTCATTAGCGCTCTCCGCCACCGCGACCGGTGCTATCCCTTATAATCACGCTCATAGCAGCGTCAATGATGAGATGAGTTATCCTTGTGGCAGATTATTTTACGACTGGATGCCCTTCTTGACACCAAACTCAACAAAGGCGTTAATGAGAAATTGAGGTGAATGAAACTGGACAAGGAGTAGGAAGGAAACGACCGTTCCCAACTAAAAAGCACAGTTTTGGTATTTGCTTGGAGTTGAAAATTGAAAACTACGAAAAACTCCTTCAAGGATGGAGTCCAAACACATTCGTCTTGCAAGTTCCGAGATGGCCTGGCCTCTACGGCTGTGCGCGTAGTACGCCCGGTGTGTTCTTCTAGTCAATGGACATAATTACCATCTGCCAGCTGAAAGTCCCAGGCTTTCACTAAGCTATTGAGGTGGCGCTAACTTAGGTTGTGGTGATATTTTAGGTTCTTAACAAAGTGAATTATCACAGGAAATTTGTCTAGAACAAAATATTAATATATTTCTGAGATATGGGCTTTTCAAATTTGTCAATTTTGGCAAACATCTACCAATTACTTTTGCAGGCTTTTCTTTCAGAGAATTTCAACGTTTGTATAATGAACCTACGCAAGAATCTTCATCTAATAGTACAGTACATAACTTGTTTGGCCTGCATAAAAATCCAACATGGCAACCATCCAAAATATTTAGTCAGTTCTCAATATTTATTTATCTATGACAGAAATCAAACAGAAATTTTGTTTGTTGATAGAGGTTATAAACATAAGTTCACCTATGGGACTTTCAATAACATGGTGAGCACAAATCCAACATGGCGGCGATGCGAAATTTAAATATTTAAATGGACTAGCACTAGATGTTATGACGTCTTCATGAATGAAATGCGGAAAATAAAGAAACAGCTCAAACTAAGTTATGTTAGTCATTGTTGATTTCAGGGGTGGAACTACGAGGTCATATGCCCCAGTCAAAACGAAAATAGTAAAGTAAATGAAAAGGGGGAAATACTTCAAATTTGAAAAATGTCTCCTTGCCAGAAAGAGATTTTTTATTGTTGTTTTTAAGGTCGGAACTCCGAGGTCGTCTGCCCCTCTTAACACAGATTGAACAAGAAGTTCCGTGACGAACTAAAGAGCCTACTTTTCTTAAAATTTAAGATTCATGCCAATCTATATAGACCTATCTAGAAAAATAGCGAAATTAAGTTGGTAATATCGAAATTTCTAATTAGTTCGAAATATACCTGTAGCCTAATAGAACACTACTGTTGGCAGCCCTGGTGACTGAATATATTCTTAGTTCCATCTCTTAAGATACAGAATACAATATTTGGTTGAAGTCCAATGGGTAGCATGGACGTTACATGCAGTTAGACATTGGATTTATCAGCGCGCGTAAAATCATGTTGGCAACAATGTCACGCATGCGTTGGTCAGAAATAATCTGAAATATTATGATATCTTGTTGTGCCAATTTTGGATGAAATCCATTTGTCAGTATAGAAGTTACATGTATTTGAAAATTGGACTTATCAACAGGCTTAGAGTCATGTTGGCAGCACTGACGTATATTGTAGTTTCTCATAATTAATCTAGAATGTTAGGTACTATACATGTGCAAAATTTGAAGCTGTTGGCTTACATACTTTCTGATATATTAATATTTGGGTAAAAAATAGAGACAGCATTTATTAACAGTTGGCAGCCCTGGTTGCTCTTAAGAATAAGCATAGTCATATCTGTTATGGTACACATAGCACATAGGAAATTTGGTTGAAATCCAATTGATATTATAGAAGTTACATGTATTTAAAAATTGGTCTTATCAGCAGTCTTAGAATCATGTTGGTAGCACTGATGTACATAAGTTACTCCAAATTAATTTAGAATGTCAGGTACTATACGTGTGCATTGTTTAAAGTTGTCGGCTTGCATACTTTCTGATATATTGGTATTTGGATAAAAGAATAGAGATAACATTTATTGACAGTTGGCAGCCCTGGTGGCTCGTACGAATACGCCCAGTCATATCTGTTTATGTACACATATTACATACAAAATTTGGTTGAAATCCAATTGATAGTATAGAAGTTATATGCATTTAAAATTAGACCTATCAGCAGGCTTAGAATCATTTTGGCAACACTACCATGCATGGCCTCCTGGAAATGTAACTGAAATATTATTGTCTATACGTATGCCAATTTTGAAATAGCTCCCATTCATACCTTCCAAGATATCCAACATGGAGCTCAAATTTCAATTGCGATTTTTCAGCAGTTGGTAGCACTGACATCATTTTCAAATATGGCCGTGAGGTATTCAGGTATAGATCTTTACTCCTACCAAATTTAGTTTGGATTCCTGTAGCCGTTTAGGAGCTGATAGGGGGGGGACACACACACAGCCAGCCAGACAGACAGACAGAAGGACAGACAGACAGACAGACAGACAGAAGGACAGACAGACAGACAGACAGACAGACACACATTTGCCCGATCTCATAAGACTACTTTTTCCTCATTTTTGCAAAATGTGAAAAGTAGGCTAAAAATACAAAGTTGAGAGCGGTAATACTTACAAAAGGGAATTTAGAACGAAAATACTCCCAAAAAGAAAAGATTGAAATATACGCACAAAATGTAGGTTAGGTTCAAAATACGTACAAAATACAATGCAGAGTCGAAATACTTACAAAATGCAATGCAGAGTCGAAATACTTACAAAATGCAACTGATATTCAAACTACTTACAAAATGCAAATGAGATTGAAAATACGTACAAAATGCAATTGAGGTTCAAAATACTTACAAAATGTGATTGAAATTGAAAATACACAATGCATTTCAGATGAAAATAACTCCCATTTCAGATCCAAAATACTCACAAAGTGCAATTGAAATTCATAATTCTTACAAAACGCAATTGAAATTGAAAATACCTACAAAATGCACGGTAGATTCAAACTACTCAATTGGATGGACAATATTTACAAAATGCAATTTAGATTGAAAATACTTACGAAATGTAATTTAGATTCAAAATACTCACAAAGTGCCACAAAGAGAGATCATACTCATAGTTTGTGTTATGAAAGAAGAACGCTCACTGCTGTCACATCCAGAACGTGGGGAAATATTGCGTTGCCACTGTTATTATTATTATTATTATTGAATATCCAGAAAACAATACAGGAACCCTATTTTACCAGAAGTACATTAGGGTTATAGATTAAAAACAAAGCAAATACAAATATTACTAACATAGTTTCCAAAAAATTTTGTTGATGAAAGTGAGGAATTGTCCTAAACAGCACTGCCTCTTGTAAATATGGTACAGCGGTTTTGAAAGTTCCAGGTTACAGCTATAAAGGTGGCATTGTAAATTGTATCTTTCCTTTTCAAAAACAGGACACTCAAATACAAGGTGATACACCGATTGAGGCAATCCACATAAACATGAATAGTCGTCTGTTGCTATTTTAAAACGTACAAAATAAGACTTGAATTTTCCATGACCAGTTAAAAATTGTGTGAGGACAAAGTTTGGCACTAATAATTTTGATAACAGTCGATTTTGTACTTCCGGGAAGAATATTTCTCTTGTTACAGACCCTTTCAGGCTACATGTACATGCGATATTCCATTCGTTTAATATGTATTTCCTTATCTGGCTTTTAACGTAACATATAGGAGACTTACTATATGTTATTTCAAGATGTGTCGTAGCCGCTGATTTTGCTAATTGGTCTGCTCTTTCATTACCAGCCAATCCAGTGTGTCCCCTTATCCACGATGTGCATATATGTGAGCACTCCTGGGCTGTTGCCCTGATGTAGACAGCTATTGGGTTAGAATTATATTTGTCATTTATAGAATTCAATGCGGATTGTGAATCACTGAAAATGGTTATCTCAATGCCTTGAATGTTCTTGTAGTTGTTGTTTTTGTTGTTGTTTAATTTGAGAGGCTGTCAGGTCGAGATCATTTAGTCCCATGTACTTGGATGTGAGTACATTTTGTTTGATAACTTGTGTAGGCCTATCTGTGTTGTCTTTAATAGTGTGTGTATTTGTAAATAAGGTGAGGATTGGGAAGTTTGCGGTTGTTGCATTAATTAGAAACACTCTCGGAATATGTCCGGATTAGAGGTGGGAAACCACGGAAAACCACTTCCAGGATAACTGAGATAGGATAAATTTGATCCCACCTCTTCTCATTTTTAGCCTACTTTCGATATTTGCAAAAAATGAAAGTAGACTTATGAGATCACTACAGGGCGAAAAAAAGTGTGTCTGTCTGTGTGTGTGTATGTGTGTGTGTGTGAGTCTGTGTGTGTGTGTGTGTGTGTGTGTGAGTGTGTGTACTCTGAATGACTGTCCCCCCTATCAATTCGAACACGGTGAGCGCAAATTGAACGGAATTTGGTACAAAGGTAGCACTAGCAAAGGACACCTCAGTGTCATGTTTATATCGCCGCCATCTTGACGGAAACGTAATGGCGGCCACACAAATGTTCAAAGCTTAAATCAAATTACGACTAACATAATCATCCGATCTCTACCAAATTGTGCAACAACATACCTTTATGAGGGCAGCATCCTTTGACCAAACTAATAGGTCATCAGCCTAATAGTTTGCGGATGGCGGCCACCTTTGTGTGAAAATCGATTTCCCCTATTAATTCGAACACGGTGAAACCGAATGGAATGAAATTTGGTACAGAGGTAGCACTAGCAAAGGGCACCCCAGTGTCATGTTTTATATCGCCACCATCTTGACGGAAACGTAATACCGGCCACACAAATGTTCAAAGCTTAAATCAAATTACGACTAACCTAATCATCCGATCTCTACCAAATTTTGCAACAACATACCTTTATGGAGAGAGCATCCTTTGACAAATCTAATAGGTCATTAGCCTAATAGTTTGCGGATGGCGGCCATCTTTGTGTCAAAATCGATTTCCCCTATTAATTCGAACACGGTGAAACCGAATGGAATGAAATTTGGTACAGAGGTAGCACTAGCAAAGGGCACCTCAGTGTCATATTTTATATCACCGCCATCTTGACGGAAACATAATGGCGGCCACACAAATGTTCAAAGCTTAAATCAAATTATGACTAACCTAATCATCCGATCTCTACCAAATTTTGCAACAACATACCTTTATGGAGGAAGCATCCTTTGACAAATCTAATAGGTCATTAGCCTAATAGTTTGCGGATGGCGGCCATCTTTGTGTCAAAATCGATTACCCCTATTAATTCGAACACGGTGAAACCGAATTGAATGAATTTTTTTACAGAGGTAGCACTAGAAAAGGGCACTTCATATTCATGTTTAATATCCCTATAGCACGTTGTATTTCAACAAGCTACTACAACCAACATTCAATTATACTCCTTGAAAAGGACAAAGAGTTATAACAATACCCATGCATTTAGGAGAAAGTAGGCTATATGTTCTTTACTGAACATCTTGTTTCTTTACGAGGCTGACTGTACCTTTCATACGAGAGTTAAAGTTCTTGGCAGAGCCGGGAATCGAACCTGAACCCTTGGGGTGAAAGCCAAGAACGTTAGTCGCTACACGATGAGGTTCTTTTTGTTGTAGTATGCACGTACGGGTAACACGAAAAGCCGTGGACTGATATTTCTACAGTTTTCTCTACTACCTTGCAACTTCTATCCTGTGAATGTATAATCAAATACACTTTGGTGTATTTTTAGCCTATTTTCATTTTATTACAAAAAAATAGGTCGAGGTGACAGCTGTGCGAAATTTTAAAATCTGGTTTTTACTCCTTGTGTCCTAAACGTGCGATTGAAGTTTGAATACCACACGTGCACAATAATCTTCATGTAATAGTACATACATAAGAATCCAATCTGTCGATCTTCTGAAATATTTAGACGGTTCTCAATATCTACGAATCTATCACAACAATCAAACTGAAATTTTGTAGGTTGATAGAGGCAATTGACATGAGTAGGATGTATGAAAATAGGCTGTATAGTTCTTCACGGAACAACTTGTTCTTTATCCAAACAGACATCATTTTTAAGCCCAATGTGTCGAGGTACATACTTGCCTTTTCCGTTAATAAGGCTTTACATACAGAACCATACCAAACATGAGGCTTAGGCCCAAGACCACTTTGTCTGTAATCAGATTTTCTTCCAGACAGTAGTCTAACCAAGTGACAACCAATAGTTTCGTCTTGACAATTTGTTCAATTAAATTGATCTGTATGTCTGTTCCTTATTATTCCCGTTTTCCAACGGGGTCTGGGATGAGATGAGATGGAAGTGTTTGTGGCGGATGACTTTTACGGCCGGTTGCCCTTCCTGACGCCAAACTCTTGAGAGGAGTTAATGAGAGATGAAATGAATGATGGTGAATGAAACTGGTCAAGGATGTGGAAGGAAGCGACCATGACCTGCCTGAAGGTACCGTCCCAGCATTTGCCTGGAGTAGAAAATGGGAAACATAGGAAAACCATTTCAAGGATGGTCGACAGTGGGGCTTGAACCCACGTCTACAGAGCTTGGCCCCATGGCCTAGCGCTGCGCGTCAGCGAGCGTAGTTACCACTGTCGGTATTCAATTAAATTGATTAAATAAAAATAATATTATATAAGCATTCGTAATTTACGACCAATATTCGCCCACCGTGGGACGTCACAGCACTTGTGACCGCATCCACATGGTGACCAACAGTATTTTTAACCTCATACGAGAACGATTTAAAACAGGAAAGTTACACAATTGCAATGATGAAAGTGGGCAAGAAGAAAGCAGCCGTGGCCTCTTAGAAGTTACCATCCCGATATTAGTGGCTTCGGTGGCGAAGTTGGTAGAATGCTGAACTGCTGTGCCCAAGATCGCGGGTTCAAACCGGGCCGAAGTCGTCGCATTCGTTAAAATCTTTCAGTATGCCTTCCTTCATAGGGGAAGTAAAACCGGGGGTACCACGTCATAGATTTATGTCATGTAAAAGATCCTTCCACTAATTAAACTTGTGTAAAGCTAAATTTCTCGGTTAGATTTCGATGAAACGCTCTATCAAAGTTCCAACGTTCACTAGTGACACCTGGTAGCGAAAATTTAAACTACTTGAAATTGAACGGAATTTTAGCTCACCCTATGGGTGTCCGCTTGAACCAGCTACAGCCTCTGTCGAGTCGAAAACTTCCACGGACACTCCTGGCACTAAAAGCCATACGCTAAATAAATAAATAAATAAATAAATCCCGATAACTTGAGTTGAAAATTTGAACCGTAGAATACCATTTCAAGGACGGACAAAAGTAAGGATTCAAACCTACTTGTCTTCCGAGTCTAAATATTTCCTGACAAATTATATTTTCTACACAAACATAAAAAAGCATTAAGTTACCTTAATCATATTAACCAAAGCACTACACCAAGTTAGAGTATAAAACAGTGAGGAAACTCACAGAGCGGCTCACAAGCAATCTTCATGTTGGTGTTCTAATCTGTGCCAGCAGTCGTCATCCCGCTCCACAATAATAATTACCCCACTCAACACCGCACAGAACACAATAGAGCTCTTACAGAAGCACTTGGCCGATATGCAGATCATCCTCGGACTTACACATCACTGAACGATGCGCCATAATGATTCAAGGTCTCAAGCCATTCATCCAAGGTACTTACTTGTATGCAAATATGACGAGCTATTACAAGAACTGTTTTTAATTGTACTTTTCCACTTTTTTTAGCGCATGGCTTTTGGGGTCGGGAGTGTCCGAGGACATGTTCGGCTCGCCAGTTTTGTAGCTGTTTCGAGACGGACACCCAATGGGTGAGCTACAAGTACCGTTGGGGAGGGAAGTTGGAATGTAAGGACGAGGAGTTGGAAGGTAGCGGCTGTGGCCTATAGCTAGGGACCAGCCCCGTCATTTGCCTGGAAGGAAGATGGGAAACCACAGAAGACCATGTCCAAGGTTGCCGGCGGGGGGATTCGAACCTCCTCGCCTCCCGGGTGTGAGCGACTGCCAGCAGTCATGCCGTAACGACCACGGCTAACTCACCCGGTACTTTTCCACTATTTGATGAATACAATATCCTTCCTTGTAACAGTTGGTGTTCATCAAGGTTCTGCCCTGTCACCATTTCTGTCCATTATGGACATGGACACCGTTACTGCAGATCTACCACAACCGTTACCTTGGACCTTTCTTTAGGCTGATGACGTTATGTTGGCCGCTCAAAACAAGCTCGAAGTCCAGGAATGGAGTGATCGGTTAAGTCAATATAGTCTGCGGATTAACAAACCTAAAACAGAATATATGACAACGGATGAAGGAGAAATCGGAACAATCCAAGTCGACGGCGATGATCTGCCTCGAACGACAAAATTTAAGAATCTTGGCTCTACGATAACTGCTGAAGGTCGTCTCGCCGAGGAGGTCAACGTAAGAATTAATGCTGCGTGGATGAAGTGGCGAACAACGTCAGGTGTCATGTGCGATCGCCATATGAAAGACCACCTAAAATCGAAGATTTACCGCACTGTCATTCGTCCCGTGGCGCTTTATAGTACTGAATGTTGGCCGACCACTAAGGCAGCAGAACGTCTGCTAAGTATCATGGAGACCAAGATGCTTAGATGGACAGCTGGTATTACTACTGTCGACCAAAGTATTATGTGCACTCGAGTTTGAAGGTTGTTTGTGAAGTAACCACATATCCTACATAAAATCCAGTAACATCATCATTTTCGTCGTTCTATTTTACGTTAATTCATGTAGGTTTGGATTTTTAAATTTATATTTTTATATTTTTCTATCGCAGTTGGAACACAAAAAGGGCACGATTTTAAGCGTGTTTCAACCATGCGTCAAATTTAAGAATTATTATCTCAGAAACCCGTCATCAGATCGAATCAAAATTTTAACAAAATATACACTGGAATGTTATATAACTAGGTTATTAATTTCAAAATTGTGTATTTCCAAGAAACAAAGTTATTATCATTTTTGTAAGGTAACCTTTTCTCGGCTCGGGGTGGTTGGAAAATGTAGTTCTTGGTCGCGTTGTAATCCTTATACATTGAAAAGTTAAGCTGTATGACTGTGAAATACGTAAACTAATTCACTTATTTTATATCAGCTTGTATTTGTATGGGGAAATAAGATATAGTTCACCAGCTAGCTGCTCCGGGGAATGCTGTATAGCGTTGCCGAAATGGAGCCCATCACGCATCATGGCGTGCCTAGCTCAAAAGTGATGGGCTCCATCTCAGCAACGCTGTACAGCTTTTCCTGGAGTGGCTATCTGGTGAACCATTTGTTATTTCCCCGTACAAATACAAACCGATATAAATAAGTGAGTTAATTTACGTATTTCACAGTCATACAGCATAAATTTTTGATGTATAAAGATTACAACGCTACCAAGAACTACATTTTCCAACCACCCCGAGCCAAGAAAAAGTTACCTTACAAAAATGATAACAACTTTGTTTCTTGGACACACAAAATTTTGAAATTGATAAACCAGTTATACAACATTCCGATGTAGACTGTGTTAAAATTTGGATTCGATCTGATGAGAGGTTTCTGAGATAATAAATCATAAATGTGACGCATGGTTGAAACACGCTTAAAAACGTGCACTTTTTGTGGTCCAACAGCGATAAAAAATATTAAAATAAAAATTATAAAACCCAAACCTACATGAAATAACGTAAAATAGAACGACAAAAATGATGAAGTTATTGGATTTTATATAGGTCTATTGGTTACTTCACAAACAACCTTCAAACTCGAGTGCACATAATACTTTGGTTGACAGTAGGTTGGTTCACATCCCCAATGAAAGAATAAGTGAACGATTTGGTATCACGGCAATCAACAACAAAATGCCTGAGGGTTGTCTGCGATGGTTTGGGCATGTGCTACGATCAGGAGCGGACACCATTGCAAAACAGGGCTACACATTAGAGGTCGTCGGGAAAAGACGAAAGGGGCGACCGAGACAACGTTTGACCGATACACTGCACAGGGGTCTGAAAAGCGTCAACCTACATCCGGACATGACCCATGACCGAGTTAGGTGGAGACATCAGGTTCACATAGTGGACCCTGCCACAAGGCAGGACAAACGCTAAAGCAAAGCAAGAAGAAGACAATATCCGTATATTTGTCTGGGGTCATAATGACGCAGCGGTCAAGCTGCTTGCCTCTACCCAATGTGGATTGGGATATTTTCCAAGCCCACTGGTCCGGATTCCACGTGAAAATAAGGTCACGTGGCTCATAATCACGAGATTAACGTTCATGAAAAGATATAGGCTCCCTCCTTTTATATTGATCTGTTGGCACTGGCTAGAGCAAAAGTTTGCTTTTCGTCAATGGCTCAGTCTCACTTCTGACGATGAGGGTTTTCGAGGTGGTTGGTTGGTTCCTTAGTTTAGGGGCTGCGACAATTGTAGCCCCATGTACTTTGGGTGTGTGTAGAATCTGTCTGATGATCGGTGTTCATTGTGAAGGCTGTTTTAGTGTGTGTTTCTGTTTTTAATTCAAGTAAGGACTGCAGACATTGAATGCTTTCAAGTAGTTCCTACTTTTGCCGCCAAACGCAACCGTCAACGACTACTAGTTCAGAACTTGGTTACCAGATGCCACCGCAGTCGGCTCCTGGCGACGAACGTAGGAACCTAAGAGCGTTTGTCAAATGTTTAACCTAATCTATGACTTAGCTTCACACAGGTGTAGTTAGTGCAAGGTTCTTTAACATGCCATAAATCTATGACATGGGACCGCCGGCTTTACTTTCCCTGCGATGGAAGGCATACTGAGGGATTTTTAACGCTCTTAAAATATCCGACGACTTCAGCCGGTGTTGAAGCCGCGATCTTGAGCATAGAAGCTCAGCATGCTACCAACTACACCACCGAAGCTGCTGCTTTTGAGGTGAGTACTGATAAATGGCAACCCATTTTAACACTGCGATGTATTTTGTGGGTCTGACCAGGCTTCTAGCTGACTACCTTACAAAACAGACAGACTATTTTACGGATTATTTCGGCGACAATGATACAGATATTCAGAGATCCTGGTGTCAAGCTTCGTGACTGTGTTGATTGCCTTTGTTCCGAAGGTCCCTGGAATCTATTCTAAGCCAGGTTGTTTGATATTAAATACGTGTGGTTATTTCCCATTGCTTGAGTACAGGGGTTCATGGCATCACCTTTATTCACTTTGTACTCATCACGATACGCATGTATACCATGGTGTCAACTCTATACGGCTGGCTGCGTGGCTAAGAGGTAAAGTTCTCGTTTGCTGTTCCCATGGTTGCGGGATCGAATCCTTGCGCAGTCAGTTGGCATTTAAGGGTGCGCAAATGCGAGGGAGACGTGTCTGTAGATTCACTGGCACGTTTAAGATCCCCTGCGGGGCACAATTGCGGCACCCCGGTGTCTCTAAAAGCCGCAGTAGTTAAAAGGGACGTAAAATAATTTATGTTCGACCCTCACTATTATGTGTTTGAAAACTGTATCATAATGATGGTCATTATAACACCGTTTTTCATTACGATACAGTTTCTCCAGCCAATCAGAGCTCGTTCATTGACCAATTAGGTAACGATAATTTCGCGCATGCGCTCAAAATCCAACATGTCGGACATAAACACAACATCGAACTATAATAAATTACCGACATGGAATACCCACCGTCCATAAGTTCGCGTAAATAAACTGGCGAATATGAGACAAGAAATAGCACAGTACCTTAAAATCACTAACACTAATTTCTACACAGCGCATTGTCTTCAAATGACTGCGGTGACAATATTACTGAGGGACGGCTGATGTAAACATATGGCTGCATATGGCAGAGCGCATGCGTCGGCCGTTCAAAGCTCTTGAAAGACGAAGCTATAACACCCAACGCTCGCTCTGCGATCACAAAATTCCAGTAGCTGACTCTCAACAGATATTTATGAATATTTATGTTAAAACATATAATAAAGTTATAATTATCGTCGAACATAAACAGTCGTATGCAACTCGCCTATAATGGTAATTAAGACACTCGTATGGAAATTATAAAACTCGCATACGCTCGTTTTATAAAAAATACTCGTGTCTTAATTATAGCCATTATAGGCTCGTTGCATAATGTACTATTATGTTCGACCCCCACTATTATGTGTCAGGGAACTGTATCATAATGATGGTCATTATAACACTCTTTTTCATTATGATACAGTTTCTCCAGCCAATCAGAGCTCGTTCATTGACCAATTAGGTAACGATACCTTCACGCGTGCGCTCAAAATACAACATGTCTATATAAATTACCGAAAGTGCACCGTCCATAATGTTCTCGTAAATAACATGGTGAATATGAGACACTGTACCTTAATATCCTTAAATCCAATTTCTACATAGTGGGTTGTTTTCAAACGATTTTGGTGACATTTTTACTGAATACTGATGCTCAATCAGCACATACGGCATCGAAGCTCACAGAGCGCATGCGTCGGTCGGTCAGTGAGCTTGGACATCAGAGATATCCTACCCTGCGCAGCACCCGATCACAAAATTCTAGTGACAATCTCAACAGATATTTATGAATATATATGTTAAAACATATACTGTAATAAAGTTTGTAATTATCGTCGAACATAAACAGTCGTATGCAACTCGCCTATAATGGTAATTAAGACACTCGCATGGAAATTATAAAACTCGCATACGCTCGTTTTATAAACAAGTAGTTCCGTGAAGAACTATACAGCCTATTTTCATATATCCTACTTTTGTTAATTGCCACTATCAACATACACAATTTCAGTTTGATTGCTGTAATAGATTCGTAGATATTGAGAACCGACTAAATATTTCGGATGGTCGCCATGTTGGATTTTATATACACACATCAAAAAAAGTTTTGCATCACCTCGGTTCCAAGAGTTCCGGAACCTTTAAATACAAAGGGAATAGAGATCAACACAAACAACATTTCAGCTCGTTTTATTGCTCATGAGACCCACACATTGCATGTTGTACCATCATACAGCTAGACTTTCAGCATTTGTGGTCCAGATTGCAGTACACACCACTACCTCTAATACCCAGTAGCACGTCCTCTTGCATTGATGCATGCCTGTATTCGTCGTGGCATACTATCCACAAGTTCATCAAGACACTGTTGGTCCAAATTGTCCCACTCCTCAACGACAATTCGGCGTAAATCTCTCAGAGTGGTTGGTGGGTCAAGACGTCCATAAACAGCCCTTTTCAACATATCCCAGGCATGTTCGATAGGGTTCATGTCTGGCGAACATGCTGGCCACTGTAGTCGAGCGATGTCGTTATCTTGAAGGAACGCATTAACAAGATGTGCACGATGAGGTCGAGAATTGTCGTCCATGAAGACAAATGCCTCTCCAATATTCTGCCGATATGGGTGCACTATGGGTCGGAGGATGTCATTCAGGTATCGTAAAGCCGTTTCGGAGCCTTCCATGACCACCAGTGGCGTACGTCGGCCCCACATAATGCCACCCTAAAACATCAGGGAACCACCACCTTGCTGCACTCGCTGGACAGTGTGTCTAAGACGTTCAGCCTGACCAGGGTGCCTCCAAACACGTCTCCGACGATTGTCTGGTTGAAGGCATATGCGACACTCATCGGTGAAGAGAACGTGATGCCAATTCTGTGGGGTCCATTCAGCATGTTGTTGGGCCCATCTGTACCGCGCTGCATGGTGTCGGGGTTGCAAAGCTGGACCTCGCCATGGACGTCGGGAGTGAAGTTGCGCATCATGCAGCCTATTGCGCACAGTTTGAGTTGAAACACGACGTCCTGTGGCTGAACGAAACGCATTATTCAACATGGTGGCATTGCTGTCAGGGTTCCTCCGAGCGGCAATCCGTAAGTAGCGGTCATCCACTACAGTAGTAGCCCTTGGGCGGCCTGAGCGAGGCCTGTCATCGACAGTTCCTGTATCTCTGTACCTCCTCCATGTCCGAACAACATCGCTTTGGTTCACTCTGAGACGCCTGGAAACTTCCCTTGTTGAGAGCCCTTCTTGACACAAAGTAACAATGCGGACGCGATCGAACTGCGGTATTGACCTTCTAGGCATGGTAGAACTACAGACAACATGAGCAGCGTACCTTCGTCCTGGTGGAATGACTGGAACTGATCGGCTGTCGTACCCCCTCCGTCTAATAGGCCCTGCTCATGCATGGTTGTTTACATCTTTGAGCAGTTTTAGTGACATCTATGAACAGTCAAAGGGACTGTATCTTTGATACAATATACACAGTCAACGTCTATATGCCGGAGATCTGGGAACCGAGGTGATGCAAAACTTTTTTTGATGTGTGTATGTAGGTCCTAGAGTTATGTACTGTTACATGCAGATTATTGTGAGCGTGTAGTATTCAAACTTCAATCGCATAATTAGGACACAAGAAAAAACAAGGAGATTTAAAAAATTTTCACAGCTGCCATCTTGAGGTTATGGAAAAAAATTGAAATAAATTAGATGCCAGTGGATTAACATTCGGATAAAGATTTACTGTACCAAGTTTCACTGCACGCGGATGGTTAAATTGCGAGAAACATCCATGTAAATATTTATAATTCGCGTCACTGCCATGTTGGATTTGTGATCAGCAGGTTATTTAAAGTCCTATAGGTGAACTTAAGTTCATAGCCCCTATGAACATTAAAAAAATGCAGTTTGATTGCTAAAATAGATTCGTAGATATTCAGTATCGTCTAAATATGTCGGATGGTCGCCATGTTGGATTGTTAAATGTATAGGCCATAGAGTCATGTACCATTAAAGGAAAATTATTGCGTAGGTTCATTATTCAAACTTTCACTTCGATCGCATGACTACATCACAAGAAATAAAAACTCAATTTTAAAATTCGCACTGCCGCCATCTTGAGGTTATGTAAACAATTGAACTAAATTAGATACCAGTGGATTACAATGTGTATAAATATTTCCTGTACCAGGTTTCAGTGCGCTTGGAACATTAAATCGCGAGAAAGGTCTATTTAAAATGTTCAAATTCGCTTGGCCGCCATGTTCGTTTTGTAGTTAACCGGTTTTTGAAAATCTTATAGATGAACTTCCAGTAGAGCCCTTTATCTCCGTACAAAATTTTAGGGAGATACCGCTAATAGTTTCAGAGATATAGAATGCCGGTGAAATATTTCGCACATCCGCCATCTTGTGATTATGTAAACAATTGAACGAAGTTAGATGTCGGTGCATTACAATGTATATAAACATATACTGTACCATGTTTCATTGCGTTTGGTTGGTCAAATCGCGAGAAACGTCTATTTAAAAGTCGCAAATTCGCTTGGCCGCCATGTTGGTTTTGTAGTTACCAGGTTTTCAAAAGTCACATAAGTGAACTTATAGTAGTTCCCTCTATCACCATAGAAAATGTCAGGGTAATATCTGTAATAGTTTCGGAGATATTGAATGCTGGTGAAATATTTCGCACAACCGCCATGTTGGATTGGTGAGTCGTAACAAAATTTGAAGGGCACGGTCGAGGTCGCCGGGAATAGTGCTATGAACTTTCCGAGTTTCATTGAAATCGCTCCTGCCGTTTAGATTTTATTAGAGGGACACACACACACGAATCACACACACACACACACACGCACACACACACGGACAAAAGGTGATCTCATAAGCCTATTTTTTCAAAATTGAAAATAGGCTAAAAATACTCGTGTCTTAATTATAGCCATTATAGGCTCGTTGCATAATGTACTATAACATTACTATTATCAACTCTATACACCATCACTGGGCATCTTATTATTATTATTATTATTACTATTAGTAGTAGTAGTAGTAGTAGTAGTAGTATTACTGTCAATATTCTTTTAATAATTATTATTGTGGGAAACGGTATCCAGATCATGACACTCACAAGCTTCGAATATAGAACTGAATTATTTATTAAGACAATGAAACTGATTAAAATACAGTAGAGAATTAAGGGAATGTGTTTCGCGGCTCATCGGAACTCGGAATATTGCTTCTCTTCTTTTTTATTCTCAGACAATGGCGCTGAGCTTACTCCTGCGCCCGCTAGATCCCATACTCGGCCTTCTTGATCCTCATCCGGTTCCCACACTCGGCCGTCCTGATCCTCATCCGACCCGGATGAAGAAAATCCGCCCGGCCAGGGCCTCATGAACTCCGCACAGGACGATGTGATTCTTGGTCCAGCATGGTCTCCTTCTCTGCTGACGTCATATGTGTCGTTGAGTTTTACTCGAGTCACTCGATAAGGTCCTAGACTTTTGGTTTTTAGTTTCAGATGTGGACCGATCCGAGTGCGTTTGATGGCAACCAGGTCGTCGACCTGATACTTCTTAGGCTCCTTACGTCGTCGGTTGAATTCAGCACGATTTTCAGATTGTACTTTTTCTATCTGCTTTTTTGCATCTTCTCTCATCTGATCACGTTTTTCGTTGAACGAATCGATCAGCTCATCTTCGATGAGTTGCACTATACGTAGATCATTTTGGTTGTGCATTCTGACTCCTGTCAGCAGCTCGAAAGGTGACATTCCGATGCTCCTCTCGAACGTAGAGTTGATAGCTCGTTGGACAGATGGTACAACCTTGTACCATTTTGTTGGATCGTCAATGCTAAGTTTAGCGATGATCTTGGTCACTGTTGAGTTGACTCTCTCGATTTGACCATTGGCTCTTGGCAGTCCAGCTGTGATCAAGACGTGCTTGATACTCTGCGATTTACAGTAGTCCTGGAACTCATGGGAGGTGAACGATGGCCCCCTGTCGGTGATCACTTGAACTGGGTTTCCAAAGTTCGTCCTCTGAAACTCCATCTTTTCAATCGTCTGGGCCGATTTGGTAGTTTTCACAGGATACAGCCAGGTGAACTTCGTGAAGGCGTCTATCACACAGAAGATGTGTTCATATCCCTTGTGTGTAGACTTAAGTGATCCAATGTGATCCATGTAGTAGGTGTGCAACGGCACACTCTCCTTGAACATCGGATGTAACCAACCTTCTTTCTTGCCTGCCTTCCTGTTAACCACCAGACACTTCACACAGTTGGCTATGACTCGTTTCACCTTGTTGGCCAAGTCTGGAATATAATATTCCTGCTTCACGTCTTCTTCAGTCCTTTTAACAGCGTAGTGTCCCTTCTCATGTGCATCTCTGATGAGTTCATGGTGCATTGCTCGCGGGACCACCAACGTCTCTCGCCCGTCAACAAATTTAAATAGCAGTCCATCTCTGACGATGAAGTTTTCGTAAGGCCCTTTCTCCAGTGTCGCTTTTATCGCTGTCAATCCATCGTCTTTTCTCTGGGCGATTTTGATCCTCGCTACAAGGCCATCAGGGAATCCAAACATCACTGCTGGGCATCGGCTCAAGGCGTCGGCATGTTTCATCCTGGTTGCAGTTCGGTGTTCGATGGTATAGTCAAACTCCTCCAAGGCCATAGCCCATCTAGCTACTCGTGGGACCAGGTCCCTTTTGTGCATTGTCTTTTGGTATGCCATACAGTCAGTCACGATCTTGAACGGAATTCCATTTTTCTTTTTGACTACCACCACTTGGCATGTATATTCTGATTGACTCGGTTCTATGATATCTTCCTCCAGCCACGCCTCGACTTGCTCATCGACAAATTCGTTCTCAAGCGGTGCCATTCGTCTGGGCCTGCTAAATATCGGTTTTTCTTCTTTTTTCAATGTGATCTTCATCTTGACATCAGTAGATTTCGTCTTCTTTGGTACATATCTCGCTACCAAATCCTGGATCTGTTCCCTTTTTTCCTCATCAACGCAGTTCTCGATATCCAACTCCTGTTCGTCGGCTACCCCGATCAACATCATTGGGACCTCTAGTTTCTTGATGGTAACTCCTTGCTTGCTCAGGATGACCTCACCCTGATCCGATAGATCGTTACCAATAACCATGTCCGACTCCATAGTATCATCAGAAACAACATAAACGTTGGTTTGGAACTCCAGCTCTTCTACTTCAACGACTGTTGTGAAGTAACCTTGAGGAGCAACAAAACCATTACCGAATCCTTTCAAAACAAGATCCGTGCTCTTCAATCCTGGGGAACCCATGGTCTTATGGATGTTTTATCGCAGTAGGTTATAAGGACTGCCACAGTCGATAAGTGCCTGAAGTTTCTGCTGACCCAAACTAACCTCTTTGAACTTGAGGCAGCTTTTCTTTTCATCAATAAGATTGATACCTTGATTATTCCTCTTATCGTTCTTCCTCTCATTTTTGCACTCGGATGAAATGTGGTCAAACTCGTTGCAGTTGAAACATCTCTTGCCTTTATCCTTGTGCTCACATTCCTTTGAACTATGACCAAATCCACCGCAATTATAACATCTATCTCCACTACTCGCCTCTTTCTTCTTTGTACTGCCCCAGCACTTTCCGTCCTTCTCGTTGGCACTCTTTGCACTTCCTTGAAAATTACTGTTATTATAATTTGTGCTTTTCTTTGGCAAAGACTTCACTGCCATCTCATAACTTTTCATTTTCTCCTTGAAATCCTTGGAATTTTTTGCTCCATAGAGAAGAAGTTTTGATCCTGAATCGTCCTCGATCCCATCAATCACGTACTGACACAGAGAAACTTGCTCAACATCACCTCTACTGGCGATTTCCTTCATCACAAGAAAGTACTCCTGTAGAGATTCGTTGCGCTTTTTTCGTCGCTGGGTTAACAACTTGTGAATTTCTGCACTGCTTGCCGCCACGTCAAACTCCTCTTTCAAGGCCTTCTTCAGTGCAGTCCAGGACGTCAGTCCTTTCTCACCTTGAATAAAAAGCTTAGCTAAACCATCGAGTGATTTCTTAGCGAAAATAAACTTTTGCAGCTCACTCCATCCCATCAAGATTGACGTCTCCTCAAAATCTGCGATCCATTTCTTCACTGGGTAACCATCCTTACCGTTAAATGTTTTCATAGCGCCCTCTACGTCGCGGAACGACAATGAAAACTTATGTTGTTCTCTATACCTTCTGTGCTGGTCTTCCTCTTCGCTCTCTTCGTCTTCTTCATCTTCGTCATCATCGTCTATATTAGTTGCGAGTTCATCCAATTTTCTCAAGTAATAACAAATGGTGTTAATCATTACCTCCTTTGTCCCGATCTCGGTATTAAGAATCTCAGAAACACGCAACAGATCAGCCTTGGAAAATGTTTCTTCGATAAATTTCTTCTTAGCTTCCTCTTCAATGGAATTTTCGTCAAAATCGAATCCAGGAAACTCTCGCAGTCGCTTTCGATTCTTCCTGTCGTCTGGTATATGCTCGAAAATGAGGTTATGTAGAACTTTGATTGCTTTGACCGGAGCATCACTTATGATCTTATTTATTTTCTCTATTGCACCGAGTGTAGTCATCTTATTTGTTTACTCACGTCTATCAAGTAGATTTCCGTCAATATCGCTTTTCTCAAAACCTCGCTATCAAACCTGTTTAACCTCATTCACCAAACCGGTGATATTTGTAGGTGATATCGTTGAATACCGCTTCCCGTCGTTTCTCTCTGACGAGTCGCTATCCTCTTACCACATCCACAATCCTCTGTCGTCGTTTAGATTCCACCCTCGTCGTCGTCGTCGTCACGGCACCACTAATTGTCACTGAAACTGAAGAACAAATTTTGCTAGCCTATGAATCCTCGTCGTAGATTCGCACGTCGTGGGCTCACAAAACTGCACGTCGTCTCGTCGTCAACGTCGTAAGCAACAGCAACAAATATGATTAGCCGTCCACTTCGTCGAATATAGCGTCGTATTTTGCGTCGTACTTCGTGTCGTGGATTGCGTCGTAACTCGTTGTTTCAGTTCATCCCGGACGGGCCCCCATTTGTGGGAAACGGTATCCAGATCATGACACTCACAAGCATCGAATATAGAACTGAATTATTTATTAAAACAATGAAACTGATTAAAATACAGTAGAGAATTAAGGGAATGTGTTTCGCGGCTCATCGGAACTCGGAATATTGCTTCTCTTCTTTTTTATTCTCAGACAATGGCGCTGAGCTTACTCCTGCGCCCGCTAGATCCCATACTCGGCCTTCTTGATCCTCATCCGGTTCCCACATTATTATTACTAGAGGGTCTGTGCAAGAAATCTCGGATGTGTATAAATCTCCCGCCCGACTTGATTGGTATGACGGCTCGACGCGACAAAGTTCCCGCAGGAGCTATCGTCTTGTTGATTATTGAAAAGGTACTTTCTAAACAAATTGTCGTTATGTATAAAATCAGAGTGCAATTCGTCACTGTTGTGGGTAATTTTATTTCTTTGTATGCTAATTATTTGATAAGAACGGCTACTTGTGGGCGCCCCATGTGAATAGACCACCCGCCCGGGTTTACTCTTACGCGGACTCGGGGCAAAAAAAAAAATGAAATCGTCTCGTCTGTTTATTTGCACTCTATAAAAATAAATATATTTATGTTATCTTTTCAAGACTTGCAAAATTTTTCCTATACTATTGAAACGATTTTGAAGATTTCGGTCCAAATCGCACCTTCTACTGTAACTCCCTCTGATTTAAGTGCTTGAGTTTTGTGAAACACTCACCTTAGCGTATTATATCTACCGTATATAATAATAATAATAATAATAATAATAATAATAATAATAATATTATTATTATTATTATTATTATTATTTGAAAGCGGCTTCGGTGGCGTAGTCGGTAGCATGCTGAACTGCTGTGCCCAAGATAACGGGTTCAAACCCGGCCAAAGTCGTCGGATTTTTTAGAGCGTTAAAAATCCTTCAGTATGCCTTCCTTCGGAGGGGAAGTAAAGCCGGTGGTTCCATGTCATAGATTTATGGCATGTAAAAGATCCTTTCACAGACTAAACTTGTGTAAAGCAAAAATTGTTAAGTTAGATTTCGTCAGAACGCTCTATCAAAGTTCTAACTTTCACCACTAGGTATCATCGATATCTGGTGGCGAAAGTTGGAACTACTGGAAATTGAACGGAACTTCTACCTCGCCTTTTAGGGTATCCGCTGGAAGCAGCTACAGACTCAGGCGAGCCGAACATGTCCTCGGACACTCCCGGCACTAAAAGCCATACGATAAATAAATACATAATATGAAATGTATATAGAATTACAAGACAATCACCGTCGGACACATTGCGAGCCAAAACACATTGATGACAGTCAGCATTGGATCTCAAGATGTTCAGAGCAAGTCACTCAGGAGACAAAACGTTACGTACTATACTTGCAGTATTTCTGCATTATCTGAATATAGATTCTCCTCAAGTCAAGTTTTTCCTTTGTATTTATCCAGTCCTTTGTACCTAAACCATTCGCAGAGAACACTGGGATGACGAAAACAATTTTTAAGCCGTTTACGTGACTGAGCTCAGTGGCAAGTAGCTGGTATTTACGCCTCTACCACCGTGTCGTGTAGGTATTTATCGAGCGGAACAGCAACATCGACGATGATAGTCTTGTGTGTTTGCTTAATGAATATCACAAGGTCTGGCCTGTTGGCTACTACAGAACGATCAGTTATTATGGTGAAATACAATGAGACCTTGTCTATGTCATTGTTAGATCCTGACCTGGCCTGCATTTATACGTAACATGAGACTGCTACTTATTGTTATTAATATTGTCAATGTTATTATTATGTATATACAGAGTGTCTCAAAAATGTACTAACATTTTGAATGACTATAAAATGATTATTTATGAACATAGAGACAAGTTTAAGGGCTTCAATTATAGAAGAGACGTGTAATTAAAGACTCATGTTCGCAAATGTTCAAATTGATCACCGTAAGTGACCAGGAGTTCGATAAACCACCACTAACGTACCGGCCCATTGCTCGCATCAGAGATAAATTTGAAGCAGATGGAACCGTTCACAACGTCAACAAGAAACGTTCTGGACGACCACGGACATCCACCAGTCCTAGAAAATGAGAACAGGTGCAGGAAGCCATCACTCGATCCCCATCGAAATCACTACGACAAACAGCTCGAGAGACACACATCTCAAAAGTTAGCGTCCATCGCATCATGAAGCGTCTGCGCTGGAAATCCTACATTCCAACACGAAATTGGAAATTGAAAGACAATGTCACGAAATTCCAAATGTACTTTTTCATAATGTTTGCGAAGCCATTGCTTCGCGTTATCAATTTTGTCTGGACACTGACGGTGATCAATTTGAACATTTGCGAACATGAGTCTTAATTACATGTCTCCTCTATAATTGATGCCATTAAACTTGTCCCTATGTTCATAAATAATCATTTTATAGTCATTCAAAATGTTAGTACATTTTTGAGACACCCTGTATTCCTCTTCTATTATTATTATTATTATTCGTTAACGTGAAGCATTAGGCCAAGGGACCAAGCTGCCTTTGGACTCGGTAGGCGTGGGTTTGAGCCTCACCCTCAGCCGTTCTTGAAATAGTTTTCCGTGGTTTCCCCATTTCAACTCAAGGCAAATGCTGGGACGGTAGCTTCTGATAGGCCACGGACGCTTCCTTCCAGATCCTTGCCTAGCTTAACTCATCTTCATTCATTTCATCTCTGATTAACACCTCTCATGAGGTTGGCGCCAGGAAGGGCACCCGCTACATAGACTATCATTGCATCTCATCCACGATCCTGTTGAAAACAGGAAAAATTAGGGTTAGATAAACATTATTATTATTATTATTATTATTATTATTATTATTATGCTTATCGCACGGTCTCTGAAGAAGCAGGTCTTGTTATTGCTGGGATAATTCCATTTTCTTCCTTGCGAAAGAACGCAAGTACATTTACTGGAGGAAATCGGAAGTAGGTTTACAAAATGAAAGACGAACAGCAAGAGCACAAACCTTTCACAATTTGCAGATCAAATGGGAGCAAGGACACCGAAGCCAGTGGACTAGGAGAATGATACCTCAACCGTTTTTATCAGGTTCATTATTTTTTTGTCATATTATTATTATTATTATCATTTCCTTCATGTCGCATTATTGTGACATACGTTTCTCTGTCACTCCTACTGCGTTCAAACTTAGTAATTCTGCGTAGACGTTTCACCAGATGGTGAAACTTTTCACCCCTACTGACACAGTTTTACCATTGGTTGAAGCATAACTTGTTGCTAAGCTTTGCTTCTCCCATTGGCCCCCTTCATGTTCTGGAGAGGGGGTGTTCTGCGTCTTATTTTTACAAGGCGCGTGCCTGCGCCCTAAGCAGGAAGGTTCCTTCTTCCATTGTCTGTGGCCATATAGACCACACGCTTTCAGACGAGCTCTCACTCGCGACCAACGCAACTAAGTAAGTACGATTCAATCATCAGATTTATTTTACTATGAAGTCATTTTAAATTTCTGTTTCGCCTTTTGCATTTTTTTTGTGTCTCCTTTGATTTTCTTTCCTATGATGATGTGAGGTCATTCCTGTGAACTCAAGTCCTTTCACTTTCGTTCACGTTAATTTAGTGAAGTCTCTGTGTTTATTTGTCATCCCTCCCTTTCATGTAATCGGCTTTATTTTTACGTAAATCTCTCAGGTCTGAAATATCTGCTATTTTTCAGCGAGGCTTAATTATGCTCTGTATTGCGTCACCACCTGGTTCGGCGCTCTTTTAAGACGACTTCCGGTGGATTGACGCATCAGAGCCTTTTTTGTGGATGGAATCAGCGAAGTTACGGAGCTGAGTCTCACGTCTTCAGCCAGATCCTCCCTCTGTTTTATTGAAATGTATGTGAGCGATGGTCATCGTGCTAATCACTGTCCATGCGCCACATTACTTTCTTTGTTTCTTCGTATGTCGTTGTGATTCGGCATTTCTACCTCTGCGTAAGCCTACATCTTCCTACGAAGCATATTTCTTAGCTGATTGATTTTTTTCATTTGTTTCCTGTCCCGGTAATGTCAAGTAATTTAATGTAATTTTCATTTCGTTTATTTTTATGTGTTAATTTCCTGTTACTTCCTCTGATTCGTTATATTACGTAACTCTGTGTCGCCCCCCCCCCCCGTTTCCCTACTTACGCACTCCTCCACTCCCCCACCCTTTCACCCCCTACCCCATGATTTCACAACATCATGAGCGTCTTAGTTCTGTTTTTGGCGCTGGCATTCTAGTCCAGGTCATCCTCGTAAGTAGAGGTGTTCTCTTATTCGACTCGTCCATACTCTCTATCTTTTGGTTTTTTGTATTTTAATTTTTGGTTATCGAGTCGCGCTTACGGTTTAGTTGCACATTGATTGTAAGTACATTTTAATTAATCTTGTTTCATCTTTGTTTGTGCTTAAGTTCATTTATACTGTACACTTTTCTCTAGATATTGTTTTTGTGTACCCCTTTCTTGGGTACCATATTTAGTCATTAATTTTATTTTGTTTGTTATTAAGTGATTTTAATGCCTCTTCAAGTTTACCTTTCATTTTGATTAATCCTTACTCTTATGCGCACCTGTTTTAGTTTACTTTAAATACATTAGTAAGTAGTTCACTTTGGCTTCGTCCTCTTTCATTTGTAATTTTAAGTTCCCTCATCTCTCGTTCGATTTCGTCGGTCTTGGCTTCGTACTGTAATGCAGTCATGACCTACACGCTTCTGGAATCTTCGATCAATTAGATAAATTTAATTCCGCTTTTGATTTGTTTTAAACAATTCATTCGTTTCCTTTTTTGGAAATTATCATTCTTTCGATCCGGAATCTTGGGCCCAGCACGCATCGAAAGAGACATCCTTTCCCCGCTCCTTAGCGATCCTGTTTAAGTTGTTGTTTTCGCTTCCACTGTATTCCTCATACCTCTGCTATTTGGTTAAACGTAAAAGCACATGGCGGTGCAAATGGTAGTAGAGCTAAGGTTACGCGCGAAATCGTCCCCTTTAGGTTACCGAACTTATATTATTTTTGCAATTATTACAATGTTGTCTTTCTGAGTTTAAGATACCTGTACTGAATTGTTCCCCCATCCCCGAAGAATGTGTGGAGTCTGAAAACATTTCTCGAGTGAACAAGACATCCAAAGAATCCAGTTCCGAGGTGAAGAGTGCAACAAGTTAGTGAGTACTTCGCAACGCTGGAATAGGACACATTACGGTATTGTGACCTTTATTTTACTAAGTTAAAGTGTTTTACTTTTCTCCTTGTCTATTGTCATGTCTAAGTCAGAATTCCCACCCGTCAAAAAGGAGTTAAATTTTATGGGCCTTGAATCCTTAACAATGCCCACGCCACTATTGCAAGATACGACACAGGACCTGCTAATGATAGATCCTCCCCTTTTAGATTGCTCCATCGCCCCTGTTGGTACTGTTAATAGTGCTCGCCACAACGAAAATTTTGCATCAGTAGTGAGTAGGTGGGGTTTGACGTTTTCCGGAGAAAACAATACCTCATCAGTTTTTTGTTTTATCCAACGTGTGGAGGAATTGTGTTATTGTCACGATATTCATCCCGACAGTATTGTACGTTGCTTACCTATTCTTTTGTCTGGAAAAGCGCTGATGTGGCATCGCACTTCTACAAATTTTTATAAATCATGGGACGAATTTGTTGGGTGCATTAAGGACCGTTTTACGCCACAAGATTTCAATTTCGCTCTCAAACAAGAAATATACTCCCGTACTCAGGCTCCTGGAGAGATGATCGACGATTATGTAACCGCAGTCCGTCTGTTAGCAGCAACCTCCCTCAACCCTTTCATCCCAGGGATCTGTTGGAAATTGTATACAGGAATTTAAATCCCACTTATAAATACTTCATTCGGCGTACATCCGGATTTTTCCATCGAGGACATCATAGTGCAAGGCCGTGAGTATGAATCAAATGCACGAGCCTGTTCGAACTATACTCCACCTCCAAGAGCCGATAATACGATTTTCCCCGAGTTAGCCTCCTCCCCCCAGACAACACTGTCTAGCCCAGCTGTCGACCGAATAAATGACAACACCTTAAGGTTTAAGCCGTCCGCTCACCGTGCTGACCCCCTTTCAAGGAATTCTAATCCAAACCCTTCTGTGGCTTGTAATTCATCTGCTGTCTCCCGTGAAGGGACTACAAACGACCCAACAGCAATCAAACGCAATGTTTCTTCTGGTCGCATAATTTGTTGGAACTGTAATGAACTTGGGCATCATTTTAAAATGTGTTCTTTAAAACGTCGAAAATTCTGATTTGGCTGTCGGATGAATGAGGTCACGACTCGTTCCTGTCCGAATTGTAATTCCAACCAGGAAAACTCATAGGGAGGTGTTCTGAGTTCGACTCCCGGAGCAGTCCTCCATCCAAACTTGACAATGCATCTAATTTTGATGTTGTGTCACAACCAGGAGTCTCGGTAAATTTCGATAATGTCTTGGCACCTGCTATTTTGGATACAGGCGCCACCAGAAGTTTCATCCACCGTTCAGTGGCAGATAGCAATCGTTCTTCGCAAAAACACCCCACACAGAATAATTTTCAGTTCCTTTCTGCGGGATCGTCAGTTATCGATGTTGCCGAAACTTTTTTATGACGCATTAAAATTCACGGATTTTCTTGGAAACATGTTTTTCATGTGGTTAACAATCTCTCCACTCAATGTATTCTAGGAATTGACGTTATGCATAAAACTGGTATGCACTTGGATTTTATTAACGATTCATTTTGTTTCAAATTTCGCTCAGATAAAATGTTCCCCTTTGAAGAATGTACTTCTAACTCCGTTGATGTGTCTCCTGTATTTTCCGTACATCTTCCATTAACTTTGATGTCCGAGCAACGTGATACTCTGAATGATTTAGTTGAGGAATTTTCTGATGTCCTCACAGAAGATTTAGGTTCTGCTGTAAATCACGAATGCCACATTGACTTGAGGGACAATATACCTGTTCGAAGTCCTCCATTTCCTTGTAATCCACCCAAGCTCTTGGCCATGAAAAAGTATATCAATGATTTGCAAGATCGGGGAGTAGTGGTTCCTTCCAAATCAGCTTATGGGTCTCCTGCTTTCTTAATTCCCAATAAAGAAGAGGGCGAGTACCGGCTAGCCGTAGACTACCGAAAATTGAACAAGAAGGTAGTCTTTGATAATATCCCACTGCCTACTATTGAGAGTGCTTTTCAGCATTTCCACGGGGCCAATGTGTATTCGAATATTGATCTAAAGAGTGCATATTATCAAATTCCTTTGGATGCTGAGAGTCGCGACTTCACTGCTTTTAATACCCCTTTCGGATTATATAATTTCACGCGCCTCCCGATGGGTATAGCTGAAGGTGCGCAAGTCCTCAGTCGCGGGCTAGACGACATCTTGGGAGACCTGAAGTTCAGTTTTGTATTTAATTATCTTGACGATTTATTCGTATACAGCAGATCTTTTGAGGAACATGTCGTTCATCTTAGGGAAGTTTTCTCCCGCCTCAGGAAGGCCGGTCTCACTATCAATCCAAAAAAGACCTCTTTGGGCTGCAGTCAAATTAAATTTCTGGGCCACATTCTGTCAGCCGATGGTATCCGTGTCATACTCGAGCGCGCAGATTGCATTCAGCAGTTACCTGTACCCACCACAGTTAGGGCCTTGAGAAGAGTGATGGGTATGTTCACGTTCTATTCTCGTTTTATCAAAAACTTCTCTGACATTTCGGCACCTCTAAATGCTCTCAGAAAGAAGAATGTGAAATTTGTGTGGGGGCCAGTACAGGACAAAGCTTTCAATGTTTTGAAAGAAGCCCTTATGTCAACACCAGTACTGCACACGCCTGATTTCGAATCAGCTTTCTTTTTACATTGTGACGCCAGTGATTTGGCCATTTCTAGTGTTTTGAGCCAGCGTGTGGATGGAAAATTTGCACCAGTGGCCTTCGCGAGTCGTATGTTAAATCAACGTGAACGGCGTTACTCAATTTTCGAGAAGGAAAGTCTTGCTCTGGTTTTTGGATGCGAAAAGTTCAGGACTTTTTTGGAACACCGTCATTTTACTGTTTTTACCGACAATGAGGCTCTGAAATGGAGTCTTTCTCACGTAAAAAAGCTTGGACGCATCAACAGGTGGATTTTGAGGTTGTCATCTTTTAAGTTTGATATCATCCACCTAAAAGGGAGCGAGAACCCGGTAGCTGACTGCCTATCACGCATGTTTGAAGAAACCCCTAGGACTCCAATCGAGAGCGTTTCTATCAGTACACCACTTCAAGAAAATATTTTCCTATTGCAACATTGTCCTTGGTCTTTTGTGGATAACCGGAAATTCCAGTCTGAGGATCCATTTTGCACTGACCTCCGTGCAAAAATTGCAAACAAAGATCCGGCAGTAAGCAACTTTAGTGTTCGAAATGATGTTATTGGCTATGTTCTTCCTAACTCTTCTAAATTTAGAATTTTTGCTCCATTAGCAGTACGTGATATGCTTTTGACATATTATCACGATTCTGCACTGGGAACTCATGCACCAATGCAGCGCACTTTCAGTAAGATATCCGGTGAATTTTATTGGCCCTCAATTAAGGTAGATGCTTTTGCTCATGTCAGAAGATGTTTAGTCTGCCAGCGTTCTAAACCTGCCCAGAACACTCGTGTCGGCTTCCACCAAGCCGGTATTGTCACTCGTCCCGGCGAACGCCTTTTCATTGATTACTTTGGTCCAGTCGTGAGAACAAAATCTGGCAATCAAGCCATTTTAACTGTCATTGATGGTTTTTCGAAGTTTGTTTGGTTATTCCCAGTAACGAATATCACTTCTCAGACTACTATCCATTTCTTGTCTAGATATATATTTGGAGGTTTTGGTCCTCCCAAGTACCTTGTGTCAGATAACGCCTCTGTGTTCCGTTCCAAAGCTTTTGAAACTATGGTGTTTAACTGGGGCATCCAACATATTTTCTTGTCACCGTATCGACCGCAGGGAAATCACGTAGAGCGTTTTCACAAAAACGTGAAGGATTTTATGTCCGCTTTTCACAATGCCGATCAAACCTCCTGGAATACGAACCTACAGTATTTCAGTCTCGGGTTCAATACCTCTTTCCATTCGTCCGTTCAAACTACTCCAGCTGAATTATTCCTAGGCCGAACGCTTGTCGTCCCCTTGCTACTCAAATGGAAATTTGAATATCTTTCTGAACCCTCTCGCACTACCTCTGTTGCTCAAAAATGGGCCATCGCTACCGGTCACCTCAAGAAAGCAAAAGCCAGAGTGGCGAAACGTTACAACTTAGGCCTTCATCATGTTAAATTCCAAATTGGGGACAAAGTTTTGTGTCGTTTACATCCTTTGAGTGACGCTACCAAACAAATCTCCAGTAAGCTGTGCTTACGTTGGTCAACTCCCAAGACTATTGCACGTTTTTTAAATCCTGTCTCAGTTGAGTTGGTGGACGATCACGATAATTCAGTGACTTCGGCCCACGTCACGCAGTTGAAAAAATTTGTCAAATGAACTTGTGAATTTCACCTCGCTTTATGTTTTTTTGTTTTCTTTTTATTCTAATTGGATGCCAGAGCTCCTTAATAGCCAACCTAGCATGTGTGCCTATTCAGATTTTAATTCGTGTGCTTCCTTTTCATTTATTCCTGTAACAAGACAGGAGACACCCGTGGCCTCTTTCTCGTACGCGAGTGTGTCGTGAACACTTGACATCTCTGTCGAGCTATATCTTTGCCTGAGGCTGTCAGCATGTACCTGGTCGGTCACTATTTGTAACACCCACACGCCTACTCCTCTTTTGTTCTGCTCCTTGGCTTAACTCCCATTGTTCGGCGACAGACAAGAACCCTTCAACACTTCCTGCTTTACCTCGTAGGAACTTTGGATTTATTTTAAATTTATTGAAGTAATTGATTTTTTTGTGTCATGGTTTTGAGATATCATGTACTTTTGTGTCATCTTGGTTTTCATGTTTACTGTGAGATCATGCATTTTGTTTTGTTTTAAATTGTCAAGTGTTCTTGGAATGTCGTGTTTTGTCTAGCAACCATCCAGACGGGCTGCGAGTAACAACAAACAGTCTTTGTGTACCTGGGCTAACACGGCTGGGGTCTTCTCGGAAATTGTTAATGGACCAGTCACCCCCACTGGATCTATACATGGCTTTATTTCCAGCTGCTGAAAAGGGGAGTACTTTCCGTTTCGAAGACATTATGACACTATTGCATATTCCTCGTTGACGCAACGAGCGGTCCTATATACAGGTGTTCCATTTGTAATTTTTTTTAATGTGATCATGATTTAACTTTGTCTGTCTTTTCTCATCAGAGACTGGAGAGATTGGCAGTCTTGGGGTAACGTCCATCTTGAAAATTTCGACATCCGCATCATCATGAACTAGCAAGAACAACAACTATTATTGTTATATGAACTCACTGTATTTATTTTTGAACGCAGTACTTTTGACGTTAGTGGCTAGTGTGGACGAGCAATGAAGGGGGTACCACCTTCATTTCACGGTCAGATTAGTCCACTGTTCATTGGTTTTGTATTCTTCTAGAGGTCTTTAGTACCCATTCTTTTCAGTATTCAATTTTTCCCCCTTTACGATTTTTTTTTTGCCTCTCTATTTGTACGAAAAAAGAAATTTTCCAAGGCCAGGAACATTCTTTTTTTTGGGAGAGCAGGGGAATTTTGAACCGTTTTTATCAGGTTCATTATTTTTTTGTCATATTATTATTATTATTATTATCATTTCCTTCATGTCGCATTATTGTGACATACGTTTCTCTGTCACTCCTACTGCGTTCAAACTTAGTAATTCTGCGTAGACGTTTCACCAGATGGTGAAACTTTTCACCCCTACTGACACAGTTTTACCATTGGTTGAAGCATAACTTGTTGCTAAGCTTTGCTTCTCCCATTGGCCCCCTTCATGTTCTGGAGAGGGGGTGTTCTGCGTCTTATTTTTACAAGGCGCGTGCCTGCGCCCTAAGCAGGAAGGTTCCTTCTTCCGTTGTCTGTGGCCATATAGACCACACGCATTCAGACGAGCTCTCACTCGTGACCTACGCAACTAAGTAAGTACGATTCAATCATCAGATTTATTTTACTATGAAGTCATTTTAAATTTCTGTTTCGCCTTTTGCATTTTTTGTGTCTCCTTTGATTTTCTTTCCTATGATGATGTGAGGTCATTCCTGTGAACTCAAGTCCTTTCACTTTCGTTCACGTTAATTTAGTGAAGTCTCTGTGTTTATTTGTCATCCCTCCCTTTCATGTAATCGGCTTTATTTTTACGTAAATCTCTCAGGTCTGAAATATCTGCTATTTTTCAGCGAGGCTTAATTATGCTCTGTATTGCGTCACCACCTGGTTCGGCGCTCTTTTAAGACGATTTCCGGTGGATTGTCGCATCAGAGCCTTTTTTTGTGGATGGAATCAGCGAAGTTACGGAGCTGAGTCTCACGTCTTCAGCCAGATCCTCCCTCTGTTTTATTGAAATGTATGTGAGCGATGGTCATCGTGCTAATCACTGTCCATGCGCCACATTACTTTCTTTGTTTCTTCGTATGTCGTTGTGATTCGGCATTTCTACCTCTGCGTAAGCCTACATCTTCCTACGAAGCATATTTCTTAGCTGAATGATTTTTTATTTTGTTTCCTGTCCCGGTAATGTCAAGTAATTTAATGTAATTTTCTGTGTCGCCCCCCCCCCCCCCCCCCGTTTCCCTACTTACGCACTCCTCCACTCCCCCACCCTTTCACCCCCTACCCCATGATTTCACAACATCATGAGCGTCTTAGTTCTGTTTTTGGCGCTGGCATTCTAGTCCAGGTCATCCTCGTAAGTAGAGGTGTTCTCTTATTCGACTCGTCCATACTCTCTATCTTTTGTTTTTTTGTATTTTAAATTTTGGTTATCGAGTCGCGCTTACAGTTTAGTTGCACATTGATTGTAAGTACATTTTAATTAATCTTGTTTCATCTTTGTTTGTGCTTAAGTTCATTTATACTGTACACTTTTCTCTAGATATTGTTTTTGGGTACCCCTTTCTTGGGTACCATCTTGAGTCATTAATTTTATTTTGTTTGTTATTAAGTGATTTTAATGCATCTTCAAGTTTACCTTTCATTTTGTGTTTAGATTAATCCTTACTCTTATGCGCACCTGTTTTAGTTTACTTTAAATACATTAGTAAGTAGTTCATTTTGGCTTCGTCCTCTTTCATTTGTAATTTTAAGTTCCCTCATCTCTCGTTCGATTTCGTCGGTCTTGGCTTCGTACTAAAACGCAGTCACGACCTACACGCTTCTGGATTCTTCGATCAATTAGATAAATTTAATTCCGCTTTTGATTTGTTTTAAACAATTCATTCGTTTCCTTTTATGGAAATTATCATTCTTTCGATCCGGAATCTTGGGCCCAGCACGCATCGAAAGAGACATCCTTTCCCCGCTCCTTAGCGATCGTGTTTAAGTTGTTGTTTTCGCTTCCACTGTATTCCTCATACCTCTGCTATTTTGTTAAACGTAAAAGCACAAGGCGGTGCATACCCCAGGTGCATGTTTGGACAGAGAGGAAACATGGTGAGGTTGGTTATTATCTCATTCAGTTCTTGACTGGCCATGGGTACTTCTGTTCTTATATTAAGAAGATGGGGAAAGTGGATTCACCAGATTGTATCTACTGTGTTAATGAGGTAGAAAGTGCTAATCACACCTTCTTCTCTTGTGGACGGTGGGTCCAAAATAGACAGTCTCTTCAAGATCAAATTGATGTAGAGATATCCCCGGACAATACTGTTGGGGTAATGCTACAAAATGAAGAACATTGGAAACTCGTTGCAAGTTTTGTTGAAGATATCCTCCAAACAAAGAAGACGGATCTGGATCGCCACTGAAGATA
Source organism: Meconema thalassinum (assembly GCA_946902985.2). Classification (NCBI taxonomy): domain Eukaryota; kingdom Metazoa; phylum Arthropoda; class Insecta; order Orthoptera; family Tettigoniidae; genus Meconema; species Meconema thalassinum. The sequence goes on along the minus strand of OX336390.1, from coordinate 145,049,944 downwards.
ATTCACTAAGGAGGAGAGCCCTACGGGCAAAAATAAAATGACTCTAGCCTGAAGTAATGCGATAAACGGATCCAGGCTAGTGTTCAGAACTAACGGGGGATTTTTAGTCGGTAGTCTGCTACTCAGGAGCAGGAGCCCGACACTCTATGCGTAAATGCATTTCTTCCCTAACAAAAAATAAATAAAAATATTTTTATTATTATTATTTCAGTGACTATGCTCGTGACGAGCTATGGAAACCACCTCAATCACCAAATAGACGCCACAATGGACGCCTGATTTGATATGGATCGTTGTTCCTTATCTCAAATTGAATTCCTTGACTTTTACGTTCACAGTCCTGTCACGAGGTTGGGGTACACCAAATTGAATATATGTTGTATATCTTCACAACATTGGAATGCATTAATGTGAAATGGGACCACACGTATTACATTTACATATTGTGTTGTGTTGGATTCCACGTTCCCATGAATCCCTCGCCCACATTCTGGCCCTCACTAAGTGATGGACGCATTTCCGAACCGCTGTTCTCTATCTGATATTGAATTCTTGTGCTCGTCACCATCCTACATTGAAAGTATGTTCGGTTGATATAAAAGCAACCTGTATGTTTAGTCGTCCAAAAGACTTTCGGTAAACGCAGCGTAGCAATTCGCATATTTTTTGATGTGTAACATCTTTCCATTCGGTTGCTGGATATTTTTGTGGGAGTGATTTTGAAAAATGGGACGGACGTGGATCGGAACGATCGAGGTGGCACCAGCTGGCTCGAACGGAAGTGTGCTAGCTGGCAGTGGTGGATCGAACGGAAGTGTAAGACTCGATCGATCCAGCTGACAGTGGTAAGATCCAGCTGGCAGTGGTAAGAGAAACGATGAGCGTGCGGTGTCGGAAATTGATACCATGACGTACTCTCGGCCTTGTGGAATGTATATGACATACTGAACGGTAAACGCTCATGAGAACTCTGGTGTTAAGAGATTGAAACAAAGCACATGGTACATGTTCGAAGGCTTCGTATCAGTATTTAAATGGTAAAATGCCTTAATATCAAACATTGTAAGTAGTCGGCATTGCCGGTATTATGTTTCTGCACAATGGCTATTCAAATATTAACCCACATAACGGTAATGCAGTCATCAATATAATATAATCATTGTGGTTATACGAGAATTGAGCAAGCCTTCATGAACTATTACTGAATACATTCTCTTCACTCAAAAGAGAGCCTATTCATAAGGCATTTTAAACTCAATTTCACACAGGAACATTATCGAAGCAAGTAAAATATAAATTAAACTTAATTCCGTAATGCAGTATTATTGGAACGTGGAAATAAGTCACCATTTTGTGCACAATACTTGCTTAGTTGAAATAGCCGTGGGGATAGCGCCTATGACTGTGAATCTAGAGATCTCGAGTTCGAACCCCGGACGGGGTAGATGTTTTTGCTACCAGTTTATTATTTCAAACAATATTTATCATATCAATATGACTCATTTTAACAGAATCCATATGAAATTATGGGTTGGTCTATGAATCAAGAGGAGCTGTTTATAAGGAATTTAAGGTTATGAGTGGTGTCGCGTCTATTAATCTAGTTGATCCATATCGTATTCTATACTTAGGCTAGTGCTGGTGGAAGCTAAAAATCATCTAATAAAATGAGTTGCGTATTATAAACTACAATATCTGTAAAAAACTCCCTTTTACAATAGATTAATATTTGTGTCAATAATAGTATAAAATACCGGTGTATCAACAATTTCACGTGAGGTTTCTTCTATGTTAGATGTTACACATCATATGCGACTACTGTAAGGCTCGTAATTTTTTTTATATCGTACGGCCTTAGGTGTCGGGTGCACGCTTTGTTATTTGACACCAGGGCAGCTTGCATGTCGAATTTAGTAATTCCTTGGAACGCTATGAAAGTCAAGGAGGTTAGATATTTAACCTCCTATACACTATAGCGCTTTCTAGTAGAGAAAGGAGGAACTTTTGTATTGGCGGAAAATCCCGAGATTAATTTTGTCATTATGAACACGGCCTACTGAATTCAAATGGGTTATTTAGCATACCAAAAACGTATGACATGCTTGCCGTGATTTTTGTCGCTTTTCAAAAGTCTCTTACCACTGCCAGGAGTGAACTGCTAGCTTGGGGATAGAAGTCAGACACGACAACCACTCACCCACCGTGGCAAGCCACGTTAATTTACTCACGTCAACTGCAATGAAGAGCTGGAAGTGTGAAGATCGAATATTCAAATCCCAGTGCCGACAGCAGTCACTCTGAGTGTAGTTGTCCCCTCAGTTTTTCCACACTCCCTCCAGGATGGTACGTTATTTCAATACCCAGGACGTACCCTGATTAGGGTTAAAATAATTTTGCTATTGATTTATTGCGACGTCGTGGTCATGTAGCCCCGTGTGTTTGGAATTTGACTGATAAGGCCGGATGGCTGTGTAAGTGTGTGTGTATTGGTAAGTAAAGCGGGAAGGAGATGGTCATGGCCTTATCTTAGGAACCATCCTGGGATTTGCCTGGAGTAGAAGTGGGAAAGAACGGAAAACCACCTCCAAAATTATGAGGTGGGATGCAAACCCACCTCTTCTCAGTTTCTCCTCACGAGGCTGAGTGGATGCTGTTCCAGCCCTCAGACCAGAATTAAGTTTCATGGCAGAGCTGGGAATCAAACGCGGAACTCTGAGATGACAGCCAAGCATCCTAGCTGCTACTCCGCGAGGTAGTCGGTTACAATATTATAACAGTTGCCTTCGTAATCTAGTATAAGAATTGTTTTCCCTCGGTCAGCACTTTATGCATCCAATTACACCCTCTGTCTGAATAGATCGGTGAATGGATCTATATTACGAACGGATTGTTGGCTTACCTGGAACAACCGTTACTATCTTTCGAAGTAATCCCCGTGGATGATTATGCTCTTCTTAGAATGGCTTTACTAGTCCTGGCATAGTCATCCTGAGGGATAATGTTTGCTACCAGTGTTACGCAACCTTGCGGTCATTGACATAACTATTCAATATAAAGGAACAGATAGCCTTCAGTTGGGTCGTCACATTACGTCGGATGTCCGAAATGTCCGAAAACCTCTGGCACTTCAGGGCTTTTGGGCGACCCTGGACCCCGATACTCCATACTTTGACGCTTGCCTTCGAGGTTGTACCTCAGGCACCAGGTCTCGTCACCCGTGACGATGGTTTTCAGGACCATTCCATTCCACGGAAAATTCACCCTTCTCACTGCCAACCGTAGAACAGGCGTACACGTTAGGTTGCATGAATTCACCCTTCTCACTACGGCCCGTCTATAAGGTGTGCAAGGCAGGTTGCAAAAATTCACGCTTTTCTCTTGCTCTCAATTTAGAATTTTACGACCCAAACTGAAGGCTATTCAGTCGTTCTCAGAAGTGCATAACCATCCACGGGGATTACTTCGGAGGACAGTAACGGCTGTTTCAGGTAAGCCAACAATCCGTTCGTAATATAGCCTAGTTCATTCACAGAACTTTTTAGACAGAGGGTGTAAATTGGGCGTGGAGTAAAAATTATCTCCTCACACCTCTTGATTTATAATGCAGTCAGCACGGAGGCTGGTTGGATCCTCAAAAGTATCGTTTTAATTATGCGAGTAGATACCCACAAAAAACAAGATAACAATATAATGAGGCGTACTAGGCTACGTGAGGTAGTTTACACAGCACAGTACTGACCCTTGAAGTAAAATACCTTTCACAACATCCACAAGCACTAATTGCGCCCTGAAGACCATTACTCAGCACCACTCATACCTCAGTAGCTTCCATATAAACACAACCATGAATTAGACTGAGATATTGGTGGAAAAAGAAACCTGTGCCAAAAAATGACTCACACCAACTACCTTAGAAAGATTTATATGGTTAATTATACACTTTTACACACTTAGTTCGATGACATGTTCACTTAAGGTTTGCAGCCGATGTGACTACAGACTAATACGAGGGAGGAATAATAGTGTTCGTAGCGTTTGTGGGATATGCTTGCAGTGCAATATTATCATACGGGTTGCAACCGGAGAAATTATCGACCACCCTGCCAACTTGCGTTAGTTGGGCTGCATAACACAATATTATTAGGGGCAGCTGATTCATCTAGTATAACAGTTGTTTACAGGTTATAAACGAATTTGATATATTTATGAAAACGTTTTTCACGAGACAGTGTTTAACTTATAGATAGCCTTTAAACCATATTAGCTGGGTATTGCGTTATTGCTAATTGATATTGTAACTTTTAGTCAATCAACAATTATTAACTAAACTAATAATTTTCGCTCTCTCTTATGCAGTCCAGAACAAATATAATCACATGTATTTTGCTGCAGTTATTTACGCATGCCCCAGTAATTGGGATTATAACTGTTGACGAACTGAAAATGTTTAATATCAGTGATTTACTTGTCTTTCATTGAGTACAATATTGCGTTGATGTTGTTAGGACATGCAGACACCATCATACAACATGAATTCCATTACCCCCAGAAAGCTAAAGCATCGTCAATTTGGCGACAAGTAAGTACATAATATTCCCGCATGTCGTCTCACAAATCGGAGCCGTTTGGCACTTTTCTTGTTTTTGTGCCGTGGCGGTATCAACATACGTACTTGTGTTGCATACTTGCCTAGTGGACGAGTTGTTTGCTGTTATTTGTTGTACGAAGTCTTTCAGACGATTCATATAAGCTTCAAGATATATCCAGTATAAACACACTGCTGGACTTAAATTACAGACTCCTTTGTTTGTCGAAAGTATAAATACTTCTTTGTTGTTGTCGTTGTTGTTGATTCTTTACTGGCTTTGTGACATCGTAGTCATGTAGCCCAGTGTACTAGAATTTGTCTGATAACCTGTGTCACTGTGATGTCTGTACTAGTGTGTGTATTTTGTAATTAAGATAGGGTTTGGGTAGGAAGTGGCCGTGGCGTTACGTTAGGTACCATTACGTCATTTTCCTGGAGTGTAAGTCGGAAACCACGGAAAACCACTTGCAGAATGTCTGAGGTCAGAATTGAAACCACCTCTTCTCAGTTTTGTCTCAAGAGGCTAAGTGTACCCCTCTCCAGTCCTCAGACAAGAATTAAATTCCATGGCAGAGCCGGGAATCTAACCCGAGCCTCCGTGGCGACAGCCAAGAATGCTAGTCACTACGCAACGAGGTGGACGAAATACTTCGTGATATCATACCTATGAACGAGGCCAAAGCCTGAGAATAAAGAAAACCCAAAATCTGCAATTCTGTCCAAACAAAAAAAAAGGAAATAAATGACAAACAATTTGTAACCACTGTGTCAATGTGATGTCTGTACTAGTGTGTGCATTTTGTAATTAAGTTAGGGTGGCGAGCACCGAGAAAATTGCTCTGAACTCTATATTGAATCAATGGTCTTTATGATATTAGTATGATATTGGAATGTTTCCGTTTGTTCCTAAGCGCACGGAGTTCCCCTGAACACATACGCGATTTGCCTGACAGTTGTAGCCTAATGGCTGCATATCTTCATACAAGGGAGTTTTCTCTCTTGTCTACGAGTCGGTGGGACTCTCGATCGGCGATGCCATTTCAAAGCTTGTCAACACACCCACACATGGGCGACTGTTGCCATAATAGCGTCTCAGCCTTGCCAATAGATGCAGGTATACAGTGCGAATGCACGGAATGCCAATCGCAGCGCTGCAACGGCGTAATATCACAACGGTTTTACTTAAATAACGTGCCTCGAATGTACTTGATATTATTATTATTATTATTATTATTAATATTATTATTATTGTGATTCATGTGTAAAGCCATACGCTTCATGAATAAATTAAACATTTATCGGATAAAGCACGTGTATTATATTTAGTCCACAAATGCATAAGCTTGCAATATGCAAAACTCTTTTTGACCAGTCTATCTTATATATAAAAGTGAAAGTCTGTATGTATGTATGTGGGTGGGTTGGTTCCGTATACAAATCTACACCGTTTCACCAATCTGAACCAAATTTTGCATACACATAGTTTAGGACCCAGAAGGAACCGCTGGCTACATGAATTTTCGATAGTCTTTCTCATTCTTCTGATTTCGGCCCTTTTGCACTCAAGCACAGGCTAATCAAATCATAAAATATACTCATGAAGGAATGGCAAGGCAGATAGTTTCCATGGCAACATAGCTCAAGTCGAGACACGGCCGACTGGATTCGAGTTGTGCTCTGCACTACCGGTATAGAAAATGAGGATCTTTACTTGAAATCCCGTTAGTTACTCAACTGCTCACACAGCACTGTCAAGCGAGTATAGCATAACAAAGACTTGACACTATCTACTAGATATTTGTCAAATACCACTCAATCACTCACTCACTCACACATACATCACGAAATCTGAGAAACCACCCAACGGATTGGAATGAAATTTGGTTTTCAGCTTTCTCAAGGGCCGCAAACGCCCACCAAGAAAGGATTTTCGGATATTCAGGTTCGAAAGGGGTGTTAAGGGGGTAGACCGGCATTTCATTGAATAGCAATATTTCCCGATTGGTTTCATTGGGGGATGTGACACTCGGCATATAAACTCATCATTAACAAGTAGTTCCGTGAAGAACTATACAGCCGATTTTTATAAATCCTACTTATGTTAACTGCCACTATCAACATACAAAATTTCAGTTTGATTGCTGTAATAGATTCGTAGATATTGAGAACCGACTAAATATTTCGGATGGTTGCCATGTTGGATTTTATATATGTAGGTCCTAGAGTTATGTACTGTTACATGAAGATTATTGTGTACGTGTAGCATTCAAATTTCAATCGCATGATTAGGACACAAGAAGTAACAAGGAGATTTTAAAATTTCGCACAACTGCCATCTTGTGGTTATGGAAACAATTTAAATAAATTAGATGCCAGTGGATTAACATTCGTATAAGGATTTATTGTACCAAGTTTCACTGCACTCGGATGGTTAAATTGCGAGAAACGTCCATGTGAATATTTATACTTCGCGTCGCCGTCATGTTGGATTTGTGTTCACCAGGTTATTTAAAGTCCTATAGGTGAACTTAAGTTCATAGCCCCTATGAACATTTAAAAAAATCAGTTTGATTGCTATAATAGATTCGTAGATATTCAGAGCCGTCTAAATATTTCGGATGATCGCCATATTGAATTGTTAAATGTATAGGCCATATAGTCATGTACCATTAAAGGAAAATTATTGCGTAGGTTCATTATTCAAAATTTCACTTCGATCGCATGATTACGACACAAGAAATAAAAACTTAATTTTAAAATTCGCACAGCCGCCATCTTGAGGTTATGTAAACAATTGAAATAAGTTGGATACCAGAGCATTACAATGTGTATAAACATTTCCTGTACCAGATTTCATTGAGTTTGGAACATTAAATCGCGAGTAAAGTCTATTTAAAATTTTCAAATACGCTTGTCGCCATGTTCGTTTTGTAGTTAACCGGTTTTTGAAAGTCTTATAGATGAACTTCCAGTAGTGTCCTTTATTTCCGTACAAAATTTCAGGGTGATACCGCTAATAGTTTCAGAGATATAGAATGCCGGTGAAATATTTCGCACATCCGCCATCTTGTGGTTATGTAAACAATTGAACGAAGTAAGATGTCGGTGCATTATAATGTGTATAAACATATACTTTACCAAGTTTTATTGCGTTTGGATGGTTAAATCGCGAGAAACGTCTATTTAAAAGTCGCAAATTCGCGTGGCCGCCATGTTGGTTTTGTAGTTACCAGTTTTTCAAAAGTGACATAGGTGAACTTCTAGTAGTTCCTTTTATCACCGTAATAAATTCCAGGGTGATATCGGGAATAGATTCGGAGATATTGAATGCTGGTGAAATATTTTGCACAGCCGCCATGTTGGATTGGTGCGACGTAACAAAATTTGAAGGGGTCGGTCGAGGTCGCCCGGAATAGTGCTATGAACTTACCGAGTTTCATTGAAATCGCTCCAGCCGTTCAGAATTTATTAGGGGGGGGGGGACACACACACCTCACACACACACACACACACACACACACACGGACAAAAGGTGATCTCATAAGCCTATTTTTTCAAAATTGAAAATAGGCTAAAAATAAGAAGACACATGTCGGAGGGTTTTTCGATGTGGTGTATATTATGAGGTGAAAGGGGTGAAAAGTGGGGGTTGAAAGATTCCTAACGGAGCCTGTATCTCTTAAACGACATAGGCGAGGAGTTTGAAACTCAGCGGGAAAAAATCAGCATAAAAATAAGTAAATAGGTGTTTGACCGTTTTTTTCATAAATCCAATTTAAGGACCCCTTGGGGAGGGCTGAAATTCTGGGTAAAAATCAGGAAAGAAAGTGTCCTAACCGATTGACTCACTCGCTCTTCAAACTCAGGGGAAAAACTGCTTAAAAATAAGGATATGTGTTCGACAGTTTTTTTTTGATAAATCAAATTTAAGGGGTTCATCGGGAGGGGTGAAATTCTGAAGAAGAAAAAATTGAAAGAAAATGTCCTGACTCACTCACTCACTCATCATCGCCCAGCCAAAAATATTGAAGTTGGAAAAATGGCATATTCGGGATATGTTCGTTGTATGTCAACACCATACACTAAGGGAGGATTTTTGAATATTCAGGTTCTAAAGGGGTCTTAAGGGGGTTAAACCTGCATTTCATTGAATAACAATATCTCACGAGTGGTTTCATTTGTGGATGTGATACTCGGCATATAAACTAATCATTAAAAATTAGCAGAAATGTGTCTAAGGGTTTTTCGAAGTGGTGTATTATTATGAGGTGAAAGGGGTGAAAATTGTGGGTTGAAGGATTCCTAACGAAGCATGTAGGCCTATCTCCTAAACGACATAGGCGAGAAATTTGAAATTCAGCGAAAAAAATCAACTTAAAAAATAAGTAAATCGGTGTTCCACCGTTTTTTCATAAATTAATTTTAGGAGCCAATGGGGTGGGGTGAAATTCTGGGGGAAGAAGGAGAGATAGTGTCCTAACTGACCGACTAACTCACTCACTCATCAAACTCAGGGGAAAAAGACAGGTTAAAAAATAAGTTAATAGGTGTTCAAGCGTTTTTTCATCAATCCAATTTAAGGGGCCCATGGGGAGGGGTGAGATTCTGGTAAAAATAATTGAAAGAAAATGTCCTGTCTGACTCACTCACTCATCACGCCCAGCTAAAACTATTAAAGTTAGAAACATGAAATTTTGGGAATATGTTCGCTGTATGTCGAAAACGTCAACTAATGAATGATTTTTGTTATTCGGGTTTTAAAGAGGTGTTAAGGGGGTAAACGTGCATTTCATTGAATAACGATAGCTCATGAGTTGTTTCTTTGGGGATGTGATATTCGGTATATAAGCTAATCGTTAAAATAATCAGACATATGTCTAAGGGTTTATCGATGTGGTGTATATTATGAGGTGAAAGGGGTGAAAATTAGGGGTTGAGGGATTCTTAACGAAGCGTGTATCTGTTAAAGGACATAGGCGAGAAGTTTGAAATTCGTCGGGAAGAAACAGCATAAAATATAAGTAAATAGGTGTTCGACCGTTTTTTCATAAATCCAATTTAAGGGGCTCTTGGAGAGGGGTGAAATTCTGGGGAAAAAATCAGGAAAGAAAGTGTCCTAACTCACTCACTCATCAAACTCAGGGGGGAAAAACAGCTCAAAAATAAGTAAATAGGTGTTCGACCATTCTTTTCATAAATCCAAATTAAGGGGTTCATGAGAGGGGTGAAATTCTGAAAAATAATTGAAAAAAATGTCCTGACTTACTCACTCCCTCATCATCCCCCAGCCAAAATTATTGAAGTTAGAAACATGACATTAATGGGCTATGTTCGTTGTATGTCGAAATCGTCCACTAAGGAAGGAATTTTGGATATTCAGCTTCTAAAGGGGTGTTAAGGGGGTAGACTTGCATTTAATTGAATAACAATATCTCCCGATTGGTTTCCTTTGGGATGGGATACTAGGGATATAAACTCATCATTAAGAATAAGAAGACACATGTCTGAGGGTTTTTCGATGTGGTGTATATTATGAAGTGTATGTGTGAAAAGTGAGTGTTGAAGGATTCTTAACGGAGCATGTATCTCTTAAAAGACAGAGGCAAAAGTAAAAATCTCAGGGAGAAAAATCAGATTGAAAAAGTAGTAAATCGGTGTTCGATCGCTTTTTCATAAATCCAATTTAAGGGGCTCATGGGGAGGGATGAAATTCTGGGGAAAGAAGTCCACTAAGGAAGGATTTTTGGATATTCACTCATCATCCCCCAGCAAACCTATTGCAGTTAGAAACTTGAAATTTTGGGGATATGTTCGTCGTATGTCGAAAAAGTCCACTAAGGATGGATTCATGGATATTCATGTTCTGAAGGGGTGTTAATTGGGTTAAACTTGCATTTCATTGAATAACAATATCTCACGTGTTGTTTCATTTGGGGATGTGATATTCGGCATATAAACTAAGCATTCAAAATAAGCAGACATATGTCTAAGGGTTTATCGGTATGGTGTATATTATGAGGTGAAAGGGGAGAAAATTGGGGGTTGAAGGATTCTTAACGGAGCGTGTGCTGTATCTCTTATTCAACATAGGCGATAAGTTTGAAATTCAGCGGATAAAGCAGCTTAAAAACAAGTAAATAGGTGTTCGACCATTTCTTCATAAATCCAATTTAAGGGGCCCATGGGTAGGAGTGAACTTCGTGGGAAAAACAGGAAAGAAAGTCTCCTAACTGATTGAATCACTTACTCACACATCAAACTCAGGGGGAAAACAGCTTTAAATAAGTAAATAGGTGTTCGACAGTTTTTTTTTTCATAAATCCAATTTAAGGGGTTCATGGGGAGGGGTGAAATTCTCAAAACTAAATGAAAGAAAATGTCCTGACTGACTCACTCACTCATCATCGCCCATCCAAAATTATTTGAGTTAGAAACATGAAATTTTGGTGATAAGTTAGTAGTATGTCGAAAACGTCCACTAAGGAAAGAGTTTTGGATATTCAGGTTCTAAAGAGGTGTTAAGGGGGTAAACGTGCATTTCATTGAATAAAAATATCTCATGAGTGGTTTCATTTGGGGATGTGATACTTGGCATATATACTAATCATTAAAAATAAGCTGACACATGTCTAATGGTTTTTCGATGTGGTGTATATTATGAGGTGTTGTTTGTTGTTTGAGTCTTCAGTCTTTTGACTGGTTTGATGCAGCTCTCCATGCCTCCCTGTCCTGAGCTAATCGTTTCATCTCTACATAGCTCCGACACCCTACATCGGAGGCAATCTGTTTAACATATTCTAACCTTGGTCTACCCCTACAGTTTTTGTCCTCGACCCTTCCTTCCATAACTAAGCTTGCTATTCCTGGGTGTCTTAGTATGTGTCCTACCAACCTATCTCTTCTCTTCATTAGCAGTCGCCAGAAACATCTCTCCTCTCCCACTCGTCTTAATACCTCTTTGTTTGTAACCCTATCTACCCATCTGACCTTCATCATTCTCCTGTAACACCACATTTCAAATGCTTCAATTCTCCTCTTTTCTGCTGCACCAATAGTCCAAGTTTCACTTCCATAGAGCGCCACGCTCCAGACAAAGGCTTTCAAAAATGACTTCCTAATACCTAAATTTATATTCGATGTCAGCAGATTCCTTTTTTGTAGAAATGCTTTCTTTGCCTGAGCCAACCTACTTTTAATATCCTCTTTGCTTCGTCCATCACTGGTTATTCTGCTTCCTAAGTAACAGAAGTCTCCTACTTCCTTCAGCTTTTCACCTGCCAATTTGATCTCCATAGAGGTTTCTGATTTATTTCGGCTGCATTCCAGTATTTTTGTTTTACATTTATTTATTTTCATCATGAATTCTTTGCGTAAGACGGAGTCCATACCATTCAAAAACTCATTCAAATCCTCAGGCTTGTCGGCCAAGATGACGATGTCATCAGCAAATCTCAGAGTTGAAATTATTTCTCCTTGAATCTTCACTCCCACTTTAAATTTTTCTCTAATTTCCTTCATTGCTTGTTCAATGTAAAGATTGAAAAGTATGGGTGATAAGTTGCAGCCTTGCCTTACACCTTTCTGAATACCAGCTTCTCTCTCATGTCCTTCAACTCGAATGACTGCTGTCTGGTCTCTGTACAGATTGTATATCACCCTCCTATCCCTGTACTTTATTCCAATTGATTTCAAAATGTCAAACAATTTAGTCCAATCAACGTTATCAAAAGCCTTTTCTAAGTCTACAAAAGCCATGAACGTTCTCTTATCTTTCCTTATTCTACCCTCTAAAATCAGCCTAAGACTTAGTACAGCTTCCCTTGTTCCTACATTTCTCCTGAAACCAAACTGGTCTTCACCCAACTCAGTTTCTATCTGGCTTTCAATCCTCTTGTAAATTATTCTAGACAGGATCTTTGAAGCATGAGTAATCAAGCTGATTGTACGGTAATCTTCACATCTGTCATCTCCCACTTTCTTTGGTATAGGGATGATTACATTCTTCTTGAAATCAGGGGGTACCTCACCTGTCTCATAAATCCTACACACCAAGTGAAATAACCTGAACAGACCTTCATCTCCTATGCAGCGTAGCAACTCAATCGGTATATCATCTATGCCTGGTGCTTTGTTCCTGCTTAAGTCTTCCAAAGCTCTATCAAATTCTGATCTCAATATTAAATCTCCTTTCGCATCCTCATCAATTTCCTCCTCCCTTTCCATTACATGATTCTCAATCTCTTTTCCCTTATACAAACTCTCTATGTAAGCTTTCCCTCTCTCAACCTTTTCTTCCCTATCTGTTAGAGGCTTTCCATTTGTGTCCTTAATATTACAGCACTTAGTCTTCTTTTCCCCAAAAGTATTCTTAATCCTTCGATAAGCTGTGTCTACTTTTCCTAATTTCAGACAATTTTCTATACCTGCACATTTCTCTTTCAACCATTCTTCTTTCGCTTCCTTGCACTTCTTGTTAACCTCATTTCTCAGACGTCTGTATTCTGCTTTCCCCTTTTCATCTCTTAGATTCTTGTGTTTCCGCCTTTCATCCATCAATTCTAGAATATCCTGAGTGATCCACGGTTTTCTACGTATTCTTTCTTTCCTACCAATGTTTTCTTCTGCGGATTTTGTTATTTCATTCTTCAAAAGTGCCCATTCGTCTGCAATTGAAGTTTGTTTAGGGATTTTCATTAGTCCTTCCTTTATACTCTTCTTGAATCTTTCGTTTACATCCTTCTCTTTCAGTCTGTCTATTGCCCACCTTTTTGGCTTTTGACTTTTCTTCAGTTTCTTCAACTTTAATCTGCATTTCATTACAACCAAATTGTGATCAGAGTTTATGTCAGCACCAGGATATGTTTTACAATCCAAAATCTGGTTTCGAAACCTCTGCTTGACCATAATGAAGTCGATTTGGTAACGCCCTGTATCTCCTGGACTCATCCATGTGTATATTCTTCTATTGTGGTTATTGAATAAGGTGTTAGCTATGACCAATTCATGCTCGGTGCAGAATTCTACCAGCCTGCTTCCTCGATCATTCCTTTCACCTAATCCGAAATCTCCTACTATCTTCCCTTCTCTCCCTTTTCCTACCACAGCATTCCAATCTCCCATTACTATAACATTTTCATCACCCTTGATATACCTCAGAATTTCGTCTATTTCTTCGTAGACCTTTTCTACATCCTCATCATCAGCTTGACTGGTAGGCATATAGACTTGTACCACTGTAGTGCAGGTAGGTTTTGTATTGATTTTTGCTACAATAATCCGTTCACTATATTGCTCATAATATTCTACCCGCTGTCCAAGTTTCCTACTCAATATGAGGCCAACCCCTGCTTGGCCATTGTTTGATTTAGTGCTAATGACCCTATAGTCTCCTGACCAAAAGTCCTGTTCTTCCTGCCAGCGCATTTCACTAATCCCAACCAAATCCAACCTCAACCTATCCATTTCTCTTTCTAAGTTTTATAACCTTCCACTTCCTAGCAGACTTCTAACATTCCACGCTCCGATCCGTAGAATGTCAGATTTCCTCTTTGTCACTTCTGTGATGTTAACCCCCTCTCGAGTAGTCCCCACCCGGAGATCCGAACGGGGGACTAGTTTACCTCCGGATTGAAATTTTACAAGGGAGGAGGCCATCATCACATGTAATTATGCATAGAGAGGTGCATATCCTCGGGAATAGCATACGGCTGTAGTTTCCCGTTGCTTTCAGCCGTGCAGCAGGACGCAGTGTAGCCATTATTGGCTTATATTATCAATATCTTAACCGTCTATAAGACTAGTAAAGAATTGATTTATTCTGAAAGGCTGCTACTCCCTTTCAGAATAAGTAAAGAGCAATTCTACTAACAAAAATACTAACCTTCTACCGTACTAACACTTAAATACCAAAACTCTACTAACAAAAAACTTAAGTTCCACCAACAACAAATACTACCACTAAAACAGTCTGTCAACAGGCACACTCACATGCACCCTCACACATCACAGTCTACTGAAACAATGAACTATAACTAATAAACAATGCAACTGCTACCAGACACACTCATGAGGTGAAAGGGATGAAAAGTGGGGGTTGAAAGATTCCTAACGGAGCGTGTATCTCTTAAGCGACATAGGCAAGGAGTTTGATTTTCTCCGAGTTTCAAACAGCTTAAAAATAAATAAATGAATAAATAATTAAAATAAGTAGGTGTTCGACTGGTTTTCTTTCGTAAATATAATTTAAAGGGCCTATGGGGAGGGGTGAAATTCTGGAAGAAAAACGTCCACTAAGGAAGGATTTTTGGATGTTCACTCTCATCGAACAATCAAAACTATTAAAGTTAGAAGAAGGGGATATGTTTGTTGTGTGTCGAAAAAGTCTATTAAGGAGGGATTTTTGGATATTGAGGTACTAAAGTGGTGTTAACGGGGTTAAACCTGCATTTCATTGAATAACAATATGACACGACTATGACGCGAGCGAAGCGAGGCTAAAAATGAGATGGTGTGTGTCTGTGTATTACTCAATCACGCAAGAACCACTGGTCCGACTTACATGAATTTTACATGGAAGTAGCTGATTTACTTGGTTAACATATAGGCTACTTTTGATTTCAATACTTTGAACTATTTAAAGATGGCGACCATTTTAGTGACGTCACTACACCCTTTGGTTTCAAACTTTCATATTTACATTTCAAATAAAAAGTCAACGCTAAGAAATAGCAAACGTTTGATGGCATATACGAGGTTTAAAATTAAATTTTCTATCCGAAAGGTATCTCCAACGGTTAGCGAGTAAAACCTAAATTTGTGCTATAAAACACGGTCAACGCCGAGCGGTGTAGTTGGACAAAACGTTCCATCCTTAATCTCCCTCTGCGCAGCACCTCGCCTATCCCCTGTTTTAACTGTCACCTTCACATTTTAATTTATGTATGACGCGTAGCGAAGCACGGGTACTTCAGCTAGTGTCTTATATACAAAAGTGAAAGTCTGTAAGTATGTATGTATGTATGTGGGTGGATTTGTTCCGTATACAAATCCACACCGTTCCACCAATCTCAACCAAATCTTGCACACACATAGTTTAGGACCTAGAAGGAACGGCTGGCTACATTAATTTTCGATAGTCTTTCTCATTCTTCTGATTTCGGAATTTTTGCACTCAAGCAAAGGCTAATAAATCAGAAAATTAACCGATGAAGTAATAGCTAGTCCGGCCATCTCCATGGCAACAATAGCTCAAGACAGGATCACCAAGCTTCCATCTATCTCGGTAAGAGGCCATGCTACACCCACTGCCAGCTAGATCGCATTCACTCAACCAAGTATAATACCATAATTGACATTCCAATGATTTAATAAACTATATATCTGGGTAATTAGTTTCTAATGTACCCATAAAATATGACAATAACGTGTAACAAAAGACAAACCATAGCCGACACAAACTTATAGTTTAACCTCAATTAATAATTTATTTATTACAGCCAATGACCAAAGCAAAGAAAAAAATAAGAACTATAACTACACGTAACTATTCACTACAAATTTCCTTCAAGGACTTATTTCTCTTCATGCAAGTAGCAAGGTGATAACGCTCACATGTTTTCTCGCAGAGAGAAGAAACACAGTTTATGTTAGGTGTGTGAAACTGTAATGTGCGGCAAACTCTATGGTGAAAACCATGTACCGCTTATCGGGTAACAAGATGACGCAATTCGTAGTTGGCAACTGACCACTCTCTGTAAGTAAGTAAGTAAGTAAGTTGAAAATGTAATTTATTATATTTCAAATATTGCTAAAACAGATAATATCTCATCACAGATAATTCCAGAGCATCCTTTGTAAGATGTTATTTCGGCACTGCGGCTTCATCGTTTTTACAGTTCTGATGAAGTATTACCGTATAATCTTTACAATACATTTCCATTGTCACTGGTGATTCTATTTGACATGTTAACATCATCTCGAGGGCTGCCACGGAGCAAATTATATCTCGGTTAACGTCTGCAGACCGCAGTGAGGCAGAACTGATACAGAGGTGAACCATTACCATTTCGTTGGCGTCGGCAAACCACAATATAGCATGTGTTTGTCTTCAAATTTGTAATTGTTTTGCCGCATGTTTTTCGGAAGAATTAGACCACATGACTGTTTCCCAAATGAAGAGTGCACAATAGAGTGTTCTGAAGGAATGGGTGGCATTTTGGAGTTTGTTCATATTATGTTTTGGTTTTCAAATTTCAACTATTTCTTTCTTTCTTTCTTTCTTTCTTTATATTCAGTCACTTATTTTTAGCCTATTTTCAATTTTGAAAAAAATAGGCTTATGAGATCACCTTTTGTCCGTGTGTGTGTGTGTGTGTGAGTGAGGAATGTGTGTGTCCCCCTAATAACTTCTAAACGGCTAGAGCAATTTCAATGAAACTTGGTAAGTTCATAACACTATTCCGGACGACCCCGACCGTGCCCTTCAAATTTTGTTACGTCTAACCAATCCAACATGGCGGCTGTGCGAATTATTTCACCAGCATTCAATATCCCCGAAACTATTCCCGATATCACCCTGGAATATTTTACGGTAATAAAGTGAACTACTAGAAGTTCACCTATGTGAATTTGAAAAACTGGTAACTACAAAACCAACATGGCGGCCACGCGAATTTACGACTATTAAATAGACGTTTCTCTCGATTTAACCAACCAAACGCAATAAAACTTAGTACCGTATATGTTTATACACATTGTAATGCACCGACATCTAACTTGGTTCAATTGTTTACATAACCACTAGATGGCGGATGTGCGAAATATTTCACCGGCATTCTATATCTCTGAATCTATTATCGGTATCATCTTGACATTTTGTACGGAGATAAAGGGCACTACTGGAAGTTCATCTATAAGACTTTCATAAACCAGTTAACTACAAAACGAACATGGCGTCCAAGCGAATTTGAAAATTTTAAATTGACCTTTCTCACGATTTAATGTTCCAACCGCAATGAAATCTGGTACAGGAAATGTTCATACACATTGTAATACACTGGTATCTAATTTAGTTCAATTGTTTACATAACCTCAAGATGGCGGCTTTGCGAACGTTAATATTAAGTTTTTATATCTTGTGTCGTAATCATGCGTTCGATGTGAAAGTTTGAATAATGAACCTAAGCAATAATTTTCCTATAATCGTACATGACTCTATGGTCTATACATTTATCAATGCAACATGGCGACCATCCAAAATATTTAGACGGCTCTGAATATCCACGAATCTATTATAACAATCAAACTGATTTTTTTAATGTTAATAGGGGCTATGAACTTAAGTTCACCTATAGGACTTTAAATAACCTGGTGATCACAAATCCAACATGGCGGCGACGCGAAATATAAATATTCACATGGTCATTTCTCGCAATTTAACCATCCGAGTGCAGTGAAACTTGGTACAGTAAATCCTTATACGAATGTTAATCCACTGGCATCAAATTTATTTTAATTATTTCCATAACTACAAGATGGCAGCTGTGCGAAATTTTAAAATCTCCTTGTTACTTCTTGTGTCCTAATCATGCGATTGAAGTTTGAATGCTACATGTACACAATAATCTTCATGTAACAGTACATAACACTAGGACCTACATATATAAAATCCAACATGGCGACCATCCGAAATATTTAGTCGGTTCTCAATATCTACGAATCTATTACAGTAATCAAACTGACATTTTGTATGTAGATAGAGGCAATTAACATAAGTAGGATATATGAAAATAGGCTGTATAGTTCTTCACGGAACTACTTGTTAATGTATCTTTTGGGTAAGCATCTTCCACCTTTCCATTGTGGTGCACCATAATAGGGTTATTGATAGGAATGTTTTTTGGTGTTAAGCTTCCCAACCACCTGTTTTCCTTGATATTTAAATCTATATCGGCTGATGAAGGGGTCAAAACAATTAGGCCTTGAAACATGTGCCCAATGACCACCAAGCGATCATTTATCTAAATAAAGGTATTGATTAGGTGAAAATTTTGCCACAACTATTACTAACTTACATACTAGACGAGATGAAAAGAAAAGGATAAGGGCAATAAAAGACAGGGAGAAGAAATGCCACCGGCCGCCGAAGAATGGGATGTTGATTAATTTAGGGGCTTTGCAACATCATGTTCATGTAGCCCCGTGTACTTGGCTATGTGTTGAATTTGTCTGATAACCCGTCTTATTGTGATGGCTGTATTAGTGTGAGTATTTATAAGTCAAGTGAATTGTCCGAAGGTAACTCATGAAATGGGATTCCTCGGCCTTCAAACGTGCCCTGTTCTGATTTACAAAAGCACACATAACAGTACGCCATCATAAAAGACAAAACGCAACTTCACCATTAACATCAATAAAGAACAAATATCTGTAACAGTGTCTTCAAAAAGCGGTTATCACAGTGAGTTGGTGTTGCTCTTAGCGTCTATATTTGGAAACGAGGTTGAAAGCATAAACCAATGAAAGGAGGTTGCTGTGGCCTTCAGATAGGAACTATCCCGGTATTTGCTTCGACTAGAAGTGGGAAACCACAGAAACCAATTACCGATTCTGTTGTTGTTTATTAATGTAGAGGCTTTGTGACGACACGGTCATATAGCCCCATGAACTTGAGTGTGTATGGAGATTTCTGATAACGTGTGTTACCGTGATGGTCGTAGTAGTGTGTGTATTCGTAATACAAATACGGATTGAAAAGGAGGATGCTGTGGCCATCAGTTAGGAACTATCCTGGTATTTGCTTCGAGTAGAAAGGGGAAACCACGGAAAACAAATACCAAGTTTTGCCTCGGGAGGCACAGAGCAGAAGAGAATTAAAATTTCTTGACATAGCCGGGATTCAAACTCGGACCTCCAAGGCGAAAGCCGAGAATGTTATCCGCTAATACACGTGGTCATCTAAATGATTTTTGCATTTTTGGTATAATGTTATTTAATTTTTAGTCTTTAGGGCACCAAAGCCTATGTGACATTTTGAGTCTAATTTTACACTCTTGATACCGCTGATGTTACGGAAGATTATGAATCTTTACATTATGACGAAAGGTAACACGCGCAATATATTGTATGCAATATCTACTTGAATTGGAGTGTTATACACACCGTTAAGGTGTGTTCTACAACTGATAAGTTAACGTTTATGTTTTATTAATCATAATATCCTTATGCTGCATTTTTTTAGCCTACTTTCGATTTTTGCAAAAAATGAAAGTAAACTTATGAGATCAACACAGGGCGAAAAATTGTGTGCCTGTCTGTGTGTGAGTGTGAGTCTGTGTGTGAGTGTGTGTACTCTGAATGTCTGTCTCCCCCCTATCAATTCGAACACGGTGGAACCGAATAGAACGAAATTAGGTACAGAGGTAGAACCAGCAAAGGGCCCCTCAGTGTCATGTTTTATATCGCCGCCATCTTGACGGAAACGTAATGGTGGCCACCCAAATGTTCAAAGCTTAAATCAAATTACGACTTACCTAATCATCAGATCTATGCCAAATTTTGAAACAACACACCTTTATGAGGGGAGCCTCCAGGGACTAAATTAGAAGGTTATCAGCCCAATAGTTTGCGGATGGCGACCATGTTGGGGAGCAAATCTATTCCCCATATTAAATCAGACACGGTGAAATCGAATGGAACGAAATTTGCTACAGAAGTAGCACTAGCAGAGGGCACCTCAGTGTTATGTTTTATATAGCCACCATCTTGACGGAAACGTAATGGCGGCCACCCAAATGTTCAAAGCTTAAATCAAATTACGACTTACCTAATCATTCGATCTATGCCAAATTTTGCAACTACACACCTTTATGTGGGGAGCCTCCCCGGACTAAATTAGAAGGTTATCAGCTCAATAGTTTGCGGATGGCGGCCATATTGGAGTGCACATATATTCCCCATATTAATTCAGACACGGTGAAACCGATTGGAACAAAATTTAGTACAAGAGTAGCACTAGTAGAGGGCACCTCAGTGTTATATTTTATATTTCCGCCATCTTGATGGAAACGTAATGGCGTCCACCCAAATGTTCAAAGCTTAAATCAAATTACGACTTACCTAATCATTCGATCTATGCCAAATTTTGCAACAACACACTTTTATGTGGGGAGCCTTCCGGGACTAAATTAGAAGGTTATCAGCTCAATAGTTTGTGGATGGCGGCCATATTGGCGTGCACATCTATTCCCCATATTAATTCAGACACGGTGAAACCGATTGGAACAAAATTTAGTACAAGAGTAGCACTAGAAGAGGGCACCTCAGTGTTATATTTTATATTGCCGCCATCTTGAAGGAAACGTAATGGCGGCCACCCAAATGTTCAAAGCTTAAAACAAATTACGACTAACCTAATCATCCAATCTCTACCATATTTTGCAACCACATACCCTTATACGGGGAGCAGTTTTAACATAACTACAAGGTCATCAGCCTAATAGTTTGCAGATGGCGGCCATGTTTCTGTGCAAACATATTCCCCTATTATTTCAAACACGGTGAAACCGAATTGAACGAAATTTGGTACAGAGATAGCACTAGCGAAGGGTACCTCAGTGTCATGTTTTATATCGCCGCCATCTTGACGAAAACGTAATGGCGGCCAACCAAATGTTAAAATCTTAAATCAAATTACGACCAACCTAATCATCTGATCTCTACCGGTTATTTTAATATTATAGCTTTATATATATGAAATATGTTGACCAAACTACAAGGTCATCAGTCCAATAATTTGCGGATGGCGACCATGTATGTGTGATCAAAGGGATTCCCCCTATCTATTCATACACGGTGAATACAAATTGAACCAAATTTGGTACAGAGGTAGCAATAGCAAAGGTCCCCTCAGTGTCATATTTTATATCGCCGCCATCTTGACGAAAACGTAATGGCGGTCTCCCAAATGTCAAAAGCTTAAATCAAATCACGACCAACCTAATCATCTGATCTCTACCAAATTTTTCAGAATTATATCTTTATGTACGGGGAATCTTATGACCGAACTACAAGGTCATCAGCGCAATAATTCGTGGATGGTGGCCATGTATGTGGGCAAATCAATTCTCTCGATCTATTCAAACACGGTGAATCCGAATAGAACGAAATTCGATACAGAGGTAACACTAGCATGTCATGTTTTATATCGCCGCCATCTTGACAGAAACGTAATGGCGGCCACCCAAATATTTAAAGCTTAAATCAAATTTCGACTAACTTATTAATCGGATCCCTACCAAATTTTGCAACAGCATACCTTTATGTGAAAAGCGTTCTTTGACCAAGCTACAAGGTCGTCAGTTCAATAGTTTTCTTATGGCGGCCATATATGTGTACAAATATATTCCTCCTACCAATTCAAACACTGTAAAACCGAATTGAACGAAATTAGGTACGGAGGTAGCACTAGCGAAGGGCACCTCAGGGTCATGTTTTATATTGCCGTCAACTTGACGGAAACGGAATGGTGGCCACCCAAATGGTAAAATCTTAAATCAAATTATGACCAACCTAATTATTTGATCTCTACCAAATTTTGCAACCACATACCTTTTTGTGGGAAGCATCTATTGACAGAACTACAAGGTCACCAGCCCAATAGTTTGCAGATAGCGGCCATGTATGTGTGCAAATCGACTCATCATTATCAATTTAAACACGGTGAAACCGAATTGAATGAAATTTTGTACAGAGGTAGCAGTAGCAAAGGGCACCTCATATTCATTTTTATTATCCGTATAACACGTTGTATTTCTACAAGCTACTACAGCCAACATACAATTGTACTGCTTGAAAAGTACAAAGCGTTATAACAATAACCATGCATTTAGGAGAATGTAGGCTATATGTTCTTTACTGAACATCTTTTTTATTCTTGACAGTGTTTACCTCTACAGGCTGTCTTTTGTATTACAAATCGGAAATACCGTAACTTTTGCGTGATATTGCAGATTGTTCTACGAATAGTATTTGCCTTTCTTATTCGGGTTATATTGTAATTGGTAATTACCCTGCTCTATGACTATGCTAATTTGTAATGGAGCCAGGATTTAAATAATTATTTTAGTTCATAACATGTTAATAACATAATTAAACTACTAAACGTTCAGAATGTTTTTCCTATGTTTATGTATTTATATTAGCCATTTTAGTGCTTACAGACAAAAGCTATTGAATATCCTGATGATATAATTGTCATGAGTTCTAATCACAGTGGATCCCACTATAGCATTTTAGAGATTATTATGGATTGAGTTTAGAGAATGTATTTATTTTCTTACGAAATACTTTAGAGGCTAGGGAACTCCAATAGGTGCAGAATCTAAGCATCATATTTGGCAATATAGTGGGATTATACTTTGCTTAATTTACTTTAACTTTATGTGGATGAGATCATATGCATATAAATTATTCTTACAGCAATAGTGTTCCTTAATATGCTGCTACAAGTATAGTACACACTGACCTACGTACAGGAATAAGTCATTTGCCATTATTTTCGCAGTTTGTGCGGGGTTAAAATCATAAGACGTATATTTGACTCCACAATGATGACTATCTTCCAAACATTGAATAATTTTAATATTATTTCGTAACAAGAAGGAAAGTCGCCTCCGTAGCGTAGCGGTCAGCATGGTTAGCTGCCACCCCGGAGGTCCTGGGTTCGATTCCCGGCTCTACCACGAAATTTGAAAAGTGGTATGAGGACTGGAACGGGGTCAACTCAGCCTCGGGTGGCCCAAATGAGTAGAGGGGGTTCGATTCCCGCCTCAGCCATCCTCGAAGTGGTTTTCCGTGGTTTCCCACTTCGTCTTCGGGCAAATGCCGGGATGGTTCCTACTGTAAGGCCACGGCCGCCTCCTTCCCACTTCCTTGCCTAACCGTCCCACTCTTCCCTTCCCTGCATCAGGCCCTCTGTTCGCTTTGCAGGTGAGGCCGCCTGGGCGTAGTGCTGGTCACACACCCCAGTTGTATCCCTGACTAAGAGTCACAAGCTCCAGGACACTGCACTCAGTGGCGGTAGAGGTGGGATCCCTCGCTTAGCCCAACCCTGGAGGGTAAAACGATAGCGAAAATAAACAAAACAAGTAGGAGTCCACGCAGCACGACCTGCTTTTGATGAGACCGTGGCGTAGCAGAAAGGGGCCAGCAAGAGGGGTTATAATCTCAAACAACAACTTCGTTGGCGGCAGGGCCTGCGGAATTGCATTTCGGACCTTCGACCCGATTGCGAGGAAATGTTGGAAAATTATAAAATGTTATTCTAGGCAATGCTGACACCATCACATGGTTATGAAAGCCGGACGTCTTCGTAAGTGGAATATATCTTACTGCTGTAAATACATGATTCAACTTATTGAAAAGGTTAAAACGATTTTTTATAGATAATTTTCCGTAGAATTCAATTAGGCCATCAGTTGAATTTTTTACCAGTTATTATATCCATTTGGGCCCCCCTTTTTTTTTCAAAAACCAAAATCATTTAATATCATCACAACGGTGAGAGATATCAAAATCTGATAAGGGGTAGAAAAGTTGCAAATCACTGATATCTTACACCTGTAGATTTAGCTTTTTTTGATAGGATCGACGCTTTCAGAGATATAACGATTCGAAAAAAAGAATGAAATTCACGGCCCCAAAAATGGAAAATGGTGAGAGATATAAAAAAATCATAAGAGTTAAAAAAGTTGCTAATCAATGAGATCCTATATCTGTAGATTTTACTTCGTTCGAAACGGCCAACCGTTTCCCAAATATAACGGTTCGAAAAAAAAAAGGAAGTAATTCAGGGCCGCAGAAAATCAAAACGGTGAGAGATATCAAAAAATCTTATGGGCTGAAAAAGTTGCTAACCACTGAGATCATACACATGAAGATTTAACTTTGTTAGATACGGCCAACCGTTTCCCAGATATAACGGTTGGAAAAAAAGGAAGACATTCAGGGCCCCAGAAAAGGAAAACGGTGAGAGATATCAAAACATTATCCGGGGTAAAAAAAGAATGAAATTCAGGGCCCCAAAGAAAGGTCCGGCCCTGCACCAATATTAACGCCCGAAAACAGAATTCCTCACAGGCCCGATTTCTTTCCCCGTACCACATTTCAGCTCGATATCTTGAAAATTCCGACCAGTAGTTTGCTAAACGTAAAAACGACACGCCCATACGTACATTTTCACGGCCCCAAAAAAAGACAACGCTGAGAGATATCAAAAAATAGTTATGGGTAAGAAAGTTGCATACCGCGGAGATTTTAGACCTGTGTAGTTAACTTTTTTCGATATGACCAACCGTCTCCGAGATATATCGATTCCAAAAGATTTTCAAATTCAGGGCCCCCAAAAATGATCCGGCCCTGCACCAATTTTAACGCCCAAAAATAAGGTTCCTCATAGGCTCTAGCTCTTTTACCGCTGATTCCCGGTCAATGCATGTGAGATTTTCGAAGTGAAATACCATGTCCTGTGGTTCGGATTCCACGTAAAAAGGAGGTCCCTCGGCTCATAATCACAAGATTCACGGTCACGTAAAACTACAATCTTCCTTCCTTCTTTCTTTTACCGCTCCAAATTTCAGCTTAATATCTTGAAAATTGCGACCTGTACTTTGCTAAACCCGAAAACGACACGCACATACACACATTTTCAGGGCCCCAAAAAAGAAAACGGTGAGAGATATCAAAAAATCGTTTTGAGTAAAAAAGTTGCATACCACGGAGATCTTACACCTATACATTTAACGTTTTTAGATAAGACCAGCCGTTTCAGAGATATATCGATTCAAAAACAAGTTTGAAATTCAGGGCCCCCCAAAAATATCCGGCCCTGCACCATTTTTAACCCCCGACAACAGGTTTTCTCACATGGTCCAACTCATTCACCGCTCCAAATTCAGCTCGATATCTTGAATATTGCGACCTGTACTTCGCTAAACCCAAAAATGTGACGCACAATGGACATTTTCAGGGCCCCAAAAAAGAAAACGGTGAGAGATATCAAAAAATCAATTTGAGTAAAAAAGTTGCATACCGCGACGATCTTACACCTGTACATTTAACGTTTTTCGATACGACCAACCGTTTCCGAGATATATCGATTCCAAAAAAATGTTTGAAATTCAGGGCCCCCCCAAAAGATTCGGCCCTGTACCGTCTTTAACGCCCGACAATTGGTTTCCTCACAGGGTCTAACTCTTTCACCGCACCAAATTTCAGTTCGATATCTTGAAAATTGCGACCACCACTTAGCTAAACGTAAAAATGTCACTCACAATGGACATTTTCAGGGCCCTAAAAAAAGAAAACGGTGAGAGATATCAAAAAATCGTTTTGAGTAAAAAAGTTGCATACCGCGGAGATCTTACACCTGTACATTTAACATTTTTCGATACGACCAACCGTTTCCGAGTTATATCGATTCCAAAAATAAATTTGAAATTACGGGCCCCCCCCCAAAAGATCCGGCCCTTCACCGATTTTAACGCCCAACAATAGGATTCGTCACAGTCACTAACTCTTTCACCGTACCAAATTTCAGCTTAATATCTTGAAAAGGACGACCAGTACTTAGCTAAACGCAAAATTGTCACGCATAATGGACATTTTCAGGGCCCCAAAAAAAGAAAACGGTGAGAGATATCAAAAAATCGTTCTGAGTAAAAAAGTTGCATACCGCGGAGATCTTACACCTATACATTGAACATTATTCGATACGATCAACCGTTTCCGAGATATATCGATTCCAAAAAAAAGTTTGAAATTCAGGGCCCCCAAAAAAGATCCGGCCCTGCACCTATTTTAACGCCCAACAATAGGATTCGTCACATTCACTAAATCTTTCACCGTACCAATTTCAGCTTAATATCTTAAAAATTGCGACCAGTACTTAGCTAATCGCAAAATTGTCACGCACAATGGACATTTTCAGGGCCCCAAAAAAATAAAACGGCGAGAGATATCAAAAAATCGTTTTGAGTAAAAAAGTTGCATACCGCGGAGATCTTACACCTATACTTTTAACATTATTCGATACGATCAACCGTTTCCGGGATATATCGATTCCAATAAAATGGTTGGAATTCAATGCCCCCAAAAAAGATTCGGCCCTGCACCGATTTTAACGCCCAACAACAGGATTCGTCACAGTCACTAAGTCTTTCACCGTACCAAATTTCAGCTTAATATATTGAAAATTGCGACCAGTACATAGCTAAACGCAAGAATGTCACGCACAATGGACATTTTCAGGGCCCTAAAAAAAGAAAACGGTGAGAGATATCAAAAAATCGTTCCGAGTAAAAAAGTTGCATACCGCAGAGATCTTACACCTGTACATTTAACATTTTTCGATACGACCAACCGTTTACGAGGTATATCGGTTCCAAAAATAAATTTGAAATTCAGGGCCCCCCCAAAAGATCCGGCCCTTCACCGATTTTAACGCCCAACAAAAGGATTCGTCACAGTCACTAACTCTTTCACAGTACCAAATTTCAGCTTAATATCTTGAAAATGACGACCAGTACTTAGCTAAACGCAAAAATGTCACGCACAATGGACATTTTCAGGGCCCCAAAAAAAGAAAACGGTGAGAGATATCAAAAAATCGTTCTGAGTAAAAAATTTGCATTACGTGGAGATCTTACACCTTTAACATTATTCGATACGATCAACCGTTTCCGAGATATATCGATTCCAAAAAAAAGTTTGAAATTCAGGGCCCCCAAAAAAGATCCGACCCTGCACCGATTCTAACGCCCAACAATAGGATTCGTCACAGTCACTAAATCTTTCACCGTACCAAATTTCAGCTTAATATCTTGAAAATTGCGACCAGTACTTAGCTAAACGCAAAAATGTCACACACAATGGACAATTTCAGGGCCCCCAAAAAATAAAACGGTGAGAGATATCAAAAAGTCGTTTTGAGTAAAAAAGTTGCATACAGCGGAGATCTTACACCTATGCATTTAACATTATTCGATACGGTCAACCGTTTCCAAGATATATCGGTTCAAAAAAAAAGTTTGAAATTCAGGGCCCCCAAAAATGATCCGGCCCTGCGGCTATTTTAACGCCCAACAATAGGATTCGTCACAGTCACTAAATCTTTCACCGTACCAAATTTCAGCTTAATATCTTGAAAATTGCGACCAGTACTTAGCTAAACGCAAAAATGTCAAGCACAATGGACATTTTCAGGGCCCCCAAAAAATAAAACGGTGAGAGATATCAAAAAATCGTTTTGAGTGAAAAAGGTGCATACCGCGGAGATCTTACACCTATACATTTAACATTTTTCGATACGATCAACCGTTTCCGAGATATATCGATTCCAAAAAAAGTTTGAAATTTAGGGCCCCCCAAAAAGATCCGGCCCTTAACCGATTATAACGGCCAACAACAGGTTTCCTCACAGGGTACAACTCGTTCACCGCTCCAAATTTCAGTTCGATATCATGAAAATTAAGACCTATACTTCGCCCAACGCAACAATGTCACACACAATGGACATTTTCAGGGCCCTAAATAAAGAAAACGGTGAGAGATATCAATATATCGATTTGAAAAAAGTTTGAAATTCAGGGCCCCCAAAAAAGATCCGGCCCTGCACCGATTTTAACGCCCAACAATAGGATTCGTCACAGTCACTAACTCCTTCACCGTACCAAATTTCAGATTAATATCTTGAAAATTGCGACCAGTACTTAGCTAAACGCAAAAATGTCACACACAATGGACATTTTCAGGGCCCCAAATAAAGAAAACGGTGAGAGATATCATGAAATCGTTTTGAGTAAAAAAGTTGCATACCGCGAAGATCTTACACCTATACCTTTAACATTCTTCGATACGATCAACCGTTTCCGAGATATATCGATACCAAAAAAAAGTTTGAAATTCAGGGCCCCCAAAAGAGATCCGGCACTGCACCGATTATAACGCCCAACAACAGGTTTCCTCACAGGGTCTAACTCGTTCACCGCTCCAAATTTCAGCTCGATATCATGAAAATTAAGACCTATACTTCGCCCAACCCAAAAATGTCATGCACAATTGACTTTTTCAGGGCCCCAATAAATTAAAACAGTGAGAGATATCAAAAAATCGTTTTGAGTAAAAAAGTTGCATACCGCGGAGATCTTACACATGTAGATTTAAAGTTTTTTGATAAGACCAACCGTTTCCGAGATATATCGATTCCAAAAAAAATTGAAATTCAGGGCCCCAAAAAAAGATTCGGCCCAGCACCGATTTTAACGCCCAATAATAGGATTCGTCACAGTCCCAAACTCTTTCACCGTACCAAATTTCAGCTTCATATCTTGAAAATTGCTACCAGTACTTAGCTAAACGCAAAAACGTCACGCACAATGGACATTTTCAGGGCCCTAAAAAAAGAAAACGGTGAGAGATATCAAAAAATCGTTCTGAGTAAAAAAGTTGCACACCGCGGAGATCTTACACCAATACATTTAACATTTTTCGATACGACCAACCGTTCCCGAGATATATCGATTCCAAAAAAACGTTTGAAATTCAGGGCCCCCAAAAAAGATCCGGCCCTGCACCGATTTTAACACCCTACAATAGGGTTCGTCACAGGCCCCAACTCTTTCACCGTACCAAATGTCAGCTCGATATCTTGAAAATTGCGACCTGTACTTTGCTAAACGCAAAAGCGTCACGCACATACGTACAGACAGACTATTTCCCACATACCACGGCTATATGAAAGCCTATAGGATCTTTAGATCCGGCTTTCATAACCAGTACTTAGCTAAACGCAAAAATGTCACGCACAATGGACATTTTCAGGGCCCCCAAAAAATAAAACAGTGAGAGATATCAAAAAGTCGTTTTGAGTAAAAAAGTTGCATTCAGCGGAGAACTTACACCTATGCATTTAACATTATTCGATACGGTCAACCGTTTCCGAGATATATCGATTCAACAAAAAAGTTTGAAATTCAGGGCCCCCAAAAAAGATCCGTCCCTGCGGCTATTTTAACGCCCAACAATAGGATGCGTCACAGTCACTAAATCTTTCACCGTACCAAATTTCAGCTTAATATCTTGAAAATTGCGACCAGTACTTAGCTAAACGCAAAAATGTCACGCACAATGGACATTTTCAGGGCCCCCAAAAAATAAAACGGTGAGAGATATCAAAAAATCGTTTTGAGTGAAAAAGGTGCATACCGCGGAGATCTTACACCTATACATTTAACATTTTTCGATACGATCAAAAGTTTCCGAGATATATCGATTCCAAAAAAAAGTTTGAAATTTAGGGCCCCCCAAAAAGATCCGGCCCTTAACCGATTATAACGGCCAACAACAGGTTTCCTCACAGGGTACAACTCGTTCACCGCTCCAAATTTCAGCTCGATATCATGAAAATTAAGACCTATACTTCGCCCAACGCAACAATGTCACACACAATGGACATTTTCAGGGCCCCAAATAAAGAAAACGGTGAGAGATATCAATATATCGATTTGAAAAAGTTTGATATTCAGGGCCCCCAAAAAAGATCCGGCCCTGCACCGATTTTAACGCCCAACAATAGGATTCGTAACAGTCACTAACTCCTTCACCGTACCAAATTTCAGATTAATATCTTGAAAATTGCGACCAGTACTTAGCTAAACGCAAAAATGTCACACACAATGGACATTTTCAGGGCCCCAAATAAAGAAAACGGTGAGAGATACCATGAAATCGTTTTGAGTAAAAAAGTTGCATACCGCGAAGATCTTACACCTATACCTTTAACATTCTTCGATACGATCAACCGTTTCCGAGATATATCGATTCCAAAAAAAAGTTTGAAATTCAGGGCCCCCAAAAAAGATCCGGCACTGCACCGATTATAACGCCCAACAACAGGTTTCCTCACAGGGTCTAACTCGTTCACCGCTCCAAATTTCAGCTCGATATCATGAAAATTAAGACCTATACTTCGCCCAACCCAAAAATGTTATGCACAATTGACTTTTTCGGGGCCCCAAAAACTCAAAACAGTGAGAGATATCAAAAAATCGTTTTGAGTAAAAAAGTTGCATACCGCGGAGATCTTACAAATGTAAATTTAAAGTTTTTTGATAAGACCAACCGCTTCCGAGATATATCGATTCCAAAAAAAATTGAAATTCAGGGCCCCAAAAAAAGATTCGGCCCAGCACAGATTTTAACGCCCAATAATAGGATTCGTCACAGTCCCTAACTCTTTCACCGTACCAAATTTCAGCTTCATATCTTGAAAATTGCTACCAGTACTTAGCTAAACGCAAAAACGTCACGCACAATGGACATTTTCAGGGCCCTAAAAAAGAAAACGGTGAGAGATATCAAAAAATCGTTCTGAGTAAAAAAGTTGCATACCGCGGAGATCTTACACCTATACATTTAACATTTTTCGATACGACCAACCGTTCCCGAGATATATCGATTCCAAAAAACAGTTTGAAATTCAGGGCCCCCCAAAAAGATCCGGTCCTGCACCGATTTTAACGCCCTACAATAGGGTTCGTCACAGGCCCCAACTCTTTCACCGTACCAAATTTCAGCTCGATATCTTGAAAATTGCGACCTGTACTTTGCTAAACGCAAAAGCGTCACGCACATACTTACAGACAGACTTTTTCCCACATACCACGGCTATATGAAAGCCTATAGGATCTTTAGATCCGGCTTTCATAACCAGTACTTAGCTAAACGCAAAAATGTCACGCACAATGGACATTTTCAGGGCCCCCAAAAATAAAACGGTGAGAGATATCAAAAAATCGTTTTGAGTAAAAAAGTTGCATACCGCGGAGATCTTACACCTGTACTTTTAACTTTTTCGATGCGACCAACCGTTTCCGAGATATATCGATTCCAAAAAAAAGTTTGAAATTCTGGGCCCCCCAAAAAGATCCGGCCCTGCACCGTTTTTAACGTCCGACAACTGGTTTCCTCACAGGGTCCAACTCTTCCACAGCTCCAAATTTCAGCCCGATATCTTGAAAATTGCGACCTGTACTTCGCTAAACGCAAAAATGTCACGCACAATGGACATTTTCAGGGCCCAAAAAATAGAAAACGGTGAGAGATATCAAAAAATCGTTTTGAGTAAATAAGTTGCATACCGCGGAGATCTTACACCTATACATTTAACATTTTTCGATACGATGAACCGTTTACGAGATATATCGATTGCAAAAAAGTTTGAAATTCAGGGCCCCAAAAAAGATCCGACCCTGCACCGATTTTAACGCCCAACAAAAGGATTCGTCACAGTCACTAACTCTTTCATCGTACCGAATTTCAGCTTAATGTCTTGAAAATTGCGACCAGAACTTAGGTAAACGCAAAAATGTCACGCACAATGGACATTTTCAGGCCCCCCCCGCAAAAAAAAAAACGGCGAGAGATTTCAAAAAATCGTTTTGAGTTAAAAAGTTGCATACCGCGGAGATCTTACACCTGTACATTTAACATTTTTCGATGCGACCAACTGTTTCCGAGATATATCGATTCCAAAAAACAGTATGAAATTCAGGGCCCCCAAAAAAAGATCCGGCCCTGCACCGATCTTAACGCCCAACAAAAGGATTCGTCACAGTCACTAACTCTTTCACCGCACCAAATTTCAGCTTAATATCTTGAAAATTGCGACCAGTACTTAGCTAAACGCAAAAATGTCACGCACAATGGACATTTTCAGGGCCCCAAAAAATGAAAACGGTGAGAGATATCAAAAAATCGTTTTGAGTAAAAAAGTTGCATACCGCGGAGGTCTTACACCCGTACATTTAACATTTTTCGATGCGACCAACCGTTTCCGAGATATATCGATTCCAAAAAAAAGTTTGAAATTCAGGGTCCGCCAAAAAGATCCGGCCCTGCATCGATTTTAACGCCCAACAATAGGATTCGTTACAGTCACTAACTCTTTCGCCGCACCAAATTTCAGCTTAATATCTTGAAAATTGCGACCAGTACCTAGCTAAACGCAAAAATGTCACGCACAATGGTTATTTTCAGGGCCCCAAAAAAAGAAAACGGTGAGAGATATCAAAAAATCGTTTTGAGTAAAAAAGTTGCATACCGCGGAGATCTTACACCTATACATTTAACATTTTTCGATGCGACCAACCGTTTCCGAGATATATCGATTCAAAGAAATAGGATGAAATTCAGGGCCCCAAAAAAGGTCCGGCCCTGCACCGATTTTAACGCCCAACAATAGGGTTCGTCACAGGCCCCAACTCTTTCACCGTACCAAATTTCAGCTCGATATCTTGAAAATTGCGACCTGTACTTTGCTAAACGCAAAAGCGTCACGCACATACATACATACATTCATACAGACAGACTTTTTCCCACATACCACGGCTATATGAAAGCCTATAGGATATTTAGATCCGGCTTTCATAACAAGTAGGAGTCCACGCAGTACGACCTGCTTTTGATGAGACGGTGGCGCTGCAGCAAGGGGCCAGCAAGAGGGGTTATAATCTCAAACAACAACTTCGTTGGCGGCAAGGCCTGTGGAATTGCGTTTCGGACCATCGACCCGATTGCGAGGAAATGTAGGAAAATTATAAAACATTCTAGGCAATGCTGACACCATCACATGGTTATGAAAGCCGGACGTCCTCGGAAGTGCAAAATATCTTACTGCTGTAAATACATGATTCAACTTATTGAAAGGTTAAAAAGAGTTATTATAGATAATTTTCCGTAGAATTCAATTAGACCATCAGATGAATTTTTACCAGTTATTATATACATTTGGGCCCCATTATTTTTTTCAAAAACCAAAAACATTTAATACCATCAAAACGGTGAGAGATATCAAAATATGATAAGGGGGAGAAAAGTTGCAAATCACTGAGATCTTACACCTGTAGATTTAACTTTTTTCGATGGGATCGACGCTTTCCGAGATATAACGATATGAAAAAAAGAATGAAATTCAAGGCCCCCAAAAAAGGAAAATGGTGAGAGATATCAAAAAATCATAAGAGTTAAAACAGTTGCTAATCGCTGAGGTCCTATATCTGTAGATTTTACTTTGTTCGCGTTTCCCAAATATAACTGTTCAAAAAAAAAGGAAGACATTCAGGGCTGCAGAAAATCAAAACGTTGAGAGATATCAAAAAATCTTAAGGGTTGAAAAAGTTGCTAATCACTGAGATCTTACACCTGTAGATTTAACTTTGTTAGATACGGCCAACCGTTTCCCAGATATAACGGTTCGAAAAAAAAAGGAAGACATTCAGGGCCCCAGAAAAGGAAAACGGTGAGAGGTATCAAAACATCATCAGGGTTTAAAAAAAATAGGATGAAATTCAGGGCCCCAAAGAAAAGTCCGGCCCTGCACCAATTTTAACGCCCGACAACAGAGTTCCTCACAGGCCCGATTTCTTTCCCCGTACCACATTTCAGCTCGATATCTTGAAAATTCCAACCTTTAGTTAGCTAAACGTAAAAACGTCACGCACATGCGTACATTTTCAGGGCCCCATAAAAAGACAACGCTGACAGATATCAAAAAATCGTTATGGGTAAGAAAGTTGCATACCGCGGCGATTTTACACCTGTGTATTTAACTTTTTTCGATATGACCAACCGTCTCCGAGATATATCAATTCCAAAAGTGTTTCAAATTCAGGGCCCCCCAAAAAGATCCGGCCCTGCACCGTTTTTAACGCCCGACAACAGAATTCCTCACAGGGTCCAACTCTTTCACAGTTCCAAATTTCAGCTCGATATCTTGAAAATTGCGACCTGTACTTCGCTAAACCCTAATATGTCACGCACAATGGACATTTTCAGGGCCCCAAAAAAAGAAAACGGTGAGAGATATCAAAAAATCATTAAAAGCAGAAAAGTTGCATACCGCGGAGATCTTACACCTGTACATTTAACGTTTTTCGATACGACCAACCGTTTCCGAAATATATCGATTCAAAAAACCTATGAAATTCAGGGCCCCCAAAAAAGATCGTGCCCTGCACCGATTTTAACGCCCAACAACAGGATTCGTCACAGTTACTCTTTCACCGTACCAAATTTCAGCTTAATATCTTGAAAATTGCGACCAGTACTTAGCTAAACGCAAAAATGTCACGCACAATGGACATTTTCAGGGCCCCAAATAAAGAAAACGGTGAGAGATATTAAAAAATCATTTTGAGTAAAAAAGTTTCATACCGCGGAGGTCTTACACCTATACTTTTAACAATTTTCGATACGATCAACCGTTTCCGAGATATATCGATTCCAAAAAAAGTTTGAAATTCAGGGCCGCAAAAAAGATCCGTCCCTGCACCGATCTTAACGCCCAACAATAGGATTCGTCACAGTCACTCTTTTACCGTACCAAATTTCAGCTTAATATCTTGAAAATTGCGACCAGTACTTAGCTAAACTCAAAAATGTCACGCACAATGGACATTTTCAGGGCCCAAAAAAAAGAAAACGGTGAGAGATATCAAAAAATCGTTTGGAGTAAAAAAGTTGCATACCGCGGAGATCCTACACCTGTACATTTAACATTTTTCGATACGACCAACCGTTTCCGAGATATATCGATTCCAAAAAACAGTTTGAAATTCAGGGCCCCCAAAAAAGATCCGGCCCTGCTCCGATTTTAACGCCCAACAATAGGATTCGTCACAGTCACTAACTCTTTCACCGTACCAAATTTCAGCTTAATATCTTGAAAATTGCGACCAGTACTTAGCTAAACGCAAAAATGTCACACACAATGGACATTTTCAGGGCCCCAAAAAAAGTAAACGGTGAGAAATATCAAAAAATCGTTTTGAGTAAAAAAGTTGCATACCGCGGAGATCTTACACCTATACATTTAACATTTTTCGATGCGATCAACCGTTTCCGAGATATATCGATTCCAAAAAAAAGTTTGAAATTCAGGGCCACAAAAAAGATCCGGCCCTGCACCGATATTAACGCCCAACAATAGGATTCGTCACAGTCACTAACTCTTTCATCGTACCAAATTTCAGCTTAATATCTTGAAAATTGCGACCAGTACTTAGCTAAACGCAAAAATGTCACGCACAATGGACATTTTCAGGGCCCCAAAAAAAGAAAACGGTGAGAGATATCAAAAAATCGTTTTGAGTAAAAAAGTTGCATACCGCGGAGATCTTACACCTACACCTTTAACATTTTTCGATACGACCAACCGTTTCCGAGATATATCGATTCAAAAAATACGATGAAATTCGCCCCAAAAGAAGGTCCGGCCCTGCACCGATTTTAACGCCCAACAATAGGGTTCGTCACAGGCCCCAACTCTTTCACCGTACTAAATTTCAGTTCGATATCTTGAAAATTGCGACCTGTACTTTGCTAAACGCAAAAACGTCACGCACATACATACATACATACATACATACAGACAGACTTCTTCCAATATACCACGGCTATATGAAAGCCTATAGGATCTTTAGATCCGGCTTTCATAACAAGTAGGAGTCCCCGCAGCACGACCTGCTTTTGATGAGACAGTGGCGCAGCAGCAAGGGGCCAGCAAGAGGGGTTATAATCTCAAACAACAACTTCGTTGGCGGCAAGGCCTGATGCCTAGCATTTCGGGCCTTTGGCCCGATTGTGTGGTAATGTAGGAAAATTATAAAATTTTATTCTAGGCAATGCTGACACCATCACGTGGTTATGAAAGCCGGACGTCCTGGGAAATGGAAAGTATATTACAGCTGTAAATACATTATTTAACTTATTGAAAAGGTGAAAACGAATTATTATAGATAACTTTCCGTAGAATTCAATTAGACCATCGTTTAAATTTTTACCTATTATTATATACATTTGGGCCCCATTTTTTTTTCAAAAACCAAGAACATTTATTAACATCTTCAGGGCCCCAAAATAAGAAAACGGTGAGAGATTTCAAAAAATCGTTATGAGTAAAAAAGTTGCATACCGCGGAGATCTTACACCTGTACATTTAACGTTTTCGGATGCGACCAACCGTTTCCGAGATATATCGATTCCAAAAAAAAGTTTGGAATTTTGGGCCCACAAAAAAGATCCGGCCCTGAACCGTTTTTAACGCCAGACAACTGGTTTCCTCACAGGGTCCAACTCTTTCACAGCTCCAAATTTCAGCTCGATATCTTGAAAATTGCTACCTGTTCTTCGCTAAACCCAAAAATGTCACGCACAATGGACATTTTCAGGGCCCCAAAAATAGAAAAAGGTGAGAGATATCAAAAAATTCGTTTTGAGTAAAAAAGTTCCATACCGCGGAGATCTTACACCTGGTCATTTTACATTTTTCGATACGACCAATCGTTTCCGAGATATATCGATTCCAAAAAACAGTTAGAAATTCAGGGCCCCCGAAAATGATCCGGCCCTGCACCGATTGTAACGCCCAACAACAGGATTCGTCACAGTCACTAACACTTTCACCGTACCAAATTTCAGCTTAATATCTTGAAAATTGCGACCAGTACTTAGCTAAACGCAAAAAGGTCACACACAATGAACATTTTCAGGGCCCCCAAAAAAGAAAATGGCGAGAGATATCAAAAAATCGTTTTGCGTTAAAAAGTTGCATACCGCGGAGATCTTACACCTATACATTTAACA
The DNA here is from genome assembly GCA_946902985.2 of Meconema thalassinum. Lineage (NCBI taxonomy): Eukaryota > Metazoa > Arthropoda > Insecta > Orthoptera > Tettigoniidae > Meconema > Meconema thalassinum. The sequence continues at coordinate 145,012,659 of OX336390.1, read as the reverse complement.
TTTTTCGATACGATCAACCGTTTACGAGATATATCGATTCCAAAAAAAGTTTGAAATTCAGGGCCCCCAAAAAAGAACCGGCCCTGCACCGATCTTAACGCTCAACAATAGGATTCGTCACAGTCACTAAGTCTTTCACAGTACCAAATTTCAGCTTAATATCTTGAAAATTGCGACCACTACTTCGCTAAACGCAAAAATGTCACACACAATGAAGATTTTCAGGGCCCCAAAAAAAGAAAACGGCGAGAGATATCAAAAAATCGTATTGAGTAAAAAAGTTGCTTACCGCGGAGATCTTACACATGTAGATTTAAAGTTTTTTGATAAGAAGAACCGTTTTCGAGATATATCGATTCCAAAAAAAAATTGAAATTCAGGGCCCCAAAAAAATATTCGGCCCAGCACCGATTTTAACGCCCAATAATAGGATTCGTCACAGTCACTAATTCTTTCACCGTACCAAATTTCAGCTTCATATCTTGAAAATTGCGACCAGTACTTAGCTAAACGCAAAAATGTCACGCACAATGGGCATTTTCAGGGCCCTAATAAAAGAAAACGGTGAGAGATATCAAAAAATCGTTTTGAGTAAAAACGTTGCATACCGCGGAGATCTTACACCTGTACATTTAACATTTTTCGATGCGACCAACTGTTTCCGAGATATATCGATTACAAAAAAAAGTTTGAAAATCAGGGCCCTCAAAAAACATCCGGCCCTGCACCGATCTTAACGCCCAACAATAGGTATCGTCACAGTCACTAACTCTTTCACCGCACCAAATTTCAGCTTAATATCTTGAAAATTGCGACCAGTACTTAGCTAAACGCAAAAATGTCACGCACAATGGACATTTTCAGGGCCCCTAAAATGAAAAGGTGAGATATATTAAAAAATCGTTTTTAGTAAAAAAAGTTGCATACCGCGGAGATCTTACACCTGTACATTTAACATTTTTCGATACGACCAACCGTTTCCGAGATATATCGATTCCAAAAAACAGTTTGAAATTCAGGGCCCCCAAAAAAGATCCGGCCCTGCACCGATCTTAACGCCCAACAATAGGATTCGTCACAGTCACCAACTCTTTCACCGCACCAAATTTCAGCTTCATATCTTGAAAATTGCGACCAGTACTTAGCTACACGCAAAAATGTCACGCACAATAGACATTTTCAGGGCCCTAAAAAAAGAAAACGGTGAGAGATATCAAAAAATCGTTTTGAGTAAAAAAGTTGCATACCGCGGAGATCTTACACCTGTACATTTAACATTTTCCGATGCGACCAACTGTTTCCGAGATATATCGATTCCAAAAAAAAGTTTGAAATTCAGGGCCCTCAAAAAACATCCGTCCCTGCACCGATCTTAACGCCCAACAATAGGATTCGTCACAGTCACTAACTCTTTCACCGCACCAAATTTCAGCTTAATATCTTGAAAATTGCGACCAGTACTTAGCTAAACGCAAAAATGTCACGCACAATGGACATTTTCAGGGCCCCTAAAATGAAAAGGTGAGAAATATCAAAAAATCGTATTGAGTAAAAAAAAAGTTGCATACCGCGGAGATCTTACACCTGTACATTTAACATTTTCCGATACGACCAACCGTTTCCGAGATATATCGATTCCAAAAAACAGTTTGAAATTCAGGGCCCCCAAAAAAGATCCGGCCCCCCACCGATCTTAACGCCCAACAATAGGATTCGTCACAGTCACTAACTCTTTCACCGCACCAAATTTCAGCTTAATATCTTGAAAATTGCGACCAGTACTTAGCTAAACGCAAAAATGTCACGCACAATGGACATTTTCAGGGCCCCAAAAAAAAGAAAACGGTGAGAGATATCAAAAAATCGTTTTGAGTAAAAAAGTTGCATACCGCGGAGATCTTACACCTATACCTTTAACATTTTTCGATACGACCAACCGTTTCCGGGATATATCGATTCAAAAAAATAGGATGAAATTCTGGGCCCCAAAAAAAGGTCCGGCCCTGCACCGATTTTAACGCCCAACAATAGGGTTTGTCACAGGCCCCAACTCTTTCACCGTACCAAATTTCAGCTTAATATCTTGAAAATTGCGACCAGTACTTAGCTAAACGCAAAAATGTCACGCACAATGGACATATTCAGGGCCCCAAAAAATGAAAACGGTGAGAGATATCAAAAAGTCGTTTTGAGTAAAAAAGTTGCATACCGCGGAGATCTTACACCTGTACATTTAACATTTTTCGATACGACCAACCGTTTCCGAGATATATCGATTCAAAAAAATAGGATGAAATGCAGGGCCCCAAAAGAAGGTCCGGCCCTGCACCGATTTTAACGCCCAACAATAGGGTTCGTCACAGGCCCCAGCTCTTTCACCGTACTAAATTTCAGCTCGATATCTTGAAAATTGCGACCTGTACTTTGCTAAACGCAAAAACGTCACGCACTTACATACATACATACATACATACATACATACAGACAGACCGACTTTTCCCAATATACCACGGCTATATGAAAGCCTATAGGATCTTTAGATCCGGCTTTCATAACAAGTAGGAGTCACCGCAGCACGCCCTGCTTTTGATGAGACAGTGGCGCAGCATCAAGGGGCCAGCAAGAGGGGTTATAATCTCAAACAACAACTTCGTTGGCGGCAAGGCCTGAAGCCTAGCATTCCGGGCCTTTGGCCCGATTGAGTGGTAATGTAGGAAAATTATAAAATGTTATTCTAGGCAATGCTGACACCATCACGTGGTTATGAAAGCCGGACGTCCTGGGAAATGGAAAGTATATTACAGCTGTAAATATATTATTTAACTTATTGAAAAGGTGAAAACGGGTTATTATAGATAATTTTCCGTAGAATTCAATTAGACCAACGTTTAAATTTTTACCTATTATTATATACATATGGGCCCCATTTTTTTTTTCAAAAACCAAAAACATTTAGTAACATTTTCAGGGCCCCAAAATAAGAAAACGGTGAGAGATATCAAAAAATCGTTATAAGAAAAAAAAAGATGCATACCGCGAAGATCTTACACCTCAACATTTAACGCTTTTCGATGCGACCAACCGTTTCCGAGATATATCGATTCAAAAAAAAAGTTTGAAATTCTGGGCCCCCAAAAAAGATCCGGCCCTGCACCGTTTTTAACGCCCGACAACTGGTTTCCTCACAGGGTCCAACTCTTCCACAGCTCGAAATTTCAGCTCGATATCTTGAAAATTGCGACCTGTACTTCGCTAAATCCAAAAATGTCACGCACAATGGATATTTTCAGGGCCCCAAAAAAGAAAACGGTGAGAGATATCAAAAAATTGTTTTGAGTAAAAAAGTTGCATACCGCGGAGATCTTACACCTGTACATTTAACATTTTTCGATACGATCAACCGTTTACGAGATATATCGATTCCAAAAAAAAGTTTGAAATTCAGGGCCCCCAAAAAAGATCCGTCCCTGCACCGATTTTAACGCTCAACAATAGGATTCGTCACAGTCACTAACTCTTTCATCGTACTAAATTTCAGCCTAATATCTTGAAAATTGCGACCAGTACTTAGCTAAACGCAAAAATGTCACGCACAATGGACATTTTCAGGGCCCTAAAAAAAAGAAAACGGTGAGAGATATCAAAAAATCGTTTTGAGTAAAAAAGTTGCATACCGCGGAGATCTTACACCTGTACATTTAACATTTTTCGATGCGACCAACTGTTTCCGAGATATATCGATTCCAAAAAAAAGTTTGAAATTCAGGGCCCTCAAAAAACATCCGGCCCTGCACCGATAATAACGCCCAACAATAGGATTCGTCACAGTCACAAACTCTTTCACCGCACCAAATTTCAGCTTAATATCTTGAAAATTGCGACCAGTACTTAGCTAAACGCAAAAATGTCACGCACAATGGACATTTTCAGGGCCCCTAAAATGAAAAAGTGAGAGATATCAAAAAATCGTTTTTAGTAAAAAAAAAGTTGCATACCGCGGAGATCTTACACCTGTACATTTAACATTTTTCGATACGACCAACCGTTTCCGAGATATATCGATTCCAAAAAACAGTTTGAAATTCAGGGCCCCCAAAAAAGATCCGGCCCTGCACCGATCTTAACGCCCAACAATAGGATTCGTCACTGTCACTAACTCTTTCACCGCACCAAATTTCAGCTTAATATCTTGAAAATTGCGACCAGTACTTAGCTAAACGCAAAAATGTCACGCACAATGGACATTTTCAGGGCCCCAAAAAAAAGAAAACGGTGAGAGATATCAAAAAATCGTTTTGAGTAAAAAAGTTGCATACCGCGGAGATCTTACACCTATACCTTTAACATTTTTCGATACGACCAACCGTTTCCGAGATATATCGATTCAAAAAATAGGATGAAATTCTGGGCCCCAAAAAAAGGTCCGGCCCTGCACCGATTTTAACGCCCAACAATAGGGTTCGTCACAGGCCCCAACTCTTTCACCGTACCAAATTTCAGCTTAATATCTTGAAAATTGCGACCAGTACTTAGCTAAACGCAAAAATGTCACGCACAATGGACATATTCAGGGCCCCAAAAAATGAAAACGGTGAGAGATATCAAAAAGTCGTTTTGAGTAAAAAAGTTGCATACCGCGGAGATCTTACACCTGTACGTTTAACATTTTTCGATACGACCAACCGTTTCCGAGATATATCGATTCAAAAAAATAGGATGAAATGCAGGGCCCCAAAAGAAGTTCCGGCCCTGCACCGATTTTAACGCCCAACAATAGGGTTCGTCACAGGCCCCAAGTCTTTCACCGTACTAAATTTCAGCTCGATATCTTGAAAATTGCGACCTGTACTTTGCTAAACGCAAAAACGTCACGCACTTACATACATACATACATACAGACAGACAGACTTTTCCCAATATACCACGGCTATATGAAAGCCTATAGGATCTTTAGATCCGGCTTTCATAACAAGTAGGAGTCACCGCAGCACGCCCTGCTTTTGATGAAACAGTGGCGCAGCATCAAGGGGCCAGCAAGAGGGGTTATAATCTCAAACAACAACTTCGTTGGCGGCAAGGCCTGAAGCCTAGCATTCCGGGCCTTTGGCCCGATTGAGTGGTAATGTAGGAAAATTATAAAATGTTATTCTAGGCAATGCTGACACCATCACGTGGTTATGAAAGCCGGACGTCCTGGGAAATGGAAAGTATATTACAGCTGTAAATATATTATTTAACTTATTGAAAAGGTGAAAACGGGTTATTATAGATAATTTTCCGTAGAATTCAATTAGACCATCGTTTAAATTTTTACCTATTATTATATACATTTGGGCCCCATTTTTTTTTCAAAAACCAAAAACATTTAATAACATTTTCAGGGCCCCAAAATAAGAAAACGGTGAGAGATATCAAAAAATCGTTATAAGAAAAAAAAGATGCATACCGCGAAGATCTTACACCTCAACATTTAACGCTTTTCGATGCGACCAACCGTTTCCGAGATATATCGATTCAAAAAAAAAGTTTGAAATTCTGGGCCCCCATAAAAGATCCGGCCCTGCACCGTTTTTAACGCCCGACAACTGGTTTCCTCACAGGGTCCAACTCTTCCACAGCTCCAAATTTCAGCTCGATATCTTGAAAATTGCGACCTGTACTTCGCTAAATCCAAAAATGTCACGCACAATGGATATTTTCAGGGCCCCAAAAAAAGAAAACGGTGAGAGATATCAAAAAATTGTTTTGAGTAAAAAAGTTGCATACCGCGGAGATCTTACACCTGTACATTTAACATTTTTCGATACGATCAACCGTTTACGAGATATATCGATTCCAAAAAAAAGTTTGAAATTCAGGGCCCCCAAAAAAGATCCGTCCCTGCACCGATTTTAACGCTCAACAATAGGATTCGTCACAGTCACTAACTCTTTCATCGTACTAAATTTTAGCCTAATATCTTGAAAATTGCGACCAGTACTTAGCTAAACGCAAAAATGTCACGCACAATGGACATTTTCAGGGCCCTAAAAAAAAGAAAACGGTGAGAGATATCAAAAAATCGTTTTGAGTAAAAAAGTTGCATACCGCGGAGATCTTACACCTGTACATTTAACATTTTTCGATGCGACCAACTGTTTCCGAGATATATCGATTCCAAAAAAAAGTTTGAAATTCAGGGCCTTCAAAAAACATCCGGCCCTGCACCGATCTTAACGCCCAACAATAGGATTCGTCACAGTCACAAACTCTTTCACCGCACCAAATTTCAGCTTAATATCTTGAAAATTGCGACCAGTACTTAGCTAAACGCAAAAATGTCACGCACAATGGACATTTTCAGGGCCCCTAAAATGAAAAGGTGAGAGATATCAAAAAATTGTTTTAAATAAAAAAGTTGCATACCGCGGAGATCTTACACCTGTACATTTAACATTTTTCGATACGACCAACCGTTTCCGAGATATATCGATTCCAAAAAACAGTTTGAAATTCAGGGCCCCCAAAAAAGATCCGGCCCTGCACCGATCTTAACGCCCAACAATAGGATTCGTCACAGTCACTAACTCTTTCACCGCACCAAATTTCAGCTTCATATCTTGAAAATTGCGACCAGTACTTAGCTAAACGCAAAAATGCCACGCACAATGGACATTTTCAGGGCCCTAAAAAAAGAAAACGGTGAGAGATATCAAAAAATCGTTTTGAGTAAAAAAGTTGCATACCGCGGAGATCTTACACCTGTACATTTAACATTTTTCGATGCGACCAACTGTTTCCGAGATATATCGATTCCAAAAAAAAGTTTGAAATTCAGGGCCCTCAAAAAACATCCGGCCCTGCACCGATATTAACGCCCAACAATAGGATTCGTCACAGTCACTAACTCTTTCACCGCACCAAATTTCAGCTTAATATCTTGAAAATTGCGACCAGTACTTAGCTAAACGCAAAAATGTCACGCACAATGGACATTTTTAGGGCCCCTAAAATGAAAAGGTGAGAGATATCAAAAAATCGTTTTTAGTAAAAAAAAGTTGCATACCGCGGATATCTTACACCTGTACGTTTAACATTTTTCGATACGACCAACCGTTTCCGAGATATATCGATTCCAAAAAACAGTTTGAAATTCAGGGCCCCCAAAAAAGATCCGGCCCTGCACCGATCTTAACGCCCAACAATAGGATTCGTCACAGTCACTAACTCTTTCACCGCACCAAATTTCAGCTTAATATCTTGAAAATTGCGACCAGTACTTAGCTAAACGCAACAATGTCACGCACAATGGACATATTCAGGGCCCCAAAAAAAGAAAACGGTGAGAGATATCAAAAAATCGTCTTGAGTAAAAAAGTTGCATACCGCGGAGATCTTACACCTGTACATTTAACATTTTTCGATACGACCAACCGTTTCCGAGAAATATCGATTCCAAAAAAAAAAAATTCAGGGCCCCCGAAAAAGACCCGGCCCTGCACCGATTTTAACGCCCAACAATAGGATTTGTTACAGTCACTAACTCTTTCATCGTACCAAATTTCAGCTTAATATCTTGAAAATTGCGACCAGTACTTAGCTAAAGGCAAAAATGTCACGCACAATGGACATTTTCAGGGCCCCAAAAAAAAGAAAACGGTGAGAGATATCAAAAAATCGTTTTGAGTAAAAAAGTTGCATACCGCGGAGATCTTACACCTATACCTTTTACATTTTTCGATACGACCAACCGTTTCCGAGATATATCGATTCAAAAAAATAGGATGAAATTCTGGGCCCCAAAAAAAGATCCGGCCCTGCACCGATTTTAACGCCCAACAATAGGGTCCGTCACAGGCCCCAACTCTTTCACCGTACCAAATTTCAGCTTAATATCTTGAAAATTGCGACCAGTACTTAGCTAATCGCAAAAATGTCACGCACAATGGACATATTCAGGGCCCCAAAAAATGAAAACGGTGAGAGATATCAAAAAGTCGTTTTGAGTAAAAAAGTTGCATACCGCGGAGATCTTACACCTGTACATTTAACATTTTTCGATACGACCAACCGTTTCCGAGATATATCGATTCAAAAAAATAGGATGAAATGCAGGGCCCCAAAAGAAGGTCCGGCCCTGCACCGATTTTAACGCCCAACAATAGAGTTCGTCACAGGCCCCAACTCTTTCACCGTACTAAATTTCAGCTCGATATCTTGAAAATTGCGATCTGTACTTTGCTAAACGCAAAAACGTCACGCACTTACATACATACATACATACATACATACAGACAGACAGACTTTTCCCAATATACCACGGCTATATGAAAGCCTATAGGATCTTTAGATCCGGCTTTCATAACAAGTAGGAGTCACCGCAGCACGCCCTGCTTTTGATGAGACAGTGGCCCAGCATCAAGGGGCCAGCAAGAGGGGTTATAATCTCAAACAACAACTTCGTTGGCGGCAAGGCCTGAAGCCTAGCATTCCGGGCCTTTGGCCCGATTGAGTGGTAATGTAGGAAAATTATAAAATGTTATTCTAGGCAATGCTGACACCATCACGTGGTTATGAAAGCCGGACGTCCTGGGAAATGGAAAGTATATTACAGCTGTAAATATATTATTTAACTTATTGAAAAGGTGAAAACGGGTTATTATAGATAATTTTCCGTAGAATTCAATTAGACCATCGTTTAAATTTTTACCTATTATTATATACATTTGGGCCCCATTTTTTTTTCAAAAACCAAAAACATTTAATAACATTTTCAGGGCCCCAAAATAAGAAAACGGTGAGAGATATCAAAAAATCGTTATAAGAAAAAAAAGATGCATACCGCGAAGATCTTACACCTCAACATTTAACTTTTTCGATGCGACCAACCGTTTCCGAGATATATCGATTCAAAAAAAAAGTTTGAAATTCTGGGCCCCCCAAAAAGATCCGGCCCTGCACCGTTTTTAACGCCCGACAACTGGTTTCCTCACAGGGTCCAACTCTTCCACAGCTCCAAATTTCAGCTCGATATCTTGAAAATTGCGACCTGTACTTCGCTAAATCCAAAAATGTCACGCACAATGGATATTTTCAGGGCCCCAAAAAAAGAAAACGGTGAGAGATATCAAAAAATTGTTTTGAGTAAAAAAGTTGCATATCGCGGAGATCTTACACCTGTACTTTTAACATTTTTCGATACGATCAACCGTTTACGAGATATATCGATTCCAAAAAAAAGTTTGAAATTCAGGGCTCCCAAAAAAGATCCGTCCCTGCACCGATTTTAACGCTCAACAATAGGATTCGTCACAGTCACTAACTCTTTCATCGTACTAAATTTCAGCCTAATATCTTGAAAATTGCGACCAGTACTTAGCTAAACGCAAAAATGTCACGCACAATGGACATTTTCAGGGCCCCAAATAAAGAAAACGGTGAGAGATATCAAAAAATCGTTTTGAGTAAAAAAGTTGCATACCGCGGAGATCTTACACCTATGCATTTAACATATTTCGATACGACCAACCTTTTCCGAGATATATCGATTCAAAAAAATTGGATGAAATTCAGGGCCCCAAAAAAAGGTCCGGCCCTGCACCGATTTTAACGCCCAACAATAGGGTTCTTCACAGGCCCTAACTCTTTCACCGTACCAAATTTCAGCTCGATATCTTGAAAATTGCGACCTGTACTTTGCTAAACGCAGAAACGTCACGCACATACGTATATACAGACAGACTTTTTTTTGAATTTATTTTTTTTTCGACTCTGATTCGATTGGTATAGGTTTGAACACTGGGCGACGCGTAGTTTCCGAGATCTCGAAAAATCCTACCACGGCAATATGAAAGCCCATGCGGCTTTCATAACAAGTAGGAGTCCCCGCAGCACGACCTGCTTTTGATGAGACAGTGGCGCAGCAGCAAGGGGCCAGCAAGAGGGGTTATAATCTCAAACAACAACTTCGTTGGCGGCAAGGCCTGATGCCTAGCGTTTCGGGCCTTTGGACCGATTGTGTGGTAATGTAGGAAAATTATAATAGTACATTATGCAACGAGCCTATAATGGCTGTAATTAAGACACGAGTATTTTTTATAAAACGAGCGTATGCGAGTTTTATAATTTCCATACGAGTGTCTTAATTACCATTATAGGCGAGTTGCATACGACTGTTTATGTTCGACGATAATTATAACTTTATTATATGTTTTAACATAAATATTCATAAATATCTGTTGAGAGTCAGCTACTGGAATTTTGTGATCGCAGAGCGAGCGTTGGGTGTTATATCTTTGTCTTTCAAGAGCTTTGAATGACCGGCGCATGCGCTCTGTGGGCTTGCAATGCCATATGCAGCCATATGTTTACATCAGCCGTCCCTCAGTAATATTGTCACCGCAGTCATTTGAAGACAATGCGCTGTGTAGAAATTAGTGTTGGTGATTTTAAGGTACAGTGCTATTTCTTGTCTCATATTCGCCAGTTTATTTACGCGAACATATGGACGGTGGGTATTCCATGTCGGTAATTTATTATAGTTCGATGTTGTGTTTATGTCCGACATGTTGGATTTTGAGCGCATGCGCGAAGTTATCGTTACCTAATTGGTCAATGAACGAGCTCTGATTGGCTGGAGAAACTGTATCATAATGGAAAACAGTGTTATAATGACCATCATTATGATACAGTTATCTGTCACATAATAGTGAGGGTCGAACATAAAATGTTATTCTAGGCAATGCTGACACCATCACGTGGTTATGAAAGCCGGACGTCCTGAGAAATGGAAAGTATATTACAGCTGTAAATACATTATTTAACTTATTGAAAAGGTGAAAACGGGTTATTATAGATAATTTTCCGTTGAATTCAATTAGACCATCGTTTAAATTTTTACCTATTATCATATACATTTGGGCCCCATTTTTCTTCAAAAACCAAAAACATTTAATAACATCTTCAGTGCCCCAAAATAAGAAAACGGTGAGAGATATCAAAAAATCGTTATGAATTAAAAAGATGCATACCGCGGAGATCTTACACCTGAACATTTAACGATTTTCGATGCGACCAACCGTTTCCGAAATATATCGATTCAAAAAAAAGTTTGAAATTTTGGGCCCCCCAAAAAGATCCTGCCCTGCACCGTTTTTAACGCCCGACAACTGGTTTCCTCACAGGGTGCAACTCTTTCACAGCTCCAAATTTGAGCTCGATATCTTGAAAATTGCGACCTTTACTTCGCTAAACCCAAAAATGTCACGCACAATGGACATTTTCAGGGCCCAAAAAATAGAAAACGGTGAGAGATATCAAAAAATCGTTTAGAGTAAAAAAGTTGCATACCGCGGAGATCTTACACCTGTACATTTAACTTTTTTCGATGCGACCAACCGTGTCCGAGATATATCGATTCCAAAAAAAATTTGAAATTCAGGGCCCCCCAAAAAAAAAGATTCGGCCCAGCACCGATTTTAACGCCCAACAATAGGATTCGTCACAGTCACTAACTCTTTCACCGTACCAAATTTCAGCTTAATATCTTGAAAATTGCGATCAGTACTTAGCTAAACGCAAAAATGTCACGCACATTGGACATTTTCAGGGCCCTAAAAAAAGAAAACGGTGAGGGATATCGTAAAATCGTTTTGAGTAAAAAAGTTGCATACTGCGGAGATCTTACACCTGTACATTTAACATTTTTCGATACGATCAACCGTTTCCGAGATATATCAATTCCAAAAAACAGTTAGAAATTCAGGGCCCCCAAAAAAGATCCGGCCCTGCACCGATTTTAACGCCCAACAATAGGATTCGTCACAGTCACTAACTCTTTCACCGTACCAAATTTCAGCTTAATATCTAGAAAATTGCGACCAGTACTTAGCTAAACGCAAAAATGTCACACACAATGGACATTTTCAGGGCCCGAAATAAAGAAAACGGTGAGAGATATCAAAAAATCGTTTTGAGTGAAAAAGTTGCATACCGCGGAGAACTTACACCTATACATTTAACATTTTTCGATACGATCAACCGTTTCCGAGATATATCGATTCAAGAAAAGTTTGAAATTCAGGGCCCCCAAAAAAGATCCGGCCCTGCACCGATCTTAACGCCCAACAATAGGATTCGTCACAGTCACTAACTCTTTCACCGTACCAAATTTCAGCTTAATATCTTGAAAATTGCGATCAGTACTTAGCTAAACGCAATAATGTCACGCACAATGGACATTTTCAGGGCCCCCCAAAAAAAGAAAACGGAGAGAGATATCAAAAAATCGTTTTGAGTAAAAAAGTTGCATACCGTGGAGGTCTTACACCCGTACATTTAATATTTTTCGATACGACCAACCGTTTCCGAGATATATTGATTCCAAAAAACAGTTAGAAATTCAGGTCCCCCAAAAAAGATCCGGCCCTGCGCCGATTTTAATGCCCAACAATTGGATTCGTCACAGTCACTAACTCTTTCTCCGTACCAAACTTCAGCTTAATATCTTGAAAATTGCGACCAGTACTTAGCTAAACGCAAAAATGTCACACACAATGGACATTTTCAGGGCCCCAAAAAAAGAAAACGGTGGGAGATATCAAAAAATCGTTTTGAGTAAAAAAGTTGCATACTGCGGAGATCTTACACCTGTACATTTAACATTTTTCGATACGATCAACCGTTTACGAGATATATCGATTCCAAAAAAAGTTTGAAATTCAGGGCCCCCAAAAAAGATCCGGCCCTGCACCGATTTTAACGCCCAACAATAGGATTCGTCACAGTCAATAACTCTTTCATCGTACCAAATTTCAGCTTAATATCTTGAAAATTGCGACCAGTACTTAGCTAAACGCAAAAATGTCACACCCAATGGACATATTCAGGGCCCCAAAAAAAGAAAACGGTGAGAGATATCAAAAAATTGTTTTGAGTAAAAAAAGTTGCATACCGCGGAGATCTTACACCTATACATTTAACATTTTTCGATACGACCAACCGTTTCCGAGATATATCGATTCAAAAAAATAGGATGAAATTCAGGGCCCCAAAAAAAGGTCCGGCCCTGCACCGATGTTAACGCCCAACAATAGGATTCGTCACAGTCACTAACTCTTTCACCGTACCAAATTTCAGCTTAATATCCTGAAAATTGGGACCAGTACTTAGCTAAACGCAAAAATGTCACGCACAATGGACATATTCAGGGCCCCAAAAAATGAAAACGGTGAGAGATATCAAAAAGTCGTTTTGAGTAAAAAAGTTGCATACCGCGGAGATCTTACACCTGTAGATTTAACATTTTTCGATACGACCAACCGTTTCCGAGATATATCGATTCAAAAAAATAGGATGAAATGCAGGGCCCCAAAAGAAGGTCCGGCCCTGCACCGATTTTAACGCCCAACAATAGGGTGCGTCACAGGCCCCAACTCTTTCACCGTACTAAATTTCAGCTCGATATCTTGAAAATTGCGATCTGTACTTTGCTAAACGCAAAAACGTCACGCACTTACATACATACATACATACATACAGACAGACAGACTTTTCCCAATATACCACGGCTATATGAAAGCCTATAGGATCTTTAGATCCGGCTTTCATAACAAGTAGTAGTCACCGCAGCACGCCCTGCTTTTGATGAGACAGTGGCCCAGCATCAAGGGGCCAGCAAGAGGGGTTATAATCTCAAACAACAACTTCGTTGGCGGCAAGGCCTGAAGCCTAGCATTCCGGGCCTTTGGCCCGATTGAGTGGTAATGTAGGAAAATTATAAAATGTTATTCTAGGCAATGCTGACACCATCACGTGGTTATGAAAGCCGGACGTCCTGGGAAATGGAAAGTATATTACAGCTGTAAATATATTATTTAACTTATTGAAAAGGTGAAAACGGGTTATTATAGATAATTTTCCGTAGAATTCAATTAGACCATCGTTTAAATTTTTACCTATTATTATATACATTTGGGCCCCATTTTTTTTTTCAAAAACCAAAAACATTTAATAACATTTTCAGGGCCCCAAAATAAGAAAACGGTGAGAGATATCAAAAAATCGTTATAAGAAAAAAAAAGATGCATACCGCGAAGATCTTACACCTCAACATTTATCTTTTTCGATGCGACCAACCGTTTCCGAAATATATCGATTCAAAAAAAAAGTTTGAAATTCTGGGCCCCCCCAAAAGATCCGGCCCTGCACCGTTTTTAACGCCCGACAACTGGTTTCCTCACAGGGTCCAACTCTTCCACAGCTCCAAATTTCAGCTCGATATCTTGAAAATTGCGACCTGTACTTCGCTAAATCCAAAAATGTCACGCACAATGGATATTTTCAGGGCCCCCAAAAAAGAAAACGGTGAGAGATATCAAAAAATTGTTTTGAGTAAAAAAGTTGCATATCGCGGAGATCTTACACCTGTACTTTTAACATTTTTCGATACGATCAACCGTTTACGAGATATATCGATTCCAAAAAAAAGTTTGAAATTCAGGGCCCCCAAAAAAGATCCGTCCCTGCACCGATTTTAACGCTCAACAATAGGATTCGTCACAGTCACTAACTCTTTCATCGTACTAAATTTCAGCCTAATATCTTGAAAATTGCGACCAGTACTTAGCTAAACGCAAAAATGTCACGCACAATGGACATTTTCAGGGCCCCAAAAAAAGAAAACGGTGAGAGATATCAAAAAATCGTTTTGAGTAAAAAAGTTGCATACCGCGGAGATCTTACACCTATGCATTTAACATATTTCGATACGACCAACCTTTTCCGAGATATATCGATTCAAAAAAATTGGATGAAATTCAGGGCCCCAAAAAAAGGTCCGGCCCTGCACCGATTTTAACGCCCAACAATAGGGTTCTTCACAGGCCCCAACTCTTTCACCGTACCAAATTTCAGCTCGATATCTTGAAAATTGCGACCTGTACTTTGCTAAACGCAGAAACGTCACGCACATACGTACATACGTACGTACGTACATACAGACAGACATTTTTTTGAATTTTTTTTTTTTTCGACTCTGATTCGATTGGTATAGGTTTGAACACTGGGCGACGCGTAGTTTCCGAGATCTCGAAAAATCCTACCACGGCAATATGAAAGCCCATGCGGCATTCATAACAAGTAGGAGTCCCCGCAGCACGACCTGCTTTTGATGAGACAGTGGCGCAGCAGCAAGGGGCCAGCAAGAGGGGTTATAATCTCAAACAACAACTTCGTTGGCGGCAAGGCCTGATGTCTAGCGTTTCGGGCCTTTGGACCGATTGTGTGGTAATGTTGGAAAATTATAAAATGTTATTCTAGGCAATGCTGACACCATCACGTGGTTATGAAAGCCGGACGTCCTGAGAAATGGAAAGTATATTACAGCTGTAAATACATTATTTAACTTATTGAAAAGGTGAAAACGGGTTATTATAGATAATTTTCCGTTGAATTCAATTAGACCATCGTTTAAATTTTTACCTATTATCATATACATTTGGGCCCCATTTTTTTTTTCAAATCCAAAAACATTTAATAACATCTTCAGTGCCCCAAAATAAGAAAACGGTGAGAGATATCAAAAAATCGTTATGAATTAAAAAGATGCATACCGCGGAGATCTTACACCTGAACATTTAACGTTTTCCGATGCGACCAACCGTTTCCGAAATATATCGATTCAAAAAAAAGTTTGAAATTTTGGGCCCCCCAAAAAGATCCTGCCCTGCACCGTTTTTAACGCCCGACAACTGGTTTCCTCACAGGGTGCAACTCTTTCACAGCTCCAAATTTGAGCTCGATATCTTGAAAATTGCGACCTGTACTTCGCTAAACCCAAAAATGTCACGCACAATGGACATTTTCAGGGCCCAAAAAATAGAAAACGGTGAGAGATATCAAAAAATCGTTTAGAGTAAAAAAGTTGCATACCGCGGAGATCTTACACCTGTACATTTAACTTTTTTCGATGCGACCAACCGTGTCCGAGATATATCGATTCCAAAAAAAAATTGAAATTCAGGGCCCCAAAAAAAAAAGATTCGGCCCAGCACCGATTTTAACGCCCAACAATAGGATTCGTCACAGTCACTAACTCTTTCACCGTACCAAATTTCAGCTTAATATCTTGAAAATTGCGATCAGTACTTAGCTAAACGCAAAAATGTCACGCACATTGGACATTTTCAGGGCCCTAAAAAAAGAAAACGGTGAGAGATATCGTAAAATCGTTTTGAGTAAAAAAGTTGCATACTGCGGAGATCTTACACCTGTACGTTTAACATTTTTCGATACGATCAACCGTTTCCGAGATATATCAATTCCAAAAAACAGTTAGAAATTCAGGGCCCCCAAAAAAGATCCGGCCCTGCACCGATTTTAACGCCCAACAATAGGATTCGTCACAGTCACTAACTCTTTCACCGTACCAAATTTCAGCTTAATATCTAGAAAATTGCGACCAGTACTTAGCTAAACGCAAAAATGTCACACACAATGGACATTTTCAGGGCCCGAAATAAAGAAAACGGTGAGAGATATCAAAAAATCGTTTTGAGTGAAAAAGTTGCATACCGCGGAGAACTTACACCTATACCTTCAACATTTTTCGATACGATCAACCGTTTCCGAGATATATCGATTCAAGAAAAGTTTGAAATTCAGGGCCCCCAAAAAAGATCCGGCCCTGCACCGATCTTAACGCTCAACAATAGGATTCGTCACAGTCACTAACTCTTTCACCGTACCAAATTTCAGCTTAATATCTTGAAAATTGCGATCAGTACTTAGCTAAACGCAATAATGTCACGCATAATGGACTTTTTCAGGGCCCCCCAAAAAAAGAAAACGGTGAGAGATATCAAAAAATCGTTTTGAGTAAAAATGTTGCATACCGTGGAGGTCTTACACCCGTACATTTAATATTTTTCGATACGACCAACCGTTTCCGAGATATATTGATTCCAAAAAACAGTTAGAAATTCAGGTCCCCCAAAAAAGATCCGGCCCTGCGCCGATTTTAATGCCCAACAATTGGATTCGTCACAGTCACTAACTCTTTCTCCGTACCAAATTTCAGCTTAATATCTTGAAAATTGCGACCAGTACTTAGCTAAACGCAAAAATGTCACACACAATGGACATTTTCAGGGCCCCAAAAAAAGAAAACGGTGGGAGATATCAAAAAATCGTTTTGAGTAAAAAAGTTGCATACTGCGGAGATCTTACACCTGTACATTTAACATTTTTCGATACGATCAACCGTTTACGAGATATATCGATTCCAAAAAAAGTTTGAAATTCAGGGCCCCCAAAAAAGATCCGGCCCTGCACCGATTTTAACGCCCAACAATAGGATTCGTCACAGTCACTAACTCTTTCATCGTACCAAATTTCAGCTTAATATCTTGAAAATTGCGACCAGTACTTAGCTAAACGCAAAAATGTCACACCCAATGGACATATTCAGGGCCCCAAAAAAAGAAAACGGTGAGAGATATCAAAAAATTGTTTTGAGTAAAAAAAGTTGCATACCGCGGAGATCTTACACCTATACATTTAACATTTTTCGATACGACCAACCGTTTCCGAGATATATCGATTCAACAAAATAGGATGAAATTCAGGGCCCCAAAAAAAGGTCCGGCCCTGCACCGATGTTAACGCCCAACAATAGGATTCGTCACAGTCACTAACTCTTTCACCGTACCAAATTTCAGCTTAATATCCTGAAAATTGGGACCAGTACTTAGCTACACGCAAAAATGTCACACAAAATGGACATTTTCAGGGCCCAAAAACAGAAAACGGTGAGAGATATCAAAAATCGTTTTGAGTAAAAAAGTTGCATACCGCGGAGATCATACACCTATACCTTTAACATTTTTCGTTACGATCAACCGTTTCCGAGATATATCGATTCCAAAAAAAAGTTTGAAATTCAGGGCCCCAAAAAAAGATCCGGCCCTGTACCGATTTTAACGCCCAACAATAGGATTCGTTACAGTCACTAACTCTTTCACCGTACCAAATTTCAGCTTAATATCTTGAAAATTGCGACCAGTACTTAGCTAAACGCAAAAATGTCACACACAATGGACACATTCAGGGCCCCAAAAAAAGAAAACGGTGAGAGATATCAAAAAATCGATATGAGTAAAAAAGTTGCATACCGTGGAGATCTTACACCTATACATTTAACATTTTTCGATACGACCAACCGTTTCCGAGATATATCGATTCAAAAAAAATAGAATGAAATTCAGGGCCCCAAAAAAAGATCCGGCCCTGCACCGATTTTAACGCCCAACAATAGGCCTCGTCACAGGCCCCAACTTTTTCACCGTACCAAATTTCAGCTCGATATCTTGAAAATTGCGACCTGTACTTTGCTAAACGCAAAAACGTCACGCACATACTTACATACGTACGTACGTACGTACGTACATACAGACTTTTTTTTTAAATTTTTTTTTCGACTCTGATTCGATTGGTATAGGTTTGAACACTGGGCGACGCGTAGTTTCCGAGATCTCGAAAAATCCTACCACGGCAATATGAAAGCCCATGCGGCTTTCATAACAAGAAGGTAATTGCTACATTTGAAAAATAATAGAGATAACTATGTGGACACTGCTATAAGACGTCTTACTGTCCCCATTAAATCAAAAATAAACACTATCAAGAAAGTAATTGTGAGACTGAGTTCTCGAGGAATTGTGTATATACATCCCCTTTTACTATTGTTGTATGCTCAGCTACGTTATTTTATTCCACTGTACTTTTCGACTAGGTTTACAGTGAGTTAATATTGCACTTGTGTAACATGAGAGTCATTTAGAAATATGCTCTAAACTCATTTAGGGGCAGAGTGAATATGCTCTGCGAAATATACTGCCATGTATCTTTCTACAACATATAAAGACACCTCCCGGGCAACGCCGGGCACAATAGCTAGTATTTTATAGCAATAAGTGGTCGTCAAAATGTATACGCGAAGTTTAACAAGTGCTGTCAATGTGCAGCCCTGAGACACGAATGCTACCAAATGTTTCAGGCATTCAAAGTGGTTCACTTTAGTATTAATTTAACAGTACCACGGTGTTGAGTTGGTCTTAACAACATAACTACTATTATCAATTCGAATACAATATTTACAGGAGTGAAATAACATATAACGGAACACAGGTAAAATATCTGACACGTTATAAAACGTTTTTACAATCAGGTAATTGTATATAACTTGTACATACAGGGGTGTGGAAATTATTAGACTGAACGCCAGCATTCCAACATTTCAATTTTACTTTTTATGAATTAATGTAGTAAAAGTGTTTGCAAGGAGGTGAAATAATTTCAAACGTGTAATTAATAGTCTTAATTACATTTCATTTTTAAGAAACTGACTAAAATTATATTGTATAACTCCCACTAAGATAGTAAGTAACCTTGCTAATGCAGAATGCCACACGTTTCATTTTGATTACTCTTTTCTAGTTCTTGCGTGATATTAGAGCAAAGGAATTTGAAGTCATTTGTTACTGATAGTCCAATCTTGAACTACTCAAAGGTTCGTGGGCAATGGATTCAAATCACCTGATTTAGATGGTACATTCCAAAGAAAATGAAAGAAGAAAAAAACGGACCTAGCTCAGGTATCTCTCAGAATCTCCAAATTTGAAAATTCCCAGATGCAATATCTTATGGGAAAAGTTGTAAGTCCGTAGGGGAGAAAGCATTATTAATATAGTAATAACATTAAAATAAACTGATTTTGAATAAAACTGTATGACTGATTTACATTCTTGATTTAAGTCTAATCGTGTTTACACCTCTGTACTGGTTACATATATATCCACGGAAATTATAAACGATATAGTAAAATAGGACCTGAAGATGTTCGCCTAACGATTTTAACATGTCATAATTAACCACCTAGCAAAAAATGCACAAACATAAGTGTGTAATTAATCCATATTACCTTTCTCCAGGTTAGCAGGCATAAGTAGATAATATTTACTCCTTGCTCAATTTAATTAAGCACATTGACGTATCCACCAACTTGAAAGCAATTGTATGACCAGAAATTGTATAATCACTTCAGAAGCACACATTTTGGGCTCTATACGAACTTACATAATAATGAAAATCCACAGCCTGCTTCCAGTCTCCGACCGGGTCAGGAATGGAATGAATGAAGCCCCCATCTAGCGGCGAGGATAGGAACTGTGCCGGCTGCCGAGGCCTGACGCACTCCTCTGGGGAAATGATTAAATGAATGACAGATGAAATGAAATGATAGTGGAGATTGTTGCTGGAATGAAATTGTGACAGGGAAAACCGGAGTACCTGGAGAAAATCCTGTCTGCCTCTGTTTTGTCCAGCACAGATCTCACATGGAGTGACCGGGATTTGAACCACGGACCCAGCGGTGAGAGGCCGGCGTGCTGCCGCCTAAGCCACGGAGGCTTCACCAACGTACATAATACAACTTCCTAGTTTACAATGTAATGTACATTTATTTATTTATTTATTTAATTAATTAATAATTATTGGATACAATCATGAAAAGGCCATTTTACACTAATATTTTAAACAATTTCAAATAATATTTACAAAAACAACAACAACAACAATAACAGGTAACAATTGGCAGTGATGGCAGCAAGGGATAAATCTCGGGAAGGACGCAGGGAGTGATTGGGGTAGTGAGTTATTAGGAGGATGAGGGGTTAGGAATTGAGGATGAAAGGGATCTTCTAATGTTATGTTTGAATGTTCGATAGGGAGAGAATAAGTCAATATTTGGAAGGGAATTGCTAAGGGTAGGTAGACGGTGGATTATTCTTCAAAGTACGAAGTGGAATGTCGATATATGTGTGTGACATACCGTCAGAACTGGATTTAATTCCAAAATTCATGTGTTTTGTCATCGCATCTGTAATAAGGAATTACTTGAAAATTTTACACCATCACGTATATTCCTACCTCTTGGAGAATAACATCTAACAATATTACAATTCATTCAAATACTCTGATCTACATTTTTCTTTAAACAAATTTCTTCGGACGCAGTAAGTCTGGAGATAGAAAGTTCGAATTACAGCGCTGATAGTCGCTATACCTTGAGTGATTTTTTCCTTTTTCTTTCCACACTCTCTCCAGGAAAATGCCTGGTAAGTGCCTTACTTCAAGTCCTGGAGCCCCTACGCCTTCCCCAACCATAATAATTACAAGTAAACAATCACCACAGAAACACACGTTATCAGAAAAATTCAACACACACCCAAGGACACGGGACTGACGACCAAGAATATCAAAAACATCTAATCCGAGTTAACATCAACATCATCACTACGCTCAGTTAGAAAATACACCTATTTTACCTCGTATTTAGCCAACTGTATATGATAGCGGTACTTTTCGTCTCAACGTTGAGTTGGAGACCAATATAACGCTATCTACCATGTTTGTTTAAGTAATTGTTTCTTTTCCTGTGTGCTGCAGCGAAATAAATTATTTCCTGGAGAGGCTGTCATATTCTGTTTGTGCTCCAACAAAGGATGTTCTGACGCTTTTCACGGAGACTGACGTTGCTCATGAAATAGTTACCACGGAAGTCTGTTGCTAATTGTCTCAAGTATTCTGCGATTATTTCTGAACAACAAACATTTCTATCTCGGCTTGAGGCGTTCAACACACCAGTGGCAATTCCCGAAATTCAAAGACACTGAGCCCCTTGAGCGGTATTCACCTGCTAGTATTGTAGGAATAATTTATGTGAGGTGCTATATTTGCCATCAAAACGTTCAATCCAATCGCCGTAAATACCATGGAGGCAGGAATATTATACGTTAGTCTTAACTACAAATTTATTTATTACCTAGGGGTAACACTTGTTTTTGGAATTGTCTCCTGTATTAACTGACCGAGCACATTTGATTCTTCACATATTTAAGGAGAATTTTGAAGCATGATTTTCAGCGGTGCCTTACTGACAATTCATAATGCAACTTGTTAGTTGGTCAACACAATCCCATGCCATAAAACGACCTGAAAAAGGTTTTTTTTAACAATAATTTATATATATTTATATATGTTTTTTAGTTTAGTATAATTCCTGTCGCTCCTTCCGGAGCATATGGCCTTGGCGAAATTTCTCCAGGCAGTACGGTTCCTGGCCATTCTCTTCACTTGACTCCAGTTCTTGTCCACCTCTGCAATTTCATTTTCGATCGTCCTCTTCCAGGTCTTCTTAGGTCGACCTCGCTTCCTGGCGCCTTGAGGATTCCAGTCTAGTGGCGACCTCTCAACAGCTCCGTCCGGCTTTCTTAGTGTGTGACCAATCCAGTGCCAATTCCTCTCCTTGATCTGGTTGCTAATTGGTTGTTGATTGGTGATGGTCCAAAGATCTTCGAGATTACGTCCGGCCACCTCACATTCATGATGCGACGAAGACATCTGTTAATGAACACCTGTAGCTGGTTTTTGATCGGTTTTGTGACTTTCCATGTTTCACAGCCATAGAGAAGAATCGACTTTACGTTACTATTGAAAAGGCGGAGCTTGGTCTTCCTGGAAATGTATATACGTACTGTATATATAATGTATACTAGGTGATTCAGCAGCCCCTTCCAATATCGTTGGCTGCAACCCAACTAGCGCGTGTTGGCAGGCAGGTCGATAATTACTTCTCTGCTTGCATCCCGTATGGTACTAATGTACTGCAAGCATATGAACCCCATTATTATTTCCCCGATGAGACTTAAGACTAATACGAGGGAAAAATAATAGTGATCAGTATCGTTTGCGAGATATGCCTTTAGTGCATTAGCACCATACGGGATGCAGGCAGAGAAATATCGACGTTCCTGCTAACACGCATAAATAGGATTGCAGCAAACAATACTGGAAAGGGCTGCTGAATCAGCCGGTATGCTTGTTAGGGATGACAGAAGTGTTAATAGTATGACAAGTTTCGATCGTGAAGCATGCAACATCTATTCAAATACACAAAACAAAATAGCTCTACAAAACACTACAAATACCACAACGCCACCCACAAACGGTCGGTAGCCTCCGAAAACACAAAGCGTGGCAAAAACATAGAAAGTGTGGCAATTATTACTGATAAATACTAATTAATTGTTTGGAAGAGTATCCGTCCGTAAAAGCAATCTGCCTTTCATAAAACTAATTCGGTTTATCCCCCAATCTCATGGAATTGGGAAACTTAAGGAGTACAAATACAGGTCAGAATTCCCATAAACCAATTGTTGCTGAGAAAAATATTGTTTGTTTGTTTGGTTCCTCAGTTTAGGGGCTGCGACAATGCGGTCATGTAGCACATTGTACTTCGGGTGTGTGTAGAATCTGTCTGGCAACCGTGTTAATTGTGAAGGCTGTATTAGTGTGTGTTATCTGTACTTCAGGTAAGGACTGCATACGATCAATTTCAAGTTGTTTCTACTTTTTCTACCAAATGCTACCGTCAATGACTCCTAACTCGAACTTTGCTACTAGATGCCACCGCAACTGGCACCTGGTGGCGAATGTTGGAACGTAATAGAGCGTAATCGATTCGAACCTTAAAATGTAGACTCACAGTAGTATGTGGAAGGTTCTTTTACATACCATAAATCTACAACATTGGCCCGCCAGCTTTACTTCCTCTCCGAAGAAAGGCACACTGAATGATTTTTAACGCTCTTAAACAGTCCGATGACTTCGGTCAGATTTGAACCCGCGATCTTGTACATAGAAGCTCAGCATCCTACCAACTGTGCCACCGAAGCCGCCAGAAAATATTAAAAATTTAATAGTCACATATGTGTAGACTGGGAATGTCCAGTACCTTTGTGTTGACGATGGCTATCAGGATGGATTTTTATTTTTGTACTATTACATTAAGATTATTGTGTACGTGTGGTACTCAAACTTCAATCGCATGATTAGAACACAAGAAGTAAAAACGAGATTTTAAAAGTACGCACACCAGCCATCTTGTGATTATGCAAACAATTGAAATAAATTACATGCCAGTGGATCAACATTTGTATAAGCATTTAACGTGCAACGTTTCGCGGCACTCGGATAGTTAATTCGCGGGAAACGTCCATTTAAATATTTATACTTTGCGTCACCGCCATGTTAGATTTGTGCTCACCAGGTTACTGAAAGTCCTATAGGTGAACATATGTTCATAGTCTCTATGAACATAAAAGAATCAGTTTGGTTGCTGTAAAAGATTCATAGATATTGAGAACCGTCTAAATATTTCGTAAGCTCGCCATTTAGGATTGTTATATGTATAGGCCATAAAGTTATGTACCATTCAAGGACAATTATTGCCTAGCTTCATTATTCAAACTTTCACTTCGATCGCATGATTACGACACAAGAATAAAAACTTAATTTAAAAATTTCGCACAGCCGCCATCTTGAGGTTATGTAAACAAATGAATTAAATTAGATGGCAGTGCATTACAATCTGCAAAATCATTTACTGTACCACATTTCACTGCGCTCAGAGAGTTAAATCACGAGAAAAGTCGATCAAAATAATTCAAATTCGCTTGGTCGCCATGTTCGTTTAGTACTTTATAGGTTTATCAAATATACATAGGTAAACTTGTATCAGTACCCTTTATCACCGTACAAAATTGCATGATGATATCTGTAATAGTTTCGGAGATATAGAATGTCAGTGAAATATTTCGCACAGCCGCCATTTTGAGGTTATGTAAACAATTGAACTAAATTAGACTCCAGTGCATTACAATGTGTATAAACATTTGCTGTACCAAGTTTCATTACGTTTGGATAGTTAAATCGCGAGAAATGTCTATTTAAAAGTCTCAATTTCGCTTGACCGCCATGTTGGTTTTGTAGTCACCAGGTTTTTGAAAGTCTCATATGTGAACTTCTAGTAGTGCCCTTTATCACCGTACACAATTTCAGGGCGATATCGGTAATAGTTTCGGAGATATTGAATGCTAGTGAAATATTTCGCACAGCCGCCATGTTGGATTGGTGAGACGTAACAAAATTTGAAGGGCACGGTCGAGGTCGCCGGGAATAGTGCTATGAACTTACCGAGTTTCATTGAATTCGCTCCAGCCGTTTAGATTTTATTAGGGACACACACACACACACACCTCACACACACACACGGACAAAAGGTGATCTCATAAGCCTATTTTTTCAAAATTGAAAATAGGCTAAAAATCATACACACCTTCAATCATACATTTATTTATTTACTTATTTATTTTTTATTTATTTACTTATTTATTTACTTATTTATTTATTCATTTATTTATTTATTTATTAAGTATAAGTTATGGATTTTCACCTGTACACATGGTCAGTGCCAGTGAACAGCACGTATGCACCAAGTTAATTTTTCGTCTCACTTGAATCTTTCTTAGTTCACCTCTTCTGATGTTTCAGTATTGGTAGAGCAGTGCCGGTAAAACATAAAGTGACTGTAAATTAATAACAGAGATCACTCACCATTTAGAACCCTGTGCCCTCATAATCAGAGATAAACTTGCTGATTAATGTATGAATCTTTTAAAATTCATGGCCAAATTCGGTCCGCTGAATACAGATGGCAGAATTAGATTGTTACATACCAGCAGGATTGAAACGACTCTTTGATGTTCCATGGGCGAGCGTCAATACTTTAAATGAGATGTTTCAAAATATGTTTGCTCTGATAGGTGGCATTTAGAAAGACTCTCTTTATATGGTTGCATAACTGTGAAATGCACTATCATACAGGGTGGAATATTTCGTTTTGCCACCCTAATCATTTAATTGCATGAAGAGCGTTGTTTTATGCAAAGAATACATAAAAATTAAAACAAATAACAAAACAAAACGAGCCTCACAGTAGTCGCATATGATGTGTAACATGTGACATGTTATCCTTTGCTAACAGTGAACTCTGTTGGTCATTGAAATAACTACTTGTAAAACTGCAGTGTCAAATCCTGACCGGTTTTCTGCCAAAATGATATAATGAATATTTTCACACCAAACAACGACGACTTGAAGATGATTTATTGTAGGAAGAATATCTTTAATGGGGCCTCCAAACCTTGAAGTAATTTTGTATGCGATATAGATTCCACATAGCCACATGGCTGACAGTATCTCGAGTGCTTACATTAAATAAGAATACAGCAAATGTATGAAGATTTAATAGATCATAATTGTTGTCATCAAATATGATATAATGAATATTTTCACACCTAAGAACGATAACTTGAAGATGATTAATCGTAGGAATATCTTTGATGGGGCCTCTAAACATTGAAGTAAACCGTATGCGATATACATTCCACATAGCCACAATGCCGACAGTTAGTACGTCGTGGTAGTCTATCATTCTCCGCCTCCGCACGCGCTCATTCTTTCCGTCCCATCCAGTTCCGGTTCATTGTTTCCGTCCCATCCATTTCCGTTTCATTTTTCAAAATCAACCCCACCAAAAAATATACAGATACCGAGTGGAAGGATGTTACACATCAACAAAGAATCATTGAGATTGATATTGTCACTTTTCATTCGTTGAACACATTATACGGTCATAGGAGACCTCGTTAAGGGGGAACATACCACTAAAGAAGTCAAAACAATAACGATATTAGAACTGTGCCTGTCATATACCTTTTACAACAATTATATACATTTCCAAGGAAATACACCATCTTGCTATTAGAAGTAATGTTCCAATTTTCAAATTCAAAATGTAACTATTTTTTATCCATTTTTGGTCAATTTTCAATTTTGAAAAAATAGGCTTATGAGATCACCATTTATCCGTGAATGTGCGCGTATGCGTGTGTGTCCCCCTAATAAATTCTAAAACGCTGGAGCTATTTCAATGAAACTCGGTAAGTTCTTAGCACTATTCCGGGCGACCACGACCGTGCCCTTCAAATTTTGTTACGTCTCACCAATCCGACATGGCGGCTGTGCGAAATATTTCACCAGCATTCAATATCTCCGAAACTATTACCGATATCACCCTGGAATTTTGTACGGTGATAAAGGTGAACTTCAACTATGTGACTTTTGAAAACCTGGTAACTACAAAACCAACATGGCGGTCAAGCGAATTTGCGACTTTTAAATAGACGTTTCTCGCGATTTAACTAACCAAACGCAATGAAGCTAAAGTATATGTTTATATACATTGTAATGCATCGACATCTAACTTCGTACAATTGTTTATTTCACCAGCATTCTATATCTCTGAAACTATTACTGGTATCACCATGAAATTCTGTACGGAGATAAAGGGCACTACTGGAAGTTCATGTATGAGCCTTTGAAATACTGGTTAAGTACAAAACCAACATGGTGGCCAAGAGAGTTTGAAATATTTAAATAGACTTTTCTCGCGATTTAATGATCAAAACGCAATGACATTTCGTACAGCAAATGTTTATATACATTGTAATGCACTAGTATCTAATTTAGTTGAATTGTTTACGTAACCTCAAGATGGCGGCTGTGCGAATTTCGAACATTAAGTTTTTATTTCTTGTGTTCTAATCATTCGATCGAAATCAAAATTTGCATAATGAACGTACACAATAATCATCATCTAATAGTACATAACTCTATGACCTACATATATTAAAATCCTACATGGCGACCATTCGAAATATTTCGACAGTTCTCAATATCTACTAATCTACTACAGCAATCAAACTGAAATTATGTAAGTGTATAGAGGCTATAAGCATAAGTTCACTTATGGGGCGTTCAATATCCTGGCGAGCACAAATCCAACATGGCGGCGATGTGAATTTTAAATATTCAAATGGACGTTTTTTGTGTTTTAACCATCCGAGCGCAGTGAAACTTGATACGGGATATGCTTATACAAATTTTAATCGACTGGCATCTAATTCATTTAAATTATTTTCATAACCACAAGATGGCAGCTGAGCGAAATTTTAAAATCTCGCTTTTATTTCTTGTGTCCTAATCATGCGATTGAAGTTTGAATGAAACTTGGAGACCATCCAAAATATTTAGACGGTTCTCAATATCTACGAATCTATTACATCAATCACACCGATAATTTGTATGTTGATAAGGGCAATTAATATTAGTAGGATATAAGAAAATAGGCTTCTCGGAACTACTTGTTTCAAATGTGGTTCCTGCTTTGTGCTGATCTTCCTCGTTTCCCTCATATCTCCCATGTTTATATGCCTACTAGCTGAAGTACCCGTGCTTCGCTACGCGTCATAAATAAATTAAAATGTGAAGGTGACAGTTAAAACAAGGGATAGGCGAGATGCTGCGCAGAGGGATATTAAGGATGGAACATTTTGTCCAACTACACCGCTCGGCGTTGACCGTGTTTTATAGCACACATTTAGGTTTTTCTCGCTAACCGTTGGAGATACCTTTCGGATAGAAAATGTAATTTTAAACCTCGTATATGCCATCACAAGTGTGCTATTTCTTAGCGTTCTTTTTTTATTTGAATTGGAAATATGAAAGTTTGAAACCACTGGGTGTAGTGACGTCACTAAAATGGTCGCTATCTTTAAATAGTGCAAATTATTGAAATCAAAAGTAACCTATATGTTAACCAGGTAAATCAGCTTCTTCCATGTAAAATTCATGTAAATCGGAGCAGTGGTAGTTGCGTGATTGAGTAATACACACACACCATCTCATGTTTAGCCTCGCTTCGCTCGCGTCATAGTCGTGTCATATTGTTATTGAATGAAATGCAGGTTTAACCCCGTTAACACCCCTTTAGAACCTGAATATCCAAAAATCCCTCCTTAGTAGACATCTTCGACACACAACAAACATATCCCCAAAATTTCATTCTTCTAACTTCAATAGGTTTGGTTGGTCGATGAGAGTTAACATCCAAAAATCCTTCCTTAGTGGACGTTTTTCATCCAGAATTTCACCCCTCCCCATAGGCCCCTTAAATTGTATTTATGAAAAAACGGTCGAACTCCTATTTATTTTATATATTTATTTATTTATTTATTTTTAAGCTGATTGATTTCCTCCGAGTTTCAAACACCTCGATTATGTCGTTTAAGAGATACACGCTCCGTTAGGAATCTTTCAAACCCCACTTTTCATCCCTTTTACCTTATAAAATACACTACATCGAAAAACCATTAGACATGTGTCAGCTTATTTTAATGATTAGAATATATGCCAAGTATCACATCAAAAAATGAAACCACTCGTGAGATATTGTTATTCAATGAAATGTACATTTACCCCTTAACACCTCTTTAGAACCTGAATATTCAAAACTCTTTCCTTAGTGGACGTTTTCGACATACAACGAACATATCCGCAAAATTTCATGTTTCTAACATCAATAATTTTGGCTGGGCGATGATGAGTGAGTGAGTCAGTCAGGACATTTTCTTTCAATTATTTTTGATAATTTCACCCCTCCCCATGAAGCCCTTAAATTGGATTTATGAAACAAACGGTCGAACACCTATTTACTTATTTAAAGCTCTTTTCCCCCTGAGTTTGATGAGTGAGTAAGTGAGTCAATCAGTTAGGACACTTTCTTTCCTGTTTCCCCCCCCCCAGAATTTCCCCCTCTCCAAGGGCCCCTTAAATTGGATTTATGACAAAACGATCGAACACCTCTTTACTTGTATTTAAAGCTGTTTTTCCCGTCGAATTTCAAACTTCTCGCCATTGTCGTTTAAGAGATACACGCTCCGTTAAGAATCCTTCAACACCCAATTTTCACCCCTTTCACCTCATAATATACACCACATCGATAAACCCTTAGACATATGTCTGATTATTTTTAATGATAAGTTTACATACCGAATATCACATCCCCAAAGAAACAACTCATGAGATATAGTTATTCAATGAAATGCACGTTTACCCCCTTAACACCTATTTAAAACCCGAATAAAGAAAAATCATTCCTTAGTTGACGTTTTCGACATACAGCGAACATATTCCCAAAATTTCATGTATCCAACTTGAATAGTTTTCGTTGGGCGTGATGAGTGAGTGAGTCAGACAGGACATTTTCTTTCAATTATTTTTACCAGAATTTCACCCCTCCCCACGGGCCTCTTAAATTGATTGATGAAAAAACGCTTGAACACCTATTAACTTGTTTTTTAAGCTGTCTTTATTTCCCTGAGTTTGATGAGTGAGTGAGTTAGTCAGTCAGTTAGGACACTTTCTCTCCTTCCCCCCCCCCCCCCAGAATTTCACACCACCCCATTGGCCACTTAAATTAATTTATGAAAAAACGGTCGAACACCGATTTACTTACTTTTTAAGGTGATTTTTTGCTGAGTTTCAAATATCTCGCCTATGCCGTTTAAGAGATAGGCCTACACGCTCCGTTAGGAATCCTTCAACCCTTTCACCTCATAATAATACACCATATCGAAAAACCCTTAGACACATGTCTGCTTATTTTTAATGATTAGTTTATATGCCGAGTATCACATCCACAAATGAAACCACTCGTGAGATATTGTTATTCAATGAAATGCAGGCTTAACCCCTTTAAGACCCCTTTAGAACCTGAATATCCAAAAATCCTCCCTTAGTGTACGGTTTTGACATATAACGAACATATCCCCAAACTGCCATGTTTCCAACTTCAATATTTTTGGCTGGGCGATGATGAGTGAGAGAATGAGTCAGGACATTTTCTTTATTTTTTTTTTTCTTCAGAATTTCACCCCTCCCGATGAACCTCTTATATTTGATTGTTCAAAAAACTGTCGAAAAGCTATTTACTTACTTTAAAACAGATTTTCCCCCTAAGTTTGATGAGTGAGTCAGTCAGTCAATCAGTTAGGACACTTTCTTTTCAGCCCCCCCCCCCTCCCAGAATTTCACCCCTCCCCATGGGACCCTTAAATTGGATTTATGAAAAAACTGTCAAACACATATTTACTTATTTTTATCCTGATTTTTTTCCCGCTGAGTTTCAAACTCCTCACCTATGTCGTTTAAGAGATACACGCTCCGTTAGGAATCTTTCAATCCCCACTTTTCACCCCCTTTCACCTCATAATATACACCACATCGAAAAACCCTCAGACAGGTGTCTTCTTACTTTTTAATGATAAGTTTATATGCCGTGTATCACATCCCCCAATGAAACCAATCGGGAGATATTGTTATTCAATGAAATGCAGGTTTAACCCCCTTAAGACCCCCTTTAGAACCTGATTATCCGAAAATCCTCCTTTAGTAGACGGTTTTGACAAACAATGAATATATCCCCAAACTGTCATGTTTCTAACTTCAATAATTTTGGCTGGGCGATGATGAGTGGGTGAGTGAGTCAGGACATTTTCTTTCAATTTTCTTTTTTCAGAAATTCACCCCTCCCCATGAACCCCTTAAATTTCATTTAAGAAAAAAAACTGTCAAACAGCTATTTACTTACTTACTTAATTTTCCCCTGAGTTTGATGAGTGAGTCAGTCAGTCAATCAGTTAGGTCACTTTCTTTCCTGTTTCCCCCCCAGAATTTCACCCCTCCCCGTGGGCCCCATAAATTGGATTTATGAAAAACCGGTCAAACACATATTTACTTCTTTTTTATGTTGATTTTTTTCGCTGAGTTTCAAACTCCTCGCCTATGTCGTTTAAGAGATACACGCTCCGTTAGGAATCTTTTAATCCCCACTTTTCACCCCTTTCACCTCATAATATACACCACATCGAAAAACCCTCAGACACATGTATTCTTATTTTTAATGATTAGTTTATATGCCGAGTATCACATCCCCCAATGAAACCAATCGGGAGATATTGCTATTCAATGAAATGCAGGTCTACCCCCTTAACACCCCTTTAGAACCTGAATGTGCAAAAATCCTCTCTTATTGAGCATTTGCGTCCCTTGAGTAAGCTGCATACCAAATTTCATTCCAATCCGTTCGGTGGTTTCTGAGATTTCGTGATGAATTAATGAGTGAGTGAGTGGTATTTGACAAATATATAGTAGAAGATGTTGTCAAGTCTTTGTTATGCTAAACTCTGTAGACAGTGCTGTGTGAGTAGTTGAGTAACTAACGGGATTTCAAGTAAATATCCTCATTTCCTATACCGGTAGTGCAGAGCGCGAATGGCATCCAGTCGGCCGTGTCTCGACTTGAGCTATGTTGCCATGGAAGCTATCTGCCTTGCAATTCCTTCATGAGTATATTTTATTTTATGATTTGATTTGCCTGTGCTTGAGTGCAAAAGGGCCGAAATCAGAAGAATGAGAAAGACTATCGAAAATTCATGTAGCCAGCGGTTCGTTCTGGGTCCTAAACTATGTGTATGCAAAATTTGGTTGAGATTGGTGGAACGGTGTAGATTTGTATACGGAACAGACCCACTCACATACCCACATACATACATACATACAGACTTTCACTTTTATATATAAGATTTCAACTTTTCTTTTATAAAGTGGATGTTAAACTTTCAACTACAAAATAAAACTCATCAACACTTTTTAGCTTTAATTAGTATTTCTATGAAACGTTAAACATACGTTTTAAGTTTGCTCAGAATAAAAACTACATTTTAACGTTTAATTAATTATTAATGTGGAAATGACTAAGATTCATTTTGTAGCTGAAGGTTTAACACCCACGCTAAGAAAAAGAAGGTCCAAAAATTCCTTTAAACATGTGAGTTATGAGGGAAACGGTCACGGTCAGCACAAAGCAAGAACCACATTTGAAAAATAGATAAAAATAGTTACGATTTCAAACCTGAAAATTTAAATGTTTGCAACTAATAACTGGATAAAGAGTCTCTCCTGGAACTGCAAAATTCGCCACTATACAACTGTAATCAAACCTGAAGCTCTCTATGCTTCAGAGACACTCAATCTCCATCACAAAACACTAAAACACCAAATAGAAGTGAAAGAACGTAAAATAATGAGAAACATCCTAGGACAAAGAACAAAAGATGGTGTAGGCCTACATTATCCAAAGCCTAATACAGAAATATACAAAAAAGAGACTAAATCACAGACACAATGCAAATCCGAAGTATCCAATTTATGGGACCCGAACAGACTGTCACACAAAATACATAATTTCTTAAAGAGCAAGGCTACTAGACCGAATTGGTATAAATTTACAGAAAAAGACTTGAAGGAATTAGGATCACCAAACTTATATGACCGGAAGGAAATCAGGAAAATCACTCAGACGCGGGGTTTCGAGGAAGAAGAGAAGAAGACTGCACAACATCAATGGTCAGAGCAACGCAAACTGACTCACTCGTCGCGAATGAAGAAATACTGGGCCAACAGGAAGGCTAGAAAGTGTTGATTTCGCGTGTTCCTAAGCGACCCACTCGCGAAGAAGTAGAAGAGGAAGAAGAAGAAGGCTCACTGTGCGTGGAGACACCACTGCGCATGTATAAATAATATATACCGGTCAAGAAGGAACGGTCCACTTATAGGACTAGGTTATATATGAAATATTTTTAGCCTACTTTTCACATTTTGCAAAAATGAGGAAAAAGTAGACTTATGAGAACGGGCAAATGTGTGTCTGTCTGTCCTTCTGCCTGTCTGTCTGGCTGGCTGCTGTGTGTGTGTCCCCTATCAACTCCTAAACGGCTGCAGCAATCGAAACAAAGTTTGGTAGAAGTAAAGATCTATACCTGAATATCTCACGGCCATAGTTGAAAATGATGTCAGTGCTACCAACTGCTGAAAAATCGCAATTGAAATTTGAGATCCATGTTGGATATCTTAGAAGGTATGAATGGGAGCTATTTCAAACTTAGGACACGTATAGATAATAATATTGCAGTTTAATTTCCAGGAGGCCATACATGTCAGTGTTGCCAAAATGATTATAAGCCTGCTGATAAGTCCAAATTTTAAATGCATATAACATCTACACTATCAATTGGATTTCAACCAAATTTCGTATGAGCTATGTGAACATAAACAGATATGATTGAGCGTATTCTTAAGAGCCATCAGGGCTGCCATCTGTTAATAAATGCTCTAATTTTTTTGGTATCCAAATACCCATATATCAGAAAGTATGCAAGCCGACAGCTTTAAACTATGCACACGTATAGTACCTGACATTCTATATTAATTTGGAGTAACTTATATACGTCAGTGCTACCAACATGATTCTAAGCCTGCTGAGAGGTCCAAATTTAAATACATGTAACTTCTATACTATCATTTGGATTACAACCAAATTTCGTGTGTGCTATGTGTACCATAACATATATGACTATGCCGATTCTTAAGAGTAAGCAGGGCTGCCAACTGTTAATAAATACAGTCTCTATTTTTGTTACCCTAATATCAATACATCAGAAAATATGCAAGCCAATAGCTCTAAACATTGCACACATATAGTACCTGGCATTCTAGATTAATTTGGAGTAATTAATATAGGCCTACGCCAGTGCTGCCAACATGATTCTTAGCCTGCTGATTGGTCCAATTTTAAAATCCATGTAACTTCTATACTAACTAATGGATTTCATTCAAAATTGACACAACAATAGATCATATTATTTCAGATAATTTCTGACCAATACATGTATGTCATTGCTGCCAACATGATTTTACGCGCGCTGTTAGATCCAATGTTTAACTCCATGTAACGTCCATGCTATCAATTGGACTTCAACCAAATTTTGTATTCTGTACCTTAAGAGATGGAACTAAGAATATATTCAGTCAACACGGCTGCCAATTGTAGTTCTCTATTAGGCTACATTATGCCAGGTATACAGTATTTCGAACTAATCAGAAATGTCGATATTACCAAATTAATTTCGTCATTATTCTAGATAGATCCATATAGATTAATCATTGGCATGAATCTTAAATATTAGGAAAAGTAGGCTCTTTAGTTCGTCACGGAACTTCTTGTTTATAATAACTGTTGATATTTTTTATTGTTGTTATTAATTCATTTCAGAGGCTCGGGGTATATTGGTCAACATCCCCGTGTACTCGAAAGTGTGTTGAACCTGTGTTTCTGTGATGAATGTAGTAGTGTGAGTTTCTGTATTAGGGACAAAGATGAGGTAGGCGCCCCGGGACTTCAAATAAGATATTATCCCAACATTTTCCTATAGGGAGTGTGGTAAAACACTGAGAAGAACCAGTTAGGATAGCCACTGTTACCTCCAGGATTCCAACTTCCAATCTCCGGACTTGCATTGACTTCTCACCACGGCCACGGTGCATGATTTGACTAGTAATATTAAGACTGGCTGCGTGGTGCAGCGGCAACGTTCTCACCTGCTGTTACCAATGTTTGAGGATCGAATCATCGCGCAGTCAGTTGGCGCTTGAGGTTGCAAAAATGCGAGGGAGCCATGTCAGTAGATTTACTAGCTCGTTAAAGATCCCCTTCCGGGCAAAATTCTGGTACCCCGGCGTGGCGTCTCTAATAGCATCGGTAGTTAAAAAGGACGTAAAACCAATAACATATTTTTTATTATTATTATTATTAACATTAAAAGCATCTGTTGTACTCTAACGTCATTAATATCTCGTAATAATATTTAAATATTATTAACAAATGATTTTGTGGCACTGCCCTGCACTTACTCCCACCCACTCTAATCTTGAAAGGAATTGAAAGAAGTCGGCGTCTCTGACCTATTACACAACATGATCCAAATAGTGTCCCATATTTTTCAATAAAAAATGTTACTTTTCGTTAATGTTCGTAAAACAGGCACAAGAATAAAACTCAATAGTTTTTGTCTTATCTCACTGTGACATAAATTAGGGCGTACACGGTGGGTGGTGTCCATGTCCTTCCTGGAACACGGTATTGACTCAAAACAACTGGTGCGAGGCTGGTTTCTGACAAGACTTGATTGTATTGAAACAGCTGGTCATTTTCTCATACTTGTTATTCGACCCACTTTGCCGCTAATTCATGCGTTGGTCGGTGAAGTCCCACACTGTTTACATATAATTCCATTCTTCGTATT
This sequence comes from Meconema thalassinum, assembly GCA_946902985.2. Classification (NCBI taxonomy): domain Eukaryota; kingdom Metazoa; phylum Arthropoda; class Insecta; order Orthoptera; family Tettigoniidae; genus Meconema; species Meconema thalassinum. The sequence goes on along the minus strand of OX336390.1, from coordinate 144,976,678 downwards.
TTACTTTGGTAACTTGTAGTTAATTATTTAAGGGCTTTGGGACATCGTTGGCATATAGCCACGTGTACTTGGTGTGTATAGAATTTTCCTGTGACAATGACACAGGTTATCATACAAATGTACACGGGGGTACATGACCAAGATGTCGCAAAGCCCCTGAAAAATCTACAACTAATCTCTACTTTGCTTTTATTATCTGCTATTTATGGCTCTACTTCTTTCAAAATACCGGTACAACTCTCATTCTTCGAGGGGTGGGGACATATTTTATCCTTGTTTCTTTCTATTCCTCATTTCTTGTTCTAGTCACTCAGTTGTCAGAATGCACGTTTATCTCTAGTTCTCTGAGGCCACCTTCCATTAATAAAGTGAACTAACAGGCTGGGTTTGCTCCACCTGACATCAGGCGAGAAGTGATTGCAAACAATGCAAGGAGTAAATCATCTACTATGATATCATATCCACTACTTGGATATCAACCTACTGTTAGGAGATTAATATCAAGAAAGAGCTTTCTAACAACTACTGTACCATTAGAAGAAACAGTAGCATCAGCTCGAGTTTCAATGTGGAAGGAGAGAACTAGCAATTTGTTTGAATGGATAGAACCGAGGGAATCTCTACCTACTGGTCACACAGAGAACTGGCTAATCTTGAAATCTCTGAACAGATTGCGAGCTGAATTTGCAAGATCAATGGGCAACTTACATACAGTAAGTGCCATTTTCCGATGAAGACGGTTCTATGTGATTGTGGCGAATTTCAAACAACACAACATAAGAGATGTAGTCCGTTGTTCCCATCTAGAAGTACAATGAGTGGTTTGATTCAAGCAAATTGAATTGGGAAGGAATTGTTTGAAGTTGATCTTGTGTACATTTATTCGAGGGCAAATCAAACAAGATGTTCAGTAAAGAACATATAGCCTACTTTCTCCTCAATGCATGGGTATTGTTATAATTCTTTGTCCTTTTCAAGGAGTAAAATTGAATGTTGGTTGTAGTAGCTTGTTGAAATACAACGTCCTATAGGGATATTAAACATGAATATGAGGTGCCCTTTGCTAGTGCTACCTCTATAAAAAAATCATTCAATTCGGTTTCACCGTGTTTGAATTGATATGGGGAATGGATTTGCGCACATACATGGCCGCTATTTGCAAACTATTGGGCTGATGACCTTGTAGTCAGTCATAAGATGCTTTCCGCTAAAAGGCATATTGTTGCAAAATCTGGTAGAGATAAAATTATTAGGATGGTCGTAATTTGATTTAAACTTTTAACATTTGGGTGGCCGTCATTCCGTTTCTGTCTATATGGCGGCGATATAAAACATGACAGTGAGGTGCTCTTTGCTAGTGCTACATCTGTACCAAATTTCGTTCAATTCGGTTTCACCGTGTTTGAATTGATAGGGGGAATCGATTTGCACACATACTTGGTCACCATCGGCAAACTATTGGGCAGATGATCTTGCAGTTTGGTCAGAATATGCTTCCCACATAAAGATATGTTGTTGCAAAATTTGGTAGAGACTAGATTATTAGGTTGGTCGTAATTACATTTTAGCTTTTAACATTTGAGTGGCCGCTATTACGTTTCCGTCAAGATGGCGGTGATATAAAACATGACACTGAGGTGCCCTTTGCTAGTGCTACCTCTGTACCAAATTTCGTTCCATTCGGTTTCACCGTGTTCGAATTGAAATGGGAAATCGATTTTCACACAAAGATGGCCGCCATCCGCAAAATATTAGGCTGATGACCTACTAGTTTGGTCAAAGGATGCTCCCCCCGTAAGGATATGTTGTTGCAAAATTTGGTAGAGATCGGATGATTAGGTTAGTCGTAATTTGATTTAAGCTTTGAACATTTGTGTGGCCACCATTACGTTTCCTTCAAGATGGCGGCGATATAAAACATGACACTGAGGTGTCCTTTGCTAGTGCTACCTTTGTACCAAATTTCGTTCAATTCGCGTTCACTGTGTTCGAATTGATAGGGGGGACAGACATTCAGAGTACACACACTCACACACACACAGACTCTCACACACACACATACACACACACACACACACACAGACAGACAAACTTTGTTTCGCCCCGTGTTGATCTCATACGTCTACTTTCATTTTTTGCAAAAATCGAAAGTAGGCTAAAAATAAGTTGCACTTCCCAGTTATGGCCATTTATTACACCACCTATACAACAGCAACACGCCTATAACGACATACTATATAACGTCACTTTTCCAAATAGTTTCCAGGAGACTCCAAACATTTCTGCGAACGCACAACCAACTTGTCGATACCGGATGCATAGAATGTTCCTCCAGTGTTCTGCAACCACACGGAGACAGCGGCCTTCACCTCCTCATCGGTCTGGACACGTCGACCACTGAGCTCCGATTTGAGCTTACCGGACAGAAGAAAGTCACATGGCGCTAGGTCGGGACTGTAGGGCGGATATTGCCAGACCTCCCACTTGAAACGCTGCAGCAGTTTACGATCCCTTGCCGGGAAATGGCCCGCACCCCATACACCGCACTAATTTCACGTTGAATGTCCGTGCAATTCTTCCTTTTGACCCATAGGAATCGGATTGTCGCACTCACCTCATATTTGGAGTGAACGTCCAGTCGACGCGCCATTGCATTTGTCCGTTATTCACACCATACAAGACGAGACACCACAGCGACCTGCCAAACAGGCGTGTAGGCAGTGTTTGTCCCTTTCTCCGCTGTACCCACGTTTGCGACACATAGCGCGCTGCTGCAGCGCGTTAGTGCAACTACCTTTTTGATCCTCCTTCGTAGTTTCTTTCATGTTTTCAAGTTTATGTCTTTAATTTTTGTACTTCTGACACGAATAAATAAATAAGTCGTCAGAAGTAGTTGTATCCGTAGGAGTAGTTTCATTTCATTTCCATTTATTACCAGCACCCTTATCAATGGGGTTATATGACCTAGATCAGGCTGTTCCAAATCCACGAGCTTGAGTACGCGTACACGCAAGTACTCAACAGTGATGCTCGGAGCACGGTAGGAGAGGGAATGGGGGTGATAGGCAATATTTCACAGGGCTAAGGTCATAACACAAGTCCATGCGCTTCCTGCCAGTATCCACCATGCAGTAACGGCAGCCCCCACAGCAGAGCTGTATTGCATGTAGCAGGTTTACTCACGTAGGGTTGCGAGTAATCCGCTCCACGCTCAGCTGGAGCAGCCTGACCCAGATGATTCGCCTCTTAAAACAGCAACCATCACTATCAATTAAATAGAGTTGTCAGCTGCAGGATATACAGTCTCTACCCGAAATCTTTCAGAACGTGAAGAAGTGTTATTAATCTAAATATACCTGAAATAACATTGAGCATTTAACTTGTTTGTAGCCAGACGAGCTGCAGTCGGCAGAAATCAAATGCAGCTTTCCGCTCGACGAGCCAGCAATCTGTTAAGCTGAGCGCGCACGGTGCTAAACAAACATTATACTTGATGTCGTAAATTCCGCCACCAAACGAATGTGTTAACATACGTTTAGCAATGCTAACCAAGCTCTTCTGTTGCTCGCTCGACCGAGAGAATTCTTTGAATAGCCTTCAGCCACCTCATGCGCCCACTGCGAACGTAAACCCCCGATCTCGCTCAAACTTTGCATACACGTAGATCGTTGTTGATTGAGTTTTATGTTTCATGACTGGTTTGATGCAGCTCTCCAAGGTCCCTGTCCTGAGCTAATTGTTAAATTTCTACAGAGCTACCACACCTTACATCCGAGACAACCTGTTTTTCATAATTCTAAACTGGGTCACGTTTCATTTCCCATACGAGAAATTGGGAAAGTTTCACACGGGCCCATTAGATATTATTATTAGCCTACTTTCGATTTTTGCAAAAAATGAAAGTAGACTTATGAGATCAACACAGGGCGAAAAAAGTGTGTCTGTCTGTGTGTGTGTATGTGTGTGTGTGAGTCTGTGTGTGTGTGTATGTGTGTGTGTGAGTCTGTGTGTGTGTGTGTGTCTGTGTGTGTGTGAGTGTGTGTACTCTGAATGTCTGTCCCCCCCTATCAATTCGAACACGGTGAAACCGAATTGAACGAAATTTGGTACAGAGGTAGCACTAGTAAAGGACACCTCAGTGTCATACTTTATATCGCCGCCATCTTTACCAAAACAGAATGGCGGCCACTCAAATGTTCAAAACGTAAAATCAAATTACGGCTAAACTAATCATCCGATCTCTACCAAATTTGGTGACAACATACCTTTATATAGGACGCGTCTTTTACCCAAAATTCAAGGTCATCGGCCATGCCATTTCAGGATGGCGGCCGTGTGAATTATGCAACCATTTTAATAAATAGCTTAAGACCCACCAATTCCGATTATCGAGCCTAGGGGGGTTTATGCTATCCTGAAGGTCGTGATCCGTTATTTATTATAATTTAATATTATAATATTATACAGTATGAGTGGCTTAAAAGAGCTGAGCTGTTTGTGTCACACGACAAGATGGCAGCTGTCCTCATGTGCCTGTCTTATATTTCAGTAGTTTTAGTATGTTGTATGTGATATACCGTACTGATACAATAATATAAAGTTTGTATGAAATGATCTTTAATGAAGATGTACTGCAGTGAAGAAATCGTTTATTTAAACTCATTATTTGCCAACAGTTTGTATCTAATATGTCAGTTAAGAACACCTGACGTCATGGATACGGTTAGCTCTGGGCTAGCATGTTAGTCTGACACGCAGTTGACTGGGGATCGAGTACTGCTACAGTTAGGTTTTTTCTTGAATTCTTTTACAAATGATGTGCACGAGGTTTTTCCACAGATACTGAATAAAATGTCATTTAGCTCAAAGGAGAGGATAAAGTATACACTCGTATATTAATAAAATCACAGTCCCAGCATCGCACATAAACAGAAGACATTAGAAAAAGGAGAATAGAAGAACTAGATACACGTTGTCATTAACCACAGCCTTCTTAATGCCTCTGTACGGTGCTGTCCTCTTGTGGGTTATGTGGGTAATATTGTTCCAAACATAACGCTGTGTAAATGCCTGAGCTGGCCTCCTGAAGTATGGCAATTTTGTAATACTGGTAGTTCAACTATTAGCCACGATCGCGCTCCGAATACCTTTAAACACTGCCAGCTGGATCGCCTCCCTCTTGGCTACTTTAAACTGCCTACTCATTCAACACCCATAGAACACTGCCATCGTAGTACATTACGATGGCAGTGCATAGGCGTACAAGATAAAGATTAATTCACTGATAGGTAGCAGCACCACCTACTGCGATTGGGGCGGAAGATTCTTAATTTTGCAGGCTGGCTTAATATAGAGATTAACGGACGTGAATGCATTACAATAAGTTAGTAGTTTTGTTATTCAATCATCATAAAGTATATAATATTGATCTTGACACTTACTGGCGTATTATCAATATAAAAGAAAACAAACAATACATTGTGGTTGGGGTGATTGTTTCAGGGATGAGGACAAAGAGTCATAAAGATACCCATACATTTAGGAGAAAGTAGGCTATATGTTCTTTGCTGAACATCTTGTTTTTATTATTATTATCGTTATCACCATTATTATTGTTATTATAATGAACAAAGTTATAATAATAATAATAATAATTATTATTATTAATGTTATTATTAAAGGGCAGATGACCTCGTAGTTCCGCCCCTTAAAACAACAATAACTAACTAACTAATTATTATTATTGTAAGTTTCACACTGTTCTTGTATAATTCGAGTTCACGTACCATTTTGAAACAACACATTTCAAATAATTCTATTCCTCACTTTTCTGCTTCTCTAACAGTCTAAGTTTCACTTCCATAGAGCAACATGCTCCAGAAAAAAGGCTTTCAGAAATGACAATTTAATTCCTAAATCCATGTCAACAGATTCCTTTCCTGTAGAAATGTTTTCGTTGCTTGAGCCAAACTACTTTCTATATTCCCTTTGCTTCGTCCATCGCTGGTTCTTTTGCTTTCTAAGTAGCAGAAGTCTCCTACTTCCTTTGACTTTTCACCTGCCAATGTGACGTTCATAGGGGTTTCTGATTACCTTGGGCTGCATTCCAATATTTTTGTTTAACATGTGTTGTTTTTTTTCATCATGAATTCTTTCCTATGTTAATATCCCCTATCAACATACAATATTTCAGTTTGATGGCTGTAATAGATTCGTATATATGAGGTGTGTAATATTGTAACTGAGCTAGGATTTGGGTAGGGAACGGCCGTGGCCTTACGTTAGGTATCATCCCGGTATTTGCCTGGAGTAGAAGTAGGATACCACGGAAAACCACTTCCAGGATAGCTGAGATAGGAATCGAACCCACCTCTAGTCATTTTTGTCCTACGAGGTTGAGTGCAATCCGTTCCAGCCCTAAGACCAGAATTAAATTTCTTGGCATGAAATGGAATAACACCCAACAAATTCAAACTCAGATTCGTATTTGTTGTCAAACCTTTCGGATCCAATCAGAATATTTGAAATATACTTCATTTTCATAATTTGATTATTCAAAATTAATCCTCTCGCTTTAGGATATGGTGGTGCAGTGGACAAGCTGTTTGCCTCTCACCATGGCGGACCGAGTTCGATTCCCGGGCAATCCATGTAGGTTTTCCAAGTTAAATATCACGTCCTGTTGTTTGGAGCTCAATATCGAGAGATTAACGGGCACGTACACCTACGGGCTTCCTTTACATATCTCGTGACGATTTCATTAGATGCCTGTCTTGTCAGTTCCAACTTGCAGTACATGGGTTTATATTTCACCACTTTGACCCAAACTAGTGTGCGTTTAATTTCAAGGATTCATGCTGTGCAGCACGTACCTCCTCATCAGTACAAGTTGCCGCCTGAGGGGAGGAGGTCAGCGTGCGACAGATGAAGATAATGTCACTTACTATCGCTCCGTTCTCTTCAGTGAGAAAAGTTTCACTGATGTGCACATCTTGTGTAGATGGTTGACACGCTCACGTGCCAAGCCGATAATAGCATCAAAGGCTCACAGACGATATGGCGATATACAATATTCTTCAGACTGTATGAAGAGATTGTGTTAAAAATAAAAACAATAAGACACTGATATCAAATCAAAACAAGAAGTTCCGTGACGAACTAAAGAGCCTACTTTTCTTAAAATTTAAGATTCATGCCAATGATTAATCTATTTGGATCTATCTAGAATAATGACGAAATTAAGTTGGTAATATCGAAATTTCTAATTAGTTCGAAATACTGTATACCTGGCATAATGTAGCCTAATAGAGAACTACAGTTGGCAGCCCTGGTGACTGAATATATTCTTAGTTCCATCTCTTAAGGTACAGAATACAAAATTTGCTTGAAGTCCAATGGATAGCATGGACGATGCATGCAGTTAAACATTGGATCTAACAGCGCGCGTAAAATCAAGTTGGCAACAATGACATACTGTACATGTATTGGTCAGAAATTGTCTGAAATAATATGATCTATTGTTGTGTCAATTTTGAATGAAATCCATTAGTTAGTATAGAAGTTACATGCATTTTAAAATTGGACCTATCAGCAGGCTTAGAATCTTGTTGGCAGCACTGGCGTAGGCCTATATTAGTTACTCCAAATTAATTTAGAATGCCAGGTACTATACGTGTGCAAAGTTTAGAGCTATTGGCTTGCATACTATCTGATATATTGAGATTAGGGTATCAAAAATAGAGACAGTATTTATTAACAGTTGGCAGCCCTGGTTGCTCTTAAAAATACGCTCAGTCATATCTGTTTATATACACATAGCACATACGAAATTTGGTTAAAATCCAATTGATAGTGTAGAAGTTATATGCATTTAAAAATTGGATCTATCAGCAGGCTTATAATCATTTTGGCAACACTGCCATTTATGGCCTCCTGGAAATTAAACTGATATATTATTATCTATACGTGTGCCAATTTTGAAATAGCTCCCATTCATACCTTCTATGATATCCAACATGGAGCTCAATTTTCAATTGTGATTTTTCAGCAGTTGGTAGCACCGACATCATTTTCAAATATGGCCGTGAGATATCCAGGTATAGATCTTGACTCAAACCAAATTTAGTTCCGATTGCTGCAGCCGTTTAGGAGTTGATAGGGGGGGGGGGGGGGGACACACACAGCCAGCCAGTCAGCCAGCCAGACACACATTTGCCCGATCTCATAATTCTACTTTTTCCTCATTTTTGCAAAATGTGAAAAGTAGGCTAAAATTGCCTTGACAATTAAATCATCTGCCATTTAAGCTCAGTTGTTATGTAGTGGTGATCAAAACCTTCGGCCACGGGTGCGCCTTCTGCAATCATTATAGTAAAGCCATCATTACTTCCGAAATGACGTTTCAGTGCTAGGCTAGAGTTTCGTTCGCTAAATCGCGACATCGTGAACGAAACTCAATTTGTCGTGATATATCGATTTGAATGGCTGCCTTTGATTGGTTAGTTAAAGTGATTTTCCTTCTGACTGCTAGATAACTCATAGTCATTGTAATATTCTACTCTCCATCTATATAGATTCCTCCCCCAAGGGTTCACAATTAGTGAGACTTGTGGTTCGTGACCACAAGATCCCAGCTGAGTCCCTCATTGCTACCATTTAGTTAAGCTGGTCTTCTTTCTTGACATCTTCCTACGTACCTTCTTTTGGTCAACTCTTGTTCTCTTCCAACCCTCATGGTAATAGGGTATCCAAGGCCTAGGGAGTATTTCATTTTCCTTCCTTAATTGGGCCCTGCCTAATCTTTCCACTTACCCTCATTCTTCGAGAAGTCAGATCTCTTCTTTTCTTTTCATATCTCCTGCCTTTTGGTCAAGGCTCTGCATGAGGCATGGTGTGTGTAGCCCCTTCACGTATGGTGCTCCTTGGATAGTGTTACACCCTCAAGGGCTCGTGGCTGACGAGCTCGGGAGTTGGCAGCCCTTCCTGAGCTAGTCCTAATTCCCCTTTCTCCAGTGACTTTGGGGCGGACCCTCTCCTCTTTCTCTTTTCTATCTGCCTCTTATGGTTCTGGTTGGTTGGCTCCTCAGTTTAGGGGCTGTGACAACGCGGTCATGTAGCCCCGTGTACTTTGGGCGTGTGTAGAACCTGTCTGATAACCGGTATTTATAGTGATGGCTGTATTAGTGTGTTATTTAATTCAGGTCTTCCTAGTCGACGCCCGTGAGCCTGCGGGCTCGGATGAGAGATGGAATGAAGATGAATGAAACTGGGCAAGGATGTGGAAGGAAGCGGCCGTGGCCTGTCAGAAGGTACCGTACTAGCATTTGCCGGGTGTTGAAAATGAGAAACCAAGAAAAACATTTCGAGGACGGCCGACGGTGAGGCTCGGACTCACGCGTCTACCGAGTCAGCAGAGTGCTTGGCCCCATGACCGAACGCTGCGTTTTAGCGAGCGTAGTCACCGCTGTCGGTTGTAATTCAGGTAGGGACTGCAGACGATCAATTTCAAGTAGTTCCTAATTAAGCTACCAAATGATACCGTCAATGACACCTAGCTATGAACTTGGCCACTAGATGCTAACGCAACGGACACCTGGCGACGAAAGTTGGAACTAAATAGAGCGTCAATCAAATCTAACCTAAAAATTTAGCTTCACACAATTGTAGTTAGTAGATGTTCTTTTACATGCCATACATCTATGACATGGGCCCCCGGCTTTACTTCCCCTCCGAAGGAAGGCATACTGAGGGGTTTTAAAAGCTCTTAAAAAATCCGACGACTTCGTCCGGGTTTGATCCCATGCCCTTGGGCATAGAAGGTCAGCATGCTACCACCAACTACGCCACCGAAGCCACCCATGAACCTTCAATGACACGCCAGTTTACATATTAACCTCTCCTAGCACAATGCCTTGTAACTTGAGGTTAATAATATGATTCTCATTAATCGGAGTTCATTAAATGAGTCGCAAACCCGACAGAATCCTATGTTTTGCGTCATTTGCTGTACCGCAAATTATAGATGCTAACAGTTGCAGTGGTCAGCTGACCAGAATATTTTGCGGCTAATACAACTCTGTTGGTTCAGCTCAGGGGTATTAAATTAATATCTATTGCCTTCGTTATTTAAAACGCGCCACAGAACAATCGATGACCAAGACCTTGGAGTAAGGTAAATAAATAGTGACCCGTTTCCATCTGTTTGAAGCAATACGAAATTATTACAATTCCATACTTTAGGATAATTGAGGTAGGCGGCTTCGGTGGCGTAGTTGGTAGCATGCTGAGCTTCTATTCCCAAGGGCATGGGAGTAGGGGCTACTAGGAGTTCTAACGAGTGCCATGGCCGCCGCGTGAGTCTAAGCCGATATCTCCCGAAGCCATGGTCCGATGTTGACAAATGAGGTGTCGTTGGACTCGGGTTGACGCCCTCTTTCCAATGGACCATTCATTTCAACCCATAAATAAAACCTACCCCTACTAGGGGGTGAAATTGTATTTTTTAGTGAAAGTCCCTTTTCAAATGCGACATGTATAAGGTGCGCTGCTAAAATGAACTTAAACGTTGTTGCTCATATAGCGCATGCGTTTTGCTGGATGCCGCTATGGATCAACATTTTTGTTTTTGTTTTGTACGCATGCGCACTTGGGATTTTTGTAAGAGGGCGAGCTCTTTGAAAAAAAAAATATTGATAAGAAGGGGTTTTGGTGGTGAGGAGATGGCCAGATAGTCGTCTAATTTCCTACGAAGTTTGCCGATATCTCTCAAACGCAAGGTCAGATTTGGACGTGTGACGTGTCAAATCGCTTGTCCCGAAGCCCTATATGTGTTATTAATAGGTTAAAGTTTTGAGAATGAGGGGAAACAGGCTTTTTGGGAGTAAAACTATGATTTTAGACTTTTTCTGATATATCACGAATGCATGGTCGGATTTGGTCCTATGTCTTGTCAAATGGCTTGTCTCGAAACCCTCTCTATTTTGGTAATAGGTTAAAGTTTTTGAGGATGAGGGAAACAGAATTTTTTGGTGTAAAACTATGATTCTAGACTTTCTGTTATATCTCACAAACCAATAACGCCACAGACGTATACGAGGGGTCGTAGGACTCGGGGTGACGCCCCTCCCCCCCCCCCCCCTTCGAATATAGTATTTATGTTTAAAGAAATGCGAAAGGGTACTACAGTCAGATCTGAAAACAAGTTCCAATGGTCAAAGACGTGTCAGTCACCATACATGTAGCCTAAAATAATTATTTCTTTACCTAGCTAGGTTTCGTCACTCACAGGAAACATCTAACATTATGGGTTTGCAATATATTAAGAAAATCAAAAGTCCATGATCTTGTTGTTTTGGGTCTTTTTTGTGGAAATTCATAAGCCATAAAAAGAAAGACATCATGTCAAGTTCTGGGGGTCCTTGTATGTCAAAATCCCATTATTAGTTTATAAAATCTCAAGGCCATGCCCTAGCAGTTTTGGATTATTTCAATCAATGAGTCCACCATAGGAAAGATCAAAAAAAAAAAAATACCCTTAAAACAAGTCGGCACATGACCCTCTCCGAACAATGCTTCGCAAAATATAAATTCATCCATTGAACATTGAACATGATCGGCGACATCATCCTCGCTTCCCCCTCCCACCATGGTTGCCATATCGTTTGACCTTCAAGTGTCCACAGCATCTCTGTGCTTTTTTCATTGCCCTGTTGTCAAGTCAAGTCAATGCATTCCAAAAAGCTCAAATAACATCCACATCCTGTCAGTCTGCCCCAGCAAGTTTGTTTTCTATACTCACTTCAAGCAACATATAACCAAGTTCTGTTTGTTCTATCTAAAGCCAACTTCATCTGATCAAGGAATTATCATTTGTCATGTCACTCATAATCGTTTACATGTTAAAGAACCCCTTCAGGAGGTTTAGGAATTAGGAATTCCATCATAGGAAAAATCGTAAAACGAACCCTCGACCCGCCGTCTCATCGAAATAGCGAATACTGTATTGGTATATCACCACCGTGGCCAGTAATAGACTCGTTGAAACACGTGTCCAGTGGTATCGTCTCTTTCTATCTACAACCACTCTTCATGAACATTTTAGACAGATTTAAAAAAAAGTTTTAAAAACTAAAATGTTTTCAACAAAAGTGTCGTTAAACCCTTTCGCATTTTTTTAAACATAAATACTATATTCGAAAGGGGGGGGGAGGGGCGTCACCCCGAGTCCTACGACCCCTCGTATACGTCTGTGGCGTTATTGGTTTGTGATATAAAACAGAAAGTCTAAAATCATAGTTTTGCACCAAAAAATTCTGTTTCCCTCATCCTCAAAAACTTTAACCTATTACCAAAATAGAGAGGGTTTCGAGACAAGCCATTTGGCACGTTATAGGACCAAATCCGACCATGCGTTCGTGATATATCAGAAAAAGTCTAAAATCATAGTTTTACCCCCAAAATGCCTGTTTCCCCTCATTCTCAAAACTTTAACCTATTAATAACATATATAGGGCTTTGAGACAAGCGATTTGACACGTCACACGTCCAAATCTGACCTTGCGTTTGAGAGATATCAGCAAACTTCGTAGGAAAGTAGGCGACTATCTGGCCATCTCCTCACCACCAAAGCCCCTTCTTATCAATCATTTTTTTCAAAGAGCTCGCCCTCTTACAAAAATCCCAAGTGCGCATGCGTACAAAACAAAAACAAAAATGTTGATCCATAGCGGCATCCAGCAAAACGCATGCGCTATATGAGCAACAACGTTTAAGTTCATTTTAGCAGCGCACCTTATACATGTCGCATTTGAAAAGGGACTTTCACTAAAAATTACAATTTCACCCCCTAGTAGGGGTAGGTTTTATTTATGGGTTGAAATGAGTGGTCCATTGGAAAGAGGGCGTCAACCCGAGTCCAACGACACCTCATTTGTTAACATCGGACCATGGCTTCGGCCATGACACTCGTTAGAATTCCTAGTAGCCCCCTACACATGGGTTCAAACCCGGACGAAGTTGTCGGATTTTTTAAGAGCGTTAAAATTCCCTCTGTATGCATTCCTTCGGAGGGGAAGTAAAGCCGGCGGTCCTAAGTCATACACTTACGGCAAGATAAAGAACCTTCCACTAATTACACTTGTGTGAAGCTAATAGGATAGACTTGACTTACGCTCTTAGGTTTCAACGTTCGTCGCCAGGAGCCGACTGCGACGGTATCTAGTAACCAAGTTCAGAAATAGTTGGTCGTTGACGGTGGCGTTTGGTAGTAATAGTTGGAACTACTTGAAAATGGAATGTCTGCTGTTGTTACTTGAATTAAAAACAGATAACACATACTAATACAGCCATCAAAATTAACCCCGTTTATCAGACATATTCTACACACACCTAAAGTAAGGGGGCTACATGACCGCTTTGTCGCAGCCCCTAAACTGAGAAACCAACCAAATAATTGTAGTAGAATCCTTTCTTAATTTTATTGCCGACATCGGTAGCTACTCTGGCTAGACGCAGCACTAGTCTATAGAGCAAAACTATAAGCAACTCGGAAGACAAATGGATTCGAACACCATTGTAGGCCATCCTTGAAATGTCAAATATGGGTTTCCAGCTATTCGGTCATGTGGTGTTTATAGTTGTCTCACTTTCCTCGTTAACGACCGGCTTGTATCTGAAGCCTAGCTGGGCGGCCATGTTTACCTTCCATGTCTGTGTGGAGTCAGGGCTTTCCCAGGTCGAGGCACAGCGTTGTCAACTCTCCACCGTAGTCACTGAGAGCAAGTAGCGAGACTGGACAGAACTGCGTAGAACTGTGCAACACTGAAGACCTAGCAGGCGAGCCGGCAACCACGACCGGACTCTGGAGTCCACGTGGAGAGATAGAGAATGCATGCTATTGGTTAAGAACCAACAGCTATTGGTCAGCAGCGAACACTGGTTACTGTCGGCGCGCTAGTACCTAACGTTTGAATCCCTTTCGAACATCTTGAAATCCAGTGTTCTCCTCAACAGTTTCTTTGGCTTGAAAGAAGTGCGATGGTAATGCATTTCTAGCCTATTTTCAATTTTGAAAAAATAGGCTTATGCGATCACCTTTTCTCCGTGTGTGTGTGTGTGTGCGTGTGTGAGTGTGTGAGTGTGTGTGTGTGTGTGTGAGGTGTTTGGGTGTCCCCCCTAATAAATTCTAAACGGCAGGAGCGATTTCAATGAAACTCGGTAAGTTCATAGCACTATTCCGGGCGACCCCGACCGTGCCCTTCAAATTTTGTTACGTCTCACCAATCCAACATGACTTCTGTGCGAAATATTTCACCAGCATTCAATATCTCCGAAACTATTCCCGATATCACCCTGAAATTTTGTATGGTGATAAAGGGCACTACTAGACGTGTACCTGTGAGACGTTCAAAAACGTGGTAACTACAAAACCAACATGGCCGGCAAGCGAATTTGAGACTTTTAATAAGACTTTTCTCGCTATGTAACTATCCAACCGTAATGAAACTAGGTACAGCAAGTGTTCGTACACATTGTAAGGTACTGACGTCTAACTTAGTTCAATTGTTTACATCATCTCAAAATGGCGGCTGTGCGAAATATTTCACTGGCATTCTATATCTCCGAAACTATTACAGATATCACCCTGAAATTTTGTACGGTGAAAAAGGGCACTGCTGCAAGTTTATCTATCTAACATTCAAAATTCTGTAAAGTACAAAAAGAGCATGGCGGCCAAGTGAATTTGAAACATTTGAATATACTTTTCTCGTGGTTTAACCACCTGAGCGCAGTGAAGTGTGGTACAGTAAATGATTATAGGCTACATATTGTAATGCACTGGCATCTAATTTAGTTCAATTGTTTGCATAACCTCAAGATGGAGGCAGTGCGAAAGTTTAAAATTAAGCTTTTATTTCTTGTGTGGTAATCATGCGATCGAAGTGAAACTTTGAATAATGAAGCTATGCAATAATTTTCCTTTAATGGTACATAACTCTATGGCCTATACACATAACAATCCAAAATGGCAAGCATCCGAAATATATTGACGGTTCTCAATATCTACGTATCTTTTACACCAATCAAACTGAATTTCTGTAATGTTCATAGAGGTTACGGGCATATGTTCACCTATAGGAGTTTCAGTAACCTGGTGAGCACAAATCCAACACGGAGGGTAAGGGAAGTATAAATATTTAAATGGACGTTTCTTGCGATTTAACCATCCGAGTGCAGTGAAACTTTGCATATGTTAATCCACTGCCATCTAATTTATTGCAATTGTTTTCATAACCACACGATGGCAGCTGTGCGAAATTTTAAAATCTCGTTTTTACTTCTTGTGTCCTAATCTTGCGATTGAAGTTTGAATACCACACGTACACAATAATCTTCATGTAATAATACGTAAATAAAAATCCAACCTGGCGTCCATTTGAAATATTTAGACGGTTCTCAATATCTACGAATTTATCACAACAATAAAATTGAATTTTTGTATGTTGATAGAAGCAATTAACATGAGCAGGTTATATGACAATAGGCTGTCTAGTTCTTCACGGAACTACATGTTATTTTATGTAATAACAATAATAATAATAATTGTATGGCAACTCATTATTTCCGTTTCCAACCGAGTCGGGCGTTGGATGCGATGAAATTCTATGTGGCAGATGGTTTTATGGCCGGATGCCCTTCCTGGCGCCAACCTCATGAGAGGAGTTAATGAGATATTAAATGAATGAAGATGAGTGAAACTGGGCGAGGATGTGGAAGGAAGAGGCCGTGGCCTGTCAGAAGGTATCGTCCCAGCATTAGCATTTGAAAATTGGGAAACCACGGAAAACAATGTCAAGGACGGCTGACGGTGGGGGCTCGAACCCATGTCTACCGAGTCTGTAGATAGTTTGAAGGAAGGAAGATTGTAGTTTTACGTGGCCGTTAATCGTGAGATCATTAACCACGGGACCTCCATTTTACGTGGAATCCGAACCACAGGACATGGCATTTCACTTTGAAAATCTCACATGCATTGACCGGGAATCGAACTCGGTCTGCCGTGGTGAGAGCAGATAGTTTGGCCCCATGGCCTAGCGCTGCGCTTCAGCGAGCGTAGCTATCACCGTCGGTAATAATAATAATAAGAAGAAGAATAAAATAACAATAATAATAATAGCATGTGGGCTTCAGAAAGACCGAATTTGATGAGGGAATGGATGATGAAGACGTCAGAAACACCCAGTCCCCGAGTCAGGGGAATTAATATTATTCGAAGTTAAAATCACACGACCCGACCGGGGATC
Source organism: Meconema thalassinum (assembly GCA_946902985.2). NCBI lineage: Eukaryota > Metazoa > Arthropoda > Insecta > Orthoptera > Tettigoniidae > Meconema > Meconema thalassinum. The sequence continues at coordinate 144,960,377 of OX336390.1, read as the reverse complement.
GCACCTGGAACCCTTGAATCCATGATCAGCGTCGTACTCACTTAACCACTGTGATGGCTGTAACTATGTCTGTAACGGATTATTAAGGCCTAGAATTGGGGTAGCTAGAGTGATTGTTGTTCAAAGGTGAGGGTCATTGAGGTCATTTATGGAAGCCACTCTGGTAATTTTAACGGGCAACAATCTTAGCAATCGCTTTGAATTGATGTGGAAGAACCTGAGAAATGAACATCCTAAAACCATGGGTCTCTAAAGATCAATTATCCAGTGAAGGCGTGGGGCATGCCTTGCACCCCTCGGATAAATTGGTCAGTCATGTAATTTTGTAATTTTATAACCAGATTTTTTTGCATATATATTTTATATTTTCATGTGACCAGACACATAGGATTTTATTTTATTATTATTTTTATTTAGTCGATTTACCCTCTAGGTTGGTGGTTCCCACGGACTCAGTGAGGGAACTCACCACTACCGCCACTACGGGCAGTGTCCTGGAGCTTGGAACATCTGGTCGGGGTGGATACAACTGGGGAGGTGTGATCAGCACTTCGCCCAGGCGGCCTCACCTGCAAAGCGAACAGAGGCCTCATTAGGGATGGGAAGGGAAGATTTGGGATGGATAGGCTAGGAAGAGGGGAGGAGGCAGCCGTGGCCATACAGTAGGTACTGCCCCCGTAATTGAATTATGTAGAGACCACGGTGGCTATATTTGAAATTATGATTAGAGTTATGGCTGTCATAGTTATGACGTGGGTGGTCATGACGTAAGCACGGATGACGTAAATGTTATGCCAGCAAGCTACTTGAGCTGAGATTCTCAGTGACGTCAGCATTTTTGTCCAGAATGTTCCAAGATGTACGACGCAGTCGCAGGAAACGAGGAATTCTGCTGAGGAAGAAACTATGCTATTGGAGGAGAGGCATGAACCAATGAACGATAGTTTAAAGGAAGACGGAGATTGCTGAAACTATGGTATTTTTATGACTTTTTGAATGCAGAATTGTGGAAATCCATTTGCAGTAAAAGCATTGATTTGGAATTTTGATGAAATTTATTTTCAGTTTTTGAATTTTGAAAATCCGTCATGTATTAACGAAGTTGGAAGTTCTAGCGATGACGTAGTATCACGCTTTGGAAGGGATGGTAACGCCCCTCGAGAAGGTAATAAAAGGGCTTGCGCAGAAGAAAGGAGCCTCTTCTCTTCTCTTCTCTTTCGTTCGCTGATCATTGTGAGATCTAATGCTCAGATCATCGAAGTATTTGTGAAAGTCATTTTCTTATATATTCAATATAGTGAGACATCAAAGTGAACAGCAAGTGAAAAGAATCGTTTTCATAACGCGTGGCGAGGCCACTATGTTAACGAGATACAGGTCAAACTAGGTGAAGTTGAAACGGACCTTAGAAAGCTTCTACAAGTTGAACTTCAAACAGTTAGCGGTCTACGATAACATAATTGTATTGTGCAGTACTACATGCAATTATAGAGAAAAGCTGAACAATTTCGACCGAGTACTTCAAAAGATATTAGCTGTGTTATACGACTGACAAAAGTGATTATCTCGCCACTAGAGAAACACTTTTGTATAAGCCAGAATCAAAGCAAGGCTAACGCTGTGAGTGGAGTAGAAAGACTTCAGATTGCTTGCTTACAGAACGATACAGTATAATGGAGCATTTGAATACGGCAGTTTGTTCTTCTGACACTACAACCGAAGTGCAGATGGAAGGCTAAGAAGGCTTATTGCAATTGGGACATACTTCAATGGAGTAAGATAGCGACATGGAACTTCGCTAATTGCTATTCCACATAAGCGAACATGCGGTGAATACAATCTACACCCATGTTTCGTAAGTAAAGGCTGAATACCATCGAACAGCCATAGAAACAATTTCATACTCTGTATATGAATAATTTCTTCGGAAATTTCTACAAAACTTCATGATGATTGTCTACTGGAACTTCAGGGAATTTTTCAAGAGAGGTCAGGGTAGTCCCGACTCACAATGAAGATTATTGCCGGAAGGATGTCTATTCGTTTTCGAGGAGCAGAGCGATTCACGAAGAAGGAAGCAGTTCGATTCTCCGAGGGTGCTATTTCCTATTTCGAGGATGGAGCTCAGCTTTAACGTGGTGAAATGGATCCATCAGCAGTCTTCTTTGAGGAATTTTCCTCTGGAACGTCAATCGGCAGATAAGGTAGTCGTGAACGTTTATTGTATTTGAGTAACCTAGTAATGTTTGAGCAACCATTTTTCCCATATTTTTATCCTCATGTATTTTGCCTTATTTTCTTGTTGAGATTCTTATTCTCAGTTCACCTTGTTGAATTTTGCATTTTTCGACGTTTTATTAAGACATTGTTATGTCATGGGCATAGTTAACGATTTTGAATCAGTTGAGACTGATATTTAGATTTTTCAGTAATTTAAATTTTTTTTGTAGTCACGATTTGACTGTAAGTTAATGTTTTTATGGCAGATTTAAATTCAGACAGCGTGTCACTTTATTAAAGTAATTCTACCCCAGTTTAATTACTTTGAACAATTTTCTGTCATCATCAAGAAGGAAGAACATTTAAATGATTTTAGAGCGTTAAAATCTCTTACGTTATCGACGATCTTGGAAATACTAGTCGTTATTTGTATTGATTGCAACACAGACATTTATCGTCAGTTATGAATGAACATTGCATCATAGACAATTTTGTGAAAGAGTAATGTTAATAATGAATTATTGAATGCATTAAAGTCAAGTACTTTTGTTAGGAGTTTTTCTCAATTAGAGAATTTTATAACGATGTTTGCATTCCCCAGTCTAATTGGAGTCTATTCGACTACTTTGCAGTTTAGTCGCACTTTATTTGAAGATAGTATTTTCATACTACAATTTCCTTTTAAGATGTTAATCTTAAAGTTTGATAGACCAGATAGACGTATATAAGCGTATTCACTATTAAATTTGTTTGTGATTGGCAAGTTTTGACTTCATTTCAGTTCATGAATGAAATCTACGAAGGTTAAATAGAAAAACAGTTTTGAAACAAATTATGATTATAAAATTTTTAAGTGGAACTATGAATGTATAATCGCTAGTGCAGCGCGTGTTGAAAGTCGCTGAGATATAATGCCCTTGAATATGAAGGAAGTTCCCACAGGAATTAATGTTAAAGAATTATTTGTGGAAGTTTTGTAAGTGATGTGAAAGTTGTAAATGCCATATAGATTAATATATGATGATTTTGGGCATATTTTTAATGCAGATTGTGCATTAACTTGTTAGCGAAGGATTTTCCGCTGGAGTAAGATTATTATAGTTCGTTGAAAATTAATCAAGTGATTTACTGTTATAATTAACACGAGTTTTGAAAGAATTTGAGACAAGATGTTGAATGAAGGTTGCCGTCACAAATCATTATTAAAAACTTTATTAAAACAGATTGTGACATTAACATGTATAACTAACCTTCATTGGTCGATTATATTAAACAGGATTATAAAATTACTAACCGAATGAACATGTGGCTAATGTATTTATTAAATTAATAATTTAAACAATTTAAATGTTAATATTGTAAATAATTGTTGTAAATATTTTTGAAAATAATGTGAAACGAGATTGATGTTAAAGGCGTGCTTATAATTTTTTTATTTGTCTTTGACAAATATTATAAACAATTTCGAATTGTTATAAATAATTTATGTGATTTTGTTATAAACATTTAAGAGCTAGTTAAACATTTGGATTGAAGTTAACAAGTTTAAGAAATTTTTGTAATGATCCATTAGGATGTGATCAAAGTACTTGAAAGATTTGCGTAAATATAATGTGAGTTGTCTTGTAAGACATTTAAAAGCTTGAGAGTGCAGGCTGGATTCTTACGTAACATAGCGTGTGAGAAGGGAGTGCATTTGACCGGTATGCAGCAGGCTGGAAGGTAGCCCGCAGCTGTGTCAACATATGGTTTTCAGAGAGTGAGGTCGTACACTCCGGCCTTGCGACTATAAATACCATTCTCTTGTTTATTAAAAGGAAACAAATGCTCTATATATATGTCACACCCTGACGTCCTTTTCCAATCCAATAGTGTTATGAATATTACGTTATTTGGAGCTCTTGGGAGCTAAAATGTTTTATATCATGTTGTATAATAATTTTGCAAGTCCTACTGGAGGACGTAGTCAGATTGACTTGGGCTACTGATAGCCACGTATATTTTGTTGTGTGAGGAAAATCAGACCCTTTATTAGAAATAAAGCTTTTGTACAGTTCAAAGTTCTCGTCTTCGTTTCTGGTTCATTTTTAAATGTCATGGCGGAGATTATTGTGTGAACAGACTTTAAGTGATCCTGTTGTCAACTCAAACCCCGAGATAATTAAGAGGTAAGCAACGGTAAGTATAAACCCCCGTCTATTTTGGTGTGTTCCACAATGATTTCCTGTGAATTTCTGTGCTCTTATCTCGATAGTATCTGTCAGTGCCATTTTCATTGATGTAACTGTGCCGGTGCGATTAATAATTGGCAATCCGATTGAGGGGGCGGATATCTGACAGCCTACTATCCAGGTAAACGGGGACAGAAAGATTGGCGACCCAAGAGCGTGGGGCTGAGTCAACAGTAAGATTGACCATAATATGTGGGACGAATTCGACAAAACTGGATTACCAGGTTGAACACCAGAAAGATTGACAAACCTAAAACGTGAGGTTCGATTAGACTCAAATAAAGAGGTTGATTCTTTGTTAGATGTCTAGGCCAATTCTAGTATTTAAGAGTGTGATTATATAGGAATTAAATGTTGTATTGTATTAGGAAAATTACACTCAGAAAAGATCAGATCTTATACAACTTGAGAAAGGTTAAATGGGCAGGAAACTTAGAAAAATCGCCTATAATCTGGAATCTTATTTTATTTGACCGGCTTATGACACTTTAGTCATATTAAAGATAAAATTAATTATTTGGATTGTAAATGTAAATTATTTGTGTTAGGATATTTTAAAATGAGCCAGAGAAATTTGAACATGTGCTTGAGTTTGTTTCAACATGAAGTATCTTCGAACATTAATTATAAGGTAGTTATAAGTTAGATTTAAGACAGAAAATTGATCAAATTTTATGTATGGTGAAAAGTGTTGCTCAAATGTTGTTATTTTGCTCTTTTGATGTATGTCCCTACAGCAATCCATTTTGAATAATAATATTGTAATGGCAGATGAAAGTTTGAAGAAAATGTTAGAGGAGATGTCTGCTAACTTGAAAGCTAGCATGAATAGTAGCATGAAGCAGATGATGGAGGAAAATGCTAGTAATTTGAATAGTAGTATGAAGGAGATGGAAGCTAGGAATACTAGTCGAATGGAGGAGAATGCTAGTAATTTAAATGCAAGAATGGAGGAGAATGCTAGTAATTTGAAAGCTAGCATGGATGAAAATTTGAAGGGTATCCAAACTAGTGCTGCTAATTTGGAGGATAATATGTCGCGTTTACAGATTAATACCCTAGGAATTGAAAATACTGTAAGTGACATCCGCACAAATGTGTCTGATGTTAAAAATGATGTGTCTAAGGTACAGAGAGACCTTACAATGTTAAATTTAGATGTAGCTAATGTCCGAGGGGATATTTCTTGTGCCAGAGCCGAAGTAGTTGTTGTCAAAAACGATGTAGCGACTGTCCAAGACAAGGTCGAGGAAGTCCAGAAAGAAATTCAAAAAGCTAGAACAGATGTATCTAATGTTCAGGTAGACATTAACAACATTCATGCGGATATAACTGAGGTGCAAAGTGATGTAACTAAGATTCAGGTAGAGGTCAACACAGTTTTCGTAGATATCACTAAAGTCCAAACTGATGTCAATAAAGTCAGGGAAGAAATCGAAAACTCAAAAACTCTTTGTACGCGTAATATAACTGCATTAACGACTAGGTTAGTCGACGAATCAGTTAGAACAACAACGTCTTTAGCAGAGTTGAAGTATGATGTAGAGGTCATGAGAACACAGGTATTAGACCACAATAGAGTATTAAAAGAGGATATCGAAGTAGACATAGCCGAAATGTTAACAGCAAACGTAGCGGTATGGAAAGACGAGTGGAATAAGTCAAGTGGGGAACATGTAACCCAAATTCAGGAAAGGATTGAAAGAAAACTTGCCAGTACGCAGATAGAAATTAACAATGAGGTACTACAGATTAGAAAAGATTTAAGCGTCAGGATAAATTCGCTATCCGAAAAACAAGTTGACGATAGAACACAACTAGATCAGGATATGCAAATTTTAAAATCTACATTAGAGGATCAAATTCATAAAGTTGTCTCTGATGTAAACGAAACGACGAGTAAACTGAAAAAATTGAAGTTAGGAGAGGCTAGTTTAATGGAGAACTACAAGGAAGAGATAGTCAAGAAAGTCTTAACAGAAATCACCGACAAGGATACAGAAGGCTTTGCTTGCGAATTGAACAGGAAGCATACCAGAAGATGTCACCTAGATCTAGAAGAAAGAGACGTGACTCCTGAAGAACGTGTATCCAGATTCAGAGAGGAGGATGACGAGAGGAATATGGAATCTGAGTGGAATTATCGAGATAGTGGGAAAAACTATCCGGATTCATATCCAAGGAACGTGACGGTCATTAGGAATTTCGAGGACAAACCACAAAAATTCAGTAACACTGATAGTTTGACACCTATAGAGTATGTAAGGAATCTCAAAGATTATTTCATCGAAGCTCACATTCCCAGAGAGAGAGAGATGAAGATTGTAGAGAGATATCTGATTGGAGGACCCCTTGAATGGTTTAGAGCTTTTAGATATACATTCAGTAACTTTGACGAGTTTGCAGAGGCATTAATCAAGCGATTTTGGTCCATAGAAGCGCAGAATTCGTTAAGAGCGGAGGTATATTCAAGAAAATACTCAGGTACTCTTCCAACGAGGTACGCTGATTTCTTTACGAGTCAGTTGTCCCGCTTGAGATTTTTGCAACCACCATTGTCCACGGAGCAACTAATAGATGCGATTTCTCGTATGCTGCCAGTTGAGGTGAGGAGACTTATAATTTCGTCCAACATCAGGGATTTATCCAGCATGGATGAATTACTAAGAAGGTTAGACTACACAAGTCCAATGCCTAACGTAGTCCAGAAAGGTCAAAGGCAAGAGTATAAGGAAATCAATACGGTATACATGGACCAAGTCCAACAAACTGACAAGCCAGAGGAGGAGAAAACTGACAATGTAGGTCCTCACAGGAATAATCAGTTTAGAAATTACAGATCACAAGGTTACCGACCATATCAACAGAGAAGAGGTTGGAACTACAACCGAGGAAACTATAATGGAAGAGGCAGATATTATAACAATAATGGGTATAATCGTAACTATAATAGGAATAACCAAAACCAAAATAGAAACCAGAATACTCAAAGTCAGGTTATGACACCTGATCAATATCAGCAAAGAGAAAAGGAAAGCCAGCAATACTTAAAAGAATTAAGGGATAAAGAAGCTGACAATCAAAGGAAAAGGCAGGATGTTGTCATCGATCCTGGACTTTCTACGAGCCAGCAGAACTTAGAGAATAGAAACACTGGTCAGAAGAGAAAGTAGAGAGGAAAGAATACATTAACCACATACAACCCAGAGTAGAAGAATTATATGATTAAGGAACATAGAGGAAATATCATACTAGAGTAAGCCAGTAATAATTCAATTTCGTGTTCAAGAGAGTTGAGATACTTGTAACATTGAGTTTAAAAACAATTTGCAACAGTTTTTAAAACGTGGTGGGAGGAGAATGCCCCCGTAATTGAATTATGTAGAGACCACGGTGGCTATATTTGAAATTATGATTAGAGTTATGGCTGTCATAGTTATGACGTGGGTGGTCATGACGTAAGCACGGATGACGTAAATGTTATGCCAGCAAGCTACTTGAGCTGAGATTCTCAGTGACGGTCAGCATTTTTGTCCAGAATGTTCCAAGATGTACGACGCAGTCGCAGGAAACGAGGAATTCTGCTGAGGAAGAAACTATGCTATTGGAGGAGAGGCATGAACCAATGAACGATAGTTTAAAGGAAGACGGAGATTGCTGAAACTATGGTATTTTTATGACTTTTTGAATGCAGAATTGTGGAAATCCATTTGCAGTAAAAGCATTGATTTGGAATTTTGATGAAATTTATTTTCAGTTTTTGAATTTTGAAAATCCGTCATGTATTAACGAAGTTGGAAGTTCTAGCGATGACGTAGTATCACGCTTTGGAAGGGATGGTAACGCCCCTCGAGAAGGTAATAAAAGGGCTTGCGCAGAAGAAAGGAGCCTCTTCTCTTCTCTTCTCTTTCGTTCGCTGATCATTGTGAGATCTAATGCTCAGATCATCGAAGTATTTGTGAAAGTCATTTTCTTATATATTCAATATAGTGAGACATCAAAGTGAACAGCAAGTGAAAAGAATCGTTTTCATAACGCGTGGCGAGGCCACTATGTTAACGAGATACAGGTCAAACTAGGTGAAGTTGAAACGGACCTTAGAAAGCTTCTACAAGTTGAACTTCAAACAGTTAGCGGTCTACGATAACATAATTGTATTGTGCAGTACTACATGCAATTATAGAGAAAAGCTGAACAATTTCGACCGAGTACTTCAAAAGATATTAGCTGTGTTATACGACTGACAAAAGTGATTATCTCGCCACTAGAGAAACACTTTTGTATAAGCCAGAATCAAAGCAAGGCTAACGCTGTGAGTGGAGTAGAAAGACTTCAGATTGCTTGCTTACAGAACGATACAGTATAATGGAGCATTTGAATACGGCAGTTTGTTCTTCTGACACTACAACCGAAGTGCAGATGGAAGGCTAAGAAGGCTTATTGCAATTGGGACATACTTCAATGGAGTAAGATAGCGACATGGAACTTCGCTAATTGCTATTCCACATAAGCGAACATGCGGTGAATACAATCTACACCCATGTTTCGTAAGTAAAGGCTGAATACCATCGAACAGCCATAGAAACAATTTCATACTCTGTATATGAATAATTTCTTCGGAAATTTCTACAAAACTTCATGATGATTGTCTACTGGAACTTCAGGGAATTTTTCAAGAGAGGTCAGGGTAGTCCCGACTCACAATGAAGATTATTGCCGGAAGGATGTCTATTCGTTTTCGAGGAGCAGAGCGATTCACGAAGAAGGAAGCAGTTCGATTCTCCGAGGGTGCTATTTCCTATTTCGAGGATGGAGCTCAGCTTTAACGTGGTGAAATGGATCCATCAGCAGTCTTCTTTGAGGAATTTTCCTCTGGAACGTCAATCGGCAGATAAGGTAGTCGTGAACGTTTATTGTATTTGAGTAACCTAGTAATGTTTGAGCAACCATTTTTCCCATATTTTTATCCTCATGTATTTTGCCTTATTTTCTTGTTGAGATTCTTATTCTCAGTTCACCTTGTTGAATTTTGCATTTTTCGACGTTTTATTAAGACATTGTTATGTCATGGGCATAGTTAACGATTTTGAATCAGTTGAGACTGATATTTAGATTTTTCAGTAATTTAAATTTTTTTTGTAGTGACGATTTGACTGTAAGTTAATGTTTTTATGGCAGATTTAAATTCAGACAGCGTGTCACTTTATTAAAGTAATTCTACCCCAGTTTAATTACTTTGAACAATTTTCTGTCATCATCAAGAAGGAAGAACATTTAAATGATTTTAGAGCGTTAAAATCTCTTACGTTATCGACGATCTTGGAAATACTAGTCGTTATTTGTATTGATTGCAACACAGACATTTATCGTCAGTTATGAATGAACATTGCATCATAGACAATTTTGTGAAAGAGTAATGTTAATAATGAATTATTGAATGCATTAAAGTCAAGTACTTTTGTTAGGAGTTTTTCTCAATTAGAGAATTTTATAACGATGTTTGCATTCCCCAGTCTAATTGGAGTCTATTCGACTACTTTGCAGTTTAGTCGCACTTTATTTGAAGATAGTATTTTCATACTACAATTTCCTTTTAAGATGTTAATCTTAAAGTTTGATAGACCAGATAGACGTATATAAGCGTATTCACTATTAAATTTGTTTGTGATTGGCAAGTTTTGACTTCATTTCAGTTCATGAATGAAATCTACGAAGGTTAAATAGAAAAACAGTTTTGAAACAAATTATGATTATAAAATTTTTAAGTGGAACTATGAATGTATAATCGCTAGTGCAGCGCGTGTTGAAAGTCGCTGAGATATAATGCCCTTGAATATGAAGGAAGTTCCCACAGGAATTAATGTTAAAGAATTATTTGTGGAAGTTTTGTAAGTGATGTGAAAGTTGTAAATGCCATATAGATTAATATATGATGATTTTGGGCATATTTTTAATGCAGATTGTGCATTAACTTGTTAGCGAAGGATTTTCCGCTGGAGTAAGATTATTATAGTTCGTTGAAAATTAATCAAGTGATTTACTGTTATAATTAACACGAGTTTTGAAAGAATTTGAGACAAGATGTTGAATGAAGGTTGCCGTCACAAATCATTATTAAAAACTTTATTAAAACAGATTGTGACATTAACATGTATAACTAACCTTCATTGGTCGATTATATTAAACAGGATTATAAAATTACTAACCGAATGAACATGTGGCTAATGTATTTATTAAATTAATAATTTAAACAATTTAAATGTTAATATTGTAAATAATTGTTGTAAATATTTTTGAAAATAATGTGAAACGAGATTGATGTTAAAGGCGTGCTTATAATTTTTTTATTTGTCTTTGACAAATATTATAAACAATTTCGAATTGTTATAAATAATTTATGTGATTTTGTTATAAACATTTAAGAGCTAGTTAAACATTTGGATTGAAGTTAACAAGTTTAAGAAATTTTTGTAATGATCCATTAGGATGTGATCAAAGTACTTGAAAGATTTGCGTAAATATAATGTGAGTTGTCTTGTAAGACATTTAAAAGCTTGAGAGTGCAGGCTGGATTCTTACGTAACATAGCGTGTGAGAAGGGAGTGCATTTGACCGGTATGCAGCAGGCTGGAAGGTAGCCCGCAGCTGTGTCAACATATGGTTTTCAGAGAGTGAGGTCGTACACTCCGGCCTTGCGACTATAAATACCATTCTCTTGTTTATTAAAAGGAAACAAATGCTCTATATATATGTCACACCCTGACGTCCTTTTCCAATCCAATAGTGTTATGAATATTACGTTATTTGGAGCTCTTGGGAGCTAAAATGTTTTATATCATGTTGTATAATAATTTTGCAAGTCCTACTGGAGGACGTAGTCAGATTGACTTGGGCTACTGATAGCCACGTATATTTTGTTGTGTGAGGAAAATCAGACCCTTTATTAGAAATAAAGCTTTTGTACAGTTCAAAGTTCTCGTCTTCGTTTCTGGTTCATTTTTAAATGTCATGGCGGAGATTATTGTGTGAACAGACTTTAAGTGATCCTGTTGTCAACTCAAACCCCGAGATAATTAAGAGGTAAGCAACGGTAAGTATAAACCCCCGTCTATTTTGGTGTGTTCCACAATGATTTCCTGTGAATTTCTGTGCTCTTATCTCGATAGTATCTGTCAGTGCCATTTTCATTGATGTAACTGTGCCGGTGCGATTGATAATTGGCAATCCGATTGAGGGGGCGGATATCTGACAGCCTACTATCCAGGTAAACGGGGACAGTACCATCCCAGCATTTACCCGAAGACGAAGTGGGAAACCACGGAAAACCACTTCGAGGATGGCTGAGGTGGGAATCGAACCCCCTCTACTCATTTGGACCACCCGAGGCTGAGTAGACCCCGTTCCAGTCCTCATACCACTTTTCAAATATCGTGGCAGAGCCGTGAATCGAACCCAGGACCTCCGGGGCGGCAGATAACCATGCTGACCGCTACGCTACGGAGGCGACCACATAGGATTTTAACGTTAAGAAAGTATTAATTTGAGTATTTTTATGAAGAAAAGCAATGATACTGGCACGAATCCAACCCTAATATAATAGTTAATGTTTTGTTTACGTCGAGTTTCTCACGGTACTACTTGTCTGACGAGGTGGTAGAGCGAGGAACTATACGTAGTCAGCAGTGTAACGCAACCACAAGATTCGTATGTGAAAGGTTTTAAGGCATTCAGACAGTTTCCACATTTTGTAGTAGACTGGAAATACTTCAAAGGAAATCCTATTATTATTATTATTATTATTATTATTATTATTATTATTATTATTATTATTATTGTTAGTCTTTTATTATTATTCCATTTGTACCAGAGGAGAAGTATCAAGCAGTCTACTAAAGTCAATAACGCTTGATGCTGAGTGTACATGCCCTCCCTCTTGCTCCACACTGACCCTGACGCGCCGATAAACAAACATAAAAAGAAGAAAACTGGTCAAGGTAGCCCAATGCCCTACCGTGCTAGTTCGTGCCTCACTGGTATCAGGAGAGCGTGGATTGTAATCCCACCTCGGCCTTCCTAAAAATGGTTTTCGTGATTTCCCATTTACACCACCAGGCAAATGTTGCTACGGTTTCTTTCAACCGGTCCAGGGCCGACTTCTTTTCAAAATCCCTTCCCTGACCCTTCCTTAATAAAATTTGACCCAAGATGGCGGTCAACTTGGTGATTGGCCGTCACCAACCCCAGTTGTATCTGCTGAAAAGTGTGTTCAGATCCCCGAGACCGTCCTTGTGGAGGTGGAGGAATGATCCCTCATACAGTCCGTGGGTGAAACCAAGCTGGGAGGATAAGCGATCAAAGACAGTTGTTGTTGCTGATTGAATTAGGGGCTTAACAACATCGTGTTCATGTGGCCTCGTGTATTTGGGTGCGTGTAGAATTTGTTTCAGAAACTTTGCCAGTGTAATGGTTGTACTAATGTGTGAGAATTTGTAATTGGTGCTAGGATTTGGGTTGGATTCGGTCATGGACTCAATTAAAGTACCATCCCAACGGAAGTAGGGGTGGGGTTAGAGGAACCACGGAAAACCACTCCTAGAATACCTGATGTAGGAATCAGCCCACCTCTTCTCAGTTCCGACTCACGAGCTTGAGTAAACCCCGCTCCAGGCCTCAGACCGGAATTAAATTTCTTAGCCGACCCGGGACTGACAGCGGCTGTCCTGAATATGGCATTTCCGTTAGCGTTTCCACATTCCCTCAAGATAAATGCTGGGTTAGTACCTTATTTATAGTTCAGGCCCAATTACCCCTTCTCAGACTTGAATGATTACAACAATGTACACTACTACAATCAACATTGAAGCACAGGTTATCAGACATGTTGAGTACACACCGAAATACGCGAATTAACAACAGCATAACATTTGTAAGTCTTACTTCACAGTAAAGAGCCTCCGTGGCTTAGGCGGCAGCACGACGTCCTCTCACCGCTGGGTCCGTGGTTCAAATCCCGGTCACTCCATGTGAGATCTGTGCTGGACAAAACGGAGGCAGACAAGTTTTTCTCCGGGTACTCCGGTTTTCTCTGTCACAATTTCATTCCAGGAACACTCTCCACTATCATTTCATTTCATCTGTCATTCATTTAATCATTGCCCCAGAGGAGTGCGTCAGGCCTCGGCAGCCGGCACAGTTCATATCCTCGCCGCTAGATGGGGGCTTCATTCATTCCATTCCTGACCCGGTCGGAGACTGGAAGCAGGCTGTGGATTTTCATTCCACTTCACAGATGGCTTGTCACGGTGTGAGAGTGGTTATCGTGTCGGACTGCCAAACCCAAGCTAGCAGGTTCACTCCTCGCCATGGTAAGTGATTTTTGAAAGGCGATATTATTATTATTATTATTATTACTTGTTAGATGTGACAGCTTAAGGAGGAGATATTCTATATTCCACAAAGTTTCTTCTTGTTTTGAAGAAGGGAGAAGGTACGATATATTGGTTTCGTAGACTCCTCATTGCATGCCAACTGAATGTTTGGCCATCTCACACTCACATGTCGTGAGCACAGTAAACACGTCATAGTCCGTGTCAACCTACAGTATGCTATCTGGGTTATGTACACAACACACGAGCTACCTGCATCTATAGCCGTGGATTTAGCGAAATAGATTTGCTGATTTGTCACTTGCTACATGTCACTGTCACATAAATCATGCTAGGAAAATCTCATACTTTCGCCAATCTGCACGAAATAAGTCCGGTGATAATGTTCATTCGTACGACAAACATTTCATTAACATAACAGAACAGAGGCCCTTTCCGAGCAACGAACCTGGAAAGTAATTAATCTGGCCAAAATATGGTTGTTGTACCTACTGTGTTTTTAGCCTATTTTCAATTTTGAAAAAAAAAATAGGCTTATGAGATCACCTTTTGTCCGTGTGTGTGTGCGTGTGTTGTGTGTGAGGAGTGTGTGTGTGTGTGTGCCCCCCTAATAACTTCTAGACGGCTGGAGAGATTTCAATGAAACTCAGTAAGTTCATAGCACTATTCCGGGCGACCCCGACCGTGCCCTTCAAATTTTGTTACGTCTCACCAATCCAACGTGGCGGCTGTGCGAAATATTTCACCAGCATTCAATATCTCCGAAACTATTACCGATATCACCCTGGAATTTATTACGGTGATAAAGGAAACTACTAGAAGTTCACATATGTGAGTTTTGAAAAACTGGTAACTACAAAACCAACATGGCGGCAACGCGAATTGGCGACTTTTAAATAGACGTTTCTGGCAATTTAACCAACCAAACGCAATAAAACTTGGTACAGTATATGTTTATACACACTGTAATGCACCGACATCTAACTTCGTTCAATTGTTTACGATGTGCGAAATATTTCACCGGCATTCTATATCTCTGAAACTATTAGCGGTATCATCCTGAAATTTTGTACGGAGATAAAGGCACTACTGGAAATTCATCTATAAGACTTTCAAAAGCCGGTTAACTACCAAACGAACATGGCGGCCAAGCGAATTTGAAAATTTTAAATACACCTTCCTCGCGATTTAATGTTCCAAACGCAATGAAATCTGGTACAGGAAATGATTATACACATTGTAATGCACTGGTATCTAATTTAGTTCAATTGTTTACATAATCTCAAGCTGGCGGCTGTGCGAATTTTAAAATTAAGTTTTTATTTCTTGTATCGTAAACATTCGATCGAAGTGAAAGTTTGAATAATGAACCTACGCAATAATTTTCCTTTAATGGCACATGACTCTATGGCCTATACATATAACAATCCAACATGGTGACCATACGAAATATTGAGATGGATCTCAATATCTACGAATCTATTAGGCTACAGCAATCAATCTGAATTTTTTATATTCATAGGGGCTATGAACTTAAGTTCACCTATATGACTTTAAACAACCTGGTGATCACAAATCCAACATGGCGGCGACGCGAAGTATAAATATTCACATGGACGTTTCTCGCAATTCAACCATCCGTGTGCAGTGAAATTTTGTACAGTAAATCCTTATACGAATGTTAATCCACTGGCATCTAATTTATTTCAATTGTTTCCATAACCACAAGATGGCAGCTGTGCGAAATTTTAAAATCTCCTTGTTACTTCTTGTGTCCTAATCATGCGATTGCAGTTTGAATGCTACACGTACACAATAATCTTCATGTAACAGTACATAACTCTAGGACCTACATATATAAAATCCAACATTGCGACCATCCGAAATATTTAGTCGGTTCTCAATATCTACGAATCTAATACAGCAATCAAACTGAAATGTAGTATGTTGATAGTGGCAGTTAACATAAGTAGGATATATGAAAATAGGCTCTATAGTTCTTCACGGAACTACTTGTTTATTCAGGGTTTGATATATCACGATCATTGGCCTTATGCATTCGGGTTGTGCCAAATCTGTGTTATTGTAGTGTCCATGCTATAGTCCTTTCGTTTGGCCATGATACCCAGAGGATTAAGGGACTTCTCGGAACTCACTGACGTCACTCACTCACCCTCCCAACACGCTCGCCGGAACGGCTGGTGGTAAACAATGACTCACCTACTGGCACTATCCTACAGCACTAAAACTTTTCTTATTTCAAGTTTAAATTTACAATTTTCAAGTTTTTTTTGAATTCTACATAAAATTCTAAAGAAAATTAGTCCAAATTCGGACTTCTTACTTCCTAATCTATCGTTGATTACATGTAATTTGTGATTGTATTGCAATTAGTTTTAAAATTTCAAAGAAATAAAGAAAATAAATACATTTTGACCGACTATCAGACCGTGGATATGAAGCATTTCAGTCGCGTATGTACTCATTTTCTTTAGAATTTTATAAATTTGTGACTTGCAGAGATGGGCAAATCCAGAGCGGAATATATGCGAAATTATTGACAAAAGAAACGTGAGAAAAATTTAAAACTGGAGGAGTACAGCCGAAAAAATTGACTTCACATATATCATCTCAACTTCATAGTAGGATAACATGTCAGATGTTACACATCATATGCAGCTACTGTAAGGCTCGTATTTGTTTTTAATTTTTATTTTCGATTTTTGATATTTGATTTTTGGTTTTTATTTTTGATATTTGTTTTTTGATTTTTGATTTTGTTAATGTAGCCTATCACTTGGTTTTCACGGTGTAAGTAATGTACGCTACGAATATGTATTATTTTCTTTTTTCACCTTTGATTTACTGTACTTTTTTCGTTTTTACTTTTTCATCTTCACTTTTACTTCCATTAAGGCGTCACAAACACCCAGTCCCTGAGACAGGGGAATTAACCACAGGAGATTAAAATCCCCATGGCCCGGACGGGAATCAGGCCTGAAACTCTTCTTACCAAATCCTAGTATGCAAACCAATTAGCCACGGAGCCGGACAGAATGTGGAATGCTTCATCTTTGCGCAGGGGCCATGCTAATTTTATCTGTATCGTTCCAATTTTAGTATACTGTATGTACCGCCAAAGCGAGTACAATTATTATCACAAGGCTGCGGAATATTGTGTGAACATATTCGGTAAACTTGAAATACCACGTATCAGACAATTTTCTTCTTTTTCATTATTTTCCTTGAGATGGTCACGCCTCGCAGTTATTTTAACGGACCAAACAGATGAAAGTTGCAGGGTGACAAGTCCAGGCTGTAGGGCGGATGCTCCAGTTGCTCTCACTTGAACGTGGCCAATACACCTTGTGTGACGTTAGAGACGTGTTGGCGAGCATTATCATAGAGCAGAAACACTCCCTTCGTGAGCAGGCCAGGCCATTTGTTCTTGATGGACTTGCGTAGGCTACGGAGTGTCGCTCTATTCACATCACTGTTAATGGTTCGTCTCAAGGGAAAACTTTTCCAATCAGACGACGAACTAAAAAACACCTTACAGGATTGGCTCCTGTCACAACCACAAGACTTCTGGGAACAGGGAATCCTGCGGCTAGTGTAGCAATGGGACACCTGTGCACAGGCCTGTTGTGATTACTTTTGAATAACGAATAAATTTGTTTATTAATGCAACAAAAACCCAGAATATTATCTTAAAATGTTGTAAAATTTTGCTACCACTACTCAAATCGAATGGTAACTAGGAAGGAAGCAATTCACAATGTTTCAACATTATCAGTTAAGTGATATTGATTTCTAGGTCTAGTGACTTTGAATTTATTTTAGAAACGTTAAATAATATGATTTGTGTTTGTTCAAACAACTATTTGGGATCGTTTTGAATTCCCTTGAGTCACTAAATATGTTTGCATTAATGAACTATTTCAATTTGTAGGGAACACGGTAAAGTTATGCAAATTAGGGTTGTTAATGTATTAAATTTGATATATTTATAACAATAAATTGTGTGTGTGTTTGATAAAAACTGCATTGTAACAACTTGAGAATTTTAAATCCTTGATAGTTGTCTATGGAACCATGTGCCTCCTCTCTCCCTAGGTGTAATGATCTGGAGATGCTACGGTAGGAGTTAGAAAAAATGCCGTAAACTTACTGGAGATGAAATAGAGAAACGTTCCAAAGATGGCCAACGAACTCAAATCTATCAGTATCGTGAGTCCTGGTTATTTAACCGCTTATCAAGACGGAAGACGCATGCTGTACCATGCTTTATCTGCAAATTTTGTTTCAAACATATTTCAGGCTGTTTAATAACTAGTTTAAGAAGTTTAATATATAATTTAATATGCCACACTCTAAGTCTCTTGGAGGGAGCAAGTTAGTGGTTGTAATCACCGCTGTAATTACAGCTTCCAGTGGAAGGTGCAAGGGATGGGATTATCAAACGATCACAAGACGTTTCACTAATGAAGTTCCACGTACGGACTACCTACGTGGGGAGCTATTAAATATGAGTAATTGCTTCGGGCCATCTGAGATATATGACTGGACGGTAAGGCTTTCTGTATTTTGTTGGAGAGTGGCCAGTACCACGATAGCTGTAGATTTACGTAGTGAATCCCTCCACTTTAAATGGCATGTGTAAGGTTTTCACGAATAACGCTTATAAGCAAAATTTTATAAAGCAGTATGATTATTATTTCTCTACTTTAATATCCAGTACGTTTACTGAATAATCAGCGTCCTTGGTAGATCAATGGTGAGTTGGCCTTAAGATTGACCACCTCATGGTATAGCGGCTAGCGTTCTTGGCTGTCACCCCGGAGGTCTGAGTTTGATTCCTGGCTCTGCAAAGAAACCATAATTCTGGTCTTTGGTGACTTTTTCCGATTCGCAATTGAAACTTGTTATATGTTAGGTTTGTTTTGTCTTAACGGTCTTATAACCGGCTACGGTGGCGTAGTCGGTAGCATGCTGAACTGCTATGCCCAAGATAGCGGGTTCAAACCCGGCCGAAGTCGTTGGATATTTTAAGAGCGTTAAAAATCCTTCAGTATGCCTTCCTTCAGAGGGGAAGTAAAGCCGGCGCACAGTGAGTCAAAATCGAAATCTAGGGGGTCAAAATTATGTTTACGTTTTAATCATGAACTTAGAGTGAATGCAACGTATATTATTTGTTTACTTCATAATAAACATCAGTTAAGAACTTTTTTAACCTTCCTCTACACATGCAAGAAATTGTCTATGACCAGGAGTTGGATAGAGCATTCAGTTATCTCTCCAGAACAATTTTCTACCCCTAATTTACTTTTAACGAAGTCCCAAAGTTCCACTTTCAGATAATCATCGAACCCAGTGCTTCAAACAGTTGTAAACGTGTGAGAACTGGTTGCTTGGCATTTTCTAAAATGTAAAATAACTAAGTAAGTTGCAAAAAGATGCAAGAAATCTTATAACAGGCGTAAACTACAAGACATTATCTACATTTTAACATTAAGTAGAAAGTGACTCAGAGTGACGCGACATACTAACAAGATGTTCAGTAAAGAACATATAGCCTACTTTCTCCTAAATGCATGGGCATTGTTATAACTCTTAGTCCTTTTCAAGGAGTAAAATTGAATTTTGGTTGTAGTAGCTAGTTGAAATACACCGTGCTATAGGGATATTAAACATGAATATGAGGTGCCCTTTGCTAATGCTACCTCTGTAAAAAAATTCAGTCAATTCGTTTTCACCGTGTTTGAATTGATATGGGGAATAGATTTTCACACATATATGACCGCTATTTGCAAACTAATAGGCTGAAGACCTTGAAGTCAGTCATAAGATGCTTTCCACAAAAAGGCATGTTGTTGCAAAATCTGGTAGGGATCAAATTATTAGGATGGTCGTAATTTGACTTAAGCTTTTATCATTTGGGTGGCCGTCATTCCGTTTCCGTCAAGATGGCGGCAATATAAAACATGACACTGAGGTGCCCTTAGCTAGTGCTACCACTGTACCAAATTTCGTTCAATTGGGTTGCACCGTGATTGAATTGATAGGGGGAATCGATTTGCACACATACTTGGCCACCATCTGCAAACTATTGGGCTGATGATCTAGCAGTTTGGTCAGAATATGCTTCCCACATAAAGATTTGTTGTTGCAAAATTTGGTAGAGACTAGATTATTAGGTTGGTCGTAATAACATTTTAGCCTTTAACATTTGGGTGGCCGCGATTACGTTTCCGTCAAGATGGCGGTGATATAAAACATGACACTGAGGTGCCCTTTGCTACCTCTGTAAAAAATTTCGTTCCATTCGGTTTCACCGTGTTCGAATTGATAGGGGGAATCGATTTTCACACAAAGATGGCCGCCATCCGCAACATATTAGGCTAATGACCTATTAAATTGATCAAAGGATGCTCCCTCCATAAAGGCATGTTGTTGCAAAATTTGGTAGAGATCGGATGATTAGGTTAATCGTAATTTGATTTAAGCTTTGAACATTTGTGTGGCCACCATTACGTTTCTGTCAAGATGGCGGCGATATAAAACATGACACTGAGGTGTCCTTTGCGAGTGCTACCTTTGTACCAAATTTTGTTCAATTCGCGTTCACCGTGTTCGAATTGATAGGGGGGGGGGGGGGGGACAGACAGACATTCAGAGTACACACACTCACACACACATAGACTCACTCACACACAGACAGACACACTTTTTTCGCCCTGTGTTGATCTCATAAGTCTAATTTCATTATTTGCAAAAATCGAAAGTAGGGTAAAAATCTAAGTGAAAATATAATTTTAAAAATAATAGTTAAATATTATATAATGCAAATATAGCTAAAATTACGTAACAATTACGCCCACTAATAACTGAAACACGCTACAAAGATCATACCTTCAGCTGCATGTTCCATCTTAAAGCATCACACTAACCACAAAGACAACCAAACCACAGCCACTTACATTCACCCTCCAATTCAGACTGCTCGAACAGTGGTGACAGATTTACACTAAGATGCGTTTATATCCCAGAATAGTGAGCGGTAATTGTATGAGAATGCTGTAGAAATAATAAATTTTGATTTTTAATTACGAAAATAAATAATTTTGTCCTCCTAGATTTCGATTTTGACCCACTGTGCGTCGGTCCCATGTCATAGATTTATGGCATGTAAATGATCCTTCCTCAGACTTAACTTGTGTGGAGCTAAATTTCTTGGCTAGATTTCGTTGGAACGCTCTATAAAAGTTCCAACGTTCACCTTTAGGTTTCATTGGCATCTGGTAGTGATACTACTTGAAATTGAACGGAATGTGTTGCTCACCCTCTGGGTGTCAGCTGGAAGCAGTTACAGACTCTGGTGAGCCGAACATGTCCTCGGACACTCCCAGCACTAAAAGCCATAAGGTAAATAAATAAATAAAATAAATAAACGGTTGTATGAATTAAATAAGTAAACTATTACAATAGTATCGTAGTTATTTTAGTGTACATTTTAAACCTCAACACAGTGATGAGGAACTGATGATGGCCACATGAGAGTCGAAACGTGTAATCCTAAATTGCCCTAATTAATTGTGATAATTAACTAATACATGTAATTTTTCCAGGAGTGTATTTACATATTTATATGTTTTACCCCACACATTCATTGGATATAATAGTGTTAGCCTCCGTGGCCTAGGCGGGAGCACACCGGCCTCTCAAGGCTGAGTGGATGGTTCAAATCCCGGTCACTCCATGTGCGATTTGTGCTGGACAAAGCGGATGCAGACAGGTTTTTCACCGGGTTCTCTGGTTTCCCCTCTCACAACTATCCACTATCAACTGTCATTTAATTTCATTTGTCATTCATTTAATCATTGCCTCAGGGGAGTGCGACAGGCTTCGGCAGCCAGCACAGTTCATATCCTCGCTGCTAGATGGGGGCTTCATTCATTCCATTCCCTGATCCAGTCGGTCGACTGGAAGCAGGCTGTGGATTTTCATTCTCAGTGTTGAGCGACTGAAGCGCTACAAAAGACAATTTTGCATAGGCAACACTGAAAGAATGGCTTAAAATCTCCAGATGTGTAGGGTTAACTGCATTTCTACGGTGGCTGCAGTAGTGTACGTAATTGTAATTATCAGCGTTTGGGTTTGTGGTAGATGTCCGAGACATGAAGTAGCGGTGTTCTATTCCGGCAATTTCCTCGAGAGATTGAGGAGGGACACAGAGAAAAACTACTCTTAGAATCGCCGCTGTCAGCGCCAGAATTTGAACCACCAGTCTCCGGACCTGTCGCAACTTTCAATTCGCAGGTCACTTAGTACATCGCAAAGAACGTGAACCCATTGTAAACAGTACATAGTAGAATAACATACAGTACTGTCCTTAACAAGCTCCAAAGCTGATAGGGATATACAGGATTAGAGTCCTTGTTAGATAGATAATCCCTTCGAGGTCGTTAAGTTAGCGTTAGGATAATCTCACTCCAGCAGATCTCGTCAGAAATGCAAGAGCTGTATTTTAAGGGCTGTTCTCCCATTTCTATTGTACAGTATTCCAAAACGAGGGTGGATAACAATGCTCTATTCTTGGCGAAACATTCAGGCTTCGGAATTTCATACCTGCTCTCTTCCAAATGCTAGCTTCGAAGAAGATGGTGAAGATCTGTTGTTTGCGTATTGACATAATATTGTTGTGATTGTTGATAATTAATTCAGGGGATTACGACATACTGGTTATTTAGCCCCACGCACTTAGGTGTGTGTAGGATTTGTCTGATAACTTATGTTATTTTGGTGCCTGTAGTAGTTTGTTTGACTCTAGGATTGAGAAGGAAGCACTATTGAACTTAAATTAGTAGAGACCATTTGCCTGCAGTAGAACTGGGAAGCCATAGCATGGCTGAGGTAGTAATGGAACTCACTATTCACAGTTTTACATCACGCATCTGAATGTACTAGTTCCAACCTTCACAGCAGAATTCAATTTTGATTGGCTGCATGGCGCAGTGGTGTCGTGATCACTTGCTGTGTCCAAGGTTGTGGGGTCCATTCCCAGTGCAGTCAGTTGGCATTTGAGGGTACTTAATGTGTCGGTAGGCATACTGTCTCGATAATGATCCCTTTCGGGACAGAATTCTGGCACCCCAGCATCCCCTAAATCCACAGTAGTTAAAAGAGACGCAAAACCAGTAACATAATATTAATAATCTTGTTATACCGTATAATACGCTAAGGTGTTTGATTCACAAAACTCAAGCTCCTAAACCAGAGGGAGTTAGAAGGTGTGGTTTGTACCAAAATCCTCCAAATTATCTCAATAGTACAGGAAAAATCTTGCATTTCTTGATAAGTTAACGGAAGTATATGTATTTGTTTACAAAGTGCTTTTAAACAAATAAACAAAACGATAGCCCTAGCCCCTGCCAGAACTGTATCGTGTCCCGCCCGCATAATACTAGTGCCAGGCAGGTAGTCTGTACACATGGGGCGTACACAACCTACTATGCGAATGCTCTCGCACGGGTTCGCTAGTAATAATAATAATAATTATTTTTATTATAAATATGTTTATTGTCAGTGCTTGGAATTCAACCTGGGATCTCAGGGCTGATAACCAATTACGCTAGCCACTACACCTCAAGATGTTACTAAAGTAATTGTAGAAATTAATAATTGTGTCATGTTGGGGCTTAGCATATCGTATATCATGCTCATGTTCTGGGATATGTGTGTGTGTGAGTCTATGTGTGTAATTCATGAGATGACCTGATATATTCTGATGTCTGTTTAGAGCTTTATTCATAAGAGTTCAATATTGATGTAAACCTGTCGTTCGCCTTGGGTCAACCTGCTTAAAGTCAGGATAGCCACTCTGAACGCTGCAATCCAATTCTAGGATCTCAATGTGACAACTACTCAGCCTATTCGAAGAGCATAGATACTCTAGAACACTGGTGAGTTTATAGACAGGGAGAAACGTCCTCCATATTCTTGATCAATTTTGGTGTGTGCAGCTGCATTTACTAGGAATTGTCTGCATGCAGAACAAATATAAGGGTACGGGAGATGGTATCTTAAGCTATAGTAAATAGTTTAAATCTATGATAGCTTCTCTCTATGAATTAGAATACAATTAAGATAGTACACAATAATAGCCATTATTAGTGATTTAATAAAAAACAAGATGTTCAGTAAAGAACATATAGCCTACTTTCTCCTAAATGCATGGGTATTGTTATAACTCTTTGTCCTTTTCAAGGAGTATGATCGAATGTTGGTTGTAGTAGCTTGTTGAAATACAACGTGCTATAAGGATATTAAACATGAATATGAGGTGCCCTTTGCTAGTGCTACCTCTGTACCAAATTTCGTTCAATTCGGTTTCACCGTGTTTGAATTGATAGGGGGAATCGATTTGCACACAAAGATGGCCGCCATCTGCAAAATATCAGGCTGATGACCTATTAGATTGGTCAAAGGATGCTCCCTCCATAAAGGTATGTTGTTGCTAAATTTGCTAGAGATCGGATGATTAGGCTAATCGTAATTTGATTTAAGCTATGAACATTTGTGTGGCCACCATTACCTTTCCGTCAAGATGGCGGCGATATAAAACATGACACTGAGGTGCCCTTTGCTAGTGCTACCTCTGTACCAAATTTCGTTCATTCGGTTCCACCGTGTTCGAATTATTAGGGGGAATCAATTTTGACATAAAGATGGCCGCCATCCGCAAACTATTAGGCCAATGGCCTATTAGATTGGTCAAAAGATGCTCCCACCATAAAGGTATATTGTTGCAAAGTTTGGTAGAGATCGGATGGTTATGTTAGTCGTAATTTGATTTAAGCTTTAAACATTTGTGTGGCCGCCATTACGTTTCTGTCAATATGGCGGCGATATAAATCATGACACTGAGATGCCCCTTGCTAGTGCTATCTCTGTACCAAATTTCGTTCCATTCTGTTTCACCGTGTTTGAATTAATAGGGGGAATCGATTTTGACACAAAGATGGCCGCCATCCGCAAACTATTAGGCGAATGACCTATTAGATTGGTCAAAGGATGCTCCCTCCATAAAGGTATGTAGTTGCAAAATTTGGTAGAGATGGGATGATTAGGTTAATCGTAATTTGATTTAAGCTTTGAACATTCGTGTGGCCGCCATTACGTTTCAGTCAAGATGGCGGCGATATAAAACATGACACTGAGGTGCCCTTTGCTAGTGCTGCCTCTGTACCAAATTTCGTTCCATTCGGTTCCACCGTGTTCGAATTAATAGGGGGAATCAATTTTGACATAAAGATGGCCGCCAGCCGCAAACCATTAGGCTAATAACCTATTAGATTGGTCAAAGCATGCTCCCTCCATAAAGGAATGTTGTTGCAAAGTTTGGTAGAGATCGGATGGTTATGTTAGTCGTAATTTAACTTAAACTTTGAACATTTGTGTGGCCGCCATTACGTTTCTGTCAATATGGCGGTGATATGAAACATGACAATGAGATGCCCTTTGCTAGTGCTACCTCTGTACCAAATTTCGTTCCATTCGGTTGCACCGTGTTCGAATTAATAGGGGGAATCGATTTTCACACAAAGATGGCCGCCATCCGCAAACTATTACGCTTATGGCCTATTGGTTTGGTCAAAGGATGCTCCCCCCATAAAGGTATGTTGTTGCAAAATTCGGTAGAGATCGGATGATTAGGTTAGTCGTAATTTGATTTAAGCTTTGAACATTTGTGTGGCCGCCATTACGTTTCCGTCAAGATGGCGGCGATATTAAATATGACACTGAGGTGTCCTTTGCTAGTGCTACCTTTGTACCAAATTTCGTTCAATTCGCATTCACCGTGTTCGAATTGATAGGGGGGGGACAGACATTCAGAGTACACACACTCACACACACACAGACACACACACACACACAGACACACACACAGACTCACACACACACATACACACACACAGACAGACACACTTTTTTCGCCCTGTGTTGATCTCATAAGTCTACTTTCATTTTTTGCAAAAATCGAAAGTAGGCTAAAAACACCAACCTGGGCCCAATGTTTGGGAAGCCAGGCTCTGCCTCTCACAAGTCAGGACAAAGGGCGAGTGATAGAGGAATAACACCTCTTAAAAAAACCTGGGACCAGCTGACCCGGCGGGTAGTACCCTGTAAGGGTCCCTTGCCAGGGTTACGGTGAAGTCCACAACGGCTGCTACAGTGGAGAGGATAATCTTCGGTACAGTGTAGATGGCAGATGTGGCAGCCCAGTGCTCGGGATTAATAGAGTAAAAGGTATCATCCTCACTCCGAGGATAGATATCAGTTGTAGCGTCTGATCCGGAGCGGGCGGCTACGAACGGCGTCTGTACCCCATGTTAGGGGCTGCCGAATTTATATGCTGGCAGTAGCTTTAAAATGCTAGGCGTCAGACTCAGCGACAAGTCGGCCGAAATTTAATTGTCGTATCATGATGCACCAAGTAAATTGTAGTATCCAGGTTAGGGCGTCTCCCGCAGGCGACGCGCCCCGACCCCGCCCGATCGGGGTGGGAAATGGACGAGGGCTACCTACCCAAGGCCGGGGCAGGCTAAAGAAGCAAGGCTCGATTACTAGATTTGCCACAATTAACGTTGGGACATTAACTGGGCGCAGTCGTGAGTTGGCTGAATCGCTCCACCAACGCAAAATTGATGTAGCCTGTATCCAGGAAACAAAGTGGAATGGCGCAAATGCGCGTGATATTGGTGATGGTTACAAGCTCTTCTACAATGGCAAAACATCAGACCGAAATGGTGTGGCAATTGCCATCTGTGAACGGCTACGGAATAGTGTCACCAGAGTAAACCGTATCTCTGATCGCCTGATGAGCATCCAGATAATTACGGACGCAATATCACTCCATATCGTCTCATGTTATGCACCACAGACTGGGTGCCAAGCTGAAGAACAAGACAAATTCTGGGGTGATCTTGAGACATTAATACATTCAGTTGATCATAATGAGTCTTTGCTTATTGGAGGTGATCTCAAGAGTCATGTTGGTAGATCACGTTATGGTTTTGAACGCGTACATGGTGGTTGTGGACATGGGACGCGAAATGCAGCTGGTGTGTGTACTTTAGAGTCTGCCGAGGCTTGTGACCTAGTGGTGGTGAACACCTCCTTCAAGAAACGGTTATCACATCTCATCACATACAACAGTGGTGGCCATCAAACTCAAATTGATTACTGGTTGGTGCGTAGAAGAGATCTGAAATTGGTGAAGGACTCCAAGGTCATTCCTTCAGAAAATGTTGCTCCCCAACATAAGCCCTTGATCTTAGATTTCAATATTACTCGTCGTACTCCTTCACGGCCTATCACCAATACTGAACGTATAAAGTGGTGGAAACTACCTGGCCATGAATTGCAACTTCTAGATTCTATTGGTCCTGTTCCTGACAACATTGATCAACTAACATGGAATGAATTCACCTCAAGCATTCAGGCAAATACTAAGGAAGTAATGGGTATGACAAAACCGGGACGGCAATTTGTTGATAAACAAACTTGGTGGTGGAATGAAGACGTGCAGCGAGCTGTGAAATCTAAGAAAACTGCTCTCAAAAAGTGGCTTGGATCAAGAACCGATGCTGATCTAACTCAATATCGTCAGCTCAAATACGATGCAAAACACGCTGTTGCAGTTGCTAAATCCAAGCAACTAAGTACATTGTACGAAAAATTAGAGAAATCTACTGGGGTCAATAATATTTGCAAGCTAGCCAGATCTCGTCATCGTGCCACAGTTGACAAAGGACATGTCATGCATATCAAGGATAAGCACGGGCATCTTCTAACAAAACCAACAGAGATCTTTCAACGATGGCATGAACACATCAATACTATCTGTAATGAGGAGTTCCCACACCCACCGATCCCATTAGCCGAACCTGTACAAGGTGCAGTTCCACCTATCACACCTGCCGAGGTCAATACTGCGATCCAAGCCATGAAGAATGGCAAGGCAACAGGCCCTGATGATATTCCTGCAGAGCTATGGAAGCAGTTGGGTCATGCCTCTGCAGAGTTCCTAGCAGAGTTCTTTAACATATGCCTTGCGAGCCACCAGATCCCGTCAGCTTGGCAAACTAGCGTCACAGTACCAATATGGAAAGGCAAGGGCGATGTAACTATCTGTGCCAATTATCGTCCTATTCGTCTCCTATGCCACATAATGAAGATTCTAGAACGTGTGATTGACACTCGCTTACGTAGCATTGTTACCATCTCGCCTAACCAGTGTGGATTCATGAAAGGTCGCGGAACAACTGATGCTATCCATGCAATGCGGCTTCTGATAGAAAAGCATATGGAGAAAAGAAGGACAATTCACATGGCTTTTCTGGATCTGGAGAAAGCATTCGAGCGGGTTCCCCATCAGCTTATATGGTATTCTCTTCGATCTCATGGCGTACCAGAAGCTTATGTGCGTTGGGTCCAACTTCTCTACAGTAATACAACTAGCTCTGTACGCAGTGCTGCTGGCCTCAACAAACAGTTCGATATTCGAGTTGGGGTTCACCGGGGATCTGCACTATATCCACTCTTGTTTATCCTATGCATGGATACAGTGACTGCCGATTTGCAGAGGCAACCACCATGGACATTACTGTACGCCGATGATGTTATGCTTGCAAGCGAGACCCGTAATGATCTAGAGCACTTGGTCAACCTCTGGAATGAGAGACTCTGTGAATTTGGACTACGGCTCAACCTCACTAAGACTGAGTACCTTGAATGTGGTTCACAGACAGATGGGACCATCATAGTAGATGGCACCCCACTACCAAAGGCTTCACATCTCCGATACCTTGGCTCCGTTGTAAGACCTGATGGTGACACCGTCTCGGATGCCCGTGCAAGAGTGAATGCTGCATGGATGAAGTGGCGCCAGGTCACAGGCGTTCTCTGTGACCGCAAGATCCCTTTGCGCCTCAAAACTAAGATCTATCAATCAGTCGTCCGCCCTGTTGCTTTGTATGGAGCTGAATGCTGGCCTAATACAAAGAAACATGAACAAGCTTTGCACTCAATGGAGATGCGGATGCTACGATGGTCCTTGGGAATTAAGCGGCTGGATCATATTAAGAACGAAGACGTACGCAATACTCTTGGAATTGCCCCTATTCCAGCCAAAATGAGGGAGACTCGGTTGCGTTGGTACGGGCATGTAGCCCGAGCAAATACAGAGTCCATTGTAAGCAAGTCACTTGCTCTCGAACCTGATGGACAAAGACCTCCAGGACGACCAAAAAGGCGTTGGATGGATACCCTACACGACGATATGCGCATCGTAGGTCTTCGTCCTATAGATGCAGCAAACCGCAACAAATGGAGAGCGTGGTGCAGAGTGGCGGACCCCAAAAATAATTGGGAACAACGCCAGGAAGAAGATTAGAGATTTATTAAACTTTCTTCGGCTTTTCCCAACTAAGTGGGGTCACCGGAGTCAACCAGGCTCATTTTGGCTTTGGCCGCGGATTTAAGGCCGGATGCCCTTCCTGACACCACGTGGTTTTTCAGGTAAAAATTCCACCCCGCTGTCACCGGGATTCGAACCCCGGCCGTCTGGGTGAAAGACGAGCAGCTAAGCCACTGCGCCATCTCGCTCCCCATTATTAGTGATTTAATGAAAAAATCCACAGCCTGCCTCCAGTCGACCGACCGGGTCAGGGAATGGAATGAATAAAGCCCCCATCTAGTGGCGAGGATATGAACTGTGCCGGCTGCCGAAGCCTGACGCACTCCCCTGGGGCAATGATTCAATGAATGACAGATGAAATGAGATGATAGTGGAGAGTGTTGCTGGAATGATATTGTGACAGGGAAAACCGGAGTACCCGGAGAGAAACATGTCTGCCTCCGCTTTGTCCAGCACAAATCTCACATGGAGTGACCAGGATTCGAACTACGGACCCAGCGGTGAGAGGCCGGCGTGCTGCCGCCTTAGCCACGGAGGCTCCTATTAGTGATTTAATAGACTAATCATTTATAATATTTAATACCATGTATATAATTCGTCGGTTCTGTGACTTATTTTTAAATTCATGTTGCGATTTAATAATCTTACTGAGCAGGATTTTTAGCCTACTTTCTCTTTTGGCAAAAAAAAGGAAGTAGACTTATGAAATCTACACGGGCCAAAAGTTGAGTGTATTCTGTCCCCCTCACCCCTATCAATTCAAACACGACGAAACCGAATTGAACGAAATTTGGTACAGAGATAGCACTACCAAAGAGCGCCTCAGTGTCATGATTAATATTGCCGCCATATTTACCAAAACGTAATGGCGGCCACTCAAATGGTAAAAACTTAAATTTAAATTACGACCAAGCTAACAATTGGACATTATGGGGTTTGAAGCCATTTTTCAGTGTTGCCTTAGTAAAGAAAAGTTTGGTGCTTTTCAGTCGGTAATTGTTTTCAAGATTAGGGTATAACCCAACTCTTTTGGGTACATTCGTGTTGACCGACTGGAAAGCACCAAACCTTTGTCCAATAATTGGATCTTTACCAAATTTAGTAAAAATATACCTTTGTATGGGACGCGTCTTCTGCTCAAACTACAAGGTCATCAGCCGTACCATTTCAAGATGGCGGCCATGTGAAATTTCGCAAGCTTTATATGCCATGACTTGGGAAACACCAGTTCCGATTATCGAACCGAGAATGGTTTAAGCTGTTCTTAAGGACGTGGCCCGTTGGAAATTAAAAGTTTATAATATAATATTATACTTCAGAAGTGACTTTAGAAAGCCGATCCGTCTCGGTTACAGGACAAGATGGTAGCTGATCTCTCGTTCTGAACTATATTTCACAAGTTTGAGTATGTTGCATGCAATATGATCTACTGATAAAAGGTGTAATATAAACTTTCTATGAAATGAATTATAATGTATGTATAGTCCAGTGAAGAAATCGTAGAGTACAAATCATTATTTGCTAAGACATTGTATGTAAATCGATTGATAATGTTGGACTTGGGTGGGCACGTTTGAATCTGTGGTAAGAGATTTGGTCTTTCACCCATCCAGCCGAGGTTCAAAAACTATCAGAATTGTATTCTCTTGATAGATTGTTTTTATATTTATTGTTTTGTAAGTAGTGATACGTTCTCAAATTGAGCGTTATGTTTTGCATTTTGCAAGGGAAAATTTATATTTAATTAAAACAAAGTTCTCCACTGGATCTGCAGGAGTGACATCTACTAGCAACCGATTGAACTATGCGTTTGCTAACCACGGCCAGCTAGATGCGAGCTGCGCTCTATACCGGTCTTGACATTCCCAGATAGTGAACCCATGCATACGGTGTAATTGAAAAATTTCCTTTGTTGCCGATATAGCGCAATCGTTCCCAAGGATAGGCGCGATAAAAAAAATAGCTGTGCAGTAGGTCTATTAAATGTGTTTCTCCCAGTGATACGTTTATACCAAAGAAGTTTTGTTTCAGTTTCGAGTTGTCGGTGTTAATATACTGAATTCCTACGTTACTTCGAGTATTTTCTGATGAAATTGTAATATGCTGGGGTAAATTATAAACTATGGTTTGAACGCCGCTGCTCAAATCCAGTATGTCATAATCTTGTGTGCCATTTTGCATTTCGAATAGGATGATAATAGGAGGTGATAAGGACATACATTTAGGAGAAAGTAGGCTATATGTTCTTTACTGAACATATTTTTTGTATTAGGCTATTAGGTAATCACTGTAACCAATAATCACATCATGTATCAGGTGATAGTTGCAATAAACAGTACTCTTGCCTCAATCTCTGGGTATCTGAGATTTGGATCAGAGATTATTCCATTCTAATCTATTATATTCTATTTTACTAAAATCTGTCTGACAACCTTTATTATTCTGTTGTCTAAACATGTTTGTTTAATTGCAATTGGAGGAGGGATTTGGAAGGAGATAGCCATGATCTCAATTTAGATATCATCAAACCATTTTTCAACAGTAGAAATGGAAAACCACGGAAAACATTTCTTGGATTGCTGACTACCCGAGCTTCAGAACTGCGAATATCGGTAGTCACTAACCAGGCATGGTTAAATATTCCTGCTTAGCAAACTCTTGTGATCTAGGCGATGTAGTAAAACTCATATCCTAAAATTCCAGGACTTTGTTCCATGTTTTAACAAGATGTTCAGTAAAGAACATAGCCTACTTTCTCCTAAACGTATGAGTATAGTTATAACTCGTTGTTATTATCAAAGAGTATAATAGAATCATTTCTTGGTTGAAGACCTTAGAAACTATTTACCTCTACCAAACGCCACAACCTAGAAAAAAACTACTACCATCATTGAAGAAAGATAGATAAGAAGTATCTCAAGAATGTTATGGATCTGGAGACATAATCGACCAGACTGGCTGCGTGGCTCAGCGGTAACGTTCTCGCTTGCTGGGCCCTAGGTTGCAGGTTCGTATCCTGGCGCAGTCAGCTGGCATTTGAGGGTGCACAAATGCGAGGGAGCCGTGTCAGTAGATGTACTGGCACGTTAAAGATCCCCTTCGGGCCAAAATATCGGCAACCCGGCGTATATAAAATCAACAGTAGTTAAAAGGGTCGTAAAACAAGTAACATTATTATTATTGTTATTATTATATAATCGACCTACCGTGGGCAACATCCAACTTAGAGTTGAGGCATGTCTTTACACGTCTGGTTGTGCATGGCGTTCACAACCCTAATTGAATTAACAAATCTTTCCATGTCCCTACTGTACCCGATACCTAGTTGAGGCTATCGGCTACGCCAGCTGACATTGAGCCGTAGTTGAGATTTATGGGAAAAGTTGAAAAGATAGCGCTCAGATCGAGTCGAGAAGAATGTTAGGAAATGACGTAGAAGGCCAAGGATTAAGAAGGCACTGCCAGTCAAGCAGATGGAATTATGGGAGGAATATTGAAGTTTTATTAAGATCTAAATGGAACATAGTATTATATCATCTCAGAAGAGAAGAAATGTCAAGCATTATATATGATAATAACTTGAAGAAAGACAGATAACCCCTTAAGTTATTGTATAACTTAATAGCCGAGATGATGGTGGTCGAGATTATACTTGTGACGCATGACCACAGAAGGTGTGGGAGCATCACGTGACAGCGCCAAGTAGGAGCTGGTCAACGCAGTCTAGAGACATCAGTCGAGTTCAGTCAGCAGGGCTGAGTAGAACACATGCGCAGAGAGAACGGCAAAGTTGAGCGGTGTACAGCACTTGTTACGTGGCGTGAAAATGACAGTATTACTTCACCAAGCAGAGAGCGGAAAGTAGGTCACTGAGTCAAGGCAAGCAACGCACGGTAGGCGATGCGAGGACCGGTTACGAGGCAAGCTGTACGGGCCGTGTAAGCAAGAGAAGAGCCGGGGGTATAACAGCATTATAATACGATTGAGAACTTTATTTCGAGCTGCATTTTGTAACGCAGAACAGCACAGCAAAGCGGTATGGCGAGGCCGGCTTTAAGCGTAGATCATTCTGGAACAGTGCAGTAGAGCCGAGCGTGCTAGTTCCGACTTTTATACGCAGGCAACATTAAAGAAGCTGAACTTCATTTCAACATTCAGTTACAACATTGAGTTGGGACTCGTATTCAGTAATCGAATTGTGCAGGCAGATAGTTATGATGGTACTGCAATTGTGAACTTCAAATGAACTTAGATATTCAAATGACATTACGACTATGCATTTCATAACGGAACATGTAGAGCGACCATGGGGTCAAGCTAACATTAACGCTTTTAGGCAAACGAAATGTTACAATTATATGCACTTATGAACATTGGCACGTGCATTAATACAATTCTTTTTCTTAAATTATTATAAAATATCGAGTACGAACACAGGTACAGGGTGTTTCAAACACTTATACACTCTCATAAATAAAATTTATTTTCTGCAAGTGAGACTTAACCGCTGTGGAGATTGAACTTTTAACAAGCAAACCGAACATTGTATGGGACAGTGGCGTAACATAGAAGAAGAATATGGGGTACGCTGCTTTTATGAACTTTTACGTAAGAATTTGGACAGTATCCGCTATGGATAACATGCAGTTCATCATGTCGGAGTAAACGAAGACAGAGACGCGATGGCACCACGGAGCGATGGATTCGGTTCCTGAAGAAGAGGAGGTCTAACAGCTGATTCACTTGGGATATGAAGGCAATCGTTATTGCGTGGGTGATACGATATTCACGTCGATCTTTCGAGAAATTTATTACACACGAGGATAATCGACGATCTTTGAAATATATTAACAGCTGATATGAGAAGGTACTGTAAGAGTTATGACTTTCTGATATGATTTTTTCATGAGCACTGGGCATACTTGTATATATTTTTCTAGTAGGAGTTCTACGATTATTTAGACATGGCTTAGTCATTATTTGCTCCAAAAATTTGCTAGAATATGGCGTTACCATATGATATGGCAGGCACCATTATACGAAATTCTCACCATTGGTTGGCTTTATTAAGCAGATGTTTGGTCTTTTAGACATTTTCCAGTAAGGATAGTTTTCTTGGATAGTTTTTTTTGTGGCGAGTATTTCGAACTCGTGATCTGCAATTGGATTATTTAAATCACTTCGTCAGTTCATTGCATACTAGCGAGTGTGTATTATTCATCAGTAGGGATTTTTTTCCATTGGATTGTTTGGAGATATTAAGATGTTATTCACTCAAGTGAATGAATATCGGTTTTATGTGACAACTAGAGACTTGTTGATTCCAATCTGGTACATTCACTCATTAGACGACGAGATGGGGCCTTTCGCTTTAGGCGATTGCGTGGTGGTACACATCTTGACCCATCGTTCAGGGCATTATCATGATAGTCTGCGAGGCGAGGCCTTTCGTATTTATACGATTGCGTGGTGGTACTCATCTTTACTTGCCATTGAGGAACTCATTTTTATCATCCGAGTGTACTTGAGATTGTAAGAGGATCAAACAAGAAACTACTAGTCACATATCAGTCGAATTTTGTTAAATAAATTAAAAATAAATGTCAGCAGGGTTACATTTTGTAATTCTTGTTTGCCAATCCAATATTTTGTTGCTATACTCATTTGAGAGTACTTTCATTTAACAGCTGATACAGTTGACGCTTTTGATAATTTTTATGATTGAATTTAATACCTTTGAGAAGGATTTAAAGTAATTGAATCTTGTAAGATGAATCATTAATGGTCAGATTTATTTTGAGGCAGATCAATATAGCATATTTCGATGTGAGAGATTATAGCACATTGGTGTTTTTTCTGTGAAGTGAATTATGAGAATTTTAAGAGAATTTATGCTATTTGAAAGCAGATCTTGAATTTGAATTCGAATACTGAGGTAATATTTTTCCTAATTGTTTAAGAAGTTGTCTAGATGTGATCAGATTAATTACAGTTATTGGAGATTGTGTGCGTTGATAATTTGAAGCCAGTTATATATTTTTTGTAGATCATGCAACGTGGTTAAGTGAAGTTTGTGATAGGCATTTTGTGGACGTTGCCGAGTGGAAGTTGCAATATTGCTAATGTATTTTGAGGCAGACATGAGGTTGTCGAACCCAGTCTAGCATAATTTTTGAGATTCATGCTGTGCGCTGAATATTTATGGAGTTTTGTGGAATAATTGTGGTATTCAAATGTGATATTTGATAAAGTGAGAATATATAATGTAGTTGTGGATAGTGAGATCCAACGTGAATTTGTGAAGGCAATAATATTTCTTGGCATGATAATTGAATACGAGATATATCTTGGAAGTGATAAAACTGTAAGACAACGTTCTATAACCCATATTAAACAATTTGTTAGGAAATTAAACAAATAAATAAAGTTGATAATACAAGATTTTCTGATAATAATAATTAATGAAATAATAATCTGAAGTTTAAGCATGTTAATGATCTGACCTAATGAAATAAAAATCAAAATGACTAGATGAAATAATAAAAATCTAAATAACCAGATGAATAAAATTTAAATAAATTGATAAATTAAATTTTGGAATAAATCAATGAATTAAATAAATGGATGAATTAATGATTGAATAAATAAGCTGATTTAAATAAATTAATAGATGATTAAATAGATGATGAATAACTGAATTAGAAGATGATAATTAATTAAAGAAGCTGATGATTAATAAATTTAAATGGATTTAAATAAATTTAATTGAGAGATATGATTTGAATGATTTGAAGAATTGCAACTTGAGTTGATGAATTAAACAATTTATATTGATGATTTAAGATGATTTAATCTGAATGAGATGATGAAATGAGAGTGTGTGAATAATTAGAGAGCATAAAGAATTGATGATTATAATATTCATTTAAATGATTTGATGATAATGAATTAATTATTCTGACTTGAATATAATGAATTTTGAGATGAGAACTAATGTGAGAAATATTTAATTTTGATGATGATGATGTTGATTATAACCAATGAGTAGTGGATTTTCTGTGATTCACAAACAAGCAATTATTAATGACAGTGTAAATAGTGTAAATTAATTATTCGATGTTTAGGAGCATTTTACTAACATATTCAGCATTTGAATAATGCCATGCAAGCCATAAATTATGTGATATTTAAAATATGTGATTAGAATATATGTGTTTAGACAGATTATTTTTTTTACATCCACATTCATGATGTTAATTTAAAGAGAAGTTAGGTCTCAGTTATCACGAATGTCAGTGACGCAAAGACATAGTGCTACGGTGATCCTGAGAACCCAAGAGAACTTTAGAAATTTTTCCTATTTTATGTGGATTTCTGGACAATGACAATTTAACGTTGGCATTCGACCATGCTCTCAGGTAGGATGAGTGTTTAATATGTCTGTCTGACTATCAAAGTTGAATAAATTTGTTTTTATCTTAGTTGTGATCTGATGATGATGTGATTTTCCTATTTCTTTCCTTGTCTTAATTAAGGCTTAACCAGGAAGGATGTGGTTTTTCTAGGGATTCAGTTGGTGGCGCCCATTGCTATTTGTATTTTTTTAAAATTAAATTTAAACCCGTAACGACCCTGGAGATACTTTATCTCGTGTTACACTCTGCTTTTGTGATATTTCAACTGAATTTCCGACACATTCCTTATTTGACTTCATGTTCATTTAACTCCGCTCTGTCCTGGAAATCCAGGAATGCGATGTAATAGCAGATGGGTCGTCGCATCCCCAGGACGAACGGGTACACTACAGAGACGTGTGTATACAAACTATGTGGGTATTTTCGATTGCTATTTGCCTGAAATAAAAGTATTAATAACCTGAACTAGCACCAGCGGCTAGAATTCAGTTACTATGTGAAATAGTTTTGTTCTTTACTTCAAATAACAATTTCAAATAACGCACAATAGGCTGTAACAAACTCTTTAAAATAAGAAGTAAAAATGTATCCTAGTATCATCTTGTCAATCTTCAAATTCGATGCGCATAGAATGCCAATGATATACTATCAATGGAGTCCCATGTAGACCAGTCGTGAAATCTAGTGGAGAAATATCGAACAATATAATCCTAACAGGGCGAGTGCATTCTAGCGGCCATAAGAAGAAACTTTTCAATAAAATCTGGAAGTTAATAAGTAGGCCGGCGTGCAGTTACCTTTTTGGCTGCTAGATGTCTCGAGCAAATCTGCTGGCGAATTATGTTTTAATTAAATATATGTTTTGCACCGTAATATGCACAATATAACGCTTAATTTTAAAACGTCTGAGTCATTACAAAGCAACAAATATGTAAATTGTCAAGCAAAAAACCTAACTCTGATGGGGTTTGAACCATAGGCATATGAATGACAGAATAACGCTTTACCACGGAGCCATTTGTGCCAACGAACACTGATCTATATAAAATGACTTACATAGAACTTGTTAGCAAATAATGATTTAGACCTAACGATTTCATCAGTGGAGTATATTATTTATATATAAAGTATTTCATACAAAGTTTATTTATTTTGTATCAGTACGCTATATTGCATGCAATACTCAAATTAGTGAAATATAAGTCAGGCACAAGATATCCGCTGCCATCTTGTCTTCTTACCGAGACGGCTCAGCTTTTTAAATTCACTTCTGCACTATAGTATTACAAAATATACTTTTAATTTCGAACGTGCCTCTTCCTTTAGAACAGTTAAATCGATTCTCGGCTCGATAATCGGAACTGGTGGGTCCCATGATATGGATTATAAAGTTTGCATAATTCGCACGGCCGCCATCCTGAAATGGTACGGCGGATGACCTTGTAGTTTGGTCACAAGACGCGTTCTATATGAAGGTATGTTATTACCAAATTTGGTAGAGATCGGATAATTTGGTTAGTCGCTATTTGATTTTACGTTTTGAACGTTTGAGTGGCCGCCATTCAGTTTTGGTAAAGATGGCGGCGATATAAAACATGACACTGAGGTGCCCTTTGCTTGTTCTTCCTCTGTACCAAATTTCGTTCAATTCGGTTTCACCGTGTTCGAATTGATAGGGGGGACCGACATTCAGAGTACACACACACACACACACACACACACAGAGACTCACACACACACAGACAGACACACTTGTTTCGCCCTGTGTTGATCTCATAAGTCTACTTTCATTTTTTGCAAAAATCGAAAGAAGGCTAAAAATCACTTTACACTTTCATAAGGGCTAGAGAAGGGTAATATACTTTCGTTGGTTTGTGCCACAAGCCTGAGAGGTTCGTAGAATGTCTGAAAGACACAACTTTGTGTACGCTATATATCTCTAAACTTCTCGTACTTGTAGGGTGAACTTGAGAACAAAAGGTGGAGAAGACAAGATGAAGGAAGACAGGCTGATTAATTCCGCACAATGGTGGGTGGAAGCCAAGGGTGCATGAAATAAACGACCAGATAGTGAAGGTATTATTGCTCGTCAAAATACAGGGAGCGGCAAAAAGATCTGACGGTTTTTAAATCACAACAACACAAACATTTTAAATGATACAAACACTTTTATTACTTATAACAGCAAGGTGTACATGCCAATTAATGGAAAACATGAAAGAACAATAGATTTTAACTTTTAAGATTTGAAGATAACGTCTTTCAAATGATGCCCATCTTTTGCCAAGCATTCTTCCAGTCTTGCACTGAAGCTTTGCATAGTCATTATGCTTCAACTGCTGGACAGTAACCATTTTGTACGGAGGAAAATGCAAATCGAAACGCAATATTCGTCTCACTGTTCGATCAGACATTTGCAAAGCAACAGCTTGTTTACGAGCCGGCCATCGTGGACTGGTTTCCACAGCTTGTCTCACTCGCTCAACATTTTCTGGTGTCCTGGCTGACCATGGACGGTCTGTCGACGTACGTTTTAAGGCTGAACCTGTAGCTCTACAATTACTCACCCATAATAAAATTGTCTTACGAAATGGAACGCGTCCTCTTCGACCCACATTAAAGTGTTGACGGAACTGACGCTGAGTAACGACGCAAGACTCACCAATTTTAAAAAAATGCCTCGACAACAAACGCATGTTGTTCACCTGTCCACAGCTCCATGGCTACTGAAATGGCATCACCTAGGCTCATCATCGCGCCAATCCCCACTACCACCTACCACAAACTCACTCAGCCGTACAACGACATATACCGTCTTTTTTGCCGCATGGCAAAAGATGGGCATCATTTGAAAGACGTTATCTTCAAATCTTAAAAGTTAAAATCTATTGTTCTTTCATGTTTTCCATTAATTGACATGTACACCTTTCTGATATAAGTAATAAAAGAGTTTGTATCATTTAAAATGTTCGTGTTGTTGTGATTTAAAAACCGTCAGATCTTTTTGCCGCTCCCTGTACTGGATGCAGGTTGCGTTACTTAGTTCTCTCCCGGTTATATGGTTGTTTTGTCAGTATGTTTCTCTCCTACTGTGTCCACGTTTGTAATATGGAAGCCCAATTCCGTCAGTTGGAGCTTACATCGTGTTAGTAGATTTATTGTCCAATGAAATACCCATCCAGGTAGCCATTACCTGTCCTGGCATCTCTAACGGGATTTAACGGGAACGTTAAATACCTTAACCTTAAAATGATTTATTTCCAGAACAGCCAGTTTTTTCTTTCAACCAAGGAATGTGTACACCATTCGTATTTATTTAATCAAATCTAAGTCCTTCCTTTTGTTACATAGGATGTTAGGAAAATATGTATCCCCAAAAGATGAAAAGGATCTAGTATAAAATAATGACAACAGTTTTCGAATGCTCTGATCTCCCCCTTCCTCCCCCCCCCCCCTCCCCCACCCTTCCCCTTGCCCCTCCCACCCCTCACCACCCTCCTTGACATTTCGATCACTCATTTCTAGTCTCTTTGAAGCAGGAACGTCAAAGTGATACATGATGATCCATTACAATAGGCAAACATTTTGTTTTACAGTTGCTTAGACAAAGACACTTCATAACACAGTTTTGTTTCCCTCTCTTTCTTTCTTTCTGTCTTTCTTACTTTCTTCCTTTCTTTTTTTCCTTCCTTTATATTTATATCTTCCTTAGTTTTCCAACTTATGACAAAACTCAAAGGATTTAAAATTCTTGACTTCGGTGTAAAAGTTCTCGTGTAAACCCAACGGTGGAACTTGGCCAAAAGAGGTACGGAGAGCGTGCTGATTGTTTGTTTAAGGACATCACGTACTCTTACACGATGAAGAAGTCTATTTTTGTGGCATCATTTTATTAAGTATTTTCTGGGTTTATGCTAAAGGTACAGCTATGATTCTTGTAATATATAAGAAGCGGTATATTCTGAGCTGTTTTTGACCATGTAGTGCTACTTTGCTTTTGTAGGATGTGTGAAATGAATACAAATTTGAACAGATACATTTAAAAAAAATGTTGTATAAGTTGCCTCAGGTACACATTTCTCAGTTGTTTTCCTATCAAATACTCTCAAATTTTGTTCACATACTTGGAATGGATCATGGCAGATGAGTAACTACTTTGTTTCATTATTATTGGGACAGAATGCAAGAAAAAAAACGAACTCTTTCTTTTTAAATTTATTCAAAAATATGTTTCAATTTTTCTCTTCCCAATCCATGTCCACTATGTTTTGGAAGTGAAAATAGGTTAACATTCAAGTACTCCATTAGGCAAGTTAATGTAAAAAATAGCCCTCTGTCTTAAATGGTTTGCTAGTTATTGGTACCTATTGTTTTGGATCCCTTAGTTCGGGGGGGTAGTTGGGACCAAACACGATTGTGTCGCTGTACTAATTTGGAAGGCTATTCCTAAATGAGAGCAGCTTCCCGTAATAGGGTAAACTACTGGTGTAGTGTGTTGGTGTTTTAGTGTTCAATCTCTTGGGGCTTCCCTGCAAGATGTAAGTGTCTGCTAGGGGATGAATCTCTAAATACAGGCTGCTATACTGGCCTGCCAGTTGAGCCGAGTGAATGATACAATAAACGTGCTAACTCAGCGGCTCGACGTTATGTAGTCGAGTCGCGTGCTGGGAGCACAATGGGGCCTGGCGAAGCAATTACCGGCTTTGGCGGTCACGGGCAATTGTGACGCAGGTCAGGAAGGGTTTAAGGACGTGAAGAGGAGTGTAATTAGTAATGCAGTGTGTAGCTTACTGACCAGTATTTATTGGTCAGTAAAATGTAGTTTTGTATGTATCTTTTGGGAAGTCTTAGGCAAATAAAATACAGTTGGTGTGTACAAGTTTGGGTAGGTGTATACAAGAGTTAAAGGATTCCGAGCACGACTGAATCTCACCTGGTGATGAAGCTGGAACGGACGTCGGGCGAAGGCCGCTGGCGACGCACAGAGTATAACAGATAATGGCTCCAGTTAGGACTCCACTTCTTATACTTTCCGGTGCTGCGTGGTCAGCATTACGTCACTGTAGCTGCCCCAGATAGTTGTTAGTGTCAATGTTTGTGTATGTGTTGCAAGTAGTTGGCTAACCTCCTGAGCTAGGTGGCCGCCGCTTGCCGTGTATGGATATGTCCTGGACTTATGGAGTTGCCAGTTGGGGTAGTTTTGGTAAAAGATGGGGGGTGGGTCTCAGGGGGTACTGCCCCCCGTGGCTGTGCAAGACCCCCTCATCGATTAGTTCGCGTCCCCGCGAACTGGAAGTAGAGTGGGCGCGTCGATGTGATGGTTTGTTCTTGATTGGTCCTTGTACTTCTTCTTCTTTTATTCCCTGTTGGTGTAGGTGTGTCGATGTTGTGTTGATGTGAGTTGAGCGTGTGCTCAGAGGGGTAGGTTTTGGGATATACATGTTATACATAGTAAATTTGGAATAGTTCATTTTTGAAAGTTGACATAGTAATAATAAAGGTACAAAAAATGCATGGTCTTGAAGTTATATATATATATGTTGTTATTATCCAGGGAGGGAAAAAAAACCATGGCTGGACGGATGGTTGTGCCGTTCGGCGCTGTATGGAGAAAAAAATTGCTCCCTGCAGTGTATTGTTTAAAAGATGGAAGAGAATAGAAAAAACAGGTGTCCCAGGGTATAAGTTAAAGGGATATATCATAATGGTTTATTGTTCTAGGGATGAAACAGGACACCTTCACAAATTTGGGCGTTAGTAGAGTAGAAAG
Organism: Meconema thalassinum; assembly: GCA_946902985.2. Lineage (NCBI taxonomy): Eukaryota > Metazoa > Arthropoda > Insecta > Orthoptera > Tettigoniidae > Meconema > Meconema thalassinum. The sequence continues at coordinate 144,917,874 of OX336390.1, read as the reverse complement.
GAAAAAAACAAAACAGTGTATTCAGTGTTGAAATTATGGCAGTGTTGAATGGCGTGACATATTGCAAGTTTATGTGCGTAGGTGTACACTTGAGCATTAGTATATTTGTGTACGATTTGGATTTACATTTTGTTTTACAAGCATGATATAACATAAAATAATAATCTTACTACTAGACCGCTTTGCTCATGAGCCTGGTACCATGTCTCATTCTCCAGGCCTTCTGTAGTGCTCTCGTCTGTCCACTCATTCTCCCTTCACTTTGCTATTCGCTGAGCTGTAGGTACCTCTCACCTATGGCTGTGGGTTTGTGGTCATGCCGTTAACCTTACCTTTCGCAAATTTTCCCCGTGGGTGGAAAAATTCACCTTGGCAGCGAGGGTAGGTGCTCACAACCTCTGCACCGCCCCTGGCTACCGTATATTGCTCATTATTCAAGCGTATCCATACGTGTGTTTTCGTCAGCGTCGCTCGGTGCCCCACGTCACCTTACGTCGCCAATCGCGGCGCCGTCACCTTATTGGCGCGACTGAAGAACGATGAGGAGCAGTGTGTTTGTGTGGCAGAGATAAGGGTATGTGTAATTTGGTGTGGGAAATATATTTACAATAGACATGCTCATGCTCCTTGTTATCTGTAAATCAAGAAATGTATTAATGGCAACCCTTTTTCTCTTGTGTGCATCTGTGGATGCGTTGCTCCTTGGTTTTCCTGTGTTTGGGAAAGTGGATTAGTTGTTAGCAATACATTACAATACATTACATGTATATATAAAACATTTTCTTGGCAGCGCTTAATTTATAAAACTAAGTGTGGCGCCACTGAAGTCCAACTTACTTCTAGGTTAGCCTATATTAACCTAGCTTAGCCTATGTATTGTCGGGCTTACCCTGGTAATGGATTTTTAGTCACCAGGTGCCGAGCGTGCTGTCTTAATACTATTTATTCTATGTATTGTTGTCGGACTTACCCTTGTAACGGAAATTTAGTTACCAGGTGCCGGACGGCTTTACCTTAATTTAAAAAAAAATTGCCTTAAGTTATGTTAATTAGTACTTAAATGTAAGAATATGCTGTATGTACATGCCGAGTGATTTTGCCTTAATCTAGTGCCGAAATATGCTGTCGCTGCTGTTTTACAACAGCGCTTATTAAATTTGCTTAATTCTAAGTTGCGTTCCAAATGCAACTGCCTTACATGCTAGAATTTTGATCGGAGCGATCGCCTGAGGCAGTTTTACCTCCTCAGGGCACCACCCGTGTGAATTTTAGAAACACCGGTTGTCTCTAAAACCACCAGGCCCGAAAGCCCTTCTAGATTCCCCTCCCTTAATACTAATTGTCGACAATATATTAATATTAATTAGTAAATAGTAATTAATAAAGTCCTGGGCGACTGCGCTGCTGAAGAGCAAACGCCTCGCCCGGCTGTGCTGTTCATTGCTGTTGTGCATGCCTATGTCGGCATCATTTTCCATGTACCATTTGTTGATATATTTATCATTGGGTTTGCCCACGAAAACCCCTGTGAGAGCTCGCCGCGTTCCTCATTTACATCTCTGGCCACCCGGTGCGTGACCATTTAAGCTCTGTCGACCCGGTGTCGTCCATTTATGTGGGCACGGGTTCGAATGATCGCATTCATTCCATATATATTATTCATTGTTTGTTGATTATCATTTGCTTGGTTGTGTTCATCCCGTCTCGCGGGACGAGGACTTGGTGGATCTAGGATTGATCGCGCTGAATCCTGAGATCCTTCTTCACTTCTGCGAGTAGAAGACTAACTTCCCGCCATAGAAGCTCTACTTAACTTACATACTAAACTAGGAGTCTAGTCCTAATGTGGTCGTCCCTAGGGTCATCTTCTGAGTCCGGTGTGGAGCTGGCTGATTCTCCCCCCGTCCGTCAAAAAGTCGCCCCTGCAGGTCTTTGCTTCGACGACCGTGGCGCAGAGTGGGTGTAACTTTCCTCTGCCGAGGGGGTAGGCTAGACGCACCCCCGGTTTTGGCGTTTGCCCGCGCCAGGCCATCAATGCTTCAACCTTACGTAGTTCCGTCTGTTATTTAGTCTGGGTCAGGATCTGTTGGCGTCTCGCCCCGTCCTTGCCCTTCTGTGGAGCTTCCGCTCCCTCCATTCACATCTTATCACCATTCAGTGTGGTGTCAGATTCCTTTTATTTTCAAAAAAATATAAGTGTGGTTTGTGAAAAATTTTCTGTGTGTTATGTAATTATGTAGAGTTTTTAAGTGTCCTGGGGTTATAGGATCTTCTAAATGCATTGTCTACTTTAGGCCTGTTTGCCATGTCAGATGTCCAGCGTTGATGCCTTGTGGAATTTCCAGGAGGCGTTAGTAGGTTTCCATGGCGTTGGGTACTTTGTTATCTGCTGAATGGGCTTAAGGCATGGTAGGAGAGGGTCGTGCATCTTTGGACTCCATGTTAATGGTGGCCGGGAGCCGGTGATGCTGTCAGGATGTTTTTACAGTGAGTGGATGGGGTAGGTTTTTCCCAAGTGTGCAAAAATTTTCAAAAGTGCCATGCAGGTGTTTATAATAATAAACCCTGGTGTTTGGGTGGGATATTCCATGCATGGGGATGGATATGAGGCGTATCCGCTCTCATTTGAGGATAAAGTATGGTTTGGGGTGTGATAGTTCTATGTCCCTTGCATGCGGGATTATTTAGTAAGAAAATATTTGTTAGTTTAAATGTGGCCGCATCTCTTTATATCGAGATGTGCATTACGCTTGCTATTCTTTCCGACACACCCCTAATACTCGGGTGTAGGCATTTGTGACCAGGGCGTAGCATACCCGAATTTTGGGTAGACGCATGAAGCCTATTAACCCCGGTGTATATTTTTGATTGTAGTCTATCTGTTCTTATGTGTCTATGTGTCTGTGTTGGATGGCGTTGTGAGTGACAGGGTTATGTAAGGAGAAGGGTGGTAGAATGGTAGCCCGTAGGTGGTACATTGGCCATTCTGATGGCACTATCCATCTCTGCTCCTGTCATCCTCACTTGGTCAATATCTGATTCCTATCCGCTCCTTGGGATGGGTAAGTGCGGTGACGCTGTGACGTCACGGCCTAATCTGGTCTCTTGTCTGTAACGTTAAGGTAGGAAGTGATTGTAAGTGTAAATGGTTATGTCCTGATCGCCTATGATGGTTTTTTAAAAGAGAAAAAAAAACAAGAAGAGAAGTTATTAGTGGGGGGGGTTTGTTCCCTTATGGACGCTGTCTGTGCCCTCCCTTAATTATGGGGCGTGTGTAGGCAGGAAATGTCAGTGGCTGTAATTAGCGCGGCTGCGTGTGTGTGGTTGTTTACCGCTGCAGCATGCTGGCGCGCGGGACATGCGTTGGCGCGTGGGCCGTTATCGGATAAGTCTTATCGTGTGTCGTGTGGCTAATTGTCAGGCGGCGCGTGTAGCCTGTTATCGTCCTTGTAAGCATGCTCCTGTGTTCCTAAGATAAATCCAGCCTATAGTATCTGTACATTGCTAAATGCCAGGCCTATCGTAATACTGCTGAATCCTTTGCCAATATCCGTGTATACTGTATGTTATTGTTGGTATAGTTTTTGTTTTTGTATGAAAGTGTCATCATGGTCGCGTGTCATTGTCACTTCCGTTATAACAAGAGTGTCTGTCGACGGCCGTGTTCCAATGTGCTGGAATTCGCAACTCAGTATATTATTGTGTTTGTTTATACGTCCTTGTATACGGGAAGTCTCTGACGTTACGTATGGCGGCTGACGGAACGTGACTTTTGCCAGTGTCCGTGTGTTGACATTGTTTGACATTCTGGGAGGGCCAATGTGTTAATCTGTCCTGTTTTTGCGACCGATGTTGTGTGGACATTTCTTCCGCAAGACCTTTGCCTTGTGTAATTGTCTGTAATTCATGTCTAGAAAGTCTATTGCCCATGTTCGGGGTAATCGAAATTTTGCATGGTTTCTGGTCGTAGAAATGTGGTGTTACCTGTTTTGTGTCTGTGAGAGTGGCGTCCCCCGTATCTAGGTTTCGGGCGCTATGGTTCAAAGAAAAGTATCCTGTGGTCCCCGTGGAGGCCTAGGATTTTCGGTACGCCTCCTATCGGGAATCCCGTGGTCGCTAATGCCCTAAGTAGGCTGTTGTAGCGAGTACCTTGGCACGAATCTATGCTCCTGTATGTATGTATGTTAAAGAACCCCCCTGTGTTCATAATTGTGTGGCTCAACTGTTTATGTACTTGTATAGGACAAATTTCCATCTGGGTGGGAGTGAATTTTCCCCTGTGAATGGGTCTATTCGGTGTCTAGTCGCGCTGGCTGAGTTTTCTGACTTGTCATGATGAAAAACCCGTGTTTTGTATGTAAGTGATCTTTCGTTGGTCGACAGTTCTTGTTTTTCCCGGAGTCCGCTTTTATTGGGCATTCGGACCCGCGATCCTGTGTAATGCTCCGTGTTTCATGTCTGCGTTGTCTGTTGGGATTTATGCGTCCCTAGTGTGGCTTCTGATTGTGTTTCCGCGCCAAAAATGCCATTGTTTAGCTTCTTTTTTTTGGCACGTTTGAATTGTGTTTTTGCGACACGCGTATGAAAATATGTGTTAGTGTGAACGTTTTGCGCTATTCGGGACGACCCTCGTATTTTAACTTTGGTAGTTATCGTTCTTTGAAATTGGCGTGAATGATCGTGTCTACTATGCCGGGACAGAGTGCTGTGAGTTTGCCTGGCGGACGCGAAGGTCGCATGGTCATGTCTGTGTTATCGCTGAGCTGGCGATGGTATTAAATTACAACTGTGTAGGAAGTACTTTGCTTGCTTGTCGGGCGGCCCGCTCGCCACATGTGCCAGGACAATGCGTGTAGGTTTGTTGACACGTCTCTCTAATGTCTGTATATACAGCGTGTCTCGGGTTCCCCGTAATGGAAAAGAACCTACGTCTATGTATGTCTTGTGTCCCCACATTTTGTGTTATCGTAGGTCTGGGGTGAATATATTCCTGTTAGTGGTAGTTAGATGTCTTTATGTAGGTGTGTCTCCGGGCCGCTAGTCGCGTGTTTGGTGACTAGGTGTCGGAGGTGGTTTTATTAATTTGTGCGTATGAATTCCTGTTAGCGTGACCGTCCCTTATTGTTCTATCCTCCAATTGGAGAGTTACCCGACCTTGCATTCCTGGTATTGAGAAGGTTGCGGGTCCGAGACCGTCTTTGTCCAGGGTAATTATTCCTGGTGCCTTTTAGGCTTGTGCCTCCGGGACAGATTTGTCAGTGTTACTGATATTTTGCGGCAATTTGAGCTTACTGTGTGCCTTCCAGAAATATGTGGGATTCCACAAAGTCTGGGATTTTACCCTATGGTGTTTATGCTTAGCTTGAGCGCTGTTATGAGGGACAAGAAAAATTCATGCTATGTGCAGTGTAATAAATAACGTACAACTATGGGTCAAATTTATACAGTTCAACTTGGATAATTCGAACTTCAAGGGATTAGTAAAAAAAATTGAGTTATGCCAAAAATTCGCATTAAGGGACACTAGGGCTGAGTTTTTCAACTTTCACATTTATAATCAGAATGAGTTGAAATTTAATCTGCATACTTATAATTGTAACACTAAGTCACATACCAAATTTTAAAACAATTGGATGAAATGTAATTGATTTTTTACTAATTATATTATTAAAATATACCGTGTGATCAAAATGCTCCATGCGCATTAACAATTGTGTAAAACGCTTCATATTTGTATTACATATACATAAAACTATTCTAAATATTATAACATTGAGAAATTTCAGGAAAGTGACACATGTATGCTGTCAGATAAATATTTTCTTTATGCGCCATCATGTCTTATGGATTTTGATAATTTTTCATAGTTTTTTAATTTTATGGTCTGTAATTTACAAAATGGTTGGAGATATTGCAATGTTATCTTGCAACACATGTGTTTCTGAATATCCAGTGATTTTTTTTTTAAATTAAAATTGGTGAATACCTCACGCACATGGAGCATTTTGATTACCTACAAAAATCCTCTCGGCACGCCGGAAGGCGGAGGTAGATTTCACCGGGCAAACTAGGGGATAGGCTATAATAGGCAAAATATGCAGGTTTTCGTAGGAGGATCAGACCTCATTTATTGCGAGAAAGTATTTTACAATTGGAGGTTAGTTAACATTTTTTCGTATTTCTATGCATATTTTTAACATTTTACAGTCTTATGGGGATGGTAACCTTCTTGTCATTTGGGGTTCATTTTTATACTTGTGATCACACTGTCCTTATGCAAGGTTTGAAAAGGAAGATTGTAGTTTTACGTGACCGTGAATCTTGTGATTATGAGCCACGGGACCTCCTTTTTACGTGGAATCCGAACCACAGGACATGGCATTTCACTTCGAAAATCTCACATGCACTGACCGGGAATAGAACCAGGACCGCCTTGGTGAGAGGCATTCAGCTAGACCGCTGAGCCACCACGCCCCTTGCAAGGTTTGGAACTAATGTGTAACTATCTAACAGTCTGTTACTTCTTCACGCAAAATTTTATCTCCCGCAGAGATGTTGGTTGGTTCCTCAGTTTAGGGGCTGCGACAAGGTGGTCATGTAACCCCGTGTACATTGGGTGTGTGTAGAATCTGTCTGATAAACGGTGTTATTTGTGATTACTGTATTAGTCTGTAATTCAGGTAAGGTGTGCAGACGGTCAATTTTAAGTAGTAGTACCTAATTTTGTACCAAATACTAACGGCAACGACACCCAGCTGTGAACTTGGCTGCTAGATGCCACCGCATCCAGCAACTTGCAACGAACGTTGTAACTCCCCTTCCGAAGGAAAGCATGCTGACGGATTTTTAGCGCTCTTAGAAAATCCGGCGACTTTGTCCGGATTTGAACCAGCACCTTGGGCATAGAAGTTCAGCATGCTACCAGTTAGCCGCTTCCCTCATAGTCAGATGGAACAAGAAGTTCCGTGACGAACTAAAGAGCCTACTTTTCTTAAAATTAAGATTCATGTCATAGATTAATCTACAGTATATGAACCTATCTAGAATAATGACGAAATTAAGTGGGTAATATCGAAATGTCTTAATTAGTTCGAAATGAGGTATACTAGGCATAATGCAGCCTAATAGAGCAATACGGTTGGCAGCTCTGGTGACTGAATATATTCTTACTTCTATCTCCTAAGGTACAGAATACAAAATGTGGTTGAAGTCCAAAGGACGTTACATGGATTTAGACATTGGATCTATTAGTACACGTAAAAGCATGTTGGCAACAATGTCATGCGAGTGCTGGTCAGAAATAATCTGAAATATTATATATTTTTGTGCCAATTTTGGATGAAATCCATTTGTTGGTATAGAAGTTACATGTATTTAAAAATTGGTCCTATCGGCAGGCTTAGAATTATGTTGGTAGAACTGACGTATATAAGTTACTCCAAATTAATGTAAAATGTCGGGTAATTTACGTGCCCATAGTTTAAAGCTGTCGGCTTGCATACTTTCTGATATATTTGGATACAAAATAGAGAGCAATTATTAACAGTTGGCAGCCCTGGTGGCTCTTAAGAATACACTCAGTCATATATGTTTATGTACACATATTACATACAAAATTTGGTTGAAATCCAATTGATAGTGTAGAAGTTATATGCATTTAAAAATTGAACTTATCAGAAGGCTTAAAATTATTTTGGCAACGCTGTCATGTATGGCCACCTGGAAATTAAACTGAAATAGTATTATCTACATGTGTGCCAATTTTAGAATAGCTCCCATGTATACCTTCCAAGATATCCAACATGGAGCTCAAATTTCTAGTGCGTTTTTTTTAGCAGTTGGTAGCACTGGCATCTTTTTCAAATATGGGCCTGAGATATTCCGGTATACATCTTTACTCATACTCAATTTGGTTTCGATTGCTGCAGCCATTTAGGAGTTGATAGGGGGGGGGGGGGACAGACAGACAGACAGACAGAAGGACAGACACATTTTCCCGGATATATCTTATAAGTCTACTTTTTCCTCATTTTTGAAAAGTGTGAAAAGTAGGCTAACAAGTAGTTCCGTGAAGAACTATACAGCCTATTTTCATATATCCTACTTATGTTAATTGCCACTATCAACATACACAATTTCTGTTTGATTGCTGTAATAGATTCGTAGATATTAAGAACCGACTAAATATTTCGGATGGTCGCCATGTTGGATTTTATATATGTAGGTCCTAGAGTTATGTACTGTTACATGCAGATTATTGTGAACGCGTAGTATTCAAACTTCAATCGCATAATTAGGACACATGAAAAAACAAGAAGATTTTAAAATTTTTCACAGCTGCCATCTTGAGGTTATGGAAACAATTGAAGTAAATTAGATGCCAGTGGATTAACATTCGTATAAGGATTTACTGTACCAAGTTTCACTGCACGCGGATGGTTAAATTGCGCGAAACATCCATGTGAATATTTATAATTCGCGTCACCGCCATGTTGGATTTGTGATCACCAGGTTATTTAAAGTCCTATAGGTGAACTTAAGTTCATAGCCCCTATGAACATTAAAAAATGCAGTTTGATTGCTAAAATAGATTCGTAGATATTCAGTATCGTCTAAATATTTCGGATGGTCGCCATGTTGGATTGTTAAATGTATAGGCCATAGAGTCATGTACCATTAAAGGAAAATTATTGCGCAGGTTCATTATTCAAACTTTCACTTCGATCGCATGACTACATCACAAGAAATAAAAACTTAATTTTAAAATTCGCACTGCCGCCATCTTGAGGTTATGTAAACAATTGAACTTAATTAGATACCAATGGATTACAATGCGTATAAATATTTCCTGTGCCAGGTTTCAGTAAGCTTGGAACATTAAATCGCGTGAAAGGTCTATTTAAAATTTTCAAATTCGCTTGGCCGCCATGTTCGTTTTGTAGTTAACCGGTTTTTGAAAGTCTTATAGGTGGACTTCCAGTAGTGCCCTTTATCTCCGTATAAAATTTTAGGGAGATACCCCTAATAGTTTCAGAGATATAGAATGCCGGTGAAATATTTCGCACATCCGCCATCTTGTGATTATTTAAACAATTGAACGAAGTTAGATGTCGGTGCATTACAATGTATATAAATATATACTGTACCAAGTTTCATTGCGTTTGGTTGGTCAAATCGCGAGAAACGTCTATTTAAAAGTCGCGAATTCGCTTGGCCTCCATGTTCGTTTTGTAGTTACCAGGTTCTCAAAAGTCACATAAGTGAACTTATAGTAGTTCCCTCTATCACCATAGAAAATCCCAGGGTAATATCGGTAATAGTTTCGGAGATATTGAATGCTGGTGAAATATTTCGCACAGCCGCCATGTTGGATTGGTGAGTCGTAACAAAATTTGAAGGGCACGGTCGAGGTCGCCGGGAATAGTGCTATGAACTTTCCGAGTTTCATTGAAATCGCTCCTGCCGTTTAGATTTTATTAGGGGGACACACACACACGAATCACACACACACACACACACGCACACACACACACGGACAAAAGGTGATCTCATAAGCCTATTCTTAGCCTACTTTCGATTTTTGCAAAAAATGAAAGTAGACTTATGAGATCAACACAGGGCGAAAAATTGTGTGTCTGTCTGTGTGTATGTGTGTGTGTGAGTCTGTGTGTGTGTGTGTGTGTGTGAGTGAGTGTACTCTGAATGTCTGTCCCCCCCTATCAATTCGAACACGGTGAAACCGAATTGAACGAAACTTGGTACAGAGGTAGCTTTAGCATAGGGCACCTCAGTGTCATACTTTATATCGCCGCCATCTTTACCAAAACTGAATGGCGGCCACTCAAACGTTCAAAACGTAAACTCAAATTACGGCTAAACTAATCATCCAATCTCTACCAAATTTGGTGACAACATACCTTTATATAGGACGCGTCTTTCACCCAAACTTTAAGGTCATCGGCCTTGCCATTTCAGGATGGTGGCCGTGTGAATTATGCAACCATTATAATCAATAGCTTAAGACCCACCAATTCAGATTATCAAGCCTAGGGTGGTTTAAGCTATCCTGAAGGTCGTGATCCGTTATTTATTATAATTTAATATTATAATATTATTCTGTATGACTGGCTTAAAAGAGCTGAGCTGTATCTGCCACACGACAAGATGGCAGCTGTCCTCATGAGCCTGTCTTATATTTCAGTAGTTTTAGTATGTTGTATGCGATATACCCTACTGATACAATAATATAAACTTTGTATGAAATGATCTATAATGAAGATGTACTGCAGTGAAGAAATAGTTTATTTCAGGTCATTATTTGCCAACAGGTTGAATCTAATATATCAGTTAAGATCGCCATGATGTTACGGATATGTTTAGCTCTGGGCTAGCGTGTTAGCCTGTCACGCAGTTGACTGGGGATCGGATACTGCTACAGTTGACTTTTTTTTCTTGAATTCTTTTACAAATGATGTGCACAAGCTCTTTTCACAGATACTGAATAAAATGTCATTTAGCTCAAAGGGGAGGCTAATGTATACACTCGTTTATTAATAAAATCACAGTCCCAGCATTGCACATAAACAGAAGACATTACGAAAAGGAGAATAGAAGAATTAGATACACGTTGTTATCAACCACAGCCTTCTTAATGTCTCTGTACGGTGCTGTCCTCTTGTGGGTTATGTGGGTAGTATTGTTCCAAATATACCGCTGTGTCAATACCTGGCCTCCTAAAGTATGGCAATTTTGTAATAAGTTACTGGTAGTTCGACTATTAGCCACGATCGCGCTCCGATTACCTTTAATGATAGAACGTACAAGGCACTGCCGGCAGGAAGTTAGGTCCTCATTTGAGTACGTAATTCAATTGCTTATATGAGGACGAAGCGTCCTGCTGGCAGGACCGTTCTTTTTTCCATTATATAGAGGGAAATGTAACGAATCAGCGCATGCAAGTCTGAAGTTGGTAGCTCTGACCGTTCAGTAATGGCGGCGATTATACGTAATGGTGACTGTGTTTATGTTTTTGCTACCTATTTCGATGCTCCAAACAGCGGAGATGCATGGAGTCGCTCGTTATTTGCTAGTAATTATGATATCACTAAATGTCATGGTACTGTAGTTTAAATTACGTGTAGTTGTGCAACTGTGCAGTGGGATATTGACAAAAACACAACTAGGCTTTTTTTAAATTTATTTATTCTCGAGCGATGGACGCGCCGTCGCTCATACATTTATTTAGTCTCTGTACTATAAGAAAACACGTTTATACTTTATACGTTTATATATTTTAGAGTCAATATGTTGTTAAGAGACAGTTATTGTATTAGTCAATATGAGTCATATTGAATATTTTAGAATATTTACAGACTTTTATTGTTTGCCCAGTACCAGAACTGCAATATTATTACGCTCTGATAACCCAAAGTACTGCCGGAAGGACGCGTCCTGCTGGAAGGCCAGTTCAAACATTTGCCATAAGGGTCCAAAGTCCTGCTGGAAGGACGCACCGCTGTGTACAAAAGTACCTCCGGAAGGTCCTTCTAGCAGGACGAGTGACTGTACGCTCTATCATTAAACACTGCCAGTTGGATCGCCTCCCTCCTGGCTACTTTAAACTGCCTACTCGTTGAACACCCAGAGGCGTACTAGATAAATATGAATTCACTGCTAGGTCGCAGCACCAACCTACTGTGATTGGCGCGGATTTTTTAAGGGGAAGGTACCCAAAACGATAGATCCTTAAGTTTGCAGGCTGGCTTAATATAGAGATTAACGGACGTGAATTCATTACAATAAGTTAATAGTTTTGTTATTCAATCATCATAAAGTATATAATATTGATTTTGACACTTACTGGCTAATTATCAATATAAACGAAAACAAACACTACATGGTGGTAGAGGTGGTTTTAGGGATGAGGACAAAGAGTTATAAATATACCCATACATTTAGGAGAAAGTAGGCTATATGTTCTTTGCTGAACATCTTGTTTCAAAATTGAAAATAGGCTAAAAATGAATTTGATCTCGTCAATGGCGTTGTCTTGGCAACCTCTGATAGATCATCCCTTATCAATTTTAAAGCGTTGTTATGGTAACCTCTGATGGCACTTGGCATTTTTTAAAATTCCGAAATCATTTTTCTCATCCCTTGGCGTAATGGTGGGTCATATCAAAAATTCTTTCAGACAAAAGTTTTAGGTAATTATTAGGGGAATATTTTCCATTCTGTACGGTTTTGATATTGTGCCTATTAAGAGAGATATGATTAATGTTTCCCGAAAACCCCACTTTTTTCCACCCCTTTGGTCAATGGTTGGTGCTATCAAAAAACTTATGAACTTTGAATGGATTCGATATTTCACGTATTAAGAGAGTTATAGCGAAATTTCACTTTTTCGAAAAAAAAGCCCCCGCTTTTTAACCCCCTCCGACTGATTTTGCCCATTAACGAAGTCGGCCGATATTTTATAGGGATACATATTATGTAAAAAATTCAAAGTGATTGGTGCAAAATTACGGCAGTTATCGTGTCCACAAGAAACTGATATATATATATATATATAGATAGATACATATATACATAAATTATATATAAACTTTTGAACTGACGGTGGTTTTGGGGTCTGGGGGATGTGAAACGCGAAGATATGTCGAAATTTTCCGGAAGTCGAAACATGGTACCCATTGCAATAGCTAGCTTTCTAATGAAATCTACCTAAAACGATGTTTGGAGATATGAGCATTTTTATAAAATCGCTTACTATATTAACCAGTTTGGCCCACCCAATGAAACTTTTGTGGAAAAAATGAGAAAAATACAATGTTTTATTGTAGAGATAATAGAGCATGGAGACCTTTCGTTTTAGTTAACCTACGACTTTCTAGGATTTCTAGTTTTAAAAATATAGCCTACTTTCTATGATTTGCCTTCCATCTTCTTTTTAGGCAGAGGAGATTTAAAAATGTCGCTGAGCGTTTAAAAATGGCGGCGCATGAAAATTGTTTTAGTGAAATGATACACAGGTGTCTATAAGATATATATATGGGAAAAACAAAAAACAGTTATTTTGTCATTTTTGCCTAAAAACTCAGCCCTAGTGTCCCTTAAGAAAGTTCCTTGGAAAGAGTAGAGAAGATATATTGTGTCACGTTTATATAATGATTTACGTTCACCAAAGCAGATTAACAAACGACGGTACTTTATAAGAATTGTATCGTAAATAATCTCAAAAGTCTTAAATGAAAAATAAAACCTGAGTGTACTATTCACCTATTTAACGACGTTGGTGCCACAGTAATCTAGTTACGTCTCAGAGAAATCTACTATTTTTCCAAATAGTTTGCGATTCTTGACCGTTTTCTGCAATTAGGTCTCTCAGCCATCACAAAAGAATCTAGCAAATTGTAGGAACGGAAAATAGAACAACTTAGTCATTTCTATTTGGAAAGATCCGCCTCAGCTCTGTGATGCGGTTTGTTGCTTAGGCTGCCTTCGGAACAGTTCCTTCGGGAACTGGGCCATATGACCCCCCTGTTCCGATTGGCTTTTTACACTAAGAACTTTGAATTATCCAAAATATAATTCGATTTGACCCCGATTATAAACCATTGATTGCCTGTAAAATGCTAGGGGCCAAGAGAAAAATTCGAAAAAAAAAATCGAATTACATAATTTTGAATTAGCCAAGTTCCCCTGTATATACATGTAAAATGTACAGTTTTGTGCACAAGTCTCTGCGTGTCTGCTGTTGACAGGGGTGGAACCTGTCCTTTGTGTATGAATTGCAGTGTTTCCTGCATGTAAAAGAACCTGCCCGTATGTATATTTGTGATGCAAGTGACATTAGTGTATGTTATATACAAACTCTGGTGTGTATTTAAGACATGTGCGTCATGATCTGTGAGTATCTGTACTTATAATATGACTCTTTCTGTGCGTGTATGATCCTATTACATATGGGAAAAATTATGTCTATGGGAGCCTATGGTTGTTATGTGGGCGTGTGACTTATGTTGTTTATGGAGTGTCGTCCGTACAATTGTCTATCACTGTGTCTACAGCCATGGCTTCAATTTTATTATGCCGTGTGAGTTGACTTTTTCCCGGGCCGCTTTCCATTATTGGAAGAGTGGATTTTGTCATAGTAAAAGTTGTTATCCACGTCCGGGCGTCATTGCTCGAGAAGGTGAATATTTTCGCCCTGTCACTAAGGCATAGGCTCCTGATACCCATTGGGGTGCTTCTTTACTATTTTCTGGAGGGGTTTGTAGTAAAGTAAGTCTGGGCCTACGTTCACCGTAGTGCCTCGATACTGGCCTGATTGTGTTTGTACCTGAAAGGCTGTGTTGGCTCTGCGCTCCCTTAAGAATGTCGGTGCGCATGTAAGCCCTTCTGTCGAACTGGCCTTGTGGGGTAGGTAATAAAACCTCTCTTATGACCCGTGTATTGTATGTTTGTGGCTGGTCAGTGTGCACAGGCGTGCGTTTGGCATCCTGAGGGTCTGCTTGCAACACCCTCTTATGCATTTGTACTGGGGATGCACATGTCGGTGTCCGCTTCCATTCTGGCAAAATTGCCCTCTGAACTAGCGGTAAGGGTCGTGTATTCGTTCGTGATTGACCTGGTAATGTGTTGGAGGGTAGTCTGACCGATTTCTGGCTTATGGCCACGGTAGACTCCTTCCTTCGTGTTTGCCTATGTGTGTAGGTTTGTGTGGGCTCAATGTGCTGTGGTACGGGCTCTACGTCCTCAGCCCATGACATAGTTACCTCCCGGTTTCTCCCCGTGTTACGGTGTGTGCCTGATAGCCCTGGCGTCAACTCCCTCTCGTTCGTCCATTCTGAGGGGGTTGGCGTAGGTTCTGCCCCTCGGTCTGGCAAAATTGCCTCCCGAACTGGAGCTGAGGGACGTGTGTTCATGTTCTCTTGGCCCTGTAGTGTGTTGGAGCCTAACCTGGCTATTTTCTGAACTGTGGCCACGGTGAACTCCTTCCCCTGTGTTTTGTTAGTGTCTGATAGAAACATCCGTGCGAATTGCTGCGTTAGTGTGTCTATGTCGTTTGTGTGCTTTGTGAAGTTTCCTATTGCCAGCTCAAAACGAATGTTGGAGGTTTGGAGCTCTACAAATTCGCCCCAAAGCTCGGCGTAATCGCTCGTGAGCTCTTTGGCTTGGTCGGCTACCTTCGTGTTCTGTGTTTGCGCCCTATGGTGTTCCTCCCTCAGTCTGTAGTATTGTTGTGTCAGTTCATCATGTCTTTTATGCAGCCGCCAGTGTGTAAGATTCAGTTGTGTTCTAATGGTGGCTACTCGAGCTCTGATTTCCCGGGCCGCTCTGCTGGAGCTCAGAGGGTCGGCAAGTGCCCTCATGATCGGCCCATAATGCATCCGCACGAGCTTTTGCACTTTTCGTAAGCGGTCCTGCTGGGCACTAATTCTGCTGTGGGATGCTATGATCCCCTGGTACAAGTCAATGTATCTTAGCATGGCCTGTCGTGCGAGCGAGTTCATATTTGTATATGTGTTGAAAAATAAGAATTGATTTTAGTTGGGGGTTGCTAATAATGATGCAAGTCCCCGTATAATAAAGAGGGGAAGAGAAAAATTTCCCTTGTGTTGCTAGGGTGACGGGGAAGGGGAAAAAAATAATGCTGTCTTTCCAAAAAAAAAAAAAACTTTCGCTTGGCTGTGTGCGGTACGGGTCGTTCTACCACGGGGGCTCGTTGTATCAGACCCTACCCTTATTGTGCGTGGTAGTGGCGCATCCACCAATATGTTTTGTATCCCTTAGTTGGGGGGTAGTTGGGACCAAACACGATTGTGTCGCTGTACTAATTTGGAAGCCTATTCCTAAATGAGAGCAGCTTCCCGTAATAGGGGGAAACTACTGGTGTAGTGTGTTGGTGTTTTAGTGTTCAATCTCTTGGGGCTTCCCTGCAAGATGTAAGTGTCTGCTAGGCGATGAATCTCTAAATACAGGCTGCTATACTGGCCTGCCAGTTGAGCCGAGTGAGTGATACAATAAACGTGCTAACTCAGCGGCTCGACGTTATGTAGTCGAGTCGCGTGCAGGGAGCACAATGGGGCCTGACGAAGCAATTACCGGCTTTGGCGGTCACGGGCAATTGTGACGCAGGTCAGGAGGGGTATAAGGACGTGATGAGGAGTGTAATTAGTAATGCAGTGTGTAGCTTACTGACCAGTATTTATTGGTCAGTAAAATGTAGTTTTGTATGTCCCTTTTGGGAAGTCTTAGGCAAATAAAATACAGTTGGTGTGTACAAGTTTGGGTAGGTGTATACAAGAGTTAAAGGATTCCGAGCACGACTGAATCTCACCTGGTGATGAAGCTGGAACGGACGTCGGGCGAAGGCCGCTGGCGACGCACAGAGTAAAACAGATAATGGCTCCAGTTAGGACTCCACTTCTTATACTTTCCGGTGCTGCGTGGTCAGCATTAAGTACCTGTAGCTGCCCCAGATAGTTGTTAGTGTCAATGTTTGTGTATGTGTTGCAAGTAGTTGGCTAACCTCCTGAGCTAGGTGGCCGCCGCTTGCCGTGTACGGATATGTCCTGGACTTATGGAGTTGCCAGTTGGGGTAGTTTTGGTAAAAGTTGGGGGGTGGGTCTCAGGGGGTACTGCCCCCCGGGGCTGTACACTATACATGAAAAATGAGTATTAACGGAAAACAGCTGGCAAAGTTAAAAGTTTATTATTCAGAGAATGGGACGCTAATTTAAAAAACGAATTTAAGGTACTCTACCTGTAGACATCAAAACCCCAACAAACTATATATATATATATATATATATATATATTTGGATTCAGAAATGAATGAAGAATTTTATGGCGCCAAAATCAAAAAATTGTGGTGTCACGACTGTATTACTCACGCAAGGTAGTAAATAGTAAATATAATAAAGATTAAACATTTAAAAGCTATTTCTCTACCTCATCCTAATCACTTCCGGCATTAGAGCAAATTGTTATATCAGAGAAGTTGTAGCATTCACAGTCTAGTATCATCAATCGTATACACTCTGAGTTCACATATTATATACCTGCTCATTTAAAATTTATATTAATAAAATGTTGTCTGGAAACTATTATAAACATGTAGGTCTATAGTGCGAATAGATTTTCAAAAAGGCTTAGCTTTTAAGGGCAAGCGAGCAAATGTTTATAAATATATTCTGTTCCTTCCCTATAAATTATTCGTAGGTTTGCAGATTCCATCCGGGATATAAAGGACTGCTAATATAATCAATTATCCACCTTTGCCAGTTTTGTTGAAATTCTCCACCCTCGTGCTCTGCTACCTGGATAACTCATATGAGCACAGTGGCACTACTTTGTAAGGCATCCCACAACATTCAGCCTGTCCCACACAATATTTTGCTATGAAATAGAAATTTGTTAAATGTCATTGGTGAACCTCAGTAGTTAAAAAGGACGTAAAACCAATGAATTTTAGCCTATTTTCATTTTATGAAAAAAAAAATAGGCTTATGAGATCACCTTTTGTCCGCGCGCGTGTGTGTGTGAGTGATGGTGTGTGTGTGTGTCCCTAATAACTTCTAAACGGCTGGAGCCATTTCAATGAAACTCAGTAAGATCATAGCACCATTCTGTCCGACCCCGACCGTGCCCTCCAAATTTTATTGTGTCTCACCAATCCTACATGGCGGCTGTGCAAAATATTTCACCAGCATTCAGTATCTCCGAAACTATTACCGATATCACCCTTAAATTGTGTACGGTGATTAAGGACACTACTAGAAGTTCACATATGGGACTTTGAAAAACCTGGTAACTACAAAACCAGCATGGCGGACAAGTGAATTTGAAACTTTTAAGTAGACTTTTCTCGTGATTTAACTATCCAAACGTAATGAAACTTGTACATCAAATGTTTGTACACATTATAATGCACTGGCGTCTAAGTTAGTTCAATTGTTTGCATAACCTCAAAATGGCGGCTGTGCGAAATATCTCACTAGCATTCTATATCTCCGAAACTTTTAGAGATATCACCTTGAAATTTTGTACGGTGATAAAGGGTACTGGTACAAGTTAATTTATGTAATTTTCATAAACCTGTAAAGTACAAAACAAACATGGCGGCCAAGCGAATTTGAAACATTTTAATAGACTTTTCTCAAGATTTAACTCTCTGAACGCAGTGACATGTGGTACAGTAAATGATTATACATATTGTAATGCACTGGTATCTAATTTTGTTCAATTGTTTACATAACCTCAAGATGGCGGCTGTGCGAAATTTTAAAATTAGGTTTTTATTTCTTGTGTCGTAATCATGCGATCGAAGTGAAAGTTTGAATAATGAAGCTACGCAATAATTTTCCTTTAATGATACATAACTCTATTACCTATACATATATCAATCCAAAATGGCGAGCATCCGAAATATTTAGACAGTTCTCAATATCTACGAATCTTTTACAGCAATCGAACTGATTTTTTTTATGTTCATAGAAGCTATGAACATAAGTTCACCTATAGGACTTTCAGTAACCTGGGGATCACAAATCCAACATGGCGGCGACGCGAATAATAAATATTTAAATGGGCGTTTCTAGCGATTTAACCATCCGAGTGCAGTGAAACTTTCCACGTTAAATGCTTATACAAATGTTAATCCACTGGCATTTAATTTATTTCAGTTGTTTTCATAACCACAAGATGGAAGCTGTGAGAAAATTTTAAAATCTCGTTTTGTCTTCTTGTGTTCTAATCATGCGATTGAAGTTTGAATACCACACGTACACAATAATCTAATGTAATAGTACATAAATCAAAATCGAACCTGGCGATCATCTGAAATACTTAGAACCTTCAAACTGAAATTTTGTATGTAGATAGAAGCAATTAACATGAGTGAGATATATGAAAATAGGCTGTATAGTTCTTCTCGGAACTACTTGTTTTTAATGTTCTTTATGGCCAGAAGTAAGGCTACTAGATTCTCTTTACAGGTATTTATTGCATTCACCCTGACTCTACAGGTTTTTTTTCTCGACGAGAGTTTTGCCAACATTGATTTCATGCTATACATTCCAATGCTAGTAAGTAATTAAGTCTTCAAGAATATATTGGTTAGAGTAATTTACTGCACTATTAGTGATTTTGTGAGCAAGACTGTCCTACATTTTTTTAAAGAAATCTTTCCAGTCAGTCAACAAAAATTATGCCCAATTATATTAGACGGGAAACAAACAATTCACATGCTCTAACCTGAAAAAAACAAGATATTATTACAAAATAACACGCTTTTATGTACAAAATGGGGTACTTAATTGTAAGACACGTTTCGAACGTCAATCGTTGATCTTCAGATCCTGCTCCCTTAGACTTAGTTTCAGAGGCATGCAAATTATTAGAAACGACGCCAGTTTTCCAAAATTGCATTTATACATTTCACGGCTTAATGCCCTAAATATGTTTGTAAGGCGCTGAAATTACTTCAAAGGTTTAACCAAGAGTCTTAATCAGTGCTTGATTTGTAAAATAAGACGTTCCGGTACTGTGGGCTACTGGGTGATGGTGGAAGAGGGTGGAGCTTGATGGAATATTGAAATGTATAGTTCTAAAAACAATATTTTTACGCTTATCTGAACACCTTTAAAAATCAATCAGCGGTCAAAATAGCAATCTAATTTTTATTGCAATTTTAAATTAAATTGAGACTGCTATAACAACATTCTTCTGGCCATAGCCGTTGGCCATTATAACATTTTAATGTAGACCAACTAGGCTACCATTCAAACAATGTACATTATTTCAATTTATTTTTATGTAATAAGAAACATTCGTTTTGAAAATACACACATGTTCACCAACAATCTTTTATTTCTTGTTTTATAATATAGTCTTTACAGTTTTCTGAAATAATTATTAATTATAAAAGGTACTTTACTTAAACCTGTTTAACCTCACAGTTTATAAAATTGTTCAAAGTTTAGTAAAGGTTTCGTTGTATGAGCCTCCTCTCTCTCTCTCACCTTGCTGTTAGTATCCAGAGCGGAGTGCCGTCCCCGAAGCAGCCAAGATTCAACGTGCTTTGAAGTACAGTTCAGTCAAAGACCAAGTTGACCTCGACTTACAACTAACGTTTCACAGTTCTAAAAATTATGTTATATATTGGACTTATCCCCCGTCAGAGGTTTCGGTACGGCATACCGGTGCATACCGTAACAAATATAGCCCTGGTCTTAATTATATTTTCTTTTAAGACATTCAAAGTAAAATGATTTTTTAGAATTTCCACTAACAGAGGAGCTTTGCTGCTGCAGAATGACACACGTTTTGTTTCGATTACTTCACTCTACTTGTTGTGTGGATTTAGAGCAGAGGGATTTGGAGTCATTCTTACTGATGATTCGCTCTTGAACTATTCAAAGGAAGAAGAAGTGCAACATCAGTTGATGTATAAGCATTTCAATGTATATAAGTATATTGTACTAACTATAGCGGGTACAATAGGGATAATCTTATGGTGTTATTGTTGCAATTGTTGTTGTGATTGTCCTAAATTAGGGTTTCCAGCCAAAAGGTGGTTTGATGATGCAAGGTCACATTGTCCAAATATTTGCATAAGGCAATCGGTAGTTACGAGGGACTTAGAGGGCACATTCCAAAGTCAATGACAAAATAGAAATCGGACCCACTTCCGGTATCCCCCGGAATCCCAAATTCTGAAAGTTTCCACTCGCAATTCCTTATGGGGAAAGGTGTAAGTCCACGGGGGAAAATATTACTAAGTAGGGTTACAATAGATGCCCGCACGGTCGATAAAAGAAATTGAATAACATATTGTGAGTGAGTTAAATTCTTTATTGCATTCTAGTAATTTGCACACCTTTATAATGTCCATTGTTTTATGAATTACTTTTAATCTTTATATATATATATATTGGCTGGACTTTGATTAAAACAAGAAGTTCCGTGACCAACTAAAGAGCCTACCTTTCTTAAAATTTAACATTCATGCCAATGATTAATCTATATGGATCTATCTAGAATAAATACGAACTTAAGTTGGTAATATCGAAATATCTAATTAGTTCGAAATACTGTATACCTGGCATAACGTAGCCTAATAGAGAACTAGAGTTGGCAGCCCTGATGACCGAATATATTCTTAGTTCCATTTCTTAAGGAACAGAATACAAAATTTGGTTGAAAACCAATGGATAGCATGGATGTTACATGCAGTTACACATTGGATCTAACAGCGCGCGTAAAATCATGTTGGCAACAATGACATACATGTATTGGTCAGAAATAATCTGAAATAATATGATCCATTGTTGTGCCAATTTTGAATGAAATACATTAGTTAGTAGAGAAGTTACATGCATTTTAAAATTGGACCTATCAGCAGGCTTAGAATCATGTTGGCAGCACTGGCGTAGGCCTATATTAGTTACTCCAAATTAATCTAGAATGTCAGGTACTATACGTGTGCAAAGTTTAGAGCTATTGGCTTGCATACTTTCTGATATATTGATATTGTTGTTGTTTGAGTCTTCGGTCTTTTGACTGGTTTGATGCAGCGCTCCTTGCCTCCCTGTCCTGAGCTAATCGTTTCATCTCTACATCGCTACCACACCCTACATCTGAGACAATCTGTTGAACATATTCTAACCTTGGTCTATCCCTACAGTTCTTGTCCTCGACCCTTCCTTCCATAACTAAGCTTGCTATTCCTGGGTGTCTTAGTATGTGTCCTACCAACCTATCTCTTCTCTTCATTAGCAGTAGCCAGAAACATCTCTCCTCTCCCACTCGTCTTAATACCTCTTTGTTTGTAACCCTATCTACCCATCTGATCTTCATCATTCTCCTGTAACACCACATTTCAAATGCTTCAATTCTCCTCTTTTCTGCTGCACCAATAGTCCATGTTTCACTTCCATAGAGCGCCACGCTCCAGACAAAGGCTTTCAAAAATGACTTCCTAATACCTAAATCTATATTCGATATCAGCAGATTCCTTTTTTGTAGAAATGCTTTCTTTGCCTGAGCCAACCTACTTTTTATATCCTCTTTGCTTCGTCCGTCACTGGTTATTCTGCTTCCTAAGTAACAGAAGTATCCTACTTCCTTCAGCTTTTCACCTGTCAATTTGATCTCCATAGAGGTTTCTGATTTATTTCGGCTGCATTCCAGTATTTTTGTTTTACATTTATTAATTTTCATCATGAATTCTTTCCGTAAGACGGAGTCCATACCATTCAAAAACTCATTCAAATCCTCAGGCTTGTCGGCCAAGATGACGATGTCATCAGCAAATCTCAGAGTTGAAATTATTTCTCCTTGAATCTTCACTCCCACTTTAAATTTTTCTCTAATTTCCTTCAGTGCTTGTTCAATGTAAAGATTGAAAAGTATGGGTGATAAGTTGCAGCCTTGCCTTACACCTTTCTGAATACCAGCTTCTCTCTCATGCCCTTGATATTAGGGTAACAAAAATAGAGACAGTATTTATTAACAGTTGGCAGCCCTGGTTACTCTCAAAAATCGGCATAGTCATATCTGTTATTGTACACATAGCACACACGAAATTTGGTTGAAATCCAAATGATAGTATAGACGTTACAAGTATTTAAAGTTGGACTTCTCAGCAGGCTTAGAATCATGTTGGTAGCACTGACGTATATAAGTTACTCCAAATTAATATAGAATGCCAGGTACTATACGTGTGCATAGTTTAAAGCTGTCCGCTTGCAAACTTTTTGATATATGGGTGTTTGGGTAAAAAAATGAGAGCATTTATTAACAGTTGGCAGCCCTGGTGGCTCTTAAGAATAGGCTCAGTCATATCTGTTTATGTACGCATATCACATACGAAATTTGGTTGAAATCCAATTGATAGTGTAGAAGTTATATGCATTTAAACGTTGGACCTATCAGCAGGCTTATAATCATTTGGCAACACTGCCATGTATGGCCTCCTGGAAATTAAACTGCAATATTATTATCTATACGTGTGCCAATTTGGAAATAGCTCCCATTCATACCTTCCAAGATATCCAACATTGAGTTCAAATTTCAATTGCGATTTTTCAGCAGTTGGTAGCACTGACATCATTTTAAAATATAGCCGTGAGATATTCAGGAATAGATCTTTACTCATACCAAATTTTGTTTCTATTTCTGCAGCCGTTTAGGAGTTGATAAGGGGAGACACACACAGCCAGTCAGCCAGACAGGCAGAAGGACAGACAAACACACATTTGCCCGATTTTATATGTCTACTTTTCCCTCATTTTTAGCCTACTTTTCACATTTTGCAAAAATGAGGAAAAAGTAGTCTTATGAGATCGATCCGGGAAAATGTCTGTCTGTCTGTCTGTCTGTCAGTCTGTCTGTCTGTCTGTCTGTCTGTCCTTCTGTCTGTCTGTCTGGCTGTGTGTGTGTCCCCCCCTATCAACTCCTAAACGGCTGCAGCAATCAAAACCAAATTTAGTATGAGTAAAGATGTGCACCGGAATAGCTCACGTCCATATTTGAAAATGATGTCAGTGCTACCAACTGCTGAAAAAACGCACTAGAAATTTGAGCTCCATGTTGGATATCTTGCAAGGTATGCATGGGAGCTATTCTAAAATTGGCATACATGTAGATAATACTATTTCAGTTTAATTTCCAGGTGGCCAACCATGACAGTGTTGCCAAAATAATTTTAAGCCTTCTGATATGTCCAATGTTTAAATGCCTATAACTTCTACACTATCAACTGGATTTCAACCAAATTTTGTATGTAATATCTGTACATAAACAGATATGACTGAGCATATTCATAAGAGCCACCAGGGCTGCCAACTGTTAATAATTTCTCTCTCCCTTTTTTTAAATCCAAATACCAATATATCAGAAAGTATGCAAGCCAACAGCTTTAAACTATGCACACGTATATTCTGACATTTTAGATTAATTTGGAGTAACTTATATACGTCAGTTCTACCAACATGATTATAAGCCTGCTGATAGTACCAATTTTTAAATACATGTAACTTCTATACTAACAAATGGATTTCATCCAAAATTGGCACAACAAGATATCATAATAATTCAGATTATTTCTGACCAGCACACGCATGGTATTGTTGGCAACATGCTTTTACGCGTGCTGATTGATCCAGTGTCTAACTGCATGTAACGTCCATTGGACTTCAACCAAATTTTGTATTCTGTACCTTAAGAGGTGGAACTAAGAATATATTCAGTCACCAGGGCTGCCAACTGTAGTGCTCTATTAGGCTACATCATTCCAAGTATATTTTGAACTAATTAGATAGTTCGATATTACCAACTTAATTTCGTCATTATTCTAGATAGGTTCATATACTGTAGAATAATCATTGGCATGAAAAGTAGGCTGTATAGTTCTTCCCGGAACATCTTGTTGCAAAATGTGAAAAGTAGGCCAAAATGATGTATATTAGAGTGGGTCCCTGTATGGTTTAGATTTACAATTTGACCCGGTAGGTGGAATGAATACAATTTTAGAACCACAATTTACAAACAATTTTAGAACCAAAATATAAAGTCAAAAACAGTCGCCATGGAAATCGCTAGCCTTAGTAAAGGCTCAAGTCTTTGGACTGTTTGTCTCTGCACTTTAGAGCCACCTGGTTCCAACCTGTGCAACTACCGCCATACCTTACACTGCGCCCGTGGTGGAAAGTTATGTTTTGTACCATAGGTGGCGATTATGTCGAATTCTTCGGTTTGTCTGGGCACGTTAGAGCGTTTCAAAAAAGTCCCATATGGGTTCATATAGCATTCATCCGATTGCGATGAAACTTCGGTGAGATGTTGAGTGCACTCTAGGGAAGGTTTCTGGCTTAGTAAATCAATTTTTCAATAGGGTGCGAACGAGTAGATTAACCAAATGAGCGACGACGCGCGAAGCGTTTCAACAAAGTCCCGTTTTCGTTCAAATACCATTCGTCCGATAGCGATGAAACTTGGGTGAGATTTTGTGTACAGTCCAAGGAAGGTTTCTGGCTTAGTAAATCTATTTTACAATAAGTAGCGCATCAGTAGATTCAACAAATGAGTGACGGCACGCGAATCGTTTAAACAAAATCCCGTATGTGTTCATATGCCATTCATCTGATTGCGATGAAACTTGGTTGAGATACATGCCAGGGAAGGTCTTCAAATTAGTAAATCCATTTTACAAAAATGGTAGTGCACGAGTAGATGTAACAAATGAGTGACGACGCGCGAAGCGTTTCAACAAAATCCCGTATGCGTACATATACATGTACTATTCATCGAATGCGATGAAACTATGATGAGTTGTTGTTTACACATACGTGAAGATTTCTTACTTACGTTAGTAAATCCATTTCACATTTTTTAGTGCACGAGTAGATTAAACAAATAAGTGACAGCGTACGAATCATTTAAACAAAATCCCGAATTCTTCATAAGCCATTCATCAGTTTGGGATGAAACTTAGGTGAGCTGTTGTGCACGATCCCACAACATCTCAACCACGTTTCATCGCAATCGGATGATTGGCTTATGAACACATACGGGATTTTGTTGGGATGACCGGACGGAACATCATCAGACGGTCTCGAGTTAGTCCCAGTGGGATATCTAGTGGTTCCATATCTGACTTAACTGACGCAATCCATTTGTTATTAGAAGCCTTGCCTCTTCCTGTTACTGTGCATACATATCTTGTAGGTGAGTCTTTCAAAATCCATAAGTGCCAAGCAGGGGCGTATATGGAATTTTATTTCGGGGGGTGCCCAACCGGGGGCAATGAACGGGGGATCCGGGGTTCTCCCCGGGAAACTTTCGTATAATTCGGGGCAAAATGATGAGTTTTAAGGCCATCTGGCATCACTTTTTCTACCAATTTGTTGTGAAAAATTTTATGTTTTGTTGATGTCAGCACAACTAAGACCATTTTATGTTACTTTTTATTAATACAATCATCTTCCTCACTTCATAGTATTTACATCGAAAGAATTAATGTTACTGTTTTGGTTTAAAACTCACACTATAATAGGGGCCGATAACCTCGATGTTAGGCCCCTTAAAACAACAATTATCATCATCATCATCATCACACTATAATATAAAGTCAAGGTTTCTTGAAGCATTGCCAAATCGGTTCATAACTTCATCGTCAGTGAGATGTATGTCTCTGTGAATAGATGACAATACTAGACCGTTGAGTCTGTTTCCAGAAGTAAAATTTCTTAAGTATGTTTTCAACCAACTCAAACTCTGTTCGGCAGTACCAGTAGTTACAGAGAGAGGCAAATTTGCCAAAAGTTTGATAAGGGTATAAAAGTTGGGGAAAATTTTCTGTTACACGCTTCAAGGGCACTTGTTGCTGTTCTTGGTTCGTTCATAAGAGCGAAGGCACAGGAGAGTTATAAGAGGATATGTTGTTACTCATAAGATCAGAGCAAACTGATTGTCACGCTGTTTACATTGCTCTACCTTCGCCTTACTTTGCAATGTTGCCATACGTCTCTTAGTAACAATAGTACATGATTATATTGGTTTATAATGTATGAATTCATAAACAAATAATATGTGACAAAAATTTCGGGGGGGGGGGGGGGGCGGACGCCCCTGGTGCCACGTGTCCACAAAAGAACAGGCATCTTTTAAAGTTTTCTTATTATTTATGTTCTAAATAAACATTTTCCTACCACACGCCTTTTGTTTCTCTACTTCAGTGAAGTGGATATGACGTAGACGTTGTCGTCACTTCCTTTACTCTTATGTACTCGTCAATAACGGGTAAGGAAATCTAGTTTAAAATAATGCACTACCGTTGCAATGTGACAGATTGAGACATTAAGCTCCGTAAGAACTTGTGTGGTGAAACATTCTGTCACTTAGATAGCATATTAAACTGATATGACATAAAATTCCCCCAGGCGTCGAGTAGTGACGC
Source organism: Meconema thalassinum (assembly GCA_946902985.2). Classification (NCBI taxonomy): domain Eukaryota; kingdom Metazoa; phylum Arthropoda; class Insecta; order Orthoptera; family Tettigoniidae; genus Meconema; species Meconema thalassinum. Next base: position 144,890,909 of record OX336390.1, on the reverse strand, counting down.
TGTGTTGACAGTATTATTATAAACTGAGGCTCCATCAATGTCATGCATTGAGTCGAAAAGACACTTACCGCTATCAAGAGCATTGTGTACGTCAAGGATAAGGGCATTGACTAGTCGTTGTAGAAGTAATATCAGCAAACATTTCCTTTCACACCATATAAAATGGTCTTGTTCCTCTTGTACACAGTTTTCTTGAAAATAACTCCAAGGTCTTCTAATTTTGTTTCCGTTCAGCAAACTGTGAACAAAATGAGTCTTCGACAACCAAGTAAACGTTCTCACTAATCTGCATCGGTGGTTTAGCAGCTGCCCCAGGAACGTATATAAGGGGGGGGGGGGAGGATGCTGGGGGGGCTCCATCCCCCCTGCTACCCCGAAAAAAAAAACAATAATAATTAAGAAAGTGTTGATTTGGTAAGAGCATAAATTAATTGTAAATTTGGTTGTACACTAATCTCAACTTACTGGCAAAGTTATAAACAATATTAAGATTGAAATTAGACTAACTCGAGGTGTATGGTTAGTATTATTGGCTGCCGGCGGAGGTCCGAATTTGATTCCCGGCTCTGCCAAGAAATTTTAATTCTAGTCTGAGGGCTGGAGCGGGGTACACTCAGCCTTGTGAGGCAAAACTGAGAATTTCACAGTATGGTACTCTTGAGAAATAAATTATCAACTTGTAAAAAAAAAAAAACAAAAAAAAAACAACAACAACGTTTACTTTTCTGCTTAGTAAATTGACAAATATTTAGATATTTGCCTTTCATACTCCATAGATCATAATAGAAAATTCATTAAGTATAAAATTTTATTTGTGTGTTGTGTTGTATTTTACAACATTTTTTTGTTTTGCCAGTAGTATAATTGTAGGCTATATAAACTTTGAATCTTATCTAAAATAATTACACAAAGTTATATGCTCTAAGATATTAATTTATATTTCTGGGTATTTTGCGGTGACAATCCACTGAGGACACTCACAATTTTCCAGGATAGCCAGAACCTCCCCAGAAGAAATAATATGTATATACGCCCGTGAGCTGCCCCTGTAGCGGGGAAACGTAGTCCCACATAAATAATTGTGTTTCTGTTCATATTGACTAATTGTATAAGTAATGAGGTATGTTCCCTTGGGAAGTCAGTGGTAGAGACTCCACCTCCTGATCCCAAAATCGCGGGTTCGATTGTTGACCGAGGAAGTCGGATGTTTGGAAAGTGGCTCATAAAAGATCTCACGTATCATATTTGGTGGAGAAAGGACAAAAATAATGATTATATCCTAGTCATGAGTCACCCAGAAGAGTCTGTCAGATGGTAGTGGTAAACAGAACGTCAATACTGGCGAAGAGATCTTCTAATCTAAATGGTTCAAACTCAAGCATATACCCCTCAATATTTAAGGCCATATGTTTATTTATTTATTTATTTATTTATTTATTTACGAGTAATCATTTATTTATTTAACCTTTGATCTATAGTTTTAGAATCATTTCTTTAAAATCATTTCTTGGAGACCTTTATATTTCATAACTCTCATGTAAGAAGCCAGCGCCTTACAGAAAATGTTAGATTGCATCCGTAATTATGATTACCTTATTCTTTCCTCTGTCTGCATTTAATATAAAAGTTTGAAATTCTTAAAGGTCCATTTTGAACTGTTATCCAGTTTGGTTGGTTGGTTGGTTCCACAGTTTAGGGGCTGCGACAACGCGGTCATGTAGCCCCGTGTACTTTGGGTGTGTGTAGAATCTGTCTGATAACCGGTGTTAATTGTGATGACTGTATTAGTGTGTGTTATCTGTTTTCAATTCAAGTAAGGACTGCAGACTTTGAATTTTTCCAAATAGTTCCTACTTTGCCGCCAAACGCAACCGTCAACGACTACAAGTTCAGAACTGGTTACCAGATGCCATCGCAGTCGGCTCCTGACGACGAACGTCGGAACCTAAGAGCGATTGTCAAATGTTTAACCTAACCTATAATTAAGCTTCACCGAGGTGTAATTAGTGGAAGGTTCTTTAACATGACATAAATCTATGACATGGGACCGCCGGCTTTACTTCCCCTCCGAAGGAAGGCATAGGCCTACTGAGGGATTTTCAACGCTCTTAAAAAATCCGACGACTTCGGCCGGGTTTGAACCCGCGATCTTGAGCATAGAAGCTCAGCATGCTACCAACTACGCCACCGAAGCCGTTATACAGTTTATGGACGTGGTTAAAAATCCTATTCTAGAGCGTACGCCCTATTGTCGTTCCATAAAGAATATCCCTTGGAATCCCCAGTTCCCAAAATTACCAGGCGCGAATTCCCACGGGACAAGTTGTAAGCCTCTAGGGGAGAAATACATTATTAAGTAGGCGGTTGAATGTTCTAACCAGTGGGTCAATAAAGGGATGTCTCGCTTCGTGGCCATGTGCGTAAGACGCTAGCATTTGATCATAAGGCCCCACAGTTGGATTTCTGGCACAGTGGTAACGTTCTCGTCTGCTGTGACAAGGTTGCAGGATCGAATCCTGACGCAGTCAGTTGGAATTTGAGGGTACGAAAATATGAGGGAGCCGTGTCAGTAAATTGTCCGTATGTTAAAGATTCCCTTGGGGGCACAATTCTGGTTCTAGGTGTCTAAACACCGCAGAATTTAAACGTAGTTGATCTTATTACTATTATTATTATTATTATTATTATTAATATTATTATTATTATTATTATTAATATTATTATTATTATTATTATTATTCCTGGAGCTTTTCCTCAGTGGCAACAAAACTGCTTACTACGGGAGTGCATATTAGCAGTGGATCACTGGGCGGATATTGCTTGCTCCACGAGATCGCGCTCTGTGGTAAAGACCGTGATTTCCCTGCACTAGAGTAGAATACATGAGGACATATTCGTTTTTTTTTTCTTCAAGGAAAAGAGTAGCCTATGTTTGATTTGACCTCACGACACATACTGTAGCGAAGAGGAATGGAAATTCAGGCAGCAACATACAACCATACAAGGGACATAACACCTAGGTCATCTGACAACGGCACCCGCATTAGGCCTCCGTCAAATGCCAACTGACTGAACCGGGTTTTGATCCCGCATCTTTGGGAACAGCGGAGAGGAATATTACTCTAGCCAAACATGGATATACGAGGCACGTCCAGAAAGTAAGTTCCGTTTGGTAATAAAATTAAATTGTATACAGATACAGAAAAAGTATTTATTCCACAACATTCTACACCTCTTAAACAACTTTTCCACATAACGGCCGAACTTTTGCAGGCATTTGTCATAGCGTGGCAGAAGATTTGGATACCTTCTTCATAGAAGTTTGCCGCCGTCCGTAAACGAGAGTAAGATATCCTACCGTTCGGCCACCACTGTTAGGCAAATTGCGTGCATACCAGGAGAACTGCGTATGTTTAGGAGTTCTCCTGACCACCAGGTGTAGAATGTTGTGCAATAAATAATTTTTCTGTATCTGTACACAATTCAATTTTATTACCAAACGGAACTTACTTTCTGGACGTGCCTCGTATTTTTGGACGAATATGACCAATGGATTATGTACTACGGTAGTCTAAATGATCCTACGGTGGTTAGGAAGAAAATCAGACTAGGCCTAAAAGATGACAACAAAATAGGCTGTAACTTATTTCACGGAGGTTTTAAAGACGTAATGGATGACAATAGCAATCTTCAATCACATTATTTCACCGGAAGTGAGAGCTTGCCACAGTGGGTGAGTGGATATCGTGTCGGTCTACTAACCCCAAGATTGCAGGTTCGCTCCTGGCCGTGGAAAGTGATTTTTGAAAGGCGGCAAAATTACGATACGCATGTCGTATGATGTTGGCATGTTAAAGAACCCATTTGAATCCAGTAGGCCGAGTTCATAATGGCAAAATTAATCTCGGGAGTTTCCGCCAACACAAAATTCCTCATTTCTCTACTAGAAAGCGCTATAGTGTTCAAGAAGCTTAGATATCTAACATCCAAGCTCCTTGACTTTCATAGTCAAGGAACAACGAAATTCGATATGCAAGCTACCCTCTGGGTGTCAAATAGCAAAGCTTGCACCAGGCACCCGAGGCCATACGATATTATATTATATTATTATATACCGGAAGTGAGGTAAGGTAAAGCCAAGCAAAGAGAAATAACAGCCCAAATAAGAGATTTAACTGATTCTAGATGATCACACAATTTCTTGGAATAATAACAACGTAATATCATATAATAGTTATTTAGAGAAATGAAGACCCGAATGTAGTGGAGAATATTACATATTTTGGCTGCTGTTTTATTTACGGACTTATGAGTTTTGGTGTGCTTGAATTTCTGTGGAATTATCTGATATTGTGTGTTATTGTGATGACTGTGACAAGGAAGCTAATGCAAGGAAACTTACAGTTTGCGTGCCCGTCAATATTGCATCCATAAACCATAGAACTACACCTTTACGTTGAATCCGAACCACTGGACGTGACATTTCACCTTGAAAATCTCACATGGATTAACCGAGAAGCAAACTCGGTCAGCCTTGGTGAGAGGCATACAGCTTGACCACTGTACCTAATGCCCCTTGGCTGTGGATTAAGGACCGGTGTAAATCACAAACGACTTAAAATAGTAACCTTTAGGGGCAGATGATCTAACTGTTCCGTCCCTTACAACTGTAATAACTAAGTACCCATCCAGCATTTAACTTGAGTAAGTATGGACACAGCCAGCCCCGTGGTGTTCGGGTAGCACACCTGCCACTCACCCGGAGGCCCCGGGTTCGATTCCCGTCTCCGTCAGGGATTTTAGAAACTGACGGGAGGGCTGGAACGGGGTGCACTCAGCCTCGTGAGGACAATTGAGTAGCTGTCTGACAGTGAGGCAGTGACCCGGTCATGAAAACCAAGATTAACGGCCAAGGGGACTCGATGCGCTGACCACGCGTCACCCCAATATCTGCAGGCCAAATGGCTGGGCAGCGGTCGCTTGGTAGGCCTAGGCCCTTGATGGGCTGTAGTGCCAAGGGTTTAAGTGTAGACACAACACTTAGGAATGCCTGTGTGACTGTCGGGATTCCAACCTCAGACCTCCGAACACCAGCTATACATTTCCAACGAGGGGCGTATTTTGTTGCTGGTGAATAAGCATATAACAGAATTTTAAATACAATTGTCAAACTGAAACTCTTTCCTCAGATGCACAATTGGGGTTTAACGGCTGGCTCTATGTATCAATCTAAAATCAATAAACAAATGGTATGGGAGGGTGATAGTCGATAATTGCAGTATTGTTGTTAATTAATTTCCCGGTCACTGTATTGACATTCTAAAGCAGAAGATAACAGCCAACAAAACGACATTGACTTCCCAATGCCAGACTCTATTATGTATCCTGGTATTATCATTACACTCTGCCTTGGTTTAAAATCCCCAATCAGATTGATTTATCAAGTTATCAACTAGAATGAAAACTCTGACACGAGGCATGGGCAGTTATTATTGTACCTAAATATAATTAATGGGTTAAGTTAATATTTACATAAAATGATAATCTTACCATAATTTCACTTATGGATTCGTTATTTGGGGAAACTGTCTAGAATGTAGAAACTATTTAATGAGAGTAATAAGTTTACTTAATTGCCGGCTTCGTGGAGTAGGGGTAGCACATATCCTCATACCTGGAATATCCCGCATTCGATTACTGGCTCCGTAGGGGATTTTAGAACTGACATTAGGGATGGAGCGGTGTTTATTATGATTAAATAGGCCTTTTAAAATCTCTTGAGTTAGGAACATTTAACTTAAGAGGAGCACTCTTCGATAAAATTGAAAAGAGGCGTGCTTGGGAGATCCTTAGTTTACGAATTTCTTGGGAGTGCAAATTGAGCTTGAAAAATATCTTAGTTCTTTAGACTAGATATGGAGAATACGAGTGTGTATAGTAAACTTTCACAGTTAATTCCTTTGATTAAAAATCTGTGTTATAATTTGTTTTCCAAAAATTCAGCTTTTCGGAAAATATGTATTTCATTTTAAATTAACATGCAATGATGAAACTAACAAATGCTGAAATAAGAGATTCGTGTACTTGGAGAACATCTCATTACTACTAATCCATCACCTGCATATGCCTAAAATATTACTCCGCAGGTGTAATATGCATCTTCCGATTGTTCAACCTCATTACTACACCTGAAGAATGTAAACATGAAAAGGGTGGGAAAATCGTTTTGTAAACTAGGAATGAATAATCTTCCTATCTCAGATTATACGATGGTATCTTCTTCTTCTTTTTCCGTATAGACCAACTATGGATCACGATATTCAACTATTTTGCTTGGAGTGGGTCTTGACGTTTGCCCAGTAGTCACGCATCCTCTGGTTGTTTTGTTCCTTTCTCTCCTTTGTCCAGAGGGCACCTGTCTTCTTCCATGGAGGTTTTTCCGGGAACTTTATTTGCTTTAATTTACTCCTGAGAGACGTTCGATCTTTTACGTCTTTTTCCGTAACTCCCAGTTCCAGCAGATCTTTGTACACTTCTATCAGCCATGGTGACTTGGTCTTCCTTCTTTGCCAGTATGTGAGTAGCTGGTTGGTCAGCCTGGTTGGATGCTTCCTGGAAACGTGTCCATAAAATGTTAGACGTCTCTTCCTGGCCACGTCTGTACTTTCAGAGTAACTATAGAGCTCTTATGTATTTACTCCCTTCCTTGATTGGTCCCAATATCCTCCTCATTATCTTCCTCTCTTGGATTTCTAGTTTGTCCGTGAGTCCTTTTATTCGATGGTATATTAATATAATATCCCTGGGATTCGTTACGAATGATATACTCGTAGTGGTACCCTGAGACGTTCCCTAATGTGTTGTTAACTGCCAACCACCTTCGAGTTTCTCCTCGTCGAAATGAACTGCTGGTATCCGCTTTATTGTTTGGGCATTACAAAAACAGCGATACAATGTTAATTTATAGGGTACTGTTACAAGTGACAGAAGCATTAAATAGTGTGCGAGAATGTGCTGTTCAATTTCTGATCAAAATTACAAAATTGAATCGGTCGGAGCTCAAAAGCAAAAGTCAACAAGTAGTTCCGTGAAGAACTATACAGCCTATTTTCATATATCCTTCTCATGTTAATTGCCTCTATCAACATACAAAATTTCAGTTTGAAGGTTGTGATAGATTCGTAGATATTGAGAACCGTCTAAATATTTCAGATGGTCGCCAGGTTAGATTTTTATTTTTGTACTATTACATTAAGATTATTGTGTACGTGTGGTATTCAAACTTCAATCGCATGATTAGAACACAGGAAGTTAAAACGAGATGTTAAAATTTCGCACAGCTGCCATCTTGTGACTATGCAAACAATTGAAATAAATTAGATGCCAGTGGATTAACATTTGTATAAGCATTTAACGTGCAACGTTTCACTGCACTCGGATAGTTAATTCGCGAGAAACGTCCATTTCAATATTTATGTTTCGCGTCGCCGCCATGTTGGATTTGTGCTCACCAGGTTACTGAAAGTCTTTATAGGTGAACATATGTTCATAGCCGAACATTAAAAAAATCAGTTTCATTGCTGTAAAAGATTCATAGATATTGAGAACCGTCTAAATATTTCCGATGCTCGCCATTTTGGATTGTTAAATGTATAGGCCATAGAGTTATGTACCATTCAAGGAAAATTATTGCGTAGCTTCATTATTCAAACTTTCAGTTCGATCGCATGATTACGACACGAGAAATAAAAACCTAATATTAAAATTTCGCACAGCCGCCATCTTGAGGTTATGTAAATAATTGAACTAAATTAGATGCCAGTGCATTATAAAATGTAAAATCATTTACTGTACCACATTTCACCGCGCAAAGAGAGTTAATCGCGAGAAAAGTCTATAAAAATGTTTCAAATTCGCTTGGTCGCCATGTTCGTTTTGTACTTTACAGGTTCATAAAACATACGCAGATAAACGTGTATCACTACCCTTTATCACCGTACAAAATTTCAGGGTGATATCTAAAATAGTTTCGGAATTATAGAATGTCAGTGAAATATTTTGCACAGCCGCCATTTTGAGGTTATGTAAATAATTGAACTAAATTAGACTCCAGTGCATTACAATGTGTATAAACATTTGCTGTGCCATGTTTCATTACGTTTGGATAGTTAAATCGCGAGAAAAGTCTATTTAAAAGTCTCAACTTCGCTTGGCCGCCATGTTGGTTTTGTAGTCACCAGGTTTTTGAAAGTCTCATAGGTGAACTTCTAGTAGTGCCCTTTATCACCGTACACAATTTCAGGGTAATATCGGTAATAGTTTCGGAGATACTGAATGCTGGTGAAATATTTCGCACAGCCGCCATGTTGGATTGGTGAGACGCAATAAATTTGAAGGGCACGGTCTGGGTCGGCCAGAATAGGGCTATGATCTTACCGAGTTTCATTGTTATCGCTCCAGCCATTTAGATGCCATTAGGGACACACACACACACACACGGACAAAAGGTGATCTCATAAGCATTTTTTTTTTCATAAAATGAAAATATGCTAAAAATGGTAATTTTTAAAACAATTAGTATTCTGAAGCATTGACCCCAGGGCCTTGGAATGGCATAGGAAAGCATTTAGTCAGCATTGTGTTTAAGCCAGAAACCAATGCTACTTGTAGTGCAATCAGAGGAGAATAGCATTAAGTCAATGACTTGCTGCCTTCCTGCGCCGTATTCCGTACTTAATGTTGGTCACACTGCAAGATTTCCGCGTGTTACAGTACTTTTGTAAATTACATTTGTACAAGGTTTCGGTGGTTTTTATGTTACAAATCCATTTTAAAATAAAACATCATGTAAAATATGCATTCCGCACTAAACTGACCACGGAGCTGAAAGGCATTCTCACGTTTCCAAAATTGATTTGAAATATATGTTTATTAATTAAAATTCATGTTCCGGAAACACACATAGATCCTGAATGGATGCTTCACAATATAGATGACCAATATAGTGTGTTTGTTAAGTTCTGTTCTGTCAATGACGTTTTATCTTTCTCCTTAAAAGTAGTAATAATAATATCGTATGGCCTCGGGTGCCGGGTGCAAGCTTTGTAATTTGACACCCAGAGGGTAGCTTGCATGTCGAATTTCGTTGTTCCTTGAATCACTATGAAAGTCAAGGAGGTTAGATATCTAAGCTCCTTGAACACTATAGCAATTTCTAGTAGAGATATGTGGAACTTTGTGTTGGCGGAAACTCCCGAGATTAATTTTGCCATTATGAACACGGCTTACTGAATTCAAATGGGTTCTTTGACATGCCAACATCGTATGACATGCGTGTCGTATTTTTGCCGCCTTTCAAAAATCACTTACCACGGCCAGGAGTGAACCTGCAATCTTGGAGTTAATAGACCGACACGCGATCCACTCACCCACCGTGGCAAGCTCTTAAAAGTAGTGAAAACTGACTTAATGCTTTTCGGCTCCGACCGATTCAATTAACGTTAGATTATTTCTCATCAGAAATGGTCCATGGGTGTTACAGCTAGTTTCAATGAAATCTTTACCCATGGCTAACAACTCGTGTGACCCCCCAGTGGCTCACATCTAGTGGGACGTGGGTTGGCGACCACGGGGCCCCAGCTGACTCCGGCATTACTTCCACTTACATGTGCCAGGCTCCTCTCCGTCTTCTTTCCTGTCGACCTCACTTGGTCAACACTTGTTCTCTTCTGACCCCGGCGGTATTAGGGTATCCGAGGCCTAGGGAGTCTTTCACTTTCCTGCCTTAATTGGACCTTGTCCAATCTTTCCTGATACCCTCATTCATCTAGGGGTCAGCCTTCTTTTTCTTTTCCTGTTATCTCCTGCCTTCTGCACAAGGCCCTCAAGGAGGCAGGGTGTGTGTACCCCTACCATTTCTGGTGCACCCTGGATAGTGCTACACCCACAAGGGCTCATGGCTGGTGAGTTCGGGGGTTGGCGACCCCGAGGGATTCCTGAGCTGGGTGCGTTTTGTACCGTTTTTCCTCTGACCTTGGGGCGGGCCCTCTCCACTTTCCCTTTCCTATCTGCCTTTCATGGCTCCCCTTCCTTTCAAGTACCTCAATCCTCATTTTTCGAGGGTTGAGGGCATTTATTTTCCTCCTGTCCTTTATTTGCCTTATCCTTTATTTGTTTACTATTTCTTCTTCTAGTATGTAAGTCTGTAGTTAGTATTAGTTATAGTTTTTATTCTCATCACATCTTTCACTATCACCCAAACCATTAGGGGCCGATAACCTAGATGTTAGGCCCCTTAAAACAACAATTATCATCATCATCACATCTGCCTTCTGCACTTCGTGTTCATGTTTTAACTGTTGGTGCTGGGTGTTGTGAACATGATACACTCGGCAGCAAGGTCACCACCATGTGTACACGAGCAGAGTAAATATTTGTGAGTTTTGGTCTGCTAACATAACGTAATCTATGAGATATGGCAGTAGGTAGGCTTCAGGATTATGTATATTATTGTCCTGGTTATCTCTAATGGTCGTTATCATTCTCTCGTGTGCTGGACTCCATATATTTACCGCTAATGTGCTATTTGACCTCACGTGGTAATGTGGACTAACCAATCACTCTATTTAGTAATAGATAGTTAACATTCTCTGCAGCAACAATAAACCTATAGAGTAAATAAGGCAACATCATTATTGTGATGAGTAAAACCATAAAATCACTTAGTCAACTGAGTTTATCATAATTCGAAAATTGATTACCAAAATTTTAGAGATTCACCAACCGAAAAAAAATCTTGTTTGGTTATAATTAATTAATTAACGTATTTATTTAGCCTATTTATTTATTTATTTATTTATTTATTTACCTACAGTGGTAACTACACTCGCTGACACGCATCGCTAGGCCATGGGCCAAGCTATTTGCCGCCTCGATAGACATGGGATCGATCCCCACTCTCGGCCGCCCTTGAAATGGGTTTTCGTTGTTTCCCTTTTCGAACTCCAGGCAAATGCCGGGACGATACCTTATGTCAGGCCTCGACAGCTTCTCCCCATATCCCTGCCTAGTTTCAGTCATTTTCATTCATTTCATCTCTCTTTATCTACTCTCATAAGTTTGGCGTCAGGAAGGGCATCCGGCCGTAAAACCAACCGGCATACAGGCTTTCATTGTATCTCATCCCCGTTGAAAAACAGGAATAATAAGTGGTATTTACTTTTTTTAAAATTTCGTTAGGGCCATCTATGGACCACGGTGCTTGTGTTTTAGCTGTTTCTTGATGTCATCGTCAGGCTTGCCACGATTGGTGTTCTTAGTGGTGGGTTTGGCAGCTGCTTTCATGTTGACACCTCAAGCTTTTCTGATGACCCAGTAGTCCTTCATTTTCCGGCTAAATTGAATCTTACGTTCCTCAGACCATTTCCTAGTCTCGTCTTTTGGTCTGTGGGTAACTTCTGTGAGGGATGTTACGAAAGATTTAATTTTAAGAGCTGTATGATAGTTACTCCGGTCGGCTATGTCATTTTCATTTATATGGAGTTCCGAATGATCCTTCTCCACTTGCTTCTTCCACAAGAATCCAGTAGCTTTGCCCTTGTTAGCAGCCTTGAAGATCCTATGGGATAACCTGTTTGAGTCCATTCTGAATAGATGTCCGTAAAAAGCCAGTCGCCTTCTTTTGATGGCATCTATGAGATTTTCTTGGTGTTTATATAGCTCACGATTTGGTTGATACCATCGGCTTCCTTCTAGTAGAATTCTTGGTCCTACTATCCGTCTCAGGAACTTTCTTTCTTGTACCTCGAGGGCTCTTAATGGGGTCTTCTTAGTTAGACATAGGCACTCTGCTGCATAGAGGACTGAAGGTCTGACTACTGCATTGTAGTGTCTTAGTTTGACATCGACAAATTTTTTGAAGCATATAGTTTTCTACAGGCATGGTAAGCCTTATCTAGTTTGAGTCGCCTGTGTTCAAGAGCCACTGTTTAGCTGAGGTCCTCTGAAAACCATTCCCCAAGGTATTTTACACTTTTGACTCTCTTGATGTAGATGTGATCACTGACTCGCATCATTCTAGGGGCATCCTTGATGTTAGTAACAAACTCGGTCTTTCCTATGTTAATCAAAAGACCCGTTTTAGCCGCTATTGAGTGCAGTGTTTGGAGCTGAGTAGTAGCCTCCTGTATGGCATTTGCCAATAAAGTCAGATCGTCTGCAAAGGCTAGGCATGGAATCCTTAGGTTGTCAGCTTTAATCCCCATCCGTAATCCAGTATTCTCTGGTAGGATTCTCGTCCACTCTCTAATGATCTTTTCCAGAACACAATTAAATAATATGCATGAGATGCCGTCTCCTTGTCTCGTCCCTGTTTTTATGGTCCTCTATTTACCCTGGCTGTGGTGTTGTGCAGGGTGACTTGCACCAGCCTATTGATCTTGTCGTTGAGTCCTAGTTCTCTCAAGGTGTTAAAAAGAGTAATTCTGTCCACTGAGTCGTATGCTTTCTGGAAGTCGACAAATATAGCTACCCATTGTCTGGCTCTTGACTTGCTGTATTGAAGGATGGTCTTCAGATTGTGTATCTGCTCGGTACAGGACCTCGATGCTCTGAACCCTGCTTGATATTCTCCTAACTCTTTATCCAGCTGTCTCGTTACATGGCGTTCCAGAATCTTGGAAAATATCTTATAGGTAACAGCAATGAGTGATATTCCTCTGTAGTTACTGGGATCTGTTTTGCTTCCCTTCTTGTGGATTGGATGGATAATGGCTGACGTCCAATCATCTGGGAGCCTCTCACTAGTCCATATGTCCATAATTGCTTTATGTATGCTCTTGAAGGTGTGTTCTCCGGCATGTTTTAGCATTTCTGCTACTATCAGGTCTTCCCCAGAAGCTTTATTATTCTTGAGTAGTTTAATTATACCTCTGACTTCTTCATAGGTTGGAGGAGCGATATACTCAATATTAGGGTTAGCTGGTTCTGTAACTTGGAGACGCTCAATAAGTTCTTTTGCATTTAAGAGTCCTTTGAAGTAGTTAGCCTGGAGGTGTAAGGTAGGGGACGCGAATTGGGTTGTTTGTTGCTTGAGGCTTTTGTATAGATCTCTAGAGTTGTTCCTTACAAAATCCTCCTCTGCCTGCTTAATCAGTTCCTGGTTGTGATTCCTCTTGGCCCCTCTTATGATGCTTGACGTAGTTTTCCTTTGTGCAATAAAGGCTTGTAAATTAGCTCCGTTCTTATGTACATTCCATTTGATCCACGCTAGTCGCCTGGCTTCTATAGCTTTATCACATTCGCTGAACCACCACGGATGCTTGTTCCCTTTAGGTCTATTGGGGATTGTTTCCTGAGCCGCTACTGTTATGGCATCCCTAAGCGGATCCCATTTTGTAGATGTGTTAATCCTGTTCGTATTATGAATCAGCCTCTCTTGGTAACTAGTGCTGTCTTCTTTAAGTTTGGTGATATCAAACCTAGGGATCTTCGTGTTCTTTGCTAGCATACCAGTGGTCTTTATTAGTGGTTTCAGGTTCATCTTAACCAGAGACAGGTAGTGATCAGAGTCAATGTTGGCTCCTCGTAGCACCTTGACATTCATAATATCCCTATGGTGCAGCTTTTCTATTGCTACGTGGTCGATTTGGAATTCACCCAACATGCTATTTGGGCATCGCCATGTCATGGCCTTTCTGGGAAGGTGTTTGAAATCTGTAGACATCAAACGTAATCCATACTTGGTGCAGACACTGATTAATCGTTCCCCATTGGTGTTGGTTCTCTTATGGGCAGGATATCTTCCTACAATCTTCCGGTGTTTCTGTTCTCTACCGATCTGGGCATTGAAATCTCCTAACAACATAGTCGTATGGTGATCTGGGACCTTGTCTAGGGTTTCCTCAAGGGCATCCCAGTAATGTTTTGTCATTTCTGGTTTTTTACTGTTAGAGTCATTGGTAGGAGCGTGGAAGTTAATCATAGAGTATCCTCTATTCTTACATCTGAAGGAAAGCACCGATGTTCTATCGTTTGGTGAGGAAAAGTCAAGAATGCTTGTAATCAGTCGACGGTGTACTGCAAACCCAGTCCCAAGGAATGGTATGTTTTCCATTACTCTATTACCAGGTTTCCCTTTATATATCCTATATCCTTGAGACTCTATGGCTTCTTCGTCCGGAAACCTAGTCTCTTGGAGAGCTGCTATACTGATGTTCTTGTCGTTCAGTACTTCAAGCGTATGCTTAAGCTTTCCGGTCTTGATCAAGGAGTTTATAATGATTGTGGCTAGATACGTAATATTCCTTTTAAAATTTCGTTTAGATCCGACTGGGTCACATGAAGGTGTAGGTCCCCCAGACTCCGATGACCTACTTGTGGTTTTTCTACCATCTGAGGCATTATGTTCATTAAGTTTGTACTTCATGTTTGATACAGTCTATCACACAAGTGATTAGGTTAGGTCACCCGAAGGTAACGAGTTGTTAACTATCAGGGTTGTAAGCCCCCAGCACTGATCGGTTCACTGACCCAGCTTCCCGCTGGGATATGTATTTACTTATTTATTATTTTATTTATTTATTTATTTATTTATTTATTTATTTTAAAAACATTTCATTAATAATTCTCATAACAAAATTACTGTAAGAATTATTTATGTTGTTGATTCATTTTTAGGGCTTTGCGCCATCGTGGTTATGTAGCCTCGTGAACTTGGGTGTGCGTGGAATATGCCTCATAACTTGTGTCATTGCGATGACTGTACTAGTGTGTGAATATGTATGTGGTCAAAGAATTTGTGTAGGAGGTGGATGTGACCTTAATTTTAGGTACAATCCTGGCTTTAGCTTGAAGTAATAGCGTCAAACCACGGAGAATCAACTTATAGGATAGTCGAGGTAGGAATCGAACCCACATCTCCTTAATGTTGCCTCAAGAGGATGACTGAACTCCGTTCCGGCCTTCGGACCAGAATTAAATTTATTTACAGAGTATGGAATCGAACCCAGACCTCCGAACAGAAAGCCAAGAACGCCAGTCAATACGCCACGAAATGGACCAGTTACTTATGAAATATCATAAATACAGTGTGTTGTACCATCCATCACTTATCTCACAATCAGTAGTATTCAGCAAGGAATCTCGTGTTCGGTCATCAGTTGGTCGTTCGTGGTGGGCTTTGATTGGGACCAAGTGACGCCCTTTCTCTGTCATAGAGTTGATTTATTTAAGGGCATTTATACGAAGACTGAGCTTTTAGGAAGCCTTCATAGGGAGCTTTTAGTTCTCGCAGTAAAGTAGTGCAGTTGCACTCTATATAAAGGGAGGTAGCACGCTGTTCGTTACTCCTGTAGGGGTCCGGGCGGGGACACCAAGAGCCCGCCGATGAGCCAGCTTGGTGTCCTAGGCGAAACCCCACACAAGACATGGCACAAACCTAGAAGAATTGCTGAGTTTTTATTCATATTTGTACTTATTAAAGCGAGAGTAAACATTGATGTTACTTACCAACAAGTTAAAATCCAGAGCAGTCCTTCGCACTTACAACTCCAACCTGCTATTGTGTCGTGCGCTGCAACCAAATAACGTGTCGGGAACTTGCTCGCCCAGTTGACATCTTGAGCACCACAAGGTTCTGAAAGTTACATGAAAACACTATAATAATATGGGGAAGCTTATCCTCATTGTATGATAGATTACTGAAAGCAAAGCAACAACACGAACAACTTGGTAATAGGTTGACAGAACAAGTTGCATTAAATAGCGAGTTGAATTCGGGTTTCAAATTTGGAGCAGATGGTGAGTTGAGCTCATAAACACTCCTTTCTCAAATCCTTGTCTAACAATCCGTACGTAATGAGAACCCCTAAAATAAGCAATAACAACATCAGGTAATTGGCTGCTATAGAGTATCCAGCGTTTAGAAAAGACTATGGGTCTTCCGGGCTTTTACTTTTAACGCCCCCTACACTGGTTTTGTTACCTCACCTTTTATCATGAAGGAACTCAAAATATATATATATTTTTCGTCATAATAGCTTCCTACAAGTATCTGCCAATTGATTATCTTTGTTATTGCAAACAAGTATCGTTTATATTACGTCTTAGTAATTTAAAAATTTTCGAGGTTAGCATGCTGGAAAGAAGAGCCTCGTCCTGTGCTGCATGCTCGCCCGGAGTGGTGCACGGGCTCAGTTCCGCCGGCAACATAAGTTCTGAAGCACTATCCGTCATTGGTGTTATTGTTGTGTGTCTGTGTTATTTTCTGTTCGATCGAATCAGGGCTGCCGACAGTTGGGTTCGAAACCACTATCTCCCGAATGCAAGTCTCCCAGCTGCGCACCCCTAACCCCACGGCTAACTCACTACAATATTACAAATAATAATCTAAACAAAACACCAAGTTTAAAATTGAAAGAAAAAAAATATAGCCTAACTAACAACAAGAAAGGTGACGATCAACAGTATTGCTGACGTAAAAATTGTTAACATCGTCAGCATACATCCGAGAAGGAAGGAAGGGTTGTGCACTCGACATCTGTCAATCAGTAATGGGTCATATCATCACGAAATGAATGTCGTTATTGGTTCTCTTCGCGTACGGTATCCTTAATACTTGTCTAATCCGTTAACACCTGCAAAACTGATCCTTCCTGGGCGTGTCCTATTTCAGGTAGCTGCTGGGGTTGTGTTGTCTCGCTAACTTATGAAAGCGCAGTACTCGAAGCGGGTGAGCATAACGCATGACGTCAGCGCTACCTCTGCCTAGAGCTAGCAACACTGTCACCATAAGGCTCCACAGCCTTTTCTAAACGCTGGATGCTCTATAGATTGATAAATTGAACCATCAGTGCACAACCTTAATATAATTATGTCAGGCGGGAAGGAATATACCTCACATTTTGATAATTAACTGCGATAGTCCATCAGTGGTATTTAACCCCATGAGCTGACAGTCATGATTTATTGACCAGGCTTCTACACCTGGTACTGCTAGTCAGCGTATCAAAATTGATAATCTGCGATGCTGTTTTGAAATGCGAGCTGAATTCTAATTAACGACTCAACTCTTAACGAACAGTAAATACCAGATCGCGAACATAATCACCACGTCATCAACGAACACAATTTAAAAGGATTGTGTATTTAAAGCTGAAGGGTCCACGATTACATACCTCAATATTGACATTGTGTACAACAGTAGCCAATGCTCACTCTGCATCGTAATACACGGTTGATAATCATTCGCATTACTAGTGACAGGACGAACATGCGGATTGGTTTAATCACTTCACATTCTCTATTAATAATCAATTACTATTTGCTAGGTCATAATCGTTTCGTAGATATTTGACGCTCGGTGATAAAATTTAATGACATAATGGCTAACACACGGATTTGTAAGCCTCATAAGACCCGTAGGACGTAATGAAGAGCTTACAGATGTTATTTAATTTTTTAACCCAATTGTCTTCCACGTGGGTTAGTGGCTAGCATTCTTTGTGGAGATCCGGATTCGATTTTCGGCTGTGCCAAGTCATGTTGCTCACATCTGAGTGATGGAACAAGGTTAGCTGTGCTGTGTGAGGCAAAACATCTAAGACATTCTAGAAGTGATTTTCCATGGTTTTCCACTTGTACTCCTAAAAATACCAGCATGGTACCTAAATCAAAAATATTGTACGTACACTGGCACAGCCAACACAATGGCACAAGTTATCAGACACACGCATGTATGCGGGGTTACATGACCAATATATTATGAAGCCCATAAAATATTTATTAATATAAACTCTTATCTTCTGGAAGTTCCTTTCAAGTACACACATCAAAAAAAGTTTTGCATCACCTCGGTTCCCAGATCTCCGGCATATAGACGTTGACTGTGTATATTGTATCCAAGATACAGTCCCTTTGACTGTTCATAGATGTCACTAAAACTGCTCAAAGATGTAAACAACCATGCATGAGCAGGGCCTATTAGACGGAGGGGGTACGACAGCCGATCAGTTCCAGTCATTCCACCAGGACGAAGGTACGCTGCTCATGTTGTCTGTAGTTCTACCATGCCTAGAAGGTCAATACCGCAGTTCGATCGCGTCCGCATTGTTACTTTGTGTCAAGAAGGGCTCTCAACAAGGGAAGTTTCCAGGCGTCTCAGAGTGAACCAAAGCGATGTTGTTCGGACATGGAGGAGGTACAGAGATACAGGAACTGTCGATGACAGGCCTCGCTCAGGCCGCCCAAGGGCTACTACTGTAGTGGATGACCGCTACTTACGGATTGCCGCTCGGAGGAACCCTGACAGCAATGCCACCATGTTGAATAATGCGTTTCGTTCAGCCACAGGACGTCGTGTTTCAACTCAAACTGTGCGCAATAGGCTGCATGATGCGCAACTTCACTCCCGACGTCCATGGCGAGGTCCAGCTTTGCAACCCCGACACCATGCAGCGCGGTACAGATGGGCCCAACAACATGCTGAATGGACCCCACGGAATTGGCATCACGTTCTCTTCACCGATGAGTGTCGCATATGCCTTCAACCAGACAATCGTCGGAGACGTGTTTGGAGGCACCCTGGTCAGGCTGAACGTCTTAGACACACTGTCCAGCGAGTGCAGCAAGGTGGTGGTTCCCTGATGTTTTGGGGTGGCATTATGTGGGGCCGACGTACGCCACTGGTGGTCATGGAAGGCTCCGAAACGGCTTTACGATACCTGAATGACATCCTCCGACCCATAGTGCAACCATATCGGCAGAATATTGGAGAGGCATTTGTCTTCATGGACGACAATTCTCGACCTCATTGTGCACATCTTGTGAATGCGTTCCTTCAAGATAACGACATCGCTCGACTACAGTGGCCAGCAGGTTCGCCAGACATGAACCCTATCGAACATGCCTGGGATATGTTGAAAAGGGCTGTTTATGGACGTCTTGACCCACCAACCACTCTGAGAGATTTACGCCGAATTGTCGTTGAGGAGTGGGACAATTTGGACCAACAGTGTCTTGATGAACTTGTGGATAGTATGCCACGGCGAATACAGGCATGCATCAATGCAAGAGGACGTGCTACTGGGTATTAGAGGTAGTGGTGTGTACTGCAATCTGGACCACAAATGCTGAAAGTCTAGCTGTATGATGGTACAACATGCAATGTGTGGGTCTCATGAGCAATAAAACGAGCTGAAATGTTGTTTGTGTTGATCTCTATTCCCTTTGTATTTAACGGTTCCAGAACTCTTGGAACCGAGGTGATGCAAAACTTTTTTTGATGTGTGTATTATTCAGTGAAATAATGCTGCGAACATAAATAAATAAATAAATTAATTAATTAATATCAAGAATAGGCTGTAAATAGAATTTGGAAGCGTACCCCACCTTAATACCAAGGCGTAAAAAGTTGCAAATTAACTGTCGCTTTATTACTCAACATAGCTTTCCACGGTGGGTGAGTGGTTATCGTGTCGGACTACCAACCTCAAGCTTGCACGTTCGCTCCTGCCCGTGGTAAGTGATTTTTGAAAGGTGACAAAAATTACGGCACGCATGTCATAGTTGTTGGCATGTTAAATAACCCATTTGAATTCAGTAGGCCATGTTCATGATGGCAAAATTAATGTGGGGATTTTCCGCCAACACAAAGTTCCTCCTTTCACTGCTAGAGCTTAGATATCATAACCTCCTAGACTTACATAGCGCTCCAAGGAACGTCAAAATTCGACATGCGGCAAATAACAAATCTTACATTAGGCACCCGAGACCAAACGATATCCTCCCTATATTATTCTGCTAAGGTCCCATTCCGGTTTTGTACCGAAAATAAGGTCCTGTTAGCACCAACCTACACATATGGGGTACCTACAGGTTCCGCATAACCCCATGTGTGCCCGAAACGCACTCACTTCCTCTTTAAATGCCTCACAATTAAATAAATACCTTACAAAATGTACATTTAAAATGGGAGCACCGTAACCTGACGAGCCTGCCGCTAGAGCGCAGGGCAGCGCAGCGGCGGCAGCCATCTGGCGGGAGCGTGGCGTACTGCTAGGCGAGCCTGCCGCTAGAGCATAGGGCAGTGAGGCGGCGGCAGCCATCTGGCGGGAGCATGGCGTACTGCTTGCTGAGGATTCTCTCAGCAGATGGCTCTGGTGTGGTCTCGCCAAGAGTTTCTCTAGGGTTCAATCCTTTGCAAATGTAAAAATTGGTGTAGAAGAAACTCCCGAGCAAACAATAACCGATGAATTCGTTGTAACATTGAATATTGTCTACAAAGAGGTGCTGTGACAAGTACAAAACACTGTTCTACATAATTCTTTGTGATCTTCTCATGTACGTATACCGTTTAACAACAATAAGTACATTTCTTCAATATTTAAAACTTCGTTCTCCCACATTCATTACTACCCTATAAACCTACATTCACGTTGCGAAAGCTCGCACGGGCCCACTAGTTTTTATTATTACTCAACACAATGGTGATCCATTGAGTTAAAACAAAGTGAGTTGTTATAATTATTTTTGATCAATGTTAATAAGGGGCTCATGAAATAACATAACTCATTTCTTAGATAATGTTACCAACGTTTGGGAACAATCAGGGTTGATAAGTGTGTCTGTCAACTTATAAACGGCTACAACTATCAAAAAACTAAATTTGTATAAGTAAAGTTGTAGGCCAAATATCTTAACTTTGCCACTTGGCGTTATAGACAGGAACATGGCTTCGAGTCAGCGAAATGCAGCGGAGAGAGCCGAATGGGTTTCGCTTTGACCACAATTTTGATACAGGGTAGGCTATAGTTATAAATATTCAACTCGTAGGTTTTCACCAAACTAATCTTAATGAGTCCTTCAGCATATTCAAACATCTTATGGTAGCAAGACTCAGTCACATACACGTTTTCCAGTATTCCACTGTCAAACAACACAATTAATTTATCAACGATATAATCAAGGGTTGTGTGAGCTGATTTTGGTACCGGTATATGGTATTGAAATTACTGTGCATTATCACTACTGCACAGGAAATATGCGCTACATTATATACATAAACTAGCAACCCGACCCGGCTTCGCCCGGGAACAGTTCTGAATGCATTACGTGATAAGCGCTTTTTTTTTTCAATGTCAATGAACAACGACCAACATCCGTTTTACGTCTCGGCATGATGGGTTAAAATCACATACTGGACTATTATTTATATTATCATGGAGATGCATGTGCAACAACTTCTTGTCAGACGTCATTTAAGAATGGCGAGGTGCATGGAACACAAATCCCCCTTCCGTCCAATCTTAACTTGACTGTGAGTTTTGCGGAACGAAAAGTTCACAGGCAAAATGAAGAAAAGCCGAGTTGCACATGCTGGGAAACTCCAAACACAACCACTCTTCTGTAAAGTTTTTATCATTTTAAATGATCTTGTCGACTTCGTCGTTACGCTGAGGTCTGGCGTTACGTTACGGTGACGGGACGAAATGTACCGAGAATGCACTGAAGTGTGTGACGTCATAGTACGATGTAGCAGCCGAGTACCAAGAAGGCAGTGCGAGAACAGAGTTTCAAGTAGGCAGTGCGAGAACAATCAGGCAGGCAGTGAAGAAACAAAATTTAATCTTGCAACTCTGTTCTCGCACTGCCTTCTTGGTTCTCGGCTGTTAGCATTTAAAATGATATAAAGTCCAGTCTTGCAGACTGACTGTCAGTCTCTTTTAACTCAACACGACTCGACAGTTTCCTGCTAGCTGTATCTAGGGCAATAAGCTCGTCCACTAGCTAAGCTGTAACTGGAGTGATAGACTCGTCCCTATCTAGCTCGTAAACTGTCGCCTCATTAACTGAATGGAGATTGTTGGAAGAAATGAAAATCACTTATAGTAGGCGATGTATTGAAGATAGAGATATGCTCTCCCGGGCTTTTTTGTAGCACTTTTCATGCTGAACAATTCTTACACTCATAGTATACAGATATATTTAACGGTTTGCCCAGCGTAAGCTCAAAAAGTGCACGGACGCCAGTTTTTTTTCGACCGTTTCACTGAAATCGTTAGTGCTTGACTTCCTTTGGTCATAAAATTAATTATTTTCTACAGAAACCTTCCTCGTGATATCCTTTACAGAATGGTGAAAGCCGCATCAAAATCCATTCAGTGGTTCTCGAGATTACCCGTGACATCCAAGAATCGGGGACTTTGTTTTATATAAGGTGCGTTCAAAAAGTAACGAGCCGGAGGCTGTAATGCGCAAACCGGTGAAGACATCGGCTAATCGTGGCGTGTGTAACGAGGTGTGGTTCCGACCAGAGCATGGAAGGTCACAGCCCGTTGCTAGAGGGCACGCGTGCACGTCACATGACGATACAAAGCGAGCAGCAGCATGCATCAATCGTCCAACCAAGACCAAGACAGTAGGCCATTCGACATGCATCTTGGTGTGGGTGAAGACTGTGGCGCACCCATTGGACACACTTTCCGCAAGTGCAGTCATTCCTTCTTGATGGTGTGCCCACTTCCGACGCTCAATCCGACCATTGCATTTGGATGAATAGCTAGAAAAGTATATTTAAATGTTTCAATTTTGCTTAGCCGCCATGTTGGTTTTGTACTTACCAGAAAGTTACATAAATGAATTTCTAGTAGTAACTTTTATCATCGTACTGACTTTCAGGGTGATATCTGTTACTGTTGCGGAGATATAGATTGCCAGTGAATAATATTTCGCGCGATCACCATCTTGGATTGCTGAAAGGTTTTAAAATTTGAATGGCACGATCGAGGTTGGAAGAGGTAGTAGTATGCGCTTAGGGAGTTTCATTGAAATCACTCGGTCCGCTTAGATTTTATTAGGGGACACACACACATACGCACACACGCACACACACTTACAAAAGGTATTCTCATTCATAAGCCTTTTTTTTTCTTTCACAAATTAAAGTTAGCTTAAAAATATACGCTTTCAGCTATTGAACCCATATGCCATAGGGTCCAAGGTGTGCGAATCCATGCATTTGAGGAAGAAATCAAAGAAACGTACAGTTTCTAATGTAACTTAAAGAAAGATCAAGCTAGGAGGCCAGTATAAGGTTGTGCAACTAACGAGGACCAGGTGTTCGAGAGGATGATATCATCCCTCTTGACATTCAGAAGGGAGCGAGTCATGTGTATTAATAACCGAGTGGAAATTTCCAACGAATAGACAAGGAGGCCTGAATCGGAAATCGAGCTGACGTGGCTGGAAAATGACAACACCGCTTATGCGCCAGAAGTGGAATAATTAAATTTAACCCATTTACAAGTATAATAATGAGTAAAAAAGTACAGTACAGTGAATCATTTTGAATGAGAGATTTTTCAGTAAAGAGAAACCATTTAATAATTGCCCAGGAGAAAACTGCAAACGCAAGACGACGCCATTGGGGAAGTACCAAGGCCTGTGTGGAGGGGAGAAAGCAAAAGAAATGCAACACCCACACATCTGAGGACGAGAAATTAATTAATATCTCCGAATTGCACGATCGATTCTTAGGTGCAATGAGATTATTTGACATTGAGAAGACGAGCTTTCGGAAGGTATAATTTTTATATTTGTGGCACCATTATTTTAGAAGTTGGCCACAGAAAAGGCTAGAGTCTTATTTTTTTGTAGTAAAATAGTATAAAGCTTCAGGCTACATCAAACACCGAATGCAGTTATTATCAGCCTGCGGGCGTGATAAAGTGTCACGATCATCACCGAATGCAGTTTCAAACGGCCTGAGGGCACGTCACTAGGCTACATCAAACACCGAATGCAGTTATTGTCAGCCTGCGGGCATGACACTGTGTCACGATCATCGTTAATGCAGTTATTCTGACAACCCGTGAGGGGGTTACTACGCACGCAGTTCCGACAGCCCGTGAGGGGCGTAAGACTACATCACAGCACATCAATATTCAGACAGCCGTGTGGGGCGTAACTCTGCGTCACATCGAAGACAGTTACTAGTACTCCTTGAGGGGAGAAACGCTGTGTTACACCGCTGAAGTAATATCCGATAGCCATAGGCGTCGCAGTATTAACGACTTGCTTGCCTCCATAAGGAGTGGTCAAGAAGAAATTTAAAGTATCGCCGTATTGAAATATTAGGAAAATCCTAGTTACAGGATTTAGGCCCGACTGTATACAAGTTATAGTGAAAGTTCGTAAGATATAGTCAGAGCAGGCCGCGAACGTCGGACTTAAAGGCGAAAGGTCGTTAAATAGACGAACGAATATATCATAACGTACGGAAGTACCGTACCAGAAAGATAAACTGTTATTTAAATTAAAGAACCCAAAAAGGGAAGAACAGAATAAGGTTCGGAACGTATATCAGAAACGTAGGAGTGCTAGAACCGATCAAATAAAGAAGCAAGGAGACTATAAACATTATCTCCAGAAAGCAGGCGAACTATTCTAAAAAGTACTAGAATCGAGAAGTACTAGCTGCTATAAACTAAATCTATAGGTCATTGAGGAGACCTCGATCCGAATAGACTTTCGCTAGGATCGATAAACAGTTCTACAAAGAAGCCGTTCAAGCTAGATAAATAGCCGGTCACCCAGGATAGGAGTAGAAGAATTTGGATTCCAGGGAACAGTAGATGTTTCGAGACTTTCATATTCTGCAGGATAGGAAGCCGACATTGAATAAATTTCACCCTTGGAAACGGGAAATTAAGAAGGTCACGTGTGATAGGCTCAGAAATATGGCCTAGTGATCAAGAATTGTGAAGTGTAAATTTATCAAGATTGTGTGTTAAATTAATATTTTTAGTGTTTATTATGTGTTCAAAAGGGACACATCAGTGTATAAAAATATCGTCAATGTTAAGTGTCTTAAATATATGTCAAGAAGTGTTTATACATAAGATAAATTCCTTTAATATGGAGTAAAAAGTTCAAAGTGGGCCCAAAATGAAGCACCGCACAAGAATAAAGATCATGGGACGATCTTAAAAACATGTGAGTACTAAATTTCATTCTATTTTGGTGTCAGGAATTGACTGTGTACAAATCCACCGGAGTTTTTGAGTAAAAGGGATATGTTTTAATAAATAAATACTGAATAAACAAGAACGCGGTCTGAACAATAATAGAAATTTGAGAAATTATAAATAATAATGTAAAGAATAAATCCCGTAGAGGAAATATGTGAATAAAATGTTAATGTATTTAACAAATGTCATAAGAGCAAGCGAAATATCAGTAATTATCATGAAAGATATTTAAATAAAGTAAATCTGAGATATTAAAGAAATAGCTTTTGAGCTTGTGTAAAGAATAAAAAGAATACTAATGACTAAGTTTGGAAATATTAAATAAAGATCAAATAAATTGATGTGAACATAAGAGCGTTAAAGCCTTAACATATGTGTAAGATATGATGTTAAATGGAATGTTTTAAAAGGGACCGATTTATCGGCAACGGAAAAGATTAATATAAGAATTAAAATAATATGAATTGTTACTAATGAGATTTATCAGTTCTTGGGAAGACATTTCGGCTTAAAATAATGTATAGCGCAAAGGAGCGCAAATAATATTAAAATGTCACGCTAGGAACGCGTAGAGGTTAAATACTTGGTAAATTACTTATGGAGGGTAGTTGATTGCAGTGAATTGATAATTGTATAAGTCCTCTATTTGTGACGTAGTATCACGAGGCATTGTGTATGTATTTGAAAGGGAGCT
This sequence comes from Meconema thalassinum, assembly GCA_946902985.2. Classification (NCBI taxonomy): domain Eukaryota; kingdom Metazoa; phylum Arthropoda; class Insecta; order Orthoptera; family Tettigoniidae; genus Meconema; species Meconema thalassinum. The sequence continues at coordinate 144,865,190 of OX336390.1, read as the reverse complement.
AATATATGGTATTATTGAGCGTATGTCATATAGGCCACGGCCGACTTTAATCCGCATTTTGTATAAGTCCTCTGTAAGGGAATGGTTCCCGAGGCATGTGAAGAGATTCGAACGCAGAATCTTCTTATGATAAAAGCCCCTTAATTCTTCGTCGTCGAATGTGTATTAATCTTCCCAATCAATGAGGACCCTCTCATAATTAATAAATGCCAAGGTTACGAAAGTGGTCTTTGAACCAAAGAATAGTTGTTTGAATGAATACGGTACAGTAAAAGCCCGGTCTCTCCCCAGAACTGAATATAATGTGAAGGTTTGTTTTGAAAGCCTTGGAAATAAGCTGCTAACGGGGGTTAGACAGAGAGTCGCCCGTCACCCTCCGTGTCATAAATCGCGCCCGAGTAGAATGGCCTAGCTCTCTTAGAGCGAGAGTGGGCAGAAACCGTCTCGTAAGATGTTGTAAAGAGAAATGAATACACCAGGAGTGTTTAAAGTTGTTAATGACCCGGGCATTGAACCGAGGTCCTTGTAGATTGATATTTTCGTTTGCCTGTTCAGATCGTAGTTTCTTATATGATAATGGTCTTATAAGACATAAGAGATAAATAACAATCCCTATTGTAATGATGTATGGACGTAGGATTCCACGAGTTAATTGAAGGCAACTAAGTTTCGGGAGTAACTATAGTTTTTTGACTGTGTCAAGTATCTTCACGCTCTGGAGTACACAATTGATTTCCTGATTACCTTAATATATTTGTGAAAATAAAGAGAGATGGTAACAGCTGAATGTGTGGACATGCCCAAAATATTGAGTTAGATAATTAACATAAATTTTAAATGTAATTATACATTGTTTTGAAAATTAAGAAAATATAAAGGATAGTATTTGAGGTGTACAAGAATGACACCATTATTATGTAAAGCATGGAGCCAAAAGAGCTCGGAGTTATATAAAACTTACAGTTAATGCTTTATGGAAGTAAGACTAAGTAGGAATTGTTGGTTTATGTGGAAACCATATGTTTAAATACAATATTTGTTTTATTATATTTGTGATTCCTTGTTCTTTTGGAACAAGTAGATGATTATGGGTCAGTAATTAAATTGTTAATCCGTTTTCCAACGTGGGGCCTGTATGATTTTATCATACACCTAATCATCTATGATCATGGCGCCCAGTACGCAGGGCTGAGTTTTCCTAGGGAAAACCCGAGTTTTTCTCGAAAAATCAAAAATTTTCATTTTTTGAAAAAAATGGTTTTTCGAAATTTTGAATTTTAATTACTTCCATAAAGGTTTATGAAATTGAATAAGAGTATCAAAAGGGTACGTTGTAAGTGAATACCCGTACCAAAGTAAGTTTTTAAAGAAATTGGGACACAATGATTCAGAGTATCATCTCTCAAACATGTACTAGTGTGGTGGCATTAGTGGTCCACTGTATTTTAATATGATGTTGTTAAGTGAAGAGAGGCGGAGGCTCTCTGAGAATGTAAGGGCCGAGAGCCCAGATAAAGGTAAAACTACGGGTGAGAAAGAGTACCCAAATAAAGAAATTATAAATGTTTCTGTAGAAAGCATGCGTGCACCTGGAGACATAGTTACACGAAGAGAGGGTAACATGTCTGCAGACAAAAGGGTAAATGTTGATCTTTCAGAGCTCGGAAAGGAAAAAGAAAATTGTACACCGATTCCAAGGGAAAATGTAATTAATACAGATAATGATAATGATGAAGGTAATTCTAAGTCTCACGTAGTAATGCCGGTTCAAGTAGACTCGGAAAGTACGGGTGAAAAGAACGTTAGTTTTCGCGCTCAGGATCAGGAAAAGGTAGAAATGGCGAAATGGGATGAAATAAAAGAATTCTTGGATATAATTGTAGAAATACGAGACGAGCATTATAGGATGAAGAATGAACTTTGGAACTTAAAAGGTCGTGAATTAAGAATAAAAGATGGAATTGAGGAACAAAGAAATAGGATCTCTGAAAAAATGGAGGAGATCGACAAACTTCGTAAGAGGGCAAATAAAATTGGTATTGTGCCCTTTTAGCACGAAATATGCCAATCACAGTATACCAGCGTAGCTCAATTCGGAATTTTTCGGGGCAGCGGTAAGTTCCCCCACTCTGTGACTCACATATTTTGGATTAATTAGAGAATACACTTGCAAAAATAACAACAAAATCAACTCCTATTTTAAACACATTTAATTAATAAAATTAATGGCGCTACAAACACTTTAACAATTTAATTACTGACCCATAATCATCTACTTGTTCCAAATGAACAAGGAATCACAAATATAATAAAACAAATATTGTATTTAAACATATGGTTTCCACATAAACCAACAATTCCTACTTAGTTTTACTTCCATAAAGCATCAACTGTAAATTTTATATAACTCCGAGCTCTTTTGGCTCCGTGCTTTACATAATAATGGTGTCATTCTTGTACACCTCAAACACTATCCTCTATATTTTCTTAATTCTCAAAAACAAATGTATAATTACTTTTAAAATTTTATGTTAATTATCTAACTCAATATTTTTGGGCATGTCCACACATTCAGCTGTTATCATCTCTCTTTATTTTCACAAATATATTAAGGTAATCAGGAAATCAATTGTGTACTCCAGAGCGTGAAGATACTTGACACAGTCAAAAAACTATAGTTACTCCCGAAACTTAGTTGCCTTCAATTAACTCGTGGAATCCTACGTCCATACATCATTACAATAGGGATTGTTATTTATCTCTTATGTCTTATAAGACCATTATCATATAAGAAACTACGATCTGAACAGGCAAACGAAAATATCAATCTACAAGGACCTCGGTTCAAAGCCCGGGTCGTTAACAACTTTAAACACTCTTGGTGTATTCATTTCTCTTTACAACATCTTACGAGACGGTTTCTGGCCCACCCTTACTCTAAGAGAGCCAGGCCATTCTACTCGGGCGCGATTTATGACACGGAGGGTGACGGGCGACTCTCTGTCTAACCCCCGTTAGCAGCTTGTTTCCAAGGCTTTCAAAACAAACCTTCACATTATATTCAGTTCTGGGGAGAGACCGGGCTTTTACTGTACCGTAATCATTCAAACAACTATTCTTTGGTTCATAGACCACTTTCGTAACCTTGGCTTTTATTAATTATGAGAGGGTCCTCATTGATTGGGAAGATTAATACACATTCGACGACGAAGAATTAAGGGGCTTTTATCATAAGAAGATTCTGCGTTCGAATCTCTTCACATGCCTCGGGAACCATTCCCTTACAGAGGACTTATACAAAATGCGATTTAAAGTCGGCCGTGGCCCATATGACATACGCTCAATAATACCATATATTAGCTCCCTTTCAAATACATACACAATGCCTCGTGATACTACGTCACAAATAGAGGACTTATACAATTATCAATTCACTGCAATCAACTACCCTCCATAAGTAATTTACCAAGTATTTTAACCTCTACGCGTTCCTAGCGTGACATTTTAATATTATTTGCGCTCTTTTGCGCTATGCATTATTTTAAGCCGAAATGTCTTCCCAAGAACTGATAAATCTCATTAGGAACAATTCACATTCTTTTAAATTCTTATATTAATCTTTTCCGTTGCCGATAAATCGCTCCCTTTTAAAATATTCCCTTGAACATCATATCTTACACATATATTAAGGCTTTAACGCTCTTATGTTCACATCAATTTATCTGATCTTTATTTAGTTATTATTATTACCTTTATTCTTTACACAAGCTCAAAAGCTATTTCTTTCATATCTCAACATTACTTTAAATATCTTTCATGATAATCACTGATATTTCGCTTGCTCTTATGACATTCGTTAAATACATTAACATTTTATTCACTTATTTCCTCTACGGGATTTATTCTTTACATAATTATTGATAATTTCTCAAATTTCTATTATTGTTCAGACCGCGTTCTTGTTTATTCAGTATTTATTTATTAAAACACATCCCTTTTACTCAAAAACTCCGGTGGATTTGTACACAACCAATTTCTGACACCAAAATAGAATGAAATTCAGTACTCACATGTTTTTAAGATCGTCCCATGATCTTTATTCTTGTGCGGTGCTTCATTTTGGGCCCACTTTGAACTTTTTAATCCATATTAAAGGAATTCATCTTATGTATAAACACTTCTTGACATATATTTAAGACACTTAACATTGACGACATTTTTATACACTGATGTGTCCCCTTTGATCACATAATAAACACTAAAAATATTAATTTAACACACAATCTTGATAAATTTACACTTCACAATTCTTGATCACTAGGCCGTATTTCTGAGCCTATCACACGTGACCTATTAAATTCCCGTTTCCAAGGGTGAAATTTATTCAATGTCGGCTTCCCATCCTGCAGAATACGAAAGTCTCGAAACATCTACTGTTCCCTGGAATCCAAATTCTTCTACTCCTATCCTGGATGACCGGCTATTTATCTAGCTTGAACGGCTTCTTTGTAGATCTGTTTATCGATCCTAGCGAAAGTCTATTCGGATCGAGGTCTCCTCAATGACCTATAGATTTAGTTTATAGCAACTAGTACTTCTCGAGTCTAGTACTTTTAGAATAGTTCGCCTACTTTCTGGAGATAATGTTTATAGTCTCCTTGCATCTTTATTTGATCGGTTCTAGCACTCCTACGTTTCTGATGTACGTTCCGAACCTTATTCTGTTCTTCCCTTTTTGGGTTCTTTAATTTAAATAACAGTTTATCTTTCTGGTACGGTACTTCCGTACGTTATGATATATTCATTCGTCTATTTAACGACCTATCGCCTTTAAGTCCGACGTTTGCGGCCTGTTCTGACTATATCTTACGAACTTTCACTATAACTTGTATACAGTCGGGCCTAAATCCTGTAACTAGGATTTTCCTAATATTTCAATACGGCGATACTTTAAATTTCTTCTTGACCACTCCTTATGGAGGCAAGCAAGTCGTTAATACTGCGACGCCTATGGCTATCGGATATTACTTCTGCGGTGCAACACAGCGTTTCTCCCCTCAAGGAGTACTAGTAACTGTCTTCGATGTGACGCAGAGTTACGCCCCACACGGCTGTCTGAATATTGATGTGCTGTGATGTAGTCTTACGCCCCTCACGGGCTGTCGGAACTGCATTCGGTGTTTGATGTAGCCTAGTGACGTGCCCTCAGGCCGTTTGAAACTGCATTCGATGATCGTGACACAGTGTCATGCCCGCAGGCTGACAATAACTGCATGAGCTGATATAACTTCACGTCCCCCTGGACGGACTCGTACTGCGTGATGCGTAGCAACGCCCCCTCGGGCTGTTCGAAACTGCATGATTGGCTTGGTGAAGCCCGAAGCTTTATACTATTTTACTACAAAAAAAATAATACTCTAGCCTTTTCTGCGGCCAACTTCTAAAATAATGGTGCCACAAATATAAAAATTATACCTTCCGAAAGCTCGTCTTCTCAATGTCAAATAACCTCATTGCACCTAAGAATCGATCGTGCAATTCGGAGATATTAATTAATTTCTCGTCCTCAATTGTGTGGGTGTTGCATTTCTTTTGCTTTCTCCCCTCCACACAGGCCTGGGTAATTCCCCAATGACGTCGTCTTGCGTTTGCAGTTTTCTCCTGGGCAATTATTAAATGGTTTCTCTTTACTGAAAAATCTCTCATTCAAAATGATTCACTGTACTGTACTTGTTTACTCAGTATTATACTTGTAAATGGGTTAAATTTAATTATTCCTCTTCTGGCGCATAAGCGGTGTTGTCATTTTCCAGCAACGTCAGCTCGATTTCCGATTCAGGCCTCCTTGTCTATTCGTTGGAAATTTCCACTCGGTTATTAATACTCGTGACTCGCTCCCTTCTGAATGTCAAGAGGGATGATATCATCCTCTCGAACACCTGGTCCTCGTTAGTTGCACAACCTTATACTGGCCTCCTAGCTTGATCTTTCTCTAAGTTACTTTAGAAACTGTACTTTTCTTTGATTTCTTCCTCAAATGCATGGATTCGACCATCCATGGACCTGATGGCACATGGGTTCAGTATACAATACCTAAACAGGAATTAGAGGAATTGTACAAAGAAATTCCTAATGTTAAATGGTCGTTAAGAGAAACGAAGAGGGAATTTGCGAAACGTAAGGAGAATGAAGGAAAAATAAAATTAGCTCCGTGGGAACAGATAGTTACATTTGTTGATGAAGTAAGTGAAATAGGGGATAAATTATGGAAAATGAGAGACGCATGGGATGAGATTTGGTGGAAGACAGATTATAAAGAGCGCGCAAGGCGGAAATATGTTAAGAACAGACAGATTATACAGCAGGGGAAAAGAGTAAGATGTACTGGTTCAGTTTGGGTATGTATGATGAACGAGGGATAATCAGCGTTCAGGAGTTAGCTGAAGTAAGACAGGTCAAAATTCCAGAATATCAAGAAATATTAGAGGCTGCTCAGAAGGTATATCAGGAATACATGGTGGCGCAGAACTGTCAGGCAAATGAAATAGTTGCCCAAGATGAAAAACAAGCCGAAATTGAAGAAGAAAAAGAAGTAACGGTGCCAGAACAGCCAAAAATTGAGATTAGAGAAGTCGAACAAGAAATAGAAATCGTAATGATTCCAGTGGAAACTGAGGAAACTTTGGATATCCTTCCAGAGAAACCAATGGAAACTCAAGAGGAAATAGTAAGTCCAGACCAGGAGGACAGCCAAAATGAAAATGAGCTGCAAACTGAAGAGACTCATTTTGATGAAAAAGTTGAGCTGGAAGAGCAAGAAGTAATCTCGGAACAGGAGATAACAAAGGAATTGATAGTTGAAGAAACGGAAATCATAATTCCAGAAGAAATAGAGAAATTAAATGAAATAAATATAGAAAATATCAACGAAGCACCGATGGAAACAGAGGTTCAGGATTTCACAGAAAGGGAAAAGGAAAACTTCGAAGAAATGCAGGACCAGAAAAATAAAAGGGCATTAAAGGAAGAAGAGGAAAAATTGAAAGCCCATATCCTCGAATTAATGATTAAATGTCAAGATTGCCAAAGAAAGACTAGAGAAATGGAGAAAGATGCTAATAAGAGCCAAGAAACCCTAAAAGAAAAAGATGAGATTGTTGGGAACAATGAAAAAATGAGAGGAGACATCTCTGGAAACAATCAAGAAAGAGGAAGACCGCCATTGATAGTTGGTGTACCAGGAAATGGATACCCCATGGAAACAATGAAAGGAGGAGGAATAACATACGAAGCTTTGGAGAAAGAGGATGCCCAGGCATACTTCAGCTGGAAGCTCCGTAAAAAGAAAGGGAGCGATAAAAAGAAGAGAAAAGAAGGAGATCTGAAAGACCTAAAGAACTGGAAGAGTCGAAAAAAGAAATACTCTTTGGAAATGCCATCTCGATACGAGGTGAAGGAAAAGGATTATTCCATCATAAGCCGACGGGTTATGCCATTTGCAACCGTCGAAGAATAAAGGGAATAATAATAGGTGTTTGAAATACCATCTCAAAGAGAGATGAGGAAGAAGAACAAGGAGAAATGATAATAACTGGAGACGTAAGCTGGAGACATAAAGGATAAGAAGAGAATTATCCCATTGGAACAAACGGGTAAAGCCATTTGCAACCTTCAAAGAATAAGAGAAATAAGTATAATATTTGTTGAAATACCATCTCAAAGAGAGATAAGGAAGGGGGAAGAGAACCAGAAAGAGTCAAGTGAGGTTAGACTGAGTTCTTAAAAATCGAATGAAGTGTAACAGAGTTGAAGTCTGAGAACTGTAATGAATTAAGTTACGGGTAAAGCTAATTGCACCCGCAAGGTAATTTAAAAGAAAGTCATTAAGTTGAAAATAGGTAATGAATAGAGAACAGACCGACTAGAAGTCTGTCTTGAGAAAAGAAGAAAGGAAACCAACTGTTGACTCGAGTTTGGAGAAGCATGCGCCAGACGAGGGGAGAGTTGTAAACACCGAAGTTGACAAGAAATTTATGGCCCTGAGTGGAGACGTCCGTGAGGGGAATAAATGAATGAATGGGAACTTTTGAAGACCCAACCTAAGCACAGACCATAGAGGAAAGGAACTTTAAAGAAGTAATTGATTTTATTGAAAAAGAAAATTTTAATGTAATAAAGGAGAAAGAAAGGGTAAAGACAGAGCATACCCAACCTACACAATTAGTGGAAGGAACTTTAAGGAAATAAAGCAACAGTAAATACGGATGACGTTATGATGGATTCGATCAAATAAAGAAGATAAAATTAATTAAAATAAATTTCCTCAAAAATTTTTCGAAAATTTATTTATCCTAAGGAAGGGTGAGATGAACCCATATGCCATAGGGTCCAAGGTGTGCGAATCCATGCATTTGAGGAAGAAATCAAAGAAACGTACAGTTTCTAATGTAACTTAAAGAAAGATCAAGCTAGGAGGCCAGTATAAGGTTGTGCAACTAACGAGGACCAGGTGTTCGAGAGGATGATATCATCCCTCTTGACATTCAGAAGGGAGCGAGTCATGTGTATTAATAACCGAGTGGAAATTTCCAACGAATAGACAAGGAGGCCTGAATCGGAAATCGAGCTGACGTGGCTGGAAAATGACAACACCGCTTATGCGCCAGAAGAGGAATAATTAAATTTAACCCATTTACAAGTATAATAATGAGTAAACAAGTACAGTACAGTGAATCATTTTGAATGAGAGATTTTTCAGTAAAGAGAAACCATTTAATAATTGCCCAGGAGAAAACTGCAAACGCAAGACGACGTCATTGGGGAAGTACCAAGGCCTGTGTGGAGGGGAGAAAGCAAAAGAAATGCAACACCCACACATCTGAGGACGAGAAATTAATTAATATCTCCGAATTGCACGATCGATTCTTAGGTGCAATGAGATTATTTGACATTGAGAAGACGAGCTTTCAGAAGGTGTAATTTTTATATTTGTGGCACCATTATTTTAGAAGTTGGCCACAGAAAAGGCTAGAGTCTTATTTTTTTGTAGTAAAATAGTATAAAGCTTCAGGCTACATCAAACACCGAATGCAGTTATTATCAGCCTGCGGGCGTGATAAAGTGTCACGATCATCACCGAATGCAGTTTCAAACGGCCTGAGGGCACGTCACTAGGCTACATCAAACACCGAATGCAGTTATTGTCAGCCTGCGGGCATGACACTGTGTCACGATCATCGTTAATGCAGTTATTCTGACAACCCGTGAGGGGGTTACTACGCACGCAGTTCCGACAGCCCGTGAGGGGCGTAATCACGCATCACGCATTACAAGTCCGTCCAGGGGGACGGGACGCTGGATCATCAGCACATGCAGTTTCAAACGGCCTGAGGGCACGTCACTAGGCTACATCAAACACCGAATGCAGTTCCGACAGCCCGTGAGGGGCGTAAGACTACATCACAGCACATCAATATTCAGACAGCCGTGTGGGGCGTAACTCTGCGTCACATCGAAGACAGTTACTAGTACTCCTTGAGGGGAGAAACGCTGTGTTACACCGCAGAAAAAATATCCGATAGCCATAGGCGTCGCAGTATTAACGACTTGCTTGCCTCCATAAGGAGTGGTCAAGAAGAAATTTAAAGTATCGCCGTATTGAAATATTAGGAAAATCCTAGTTACAGGATTTAGGCCCGACTGTATACAAGTTATAGTGAAAGTTCGTAAGATATAGTCAGAGCAGGCCGCGAACGTCGGACTTAAAGGCGATAGGTCGTTAAATAGACGAACGAATATATCATAACGTACGGAAGTACCGTACCAGAAAGATAAACTGTTATTTAAATTAAAGAACCCAAAAAGGGAAGAACAGAATAAGGTTCGGAACGTATATCAGAAACGTAGGAGTGCTAGAACCGATCAAATAAAGAAGCAAGGAGACTATAAACATTATCTCCAGAAAGCAGGCGAACTATTCTAAAAAGTACTAGAATCGAGAAGTACTAGCTGCTATAAACTAAATCTATAGGTCATTGAGGAGACCTCGATCCGAATAGACTTTCGCTAGGATCGATAAACAGATCTACAAAGAAGCCGTTCAAGCTAGATAAATAGCCGGTCACCCAGGATAGGAGTAGAAGAATTTGGATTCCAGGGAACAGTAGATGTTTCGAAACTTTCCTATTCTGCAGGATAGGAAGCCGACATTGAATAAATTTCACCCTTGGAAACGGGAAATTAAGAAGGTCACGTGTGATAGGCTCAGAAATACGGCCTAGTGATCAAGAATTGTGAAGTGTAAATTTATCAAGATTGTGTGTTAAATTAATATTTTTAGTGTTTATTATGTGTTCAAAAGGGACACATCAGTGTATAAAAATGTCGTCAATGTTAAGTGTCTTAAATATATGTCAAGAAGTGTTTATACATAAGATAAATTCCTTTAATATGGAGTAAAAAGTTCAAAGTGGGCCCAAAATGAAGCACCGCACAAGAATAAAGATCATGGGACGATCTTAAAAACATGTGAGTACTGAATTTCATTCTATTTTGGTGTCAGGAATTGACTGTGTACAAATCCACCGGAGTTTTTGAGTAAAAGGGATATGTTTTAATAAATAAATACTGAATAAACAAGAACGCGGTCTGAACAATAATAGAAATTTGAGAAATTATAAATAATTATGTAAAGAATAAATCCCGTAGAGGAAATATGTGAATAAAATGTTAATGTATTTAACAAATGTCATAAGAGCAAGCGAAATATCAGTAATTATCATGAAAGATATTTAAATAAAGTAAATCTGAGATATTAAAGAAATAGCTTTTGAGCTTGTGTAAAGAATAAAAAGAATACTAATGACTAAGTATGGAAATATTAAATAAAGATCAAATAAATTGATGTGAACATAAGAGCGTTAAAGCCTTAACATATGTGTAAGATATGATGTTAAATGGAATGTTTTAAAAGGGACCGATTTATCGGCAACGGAAAAGATTAATATAAGAATTAAAATAATATGAATTGTTACTAATGAGATTTATCAGTTCTTGGGAAGACATTTCGGCTTAAAATAATGTATAGCGCAAAAGAGCGCAAATAATATTAAAATGTCACGCTAGGAACGCGTAGAGGTTAAATACTTGGTAAATTACTTATGGAGGGTAGTTGATTGCAGTGAATTGATAATTGTATAAGTCCTCTATTTGTGACGTAGTATCACGAGGCATTGTGTATGTATTTGAAAGGGAGCTAATATATGGTATTATTGAGCGTATGTCATATGGGCCACGGCCGACTTTAAATCGCATTTTGTATAAGTCCTCTGTAAGGGAATGGTTCCCGAGGCATGTGAAGAGATTCGAACGCAGAATCTTCTTATGATAAAAGCCCCTTAATTCTTCGTCGTCGAATGTGTATTAATCTTCCCAATCAATGAGGACCCTCTCATAATTAATAAATGCCAAGGTTACGAAAGTGGTCTTTGAACCAAAGAATAGTTATTTGAATGAATACGGTACAGTAAAAGCCCGGTCTCTCCCCAGAACTGAATATAATGTGAAGGTTTGTTTTGAAAGCCTTGGAAATAAGCTGCTAACGGGGGTTAGACAGAGAGTCGCCCGTCACCCTCCGTGTCATAAATCGCGCCCGAGTAGAATGGCCTAGCTCTCTTAGAGCGAGAGTGGGCAGAAACCGTCTCGTAAGATGTTGTAAAGAGAAATGAATACACCAGGAGTGTTTAAAGTTGTTAATGACCCGGGCATTGAACCGAGGTCCTTGTAGATTGATATTTTCGTTTGCCTGTTCAGATCGTAGTTTCTTATATGATAATGGTCTTATAAGACATAAGAGATAAATAACAATCCCTATTGTAATGATGTATGGACGTAGGATTCCACGAGTTAATTGAAGGCAACTAAGTTTCGGGAGTAACTATAGTTTTTTGACTGTGTCAAGTATCTTCACGCTCTGGAGTACACAATTGATTTCCTGATTACCTTAATATATTTGTGAAAATAAAGAGAGATGATAACAGCTGAATGTGTGGACATGCCCAAAATATTGAGTTAGATAATTAACATAAATTTTAAATGTAATTATACATTGTTTTGAAAATTAAGAAAATATAAAGGATAGTATTTGAGGTGTACAAGAATGACACCATTATTATGTAAAGCATGGAGCCAAAAGAGCTCGGAGTTATATAAAACTTACAGTTAATGCTTTATGGAAGTAAGACTAAGTAGGAATTGTTGGTTTATGTGGAAACCATATGTTTAAATACAATATTTGTTTTATTATATTTGTGATTCCTTGTTCTTTTGGAACAAGTAGATGATTATGGGTCAGTAATTAAATTGTTAAAGTGTTTGTAGCGCCATTAATTTTATTAATTAAATGTGTTAAAATAGGAGTTGATTTTGTTGTTATTTTGCAAGTGTATCCTCTAATTAATCCAAAATATGTGAGTCACAGAGTGGGGGAACTTACCGCTGCCCCGAAAATTCCGAATTGAGCTACGCTGGTATACTGTGATTGGCATATTTCTTGCTAAAAGGGCACACTATTAAGTCGAGTATTGTACAGCAAGTACAAGTCATTCAGACGGAAGGTAGAGAATTAAAATATTTGGTGGATTCCGGACTCGAACTCTCGAATTCTAGCTTCGTACGCTGTTGCTCTGGACACTAGAGGAAACATTAATTCTGATTAGCGAAGGTTCATAGTGTGAAGTTAGCGTGTTCTTCCCGCAATCACATTTTGTGGGCTTTGGACACAGAATTTATATTTTCATGGGTTCGAGTCTCACATGGATCGGATATTTTAATTTTCTACTTGTCACTTTAAGCATAATTCACGACCTAATAGTAGTGGTTTTGTGGGGGTTCAAGGCCCTCCTCCTCCTCCCCTCCTCACAAGATGGCGGCAGCCCGATAACTCCCGAACCCGTGGTCGGATTTTGACGAATCAGGTGTCATTGAACTCGGGCTGACACCCCCTTTCCAATGGACAACATATTTCCACCCCAAAATAAAACCTACCCCTACTAGGGGGTGAAATTGAATTTTTTAGAGAATCTCTGTTACCAATTGCAACATGTGAGAGTTTGAATGCCGATATGGATTTAAACGTTGTTCCACATAAAGTGCATATGTTCGGTGAATAGCCACTATGAATTAACATGCTTGTTTTTGTTTTTTACGCATGCCCACTCATGGCTTTTGTAAGAGGGTGGGAGAGCGGATCCCTATAGATGGGGTATTGTTGACGAGTCATTGTTGGCGGGGTCATTGTTGTCGGGTAATTGTGGACGAGTCCTTGTGGACAGGTCATTGTGGACGAGTCCTTGTGGACAAGTCTGTGTGGACAGGTCCTTGTGGACAAGTCCTTGTGGACGAGTCCTTGTCCCTTTGGACTGATCCCTTTGGACGGGTCCCTTTGGCCTGGTTCCTACGGACTAGCCCATGAATTTATTTAAATTATGTCAAAGGGCCTAACTACATTTGTGTGTGTTGAACTGACGTTGTTCACCACTACTATAATGGGATAACGATATGAAAGGAAAGTGACGAAATACATGTGAACACGTGTGAGATGACCTTATTACCGTCCTCCTTGTGAAACAAGTCACATCCTGTTTTGGTTCATACGTGAGAAAATGCAAGTTCATGTGTAATATGACCTAACACACAAGTGTACACATGTGCACGTGCACGATAAGAGCTAACAAGTCACAACCTGTTTTGACAGCGGTGGGAATAAGGCTAGAGACATGTACGAGTAGTCAAATTACACCGGCAGACAACCCCTTTCCCATGGATAACTTATTTCCACTCTAAAATAAAATCTACCCCTACTAGAGGGTGAAATAATAATTTTTCGGTAAAAGTAGCTTTCCATGTGCAACATGTGGGAGTTTGTACGCCAATATGAAATTAAACTCGTTCCACATAAAGTGCATGCATACAACAGAATGCCGCTATGATTTATCATTTTTAGCCTACTTTCGATTTTTGCAAAAAATGAAAGTAGACTTATGAGATCAACACAGGGCGAAAAAAGTGTGTCTGTCTGTGTGTGTGTATGTGTGTGTGTGAGTCTGTGTGTGTGAGTCTGTGTGTGTGTGTGTCTGTGTGTGTGTGTGTGAGAGTGTGTGTACTCTGAATGTCTGTCCCCCCCCTATCAATTCGAACACGGTGAATGCGAATTGCACGAAATTTGGTACAAAGGTAGCACTAGCAAAGGACACCTCAGTGTCATGTTTTATATCGCCGCCATCTTGACGGAAACGTAATGGCGGCCACACAAATGTTCAAAGCTTAAATCAAATTACGACTAACCTAATCATCCGATCCCTACCAAATTTTGCAACGACATACCTTTATGGGTGGAGCATCGTTTGACCAAACCAGTAGGTCATCAGCGTAATAGTTTGCGGATGGCGGCCATCTTTGTGTGAAAATCGATTCCCCCTATTAATTCGAACACGGTGCAACCGAATGGAACGAAATTTGGTACAGAGGTAGTACTAACAAAAGGCACCTCAGTGTCATGTTTTATATCGCAGCCATCTTGACGGAAACGTAATGGTGGCCACACAAATGTTCAAAGCTTAAATCAAATTACGATTAACCTAATCATCCGATATCTACCAAATTTTGCAACGACATACCTTTATGGAGGGAGCATCCTTTGACCAAACCAATAGGTCATCAGCGTAATAGTTTGCGGATGGCGGCCATCTTTGTGTGAAAATCGATTCCCCCTATTAATTCGAACACGGTGCAACCGAATGGAACGAACTTTGGTACTGAGGTAGTACTAGCAAAGGGCACCTCAGTGTCATGTTTTATATCGCCGCCATCTTGACGGAAACGTAATGGCGGCCACACAAATGTTCAAAGCTTAAATCAAATTACGATTAACCTAATCATCTGATCTCTACCAAATTTTGCAACTACATACATTTATGGAGGGAGCATCCTTTGACCAATCTAATAGGTCATTCACCTGATAGTTTGCGGATGGCGGCCATCTTTATGTCAAAATTGATTCCCCCTATTAATTCGAACACGGTGGAACCTAATGGAACGAAATTTGGTACAGAGGTAGCACTAGCAAAGGGCACCTCAGTGTCATGTTTTATATCGCCGCCATCTTGACTGAAACGTAATGGCGGCCACACGAATGTTCAAAGCTTAAATCAAATTACGATTAACCTAATCATCCGATCTCTACCAAATTTTGCAACTACATACCTTTATGGAGGGAGCATCCTTTGACCAATCTAATAGGTCATTCACCTAATAGTTTGCGGATGGAGGCCATCTTTATGTCAAAATTGATTCCCCTATTAATTCGAACACGGTGGAACCGAATGGAACGAAATTTGATACAGAGGTAGTACTAGCAAAGGGCACCTCAGTGTCATGTTTTATATCGCCGCCATCTTGACTGAAACGTAATGGCGGCCACACGAATGTTCAAAGCTTAAATCAAATTACGATTAACCTAATCATCCGATCTCTACCAAATTTTGCAACTACATACCTTTATGGAGGGAGCATCCTTTGACCAATCTAATAGGTCATTCGCCTAATAGTTTGCGGATGGCGGCCATCTTTGTGTCAGAATCGATTCCCCCTATTAATTCAAACACGCTGAAACCAAATGGAACGAAATTTGGTATAGAGGTAGCACTAGCAAAGGGCACCTCAGTGTCATGTATTATATCACCGCTATCTTGATGGAAACGTAATCGCGGCCACCCAAATGTTAAAAGCTAAAATGTAATTACGACCAACCTAATAATCTAGTCTCTACCTAATTTTGCAACACCATATCTTTATGTGGGAAACATATTCTGACCAAACTGCAAGAACATCAGCCCAATAGTTTGCAGATGGTGGCCAAGTATGTGTGCAAATCGATTCCCCCTATCAATTCAAACACGGTGAAACCGAATTGAACGAAATTTGGTACAGAGGTAGCACTAGCAAAGGGCACCTCATATTCATGTTTAATATCCCTATAGCACGTTGTATTTCAACAAGCTCCTACAACCAACATTCAATCATACTCCTTGAAAAGGACGAAGAGTTATAACAATACCCATGCATTTAGGAGAAAGTAGGCTATATGTTCTTTACTGAACATCTTGTTTTTTTGATGTCGAAATGTAAATATTATAGGTCAGAAAACTGTATCATAATGATAGTCATTATAACACTATTTTTCGTTATGAAACAGTTTCTCCCACCTGTGGCGGGTCCTTTGGACTGATCCCTATGGACTGGCCTAGCATTTTATCCAAATTATGTCAAAGGGGACCCGCCACAGGGACCCGTCAACAAGGACCCGTCCTCCGGGACACGTAAAAAAATGACTCCCTTCAAAAAGGACCCGTCCAAAGGGGGGTAGTCAACAGGGAGGTTAGGTTAGGCTAGGCTAGGTTTGGTTAAGTTGCAGCCACATTTTTGGAACTTTTTGATCACACCTCGTAGGTCAGGTTAGGTTAGGCTAGGTTAAGTTAAGCTATGGCCGCCATCTTGTGAGGTGGGGAGGTAAAGTGAATATAGACCCCCTCCCAAAAAAAAAAAAACTGCACAGTTTTTGTCCTAGGGACCTGAAATTTATGTTTTGGGTAGAGGGGGGTAAAGACCTTTCATTTTCGTTAAACAAACTTTTTTGTAAAATTCTTAGTTCCCAAAATATAGACAATTTTGAAAATTGGACTTTTTTGGAAAAACTGAAAAAATGTTAAGTTTTGTTCTACCAATTAAGGACATAAAAGCCATTGGTTTGAGTCTATATATGACTTTTTAGGATGATTAGTTTTCAAAATATCGCCTACTTTCCAAATTGAACTTTTTTTGGATTTTTCCCCAGAGACCTGGGACTTGGTTTGCGGGTAGTGGGGGTAAATACCTGCCATTTACGTTAAACAAACTTTCTTGTAAAATTCCTAGTTTCCAAAATATAGCCCCGTTTTAAAATGAACATTTTTGGAAAAAATGTCAAAAATTCCATATTTTGTTCTTAAGATTAAGGATATAAAAGCCATTGGTTTGAGTATATATATATATGACTTTATAGGATGATTAGTTTTCAAAATATGGCCTACTTTCCAAATACTGTTTTGGAAAAATTTGAAGAATATTTTTTTTTTTTGACTGAGAGTGGGATAGACGTAGGTGTTGGAGTTAGCATATGATTTGATATGATTTTAGTTTAAACATATAGCTTACTTTTCCAATTTACCTTTTTTGTAAAATGTGAAAAATATATAATGTTTTTGACTAGACGTTGAATGGAGTTGAGAGACAATCATTAACCTTAGAGTACTTTGGATTCTTGGAATTTTAGTGTGTTGTTGTTGCTTACAAACATGGCGGTAAGCATTATGCTACCATAAAAAAAGGGTTGAGATACTTTCCAAAACCAAGAGAAAAATCCTCTAAATACATTGACAACAATAACTTGTCAAATAAGCCATTACAAATAAGGTATTAACGTAAACCACCAAAAATAAGCCACCAACATAGGCCACCACTATAAGTCACCACCACAAGCCACCATCATAAGCCACCACAAGCCACCACTATAAGCCATCATAAACCACCACCATAACCCACCACCATAACCCACCACCATAAGCCACCACCATACATAAACCATCAACATAGGCCAGCAACATAAGCCACCACCATAAGCCAACAACATATGTCATCAACATTAGCCACCAACATAAGCTATCAACATAAGTCACCAACATATGTCATCAACATAAGCCACCAACATAAGCCATCAACATAAGCCACCACCATAAACCATCAACATAAGCCACCAAAATCAGCCAACAACACATGTCATCAACATAAGCCACCCACATATGCCACCAACATTATCCTGCATAAAACGTCAACACAACATCATTCTTTCACCACAAGTGTTCAGACCTTTGTAGTAGGTGGATCGACTATACAAGTCAGTGGCTACTATGGAATATACTATAACCAATAAAGGTAAACCACGTGCCCTGTATCATGGGTACTCTTATAACTATAAGCGAGAAAATGCGAATGCCTTCATATTTTGGCAGTGCTCAAAACAAAGAACAACAAAATGTCTAGGTCATCTAAAAAGTAAACATGGTGAGGTCTTAAGTGTGGGTACTCATCAATGTGGTATACCAAATGAAACACCGTTAGTGTTAACAAAACATGATCAAAAGAACAAGAAAAAGCAAGTCCGACAAAAACATAGTGTTACTCAACATAGTGACTTCCTTATGAAAAAACATTTATCTCCTCAAAAAGTCATGTTAGGACAGTTGTCAACGTTCAATAAACCCGTAACACTATCAAAAGCAACACAGACTCTTCAAGAGATCCCTTTTGAAAAGGAAAAAATGGAATTGGATAGTTCTAGTGATGTTGAGGATGATGATGATGATAATGATGGTGACAATGACTATAATAATTATAAAGATAATATTTATAATGATGATGATGATGATGAAAAAGAAGAGAATGAGGGTTTAATGTCTATAAAACCATTGCGGCTTCCCCAGTTTTTAAGAACAAGAGTACCTGGAGAAAGTTGTAAAAGGATCTACAACAAGCGTTGTGTTTAAAATCTATATCAAACAATGGTAAAGAGATAAAAAGTTGTATTCAGTGTGTAACTATTGTAAAAAAAAAACTAAAATGAATAAAAATATTGTATGGGTATTGGCTGTTTTTTCTTAATTGCTATCCCCATGTCCCACTATTAATACAATTGTTAACCATCAACAGTCTCTGACTATGTTCAGAAAGAGAGTGGCCTTAAACAATACACTATATCTATGGTTTGTGTACTGAGTATCATAATAATACAGTGTGGCCGTGAGTTAGCCGAGGTCGTTGCGGCATGACTGTTGGCAGTCGCTCACATCCGGGAGGCGAGGAGGTTCGAATCCCCCCGCCGGCAACCTTGAAGATGGTCTTCTGTGGTTTCCCATCTTCCTTCCAGGCAAATGCCGGGGTTGGTCCTTAACCATAGGCCACAGCCGCTACCTTCCAACTCCTCGACCCTCCCTTCCAACTTTCCTCCCCAACGGTACTTGTAGCTCACCCATTGGGTGTCCGTCTCGAAGCAGCTACAAAACTGGCGAGCTGAACATGTCCTCGGACACTCCCGGCACTAAAAGCCATACGCTAAAAAAAAAACAGTGTGGCCAAGCCATGTTAAGGCAATAGTTATGTCAGGTAAGCGATTCGAACCCTTGCTTCCTTATACAGAAATTTGATCTTAAGTCAAACACCTTAACCACTCGGCCAACCTGACAGTTACTAATTTAATTGGTCTTGAGGACTTGAGTGTTTACAAAACTTTTTCCAGTATACATTGACTAAACCACTTGTTTGTTTTGAAATATAGATTTTGTTTTGTTTTACCATAACATTGCAGTTATGAGTCTTGTGAACTGGGTGTTCAATATAGGGTTAAAGGCATTTTAAAATCATTTTAGAAAAGCTCTTAGGTATCGTGTCATGGGTTTTAGTAATGCATTACTGTTCGTTGACTAACATTTACCGTTACACAACATTATTTTGGTGAACGTACATGTTGTTGTTTGAGTCTTTAGTCCTTTGACTGGTTTGATGCAGATCTCAGTACCTATCTGTCCCGAGCTAATCGTTTCATCTCTATATAGCTACCACATTCTACATTCAAGGCTATCTGTTTAACATATTCTAACCTTTGTCTCCCCCTACAAGCTCTCAGGTTCAATTCCTAGCTTTAACACAAAATTTTAAAATTGGTATGAGGACTAAAACAAGTATACTCAGTCTCGGGTGGTCCAAAATATGTAGGGTTTGATTCACACCTCAACCATACAACACCAATTTTTAATTTTTTTAAAATAATGATAGCCATTTGTTCATTTTCACATTTCACACATTACAATTTGTCGATTTTCCATTTGCATTTCTTTTAAATGTCAGTTTAAAGTTTTTGAATTTCATGATATGGAAACATGGATTTTCCAATTTGTTGTTTACACATTTTATTTTTATTTTGTTTATATCAAAAGTTCATATTTGCGAAACTTGATTTTTTCATTTTAAGATTTTGTAAATGGTGTTAAAGTGAGTGCTTGGCCATTGCGATCGTACAGTCTGTCTATGTGTATGCAAAACATAGAGGTCTACTATTACTATTGCAGGTAAGGCTGTTTCTACACTCTCTCTCTCTCTCTCTTTCTGTGTAGTCATACATCCACACAACCTTGCCTGTCTTTGAGAACAAACACACAACCACTCTATTTATCCCTAAAAACTTCATTGACATGCACACTCATCCCAAAGAACTTTAATTATACATTTAACATTTACCATTACAAAAATAAATGGTTTCCACTATTTACAAAAAAAATAACTATTTACAATTACAAAAATAAATATTTACAAAATACTGAATCAATTAAATCTACTGGTTACAAAAGCCATGTCTCTAAACAATAAAATATAGAAATCACACCTCCTCCTCGTGGTTATAACCCCTTGCTAGGCTAATGCGTACAGTAGGTCATTCGTCTGCACACATTTGTTATCCATCAAGGCAAAAGTGCATTTTCTCTGTTCCACAAGATACGAATTATAGTTGCTGGATTGTATCCTGCACCGTTTAAGCGACATAGCTATACCAGTTCATGAAATCGCTAGGTAGTTCTCTACATATAGCTCTACATATGGCTTCCTTACAGCTAGTGTGCGATAGGCAGCATTAACTGTATATCACACCCAGTCCACCTTTGTATTTGCAATCCAAGTAATAATTTGAAAAGAGATGAGTGTAATCGGTTTAAAACATTATCTCTGCTTTTTATATGTTTATGACATGTGTATTGACCTGAAATCAAACCCTAGTCCACTTTAGTGAAAGGCTAACAGCTTAACCACTGCGCCACCATGCCCTTTTTTCTTAGATTGATTCGTTCTAGGACTTAGAGCTTGAAATCGAGTTAAAATCTCTAGTGTAAGTGGTACATGTGCTCGCCACTGCAGCACAAAATGGTTAGCTGGTAACATTAGACAACCTGAAATGATTGTATTTCTGTTAGCCAAGCATTTCTGTCATCTGCCTACAGTGTGAGCACTGTCAGCAAGACAGTTTAGTTTAGAACAAGTGTGTGTGTGTGTGTGTGTGTGTGTGTGTAGATTATTAGCCTCAAGTATTTAACGCTTGTTGTGTGTAGCGACCATCTTGTCCCAGTAACCACTGAGCAAGTTTTAACAGTCAACCCATAAAAACAGTATAGGTTAGTTGTGTGAGTTTCATGTACTTGTGTGTGTGCATTAGCATCATGCACTAGCTTTACCTACCCTCTATAGGTAGAGCGTTATCCCTTTCCTTTCTGACATTACCAATGACCACATTCACCCACAAGTTTTACACTTAAACCATTGACTTGTTTTTGATTAAGTTTGCTTCGGTTTAGTTCGGTTTAGTTGAGTTTGATTCAGCTTAGATCAGTTTATTTCGATATAGTCACCATTTTGGATTTTAGCTATCCTATTTAACCAATCAATTAAAGATTGTCTACTCGTATTTCTTGAATCGATAAATCAGATTTTGTATACACCATTTGTCATTTATTATCCCATACCTACAACCTATGCTCTCTCTGTACTGCAGTTTGATCTGAAAACAAGTTCCAATGGTGAAAGATTTGTCAGTCACCATACTTGTAGCCTATAATAATTCTTTCACTACCTAGCTATGTTTCATCACTTACTGTAAACATTTCACATGTCCATATCCGATTATTAGTTTATAAAATCTCAGGTCGATGACCTTGATGTATAGGGTATTTTTGGGTAAATTCATTAGCCATGGGAAAGGGTTGACCATTCTAAGTCCTATGACACCTCACATGTTGATATCCGATTATTAGTTTATAAAATCTCAGGTCAATGACCTTGCTGTTTTGGATTTTTGGGGTAAATTCATTGGTCATGGGAAAGGGTTAACCATTCGTAGTCCTATGACAGCTCACTTGACCCTCTCTACTGATAAGTTTATAAAATCTTAGGTCAATGACCTTGCAGTTTTGGGTATTTTGGGTAAATTCGTTGGTCATGGAAAAGGGTTGGCCATCCTGAGTCTTGTGACACCTTACTTGTCCCTCTCCGATTATTAGTTGATAAAATCTTAGGTTAATGACCTTGCTGTTTTATTTTGGGGTAAATTCATTGGTCATGGGGAGGGGTTGGCCATTTTAAGTTCTATGACACTTCACTTGACCCTCTGTGATTATTAGTTAGCGAGATATTAACGAAAGTGCAGTTAGGCCCTTTTGACACAAATGAATAATACATTCAAAAACAGGGCGTCACCCCAAGTCCAACGACCCCTCATAAAAGTCCCTAGCTTTCTTAGTTCATAAGATATTAAAAAGCCGATGACCTATTAGTTTTTGGATCTTTGGTTAATTTGTAAAAAAACGTATCTATAAATCATTATTCAAAAAGCCCACCCTCTTACAAAAAAAAACAATTGCGCATTTGTAAAACAAAAAACAAAAATGATAAATCATAGCGGCATTCAGTTGTATGCATGCACTTTATGTGGAACGAGTTTAATTTCATATTGGCGTACAAACTCCCACATGTTGCACATGGAAAGCGACTTTTACCAAAAAATTATTATTTCACCCTCTAGTAGGGGTAGATTTTATTTTAGAGTGGAAATAAGTTATCCATGGGAAAGGGGATGTCTGCCGGTGTAATTTGACTACTCGTACATGTCTCTAGCCTTATTCCCACCACTGTCAAAACAGGTTGTGACTTGTTAGCTCTTATCGTGCACGTGCACATGTGTACACTTGTGTGTTAGGTCATATTACACATGAACTTGCATTTTCTCACGTATGAACCAAAACAGGATGTGACTTGTTTCACAAGGAGGACGGTAATAAGGTCATCTCACACGTGTTCACATGTATTTCGTCACTTTCCTTTCATATCGTTATCCCATTATAGTAGTGGTGAACAACGTCAGTTCAACACACACAAATGTAGTTAGGCCCTTTGACATAATTTAAATAAATTCATGGGCTCGTCCGTAGGAACCAGGCCAAAGGGACCCGTCCAAAGGGATCAGTCCAAAGGGACAAGGACTCGTCCACAAGGACTTGTCCACAAGGACCTGTCCACACAGACTTGTCCACAAGGACTCGTCCACAATGACCTGTCCACAAGGACTCGTCCACAATTACCCGACAACAATGACCCCGCCAACAATGACTCGTCAACAATACCCCATCTATAGGGATCCGCTCTCCCACCCTCTTACAAAAGCCATGAGTGGGCATGCGTAAAAAACAAAAACAAGCATGTTAATTCATAGTGGCTATTCACCGAACATATGCACTTTATGTGGAACAACGTTTAAATCCATATCGGCATTCAAACTCTCACATGTTGCAATTGGTAACAGAGATTCTCTAAAAAATTCAATTTCACCCCCTAGTAGGGGTAGGTTTTATTTTGGGGTGGAAATATGTTGTCCATTGGAAAGGGGGTGTCAGCCCGAGTTCAATGACACCTGATTCGTCAAAATCCGACCACGGGTTCGGGAGTTATCGGGCTGCCGCCATCTTGTGAGGAGGGGAGGAGGAGGAGGGCCTTGATCCCCCACAAAACCACTACTCCTAATTAATAGCTTATATCAGTCACTAGTACACACGTTCTTGATTTTGAAAGTGAGATGAGCACGTTTGGAAAAAATGAGCACAAACAACCTAAATGTTTTTGTAGGTGTAGCTCAAAATTACTCAAATTGCCCTTCTGGGCACGATCTGAATATGTTATTATACGCATATTTAGGGTAGGTCTTGCAAGGTTTCAATATTTGTTTTTAGAAACACCGTGTTGAGATGAATCCAAAAAGATCACATGGATGCAGTCAGTACAGTACTCCCTCTGTAATCCGGCATCTCAGCTCTCCGGCACTCCCAGTAATCCCGCGTTTTGTATTCGAGTACGAGCTCAACACCCGATTTGATAATGCGTCCCCAATACTGTACAATGTTTCCCACGCAACGACAAGACTAGTGTCTGAGTAAACAATGCATTGGCGCCAAGCGCGATGACTCACGCACGTCCCCCTCAGGTGCTTAGTGTAGGACAGTACTGTAGTAGAAAAAAAAATAGTGTTGTGTTGTGTTAAAGATGGCATCCGTGCAGAAAAATCGTAAACATAAAACTCTATCTTTGTTAGATAAACATGAAATCCTGAAGCGGCTTGAAAAGGGCGAAACGTAAATTAGAGATGCTATCGGGAACGGTGTTGGTCGAGCTACAGTTCATGACATAAGAAACAAGTAGTTCCGTGAAGAACTATACAGCCTATTTTCATATATCCTGCTCATGTTAATTGCCTCTATCAACATACAAAATTTCAGTTTAATGGCTGAACTGCTGGTATCCGCTTTATTGTTTGGGCATTACAAAAACAGCGATACAATGTTAATTTATAGGGTACTGTTACAAGTGACAGAAGCATTAAATAGTGTGCGAGTATGTGCTGTTCAATTTCTGATCAAAATTACAAAATTGAATCGGTCGGAGCTCAAAAGCAAAAGTCAACAAGTAGTTCCGTGAAGAACTATACAGCCTATTTTCATATATCCTTCTCATGTTAATTGCCTCTATCAACATACAAAATTTCAGTTTGAAGGTTGTGATAGATTCGTAGATATTGAGAACCGTCTAAATATTTCAGATGGTCGCCAGGTTGGATTTTTATTTTTGTACTATTACATTAAGATTAGTGTGTACGAGTGGTATTCAAACTTCAATCGCATGATTAGAACACAAGAAGTAAAAACGAGATTTTAAAATTACCCACAGCAGCCATCTTGTGATTATGCAAACAATTCAAATAAATTAGATGCCAGTGGATCAACATTTGTATAAGCATTTAATGTGCAACGTTTCACTGCACTCGGATAGTTAATTCGCGAGAAACGCCCATTTAAATATTTATACTTCACGTCGCCGCCATGTTGGATTTGTGCTCACCAGGTTACTGAAAGTCCTATAGGTGAAAATATGTTCATAGTCTCTATGAACATAAAAAAATCAGTTTGGTTGCTCTAAAAGATTCATAGATATTGAGAACCGTCTAAATAATTAGGAAGCTCGCCATTTAGGATTTTTATATGTATAGGCCATAGAGTTATTTACCATTCAAGGACAATTATTGCCTAGATTCATTATTCAAACTTTCACTTCGATCGCATGATTACGACACAAGAAATAAAACTTAATTTTAAAATTTCGCACAGCCGCCATATTGTGGTTATGTAAACAATTGAATGAAATTAGATGGCAGTGCATTACAATCTTCAAAATCATATACTGTACCACATTTCACTGCGCTCAGAGAGTTAAATTACGAGAAAAGTATATTAAAATATTTCATATTCGCTTGGTCGCCATGTTCGTTTTGTACTTTACAGGTTTATGAAATATACATAGGTAAACTTGTATCAGTACCCTTTATCTCCGTACAAAATTGCAGGGTGATATCTGTAATAGTTTCGGAGATATAGAATGTCAGTGATATATTTCGCACAGCCGCCATTTTGAGGTTATCTAAACAATTGAACTAAATTAGACTCTAGTGCATTACAATGTGTATAAACATTTGCTGTACCAAGTTTCATTACGTTTGGATAGTTAAATCGCGAGAAAAGTCTATTGAAAAGTCTCAACTTCGCTTGGTTTTGTAGTCACCAGGTTTTTGAAAGTCTCATAGGTGAACTTCTAGTAGTGCCCTTTATCACCGTAAACAATTTCAGGGCGATATCGGTAATAGTTTCGGAGATATTGAATGCTAGTGAAATATTTCGCACAGCCGCCATGTTGGATTGGTGAGACGTAACAAAATTTGAAGGGCACGGTCGAGGTCGCCGGGATTAGTGCTATGAACTTACCGAGTTTCATTGAAATCGCTCCAGCCGTTTAGATTTTATTAGGGACACACACACACACACCTCACACACACACACACACACACACACACACGCGCGCGCACACACACACGGACAAAAGGTGATCTCATAAGCCTATTTTTTCAAAATTGAAAATAGGCTAAAAACAGTGTTAAAATAAAGTCGTTTTTTAAGACGAATGAAAATTTAAAAAGTAAACTGCAGACATTGAAAACTGGTGAAAATCCTTAAGTTGACGATAGCCTCTATGATTGGTTTTTACAAGATCGTGGTAGGCATAGCCTACATCAATTTCTGGTGAAATCCTTAAAGGAAAGGCTAGGGAATTTTACCGGAAAATTACACCAAAAAAAAGGATGATTTCCAAGCCAGCGAGGGTTGGTTGCAGAAATTCAAACACCGTTATGGAATTAGACTGCTAAGTACAACGGGTGAGAAACTGTCATGTGACGAAAGCGCTGTTGAAGGTTCAAACATGTTATCCAAGAAATGGATTTAACTCCTGACCAAGTTTACAATGCGGACGAGAGCGGTTTATTTAGGCAGTTGTTACCAAAAAACTGATTTTCAAATGATATCTGAGTATTTCTCGATATTTTCCAGTAATCCGGCGTTTTCGGTAATCCGGCAGTGCTCTGGTCCGATATCTGACGGATTACCGAGAGAGCACTCTACTTCATACAACTCGTAATTTTAGAAGGTATTTAGATATGAATCACTTATATCGAATATATTCTCCTGAATGCCATATCGTCAGGAAGTTCCTTGCTGAAAATGGTCCAGTCAGCAAGACTCGAAGATGATTCAGATGAATACTTAGCTCATGCTATAAATGAAGTGCGGGCACGAAGTTAATGTAATCTGAGGTTCCTGTACAGTGTAATTTACATACATTGTATTTCAGGACAGATGGTTCCTTGCTAAGGTCGAACCAGATTGAAAATCAAAATGAAACCGAGTATTTGCCGTGATAATTATGTTAAAAATATTAACAATAATAATAATAATAATAATAATAATAATAATAATAATAATTAACAAAGAGGGAATCTCTAATTTCAAAGAGCCCACAGAGTCTCACGGAACAGGTATAATAAGAAATCCACCTCTCGTAAAGCAAATTAACGACATTACAAGACGGTAAGCAAACCCGAGGCACTATACTGGGCAGATCACTAATTGTAGATGAACAAAATCCATTAAAAGAAACCTCAGTATGCCTTCCTTCAGAGGGGAAGTAAAGCCGGAGGGCCCATGTCATAGATTTATGGCATGTAAAATAACATTTCACTAACTAAACTTGTGTGAAGCAAAATTTGTAGGTTAGATTTGATTAATACCCTTAAGTTCCAAAGTTAGTGACCATGATCTGGTTGCTATGGCATCTATTAGTTGCAAAGTTCAGAGCTAGAAGTCATTGACGGCAGAATTTGGTAGCAAAAGTTGGAACCACTTGAAATTATAAACCGATAACACACATTAATACAGCCATCACAATTAACACCGGTTATCAGACAGATTCTACACACACCCAATGTAGACGGAGCTACATGCCCACGTTGTCGGAGCCCCTAAACTAAGGAACCAACCAATCAAAAACCATAAAGAAAAACCTCGAGGAAAATGTTTGGCCTAGTTTGTACTGAGGGAATTCGGATGAAAAGAAAATCACACATGGTTTATCAGCATTCAGTGAAAATCTCGAACACACTCAGGAAAAGACGTTTGAAATTCTATTGGCATATTCACAGAATGAGTGATCACAGGATGACTGAAAGAATTCTCTTACGCTCTCAATGGAAGCAAAGAACAACTGACTGATTGATGATGGGGAAAGAAAAAACCTTCAGGAAATAAACATCTCAAGTGATGTGGTACTGGACAGATCTAAATTGAAAGAACTAGGTGACAATATATAATTATCAATTTTCTGACCACCCTAATATTATATTCAAAAGAACGTGGATGGAGGAGCGCTGAAAGAGTCATAGCGAAAAAATGAAGAGATATTGGGAGGACAAAAAATCAAGATCAGCTACAAAGGTTTAATCGTGCTCCTTATACGGGAAGAACGTTGTAGAGAAATATTATTATAAATAGTAGTAAATATAATAATAATAATAATAATAATAATAATAATAATAATAATAATAATTTAAAATATTATTATAAATAATAATAAATATATAAGGTGCGTTCAAAAATTAACGAGCCGGAGGCTGGAATGCGCAAACCGGTGACGACATCGGCTAATCATGGCGTGTGTAAAGACGTGTGTTTCTGACCAGAGCGTGGAAGATCACAGCCCGTCGCTAGAGGGCACGCGTGCACGTCACGTGACGATATAAAGCGCAGCAGCATGCATCAATCGTCCAACGCTGCCAGTAATGCTGACGTTCTTCTTTGACCAAGATGGCCCCCTTCTGATACACTTCATGCCGCACGGGACAACATTGAATGCCCAGCGTTACTGGCAAACCTTGACCACCCTTCACCAAGCGATCAACACAAAACGACCAGACAATCTCACCCGTAGGGTTATTCTGCTCCACGACAATGCACGACCTCATACGGTCAACACAGTCGCGGCACTCCTGCAGAAATTCAAATGGGAGGTTCTCGGCCACCTTCCATACAGTCCAGACCCCTCTCCCTGTGATTACGCCATGTTTGGTCCCCTGAAAAGGGCTCTGCGGGGCCAACGACTCACCTTGGACGCCGACGTCCAGCTGTACATGTGGAACTGGTTCACATCGCAGCCCAGGGAATTTTATGACACAGCCATTCACCGCCTTGTGTCACAGTGGGACAAATGCCTCAAGAGCCAGGGCCAATACTTCTAACATACAGGTTCTGGTTTCTGAATTATGCCTCCGTCTCGTTACTTTTTGAACGCACCTTATAATAATAATATTGTAATCAAACCAGAAGCGTTATATTCAACAGAAGCCTTAATCATTGGTGGCGAATCTTTAACCAAACACGTAGCGAAACAAGAGAGAAAAGTTTACAAAAATATTTGGCCTAGTTTGTATGGAGGGAATATTGAGGAAAAATTATCCTAGGAAATATATTGTCAATGTAAGAAAATCTCTTACACTTTTAGGAAAATACGATTGAAATTTTACGGACACATTATTAGAATGAACAATAACAGACTTAACTAATATAAATCACAACCTGTCCCTTTCATTAAAACCCAAGAAATTGAAACAGATCTCCAGGAAATCTCAGAAGACATTGTACGGGACAGATGAAAATTCGGAACCAAAATTGACTATCACTAATTTCGAGACAAGCCCAACAGTACAGCCACTATAACATGGACGGAAGAACGTAGGAATAAGCTTAGCGAGGGGATGAAGAGACTTGGGGAGGAAAATAAGGCCAACACATCAGCTAAGCAGGTTCAATCGTGCTCCTGAGTGGGTGATAACGAAGTAAAATAATAATAATAATAACAATAATAATAATAATAATAATAATAATAATACATTTTAATTTATCCCTCCCTATATTATTCTGCTGTTCCCATTCCAGTTTTGTACCGAAAATAAGGTCCCATTAACACCAACCTACACATATGGGGTACCTACAGGTTCAGCATAACCCAATGCGTAAGCGAAACGCACTCACTTACTCTATAAATGCCTCACAATTAAATAAATACATTAAAACATGTATATTTACAATGAAATAAAGAAAGAATGCAACACGGTAACCATGGTAACAGAATCTCACAGGTCCATCTATTTCTGTAAGGCGCAATGCAATTCCAATTATTACATTACTGTGAAAGTTTCTAGGCGATTATAAGGTTATCACTGAACCAAATTAAGCTGTAAAATTCACCAATACATACAGTATAGCAAGCCTCCGTGGCTTAGGCGGCAGCACGCCAGCCTCTCACCGCTGGGTCCGTGGTTCAAATCCCGGTCACTCCATGTGAGATCTGTGCTGGACAAAACGGAGGCAGACAGGTTTTTCTCCGGGTACTCCGGTTTTCCCTGTCAACATTTCATTCCAGCAACACTCTCCACTATCATTTCATTTCATCTGTCATTCATTTAATCATTGCCCCAGAGGAGTGCGTCAGGCCTCGGCAGCCGGCACAGTTCATATCCTCGCCGCTAGATGGGGGCTTCATTCATTCCATTCCTGACCCGGTCGGAGACTGGAAGCAGGCTGTGGATTTTCATTTTCACATACAGTATAATGCTCTTT
Source organism: Meconema thalassinum (assembly GCA_946902985.2). Taxonomy (NCBI): domain Eukaryota; kingdom Metazoa; phylum Arthropoda; class Insecta; order Orthoptera; family Tettigoniidae; genus Meconema; species Meconema thalassinum. Next base: position 144,834,954 of record OX336390.1, on the reverse strand, counting down.
TAAGGGGGTCAAGGGGCACTCTAGAATTCTTTCTCGCAATTTTCACGTGTTAGTGTGGTACGAAAGTCTTTTTCACCCGACTATAAAGGGTCTCCGAAAACCACATTTAACGGCCCTTAAATTAACAGTGTCTGTGATATTCCCAGAAAAATAACTTCGCTCTGATATACCTATGAAGGAATGAAAAACCCCTAACCACTGCACCAGTAGCTGAATTGATAAAGTCTGATTATTCATACCAAGGATAAATCAGTCATAGCATTCATGATTGTGTCTCTGTCTCTGTTAGGTAGTCAGCCCGAAGGCTGGTTGGATCCTCAAACAGTAGCCTACCGCCGTTAGGTTATGTGAGTCGATACCCACAAAATCCCAAGGCAGCGCTATATTGAGGCGTACTAGGTCAGAACTGAGTCAGAACAGTAGTACTAACCCTATGAGTAGAACCTTTAACAACATCCACAGGCACTGACTGTGCCCTGAATGTCATTACTAAGCACCACCCATAACTCAGTAGCTTCCATATAATCACAGCCATGAGTGAGACTGAGACATCGGCGAAAAGCCACCTTTTACTCTAGCCTGTGCCAACAGACACATGCAAATGTACTGCATTCATCAAGGGATGGCAAACAGATTTTGCTAAGTGTACTCTTTACAACTAGAATATTCGCGGTTATGCCGTGACGGGTTTTACTTTATAATAATAATCCTAATATACTGTATATTGAATTTCAGGGCCAAGCAACTAAAACTCAGCAACTTTTCTAGGTTCACGCCGTGTTTGGTACGGTTTTTCTTTTTCTTCCAAATCGTCTCAATAGTACAGGAAAAATCTAGCATCTCTTGAAAAGTATAATACGCTAAGGTATATGTTTCACAAAACCCAAGTTCGTAAACCAGAGGGAGTTAGAAGGTATGGTTTGTTCCAAAATCTTCCAAATCGTCTCAATAGTACAGGAAAAATCTAGCATCTCTTGAAAAGTGAACGGAAATATATTTATTTGTTTATAAAGTGCTTTTAAACAAATAAACAAGACGATAGCCCCTGGCAGAACTGTGTCACGTACAGCCTGCATAGCACTAGAGCCGGGAGGGTGGACTGTACACAGGGGGCGCACCCAACCCATTATGCGTGAGTTCTCGCACGGGTCCGCTAGCAACAACAATAATAATAATAAAATCATAAATAAATAATTATAAAAATAAAAATAATAATAATAATAATGTTATTGGTTTTATGTACTGAACCCTTCAGAAAGCAGTGTTTATATGTAAGAAATCTTAATCAAGGGGTCGCGCTCAGTTCCTATGTGATGTTTTCGTTCGCCAAACAACATGCTCTACTGAGGTAAGGGTCATAGGATTAAAACTATAATTAAGAAAGAAAGGTGACAAGATGTAAAATAATAACATGATTTAATGACTAATAGTGCATAAAAAGAATATAAACAACAATAATAAAAAAAATCCTCCCTGAATTTTCCCATGACAAGAATATCTATCAATGCTGAGGAGTCTGACGGATCTCCTCTTTATTAAAATGTAAATCCTGGTTCCACTAACTTGCAATTTGGATTTTATGTACGCGTAATGACTAACTACGAGGAATGAGTACTTTGGATGACTGTTCGTTTACAACGGGTTAACAGCCACGGTGCTCACGAACAATCATCTCGTAAATCAATGTTTACGGATATGGAACATGACACTAATAAAAACCCTTAAAAATGTAATGCTGACCCACACACTAAAATCTACTATTTACAGGTATCTCTCTCGAGACCCTCATTTAGCGCGATGACGCACTTGACAATGAGCTGCCAACTCCGGCCAATTGCTCAATACAAAAGCAAGGAAATACAGCATAGCACGTGACTTCACGGGTCACTGAATGGAATATAAACATGGACTAAACCAACAACAACAAAAGCCTGACCAGCTGATATTACTTTATATGAACAAAACTGCATGTTAAGCTAACGCTTCGGAGATTATCGTGATTCGTAGGCAACTCCCATTTATTTAAACAATTTTTATCATTGATCAGTTCTTAATTCTGTATTTCAAGTAATTACGGTGCCACAAGCACTCTCCACTAATGACCTCGCTAGCAACCTTCAGTCCGTCTTGTGAAACATCTCCCCCTTTCCTCAATACCTGTCATTGTCCCAACTCCAGTGTGTAAAAATAACTGACCAGCTGTGCCGTTATCTCAAAGAATCAACAGCAGCAAATCTCAACCACCTCAACAAATGGTCAGACATTAATCAAAATATCCACAATTGCCCTCGCAAGGTTACAATATGGACCTGGCACCAAGCTGACAGAAATCAGTCTACGCTGAAATTCCCGCTTGTAATGACCACAAACTACACACACACACACACACTGGGAATGACATCACGTTTTTCACACAGGTCGGCTGAATAGGTGCTCGCAAACTATTAAAAAAAATATTAAAACCTACGATAGAGCTGACTGCTCTTCGTCACAAATCACATTGCTCCAAAGGCAATAATCTCATTGAATCTGATCAATAATAAACCTAAAAAAAATTAATTACCCTCCAATCTACTGTATAATTATATTATTTCAGTCCTACTTCTGAAACACAACATATCTCCGAGAGACGTTTTTAACCGCACTGCGTAACATATGCAAACACGGTCGTCCACATAGCTACGTTAGTTAAAACAACAAACAAAAACAAGAACCTTCCACTAATAACATATGCGAGCTGTTTCCATGCAAAAGGTGTGCCAGACCAAAACTAAATATACTACGTTAACCACACAAGCAAATTATTTACAAAAATATGTCCCATACACCATAAGATAATCTATCAGATAATAAGAATATTATTCAGTACTCATCCTCAGCCAGTCACCCGTCAAAGAACATCAGCAGCCATCTCCCAACTGGATGCTTCTTATCTCATTTCAACCATCTTGACGGAGTCTTGATAGTTCCAGGCTTCTTCAATGATAAGCGATGTCATCTCTCGTGCTGATTCAAAAAGTTAAATTATTATACACTTGATATCTGACTACTAAATTCGCCGTTTCAGGTACTACTTTCCCCGGAACTGTTCGTTGGCGAAATATCGATGATACTGCCCCTACAAAATATAGTACTATGACTATCTAACACTGAATTTAACACACTTATTAATAATTTCTGTGTCCTTCATGACACGCAAAATATAATATCTTCCGTCCTCAGACGAACAAAAGTAATAAGCCCTACGTCCTCAGACGTACAAAAGTAATAGCCAAGTCTTGGCTCTTCACGCCACTTATAAATGAACCGGCCCTAGGTCTTGATAGAGGGGGAAATCATATAAAAATTTCTCAAAATAATAGTGATACAGGAATGAAATAAATATCATTGAACTCGAAAAATAGCGCAGGTCAAGAATATGCCCATTAATCCTAGAATCGATCGTAGAGATTTTGTCTAGGCGATCTCCCGCGTTAATGCTAGTCATCGCGTGCCCAAGCTAGACTTGCCACGCTGGTAAGCATTCCTCTCCCATTGGTTCCATATTTTCTGTAACTTGGCGGTTTTTATCAGACCTTGGCTTCGTAGGAGTGTCTAGTATTTTCATCAGCCACTCACGTTACTGCATCATATTTTTTCTAGGCGCGAATATTACAATGAACATACCAGCAGCGTGTCTCAATGCGCGTCTCTTCTATTTTGAGGTGGCCACCACCTGTCCTTCTGAATCATTGCTAGGTCTTTCTTTTCACAATCCTAAGTATTTAGCCTTTTGTCAAACTGCTGCAGGTATTTCCTCATTGTCTCCAGCAAATGCTTGAAATTTCCTCATCTCCGTCGGGCTATTTTCATGATGCTGGTGGAAATATTTATTAATTGAAGAAATAAAACATCGAATCATTTATCCATCAGAGGGTAAAGGGTTCACAACTCCCCCACTCACAAAATTTCGAACTTCGGAGAAAGTCGATAATTTTAAAAAGATTTCCGTAGGCCAAATTGTTTTATTTCAGAATCCCCCCTTTTCTATTACTCGGTCTAGCCGCTCCTGTCTTGAATGGCATTTACTCGTTTTATTTTCCTGCTTGGACATCGCCCCTCCAACTGCTTGCATGACGCGCTGGTGCCTTAGGCAACACTCTGCTCGTCTCGTTAATGTTTGTCAACACCAATTCCACTTCCTTCTTCACGTGCCGTGCTCAACTGCTCCCCGTACACTTGGTTGATATTGGACGTCCATATATTTAAACTGCATCATTATTTCGGCGCTCTCATGGTTCACTTCTTCGATACTTTTTTAGGTTGGCAGCGTTGTAGACCGACATTGTTCCTGTGCTTAACTCTATCACTCTGTATGCATTATTTCCAAGGTTTCTTACGATAGAATAGGGTCCTATGAACTTTTCGCAGAATTTGCTGAAGATCTTCTTCTCTGGATCCGATGTAGCGGGTCGTTTCACCAAAACGAGCTGGTTGATTTCTAGATCACTGTGAAACCTCTTATTTCTTACTCGCCGTAATCTGCGATCTGCTTGTTTTCTCGTGTAGGCTCTCGTTCTCTCAATTCGCAGGTCAGGTGCTATCATGGGATCTTGTAGGCAGTTAATGATGCTTTTCCACGTTCTCACTGGATACCCGTTTTTGTGTAGGACCATAGGGATCTGTCCTGTTGACTCGTGCCTGGTGGAATTCATGCATGTCTCTACATCCTTAATTTTATCCACCCATTTGTGATGTTCATTTGGAATGAAGATTCTCAAGTATGATGTTTGAGCCATGTTTAACATCTCTCATTTCTTTATTATCTTTGGCGGCCGTCCCGATTGACTCAGACGCCATGTGAGATACTTTCTGTCCGGACGTGCCTTGAGGCTCTCCGCCTTATTATTTAAAATGTAATGTTTTTCCTTTTAATTTAACATTGTTATTATGCCGAAGCCTTCCATTTACTCATGTAAGTAATACATATAACCTTGTGTCCACTATGCTCATTTCCTAAATTTAACTTTTCTTTTTGATCTTCGTCGTGTGCTTGGATTTGCTGTGGAACCAATCGAAATGGCGGTCTCCTGTTTTATTTTGTTTGAGTCTTCGTTTAACCTTTTATTTGTGCCGTGAAATATATCTGCGAGTGATTTTGTGAGTGTATGTTTTTCTTGCTGCCAGGTGCATTGATGCTGTTTGGATTGGGCATGTTTTTGAATGGGTCTCCCGTTGTTTGTGGACGTTGGCGTTTCGACCATTCTCCCAACACGAGTCATGACACCATATATTTGAGCCCTTATGTATTCCCTTCATTCCATGCTTCGTGCAACTGAATCACGGCGGTAACTTTAAGTAGGCCTTACCGTATTCAGCTCGAACTCGGAACGTAAGTTGGGGACCATATATGTTTAGCATGTTTTGCTAGACTACCTACAAGCACGTGTTGCTTTGTGTTTTATTACTGGATCGTCGGCTGGCATTTTGTGTGTTTGATTGCGTGTATGTATCATGATATATTTCACGGACACTTGACGTCATTTGTTTCTCCTTGTAGTATCTTTGGTTTTTGCATTTCTTTTCTCTGGGGACTGCCAGCTCGATCGCATCCCCATTGCTCGCCACAGCCTCTGCGACACGCACACAGCCTCTTGTTTTATCTTTGCTATGCTTGTTATTTGTGGTCGTCATGACAACCATCCATCTCTAGGCTGAGAAGTGATTGTTGTTGACCAGCGACCGGCTCGATTGCCTTTTGGTCAATTACCTCCTCCCTTTTTACATCATTTTTATTGGAAGTGGCACAGGTATTTATTTTATTTGTTTCCGTTATTTATTATTGTAAATTATTTATTGTTTATAATCATCCTTCCCGTTTGAAAGTGACTGTATTTGACCCCTAGGGTACTCTTTTCTTTGAGTGTGTTATTCTGGCCGGTTTTTTGTGTGTGTTCGATTTCACTATAATTAAATTTCCATTTCTTTATCCATGTGGCTTATTTAGTAGTGTTTGACGATCGGGCTGCTCTCTCTCTCTCTTCAACCCTAGGCCTAAGTTATTCTAGCTTTCTAGCACCAGGAGGGTATTCCTACCACTCGTCGTGGGACCACCTTCACGGAGTCTGGAGTCGCTCGGCACATCTGGCCTGCAAGTACGGGCCCAGCACAGGTCAGAAATTAACATCCATTTCCACTGCGTACTCCTTTCTTTTCTAGTTGGTTCCAGTGATGCAGCTAGGAGGCACGCCAAGAATATGTTTATTTTAATAGGGCGGTGCAGATGGTAGCAGAGCGCCATATGAATACTAGCTTCCTTGGTGAATGACGAGGTGCTAGTGCGCCTGCACCCACAGAGTTCGGCCAAGAATAAGGAGTCAGCTAAACTAATGCTTCGCTGGAGCACGCCCAAAACTATCACTAGATTTTTAACACCTGTCACTGTTGAATTGATCTCCAAGGAGAATCCCACCGACGTATCCAGAGCTCACATATCTCAATTGAAACCATTTATTGTGTAACCTTCTTATTTGCTGTGATTAATGTTGTCCTTTTTCTGCGTAGGTTAGCCAATCATAATTTGCTTATGTTATCCAAGGAAGCTAGTATTCATATGGCGTCTCCTTGACCTGCCTATTATTGAACCAATTTTGACCGAGGCAGAGTCAAGTACAAATTTACGAGCTCAAGAAAGAAAATAATACAAGAAGAAATAGGCCTACATACTCTGTGTAACTTAATATTTATTGTAAACATATGTATTTTTGCGAATTCGGCCAGTAGAGAATTTATATTCTATAAATAATGGACACATTATATCGCTTCTTTGTTATTTTAATACGTCACTTTCATGATGGGTATAAGGAGAATGGCAGACTTCGGCGTCAAAGGGCGAAAGTCTTTTGTTTATGATTTTCGTCCGTGTCTCTATCTACTTTTCTTGTCATTGTAACGCGCAGGCGAACCGTAATACCATTATGACAAGCCCAGGGATCGTCAAAGGAACGCGCGCCTTTGGGGACCCCGAAGGAGTTCAGTCCTGATATTGCGATCGCCGAAGCGATCTGATTATTTTTATATATTACTTCATTTTATAACTGTATTCTTTCTGATATGGCTCAATTGCTTAAGTGACTGTTATTATCGATCACCCTCCCCCCTCATATTTTGTGTACTGTTATAGTTGTTGACAAACCACCTGAGTGATAAGGATGTTGTGTATTTTGGAACACTTGGGACATGTTTGATTTCAAAGCGGTGGTGCTTAGTGATGTAAAAAGAAAAATATTTTATTATTATAAATAATTTTTCTTTTGGGGGGTGGTGTGGATCCTGAGCCATGTTTAACATCTCTCATTTCTTTATTATCTTTGGCGGCCGTCCCGATTGACTCAGACGCCATGTGAGATACTTTCTGTCCGGACGTGCCTTGAGGCTCTCCGCCTTATTATTTAAAATGTAATGTTTTTCCTTTTTATTTAACATTGTTATTATGCCGAAGCCTTCCATTTACTCATGTAAGTAATACATATAACCTTGTGTCCACTATGCTCATTTCCTAAATTTAACTTTTCTTTTTGATCTTCGTCGTGTGCTTGGATTTGCTGTGGAACCAATCGAAATGGCGGTCTCCTGTTTTATTTTGTTTGAGTCTTCGTTTAACCTTTTATTTGTGCCGTGAAATATATCTGCGAGTGATTTTGTGAGTGTATGTTTTTCTTGCTGCCAGGTGCATTGATGCTGTTTGGATTGGGCATGTTTTTGAATGGGTCTCCCGTTGTTTGTGGACGTTGGCGTTTCGACCATTCTCCCAACACGAGTCATGACACCATATATTTGAGCCCTTATGTATTCCCTTCATTCCATGCTTCGTGCAACTGAATCACGGCGGTAACTTTAAGTAGGCCTTACCGTATTCAGCTCGAACTCGGAACGTAAGTTGGGGACCATATAGGTTTAGCATGTTTTGCTAGACTACCTACAAGCACGTGTTGCTTTGTGTTTTATTACTGGATCGTCGGCTGGCATTTTGTGTGTTTGATTGCGTGTATGTATCATGATATATTTCACGGACACTTGACGTCATTTGTTTCTCCTTGTAGTATCTTTGGTTTTTGCATTTCTTTTCTCTGGGGACTGCCAGCTCGATCGCATCCCCATTGCTCGCCACAGCCTCTGCGACACGCACACAGCCTCTTGTTTTATCTTTGCTATGCTTGTTATTTGTGGTCGTCATGACAACCATCCATCTCTAGGCTGAGAAGTGATTGTTGTTGACCAGCGACCGGCTCGATTGCCTTTTGGTCAATTACCTCCTCCCTTTTTACATCATTTTTATTGGAAGTGGCACAGGTATTTATTTTATTTGTTACCGTTATTTATTATTGTAAATTATTTATTGTTTATAATCATCCTTCCCGTTTGAAAGTGACTGTATTTGACCCCTAGGGTACTCTTTTCTTTGAGTGTGTTATTCTGGCCGGTTTTTTGTGTGTGTTCGATTTCACTATAATTAAATTTCCATTTCTTTATCCATGTGGCTTATTTAGTAGTGTTTGACGATCGGGCTGCTCTCTCTCTCTCTTCAACCCTAGGCCTAAGTTATTCTAGCTTTCTAGCACCAGGAGGGTATTCCTACCACTCGTCGTGGGACCACCTTCACGGAGTCTGGAGTCGCTCGGCACATCTGGCCTGCAAGTACGGGCCCAGCACAGGTCAGAAATTAACATCCATTTCCACTGCGTACTCCTTTCTTTTCTAGTTGGTTCCAGTGATGCAGCTAGGAGGCACGCCAAGAATATGTTTATTTTAATAGGGCGGTGCATGTTACACATTTTATTGCTCTCTCACTTGGATTAGCTTGGGCATGTCGGATACTGCTTAAAACGTGTTTTATAACCATGTCCTCCATACCTTTCTTGAATTCGGCGCTTGTAAAATAACTGCCATGATCTGACAATATAAATTCTGGTTTTCCAAGGATTGGAATAACTCTATTTCGAATACGACTGAGTACTTGTTTCGATGTAGTTTTCTGAATAGGGCATAATACGACAAACTTAGAAAATACATCAATGCACACTAGCATGTGCCGGCAACCTCGCCTTCCTTTCGGAATTGGACCGAAACAATCTAGGGCCAGTAGCTCGCATGGTTTCTGAGGTAGCAATGGTCTAGGATACTGCCTCATTAAATAATTATTGGGCTTTGTCCTCTGACACGGATCACAAGTCGTAATGACGTCACATATAGTTGTTCTCATACGTGGCCATGTAAATGTCTCTCCTATTGTCGCTTCGCACTTGTCTAATCCGACGTGTCCGTAACTTTCGTGAGTATGCCATGTCAGTCCTCGCTGTAATGATGCAGGTACTAATATGCGTAACTTGGTGCAGCAAATTGTTGACATAAACATATCTTCCTTCTTTGGCTTTCGCTTCTCGAAATGCAGGTGTTCCTGTAGGTAGTTGCTTTCTGAAGTATTGAATTAATAGCATTATCCATGGTTCCGCTTCCTGTTCTCGCTGTATCTCACGTAACTCCTCCAAGAATTCCCGGTCCTTCGGTGTTAACTCCAAGTGTTGTACCATCGCTGTTTCTTCATTATCAGGCTCTGGGTTCCTGCTGAGTGCATCCGGAATCACGTTCATCTTCCCTGGGCAATGTTCAATCTCAATGCTAAACTGCTGAATTTATATAGACCAACGTGTCACACGTTCGCTTGCCATCGACGTCTTAAACAAGAATGTTAATGCCTTGTGATCAGTCCTGACAACAATGGGGTAGCCATAAATTATTCTTTTCCATTGTTGAAGCGCATGAAGTATGGCCAACAGCTCTAGTTCCATTACAGTATAATTGCGCTCGTGCTTACGCAATTTTCGGCTGACAAATGCCAAATATGTTTTATGTTGCAGATTAGCTGGATCTTCTTGGTAGAGCATAGCACCTATCCCAATTAGTGAAGCATCCGCTTGGATTATAAATTTGTGCTTGAAATCTGGATATCCTAACTTAATGCAGTTTTCCAATAGCTGTTTTGTTGCTTGGAACGCCTTCTCACACTCCGCATTCCATAACCATTTATTATTCTTCTTTAGCATTTCCCGCATTGGAGCTACAGTCTCCGTGTAACCTGGACAGTTTTCCTTATAGAATCCCGTTATGCCTAAGAAAGCCCGAATGTGCTTGACTCTCGTTGGTGTAGGGAAATTCTTTATCGCTTCGATCTTAGCTGGATTTGGTTTCACTCCCTCCTTGTCAATGATGTGACCCAAATATACGATCTCGCTCTTGGAGAAATGCGATTTCTTCAGGTTTACTTGAAATTTGATGCATTCAGGTTGCCTAATACTTTATCTAAATTTTCCATGTGAGTTTCAATGTTGTCGGATGCCAGCAAAATGTCATCAATGTAGCGTACCGTCATCTCGTTAACTTCCTCGGTTAGATTCCGGTCCAGGGCTCGGATTTAAGCACAGCCCGCTGTTTTGACTCCAAATGGCATTCGGACGAAGCAAAACGTTTGGTTATCGAATAAGAAGCCAGTTAGAAGCTGTGACTTCTCATCCAATTCAATATGGTGGAACGAGCTCGTCAGGTCAACTGATGAATAAATGTTTTTGTTTTTAAAGCCTTTTAATACGTCTCTGATAATTGGCGCTCTGTCATACTCAGGAAAAATGAGTCTCATGTTGAGATTTCTGGCATCTAAACAAAGTCTAATAGATCCATTTGGTTTTGTGACTGCCAAAATCGCATTTAGATAAGGTGTAGGTGTCTTCCTTATCACTCCAGCTTGTAACATCTCATCTATAATGACCTTAACTTGACCGCGATATTTTTCAGGAATTGGGTACAACCTGCTTTTGAACGGTGACCAATCCTCGACTTGCATTGAATATTTGAAATTTAATATTTTCCCAGGTACTGTATCAAATACTGCTTTGTGCTTCCTTAAAATCTCTTCCAATTGTTTTCTGTGTTCACCCCCAAGTTGAATGTCATTGAGCCGCTCCTGTAGTAACTCTTCAAATTGTGCATCACTGTCGTCTCCTTCCGTTAATAAAGACCATATCTCCTGGGATTCACTCTCCTCATCTAGTTCCACAACAGCCCCTTCTATGATGTTATCTTCTGCCTTTCGTATCTCCTCTTCCGTCTCTTCCGATATTGCTTCCAATGCCCAAGAATTTACATCTCTTCCGGTGGTGATTTCATCCATATGCAATCCCACGTTCTTCAGCTGATCATACTCTCTAAAACTGACTGTATTCTTGTGCAAATCTATCACTGCTTGATAGTCACAAATAAAATTTGCACCAAGAATTATATTGAAATTCATCTTTGCCATGATAATGAATGTTTGCCCAAAAGTATGTTCCAAAATGTTCAGCTCTAAGTATGCCTGACGTTTACAAGTGACGGTGCGTTCAGGAATAACACCCCTCACTTTGAGCTGTGGTACGGGAATTACAGGAATATTCTGACTCCGTCCCAACTCTCGAACCAAGGCCTCCGATACCAGACTGATCTGCGACCCCGTATCCAATAAACATCTTATATTAATTCCACCAATCCTCGCGTAAATAATGGGTAATTGCCTAATTTCATAGTTCCGTGGTTTCACCGTCTCCTCCAGGCAGTCTTCTGGCAAAGCAATCCATTCTTGTATGTTCGCTACTATCCATCCATCTTCAACTTCCGACTGTTGCGTTTGTAGACTGTCTTCTTTATCAAAATTTAGCTTTTTTTTAGCTCCGGTGCGACTCCCATCATCCGTTTGTCGCCCATGCCCTTGATATTCCTCCTGTCTCAGTAGACTTCCGGCTTCCTCAGTATGTGTGTCTGGATTCTTCATGTTCCCAATGGATTTTTTTCCCATCTTCCGAGCTCTCCACCCTGACTAGCGTGTAATTCCTCTAGGTAATTTTGTGATTGAGCGTGCCTATCATCCCAGTCATTTCGATAATTTCGCCCCTCTCCTTGATTTTGATCTCTTCTTCCTTTCCATCTTTGATTAGCATTGTAATCACCGTATCTTCCATAAGGCCTGTCATTTCTTCGATTTTCACGCCATTGCTGATATCCTCTCTGTTGATATCTATTGTTATAATAATAATATCGTATGGCCTCGGGTGCCTGGTGCAAGCTTTGCTATTTGACACCCAGAGGGTAGCTTGCATGTTGAATTTCGTAGTTCCTTGACTATGAAAGTCAAGGAGGTTAGATGTTAGATATCTAATCTCCTTGAACACAATAGCGCTTTCTAGTAGAGAAATGAGGAACTTTGTGCTGGCGGAAACTCCCGAGATTAATTTTGCCATTATGAACTCGGCCTACTGAATTCAAATGGGTTCTTTGACATGCCAACATCGTATGACATGCGTATTGTTGCCTTGATATGACCTATTGTTATAGTTATTCTCGTTACGCTGGTATGGTCTGTTTTCTCCTTCTTCCTGGTTTCGCCTAGGTGTGGACGTGCTTGTATTAGTACCCTGCGTTTTAGTGTTTGCCTGTTTAGGTTTTATGTCCTCTGTCGTATTGACTAACTCCAGCTGTCTTCCTCCTCTATAATGATTATGAGATGCAGTCTCATCTATCTGGCGTAATATCTGCTCTGCATGTAAGGCCGTACTAACGTTCGCTGCGACTAGTACTTGTTGCACGTTGACTGGTAATTGCCGCGCTATTGTCATCACCAGATCCACTTCATTTAAAGGGTAATCAAGGTCGCGAAATTTTAGCATTTGCGTGTTAAAGAAATCTGAGTATTTTGTTTGCTGGGTAGTTTGGTATTTTCTAGAGTAAAGCTCCATCCATAGACTCTGTTGTATTGCTGGCGACCAGTACTTGCGCAGAAACGCTAATTTGAAATCTGACATGGTTCCAAATGTATATTTGAAGCTTAAAAACCATGTAAGGACATTACCTGATAAAAATCTCTCCATCATCCTCAATCTACGTGCTTCAGGTACCCCAGTGTCATTGTAATGATCTTCAATTTCTTTAATAAAAGCTTTGGGTGTCACCCCTGAATTCTCCGTGTATTTCTGCGGTTTATAATCGTTCGAGCGAATTACTTGGATAAGTTGTGTGGGCTGATGACCGTCTTGTGGCGTGGAACTCCTTTCAATATTCTTGCGAAACCCTTCCGTGTTTGCTGTTAATGGGCTCTCTGTCTGAGCTTGACTCCCTGCTGTGCTTTCCTCCCCGGGGCTATTTGAGTCTTCCTGCTTGTCTTTCAATGTTTCCGTTTTAAATATCGAGGATTGTTCTAACGACCTCAGTTCGGCTTGAATGATCCTGTCTGTTTGCTCTTTAAGTTTACTCTTAATTTCTTGCTCTAATGCTTGAATACGAGTATGATTTTCGCCTACTGTTTTTAGGATGGTTGATCTTTCCTCTTTAGAATCGATATTCATTTTTCGCCAATCTTTCCTTATTTGCTCCTTAATCGTGCTTACTTTCTCTTCAATCTGGCTTTTAGTGTCATCCTGATTGCTTTCTATCTGGCTCAGCCTATCTTCCAATCTCGCGCTATTTTCGTCGATGGTACTCTTTAATTGACTCTGATCCGCTTCTAGGCTTTTCCAATGCTCCGCTGATTTTATTTCGAGACGATCCATATCTTTAATTATGCCGGATATATTTTCATCTACCGCTGATAATTGTTGTTGAATGATTTTGCCGCTCTTTTCCATTTCCATAAATCGTCCTTCTAACTTATCCTGAGCTATCTTGACCTCGCTTGTATTCATAGTGCACGCTAGTTCAATTTGCTCTAATTTAGCTAACACCGTTTCATCCAGAATGCTAAGTTTTTGATCAAAAATACTTTCCATTTTCTTAATCTGATCTAATTGCTTTTCATTGTTTTTACTAACATCTAGGGCCAGCAATACCATCTGTTGATTAGTGTGATCTTTCATCTCTGCGGTTAATGAAGCTAATTGGTTCGTGTTTTTAACATTCTGCGCCTCTAACTGCGAATTTATAGTGTCATTGATTTCATTTTTTAGTAATCTAGCTTGTTCCGCCTGATATTCATTTTGTTCAATCCTACTGTTATTTAATTGTGTCCGCAATGATTCACTTTGTTCGGATAATTTGTTTATAGACTCACTTTGTTCAAACATAGTATTGTTTATTGCTTCACTTTGCTCGGCTAGTTTAGTTTTTAGCGATTCACTCTGTTCAGACAATTTGTTTATAGACTCACTTTGTTCTAACATAGTGTTGTTTATTTGTTCAGATAACATCGCGTTTAATGCCTCACTTTGTTCTAACATACTAGTGTTAATGATTCACTTTGTTCTGATAGTTTAGTGTTTATTTGTTCAGATATTTTTGTGTTTAGTGATTCACTTTGTTCTGATAATTTAGCGTTTAATGATTCACTTTGTTTCGCCAATTTAGTGTCCAACAATTCCTGTGTTCTCCTAGCCGCGCTCTCAATGATTTCTTGAATCTGTTCCACCGTTGCCATCTTATACACTTTATATGAGACATTAGGGAAATGGCATAAAGCAATGCCCTTTGACACACACATACAATCCAATGCACATTTAATTTCTTTACCCAACTCAGTTCATTTATTTTTACATTTAATCCCACTAGTCGATTGCATCTCTGAGTAGTTCTAATTTTACTCAATTTAATTTAAACCCAAACACATATTTAGTCATTAAATTGTTATCCTGATCTGATATTAACACTGACTAATTAACAAAGTATTAATTGTCATTTAAGGCTACCAGCCTCCTAACATTTTCATGAGTTTGACTTTCTAAACAAATCTAGTTTTAACTTTAATCATTGGGCGCAGGGTATCACGTATATTACCTTTTACTTTAATTCAATAGACAAAAACGTGAACCGTATTTTACATTGCAAACTCCTGATTTTAATTTATATTTCACACATTTGGCGGTATCCCCTTCGCCTCAATTACTTTTAATAAAATATCACTTTCCGGTGATTAAAATACAGTCATATCTGCCTGCACTTGCGGCATGTCAGTTTTACTCAAATACGCCAACTAAATGTGTTCCAGCAGCGAACCAGCAACAAAATTACACCTTCATTGTTGCGTCAGTTTGAAAACCCAACTACGCTTACATTGACATGTGCAATTTCTCTGCCGTTACACCACAGTGAACCGCCCCACACTTGGCCGCGCCAGTTTACCTCCTATGAACCCTTCAGAAAGCAGTGTTTATACGTAAGAAATCTTAATCAAGGGGTCGCGCTCAGTTCCTATGTGATGTTTACGTTCGCCAAACAACATGCTCTACTGAGGTAAGGGTCATAGGATTAAAACTATAATTAAGAAAGAAAGGTGACAAGATGTAAAATAATAACATGATTTAATGACTAATAGTGCATAAAAAGAATATAAACAACAATAATAAAAAAATCCTCCCTGAATTTTCCCATGACAAGAATATCTATCAATGCTGAGGAGTCAGACGGATCTCCCCTTTATTAAAATGTGGATCCTGGTTCCACTAACTTGCAATTTGGATTTTATGTACGCGTAATGACTAACTACGAGGAATGAGTACTTTGGATGACCGTTCGTTTACAACGGGTTAACAGCCACGGTGCTCACGAACAATCATCTCGTAAATCAACGTTTACGGATATGGAACATGACACTAATAAAAACCCTTAAAAATGTAATGCTGACACACACACTAAAATCTACTATTTACAGGTATCTCTCTCGAGACCCTCATTTAACGCGATGACGCACTTGACAATGAGCTGCCAACTCCGGCCAATTGCTCAATACAAAAGCAAGGAAATACAGCATAGCACGTGACTTCACGGGTCACTGAATGGAATATAAACATGGACTAAACCAACAACAACAACAAAAGCCTGACCAGCTGATATTACTTTATATGAACAAAACTGCATGTTAAGCTAACGCTTCGGAGATTATCGTGATTCGTAGGCAACTCCCATTTATTTAAACAATTTTATATCATTGATCAGTTCTTAATTCTGTATTTCAAGTAATTACGGTGCCACAAGCACTCTCCACTAATGACCTCGCTAGCAACCTTCAGTCCGTCTTGTGAAACATCTCCCCCTTTCCTCAATACCTGTCATTGTCCCAACTCCAGTGTGTAAAAATAACTGACCAGCTGTGCCGTTATCTCAAAGAATCAACAGCAGCAAATCTCAACCACCTCAACAAATGGTCAGACATTAATCAAAATATCCACAATTGCCCTCGCAAGGTTACAATATGGACCTGGCACCAAGCTGACAGAAATCAGTCTACGCTGAAATTCCCGCTTGTAATGACCACAAACTACACACACACACACACACTGGGAATGACATCACGTTTTTCACACAGGTCGGCTGAAGAGGTGCTCGCAAACTATTAAAAAAATGTTAAAACCTACGATAGAGCTGACTGCTCTTCGTCACAAATCACATTGCTCCAAAGGCAATAATTTCACTGAATCTGATCAATAATAAACCTAAAAAAAAAAATTAATTACCCTCCAATCTACTGTATAATTATATTATTTCAGTCCTACTTCTGAAACACAACATATCTCTGAGAGACGTTTTAACCGCACTGCGTAACATATGCAAACACGGTCGTCCATATAGCTACGTTAGTTAAAACAACAAACAAAAACAAGAACCTTCCACTAATAACATATGCGAGCTGTTTCCATGCAAAAGGTGTGCCAGACCAAAACTAAATATACTACGTTAATCACACAAGCAAATTATTTACAAAAATATGTCCCATACACCATAAGTTAATCTATCAGATAATAAGAATATTATTCAGTGCTCATCCTCAGCCAGTCACCCGTCAAAGAACATCAGCAGCCATCTCCCAACTGGATGCTTCTTATCTCATTTCAACCATCTTGACGGAGTGTTGATAGTTCCAGGCTTCTTCAATGATAAGCGATGTCATCTCTCGTTCTGATTCAAAAAGTTAAATTATTATACACTTGATATCTGACTACTAAATTCGCCGTTTCAGGTACTACTTTCCCCGGAACTGTTCGTTGGCGAATTATCGATGATACTGCCCCTACAAAATATAGTACTATGACTATCTAACACTGAATTTAACACACTTATTAATAATTTCTGTGTCCTTCATGACACGCAAAATATAATATCTTCCATCCTCAGACGAACAAAAGTAATAAGCCCTACGTCCTCAGACGTACAAAAGTAATAGCCAAGTCTTGGCTCTTCACGCCACTTATAAATGAACTGGCCCTAGGTCTTGACAGAGGGGGAAATCATATAAAAAATTCTCAAAATAATAGTGATACAGGAATGAAATAAATATCATTGAACTCGAAAAATAGCGCAGGTTAAGAATATGCCCATTAATCCTAGAATCGATCGTAGAGATTTTGTCTAGGCGATCTCCCGCGTTAATGCTAGTCATCGCGTGCCCAAGCTAGACTTGCCACGCTGGTAAGCATTCTTCTCCCATTGGTTCCATATTTTCTGTAACTTGGCGGTTTTTATCAGACCTTGGCTTCGTAGGAGTGTCTAGTATTTTCATCAGCCACTCACGTTACTGCATCATATTTTTTCTAGGCGCGAATATTACAATGAACATACCAGCAGCGTGTCTCACTGCGCATCGCTTCTATTTTGAGGTGGCCACCACCTGTCCTTCTGAATCATTGCTAGGTCTTTCTTTTCACAATCCTAAGTATTTAGCCTTTTGTCAAACTGCTGCAGGTATTTCCTCATTGTCTCCAGCAAATGCTTGAAATTTTCTCATCTCCGTCTGGCTATTTTCATGATGCTGGTGGAAATATTTATTAATTGAAGAAATAAAACATCGAATCATTTATCCATCAGAGGGTAAAAGGTTCAGTACCATTTAACTACTGCAGCTTTCAGAGACGCCAGTCTGCCAGTATTTTGCCCCGAAGGGGATCTTTCACATGCCAGTAAATTTACTGACACGGCTGCCCTCACATTTGCGCACGCTCAAATGCCAATTGACGGTGCCAGGAATCGATCCTGCAACCTTGGTATCAACAGGCGAGAAAGTTACCGCTGCACCACGTAGCCAGTCAATATAATAATAATAATAATAATGTTGCATTTTAACACGTATCGGTTCAATATTTTAACACAGACTATATCAATTGGTAGCCCAACACCAATACTATTGAATTTATTCTCATCTTGACACCTCAATTTAGTAGATTGCATTCCCAGTAAGTGGTGTGAACGCCTAACATATTGTAGCATTTGTATAAATACAGTAAATGGCAATCGTATTACTTGGATGGTGAAAACCAATATTCCTATGTGGTACGATAAAGAGATTGCAGTGCATTTAGGTGATTTATTGAAGGAAGCACAATCGACCATTATTACAGTGCCAGCCACTATATTATGAGACTAGGAATGGATCTCATCCATTTTAAACCCAAAGCGAGAATAATATCAGTAACTAGACCTTGTTTGTATTCCCTCCTCTAGGAAACTTAGACTTTACTATGACTATTTCACCCACATGTCAAGGTATAGACTAGTGACAATCTTTTTGTTACGCGGCAGGTGAATATGCTAGCCCAGTGTGGCATATTTCTGCACAAGCTAAACAAGTTGATATCGCCTTAAATGTGTCACCGGTTGTGAAAGCCAATATACCATCACATCACCAGATGTCTGAAACCTACACCGCGGAATAAGCTCCACTACTTAGCTGGAATTGCCCCTCCAGACATCAGGCGCGAAGTAGCTGCTCAGAGAGAAAGGTATAAGGCATCTACCTCCGATAAACATCCGCTACATAATCATCATCCTCCTCCTCCAAGACTGAAGTCCAGGGAAAGTTTCATGAGGACAACAGTTAACATTGGCCAACGGATAAATTCCCGGTTATCTGTGTGGAAGATGAGATCTGAACACCATTGGATGGCACCATCGGAACATCTAGCTGCTGGTTTCACTGAAGAATGGCCAGTGTGGAAAACTCTGTACAGGCTCAGAACAGGGGTGGAAAGGTCCAAAGACAACTTGAGGAAAAGGGGTTATTCCACATCATCAACCCTCTGCGAATGCGGGGCTCAACAAACTACGGATCACCTATACCAGTGCAGATTATGTCCTGCAGGATCTGAAGCCATAGAAATTGCCAAATACTGGGCTAAAGTTGCTTAGACTGTCATCTTTGTTTTATTTTCCTGCTTCATTTAACATTCCTTAACGTAATATTACTTTCAATTTCAAATAGTTTGTGTTATTCTTATTTTGTACTAGCAGTAGTACCCGGCTTCGCCCGGTGGAAAGATGATAATATTTCAGTCTCCTTAACACTAACGTCATAAATTATATTTATTTATGTATTCATTTCTTACATTATCAAACCCAGTGACAATGTTTATACATAAGTCACTATGGGAAGGCTCTGTAAAATAATGATCATTCTCGTGATATTTGTCTTCAGTCCGAGTCGAGATATGTCGTTAGCGGTCCCAGAATTCGTGACATCTCAGTCGTAGAAGACTTTTTGTGGTGGTGATTAGAAATATAATGGACTTAAAATCTAGGTCATTTACCCCAAATGACGTTGAGGGCCTAACATCTAGGTAATTTGCCCTACTGATCAGGATGATATTGAAAATTACTACATAACTGACATATGAAACTTAGAAAATAATAGAAAAAGTTATTTTTAGGACTCACATTTCGGGAAAGACTTGATTATTTTTTGCCAAAGAGCTCCCACTTAGATCGCTATCTGGTTAAAAGTTTCGTCTTGTTAAGGTTTAAAATGTACGATAAATGTCTGAAGCAATTCCTCAAAGAGAAGCTTCCAGATTTCGCAGTCGATATATCGTTAACGTTCCTGAGCATCCAGTTGTCTTTTCTTCTGACGCAAAACATCTTCTACATAGTGATGATGAACATAGAAGCGACTACTGGCACATATAACTTATCAACGAATGGGAATAATTGATACTTTAAAGGAATGAGAGGTCATTTGCCCTTTTGATGAGGATCACAATGAAGACTACTACTACTACTACTGAACGGGTATATCAAACTTACAAACTAATGGAAATACGTATTTTTAAAATCACAGGCTAGGTAGACTCTGGTGTTGCTTAGTAGTATAATGGACGTAACATCTAGGTAATTTTCCCCTTTGATGAGGATGATAATGAAGACGACTACTACTGAACGGGTATATCAAACTTACAAACTAATGGAAATACATATTTTTAAAATCACAGGCTAGGTAGACTCTGGTGTTGCTTAGTAGTATAATGGACGTAACATCTAGGTCATTTGGCCCTTTGATGAGGATGATAATGAAGACGATTACTACTGAACGGGTATATCAAACTTACAAACTAAAGGAAATACACATTTTTTAAATCACAGGCTAGGTAGACTCTGGTGTTGCTTAGTAGTATAATGGACGTAACATCTAGGTCATTTGCCCCTTTGATGAGGATGATAATGAAGACGACTACTACTGAACGGATATATAACTTACAAACTAATGGAAGTACACATTTTAAAAATCACAGGCGATGAAGACTGTGGTGTTACTTAGTAGTATAATGGACCTAACATCTAGGTCATTTGCCCTTTTGATGAGGATGGTAATGAAAACTACTGTTGAATTGACACGACAAACTTACAAACTACCGTGATAGAAAGAAATATTTCAGAATTCACAGGCGATGAAGACTTATTGTGTGTGGTGATTAGTGGTATAAAGGGTGTAACATCTAGGTCATTTGCCCTTATGATAATAATAAGGTAATGAAAAATGACTACTAAACGAACATGTTGTAATTTTAAATCTGATATAGGTAATTCAGATTACTACCTTCGATGTCTTCCAAAGTCTGAACGTTATATTCTGGCTTAGGCCTATACTCGATGCGTGTAGTGAAGATCTTATCGAGTACTGCTCGGGTCCAAGCTGCACGTAGCTGAGAATATCGCAGATGATGACGATATATGATGACAGACGTTCGAGGGGGTTCCCGGTCCTATTCACATTGACCGGTGAATCACTCATTCTTTCGTAACACTACAGCGGTTTGAGCAAAGACCCTGTATGAAACTCAGCATAGTCAGCAATAACAGGTAACACGGCGGGGTCTGGACATTTTTCTCATGTCACCTCGCGATGAATGAGCAAGCTATTCTCACCCCTGCCCCCTCTACCCCCCTCCACCCACCAGGGTCACAACTTGTGGGACGTGGGTCATTTGCCCCTTTGATGAGGATGATAATGAAGACGACTACTACTGAACGGATATATCAAACTTACAAACTAATGGAAATACACATTTTAAAAATCACAGGCGATGAAGACTGTGGTGTTACTTAGTAGTATAATGGACCTAACATCTAGGTCATTTGCCCTTTTGATGAGGATGGTAATGAAAACTACTGTTGAATTGACACGACAAACTTACAAACTACCGTGATAGAAAGAAATATTTCAGAATTCACAGGCGATGAAGACTTATTGTGTGTGGTGATTAGTGGTATAAAGGGTGTAACATCTAGGTCATTTGCCCTTATGATAATAATAAGGTAATGAAAAATGACTACTAAACGAACATGGTGTAATTTTAAATCTGATATAGGTAATTCAGATTACTACCTTCGATGTCTTCCAAAGTCTGAACGTTATATTCTGGCTTAGGCCTATACTCGATGCGTGTAGTGAAGATCTTATCGAGTACTGCTCGGGTCCAAGCTGCACGTAGCTGAGAATATCGCAGATGATGACGATATATGATGACAGACGTTCGAGGGGGTTCCCGGTCCTATTCACATTGACCGGTGAATCACTCATTCTTTCGTAACACTACAGCGGTTTGAGCAAAGACCCTGTATGAACATCAGCATAGTCAGCAATAACAGGTAACACGGCGGGGTCTGGACATTTTTCTCATGTCACCTCGCGATGAATGAGCAAGCTATTCTCACCCCTGCCCCCTCTACCCCCCTCCACCCACCAGGGTCACAACTTGTGGGACGTGGGTTTGCGACCACGGGACCCCAGCTGAGTCCGGCATTGCTTCTACTTACTGGTGCCGGGCACCTTTCAGTTCTCTTTCCTGTCAGCCCTTGGTCAAACTCTTGTTCTCTTCCGACCCCGATGGTATCAGGTTATCCGAGGCCTAGCGACTCTTTCACTTTCCCGCCTTAATTGGACCTTGTCTAATCATTCCTGATAGCCTCATTCTTTTCTTAATATCTCATATCTTCTGCTCAAGACCCTCAAGGAGGCAGGGTGTGTGTAGCCCTGGTGCACCCTGGATAGTGCTACATCCTCAAGGGCTCATGGCTGGTGAGTTCAGGAGCTGGCAACCCTGAAGGTTTCCTGAGCGGGTCCGGTTTTACCCCTTTTTTCCATTGCCTTTGGGACGGACCCTGTCCACTTTCCGGAAATGGAGTGGTCTGTCCGCAATTTCAAGCAGACAGTGTTACTCGCAGGGTACCAAAGGGTAAGTATACAAATTTTGGTTCTGATCGGTGAAACGGTGTGGATTTGGACCAAAGGGCCTAAATGCAGAGATTGGGTTGGACTGTCCGAAATTTCAAGTGGACAGGGTTACCCGCAGGGTTGCAAAGGGTAAGTATACACATTTTGGTTCTGATCGGTAAAACGGTGTAGATTTGGAACAAAGGGCCTAAATGCAGAGATTGGGTTGGTCTGTCCGAAATTTCAAGTGGACAGGGTTACCCGCAGGGTTGCAAAGGGTAAGTATACAAATTTTGGTTCGGATCGGTGAAACGGTGTAGAAGTTTGCCAAAGGGCCTAAATGCAGGAAATGGGGTGGTCTGTCCGAAATTTTAAGTGGACAGTGTTATTCACAGGGTTACATAGGGTAAGTATACAAATTTTGGTTGAGATCGGTGAAACGGTGTAGATTTGGGACAAAGGGCCTAAATGCAGGGAATGGGGTGGTCTGTCGGAAATTTCAAGTGGACAGGGTTACCCGCAGGGATCCGAAGGGTAAGTATACAAATTTTGGTTCAGATCGGTGAAACGGTGTGGATTTGTATACATAACAGACAGACAGACAGACAGACAGACAGACAGACAGACAGACAAACATTGAGCTTTATATATATAGATATGTACATATCTATGTATTTTTAGCGTATTTTCAATTTTGAAAAAATAGGCTTATGAGATCACCTTTTGTCCGTGAGTGTGTGTGTGTGTGTGTGTGTGAGGTGTGTGTGTGTGTGTCCCTAATAACATCTAAACGGCTGGAGCGATTTCAATGAATCTCGGTAAGTTCATAGCACTATTCCGGGCGACCCCGACCGTGCCCTTCAAATTTTGTTACGTCTCACCAACCCAACATGGCGGCTGTGCGAAATATTTCACCAGCAGTCAATATCTCCGAAACTATTCCCGATATCACCCTGGAATTTCTACGGTGATAAAGGGAACTATTACAGGGTTCACCTATGTGACTTTTGAAAAACTGGTAACTACAAAACCAACATGGCGGCCACGCGAATTTGCGACATTTAAATAGACGTTTCTCGCGATTTAACCAACCAAACGCAATAAAACTTGGTTCAGTATATGTTTATACACATTGTAATGCACCGACATCTAACTTTGTTCAATTGTTTTCATAAGCACAAGATGGCGGATGTGCGAAATATTTCACCGGCATTCCATATCTCTGAAACTATTAGCGGTATCACCCTGAAATTTTGTACGGAGATAAAGGGCACTACTGGAAGTTCATCTATAAGACTTTCAAAAACCGGTTAACTACAAAACGAGCATGGCGATCAAGCGAATTTGAAAATTTTAAATATACTTTCCTCGCGATATAATGTTCCAAACGCAATGAAATCTGGTACAGGAAATGTTTATACACATTGTAATGCACTGGAGTCTAATTTAGTTCAATTGTTTAGATAACCTGAAAATGGCGGCTGTGCGAATTATTTCACTGACATTCTATATCTCCGAAACTATTACAGATATCAACCTGAAATTTGGTACGGTGATAAAATGCACTGATTCAAGTTTATCTATGTAACTTTTGTAAGCCTGTAAAGTACAAAACTAATATGGCGGCCAAGCGAATTAAAAATATTTTAATAGACTTTTCTCGTGATTTTTCTCTCTGAACACAGTGAAATGTGGTACAGTAAATGATTTTACATATTGTAATGCACTGGCATTTAATTTAGTTCAATTGTTTATATAACCTCAAGATGGCAGCTGTGTGAAATTTTAAAATTAAGTTTTTATTTCTTGTGTCGTAATCATGCGATCGAAGTGAAAGTTTGAATATTGAACCTAGGCCATAATTGTCCTTGAATGGTACATAACTCTATGGCCTATACATATAACAATCCTAAATGGCGAGCTTCCGAAATATTTAGACCGATCTCAATATCTATGAATCTTTTACAGCAATCAAACTGAATTTTTTAATGCTCATAGAGGCTATGAACATATGTTCACCTATATGACTTTCAGTAACCTGGTGAGCACAAATCCAACATGGCGGCAACGCGAAATATAAATATTTAAATGGACGTTTCTCGCGAATTAACTATCCGAATGCAGCGAAACATTGCACGTTAAATGCTTATACAAATGTTAATCCAAAGGCATCTAATTTATTTCAATTATTTGCACAATCACAAGATGGCAGCTGTGCGAAATTTTAAAATCCCGTTTTTACTTCTTTGTTCTAATCATGCGATTGAAGTTTGAATACCACACGTACACAATCATCTTAATGTAATAGTACAAAAATAAAATCCAACCTGGCGACCATCTGAAATATTTAGACGGTTCTCAATATCAACGAATCTATCACAACCTTCAAACTGAATTTTTTATGTTGATAGAGGCAATTAACATGATTAGGATATATGCAAATAGGCTGTATAGTTCCTCACGGAACTACTTGTTTGTATGTTAAATAGTCTGATGCTTTTGACTCGAGTAAATAAAATGTGTAACAATAGAGCCATCCTTCATTTCATGTGTTTTATCCCGAAGATTTTCCAAACTCCCTCCACTCCAGGCAAGTGCCAGGATATTGCCTTATTTTGAGTCCTGGGACATCTACCTCATTTCCGACCCGAATAATTACAGTAACACAGTATCCTACTACAAGTAGCACAGAAACACAGGTTATCAAACATAATACACTGGGCTGATGACCAAGGTATCCTAAGCTTCTAGAATGAATTAACAACTTTAACAACGTTGCTGAGGAGAACTGGAAATTAATGAATGCAATATTCAAATTGAAGTTGAGGCTACTGAATATACTATTTCCTTGTTGTTTCATTATGGATTTCATTAGTAATTTAAATATTCGTATCTAGGACTAAAATGAGAATTATTGATGAGAGGACGAAAATAGATACCCTTGACCAACAAGGAGGTTACACTTCCACGAATCATCATGCTATTGATTATACTGGACCAGTGTTTTATGATTTCCCTTCAAGTTTACTGAGTAACAACACGCAATGCACTCATCCAAGTATTCAAGAATTATCTGATTTCCGTACGTAGAGGGATGGGACGTTGCAGCTTTGATGTCTTCCTCGGTTATCTAATGAACCATCATCAGGACCTGTCTTTCTTTGTCTAGTGGTACGCACTGACGCCCGTGCCTCACAAGCCCTGGGATCAATGTAGTGTTATGGTCTTACGTCCCTTTTAAGTATTGTATTGTAGTATTGCCATCTCTTGATGAATGCAGTACATTAACATTTGAGTCGTCCAGTTACAAAACTCGTTTATCCACTTGTGAATTAGAATCATTTTCATGAGAAACGTTTCTCTAGACTTTGCCTCACGTATATTTTGTGTTTGTTGTTTTCTACTTTTTTTTCTTTTTACTTTGTGTTTTTGGTTTTTGGTTTTGTGTTTGCTTTGTGCTTTTGCTTTTGAATTTAACATTTTGCTTTTCTTTATTGGTTTTGGTTTTGTGTTTGTTTTCTGCTTATGCTTTTTTATATTATTTTGCTTTTTCTTTCTGTTTCTTGATTTTAATTCCTGCTTTTGCTTTTGTTTTTGAATTTAACTTTTTGGTTCGTGTTTTTTTGTTTTGTGTATGTTTTCTGGAAAATCAAAATAAAATAATATAATAAAACAAAACAAAACAAAATCAAAATGAAACAAAACGAAATAAATTTTTAAAATTAAAAAATAAAATAAAAATTAAACTAAAGGAAATACAAAACAAAAATTTAAAACAATTTATAACAAAATAAAACGAAATAAAATAAAATAATAAAATAAATAATTTTACGACATGATCCTTACTCACAAGTGGATTAAACGAGTTTTACAACTGGACGACTCATTTGCCTGTCAACACAGCCTAGAGTAAAAATGTGGCTTTTCACCGATATCTCAGTCTTACTCATGGCTGTGATTATATGGAAGCTACTGAGGTATGGGTGGTGCTTAGTAATGACATTTAGGGCACAGTCAGTGCCTGAGGATGCTGTGAAAGGTTCTACTCATAGGGTTAGTACTGACTGAGTGAGGAAAGCAATGACAAAATACCTCACTCCTCTTCTGACTACCTAACAGGCAGACAGACAGCTTTTACAGTAGATACGCCGGAGTACCAGATGTTGCCTCGAGGGGGAACTTAAACGTGCCAGTAAGTCTACTGAGACCACCTCGTGGTGCAGTGTCTAGCATAGTTGGCTGTCTCCTCCGGGGTACCGGGTTCGATCCACGGCTCTGTCAAGAATTTACAAGTCTTGGCATGGTCTGGTACAGGGTCTCTCAGCCACGTGATGCAAAGTGGAAACCTGCCGGTTGCTATGGCAGGAGGAGTGGAAAGGAACCGGCCACCCTACCACACGCAAACTCCGGCTCGGTATGCCTGGTTAGTGATCCCTTGATGAAGTCAAGGCCTGTAATTCAGGGCGCCTACGTCCCTGGGAGGGGGGGGGGGGGGGATATGACACTCTAAAAAAAGTCTAATGATGCGGCTCTCTCGCATTTGCGCACCCTCAAATGATAATTGATTGCGCCAGGATTCGATCATGCAACCTACGATACAGCATGTAACGTGTTTTTCGAGGGGATTTTACGCCACTGGCATAAGTCAGTAGGAAGCCATTCTATATCTATTTACGCGGCAAATTGTTCAGCCAAGTGAAGTTTTCATGTAACTTATTATTATTATTAACTTATTGTTGTTATTATTAAGGTATTTCTTTCGAGCATTTTTTATAAAATTATAAGTAATCAGATAGGTTTTCTATGTTATAGAAAACACTATAAAGCAAATTATTACGAACAACATTATCGTAAGAAAATTATATGATTACGGAATTTTACGGAGTTTTGTCAGTTAGGGTATTTTGAGAGAGATGAGTCACGGGGAATTCGGCTACAGGGTTAATCTTGTCGAGAAGCATGACGCAAGCTGGGTTGCTGCTTCAGGAAAAGGCGAAATAGTCTGGAACGGTAATCGACATCATCCTCGCGCCGAGTGTAATGACCCTGAGGAGGGGGGTAGCGCGTGGTGGCCCAGCCAATCAGAGGAGAGCGGGCGAGAAGAAGCCGAGTCCAGAGAGGGGAAGCGACGAGTGCATATATGGTTTGCGCGCCGTGGAGGCTAGGCGACTATCTTTGTAAAACTTAACCAGTGTGGTTGTACGTGTGGTTGGTTCCGATGTTCGGACCATAAGTTATCATATCTACAAGTATCTCATCAACTAACGAAGAAGATGACGACGACCAGGAGGCCGTGGGAAGCTCTCTACCACATCTAGTACGAGGGAAATGCTACGGCAATTTCCAGTGGTAAGCGCGAATGACTCAGAACTACGTAATCTCTCGTCTCTTTGTTTGATATTCAGTATTTCAGTAACTTTAGCTTGGGAATAAGAGTAAAATCAGTAATTTATCCGAATCCGTTTTCACGTAATTTTCTAGCGGTAATATTCAAATCGCAACGCTCCAATTTAAATTCAAAACTTATTATTATTATTATTATTAATGTTGCAATACTTGCAAATTCATTTATTTTAACCATGCAATCTTTGCTTTCAGTAGGTAGCATTAGATATAGACCAATTCCTTCTCCTGATACAATTGTTTGTTGGGTTAATGATCAAATCATACCACGATCTGAGTGAAAAGATTCTTGAAGGTGTTCTACCAGAGCTAGGTGTTGTTAAATTTAAATTTAGATTTCAACATAGCGTTGAGGTCTTGGCGCCCATTAAAGCAACTTATCTTAGTCAGAGTAAATATTTCAAAGTGCAAGATAGAGCTAGTAAGAAACCATTACATTTGTCACGCAACAGTGAGGGCAATAGAAGCCGTTTCACTTTTCATCCCAACGTGGAGAATCGTTACAAGCAGACGAGACCGTAGCCGGTGAACCACGCAGCCAGTTAAGGTCCTGGGTTCAATTTCGTATTCTGCAAATAAAAGGAATTAATTCACGGCCACTCAGCAAATATTCTATGGTTATGGCCTTGTATTTTACGGAGTTTCACCTAGATGCACCACAGAGGTTGTCCGGGCACGGTCACCAAGAGCCCAATAAATAGCCTGATTTGGTGCACCTAGGTGAAGCCCCGCAAAAGGCATGGGAAACACCTAGAATAATTTCTGAGTTTTAATGTAATTTCAGTTTGAAGGCTGAAGTAGGGTGGACGTTTACTCATGAGGACAACCGAGAAGATGCGAGTTTGAATTATATCTCATTTTGCGTGGTGGGACGGGTTCAATTTTCAGCTCCGCCAAGAAATTATTTTTTGTCTGACCGCAGAAACTATATGCAGTCAGGCTCGATTCCCATCTCAGACATCATATAAGTAGTTTTGAGTAGTTTCCCCCCACTTCTACTACAGGCGAATGCCAGGATAGTACCTACTTTAAGGCCACAGCCAACTTTAACCCAAATTTTAGCTAATTCATATATATTATTCCAGTAGCATAGATCCCTCCTGAGGCGCTCACAAGCGACCGATCGTGACAAATGAGCATTCAAATGAAAGAGAATAGACATTAGCAGTGACGAATTGCACTCTAATTTCACAAATATCTATATTTTTTTTTAAAATGACTTTTAAAAAATGTACGAAGTGTGCAATTTGCAGATACTGTTGCTGTAGGAAAATACGCTCCATAATTGCCGTCCACTTCACATTTGGCCGCTGTGACGCCTGTTTCATGTCATTTTAACATTCTGAGGTCTTTTCTTTATCATTTCGCATGGATTTGAGAAACGGTAAATCAAAGGAATGAGCACTCAAATCGTATAATTTCATAAATATCGAATAGCCGGTGAGTGTTATGATGATCCAATTTTCACTGGTTGCCTTCTTAAGTTAGGGAACGTAGAACTTGGAATTCTAACTGAAATGTAAATAGTGTTCTATAATCATTTGATTGAAATAAAAACATTAAAACCTTTCTCCTTAAGTCTCTCATTATAAACCTATTGGGGAAAGTGTAGTTTATGAACGTGCGAGATTTTTCGCACGGGTACGCTAGTAGGTCTATATTAAAAACCCGCACTAGTACAGCAATCACATTGCCACAGGTTGAATGAGAGATTCCACACTCCGGTATGTCACAAAGCCTCTAAATGATTCAACTACAACAACGTTCTTCATCTCAGCCTCCCTAATATCCCTCCACCGAATTTTCACACTTCTTCATCAGTCTGATGCTGGGATGGTGCCAAACGTTACACCACAATCACCTCCTGGAGTAGCGGCTAGAAATCCTAACTGTCACCCTGAAGGACCGGGTTCGATTCCTGACTCAAGGAATTCAATTCTGGTCTGAAGGTTGAAACGCGGAACACTGAGAACTGATGGGTTTCATACCCACCTCAGTCATCCTGGAAATGGGTTTGTCATAGTTTCCCACTTCTACTCCAGGATAATACCTGGATTTGTCCTAACCTAAGGCCACGTCCAATCTTCACCTGTATTACAAATACAGATTCTACTCAAAATCCTCAGCCTGCTTCCAGTCGACCGACCGGGTCTGGGATGGAATGAATGAAGCCAATATCTAGCGGCGAGGAAATGAACTGTGCCGGCTGCCGAAGCCTGTCACACTCCTCTGAGGCAATGATTAAATGAATGACGTATGAAATGAATGATAGGGGAGAGTGTTGCTGGAATTAAATTTTTGACAGGGAAATCTGGAGTACCCGAAGGAAAACCTGTCTGCCTCCGTTTTGTCCAGCACAGATCTCACATGGAGTGACCGGGATTTGAACCACGGACCCAGCGGTGAGAGGCTGAAGTGCTGCCGCCTAAGCCACTGAGACACACAGATTCTACTACAGACTACAAATTCAACAGGTTATCAGACAACTTCTGCTCACACCCAAGTATACGGGGCTAAATGATCACGATGTCCTAGCCCCTCAAATGATTTTTAAAAATCAATCCAATCCAAAGTTGAATGAGCAGACACAATAACACAGGTTATCGGATGGTAATATGTATATAGCAATTTAGATACTTCGTAGGCAAACCCCCACTCAGAGTCATCTGGGAGGGTGCCCTGACGTAGTGCCCGCTAGTGACACACTCCAGCATGTTTGCCGAGCACTTACTACAGTAAGTTATGGAGTGCTTATCTGCAATGAGGCTCATGAGAGAACAAGAGTTGGCGCAGAAAACAAACCGGTGTGCAGGAATACAGATATATCAAGCACAGAGAATTGGTTGTTCAATTCATTAAAAACCAGATTCTCACAATCGTGGAACATTTTTAAAAGTATTCGGATAATCTCAATGTCCCACCCATCAGAATGTGGCTTATCACCGACCACTTACCACGATGCCTGCGACGACGGCTGTGGTAGAGCTTCCCCTTTCAACTCGCATTTACACTTCGTGTTATAATTCATGTAGTTATTATTTCATTTTATGTTCGACCCTGACTATTATATGTCAGAAAACTGTAACATAATGAGGCTCATTATAACACTATTTTTAGCCTACTTTTCACATTTTGCAAATATGAGGAAATAGTAGACATATGAGATAGATCCGGGAAAATGTGTGTCTGTCTGTCTGTCCGTCCTTCTCTCTGTCTGTCTGGCTGTGTGTGTGTCCCCCACCCCTATCAACTCCTAAACGGCTGCAGCAATCGAAACAAAATTTTTTAGGAGTAAAGATCTACACCTGAATATCTCACGGCCATATTTGAAAATGATGTCAGTGCTACCAACTGCTGAAAAATCGCAATTGAAATTTGAGCTCTATGTTGGATATCTTGGAAGGTATAAATGGGAGCTATTTCAAAATTGGCACACGTATAGATAATAATATTGCAGTTTAATTTCCAGGAGACCATACATGGCAGTGTTGCCAAAATGATTATAAGCCTGCTGATAGGTCCAAATTTTAAATGCATATAACTTTTACACTATCAATTGGATTTCAACCAACTTTCGTATGTGCTATGTGTACATAAACATATATGACTGAGCGTATTCTTAAAAGCCACCAAGGCTGCCAACTGTTAATAAATGCTCTCATTTTTTAACATCCAAATAGCCATGTATCAGAAAGTATGCAAGCCGACAGCTTTAAACTATGCACACGTAGAGAACCTAACATTCTATATTAATTTGGAGTAACTTATATACGTCAGTGCTACCAACATGATTCTAAGCCTGCTGAGAGGTCCAACTTTAAATACATGTAACTTCTATACTATCATTTGGATTTCAACCAAATTTCGTGAGTGCTATGTGTACCATAACAGATATGGCTGTGCGTATTCTTAAGAGCAACCAGGGCTGCCAACTGTTATTAAATACTGTCCCTATTTTTGTTACCCTAATATCAATATATCAGAAAGTATGCAAGCCAATAGCTCTAAACTTTGCACACGTACACGTACGTACTGGCATTCTAGATTAATTTGGAGTAACTAATATAGGCCTATGCCAGTGCTGCCAACATGATTCTAAGCCTGCTGATAGGTCCAATTTTAAAATGCATGTAACTTCTATACTAACTAATGGATTTCATTCAAAATTGACACACAACAATAGGTCCTATTATTTCAGATTATTTCTGACCAATACATGTATGTCATTGTTGTCAACATGATATTACGCGCGCTGTTAGATCCAATGTTTAACTGCATATAACGTCCATGCTATCCATTGGACTTCAACCAAATTTTGTATTCTGTACCTTAAGAGATGGAACTAAGAATATATTTAGTCACCAGGGCTGCCAACTGTAGTTCTCTATTAGGCTACATTATGCCAGTTATACAGTATTTCGAACTAATTAGAAATGTTGATATTACCAACATAATTTCGTCAGTAATCTAGATAGATCCATATAGATTAATCATGGGCCTTAATCTTAAATTTTAAGAAAAGTAGGCTCTTTAGTTCGTCACGGAACTTCTTGCTCATTATGAAACAGTTTATCCCACCAATCAGAGCTCAAGAAACAGTTGTGTGACCAATTAGGTAAGGATATATTCGCGCATGCGCTCTAAATCCACGACATGGAAAGTGGTCCATATGTTCGCGTAAATAAACTGGTGAAAATGAGACAAGAAATAGCACTGTACCTTAATATCCCCAAATCCAATTTCTACACAGCGCATTGCTTTCAAACGACTTCGGTGACAATATTAGTGAATGCTATAGAGCTGGACGACATGCTGTAGACAATAGGTGATCGGTGTTGGCAAGCAAATTGAATGGTCTCTGCTTTTGGAGTGCCTGGACCCATGCATGCAGCACGCATGCGCTCTGTTCCTTATATGTTAGTAGTGGTTTTTGAGGGGTTCTACACCCACCTCCACCTCCCCACCTCACAAGATGGTGGCAGCCTGATATCTCTCGAAGGCATGGTTGGATTTTGACAAATGAGGTGTCATTGAACTCGGGCTAACACCCCCTTTCCAATGGACAACATATTTCAACCCCAAAAATAAAACCTAACCCTACTAGGGGGTGAAATTGCATTTTTTTAGAGAATCTCTCTTTCCAATTGCAACATGTGAGAGTTTGAATCCTAATATGGAATGAAAAGTTGTTCTACACAAGAGACATGTGTGCGGTGGAAAGCCACTATGAATTAGCATGCCCACTCATGGCTTTTGTAAGAGGGCGGGCTTTTTAAAAGTGGCGGCTGTAGTGTAACCTAACCTAACCCAACCCACGAGTGGTGGTCAAAAAGTATTTTAAGTGACGCTTGTCGATTGGCAAACCAATAATCAAAGAGGGATATGTCAGGCCTTGAGGTGATAGCCCCTTTTGATTGATCCCTGTTGATTGATCTCTGTTGATTTGTCCCTTTGGACTGGTCTCTGTTGACTAGCCCCTTTTGGACGGGCCCTTTTTGACAGGGGGTCATTTTTGATGGATCCTTTTTGACAGGTCCTTTTTGACGGGTCCCTGTTGACGAGACATTGCTGACGGGTTCTTGTTGATGAGTCCCTGTGGACGGGTCATTGTTGACGGGTCCCTATTGACAGGTCATTGCTGACTGGTCATTGATGACAGGTCATTGTTGACGGGTCATTGTTGATGGGTCCTTGTTGACAAGTCCCTGTTGATGGGTCCCTGTGGAAGGGTCCCTTTAGACCGGCCCCTTTGGACTGGTCCCTATGGACCGGCCCATGAAATTTATCCAAATTATATCAAAGGGCCTAACTACATTTGTGCGTAAAGCAGTGTGTTGAACTGACGTTGTTCACCAGTCCTTACTACTACAATTGGATAACAATATGAAAGGAATTGATTAACCAGACATGAGTTAACTACCAACGAAACACTTTGGCGACTCTGCTTGTTATTGACCAATGAGTAGGGTTTTAGAAAAACTGTTTGCTATTTTGGGTTATATACAAAAAATGCTTAGACCTTTTGAGTGACTATGTTTGCTAAACAAGACATTATACCAGACACGAATAGGATTCTTATGTAGCTCAGACAAGGAAAGCATTTCTACAGAATCTGTTGACATTGAATATAGATTTAGGTATTAGGAAGTCATTTTGAAGGCCTTTGTCTGGAGCGTGGCACTCTATGAAAGTACAACTTAGACAATTGATGTAGCAGAAAAGTGGAGAATTGAAGTGTTTGAAATGTGGTGTTACAGGAGAATGATGAAGATTAGATGGGTAAATAGGGTTACTAACAAAGAGGTATTAGACGAGTGGGGGAGAAGAGATGCATCTGGCGACTGTTAATGAAGTAAAGAGATAGGTTGGTAGGACACGTACTAAGACACCCAAGAATAGCAAACGTAGTTATGGAAGAAAGGTTCGAGGACGAGAACTGTAGGGGTAGACCAAGTTTAGAATATATTAAACAGATAGCCTTGAATGTAGGGTGTGGTAGCTATATAGAGATGAAACGATTAGCTCGGGACAGATAGGCGCTGAGATCTGCATCAAACCAGTCAAAGGACTAAAGACTCAAACAACAACATTTAAGTTCACTGAAATAATGTTGTGTAACGGTAAATGTTAGTCAACGAACAGTAATGCATTACTAAAACCCATGACACGATACCTAAGAGCTTTTCTAAAATGATTTTAAAATGCCTTTAACCCTATATTGAACACCCAGTTCACAAGACTCATAACTGCAATGTTATGGTAAAACAAAACAAAATCTATATTTCAAAACAAGCAAGTGGTTTAGTCAATGTATACTGGAAAAAGTTTTGTAAACACTGAAGTCCTCAAGACTAATTAAATTGGTAACTGTCAGGTTGACCGAGTGGTTAAGGTGTTTCACTAAGATCAAATTTTCTGTATATGGAAGCAAGGGTTCGAATCCCTTACCTGACATAACTATTGCCTTAACATGGCTTGGCCACACTGCATTATTATGATACTCGGTACACAAACCATAGATATAGTGTATTGTTTAAGGCCACTCTCTTTCTGAACATAGTCAGAGACTGTTGATGGTTAACAATTGTATTAATAGTGGGACATGGGGATAGTAATTAAGAAAAACAGACAATACCCATACAATATTTTTATTAAATTCATTTTATAATAGTTACACACACTGAATTCAACTCTATCTCTTTACCATTGTTCGATATAGATTTTTAAACACAACGCTTGTTGTAGATCCTTTTACAACTTTCTCCAGGTACTCTTGCTCTTAAAAACTGGGGAAGCCGCAATGGTTTTATAAACATAAAACCCTCATCCTCTTCTTTTTCATAATTATCATCATCATCATTATGAATATTATCATCAAAATTATTATAGTCATTGTCACCATCATTATCATCATAATCGTCATCATTCTCAACATCACTAGAACTATCCAATTCCTCTTGTTTGTTTTCCACAGGGACCTCTTGTAGAGTCTGCGTTGCTTTTGATAGTGTTAAGGGTATTTTGAACGATGGTATTTGTCCTAACATGTCTTTTTGAGGTGATGATGAATGCTTTTTAACAAACAATGCAATATCTTGAGCAGCAATATATTTTTCTTGGACTTGCTTTTTTACCTGGGTTAGAATATTTTGCGTATTTAAATGTGTATTAATTTGAGATTCACAATGATGTTCTTTTGAAGTAAGTAACGTTGGAGTCTTTTGTTTTAATCATTCCTCGACACTTTTTGGATCGTTGTTTTGAACATCGCCAAATAACAGTTCCATCTTTATTGGTTGTTTTTACAATATATGTATATCCTTTATAGAAGACACATGGCATGCCATGACTGGTTGTTGAGACTTCCATATCAACTAATACATATGAATTAAATTTTATTAAAGACACATGAACAATCTTTAGATTACAAGTGATTTACACACACACACACACTTTCCTAAATGTCAAGATTTATGGATGTTGTTTTCCGCCAACAGCTGCTTACTGCGTATGACAAGGCTGGAGACTGGTAGGTGAGACGGTCTTTCACGATGTGAACACTGTAACAGGCAGTAGTCAACTGACAATATTCTTATACCCTAGTCAAGGTTAACAGGTACTTACTGCGTATGACAAGACCATACACTCGTAAGTTAGACCGTATTTTTTTTGTTTGTTGCTAAGGGTCCCATATATACCCTAGACATGTTAGTTCTGAACACTTAGTGGTTAATTGTATATATTGAATTTAAATACACAGCTTATACAAGCACGTTTTGCAGATGGGAGGGGTGAGAGGCTGGCAAAAAAGGAAATGTTTTAGTTTAATGAAACGTCATGTCGTAGTAGGCGTGATTTATAGTAGACGCAATTGATAGTAGACGTAATTGATAGTAGGTGTAATCGATACTAGACGTGATTAATAGTAGACGCAATTGATACTAGGCGTGATTGATAGTAGGCGTGATTTGTAGTAGGCGCAATTCATAGTAGGCTCAATTGATAGTAGATGCAATTGATAGTAGGCGTGATTGATAGTAGGCGCGATTGATAGTAGACGTAATTTGACATGGGCGCAACTTAGATCATTTTTGATATCATAAAGTTACAGTGTCAATGTTTATACAAAGTACAAGGTGGAGAGGGGGTATTTTAAGACTTTACCTCAGCTCACTTAACATAACCAAACTTTACCTAACCTAACTTTGTCACGTGACATGTTCTACAAGTTTAGACTTGCCTTAAGACTGATTATGTCGTCATAGATTGATGGGAGGGGTGAGAGGCTGGCCAAAAAGGTAATGTATTATTTTAATGAAACGTCATGTCCTAGTAGGCGTGATTTATAGTAGACGCAATTGATAGTAGACGTGATTGATAGTAGGTGTATTTGATACTAGACGTGATTAATAGTAGACGCAATTGATACTAGGCGTGATTGATAGTAGGCGTGATTTGTAGTAAGCGCAATTCATAGTAGGCTCAATTGATAGTAGATGCAATTGATAGTAGGCGTGATTGATAGTAGGCGCGATTGATAGTAGACGTAATTTGACATGGGCGCGACTTAGATCATTTTTGATATTATAAAGTTACAATGTCAATGTTTATACAAAGTACAAGGTAGAGAAGGGGTATTTTAAGACTTAACCTCAGCTCACTTAACATAACCAAACTTTACCTAACCTAACTTTATCACGTGACATGTTCTACAAGTTTAGACCTGCTTTAAGACTGATTATGTCGTCATAGATTGATGGGAGGGGTGAGAGGCTGGCAAAAAAGGAAATGTTTTAGTTTAATGAAACGTCATGTCCTAGTAGGCGTGATTTATAGTAGACGCAATTGATAGTAGGCGCGATTAATAGTAGACGCAATTGATAGTAGGCGTGATTGATAGTAGGCGTGATTTGACACGAGCGCGGTTTATAGTAGACGCAAATGATAGTAGGCGCGATTGATAGTAGGCGTGATTGATAGTAGACGCGATTGATAGTAGGCGCAATTTGACATGGGCGCGACTCAGATCATTTTTGATATTATAAAGTTACAGTGTCAATGTTTATACAAAGTACAAGGTGGGTATTTTAAGACATAATCTCAGCTCACTTAACATAACCTAACTTTAACTAACCTAACTTTGTCACGTGACACGTTCTACAAATTTAGACTTGCTTTAAGACTGATTATGACGTCATAGATTGCTGGGAGGGGTGAGAGGCCGGCAAAAAAGGAAATGTTTTAGTTTAATGAAACGCCATGTCCTAGTAGGCGCGATTTATAGTAGACGCAATTGATAGTAGGTGCGATTAATAGTGGACGCAATTGATAGTAGGCGTGATTGATAGTAGGCGTGATTTGACATGAGCGCGATTTATAGTAGACGCGAAAGATAGTAGGCGCGATTGATAGTAGGCGTAAATAGACATGGGCGCGATTTATAGTAGACGCAATTGATAGTAGGCGCGATTGATAGTAGGTGTAATTGATAGTATGCGCGATTTGACATGAGCGCGATTTATAGTAGACGCAAATGATAGTAGGCTTGATTGATAGTAGACGCAATTGATACTAGGCGTGATTGATAGTAGGCGTGATTTGTAGTAAGCGCATTTCATAGTAGGCTCAATTGATAGTAGTTGCAATTGATAGTAGACGTGATTGATAGTAGGCGCGATTGATAGTAGACGTGATTGATATGGGCGCGACTTAGATCATTTTTGATATTACAAAGTTACAGTGTCAATGTTTATACAAAGTACAAGGCAGAGAGAGGGTATTTTAAGACTTAACCTCAGCTCACCTAACATAACCTAACTTTACCTAACCTAACTTTTTCACGTGACATGTTCTACAAGTTTAGACTTGCTGTAAGGCTGACTATGACTATGACGTCATAGATTGATGAGAGGGGTGGGAGGCTAACAAAAAAAGGAAATGTTTTGGTTTAATGAAAAGTCATGTCCTAGTAGGCGTGATTGGTAGTAGACGCAATTGATAGTAGACGCTATTAATGGTAGGTGCAATTGATAGTAGGTGTGATCAGGTACTTACTGCATATCAAATGGCTGTACACTCGTGTGTTAGACACTCTATCTTGTTAAGGACCCCTATATTCCCTTTACTAGGCTATACATGTTAGTTCTAAACACTTAGTGGTTATTTGAATATTAAATTTATATACACAGGTTATACAAGCACGTTTTTTCACACAGTAAAACTTTGTCAAATAGCCACATGCGACACGCAAAGTACGTTTCCGCTATCTAGAGGTGACTATGGAAATTACCTGAACATATCCTAATCTAATCCTAGCTAACCTCACCTGCCGTGACCATACCGGTTTGTAAGCAACAACAACAACACACTAAGATTCCATGAATTCCAGAGTACTTTTAGATTAATTATCGACTCTCAACTCTTATAACTATGTCTATCCCACTCTGTCAAAAACACGATATATTTTTTTAAAATTTTTGCTTGATGTCAATACTAAAGTGATAATGGGTTTTCCGATCCTATCACTATAAATTCATGACCCCCCACTCTTATCTCGGTCTCGACAACAACCATGCCTATTTTTATTATGTCAGATGATGTAATGTTCGAGTGCAAAGTGGGTGTAAAAGTGAGTGCAAAGTGAGTGCAAAAGTGAGTGCAAAGTAAGTGTAAAAGTAGTTGTAAAAGTGAGTGCAAAAGTGAGTGCAAAAGTTGGGTGTAAAAGTGGTACCCTATTTGTAATGGCTTATTTGACAAGTTTTTTTTCGGTACCCTATTCGTAATGGCTTATTTCACAAGTTGTTTTTGTCAATGTATTTAGAGGATATTTCTCTTGTTCATGGAAAGTATCTCAGCCCTTTTTATGATAGCATAATGCTTACCGTCATATGTGTAAGCAACAACAACACACTAAAATTCCAAGAATCCAAACTACTCTAAGGTTAATGATGGTCTCTCAACTCCATTCCACGCCTAGTCAAAAACATTATACATTTCAATTTTTTCAAAAAAGGTAAATTGAGAAAGTAGGCTATATATTTAAACTAAAAATCATGCTATCTCCATCCCCTACGTCTATCCCATTCTCAGTCAAAAAATAATATATATATTCTTTACATTTTTCCAAAAAATATTTGGAAAGTAGGCTATAATTTGAAAACTAATCATCCTAAAAAGTCATATGTAGACTCAAACCAATGGCTTTTATGTCCTTAATCGTTAGAACAAAACATGGAATTTGACCTTTTTCCAAATATTGATCATTTTAAAAAAATGGGCTATATTTTGTAAACTATAAATTACACAAAAAAATGTGTTTGACATAAATGACAGGTATTTACCCATTCTACGCACAAACCAAGTCCCAGGTCTCTGGGACAAAATCCAAAAAGGTTCAATTTTGAAAGTAGACGATATTTTTAAAACTAATCATTCTAAAAAGTCATATATAGACTCAAACAAATGTCCTTTAAGTCCTTTAACGTTAGAACAAAACTTAACATTTTTTCATTTTTTTTCAAAAAAAAGTCCAATTTTCAAAATTGTCTATATTTTGGAAACTACGAATTAGTTCCAAAATGGCGGTCGTAGTTTAACTCAACCTAACCTAACCCTACGAGGTGTGATCAAAAAGTTCCAAAATGGCTGCCGTAGCATAACTGATTGATCCCTGTTGATTGACCCCTTTTGATTGATCTCTGTTGATGTATCCCTTTGGACTGGTCCTTGTTGACCAGCCCCTTTGGACGGGTCCTTTTTTGCATTTTTTACGGGTCCCGAAGGACGGGTCCTTGTTGACGGGTCCCTGTGGGTGGGTCCCTTTGACATAATTTGGATAAAATGCATGGGCCAGTCCATAGGGATCAGTCCAAAGGACCCGCACACAGGGACCCGTCAACAAGGAACCGTCCTCCGGGACCCGTAAAAAATGCAAAAAAGGACCCGTCCAAAGGGGCTGGTCAACAAGGACCAGTCCAAAGGGATACATCAACAGAGATCAATCAAAAGGGGTCAATCAACAGGGATCAATCAGTTATGCTACGGCAGCCATTTTGGAACTTTTTGATCACACCTCGTAGGGTTAGGTTAGGTTGAGTTAAGCTACGACCGCCATTTTGGAACTAATTCGTAGTTTCCAAAATATAGACAATTTTGAAAATTGGACTTTTTTTTGAAAAAAAATGAAAAAATGTTAAGTTTTGTTCTAACGTTAAAGGACTTAAAGGACATTTGTTTGAGTCTATATATGACTTTTTAGAATGATTAGTTTTAAAAATATCGTCTACGTTCAAAATTGAACCTTTTTGGATTTTGTCCCAGAGACCTGGGACTTGGTTTGTGCGTAGAATGGGTAAATACCTGTCATTTATGTCAAACACATTTTTTTGTGTAATTTATAGTTTACAAAATATAGCCCATTTTTTAAAAATGATCAATATTTGGAAAAAGGTCAAATTCCATGTTTTGATCGAACGATTAAGGACATAAAAGCCATTGGTTTGAGTCTACATATGACTTTTTAGGATGATTAGTTTTCAAATTATAGCCTACTTTCCAAATATTTTTTGGAAAAATGTAAAGAATATATATATTTTTTTTGATTGAGAAAGGGATAGACGTAGGGGATGGAGTTAGCATGATTTTTAGTTTAAATATATAGCCTACTTTCTCAATTTACCTTTTTTGAAAAAATTGAAATGTATAATGTTTTTGACTAGGCGTGGAATGGAGTTGAGAGACCATCATTAACCTTAGAGTAGTTTGGATTCTTGGAATTTTAGTGTGTTGTTGTTGCTTACAAACATGACGGTAAGCATTATGCGATCATAAATAGGGCTGAGATACTTTCCATGAACAAGAGAAATATCCTCTAAATACATTGACAAAAACAACTTGTGAAATAAGCCATTACGAATAGGGTACCACAAAAAAACTTGTCAAATAAGCCATTACAAATAGGGTACCACTTTTACACCCAACTTTTGCACTCACTTTTGCACTCACTTTTACAACTACTTTTACACTAACTTTGCACTCACTTTTGCACTCACTTTGCACTCACTTTTACACCCACTTTGCACTCGAACATTACATCATCTGACATAATAAAAATAGGCATGGTTGTTGTCGAGACCGAGATAAGAGTGGGGGGTCATGAATTTATAGTGATAGGATCGGAAAACCCATTATCACTTTAGTATTGACATCAAGCAAAAATTTTAAAAAAATATATCGTGTTTTTGACTGAGTGGGATAGACATACTTATATGAGTTGAGAGTCGATAATTAATCTAAAAGTACTCTGGAATTCATGGAATCTTAGTGTGTTGTTGTTGCTTACAAACCGGTGTGGTCACGGCAGGTGAGGTTAGCTAGGATTAGATTAGGATATGTTCAGGTAGTTTCCATAGTCACCTCTAGATAGCGGAAACGTACTTTGCGTGTCGAATGTGGCTATTTGACAAAGTTTTACTGTGTGAAAAAACGTGCTTGTATAACCTGTGTATATAAATTTAATATACAAATAACCACTAAGTGTTTAGAACTAACATGTATAGCCTAGTATAGGGAATATAGGGGTCCTTAACAAGATAGAGTGTCTAATACACGAGTGTACAGCCTTTTGATATGCAGTAAGTACCTGATCACACCTACTATCAATTGCACCTACCATTAATCGCGTCTACTTTCAATTGCGTCTACTACCAATCACGCCTACTAGGACATGACTTTTCATTAAACCAAAACATTTCCTTTTTTTGTCAGCCTCCCACCCCTCTCATCAATCTATGACGTCATAGTCATAGTCAGCCTTACAGCAAGTCTAAACTTGTAGAACATGTCACGTGACAAAGTTAGGTTAGGTAAAGTTAGGTTATGTTAGGTGAGCTGAGGTTAAGTCTTAAAATACCCTCTCTCTGCCTTGTACTTTGTATAAACATTGACACTGTAACTTTGTAATATCAAAAATGATCTAAGTCGCGCCCATATCAATCACGTCTACTATCAATCGCGCCTACTATCAATCACGTCTACTATCAATTGCAACTACTATCAATTGAGCCTACTATGAAATGCGCTTACTACAAATCACGCCTACTATCAATCACGCCTAGTATCAATTGCGTCTACTATCAATCAAGCCTACTATCATTTGCGTCTACTATAAATCGCGCTCATGTCAAATCGCGCCTACTATCAATTACACCTACTATCAATCGCGCCTACTATCAATTGCGTCTACTATAAATCGCGCCCATGTCTAATTACGCCTACTATCAATCGCGCCTACTATCTTTCGCGTCTACTATAAATCGCGCTCATGTCAAATCACGCCTACTATCAATCACGCCTACTATCAATTGCGTCCACTATTAATCGCACCTACTATCAATTGCGTCTACTATAAATCGCGCCTACTAGGACATGGCGTTTCATTAAACTAAAAC
The DNA here is from genome assembly GCA_946902985.2 of Meconema thalassinum. NCBI lineage: Eukaryota > Metazoa > Arthropoda > Insecta > Orthoptera > Tettigoniidae > Meconema > Meconema thalassinum. The sequence goes on along the minus strand of OX336390.1, from coordinate 144,792,138 downwards.
ATTTCCTTTTTTGTCAGCCTCTCACCCCTCCCATCAATCTATGACGTCATAATCAGTCTTAAAGCAAGTCTAAACTTGTAGAACGTGTCACGTGACAAAGTTAGGTTAGGTAAAGTTAGGTTGTGTTAAGTGAGCTGAGATTATGTCTTAAAATACCCCCTCTCTACCTTGTACTTTGTATAAACATTGACACTGTAACTTTATAATATCAAAAATGATCTGAGTCGCGCCCATGTCAAATTGCGCCTACTATCAATCGCGTCTACTATCAATCACGCCTCCTATCAATCGCGCCTACTATCATTTGCGTCTACTATATACCGCGCTCATGTCAAATCACGCCTACTATCAATCACGCCTACTATCAATTGCGTCTACTATTAATCGCGCCTACTATCAATTGCGTCTACTATAAATCACGCCTACTAGGACATGACGTTTCATTAAACTAAAACATTTCCTTTTTTGCCAGCCTCTCACCCCTCCCATCAATCTATGACGACATAATCAGTCTTAAAGCAAGTCTAAACTTGTAGAACATGTCAAGTGGTAAAGTTAGGTTAGGTAAAGTTTGGTTATGTTAAGTGAGCTGAGATTAAGTCTTAAAATACCCCCTCTCTACCTTGTACTTTGTATAAACATTGACATTGTAACTTTATAATATCAAAAATGATCTAAGTCGCGCCCATGTCAAATTACGTCTACTATCAATCGCGCCTACTATCAATCATGCCTACTATCAATTGCATCTACTATCAATTGAGCCTACTATGAATTGCGCTTACTACAAATCACGCCTACTATCAATCACGCCTAGTATCAATTGCGTCTACTATTAATCACGTCTAGTATCGATTACACCTACTATCAATTACGTCTACTATCAATTGCATCTCCTATAAATCACGCCTACTAGGACATGACGTTTCATTAAACTAAAACATTTCCTTTTTTGCCAGCCTCTCACCCGTCCCATCTGCAAAACGTGCATGTATAAGCTGTGTATTTAAATTCAATATATACAATTAACCACTAAGTGTTCAGAACTAACATGTCTAGGGTATATATGGGACCCTTAGCAACAAACAAAAAAGTACGGTCTAACTTACGAGTGTATGGTCTTGTCATACGCAGTAAGTACCTGTTAACCTTAACTAGGGTATAAGAATATTGTCAGTTGACTACTGCCTGTTACAGTGTTCACATCGTGAAAGACCGTCTCACCTACCAGTCTCCAGCCTTGTCATACGCAGTAAGCAGCTGTTGGCGGAAAACAACATCCATAAATCTTGACATTTAGGAAAGTGTTTGTGTGTGTAAATCACTTGTAATCTAAAGATTGTTCATGTGTCTTTACTAAAATTTAATTCATATGTATTAGTTGATATGGAAGTCTCAACAACCAGTCATGGCAAGCCATGTGTCTTCTATAAAGGATATACATATATTGTAAAAACAACCAATAAAGATGGAACTGTTATTTGGCGATGTTCAAAACAACGATCCAAAAAGTGTCGAGGAATTATTAAAACAAAAGACTCCAACGTACTTACTTCAAAAGAACATCATTGTGAATCTCAAATTAATACACATTTAAATACGCAAAATACTCTAACCCAGGTAAAAAAGCAAGTCCAAGAAAAATATATTGCTGCTCAAGATAGTGCATTGTTTGTTAAAAAGCATTCATCATCACCTCAAAAAGACATGTTAGGACAAATACCATCGTTCAAAATACCCTTAACACTATCAAAATCAACGCAGACTCTACAAGAGGTCCCTGTGGAAAACAAACAAGAGGAATTGGATAGTTCTAGTGATGTTGAGAATGATGATGATGATGATGATGATAATGATGGTGACAATGACTATAATAATTTTGATGACAATATTCATAATGATGATGATGATAATTATGAAAAAGAAGAGGATGAGGGTTTTATGTTTATAAAACCATTGCAGGTTCCCCAGTTTTTAAGAGCAAGAGTACCTGGAGAAAGTTGTAAAAGGATCTACAACAAGCGTTGTATTTAAAAATCTATATCGAACAATGGTAAAGAGATAGAGTTGAATTCAGTGTGTGTAACTATTATAAAATGAATTTAATAAAAATATTGTATGGGTATTGTCTGTTTTTCTTAATTACTATCCCCATGTCACACTATTAATACAATTGTTAACCATCAACAGTCTCTGACTATGTTCAGAAAGAGAGTGGCCTCAAACAATACACTATATCTATGGTTTGTGTACCGAGTATCATAATAATGCAGTGTGGCCAAGCCATGTTAAGGCAATAGTTATGTCAGGTAAGGGATTCGAACCCTTGCTTCCATATACAGAAAATTTGATCTTAGTCAAACACCTTAACCACTCGGTCAACCTGACAGTTACTAATTTAATTAGTCTTGAGGACTTCAGTGTTTACAAAACTTTTTCCAGTGTACATTGACTAAACCACTTGCTTGTTTTGAAATATAGATTTTGTTTTGTTTTACCATAACATTGCAGTTATGAGTCTTGTGAACTGGGTGTTCAATATAGGGTTAAAGGCATTTTAAAATCATTTTAGAAAAGCTCTTAGGTATCGTGTCATGGGTTTTAGTAATGCATTACTGTTCGTTGACTAACATTTACCGTTACACAACATTATTTCAGTGAACTTACATGTTGTTGTTTGAGTCTTTAGTCCTTTGACTGGTTTGATGCAGATCTCAGCGCCTATCTGTCCCGAGCTAATCGTTTCATCTCTATATAGCTACCACACCCTACATTCAAGGCTATCTGTTTAACATATTCTAAACTTGGTCTACCCCTACAGTTCTCGTCCTCGAACCTTTCTTCCATAACTACGTTTGCTATTCTTGGGTGTCTTAGTACGTGTCCTACCAACCTATCTCTTTACTTCATTAACAGTCGCCAGATGCATCTCTTCTCCCCCACTCGTCTTAATACCTCTTTGTTAGTAACGCTATTTACCCATCTTATCTTCATCATTCTCCTGTAACACCACATTTCAAACACTTCAATTCTCCACTTTTCTGCTACACCAATTGTCTAAGTTGTACTTTCATAGAGTGCCACGCTCCAGACAAAGGCCTTCAAAATGACTTCCTAATACCTAAATCTATATTCAATGTCAACAGATTCTGTAGAAATGCTTTCCTTGTCTGAGCTACATAAGAATCCTATTCGTGTCTGGTATAATGTCTTGTTTAGCAAACATAGTCACTCAAAAGGTCTAAGCACTTTTTGTATATAACCCAAAATAGCAAACAGTTTTTCTAAAACCCTACTCATTGGTCAATAACAAGCAGAGTCGCCAAAGTGTTTCGTTGGTAGTTAACTCATGTCTGGTTAATCAATTCCTTTCATATTGTTATCCAATTGTAGTAGTAAGGACTGGTGAACAACGTCAGTTCAACACACTGCTTTACGCACAAATGTAGTTAGGCCCTTTGATATAATTTGGATACATTTCATGGGCCGGTCCATAGGGACCAGTCCAAAGGGGCCGGTCTAAAGGGACCCTTCCACAGGGACCCATCAACAGGGACTTGTCAACAAGGACCCATCAACAATGACCCGTCAACAATGACCTGTCAATAGGGACCCGTCAACAACGACCCGTCAATAGGGACCCGTCAACAATGACCCGTCCACAGGGACTCATCAACAAGGACCCGTCAGCAATGACTCGTCAACAGGGACCCGTCAAAAAGGACCTGTCAAAAAGGATCCATCAAAAATGACCCCCTGTCAAAAAGGGCCCGTCCAAAAGGGGCTAGTCAACAGAGACCAGTCCAAAGGGACAAATCAACAGAGATCAATCAACAGGGATCAATCAAAAGGGGCTATCACCTCAAGGACGGACATATCCCTCTTTGATTATTGGTTTGCCAATCGACAAGCGTCACTTAAAATACTTTTTGATCACCACTCGTGGGTTGGGTTAGGTTAGGTTACACTACAGCCGCCATCTTTTAAAAAGCCCGCCCTCTTACAAAAGCCGTGAGTGGGCATGCTAATTCATAGTGGCTTTCCACCGCACACATGTCTCTTGTGTAGAACAACTTTTCATTCCATATTATCATTCAAACTCTCACATGTTGCAATTGGAAAGAGAGATTCTCTAAAAAAATGCAATTTCACCCCCTAGTAGGGGTAGGTTTTATTTTTGGGGTTGAAATATGTTGTCCATTGGAAAGGGGGTGTTAGCCCGAGTTCAATGACACCTCATTTGTCAAAATCCAACCATGCGTTCGAGAGATATCGGGCTGCCGCCATCTTGTGAGGTGGGGAGGTGGAGGTGGGTGTAGAACCCCTCAAAAACCACTACTTATGTTAAAACATATAATAAAGTTATAATTATCGTCGAACATAAACAGTCGTATGCAACTCGCCTATAATGGTAATTAAGACACTGCATTTGAAAAACAAAACGATTTTCCATTCATATAAAAGTGCTAATTCTCCCTCTCCCCACCCTACCTCGCCGTATTTTCTCTGGTCAAACAACCAATGCTACCCACACATACACAAGCTTTCTATATCTCTCTCTATATATGTTTTCTCTTGTCCACAAGATAAAAATTATGGTTGCTGGATTGTATCCTGCACTGTTTATGCGACATACCTTTGCCAGTTCATAAAACCGTTAGGTATTTCTCTACACATAGCGATTTTACCACTGCTCTACCTACGCCTTTTGCTTGTTTGGCTTTCTTACAGTCTAGTATGTGATAGGAAGCATTAACTGTATGTCAAACCCAGTCCACGTTTGTATTTGTAATCTAAGTAATAATTTGAAAAGAGACAAGTGTAATCAGTTTTAAACCTTATCTCTGCTTTTATTTGTTTGTTTATGACATGCATATTAACCTAAAATCAAACCCTAGTCTACCTTAGTGAAAGGCTAATAGTTTAACCACTGCGTCACCATACCCTTTTTTCTTAGTTTGATTCGTTCTAGGCCTTAGAGCTAGAAATCGAGTTAAGATCTCCAGTGAAAGAGGCACATGTGCTCACAACTATAGCACGTAATGTTTAGCTGGTAACATTAGACAATCGAAATGGTTTGTATTTCTGTTAGTTAAGCATTTCTGTCATTTGCCTACTGTGTGAGCTCTGCCAGCAAGACAGTTTAGTTTAGAAAAAGTGTGTGTGAGTGTGTGTATAGATTATTAGCCTCAGGTATTTAAAGCATGTTGTGTGTAGCGACCATCTTGTCCCAGTAACCACTGAGCAAGTTTTAACAGTCAACCCATAAAAACTGCATAAGATAGTTGTGTGAGGTTCATGTACTTGGGTGTGTGCATTAGCACTATGCACTAACTTTACCTTACCCTCTATAGGTAGAGCGTTATCCCTTTCCTTTTTGATATTACCAATGACCACATTTACCCACAAGTTTTACACTTAAACCCTTGTCTTGTTTTCGATTAGGTTTGATTCGGTTTGGTTGGGTTTGATTCAGCTTGGTTCAGTTTAGTTCAATGTAGTCACCATTTTGTTTCATTAGCTATCCTCTTTAACCAATCAATTAAAGATAGTCTACTCTTAATTCTTGAATCAATAAATCCGATTTTGTATACACCGTTTGTCATTTATTAACCCATGCCTGCAACCTATACTCTCTCTGTAAAACAGTCTGATCTGAAAACAAGTTCCAATAGTGAACGACTTGTCAGTCACCATACATGTAGCCTACACTAGTTCTTTCTCTACCTAGCTATGTTTCATCACTCACGGTAAACAACTCACATGTCCGTATCCCATTATTAATTTATAAAATCTCAGGTCAATGACCTTAATATTTTGGATATTTTAGGTAAATTCATTGGGCATGGGAAAGAGTTGTCCATTCTAAGTCCTATGACACCTCACATGTCGATATCCGAGTATTAGTTTATATAATCTCAGGTCAATGTCCTTGTTGTTTTGAATATTTGGGGTAAATTCGTTGGTCATGGGAAAGGGTTGGCCATCCTTAGTATTATAACACCTCACTTGACTCTCTCCCATAATTAGTTATCGAGATATTAACAACAGTGCAGTTAGGCCCTTTTGACAAACATAAAATATATATTTAAAAACAGAGCGTCACCCCGAGTGCTAGGACCCCACATACAAGTCCCTAGCCTTATTGATTCGCGAGATATTAACAAAAGTGTAGTTAGGCCCTTTGTTAAAATGTCAAAAATACATTCAAAAAGAGAGTGTCTGCCCAAGTACAACGACACCTCACAGGTCAAAATCGCATCATGGGTTCAGGAAATATCAACAAAAGTGTAGTTAGGCCCCTTGTCAAAAATTAAAAAAATACATTTAAAAAGGGAATGTCATCCCATGTGCTACGACCCCTCATACAAGTCCCTAGCCTTATTGGTTCACGAGATATTAACAAAAGTGTACTTAGGCCCTTTTGACAAAAATCAAAAATACATTGAAAAACGGGGCGTCATACCAAGTCCAACGACCCCTCATACAAGTCTCTAGCTTTATTGGTTCATGAGATATTAAAAAGCCAATGACCTATAAGTTTTGGATCTTTTGGTTATTTTTTTTTAAATAACTCATCTATAAATCATTATTTAAAAAGTCCGCCCTCTTACGGAAACTCCAAGTGCCCATGCGTAAAAACAGAAAACAAACATGTTAATTCATAGTAGCAATCGGCTCTTCACATGCGTTTGATGTGGAACAACGTTTAATTTCATCATATCATTAGGGACAAGTCCAAAGGGACCAGTCCAAAGGGGCTCATCCACAAGGACCTGCCCACAAGGACTCGTCAACAATGACCCGTCCACAGGGACTCGTCAACAATGACCCGTCAACAAGGACTCGTCAACAATGACCTGTCAACAATGACCTGTCCACAAGGACTTGTCCTCAAGGACTTGTCCACAAGGACTCGTCCACAAGGACCTGTCAACAATGACCCGTCCACAGGGACTCGTCAACATGGACCCGTCAGCCATGACTCCTCAACAATGACCCGTCCACAGGGACTCGTTAACATGGACCCGTCAGCCATGACTCGTCAACAATGACCCGTCCACAGGGACTCGTCAACGAGGACCTGCCAACAATAATCCGTCAACGATGACCCGTCAACAATTACCCATTAGGTTGGGTTAGGTTAGGTTACACTACAGCCGTCATCTTTTAAAAAGCCCGCCCTCTTACAAAAGCTATGAGTGGGCATGCGTAAAAAACAAAAAAACAAGCATGTTAATTCATAGTGGCTACCCACCGAGCACATGCACATTATGTAGAACAACGTTTCATTCCATATTGGCATTCAAACTCTCACATATTGCAATTGGAAAGAGAGATTTTCTAAAGAATTACAATTTCACCCCCTAGTAGGGGTAGGTTTTATTTTGGGGTGGAAATATGCTGTCCATTGGAAAGGGGGTATCAGCCCGAGTTCAATGACACCTCATTCGTCAAAATCCGACCATGCGTTCAAGAGATATCGCCACTTTAGTATTCCAGCGGTGGAGCGGTGGCGGTGGGCCTTGAACCCCCACAAAACCACTACTCTCTACCATCCCGTCAGACTAAGGGCGTAGCGGCGTTGTCCTTGTCTTCCGGATTCCCAGCAGCTGGCATAGGTTCTGGAACACCTGCGACTCGAAGTTCCTCCCTTGGTCGGAGTGCAGCTCCAGGGGTACTCCGAACCGGCTGACGAATTCCTTCACCAGGGTCTCTGCGATCGTCCCGGCTTCTTGGTTAGAGAGCGCATACGCCTCCGGCCATTTGGTTAAGTAGTCGCTGACGACCAATATATAGCGGTTCCCTGCCTCGCTTAACGGGAATGGCCCAGCAACATCGATGGCCACTCTCTCCATGGGGCCGCCCACGTTGTAGGTCTTCAGTGGACCCCTTCGTCTTCGTCCTGGGCCCTTGCTGGCTGCGCAATCGTGGCACCTCGCGCAGTGGTTCTCCACTTTAGTTCGGCATCCGATCCAGTAGAACCGCTCTCTCAGCTTCTCCAGGGTCTTCTTTATCCCTAGGTGTCCACCAGATGATCCTCCAGTGACTTCCTTCAGGACTTCCTCCGTCATAGCCTTTGGAACGACGACTTGTTCCCGAGATGTCTTCCCGTCGGTGCTCTCCCAGGTACGGCATATGAGGCCATCCCTCACAACCAGCGAGTCCCACTGCGCCCAGTAGGACTTAAACTTTGGTCTGCACTCACTCACAATGTTCCACCCGGGTCTGGGGACACAGGCCCTCTTCCATTCGGCTATCAGTCCCAGGTCATCATCTCCTGCTTGTGCCCGCGTGAAAGATTCGCGGCTCCAGCTCCCTTGAAGTTCCACGGTAGTCCTTCGGCACTGTATCCCGGTGTTCTCCTGCCTTCGGGCACAGAAGGTGCAGTCTTCGGGGCACGGTCTTCGTGACAGGGCGTCGGCGTTAGAATGCAGTTGGCCATTCCTGTGTTGAATCTCAAAGTTGTATCGTTGAAGCCTCTCTAAGCACCGCGCGAGTTGACCCTCGCGCTGCTTGAAGTTCAGGAGCCACCGCAGGGATGCATGGTCGGTCCTGATGAGAAATTATTGCACGTACAGGTACTTGTGGAAGTGTTCAATGGTCTTCACGATGGCGAGCAGCTCCTTCCTGGCGACGCAGTAGTTCCTTTCTGGCTTTGACAAGGCCTTGCTGTAGTAGGCCACTACTCTCTCCTCGACGTCCTCTACGTGCGACAGGATTTCCCCTATGCCAAAGTCGCTGGCATCGGTATCGACGATGAACCTTGTTCCAGGTCTGGGGTAGGCCAGAATAGGCGCGGTGCACAGGGCCTGCTTGAGTTGTTCGAAGGCACTGTGGCATTCTGCTGTCCACGTGAAGAGTTGGTCCTTCTCAGTCAGTCGATGTAAAGGTTTGGCGATGTCGGCGAATCCTTTCGCGAAGCGACGGTAATAAATGCAGAGTCCCAGGAAGCTTCGTAGTTGGGATTAGTCCTTCGGAACTGGCCACTCCCTCACAGCTGCGGTCTTCACTGGGTCGGTGCGCACCCCCTCCTCGGAGACGATATGCCCAAGGTACTGGACCTGCTTCTGGAAGAGCTGACACTTCTTGGGGCTCAACTTCAGCTGGGCAGCCCGTAGCTTCATCAAGATCTCCTTCAGGTTGCTGTAGTGCTCCTCGATGTTTATCCCCAGAACGATGACGTCGTCTAAGTAGACCAGGCAGGTCTTCCAGTGTAGTCCCCTCAGAATGGACTCCATTAGCCTTTCGAAGGTCGCAGGGGCGTTGCACAGACCGAATGGCATGACGGTGAACTGCCAGAGCCCGCTGCCCACAGAGAACGCAGTTTTCTCGCGGTCCTTAGGGTGGACCTCCACCTGCCAGTAGCCACTCTTCAAATCCAAGGTAGAGAACCATCTTGACCCTGATATGGTGTCCAGGGTCTCGTCGATCCGGGATAGAGGGTAGCTGTCCTTTTTCGTGACGTCATTCACCCGCCTGTAATCCACGCAGAACCTGGTGGAACCGTCCTTCTTCACTAGCACGACCGGAGAACTCCAAGGACTATGTGATGGCTCGATCACTCCTTGCTCCTTCATCTCTTCTACCATCCGGTCGACTTCAGCTTGCTTGGCGAGCGGGACACGTCGGAATGGGGCCCTAATCGGTGCGCTGCCCCCAACGTCGATTCTGTGCTGGACCAAGCTTGTCCTACCGAAGTCTTTGCTCCCCACAGAGAAGACATCCTGGAATTCGCGTAGCAGGCCCTGAAGTTGGCGTGATTGCTCCTCGACTAAATGGTCCTGGGATCCTTGGTACAGCTTCTGTAGTTCTTCTGGCAGGGCGCGTCTTCTTCGGTTGTCCGTCTGCAGGTGTCCGTCCGTCGTGTCTTTGATGCGGGCAATCCAGGTAACGGGCTCGCAGACTCCTAGGTTGGTGTCCCGGTGAACCGTAATGTCGTAGTCGTTCAGGTTGGTCAGGCGGACGTACGGCCGAGACGTCGTGTTGATGAGGGTCTTGGCAATTAGCAATCCTTTTATCTGAATGTCCTCATATTTTGGCTCGATGACAGCCGCCACTCCCTCAGCAGTTCCGTGGACAATTACGGCAGTGCTGACCTCCGTCCTGGCGGGAACGATGACGTCCTCTCTCAGCCTTACTCGTCGTGCGGTGATGGCCTCGTGTACTGGATGCAAAGCAAGTTCCTCACCTCCGAAGTGCAGAGTGTTGGTACTCAGGTCCAACATGATGTCGTTCTGGTCCAGAAAGTCCAGTCCGATGATCTCTTCGTTTGATATGTCAGCCACAAACACTGGATGCTTTACCGTCCGTCGACCAATGAGGAACTCCAGTGATGCTTCGCCATGTACCGGTGCAGTCTCTCCAGTCGCGGTTATTAGTTGGAGGTTCCTTTGTGTGGGTTGCACTCTCCACCTCGGGATCACGGTGGAATTAACGATGGTCCTCGACGCTCCCGTGTCGATCAGCATGGGCCAGCTCACTCCGTTGATGACTCCGTCGACCATCAGGCTGCTATTGTCCCTCCATAACTTCGTCACACGAACTTGGACTGCCGGGGCTTGACGACTGTCACAAGCCAAACTTTGCCCCCCAAGGCTGGCTGATACTTGCTTTCCTGGTCCGCGCGGTTTCCCTACGACTGACTGTCCCGACGGAAACCTTTGGCTGCGGCGATCACCGCAGTCCGTGCTCAGGTGGCCTTTCTTACCGCAGGTCCAGCAGGTCGGCAATCCTCTTCGGGGCCGCCTCTCCGTTTGTCTTCCAGCGGTGTCGTTGCTGGTGGCGCCGCGACTATCGAAGAAACGGCTTAGCGCCTCCATCAATTTGTCGGCCTGGGGCTTGGTCTCGTTGGTTTTTACTGGTTCGTCGACGTCCACTTGACGCACCCGCGCGTGCATTCTAGATGCCTGTTTTGCCGTCTCGAACTCAAGTGCGTGGCTCAGCGCACCAGCCAGGGTCTTATTGCGCGCGAGTCGCAGCGCCTGTTGAGTGTCCGAGTCCCGTAGCCCGCCGGTGAAGGTCTGCGTCGCTATCTGTTCCAGAAAGTCGGCCGGCGCTGTTGGGTAGGCGAGCCTTACGAGGCGTGCGATGTCCATCTCGAACTCCTGCAGGGTTTCCGCGTTCTTTTGTACCCGGGTTTGGAGCTGCATCTGATAGGCCTGCTGAAGATGGCTATCTCCATACCGGGACTCCATATGGGCGATTAGTGAAGCGTAGTCCTGGGATCCAGTCGGGATGGCCTGAAGGACGTTAAGAGCGTCCCCCCTCAGCGCTATAATGAGAGCTGTTGCCTTTTCCGTGTTGTTCCAGTTGTTTATGGAACAGGCTGCCTCGAACTGACGTACATAGGTGCTCCACGGGACCTTTCCGTCGAAGGTTGGGGGCGTCACTCTGCTCTGTCCCGTTCCTGATATTCCCGGTGTACCTGTGGGCGGGCGTCGGCGCAGCTCGGCAACTTCCTCTTGAAGAGCGATAAATCTCGCTCCCATCCCCGTCCGCGGGCGTTGGTTCAGCTCAGCAATTTCCTTTTGTAAAGCGTTGAATTTCTCTTCCACCCCCGTCAGTGGGCGTTGGCGCAGTTCGGCAACTTCCTCTTGTAGAGCGTTGAATCTCGCTTCCATCCCCGTCAGCGGGTGTTGGCTCAGCTCAGCAATTTCCTTTTTTAAAGCGTTGAATTTCTCTTCTATCCCCGTCAGTGGGCGTTGGCGTAGTTCGGCAACTTCCTCTTGTAAGGCGTCGAACTTCTTTTCCACTGCTGCGACTTCCTCTCGTAGGCCCTGTTCTAATTTCCTTTGGCTCTCCTCTAGTTTCGTCATCAGACCCTCTTCCAGATTTTTCTGGCCATCCAGAAATTTGGCGGTTAGGTCCTCTGCTAACTTATGCTGGCCGTCCTTCAGGTCCTCTGCTAACGTCTTCTGGCCGTCCTCCATCTTCTTCTGGCCGTCCTCCATCTTGGTTTCCATGCCGCTTAACTTTTATAGCAATGCTGCCAATTGCGCTTCCATTTTAGATGCTTGTCTTGTAAAGGGCATGCACTCACAGGAAAATTTAAAAAAATGACCTGCTCGGGTTTTGAAACCAGGACCGTCAGGTGTTGTGCTTGTGTTTGAGTTCGTAATCCGGCTTATGACACCAGTTGTTACGTGCCACCAACCTAGTGACACTTTTGTTAACTGGATTACGGTGGGTTGAAGCACAATACAGATTGTTCTTTTAGAGAAATAATTAACTTTATTGCGGCTAGAAAGATATACTACTCATCAGCAAATACAAGTAATTAGAACTTTACTCCAGTTTCCTCAAGTCTCTTCCTTGAGCGCTCTTTCCCCTTTCACTTGTCAACAAACCACAGACGTTAAACCGTCTTAATGAGTCCGGTGGCCTTGACAGAAGCTACCTGCACCTCTTCCTCATGTACACAAACTACAGTTACTTACGATAACCTGCTACACGCTGTTTCGCTGTCCACAAGCTGGGGAAACAATGTCACTGGATTTCGTAACTCGCTCGGCACTTCGTCACCACACTTCTGTCGCTCAGTGAAATCACACTCGCTCAAAAACACTGTCCTCCAAAACTCGGTCCCCTCACTGTTGAGGCCGCTTATATAGCAAGCTGGTGACTCTGAATTCTAGAACCGACCAGGACACACAGCTTCTTGAGATTTCCTTCACTGGCTGAGTCACGAATATTCTGGACCATCCCTTTCACTTCGCAGCCCGTTGCGTAACGCGCACGTAATACACTGAGGCAGAGCACACACAGCCTGGGGCAGCTGTGACTCAACGCGGCGAGGCGACAAAACAAACTCACAGCCGTAACACTAGAATTAATAATTGCAAATATTTCTTAAACACGGAAGAAAATGTGACTCAAGACTCCTAGCGAAGAAACCCGATGCAATGTATTTACAGGACGTTTCAAAAATTATTTACCTATCAAATTTAGAAAATATGTCCAATGATGCTCTAAGTTATCTGTCTGAATCATCATAGGCCTACATAGCATAGTGACTTTCGTTTGACTCACTGACACGATATGAATACATCTGTTCATGTTGTTGTTGTTGATATTTTGGTTCATGTGTGATTTACTCTTGTCGGACATGGTTTAATGACACAATGCACCACAATAATGTTGTATCCGTTCTCAAACCACAGAACGACTTATAACAGCAATTTACAAAAACCTTGGCAAGCTTGCCTGTATGAAATGAAAATCCACAGGCTGGTTCAGGAAACGGAATGATTGAAGCCCCATCTAGCGGCGAGGATATGAATTGTGCCGGCTGCCGATGCCTGTCGCACTCCCCTGGGATGCTTGCCTGTATAAATACTGCAATACTTTCCTACCGTAAGGCTGATAAATTCAGTTCCAACATGTAATGTTATTTGTTGTTGTTGAGTCATTAGGAGACTTTGTGACATCGTGGTCGTGTAGCCCCACGTACTTAGGTGTGTGTATGGAGTATGTATGTATTTGTGATTGCTGTAGTAGTATGCGTAATTCCAACTGAGGTAGGATTCGCAACAATGCAGCCGCGGGCTTAAGTTCCTGGGGTAGAAGTTGGAAATCATGGAATACCACTTCTGAGAAAACTGAGGTGGGAATCGAGTGCAGACAATGACGAAGTTAACTGCTCTCAACAGGACTGCACAAGACTCAACCCCATAAGTGCCTGTACAATACAATCTGAATTGATCATTTAACACCAATCACATATTCACACTATGCAAGCAAATTTGTAGGTGAATCACCACTTTCAGTATCTTAACAAAGCATCACTTAGACTATAACTAGCATTGACTAGTTGCAATGTTTTAACTAATAGCATACAGCAATTAAATAAGTGTACATATTGTAAATACCATCACCCATACTTTTTAGGTATAGATTTAATAGCCTAAGTGTAATTCATCTGATGATCGGATAAGAACGGGCCAAGGAAGGTGCGCAGCGATCCTGAACTAATGGGGGATGCAAGTCCTCTCCTACATGTGACATTGGCGAAGAATATCAGACTATGGATCACGTAGACTTCGCATGTCCCCTCAAAGCAAAGGAACTTTGTAAGACTTACACAAACTGTCCCAAGAAGCCATTGACTGGATTCAACGGTTCAATTTTGGACCCTAGTTTTTCAAACTTGAGATCAAGTGTATCTTAGTGTATATCATTGTATATATATTTGTAGATAATTGTTTAATCTATTCCATCTACCATCATACGATAAATAAATAAATAAATAATCTGATGATGATATCTAAACGATCGAAGCTGGTCACCCAGGGTGGGTGAGTGGTTATCGTGTCAGACTACCAATTCCAAGCTTGCAGGTTCGCTCCTGACCGAGGTAAGTAATTTTTGAAAGGCGAAAGAAATCATGACATGCATGTCATACGTTGTTGGCATGTTAAAGAACCCATTTGAATTCAATAGCCCGTGTTCATAATGGCAATATTAATGTCGGGATTTTTCGCCAACACAAAGTTCCTCCATTCTCTACTAGAAAGCGCTATAGTGTCAAGGAGCTTAGATAGGCTATCTAACCTCCTTGACTTTCATAGGGTTCCAAGGAACGATGAAATTCCACAATTGCCCTATGGGTGTCAAATAACAAAGTTTGCACCCGACATCCGAGGCCAAACGATATTATTATTTCTTATTCAAGTGTATTTATTAAACTCATGTTTTTTCTCTTCAAGATTAAGGAATATCCCATCACAGTTGTTGACTGACTGAAAAACACTTAATTTTGATTACTAAAGCAACGCTGAAATTATCTTCAAACACCATAATTTTTAATAGGTTTATCATACATTTTCACTAAGAACGGAATAACCTACATTCTCCGTTACGTGCACATTCACGCCCTTGGCAAGTATTATAAGAAACAGTATGTGTTACGAGAAGGACCATTTACACCCCTGGAAAATTTCATGCCGTTTTGGTTACGATCAACGATTGCAGCCATAGGCAATAGGTGAAGCGTAGAGATCAAGAAACCGCAAATAATTGCGGAAACAGAGCGACGCACACATGCAGAATAATCCCGCTAGTTTCAATGCTCCAGTTTCGTGCGGGCACTAATTTTCATATTATTATAATTACAGAATATTGTTTGACTCATTAGCATGGCTCAGATGGTTCCATACTGAGTCATCTGTTAAATTCCTCTCAGTAATTGCACGCAAACAAGAGCTCAATGTTCATGTGAACGCATCGTTCCTTAATTAAACACAGTAGAATTAAATCTAGCAACTACTATTTTGAACAATAACAGCTGAAGCAGCCTCTGAGTAGTCCATTATGCAACGAGCCTGTAATGGCAATAGTGAACACACGAGTATGTTTATGAAACGAGCGAAGCGAGTCTTATAATTTCCATATGAGTGTCTTAATTACCAGTATAGGCAAGTTGCATACGACTGTTTATATTCGACGATAATTATAACTATTTTATGTTCGAACATAAATATTCATAAATATCTGTCGAGATTTCGCCAGTTTTATGAACTGAGCAGAACGCATGGGACGCAGTGAAAACCTTGTATTTGACCATGGCCTCCTCAAATACCCCACTATAACACTAGCCACGCAGTGAAATTTAAAATAGGAGGCCGTGGAAATCAGCGCAGATGCGATGCTATCCTTACCTAATTGGTCACACAACAGTTTCTTGAGCTTTGATTGTTGGGAGAAACTGTTTCATAATGACCAATAGTTTCACACGCGCCGGGCCGAGGCCCCTAGCGCATACAAACGTCCACTTAGTTCAGCAAGACTTCCTAGCGTCACATGCAACTTGGTGCATCGGCAAGCTTTGAATTTGTACCCACACGCAAGCGCGCACTCACTACCTAGATCGTCGTAACGCCCAGCTTCAGTTCCGTTTGTTGCAGATTGAATTACTGCGCGGCAATGACCCTCATTATGATACAGTTTTCTGACATATAATATTTACATTTCGACATCGTCGAACATAAACAATTAAACGGTAAGCATGCGTCAAAAAAATTACAGTCAGTCTGAAAGACTAGACGTTATATCAAATCAAATGACGCATGCTACAAATGCTACACATGTTAGAAAGGCTCAGGAGGGCTTCTTGCTTCGCTCGAAGCCCCAGGACTCTTTCAACAGACTCCATTACCCATTAACTTAGACTTCCCGCCTGGGAACCACTTTAAGGGTCACCCTGTATTTGAGTCTGACATCTTTTACAACTCTTTAAGAGTCACCCATTATTTGAATCTGGTATCTTGCAAACCTCTTTAAGGGTCACCCTGTATTTGAATTAAATCTTACATACTGTACACCTCGTTAAGTGTCACCCTGGAATTTGCTCTGACATCCTGCACACCTCTTTAGGAGGCACCCTGTATTCTTACCTGCATCTTGTATATCTGTTTAGAAGTCACCCTGTATTCTTGTGTGACATCTTTACACCTCTTTAGGAGTCACCCTGTATTCTTGTCTGCCATCTTGTGCCCCTCCTTAGGAGTCACCCTGTATTCTTGTCTGCCATCTTGTACACCTCTTTAAGGGTCATCTTGTATTCTTATCTGGCGTCTTGTATATCTCTTTAGGAGTCACCCTGTATTCTTATCTGGCATCTTCTACACCTCTTTAGGAGTCACCCTGTATTCTTTTCGCTTCGCTCATAGTCCCAGTTCGCTCGACGCCCCAGGACTCTTTCAACAGACTCCATTAACCATTAGCTTCTGCTTCCCGCGTGGCTGCATGACGTCACGCACTCGCTTCCCGCGAGGGTGCATGACGTCACTTCCCGCGCGGCTGCATGACGTCACTTCCGTCTCCGTAACGCATAACTCAAGCATAACGACGAAGTCGTCAAGATCATTTGAAATGATAAAACTCCGATAGTGAATGATCGCCATCATTTGTTGACATTATACAGGGTGGATGGTTTACTGTATTAGTACGTAGACAGGATTAAACATTTCCCTAAGTCAGGAAGCGCTAAGAGACGTGAAAAATCTCTACATACTATAAAACAAAGTCCCCGATTTTTTAATGTAACGGGAAATCTCGAGATCCACTGGATGGATTTTGATACGGTTTCCACCATTCCGTAGAAGATATCTATATAAAGGTTTCTGTTGAAAAACATTCATTTATGATCAAAGGAAGACAAGCAGTAACGGTTTCAGTGAATGAAGTCGAAGAAAAACCTGCCGTCCAAGCGTCTTTTAAGCTTAAGCTGGGTAAACCAATAATAATATCTGTTTACTATGATTGTTAGAATTGTTCAGCATGAAAAGTTCAACAAAAAACAGTCCACTACAGCATATCTCTATCCTTAATATATTGCCCACTGTAAGTGTTTTTACGTTTTCATTTCTTCCAACAAACTCTATTCATTGGGAATTTAAAGTATAGCTTCGGAGCGAGTTTACGACCTAGCGATCAAGTCTGTCACCCCAGCTTCGGCCAGCATCAAACTGTCGAGTCGTGTCGAGTTAAGACTCCAGAGAAGAGTATAATGTGTTTTGGAGTTTCGCTGTTCACCTCGGATTTTATGAATTGCGTCTGGAACCTGCTGTCCGTGCAACTTTTAAACTTACGCAGGGAAAACCGTTATAGATACTGGGTGAAGCCGGGACGTGTTGCTAGTATATAATAAAAGATACATGGTTTGGAAGAAAACCGGAGGAGAATTTTGTTTATATTTGGCAACACTGGGTAAACCCGGGAACCAGGAAATGAGACGTGATAAACTGATATTGTGGTAAACAACGAGAAGTCTAGGAAAAATAAACTAAACCATACGCAATAGATGTGTAAACAGAATTGGTTTGGTATCCAGGTGAAAATCAGAATAATATTATCCATTTTCAGGTCCGTATTGAATATGTTTAATAATAAAACTATCAATTCTCCGTCTTTTCAATAGAATATTAATAGTCTATTTATGCAATTGGGTACATGTTTCGCACAAACGTTAGTGCTTCCTCAGCCCAAATATACATTAAGACATAAACAAATATTACGCCCTTATCAAATACATACAATGTATGTATTGCACAATGTATGTATTGTATGTATTTGATAAGTGCGTAATATTTGTTTATGTCTTAATGTATATTTGGGCTGAGGAAGCACTAACGTTTGTGCGAAACATGTACCCAATTGTATAAATAGACTATTAATATTGTATTGAAAAGACGGAGAATTGATAGTTTTATTAGTAATCCAGGTGATAGTCACGCAGGACTTGCATAACACTTAAAATGTATACATTAATAATACATTAGGCAACGAGCCTATAATGGCAATAATTAAGACACTAGTATGTTTATAACACGAGCGAAGCGACGATAACTATTTTATGTTCGAACATAAATATTCATAAATATCTGTCGAGATTTAGCCAGTTTTATGTACTGAACAGAGCGCATGGGACGCAGAAAATATCTTGTATTTGATCATGGCCTCCTCAAATACCCCACTATGACACGAGCCACTCAGTGAAATTTAAAATAGGAGGCCGTGGAATTGAGCACAGGTGCGATGCAATCCTTACCTAATTAGTCACACAACTGTTTCTTGAGCTCTGATTGGAGGGAGAAACTGTTTCATAACGAAAAATAGTGTTATAATGACCATCATTATGATCCAGTTTTCTGGCCTATAATATTTACATTTCGACATTAAAAAAAAAGATACGAGCCTTACAGTAGTCGCATATGACGTGTAACATCTGACATGTTATCCTACTCGTATACTACACAGCTTGGACATTCTTAAAATGTTAATTTACACTCCATTTTCATACTGGTACTATGATGAATGTATAGATTGAATTGGAGATATGCTACTGTCACATTTGTGGCGCAGCGGTCAAGCTGTTAGTCTCTCACCAAGGTAGACCGGGTTTAATCCCCTGTCAATACATGTGAGATTTTCGAATTGAAATGCCATGTCCTGTGGTTCGCATTCCACGTAAATGGGAGGTACCGTGGATCATGATCGTGAGATTAACGGACACGCAAAACTACAAGCATCCTTCCTTACTTTTACATTAATAATTCATAATAACTAGGGTTCGGAAGTTTTTAAGACCTTAAGAAGTACAAAATATGCACGCAAATATGCCCTAAAAAACTACATCTCTTCACCGAACTCTTTCCCATACTTTCTGAGCTTTACAGCTTCACTACACTTCACTTTCGGCATATTGGGGTTCACTGCAGCACTACAAGTGTGAACAATCTGTTGAAATCCGTTGGCAATGAAAGAGCAAGGGAGCTTTCACTCGGCCCTGCAAGGAAGAACTGGGCGAGATATATTCATGGCATTTCCTTGTTTGCTAGCTAATTGCTTCTGAGCTAAATATATCTACTGGAGTGACATCCTATTGAAAGGCGGAAGCACACTATCGTCATGTTCCATGACCTCATGCGTACAGTGTCGCAATCTAACTTGTCCACAAAGATGTGCTAAAAGACGTCCGTAGAGGAGCGCCTTCTTGGAATCAGGCCTTTTAAACCTGCTATATGCATGTTCCGGGAAAGGAAAGAAAAATATATCTAGTACACTATTCGGAAATCCTGTGTTTGAAACTCGACGCAGATAACACGTACCTTGTTAACGACGCCTCAATTTTAAAAAAAATGCTGAAATTATAACCAAATATGACCTTATATCACTAAAATAAGACCAAATATGACCAAAACAATAAAAATGGCCGAAATATGCATTTAGACAACATCAAATTGCTTTAAACGTGGTCAGCGACCCAGCATTCAAACTTATATTTCAGATTTCGGGTAAAATGAGCTCAGGAAAAAAATATGGCATTCCCTTAACATCCGAACCTTAATAATAACAAAGTGACACACAACGTCGACAGTACTCTCAAATACTGTGAGCACGTTCCTCAGTAACTATAACATTCATTATTCTCAAGGCTCTCATACAGTTCGTCGTAAACAATCAAAACATGGCTTCCTACATTCATGAAATGACCTAGTCTTACATATGATGAAAATACAGCTTTTATTCCACTCATATAACAACATTCTGTAATGCATTTAATATTTGACTACTCACCCACAGCTTGACAATAATGCCGCTTACTTAAATGTCATTTGTCATCTTTGTCCTACCCCATGTGATATTCAACCTTGAACGTGAAGCTTCATAAACTACTCAATGACAAATGAAAGTCGGTGAAACATTTGCCACTGTGCTCGTCAAACCAGTGCCTGCTAAATGCACTGCCTACTGTATTGCCATAACATTCTCGCGCTACAGAGCACACACTGCCTTGTTTCCAATACACACATTTTCAATTGTATATCCAGCTGGCAGTGCGTCTTCACTTCCGTCCGATCCACTTCCGTTCGATCCACTTCCGCCCGATTCACTTCCGTCCCATTTTTCTGGCAGTGCGTCTTCACTTCCGTCCGATCCACTTCCGTTCGATCCACTTCCGCCCGATTCACTTCCGTCCCCAATTTTCAAAATCACTCCCACAAAACTATCCAGCAACCGAGCGGAAAGATGTTACACATCAATAATCAGACCACATTGTACGTGATTGTTCTCTGAGGGCATATCCAGGCGCCCTCGTTGATTTTGTCCGTGTGACTCCAAATTCAGTGGATTATTTGAGGAACTTGGACATTAATTTGTAAATATGTTGTAAATATGTTGTTTTTCTGTGATATCTATTATTACTGTATGACATACGATTAATAATAATACCATGAAAAAGAGGAGACTGGCGTTCCTGGGATATGCTGCATGTACAAAATGAACGACAAAAGATTAACCAAACATATATTGACATAACGAGCATGGATATGTGTATGACTACATCAATAGCCTTGCCAACTTAAAGCCACGGTACATAAATCTGTTCACCAACCACGTCTCGAAGTGCCCCAAAAATGAATTCTTAGTGCTGTAGGGATAACCTTGGATTTTATAATGTGGATTCACAATTAGCGTCTTTCTTGGAAACAATTGTAAATAAATTATAGAAAGAGTGACCTACTTTAGATAATTCAGTGTATGGTGGCAGTTGAAAGAGTCAAGAGGAACTTTTATACCAACCATTCTTTCAGATTAATGATTAACGAAGCTCTCAGGCTAATTACAGGTCGCAGCTATCAAACGGAATACTTGAATATTACAGTATAAAGTTCATCTTCCAAACATCAGTTTTACTTCCACTTATTGGTCATAAATTCTCCTGGAATCAATTCTCAGTTGAATTGAAATGTTTTGTTCATCTTCCTCAGAGGGCTCGTAGGCATCCTGTTCGTCGTGACGAGGATGAAATTAATGATGAAGCCGTCATAAACACAAACTCCCGGAACTGGGAATAATTAACCCTTGGATATTAGAACCATAAAGGACCAGCCGGAATTTGAACCCGGAACCGTTCTCTCTAAAGAATAGCAGGCTAACCACTTAGTTCCTGAGCTGGATATTCTTCACGAATAGAATGCTATACACGAATGGAAATCTATCTTGCGTGATGGGTCCATTTTTGTATTTTTGTATTCCGTTCTCACGAAACTATTTAACAGGGTGTCTCTTCTAAGAACTGTCAGTTACATTTTGTCCCGTGCTAATAATTAAAATATTTCGGTAATTGCTCAGGAGAGGTGAACCTGGATTCCACATTTACACTTGGACAATAGGCTTTATGCAATTTTCATGATTTTCATACATTATTTCGTATTCTGAGAGTCATTACCAATTGAAATTACTGTCCATTATCACTACTGCACCGGTAATATGTGCTAAATTACGCAAATATGTGTTTATTGTTTTTGCTCATTCAACGACAATTGCCCTGTTTGTCAGGCGCATCAAGTCTCGTCAACTATTACCGATGCTTACACATTGACGTCACATTATTGCTACCAACATATGGGATACAAAAAACACCTTGTAATTATGCGAGGAAACATCAATTGTTCTGGATAAAAGTTATTATATAACTATAACCCCTGACATTACAGCCCGTGAAGGGCCTAGGCCTACCAAGCGCCCGCTGCCCAGCCATTTGGCCTGCAGATATTGGGGTGACGCGTGATCAGCGCATCGGTTCCCCTCGTCCGATAAACTTGGTTTTCGTGATCGGGGCGCTGCCTCACTGTCAGACAGCTACTCAATCGTCCTCAGGAGGGCTGAGTGAACCCCGTTCCAGCCCTCACGTCAGCTTCTAAAATCCCTGACGGAGTCGGGAATCGAACCCGGGGTCTCCAGGTGAGAGGCAGGTGCGCTACCCCAACACCACGGGGCCGCCGGATAAAGGTTATTAGTGCGTGACAAAATCCAGGGGTGTATATATTAGCTAACGCGGTCCTGGGTCGCTCTACCTAGTAAAGATTGGTCTAGGGAAAACATAATTGGTCTAGAAAAATATTATTGAGGGGTTGGCAATGCTGTATTTGTCCATAATTCACGCCCACAATGGCGGACTCAACTTGAATTGTTCAATTAAAGTCATGATTTAAATATAAATACCATTAATCTGATTCGCCATGTAACGTTCAAATTAAACCTAAAATACCGGCCGCGGTGGCCGAGAGCGCTAAAGCGCTACCTCGTGCCTCGCTGGCATCGGGAGATCGTGGGTTCGAATCCCACCTTGGCCGTCCTGAAAACGGTTTTCGTGGTTTCACATTTTCACCACCAGGCAAATGCCGGGACGGTTCCATTCAATAGGTCCATGGCCGATTTGCTTCCAATATCCCCTCCCTGACCCGTCCTGAAAAGAAAAGTACATGGCCATTGGACATTATTATTAAACCTAAAATGGCTTTGTATGTATTTTAACTGATGTTGGTGGTCACGGCCAGCGAATGAATCTTCAGGGTGGCTTTTAGGGTTCTTAAGCTGTCTGTGTGTCTGAGATTCACGATGTGCAACGTTACGTCACCAAGAGCGACTGACATGTAAAGATTCGATCTGAATGACTTGAAGTGACGCTTGTATTGGTTTATTAGTAATGCTCAGGAATTAACTCGTTGCGTTGTGGCTAGCATTCTTGGCTCTCACCCCAGAGGTCTGGGTTAGATTCCTACCTCAGCAATCCTGGTAGTGGTTTCCGTGGTTTCGCACTTCTACTCCAGGCAAAAGCCGGGATGGTACCAAACTTAAGGCCACGGCTGCTTTCTACCCAAATCCTACCTCGATTACAAGTACACACACTAGTACAGACATCGCAATGTCGCAGGTTATTTAACTTTTTAACACCTGTTAATACTTATTATTCATACAGTGCATTACACACCCAAGTAAATGAGGCTACAAGGCCACAATGTCGCAAAGCCCCTAAAGAATAAACAGCAGCAACAACAAATTAACTCGAAACATGAAATACGTCTTGCGACTTCTGATATAGCTTTCCTGGTGTCATTAGAGGGCGTGGTGGTGCAGCGGTTAATCTGTTGGCCTCTCATTCACCAACGTGGACTGGGTTCGATTCCGGGTCAATGCATGTGAGATTTTCGAAGTGAAAGGCCATGTCCTATGGTTCGGATTCCACGTAAAAGAAGATCCCGGGGCTCATAATCACAAGATTCACGGTCACGTAATACTACAATAATCCCTCCTTCAATGGTGTCGTTAGCTTAGTCCCGTATGATTGGTGGTAGTACGAGACCAGTGTGTGTTTGGAGAAGTTACACATTTGCCTGACCCAGTTCTATCTACCGGGAATTCCTCTTGACTGCCGGTCGGCAAATTCTATTTATGTTTTGGGTCTTCATTTACCAATTGAAATTGTTTGGTTGTTCTTAAATCTGCTTTGTTACACTCGTGTTTTCCGTCTACTCATATTGTTGCGAAACATGGGCTCTCAACACCAGAGAGAAACAGCGTTTTGATGCTTTCGAGCTTTGGTGCTGGCGCAATATGTTGCGCATTAAATGGCGTGAAAACAGACGTAATCAGTCCATTATTAAAGAACTTACCGTCTTTTGGGGCCTTTCTTCTATTGTCAACCAAAATATCCTTCAGTTCTACTGACACATTGTGAGAGGAGAGAGATAACTCTAAAAACAAGAAGTTCCGTGAAGAACTATACAGCCTACTTTTCATGCCAATGATTATTCTACAGTATATGAACCTATCTAGAATAATGTCAAAATTAAGTTGGTAATATCGAAATATCAAATTAGTTCAAAATATACCTGGAATAATGTAGCCTAATAGAGCACTACAGTTGGCAGCCCTGGTGACTGAATATATTCTTAGTTCCATCTCTTAAGGTACAGAATACAAAATTAGGTTGAAGTCCAATGGACGTTACATGCAGTTAGACACTGGATCTATCAGCACGCGTAAAAGCATGTTGGCAACAATACCATGCGTGTGCTGGTCAGAAATAATCTGAAATATTATGATATCTTGTTGTGCCAATTTTGGATGAAATCCATTTGTTAGTATAGAAGTTACATGTATTTTAAAATTGGACATATCAGCAGGCATAGAATCATGTTGGCAGCACTGCCTTGTATTAATTACTCCAAATTAATCTACAATGTCAGGTGCCATACGTGTGCAAAGTATAGAGCTGTTGGCTTGCATACTTTCTGATATATTGATATTAGGGTAAAAAAAATATGGACAGCATTTATTAACAGTCGGCAGCCCTGATTGATCTTAACAATACTTACAGTCATATCTGTTATGGTACACATAGCTCATACGAAATTTTGTTGAAATCCAACTGATAGTATAGAAGTTACATGTATCTAAAAATTGGTACTATCAGCAGGCTTATAATCATGTTGGTAGAACTGACGTATATAAGTTACTCCAAATTAATCTAAAATGTCAGAATATACGTGTGCATAGTTTAAAGCTGTTGGCTTGCATACTTTCTGATATATTGGTACTTGAAAAAAAATAGAGAGAGCAATTATTAACAGTTGGCAGCCCCGGTGGCTCTTAAGAATACGCTCAATCATATCTGTTTATGTACAGATATTACATACAAAATTTGGTTGAAATCCAATTGATAGTGTAGAAGTTATATGCACTTAAACATTGGACCTATCAGAAGGCTTAAAATTATTTTTGCAACACTGTCATTGTTGGCCTCCTGGAAATTAAACTGAAATAGTATTATCTGGATGTGTACCATTTTTGGAATAGCTCCCACGCATACCTTGCGAGATACTCAACGTGGAGCTCAAATTTCTAGTGCGTTTTTTCAGCAGTTGGTAGCACTGACATCATTTTCAAATATGGACGTGAGATATTCCGGTGCACATCTTTACTCATACTAAATTTGGTTTTGATTGCTGCAGCCGTTTAGGAGTTGATAGGGAGGGGGGGGGGGGGGGAGCACACACACACAGCCAGACAGACAGACAGACACACATTTTCCCGGATCGATCTCATAAATCTACTTTTTCCTCATTTTTGCAAAATGTGAAAAGTAGGCTAAAAAAATAACCATGGAAGGGAAGATTGAGAACACGAGACCAATGGGGAGAGCAGCAAACAGATAGATGTACGAAGTTACGAAGATCGCTGGTTTACATCTTCAGCAGGCTTTTAGGGTGACCACGCTCAGCAATAAGTAAAACGACTCGTGATTTATACATTTCGAATGCTTCTCTGTGTAGTTTGGCAGTTCGATATTCTAGAAAGTACTCCTGTGTCTTTGTATTGAATTACGTGACCTTCCTCCCAGTCATGTTCAGCGACGGCAGATATGTCTGTGTATTGTATGTTGTTTGAGTATCCAGTGTTTTGACTGATTTTTGCAGCTTTCCATGACTCCTTATCTTGAGCTAATCGTTTTATCTCTATAGGCCTATAACTACCACATCTTATATCCGAAGCAATATGTTAAACATTTATTAGCTACAATATTTCGGATATGGATTACGGATTAGTTTATTTCTTATTTTTGATATTTGATTTTTGATTTTGATATTGTTGCACTTCTTCTTCACGGTGTAAGTAATGTACAGTACGGTACCAAAAGGTATTTAGTCCATCACATGGAAAACGTATTTAATTGTTCGTAGGTTGCTTCCTCAGTTTAGGGTTTGCGATAACGTGGTCATGTAGCAACGTGTCCTTTGGGTAAGTGTAGAATCTGTCTGATAACTGGTGTTAATTGTGATGGCTGTATTATTGTGTGTTATCTGTAATTCAGGTAAGGACTGTAGACGATCAATTTCAAGTAATTCCAAAGTCTACCGTCAACGACACCTAGCAGTGATTTTGGCTACTGAATTTCACCACAACCGGTACCTGGCGGCGAACGTTGGAACTTAAGAGAGCGTTAAACAAATTTAACCTACAAATTTAGCTTCACAAGATTGTAGTTAGTGGAAGGTTCTTATACATGCCATAAATCTATTGGATGGTCCCACCGGCTTTATTTCCCCTCCGAAGGAAGGCATACTGAGGGATTTTTAATGTGCTTAAAAAATCCGACGACTTCGGCCGGGGTTGAACCCGCGACCTTGGACATAGAAGCTCAGCATTCTACCAACTACGCCTCCGAAGCGGCTTATTTAATTGTTGTGAGAGTTTTGAATTTGAAAAGACAAATAGAATACGAGTAGGCCTACTGTTTATAGGTCTTCACAGAACTATTTATTGCTATGAAAAATGCACCGTTCAATCTCCCGCTACCTTCTTCTTCCTCGCTTCGCTGCTTGCTTGACAGGTCTTAACACCGTTCGTCATTTTAAGAATATATATATATATATATATATCGTATGGCCTCGGGTGCCTGGTGCAAGCTTTGTTAATTGACACCCAGAAGGTAGCTTGCATGTCGATCTTCGTCGTTCCTTTGAACGCTATGAAAGTCAAGGAGGTTAGATATCTAAACTCCTTGACACTACAGCGCTTTCAAGTAGAGAATGGAGGAACTTTGTGTTGGCGGAAAATCCCGAGATTAATTTTGCCATTGAACACGGCCTACTGAATTCAAATGGGTTCTTTAACATGCCAACAACGTATGACATGAGTATCGTGATTTTTGTCGCCTTCAAAAATCACTTACCATGGCCAGGGGCGAACCTGCAATCTTGGGGTTGGTAGTCCGACACTATAACCACTCACCCACCGTGGCAAGCTATTCTGTGTATTCTGATAATGTTTCAGTATTACTTTAAGTCTTTCCATCAGTATAAAATACTAGTTTTAGATTGATAAACCATAATCTATTTAAGTAAAATAAACCAATAAAAATCCAGGATAATTCTAAATACCAGTTATTTAAATTGAGACCCTTAAGATTTAAGAATTATCAATGCCGTAGTTCCTCCATAGCCGAATAAACGGGATAATCGAAGATATTGGCTCTGATAAAGAAACAGTTTGTGAAGTTCTCGGAGACTAAGTAGTTTATGATATCGATTTACCGAGTGAGATGATGGAATACTCTCACCGTTAATTCTAACTGTTCGATTATATCTACCAGGGTAAGTGTTCCAGGCTGCTGCGAACAAAGACTGGGGGTAATTACTTCTGAACCGCTATAGAAATAATTCTATTGTGTGAGTAAAGTTTGTGCTAGTTTTCCTGCTGCTTCAATAAGCATTTAGATCTCACGCTTACCTAGGACAATGTGATGACGTCTGTATATTGAAAACTCCTAAACATGACCATGCATACTGGGGCGTGGTGGTGCAGAGGTCACGCTGCCTGCCTCTCGATAAAGTAGATGGGGTTGATATCTCGATCAATGCATGTAAGATTTTCGAAGTGAAATATCTCATCCTATAATTCAGATTCCACGTGAAACTACAGGTCCCATGGCTCATGAACGCTAGATCAACGGTCACGTAAAACTACAAACTCCCTTCCTTATTAACCAAGCTCATACATTCGTGCATCACCATACTAATGGGAGTATTGAGAGAGTCCAGAGATCATAGGTTTGAATCTCAGAGCTTACAGCGGACTATCTAAGTGTGATTTATTGCATGCATTGTAGAATTGTGGTGATGATACTTTACTTCAAGTCCCGGGAAACCTACCCAGTCCTAAATTCTAATTGCTGTATCTAATTCAAGTATACTTACTCCAGGCTGGTCTACACGTTTGCAAATGACACCGTATTCACACTGAAGAAAGAGCTAAATGCTCCGAAATATTAACGTGTAATTGTCCTTTAACCTACAACTACGTTTAATACAGCATTGATAAGATTGTGGACACCTGCACATACTCTTCAATGAAATATCTCTCACTTACATACATGAGGTCTAACTTAAACCGGTATCTGACACGTCACTTGCTTACAGGGCTGTTCCTCACTGAGCTACTCATATCGATTTGCACGACACAAATATGACTAAGAAGAAATGAGGAGAAATCACAAGGGAGCACACAGTCAATTTAATGTGCCACTGCACAAAAACGAAGTGTTAAATTATTAACTACTCACTGACAGCATAAAATATGAAGCCAGGGAATTCTACTTTTGGTAAGTGGTCTATCATGAGTTGCGTTAAAAGCTCAGCTAAATTTAGCTTATAATCTATTAACTGGTAATTTAGTCGTCAAATATTAATGAAAATCTCTACACAGCGCCATACGTGGGACAGAAACCAATTTGGCATTGCATGTCATTCACGTGCACAAAGTACTATCAGGAGGAAAGTAATTGCTCTAGATTTTTTCTTTATAATGTTATGGTATTAACGACCATTTTAAATGTATTAAGAAACGACCTGCAAGTCCTTCTGAAGAGAGTTGACGCTGCTTGTGGCAATTGCCGTATCCGAATTAGCACCAAGTTTATGATAATTGGCAAGCAAAAGTGTTGGTTGGTTGGTTCCTCAGTTTAGGGGCTGCGACAACGCGGTCATGTAGCCCCGTATACTTTAGGTCTGTGTAGAATCTGTCTGATAACCGGTGTTAATTGTGATGACTGTATTAGTGTGTGTATCTGTTTTTTAATTCAAGTAGGAAGGACTGCAACTTAG
This sequence comes from Meconema thalassinum, assembly GCA_946902985.2. Lineage (NCBI taxonomy): Eukaryota > Metazoa > Arthropoda > Insecta > Orthoptera > Tettigoniidae > Meconema > Meconema thalassinum. Next base: position 144,763,183 of record OX336390.1, on the reverse strand, counting down.
AATTTTTCAAATAGTTCCTACTTTTGCCGCCAAACGCCACCGTTAACGACTACTAGGCCTAGTTCAGAACTTAGCTACTAGACGCCACCACAGTCGGCTCTTGGCAACGAACGTAGAAACCTAAGACCGTTGTTTACATTATTAACCTATACAATTTAGCTTCACACGGGTGTAATTAGTGGAAGGTTCTTTAACATGCCATAAATCTATGACATGGGACCGCCGGCTTTACTTCCCCTCCGAAGAAAGGCATACTGAGGGATTTTTAAAGCAAAACTGTTTTCAGGTCAAGCTCAACCGGATGAATGTTGAAATTGAATGTGTTTAACAGTAAAGAACATAAGCCTACTGTATCATCAATTTATTTGTCCTGATCAAGGATTATAATATTTATTTAATAATATTGTGGTGAAGAAAAGTGTTGTATCCGACATAAGTCTTCCCGTTTACTGAGGTTCTTTGGAATTTCTCTATTGCACACTGAGGATTGATTAGAACATTAGAAAAGTACACCCATCCACCATCTTGAATGTATGAAATGGTTTATCTTGCACCTTCTGCTGAGAAGGCCTTTTATCTGAGAATACATTTCCTGCGTTTCGTGACTGCAACTGTAATAAATAATGCATTAGGATCATTAGAATTAACCACCATTATTCCGGGTCCGTATTGACAAATAAGTGACTTGTAATTTAATGTCGATATTAATGACTGATATATTCAAGATGGCAGCTACGGAAATACTGTTAAAATTTCTCCATTTTTAATAAATCAATTAATAATAAATTCACACTTTATTTTCAACAAGTAGTTTCGAAAAGAACTAAATAGTCTTATGTTAAATGCATCAATCAACATACATAATTTCAATTTGATTGTTGTAATAAATTTGTGGATATTGAGAACCGTCTAAATATTTAGGTTTGTCACCAAGTTGGATTTTTAGCCTATATTCATTTTATGACAAAATATGCTTTTGTCCGTGTGTGTGTGTGTGTGTGTGTGTGCGTGCGTGCGTAAGTGTGTCTGTGTGTCTGAGTGATGCGAGTCACCTTCCCCTAATAACTTATAAACGGACGGAGTGATTTAAATGAAACTCGGTTAGGTCAAAGTACCATTTTGGCCGACCCCGACCGTGCCCTTCAAATATTTTTACGTCTCACCAATCCAACATGGACGAAATATTTCACCAGCATTCAATATCTCCGAAACTATTACCGACATCACCCTGATATTTTGTACAATGATAAAGGAAACTACTAGATGTTCACCTATGTGACTTTCGAAAACCTGGTAACTACAAAACCAACATGGTGGCCGAGCGAATTTGCGACCTTTAAATAGACGTTTCTTGCGATTTAACCAACCAAACGTAACGAAAACCTGGTACAGTATATGATTATACACATTATAATGCACCGACTTCAAACTTCGTTCAATTGTTTATATTACCTCAATATGGCGACTGTGCGAAATATTTCACCGGCATTCTATATCTCCGAAACTATTACTGATATCACCATGAACTTTTGTACGGAGATAAATGGCACTACTGGAACTTCATCTATGGGGCTTTCAAAAACCTGTTAACTGCAAAACGAACTCGGCGGCCAAGCAAAGTTGAAACTTTTAAATAGACTTTTCTCACGATTTAATGATCCAAACGCAATGAAACTTGGTACAGGAAATGTTTATACACATTGTAATGCACTGGTATCTAATTTAGTTCAATTGTTTACATAACCTCAAGATGGCGGTTGTGCGAATTCTAAAATGAAGTTCGTATTTCTCGTGTAGTAACCATGCGATCGAAGTGATAGTTTGAATAATGAACCTACGCAATAATTTTCATTTAATGGTACATAACTCTATGGCCTATACATATAACAATCCAGCATGGCGACCATCCGAAATGTTCATTAATATCTACGAATCTATTACAGCAATCAAACTGTTTTTGTTTTGTTTCTGAGGGGTTATGAACATAACTTCACCTATAGGACTTTCAATAACCTGGTGATCACAAATCTAACTTGGCGGCGACGCGAAATATAAATATTTATATGGACGTTTCTCGCAATTTAACCAACCGAGTGCAGTGAAACTTGGTACAGTAAATGCTTATACAAATGTTAATCCACTGGCATCTAATTTATTTCAATTGTTTCCATAACCACAAGATGGCAGCTGAGCAAAATTTTAAAATTTCGTTTTCACTTCTTGTGTCCTAATCATGTGATTGAAGTTTGAATACTACACGTACATAATATTCGTCATGTAACAGTACATAACTTTGAGACCTACATATATAAAAATTCAACATGGCGACCATCCGCAATCTTTAGTCGGTTCTCAAGTTCTACGAATCTATTACAGCAATCAAACTGAAATTATGTATGCTGATAGTGACAATTAACATATGTAGGATATATGAAAATACGCTTTAGTTCTTCACGGAATTACTTGTTATAGGCTACATGTAGGCCATAGAATTATGTAGTATTACATGATGATTATTGCGTGGGTGTATTAATGAAACTTCAATCGCATGATTAGGACACAAGAAATAAATATAATATTTCAAAATTTCGCACAGCCGCCGTCTTGTGACTATGAAAGCAATTGAAATAAATTAGATACTAGTAGCTTAAAATGTGTATAAGCATTTACCGCACTAAATTTCATTGCACCCGGATGGTTAAATCACGAGATATGTCTACATAAATGTTTAAATTTTGCGTCGCCGCCATGTTATATTTGTGCTCACCTGGTCATTCATAGTCCCATAGGTGCAGAGGAAGATCTCCTGTTAGCTACTCCGAGCGCCTTGGATGTAGCTCAGTATTGGGAACGTGTTATATAATTAGACAGTTTACCCTTTTATGTATATTGTACATGTATAGCAACTGTATATTTGGATGTTTCCGACACGAGAAATAAAAATTGAATGATAAATACTGAGCAACATCCAGGGTGCTCGGAGTGGCTAACAGGAGATCTTCCTCTGCACCAGATTAAGGGCACAGAGGTCAATGAAGCATGTGTCTTGTGGTTTGTTCTTGTCCACATTCGCATGACATGTCACATGTACTGAGGCCTCATCTCCTCAGATTGTCTCGGGATCTTCCAACTCCTGATCGTAACCTTTTTAGGGATTTCCACACCAACCAGCTCCCGTTGTGTCCGGGTGGTAGTTCTTCAGCTACTGGCATCCAACCGCAGAGGTGAGGGGTCGTCTTCTTCCACAAATCCAGCCTTGTCTTGTCCGGTGAGACGGTAAGCATCTCAGATGTCCTAAGGAAGCTCTTTCGGGACCTCAGCCGTTGCTGAGGTGGATTATATCCAAGCAGTGGGTGGGCGTTGTCCTCTTCCACTCTCAGCCTCTCCCTGTTGGCAGCCACCTCTCTGCGTACACAAGGTGGTGCTATTCCAGCCAGGTAGTAGAGCTTATCTGTTGGGGTAGGTTTTAAGCAACCTGTTATCAACCTACAGGTTTCGTTACGTGATGAAAGTTACAACGTTCACCGGTAGGTGTTAGTGAAACTAGCATCTGATAGCCAAAGTAGGAACTACTTGAAATTGTACTTATTGGGAGCCTTCGGGCGTTCAATCAAACATGCCCTGTTATGGACATTGACTGCGATTCATATGTAAATAAAAATATACCATTTTGGCTCCTCTTAAATGCCAGTTGTTGACTTACTGACAATATATTTTCAATTCGATTCTAAGATGAACCTCAGGTCCCCAGAGTACTAAATATTTCAATTGTGTAACTTGAGTTATGTGATATTTGTGAATGCGAGGAGACAAGAAATCAATTTCAATTATAAGATGGATTTGAATCGCTCCCTTAGCGTCAAAGAAGATAATACACTATTTCTCAAACGCAGTGGAAAATGTAAATTCTATTACCTCTTAGCAATGCCGCTTAAATGAAATTGCTTTTTACTCATAATCACACGGATGACAAAGAAGAGCTTGAGCTCGTAAAATGAAGCACACGGTTGCGTGTTAATTACTTTATGAAGAGAGGAGAAGGTGCTTATAAGCAACAAATTAACACACAGCGGACTCATTTTGTCACCAGTCTCCATTTCGAGAACACTCTGCTGATCCGAGATGATCCCAAAATATCAGTAAGAAATATAAGGTAGTAGAGAATAATCCTTTCCTTGTATACCTTGTGTTTCCTTGTTAGCAGTAGATTAGCTTTAAGTCGCGATGGCGGTTTCATTTTCAGTTCTTATGTTTCAAAGTTTGTCCGTGTTTAACCCTCTACTTGTGAGGTCAAGGTGATCACAAGAATATTTTGAAGTGTTATTTTTTATCTCTTCTATTGTTACTTCCCGCCTTTTCTTTTGTGTACCTTCCGAGCACATTGCCTTGAGTCACCGCATAGCTCAGTGCAGCTCTAGCTACTGTTACGTGCGGGCGATGGTTTTATGAATCGTGGTTTAACCCATGGTGTGTGGTGAGTGTAGTTCAGGGAGCAGCTTATTCTGTGATGTGTTATTTTCTTCATGGAGAAGGGGGAAAGGGGGTTGGACCATGACTTGCAGCCACTCATTCAGGTCACCATGAACATGAACCTTTATGTTTATTTCGGCCTTCTCGGTGACCAATGTTCGCGGGACTGTTCGCGTACATAACTGGTTTGACGAACACATAGACACCGTGTTGCACGTGACTGCCCCCCTCAGTCACTCGATCTTAATCAGATACAAGATGTGTATACTTGCAATGACTTGTGGACTCCCTTCTTCCCCGAATCATGCTCGTTATCAAGACTAGAGACAGTGTTGCATTCCATTAGAACGATGTCTCCATGAGGTGACTGATGTTTAGTTCACATGCTTACTTGATTTGCTTAAGAATGCGGTGTATGTAATGACAGTGGACATATACGTTTCTAGGGGCAGATGACCTCGTAGTTCCGCCCCTTAAAACAACAATAACAAACTAACAGATACGTTTATTTACCAACTAAATGCGTCATGTCTTATTAACCGTATCGGCTATGAAGGCTTTTCTTTGAATGCTAATTTAGCTCATGACCTTGAGCCTTAAACGGAGAAAGCCTCATATGTGAGACTACCTACTTTCTGCGTTTTTTCGTTATTGTAATTGTAATAGTTACTGGATTATCGATATTAATGTCTTACTGTATATATTCAACAGGCGGTTGCGAGTCATATGCTGTGTGATATTCTTATGACAAATGTTAGCGAGGCTCATATTTTATACAGCTACACATTCCCTGCACATGAAATCTGAAATGAATTCTTTATCACCTCTGAGATCAAGAAGAATGTAAACATAACTTACTGTTTCATTAGTTCGGTGAACGTTTATTGAAGTTGGAGATGGATGTTAGTGAACTGCTTAACAGTACAATTGACAGCAAGGTAACATATATCCAGTCTATATATTTAAAACCCTAGGGTGATTTTTGTTACCGCGAGATTGAGATACCATCTTAAGCGATTGACTTCGTATTGCATTCTAACGAGAGCTATTGGCATGTAGATTTGCCGAGTGTCTATAATAGGAAAATATATATTAGGGTATATTTTTAATTTATTAAAGAAAAATGTAATATTTGTCGTTCCCGCGCTTGTGCACAATGGCTCTATTCCACCAGAGAAATGGCAGATCCCGCCGCGTCTTACTGAGATCTTTGTTTATCAGAATTAGAAAGTTGGGAAATATTGTTTTGGCTCTATTGCTCAAACTTTTAGAGTAAGTATATGTGGAGGCAAATCACTTAATGGGCAGAGACTTAACATCTTCCGTTAAAACACTTTAATTCTCCAATTTCCAATTCCCTTGGCGTACTTTATCACAATCAATAAAGCTCAAGGGGAAACTCTGGAACGTGTAGGTCTCTATTTGCCTCATCAAGGTTTCAGTCATGGCCAGTTATATGTTGCGAAGTCGATGATTTGACGCCCTTAAAGTTGCAACAGTGTCAAAAAGTAATCGTCCACAAAATGCATACTGTATAAGAGAATCCTTCAGTAAATATTTTCCCAATGACCGTCATATTTTGGCAGGTTTCAATTAGATAATCTTATCTATGTTACATAAGTAGCATCCTTGAGTCCAACTGTCTGTACATTGCATATTCCAACATATAATGTTCTTAGCTATAACGGGTACATGATTCATAACTCCCCACCCAATCGAATTTGGCACACTCGTGTTAAAAGACTGTAAAGCTTCTACTACTTGTTACCTTACCAATGCATTAATGGCGGACTATAAGTGACAATTACTAACAAGAGATAATGAGATCATGGCAAGTGCATCATGGATTTATATAGATAATTTTAGAGCAGAATAGGCTTTGTTAAATATACCGAAATTTGATCATCCTGTTTTATTTTACGCATGAAAACCTTAAATAATCTAATAATTATTTAATTAATCAATCCCCCCTCTCTCTCGCTAAGTGTTATTACTTGCAAAATTGTTTGCTTTTTAGATACGCTTTAAAATCGAGGCGTTTTGCTGGACAGCAGACTCCTTCATCATGTTCTTGCTACACACCCAAACCAGACATAATGGTTCCGGTCTGTGCTGGAATTGAATTTGTCACCTGAATCAATTTACTGTCAGCTTAAAGCGTGAAAGAGGTATAATCACACTTAATACCCAAATAAATTATTCTATTTGACCACATCGAACACCGATTATAATCTCTTCCATTCCACCAGTTCAGATTTAAATAGAGATTCGGACAATTGATGACTGACTGGTTGATTGATTAGCGTGCACTTGATTCTAGTGAAGAGGGAGAATATTAATCCGCCTGCTTGAATGGAGAGTGATTGATATACTTACACATATTTGTATTGATCACTCACTGTAAGTATATACAGGGTGGAATTTTTCTATTGTACAAAACTTTATGCCTGCCCCGTGGTGTTGGTGTAACACGCATGACTCGCACTTCCAGCATCTGTTATGAATGGCTGTGGTGAGTGCAAAGTGTACTGTTTGTTTTGATACACGCGATAGGCGTGCTGCCAACTTAACTACCGATGCTAGATCTCGCAGTAGGCCGTAGTCCCTGCGGAGAACATGTCCTGGCGCCCTGTATAACCATCGATCTCTCAGGGATACCTCTACCTTTCTTACCCTCTATAGTCTAGTTCTTTAATCACATAGGTAATGTCTTCTTCCTCCTCATTCGGGAGCATGGTGGTGCAGAGGTCAAGCTGCTTTCCTCTCACCAAGGTGGTCTAAGTTCGATTCCCAGTCAATGAAAGTGAGATTTTTGAAGTGAAATATCATGACTTCTGATTCAGATTCCACGTATAGAGGGTGGTCCCGTGTCTCATGACAGGGAAATTAACTGTCACGTAAATTTACAAGCTTCCTTTGCTTCTTCCCCATGCTCATCACAGGACCCCACCATCTGAGTAGACTCATACGAACAGATTTATCTAACGTGTTCATTTTATTACGAGTACCCTTCTGCTATTTTTACATGTATTTTTCCATGAAATCATTTTTGCTACACTCATGTTGTTTACCTCCAGCTTACTGCCTATATCAGATATCCTAAATCCCCCCCAGCTCTCACTCCCATACAACACGATTTTTCTAAATACTGATGCGTGTAGAGAGAGATTCATTACTACACTAACTTCTCTGTCGCAGAATACAGTAGGTTGCAACTGAGAACTCACAACAAAGGCTATTCTCCACCTTGAGTCAATCTCTTTGTCCATATTACCGTCTTGAGAGAATAGGCTACACAGCCTTAGAACTTAAAATGGTTCTTCTGCTCCATGTATTTAAAAACCTTCTGCGGTGAAGCGCCGTTATGTCGAAACAAGTAGTTACGATAGGAACTGAAATCACATTCAACGACAATTTCACAACTTCCGCAACGTTTTAGCAAATATTGAAGATGCATTTCCATTATTTGGCACATATGTTTAATGTTTAATAATGCTAATTCGCGTGCCATATAAACACCGAAATCTAAATATTAATGTAGCGTCTCTTTAAAATTGAGGCTGTGTTTAGTTCCCAAAATAACACCCTGGTGACTTTGATTACCAGGGTCTCTCGTGTTGAACATTGACGTTCGTGGCAATTACTTTGTTACATCCTGAGTTAGCAATTCTATCGTCTAGAAGACAGCCACGTGAAGTGCATTGGTACATTTTGGTACCGGCAAGCAACAGATTGCTACTGCAAGCCATGACCTGCTGTGAGGTAGGGCATGATTGATAGACATTACACTTGGCTTTACATGACGATAACTTGGGGAATGTCTCGCCTCACCAGCTCTCCATTGGAGTAATACTGTACCAGTATCTTTGCAAGTAATTCGTGAAAGTATTGTTTGAACGAAACCAAACGAGTATCGACTGTCTTCGTCTTCTTCTGGCGAGGTTTGTGTTTCTTTGAAGTAATTTCATTTGTAGTTGTTGACAGTTCAATGCTTACATACAGTACAACGTCTTTATCTTGTAGCCGACTCATTCCAGGTTCGTCACTGATTCTTATTATTTTCTGCTTAGTAATGTTATTATTCCACTTCTGAATATTTTGTGTAGTAACCAAACGCTTCTTACGTGTTGGAGGCATGGTGACACACACTAAACTGACAAGTTATGGACCCCAACCGTTAGACCACACCCTTTGTCGAATTTAGTTCACTAACTCTATCACTACAAGCGCTAGTCTTCACCCATACATGGTCAAATCAAAATTGAAATAGCTATTTCCATTTGACTGACAAACCATAGACCACATCAATTATGGCCTAAATCTATCTCAACGAGTGCTAGTGTTGACCCATGCATGGTCAAATCAAAATATAAATATCTACTTCCGCTTTGAGAAATTCAAACATCTGCTCCCCAGAAATTGAAGATAAAGAATCAAAGAATAAATTAAAAGAAAGAAACATTAACTTCATTTAAAACTGTCCCGTGGTGTTGGGTAGCACGCCTGCCTCTCACCCGGAGGCCCCGGGTTCGATCCCCGGCTCCATCAGGGATTTTAAAACTGACGTGAGGGTTGGAACGGGGTGCACTCAGCCTCGTGAGGACAATTGAGTAGCTGTCTGACAGTGAGACAGCGCCCCGTTCACGAATACCAAGATTAACGGCCGAGGGGACCCGACGCGCTGATCACGCGTCACCCCAATATCTGCAGGCCAAATGGCTGGGCAGCGGTCACTTTTTCGGCCTTAGCCCGTCATGGGCTGGATAGTGCCAGGGGTTGTTTTTCTTTTTTTTTGACTGTTGGAAAGGTTCTAGTTTAAAAAGAAATGTTTTTGGCATTTTTTTTTTCAAAATATCAACTAAGCCATGAACAATATGTATTTTGATATAGCCTATGATAGAGCTTTTCAAAACACGCATTTTGACATTTACAGGGTCTTTTAGCTTTTCAACGTTTGACACAATTGTCAAAAGAGCTTAACTTTACTTTCATGCTAAACTGGACTCCTACAGTCTGAGTGATTTTAGTGACATTTAAATATGTTTTAACATTAAAATGTGTTCAACATTAAAACATAAAGAGAGAAGGAAAGAAAGAAAGAAAGAATGAATGAGATAACAAGTGATGCTTGCTTTGACCGATATGTTTTCATAGAAATAATGAATATTTTGTATATTACCCAAACGCCTCTTACGTGTTGGTGGCATGGTGACACACACCAAACTGACAAGTCATGGACCCAAAGCGTTAGAACACATCCTTTGTCATATGTAGTTCACTAAATCTATCACTATGAGCGCTAGTGTTGACCCATACATGGTCAAATCGAAATTGAAATAGCTATTTTCATTTGATTGATAAATCATGCACACCAACAGTTAGACCACATCAATTGTGGCCTAAATATATCACAACGAGTGCTAGTGTCGACCCATGAATGGTCAAATCAAAATCTAAATATTTACTTCCGCTTTGAGAATTTCAAACATCTGCTTCCCACAAATTGAAGATAAAGAATCAAAGAATACATTAAAACAATGAAACATTAATTTCATTTAAATCTGTTGGAAAGGTTCTAGTTTTTTTTAAATGTTTCTAGCTTTTTTTTTTTTTCAAAATATATTTTAAGCCGTAAAAAATATGTATCTTGATATAGCCTATGATAGAGCTTTTCAAAACACGCATTTTGACATTTACAGGGTGTTCTAGCTTTCCAACGTTTGACACAGTTGTCAAAAGAGCTTAACTTTACTTTTATGCTAAACTGGACTCCTACAGTCTGAGTGATCTTAGTGGCATTTAAATATGTTTTAACATTATAATGTGTTCAACATTAAGGACACCACGTACTCTTGGGCACACGGATTGTGCACATTAGCTGGCATCATTATACCTAGGTACTATGCATTTTCTGGGTTTATGGTACAGGTACAGCTGTGATTCTTGTAACATGTAAAACCAGTATATTCTCAGCTGATTATGGCCATGAAATGTTACTTTGCTATCAATGAAAGTGTGAAATGATTACGAATTTTGGCATAGAAATTTTCAGAAAAACGTTACTTCAGGTACACATTTCTCAGTTGTTTATCGATCAAATACTCTCAAATTTTGGTCACAAACTGGGAATGGATAATGACAGACAATTAACCACATTTTTTGCCTACTTTTCACATTTTGCAAAAATGAGGAAAAAGTAGACTTATGAGATCGGACAAATGTGTGTCTGTCTGTCTGTCTGTCTGTCTGGCTGGCTGTGTGTGTGTCCCCCCTACCAACTCCTAGACGGCTGCAGCAATCAAAACAAAATTTGGTGGGAGTAAAGATATATACCTGAATATCTCACGGCCATATTTGAAAATGATGTCAGTGCTACCAACTGCTGAGAAATCGCAATTGAAATTTGAGCTCCATGTTGAATATCTTGGAAGGTATACATGGGAGCTATTTCAAAATTGGCACACGTATAGATAATAATATTGCAGTTTAATTTCCAGGAGGCCATACATGGCAGTGTTGCCAAAATGATTATAAGCCTGCTGATATGTCCAAATTTTAAATGCATATAACTTCTAAACTATCAATTAGATTTCAACCAAATTTCGTATGTGGTATGTGTACATAAACTGATATGACTGAGCGTATTCTAAAGAGCCACCAGGGCTGCCAACTGTTAATAAATGCTCTCAATTTATTTTATTCAAAGTATGCAAGTCGACAGCTTTAAACTATGCACACGTATAGTACCTGGCATTCTAGATTAATTTGGAGTATCTTATATACGTCAGTGCTACCAACATGATTCTAAGCCTGCTTAGATGTCCAACTTTAAATACAAGTAACTTCTATACTATCATTTGGATTTCAACCAAATTTCGTGTGTGCTATGTGTACCATAACCGATATGACTATGCCGATTCTTAAGAGTAACCAGGGCTGCCAACTGTTAATAAATACTGTCTCTATTTTTGTTACCCTAATATCAATATATCAGAATGTATGCAAGCCAATAGCTCTAAATTTTGCACACGTATAGTACCTGGCATTCTAGATTAATTTGGAGTAACTAATATAGGCCTACGCCAGTGCTGCCAACATGATTCTAAGCCTGCTGATAGGTCCAATTTTAAAATACATGTTATGTCTATACTAACAAATGGATTTCATCCAAAATTGGTACAACACGAGATCATAATATTTCAGATTATTTCTGACCAACACATGCATGATATTGTTGCCAACATAATTTTACGCGCGCTGATAAATCCAAGGTCTAACTGCATGTAACGTGCATGCTATCCATTGGACTTCAACCAAATTTTGTATTCTGTACCTTAAGAGATGCAACTAAAAATAGCCTATATTCAGTCACCAGGGCTGCCAACTGTACTGCTCTATTAGGCTACATTATATAAGGTATATTTCGAACTAATTAGGTATTTCGATATTACCATCTTAATTTCGTCATTATTCTAGATAGGTCTATATAGATTGGCAAGAATCTTAAATTTCAAGAAAAGTAGGCTTGTTAGTTCGTCACGGAACTTCTTGTTAAAATTATTATTGGGTTGGAATGTAAGAAAAAATTCCAACGAACATTTTGATTTTTTATAAATTTTGAAATATCTTTGTTAGGATTTGCTTTCTTACATTCTAACCCAATATTAATTTAAAATGTGGTTACTCTTCTGTCATTGTCCATTTCCAGTTTGTGAACAAAATTTGAGTGTATTTGAACGATAAACAACTGAGAAATGTGTACCTGAACTAACGTTTTTCTGAAAATTTCTATGTTAAAACTCGTAATCTTTTTACACATTCTATAAAAGCAAAGTACCATTTCATGGCCATACTCAGCTCGGAATATACTGCTTTTATATGTTACAAGAATCATAGCTGTACCTTTACCAGAAACCCAGAAAATGCATAATATAATGATGTCATCTAATGTGCACAAGAGTACGTGGTGTCCTTAACACATAAAGGGAGAAGGAAACAAAGAAAGGAGAAAGAAGGAAAGAAATAAAGAAAGAAAGAAAGAAAGAATCAAATAACAAGTGGTGCTTGCTTTGACCGATATTTTTTTAAACAAGAAGTTCCGTGAAGAACTATACAGCCTACTTTTCATGCCAATGATTATTCTGCAGTATATGAACCTATATAGAATAATGACTAAATTAAGTTGCTAATATCGAAATTTCCAATTAGTTCGAAATACTGTATACCTGGCATAATGTATCCTAATAGAGCACTACAGTTGGCAGCCCTGATGACTGAATATATCCTTAGTTCCATCTCTTAAGGTACAAAATACAAAATTTGGTTGAAGTCCAATGAATAGCATGGACGTTACATGCAGTTAAACATTGGATCTAACAGCGCGCGTAAAATCATGTTGGCAACAATGTCATGCATGTATTGGTCAGAAATAATCTGAAATAATATGATCTATTGTTGTGCCAATTTTGAATGAAATCCATTAGTTAGTATAGAAGTTACATGCATTTTAAAATTGGACCTATCAGAAGGCTTAGAATCATGTTGGCAGCACTGACGTACATTAGTTACTCCAAATTCGTCTAGAATGCCAGGTACTATACGTGTGCAAAGTTTAGAGCTATTGGCTTGCATACTTTCTGATATATTGATATTAGGGTAACAAAAATAGGGACAGCACATATTAACAGTTGGCAGCCCTGGTTGCTCCTTAGAATACGCATAGTCATATCTGTTATGGTACACATAGCACATACGAAATTTGGTTGAAATCCAAATGATAGTATGGAAGTTACATGTATTTAAAGTTGGACCTGTCAGCAGGCTTAGAATCATGTTGGTAGCACTGACGTATATAGGTTACTCCAAATTAATATAGAATGTCAGGTACTATACGTGTGCATAGTTTAAAGCTGTCGGCTTGCATACTTTCTGATATATTGGTATTTGGATAAAATAAATTAGGAGCATTTATTAACAGTAGGCAGCCCTGGTAGGTCTTAAGAATACGCTCAGTCATATCTGGTTATTTACACATACAACATACGAAATTTGGTTGAATTCCAATTGATAGTGTATAAGTTATATGCATTAAAAATTGGACATATCAGGAGGCTTATAATCATTTGGCAACACTGCCATGTTTGGCCTCCTGGAAATTAAACTGAAATATTATGATCTGTACGTGTGCCAATTTTGAAATAGCTCCCATTCATACTTTCCAAGATATCCAACATGGAGCTCAAATTTCAATTGCGATTTTTTAGCAGTTGGTAGCACTGACATCATTTTCAAATATGGCCGTGAGATATTCAGGTATAGATCTTTACTCCTACCAAATTTTGTTTCGATTGCTGCAGCCGTTTAGGAGTTGCTAGGGGACACACACACACAGCCAGACAGACAGAAGGACAGAGAGACAGACAGACAGACAGACACACGCACATTTGCCCGATCTCATAAGTCTACGTTTTCCTCATTTTTGCAAAATGTGAAAAGTAGGCTAAAAATCCATCAGGCAGAATCGGGAAGGGGTTAACCCCCATCTGACCTATTGAATTCGCCCCGCCTTCGAACAACTTTTCCACTGGACATATTTATTTGCACAAATTGTTGTAATATTCGGGTACTTATCACTATCAAACAATATGATAGTCTGTGTACAGCCGTATTACATTGATCCTCGTGAGGACAATTGAGTAGCTGTCTCATCATAGAGGCAGCGCTCTGGTCAAGAAGACAAAGATAAAAGGTCTAGGGGATCCGACATACTGACTACGCATTACCCCACAATATGTAGGACATAGAGCTGGGCAACGATCCCTAGGTAAGTCAAGGCTCTTCGGGGGTTAATCACAGCGAAAGTTGATGACCAAACATGTCCCTAATACGATACAACAAGAGCAACAGTGAATCCATTATCTTGGGTTCAAGAGTTAGACATTATTATTTATTTATTTAGCCTATGGCTATCAATGCCGGGGGTATCCGAGGACATGTTCGGCTCGCCAGAGGCTGTAGGTGCTTCAAGCGGACACCCATGGGGTGAGCTACAAGTTCCGGTCAATTTCAATTAGTTCCAACTTTCGCTAACAGATGTCACTGACACATAGTGATGAACGTTGGAACTTTGATATAGCGTTTCAACGATATCTAACCTAGAAATTTAGCTTCACACAAGTTTAGTTAGTGGAAGGATCGTTTACATGCCATAAATCTATGACATGCGACCGCCGGATTTACTTCTCCTACGATGGATTTTAACGCTCTTTAAAAATCCGATGACTTCGGACGGGTTTGGACCCACGATCTTGGGCACAGCAGTTCAGCATGCTACCAAATACGCCACCAAAGCTGCTTAGAGTTCGACACACACCCACTGAGTAGGCTATAGATAGGGATGATAGAGGGCACAACTTGTAGTAATATGGCAATGTGTCCTGATGCATGACGTCCATTTTATCATAGGTCCAAACCACCCTCCGTACACCGTATACACGTCACTAGCTTCTGCCCGCGTATCTCGCTTTGTGTCAACACAGGTAAATTACCACTATCAGTTATAATCGGATTCGCAGTCTGTTCAGCAGGTCAGGCAGGTAGATAACGCTTAACACTGGTGCCATCCAGATACAGTAATCGTTCAAGAGAGTTGTTGTTGATGCTTATTTTAGGGGCTGCGACATCGCGTTCATGTAGCCCCGTGAGTATTTTGGGTGTGTAATTTTTACGATAACCTATCACCAATCAATCATTAGCTAATAATAATCCGGTAGTCGTGTCCTTCGACAAATTTTTAAAATAACACATCACCTTTTAAAATGAGCTATAAATCGCCTTTCTAACATTGCAGTTTCTCGAAATATCAAGGGAAACAAAATTCAATGACCTTAAAGTTTTAAGGTATTTGGGTAAATAAGCAGTCCATAGAAGAGGAACTGCCACCCCGAGTATTTCGACACCCCACATAACCATCTACGGTCATATGTTCACGAAATATCAAAAACCAAGCCAAGTATCTAAAAGTTATGGTATTTTGGTACAAATTGACAACAATAAGTGGTCCATGAGAAAAATGAGACAAAATACCCTTAAAACTAGTCGTCACTCGACCCTCTCTGATGATTGGTTCGCAAGATATCGGCTAAAGTCGGGCACGGCCACCGTGGCCGGCGACATGCTAGTTGGCGCAGGATCGACACTTATCTTCTCAAGAAGAAGTTTGCAGAAAATGTGTTCGTAAGTTTCAGTACCGTGTGATTTTTACTTGTGGGGGAACCCCAAACAAGAAGTATACAGAATAAATCCGCGTACTTTGGAGGCTCTCGAGAACGAAATAACTGCACTGATTCATATCAGTGAGGATGAATTACAGCGAGTGTACCAAAACTTCCTACGTTGGTGTAACGTGTGTTTAGAAATTGAAGGACAGCATTTCCAGCAAATACTCGGAAATTCTTGTAAGTAATTATGATGTATATCCATGAAGTTAGTCTTGATTGCTTTCTTTGTCCATACAGAGCTATTGAAACTGATTAACAGTGTCATAATAGAAGAAGTGGGGATACCAATAAGATCCACCAAATGTCGATTTGAAACACAAGCAAGATGTCACTCCTAAGGGGACGAAAATCGAACACTCCCGAGGACTAGAAGAAATGTAGCTTTAGACCAATCCTATCGTAGTTTTTATCAGTAGCCTATGTAGATTTGACAATGGAATTTTATTCTTCTTTAATAATTTTATTTCTAATTTTAATGAATGACACCATTGTTTTTTACAAGGTATTAATCTAATGTATCATGCGTGCTAAGATTATTTAGTTACGAATATTTGTTGATCCTAGTGACTGATGAAGGCCAGAAAAGCCGAAACATGTATCATCTAAATTGGTGGACGTTATCTTATAGATAATACGTAATTATGATTCTTCTTCTGTCGATTTTGGCCTACTGCGGACCTCGTTGAACAATCGGCCGACTTGCCAATCTCTTCTTCTCCTCACAGAATTTCTTCATGCGTTTGCTGAGTCTCGTCCTGCTTTCTTCAGACCAGATGAACTTGGTTTTTTAGCGAGGTTTCCCTGAAACCCTTTAAATTTATCAAACTTCCTTCGACCAGTGATTTGTTGAGAATATCTACTTGAGTGATGCCAACTTCTCTGAGATCTGCTCGTGTTTCATCAACCCATTTTGTGGTGGACTTTAATTTGCTAATGTAATTTAATATCCTTTTGGTTAACCTATTGTTGCTCATTCGTGTGAGGTGGCCATAAAGTTTAATCCTTCTCTTACGCATCGTGTCCGTAAGTTTCTCCGCCTGGTTGTACAAGCCACTATTCCTCCGTCTCCTCCATAAGCCTCTGCTCTCTGTACTGGCTCCAATATTTTCCTTAGGATTCTTCGTTCTTTCTTTTCTAACTCCTCTGTTTCTCCTTCTTTGTAATAAGGCATTCAGAACTACAGTATAAAGAGCTGCCGGTTTAATCACAGTGGCATAATATCGTAACTTTGCTCTGAAGGATATGGCTTTCTTGTTATACCTATTGTGCATTAATCGATATACCAGAAAACGTGTAAATGTGTTAAACTAGTTGGCGCTTCGCTGCTGCTAGCGCCAATGCCTTGCTTGACACGCTGCTATCCATAGTGGTCCGGCCGTCACACCGTCTATGCATGACTCCGTTCTGTAGGGAGGGCGCTCACTGTCGTAGGATTTCATGGAGCGCTCTGTCCTAACAGAGTGTTGGCAGAATGGGAGAGCAAATTCTAAAGTGGAGTTGTTGAACTATCCGCATGCATCGCCCTCCAACATGGCGTATAGCCATTTGATCCAGCAACCCTCATTACTAACTATTCTCGTAATATATATACAACGGAGAACTTCCTCATTGGTCATATGATATGACCTTGCGGCACTCATTCCATGGAATGATTCATTCCATTAATCGTCGAGCACTTGTTCTCGGACCCCGACTGCTACAGGGGAGCTGTAGCAAGTTCAGAGATCGGTGGTTCGAATTCCGGCACTGACAGCGACCATGCTGAGTGTGATGCCCGAGTTATTACACACTACCTCCAGGCAAATGAAGCGATAGTACCTTATTTCAATGCAAAGTTATGAAGGCATTTTTTTTTCAGTGTTGCCTGTACAGTCTTTCACCAAGATTGTGGGTTCAAACCCGGCCGAAGTCGTCGAAGTTTTCAAGAGCGTTAAGAATCCCTCACTATGCCTTCCTTTGGAGGGAAAGTAAAGCCACTAATTACACTTGTGGAAGCAAAAATTTGCAGGTTAGTATGATAACGCTTTATTAGTTCCAACGATCGCCACCAGTTGCTGACTGTGATGGCATATAGCAGCCACGTCCGCAGCAAGGTGTCGTGGATGGTAGCATTTGGTGGCAAAAGTAGGAACTACTTGAAAAAATAATCGTGTGCAGTCCTTCTACCTGAATCACAGATAACACACACTAATGCAGACATCACAATTAACACCGGTTATCAGACAAATTCTACACACACCCAAAGAACACGGGGCTACATGACCGCGTTGTCGCAGCCCCTAAACTAAGGAACCTACCAATCAACAGTCTTTCAGCTATAAATCTAGATTCGGCCAACAGAAATTCATTCAATACGATTGGGCGGGGTACAATGTATCTCTGCATAGTATCAAACCAAGTCCCCGATTCTGATATCTGTCTGAAAATATTTTCAGGACTTTGCTTTAACGGGATATAGATCAGTTTAGTCTCTACTCTTTCAACGCGGGGCTGTTAGTTGAGAGTTCTCAATGGCTGTCAATTTTCCTTATAAGAACGCAAGATAGTCTGGAACATATTCAACTTGGCAAATGGTATTATGAGTTCAATTTTAATAACCCTTATGAGCGCTCTAATGTATTTTGATTAACGTGGTAGATAACTAATGAGGGAAGCACGTACATGAGTCATGTAGTAACTAATAACGCCAGCAGGAAGGGGGTATATACGTGGGGTAATAGACAGTAATTTCATGTTTACTTTAATTAAAACGTAGTAATTATACCTACTATAATTTTGACATCGGGGAGGAAATAAATTTGATAAGAGAAGGAGGTACTTAAAATAAATACACCTTGCAATAACTTATCCTATAGAGTAGTTGTGCGTGTCGATACCATTCAACGATTCGAACGTTAATGTTAGGAGATAAAGTTCTGGCAATACTGACTTTAAACCTCTAACACTTATTTTTGTGCACTAGTTCCTCCATTATTGTAATAAGTCTTGATCGCATAGTTTGTCGAATCTACAGGGTCATCCTAAAAGGTGGCCTTAATTTTGATTTATAATAGCTCAGGCTCTAATAATAGTACATTATGCAACGAGTGTCTTAATTACCATTATAGGCGAGTTGCATACGACTGTTTATGTTCGACGATAAGTATAACTTTATTATTTGTTCCAACATAAATATTCATAAATATCTTTTGATATTTAGTCACTAGAATGTTGTGATCGGTTTGAGAGCGCTGGGTAGGATATCTCTGTTTTCCAAGCTTTCTGACCGACTGACGCATGCGCTCTGTGTGCTTGGCAGTTTAATTTGCAAAACATATGGACGGTGCACCTTCGGTAATTTATATAGACATGAAGGATTTTGATCGCATGCGCGAAGGTATCATTACCTAATTGGTCACACAACTGTTTCTTGAGCTGTGATTGGTGGGAGAAACTGTTTCATAATGAAACATAGCGATATAATGAGCCTCATTATAGTACGTTTTCTGACATATAATAGTCAGGGTCGAACATAAAGATAATTTAATTATTTTTACACCAAAATCTAGAGAAAAATCATAAAGTTTTGTTCACCTATTTAGTAGGTTTCGATGTGAGCTCCGCCTGTGGTACGAATTACCGATGCGATAGCAACCGTGACTTCTGACATAATTCGGCGGACCTGGACTATCGCTTGGATGTGTGTCGTGCCACAGGTGGAGCTCACATCGAAACCTACTAAATAGGTGAACGAAACTTTATGATTTTCTCTAGCTTTTGGTGTAAAAATAATTAAATTATCTTTATTACAGTCTGAGCTAATACAAATCAAAATTCAGGCCACCTTTTTCGATGACCCTGTATTAAAGCACTACGGCCCGCTGTTTGCATACTTACACATGCACAGATTTTCTCTCTCTCTTGTCTACATCTTCTAAGGCCGTACAGATGAGTTATTTTACCTTTGTTTATGAGTTACTCATTTCCAATAACGATTCCGAAAGGAGAAATCGGTTGGAAAAGACATTGTAAACATAAAATGGGAGTACGAACGACATTTATTTGTATATTATAACTAGCAACCTGCCCCGGCTATTCCCGGTTTCTGTAACGGTTTACCCAGCGTATGGCTGAAGACTCAAACAGTAACATACATACCGTACAGAGAGATCTTCGCACATACTCCCAGATTTATGAATTTAAATGTGAAAATTGGACTGGAACTGCGTATAATTATAATAATAACAATAATATTAATAAAATAATATACCACTATACTGAACCCAACGGTATTAGGCTGACTGGTGTCGAACCTGGATCTCTGGGATGAATGAGAACAGACTAGAGATACCAGCAAGAAACGAACACTAGATCTTTTGAGGGAGTTTAAGCTATAAAAACCCCTAGAGAAAGGACAAATTAAATCACTGTTGTGATATGAACATATTCTGACATTATTTGTTAATATAATGTAAAAAAATATTAGCAGAATACGGCAGTATTGGGCTGTAAGAGACATACAATTCTGGACTTAGTGCAGAGTGTTGAAGCTCTTGACAGATTGCAAATGAGCCTGGAAAAGAGGCGTGGTTTCGTGGAGCCATGCCAGACACTAGCACCTATTTATGCTGTCTGAGACAAGGCAGGACAGTAATATATGGGCAAGTGAATCCCCGAAACATAAGGAGATGTCCAGTGGGGTGAGAAGATGCCAGAATAATTTAATGATTACTCGTGAATGGAGTAGCTCAGAGACATGAGGATTGCACCTATGTGAATGTATTGCCATGAGGCTAATTATCAAGCCGTTAAACATTGAAATCGAGGCAGATTTAATGTAACGCGCAAGGACATTGTAGGAATGAGGCCAGCGCCTTAATCTGACCCTGTCTTCGGGGAAAACCAATGACGCGGCTTGGGGACGCGCTGGCGAAGGCAATTAATATTAATTAATTGGCTGATCGATCCTCGGACACACGGGCGGATATGTAATCAACAAGGCAAAATAGACCAGGAAAACGTTAGTTCAAGACCAGAGAAGCACGGAGAGAGGAGATGAAGCTCCAAGAAAATTTTAGACCTACTTTTTGCCTCCAAAGAGATAAAAGGTCAGTGGAGCAAGCAGTCGAGGTCAGTTGAACCATAGTCTAGTGCGGAGCGCACGTTGCCGGAGTCCAGGAGGGGACGCGCACACTTTACAGATTTAGTGTTCCACATGGTTTATTTATTTATCGTATGGCTTTTAGTGCCGGGAGTGTCCGAGGACATGTTCGGCTCGCCTGAATCTGTAGCTGCTTCCAGCAGTATAACGCACTAGTTAGAACATTTAATAAGGATAGTCGTGCCATACTTTTATAGTCGGCAGTACAAGTGATTTCTATTGAGTACGCAGTAAATGTTCCGTGTGATATACAAGTTTAGACAATGTCATATTAGGAAATCGTACCTCATGACGAGGAGATATTATGTGGTATCATAATAATGTACGTGGAACTGTCCGAGGATTTGTTATAAGCAGATCATTCAGGGGGACTGTAAGTTCGGCCGAAGGACAATTGAAAGTGGTAATTGTACAAGTACAATGTACAATGGACGAGCGCAATATATAAGCTATTGGTTAGACATAATAATAGGATGTCGAACGGCGCAGGTATAAACTTTGATTTACGAGCGATGAAATTTCACAGGGATACCACTGTAATTAATGCTCAGGACGATGTGGAAGCATATCTATGCTATATCGGGAAATTATCTAAGGATAGAAATTGATAGACAGACTGGAGACCACTAGGAATCGTCAGGCAGAGTATCGAGACTTTCGAACGAGATACGGGTTTATTTATGGAAGAAAGATCTTCAACGCCTGCATTTCTGACATTCTGCAATGGAGGGTCAACCATTAAGAAATCTACATAGTGATCGTGTGATTTTAGTGAAGGTCATTTAAATATATGTAAAATTACCATTGTAATAATAGATATAACGTGTTTTGTGAAAAAGGAAGCGACAGCTTCGACATGGAGAAGCAAAGTGCAGTGTGTTTTGTAATGCAAAAATTATGTAAAATGTGTGCGAAAAGTGAAATAATGCCTTGCTAATTTGCAAATGATGGCAGGCATTAAGGGAGAAAATGTATGGTCGGAGCCGCCAGATTAGCAAATGTAAGTACCCAAAACCATGATTTTGTTGTGAATGTAGTCCACTGTATGTAACAAGAAGTTCCGTGAAGAGCTATACAGCCTACTTTTCATGCCAATGATTATTCTACTGTATAAGAACCTATCTTGAATAATGACGACATTAAGTTGGTAATATCGAAATATCTAATCAGTTCAAAATATACCTGGTATAATGTAGCCTAATAGAGCACTATAGTTGGCAGCCCTGGTGACTGAATATCTTCTTAGTTCCATCTCTTAAGGTACAGAATACAAAATTTGGTTGAAGTCCAAAGGACCTTACATGCAGTTAGACACTGGATCTATCAGCACGCGTAAAAGCATGTTGCCAACAATACCATGCGTGTGCTGGCCGGAAATAATCTGAAATATTATGATATCTTGTTGTGCCAATTTTGGATGAAATCAATTTTTTAGTATAGAAGTTACATGTATTTTAAAATTGGACATATCAGCAGGCATAGAATCATGTTGGCAGCACTGTCTTGTATTAATTACTCCAAATTAATCTAGAATGTCAGGTGCTATACGTGTGCAAAGTATGGAGCTGTTGGCTTGCATACTTTCTAATATATTGATATTTGGGTAAAAAAATATAGACAGCATTTATTAACAGTTGGCAGCCCTGATTGCTCTTAACAATACTTATAGTCATATCTGTTATGGTACACATAGCACATACGAAATTTGGTTGAAATCCAACTGATAGTAGAGAAGTTACAAGTATTTAAAAATTGGTACTATCAGCAGGCTTATAATCATGTCGGTATAACTGACGTATATAAGTTACTCCAAATTAATCTAAAATGTCAGAATATACGTGTGCATAGTTTAAAGCTGTTGGCTTGCATACTTTCTGATATATTGGTATTTGGATAAAAAAATAGAGAGAGCAATTATTAACTGTTGGCAGCCCTGGTGGCTCTTACGAATACGCTCAATCATATCTGTTTATGTACAGATATTACATACAAAATTTGGTTTAAATCCAATTGATAGTGTAGAAGTTATATGCATTTAAACATTGGACCTATCAGAAGGCATAAAATTATTTTTGCAACACTGTCATGGTTGGCTTCCTGGAAAATAAACTGAAATAGTATTATCTACATATGTGCCAATTTTGGAATAGCTCTCATGCATACCTTGCAAGATATCCAACATGGAGCTCAAATTTCTAGTGCGTTTTTTCAGCAGTTGGTAGCACTGACATCATTTTCAAATATGGACGTGAGATATTCCGGTGCACATCTTTACTCATACTACATTTGGTTTTGATTTCTGCAGCCGTTTAGGAGTAGATAGGGGGGACACACCCACAGCCAGACAGCCAGACAGACAGAAGGAGAGACAGACAGACAGACACACATTTTTCCGGATCGATCTCATAAGTCTACTTTCTCCTAATTTTTGCAAAACGTGAAAAGTAGGCTAAAAATGGCAATTGAGTTAAATAGAAAGTTAACGTAACGAACACGGATGTTCGGTTAGTGATCATATAAATACGGTTACGTTGTGTCGGTATAGTTAAAATTTATGTCAGTAATAATAATAATAATGAGAATAAATGAATACACATCAGGGAATATTATTATAAAGGATAAATAAATATGCAAGAATAGGAACTGGAAGGGTTTATTAGTGAATTGAATCGCAGCTTGATGAATAAACTGATAAGAGTAATTGATAGAGATTATCTTACTAATTAAAGGACGGGATTATCTCACAATGGTCATGGGAGCCAGGTAGTCTAATCGACGTGTGCAACCTCGTATAGCCAAGGGAATACCGAGGTATTATTGTTGCCAGAGCGTATTTAGTGAAGGAAACCCTAGCTCTGAGTATTGCTATGAAATGTTCCGGATTCAAATCCAGTGGTGCATGGGAGGATAACAATGGACACCTCAGCATGACACCTGATATCGACCGAGAACTAGCTATTGTGTGAATAAATTCAGCTCCTGGGAGTGAATTTGGACGGCAGGAAGTGGTGCCTGACCGTGTTCTTTAACAAAAAAAAGATGCCGGCTATTCCAATTCGACATGTGTTTGATGAATCTCGTTCCTTCATATGAATATAAATGGACCTGTTGAGGCCAGCTATTAGTATCCTAAGGATAGGAATAAATGCTTAAACAATTCCATATTCCGTCTTGCATACAGTTGAGTTAGATCATATGTGTTGTGCGGGTCATTGAGACGGCACTATTGTATTTGAAGCCACGTGCTACTGCTTGGAAAGAAAAGGAAAAAGGGCAAGAGGGAGGTAACAAGTGTTTTGTTACAGCCAGCTGGGAACCCATTGTATACAGGAAGGGCCAGGGGGGGGGGGGGGGGTGACATTTAGAGTGGAAAGACTTTGAAACCCCGTTTGTTATAAAAGAATTATTGTAGTATTGTATAATGAATTTGTGTGGTTTGAAACACATTGATATTTAAGGATCATTCTGATAACTTAATACTTGGCGAACTTATGAGATGTTAAGAGTTGCATTTTATTACTGACATTGTCACCTATTTCCGAAGGTGGATACCCGATGTCACACGCTACGCCCACGCAAGGATAGCATAAAATCCCACCCTACACAGCGGTAACGGAATCATTATGAAATTGAACTCATGACGGCATACAGTGGAACTACATAAAGGGGTAGTATTACAAGTAACAGTGGAGTTGCAAGTAAATCTGATGTGCAACTAATAAATTGGTTAATGCATGGTAGAGCATTTTGGTGGGAAGAGAAATACAGAACATAATTGTACGCATAATGTAAAGTAAAATGTGTTGAGAATAAACAACTAGATTGTGAAATTAAAATGGTCACAATAGGTGACGTAAGAATGTAAGTACAGTTGTATGTGTATTTTACCAGTGCATCAGTGCACTTGAGAATGAATTTCATGTTAATATCATGGTAAATGAATCAATAATCATTTGGATTTGCGAGGATAAAATGCGAATAATAGTGGATTGAAGGTATAAGTTTTGCATTGTTTTGTGTTTTATTGTTGGGATTGTGTTTTTGTCTGTGTGAAGCCATGATTTAGAGCTCAATTAAAGTCTTTAGAATAGAGTTGTGCCTTATTATTGTAGAGTTGATACCTTTTAGTCTCAGATCAAAAATATGCAACTGCTCAGTGGGTGAACGGTACACGCCTGAGGACTGATGCTAGCTGGAGGCAGAAGCATGTTTTCCATGGAAATTATTCACATGGGTACAATACCACGGTTGTCCTGATGGAAGGTCTTTACAGTTCCGAATGCCTGTTATTGAATATAAAAGGGGGAAATTCAGGAATTAGGGAAGAAAGAGAGAAAGATCTTGCGAAAGATACTAGGGCCTGAAAAACTAAACAGTGGTACATGTAGAAAGAGGAGAGAAGATCACGGACACCATGCGTAAGAGGAGACTGAAGATTTATGAGCACCTCATAAGAATGGATGAGATTCGAATAACGAAAATAATCTTTAATTACATCACCAAGCTAAAGGCGACTACAATTGGGTAGAAGAAACGTGAAAAGACATGGAGGAAGTTGGCGTGCATCCAAAAGACATCAGGAATAGGGCTGTGTTTCGAGTTAATATTGATAACTTCAAGGGGTTCAAGTAAAGACCCAGTTGAATGACCAAGAACACCTGTTCAGCGGAAAGGAGGAGGTACCGCAGCGAAAGGATGAAGACATTCTGGGTGAAGAAAAAGGAACTGACCAGCAAATCAATTGTTTCCCGTGGTCCACAGTAGGCCAAATTCGAAGAAAGAAGAAGAAGAAGAAGAAAATAGTAATAGTGATTCACCCAAACTTGTTATCTATCATCTTTTGATTGGTTGAATGCAGACATCCATGCCTCCCTATCCTAAGCTAATTGTTTTATCTCTACATGTCTACCACACCTTACATCTTTAGAGCTTCTAACCTTGGTCTAAATCTACAGTTCTTGTCCTCAACCCTTCTTTCCATAAGTAAGTTTGCTATTCCTGGGCTTCTTAGTATGTGACCTACCAACCTATCTCTTCTTTTCATTAGCAGTTATCAGAAGCATCTCTCCCCTCCCACTCCTCTTTATAACAATTCATTTGTTACTCCATCTCCCCATATGACCTACATCATTCTCCTGTAACACCACATTTCAAATATTTCAATTCTCCTCTTTTCCGCCACGCCAACAGACCAGGTTTCACTTCCATACAGCGTCACGCTCCAGACAAAGGTTTTCAAAAATGACATTCTAGTACCTAAATTCCTTGTCTGTACTAAATCCTCGTCCATCACTGGTTGTAGGTATGCATGCATATGCGACCCTCATATTAACTTTTGAATGACTCAATCGATTCTGATCGAACTATGTATGTATGAATTCTCCAATACTAAATACCAACAAAAGAGTCATAGCCTTTATTGAATCGTGAATTGCTTATTAAATTTGGATTTATAGGGAACTTTATATAAAGGAAACACACTCTTCTGACTAATGACTTCTACTTTTATGAATATCAAAATATCAACATTACATTTTTCCTTGAATGATTAGTGAATCACAGACCCAATAAATATCAAATTTTGTACGAAGATATACACATTACCATCCTTTTGGATAAAATCGGTGCTATGAAGAGTGAAGTAATGATAATTTCATTTTACGGCCACTATGTTTTTCTTTCTTTCTTTCTTTCTTTCTTTCTTTCGTCCTGTCTTTCTTTTAGGGAAATCCTTCTAAAAGCAATGATTTTGTAAATGGAGGCATCAGTTCTTCTTCAAGTGCCTAGTCTTCCAAGAACATTGGTGATCAGTTGCATGATCTGCTGTTTGTCGATACCTTTTCTTAACATCGACACGTTAGTCAGTCCAAACCACTTAGCCAGGATATTCTTCTACGCTGGACCCTTAATAACATCAATCTCTTCTTAAATAATTAATTGCAACAGGTTGTATTTGTTGTTGCACAGGGAATGATAAAAATCTTCTAGTATTCTTAATAATATCGAGAATTATTGAATCCTTGTTCATACGCCGCAGTACTTCCCCTTTTTTGATTTTTGCTGTCCATGGCAGACTTAATATTCTGCGATACATCCACATTTCAAACGACAGATTTTTTTTACTTATTTCTTCGGTAGTGTCCATGATTCAACTCCATAAAACAGGATTCTAAAAATGTAACATCGAAGCAGTCGCGCCTTAAATCATGGTTTCAGCTATTAGGCCATATTATATTATATTATACACAGATTAAATGCCATGTAGTTGGATGATATAGATGTTGTCCAACCCATACTGGACTTGAACCCGTGAGCTCCGGTATCTTACGCAATTGTTCTAACACTGGGCTAATGTGCAGACATCATAATTCCCATTGAAAAGGGTAACTATTTACTTTATTTTATTTATTTATCATGAGGCATTTAGTGCCGGGAGTGTCCAAGGACATGTTCTGCTCGCCAGAGGCTGTAGCTGCTTCAAGTGGACACCCATGGGGTGAGCTACAAGTTCCGTTCAATTTCAAGTAGTTCCAACTTTCACTACCAGATGTCACTGATACCTAGTGGTGAACGTTGGAACTTTGATAGAGCGTTCCAACGAAATCTTACCTAGAAATTTAGCTTCACACAAGTTTAGTTAGTGGAAGGATCTTTTACAAGCCATAAATCTATGACAAGGGACCGCCGGCTTTACTTCCCCTCCGAAGGATGGCACACTGAAGGATTTTTACGGACTTAAAAAATCCGACGACTTCGGCCGGGTTTGAACGCGCTATATTGGGCACACCCCCAGGGGATTACATCTAGTGAGACGTGAGTCGGCGACCACGGGGCCACAGCTGAGTCCGGCATTGCTTCCACTTACTTGTGCCGGGCTCCTCTCCGTCTTCTTTCCTGTGGACCTCACTTGGTCAACTCGTGTTCTCTTCCACCCCTGACGGTATTAGGGTACCCGAGGCCTAGGGAGTCTGTTCCTTTCCCGCCTTAATTGGCCTTTGTCTCATCTTTTCTGATACCCTCCTTCTGCGAGGGGTCAGCCTTCTTTTTCTATTCCTGTTATCTCCTGCCTTCTGCTCAAGATCCTCAAGAAGGCAGGGTGTATGTAGCCTCACCACTTCTGGTGCACCCTAGATATTGCTACACCCTCAGGGGCTCACGACTGGTGAGTTCGGGAGTTGGCGACCCCGAGGTATTCCTGAGCTGGGTCCGGTTTTCCCCCTTTTATCCATTACCTGTGGGGCGGACCCTCTCCTCTTTCACTTTCCTATCTGCCTTTTATGGCTCTCCTTCCTTGCAAGTCCCTCAATCCGCAATCTTCGAGGGTTGAGGGCATTTATTTTCCTCCTGTCCTTTATTTGCCTTATTCTCCTTTGGTTTCCATTTTTTCTTCTTTTATATAAGTTAGTAGTTAATTTTAGTTATAGTTTACATTTCATTATCATCTTCACGATCACCCAAACAATTAGAGGCCGATAACCTAGACGTTAGGCCCCTTAAAACGACAATTATCATCATCTTCATCATATCTTGGGTACAGCAGTACAGCATGCTACCAACTACCCCACCGAAACCGCTAGGGTAACTCAGCCTGCATATGCTGGCAGAATCACATTATGCTAGTAGCCCTCCAGAATCTGAGCACAGTGGTAGGGCACCGGCTTAGAAAACCTAAGGTCACAGGTTCGAATCCCATGTTGGTGTACCTAGGTTAACTAAATAAGGTGTTCTTCACTTTTAGCGCATTCAGTTACACCTTGTTTTGTGAAACAAAATATTAGCTACATTAATTCTCTACTGTCCGCCCCATTGCGCTGTGGCTATCATCGAGGAGACCCGGGTTCGATTCCCGTCCCTGCCAAGCAATTTAGTTCTGGTCTGAGGGATGAAACGGGGTACACTCAGCCTCGTGAGTAAAAACTGACAAGAGGTGGGTTCGATTCCACCCTCAACCATCTTGAAAATAGTTTTCTGTGGTTTGCTACTTCTACTCCAGGCAAATACCAGGATGGTGACTAAATTTTGGCCACGGCCAACTTTCCACCCAAATCCAACCTCAACAAAAATACACACACTTGTGCAGACTTCGCAGTGACACAGGTTATCAGACAGCTTCTACACACACCCATATACACAACAACGAACTCTCTACTTTCGATATAAATGGGTTGCACTATTTGGACAATAGACAGACTAAAAGTCTCCATTTGTCATCAATGATATGAAAATCCAATTTTTGGAACTTTGATTTAAAAAAGTCCTCTCGGCACGCCGGAAGGCGGAGGTAGATTTCACCGGACAAACTTGAGGATAGGCGATAAATAGGCAGAATATGCAGGTTTTCGTAGAAGGATCAGACCTCATTTATTGCGAGAAGGTATTTTATAATTGGAGCTTAATTAACTTTGTTTTTCGTCATTTTATGCTTATTTTAATCATTTTATTGTCTTATGGGAACGGTAACCTTCTTGTCATTTGGGGTCCATTTTTATACTTGTAGTCACACTGTCCTGATGCAAGGTTTCGACACTGATGTGTAACTATGTAACGGTCTGTTACTTCTTCACGCAAAATTATATCTCCCGCAGAGATTTTGGTTGGTTCCTCAGTTTAGGGGCTGCGACAACGCGGTCATGTAACCCCGTGTACTTTGGGATGGCTGTATTAGTCTGTAATTCAGGAAAGGACTGCAGACGGTCAATTTCAAGCAGTAGTTCCTAATGTTGCTACGAGGTTCTACCGTCAACGACACCTAGCTGTGAACTTGGCTACTAGATGCCACCGCAACCAGCAACTCGCAACGAACGTTGGAACTTCCCCTCCAAAGGAAAGCATACTGAGGGATTTTTAGCGCTCTTAGAAAATCCGACGACTTCGGCCGGCTTTGAACTCGCGACCTTTGGCATAGACATTCAGCATGCTACCAGTTACGTCACCGAACCCGCTTCACACTTAGTCAGATGGAAATCTGAATCTGATCTCGTGCAAGTGTGTTGTCTTGGCACCGTCTGATGGCTCATCCCTCATCAATTTAGTAGTGTTGCCATGGCAACCACTAATAGCTCTTGGCATTTTCTTATAATTCCGAAATCATTTTTCTCATCCCTTGGCATAATGGTGGGTCATAATGAAAATTCTTTCAGACAAAAGTTTTAGGTAATTATTAGGGGAATATTGTCCATTTTGTACGGTTTTGATATTGTGCCTATTAAGAGAGATATGATTAATGTTTCCCGAAAAACCCTGATTTCCCACCCCTTTGGTCAATGGTTGGTGCTATAAAAAAACTCTTCAAGCATAAATTTTTGGGCCTAATCCGACACATACTATGAACGTTGAACGGATTCGATATTTCACATATTAAGAGTGTTATAGCAATATTTCACTTTTTCGAGAGAAAAAAAAGAATCCCATTTTCAACCCCTTCGACCGATTTAGCCTAGTAACGAACTCGACTGAGATTTT
Organism: Meconema thalassinum; assembly: GCA_946902985.2. NCBI lineage: Eukaryota > Metazoa > Arthropoda > Insecta > Orthoptera > Tettigoniidae > Meconema > Meconema thalassinum. The sequence goes on along the minus strand of OX336390.1, from coordinate 144,732,832 downwards.
ATAGGTATACTGCGACCGTCGGTGGAGCTGCCAGGATAGCCAACAACCGCAATGACTTCCCTAACATCTCACCCGTCGGACATTTAAAAAAATGCCGTGAGGATCTGGTGAACTTCCAAATAGGCTAAAGCGGCACGAGAGTCCATAATCCACAGGGATCGTGGTACATGGTGACGATGGTCATAGACTGCCTATGGAAAGGTTCACCTTAAAAACTAGACTGAGAAAATAAACATCCAGACTTATTTAAAACACCGTGAAAATTTATTGATAAAATTCACAAGCCCCTAGCCTAGTTCGGAGGGTTTCAATCGGCTAGTCCGCAAGCTAATAAACAAACAAAAAAAAAGCAGGTCCCTACCTGAGAAGTTACGGAAAACCCTCGCGAAAGATCTAACTCACAATGATAAAGCAACAACAGCAACACTAGGAAAATGGTACGACGCAAGTCCCTACGTCAAGTTACAAGATCAAGCTAATATCAGAATTTACATTTAACAGGGTAGCAAAACAAATCTAAATTAGGATGATACCATCTCCACATTTACATTTAACGTTAATTCATCTAGCTAAGTCCTATCAGTTAATGACAAAATTTACGGCGATGACGTCCGTAACAGAAAACAATTACATTCAAATCTAAGTGTACAGCCATGTAAAAAAAAACATTTAAATATCCTTAATAACTAGGTGCTAACAGCACACAATAAGGTAACATCTAGGATTTATACACTTGTACATCATAAATAAGTAATGAAATAGACAATGGTTTTATTAAAATGCCTGCCTGCACCTTTGTTTACTCTTTGTAAGCCATAGTCATCTAATGTGTGTGGTTACGGTGACTCCTGCGTAGTTAAGACTACGTCTAACATCGCATGGCCTGCGCTCCACAAGCTACGAACTCAAGGTTCGAGCATGCTTCAGGTCGCTACAATAGTGTCAGCTGTCCTAGTCATTTCCACAAAAGGAAAAATACCTTCATCTGCACGGCTATGTCAACAGGTTCAAAATGCAAAAGAACAAAGTTAGATAGAAAGAATTCGTTAGTTAGCTTTTGTTTTACCAAAATTATGCGTTTAATTATTAAGATGTCGGTTTAGGTTTATCGTTGGTTTATGGCGAATAATACTGACAATAGCCTGGGCACGGAGTGTCTCCACTGAGATCATTCTCCACCAAAAAGCCTCGACTCAAAAGTCGGAATATAATCAACGAGCAATAACAACTCGGACACACAATAACACAAGTTACCAGCGGCGCAAAGCACGCGTTCAATAACTCTGGGATGGGCCTGCACACTACAGTTACCCTCCAATAACATCTGGTCCACGGGAACTATCCCGGACAAGGCATACACAAAATACCTTCATACAATAAATTCCTCCTATAACAGGGTAGCCTTCAACGTACTATAGAAAACCTGACATTACTGTACACGTCGAACGACGGTACACGCAACAGTGCGTTTAACTAGCAAAAACAATCTATAAAACATGTGATCAGATACAAGGATGGACACTGAGTTCCATAAGCTAAATTGCAATGGAAGGAAAAACGAATACTATAAGTATTCTGTCTCTTGTCAAAGTAGTTCTGTCTCACAATATAACAGGCATGCATTCAAGGGCACTGGGTCACAAACCAGTTTATGTCACTGGCAGGCTATAACATTCCTGCGCTCCACTGACACAACACATTGACTATCAAGGCCGGCGATTTAAACAAAATAAAACTGTACATCTGGCCTCTTCATAAAAAACTTTACCATAGGTTATAAACCTCGAAGAATACGTGTATAAAAACACGCTATAAATCTGAATACAATAATATAATTTCGTCTTCCAAACCAAAGACATCTAAATGATAGTAATGTCACTACTACTGGAGCTCTTTGGTCTCAAATATATAATTCAGTAGTTGCTTGTACAACATCAAATAAATACGTGTCTTCACATGACACTAACAAAATAATAATTATGACGCAGATTCCACACTCTGGATCTGCTTAATGATACGTTGGGAACTGGGTTCGATGCTAGACAACGAAACATCCCTATTACTTATTAGGTCCACACTTGACCAAGAATAGCTTCTGAGCTTATTTAAAATGAAATATAATGCAGTTACAAAACTGGTAATTACAGTCGATTACCTAACTGATACGACTGTTCTAACGAAAGTCAGGGGTGTAACAAAGAATAGCTGCAAAGAATGCAGTTAAAATAACCATGGCATCTGATTGCCATAACTAAAGTCAGCAAAGACTTGAAAAATCATCCCAAATAGGGTTGAACTAAGTAGCCTCAAATGACTACGGTCAAGTTCAGCAAAAGATAGGCATTGACGTTCTACGACGTTCATCAGGCTGCACCAGGGCTGACCAAAATGTCTGACCCAAGGGTGTCTCACTCTAACTGAAATAAATGACATCTAATTAAACTAGTTACATTCCCTACCTATGAAAATGGCTGACACTGAGTTCGGTTGGTTCACAAACTACATTAAACCTACTATACCACCAGAAACTAGAACAAGAAAGGTGTGTCCAAAAACTCACGAAATGGAGAAGCTCTCACTCAGCCCTCTATTCAACAACAAGGGTTGTACAAATTCCTCTCTGGCTCTCTGGAACGGTATCATCCTCATCAGGATTCCCATCTGGACTCCTCCAAAGACCAGGGTTCGATCTTTCCCTGTCTACAACTTCGTGGATATGCTGGATATGCTTGGGAATGGCATCCTGGTTTCCTTCCTTCTCGTTCGCTGTTCTGGAAGTTCCACCATCATGCTGGTTCCAAGAGAAACATCACCCTCATACCATGATGGTATTAGCCCATGATGACGGTCTCAAACATGGTGTAGAATAGTCTGATCACGTGGGTGGTGAAATAAATCTTGTAGTTCATTCTTTCACTTTCAAAAATACAATGTTCGTCGTAAATGTTACAGGCTTTAATTGCAGTAGATAACACAGCCTTTATTTCGTAGATGTGAATTAATATGTGAGCTAGCACTGTTTTAGGATTCTTCACGTGTTAGTGACGCCACTTTTATATCACGTAGCGTCCGTGAAATGTGCGTCGTTTTAGGTAGATTTCTTTAGAAAGCTAACTATTGCAATGGGTCCCATGTTTCGACTTCCGGAAAATTTCGACATATCTTCGCGTTTCACATCCCCCAGACCCCAAAACCACCGTCAGTTCAAAAGTTTATACATAATTTATGTATGTATATATCTTTATATATATAATTCTTCGACACGTGTGTATGTGACTAAACTCCTCCTAAATGGCTGGGCCGATTTCGATGAAATTTTGTATGTATGTTAGGGTGGGTCCATGTATGGTTTAGATTCACAATTTGACCAGGTAGGTGGAATTTTAGAATTTTAGAACCACAATTAACACACAATTTTAGAACCACAATATACAGTCATAAACAGTCGTCATGGAAACCACTAGCCTTGGCCTTGGTGAAAGCTGATGTCTTTGGACGGTTTGTCTCTGCACGTTAGAGCCACCTGGTCGCAACCTGTGCAACTACCGCCATAACATACACTCCGCCCGTGGCGGAAATTTGTGTTTTATACCAAAGGTGGCAGTGATGTCGAATTCTACTGTTTGTCTCTGCACGTTGGAGCGTTTAAAAGTCACGTATGCGTTCATATACCGTTCATCCCATTGCGATGAAACTTGGGTGAGATGTTGAGTGTACTCCAGGGAAGGTGTTTGGCTTAGTAAATTATTTTACAATAGATAGCGCACGACTAGATTCAACAAACGAGCGACGACGCACGAAGCGTTTCAAGAAGGTCCCGTATGCGTTCAAATACCATTCGTCCGATAGCGATGAAACTTGGGTGAGATGTTGTGTACACTCCAGGGGAGGCTTCTGGATTAGTAAATCCATTTTACCATAGGTAGCGCACAAGTAGATTCAACAAATGAGCACGACGCGCGAAGTGTTTCAACAAAATCCCGTATAAGTTTATATACCATTCATCGATTGAGATGAAACTTTAATGAGTTTTTGTGTACACTTACCTGAAGGTTTCTAACTTAGTAAATCCATTTCACAGGAGGTTGCGCACGAGTAGATTCAACAAATGAGCGACGACGTGTGAAGCGTTTCAACAAGGTCCCGTATGCGTTCAAATACCATTCGTCCGATCACGATGAAACTCGGGTGAGATGTTGTGTACACTCTAGGGGGAGGCTTCTGGATTGGTAAATACATTTTACCATAGGTAGCGCACGAGTAGATTCAACAAATAAGCGACGACGCGCGAACGTTTAAATTAAGTCCCGTATGCGTTCATATACCATTCATCCGATTGCAATGAAACTATGGTGAGATATTGTGTACACTTACGTGAGGGTTTCTAACTTAGTAAATCCATTTCACAGGTGGTTGCGCACGAGTACATTCAACAAATGGGCGACGACGCACGAAGCGTTTCAATAAGGTCCCGTATGCGTTCAAATACCATTCGTCCGATTACGATGAAACTTGGGTGAGATATTGAGTACACCCTACGGAAGGTTTCTGGCTTAATAAATCCATTTTACAATAGGTAGCCCACGAGTAGATTCAACAAATGAGTGACGGCACACGAATCATTTCAACAAAGTACCGTATGCGTCCATATACCATTTATCCGATTGCGATGAAACTTTGGTGAATTGTTGTGTACACTTCAGTAAAGGTTTCAGGAGTAAATTCATTTTACAATAGGTAGCGCACGAGTAGATTCAACAAATGTGCGATGGCGCGAGAATCGTTTCAAAAAGTCCTGTAGGTCTTCATATACCATTTATCCGATTACGATGAAACTTTGGTGAATTGTTGTGTACTCTCCAGGAAAAGTTTCTGGCTTAGTAAATTCAGTTTTTAATAAGTAGCGCATGAGTAGATTCAACAAATGTGTGATGGCATGCGAATCGTTTAAAGAAAATCCCGTATGCGTTCATATGTCATTCATCCGATTCCGATGAAACGTTGATGAGTTGTTGTGTACACGCCAGGGAAGGTGTTCAACTTGGTAAATCCATTTTACAATATTGGTAGCGCACGAGTAGATGTAACAAATGAGTGACGACGCACGAAGCATTCCATCAAAGTCCCGTATGCGTTCATATACTATTCTTCGATTGCGATGAAACTTTGATGAGTTGTTGTGTACACTTACGTGAAGCTTTCTATGTTAGTAAATCCATTTCACAGTTGGTAGAGCACGAGTAGATTCAACAAATGAGTGACCGCGCACGAATCATTTGAACAAAATCCCGTATGCGTTATATGCCATTTATCCGATTGCGATGAAACTTTGGAGAATTGTTGTGCACGCTCTCACGAATGTTTCTAGATTAGTTAATTCATTTCACGATAGTTTAGAGGCAGTTAACAGAAATTGAAAAAAATATTGTGCATCCAAAAGCACTTCAAGGAACACAGTCACAACACTTTCTTTGATTGGCAGGACAACGTCTGCCGGGTCAGCTAGTATATATATATATATATATATATGTATATCAGTTTCTTGTGGACACGATAATTGCCGTAATTTTGCACCAATCACTTTGAAGTTTTTACATATTATGTATCCATATAAAATCTCGGTCGAGTTCGTTAATGGGCAAAATCGGCCGAAGGGGGTGAAAATGGGGGGCTTTTTTCGAAAAATTGAAATTTCGCTATAACTCTCTTAATACGCGAAATATCGAATCCATTCAAAGTTCATAATATGCGTCGGATAAGTGCCAACAATTTATGTCAAATAAGTTTTTTGATAGCACCAACCATTGACCAAAGGGGTGGAAAAAAGTGGGTTTTTCGGGAAACATTAATCATATCTCTCTTAATAGGCACAATATCAAAACCGTACAAAATGGACAATATTCCCCTAATAATTACCTAAAACTTTTGTCTGAAAGAATTTTTGATATGACCCACCATTACGCCAAGGGATGAGAATAATGATTTCGGAATTATAAGAAAATGCCAAGAGCTATCAGAGGTTGCCATGGCAACACTACTGAATTGATGAGGGATGAGCCGTTGCCATGACAACGCACTTGCACGAGATCAGATTCAGTATTTCCAACTGACTAAGCCGGCCCCGTGGTGTTGGGGTAGCGCGCCTGCCTCTCACCCGGATTCCCCGGGTTCGATTCCCGGCTCTGTCAGGGATTTTAAAACTGACGTGAGGGTTGGAACGGGGTGCACTCAGCCTCGTGAGGACAATTGAGTAGCTGTCTGACAGTGAGACAGCACCCCGATCACGAATACCAATATTAACGGCCGAGGGGACCCGACGCGCTGATCACGTGTCACCCCAATATCTGCAGGCCAAATGGCTGGGCAGCGGTCGCTTGGTCGGCCTTAGCCCGTCATGGGCTGGTTGGTGCCAGGGGTTGACTTTGACATCTGACTAAGTGGGAAGCGGGTTCGGTGACGTAACTGGTAGCATGCCGAATGTCTATGCCCAAGGTCGCGGTTTCAAAGCCGGCCGAAGTCGTCGGATTTTCTAAGAGCGCTAAAAATCCCTCAGTATGCTTTCCTTTGGAGGGGAAGTTCCAACGTTCGTTACGAGTTGCTGGTTGGGGTGGCATCTAGTAGCCCAGTTCACAGCTAGGTGTCATTGACGGTAGTACCTGGTAGCAACATTAGGAACTACTGCTTGAAATTGACCGTCTGCAGTCCTTGCCTGAATTACAGACTAATACATCCATTACAATTCACACCGTTTATCGGACAGATTCTACACTCACCCAAAGTACACGGGGTTAGATGACCACGTTGTCGCAGCCCCTAAACTGAGGAACCAACCAGAGGTAGATTTCATTAGAAAGCTAACTATTGCAATGGGTAGGCTACCATGTTTCGACTTCCGGAAAATTTCGACATATCTTCGCGTTTCACATACCCCAGACCCCAAAACCACCGTCAGTTCAAAAGTATATATATATCAGTTTCTTGTGGACACGATAACTGCCGTAATTTTTCACCAATCACTTTTTACCGAATATGTATACCTATAAAATCTCGGTCGAGTTCGTTACTGGGCTAAACCGGTAGAAGGGGGTGAAAATGGGGGGCTTTTTCGAAAAAATGAAATATTGCCATAACTCTCTTAATATATGAAATATCGAATCCGTTCAACGTTCATACTATGTGTCGGATAAAGCCCAAAAATTTATGTTTGAAGAGTTTTTTATATCACCAACCATTGACCAAAGGGGTGGGAAAATTGGGATTTTCGGGAAACATTAATCATATCTCTCTTAATAGGCACAATATCAAAACCGTACGAAATGGACAATATTCCCCCAATTAATTACCTAAAACTTTTGTCTGAAAGAATTTTTGATATGACCCACCATTATGCCAAGGGATGAGAAAAATGATTTCGGAATTATAAGAAAATGCCAAGAGCTATCAGAGGTTGCCATGGCAACACTACTAAATTGATGAGGGATGAGCCTTCAGACGTTGCCATGACAACGCACTTGCACGAGATCAGATTCAATATTTTCATCTAAGTGTGAAGCGGCTTCGGTGACGTAACTGGTATCATGCAGAATGTCTATGCCCAAGGTCGCGGTTTCAAAGCCGGCCGAAGTCGTCGGATTTTCTAAGAGAGCTAAAATCCCTCAGTATGCTTTCCTTTGGAGGGGAAGTTCCAACGTTCGTTGCGAGTTGCTGGTTAGGGTGGCATCTAGTAGCCAAGTTCACAGCTAGGTGTCGTTGACGGTAGTACCTGGTAGCAACATTAGCAACTACTGCTTGAAATTGACCGTCTGCAGTCCTTACCTGAATTAAGACTACTAGAGCCATTACAATTCACACCGTTTATCAGACAGATTCTACACTCACCCAAAGTACACGGTGTTAGATGACCGCGTTGTCGCAGCCCCTAAACTGAGGAACCAACCAGAGGTAGATTTCATTAGAAAGCTAACTATTGCAATGGGTACCATGTTTCGACTTCCGGAAAATTTCGACATATCTTCGCGTTTCACATCCCCCAGACCCCAAAACCACCGTCAGTTCAAAAGTTTATATATAATTTATGTATGTATATGTGTATATATATATATATATATATATATGCATTTCAGTTTCTTGTGGACACGAAAACTGCCGTAATTTTGCACCAATCACTTTGAATATTTTACCGAATATGTATACCTATAAAATCTCGGTCGAGTTCGTTAATGGGCTAAATCGGTCGAAGGGGTGAAAATGGGGGGCTTTTTTTCGAAAAAGTGAAATATTGCTATAACTCTCTTAATATGTGAAATATCGAATCCGTTCAACGTTCATACTATGTGTCGGATAAAGCCCAAACATTTATGTTTGAAGAGCTTTTTTTTATAGCACCAACCATTGACCAAAGGAGTGGGAAAAAGTGGGTTTTTCGGGAAACATTAATCATATCTCTCTTAATAGGCACAATCTCAAAACCGTACAAAATGGACAATATTCCCCTAATAATTACCTAAAATTTTGTCTTAAGGAATTGTTGATATGACCCACCATTATGCCAAGGGATGAGAAAAATGATTTTGGAATTATAAGAAAATGCCAAGAGCTATCAGTGCTTGCCATGGCAACTCTACTAAATTGATGAGGGATGAGCCATCAGACGTTGCCAAGATAACGCACTTGCACGAGATCATATTCAGAATTCCATCTGACTAAGTGTGAAGCGGCTTCGGTGACGTAACTGGTAGCAAGCATGCTGAATGTCTATGCCCAAGGTCGCGAGTTCAAAGCCGGCCGAAGTCGTCGGATTTTCTAAGAGCGCTAAAAATCCCTCAGTATGCTTTCCTTTGGAGGGGAAATTCCATCGTTCGTTGCGAGTTGCTGGCTGCGGTGGCATCTAGTAGCCAAGTTCACAGGTAGATGTCGTTGACGGTAGTACCTGGTAGCAACATTAGGAACTACTGCTTGAAATTGACCGTCTGCAGTCCTTACCTGAATTACAGACTAATACAGCCATCCCTAAGTACACGGGGTCACATGACCGCGTTGTCGCAGCCCCTACACTGAGGAACCAACCAAAATCTCTGCGGGAGATATAATTTTGCGTGAAGAAGTAACAGACCGTTACATAGTTACACATCAGTGTCGAAACCTAGCATAAGGACAGTGTGACCACAGGTATAAAAATGGACCCCAAATGACAAGAAGGTTACCGTTCCCATTAGACAATAAAATGTTTAAAATAAGCATAAAATGACGAAAAACAAAGTTAATTAAGCTCCAATTATAAAATTCCTTCTCTCAATAAATGAGGTCTGATCCTTCTACGAAAACCTGCATATTCTGCCTATTTTCGCCTATCCCCAAGTTTGTCCGGTGAAATCTACCTCCGCCTTCCGGCGTGCCGAGAGGACTTTTTTTGAATTGAAATATTCACTTTGGCAATTTAAACATGTTATACAATCATAATCACACTTAATCAAGATAGTTGTAACACGTTTATCTGTATATTTTCCACCAGGCACTTGGCCCTCCACAAACACGTGGGTACAAAAATGTGGTGTTACGGCAATGTTATGCAATTCACTATACTTGCCAATTATTTTTTCCCAATATGCCTCTTGTGGCTCACTGTGCTTAAGCAACAGTGAATTGTAGTATTCTCGTGCTCGATGGCACCTGATAATCACTTCCTCGCTCAACAGCGGATATTTTCTACGTCTTATAAGTCAGATACAATTTCACGCCTACACGGGGCGGATTCTCCAGACGTAGTGCAAGGCACTGAGTGTCTCTAGGAAGTAGGTTGTCAAAACGAAGTCGTTGAGCGACTACTTACGTTCCTGTTTGCGTATCTGCAAGCGAAATAAACAATCTCCAAAATGTTTTAATAATGCAGCATGACGAAATGGAATATTCTGAGTCTTGTGGAAATACTAAATTAATTAATAAGACCTCAGATAAATAATTAGCAGACTTCACCAAAGTCAAAAGTGCGATTCACCGCTACTTCAAAGAGTATAGCGTGAGCTCTCAGCTCCACGTGGCTTTCTGGGTGTGTTCAAAGATACAACATCCCATCATAAATGTTCTGTTATAAAAAATATCACATGAACCATAGCTCAGCGGGTTCATCTGCCTCTCCGTCGTTTCCAATAAAATGTTGGGATGACATTTTTATTTGCCTTGAAATTCATGAGTGATATTTTTTTTAGATTAGCTGCATTGAAGGTTCCAATGCGCTCTCCTGTCCTAATGTCTTTTATCACATAACTTCCATTGCTCAAAGGCTGTCGGATATGACTAGGGCCATAATATAAAGACAGAAATTTTCCATATATTCGGTCTATAGGACTTGAAATTCCGGGTCTCCTTATAAGGATAAGGTCTCCTTCAACTATTGGTTCTCTGAATCTCTGGCGTCTAGTTCTTCTCAAGCGCTTGGCAGCTTGTCTGTCCATAGTGTCTCTTGCAGCTAAAAGTCTGCTGGCATGTGATGGTTGTAAACTAGGTGGATTTACTATCACACGATCCCATATTCTCAATGGCATCTGGTTCAAATGCAAGACCATAGGTATTTGACCAGTGCTCTCATGGACTGTTGAATTAATACATGTTGCCATAATAACTAGGACTTCAGTCCATCGCCAGTGTTCTTCTTGACAATATAATCGACAAAATTTTGCGATAATAGACATTACGCATTCTGCTGGGTTGCTCTCTGGATGGCGAGTAGATGATAAAACATGACCTATTTCCAGCTCGTTCATAGCATTGGCAAATTCTGCGGATGTGTACTGTGATCCGTGATCAGTCAACAGGAATTGTAGCTTTCCTGCCTCCGGTATCACTTGTCGTCATCCTCTGAATAATCTTGAATAATCTGATGTGCAGTGGCTTTCTGAATCGGATGAAGCATCGTATATTTCGTGAACACATCAATAGTTACAACGATGTAGCGATTCCCACGACGAGCTTTAGGTATTGGGCCATACAGGTCCTGTGCATATAACTCTCTAGGTTGAGTTGGGAGTATCGGTCTAGGTGGTTCCTTCAACAAATATGACGTGTACTTGTTCCGCTGGCATGCGTCGCAAGCACGTAAACATTGTCTAACGGTGGCTCCTAGCCCTTTCCAAGTAAAAGATTCCTTGATGGTTGCAATGATCTTGTCTGTTCCACCATGTCCAATGGATAGATGAACCATAAGAATAACAGATTCTTGGTATCTCCTAGGAATAACTGCACGCAGTTGAGTGTGGTCCTCGTCCACAAACTTGTACAAGACACGATGATAAATCAAATAATCATCTGCAACAGCAGCAATTCTCGCATAATGGGCATCCTGTGGATCCTTTCTTCGTTCCAGGAAACGGATAATATGCCTGAGTTCCTCCTCACGTCGTTGTCCTCCAGGTAGATGACGAAGTCGGCGAAGGTGTTCCTCGCATTCTCCCTCGATGTCTATGGCATTAACAGTAGCTTCAGGATTCCGGCTGAGAATGTCGGCCAACACATTCTCTCTGCCTGGTCGATAAACTATTTCCAAAGCAAACTGTTGGAGAAACAGCGTCCAACGTGTGATCCTGTCGCTTGCCAGTCTTGTTCGTAATATGAAGGTTAACGCATGGTGATCGGTCCTCACAATAATCCTCAGGCCTAACAAAAGTTTCTGCCAGTACTCAAGTGCGTAGACAATTGCAAGTGCTTCAATCTCAGTGGTGAAGTAATGAGATTCATGTGCTCTCAAACGTCGGCTTAAGAAAGCAATGTAATGACGTTTCTTCTCATCATCCTCCTGCAGTAGGATGGCTCCTATTCCAATTGCAGATGCATCAGTTTCTAGAATAAAATTCCGGGAATAGTCTGGATATTCTAACAGAATTGAGTCAACTAGCATCTGTTTAGCTTTCCTGAAAGCTGTCTCGCACTCATCATTCCAGGTCCACCTGCAGTTCTTCTTCAGTAAACCTTGCAGTGGTGCGACAGTCTCGGAGTACTTCTCACAATGAGCAGCAAAGAATTGGAGAATTCCTAAGAATTGTCTCACGTGTTTCACACGGGTTGGCGTTGGAAATGCAGCAACAGTTCTGATCTTTGCCGGATTTGGTCACACTGCTGGAAAGTGGATGCCCCTGCAGCAATCAACACACGTTGCACGTCTGTAGGGTACTGCCAAACAATGGTGTTCACTAAATCTTGTTCAGACAACGGGGGCTGAAGACAACGAAGCTTCGCAAGCTGGATCGCGAAGTAATTCGCATAACGCGTTGGTGTATTAGAGCTGTATCTGCGAGTGTACATCTCAGCTCTGATGCTCTGCTGGATGCCGCTCGACCAATGCGTTCTTAATAAGGCCTCCTTAAAGTCCTGGTAGCCTGTAAACGAATATCTGAATGCTCTAAACCAGGTGCTGGCTTGCCCCTCAAGCAAACGCTCTATAACTCTGAGTTCCCTCTCCGGAGTTACCATAGTGTCTCTCAAGTAGCTTTCGACGTTGGCTAGGAATTCAACTGGAGTAACACCACTTCCAGTTCCTGAGAAGCGAGCTGGTTGCTCCTCTCTCGAACGAATTATAGTTACATTTCCCTGCGTATGTGCGGGTCTAAAAGTATTCTGCATGTAGTTACGCGTAGGTGTGTTAGTCTCATGACTAAGTCGATTGGGTGCTGGTTGAAAAGAATGGGGGTCAAAGTTCAAAGTCTGACTTTGCGCTGAACCAGTGAATTGTGATGGTTGTGGTTCTATAGGTGCGCTGGGTTGGAAATGGGTAGGCATCATTCCTGCAGATTGAGATACGGGTGTCTCCTGAGAGTCTCCCATCTGTGAGTGTAAGTGTCTCTCTCTAGGAAGCGTCTCAAGTCTGTCAACACGTCTTTCTATGACTTCAAGTCCTGGAATAGTTCTGGCTGCGACTTTATTACCTAAGTCGTTCAGTTGTAGCTCGATCCTATCGACCTTTCCCTTGAGGTTCGTGTCTACATCGCGTATGGCCATCCTGAGGTTATAGCTAAGGTCTAACCTCTCGGTTACCGCGACTTCCTCAAATCGTTTTTGTAAAGAATCGATTTCTCCTTCAACTCTCGACACATTATCTTGGATCTTCCCAACATCGTCTCTGACCTCGGCTACCTTAGCCTCCACTGTGGTCTTGTGTTCGTTGAGGTCACCCCTCAATAACATGAGATCGATTTTGTGTTCCTCACGATGAACATCAACTGTTTCAAGGAGGCTTGCTACGGTTTCTGTCAACTCAGTAATGTTCCTCCTGTTGGTGTTTAGTTCGTATTTGACTTCCATCATGCCATCAACGATCGTCTTTACGTTGTTATTAACAGCATTGGCAGCACCTCTCATCAAGATCAGTCCAATATTCATGGTTACCATGTCCTTTTTCACAGTGTCCATAAATCCCTCGTCGTGATTCAATCGAGTCCCAAATTCTTCCCGAGTGTGCTCCAGGTCGGCTCTCATATCTATCTGGACTCTATTTATGGTCGTTTGAATTTGAGCTGTGTGCTCCTCCAATCGGGTTTGCACATCCTCCCTAGCTCTATTCATCTGGTCAGTTAAGCAATCTACACGCTGGTTAGCCTCCTGATGGTGTCGTATGACATCAACCCTAACAGCTGCTAAACCTGCCGTAAGATCATTTCTAGCTTCGACTCTATATGCGTCCATGTCGGCCCTGACTTTAGTTAAATCAGCCCTAACATTGTTAACTGACTGGGTGTTAACCTCTAAATCTAGTCTTACTTGGTCCACATGACCACTCACATTATTTACAGCTTGGGTATTCTGACCTAAGTCACCTCGGACTTCACCTAAATCAGTCCTTACATCACCTAAATCAGTCCTTACTGTACCTAATTCAGCAGTAATCTGCTGGAGGTTGGCATTCACACCTGCCATCATCTCTCCAAACACACGACGAAGAGTTTCCTCATTCATTGACAAGAAATATATATGAGAAAGTGAGGGATCAATCTCTATTGGAACGTACAGCTATGATTAGTTACTTGGTGGTATAAAGCTTGTTTCATTTATATAGATATCACGAGTACAGCTGGAGTATACAAACTAAGTGCTTCTACAATTACAAAGACAACGGTGAGCAAAGCAAACTATTACATTTACTGAGGATGAGGCATCATCAAAGAAAATCCTATCCTTCATTTATCCAAAACTAAAGCCTCACCCCATGGACTTCTATCAAACATGAATGCCATGCGGTCAATTGATCTGCAGTACGACTTTCTAAGTTCGTCCCAGTCCTGTAAATTTACCATTAATCAACACTAAGATCCTCCAAAATGACATGGAACTGACGGTCACCACGTTAACGTCGGCACATGAGTTGGGCGCCATTTTATGCGACCGTCGGTGGAGCTGCCAGGATAGTCAACAACCGCAATGACTTCCTTAACATCTCATCCGTCGGACATTAAAAAAAATTGCCGTGAGGATCAGGTGAACTTCCAAATAGGCTAAAGCGGCACGAGAGTCCATAATCCACAGGGATCGTGGTACATGGTGACGATGGTCATAGACTGCCTATGGAAAGGTTCACCTTAAAAACTAGACTGAGAAAATAAACATCCAGACTTATGTAAAACACCGTGAAAATTTATTGATAAAATTCACAAGCCCCTAGCCTAGTTCGGAGGTTTTCAATCGGCTAGTCTGCAAGCTAATACACAAACAAAAAAAAAGCAGGTCCCTACCTGAGAAGTTACGGAAAACCCTCGCGAAAGATCTAACTCACAATGATAAAGCAACAACAGCAACACTAGGAAAATGGTACGACGCAAGTCCCTACGTCAAGTTACAAGATCAAGCTAATATCAGAATTTACATTTAACAGGGTAGCAAAACAAATCTAAATTAGGATGATACCATCTCCACATTTACATTTAACGTTAATTTATCTAGCTAAGTCCTATCAGTTAATGACAAAATTTACGGCGATGACGTCCGTAACAGAAAACAATTACATTCAAATCTAAGTGTACAGCCATGTAAAAAAAACATTTAAATATCCTTAATAACTAGGTGCTAACAGCACACAATAAGGTAACATGTAGGATTTATACACTTGTACATCATAAATAAGTAATGAAATAGACAATGGTTTTATTAAAATGCCTGCCTGCACCTTGGTTTACTCTTTGTAAGCCATAGTCATCTAATGTGTGTGGTTACGGTGACGACTGCGTAGTTAAGACTACGTCTAACATAGCATGGCCTGCGCTCCACAAGCTACGAACTCAAGGTTCAAGCATGCTTCAGGTCGCTACAATAGTGTCAGCTGTCCTAGTAATTTCCACAAAAGGAAAAATACCTTCATCTGCACGGCTAAGTCAACAGGTTCAAAATGCAAAAGAACAAAGTTAGATAGAAAGAATTCGTTAGTTAGCATTTGTTTTACCAAAATTATGCGTTTTATTATTAAGATGTCGGTTTAGGTTTATCGTTGGTTTATGGCGAATAATACTGACAATAGCCTGGGCACGGAGTGTCTCCACTGAGATCATTCTCCACCAAAAAGCCTCGACTCAAAAGTCGGAATATAATCAACGAGCAATAACAACTCGGACACACAATAACACAAGTTACCAGCGGCGCAAAGCTCGCGTTCAATAACTCTGGGATGGGCCTGCACACTACAGTTACCCTCCAATAACATCTGGTCCACGGGAACTATCCCGGACAAGGCATACACAAAATACCTTCATACAATAAATTCCTCCTATAACAGGGTAGCCTTCAACGTACTATAGAAAACCTGATATAACTGTACACGTCGAACGACGGTACACGAACAGTGCGTTTAACTAGCAAAAACAATCTATAAAACATGTGATCAGATACAAGGATGGACACTGAGTTCCATAAGCTAAATTGCAATGGAAGGAAAAACGAATACTACAAGTATTCTGTCTCTTGTCAAAGTAGTTCTGTCTCACAATATAACAGGCATGCTTTAAAGGGCACTGGGTCACAAACCAGTTTATGTCGCTGGCAGGCTATAACATTCCTGCGCTCCACTGACACAACACATTGACTATCAAGGCCGGCGATTTAAACAAAATAAAACTGTACATCTGGCCTCTTCATAAAAAACTTTACCATAGGTTATAAACCTCGAAGAATACGTGTATAAAAACACGCTATAAATCTGAATACAATAATATAATTTCGTCTTCCAAACCAAAGACATCTAAATGATAGTAATGTCACTATTACTGGAGCTCTTTGGTCTCAAATATATAATTCAGTAGTTGCTTGTACAACATCAAATAAATACGTGTCTTCACATGACATTAACAAAATAATAATTATGACGCAGATTCCACACTCTGGATCTGCTTAATGATACGTTGGGAACTGGGTTCGATGCTAGACAACGAAACATCCCTATTACTTATTAGGTCCACACTTGACCAAGAATAGCTTCTGAGCTTATTTAAAATGAAATATAATGCAGTTACAAAACTGGTAATTACAGTCGATTACCTAACTGATACGACTGTTCTAACGAAAGTCAGGGGTGTAACAAAGAATGGCTGCAAAGAATGCAGTTAAAATAACCATGGCATCTGATTGCCATAACTAAAGTCAGCAAAGACTTGAAAAATCACCCCAAATAGGGTTGAACAAAGTAGCCTCAAATGACTACGGTCACGTTCAGCAAAAGATAGGCATTGACGTTCTACGACGTTCATCAGGCTTCACCAGGGCTGACCAAAATATCTGACCCAAGGGTGTCTCACTCTAACTGAAATAAATGACATCTAATTAAACTAGTTACATTCCCTACCTATAAAAATGGCTGACACTGAGTTCGGTTGGTTCACAAACTACATTAAACCTACTATACCACCAGAAACTAGAACAAGAAAGGTGTGTCCAAAAACTCACGAAATGGAGAAGCTCTCACTCAGCCCTCTATTCAACAACAAGGGTTGTACAAATTCCTCTCTGGCTCTCTGGAACGGTATCATCCTCATCAGGATTCCCATCTGGACTCCTCCAAAGACCAGGGTTCGATCTGTCCCTGTCGACAACTTCGTGGATCTGCTGGATATGCCTGGGAATGGCATCCTGGTTTCCTTCCTTCTCGTTCGCTGTTCTGGAAGTTCCACCATCAGGCTGGTTCCAAGAGAAACATCACCCTCATACCATGATGGTATTAGCCCATGATGACGGTCTCAAACATGGTGTAGAATAGTCTGATCACGTGGGTGGTGATATAAATCTTGTAGTTCATTCTTTCACTTTCAAAAATACAATGTTCGTCGTAAATGTTACAGGCTTTAATTGCAGTAGATAACACAGCCTTTATTTCGTAGATGTGAATTAATATGTGAGCTAGCACTGTTTTAGGATTCTTCACGTGTTAGTGACGCCACTTTTATATCACGTAGCATCCGTGAAATGTGCGTCGTATTTGAATTGAAATATTCACCTTGGCAATTTAAACATGTTATACAATCATAATCACACTTATTCAAGATAGTTGTAACACGTTTACCTGTATATTTTCCACCAGGCACTTGGCCCTCCACAAACACGTGGGTACAAAAATGTGGTGTTACGGCAATGTTATGCAATTCACTATACTTGCCAATTATTATTTCCCAATATGCCTCTTGTGGCTCACTGTGCTTAAACAACAGTGAACTGTAGTATTCTCGTGCTCGATGGCACCTGATAATCACTTCCTCGCTCAACAGCGGATATTTTCTACGCCTTATAGGACAGATACAATTTCACGCCTACACGGGGCGGATTCTCCAGACGTAGTGCAAGGCACTGAGTGTCTCTAGGAAGTAGGTCATCAAAACGAAGTCGTTGAGCGACTATTTACGTTCCTGTTTGCGTATCTGCAAGCGAAATAAATATTCTCCAAAATGTTTTAATAATGCAGCATGACGAAATGGAATATTCTGAGTCTTGTGGAAAGATAAAATTAATTAATAAGACCTCAGATAAATAATTAGCAGACTTCACCAAAGTCAAAAGTGCGATTCACCGCTACTTCAAAGAGTATAGCGTGAGCTCTCAGCCCCACGTGGCTTTGTGGGTGTGTTCAAAGGTACAACATCCCATCATAAATGTTCTGTTATAAAAAATATCACATGAACCATAGCTCAGCGGGTTCAATACATATTCGGTAAAGTATTCAAAGTAATTGGTGCAAAATTACGGCAGTTATCGTGTCCGCAATAAACGGATATACATATATATATACATACATTATATATAAACTTTTGAACTGACGGTGGTTTTGGCGTCAGGGGGATGTGAAACACGAAGATATGTCGAAATTTTCCGGAAGTCGAAACATGGGACCCATTGCAATAGTTAGCTTTCTAATGAAATCTACCTAAAACATCAATTAGGTACAACGAATATAAAGTAATTGTTGGTATCAACTCGATTGCCACATTTGAACACTTGAAATGAGCTGATTCAGTTAGTACTAAAGTACTAACATTTTTGGTTGGAAACAGTGGTCCCAATCATAAATATCAAGCTTTGCCAGCTTTATATCCACCATAGATAAACTAAAAAATTTACTCTACTTTTATCTCTATTCAGTCGAAGAGAGGCTAACCCAAATTGCACCTTGTTTTCTTTCCAAATAAGTAGTTCCATTGCTGCCAACTGAAGTTATACATGACACCAACTGCCTTCCTTTAGTAACTCATTAACATTATGGTGTTTGAAGACATTTTCAGTGTTGCCTTAGTAATCGATATTTGATGTCGGTCAACACGACTGTATCCAATTGTAATGGGCTATACCATAATCCTGAAAAAATGTGCATGAGATTAATAATAGTAAATTTTTCTGGATTAGGGAATAACCCAGCAAATTGGGTACAATCATGTTGACCAACTGATAACATCAAATTTCGGTAATTCATTAAATTCTTGTTTTTTTGTTTTTTTTTGTTGGGGGGTTAAACATCGTGATAACTTCTGTCCCGTGTTTATTTGGATGTGTGAAGAATTGGTTTGACAACCTGTGTTATCTTTTTGACTACTTCCGCGCTGGCAAGCCAACTCAGTATAGCACAGGCTCCATCTAGCACAACACGGCCCTGTTCGACTCTTGCCGCAAATTACGTAAGTTTTGCAAGTAAGTAAGGATACTTATCCAAATTCTTTTCATTCTATTATTCAAATTTTCTTACTCCTAGCGTCATTTCTTTCCAGTTGGGAATGGAAACCCTTGAACAGAAATTTCGGAGATAGCATCAGGAACTGAATTTTGAAGACGTCAAGAAAGAAAATTAAAACCTTCAACGGTATTGTAATGAGTGCCTACCATTTTTTTTTTTTTTTTTTACTTTTTAAAAAACTTTTAAAGTGATTTAGAGTATAAGTGATTTGAGTGTGTTTTTATGTTTTTATGTTATCACATCCAATGTACAAAGTGATTTTAAGCGCTGCCAATACATTGAAAGGCTGATTGATGATGATGCCAATGCAAATAGGCATCGAAACATGTACCGATGTAAATTAAGTGACGTGTGATTATATCACAAAAATTTGAATAAATTGTATTGACGAGGTGGAACTAAGGAAATCTTTTGTTTATTAACCTGTGTTATTGTAGTGTCCGTAGTAATGTAACTTACGTATTTGTAATTGAAGCTAGGTTTGGCATGGAGGTGGTCATAGCCGTAAGTTAAGTACCCTCTTGGTGCATTCCTGGCATAGAAGATGAAAACCGACGAAAAAATCAGTACTAAGATGGCTCAAATAGTAATCGAACCTTTCTCATCTCAGCTTTGCTTCACGAGGCTGAGTGTCCCCCGTTCCGACCCACAAATCCAGATTAAAGAGCTGGAAATTGATTCAAGGACCTTTGTTACTTGAGTCTCATTACGTATTCCGTGACCACAGAAAATGGCTCAATAAATTCTATTGTAATGTGGCCTATATCTAACAACATAAATGAAGTAGACCTGCTAATGACCGGCACCTGTTGTTCGCCACTTTCAAGTCTGATAACTCTAATTAATAAGTGATAACATTTTATGAAATAACACACAGAGAGCCAAGGCAATCTTGATTTAATTCGTAAGAAGGAAGTAATCATTACCGACATCTGACGGTTTTGTTTTATATTAGTTCAGTACTGCCTCCCACAAATCGATGGATTGTACAAACTTAACGTAACATTGCATTAACTCATTGAGGGCTGATTCAATATTTTCAGAACTTGAAACGATGGATGTAATTACTACACCACTTCAGTTCTGCACATTATGAAGGTTCCTATAGTGCAAACAATAAATATGAGATCATATCTACTTAATCGTCGCTGACTAATAAATAATTTAGGCCTCATTGAACTTTGACCAAACTTTGTTCATAGAAATATTCATCTAAACACCTAATACTTATCATTTTCCTTATTATCTGGGTTACCAAGCATTAAATATATACAATAGGATTTGTATTAGATACTTTACGGTTACCATCGAATAACTCATAATCATAACTAAAGGTCTGGCTGCGTGGCTCAGGGGTAACGTTCTCGCTTGCTGAGCCCAAGGTTGCAGGTTCGAAACCTGGCGCAGTCAGCTGGCATTTGAGGGTGCGCAAATGCGAGGGAGCCGTGTCAGTAGATTTGCTGTCACGTTAAAGATCCCCTTCGGGGCAAAATTCCGGCACCCCGGCGTATCTAAAAGCCAGTGTAGTTAAAAGGGACGTAAAACCAATAACATTATTATTAATCATAACTAAATCATCTGATTTTAGCCATAAATCGTTTGAACGCATTACCTCCTACCAACATCTGACGTTGGCAAATTTGGTAAGTGTCATATTCGCCAACCATAAATAATAGATAATGGTAACATAGTCAACTTTCCCTAGTTCTATTAGGGATTTACGAATTTATACAGTAGTGTTTTGATTGTTGTTTCATATGAACGGCTTAGACAACGTGGTCATTTAGCACCGAATGCTTGTGTGCGTGTAGAAGTTATCTGATAACCTGTGTTATTTTAATAGCTGTAGTAGAGTATTTGTAATTCAGGAAAGGACTGGGTAAGAAGCGGTCCTGGTATTAAGTTAGGAACCATACCAGCATTTGCCTGAAGTAGAAGTGATAATTCACAGAAAACCCCTTCCACGATGGCTGAGGTAGGCGTTAAACCGACTTCTTCTCAGTACTGCCCCGCGAGGCTGAGTATAGTCTGTGCCAGCCCTCTGACCAGAATTATATTACTTGCCATAGCCTGGAATCGAGCCTGACCCTCCGGGGAGCCAGACAAGAATGCTAGCTGCTACAACAGGAGGTGGGAGTTTATGCCAAGCTTTGTTGTTTTCACTCCCGGAAAGATTTCTGATTTAGTAAATCCATTTATAATTGGTGGCACACGAGTAGATTCAACTAATGAGCGACAGCGCGTGAATCGTTTAAACCAAGTCCCGTATGCGTTCATATACCATTCATCCGATTGTGATAAAACGTTGGTGAGTTAAGTACAGTCCTGCGAAGGTGTATGAATTAGTAAATCCATTTTTTCAATGGGTGGCGCACAAGAAGATTCAACAAATAAGTGAAGGCGCTTAAACGTTTAAACAAAATCCCGTATGCGTTCATATGCCATTCATCCGATTGCGATGAAACGTTCATGAGTTGTTGTGTACACGCCAGGGAAGGTTCTCGACTTAGTAAATCCGTTTTACAATAGGTAGCGGACGAGTAACTTATATTCAACAAATAGGTGAAGGCACTCGAATAGTTTCAACAAAGTCCCGTATGCGTTCAAATACCATTAATTCCATTGCGATGATACTTTGGTGAGTTGTTGAGCACGCTCCCGTGATTTTTTGAGATAGTAAATCAATTTTACAATAGTTTAGAAGTGGTTAACGGAAAATAAATAAATTTTGGGATTCCAAAAGCACTTCAACAAACAAAGTTACAACGCCAACACTTTATTTGATTGGCATTGCAACGCATGCCGGGTACAGCTAGTATATCATACTAATATATAAAAATGAGATGGTGTGTGTCTGTCTGTCTGTCTGTCTGTTACTCAATAACGTAAGAACCACTGGTCCGATTTAAATGAAATTTTGCATGGATGTAGCTGATTTACCATGTTTACATATAGGATACTTTTAATTTCGACATTATTCACTATTAAAAAATGGCAACCATTTTAGTGACGTCACTACACCCTTTGGTTTCAAAATTTCATATTTCCATATCAAATAAAAAGAGAACGCTAAGAAATAGAAAACTTTTGATAGGACATAAGAGCTTCAAAATTTAATTTCCTATCTGAAAGGTCCTCATCACTTTTCGTGTATCTCCAACGGTTAGCGAGTAAAATCCACATATGTGACGTCACTACACCCTTTGGTTTCAAAATTTCATATTTCCATTTCAAATAAAAAGAGAACGCTAAGAAATAGCAAACGTTTGATGCATACACGAGATTTAACATTTAATTTTCTATCCAAAAGGTCCTTATCCCTTTTCGTGTATCTCAAACGGTTAGCGAGTAAAACCTAAATTTGTGCAATAAAACACGGTCAACACCGAGCGGTGCAGTACATCTCTACGTACATAAAAATTCAAGTTTGTATGTTTTTTTCGCAATTTCTACGGAAATTTGAGTTATTTACGCGTTTCAGACTGTTTTATTATGGATGCGCGCGAAAATAATTTTTTGGTCTGTCTGTCTGTCTGTCTGTCTGTCTGTCTGTGGACAACTTTGTTCCCTTATAACTCGAGAACGGCTGGGTGTATTAACGTAAAATTTGGTACAGATATCCATCAGAGGCACGACACTAATCATTGATGCAACCCTTCTCCGTACCTCTCATAAAAGAGGGCCTACCCCCTTAAAATACATGCTGAAATAGGAGTAGAAGGACGAGACAAAGATCATTTTCAGCCCCTCAATGTGAGAGACAAAACTCGGGGGCCCTAAAGGGTCCCCGAAATCCACATTTTAAAGCCCTAAACCAACCATTTTTGAGATATTCCCAGAAAACTAATTTCATTTAATAAACTAATGAACGAATACAAGCCGGTAACCATGGCGACAGATTCCCCGAGGTCCATTTATTGCTGTAAGATGCAATGCAATTCCATTAATTACATTGGTGTGAAAGTTTGCAAACGGCTAGAAGGTTATCACGGAACTAAATTAAGCTGTAAAATTCATCAATACGTATAATGCGCTTAAGGGGGTCAAGGGGTACACTAGAATTTTTTCACGCGATTTACACCTGCGGGTGTGGTACGGCAGGTCTATTATATTCCTATCCCTATATTATATTATTATTAGTAGTATTATATTATGGCGTACAACGACGATACAAAGCCCCTCAGTGCCAGAAACAAAACTTGGGGGCCTCGAAAACTACATTATAAGGCTCTAAAACCAACAGTATCTGAAATATTCCCAGAAAACTAATTTAATTTAACAAACTAATGAAGGAATGGAAATCGGTAACCATGACAACATTATCTCAAGGGGTGGCATCCAACTTTCCATCTATTTATGTAAGAAGCAATATCACTCCATTTATACCTTGCCACGGTGGGTGAGTGGATAGCGTGTCGGTCTACTAACCCCAAGATTGCAGGTTCACTCCTGGCCGTGGTACAGGCCGGACGTTTGTTTTAGAGTGAAAAATCTTAATGGAAGCCTGGAGGCGAGTTACTACAGTACCAGTGTTGTTATCAGCTGCCCCAAGCGCTCCGATGATTGATAAAGCTGTTTCACACTATTGCAGAAGAATAGTCACCGGCAAATATAATGACGTTCTGTTCGTAACTACGTAATGTGTACTTACGTGTCACACAATACTTCGACGTGGACTGTACTGTCTGCTCAAGTCTGGAATTCCATTATATCAGATCGGTGGTGACAAATGTGAAGTGATAGGGTGAGAGAGTGACTGTGTACAGGCTCACCCGCAGGCTTAAAGGTTAAGGGCAATCGTCTAAAACAAAAGTCCGGCCTGTACGTGATTTTTGAAAGGCGGCTAAAATTCGACTCGCATGTCATACGATGTTGGCATGTCAAAGAACCCATTTGAATTCAGTAGGCCGTGTTCATAATGGCAAAATTAACCTCAGGGGTTTCCGCCAACACAAAGTTCCTCATTTATTTACTAGAAAGCGCTATAGTGTTCAAGGAGCTTAGATATCTACCCTCCTTGACTTTCATAGTGATTCAAGAACAACGAAATTTCGACATGCAAGCTACCCTCTGGGTGTCAAATTACGAGGCTTGCACCCGGCATCCGAGGCCATACGATATCATTATTATTAGGCTAATCCATTTATTACATTTCTGTGAATGTTTGCAAATGGCTATAAGGTTATCACGGAACCAATGTAGACTGTATAATTCGTCAATGCAATTAAGGGGGTCAAGGGGAAACCTAGAATGTTTTCATGCAATTTCACGTGCGACATATAGTACAGAAAGTCTATTATATCTACAAACAGAAATGTTATTTTCAAAAATTCCTGAATTGAATCAGCATTTTTTTGCGGCTTTTAGGAATTTTGGCCATTTGAGGCTAAAGAATCTGAATTTTCATGCACCACAAGCCTTTATAATTTATGAAAGAGGTCTGCCTGTGTATGGGGACCTAACACAACGTAGAGGGACATTTTTTATGTGAGGTGTATTGCGTTTCGTCTACAAGGCTTTCAATTCTATTTCACGTCATGAAGTACACGTCAGGTGAATTTAGTTTGAGAGCAGATTTTAACTAATCTTTTTTTTTTGTTGTTGACATACGGGTTCATCGTAAGGATGATTTTGTTTGATACGTATGGTAGATATACCCATATTTGGATATCTGGGTGATATGTTGTAGACAATAGAATTGTCTGTCTGTCTTTCTGTGTATCTTTATGTACGCCTATAAATCGTCTTCGGATGTTTGGTGCATCGTAAAATTAGGTATGGTAAACATGACTCAATACACCAATCATTTATAAAACTCCTCACCGTACTTTTCATACAGTAGAAGGGTGGATATAGGGAAAAACTTCTCAAAATACATGCTAAAATAGGCGAAATATAACAATTATCCTAGAAAGACGATCAAAGCATATCTTGCGCTTCTCATTGTGAGACACAAAATTCGCGAGTCTATAAGGGGTCTCCGAAAACCACATTTTAAGGCCCTTAAATTAACAGTGTGTGTGATATTCCCAGAAAACTAACTTCGTTCTGATAAACTTATGAAGGATTGACAAGCCGCTAACCATTGCAACAGTAGCTCAATTGATAATGTCTGGTGTTAATATATAACACCGTTCGAAGAACGGGTACTTCTGCTAGTATATAAGATAGCTACAACCTGTGTTTCACCTACATGTATATCACGGGATGTTTACAGTTTTAAATGCAAAACTAACATGAATAATATTATTGAAGTGATGGAAGATTTTTTTTATAAATTCTGTTATTTCGACAGTATTCCAGTGGTGTTTCATAATGGTATGCAGTGGTAATGATCGTAGTACATTTGGTCGTTCTCCCGAGTACGTGGTGCATTCAATAAGGAGATCTTTAACGTGCCAGTAAATCTATTGACACGGCTCCCTCAAATGAGAGCTGACTGCTCCAGGATACGAACCTGCAACCTTGGGCCCAGCAAGCTGAATGTATTACTATTTAAGGGCTGCGTGCCGTCGATTGTTCTGTGCATGTCTTTTTTGGTCTCAATATCAATTACTTGGCTACAAATGTTTGGACATCACCCTGGAATACTTATGAAACTGAACTAATTTTGCAGGCATTTGTTGCATATCATTAACCATTATTTTGTGTTGTGTAATTATGCCTCTATTTGTTATTTGGCATAGACTCTGCGTATTACCACGTTTAAATTCGACCTCGTGGGGTAGAGACTAACATTCCTGCCTGTCACCGGGGAGGTGCGGGTTCGATTCCCGTTTCTTCCAAGATATTAAATTCTTGTTTCAGGCCAGAACGGTGTTCACTGAGTCTGGTGAGACAACACTAGAGCCATCCTGAAAGCTGTTTTACGTAATTTCCCACTTCTACTCTCGGAACTGCTGGGGTGGTACCTTAATTAAGGCAATGGCTGCCCACAACACAAATCCTAGTTTCAGTTACAAATACACACAATAGCACAGCGAGCATAAAGCCACAGGTTAGGAGACATATTCCACACACACATAAACCCAAGCACAGAGGGCTACATGAAGACGATGTAGCAGAACCCCTAGATGAGTCAACAACAATAACTACTACTAACTCGGTTGAATCGTCTTAAATTGAAATCCAACGTCAAGAACATTGCTACGTACTATTTTTGGAAAAGATTTTTGAAACATTGATGCCCTGAATTATTATATCGTGTGTTGTACAAAGCGTATACGGCATGTAGATGAGAAGTAGACAAATAAAATTTCCGATGGATGCAGCATTCCCGCTTTGGTCAGTCTTGCTCTACTACTGAGCTTATACGAAGGCAATTTTAATTATCGATCAATGCTGACACTAACGAAGTGTGATGATATTGAATCCCGATATGACTTAGGTTCCAATTCAGTCGTATAAATCCATTGTTTTCTCTTTGACCGGAAGTAATAGGTAAAACTTTTATTACCAACAAAACGAATATTTGTGCAGACTACAAACAATCGAGGAAAGTAGACATTTTAATTATTTTTGATTTAGTTTATTCGCACTACAGATATAGCATTGAGAATTCTATTGAAAGCTTGTCTTTGTACATCTGTCAACTCCACAATTTCTTCAACATAATATCAGTGGAGAATTGTTTAACGAGCATGATTAACGGAAGTAGAAGTCAGAGTTCTGGATACTTAATGGTTACAATCCCACCGCAACCAATCCTCAAAAAAGTTATTCGTAGTGAATCAATAGTTTCTCCAGGCAAGCTCTATGATACCCATTCTTTCATAATTCTTTGGTTACTCTGCATTGTACAGCTTGTTCTAACATTTCGACGGTTGAAACGTAATGTTTTCTGAACAGAAAAGTGAGCGACATACTGATTGATTGATTTTTATTTTCCGTGTGGCATCCTGAGAGGCAGAGCACAGGTCTTTCTAGTTGACGTCCGTAGGCGACCTGCGCGTCGTAATAAGGATGAAGTGATGATGAAGACGTCACATATACCCAGTCCCCGGGCCACGGGAATTAACTCAAGGAATTAAAATCCCTAATCGTCCGGCCGGGAATAGAACCTGCGACACTTCAGGCCAAAGCCTAGCACACTAACCATTTAGCCCTGGAGCCGGATATTCATTGATTGATTCATACAGAATGAGTGTAGTGATACGACAAAGGGCCAGTATATGATAGTGAATGGTCAGAAATGTGAGCTTTTCCAAGATTTGTAAATGATAGAATGTTATGTTTAAAACTGTAGTAGATTGTGATTTCGATCTAACTATAACTATAGCCGAAGATTAAATGCGATAAACTCGTGTTAGCAGCTTTACTGAGTTGATCAAGATTCTCCTTACTCAAAATTCAGGCACCCTAAATCCACAGCAGTTAGAAGGGACTTTCACCCATGATGGTATTAAAATCTGGAGAACCCTTAAATATTAAATATACAATTGTTTCAAGTTGACTATGTAATCTAATTTTTGTGTGTAAGGTTTGACCTTCCTATTTCGGTCTTCCAAGCGTATTTTACAATTAGCATAAATAAAATATTGTAGTACAGTAATAATAATTATAAATATTATAATAATATTACGAATCCTTCCGTTTTTCGTGGACTCATGGTCGAGAAGACTGGATGAGTTTCCATAACGTTTTAGTAACTAAAGATGCTGAAATTGTGACACACAGAACATAAATATGACCTAACTTTTCCACCCCTACATACAACTATCACTTCCAACGATAATAAGTAATGTTCAAGACAATGCCAGTTAGACTGGCAAGGTGAGTAAATTACATTTCGTAAAATCCAAAGTTTAAGCTAAACTTGAGGAAACTTTATCGAAAAATCGATGAAAAAATTAGCGGTCTAAAAGAAAAATTAGTTTCTTAATACAAACGACGAATACTTTCTACAAAGAACAGGTGTACAGGGACATATATTGTTGATAATCATGATTGAAATGTGATAAAAGTAAAATGTATTACCTTAAAATTTATTCCGCAGCGAAGAAAAATGTTCTTGTCCAAATATTGTTTTCCTGTGTAGTATTAGAATTGTTGAGTGGTTTTCATTTTTATTCTGATGAACGTCAGTGATGAAAGTAGCAATCTTGGATTATCACAATCACTAAAACACTATTTCACTTCAAACGATTCCACCTTCTTTACGCCACTGTTACTGTGTTTAAATATCGACAATCGAATTAGTAGGAGATAATGAAGTACAGTTTCGATGGTCAATTTTTCTGCAAGTTTCTCTATATCTCACTAATTGTTTGCTGTGTTACTGATAACGACAATTATCGAAATCACTGCTTCAATCTTGATGCAATTATACATTTAGAGAATTAAAGAATTGTTTGAATAATACGTTGAGAACTGGTATAGGCTCACATCTAATTTTGAAGTTGTTGAGTGTGTCTTTCAAAAGTACTGGAATAATATTTTTCTAAAAACACTGAATTATTATGAAATCCTATATCTTTCAGAGTAAATCTACAAGCAATGTCTAGAAATTTGTCAGATTTAATACGGGCTTTTTCCGTAGAATTTTAAAATTAAGATTTCGAATATTAGAAGTTGAGTTTTTCTTTTTCTTTAAAGCATTTGTTCATTCAGTTCTTTCAGAGAAATTCCGATGATAGTTTTCCATCGTCGTAGAAGCGTGCAATTGGGAGGTGAGGTGGAACAAGTGAGTGTCGCGCCGCGTTCCGTGACGGAGCTGCCAGTAGCGGCAGTAGGTTATACCGCGAGGTGTGGACTGGGTGCGCCCGAGTTCCACGGACGAGTGTTGCTCCAGTGTTCCCCCTCTCCCAGCTAGCGTCGCGTCGCGTCGCGTGGGCAGCGGGGCGCACTTGATGCTTTGGGGGCAGATGCGCGTCGAATCGAGACTGTGGTAGAGAATATTAAATATTTCCCACATTCCTCTAGTTCATATAATTTAACTTGCATGCTTGCTGAAGTCTAAGCTGAATGAGAACAGATACCTTAATAATAATTTACATAACTGACAGACAGATCATTTGAAGACGTACGGTATTTGACTCGTACACGATATTGACTTAGGTATTTAAAATGATAAATAAAATTATGAGAGGGTGATGGAGGTGGTAAGGAGTGGCTTCGGTGGCACAGTTGATAGCATGCAGAACTGCTGTGCCCAAGATAGCGGGTTCAAACCCGGACGAAGTCGTTGGATTTTTTATGAGCGTTAAAATCTTTCAGTATGCCTTCCTTCGGAGAGGAAGTAAAGCCGGTGGTCCCATGGCATAGATTTATGGCTTGTAAAAGATCCTTCCACTAACTAAACTTGTGTAAAGCTAAATTTCTTGGTTAGATTTCGTTGAAACGCTCTATCATAGTTCCAACGTTCACCACTAGGTGTCAGCGACATCTGGTAGCGAAAGTTGGAACTACTAGAAATTGAACAGAAATCGTAGCTCATCCCATGGGTGTCCACTTAAAGCAGCTACAGTCTCTGGCGAGCCGAACATGTCCTCGGACACTCCCGGCACAAATGCCATACGCTAAATAATAAATTGTTATGAGGAGTGGATCATAGATGTAATCTGCTTGCCACGTTGGGTGAGTGGTTAGCGTGCCGGACTACTAATCCCAAGCTTTCAGGTTCGCTCCTGGCCGTGGTAAGTAATTTTTGAAAGGTGGCAAAAATTTCGACACCATGTCATACGATGTTGACATGTCAAAGGACCCATTTGAAGGACCGTGTTCATAATGGCAAAATTAATCACGGGAGCTTCCCCCAACACAAAGTTCCTCATTTCTGTACTAGAAATCGCTATAACGTTCAAGGAGCTTAGATTTCAAACTTCCTTGACTGTCATAGTGCTTCAAGGAACAACGAAATTCGACAAGCATGCTACCCTTTGGGTGTCAAATAACAAAGCTTGCACCCGGCACCTGAGGCCATACGATAATATTTATTATTACCGATGTTATCTGCCCTTTATCAGGATGAATGAATGCTCGAATGTAATTTGTAAATTATAAAATGTCATGTTTAAGAGTGTGTTTATTTCGATCTAACTATATCCGATGACATCTAAGGAAGATTAAATGAGACAACCTCGTGTCAGCAGCTTTACTGACATGTTTAAGATCCCCTCCTTCTCAAAATTCAGGCACCCTAAATTTACAGCAGTTAGAAAGGACTTGAATTAAATGAGTGTGACCTGTCAGAAAATTACGTCGTGGAATTTTTCTTTAGTTGGAAAACCAAAACCTCGAAAAAAAAAACACCTCAAAAAAGAAAGAAAACAACGGTGAAGTTTGAACTCACTCATCTTCCGAATGTGGAGATAGTTTGCTCCCATTGCTACCACGCTCAGTGAACTTGAACATTTATATCACGAGACGATGGGGAGCTACAGAAAGTTCGGAGATCGGAGGTTCGAATACTGGGTTTTTCCACACTCCCTGGAAGAAAATTCCCGGTTAGTACTTTATTTCAAGTCCCGGTACACCTACCAAAATTCTTGTCCTTAATACAACTACACAACCTAATACAGTCACCACAGATACACAGGTTTTTAGACAAGTTCAACACACATTGAAGCACACAGGGCTTATGACCAAGATGTACCAAGCTCCTAAATTGAATTTACAACAAATTTGCCTCGTCTACTGGTTACCCAAGTGAATTTAGAAATATATATTGTTCCCTTGTGATCTGACCGACATATTGTCAAGATTCATCTATATGAGGAAGTACACATTTGTGAGGTAAGTTAGTCTCCTACTCCTGTCATATCCAATGAATTATAAAGCATTACACTGTTTTTTTAAAGTAATATCCTATGTCCTCGGGTGCCAGGTGCAACCTTAGTTTTTTGACGCCCAGAGGGCAGCTTGCATGTTGAATTTTGTCGTTCCTTGGAGCGCTATGAAAGACAAATATGTCAGATATCTAAGCTCCTTGACACTAGAGCGCTTTCTAGTAGATAAAGGGGAAGCTTTGTGTAGGCGGAAAATCCCGAGACTAATTTTCCCATTATGGACACGGCCTACTGAATTCAAATGGGTTATTTAACATGCCAACAACGTATTACCTGCGTGCCGAGATTTTTGTTTCCTTTCAAAAATCACGTACCACGGCCAGGAGCGAACCTGCAAGCTTGGGGTTGGTAGTTCGACACGATAACCCCTCAACAACCGTGGCGAGCTATTTCACTGGTTGTGTCACGAGTCGTGAAGCACCTTTCCCCAGTGTTCCTGACCGTGCTGTCAATCATTGTGTTATTTAAATGTATATTGAGCATGTTCATCAGTCTTGCTCACCTGATGAAATATCACAGGGCTACTCTGCCAGCAGGAGGTCTTTGCCCTTTAAGGGGTTTATTAATGGCTAACAATAATAGCAATAACTAGCGGACCCGAGCGAGAACTCTCGCATAATGGGATGTGTTCGCCCCATGTGTACATACTACCCACCTGGCTCTAGTTCTGTGCGGGCTTTACGCGACAGAGTTCTACCAGGGGCTATCGTATTGTTTATTTGCTTTAAAGAACTTTATAAACAAATAATTATATTTCCGTTGACTTTAAAAAAATGAAACTTTTCCTGTACTATTGAGATGATTTGGAAAATGTTGGTACAAATGACACCTAACTCCCTCTGGTTTAGGAGCTAGAGTTTTGTGAAACATTCACCTCAGCGTATTATACAATAAGATAATATTTAGTGCAACAGATATACCCCCTCCAAGGAGGGTTAAGTCATCAAGCCATTTCTATGTTTGAAAAATATCATGCCAGTTTCATAATTGGCACCCAGGTGTCTCCCGTCATCTTGGTGATCAAAGATATCCTCGCGTCATTCTAGAAACCCCATCAACAGCGCCTCTCAACCTAAGCCTTGAAAATGTGCCGTGATTGGAACGTGGCCATATTGGTGTAAGTGGATAAACGCACATCCCTGAACAGCAGGAGATTAGGGTATGAATTGTGAATCCAGTCACATTTTCACGAATTATTCAACACATATGACCGCTCCAAAGAGAACTGTATCATAAAATCATTTATTTCTTTATTTTATTTTCTTCGTAGTAATTTTACCCTCCAGGTAGGCTTTTTCCATGGACTCAGCGAGGGACACATTTACCGCCTCTACGCGCAGTGTCCTGGAGCTTGACATAGGATCGGGGGATACAACTGGGGAGGTGGGACTAGCTCCTCGCCCAGGCGGCGAGTGGGCTTCATGAGGGATGCGAAGAATGGGAGGGATAGATAAGGAAGAGGGAAGGAGGAGGCCGTGGCCTGACGGTTCGGTACCGTCCCTGCATTTGCCCGAACACGAAGTGGGAAACCACGGGAAACCACCTCGACGATGGCTGAGGTGGGAATAGAACCCCCTCTACTCATGTGGACCATCCGAGGCTCAGTAGACCCCGTTGCACTCATCATACCACTTTTCAAATTTCGTGTCAGAGCCGGGAATTGAACCTCGGACCTCCGGGATGGCAGCTAAGAACGCTGACCACTACACCACGAAGGCGACATAAAATCATTTAAATCAATTTAAATTGTTCTATAATATGTCCTTGAAAACTCTTAGATCAGACATCCAATATTGTTTTTATTCATTCTACTGTGCAAGGTGTCCCAATCGCTCTCGAGCCCATATTTTGCCTTATAACAATCAAAGTAAAATATATAATACAGTGAAATTTGGTGTGAGCCTACCCTGGTGTTTGAGAAGCGTTGCCACACGTCTGGTTTTGGAAGTGGTCACGATTATCACCCAGACATCCCTGGCCTTGCCTCTTGGTGTAACAATAGATATCCGTCACCATATCGGGAGATTAAGGGCAGATGACCACGAAAATCCGCCCCTTAAAACAACAATAACTCACTAACACATCGGGAGACGTGGACGCAATTTCTCGCCGAATGTGTTCTGGTAGTTTCCAGAGAGTACACGGTTTGTTGCTGTACACTTTTCATTTGATTATTCTCCATAGGTAGAACCTAGGTAATCTGTGGGTAGAACTATGGAAATCAGGGTTCGAAAACAAGTGGAACAGCCTGTATATCCAGAATGATTTGGCTATGACTAGGCAATTGGGAGCATATGATTCCCCCACCCCACGTTAGGAAGCGCCAACATACGTCAAAACCTACCTTGAAAGGTACGCAGGTTAGCGGGAAAAAGTGGTTTTATTACACATGCCTAGAATATTAATTGTATGCGTATCACTTCGTACTTTAGTATAGTCGGTATTTTGACAGAAAAACACTGACAACTGTCATCCGGTCGTAAGGTGAAGTGAGCAGAAGAGATTAGTAGGGTAACGGTTTCCATGGCAACTAATAGCCGTGCTGCAATGTACTCCCGGATAGCGGCGGGTGCAAGGCCTGACGAAGTGTCCTTGCAATGTGCTTGTCAGTATTATTCGATGTACCTATTGAAGTGTATTAGATTATTCTTCCACATCCTATAGGTAACTGTGAAAACTGCATACAAATCTTTCTATCAGTTCTCGTCTTACACGTATGCACTTACACACATACAGCAAGACACGTTGAGATAATCTGTCAAGGGTTGCAACGCGGCATTTTCTCTCGAGCTGGCTTTGACAGCTGTCAGCGTTCTTCTTTCGTAATAGAGACTATAAGACATATTGTCCAGCATAACAAGATAAACAAATCTTCGGGGTGGATTTGCTTTGGAGAGTACTTCTCCCAAATATCCATGATTCTGCAATCACGTTGCATAATGCCGTGCCCTGCAATCTTTCTTTCTACGACTATTCAGGGGAGGGGGCATGTCAAAGGGCATAAATATCTTTGAATAGGTTCCCTTTCTTTCTGCGAGACTGACCCCCTTATGGAATGCTTACGTTACCTTCAACAGAATATCAGCTAACTACACGTACTCTATGTAACCAGTTATCTTGTTTAGGTTTACTTTTCTGATATATGTTGATGTTCACAAACAAAACCAGTTTGTCAGGTCTGGTCTTCTAGTTCCCAGATTGAAACAAAGTAGTATGCTTGCAAGAGGTGTTGGTGAATGTGGCGTAATTTTCCTCCTCTTTTCTTGGAAATTATGCCCCTTTTACAGTACAGTTTTTAAGTCTTTTAGGCCACCCCATAAGTCCGGTTTCATTCCCGACTCTACCAAGAAATTAAATTCTGGTCTGTGGGCTCGAATGGGGTACGTTTACCCACATGAGGAAAACTGAGAAGAGAAGGATTCGATTCCCACCACAGCTATCCTGGAAATTGTTGTCAGTGGTTTCCCACTTCTCAAGCGGTGTGGTGGTGCAGCGGTCAAGCTGTATGCCTTTCACCAAGGCGGATCGGGTTCCATTCCCGGTCAATGCATGAGGGATTTCCGAAGTGAAGTGCCATGCCTGTGGTTCGGATCCACGAAAAAAGAAGATTCCGCGGCTCATGATCGCGAGATTAACTGTCGCGTTAAACTGCAAGTTTCCTTCCCTTTTTAGAGTTATTTCCCAACATAAGTCCACGGCTGCCACCTTCACAATCTTTTAATGAATTATAAGTACACACACTACTACAGACACCAATGTAACACAAGTAGGAAGGCAAATTGAATACGCATCCAAGTACACGGGGCTAAATGACAATTATGGCCAAGCCCCTCATATGATACATCATCATCAACAACAACAACAACAACAACAACTTACGTGTTTCGGAGCTTCTTGATGTGAGGAATCATATGTTCCGGCTGCCTAGTAACACCAGATCCATCGTGTTCTGTCCACACTCCGGTCTCATGAAGAGTAATGCCCAGTAGGCTATCGCGGTGAACAATGTTTCATGACCACACATGTTCAGTTCATAACGTTAAGGGCAGTTAGAATAGAGCGTTTGACAATGGGTTAATTACATTTTAGCATAGCTCGTGGCATAGCCATGAGCGATAAACCACCATCACGACCACGATGGAGTGCTGCCGCAAGTCCAAATATCAGAGTTTCGAATCGTGACTATGACATCGACCTTTGTAAGTGTGTTTCTTCCCCGGTTTTCCACACTATCTCCAAATGAATACCAGGGCACCTACGTGAATATTTACTAAAATAATATTGTTGTTGTTGATTACTTTAGGCCCTTTGCGATTTCGTGGTCATGTAGCCTCGTATATTTGGGTGTATGTGCGTGTGTTTGTGGAATATGGTTTAAAACCTGTGAGATTGTGATGGCTGTATTAGTGTGATTATTTGAACTTGATACAAGCATTGGATAAGGAGGCGACCGTGGCCTTAAGTTAAGTATTATTCCATTATTTGCCTGAAGAAGAAGTGGGAAACATAGCAAACCACTTCTAAGATGGCTGAGTTGGTAACCGAACCGACTCATTTTCAAGTGTATCCCTTAGACAAAATAATACATTCCGTGGCTCTAATCCCAAAGGTCCGGGTTCGATCCTCAGCTCTGCCAAGATATGTGATTTTTGTCTGAGGGATTGAACGGTGTACACTCAGCCTCGTGAGGCAGGACTGAGATGAGGTTGGTTCGATTCCCACGTCAACCATCTTAGAAGTGGTTTTCCATGGTTTTCCACTTCTACTCCAGCCAAATGGAGGGATGGTTACTAACTAAAGATCATTACCAACCCTCTCCTATACCTAGACTCAGTTACAAATGTACACATAATTACTGCCATCACAATGCTACTGGTTATAAAACAGATTCCACACATGCTGAAATTCACAGGGCTATATTACTGCGGTGTCGCAAACTCCCAGAATAAATAATAACAACAATAGGCTAAGTAATACTATTGCAAATCTCGGCGTCTCAGATTTATGAGAACATTGTTACTAAAAATATATGTCTGAGGGTATATTTTCTTCAACATCTTTGTTTTTAAACATACATCGTACGTAAGCTTTAAATATGAACTATAGGATATAGCTGCGTATCCGTGCTTTATCTTGGTTCATGGCCTTGCCACGAACCGAATATTGAAACTAACGCAATATTTTGCTTTCTTTAAAGAAATAATTTCGTACAATTACACCCTAGACGCTGCAATTGTCCCAAATTGTTTCCCAAGTTCTAATCTATACAACAACAAGTAGTTCCGTGAAGAACTATACAGCCTATTTTCATATATTCTACTTATGTTAATTTCCTCTATCTACATACAAAATTTCAGTTTGATTGCTGTAAAAGATTCGTAGATATTGAGAACCGACTAAATATTTCGGATGGTCGCCATGTTGGATTTTATATATGTAGGTCCTAGAGTTATGAACTGTTACATAAAGATTATTGTGTACGTGTAGCATTCAAACTCCAATCGCATGATTAGGACACAAGAAGTAACAACGAGATTTTAGAATTTCGCACAGCTGCCATCTTGTGGTTATGGAAAGAATTGAAATAAATTAGATGGCGGTGGATTAACATTCGTATAAGGATTTACTGTACCAAGTTTCATTGCACTCGGATGGTTAAATTGCGAGAAACGTCCTTGTGAATATTTATACTTCGCGTCGCCGCCATGTTGGATTTGTGATCACCAGGTTATTTAAAGTCCTATAGGGGAACTTAAGTTCATAGCCCCTATGAACATTTAAAAAAATCAGTTTGATTGCTATAATAGATTCGTAGATATTCAGAGCCGTCTAAATATTTCGGATGGTCGCCATGTTGGATTGTTAAATGTATTGGCCATAGAGTCATGTACCATTAAAGGAAAATTATTGTGTAGGTTCATTATTCAAACTTTCACTTCGATCGCATGATTACGACATAAGAAATAAAAACTTAATTTTAAAATTCGCAACGCCGCCATCTTGAAGTTATGTAAACAATTGAACTAAATTAGATACCATTGTATTACTATGTGTAAAAACATTTCCTGTACCAGATTTAATTGCGGATGGAACATTAAATAGCGAGAAAGGCCTATTTAAAATTTTCAAATTCGCTTGGCCGCCATGTTCGTTTTGTAGTTAACCGGTTTTTAAAAGTCTTATAAATGAACTTCCAGTAGCTTCCTTTATCTCCGTTCAAAATTTCAGGGTGATGCCGCTAAAAGTTTCGGAGATATAGAATGCCGGTGAAATATTTCGCACATCCGCCATCTTGTGGTTATGTAAACAATTGAACCGAGTTAGATATCGGTGCATTACAGTGTGTATAAACATATACTGTACCAAGTTTTATTGCGTTTGGTTCGTTAAATCGCGAGAAACGTCTATTTAAAAGTCGCAAATGCGCGTGGCCGCCATGTTGGTTTTGTAGTCACCAGTTTTTCAAAAGTCACATAGGTGAACTTCTAGTAGTTCCCTTTATCACAGTAAAAAATTCCAGGGTGATATCGGGAATAGTTTCGGAGATATTGAATGCTGGTGAAATATTTCGCACAGCCGCCATGTTGGATTGGTGAGACGTATCAAAATTTGAAGGGCACGGTCGGGGTCGCCCAGAATATTGCTATGAACTTACCGAGTTTCATCGAAATCGCGCCAGCCGTTTAGAAGTTATTAGGGGACACACTCACACACACCCCTCACACACACACACGGACAAAAGGTGATCTCATAAGCCTATTTTTTCAAAATTGAAAATAGGCTAAAAAGAACATACAAAACTGTCCCAAATAATCTAAGGATCATTGTTCCAAACTAGGCTGCAATATTATGATGTAAACATTTTCGAACGTTACTACATTACACAAGACAAAGGAGACAATTTATCAGTTAATTTCCTTATACACAGATCAACATATACACTCACTATCAAAAATATTCCTCTCGGCACGCCGGAAGGCGGAGGTAGATTTCACCGGGCAAACTAGGGGATAGGCTATAATAGGCAAAATATGCAGGTTTTCGTAGGAGGATCAGACCTCATTTATTGCGAGAAAGTATTTTACAATTGGAGGTTAGTTAACATTTTTTCGTCTTTCTATGCATACTTTTAACATTTTACTGTCTTATGGGGATGGTAACCTTCTTGTCATTTGGGGTTAATTTTTATACTTGTGATCACACTGTCCTTATGCAAGGTTTGGAACTAATGTGTAACTATCTAACAGTCTGTTACTTCTTCACGCAAAATTTTATCTTCCGCAGGGATGTTGGTTGGTTCCTCAGTTTAGGGGCTGCGGCTAGGTGGTCATGTAACCCCGTGTACATTGGGTGTGTGTAGAATCTGTCTGATAAACGGTGTTATTTGTGATGACTGTATTAGTCTGTAATTCCGGTAAGGTCTGCAGACGGTCAATTTTAACTAGTAGTACCTAATTTTGTACCAAATACTAACGTCAACGACACCTAGCTGTGAACTTGGCTGCTAGATGCCACCGCAACCAGCAACTTGCAACGAACGTTGTAACTTCCCCTCCGAAGGAAAGCATGCTGACGGATTTTTAGCGCTCTTAGAAAATCCGGCGACTTTGTCCGGCTTTGAACCAGCACCTTGGGCATAGAAGTTAAGCATGCTACCAGTTAGCCGCTTCCCTCATAGTCAGATGGAACAAGAAGTTCCGTGACGAACTAAGAGCCTACTTTTCTTAAAATTAAGATTCATGCCATAGATTAATCTACAGTATATGAACCTATCTAGAATAATGACGAAATTAAGTGGGTAATATCGAAATGTCTTAATTAGTTCGAAATAAGGTATACTAGGCATAATGTAGCCTAATAGAGCAATACAGTTGGCAGCTCTGGTGACTGAATATATTCTTACTTCCATCTCCTAAGGTACAGAATACAAAATGTGGTTGAATTCCAAAGGACGTTACATGGATTTAGACATAGGATCTATTACTACACATAAAAGCATGTTGGCAACAATGTCATACGAGTGCTGGTCAGAAATAATCTGAAATATTATATATTTTTGTGCCAATTTTGGATGAAATCCATTTGTTGGTAGAGAAGTTACATGTATTTAAAAATTTGTCCTATCAGCAGGCTTAGAATCATGTTGGTAGAACTGACGTATATAAGTTACTCCAAATTAATGTAAAATGTCGGGTAATTTACGTGTGCATAGATTAAAGCTGTCGGCTTGCATACTTTCTGATATATTTGGATACAAAATAGAGAGCAATTATTAACAGTTGGAAGCCCTAGTGGCTCTTAAGAATACACTCAGTCATATATGTTTTTTTACACATATTACATACAAAATTTGGTTGAAATCCAATTGATAGTGTAGAAGTTATATGCATTTAAAAATTGGACTTATCAGAAGGCTTAAAATTATTTTGGCAATGCTGTCATGTATGGCCACCTGGAAATTAAACTGAAATAGTATTATCTATATGTGTGCCAATTTTAGAATAGCTCCCATGTATACCTTCCAAGATATCCAACATGGAGCTCAAATTTCTAGTGCATTTTTTTAGCAGTTGGTAGCACTGGAATCTTTTTCAAATATGGGCCTGAGATATTCCGGTATACATCTTTACTCATACTAAATTTGGTTTCGATTGCTGCAGCCGTTTAGGAGTTGATAGTGGGGGGGGGGGACACAGCCAGACACACAGAAGGACAGACAGACAGACAGAAGGACAGACACATTTTCCCGGATATATCTTATAAGTCTACTTTTTCCCCATTTTTAGCCTACTTTCGATTTTTGCAAAAAATGAAAGTAGACTTATGGGATCAACACAGGGCGAAAAAAGTGTGTCTGTCTGTGTGTGTGTATGTGTGTGTGTGAGTCTGTGTGTGTGTGTGTATGTGTGTGTGTGAGTCTCTGTGTGTGTGTGTGTCTGTGTGTGTGTGAGTGTGTGTACTCTGAATGTCTGTCCCCCCCTATCAATTCGAACACGGTGAATGCGAATTGAACGAAATTTGGTACAAAGGTAGCACTAGCAAAGGACACCTCAGTGTCATGTTTTATATCGCCGCCATCTTTACTAAAACTGAATGGCGGCCACTCAAACGTTCAAAACGTAAAATCAAATAACGACTAACCAAATCATCTGATCTCTACCAAATTTGGTAACAACATACCTTCGTATAGGATGCGTTTTGTGACCAAACTACAAGGTCGTCCGCCATACCATTTCAGGATGGCGGCCGTGCGAATTATGCAAACTTTATAATCCATATCATGGGACCCACCAGTTCCGATTATCGAGCCGAGAATCGTTTTAACTGTTCTAAAGGAAGAGGCACGTTCGAAATTAAAAGTTTAT
The DNA here is from genome assembly GCA_946902985.2 of Meconema thalassinum. Lineage (NCBI taxonomy): Eukaryota > Metazoa > Arthropoda > Insecta > Orthoptera > Tettigoniidae > Meconema > Meconema thalassinum. Next base: position 144,692,501 of record OX336390.1, on the reverse strand, counting down.
TTTGTAATACTATAATGGAGACGTGATTTTTAAAAGCTGAGCCGATTCAGTAATAAGACAAGATGGCAGCGGATATCTTGTGCCTGACTTACATGTCATTAATTTGAGTATTGCATGCAATATAGCGTACTGATACAAAATTAATAAACTTTGTATGAAATGCTTTATATATAAATAATATACTCCAGTGATGAAATCGTTTAGTATAAATCATTATTTGCTAACAAGTTCTATGTAAGTCATTTTATATAGAACGATATTCGTTGACACAATTAGCTCAGTGGTAGAGCGTTAGCCTATCGCTCAAACGTCTATGGTTCAAACCCGATCAGAGCTGGGTTTTTTGCTTGAAATGTTATATGTTTATTGTTTTGTAATGACTCAGATGTTTTAAAATTAAGCCTTATATTGTGCCTATTATGGTGTAAAATATATATTTAATCAAAACATAATTCGCCAGCAGATTTACTCGAGACATCTAGCTGCCAAAAAGGTAACTGCACGTCGACCTACTTATTAACTTCCAGATTTTATTGAAAAGTTTCTTCTTCTGGCCGCTAGAATGCACTCGCTCTGTTAGGATTATATTGTTCGATATTTCACCACTAGATGTCACGACTAGTCTACGTGGGGCTCCATTGATTACTATACCATTGGCATTCTATGCGCATCGAATTTGAAGAATGACAAGATGATACTACGATACATTTTTACTTTTTATTTTAAAGGGTTTGTAACAGTCTATTGTGCGTTATTTGAAAATGTTAATTGAAGTAAAGAACAAAACGATTTCACATAGTATCTGAACTCTACCGTTGGTGCTAGTTCAGGATATTAATTAATACTTTTATTTCAGCCAAATAGCAATCGAAAATATCCACATAGTTGGTATACACACGTCTCTGTAGGGTCATGGAAAGATTTGTTAATTCAATTAGGGTTGTGAAAGTCATACGCAGCCAGACGTGTAAAGACATGCCTCAACTCAAAGTTGGATGTTGCCCGCGTCAGGCCGATTATGTAATAATAATAATAATAATAATAATAATGTTATTGGTTTTACGTCCCTTTTAACTACTGTTGCTTTTAGAGACGCCGGGGTGCCAGAATTTTGTCCCGAAGGGGATCTTTAACGTGCCAATAAATCTACTAACACGGCTCCCTCGCATTTGTGCACCCTCAAATGCCAGCTGACTGCGCCAGGATACGAACCTGAAACATACGGTCCAGCAAGCGAGAACGTTACCGCTGAGCCACGCAGCCAGTCCGGTCGATTATGTCTCCAGATCCATAACATTCTTTAGATACTTCTTATCTTTCTTTCTTCAATGATGGTAGCAGTTTTTATCTAGGTTGTGGCGTTTGGTAGAGGTAAATCGTTTCTAAGGTCTTCAACAAACAATAGTTCTATTATACTCTTTGATAATAACAACGAGTTATAACTATACTCATACATTTAGGAGAAAGTAGGCTATATGTTCTTTACTGAACATCTTGTTGAAAAGTGTGAAAAGTAGGCTAAAAATGAATGTGATCTCGTCAATGGCGTTGTCTTGGCAACCTCTGATAGATCATTCCTTATCAATTTAAAAGCGTTGTTATGGTAACCTGTGATGGCACTTGTCATTTTTTTAAATTCCGAAATCATTTTTCTCATCCCTTGGCGTTATGGTGGGTCATATCAAAAATTATTTCAGACAAAAGTTTTAGGTAATTATTAGGGGAATATTTTCCATTTTGTACGGTTTTGATATTGTGCCTATTAAGAGAGATATGATTATTGTTTCCCGAAAAACCCACTTTTTTCCACCCCTTTGGTCAATGGTTGGTGCTATCAAAAAACGTATTTGACATAACGTTTTGGCACTTATCCGACACATATTATGAACTTTGAATGGATTCGTTATTTCACGTATTAAGAGAGTTATAGCGAAATTTCACTTTTTCGAAAAAAAGCCTCCCATTTTCACCCCCTTCGACCGATTTTGCCCATTAACGAACTCGGCCAAGATTTTATAGGGATACATATTATGTAAAACAAGATGTTCAGTAAAGAACATATAGCCTACTTTCTCCTAAATGCATGGGTATTGTTATAACTCTTTATCCTTTTCAAGGAGTATGATTGAATGTTGGTTGTAGTAGCTTGTTGAAATACAACGTGCTATAGGGATATTAAACATGAATATGAGGTGCCCTTTGCTAGTGCTACCTCTGTACCAAATTTTATTCAATTCGGTTTCACCGTGTTTGAATTGATAGGGGGAATCGATTTGCACACATACTTGGCCACCATCTGCAAACTATTGGGCTGATGTTCTTGCAGTTTGGTCAGAATATGTTTCCCACATAAAGATATGGTGTTGCAAAATTTGGTAGAGACTAGATTATTAGGTTGGTCGTAATTACATTTTAGCTTTTAACATTTGGGTGGCCGCCATTACGTTTCTGTCAATATGGCGGCGATATTAATCATGACACTGAGATGCCCTTTGCTAGTGCTATCTCTGTACCAAATTTCGTTCCATTCGGTTTCACCGTGTTTGAATTAATAGGGGGAATCGATTCTGACACAAAGATGGCCGCCATCCGCAAACAATTAGGCGAATGACCTATTAGATTGGTCAAAGGATGCTCCCTCCATAAAGGTATGTTGTTGCAAAGATAGGTAGAGATCGGATGATTAGGTTAATCGTAATTTAACTTAAGCTTTGATTATTTGTGTGGCCGCCATTACGTTTCTGTCAATATGGCGGCGATATAAAAACATGACACTGAGATGCCCTTTGCTAATGCTACCTCTGTACCAAATTTCGTTCCATTCGGTTTCACCGTGTTTGAATTAATAGGGGGAATTGATTTTCACACAAAGATGGCCTCCATCCGCAATCTATTAGGCTAATGACCTATTCATTTGCTCAAAGGATGCTTCCTCTATAAGGGTATGTTGTTGCAAAATTTGGTAGAGATCAGATGATTAGGTTAATCGTAATTTGATTTAAGCTTTGAACATTTGTGTGGCCGCCATTACGTTTCCGTCAAGATGGCGGCGATATAAAACATGACACTGAGGTGCCTTTTGTTAGTACTACCTCTGTACCAAATTTCGTTCCATTCGGTTGCAACGTGTTCTAATTAATAGGGGGAATCGATTTTCACACAAAGATGGCCGCCATCCGCAAACTATTACGCTGATGATCGATTGGATTGGTCAAAGGATGCTCCTTCCATAAAGGTATGTAGTTGCAAAATTTGGTAGAGATCGGATGATTGGGTTAATCGTAATTTGATTTATGCTTTGAACATTCGTGTGGCCGCCATTACGTTTCAGTCAAGATGGCGGCGATATAATACATGACACTGAGGTGTCCTTTGCTGGTGCTACCTCTGTACCAAATTTCGTTCCATTCGGTTCTACCGTGTTCGAATTAATAGGGGGAATCAATTTTGACATAAAGATGGCCGCCATCCGCAAACTATTAGGCTAATAACCTATTAGATTGGTCAAAGGATGCTCCCTCCATAAAGGTATGTTGTTGCAAAGTTTGGTAGAGATCAGATGGTTATGTTAGTCGTAATTTAACTTAAGCTTTGAACATTTGTGTGGCCGCCATTACGTTTCCGTCAAGATGGCAGCGATATAAAACATGACACTGAGGTGCCTTTTGTTAGTACTACCTCTGTACCAAATTTCGTTCCATTCGGTTGCACCGTGTTCGAATTAATAGGGGGAATCTATTTTCACACAAAGATGGCCGCCATCCGCAAAATAATACGCTGATGACCTATTGGTTTGGTCAAAGGATGCTCATCCCATAAAGGTATGTTTTTGCAAAATTTGGTAGAGATCGGATGATTAGCTTAGTCGTAATTTGATTTAAGCTTTGAACATTTGTGTGGCCGCCATTACGTTTCCGTCAAGATGGCGTCGTTATAAAACATGACACTGAGGTGTCCTTTGCTAGTGCTACCTTTGTACCAAATTTCGTTCAATTCGCATTCACCGTGTTCGAATTGATAGGGGGGGGACAGACATTCAGAGTACACTCACTCACACACACACACACAGACACACACACACACACAGAGACTCACACACACACATACACACACTCACACAGACTCACACACACACATACACACACACAGACAGACACACTTTTTTCGCCCTGTGTTGATCTCATAAGTCTACTTTCATTTTTTGCAAAAATCGAAATTAGGCTAAAAATCAAAGTGACTGGTGCAAAATTACGGCAGTTATCGTGTCCACAAGAAACTGATATATATATATATATATATATATATATAGAGATACATATATACATAAATTATATATAAACTTTTGAACTGACGGTGGTTTTGGGGTCTGGGGGATGTGAAACGCGAAGATATGTCGAAATTTTCCGGAAGTCGAAACATGGTACCCATTGCAATAGTTAGCTTTCTAATTAAATCTACCTAACATCAGATATTTCTACTCCACTGTGTTAGTACGTTTATCATTCAATACATAATACGGTACTAGTGTCGAAGTTCTGATAGTGATATTATTAAAGCTATTGTTATGGTATTGTTTTAAATTGATATATTAATATAGCCAGGGATACCCATAGTAACATGAATAATTGTAATAATAATAATCATAATCATAATGGCAGTGTATGTGTGTATGTCTACCCCTTATTACTCCAGTTTTCCAACGGGGTCGGGGATGAGATGCGATGGTAGTCTTTGTGGGGATGGTTTTTACGGCCGGATGCCCTTCCTGACGCCAACCTCATGAGAGGAGTTAATGAGAGATGAAATGAATGATGGTGAATGAAACTGGACAAGGATGTGGAAGAAAGCGGCCGTGGCTTGTCAGAAGGTACCGTCCCAGCATTTGCCTGGTGTTGAAAATGGGGAAACCACGGAAAACCATTTCAAGGACGGCCGACGGTGGGGCTCGAACCCACGCATCTACCGAGTCAGCAGAGAGCTTGGCCCCATGACCTAATGCTGCACTTTTGTCAGCGTAGCCACTACTGTCGGTCATAATCATAATAGCAATACTAATAATAATTATAATAATAATAACTAGTTGAAACCCGTCAAAACATGACGGTCATTGGGAAAATATTTACGGAAGGATTTTCTTATATGCATTCTTTGTATGATTACAGAGAAAGATCGACTTTGCAATATATAACTGCCCATGTCTGAAAACTTGATGAGGCAAATTGTGTGTGGAGTGATAGGGAGGCATAAAACTGACAACACGCACTAGTCACTATTCTAACACCCTTCAGCCTTTTATTACATATCACAGAATAAAAAGAGTAACAATATAAAGAGCATGAGCGACAGATAAAACACTTAGACACTGCAGTCCAACATAATGTTAATGGCTATGGAGCTTGGGAGGTGGCACCATCTGTGGCCAAGTTGGAAGTCAATTCCCAACATCCTCCCCACCCTGGTCTACCTCTATAGGTACGACCAGCTGAACGGGTCGGGCCAGCTTTTTTCCATCTGCTGTGGAAATGATTACAGTCCTTACAATCCCGTCCCTTCCAGTACGCAGCTCGTGGATCCGGACTTTCTCCAGAGATGTCTCGGCTGAAGGTCACTTTGAAAGAGCGCGACGTCGCCTACCCTAAGCGTGGAGTTCTTCTTGGGCTGCTGGACTTGATGGAAGCTCTGCAGCAACAGTAGGTACTCCCTACTCCAGCGCTTCCAGAAGTCGTCTGCCAGTTGTTGATGCCGTCGGAATTCTCGAACAGGAACTCCCGTTGGTGGTTCAGGCCCAGAAGGAACTGAAGTGAGTTTCTCTACCACAAGAAAGTGTGCGGGAGTCAACACATCGCCGGTGTCTCCATTGCGAGTCAAGGGTCTAGAGTTCAGTGCGGCTTCGATGCTGTCCAGTACTGTTTGAAGTCCTTCTTCGTCGATGCTGGAGCGTCCAAGTACCTTCCGTAGGCACCGCTTCGTCAATCCAACCATCCTCTCCGACCATCCTCCCCACCAAGCCGCGCGTGGGGCGATTGATTTCCAAGTTACACCGTGCTCGGAGAGGTAGCGGTGAGTCTTCACCGCAGACAGTGAAGCCCAAATGCCACTCAGTTCCTTGTTAGCCGCGTGAAAGGTCTGGGCGTTGTCCGAATAAATAGTTTGTGGCAGACCACGCCTACCGACGAATCTCTGTAGTGCTTGCATGAATCTGTCGGCGCTCATATCACCACTCAACTCCAAATGTAGGGCCCGTGTAGTGGCACACGTAAAGAGGGTGATGTAACACTTTTTGGCTGATGTTCCTGCCCTGACGTACAGCGGGCCCGCGAAGTCGATACCTGTGACAGCGAATGGCTTGCTTGGGGTCACTCGTTGTGAGGGCAGTGGCGCCTCTATTGCCTGGCCGCCAACATTTTACCATCTTGCAGGGTAAACAGTAGTGAAGGACGTGTTTGATGGCACGGCGAGCACCAAGGATCCAGTAGGTGCTTCGGAGGTCAGAGAGAACAATCTGTACTCCGAGATGATGGAGCCGTATGTGCTTGTCTCTTATTAGCAGTTGTGTGAAGTGATGTCGTCCTTCCATGATGATTGGATGCCGTTCACTCTCTGTAACCGCAGCATATTGTAGGCGTCCACCGAGGCGAAGTATGCCATTGTCGAGAAATGGATTGAAACATTTGATCTTCGATTTCTCAGGCAGAGGGGTCTTCCGTTCGAGAGTTGCAATTTCGGCAGGGAAACATTCCATTTGCACTGCCTTTATCCAATAGCGGAGGGCTCCATTTATGTCTTCTGCTGTCAGTTCCCCCGTTGTGGAACTTCCTGTAGTGTAGAAAGCTAGTCTCGTGGAGCTTCCTGTAGTATAGAAAGCTCGTCCGTAGATACTTCGTTGTAGAAATTAATCCGTTGTCTTCCCGAGTGTTTCGGCACCAAATGTGGAGGGATAGGGAGGCATAAAACTGACAACACGCACTAGTCACTATTCTAACACTCTTCAGCCTTTTATTACATACACAGAATAAAAAGAGTAACAATATAAAGAGCATGAGCGACAGATAAAACACTTAGACACTGCAGTCCAACATAATGTTAATGGCTATGGAGCTTGGGAGGTGGCACCATCTGTGGCCAAGTTGGAAGTCAATTCCCAACATGGTGATCTACACGTTCTTGAGTTTCCCCTTGAGCTTTATTGATTGTGATAAATCATGCCAAGCGATTGGAAATTGGTGGCTCTTAAAAGAAAATGGGAGTATTTTTATGGCATATTTATGTTGGATTTTTAAAGTGGCTTCGTATTTTGTCCGATTTCTCACTTTATTGAGTCAATTTGTAGTTTACATACGACCGGAGAATGTTCTGGCATTGCAAGGTTGATGAAATATGCATATGTAGGCGAATAACTGTCTCACTTGAATGAGCATTTGGAAAACCGATGCTTCCATCAAACAGCGTTGCCATTCTGAATCATCGATAAGCAAACCAAGCTTAATTGCCATATCTTTATATGTTGGGCAGGTAACACTTTGGTATGTTCGGAGATCCTCAAAGCTTGTGGCACCTACTATATGAAGTAAAAGTAAGCGCAGATGGTATCTTTCTGATTGAGATGGAGAAACATTGTACATCCGACCTATAACCTTTTCGAATCTAAGTCGTTTTTTCCAAATGCATTTGCATTTATCCCATACATAATGAACGGGTGTTTCAGGATAAATATATGCAAACCTAATTGTTGGATTTTGGTTCAGCTGATACCATGCAGTGAGTTGTGTACTTTTTAACTGACCCGTATTGTTGCTTTGGGAGCATCATCGGCATGAAAAAATACATCTTGTTGGTCTGGTAAATGGACAGGTAACCGGGCAACAATGTGGGACTGTTCGTGCATGTTGTAACCAAAAATCCTGTATGCAGCCACACTTGACCCAACATATCTAGCATTCAAATACGTAGAAACTTCCTCATGATGTAACATTCCATCGTTCGCCGTGATTTTCAAGTTAGCGCAATCATGCCCCTTATAAACATATTTATGTATGTATTTGATGCTGTGTACACTTGCACAGATTTCGACGTTAATATGGGCCTGAAAGTACATCAATAGATATCGATTGTATGGAACAATGAGGCGATTGTCGATTTCAACATTGGTGCCTTGTTCTCGTTTAGTATATGATCTTCCATTCTGTCGCCTGCGGTAAAGTGGATAGCCGTTCACATTCTCTTTAGTTTCTGGCACAAAGTCTTTTGGAAAACCCTTCTTACATCTTCCATCCTTCATGCAAATTGAATTGGGATTCAGAAGGCCGCAAGGTCCATGTACCATGTGTGTCTTTACTAAGTTGTACAATGTTGCATTGGAAGGATCTGGTATCTCTGCAGAAACTGTCATATCAATATCAGAGATTTCTCGTAATTTACAACTGTCTCGAAGACTAACCAGGAAGTGTATATGAGGTAAACCTCCCTTCTGAAACTCAACCGTGTATAAGAAAGTTTGTACCTCACCAAAAATTTGCTTTCGATTTATTAAACGCAAGAGTTCCTTCACTTTCGCATGGAAAACACGAACAACGACATCAGGTCTATTGTTTGCATTTTCATAAGGTTGGAGGCTAGTAGTAATTTCAGACCATGATGGGTTGCAAGTGAAAGTTATGAAGAGGTCTGGCTTGCCAAATTTTCTCACAATTGCCATTGCATCCTGATAATTTTGCAACATATTTCGGCGACTACCAATAAAAGTAGAATGCAAAATAACTATGCGACCAGCTCTTAAACTTTCATTTCCAGCTCTAAAGTGTAAAGCATCAGCAAGACCAACGTAGGTATCGACACGCAATTTCGTTTGATAGCGAATATATTTTAGTCTATCTCCTTCTATTCGACAATGATAGTCAACTATTAATTGTTGGGTAAGTTTACCTGCATTAAGTAAAGGGTTGAAACCTCCTGCGGGAGGACAACCTCGAATCGACAGCCTATACAAAATACAGGGTGTATTTGATATGATGGAAGTCCATTACACTGGTGATAGAAGCGACTATTCTAAGCACATATCTTCATGAAATTTAGTCGTATCTTAAATAGTGTAGGTGGAATTAAATTAAAAAAATCGTTAGTCAATGTCTTGGAAAAGGTCCTAGGCTGCCTTCCCCTCAGCAGCACAACTGACTTCTCCCCGTCGCCCTCCCATCCTACATTGAAGAATGTTGACAAGAGTCTGAAGTCGAGCGACTTACTCGCCTTGTCTGCCAATGGCATTGAAATACACAAACCGAGCCTATGAACAACTGATTCACACCTTCATGGGGAGTGGCTACATGACTAGTGATGGTGGATCTGTTTAGGATTTTGCCAGCCTCATGGACTATGCATAGAAAATAGAAATCCTAAAGATTTGGGTAATTAATTTAAGGAACTGATGGTCTATCTTTGTGTGAAGATAGTGCAACAACTGTAATAAAAATATTAATAATACTAATAATAGTAATAATAGGCTTTTAGACACACTAACTTCTTTTATGTTTCTTTTTGGTATGTCGAGTTGCCAGACTTTAATGTACGTAGGATTTCTTGTATGTGCCATGAAATCCATGGAGATGATCGTATTAGATCGCATTCAGTTACTACATGACTGAACGTAGATCGCACCCTCGGGAAGGTTAGCACTCTACCACCAGAACTACACATGCTGACTGTTATTATTATTATTATTATTATTATTAGACTATTATTAATATTATTATTATTAGCCTATTATTATTATTATATTTAATTACACTGTATTATAACAATGTATTTGTATTTTATTTTCATTTTCGAGTATTTTCATATGTATGTACATTGTTGATGGACCAATTAATCAATCAACCCCCCCCCCCCCCCCCCTCTCCAGTTTATGGCCAACCCAGGGCTGGAGATGTGGCAATTCACAATATGAACATGTGGTACCGCACTAGTATTAAATCTTGGAAGTAGATTTCCATGGGTTCCCACTTCTACCCCAGGCAAATGTCGGGATTGTTCCTAACTTAAGGCCACGGCCGCCTTCTTCTCAATAACCATAACCGCTGGCAGTGCAGCCCATGAAGGGCCTAGGCCTACCAAGCGACCGCTGTCCAGCCATTTGGCCTGCAGATATTAGGGTGACGCGTGGTCAGTGCATCAGGTCTCCTCGGCCACTAATCTTGATTTTCCTGACTCGGGCACTGCCTCACTGTCAGACAGCTACTCAATTGCCCTCACGAGGCTTAGTGCACCACGTTCCAGCCCTCACGTCAGTTTCTAATATCCCTGATGGAGCCAGGAATCGAACCCAGGGCCTCCGGGTGAGAGGCAGTTGCACTGCCCCAACACCACAGGGCCGGCGCCTTCTTCCGAATCCTCACCTGAATTACAAATACCCACATTACTACAGAAACCACAAAAACACAGGTTATCACACAAATTCTACCCACACCCAGCTACATGGGGCTAAATGACCAAAATCGCCAAGCCTCTCAAACGAAACATCAAGTATTTTACTTCCGTCTTAAATGCCTAGTTCTGAACAGACTACGGGATGTCGGAATTTTGTCACACTGCATTTCATTAAGTGAATGTTTTTAGTATTTTCAGAAACTAGTCAACAGAAGGTCCAACACGGACGCCAATGATACATCAGGGCTGAGTATCGAAATTATTTTATAGATGAACATCAATCAATGAATTCCACGCTTACAAAGTAGGCTACACAATACTACCGGTTCTAACGTCCCAACCATTGCGTGCGTTGTCAACAACAACAACAATGCACATTTTCTTACGAGACGGTAGCGCTTATCCTCATAACAGCTGATAGCCTACCACCCCTCAAGTCAACCGGTAAGGTCAATGCTCCGATTACGTAACAATTTCCCCTTCGCGCGTCGTCACTCCTGGCTCCGCCTCGTTCCCCCTGCCTTCCGCACCACTTTCGGCCTGATTATTTTCTGAAATAATTAAAAACATTGACTTTTTAATGATTAATTATCAATTTCAAGATAGGTGACAATTTTTTTACCTAGGAAGCTTAGAATAGTCTCTTCTATCACCAGTGTAACGGACTTCCATCATATCAAATACACCCTGTATATTCACGCATTGTCATAATTTGCCTAATGTTCGTCTTACGGTTCCCTCCTGTTGGCAGTGAAATATGCCACCCTGTTTCTCCGCAAGCCCAGATTAAAACGTAAATTAATGGATCACAATGCATACTGTCAACATCAATTTCCTTTAAAACTCCCTGATTGGAAAATACGGCTATGTGGCGGTGTGAAGCCGGAGCACCGTCTGGTGTTTCAAAAATAGCTGCAATCTCTGAGGAGGCTGGGTTATTGTAACGTCTAGGATCTTCTTGAGGGTCATAGTAAAAGCGCATGACCAAATCTAACGGTTGACGTTTTCTCTTAAAGCCAGTTCATTTTCTTTGCATATTTTTGAATGCCTTGTCTTATAAAGTTGAATGTAAGGGTTATTCTCTTGCAAAATATTATTTAGAATATGAAGTGTACCCTCCCTGATGCAAGAATTCGCTCGATTTGCTAGTCTGATTTGATTAGCTTCTGAGCAGTCTAATATATACAACTGGCCGTAACAACTTTCGCTTATATTTCTGGAATATATGGAAGAAATGCGATGATGTACAATTCCTGAAATTTTAAAACAATATGGACCGTGTTCAGGTGGTACGGTAACATTGGCACCAAAGGAAACGAAGGACATAGAATTGTTGTACTGCCGAATATTCTCTCTGAAGTTCCTTGAGGTATCATCATTTCCAGTGAAAAATGGTTTAAGCCTGTCAAGTATTTTATATTCCGGTAGATCAATTTTACCATTGCAACAGCAAAGGCCAAAGTAACCAAGCGTAGTTTTTTTCGCAAGAGAAGAACAATGCAGAACAATGTTTACATTCGTTCGTCAAGGACCCAACGCTGTACGGCATAATATCTGGCATTGTTTCCGAAATGGCAGATTTATATTGTATATTAAAAGTGGTTTCGCCTTTTCTCCGATTTCTCATTGTTTTGCGTCTATTTGTAGTTTCCACACGACCGGTTAATGTTCTTTTTCGTCGAATGCGTCTATTTACAGTAGGATTCATCCCCAAATTAATGTCGTATTCGATCACACTATAGTGTCCTGCATCAACGGAGCCGCTTAACAATAAATGACAAATAACACTTCCATTGCCATGATCTACAACGGGGTTAGTCTCATTGTTATGCACTCTAAACAAATAATCATTAAATAATTGGCTTATACAATGGAGTTCAACATGACCAGCATATTCACCGTTCAGAGACATAAGATTTTCATACTCAAGTTGGTTGTTGAGGGGAAGGCGATAAGACTCATCGCCAATAATAAAATCCTTATAAATATTCCAGTCAGCAACAATTTGTGTAACAGTTTGCAAACGCAACTCACTATGATGTTCTTCGTTTCGATATAAACAGTACGAAACTGCTCTAAATAAGCTATTTCCGTCACCTGTTATTGGTACAATTCTTCGGATATCCATGACAGTAAATTATGAAGAGGAGCATAGAACCACTTCGCCAGTCACCTTAATAATGGAGTCAGTTTTATAATTATATTTCCTGTGCGTGTCAAAGTTCGTATTTACACAGGGAAGCCCACTCTTAAAGCTGGCAATGAATTATCGAGACAAACCGACCCAGTAATTCTGCTTAGTCACATTCTAGTATGCCATAGCTATGGTATATAAAATGAAAGGTTTAACAATTCGTAGAAGCAGGGATATGTATTCTCGACAGAAAACGACTGGCCTGGACTGACCATCAAACACTATAACAGACCACAAAGACTATATAACAGAATGATCGGAAACAAAATACAATTGGCGGTTCCAACATTCGACTGCAGCGGCATCTGCTGCTGAAACATAGAAGTTAATTTGGAAAACAATGGAATCAAAAATAGGCCTACATTTGTAATATCAGAATTTCAACGTAGGCCTACTGTATATTATTGCCGTATAACCGGTAAAGGTACAGTTCATTAGTGGAATTTCATGTAACAACATTTTGGACATGCCTTGTATGTTTATAAGGCAAAGAAAGAACTGAGGAAAACAAATGAGTACCATGGCACCAGTGGCGGTTCTAGAAGCTTAAATCTGGGGGGGGGGGGGGGGGGGCAGACATTTTCCCGGATCGAGTAGGCTAAAAACTATCATTGGTAAAAAATAGCATATTTCACTGTCACATAAATTTATTCTTCTGTTTCTATTCTGGGCACACTGGTTCACTATATCAGAAGGGTCGTGAAGTAATTTTCCACTTAATTCTCTTTCAATTGAAAGAATTGCGAGATTGGAAAGCCTCTTTGTTGTCATTGTTGCTCTTAAATAGGATTTTATTCCTTTCACGACAGAGAAACTGCGCTCAGCAGAAGCAGATGACACAGGAAGAGTCATCATCGACTTGAAAAATAATAGTAGCTATGGAAAAGCAACTTCCATTTTCAGAAGTTGAGAAAAAAAGAATGAGGAAGTGTTTGGATATTTGCCTCTAAATACATTCTTAGCTAAACTGATTTCAGTCTGTAGCACCTTACGGTCTGTGAAGATTAGATTATACATTTCACAGAACGTGAGAATATATATATTCAAAATTTAAACATTTTTCACTTCTTGGGTTACAGGCATCCATTGCATTGCACACAAAATCATTTTCAGTAGATCTACGCAGTAACTCTTCTACCATGTTGTCGAATATTTCAAAAAGATTTATTTTACATGTCTCTGATAATGTGGCATTTTCCTCTTCTTTCTCCGCAGCGACTGGCATTAATAAAACGTAGTCTGAAAAGTTATTTGGAATACTTGAGACTCTAGATTGCTTATAAACTTTCACGCCTAACGACTGAACAGAGTCACATGTAACCGCCCATAGTTCTTTAAAATAATAATCATTTCGTTTTTCTTGCAACGATTTTACAAGACCATAGATCAATCTATGTGCCCCTCCGAAGTCCACATGGTTTTGTTGTAAGAACATAGAGGCTCCATTGGCAAGCTCGAGAATATCAGAAAAGATTTGTAACACAAACATCACCTTCAATTTACAAAGCTGTTTCAACAAACCTTTTGCTTCTGCTGCCTCTTTCTTGTTAACTGACTTTGAAAAATACTCCAGAGCTGCTATAACTGAAGCAAAACGTTTCTGAAAATACATTACTCCTCTATATTTACATACCCATAACGTGTCACTTTGAAGAGGTATCTCTAAAACACCTTCTCCTGGATGAAGATCACTCTGTATCTCAACAAACTTTCGGTGTCTTACAGTAGATACAGACTGAAAAGCATAAATTGCTTCCAGTAAACCAGAAGTGTCCCCTACCACGTCTACAAACTGGCTTTGAAACGTCCACCAAAACTAAATTTAAGCGATGTGCATAACAATGCACGTAAACACACGGGTTATTGACCTTCTGTCGCAATAAACGTTGCACACCGTTTATCTTCCCTGACAGAACCGCGGCTCCATCATATGCTTGTCCAATGCACTTACATGGATCAAAATCCACTGAAACAAGGTACTCTAAAGCTGAATTAGCTATACTTTCAGCATTCAGTTGAGACAAATGTATAAAACCAATGAAACACTCCTCTACAGAATTTTGTCCTACATATCTGACACATACGGACATCTGTTCCACTTTACTAACAACTCTAACTTCATCCAGGATTAAGGAAACATAACCATTGTTATATTTTTTCGTCTCTCCTCCAATATGTTCAACTATTATATTAGCTGAGATATCAAGAAATTCATTTTGAGAATCTTTAGATGAGTAAGTTGCATTCTTTGATAGACTGTTTACTTGGGCATTAACTTTCTAGTTTAATTACATTTAAAATTTCATCAAAATTCCCTTTATTATTAACACTGTCATCATCCGAAACTGTTTGGCGATGACATCTAAGCCCAATGTCTTGCCGAGCACAAAGTAATGCGACTCGGGCCATTGTTGCCACAGCTGAGCGGTTACGCAATATAACCAGAGGTTTCTCGCTTAGCTTCGAAATCACTGTGCTGCTATGTTCACTTACCAGAAAACTGTTTCACTTTACTATTGAAGATTTATAACATTCACTATCAGCATGCTTTGCACGTTTTTCTCATATTATTTTCCAATTGCAAAATCCAGTTTTACTGAAAACATGTTCAGCATTGCTTGAATCAGATTGAACGAAATGACGACACAGAAATCAGCATCTTTGTTCTCAGAGTATTCAATAAATGTATACCAATCAAACCTTTTACTGTTAAAACTTCTGTTCTTATTGTATAGTAACGTTTGTTTATAAACTGATTTACGGGGTTGGCATGGACCATCATAGATCGATGCACTGATATAAAATGGTACTGGTTCGTCTATATTAGAAACAGTTGCACTCACATTTTTGTCACAGAGTTGGGGAGATATCGATGCACTTGTATCGCATGGAGGTTTCTCTACATTGGAAACTTCTGAACTTGCATGTCATCAAGTTGGGAAAAGAGTTTAATACTCTTGGTGTATGCACTACGCATTTTACAAATATTATATTTATACACGATTTCAATTGTGTGTTTAAATTATATATAATACAATAAATAAATTTCGAAATTGAAAGAAAAATTAACTTAATTAAATGCATTAGTTTGTTTTATATCAGATACATTATATCTGTAAATTATCAATTTATTTAGTAACCAAGGAATTTTAAAATAATTATTTCACTAAAACTGGCGGGGGGGGGGGGGGGCCCGGCCCAGGGCTAGAACCGCCTCTGCATGGCACATGGCGCGATTTGAAGACACTCGGAAGTAAAATTTAAGTCGCCCAGGCGGGTGGAATCTAATGTGTTGGAATTAGTACAATCCTTGATTGACAGTCGGCTTAACAGTCATACCATGTGCAACAATATGCCAAAACGTCTGTAGCAATAAAGATAAATAGCCTACCGGTATTGCAAATGTAATCTGTCGAATGTTGGAACTTAAAAAGCGTTTCAATGAAATTACCATAGCGTTTTAAATTGAGATGGGAACGCAGAATTCCTTAGTTTACGGGAATGCCGAAAGTTAAATATGTTTTGACAATATAATAGCAATTGCAAGAAAGGAAAATACGGAAATATAAAAACATACCGGAGGGGTGATTCGAACCCCTCACATTGGGCGATGCATAAATTAGGAAACTACAGCACTGCCGTCTGTGCTAACAAACCACCAATAGTGGCTACAATATTAAGACACTTAAACATCATTCACACTCAAAATTTGATGTCGGTTTACGTTTTTCAACATTTTCTGTCTGGTATAATTATATTAGTGTATATTATGGAAATATCATAAACAATGTTCCCTTCCATTATAATTCTTATACATAACTATGAAATTAAAATGCGGTGTACTTGTAACCGCCATGACTGTCATGATTGTGCGCATGCGTCGTAGGCAAGATTTCTGAATTTTTGTTTATTAATTTAAAAATATTCTGTAACATATTTGTTTATTTTAAAGACACTCTGCAAATCTGCATGCCAAGAGCTCTCGTTAGAATGCATTACGAAGTCAATCGGTGTGTTTTACATATATAGATACAGTAGATAACATCCTAGCAACACAACAAAGGGTGTAAAGAAATACTTATCATTGACTCAGTGGTTTCTAACCAATCCTTTGCCAATAATGGAAATTTATTCAAGGCATAATTGACTACAAAAGGGCCTATGATTCCGTGCCCCATGATTGGTTGATCCATATTTAATCAGTGTTTAAGAGTGATCATCATATTATATATTTCCTGGAACACGTCATGGCAACGTGGCGTACAGTAATGTGCCTTAGTACTACAACCGGTATGATCCCAATCCTCAAGGGAATATTCCAAGGAGATTCCTTCAGCCCATTATGGTTCTGTCTTGAGATAAGCCCACTATCAAACCAACTTAATTCAACAAAATATGGCTTTAGTATCGAGAAGAACTCCAGGGAGTTCGCTTACCTAGCTCAATCATCTCCTGTATATGAATGACCTAATGCTATATGCTGCCACCAGAGCACAGCTAGAGTTTCTGTCAAAGATAGTAGAAACCTTCTCGCAGGATGTGAAAATGGAATTCGGGATGGAGAAATATAAAACGCTGAACGTTATGAATGGCTAGTTGCAGGAAGGTGTATATAAAAGAGCTCAGAGGCAGCAGATTGCTACAATGTTCACCAACGAGACCTAAAGTATCTGGGAATGAAGCAAGCTAGACACATAGAACACTCAGTAGTGAAACAAGATCTGACGAAGCTTGTTTCTAACACCAGCCTCAACAGTAAACACTTGATTAAGGCTGTCCATATCCTTAGTCATACGTTTGGCGTCATCAAATGGAGTAAAGAAGACATTGCAAGTCTAGAACAGAAAATTAGAACTTTACTGACCAAATCACGAAAAAACAATCCCAGAACATCTGTGGAACGAGTCATGCTATCGAGACAAATGGGTGGGAGAGGAACTGTTGATATAAACAACCAAGAAGCTCGACAGATCTACGAGTATGAGCTAAAAAAATACGTCTTCTGTTCTGTATCGAACCATTCGATGCTGCACAAGGCTGTCACAGAAGCAGATGATTCAACTCCACTACTCTTAAGTCAGCAAGAGACTCAAAATCAGGTGCGCAGTGATTTGGATAGATTCAATGCCTGGTTGTCCAAGCCACTGCACGGCAAGCTAGCGTCGAACTTTTGGTTGATTTCTGGGCAAATGATTCTTGAAACAGAAGGCTTTATGTTGGATATTCAGGAACAGGTTGTCCCCACGAGGAACTATCTAAAGTTCATTATCAAGGATGCATCTGTGCAAGATGACCATTTCAGATACAGTTACCCAACATCGAAGACTGTTCAGCATATTATTTCAGGTTAACACCATTTCGCAGGGACAGAATATAGGAAGAGACATGATTTTGTTGCCAAGTTTGTACATCAATAACTGGCTATACACCTTCAATTGCAGAGCAAAGAGAAAGTGCCGTACTAAAAATATGCCCCCGAAAGTGTACTGGAAAATGACAACTTTACCTTGTATTCGGATCGTACTGTATTGGCAGACCAGTCAGCAGTGCACAACAGACCTGATCTGGTTCTTGTTGACAAATGCATGAAGCACACCACCTTCATAGATGTGGCAATCCCAAACAGTGGCAACATGCTAACAAAACATGTTGAAAAGCTGTCAAGTTATAAAGAGCCTTAAGAACTGGCACATGGCACAAGTCAGGACAGTTCCTATAATCATCTCCAGCACTGGCGTGATTCCGAACAACTTAATGGAATCTCCCACAGAGTTGAAATTAGACCCTCTTTAAGCTTACGCAGAAGACAGTCATACTCTCTACGTGTCGCGTAGTAAGGCTACTCTTGTGCAATCAGGCCTGAAGGAGTGAGGGAAAAGTGTAAAGAAACTACCGAATGCAGACACCGAGAATTTGCTCCTTATGATGTATGTCTGGGATTGTAAATGTTTTCTTTCCAGCAAATATGCTGAGAATGTGTAAGCGTATGCGAGAAATAAATAAATAAATAAATAAATAAATAAATAAATAAATAAATAAATAAATGTCAAATCTAATAATAATTACGATAATAATGATTAATTAAATATTTATTATTAATTATTGGGCCCAGCAGGCAAGAAAGTTACCGCTGAGCCACGCAGCCAGTCTACAAGGAAATATACTTCATGTTTGACGATATCGAAATGTAAATATTACATGTCAGAAAACTGTATCATAATGAGGGTCATTATAGTAATAGTTTTAGCCTATTTTCAATTTTGAAAAAATAGGCTTATGAGTTCACCTTTCGTCCGTGTGTGTGTGCGTGTGTGTGTGTGTGAGAGAGAGAGAGGTGTGGGTTCCCCCTTATAACTTCTAAAGGGCTGGAGCGATTTCGATGAAACTCGGTAAGTTCATAGCACTGTTCCCGACGACCCCAACCGTGCCTCTGGAATTTTGTTACGCCTCACCAATCTAACATGGCGGCTGTGCGAAATATTTCACCAGCAATCAATATCTCCGAAACTATTCCCGATATCACCCTGGATTTTTTTACTGTGATAAAGGGAACTACCTGAAGTTCACCTATGTGACTTTTGAAAAACTGGTAACTACAAAACCAACATGGCGGCCACGTGAATTTGCGACTTTTAAATAGACGTTTCTTGCGATTCAACCAGCTAAACGCAATAAAATTTGGTAGAGTATATGTTTATATACATTGTAATGCACCGACATCTAACTTCGTTCAATTGCTATTACCACAAGATGGCGGATGTGTGAAATATTTCACCGACATTCTATATCTCTGAAACTATTAGCGGTATCACCCTAAAATTTAGTACGGAGATAAAGGGCTCTACTGGAAGTTCATCTATGTGACTTTCAAAAATCGGTTAACTACAAAACGAACATGGCGGCCAAGCGAATTTGAAAATTTTAAATAGAACTTTCTCGCGATCTAATATTCCAAACGCAATGCAATCTGGTACAGGAAATGTTTATACATATCGTAATGCACCGGTATCTAATTTAGTTCAATTGTTTACAAAACCTCAAGATGGCGGCTGTGCGAATATTAATATTAAGTTTGTATTTCTTGTGTGGTAGGTATGCGATCGAAGTGGAAGTTTGAATAATGAACCTACGCAATAATTTTCCTTTAATGGCACATGACACTATGGCCTATACATTTAACAAGACGGCTCTGAATATCTACGAATCTATTATAGCAATCAAACTGATTTTTTTATGTTCATAGGGGCTATGAACTTAAGTTCACCTATAGGACTTTAAATAACCTGGTGATCACAAATCCAACATGGCGGTGACTCGAAGTATAAATATTCACATAGACGTTTCTCGCAATTTAACCATTCGAGTGCAGTGAAACTAGGCACAGAAAATCCTTATACGAATGTTAATCCACGTGCATCTAATTTATTTCAATTGTTTCCCTAACCACAAGATGGCAGCTGATCGAAATTTTAAAATCGCCTTGTTACTTCTTGTGTCCTAATCATGCGATTGAAGTTTGAATGCTACATGTACACAATAATCTTCATGTAACAGTACATAAGTCTAGGACCTACATATATAAAATCCAACATGGCGACCATCCGAAATATTTAGTCGGTTCTCAATATCTACGAATCTATTACAGCAGTCAAACTGAAATTTTGTATGTTGATAGTGGCAATTAACATAAGTAGGATATATGGAAATAGGCCGTATAGTTCTTCACGGAACTACTTGTTCATTGTGAAACAGTTCCTCCCACCAATCTGAGCTCAAGAAACAGATGTATGACCAATTAGGTAAGGATAGCATAGCACCTGCGCTGACTTCCACGGGCTCCTATTTTAAATTTCATTGCGTGGCTAAAGTGTCATAGTGTGGTATTCGAGAAGGCCATGGTCAAATACAAGGTATTCTCCGCATCCCATGCGCTCTGTTCAGTACATAAAACTGGCGAAATCTCGACAGATATTTATGAATACTTATGATCGAACATAAAATAGTTGTAATTATCGTCGAACATAAACAGTCGTATGCAACTCGCCTGTAATGGTAATTGAGACCCTCGTATGGAAGTTATAAAACTCGCTTCTCTCGTTTTATAAACATACTCGTGTCTTAATTATTGCCATTATAGGCTCGTTGCATAATGTACTATTACTACACTACAGTGAATTTAAAGGTCATTTTTAGCCTACTTTTCATATTTTGCAAAAATTAGGAATAAGTAGACTTTAGAGATCGATCCGGGCAAATGTGTGTCTGTCTGTCTGTCTGGCTGTGTGTGTTTCCCCCCTATCAACTCCTAAACGGCTGCAGCAATCGAAACAAAATTTGGTAAGATCTATACCTGAATACCTCAAGCCCATATTTGAAAATGATGCCAGTGCTACCAACTGCTGAAAGACCGCAATTGAAATATGAGCTCTATGTTGGATATCTGGGAAGGTATACATGGGAGCTATTCCAATATTGGCACACATATAGATAATATTATTTCAGTTTAATTTCCAGGAGGCCATGCATGGCAGTGTTGCCAACATGATTTTAATCCTGCTGATAGGTCCAATTTTTTAATGCTTATAACTTCTACACTATCACGACAATCCAGAAACCTAAATTAAAGTTGGTAAAGGAACATGAAAAGGAAGGCAACATGTTCCTTAAACCCTTTGTACTTTCAGAACTGAATATCTATATATTTAAAACATTAAGGTGATTTTTGTTACCTCGAGATTGAGAGAACGACTGAACCGATTTACTTCGTAGAACACTCTAACGAAAGCTCATGGCCTCTAGATTTGCAGAGTGTCTCTAAAATAAGCAAATACATTACGGTATATTTTTAAATTAATATAGAAAATAGCAGAATTCTTGCCCCTCACGCATGCGCACAATCCGCCTGGGCTCATGACAAAATGGCGGTGAGAAGTCCATTAAAATGTAAGTTATTTAATAAGCTTCCATGTAATTGAAAACATACATTAACCAAGTTCTGACAATAATATATAATAACAGTATGAACGTATACGAATGTGCAACATTGGTTTTTTGGGATAATGAAATGGATTATCTCCTTCAGACAGCGGCTTTTAATGATAAAGAACGGCTGCGTCTGCTTATGACCAAGAGTGCGCGAGTAGCTATGTGGTTAAGGCGACTGACTGTGGTTCCAAGGATCACCGGTTCGCTCCCAGCTCTCGCCAGTTTTTTTTTTACTACTGAAATATTGTTTAATCAAGGAGTATTAGTAACGTTTTATGTCAGTTAAAGGTACATATTTCTACATTCCCACTCAATACGTTTTATTTCCGTTTTACCATTGCTTGACAGCATGTGATCAAAAGAGCTAACTGTTGTCCTCAATACGCCGTTTGAATATCTGCGATCGGTTCCTGTAACTGACAACAGATGGCAGTACCTCGCCCATATAGTTCCAGTAACTGAAAACAGATGGCAGCACCATTGCATGGATATATTTAAAACACAAGACATGGCGCGTTTTCACGTGATGGGGAATTATAAAGGAGGGGAATATTTAAGAAGGGAAATGTTGAAGAACATTAACTGACAGTTGAGTGTGTAGGCTATGTTGTTTATGTACCTTAATATTGCAATTTCTTCCCAATGCTTCGGTGGTCAAGTTATTAGCGTCCTAGACTAAAAGTTATAATTATGCATCGTCGATATACTCTTAAATTATTAAAGAAAAAAGTAGTTTTCCAGGCACTCGCGCGTGCCTACAATTGCTTTCGCCATGAAATACACTTGGCAAACATAATTCGTTTGAAGGGCTCCGACATCGTGGTCACTCAGCCCCGTGTAGTTTGGTATGTTTGTGTAAAATTCCTCTGATAACCTGTGTTATTGTGATGGCTGCATTACTGTGAGTATTTGTAATTAAGGTGGGATATGGCAAGGGGACGGCCGAGGCTTTAGTTAGGAACCATCCCGGTATTTGCCTTGAGTGGAAGTGGAAAACCACGGAAAACCACATCCAAGATTGTCGAGGCGGGAATTAAACCTTCCTCTTCTTAGTTATACCTCAAGAGACTGAATGTGCCCCGTTTTTGCCCTCAGACCAGAATTAAATTTCATGGCGGAGCAGGAAATGTAACCCGTGTCTCCGAGGCGATAACCAAGAATGGGTGGGCTTCCATGTGTTAATACGATTTTTGACATGTACGGGATATAGAATTCAAAAACTGCCTCCATTTGGGTGACTGCTGAAGTGAGTATTGAGTATATGCCAATGGTCATTCCAGTAGTTGGCGAAGTGATTATATGTTCCCCGGCAAAATGTACTGCCATAACTTATAACAGGTGATGGAAATTGCTTATTTAGAGCAGCTTCGTACTGTTTATAACAAAATGAAGAACGTCATTCTGAGCTGCGTTTTCAAGCTATTGCAAAAAATTTCGCTGGCAGGAACAATTATAAGGAATTTATTTTAAGCGATCAGTCTCATCGCATTCTCCTCACCAACCAACTTGAGTATGAAAGTCTCTGGACGGTCATGTTGAACTTCATTGTATAAGACAATTGTTTAATGATTATTTGTTTAGAGTAATGAGTCTAACTACGCAGTTGATGTCGGCAATGGAAGTATTATTTGCCATTTAATATTTAGCGGCTCCGTTAATGCAGGACACTATAGTGTTATCGAATAATACGAAGAAACATTTAAAATCCAATATAAATAGACCATTTCAGAAACAATTCCAGATATTATGCAGTACAGTGTACTGTAAGGTCTTTGACGATCAAATGTAAACATTGTTCTACATTGTATTTCTCTTGCGTAAAATCTACGCGTGGTTACTTTGGTCTTTACTGTTGTGAGGGTAAAATTGATCTGCTGGAATATAAAATATTTGCCAAGCTGCAACAATGTAATGATATTAATTTAAAAGTCATTGAACTTATATCCAGTAGTTTAAACACATACATCAGCGTTAGCAGATTGGAAACTGAAGATGATAGCCAGCTACTTCATTTCTCTATTATTGAATTTTTCAATTCCTTGGAATTAAGTGATTCGCCTCCACATATTCCGAACGTTTGAGCCATAGTTATGCTCCTTAGAAATCTGACCGTTTCCCAAGGACTCATATATGGTAATATATTAATTGTAAGAAATATGTAAGAAATTGCTTGGATTCGGATATAATAGGTGCAGTAATATTAGGCAGAGAGCACAAATCCTACGACTTGATTTAACACCTTCCGATAAAACACTTGCAGGTACAGTACATTTTCTTGAACGTATTGGGCTATTTACCTCATCACGTTTTCGGTCATGACCAGCAATATGTTGCAATGCTGAGAGTGCTATCTTTTGACGCCCTTAAAGTTGCAATAGTGCTAAAAAGTAATTGTACAAAGAATGTAACTTACATAAGAAGCTTCATCAGTAATTTTGTTTTCCATTGTCCGTCATGATTTGACGGGTTTCATCTAGTAGCTATTAATTACTGTAAGAATGGGAAGGCGGCTGGTCTGGACGGAATTTGTGTGGATCAAATCAAACATTTTGGACCTGGGGTTAAAGAATGGCTGCTAGAATTGTTTAATAACTGTATTACCACCTGTAAAATACCCAAAATATGTAGGAAGAGCAGAGTAATAGCGATTCTCAAACCCGGGAAAGATGCACATGATCGTAAGAATTATAGGCCTATTTCATTGCTCTCCCACCTTTCCAAGATACTGGAACTAATGATTCTAAGTAGGCTCACAAAGGTAATTGAACCTTTCCTAATCCCTGAACAAGCTGGCTTCAGAACAGGCAAAAACTGCACTTCGCAAATCCTACATCTTACTCAGCATATTGAAGATGGATTCCAGAACCGGAAGGTCACAGAGGCAGTCTTCATTGACTTAACAGCTGCTTATGACACAGTCAATCATCACTTACTGCTGAATAAACTCTACTTGATGACAAAGGACTATAAATTAACTGAAATAATCAGGTGTCTTCTTCAAAATCGTAGACTCTTTGTAGACTTTCAAGGGCAGCACAGCCGTTGTAGGAATCAAAGAAATGGACTGCCTCTAGGTAGTGTTCTGGCTCCTATCCTCTTTAACATATAGACAAATGACCCGCCAATACCAGTAGGAACTCGAAGCTTTATTTATGCGGATGATCGTGCCATTACCGTCCAGGCGGATCAGTTTGAAGTAGTGGAAAGACGTTTATCTGATGCTCTAGAGGAACTAAGTGATTATCATAGAGGAAACCAATTGAAACCAAAGCCTTTGAAAACACAAGTCTGCACTTTCCATCTCAAGACCAGACAGGCAACGAGGTAAAAGCATGTAACGTGGATGCATGCTGTTGGATTACTGTTCGAATCGCAAATATTTAGGGATTACTTTGGATCGTGCACACACGTATGAAAGACATTGTCTAAACACCAAAAATAAGGTATCCACAAGAAACTGCCTCCTTCGCAAATTATCTGGTACCAGCTGGGGGACTGAAGCTCAAACAATAAGAACCACTGCTTTAGCACTCTGTTACTCTGCAGCAGAATATGCATGTCCTGTGTGGTATAGGTCGTGTCATACCAAGCAGGTTGATACTACATTAAATGAAACGTGTATACTCATCACTGGCTGCCTGAGACCCACTCCATGTGATGAACTGTGTTGTTTAGCAGGCATTGCACCCCCAGATATCAGAAGAGAAGTTCCAGCTAAATGTGAGAGATCTAGGGTTGATGTGTCTCAAGCACATCCATTGTATAGCCTTCAACCAGCCCACTCTTGACTGAAGTCCAGAAGAAGCTTTCTTCACACAGCTGAGTGCCTAACTGACAAACCACAGGTTTGAGGATTATATCTTGGTTGACTAGAAGCCCCCACATTACTCAGTTGATGGCTCCATCTGAAAGGCTCCCAGCTGGACATACAGAGTCTTGGACAACTTGGAAGTCTCTCAACAGATTGCTATCTGGGGTTGGCAGATCCAAGTCCAACATTCATAAATTGTTTTTTTTTTTCCTGCGACTCGGTCCTTTGTGAATGCGGTGAAGAACAGACTATGGGCCATCTGCTTCAGTGCAGTCTGTGTTCTATTCATTTTGTACATAATTTCTTATGTAATATTTTTAGCCTACTTTTCACATTTTGCAAAAATGAGGAAAAAGTAGACTTATGAGATCGGGCAAATGTGTGTCTGTCTGTCCTTCTGTGTGTCTGTCTGTCCTTCTGTCTGTCTGGCTGTGTGTGTCCCCCCCAACCAACTCCTAAACGGCTACAGCAATCAAAACAAAATTTGGTAGGAGTAAAGATCTGTACGTGAATATCTCACGGCCTTATTTGAAAATGATGTCAGTGCTACCAACTGCTGAAAAATCGCAATTGAAATTTGAGCTTCATTTTGGATATCTTGGAAGGTATGAATGGGAGCTATTTCAAAATTGGAACGCGTATAGGTAATAATATTTCAGTTTAATTTCCAGGAGCGCATACATGGCAGTGTTACCAAATGATAATAAGCCTGCTGATAGGTCGAAATTTTAAATGCATATAATTTCTACACTATCAATTGGATTTCAAGCAAATTTCTTACGTGCTGAGCATGTTCTTACGAGACACTAGGGCTACCAACTGTTAATAAATGCTCTCATGTTTAGGTAGATTTCATTAGAAAGCTAACTATTGCAATGGGTCCCATGTTTCGACTTCCGGAAAATGTCGACATATCTTCGCGTTTCACATCCCCCAGACCCCAAAACCGCCGTCAGTTCAATATATAATTTATGTATGTATATACAGGGTGTATTTGATATGATGGAAGTCCGTTACAATGGTGATAGAAGAGACTATTCTAAGCTTCCTAGGTAAAAAATTTGTCACCTATCTTGAAATCGATAATTAATCATTAAAAAGTCAATGTTTTTAGTTATTTCAGAAAGTAATCAGGCAGAAAGTGGAGCGGCAGGCTGGGGTAAACGAGGCGGAGCCAGGAGAGACGACGCGCGAAGGGGAAGTTGTTACGTAATCGGAGCATTGACCTTACCGGTTGACTTGAGGGGTGGTAGGCTATCAGCTGGTATGAGTTTGAGCTCTACCGTCTCGTAAGAAAATGTGCATTGCCGTTGTTGTTGTTGTTGTTGTTGTTGTTGACAACGCACGCAATGGCTTTGTACGTTACGACCGGTAGTATTGTGTAGCCTACTTTGTAAGTGTGGAATTCATTGATTGATGTTCATGTACAAAATAATTTCGATACTCAGCCCTGATGTATCATTGGCGTCCGTGTCGGACATTCTGTTGACTAGTTTCTGAAAATACTAAAAACATTCACTTAATGAAATGCAGTGTGACAAAATTCCGACATCCCGTAGTCTGTTCAGAACTAGGCATTTAGGACGGAAGTAAAATACTTGATGTTTTGTTTGAGAGGCTTGGCGATTTTGGTCATTTAGCCCCATGTAGCTGGGTGTGGGTAGAATTTGTGTGATAACCTGTGTTTTGTGGATTCTGTAGTAATGTGGGTATATGTAATTCAGGTGAGGATTCGGAAGAAGGCGCCTGCCCTGTGGTGTTGGGGCAGTGCAACTGCCTCTCACCTGGAGGCCCTGGGTTCGATTTTTGGCTCCATCAGGGATATTAGAAACTGACGTGAGGGCTGGAACGCAGTGCAGTAAGCCTCGTGAGGGCAATTGAGTAGCTGTCTGACAGTGAGGCAGTGCCCGAGTCAGGAAAATCAAGATTAATGGCCGAGGGGACCCGATGCACTGACCACGCGTCACCCTAATATCTGCAGGCCAAATGGCAGGACAGCGGTCGCTTGGTAGGCCTAGGCCCTTCATGGGCTGCACTGCCAGCGGTTATGATTATTGAGAAGAAGGCGGCCGTGGCCTTAAGTTAGGAACAATCCCGACATTTGCCTGGGGTAGAAGTGGGAAGTGGGAACCCATGGAAAACTACTTCCAAGATTTAATACTAGTGCGGTACCACATGTTCATATTGTGAATTGTCCCATCCCATCTCCAGCCCTCGGGTGGCCATTAACTGGAGAGGGGGGGGGGGGGAGGGTTGATCTATTGGTCCATCAACAAGGCAAATACATATGCAAATACACGAAAATGAAAATAAAATACAAATACATTGTTATAATACAGTGTTATAATAATAATAATAATAGTCTAATAATAATAATAATAAGAGTCAGCATGTGTAGTTCTGGTGGTAGAGTGCTAACCTTCCCGAGGGTGCGATCTACGTTCAGTCATGTAGTAAATGAATGGGATCTAATACGATCATCTCCATGGATTTCATGGCACATACAAGAAATCCTACGTATATTAAAGTCTGGCAACTCGACATACCAAAAAGAAACATAAAAGAAGTTAGTGTGTCTAAAAGCCTATGATTACTATTATTAGTATTATTAATATGTTTATTAGAGTTATTGCACTATCTTCACACAAAGATAGACCAACAGTTCCTTAAATTAATTTACCAAATCTTTAGGATTTCTATTTTCTATGCATAGTCCATGAAGCTGGCAAAATCCTAGACAGATCCACCATCACTAGTCATGAAGCCACTCCCCATGAAGGTGTGAAACAGCTGTTCATAGGCTCGGTTTGTGTATTTCAATGTCATTGGCAGACAAGGCGAGGAGGTCACTCAACTGCAGACTCTGGTCAACATTCCTCAGCGTTGGAGGGGAGGGTGACGGGGAGAAGTCAGCTCTGCTGCTGAGGGGAACGAAGTGAAAGCCCGTTTCCAAGACATTGACCGACGATTTTTGTGATTTAATTCCACCTACACTAATTAAGATATATATACAGGATTTCTATTTTCTATGCATAGTCCATGAAGCTGGCAAAATATATACAGGGTATATATATACAGGGTGTATTTGATATGATGGAAGTCCTTTACAATGGTGATAGAAGATGGTATTCTAAGCAAATATCTTCATGAAATTAAGTCGGATCTTAATTAGTGTAGGTGGAATTAAATCACAAAAATCGTCGGTCAATGTCTTGGAAACGGGCTTTCACTTCGTTCCCCTCAGCAGCAGAACTGACTTCTCCCCGTCACCCTCCCCTCCTACGCTGAGGAATGTTGACCAGAGTCTGCAGTTGAGTGACCTCCTCGCCTTGTCTGCAAATGACATTGAAATACACAAACCGAGCCTATGAACAGCTGATTCACACCTTCATGGGGAGTGGCTTCATGACTAGTGATGGTGGATCTGTCTAGGATTTTGCCAGCTTCATGGACTATGCATAGAAAATAGAAATCCTAAAGATTTGGTAAATTAATTTAAGGAACTGTTGGTCTATCTTTGTGTGAAGGTAGTGCAATAACTCTAATAAACATATTAATAATACTAATAATAGTAATCATAGGCTTTTAGACACACTAACTTCTTTTATGTTTCTTTTTGGTATGTCGAGTTGCCAGACTTTAATATACGTAGGATTTCTTGTATGTGCCATGAAATCCATGGAGATGATCGTATTAGATCCCATTCATTTACTACATGACTGAACGTAGATCGCACCCTCGGGAAGGTTAGCACTCTACCACCAGAACTACACATGCTGACTCTTATTATTATTATTATTAGACTATTATTATTATTATAATAACACTGTATTATAACAATGTATTTGTATTTTATTTTCATTTTCGTGTATTTGCATATGTATTTACCTTGTTGATGGACCAATAGATCAACCCTCCCCCCCCCCCCCTCTCCAGTTAATGGCCACCCGAGGGCTGGAGATGGGATGGGACAATTCACAATATGAACATGTGGTACCGCACTAGTATTAAATCTTGGAAGTAGTTTTCCATGGGTTCCCACTTCTACCCCAGGCAAATGTCGGGATTGTTCCTAACTTAAGGCCATGGCCGCCTTCTTCTCAATAATCATAACCGCTGGCAGTGCAGCCCATGAAGGGCCTAGGCCTACCAAGCGACCGCTGTCCTGCCATTTGGCCTGCAGATATTAGGGTGACGCGTGGTCAGTGCATCGGGTCCCCTCGGCCATTAATCTTGATTTTCCTGACTCGGGCACTGCCTCACTGTCAGACAGCTACTCAATTGCCCTCACGAGGCTTACTGCACTGCGTTCCAGCCCTCACGTCAGTTTCTAATATCCCTGATGGAGCCAAAAATCGAACCCAGGGCCTCCAGGTGAGAGGCAGTTGCACTGCCCCAACACCACAGGGCAGGCGCCTTCTTCCGAATCCTCACCTGAATTACAAATACCCACATTAAGTTACTACAGAAACCACAAAACACAGGTTATCACACAAATTCTACCCACACCCAGCTACATGGGGCTAAATGACCAAAATCGCCAAGCCTCTCAAACAAAACATCAAGTATTTTACTTCCGTCCTAAATGCCTAGTTCTGAACAGACTACGGGATGTCGGAATTTCGTCACACTGCATTTCATTAAGTGAATGTTTTTAGTATTTTCAGAAACTAGTCAACAGAAGGTCCGACACGGACGCCAATGATACATCTGGGCTGAGTATCGAAATTATTTTATACATGAACATCAATCAATGAATTCCACACTCACAAAGTAGGCTACACAATACAACCGGTCCCAACGTCCCAAGCCATTGCGTGCGCTATCAACAACAACAACAAGAACAACGGCAATGCACATTTTCTTACGAGACGGTAGAGCTCTTCCTCATAACAGCTGATAGCCTACCACCCCTCAAGTCAACCGGTAAGGTCAATGCTCCGATTACGTAACAACTTCCCCTTCGCGCGTCGTCTCTCCTGGCTCCGCCTCGTTTACCCCAGCCTGCCGCACCACTTTCTGCCTGATTAGTTTCTGAAATAACTAAAAACATTGACTTTTTAATGATTAATTATCAATTTCAAGATAGGTGACAAATATTTTACCTAGGAAGCTTAGAATAGTCTCTTCTATATACATATATATATATATATATATATATATACAGGGTGTATTTGATATGATGGAAGTCCGTTACACTGGTGATAGAAGAGACTATTGTAAGCTTCCTGGGTAAAAAAATTGTCACCTATCTTTAAATTGAAAATTTATCATTAAAAAGTCAATGTTTTTAGGCTTTTCCGAAATTCTTCAAACAGAAGGTGAGGCAGCAGTCTGGGGTAAACGGGGCGGGGAGAGGTGGGGCGATGCACGGAGGAGAAGTTGTTACGTAATCGGAGCGTTGACCTTATTAGTTGAGGGGAGGTATCAGCTGTTATGAGGAAAGCGAGCGATACCCATCTCGTAAGAAAATTTATGTTGCTGTTGTTGTTGTTGTTGTTGTTGTTGAAATTGCACGCAATGTCTTGGGACGTTATGACCGGCAGTATTGTGTAGCCTACTTTGTAAGTATCATTGCCGTCCGGCACTTAAATGAAATACGGTGTGACAAAATTCCGACATCCCGTATTCTGTTCAGAACTAGCATTTAAGACGAAAGGAATACACTTGATGTTTTGTTTGAGAGGCTTGGCGATTTTGGTCATTTAGCCCCATGTGGTTGGGTGTGGGAAGAATTTGTCTGATAACCTGTGTTTTTGTGGTTTCTTTAGTTATGTGGGTGTTTGTAATTCAGGTGAGGATTGTGAAGGAGGCGGCCGTGGACTTAAGTTAGGAACCATCCCAGCATTTGTCTGGGGTAGAAGTGGGAAACCATGGAAAACTACTTTCAAGATTTAATACTAGTATGGTACCACATGTACATAGTAATAATAATAATAATAGCCAGCCTTGTGGTGTTGGGGTAGCGCGCCTGCCTCTCACACGGAGGCCACGGGTTTGATTCCCGGCTCCGTCAGGGATTTTAGAAACTGACGTGAGGGCTGGAACGGGGTGTACTCAGCCTAGTTAGGACAATTGAGTAGCTGTCTGACAGTGAGGCAGCGCCCCGATCACGAAAACCAAGATTAACGGCCGAAGGGACCCGATGCGCTAATCACGCGTCGCCCCAATATCTGCAGGCCAAATGGCTGGGTAGCGGTCGCTTGGTAGGCCTAGGCCCTTCACGGGCTGTAGTGCCAGGGGTTATTTATTACTTTTAATAATAATAATAATAATAATAATAATAACATTAAAGCAAATATAGCGAGTTGGTTGGCCCTATCAAAAGGCAATGGCATTTAGAACGGGTAAAGACCATACCTATCATTGTCTCAAATACGGGCGTGATCCGAAATTCCTTGCTCCAAGACCTTAAATAACTGGTTCTGAATACTCAAATTGACAAGCTAATGCAGAAGGCAGTAGTTCTCTCAACAACCCGAATCGTCTGGAAATTCATGGGTAGCGATTTCGACTTTCCAGCTTAGAAGTGGCTGTTTCAGTAGCAATAGTTTGGTTCCCTGAAGCCCGTATAGTTATGTTGTGATGTACCAGCAATATGTTATATGCCTACTGTATAAAACATTAATAATAATTAAATGATAGTGAGGCTGTGAGCTCAGGTATTAGAGTGCTATCCTTCTCGAGGGTTCGATCTAGTCTGAGTCATGCAATACATGAAGGTGAAGAAATACGACAGACTTATGCCGATGGATGTAATGGCACGTACATGAAATTCTGTGAACACAACATTCCGGAATCTCGACATCCCCGCCAAAAATAAAAGTAATGTGTCCAACAACATATTACTATTATTATTATTGTTATTATTATTATTATTATTATTATTAGTATACACTTTATAAGAGACTATATCTTTACTGAATGTTATTTATTTTTAAGTAGGGTTCCAATTGTTTAGGACGTTCAGTAAATACATATTTTTGGTAACAATGATGAAGGAAGAGACATGAAAGCTTGTTGTGATGGTTGTTGTTAATTCATTTCAGGGGCTTGGGACATTTGTTTATCAGCACCGTGTAGTTGGGTGAGTGTTGGATTTGTCTGATAAACTGTGTTTCTGTGGTGACTGTAGTAATATGTGTAGCTGTAGTTATTAGGGTCGTGAATGAGGTTGGTGCTCCGGGACTCCAAGTACCATACTATCCCAGCATGTGCTTGGAAAGCGCGTGGAAGAATCCAGGGAAATCCAAACTCAGGATAGCCACTTTCGGTGCTGAGTTTGGACCTTCAATTACCGGACTTGCTGCGATCGTGGTGTACGATTAAATGCGCATGCCTACACCGCGGGGGTAGGCATTCCAACTTTGGGCTTGTGGGATGCCACGGGAAATCATCATATGGCTGCAGATGGTGGGAAGTAAGGAAGCTTGTGTTTTTACATGACCGTAAATTTCGTGATCGTGAGCTACTGGACTGGTGAGACGCCAACAGCTGGACCGCTGCGCCATCACGCCCCGACTTGCATATCGGCCGTTGATGGTAAGCTGCCTCAATACTAGCACCCCATGAACATGATGATGATAATAATAATAATAGTCTAATAATAATAAGAAGAAGAGTCAGCATGTGTAGCTCTGGTGTTAGATTGCTAAAAATAAAAGTCTGGCAACTCGACATACCAAATAAAAAACATAAAGGAACTTAGGTTGGTTCCATAGTTTAGGGGCTGCGACAACGTGTTCAGGTAGCCCCGTAGAAGTTAGTGTGTCTAAAATTCTATTATTACTATTATTTGTACAGCAGTAGTAGCCTGGTATAATAATAATAGTATCATTAATATTTTTGTTACGGTTGTTGCACTGTCTTCACACAAAGATAGACCAACAGTTTCTTAAATTAATTTACCAAATCTTTAGGATTTCCATTTTATATGCATAGGCCATGAGGATGGCAAAATCCTAAACAGATCCACCATCACTAGTCATGTAGCCACTCCCCATGAAGGTGTGAAACAGCTGTTCATAGGCTCGGTTTGTGTATTTCAATGCCATTGGCAGACAAGACGAGGAGGTCACTCAACTTCAGACTCTTGTCAACATTCCATAGCGTTGGAGGGGAGGGCGACGGGGAGAAGTCAGCTGTACTGCTGAGGGGAACGAAGTGTAAGCTCGTTTCCAAGACATTGACCGACGATTTTTGTGATTTAATTCCACCTACACTAATTAAAATCCGACTGAATTTTATGAAGATATTTGCTTAGAATACCATCTTCTATCACCAGTATAAAGGACTGCCATCATATCAAATACACCCTGTATATATGTGTGTATATCAGTTCCTTGTGGACACGATAACTGTCGTAATTTTGCACCAATCACTTTGAATTTTTTACATAATATGTATACCCTTAACATCTCGGTCGAGTTCGTTAATGGGCAAAATCGGTCAAAGGGGGTGAAGATGGTAGGCTTTTTTCGAAAAAGTGAAATATCGCTATAACTCTCTTAATATATGAAATATTGAATCCATTCAAAGTTCATACTATGTGTCGGACAAGGCCCTAAAATTTATGTTTGAAAAGTTTTCTGATAGCACCAACCATTGACCAAAGGGGTGGGAAAAAAGTGGGTTTTTTGGGAAACATTAATCATATCTCTCTTAATAGACACAATATCAAAACCGTACAAAATGGACAATATTCCCCTAATAATTACCTAAAACTTTTGTCTGAAAGAATTTTTGATATGACCCACCATTACGCCAAGGGATGAGAAAAATGATTTCGGAATTATAAGAAAATTCCAAGAGCTATCAGTGGTTGCCATGGCAACACTACTAAATTGATGAGGGATGAGCCATCAGACGTTGCCATGACTACGCACTTGCGCGAGATCAGATTCAGATTTCCATCTGACTAAGTGTGACGCGGCTTCGGTGACGTAACTGGTAGCATGCCCAAGGTCGCGGGTTCCAAGCTGGCCAAAGTCGTCGGATTTTCCAAGAGCGCTAAAAATCCCTCAGTATGATTTCCTTTGGAGGGGAGGTTCCAACGTTCGTTGCGAGTTGCTAATTGCGGTGGCATCTAGTAGCCAAGTTCACAGCTGGGTGTCGTTGACGGTAGTATCTGGTAGCAACATTAGGAACTACAGCTTGAAATTGACCGTCTGCATTCCTTACCTGAATTACAGACTAATACAGCCATCACAATTCACACCGTTTATCAGACAGAGTCTACACTCACCCAAAGTACACGGGGTTACATGACCGCGTTGTCGCAGCCCCTAAACTGAGGAACCAACCAACATCTCTGCGGGAGATATAATTTTGCGCGAAGAAGTAACAGACCGTTACATAGTTGCACATCAGTGTCGAAACCTTGCATAAGGACAGTGTGACCACAAGTATAAAAATGGACTCCAAATGACAAGAAGGTTACCGTCATCATAAGACATTAACATGTTTAAAATATGCATAAAATGACGAAAAACAAAGTTAATTAATCTCCAATTATAAAATACTTTCACGCAATAAATGAGGTCTGATCCTTCTACGAAAACCTGCATATTCTGCCTATTTTCGCCTATCCCCAAGTTTGTCCGGTGAAATCTACCTCCGCCTTCCGGCGTGCCGAGAGGACTTTTTTAAAATCCAAATACTCATATATCAGAAAGTATGCAAGCCGACAGCTTTAAACTATGCACACGTATAGTACCTGGCATTCGATATCAATTTGGAGTAACTTATATACGTCAGTGGTACCAACATGATTCTAAGCCTGTTGAGAGGTCCAACTTTAAATACATGTAACTTCTATACTATCATTTGGATTTCAACCAAATTTCGTGTGTGCTATGTGTACCACAACAGATATGAGTATGCCGATTGTTAAGACTAACCAGGGCTGCCAACTGTTAATAAATACTGTCTCTGTTTTTGTTACCCTAATATCAATATATCAGAAAGTATGCAAGCCAATAGCTCTAAACTTTGCACACGTATAGTACCTAGCATTCTAGATTAATTTGGAGTAACTGATATATGTCAGTGCTGCCAACATGATTCCAAGCCTGCTGATGGTTCCAATTAAAAAATTCATGTAACTTCTACATTAACTAATGGATTTCATTCAAAATTGACACAACAATAGATCATATTATTTCAGATTATTTCTGACCAATACATGTATGTCATTGTTGCCAGCATGATTATACGCACGCTGTTAGATCCAATGTTTAACTGCATGTAACGTCCATGCTGTCCATTGGACTTCAACCAAATTTTGTATTCTGTACCTTCAGAGATGGAACTAAGAATATATTCAGTCACCAAGGCTGCCAACTGTACTTCTCTATTATTCTACATTATTCCAGGTATACTGTATTTCGAACTAATTAGAAATCTCAATATTACCAACTTAATTTCGTAATTATTCTAGATAGATCCATATAGATTAATCATTGGCATGAATCTTAAATTTTAAGAAAAGTAGTCTCTTTAGTTCGTCACGGAACTTCTTGTTGTTCCTGACAGGAGAAAATAAATAAATGAATTGGATTACAAACGTATTTCGTATGTAATATGTGTACATAAACAGATATTACTGAGCATATTCTTAGGAGCCACTAGGGCTGCCAACTGTTAATAAATACTCTCTATTTTCTCCTAATCCAAATAGCAATATTTCAGAATGTATGCAAGCCGACAGCTTTAAACTATGCACACTTATAGTGCCTGATATTCCAGATTAATTTGGAGTAACTAATATACGTCAGTGCTACCAACATGATTCAAAGCCTGCTGATAAGTCCAATTTATAAATGCATATAACTTCTACACTATCAATTGGATTTCAACCAAATTTCGTTTGAACTATGTGTACATAAACAAATATGATTATGCGTATTCTTAAGAGCTACCTGAGCTGCCAACTGCTAATAACTGCTGTCTCTATAGTTTTAACCTAATATTAATATATCTGAAAGTATGCAAGTCAACAGCTCTAAACTTTGCACACGTATAGTACCTGACTTTCTAGATTTATTTGTAGTAACTTATATACGTCAGTGCTGCCAACATGAGTCTAAGCCTGCTGATAGTTCCAATTTTAAAATACATGTAACTTCTATACTAACAAATGGATTTCATCCAAAATTGGCTTAACATGATAATATTTCAGATTATTTCTGACTAACACATGCATGACAGTGTTGAAAACATGATTTTAAGCGCGCTGATAGATCCAATGTCAAACTGCATGTAGCCTATCGTCCATTGGACGTCAAACTAATTTTGTATTATGTACCTTAAGAGATGGAACTAAGAATAGGCCTATATTCAATCACCAGAGTTGCCAACTGTAGTGCTCTATAAGGCTACATTATACCAGGTATATTTCGAACTAATTAGAAATTTCGATATTACCAACTTAATTTCGTCATTATTCTAGATAGGTCCATATAGATTAATCATTGGCATGAATCTTAAATGTTAAGAAAAGTAGGCTCTTTAGTTCGTCTCGGAACTTCTTGTTATTTATGCTGCCTCACATGAAAATGAACCTAATGAAAATTGTTCCATTCATTGGTTGGCACATCCACATACGGTGGGACGTGTGGCCAATCATAAGGACAGTAATGGAAAATATGAACATTGTCAGATGCGCAATATTACATGTTCAGTGACGATATCTCAATCTAACAGCTTAACTCCAGCAGTAGAGTGTAATAATAATAATAATCATAATAATGCTTGCCACGATGGGTGAGTGGTTATCGTGTCGGACTACCAACCCCAAGCTTGAAGGTTCGCTCCTGGCCATGGTAAGTGATTTTTGAAAGGCGACACGCATGTCATACGTTGTTAACATGTCAATGAACCCATTTGAATTCAGTGGGCCGTGTTCATAATTGCAAAATTAATCCCGGGATTTTCCGCCAACACAACAGTTCCACCTTCCTCTACTAGAAAGCGCTATAGTGTCAAGGAGCTTAGATATCTAACCTCTTTGACTTTCATACCGCTCCAAGGAACAATGAAATTCGACATGCAAGCTGCCATCTGAGTGTCAAATAATAAATCTTGCACCTGGCACCAGAGGCCATATGATATTATTATTATCATAATAATAATAATAATAATAACAATACGAATACACTCACCGGTAATCTGCAACTACTATTGACTCTTCGAGCGTGATATTTTAGAATGGAGAGTATTGTTTAAGGAGACTCTTCAGGTTGGTACACACAGGTGCAAATACCTCACTGTAGGCTTAATGATGGCATACGTGGCAAACACTGTACTACTGTTTTGTAACAATCAACTTGACGTAAAGTTTATCGTGGATGTTAGTGGATTAATATATTCAGAGGTTTGTCGCAGTAACTCCGGGACACTCTGCTGTGTACAGTGGCAATATTCTGCATTATGAGATTATAATTTAAGAAACTCTTCTAGGACGAGAAAGTTATGTCTTGCTTATAAAATGCAGGGTTATCTGGGCAATTGTAAGTCAGCACAAAAATAGAAAGCTTGGGAGCGCTGTAGTAGGGTAAATAAAGGACTGGCTTAAAGTTATATAATGAAGGAAAATTGAGGCTTTAACTTTTATAAACCACTAGATAATTCTCTATAATTTATGGCAGACATAAAGTTCCTTCTGGGTGTATAAAAGGGTCACACTATTGAGATATTAAGAATATTTAATAAATTCTCTTGCCTTATAATTCATCAATACTCTTTCGAGAATACCTCTCAATTTTATAGTATGTATGTCACCAATATCATTTCTGGTTCCTTGGCTAATTGGTTGGCGTAGTAGGCTTTGGCCCGAAGGGTCCCGGGTTCGATTCCCGGCTGGGCCATTAGGGAATTTAATCTCCTGAGGTGAGTTCTCATGGCCCGGGGGCTGGATGTATGTGACGTCTTCATCATCATCACTTATCCTCATTACTACACGTAGGTCACCCACGGGCGTCAAGTAGAAAGATCTGCAGTCGGCCACACAAGGCCACGCGAAAAGGAAAACAATAACATCGAATTATTTTGGATGATTATACTAATATTTTACTCAAAGTTGGTACTATTAATTCCAACTAAGACGTATATTTGAATGGTAAATTCCTGCCAGTTCATTGTAGTATTTTGTAATCATTATGATCCTGGAGGTTCAATTCTTGTAAGTGACCATTTATTGCTGTAGCCTATGTTAATACGGTGTGTGTTTGAGAATAGTTTTGCTACTTTATAATGATTTACAATGTAAAACAAGCAGTTCTGGAAGAAGAAAAGTGTCTATTTTCAACCATTATTCCATTGATAGCTATTTCACAAATTTCACAATGTTTTGACAACAAAGATGCATTGCCAATATCTGGCACATTTATCCGAGTATTAAAACTCAAGTGCTATTTACGTACTAAAGTATTCTTAGGCCTAAACTTACGGAGTTCTCCTGAGCAAAAACGCAATTTGTCTCACATTGGTGGCCAAATGGCAGCATATCTTACAGGAGAGTTATCTCTCTTGTCCACGAGTCAGCGGGACTCGCGATCCGCGATGCCATTTCAAAAACCTCGTCAACACACCTACACATGGGCGCCTGTTGCCGTAATGGCGTTTCAGCTTTGCCAATAGATACATGTACACAGCACACCTGCACGGAATGCTGACCGCAGCGCTGCAACGGCGTAATATCACATCGTTTTTTACTTAAAAAACGCGCCTCGTATGTATTTTTTATTATGATAATTATTATTATTATTATTGTGATTCATGTGTAATGCCACACGCTACATAAATAAATAAAACAGTTATCGGATAAAGCACCTGTATAGTAAAATTACAATATACACTGGTCAAAAGACGTTTTGCATATTGCAAGCTTATGTATTTGGACTAAATATCTTATATCTAATATATAAAAGTGAAAGTCTGTATGTATGTATGTATGTATATATGTTGGTTCCGTATACAAATCTACACCGTTCCACCAATCTCAACCATATTTTGCATACACATAGTTTAGGACCCAGAAGGAACCGCTGGCTACATGAATTTTCGATAGTCTTTCTCATTCTTCTGATTTCGGCCATTTTTCACTCAAAAAGAGGCTAATCAAATCATAAAATATACTCATGAAGGAATGGCAAGGCAGAGAGTTTCCATGGCAACATAGCTCAAGTCGAGACACGGCCGACTTGATGCCAATTGCGCTCAGCACTACCGGAATAGAAAATGAGTATCTTTACTTGAAATCCCGTTAGTTACTCAACTGCTCACACAGCACTGTCAACCGAGTTTAGCATAACAAAGACTTGACACTATCTTCTTTCTACTATATATTTGTCAATTACCGCTCACTCACTCACTCACTCATTCATTTATTCATCACGAAATCTCAGAAACCACCGAACGGATTGGAATGAAATCTGGTATGCAGCTTCCTCAAGGGCCGCAAATGCCCGCTAAGAGAGAAATTTTGGCTATTCAGGTTCTAAAGGGGTGTTAAGGGGGTAGACCTGCATTTAATTGAATAGCAATATCTCCCGATTGGTTTCATGGGGGGATGTGATACTCGGCATATAAACTCATCATTAAAAATAAGAAGACATGTATCTGAGGGTTTTTCGATGTGGTGTATAATATGAGGTGAAAGGGGTGAAAAGTGGGGATTAAAAGATTCTTAACGGAGCGTGTGTCTCTTAAACGACATAGGCGAGGAGTTTGAAACACAGCGAAAAAAAAATCAACATAAAAAAGAAGTAAATATGTGTTTGACAGTTTTTTCATAAATCCAATTTAAGGGGCCCATGGGGAGAGATGAAATTCTGGGGGGGGGGGGACAGGAAAGAAAGTGTCCTAACTGATAGACTGACTGGCTCACTCATCAAACTCAGGGGAAAAAACTGCTTTAAAGTAAGTAAATAGCTGTTCGACAGTTTTTTTTTCATAAATCAAATTTAAGGGGTTCATGGGGAGGGGTGAAATTCTGAAAAAAGAAAATTGAAAGAAAATGTCCAGACTCATTCACTTACTCACTCATCATCGTCTAGCCAAAATTATTGAAGTTAGAAACATGACAGTTTGGGGATATGTTCATTGTATGTCAAAACCGTCTACTAAGGGAGGATTTTCGGATATTCAGGTTCTAAAGGGGTCTTAAGGGGGTTAAACCTGCATTTCATTGAATAACAATATCTCCCGATTGGTTTCATTGGGGGATGTGATACACGGCATATAAACACATCATTAAAAAGTAACAAGACACGTGTCTGAGGGTTTTTCGATGTGTTTATGATGTTAAAGGGGTGAAAAGTGGGGATTGAAAGATTCCTCACGGAGCGTGTATCTCTTAAACGACATAGGCGAGGAGTTTGAAACTCAGCGGGAAAAAATCAGCATAAAAATAAGTAAATATGTGTTTGACGGCTTTTCCATAAATCCAATTTAAGGGGCCCATGGGGAGGGGTGAAATTCGGGGGGGGGGGGACAGGAAAGAAAGTGTCCTAACTGATTGACTGACTGACTCACTCATCAAACTCAGGGGGAAAAACTGCTTTAAAGTAAGTAAATAGCTTTTCGACAGTTTGTTTTTCAATCAAATTGAAGGGGTTCATCGGGAGGGATGAAATTCTGAAGAAAAAAAAAATTGAAAGGAAATGTCCTGACTCATTCACTCACTCATCATCGCCCAGCCAAAAATATTGAAGTTGGAAACATGACATTTCGGGGATATGTTCGTTGTATGTCAAGACCGTACACTAAGGGAGGTTTTTTGGATATTCGGGTTCTAAAGGTGTCTTAAGGGGGTTAAACCTGCATTTCATTGAATATCAATATCTCACGAGTGGTTTCATTTGTGGATGTGATACTCGGCATATAAACTAATCATTAAAAATACGCAGACATGTGTCTAAGCGTTTTTCGATGTGGTGTATTATTATGAGGTGAAAGGGCAGAAAAAATGGGGGTTGAAGGATTCCTAATGGAGCGTGTAGGCCTATCTCTTAAACGACATAGGCGAGAAATTTGAAACTCAGCGAAAAAAAATCAGCTTAAAAAGTAAGTAAATCGGTTTTCGACTGTTTTATCATAAATTAATTTAAGGGGCCAATGGGGTGGGGTGAAATTCTGGGGGGAAAAAGGAGAGAAAGTGTCCTAACCGACTGACTCAGGGGAAAAAGACAGCTTAAGAAATAAGTTAATAGGTGTTCAAGCGTTTTTTAATCAATCCAATTTAAGGGGCCCATGGGGAGGGGTGAACTTCTGGTAAAATAAATGAAAGAAAATGTCCTGTCTGACTCACTCACTCATCACGCCCAGCGAAAACTATTAAAGTTGGAAACATGAAATTTTGGGAATATGTTTGCTGTATGTCGAAAACGTTAACTAAGGAATGATTTTTGTTTATTCGGGCTTTAAAGCGGTGTTAAGGCGGTAAACGTGCATTTCATTGAATAACGATATCTCATGAGTTGTTTCTTTGGGGATGTGATATTCGGTATATAAACTAATCATTAAAAATAATCAGACATATGTCTAAGGGTTTATCGATGTGGTATATATTATGAGGTGAAAGGGGTGAAAATTGGAGGTTGAGGGATTCTTGACGGAGCGTGTATCTCTGAAACGACATAGGCGTGAAGTTTGAAATTCGGTGGGAAAAAACAGCTTAAAATACAAGTAAATAGGTGTTCGAACGTTTTTTCATAAAACCAATTTAAGGGGCCCTTGGAGAGGGGTGAAATTCTGGAGAAAAAAAACAGGAAAGAAAGTGTCCTAACTGATTGACTCACTTACTCACTCATCAAACTCAGGGGGAAAACAGCTTTAAATAAGTAAATAGGTGTTTGACCGTTTGTTTCATAAATCCAATTTAAGAGGTTCATGGGGACGGGTGAAATTATCAAAATAAATGAAAGAAAATGTCCTGACTGACTCACTCACTCATCATCGCCCAGCCAAAATTATTGAAGTTAGAAACATGAAATTTTGGGGATATGTTCGTTGTATGTCGAAAACGTCCACTAAGGAAGGAGTTTTGGATATTCAGGTTCTAAAGAGGTGTTAAGGGGGTAAACGTGCTTTCCATTGAATAACAATATCTCACGAGTGGTTTCATTTGGGGATGTGATACTTGGCACATATACTAATCATTAAAAATAAGCTGACACATGTCTAATGGTTTTTCGATGTAGTGTATATTATGAGGTGAAAGGGATGAAAAGTGGGGGTTGAAAGATTCCTAACTGAGCGTGTATCTCTTAGACGACATAGGGAGGAGTCTGAAACTCGGAGGAAATCTATCAGCTTAAAAATAAATAAATAAATAAATAAATAAATTAATGAATAAATAAAATAAATAGGTGTTCGACCGTGTTTTCATAAATGCAATTTAAGGGGCATATGGGGAGGGGTGAGCTTCTGGAAGGAAAACGTCCACTAAGGAAGGATTTTTGGATGTTTGCTCTCATCGACCAACCAAAACTATTAAAGTTAGAAGAATGATATTTTGGGGATATGTTTGTTGTGTGTCGAAAACGTCTACTAAGGAGGGATATTTGGGTATTCAGGTTCTAAAGGGGTGTTAACGGGGTTAAACCTGCATTTCATTGAAAAACAATATGATACGACTATGACGCGAGCGAAGCGAGGCTATAATGAGATGGTGTGTGTCTCTGTATTACTCAATCTCGCAAGTACCACTGGTCCGATTTACGTGAATTTTACATGGAAGTAGCTGATTTACCTGGTTAACATATAGGTTACTTTTGATTTCAATACTTTGCACTATTTAAAATGGCGACCATTTCAGTGACGTCACTACACCCTTCGGTTTCAAACTTTCATATTTCCATTTCAAATAAAAAGAGAACGCTAAGAAATAGCAAACTTTTGATGGCATATGCGAGGTTTAAAATTACATTTTCTATCCGAAAGGTATCT
Organism: Meconema thalassinum; assembly: GCA_946902985.2. Classification (NCBI taxonomy): domain Eukaryota; kingdom Metazoa; phylum Arthropoda; class Insecta; order Orthoptera; family Tettigoniidae; genus Meconema; species Meconema thalassinum. The sequence continues at coordinate 144,649,143 of OX336390.1, read as the reverse complement.
GCAACTGTTAGCGAGTAAAACCTAAATTTGTGCTATAAAACACGGTCAACGCCGAGCGGTGTAGTTGGACAAAATGTTCCATCCTTAATCTCCCTCTGCGCAGCACCTCGCCTATCCCCTGTTTTAACCTTCACATTTTAATTTATTTATGACGCGTAGCGAAGCACGGGTACTTCAGCTAGTAAGATATACTGGTCAAAAGACGTTTTGCATATTGCAAGCTTATGTATTTGGACTAAATATCTTATATAAGATATTCAGTCCACAAATATATAAGCTTGCAATATGCAAAACGTCTTTTGACCAGTGTATATTGTAATTACTATCACCCATACTTGTAGACATAGATGTAGCCTAAGATGGTTCTATATGACTGTAACGAATTTCAAACAACACAACCTCTCTTATGTTGTCCGTTGTGGCCATCAAGATGCACAATGAGCGATTTGGCTGAAGCAAATTGAAAATGCTCTCGAAGTAGCTATGTATTGGGCAGAAACTGTTTGAAGTTGCATGATCTTGTCTTAATTTATAGTTTCTTTCATGTTTTCATGTTTAAGTGTTAGTTTGAAACGTAGTTTGATATTATTCATTCGGTCAACACGACTGTACCCAACTGTGGGTTATTCCCTAATCCTGGAAAAAAAAGAATACTGTACCCATGTGAGTAATCTCGTTGGATAATATGCATCTGCCTCCAGCTAGCATCAGCTCTCAGGCGTGTACGGTAACCCCAATTTTGCAGTGCATATTTTTGGATTTGAGGCAAAAAGGTATCAACTCTACAATGATAAAGCACAACTCTATTCTAAAACTTTAATTCATTGAAATAAATCATGGCTTCAAACACAAAACAATACCCAAAAAGCATAAAATAAAAGCAAACAAAATTTTTTTTACTTCCACAATCCACAAGTAAACAAATATGAAATCACAACAAAGTCATAACTAGCCATAATGCTTTACCCTTCTGTGAACTTCACAAGAATATACTAGTGCGCTGATGCACCTACGACTTCAAAACAAACTGTACATTAACATAATAGTCATACAATGTGACTTCTTTAATATTACAACAAGGATTATTCCTTAAACCTCTTTATGTTAAACAATTATGTGTGCCGTGCGTGTTTTAATATTTTTCTTCTCACCAATGAAATGCTTTGCATGCATTTACCTATTTGGACGTTGCACCAAAATCAACGTGCAATTCCATAATTATGTAAGCTACCCCCTACACATCCTCCAATTATATGGTTTCACCGCATGCTGTCTGTGATTCCTAGATAAAACGTTACGTTATAGCTTATGTCGGATTGTACGATAGACTACCTCGCGCTCATGGCGATTGGCATCTAGTCACCAACTACATGACTTGGCTCCAGTGACAGTACAAATATATCATGTAACTATTCGTCAGATAGCTAAATTAATGAACCATCAGGATTAACTATAATTATCCATGTGTTCACAAACCACATGGCTATAATACTCAACATAACTATCTTGCATTATATGTCATATTAACAAGGTCTAGACTCTTCCCTCTTTTACTTGCCTGAGCGGTCCGGGTGGTTGGCACCGACCCTCGGCTAAGGAAGTCGCTACACAATAGAAAGTGGGATGGGTCGTTTCACCAATTATCTCGACCTTTCTAAAAGTTTGAAAGCTTACCTCTCTCTAAGCAGTGGAGATTTACAAGACAAATACTGTGTCCTGAGCGACACACATGTTCCCAAAGGATCTTAATTGACTATTATGCCAACAGGTATTGAATGAGCTTTCGTAATTATTCCTACGTCGAGGATAATGATTAATTAATGGCCTCACATGGGTCCATCCAACATGAAGGTTCGGGGTTCGTAATGCATGAGCCTGGCGGTTGACCGATGTCTCAAGTATAATATAGGCGCACAAAACCACTGTCGCCATGAGTTTTCGCTGCCCACGAGCGTACATAACTCATCTATAAGTTCTCGGGAAATCATAGAGCTGCGAGGTGTCCCTGTTTCCTCGACTCTTATAAAGATTCCAATCCGGAACACATTTCAATCCTTTCTTCAGAGTTAGGGTCCATCACTACAACTCTGGAATAAATAATATCTCCAACAATGTCCACGACATAGGAGAATTCATACGTAGAATAGACTATCTGGCCCCTAATGCTCCATGCTACGACATTCCGACCTCTAATATTAAGAGAAATCTAACATTTACTCTATAAGCTTCTCAATTAAGCTGCAAATTCAATTCAATAAAAGCTCTTTCATTACTGGTATCATTACCGAATATATGCAATATTCTGATATAAAACTTCTTTCCATAATTACTGAAATGTAATCTCATTGTAACATCTTCCTGCTTAGATTGATAAGTCTTGCACTTAGCGTTAATAATTCTCGCTTACAACAATTTATTTGTTTCCTGATGTGTTCATTCATACTCTTAATAACCATTTATTATTATTCTCACATAAATTACCAAATTTCCGACATAGCTAGACGTTTTAAACTCGAACAATCGCGTTCGTTGCATTTACATAACTGATTGCCATTCTTAATTCATAGTGGGAATAATTACTCCACTTAATGATACAAATCAACATTTCAACTCTATCAAAATCAACTCATTACTGATTAAACATGGAGGATCAGCCTCCTAACTGACTTTTACTGGCATCTATAAGGAATTCACAATATCTTTACGGAATCACAGACATGCATCGGTCCATACTTCTACATGATCATAACCATAATTTGTGGGGTACTTACATCTCTATAGGCATCTAAGGTGGCTCCGACCAATCATATTCTTCCATGTCGCCCGCCATAATGGGTTTAACGCGACATATTTCTCTTGTTTACACACATTTGATTACACATAATTTCTATCACCAACACGACACGTTGCATACCTTTCAGGAAGTTATCACTCCCCAAACATGTGAAACACTTCATCAAACACTACTTTAAATGATATTTTTACATATACATTACACTGAACACTCGTCACTTATACACACTTCAATGCTGAAATTCCCTAGCAGAGATCGAAATTGCAGGTGTCGACGGCATCTTACGTTACCAACTCCTGATTGAAAGTCTGGTTATCTGCTCTCGGAACTCTCCAACAGTTTTATGACGATCATTACTCCTACAGTAAGCGTCCTGCGTTACATCAATACGCTGGCTCCCAAACATGAGCGTTAACATCTGGTATTCTCATGGCAATACCAAACACTTAGTAAAGTTTCTTTCGCGCATTCTATCGTAGTTACACATATACGATTTGTTAATACTATACACACTGCGCTTAATAAAGTTCAACACTTTCACAAATAATTATATACAATAGTGCTACCGTTAGTCTATACGGTGCTTCGTAACTGAACACGTCATAGTTCGTGCTGCTGATTATGCCTGTATCACGACTATTATTCATACAAGCGTATTTACTGTTTCTTTTACACATACCCGTCTTTGTTCGGCGTCTTGATGAATAGAATCGTCATGCGTTTTGCCTTGACGAACTTGCTTCAACCTGGCTGTAGCTGACTGAAGTTTCACTCGAAGACTGCACGTAGCTTATTTGAAGACTTCTGTCTGCGGCTTACACGCTGTCTCGTACTGCTGCATATTTGCTGCATACTGATTGCAACTTATTGCCATTGTGCTACAATTGACAATTGAGTAAGACTGTAACTGGCTGTAACTGCGCTTGGCGGCATGTAGACTGCGTGACAACTGAGTTAGACTGAGCTTGACTGAGTTAGAACAGAGAGCTCCTCCTGGGGTCTACTCCCTTATATCGGATTTCCACAGAAAGTAGAGCAACATCTTCCCGCGTAATCTTCGCTCCTCTCACAGCATGATTCAGGTCTTCAAACCATGATCATTGTGTTCCTCTCTCTTCACAGGTCCCAAAACTATATGTGTGCAAAGGAATCGCTCGTTCAATTAATTAATATTAATTCCTTTCTCCATGGCGTGGGACGCTACCTAGTCGGGAAATCCCCTACAACATCTCCACATCCATCCGCGAACAATGGTCGTTTTACAGTCCTTACGCACATCACTAAATATGCACCAATTTCGCAGGTAAAAGACTCTAAAATTATCTTCTTGCCAAGATATTCACCTGTGTGCAACTCTCATCTCGATTCGTTACTCCAATCACGAGTAATCAATGATTCTTCTGGGCATTTCACCGCCCCTACTCCAAATCTATTCTCCGTCGGGGAATAACTGTGTCATTATTCAGGCCTCTCCCCTGCTCCAGACGACATAATGGGGTGACAGAGATGGACGTGGCTCCACTGGGACCAACCCACAATTCTGGGCCGATTAGTAAATGTCAGCTCTGCCCTCCTCTGTGCTTCAAGTCTCCAATAGCTTACACCAAATCGTCTTATAATGATATACTCTGCTCATTATTTCCTACATTATTTTAATAAATAATGCCATTTCATCAAAAATCACACCAGTGATTAACTATACATTTCTTTCGAGGGGTTTTCACCAAGAAACTCCCTATACAGATCTCTGGTTCGCTTCCTGGCGGAACCTTTTTACTGAGATCACAGTCTCTGAGAACCCTGTTCGATTCCAGTCAGCATAACCCCATCGGGTTCATGTTCCCCTTGCAAAACTTATAAAAGTCCAATGCAAGTGGCTTATATAAGTAACCAGCTGACTGTCGACCACCGTCTGTGTTTACGTCTGGGGTCCTTCACCTTGTCTGGCTACGAGTGGGTTAGTAGTGTTCCCCCTTCCACACTCGGCCTTGTTTCTGAGCTGTCTATTCTCCCTGCGAAGGGTCGCGTTTACAGCCTCAACCTCTCTGGCTACTCTGACCATTTCTTCATAGTGTTCTCGCAAACACTGGCATTCTTTCTGCTCTCCGCTTACACTGGGTAAACTGTCTGTTTCTCGTCCCGTCTCGCCGTTCCAACATTCAGGTCTGCCTGCATGGCTGCCTCCGCTCTCCACGTTGAGTTGGGTGTGCGTTACTAATTCTTCTTCTGGTTCATCGAATTCTTCTGGCGAGTAATAAATTTTTAAGTTGGCTATGTTCATAACGACCTCGTTTCCATTCTCTAAATGCCTTAACCTGTATGCATTGTTCTGGAGGTCTCTTATCACCTCGAACGGGCCGTGGTAAGCAAAAATGAACTTTTTATACTTCCGTGCCTCTGGATCTGAACTGGCGGGTTTCTTAATTAAAACTTTCTGTCCCACGAGAAGCGGTTTATGATACCTCTTCGCACGATTCCTTCTCTGACGTCTCTCCGCCTGTGCTTTGAGATATTCAAAGGTTCGTTGGATCCTCAATTCTCTACCGGGCTGTGCGTCTACAGGTAATGGAATAACACCATTCCACGGTCTCTCTGGTCTCTGATCCAGATGTAGAGTAACGGGAACCTGACCTGTCGCCTCATGTACAGTATTATTTATACAGTATTCAATGACTTCTAGAAATTCAATCCAACGCCAATTCGCTTCAGAACAGTAGATCTTCATGTATTTCTGGATCTCTCTCTCATTACTCTTTCAACGGGACTTGCCTCAGGATGGCGAATGGTAGATAAAATCTGCCTAATTCCTAGAGTTTCCAGTTCTCGACGAAATTCTGCACTAGTAAAGCAACTTCCGTGGTCCGAGAGAATGTTATCCGGCTTCCCAAGAATCGGAATAACTCTCTCTTTCAGGCGCTTCAAGACCTGTTTTGAACTTGTCTTTTGAATGGGGCACAACACCACCATTTTCGAAAATACATCCATGGCTACAAAAATGTTTCTATTGCCTCTACGTGCTCTAGGCAATGGTCCAAAGTTGTCGATACTCAATAGCTGCCTTGGCTTCTCTGGTAACAACGGGATAGGTCGTTGCCTCATTAAAAAGGGATTCGGCTTTACCCTTGGGCAAAGATCACATGTTCTAATAGCATTTCTCACCGTTTCTCTCAATTTTGGCCAAGTAAATGCTTCCTTCAACAGAGCACAGATTTTATCTATCCCCGGATGGCCAAATGCTCTGTGGGCTAGCCATACTAATCTCCTCTGCAAAGATGCAGGAATTACAATCCTTTGACGTGTGTGATCCACATCGTCCCACTTGTGTAATGTCTGATTATACCATACATAATCTGTTGCCAATGCCTCCGCCTCTCTGTATATCGCAGTTCCCCTTGCTAAGCGTCCCTCGAAGTAATCGATTATCATCTTCAACCATGGGTCTTCGCGTTGTAGGTTGGTAATGTTCCTTAAGTCATCCAACGTCTTCTGATCTCGATTCTCAATCTGGACCGCTAGTACTTCTTCTTCTCTAGGGTAACGACTTAATATGTCCGGTATTACATTCTCTTTCCCGGGACAGTATTCTATTTCCACATTAAATTGCTGGATATACAGGGACCATCTTGTCAATCTCTGACTAGACAAATCTGTCTTTAACAAAAATGTTAAAGCTTTATGGTCTGTTCTCAGGACTATTCTGAAGCCGTACACGAGTTTGTGCCACGATTGCAACGCGTACAAAATTGCGAGCAATTCTATCTCTGTGATCGTGTAATTTTTCTCATGGGCTCTCAGTCTTCTGCTTATAAAGGCGATAAAAACTTTCTTCTCAGGCTGGTCAACATTTTCCTGGAATAGCATCGCTCCAATCCCAATAAGTGATGCATCCGTCTGTATGATGAACTTCTGGGTATAATCTGGGTATCCCAGTTTCACATATTCCAAAAGCATTTGTTTTGACCTCACGAATGCTTCCTGGCATTGCTCCGTCCAATTCCATCTGCCGCCTTTCTTCAATAGGTCCTGCAGTGGTGCTACTGTCGCAGTATAGTTTGGGCAGTGGTTCGAAAAGAATCCAATTACTCCCAAATACTGTCGGACGTGCTTAACTTTCGTGGGTCGAGGGAAATTCCGAATTACCTCCAATTTATCTGGATTAGGCTTCACTCCATTTGCATCAATAACATGCCCTAGGAATTTAACTTCCCTCTGACAGAAGTGCGATTTCTTGATATTGACCTTAAAGTTAGCCTCTCGAAGGTCATCTAGCAATTTCTTCAGGTCTCTCATGTGCTCCTCCAGAGATTCTGATGTGAGTAGAATGTCGTCTACATATCTGATGGTACTCTCTTTAACCTCGTCTGATAGATTGCGATCTAACGCTCTTATCAGGGCTGAACCAGCTGTTTTCAACCCAAAAGGTAGCCTTAAAAATGTGAATGTATGTTGATCAAACATAAATCCTGTCAACAGACTAGTTTTCTTCTCTAATTCAAGATGGTGGAAACTGGATGTGATATCCAAGTTTGAGAATATAGTTTTTCCTTTAAACTTCCTGAGGATCTCTTTAATAGGTGGCACTTGGTCAAATTCCGGAATAACTCTCAAATTTAAGCGTCTCAGGTCCAAGCAGACTCTGACAGATCCGTCTGTCTTTGGTACAATTACCAATGGACTTACATAAGGCGTAGGTGTTTTCTCAATAACGCCGGCCTCCAACATCTCCTGAATTGCCTCTTTCACTTTAGCATAATGCTTTTCAGCTATAGGGTAGGGTTTCTGCCTAAATGGTGTCCAATCACTGACTTGAAAAGCATAAGTGAAGTTCTTTATCCGACCAGGTCTCGAATCAAAGACTTCCTTCTGTTCCAGCAATAACTGCTTTAAATTTTCCTTCTCTTTTAGCCCAATTTTCGCTTCTTCTAGCTTCTCCGAAATGTAGTCTTCCAATTTGGGTTCCAGATCTTTTTCCAAGTCTGTGGCTAGTGTTTTGAGCTCCGCTTCTAACTGCTCCATAGCTAACACTTCTTCATCAGCCACATCTCTGTATGTATGCCATACTTGTTCACTGGATCCTGGTTCAATTTCATTGAGTGCGACCTCTAAGCCTTCAGCTTCTTCATTCACATGGAACATAACCCTGTCCTGTGCTAGGTCAATTATCACTCTGTATTCCCTTATAAACTCCGCCCCAATAAGTAGGTTATAAGGTAGTTTGTTCACTAACAGAAAACTCTGTGAGAAAATAGAGCCTCCTATCTGTAAATCTAGGAATACCTGGTATTTACATATCATTGTTCTGTCTGGAATTACCCCTTTAATTTTGACACTGGAGATCGGTATCTTCAAAATGTTCTCTCTCCGGGCTATTTCATTATAGAGAGCTTGTGTCATCAGGCTCACTGTTGATCCTGTGTCTAGCAGACTTCTGACTTTTAATCCTGCCACTCTCACAATTATAATAGGCAATTCTCTCTTGACCATGACCTGTGGTCCTCCTGTATCCTCAATCAATTCTTCTGGTTTGGCTATCCAATTGATGATGTTAATAGACTTCCATCCATCAGTCTCGAGCTCTTCTAATTTTGGCGTTTTTTTTTCTTCAGCGCCCGCCCCTTTGGAGTTCCTTCTCTCCTGTTCGCTGCGCTGTAGTTCCAAACTCTTAGCTCCATCTCCATATCTGTCTGGCGATGTCCTGTTCTGCATGACTTCTTGCCAGCGGACTTGTGATTTCTGGGGCTCATCTCCCCTTTCTTCGAGGTATCGCAAAGAAGCATGATATCGCTCTTCTGCCTCGTCATCGAAGTTATTTCTTCTCTCTTGGGGTCTCCAATTTCTATTATTGCCTTCCTGGCCATTATTACCTCCATTGTTATGGTACGGTTTGCCCCTGTTATTGTGTTTATTCCACGAACTTCGACCTCTTCCTGCTTTATTAGCATTTCCTTTGTACCTTGACTGCCATTTTCTGGGTTCCTGTTCCCATTGCCGTCCATAGGAATCTAAAGTTTCTGTGCTCGTGGCCTTGTTATTCCTTGGAGCTTGCTGTTGGTCAGTCTGTGTGTTGGTCACGTGGACTTGTTCCACGGTTCGACTCTGACGCATAGTATTTGCTGTGGTGAGGTCCAGTTGCCTTAGAACTGTCTCCATTTCCATAGCAGTTTTCGCATTAGCCGAGATTAGTAGCCTTTGGATCTCGTATGGAAGCTGTTTGGCGATAGCAATGCATAGCTCCAGTTCACTAGGTTTTTGATCCAGCTCTTTAAAACGACACATCTGCGATATGAAGAATTCTGCGTACTTCGTCGGGTTGTTCGTGCTGTACTTTTTGGCATACAAATCCAGCCGTAAATTCTGCTGAGTCGCGGCGTCCCAATATCTCTTCAAGAATGCCTCGCGGAATTCCTCAACAGTATCAAAAGTGTAACGGAAGCTGCGAAACCATAATGCGCACTCCCCCTCTGTTAACTTCTCTATAGCACGTAGCCTACGCTCCTGCGGTATTCGTGCATCATTGAGATATTCAGTCACTTCCTTTAACCAATATTTTGGTGTCATACTACAGTGACTACCTGAAAACTTCCTAGGTTTTTCTTCGCTTGCCCTAATGACGTTTATCACCTGGGTGTGCATCGCGTTTTCATGTGGCGTCGATGCCGCAATTGGTACACCTGGCGTCATGTAAGGACTTTCTCCTGCGCCTGCAGCATTCCTGCTTATAGGTTGGGTTTCTAGGTCTGCCCACCTTGTTTTTCTTATATCCTCTATGCTGCCTTCACTTGACTTAGGATATTTCAGAAGTGTCTCCTCCTGTGCTATTATCCTAGTCTCCATTTGGTTATGGCGCATTTCTGCTCTTTCTAGGCGAGTAATGACTTCTTTTTCTATTCTCGTAAGCCTATCTCGGTTTTCCTCGGCTACTTGAAAAATTTTCACCTTGTCTTCTTTCAGACTTTGTTTGATATGGGATATTTCATCCTCTACGTCCTCTTTAATTTGAGCAAGGGTCTTGTCGCTTGCCTCTGTTTTCTGGCCTTCTCTTATTTCGAGTTCTTCTCTCAGACCTTTAATTTCATCTTGAATGTGTCCATTGACTTTAGACAATTCATTCCGGACCTTGGTGATCTCGCCTCTATTTTCCTCTTGTCTTTTATTGACTATGATAATGTCGCTTTGCACTTGGTCCAGTTCTTTATGAACTTTACCCATCTGACCTTTCACGTTGCCTACCAGCTCCTTACTTTCATGAGCGATAGCCTTAATTTCGCCTATTTCCTGGCATTGACCTAATATATTCTGGTCCTGTTTCTTGAGGTCACCGTTAATTGCTCTAGCGTAGCTTTTCAATTTCTGGTCCCATTTGGAGTCGTTCTCCTCTAATCTCTGGTCTACTGTTTTCGTAAACTCTGCGAACTGTTTCGCTTGGCGTTCGAGATTCGCCTCGTTTTGGATCTGAATATCCTTAATATCGTTAGACAACGCCTCTAATTTACTGTTGGTTTGCTCCTGAGCATGCCTACACGCTTGCAAATTACCCTCAAGTTTGGCTTCTATGGCCTCGAAACGTTTATCAGTATTCACCTGCATTTCCGATACAATGCTTACAACAGTATCTGTTACTTCGGTCTTAATGACTTCTTGCATTTGACCTAACTTATTATCTAGTGCAACCTGATTTGCATCTAACCGATTACTCAATTCAGCTTTATATTCAACTTTATTTGCCTCTAAACGGTTGTTTAATTCAATCTGGTTATTGTTCATTGCAACCTGATTTGCATTAATTGCCTCCTGATTGGCATCTAACCTGTTATTTAACTCTCTCTGGTTCTCATCTAACCGAGTGTTTATACTATCCTGGAACGCTTTGTTTTCCAGTTTGTTCTGCACGTGAGCAGCGTCAAAATGCTGTTTCAGTCCTGCAATAACTTGCAAGATCTCCTCCGTACCTGGCATTTTACAATAACACACTTAAATATGCAGGCAGGCTTCCTGGAAAAATATGTGGATACGTTTCGAAGAGAAACATCAAACACTGCACACATATTGTGAAGTCGTACAAAACCTGATAATATTATGGTAGATTGTGGATTGGGTATGTAACGCTAGTACCCTTAGGCCATTCTCTTCTCAATAGAGAGATTCTGCGTTACCTCAAAAAGCCTACTGAATTCAACAATCACTCAAACACAGTTTGAGGCAAAACAATTACTATGGTTTTCCCCATGAAATACCATAAAAAATCTATGGGTTTTCCCTAAATCCCATAAGCTCCACGTATTCTGGCGCCATGATAAATTAATATGTGTCGTGGTACTAGTATTAGTAGGACATCGGCCGTATTTTAATTTACTATAAAAACTGTTCAGGGAGTGGTTTTTACTGCCGAAAGCCCCACTTGGGCCACGCCATGATAAATTAATAGAGCTTTTACTACCATAGACTCCACAGATGGGCGTCATGATAAATTAATGGTGATATGCACAATCTATCAAAATTTATATATACGTATCGGAACTTAGCTATGGATTAGGAGCGGTCACACCCTACTTCGTTAATTCTTACTTTAATAGAGTTGTGTGCATTAAATCTGACCGACTTTAGTCGTACCTTTAGCTCAAATCACAGTATAGGACATCAATTCCCATGTACCCATGTGAGTAATCTCGTTGGATAATATGCATCTGCCTCCAGCTAGCATCAGCTCTCAGGCGTGTACGGTAACCCCAATTTTGCAGTGCATATTTTTGGATTTGAGGCAAAAAGGTATCAACTCTACAATGATAAAGCACAACTCTATTCTAAAACTTTAATTCATTGAAATAAATCATGGCTTCAAACACAAAACAATACCCAAAAAGCATAAAATAAAGGCAAACAAAATTTTTTTTACTTCCACAATCCACAAGTAAACAAATATGAAATCACAACAAAGTCATAACTAGCCATAATGCTTTACCCTTCTGTGAACTTCACAAGAATATACTAGTGCGCTGATGCACCTACGACTTCAAAACAAACTGTACATTAACATAATAGTCATACAATGTGACTTCTTTAATATTACAACAAGGATTATTCCTTAAACCTCTTTATGTTAAACAATTATGTGTGCCGTGCGTGTTTTAATATTTTTCTTCTCACCAATGAAATGCTTTGCATGCATTTACCTATTTGGACGTTGCACCAAAATCAACGTGCAATTCCATAATTATGTAAGCTACCCCCTACACATCCTCCAATTATATGGTTTCACCGCATGCTGTCTGTGATTCCTAGATAAAACGTTACGTTATAGCTTATGTCGGATTGTACGATAGACTACCTCGCGCTCATGGCGATTGGCATCTAGTCACCAACTACATGACTTGGCTCCAGTGACAGTACAAATATATCATGTAACTATTCGTCAGATAGCTAAATTAATGAACCATCAGGATTAACTATAATTATCCATGTGTTCACAAACCACATGGCTATAATACTCAACATAACTATCTTGCATTATATGTCATATTAACAAGGTCTATACTCTTCCCTCTTTTACTTGCCTGAGCGGTCCGGGTGGTTGGCACCGACCCTCGGCTAAGGAAGTCGCTACACAATAGAAAGTGGGATGGGTCGTTTCACCAATTATCTCGACCTTTCTAAAAGTTTGAAAGCTTCCCTCTCTCTAAGCAGTGGAGATTTACAAGACAAATACTGTGTCCTGAGCGACACACATGTTCCCAAAGGATCTTAATTGACTATTATGCCAACAGGTATTGAATGAGCTTTCGTAATTATTCCTACGTCGAGGATAATGATTAATTAATGGCCTCACATGGGTCCATCCAACATGAAGGTTCGGGGTTCGTAATGCATGAGCCTGGCGGTTGACCGATGTCTCAAGTATAATATAGGCGCACAAAACCACTGTCGCCATGAGTTTTCGCTGCCCACGAGCGTACATAACTCATCTATAAGTTCTCGGGAAATCATAGAGCTGCGAGGTGTCCCTGTTTCCTCGACTCTTATAAAGATTCCAATCCGGAACACATTTCAATCCTTTCTTCAGAGTTAGGGTCCATCACTACAACTCTGGAATAAATAATATCTCCAACAATGTCCACGACATAGGAGAATTCATACGTAGAATAGACTATCTGGCCCCTAATGCTCCATGCTACGACATTCCGACCTCTAATATTAAGAGAAATCTAACATTTACTCTATAAGCTTCTCAATTAAGCTGCAAATTCAATTCAATAAAAGCTCTTTCATTACTGGTATCATTACCGAATATATGCAATATTCTGATATAAAACTTCTTTCCATAATTACTGAAATGTAATCTCATTGTAACATCTTCCTGCTTAGATTGATAAGTCTTGCACTTAGCGTTAATAATTCTCGCTTACAACAATTTATTTGTTTCCTGATGTGTTCATTCATACTCTTAATAACCATTTATTATTATTCTCACATAAATTACCAAATTTCCGACATAGCTAGACGTTTTAAACTCGAACAATCGCGTTCGTTGCATTTACATAACTGATTGCCATTCTTAATTCATAGTGGGAATAATTACTCCACTTAATGATACAAATCAACATTTCAACTCTATCAAAATCAACTCATTACTGATTAAACATGGAGGATCAGCCTCCTAACTGACTTTTACTGGCATCTATAAGGAATTCACAATATCTTTACGGAATCACAGACATGCATCGGTCCATACTTCTACATGATCATAACCATAATTTGTGGGGTACTTACATCTCTATAGGCATCTAAGGTGGCTCCGACCAATCATATTCTTCCATGTCGCCCGCCATAATGGGTTTAACGCGACATATTTCTCTTGTTTACACACATTTGATTACACATAATTTCTATCACCAACACGACACGTTGCATACCTTTCAGGAAGTTATCACTCCCCAAACATGTGAAACACTTCATCAAACACTACTTTAAATGATATTTTTACATATACATTACACTGAACACTCGTCACTTATACACACTTCAATGCTGAAATTCCCTAGCAGAGATCGAAATTGCAGGTGTCGACGGCATCTTACGTTACCAACTCCTGATTGAAAGTCTGGTTATCTGCTCTCGGAACTCTCCAACAGTTTTATGACGATCATTACTCCTACAGTAAGCGTCCTGCGTTACATCAATACGCTGGCTCCCAAACATGAGCGTTAACATCTGGTATTCTCATGGCAATACCAAACACTTAGTAAAGTTTCTTTCGCGCATTCTATCGTAGTTACACATATACGATTTGTTAATACTATACACACTGCGCTTAATAAAGTTCAACACTTTCACAAATAATTATATACAATAGTGCTACCGTTAGTCTATACGGTGCTTCGTAACTGAACACGTCATAGTTCGTGCTGCTGATTATGCCTGTATCACGACTATTATTCATACAAGCGTATTTACTGTTTCTTTTACACATACCCGTCTTTGTTCGGCGTCTTGATGAATAGAATCGTCATGCGTTTTGCCTTGACGAACTTGCTTCAACCTGGCTGTAGCTGACTGAAGTTTCACTCGAAGACTGCACGTAGCTTATTTGAAGACTTCTGTCTGCGGCTTACACGCTGTCTCGTACTGCTGCATATTTGCTGCATACTGATTGCAACTTATTGCCATTGTGCTACAATTGACAATTGAGTAAGACTGTAACTGGCTGTAACTGCGCTTGGCGGCATGTAGACTGCGTGACAACTGAGTTAGACTGAGCTTGACTGAGTTAGAACAGAGAGCTCCTCCTGGGGTCTACTCCCTTATATCGGATTTCCACAGAAAGTAGAGCAACATCTTCCCGCGTAATCTTCGCTCCTCTCACAGCATGATTCAGGTCTTCAAACCATGATCATTGTGTTCCTCTCTCTTCACAGGTCCCAAAACTATATGTGTGCAAAGGAATCGCTCGTTCAATTAATTAATATTAATTCCTTTCTCCATGGCGTGGGACGCTACCTAGTCGGGAAATCCCCTACAACATCTCCACATCCATCCGCGAACAATGGTCGTTTTACAGTCCTTACGCACATCACTAAATATGCACCAATTTCGCAGGTAAAAGACTCTAAAATTATCTTCTTGCCAAGATATTCACCTGTGTGCAACTCTCATCTCGATTCGTTACTCCAATCACGAGTAATCAATGATTCTTCTGGGCATTTCACCGCCCCTACTCCAAATCTATTCTCCGTCGGGGAATAACTGTGTCATTATTCAGGCCTCTCCCCTGCTCCAGACGACATAATGGGGTGACAGAGATGGACGTGGCTCCACTGGGACCAACCCACAATTCTGGGCCGATTAGTAAATGTCAGCTCTGCCCTCCTCTGTGCTTCAAGTCTCCAATAGCTTACACCAAATCGTCTTATAATGATATACTCTGCTCATTATTTCCTACATTATTTTAATAAATAATGCCATTTCATCAAAAATCACACCAGTGATTAACTATACATTTCTTTCGAGGGGTTTTCACCAAGAAACTCCCTATACAGATCTCTGGTTCGCTTCCTGGCGGAACCTTTTTACTGAGATCACAGTCTCTGAGAACCCTGTTCGATTCCAGTCAGCATAACCCCATCGGGTTCAATACATGAGATTAATAAATCCACATCGATGATCAGTTTCGATCGTCAAGCGATCATCATCAGATCCATTACATTTAGGCTATAAAATCTATGTCTGAAAGTACGGGTGAAATTATCGTGTTGATCTACTGAAAATCATGAAACTATGTTTACTAAGGCAAAACTAAAAAATGGATTCACACACCATATTGTCTTATGTTTTTGTACTTCTGACACGAACAATATAATAAATAGCCTAAATGTAAGGGATCTGACGATGATCGCTTCACGTTCGAAACTGGTCATCCAAGTGTATATATTAATCTCATGTAATTTTTTCTTCGGGATTAGGGAAACACCCTTTACAATTAGGTACAATCGTGTTGGCCGACTGAAGAACATCAAATCTCGATTACCAAGGCAACAGTGAAAACAACAACCCATAGCTCTCAGCAGCGACGTCCGATAGACAGTCTATTAAGGTAGATTTATATTAATTTTTTATCTTGTTCTTTCATGAATTTTCTATTTATTTGTGAATTTTTATTTATTTTCATTCCAATGCTTTTGTAAGGACATCAAATTTCTCTTTCTATTTGTTAACATAGCTTTTAAGATACTTTTTATTCAATCTACGCTGACGAAGATATCATTGTATACCGAAACATGTCCGTTTCAATTTAATTATTAAACTTCCCAGTGTTTGGCAAGGCGCATTTTATAATAGAGATTGAAAACGTTTGGGCTAGCCAAACCTAAGAAGAAACCTTGGTGAATGAAGTATGTGAAGGTACGTTACAAGA
Organism: Meconema thalassinum; assembly: GCA_946902985.2. Taxonomy (NCBI): domain Eukaryota; kingdom Metazoa; phylum Arthropoda; class Insecta; order Orthoptera; family Tettigoniidae; genus Meconema; species Meconema thalassinum. The sequence continues at coordinate 144,632,944 of OX336390.1, read as the reverse complement.
GAGAACAAAACAATGGAAAAAGTGGAAATGCTCTGGAAAGACGGAACATTATGACCAATTCAAACAGCAAAGGAAAGACACTGCTAGAATAATAAGAGGAGTTAAAAGATCATTCGAAAAATCACAACTTACTGACCTGCAAGACAGCTTTGTTAAAAATAACTCTCGAAACTTCTATCAGACTTTTAAGAGTCAATTAAAGGGGTATCAAGCGCCTAGCATATGCTTTAAAGATGAAAATGGTAGACTTGGCCTAAGCAATGTTGAGAACTGTGAAATACTTGCGAAGCACTTTGATCAACCTTTAAACTGCCCTGATCCAGATCATAAGTTGGAATTCTCACAAGCAACAGAAAATCTGGAAGAAGATATACCACCCAATGCTGAAGAAATTAAAGAAGCAATTAACAATCTAAAAAATAATAAAGCTAGCGGAGAGGAATCTATAACAGCTGAACTTTTGAAATGGTCTCAATCAAAAATCATTGAAGAGCTGCAGTTAATCTTTGAAGATATGTGGAGAACAGAGAGGATTCCAGAGGAATGGAAAGTGGCTCTAATACACCCATTGCATAAAAAAGGGGACAAACAAAACGTTGTTAACTATAGAGGCATCTCTCTTCTTCAAATTGCATACGAGGTATTTTCAAAAATATTGCTGAATAGAGTAGAAACATCACTTGGCAAGCAACTGGGCGAGTATCAAGCTGGATTTCGAAAAGGTAGATCTTGTTCAGAACAAATATTTAACTTAAAATCCATAATTCGCCATAGGATACTGAATTCAAAGGACATAGTTGTGACTTTTGTAGATTTTAAAAAGGCCTTTGACTCGGTTGATAGAGAAACCATAGATAAAACAATTCGTGAATTTGGAGTGAAAACTAAATTGGCAAACCTAATACGTGAAACCCTTACTGACACGATTTCAAAAGTAAAATTTATGGGTGAGATATCAAAATATTTTAAGATAAATAAAGGTGTACGGCAGGGTGATGGTTTATCACCCTTTCTGTTCAACTGTGTTTTAGAGAAAATTGTAAGAATTTGGAATGTAAAGCTAAAAGAACATAACATTTCGCCAGTAACTTTGGGGAGAAGAAACAAAGGCATTGAAATAAGTTGCCTAGCATTTGCAGACGATTTTGCTATATTGTCAGAAAACCTAACAAGTGCAACAACACAAATCAATCTCTTGGAAGAAATAGCCATCAAAACAGGTTTGAGAATCTCCGTAGAAAAAACTAAATTTATTACAAACATCAAGAATGCTTCTAAATATTTGGCAACAGATATTGGCCCAGTGGAAAAAGTAAAGAAATTCAAATATCTGGGAGAAATAATTCAAGAAAATTATTTAGAAAAATCTTCGGTAGAAGAAAGGGTACACAAGATGGAAAGAGCATATGGTGTCACTAAGAATTTTTATAACAAAAAGTGCTTATCTAAAAATCTTAAAATACGGCACTACACTACAGTGGTGAAACCGGAATGCCTATACGCAAGTGAGTGTCTGGTACTAAACTATAGATTAGATAAACTTGAAGTAATAGAAAGGAGAATCATGAGGAAAATTTTAGGCCCAGTGAAAACAGCAGAAGTATGGCAATTAAGATCTAATGATGAAATATACATGAACATAGAAAATATAACAGAAACGATAAGAAAAAAGAGATTGCAATTTTTTGGACATATTTACAGAATGGATGATTCCTGATTAACAAAAAGGATATTCAAGTACCTTTGGGAGAAAAGGGCAACAACTAGCTGGATTCAAGAAGTAAAGAAAGATTTAGAAAGAAATAATATAAGTGAAGAAGAAACGGTGAACAGAGAGATCTTTAGAAAAAGGGTATTAAGTATGAAAGGATTCCAAGGAAGATTGCCAAAGAAACCTGGTGCGAAGTGGTCCGAGGACAGAAAGAAGCAGCATAGTGAACGGATGAAGGAGTACTGGAGGGAACAGAAGAGAAAACAACAAAGTGTGAAGAATTGAAATTGGCACGTGGTCCCTAGCAGGCCTCATCGGAAAGAAGAAGAAGAGATTGAAAAATAGATTCCAACACGATTTGGTTCATGTACGAGTATTTATAAAAAATATTTTTCATTATTTTCAATTCTGACTCACATTCTTCGACGTATAATAACAATTACTTTGTTGTTAAATGCATTACATTGCGGAGTATTCTTGGTAATAATATCTTGTTTTGAACCTACTCGCCTTATTCAGGCTAGCATCTCAAAATGTGTATCATTGTTAAGAAATGAGCAGGCGAGTTCTGTGATTCAGTTTTGACAGCTGTAATTGGACACCATTTGTATCTTTTACTACGGAGTCTTATTAAGAAAAGTAAATAGCATACTTTAATTGAGTTATCCCTGGTAGCTATTTATCCAAGGAGACTTGAACAGAAATGTAGGGAGTATGGTATAAAGATCAACATCTCAAATACGAAGGTTATGTCGGTATGGAAGAAACACAAGAAAATAGAATACCAGGAACTAATTTGCAGCAGGTGGAACATTTTAAGTACTTGGGCTGTGTATTCTCTCAGGATGGTTGTAAGGGGGAGGAAATAACGTCGAAGTGTAGAAAAGCCAATGCAGTGAGTTCTCAGTTGCGATCTAGGCCTACATTATTCTGCATGAAAGAAGTTACTGTAGCTACGAAACTCTCCATACATCGCTCACAAAGTATTTAGACCGACCTTGCTTTATGAGTGCTGGGTAGATTCAGGATATCTGATACTATTGCTAGAGATAACTGATATGAGGGTAGCACGAATGATTGCTGGGATAAATAGATGCGAGCAATAACAGGAAGGTACTCGTGATGAAGAGATAAAGGCCAAGTTAGAAATGAACATGCTAAAGGAAGCTGTTCATATGGGTGGACGCAGATTATGGGGTCATGTGAAGAGAATGGGGGAAGAGATATTTCTTAAAGGTTGATGATTTCTGCTGTAGAGGGTAAGAGATATTAGAGGTAGACCCAGGAGGCAATGTTTAGATTCAGTGTTGAACGAGGTGTAGAAGCAGAGGAAGCCGCAGTACTAACTGCTAATAGGGGATAATGTAGGCGACTTGTTCGCAAACAAAGGCTTGCAGACTAGACTGGACGCTGAAAGACAAAACATTCTCAAATGATAAGTATGTTTTAAAAGACGTCCAAAAATAGATAAGGGCAGATGACCTCGTAGTTCCGCCCCTTAAAACAACAATAACTAACTAACTAACTAACTAAAATACAATTTAAGCAAATGTCAAATCGACACGGATAAATGAGAGACTACGGCATCAAATCGTCAGGTATGGCGTCGCACCGTCCACCAAGGTCCACTGTGTTTCGAACAACATCGACGAAGCCGTGAGACTGAGAAGTACAATGCGAGGGAAGAGCGTGAGGTTTATAGGAGGATCAACCCACAAGAGCCAGTAGCTGTCCGAACAACGTTTGTCGCTACTGTTGGAGAGTTTGTGTTTCCAGGATTGGGTTATATAGTCATCTAAGAACTCTCCTTTAGATGACAATCTTACTCGAAAACGAGTGATAGCCTATTATTATTATTGTAAATGATTCTATTTTATATTAATTAGCCTACACAAAAGCATCTGATATTTGCATCGAAATATACAAATCACTATTGCTTTCTCTTTCTCTAGAGCAGTATAATATTAATATAATATCGCATGGACTAGGATACCGGGTGCAAGCTTTGATATTGACGCCAGGAGTGCACCTGCAAGCTTGGGGTTAGTAATAACCACTCATCCACCGTGGCAAGCCTCTAGAGCAGTGAAATATATGATGAGTTATGCTGGGAAACATTAGCAATCAGTATTAATGCTGAAGAGAGCAAGAATAGAATCTCCCACCTCTGTTGATCACGAGTTAGCTACATATCGCCAGCTAACCACATAAACCGCGGTGATGAGGATGAGCGTGCATTATTGGTCCTAACTTTCTCTTCGTGGTGAATTGTTTGGAACCACAATCTTAATCACATACGTGAGGAATAACTGTGTGATTACAGCTAGTGAGGCTAACTAAACCTTTATATTTCCAAAGCCATTTAAGATATGGAATAAACTGAGTATTGAACTTAACATTAGCCAAAATTAATTAATTAATTTATTTATTTCTTCTTTTAATTCTTCTGTCAATTTTGGCCTACTGTGGACCGCATTGAACAATCGGCAGCTTGCCAATCTCTTATTCTCCTCCCTGAATTTCTTCATGCATTCGCTGTGTCTCATCCCTCTTTCTTCAGACCAGATGGCCTGGGTTTTAGAGCTAGGAATTTCCTGAAACCCTTTAAATTTATCAACCTACATTCATTCTTTGATCAATTTATTTATTTATTTATTTATTTATTAACTGATTTATTTATTTAATTATTTATTGGGATAGCATCCTAGCCTTACACTCGGAGGTGCTGAGTTCGATTCCAAGCTCTGTGAGCAATTTATGCCTTTCGGAATGTATCTCATTAGTGATTTATTCAAACAACTACAGTATATTTCTAACTGTCACTCGAGGACGGCTGTTGACGAGACCACAGACAGCTGTCAAGGTTGATTATGAGTACAGCAAGCAGTGTTAAATTGAAGTGCTGTAACCTCATTTAAAGCTCTCAAGAGACGTGAAACCACAGAGCAATTGCTAGAGTGCTGAGAGAGATGACTTGATCAAATACAGTAACAACCTCTTTGTAGTTTGTGCATTTCCATTGCAGAGGTGCATGTTACGTCACATCATAGGAATCTAACAGCCATTGCTATGTTAGAACACTAAGTTAGCAAACTATGGTCTGCCATATCGTTGCAGGTGTAGTCATGAGTTGAAAATAGTATTTATTACGTTATATTTGCCTCCAATGCAGCCAACGCTTAATAATAGGTGTTACCAACCTTAGAGTTGCCCTTAAAGAACATGCACACGTGTAGCCTAGTTTTGACTAATATTTGTATAAATGTTTATTGGCCTACACAAAACCAGTACACACATTATCAATTTCAAGGGTGTCCTTGTGTTGCCAATCCTTAGTAATATGACGTGTTACCAACCTTACAGATTGCCTCGAAGAACATCGTCATGTCTAGTTCAGCTTTCACCAATATTGTAAAAACGTACAAATCTGTGCATGTGACCTCTTACCTAGAGAATTCAGTATGCTGTGCAGTCCCCACGTGCTGTAATCAAACCCCTTAATGGAATCAAGGAGGGCCTAGATACAGTATATTCCTGAGAAATCTTCCTCCAATGGTTTGTTAGGAAACCACTGAGTATCAACAGTGGTTGTTAGAGAACCGTGACAAACGAGTAGCTGTCCAGACATAATCCAAACATGTTCGATGAGCGACATGTCAGACGAATGTGCAGGCAAGGGAAAGCGTGGTGCACGTAGTTCTTCAAAAGAGTCCTGCATATTCCACGCCACCTGTGGCTGAATATTGATGTGATGAAATATGACTCTCGGAGTTAAATGAAACAGTGGCAGCACATGAAGATCATATAGAGTAACCACTAAAATCCCTATGAGGCCATTCTTGAATTCTTTGGTTACCCACATGTACACTCCTCGACACACAAAATGGGCCAATTAAAAAAAAAGTCCTCCCGGCACGCCGGAAGGCGGAGGTAGATTTCACCGAACAAACTTGGGGATAGGCGAAAATAGGCAGAATATGCAGATTTTCGTAGAAGGATCAGACCTCATTTATTGCGAGAAGGTATAATTGGAGCTTAATTAACTTTGTTTTTCGTCATTTTATGTTTATTTTAAACATTTAGGTAGATTTCATTAGAAAGCTAACTATTGCAATGGGTCCCATGTTTCGACTTCCGGAAAATTTCGACATATCTTCTCGTTTCACATCCCCCAGACCCCAAAACCACCGTCAGTTCAAAAGTTTATATATAATTAATGTATATATGTATCTATCTATCTATCTATATATATATATCAGTTTCTTGTGGACACGATAACTGCCGTAATTTTGTACCAATCACTTTGAATTTTTTACATAATATGTATCCCTATAAAATCTCGGTCGAGTTCGTTAATGGGCAAAATAGGTCAAAGGGGGTGAAAATGGGGGGCTTTTTTTTCGAAAAAGTGAAATATCGCTATAACTCTCTTAATACATGAAATATCGAATCCCTTCAAAGTTCATAATATGTGTCGGATAAGTGCCAAAAATGTATGTCAAATACGTTTTTTGATAGCACCAACCATTGACCAAAGGGGTGGGAAAAAGTGGTTTTTTCGGGAAACATTAATCATATCTCTGTTAATAGGCACAATATCAAAACCGCACAAAATGGACAATATTCCTCCAATAATTACCTAAAACCTTTGTCTGAAGGAATTTTTGATATGACCCACCATTACGCCACGGGGTGAACAAAATGATTTTAATTATAAGAAAATGCCAAGTGCCAAGAGAGGTTGCCATGACAACTTTACTTTTCATTGATAAGGGATGAGCCATCAGCAGTTGCTATGACAACGCCACTGCACGAGATCACATTCAGTTTTCATATGTCTGTGGGAAGCGACTTCGGTATCGGAACTGGTAGCATGCTGAACTTCTATGCCCAAGGTCGCGGGTTCAAACCCGGCTGAAGTCGTCGGATTTACTAAGAGCGCTAAAAACCTGAGTTTGCTTTCCTTCAGAGGGGAAGTTCCAACGTTCGTTGCGAGTTTTGAGGTGGCATCTAGTAGCCAAGTTCACAGCTAGGTGTCGTTGACGGTAGTATTTTAGGTAGATTTCATTAGAAAGCTAACTATTGCAATGGGTACCGTGTTTCGATTTCCGGAAAATTTCGACATATCTTCGCGTTTCACATCCCCCAGACCCCAAAACCACCGTTAGTTCAAAAGTTTATATATAATTTATGTAATATATGTATATATGTATATCAGTTTCTTGTGGACACGATAACTGCCGTAATTTTGCACCAATCACTTTGAATTTTTTACCGAATATGTATACCCATAAAATCTCGGACGAGTTCGTTACTAGGCTAAATCGGTCGAAGGGGATGAAAATGGGGGACTTTTTTTTCGAAAAAATGAAATATTGCTATAACTCTCTTAATATGTGAAATATCGAATCCGTTCAAAGTTCATACTATGTGTCGGATAATGCTCAGAAATTTATGTTTGAAACGTTTTTTGATAGCACCAACCATTGACCAAAGGGGTGGGAAAAAGTGTTTTTTTCGGGAAACATTAATTATATCTCTGTTAATAGGCACAATATCAAAACCGTACAAAATGGACAATATTCCCCTAATAATTACCTAAAACATTTGTCTGAAAGAATTTTTGATATGAGCCACCATTGCGCCAAGGGATGAGAAAAATGATTTCGGAATTATAAGAAAATGCCAAGAGTTATCAGTGGTTGACATAGCAACACTACTAAATTGATGAGGAATGAGCCATCAGACGTTGCCATGACAACGCACTTGCGCGAGATCAGATTCAGATTTCCATCTGACTAAGTGTGAAGCGGCTTCGGTGACGTAACTGGTAGCATGCTGAACTTCTATGCCCAAGGTCGCGGGTTCAAAGCCGGCCAAAGTCATCGGATTTTCTAAGAGCGCTAAAAATCCCTCAGTAAGCTTTCCTTTGGAGGGGAAGTTCCAACGTTCGTTGCGAGTTGCTGATTGAGGTGGCATCTAGTAGCCAAGTTCACAGCTAGGTGGCGTTGACGTTAGTATCTGGTAGCAACATTAAGAACTACTGCTTGAAATTTAGCGTCTGCATTCCTTACCTGAATTACAGACTAATACAGCCATCACAATTCACACCGTTTATCAGACAGATTCTACACTCACCCAAAGTACACGGGGTTATATGACCGCGTTGTCGCAGCCCCTAAACTGAGGAACCAACCAACATCTCTGCGGGAGATATAATTTTGCGTGAAGAAGTAACAGACCGTTAGGCTACATAGTTACACATCTGTGTCGAAACCTTGCATAAGGACAGTGTGACCACAAGTATAACAAGTAGTTCCGTGAAGAACTGTACAGGCTATTTTCATATATCCTGCTCATGTTAATTGCCTCTATCAACATACAAAATTTCAGTTTAATTGCTGTAACAGATTCGTAGATATTGAGAACCGTCTAAATATTTCAGATGGTCGCCAGGTTGGATTTTTATTTTTGTACTATTATATTAAGATTATTGTGTACGTGTGGTATTCAAACTTCAATCGCATGATTAGAACACAAGAAGTAAAAACGAGATTTTAAAATTACGCACAGCAGCCATCTTGTGATTATGCAAACAATTGAAATAAATTAGATGCCAGTGGATCAACATTTGTGTAAGCATTTAACGTGCAACGTTTCACGGCACTCGGATAGTTAATTCGCGAGAAACGTCCATTTAAATATTTATACTTCGCGTCGCCACCATGTTGGATTCGAGCTCACCAGGTTACTGAAAGTCCTATAGGTGAACATATGTTCATAGTCTCTATGAACATAAAAATTTCAGTTTGGTTGCTGTAAAAGATTCATAGATATTGAGAACCGTCTAAGTATTACGGAAACTTGCCATTTAGGATTGTTATATGTATAGGCCATAGAGTTATGTACCATTCAAGGACACTTATTGCCTAGGTTCATTATACAAACTTTCACTTCGATCGCATGATCACGACACAAGAAATAAAAACTTAATTTTAAAATTTCGCACAGCCGCCATCTTGAGGTTATGTAAACAATTGAATTAAATTAGATGGCAGTACATTACAATCTGCAAAATCATTTACTGTACTACATTTCACTGCGCTCAGAGAGTTAACTCACGAAAAAAGTCTATTAAAATATTTCAAATTCGCTTGGTCGCCATGTTCGTTTTGTACTTTACAGGTTTATGAATTATACATAGGTAAACTTGTATCAGAACCCTTTATCACCGTACAAAATTGCAGGGTGATATCTGTAATGGTTTCGGGGATATAGAATGTCAGTGAAATATTTCGCACAGCCGCCATTTTGAGGTTATGTAAACAATTGAACTAAATTAGACTCCAGTGCATTGCAATGTGTATAAATATCTGCTGTACCAAGTTTCATTACGTTTGGATAGTTAAATCGCGAGAAAAGTCTATTTAAAAGTCTCCACTTCGCTTGGCCGCCATGTTGGTTATGTGGTAACCAGGATTTTGAAAGTCTCATAGGTGAACTTCTAGTAGTACCCTTTATCACCGTACACAATTTCAGGGCGATATCCGTTATAGTTTCGGAGATACTGAATGCTAGTGAAATATTTCGCACAGCCGCCATGGTGGATTGGTGAGACGTAACGAAATTCGATGGGCACGGTCGAGGTCGCAGGGAATAGTGCTATGAACTTACCGAGTTTCACTGAAATCGCTCCAGCCGTTTAGATTTTAATAGGGGGACACACACACCTCACACACACATACACACACACACGCACACACACACACGGACAAAAGGTGATCTCATAAGCCTATTTTTTCAAAATTGAAAATAGGCTAAAAATGGACTCCAAATGACAAGAATGTTACCGTCCCCATAAGACAATAAAATGTTTAAAATATGTTTAAAATGAAGAAAAACAAAGTTAATTAATCTCCAATTATAAAATACTTTCACGCGATAAATGAGGTCTGATCCTTCTACGAAAACCTGCATATTCTGCCTATTTTCGCCTATCTCCAAGTTTGTCCGGTGAAATCTACCTCCGCCTTCCGGCGTGCCGAGAGGTCTTTTTATTGTCTTATGGGAACGGTAACCTTCTTGTCATTTGGGGTCCATTTTTTATTTAGCCTACTTTCGATTTTTGCAAAAAATGAAAGTAGACTTATGAGATCAACACAGGGCGAAAAAAGTGTGTCAGTCTGTGTGTGTGTATGTGTGTGTGTGAGTCTGTGTGTGTGTGTGTATGTGTGTGTGTGAGTCTGTGTGTGTGTGTGTCTGTGTGTGTGTGAGTGTATGTACTCTGAATGTCTGTCCCCCCCCTATCAATTCGAACACGGTGAATGCGAATTGAACGAAATTTGGTACAAAGGTAGCACTAGCAAAGGACACCTCAGTGTCATGTTTTATATCGCCGCCATCTTGACGGAAACGTAATGGCGGTCACACAAATGTTCAAAGCTTAAATCAAATTACGATTAACCTAATCATCCGATCTCTACCACATTTTGCAGCAACATACCCTTATAGAAGAAGCATCCTTTGGCCAAACGAATAGGTCATTAGCCTAATAGTTTGCGGATGGCGGCCATCCTTGTGTGAAAATCGATTCCCCCTATTAATTCGAACACGGTGCAACCGAATGGAAAGAAATTTGGTACAGAGGTAGTACTAACAAAGGGCACCTCAGTGTCATGTTTTATATCGCCGCCATCTTGACGGAAACGTAATGGCGGCCACACAAATGTTCAAAGCTTAAATCAAATTACTACTAACCTAATCATCCGATCTCTACCAAATTTTTCAACAACATACCTTTATCGGGGAGCATCCTTTGACCATACTAATAGGTCATCAGCGTAATAGTTTGCGGATGGCGGCCATCTTTGTGTGAAAATCGATTCCCCCTATTAATTCGAACACGGTGCAACCGAATGGAAAGAAATTTGGTACAGAAGTAGTACTAACAAAATGCAACTCAGTGTCATGTTTTATATCGCCGCCATCTTGACGGAAACGTAATGGCGGCCACACAAATGTTCAAAGCTTAAATCAAATTACGATTAACCTAATCATCCGATCTCTACCAAATTTTGCAACAACATACCCTTATAGAGGATACATCCTTTGAGCAAATGAATAGGTCATTAGCCTAATAGTTTGCGGATGGCGGCCATCTTTGTGTGAAAATCAATTCCCCCTATTAATTCAAACACGCTGCATCCGAATGGAACGGAATTTGGTACAGAGGTAGCACTAGCAAAGGGCATCTCAGTGTCATGTTTTATATCGCCGCCATATTGACAGAAACGTAATGGCGGCCACTCAAATGTTCAAAGCTTAAGTTAAATTACGACTAACATAACAATCCGATCTCTACCAAACTTTGCAACAACATACCTTTATGGAGGGAGCATCCTTTGACCAATCTAATAGGTCATTAGCATAATAGTTTGCGGATGGCGGCCATCTTTATGTCAAAATTGATTCTCCCTATTAATTCGAACACGGTGGGACCGAATGGTACGAAATTTGGTACAGAGGTAGCACTAGCAAAGGGCACCTCAGTGTCATGTTTTATATCGCCGCCATCTTGACTGAAACGTAATGGCGGCCACACGAAAGTTCAAAGTTTAAATCAAATTTCGATTAACCTAATCATCCGATCTCTATCAAATTTTGCAACTACATACCTTTATGGAGGGTGCATCCTTTGACAAATCTAATAGGTCATTCGCCTAATAGTTTGCGGATGGCGGCCATCTTTATGTCAAAATTGATTCCCCCTATTAATTCGAACACGGTGGAACCGAATGGAACGAAATTAGGTACAGAGGTAGCACTAGCAAAGGGCACCTCAGTGTCATGTTTTATATCGCCGCCGTCTTGACTGAAACGGAATGGCGGACACACGAATGTTCAAAGCTTAATTCTAATTACGACCAACCTAATAATCCAGTCTCTACCAAATTTTGCAACACCATATATGTATGTGGGAAACATATTCTGACCAAACTGCAAGAACATCAGCCCAGTAGTTTGCAGATGGTGGCCAAGTATGTGTGCAAATCGATTCCCCCTATCAATTCAAAGACGGTGAAACCGAATTGAACGAAATTTGGTACAGAGGTAGCACTAGCAAAGGGCACCACATATTCATGTTTAATATCCCTATAGCACGTTGTATTTCAACAAGCTACTACAACCAACATTCAATCATACTCCTTGAAAAGGACAAAGAGTTATAACAATACCCATGCATTTAGGAGAAAGTAGGCTATATGTTCTTTACTGAACATCTTGTTATACTTGTGGTCACACTATCCTCATGCAAGGTTTCGACACTGATGTGTAACTATGTAACGGTCTGTTACTTCTTCAAGCAAAATTATATCTCCCGCAGAGATTTTGGTTGGTTCCTCAGTTTAGGGGCTGCGACAACGCAGTCATGTAACCCCGTGTACTTTGGGATGGCTGTATTAGTCTGTAATTCAGGTAAGGACTGCAGACGGCAATTTCAAGCAGTAGTTCCTAATGTTGCTACCAGGTACTACCGTCAACGACACCTAGCTGTGAACTTGGCTACTAGATGCCACCGCTACCAGCAACTCGCAACGAACGTTGGAACTTCCCCACCAAAGGAAAGCATACTGAGGGATTTTTAGCGCTCTTAGAAAATCCGACGACTTCGGCCGGCTTTGAACTCGCGACCTTGGTCATAGACATTCAGCATGCTACCAGTTACGTCACCGAAGCCGCTTCACACTTAGATGGAAATCTGAATCTGATCTCGTGCAAGTGCGTTATCTTGGCTCATCCCTCATCAATTTAGTAGTGTTGCCATGGCAACCACTGACAGGTCTTGGCATTTTCTTATAATTCCGAAATTATTTTTCTCATCCCTTGGCATAATGGTGGGTTATATCAAAAATTCTTTCAGACAAAAGTTTTAGGTAATTATTAGGGGAATATTGTCCATTTTGTACGGTTTTGATATTGTGCCTATTAAGAGAGATATGATTAATGTTTCCCGAAAAGCCCACTTTTCCCACCCCTTTGGTCAATGGTGGTGCTATAAAGAAACTCTTCAAACATAAATTTTTGGGCTTTATCCGACACATAGTATGAACATTGAATGGATTCGATATTTCACTTATTAAGAGTGTTATATCAATATTTCCCTTTTTCGAAAAAAAGCCCACCTTTTTCACCCCCTTCGAACGATTTAGCCCAGTAACGAACTCGACCGAGATTTTATAAGTATACATATTCGGTAAAAAATTCAAAGTGATTGGTGCATAATTACGGCAGTTATCGCGTCCACAAGAAACTGATATACTTATATATATATATATATATACATATACATACATAAATTATATATAACTTTTGAACTGACGGTGGTTTGGGGGATGTGAAACGCGAAGATATGTCGAAATTTTCCGGAAGTCGAAGTTGCAATAGTTAGCTTTCTAATGGTTCCTCAGTTTAGGGGCTGCGACAACGCGGTCATCTAACTCCGTGTACTTTGGGTGAGTGTAGAATCTGTCTGATAAACGGTGTGAATTGTAATGGCTGTAGTAGTCTTAATTCAGGTAAGGACTGCAGACGGTCAATATCAAGCAGTAGTTCCTAATGTTGCTACCAGGTACTAACATCAACGACACCTAGCTGTAAACTTGGCTACTAGATGCTACCCCAACCAGCAACTCGCAACGAACGTTGGAACTTCCCCTCCAAGGGAAAGCATACTGAGGGATTCTAGCGCTCTTAGAAAAACCGAAGACTTCGGCCGGCTTTGAAACCGCGACATTGGGCATAGACATTCTGCATGCTACCAGTTACGTCACCGAAGCCGCTTCCCACTTTGTCAGGCTGCTTCGGTGGCGTAGTCGGTAGCATGCTGAGCTTCTATGCCCAAGATAACGGGTTCAAACTTGGCCGAAGCCGTCGGATTTTTTAAGAGCGTTAAAAATCCCTCAGTATTCCTTCGTTCGGAGGGGAAGTAAAGCCGGCGGTCCCATGTCATAGATTTATGGCATGTTAAAGATCCTTCCACTAATTGCACCTGTGTGAAGCTAAATTGGATAGGTTAAGAATGTATACAACGCTCTTAGGTTTCTATGTTCGTTGCGGCGGCGTCTAGTAGCTCAGTTCTGAACTTGGCCTCGTAGTCGTTGACAGTGGCGCTTGGCGGCAAAAGTAGGAACTATCTGAAAAATTGTTAGTTGCAGTACTTAAATTAACAAACAGATAACACACACTAATACATTCATCACAATTAACAACGGTTATCAGACAGATTCTACACACACCCAAAGTACACGGGGCTACATGACCACGTTGTCGCAGCCCCTAAACTTAAGAACCAACCAACCAACCACTTAGTCAGATGGAAATACTGAATCTGATCTCGTGCAAGTGCGTTGTCATGGCAACGTCTGATGGCTCATGCCTCGTCAATTTAGTAGTGTTGCCATGGCAACCACTGATAGCTCTTGGCATTTTCTTATAATTCCGAAATAATTTTTCTCGTCCCTTGGCGTAATGGTGGGTCATATCAAAAATTCTTTCAGACAAAAGTTTTAGGTAATTATTAGGGGAATATTGTCCATTTTGTACGGTTTTGATATTGTGCCTATTAAGAGAGATATGATTAATGTTTCCCGAAAAACCCACTTTTTCCCACCCCTTTGGTCAATGGTTGGTGCTATAAAAAAGCTCTTCAAACATAAATTTTTGGGCTATAACCGTCACATAATATGAACGTTGAACGGATTCGATATTTCACATATTAAGAGAGTTATAGCAATATTTCACTTTTTCGAAAAAAGCCCCCCATTTTCACCCCCTTCGACCGATTTAGCCCAGTAACGAACTCGATCGAGATTTCATAGGTATACATATTCGGTAAAAAATTCAAAGTGATTGGTGCAAAATTACGGCAGTTATCGTGTCCACAAGAAACTGATATACATATATATATAAAAACATATATACATACATACATCATACTAATATATAAAAAAATCCTCTCGGCACGCCGGAAGGCGGAGGTAGATTTCACCAGGCAAACTAGGGGATTGGCTATAATAGGCAAAATATGCAGGTTTTCGTAGGAGGATCAGACCTCATTGATTGCAAGAAAGTATTTTACATTTAGAGGTTAAAAATCAACTTTTTTTTCGTTTTTGTATGCATATTTTTATCATTTTATTGTCTTATGGGGATGGTAACCTTCCTGTCATTCGGGGTTCATTTTTATACTTGTGATCACACTGTTCTTATGCAAGGTTTGGAACTGATGTATAACTATCTGACAGTCTGTTACTTCTTCTCGCAAAATTTTATCTCCCGCAGAGATTTTTGTTGGTTCCTCAGTTTAGGGGCTGCGACAACGTGGTCATGTAACCCCGGGTGTGTAGAATCTGATAAACGGTGTTAATTGTGATGACTGTATTAGTCTGTAATTCAGGTAAGGTCTCCAGACGCTCAATTTTAAGTAGTAGTTCCTAATTTTGTACCATATACTAACGTGAACGACACCTAGCTGTGAACTTGGCTACTAGATGCCACCGCAGCCAGAAACTTGCAACGAACGTTGGAACTTCTCCTCCAAAGGAAAGCATGCTGAGGGATTTTTAGCGCTCTTAGAAAATCCGACGACTTTGGCCGGCTTTGAACCAGCGACCTTGGGCATATAAGTTCAGCATGCTACCAGTTAGCCGCTTCCCACAGTCAGATGGAAAAATGAATGTGATCTCGTGCAATGGCGTTGTCTTGGCAACCTCTGATAGCTCATCCCTCATCAATTTAGAAGCGTTGTCACGGTAACCTCTGATGGCACTTGGCATGTTCTTTAATTCCGAAATCATTTTTCTCATCCCTTGGCGTAATGGTAGGTCAGATCAAAAATTCTTTCAGACAAAGTTTTAGGTAATTATTAGGGGAATATTTTCCTTCTTACGGGTTTGATATTGTGCCTATTAAGAGAGTTATGATTAATGTTTCCCGAAAAAAACACTTTTTTCCACCCCTTTGGTCAATGGTTGGTGCCATCAAAAAACTTATTTGACATAATTTTTTGGCACTTATCCGACAAATATTATGAACTTTGAATTGATTCGATATTTCACGTATTAAGAGAGCTATAGCGACATTTCACTTTTTTCGAAAAAAAGCCCCCCCCCATTTTCACCCCCTTTAACCGATTTTGCCCATTAACGAACTCGACCGATTTTTTAAGGGGTTACATATTATGTAAAACATTAAAGTGATTGGTGCAGAATTACGGCAGTTATCGTGTCCACAAGAAACTGATATATATGCATATAGTATATACACACATATATATATATATAAACTTTTGAACTGACGGTGGTTTGGGGTCTGGGGGATGTGAAACGCGAAGATATGTCGAAATTTTCCGGAAATCGAAACATGGCACCCATTGCAATAGTTAGCTTTGTGATGAAATCTACCTAAAATAGGCTACATAATTTAAAATACTTCCATCAACGACACCTAGCTGTGAACTTGGCTACTAGATGCCACCGGAACCATCAACTCGCAACGAACGTTGGAACTTCCCCTCCGAAGGAAAGCATACTCAGGGTTTTTTGGCGCTCTTAGTAAATCCGACGACTTCAGCCGGGTTTGAACCCGCGACCTTGGGCATAGAAGTTCAGCATGCTACCAGTTCCGATACCGAAGTCGCTTCCCACAGACATATGAGAACAGAATGTGATCTCGTGCAGTGGCGTTGTCATAGCAACTGCTGATGGCTCATCCCTTATCAATTAAAAGTAAAGTTGTCATGGCAACCACTCTTGGCACTTGGAATTTTCTTATAATTTAAATCATTTTGCTCACCCCGTGGCGTAATGGTCGGTCATATCGAAAATTCTTTCAGACAAAAGTTTTAGGTAATTATTGGAGGAATATTGTCCATTTTGTACGGTTTTGATATTGTGCCTATTAAGAGAGATATGATTAATGTTTCCCGAAAAACCCACTTTTTTCCACCCCATTGGTCAATGGTTGGTGCTATCAAAAAACTTATTTGACATAAATTTTTGGCACTTATCCGACACATATTATGAACTTTGAATGGATTCGATATTTCACGTATTAAGAGAGTTATAGTGAAATTTCACTTTTTCGAAATAAGCCCCCCATTTTCACCCCCTTCGACCGATTTGGCCCATTAACGAACTCGAACGAGATTTTATAGGGATACATGTAATGTAAAAAATTCAAAGTGATTGGTGCAAAATTACGGCTGTTATCGTGTCCACAAGAAACTGATATATATATATATATATATAGATAGATAGATACATATATACATAAATTATATATAAACTTTTGAGCTGAGGGTGGTTTTGGGGTCTGGGGGATGTGAAACGCGAAGATATGTCGAAATTTTCCGGAAGTCGAAACATGGGACCCATTGCAATAGTTAGCTTTCTAATGAAATCTACCTATATGAGATGGTGTGTGTCTGTCTTTCTGTCTGTCTGTCTGTCTGTTACTCAATAACGCAAGAACCACTGGTCCGATTTAAATGAAATTTTGCAAGGATGTAGCTGATTTACCATGTTTACATATAGGATACTTTTAATTTCGATATCTTGCACTATTAAAATATGGCGACCATTTTAGTGACGTCACTACACCCTTTGGTTTCAAAATTTCATAATTCCATATCAAATAAAAAGAGAACGCTAAGAAATAGAAAACTTTTGATGGCACATATGAGCTTCAAAATTTAATTTCCTATCCGAAAGGTCCTTATCACTTTTCGTGTATCTCCAACGGTTAGCGAGTAAAACCCACATATGTGACGTCACTACACCCTTTGGTTTCAAAATTTCATAGTTCCATTTCAAATAAAAAGAGAACGCTAAGAAATAGAAAACTTTTGATGCATACACGAGATTTAACATTTAATTTTCTATCCAAAAGGACCTTATCACTTCTCGTGTATCTCGAACGGTTAGCGAATAAAACCTAAATTTGTGCAATAAAACACGGTCAACACCGAGCGGTGCAGTATATCTCTACGTACATAAAAAGTAAAGTTTGTATGGTTTTTTTTCGTAATTTCTACGGAAATTTGAGTTATTTACGCGTTTCAGACTGTTTTATTATGGATGCGCGCGAAAATAATTTTTTGGTCTGTCTGTAGGTTTGTTTGTTTTTCTGGGGACAACTTTGTTCCCTTATAACTCGAGAACGACTGGGTGTATCAACGTAAAATTTGGCACAGATATCCTTCCGAGGCACGACACTAATCATTGATGTAACCCTTCTCCGTACCTCTCATAAAAGAGGGCCTACCCCCTTAAAATAATGCTGAAATAGGAGGAGAAGGACGAGAAAAAGATCATTTTCAGCCCCTCAATGTGAGAGGCAAAACTCGGGGGCCCCAAAGGGTCCCCGAAATCCACACTTTAAGGCCCTAAAACCAACCATTTTTGAGATATTCCCAGAAAACTAATTTCATTTAATAAACTAATGAACGAATACAAACCGGTAACCATGGCAACAGATTCTCAGAGGTCCATCTATTGCTGTAAGACGCAATGCAATTTCATTAATTACATTGGTGTGAAAGTTTGCAAACGGCTAGAAGGTTATCACGGAACCAAATTGAGCTGTAAAATTCATCAATACGTATAATGCGCTTAAGGGGGTCAAGGGGAACACTAGATTTTTTTCACGCGATTTACACCTGCTGGTGTGGTACGGCAGGTCTATTATATTCCTATCCCTATATTATATTATTATTAGTATTAGTATTATATTATGGCGTACAACGAGGAGACAAAGCCACTCGGTGCCAGAAACAAAACTTGGGGGCCTCGAAAACTACATTATAAGGCTCTAAAACCAACAGTATCTGAAATATTCCCAGAAAACTAATTTAATTTAATTTAATTTAATATAACAAACTAATGAAGGAATGGAAATCGGTAACCATGACAACATTATCTCAAGTGGTGGCATCCAACTTTCCATCTATTTCTGTAAGAAGCAATATCACTCCATTTATACCTTGCCACGGTGGGTGAGTGGATAGCGTGTCGGTCTACTAACCCCAAGTTTGCAGGTTCACTCCTGGCCGTGGTACAGGCCGGACGTTTGTTTTAGACGAGTGAAAAATCTTAATGGAAGCCTGGAGGCGAGTTACTACAGTACCTGTGTTGTTATCAGCTGCCCCAAGCGTTCCGATGATTGATAAAGCTGTTTCACACTATTGCTGAAGTATAGTCACTGGCAAATATAATGACGTTCTGTTCGTAACTACGTAACGTGTACTTCCGTGTCACACAATACTTCGACGAGGACTGTACTGTCTGCTCAAGTCTGGAATTCCATTACATCAGATCCGTGGTGACAAATGTGAAGTGATAGGGTGAGAGAGTGACTGTGTACAGGCTCACCCGCAGGCTTAAATTTCAAGGGCAATCGTCTAAAACAAACGTCCGGCCTGTACGTGATTTTTGAAAGGCGGCAAAAATACGACTCGCATGTCATACGATGTTGGCATGTCAAAGAACCCATTTGAATTCAGTAGGCCGTGTTCATAATGGCAAAATTAACCTCAGGAATTTCCGCCAACACAAAGCATTTCTCTACTAGAAAGCGCTATAGTGTTCAAGGAGCTTAGATATCAACCCTCCTGACTTTCATAGTGATTCAAGGAACAACGAAATTTCGACATGCAAGCTACCCTCTGGGTGTCAAATTACGAAGCTTGCACCCGGCAGCCGAGGCCATACGATATTATTATTAGGCTACTCCATTTATTACATTTCTGTGAAAGTTTGCAAATGGCTATAAGGTTATCACGGAGCCAATGTAGACTGTATAATTCGTCAATGTAATTAAGGGAGGTCAAGGGGTAACCTAGAATTTTTTCATGCAATTTCACGTGCGACATATAGTACAGAAAGTCTATTATATCTACAAACAGAAACATTATTTTCAAAAATTCCTGAATTTCATCAGCATTTTTTGCGGCTTTTAGGAATTTAGGCCATTTGAGGCTAAAGAACCTGAATTTTCTTGCCCCACAAGCCTTTATAATTTATGAAAGAGTTCTTCCTGTGTATGGGGACCTAACACAGCGTAGAGGGCCATTTTTATGTGAGGGGTATTGCGTTTCGTCTACAAGGCTTTCAAATCTATTTCACGTCAGGAAGTACACGTTAGGTGAATTTAGTTTGAGAGCACATTTTAACTAATCTTTTTTTTTTGTCGACATACGGGTTCATTGTAAGGCTGATTTTGTTTGATACGTATGGTATATATACCCATATTTGGATATCTGGGTGATATGTTGTAGACAATAGAATTGTCTGTCTGTCTTTCTGTGTATCTTTATGTACGCCTATAAATCGCCTTCGGATGCTTGGTGCATCGTAAAATTAGGTATGGTAAACATGAGTCAATACACCAATCCTTTATAAAACTCCTCACCGTACTTTTCATGCAGTAGAAGGGTGGATATAGGGAAACACTTCTAAAAATACATGCTAAAATAGGCGAAATATAAAAATTATCCTAGAAGGACGATCAAAGCTTATGTTGCTTCTCATTGTGAGACACAAAATTCGCGAGTCTATAAGGGGTCTCCGAAAACCACATTTTAAGGCCCTTAAATTATCAGTGTGTGTGATATTCCCAGAAAACTAACTTCGTTCTGATAATAATAATAATAATAATAATAATAATAATAATAATATCGTATGGCCTCGGGTGCCTGGTGCAAGCTTTGTTAATTGACACCCAGAGGGTAGCTTGCATGTCGAATTTCGTCGTTCCTTTGAACGCTATGAAAGTCAAGGAGGTTAGATATTGTTAAGGCTGTGAGTTTGTGTCATCGCTCGCCGCATGAGTCACAACTGCCCCAGGGCTGGGCTGTGCCTGCCTCATGTATTGCGTGCGCCTTATGCAACAGGGCTACGAGGACAAAGGGATGATCCAGAATATTCGTGACTGAACCAGTGAAGGAAATGTCGAGAAGCCATGTACCCTGGACGATTCTAGAATTCATTGAGTCACCAGCCTGCTATATAAGCGGCTTCAACAGTGAGGGGACCGAGTTTTCTGTGGGTGTGTGTTTTTGAGCGAGTGCGACAGAAGTGTGGTGACGAAGTGCCGTGCGAGTTACGAAATCCAGTGACATTGTTTCCCCAGCTTGTGGACAGCGAAACAGCGGGTAGCGGATTATCGTAAGTAACTGTATTTGTTGTACATGAAGAAGAAGAGGTGCAGGTAGCTTCTGTCAAGGCCACCGGACTCATTAAGACGGTTTAACTTCTGTGGTTTGTTGACAAGTGAAAGGGGCAAGAGCGCTCAAGGAAGAGACTTGAGGAAACTGGAGTAAGGTTCTAATTGTTTGTATTTGCTGATAAGTAGTGTGTCTTTCTGGCCACAATAAAGTTAATTATTTCTTTAAGCAGTAATTGGTGTTGTGCTTCCTACCCACCGTAATCCAGTTAACAAAAGTGCCACTAGGGGGGTGGCACGTAACAATATCTAAACTCCTTGACACTACAGCGCTTTCAAGTAGAGAATGGAGGAACTTTGTGTTGGCGGAAAATCCCGAGATTAATTTTACCATTGAACACGGCCTACTGAATTCAAATGGGTTCTTTAACATGCCAACTACTTATGACATGAGTGTCGTGATTTTTGTCGCCTTCGTTCTGATAAACTTATAAAGGAATGACGAATCGCTAACCATTGCAACAGTAGCTCAATTGATAATGTCTGGTGTTAATATATATCACACCGTTCGAAGAACGGGTACTTCTGCTAGTTATATATAAACTTTTAAACTGACGGGGGTTTTGGGGTCTGGGGGATGTGAAACGCGAAGATATGTCGAAATTTTCCGGAAGTCGAAACATGGGACCCATTGCAATAGTTGGCTTTCTAATGAAATCTACCTAAAAATCATAACTCAGGAACTGATACAACCAAAAGCTTGTCTCTTTCGGACGACGCTGAAAATACCGTTCCCCGAACGTGTTAAATTTTTCATATTTTTCGCGCAACGGATATGGTCACTTCAGTAGTGACACACTGAGCAACAAAATGATTCTAAGTTCGTTGTTCTCCGGAATTTTGAAATGCATAACTCAGCAACTGATACAACCAAAAGCTTGTCTCTTTCGGACGACGTGCAGAGATAGGCTACGATCGAGACGAGTTCATAAATTTCGATGAATTCAGCGCATTTTGTAACTACTGAAGAATGTTCCAATTTTTGTGTCGAGAAGTGTACATGGTGCTAATGTCTGGGATGCCACTAGCCTGCATTAGATGGTACCTAGTCGTAATATCCTCCCTGTCTTGAACTCAGCCTTGTTGATTGTCAACTAGTGTCAATGGTGGAACCTGAGCTTTATAATGATGGGTTTGAAATGGAGTAAAGACTAAAGAGTCATTAGATGAATTACTTGCTCTGCTGGTTTGTTAGCAGTTAATAGTTTTAGGGGCTTCAGATCACCCTGTACTGGATAGTGTGTTGAATCTGCCTGATAACTACTAATTCTGTGGTGATCCAGGGATTGTGAAGGTTAGCCTATGCGTAGGGGTCCGCTGTTGACAGCATCTCGCAGTGCGCCTTCTTATATGGAGCAAGCAACTGTAATTATTTGGGTTTAGGATTCGGGTACGTGATAATAATAATAATAATAATAATAATAACATAATGTTACTGGGTTTACGTCCCATTTAACTAATGCCGCATTTAGAGATGCTGGGGTGCTAGAATTTTACCCCGAAAGGGATCTTTAAGGTGCCAGTAAATCTACTGACCCGGCTCCCTCGCATTTGCGCACACTCAAATGCCAGCTGACTGCACCATGATACGATTCTGCAACCTTAGGCCCAGCAAGCGAGAACGTTACCACTGAGCCACGCAGCCAGCCAAACGGGTAGGTGATCTGGGTATTGAAGTGAGGTGTTATCCTTGCATTTTCCTCCAGGGAGTGTAGAGATACCCCGGAATAAACTACATCCGGAATGACCATTGTAAACGCAGGGATTTGAATCTTTGATCCGTGGTTCTGCTCCAGTTTCCTACCGTTGTTGTGGTGTGCAAATTAACACTCACGGCTATGCCACTGAGGCCAAAATGTGATAACTGGTATCATCGTAGGGATGTTTCCGGGCAGTAGGGCATATTTCGAACATTAGTTGTATATTTCATAATCTATTTTAGGTTGGTAGCCGGCCGACAACTGCATACGGTACAAATTGCTTCTCCCGTGGCTCATGATCGCGAGATTAACAGATCAACTACAAGCTTCCTTCCTTTCTTCCTCCCTTCCTTCTTCCTCCCTCTCTCCCTCCCTTCCTTCTCCCTTCCTTCCTTCCTCCCTTCCTTCCTTCCTTCCTTCCTTCCTCCCTTCCTTCCTTCCTCCCTTCCTTCCTTCCTCCCTACCTTCCTTCCTCCCTTCCACCCTTTCTTCCTCCCTTCCTTCCTCCCATCCTTCCCCCTTCCTGCCTCCCTTCCTTCCTCCCTTCCTCCCTTCCTCCCTTCCTTTCTTCCTCCCTTCCTTCCTTCCTGCCTCTCTTCCTCCCTTCCTTCCATCCTCCCTTCCTTCCCCCTTCCTTCCTCCCTCCCTTCCTTCCTTCCTCCCTTCCTTCCTCCCTTCCTCCCTATCGTCCTCCCTTCCTTCCTCCCTTCCTTCCTTCCTCCCTTCCTTCCTTCCTGCCTCGCTTACTTCCTGTCTTCCTTCCTCCCTTCCTTCCTCCCTCTCTTCCTTCCTCCCTCTCTTCCTCCCTTCCTTCCTACCTTCCTTCCTTCCTCCCTTACTTCCTCCCTCCCTTCCTCCCTTCCTTCCTGCCACCCTTACTTCCTGTCTTCGTTTCTCCCTTCCTTCCTTCCTCCCTTCCTTCCTCCCTTTCTTCCTCCCTTTCTTCCTTCCTCCCTCTCTTCCATCCTCCCTCCCTTCCCCCTTCCTTCCTCCCTCCCTCCCTTCCTTCCTTCCTTCCTTCCTTCCTCCCTTCCTTCCTTCCTGCCTCTCTTCCTCTCTTCCTTCCTTCCTCCCTTCCTTCCTACCTCCCTTCCATCCTCCCTTCCTGCCTCCCTTCCTTCCTTCCTCCCTTCCTTCCTCCCTTCCTCCCTCTCTTCCTCCCTTCCTTCCTCCCTTCCTTCCTTCCTCCCTTCCTTCCTCCCTTCCTCCCTTCATTCCTTCCTGCCTCCCTTTCTTCCTGTCTTCGTTTCTCCCTTCCTTCCTTCCTCCCTTCCTTCCTCCCTTTCTTCCTCCCTTTCTTCCGTCCTCCCTCTCTTCCTTCCTCCCTCCCTTCCTTCCTTCCTTTCTTCCTCCCTTCCTTCCTGCCTGTCTTCCTTTCTTCCTCCCTTCCTACTTTCCTCCCCCCCGCCCTTCCTTCCTTCCTCCCTTCCTTCCTGCCTCCCTTCCTTCCTCCCTTCCTTCCTCCCTTCCTTCCTTCCTCCCTTCTTGCCTCTCTTCCTCCCTTCCTTTCTTCCTTCCTTCCTTCCTCCCTTCCTCCCTCTCTACCTCCCTTCCTTCCTCCCATCCTTCCCCCATACTTTCTCCCTCCCTTCCTTCCTCCCTTCCTCCCTTCCTTCCTTCCTCCCTTCCTTCCTTCCTTCCTCCCTTCCTTCCTCCCTTTCTCCCTCTCTTCCTCCCTTCCTTCCTCCCATCCTTCCCCCTTCCTTCATCCCTCCCTTCCTTCCCCCCTTCCTCCCTTCCTTTCTTCCTCCCTTCCTTCCTGCCTGTCTTCCTTTCTTCCTCCCTTCCATCCTTCCTCCCTCCCTCACTCCTTTCCTTCCTTCCTTCCTTCGCCCCTTCCTTCCATCCCCCCTTCCTTCCTGCCTCCCTTACTTCCTCCCTTCCTTCCTTCCTTCCTCCCTTTCTTCCTCCCTTCCTTCCTCCCATCTTTCCCCCTTCTTCCTCCCTCCCTTCCTTCCTCCCTTCCTCCCTGTCTTTCTTCCTCCCTTCCTTCCCCCCTCCCTTCCTCCCATCCTCCCTTCCTTTCTTCCTCCCTTCCTGTCTTCCATTATCTCTCCTTCTTTCCTCCCTTCCTTCCTTTTTTCCTTCCTCCCTTCCTTCCCTCCTTCCTTCCTTCCTCCCTTCCTTCCTCCCTTCCTTTCTTCCTGTCTTCCTCCCTTCCTTCCTGTCTTCCTTCCTCCCTTCCTTCCTCCCTTCCTCCCTTCCTTCCCCCATCCTTCCTCCCTCCCTTCCTCCCATCCTCCCTTCCTTTCTTCCTCCCTTCCTTCCTGTCCTCCTTTCGCTCTCTTTCTTTCTTTTCTCCCTTCCTTCCTTTTTTCCTTCCTCCCTTCCTTCCCTCCTTCCTTCCTTCCCGTCTTCCTTCCTCCCTCCCTTCCTTCCTCCCTTCCTCCCTTCCTCCTTTCCTTCCTTCCTTCCTCGACTCGTTACTTCCTGTCTTCCTTCCTCCCTCCCTTCCTTCCTCCATTCCATCCTTCCTTTCTTCCGTCCTTCCTCCCTTCCTTCCGTCCTCCCTTCCCTCCTCCCTTCCTTTCTTCCTCCCTTCATTCTTCCCTTCCTTCCTTTCTCCCTCCCTTCCTTCCTCCCTTCCTTCTTCCCTTCCTCCCTCCCTTCCTCCCTCCCTTCCTTCCTTCCTCCCTTTCTTCCTCCCTTCCTTCCTTCCTACCTTCCTTCCTCCCTTCCGTCCTGCCTCCCTTCCTTCCTCCCTTCCTTCCTCCCTCCCTCCCTTCGTTCCTCCCTTCCTCCTTTCCTTTCTTCCTTCCTTCCTGCCTGTCTTCCTTTCTCCCTTCCTTCCTTCCTCCCTTCCTTCCTCCTTCTCTTCCTTCCTCCCTCTCTTCCTTCCTTCCTCCCTTCCTTCCTCCCATCCTCCCTTCCTTTATTCCTCCCTTCCTTCCTGTCTTCCTTTCTCTCTCCTTCCTTCTTTCCTCCCTTCCTTTTTTCCTTCCTCCCTTCCTTCCTTCGTTCCTTCTTCCCTTCCTTCCTCCCTCCCTCCCTTCCTTCCTTCAAATTATATCTAGCACTTGCGATATATTGTTTTTCACCGCTGCTTATTCCGCGGTATTATATCAATTGATGCCCACACTGACGTGTTATGTTATACCGTATAGCGACTGACATGATGCTCAGAAAATTTATAACAATTTTCCCAGTTGTCCCGCAAGAGGAATGACCCTGTGGTGTTGTGGTCAGCTTACTTAGCTGCCACCCCGGAGGTCCAAGGTTCGATTTCCGGCTCTGCCACGAAATTTGAAAAGTGGTATGAGGATTGGAACGTGGTCTACTCAGCCTCGGGTGCTCCAAATGAGTAGAGGGGGTTCGATTCCCACCGCAGCCATCCTATTGGGACCTGGGATACGCAGTCAGAGGATCATCCCGAAAACCATGATATTTTAAATAAATAAATAAATAATGAATCAAATAAATAAATAAATAAATAAAAAATAAATTGGAGAATCAGACAAAAGTATTTTAAAAATATATAATGGGGTGGGTTCAGTACCTCTACCCTAATGCCAGGCACGTCCGTGTATCTTGGTAGAGTCGCTCATAGTTTACATCGCAAGTTTAAGGGGCTGGCAATAGTTCACGCAAGTTATTCCAAGTTTGTGTTCTAAAGCGGGAAGTTTAATCACGATGCTAGAAAATGACCATCAGAGTTCACAGCTTGACAACTGTATTCTTATCTGAACTCTAAGTTCCAAATTGACTGCTTTGATCTTATCAAACGAGTTTCAAGTTTCTAGAAAGTCAACTTGCTTTGAACAGCTTACTCCTGTATCTTGTTGTTTGAATGTTACGAGTATCTACACACTTGCTGAATTGCCGAAAAGTTGCAGAATTCTCTCCAGACTGGAAAGGTCATGGTTCGAATATCATTCACGGCTACAAGAAATGCCCATTACTACTGAAGTTTCCCTAAGATGTTTTGACATTTTTGCATGAAACCCTGGCCATACTGTTCAGCCTTTGATGTCCAGTTAAATGCCTACTTCATGACAAACAAGCCATTCCATTATGTACTGTACTAAATTAACTATTTCCTATAAATCTGTATGTTTGAATTATGTTCAAGTTTGGTATGTTCTTTGACTGCCCATTTAGAATGCTATGTTCATCTTGCGTCACTGTGCCATAGATTTATCGATCCCTCTGAGTTGCAGGGGTATGTATCTGTGGTGTGATTAAAACTCTGCTCTTTCTCCACTCCTTAACTACATAGCAGCACACTTCTTGTGCCTGACTTGAATCTCTAGGAGGCAGTGAAGAAGGAAGCCATGAGTTATTAATTGCTTCTCTCTATTCCACAGATGATATATATTATTAATTGTGAGGGATTTGGCTCTTACTGCAAGACACTGTAGTATGAGAAATCTTATAACTAGCACAAAACATTACACACCTGGAGGCTTTAAGGCTCCGCAGATATATATAGAATATAGATTTAGGGATCAGGAAGTCATTTTTGAAAGCCCTTGTCTGGAGCGTGGCGCTCTATGGAAGTGAAACATGGACTATTGGTGCAGCAGAAAAGAGGAGATTGAAGCATTTGAGACGTGGTGTTACAGGAGAATGATGAAGATCAGATGGGTAGATAGGGTTACAAACGAAGAGGTATTAAGGCGAGTTGGAGAGGAGAGATGTTTCTGGCGACTGCTAATGAAGAGAAGAGATAGGTTAGTACGACACATACTAAGACACCCAGGAATAGCAAGCTTAGTTATGGAAGGAAGGGTCGAGGACAAGAACTGTAGGGGTAGACCAAGGTTAGAATATGTTAAACAGATTGCCTCGGATGTAGGGTGTGGTAACTATGTAGGGATGAAACGATTAGCTCAGGACAGGGAGGTAGGGGGTGCTGCATCAAACCAGTCAAAAGACTGAAGACTCAAACAACAACAGATATATAAGAAGATGTCTGAATTAAAATAGTGTTATTTCTATTCATACTACATACGAAGTTAAGACATGCCAGTGACAGTCCATTTATTACGTAACTAGCAGAAGTACCCGTTCTTCGAACGGTGTTCGGTGTTAACACCAGACATTATAATAATAATAATAATAATAATAATGTTATTGGTGTTACGTCCCTTTTAAGTACTGTTGCTTTTAGAGATGCACCAGACATTATCAATTGAGCTACTGTTGCAATGGTTAGCGGCTTGTCATTCCTTCATAAGTTTATCAAAACGAAGTTAGTTTTCTGGGAATATCACACACACTGTTAATTTAAGGGCCTTATATTGTGGTTTTTGGAGACCCTTTATAGACTCGCAAATTTTGTGTCTCACATTGAGAAGTGCAACATATGCTTTGGTCGTCCTTCTAGGATAATTTTTATATTTCGCCTATTTTAGCATGTATTTTGAGAAGTTTTTCCCTATATCCACCCTTCTACTGTATGAAATGTACGGTGAAGAGTTTTATAAATGATTGGTGTATTGACTCATGTTTACCATACCTAATTTTACGATGCACCAAGCATCCGAACATGAGTAATAGGCATACATAAGGATACACAGAAAGACAGACAGACAGACAATACTATTGTCTACAACATATAGCCAGAAATCCTAATATAGGTATATCTACCACACAGTATCAAAGAAAATCATCCTTACGATGAACCCGTATGTCGAAAAAAAAAAAAAAAAAGATTAGTTAAAATCTGCTCTCAAACTAAATTCACCTAACGTGTACTTCCTGACATGAAATAGAATTGAAAGCCTTGTAGAAGAAACGCAATACACGTCACATAAAAACTGACCCTCTACGTTGTGTTGGGTCCCCGTACACAGGCAGACCTCTATCATAAATTATAAAAGCTTGTGGTGCATGAAAATTCAGGTTCTTTAGTCTCAAATGGCCCAAATTCCTAAAAGCCGCAAAAAATGCTGATTCAATTCAGGAATTTTTGAAAATAATGTTCTTGTTTGGAGATATAATAGACCTTCTGTACTATATGTCGCAGTGAAAATTGCATGAAAAAATCCTAGGTTACCCCTTGACCCCCTTAATTGCATTGATGAACTATACAGTCTACGTTTGTTCCGTGATAACCTTATATTTGCAAACTTTCACAGAAATGTAATAAATGTAATAAATGTAATAAATTGCTTCTTAATGAAATAGATGGAAAGTTGGATGCCACCCCTTGAGATAATGTTCTCATGGTTACCGATTTACATTCCTTCATTAGTTTGTTAAATTAAATTTAATTAGTTTTCTGGGCATGTTTCAGAAACTGTTGGTTTTAGAGCCTTATAATGTAGTTTTCGAGGACCCTCGAATTTTATTTCAGGCACCGAGGGGCTTTGTCTCGTCGTTGTTCGCCATAATATAATACTAATAATAATAATATAATATAGGGATAGGAATATAATAGACCTGCCATACCACACCCGCAGATGTAAATAGCGTGAAAAAATTCTAGACTACCCCTTGACCCCCTTAAGCGCATTTTACGTATTGATGAAATTTACAGCTTAATTTGGTTCCATAATAACCATCTAACCGTTTGCAAACTTTCACACTAATATAATTAATGGAATTGTATTGCGTCTTACAGCAATAGATGGACCTCTGAGAATCTGTTGCCATGGTTATCGGCTTGCATTCGTTCATTAGTTTATTAAATTAAATTAGTTTTCTGGGAATATCTCAAAAACAGTTGGACGTAGGACCTTGAAATGTGCTTTTAGGGCCCCCAAAGTTTTGTCTCTCACATTGAGGGGCTGAAAATGAGCTTTGTCTCGTCCTTCTACTCCTATTTCAGCATGTATTTTAAGGGGGTAGGCCCTCGTTTATGAGAGGTACGGAGAAGGGATACATCAATGATTAGTGTCATGCCTCTGATGGATATCTGTACCAAATTTTACGTTGATACACCCAGACGTTCTCGAGTTATAAGGGAACAAAGTTGTCCACAGACAATCAAACAAACAGACAGACAGACAGACAGACCAAAACATTATTTTCGCGCGCATCTATCATAAAACAGTCTGAAACGTGTAAATAACTCAAATTTCTGTAGAAATTCAGAAAAAAAAACAAATATTCTTTTTATATATGTAGAGATATACTGCACCGCTCGGTGTTGACCGTGTTTTATTGCACAAATTTAGGTTTTACTCGCTAACCGTCAGAGATACACGAAAAGTGATAAGAACATTCTGGATAGAAAATTAAACGGCAAATCAGGTGTATACCATCAAAAGTTTGCTATTTTTAGCGTTCTCTTTTTAATTGAAATGGAAATATGAAATTTTGAAACCAAAGGGTGTAGTGACGTCACAAAAGTAGGATTTACTCGCTAACCGTTGGAGATACACGAAAAGTGGTAAGGACATTTCGGATAGAAAATTAAATTTAAAGCTCGTAGTGCCATCAAAAGGTTGCTATATCTTAGCGTTCTGTTTTTATTTGAAATGGAAATATGAAAATAGTCGCCATTTTTCAATAGTGCAAAATATCGTAATCAAAAGTATCCTATATGTAAACCTGGTAAATCAGCTACATCCATGCAAAATTTCATTTAAATCGGACCAGTGGTTCTTGCGTTATTGAGTAACAGACAGACAGACAGACAGAAAGACAGACACACACCATCGCATTTTTATATATTAGTAACATGATGGAAATATGAAATTTTTAAACCAAAGGGAGTAGTGACGTCACAAATGTAGGTTTAACTCGCTAACCGTTGGAGATACACGAAAAGTGGTAAGGACATTTCGGATAGAAAATTAAATTTTAAAGCTCGTAGTGCCATCAAGAGGTTGCTATATCTTAGCGTTCTGTTTTTATTTGAAATGGAAATATGAAAATAGTCGCCATTTTTCAATAGTGCAAAATATCGTAATCAAAAGTATCCTATATGTAACCCTGGTAAATCAGCTACATCCATGCAAAATTTCACTTAAATCGGACCAGTGGTTCTTGCGTTATTGAGTAACAGACAGACAGACAGACAGACAGAAAGACAGACACACACCATCGCATTTTTATATATTAGTAAGATGATGGAATTATGAAATTTTTAAACCAAAGGGTGTAGTGACGTCAGAAATGTAGGTTTAACTCGCTAACCGTTGGAGATACACGAAAAGTGGTAAGGACATTTCGGATAGAAAATTAAATTTTAAAGCTCGTAGTGCCATCAAAAGGTTGCTATATCTTAGCGTTCTGTTTTTATTTGAAATGGAAATATGAAAATAGTCGCCATTTTTCAATTGTGCAAAATATCGTAATCAAAAGTATCCTATATGTAAACCTGGTAAATCAGCTACATCCAAGCAAAATTTCATTTAAATCGGACCAGTGGTTCTTGTGTTATTGAGTAACAGACAGACAGACAGACAGACAGACAGAAAGACA